>OW121852.1:84640855-89640855 GCA_933228895.1 Platycnemis pennipes
TATTGACCATACGACCAAATGGCAGGAACTCTTGATACACTATGCCATTGAAATAGAATAAGGCAGTGAAACGTTATTTTTTGATCACACCACGCATGTATAATGTAAGTGTGTAGTACTTCTCAAACGTTTCTTTGCATGCTAGATGAAAAATCCAATCCAATAGTGTATGTCCCGCATTTTATTTATTGAAATTTCTCTTTAGGTAGGTAGTATAAGTAAACTTAAGTGAATGTATGTACGTAGTTCATGTTTCGTTACAACTCACCCCATCACCCTCCTCTCGTGGCGGCTTGAAGGGTAGTCAGTAAATATACTTAGACAATAGTTGAAAATGGAATTCGCATACAAGTGGAATGAATTGGAAATAACAGGAGACTAGGTGAGTGTGGTGACCAGAGTAATGGCTTCAAATCCCGATAGTCCGGGTTCGAATCCTGATGGTAGCAGAGATTTTTCACCTCCTCCCACTAGAGTGCTGTGTGGTGACCACTTCGAGTTCGGTGCTCCGTCCGTCGGAGGGGACGTTGGACGTTTCTCCCCCTGGTACCTTTCGTTAAAATATCCCTGCCTCTGCTCAGTTAGCCACCAATCCCATATGGTGCAAATTACCTTATCCGTCGGTCACCTCCCTCAAATAACCACAGAAAATAACTTTCGACTAACAAATCGTGCTTTTGAAATATTCGCGAAAATAAATAGTTATTGAAGAACACCAATCCTAACACTAGCATATATAAGCGGCTATAAAAAGCACTCAATATTGCAATGGTGTAGGATTTACTTCTGCATAATAGACTTTAAGCCGCAGCTAGGTAGTGTGGCAGGAGTGGACAATCAGGTTCACCATTATCAATCGGAGAGAGTAATATCACACTTACTACCGTGCAGTTATACAAAAAAATACTGTGCCGTGCCTACTCTACTTACATGACTAAGATGAGCTACACATATCACCCCGAGTGGCAGGCATGCAGTTGTGAGATTTGAGAAATGCTGACCATAAATGACACTAAATTGCCGGTCCATGCAAATCAATGCTATGATAATGGGTTATTCAATTATTTCTATAATAGAATTATAAGGATATATTTGCTAGGGTGTGCACGGTTTAGTTAAAAATGTATACGTTAGACAAATCAAAACATTCTTTTTCATACATCAAAATCTACAATAGCTATTCTGATTTCGCCATATATACATTCACTTTAATCATGATTGTGTGCAGAAATGGTATGATGGGATGTTATCATAGATAATTAAGGCAGCAATTGTACTTATAATTCAAAGTATGAAATGGACTGGCTAGTACAATAAATGTTGGTATGTGTGACGTGTAAATGTCAGGTATGTGGAAGGACACGGTGTAAAATCATGGATTCATAATGCAGTTTTAGCCTGCACCAAGGAAATGCCTTGTTGTGAAGATAGGATGGGGAATAACTGTCGTTAAATTTTGCGTTTTTAATCTGCAGTACGTACATCTACTCCGAGTAGATAAATATGCTCCGAATTAATAGTTGATTACATCACAATATAGACGAGGAATGCCTCAAGAAAGGTGGATACAAACACAATGACGGAAACATGAAATTGCTTTTGAAGTAGAGGGTTACTGCAGTTGCGACAGTCGCTAGGTTTATTGATGTTTGTTTCTAGCACGGACGGACGGACACCTGCAAAATAATATAACGCTATTACTCGAGGACAACATATTGATGCATGTGAGGGTAATGAACACTCGTTTCTCTGTGTGATCTCCGGTAATCAAAGTTGAAGAAGGAAATTAATTCCCTATTCCATAAACAGCCTTTATTTGCCTCCGATATAAATAAAAGAGACGTATATATTCTTATTAACGTCCGAACATATTTATAAAATATTTCCCCTGCCAAAAATCAAATCAGTAATATTGCCTGGATTTTCTTTTGCCAATTCATGGATTCTTCTAATAGCCCAAATAGCTCAGTCGGTGGAGCATTAGGCTTTTAACCTAAGGGTCCAGGGTTCAAGTCCCTGTTTGGGCGATTTTTTGTCACTGGATATTCCCGGATCACCGGATAAAAAAAATGCCCAAAGAGAGCTAGGCTATGTAGAGCTCGCTCCCTGCAGTTGGTAGGTGACTTATGGCCCTTTTTTCACGAAATCCTCATTGCCTTAAAATTTGTCGAAGAAGCAATCTTATTTCGCTTAATTTATCTTTTAGGTTGCCTTGCTAGGCCTTTGTTTATGAAAATTCCACCACTTAGAGAAATGTGAAGAGTAAGCCCATGGGGAATCATCATCATTGGTCAATAATCCTAGGATTGGTGGCGCAGTTGTCCACTCGATTCTTCTATCGGCCAACCTCTTCATATTGACGTAATTCTTCCCTTTTCATCCTTCACACCCTCTTCCATGTATCTCATACGAGGCCTGCCTTTTCCAATCTTCCCGTTCACTTTTCCCTCGACGACAGTCTTCATCAGGCCATCGTGTCTCAAGATATGGCCGATTAAGTTGTCCCTTCTTCTTTTTAGAGTTGTCAGCAGGCTTCTCTTTTCTCCCACTCTTCTTAGGACTTCCTCGTTACTTACTCGGTCGATCCATTTAATCTTCATCATTCTTCTGTAGCACCACATTTTGAAAGCTTCCACCCTTTTCTTACCCGCTGCTATCATCGTCCATGCCTCACTGCCGTAAAGAAACTTACGTTCTGAGGGGAATTATATATAATCCGAATACTACACCTGTTAGGAAAATATTGAGGGTCTATGGGCCAAGGGGGAGGGGGGAAATAAAACATTGCAAATATTGGCAATATAATTTAATTAATTAATCTTCTAATAGAAATTACTGATGAATAAATAGTTATTACATCACCTTTTGTATACCTAATTTGGTCACATTGAGTCTCGTGAATACATACATGTCTAACATTGTTTACAAGGTAGGAAAATTGTACCTTCCTCTCAGTTCCATGTATGGACTAGTATTTTTGGATACCTCATTATTTGCATGCGTACATTTAATTATCTTGGTATTAAAAAAATCATGAGTTGTGATAGTTCATCCCCTGCCACCTTTGAGGCGGCAGGGAATTATGTAAATGTGGAGTTTTTAGACTCCGCGAGAGGTTCAAAAGGTCTTGAATTTTAATAAGGGACATATTCCTTCTCCTATGTGGATCTTAGAGGCTTTAAAGGATACGATGCCGTCTGCCTGCCGTACATATGTACCATGTCAAAAACAAGCCGTGCTCACTGAAATAAATTCAAGGATTGCGAACTGACCGCGAATACCTTAGCGCAGTCACCCACTGAAATGAACTACAACAGAATTCCACAGAGGCAAAATCCTCCTTGTCCACAAATTTATTTTGAATGTGAATTCATTTCACTTTACAGGAAGATAGTATCTCAGTATCATTTTATAATAATACCTTAGTTGACGAGTAACCTGTCTAACGAAGTTTTCGGCTAGCAAGTTTTTTCGCAATTTTTTAGACTCTACATCTATATCTGCGCGATACCCTGCAAGCCACCGCGAGGGTGTGTGGCAGGGGGTGAGGATCACCAAGCATGCACTATTGACATGCAAACAAGCTACTAAGTGGAAACATGCTACATAATAGGGTCGCATGCAACTAGATGGTTAGAATCTACGTAGCAATAAAGGGATTAATGCTCGGAAGCACTCGGATGAGTATGGATTCGAATGATGAAGGTTTCAGTGGATGTTCGCACTAGCATAAAGATATAATTTTGAAAATTTGAGAGAAGGATATGTGCATATTTCCATGTACATATTTTCTGCTTGTATAAGGTGGTGGTAGTGAAAGTATCGTCAGTATACATTATACTTTTTAGTATCCGTCCCAAGTAGCATACGACATTGGGTCAATATGGGCCCAATATAAGGCCAACATTATCACATTGGCCCAACATCGGACCTATATTGGCCCAGTGGAATTGGAATACCTGTCCCAGCATGAGTGTTGTGTACAGAGCACCTCAAGTCCAGTACTCCGTCCGTCGGATGGGCCGTTATATGGTGAATACCTTGGTGCCTACGTGTGTGTGCGAGTCGGGCACATGCTGCCTCGTCTTCTGCGGCCCCGAATGTTAGTCCATCGCTCGCAATGAGGAGATCACCTTTGTTTCTTTGAATACCTTAGGCTGAGAGCAGTTGGTGCGCGTCGCTGGAAATTCCAACCTCAAGGTCATCTCATTCCTTTCGCTGGCACGGGTTCAACAGGTGTTCCCGACTCTGTGACTGCCTTCAGACAACTCCTTATGCTTATGCTCTCCGACTCGGGAGCATTTCCGGGATTTTCCTTCCGCATCCAAATATGTGTTATGACCTAACTCGATTGTAGGTAACTGGGGACTCATTCAGTGACAACCCGGCATTGTTGAGCGTCGGAAATCACAAAGTTTTTTTTTCGTCACAGCATCGGAATCTTCGAATTTCGGCACGCCCAAATTTTGTTTTTTTTTCCCGAAATTGCTGATGACGAATCCGTGTTCTGCTTTGGTGCTATGAATACTAAAAATTTATTGTGGGAAAAAGCACATGTACATACATAATACTATACAAGCCATCGTAAGATGTGTGGAAGGGGGTGAATATTCACCGAACATACACTGCATTCATGCATAATGAGGATTATTATCTATATTTAAGTCAAATCATAAATATTAACGAAGATTAAAAAGGCAAAACAAATATACAAAAACGTGCCATTAATTGATAGTTTGGCTAAAAGTCTTTACACCGAAATCCGAATACCTAGACTCCCCTTGATGAATTGTGTGTATTATATAGAATGTAATCAAGTCTATTCAGATCCCTAATTGTACCAGGAAAGAGGGACGTCTAAAATCTGTCAGATCAGCCATGATTTTTCCTAATTTTTGGCTCATGATTTAATCCACCACAGTAAGTTAAAATCTGGAAATGCATGTTGGCAAGCCAAAATTTTGCTGTCATTTATTGAAAGAATAATTGATAAGTGTGGTGAGAATACGACAGAGAGGTGTTTAATCACTAGTAAGGTCCCACTTAAAATATGCAGGTAATATATGGAATATAGATTGGATAGATATGATTTTGGAACTAGATGGTGCTTAGCGGACAGCAGGAAGGCTCGTAGAAAGGTGATATGATAAAGTTGTTACCATTAGTTCGACAATTGCATGTAATATATAGCCGTAATTTAAATACATATTAAATATGCTGCAGTAATTGATGGCAAGTATCTTTAAAAGATCTATGATGTAACACACAGCATGATATTGTGGGGTAAACATAAAGATTTAGAAACTACTTGCAGCTGAAAAAATAAGCTTAGAAATCTAGAATCACCTCATGAGTGCATACATCTGCATACATCTCATGAACTTGTTCCTTCCTTGTCCAGTAAAACATGGACGATGACAACGCCAGAGAAAGGGCTGGAAGCATTTTAAATTTGGTGTGTAAAAAGAATGAGGAAGGCACAATGGATTTATAGAGTGGCAAACGAAAGAGTCCTAAGAAGAGAAGGAGAAATTACAAGCCTGATGAAATAAAAAAAAAATTCTTACCTCGACTCAATTAACCACCCATCCTAAAATGATACTAATTACCTAAGCTGTCAATCGCCTCCTCCGGATAAATAATTTATAACTCGACGACTGTCGTCATCAGACCATCATGCCTGTGGCTGATTATGTCTAACTTACTTAGTATTCAAGGGACTTCTCTTATTATATTATTCGTCTTTTTGGCTTCTTCCTCATTTGTTGCTCACTCAGTCCATTTTATGGCTTCCTCATAATTCTTTGAGACCACATTTTGAAGCTCTTTGCCTTGACTTTTCTGCTGCTATCATTGATGGTATCTTATTTCCAAAAAAAACAGGCATGCTCCAGATAAGTTCGAATGAAGTGCTTCTACATTTCAAGCTTGCGTTTCCAGCATGAAGCAATTTTCTATTGGGGGAATGTACACTTTGCCTAGGCTGCTGTAATATTTCCAACTAGCTTCGTCTATTTCAGGTTATTTTACTTCCCAAACAATTATTCTCTATCACCTATCCAATCAATGTTACCTTTCCCACTTCTATGTGGCTATATACAACTAGCTCCAGCCTTGCCTTTTCTGAAGCTGTTAGCCCTCACGAAATACTGGTATGAAGTATGTACCTATATACCCTTCTAATGAAGTGTTTTCTTACATCCAAGTTAGGATTTCCCGCCATTATCAGAATATTATTTTGGTGGTATCCCCTCTTCTTCTAGGCTACTTTGCAATTCCCTTCTTCTCTATCGCTGGTCACACTGGGTAGCCCGTTTCCGTGATTTTAATATTAACATAATTTACTTCTAACGCCGGTCGACGACTCGGCTTGGTCTTGGTAGCCATGTTGATAATGCCTTGGCCTGGTAACTCAAAGGTCGCACGCTCTAATCCTGCCCAAGACGTGTTGTGTTAGTCCTTGAATTGAAATCTTAGGTTAAACGGTGCGATATAACTTTGGCCTTAGGAACATCTAAATACCCAAGGCTAATGCTACGTTACTTCTGGTTAACAGGCAGATATTTTCAAGGTTATATCCATTTTATGTTCATCTTTCAACTGCAAACACCACTTTTCATCTACATCTGCATCTACATAATACCCTGAAAGCCACCATAAAGGTGTGTGGCAGGGGGTGAAGGACTAGTAATAATTATCTAGTCTACACTTTACAATTTGCAAGCATGCTAAAACATACTGTTAGTTGGGTTGGTCCTTATATCAACATGCAACTACCCATGGTATCCATTGATACATTTGTCAGTTCGGCAATCAATATCTCTAATTTTGTGATTATGGTCCAGTATACCATAGTAAGCTGGAATTCGTAAAACATTTTTCACGCCATCAGAGAAAATATTATCTGGGAATTTATATAAGAGATTAAGTCCAAATTTCATCAAACTATCTGACAATGATTCCCATTTTAGTTCATTTAATCGACTGGTTTCGCTAATATAGTATATATCTTTATATCAACATGCAACTACCCATGGTATCCATTGATACATTTGTCAGTTCGGCAATCAATATCTCTAATTTTGTGATTATGGTCCAGTATACCATGGTAAGCTGGAATTCGTAAAACATTTTTCACGCCATCAGAGAAAATATTATCTTGAAATTTATAGAAGAGATTAAGTCCAAATTTCATCAAACGATCTGACAATGATTCCCATTTTAGTTCATTTAATCGACTGGTTACGCTAATATAGTTATCATATCGTCCCTTTACAAATCTCTGCCGATCTTCGCTGCACACGTTCAAGTTCATCTTTAGGCCTATTTCTTGTGGATCTCATATACTGGCGGCGTATTCCAAATGAGGCCTAATAAGGGAAAAAACGGCATTAATCTACATATACATAGTACCCTACAGACCAACGCAATGGTATGAGACTGGGGAGACAAAATCAAATGAATGCCGACGTCACTACCATAGCAGCGATATTTTTTCTCACTTTTTTTGGCGTCGAAACGAAATGAGTTTAACAACCTCCGACCCTTTGGTCCCTGTTGTGACGGCACTGAGGCGAGTAAAATATAGGAAGGCTTAGCGATGGCGCTCGGGGAAAAATTCCATTTGGCGTGGGAATCGGATTCGAGGGGAGAGAGGGAGGGAGGGAGTGGGAGGAATACTGGGGCGAACGGTGGGGGAGGGAAGGCAGAAGGTTAATTAGTTACGCGACGGGAACAATGGTTGAGGGAATCGCTCTGCCGCGCTCAGTTGCACCGAGCCTTCTCATGTATGAGTGTGTATTTTTTCCTCTTTCCTTAAACGTGAGCATCTTCCGTTTATCGCGGAGATCATCGTCCCACGATACGAGAGTGTGGGATTGACTATGTGCGGAGGGTGGGATAAGGTAAGTCCTTCTATGCCGAAATGGAAGAAACGAGAAGAGTGCCCACGGATTGCAATACTTGAATGCTCCTTTCTAATAGTCCCTCAGAGATTCGCTTGGGGTAGGCGGTAGGTGTTACGATAGGTTGAGTAGCGTTTCAGAATTAATAAAAGAATTAGGGTGGGAATAATTATCAGAGTGTAGGTTAAAGTACAGATTGAATCTATTAGAGAAATTTCTATCGGATAGCTTTACTGAAGATGTTAGGCACATATTAAAAAAAACCAGCGTTTATGCTAGATTCGACCAGACAAATAAGATTAGAGAGATAGATTGTCCTACAGATAGATTCAAAATGGCATTTTCCCCCGTACTATAAGAGAACAGAATAGGCAGCATAGCAAACACTATATGTAGGCCGAAACGAAGACCGTCTTTATCTCCGGGCCATAACCAAGAGGAACTATTTGAAAAAGGAGAAAGAACTGAGGGTACGAGGAGTTTTCAACTGCCAGGAACTAGAAATTAGGCCCTTCACCATGAATAGACCACGCTATCATAATAGACCGGACAAATAAGATTAGAGAGATAGATTGTCGTACCGGTAGATTCAAAATGGCATTTTTCCCCCGGACTATAAGAGAACAGAATAGGCAGTATAGGAAAGGGATAGGTAGGGGAAATATTTTAGAGTATTCTGTAGTGCATTATGCATGTATTAACCCCTTAAATACTATAGATACTAACAATCAAGTTGCATGAGACATTATAGTTGCTTGTTTGCATGTTAGTAGTGCATGCTTGGTGATCTTCACCCCCTGCCTCACACCCTCGCGGTGGCTAGCAGGGTATCGTGTAGATGTAGATGTAGGTCTCCTGAGTTCGGGAAATGAGTCTGCCCGCTCCAGTTCTGATTTTTTTTAACAAAAAAGAATGAAATATAGCTTCAGCCAGAGTTACCAGATCTGTAACATAAAGATCACGGTTTATGACGCACGATTAATATCGTAGTGGCCTTTTCAATCAGTTTTAGGGGAGAAAAACGGATGTTACCAGCGTTGCAAAATATTCAAAGATGATAGACCGTAGTTTACTAAGTTTTTAAGTCTGAAGCACACTATCATTCTTCACGGAAAAGTTCAGGGATAACGAAAATTATAGCTCTCAAGTGACAGCTGAAAAATAAACATACAAAAAGATCAATTTTTGGGATATCTGAAATGATATGAACAGCCATCCATTATTTTATTACAACATTAGATCATTTTATCAATCTCTGAAGACTTAGATTAACGCGAAAAGCAGCTAATCAGAGCGCGCGGCAGCATATTTGGAATACAGAGGAAAGTAATTGAACGTTTATTGTAAACAGCAGTTAACCATGAAATATAGAAATTCTATGTCTCAAATGATTCGAATAGGTACGAAAAAAATGAGCAGCTGAGTGGCGAAAATGACAACTCTACCTTTCACGTTTTCTCTACCTGAAAGCTATAGCTTAAATGATCTCTGAACACCTACGCGAAAAATAATGGTGCGATTCAGGCTCTAACGATATATCGCTGTCACGAAAGTAGGAGACGCCCAAGGAGCAGCTTTTAACCTTTAGTGTGTAATGCAAGAACAGGCCCGGCTGGATGCCCGGGCCGCCGCGATCGTAAGGGGGGCGCGGGGATGGAAAAACTTTTTTTCTTACTCAGGGGTTGAAAACTTACTTCATGTCCAAATAGCTAATTCACCACTTAATTTGTTCTATTACTTTTACCAGGTGAATATTTGCCTCAACAGGGTTTGATAACCAGAGGTGGGGCCGGAATACTCTCTCGCCCGGGTGAAAATGTTGTCTTAAGCCGGCTCTGTGTAAGAACGAAAGTAGAAAGGGAGTTTAGGGTGAATTTAGAAAGATTTAGAGAGACTTTAGGACGGTATGTAAATCACTCGAGTTGGAAAGTATTTACTGAACCCTTATTATTTGCGACTTTTGTTAAAATTGATTCCCTAACCTGTCGGTTCTCTTGCTGAGGCAGAAAAATTATTTTGAGTTTTATAGACCAACTTGGTAGCCCAGTGGCTAGTGTCTAGAGCATTTAGCTGCTGGTCGGAGGTCCCACTTTTGAATGCGGAAGAGAATTTTGGGTATACTGTATGTCTAGCAGAACCCAAGTTGTGGGTTCTTCTGGGAAACTGGTAGAGTGAAAGGGACGGACCCCACTACCCTACTGCGGGAATTTCCAACCCCGTTGTGTCAAGTATTTGGTGAGTTTTATCCTCACCAACTAGGCCAATCAGCTGCCAAAAAATTGCATCAAGTTGTTTAAAACAAATATACTTTCGTCCATCGAAAATGTTTGCGAAATAATCATGTCTAACCTAATTCGTTTCACCGGTTAATTACCTTTTTTTAATTATAAATTACCACCGAAAACAGCACTTGTGGCCAAAACATCGGGGCATGAACAACAGACGAGCACACACATCCATGTCCTGAGTGGCAAAAATACCTACTCAGGAGGGACTCGAACCCGCGACCTTTAGGATAGCAGGCGAGGAATTTACCACGCCACCACCGGGGCCGACTATAAATTTTAATGGTAATAACCTATTTCACTGATATCCAGTTCTGTTATTGAAATAAAACCTCTAATCCGTTTTTAAATTGAAACTTTTCAAGTCGCAACGCTTATTGATTGAAATGTAAGGGAACGCTTGACGATGGAGAATAATCAAGTTCAGATATTCACTAATCCTCATTTGTGTTTTCAGGTCCATACCAGCAAGTATAGGCGCTTCAGACCGAGAGGAAAGATACAAGGTTAGGAATGGGAGGGCAAGGAGGAAGGTTGAACAGGGTCACTCGGCATCGGCATTAACCTGCTCGTAGCGAAAAGTGCCAGGAGGACCGAGGTTTAACGTCCCATCTAAAGAGGTTAACCACTGAAAAATATCTTCCACTGGCGGGATACGAACCCAAGTCCACTGGGTATGTGGTAAGTCTTCATTTTCAATGATATTTGTATTTGGCTCGACTTGATTTGACTCCCGAAATTTCACTCGGCATTTATGTCGATCTGCTATTAATCTTCTAACCAGAGCCATTCACTCATAAATCAAAAATTAAAATAAGCAAAAGGTGACGCCCACCGAAGAAGCTACTTTGAGACCATTGACGTCATTTTCCTCCCGTCCTTGACTGCCATAAGGGAAAGGGAAGGAGTGGAGGGGGGTTCTAGGGAGGTCTGCTCGCACAGATCCTGTCGCAACCGCTCCCATTGGCAGAGTCTGCTGTGTGTCCTCCACTGTGATAAGGCGAAGTAGCTTCGCGGGCTCAGTTGTGATTGGGCGAAGTGGGTGACGGAAGAGGTCGATGCTTGCCCACTTTTCCGAAAGGGTTAAAAACATCAGTTTTTCGCCACCTTTAACTCGAGAAATAATTGACGGATCGGAAAACAGAAAGATACGGGTCTTTTTATAAGATTCAGCAATAAATAAATATGGTAAACAACCCCATTATTCGCTGTCATGTCCGTCACGTCTTGCTCCATATACCTTATGCAAGGCCTGCATTGTTTCCTTTTTCTTGTCTTCCATTTCTCCAATTACCATTTCCCTCAACGGTTGTCTTCATCAGACTAACATGTCTCAAGATGTGTCCGATAAGTTGCCCAGTCTTCTTTTTAAGATTTCCAGAAGACTTCTCTTTTATCCCACCCTTCTTAGGATTTATTCGTTTTCCTCTCTTTCGATCCATTCTATCTTCGTCATTATTCTGAAGCAGCACCATACTTAGAATGTTATTACACCTCAACTATTTCATGTTCGTGAAGTAGGACTCAAGTCCTTAATCTTATAATTATAGTGTAGGTTTTTAATCTGATAATCACGTTGATTGGAGAACCAATCCTCCTTTGTTTTCCATCCATATCGCATTTCTTCGGTATCATTTCCACCATGCGACGAAAGCTGCTCCCACCGTTTTTTTTACGACCTGCGAGATCGTTTTGCATCGCGCCTGAAAATAATTAAGCTCCCTGTGGCGCAGCTACATGGAATAATGAGGAAAACGAGCGTTACTCGCTTTGCGGCGCCCTCATAGGTGTTTCAAATGCCATCATCCGCTTCTCAGCGCCACTTGAAAAAGTAAGAATGCCTATCAGACGTCGTAAATAAATGACTGTCGCCTTGCGGGGGCCTAATTGTAAGATTCAGCCGCACGTGAATTCCCACCCGAGCGCTATTGCACTCCCGTTCCCCATGTTACCTCCTTCTAACCCTCCCCCATTCTACTTCCTTCATAATGACTCTCTTATCTTATCTGTCGTGATTACGAATACCAGCGAAGCATTACCCTTTATTACCGAATTCCCAAGGCACATCTCGCGTACGCATCTTGGTTGTTTCCCGCCGACAATGCCATCCAACAAAGCAGCAATACTTCTGGCTCCGCGGCGGTGTGTAGTGGGAGAACTAGGAGTATTTTCAAGATATCGATTCGGGAAATAGTTATTTATTCTTAGTTAATTATTTAATTAGTATTACTAGGTCTTGAAGATGAATCGAGGGTCGAAAAAGAGTGAGACAGGTTTGGGATCATTCCCGTTTGACGGGTTCCAATTTATTAGCGCAATTATTATTAGCACAATATATCGGTTCAATATCAGGTAAAACAATGAGCAATAGGTTCCGCATGGCAGACACCAATATTGGTCATAACACTGCTCATGTATCACGTATAAGCATGCCAAATTATGCTAAAACATAGTGAGAGGGGCGTTTGTATTGAGTGTGAAATAGAAGATGGTGATAAAAGTATTGAAAAAAGACCTGGTGTATTCCCGGCGTAGGTATGCTGTGAGTGTATATTTCTCGGATTTTCCACCGGGTCAGGTCATCCATGGCCGACGTTTCGAAGGTCATCTTCTCCTTCATCCTCAGGGTGAATTTCTGTCCAGTATATATATCCTCGCCGTCCACTCAGGTGTCACCTGATTGGTCGACGGTCGTCGTGTTGCCGTTTTTTTTCGGGCTTTTTCGATCTCTTTGATAATAGGTTTCCAATCTTTGCTTAGTGCGCATCTGGTATCCCTGTTGAAATTTTTCTTTTAAAAATTATTGCTAATATATAAGCATTAGATAAAAGTATTCATCTACATCTACTCAATGCCCTGCAAATGACCACGAGGGTGTTTGGCAGGGGGTGAATATGGTACTAAAATATAGCGAGAAGGGGGTTTTTATTGCGTATGCAATAGAAGATTTAAACATGCACTAATGATATTCAACTAAGCTACTACAAAGAAACTGCTAGATAATACGGTCACATGCAGCTAGATGGTTAGTATCTACATAGTAATAAAAGGATTGGTTGTTAATACATGCATCATCTTCTACAGACTGCTCTAATAATATTTCACGTACCTATCACTTTGCAATTGTGTTTGCACTGCCTATTATGTTCTCTTATAGTACGAGGGAAAATGACATTATGAATCTATCAGTGCGACAATACATCTCTCTAATCTTATTTATCTGGTCGAATCTAGCATAATCCACAGGTGTTTTCAAAATATATCTAGCATCTTCAGTAAAGTTATCCATTTTAAATTTCTGCAATACATTTAATCAGTACTTTAACCTACGATCTGATAATGATTCATAACCCAATGTTGTTTGTGTATAAGCATTATGAGTGTGTGTAAAAGAAATTTGAAACTTTAAATGCCTAAAAATGGACGCTGTGGAAGCAGCATTGATATTTGTCGTTGCTTTGGTCACTAGGATACGACAGAGTTATTCTCTGTTTGAAAATTGGCCCACGAAAAGCAGAACTTGCTCTAAAGTGCAATATTGGGTAAGGAATAGTCGAAATATTGTCGGATTGAAATTGGTCTGGAAATTGATGAATTTCAAGCGGTCCACAATCCAAAATTAGCGGTCACTCCTGTGGATTGGCATATAAATTACACCGTGCAAAACGGGTTTCAGTCCCCCATAATTTTTAATATCCGTATTTGGAAAGCAATAGGAGTAGTCTAAGTGAAACCTTTAGGGATGAATGTCTACAAGGGAAACTAGCGTGCTGAGATTTTCCGATGACACTGTGGTCATGCAGGGAGAGTAAAAAGCGTATAAGCAGAGGGATTATATTATTTTTACATTATACACTGCATTATACAGTACATACTACATTATTATTACGGTGGGAAACACTGAAATACAGAACTGGATTGGCCAGTGTTGCTTCAAAACTGCTTTTCCAATTTAGCACTCAGAAAATCAAGAATCCAGCATTTTAGTTTGGGCTCGGCTAAAATGGATTCCATAAAATGGAAAGTGACCATTGTGGCGCTTTAAATTTTACTTTCGATGCTATAGGATTCATTTAAGTCATTTCTAGTGAAGAGCTCTTTTTTATGCAGTATTGATTAAGCCCTCGGTTTTTTTCCTCATTATTTTTCAAAACAGGTTTTACGTGATGTTGCTAATTGATATTTTATGGCGGACTCATTAGGGGAGGAGCAGAGACTACTTATGATTAATTAAATTTGTGGCTTACTTGAAATTAACGGATCACGATTTTCCATGCACATATGTGCTTAACAGCCGACCACTCTAGCTTTGACTAAAATCCTTTTTCACATTCCGTATGGCAGAAAAGGCGTTCGACCATATTCTCACAATTACTTTATTCCCTGTCGTGTAAAGTCTATGCTTTTCATTGATTCCTTAGAATCTTCCAAAAACATCTATCTTATTCCTGTTTTTCTCGTAGATCTAGTTTTTTTATTTCTGGTTTTCGTGGATGTTGGTTAATGTCATCGTTATCGACGCTTCCGATTTTGTTTAGTCCGAGATTGGTGGTAACTACAAGTTACTACGAAATGTCTAATTCATGACGCATGTTTTCATTAAAATGTTTAACGGGAAATTTAGACAATTTTTAACCAGTTGAGGCTAGAATTTATAAACCGTGATTTAGGTCTTTCAACATCATTGTCAAAGAAATTCTGATTAAATGGCCTTATGAATTATTCAGGCGGCTTTCTGTCTCATTGAGGTCATATTAGAACTAATGGGAAACCCATAAACAAGATATGGCTTGGGGTAGTTCATCCGTTTCGATTTACTAGGATTAAAGTGTTTTCTCAAGTGTAAAACTGAAAAAAGTAGACTGGTGTTCTGTTTTTTCAGCTACTTGACCGTAATTCCAACATTAATTTTATCCCAGAACATGTATGCCGAAGTTTTCGTGGGAACTTTACTGGTATAATGCTTTCATGCTGTCTACATGATCACTATTATGTGTGTTTGTTCAAACCTTGAACGTTTTTGAGGCTGACTAGTGGCATCAGCTGCAACTGAGTGAGGTACGAAATTAAGTTTTATATATGCTACCGAGTAAACCATAAACACTTGTCGTTGGTTGGTTATTTAGGGGAGGCGACCGACAGCTGAGGTCACTTGCGCCACATAGGATAGATGGGTAATTGGGTAATGGTAGGAGTTTTTAGGGAACGGAGGAAGGGTGGAGAGAAACCCGGCGTCGGCATTAGCCTACTCTTAACGAAAGGCGCCAAGGGGACCACGACTTAACGTCCCATCCGACGGACGGAGTACTGTACTTGAAATGCCCTCCACTAGACACTCAAGTGGGGACCGGTTTTTCCACTGAAAAATCCGCCACTGCCAGGAATCGAACCCGGGCCCTCGGGATGGGAGGCTACTCTAGCCACCACACCAACCCGATCCCCCACACTTGTCGTGTGAGTGAAATAAAATATTTCGGAAAGACGACTTGACTGTGCCAAAATCAAACTTTTGTCTTTAATAATTAAATTTATATAATTGAGTAGAATATTCGCCACCAAAAAGTAAAAAAAAATCGCTGAAATATTGGATGAGACGTGGGCTTAGATCTAGCTGTTGCTGCTAGATGGATTCCTTAATGTGAAAACTCGTTGAAAATGTCCGAAGACCAGAATATCGTAATGCCAAATTAAATTATGGAAAACAATTTGGAATTTGGATATTCTGGTCTTCGGACATTTTAAATTAAGCCAAAATAGAAGCTCACCTTATTTCATCTGAATATTCGTTGATCAGAAAATCTGCTTTCATTATGTTTAATGTGGCTGGGGTCTCATACTTCCCAAACTCTATGCCTGAAGCGGACCCTGCAAGCATGTTCATGGTTACATAACTTATTCCCAACACATGAAGTCTAAAAATTCGCTATACTCACAAATAATGAGCCCTGGAATTGGTGACGAAGCTCGAAGCTTCCTCGAGTAAAAATCTCTAAAGGGAGAGAGAGCGACTGAAGAATGATCCGTCTATTTCTAACCTTGGCTCTTGAGTCGTTCTCCAATCGATTCAGCTGTGGCCGGAGCTCGCGGGTAGAATACTAAATCGATTAAAGTCGAAGGCTTCGACGCAACGTCCATTGGATTGCTCGTCATACATAGATGGAAACCCAGAAATTCCTCAGTTAGCTAACTCTTAACGCAAAACACCAAGAGGCACACGGTTTAAAAACCGAACCAACGAACAGACTAAGTGAACTCGAAGTGCTCTTCTCAAAGCACTCGTGTAGAATCCGGTACATCATTGAACAAACTCTGCTACTTCCAGGATTCGAAATCAAGCCCTCTTGATTGGAAGCCAGTGCTCCAGCCTCCACACTAACCCGATCTCCCTAGGCACTCTAGTTATTCCTGCAGAATGGATAGAGGTATTAAGATAATAGTGTCCGTTCATGCAAATGTATCTAGTATTTCTTCTCTTCCTATCACCCCTGAAATGCCATGGATAAACAGATTCTTTGCTCTAAGACACTTTGTCGGTAAATTGTAGATGAGTCAAACATGTGCCTCAAAAGAACATTTGTGTTTAATAATATATTTTTACATGCAGTGGACATTAAATGTATTGCTACAACGAGAGAAAATATTAGTAATATCGTTGTTACAATAAGAATTCTCGCATAAAAATTTTTTTATTGATTGTAACCAATGGTAGCAAAGAGTTTGCTTTCCAGAGAAAGCTTTTAAAAGGTCCGATTTGCATTAAATAGTCCTTTTTCATGCAAATAGCGATTCTAAGTTTGCCCAAGAATCAGTTTTTAAAATATCCGAATTACATTTGACTAGTCCTTTTTTATTTAACACTCTTGAGTACGGACCTCACTGGCTTCACACCGAGTACGGATCTGTGTCCTATATGACCCAGACTTTTAAAACCAATTTCTAGAAACAATATTTACTAACCAAGTAAGAAAGTAGCATATATTTATTGGGGACAATAATCTATTAGAATATAATGTAAACATTTTTATATTTCAGAAATGAATTTCTTAATTTTACTTAAAAATGAAACAGAATTTTTTTTCGAGGATAAATTTAGTATTTCTTGGGTCTCCAGAGACCCGAGGTCCGTACTACGAGTGCTAAAGAACGATTCTAAGTTTGTCCAAGAATCCTGTAAATGACAGTTAGATAGTTTCATGTGCTGACGCTGGCATACGCCGCTATAAAGGAAGTTATGATAGTTTCATGTTAATTGTCAAAAATACCTCAGAACCGCATGCACTTGACTGAATAACTGAGTGCATCTCGTGAGCCGTAGTTTTTAGATCCCATCTCAAAGATAGTGAAAGTAAATAAGAAAACAAAAGATTATAAATATGATCATATTTGTATTATAAGAGGATTATTTTAGGCGTCCCTATGTAGAATTTTGTTTCATGGTGATGGTGCTACACTGAGTTAAATTTTCATGCTATACTTCATAAAATGGAAGGAAAGAGAAGTCATCTGGAAGCCTTAAAAAGAACGCTAGATAAATAAATCGGCAAAATGTTGCGACACGACGACGGCCTCGTGAAGGTAATCGTCAAGGGATAAGTGAATGAAAAAGAAAGGCCTCCCATAAGATCTAATTATTACTGAGGTGAACTTTTTTTCATTTGAATTAATTATTTTAATGTGTTCTAAAACAATGTATTTTTATGGCTAAGCTGTTCAATCTTACCTGACAATGGCAATATCGGTAAGATCCGAATTCCATGCAGTGAGTGACTAAAAAACGTAGCTCAGCCTCGTAGTTTAAGAAAAATTTATAAATTTGACTTCGAATTCCTTTTTCAGATCAATTTAAATACAAATGTATAATCAGATAGCTCTAATTGAAATATGTGAACATGTTCCGAAATCGGAATTGTTATTACAGTCAAATGTTAATGCATAATGCCGTATAACTTACATAAATCGATTTTTCTTGCAGATCCCTCTACCGATTATTTTCTTTCGGGACTTAAAATATTCGTGACGCATCGTAGATATTTTGAAGGGATCCCATAAGTACAATTACTTTTGATTTAAAGTTGATCGAAGCCCACCGTGAAACAGTGTTCAGTTGTCGCTTTCATCTTTGTGGCTGTTCAACATAGTGCCTGAAAAAAATGTAATGCATCAAAAAGTGTCGTGTTATTTTCCGAAAGATTTAAAATGAAAAAAAATTTGAAGTTTATAAATATCCATCTGTATCTGAGAGAGTTGGGAAATAGAATTTTCGCTAGCCAATGCGTAACAATTAAGCCAGAATGGGGGTTCTTGGGAACGATTCGACCCCACCTACTCCGCACAAATCATTGCAATTTATATGCCGTGTATGGAGACTACTTTTTTTTATCAAAACATGAAAAAAACAATGAAACCGTGCTCAAAAATTCATCACAGTGGTATCAGTTAATCTTCCTAAGGCTAATTAATGGGGATAGCAATGTATTTTATTACCCTGGGAGTTGATTTAATTGCTAAAACTGGTTCGAATTTACCCTGCTTAAACTACATATTTGGTGAAATAGGAATTGGTCCTTTCCCGGCGTATCTGCTTCAAGAAGTTTTCTCGGGTTGGCCACCGGGTAAGGGCGTCCATTTCGGCCGACGTTTCGATCCTCGACTCGAGGGTCATCTTCAGGGCGAGATGATGATGATCTCGCCCTGAAGATGACCCTCGAGTCGAGGATCGAAACGTCGGCCGATATGGACGCCCTTACCTGGTGGACAACCCGAGAAAACTTCTTGAAATACATATTTGGTATGAATTGGAGAAAATCAGGCGATAATTAGTGAAAAAGTGACATACTGAAAGAAACACTTTAACGATGTATTTTTCACACATTTGCTTTAATTACTAAATCCTACCGGTTTCGACACTTCCGCGTCATTATCAAGGTTACCTCCTTACGGCCCTTACCCTTGAATATCTTTGATAATGACACGAGAGTGTCGAAACCGGTAGGGTTTAGTAATTCAATAATGTGTGTGAAAAATACATCGTCAATGTTTTTCTTTCAGTACATATTTGGTGATCGTTGCCATGTTTGCGCACTTTCCTTTGTTTCTTTGACGAATTTAAAAATTCATTCCAGTATTAATCCTACTACTCTAAGTTTTACCGCAAACAAAAATAACTTCCTCCGTACGAGTATCGCCAGCAGGAAGCCCTTGTGTCGTACCTACGTAGATGGCCGCTGGATTCTCATATCAGCTAAGATGCCTTTATCAGTGCATTCTAACCTCATCGAGTACAACTGCTAGCATTTAAAATCAATATGCATGGAATTAGAGATTCGTGGCTATGTAAGTTACCCCTTAAATCAATACTATTTGAAGAGGTTGTGAAAGCCATTACGAAACGTGAAGGTAGAAAGGTCGCCCAGAATCCATAAAACCGAAGTATTTTACTCAAGTAATCTAAAATCTGATTTCCCAGGATGAGGTTCCATCATTTCTCTCGAGTCAAAGACCAGCGTGAGAATGGTTAGACCGTTATCAGGCCTTCCTGAACAATTTGCCAGAGCTCCCATGCCGAAATTCAGTAGTTCTGGCGAACCGTGCTCGTATCTTAATTATTTTCTTCCGAAGCCAATGGTAAAAGAAATATGTAGGTGCTGCGGCTGCCAAGGCTATATCGCTCCACTTGACTAATTGTTACTCTGTCGTGAGAGAAGCTTCACCTCAATATCCGAGGAAAGATTCGAAATCGTGACATTTGGATTACCGTACGCACAAGTTATGAATTTGGTCGCCACTCCTACCATAGTAGGCTGAAGACGTTATTTACAAAATATTGGCATAGGACTAGTGATGGAGTGCTCTTACTATCTGTGCTGTTTTTGAGTTGTTATATTATCGGATGAAATCATGTGTGCTATTTTTGAGTTGATATATTTTCATCTGTGGTTGACACACAACAATAATTTTTAATATTTAATCCAAATTATGTTCTGTCAAGATAGCTAGATTGGTTTCACAATGGGCTACCGAAAAAGTCGCTGTTTCTAAACCTATACTCCATGTTTTTCTTAGCGTTAATCTTAGGTTTGAAGGTGTGATATATCGTTAGCAGTTGGACTATCCAACCCTCAAATCAGCTGAACTACAAATTGTACATTTCATCGTGAAGCTGTTTCGCTGATATAAAGCGAAATCTTATTCAGTATTCCTTAACTCTGTTATGAAGGAGATTTCATTTGGCCTCATCGATTGCCTTCAAAATGCATGCAGAGTATCCTATTTTCCTTAAAGATAAGTTCAGTGGCTCTTGTATATATATGTACAAATAAGGGTTTTCCTTCGAATTATCCCTTCTCCCTCCATCTACTGGGTATTACTTCATTAGCCATTCATCTATATCTACATAATACCCTGCAAGCCACCATAAAGGTGTGTGGCAGGGGGTGAATTCTCACCAAACATGCCATTGAGATGGACTCTTCTACAAAATACAGCTACATATTGCTATAGCATTCGATCATTTACATTCATAGTTGAGCAATACTTAATCATATTATTTAATTAGGCTTTCCGATTATTAACGCTTCGTTATTTTCCCTCCGTGAATTTACGTAGAAATTAAATAATGAACGCATATTTTGTTCAGGAAAGTATTATTGAAAACTCGTATCATCCTCGTTTCTAAGCACCCCGTATCTTTCCATTGTGTACAATTTCAATCGCTTTCCTTTGCGGATATTATTAGGGTAATATTCTTCGAAATGCCAATCCCGAAAATAGCAAATTCGTTGCCGTTATAGTAGACTCACTCTGTTATTAATCACTTGCTATTTACGTCTCACATCATCTAGTAAAAGAGAAGAATTTTATAATTCTGAAGAGGTTATCTAGTAGAGGAACCGAGTGGAGAACTGCGTTAAACTAATCATGGGATCGATGATTTGTAAAGATGATCATCTTACAAATTCAAATTTGATTTGATAAGGGTATAGTTTTTTAGTACCTACTGCTTTATCACATGTCGCAATTGACCATCCTTTTTCCCGGCCATGGTAGGTCAGCAATGCGCCAGCCTGGGAACCCGAAGGTTGCGGGTTCGGATATATTTTAGACCTCTGAGTTTATGTTTTTCCTAGGATTAAGGTACTGGGTTAAACGGTGCGATATAGCATTAGGCATTGAAGCGCCTAAAACTCAAATCAAATACTATCCATGTTAATTAACAGTCTATTTTCCAGATATTGTGGCAATAAACTTTATTTCACTGCAGAAAATATGAATAAATAAGTAAGTCAACGTTATGTGTTTTGGGCAGGGGCGTCGGAACTATTTTCACTGGTAGGGGCCAACCTTGAAAAGGGCCCGGCTCTTAAGAAAAGGGCCCGCATTTTTTTGCGGATAGGAGGGGGTAGAGACTAGAATTCCGCTAAAAGTGCATATGAAGGTGGTAGAATATGTGTCAGAAGGGAAAAGGCAAGCTGGAAAAAAGTGAAATTTAATTTTTATTAATGAAGACTACTCATTTCACAAGGGACTGGGGCGAATTCTGGGGGGGGGGTGGGGGAGGTGGGGGGCGGAAGCCCCCCCCCCTGCCTCCTACTTCCGACGCCGCTGGTTTTGGGTCGTGTCTACGTACATTTGTGACACCGTCTCTCCGCGTGTCAGGAAAACCGATCTGCTATTTTTCGTCTTCTTTCCGCTGAACTCACGCGCATTTCCTCGGCGTAGCCACTCTAATAAACTCTCAGAGGAAAAATGTGAATGCTTTGTCTGACGCGGAAATGGTTCGGGTCAAAAGAATTTTATCAGCTATGATTTTATTTTCGGAGTTTATTTTCATCAGCCTCAAAACCTGGCGGGAACATCAAACGTATTCTCATCCCTCCACATTTCGGTAGACGCCGAAGACCGGATACGGAAGCGATTAGTATCTGGAGGAGCGCTGTGGACGCCTCTAATGTCTCTGGATATCGCTGAAGTCGTGGAGGGAGATCTGCTTAGTCGTTCTCTTCTTAGCGTTTAGAATTTTGCTTATTGGGCTGAAAAATAGAGTTGAATAGTCGCCAGGAAAGAAAATGTTAATTTAATCATTGTTTTAGTAAATAGTAATCTAAATATCATTTATGATGATGCATGTCAATATTAATGAAACCCCCCAGAAGGAAATCCTACGCACGCCACTGGTTATTACATGTATGCATCCCATAAGTAGCCATATCAGATTTACAGACAAAAATAGTCATAAACTTTTAGGCCTATGCTATGGTGTTCTTATCATGAACAGTACTTATAATTTATAAAAATCCTAATAATTTAGTACTTTTATGCAAATGCAATAGACCCTCCAGGTTGGCTGTGGCGCTAGGTTTAAACAGATTCGAATGCAATGTTTACCTGAATACAAGTTTATTATGTGTTATAGCGTATACGTTTTTATACGGTACTAGCTGAAGGTGCCCATTGAAATTCAACGGGAGGGAGAAATATAATAAATACAAATTGTGTTAAGAAATGTTAACATTTTTCATGAATGGGCGAAATATGTGCGGAAGGGAAGAACCAAGGGGAGAAACTTTTGCTATGGAGTTAGCTCCAAGTCGGTATTGGAACCATGAATATAATTTAAACCGATGTAAACATATAATTACTGCCTGGACTAATGCGTGGGCTTTTACAAAAAATAATAATATTATTTATTAACTTTCAGGCGAGATGAAACAACTGAGGTTAGAAGTGGAGGTGCATACGAATGTCTTCTCTATTGTTGACAATGAGACTAGATTCGGGTTTTTGGGAATGTTAGGACTCAAATCTTCGGAAAAAAATTTTCTCTGGCCTTTCATATATGTTGTTTGTCTCAATTCTCCAACTTCTTGATAGTGGCGTCAATGAACTTCCTACGGATACGTATCAATACCTTTTATTCCAATTAGATTAAATTCTTTTCTTATAACCTAGTACAGATCTAGAAGAATGGAAAAGGCAGGCCTTGTATGAGATAGATGGAACAAGTTGTGGAAGATAGGAGAGTTAAAAGAGAGGAGTTACGCCAATATGATGAAGTTTTCTGATAGAAGAATAGAGTGGAGAGCTGCGTCAAACCAATCATAGGATTGTTGACCTCTGATGATGAAATCAGGTACTTGTCGCTCGGTCACCTATGTTCACACCTTATACGGGATATTTGATGTACCTATCACTAAATTACAATTTATTTTATCTTGCTACTCCTGTTTTGATTAGACTTCATTTAAGTTTTTTACATTCTAGTGTCTCAAAAGACAACAATTTTGAAAGCGGTCTACTTCGGAATACGGTATAAATCTATAAAATATTCACCTTTTAAACCCCACAGAAACTGTCATTTAAATACTTTTAGTTTTACCGAATGCACACTTACTTAATCTGGGAGTAGCACAAAAGTTATCCCTTATGATTTTGCTGGATGAAATAGCCGATGTAGATTCAAGAATCAGTTGCGATATATTTCTTTAAAATAATTTTCAATACCTTCACTAAAAGAGGAACGCAGTTTACGGCATCACTTTTGGATGAACTTTTTAGCATCTTTGCAATGGCATTAATAAACAACCCACGGATACGTATTGAGACATTATGCTCCATTGTGATTTGAATTTCATTCCCTGGTTTATGTTAAACTATCTCAAATCTCAAGCTATTTCGCTCGATGACGATTCAGAAAGCTTTCCATGTCTTCTCTTCACGTCCCAGGTTGGTTCATATGCACAAGCCCGTAAAGAAATAAAAAAATCACAAATTGAACACTGCTGAAGCATTCATTTAAGGAGGAACCTGCGCTTCGAAATACTGTATTCTTATGATTTATATCATTTGCGGTAATGAGTGAATTTAGGCTTTGTGATGTCTTTTGTATTTTAAAATATGTATTCGAAAGATCCACAGGGTAAAATATCATGCAACAATATGTTAAACAAAAGTTTTAGGTACGTAATGAAAACTAAATATTGTATTGACTCCATCATTCGTTGCTATGTAGTCATAATTTGATTACAATAGTTATAAATGAGCTGAGGAAAAGAAATAATTATTTTTTTATTTTGAAACAGAGTTTGAACAAGAGTAATTAAATTGAAAGACCTCCTTAGCAACGTTGCCACGTTCATCGCAGCTTGCCGTCTCCTTCCTGGAGAAGAAAACCGGAAGTATGTTATTTGAACTTAAATACTAGCGTTAAACATCCGATGACCTAGGCTGGAAAAAATATATTATGTGCTTTAATATCTCGTGCACGTTTCCTTAGTTTTTTAACGATTTTTTTCGGGCCAAAATTGAAATAAACATTTTTATGTGAATGAAGGTCATCATACTCCCATAAGGACAATGCATTTCAACGTGAAAAACCTTCATTTTCAAATCCATATATCTTCGTTAAATGGCCGATGACATAGCAATATTTTTACACCATTCGATAGGGAAAGCGATGGACTATAATATATGTAATTATCAGGGTAGGTTTTCGGACATGCCCAAAATGATGGTTCCTCCTTAACAACTCCTAAGATGGATCGAATGCAAACCTTCTAAATCCGTGAGTAGCTCTAGCTGTCAGCACGTATCTTTCTGCACAAAAATATGGCTGACCTTACTTCACAAATAGCCTACAGTGACTTCAGTACCTTCCTCACGAAAAGCACAATGCCGTTCGCAATGGCAATGACCTTAGCAACACTCGGAAAAGAACCGAAAAAAAGTAAATTTCAACATAAATTGCAAAATTCCCAGAAACCTGGAGAACAAAGAGTAAATCAGTTAAAAGAATAAGAAAGTTTAAACATTTTCCCATTAAATACAAAAAATAAATCTACTAATATTTAGTTATTTTACTGAGCGAAAGAAAAAACTCTTGCGCTACCATAAATTGAAAAAGTCCATTTAAACCAATGTAAATACATAATTGGCGCCAGGAATCGAACCCGGGCCCTGAGCCTTTTTTATATAGCGTATAGCACCTTCTAGTGTATACGCTAGAATCCTACAAAATTTCAGCTCAATCGGTTCAGTAGTTTTTGAGGAGATGCGTAACATAAAGCAGACAGACAGACAGACAACATTTCATTTTTATACAGGGTGCAGCAGAATGACCTCCCCGATTTGAGAACATTTTCGCTAAGGGCTGGGTGGGAGTACTGCGTTGGCGCTTGCGTATAAAGACAGCTATGCTCATGCCATTTACAGTTTACAGCATGGTGTGGTAGAGAATACAGCGTGCTTTCGTGGTAGTGGAATTTATACAAAATGGCGGATCGCTGATTTCGACACCGGGTGCCTTTCGTGTTCGCTTTTCGGTCGCTCGACATGATCCCGTTCCTGATAAGAAACAATCCGAAATTGAGTGTCAAACTTTAGACAGACAGGTGGTGCGTTACAACGGACATCTACTGGTCACTCCACTGTCCTAAGGTTGCAGTATGGTGTGCCGTTTTTGACTTTGGTGTGTGTGGGGTCCGTAATTTTTTAAGAGAATGGTGTTACTGTAACGGTTACGCCCACTCGATATTGTGCACTGACCGAAAACATTATGATGCCTAGATTGGGTGATCTTTTTCATGAGCATGGAAAGGGGCATGTGTGGTTCCAACAAGATGGTGCGACATCTCACACCTCTCGTCAATCCCTCGGAATTCTGATAAAAATGTTTCCTGGGTGCCTGATTTCCTCGCTTGGTGACATAGCGTGGCCCCATCGTTCTCCTGATTTGTCCCCGTGCGATGTGTTTCTCTGGGGCTACTTGAAATCCAAGGTATACCAACATCGTTCTCAAACTCTGGAAGCCCTTAGGGTGGATAACGCAAGAAGTTGCTGCTATTCCACCCGAAATGACCCACAGGGTCATGGAAAACTAATGGGAAAGACTTAATCAGTGTATTGCCAATAATGGTCAACAATTAAATGACGTCATTTTTGAAATTAATTAATCGAAAACTGCATTGTATGCACTATTTAGAAAGATACACATTCTTCTTGTATCTTTCTTGGTTTGGTTTTTATTTGCATCCCAAATCGGGGAGGTCATTCTGCCGCACCCTGTATATTAGTATGGTAAGTAAATGAATGGAATCCAGATATTACGCCCTTAACTACAAAACAAAATCAAGCCGTCAGGATTTTTCCTCAGCCAGTAGGTCAATTACATCGTCCACATACACTTTACTTTCTCTGAATTTTTCCTATTTTTCTAATTGCTGCCACCATGTGACTGTGGCTTGTCAAAGATTAATTTGGGTTTTGTAGAGAGCTAAAGGGGAGGTTGCCTTTGCACGCCACCGTGGGTGCGCCACTGCTGTAACCTATACCCATATCTATCGACCATTATTATTGTTTGATTAAAAAATTATTTTTATTGTTATGGAACTTGATTTTACAGTTTGATTATAAAAATATTTAATACAGTTTCTTCACGAAAAATATTTTTTTTTTACTTTTTTTCCCATTCTCATGACGTTTTAAACGAACGTTGAAAAAAGAACGTTTTTGAACTTCTCCTTTTATTTCAAATTACTTATCTGCCCATCACTTGGTCTAACGTCTCATCTGACCGTCAGAGTAGTGAACTTGGTGCTGTTTGCAAATGAAAAATTTACTGCAACTCGAACCCTGTACCTCGGAATGGTAGGCCAGCACTCTTGCCACCAAGCAGAGCCATCCACTTGATCTCCCCTCACCTGGCGGTGGCCTCTTACTTTCCTCCCTTCTCTCCCACCTCACCCCCACCCCTCCTCAGCCCTTCTCACGGCACGCCCTCACCCCACAATCTCCCTTCTTCACCCTCCCCCCCTCCCCATTACCCGATTCCGTGACGTCACCTCGCGAACCGAGGGGGGAAATCCTCGCCGCCGCCATCTTGTCTTGGGGGACACCCCACGAGCTTCGAGAAACCTCCGCTCTCCGGCTTCGCTGCAGCATTGTTTTTGCTCACCTTCTTCGTGTCTGCAAGGTCGCGCCTCCGCGAGCCGTCTTGAAGATCTCGGAAGCGAGTTCCTGAACGAGCGGGAAGCCCTCTCACTCTGTCTCCCGTCTTCGCATTGTCTCCCCGTCTCGATTTGTGTCACGTTCCGTGCGCCCCTGTTCCGTGTCGTCTGGCGCGCAGTCGCTGCCGTAATGGTCGCGAGAGAGGACGATCGTGGGAAATACGCTCCTTCACGCAAGTGACGCACGTGCCCTCGTCACGTTACGGGTCCAATGAGGTCACGTACCGTGGTATAGCTGGACGTGGGTTGTGAGAGTTAAATACCAAGTGGAGGTTAGGAGCGAAGTTGATTGTTGAGGTCGATTTTTGGTAGACTTCTTTGCTGGATGGAAGAAAACGACAGGTGCAATTTTAGTTTCATAAGTGAAATTATTTTAATAACGACAGGTTTCGCTACACTATAGCATAACTAGGGACAAGCACTTGTACCCAAAGATGCTATTGTGTAGCGAAGCATGTCGTTATGAAAATTTTTTCATTTGTGGAACGCTAAAGTTGTACCTTTCATTTTTTTCCATTTGAATTAAGGAGCGTTTATAAGGTGGCTACGGACTTTGAGTGTTCGATTATAAAGTCTCGAAGAAAATTTTAAACTATATGTATAGGGACCATACCTAGCACCGATTTCCTACTTTTGTTTACCCCCATACCCAATAATAACGCTCCATGATATTCCCTAACACTCACCCTCTCATATTGGTAAAGACCAAGTTGTGAAACATTAGACACCGTAGAGGAATAATATTACACATAAACTTATACTAGGAATTTCCATAACAAGTTCTGCTTATTATGAAAGTGTTGCGTTCGGTAAAAAATATTAGACTTTATACCTAATTATAATACATTATATGTATTTAAATATTATTTGCAATAAATATAACTTAACTTGTAACAGTAGCTATCATTCAGTTGGTTTCACAGATTTTTCACATTTGGCCTCTTCATGTGCGGTTTAATTCCTGCTGTGGGTTCCTTTTTTCATTAAGGATATCAGACTATAAATTTTACGTTTTTCCCACACCTTTATTTATCTTTTCAATCATATTTTTTTCTAGTGTACCAATTCAGTATACTCTTTATTTCCGTTTACATTATTTGTAGTTAGTTTAGCCTTATATTTATTATCTTTCAAATGATGTAAACAGCTAAATTCTTTTCAGTAGTCACTTGTATTTCGACTATATATTTATTTATGCCCTTATCCTTTATCTCAAAATATTTATGTCTTTATTATCGAGGGGTTAGGTGGAAGAATGGATTATGTATTCTCAATCCCGCCCCAAATAAAGACATTTTATTTTTATTACTCTTATTAAATTACGTTATGCAGCAGGAATAACACTTTTTTTGTGAATAATATAATAGGCTTTAAAATATTTTATTTATAACTTATTACCATTATTTATTCATCAACTATTGCCTATCCTCGTTATGTTTCGAAGAAAAAATTATTTTACAATACATATTTCGCCCAATGTAGCGTAAATGCATCGTAATCATACTTCAAAGAATATGTTACTTCAGCGTTACGTAATTCATGGACGGTCCCTATTGAGTATCTCCTTGGCCCTTTAGAGGTTTTGCCGTAGGTAATGAGTCTCCATTGAACTTATGACGCATAAAATACTTTGAGTACTTCTGCGCGTTACGCTCAAATTCACCACGAAAATAAAATTAGAGGAACACACTTTCCTACGGATGTATTAGAAATTATTACCTTCCCATGCCCGTTTAGGGATCATATAATGGACATAAAGATCGGGTTGGTAGATTTAATGTTAGCAGATAGCTTGTAGTAGGTACTATATCTGAAAAATTACTTGTGTTTAACGGAATCCCACTGCACCACCAAATGACTCTATAATGGATTTATGTGATTTAAGCAATTGATAGCCGTAGTCTTAGTTTTTTTTTAACTGCCCCAACGGTTTTATCACACCGATATCCATGCCCTGAGTGGGGTTCGAACCCTCAGCTTTTGAACTGTTAGGCCGGAGCAATGCTTACCTACCTAAGATTTGTAATTTACGTAGAAGTTTATTGTTTTTTTAGGTTAATTTCCTTGCGTTACTAAGGACTTTTTCATAATTCTCTCCGAAATGAAAACATCGTTGATGCTAAAACTGTTCGACGTAGAGGGATTCCGTAAACAGCATTGTGCTTTTCGCGATGCTAGCGCTACTCTATTTCAAGTAGGTAGTTAAGCATTTGGTAAACCTAAGAGTATTTAAATGATGGCTTCAGCCGATTTCAAATTGTGAATGTTTTTCGGATTTCTTTCCAGGTTTGCGTATTTGAACGAAACTGTGACTCGAGGAAGAATATTGGAACGATTGCAAAAGTGTCGTCGACTGAGATAAACATAATTAGCGAGAACCTGAATGAGGTTTAATGTAAACGTGCGCTGTAAGGTAAAAAATAAATTATACCGTAATTATGCGTAAAATAGGAAAATTTAAACACACGCAAAAGAAACTATAAGTATGCAGTTTAAATATGTTAAATGTGTACTCACTTGTAGGAACGGAATTCCAATCCCAGGGGAAAAGAGCATTATTACGTATCCTGAGGAAGTTCATTCACGCCATTGCAATGAAGTTTGGGAATTAATATACAATCAGCTCACAGAGAACACAACCTTTTTTTCTTTTGTGTTTTTAGTATTTCACTGTAAAAAATTTAAATCTTCTACTTTTTCAACTAATTTAGTATTTACTCTCAATGTTGCTCTAAATGGTGTAAGTTACATTAAAATTTACATAATTTTTGATTATTATGGTTTTGAAACAGACCTTGAGACTTAGAAAGCTCCAATACACAAGTTAGGTACCGCGAATTCATTAAAAATGTTAACATTTCTAAATACATTTTGTTCATTTGATCTTACTTTCTCCCGTTAAATTTTAACGAGTACCTCAGTTAGAATGCTACCAGTAACACGAATATTGAAAGCGTTGACTCCTTAAGATACTTAGGTGTTACAATCCCTAAAGATTTATCTTGGGGAGGGCATCCGGGAGATATACGACCAAGCCAAGAGGAAGCTAGGATTTATCAAAAGGGTACTCGGGATATGTGACGAGAGGACAAAATAGCGATATCACTTTTCATTAGATAGGCCCCACCTTGAATATGCAACCAGGGTATGGGATCCGAATGAATTAGGTTTGATCTGAGAACTAGACAGTGAGCATCGTATAGTAGCTAGGTTTTTTAATGATGTTACGATAGGTTTAGCAGTGTATCAGATTTAATACAAGAATTATGATGGGAATCATTATTTAATTGTAGGTTAAAATACCGATTGAACCTGCAGAAATATAAAACGGATATGCTTACTGAAGATGTTAGATGCATATTAAGGTACGCTGCCTATTATGCTATATTTGACCATTATAATAAGATTACAGAGTTATATTTGTAGAAAGATATTGTAATTTTCCACAAGTAAAAATTTATTTCGACTAGTTTCGATGCACTGCATCATTGTCAAGACTTGACACTGATGTAGGGCATCGAAACTAGTCGAAATAAATTTTTACTTGTGGAAAATTGCAATATCTTTCTATTAATATGGAACGTTTCCACCACATCACACCTGAGTCTGGCTTGTTTATAAGATTACAGAGATTGATTGTCATACTGATAGATTTATATGTCATTTTTCCCGCATACCATTAGAGAAAATAATAGGCACAATAGAAAAAAGGTAGGCAAAATACTTTCAGAGTAGTATTTATGGTATTCTTAAGCTGGTAGCTCTCAGTTGCATGGTTAGCATTGTATGGTAGCTCTTAGTTGCAATTTTAGATACATGGCTGCATGGAAGTTGTACACTAGTAGGTCTTGGTATCATGCATGCCCGGTGATCTTTACCTCCCTCCATACAACCTCGCGATGGATGCAGGCAGGCCCGGTGACAGGATTTTCGGGCCCCTGGGCAACTGAGTGGTCCGGGCCCCCTAAATCCCGGCAAACCTCCTCACTAAATTTAGACCAGAACTGCGAACTTTCGGGTTATTTTATTACGAAGACCTGATTTTCAGCTTTTTCTGCAGAAGAAACTTGCACACTGTTTACTACATTATCTTTTGATTTACTATAAATTGTCCTTTTTTAAATTAAACACGTCAGTGGAATGGGATGGGGAAATAATTTCAAAATGAAAAATTTTTGACGGTGTAACTTTACTCTTTCATTTTACAGTAATCATAACTAGGACTAACTAGAACTTGAAAATTTTATAAAAAGTCGTAATAATACGTACTTTTCTTTTTTCTCAAAATTAGCATATCCACAATTACTACCATCTTTTCAAGATATGGAGATAGTTATATCACCACCTAATTAAAACGAATGCAAAGTATTCACTTCTACTAAGCTTTGCTTTCACTGCAACTCTCTCAATCAGACATAACAGCAGGGAGTAAGTAAAAATAATGTAAGTTAAGGGTATTGACGAACAAAATATATTTTTTCGTGCCTCAATATTAAGCTATTTTCGATAATTTGTTTCCTTCCTGTGTGCAAAATTCAAGTAAAGTAGAAACTAAAGTTTTCCTAGATGAATCAAGTCTAATGTGACGTATAAATCAGGGATATGAATATTGTAACAAGGGGAAAATGAAAGATTTGAGAAGATTTTCTCGATGAACAACCAAAAGCTCCGCCGTGTCCAAAATGTACCTTTCTGCATGAACCTCCTAGTAGGGTCAAAGGCTTGGACTGCTGGGGCGAAGGGGCAAATAAACGAAAAGAATTCCGGAATAGTATCCCTCTGGAACGTAAAATAATGTTTCGTCGGAAAAATACAGTAATTTTAAGGCTTTGAGGGTGTGAATGAGAAGTTTACTTTTGAGAGGAGAAACCTTGAACGCGATTTCGCGTGCAATTTGAGACCTTAATATTTCTATATCCCCATGATTTTATACGTGTAGAGCTGGCGGAGATCGATAGCAATGTACACGCATTAAAAAAGGCGAATAAGAAGCGTTATGTTCCTTATGGCTTGAAAAAACTTACTCGCGTCACGGCATTTCCAGCTCCCGGCGCGTGTCTCAAGCTCCGCACGCGTGTACGTAAAATCAAATGTAATTATTGGCGTCGCTAACGAATTTTCAATTTTTTCAGATCTACCTTTAAAAAGCATCAGCAATTGATTTAACATGAGTCACTTTACATGCACTTAACATGCCAGATATTTACTACTTAAAATGAATATTTGTGTGAAAATAGCGTACGCCATTTTGTTACGTAATATCACCTACATTTAGGAAAAAACTCCCAATTAATTTATTTTCGCCCGGGCCCCCTGATGGCCCGGGCCCCTGGGCATTTGTCCCCTTTGCCCCCCCCTGTCGCCGGCCCTGGATGCAGGGTATTACGTAGATGTAGATGTACTCTTGAAGAAAGGCGCCAAAGGGTATTGCAGGGTATTACGTAGCTGTAGACGTACTCTTAAATAAAGGCGCCAAAAGGTACAACGGTTTAACGTCCAATCCGACGGACGGAGTACCGAACTCGAAATATCCTCCACTCAGAACTCAAGTGGGGACCGGGAGACCACTGAAAAATTTGCCTCAGCTGAGATTCAAACCCGGACCCTCAGGAGGGAAGGCCAGTAATTTATAGGGCAACCTTTGATGACCATCGCAATGGAAACGAAGGGCATCAGCAATCGGGATGGTAATTTTTTGTTTTAAATTCACGAACAGTTGGCGACCCACACCGTTACGCACTCTCTGTCGAGCACTTTGGGATGTATTTCGGTAGCGTCGGGACTAGAAGTGGCGTAGAACCCCGTGTGGGAGGATTAAGGGAATCCGTGCGTGATTCATAATGGATGCATGGAAAGGGGGCGTAGGAAGAATGCTAAGGTCGTGAGGGGAAGTAAGAAATATAGGTTAAATGCGTACGGTTTGAGCTTTAGAAATTGGTGAGTGGGTTAGCTGCCTCCTGCCGAATTTATTCTGCCTATTCCACGACTGTTCGCCAACTTCAAGTGTCCAGCTTCAAACGGAGTTTCTTCTCGCAAATCTTTAATGGAGTCCACGATTGGGCGTCAAAGGTTGCGGTTTGAGGCACTCCAGCGGAGACTACCGACAGTCAGAGGGTCCTACCTAGACTTCGAGCTTAATCCGACCCTTCGCGAGGGACCAGAGAACCTAACGAAGGGTCGGATTATGCTCACAGTCGAGGTAGGACGCTCATTAAGAGGGATGACCATCGGTGGCGCAATTTCCGTCGCCAGACGCCAAAGTTGGTCCTCGGCGAATCTTGATTTGGTGACTGAAGATGGCCTTCGAAGCATCGCTTTGGCGCTGCCGCTATCGTGGACGATCGCATTTAAATGAATGCTTTGAAATGCTGTTGAAGTTAGCGATTGACGCTTGAAGCAATCTTGGACCGGGAATGGTCGGGATGTTAGCAAGAAAGGCAGTAGAATAAGGAACTATATTTTTTTATCATGCGCTGTATTTCCAAAAAAGATACTGTTGTTTTGTACCGTTGAATGATAGAATGATAGGTCAGGGGTGGTTGGTTATTCAGGGTAGGCGACCGACAGCTGAAGTCATTTGCGCCATTTAGGACAGGTGGATAATTGGGTAATGGTAGGAGTTTATAGGAAACGGAGGAAGGGTGGAGAGAAACCCGGCGTCGGCATTAGCCTACTCTTAACGAAAGGCGCCAAGGGGACCACGGCTTTACGTCCCATCCGACGGATGGAGTACTGGACTTGAAATGCCCTCCACTAGGTCCTACAAGTAGGCACTGGTTTCCCTCTGAAAAATCCGCCACTGCTGGGAATCGAACCCGGGCCCTCGGGATGGGAGGCCAGTACTCTAGCCACCACACCAACCTAATCCCCCCCTCCTTCCGTTCCCGGAAAAACTCCTCCCTCTTCCCGACTGTCCACCTCTTTGGTGGAAATGGTTGTCGGTCACCTCCCTTGAACGACTAACAACTAAACGTAAAACGCTTAATACGGATCGTAGAAGTGTGTGGTTGTGAAGGGAGTAGAGTGGTTCTGGCCAAAGCAGCTTAATTCGCCGGGCAATCCACCATAGTTCCGACCTCCCTCTTCATCCTTGGCTCGAGCCCCCTTCTCGCTCCTTGGGGCACACTCACCAAATCTTCAAGATGGGGAGAAGAGCTCCGCACCTGTTTCACCTGCCAGCTCTCGGGCCATTAGTTTAGGTGGGGGGGGGGGACCACACGCGAGTGCACGCACGCACACTCGAGGGAGAGGACGAACGCACTCACATGGGGAGAAAAAATTCATAGGTTTCCTCCTCAACCGTTGAGAGAGGGAGGGCATGGGGGTGGTTTTTGGAGGGGTATATAAATAGTATTGTGGGGGAGGGGGGGTGATAGGTCGTGGGTGGAGATGTAGGATGTGAAAACCTGGAAGGGTAGTGTTGTATTTATGTGTTGGAGGACCCTGGCAGACGAAACTGCATTGGGGTAAAATGCTACGGAGACGGCAGTGTTGGAGATGAGTGTTATTCGCGGCTTTATCCGATTGAGGTGTGAGATCAAAAAATAACGAGAATTTTCGTTTTTTTTTAGAGAATATTTATTGATCAGTATGAGGTTTCTTGGAAAGGTTTAAGACTCACCTACTCCGTACAAAACATCGCGTTTTGTATGGCATCTTTGTAATATTTATGTGCGTTAAAACATAAATAATAACGAAATCATGCCCAAATTACATCGCAACGGCGTCAGTTAATTTTCCTAGGGTTATTTAAGAGACGTATTAATGTATCTGATTCCACTGGAAGTATTACTAAAACTGGTTGGAATTTGGCCTACTTAAAATACATATTTGGTGCTTGTTTGTGAGGCGTGATCAAAAAATAACTGGGGAGTTTCGTTTTTCCGAAATAATATTTATTTATTAATCAGAATCAATTTTGTTCCCTTTTAAGTAATCCCCCTCCGATATAATACTCTTGTGCCAGCGTTTTTTCCAATCTTGGAAGCACTTCTGGAACTTATTGCTCGGTATAGAGTTCAGCTACTTCAGCGATTCTGATTTTATCTCATAAATGGTGGCAAAACGTCGTCCTTTCATGGTTTTCTTCAGCCTCAGGAATAGAATTAAGTCACAGGTGGCCATGTGCGGCGAATACGGTGGCTGAGGCAAAATAACGGTTAGTTTTTTTTTACCGAAAAATCACGACCAAGCAGTGAGGTGTGAGCGGGAGCATTATCGTGGTGCAATCTCCACGAGTTGTTTTGCCAGAATTCCGGGCGTTTTCGTCGGATTGCTTCACGCAAGCGGCGCATACCTTGCAGATAATGTTCCGTATTGACCGTGCTACCATGTGGTAGGAACTCATGATGCAATGTACTATTGAAATCGAAGAAAACAGTGAGAAGTTATTCCCGTTGTTTTTTGATCACACCACGTATCTTTGAGGTAGGTGGGTTACGATTTGGAACAATGCGAAGGAAAAATTAAAAAATCCACTTGCAGAATAGATTTCTTTAAGAATAGCTGTTCAAAAATACATCGCATCATGTCGTGGTTCTTAATATTTTCAGATGCTGGCTCCTCTTAATTCTCACAGTGTAGGTAATCTCGAATCATGTCGCAAATGATTAAAAAAATTATTTACTATAGAGGAGGAATTATGACTCCCCTACAGCAAAATAATTTAATATTATTTATAATTATTTTCAATTAAATCATTATTTCGTTACGAAATTAGCCACGTCATTTGGTCAGTCAAGGGTTTGATTACATATAATTTTTCCTTGATGACTATGTGCATGAAAAGTAATTCTGTATCATGTTTTTACTGAAAAATGTTTATGAAATATCAGTGGACTGAAGTAAACTAAAAAAAACTACGCAACAAATAATAGTGTACGTGTTGAATGCAGCAACTTCATTAAAAAGGATATCTCTTTTCGTAACGTCTCACTGCCCGAAAATTACATGCACCCCTTATTGTACTGCAAAGTAATACGACGAATCATTATATTGAGCAATAGCCACGTTGACTCGCTCATTAGGTAGTCCTAATTATTTGGAAAAGGAATAGAAGGGGCAAGCGACGGACATTTAATGTAGTTTGCGCCATTTTAGGATTGGTAATAATAGAGAGATTTAGCCTGACTTCAATGACCTATGTGATCTCTGCTGTCGGTCGCCTCCCCTACAGACAGCAACGAAAACTTTTTTGAATATCATTGAGATGAGAGAGATTAACTTCTCCTGAAAAACTGGTGCAATTTGTCGTAATATGAGAAATAGCAATACCACTCTACCTATACGGTTTGCGAGGATAAATATGGTCAATTAATTTGCATTACTCCCGCCACATCCTTTGAGAAAATAAGATGGAATAAGCTCTGAAACACCAAAAATAATTCTGCTGTAAGTGATGACAATCATGATTCTCAAGGATATTTCTGAAGTTTTTCGTTTTAGAGGACAAATGAAGGAGGAGTAAATCTCTCCAACGTTTGGGCTCAATGCCTCCAGTGTCCCCTCCCACGGGTCTTGGTGTGTGTTCCATGGTACGGGAGCCCTCACGTTGCCTGGCGCCGTGCCCAGAATGATGGCACCTCATCCATTGACCGCGAGAAAAGGCTCCAGGGATAAGCGCAGCAAGTTACTTGCGTCAGGTGCGGAAGAGATAATTGGGAAGAGGATTCCTTATCCCCCGTAACGTTAAACGTCGGGGAGCTTGAAACGGATCGTGGCGTTGCATGTCGCAAATCACCAACTCGGAAAAAAATGATTGGTAGTACGTATGTACATTGACTTCTCCCTGGACACAGGTAATAGTAATAATAATAAAAGGTCTTTATTGGGGCGAGATTGTGACAAAAATATCTCTTCTTCCATCTAACCCCTCGTCAAAATAAATACATAACACACATAATTGTCATTACTTAAAAAAATCACAATCTGAAGTTAAAAAGGAAACATTAAAGGTATGGAGAAGTATGGAGTTTGGAAAAATGGAAGAATGGAGGACAAAAATAACTTGCTGAAGAAGTGTTAAGCATGTCATCGTGAGGATGAATGTTCATTGGAGGTAAATTTAAGCCGATGAAAATTTACTCAGTCAGCAAATGTGATACTCCAGGAGACCAGGTGCAATATGTAAAGTCGTTCGTTTGGACAGTGGTAATCTACTGATCAGTAGAATGTGGGCATTTGGAAATACGGACCAGAGAAAAAAAAGCCCATAAAACGGTGAGTTGGATCATGGATTCTAATTTCGCATTGTCACTGCCGTTGTCAATGAAGCGAATTACTCAACGAAGTGAAGCGGCTCGCTTCACCATTTGAGTTTAGTGAATTGAAGGAGCGAGCAAAATCTAAAGGATGGCAATCTCGTTTTGGCCTCAATGGCACAATGGGGGCGTTTTCTTCAACTCACAAATCAAAATTTAAATAAGCCAAAGATGACGCCCACCGAACGAGCTATCTTAAAGATATTTACGCCTGAAGAGGTCCGCCTGAAGAGGTCCTGTCGCAACCACTTCCATCGGCAGAGTCAGCTGTGTGTGTGCCCCATTGTGATAAGGCGAAGGAGCTTCGCGGTCTCAGTTGTGATTGGATGAAGTGGATGACATACGAGTCATTTGCACGCTCACTTTTCCGAAAGGGTTAAAAACATCAGTTTTTCGCCGCTTATAACTCGAGAACTAATTAACGGATCGAAGAACGGAAAAATATAGGTCTTTTTACCTCACAAACTCTATCGCATTTCGGAAATAAAAAAATATGGTGAATGACCCAATTGGCTAAAAGGGCATCGAGTTGAATTGCTGTCTCCCCATCCTGAGAATCCCGGCCGAGGTAGAGATTTTTCATCGGTAAACCGGTCCTCACTTAGGTGATATGTAGACAGCAAATCGTGTTTTGTACACCGTCTGTCGGATGGACCAATATCCCCCATTGTGATAAGGCGAAGGAGCTTCGCGGTCTCAGTTGTGATTGGATGAAGTGGATGACGTACGAGTCATTTGCACGCCCACTTTTCCGAAAGGGTTAAAGACATCAGTTTTTCGCCACTTATAACTCGAAATAATTTACGGATCGAAGAACGGAAAAATACGGGTCTCTTTATTTTTACAAACTTATCATAGTCGGCAATTAAAACTTTGGTGAGCGACTCCATTAGAAAATAAAGATCACGCGATCGCGCGCATTGTGAAGATATTTCATCGGGCACCTGGTGCAGGGAAAAAATGCTGAAAACAAAATGGTCGCAAAGGATTATAAATGAGGATGTTTATGCGTGTTGTAAGGAAGTAGGAACTCTACTGAGATAAGATAGAACATTTTCTCAGCAGTATGTTTTTATCGTGGAACATTGCACTTAGCAATTAATTTAATTATTCATCCAGTATCCAGGTAGAAATATCGACAAATCAGTATAACATCAATAACTGCCACGGCTTTTGTTGTCTGACCAATTTTTCTCATTGTGATTATGAAAAAGAGATTTTTCTGAAGCATTCTCATATTGTTATCATTAGTCATTAATCAACATTCCCGTTCTGTGAATTCATTCTTCTACATTTAGTTACTGCAGACTGCAATGCAGACGTCCTCTAGGATGCACGGCAAAGGAGAATCATCATCAGTCGTACATATTGAGCGTAACTAAATATTGTAGCACTTAAAAAAGTTTGTTCCTTTCGTAAAATACTATGAGTTATTTATGTGATGCACGACATTTTATGATTAATAAAACTATGGAGTATTATAGTTTTTATTTATAGTATAAGCTCTAACTTGTACACTTTCGATAATGAATTAGTTTCTCACTGATTTGCATTTGTTGCTTTATGTAATAGGCCACGTTTTCAACAGTATTGCTGATATAAATGTATGTAATTAAGGGCTATTTACAGGATTTTTGCTTGTGTATCTACGTGATCTGACCTCAATGATGCTAATTTTGATCCTTTATTTTTGTGGGAAGAAAGATTTTAAAACTCTTCGCGAGGCAGTTTTGTTCTCTAACCTTATTTGCAAATCCACATGGCAGTAATGTGAAAGCGTTTCCAAAATATTTTAATGCCGTCAATCATTAAATCGACGTAATAGATTTAGTGTGTATTGTAGCCTAAAGTTGGAAAGTGATTCCCATTCGAGCTCCGATAAAAGGCTGGTGACCCCGACACAATAAACGTGACCACCTTTTCAAACCCTGCTGATCCTCTCTCCATATTTTTTGAATTCACATATAAAACTAACTCCTTATAAGCTTGAAAGTATAATTACTGCCAAAAAAAGAATATGTACCTGCCAATTACGGGTGGGGATATTTTTGAGTCTCTGGATTTTGGGAGCACAGATTCGGCCTGTAGGTATGATTGAGCTCATAGAAGCAATGAGGTCGATAGGTAATTTTTTTGCGTATTTGTGGAATTTTGGAGCAGGGCACGTTAAAAGTCACGCTGAAACAATTACAGAACTATGCATTGTATTCGGCCCACTTTAAATTCTATACTTACCAATTATCAATTCAATAGTTATAGTGCATTGGCATATGGATTTCCACCTTACTGAAGGTCAATAAATTGCATTGAAAAAAATTGATAACTACCTTCCCTGCGGTTATCATGCTAAAGAATAGGTTAGAGGCACCCTGCCACACACCTCTAAGGTGGCTTACAGGGTATTATGTACATATAGATTCCCTGTCTCCCTCCATTTCTTCACTATGCCTGACTTTTGGAATTCGGGAACAGAATTTATCAGTAGACTCTTGATCACATGACAATGTGCTATTTTTTAATGTTGCAGTACGATACTTCATTTTTTTAATGTAGCAGTATGAGCAGCATGAAGAGTACGCAGAACTTAGTACACCCGTAAGATTCCTCACATAGTACGCGTCTCATTCCCTTCATTCTCTTCTCCATTACACCCGTAAGATTCCTCACACCTACTCTCGCACCCCTTTCATGGAAAGTACGTGTTCCCGTACAGCGTTGCCGAGTTTGAACTATGATTTCCGTGTGAATTTGTAAAAATCTTATTTTTCACCTTAGAGGATCGATCAAAAAAGGTCTGTAATCGTGTTGCAATGGAGAGCACGAACAAATTGACACATTGTTTATAACAATAATAGTTTACAAAGTTAAAACTTAACTGCAATCGGTCAAGTTCAGCTCTGGGACCCCCCGAGTAGATATAGGCCTCGGTGAGGGTCTCTGGTCGCTCGCGAAGGGTCGGATTAGGGTCGGAGTCGAGGTAGGACCGTCATTAGCAGGCTTGACCGTCGGTAGTCCCCACCCGAGTACCTCTAACCAAAGAATATTCCTATTAGGGATCAATTTATCTACCACCCAGACGCACATTTCAAAGCTTTATTGAAAACTGAACACAATATCAATAAAGTGTAAATCTATTTTTTTTCGGAAATGATGACCAATTAAAACAAAATTAATAAGTATGTAGGCTAAAATGTCTCTGGACAGAATTGCTATCCTTTAATTGCCTATCCAAGGCGATGTGGCCGTAAATATTCTGCAAGCGGAGGCATTTTTTTAAAAAAGAAATGTTGAATTTCATAATACGCCGAGGGACGAGGAAACCTAATAATAATTCTTATTAATAACCTCAAGGTTAAATGTAATTTAATGATTTTAGTTTCTAAGAATATATTCATTACACACCGAGGAATATTTTTATGCTACTCTTATTTTAGCATGGTTTTCCACGGTATTCGGCGCTCTCCTCATTGAGATTCTACTGATGAAGTAGGGATTAATTGTGCATGAAAACATACAGTTAAAACTGGTGAATACTAATCCTTGCGCTGAAATGAGTCAGTCACAACACGCATATTAATGCGGAAATGTGGATCGCGCCATCATTAAACTGACGTATCATCATCAAGAGGACATGTGCTAATCCAAGTGATGGCCTTCTGCTTGGTAGCTATTTTGAGAAGCCGCCAAGGATACAACCACCCAGATTTGAAAGCTGGCACCGAGTAAGTCTTCTGCTTGTAATTAAATTTGGTGAGTTATGCGACTGACCCGGTGAAAATCGAAAAATATCAGTTAATTGACCAACCTGCTGTCTGGGGTTAGTTTAGTATTCAAGGCGTTAGCACGATTTTTCCATTAGCTGAACGGAACTGGGGACGACGCACCTCTTTAAAAATGGACAAAACGATATCTGTCAGTTTGCACAAGCTATTTGAATCATTTTCTGCTCATTACGAGCCAATATTTTGAGTATTTTTGAAGAGTCCGTTCGTTTCAGTGAATGAAATAACCCTGGAGCTTGTTCTGGGTGCTAGCCAAAATAAAAAAAAAACTATTCGGGTGACGACTTAAAAGAATCGTGTATTCTTGAGGAAAACTCCACGATCGGACAGTTTGATTTTTTTCTTTCTAAATAAAAAAAAACCGCACAAGTTTCTGAGTCGTGAGGTAAAATGAGAGAACAGATAGGTATAGCGACGTCCCTCATAATGTATAGGAGACGCTGGCTTCAGCATTTATTTTTCATTCTTTTTTCGCGGTCGTAGATATATATTCACTCATTTGCCAATGAGCCGAAATTCTACTCATTAACTTCAATATAACTTCGGAGCCAGCATTCCTCATCTAATGTTTAATGCACCCATCACTGGGATTTTGAAGACGTGAGAAGATCTGAAGTAATCACCACACAAAACTCTTGGAATCTTCCATCAGCTGACTTTGTCGTTTTGACTTATGTACTCCTTTCATACACACCCCTCACTGCTAGTTTCATGCACACCTTTTGAGTCACACTTCGCCATTTTTCAAGTCCTTTCTTCCCTTTACGGTTTCATCGGAGCATTCAGCAAAATTGTTTCGTCGTCTTTCAGAGTATTTATCCGACTGCTATTTTCTCACGCTCTCCTTGGAACTTTTTCAATAGCCTCAAGAATCGAGTGGACAGCTGCGTCAAACCAATCTTAGGATTGTTGACCGATATGTAGATGTAGCCTTCTTTAAGACAGATCCCCGCATCTTATTCATCATGCCTCACTGCCATAATGGAGCATATTCCATGTATGTACATGTATATTTCAGTGACATGTTTCCTTTCTTCTCTGCTATTATTCCCCTAATATAAGTAGAAGTCGGTCACGGTAGTCAGGTCCGTAATTCCCAGATCTGGTAACCCTATAGTCTCGGGCTCGAGCCCCGCCTCAGACATAGGTGTTATATTCGCTTAGTATTAATCCGTTTGAGCACCTAAAAAACAACCACCTATACCTACTGAAAGTGGATTTTTCTTTCCCGTGAATGTCCTACTTTATGGACTCGTGACTGTTCTACTAAGGGTCCGTCCATAAACTACACTACGCTATATAGGGAATTGAGTCAGCTGTTATAGGCACTCTTGGGTATCGGCTTAGTCTAGTGACTAGATTACTGTTTAACCATCCTGAAGGCCTGGGCTTGAATCACGGCCGATGCAGAGATTTTTTATCGCTCTACCGATACCCACTTGGGTGTTTTATGGAGAGCACTTTGAGCGCAGCACTCAGTCCGTCGGATGAGACGTTAAGATGTGGACCCCTTGGCGCCTTCCGTTAAAAGCAAGCTAATGCCGACGTCGGGTATTCTCCATCCACTCCTCTGTCAATATATGTTTTGTCGGTCACAAAAAAAGATAGGGTTGATCGACAGCGTTACGTAATTTAGAGCGGGTGGTCCAAGAGTATGTTACAGAGTGTAATAGGGAGGGGGAGAAGGGGTGAAACTTGTGGAAAACCAGCGTTACGTAATAAATGAATAGTTAGGAATGAATTCTTCACTGGTCTTAATGCCGGATAGGCTCTCCTTCGCAGCCGACGTTTCAATGAACGACACGGTCATCATCTTTAGGGCAATCTGAACAAGATTGTCCCGAGGATGATAAACGAAGCACGTACGGAAACGTCGGCTGAGGTGGAGAGCCGCGAAGAACTCATTCATAACCATTAATTTATTTTACAAGACCCGTGGAGAATTCATTCATAAGATACGTTGGGAAAGCATCAGAACTTTGTTCAAATGGTTGGTTCCTTATTGTGCCCTTGTTACCCTATTAAATGCTGGTTTCTCTGATTCGGCGTAGATAAAATGATGGAATCCCCCATTTGACTCACTCAGTCTTGGAGTGGTACCTCTTATTAAAGGGCGCCGAGGACATCCTTTGGCGTGGGCGAATGAGACACTTTTCCGTTTCCGGTCCCGGGGACGACATCCGGTGCTTCTCCATCCTGACGTGCGTAGACTTTGGCCGTCTTCTTGGCTGCTTCCCTCGTCTCGCGAGCGCCGTGCCGCTTTTGATCGGGAGAGAGGGCAAAAAAATATGCGCACGAGGCCGACGTGATTAATCTGCGTATTAGGACACGTATTAATTTTTTATTCCAAAATATTTGCGCTTGCTCCCAGTGGAGAGGGCGGAGAGAGGGAGGCAGATCGAATCGACACCCACCCCGTAGGTATTTCTGAATTCTCGACGCCGCTGAGTCACGCTGATATACACTCAACTCGGGAATCTCCGCCCGTTGTGGGGGATACGCCGTAAAATGATCATCCATCCTTCCATACTTTTGGCGGTCGTAGGGTAAAATGTTCTATAATTAAAGCATTAGCCTACTTTTAGCGAAAGACGCAAGGGGGCCGAGGCTTATTGGTCCATCCGACGGACGGTGTGCAGAACTAGATTTGCTGTCTACGTAGCACCTAAGTGAGGACCGGTTTACCGATGAAAAATCTCTACCTCGGCCGGGATTCGAACCCGGATTCTCAGGATGGGGAGACAGCAATCCAACTCGATGCCCTTTTAATCAATAGGGTCATTCACCATATTTTTTTATTTCCGAATCCGATAGAGTTTGTAAAGTAAAAAGACCCATATTTTTCCGTTCTTCGATCCGTCAATTAGTTCTCGAGTTAAAAGCGGCGAAAAGCTGATGTCTTTAACCCTTTCGAAAAAGTGGGCGTGCAATCCATTCCGTCCAATCACAACTGAGACCGCGAAGCTCCCTCGCCTTGTCACAATGGGGGATACACAGCTGACTCTGCCGATGGAAGTGGTTGCGACAGGATCTCTTCAGGCAGATCTCTCATCCCCACCACCGCTCCCTTCCCATTATTCCTCAAAACAGTCAAGGACGGGAGGTGGATGACGTAGTAATCTTCAACGCAACTCATTCTGTGGGCGTCACCTTTTGCTTATTTTGATATTTGATTTATGATTGAATGGCTCTGATTAGAAGATTAATTTTTTTCAATAAAATTCATTTTTCGTTTGCATCTAACAATTTCGTGTTCAAAATAGCGATTTCGGTTCCGAGTAAACGACCCCATTACATCATCACAGCCAGTCATCAGGCGTTAGATTTGTTTGACGTAACTCCAATCTGCTATAAGCTAACCTCTTCGTATTTACGTAAAGTCTTATTTTTCATATCATTCGCTACTTGCACTACACATCTCATGTGAGGCCTTCCTTTTCCATTCTTCCCATTCACTTTTGCATCAATAAAATTATACTAATGATCGCTAATTTTTATGAAATTACGCCTATCGCATTGAAGGGAAGGAATGAGTGCAACCTATTAAATGTACAGCTATTACGCATCAGAATTAAATTACATTTTCGAGGAAAACTGAAGTAAAACGGAAATATGCAAATACAATTGTGATAACTTGAATACGTAAATACAACCTTGATACATTGAAAGCTCTACTCCTTCCTTGTTTTCTAGTATTGAAAAAAAAGGAACTGGAACCATTGCTGGAAAAATGCGTTATATCTATTAGTTCAACAGAAGTGTCACTTGGTTTTTTAGATTTGGAAAACGTCATAGCGTATGAACAAGGTTTTTCTCTTTACTTTACTGTTATTCCTTGGAGACTTGACCATGATATCAAGTGTATCGGAGGAAATAAAAATTGGAGTTTTCCATTTAATTGATTAACATAGTCATGGTTAACCTCCAGAGAAACCTCGAAATAAGATTACACAGAAAGAAAAACACGAGCCAAATCCACAAAAATAAATTTTACTATGACCCAGGTTTCACTGTATTACAGCATCGTTAGGTAAAGTATATCTAGGAGGCACCAACATCATGGTGGAGCATGTGGAAGCGATGTTGGAAAATCTCCCTCGGTAACCAGCGGGATGACGTCACTACATCATTCTTTGCAAAGAAAGGCATCACTATGTCGCCCTCCCCCTCCTCGTCTCCGTGCTCAACTTCTCCGACCTTCTTCACGGGGCACCCAATGGACAAGGCGCTGCTCTGCATTCCATCACCAGAAACGAACGAGGAGCTCCACTAGGACGTTAATCCTTCCACCAAAGGGGCCAAACAGAGGCTTCCATCATCGGCACCGCGCACCACACCGCCAGTAAGGGAGCCATCGTACTTCACGCCCTTTGTACAGGGCATCACCTAGGGTTCTGCCCCTCCCACATTTACGGACCCAACGTCTTCGAAAGAACCGTTCGAGACTTTTGTTTTATATTTGCCACTCATTTGTAACCACCTCACCCCCTGTAACCCACTCCTTCCCACGTCACCCATACTTCCTTTCCCCACACTCTTCGGATGACCACCAATAACCGTCCACTCCCACGCTCCTCCCCCCCTCCTCTTCTGTTTTTTCCATATATATGTTGGTTCATCGTATCGTTAGATATACTTTACCTGACGATGCTGTAATACAGTGAAATCTGGGTCGTAGTAAAATTTATTTTTGTGGATTTGGCTCGTGTTTTTCTTTCTGTGTTATCATGTTTCGCTTTCACTCCATATCGCCCTAATCTTTAGAATTAGCTCGAAATAAGATACTAAACACGAAAATCTGACCAATATTCTTTGGTGATTACTTTTTTCAACCCTCGGAGATGAATGCAGAGTCATTTACTTTCTAGATAATATATTTTACCAGCATTCATTACAGTTTTTCACTCATAATTTTGATACTTATGCAAATTGCTTTTATTCACAGGAAATGTATTTGTAATTGGTAATATTTATTATAGCAAATATACTGTGAAAGACTTAATTGAATTAACTCTAAGTTATTATTATTCATTCTCTACGTGACAGAATTGTCCCATCATTATCACGGGTATTTTCAAGTCTGTTTCCGCACTAATTAAACTCATAATCAGATGCTTAAGTCATTTATAACTTGCAATTCGAGAAAAAAATGACAAGAAAACCGCATGCTATCCATGTTATGCCATCTGATGGTGAAAAAATGAGCTGATCATGCGCCAGGAACGTGAAAAATCATTCCTTTCTTTTTACGGTCTAATCTCCTTGATTATTTTGAATTTCAAGTTCATTTTTCCCGAAAAATCTAGAGTATAAAATACGATTGTGTTGATGTAAATTGCTGGTTCGATTCTTTTTTTTTCTGGGAGCAACGCGAGCAAGATAAAAATTATAATACCTTCATTTTGCGGAAGAACCTCCATAAAATCACGAAAAATCAAGCACACTTTCCCGATTACGAAGATTAGAAAAGTGTGTCTCTTTCATGTAAATTACAAGAGAAACCGTCTTTGTACAAACACCAAAAGTATGATAAAATGACTCATTTTATTGTTCGGTGGAATATCCTTAAACCCTTTAGACCTTCAGTCATTTCACCACCCCCGCGAGTCGAGTGAATACATCTGTCCTAGGTGGCGGATGGGGATAGCTCTTCGGCTCCGCTCCACTTGTAAGGGAAGAGTGAGAAATGGGGCGAGAGTTGGAAATATAGGACTGGAGGGATATTAATTGCGAGCATAATCCCGGTGAGCCGCACCCAGCCGAGTAACCGGACGCTAAATGTGTCTTACTTGGTCGACTTCGCCCTCGGCTTAACGAGACATTACGTCGAATGTCCCCTTCCATGAAAAATACGCTTCGGTCATCCCCGGCGACTATCAATGCTCGCTCATGTCAAATGAAGCTGAAGTAATGTGAAATTGCCCCCGTGACTTAATGGGCACCATTAAGACAGTTATTAATCTTCTCCTAAGTGATGCCATTAAGTCTTAAAGGGGGTCAGATCCATGTGGAGGCTAGTGTACTGGCCTCCGATCGCGACGACCTGGGTTCGACTCTCAGGTGTTGCAGAGATTTGCCATTGGTATGGGTGCAGAGTTCCTACTTGAGTGTTGTACGCAGCGACTTCAAGTGCAGCCCTGCATCCGTCGGACGCGACGATATAGCTATTTTTGCACACTATCTAAATTTCTCACCATAGTAAACGTGGAAAAGATATGGACCAGAAATCACCTGAAGATAAATAAAACTAAAGTAACGGTAATGTAGTAGAAGAAAGTAGGCCAAGACAAATGTTAAACGTGGAAATCAAAAGTTAGAAGAGATCAGTGAGTATCCAGAAAGCCGAATTACCAGCAATGAGCGGAGGCAGTAAGAAAATAGTCAGTAGAATAGCCCAGGCAAATAGGTCTTCTTCTTCTCTCACTATTGGTAGATATTGGATTTACAAGGCACAACTTTTTAAATTCATGCAATTGAAGTTGTAATTTCAAATATTTATCATATCCTCCATTGCCAATCTCCCTTTTCATTATTCCTATATTCTCTTTCTTGTCATGTCTTCACCCTACTTATATTTTATTATATGCCTCATTATTTCCATCTATCCCATTATCTTCCACCCAAAGACATGGGACCTATTCTCAGGAATCCTTGTGTAGAGACCATATTCTGATTTTGAAGTTAGGAATCATATATTGTGCACGCATTCAGTGCAGCACAATAACCCTTCTTTTCTACTAGGCTTCTATCTAAATCAGTACTTTTCATTATATTTTCTTTAATAGTATCCAGAAGGCCATCAAAGGTGGTGGTTATTTATGATGCAAAGAATTTGCTTTCTTAAGATTGAAATTATTTTTATGATTGTAGTTTTAATGACTTACACAGTGAATAGATGGTTATGATTGCCATATTCGTGAAAAGTAGCCATCAATTTTAGTAGCAGCTGAATGATTTATCTGGCATTATCTTTCTGAATTCCTCCAGAACTGAAGTAAATTTTTATTATATCAAGTTTCTGTTAGCCGTGGTGAATGTGAAATACAAAACTAACTCCTTTATAGGTTGTGTACGACAAAGAACAGCTTCTTTATTTTTACACAGTATCGCTATGCAGCAGTAGCCGCAATACAAGAAAAGCAAAACACCTCCCATCATCCCTGATAGGTGGCACCACCCGCTGATGTGGATGAATGCACCATTCTTACACATCTCCTCGGGCATTCACTTCAAAAAATTAAATCTGAACTTTTTACAGCTCTAAACATCATACATGTAAGTTCTCCACTAAACATACAATGATACTATACACAAACAAAACTTTCCGTATATTTGAACTGGTATAAATTAGCATAGACCTAATTTATTTGTAAGCTCCTTTGTTCTTACTCCAGGTAGGATCTTAGTGAAAAGATCAGCCACATTTTCCTTTGAATTTATGTATTCCACCTTTACCTTACCACTTTGACTCAACTTTCTGCAGTAGTTAAATTTTGGCATATAATGTTTAGTTCTCTCTGACACATTGGAACCCTCAGCAAGACTAATTGCACTATTACTGTTACAAAAATGTTTACTGGGTGCAGCACAAATTTATTTAAATCTAATTCCTCTACTGAATATTTGAGCCATGCCACTTCAGTGCATGCATCATACAGAGCCATATACTCAGAGTGAACAGTAGATGTCCCTACACTTGACTGCTCATGGCTCCTCCAGCTATGGCTGCACCAGCTAGTGTAATTACATACCCACTGGTAAAACAAGAGTCATTTTTATTGGTATTAAAATCAGTGTCCACATACACCTCAATTTGGCCACCCCTTCTTTCATATCTCAATTTATAATAAATTGTGCCCCTCAAATATCTCATAACATGTTTAACATTATTCCAATCAGTTACCGTAGGGTTCTCACAGTACTGGCTCAGCTTATGGGTAGCAAGCGCAATGTCCAGACATGTACTTCCTTTAATATAAAGAAGACATCCTATCCCCTTCCTATAACTGTTGCTATAAAATTTATTTTGATCATTTTGGGTCTCTCTACACTTGGCATTTTGGCATGGACTTGCTACTGACTTACAGTTAAGCATGTTAAATTCAGCCAAAACCTCCCTCATATATAAACTCTGATCAAGTTCCAAAACATCACCCCTTCTTCTGGCAGAAAATGACAAAATCCTCGACACTTCTCCTATGTCCCTTATCTCTATAATTAAGGACAGTTCAGTCTTAAATTTATCAATTCATTGTCTTTCTCCTATAACAACAATGTCATCCACATGGATTCCCAGAATCACTCCAATTCGCTTATAAACACAGAAATCCTCTTGGCACTGAGAAAAGTTTAAATAAACAAGTGTCTTATTCAAAAGATTATTCTAATTTCTCCCTGATTGTCTTAACCCATAGAGAGACTTTTCTAATTTGAATACAAAGAATTTGGGGTCCTTACCCGTTTCCTAGAAATTAGGGGGTTATTCCATATAGACAGGTAAATCAAGGGGACTATTTAAGTAGGCAGAAATTACATCAATCTGTTTAATTTCCCACTCTTGTTCAATTGCAATGGAAATCAGGATTCTCAAGCATCTTCTCCTCATCACTGGGCTGAAAGTCTCCCAATAATCCACCCCAGCTACTTGTTTAAATCCCTGAGCAACAAGACTAGCCTTGTATTTGATGATTTTCCCATCTACATCCCTTTTCAAAGCAAACACCCACTTGCAACCCTCTACATTTAGTGCCTCACTCCTTTTGACCACCCTCCAGGTTTCCATCCTCTGTAGTGTTTCCACCTCCTCCATCATGGCTGCCTCCCATCTCACTACCTGAGGTCTGCTGAGTGCCTCTTCCACTGAGCCTGGAACCTTGATATTCATGATCTCTGTGTAGCTCCTTGAGACCCAGCAGCACGGCAGGTTACATTGTGGCCTTGCCCTCCGTTCGTGGTGAGGACACTCCTCCCGAGGCCTCGGCGGTGTACTCCTTACCTGCATCTCCTTGTGGCATTGCCTCCCCTAGGGCTTGCACTCCTCCTGCTTTTACTTTGTGGTGCTCTGGTTCCACCACAGCTGCTTCTGCCTCCCCTGGATCTACTGACTTCCCAAGGTTGTCATTGTCCTGCACTCTGAACGGAATAGGTCTTTCCTCAGGTGATGGCTTGCCTTCTGGTGTCAGCATGGGGAAGATCCTCTCATGGAACACTACATCTCTACTAACAATTACCTTGCTCTCCCTTATGTCCCATAAACGGTATCCCTTTATGCCCTCTTCATACCCAAGCATCATATATTGGACAGACCTGGCACCAAACTTCCCCTCTTGATGTTCTTTGTGTACCAATGCCCATGCCTGATACCCAAACACCCTGAGGTATGAAAAATCCACTGCCTTCAGATCCCTACCCTTCTATTTCTCTAATGGTGTATGATACCCCAGCGGCATTGATGGGCACTGATTTCTGAGGTGACAAGCCGTCATCAGTGCCTTCGTCCAAAACACTCCTGGCACACCTGACTGGATAAGCATGCATCTCATTGCGTTGCAGAGCATCAGGTTGGTTCAGTCTGCAAGGCCATTCTGCTGCGGAGTGTACGGAACGGTCTTCCTAAGCAGGATGCCGCAATTCTGCAGGAAAGTCTTAAAGTCCCCGCTTGTCAGCTCCCCTGCATTGTTGGACTGCAGCTCCTTGATTTTTCTTTCGTGAACAAGTTCTACCATTGCCTTGTACCTTTTGAATTCATCCAAAGCATCTGATTTTCTTGCAATTTCCTCAACGCAGGTGTATCTCATAGCCTCATCTATGAAAGTAATAATGTACCTCTTTTGGCTGTGAGATGCTGGTACTATGGGACCTATAATATCACTGTGGACCCTTTCAAGCACGGATGTTGCCTGGTCACCCTCTCCCACAGGAAACATTTCTCTTTTCATTTTCCCCTTAATGCAGGGAATGCAGTTCATGGCACATTTACTCTTATCCATCAGCTGAATTAAAACGTCCAACTTCCTAATGTCCTCCATGTTTAAGTGTCCAAGTCTATCATGCCACACAGACTTGTTAATTTGCTCACCTTTCTCATGGACTCCAGCTGTTCCTTGATTTCTCCAATAGAGAGACTGTTAACTGTCGTTAAATAATATAACCTGGCCACTCTCACTCAGTGGGCAATAAACAATTTCCTTTCTCCATGAAACAACTCCTGTTTACCCTTGTAAGTTATTGACTCCATTCCTCTTTCTTCCAATTGACCGATAGAAATTAAATTATCCTCCAAATCAGGCACATACAATATGTCAGAGATAAATGCAAACATACCTTAGTTTAAATTTAGTTTACTTTAAGTGCAAGTATACCCTAGTTTAATGTTGGTTTTGGCCTCTTCTCTTTTGCTGCACACCAATACCTTAGTTTTATTCTTATTGATCTTCAGATGGTATCTGGTCATTGTCCTTTCCATGGTTGTTAGAGTCTTACTTAGATGCTTCTCTGTCTTTGCTATGAGTGCTATGTCATCAGTGAATCGCAGCATGCTAATTTTTTCTCTGTGGATGTGCACTCAAGAAGACTTCTCTTTGATTTTGTTGATGGCTCTCTTGATGTAAACATTGAAAATTAAGGGAGACAGTGCTCAGCCTTGTCTCACTCCTTTCTTTATTCTTGCTTCTTCACAGCTGGGTGCAGATTTTATCGCAGCTACTTGGTTTTTATACAAACTGTGCATAATTCTTTGATCATTGTGGGACCCTCCAATTCCTTTCAGAATATCAAGCATTGAATTCCAATCCACGTTGTCAAAAGCCTTCTCTAAATCCACACATGCAATGAAAGTCAGATTATTCTTCTCCATTCTCTTCTCTATGCGCATCCTAAGGGCCAGTATTGCTTCTCTTGTACCCTTACTTTTGCTATATCCAAATTGATCTTCATCCAGAAACTCTTCTACTTTTTGTTCTATTCTTCTGTATGTGATCCTTGTCAATATCTTCAATGTATGTATGCTGTAAGGCTTATAGTCATGGAATTTTTGCATTACTCCGCTCTCCTATTTTTTGGAATGGGAATGATGATGTTTTTCTCGAAGTCCAGTGGTATTTCTTCTGTTGAGTACATGTTGCAGATGGTTTTGTAAAGATGGTTTAATTTCTTCTCTCCTGCATTTTTAATTAGTTCTGCAGGAACATCATGAATACCACAGGCCTTATTCATCCAAAGTTCCCTTACTGCAGCATCGAATTCCGATCTTAATATTGATGCCCCCAAATCATCCTTTTCCACTTCGCTTTCCTCTTCAATAGCTTTTACGCTGAGATTTTTTCCGTTGAATAACTCTTCCAGATATTGTTTCCATCTCTTCATGTGTATCTTCTTCGTTTGTGATTTTTAAATAATGTGTGGGTGACCACTAACTTATGTTGTGTGCAGAGCTCCATCAGTCTTTCTTCTCTTTCGTTTCGGATTCCCAATCCGTATTTTCCAGTTATTCTTCCATCTTGACCTTCGCAGGTGACCGCGTTCCAATCTCCTAAAATAATTAGGTTTTCCTCTCCTCTTACTTTTATAACTTCCGTGATATCTTCGTAGACGTCTTCCACTTCTTCATCTTTGTAGTCCAACGTAGGCATGTAAATTTGCACCACTACAGTATCTACAGGTTTGGTCTTGATGTTCACCATTATCATCCTTTCATTGTACTGCACGAAGCTCTTCACATGCATTCCTGCACTCTTCCTGAGCATTATGCCTACCCCAGCATTGGCATTGTGTAATATGAGACATTATGTTGGAATTTTTCCTGAAATTTTTGCCAGTCTTCACCATCCTTTTTTCAAACCCATATTAATTAGTAGGTAATTTCTATACGCACAAATGATGGAAAACACTATGATTAGGTAACATTAATTCTACAATGTTATACAAATGTTAAATATGGATATCTTTTATTCATTCTAAATAAGTAGGATAAATTTGATCCCAGAATCAGTCACTGGTGAGTTTGTTTTTGCCTAGGAGGATTTAAAATTGCCTTTTAGGGCTAATTGAAAATTATTAATCCCTAATGAATTCAGGCATGCCTTCTAAAAGAGATTTATGCTCAATACCTGATAGCATAATCTTTCATGTATGTCAGTTACGTAGAGCCACTGTGTTTTTTACTTATCGTATGCACAGTAATAAGATATTTTGATAAATTAATTAATATCATTCTCATATTTAACAAGATCATGGTAGGATTTTAGATGTCAAAGTACTTTCTCCCTGAGAATTGGAAGTTTATCTGCTATTTTTTTGGTTCTAAGATAAATTGATGAAGGGATATGAGATAGGAGAATCCTCTGTTGAATGAAAATGCAGGAGGATAAGTTAGTGAAATATTTATTATAAGTTGGAAGGTACACCAATTTTGCAAACAATGATAGTTATGTTGCATACAGAGGACTGCTACTCTCTATCTGACTCTTCTCCATTCCATCTGTCAGGGCCTGCTGTTACTTATTAACATTGCTGTGTATTTGCCACTTGCCTGTATCATTGATGGAGTGTACCTATGTATCTCTTTTGTTGCACTTTGTAGATGCTTTGATGTTCAGGAGATATGGGTTCTACCTATGAATAAGAAGAACAAAATGAGAGATGATGTTGAAAATTTGTTGAATTTCACATCTAGTTATTCTTTCCAATCATAATCTAGTTATGAGGGTAAAAAAGTTTTACTGTGCAGCATATTAATTCTGACACAATACCTATGTTCCTATAAGAACTGCAGAAAGGCAATGGTCTTTCATTGGTGTTATGGGTGATTTCTTCTTGGCCTTTGTAGATGCGAGTGTGTCCAATGAATTTCTTCTTGAAGTACTAAAGAAATTAGGGATATTGGAAATCAGTCTAAAGAAATGGAATTTAGTTTGTCGGTGAGAGAGAAGGCATAAAATATGTTGAAAATACTATTTCAAAATATGAGTAGGCACATGTTCGTAGATATAGGTTCGTATATCTGGGGCATGTTCCTTTACGGCAGTGAGGCATGGATGATGACAGCAGCGGAGAAGAAAAGGGTGGAAGCATTCGAAATATGGTGCTATCGAAGAATGATAAAGATAAAATGGATCAACCGAGTGACACATGAAGAAGTCCTAAGAAGAGTGGGAGAAAAGAGAAGTCTGCTGAAAACTATAAAAAGAAGACAGGACAACCTAATTGGCCATATCTTAAGACACGATGGTCTGATGAAGACAATTGTCGAAGGAAAAGTGAACGGGAAAAATGGAAAAGGCAGGCCTCATATGAGTTACATAAAATAGGTCGTAAAGGACGTGAAAGAGAGGAACTACATTAATATGAAGATGTTGGCCGATAGAAGAATCGAGTGGCGGGCTGTGTCAAACCAATCCTAGGATTGTTGACCCTTGATGATGATGATGATGATGACATGTTCATATTTCCACTACATATTATCCAGCAATAATTTTCTTAATGGTTATATTTTGTATTGATTCAGTCATAATTTTTAACATTTTTAAAAATTTATATATTGTTTTTGGATGACTTAAGACTACTGAATTAAACATTTAAAATTAGTTGTGAATGTTGCTTTTATGGCACAATCATCTTTTATGCAATGAATATGGTGAAATGGTGCACAGCCAGCCTATGCAATATCAGCATTTAAATCATTGCCACTGCACAATAATGCACATCTTGGTGGAGAGCTGCAGAGTTTACGCTTCCCTCTCCTTATCACCCCTTACAGTGCCTCACAGAGGAGATAATGTATGGAATCAGTGCTCAAGCTCAATGTCTCCGTGACGCCATGGGATTGCGAATAGGACTTGGCTTGCTTTTATATATCATGTAATATGCTTAAGTGGAATAAATGATTAGAACTATACATTATGTAATCATCCAGGTAGAAAAATCTGTGCTGGAACTCTGCCGTAACTGTGCTAGGTACGTGGACTGTAACTGTGCTATATACTGTACTCGAATGTTTTGAATCCAGTACAGTTCCCACAGTACAGTCGCAGTGGACATTCCCAGTACAGTCGCAGTGGACATGCCTCAGCACAGTCACAGTGCATTCACCACAGCTCAGTTGGAGTGCATTCAAGTGCAGATCCAGGGTTTGGCCCTCCGTCGCCTACTTTGGCTAGAGTTTTCAACATTTGTTCCATGGTGCACAATGGTTCCACAACTTACACAGTTTGAAGTCAGTCAGGCCCACCCCTTCAAATTCTTTTCTTGATTAGTCCCCATTGCCTCTTTCACACGAGGTATTGCTAGAGTGCTTTGGAAACAGCACACCCATACCACAATATTAAATATATAGCATGATCAATAACCAAAGTTCATCAACAAGGGAATCATCAGCCAATTTCAATGAATGCATATATTCTTTTAATGAAAACAAATTGTTTAGCACCAAAAATATCAGGATAAAGGAAGAAGACAACATAGGCTTCAATTTTGTTTATTCAAGACTTGCTATTTTATACATTATTATCTTGCTCCAGGATAATATTGTCCACATAGATGATAGGAAGATGATTTTTCTTCAATAAATTTACTTGTTTTTTCGAAAATACAGTTAAACTCGCTTAAAGCAAATTTTAGGGGACCGCCTTTCGTTTCATTGTAAATGGGATTTTGTTACATCCAAACTATAGCATTATTGCTGTACTTATCGTAGAATAGCGGGCTTTTTGTCATTAATCATCTGTATTATCGGAACAGATCCTTAACAATTTACCATCACCCCCCCAGTACAAGAAAATAAATCCCAATACATATAACCTTTTTTATTTATCCTAATATTTCTTACACGTTTGTATTTTTTTACCGATACTAGTTCATCATTCACAAAACACCGCTCTAATCTGTTCCTGAGTGATAGTTCAACTAGAGATGTGAGGCCATGTAGGTCGGTTGCATAGCGATGAAATCAGTCATCATTTTGTGTTGTGAAAAAGACAGGGGGAGCAAGGAAGAGGGCTCTCTCGACGATTCCATGCAATCAGCATTTTTCACACAAAGTAATCCAGCTCCACATTTTAAAATCCAAACACGATATTGCCAGAAATTACAGAGGGGGAGAGAAAAGGCATGCTCTCTAGGCGACTCCAAGCGATCAGCATCTTTCTTGGAAAGTAATACAGCATTTTACTTTTTCTTAAGCTTAACACGATGCCACCAGCAATTGAGGCATTGTAGCTTCATTTTCACAACAAGGGATATGAAGTTATACTAACATTAAATAATCTAAACCTCTGACTTGCGGGTGGTGGGATATACACCACCTAGGTGTCCCGCTGTCCTAGCTGTCCCGTTATTGAGTCAGATGGTCTTTAAGCACAAGAAGTGCTGGGCTTTACTTAAATGTAGATTGAAATGCTTACACAGACACAACAATGGAACTAAAATTAAATTGCATTATGCAGTAACTTCGAATTTTGATTTGCCATATATTCTCTCAGAATAACTTACTCCTATAATGTTCCTAGGAATAGGAAATACTATTGTTGCACCAGGGGTGATGACTATAACATGATTGCAAGAATATTATCATAAATACAACTTACCACAATGATATCCTTATATAGGGGTCGTGGTGGCCTAGTGGGTGGAGCATTGAGCTATCGGAGGGTCCTGGGTTCAAATCCTGGGCAAGAGCCTTTCTGGACACCCCCATCTAAAATCCTCGCGATTCGATTTTCTGCGTGCCAGAACTTCGTATAGTCCAGGGAAAGGAACTGGCCCCTCTACCCTGAATGTGTGAATTTCACATGCCATTGGCTTAGTACGGGGTGAACTCTACTCTCACCTATCAAAACCAACCTTCGGGTTGAATCACTGAGTTAGTGAGTGATCCTTATGTTTATGTATGCACTTTGGTTTGCTTCATTTATCCTCATTTTCCAGAAAGACTGGTAGGTAGTACCCTTGGAAGAGTTCTAATGCAAAAATCTAGATGGCTGAAAACCCTACACAGCTTCTGAGAAGAGGGAACTTAGTCGGACATGAACTTCTTTGCAAAACTTATTGTTAAATTCTACCTAGAACTGTGTGTCTGTGTAAATAGTGTTTAAATATTGTAAATAATTTATATGTATGCTTGAGTAGAGTTCCTACATGCAATTGCACTCACTAGCCCTCTCAGTCACACAGGTTAATTAGTTTAGTTAATTAATTCTATGTACAGATATTACTCTACCTACAGATAAAGTAAATGTCTAGTACTCCACCTACATCTACAACAAGCATTCCATACACTACCATGTTCTAACCAGTGCATGTCAATGCATTTATAGTGTACTAGTGTATTTTTTTTCATGAGCCATAATGGCACAATATTAAGCTACTGAAACCCAAGGGCAAGAGCCTAGCCATGTAGAAACACTGGTTCCTGTTAGATCACCGAAGTAAAGCAACGTTGGGGCTGGATGAAGGTTCGATGGGTGACCTTCCTCCATACCTCTACCGCGGCGCTCTTGCAAGTGGTGGGCAGGTTAAATGTGGGTTGGCACAATGGATCTAAAGAGGTCTAAGTGCCAGAGGGGCTCGGTCCCTACAATTTAATTACTAAAACCCACACAAGACTGATTACCTACATATTTTAACCTGGTAGTATCTATTTCCACTGTTGTCACAGATCCTTTAATCTCTGCTTGGTAGACCTAAGCTGGGTAATATTTTCCATCACTGCTTGGTAGGTAGGCATAAGTCAACATTTTCCATTGAAAGGTTTGGCATCTTTTACATGAAATGAAAATAATTGTGGGGAGGAAGAACTACATATTAGTCAACTTAAATCATTTCTCATTGACTCAGATAAATTGTACAGGGGATATTATTGATACACTTAGGCCTGAAACATTCTTTGTATGTATAGTACATACATATAAACAAATAAAAAATAACCACTAGTAAGCGTCTCCATAGTTGTAATAACTCAAAAATTAAATGATACTGCATGCAAAGATCAATACATGAAAACTTAAAAATTTATATATTTTACCTTATGTTGAACGATTGTCCAATAAATTGCACACATATGTCACTTGGGCTACAGTACCCACATGTCATTTCATCAACAAGAATTGGAAACCATTGTTCATTATTTACTTTCTCAACAAGTTTTTTCAAGATGATGTTGTTAAGTGATGAGATTATCTCATTCCAAATTTGCCAACTATGTAAGTTGCATTTCCCCCTGATTTTTCCATGTGTTCCTTTAAGAGAGTATCACCAGATTCAACATAGAATCTCAACAAAGCCTTGAAGTTTCCTTCTGCCCTTTGAGTACTTTTTTTTATTAAAAGAGTTCCAGAGTCCCATTGTCCATGGAACACTAAAACTCGTCTAGCAAGGAAAATTGCTGTGGATATGATTGGCTTAAACTGCTCTCTGTTATTCTTTAGTTGCACCTCATGCTCTTTATCTAATGCCTCCTCAATGCTTGGAACTGCTTCTGTGTTTATAGCCAAAAGCATTCCTGCTTTTTGAAGTGAATCAGCATGGTAATTTTTCTTTTCGTAATCTCAAAAAACCTCCCTGCAATCTTTCCTTTTTTTTTAATGGAGTCATAAAAAAATTGTCCAGGACATGAGCTCTGCATCCCAACTGTTGTGCACAACAAATATAAAAACTTACAAAATACTCCATCTTGAGATGGTGAATAAACAAACCAGTCCCACCCACCATCTTAGAATAAACTTCATGTTTTGTGGACCAGATGACAGAAAAACCTATCATGTATCAGGTTCCCAAAAACTCAGAAGAAGCTTCTTCCTAATATCATCATCATTCTGTAACATAATGGAAAAGTGAAATATGTTCTATAAAAAACCTTTTTATTTTTCAACAGTATTTATAAAGCAAAAAATTAAGAAGTGGAAGAAAAAAAACGATAAAAATTAAGAAACAATTTGGTGTAATAGACTTTATTTTTAGCAAAACCAAATATTATTACAAGTTGACTTTTCTCAACTACATCAACTATGAAATTTACTTAATTTTATTTGAACAATGGATATTGCTCATGCCTGTTTTTCATTGTATATGCCAATGTCAGATTCAAACACTGTCAAAGTTTTGTCTTCATTGAGTCTTGGTCTCTTGTATGTTGATGTTGGTGAAGTTGGCTCTTCTTTTATTTCCCCTTTATCACCATCTAAAAAAATTCAGAAAACATGGAATATTTATATACATTCATTATTAGTATATATATTATCACTATTGTGACCCACTTTAGTTTTGGGAGTGGCCTCAGAAACATAATGGATACAAAATCAAATTGCATATTATAAATTTAAATTAAAGAGCAACATAAAAAAACATTTTTGAATAAGGTGTAGCACTGCCTGGCATGGTTTTGAGTAGCTGCTCAGTGATAAGTTATAACCTCAAATCACAAAATGTTGCATAATTTACACATGCTGAGAATAATGCGCAAATGTGTCTTCTTAATATTTTGGGTCTATAGTATTAGTTTCTAAATGTATTACTGCATGCATGCCATGAAAAATGAGAATGGGGAACTTGCATGGGTCGACGATTGCTATAAAAACTATTTTGAACAGGTAAAACGGAAATATTAGCTCGCAAAAATACCTAAATTATCTCCATACATCATCAGAAGAAATAAAAAATTGACTTAAAAAATCAAGCAAAATTTCTCTGAGCCGACCACTGCGCGAAGACACCCGAGCTCTGCCGAGGCTAGGTGTGACGTCATCCGTGCCTAATCTGCCGTCTGAGTCGGGAAAAACACCAACGCATGCTGTAAACATTGTTTTGGTAGAGGATTTAGTCGCTCACCGTCACTTGTTCGTGTGCTGTTATTCTTGGGTAAGTTTTCCTATTGTTATTGTGCCACGATTATTACTTGGGATATTAAAAATGCACTTTCGGGATGATAAAATAGACTTTTTACCTCGAATATTTCAGGTAAAAAAAATGGATGATTACGTTGCCACTCGTTCGGACAATATTCCTGAAATTGATGCCATGACCCTCATGGTATTTGTTATGACAAATGATTGCTATACGTCGGCGGAAAAAAAAGAAAACTTTTTCTCCTGACCGGATGGGAGAAAACTCTCGTTATGAAAAATTTGTAAGGCGAAGCTGATGAACTTCGTAAGGACCAATGGAAAGTCTCGTACCTTCAAATGATGGTGGCTACAGCTGTTTTGCTTCGGTAATTTTGCAAACAAACCTTTGGACAAGAAGTAATGTAGCTCAATGAGGTTATGCGAGTGATTTTTTCGTTATTTGCTTTCGATAATACTTGTGTGACATCGTGGACATGTGTGCATTTAAAGCCAGCGGCATGAAGTTACCGTCGTTCGCCTCAAAATTTCGATTTTTATGAATACAACGAGAATAAATCAGAGGTATTTACTTTGAATCCTTAGTTTATAATACTTATTGATGCGGAGAATGAAGGTTAGTTTATCAGAGCGAGGCACAAATCTAGAGGATTGGCCTTATCGGGAATGACTTACCCCTGATTTAATAGTCCGTATAAAGTTCATTATAGGGAATGGACTTCCCAGCGTACGATTTATTTTCTTCAATGAAACTAAATAGTATACTGGTAATAATTAATTACGTTATAACAAGAATAGTTGTCTTGTTTTCAAAACCAATAGTATGAAGCACGTTTATCCACGTCATGCTGTTGGATGTCAGGTAAAAGGAAGTTGAAGCATTACTTATTTTATTACATATCTTTATTTTCGCCAGAAGTATCACTGAATTTTGAAAGTCATAACCCTTATGATCACATTTACCTCTCTACCAACATTCACCGGTTTAAGTGCTGTGCTATGATTTAGTTATTATCATCGGACATTCAGCAAAATACATTGCAATAGTCTTTGTCAAGAAAAACAACACTAACATCAATATCAGAAGGAAATGTCAATATTTTTACCTTCAGTAAATTCCTTTAGGAATTTAAAGAGCAATTTTAAAACATAAAACCTGATCTTGATTGTCCTTCTTTGCTGAATAAATACATTGGGGGCATTGGGGCATGATCCCATAATTCTATCCCATACATTAAATGGTAGTGGAATAAGGAAAAGTAGCACCTGCTATTCAAAATGCTCAACACAAATGAACCCGCTTATTGATTTAAAAATCATTACCGTCCGACACCCCAATCTATGGAAAGGCATTAGTATAAGCTAAACAGTGTTCTTTAATCATCACCATATCACATTCAATGCCAGCATAAAGTTTGTAAATGGCTATAATAATTCAAAGACCTGAATTTTTTCAAATGTACTTTGTAGCCCTTTAATTAAATACCTATGTGGGCCACAAACAACATTTGTGGCAGAGTATAGTATAGCATTACCTGAATGTAATTCTCATGAACATCAACACTATAACTACACCACCGAAACATAAAACCATTCTCAAGTCTCGATTACATACATATAAAAAGACACAATGACCCTGGGTCTTATACTTGCCTCATGTCATGCTAAAGAGATTATGATAAGCACTGCAATACGCCGCTACATAACGTTACAGATCGATGTAATGGGGTCGTTTACCATATTTTTTTAATTGCCGAATCTGATAGAGTTTGTAAAATAAAAAGACCCGTATTTTTCCGTTCTTTGATCCGACAATTATTTCCCGAGTTATAAGCGGCGAAAAACTGATGTTTTTAACCCTTTCGGAAAAGTGGGCGTGGTACAACCTCTGACGTATATCGACTTCGTCGAATCAGAACTGAGCCCGCGAAGCTACTTTGCCTTATCGCAATGGGGGGAACACAGCTGACTCGGCCAATGGGAATGATTGCGACAGCATCTGTGAGAGCAGACCTTCCGAGAATCCCCCTCCACTCCCTTTCTCTCCCCTGAAAGCAGTCAAGGACGGGAGGAAAATGACGTCAATGTTATCACAGCAGCATTTTCGGTGAGCGTCACCTTTTGCTTATTTTAATTTTTGATTTATGAGTGAATGGTTGTAGTAAGAAGATTAATTTTTTCACTAAAATTCTTTTTTCGTTTCCATCTAACGATTTCGTGTACAAAATTGCGATTTCGGTTCCGAGTAAACGCCCCCATTGTATTAAGATAAAAAAAACTTCGGCACCAAATCAATAGCAAAATATATCTACCTTGTAAAGGCATTGTTTTATTAACTTGAGAGCATCAGACCTAATACACACGTTCTCAAAGAAACACATCGCACAGTGAGTACATTTCAACTCAGCTGGCACGTAAAAGGATTTGGAAATTAAACTATCTTGACTCTAACTTGTAACTCGTATCGAGTAACAATACTATCTGTCACCTAATTTGCCAATAAAATTACTAAAACACCACTCAGGGCCGAAAAATTGCTTCTGACAATTCGCAGAGCAATGAATGTTTTGGAAGTAATCAACAAATCACTGTCGAGATGCGCACTTTCTCCACGGGAGAAAGAGATACGTCGGGCTCTTGAGTGGGACGATTACACCTCACCTTTGACAGAAGTCTGGGTTAGTCAGTCACTTATTGACATTGTACATACGTTTCTTCTTGCGTTTGTAGGCAACCTAATAAATAGCTTATTAGGCACCTTGGTTGAGGTATTTTTAGAGCCAGGTGTTAAACAATACTTATTCCTCGAACTCATCTCGCTGGCTAATTACAATGCTAGGGAGTTGGGTCGATGTATGGAGCGGGCACTGCAAAAGTAAGATGAACTTTCGAGATTTACACTATCTTGCCTACATATTACTCATTATTGACGTAAAATATCAACTGTATACCATTAAGTGATTACCTGCTCAATTAAAAATCAGAGGTGGGCTCACTTTTGGGTTGAATAGGCTCGCTTGAATCACCCGTGTTGGTGCGCTGTTAGCCCAGCTGCTTCGGGCGATTGTTCGGCACTGTTGACGTCATCGGGTATTCTTCAGCAGTGGCTTGGGGGGGAGGGAGTTTTCGGCGCGCTTTAAAATGTCGCTATATTTAGCATTCAATATCTCGCGAAGGAAAACTCAGATTTACATGCAGTTTTCTTTATTGAATCGAGAAAGTAATTTTCTGTCCGCCTGTTAAATAAAAAAAAATCATGCAAGTTCCCCATTAAGTTACCTGGAGATAAGCTTGTTTTTTATGCATCAGAATTGTTTCTGAAAAGCCTCCGAATATCCATCAATAAAACTGATGCAACACACTATGAAATAAAAAATTATAACCTGTCTTAGAGCAGATGAGCATGTGCTGGTAGCAAGCAAGACTGCAGATAGTGGCAACTAGGATAGATACTGTGATCCCTTAGAATATTCTTACAAACTTAACACATCCACTTACTGCAATATAATACAACTTTTATAAGATTGCATTTTGGCGTGCATCAATTCTCTTATTACAACTGCGAGAAGCATGTGGTTGGCTCCCCTGTACAATATGCGGCCGGACTGTCATTCGCCCAAACACCTCGCATGGAGCGGAAGTGTGGTGGAGTATACTCTGTGTCTCTCGCACTACCGCCCCTCAAGGTGCCACGCTACCCTGTGCAATCAGTACTAGTGACTAGTTCAGCAGCCCCGTAGCCCGTGGCGTGCCACTATGGTCAATGAACTTTATCTGTGCTATTCATTCAATCCCCAACATCCCGTGGTAATAATGGCAAACACATGCCAAAGAAACTTTAAGAAATTCATAAACTGCATTATTTCAGATTATCATTCCTTTGTTTGCTATCACCAATTGTTGAGGAGAGGAGTGTTTTAAATAATTCTTAACTTTAACAAAAACTTCCTTATTATGTCGTCATTGGTCAACTTCCTGGAATTGGTTTGAGGCAGCCCTCTACTAGATTGTTTGCTTACTTCTACGTTTGTATTTCCAGCTGTAAGTAGATTCTCCATTGGATACATTTCCCTCTTTGCCTGGGCTATATTACTGTCTATTTCTTTCTTGCTTCATCTATCATTGGCTGTTCGGCTTCCCATATAACAGAACTCTTTCACCTCTTCCAGTTTTTGCCTTCCTAATTTAACATTGGTTTTGGTCTCTTCTCTCTTGCTGCACACCAATATCTTACTTTTCTTCTTATTGATCTTCAGGTTATATATGACCATTTTCCTTTCCAAGGTTACCACCCACATAGCAACGCATGTCTCAGAGATGTCTCATTGACGTCTCTTGAGACATTGACGTCTCGGTACCTCTCAGAGACGTCTCTGAGAGGTACCCGCGAGACCGCTGCAGTGGTCTCACGCTTAGCCATCCGAAGCGTCTCAGAGACGTCTCTGAGAGAAATATTGAGATATTTCACATAAGCAAGCTATTTATCTGACAATTGCCACTTTTTAAGTCACCTTCCCTCGTTATATGGCGCAAAATCAATTGGAGTGATGCATTTAATGGCTATCAATGCTGCCACCGCGATATTTGCGAAAAAAACCTGCAAAACTTATGAATGCAGCATTAATAGTGTGTTCGTGCCGGAAAGTACGCTATTCCAAGAAGACCGCTTTTCATGGATTTATGCTGAGCGTATGGTTAAAATCATTGTGCCATCCCTTGCCATATTTTCATATTAATATCGCAACATATTCGTACATCATTTAACCCGATTGTTGCAGGAAAAAGTGTAAGAAGATGACTTTGCAAGTTGTTGAAGACAAACGTTTAAGTGGAATATAATGGACTTTAACAAATGATTAAATCGAGTAATATATAAATGTATGATAAATTTTGGGTGAAGTTTGGTCAGAGTATCAATGGTAAGATATTAACCTCCGCTTTCATTCATCCTTGCGTACAAGGGATGATAATATATGTAAACCAAGATCAGCCTAAGATGAGTTTGAAATTAGTGCCATACGAGAATGATTTCTTCATTGCCTGACAGATGTCAGCATGTGCGGTTAGCAACAAGCGTAACAAGTGACGACGAAATGACGAAATGCCTTCCATGCGTTCCACGCCTTCGATCACGTTGTGGAAGCGTCACCGCATCACTTTTACCTTGACGCGAGTAGCTGATTGTTGCTGTCTTTGCTGCCGAGCACGTTGTTTTGGGGAGTCATCGAGATTGCCTTGTGCTGAGACTTCTGCCGTTTCCATCTTTAAACGTAAGTAGTACTAGGTTGAATCGCATTCAGCATCCTATATATATTCCTTCCTTAACCATTTTCATTTCTATTAACCTTCTCCATTCATCGCACTTCCTATTTCCTTCCTTTGAATCCATCTTCTATTCGGTCCTTAATCTTCAACGACCTAACATCGGCATTATACAGATGATAGGAAAATAAGGTTAGCAATGTTTACAGTTAACAATGTGGTGCATTTATTTAGTTCTTAGCGCTGTAATTTTTTTGTAGGATGGATAATCGCAGTAAAAGCAGGAAAAAACCATACCAAGTTAGCATTAGACATTTGAGGAGGCTCTCCAAAAAAGCTTCTGCAGATATTGAGGCACCCTGTATTGTGGAGGCTAGAAGTTTCTCTTCCCCCTCGCCGGCAGCCTCTGATAAAACTAATATTAATCCTAATGTTACAGCAGGAAGTAGTGATGATGAGAGTGTAATGGACGATGGAAGTATTACAAATACCAGCAGAGACGATGAATGTTCAAGCCACTCATCTGACAGTGAGGATTCCCAAAATCCTCGTAACTGTAAAAGTGTATCAGTTGACCTAAGTAATGCAAATAGGAGTACTTTAGCAGGTCGTCTCGCCCAGTTTTCAGTGCAATATAAAATTCCATTAAATGCCACCAGTGCTCTGCTCAAACTTTTGAGAGAAGTCAAAGATGTAGCCGAGTTATCTTCCCTTCCTTCAGATGCACGAAAATTACTCAGAACCCCGAAAACAGTCGATCTCAAAGATGTAAAGCCAGGCCAATATTTGCATATTGGGATACAAAATTCTTTACAGCTGCTTCTGCCTCGCAATAAAGTGAAAGAGATAAGTTTATCGGTTAACATCGACGGATTACCATTGTCTCGGTCTTCCAGTCAATGTTTGTGGACAATTTTAGGTACGGTTGTTGGACTTAACGAGTGCTTTTTAATTGGAGCCTATCACGGCCTCAAAAAGCCTGAAGATGCTAACTTATTCTTAGAAGAATTTGTTCGCGAAGCGAAGACTTTGACGAAAAATGGCATTTTCCTTAACCCTTTAACGCCGGAATTATTTTTTTTCCTCCAATTTTTTTCCTCTTTTCAGGAGATGATCATCGTTGTATTTAAAACTTATATCCCATATATTATAGAAATATGTACAGTGGTTTCATGGAAATGACCTGTGTCCATATGATCACGCTAGGCGGATACCGTAGCAATAGCATCCCCGCTCGCGTACATTCAATTCTTCAAATTATCACTAAATTTATCTTGCTCCCCGGATAAAGGCTTTGAAATAATTAAACCAATTGACTTTTCAAGTTATATTTATCGATTCTTTTGAACATATGGATTTATTTTTTAAACCAATTAAGCAAATATATATGTCAAAAAGACATAAACGTATTGTGAACAGTAAATAAATTCATTTTTTTATGAAATTTTGCAAAACATGGTACACACAGCCCTAAGTCGCATTTTACACATTTGGTATGAATAGTACTTTGGCAGTATTCACCTGCACAGCGGCGTCGATTGCATGGTTCAATCAAATGGCCAATACCATCAAGGCGAATTTCTTCACGTACTCGGACATGGATGCAACTATTCCTTGACTTCAAAGGCCACCCTACACTAAGAGGAGGATTTTTGTGTTTTTTCAGATACATTTGGACGATGCTGCGACGAAACTAATTGTGAGAGCGTTTTTCCTGACTTCCTATGGAGAACCCACGCATTGTTCAATGACAGTTCCACTAGCCATGTGAATATGCACCACCACCATTTTTTACCTCTTATCCCTATTCTGTAGTAGGAACACATTCTCGTCCATTCTGTCCGGTCCCCCCATGTAACGGTTGTACTCCGAAATCAGTGATGGGCGAGGAATGCGAACAGTCCTCTTTTCTGTCCGTGAAAATCGCGGCACAAAAGCTATGGGCTGAATGCTATGACAGGTAGTAACCACGCGGACTGTGGAATTGTCTACCCACTTGACCAAAAGGATGTCGTCCTCCTTAATGAGACATTTCTCATAAAAACCCCTTTGTTTCTTACGTATTTCGGTGGATGGCATTATTAGAGAGTCTTTTGGAATGCGGTTTTCTCTAATAGTTCCTGTGGCTCCATAACCCCTCGACCTAAGCTCTTTTAGAAGTTGAAACCCGGTAAATAAATTATCAGAATATAGTTTATATCCAAAGTTCCTTTTTTCTTGATAAACTTCGTCCAGCATTTGCAGAAGAGGAGCAGCGCATTTCCCTACCATATTCTCATATTCGGAATTTGATGCAGGGTTTCTACCTTGATAAACCTCAAAGTTCACTAAATACCCGGCAGTGGTATTTAGAGATCATACTTTGTAGCCTAATCTAATAGGCTTACCTCGTAGGAACTGTTTACACGTGTGTCGTCCAAAATATGCAACCATGCACTGATCAAAATCCAGGTGCTTCTCAGGGCGGAACATAGCTAGAAATCGGTTTTTCACCATATCCATAATTGTCCTTACCTTCCACATTTTGTCTTCTGCATTAGGCTTGGAATTATTTGCACAGTGTAAAAACCTAGATATTTGTAAAAATCTATCCCGGCGTATATCATTCACAACAAATTCATTACGTAAGTCACCAGATGAGTCCCAGTAATCACGTTTACTGGGAACATTATTATAACCCGAGAGGATCAAAATTCCCAGGAAGACTTTCATTTCGGCAGATGTTATATTCAAATTACGAAAATTCTGAAAATCGGCATAATTTGTTGACTGCGAAATTAGGAAGTCAATTAATTTATCATCGAATATCAACTCGAAAATTTCAGTCGGCGACTTCTCACAGATGTCACAATAATTTGCGTCCGGAAATAATGAATTTTTTACACAAAGATCTTCATCTTTCAAAGTAGTCAATGCTCGTTTCACCTTCTTCCTCTTTGAGTTTACCCGTTTTTCACTCGTCTCGAGTCCATCACCCTTGTTGTAGAATTCCACACTCCGGTTTCATGGCTTTCTAACTGATATTGACACATAATAATATTGCATGACTTATTTTATTACTAGCTACATAGTAAAATAGCACCTGGATATAATTTGTAGGGACGCTTCAGTCGAAAGTATTTACAGTTGTGAAAATGTGCAACAAAATGACTTCACTGCAGACACGCTATACAATGATCGGTATACAATTATTCTCTCGCAACCATAAAGTGAAAAGAATAACATAATAGCTATAATACACCAGCGCCTTATTACATTGTCCCCAATGAGAAATATCTTACTACCTTTGTCGAAAAAAGTGTTCGTAACGCTGCCTTCCTCATGGAACCCTATTGCCACGGTATCCGCCTAGCGTGATCATACGATCACGGGTAACATTTCTTCTAAATAATATTATTATTTATAAAAATTTTATAACAATATTCATCTGAAGGGTATATGGTAGTATTCTTAGCACATTTCCTTAAATGTATCAGAATTTGAAGAAAAATATTATTGTACTATGTAGTAAACTGAAGTCATGCATTCACGGGGAGGAGTTAAGGGTAGACCGCCAATTTGAAAAAGCTGCGTATCAAAAACATTCGGTTGAAATGACATAATATTTCGTCTTTAGGACGATAAATATATCGAAATATTGTTACCAAAAACGCATCACGAAAATTTGAGAAATACGGAAATGAAGGTTATGTATAGCAAGAAATGTTTGCTGTGATCATATGAACACGCTAGGCGTTAAAGGGTTAATGACGAGCTTCTTAAATTCAATGTGAAATATTTTGTGTGCGACGTCCCTGCTAAATCTTATATTCTGGGCATAAAAGGGCATAGTGGCTATTCCAGCTGTACTAGGTGCATGATCGAGGGAAGCTATAGAAGAGGGAGAGTATGTTTTCCTGGATTTTCCAACAACAAAAGGACTGAAGAAGATTTTGTTCGTCAAAGAGACAGTGACTTTCACGTCAGAAGGACGGCATTGTTGGGCATTCCAAATCTGAAATTTGTTAGTGGGTTTCCTTATGATTATATACACCTGGTATGCCTGGGCGTAATGCGGAAGTTGCTGAATTTGTGGATTTCGGGAGATTTAAGGCATAGAATTTCATCATCGGATGTTGAAAATATATCTACGAGGATAAATTGCATCAGTTCTTGTGTGCCTCGTGAATTCTGCAGAAAGCCGAGATCTTTGACGTACCGATCCATCATTTATAGCTCTATTTTACTTCGGATCAACTTAAACCTCAGTATCTAGAAATCTTGGTTAAATGAATATTATAATAAAAAAAACACCATACTTCATTTAATCTATCACATATATCCGATGACGTAAACAAATCATTTCGACCATCGATACAGCTGCGTTGGTCGGAAATCTCCCATGAACCAATATGTACTATCGATAGGCCTACCACTGCGCATCCTTTCTGCACATAACATTCATGGAATTAATTTGAATGATCATTCACCGTGCAAAACACCCTAAGCGGAAGCAATTTCTGGTCATCACTTAAATTCATTCGGATGATCAGTCACCGTGTAAAATGGCCTATAGATGTTGAGGTTAAAGCAGAAAAAGATATTCAAGGAAGTTTTAATTGTTAAAAGTAATATTTTGATTGCTATTATTAAATAGAAATTTATTTAGATCCTGCTACCCTTTTCTATTTTCAGGCAAGATGGAGAGAATGTTTAGCAGAGGGTGGGATTGTGATTTTATTTGTTTTATGTGACTATTGTAATTTTTATATTTTATGTAATTATTGTGATTCTCTACAATGTTTTGTGTGACTGTATTATGACTATCTGCTTTGTATGTAAATAAATTGCAAATTGGAATCATGTTTCCTTTACTTAGATTGCATTCAGTGTTATCAATTTTACCCCCTCCATTCCCATGTCGAAGGTTGTTTATCTCATATATGTGAGACGTCAAGTAGCAGGATGTAGAGCTATCTGATACATCTTGAGATCTCTCTGAGATGTATCTGAGACATCTTGAGATCTCTCTGAGATGTATCTGAGACATCTCTGAGACATTTTGAGATGTCTCTGAGACGTTTCGAGATGTATCTGAGATGTCTCTGAGACATCTCATGAGATGTCTCAGAGACGTCTTACAAGAGGACATAGAGCTCTCTCTGAGACGTCTCTGAGACATCTCGGGCTACTTTGGAGATGTCTCTGAGAGGTAACATGAGACATTTGAGACGTATCTGAGATGTATCCGAGATGTACTTGTGCTATGTGGGCAGAATCTTATTCAGATCCTTCTCTATCTCTGCTATCGATTTCTGTAATTTTTTCTTCTCAATTTTTGCCAACCTACTTTCAGAATTCATAGACCTAATTCAGGTCGAATATTTTCCAGCCACTGAGATATATTACAATATCGTCATAATTAGCCAGATACATATGTATATTGGGTGAAAAAAATTAGAGTTTTTGACTAGTTATCATCATCATGGGTCAACAATCCTAGTATTGGTTTGATGCAGCTCTCCAATCGATTCTTCTATCGGCCAACATCCTCATGTTAACATAACTCCTCTCCTTTTCATCCTTCACAACCTGTTCTATATGGGTCATTCCACCTCAATTCAACAAACGTTTGTCCCTTAGGGTCTCAGATTTTGATAAAAATTGGTGTATGGGAACAAAATCAACTCAAACTGAATACCCTCAAACAGTTTAGTGAAAAAAATTTTTTAGAGCGAATTATGCATGTTTAAATTTTTTCGCATTTTTAGCAAAAATCCGAGCCTTAAATCATATTATCACTTATATCTCCGCTTGTAATTGTCATACAGCAATGATTAATAGCTCTTTTTAAATTTAACTCTTTATTGAATGCAAATGTATTAATAAAAAATTATTTTCTTCTAAACCCTATTGTTATTAATTACTAATGTTTAAAAAATTGTTAATAAACTTTTCTCAAATACTCCATCTCAGAATCGGCCGAAACTTTTTTCCCGTGATATAAACATACCCAGCTAACTATTCCAAAAATAAAATTTAGTGGCAATTCATAATTGCGTTTTTTATAAATATTTATACATTTACAATATTCCTTCGCACGGCCCATCGGCTCCCCCATTTGGAATACATGCAGCATACACGCGATGCAAGCCTATTAATTTCCTAATTGCTCAGGATCGTGGCTATATGAGATAAAAATATATTATAAACTATAAATGTTAACAACAATTGTTATTTGTTCTTTCACTTTTCGAGCTAAATATTAAGTTGATCCAAATTTATCTTGAATTTTTGCCACACTCCAGCTTTTAGGCAGTGTAGACAGGACTAAAATTTTTTCACCTTAGGAATTAGCTTCAGCAAATGTTTACTTGAGTTGACTTAGCATTTCATACCCTACTAACTCTTTTGGGCCGAAGGAAGGTTTTGCTATTCCCCATACTTTCCCGATTGCTCTTCGATAAATTATATGAATTTTTTCTTTGGAGTATTTTCTTCTTCTCAATTTTTTTCTATTTACTGGTGATGTACCGATTTCGGATAAAATCAGGTTGATTTTTTCTAGCACAGATTGACGAGGTGAATAAGGTGGGGTAAGGTGAGGTATCCTTGTGAGTCACTGTCATTGCTGGAGTTGTTTGTAGGTAGCGATACATGAGCATCCGCAAATTGCAAACCAGAAGGCTCCGGTTGTGACAGTACTGCTTCTGCAGCCACAAGCTGCTCAGGAATGTCTTCTTGATGACTGATGGGAGACCTTGGTGTGTCACCTTTCGCGACTCCCTTATTCAGAAAAACTCTGCAATGACGACACAATTTTCTGCCCTCGACCAAAAACATCGCTCTTGTGCTGAAAATTTTCGATTTGTAATATTTGGCAGTAATTGTATATAAATTAGCACTACAGATAATGCAATGCAGTTTCAGTGGATATTTGAAGCTTTGGATAGAAAGCAAGAAACGATTTTTCATTGTTAACGCACACTGTTTCCACTTTGACACCACTTCTATACTCGATGAGCTGCAGATCTCTTCGATACATTTGAAGAGACTGTCTCGCGAGCACTTTCCTCCTCTCACTGCGCCGATGGAGCAAATTTTGACACAATTTTGACAGTTAGTTTAAAAAACTATGTACGAGAAAAAAGAGAAGGCAGACAGCTCTTGAATAAGAAGATGCACTCGCAGTGACAGACCAAAACGAACTGAGACTTCTTCGGTGAATAAACGTGGCTGTCAACAAAAACTTGTGCAGCTAGATGGTCTTCCTTCAAGCTTTTAGGCACATTCCACAATGGGCAGAATTGGCAACCAACGCGGTCATAATAATAGGGTTCTGAAAGGAAGTGGAAAGGTTTTTACCCTCTTACTATCCGTAGGTGCCACAAAATATTTCTTTTTAGAGAGAGCTACATTTACGGAAAATGTCTCAATGCACGAAAAGCCACAGCTGCAGGCTCTCGACTCGAATTGAAAATGAAATGTTTTTGCATGGATAAAAAATATTTGGATACTAAAATCGGAGTTTGCAGTAATGTTTTCTATAGAGATAAAAAGAGTGAGATAGCAAAAACAAAGAAATTTTTCTGCTTGAACAAATGATGCAAAAATTCCATAATTGTAATTTATTTCCATTTTATTTCATCAATAAATTATACTTGAAGATTTTTAAAAGGTATTTTATATTAATTGTCTCATATTTTTAGCTCAAATAAAAGTTGATCCGCCTGGAATCTTAAGTGGGGCTCAATGGTAAATTTCTCTGCAAACATCCATTTAACAGAACAAATAACAATTGTTGTTAACATTTATAGTTTATAATATATTTTTATCTCATATAGCCACGACCTTGAGCAATTAGGAAATTAATAGGCTTGCATCGCGTGTCTGCTGCATGTATTCCAAATGGGGGAGCCGACGGACGGTAAATTCAGAATAGTGATACATATAACATTCTCAGTTCAGTAGGAAAATAAAATGGAAACATCTTTAATAAATCAGAAAAGTTCTTTTAAAAATTTTTATTTAAATTGTTTTTTGGAATCTCATAAGAGGAAGCTCAAGCTTTTTCCTCCTAAGAAGTATAAGGTTAATCCTCATCTCTAGGGCAAGAATGAGGACATGCTGCCGATAAAAAATTGTAGATAATTATTTTCCTTCCAACTGCAGAAAATCTGTTACAGATTTTGCCAAACAAATTCATAAATGTATTTTAATTTCATGCAGAAATTCCCCATTAGATAGCAAGAAAGGCAAAAAAGTGCACAAAATATATTTCCTTATATAAATAAACCATGCGGTTACTATTTGCTAAGCGGTGAACCCAAAACAAATGTGCAGACACTTGTGAAATAATGATGCAGTCTTCACTTGCTATGCAGCCTATGTGGTTTAAGTTCCTCATTTCCTCATCACCAGGGCCAAAATTGCTGATTTTCACAGCATAGCGCTTCTGAATGTTGAAATCTTGTAGCAACACTGGCTTGAAATATTAGTTCAGGCTAGTTTCAATCTTTTGACAAATACATCCCTCCCCATCTGCTCTCTGCAAAACCTTACCTTCGCAAATAATTTTTTGTATCCACCGCTCTTCTCTTTTTCCATCCTTTCTTCCCACAGCATCCTGTAGTTCACTTAAGAAAAATCTGTCGCAGCACAAACTACAGCCACATGTGCTTGCTTGGTGGACTGTTGAATCTCAGAGGGTCAGAGGAGTTTTCATGTGGTGGTTGCATGGACCCCTCCTACTTACGAAATTCATTGTTATTTAAGTCATGCTCAACATCGCCATTACGTTTTCTGTTTATTGAACAACCTCATAGGATTGTTCTGGGCAGTTGGAGGTCCAAAATAATAATAAACCATAAAAGGCTCACTACTAATTATTTGGTTATAATAGATGTGATTTCATATGGCTTAGTTGAAAACATTAGTTAATGCAAAACTTAAAGTATTATGACAAGCCTTCAATAGAATGGGAACACAATGCAGGCTATCTGGGCCCCCATTAACGTACAGACTGAGAAGCAACTTACACAATGGATTTTTTAAATCTATTTCCAGCTCTGTGTGAACACCCAAATATTTTATGCAAGTGGCGCCACTGGTTACAAGTATTCTCAAATTAATGTATTTTCCTATTGTTTCTGATGCCATTCCTGTAAAATATTTTCATGTTTCATTTGCAGTTAAACTGCCTTTACCTTTCTTCCTTTGTCCCAATAGAATCCATCAGACATCACTTAAGCGTCAGATTTCTCAAATATCAACTCTTTGCATGAAAACCTTGTCTTTCCATGGGACTGTCCATGTGCACATGACTGTCCATTTGCATATGACTGTCCAAAATTTGTTCCAGATCCAATATCCATATTGTGGCTGGAACTGCTGAAGTGTAATGGCCTTTCTTTTTCATTCTGGGAAATTTTTATTTCATCATTTCATAGATTCGGGTCTTTCCATTTAATTGTTTCTTGTAATACTGTTACATATTAGGTATATTATTAATAATGTCAGAACAAAGGTTTCCACGGTGATGGTTTGATCTCTGCATTTTTTCTCGGGTTTTCCTCCATGTCAGTAGGCTTGTTGACAGCCAGCGAAAGCCAGGAGAGGCAGCGAAACTGTTGTTAACAAGCCAACTGACGCGAAGGAAAACCTGAGAAAAAATGCAGAGATCATATTATTAATAACTCTAAAATAAACTCCTTCATGCATATGTGAAAGTGAAGAAATAAAGTAGACTCAAAACTAAATTTTAAAAATGAATAATTACATGACTGTGTTATTACCATGAACAAAAGTAGTTTACTCCAAAGTTCCCAAGCAAGAATAAAGTGTAGGTGCAGGATAAGAAAATGACATGATGGGCTGTATGTGGATGGTAGTGGATCCCATGGCTTACAGGTGAGTGATGGTACCTGGATGATAATTTAGAACATCCAAAGGTAGAGGCTATGCCAGTAGAGTAGCCATGGCCATCCACATCTCCCTGGGCTGTAGGGCGTGGGTAGTGGAAGGTAGCACTCGTGCCAATTAAGGGTAGGGTAGCAGTAGATTGGCAGCATGCCTTGCAATGTTTATTCTCTAGCATATGCACCTGAAATCAGAATAGAGATGAATATAAAAATCTCAGTTATGTCAAGGAATAAAGTTGGGACATTTTTTATGAACATGAAAATTCTTTTAAAGTTTTTTATTTGAATTCATTTTTGGAAACACATGAGAAGAAGCTCAAGCTTCTTCCTCCTGAGAAGCTTGAGGTGGATACTTGACTCTAGGGTAAGGACGAGGATATGTTTCCATTGGAAAATTATGGATAAATATTTACCTACCAATGAACAAAAATTCTGGTATGCCTTTTGCAGAACTTATTCATTAATGCATTATAATTTGGTGCAGGAATTCCCCATGGGATAGCAAAATATGCAAAACAAGTGAACAAAATATAATTCCTTTTCTATGAAAGACTATGAGTTTATTAACCTATTTGCTGAGCACTGGACAAAAACAAATGTATACATGATTTTGAAATAATGACACAGTCATTCCTGCTATATGCAGCCCTTGTGGTTAAAGTAATGGCTTTCCTCATCACCAGGGTCAAATTTCCTGGTTTTTACTGCATATTGCTTCTGAATATTGAAATCTTATGGAAAAACTGGCATAAATACATATTAATTCTGGCTAGTTTCAATATTTTGACAAAGACATCCTTCACCATCTATAGATGGTGAAGGATGGACTATAAATTATTTGAAATCATTTTAAAATCATTTTTCAATATTATTTTGCTACTTGGGTACTCTCAGCATAATCCAACCTTGGCAAACCACTTTCTGCATTCTCTGATGCTCTTGTTTTTCATTATTTCCTCCCACTGTATTCTGTATTTTACTTTAGGAAAAACCAGAAACTACAACTGCATGTGCTAGCTTGGTGGACTGTTGAATCTTAATGGAGTTTTCAAGGGGTGATTGATCGGACTCCCAGTTAAAGCATCTGCTGCTATTTCAGTCAAAGACTACCTCTTCTTTATGCCCAATGAATGGTAGACAGTGGGTGGCCCAGCATCTCTCCTGCAACTCAGTACATTCGCAGAGTGAATGGTAGCTTATCACTCCCATAGCCTTTGTCATCGTACCCTTACTCAAAGGATTTGAGCGAGGGTAGAATGGGGCACCCAAAATGTATAGGTATACATACTCTTTCTTTCCATTCAGGGTATGTAATGGGAAGGTAATCGGGGTAAGCTGTCAAGGTCAAGTAGGGGTACAGTGTGCATAATGCTACATCTCTCTTACACTCAGGGATGGTTAGGGCGGAGGTAGGCGCAGCATAGCCAAGAGAGGACCAGGCAGCATTGAGCGGGTGCAACATTGTTCTACCTCTACCCTCTAGCCTTCCTCTACCCTTCATGATATGTTAAGAGTGGGTAAAGGGCAGCTAACTAGTCTTCATGACATGTACTACCATCCTTTTACACCCTACCTACCCCCACAATGGGGCTTATTTTTGTTTAGTGTTGTATTTTTACTGGGTATTGATTTAATCATTTCTTTCATATTAATATATTACATCCGTCTATTATTTTGGCATAACTTAACACCTGAATTGATGTGACTATTGTGATTTATTTAATAACACATGATTTCAACAAATGATGTCTTTTTATAAATCGCAAAGATGACAAAATGACATTATATGATTAGTCACTCGATAAAAATTGAACCATTAAATTAAAATGTTGACAAGCCACGATTTCCATCCAAAATACTTGCAATTATAATGCTGAGTGATCTGGGGCCTCAGAACTATTTTCGCTGGGAGGGCTAACCTTGAAAAGGAAAAATAATGAAAATACCCAGTTCCTAAGAAAAGGGCCCGGCTTCTACAAAACAGTCATTGAAAATATTACTTACCACCCTTACGAAAAAATAGTACTGGTAGTACTGGAAAAAAATAGTATTGGGATAGTACTGGAAAGTACTTTGAGTACTGGGGGGCAGAATATGAATACTATAGTACTGAGATTCATGTACTTAGAATTCGGGTCTGTGTACCTAGTATTGGGCTCTGTGTACTACTCTTTTGTAAGGGGCATACTCCATAATTCTGGGATTTTTTTTCTGCATTAGTTGTTTTGATGAAATTCCCATCCCTTGAAGAAATCCCGGAATTATGTAGAGAACATCAAACCAATACCATGTAAACCTTCAAGCTATCACCTACCACATTGATGTTCTAATGATTAATGTCTGCCACTGCACTTTGATTTGCTTAATTTCGAGCATGTTCTTTGCTAAATTTTCATTTCTAAACAGAGGGCATTCCACGATATCGTGCAAGTTTTCTTTCAGGCATGTGACGACGGGCGACATGGTCCATGATTTTCTTTTTATTCGCGACACTTACGAGTAAGTCTCGGAGCCGCAATATGTACTTTTTCCAATCAACTTTCAGATGCAACTGTGAGCGGAGATTCCACGCATGTTGTAGAGCCAGAGGGACGAAGTGCACATCCCCCAGCTGGAAGACTTTGATTGATCCATGGCAGTGAAAGTGTGCAAAGGAATTGAATTGTTTTCCGGTAAGTACCTACACAGCTCAGTAAAAAAACCTCCCCCAGAAAAGTCGCACACTATACGTGACTCAGCAGAAGAATCGTGAATACGTTTATAACAGTTTAGAATGTTTAGCTCTCGAACAAGGGTAATTTATCTCTGAATTTAGTCATAGGGGGGATCGGGTTGGTGTGGTGGCTAGAGTACTGGCCTCCCATCCCGAGGGCCCGGGTTCGATTCCCGGAGGTGGCGGATTTTTCAGTGGAAAACCGGTCCCCACTTGAGTGCCTAGTGGAGGGCATTTCAAGTTCAGTACTCCGTCCGTCGGATGGGACGTTAAGCAGTGGTCCCCTTGGCGCCTTTCGTTAAGAGTAGGCTAATGCCGACGCCGGGTTTCTCTCCACCCTTCCTCCGTTCCCTGAAAACTCCTACCATTACCCAATTACCCACCTATCCTAAATGGCGCAAATGACCTCAGCTGTCGGTCGCCTCCCCTAAATAACCAACCAATTTAGTCATAGGATATTTAAATATCATTTATCATTTAAAAAACATTTACAGTCACGAGGTAATGTAATTAAATTACCGCGCGATTGTAACATGAAATATAACCATTAGTTAATATTTTAAGTGCCAAGCTTTAAGTGAATAAATACCGGAAAGGTGCTGAAGGGCAACATCAATATCGATAGAAGGGGGAATTTAATGCAAGATATTGACAAACAAATGCATATTGCTCAACGAATTGCGTGAAGGATCTGCTTTTGAAGTGAATGTCGCATAAGTGTGGCAGTACAAATATCGACTACGAAATGAGAATTGAAGAAGGCTCTTTCACCCGCTAACCACTCAATCGCTCAGCAAAATTCTGAGGAATTGTTTGACATTTTCGGTCATGAATTCTTCCTACGACCACCCGACTCAGCAGAAGGGGATTATTAATATAGGTCGGGTGGTCGTAGGAAGAATTATTTTTGTTGGTTACTACGATGGGAAGGAAATGCAGGAAGGGTTCGTCATTTCGAGTCGGCACTGAAAATAACGTCAATAAGATTTCACTCCAGGGTATTTTATGGGGTACATTTGGCATGGATATTTCAGAAATAGAGAACAGGATGAATGAAAAGTGCGTATGAGTCATTAACCTCGACGGATCACTTGAGGTCCTGTGTCGAAATAGTGCATTCTTTTTCCTTCGTAAGAAGTCATTTTTGGTGAGCATGAGCAACACAAGGGATAGGGGATTGTCCTTTCCTAGATTCTATAATACAATAGCCTTTCGTGAGAAAATACTACCTGTTAAAATCCCAAGTACGGCAGAGGTGATTGAAATGCTCTTTGAAAGACATGGTCTTGTTCTCAAGTTGATAGGACTTCAAAAGGGATTAGCAACTTTGGTCTCTGTAAGTTATATTGAAATGGTGAATACTCTCCATAATTCACGTCTTATATGAAAAAACCGTCTTTGAAAGATACGCCTAAAGTATGACGAAACATAATACAACCCCTGTATTAACGAGAAAAATATATTTTCATTGAGTTTCGCCTTACCTCTTTCTATTTCTTGCCTCTCACCAAAAACGCTTTTATGTTATGTTATTCATGGGAGGCGACCTGCAGCTGAGGTCATTTGCGCCATTTAGGACAGGCGAGGAATTGGGTAATTTGGGTGGAAACATTACTGGGAACGGAGGAAGGGTGGAGAGAAACTCCTCAGCATTAGCCTACTCTTAATGACAGGCGCCAAGGGGACCACGGCTTAACGTCCCACCCGACGGTCAGAGTACTGATCTTAAAATGCCCTCCACTAGGCACTCCCAAAAACGCTATTCCTATTCTTGTGCTGGTTCTAAGTGAACAAAATTTTGCATGTTGAACCTAACATAAGTTATTTCCTTACGGTTTCATGATATTTCGTTCAATCCTTGGACAAATATAAAAGACATTGCAGTTTCAATTATTTGCTTCAACGTAAGCAATCGAATATTTTCGACTGAGGTGCGCGTCCATCGCAGAAAGTAGGTATATTCATTATTTGTATAACTTGAATGCTTATTGCACATTTGAAAAAATTGAAATGAGGAGTTGGACAATAATTGTCTACCTATGAAAGAATATTTTTGCGAAATTAATATGTTTGATGGACATTTAATGAAACTGACCGGAGATGTGATGATTTTTAAAGCAATAATCACGTTAATGAAAAACGTTGACAGAAAAGCCAACCAATGGTAATATAATAATAAGTTCAGTTCTTTTATTTCGTTGATGTAAATCAGCTTTTCTCTTTGGGACAATATTTAATTACACGTTAACGAGGCACTAGCATTTTTAGAAAATTGCTTCCACGGAAGATGATGCAGTACCTTAGTGGTGGGTAGATAGGGTAGGTAATTGATCTGGTGGTCCTGGGTTCTATTCTGAGGGGACTCTTTCGTCACCTCCAACTTAACTGTGCAATTATCATACACGTAATAATCTTGATCGAAAACCAACAGTGGCCCATGGAAAAGAACTGACACCCACAACCCCTGATGTGTGTGTTTCAGTCGCTTGAGTGCTCAGGTACATGGTGGGCTCCACCTTCGACAACCAGACAGATCCTCGTGCTTATCATCTTTTTACACTGAGAAGGGTAATCCTTCCCAAGCACCCTCATTCTGGCTTCATTGCCGCTTCTTGGCTAGAATTCCAATGCCTCCTCTAGTACGGCCTACGTCCTTGGTCACCTCGTAGGTCAATGGTTTGAATCCCACCTCGGACACGGGTGGCGTACTTGTTAATGAGTGTGTAGATGAAAATTTCAGATTAAAATCTGGCACAATTCTTTTGAGTCATGACATTTTGTTATGAGTCATTAAGTTTTGGCACTATGTTGCAAATGTTTAAATATTTTAAATAATATATTGTATTCAGCTAATTAAACTATGTAAATAAATACATAGTTAGGAAAATTTAATCCTCATTATTTAAGTAATGGTAGCGGGCGTGACTTGGTGGAAATCCTTCATAGTAGGAGTATCTGAAGAAATTACAACTTTGCTGTTTCCACATGATAACCACCCCTTCAGCACCTGTACATCGCCCAGCCTTCAACACCCTCCCACAAAACCCCCCACCCCTGGACTTCGTATATATATATATATATATGTATATTGTACCTTGCTTTGGACTCTTTACCTTGATGATGCTACGCTGTAACGAAACCATGGTCGGCGAAAATAAAAACTCATTTGGAAACAGCAAAGTTGTAATTTCTTCAGATACGCTACTCATTATTTAAGACTTTACTGTGAGTGCCATCTAAAAAATTATGATATATTTTTCTAATAATAATAATATTAATAATTTCTATAATGATCACAGGTGACCCCAATTACGATCATTTTAATATATATGGACAACACATTTAAAAACACCCATGCCCTGGACAGTTGACTTTTACCCAGGCGGGGCTCGAACCCGCGACCTTCGGAATGGCAGGTGAGGACTTAACCCCGCCGGCCTCGGTGGCCGGCGGGGTTAAGTCCTCGTAAATTATGTAATATATATTATATTGTGGTATTTTCTGTTAATTTACCTGAAATGTATTTAATTAAAATACGAATGAATATAAGTCATTGGAATAATATTATCACTTAAAAGAATTAATATTCACGATGGGGTGAAAAAGACCCCAAGTAGGGCGGACGTAATTTTTTTAGTAACAGGTGGCGAGGGTTAAAGTATGGATTTAGGCTAGATGGTGCGAAATAGCCTCAGCAGCTGTCACCAGCCTTACTCATAGTAGTTCAGTTGTGTCATGGAAATAGGTCTCGTGGGTGGTGGACGATTGATTTTTGTCCATGGGGAATGAGATGCAAGATAGTGACACCCTTTTATTGTGTACCTTGTCTTACCACGGGCTACTTGAACGGCAGGGGCGTCGGAACTATTTTCGCTGGGAGAGGCCAACCGTGAAAAGGGCCCGGCTCTTAAGAAAAGGGCCCGCATTTTTTTGCGGATAGGAAGGGGTAGAGATTAGAATTCTGCTAAAAGTGCACATGAAGGTGGTAGAATATGCGTCAGAAGGGAAAAGGCAAGCTGGAAACAAGTGAAATTTAATTTTTTTAATGAAGTCTCATTTCTCAAGGGCCCGGGGCAAATTCTGGGGGGGGGGGCGAATGCCCCCCTGCCTCCCACTTCCGACGGCGCAGTGGCCTGTCAATCTAAAGGTCGCGAGTTCGAATTTCCCCTCGGGTTTTTTATTTGGCTTCGGATGAAGAGGTTAGTTCAGACGGCGCGATGTAACCTTGGCAGTTGGAGCACGCGAAACCGAAGTCAGTTACTAGGAACCCCTTCCACTCTTACCTACGCTTTGCCCCATTCCATACCATAGCCCTCTTGATAATGGCGCATATACTCCCCAAACTGGTTGCAACCCACCCCTTACCTCCTTCTCTCTTCCCCTACCACCCACTCCCTCCCCCTCTCTCCTCCCCCTCCTTTCCCTTCAACTCTCACCCCACCATCCCCTTTGCCCTCACCGACCAATCACCGTCACCCCTCACGCAATTCCCGCTTCCCCTTCCTCCTCCTTCCTACATGTCTTGCAGTGGTGGCAAGGGGTCGACAATCATGCGATATATCGTATAGATTACTTTAATCGATTGTGGATGGGAAAACTTTTCCACCGCTAGGCCCGCGAGAGGCGCTGCGGAGGACGATTTCTGAGATTCTGGCTCCTGATTGGCCGATTGGTTGAGATCAGCCATGTTAAGGAGTCTGTAAAAATTGCTGTTGTGTTGAGTTCACCGATATGCTAAATTAAAGCATAATTGAGTGTTTACCGAGATAATTTTCTGTATTTGAGTGTGTTTTAAAGTGGAAGCAACATGGCTACCTCATAAACTTGTGCCACTCTAGTGAAAGAGTGCAAGTGATGTTCGTATTATTTGCTTCGGTTATCGAAGGTGACAGGTTTGTTTACTTTAAAGTTGGCCGATAACTACAATGTCGTAGATGTTTCGTAAAATATATACAAAGGCTTTATGCATTATTACCGGAAACATCTTCTTTCACGGAACAATGTCCCAGATATGTTGGAAGGTAAGTGTATTAATGTAATTTTATGATCTCGGCCGTGCATCATACCGTTGAAGCGTTATTGTTTTGAAATGAATGGTTGGTATAAGTTCACAATATGCTCTAACGATTTTCCTTTGTATTTCACGGATTCTCTCGACGTTCTACCCAGAGGAACTTTTGATCTCTGTGCAGTGATAACAGTCGACGATGGGAATGATTATTCTGAGGTGACTGCACTGCCAAGCACAATATCTTACGTATGTAATTTAGTGAAATTTCACATGTGGCATTAAAAAACTAATCTGTGAATATTGTGTCGTCGACAGGATAAGTGGTATTTCTTACTCATTTCTTTTGATAATAATCATTAGCATTTAGCAGAAAATAGGAGTCGTTACCTTAACAAATTACACAGAAAACTAGTTCTGAGGAAACGTTTTCATATCGCATCATAACAAAGTACATGATGATGATTATTCATTGAAAAATGGGTCGTGTGTGAGTGTGGATAAATTTGTGATGTGTAAATGTTAAAATAATTTGTTAGTCATTGTCATACCGTGATAAGGTAGTGGCATAATTTCGTGATAACTAACACTATGTGGTTTTGCGGCTTAATGTTTTCGTAGAATTAATTCCATGCTTTTGAGAGGTATACACCGGTATTTCGCGATTTTTGGCACATTTTAGCTACTTATTTGTTTTGAATAATTATCTATTTTTGCTTAATTCGTATTTTTGCTAATTAATAACATCGAGCTTGGTGTGGAATCGACCGATTCATAGTCAAGTTTAATACCTAATTAGAGAGTTCCTAGTGCGTGGTTTTCTCATTTTTGTTTAGATGTTTTTAAGTGAATTCATCCTCTGTCTCAATTATTCTTTGCTGGTACAAGTTTATCCCATTGCCATGAAAAATCATGGCCGATTTTTACTTTCTTCTGACAAAAGTAATTATTTATGCCTCTAGAAAATATGCATTTGGTGTTCTCATGTGGCCCAATAAAATGATCATATGATGCATAAGAGAGACAACCGAAATGGAGATTAGAATCGATTTTAGGATTATATTATGAACTTGTGGAATTTTTTGTGTATTTAGCTTATAAGTGATATAATTTGTGGTGTGTGCTGCGTAGTGATATATTAGGGAACTCTATTAAAAGAGAACCCTCAGTTGTTAATATATGTGGATGGAATGACAGTACCAGGTTGCTGGTTCACATTCTGTTTTTTTTTATATGATGGATTTTCAATCACATCCCTGTGGAACAGATGTTGTGTGGACTTCTGTTTGTCTATTTTGTATGTTTATACCTAGCTGGATTGGGTAGCCGTCTCAGGGCAATTTTTATAACTCTCACAAATGTAGCCCACAAGGATCGTCATAATAGGTTATCCCTCTGACCACGCCTAGGTGGTTGTCCTCAGGAAGGGAGGATCAGGTTGTGTGAGGGCATGTAATAGAAGGAAGATAGAACATATCCATGTTATATTTATTTTCTTTATACATTTCAAGAAGGCTTTTGCCAACTTTTGAATGGCTTAAATCAGCTGAAACTAAATAGAATGCAGTGGATTTGTTATGGTTTTTTGTTTACTGTTTCATCCTTTGATGTATTTTCAGGTTGACCTGAATCATTCCAGGCATAGATACTACAGTCTTGGTACTACAGCAGGTTTAGGAATTTCATGTATAATTATTTACAAGTTTCTCTCCTCCATGCATCAGAGGATTATGCATCAATATTACATACTTTTTGCGAAATGCTAGTCATCCAAATTTAATTTGAGTTGTGTGTGAAATATGCCATGTTATGTAATTAGTGATTTCTGTTAAACCATACGAATTCCATATCCTATCATTGTCTGTTGTTTGACCAAATAAGAATGTTTATTTGCACCAATCTACTTTTACTAAATGTCGGTATTCTACTTTGAATGATTTGTTTTGTATTGTGATTTTGTTTTGAGGTTAATAAATATTTTTTCGTCAAATGCTGGCTTTTATCATTACAGTATTCCTGGTTATCACCTTCCAGCTGACCTCGACTAGTTCCTTCGGTCCTATCAAAAGTTAGCCCATTTCTTTACACTATGGGGATTCATCAGTAATATCTTAAAGGGGATAAAAATCGTTGTTTTCCGTAAGATTCTATTCAAATCAGCAAAATAGTTTGGAAATTGTAATGTTAAACGAGAGCAAATCGAAATAGTGACTTAATTACGATTCAAACCTAGCGGCGACCGTTTCGCGATTTTCTCGCTTCTCACGATTCTCTCGCGGTTCTCGGGACCCGTAGCCTCCTGACACGAAGCCACCAGGTGGCGCTAGTTTCCAGAAACCTATACGCATTGGCCTTATGGCAGTGTCATCCCCTTGGTGGTGGCTCTGCCTCATTTTCCTTCCGGCATGCGGGCGTAGCGGAACACCTCAGAGTGTGCACCCTGTCGTAGTGCACGAGGGTTTTCAGAAGCGAAGGACTGAATATTACGGTGGGTAAGAATTTGGAATGTGCATCGTTATTTTAAATTCGTCCTATCTTGCTAGATAAATTTTTTTTTGGAATAAATCTTTGAATCAATGTTATTAATTGACGAACGTGTCTCGGGCAATTTTTCAAGTTTTCACTTTGTGACGAGCAGACACACTTTACATACTGATATTTAAGAATTAGTATTTCCAAACCCGTGATTTTGATTTTTTATTGCCTCCGGTGTAGAAATAAGTTTCCTTCACATTTCATCTCTCGGGTAACGATTTCATAGAATCTTTTCTTAATGGTCTTAATTTTCTCGAGGGCTTAACAGTAGTTTTCGGGCTGGGAGCGAAGGAAATCACATTTTCGCTGCCGGACATAAAACTCTTTTCCTCTGCGTGAAAATCGGAGTGAGATGGATTTAGTTCATTTGACTGGTTACTAAGTTTCACTATCCATTCCATTATTCGTAGCTCAAGCCTCTGATTTTTTTGTTTCAGTGCTGCACCTCGTGGCTTTTCGAGCTGCCTACGGATCAAGAAACCCATGACCTGCACCTCTTGACAGACTTCACAGGATGTCGACATGCTCTCTTCCAAGTATTTAGTCTAATATTGAATAGTTATATTTTGAGTGGGTGGATTTAACCATCCGTTAGCCTAGAATATCGATTCAACCTTGCAACCACTTCATCAATCTATAACCGTTGACATTTTATAATAACTTCTTTGAATTGCTCAGTTAACGGTAACGTTGATATTGAAGTTGAGTAATCACAACGCTTTGATTTTAATTTAACTTGGTTATATTTTTGATATCGGTAGAGTAGCGATCGTAAGAATATTGATGCCGCTTTATCGATTACATATTTTCTTTTCTCTAGGTTCTATGTGTCCAATTATTTGAGAAAACTGAAGGAGGCACGTCTAGTGGCAAATTTAACAGTGGACGAAGATAGGAAATGCAGCCAGCTGTGAATACGTCAAACTACTACTTCCTCAGAAGGAAAGCTCCCAAGAAAACGCTCGTCCGTTTAGAATGCATCGGTGCAAGTTCGTCGTGGGAACCTCAAGGACATAAGAACCTGCGCGCACCGGACGAAGACGAACATTCGACACGCTGAAGATGTCCCTTCGTTTTGGAGACCTAGGAAGGTGTCTTGAATGTATCGGCTGACCATCACCATTTACCGAGCGCTGCTCTTGACGCTTCCACCATTCAAGGTAACTCTGCCAAAGTTTATTGCATATGACCGATTATGACGAATGTTTGCTTTAAAGACAAATTCCATAGTTTAAAGAGTTCTTATTGGCTTAATTACCGCTGTAAGTTAGTGTGGTCCGATTTTCTGTTCAACTTGAAATGTAACATTAGGTTATTACATTAGCTAGATTTTTATTTTTTAGACGTTAGCCACCGCATATTCAGAATGTTATCAATTCTTATTTCTTTTGTGGTGTATTTTGCAGTTATCTTCGTTCGAGGCTTTTGGGTATTGACTTCGACGCGGATTGCCATGTCCCCGAACGCAGTTTGCCGATTCAGTGTGCGACAACCATCCAGGGACGAAGGATAGTCATCGCTTCTCATCGGATATCATCCATCGTTGGCATTTTGAATGCTACGTGAATGCTACATCTTCGTCTGCAGAAAAGGATGTCATCGCTTCGGAGCAAGAGGACCGCTTCGTTTCAGCGAGGCTGCGGACACGACATCGTCATCAGCTGATTCTCGGCTTCCTACGTGCAAGCTATTCCCGTATCTTCAGTGAGGTAATTGTTGCAAGCCATTTATTCTTCATTCTTTTTTGAAGTAAGCTGAGAGTGGCAATCTGGAATTAGTTTTTCATTTTATTAGGTTTATTGTGCTTGGAATTAATTCGTTCTAATTTGTGTTGCCGTAGTTGAAACATTAAATGCTTAGGATTCGGAAACAGTTTCAGGGTACTCCGAGGATCATCTTTACCCTTACTCATCACTTCCAGGGTGTATAATGAGAACAATAAAACCGTTTACGAGGCACTTTTTTTCATCTGCGTGATAGTAACGAAAACATTAGACACATTAGGTTACGTAGGTTTTAATGTACTTGAGTATTTACGGAGCAGCATATTAAGGGTTCTATCAATACATGGTTGCTGCTGCACCCTGCTTTTTTCCGATACTTGACAGATAAGACTTCGTAAACAAACGCTAGGTTATCCGGCTACAGTCCATTTTGTCGGAAAAATTATTGAGAATGTTGATGAGCGTTATGTTAAGAGAACGTGTGAATAATTTAAGTCAGTCTTATAGTATTATCCCATTTTTGCTCTTGCTAATTGTTTTTTAGAATGCAACTTTCATGAATGCATCTCCGTAATCAAATGTTTTCAGAATTACGGCATAAATCGTACCTCCTAATGAATTTGCTTGTTAAATCCTGAACTAAATTATTTTGTACTTCATGCCTCACAACTGCAAGTTTTTAATTTTAAGCTAATTTTTTGCCGAGGTAAATATTTTTTGCTGCTAAGTGAACTGAGGTATTTAGGGTGGGGAACGTTAATTTGTCAATGATAGCGTGATGTTCCACCTAAAAGATTTGACGTGTGAAGTAAAAAGCAAAAGATGAAAGTGGAAATGAAAATCTATTTCTGCGGATTAATTTTAGTGTAGATTAGACTGAAGCGATTCCATAATTGCTCATTTAGGAATTTCAGTTCCACAGATTTATTTAACAAAATATTAAAAAAATTCGTATTTATCACACTCAGATTTCGCAGATAGTAATCACAGACGATACCGTTATCCATGTGTTTCCTTACGTTGATAAAAGCACTTTACCAATCCTTTATTGAATTGAAATTAAAGTTTATTTATTCTTGTTATTTATCCCCCTCAAGGAGGTTATTTTCTGTCACTTTGATGTGGACCGGAACTTGGATTTTTTTAATGTCCGGTGACTTAGAAGCGCGTATTTATTCGTTCCACACTGTGCGTTAGTTTGTTTACCACTAGGAATGATATTCTCTTACCATAGTTAACAATTTTTTATCCAAACTTGGGGACTAAATAAGTGCATTTGGGGAAAAAAGACTTGAATTTCGGAGAATTGAATTTTTTTCAATCTGTTGCACCTATACCCATTATATCGAAAACAGCCACATTCTTTTCCTGTACGAGGGACTTCTTTAGTTGATCAGCCGTTGAGGTAGCCATGGAGTTTTTTCTTAAAATGTTTCTGCTCCACCCTAACATTATTTCATGATGCACAATGTCACTCTCAGCTGAATGTAATGTAGAACACCCGTGTCCGCTCTCCTGAATTTATTGTTGAATTCTAGTGTTTATGATGCCTTCCTATTTCCATATTTCGCTAGGTATGAGTGTCAATTATTGGACGAATGTTTTATTCGGTGTCTTGGAAGCTTCCAGTGCTTGAACAGTTCTCTCTGCTGGGGTTTCAAAAAGTTTGGCTAGGGAGTGACTTCAAAATCGTCAGATAGGTACAGCGGTTCTGTCACCGCGTGATATAAAGCACCAGTTTTTCAATTTGGTGAGGACTGATTTAGCACTAGCAGTTTACCGTCCTATCTTTCGCTATTTTTAAATCTATATCGCATATCTGATACTAGATTTTGATAATAATCCAGTCAAATCATACCTAGTATAATTATTAAGTAATTTTATAGTAACATTTCGAATATTTACCAGTATTTAGTAATCGATTCTCTCTTTAGTAAAGATGTAGGCAAAAGAAGTTTGATTTGATCCATCATTAAACAAAGGCTAGCATTAAACTCTATTGAAGGAAACCAGACTTCAGACTTGATTGGGCGATCTTAATAAAATGAAAGGCGAGATGCAACGCAGTGCACACTTACTTGATTGTATTCTTTATGCAAATGACGGAGTCGGATACTGCATTTTTACCTTGAACTTTGTTACATGTTACTTTTTAACTATTAATTTAAGATTGCTGGCGATTCCTTTCGTTCATATTATTCACATGCCAACACTTGTGAAACAATTTTCTGATGACATCGTCACTTTGATAACATTACACTAAATTGCACTTGTGCTGAAATATCAATAGTAATGATGTACTGTATTGGTAGTCTTCATTATTCACTTGGTAAATGACCATAATTACTCACAGGCGACTTTTAGCGGTCTTGTTTGTATTTACATATCGAAACCAATCTTAATTTGGAAGCACATAATCCATTAGTGATTCTTCCTTGCTGAAGTTCACTTACTGTTTTTATAATTCCATCTTTATCATTTTCTACTCTACTACTTGGTATTTGCACAATAATCGTCTGGTAATTAAATTCTTTTTTATAGTTTATGGCAGTTATTCTTAGCGGGTCTTACAGAAATATGCGTATGATTCGTTCTCGCTCGGGATTGCGCAATTTGAATGTCTAGAATTTTAGGAATCGGTCAATCATTTGGAAATGATTTGCACGCAGTCTGTTCGTGATTTATAAACTACCTTCTCCTGTGCTTGGTAATTACGGACGGCTCAAAACGTTTGTCCTTCTTTCAAAATCTTGGATTCACTTATCACAACACTGCCACTTACAATGTGAGGACATGAAATCACTTAGCAAGGATTTAGATGCAATTGAAGAGTGGTGCGACAAATGGCAGTTAGAACTCAACCTTAAAAAGTGTGTAGCTATCAATTTTTGGAGGAGGAATAATTCGATAGAGCGATCCTATAGAATTAATAACACGAAGATCGAAAACGTTGAAACCGTAAGATATTTAGGTGTAACAATCACTAAAGATTTATCGTGGGGAAGACACATAAGGGAAATATGCGGCCGAGCGAAGAGAAAGCTAGGATTTATAAAAAGAGTACTTGGGAAATGTGATGAGAAGACAAAAGAGCGATGCTACTTTTCACTAGTTAGGCCCCACCTTGAGTATGCAGCCAGTGTATGGGATCCTAATGAATTAGGTTTGATGAGAGAACTAGACAGTGTGCAGCGTAGAGCAGCTAGGTTCGTCAAAAGGTGTTACGATAGGTTGAGTAGTGTATCAGAATTAATACAAGAATTAGGGTGGGAATCATTATCAGAGCGTAGATTAAAGTTCAGATTTAATCTATTGCAGAAATTTCAATCGGATAGCTTTACTGAAGATGTTAGGCACATATTGAAAACACCAGCGTATTATGCTAGATTCGACCAGATAAATAAGATTAGAGAGATAGATTGTCGTACAGATAGATTCAAAATGGCATTTTTCCCCCGTACTATAAGAGAACAGAATAGGCAGCATAGGAAAGGGATAGGTAGGGGAAATATTTTAGAGTATTCTGTAGTGCATGATGCATGTATTAACCCCTCAAATACTATAGATACTAACAATCTAGTTGCATGAGACCCTTTAGTTGCTTGCTTGCATGCTAGTAGTGAATGCTTGGTGACCTTCACCCCCTGCCACACACCCTCGCGGTGGCTTGCAGGGTATCGTGTAGATGTAGATGTAGATGTAGATGTATCTTACTCTCATTTTTAAGCGTCTTACATTCGTACATAACTTAATGACTGTTCCTGAGCAATCTGCAGTGCATTGATTCTAGGAAATTCACATGCGTAACATTTCAATCCTGGGATTTATTTTACGCATTTGATCATGATGCACACGGTTCGGTCTTTCGCGTCCTTGTTTATATCTATACATGCCCTTTTACATTATTTCTTGTTAGGCTTGTTTGATATTGCTCAGCCTATATCTGGTTACTCCTTACCTTATGTTAATGCTACTCGCCCTACCATATGATACTAGTTGGCTTCTCAGATATTCATTAAAAAACAAATTGTATTAGTCCTCTGAGTAGTTGGTCACGATGTATTGTGCCATGATCTGCTTTGTTTGATAGAGGAATGTTGAACATCTGCTTCCCCAAGACAAAAATGTTTAAATTTCCTGTGTGCTGTTTATCAAGGGATTCTAATCTTGTTCCAGAGATTGGCCGATATTTGGTGTTCCCGGATTTCTAATTTTTTTGGAAAATTGATTCTCTCATTGTAAACTTCTACAAATCCTTTGCAACTTTCAAATCGTGATTGTCCGTGTATCTCCGTAGATTTCCACTTAATTTTTCTTTTACATCATCTGGATGTCTAATTTATTCAATTCCTAATTCCACTAAGACCCATGTCCCTCATCAGTGCCCTCGAAGAGTTGTGTGCTTGTATTTTGGCATTCTATTGGATTAAAAAGTCTGTTATATTTTCTATTGCTTGCGAGACTAGGAGATTGCTCTAGTTTTGCTGTTAATGCATCCTCAACATATTTTGAGGGCTCATCTACATCCACAGATTTACATGCGTTCTCTCAGGTGTGTGGCAGGGAGTTAATCATCACCAATACTTCAGACTACTACAATAGCTAAGACTTTTAATCTATAATATTAAAAGTCGGAACTCCATTTTGCAAAAGAACTTTCATTACTCGTCATTACATCATTCCAAATTCACTTACAAGGATGCATTTGATCTGTATTAGTAGAACTATGATCATGCACTTCAATCTGCGCTATTTTAATCACACCTACCGGATTGCTTAATATTTCCAAGTATGATCTTTAATAATTCACGGGAAGAGAGATTTTAAATGAACGGTAAAACCGTTGGCCGATTTACCTATGGTGCAGGAGAGAGTTATGCGCTTCGTTATTTACAGATTTCTGCCGTAGAAGGTAAGTGTCAAGCATGAAATTTACTTAGCATATTGCCTACATTTTAATCTAGACTCTGATTAAGATTCCCAGTCTATTTCTTCTAGAAAAGAGACAGTAAAACTCTTACCAACGGCACTTAACGAATCTCGCTAAGCTTTGGTGCACGATCTAATTCCAGGAGTAGACCTGCTTCATAAGTGTTCCCATATGATCTCGACTTATTCTAAGTTAGGTCTGACGAGAGAAAAACATCTCTGTAGTGTCTTTTCGAATTTACCCAATTTTCTTCTCACCAGTCCTAATCCATAGCTCACTCAGTTTTTTCATGGAAATGCTTCGTACACCACAGGTATACAGTGATAGTAATACCGCTGTAATTGTTTCTACATTCCATGTTAGTCCTTTCTTTTGAGAAACCATCCATCATATTTGTTGTAAATGGTTTTTAATTGCGAGAATACATTCGTAGCTTCAGCATATAATGCACGGAGCAATACATTAGGTACACAGTTTTGAGTGCAGAGAAGATGACTGGCAAATGCATAAAACATAACTGGCCAAAACTCTTGTTGAGTGAAGTTATATTTATCAAAATCAAACAATATAAATGAAGCACATAATTACAAACAAAAGAAGAGCAGACCGTCGAGATCATTTTCAACAATATTTTCTTTGTTAATTCATCATCGGTCATGAATCCTACGATTGGTTTGACGAAGCCGTCCACTCGATTCTTCTATCGGTTAATCTCATATAAACGTAATACTCTCCTTTATATCCTTCACAACTTGCTCCATATATCTCATACAAGGCCTGCCTTTTGCATTCTTCCCGTTTACTTTTCCCTCGACGATTTTCTTCATCAGGCCATCGTGTCTTAAGATATTGCCGATTAAGTTTTCCCATCTTCTTCTCGGAGTTATCAGCGAACTTCTCCTTTCTCCTACTCTTCTTAAAACTTCTTTGTTTGTCACTCGGTCGATCCATTTTATCTTCATCATTATTCGGTGGCACCAAATTTTAATAGCTTCCAGCTGACTTCTCTGCTGTTGTTATTATCCATGCTTCGCTGCTAAATGGTAGCATTCTCTTGATGCTTTTTTCTAATTTGCAGCTGTAAGTAGAATCTTCCTTTGGTAAAACGTTCTTTTTACATGGGCAATTACAATGACGTCTCCTTTTACTTAGTCCATCGCTGGTTACGCGGTTCCCAGGTAACAGATCTCCTCCACATCCAAGTTGTTTTCCTAGTTCAAAATTGGTCCTGGCTTTTCTCCTAGTGCATACCAATACCTTAGTTTTCTTTTTATTGATATACAGTTGATATCTGGGCATTGCCCTTTCCATGTGTCCTAGTGTCTTCTTTAAATGTCATCGTTTCTGACATGACTACTTTGTCGTCGGTGAATCGCAGCATGTTGATGTCAATGGCTACTAAGATATATTCAACGAATTCTAGATATCCACACTATTAGATAATGGAGTCCTGAGCCTCAATTCTTCTAGTATTCGACTACTTCGGTAGTGCATACCACTTCACCAATGAATGTGGCTACGAAATGTATTCTATGTTTCCGGGTCTCATTCGTGACTCTTCTTTAAACTATCAGCTTGATTTTTCTCCATTCATGTGAGTTCCATTTTTCTCTGCTACTCAATCAATCAAATCAATAGGTTTAAGTTTTTTCTCCTCTTTTATACGTATATTCCACAAAATTAGCAGTCTTTCCCTTCGAATTGATAGTTGTATTTTTGGTACATTTGCTTGGTCGTGTAATGGTTTTTTTAAAATCAAATATCACTACTGTGATGCACTCAATACTTTGCGGCGTAACTGTTCGTTTCTTTAACGCATTCATTTATCTATTTATTCAAATTGGGTTCAGCCTCTTTTTCGTTTGAAATAGTTTTCATTCTTCATATTCGGGATACAATCACTGCTGTGATATTCTCACACACACCCGAAGACTAATCTTATTTCTTGTCGTGAAGTCAAGATTTTATTCCTGTCTTTCATTCCTAATGCAACTATGGCTTTAGGTTTCGCATCCGAAACGTTAGTGTTGAACCTGCAGCGTTGGATCCGGCTCTCGATGCACAGCTGTTTGGTGCGATACTCATTGCCTTTGCTTCTCACATTCAAGCAATTAGTTCTGGTATTGTATCGTTCTTGATTGAGCATCCAAACCTGTTCTCCGTGTACGTTAAAGACTCTAATGGCATGCATTTTGTAAAATAATCAAGTCTTATTTTGGTTCCGTTCATTTACAATTTTTTCCTCTTTCCAAGTACTACCTTCTCGTTTCTTTAACGTATTCATTTATCTATTTATTCAAATTGGGTTCAGCCTCTTTTTCGTTTGAAATAGTTTTCATTCTTCATATTCGGGATACAATATTACATTCTTTTTCATTCACATAAAGTTATAAAGGAATAAACACTCCCGATATTACAATTTGCTTTTCCCTGTCTTAATGATGAAGGCTATTCACTCGATAAGTGTCGCAATTCAAAACTGAACATGGAGATTTGACAGCTATGCGGTAACTAGAAATTATACAATTTCGTACCAAATTGCAAAGCAGTTTTATGTATGACAGTGATTTAAACTATATACCTATACTAATTATGGTAGTACTTACATTATATTACGCTATTATATACTAAGTACGGTGTACTGCAGATGCGTGATAATAAACCTGCGTATACGATTCACGTGTAGGATTTTACTCTTAAAATTCTCTTACTAATCAAGGCCGTTAGTTATCATTTCTTGATTTCTTATTATTATTTGGTTTCATGACGGAACTTTGAAGGGCTGAGAGGAAATAAGACAACTGAGTTCTCTATGTAGGGAGTAGACGTGGAAAATACGCCCCGATTTTTTTCAGGAATAGATGCAGTGGTAAATTCAGTTTTCACTAAAGTATTGACTGTGTCGATGTAAGCTTATTTCCTGTTACTTTTAAATGATAAGGTCTGTAGTGAACTTATAAATATTTTTCTTCAAGCACTGGGAGTGAACACTTGGTAATGGAAAAGAAATATCCTGTTATCTATTTATTTTACGACGCTGTCACTGCATGACTAAAATTTTGCCTACTGATTTCAATTCTCAACTTTTTTTGAGCATAGAAAGCATTAACATCTGGGCAGATGGAAGAAAATTACAAATGTTATTAATCGGAGTTTCATTACAATATTTAATTTATTTACTTAACCAATTTAATGCTGTTCATTCGTTTATTTATAAATGTTATGTAGATTAGTGAGTGGAAATCTTTTTTATAGTACAGTGCAACATGGGAGGAAAAGAACAAAAACTGTAAATTCCAAAAATTTAATACTTTTAATCAGAAAGGTTTTGATACATTGTATCGTCTTCAGGTGGGAAAAATAAATGTTGACTGTTACGTCATATACTGACATCATTAAAGTTAAATGATTGCCAAAAATGTTCGGTCTGTACCTAACGAACGGTGTGGAATATCAGTTAAGATTTCCCTCCTGAACATTAATTTCCGTAAAGTAAGCTCGCGAAGTATTGGTAATATTCAGCATTTTACTTTTGATATAGTCATCATTTTTGTCTACTGATGTTGATATCATCATATCCAAAGGCGGATTCATTGTTAAATAGTTTCCAGGGGGTTTAGGAGTTGGTATGACTATGGTATGGGAGCTAAGGTTGGAGCTTCGGGCCGAAGGACGGCGTAACTGAATATTCTCTGGAAGGAGTGACAGGAACTAAGCAGAGAAATTTATAAGGGTACCACCTCTTTCAGAAATCTCTTTCCATAATCCTTGGCATGTCAAGATTTTAGAGTTCTCTATTAAAATCAGCTTTGCGCCTTTACCACGTTACATTCTGGCATGATTAACATTAAAATATTGCCAAAAATGATCGGTTTGTACCCATCCAACGGTGTGGAATAACAGTTTGCCTTCACTCTTGAACATGAATTTCTGTTAAGTAAGCTCGCGAAGTATTGGTAATATTCAGCATTTTACTTTTGATATAGTCACCATTTTTTTGTCTACTGATGTTAATATCATGCATCGAAACCCAGGTCGTTTAAAGTATTAACTTTGTGGAATTTACATGGTTTTTCTTTTCCTTCCATTTGGAGAAACTATATTAATTTAAGCCTAAATATAATGCACATGATCAAGAAAAGAATGATAACATTTTTAAATGTAATATTTCAACTAAAAAATTACTGTCACGTGGTCATTATTCTACAGGAATCTTGGCGAACTCTAATTCATTATGTTCAAAAGATTTTATTGAATAAGTGGTTATTTGTGTCGCTTGTAGTATCTGGAAATGTTATTTTGCTCATGAAGAAGCTCGTCTGCATATTTCTGGCATTAATTTTCTAATATTGTACGAGTATTTTGTTAATTGTATCTTTTGTTCAGTGCTGACGTTTAATAAATACATTAAGCTTAATCTTGTGTTACCTACTTCTCCTGTGTCACCCACGCTTCCTATTGATCGACAGAGCTTAAAATGCAACCAGGTATGTTCTATGGTCCCTCCAATGCCGTCACGTGGTGTACTGTCAGGGCCAAATACGGAACCAAAACAGTGCACTCAAATGGTAACAATGTAGTTATCAATATTACATGATTATGTAGCCACCGAAGTTTAAGCTGTCACTCATTTGCAATCTCGAATACTTGGAGCGAATATGACTGCATACTTAACTCGTTATCTCTCGTCGATTAGGATCATATAGCTTTATCGAACATATCACACAGCTGTCATCATTGTAGTTAAATTTCATAAATTATTTTATTTGATCATAATATCTAAACTTTTAATAGGCAAAAACTCAAGATCCTTTAAGTGGCAGCAAAATTTACTCTCCTATCGGAATACAAATATAATTTCCTAACGAATATTCACTAAATAGTAACTAGTATTAGGGCCTCGAATTTGAGGCATTAGGCCGTTTGTCCAAGAACAGCAGTCTTTATCATCTGAATAAACATCGTCGTATCACATTCTGTCGCGTAAAATATTAAAATAATTCTTTAAATCAATGGAATCGATCGCTCATAAAGAAAGACAACACTAGTTGCCATTAATACCGAGCAATAGTGCATCATTTTCAATGATGATCGTTTGTATATTTCCTATAGAAGTTAAGCTCCCCGAGGCTTTTCCAATGAATGCAGTATTTCCTGGTTATTTACATAAGTTGTAGTTAGAAATTCTCCCCTCATTATGCTTAAAACTTAAAACGCTCGTACTCATTACCAGTGTTGACATAATTTATGGCTTTTTAAGGAAACGCAATCGAGGTCTATGCATGAAATATCTCACCTCACTAAGAATTTAACTTTCCGTCAGTTTTGGCTCGGTCTTATCAATATTAATTGCAATTATTGAACCCGCAGTGTACTTTAAAGTAGTCAAATGTTCTTTCTCTCATTAATTACAATGTAGTTAGCTTGTCAGTCCATGATCGTTTAAAGGACTGCAGTATTAAGAGATTTGTGCATGGTATTCAAATTTGAGGATAGATAAATAATTTGAGGATAGATAAATAATTTGAGGATAGATAAATAATTTGAGGATAGATAAATAATTTGAGGATAGATAAATAATTTGAGGATAGATAAATAATTTGAGGATAGATAAATAATTTGAGGATAGATAAATAATTTGAGGATAGATAAATAATTTGAGGATAGATAAATAATTTGAGGATAGATAAATAATTTGAGGATAGATAAATAATTTGAGGATAGATAAATAATTTGAGGATAGATAAATAGTTGAATAGCATTATAAGGTTCAGAGTAGCTTAAAATAGGTTCCCCATTCCAGAAATTTATCCCGAAGGATTTTCTCGTACCAGAGGCACTAAGTTAAACTTTGGTTTGTATGGAATACTTAGTTTTCACAATAGCGTAGGTAACTGCCCGACATGAGGCATTAGCATTTAATAATTTTTAGCTGAAGTGCTTAATTTCGGAAAGTAACATTTTCAGCAGTTTTTTTGCCAGCTAATAGCCTAAATGTATTTTATTACTTCTTCAATTAATATTAACATTTTCCTTGACTTCATTATCACAAGGATAGTTGAGCAGACCTAGAGCTAGGGCTCATTGAGTATTGAGTCGAATAGAATTGTGAAAAATAGTAACATCTTAACGAAAATGTGCTAAGGTGGCGGTGCATTTTTATAATTTAAAATATTTAGTCCCAAGGTTAGATTTCTGAAATGCGATCAAGGTTTTCTTGCAGTAAATATTTAAAAATTGCTGTTCTCTGACAATGAATCGTATTGTCTGTCGTAGTATAATTTATTAGTATTTTATTCTAATTCGCGAGTCAATTCGTTGAACTATCACTTAAATATAGTATTTAACAGCAACGGGTAATTAATCCAACGCTTTTGGGGAATCTGTCGTGGTAGAGTATTTAACATTACGCTAGTTATGCTCAGTTCCTAATAAATTTTCCCTGATGCACCCATTAGGATTCTTCACACTTTGACCTTCAATAAATAAAATGTTGGTTTTACATTTAGTTTGTGTCAAGTTCGGTAGTGAGAATGGATTAAAGGATTAAAGTTGGTCGGTCGTATAGACAGTCTAAGATTTTACTGTATTTGGTGAATTGATAGTCGTATCATCATTGGCACAATGGGAAGCAAGTTTGACTTAGAGATGGTACGTCGCAGAATCTGCAGCACTGGCGATTTTTGGAGATGAAATCTGAATCTTCCAATTAGTTTTTGAATTAATTTTATTAGTTAGAAGTACAATTGTTATATTGCTACCTTCATATTACTAAATGCATTTAAAGTTCGTGTAATTCGCTAGTACATACAATTCCTAAAGCACTCTCCATTGATTAATCACTGCACATTAGCCTTCGTGCTGCAAAGAATGCTAGGGGATATTTAGATCAAATGTATTCGGATCTAACTTGGACTCCATTTAAATCATAAACAGTATATGCGTGTAGTTTCATTAATCAGGATAGTTTGAAAGAAATTAGCTCTAGAACAGTTGAAGTTTACAATAATACATATTGAATGTTAACTTTGTGCAGTAGAAATTAAACTGAAGTATAGGTGGCCTTTGTAGATAACACATAGAGAATCTATAGTTGCTCAACATTGATATAATTAAAAGCTAGCTTGACTGAAGTAGTCACGATTGCGGAATATGCCACGTAACGGGATCTTGTTACACCATACATTTTGAGCATCAGCCTGAGGAAAAGATTATTCGCGATTCGTACCATAACTAATGGATCTCTGCTCTACACTCTAAATGTGAGCCTTCTTGACTTCTTAGAAATTGGATCCTAGTGAAGAAGCACTGAGGTTATATTCGATTTCGTGAATAGTTTATCACTTGGCACAGCGGGACTATCATTTCAGGATCAGCACTTTAAGGATATTTATCAATGCTCCATAAACTATGTACATTAGTTGGAGTTGGCAAGTCTTCGCGAACGACTGTTGAGGACTGTCAGTCATATCTCTAACCATTTGAGATCGACATGCGGTTTATGTACCCTATTGTAAATTTTTAATTATAAAAGTTGTGCATTTAGCATTAGAGCTCTGTCGTTAAAACCTTGTTCCTATTTCTTTTCATAACTTGAGTATTGGGAGTAAGATTAAACCTTAGCCAGGTGTATCCCTACAGTTGAAGCTGTGTAAATTTAATGCCCCGTTCTTACTGCTATGACTCAGATCCGCAGTTAAATAATATTGGGTATGAAATGGTTCATGAGAAGGTACAAAATGAATAGAATGAAATGATTACTGTGACATTGAAACGTATTATCTTATTCTAGATTCGACATGAACCTGTTGCTGCTCACTTCCAGATGAAGTCGACCCTCATCGTGAACCAGGACGTATCCAGATCTTACAGCATACCGAAGTTGGACGCACACCTCTGTGATTCGCCTTTGAAAATAGAAGCGGCCTCCAGATGATGCGGACTCTCATTGTGAACCAAGATGCATCCACATCTTACAGCATACCGAAGTTGGACGCACACCTCTGTGAATCGGCTTTGAAAATGGCAGAAGCTGCTTCCTGATGATGCGAACACTCGTGGTGAACCAAGATGCATCCAGATCTTACAGCATGCCAAAGTTTGATGCGGACCTCCGATTCGTCTTTGAAAATAGCGCAAAATAGAAGGATCTACATTTGATATAGTAGAGAAACTCTACCATGATATTGCTCTCGGTAGCAATTATTGTACTGCATGCGGCCACACTAATAAAAGTTTAGTTTGTGTGGTCGCATGCAATTTTATTGACTGTTCTTCATGGATGTTCTACTTTGCTAATTATTAACTGCATAAATATACTTTGTACCTGCTACTGTCAAATAAATTACTCATTGAACCACAACTTCTGTTGTTTACATTCGCACTTGTCCTTGTTTACCGTTTGGACTTAAACTCATCCCTTTGTTTACGTTTTGGACTTAGAATCATTTCGGCGACCGACCGCCATTGCCATTAAATTGAGAAAAATTGCTCGATCGGAGCCAATTTTAGGCACTTTTTCACCAATTTTTCGATCAAATAAATGATTAAATATCCCCCTAAGTCCAACTCAAAAAAAACCAGTCCCTGTTCAGCGCCGAGACTTTGGTGAATAAAATTTGGTTGGGGACTTAGAAAAAAATTTTATTCGACAAAAAAGATGTACAAGGTGGTACTGCAAAGCCAAGGGACTTATGCCACGATGCAAAACAGTGTCCTCTTGAGAAGATAGCGCCTGAAACAAAGTCGAGCAACACGACATAGTGCGATGAGCACCATGACGTGGTGGCGGACTTCAGTTTCAGACGCAGTCGACTCAGAAAGACACCGCCTGCATCGCAGCATAAGACCCTTGGCAGCAATCGGTCAATTCAATGAATGAAGGCAACCAGCGACTCAGGTCACGACTCAGCACCGCTCATGCCGTCAGTGGGTCAGGCTGGCAAGATGGTGAGCATGTTTCCTGGAAAGATAGAAAATGAAAACATCGGGAGAGAGTGAACACAATGTGTGAAGTAATTGGGACGTATACACGCGATACACAACTGCGTGTGAATATGTACGAGCATATGCTTCCCCCTCATTACAAAACTCGGGATACGAAAATTTGTGCGACCATATGATCAAAAATGGCATGATGTATATGCCATTGCCATATGCTTGCATCCCATGAATCCTATGATTACATTCTACTACTACGCTTTTGCTCACACATGTACTTACGCAGTTAGGTATCTCGCGTAAAAAGGTCACTGGAGTTGGAAATAACCATCCATCCTCTGCTCTTAATTCCTACGCGGGCGTTATTTTGTGAAGTGTGGAGATAAATCATGTCAGACTGCAGCATTTATGGCTTGGATGTTGCTGGATGCACGATAGGGTGTTGCTTATTTTTTACTTTTTTCTCGGATTTTCGATTTCTTCCTATTAAAATATCCTATATCGTGCAGAATGGTTATGCTAATAATTTCAGTTCGATTGTTTAGTATATAGAGGTCGCTCAAAGGGCATAAATGCAATAACATTCAATTTTCCCGATTTGAGGAAATAGCATTATTTTTAGGGTTAACGCACAGTTTTACAATTAAGTAGGGTCGAAATTTGCTCCAATTTTACGTACGCCCAACGGTTTTCCACGAATAAAATACTTTTGGGCAAGCTACAGCCGCGCGCCGGTTGCTCGCGGGCCGCATTCGCGGTCAGCTGTTAGGTCCTACGCCCCTCATTGCCTTACGCCCCCTCGCGCCTTCTCTGACGAGAGTCTACGGGGAACATTGGCAGACAGCTAACGATTCACACGAAGCTATAATCCTTACAAGACCGATCTTAAGCTCTAATATATACATTTGTGTGCGTTCATTTACTTGGTAAAAGATTCTTGTGAGCGGTGCTTCAGGAAATGGACAGAGAATATCAGGCATCGGGCAACCTGACAAACTTCCAATGTTTTACATTGTCATAAATTCAGGACAGTTTCGACCAACCATAAATAGATGTAATTATTTAGAATGATATTTAGAGACTACTATGTGTACGTCTTCGTATCCAAGTTTGTATGTTGCCCGCCTCCTTTAACACCATCGCAGTCGGATTTCAAATGGTGTGGAGTAAAAATTCGGTGTCAAAACGCTAGTGCTAAAGACGATGCTGTTTACTACGCACAAGTCCAGTGAAGTGTACCTAATCGGCGACCCTGGAGCTGTATCCGATTGTTTCCTGAAGAAAAGCTGCCTTTGATTCGTGAAGTGCTAAAGGTGTTCTATCACCACCACTTAACTTAACCCTGAAACAAGGAGTGCGTGTAAGTGCGAGACTAACGATGATGTCCGTCTGGACTGTTATGACGAGAATTCCTATTATCCAAGAAATAGAAAAAATAGATGCACTGTACGGTGAGCTATTAAAATTCAAGAAAATCTCTCGACGACGCACCAAGCGACAGCTAAATATTCAAGTGGTATTTAAAGGAAAAACTCGATCAGTTGTTCGATATTGCCACCGCAAATACACTTGAAGTTATGCAACATGAAGAGGAAAAAGAGTCCTTGAAAATGCAGAGGCGACCAGGACGCCATGGTAGTATAAGTTCAAAAGATTATAAGCTTGCACTCACAGAGAGAGGAGGCAGCGAAGTCGACGCGTCGAGTGGAGAGGAAGAGAAGATACGACGAGATATGACAGGCACCAAAAAATTATTCGAAGCTAATAACCAGATTAAAAGAGTATAGTTGCCTTGACAGTGCGACGGCATACATTGCCCTAAAGAAATTGAGCAGACCCTTGTGGTAACTGAGTGAACAATTGTTGGCACTATTATTTTTCGACGAATGTGTTAGCCCGTATGAAAAAAGAAACTTGTATGAAACCTAAAAGACAAAGGAGTACCAAATGCTCCTTAAAGACACCAGGAATTTAGAATATTTCAACAGGTTAGTGCTGGCAGAGTGCGTTATCCCTAAAAATTATGCTATTTCCTCAAATCGGGAAAATTGAATGTTATTGCATTTATGTCCTTTGAGTGACCCCTAAATGTTAAACTATCGGGCTGAAATTTTCAGCATATCCATTTTGCACCCATTAGTATATTTTAAGAGGCAGAAATCGAAAATCCGGGAAAAAATATAAAATAAGCAACACCATAATGCACAACTTTACGACAGGAGATAGTGACATTTCGTGATGATAGAAATGACTTAATAAAAACATTGGGACAACAACCTACGCATGTTACAATCCGCTGTTTGCAATTGTGTCAATCCTAGGGTAAAATTTAGAAGGATAAAATTCAGGTGGTAACGAATGGCCATCCGTGATTGAAGGTTTACCACAAGGTTACTGAAGGAGTGAGTGAATCGGAAACGATATGTGAAAAATGGTTAAACCACTTGGATACAACGGTAAACAAAAAGATATTCGTGAAGTGAAACTTGAAGTAATACCTTAAATATGGTGATAATGAATACGGATCAGTGTTTGAAAACAGCCATGTAAGTATAATTCCAAAGATTTTTGTAATTGGACTCAATTGGAGTCAGGAAGAATAGAAAAATATGGAGATGACGAGAAAAAACATTTCTGAAAGACATGTGAGATAGCAAGAAACTGAGATCTAAACTTTGTGTAGGTTGAGACAATATCTTACAAGATTTTGTACCGGAGTTTGATTCATTCCCGAAAGAAATAAGGTTATTTACTTGCATTACCACCCGCTAACTTTTGTAAAAAGTGCTGTTTACGATAGTTTTAAACTGCAGCTAAAATTAAAAAGAAGAAAATCCTTTAGTGTATGTATGATTATCGGCACATTGCCTGGGCTCAAAGAATGCCTTAAAGTAACTGAAAGAGTGAGAAACCCCTAAAAGTGAAATAAAAAGTGTAATCCCATTGATACACTATTATTAATAAAATAAAATTATTTAGGAAGTAGTGGTCATGTGTTTTTGAAGATGTGAGAGTTGACAACTACAATTGTGTAAATGAACTCTGTTCAGCACTTGACAAAACCAGCCAATAAAGCCCAAGGGATTTGTTGAATTAATGTTGTGTGTTAGATGATGTAGGTAAAAAAATAAATTTCTGGCAAAGGGGAGAAATAGTAATGAAATGAGTTCTTAACCTTTGTTGTCTGTTGTATAGAAAAACTTGCAAGGTAAAAGGGACTATGCTTGCATTCCTGAAAAGTGATATATGTTTTTATTTCCTCTTAAAGAATCGAATTAATGGGACCAAATTGAAGGGGTAAAGGCGAATCACAACGGGCAGTATTGGATTATGTTCGTAATGAAGTGAGAATTGGTTTACCATTAAACATTTATTTAAAAGGTCGGAGCGAATGGACGTGTAAGTGGTCATGACAATGAAAAGAGAGAATACTTGGTCAATATGTGTATTTATATAGTAGAGATTCTTCAGAGAATAATAGTAAAGCTTCTTATTATCATAAAATATAGCATGTTTCATGGTTGAAAAATGTAAATTTTCGTAACGCTAGATATGGTCTAACAACACTCGACAAATGTGCTCTAAGCAGTCAAAACCCAATGTTTGCACACGCCCACGAAGTATTAAGAGCCGAGGATGAAGTACTGAGTGCCGGCAAATTGGCATCTTTAAAAATAATAATTTCGTATTGGGGGATGATTTTGAAAGTTTATTAACTACCAATATCACTATTGCTAATATGGGGAAGTAAAAAGAAAATACAATTAGATTGAAGAACACACATCAAATGCACATACATAATATGCATTAGTAAACAAATCACAAAAGAAAAATAATGGCACTAATTAATTTTAGGATTAGGAATAAAAATATTGCATAAAATGTAAACAATACTACAAGTATGGCCACAAGAGAAAGAAAACAATGAGCCAGAGTTACTCTCGAAACAAAATTGCTTGAAAAATGTCCAACCAAAGAATCATTTCATTTGCTATATACATATCATCAGCTTTTTATTCATTAACTGAATCGCATTACAAACAATTTAATCTGTGGTCGTCCTTTTCAAGTAAAACTTTACTCTCTGTTCACGATTGCATCATGTAACCGAAGAATACAAGAAGTTTTATCCCTATAATGACACCGTCTACGTTAACGAGACTGTCGTTGCCTAATATACCAAATAATGCAAAGTATTGACGAAATGAACTCCTCAAGAGAAATTTCCCAAAGAAACAATTCCAAATATGATTATGAATTGCACGAAGAGCCTTTAAATAGAGATGTGAAATTATTCAGCTTTTTTTTACGAGCGGCCGATTTTCTCCGATAAAAAACAAAATCATCTTCTTTTTTTGTCAACGAGAAAAAGCATCGGGCAACAATATATGTGAATTGAGATTGGTTGATCTAGCACGAGGGTAAATTTTATTTTATCCTGATAGCATTAGTATCTATTTCATATCAAAAAGGTAACCTCAGGGAAATCGAGGTAAAATTAAGAGTCTTGGCACCATTGCGAATAGCGAATAACCAGTAATGCCTGCCCTCCTTTCCCTCAGTTATTGTTGTGCTCATGTGTATGGGGGATTGAATGATTGACAGTAGACACTATGCATTGCATGAAGTGGAACGAGAAATGGAAGCACCAAGTAACGCATTGTTCTGACGATGGAATCGCAATGTTGGAAGGAAATGAGGAACATTGAAGTAAGCGCTTGAAGCAATGGGAAGAAGATGATGAAATGGAGAAGCTATGAACATGAAATAAGGAGGAGAGAGTATGATCAATGAAAATGAGGGGTTAAAATACATTTATAAACCGTTAAACATTAATTAATTACGACGTAATTTACATTAAGAGGCAAGAAATAAAAAATATAAATAGAGGGAAGAAGCATAGATAAATACAAATAGAGAAAAAACTAGGAAAACAGACTTCTATTCAGAAATTTCAACTTTGGATCCTGAGCAATATTAGGGTCAATGACCTCATTGTTCTTTTCGAATTGCCCGTTGTCACTGTCCACTAACCACAGAAAAGCTATACTTTTCCACGGAGTTTAAGGAAAATACCCAATCACCATATAATTTGACTATGCAAGCATTTAAAACATGCCACAGAGAGATAAGTGAATAAATTTAATGAAAGAGTCATTTGGGACTGAAGATACACAGAATGCTCGAAAAGACTCGAGAGGCTGATCGGTCACAATCAAAGGCTTGAGAGATGGTTAAAAGTTTTATTTGGAGAAACAACTCAGCGGTCAATTCCTTGGAGAGGTCAAGCGACGGGCCATGGAGGGCGTTGAGGTCTAATCCCTATAAAATAACCGTATTTGCTTATCACAATTACTCTTGTACTCTCTCTTGAAGTCCCTGAGATCAGAATGTGGGAATATTTTACTCTAGAGTTTCCATCGCGTCTCGATACAAGGAAAAGAATGGAATGGTGATGCCTCCTCGGGATAATTACATGGTGGTTTTCCCTTTCGAATTTCTTTAAGTATTGAATTAATCGTTACTACGCCTGTAGAGAAACGAGGGTGACTGTACGGAACCCTACGGTCTCTAACTTAACTCATATGAAGCAGAGCTGTTGCCCTCTCATTAAGTTGAAGGGATACATTACTGTTAGTGGCCTCCTGTCGTAAGGTCACGGCATCTTCAAATATGTTCGTATCATTAGGCCTTACCCAAGGATATGCCAAAGTCACACATCGAAATGCAGTCAATTTTTTTCCACGACTGCTTATTCAACGAATAAGCTCGCTTGTCTTGCCGGTAGCCTCCATACCTATGAACTGACTAACTATCTACAACCCGGCGGATACACGAGGTATCATTTGTTCAGCCCCGAAATTCCTCAGGTTACCTAAGCATTTTAAACTTCCATTCCTAAGGAAAATAAGATGATAGCATGAATGAGACTGTATCACAATACACGAGCTATCTAAAATCTCATTATGTGTCTTAATTTGCGCAACGCTTAAAATTAATATAAACAGAGCCAACAATGACGATTATTTTATTGCGCGATTCAATCAATCTAAGTAGTTCTCACAAAATCATAGTTATTACTCGCTAAAGGAATAAAATACGATCATTTTCCTAATGGAACACTTCTTAACCTTAATCACTTTACTACTGGGCCGTGCATATATAGCAAATGAAACAGGTTGAAATACAATTTGAGGCAATTTAAAAACATTCATGCAAGGGAGGTTTAGATATTTGAATTCACCAAAATTATACTCATATATGAAATGGAGTCATAAATTGTTAGATAAAAATTAAAAATATTCTGAAATTATAAAGTAATACAAAAATTTTCATTACTAATAATGAACACAGAACATTAATTGTAATTAAATCTAATCCTTAGGCTAGAAACTAGGATAACTAGAATAGGTACTACGAGAACCTTGGGTTTTAAAAATACTAGGTATGGGTCGGTCGGTTCTTCGGTTCTCGGTTCCACCGGTTCTTGAGCTTAGAACCGGAACCGGAACCGAGGCCAAAAATAATCGGTACCGAAATAATCAATATATAGCTAAAATCGATTAACACTGAAGACTGCTGTGCCACTAGTGTTTGGAAACATAATTCTGTGGCCGCTTCCCTTTTAATACCTCCTTAGCATTCGCAGCCTCAAAAGAAACGTGGTCATATATGAATGCCATGTGCAGAGCAATTGTATGTACTTGGAATCTGACACAAACTAACTTTTGATAACCACGAAACAGTGGCATTCTAGTGCTTATAGGAAGATCACTGAATAAATTAAGGCTAAATGAGGTTGTACTGAAATTAACGTTTATATTGAACTAGCTGAAGGTGCCCATTGAAATTCAACGTCAGGGAGAAATACATAAAATACAAATTGTTTAAGAAATTGTAACATTTTTCATGAAAGGGCGAAACTTTTGTTATGGAGTTAGCTATGGCTCCAAGTCAATTTGGAACCATAAATATTGTTTAAACCAGTGTAAACATATAATTACTCCCTGGGATCATACGTGGGTCTTTACAAAAATAGGAATATAATTTAGAAACATTCAGGCTAGAAGAAATTAACGAGGTTAGATGGGCGGTGCATACGAGTGTATTGGTGTTTTATTGTACTCCATTCTATCTATATTTGACAATGAGGCCAGATTCGGGTCTTTAGGAATGACAGCACCCACTTCTTAGGCAAAAAACATTCTCTGGTCTTTCTGTATATTATGTTTGTCTCAATTCTCCAACTTCATGAACTGTGGCGTCAATGAACTTCCTACGGATCCGTATGGTTGCATTTCATTCCAATTCGAGTAAATTATATTCTTATTACCTAAAAATGCGAAGAATGGACCTCGACATCTCGAATCAACGAAATGAATTGCCTCTATAGGGGAGACTTTTGTAGTGGAAGCTAAAGGATTATAAATACGGGATCATTAAATGGTAATGCTGCAAGTAGGGATCAATCTCAGAAAGAGCGACGAAATGGGTGTGAAGAGCTTCCTGCAGTACAACGAAAGGATAATTTTGGTGAAGATCGAAAACAAACCTGTAGATACCGTAGTGGTGCAGGTTTACATGCCTACGACGCACTATGAAGATGAAGAAGTGGAAGACGTCTACGAAGATATCACGGAAGGTATAAAACAGGTAAGAGGAGAAGAAAACCTAATTATTTTAGGAGACTGGAACGCTATCGTCGGCAAAAGTCAAGATGGAAGAATAACTGCAAAATACGGATTGGGAAACCGAAATGAAAGAGGAGAAAGACTGTAGGAGTTCTGCACAAAACATAAGTTATTGGTCACTAACTCATTGTTTAAAAATAACAACCAAAGTAGATACACATGGAAATGCCAGGAGAGAGAGAAGGAGATGTCAAATGGACTACATTTTAGTGAAGCAGAGATTTAGAAACCAAGTGAAGGGCTGCAAAAGCTACCCTGGGGAGACATAGACAGTGACCATAATTTAGTGTTGATGAAATGCCATCTAAAATTCAAGAAACTGAAGAAAACGAAGAAGAATATATGGCAAGTAGAAAAACTAAAGGAGGCTCAACATCAGCTTGAATTTCAGAATGCAGTGGGAAATAACTTAGGAGAAGATCGGTGGAAATGAGTTGGGAGAACATTATATGTGGACACACAGAAAGCCGCAAAAGAAGTTCTTGGAAGAAGAAAAGTTGCCAAGAAGTAGCCATGGATCACGATGGAAGTCTTAGACTTGATTGAAGAAAGAAAAAGTAGAAGAACGTGAAAACTGAAAAAGGGCAGCTTCGCTACAAAAGAATAATGGACGAAATAAGTCGCAAAGCAAGGAAAGCTAGAGAGATGTGGATGAAGAATCTATGCGAAGATGTACAAAGCAACCTTGCGCTTGGAAAGGTGGAAGCTGCCTACAGGATAGTGAGAAACCACTTCAAGGAACGGAACGCAAGATGCAATGCCATAACAGACAAGAATGGAGAATTTTTGATTGAAAACGAAGACAAAGTGAAGAGATGGAAACAATATCTGGAAGAGTTATAGAACGGAAACAATCTCAACACGAAAGTGATTGAAGAGGAAAGCGAAGTCGAAAAGGATGATATGGGGGCATCAATATTAAGATCGAAATTCGACGGTGCAGTAAGGGACCTTCGGATGAATAAGGCCCGTGATATTGATGATGTTCCTGCAGAACTAATTAAAAATGCAGGAGAGAAGACATTAACTCATCTTTACAAAACCATCTGCGACATGTACTCAACAGGAGAAATTCCAAGGGACTTTGAGAAAAACATCATTATTTCTATTCCCAAGAAGAGAGGAGCAGAGAAATAGGCAAATTTCATAACTATAATCCTTAAAACATATATAAATTGAAGAAATTGACAAGGATCTTATACAGAAGAATAGAACGAAAATCAGAGGAGTTCCTTGATGACGATCAATTCAGGTTCAGGAAAACTAAGGGTACGAAAGAAGCAATATTGGCCCTTAGACTGCTCATAGAGAAGAGAATGGAGAAGAAAAAGCCGACGTTCATTGCATTTGTGGATTTAGAGAAGGCTTTTGAAAACTTGGATTGGGATTCAATGCTTGGAATTCTGAAGGGAATTGGAGTGTCATACAAAGGCCGAATAATTATGCAGTCTGTACAAAAACCAGGTACCTGTGATTAAATCTGGTCCCAGCTGTGAAGAGGCAAGAATAAGGAAAGGAGTGAGGCATGGCTGTGCACTGTCTCCATTGATTTTTAATGTTCACATCGAGAGGGCCAGCAATGAAATCAAAGAGAAGTCTTCTGGGGTGGATATCCATGGAAAAAAATAAGCATGCTGCGATTCGCTGATAACATTGCACACATAGCTGAGACAGAGAGGGATCAGAATAAGATGCTGATAACCATGGAAAGGACAATGGCCCAGATATCCGCTGAAGATCAATAAGAAGAAGACAAAGATACTGGCGTGCAGCAAGAGAGAAGAGACTAAAGCCAACGCTAAAGTAAGAAAACAAAAGCTGGAAGAGGTGAAAGAGTTCGGTTACCTTGGAAGCCGAGTAACCGACGACGGACGAAGCTAGAAAGAAATAGTTAGTAGAATAGCCCAGGCAAAGAGGGCATTCTATCAAAAGAAGAATCTACTTACAGCAGGAAATACAAGCGTAGAAGTGAGGAAATAGTTCATTAGGACATACATCTGGAGTATTCTATTATATGGCAGCGAAGCATGGACAATAACAGCAGCAGAGAAGTCCAGGCCGGAAGCATTTGAAATGTGGTCTTCAGAATAATGTTGAAGATTAAATGGATCGACCGATTAAGTAACGAGGAAGTCCTAAGAAGAGTGGGAGAATAGAGAAGTCTGCTGACAACTCTAAAAAGAAGAAGCGACAACTTTATCGGCCATATCTTGAGACACGATGACCTGATGAATAACTTCGTCGAAGGGAAAATTGAACGGGAAGATTGGAAAAGGCAGGCCTCGTATGAGATACATGGAACAGGTTGTGAAAATGTAAAAGAGAAGAATTACGTCAATATGAAAAGGTTGGCCGATAGAAGAATCAAGAGGAAATCTGCGTCAAACCAATCCTAGGATTGTTGACCAATGATGATGATTACCTAATACAGATGTAGCCTACTTAAACCTACTTGTCGCTCGGTTGCGCATTTTCATACCTTCTGCTGTATATTTGACGTGTAACTATATCACAATTTTTTTTTCATCTTGCTACTCTTATATTTGATTAGACTTCACTTATGTTTCTTATCATGTTCTTATGTTCAAAAGACAATTTTGAATGCGGTCCACTTCGGAATACGGTAAAAATCCATTAAATAGTCATCTTTTGAACCCCGCAGAAACTTTCATTTAAATACATTTAGTTTCAACGAATACAAACCTAATTGATCCGGCAGTAGCGCGAAACGTAAGCCAGTATGACTTCTCGGAATGAAATGGCAGATCTTGATTTAAGAATTAGCTACGATACCTTTTTTTAGTACCTTTCAATATCCTCACGCAAAGGACAATGCTTTTAATGCTTCCCTTTTGGACGAACTTTTTTACCATCATTGCAATGACATCAATAAACATCCCACGGATACGTAATGAGGCATTATACTCCATTGGGATTTGAATTTTACTCCCTGGTTTTTGTTAAACTATCTCAAATCTCAAGCTATCTCCATCGACGATGATTTCATAAGCGTTCCATCTCTTCTCTTCATGTCCCAGGTCGGTTCAAATGCATAAACCCATAAAGAATTAAAAAAAGCATTCACAACTTGATCACCGCTCAAGCATTCATTTAAATACTCCTAATTTTAACCGAAAGCAAACCTTCTAAATCCGTGAGTAGCGCCAGCAGCCAGCACGTATCTTGGCGCGGAAAAATATGGCTGGCCATGCTTCAAGAATAGCCTACAATTCCTTCATTACCTTCCTATATTCTCGTGAAAAGCACAACTCCGTTTACGCATCCCTCTATTACGAAAAATTTCAGTTTTTTTCATTTCGGAGACGACAATGGTAAAGGCCTTAGCAACGCTCGGAAAAGAACCAAAAAAACCTTTAATTTCAACGTACATTACATTATTTCCCAGACTCTTGTATGTACAAGAAAGTGTAAATCAGTTAAAAGAATGAGAAAGTTTACAAATCTTCCCATTAAATACAGAAGGAATGAAAGAAATCGATTAATATTTAGTTATTTTACTGAACGATAGTAAAAACTGTGTCGGTACCATATAAGGAAAAAGTCAATTTTAACCAATGTAAATACATAATTGGCGCCAGGAATCGACCCCGGGCTCTGAGCCTTTTTTATATGGCCTTTAGCACCGTCTAGTGTATACGCTAGAATCCTACAAAATTTCTCCTCAATCGGATCTGTAGATTTGAAGAGATGCGTAACGAACATAGAATCGGCAGACAGGCATACAGACACCACTACATTTTTATATATTAGTATGATTTCACAACACTGCCATTTGTCCATTTCTCGGTATTGTTGTATTGGTAATGTTAACCTACGGACTATGTTAGGGGGCGCGAATAAAATACTGCTTCGCTAATTTAAGGTTCTATTCCCAGCAGTGTTTGCCGATTTTTCAGAGGTGTACCATAAAGCCTTCGCTGAAATGCTACGTAACGGCATATCAAGTCCAGTACTCCGTACGTCGAAAGGGACGGAAAAACTGTGAACACAAAGGTGGCTTCAATTCAGGGCAATGTAATGCCGACGCCAGGTTTTCTACTTCCCCAGCTCTCGAAATTCCAACCTGTTCCTCAAATACCTCTAGTGCTTCCAGGAAGATCCCTGAATCATTAAAGGCTTAATGAGGTTGTATTAAAATCAACGTTTATATTGAATATTGATAGAGTATTGATAGAATATTGGAGGTATCAATTTATTTATAAAATTTTGTTCTGAATTAGTGTTATCCTATTAATTTCTTTAGGAATGTTCTTAAAATACACAATAAAGATTTTCGTGATTAAACTTCGTCTTTGACTTATCTAAGGTTAAGAAAATCGCCTGAATAATAAAAGTACAGTTATTAAGATTTAGAATTTTTTTCCAAAAATCAATTTGTTAATCGGTAAAAACAAAAAATGTAAAAATTGAAGATTACAGGAACGGAATTGAGAAATTATCAATGCATTATGAAAGAGATTCTGGATAGACTGTGGAAGTAGGAAGTATAAATTTCTCTAATATTAGGTCAGATCCTCAAATAATGATAGAAATTGTGAAGTTAAATGTGTACTCAAATATCGCTTACGAGGCAGAGAACATGAATGCGGAATGCCTGGTTGTATGATATCTTTAAACCCATTATGGAGTGCATTAATGGAAAATATAAGAGATGATACTTTGACTGAATGATACAGTCGCAGAATTTGGCAAAATGTCGCCTCCCTCTAATTTTAATCCCGTTCCTAAGAAAGAAAATATTCGCAATATTTGAGGAAAATGCACTAACAGTTTAAAAGTACGCTCGCCAATAATTGTATGCACATAGATGCAACTTGATGGAAAAGAAAAGGAACGATAAGTAAAATTAAAGATCCTTGAATTCAGGAGTTAGGGTGCACCGAGCCTTACTGCTACAAAAGAAAAGTGTTTGATTAAGTGTTAGAAAGAATGTTGGATTTTCATGGAAAATTTAGGTGATTATCATTTGAAACTACAAGGTTTCACGTTAAAAGGAGCAATTACGGAAGACAATGACCAACATATGTGGCTAACTGCATATTATAACAGATAAAGTGCAGGTATAAAGTCTCAGACCAAACGATAACGAGACAGAGGACATGCACGCAGACTGATTATAGTGATGACTCTAAAATCAAAAAATCATTTGATAATTAACGCAGATGATTTCTAGCCTAAGACATTTTTAGGTACTTGAAAATTGGCTAAAGGATGGCCTCCACCTTTAAACTTAGCTAAAATTAGAGGAAATCAGCAATATTTGAAAAAGTTAATGCTCTGAAGACGACAGCAAAACAAAATACCTCACGATATTTAAATTAAATTGTGGAGGGACTGCTCATGGAAGCTGACAATGGCTGATGCTGGAAAGAGAGTTGATGGAGAATTGAAAGAGGGATGATGCATTTCGATGATCAAAGTTAAGTCAATCAGTCATTTGAATCACAGATGCATTTCGTCGGAGGATTACTGAAACCGACTATGTGACCTAATTGACAAAATTGAGTTTTTTGTATGAAAATGTTCGTCTTGTCAAGGTGTATCTACCAATAAAAAATACAATTTGAAATAATTGTGTTAATATATAAAATAAATTATATTTTATTTAACTAATATAAAAAATCTAATTCAACCCTTTTAAACAGAAAAACTTCCACTGTTGCAGGCTTCAAATTTGTGGAATGACGGAATGATGGTAGAAATAATTCAGTTTGTATTTACTCCACGAATTTATTTTAACCCAACCGGTTTCGTCGTTAGCACGTACTCAGGGGCACAATTTCCCTTTAAGAGAATTTACTCTCCTCTAGATGGGTGATTGTACCCCTGATAATGACGTGCTAACGTCGAAGCCGGTTGGGTTAAAATAAATTCGTAGAATAAGGATGAAGTGAATTATTTCTCCCACCTTTTAAACAGTTTTTTTTGTCCCTTGCAAAATTTTATGTTAAGCAGATAGTAGGTTTCAAGAATCCGTCGACGATTTATATAACAGCGAGAGAAGGACGGTGGGGTTGCAATTTACAGAAATGTGTTAATAATATGGCTATCAATAGGTTTGGATCTCAAAATTATCATTAAAATGATTGGAAGCTAGGTAATCAACAGCGGGTGGAAGGTTTTCAATATTCAGTTATTAAAGTAGATATAATAAAATACATCCTGAGTATTTCTATCTTGGGAAAACATTTCATCTATTTGAATCCCGACACAGTTACGCCGCCATCAGAATGGGGTGGAGAATCGTGCGAAGTTATACCAACAGCAACAACTTTCTCAGCATAGGTGGGCGAACAGGGGCATGGTAGCTCACGTTAATAATCCTTATCACCGACAAAAGAAAGATTGAAAACGAGAATTGGAGCGTTGGATGAGACAAATGGACACAAAAACATATATAGAAAAAGCATTCATAAGAAAATACACATGGAATAATGGTATGCTGCTGTTTGGCGTTGCATTGGAAGAGTGAGATTGAAACTTGAGGATGACGCTGGTTGTATGAGAGTAGACACAAATAGTGACGATGGACAGAAAATATGTAGATGAGCATAATCTCCGGAGTGAAGGTAGCGTTTTGCCGAAAGGAAATTTAATCCATTGCAGGTAAGATTAGCTTAGAAGTGAAGAAACACTTCATCAGAACGTCTGTTTTGTGTTGCCTCATGCATGACAGTGAAGTTGGAGAAGAACAAAGAAGAAATTGTTGCCAAACCGTGTAAGTAAGGAAGAGGTTGCAACATCATAATTAGAGTAACAAATCGAAAAACACATTCAAAATGAAGATCAGATGACCTAATAGGGTGCACAATGAGGTAGTCCCAACACTGTTAAATTTAAAACAAAAGGAAAGGTCTGAAAGGTCCTAAAAGGACATGAGATCCAGGGTGAAATTGAAAGAGTGGGAAAAGTGAAAGCTTATATTAGCATAGAGACGTTAGCCAATTTGTAGAAGAATCGAGTAAAGATATGCGTCGAACCAATCTTGGGAAAAATGATAAGTAATGACAGAAATAGTTATGTATTACAGCAAATGATTCAAAAAAGAGTATTCTCGCAGAAAAATGATCTCGTGCCGACGATACTGATGCTGGAGCAGGTTATGAAGGAGTTGGAACGAAGCCGCATGTCACCTTAGAGAAGGCAATTAATATGTATTTACAAAAATGTAACTAAAAGAGAACAAAGGCATCATGAAATTTATGATTAAAATAACTTCTTCGGGTATTACCGCGTACTCAGGTTAGCCTGACGTTTCTCCACCCCTGCTGGTCGCTTCTTCTGAGGGAATGGTAATGAATGCCGGTGTGGATTGGTATTTATACACTTCAGGTTGGTGGGTTGGTAGGGAGAAGAGGAGAGGTGGGAGAAGTTGAGGTAGAAAGTTTAAGGGCCCAAATAAATAGTGTCATGACCAGTCTAATCCAACGATCAATACAAATCAGTGACAAGGCGAACTATCCAGCCGAAAAACAAAAACTAAAAGCCGTTTTACACCAGAATGGATACAACGACGGAGTTATCTCCCAAGATTTCAGAAGAATTAATGACAAGGGCAATCGGCACCAGCAGGAAACAGTCGCCTCGCAACCTGACGACATCACGATCGCGAAGAAAGCCTGTCTCCCGTACATAAATGGCACGACTGATAACATGAGTAATATTCTAAAAAAATATAAAATCAAGACCATCTTCAAACCTCACCTACAAGTTAAATCGTTACTGAGAGACGTTGAAGATAGGACGCCCCTGCAAATAGAAGGAGTTTACGAGATTCCCTGCACAACGTGCGGAAAGAAGTACATTGGGGAAACCGGACGGAGCATTAAAACGAGAGTAGAAGAGCATTAGCCATTCGACTCGGGCAGCCTTTGAAGTCGGCGGTGGCAGAGCACGCGGTCCTTGGTCATCAAATCGACTTCGAAAAAACTAATGTTCTCGCCAGTATCAATAAATTCAAACCGCGCCTTTATCGAGAGGCCATCGAAATAAGAAAACAGAAAGCCAACTTGAATAGAGACGGTGGCCTTCAAATAAATCATACATGGATGCCCGTTTTAAATAAACTTTCTACCTCAACTTCTCTCCCCTCTCCTCTTCTCCTTACCAACCTTCCGACCTGAAGTGTATAAATACCAACCTACACCGGCATGCATTTACACTCTCAGAAGAAGAAACCAGCAGGGGTCGCGAAACGTCAGGCTAACCTGAGTACGCGGTAATACTCGAAGAAGTTACTTTAATCATCACTATGAACCGCGAATGCCTCAACATGGCATCATGAAATTGAATCATGAAAACAAAAGGTTCGGCAAGACCACAATAATGAGCTAAGGGATAAGGGGAATATGTTTTCGACTTTGAAAGTAGAATAACCGCTGGTGGATGATTCAAGAAAAAGTAATTATGAGAAGAGCTTAGGTGAAAGTGGCAGTCTCCCAGGAAAAAAATAATATCTGAAAAATGGGGACAAAAAAGTACTGAATCAATATCATGAAAAGTACATCATGACCCTTCATTGCCGTAATATAATGAATAACAAGAGCATTAATTGAAATATAACATAGACAAGAATGATGAAGAGAAAATGGATTGAAATAATAATACACGAATTAGTTTCGCTTAAGCGTCCAAATAAAATAAGTCTTAAGAACATCTACCTAAACACTTGGTTTGCAATGCACCGAGATATTTAGAATGCAAAATGACTTCAGCTACTTCAGTTTCAACTTAACACAATATTGGCCCAATCCAAGTGGGGTTAGTAAACTGAACTTCAGACTCACACTCTTGAAGGAAGAATCGTAGTGCAAAACTGCTGAGGCTTGGTTGACAATCGCATCCATGGACCAATTCTCAGATGCCTTCGTCACACGCTCAAGAAATGCCATTTCCCATGGCACAGCACATGGAATTCCGGTGAGGTATCCGTGCTACCCTGAAAGAATGAGAAATCAAAGATTGAAAACCATTTTATTTCAGACTGTTGGTTTCCAAACACAAAAATATCAGGTCTCCATTAAGTACAACCATATTATGTTTAAACAAGATCATCAAATGTATTTGACCCAGAATATATCGACTTATATATTGCTATAGGGTAATTCATTGAAAACAAATAAACTGATATCTGTCTTTGTAAATGCAAAAATTCAATATTGCACATGTTCGTAAGACGCAAAATGGTGTATGTACAGTCAGGTTTAAAAGTATTCTTTCACGGGGGAGCGAAAATTTTATTTCCTTTTTTCTTCTATGGGAAATATTGCACCACGGATTCAGACAATAAAACTCCAGAACTATGATAAAAATCAACACTTTACACCACGATCAAAATAAACAAAAGGAACTTTGTTAATACTTTGGATGTTCGGGTTTTTTTCATCGCTACGATTTGCTATAGGAATAAAAGGAGATGAAAACGCTCTCATTGCACGCAAGAGCCGTTTTACATTATGCGTAATATTCAAACGTAAAGGCTATCGTGGAACTTCAGAAAGTAATTTACGAGAAAGAAATGTGTGGGGGCATTCAACCACAGGGATACGAGTCCTGGCCCAGTTCTCCTTCAGCCTCGGATTTCCATTTCCTTTCCAAGCGTGACCTCCCATTCCTCGGTCGGGGGTACCGTCGATATCTCAGAAGCTTTCGTAGAAGTCTAAAATCTTCCACAAGGACGATAAAAAATAACTGGCTTTCACCTCAGCGGCGCAGTGCAGTGTAAAGTGAGCATTGAGTTTTGAAATCTATGCGAGAGAGCGTACTTGTATGAGTAAGCATCTGATTAGACACCATTTGCAATGAAATATTTTCCCCAAAGGCGTGAATTTATTTCAGATGCTTTTCCCACAGTTGTTTAAAAAACTTGAAATACTTTTGGCAAGAATAATAAAAGTTATAAAAATGGATAAATGATTAATGCGATCAAACGCATCTTCAGGAAGGGAAAGAAAATATTCATCATACCTATGCTGGCGATCGGAAATTATCCAGAGTATTTCCAATTTTCGATCCAAAGTTAAGCACAATAAATGCGTAGAATTCCACAATAATGTTATTTCGTTCCCAATATTGCTTAGGAGTGATGCCCGGAGTATTGACTTGTATTTATCTCTAATTTATTTCTAAACTCTTTTAATTTAATAATATTTACACTATAGAATAATGAAAGGAGTAAGTCAAGGCTGTGCCCTGTCTCCCGTAATTTTTAATGTTTACATCGAGAAGGCCATCACTGCAATCAAGGAAAAGTGTTCTGGAGTGACTATCAATGGAGAAATAATCAGCTGATGACATAGCTCTAATAGCAGAGGCAGAGAAGGAGCTGAATAAGATGCTAACAACCATGGAAAGGACAATGGCCACGCATCAGTTGAAGATCAATAAGGAGAAAACTAAGATATTGGTGTGCAGCAAGACAGAGGAGGCCAAAACTAATGTAAAACTAGGAAAACAGAAACTGGAAGAGGTTAAAGAGTACAGTTAGCTGGGAGGCCGAGTAACAAACAATGGAAGAAGCAAGAAATAAATAGTGAGTAGAATAGCCCAGGCAAAGAGGGCATTCTATCAAAAGAAGAATCTACTTATAGCGGGAAATACAAGCGTAGAAGTAAATGAAACGATTCATCAGGACGTACATCTGGAGCATGTTTCTTTACGGCAGTGAGGCATGGACGATGACAGCAGCGGGGAAGAAAAGAGTGGAAGCATTCGAAATATGGTGCTACCGAAGAATGATGAAGATAAAATGGAGAGACCGAGTAACAAATGAAGAAGTCCTAAGAAGAGTGGGAGAAAAGAGAAGTCTACTGAAAACTATAAAAAGAAGACGGGACAACTTAATCGGCCACATCTTAAGACACGATGGCCTGATGAAGACAATCGTCGAAAGAAAAGTGAACGGGAAGAATGGAAAAGGCAGGCCTCGTATGAGTTATATAGAACAGGTCGTAAAGGACGTGAAAGAGAGGAACTACGTTAATATGAAAAGGTTGGCCGATAGAAGATATGAGTGTAGAGCTGCGTCTAACCAAACCTAGGATTGTTGACCCTTGATGATGGTGAGATTTGAAGCGAAGATATTTTCACTATTGAAAAAGTTTAAAACATTGTGATGTCCACAGTGTATTAAAACTATCACAAATTTTTTCAGCTGTCAGCCATCATGAGGTATGCAGATCTGATTGTTTGTTATTTATGTTTACATAGAGTCCGGAGATTCACGGGAAATTCTTTACGGGTGGGGGGAGGGGGTGGATTTGAGGATAGGGGAGTGGTCACGAGTTTAGTGGGGGAAGGGAAGGGTAGTGAGTAGCAAGGGGAGAGATCAAGGAGCATCATTTCATAGAGAAGGATATGCTTTCTCTGAAGACCAAATTCAAGCTTTTTCAAGGCGTCCACCGTCCATGTTGTTTCCATGTATGGCATTAAGGCCATCTCAGAATTGTTTACCTCTGTGCGAAAATGGCTCCATTGTTAATTTTTATTGCGTGATTTATATTTGAAATCACCCTTAAAATGAATTGAAACACCGAGCAACTCTTTCAATCTGCTGCTATTGTAAATTAATATAATCGTCCCCCACTTAAACAATGAGTATAATCATCTCCTTTGATCTTTTTGGGTTAAAATTATATACACATTTACCCTGTTCATTTTGTGTAGGAATTATGTCGTAATAATTGGCTAAAAATATGCAGCTTGAGGACTAATAAGGAGTTATATGAGAAACGGAACGACAGGATTAGCCGATGACAGCGATACAAATCGGGGTTGAAGCGAGATTCAATGGAGAATATGGATTTGGAAAATTACCCGAATTATTCAATTCAAGGATTGCGATCTAGCAGCAAATAACTCAGCGGAGTCACTCACTGAAAAAACACAGTAGGTGAATTTCCACCAGGAGAAAATAGCGGTGGATGTGGATTTTTCCCTTGTGGTAGTGTGAGTGTTTAAGTAATGTATTAAAAACGTATTATTAAAACAATTAAGCCTCCTCGATTTCGTATCATTTTATGATGCTCAACTAACTGGTATAAGAAGACATGAATCTGTTAGCTGTGCGGGTCGGTGAATCAGGGCACACGGAGTAATTAAAATATTGAGTTCGCGGATTAGAGCTGATTTGGAACGATTCGTACATAATATAATTACTTTCGTGATGAATGCGCTTACCTTGATTAAGATAAGTAGCCGTTTAAAGTCACAATTAATTTATTTTTATAACGTGTTCACTTGGAGCTTAATTCCGTTCAATTTCGTTGACTGAATGAATATGCGAAATTCAAGGAGTTGAAAAAGCTTAGAGATGATACGATTCTCCACGTTTCTTAATTGTAAAGCACTTCGTTTAGTATCGCGATAGCCTGCACATTCAATGAGTGTTTCATTCTTTTCCAAGCTACTTCTTACCTGTCAAAAATCCTAACCTGCAAGGGGAAAAGAAAGTTCTACCCATTGAAAGAACTTTCATTTTACTTTCGGATCGCGATTTCATGCATGGAAACTTTTATCGTCTTCAATTTTATTGGTCTATTTTACGGTGCCTAGAATTCCATACAAGTGTTAGAAGAGTAAGAGAAGTAAAGTTGTCTTCGTAGAGATTTACGGATTCAACAATATGAATGCTAGATTCCCTCGTATTCATAGTTTTTAATCCGACTATAAAACTTACTGTACGCGAAATAGAGATATATATATAATTGGCAATTATTGGTGGATTACTTCTTACGTATCATCTTACGATGCTTAATTGGAAAACCAGAGTGGTGAAGGACTCCGTGGTGATAGTGATGCAAAAATACTAGCTCTTCTGGAATGCTACAAATCCTACAAATATATTCTCACTATCTCTTCCAAAGGGCTCGAAATGTTAAAATAAATGCAAAATGAAACGTTGGTGAAACAGACCGATGCGACGGATTGCGTGGAAAAGGCGACTAATGGTCATTTAAATGTGAATGAACAAACGATGAAAAGGGACGGATGAAGTAACAGCGGAACCTATTCATCTAGCTACCCGGTTGACCATGTAGACAAAGAACGCAACTCAAAAGGCTGAATTAAAAGTCTGAAAGAATGAAAGGTAATGAAGTAATAAATGCTTGAGCAATGAAATGGAGAGTAGATGCCGTAATTGTTTTCAAAACAAAGGAATACAATTTTAAATTACCGCATTACGTCCGAGGGAATGGAAAAGATATTTCATTAGGAAACAGATAGGAGGCGAAAAATAAAGGAAGAGGAGAAAGCTACCTTTCAAGTATCTCGCATATGACTCGAAGGCAGAAGAAATTATACAGAAGAGACCTTGAATGAGATAGCATAGAAGTGGATTTGTACTTTTTACCTCTAAGTAGGGTATGATTGGTCACCTTAAACCCTTGCCACACAACTACACGGTGGCTGGCAGGATTTTACGTAGTAACTGTATATTCATTTCCTCTAAAAGTGATATCATGGATCGGCCGCAGTAGTCAACTCCGTAATCTGACAAACAAAAGATCACTGGTTCAAATCCGCGCTGGGGCATAGGCCTGGGTATTCTTAAGATTACTTTTAGTCCTACGAGTAAGCACGACAATGCGATAGAATTTCAGCCGCTGAAGCATCCTTAAACCTAATTCCACAAACAAAATTGATCCCAGCCTACAACAGTCATGCTTTCGTCCTCTCACGACAATCTTCCTTGAAACTCCGTTGGAAACACCTTAAGAAATACAAAATTCCTTAATCGCCCTCCTGGGGGGTGTGTGAAATCGTCGATAGGTAACCTCGAATAGGTAACCAAGGAGTCACGTGGTGTAAACAAGAATGGTTCGCCAATTTGGTGAGTTAAAACCCCTGATTACCATCTCTCATTGATTAAACTTGTGTTTTATCTTATCCCTGGGCTCTATGGTGGAGAGAGACGAGAAAAACCCAGTGAAAACAGTAAATGATACTGTAACTAGCGATTGAGACACACATTCAATTAGCAAACCATTTGGGTTTGGACTACGTGGCTCCTTGATTACCAACCTATTCGAGATAATCCCGACGGTTTCAAACACAGCCCCCCTGGAAACCCCATTGTAACTCCAATCCTACTTCCCATCCGGAGGGCCCGGGTTCGATTCCCGGCAGTGGCAGATTTTTCAGAGGAAAACCGGTCCCCACTTGAGTTCCGAGTGGAGGGCATTTCAGGTTCAATACTCCGTCCGTCGGATGGGACGTTAAGTCGTGGTCCCCTTGGCGCTGTCTTGAAGAGTGGGCTAATGACGACGCCGGGTTTATCTCCACCCTTCCTCCATTAACTAAATGTAATGCCATTACCCACCTATCCTATATGGCGCAAATGACCTTAGCTGTCGGTCGCCTCCCTTGAATAACCAACTCCAATCCCACACACTTATTGTTCATTCTTATTATCTACTCACATGCCCATCGGCACTTGGGCGCAGCAGTGTGCCACTCTGAAGCATCTAGTCAAATGTACTGACTACTCACGCAGCGAGTAATCGAGTGACTCAGACTCGACGACAAGGACTCGGTTGAAGTCCAGGGATGGGAGAAAGTTTTTCTATACCATATCAATTCATCATCCATTTCCTCCCGTGCCTGTTTTTGTCGTTGTATGATCGTCTAAGGCTATTTCATAATTGCACAAGGCTTTTATTTCTACAGCGCAATCAAATTTTTATATCGCTATTGGGCATGTGGAAAACTTTCGTTGGGAATAAGAAGTTTACGCTCTCCCACTATATGAATTCCCCCATATCAATCCTTTATACTGTAATTTAGATTGGTTTGGATGTTCATTATTATCTTGATACCTTTGCTGCTAAGACGTAAAGTAAAATTCTCCCGAAATAAATGGCATGCGCATTGCGACGAGACGAGAAAGAATTATAATATTTACAGAGTACATTTTGATTAGCTCGAAGTATAGGTACGACTTTCGGATACAATAATTGCGCAGGTTACGTCGCAGCTTGTAACCAGCCTAAGTAACGAGGAAGTCCTAAGAAGAGTGTGGGAAAACAGAAGGCTTCTGATTACCTTAAGAAGAAGACGGAACAACTTAATCGGCCACATCATGAGGAATGATGGAATTATGAAGTCGAGGGACAAGTGAATGGGAAGAATGGCAAAGGAAGGCCTGGTGCGAGATACATGGCACAAGTGATGAAGGATGTGAAAGATGAGAAATACGTAAAATGAAGAGATTAGCCGATAGAAGGACGTAGTGGAGAGCTTCGTCAAACCAATCCGAGGATTGATGACCAATGATGATGAATACTCACATTTAACGCAATATCCTTCATTTCCGTCCATCCATGCTCCCTCTTCACAGAACCGATGGCCAACTCAGCACCAGTGGGCAGCAATCCCCTTGAGAAACATAACCAGGGAAAAATGAAAATATACATTAAACTTCAGCATGACAGGAACAGTATTAAATTGGCTTCTCATAAAGCAGTAGCCTTTTAACGGTCAATGCAATATACCTACTGTGATAAATGCCAAAATGGCTGCTTAAGTTTAATCTAAATAATAACACACTTACCATTTGTTTAAATGAACACTTTTTGCTTCCTGGCCCGCAGCGTACGAATCGCATGGCGCACCCGAGCTCTTCCGGCGCAGAAGTGAATGTTTCTCACATTCGACGACAGATAGCGCTATACACGCCGAGGAGAGTTCGTGTCGTGGGAAATGCGGGGCATTACTCTCAGAAGGAGAACTGAATTTGACGTTGAAGGAGCGAGATTCCCCCAGCGTGCATTTCAAGGCTATTACCTCCTACTAGACTCCGAACGAAGGGACCTCGCGCATCACACACTGCCGCAAACACGTTTTTGGATCAAGGTTCTTGTTGAGGCATGAATGTGAGGAGAATAAGCACGTGCACGATGTGTTGAGATACGAGATGAGATAGCCTTACCATTTCATTCTTATATTTGGTCAGAGTTCGCTACTATTCGATTTTTGATTCTCTATTTCATCTCTAGGTACTCATGAGACCCGTCGTCGTTATTTTTAACAGCTGTAATTATTGATGGATTCAATGTCTTTTCTGCACTTTTGTGCTATTTTCCTCCTTGGACATTTGCTCTTTGAGTGCTGGCCGATATAATTCTAGGAAGCATGGTAAAATTCCTCCTCGTACAATTAGGGATATAAATAGCGGTAAATATGTCCAATACGAGTGATTGAATCCGTACCATAGGTAGTTGATGTTGGTGTAAGGACTTGAACGTAACCCATCTAACAGCACGTTTTTGCATGCGTAGTTTGCTATTTTTTTAAATATTGCAGTTTAGACTAATATATAAATACTAATCCTTTTAAATGCATGATGTGTAGTGCATGTTTGGTGAGAATTCATCCCCTGCCACACACCTTTGAGGTGGCTTGCGGGGTGTTATCTAGATGTAAAATTGCAGGAGCATTTTAGCCGATTTTATTGATACTAAAAAAAATACATTTAACGCAATACATGTGGAAATATAAGTAAGCAAGTGGTCAATTTGGGAATTCAAAAAGTTCGGTATCTAAATTCACTGGATTTAAAAAGCACCAGTCAGCAATCAGTGAAATACATACGACTAATCGATCGCGCTCTCCGGCAATCTAAGGGTTAATCATCATCATCGGTGAACAATAGTATGATTGGTTTGACGCAGTCCTGCACTCGATTCTTCTATCGGCCAACCTCTTCATATTAATTTAATTTCTCTATTTCGTATCCTTTACAGCTTGCTCCATATATCTAATACGACGACTTCCTTTGCCGTTCTTCCCGTTCACTTTTTCCGCGACTTTTGTCTTCATCAGCCCATCATGTCTTAAGATATGGATGATTAGGTCCTGTCTTCTTCTTAGAGTTATCAGCCGACTTCTCTCTTCTCCCACTCTTCTTAAGACTTCTTCGTTTGTCACTCGGTAGATCCATTTTATCTTCATCATTCCTCTCTAGCCCCACATTTTAAATGCTTCCACCCTTTTCTTCTCCGCTACTTTTATCGTCCACGCCTCACTGCCGTAAAGAAGCATGCTCCAAATTCTTCGCTCATAAAACCTCACAGCTTATAGTCTACAGCTAGTCATTACGAGGACTGACATACTATTGTTGCATTCTATACTGATGATTCAGTCGTTATTACTATGGGAATAACAGAAAGCCGGCAAAAATAAATGTTTGCTGATACGTCAGTTTCCTATCATAGATAAAGATAGGAAGTCAACAAGGCCACAACAAAGGCGATCCTCCGGTCCGAGTGCTACAACGGACGTCAATAGCCGTTTACGGATATTTAAGTAGTCAATAGAGTGGGGGGAACAACCCAACTGCCTGGTAGAGAAACCTCATAGTTGTTTTAATTTCAAATCATAATTCATATTATAATCAAAGTCCAAGCAAAAAATATGTCCTAGAAAATAATAAAATGAGGACTCGCAGTTCACAGAAACCACGAAGGAAAAACATTAGATTGACCTTGATATATGAATAATACATTTATATTTACTGTCACTGATATATGCGTTCAATTGTCAGGAAGGCTGAAAATGTGTGGATTGAGTAAATAGACGAGGCATAAGCCTAAAATTGGGCTTCCTCCGAAAAACAGTCGCCTTTACAATCAGAGAAGTGACGACGAGGACGAAAGCTACGCAAAAAAAAATCATATTCCGTTAATTGTGCCTTCATTCTTGACTAACTTTGATTCTTAACCCTCCTCTAGCGAACGTGAATCCGTAAATGAGCACCACGATAGAGCTACAAGAAGACTGGGAATGTCTTTTCAAAAATATAGTAATGGATTAGCCATGAAAGTATGATGCATATTCTTTGCAATATGCCAAACATACTCAACGGACTCATTAAGTAACAAAATGAATATATAAACATCTGCGTTTTACCCTGCGAGCCACCGCAAGGGTATCAGGCGGGGAGTCGCAGGTCACCAGCCGTGGAGATGACATTTTCGAAAATGGGTGCCCGAGAAACACATGAAAACCTGGATGAGTACATGAATATATTTATGATTTGTTGAGTGCGGGAAAGAATTCAAGGAATGTTACCTGATCCCCTCCAGTAAATTATCGAATACCTGGTTCAATACACGTTGCAAAATTGTGCACTTGACTCGATGAATACCTGAGTGTCAGGAAGAATATCGCTGCTTTCTTTCAAGTGCCACATCCTGTGAGTATGAAAAATAATGATTGCTACCCTCACTGCCTTGAAAACTCTTTTTTTTTTCTGAAGAAAACAGAGGTACGCCAATGTTTCCAGAACGACGAGTTCAACACCTTTACTGACATGGCTGTATTGTTCCTCGGGATAGTTTTTAAGTGCTCATAACATTCATCTTAGGTAATTCCCAATGTACATCGATATACTGTTTATTTTTTCAAGCTTCGACATACGATGTACGCGGTCAAAGATGTGGAGTGCATTTGATACCTTCTTTTTCCAGTGTGTCATGCAAAACCTGTCATAAAGCGGTTTCTTGAAATTAAGGCCAACAAGAATCTTGTAAAAGGATTAGTTGCCCCAAAAAAGGCTCACACCGAAGAACAGATACCGAGAGATTCCTTTAACTAACTCATTCAACGAGTTGGAAGCTATAAGTTAATTTGAATGTAAAGAGTAGTTTCAAATATATAAGTTTTTCATTCGCATACTTTACATTATTAATTCCTCTTAAGGTAGGTATTCTTTTATCTTTGCTTGATATTCTGATGTCTTAATCCATTTCTTTTAAATTCAATTTCTCCTCTTTTTTCCTACATTCACTCATTTTTTACTCTTTTTTCCTCCCATTTTTTTCTCTTATAAGAAAAATGCGAGCCAAGAACAGCTCCAAAATATGTCCTTATGAAAGGGAGAGTTCACCATAGACTCAGGAAGACAAGCCTGAGAAAGAAAAACAAGGCAGTTACGTATATCTACGTAAAACCCTGCGACGAATCGCAAGGGTGTGTGGCAGGGGGCATTCAAGGGTCTGAGTACGTTTAGCATTTAATTTAATTTGTTCATCCTTGACGTGATTTGTTTGTAGTCAAACAGTCATTCGGAAATTATTTATTTCAATACCTCAATTTCATGCCAATTTATTTAAACGCTTACCGTATATATCCTTGTAAACACTCATATACACTCTAGAGATCTAGGAGTCGGGGTTCTGAAGTGGTTAGAACTGGCATTTCACCACGATGGCCCAGGTTCGAATCCCTGAATTTGTAGATTTTGTTCGTAGGTAAACCAGACCCAAAAATTGTATTCTGTTTGGGGAATATTTCGAGGTTGTATTCCACACGTTGGATTGTTTAGCCGTGGTTCTCCTGGAAACTTTCTTTAAGGGCGGGCTAATGCCCACACCAGAAAAATCTCCACTATTCGGCCATTTCCTTGTAATACTCATCCTTGTTACCTTTCCTCATGGTCTGAAGTGAATTCGTTAGGCAGACATGTGTCCAGACAATGTGAGTTGTTTAGGCAGACTTAAAACTACTAAGGAGGACTTTAAATAATTTTATTAAAATATTTACCATCACTTTATCCCTGGTTTTATCTTACAAGAAAATATATCACGACTAGGAAATAAAATATGTTTAACGCTGAGACACGCTGACCAATGCCGTGAGCTAAGCGTAGTACCATGAGGATATTGATCGGCATTAGCCTAGCAGGAGTGATGTAATATTTCGCACAGCTCTCTCTCTCTCTGAAGAGTAGTGCTTAGAAAGGGGAATTGATGAACGCTCTAATATCTGATCGCAGTGAGAGCATAGTATTTCCAGGTGGTATACAATGAAACTATATATCTGTTATTACTTGCATCCCATCTTAGACGCAAATACTGTTATGTATTTGCTATTAACCTTCGCTGTATTTGGATAACCGTATTTTTTATGAATGTTTATTATTTACTACTTTGTCGAAGGTAGTCGGTTAGTACTTAGATTGGATAAAGTTTCTTGTTTTCATGACGGGTGTTTATATGATCTGCGTTATTTGATGTTCTTAACTCAATCGGAGTTAGCAATTTCCACCATTGTTATTATGAATGAGAACAACCAATCAGAATTAGCTCACCTCAGACAAAACTATATTATTCATTATAATAACCATAAAATAACAGACATTTAAAAAAAATCGATTACCCACAACTGGAAACGTAAGCAAGAAAATTAGGATACGGATCATTTTAATAAGCGCCTGAAGCATGTATCTCCATAGCAGTGAATCTTTCGCGATAAAAAAAACTGAGAAGTCAAGGCATTCTAAATGTGACGCTACCATAGAATGACGAACATATAATGGATCAACCGAATGACAAATGAAAGGGTAATAAGAGTGGAGAAAAAGAGAAGTCTTCTGATTACATTGAGAAGACGGGACAACTTGATGGGCCACATCTTGAGACACAGACAGCTGATGAAGACGTCGTCGAGGACCAAAGAATGGGAAGAATGGCTAAGGTAAGCCTGGCCTAGATACTCTTATGTAAAGTAAGCAGTTAAGGATATGTAAGAGTAACATTATTCCCATATGAAGAAGAAGGCCGATAGAAGAATTGAATGGAGAGCTGCATCGAACCAATCTTAGGATTGCTAACCGATGTAGGTGTTGAAAGAAACCAATGAAAATATTGAATATCCTCCCTGACTTGCAAAATTCTTTAAAGAGAAGGAATATGGGACCCCTATAAAGCAGGCTTAATTTACGAATTAGATCGAGTACAAAGAAGAGCGGCGAGATATGTAAAAGGGTGTTACGATAGGGAAAGCAGTGTGTCTGATATGTTAGCCGAATTGGGATGGGAATCACTGTCACAACGCAGGCTGAATTATAGACTTAATCTTCTGGGAAAATTTAAGGAGGGACATTTCATTAATGACGTTAATCATATATTGCTGGCTCCGACTTATTATGGTGGCTCGATAATTATAATAAAATTAAGGAGACAGATCGCAGGTCGGACAGGTTTAAAATGTCATTTTTTCCGCGTACGATTCGTGATCAGAACGTTAAACATCGCGTAAATCGGTAATAATTATAGAGGTAATATTCAGAGTAGGTCGATAGTATATTTTTATTTATTACCTGCATGTTCAAATCAACGTGTGACTTGCATGCAATGCCTTTTTTTGCATGCATGAGTATCTATGAAATTGGTGTCGGGTTTCAAGGCATGCATAGTATTCATGGGTGTGTCCTATATGAGTGGAATTTGGTAGTTTTTCTTCTTTTTTCCCCAATTACTTTTAAAGGTGTAGTGTTTGCTTTGTAGTGTTCATTTTTGTTTGTTGTGGCATTGTTCCTGGTGTGGATGCACCCCCTGCCACCCACCCTCGAGGTGGCTTGCAGGGTATGTCGTAGATATAGATAGATAGATATAGATAATAGATATTCCTTCCAAGTCATCCGACACCACGTCTAGATGAACAGTAGGCACTAAGAATCTTTCCTTACATGGTTTCTGTTATTGGTAAAGAGTTACTACAGTGTCGACCTATATTATGCAATTTATATAACACTCAAACATTTCTTAAACTTACCTCCCCGGGTTGCGAGGCTTTCTGCAAACTTCTCATGAAAGAAAGCGCATCTTCTCTTTCTCTCTGTCCTTCAAGAAACTCCGAGGACGCAGGAGCAATGAGACTTCGGCATTCAACCTTCATTTGGGAACGTGCCAGGCACGCCAGTCGAGGTGGTATACTAATCATTCAGAAAACCTCGCCACTAAAAGTTCTCGATGAAATACGGCTAGCGATAATCTAATTAGCGATAATAATAATAATAATAGCGAAAAGCGATTTTGAGAGCCGGGAGTTCAAATGAAAACAGCGGGACTCAACTAGACGATCTGGTGCTCGTCGAAGTGGGTGTTATCGCATTAGATATCAGGTTTGTCGCTGGGTTACCTATCCATTCATAATCTTCTATTCAGGACTTTTCAAGCACTTGCTGAGGTTCTCAGGTATTTTTTGTGCATTCATTCGGCCACTCATGTCCTCATTGAGGTATTCATGTGTATATGGAGTAATTCGGGGGACTCAAATATCTACGATGAATAAATTTGGTACGCATTTGATTTGTAAAGATCAGAATGGTGCCAAAATAGTACTGAATATCATTCCCTTGATGTGAAATATACCGTCTAATGTATTCCAAAGATGTATAAACAGTCTGATTGGTTTTATGCGTGGAGAATTATAACGTAACTTAGTTCCTGATATTCACTATTCAGTCATGTTTTAGTAGTTTTCATCTAGAGAAGAGGAAAATTTCCTCAAGCAATAAGACAGTAATGAATGATATTATTTATTTGCTCACGAGCACATACATTTTTATCTAAAATACATAGTTTATTGTCCGTATTAACATACTAACAGAGGAATTTCTCAAATAAATACAATGATTAATATCTCGTTGTTACATATTTTGATGAGAAGACTTCCATATGAAAAACATTAATGGATTTCCATCGATTTCCTCACGGCAATGAATTGGTATTAAAATTAAAAAACTTCTACAAGCCATTAATCTTCAAGTAGCTTTGCTTAAATGCAAATAAATCCTTAACGGTTATGATTAGGCCAAACATTATTTATGCTCATTCCCTAAGGTGCTACTCGTAGCTCTCTTCATATTACTGTAATGACCACCATGATAAGCAGTATTATCATTAATTAACTATTTTCCACTTGTCAGGGTTTGTTGCAAAACCAATTTCAAGTAGATAACGCAATTATTAGCGCTTGAAAATGATGTGATTCATCAAAATCTTTCGTGAAATTACTTTAAATAATTCTTCTTTCGTCGATTTTACGTTCCACCACATAGATCCTGGAACAATTTCGTGTATCAGCACCCCGCTAAGGGGCATGACGTGATCAATCAACGATGGTAGCCATGGCAGCATCGTTCCAAAGCTCCACTACTCCGTAAACGGGGGAAGGCATGTTGGACGCGGCGGGACCCTGGTCGACGCCGTTGACGTAGAAGTGCAGATTACCGGCCCCACTCCTCATCACTCCGACACGATCTCCAACCTGGAAATGAGCGCCGTTACTTTATTTGCTGACTAGAGTATCAAGTTAATGGGCATAGAGGACTAGAGAGGGCTACACTACAGCATAGAGGAAATGGATTGACGTTAGCGTGTTGCAAGAGGAGGAAATCAGAGAGGGCACAAGGTATGTACGTATAAATGCAATTAACATGAGTTGGTGAGTTAAGATATACTGTAGGTTACGATTATGATGCATTGATATTAAAAACAAGGCTTACGATTGTGGAAAATATACTTAGGTACACATGCGGAGGAAAGGGTGAAAGAAGTACCTTGAAAAAATTATCTTAAGCATAAATTGGGAGAGAAGATATCAAGTAGGTATGTTAGGTTCTTCTCGGATTTGAAGAATTATTTAGTATATCTGCAAAAGTTTATCAATAGTATTTGGAGAAATTAGACATTCACTGTAGAAAATTTGGGATGATGTATAGAAAAAAGGTTTGGAAGGTTTTTTTAAAGGACAGAAAGGAAGAATTGACATTTTACGATAATTTCTTTTAATCATTGAACTTAGGACAGGTATTGCTTTACGCAAGTAGCCATTCATGTTTCGGAACGTAGAAATTATCAGTTCTTAATTTTACTTACGATATCATTTATGCGATAGACATTTTAAAAAAATACAGATGAATACACATGAATTGCCATGAGAAAAAATTCACCTGGATCGGGAATCGAACCACGGACCTTTGGCTTCCCGGGACATGCGCAGACCATTACGCGTATTGGTCTGCGCAGTGGCGTGGAAAGCCAAAGGTCCGTGTTTCGATTCCCGGTCCAGGTGAATTTTTTTCTCATGGCAATTCATGCGAATTTCACCGCCGTTCACGTGGCTAGCTTGAAATATCCTACACAGTTTAATACAGTTTAAATTGACAAAAGAAAAATAAATGAATAATATATATTTACACTACATTTACATGATGCAAGCAGTACTAATTGACAAAATATTGTGGTCCGCGGTCGGTTATTTCTTCGAGGGCTGCTCAAGGAAGACTGACTGATTTTTACCCCTACATTCCGAAAGTGCTGGAAATTATTCATTGTCATAGAATAGGAGGCTAGAATATACATATCGTTGCCAAATATAGTTTGAGCACTAATACATGCATAGTATCACTGATTGGTGGCACTGAAGTATTCTGCTGCATCGTTTTCATAGTAGGTTCACGGTTTTGTTACGAAATGTAAACTTCACCTGACGTGAGAGTCGTGAGGAGCAATTTGCTGGCATTGAGTTTCATTTTGTTTTCATTAAACGGCTACTGAGACAAAAATAAAAACTTCAGAGAGCGTATGTGGAAATGTCTTTACCTTTCATAATTTTGCGGTAGTTTAAAACAGTTAAAAGGAGGTCAAAGTTCTATGTAAATGAAAGGTGGGTCCGCATAATAATATCTTCTGTGTCAGAGGTCAATATTAACCCAGCCGGTTCGTTTGTTGGTACTCTAAAGAGGCATGTGTTTTAGGACAAAAAAGTGTTAAAAAATTAATTTTTTTGGTAGAAGACTATTTTGAAAAAATAACACACAGAAATTAATTCAGACAATAATCAGACTCGAAAAATATCTTTTGTGAACAGCCCTCGTACTTGGTGAAACCTAAGCATTTTTTAAGGTTTCGTAAATTGAAATACCATATTCGTATCAAGAATTGGAATATTTCAGTACCTACCTTTTGATGGCAGGGGGACCGTGTTTTACATGTAAATGCCTTTAATGTCGGAAATTATAAAAATTGACATTACATGCCACACTCGCTCGTGTATACTCGAGGAAAGGCTCTGGTGACTGGCATTTTTCTGCTAAGGGAATAAAAAAGAATTGCTCTTACCATAAGTAAATTTAGATCCTTTCCGTAGTTTTGTTTGTTTAAACTTCCATTGCGGTATGTGTGACCGTGGTAATACGCCCAACTCGGGTGCCTAAAATATTATTTTACAAAATGACTATTAGCATTATGAACATCCTGGTGAATGTATAACTATGACACTGAATTTAATGTTTAATTAGCGATTATACTAGTACTAAACTTTGTACAATTAACATACATAAAATTTCTCTCTCAGTACAAATATATAATCGAATATTAAACGTAGCAATTTGTTTTCTTTATATGAAAAAATATCATAATATTTATCCTGAAAGGAGCCAGTATTTGGCAAAATAATTTTATATAGTTCGGATTTTTGATGCTTACGATATGAAAAACTTCGAGCAGAAATAGAATGAAATTATGGAAAAAACAAAGGCGATCGTATTTAACCATGTTCAAAAAGATTGGCGTATTAATCAAATTAATTAAGGTTAACATAATTCAGCTCTTTAAAAGCTGGCCAATCAGTAATAAGAGTATTAATGACATGAGTGTTGAAAGGGTATTCAATACGACATATTTGGCACAATATTAACTTAAAATTTGTAATATCGAAATATTTTTTGATAAAATTAAGCAAGTCCGATTACCATTAGAGAATGGCGTCACCGATAACATATGTATTTAATAGGATGACACCATTTCTGCTTGTGAAAGCTAAGTATTATCAAATGCCTTACGCTCTATGGATTAAATAAGATTCAACCTCAACTATTTATGTTCTCTTGACGTCAGCCAATGCAACTTATTTTCTGAAATAATCGAGGAAGTAAAAATAGTGTAAGTGACGTAAAAGTATCGAATTCGCCGATTGTAGACGATATCAAAAAAATTAGGTTCCAGTACCGCGTTGTTATTCAACATAATCAAAATTTTATATTATTTTGTAGAGAAATAAGACTCACGGAAGATTATTGATGTGGTTGGCTATGGAAATATCCTTCGGTGAATGTGTGGTGACTCCGATTCCCAAGGAAAAACCGAATTTATTATGTTTCTTGTCCAGGCGCACCTCGAAGAGCTCGTCGTCTTTCAGCGGTCGACTTGAGAACACGACAGAATCCACAGCTACATCCAACCTGAAATGGTAAGAATCTGTTAGAGCACTCATAGTAGACAATAATTCGGGAAATCATGAATTTAACTAATTGTTAGGTAAAAAAGGATATTCTCGGCAACATAAAGTGCCGTCCACATACCGAAATCGGAAAATTCATGATTTAACATGGAAAAATAGGAACTAATACGTCTACGTTCAAGTTTATCCATCAAATATCAGCAAGTAGCGGAAGCCAGCGATGATTCCATAGCTAATCCCTCTTCTTGCAGGTAGTGATTCATATTGAATGAAAATAAATTTTATTTGCAGTATAAGTCTAAGAAATCTATCAACTCATCAATTATCATGAGATTAGTAGCTGAGTTTTGCAAAACATTTTTAGCATCATTCAATGTATCTCCTATGGTGACTGAAGTCAACAGAATGCTGACATCGAAGGATAATGCGTTGGCATTGGCCGGGATGTTCAATTGAATTTTCACTTTTTTCTCTTCTCTTAAGAACTTTGAAATTTGAAGAAAAATGTGTTCAATTTGAAAGCAAGTCAATGAGTTGGTGCTTACACACATAGCTTAGTGGCTGAATTTTTAATATTTTCAATTCTTCATCATTCTTCAATTTCAATTCTTCATCAATCATTGAAAAAGATGTGTTCAATTTAAAAGCAATCGAGTCCGTTGGTTCTTACAAAGTTTTTAATATTTTCAATTCTTCACACCCACATATCGTTTGTACTACGGAGATGATGTAATGAATTTATGAGACAATATAAATTATATAGCATGTAATTTAATGCAATGAGTTCAAAATTGTGGCCACTTTTTAAAATAGGTCCATTCCCTTTTTTAAAATAAAATGCATTTCACTTACTTGATTTTCTGAACTGTTCGTCCGTTGTTCACTACCGCCACATTGGTTCCACATTTTGGATCGAAGTAAAGTATATCTAATTTCCTTGTTTCAGGTTGACCTCGATTTTCTTCTGAATTATGAGCAAGAAAGCTTGAGACAATTAATGGAAGTTGGATAGTGGTATTAATGTAGTATAACACGAAAACAATAATTTTGATATCGGTTGCATGAAATTCATGCTTAGCAGAAAATAATATAATACTGATATTGTATCAACTACACGGAATATCTCATTGTGTTTTCAAGTCTGCACCCGCACTAATAGGCGCTTCAGGCCTGAGAAGAAAGGCATGGCAATGGATGGGGAAGATGAGAGGGTGGAGAGAAACCCGGTGTCGTCATTAGCCTGAATTTGATGAATGGCTCCAAGAGGATAACGACTTAATGTTCCATTCAATGCACGGGGTATTGGTCTCAAATATCGTGCTCTCAATAAAACATTGAAGGACGGAGGTGCTTCAATTATGGGCCAGTTTCCCAATGAAAAATATCTTCCAATGTCGGGGTTTCAAACCTAGGATATCCCGGTCAGAGTCAACTATTCCAAAGACTACAGCAATCCGTCTCCGATAAACTTCATGGAACATACAAAAGCATTAATGTGACTACATTATATGTATTATTCAAGCTATGCCATGTTTTCTGGAAAAATTCACTATTGGCTACGAATGATGATATAAAGTTGACTTCAATTGTTGAAAATATATATAAAATTTTCATTAAAAATTGAATTGTTCGTAGCATGTACTTCCACTCACACAGTAAAACTAATCTGTAAACCGTAATTTTAACCAGCCTGCCAATTATGGAATATTTTGTGAAAAAGAATGTATTCTGTTTGATGTTATTCTTCCAAAGATCTTCTACAGTTCTCCTGCCTCTCCTGCTGTAATTAATTTGGCAATAGTGGCTTCCGCATGGCTTCCTGCGCTTTTTTATGATATAGATGTGATTACACGATATAGAGACGTACCTTCCAAAATTATTCTTCAAAAAACAAAAAAACTGCATCGACTTTTCCTAAGCTTAACGGTACTATGTTCAACAGAAATTTTTACCGTAAGCAACACGTTTAATAAATTAACTCTGTAACATTGATGAGTTGGGAAAATAAGCGGTGGATCAAAATAGCTGTATCTGCTTTATCTTAGATAAAAGCAAGAGTAGTAATTTAAATACATATTAGTTAAAGATCAATTTTTAATTAATATGTATTTTATAAAAACGTGTTACAATGTAAGGTATGTACCTAATGGCGAAAAGGCAAGTAAATTAATTAAAGTGGTGATATGTGGTCATTTTCCGAAGATTACAGATAGCTAAGTGTTTTTGCAACATTTAAGACAACTTCGTTAATAATTAACGGCAGGACTTTTTCAGGGATCTTATTAGGGTTCAGTGGCGTGGGCCTTAGCTGCTCATAACGAAAGGGACCTTGCGGTCCTTTGTTTCGTGACCCATATGACGACGGAGCTCTGTACTTCAATGAGTTTCCCACATTATTAAAGGGTACAACACTGAAATAAAGCAGATACAGCCGGTATTCAAATTTTTGCCTCCGAAACCACACAAAACCGAGAAGAGGTGATACGTAGAACGGTTTCAGGATTGATACCAGGAATGTGGGGTCGAAAAAAATTAAGGAGTTCATTGTGAAGAATGGAAAGCCGAAATTAGGCATGTTTTCTTAATTTAGGCTGGTCGGGGAGGTCAGAATATTGCCAAAGATGATTTTTGGAGTAAGTGGGCGAATAGTTAAGGTCTTTTTTATTGAAAGAAGAATGCAGAAGGAGACTAAGGATGAAATGGGATGGTGTGAAATCTATGATCATCTGAAAATTGGAATATGTATTATATGGGATGGCCGATCGAGGGATTGTAAGGAGAATGAAGAATGAAAAGTGGGCGACTTCCATCGGAAGCTGATAATAGCTTATAGATTGTAAAGTAAATCAATGCACGTTAGATAAAACATATACCTGCAATCATTCCAGTGATGCGTATCTGCGTTCTTCCCTGGCAATGCGTCTCGCTGTGAGACACGTCCACAGAGATGTTGTTCGGGACGTTCACGTCATCGCTGTCCCTCAGTGCGGTGAAGGTGGTCATCCACTCGCCAGTTGCATTCCGCCGGCTGACCACCGAGAGTCCTAGGCTTCTCCTGAGGTCCGTGACCTCCAAACACTCCCTCCCCACCTTGATCTTTTCATCGGCCTTTACTTGAAGCACGCATAGGAGTAATACAACGAATTGTAGGAACGTATTCATCTCTGCTGATATCAAGAGGAAGGGATATAAGTTAGCTTGTCCTTTGTTCAGCGAATTCATCAGAATTTAGACGAATAGTTGGAAATTCCTTGACGCCAATATATAGTAATCGTATGTACTCCGGGCATGAGATAGTGCGGAACCAGAATGTCACATCCATTTGATTTAATTACATGACCTGCCTGGCTCTTTGGCTTTTGACTTCAACCTTTGTTGGAGATACTGCTTAAATGAATGAATTATGAGAGGTCACGTTATTGATTTCGCTTTCACAAGAGCCATTAATCGAATTTATGATTGTGGCATCACTGCGTTTTTTTGCCTGTCTCCATGCAGTGAAAATTTACGCTACTTTTGTGTCTTGTGATTTTAAGTGAGTTCATACCTTTCGAAATCCAACAACTCTCAATTACATTATGGCGAACCGTAACATTTTTATCACCATCATCAATCCACACACTTTGCTTTCATACCCATCTTAACCATTAAACTTAAGAATAGAGTAAATCTGAAGAAATAACGGGCAGACTACAGAATTTAATGCTTTTACTGCAGTCAGTAGCATGGAATTACATGACCTACACCAGTAGTTCTTCACTATGGGTACGAGAACCTCTAGAGGAGGAAGAAGTTCAATGAAATGTTGAGTTCTACGGCCTTGAAACGTTAGCAACGGAAGAACATATAAAGTGATGGTGGAAAAGTAATCCATCCATTACAAACATTTCTCGAAATTCACTCTATTTTCAAGGCATCTGAGGAAAGCAATCAATATATTACACGGGACTTTACTTGCCACAAAAGAAACATAGAATTCAATAGACTTTTACGGTTTATGTGATTGTTAGTTTGGGATAGAGATTAATAACATAATTTGCGATACTGAGTCTAGATGTTATCATCATCATTGGTCATCAATCCTCAATTGGTTTGACGCAGCTCTCCACTGAGTCCTTCTGTCAGCTATCACTTCATATTTACTTCGTATTTCTTCTCTTTCACATCCTTCATCACTTGTTCCATATATCTTCCACGAGGCCTTCCTTTGTGTCTCTTCCCGTCCACCTGTCCCTCAACGATTGTCTTCATCAGGCCATCATGTCTCATGATGTGGCCGATTAAGTTGTCCCGTCTTCTTCTTAGGGTATTCAGAAGATCTCTCTTTTCTTCCACTCTTCTTAGGACTTCCTCGTTACTTACTCGGTCATTTAATTACAGCTTAGATGTTAACAGGTATGAAAACGGCAATTAGAAGAAGTGTCGAGGTAAGGCATCAGCATTTACTCTTGTGTATAAAAGGCGTTTATGCGGTCACAGTTTTACGACTATCCGAAGGACGGAGTGCTAGAATTAATACCTTGACATTCAAAATTATTTTGTTTGTCATCCATCATTTTTCTCTTCATAAGTGAGATTTTTTCCGAGTGAAAAAAACTCCTAACCTCAACCTACGGGGTCGCTTATATGATCTTTGCCTAATTTTAACCACTCCAGATATTGGTGTGCGTCATTAAATTAATTTTAATAAGGTATATAAAATCAGATTTTCCTCCACACAGCAGTCACATGACAATCCTCCATCCGACTGTATGCGTTAAGTCTTTTTAATGTCATTCCAAAAGAATCATGTCCAGACTATTCTTGGCATTGTTGGTCACCAGCATCCTCCAAGTGTTGCCAACGACTCCGGCGGACACAAATCAGGTCTTATAGGCCTATTCTGTAACTTGAGGGCGCTATATTACGCATCCGCTATTTCTCTTCGGAAATTACGCTTTTTCCGATTCTGTAAATACCGCCGCGCTATGTTACGCCCAATCCAAGGGCGTAACATAGCGCTGTGGCGTAATCTCTCGAGAGTATGAGAAAAGTAGTAGGGCAGATTCCAAGCGGCCAATAGGAGGCAGCAAGAACAAACAGTTTTAATTAAATCTGTATTATTAGGGTAGAATTTATTGAATTATGCCTCAAGAATTTCTTAAAACTTTAATAAAAACTTTATTCTTGATATAGACCCTCAAAAATGAAAGATACGCAAAATATTGTTTGCGACCGGGACAAAGTAGAAACAGTTGAATATCGTGAAGCAAATGTTGACGAAGTTTTTGTTCAGCGGACGACAGAATTAGGGTTGATGTTAATGTTTTTCAATCGTGAGTTAGCGGTGTTGATGTGCTCAATTTTGATTTGTGAATGGTCTTTTATATTCATTTTCATAGTTTGACAAATTTTTCTGATGATAAATACATTGAAACACTTCATCATGCAAAGTTTAGTTGTTTACGATGTTAAAATAATGTGAAGTAGCCCATTGAAACGTTAGTAATTACTCATTGGACGGGGAATATTTTTTTTACTGAACCGATGATTGACATACGTGTTAAATTCCGTTAATATTTTCATGATAGTATGTGAAAAATTGTATGAAATCCTAGAATTACAGGATGTAGAGGAGGGATTTAAAAAGGGACCTCCTCTGACTTAAAGGATAGCAGCTGCAACGTTGCTGAACAGCAAGCAGCCAAATTATCTCCTATGAGAAATAGCCCCTTTATTGAGCTAAACAGCACGAAATGATTGTCAGCTGATAACGTTATATCTTTATAAGTTTGATTGTCACCATGTCATTTAATAGCCTATTTTATATTTTCCTATTTTACATTTCGCACCAGCTAATTATGCAAAAATTAATATTGATTCGTTTAACATATGGAGTAGATATAAATACAAAATTTAATTTTTTGTGCATTCTATCCAAATATATGCCACAATGTAAAAGGTTATAACCTATATTAGCAATCAACTCATCTCATATATGTGTTTATAGATGTTCATGATTACCGCATTTACGGCTTAGCTTTCGTATTATGTTTTGTAGGGTGAAATAAAGATAGTTCACATATGTTCGCATATGCGAGTGTATGAAATCGCTTAGATACATGGAAATTTCTTTGGATACCAGGTAAACATCGAATAAGATACGTTTAACCAAATTAGCGTCCTTTCTGAAGTTGACGAATCAAATATGAACGCGAATACAATATTTTTAGGTTCATGGCTACAGTAAAATAAACTACAGCATGATTTCCAAGTTCAATAAAGTCATTGAAGGGGTCTCTATCTGAGATAACGCGAGCCATAGGCTGGCGTTATTTTTGGTGCTATATAGCGACCCCCCAGGGGCCGCTATTTACCATACAGAATCAGGAAAGCGTTATATTCCGCCGATCTCTCCAAAATAACGCCCTACGTCATAATAGCGCCGGCGTAATCTGTTACAGAATAGCCCTATTAGAGTGTAGAGCGCAAGTTGAGAGACGCGATGCTTTGAATCTCTCCTTCTACCGGAGGCTGAACGATACAGACGGAGGGTGGATAACAACCTTCTCGGCTCGGAGTGTCGAGGCAGGGAACTCGAGCGGAGCCCTGAGGCTGGAGACGGCCCATAATTCAGTGGAATGTGACGGCATCCGTACGACCCACGTGGAAATGACCGTGAGAGGTATTTATGCTTTGGTTTCTTAGGCAACAATATTTACAGGCGTAAAAAGTCGTGGCTATGCTATCAATATAAGGAGTAAACCACATTATATTTTCGTTTTTCATTGTAAGGAGTAACCACATTAATGGTTGAACATGTGGGTGTCTTTGTTCTGTTCTGTAACTCATTTGCTTTGGACCTGAATGGTAAGCACTTCAATTCCAGCAACCTGTCCGTCAAATGGGACGTAAAACTCTGACCCCCCAGTGCACTTTTAATTGAAAGCAGTTATGTACTTCCGACGCCGGGTTTCACTCCACGCTTCTTCTACTTCCTGTATTCCTACCTCTTTCCTTCTAAACTCTGTAACGCAAATAATTTTATTTTTTGACTCTCTCCCTAAATAACAACCACATAAACCGTGAATGTTTAACGATTTTTCGTTTCTTTTGTGGCATATAATTATCGTGTAATATTCTGATTGTCCTCCTCAGATACCCGGGAGATTCAGTCAATTTCGGGGAGAGTTAGAGGAGATAGATTATATTTCCACCATCGTCATGGTCCCAACGTAGTGCTGTTCAACGGTGGATTGTCGGCGCAGAGAATAAAGTGAGTAATTTGCTCGCAAAGTATGTAACGACTGTGTCGCAAATTCGTATAACCTTCGAATGTCTACTACTCCATATTGATTCCCGCATTGAACATAATATGTATAATTGAATTCAATTTTACCCTAAGCCAAATAGAAGGGAATGACGGCTGAAATTCCGAAAAGCCTCTCAAATGTGGGTTTTCATGAGAAAAAAAAAGGTTTTTCAAAAAGAAGATTACAGAAATAGTCAGGAGACTGATTAACAATAATTAGAATCCATTAGTAGCTCATATATATTCATTTATGTACGTGCATTGAAAATTGTAGTTCCAAAACACTTCTTTTCAGCTTGGAAGACCCTTATCACTGCGCAGTATTCACAAATAGGCCTCTGAGGGACAATGAGATGTTCGAAGTGAAACTGGAAAAAAGATATGCGGATAACACCCACTGTCACGGAATCGGTGTAATGGCACATTCTCCGGACGAAGTAAAATTTCAAACATCCATGTACTTCAGGTAATTAATTAATTGAATGAATATATTTAATTATTTATTCTTATTTAACGTTAATAAAGGCTTCCATATATAATGCGCGATTTCCGTAATTCTTTCTACTCAATTATTGCCTAATTTCATAACTCAGAGACCTAATTCAGGTTCATTATTTTCCAAAGTCTAAGTTACATTACAATTGCGTCGTCAGAGGCTTTCGGGTGCAGCTGCGTTTTACGCGTTGTCGGTGTGTGAGCTTTCATTGCCTGATGATGCGTCCTGCAATGGCCGCGAAAGCTCGCACTCTGACAACGCGTAAAACTCAGCTGCACCCGAAAGCCTCTGACAATGATCGATTTCGCTGCGAAAACTTACGTTCCACATTACAATTGCGTCTTAATTAGCCAGAAACTTAATTTAGAAGACAAAAGTTTGACTTTTTCACTAGTTATCATCATCATGGGTCAGCAATTCAAGGATTGGTTTGACTCAGCCCTTCACTTCATTCTTCTTTCGGCCAACCTCTTCATGTTAACGAAGTTCCTCTCTTTCACGTCCTTTACAACCTATTCTATATATCTCGTACGAGGCCTACCTTTTCCAATCTTCACGTTCACTTTTCCTTCAACGACTGTCATCATAAGACCATCGTGTCTTAAGATATAGCCGATTAAATAGTCCCATCTTTTTTTTAGCGTTTCCGGCAGACTTCTCTTATCTCCATTCTTCTTTGGACTTCCTCGTAACTTACTTGGTAGTTCCATTTAATCTCCATCATTCTTCTGTAGCACCACATTTAAAATGCTTCCACCCTTTTCTTCTCCGTAGCTGTCATCGTCCATGCCTCACTTATGTAAAGAAACATACCTACTCCTGATTTATGTTCTGATGAATTGCTTCCGCATTTCCACGTTAGTATTTCCAGGTGAGTGTAAGTTCTTCTTTTGGTAGAATGCCCTCTTCGCCTCAGAAATTCTCTTGACTATTTCTTTTTTGCTTCGTCCATCTTTGATTATCTGGCTTCCCAGGCAACAGAACTTTTCCGCCTCTTCAATTTTTTGTATTCCTAGTTTGACGTTGGTTTAGGCCTCTTCTCTCTTGCTGAACAACAATATCTTAGTTTTATTCTCATTGATCTTCAGATGATATTTGACCATTGGCCATTTTTTAAAATTTACACGTTAAGATTTTTACGTGCCATTGGTGCAAATATTCATGAACTTTAGGCAGGAAAATGTGATATTCGACCATCGATTCTTTTTCCCCGTGTTGTCACGAATCATCCCCGAAAAACATCATGGTAAATAAATGGTAATTACTTGCAAGGAATCACCGAACTCATATGGTGTAGGAAAGCGGTCTGCTGTGGCAAAAGCCAATAACTTTGTGGCTGTTAACGGAGATGGAAAAAAGGAAAGGTGCACTCGACAGAAATTTTATAACGTTAGCCACCGAAAATTCTTCTTCTGATTGATCTTTAGCTGATATCTGGCCATGGTCCTTTCCATAGTTATTAGAATCTTATTCATATCCATCTCTGTCTCAGCTACGAGTGCTATGTCATTGGCAAATCGCAGCTTGCTAATATTTTCTCCATGGATATTCACTCCAGAAGACTTCTCTTTGATTTCATTAAGGCTCCCTCGATGTAAACGTTAAAAATTACGGGAGACAGTGCTATCCTTGTCTCACTCCTTTCCTTATTCTTCTTTCTTCACAATTGGGTCCAGATTTAATCACAGCTACTTCGTTTTTATACAAATTGTTATTATTTTTGGCAGTAGTGGATAATTCTTCTGTAAATAAACCCGATTCAGGCGAGATGTGGTGGAAACGTTCCATATTAAAGGAAAGATAATGCAATTTTCCACAAGTAAACAATTTTTATTCCGGCTAGTTTCGGTGTACTACACCATTTTCAATTGAAGCTTTCTGTTTACAAACAAGTGTATATATGAGCAGGGTGGAGGGAGGAGTGGGGGGGGGGGAGGGAAAGGGAGAGAAACGGAACAGGGAACAAGGAGTGATCTGGTTGGAGCGTGGGTGAGAGGGGCAGGTCAGTTTATTGAAATTTGTAAAACCCCTTGTGGAAAATTGCATTATCTTTCCTTTAATAATTCTTCGGTAGTTGTAATACACTTATATATCTTTCAGAATTCCAAGCCACGTTGTCAAAAGCCTTCTCTTAATCCACAAATGCAATGAACGTCGGTTTTTTCTTCTCCATTCTCTTCTCTATGAGCATCCTAAGAGCCAGTATTGCTTCTCTTGTACCCTTACTTTCCTGAATCCTAATTGATCCTCATCCAGGACGTCCTCTGCTTTTCCTTTTATTATTCTGTAGATGCTCCTTGTCAATATCTTCTATGCATGTGTCGTCAGGGTTATAGTCCTAAAATGTTTACATTTCTCCGGTCTCTTCTTTTTGAGAATAGCAATGATGATTTTTTTTCTAAGTCCCTGGGTATTTCTCCTGTTGAGTATATGTTGCTGATGGTTTTGTAGAGATTGGTTAATATCTTCTCTCTTGCATTTTTTATTAGTTCTGCGGCGATATGTTCAATTCAAGAAGCCTTATTCATCCAAAGGTCTCCTACTGCTGCGTCGAATTCCAGTCTTGATATTAATGCTCCCATATCATCATTTTCGACTTCTCTTTTCTCTTCAATCACTTTCGTATTGAGATTGTGTATAACTCCTCCAGATATTCTTTCTCTTCACTTTGTCTTCATTTTCAATCAAAAGATCACCATTCTTGTTTCTTATGTCATTGCATCTTGCGCTCCGTTCCTTGAAGTGGTTTCTCACTATCCTGTAGGCAACTTCCATCTTTCCAAGTGCAAGGTTGCTTTGTACATCTTCGCATAAATGTTTCATCCACATTTCTCTAGCTTTCCTGGATTTGCGACTTATTTGGTTCCTTATTCTTTTGTAGCAAAGCTGCCCTTCTTCAGTTTTCGCATCCTTGTACTTTTTCTTTCTTCAATTAGCAATAAGACTTCTTCCGTGATCCATTGCTTTTTCTTGGCAACTTTTCTTTTTCGAAGAACTTCTTTTGCGGCTTCCTGTAGTCTACATTTAATGTTTTCCCAACGCTCTTCCACTGATTTCTCAGTCAGGTCTTCTTCTATGTTGCTTTCCACTGCTTTCTGAAATGCCACCTGGTGTTGAGTCTCCTTTAGTTTTTTTTTCTTGCTATATATTATTTACAGCTTTCTTCAATTTCTTGAATTTTAGGTGGCATTTCATCGTCACCATGATCGATGTCGATGATCTGGGTAGCTAGGTAGCTTTTGCAGTCTGCAGACTGCTAACTCTCTGTATCACTAAAATGTAGTCTATTTAAAATCTTCCTCTGTCTTCTGGCATTTTTCACGTGTATCTTCTTCGGTTGTGATTTTTAAACAATGTGTTGCCAAACACTAACTTATGTTATGTGCAGAAGTCCAACAGTCTTTCTCCTCTTTCGTTTCGGTTTCCCAATCCATATTTTCCAGTTTCTTTCAACTTTACCTTCTCCTACGAACAGTGTTCAAGTTTCCTAAATCAATTAGGTTTTCTTTTCCTCTTAAATTTTATACGACTTCCGTAATATCTTCGTAGACGTCTTCCACTTCTTTATCTTCATAGTCCAAAGTAGGCATGTAAACTTGCGCCAAATTGGTATCTGTAGGCTTGGTCTCAATCTTCACCATTAAATTCCTCTCACTGTACTGCAGGAAGCTCTTCACACGCAGTCTTGCACTCTTACTCAGCATGATGCCTACTCCAGCGTTACCATTCAGTAATGCGGTGTGAATAATGCTGTAATTGGCAATCCAAAAGTCTCCTTCTTCGGGCCATCTCATTTCACTGATTCCTATTGTGTCGAGGTCCATTCTTCGCATTTCCATCTTCAGGTTATCCAATCTTCCACAGGTCCGAAGTGATCTCATGTTCCATGTACCTACCCTAAAACGTTTATCACTGATGAACTGATGATTTGACTGATGTACTCTCTCGGGTAGACTCCGCCCAGAGACCCGAATGGGGGACTATTTTACCTCCGGAATGTTTTACTCGAGAGGGTGCCATCACGTCTTGATAAAGATAAAAGAGTGATGTAGATGCGACTCCTCGGGATAATAATGTGCTGGTTTCCCCTTGCCTTCCACTGACTAGTAATGTGTGAGCAATTATGATTGTTAGAGAAAGATTAGCAAATTCATATTATTGCGATGAAGCCCATTTCGGTTAATTTACAATTATCCGATGAAGTGCGTTGTAACAAACCGGAAGTAGTTGGGTCATGTTTACATAACGTACATGTGAAAATATTATATTTCCCACCTCTCGGTACTTTTACCAAATTTTATGGAAATTACTTTTTTTACAAAATACCTATGCGCACATTCATTCCAATATATCTCTTAGATTTTGTGCATGAAGTCCACATTTGTATATTAAACCTCACACCCTTAAGGATGTTACGTCTTTCGTGAAATTTTTTCTAGAATATTTTCACCTTGTTTCTCAACCTTCATCAAAGTAATCTAATAGCAGTACATATTTGGTCATTTCTAACATATCCTAATATTCATCCCAATTTTTCACTCTCCGACGTCACCAACCAGTATTATACCCTAAATCTTAAGGCCTTGGACATTAATCAGGTTGCTCTATCCATTTTTTCCTGTCTCTTATTTCTACAATCAATTTCCTCTTCTTTCATTCAATACCCATTAATTCCTTGTTAGTCCATTTTTCCATCCACATTACACTCTTCTTTCATGTTCCATACCTGCGTGAAAATTTCGCCCCCCACTTCTCATCCTCTGAACTTTATGTGTGTCTATATTTATTTATATAAAATATAAAAGTAAACTCCAAGTTAGAATCACCACTTTGGTCTTTCCTTAACGTACCAGAGATCAGTTTCTTTCTGCGTCTCTTAGGAGGTAATGAGACATTTCGGTAGAAATCTCTTATTAAGTTTTTCACAACAAATGTTTCCGGAATTGAATTACATCCAATAAACTATACTTCTAGCTGTCAAAATAATATAAATTAATTGCAATATGTTGTTTGACATGATATTGTCTTTTTTCCTAGTTCTGGGACTTGGATTAAATATAACTTGAACGTGTATGGTGAAAATAAAGTTTTGGTATCTAACTACGGAACCAACGCGTGTGACATTCAGGTACGTGCCACCGTGTTAATTTTAGTGGTAACTTATTATTTAAAAACTAAAACCAATAAATTTGCAATAAATAATAGACCCTAATATGGGCATATCAAAATATGCTTATTCATATGTTAACCGTAATATAGCTGTTATAATCCTCCAGATTTCCTTCTCTCTACTAGGCCAAGTTTGCTAACGCAATCAGTCTTCATGCGTTGGCTTTCCTTGCGTTCAGGACCAAATACTGCGATTCTAATTAAGAGAGAAGTGTTGTGCACTGATGAAATAGATAGTAGCCACAGATGACAACTGGGGTAAATGGGTGCTCATATTATCCCGACTTACCACATTCCTTTATTAGCTATGGCAGTATGGGCACTCTTTTCCCCTGATCTTTGTACGCGGTAGTGATATGTCTGCTTTGTTTTTGTTAACGCATTACACAGAAATTAATAATTTTTATAGTCGCACCATGCCCTTTCTTATAACATGAAGAGTCATGCTAATTGAAGCGGTATCCTAACTCAGTTCAAGGTTACTCAAAGGAAAATAAACATAAACTTTATTTTCTCAGGCTGGGGAGACCGTTGGAGTGATGAAAAGGGACAACGGAAGCATTCATTTCTTCATGAACGGTGTCGACCAAGGTCCAGCAATAAACAATGCGCCTTCAATACTCTACGGAGTGTACGAAGTCAGAGGATTCGCCGTCATAGCAACGATAGTCAGCTGAGAATAAACAACAACGTCATTCCTGTTCTACCGTACGCGGAGATATTCGTTAATTTTTAACGTCTCACTGAGTAGCCTAACAAAGTCACGCAAGTGCAAAACAATTTTCAAATCCATACGAAGGAGATTAATGTCACTTGAAATATTGCACTTGGGTTTGCTAAATTTTTCCAATGCCTATTCCAAGAAATGAAAAATAAATGTATTTTAGAGAATCGATTATAGATAATCATTTCTTTCGCTGTCTCTCCCGCTGGTTCTCTCTCCTTTTCTCTTTATCTTTCTCCCTTCCATCTTTCCTCCTCTTTCTTTCTCTATGTCTTTGCCTCAGGTTATCGATAAAACAATGCTTGAGAATTGATTCAGTTATCATGCAATTTTGGGGAGTTCAAAAATTGTTATGAATAACTTGAGGAGGATTTATAAGGCATCGTCTACATCAGGGGTCTCCAAAATTTTCATCCCGCGGGCCGCATTACCTACCAAACAGCAGTTTGGGGACCGACTACATACTCGAGGTCCAAATAAAAAAGAATCAAAACATAGATGTTGTTTTTAATTTTTTATTTAATATTATTTTATCCAATTATTATTTAATAACACATTGAACATGAACACCTGTATTAGTGGGAATGGCGATTTGTTTCCTGGATGGCAAATTAGCAGACATTTCTCGCTTTAGTGTCCCTGGCATCAATAGTGATCTGAAATTATCATCATACAAGTTTGTTCTCAAATTGTTTTTCACGTATTTCATTCTTAAAAATGTTTGTTCACACAAGCATGTTCTTGCAAAGATTGAAAGGTACCTGGATGCATAAGTTTGACATAATGAAAGTCTTCCTTGGGCAAAACTGGTAAAAACCCACCAGTCCTTCTTTGAACTTGTCCCTAAGCAGGCCATTTGCTTGCAACTCAATGGCCTCCAGCTGTAGTTCATCTGGGCAACTGGCCACATCTGCTTCAAATGGGTTTTAAAAGTCTCACTACTTCTTCCTATGAATCCAAGTGAGAAAACAGCTCCTGAAACTGCAGCTGAGGTCTTTGATGATCTCGCTTGCAAATAATGTGGGAAACTCAGCTGTTGCTTCAGCCATGAAGATCTTGCACTGCTGAAAGTGTGTCAAGTTGTTGGCCTGTACTTGTTCCAAAAATAAGTCAAGTTTAGATCTTAAGGCCTTTAGGTGGGTATATAGATCAGAAAATAGATTTTTATCTCCTTGTAGTTTTAGGTTCAGAAAATTTAAATGACTAGTCATGTCTGCAGCAAAGGCCGATTTCCATACCCACTCTTCATCAGACAGTAATGGCTGTGGCTTGCCTTTACTTTCCAGGAAGTCACCTATTTCCTTTCATAATTCGAATACTCTGCTCATATTTTTTCACAACTTTTCACACCATTTTACTGCTGTGTAATACGATAAATATTGCGATTCTGTGTCTGTATCTTTCAATATGTCTCTGAACTGTATATGGTTTAGCCCATGTGACCTTATTAATTTTACCATCTTCACCACAGGATTCAGTACACTGCTAATGTCCACATATTTAGCATTCAAAGCTTGCTTGTGAATAATACAGTGCAGGAACATTGGTTGTGGAATGTTTTTCTCACTAAACATCTGCTTCACTTGCCCAACCAATCCTTTCTTCATGCCACTCATGTTCTTTCCTCCATCAACAGTCAGGCAACTGAGGTTAGTCCAGTCCAAGTTATAATCAGCAAATGATTTTTTCAATTCATTGAACATATCCCCTCCGGTAACAGTGCCATACATGCTATGAAGGCATGCTATGCGTACATGCTAGGAAGCCGCTCTTGCGTTATGTTCATGTCTTCATTCACACCTCTAATGAACACAAGCAGTTGAGAGGTGGAACAGCTGTCCAGCGATTCATCCACTGCAATGAAAAATGGCAAAACTTGCTTGTGTTTTTCGGTATTTGAGTCACAATGTTTTCTCCCATGTCTGCAACACGGCGGGCAATGGTATTTGCATCCAAAGCTACATTTTTAAATTGTTTTGACTTTTCTGGGCAAAGTTCCACAGCCACCTCCAACAAACATTCCTTCACTTCTTCACCATCTGTAAACGGTTTGCCACTTTTAGCCAGGACGTAGGCAACTTTATAACTGGGCTTGGTTAAGGATACATTTTCATTTGAGGATTATCTGAACAATGTCCTCTGAGATGTGAGTTGATTTTGTAATTTAGAAAATTTTTTCTGCTCGGACTTAACCCTCCAACTGTGCATATTTCTCCTGATGTTTGCTTCGATGATTACGACGCAGGTTGTATTCTTTCATCACAGCCACGTTTTCGTTGCAAATCACACACAATGCTTTCTCGCCCGATTTGATGAAGTATTTCAAACTCCATTCTTCTTGAAATTGCCGACACTCGTCTATTTTTCTTTTCCTCTTCTCGGACATCGTTGGGCTTTAAAATAAAGTGACTTCAACATCAGTACATAGTGAAACGAAAAGTATGTTGCACAAAATATCGCTCAAAAAACCTGATTATGCGAACTAATTTCGTCAAAATTATAGCTGGAAATGGCCCGAAACAATTTTTTAAAATTCTTTTTTGAATTATTAAATTAAACATACCTAAATACAGTCTGAAAATATATCCATGGTAGAAAGATTGTTGCTTTTAATATTCCCTCTCCAGAATATTCGGAAAATTCTTGTTAAACTAACGAAACTCCCAATACTTTATACACAATGGTAAGTAATTACTGGAAAGAAATTATCACTAAATAGAAGATAGTGCAACATGCTTCGCAATTAGAATTCGCTAACTGATACCAGCCCTTCCTCATCGCTGCAGTCAACCGCTACTGGCAAACTGAGATCAAAATAATCAAGTCTTGAACAACCAGCAAACCATTTAAAAACTCTACCACTAGATGGCGTTATATAATCTCATTGACCAAGAACACTGTCTAACACTTATTAAGTGTTCTTGTCATTGACTGTGAACAGAAGTAGAAAAAGTAAGAAACGAATAAGGTTTTGCAATGCAGTGAACGATTGGAAAACATAACGCACTGCTGCGCGCCTCTTTTTTAATTCGGTAAAAACGTTACGTCCACGTAAGCGTCGGTTGATCTTGGCAAGATACACGTGAATTTCCGTAATTTTTTTCCGCAGATAAAAAGATCTCCACGGGCCGGATGAGAGGGCCTCGCGGGCCGCATCTGGCCCGCGGGCCGTAGTTTGGAGACCCCTGGTCTACAAGATACGTTTACTGCGCAGTTCTGTATTCACTGTGGTTCGGAGTCCAGATTAATTAAGATGAGTAAAATGGTCCCTTCCTGATCGAAATGTTGGGAGGACATACACAATGATCCGTTGGTCTATTATGAAAATGTACTTCCCAACGTGAGCAGGTCATTAGGGAACTGATTCAGTGTATTTTTATCCATTTTGTTATTAGATGCTACTGTCGCGGAAAGAGCAGGTTTTTATAGACTCGCTGACAAAGGCAACTGCACATTCATCATGGACAAGTCCGATTACATTAGAGTGTGCCAATAATTTATTACATCAAACAATTTAGACACCCTACCAAAAGATCTGACTAAGCTTTTCCAAGAAAATGTTAAACAAGCTATCTACTCCTCAGCAGTTCTGTTTAGCAATAATGAAAACATTATTTTAACATAATTGAATCCACTACCGCCCAGACTGTATGATTTGCCAAAGCTGAACAAATAGGAAGTGCCCATAAGACCTGTGGTTTCACGTATAGGATCCCCAGCGCATAAATTCGCCCTCAAATTGAACTTTTTATTTCGGCAACTCGCAGAGTAAACCCCAAAATACGCCATACAGAATTCTATATCTATATACTGAGAAGCTTTACCGTGTGAATCGGCCGCCAAATGCGAAGCTACTGTCTTTCGATGTGAAAAACTTATTCACATCCATTCCACCGCAAGAGGCATTGCCATACGCGAAAGATATTCTTTCAAAGTCCAATATTAAACCGCGAATGGCAGAAAAATTGCATAAATTAATGGAACTGACTGTGAGCCAAAATTACTTCCTTTTCAAGCATGCGTTCTATCAACTAAAGTCCGGATTGTCAACGGGATCTCCACTGTCCCCCCTATTAGCAGAAATTTTATTGGATAATTTTGATGCCAAAATATTTAGTACCGAGAACCACAATATCAACCATGTGCTATATTGGTATAGTGGTACGTGGACGACATCCTATGCTGTTGGACAGGCTCAGAAAGACAGATATCTTCCTCAGGTTTCTAAATTCAATGCAAAAGACTATAGACATCACAAAGGAATCAGTGGTTGGCAGTACACTCAACTTTCTAAACTTATCAATTGATATCGTCGCACATGACGGATACCACGCTTCCTCTGTCAAAAAAAAACATCAATTAATAAGCCGTGAAAATCGGCTTACTACCGCTGGGTATTCTCTCTACTGGTGTTGGGTCGGCCTCGTCGAGCGAATCATCGATTTCGTTCTCCAAAAGGCTGTAGGGCATGACAATAGGATCACGTCCTTCAAGCTGGTCGCGGTTCATCCCCTGGGAACGAACGGTTCGGAACCTGCCCACTTTAAAGTGGACTCGGCGATTTGAGAAGGACTCCTTTGCGAGCCCGCACGGGGGAAGGGCAACAGGTGTGAGATGTCGGGAGTCGACTGGGGCATCCGGTCAGTGTTGGGTTGACTACTACTCTCGCGAAACGGGCTGTGCATACTCGCGCTCGGTGGGTGGGGTACTGGGTTGCGAGAACGTCGCGCTTGGCTGCCTCGGTCGAGAGGTGAAGACCTCTCTCCTAAGAAGTTGACTGCGCGCCCGTCGGGGGTGGGTCGAACTTGAACAGGATCGTGATATTGGTCGTACCAACCCAGCAGCGGTCGCATTCGTTCGACGGATAAAGGTCCTGAACTTTGCAGCAAATTTTGGACAAAGGGGGGGAACTCCCTGACCAACGCTGCAAGTAAATCAGGGTCTTCTATCGCCACTTGACTGAGTCTGGCTAGGGCGAATAAAAAAAAATAATTGGGTAATTTCCATCCCGTAACTATAGCGTGTTTCGCATTCCTAAATATTTTCGATAACTTTCCCTTTCAATTCCTGATATGTGACCGGGATTGGCTCCAGTGTGTCGCACCACATCTTGGTTTTGCCTTCGAGTAAATAAATAGCCAGGCGTTTGCGGTGTGAATTGAAAACTGCGGTCAGATCGATATAGTATTCAGTTCCCTAATAAAGGTCATAGGGTGTTTAGGGTGTTCAGGGTGTTCAGAGTGGCGGTAGCTGAAAGTGGGCTTTATTATCGCTACGGTAGGTAAGGCAGGTATACTACAAGTAACAGAAGGGCGGCATGGCGAACTCATTTCCTCTATGCGCGCTTTAAGCTGAGTATTTCTTTACGAATCGAAGGAATTTCCAGTTTTACGGATGTGACTTGATTCTCCATTACCACCTTCAACTCGGACTGTTATTTAGCCAACCCTCGGCGCACGACTGACGTGTCAGTTTGGTCGAGTCGACTGGGCACTGAGTCAACTAGACCTGGACGCGGCCTTGGATATCGGCTATTTCCGAAGATATTTCACGCGTCATGATATCCAGTCTCCTAGAAAAATCTGCCTCCATTTCATTAATATGCCGGTCCGTTCCCGAATGCATTTTCGTAAGTTCACAACGGACATATCTATCCCCGTGACGAGTTTCGATCCTCAACTTGCATTGGAATCGCGTAATCTAGTTTCTATATTCGCGTGTGATTAACGGATTTCTACGTTGTATTCTCGTATAAGACTTATTAAATCTTCGATCCTGGCACCTGAATTAGGAGACGACCGCGTATTTTAACCCCAGTCCAATTGGTGTTTAATAAATGGGCTCTACCACTGTCGCATTTGGACTCCTTGCTTCTAATTTCCTCCTGGACGAGTATATAGTTTTCATATCTTTTTATGCATGATCTGAGACCTTTTTATTATTCTCGCTTTACATCCAACACATTACGCAGTCGGCTAATGAATCCTTCAACGCTCCAGTGTGAACTGCAGTCTCTTTCCAGCAAAGACTACTTACACTAATGTTATTACATCCGGAAGAGTCGTTCTAAAATCGTCGCGAAAGCTCGACCACTTACAAAGTGTAATATACTGTAGCACCAGAAAACCGTTAATGATATCATACACTAATTTGGGATAATAAAGCATTCAAGTATGTTGAGGTCTTGAGCCTTTAAATCATCTTTTTGACATACATAATTTTTAATAAATAAGTCAATTTTTTTCTGAATGACAAACATTCCTAACCTCAACCTACAGGTCCATTAAGATGACCTCTGTCTCTTCAATCATGTCAGATAGTGGGCTCGTCATTGAATTAGCTCGATGGTTTATATATATTAGACTGTTTTTCTCCATATAAGAGTCATAAGACATCCTCTGCCCGCTGAGCGTGTACTTTGTGTATCTTAGCATTCATTCCAAAGAATCATGTCCAGTTTATTCTTGGCACTGTTAATCACCAGCATCCTCCAGGTGTTGCCAACAATTCAGGCGAGCACGAATCAGGTCTCCGAGTGCAGAGCGGCTGTTGAGAGACGCGATGGCTTGAATCTCTCCTTCTACCGGAGGCTGAACGATACGGACGGAGAGTGGATAACAACCTTCTCGGCCCGGAGTGTCGAGGCAGGGAACTCAAGCGGAGCCCTGAGGCTGGAGACGGCCCATAATTCAGTGGAATGCGACGGCATCCGTACGACCCACGTGGAAATCACCGTAAGAGGTATTACTCTTTTTATGTTTAAAAAATCGAGCATACTTCATTGCTCTAGATAAACGGGAATAAGATTCGTATGGTGGTGAAAGTACTGGCCCCCCATCCCGACGGCCCGTGTTCGATTCACGGCAGTGGCGGATTTTTCGGTGACAAACCGGTCGCTACTTGAGTGCCTTGTGGAGGGCATTTCAGGTTCAGTGCTCCGTCCGTCGGATGGGATGTTAAGCAGTGGACCAAAATGTCCACCAAAAAGTCCAATGGGTCGGAAAAACTGTGAACTCAAGGTGCCTTCAATTTAGATCAATGTAATGCGTACACAAGGTATCTCTTCCTACTTCCCCACCTCTTCAAACTTCAACCTCGCCCTCAAATACCTCAAACCTATCCTAATCATCGCAAATGGCCTTGTTTTTTCGTCCCCTGTCCAAAGAATGACAACAATTGAAGTCTACGTTTTTCCTCGATTTATTGTAGGTGATATAACTTCAGGTAAATTTTAATGTAACAATTTTATTTACTTTATAGATGAACGGAAGAGCCAGTCAATTTCAAGGAGTGTGAGAGAAGATGGATTATTTTTCCACCATCGCCATGGCCCCAATGTCGTGGTGTTCAACGGGGGACTGTCGGCGCAGAGAATAAAGTGAGTGCTTTCGAAGAATCTGCGAATCACTTTATAGAGTTTTGTATGCTACTAAATTTAGCGCTATCAATCATAGAGCTCCACCCTAAATTTGAATGAAGTGGTACCAATTTATTTTTATCCCGTGCAAAAGAGTACGAAATAACCAGGTGATGCAGTACAGAATACTACCCAGAAATTGAGACTAGCGTTAAAAGTTGCACCAATTAAATTCTCCTCTTTATAGAAGTAAGGGAGTGGAAACAGCATGAAACGACTCACGGCTAAAATAATTAATCTTCTCTCACAACATTTTTAATTTATACTGCTCAAGACCATGTTGCTTCGCCATTACCAGTGTACGATTGTTCCAATTGCAAATTGTTCAGATAATTCGTAGTCGCCATGTACCTCTTTCTTGTAGTAACGAGAGCTATGTAGGATGTAACGTTCCTGTGAGATAAGATGACAAAAAATTGGGATTAAATGTCGTCCTCAATGTTTTCCCACAAATATTTAAAAAATGGACATCCATTCAGGAATTCCAAAGTTAAGTCACTCCACAAATGTGGTACCAATAGTAATACAGATATGTTCATTTGTATGTATAGATGACCTGTTCATTTTTGCACAATCATTGAAATAAAGGCATCCATAGAAATAACTGTGACGGACACCAGTATTACTTTATGGATGCTTGTGGTGCTTTTCTAATATAAAAATTCGCTCTGCAACGCTCCAGATAACTTTATTAACACCAATGGCATCAAATAAATTCAGTTGTCATTATATTTCTGTGTAACAGTACTTATTCAATAGTCTTTGTTGTTATGGCAATCTTACGTTTCTTTTCAGCTTAGAAGATCTCTTCAACTGCGCGGTGTTCACAAATAGGCCTCTAAGGGACAATGAGTTGTTCGAAGTGAGAATGGAAAAGAAAATCAACGAGAAGACCTATTGCCATGGAATAGGAGTCACGGCCCATTCGCCGGATGACATAAAACTTCAATCGGACACGTACTCCAAGTAAGTTCACTGCTCAAAGAAGGGAAACCAGCTTTTTTCTACCTTTTTTCCTTTCTTGAATTCATTTTGTTCTTCCAAAATTCATGTACGACATCAAAAATATCCTATTTAAAACGTTCTGAAATATAATATCCATTACTCTTCCCTAAATATACAGTTCTTCGTCCCTGAGTCCATTTCACGAGTACAGGTAATTACAGGTAATACCTGTAATTCCTCTTTCCTAGCTCTTGTCTGCAAAAGATATTGCATGTTTGCTGCTTCGCAATTTATTTAAATGTGCCACCTGCTCTATTAGCCCTGCTATTTTAATGGTCAACTTTGATTTATTTCCTCCTAAGAAATGTCATTTTGTATTTCACGAAAAAATTTGAACCAATGTCTAAATTGTCTTGTCTAAAACTATACTTAACATATTTTACCATCTAATAAATTCAGGATATAATCAAAACAAATATAGTTGCTACTAAATACATTGAATATAATAGTTTTAATATCATAGTAAGTTTGAATCTTTTTCTTCGCTAGTGATGGGACTTGGATTCAACTGGGAGTTAACGTGTATGGTGGAAAAAAAACTCTGGTTACCAATTACGGAGCTAACACGTGTAACAGTCAGGTAGGTGTATTTGTTAGATTAAATTAGAAACGTTTGCAGGACCTATAAAAAATATGCTCCTCGCTTTATGTGACGAGTTTTTTTGTACTCCATCCCCTCTCTCATGCTTTTCATTATTTTTATCAAAGGATCAAGAGACCAAGATTGCTTATCTCGTTGTTAGCGTAACTATTTGTGGAGTAAAAGATGACTGTCAGGCATGACTACTTGCTAGGGAGAGTACTTGCATTAACATCACTTCTTCTCGAAGTTCTATTTGACCTGAAGCATTTCAAGCTTTTCGTGGAAGAAAATTTGTTATATGTTAATCGGAAGAAACGTGTTTAATGAAAATAAACGTTGAAAAATGTATTTAATGGTAATTGAAGAAAATTGAAGGTGATGTGAATGTTGTTATGGAAGAAAATCTTCCAGATCCTTCGATATGTTTGCAACTTGAGTTGGCGACTGAACTTGAGAGTTTAAAATGCATTGTCAAGACAAACTTCGAGCAGGGTAAGGCTCTGACAAATGACCAAAAATAACCAGTAACCTCTATTAAGTTTTTCAAATTTCATTTTTGGTTAGTATCGTGCTGCGTGGCTCAGAAATATGAACACCGAGGAGAAATTAATAGGGGTATCTTGGCAGCTTTTAACGTTATTATGGAGGAAAATGGAGAAAGTGAAATGGAATATTTCACTATGTACTAATATTTAACTCCATTAAAAACAAAATGATGTGTACGATGTAAACGATGATGAGGCGATGAAACTAAATAGGAAGAACAAGAGCAGTACAGCAATGTTGAAAGAAAAAATGCACTGCTAAGACCTATCCCTGGAAAGTTTAGACCAACAGAGGGGATCCAACTGCTTTTAATTATTTTCCCTTGGCAATTAGGATACAATGAACGCAATAATGTTAAGCGGTGAAAACTCACTTTAATTGAGTTAATAATATCACACCTTATTTCATCATAAAAGTATCATCATATCTCACTCATACATTTCGTATGCTCAGACAATTTCTGTCATCATTAATCTCTTTTCTAAACTCTTACCGTAGGGGAACATTAATATTATTTCACGGCCTTCGATACAGGATTTTTCATGCTTCTATTGCGTTTAATTAGCCCCTATAACAGAGGTTAACGATTCGTATAGTCTCATATTGCTTTTATTTACTTTTCCGTATGAAAACAAAGGCACAGAATTTATAAGTAAGTGCTTTGTTGCTTAAGATTATTCATAATTAAATATAAAATACATGTTTTCTGAATGGTAATCATCATCATCGGTCAACAATCCTAGATTTGGTTTGACTTGATGCTTCTATCAGCCAACCTCTTCATATTAACGTCATTCCTCTCTTTAATATCCTTCACGACCTGTTCCATGTATCTCATCCGACGCCTTCCTTTCCCGTTCACTTTTCCCTTGACGATTGTTTTCATCAGGCCATCCTGTCTTAAGATATGGCCGATTAGTATGTTCCATCTTCTTCTTAGAGTTTTCAGCAGACTTCTATTTTCTCCCATTCTTCTTAAGACTTCTTCGTTTGTCCTCGGTAGATCCATTTTATCTTCATCATTCTTCGGTAGCACCACATTTCGAATACTTTCACCCTTTTCTTCTCCGCTGCTGTCATTGTCCATGCCTCACTGCCATAAAGAAACATGCTCCAGATATACTTTTTGATGAATCGCTTCCTTACTTCCAAGCTTGTATTTCCAGCTGTAAGTAGATTCTTCTTTTGATAGAATGCCCCTTTTGCCTGGGCTATTCTACTCTCTATTTCTTTCTTGCTTCGTCCACCGTTGGTTACTATGCTTCCCAGGTAACAGAACTCTTTCACTTCTTCCAGTTTTGGCTTCCCTAGTTTTACATTAGTTTTGGACTCTTCTCTCTTGCTGTATACCAGTATCTTAGTTCTATTCTTATTGATCTTCAGATGATATATGGTCATTGTCCTTTCCATGGTTATCAGCATCTTATTCAGATCCCTCTCTGTCTCTGCTATGAGTGCTATGTCATCAGCGAATCTCAGAATGCTATTATTTTCTAAATGGATATTCACTCCAGAAGACTTCTATTTGATTTCATTGGTGGCTCTGTCGATGTAAACATTAAAAATTACTGGAGACAATACACATCCTTGCCTCACTCCTTTTTTATGCTTGCTTCTATACTGCTGGGTCCTGATTTGATTATGGCCACCTGGTTTTTATACAAGCTGTGGATAACTCTTCGGTCATTATATGATACTCCAATTTCTATCAGAACCTTTAGCATCATATTCACATCCACGTTGACAAATGCCTTCTCCAAATCGACAAATGCAACAAATGTCGGTAGATTCTTCTCTATTCTCTTCTATATAAATAGCAAGAGGGCCAAAATCGCTTCTCTTCTGCCTTTGTTTCTTCGGAACCCGTATTGTTACTCCTCCAGGAACTCCTCCGCATTCCGCTCTATTCTTCTATAGATGATTCTGGTCAATATCTTCGAGGCATGCGTCGTCAGGCTTATGGTCCTAAAATGTTCTCTCAGCTCTCTTCTTTTTGGCATTAGGGATTATGACGTTCTTCTCAAATTACCTGGGTATCTCTCCTGTTGAGTACATATCGCTTATGGTTTTGTACAGCTCAGTAAATCTCTTCTCTCCGGCGTTTTTTATTAGTTCGGCAGGAATATCATCTATTCCCGAAGCCTTAAAAATCCTCAGATCCTTCAAAGCTGCATCAAATTCTGACCTTAAGATAGGGGCTCCCAATTAATCCTTATCGACTTCATTTTCCTCTTCGATTACTTCCGCTCAAAGATAGCTTCCATTGTACAACTCTTCCAAGTCTTTCTTCCATCTCTTCACTTTATTCCTATGTTCAATTAAGAGTTCTCCATTCATGTCCCTGATGCTGTTACTTCTTGCATTCCGTTCCTTGAAGTGATTTCTCACCATTCTGTACGCAACTTCCACATTTCCTTTTGCGAGGTTACTTTGTACATCTTCTTCCACATTTCCCTTACTTTTCTCTCTTTACGGTTTATTTCATTCCTGATTATTTTGTAGTGAAGTTGCCCTTCTTTAGTTTTCAGATTTTTATATTTTCTTCACACTTCAATTAATTCTAAGACTTCTGTAATCCATAGCTTCTTCTTGGCTACTTTTCTTCTCCCCAGAACTTCTTTTGCTGCTTCATGTAGCCCGATTTTGATTTTATTTAATCTATTTTCTACTGATTTAACAGACAAATCCTCTTCTATTTTGTTTCCCGCTACCTTCTGGGAGGCCAGCCGTTGTTGAGGTTCCTTAGTTTCTCAACTTGCCATGCGTTCTTCATTGATTTCTTCAATTTCTTGAGTTTTAAGTGGCATTTCATCATCACTAAGCTGTGGTCACTGTGGATATCTGCACCCGGTTAACTTTTGCAGTTCTTCACCTGGTTTCTGAACCTCTGCTTCACTAAAATGTAGTCAATTTGAAATCTTCTTCTGTCTCCGGGCATTTTCCAGGTGTATCCCCTCCGTTGCTGGTATTTAAACAATGTGTTTGCCATCACCAACTTGTGTTGTGTGCAGATTGCTGAAATCTTTCTACTCACGCCATTTCGATTTACCAAGCCATATTTTTGAGTTATTCTTCCATCTTTACCTTCACCAGCGACAGCGTTCTAATCTACTAAAATAATTAAGTTTTATTCTCCTTTTACGTGCTTTATTACTTCCGTGATATCCTCATAGACCTCTATACCTCTTCTTCTTCTTCAGAACCTTCAGAACCAATCTCTATACCTCTTCCTCTTCTTCATCTTCGTTGTCCGACGTAGGCATGTAAACTTGTACCACAATGGTATCGTAGGCTTGGTCCTAATCTTCAGCATTATAATCCTCCCACTGTACTGCAGAAAGCTCTTCACGCGCAGTCCTGTACTCTTCCTGCCAACTCCAGCGTTACCATTTTTTGATCCAGTGTGAATAATTCTATAATTTCCGCTCCAAAATTCTTTTTCTTCGGACCATCTTGTTTCACTGATTCCAAATACCTCGAGGCCCATTCTTCGGAGGTTCTACGGTGACTCCGCGATTCAATATCCGGCAAAGAAGTTATGCTATTTATGAATACTATATACCGATCCAGAAAAACACCTATATGGATAATCATCAATTGGATGATAACGCATACACAATAATTTAATGAGTATGCTATTTTATGGTGCGTTGTAGTTGCATTCTATTTGTTACAAGCTTTTTTAACTCATTTTGACTAAGAAACATGACTTACGTGTTGTTGCCACGTTTAATATACAAAGTGAGAATACATGCTCAATCCCGCTAATACGTATTCTAAAATAGGTTAAATATTTTCTTACTTATTATTAAACTATTCACTTGCAAACACAACTCTTTGTTTTGAATTTCATTAATATCCGTATTTTTGAAAATTGTTTCGCAACAATGACGCTGTTACCATTTGGAAGCATTGGTATAAATTACACCATATCAATAACCAATGAAATATTTAAATTACATTAAAATATAAGAAGGACCTTGGTAATGTACATTTCTAAATTAAGTTAGTAAATAGAATTGTAAGCACGTTCCGTCACAAGTATCAGAGCCAATGACAACAACATACTGTAGCGCCAATTTCATGTAACTACGGATTTTCTGCTTCTTTTCGAGCAAACATTTATTAATATCAATTAAACAAGTGTGGTAAGTTGAGCACATGTTTACAACGCTAAATTTTACATAAAATTGCGCATCTCATATTGGTTTTTCGTCAAAATGACATGTCTCTTTACATTATTAATCTGCAAATTTTACTGCTAGAGCCATGCTCTGCCGTATAGCCACGTATAAAAAATTCGGATTTCAACGTCTTTTTTCTTCAAATATGCTTTGGAAAGGCCAAATTATTTTATTCCCAATGGATAGAAGGGCCAAAAAATTATGTGTTCTGAAATTTTCAAAAAATTGACATCTACTTCATATTTCGGTGGAGCCACCTTAAGGTTCCCCAATCTCCCGCAGGTCCGAAGTGATCACACGTTCCACGTTCCTATCCTGAATGTAAATAAGAATATAATATATTACCTGTGTTCTCAGGTCGGAGAGACCGTCGGAGTGATGAAAAGGGACAACGGAAGCGTTCACTTCTTCGTGAACGGCGTCGACCAGGGACCAGCAATAAACAATGCGCCTTCAATTCTCTACGGAGTGTACGAAGTCAGAGGAGTCTCCGCCATAGCAACGATCGTCAGCCAAGAATAAACAACGACGTTAATTCTGTTCATGTTTCCCCTTTGGACCTTAGGATTAGAACCCTGAATTTGCGATTATCGTTCAGACTTCTTTAATATATCGTAACATATGCCGTAATATGGCTAACTCATGTAAAGTCAAAAAGGAATTCAAGCCCATACGGAGAGTTTGGTGCTCCATTGTTAAAATTGCATCTGTGTAGTTCTGCTAACCCACATCAAAAGAAAATGAATAAAATGAGTTTTAAGTCTTTGATTATACATGATCATTTCTCTCCTTCCCTCTCTCTCTCTCTCTTCCTGTCTTCCAAATGTAATTGGATACCATTCCGGTACAGAATCCAGTTTTCAAGTCCATGAAAGACACTCAACATCGTCATGTGAATCTACGGAGCTTGGTAAGACTTCAAGTGCGTGTCTTGAGCTGTGGATAGTTTAAATCCCCTGCGGATCAGCTGTTCGGTTTTTCATGAGTGGAGGTGCTCGGTTCCTGTTCTAGATGCTGGAAAAAATTCTCAGTTCCCTTGTCATTCAAAAATTACGTATACATCAAAAGAAGTCGGTCACATCAGCGTTGCCTCAATGTCTTTTAAATTAAGCATATGATTGGTATTTAATATCGGTGATTGGTGTGAAATCAACAGTTCAGGTGTGCTTAAATGTAAGGAAATGGATGTATACTGCCTATGACATCGAGAAATTAGGTACTGACCGACCATTTCTTAAGTTGAAGGTCATTTTTCGGCAGTTGAGGATATAAATTTCCTGAAATAACGGTGGGTTCCATATGGGGAATGCATCTGATGTAATGCAACGTCGTAAATGAGTCTGGTGACCCGGAAGTCAAAAGAAGCACCCTTTGTTGCTAGCTTGTACGGATTCAAATTTCCCCCACTCTGCCTTGAATTTCCAAAATTGATATTCTCTCTCATGAAATGCAATGTCATCACCTTTCCGCAACACCAGTATTTCCTCGGAAGAGTGCTGCCTTTCCCGGTGTCACTCCAAAGCATGGAAAATGAAGGACATGTCTAACGTGATGATTTCAGGGCTCAACTTTGCGAAAATTCATGTCCATAATGAAAAGTATGTACAACTTACAATTAGTAACAATTTCACATAATTTTCATGGTTACGACCGGTTTCGTCGAATAGTTGACATCATTAATTGAAATATTACAAAACCCTTGAGCTTATATAGTCAAGTTTAAAAACATGGAGGGGGTTATGAGGAGAAGGGGGGGGGGATAAAATGGGTGGGGGAGTAGGATCTGACCTTAACTGGGGGAGGTGGGGGGCTTAACGTGGGGATCTAGTGGGTTCAAATGGGATTGGGCAGGGAGGGCGGAAGCGATGGCTGGCATTTTTTGGTGAAGGTAAAATCTAGGAGGGGAGTACGTGTCATAAAAATATTTTCATTTGATAAAAGTTGTTCACTGTTAAATTTAATGAAATTATTTCATGAAATGCAAAAACCATAAGCATGGATGTCAGCTTAAGGAACCAGAAAAACTATACGGGGTGGTGATGAAACACCTACCTATATAAATCCAACCGTATTAATTTTCTGTTGGATGCTCCTTGGCATTGTAATTTTCATTTTGGAAACGAAATTTCACAAAGTTGAGCCTGAAACCATCCAAGTTTATCAAGTGCGCCAGTATTGCAGTAACGGCCAAACTATAGACGACAATCACAATCAAACAGAGTGTGGGCTCCTTCAACATGATCTTCAATAGTCAATGTTTTGCCCTGGATCTGACTCAGAAGCACGTCACCATTTCCACCAAGAATTCTTCACCTGCTGCGAAGCAGTTTCAGTTGGCGCGTCGATCCTGGGTCAAGAGTGAACTACACCTTTGGTACACGAAGAGAAGCAACATAGCCCACCACCGTCTAATCCTACACACCCAACTATGCCAACAACTTACTTGGACCGAGTGGACCATCCTCAACGATTATCTTCGACGCAGGGGTTGTGAGATTGCCCATGTCAAAAGGTTAGCAATTATCGACAAAATGAATCATCTCAAGATCGTCCAATTGTCAGTACCCAGTTCGCCATCAACATCTTCCTCGCCAACGTTCCAGAGCAAAGTAATTAAACTTACGGACAGTCCTCTGAGTGAAAACGTTACTAATTTACTGGAAAAAAGTTCAAAGTACGTGCTTCATCTTACCCCTCGCGGAAGAGATTTGGAATGTTTGGCTGTGGACTTTGAAGTCGCTTGATTAAAAAAGGAATAGGATTAAAAGCGGTGGTGTCACAAAAATTATTTCATGTCTCAAAACAGAAAATCAAAATTCATACTTAAATCGATTTTTATCAGCCCTTTGGGAAGTGAAGACACTATCGCGTTGAAAGCTTCGTTGGACATGACGGATATCCCGCTTCCTGTGTCAAATAAAACGTCTATTAATAAGCCGTGAAAATCGGCTTGCAACCGGGTTATCTCTAGACTAAGGGGTTGGGTCTGCCTCGAAGATCAAATCTTCGATTTCGTTCCACGAAAAGCTGTAAGGCATGACCATAGGATCATCTCCTTCAAGCGGGTCGCGGTTCATCCCCTGGGAACGTTCAGTTCGGAACCTGCCCACTTTAAAGTGGACACGGCGATTTGAGAAGGACTCCTTTGTGAGCCCGTACGGGGGAAAGGGCAATAAGAGTAAGATATCTGGAGTCGACTGGGGCATCCGGTCAGTGTTGGGTTGACTACTACTCACGCGAGACGGGCTGTGCATACTGGCGCTCGGTGGGTGGGGTACAGGGTTGCGAGGACGTCGCGCTTGTCTGCCTCGGTCGAGAGGTGAAGACCTCTCTCCTAAGAAGTTGACTGCGCGCCCGTCGGGGGTGGGTCGAACTTGAAATGGATCGTGAGATTGGTCGTACCACCCAGCAGCGGTCGCATTCGTTCGACAAATAAAGGTCTGGAACTCCCTGACCAACGCTGCAAGTAAATCAGGGTCTTCTATCGCCAATTGACTGAGTCTGGCTAGGGCGAATTAAAAAAAATAATTCATAATCGTTCCGTGACCCGGGTGGTGCTATTTACTGGGAGTAATTTCCATCCTGTAACTAAAGCATGTTTCGCATTCCTAAACATTTTCTAGAAACTTCCCTTTGAATTCCTGATATGTTACCGGGATTGGGTCCAGTGTATCGCGCCATATCTTGGCTTTGCCTTCGAGTAAATAATTCACCAGGCGTGTGCGGTGTTCATGGGAAACTGCGGTCAGATCGAAATAGTCTTCAGATCCCTAATAAAGGCCAGAGGGTGTTCAGAGGGGCGGTAGCTGAAAGTGGGCTTCTTTATCGCTACGGGAAGAAAGGCAGGTGGACTGCAAGTAAGAGAAGGGGGGCGTGGCGAACTCATTTCCTCTATGGGAGGTTTAAGCTGAGTTATTTAATTGAAAATCGAAGGTATTTCCCGTTTTACTGACGTGACTTAATTCTCCATTTCAACCTTTAACCGGCCTGCGATTTAGCCAACCCTTGGCGCACGGCTGACGTGTCCGTTTGGTCGAGTCAGTTGGGAGGTTGGAGTCGACTCGACCTGAACGTGGCCTTGGATATCGGCTATTTCCGCAGATTTTTCACGCGACATGATATCAAGTCTCTTAGAAAAATCCGCCCCTATTACCCGAATTATGTTTTTGAACGCATTTTCGTGAGTTCATAACGGAACATATCTATCCCCGGGACTAGTTTCTGAAGGGACTAATTCCAATGCAAGTCTAGTATCTAAAATTGCATTGGAATCGCGTAATCTAGTTTCTAAATTCGCGTGAGATTTTTGCGTTGCTTTCTAGTATCAGACTTATTAAATCTTCGAGCCTGGAACCTGAATTGGGAGGAGTGCGAGTATTGTAACCTATCAACTCCAATTGGTGTCAAATAAATGGGCTCGTCCATCGTCGTGTTTGAACTCTCTGCTTCTAACGCTTCCTCCTGGACGAGTGTATAGTTTGCATATTATCTTTTTACGCATGATCTAAGACATTTTTGTTATTCTCACTTTATATCCAACACATTACGCAATCAGATAATGAAACCTTTAACGCTCTAGTGTGAACTGGAGTCTTTTTCCAGCAGAGCTTACTTACGCTAACGCTCTTACATCAGGAAGATGCGCTCTAAAATAGTCGCGAAAGCTCGACCGCTTACAAAGTGTAATAAACTGCAGCACCAGAAAACCGTTAATGATATCATACACTAATTTGGGGTAATAAAGCATTCAAGTATGTTGAGGTCTTGAGGCTTGAAATCCTTGAGGGTTTTGACATCCATAATTTTTAATAAATAAGTCAATTTTTTTCTGAATGACAAAATTCCTGACCTCAACCTACAGGTCCATTAAGATGACCTATGTCTCTTCAATCATGTCAGATAGTGGGCTCGTCATTGAATTAACTTGATGGTACATATATATATGTAGACTGTTTTCCCTCCATACAAGAGTCATGAGACATCCTCTGCCCGTTGAGCGTGTACTTTGTGTCTCTTAGCATTCATTCCAAAGAATCATGTCCAGACTTCTCTTGGCACTGTTGGTCACCAGCATCCTTCAGGTGTTGCCAACGATTCCGGCGGGCACGAATCAGGTCTCTGAGTGCAAAGCGGCTGTTGAGAGACGCGATGCTTTGAATCTTTCCTTCTACCGGAGGCTGAACGATACGGACGGAGGATGGATAACAACCTTCTCGGCTCGGAGTGTCGAGGCAGGGAACTCGAGTGGAGCCCTTAGGCTGGAGACGGCCCATAATTCAGTGGAATGCGACGGCATCATTACGACCCACGTGGAAATCACCGTGAGAGGTATTAATCTTTTTATGTTTCAAAAATCGAACATGCTTCATTGCTCTAGATAAACGGGGATAAGGTTGGTATGGTGGTTAAAATACTGTCCTCCCATCCCGACGGCCCGTGTTCGATTCACGGCAGTGGCGGATTTTTCGGTGTCAAACCGGTCGCTATTTCAGTGCCTAGTGGAGGGCATTTCAGGTTTAGTGCTCCGTCCGTTGGATGGGATGTGGAGTAGTGGACTCCCTGGCGAATTTCGCGAAGAGTAGGCTAATGCCGACGCTGGGTTTCTCTCCGCCCTTCCTGCGTTACCTAAAAGTTCCTACCAATACCCAAATTTCCACCTTTCCTAAAAGGTGCAAACAGAGGCATAGCAAGGGGGGGGGGGCCCGCCCAAAACTCCGCTTTCAGCATAGACCCCCAAATTTTAGTTTTTCCCCTTTTTCCCGTTTTTACCAGACCAATAAAAATCTTGGTTTGAATGACTAATTGATTGTCTGAGCTGTCTTTTGAACTACATCGTAAACTTGGTAATAAATAAGTTGATGAGCCAAGAAACAAAGTATTAACACCGACTTTGGAAGTTTCTAGGCCCACCATACAGCAATTATATAAGCCCCGACGAGCAGAACAAGAGAAGTGGGCAAGGCGAAGCAGGTCGCGCAGATGTGCAGATGCAGAATCAGCTGCTAGCCACTCGACACCCACCCTACCCTCCAGCCACTGTAAGTCAACTCTATGCAATGAACGCGGTCTTTTATGCCTCAATTTTCCGATTATTACACGCATGCATCTTTAAAGAACATTTTTTCGAGGTAAATGTGGGAATTTTCTAATCACCATTTGCAATGCGCATTCGTATTTTTGAGAACGGCACTCCTCGCTATTATCTGCCCAAAAGAACAGCGCCCAAAAGAACATCGTGCAAAGAAATGCTGCCTATGTACAACTTTCCCCCGCACTCACGTGCCCTTTTCCTTTTGGTTTCCATATATAATGGTCTATTTGTAACTGCGAAACGTCCATTCGTGTCTATGGAAATATTTTATTCAGTAAATAACTGAATTGCTATTCATTACAAAGTGATATCAGTATTTAATTCGCCATAGTTTTTGTCCACTCGTATCGGACTCCATCCAATCTACCTGCGAGACATATGTTATTATGTGATTTCAAGATGCTACTATTCTGAGGTTCTCAGTAGGCAATTATCAGAAACTTTGTGGGTTTAGTTGCTACTGGGCTTTTAGCTATTACACATGTGGTGGCCAATTTGTTGCCGATGAGTCTGACTGAGCATTTGCTGGTATATAGAGTGCCCGAATTCTTGCTATTGATGCGATTCATACATTGTGGCAGATAAAGTATTATTAGAGCTCACCTTGAGAGTCCGTCGAGGGCCAATTATTAAGGTAACGACAAATCTTAGCAAAGGCGTTTATTCTAGAGATGCACATGCACACGTGCAATAGTTTCTTCTCTTGATAATCTTGAGAAAATCTTGATACAAGAGGGACAGCGGAGGTGTTTATGACAAGCAATTGTAACTTCAATTTTCTTTGTTTCCTGCACTTGCACTATCATTAATCATCGATCCTCAGATTGGTTTTGACGCAACTCTCCACTATCTCTATCGGCTAATCTCTTCATATTCACGTATTCCTTCTCTACCCTTCCTCCATAACCTTAAATTCTCCTGCCATTACCAATCTTAAAAATGGCGCAAATGACCTCAGCTGTCGGTCGCCTCACCTGAATAACCAACCTTCGTTAGGTGGCGCGAAAAAAAATACTGCTTCGCTAATTTATGGTTCTATTCTCAGCAGTGTTTACAGATTTGTCAGTGGTGTACCATAAAGCTTCCGCTTAAATGCTATGTGGAGGGCACGACAAGTCCAGTACTCCGTACGTCCAAAGGGACTCCCAAAAACTGTGAACTCAAAGGTGGCTTCAATTTAGAGCAATGTAATGCCTACACAAGGTATCTCTTCCTACTTCCCCACCTCTCCAAACTTCAACCTTACCCTCAAATACCTCAAGCCAATCCTAATCATCGCAAATGGCCTTGTTTTTTCGTCCCCTCTCCAAAGAATGACAACAATTGAAGTCTACGTTTTTCCTCGATTTATTGTAGGTAATATAACTTCAGTTAAATGTTAATGTAACAATTTTATTTACATGATAGATGAGTGGAAGAGCCAGTCAATTTCAAGGAGTGTGAGAGAAGATGGATTATTCTTTCACCATCGCCATGGCCCCAATGTCGTGGTGTTCAACGGGGGACTGTCGGCGCAGAGAATAAAGTGAGTGCTTTCGAAGAATCTGCGAATCACTTTAGAGAGTTTGGTATGCTACTAAATTTAACGCTTATATGTCATAGAGCTCCATCCTAAATTTTAATCAAGAGGTACGAATGCATTTTTATCCCGTGCAAAAGAGAATGAGATATGTAACCGGGTGATGCAAACCAGAATACTACCTAGAAAGTGAGACTACCGTTAAAAGTTACACCAAGTAAATTCTCTTCTTTATAAAAGTAAGGGAGTGGATGCAACATGAAACTACTCAAGGTTAAAATAATTAATCTTTTCTCACAACGTCTTTAATTCTTACCGGTATTTACCATGTTGCTTCGCCATTTCCCGTTTACGAACAGGTCCAGTTGCATATTGTTGCAAAAGTCGTGCTCAATGTTTTCCTACAAATATTTTAGAAATGGACATCCATTCAGGAAACCCAAAGTTAAGTCACTGGACAAATACGCTACCAATATTAATGTAGATACATGTATTAAATATATAGATGGCATATTCATTTTGCACGATCATTGAAATAAAGGCATCCTTAGAAATAAAGTGACGGACACCAATATTACTTTATGGATGTTCGTGGTGCTTTTCCAATATAAAAATTCACTTCATTTTTCGATATTACTTTATTGACACCAATGGTAGAAAATAAATTCAGTTATCATTAAATTTCTGGGGAACAGTTCTTATTTAATACTCTTTTTGGCTATGGCAATCTTACGTTTCTTTTCAGCTTAGAAGATCTCTTCAACTGTGGTGTGTTCACAAATAGGCCTCTAAGGGACAATGAGTTGTTCGAAGTGAGATTGGAAAAAAAAACCAACGAGAAGGGCCATTGCCATGGAATAGGAGTCACAGCTCATTCGCCGGATGACATAAAACTTCAATCGGACATGTACTTCAAGTAAGTTCACTGTTTAAATAAAAGAAACCAGCATTTTTCTTTCTTGAAGTCATTGTTTTTTCTTCCAACCTCTATGTACGACATCAAAATTATCCGATTTAATACATATTTAAAATGCTCTGAAATAGAATATCCATTGCTCTGCTATTAAAGGCCAATGTCATTGTCCCTGAGTCATTTTCACGAATAATTCCTATTTTCTAGCCCTTGTTTCCAAAAGGTCTTGCAGGTTTGATGCTTCTCAAGTTACTAAAATATGCCACCTGCTCTAGTATATTCGCTTCTATTTTTATGGTCACCCTTGATTTGTTTTCTCCTGAAAAACGTCGTAATGTATTTCATGATAAAATTTGAGCCATTGTATTACTTGCCTAAAACTATACTCAACATATTTTCCAATATAATTATTCAGGATATTATCAAAAGAAATATAAGTTGTAACTAAATACATTAGATACAATAGTTTTAACATATAATAGTTTTTATATCTTAATAGTAACTTTGAATTTTTTTCTTCACCAGTGATGGGACTTGGATTCACCTGGGAGTTAACGTGTATGGTGGAAAAAAAGCTCTGATTACCAATTACGGAGCTAACACGTGTAACATTCAGGTAAATGTATTTGTTAGATTAAATTAGAAACGTTTGCAGGACCTAAAAAAAATATGCTCCACGCTTTTTGTGATGATTTTTTTGCTCTTGGCATGTTTTTCATTATTTCTATAAATGGACCAAGAGATTGCTTATGATTGCTTAGAGAATATGATTGCTTATCTCGTTGTTAGCGTACCGCATTGTGGAGTAAAAGATGACAGTCAGGCATGACTACTAGATTGGGAGAATACTTGCATTAACATCATTTCTTCTCAAAGTTCTATTTGAACTAAAAAATTTCATGCTTTTGGTGGAAGAAAATTTGGTTATGTTAAACGAAAGACGCGTGTGTAATGAAAAGAAACGTCGAAAAACGAATTTTATGATAAATGGAGAAAAACGAAGCTGATTTGAATGTTGTTATGGAAGAAAATCTTCCATTCCTTGGATATTCTTGCAAATTGAGACGGCGACTGCACTTGAGAGTTTAAAATACATTGTCAAGACAAACCTCAAACAGGCTCAAAAAATGCCCAAAATAACAAGTAATCTCGATTAAATTTTTCAAATTGCATTTTTTTAGTATCGTGTTGTGTAGATCACAAAAATGAACACCGAAGAAAAATGAATAGAGTTATCTTGGCAGCTTTGAAACGTTGTATTTAGGAGAAAAGTGAGATGGACTAATATGTTGAGAAATGATCAGTAGCTTGAAAAATAAGGAGAGAAGATTTCAACTATGGAGCATGGTGGAGAGGAGAAAAACAAAATAAATAGGGTGTATCGTGTGACATGAAATTCAGATAAACAAGAATGACAGGGGAGAAAAATAAAGTGAGGCGAGGAGTGGGGCGAAGAAAAGTTGAAGAAAGAAAATGTAATTTGCGATCTAAACACTGATGACGCGATGAAAATATATATAGAAGGAACAAGTGCATTGCAGAAATGTTGAAAGAAAAATGTGCTGCTAAGAGCTATCCCAGGAAAGGTTAGCCCAAAAGAGAGGAATCAACTGTTTTTAATTATTTTCCCTTGGAAATTAGGCTACAATGAATGCAATAATATTACTAAGGTGAAAAGCCACTTTAATTGCGCTAAATAATCTCAACCCTTATTTCATCATAAAAGTCTCACTCATGCATTTCCTATGCTCGGACAATTTCTATCATCATTAGTCACTTTTCCAAACTCTTACCGTAGGGGAACATTAATATTATTTCATGGCTTTAGATGCGGGATTTTCATGCTTCTATTGCGTTTTATTACCCCCTCTGCAGAGATAACGATTCGTATAAAGTGCCATTGCTTTTATTTATTTTTCTGTATCAAAACAAAGGCATGGAATTTGAAAGTAAGCGCTATATTGCTTGCGATTATACATAATTAAATGTAAAATATAATTTTCATAAATGTGAATAAGAATATAATATATTAACTGTGTTCTCAGGTCGGGGAGACCGTCGGAGTGATGAAAAGGGACAACGGAAGCGTTCACTTCTTCGTGAATGGCGTCGACCAGGGACCAGCAATAAACAATGCGCCTTCAGTTCTCTATGGAGTGTACGAAGTCAGAGGAGTCTCCGCCATAGCAACCATCGTCAGCCGAGAATAAACAACGACGTTAATTCTGTTCATGTTTCTCCTTTGGACCTTAGGATTAGGACCCTGAATTTGCCATTATCGTTCAGACTTCTTTAATATATCGTAACTCATGCCGTAATATGGCTAACTCATGTAAATTCAAAAAGGAATTCAAGCCCATACGGAGAGTTTGGTGCTCCATTGTTAAAATTGCATATGTGTAGTTCTGCTAACCCACATCAAAAGAAAATGAATAAAATGAATTTTAATTGATTGATTATACAGGATCATTTCCCTCCTTGCCTCTCTCTCTCTCTCTTCCTGTCTTCCAAATGTAATTGGAAACTATTCCGGTACAGAATATAGTTTTCAAGCCCCTGAAAGACACTCAACATCGTCATGTGAATCTACGGAGCTTGGTAAGACTTCAAGTGCGTGTCTTGAGCTGTGGATAGTTTAAATCCCCTGTGGATCAGCCGTTCGGTTTTTCATGAGTGGAGAAAGTGCTCGGTTCCTGATCTAGATACTGGGAAAATTCTCAGTTCCTTTGTCATTAAAAAAATACGTAGACATCGAAAGAAGTTGGTGACATCACCGTTCCCTCAGTGTAGTTTAATGAAACATATGATTTGTGATTTAATATCGGTGATTGGTGTGGTACGAAGACGAAGAACAGGCGCTTATCCTAGTTGGTTAACCCTCACGTTGAGGCATTTGCTAATATGTGGGTTGAGACATTGAATTTGTTGCCCACTAGATAAAGCAATAAATATAGGTGCTTAATTATGCACGAACTAATCTGTTTCTTCCAGGTGGTGGTATTTTTAACAATAATCTCTATTGATTCAATCGCTCACCTCTTTTTCTTTGCTTTCCAACACGAATCTGTTAAGGAAAGTTTTTCAAGAAAAAAACGCGTTTGAACTGTATACTGCTATAATTGTTGAGGACAACAATTGGACCTCCTGTTTTAATTATGCGAAACAAGTTGTTCATTCTTCTTAACTGAAAATATTATTGGAGAATCTTGCTCGTAACGGTCGTTTACAGCCTCTAGAATAACCTCCCATTCGAAAGACATCGAAGTCCATGTAGGGTGCGAATGTGGTGTGGACAGCGAAGTCCAAATAGTGAGGTGGCAGCAGAGAATGCGTCTAAACCCAGTGAGACAGTCGTTCAGAGGATTATTTCCACTTTAAAAAACTGTGTGAATCTGGCAAATGTTTCCGGTATACTTTCCTCACATGATTCATTTCAACGAAGACCTCATAAAACGGTAATGATGAAGCCAAATAAGTCTGGATACTAGATTCGTGTGCGCATATTTCTGTACATTGATGGGGAGACCATTTAACCCTTTCGCGCCGGAGTCCAACGCAGGAAAATGCTTGCCTTCTCACGGGTTCCTCTAGAATGTTTTTCCACTCCCTGTACGGAGCTCTCTTGAAGCAAGGCTTCGAGCAGGTATGTCTTTACCCCGATTTGGGACCGGACCCAGCGGGGTTCCCGACCCTTTCCTCGGCCACTGACCAGAGATTAACTTCGCCCTTTTCCAAATGAGAACCCACCTCGGCTTCTGTCCGCGGTCAACTATTTTTAATTCAGTGATTTTTGTTAAATAAATAATAGTAATACTTTAACTGGGGGTTAATACACAAATAAATTCCTGTTGTTATAAATACCATTTAGAGATTTTAAACGAAATTCTAATGTTAATATTAAGATATTTAGACAATAGACATAATATCAATGGTTACAATAATAATTATTTCTGTTGTTTCGCAATAGAAGACGTCCGCGCATAATCCAACCATACCCGTGTTTTATATAAAAGCACATGCACTTTTTGGTGCTATACCTTCATCAGGAAATATTTTTATGTAAATATATTCGCAATGGTAGCGCGAGATAGATTTTTCTGCCTAGCAATTATTTATTGTATCTCCCAATATTCCATCACGCACGCATGCGGTTTTCTTCTAGTTTTAACATAAATGATTACAACATAATTATCACTCTTAGCCACATTACACAGAATAAATTTGAATGCTGAACACCAAAAAGATTCAGTTACAAGAAAGTAAAGTTTATTGACTGCTAATAAATTAGCATAAACCATACCCTTCAGCGGGATTTTCAACCTATAATGTAGATATAATAGATTTCGCGGTATGTTGTGTGGTATTACCATTACAGTTGTTTTCCAATATATGTTCATAAACAAGTAAAACGGAGAGAAAAATATCTGTACTACCTTATCGTCAAATCATAAAAAAACATACGTCTTTGTTCCTCATTGCAATGAAAAATTCTCCAAAATCGATTTTAATCTCATTGACAGGTGAACTCTGTTAATAATAACGTTAGAGTTCCGTTTAAAATTTCTAGAGATTCAAAAAAACATAAGGAATTAACTTCTGGAACTCAATAATGCGATTTAGAAACAAATATGATTTTGGTTTTTCAAATGCATAAACAAAAAAGTGACCGCGAACAACTGCCGAGGGTGAGGCTCGCGCTGCGAAGAAGGGTCGAGATAATCCCCGCCTCGAAGCCGAGGAAGGGTCTTCAGACCCGCGAGGAAGGGTCCTTTATGACACCTTGGACCTTTTCTGCCTACCTGACCCCAGCGACGTTTTAAGACGCCCTTCGTTCTCTTGCGTAGAAAAATCTGCGGCGTTTATAAACGGCCTTCGTTCACAGGAGTGAAAAATCTGCGGCGTTTATAAACGGCGTTCGTAGCGAAAGGGTTAAGAATGAAATGAAAGGAATTCTTCACTCAAAACGACCTAACTTTAATAACAGGAAAATCAGATCCTAACCAATGGAAATAAAATGTTTCACTGGAGGAATAGCTCTGTGATTTCAGATGAATAAAGAAAAATGAACAAAGCAAAGTAGATATAAAAATTAGATTATACCAAGTGTAATGGTCACGATTTGCACCTGTGTAAGAAAAGTGTGTGGTAATTATACCACACACTGTGGTGATAATAATATATTACGGCTCGCTGTACTGTACTTGATAATGGTGTTGGATTTCGAAAGGTTTCAATTCACTTACAATCTAAAACCTCCAAAGCTGCAAAAGTGTCTACTACAAAGAGACATAAGAAAAGCGGAATGATGTCACAATCATAAATTTGATTAATGGCTCTTAAGGAAGCGAAATCAATAACGTGACCTCTCTTAATTCTTGCATTTAAGTAGTAGCGCCAACAAAGGTTGAAGTCAAAAGGCCAAAGAGCCATGAAGGTCATGTACTAAAATCAAATAGATGATTCATTCTGGTGTGACATTATCTCATGCCCATTGTGCATGCAATTGCACACTATATATTGGCGTCAAGGCATTTCCAACTATTCGTCTAAATTCTAATGGCTTCGCTGAACAAAGGACAAGCTAACTTATATCCCTTCCTCTTGATATCAGCAGAGATGAATACGTTCCTACAATTCATTGTATTACTCCTATGCGTGCTTCAAGTAAAGGCCGATGAAAAGGTCAAGGTGGGGAGGGAGTGTTTGGAGGTCACGGACGCCAGGAGAAGCCTAGGACTTTCGGTGGTCAGCCGGCGGAATGCAACTGGCGAGTGGATGACCACCTTCACCGCACTGAGGGACAGCGATGACGTGAACGTCCCGAACAACATCTCTGTGGACGTGTCTCACAGCGAGACGCATTGCCAGGGAAGAACGCAGATACGCATCACTGGAATGATTGCAGGTATGTGTTTTATCTAACCTGCATTGATTTACTTTACAGTCTATATGCTATTATCAGATTCCGTTGGAAGTCGCTCACTTTTCATTCCTCATTCTCCTTACAATCCCTCGATCGTCCATCCCATATAATACATATTCCAATTTTCAGATGATCACGGTTTTCACACCATCCCATTTCATCCTTTGTCTCCTTCTACATTCTTCTTCCTAGTCTATAAATTACTGGACTCTGACCGGGAAGGCCCAGGTTCGAAAACCCGGCAGTGGAAGATATTTTCAATTGGGAAACTGGCCCATAATTCAGTCACCTCCATCCTTCAATGTTTTATTGAGAGTGTTTGAGGACAATACCCTGTGCGTTGAATGGAACATTAAGCCGTTATCCTCTTGGAGCCATTCATCAAATTCAGGCTAATGACGACACCGGGTTTCTCTCCACCCTCTCATCTTCCCAACCATTGCCATGCCTTTTCTCCTCGGCCTGAAGCGCCTATTAGTGAAGGTGTAGACTTCAAAAACACAATGAGATATTCCGTGAAGTTGATACAAAATCAGTATTATATTATTTTCTGCTAAGCATGAATTTCATGCAACCGATATCAAAATTATTGTTTTCGTGTTATACTACATTAATACCACTATCCAACTTCCATTAATTGTCTCAAGCTTTCTTGCTCATAATTCAGAAGAAAATCGAGGTCAACCTGAAACAAGGAAATTAGATATACTTTACTTCGATCCAAAATGTGGAACCAATGTGGCGGTAGTGAACAACGGACGAACAGTTCAGAAAATCAAGTAAGTGAACTGCATTTTATTTTAAGAAAGGGAATGGACCTAATTTAAAAGTGGCCACAATAATGAACGCATTACATTAAATTACATGCTTGATCATTTATATTTTCTCCATAAATTCATGACATCATCTCCTTAGTAAAAACGATACGTGGGTGTGAAGAATTGAAAATATTAAAAATTCAGCCACTAGCCTATGTGTGTATACCACAACTCATAGACTTCCTTTCAAATTGAACACATTTTTCTTCAACTTTCAAAGTTCTTAAGAGAGGGGAAAATAGTGAACCCTCAATTGGATATTCTGGCCAATGCTTAAGTATTATCCTTCGACGTCAACAATCTGTTGGTTTCAGTCACCATAAGAAAATATTGAACGTTGCTAAAAGTATTTTGCAAAACTCAGCTACTAACCTTATGATATTTGATGAGTTGATAGAGTTCTTAGACTAACACGGCAAATAAAATTTATTTTCATTCAATATGAATCACTACCTGCAAGAAGAGGGGTTAACTATGGATATACCGCTGACAACCGTTACTTGCTGACATTTTGATGGATAAAAATGAACGTAGACGTATTAGTTCCTATTTTTTCATGTCAAATCATGAATTTTCCGATTTCGGTATGTGGACGACGCTTTGCGTTGCCGAGAATATCCTTTTCCACCTAACAGTTATTTGTATTCATGATTTTCCAAATTACAGTCTACTTTGAGTGCTCTAACAGATTCTTACCATTTCAGGTTGGATGTAGCTTTGGATTCGATCGTGTTCTCAAGTCGACCGCTGAAAGACGACGAGCTCTTCGAAGTGCGCCTGGACAAGAAAAATAATAAATTCGGTTTTTCCTTGGGAATCGGAGTCACCACACATTCACCGAAGGATATTTCCATTGCTAACCACATCAATCACCTTCCGTGAGTCATATTTCTCTACAAGATAATATAAAAATTGTATTATGTTGAATAACAACGCGGTACTGGAACCTAATTTTTTCGATATCGTCTACAATCGGCGAATTCGATACTTTTACGTCCCTTGCACTATTTTTACTTCCTCGATTGTTTCAGGAAATAAGTTGCATTGGCTGACGTCAAGAGAACATAAATGGTTGAGGTTGAATCTTATTTAGTCCATAGAGCGTAAGGCATTTGATAATACTTAGCTTTCACAAGCAGAAATGGTGTCATCCTATTAAATACATATGTTATCCGTGACGTCATTCTCTACTGGTAATCGGACTTGCTTAATTTTATCAAAAAATATTTCGATATTACAAATTTTAAGTTAATATTGTGCCAAATATGTCGTATTGAATAGCCTTTCAACACTCATGTCATTAATACTATTATTACTGATTGGCCAGCTTTTAAAGAGCTGAATTATGTTAACCTTAATTAATTTGATTAATAAGCTAATCTTTTCTAACATGCTTAAATACGATCGCCTTTGTTTTTTCCGTAATGTCATTCTATACCTGCTCGAAGTTTTTTATATTGTAAGAATCAAATGGAAAATCCGAACTATATAAAATTATTTTACCAAATACTGGCTCCTTTCAGGATAAATATTATGACATTTTTTCATATAAAGAAAACAAATTGCTACGTTTAATATTCGATTATATATTTGTACTGAGAGAGAAATTTTATGTATGTTAATTGTACAAAGTTTAGTACTAGTATAATCCCTAATTAAACATTAAATTCAGTGTCATAGTTATACATTCCCCAGAATGTTCATAATGCTAATAGTCATTTTGTAAAATAATATTTTAGGCACCCGAGTTGGGCGTATTACCACGGTCACACATACCGCAATGGAAGTTTAAACATACAAAACTACGGAAAGGATCTAAATTTACTTATGGTAAGAGCAATTCTTTTTTATTCCCTTAGCAGAAAAATGCCAGTCACCAGAGCCTTTGCTCGAGTATACACGAGCGAGTGTGGCATGTAATGTCAATTTTTATAATTTCCGACATTAAAGGCATTTGCATGTAAAACACGGTCCCCCTGCCATCAAAAGGTAGGTACTGAAATATTCCAATTCTTGATACAAATATGGTATTTCATTGTACGAAACCTTAAAAAATGCTTAGGTTTCACCAAGTACGAGGGCTGTTCACGAAAGATATTTTTCGAGACTGATTATTGTCTGAATTAATTTCTACATGTTATTTTTTCAAAATAGTCCTCTACCAAAAAAATTAATTTTTTAACACTTTTTTGTCCTAAAACACATGCCTCTTTAGAGTACCAACAATCGAATCGGCTGGGTTAATATTGACCTCTGTCACAGAAGATATTATTATGCGGACCCACCTTTCATTTACATAGAACTTTGACCTCCTTTTAACTGTTTTAAACTACCGCAAAATTATGAACGGTAAAAGCATTTCCACATACGCTCTCTGAAGTTTTTATTTTTGTCTCAGTAGCCGTTTAATGAAAACAAAATGAAACTCAATACCAGGAAATAGCTCCTCACGACTCTCACGTCAGGTGAAGTTTACATTTCGCAACAAAACCGTGAACCTACTAGGAAAACGATGTAGCAGAATACTTCAGTGCTGCCAATCAGTGATACTATACATGTATTAGTGCTCAAACTATCTTTGGCAATGATTTGTATAGTCTAGCCTCCTAATCTGTGACAGTGAATAAATCCCAGAACTTCAGGAATGTAGTGATAAAAATCAGTCAGTCTTCCTTGAGCAGCCCTCGAAGAAATGGCCGACCGCGGACCACAATATTTTCTCAATTAGTACTGCTTGTATCATGTAAATGTAGTGTAAATATATATTATTCATTTAATTTTCTTTTGTCAATTTAATCTGTATTAAACTGTGTAGGATATTTTAAGCTAGCCACGTGAACGGCGGTGATATTCGCATGAATTTCCATGAGAAAAAAATTCACCTGGACCGGGAATCAAACCACGGACCTTTGGCTTTCCGGGCCACTGCGCAGACCACTACGCTACCCATGATCCTCGGAAGCCTGGGCAACGTAGTGGTCTAGGCAGGGGCCCCGAAAACTATAGGTCCGTGGTTTGATTCCCGGTCCATGTGATTTTTTTCTCTTGGTTATTCTTGTGTATTCAACTGTATTTAATAAAAAAATGTCCATCGCATAAATAATATCGTAAGTAAAATTAAGAACTGTTAACCTCTACGTCCAGAAACATGGATGGCTACTTGCGTAAAGCAATACCTCTCCTAGGTTCAATGAATAAAAGAAATTGTCGTAAAGTGTCAATTCACTGCAAATGGTTCATCTACCTTTTCAAGACAATAATGTCTTTCGTCAAAAAAAAAACCTTCCAAACCTTTTTTCTATATCTCATCCCAAATTATCTGCAGTGAATGTCTAATTTCTGCAAATGCTATTGATAAAATTTTGCAGATATACTAAATAATTCTTCAAATCCGAGAAGAACCTAACATACCTACTTGATATCTTCTCTCCCAATTTATGCTTAAGATAATTTTTTCAAGGTACTTCTTTCACCCTTTCCTCCGCATGTGTACCTAAGTATATTTTCCACAATCGTAAGCCTTGTTTTTAATATCAATGCATCATAATCGTAACCTACAGTATATCTTAACTCACCAACTCATGTTAATAGGGTAGTTTCCTATTATTTTTTTATTGTCTTGATCGAAAGTTTATAACCTCTGGAGTACGTGTTTTAAGCCGTTCGATTTTTAAATGACGTTAAGTATTTTTCCTCATTAATTAAAAAGGGAAAAAAATCAATGGCGCGAAAACGCGACGGCAAACTATTGCATGCCGGTTAATCCTACGTGTGACGTTAAACTATTTCCTCTACCTGCCACCAGGTGGTGCTGCGGACGCTTCCAAATAGACGCCGCACTCTGTTAAGGCTTATGAACAAGTATTGGAGGCATATTTATTCCGTTAATTAATTATAATTAACTTTTATTTATTTATTTAACATGACTTATGCAGTTGATTCATTTAAAATCAGTCAGTATTCCTTTCACAAGCATATCATGTAGTTCGCCTATCGCCGCACGACCTTCCCGCCATGCTTCGTCGTAGCAGAAGACACAGCGAGCAGGACGTCCTTGAGCCTATAAAATGACTAATAATACCATGTTTAACTGAGAATTCTTTTCCAACATTGATAGTTTTTACAGGTTAATACTAATAAATATTCACTAGAGCTGAGGGGCCCTGAAATACAACGGTAAGTTCAGGAGACGAGTTTTCCTATGCTTCGCAACGTAAACTACCTTCCTGTTACGTCAGCATGAAGGCAGCGCACCCCGCCATTTCAGAGCCTTTTCAAATGGCCTTAAAATTAACATATAATTCTCTAGTAAACTGGGATTTCTCAATACAAACTTTTTGCGTAAATTAAATACATTTATGGCAGGGCACAAATCGCAATTAATGAAGTCCGTTTTCTTTGATGAAGGAAACTACCCTATTGCATCTATACGTGCATACCCTGTGCCCTCTTTGATTTCCTCCTCTTGCAACACGCTAACCTCAATCCATTTCCTCTATGCTGGAGTGTAGCCCTCTCTAGTCCTCTATGCCCATTAACTTGATACCCTAGTCAGCAAATAAAGTAACGGCGCTCATTTCCAGGTTGGAGATCGTGTCGGAGTGATGAGGAGTGGGGCCGGTAATCTGCACTTCTACGTCAACGGCGTCGACCAGGGTCCCGCCGCGTCCAACATGCCTTCCCCCGTTTACGGAGTAGTGGAGCTTTGGAACGATGCTGCCATGGCTACCATCGTTGATTGATCACGTCACGCCCCTTAGCTGATACACGAAATTGTTTTAGGATCTATGTGGTGGAACGTAAACTCGACGAAAGAAGAATTATTTAAAGTAATTTCACAAACGATTTTGATGAATTACATCATTTTCAAGCGCTAATAATTGCGTTATCTACTTGAAATTGGTCGTGCAACAAACCCTGGCAAGTAGAAAATTGTTAATTAATGATAATACTGCTTATAATGGTGGTCATTGCAATAATATGAAGAGAGCTACGAGTAGCACCTTAGGGAATGATCATCAAAAATGTTTGGCCTAATCATAACCGTTAAGGATTTATTTGCATTTAAGCAAAGCTACTTGAAGATTAATGGCTTGTAGACGTTTTTTAAGTTTAATACCAATTCATTTCCGCGAGGAAAACGATGGAAATCCATTAACGTTTTTCATGTGGAAGTTTTCTCATCAAAATATGTAACAACGAGATGTTCATCATTGTATTTATTTGAGAAATTCCTTTGTTAGTATGTTAATAAGGACAGTAAACTATGTATTTTAGATAAAAATGTATGTGATTGTGAGCAAAAATATAATATCATTCATTACTATCTTATTGCTTGAGGAAATTTTCCTCTTCTCTAGATGAAAACTACTAAAACATGACTGAATATTGAATATCAGGAACTAAGTTACGTTATAATTCTCCACGCATAAAACCATTCAGACTGTTTTTACATCTTTGGAATACATTAGACGGTATATTTCACATCAAGGGATTGATGTTCAGTACTATTTTGGTATCTTTCTGATCTTTACAAATCAAATGCGTATCAAATATATTCATCATAGATATTCGAGTCCCCCGAATTGCTCCATGTACACATGAATACCTCAATGAGGACATGAGTGGCCGAATGAATGCAAAAAAATACCTGAGAACCTCAGCAAGTACTTGAAAAGTCCTAAATAGAAGATTATGAATGGATAGGTAACCCAGCGACAAACCTGATATCTAATGTGATAATACCCACTTCGACGAGTACCAGATCGTCTAGTTGAGTCCCGCTGTTTTCATTTGAACTCCCAGCTCTCAAAATCGCATTGTCGCTATTATTACGATCGCTAATTAGATTATCGCTAGCCACATTTCATCGAGAACTTGTAGTGCCGAGGTTTTCTGAATGATTAGTATACCACCTCGATTGGCGTGCCTGGGAAGTTTAAGAAATGTTTGAGTGTTGTATAAATTGCATAATATAGGTCGACACCGTAGTAACTCTTTACCAATAACAGAAACCACATAAGGAAAGATTCTTAGTGCCTACTGTGCATCTAGGCGTGGTGTCAGATGACTTGGAAGGAATATCTATTCCTTCCCTTTAAAGACTTTCGCAAGTCACAGAGGATAGTCAATATTTGCATTGGTTTCTTTCGACACCTTAATCGGTTAGCAATCCTAAGATTGGTACGATGCAGCTCTCCACTCAATTCTTCTATCGGCCTTCTTCTTCATATGGGCATAATGTTACTCTTACATATCTTTAACTGCTTACTTTACATATGAGTATCTCAGGCCAGGTTCACCTTCGCCATTCTTCCCATTCTTTGGTCCCCGACGACGACGTCTTCATCAGCTGTCTGTGTCTCAAGATGTGGCCCATCAAGTTGTCCCGTCTTCTCAATGTAATCAGAAGACTTCTCTTTTTCTCCACTCTTATTACCCTTTCATTTGTCATTCGGTTGATCCATTATATGTTCGTCATTCTATGGTAGCGTCACATTTCGAATGCCTTGACTTCTCAGTTTTTTTATCGCGAAAGATTCACTGCTATGAAGATACATGCTTCAGGCGCTTATTAAAATGATCCGTATCCTAATTTTCTTGCTTACGTTTCCAGTTGTGGTTAATAGATTTTTTAAATAAATGTATGTTATTTTATGGTTATTATAATGAAGAATATAGTTTTGTCTGAGGTGAGCTAGTTCTGATTGGTTGTTCTCATTCATAATAACAAAGTTGGAAATTGCTAACTCCGATTGAGTTAAGCACTTCAAATAACGCAGATCATATAAACACCCGTCATGAAAACAAGAAACTTTATCCAATGGAAGTACTAACCGACTACCTTCGACAAAGAAGTAAATAATAAACATTCATAAAAAATACGGTTATCCAAATACAGCGAAGGTTAATAGCAAAGACATACCAGTATTTGCGTCTAAGATGGGATGCAAGTAATGACAGATATATAGTTTCATTGTATATCACCTGGAAATACTATGCTCTCACTGCGATCAGATATTAGAGCGTTCATCAATTCCCCTTTCTAAGCACTACTCTTCAGAGAGAGAGAGAGCTGTGCGAAATATTACGTCACTCCTGCTAGGCTAATGCCGTTCAATATCCTCATGGCACTACACTTAGCTCACGGTATTGGTCAGCGTGTCTCAGCGTTAAGCATATTTTATTTCCTAGGCGTGATGTATTTTATTCTAAGATAAAACCAGGGATAAAGTGATGGTAAATATTTAATAAAATTATTTAAAGTCCTCATTAGTAGTTGGCATCATTGGCATGAAATTGAGGTATTAAAATAAATAATTTCCGAATGACTGTTTGACTACAAACAAATCACGTTAGGGATGAACAAATTATGCTAAACGTACTCAGACCCTTGAATGCCCCCTGCCACACACCCTTGGGATTCGTCGCAGGGTTTTACCTGGATGTACATAATTGCCTTGTTTTTCTTTCTCGGGCTTGTCTTCCTGTGTCTTTGGTGACCTCCCTTTCATAAGGACATCTTTTGGAGCTGTTCTTGGCTCGCATTTTTCTTATAAGAGAAAAAAATGGGAGGAAAAAAAGAGTAAAAAATGAATGAATGGAGGAAAAAAGAGGAGAAAGTGAATTTAAAAGAAATGGATTAAGAAAAATCAGAATAACAAGCAAAGATAAAAGAATACCTACCTTAAGAGGAATTAATAATGTATGCGAATGAAAAACTAATATATTCGAAACTGCTCTTTACATTCAAATTAACTTATAGCTTCCAACTCTTTGAATGAGTTAGTTAAAGGAATCTCTCGGCATCTGTTCTTCGGTGTGAACCTTTTTTGGGGCAACTAATCCTTCCACAAGATTCTTGTTGGCCTTAATTAAAAGAAACCGCTTTATGACAGGCTTTGCATGACACACTGGCAAAAGAAGGTATCAAATGCACTCCACATCTTTGACCGCGTGCATCGTATTCCGAAGCTTAAAAAAATAAACAGTATATCGATGTACATTGGGAATTACCTAAGAGTGAATGTTATGAGCACTTTAAAACCATCACGAGGAACAATACATCCATGTCAGTAAAGGTGTTGAACTCGTCGTTCTGGAAAAATTGGCGTACCTCTGTGTCCTTCAGAAAAAAAGAGTTTTCAAGGCAGTGAGGGTAGCAATCATTATTTTCCATACTCAGTTGATGTGGCACTTGAAAGAAAGCAGCGATATTCTTCCTGACACTCAAGTATTCATCGGGTCGGGTGCATAATTTTACAACGTGTATTGAACCAGGTATTCGATAATTCACTGGAGGGGATCAGGTAACATTCCTTGAATTCTTTCCCGCACTCAACTAATCATAAATATATTCATGTACTCATCCAGGTATTCATGTATTTCTCGGGCACCCATTTTCGAAAATGTCATCTCCACGGCTGGTGACCTGCGACTCCCCGCCTGATACCCTTGCGGTGGCTCGCAGGGTAAAACGCAGATTTTTATACATTCATTTTGTTACTTAATGAGTCCGTTGAGTATGTTTGGCATATTGCAAAGAATATGCATCATACTTTCAAGGCTAATCCATTACTATATTTTTGAAAAGACATTCCCAGTCTTATTGTAACTCTATCGTGGTGCTCATTTACGGATTCACGTTCGCTAGAGGAGGGTTAAGAATCAAAGTTCGTCAAGAATGAAGGCACGATGTAACGGAATATGATTTTTGCGTAGTTTTCGTCCTCATCGTCACCTCTCTGATTGTAAAGGCGACTGTTTTTCGGAGGAAGCCGAATTTTAGGCTTATGCCTCGTCTATTTACTCAATCCACACATTTTAAGCCTTCCTGACAATTGAATGCATACATCAGTGACAGTCAATACAGATGTATTATTCATATATCGAGGCCAATCTAATGTTTTTCCTTCGTGGTTTCTGTGCACTGCGAGTCCTCATTTTATTATTTTCTAGAACATATTTTTTGCTTGGACTTTGATTATAATATGAATTATGATTTGAAATTAAAGCAACTATGAGGTTTCTCTAACAGGTTGTTGGGTTGTTCTTCCCACTCTAAAGTTTTATAAGTGTCAATTTATTTCATAACTAGACCCAAACTGGAGCTACGTGGTCGTATATGGGACACATGACTGTAGTAAAGGTAATGTTTCTTTAACTTTCGCAGGCGTGAAATGCATTTTAGTAATTTACGAAAGGTGAATCTGCATATGGTCACTTTCATCGCAACGTTTTTGAAGTGTGCTTTGAAATTAAAACGACTATCAGCCTCTCTCCCTGGCAGTTGGGTTCTTCCCCCATTCTATTGACTATGTAACGTCTGATTTATGTATGACTATGTAACGTTTGTTTGAGAGATGTTGGTGGGTTGTTGGGGGAGTGAAGCGGGGGATTGTTATTTTGTGGATTGGTTGTTGATTTTGGTGCGGAGAAGGAAGAATAAAGAAGTCTGAAAAGTAGCGTCTTCTTTACTGAAATAAGTGTACTCCCGGAGTATTTGTCCGACGTTACAACTACTTAAATATCCGTAAACAGCTACTGACGTCCGTTGTAGCACTCGGACCTGTTAATAGGATCGCCTTTGTTGTGGCCGTGTTGACTTCCTATCTTAATCTATGATATGAAACTGACGTATCAGCAAACATTTATTTTTTCCGGTTTTCTGTTATCACCTTAGTAATAACTACTGAATTATCAGTATAGAATGCAACAATAGTATGTCAGTCCTCGAAATGACTAGCTGTAGACTATAAGCTGTGAGGTTTTATGAGCGAAGAATTTGGAGCATGCTACTTTACGGCAGTGAGGCGTGGACGATGAAAGTGGCGTAGAAGAAAAGGGTGGAAGCATTTAAAATGTGGTGCTACAGAGGAATGATGAAGATAAAATGGATCGATCGAGTTAAAAACGAAGAAGTCTTAAGAAGAGTGGGAGAAGAGAGAAGTCGGCTGAAAACTCTAAGAAGAAGACAGGAGAATCTAATCATCCATATATTAAGACATGATGGCCTGATGAAGACAATAGTTGAGGGAAAAGTGAACGGGAAGAACGGCAAAGGAAGGCGTCGTATGAGATATATGGAGCAAGCTGTAAAGGATACGGAAGAGAGAAATTAAATTAATATGAGGAGGTTGGCCGATAGAAGAATCAAGTACGGGACTGAGTCAAACCAATCATAGTATTGTTGACCGATGATGATGATGAACTCTTAGATTGCCGTAGAGCGCAATCGGCGTCTCTCTTGCAGTGTCACTATTAGCCGTACGTATTTTACTGTCTGCTCACTGGTGATTTTTAAATCCAGCGAATTTTAGATACCCAACTTTTTGAATTCCCAAATTGACCACTTGCGCACTGTTACTTATATTTTCACATGTATTGCGTTAAATATATTTTTTATGAGCATCAATAAAATCGGCTAAAATGCTCCTGCAATTGTACATCTACATCTACATAATACCCTGGAAGCCACCTCAAAGGTGTGTGGCAGGGGATGAATTCTCACCAAACATGCACTACACATCATGAATTTAAAAGGATTAGTATTTATATGTTAGTCTGAACTGCAATATTTAAAAAGAAAAAAAAAAGCAAACTACTCATGTACAAACGTACTATTAGATGGGTATCACTCAAGTCCTTACACCAACATCAACTACCTATGGTATGGATTCAATCACTCGTATTGGACATATTTACCGCTATTCATATCCCTAATTGTACAAGGACGAATTTTACCATGCTTCCTAGAATTATATCGGTCAGCACTCAAAGAGCAATTGTGCAAGGAGGAAAATAGCACAAAAGTACAGAAAATACATTGAATCCATAAATAATTATAGCTGTTAAAAATAACGACGACGGGTCTCATGAGTACCTAGAGATGAAATAGAATATCAAAAATCGAATAGTAGCGAACTCTGACCAAATATAAGAATGAAATGGTAAGGGTATCTCATCTCGTATCTCAACACATCGTGCACGTGCTTATTCTCCTCACATTCATGCCTCAACAAGAACCTTGATCCAAAAACGTGTTTGCGGCAGTGTGTGATGCGCGAGGTCCCTTCGTTCGGAGTCTAGTAGGAGGTAATAGCCTTGAAATGCACGCTGGGGCAATCTTGCTCCTTCAACGTCAAATTCAGTTCTCCTTCTGAGAGTAATGCCCCGCATTTCCCTCGACACGAACTCTCCTCTGCGTGTGTAGCGCTATCTGTCGTCGAATGTGAGAAACATTCACTTCTACGCCGGAAGAGCTCGGGTGCGGCATGCGATTCGTATGCTGCGGGCCAGGAGGCAAAAAGTGTTTATTTCAACAAATGGTAAGTGTGTTATTATTTAGATTAAACTTAAGCAGCTATTTAGGCATTTATCACAGCAGGTATACTGAATTGACCATTAAAGGGCTACTGCTTTATGAGAAGCCAATTTAATAATGTTCTTGTCATGCTGAATTTTAATGTATATTTTTCCCTGGTTATGTTTCTCAAGGGGATTGCTGCCCACTGATGCTGAGTTGGTCATCGGTTCGGTGAAGAGGGAGCATGGGTGGACGGAAATTAAGGATATTGTGTTAAATGTGAGTATTCATCATCATTGGTCATCGATCCTCGGATTGGTTGGACGCAGCTCCTTACTGAGTCCTTCTATCGGCTAATCTCTTCATATCTGAGTATTTCTTATCTTTCACATCCTCCATCACTTGTTCCATATATCTCACACGTGGCCTTCCTTTGACATTCTTCCTATTCACTTGTCCCTCGACTTCATCAGGCCATCATGTCTAATGATGCGGCCGTTTAAGTTGTTTCGTCTTCTTCTCAAGGTATTTAGAAGACTTCTGTTTTCTCTCACTCTTTTTAGGACTTCCTCGTTACGTAGGCTGGTTACAGGCTGCGACGTAACCTGCGCAATTAATGTATCTGAAAGTCTTATACTTCGAGCTAGTCATAATGAACTCGGTAAATATTATACTTCTCTCTCGTCGCAATGCTCATGCCATTTATTGACGGTGAATTTTACTTTATGTCTTAGCAGCAAAGGTATCAAGATAATCATGAACATCCAAACCAGTCTAAATAACAGTATAAAGGATTGATATAATCAGTAGGAGAGCGTAAACTTCTTATTCCCAATGAAAGTTTTCAACATGCCCTGTAGCGATATTAAAATTTGATTGCTCTATAGAAAGGAAAGCCTTGTGCAATTACAAAATAGCCTTAGGCAATCATACAACGACAAAAATAGGCAAGGGAGGAAATGGTTGAAGAATTGATATTCTATAGAAAAACTTCCTCCCATCTCTGGACTTCAACCGAGTCCCTGTCGTCGAGTCTGAGTCTCTCGATTACTCGCTGTGTGGGTAGTCAGTACATTTGACTAGATGTGTCAGAGAGGCACACCGCAGCTCCCAAGTGCCGATGGGCCTGTGAGTAGATAATAGGAATGAACAATAAGTGTGTGGGATTGGAGTTGGTTATTCAGGGGATGCGACCGACAGCTAAGGTCATTTGTGCCATATAGGATAGGTGGGTAATGAAAGGAACATTTCAGGTAATGGAGAAAGAGTAAAGATAAACCCGGCGTCGTCATTAGCCCACTCTTAAAGATAGCGGCAAGGGGACCACGACTTAACGTCCCATCCCACGGACGGAGTATTGAACCTGAAATGCCCTCCACTCGGAACTCAAGTGGGGACCGGTTTTCCTCTGAAAAATCCGCCACTGCCGGGAATCGAACCCGGGCCCTCAGGATGGGAAGTAGGATTGGAGTTACAGTGGGCTTTCCAGGGGGGCTGTGTTTGAAACCTTCGGGATTATCTCGATTAGGTTGGTAATCAAGGAGCCATGTAGTCCAAACCCAAATGGTTTGCGAATTGAGTGTGTCTCAATCGCTAGTTACAGTATCATTTACTGTTTTCACTGCGTTTTTTTCGGCTCTCTCCAACACAGAGCTCAGGAATAAGATAAAACACAAGCGTAATCAACGAATGAGATGGTAATCAGTGTTTTAACTCACCAAATTGGCGAACCATTCTTGTTTATACCACGTGACTCCTTGGTTACCTATTCGAGGTTACCTATCGACGGTTTCACACACCCCCCAGGAGGGCGATTAAGGAATTGTGTCTTTCTTAAGGTATTCCCAACGGAGTTTCAAGGAACATTGTTGTGAGAGGACGAAAACATGACTCTTGTAGGCTGGGATCAATTTTGTTTATGGAATTAGGTTTAAGGATGCTTCAGTGGCTGAAATTCTATCGCATTGTCGTGCTTACTTGTAGGACCAAAATTATCCTTAAGATTACCCAGGCCTATGCCCCAGCGCGGATTTGAACCAGTGATCTTTTGGTTGTCAGATTACGGACTTGATTCTTGCGGCCGATCCATGACATCTCTTTCAGAGGCAATTAATATACGCGCTACTACGTAAAACCCTTCCAGCCACCGCGAAGTTGTGTGGCAGGGGTTTTAGATCACCAATCATACCCTACTTAGAGGTAAAAAGTACAAATCTATGCTATCTCATTCAAAGTCTCTTCTGTATAATTTCTTCTGCCTTCTAGTCTTATACGAGATAAGTGAATAGTAGATTTCTCCTTTTTCTTCCTTTATTTTTCTCCTTTTATCTGTTTCCTAATGAAACATATTTTGTATTCTCTCGGGCGTAATTTTGTAATTTAACATTGTATTCCTTTGTTTTGACACAAATTACGGTATCTCCTCTCCATTTCAGTGCGCAAGCATTTATTACTTCAATACCTTTTATTTTTTCAGATCGTAATACAGCCTTTTTGAGTAGCGTTCTTTGTCTACATGGGCAACCGGGTAGCTAGATGAATAGGTTACGCTGTTACTTCATCCCTCCCTTTTCATCGTTTGTTCATTCACATTTAAATGACCATAAGTCGCCTTTTCCACGTAACCCGTCGCAGCTGCAGGGTTCACCACCGTTTCATTTTGCATTTATTTTAACATTTCGATCCCTTTGGAAGAGATAGAGAGAATATATTTGTAGGATTTTGAGAGCTGAACGCGGAGGAGATGGGAAAGTTGCGATACACAGACTGGGGGTCGATTGACCGAGTGCTTTGGATGGATCTGAGGGGTAAGGAAGTCGTTGGCGGGAAGTTTAAGGGGTCAAAGCTGACCGAAGGAACGAGTAACTGGGAAAAACCTGGTAACGTAAGCCATTACCGAAGATCATGGAGGAATAGGGGAAAGAAAATGTCCTTTAGGGTTCTCGACCCAGATCCAACTTCTCCTTGAAATCTCCGTATTTTGACAGGCCGTGTCTCTATTGGTGGTATATTCTACTTTTGTCATTCCAGAGGAGAGGAGTATTTTTGTATCACTATCACCATCTTCAGAGAAAGCATATCCTCCTCTATGAAATGATGCTCCTTAATCTCTCCCCCATGGTACGCACTACCCTCCCCTACCCCCACTACACTGGTGACCGCTCCCCTATCCTCTAATCCACCCCCCGTATTCCCCCATACGTAAAGAATTTCCCGTGAATCTCCGGACTCTATGTAAACATAAATTAAAAACAATCCAACATAACTGATGATGGCTTGGCAGCTGAAACCAGTTGTGAATGTTTTAATAGACTGGACGTCACAATGTTTTAAACTTTTTCGATAGTCCAGATCTATCAGGCTGAATTGCCGAAATGTCGAACACCAGTTGAGGTATTTTAGTTGTAGAGAATTCTCCTAGATGTCTGTTGAACGCGTAGGTGGTGTAAATATTAATAAATTAAAATAGTTAATAAAAAAATCAGAGATAAATGCAATTCATCACTCCAGGCCTCACTTTGAAGCAATATTGGGAACGCAATAACATTATTGTGGAATTCTACACATTTATGACGATTCACTTTGTGTCCAATATCGGAAATACTCGGAATAATTTCCGATCGCCAGCATAGGTATGATGAATATTTTCTTTCCCTTCCTGAAGATGCGTTTGATCGCATTAATCATTTATCCATTTTTATAACTTTTATTATTCTTGCCAAAAGTATTTCAAGTTTTTTAAACAACTGTGGGAAAAGCATCTGAAATAAATTCACGCCTTTGGGGAAAATATTTCATTGCAAATGGTGTCTAATCAGATGCTTACTCATACAAGTACGCTCTCTCGCATAGATTTCAAAACTCAATGCTCACTTTACACTGCACTGCGCCGCTGAGGTGAAAGCCAGTTATTTTTTATCGTCCTTATGGAAGACTCGAGACTTCTACCAAAGCTTCTGAGATATCGACGGTACCACTGACCGAGGAATAGGAGGTCACGCTTGGAAACGAAATGGAAATCCAAGGCTGAAGGAGAACTGGGCCAGGACTCGTATCTCTGTGGTCGAATGCCCCCACATATTTCTTTCTCGTAAATTACTTTTTGAAGTTTTCGTGATAGCCTTTACGTTTGAATATTACGAATAATGTAAAAAGGCTCTTGCATGCAATGAGAGCATTTTCATTTCTTTTTCCTATTGCAAATCGTTGCGGTGAAAAAAACCCGGACATCCAAGGAATTAATAAAATTCCTTTTGTTTCAATTGATCGTGGTTTCGTCGCCGAATTTTGTCGAATTTTTTCATACTTCTGGAGTTTTATTGGCTGAAGCCGTGGTGCAATATTTCCCACAGAAGAGTAAAGGAAATTAAATTTTCCCTCTCCCGTGAAATAATACTTCTAAACCGACTGTACATGTACCATTTTATGTCTTACGCACATGTGTAATGTTGCATTTTTGCATTTTCAAAGAAAGATGTCAATTTATTTGTTATCAATGAATTACCATATAGTTATATATATGTCGATTTATTCTGGAATAAATAGAATTTGATGAATCTTGTTTGAATATAGTAAGGTTACACTTAATATTTTTGTGTTTGGAAACCAACAGTCTGAAATTAAGTATTTTACAATCTTTGATTTCTCATTCTTTCATGGTTTCAAGGATACCTCACCGGAATTTCTATGTGCTGTATCATGGGAAATGACATTTCTTGAGAGTGTGACGAAGGCATCTGAGAATTGGTCCATGGATGCGATTGTCAACTGAGCCTCAGCAGTTTTGCACTACGATTCTTCCTTCAACGGCGTGAGTCTGAAGTTCAGTTTACTAACTACACTTGGATCGGGACAATATTGTGTTAAGTTGAAACTGAAGTAGCTGAAGTCATTTTGCATTCTGAATATCTCGGTGCATTGCAAACCAGGTGGCAAGGTAGATGTTCTTAAAACTTATTTTATTTGGACGCTTAAGCGAAACTAATTCGTGTATTATTATTTCAATCCATTTTCTCTTCATCATTCTTGTCTATGTTATATTTCAATTAATGCTCTTGTTATTCATTATATTACGGAAATGAAGGATCATGGTATACTTTTCATGATTTTGATTCAGTACTTTTTTGCCCCGTTTTTCAGATATTATTTTTTTCCTGGGAGTCTGCCCCTTTCACCTAAGCTCTTCTCATAATTATTTTATCTTGAATCATCCACCAGCGGTTATTCTACTTTCAAAGTTGGAAAAATTTTCCCCTTCTGCCTTAGCTCATTTTCGTGGTCTTGCCAAAGCTCTTATTTTCATGATACAATTTCTTGATGACTTCGTTCTCTTTTAGTTACATTTTCGTTAATGCATGTCATTGCCTTCTCTAACGTGACATTCGGCTTCCTTCCAACTTCTTTGTAACCTGCTCCAGCTTCAGTTTCGTCGGCAAGAGATAATGTTTCTGCGAGAATACTCTTTTTTGAATCATTCGCTGTAATACATAACTATTTCTGTTATCACTTATCATCATTCCTAAGATTGGTTCGACGCGTATCTTTACTCGATTCTTCTGCACATTGATTAACGTCTCTATGCTAATATAAGCTTTTACTTTTCCACCTTATTCAGTTTAAAACTGGATCTCATGTACTTCTAGGACCTTTCAGGCCTTTCCTTTTGCTTTAACTTTGACAGACTAGGGACCACCACGTTTGGCGCCCAATTAAGTCATCTGATCTTCATTTCAGGCGTTTTTTTCGATTTTCTGCTCTATTATTCATACTGCAACCTCTTACTTACCCGGCTGGGCAACAATTTCGTCTTTGTTCTTCTCCAGCATCACTGTCATGCATGAGGCTACAACAAACGAACGTTCTGATGAAGGGTTTCTTCACTTCTAATCTAATCTTATCAGCAATTAAATTTCCTTTCGGAAAAACTCTCACTTCTCTTCTGAGCTTTTGCTCATCTCCATATTTTCTGTCCTTCGCCACTATTTGTGTTTACTGTCATGCAACCCGCGTCATCCTCATATTTCAATCTGACTGTTCCAGTGCAACGCCAAACAGCAGCATTCCATTATTTCATGTGTATTTTCTCATGAATACTCTTTCCTATAGATGTTTTTGTGTCCATTTGTCTCGCCCAACGCTCCAATTCTCACGCTCTCAATCTTCTTGTGATAAGGATTATTAATGTGAGCTACCATGCCTTGTTCGCCCACCTAGGATGAGAATGTTGTTGCTGTTGGTATAACTTCGCTGGATTCCCCACCCCATACTGATGTCGGCGTAACTGTGACGGGATTCAAATAGAGGAAATTTTTTCCCAAGATAGAAAAACTAACGATGTATTTTATTAAATCTACTGTAATAACGGAATATTGGAAACCTACCACCCACTGTTGATTATCTAGCTTCCACCCATTTTAATGACAATTTTGAGATCCAAACCTACTGATAGCCATATTATTTACACATTTATAGAAATTGCCACCCAACCGTCAATCTCTCGCTGTTATATAATTCGTCGACGGATTCTTGAAACCTACTTTGTGTTTAATATAAAATTTTAAAAGGGGCACAGAAATTTATGAAGTGGTCAATTAGAATATTTCGTATCAATTATATAAATAGAATATAATTTATTTTATACTTTAACTCAATTATATCGCATTGCTGTTTTCATTGGTAGACGCGCCTTGACAAGAACAACATTTTCATGCAAAAAACTCAATTTTGGCATTCTGGTCACATAGTAGGTTTCAAGAATGCTCCGACTAAATGCATCTGTGATTCAAATGACTGATTAACTTAACTTTGATCATCGAAATACATCACCCCTCTTTCAATTCTGCATCAACTCTCTTTCCAGCATCAGCCCTTGCCAGCTTCTATGAACAGTCTCTCCACAATTTAGTTAAAACATTGGGAAGTATTTTGTTTTGCTGTGGTCTTCAAGGCATCTACTTTTGTCAAATATTGCTGATTTCCCCTAATTTTGGTTAAATTTAAACTGGCGGAGGACTTTCTTTAGCCAAATTTCAAGTATCTAAAAATAACTTAGGCCAGAATTCATCTGCTTTATTTTCGCAATTGATTTTTTGATTTTAGAGTCATCACTATAATATGTCTGCGTTTATATCCTCTGTCTTATTATCGTTTAGTCTAAGACTTTATGCCTGCACTTTCTCTGTTATCATATGCAGTTAGGCACACATGTTAGTCGTTGTCTTCAGTATTAGCTCCTTTTAACGTGAAACCTTGTAGTTTCAAATGATAATCACCTAACATTTCCATGAAAATCTAGCATTCGTTCAAACACTGAAATCAAACACTTTTCCTTTGTAGCGTTAAGGCTCGCTGCACCCCATCTCCTGGATTCAAGGATTTTTAACCTTACTTATCATTTGTTTTATTTCCCACCAAGTGAAGCTATGTACATACAATTATTGGCGTGCGCACTGTTAAATTATTTATGTATTTTCCTCCAGTATTACGGATATTTTGTTTTTAGGAACGAACGGGATTAAAACTAGAGGGGGGCGACATTTTCCACATTCTGTGACTGTATCATTAGCCAAAAAATAATCCCTTATATTTCCCATATGTGCACTACATAATGGGTTTAAAGATATCATACAATCAGGAATTCTGCGTTCATGTTCTCTGTCTCGTAAGCGATATCTGAGTACCCCTTTAACTTCACAATCTCTCTCATTATTTGAGAATATGACCAAATATCTTAGCCATTTATACGTTACTAAGTCAACAGTCTATCCATAATATCTATCACAATCCATTGATACTTTCCCAATTCCATTCCTGTTATCTTCAATTTTTACATGTTTTGTTTAAACCGATTAACAAATTGATTTTTGCGAAACAAATTCTTAATATTAATAACTGAACTTTTATTGTTCAGTCCAGTTTGTTAACTGTACATAAGTCAAAGGCGAAGTTTAATCAAGAAAATCTTTATTTAGTCCCTACTGTGTATTTTAAGAACATCCCCAAAGAAATTAATTGGATGACACTATTTCAGAACAAAAGTTCATAGATAAATTGATACCTCCAGTATGGCAACTCTACCAATATTCAAAATAAACGTTGATTTTAATACAACCTCATTAAGCCTTTAATTATTCACTGATCTTCCTGGAAGCACTAGAGGTATTTGAGGAAGAGGTTGGAATTTAGAGAGCTGGGGAAGTAGGAATAGATACCTGGCGTTAGCATTACATTGCCCTGAATTGAAGCCACCTTTGTGTTCACAGATTTTCCATCCCTTTGGATGCACGGAGTACTGGACTTGATATGCCGTCACATAGCATTTAAGTGAAGGCTTTATGGTACACCTCTGAAAAATCAGTAAACACTGCCGGGAATAGAACCATAAATTAGCGAAGCAATATTTTATTCGCGCCACCTAACGAAGTCCGTAGGCTAATATTACCAATACAACAATATCGGGAAATGCACAACTGGATGAATGTTGTGAAATCATAAAAATATATAAAAATGTAGTGATCTGTCTGCCGGTTCTATGTTCGTTACGCATCTCTTCAAAAACTACAGAACCGGTTGAAGTGAAATTTTGTAGTATTCTAGCGTATACACTAGAAGGTGCTATAGTGTATACAGAAAGTGCTCAGAGCCCGGGGCTCGATTCCTGGCGCCAATTGTGTATTTACATTGGTTAAAATTGACTTTTTCAAAATAGGGTAGCGCAAGATTTTTTTCTTTCGCTCAGTAAAATAATTAAATCTTAATCGATTTCTTTCATTCTTTCTGTATTTAATGGTAAAATATTTATACTTTCGAATTCTTTTCACTGATTTACACTTTCTTGTACAAGTGGCTGGGAAATATGTAATGTACGTTGAAATTTTAGTTTTTTTGGTTCATTTCTGAGCGTTGCTAAGGCCTTTACCATTGTCGTGCCCGAAATGAAAATAACATAAATAGTTCGTCAGAGAGGGATTCTTTACGGAATTGTGCTTTTCATGAGGATATATGAAGGTACTGGAGGCATTGTAGGCTATTCGTGAAGCATGGTCAACCATATTTTTCCGCACAAAGATACGTGCTGACTGCTAGCGCTACTCACGGATTTAGGTTTGCATTCGGTTAAAATTAGGAGTACTTAAATGAATGTTTCAGCGGTGTTCAAATTGTGAATGCTTTTTTTAATTCTTTACGGGTTTGTGCATTTGAACCGACCTGGGACATGAAGAGGAGAGGCGGAACGCTTTTTAAATAATCGCCGATGGAGATAGCTTGAGATTTGAGATGGTTTAACAAAAACCAGGGAATAAAAATCAAATCCCAATGGAGCATTTTATCGCATTACGTATCCGTGGGATTTTCAATAATGCCATTGCAATGATGCAAAAAAAGTTCGTCCAAAAGCGATTTCTAAAACTATTGTCCTTTTCGTGAGGATATTGAAAGGTAATAAAAAAGGTATTTGTATTTGTATTTTGAATGTGTAAATGGTATTTAAAAGCTAATTCTTGAATCTAGATCTGCCATTTAATTCCGAAAAGTTATACTGGCTTACTTTTCGCCCTACTCCCGGATCAATTAGGTTTGATTTCCTGAAAACTAAATGTATTCAAATGAAAGTTTCTGCGGGGTTCAAAAGATGATTATTTAATGAATTTTTACCGTATTCCGAAGTGGACCGCATTCAAAATTGTCTTTTGAACATAAGAACATGATAAGAAACATAAGTGAAGTCTAATCAAAAATAAGAGTAGCAAAATGAAAAAAAATTGTGATACAGTTAAACGTCAAATATGCAGTAGGTGTGAAAATGCGCAACCGAGCGACGAGTAGGTTTAAGTAGGCTACATCTGTATTAAGTACTCATCATCATTGATCGACAATCCCAAGATTGGTTTTGACGCAGCTTTCCTCTCGATTCTTCTATCTGCCAACCTTTTCATAATGGCGTAATTCTTCTCTTTTACATCCTTCACAACCTGTTCCATGTATCTCATACGTGGCCTGCCTTTTCCAATCGTCCCGTTCACTTTCCCCTCGACGAAATTATTCATCAGGCCATCGTATCTCAAGATATGGCCGATTAAGTTTTCCCTTCTTCTTTTTAGGGTTGTCAGCAGACTTCTTTTTTTTCCCACTCTCCTTAGGACCACTTCGTTACTTACTCGGTCGATCCATTTTATCTTCAGCATTCTTCTGTAGCACCACATTTCAAATGCTTCCAGCCTGGACTTCTCTGCTGCTGTTATTGTCCATGCTTCGCTGCCATATAGTAAAATACTCCAGATGTATGTCCTAATGAAGTATTTCCTCACTTCTACGCTTGTATTCCCTGCTATAAGTAGATTCTTCTTTTGATAGAAGGCCCTTTATGCCTGGACTATTCTTTCTATATTCGTCCGACGTTGGTTACTCGGCTTCCAAGGTAACCGAACTCTTTCACCTCTTCTAGCTTTTGTTTTCCTACTTTAGCGTTGGTTTTAGCCTCTTCTCTCTTGCTGCACGCCAGTATCTTTGTCTTCATCTTATTTATTTTCAACGGATATCTAGGCCATTGTCCTTTCCATGGTTATCAGCATCTTATTCTGATCCCTCTCTGTCCCTGCTATGCGTGCAATGTCATCAGAGAATCGCAGTATGCTTATTTTTTTCCATGGATATCCACCCCAGAAGACTTCTCTTAGATTTCATTGATGGCTCTCTCGATGTAAACATTAAAAATTACTGGAGAGACTGCACAGCCATGTCTGACTCCTTTCCTTATTCTTGCCTCTTCACAGTTGGGTCCAGATTTAAACACAGCTACTTGGTTTTTGTACAGATTGTGTATAATTCTTCGGTCTTTGTAGGACACTCCAATTCCCTTCAGAATTCCAAGCATTGAATCCCAATCCAAGTTTTCAAAAGCCTTCTCTAAATCCACAAATGCAATGAACGCCGGCTTTTTCTTCTCCTATTATCTTCTCTATCAGCAGCCTAAGGGCCAATATTGCTTCTTTCGTGCCCTTAGTTTTCCTGAACCTGAATTGATCGTCATCAAGGAACTCCTCTGATTTTCGTTCTATTCTTCTGTATGAGATCCTTGTCAATTTCTTCAATGTATATATGTTTTAAGGGTTATAGTTATGAAATTTGCCTATTTCTCTGCTCCTCTCTTCTTGGGAATAGGAATAATGATGTTTTTCTCGAAGTCCCTTGGAATTTCTCCTGTTGAGTACATGTCGCAGATGGTTTTGTAAAGATGAGTTAATGTCTTCTCTCCTGCATTTTTAATTAGTTCTGCAGGAACATCATCAATATCACGGGCCTTATTCATCCGAAGATCCCTTACTGCAGCGTCGAATTCCGATCTTAATATTGATGCCCCCGTATCATCCTTTTCGACTTCGCTTTCCTCTTCAATCACTTTCATGTTGAGATTGTTTCCGTTGTATAAATATTCCAGATATTGCTCCCATCTCTTCACTTTGTCCTCGTTTTCAATCAAAAATTCTCCATTCTTGTCCCTTATGGCATTGCATCTTGCGCTCCGTTCCTTGAAGTGGTTTCTTACTATCCTGTAGGCCGCTTCCACCTTTCCAATTGCAAGGTTGTTTTGTACATCTTTGCACAGATTCTTCATCCACATCTCTTCCTTCTTCGTAACCCGAGACTTCTTCTGTGATTCACGGCTTCTTCTTGGAAACTTTTCTTCTTTCAAGAACTTCTTTTGCGGCTTTCTGCAGTCCACATTTAATGTTTTCCCAACTCTTTTCCCCCGATTTCTCATTCAGGTTTTCTCCTATGTTATTTCCCACTGCATTCTGAAATGCCAGCTGATGTTGAGCCTCCTTTAGTTTTTCTACTTCCCATCACTGTAAAAAGTTGATCTGATTTTCAGTGCGATCTGAATATAAGCGCTGTTTGATTTTAAGGTAGTGGTCTGAATTTAACACTCATGATGCGTGAATATCAGACACACCTCCGTCTTATTTTAAGACCATAACCATTGCATGTAGAAAATAAGATGGTTGTGATCTGAAATTCAAATCATCCGCGCTGAAAATAAGCAGGCCTTGGTTGGCTCCGCAATTGGAGCTAACCAGCCAATAGCAGAGACTGATGGGCGGAGCGTAACCAGCTTCGTACTCTTCACTGATATTACTTTTTAAAAGTTATCGACTAGAATGCTATTTTAATGTTTATACCTTTGTGTGTTTAGTTTAAATAATGCGAATAGTTGAAATTGCATAACCTAATGTTGAATATTAATCTAGTCGATCGTGTACAGGTGAGAAATTTGAATTTTCATTGTGTATTTGTCATCCAGAGTCGCCTAATTTATGATCAGTCTAATAAATACCGTGCCGAGCAAAGAAATAATTACATTACCACCCACTCCGATATACTTCTTGTTAACGGAAAGAAATCACGTTGTTTAGATGTTCGCTATTAGAAGTTCACTTAAGCAATCAATACTTATTCATTAACTGGGAAGGAAAAAAGGTAAGCGAAGTAGGTAGTTCTTAAACAGTGTTAACTTTAACAGCTCTTAAGTAACTTAACATGTGGAAAGAACTCTTCAGCTGCTTAAGCGTGAGTGTAATATTTATTTAATTTTCAATCGTAACTAAACCTTGATTGCTCCTGGGAAAGTTGAGACAACAAACCAACATTCAACATAGCAAGAAAAGTGAAATTGTATGACCAGATGTTAAAAAGTCACGCTATGGGTAATCCGTGATAGTTATTCTGTGCCATAGTACTATATGTAAAAACGATGAACCAATACTTCACCTAAATGCATAGGAACCTATACTCTGAATATTGTCATTTGAATAGTTTATTAGCTTTTCTACAAAAAAAAATACTATTCAAATATTTTGTCAGTACCTCAGTGCATGTAGGAAATGTAACAAGCAAATAGGCCCTGGAAGTAATGCTGTGGGTAATTGATTAAGCAGAAATGTTTATCCTCCTGGAATGTTCACTGAAGGAAATGCAGTACTTAGCATAATAATTTAAAGTTGAACTTTAAGACTTTAGGTTGAATAAAATTTGAAACCTTAAATGCCTCCTATGCAAACAGTGGACAGTTATATACTTACTAAAATATGAAATATATGAAGGAAACAATGCATAAGTCTTCCTGTGAAGCCTATAGTGTACATATGTGCACTTACTGAATGCAAATCTAATTCAGAAGAGCTAAAAACATGATACACTAATGATAGGTACATGTCAAGCCATTCTATTTTTACATTAATGGTATTTTCTTAACATTTGATGAATTAAATTTCTTAAGAGGAGGATAACTAAAAGGCTTAAGGAGAACAAAGGTTAAAAAAGTAGATTGATGATCCTGGGAGAAGGAATTGATACAATAGCATATGTGATATGTTGGAATATATATAGCACATATGTGATACGCTGGAATACAAGAAACCAAAATTCAATTCCATTTATGAGAGCTTTTTCCAACTTAATAGAATAACACTGCTACTGCCTTCTGTATAAGTGGTCCATGACAATTTAACTGATATGATAATAATAAATGGCCTAGATCACATGTCAACCATGTATTTCAAGCTATTACATCACATCAGTAATGGTGTTTTCAACATTATGTAAACTAATTTGCTCGGTGGAAGGAGCGCTAGGAGGTCATCAGTCAATTCAAGCAAAATGATTTCATTAGTTGGCTTGTTGAAAATATTCTGGTAGAATGCAAGTCGAGGTTTGTTTTTAAATCCAGGTGTTAATGGATTGACAAATTTGAAAACATTGTCAGCATGAATATAAAAAAGTGACATGCCTGTATAGGATAAGACAAATTTGTGAAGCAGAGTCAAACTGAAATTTCATGTAGAGTAACAAAGCTACAAATGTAATGTTGTTACATTAACAACACACGAATATGTGCTTAATGTGAAAACAAGTCTGCAGCTAGCCATTATTCACATTTGAAGCTTCATTATAATGTTGCCAAGAATATTATTGCCATGCTACAATATGAAATATATAACGTTACTGCTTCAAGTAAAATTTGTCATCTACTTCTTAGTATTGCCAGTGGAATTCAAAGTTATGTAGTGGCATTTATACACCTTTGTATATGTGTTGCCAGAAACCTGAAATTCTGACAGCAAAATCACTTAGCAAAAGAAAAAAATATATTTGTCATAGAGCTGGAGATAATTTCTGAAATAGGCACCAGCTATAAAAATAGTTTTCATCCTTAATTTCTGTGATAGTTATCTGTATGCAAATTTTTACACTCAATCTAACTATAGTTATAGTATGCTTATTGAAAATTAAGCATTATTTGATTTGAAACATTTCCTTTAGGGATTGTTGGAGGATTATCTCTAATGTTGAATAAAGAAATTGCAATCTATGTGAGAGGGCATATGTGTACTATATATATTAAGTTCCATATAAATACCAATCAATACAGTTGGGCAATGTGAGGGATAAAAGCAAAATGAGACTGGAAATAAGTAAATCCTATTCATGGCACTCTCGTTTTGGGATATGTTGTGCAAAAAGGTGCTGCATTAAAGAAATGCTGCCAAACTACAATAAAGTATATATTTTCACTAGGTGCCATTGATCACTTGTGAAATATTTCACACTGGATGAGTGAGGGAAAATTACAGATTGTTAGCTGATGTCTACAAATTTAAATTGAAAATCATGCGTTTTGACACTACACAAGCCATGAGCCAAGCCAGTTCACAAAATCAAATGAAAACATTTGCATGTCATAGTACAAGCTTCTTTTATGTGTAGCTGTGAACTTTAAGGGTGGAGAGTTGTTGTTCATTGTTCCTCAATTTACCTATGTATTATAAGAATCCACCGGTTGGTTCTACACACATAATTTCATAGGAAAAACGACAATAACTGAAACACACAAAATTCAAGCACTATCAACGGTAGGATTGCCTAATAAATGTATCACTTCCACACAATACTATCAAGTGCATACCAGTAAACAATAACTTTAATATTTACCCAACAAACACTGGTCAAAGCAACACCAATAAAAACTATTTCCTTAATCTATCTATTAATAACCATGGTGAGATTTTATTCTACCCATCACATTATATTGTGTCCCTAAATGTTTACAAGGCGTTTGAAAAACTTTTATTGTCATGAACAACACGATGTAAACAAACATTATGTAAGCAAACTTTGTACATTCACTAACTTCAGTATTACATGCACAAAGAAGACAATAACATAATAAGAAATAATCCCCAGTACGCACTAATAGCCCCTTATGCTATATATCTTATGATTTAAGTCAACACCAAACTTTTCCTCTCCATTACCCTCCCTCCAAAAGAAGCACAACAGGGGACATAAATATTCCGTAATTTACGCACTCCTCATAACACGCCACAGGCCTCACTAATTTTGTAATTCACCAAAACATTTTCACACCACACTCTATTTTACAAAACACTCCTAACCTGAAATGAGTCGTAAAACATTACTTATTTGGATGATTGAGGTTGCGAGATACAACCTTCCAATAGCAGAGAAATGTGCTCACTGACGGGCGGAGCGTAACGGCGTAACCCGGGAGCGGGAACTCAACAAGGATTACGAAGTGTAGAGATGTCGATTTCAAAGTTGTCAAATTACATTGTAAGTGCCTAGAGGGAATAATTTTCGTGCTATGAATTAATGGTGTGAGAATGTAGCGTTGATACTTCGTTTGTTTGCAGAGGGGAGCCAGTTCTATCTGAGTGACGCATCCTGAGTCTAAACTTCCTTATTTTGTTTACGTGGCAGCGTTGTAAGAACTAATAAATAGTCGCCCTCATCAAGTGACAGTTCCTGCCTTGGTTTGTAGATACTGGCACACATCTGTAGTATTGAAGTCTTTGTATGGATTACTTTGTTTCCAATAAAAGTACAAATTTTCATATTATCTTTGAAATTATTGTCAATGTGTTCCCATTTCCGTCCTGAAATCTATTTCAATGGAAATTCTAGGACTTACGTTTACTCTATTGAAGAATTTAGTCAGTGAAACAGTATCATCGAATAAAAATATGAAACGTTAGGGTTTTGGTTTGTGTTCGTGTGAAGTGTTTAAATATCTAGTATTTATAATTAGACATCGCATAAAAGTAGGCTTTGATTTCAATAGCAACCCGCATTTTTACGTGGTACTTATTTTCAGATAGGCCCATGCTGAATTTAAGACAGCCCTGGTCTCAAATTCAGCATGGGCCTATCTAGTAATATGTCCCACCTGGTCTGATTTTTAGTCCTGCACCTGCCTTAAAATAAGACATCCCCTCAAAGTAGGCTTGAATTTCAGTAGTAACACGCATTACGACCAGACCAGGGTTGTCTTAAATTCAGCATAGGCCTATCTTAAAATAAGTCCCACCTGGTCTGATTTTCAGTCGTTCACTTGCCTTATTTTTAGACAAGATATTACTGCTGAAATTCAACATACCCTGTCTTAAAATTGTTGCATCTGAAAATCAGATCGCTTTTGCACCTTAAAATCAGATCTACTTTTTACAGTGATATATTCTTCTTCGTTTTCTTCAATTTCTTGAATTTTAGATGGCATTTCATCATCACTAAATTATGGTCACTCTCGATGTCTACCCCAGGGTAGCTTTTGCAGCCCTTCACTTCACTGTAAAAAGTAGATCTGATTTTAAGGTACAAAAGCGATCTGAATTTCAGATGCAACAATTTTAAGACAGGGTATGTTGAATTTCAGCAGTAATATCTTGTCTAAAAATAAGGCAGGTGAACGGCTGAAAATCAGACCATCCAGAATCCTGCTTCCTCTGCTTCCTGCTCAACTGCTCCTGTACCAACCATCCATGTTCCTGCCTCTTCCGTACCTTAAATCCGTGTTCCTGCCTTACAACCAGACAGCGCTTAAATTCAGATCGCACTGAAAATCAGATCAACTTTTTACAGTGTTGGGTTCTAAATCTCTGCCTCACTAACATGTAATCTATTTGACATCATCTTCGGTCTCCTGACATTTCAATGTGCATATTCTTCGGTTGTGATTTTTAAACAATGTGTTAGCGACCACTAACTTATGTTGAGTGCTGAACTCCAACAGCCTTTGTCCTCTTTCGTTTCTGTTTCCCAATCTGTATTTTCCAGTTATTCTTCCATCTTGGCCTTCGCCAAGGATAGTGTTCCAGTCTCCTAAAATAATTAGGTTTTCTTCTCCTCTTACCTGTTTTATAACTTCCGTGATATCTTCGTAGACGTCTTCCACTTCTTCATCTTTATAGTTCTTCGTAGGCACGTAAACCAGCACCACTACGGTATATACAGGTTTGGTTTTGATCTTCACCATAATTATCCTTTCATTATACTGCAGGAAGCTCTTCACACGCTTTCCGTCGTCATTTCTGAGTATGATCCCTACAGCAGCATTACCATTGAATGATCCCGCATGTATAATCCTGTAGCTTCCACTCCAAAAGTCTCCCCATTCGGGGCACTTCATATCGCTGATTCGACATGTCGAGGTCTGTTGTTCGTATTTCTTGGTAATGAGAATATAATTTATTCGAATTGAAATAAAATGCAATCATACGGATCCATAGGAAGTTCATTGACGCCACAGTTCATGAAGTTGGAGAATTGAGACAAACATAACATACAGAAAGACCAGAGAAAATATTTTTTCCCTAAGAGGTGGGTGCTGTCAGTCTCAAAAACCCGAATCTGGCCTCATTGCCAAATATAGATAGAATGGAGAACAATAGAAAAACAAAACATTCGTATGCACCCCCCTTCTAACCTCGTTTGTTTCTTCTAGTCTGAATGTTTCTAAATTATATTCTTATTTTTGTAAAGACCCACGTATTATCCCAGGGAGTAATTATATGTTTAAATGGGTTTAAATAATATTTATTGTTACAAACTGACTTGGAGCCATAGCTAACTCCATAAGAAAAGTTTCGTCCCTTCATGAAAAATGTTAAAATTTCTTAAAACAATTTGTATTTTATGTATTTCTCCCTGAAGTTGAATTTCAATGGGCACCTTCAGCTAGTTCAATATAAACGTTAATTTCAATACAACCTCATTAAGCCTTAATTTATTCAGTGATCTTCCTATAAGCACTAGAATGCTACTGTTTCGTGGTTATCTTAAGTTAGATTGTGTCAGATTCCAAGTACAATTGCTCTGCACATGGCATTCATATGTGACCACGTTTATTTTGAGGCTTTAAATGCTACCAAGGAATTAAAAGGGAAGCAGCCACAGAAGTATGTATCCAAACTCTTGTGGAACAGAAGTCTCCAGTGATAAACGATTTTAGCTATAAATTGACATTTTCAATGAAAATTTTCATTAAGAACGCCACCCTTGCATACATCGCTACCTCTGGTGAATTACAGCAATGAGTAAAAATCAATCCACGAAAGGTATTTTGTAGCACTATCCCGTGGCATAGTGCCTTCATTCGGTACAATTTATGTTGCGATGACAGATGGTGTACTCGAAAAGTAAGCACGTCTGCAAAATGACTTCAGTCCTGTCTTCTTTAGTCTTTAATGGTATTTTTAAAACCCAAGGGCCTCGTAGTACCTATTCTAGTTATCCTAGTCTCTAGCCTAAGGATTAAATATAAGTACAATTAATGTTCTGTGTTCATTATTAATAATGAAGATTTTTGTATTGCTATATAATTTATTAATATTTTTAATTTCTTATCTAACAATTTATGCCTCCATTTCATACAAATATAATTTTGGTGCATTATTATTCAAATATCTGAACCTCCCTTGCATGAGTTTTTTTAATTACATAGTTTTTTCGGAGCATTGTGTAATCTTACAAGGCTTTGTTGAAGGTAGTCTAAATTTTGGTTGCCTCAAATTTAATTTGAACCTGTTTCATTTGCTATAAATATTACGGCACATTCGTAAAGTGATTTAGTTTAAGAAGTGTTCGATCAGGAAAATGATCGTATTTTATTCTTTTAGCGAGTAATAACTATGATTTTGAGAGAACTACTAAGATCGATTGAATCGCGCAATAAAATAATCGTCATTGTTGGCTCAGTTTATATTAATTTTAAACATTATGCAAATAAAGACACATAATGAAATATAGATAGCTCGTGTATTGTGATACACTCTCATTCATGCTATCATCTCATTTTCCTTATGAATGGAAGTTTAAATGCTTAGGTAACCTGAGGAATTTCGGGGCTGAACAAATGATACCTTGTGTATCCGCCGGGTTGTAGATAGTTAGTCAGTCCATAGGTATGGAGGCTACCGGCGAGACAAGCGAGCTTATTCGTTGAATAAGCAGTCGTGGAAAAAATTGACTGCATTTCGATGTGTGACTTTGGCATATCCTTGGGTAAGGCCTAATGATACGAACATATTTGAAGATGCCGTGACCTTACGACAGGAGGCCACTAACAGTAATGTATCCCTTCAACTTAATGAGAGGGCAACAGCTCTGCTTCATATGAGTTAAGTTAGAGACCGTAGGGTTCCGTACAGTCACCCTCGTTTCTCTACAGGCGTAGTAACGATTAGTTCAATACTTGCAGAAATTTGAAAGGGAAAACCACCATGCAATTATCCCGAGGAGGCATCACCATTCAATTATTTTCCTTGTATCGAGACGCGATGGAAACTCTAGAGTAAAATATTCCCACATTCTGATCTCAGGGACTTCAAGAGAGAGTACAAGAGTCATTGTGATAAGCAAATACGGTTATTTTATAGGGATTAGACCTCAACGCCCTCCATGGCCCGTCGCTTGACCTCTCCAAGGAATTGACCACTTCAGTTGTTTCTCCAAGTAAAACTTTAACCCATCTCTCAAGCCTTTGATTTTGACCTATCAGCCCCCAAGTCTTTCAGTGCATTCTGAAAATCTTCAGTCCCAAATGGCTCTTTTAACAAATGTATACACAAATCTCTCTGTGGCATATTTTAAATGCTTGCATAGTCACATTATATGGCGATTCGGTATTTTCCTTAAACTCCGTGGAAAGTTATAGCTTTTCTGTGGTTAGTGGGCAGTGGACAACGGGCAATTCGAAAGGGACAGTGACGTCATTGACCCTAATATTACTTAGGATCCGAAGTTGACATTTCTGAATAGAAGTCAGTTTTCCTAGTTTTTTCTCTATTTGTATGTATTTATGCTTCTTCCCTCTATTTAGATTTTTTATTTCTTGCCTAGTAATGTAAATTACGTCGTAATTAATTAATGTTTAACGGTTTATAAATGTATTTTAACCCCTTATTTGCATTGATCATACCCATTACCCTACCTCCCTTCATGCTCATAGCTCCTCCATTTCATCATCTTCTTCCCATTGCTTCAAGCGCTTACTTCAATGTTCCTCATTTCCTTCCAACATTGCGATTCCATCGTCAGAACAATGCGTTACTTGGTGCTTCCATTTCTCGTTCCACTTCATACAATTCATAGTGCGTACTGTCAATCATTGAATCCCCATATCCCCATATACGTGAGCACAATAGTAACTAAGGGAAAGGAAGGCAGACATTACTGGTTATTCGCTATTCGCAACGGCGACAAGACTCTTAATTTTACCTCTATTTCCCTGAGGTTACCTTTTTTTAACTTGATACTAATACTATCAGGATACAATGAAATTTACCCTCATGCTAGATCAACCAATCTCAAATCACATGTTGCTCGAAGCATTTCAACGTTGACAAAAAAGCAGATGCTTTTGTTTTTTATCGGAGAAGATCGGCCGCTCGTAAAAAAGCAGTTTAATTTCACAACTCTCTTTAAAGTCTCTTCATGCAATTCAGAATCATATTTGGAATTGTTTCTTTGGCAAATTGCTTTTGAGTAGTTCATTTTGTCCATACTTTGCACATATTTGATATATTAGGAAACTACGATCATCGGTAACGTAGATGGTGTCGTTATAGGGATGAAACTTCCTTCGGTTACATGATGGCCATCGTGAACAGAGAGTAAAGTTTTTCTTGAAAGGGACGACCATGGATTAAATTGTTTGCAATGCGGTTCAGTTAATGAATAAAACGCTGATGATATGTACATAGCAAATGAAATGATTCTTTGGTTGGATATCATTCAAGCAATTTTGTTTCGAGAGTAACTCTGGCTCATTTTTTTTATTCTCTTGTGTTCCTTTAGGCTGTCCCAAAAAAACATTTTTTTTAAATTTCAAAATCATCAATCGGATTTCGATGACCCTCGGGTATACAAGGATAGGCATAAAAAGATTTTTGAAAAATATTAAATAATTAGTTAGCGAGAGGCGCCTAAATACCAGCACCCTTAATTTGTCATACGATTTCGCGAAAACTGCCAAAATAAGGATAATCAGGGTAAGTTATGACCCATAGGACAAAAATTTCGTCGGTTTTTGCGTATCTTTCGCCGTTTAGGCTTTGCGGCCCGCGCAGCCTGGCGCCAAGAGTGGCGCTAAGCGATGCGGCTCGCGCGACGCGGCGCAACAGACGGCTGAGGCCGTCCCCCTCCCCTCCCTCCTCACCTACGGTCGCCCGCCATGCTCACATGCTTCAGTGACTCTCTCTCTCTCTCCGAAATTCAGATTTTGAACTCGTTTCGTAGACCAAATCATGTCGGCACGTATGGTAATCAATCTTAACTTTATTTTGGAAACTCATTACAAATTTATTAACCTACTGTGAAAATTATTATATATATATATTATAAGTATACCCGAGGGTCATCGAAATCCGATTGACGATTTTGAAATTTTAAAAAAATGTTTTTTTGGGACAGCCTAGTGTCCCTTACTTCTAGTATTGTTTATAATTTATACAATATTTTTACTACTATATCTAAAATATATTAGTACCATTATTTTTCTTGTGTGGTTTGTTTACTAATGCATATTATGTAGGTGTATTTGATGTGTGTTCTTCAATATAAATGTGATTTATTTTTACTTCCCCATAGTGATATTGGTAGTTAATAAACTTTCAAAATCATCCCCCCATACGAAAATATTATTTTTAATGATGCCAATTTGCCGGACCTCAGTACTTCATCCTAGACTCTTAATACTTCGTGGGCGTGCGCATACATTGCGTTTCGACTGCTTTGAGCACATCTGTCGAGTGTTGTTAGACCATATCTAGCGTTAAGATCATTTACATTTTTCAAACATGAAACATGCTATTTTTATGATAATAAGAAGATTTACTATTATTTTCTGAAGAATCTCTGCTAAATAAATATTTATATTGACCCATATTCTTTATTTCATGTTCATGACCACTTACACGTCTATTCTCTCCAACCTTCTAAATAAAAGTTTATGGTAAACCAATTCTCACTTCATTAGGAACATAATTCAATACTACCCGTTGTGATTCTCCTTTACCTCTTCAATTTGGTCCCACTAATTCGATTCTTCAAGAGGAAATAAAAACATATATCACTGTGTGGGAATGCAAGCATAGTCCCTTACACCTTGCATGTTTTTCTCATCTTCTTTTGGCGAATTTTGTTTCCAAAAATCCCATTTAATCTTTCTTTTAGCTTTCTATTGCGATTAAATGCCAAGTGGTGATTACATGATTTTTTGATTTGTTGCTCTCAGCCACACCACAGCTATTCAACAACTTCACAAAATATTTTTGCTTTCTTCAACTGGCAGCTACTTCTTTGATTATTTCTCTGTTTGATCAATTCATGAATATTATTTGGGCTACAAGGCCTATCTATAGTTTGCCCCTTTTTTCACTTCTACATCGCTTTAGATAATTACCTTCAGATTTTGAATAGACATTACTCTTCCGTCTTTTTTTCTTGTTCCTTTCAATTCAAACCCAATTGAGCTTAAAAAAATGCTGCCATTTTTAAATATTCCACAGCCCTCAACATAAATTTCTGTCTCTCCTTTTACAAAATGTGAATAAAAAAGTCTCTCACTTTTCTCTGCGGAAATTCAATTGGTGTTTTCGAAAAATAATGAAATTTTTTGATCAAAATATTTAATTGAATTATATATACAACAGATTCAGAACTCACTTCATTACTATTTCTCCCCTTTTCCAGAAATTTATTCTTTTTACCTCCATCATCTAACACATAACATTAATTCAACTGAATCTTTACAAATCCCTTGGGCTTTTTTGGCTGGTTTTGTCAAGCGCTGAACAGTCTTCATGTACACAATTGTAGTTGTCAACTCTCAAGTCTTCAAAAACACATGTCTACTACTTCCTAAATAATTTTATTTTATTAATGATGGTTTATCAATGGGATTACATTTTTTATTTCACTTTTACGGTTTTCTCACTCTTTTAGTTACTTTAAGGCGTTCTTTGAGCCCAGGCAATGTGCTGATAATCATGCGTACACTAAAGGATTTTCTGTAGCTGTAGTTTAAAACTATCGTAAACATAATTTTTACAGAAGTTAGCTGGGTGGTAATGCAAGTAAATAGCCTTCTTTTCTTTCGGAAATGAATCAAACTCCAGTAGAAAATCTTTAAAGGTATTGTCTCCTCCCTACACAAAGTTTAGATCTCAGGTTCTCGCTATCTCACACGTCTTTCAGAAATATGTTTTTCTCGGCATCTCCATATTATTCCATTCTTCCGGACTCCAATTGAATCCAATCATAAAAATCTTTGGAATTATACTTAGATCGGTCTTTTCAAACACCGATCCGTATTCATTATCACCATATTTAAGGTATTACTTCAAGTTTCACTTCACGAATATCTCTTTGCTTACGGTTGTATCCAAGTGGTTTAAACATTTTTCACATATCGTTTCCGATTCACTCACTCCTTCAGTATCCTTATGGTAAACCTTCAAACACAGAAAGCCATGCGTTATTATCTGAATTTTATCCTTCTAAATTTTACCCTTGGTTTGAAACAATTGCAAACAGAGGATTTCAACATGCGTAGGTTGTTGTCTCAAAGTTTTTATTAAGTCATTTCCATCATTACGAAATGTTTCCATCTCCTGTCGTAAAGTTGTGTATTAGGGTGCTGCTTATTTTTTATTTTTTCTCGGATGTTCGATTTATACCTTTTAAAATATGCTATGGAGTGCAGTATGGTTATGCTAGTAAATGGAGTGCAGTATGCTATATAATTTCAGCCCGATTGTTTAACATTAAGTGGTCGCTCAAAGGACATAAATGTAATAACGTTAAATTTTCCCGATTTGAGGAAAGAACATCATTTTTAGGGGTAACGCACTCTGCCAGCACTAACCTGTTGAAATATTCTAAATTTTTGGTCAGTCGTTTGGGAGAATTTGGTACGCTTTCTTTGTATTTTAAGGTTGTATACAAGTTTCATTTTTCATACGGGCTAACACATTCGTCGAAAAATGATAGTGCCGAAAACTATTCACTCAGATACTACAAGTGCCTGCTCAATTTCTTTCGGGCAATGGATGCAGTCGCACTGTCAAGGCTATTACTATGCTCTTGTAATCTTGTTATTAGCTTCGAATCATTTTTTGGTGCCTGTCATATCTCGTCGTATCTTCTCTTCCTCTCTACTCGACGCGCCGACTTCGCTGCCTCCTCTCTCTATGAGTGCTAGCTTACGATCTTTTGAACTCATACTACCAGGGCGTCCCGGTCGCCTCTGCATTTTCAAGAACTCTTTGTCCTCTTCATGTTGCATAACTTTAAGTGCATTTGCGGTGGCAATATAGAACAACTGATTGAGTTTTTCCTTTATATACCACTTCAATCTTTAGCTGTTGCTTAGTTCGTCGTCGAGTGTTTTTCTTGAGTTTTAATAGCTCACCGTACAGTGCCTCTATTTTTTCTATTCCACGTATTTCTTGAATTTTAGGAATTATCCACATTGCAGTCCAGAATGGGACCACGGACATCATCGTTAGTCTTGCACTTGCACGCACTCCTTGTTTCAGGGTTATATGGTGGTGATAGAACACTTCACTGCGCGTAGTAAACAACATCGTCTTTAGCACTATCGTTTTGACTCCGAAAATTTCCTCCACACCTTTCGAAATCCGACTGCGATGGGGTTAAAGGAAGTGGGCAACATACAAACTTGGGTACAAAGACGTACACTCTCTCTAAGAACCATTCTAAGTAATTACATCTATTTATGGTTGGTCGAAACGAAATTATCCTGAATTAATGACAATGATAAACATTGGAATTTTGTCAGGATGCCTGATGCCTGATATTCTCTGTCCATTTCCTGAAGCACCGCTCACAAGAATCTTTTACCAAGCAAATGAAAGCACACAAATGTATATATTAGAGCTTAAGGTCGGTCTTGTAAGGATTGTAGCCTCTATTTTTTCTATTCCACGTATTTCTTGAATATTAGAAATTCTCGACATAACAGTCCAGAATGGGACCACGGACATCATCGTTAGTCTCGCCCTTGCACGCACTCCTTGTTTCAGTGTTAAGTAGTGATGATAGAACACTTCACGAATCAAAGGCAGCATATTTTTCTGGAAACAATCGGCTACAGCTCCAGGGACGCCGATTAGGTACACTTCACTGGACTTGCGCGTAGTAAAAAACATCGTCTTTAGCACTATCGTTTTGATTCCGAAAATTTACTCCGCAACATTCGAAATCCGACTGCGATGGGGTTAAAGGAAGCGGGCAACATACAAACTTGGGTACGAAGACGTACACATATAGTAGTCTCTAAGCATCATTCTAAATAATAGCATCTATTTATGGTTGGTCGAAACATTCCTGAATTTATGACAATGTTAAACACTGGAAGTTTGTCAGGATGCCTGATGCCTGATTTTCTATGTCCATTTCCTGAAGTACCGCTCACAAGATTCTTTTACCAAGTAAATAAAGCACACAAATGTATGTATTAGATCTTAAGGTCGGTCTTGTAAGGATTGTCGCTTCGTGTGAATCATTACCTGTCTGCCAATGTTATCCAAGGTATTCGACTCCTCCCTACCCACGCAGACACTATTCAGAGAAGGCGCGAGGGGGGCGTAAGGCAATGAGGGGGGCGCAGGACCTAACAGCTGACCACGAATGCGGCCCGCAAGCAACCGGCGCGCGGCTGTAGATTGCGCAAAAATAATTTATCCTTGGAAAACCGTTGGGCGGATGTAAAATTGGAGCGAATTTCGACCCTAATGAAGTGTAAAATTGTGCGTTACCCCAAAAAATGATGTTATTTCCTCAAATCGGGAAAATTGAATGTTATTGCATTTATGTCGTATGAGAGAGACCTCTAAATGTTAAAGAATCGGGCTAAAATTACTAGCATAACCATTCCGCACGCTATAGCTTATTTTAAGAGGCATAAATCGAATATCCGAGAAAAAATAAAAAATAAGCAACACCCTATCGTGCATCCAGCAACATTTAAGGCATAAATGCTGCAGTCTGACATGATTTATCTCCACACTTCACAAAATAACGCCCACGTAGGAATTAAGAGCAGATGATGGATGGTTATTTACAAATTCTGAGACCTTTTTACGCGAGATACCTAACTGCGTGAGTACGTGTGTGTGAGCAAGTGCGTAGTAGTAGAATGTAATCATAGGATTCATGGGAATGCAAGCATATAGCAATGGCATATGCATTATGCCATTTTTGATCATATGTTCGCTCAAATTTTCTTATCCTGAGTTATGTAATGAGGGGGAAGCATATGCTCGCACATATTCACACGCAGTTGTGTATCGCGTGAATACATCTCAAGTACTTCCCACATCGTGTTCACTCTCTCCCGATGTTTTCATTTTCTATCTTTCCAGGAAACATGCACACCTTCTTGCCAGCCTGACCCACTGACGGCCCCGGCATGAGCGGTGCTGAGTCTTGACCCGAGTCGCTGGTTGCCTCCTTCAATTGAATTGACCGATTGCTGCCAAGGGGCTTACGCTGCGATGCAGGCGGTGCCTTTCTGAGTTGACTGCGTCTGAAACTGAAGTCCACCACCACGTCATGGTGCTCACCGCACTATGTCGTGTTGCTCGACTTTGTTTCAGGCGCTATCTTCTCAAGAGGACACTGCTTGCATCGTGGCGTAAGTCCCTTGGCTTTGCAGCACCACCTTGTACATTTTTTTCGTCAAATAAAAATTTTTTCTAAGACCCCACCCAAATTTTATTTATTAAAGTCTCGGCGCTGAACAGGGACTGGTTTTTTTTGAGTTGGACTTAGGGGAATATTTGATCATTTATTTGATCGAAAAATTGGTGAAAAAGTGCCTAAAATTGGCCCCGATCGGGCAATTTTTCTCAATTCAATGACAATGGCGGTCGGTCGCCGAATTGATTCTAAGTCCAAAACGTAAACAAAGGGATGAGTCTAAGTCCAGATGGTAAACAAGGCTAAGTCCGAATGTAAACAACAGAAGTTGAGGTTCAATGAGTAATTTATTTGGCAGAAGCAGGTACAAAGTATATTATGCAGTTAATAATTAGCAAAGTAGAACATCCATGAAGAACAGTCAAAATTGCATGCGACCACACGAACTAAACTTTTATTAGTGTGGCCGCATGCAGTACAATAATTGCTACCGAGAGCAATATCATAGTAGAGTATCTCTACTATATCAAATGTAGATCCTTCTATTTTGCGCTATTTTCAAAGATGAATCGGAGGTCCGCATCAAACTTCGGCATGATGTAAGATCTGGATGCATCTTGGTTCACGATGAGAGTCCGCATCATCAGGAAGCAGCTTCTGCTATTTTCAAAGCCGAATCACAGAGGCGTGCGTCCACCTTCGGTATGCTGGAAGATCTGGATACGTCCTGGTTCACGATGAGAGTCAGCATCATCAGTAAGCAAGCAGCCACAGGTTCACGTCGAATCTAGAATGAGATAATATGTTTCAATGTCACAGTAATCATTTTATTGATTTTGTTCCTTCTCATCTACCATTTAATACCAGATATTATTCGCGGCGGATCTGATTCATAGCAGTTTGGACGAGGCATTAAGTTTACACAGCTTCAACCGTAGGGATACACCTGGCTTACGTTTTATCTTACCCTCGATAGTCAAATGTAGAAAAAAAGGAGGAACAAGGATTTATCGACAGAGCTCTAATGCGAAATGCACATCTTTTATAATTAAAGTAATTACAACAGGGCACGTAAACAATGTCGATCTTAAATATGGTTAGAAATATGACTGACAATTCTCAACAGTCGTTCGCGAAGACTTGCCAACTCCAATTAATGTATCTTGTTTATGATGCATTGATAAATATCCTTTAGGCCCTGATCCTGAAATGATAGAGTCGAGCATTCCTCCCGCTGTGCCAAGTGATAAACTATTCACGAAATGGAATATTATCTCTAAATTCTTTTTCACTAGGATCTAATTTCTAAGAACTCAAGAATGCTCGTTCATTTAGAGTTTAGAGCAGAGATCCATTAGTTATGGTACGAATCGCGAATAATCTTTTCCTCAGGCCGATCCTCAAAATGTATGGAGTAACAAGATCCTTATGCGTGCATATTCCGCGATCGTGACTGCTTCAATCAAGCTTGCTGTTAATTATATCAATGGTGAGCAACTATAAGTTCTCAAGTGTTATCTACAAAGGCCACCTATACTTTTGTTTAATTTCTACTGCACAAAGTTAACATTCCAATGGTATATTGTAAACTTCAACTGTTAAAGAGCTAATTTCTTTCAAACTATCCTGATTAATTAATCTACACGCATATACTGTATATGATTTAAAAGGAGTCCAAGTTAGATCCGAATACATTTGATCTAAATATTTCCTAGCATTCTTTATAGCACGAAGGCTACTGTTCAAGTGTTTTCAAGTGTTTCAAGTGTTCAATGATTAATCAATGGAGAGAGTGCTTTAGGAATGTTAAGTACTAGCGAGTTACACGAACTTTATATGTATTTAGTAAGATGGTGGCAGTATAATGATTGTACTTTTAACTAATAAAATTAATTCAAAAACTAATTGGAATATTCATATTTCATCTCCAAAAAATCGCCAGTGATTTACGAGTGCCGATTCTGAAACGTACCATCTGTAAGTCAAACATGCTTCCCATTGTGCCAATGTGATGATACAACTATAGGTTCACTAATTACAGTAAAAGCTAAGACTGTCTTTACGGTCGACCAGCATAAACCCTTTAAACCATTCTCACTACCGAACTTGACACAAACTAAATGCAAAACCGGCAAAAGATTTGTTGAAGGTGATAGTGGGAATGATCCTAAAGGGACGATATTTATTCGGAACGTAGGAAAAACTAGCGTAATGTTAAATGCTCTACTGCGATTTATTCCCCAAATGCGTGGATTAATTGCCCATTGCTGTTAAATACTACATTAAAATCGAGTTCAACCAATTGACTCCCGAATTAAAAAAAAATACTAACAAATGATACAATGACAGACCATACAATTCATTGTCAAATAAAAGCATTTTTTTATTATCAGCAAGAAAATCTTGATCGCATTTCAGAAATTAACCTTGGCACTAAATATTTTAAATTATAAAAATTCACCGGCACCCTAGCACATTTTTGTTAAGATGTTACTATTTTTCACAATTCTATTCGACATAATACTCAATGAGCCCTAGCTCTAGATCTCAACTATCCTTGCAATAATGAAGCCAAGAAAAACGTTAATATTAATTGAATTAGTAATAAAATACATTAAGGCTATTAACTGGCAAACAACTGCTGAAAATATTACTATCCGAAGTTAAGCACTTCAGCGAAAATTTATTAAATGCAAATGCCTCATGTCGGGCCATTTACCTACGCTATTGTGAAAACTATGTATTGCTTACCAACACAAGTTTAACTTAGTGCCTCTGGTACGAGAAAATCCTTCGAGATACATTTCTGGAATGGGGAATCTATTTTAAGCTCCTTCGAATCTTAAGAATGTTGTTCAACTATTTATCTATTCTCAAATTGGAATACCATGCACAAATTTCTCTTCATACTGCAGTCCTTTAAACGATCTGGGACTGACAAGCTAACTACACTAATTGACGAGAGAAAAAATATTTGACAACTTTAAAGTACACTGTGGGTTCAACAATGGAATTAATATTGATGAGAGAGGCAAGCTGACGAAATATTAAATTCTTGAGATATTTTTGTGAGATATTTCACGTATAGACCTCTATTGAGTTTCCTTAAAATGCCATAAATTATGTGAACACTGGTAATGAGTATGAGCGTTTTAAGGTTTAAGCATAACGAGGAGAATTTCTAATTAACAACAACTTTCAAAATAACCAGAAAATACTACATGCATTGAAAATGCCTAGGGGAGCTTAACTTCTATACGAAATATACAAATGATCATCATTGAAAATGATGCACTATTGCCTGGCATTAATGGTACCTAGTGTTGCCTTCCTTTATAAGCGACCGATTCCATTGATTTAAAGAATCCTGAAAATATTTTACGTCTAGCCTTGGAAACTATTTATTAAATCCCGGACTTTGATATATCTATGTTTATTCAGATGATAAAGACTGCTGCTCTCGGACGAACAGACTAATGTCTCTGTAATTCGAGACCCAAACCCTAGTTACTAGTTAGTGAATCCTAGTTAGGCAAATTATATTTGTATTCCAATAGGAGGCTAAATTTCGCTGCCACTTAAAGGATCTTGAGTTGTTGCCTAAGAAACGTTTAGGTATTATGATCAAATAAAACTATTTATTAAATTTAAGTACAATGATGACAGCTGCGTGATATGTTCGATAAAGCTATAGGATCCTAATCGACGAGATAACGAGTTAAGTATGCAGTCATATTCACTCCAAGTATTCGAGATTACAGTAAGTATTCCGTTGCAAATGAGTGACTGCTTAAATGTTGGTGGCCTTATCAGCAATATATGTAATATTGATTACTATATTGTTACCATTTAAGAACGCGGTGTTGGTTCCGAATTTGGCACTGACAGTACACCTCGTGACGGAATTGGAGGACCATAGCACATACCTGGTTGCATTTTAAGCTCTGTCGATTAATAGGAAGCGTGGGTAACACAGGAGAAGTAGGTAACACAAGATTAAGCTTAATTTATTTATTAAACGTCAGTACTGAACAAAAGATACAATAAACAAAATACTCATACAATATTAGGAAAGTCATGCCAGAAATATTAATATATAACACAGGCAAGCATCTCGTGAGCAAAATAACATTTCCAGATACTACAAGCGACACACATGACCACTTAATCCAAAATCTTTTGAACATAATGAATTAGAGTTTGCCAAGATTCCTGTAGAATAATGACCAATTGACAGTAATTTTTTTTAGTTCAAATATTGCGTTTAAAAATGTTATCATTCTCTTCTTGGCCATGTGCATTATATTTCAATATTTACCGATTAAGGCAGAAATTAATATAGTTTCTCCAAATGGAAGGAAAAGAAAACCATGTAAAGTCCACAAAATTAATACTTTAAACGACCTATGTTTCGTAAGATGATATCAACATCAGACAAAAAAATGGCGACTTTGTCAAAAGTAAAATGTTGAATATTACCAATACTTTTCGAGGTTACTTAACAGAAATTCATGTTCAAGAGTGAAGACAAACTGTTATTCCACACCGTTGGTTGGGTACAAACCGATCATTTATGGCAATATTTTAATGTTAATCATACCTGACTGACGTGGCAAAGGTGAATTTAATAGAGAACTCCAAAATCATGACATGCCAAGGATTATGGAAAGAGATTTCTGAAAGAGGTGGTACCCTTACATATTTCTCTGCCTAGTTCCTGTCCCTCCTTCCAGAGAATATTCAGTTACGCCGTCCTTCGGCTCAAAGCTCCAACCTTAGCTCCCATACCATAGTCATGCCAACTCGTAAACCCCCTGGAAACTATATAAAAATGAATCTGCCATTGGAAATTTTTGTATTGTCCCTTCATAATGGCACGGAAGTATAAACTCGTCGGGCTGTACCCAATACGCGGTGTGGAATGACATATTTGATCAAGTATAAGTATCAAGTATCAAGTAAATCAAGTATACATTTGAATGAAACAAAGATTTTTAAAATTTTTCCATCTGCCGAGATGTGAAGGTTTTCTATGCCCAAAAAAAGTTTCATCACTATTAACAATTTAAATCAGCAGGTAACACTGTAGTCATGTAGTGACAGCGTCGTAAAATAAACAGGTAGCAGGATATTTTCCATTACCAAGTAATTACTCCCAGTGCTTGGACATTGAGTAAATATTGACAAGTTCACAACACGCCTTGTCATTTAAAAGTAATATGACATAAGCTTATATCGACATCCTGTGTAAACTGCATTTATCTCTGCATCTATTACTGAAAAAAAAATCGGGGCGCGATTTCAACTCATCTACTCCCTGCATAGAGAACTCTGTTGTATTATTTCCTCAGTCCTTCAAAGGTCCATCATGAAAGCGTAAAAAATCATTAAATTATAACAAACTGCCTTGATTTGTAAGAGAATATTAAAATAAAAACTTACACGTGAATAGTATATACAGTTTTCCTATCACGCATCTGCAGTATACCGTGCATAGTATATACTGGCGTAATATAATATAAGTACTAGCGTTATCGATACAAATATATTTTAAATGGCTGTCATACATAGAAGGGCTACGCAAATTAATACAAAATCTGAATACTTTCTAGTTGCCGCATAACTGTCCAATCTCTATGTTCATTTTTGAACTGCGACATATATCGAGTGAATAGCCTTCGTCATTAAGACAGGGAGATGGAAATTTTAATTTCTGGCATCTCTATTTTTTTCTTACTTTCTTACTAATGAAAAAGAATTAAATTGTATCCAGAATATGAAGAATGGAAATGTTTCAAGCAAAAAAGAGACAACCCATTTCAATACATAGATAAATGAATGCGTTACAGAAACGGCATGGTAGTACTTGGATTGAGGAAAAAATTTAAAATGAACGGAACCGAATTAAGACTTAACTTGTTTTACAAATTTACAAGGCATTAGAGTCTTCAACGTACACAGAACAGTTTTGGATGTTCAATCAAAGATAAGAAGTCGGAACTAATTACTTGGGTGTGAGAAAGGCAATGAGTATCGCACCTAACAGTCAGCCAGTCGTCCACTGAGAGCGGGATCCAACGTTGTAAGTGCAGCATTAACAATTTGAATACGAAATCTAAAGCCATACATGCATTATGAATGAAAGATACAGGAATAAAATCTTGACTTCACGACAAGAAATACGATTTAGTCGCCGGGTGTGCCTGAGAACATTGCAGCAGTGATATTTGATTACAAAAACTATCGAACGACCAAGTGAATATACCAAAAATATAACTATAAATTCGAACGAAAGACGGCTAATTTTGTGGAATACACGTATAAAAGAGGGTAAACTACGTAAATCTATTAAATTGCCGAGAAAGAAGAGAAAAATGTGACTCACATGAATGAAGAAGCTCATAAAGAAGTTTGAAGAAGAGCCAAGAATGAGACCCGGAAAGATAGGATACATTTCGTACATATATTCATTGGTGAAGTGGTACGCACTACCGAATTACTCAAATACTAGAAGAATTGAGGCTCAGGTCTCCATTGTCTAAAAGTGTGTGTATCTAGAAATCGTTGAATATATCTTGGTAGCCATTGACATCAGCATGCTGAGAGTCACCGACGACAAAGTAGTCATGGCAGAAACAATGACATTTAATGAAGACCCTAGGAAATATGGAAAGGACTATGACCAGATATCACCTGAAGATCAATGAAAATAAACTAAGGTATTGGTATGCACTAGGAGAAAAGAAGCCAGGGACAATTATAAACAACGAAAACAAAAACTTGGGAGGTGGAAGAGATCTGTTACCTGGGAAGCCGCGTAACCAGCGATGAACAAAATAAATGGCAATGTCTTTGTAACTGCCAATGTAAAAAGATTTTTTTACGAAAGGGAGATTCTACATACAGCTGCAAATTAGAAAATGCATCTGGGAATGCTACTAAATAGCAGCGAAATATGGAGCAGCAGTAGAGAAGTCAAGGCTGGAAGCTATTGAAATGTGGTGCATGGATCAAAGTATGTCAAGGATGCATTAACAGGAAAACTTGAGCAATCTCCTAGTCTCGCAGAAAATATAACAGGCTTTTTAAGCCAATAGAAAGCCAAAACACAAAACCACAACTCTTCGTGAGCACCGATGAGGGATATATGTCTTAGTGGAATTAGGAATAGAGAAAATTAAACCCCCAGATGATATAGAAGAAAAATTATGTGGAAATCAAAGAGATACACGGGTAACCTCGATTTGAAGGTCGTTAAGGATTTAGAGAAGTTTAAAATGGGAGAAACAATTTCCCGAGAAAAATGGAAAGAGGTTATTCACAAATATCGCCTCATCTCTAGAACAGGATTGGAATCCTTTGACAACTGCATACAAGAGATGTAAAATTTTTTTCATTCTGATCAACTCCTAAGAAGAACTTAATGGGCATTTTAATGAAAATCTGATAAGCAAACCAGTATCTCATGGTAGGGGAAGTAGTGTTAACAGGAGGAAAGGAGTATCCAGATATAGACTAAGCAATATCAAATAAGCCTACCTATAAATAATGTGAAAAGGCCTGTCTAGATATAAACAAGGCAACGACAGACCGAACCGTGTGTACCATGATCAAATGCGTAAAAAAATCCCAGGAAGCGGGTGTTACGTATGTGAATTTCCTAGAATCAATGCACTGCAGATTGCTCGATAACAGTCATTAGGTCATTAAAGAATGTAATTGCTTAAAAATGAGAGTAAGATACATTGAGTAAGCGGCAGTGTTGTGAAAAGTGAAGCCAAGATTTTGAAATTAGGTCAAAGAATTTGATCAGTCTACTATTATCCAAGATGCAATTACCAAGCACAGGAGAATTTAGTTTATAAATTATGAACTGTCTGAGTGAATTTACATTTTCGAATGATCAAGTAATTCCGAAATTTCTAGTCATCCAATTTGCGAAATCCCGAGTGAAAACGAATTATACGCATATTCTGTAAGACCTGCAAAGAATAAATTCCATAAACTATTTACAAAAATTGAATTGCAAGACGATGCGTACGGAAATACCAAGTAAGAGTAGGTTATGATAAGTATGGAATTATAAAAGCCGTCAGTGAACATCACCAAGGAAGCATCACTAATAGATTATGTTCTTCCAAATCAAGATTTGTTTCGCTATATAAATTCAAACAGGCCACTAAAAGTCGCCTGTGAGAGTAATTCTGCTCAGTTACCAAGTGAATATTGATGGCTACCAATCCAGTACGTCACTACTGCTGATATTCCAGCACAAGTGCAGCTTAGCGTAATGTTATCAAAGTGACGGAATGTCATCAGAAAATTGTTTCACAAGTGTTGGCATGGAAATAATAATATGAACAAAAGGAATCGCCAGCAATCTTAAATTAATATGTAGTTTAAAAAGCAACACGCAACAAAGTTCAAGGTAGAAATGCAGTCTCCGACTCCGTCATTTGCATAAAGAATACAATCATGTAATGATGCTCTGCTTTGCATCTCTCCCGAGTTATTCAAGTTTAAATCGACCAATTTTTCCAAAAAATGGTGCCTCACCATCTCAGATTTCAACTAAATTCGGCGATGGGCCTGGATAATGCAGGTATTCCATAAACGATGTAATCAAGTTAAGAATTGTATGAAAATAAGCAGAGAACGTTTATAGGATCACTGATACCTTGTAGAAGAGGTGGAATTGAATGTGTGGTGGTACAATATTTGCGGTGGAAATATGTGGCGGCCATTGCATGAACTCGTCAACAGCCTCTTAGTCCTCGATGAGTGTATCAATGGAGTGGAGGCTATACATGCCTAAGGGCAACCAGGTTTGTTGTATTGTGTTGTATCATGGTGCATGAATTCGCATCACCTTCATCGTGCCCAACTAATATGCTAGGCAGTATCACTTTGTGCTCAATAAATTATTACTTCGTGATTTCCACATCAATCACCATGCAATTTACGAAATTAAAGCAATGACATAGGAACTAAAGCTGAGTGTTTATTGGATATTTATGAACTCGAATGTCTTCTAGTTGACTCGGTTAATGAAGCTTGTTCAGCACTAGATGTTTCTCCTCAAGGCTCAAAAGCGTGCGAGGACCATTGTAATTAAAAAAAGGTTAGAAAAATAGTTGAGTCGGAGAAAAGTAAGTTAAGTAAATCCATTGAGGTGGATGTTTTACAAGCTTTGGACTCTACGAATACCATTCATGGTAACTCTGAGTGTCCCGAATATCAGAACTTGATTGCCCAGCTTAAGGAGAAAATAAAAAAATACATCAACTCAAGACAATGTTAATATTTTAAGCCTTGTTCCCAGTAGATGGAGTATCACAAAAATTAAAGAGGAGCTCAACGTAACCCGATACTTAGCTCGTTATTCAAGGGGATTGTGAAAAGAATTGGATTTTACTGCAAATCGGGAAGAAAAAAACCCAGTAATCAAATCCAAGTGATTATATCAAAAAATGTAGCAGATTTTTATGAAAATGAGCTTAATAGCCGACTGGTTCCAGGTATAAAGGACTGTCTGTGAAAGGACCCATTGGAGTGAAGGTTAATGTCCAAAAAAGGCTTATTTTATCCTACTTAAAGGACTGTACGAGGCCTTCAAAGAAAAAAAACCAAAATTAAAAATTGGATTCTCAAAGTTTGAAGAGCTCAGGCCTAAATTCTGCAGCTTAGCTGGAGCTGGATTAGCTGGAGCATCAGAAACACAGACTGTGTTTGTGTTTCATGCACCAAAATGTGAAATTTATGTTGGGAGCTATCAAGAACACTATCAACTACAAGAAAATACTTGGTAGCATGGTGTGCAATATAGAAAATGAATGTTGCATGCTGTCCAAGTGTAACGAGTGCCCAGGAGCTATCAATGCCAGACAAGACTCCAGAAGGAATGGGATGACTTACATGATGAGGATACGGAGGTGACATTTAAGAAGTGGCTTTTCCACTTTTATGCCATTCTTAACTTGATTACATCATTGCTTATGGAATACCTGAATTATTCAGGCCCATCGCTTATGGCTCTCGAAGGATGTATTTTACACAAATTCCAATCCCTATATCTATCCAACCCCTGAAATACACAACTAAATTCTTTTTTTTTCTTGAAAGAACAACTTTAGAAGTTGCTAAATCAGTACTCCCCTAATTTTTAAAACTTGTGCCACATGGATTTTTTTAACTCCAAAAAACCATTTTTTGCCAAATTTCTAAGGTTCTTGGGATATTTCCTCCGAGAAGGTAGGCTAAAATCTACAAATTACTATTTAATCATACACTACACACGTCAGTATTAATACGAGGAAAGTTAGCCTGTTACTTGAAGTCGAACTGGGTTTATTTATTGCCCAAATTTACAAAAAAAACGACATTTTGAACTTTTGATTAAGAGCAGTTGAAGAAGCATTAAAACTTGCACAATGTCGACGTTCAAGATCAATAATAACAAATAGAGTTTTTCCTTTCCATTGATACCTATTTTATATTTGTTCTAAGTAAAATAAGTTTGCTGGAGCTTCTACAAATAAAGAGTAAGATTACGTTTTTCATGCGTCCAAGTGATGTACTATTGCCTATAACTCAGGGGGAAATATTTTTCTCTGACTTACAATTAGTCAACGGATTATGGGTCAGAAGAGTAGGCACTACTATCGAGCCGAATTACGTTGAAATCTGAGATGGTGAGGCGACGACCATTTATCGATTTAAAATGGAATGACCCGCCTTCCTTTTAATTAAAACTTAAAATCATCCAATTAAATCTGAAGCTAGGTTTCCGTCAGTAGAGTTTAATCATAGATCGAAGCAAACTTTTCTTTAACTACAAAAAAGAAAAACAAGTGAATATTGAAATTAAACTATCAAATACTTTGTAATTAACCTGGACGTTGTTGGACTGGATTTTTATCGGAATCTAGTAACAAAGGCGCAATCAAAATTTAATAAATAACGAAGGATATGCCGCTATAATGCTAGTGCTAATTCAGACCACCAAGATTAAAAAATGCTGCTTTGTCAGCGGTGGTAGAACCGAAAGTAAAACTATCTGCCTATTAAGAAGTCACTGCCGGACCAAACGTTTTTAAAACCAAAAAGCTGTCCAAGTTAAAAGCTGTCCAAGCACTGGAAGTTCCCAAGGCATTGTGAATGAAATAATATTCGTCCAACAATTGGCGCTCATACCTAGCAAACTATGGAGAAAGGAAGACATCAAAAACCCACAAATTCAACAATTACACAAAGCCGGGAGAACTTACACTGGAGTTTTACATTGCCTTCAGCTGAGAGAGACATTGACTGCCTCATGAAATAATATTAGGGTCTAGCAGAAACATTTCAAGACAAAACAAAATAGCTACCCATGATAAACTAGAGATGTCCCTCGTATTGGAAAAGACCATGTGGCTGTTTTCTGCGAAATATAGGTTCAACGGAGTTAAAAAAATTTCAATTCTCCTTTTTTTCCCAAAATGCGCTTATTTAGTCCCCAGTTGGGCTAAAAAGAAATGTTAAGTATGACAAGTGCAGACGCATTCTTAGTGGTAAACGAATAAACGCAAAGTTTGGAACAAATTATTAAGCGCTTCAAAGTCACGAAGCATAAAAAAATCAAAGTTACGGTCCACATCAAAGTGACGGAACATTACCACTTAGATTGGGATAAATAACAGACGAATAAAGAGACATTTAATTTCAGCCCAAATATCGGAGTGGTAAAGTGCTCTCATCAGTGCAAGGACACACTTTTGGATAACAATATCGTCTGTGATTAAAATCTGCGAAATATTGAAAAATTAGTGATAAGGAGAGCAAGTTTTAATCTTTCGTTAGAAAAATGGATCTGAAAAATTCTAAATGAGCAATTATGGAATCGCTTCAGTCTAATTGACATCAACAAGTTATTCTGCACAATAGATTTAAATTTCCACGTCTATCTTTTCCTTTTCACTTCACGCATAAAATCGTTGAAGCGGAACATTAGGTTACCAATGACAAAAGAACCGTGTCTTAAATACCTTATGTTTCCTTATCTAGCAAAAATAATAGCCTAAAATTAAAAACTCACAGTGGTGAGGCATGAAGTACGAAATAAGTTCAGGATATAACAAGCAAATTAATTATGAGACGCGAGTTAGCCCGTAGAAAACATTTAGCACGAGTTGGCACGGACTAATACTATTGGTAATACTGCGGTAATTTTTTCACGTGTTCTCTTCTTACAACGCTCAATGACCATTCTCAAAATAATTTTTCCCGACAAATTGGACTGGAGCTGGATAACCTAACGTTGGTTGAACCCTGAGGATATTGTTGGTTCGGCCAACAACAATTGGAAATAATTCGAAAAATTCATTTTCATAACTACGGAAAATCAAAAGAAAACTAATTCCAAGCACAATAAATCTCATAACTGAAAAACTTATTCCCGATTGTCACTCTCAGCTTACTGCAAAAAAGAATGAAGAATAAAGGGCTTGCAACAATTACCTCACTGAAGATACGGGAATAGCTTGCACGTAGGAGGCCGAGAATCAGCTGATGACGTCTCGTGTCCGCAGCCTCGCTGAAACGAAGCGGTCCTCTTGTTCCGAAGCGATGACATCCTTTTCTGCAGACGAAAATGTAGCATTCACGTAGTATTCGAAATCCCGACGATGGATGATATAAGATGAGAAGCGATGACTATCCTCCGTCCCTGGATGGGTGTCGCACACTGAATCGGCAAACTGCGTTCGGGGACATTGCAATCCGCGTCGAAGTCAATACCCAAAAGCCTCGAACGAAGATAACTGCAAAATACACCACAAAAGAAATAAGAATCTATAACTATCAAAATATACGGTGGCTAACGCTTAAAAATTGAAAATGTAGTTTTAAGGAAGGAATATTGGGTGCTTTCCCGAAAAAAATAGTTCCCGTTTTAAAAATTGTCGAAAAATCCTTCCCGTCCACTTAATTCAACTCCTCGTACAGAGGAAAACTACACACGAGTAGCTGAGGAGTACCTAATGTTAGATTTCTACTTGAACAATAAACATGACAACACTAACCTAAAGCGATAATTAAACCAATACGAACACATACTTTAACTCGGGAATTTGTCTTTAAAGCAAACATTCGTCATAATCGGTCATATGCGATAAACGTTGGCAGAGTTACCTTGAATGGTGGAAGCATCAAGAGCAGCGCTCGCCTATGGTGAATGGTGATGGTCAGCCGATGCATTCAAGACACCTTCCTAGGTCTCCAAAACGAAGGGATATCTTCAGCGTGTCGAAGGTTCGTCATCGTCCGGTGCCTGCAGGTTCTTGTGTCCTTGAGGTTCCCACGACGAACTTGCACCGATGCATTCTAAACTGACGAGCGTTTTTTCTTGGGAGCTTTCCTTCCGAGGTAGTAGTAGTTTGATGTATTCACAGCTGGCTGCATTTCCTATCTTCGTCCACGGTTATATTTGCCACGAGACGTGCCCTCTTCAGTTTTCTCAAATAATTGGGCACATAGAACCTAGAGAAAAGAAAATATTTATTCGATACAGCCGCATCAATATTCTTACGACCGCTACTCTATTGATATCAAAAATATCACCAAGTTAAATATAAATCAAAGTATAGTAATTATTTAACGTTTATATCAACGTCCCGTGAATGCCGTTAACTGGGCAATTCATAGAAGTGAATATAAAATGTCAACGGTTATAGATTGATCCAGTGGTTGCAAGGTTGAATCGATATTCTAGGCTAACGGATGGTTAAATCCACCCACTCAAAATATAACTATTCAATATTAGACTAAATACTTGGAAGAGAGCATGTCGACATCCTGCGAAGTCTGCCAAGAGGTGCAGGTCATGGGTTTCTTGATCAGTAGGCAGCTCGAAAAGCCATGAGGTGCAGCACTGAAACAAAAAAATCAGAGGCTTGAGCTACGAGTAATGGAATGGATAGTGAAACTTAGTAACTAGTCAAATGAACTAAATCCATCTCACTCCGATTTTCACGCAGAGGAAAAGAGTTAAGTCCGGCAACGAAAATGCGATTTCCTTCGCTCCCAACCCGAAAACTACTGTTAAGCCCTTGAGGAAAATAAGACCATTGAGAAAAGATTCTACGGAATCATTACCCGAGAGATGAAATGTGAAGTAAACTTATTTCTACACCCGAAATCCTTCGTCACGGAGGCAATACAAAATCAAAATCACGGGTTTGGAAATACTAATTCTTAAATATCAGTATGCAAAGTGTGTCTGTTCGTCACCGAGTGAAAAATTGAAAAATTGCCCGAGACACGTTCGTCAATTAATAACATTGATTCAAATATTTATCCCAAAAAAACTTGTCTAGCAACATAGGACGAATTTAAAATTACGATGCACATTCCAAATTCTTACCCACCGCAGTATTCAGTCCTTCGCTTCTGAAAACCCTCGTACACTACGACAGGTTGGTCTCTCAGATGATCCGCTACGCCCGCATGCCGGAAGGAAAATGAGGCAGACGCAGGACTGCAAGACACGTAGGAAGGAGGAGGAAGGGGAAGCGGAAATTGCGTGAGGGGCGACCGTGATTGGTCGGTGAGAGCAAAGGGGATGGTGGGGTGAGAGTTGAAGGGAATGGAGGGGGAGGAGAGAGAGGGAGGGAGTGGGCGGTAGGGGAAGAGAGAAGGAGGTAAGGGGTGGGTTGCAATCAGTGTGGGGAGGATATGCGCCATTATCAAGAGGGCTATGGTATGGAATGGGGCAAAGCGTATGTAAGAGTGGAAGGGGTTCCTAGTAGCTGACTTCGGTTTCGCGTGCTCCAATTGCCAAGGTTACATCGCGCCGTCTGAACTAACCTCTTCATCCGAAACCAAATAAAAAACCCGAGGGGAAATTCGAACTCGCGACCTTTAGATTGACAGGCCACTGCGCCGTCGGAAGTGGGAGGCAGGGGGGGCATTCGCCCCCCCCCCCCCAGAATTTGCCCCGGGCCCTTGAGAAATGAGTCTTCATTAAAAAAATTAAATTTCACTTGTTTCCAGCTTGACTTTTCCCTTCTGACGCATATTCTACCACCTTCATGTGCACTTTTAGCGGAATTCTAGTCTCTACCCCTTCCTATCCGAAAAAAAATGCGGGCTCTTTTCTTAAGAGCCGGGCCCTTTTCACGGTTGGCCTCTCCCAGCGAAAATAGTTCCGACGCCCCTGCCGTTCAAGTAGCCCGTGGTAAGACAAGGTACACAATAAAAGGGTGTCACTATCTTAAGTCTCATTCCCCATGGGGGAAAATCAATCGTCCACCATCCATGAGACCTATTTCCATGGCACAACTGAACTACGATGAGTAAGACTGGTGACAGCCGCTGAGGCTATTTCGCACCACTTAGCCTAAATCCATACTTTTATAAGTACGCCACCCGTGTCCGAGGTGGGATTCGAACCATCGACCTACGAGGTGACCAAGGACGTAGGCTGTACAAGAGGAGGCATTGGAATTCTAGCCAATAAGTGGCAATGAAGCCAGAATGTGGGTGCTTGGGAAGGATTACCCTTCTCAGTGTAAAAAGATGATAAGCACGAGGATCTGTCTGGTTGTCGAAGGTGGAGCCCACCATGTACCTGAGCACTCAAGCGACTGAAACACACACATCAGGGGTTGTGGGTGTCAGTTCTTTTCCATGGGCCACTGCTGGTTTTCGATCAAGATTGTTACGTGTCTGATAATCGCACAGTTAAGTTGGAGGTGACGAAAGAGTCCCCTCAGAATAGAACCCAGGACCACCAGATCAATTACCTACCCTATCTACCCACCACTAAGGTACGGCATCATCTTCCGTGGAAGCAATTTTCTAAAAATACTAGTGCCTCCATAACGTGTAATTAAATATTGCCCCAAAGAGAAAAGCTGAATTACATCAATGAAAGAAAAGAACTGAACTTATTATTATATTACCATTGGTTGGCCTTTCTGTCAACGTTTTTCATTAACAAGATTATTGCTTTAAAAATCATCACATCTCTGGCCAATTTTATTAAATGTGCATTAAACATATTAATTTCACAAAAATATTCTTTCATAGGTAGACAATTATTTTCCTACACCTCATTTCAATTTTTTCAAATGTGCAATAAGCAATCGAGTTACACAAGTAATAAATATACCTTCTTTCTGTGATGGACCTGCACCTCATTCGAAAATATTTGATTGCTTACTTTGAAAAAATAATTCAACACTGCGATTTCTTGTGTGTTTGTCCATGGATTAAACGAATTCTCATGAAACCGTAAGGAAATAACTTACGTTAGGTTCAACATGCAAAGATTTGTTCACTTAGAACCAGCACAAGAATAGGAATAGCGTTTTTGGGAGTGCCTAGTGGAGGGCATTTCAAGATCAGTACTCTGACCGTCGGGTGGTCCCCTTGGCGCCTGTCATTAAGAGTAGGCTAATGCCGATGAGTTTCTCTCCACCCTTCCTCCGTTCCCAGAAATGTTTCCACCCAAATTACGCAATTACCCACCTATGCTAAGTGGTGCAAATGACCTCAGCTGTCAGTCGCCTCCCCTGAATAACATGACATAATAGCATTTTCGGTGAGAGGCAAAATGAAGCTCAACAAAAATACATCTTTCTCGTTAATACAGAGATTGTATTATGTTTCGTCATACTTAAGGTGTATCTTTCAAAGAAGACATGAATTATCGAGAGTATTCACCATTTCAATATAACTTACAGAGAGCCAAGTTGCTTAATCCTTTTGGTGCCATGAAGTCATACAAACTAGAGAACAAGACCATCGTCTTTCAAAGTGCATTTCAATCACCTCTGCCATACTTGGGCAATAAATAGGTATTTTCCGACAAAAGGCTATTGTTTCAGACAAGTGGTCCCAGGTAGTAAGCAACACCAGGGGGATGTTGAAAGACCAGTGGGCTATCCCCCAACAAGGTATTAAAAGCCAACTTATTATTCAAGGATTGGCCAGCTATTATAGGATTATTCAAGTAATTAACTTGAGGTAAAACTGTCATTGTTTGTGTTTTCAGCAATTCATAATTTAATGAAGTATCATTTAGGAAGTTGAGTTGGTGTAAGGGTTAGTGTACTTGGCCACTGAACTGGAGGGCCCAGGTTCAAATCCCAGCAGTGAAAGATATTTTTCATTAGTAAACAAACATGAGTGCTTTGTAGAGTGCACTTCAAGTTCAGCACATATCTCATCCGTTGAACGAGACCTCAATGGGGTCTCTTTGGCACCTTTCATTATGAGCAGGCTAATGGATACACTAGGTTTCTCTCCAACCTTCCTACTCCATATCCATCCATACCCATCATTATACATTTCCTCACGGTCTTAAGTGCCTCTAACTGTGGGGTGAGACTTGAAAATTCTTATGAGTCCGCAGTATCATATATTTTTTGAGTAGGGACACACTAGGAGACACTACATGATCAGTCAATTATGTATGCTCATTTTTTAAAAATCAAAATGATATTGAGGCTAAATTTTAGAAAGAAGATACTTCTGCGACCATGTACTTGCACATTACAGGTATTGAGTTCCTTATTTCTATTTTATTTCAAATATTTGGCGAAAATTTATCATAAAAATGTAAACTTTCAATCCACCAGATGTTTAATGCTATAATTTTGTATGACAAATTGCATTCCATCATATGAATTGCATGGTCTTGCATGAAAATTGCAAGTGCAGTTTCAAGTACTGACCCAAATGCATGGCCATGAAGGTTTAAAAACAAATTTAATTAAAAACCTTTTGCCCTCTGCTTAGTCAAATAATATTTGGATGATCACAATAATTGTGTCATGATTTGACTGAATCATTGCTACAACAGAGTGCCAACTGAAAGTCAATACATAATCACAAATAGAATATGATAATCCAAATCAAAATGTGGCCTGTTCTTGTTGTGGTCTTGGCATGCCTTGAACTCAAAGCCTAACGTGACTGACGTACAAATTATGACTTAAGTTTTTTACATATTAACAGAGCATAACATACTCAGTCAATATGTAAGAGGGTGAGATGGAGCACCCAAAATGTAGGCAGCAGAAATGCATATATAGGTGGTATATCTACCCTCTCCTTACCATTCAGGGAGTGTACTGGAAAGGTAATCAGGGTATATGCCATCAATGGTCAAGTAGGGGTATATTGCTACACCTCTCTTACACTCACTCTATGATGGTTTGGGTGGATGGGTGGTAAAGTGGGGCATAGCCAAGAGAGGACCAGGCAGTGTACAGCGGGTGCTACGTTATTTGCAGAACATTAATGCATTGTAATTTGATGCAGAAATTCTCCATGGGATAGCAAAAAATGCAAAACAAATGAACAAAATATAATTCCTTTTCTATGAAAGACTATGCGGTTACTAACCTATTTGCTGAGCAGTGGGCCAAAACAAATGTACAGATGATTTTGAAATAATGACACAGTCATACCTGCTATATGCAGCCCTTGTGGTTAAAGTAATGGCTTTCCTCATCACCAGGGTCAAACTTCCTGTTTTTTACAGCACATTGCTTCTGAATATTGAAATCTGGTTGCAAAACTGGCTTAAAATATATGGCTAGTTTCAATATTTTGACAAAGACATCCTTCACCATCTATCCCATGCATAATCTAACCTTTGCAAACCACTCTTTGCATTCCCTGATGCTCTTGTTTTTCATTTTTTTCTCCCACAGTATCCTGTATTTTACTTTAGGAAAAACCACAAAATACAACTACATGTGCTAGCTTGGTGGACTGTTGAATCTTAATGAAGTTTTCACGAGATGATTGATCGGACTCCTAGTTAAAGCATCTGCTGCTATTTCAGTCATACACTAATCCTTCTTTACGCACAATGAATGGTAGACAATGGGTAACCCAACATCTCTCCTTCACTTTAAAGCACTCACAGAGTGAATGGTAGCTGATCACTCCCATAGCCTCTTACCCTTAGTAGGGTAGCAATGGGGAAACACCCCCAAAATATTCAATGTCACCTCAATGATTATTTAATCATTCAACATATGGTAAAATATATCAATTTTTATATTTTCCTGTATTGATCCTTTGATGCAGTATCATTTAATTATTGACTGATTACAACCACGTAGGCACTTATTAGTAAATTACGTATATCAGTTCATTTTTAAAAATTTTTTTATGCACAGAATGTTTCAGGCCTAATTTCATCAAAAATGTTCCCTGCATAATTTATATGAGCTTGGAAAATTATTTCAGATGGTTGATATGTGGTCCTTCCTCCCACAATATTTTTAAATTTCAAATAAAAGATGCCAAACCTTTCATTGGAAAATGTTTTCCTATGAGAATCTAACAAGCAGAGATTAAAGGATCTATGACAACAATGGAAATGGATACTCCCTGGATAAAATATGTCGCTTGCAGTCTTGAGTTGGTTTTAGTTGGTTAATATTGAGTGGAAATGGCACACAAATGGAGATTTACTAGTACATTACAACTACATCGACAATCTTTGGTGTGAATGTTGTTGTGCTTGGAATGCTTTTTGTAGATATATATATATATATATAGTCTACTAGGCATATATACTTTATCTATAGGTGAGTAGTATCTGTTTATAGAATTAATTCACTAAACTTTAATTAACTTGTGCAACTATACCTTACCTCTTTCTACTTCTTGCCTCCCACCAAAATCACTATTATGTTATGTTATTCAGGAGAGGCGACTGACAGCTGAGGTCATGCCGGAAAGCATAAGATGAACCGTAGTGTACGTCATCTATCAGGAGCTGCAAAATATCAGGATGAAACATAGATATCTTGGTCATCACCATTTAACCAGGGGGTTGAGTAGGAACCATTGGGTGCCACACCCAACAATTGATCCATTATTGCATCTTGTTTTATAGCTGTTTTTATCCAAGTAAGTAATAATAAAGGTATAATTTATAGCTACATAACTTGATTACGATTGGAAAAAATATCCGGATGTGAAATTCAACAAATTCTTAACACCATCTCTATTTTTTTCTTCCATGCCTCCTGAATATCAACGCATCCACCAGGTGTAACAAGAGGTCCTCTCTCCAACAATGATACAATGAGTGGACCCCATTAATAAGCATCAACAGGCACTGACACATAAAACATACGGGAGAGGAGGGAGCAAGAGGGAGGTCCTTGGAGTCAGCAAGAGAGTGGCAGTCCTCTGCACATAAAATAACTATCACTGTTTGCAAATGTGATATAATCCTCAAATTAGCAATAAACAGTCTTAAAATTATGCTCCTTTACATTCATTTTTCTCTAGTGTCACAGATCTCATGTTCCTTCAGCATATTATCCTAGGGCCCAAAAATTATCTGATGAACTTGCTATTTGCGGCAAAAAACACATTGACATTTAGAATCACACCATGATCTTATTGAGAACCAGAGTGATACTAATTTATTTCTCAAAAGATCCTATGGCTGTGAATATGACAGGTGAAGAACTTGGTGAGTCTAAGCAAATGACATACATGAACAATCACGCTGGAAGGCATGAGCATAAATCTCTTTTTGCAGGTATTTCTGAATTCATCAAGCATCATTTTCAATTAGCCATTTAAGGAAATTACATCCTCGATGGTGAAAAAAATTTACCGGAGATAATGATTGTGGGATCAAAGTTATCCTTAATTAGCATGAATAAAATATGCATACTTCTTATTTTTATGATGTTGTAAATTAATGTTACCTAATTCAATTATTTTCCATCATTTTCACTCATAGAATTATATCCTTATTTAGAAAGGAATAAAAGATATCCAACTTTAATATTTTTAAAATAATATAACATTAATATACATTGCCATATCGTTTTCTATCAATTTTACTTGTAAAACTTTCACACAGATCAATATAGGTTTGCACTTGAAAAAGGAGGGTGTATATTGGCAATAATTACAGCACAAATAGATACACTAGCTGTCCTTTAGCTGAAGTCAATAATAAGCTACAATCTTGATGATTAACCTGATGCCTAACAACTTCGAATGTACTTCATATCTGCTTCCTCCCTGCAATAGGAGCATTTAGGTGCCTAATTGGTAAAATAATGATTGGAAATGACTTAAATCATTAGTTAATAACTCAGTTATTTCAGAGAGGAGAAGAACAGGTATGGTCAATTGAACCAATAAGTAAGGTGTTAATTCTCTTTTTTAAGGGCTAGGGGGGAGCATGCATCAAGCATTTGGGATCCAACGAATTCAGATTTAATTTGGGAACTGAATAAGGTACAAAGAAAAGCAGTGCATTTTGTAACAAATTCCTATGAACAGACAGAAAACAAACACTTGGCTATTGGAACAGCTTAGTTGGAAAACCCTAGAGAGTAGAAGGCTGTTTGCAAGATTAAAGTAACTAGAAAAATTCAAATCATGTGCATTGAAATTTGACCCTTCAGACTTATTTCTATCCCCACTTTTCATATTACAGAATTGTTACTGATTTAGAGGCATACACAATACACATACACATGAGATCAAGCGATAGAAGAATTTGTTTTTCCCGAGTGCAGTACGCAACTAAAACGCAAAGTATACGGTAATTTACAACACATGAGATGTACCTTCATTTCAGTTGAACCTGCCTCTGAAGAAAAGTTTTGTAAACAGATACACTTGCTTTTGTATGACCATACACTTGGGCCAGTCAATTTCGTTCCATAATTCACTCACACCTCCTTTGATATCATGAAAGCAAGCTAAAATAGGTGTACATACCTTTGTGCCATGCAGATGAAATAATAGAAATTAAAACTGAAATATTCTTCATGCTACTCATAAAAGCCGAACCTTAGCATATAAGACCAAGGGTATTTCTTGAGTCATAATTTGGTAAAAAAAGATGCATCTTATATGTTATCAAATACAGAAATTCTTTCAAAGGCATATCTCAGCATAATTTATTAATAATTTACCTTATTTCTTGGCTAATCTCTAATTTATTGATGGTGACCTAATACCCCCTTCCATGCTCTAGTGATGCCTTCCAGGGTAGTAATATGTACAGATGTAGATGATGAATAAAGATAGGTGGGCAATAGGTTGCAGGCTAGAATTTTTAGAGAGAGCAGGATTAGTATGTAAATGGATACTCAGTATTATAATTGACCTAATATCACTTAAGGATACCATTCTGAGTGTTTTAGTAAGTATTCTATCCAACCTACAGCAAATTCATTTTATCTACATCTACATAAGACCCAGCAAACCACCGTGTGAAACAACACCAGGCATGCATAATCAACTAGAGAGGATAAGATTAACTTGCTGTAATGCAGGACCAATCAGGATACACCTGACCCAAGCCAAAGGTACATATATACAATGGCAATAATGGAAAATCCAACACTCAGAAGCTCTGAGGATGAAAAGTGAGTCGTTTTTGAAACATTGGTAAAAATGGAGCCTAATAACCGGTGGAAAGCCCGAGAAACATTCAAACCATAAAAAAATAGTGCCGCGTTGAATGTGTTAATAGTATTCGCTGGGAAAATACTAGATTATATTATAATATCACACTTACTACCATGCAGGCATGCAAAAAATACTATGTGCATACACTACCCAAGCAGCATCATGATATTGGCCAATATCATTTTTCTCCATCAGATATCACTAATTGGTAATCCGATATTGGCTACCGATATTGGCAAATGTCAAAAGTAGTAACATTTGCCATTATAAAAATGACATTTGCTGACAATATTGGGCCAAAATAAATTTGATGATAAAAAGACATCATTCACCACTATACAGTGGCATGAAAATGATATTGGGCCGACATATGTTTGATATTACCATGGATTGATTTTTCACTAACATGACATTGGGATGATTTAATAAGTAAGATAGTCAAAATGTATCCTGGATAAACATGTTAAAAATATTTATAATCAGGGAGGGTCGTACAATAAAACTGCGATGGAAAAAAAAGGCGAGAGATAGTTTCAATCTAAGAATGTTCACATTGAGAACCATGCACTTAACCCCTGATCCAACTCTCCTTTTGGAGGAATGGGTAATTTTAAGCATTTATGATAGTAATGAGATACTTACTTTACTCCTGACCCAATTGGGTTCCCTTCCCTTCAACTTCCCTTAGTGAATGATGCGTAGCTTTAAGTGTTATCAATTTTTAAAAAATATTTCAAACTCGTTGAAGTTATTGGAGTTATAACCCAATATGGGGGGTTCACATTAATTGCGATGCAAATAAATTCACCTCGACCAGGAATCGAACCACGGACCTTTGGCTTTCCGGGCCACTGAGCATACCACTACACTACCCAGGATCCCTAATTCGCATGGCACTTTTACCAAGGTTCAAGGTACTAGATGTTGAGCCCTCACGGTCTATCAAGGATGGCAACGCAAGGGAGAAAGGGCTTCAAAGAAGCCACGACCAAAGGTGAACCCCATCCAGCATTAAAGCCGTGCTTGGTGGTAAATGTAGGATATCCCAAGCCTGCCGCGTGAATGGCAATTTGTAAGCAAACATGGAATCCTTAAATAATCATATTTCTTATTTTATATGTAGGCCTCAAATGGTTTCTGATGTTCTGACCAATCACAAATTTTTGACTTTCTTCTCTCTGATGTCGGAGGAAAAAATGTGAATACTCAAAATTATAAAATCCAGGAACCAGAAAAATTCGATCATTTTTATGCCCTTTATTAGCCAGCTCAGCTGACATCATTTTTGCATCAGAAAACAATATCTATTAAATATGTATCCCTTTAAGATACGATCGAAGATATCAATTTTACTTTGGAGAAAGGTATCATTTATATGTAATTTTTATATCGGCATTATCAGCCGATGCTAAAACGACATTGGTGAAGTCAAAATGACATTGGGCCAATGTATTACTGCCATATGATGCTACTTGGGTACTTACACAAAACCAAAAGTCATAATGCTACTACCCCAATGAAAATATGTATGTATGTATTAAGTATGCAGATATGAGTCACATGAAATGTTGGCAATAAAAAAAACTAAATTGTTAGTAATACAAAGTAATGTAATAGTTTTCAATTAGACATTTGATTTGATGGTTAGTCAATTCTATAAATAAATATAATTTTGAAATTACATTTCCTAGGAATATTTAGTTAGGATTTATAATGGAGTATTGTATATAACCTGACACTAATTAATGAAATGTCTAATTGATGGCATACACTTTTTGTGAAAATTTGTTCTCATTCACTGTGATACTTCTCACTGTTAATTATAAATAGGCAGTAGGCTTAAAGGACTTATAGCACTACTAGCAGCCAACAGAGAAAATAGAGCCTTCCCACACAGCACATACGTTTTCTGAATATTCAAAAAAGGTTCAAAATGTTCAGATATGGTTAACGTTAGTTTCTGAACATTCATTTAACATTGTGCTTTGAATTTTAATGTATGATACCTAAGTTCCAAATCAGATTATGGTCCCTCAAAAAGACTCCTGACGATAGACCTATTAGTGTAATACATATTTTTCATTAAATAAACAAGCATATACTCCTATTTTGGTAATGGTGAATACCAGAGTAAGAGGTTGATGGACCTGCTACTGCTTCTAGTGTTCTAGTCGTACATGGACATGGTTGAAACAGTTGCAACCACATATCTTAGGGGCAGAATAATGGAAAATGAGGAAAGAATGAGGCATAGAAATAAGTACAAGTAGGGCGAGGAAACAAAGAAAATATAAGAACAATGAAAATGAAAATTGGCAATGGAGCATATAATAAATATTTGAAATTATGACTTCAATTGCAAATTTTGTAAACCTACATGAATTTAGAACAATGTGCTTCATGAAATTTATGTATTATTTCCTTTCATTTTTTACTCTCTTTAGCCACTCTTCAGTGATTGTAAGTTTGGTGAAGTTCCTCTCAAGGAGTCCCTGAGGTGCTTAGATGTATTAGCTATCTTGGGGGAATCAACTGCTGGCCCTGGTGGTAGCGAGGTAAAGTCCTCGCCTGCTAATCCTAGGGTCGCTGGTTTAAGTACCGCCTGGGTGGGTTTTTCTCCACCCAGGGCATGGATGTTTGTCAAGCTCTGTTGGTTCAGCCCCTGGGAAACCTGATGACAGTCCTATTGGGAGCCCAGGGGTATATGGACCAATGGAATAGTCCGGATGAAAAAAAAACAAACAAACCCTCAGGTTATTTTCTCCATGTAGGATAGGTAGGTACTTAAGTAGAGGTAGTGTTTTTAAGGAAGAGAAGTGGAGTGAAACTCAGCCTACTCCAAGGAGTCCACAGTTAATCGTCCAATATAACAGTCAAAGTACCTACTGCACTAAAAGTGCTCTTTACAAAGCGTCCTTGTGGGAACTGGTACATCGACCATTGAAAAATACCTACCTTGGCCAGGATTTAAACCCAGATCCATGGGATCAAAGGCCAGTACATACATAATACATCAAGTGATTAAATTAAATACCTTATATGTATCACTTTCCTAACACTTTTATTTTCAATTCAAGTGGATTCTAGCTTGCAACTCATCCAATCCCAACATGTCTGGTTGCTTAATAATCCCCCCTAATTTTGTCAACACCTCACTATGGTAGTTTGTCAACACCTCACTATGGTAATCTCAACTCTACAGCTAAGAGGAAGGAAATAAACAAGAAAATAGACCATGATAAAAATTTTTATAAAAATGAGGAATGAACTGATAAGTACATAATGTAAGTGTCACCATCAGCGACAGACCGGCGCCAACCCCACCCCCCTGGGTGGCCAACTTCTGTTCCTAGCACGTCACATCTAGGAAGGTGCTGAGGCTAGATGTACCTTGCCCATGAGGTGATGCCTCGCCAGCCAATTGGAGGTGGCCACCGGGGTGTCATGTGGGGAACGCCAAGGAGCTAGGAAGCCGGGCGCTGGAGTGGTTGGCAGTCGGGTGTGGGACTCAATAGCGTTATGACGTAAACGTCTAGTACCAAAGTCTAAGTTGTATTATTGCCGTTTCCTGCTGTTGTCTAGCCCATCCATGAAGTGAAATCAACAATAAATATATAAAGATGATTTAAAGTGTCCATATAAAGCACCAGTTAACACACATGGCATGCAAAATACTGCAACTACCACACCGATCCGATCTTGAAACCAACTCATATCTGATGGTATAGATATAGAATAATATGACGAATGCAGAGTCTGGTAAGAAGATGGGGCAATAGATTGAAATTTAGATCATCAGCATCACCATGGGTCAAAAACCCTAAGGCTGGTATTATGCAGGTCTCCATTCTCTATTCTTCCTTCACCTCATCTGCTAACCTCTTTGTGTAAACATAATTCTTCTCTTTCAGATCCATTGCTTCCTGCTCCATGTATCTCATGCTAGGTATTCCTTTCCCTTTCTCCACATTCACCTTTTGCTTGACAACTGTCTTCATCAGGCCATCATGTCTCAAGATGTAGCTAACTGAGTAGTCCGGTATCCTTTTTAAGGTTTACAGAAGACTTATTTTTTCTCCCATTCTTATTCAGACTTCATTTTTATTTACTCAAGTGATCCATTTGATCTCCAACATTTGTACCACCATCTTTCTAATGCTTCCAGTGTTGACTTCTCTGCCACAGTTATCATTCATGACTCATTTCCATAAAGATGAGTGCTCCAGATGTATGTTTTGATAAATTGTTTCATTACTTCCACGCTTCTATTTCCAGCATTAAATACATTCTTCTTTTGGTGTAATAATGACCTCTTCGCCTGGACTATTCTACTGACTATTTCCTTCTTGCTTTGCTCATCCATAGTTAATCAGCTTTCTGGATACTCACTCACATCTTCTGACTTTTGATTTCCACGTTTAACATTTGTCTTGGTCTCATTTATCTACTGCATAACATTACTGTTGCTTTCTTTTCATTTATTTTCAGGTTTTATCCAGTCCATACCTTCCACATGTTTACTACAGTGAGAAATTTAGATAGTATGCACAAATAGGAAAAACCTACATAAAATAAGACTTAATTCTTTCCCGGCGAATTATTTTCGTAAAGTCTTCTCGGGCTTTCCACCCGGTTAAATTTTGGTATAACACCAACGTTTCAATGGACAACTCGTCCATTGTCTTCAGGGTGAGTGAGTAAATTAAAGCCGTTGAGGCGTATCTATAAACGGTTGAAACAATCAGGTTACTCCTGATTGGCCGGAAGGATCTTCGAAATTTGGATAAGGAGGAGTTCTATCGTTTTTTATTTTATATAAAATGGGATTCCACGAATTGCTAATTTTATAACCCGTGTCTCTATTGAAATTATTTTTGTTTATCCGGATCTCAATGACCTCCTTAGCAAGCCTGTCCCAGAAGTTGTTCGAACGGCAGATTAATTTTGCGTTATCCCATTTTATCCTGTGGTCGCGAGTGATACTATGAAATATAATAATATAAATTAAATATAATATAAATAATATTGCGTGCTTTCGAACACGTAATTGAAATTCAATATTTGGACTTTAATTGGTGTGCCATATAATGGCCGAGGAATTTTCCACGGTTTGTGTGAAAACCAGGTGACTGTGATTAAATATGTACCCAGCAGTGAGCAGGAATAAAAGACGGAGTGAGGCAAAGCAGTGTACCGCATCCTGATATTTAGTACGTGTACAATACACACGATCCTGTTCGCACCTTCGCTCGCCCGGATGAGTGATGGTGCACGAGACGTAACCTAGAAAGACCCACATCGATGCCTCCCGTGATGGGAAACACTGGGAGAAATGAGGGAGTCAAATTTCACTTGCCTGCATCTTGGGGAAGACTTCCTCCCTACGGAAACTATAGATTTGGGGTGGGGGGGTTCCTCGACTCGCGTTCTTAATTGCGCGAGACACAGACTGTGTAAAATTAGGAGGGAGGGGTGTGACATTAGGCGTCAGGATTATTGACTAAGTTGACATTTTCGGGTGTCAACAGTAATGTATTTTTGACCAGCGGGCCTGGCATTATGGCCGAAGAAAATGCCCTCTTTTATCTGGCCCACTCTTTGGACACGGTAAAAATCAAATGGTAAGTTTTACTGACACGAAAAAATACCCTTTTTATGAATGTAAACTGTAAACCTTTTCCCTCCAAAATAGCACACAAAAAATACGATACCCTTCAAAATCCACATGAAAATTACCGTTGAATATTTAACTTGGAATGATCTTCTCTTACCCTATACTCTTTTCCTACCTTCTCGGGCCGTACATTCTGCTTCGAATCCCCTTCCGTCCTCCTCTGGGCGTCCGCGAAGCGATGTAACCGGAGGACCCCAAGTCCTGCTGTTCCTCTTCTCGTCGTGGCTGATAGGAGCTCAAGGTTTTTCCTCGTCTACGGGGCGGCGATCTTCACCACATCTGGATGACTGTTATCTTAGCCGCTCTCTTCTCCTTCGGTCTATTCCCTGTCATATAGTGCTTCGTTTTTACATGGGTGTTTTCAAGTCTGTTTCCGCACTAATAGGCGCTTCAGAGAGGGAGGAAAGATACACACATACAAGGTAGGGAATAGAAGGTGAACGTACAAGGCCTCGAATCTAATGGTTCAGCGCTTCGTGTCTCTGCTACCTCGAGCTTTTTATACCCATTGGAGTTGGGGGGGAAGCCGGTCACGTGGGAGGGGAGTGGGGCAGGTGGTGACACACCGGGGTTTGGGTATGATCGATGGGCAACTTCCAAAGGGTCGAATAGATCCACTGTCATATTGCTAACTCCTATGGTATTCTCACTTTCCACACTCACTCGAACAAGGTGACTGACACACACCATTGTAGTACATACAAATCAAACCTGTTGTTTATCAAGATTCCCATGCCTAATGGAAAGGGGAAGAAATTTAATGGGGGGAGTTGGGTAGAAACAAAATACTAATGGTCCCGGACCATTACAGTACAGTATAAAGTACATTGATACTCGGAACCGAAATCGCAATTTTGTACACAAAATCCTTGGGTGGAAACGAAAAATGAATTTTAGTGAAAAAATTAATGTTCTATCCACAACCATTAACTCATAAATCCAAAATGAAAATAAGCAAAAGGTGACGCCCACCGAAGAAGCTGCTTTGAAATCATAGACGTCATCTCCCTCCCGTCCTTGACAGCTTTTTTTGCGGAAGGGAAGGGAGTGGAGGGCGGAATTCGGAAGGTCTGCTCTCACAGATCCTGTCGCAATCGCTCTCATTGGCAGAGTCAGATGTGTGTCCCCCCCCCCCCCCCCCATTGCGATAAGACGAAGTAGCTTCACGGGGTCTGTTGTGATTGGGCGAAGTGGATGACGTAAGAGGTTGATTCACGCCCTCTTTTCCGAAAGGGCTAAAAACATCAGTTATTCGCCGCTTATAATACGAGAACTACTCGACGGATGGAAACACGGAAAAATATGAGTCTCTTTATTTTACAAACTCTATCAGATTATGCAATAAAAAATATGGTAAACTACCCCAGTATAACTTGTTTCTTCTATAAGTTTAAATTTTAATAATGACATAATTCTTCAATTTTACATCCCTCACTAAGTTAATCCAAGTAACTCACGCGAGCTGACCCTTTATCCATTCTTCTTATCCACAATTCCATCGAACACTGTCTTCATCAGACTATCATTTCCTGAGATATAGCCAATACATTCGTTGCTACTTCTCAATTATAAGATCTTCGCCAGTGCTTCGGACCGCAGCTTCCAGATACTGCTACTGATTGTGACTCTATAGACTCTTTACTCCAAGTAACGCTTCAGCGTTGCCACAAGGAGAAGAGATTCTTGTGGCACCGCCATAGATTACTAAGCGAGAAACACGTATGAGCCCATTAATGTTATCCGTTAGTACCTTTTATATGATTTCAAAACAAAATATGACGTCGAAACACGGTGTTGATCACCGTGAACCGTTAATGCTTCAGCTAAATATAAAATATTAAGTGAATTCATTCAAAAAATATTTTCTTTTTATTTCAACCCTCTTGAGCGAGATCTTAGTATTTTGAAGTAGATAAGTTTTGAATTCAATTAGTAATGTTTTCTTTTAGTCACCTTTAATACGCATTAACTCAGTAGCTAACCATGCAAAACAATGAGATTAATTATTTAATGCTATGAAGTTTCAATATGAGTTTTTTTGACTTTCTCGTAATATCTTCAACCGCAGACTAAAATGGAAGACTGGTTGTGAGCGACTTCACATCTTATAAACGGCGTTTACAATGGAAATAACGTTGCTAACGGAACGAAAATAACGTTGATGACGAAATGCTAACACTGTCAATGAGTTCTGTACCTTTCCGACCCTTGTTATTAGGAAAAATATTTCAATCCCCTCCTCCAATTTCTAGTCATCGATGATATTCCAACAACTTTAAATTATTGAATCGAAAGATTCAACGGATATAGATATGTCGCCGCTCATTGGTATCCAATTTAGTATGCAATGAAACTTACTTATACTCTACGACAGTGGCCTATAAACCAGGAGCATTAAGTCTTTTGTTCCATTCAACTTTAGTATATAAAGGCGAAAATAGTTTTCAGTGGTAATTAATGCTCGTCCAGAGCTCACAGCCAATTACCTACAACTTTTTTCAGTGAAACCGTTATATCACATAGTATTTTCATGTACAAGTATAGCGATGAAGAGGTCCAGAAGAATTTAACAACTTTCATGACATGTATGAATATATTGGATGATTTACATTTAGTTCAATTTTGATTCTAAGTACATACATGCGTCTAACAGACTTTATCTTACAAGGGGATTGTCCGAGTTTCGGGTGTAGGATTTTGACGAAATATTTACGAATCACCCCCCATTTAGGGTTATACAGTATATATATGTATATCCACTCGTATAAACTCGTTTTTTGACGAATTTATTGGATATATAACCCTATATGTATGATATATAAACATTCTATAACTAAGTCTTTTCCACCTTTGCATATAATTGTAAAATATCATATGTAATACAGAACATTTTCACTTATGTATATATATTATTCTTCATGTAATTGCTTATTGTCATGTTAAATGCCGACTGGTGTACATGTTTAATATGCATTGTTTTTATAAGGTGGCATTGCCACAGAAAATATATAAAATGTATTATTATTATTATTATATGGGGGGTGATTCGTAAATATTTAATCAAGGACTACCTGCCTGGGCAAATTTCGTCAAAATCCTAGACCAGAAACTCGGACACTCCCCTTGTTAGTTTTTCTCTCTAGCGCTGCGTCAGCTGATAATAGCATTCCTCTCATCGAATACAAGCTTCATGCTGATATTATTGCTATGTTTAAAATGCATAAAAACACAAGGGTAATATGATTGCTTAGGTCATAGTGACAGGATCACAGAGATAGATTATGACAAAAGAGAATTGAGATAACAGTTTTCCCTCGTAAAATAAGGAAAAAGTGAGGTTATAGAATGAAGTAGGAGTAAAGACCATGTAAAACTAGTGAAGCGAAAGCTCCTTTTCGGGTGAGCGATTATTGCTATCAGGGAAGCCGTTAACTTTGTTGCACGAAGCAAGACGAGAATAGCAGAAGAGCCCAGGAACATTTTATCAAAAGGAGAATTTAAGAAGTCATTTCAGGCGTGATTTTGTGGAAGTTAGTGATATTCATCATGAAATACAACAGTAATACTTCACACTTAATATTTAATAATAACCGACCCGGGTTTCGTCAACTTAGTGCCATTTTCTAGAAAAATTAAGTGTGATATTGCTATTGTATTTCATGATGAAAAGGAGAATTTGCTTACAGCTGGATATGCATAATTGGAATTTAGGTAGCACTATATTAAAATATATATCTGAAGCATAGGTCTTAATGACTGTAAAGAATTGTCGGTAATAGTATCCGAAAATATTAGTCACGCATTACGTATTTAAACTAAAGGGTTTTGTATAGTGGAAAAGATTAACTTTTGTAATGTTGAAGGCTAACCGTCCTCTCTTACCTTTTTCTGGATTCTGGATCCAGATTTTTCCGTAGTTAAATCAAAGACTCTCAAAAGTCCAGCCAAAGTAGAAGAAAAGAGTAGTGTGACGAAAATTTTAAAGAGAAGACGAGACAACGTACATACTTGGCAATATCTTGAGGCATTTTGGCCTGATGAAGACATTTGTCGATGAAAGGGTGAACGGGAAGAGTCGGAAAGGAAGATCACGAATGAAATATACATATATTATGCATATGGAGAGAGTCACGTATAAAGATTTGTAAAAAGACATTTTTAAAATGGAAAAGATTAACTTTTGTAATGTTAAAAGGTTAATGTTCCACTCCTTTCACTTGCTTTTTTCCGGATTCTGGATTCAGATTATTCCGGAGTTGAACCCAAGGCCCTCCGGTCCGCAGCCCAGCCCAAGCTCAAACTCTGACTTAGCTTTCGAGAGCTATATTCTTAATATTAACACCTTAAGCAGTACCTTAACGAAAAATAACGTTTTTACGAAGATAACGAAAAATAAAATTTTTCGTTATCTTCGTAGACTATGCTTTGCTTTGGAATGAAAGGGTTCGGACGGGTGATTTAGAAAATTGAATACATACTCCACTCTTCAACTGACAACAGAGTATAACCGGAAACTTAACGTTTTATCGTCATTTTCTGAGGTCAGATGAGGGCGATGCTGGAGAATCCCCTTATTCGCAACAATGTTAGTGTTTCGAAAAAGAAAATATGTTAACTCTACAGCACCAAAAGTTACCCATGCTGCAAGAGAATGCTGAGCATGACACTAGTGAGTGTGCTTTACTTCTATGCAACGCACATATAAAAAATGTCATAAGGTAAAAATTATATTTTAGCAAACAGATTTTGGGAGAATTGAGAAAAAGAAGTGAATTAGAGCATATGGTAAATATTTATTCCTCAATGTTTCAGGTAGTCCTGTTACAATGAAAGTGGTGAAATGTGTAATGTTATTCTTAATGGAGTCACACAACAATTTCTTCATTTTAAAATAAGGAGCTTCTGCGGGAATCATCATAGCTACTTTGTATTTACATCAAAGTATTATTTATTCGTAAAAGCCATAAAAATAGCTTTAAAGATTAAAGATTACATGGAAATTTTCGTCCTAAAACAATCTGCCATAAAAATCACTATCGATAATAGTAGTTCTCTTAAATCTAAGGAGATGAGCTCTACGGCCTCTTAAAATAACAAATTAAATTAAAAATAAAATTCTCCAATGGCCGTAAAATTGGCAAACCTCGTCAAGGACAAATTGCTGTGTTGGTTTGCGGGAGGGTCAAATTCCACAGCAGTGACCAACTACAGCCTCTCAACCGGAAAACCCTCCTGTGTTGGTTTACGGGAATGTTATTTCCTCGTCTGTGACACAACCACCGACACACACACTCAACACAATTGGGATCCTTCACAGGGCTGATGGGACCCTGGTCAGGATGCCTGGGTTATGAACGCAAACACACTCACAAGCACTCAGAATAAACACTCACTCACACACTCAAATGGGCACACCTACTGGGAGAAGAGAGCTCAAAAAGAGCGTAGTCAATGTGGAAGAATGAAACGAGGATGTGCGTCGGATAGGCGTATTTCGGCCACTAAGTGGCCCTCTTCAGCGAGCTGAAGGGAGAGCACTTGCAACACAGGGTTATAAGTGAATTAGTGGGGAGGGCAACCTAGAATAAATACCAATAGAGTGGAAGGGGGAGGGGGGAAAAGGGGTAACCATTGACAATGGGGTGTGGGGGAGGGCGAAAAGGTATTGGATGGCACAGGTGAAGTGGGGGAAGGTGACCAGTGAAGGGGGAGAGGGGAACTGAAGTGAAATGAGATAACCGTTGAAGTAAGTGTGGGAGGAAGAGAGTAACGGTTAACGTTCAAATTACGGATGATGAAAAGGATTGAGTATCTCACTCTAAAATAGAAAAAAGTGTGGATGAAGAAATAGGTCCGTTATCGCTATTCATAATGTTTCTTCTGAATTTGTGTATGTAGAGGTTTTCTTAAGCGTCAAGAAAATGATTTGGTGTTTGTTTTATTAAATGAAGGTTGTTTTCTGATGTTTCATGTCCTGTGTTGAGTAAGTGTTGGGCGATGCTGGATTTTTCGGGTGTTGTATTTGAAATGGGCAATGTGTTCTTTGAATCTAGATTTAATATATCTGCGTGTTTGTCCAATGTATGAAAGGTCACATGAGGAGCAAGATATTTGATATATACCAGATTTGTTGCATGTGTCTATTTTGTCTTTAGTGTTACCCAGTAAGTGTTTAAGTTTGTTATTAAACTAAAGGAGATTCTGGTGTTAACGGTTTTAAATATCTTTTCAAGACCTTTAGTTATAAGTAGGTGGTAGGGAAGTTTGATATAGCGGACAGGTTCATCATCTGTGAACGTGGTGAAATTCTTTACGAGGTTCTTAAAATTGTGTTTCTTAACAATATTATCCATTACAGACTCCTTAAATCCGTTAATTTTAGCAATGCGTTTAATATTACTCAGTTCTTTGGAATAATTATTTTTATCAAGTGGAATGTTAACCATTCTGTGGACAAGAGCATGAAAAGAAGAGAGTTTATTGCTGTTAGGAACAAATGAGTCCCGATGAATATAGTTATTTGTATTTGTGGGCTTGCGGTAAACGTCACATGAGAGTTTTTTTTTTACCATTTATGGTAAGAAGAAGATCTAGAAAAGGAAGTTGGTTGTTGTTTTTCCGTCTCGTGTGTGAACGCAATGGAGGGGAATAAACTGTTTAAATCACATACAAATTGTTTTAAATCATATTTGTTGGTGTCAAAAATGGCAAAAATGTCATCGACGTATGTACCTTAAACAGACAGTTGGGAAATAGTTAAATTGTATTTAAAATATTCTCAAAATGCGTCATAAAAATATTGGCCAAAAACTAGGATAGGGAGTTACCCATAGCGGTGCCAAATTCTTGTTTATAGAATTTACTTTATTTTATTTTTAATTTTATTTGTCGGTAGTTCTCTTGGTTGAAACTTTCGCGGGTCATCCAAGCTGTATATTTGCTGTTCGGGTGTACCCCGCTTATATCCGAACAGGTTGTCTGTTAAAAGTTCCCTTACAACGTACTATATCTTTTTGAGGTTTGAACGCCTAAAGGTATAGAGACTATCTTAGTTAGCTAGTTAATAAGTAATTCTTGGTCCTCTGGGTACTTTTTCTCCATGCCAATTATATGGGTACTGTAAGAGTAAGAATTGATTCATGAATTGCAGGAGACATTCTAAGATCACTACACAGCGTCTAAAGGGTGTGGTCTTGGTGTATATTAAGGGTGTAGGGTTAGGGATGTTGTAGGTAGAGCATGCTACAGGTTTTTACTCTAATTACAATGAAGTAATCTGGAGAAATTATTTCTGACAGTTGGTAATAATCTAATTTTGGAAAACACCCTTTCCTTTTGAATGGAAGCTTAGTCATGAATCCTTGTTGAAGCTCAGCAGTGGTTTGTTTCCTCTTCAAAATCCTCTTCAACTGTCCTAGCTAATGAAAACTTCCTCTCACAGCCTCATGATTATATATTAAATTTTTGCCGGTTTAGGATCGAAAGTTTCATCTTTTGCCTCCGCACTTCAAATAGTTTCGAAGATGCTTCCTGTAGTATTTGCGAAGCTTACCGTAGTAAGCGGAGGAGTATTCGGAGTATCAATAATCACCACCGCCAAATCATTACACCAAAGGAGATTTTGGTGCAGTTATGAAGAAAATGGGAGTCACATGCGCAATTAAATGCGCATTTGCTTGCCAGGCTACGAGGCAACTGCATCAGCTGACGATGGTCGCCATGACAGCATCCCCTCTTACTTCGTAGACGCCGTACAAGTTAGTAGGGAGGCCAGTGACGGCAGGACCTTGGTCGACGCCGTTAACGAAGAAGTGAACAGTCCCGTTGCTCTTGCGCATAACTCCGATCTTGTCACCGGCCTGGGAACAGAAAGGAAAGGCAAAACAGGAGATGACATAATCAGAAAAGAGGAGGCTATCAGTACGATATGGGCGTAAACACAATATAAAATAGATAAAAAGCAGATGAAAAATACGAAAAATATTGGGCAGTGTGTAAAGAAAGATCTACATCTAAATCTACACGATACCCTGCAAGCCACCGCGAGGGTGTAAGGCAGGGGGTAAAGTTCACCAAGCATGCACTATAAACATGCAAACATTCTACTATAGGCTCAGGCAACTAGACTGTTAGTATCTACATAGTAAGAAGGGATTGGTTGTTAATACATGCATCGTGCACTACAGACTACTCTAAAATATTTCCCCTACCTATCCCTTTGCTATGCTGCCTATTCTGTTCTCTTATAGTACGAGGGAAAATGGCGTTTTGAATCTATCGGTACGACAATCTGTCTCTCTAATCATATTTATCTGGTCGAATCTAGCATAATACGCTGGTGTTTTTAATATATGCCTAACATCTTCAGCAAAGCTATCCGATTTAAATTTCTGTAAGAGATTTAATCTGTACTTAAACCCACGCTCTGATAGTTATTCCCACCCTAATTCTTTTATTAATTCTGTTACACTACTAAACCTATCGCAACACCTTTTGACGAACCTAGCTTCTCTACGCTGCACACTATTTCTCTGATCAAACCTAATTTCAATTTTGGCTTTTCGGCCCCCCTTTCGTTCGTCCCCCCTTGGTACGCTACTGCCCTCAAGGATCTCTAATAGTTTGGTACAATAGCGAGTAGTCTCTATGACACTCTCTAGAAAACGACGAAGTCTCGGAACCTGACTAAAAAAAGCTGCCGTATCTCGATATGTACTACTTGCCGACTCCACTCGAACAGAGAGCGTGATAGGTGAAGGTTTGTCTACGTCAGGAGGGAGTTTTATCGGCAAAGTCAAGGTGGAGTGGGGGTGAATATGGTATTAGATGATTGGTGGATCTTGAGGGGAGGGCAAACATGGTATGGGCAAGCGGGAGAACTGGAAGTTTATCATTTAAGCGTCAGGAACTCTTTTTCTGACTCCGGCGGGAGAACATCAGCTCTGATGACTGTGTGCTTGGCAAATTTCTGGACTTATTCCGCTTTCAGGGGCTAAATAAGTGATAGCGGATATGGTGAGGAAATGGTGCTGCCGGAATGGTGCGGTGGAAATGGTGCGGCCGGAAATGGTGCAGACCGGAAACGCTGCATTTTAGAATCGTAGGCATAGTCCTTCGGCTAAGTCGGGAGGGTAATTTGAAAGTCCAGATGCGCGCTTGTTCTAATTTCAAGAATTGTTAATTAACAACATTGTATCCATTTACTGATTGAAATTTAATGACAGAACAACAAGCTCGTATGGACATGGGATTAGAAATATGGTTCGTGCGGTGGAATTATTTCAAGAGTAGCGGTGATATTTCACTCTATTCACGTGGAGAGGCCTACATTATAAGAAGAGTACAACCGAAAAAATGTGAAATGGGTAGGGTTATAGTTGGAGATATTTTTGGGGAGAAGGTTTCGTACAAAGAGAAATAAGTGTGAAGTGGACACATTTCGTACGATAAAAGGGGAGGGTATTATTAAGGGAGGGTTTTGCGGCACCATGAGACTTGCAAACATCTATTGATGACAGAATGTTGGTCAAAAGACTTTGCAGGAAAACCTGACTATTTCTCACATTGTTTATGGCATGCAGAAGAATTAAACGGCAGCAGCTTAATTCAACGAATACATCTATCTATGCCAAGAAAATACGCTTATGTGAGATGAAGAAATAAAGTCCTAATTGTTCACTCATTAGTTCATTAGGATAAAGTGCGTCTTTGGAGCTCCAACGGCTGAGGCTGTATCGCACCGTCTAACCTATGGTTACCAGGTTAACTATAGGATATTAAGGCTAACCTATGGATATGGACATTAAACAAAATATCCATTCCATGGGTGGCATTTGAACCCGTAACTCATTGTCGCCAGGTTAGCGCAAGACCACCCTGATTACGTATGACCAGCTGAATCATTAACACACGCTTACTTGCAAGTTGTATATATTCAGTCCGTAAGCATCCTTAATCTTCTGATTCTTGCCATAGATGGAGGTTTCGTGATAAATCCAAACGCCCTCGCTGAAAATACAACGAAAAAATACGTATTATGAATCAATGCATTTTTATTGGTAAGAAAATTCTTGGCACCAATTTCAACACATTAAGTTTTTAAATTCGTTTTAAGCCATCAATAAATAATTAATTAATTTTTGGAACAGAACTGCTGGAAAGCGCTCGATAAAATATCTTCGTACTTGACAATGGCGATGCAGTTTTGCGGTTTGGATATCAAAATGACAGGAATTGTTCTAGGATATAATATATTTCCGGAAGAAGTCATGGAAAAATATATAATACAACCTTTCATACATAGACGGCTTGAGTTTAACATCAACTGGCGAATGAACCATAACGCCGATTCCTTGACAGTACTGCCTGTTGACAGTCCTTTTGTCCAGTCTCACTTCGAAGAGTTCGTCGTCCCGGAGGGGGCGATTTGTGAAGACATTGCCGTTTAACGGGTCATCCAAGCTACAAGAGAAAGCATACATGATACACCGCAAAACCAGAAGACACTTTAATCAAGGTCAACTTACTCCAGTCTCTGCGCTGACAAGCCACCATTGAAGAGAACAATGTTACGTCCGTGGCGATGGTGGAACGAGAGTTGGTCCAGTTTAGACATCTTACTAAGGAAACTATGATTATGAGACACATTTGCCGCTCCCTCTGAAATGAAAGTAGAAAAAAGTGATGAAAAAGTATTCACGATTACGAGCATGAGGTCTTTAATTATTCTACCTTTTTGAATGGGACTTTCTGTGACTAAATCTTCCTTTTGGGACAGTTTTCCCTGAGTTGGCAACTCTGCTACCACAGTGGAGCATGTCATAAGGATCGGTGATAAATATCAACCTGCACGCGAGAGATTAAATACTCAGGGAGACAATCATAGCTCGATGCATTAACAGTTATAGCAAAATAGAAGACATTCTCTAACATGAAATACATTAGGAAACATTTCAAATTAACAGACATTAACATCCCATTTTCTATTCATCTTTGACTTCAACCAAATTGAATAATGATAACGACCCAAAGTTGGAGGTGTTACGCAATATGCCTCCATTCATTGACGCTTCTAATAAATCATACTACAACATTAGTCCTGGGCCTCGATCATGGATCTTCATAACACGTGCACTAGCGTTATCGTCATTTTTTGATTTAACTTATGTCAAAGAGAACGTGATCTCCATTCTCCATTTTTCGTACAGCACTTCAAATCGCTCACTGTAAAAAGTTGATCTGATTTTCAGTGCGATCTGAATTTAAGCGCTGTCTGGTTTAAGGCAGGAACACGGATGCAAGGTACGGAAGAGGCAGGAACATGGATGGTTGGTACAGGAGCAGTTAAGCAGGAAGCAGAGGGAGCAGGATTCTGGATGGTCTGATTTTCAGTCGTTCACCTGCCTTATTTTTAGACAAGATATTACTGCTGAAATTCAACATACCCTGTCTTAAAATTGTTGCATCTGAAATTCAGATCGCTTTTGTACCTTAAAATCAGATCTACTTTTTACAGTGCTTAAAACAATCAGTGGAGCGAATTTTATAGACTGTTATTGCTAACCCTGCGCTTCTCTAGGGGTAAGCGTTAACGATAAAGATTGCGATAACGCGAAAAATAGATCCGTGATAGGGGGGGTGTGCTTGAATCGCTTGGGATTGATTCCGGTACGTAACTAAGGACTCACTCGTATGTTTTTACATTGTGTTCGGAATTATTCCGTACCGGAATCAATCTCGAACGATTCAAGCACACCCCCCCTGGTTTGCTATTCCCCGCTTTTTTATCTCCCTTAGTTAATTAGCACATCCTGCGTCGAAAAATTCTTTACTTTTTCATATATTCTGCCCCTGGAGGTTAGAATGCAGTAACATTCTAGGGTATGAGTAGCATTGAAGTCAGAATGGGAGTAGTTGGGAAAGATTTAGGCGCACTAACTCCGTACAAAAAATTGCCCAAAATGAGGACTTTTATGGAGATTTGTATTTTTTTAAAAACGTCAATAACAATGAAATCGTACCAAAATTCCTTCACAGTGGCATCAATTAATAATCGTAAGGCTATGTAAGGGACGTGTTAATGCATTTTATCTCTCAGGAAGTTATTTTTATTGCTGGAACTGGTCTGATTTCATCCTATTTAAACTAAATATTTGGTGGTTCTTTGCATATTTGCCCACTTTCCTTTCTGTTACATGTACAATTGTTAAAAAAAAAACACATTGCATTATTCATCTTACGAGTACTTCTTTAAGCTTCACCGTGTGCCGTCTTCATGTCATTCCCTTCCTTTTTTCCTCAAAATTGGTCCAAATCTCGTCCTAGTTTTCCGGTTGGTAAGTGCCATCTTTAAAATTAGTTACTTTGAGTTATGATTCTATTTTATTTTTTCAAGTTTAAACCTTTGTTTAGCAAAGAAAAGGAACTACTAGCAATGCTAGTGTTGTGGTATTACACTTTAAGGGCTAAATCGGAGTTCAACGGGGGTTTTTACGCAACAAGGAGCATAATTTGCCTTTTTTTTGCTTAGTTCACTTTTTTGTCCTTGTTTCTTCGTGAGTCCCGTTGCCATGTCAACTAAGAGGAATGCAGACTCCTAGCCTAGAGATCGCCTCCGCGTTGGGTAAAAAGTAAAATTTGTAGTGCGTGATGCGCATAATATGCATGCTGATCTCTCGTTAGGTAGCATGTGTAAACATTAGTGCATTAACGTTTTGCATGAATGGTGAATACTCAACCTCCGCCACACACCCTTAAAGTGAGTGGCCTACAGGGTGTGCTTTCGATTTGCGGCTAAAGCTGGCAATAGACGGCGATCGCCACGCCGCGGTGCTTTCGATATAGCTGAATCGCCGTCTATCGCCGGGTGCCGGTGACGCTCTGCTCTGAGGAGAGCCGAACAGATGAAAAGCTGTAGGCGTAACATGAAGTCACGTCAAACAATGTATCAACCATTGAAGATTCATTTGGAGTCTCTGTTAAGTTCCCAGATCAATATTTTTTGTAAAATCGTAGACACAGATTCTACGGAATTCTAAGGCCTTTATCAATCAAAACTCCAAAAATACTGTTATGCCACTCCACTAACAAGCGTAAAAAATTCATCATCATTGGTCATCAATTCTCAGATTGGTTTGACGCAGCTCTTCACTGAGTCCTCCTGTCAGCTAATCTCTTCATATTTACTTATTTCTTCTCCTTCACATCCTTCATCGCTTATTCCATGTATATCGTACGAGTACATGTATCGTACGAGTACGTACATATATCGTATCGTTTGCCATTCTTCCCATCCACTTGTCCTTGAACGATTGTCTTCATCAGACAATCGTGTATTAAGATATGGCCGATTAAGTTGTTCCGTCTTCTTCTCAGGGTATTCAGAAGAATTCTGTTTTCTCCCACTCTTCGTAGGACTTCCTCGTTACTTACTTGGTCGATCCATTTAATCTTCATCATTCTTCTGTAGCACCACATTTCCAATGCTTCGCTGTCATTGTTCATGCTTCACTGCCATAGAGAAACACGCTCCAGATGTACGTTCTAATGACTAAAATCAATCACAGTAACTTTTACCGAGCAAAATTGGGGAATTGTATGGCTGATTCGAACTTTACCGGACGAACTTTACCCTTCGTTGCTACTTTATTATTTACCCTCCAATTCCCTGATCTGACTGCGCAAGCGCGAAAAGCCGGTGCCAGCTGTTTGACTTCATTTTCATCCTGGCGATGGACGGCACCTGCGTTCGATAATAGGCTATCGCCGTGCCTAAATGAAAAGCACCTAGGGTAGTCGGTAAATGAAAGGGAAAAGGTCCACAGGATTATTACCTACCTCTCACCACCATCCGCAAGGTCGTCACTCGGCTGCCGCCGCACTCCACGCTGCTATGCGCCGCGTCCACCTTCACATCCGCCGTCGAGTTCTCCATTCTTGGGTCCACGTGGCGAGCGGAGATGACCGTCTCCCACTCCCCGCTCGAGACGTTGAACTCCCTTCCCATGGAGAGGAGCAAGGCGCTGTTACCGCGCTCAGATCCCGCGCACACTTCATCGGGCACAGCTCCAGAAATGCAAGATACCCGGAGTGCGAGGATGACCATGAGGCCGAAAACTCCTTTCGACATGTCGAGGATAAAATGGCAGCGAAATCACGTCGAGTTGTCTGGTTGATGGGTGGAATGTTTTTGCGAGAGAAGGTCACCGATATATATAGTGCCTTGACGCGCGCAATCATGTATAAAGAGGTGACCCAATAAGATCTCCCCGCCATTGAAATCCGAATCAAAACTAAGTTTTCGGGTCAGATTCGATAAAAGGAATGAGGACAGGCGGCCAAGTCGTATTTGGGTCCAAATTTGACGCTCCAATTCGCAAATCAAAGGGCAATGTTTTCAACACCCATCAAGCTCCGTGTCCACATTTCTAGGTTGTGAAAAAGTTGATGCTTTTTGTGAATCGCAATCGACAACAAAACCATACCGAGCAACCCAAATATCTCCTCATCTAAATCAATGCTGCCGTCCCTGCTGTGAAGATCATCGTGGCCCAAAATTCTTTGAAGATCTTCGAGAATCATGCCAAATGAAAATGATCATCTGGAAGGCCAATCAAATTTACACTGTAAAAAGTAGATCTGATTTTAAGGCACAAAAGCGATCTGAATTTCAGATGCAACAATTTTAAGACAGGGTATGTTGAATTTCAGCAGTAATATCTTGTCTAAAAATAAGGCAGGTGAACGACTGAAAATCAGACCATCCAGAATCCTGCTTCCTCTGCTTCCTGCTTAACTGCTCCTGTACCAACCATCCATGTTCCTGCCTCTTCCGCACCTTGCATATCCGTGTTCCTGCCTTAAACCAGACAGCGCTTAAATTCAGATCGCACTGAAAATCAGATCAACTTTTTACAGTGTAGTCTGGCGGGCAGATTCCCAGGTCCATACTCTATCGGCCTTGAAATGCGACACTCCTTTCGCCTATCGATTTCAAGTTCGTTGATTTGAGCCATATTCATATCTTTTTCAAGTCTCTAGCTTGTCTCTCACGCTCATTGTTGTTTATTAAAAACTCGACCCGGGTTTTGATGTGGTTTCACATCATCTTCAGGTGAAATCACATGGTAACCCGGGTCGAGTTTTTAATAAATCTAGTGGTATAAGTAAAAGTTGCCTTTTCTACTTCTTAAGGTGCGTTCACTGCTAAAACAGTCAACTGCTAACAACTGTTAAGGAGGTTCCACCGTGACTCCGCAATTCAAAATCCCGCAGAAGAGCTATGTTATTTGATGAATCAATACCGATCCAGAAAAACACCTATATGGATAATCATCAATTGGATGATAACGCATACACAATAATTTAATGAGTATGCTATTTTATGGTGCGTTGTAGTTGCATTCTATTTGTTACAAGCTCTTTTAACTAATTTTGACTTCGGAACATGACTGACGTGTTGTTGCCACGTTTAATTTACAAAGTGAGAATACATGCTCAATCCCGCTAATACGTATTCTAAAATAGGTTAAATATTTTCTTACTTAGTTTTAAACTATTCCCTTTCAAATACAACTCTTTATTTTGAATTTATTAATATTCGTATTTTTGAAAGTTGTTTGGCAACAATGACGCTGCTACCATTTGGAATCATTGGTATTAATTACACTATGTCAATAACTAATGAAATATTTAAATTACATAAAAAATATAAGAATGACCTTGGTAAGGTATATTCCTAAATTAAGTCCGTAAATAGGCTGGTAAGCACATTTCATCACAAGTACCGTTGCCAATGATAACAACATACTGTAATGGTTCAACGGCCCGCCCGGATGAAACCTCTTTTTGGGCCGAAAGAAACATGTACAAAAAATAAAAAAAAATCTTCGCGAATCCTTCGCGAAGGGGTTCCCGACCTTGTGCAATTTTTTTGTTGTTCTTTTACGCGCTCCCTGGCTTTACCGCCGGGGCGAAACGTATGAAGGGTCTGGAAGGAATGTGGTGGGGATCGGGGTGATAGGGAGCCTCGCCTCCCGACCCGCGGAAGAAGACGACGCACACACTTTTTCATTCATCAACACACACCATTATTGGCCTCACGGCGACGGCCTAGTCCTTGAGCTCTCCGGTCGTCCGCGAACACTCTCCTCACCCTGTCTGGCCCGGTGACGGCGCAAGCCTCGCCCGTGGCTCACTTTTGGGAATCTCCTCAACTCGTCCACCCTGGCGACGGGCACAACTTCGCCCGTGGCTCACTTTTTGGTAATCTCCTCAACTCGTCCGCCCTTGCGACGGGCACAACTTCGCCCGTGGCTCACTTTTTGGTAATCTCCTCTCGGGCGTTGCTGCTGCCGGCTTTTATATCCCCGGGGATGACGATGGGGTGGGGGAGGGTTCTCGATGTGGGTGGGGGTTGCACTCGGGTTATAGGCCACCGTGGCCACAGGCCCATATCACCTCACTTGATTTTGGTGACTCATTCACTCCCGCTTTCACTCAGTCTCACCCTCCTCCACGGGTCGAGTCTAGAGGGGGTGGGGTGAGGGTGTGAAGGGGGGGGGGAGGAATGCGGTCGGGCCAGGGAGCATTGTGTAATGGTCGTACCATTACATTGCCCCTCCCTAAACTGTGGATGCCGCTCTTCAAGAAGAGAAGGATCCGCAGTTTACTAAGAAACAAAGAAAACAAACCCAAACGTTACGGCGACTCGCACGTAAACAAAACGAAATCTAACTTTTTGAAAACAAAAAAAAAACCTCTTTACCTTACATAGGTTCGTGATATACTTTTAAATTCCCGTAATTATAAATTCCGACTTCTTTTCCATCCCGATCAGACAGGTGACACGAGTTTGGCCCCGCCTGGCGAGAAATGCGAAAAAGGCCCGTACATAAATGAAAAAATTTGCGAAATAATTTCTGTTTTAAATCGGATGACCGAGGGGTTTTCAGGAGGACTTTTTCTCCCACCCTGAATTGATGTCCCTTGGCACTTTGCTGTTCTTTTCTTTTTCGACCTGCCAATTCTATATGAACTCTCGCGAGCTGCTGAATTTCTTCATTCGATTCTGGTTGCCGCGTTGGCAGTTTAACAATCTCATCTTCGCGCCTGGGTTTCCGACCAATTTGAAGTTCCTTTCCTCTGTTTGTACAAATCAAAAAACTTTTGTTTAACGGCAATACCGCTATTTTCGGATTTAATTCTAGAGGCTTCTTGATTAATTCTTCCTCAATTGCGGAAACCTCGCTCCCGGTGTCAATCAATGCTAACGCCGTCTCTCCCATACAGTTGACTTTGATTTGGCGGCATTCCCTCCGCGGGAGAGCTGCCCCTTCTTCCGCCATAAGGTCATTTAATGGATTCCCTTCTAAAATGACGGTAGCCACTATCTCCACTGTCTCTTTCACTTCGGGATCCGCGCCGGCGAGACTATTCGACTCGGACCCTTCTAGTTTTCCCGTTCCGTGCTTTGTACTCGGCTCCTAACCTGGGGGTCAGTAATCGTTTCCTCCCTCGCGCCTGGGGATTGTGAATCATTTACTTGCTCCCTTATGGTATCCCTCACGTTATTCGCTTCCGACCTGTTTGTCCCTCTCCATCGACTGTTTCTCTGCCACTCTCTTCGACTGGTGTTTGCCCCTCCTGACCATTGCATTGCGTTTACACACGGTGGCCTTTCCCTTGGCGGCGGCCTAGCATTCTGCCCCTCCTCTACGCTTTCGTCGTAATATTCTAACAGAATGACTAGTTTCTCCAAGTCCATCGGCTCCGCGCTTCTTAAAAGGTTTCGCACCCACGGAGGGAATTGGCGTGTGAGAAAGAATTTAAGTTCCTCATCACAAATCGGGGGCTCACAAGATCTAGCTGACGCAATCTTTTTCATCGCATGTTCACTCATTTTGCCGTCCCTCGCACGCGAATAGTACCCCGTCATTACTTTAGCTCGATATTCATACCGCGCATTCTCACCCCAATATCTCTGCAAAAACTTTTGTTTAAGTTCTTCGTACGTTCCAGGCACTGGAAATAAGGCATTTCTCCACAAACGAGCATTTCCCTCCATCATACTTAGAAAAAGATATGGCCATTTAACAAGTGGGATAGCGAGCAGTTTCAAATACTCCTCTGCTTCACTCACGAATATTTGGGGGTTTTGATCTGCTCTACCTCTAAATATTGGTTTGATTAGGCCGATATTGGGCGGAGCAACCGCGGTGGTTATAACCTGGCTGCTGCCTATATGCTCCGTGCGCCCCACCCTGTCACTTAGCCTGTTCAACCTTTGAGCTAAATTTTCTTCGCGTCGGGCCGCCTCTACCTTCTCTGCGATAAATTCATCGGATATTTGACTTATCTGAGCCTTTAAACCCGTCTCCCTCGTTATGGCTTCCTGTTCCTTTACCTCAATGGTTTGCGTCAAATTCTCGCGAATACTCTCTACTTCCCCTTTAATTTCTGTTTTCGCGTTTTCTATCTTACCGTTCATCATTTGCAACATTTCCCTGAACTGTCGATCTCTTCTTTCTTCCTTCGCCTCTTCCTCCCTTCGCCTCTTCTCCTTCTCCCTCTGTCTCTTTTCCTCCTTCGCTTCTTCCTCCCTTCGCCTCTCCTCCTTCTCAGAAAATAAGTATCTTTTGAATTCTGACATAAGATCGTTCGAATCCGGTGAGGCCGGTAAGGACTTGAAACTAGTAGTCGACCAAGCGGCCGATTCATCCCCGACTACTCCTACCTCACTCGCCTCACCGTCCCCACTATTGTCCGAAACCTCCGTCTCATCGATCCTCCGTCCCTCCATATACTTCGTTTCCTTCTTTCTATTACTCATTTTACTGCCAGTCCAAATTCCCAAATAATGCGAAATAAAACTTCCTTCCGTCTTAACCCTCAATCATGCGTTTCCCGTGACTAAATGCCACTCACAAACGTGAAAAATTAACGACAATAAACAACAATCGGGTCCCGGGTTCGGGCGCCAGATGTAATGGTTCAACGGCCCGCCCGGATGAAACCTCTTTTTGGGCCGAAAGAAACATGTACAAAAAATAAAAAAAAATCTTCGCGAATCCTTCGCGAAGGGGTTCCCGACCTTGTGCAATTTTTTTGTTGTTCTTTTACGCGCTCCCTGGCTTTACCGCCGGGGCGAAACGTATGAAGGGTCTGGAAGGAATGTGGTGGGGATCGGGGTGATAGGGAGCCTCGCCTCCCGACCCGCGGAAGAAGACGACGCACACACTTTTTCATTCATCAACACACACCATTATTGGCCTCACGGCGACGGCCTAGTCCTTGAGCTCTCCGGTCGTCCGCGAACACTCTCCTCACCCTGTCTGGCCCGGTGACGGCGCAAGCCTCGCCCGTGGCTCACTTTTGGGAATCTCCTCAACTCGTCCACCCTGGCGACGGGCACAACTTCGCCCGTGGCTCACTTTTTGGTAATCTCCTCAACTCGTCCGCCCTTGCGACGGGCACAACTTCGCCCGTGGCTCACTTTTTGGTAATCTCCTCTCGGGCGTTGCTGCTGCCGGCTTTTATATCCCCGGGGATGACGATGGGGTGGGGGAGGGTTCTCGATGTGGGTGGGGGTTGCACTCGGGTTATAGGCCACCGTGGCCACAGGCCCATATCACCTCACTTGATTTTGGTGACTCATTCACTCCCGCTTTCACTCAGTCTCACCCTCCTCCACGGGTCGAGTCTAGAGGGGGTGGGGTGAGGGTGTGAAGGGGGGGGGGAGGAATGCGGTCGGGCCAGGGAGCATTGTGTAATGGTCGTACCATTACAATACTGTAGCGCCACATTCATGTAACTAAGGCTTTTCTGCTTTTTTTCGAGCAAACATTTATTAATATCAATTAAACAAGTGTGGTAAGGCGAGCACTTTTTCACAGTGCTAAATTCTACATAAAATTGCGCATCTTATATTAGATTTTCGTCAAAACGACATTTGTCTTTGAATTATTAATCTGAAAATTTTACTGTAAGAGCCATGCTCTGCCATATAGCCACGTATAAAATAGAAGACTTTCAACTTCTTTTTTCTCGAAATATATTATGGAAAGGCCAAATTAATTTATTGCCAATCGATAGAAGGGCCAAAAAATGATGTTTCCTGAATTTTTCACAAAAATGACATCTACTTCATAATTCGGCGGAGCCACCTTAAGCCACACTCGCATGTGTAAATAGCAACTGCGATGCGAGTTCACGTCGATATCGGATACATGTCGAACACTATCGATCCTAGTTCGAGCTATTAGCAAAGTTGAAGCCCGTCTACTTTCCAGCGGAAATGTATCCAACACAATCGCAACAATCGCCAACGTAAAGCAATACACGACGAAATTTGGGTATAATAACAAGGATATCCCTCCCCAAAAGGGGAGGTTCTACTCTTTAAAGAATGGGAACAAAAGATAATCGTCGATGGAATTTATTGCTTGATGAATTTAATAAAAATTTAAGAAAAATTCTTTATTAAAATAAAACGCTTTTTATTTGTTGTGGCAACGCCTAAATAGCGGCTTTAAGCTGCATAGAAGTTAACGCAGACGCATCATAGCAGTAGCGATATAGATACATCGCGCATCTCGTGACTGCCATTGCAGTCAACTGCTACGTGTAAACGCTGGTTTATGATGGAATACCACCAAGTGAACCTTGATAAAGTGATTGGTATCATTGTTGTTTATTATCCCCTAAAGGATATCCCTACATTTCCCCTCCTGTCGCCTGCTTGTCCTTCAAATGCCTTTGTACTTGGTACCTTTGATCAATTAGAGAAAAGAGTATTTTTGAACTACTTTTAGGTAAGACGTAACTCTTCATTGAACTCTTGTATGTATTAGCTAACATAATCACATGTTAATACATCAGCTACATTTTAATGTCTGTCCATTGACACACTTCACTCCTTGCTCAGCATATTTCTTGCGAGGTGTTTCTTCGAAATTCTCACAGTTCACTTTTCCATCGATGACAGTATTTTTCATAGCATCTTTTCCCAGCGTGTGTCCGATTATGCTGCCCCATCTTCTCTTAAATGTTTTCGTTAGGCTTCCATTTCAATAATATATATTTCAATAATATATATTTGTATTTAATAATAATTATACTCATTCAATATTATTTATTCTACTTGAAATTATGGAAATCAGTGTTATACGTAAACCATGGCCATACTTCTTAACGAACAGCGTTTATGAATCATATAGGTAATTTTTATTCATAGTTTGCACCTGTGTTCGAATGCATTAATTAATAACTACAATAGTTTAATTAATAATACTTGAATGGTTTGCAAAATTTGGTGTATTTGAATCACACATTACTTACTTCTATATTGCTTCACACGAATTTTATCTCATCTGCCTTAGAACATAGAGCCTTAGGGTGAGGAAAACTCAAGAAAAAGCAATTAGTGGCATTGTAATGAGTGAAACAAACACACAAAATTTGCAAACCATTGCTTGTTTGTACCACGTAACTCCTTGGTTACCGATGGGCCTCGATCGTGGATCTTCATAAGGCGTGCGCTAGCGTTATCGTTAGTTTTTGATTCAATTTTTGTCAGAGAGAACGTGATCTCCATTCTTCATTTTTCACGCAGCACTTCAAATTCGTTATCACAATCAGAGGACCGAATTTTATAGACTGTTCTTTTAACCCTACGCTACTTCAAGGGTAAGCGTTATCGATACAGATTGCGATAACGCGAGGGATGCATCCGTGATTCCACACAAGGATAATTCGGACGGTTTCAAAAAGACCCCCTGGAGATATATAGCTTGAATCTCACATCCATGGATGATAGCCAAGGAGGTTATTATGTCCTGGAGGAGGCATCGGAGCTAATTTGAGAAGCCGGCGGCCATCTTGGTAAGCACGATCATACGGACTTGCTACTCGCGATATTCGTACGGATGAAGTTGTTTTTACAGGCAGTAAAACTTAAATTAGTACGATCTATAATGGACCGGATTTTTAAAATTCGTCCGATTAACAGAGGAATATGCAAAAATACTCAAGCAACTGTCAAGTGTGTTGTTTCAATAGGACTTGAATCAGTTTAAATAATTAAATGATAACTAACAGGAGAATCAAATTCGTTAAAACCTCCCTTAGGTAGTCTTCAGAAAATTAAATTACGACGCTGCGATGAAATTTTGGGCTCGATTTCATAGTTAATTATGTTTTAATACAAATGCAGTTTCCCTAAGTGACCAAAAAATAGGAAAAGTTTTGAACGGATTACGTGGGGTCTCATCGTTTCCAAGCACTTCCTTTCTGGATTCATTGCTACCCATAGGCTAGCACGCTAGTGCCTCCTCAGGTACCTATTTTCTAACCTCTACGTTATTAGCTACTGAATTAAATATTTTCCATCGTATTATAATTACGCTACATTTATAAGAATAATGGTGCATTTTCAACTCATTACGAGCAAGAACTTCAATCAAACTGTAGAGTACGTAGAATCCCGGAAAAAGCATCACTTTCTTTCGTTTCATGCAATTAGAGCAGGGAAAATATTTCCAAAGATAACAACATATTCTTATTTGATCAATTTTACCCTAATTATGCAAAAATCCCAAGCATAGAAAGTAAAAGGAAGGATAGTTTCTTAGCTTACACCATGTATGATTAAAAGTTACTGAAGACATCACGGAGTCCATGATTTTTACTGCTAAAAAAATAATTAAACTGAGTCCATGATTTTCACTGCTAAAAAAATAATTTAAGTCTTTTATGATTTATTCAAATGAAGCAAGGATTTTAATTGAAAGAAATAAAACGTAAATGTAATTCTCTACAAAACTTCTATCCAAAATAACGCTGTATCAGGTGGTATTGAATTTTTTAGGTGCTCCAGCCGTAACACATCTGTCGTTCCTGCACACGGTAAAGCTAGGAATGGCGTTGTCTGCACTAACTTAGCCTCTTTTACCTCAGTCAAATCGGAAACTTTGTATTACATGGCCGGCGCTTTACTAACAGCCCCCACGACCGGACCAAAGCGTGTTTTTGTGATTATGGCGTATAATACTGTAAATTCTTCGCGGGTCCACTGGATCAGGTATTCTGCTGCTGACGTTTCAATGACTAACTCCGCCATCGTCCTCAGGGCGTTGATCAACGTAGCCATTGAAACGTTGGCAGCAGAATACCAGACCTGTTGGAAAACCCGTGAACAATTTACAGTATTAGTTCGCCGGGAAAGAACTAAATCCTATATGGCGTATAATAGTTTATGAACCTGGATAAATAAATACAGTAGGAGTTTATAGCATTTGAAAGTAACTTACCGCATAAAACAACTCCAGGTCCAGTATAAAAATCCCCAGCACTTCATTGATACTTGGCTCGAATATGGAAATGTTCGTAATGAAGATTTCCAGCTATAAGGGAAATGTAAATTTAGACATAGATTGCCCTCGTTAGAAGACAGAGCTATCACATCATGTTCTATCGCCACCTGTCTACAGCCACTGCATTTATCATTAGTACCTATATCTGAGATATGATTCCATGAGAGCAAAATTCCAGCATGACTCCTAACGTGTGTGTTAAACAGCGCAACTTAGCCTTCAGATATGAACCTATGCAACTTAGCATATATAATCGAAGTTAAGGAAGAATTCATATAAAAAGCCTCCTCGTGTCACCTCCTCCATTACATTGTCATTAATTTCCCTAGTCCTGAGTGTCAGGAAGAGTCTGTTTGTTCCAGTAACCTGCGGATGGGAAAGTAGACAGTACCACCTGAATGAATTGCAATAGTCACAGCTTTATGTATGGTTGGAACAATGAAATCACTGCCTTTCCAGCGCTATGTAAGACTGGGTGGTAAGACTAAACCCGTTCTAGTCAGGACGAATAAGATATTGAGAGGAAAGTTTATACTTGTATTGTACCAAGCTATTACATGATTACTTGCTATTTTATCATTAACAAAAATTAATTTTATAATCATTAGGACTTTGTATGAAGTGGGTTCTGTGGGATATCAAAATTTGTTATCAATTCTTTCTATAGCGAATAGGCTTTTAATGTGAGCAAATACGGGTATTTAAAATAATATTTCACTGAGGATTCTCATGTTCTATTTATATATTTAACTCTCATGTTATGGAATATCAAAGTAAAAAAGGAGTTATTGTCATAAAGGGCAAACTTAAACAGCAACTTAAAGGAAAAAAACAGGAGAGTTACATGTTATGACACTGTTTAATCAAAAAACCTACAGTCGCATAATGAATGTGGAACCAACCTTATTCGAGACTTCCGAGCATGCCCAAGTAATGATGTAGAGGTTAGCGATGAAGAGGCTGAAAGAAGCGATTCCAGAGGAGCGAGTATTAATTGTTGTCTCCAGACCAATCCCAGAATACGTGTTCAAAGCAGCCAGGATCTTGGTATACAGCGTATACAGGCATAACCTCGACAATTTGGCCGCGATGGGCAAGGCGTACACGGAGAATGCTTTGCGGTACACATTACAGAGAAATATGTGATATTCTCGGAGTTCATGCGCCGTACTCTACCCAGTCCTCTCTTCCTCCTTCGCCCGTGATCCAAAGTCGTTGAGGAAATTGGGAGAATTGTATGGTGTCCAAAGCTATCTACTTCATGGGATCTACACGCGAGTAAGGTGTTTTCCAAGGCGTGGTTGATGTTGTGCAGCAACTCTCTTGTCACTAGCACCACGAACAAAAACTGATACTCCATGTCAGTCGACATGAATTGGAAGAAATGAACGTGTATAAATACTATAAAATTCATTGAACCAAAACCATAAAGGAATATGAATAATACTCTAATAATAACGGCTAATGTAGACAAAATGACACCCCAAAATTTGACATAAAAATAAATCTGTTTCGAGGGTTCCATAGTGGCCGAAACCTTAATATTAAAATAGATCCAGGATAAGGAATTGAATACTTTTTTTGCCTGGCCGTTATTCAACATCAAATAATATACGGGACTAGAAGGAACAGTAATCCTGAAATTGACAAAGGAAATTTGTAAGAAAGTTCAACGTATGAAAACTTTTGCCAGAAGCAGAAAATTTTGGAAACTGATATCCAGCCGAACAGAAAAGAAATATTGGCAAAAATCATGACTGTGTTCCCAAAGACAGTTTAGCATCGGAATAAATATGATGGAGTGTAGAAGGAGTATTTCTGGGAACCCTTTTTGTCGACTACTTTAAAAGGAAATATGAGCATCACGCGTGAAAAATAGTATAATGGCAGAAGTGACGAGTGCAAATCCATGCCACCCAAATTAAATCGACTGTTTTGATCTCCCTGCAAATGATTGAATTTCCTTGGTAGTAATTTTCTTCAGTGAATTGACACGGTATCTAATATCTTCGTGTAATTTTCCTCAACAGACTAGCTCCGTCGAAAACTCTTACAGCTCTATCTCCGGATATCTCTTCTCCGTCGATGTTTCTCACCGTTCCTGGCAAAATTGAAAAATTACTTACACGTAACTTACTAACACCTACACTTGAACTTTACTTACTTACATGGCTTAACTTACTTTCGAAATTGAAAACTTACTTACAGTCACAAAATAACGCAACAAAACTTAACAGTAAGCCTGTAAAACTTACAGTAAGCCTGAAATGAAAATTATATAGACTTCCTACCCAAGTGAAGCAACTCCATTCCTTAAGGATGACTCAATAAAATAAGCAGTTGGTCTCAAACCGCAATCAATATTTGTAATAGCAGAGAAATAATAGCTCGACGACGCTTTCAGGATTTTTTCTATTTTCACGTTCGTGTAACAAAAATTACAGACCATATATATTATTACCCCATCTAAAAAGCCTTATTTTGTTATTTTTATGCCACTTTTAATCCAAACCAAGGGATAATCTATATCGTGTCCATCACACATTTACGATTTGAGAATACGAGCACTTAATTTCGGGATTAGTGGGTTCACTAACAACTAAATTATTCAGCTGTGTCTTAAGCTGCAGCATTCAGAGATGTTATTGATATATGTGTATTGATATATTCACGTATACATTAGTGTTAACAATCATATAGACGCACGACACATAGATTAATGTATAGTTTCGAGAATATAATATTTATTCTTCTACTGACGTGTCATTTAGGTTTCAGAGATAGCTAGAATTTATGTAATGGATGACACGCGTTACTCACATGCAGAGCTAAACACATCGGTGTCAGATGGATGGTTTCCGGCTACAAATAAGGATAACTATTTGTTTTTGATACTCTAACCCCATTCACCTCATGCTGTCTTTCCATCTTATCTGCGAAATATCTGCTCCTCTTTTCACTCTTGGTTTGTTGTCACTTGCTATCTTCACCTTTAGCCTTTTTTTCACCCATTAGATATTTGATTTTCACTCATATGTGCTCATATCTTCTTCATCCTTGGATCAGGTTCGTTCACGCCTTTTATGCTAAAGGTCACTCAAATCCTCGTTTTTTGTTATTTATAATATCTCGTTTTCTCAAGTGTCTGTACGTTGTAAAACGTTCATTATCCTATTGCTTGATTTTCATTTTGATCTTAGTTGTCATTGGCTTGATTTCCGCTAGGAAATATGTTGCTAGCTCTATTAAGCTTTTTGCATGTATTTTCAAATGTTGATATTTTTGGGTGAGTTAAATTTTATAACCATGACAGTGGTATTAGAATGTGCGCTACTTAGAAGAAGCTCTCTCGATTCAGGTTTAACTAATTAATTAGCCTTCCAAACATAGTCTTTTAATTTATTTCACAGCAAGTATAATATCATTCGACTTCTCTAAAAAATATAAATTTTTAACAAAAACAAATATAGATCCTATGTAGAAAGGAAAAAAGACACTTAGTAAATAATCAATGTTTTATCATCAAATCTAGTTTTACAAGGTTTTTACATCGACAGAGAATAGATGCCTCTGGAGAGTGCAGGAAATCATTCACGAAAGTTGACTTCTAGGTATTGGGATTCATTTTCCTAAATTTCATATACCAAAAGTAACTATGTTATTGAAGCACTTTGTGGATTAAATTTCATATACCAAAAGTAACTATGTTATTGAAGCACTTTGTGGATTAAATATCATATACCAAAAGTAACTATGTTATTGAAGCACTTTGTGGATTACTTACGAAGCCAAATTATTAGCCTACTAATGTACAGAACATTTGGTTTAAAATCAGGCGTGTAATGAATTTAAAAGTCAAAAATACTATAAAATAGAATTCATTGTATTAATTACCAAATATTTCGGGACGTATGTGGACCATTCATTGATCATTTTAAAATACTTTAATATTAATCGTCCCTATTTAGTCAATATAGTCAGGCCATGTTATACTTGGAGTATTTCATCTTCGGAAGAGTGTCCCCACGTAGGTCTTCAATTATCCCGGTACTGGATCATGACAAGCAAATACGAAACGCAGAACCACATCATCTGAAAGAAGTTTTGAGAAGAAACGTGATAACGAAGTTTTGCTCTATAGGTATTTTTGCTAAAATCATTCACGTTCAACATACCATACGAAATAAGAGATGTAATTAGGTTGAAAAATTGGTTTTACTTCCCTTCAATTTAGGTGCCTAATTATGAAAGGACACAGGAATTCAGGCCTCATAAGCTGAATTTTACCATCAAACTTATACTATTGAAATGTAAATATGTTAAATATTTAGAACCAAAAGCACCATTCAAGCCATTTTGCTGAGATCCAAAAGCCATGAATTATTGCTAATTTATTAGATATGTTTCACCACTTAGTAATGTTTTCATTATATTTAAGCACATTTTGGAGGACTTTCAACTGAATGTGAGGAATTACTTCAACCAAACTATATGACTATAGTTTCATTGAAGAAAACTATATAATGTAGATCAAGTTATAAATTCTCCTCTTCTCTCTTCATAATTAATTTTACGGACAACCTTGATATCGTCTGTCAGATATTGAAACCAAGGCATCAATTCATTTCCTAATGTTGGTTAAATTCCTTAGATTAAAATTGCAAATTATTATTGATAGGACTAATGATTTATGCAAAAAAAAACTCACCGCGTAAAACAATTCCATGTCCAATCTGAACATTCCAAGCACTTTATTGATAATTGGCTTGAATATCGAAATGTGGATGATGAACATTTCCAGCTGGAAAGGAAGTGTAATCTTAAAAATATTTAGCACACAATGGAGCCAAGAATCCGTATCTGAAATGTTTGTCTTGATGATATTGAAGTTGCTATATACCATGCATTGATTGAGTATGACTTATGATGTGTTTATTCAGCAGCGCTCAGCAGTGAAAGAGCACTCCGCTTTAAGTGATGATCGTATGAAATACGCAGGGGACTCGAGTATGTGAAACCAGGGTGCATGAAATACACCAGTGTCTTGAATACCTTGTCTCCTAAATCTTACCTCTTCCATTATGTCGTCATTCATTTCTGTTGTTCGGAGTGTCAGGATGAGTGTGTTAGTTTCAGACACCTGTAGATTGGAAAGAAACTTGATACTTGAATGACTAATAATAGTGGCATTTCTTTTGATTTATTGCAGCCAGGAGATGCAACATTGCACTACAAGGTAGTAGATGGTATGTCACCACCCGCTAGAGAAAGATAAGGCAAAGACCATTAAAAAGTTGAAATGAGAATAAGATAAAATTTATCACTTCAATTGAGACGCACTAATCCAGTGTGATTGCTTTTTTTATCAAAAAACAATAAACATGCACAATAAACATGCACAATAAACGCTCAGGTTAACTCATTTTTATCTTCTAATATTCACACATTTTTAATCCTTTCCAAGTATCGATAAATTAATTAGAGAATGCAGTAATTTTTTATATAAAAAAGAATAGAGGCTTTTTTATTCCAATTGTGTATCATCATCATTATAATTTAATAATTCTTAGATTGGCAAGCTGCATTCCACTCGACTCTCTTATTGGTGAACCTCATTCAAGCTTATTCATTTTAACATAAATTTTCTCTTTCACATCCGTACCAACCTACTCCATATATCTTATGTGAGGCCTTTCTTTACAATTCTTCCCATTCACTGGTCCCTCGAACATTTTCTTCATCAGGTCATCATGCCTCAGGAGTTCAAGTTCTCCCGTTTAACTTGCGAAGGTTTTTAGCAGAATTCTCTTTGCTCGTGCTCTTCCTAGTACTTCATTGTTAAGTCATTCGGTCGATCCATTTCATCTTTATTATTATTTTTTTGCCATCCTTAGTCAGCAATCCTGAGAATGGCTTGACGCAGACTCCACTGAACTCTTTTATCAACTAATATCTTCACATTTACCTATTTATTCTCTTTTACATCCTTCATCACTTGGACTGGCCATACAAGGCCTGCATTTTCCAATCTTCCCGTTCACTTTTCCCACGATGATTGTCTTCGTCCTCATGTCTCATGATGTGGAAGTTGTCCCGTATTTTTCTTAGGGTATTCAGAAGACTTCTCTTTTCTCCCACTCTTCTTATGACTCCCTCGTTACTTACTCGATTGATCAATTTAATCTTCATCATTCTTCTGTAGCATCGCATATCTAATGCTTTCACCCTTTTCTTCTTTGCTGCTGTCATCGTCCATGCCTCACTGACGTAAAGAGACATGCTCCAGATGTACTTCCTAATGAATTGTTTCCGTACTTCTACGCTTGTATTTCTAGATGTAAGTAGATACTTCTTCCTGAGCTATTCCATTATTTCTTTCTTGCTTCATCCATCGTTGGATACTCGGCTTCCTAGGTAACAAAAATCTTTCAAATCTTCAAAATTTTGTTTTCCTAGTTTAACGTTAGTTTTGGCCTCTTCTCTCTTTGTGCATGCCAATATCTTATCTTCATCTTATTGTCCTTCAGGTGATATCAGGCCGTTGTTCTTTCCATGGTTATAAACATCTTATTCAGATCCCTCACTGTCTCTTCTATGTGTGTTATCTCATCGGCGAATGTTTTCTCCGTGGATATTAACTCCAGAAGACTTCTCTTTGGTTTCATAGATAACTCTCTCGGTGCATTAAGTATTACGAGAAACAGTGAACAGCTTTGTCTCACTCCTTTCCTTATTCTTGCTTCTTCACAGCTTGGTGTAAATTTCATCCTAGCTACTTGATTTTTATGCAAACTATGGATAATTCTTCGGTCATTATAGGACACTAATTTGTTTTAGCATTTTTCTCTACTACTACATTTTGTATGCTCCCTATATCACGACCTCTATACCTCAAAAGAAGCGTGCTCCATATGTCCGTTCAAAGCGATCGTTTCCTCACTTTCACGGTTGTATTGATAGCTGCCAGTAGATTCTTCTTATGGTAAAATTCTCTCTTTGCCCCGGATTTTCAACTCACTGCTGTTCTCTAGCTTTGCCGTCGTTAGTTAAAAGTCTTCCTAGATTTCAATACTCTTTTAGCATTTCCTTCCCAAGGTTAACATTGGGCTTCCTCTCCTCTCCCTTACTGCATACCACTACCTTTGTTTTTTTATTTATCTACAGGTTTTATCTGGCAGATGTGTTTCCACGCCGACTAAAGTCTTCTTTAAATTTCTTTACGTTTGCGCCGCTTTCACTATATCATCGGCGAATCGAAGCATGATTATTTTCCTACCTGGATATTTAAACCGGTAGCCTTCACTTTGATTTTCTTTGTGGCTTCCTCTAAATGTACACATCAAAAATGATGGGAGACCGTACACATTCTTGTTTCACACCTTCCTTCATTCTTACTTCTTCACTGCCGTATCCAGTTTCAATCAAAGCCACCTTCTTTTTATACAGACTGTAAATAATATTTTGGCAATTGTATGACACTCCGTTTACTCCTTTTACAATCCTAAGCATTTACGAATCCCCGGAATTTAATCCCAATTCACGTTATCAAATTCCTTTTAAAATAAAAAACAATGAATATCGATTTGTTTGTCACCATTCTCTTGTCTTTCAGTTGCATAGAGTCCAGCATTGCTTCTCTTGTGCCCTGCCTAATCCTTAATCCAAATTTGTCCTACCTTAAACTAACTTCTACGTAAAAATGTATACTATAAACGATTAATTTTATAAAATTCAAGGATTGCGAACTAAAAGTAATAACCGTACTGGACTTATCCACTAATATGCATGATAATAGGATTTTCATGAATAAATGCAGTCACATACACCAGGACTCGAACGCGGAACCCCAGATTTTAATATCTTATCAGCTTGTTTTGGCTTTAATTTTGATCAAGGGGAAAAATGATTTTCTTTAGAAATTAGCTATATTAAATGCACACATTAATTTTATTAAATCACAACCCGGTAATCACAATCCTAGAGGAGAGAGAATACTATTTATTCAAGCAAAAATATATCAAGGCAATATTAAATGCAATTTAATTATTACATAAACATAGCTCAGATGGCTCAAAAAAGCTGTCATATTCTATCAATCAATATTTAACGAACCTTATTGGCTGCTTCCGAGCACGCCCACGCCATCAGGTAGAGGTTGGCGATGCTATAACAAAGCCCAACACTCCCGAACGGACGTGCAGAGATTTCTTTGTTTGGACCAATTCCAGTGTAAATGTTGAAAGAAGACATGACCGTATTCAAACATAACCACAACAAATCGCTGGCTATCGTCATTGAGTATACCGAGAATGTCTTACGATATACATTGCATATGAATCTGTGGTTCTCTCGCAGTTCTTGCACAATGCTAGTCGCAATCTCGTCCTGTTCGACATTCCACTGACGTCGGTAATCTGAACTCGGTAACTCGGGAAGAAGGGAACTTACAGTAGAGATGGTTACGTCACGGGATCCACACGCTAGTAGAGTGTTTTCTAGGGTATGGTTGATCTGTTGCAGCAAATCTCTGATCACCAGCAATATGAATACAAACTGATATTCCATCAGAATTGGCATGAAACGCACGCAGTGAGTGTACATTAGTTCTAAGTAACTCGATTTACCCCAGGAATACAGAGATATAAGTATAAATACTAGCCTAAGAATGACGGCAAACACAGAAAGTAACACACACCACAATTTTATACCGAAAAGCATCGATTTCGAGCGATCGATGGTGGCTGAACCTTTAATCCTAGTATATACCCAGGACAGAGAGTTCAAAACGTTTAGCTGCCCGTTACTCGCAACCAAGTAATATGGCAATAGGAGACACAACGAAGTTGAAATTGCGCTTGGGACTGTGGTAAGAATGTGAAACATAGGTAAACTTTTGCTGGAAACAGAAAAAATTGGGAGAACAGTTTTCCTGATGGAGAGTAAGTACACATTGGTGGCTATCATGACTGTACTCCCGACTAGGGTGTAGCACCTGACTAAAGTTGATGGGGTGTAGAGAGAGCACTCCTGGGAACCCCTTTTGTTCGATACTTTGAAAGGAAAGATGAACATTACGCGGGACAGATGATATAAGGGCATGAATGACGAGTGCAAATCCATTTTTTCTAACAGTCACGTTTTAGGATGCCCCTGGAAATGCTTGACCGCGATTGTTAATAGTGCTTTCCAAGTAAGTGAAAAAGTGTCCTTTTTCTTTGAAAGATTATTTTGTCGATAGATTATCTCAGAATGAGACTGCTAAAACCCTTCAAGGATCTCTGCTACTCCACGCCAATACCCCTACTGATATGATAATTCTCCTGGTATGAATGACGTTGAACTTGAACGAAACATGAAACTGTGAAAGCTAATCGTAACTCTAAAATACCTAGGTGGATCTTTCCTCATAAAATCCACTAGGGTAGGTACGCTTTAATGTGTGATTAAAAAAATAAGAGGTTGAACATAACTTGCATATTTAATTTTTATGATTGAGTTTGAAATTTTTCTCACCACATGCTCATAACCCCATGCTAATATCCGTTCTCATCCTTTTTATGTCCATCAATATTCTACTATTTATAGATTCGTTCACGTACAGTACTACAGCTTTACAACTCATAAAGGGCCGAGAGAATTAAGCGAGTTCATTATTCAGTAAAGCTGGTGTGCTAATTGTGTGACTGAATACAGAGGAGGTTTATGTCTATATACTTAGGGTTTGTAGACCTATTAAATGGGAAATCAAGGAAATAAAAATGTGTACGTCAATTAGAGTTGAGGTAAAATGACTCCTTTCAGGAAGTTAACTAAGGTGACATTTTAGCTCACAGCTAAAACATTTTTCTTTCAAAATAGGCTAGAATCGAGGCATAAAAGGAAGAAATATTTCCTAGTTATTACATTATTTAATTTTTTGTCCGTCCTGTGCGTCTTTCATAATTCAAATTCTCATTTGCTAATACACTCTAGGTGTTCTTAGATGAAAAGTTCATCTCTTTCTCATTGTTATGAACCTTTTACAACAAGCAAAAGTTAGGTTACCAGCCGAGAAAACGATATATAATGTGGCATAAAAATACAATTACAATTCCCAAACGCATAAGTGTTGTCATGGATGTCTCGCCAGGAATGTCTTAAGCGCCTAAAAAATGAATCAGCCTCAGAAAATTTTTCTATTAAATGCTGGAGGAATATATCCAGCGGCCTTATGCAATGAAACAGACACCAAAGAACTAAAAGTAGCCTATCTCTCAGGGAGTAAAATCTATATCTCTTAGCAGTGGGCAGCTGACTGCAGACTTGTGAAAACTGCTGTAATATACGAGCTAACCTGAATGATATAGGGAAGTGTAATAGCAGCATCTTCTGTACCACTACTCAGACAAATCATGGTTGCTAAGATGTGTATAAATATTACATTAATTATTAATTGGCCGATATATGTGACATTTTATGTAAAATATGATGGCAGGGTAATAATTTTCACCCCATGTTTCACATAAGTTTCCGGTCGACGTACAATTGCATATTTCCATGTATTTACCAATAAAACAACGAAAACAATACAGAATATGGAATATAGCTGGAACCAAAGAAGACTTAACTTACATAATAGAAGAATTTAACATCAAGTATGTATGTACATAGAATATGGAATTAAGGTGAACAAGAAGAAGACAAAAATATTGCTATTGGAGGAAAAGGAAAGAGAACTAAGAGAGAACTGGAAGGGGAATGCATTGAACGAGTGGAGAAATTCAAATAGCTATAAAGTATGATAACTGAGGGCATATCTTGTTCATTGCAGATAATGATGGGAAAGGGATGAGCTCTACGGCTTTAATTGCTATGGAGAAATAAAAGCTCATTTGGCCGTAATGTTTTCTTAGTGGGGTGAACTTGATTTAATGCAAAATTTTAATCCATAATTAAGTAATTTTCAGTCTCGGTGATTGAAATTTTCGTTGGATAAATATTTTACAATTGATGATGTCATAGTTATCACTACTGAATGTTCTGGACTTACCTAATGACTGTAATAATTTACGGTTCACACAGCGGGCTTTATCCTCTCGTTTTTTTGATAACCACGATGTCAACCGTCCGGTCAAATTCCAGCAACACCTGAATTATTGCTCGGACAGATTCTTTGTGAGTTTCAAATGCAGTGTACACGCTTGTATCTTTGAATGGTTACTTATAGCGTACATAAGAAAATTTCTGAGAGGAGAACTCTAGGTTATTCCATTACGTCAACCTTGGAATTGCTTTTACGATAAAAAAGGTAGGGCATTAATAAAGCTAGGAAAGACATCATTACATTTAGAGGGTTTTTAGGAGAAAATGTTCTCAGCAATTTTCCCGACTTTTTATTCCAATTGGTAAAATTTATTGTTTGGATGACTGGAAAGCCATTATAATAATGAGAGAGGGATGAAGCGCTACGGCCTTAAATGCTTGAACCAAAGAAAAACTCCAATGACTGTAATGTGTGTTTTTACTGGGGCTGACCTTAGCTTAGTGCTAAAAATCTAAGCCATAATTTAGTATTGGAGCTCTGTGACTGAGAAATTGTGCAGAGCATAGTTCTCTGGTGATAATGGTATAATCCGAGATTATTTTAAGGCTTATGGATGCCAATGACCTGATAGCACTAAGGGTACTCATTTATTTTCCAGAAATACATCATGGGCATGGCATACCGAAAATGCATACCACAATGGAAATAGATATTTGAAGCTTTATGGGAAAAACTTAGATGCGATGGAGGCATGTTAATTTGTATTCACTTGTTAGAAAAGGAAATTTTTAATATTCCATAACCTTGCCTGGTAGTGCCTATTCAGAAGTGTTTCGAAGGGATCTCCCTCTGATTTAAACTGTAACGACCTTGCTACGCGGCGGATCGCTTTGATCTGGAAACTAAGACACCTGCTTTCTACACCACAGATCTTAGTTCGAATCTCGCGGGGATAGATTATTCAGTGGTGTATTCCGGTTCCTATACTTGAGCGCTGATTGAATGGTCCTTATATTCAATTGTCTTTCTGTTGGATCAGATGCTAAACAGAGGAATTCCTTGGTGCCTTTCGCAAAGATGTAGAAAATGGTCTAAATTGTTCCTCTCCACCCATCCACCAGTCTTTACATTGCTACCTTAAGGATGTTCCACCGTGACTCCGCGATTCAAAATCCCGTAAAAGAGCTATGTTATTTAATGAATAAATAACGAACCAGAAAAACTCCTATATGGAAAATCATCTATAGGGTGATAACGCATACAAAATAATTGTATGAGTATGCTATTATAATGCGCGTTGTAGTTGCATTCTATTTTTTACAATCTCTTTTAACTCATTATGACTTCGCAACATAACTGACGTGTTGTTGTCACGTTTAATTTATTTACAAAGTGAGAATACATGCTCAATCCCGCTAATACGTTTTCTAAAATAGGTCAAATATTTTCTTACTTACAATTAGTATTAAACTATTTCCTTGCAAATAAAACTCTTTGTTTTGAAATTATTGATATTCATATTTTTGAAATATGTTTGGCAACCTGCTACCATTTGGAAGTATTGGTATTAATTACACGATATCAATAACCAATGAAATATTTAAATTACATAAAAAATATAAGAAGGGCCTTGGCAAGGTATATTTATGATGACACAATGTGTTGAAACCCGGGTCGTGAATAAATCTATTAAGTGAAATTTGCAAAGTTTGTTTTCTCCACCATGGAAAAATTTCACTAAGTTACCCCTGAAACAGTTCGTTTTCCCTTAAGGATTTTCTGCTTTTTTTTCGAACAAACATTTATTAATATCAATTAAACAAGTGTGGTAAGGCGAGTACTTAATTACAATGCTAAATTATACATAAACTTACGCATCTTATATTAGTTTTTCGTCAAAACGACATTTATATCTACATTATTAATCTGCATGCAGGAGCCATGCTCTGCCGTATAGCCACGTATAAAATACGTCTTTTTTCTTCAAATATATTACGAAAAGGCCTTATTATTTTATTATTAATCGGTATAGGTGCCAAAAAATGATACATCCTGAAATTTTTACAAAAATGACATCTACTTTCGACATGACATTCGGTGGAGCCTCCTTAAACAAATTCCCCACTAAACATCAAGGCCGGATATCAATTTATTATTCTCCATAAAAGCAGAAAAAGACCTGATAGAGTCCAATGCAGTCTCACGTACAGTCCTACTGCTTTGTTTGAAAAGCTGAGTGAGCATATGTCTCTCTAAATATTACGATATCTGTCTTCCATAAAACTGTGGTACTAGAGTTAACAGAATTTTCTGTTTGCGTCAATCGTTCTGACACCATTTCCATTTCACATTACGCACTCAGTTTTGTTCTGAAAACGCATTTTCATCGTTCAAGGTGGGCGAACGAGCAGTCAGGATAATGAGTAGCTTCATTTCTACTGGAACGGAGAAGATCAAGCTCCAGCAGCATCCAACATTACTCACCCGGTCTACGTCGTTGTCGAGCTCTATGGAAACGCCGCCATGACTACCATCATTAACACAAATAAAAATAATTTTAATAACCTTTTTCAATCAATAAATACATGAAAATTATAGTAAAATCCAAAATAACTGTCAAATACATGTTCATCATTTTGTTGGCGACCGCACATTAAATTTTCGTATAAAAACCAAGTAGCTGTGATTAAACCTGGACCCAGCTGTGAAGAAGCAAGAATAAAGAAAGGAGTGAGACAATGTTGTCTTCCGTAATTTTTTTATGTTTACATCCAGAGGGCCATCAAATAAATCAAAGAGAAGTCTTCTGGAGTAAATATCCACGGAGAAAAATTAGCATGGTGCGATATTCCGATGACATTGTTTATTATTATGCACTCATAGCAGAGACAGAGATGAGAGATTTGAATAAAATTCTAATAATCATGGAAAGAATAATGGCCAGATAGCATCTCAAGATCAATAAAAAGAGAACTAAGGTTTTCTCTTTATTGATCTTGACTCGGTATGCAGTAGGAAAAAAGAAGCCAGGGCCAATGCTAGACAGGGAAGCAAAAAAATTGAGGAAAACAAGAGTTCTGTTACCTGGGAAGCCGAGTAACTAAGATGGAAGTAGCAAGAAATAAAAAGTCACTAGAATATTCCAGGAAAATAGGGCATTCTGTCAAAAGAAAAATCTACTTACAGATGGAAATACAAGTGTCGACTTAAGGAAACAATTCATCAGAACGTACATTTGGAGCATATTTCCACTGACATTTGAGATTTGACATGATTTTGACGAGTTGATCGTATAAATTAACAAGGAGTTATTAGATGTGGCGAGTGAAATAGGCAGAAATAGGAGCGGTATCTTTGCAGTATCGGTGGTAGCTATATAAATCATACTCCATCACGTAACCTTAAATGTAAATTGATTATAAAGGTTCGGTGATGCATGAACCCTAACTCTTACAATATATATCCAGGACTGGGAGTTGCATACTTTACACTGCTCATTTCTCGTGAAAAAATAATACGGGATTAAGACACGAAGTGACCCTGAAATTATGTGTCAACATACGATTACTTTGGGCTGATTCCGAGAATCTCGGGAACTTGGACACCCAGCCGATGTCCAAAGATAATTTGGCAGCAACCGTGATTGTATGTACTCCCAACTGGATTGTAACATCGGAATAAATTTGTTGAAGCATTTCAAGATCATTCCAGGGAATTCTTTCTGTTCTCTATTCTCAAAAGAAAGATAAGCATGGCGCGGGAGAGCTGGATATGACGACCAACATGGCAAATGTAAATGCATAATACTTAACCAGTCTTCCATCGTTATACCGCGGGGATAATTTGGCTTGGCTTGGTAATAATTATTTTCAATGAAGAAAAATGTCGCCTAATATTTTTGAGCGGACACTTGCAACAGACTATCTCCATCGGCAGCTCTGTATACCACTCACGGATGTCTCTTCCTCGGTGATGAACGACACCAAACTCACGCGAATATTGAAACCATTTTCACTGCCCGTTAGCAAGATATGGCAGTCATTTAGGTATCTTTATGACCTCTAAAAGTAGACGGTCTCCTTTTTAATATCGGTCATTACTCTGCCTAATGGGAAACTCTTAAAAAAATTAAGAGTTGGACCTAACATGGAATCTATATTTGTTTGAAGAACAAAAAGCAACATGCTTTTTAAAATGTAACGTGAGAGTTGAAAAATATTACCGTATTATTTGGCATTATGCCATCTGTCATCAATATCAATATTTATTTCGTTAATGTCAAGAGAAATGGTCATTAATATGGAGAGGTATAAAAGGAAAAGGTGCATTAATGGGATTTTAGGTTTACGGGCAGTCATGACGATTTCATGTTTCGATGAGGTAAAAACGTCAGCCATACCCGGTGAATAAATGTACTACTTTAGATGCATGTTTAGAGAAACAGAGATCATTAAAGGGTTTTGTGAGTCCCATCCACACTCTGTCTACCACAATAAATTCCTTCACAGAAAAAGGATATTTTTTCACTTCTTTGGAAAGCAGTACCACCGAGCGCAGTCAGGAGTTCTCAGGATCATTCCAATACGTGACTGCTTGAGAAAATGGATTTACACACGTCATTTCGGCCGACTTGCCATCTCTGCCTCGCAATGTTCATATTTCCTTTCGAAGTAACGATTGGTAGATTAGGTAGCAATAGCGTCGATGATCTGGTAGGATCAGATAATTATTACACACAGGGACGTCAAGAAGAGAAAACGATTATTTTGAATATTTAATGGTAGTCATTGAAGAAAAATATCAAAAAATAGAAAATTTTGTATTGATGGGCTACATGCAGAGAGTAATTGTAAATGTTCCAATCTGGTACCGATTGCAGAAACGCGGAAATGGAGTAGAGAATACCAACAATAAATTCAGATATAAATAAAGCTAAATAAATAGGCGAATCAATCACTTTACACCCGTAAGTGAAATATGGAAATAATCTCTGTGAAACGGACACGAAATAACACAGTATTTTTATGTTTGCGTTCCCATTTGATTCACCCTAAGATAGCATAATACGGTACCTACTGTACCAGACGAGTTACTTTAAAATAAGTATCACAATGAAATCGTCTTTTGGGAAGGGGATGAAAAAACACATTAACAGCGTGTCCCGTGGAACATGACTTCTTTGTACGAACGAGCAAGAGGGTCAATTCAGATTTGTTTTTGGAGCATGTAATGTATGCACAATGTAACAGGGTATGACACGGAATTTTGTATCCCTATCATAAAATCTGAATGTACCCCTAATCCTAAGGGCTTCGTCGATTCAACTGATTCTTCTAAATTACAAGTATTGATGTCAAGCCTAGTCCAAAAACCCAATTTCTTGGTGAAATTCCGCATTTCAGGGAGAATAAATGGTTTAAACAATAAGGAAGTAAGTTCTCTATGGTATAAGGAAGAGACATATACAATAAGAAGAAATCACCAACATTAAATATGTCTTTTCCTTGTGCCATAGAGAACTTACTTCCTTATTGCTTTAACCATATATTCTCAATCTTTGAACAATACAGATTTGTTTGATTGTGCGTTGCTACTCAACAATTTCTCTAGGAACCCATTAGAGAGAAAACCCATTAGAGAGAAAACCCATTAGAGAGAAAACCCATTAGAGAGAAAGATGTGTCTAGCTTGGATAAGAGAAAAAAATCAAGCGAAAATATCATATTTTACATACTGCCAGTCTGCATGGAGTCATTTTTTCATGATGTTTGACGCAAGTCATAATAGAGAAGGGTTAAAAAGTTTGAGATAAGGGGCCTTATTCTGTAAAGTCGAATTCGAGATTCCGACGTCACAACAATACCCATATATGGAAATAAACATCATAGTTTGTAGTACAAACCGTGCTCCCTTGATGCCGCGACGGTCTCCCCGGCTCAAGGCGACGGAGTCGGATCATTTTGCGGATCATTTCGTTCATAATCCGTCGCCAAATATTTTCTGGCGAGCAGGCGCTGCCTTCGCGGTGGGCACCTATAGAAGCTTCGATTGTAGCATACGACTTGTTGATATTTATCGCGCGGAATACAAGGTGAGAATGTATCTAATTCTAGCTAATGATTAAATCTTTCATGTCTCCGTTTCCTTGCTGCTTATACAGTTAGAAGTATATAAAACTATTTGTTTTGTTTTCAAATGTCGCCATGCAATGTTTTTGTTTAATTTTGCTTAATAAATTGTAAATAAATAGAGTAGACATATAGGATTGTTATTCGTGTAAAACTTCTACGTAAGATTTTAATGCTACTGCAGGGGCAATATATATTATTGAGAGGAGATGTTATCATGTTGGAAATCACATTGTTTGAGCAAATATCATTATGCTGCCTTGCTTTGTATGAGTACCTTTCTTTGTGTGGTTGTGTTCTACCGACAAATTCTGATATTGTATGGACGTCCCCCCTGTGTGGTGGCTTGCAGGGTATATGTAGATGTAGACGTCCTTTGGTCTTCGGACGCGTAAATTATCGCAGGATATTGAACGGTTGTTGCATATTTGTAATTGCTAATGTGATATCATCCATTCCAAATCAATGTACTACATAAATAGAAACAATAGCGGACGGAAGAAAATATGCACGGAGATGCAATGATTCACTCGAGAAAACAATATCATTACAGAAGCTGTCGACACAATAAATTGATAAAACCAAAACATTTCGTGATTTTATTCCGAAGGTGTAATCACTTTCAATTTTCAGAAGTTTCACTTTCTTAATTAGTCTGCCGTTATTCCATACCAGTATATATTGTTACATTTTAAAGCGAATAGATTGATTACAAACATCTACAGTAAGTCATGTTGATTAACTATTGTTAATTACCTCAGCTTGTTCCTTCCATTGTAATAATGGCGCGCTGGATAGACATGACGTTGGATAACAGTCAACTGTTATACGTCATTTCGGCGGTGAACGATGTTCGCGAATCGTTCGTCGCGGTGACCCACGACTCTCCATATGAGTCGAAATTCTTTCGACTTTACAGAATAGGCCCCAAGAGTACCTAAAACGGGAGGTTTTGGAATCTTCCAAGATAAACAGTTAATGCGGTGAAAGCCAACTTAGAAATGCACTCTTTCTTTCGCAATCATTCACTTGAGGCATTCCAAAAGGTGTCTGCATTTTCTTCATAGATCTCTTCTTAATTTTGTAAGACTTTGCAATTCGAATACATCATAATTTGCGTATTCATAAACTGCTGCACACTTCTATTCACGCCAAACTGTAGACGAAAATATTTTTTCTAATTGCGATGTTTTGGGTTATTTTCAGGATACGGCAGGATCTCTTCAGGCAGACCTTCCCACCCCACCTCCGCTCCACTCCCGTTCTTCCTCAAAACAGTCAAGGACAGGAGGTGGTTGACGTAGATGTCCTTAACGCGGCTCGTTCGGTGAGCGTCAACTTATGCTTGTTTTAATTTTTGATTTATGATCAAATGGCTCTGGTTATAAAATTAATGTATTCGCTAAAATTCATTTTTCGATTTCCTCCAACGATTTCGTGTACGACGTCTCCAACGATTTCACGGTGTAAAGTGTCTATTTATATGGTATTGTATATGCTGTCAGAAATACAGATATTCACATGTGAGTTACAGATTTTAACTTTCATTTAACAAAAAAAATACCTTTCCGGTATGTCACATTCCGATGGAGAAACTAACAGTAACAGATTCTTTCCAATACACATCACAATCTTACTCATAGAGAGTAAATTCTTCTTCAGAAGAAGACAAAATCTTCAGATAAATACGTATCCTTTTCTGCATAACTTTCGTATAATTTTCTCGCAAGCCCTTCATTGAAGATCGGCAAAAAATTTTACGAAAGGAAGGAAACTATCGGAAGCAGAAAAGAGCTCCTAAAAATGTGGACTACAGGTCACCTATTCACATTAGGTCAACTGTAGTCCGATACACATCCTAGTCGAGAGTCCAATACTTATTGTAGTTAATGTTTGTTTTCTTGTCGGGGGAAATTCGAGATATTTTCTGTATGAACTCAAAACAATATTATGTCTATGAATACCTGTTGTTAACTGGATTGCAGCAAATTTAGATTATATGTGTTACATATATATTCTCACTCAGAATTGTAAAAACTGCTGGGTATTATAGGCTGTATTTCCGAGAGAAGTAGCAAAAACACTGACAAAGAGATGTAATTTCCATCTTAGGAGGCCCGATTTCTATCATATTACGAGTATTCACACACATTTAGCAGTAATTCATTAATCCATGGGAGACAATGAGATAGAGAGAAGATATTTCTTCTTAGTACACCTTAGTCATAGCCTATTTCTAAAGGAAAAAGATTAAGTCGTGAACTTTAATGATTTATGGAGAATGTGCTCCATCATAGTTGGTGTTTTTAATGCACCTATCTCTTAAAATGATACTTAGATTTATGCGTGCAATTTATACAGGATTGGTTACATATTTTATATGTTATCGATGAAACAACTTCGGCCGTCACCTTGTGGAATTTTTCCATGATTGAAAATAAGAATGAACTTTGTAATTTTCCACACGTTTTTTAATAACCAACCGGTTTCAACACTCACGTGTCATCATCAGGGACTAAAATTTTTGAGCAAGGGAAGGCCTTAAATAGTGCACTGGTGGGGGGGTGGAGGTTAACATGGAAAGGGAGTGAGGCATGGGGCTACATCACAGGGGTAAGAAGAATATATTGGAGGTTATGTCAAATGTTCACATTGTGGTGAATAATGGGGTTTACCAGAGCAAGTGGTCAACGGGGAACATTTAATATGTTTAATTTAACATTTAATATTTTATATGTTACTTCCTCAGAAACCTAAGTGATAAGTCGGTGGAAAAAATGACTATGTTTTCCCAACTAATCATTTCCTTCCTCTAAATGTAATTTTCAGCCTGTTGGTTTCTTTTTATGCAAATTTAATAGATTTACAGTACCTTAGTAGGTAGGTACCCTACGTATTACTTTGCATTACATTACCTTCACTGGCTAGCGAACTCCCTTATTCAATAATTAGAAGCTCTTATTTTATTTCTTCTTCTTTTCACTGTAAATTTCCACTAAACTGAGTGATATGGATCAACACTTAGCTAGATAATGACGAGAATAAAAATTTGAGTACTGATTTTAAATTATTAAATATACTAGCGTGTGGTAGGCAATTTTGTAACCCAAACATAAACACTTGAAATGTCTCGAAAGCCAAGTGTCGTGTTGATTCAGGTCATTCTACCATATTACGATTATTGATTGCGAGTTATGGCCATATATTTACTTTTTCAAAGCATCTTTTAAAAGATTATCTTCCTTTGAAAATGAAGAATGGTCGATATAAATTTCAGCATCGGCTTGAAAATGAGTCTGTAATATTTCATAATTCGACGAGGATAGAGGCCAAGCATGTGTGGAGAACTAATATCCGCATGAGATAAGAGTTCTGAGGCAAAGACATCCCTTCGGCGATTTTGGAATTCCAAACAGAGACAGTTTATTGCAATAAATCCTCCTAGGGAAATCAGATATTATTCACTTCATTGAGTAGATTTACTACGCAACAAAGTCAATCATTCCCATGGGTATCTCAAGAGAAGTCTGGTTGAGTAACATGGATTTGCAATCGTCATTTCTGCCGTTATATCACCTCTCCCGCACGATGTTCATCTTCCCTTTAAAGGTTGTGGGAAAAAAAGGTTCTCAAAAATGCTGTCTCGACGTGCCGTCAACTTTAGTCCGTCTTTACACCATAGTCGGGGGTACAATCTTGATATTTGTCCCTATATCTTTCGCTTTCGGCTGGTTTCCAGATTTTCCGAAATTCTCTACACCACACAATAGCCATGGAATGTTAAATTTAATAACCATGGCTCCTTTGTCAATTTCAAGGTTAGCGTATATCATAGTGCCGTATTATTTTGCAGCTACTAATGGGCAGGCTAATGTGTTCAACTCCCTGTCTGAAATAAGTTCTAGGATGAAAGGGTCAGCTATAATCGAACCCTTGAAATCAAATTCTTGTAATGTCAAATTGTGGTGCATGGTTCTGTCTTCATTTGCGATTGCTGATGAGGTATCGTTGTTTTTCCTGTCTGATACACCGACAATGTCGAAGTATTGCTTGGCATTTGTACACAATCACCTCGTCAGTTTTATCTCAACTCTGTTGGTGTGCCAGTTCGTATTCGTCGTGTTGGTTATCAAGAACTTGCTGCAACTGATCAACAACGCCCTGGAAATCTCTCTACTGGCGTGCATATCCAGTGGCGCAGACTGTCTTTCTCACATTTCACTTTTCTCATCGGAGTCAACACCTTTGCGTTACCGGCGACAGTCAAACTACGAAGTAGATCTGATTACCCTAAGTACGGTAAAAGAACTCCAGAGGTGCCACGTATTCCTCTGCAACGTGTACCGCGAGGCATTCTCAGAGTATTCCCTGTCAATTACTAACCATTTACTGTGGCTAATTTTGCATTCTGTTTTGTCTATTTTTATTTTGTATGCTGGATCTTTGCCGAGCTCATTACAGCCTTCTTATGGTTTTTCAATCGTTAACTTCAGCCTTAGCTTTGCCAAACTCTACTTCTTGACATGGACTTGCTCTGAGGCAGCTAATAAGGTCAGTTTAATGTTGATATCACATGTAAGCTATTATGGATAACCTATGTAGTATGGGATATTGCAGTTGTTAACGGTCGCAATTCATCCAAGTATCAAAAACTATATTCTCGCCCTTAGGTTGCTGAAACCAACAGACTCATCTTGACACTCAGGACAAGGGATATGAATGAAGACATAATGGAAGAAGTAAGACGCACTTCCTGTTTGCTGCGAGGTGTCAACTCCACAAGTCATGTTGATTAATACATGATATATTGAATCTCATCTCTCTTAATATTAATCACTTAGGATAATGTTTAAAAGCATTTAATTTACCATAAACTCTGAACACTCAGTTAATTGAACTTTCCATAATTGACAATGCACTTCCTTTACAGTTAGAAATTTTCATCACCCAAATTTCAGTATTCAAACCGACTATTAACAAAGTGATGGGAATGTTTCGGTTGGACCTAGAATTGTTTTATGCGGTAAGTTTATTTTTTTAAATGTTACATGCTTCTACTATTATTATTTTGAATATTAGAAGCTGTTGTGCACTATATTCACAAAAGTACGCTCTTGGTCGGCAATGCTTACTTTATTAATAATGCGCCGGCCAGGTCACCCAAAAGTCGTAATGGGGTCGTTTATCATATTTTTATAGCCGAATCTGATAGAGTTTGTAAAATAAAAAGACCCTTATTTTCCGTTTTTTGATCCGTCAATTATTTCTCGAGTTATAAGCGGCGAAAAACTAATGTTTTAATTTCGGAAAAGTGGGCGTGGTGCAACCTCTGACGTATATTGACTTCGTCCAATCACAAATGAGCCCGCGAAGCTACTTTGCCTTATCGCAATGGGGGGACAGAGCTGACTCGGCCAATAGGAGCGATTGCGACAGCATCTGTGTGAGCAGACCTTCCGAGAATCCCCTCCACTCCCTTCCCCTCCCCTAAAAGCAATCAAGGACGGGAGGAAAATGACGTCAATGTTATCACAGCAGCATTTTTGGGTGGGCGTTACCTTTTGTTTATTTAAAATTTTGATTTATGAATGAATGGTTGTGCTTAGAAGATTAATTCTTTCGCTAAAATTCTTTTTTCGTTTCCATCCAACGATCTCGTGTACAAAATTGCGATTCCGGTTCCGAGTAAACGCCCCCATTTAGATGGTGGGCAAACAGGTCGCACTAGTTCAGATTGCGAACATATCCTCAACAGTTGAAATTGAAAAAGCTTAAGAGCGATGCTACTATCGTTTTTTTGGGTGATATGGGGAATTTGCAGCACGATGAGTTATCATTTTGTGCCGAGGATCGGGGTTCCCGATGTGTTGATGATTTCTTATCTCTAGCTTTCACCACCATTGCAGGAAGCATCGTGAGGAGTAGGTAATGACTTGAAGAATTTCCGAGGAAATCATATGCGTTTACATTTTTCAATTTTCGTCTCGGTGGGTAATTCATACTATTTATCCCCCTCCTCTGTCCTATAAATAAGTGGCTGGTCTGAAATACCGCCTCTTGGGACATTGATGTTTTGAATAAGAGAATGAAACGTTCGAGACCTAACCAAAGATGATCAAGAGAGCTCCTTTCGAGTGGCCCTCAGTCGAATTCAATCGTCTCGGCTATAATTCAGTGTCTTTTTTCGATCTCAATGCTTGGTGTAAAATAAATCTTGTAAAAAAATAAAACATCGTTGGACAATACGCGTGTATTTTCCATTAAAATGGTAGGGTCACCCCCTGAATAGGCATGAGACTGAGCACCATTGGAAGACGTGGTAAAGGTTAGAGATAAGTAAGTGTAATTGCAGCAGAACTGGGAACCTTGATACAATATAGCATGGAAAACTATTTTTCTTCCTTGAAATAGAGTGCTTTTTAATCAGGGGTACCGTCCTTTCAGTATCATCTATAGAAATGGAAAACTTTAACTACCAAATGACCATTATCATCACCTTTCGATGAATTAACTCTAGTAGGTACCTAAAAAGCAATTGGTGTTTCTTTCAGAGAACAGGCTTAGGGAAATATTTTTAGGTTATAATAATAATCACGCAGTTACGTTGGTTAATAACCTTTCTAAACTGGTTAAAATTTTTGGTTCTGGTGAATTTCGTATTAATTGTTTACTTGGTAAACATACCCACATGGCAAAGCAAGCTTGCTGCAACCTTGCAGCAAGCTTGTCAGCAAGCTTGTCATTGCAAGATAGCAACCTTGCAGCAAGCTTGCATCGGCAAGGTTAAAGCTTGCAGCAAGCTTGCTGCAATCTGACTACTGCACCTGTTACAAGCTTGCTGCAAGGTTGCACTGCAAGCTTGCAGCAAGTTTCATGCAAGCTTCACGCAAGTCCTGTGCAAGCTTCACACAAGTCCTGTGCAAGTTTCAACCCTGGCAAAAATAGAGGGTACGCCGAGGGTAGGAAAGCATTCATGAACCACACACTAAAACATTGCCTATGGAATGCAATTGTGCAAAGGAGCTGTAACAATGTTCATAGCGAAACAAATTAGTTAGGTATTACAAAAAAAATCACTACTTGCATGAGTACCCCTATAGTTACAAAATTTAAAAAGAAAATCACTTTCCCGCATTTGTAAACGCGAAAGATATAATTCTTAGCAATACATACTTGACCTACGTGTCCTATTACCTTACCCTAAACGACCTAACGAAATGCAAATCACGATGGCTATCTAGCGCTTCTTCGGTTACAAATGACTGTTGGGAGGCCGTGTATATACAGCTGCTGGCTTGCATGAATTCGTTAGTGATAACTAACTTTACAACATATGGACACGGATATTTGAATCATTAAAACATTTCCCCAATGACCATTTTGTGGCTAAAAGTAAGCATGACCGTTATGAATATGCATAACGGATATTCTTTCAACTCCAGGAGAGATAAATAAGAGTTTCCTCAGTAATATGGCAATCGCCATCTTCATCCGACGGGCCGCGGGATCCTTGGTAGAAACCCTGACGTCAATACCACTGTTTTCTGTACTCAATCAAACTGTATTCACAATTAATCTGTATTCACGACTTTACAAACTTGTTCTTCTTTGTCAGTTAATTTATCGTCACGCATGCTTAAGTTAATTTCGCGCAAAATTTTCCTATTAACTCGCTCTTCTTCAATTTAGCTCGAATTGTTTTTCTTCCACGGGAAATAAGCCGTGCGCGTTCAAGCAAAGGTAACTCTACTCCTCCCTTAGTAGGAACCGTATAGTTGCAATTGCCTTGGGCCTTGCACTATTGCTACCAATGTTGCCAGAGTCCTGCAGCAAAGTTGCCAAGGTTGGCACACTTCATGCAAATTGAGCGTAACTTGCACGGAACGTGTCAATATTGGCAAAATTGCAGCAAGCTTGCATCTAGATTGCCAATCTTGGCAAGCCATATGCCAGCCTCAACCAAACTTGCTGAAATCTTGCATGCTATGTGGGTAACTAAAACATAGGAGTTTTAGTTAGTTTTGAAATGTGTTTTCCTCTCTAAAGCGAAAGAGAGAGAGAGAGGAGATTTCGGGATTCCGCTGGGATATAGTGCCCAAGAATTGGATCGAAGAAGTTGTTTGTATTAGTTCTAAAACCTGCCAGAATGCGCATGTATATGGGGGAAGCATATTAAAACGTGAATTATTTATCGTCCGCAAGAGCCATGAATAATCCATTACGGCTATGTGGACTGAACGTTGGAAATGGTTCTGCATTATTATTTACGCTTAAATTTCATGATAAGGAGATCAGAGGAGCGCCAACACTCTGAACCCAAAAATCTGTTTAGGAATCCAATACTAGTGTTCATTGGTAGTTTTGCCACCAAGTTTTTATTGGTGGTTTTTTTCCCTAATAATGCGCAGTAAAAGCGCTGCGTCATGCTTCTTAAAATATTCTCAAATGCATTGTGACTCGCCTTGTTATCTTACCTACGAGATTTAGCCTAAAATATTTAAACTGCAACAACTTTCTTATTTTAGTTGGCAAGCGTAGAGCATATTCGTCTTAATTGTAGCCACGGTGCGCTTCTTCTCATAATTGCACTTTCTTAGGTTATTTACATCCTAGTGTAATCATTCAATAGTTATCGATAAGCAATAGAATTTACTCAACAACAGATCGTTAAAAAATATTCATTAAATTTTGAGCAAAGGTTAAAAAGAAAATGATTTTTCGACGTGAATGTACTGTTTATCTTTGCAACTAATACACAAGTTTTCTATTTTCTATAAACCCTGGGTAATTATACCCTTTGATATTTAGATAACTTATTCAATTCCATATTATTATTCTATAGGCTTCATCTCTCTAGTGTCACCAAAAATGAATTGCGAGTGTACAAAACCAGAAAATTAATCCATCCCAACTGCTTTTTACAAACTAATCATCTCCTTATTGAATTTTATTATTTATCCTTATGTTGAAGGAGGAACGTATTTAACTGAGTCTGTCACAACAGTATTTTGAAGGCAAGGTGAAAGGGATATTTTTTACAAGATATTATCTGATGGCGCATTTTATTTCACCTCAAAATGGAAACCAATGAGTGCATTTCCAACAAATTATTAATTTCCTCCAACTGAGTTCGTTACTAAAAATACTCGTATTACAAATTGGTGAATTGGCTATTGCCAAATTAATCAATATATGGCTCTATTTCTGTGAAAATTCCCCCATTTATTAAAAGTATGGGAAGGAGCGGAGGAAGTAGTGTTCCCTACTTCTCTACCACACAGTTTTAATTATAAATGATGATAATTTCTCGGTTCCATGTCTCATGGTCTTTATTTTTGGGTGCATTCAAACAAATGTCTAAAAAGTTTCTAATATGCTTTGGTACATACCACTCCCTCATTTCCATGTACTTAAAAGTTCTGATGTAGTAGATATACAATATAGTAATAGTATACATATTATTCTATTCAGGGACATCTAGTTATTTTTAGTCCAAATAAAACTGCAAACCACAAACCATTGTGATGGCTTGAAATGTACTCAATACATTAGATTAGTGTAGGTTTTGACACATTATCCTTACCCGGCTTTCTATATTATTATTCTATCGGCTTCATCTCTACGGAATTCTTACCTCCATATTGGCATATTTCCTTTTCCACTTCATAACATCTAAAGCAACCTATTATTTTCTGTCCTCCTTGCTTACCCTGCACTCTACCTAAGATAACGGCCTTCAGTATCCAATCCTCCATAACTACCTATTCCAACACCTGATCGGCCTTCTTGCCTTTAATTTAGCTATATTAATTTGTAAAATCAATATTCATTCTTCCTCACACATGTCAGCTACTCCTTCATTCGTCCTATATATTAATCTCATTTCAGCCATTATCGTACACATCCACATTTTTAAGCTTCCAATTTGTTTTCTTCATGATTCACCAGAGTCCACATCGCATTCTCATACCGTCGCATACCAGGAGTAATTCACGAAGGGATAATCAAATGTATCATTCTTCCTGGGAGTAATATCTTAGGGTGTTCTTTGTGTCAATGACATCTCATTTTAACTTTATATAAGTTGAAAACTTATCGAAATATTCATAAATTAGGTTCATAGAATATTTAAACAAATATTTTTCACCAAGGGTCAAGTTTATTCACTCGCGCATCTTCTTAAAAATCCTTTCAGGTTATGTGGTTCTGCGCGTCTTATCTACTTGTCGTGATCCAGTATCAAGATTTTTGAAGAGATAGGCAAGACTACGTTGTCCTCATCTGAAATAACCCAGATATTAACTTACTCATCTCTATTTCAGAAAACTGGGATTTCTAATTTTAAATATATTAAATGTATTTTGTCGATTTAGAATTGATTTATTTTTGATAATGTTTCTGAATTTTAATTTTGATGCTATTGCAGTGAAATTATTGAAATCTGTCATAATATGTAAACGTCGTATGGCTACTACGGTCCTTTATTTATCCATATTACTGTAATCTCTTATTATTGTAATCACACTTACATAACCACCATATCATGTAAATTATATGAATGCCTATCGAAGTAGACGTTGGAATCATTGGAATCATAAATATCATCATTGGAATCATAAATATACGTAAATCTGGTAATCACAAATCTAATTTTCGAAATTACAAATATGATTTCCTAAATCACAAATATGAATCTGGTATTCACCAGCAAAAATCTAAAATAGAATCAGAAATATGATCTTGTAAATCAAAAAAGTGCCTTTGGGAGTCTCAATATAATTGTAGAAATCATAAATATCATTATGAAAATCACAAATATCATTCGGGAAGGGATTAATGAATCTCATATTGATGAACAAGGTACACTAAGAACAAAAATAGTAATTTTCTAAATTAAATCAGTGAGATATCGGAAATTGTAATTTTTTTAGTACATGTTGGAAAATTTTCACCAAAATAATTTGAAGGATAGCAAAATTAATTTTGACACCGAATCAGGAACAATATGATTTGGAACGTTCGCCACCATTATGATGAAATGTCAATTGTAACTGAAAAATTCTCCAAAACTCACCAAATATAATTTCGAAAACTATAGATATGATTTAAACGCGGCTGAAACACCATTGCGATTTTAAAATCACAAATATGAATATAAGCACATAAGGACAGAATATCCGCGATTATGATTTCGGAAATAATAAATAGTATTCTAAATGCAGACTAACTGTCAATACGATTCGGAAAATAACCTATGATTTACACCCAACTATATAGACGCCAATATAAATTCAGAATTAACAAATATGATTTTCACCCAGCTAATACCACACCTAAACGACTTAAAAATGACAAATATGATTCTGACCAGAGAAAATTCACGAATATGATTTCGGAATAAAAGATGTTTTACCCAGGTAAAACACGATAGGAGTTAGTCATTCACAATGTGTTTATAATTCACCAAAAAAATAAAAAAAAGATTTTAACCCAGAAATAATAATAATATGGATGTAAATATCATCAATATGCTTCTAAGCACTGAGAATTCACCAATCACAATAATTATTGTAACCGACTAAAATAACAACTTTATTTATAAATAGGTACTTATTATTTTATTTAATAAATTTATTTTATTTTTCGTCTTAACACAGGTAATAAATAAACATGATTTCAAAATCAACGCAAATGGTTTCACTAGCTATCACACCAATCTTATTTCCATGCAACAAAAATTATTTATGTTCAGCTAACCCATAAGATTTCCAAAATCATAAATATGATTTTAATCCAACTAAATATATGTGTTTCGGAATTCAAATACATGATTATGAGAACAGAAATTTGATGAATATGGAACAGAAATGTCATTTAAACCCAGATAAAACACCAATATCAAAAATTACAAATATATTTTTAAACACGAGCATTCACCAATGTAACATCGAATTCTCAAAAATATATTTTGACCCATATCACCAATATGAGTTCTAAATTTACAAATTTGTTTTTAGGCAAGCAAAAATAACGATACGAGTTTTAAAATTGCAAGCATGGTTAATTGTGCCAAAATCACCATCATTTCAATGAAATCATTTTAAAATTCAGCAATATATTTCTAAATACTGAGAGTTTAAAAACATGAGTTTAATGTTTGAAAATATGATGTTACTGGATGAACAATAAATATGATTTCAAAATTTGCAATTCTGATTTTGTAAATCACAATTTGATTTTGTATGCAAAATATATGAATATGCTGCTATTTCACCAACATGACTTTAATAAATCGTAAATATGATTCAAAACAGGGAGGATTCAACAGTATGACTATTTCGAAATCACAAATATGATTTCGAAATTCAGAAAAAAAGTTTTTAACATGGCTGACACACCGATTTCATTTCGAATTTCGCTTATGTGAATTTAATGATTTTTAAGGTATCATTATGATCCTAATAACATAAAATTCACCAATAATGTTTTAAAAATCGCAAAATAGTTTCAGACATGGAAAAATCAACTTATGATCTTAATTCAGCTAAAACACCAATGTTTTCCGAATAACAAAAATATTATTTAAACCGAGCTATCACATCAAATACAATAGAAATAGACAAATATGAATTCTAAAATATAAAAATATGCATTATCATTTCAAAATTCGCAAAAATTGTTTTAACCCAGATAAAACACTAATATGAATTAAATAAATCACAAATATGCTTTATAACGGAGGAGTCACCAGTATGATTTCAATAGTCACAAATTCGATTTTAATCCATCTTAAATAACAAAATGTAATTGATGTCACAAATATGATAACATCACAGAAAATTCACAAATATAATTTTGAAAATTACAAATATGATTTCAACCAAGCTCTATTAACAAGTGATTTGGACTATCACAAATATGGTTCATAACATTAAAAATTACCAATGTTAGTTTAAGTTAGAAGTATGAATTTTAACAGTACGTCACTATATGAATTTTATAAGTGCAACTATCATTATAACCCATATGAATGATCAATATGATGATGAATGTCACATAATTCCTGCCAGTATATGGCAGCGTATAAAGGAACTAAGGCATCCTTACGAAATAGGCTTAAATAATAAACTAGATACTGTGCAGGAAAGATAGGTAAGATTTGTCAAGGAGCGGTATGATTACTATTTTAGCATGACCAGTCTATTATATTAACTAAAATGGGAATCATTATCAGTAGGTTTAAATTTTGAATTGATTTATTAGCTGAATTCAGAGACAGATGGCATTGAAAATATTTTGCGAACTCCAACTTATTATCGTAGACAGCAGTGGCGGATCTATGGGGGGGGGGGCTAAGGGGGCTATAGCCCCCCCCATTGGGTGGAAACATACACTAGATAAAATCGAAATTTTTGGAGGTTACCACTTTGTAAAAAGTATTTAGTTATATTAGTTATATTTAGTTACAATAAGAAAGCTCTACATTTCAAAAGTCTATGGAATCTGCTCCTGGAATTTCAACCAAACATGTTGGTCTAATGATCGATAGAAAAAAAGCAAACATAGTTGAGCAAAATGGAAAACGATTGAAATCCATAATAAAAAGAATACTATTTTGTGCCCAGAATAACCTCCCCATGAGGGGCCATCAAGATGATGGTAATTTGAGCAGTGAAGAAGACCAAGAATTGTCTCTTCTAGGAAAACAGGGGGTTTTCAACGTCTCTTGTCATTTAGAATTGATGCAGGCGACGAAGACTTAGAATGACATCTTTCGACATGCAAACGCAACAACACACTTATTAGCAAAACCATCCAAAATGATGTGATAGAATGCATTGGTGAATTTTTACGTTAGAAAATTGTTGAAGATATAAAAAAAGCCAAATATTTCTTCATAATATGTGACGAGACTACCGATGTTAGTAGGAAGGAGCAACTTACATTCTGTGTACGATACATTGATATGAACAAATCCATAGGAGGAATGAAGGCAGCGTAAAGGAGCAATTTATTGGCTTCATTAAGTTCAAATCAACACCGAGCTTGGCTATAAAATCAACGATAGAGGAAGCAATGTCAAAACTTGGCTTGTCATATGATTACCTATGTGGTCAAGGGTACGACGGAGGATCAAATATGGAGGGACATTTACACGGCGTGCAAGCCCTAATATCGAAGCAACAGCCACTCGCAATTTACACTCATTGCTTCAGTCACTCCTTGAACTTGTGCATCACAAAATGTTGAGAAATCCCAGAAATAAGAAAAGTTATGGGAACGGTTGGAACGGTGTATGTCTTCCTATGGGCCTCCACTCATCGAGTAAATGCTCTTATCGATGTTCTCGAAAAGATGAATTTCTCCGAATCAAAGAAACAGAGACTGAGGGCACTTTACTCTACACGATGGGTCAAGAGACATGATAGCGTCATCACCTTTAAAGAGTTAATTGTACCTGTTGTCACAGTACTGGAAAATTTGATTGACAAGAAAACGCCAGAAGTGTCGTCTGAAGCGTACATGTTATTCTGCGCCATCAAAAAAAGCGAATTTGTAGTTGGCCATGAAGTTGCAGCCTACTGCCTTGGTTTAACATTAGGACTAAGTCAACGGTTGCAAAGCCCCAAGCAGGATATCTCGTCTACTTTAGTTAACGTAACTGACATTTTGGAGAACTTCAAAAATATTCGGCGCGAAGCCGAACTTGAGTTCAAAAGTCTGTACGAAAACTCCCTTCAAGTTGCAGATGAGCTGGGGTTTGAAATATCAACACCGAGAACATGCATACGTCAAAGAAACAGAATCAACGCGCCCGCAGAAAATCCTGAAGAATATTTCAGGAGATCAGTCTTCCTGCCTCTTTTGGATCATTTTATTTCAGAGATAGATGCAAGATTCAGCAGAGGTTTCTGTGGAGTCCTTCCTCTTGAAGGCCTCATCCCCTCCAACCTATCAAGAAAGGGAGATACCAGTAGACGAAATAATCAGCATATTTAGCAAGGCTAAGAATAGACGGATGAGTGTAGAGAACTGGGAAGATGATTCATAACGCAGATTCCAGAACTAGGTGAAGAATGTCATTATTGCTTTTTAAATTCAATCGGAAGTAATTTTTTTTACTATTTTATAGCACCCATTATAAATTTCCCCTTTTATTGTTAAGTATCTCTAGTTCAAAGATCAACAAGCAGTCAAATTTAAATTAATTATAATTACATTTTGAATGTTTTTTCCTATTTTAACTTCCTGACTGTTGTTTAACGTAAAAATTTAGTAATAAAAGCAATGAACTTATCTAATCATAAAATTGATTTGTCTATATTTGTGTTCCTTATCATTAAGTCACACTTTAACCCTTTATAGGGCAACATATTGGGAAACTTATTACAAACGATTTTTTTGCTCAAGCAGCCTATCTAGCAACACTGTAATAGGGAATTGCCCTGTTTTTGTTCAACAAAAATTTTTGTTAGTTATTACAGGGGTGGTTACTTTAGGGACCAGTGCCCATTTAGCACATTTTTTTCATTGAGTGTGCACTGGTCCCTTAAGGGACCACTTTTTTATTTTGAACAAATCTTTATTATTAAGTTAATTTATTAACTTATAATAATGTCAGTGTTTGCTAAATGGTATATATTACATACCTTTGCAAACTTTACAATTTTGATGAACCTAAAACGAATTAAAATAAATGGAAACGTAAATGGATTCAATTTTACAGGAATCAGGGAAATGCGGAAGGAAAATAATTAAAATACATTTAAAATTGAAAAAAACATTGCTAATTTTTATTTACTGTGGAATGGAGCAAAGCATTCAACACACAATCCTACATTACATTTGGAACAGTAGTAGCTTGATCTTTTCACTTTCTGTTTGGTGCTGCAATGTCCGCAACGCCTTTTTGTGCCTTTTTGTGGCATATGGTCTCCTACATTTGTTAAACGTATATAATTTTGTGTAGTTGATCTACCTTTTGGGTCATTTCGTTTGCGGGCTCTTCCTTTGGGGGATGGACCAGGTTTTGGGTGGTTAGAGTATGTTCCAACCAACTCGGATGCCAAAGCAGATCTAAAGTCAAGGTGGCTCATAAGAGCTGCTTTAGAATCAACTCGTGTCCTAACAAATTTATACACAATGTAGCTGTTCACTATAGAAGCATCCAAATAATAATAAAAAAGTTTCAGCCACCATTTCCTTGACTTCCACGACACATTGTAGGATGAAAGTAGTTGGTCAAAAAGATCAACTCCTCCCATGTATCTGTTGTACTCCGCTATGGCTTTTGGGCAGTCGACTTTGTCGCGGGCTCCAGATTTGTTAGTCCTTAGTACTTTCATTTTTTCCGATGGGTTATGAAAAGAGGATATTACATTTACGGACTTAGTACCACGATCTTTCCATTTCACGACGCTTACATCACCCTTTTGTGCGTAGTCCATTTCCCCAACCGCCATAAATTTGTCTGCTTTTAGATAATTTATGGGGAACTTTTTCCTTGTAGCCCTTATTGTCCCGCATGAAAAAATATCTTTTTCAAGGAGGGCCTCCACCAAATCCACACTTGCAAAGAAATTATCGAAGTATACTCCAAAACCGCGAAAAAGATATGGTTCACTTAGTTTCTGTACAGTCCTCTCTCCCAACGGAACACGTTTTTCCTCTTCCTTGCCAGTGTAAACATCAAGCCCTAAAGCGTACCCAGTTGTAGCACAGCAAATTGCCCACACTTTGAATCCTCTTTTTATAGGCTTCATAGGCATATATTGTTTCAATGATGACCTTCCCTTGAATTTGACCATCGATTCGTCAATTGATAACCACCGGCAGGGGTTAAAGTTTTTTTTGAAATTTATATTTAATTCACTGATTAGAGGCCGTATTTTGTATAGCTTGTCAAAGTTCTTCTCCCCTTTTTTTGGCATTTTTAAATTATCATTTACGTGAATAAATCTCAACAATTTCAAAAATCTTTTCACTGGCATGATAGCAGAGATACGCTCAACATAAAAATTAGGGTCACTTGACCAATAAAGCCTCAAACTTGGTAAAGGGTGAAATCCCATTATAACAAGCATTCCTAAAAATGCTTTTAGCTCCTCCACGGTCAAGCCCAAATTTACGTGATTCTGCGTGGCATACAAATTTGACTGAATGACTATCGATTCCAATATCAAATCAGAAAAAAAAAGAGAGAAGCATGAAATGGGTTGAGAAACATCAACCTCAATACCATGCGGTAGGCCAAAGCTATCTGAAAATTTAAATTTTTTAAATTTTTGGGGCGAAGTTGCATTCTTCCTCCAGTCACATGAACCTTCAATTCCTTCATCACTTGAGTCTGACTCACCACTTTCATCAATTGTCAAAGATGAAGAAACTTTGTCTTGACCAATTGCATCCAATTGGATGTCTGCATCCGAATCGCTCGTTCCACCAGCTGACTCATCATCCGCTGCAGTTCTCTGCAGTCCACTAGGTCCCGCAACAGGATCACACATAGCCGATGACCTAGTTATTTTTTCTGGTGCTGGAGAAAACAGCCGTGGAGTAGAAGTTGTGCTTCTAGATGGCTGGTCATCTGCATCGGAATCACCTTCAGCGTTAGAATCAGCAGCCATATCGTCCGTGATTTCCTCGAGAATGTTGCAGATTATTTCCACATCGCCGGCATTATCAACATTGAAAACATCCTTCTCCATTCTGTAATAGGAAAGGGTATGCAAGTGAGGTCTGGTATACCGTTATGAAAGGGAGAGCGGCCGCTAGAGGGTGAATTGCCAGGGTGCAATAAAGAAGGTTACTGACCTTGCTCCTTCTGTCGGGCCCGACGCCCAAGCGTCAGAGGGAAGAGCTTTGGTGACTTAGGAATTTGACGAGGGCAGTTGCAAGCACATACAACACACACAAGCAAATGAAATTTGTACTGGAAAGAAAAAATAATGGAATAATAAGTTTTTACCCATATATTCCGTATACTTTAACTAATACCGAATGCAACAAGTGAACTTTAGAAGGTATGAATATAAATAGTATGTATTACTAATCGGGTACTTACTCAGAATTGTTAGAAATATCTGATATACAAATTCTTTGTTTTTACGTTTAAGTGTCCTGATATCCTGAAAATGTAATAAATGAACTTGAAAAACATAGAATAGGATAAATGTTGAATTACTAACAAAAAATGGCAAGTCGAAAAACAGGCTTTTTAGGTACCTCAAAAATCGGTGTTTTTTTAAATACAACACGGCATATTATGTTTTCGCAAACAAAAAGTTAATCAAATCTTTACAAAAGGCTCTACATGTTCATTAAGGAAAACAAAAACGTACCTTTGAAGAACAGAATCTTGCTACAGATGCTCGCAGCCGCAGAGAAAAGACAGAACCACCCGGGAATGTGCCTGAGCAGGGACTGCGCGTAACGGTCAGCGGTCCCTTGAGGGACCACATTTTCACTTTTTCTTCTCGAGGTCATTCAGTTTCCTCCCGCAAGGGCAAATAATATTTTTTGACAGGTACTGGGCCCTAGCAGCAAGACTACGAACTACTTCGAATGCGCTACGGGCATTTTTTGGCTGGTGGTCCCTCAAGGGACCGCTGCCCTATAAAGGGTTAAAAACTAGATAAAGCATCATCATAAGTTTTTATTATTAATATTACCGGTATTTCAATCTAGGCCCATAATGACCACTATAAACCTTTTACTAATAAAACGACCTACGACATGTGCATAGTAGTGTCTTTTTTATCAAAGAATTAGCCTAAAACCGCCGTTTTTGAATCTTGAAAATCCCAAATTTCCCAAATCCGCGAACCCCCCTTCGGCTGAGGGGAATTACCCAGACCCCCAGTTGGACCCCCCCTTGGTCAAAACCTAGATCCGCCACTGGTAGACTGACCAATAAATTAGAGATAAAATTGCCGACAGAAGTCAAAATGTCCTTCTTTTTTCGTACAATTAGGGATATGAACAGTTGTAAATATTTTCAGTAGTATATACATGTATATACAAGTGTATCAACGGATAGTATAGGTAGATGCATATTGGTACCTTAAGCTAACCCAACTAACAGCATGTTTTTGCATGCTTAATTAGCTATTTTTATCTTTTTTAAGTTGTGAAATTTAGGCAAGAATATAATTACTAATCCTTTTTATGCATGATATGTAATGCATGCTTGGGTGTAAATTTTACACCCTGCAACACTTTATGGCAACTTGCAGGGTATTATGTTAATGTAAACGAATTGCCAATGTAGTTTTCATAAATTTTTACAATTATTCATAGCAATTTACTAAAGTCACAAGTTACTAAAATTATTTTTTTAAACTCAAATGTATGGCTTAAAACGTGGGGATGTATCCAAAATGATTTGTAAAATCACATACGTGATATCAATTGTAATAGGATTTTTTCCTAAACAATTTATTGGATAGATAAATATAAATTTAAACAAAAGAATGACACCGATGTGATTTTTCATAAGTTCATATATTTTATCAGACCACTAAGAAAACTTATGTGTAGTTAAAAAGCACCACTATGATTTCAACTCAGCTATATTAGCACCAAAATTTCGCCATTCTCAAAAATAATTTTGAACTGGTTTGTAAAAATATGATTTTAATGTTACTAGTAATTAACAGTTTTTTCCTAGATAGACACCGAACTTAATACTTTATCAATCCAAAGGGGATCCAAAGGTAACTTACTCGAAAGATTAAAGTGGGAAAAATTATGTCCAACAATAAGTGCACTGATATGGACATTGAGATAATAGTTTTATGCCAAAATTGAGTGAAGAACTTGGGAGATACATTCTGCTGGTGAGTTATCCAATGAAAAATATCTAATCATTCCTTCCTTCAAAGATTTGAACACCCGGTGTTCCGCCGTGTCCTAGATCAAAAATTAGGTGGAGGTACCATGTGGTGAACACACAATTAGTATGGTAGATTATTGCCTGACTTTTGCATGGTTGCATGAAGCAAACTATAAACCATTGTCATTTTTCATGCAAGAATATCAGGATATTTCGCATATTGGTATACGTAATTTGGTCGTTCCATAGGGTGATGTGTTTTTCTAGCACCAGTATAGCATGTGAAGATACTTAATGCCTAAGATAAATGAGATTCATTTTAGAGAAGTAGTCTAGCAAGAAAACAAACACAGATATCAATAAGAATAAGAGTAGAACTATTGAATTATTTGCCCACCTGGTGATAGCTCACACCATGCCCAACTCTTTTGCCGTGACTTGCAGGGTTTCAGGTTTCTGCACGTTATTTGGACTGCGTTATTTGGAAATCGAGAAGCGGTTGAGAGAGCTATGATGTAAATATTTCATGCATACATAGATGACATATTGATATCTTAGACATATAATGTCATAAACTCATGTGTAGCCTGTGTTAAGGTAAAGTTGCATATTTTTGCGCTAAAATGTGCAGCAGAAAAATCGAGTGATGACTAGCTGCTCCGAATATATTTTCACCCACAAAATAACCAATTTCTACAGAATGCTACACAGACTCCCAAATATCCCCTTAAGTTATTATAATGTAAATATATAAGTAAATGTTTACGCATTTTGATGTATTTTGATTGTAAAAATGACTAATATTAAAATATGATGATAATAATTAGATATATTCATGGATGTATGTGCGATGTATTATTATATGAGTTGCAATATGCTTGTGTATGTATGTATATGTAAACAAAGGCTTATTATTTATATTATTGTGACGAACGGTAAGCGCGAATCACATCCGCGGAGAGCGAAGAGCATCTCGGGTCGTGGGCGACGTAGGAACGGCAGATTCGGTCTGTTGGAACGACGGACGGAAGGAAGGGGTGGGGCAGGCGGAATCCGAAAAGGAATTATTCGTAGTCATGGGTTCGAGGTAGAGTACAATACATTTATTCTCACAATTAAAGCAGTATGAGCACAAGGTATATCACTGATGGCTGGTAAAGAACACTCGGGGAAAAGAGGTTAGTAAAGGGGGGTGGGCACAGTCGACACTTGCATGAAAAAAAAGGACATTAGGCAAAAAATACAAAGAACAACCTGGTCATGCAACTAATTGACAAAATGAAAGAAAAAACACGCAAACCCGCGGGGTTCAACCAAAAGTTCTCTGGTACGACGGGCGTTCTGATCACCCAGTCACTCAACTGTTCAATGATGGCTTGACGGAAGGGGGGGAAGTCGGGGATCGGGAACAAGGCGGACACGTGGGAGAAACTCACGAGTGTTGGTATCGGCTGTCGTATTTAGAAAATGGCCGTCAAAGTGCAGCGTTTCCGTGGAAAGGAAAAAGATGGGCCGAGCTTGAAGCTTTCCCTTTACTTGGGCCTCTGGTCCACAGGAACTGCACTGCTGGCCTTTTCTGCAACCGAACTCGGGAAGCCTTTTTTCGTCTCTCTGGGTGTCTGTTTGGTGTCTCCCTGGTGTCTCTTCTGCTGTCCGTCTGTCCTTCACACACCTTCGTCGAGAGAGGGGAAAGGAGGGGAGGGGAGGGCAATGGCTTGTGGGTACGCGAACTCCACGCCGTGCGGGCTTTGGGCGACTTGATGTCTGGAACAGCGCGCGGAGTTCGAATGCTGCGCGCGCACACACACACATATCGGCGATTCACACATTTCACCAAAACAAAACATCACTCAAAAAAATAATAAAGAAAGGAGGGAGAAAAACGAGGGTAAGTGCTCTTCACCAAACGGGAGAAAAAAAGGGGGGGATGCGCTGCCGTTACAATATATATGTTTTTGCGCAGCTATGTGTGGTGAACAATGCAATTATGCCTTTTGTTGTTTTTGTACAGTGCATATTGTTTCCTTTTTCTCTTTTCTCTTGTTACATTTAATGTCGTCCTACGAAGATTTATTAAAATGTTTACAATTTACCCTCTGATATAACATGGTCAAACAGATGGTAGCCCCACTACAGGTGCACCTTAGGGGCTATCGAAATGCTTCATTTTTCTAATGTTATAAATTTTTAAAGCTTTACAATAAAGAACTCCGAATCCTATGCAAGCATAAGGCACCAACGACGGATATAGGAAACACGTGATGAAGGACCTAATATGGAATACTGTCAAATCAGAAAAATAAAATAAATTGAGGCTGGAAACATTTTCCTAAGCAACGTTCCTATCCTTTGGCCAGAATACCTGTGATAGGCCACATATCGAGACGAAAAGAGGTTATATTTCCTCAAAATAAATATAATCTCACTTTACACTCCTAGGCTCTATTAATTTCCCCAATCAACTTCCTTTTCCCCCACTTGTATACGCAGCACTTCATTGGGCGTAGGATTTTCCACCCACCTTGCCTTTCCTATCTTTCTCCGTGCCCACATCTCAAATTCTGACAACATGTTTTAATATTCTTCTGCATTGTTCACATGTTTAAGGGCCAAGCAATGCATTGGCTCCATGTTACATTTTAGAATGAACTTTCGTTTATAACCTTACTATGTGACCCTAATATTATTTCAATCCTAAAATGAACACCTCTCCTGCAAACGAATTCTTAATTGAACCTTATTGCTACAATACCCATTTTTACATCTGAAACCAGGTATTGCTCCACCTGCTCTAGTATATGAATTCCTACATTTAAATTTACCCTGACCCATTTAAATGTAAAACTTTCGCATAGCATTGAACAAAAGGCAGTGGCTTTAGTTTTAATGCCTTCATATATAATGTTTCTTCTTTAAAAAAATGTTTGCTGATTTTGTGCCCAAAGTTTCTCCAATTGACAAAAACTCGTGATTTTAGCAAAGTAAAATGGCAACTATGTCATAACAAATAACTAAGTGACAATAATGCCCAGATTATAATATCTTTAAATTTTCAAGCGTGCTGTATGCCGCTGCTGATGATAAAAAACTGGGGTTGAAAACTATAAAAATATTAAAAAAACGTAAACTGAAAATATCAGAGGTGCAGTTTTTTCTAAATTCCAATTTTAAAAAACGCTAAGGGATGTGAGATACAACGATAAAGAAGAACATAAAAATATTTACACAAAAAGTTAAAAAAATACGGAAAAATCACAAAATGCAAGAATATCATACGTTTGGAATAATAGACTATAATGGGAGTTGGAGACAAGCATGGATATGTTTCGATAAAATTCAAAACGAAGGTTGAGAGGCAAAAGGAGTACGCAATTCAAAATAAATCTTGTAGCTGTTGTAGTACTGATGTGGGTATCGGCCCGGCAGGTCGTGGTTTCCTTGGCATTTCAGGTGGTTTTTCCCATCTGAACACTCTCTTGAAGGCTGTTGACAATTTTTGGACTATACTGACTTTCACAGCAGTGATGGCAGCATTGGTTTAGACAAGGAATCTTTTGATTTGCTCAGTAACGTGTGCGTGATGTGTGACTCAGATAAAACACAAATTTTTTATAACCAAGAACTTTCGACACGGAGCTTAATGGTTACTGAAAATAACGTCCTTCGATTCATGAACTGGAGCCTAAAATTTGGTCCAAATACGACTTGGCTGCATGTCCTCATTTTTTTTCACAACTGACCCCAAAACTTGGGTTTTTATTCGGATTTCATGGCAGGGAGATCGCATTGGGTCACCTCTTTAATGGAATTCGTATACATGACTGCGCACGTCAAGGCACTATATATATATATCTGTGACCTTCTCTCGCAAAAACATTCCACCCATCATCCAGACAACTCGACGTGATTTCGCTGCCATTTTATTCTCGACATGTCGAAAGGAGTTTTCGGCCTCATGGTCATCTTCGCACTCCGGGTAGCTTGCATTTCTGGAGCTGTGCCCGATGACGTGTGCGCGGGATCTGAGCGCGGTAACAGCGCCTTGCTCCTCTCCATGGGAAGGGAGTTTAACGTCTCGAGCGGGGAGTGGGAGACGGTCATCTCCGCTCACCACGTGGACCCAAGAATGGAGAACTCGACGGCGGATGTGAAGGTGGACGCGGCGCATAGGAGCGTGGAGTGCGGCGGCAGCCGAGTGACGACCTTGCGGATGGTGGTGAGAGGTAGGTAATAATTCTGTGAGCCTTTCCGCTTTCATCTACCGACTACCCTGTAGGCCACTCACTTCGTGGGTGTGTGGCAGGGGGTGGAATGTCACCAACTCTGCAACACGTGAATGCACTACATCTACATAATACCCTGCAAGCCACCATAAAGGTGTGTGGCAAGGGATGAACTCTCACCAAACACGCACTACATATCATGCATAAAAAAGGATTTGCACTTCTTTAGGTACTGTTCAAAACTACGCTATTTAAAAAAAGATAAAATTAGCAAAGCATACATGCAAAAACATGCCGTTAGTTGGGTTAGCTTTAAGTCCTTATACCAAAATGCAGCTACCAATGTTATTGCTACCATTACTACACTCGTACTGGAAATATTTACCGTTATTCATATCCCTATTAGTACGAGGCACTAATGTTTACGCATATGGCCTAACGAGAGGTTATCATACACATTATACGAAGCACACACTACAGATTACACCCTTCACTCAACAAGCATGAAAAAAAATTAAGATAGCTCTACGAACATGAAGTATACATACGGCTGGTCAATGATACTGATTGGATAATCAAAATCTACTATCTTCATCGTATTCTCCAATCCTCTATACTATTCGCTTGGCCTATGTCAATCTATGTATAGCATACGCTTGTATTTTCGTGGAAAGTATTTTTAATTTTAAGGGACGTGATTTTGGTGAATAAATGAAAAAAATTTACCTAAATTCTTGGCACAAACACGCAGTAATTGAGTTATAACCATCCACTTTATGACAAGATTTTTTTCGGAGTCGATTACGCAGTAGGTAATATTGGAACATATTGAATACTTGATTATAACTTTGACTCGAAAATGTTAGCTCAAGGATTATAAACTACTCGCGAAATATGTTCATGCAGTTTACCACGGATATGTATGCTCAATGGCAAGATTTCTGCGGAGAAATAATCAATGTTAACTCTCCTCGATTGCTGAAATAAATGGCTAAAGCACCTGTCCGGAAATCAGGAGGTTCGGGTTTGAGTCCGAGTGAAGTGGGATACTTTTCCTTCCCTGAAAAAACCTCAACAAAATGTTAGACAGGATATTACCATCTCGAATTTTTCTCTCGCTTAACTTTTGTCCCAATGCGCCAGCCACGTAGGAGTAATTATCCACTTTAGTATTAGTTATTTGGTTGAGGCGAGCAAAAGCAACCATGTAGGATATGTATATTTGTCAGGGATATGAATTTTCCCCAGGAACAGAGGAAATGTTAAGATAAACCCGGCGTTGGCATAAGCATACTCCTGACGAAAGGCGGTAAGAGGTCCACGGTCAATGTCATAATGCCGATGGACTGCGTGATGAACTTGAGGTTCTCTCCAGACAACAATAATAAGGGGACCGGTACAGTAGGGAAAAATTTCTTCTATTGGCAGGACTCAAACCCGGGCACTCGATCCGGGAGGCCAGTTCTCTATCAACCACAAGAGTTAAATTCTGTCATCCATTTCATGGTAATACATTTTTCGCATTTGTGTTGATTACAGCTACCAAAATTTATACGAGAAATTATTTTATCGCCAGACACACATACCTTTGATTAAATGAGTTATTTAAATTATTTTGAATTGTTCTGAAATCAGCTAATACGTGCACCCAATTCTTATGACTAATTTTTGGGTGGAGCGCATAGGATATGAAGAAATACAGAAATTTTCAATGGAGCAAATGCTGATTGGTTAATGAGAAATGGGGAACAGCAGGCTGGTACTAACGTGTTACGACTTTTATTGGGAGTTACGAATGCTGATATCATATGCCTTATTTTGGTTGTTACAAATACTGATATCGTATTTCATAATGCCTTGAACTATGGGTCCTAACTTTCATTTAATTCGGACGTAGTTAAATATTAATAGCTCAAGGGCTCTTGATGACATGTTTATTTTAAAATGTCCTATAATTTTATTTTTGAGACCTGTTTTGTCGTGCAAATTCTAGTATATTGCCTACTACATTATGATTAACATCTCTTTAGGTATTTAATCCTTCATGTGCAGCCTTGAATTCATAACAGATCCTCAGACGATGTTGCGCCAACCAGGGAAAGATCAACGAAAAAGTGGTATCCATAGAAAAACTTACCGATGTGGGTAGAATAATTAAGACGCGATGCACTCAATATCGTGAATAGTTTTTCATATTTGTTTTTACTTTCATTTCAGAGGGAGCGGCAAATGTGTCTCATAATCATAGTGTCCTTAGTAAGATGTCTAAACTGGACCAACTCTCGTTCCACCATCGCCACGGACGTAACATTGTTCTCTTCAATGGTGGCTTGTCAGCGCAGAGACTGGAGTAAGTTGACCTTGATTAAAGTGTCTTCTGGTTTTGCGGTGTATCATGTACGCTTTCTCTTGCAGCTTGGATGACCCGTTAAACGGCAATGTCTTCACAAATCGCCCCCTCCGTGACGACGAACTCTTCGAGGTGAGACTGGACAAAAGGACTGTCCACAGGCAGGCCTGCCAAGGAATCGGCGTTATGGTTCATTCGCCAGTTGATGTTAAACTCAGGCCGAATATGTATGAAAGGTTGTATTATATATATATTTCTTGACTTATTCTTGAACTACATTTTATTTCCTGTTATTTTCATGTCTAATTAGAATACTGAAGCGCTCAAACTTCTTAGCTCCTCCGGACTAGCCCTTCCGGGCCTTTCAGGATTGAAGAATCTCGAACTGCTTTATAAAACTGTACTGTAGTCCTTAAGTTGAAGGATATTTTATCCAGCACTTAAAATAACTTCTGTTTCACGAATAATCAATTATTTCTTGATGGGATGATATGAATTTAAGGATTTAATGCATTGACATTGGTGCCAAGAATTTTCTTGCTTATCTTCTATGCAGCGAATTATTCTTAACTAATCTTTTGCCTTTGCATTTTTAGCGATGGGGTTTGGATGTATCATGACACCTCCATCTATGGCAAGAATCAAAAGATTAAGGACGGCTACGGATTAAACATAAATAACTTACAAGTAAGCATATATTAATATTGGGCCGAAGTACACAGGTTAGTAAATTGCTGCTCTGACGATTTTATGTTATGGGTTCAAATTCTGCCCAAGAAATTGATATTGTGTTTGTCCTATATGGTACACACCTTACGTAAAGCCCGTTTCACACGGCACAGTATTCTGGTTAGCAAGCATGATCGCTATCATACTTACTTCGCTACTTGATTTTATACTTGATGATCTACTAGTTTGCTCGTTTTGCACGTGGTTCTGTTGGTTCAATAAATGTAATTGCAGGTATACGTTTCAAAGAAACTTTTTAAAAAGTATTCAGTGAAATTTAACAGAAACCATAATTTTTTTATATTTCTCACGCACCTACGGAGTATTTCTCCCAAACCTATTTTATGATCAGTACCGTCCCCATTAAAATAGATGTTCCTGCTCACTACCATATCATCATCATCATCATTGGTCAACAATCCTAGGATTGGTTTGACGCAGCTTTCCACTCGATTCTTCTATCGGCCAATCTCTTTATATCGTCGTAATTCTTCTCTTAAAGATTCTAATTTAAACATATCATTTCGACATTCTAAGAATCGTGGTGTTCAATGAATCCTCTTTTCGTGGTTCCATTATTTTGCATCAGACATTGTGACGTCACTGGAAACTGTTTTTTGCATTCCATAAACAGCATAACGAATAGTATAGCCTGTTTGGGCCGGAACAGACCTATTCTCTTTTTATCTTTCCATTCTTTTCATATTTCAAATTTCCCTATTTTTTCTCCCTTTTTTCCCGCCTGCCTTGGTTATAGTATATCTTTTGTTTTGTGCGTGTAGAGAGCGCTTTGTAAGTTTCAGAGACGAAGTCCTAGGAAGAAGGGCATTCTCTCGCCGAAGTTCAGGCGAGAAGGTACTCGTATCAGTTCCTTTGTTTTATTGGGTGCTGAGGTCAGCGGAGCAAAAGGTAAGGCGGGATTCCCCTTCTTCATTCCTTCCTATTCCTTCATTTCTCCCTCTTCCCCCTTTTATTTCTTTTCATTTCCCATCTGGTTTCCTGTTCCCTCGTTATTTTCATTTATTTTCGTTTGTAAACGTGAAGCTAGTACCGGCCCTGCATCACCATCCTTTCGGGCGGGAGAAAACGGCCCCGTGACGGGACATAGTCGTTCTGCAGAACATCTTGACCGAGGTTTTTTTTGGGGATCGGGTTGGTGTGGTGGCTAGAGTACTGGCCTCCCATCCCGAGGGCCCGGGTTCGATTCCCGGCAGTGGCGGATTTTTCAGTGGAAAACCGGTCCCCACTTGAGTGCCTAGTGGAGGGCATTTCAAGTACAGTACTCCGTCCGTCGGATGGGACGTTAAGCCGTGGTCCCTTTGGCGCCTTTCGTTAAGAGTAGGCTAATGCCGACGCCGGGTTTCTCTCCACCCTTCCTGCGTTCCCTAAAAACTCCTACCATTACCCAATTACCCACCTGTCCTATATGGCGCAAATGACCTCAGCTGTCGGTCGCCTCCCCCAAATAACCAACCAACCAACCGAGGTTTTGCCGATAATATATGCTTATAATACCCTATCGCATGACCCGTCCATAACCTCACTACCCTTTTGATCGTGCGAGATTGCCCACTTCACCCTTCTCTGCGTAAGGAACCATCCTCATAACCCACACCCTCCAACTTTACTGCTCCCGCGACTCTTCTACCAGTAACATGTCGTGCCTATTACCTATTCAACTACACGATGCTGTAAATATCGGCCTCTCCCATTGCAATCTACATCCACATAATATCCTGAAAATACCATCAATGTGTGTGGCAGGGGGTGAATTCTCACCAAACGTGCACTACATATCGGTGATCGTAGGGTTGTATCGGATTCGCCATATTTTGTCGGATGGCCACCAAATTTAGGATTTATCAATTACTTCACATTCTAAACAATACTAGGTATGGACAAAAGCGCTGCGACACCAATTAAAATACGATAAGTACGGTATTTATCTTGTTTAGGGATGGGTACCTCGTCTGCATCGGCAGCCTTAATAGACAATCGAAAACTCGTATTGAAAGCTATGGAAAATGCGTCTTCCGTTCAGCAATGTTAAATAAACGAAGTTTTTCCCTTCTAAATGAAGAAAAATAATTTAAAATAGCAGGGGGAATTCTTATATGAAATAATCTATTTTCATTGTTGTCGCACTTGTTGTTGTCTAGTACTGTTTAGAATGTGAAGTAGGTGATAAATCCTAAATTTGGTGACCATTCGACAAAATCTGGCGATTTGATAAAACCCTACTGTACCCCTTTATACCATGCATAAAAAAGGATTAGTATTAATATAATAGATTTCAATATTTAACAAAGATAAAAATAGCAAAGCAAGCATGCAAAAACATGCTATTAGTTGGGTTAGCTTTAAGTCCTCATACCAACATGCAACTACTTATGCTATACATTGATTCACTTGTATTGGATATACTTACCATTATTCATATCCCTAATTCACGAGGAAAAAAGGGAATTTTGAATCTGCCAGTTCGGAAATCAATTTATCTAATTTTGTGATTATGGTCCCGTCTACCGTAGCAAGTTGGAGTTCGCAAAATATTTATAACATCATCACTGAAAATATTATCTTGGAATTTATTTAAGAGATTTATTCTAAATTTTAACCTGAGATCTGACAATGATTCCCATTTCAATTCATTTAATAGACTGGTTACGCTAATATAGTTATCGTACCGTCCCTTTACAAATCTTGCCGATCTTTGCTGCACGCGTTCAAGTTCATTGTTTAGACCGATTTCGTAGGGATCCCATACAATGGCAGAATATTGCAAATGAGGCCTAACAAGGGAAAAGTAGCTGATATCACGTACGTGATCGTCACATTTACCCAATACTCTTTTGATGAACCCCAGTTTACGATTAGCTTGACCCATCATTTCACGTATGTATTTACCCCAGAAAAGATCATGTGTCAGTCTTATTCCAAGATATTTAATGGATACCACGTTTGTTAATTCATTATTACTTATGTTGTAAGTGCTAGGAGGAGAACTATTCTTTTCCAAAACTTAATAACTAGAAATTTTTAAAAATTTAATTCTAACTTCCATGTATCACACCAATTTTCAATTGCTTGTAGGTCATCATTTAAATATCCTTTATCGTTTGGGTATAGAATTTCCCTGTTCACTAGTATTTATTTTAACGCTTCACGATTTTGCGTGTCGTGGCAATGGTCGTGATACCAGAGTACTCTGGTGTCATGGTCTAATGACGAGTGGCAACCTCAAGACTCACGCGTCACGCCATATCCAAGGAACGGCAACATCCAACAGAAGAACTTTCCTTCAGGGGCGTCAAATTTCACTCTTTTTTATTCTATTATTTTTTCTACTCTTTTTGGAGTGAAATAAATGTGTAGTAATATTATATTCCAGTTAATAGAGTATAATTGTATGTAAAGCAATTTTTTTAATTACCGTCTCATTTTTTTCCAAAAATATTTTATACACATGACTATCAGGAGCAAACATTTTTTTAATCGTGTCTGGTCCATCCCCAGGTAACAGAAGAGCTGGCGCTCCGAGCTAAATATTTGGTACTCTGAAAACTGGAACAGGGATAGTCCTGAAAAGTCTTTGCTAGAAATGTATCATTGATCCTTAATGCTTGGCGAATGTACCCAGATGGACTGATATGTATCGTCCTATCCGACGGATAGATCTAGTCGGTTTGGGATAACGGGTGCGTCGACGAATAAGGTCATTAGCACCGCGCGCAATCTAATTGCATCATAATATTTTTTCCCAATTCAATAAGGCAGCAGTTGAAGATAATGAATGAATATAAACATTTTTACACATAATATTAAATTTAAAAAGGCATGTTTTCCTAAGGAAAGTTGTGACACGGCTTAGGCGATCAGGATCACCGTTTGAACGTATTCTAGGCCTCCCCTGATGCCTAGTCTATTGCGCGTAAGCCGGTACTTGTCACACTCCGTCAGGAGGTGTCGCACAGTAAGAGGGCAGTCACAGTCTCCGCATCGAGGTGGGGTCTTCTCTGCAGTGAAGAGGTATGAGTGGGTCAGGGCGCAGTGCCCGATTCTCAGTCTTTCAATGACGACCTCCTCCCTACGTACATAGATAAAACATTCTATTCTCTTAGCAGTAAATCAAGTATAATTTTAAATAATTAATGTACATCACATCATTTCAGTGGATATTTGAACAATTATATCCTCGCTATTTCTCCCAATTGGTGATAATCATCAATCCTGTCACAAAGTTAACGTACTCCTTCGTTAAAAATCCTGCTTTCTCATCTATTCTGCTCAGAAGTCCAACGGAATTTCAAACCCTGCTGCGTGGGATCTATTATTCCTTCTCCTCGTTCATAATCTCTCCTAGCTGACCCAATCGTAGCACATTTTGGATCCAAATCTTAACAACCTGTTAATAGTATTGCTTCAGTTTACATCTAAATCTACGCAATACCCTTCGATCCACCACGAGGGTGTGTGGCCGGGGGTGAAGATCACCAAACATGCACTATTGACATGCAACTAGGATATTTAATGAAACATGCTAGATAATAGGGTCACATGCAGCTAGATGTTTAGTATCTACATAATAAGAAGGGGGTTATTGGTTGTTATTACATGCATCATGCACTACAGACTACCCTGACTATATTTCACCTACCTATCCCTTTGCTACGCTGCCTATTGTTCTCTCTTATTGTGGGCGGGAAAAATGACATTTTAAATCTATCGGTAAGACAATCTATGTCTCTAATCTTGTTAATCTGATAAAATCTAGCATAATACGTAGGGGTTTTTAATATATATCTAACGTCATCTTTGAACAAATTAGTTTTGAATTTACTTAAAAGGTTTAACCTAAATTTTAACCTGCGTTCTGATAGTAATCCCCATCCTAATTCTTCTATTAAACTCGAAACACTTATCATAACTGATCTGCAATTATCATAACGGCCTTTAAGAAATCTAGCGTATCTCCTTTGCACACGCTCTAATTCTTTTATCATATCTTCCTCGTACTTATCTCATATACTAGCGGCATATTCCAAATGAGGTCTGAAAAGGGTAACATAGCTTCTTTCTTGTTTTCTCTCATGGCATTTGCTAGAATCCTTTTTAAGAATCCTTATCTACGGTTTGCTACACTAGTTATTTCTCTGATGTGTTTTCCCAGCTTGGTTACCCCGTTTAGCGTTGATTCAGATATTATTCAAGCTATTTCAACCTTCAGGGGCCATCCATAACTCACGTAAAGCAGGAATTCCGTTTTTTTAACCCTCGCACTCTTTCCCACTGTAGCGCTGTAACCGTTTGCTTGTCTATGGCGTATATCCACATTTGTAACTTGTCATTGGCGTCTTAAAATATACACCAGCACCATTTATTCCTATCCTTTTTATAATCAAGGAAGCAGACTTTCTGCGTTAATCCTTAATTTAGAACTCAGCGCTATTATTTATTCTCGAATTGATATGTGTGTCACTTAACTTTGTTTCCTTCCCCAGATTTATTTCCTTGGTACGACATGTTTCGACACATCGGTGTCATCATCAGGTACCTAATGATGACACCGATGTGTCGAAACATGTCGTACCAAGGAAATAAATCTGTGGAAGGAACCAAAGTTAATTTTTCATTTACGAAATTCAACTTCCACCTAGTTGAGCCTGATACTATTGAATGTGTGTCATTATTATGATGTGAATAAAACATTAAAGCTATGATGAATATTTCTACAAATGTCCAAGGCCTAGACACTTTTCCATGTCAATAGTGCATCTTAATGTATGGTCCCTTACCTCCTTTAAGCGCTTTGTACCATACGAAAGAAAGTTCACATATACTATCTCCAACCTATACGATCTTCCCTTGTCAAGTCTTTTTTGTGTTCTTCGTTTGCTTTTATGTTTATTCCATGCAGTTATTCACATCTATGATGTGCTGATAGCTCTCCACTCTTCTAATTATGTCATCTCCTGTTTAGTCTTTCCTTTCCGTTCTCAGGCCGGTGACAAGATCGGAGTTATGCGCAAGAGAAACGGGACTGTTCACTTCTTCGTTAACGGCGTCGACCAAGGTCCTGCCGTCACTGGCCTCACTGCTAACTTGTACGGTATCTACGAAGTGAGAGGGGAAGCTGTCATGGCAACCATCGTCAGCTGATGCATTCGCCTCGTAGCCTAGCAAGAAAATGCGCATTTCATTGCGCATGCGCCTCCTATTTTCTACATAACTGCACCACCATCTCTTTTCGTCGAATGCTTTAACGGCTGTGGTTATACTCCGGGTACTCCTTGCGGGCATTTTTAGATTATTTCGCCAGAATTTGCACCAATTACAGGAGACATCCTCAAGTCAATGTGAATTGCCATATGCGCTATTTGAAAGTATAAGGGGGCTATAAAATGAAAAGCGCTAAGTGAAATCTACGGTGGAAAAAGATCCGATCCAGAACGAGGGATAATGCATTAAATAAACTCGTGTGCTTGCAAGATGAAAGTTTTATTTATTTTAACTAGTTTTTGAGGAATTTGAAGTTATAAAGCCACCACTGCGATTCAATATAGACAAATGGTATCGCATCCTCAACGATTAAAAACGGTTGATTTTTAAAAGTTACGAATTTTGCCAATAATTAGCAACACTTACTTAAATTACAGCTATTAAATACATCCTTAACAAGCACCGTCCACAATAGCCTCAACACCCTTGAGACTGTGTAATGATTTTACAATATCTCCTGCAGTTGTGATCATTTATACTCGTGTAGTAAGAATTGCGCAGAAGAAGTACCCAGAGAACCGATAAAAACTAACGTACTCACTAATTAAGATTACTTATATTTATCCAATGTGCAACACTTATATGATTATGAAGAGAACTAATACTAACGATAGTGATGATACTGTGAATTGTTTGAGGAGGAAAATTTACATGTAAACATTAATCCTTACAGCTATAGTTTTTTTTAGTCTTTGATTAATCAATCATACTCCAATGTAAATAAATTGATATATGATGGTATACTTTAAAGGGTTCTTTTGAAATTGAATACCGTGGATTGTATTTGCATTGAGAATAAAATTTCACCTTTCACCACTTTCATTGTGACCTGAATAAATGCCTATATCCATGAGAAATAACTATTTCTCATATGCTTTGATTCAATATTTATAATCAGTTCCTCCGAAATATACCATCTAGATTTTAGGATATAGAGTTAAATTTCTACCTTTTGAACATTTTCACATGCACGTTGCATGGAAGTGGAGTAGACTTTATACGATCGTCAACGTTTATAGTTTTTGGATTCTCCTGCAGCATGGGAATCTATTAATGCTGTATAGTCCAAATATTTTCTTAGTCATGACATTAAAATTGTGTCGAATACGGGGATTCCTCAGATATGTCCTCCATTGGCCTTAGAAAATTAAGATTAAACATTAATTTTATCATTTTTTATTTTATCAAATTTATTTTATTATTTTAGTATCATGACATTCTTCTAGTGTGTCAAGGCTTAGAGTTTGTAACTGATTTTTTTGCCAATAATTTTTAAATAAGTACACCAGATAATTTTTTGCATGATAAAAGTTCCTAGCCTTAACCTATTGGGTTGCTAAGATGACCTCTCTATCTCCCTACAATCACGTGGGATAGTGGGCGCGTCATTGAATGAGCTCGATGATAGGTATATATAGAGACCAATTTTCCCTCCACGCAGCAATCACAAGAGAACCTTCCGGCCGTTGCACGTGTACTCTGTAATCTCTTAGCACTCATTCCATCGAATAATGTCCAGGCTATTCCTGGCTCTGCTAGCCACCAGCATCATCCAAATTTTGCCATCACTTTCGGCGGGCACGAATCCGGACTCAGAGTGCAGAGCGGCTGTTGAGAGACGCGATGCTTTGAATCTCTCCTTCTACCGGAGGCTGAACGATACAGACGGAGAATGGATAACAACCTTCTCGGCTCGGAGTGTCGAGGCAGGGAACTCAAGCGGAGACCTGAGGCTGGAGACGGCCCATAATTCAGTGGAATGCGACGGCATCCGTACGACCCACGTGGAAATCACCGTGAGAGGTATTTGTGCTTTGGTTTCTTAGGCAACGATATTTACAGGTGTAAAAACTTGTGCCTATGCTAAAGGTGAACATTTCATTGTCCTCTTTAATGCTTTAAAAGTTATTGCACATCTTTTTTATTAATAATAATAATACATTTTATATATTTTATGTGGCAAAGCCTCCTTAGAAAAACAATACAAATTAAACTTGTACACCAGTCGGCATTTAACAAGACAATAAGTGATTACCTATAGTATTGTTGTATTAGTAAAGTATTATTAAAAAAGTTCTACATTACATATTATATTTTGAAAGTATATACATATGAAGGAAAGGCTTAATTATACAAATTTTTAGATATTCCCAGTATTTTTCTTTAAAAGAAAGTATGGATTGCGTACATGTTAGCCTCGTGGGTAGGGAATTCCATAATTTTATGGCATTAACAACAAAATATTTTTCATATACATTCCTCTTGTGTGGTGGGTGTCCCGAAGAAAAGAATCTTATGTTCGCACTGTGTGTTAGGTTCTAAGCTCTGGTCCCCCTGGGTGCCAAATATGTAACCAATTGCCTCATCCATATATGTCCCTACATTTCACGCAGTATGCATTACTAGGGAAACGATTTTAATTAAAATTGTGTGCACCATGAGATTGGTAGTATTAGTCATCATATATCACCTTTATTGGGTGCTTCGGCAATTAATGTCACCATTTCAACGCAGAGACTATTACTTTTAGAAATAATATATATTGAAATACTTATTTTTTTATCATTAATATCAATGCCTCCAAAGTTATAAGATTAAAAAATCATGTTTCATGTGACGGTGTGTGACGGGAATATGTGACGGGTCCTAGATAATCGGTGCCATCGCCTAAAACGTATTTAAGGTTTCCACGTTGTCCAACAGGAGCGCGATTCTCGGTGTTGGTAACCCTGGGAGTGAAAGCCTCGTCGAACAAATTAGTAAAGTGACTGAATTTATTCTTCTTTCTTCGTGAGGGCCCAGGTTCCATCTCAGCAGTTGCAGATATTTCAGTAATGTACCAAATTCCCTACTTGAGACTTGAATGGAAACCACTTAAGTTTCAATACCTACTTCGTCTTCGGATGGCACGTAAAACTGTGACCCCCTGGGCGCCTTTAATTGAAAGCAGTTACTGTTTATGCTGGGTTTTGCTCCACACTTCTAATCCCTGTTAACCTAGCTCTTCCCATCTACACACAGTGATGCAAATTACGTGGGTGAGTTAAATGAAAACCGTAAAAACGTAATAAACATTCCATTTCCCGCAACATTGGCCCATAAGTTGGCAGTACTGTTATCTGTTATAAAATAATGTCCAACACGTGTCAGCATACTACAGGAAAGCGAAACACTGCAACAATACCAGTTAACAATGTCTGACCCACTTGCGTCATGCACCAGCTAAGAACAACGCCCGATGATACCCACATAAAACAATATGTGTTGAAAGTCCCTTGAACCGGATTTGAAACTGTGAAGAAATGCTCTAAACTTTGTTGAAACCGACTGGAACTCTGAACCGACTTGAACGTATACGTTCTCCGAGCAGTGAAGGAACGAAAGCTATTGAAATCCATCGGCGAATGAAAGTCCAGTATGGTGAGGCATTCTTATCACTCCAGCTAGTGAACGAGTAAAGTAAGAAGTTCAGAAACGGCGTTATTTCTGTGGGAGACCCTCCCCGCCCAGGTCAGGCACACCACTTTGTGACACCAGAGTCCATCGCAGCAAGATGGACAATCATAGTCATAGTCATTAGTCAAAGCTCAGTAAATCATATTCTTCATGCGTGCTTTAGTTTCACGAATTGTCTGCAAGGTTGGTGCCACGGCATCTCACTCCGGAACTGAAAGAGCAACGAGTTGAAGAAAGTTTGCTGCCTTTGCTCGGCCACATACTGCCCGCACAATAGTTGAAACTAGGGATGGGTCGGTTCCACTTTTTTTCGGTTCCGGTTCCGGTTCGGTTCTTAACTTCGGTTCTCGGTTCCGATTCTCGGTTCCGGTTCTTAATTTACCACTTACTTTGCATTGCTCAATGGTAAGATAAGGTAATCAATAATCATTTTCAGAGACTGAATTAGAATAATTCGCGACTTTTAAGCATATAAGTACACTATTTCACCAGGTTTTAATGTGAAGCCTCCACTTTCGGAGTGTGAGTAGGTTTCAAACTGGTTTTCGCGCCAATTATTTCGGTACCGATTATTTTTGGCCTCGGTTCCGGTTCCGGTTCTAAGCTCAAGAACCGGTGGAACCGAGAACCGAAGAACCGAACCGACCCATCCCTAGTTGAAACCATTAGTGATCTTCAATTTGATACTCTTCCACATCCGCCATACCCACCAGACCCAACCCCAAGTGATTACCACGAGTTTGTACCAGTCAGAGGGGCAATGGGAGGAAATAAATTTCGTTCGAATGAAGAGGCGCACCAGGCGGTTCATGAGCAGAGTCCTCTGGAATGCCAAATAAAAACTATAAAGTGGAGTAGTGTTGAGAATGCAATCTAGAGAACTCTATTCATGAATAGCTGCGCACACTCCCGAAATAATTTTTTTCCAGAAGAATCCGTACATTTACTGTTCACTGGAGGGTGTGTATTGATCGTCAGGGAGACTTAATCGAAATATGATACATTTGTGTTCCACTTTTGTTAAATAAATCACAAAAATAAAAAAGGTAAAACAATATTTGCTGCTTTCATTTGACTGTGACTCGTATCTTATTAGTTAACTCTCTCCCAAAATAATAATGACATAAATCGTTATAGTCTGGTGGTTTACGTTTATTTCGTGATATTAAAATTATCGTGCAATATATTGATTGTCCTTCTCAGATTCACGGGAGATTGGGTCAATTTCGAGGAAAGTTAAAGGGGATGGATTATTTTTCCACCATCGCCACGGTCCCAATGTCGTACTGTTCAACGGTGGATTGTCGGCGCAGAGAATAAAGTGAGTACTTTTAATTGATCTGCAAGTAGTTTTTAAGTGACTTTACATGGCAAAGTAAGTTACGGCAGAGTAGCATAATCGTATACATCTGGAATGACTACTACGCTTCATTGATTCCCGCATTTAGCAGAATGAGTAAATTCATATAACTTATTATACCTCTTTCACATTTATCATGTACCAAGAATGGAATAACTTCTGCAATTTAGAAAGAAGGGTTGTCATGAGAAAATAACAGAATTTATAAAAAGTACGCTACATAGCTATGATGTCCAGTGATAATCGTTTTCTCTGATCAGGATACTGATAAACAATGATTAGAATCCATTAGGAGCTCAAGTACATTCATTTACATATGTGCTTATACATTATTTTTACATTTCTTTTCAGTCTGGAAAACCTTTTCAACAGCGCAGTGTTCACGAATAGGCCTCTTAAGGATAATGAGATGTTTAAAGTGAGATTGGATAAAAGATACTCCGACAAGAGCCATTGCCACGGAATTGGAGTCATGGCCCATTCTCCGGACGAAGTAAAATTTCAAACGTCCATGTACTTCAAGTAAATCACTTTTTTAATTGAATGGATACCTTCAGCTAATACCTTTGATTTTATTTCACGTTAATAATTCCTTCCATGTAAAAAGCGACAGAACCGATATTTATAATTGCTCATACACTCACAATCTGCGAAGAGAGAACTGATTGAGGTCCAATACTTTATAAACATTGAGTCACCATATAATACCTTATAATTGAGCCATCCGCGTATATTCGACCAATGTATTTTGCATTTTTGACTAACAATCTAGCTGTAAATATGCTTGGTGGAGGAAGAGTAGGTATATTGGAGGATAAAATATATTCTTGGTGGAGCAAGAATATATTTTACTTTCCCAATAAAAGCATCATTGGCCAATTTTAATTGACCAAAGAAAGTACGATACCCGCAACTGGTAGATCTTATGTCACGAATGCACACCGTAGTTTTGAAAAAATGTTATTTTTTATACCACTATGCTGTTTTTCTCCCTGCACAATTTTTGATAAAAAGCCAACATGTGAATTTACTAAAATTTATCTCGTGAATTTCGCGTACGCAGCCAACATTTGAAAATTAGTCGTCACATTTTTAAGGATGTATCTCCTTCCACTAATTGTTTCCGTGAATATTAATAAACGTCATTATCAACCTTCATGGGATTAATCTTAATAACTCCATGGCCAGTTCTAGTATCCTAATATAAAATCAAATCCTTTATCACTCAACCTGTCTCTTATTTCCCGTCAACTTCCTCTTCACCCATATCCCAGTAAATCCTTACTACTCTCCGTTCACACCCATACTACTTTCTCTCAATTTTCGTCTCAATGGCGTAGTGTGCCGAATTTCGCCACCCAATGCTCATCCTTCCACCTTTCTGTGGGCCCATATGTCTCCACCGGTAAATATAAAAAAACGTATCATATTAGTATCTCCACTGGTCTTTCCTCAACACCTCTGAGGCCAGTTTCTTCCAACTGATAAACGCCTCTTAATTACTTCACAGGGTATTGCCAAAGGATATTGGTGACGCGACACTCAAAGATGTGACACTACTAACTGAATGTATCCACCTCCTTTGCTTAATATGCTTCTTCTTTCAAGGACAGCCTTGATTTATTTCCTACAGAAATGCCTTATTAAAATATTTCACAATAAACATTTCTTCTAGTGAATAATTAGCCTTGAACTATACTTATATCTTTCAAGTTCAAAATAATATAATGCAATTCTATTGCTTGAAATGATATTTTGTTTATTTTCCAGTGCTGGCACGTGGATTCAACATAACACGAACGTGTACGGTGAAAATAAAGTTGTAGTACCTAATTACGGAACCGATGCGTGTAACACTCAGGTAGGTGCCACCATGAGAATGTTAATTTATTAATAGATAAATTGAATCTGATTATTTGGACCCAAATTCATCGCATGGATAAATCAGAAAAAAAACAACTGCATATCTAATTTAAATGTAAATGCTATAATCAGATAGATTTTCCTCACTTTAATAAGCATAGTTTTCTTATGTGATCAGTCTTCACGCATTTGTTACTCTTTCATTCAGGAAACCAAATGCAGAGTTTGCTATTGAGGAAGGTGTGTTATATATCGATGAGATACATAGTAGCCAGAGATAGCTACTGGAGAAAATGAGTGTTCTCATTACCTCGAATTTCTATATTCCTCCTCTTTCGCGAAATTTCAATACTTTTCATTGCAAATACGTACTTTAAATTGAAATACCTTTTATTTATCAAATTGAAAGACGTTGCTTCAAATAGTTCTTCATTATAGAACCGCGTTTGAATAAATAAAGTAATTTGACCAACAACATACATTCTCATTACATTTTATAAGTGCTAAATGTAATTTGCCCTTTACTTTAGCTAATAATGTTTAAAACAGACTCCCATAAATAAATTTTCATTTTCCATCGCCCCATTTACTAACTATGGTAATATGGGCAAACTATTTTCCCTTGGTCTTTGTAGAAGGTGGTGATTGGTCTCTCTTGTGTTTTATTAACCCATTGCACCTAGGATAACCTAGACCTAGGAAAATAATTCACAAATGACCAGAACCAAGTGGAGGAAGACAATCGCAGTCCAGCAATACTAAGAAGCAAATTCGAGAGAGCAGTAAGAGACCTGAAGACAGGAAAGACGCCCGGAGAAGATAAAATCAGCGGAGAAGTAATTAAAGCATTTAGTGAAAAAGCACAAGACGCGCTATATGGAATAATCCAAGATTGCTACGAATCCGGAAAGCTGCCAGAAGACTTCAAGAGGAGCTCAATGGTGACCATACCGAAGAGGGCAAGGGCTGAGAAATGCAAGGAGCACCGAGCCTTGAGTCTAGTATCACATGCTTCCGAAATCCTTACTCGGATAATAGGTAGAAAAATTGAAGGAAAAATCGAAGAAAACCAGTCAGAAAACCAATTTGGGTGTAGGAAGAATAGGGGGACAAGGGAGGCAACACTATGCCTGAGACTATTGGTAGAGAAAATGATCCACGTGAGCAAACCATTGTATATAGCCTTTGTGGACTTGGAGAAGGCATTCGATAATGTCGAATGGAATAAGATGTTACATACTATAGATAAACTTGGCTTGGACAACAATGAGAGAAGAATCATTAACCAGCTGTACAAGGACCAAGTGGCCACAATACGTACGTAAGACGGAAAAAATAACGAGGCAAAAATTATCAAAGGAGTCCGACAAGGATGTAACCTGTCACCAGCACTCTTCAATATGTACATGGAGGAAGCGATATAAGAAATAGAAGAACAAGGTACCAAAGCAATCAAAGTGAATGGAGAAGAAATCAACATGCTACGCTTCGCTGATGATATCGCTATCGTAGAAGGAAATGAGGAAAACCTACAGAACTCACTGAACATAATTGAAAAAGTGTTCCAAGAATACAACATGAAAGTCAATAAGAAGAAAACCAAGATTCTTGTGTGCGGAAGAGAGAAAACAGTGGCCGACGTCCGCCTAAAAGGGGAAAGATTGGAGCAAGTGGAATCATTCACCTATCATCGGGAGAACCATCACCTGGAATGGAAGAAGCACGACAGACATCAAGCGTCGAATAGCCCAAGCTAAGACGGAATTCATGGCCAAAAGGCAAGGCTCGAAGAGCATAAGACTGGAGACAAGGAAACAGTACGTGAAAACATTCGTTTGGGCAGTGCACTCTACGGATCAGAAGCATGGACCATTGGAAAAACTGACCAGAAATGAATAGAATCCTTCAAGACCTAGTGCTGGAGAAGGATGCTGAAGATCAAATGGACGGATAGGGTGAGAAACGAGGAGGTATACAGAAGAATTGGAGAAGAAAGAGCGCTGTGGAGCACCATACGAAGAAGAACACGGTGGGTTGGCCATGTCATGAGACACAACAATTACGTGGGAAGCATAATGGAGGGAACAATTGAAGGTTAAGTCTCCAGAGGAAGACCAAGAGACAAGTACTTGGGGCAAGTCAAGAAGGATACGGGGAAGAAGAACCATAGAAAATGAAGGAACTGGCATGGGATAGGGAGAAATGGAGGGCTGCAGTATACCAATCCTAGGATTGTAATACTATGTATGTATGTAACCCATTGCAACTCTGTTTTACTAATCCTACGCAATTACTCATTTGCATAGTCTACTATTATATTCCAAATCAATTGAAAAGTCATCTAAATTGAAGCGTCAGCTCTTCATTATCCAAGGATATTAAATAGGGTATACAATATTAACTTTTTGTTCCCAGGTTGGCGAGACCGTCGGAGTGATGAAAAGAGACAACGGAAGCGTTCATTTTTTCATAAATGGCGTCGACCAAGGACCGGCAGTAAACAATGCGCCTTCAGTACTTTACGGAGTGTACGAAGTCAGAGGATTCGCAGCCATAGCAACGATCGTCAACTAATCGTCGACCAATCAACGACATCACTCCCATATGACCGCACAAATAGATATTTGAGAATTTCCACCGTCTCACGGTGTAGTCTAACTCATGTAAATATAAAACGAAGTGGTAGTCCATGCAGAGAAGATAAATTTTACTTGTAACATAACTAATGGTGACCCGCTTAACTAAGTTGAAGTTATCCATTAAAATGAAAATGAATAAACTAAATTAATTCCACTGTTGAGCAATACGTACGACCCGTTTTGCAATAAACAGTATCATCATCCGGTCAGTATCATCTTATGATTATGCTATATTATTTCTTTTGAAACCCTGGTCGAACGAATAATATTCAACAGAGGGATTCAAATTTATTCATCATCCCCGTTCAGTGGAAAAAAGTGGAATTCGAATTTATTCCTGTCACTTATATTCTTGCATTTGTATTTCCCACATTTTTTCAATGCTTATTCCAAGAAATAAAAAAAATCGCTGTAGGGAATCCATTTTTAGTGATTTCTCTCCCAATCTCTCCCTCTTTTTCCCTATAATACTCTCATTTTCTCCTTTCCTTTTGTCCCTATAACCTTTTCTCTTTCTCCCATTGTCCATCTCTCTCAGTCCAAGGTGTGGAGAAAAAATACTTTAAGGATAAATACAGTCATCTATTTATTGCGGTACTTTAAAAATTGTTATAAGAATTCAAGAGGAGTTTTTCAGGTAGATATCGTATAAATTCCATGATTATTGTGTACGTATTTCTATATTTTCCGTGGTTTGATGGCTGAAGGTATTGGTGCACACTTCTCTTACTGGTCGAAATATTGGGAGGATGTGCTCAATGATAACGACAGTGGGCATCCCAACGTGCTCCGGTCAACATAGCGCCGACTCAGTATATTTCAAATGCAATTTTTAGAATTACTGTTAATTCGGAAAATACAGGATTTTGTGTACTCCATAGAAAGGTTCTAAGATTATAATCCTGATTAGGCTTGTCTTGTCTTGTCTTGTCTTTATTTTACCTGGGCAGGTTGAGGCCACAATCCGGCCCCCTCTTCCACCTGCCCAGGGCTCTTTTACAGAGTTTACATAATTGTGTTTTAATTCCTTAAAATCATTACTGAAAGGCTGTCAATTGATATCGATCTGCCAGGGTTGTGGAGTACTGGCATCCCACTACTAAACGACGAGTGTCTTTCTTGTCTTTGGTAGATATTTTTCTCTTAAATACCGGTCTCTCCCTGATATACCAGTCCTGTATGGAGAACGCATTAAGGTTTGATCTTAGTCAAGTACGTGAGACTGAACTTCTTACGCCTTCATCTACGAATCCAAAATTGTTAGCGTTGGACCTCTGAAATGCTTTAAAAATCCATTCTCTTCTATCAAATTAAAATCTCTGCGATTCATACTCTGGCTATGCATATGATATTAACAGTATGTCTGCAACATAAATTTTTACATTGGCAAAGGGCCCTATTTGCTGCTATCGGTATTAAACTCAACCTATTAATTGCCATACTCTCGGTTCCGAATATCCAGGATCGATTTATTCCCGGAAGTGATCAATTTTCCAAGCAAGACGCCAGTATCTACTTACAACTAGATGCCTCGCATTGAACCAGTCAAGTTCAGCACTCACTTCGTCGGATGAGATGTAAATCTGCGGTCCACACGGCGTCACTCACTCAGAGCAAGCTGGATGCTGGAGAAGGGCTTCTCTCCGTCCTTAGTCCTTCCCTTCTCCGTCTTATTCTCATCCACCTTGCTCCCCAATAAATGGCTGTTAAAAGTAAAAGAAAGCAGAAACTTCCTTAATGATTAAAAAGGAATATATCTTCTCCTTCATTTTCATTTGATATTTGATTTTTTTATTTGATACTTTATTTACCCCCACATGCTCGTTACAATTAAGAGTACAAAAACATAAAACGGGAGCTTAAGGTGGTCTTCAAGGTCATAGGACCTGAAGTGAGCTACCAGCAATAAATAGAACTGTATGCCATTATAAAAAAAAGCAGTAACAGTTACGCGATTAATGAAAAAACAGTATTAAAATAAATATTCCAACTTTTTTTTGGGAAGTAAGCCAATCTTTGGCCAGTTTTATCATTTTTGCTGTGGATTTACATTTTTTAAATTTTAGCGGGCAGTGCATTATATTTTCATTAACCACCTCCTCGGATTCAAGATTTTCCCACTTCATGGAGACTCATAACAGTCACTATTTGCAAAGAATGAAGTTTATATCCACAATTTGTCTTATTCTTAGATTTTCCCTATTTTATTGCATTTAGGGCTTACTTACATTTCAAATAATAGTGTAGCTCTTAAAAAATCACCTCCAGATTCCAATGGGATGGAAATATCCTTAACACGATTCAAGACTAGAAGCCTCGCCACTTATTAGTATTTAACGCACTCCATGAATGTAATAAATCTAGAAATGTCTCTTATTGGAATAAAATTTTCACTAGCGGGAACAATGCTTTTGTGATAAATGTGACGGTACACGCTGGCCCTTCTTCGTGCATTTAATGGCAAAACTTGTCGTTTCAAATGCTCTTCTCTTCTTCCACGCACTCCCGAAACTAAGGTATTAACGATAAGTTGCGAAGCATGACAATCTCCACATGCTTGCATCGGATGCTGGGGACAGGGGTGGATCCTGAGGGGGGAGAATAGTTGGAGCGGTCGCTATTCAATGGCTGAAATATTAATTTCAATGGATTCAATGGCTGAAAAATAAATGTTACGAATAGGACCTGTAACTACAATTCTCGCAAATTAACTCCAGGTGTATTATCCACATTTTAATGGAAATAACCATGGATTGGTCTCCCGGGTTCCGATCGGACCGGCGATGATCATCATCAAGTGTGTGGCATTTGCTGATGACAATGGCAATAAAAGAAAAAGAAAGCCCCCTCTAAGCACTTAATAACGGTCCTACATTACGTAAGCATGCTTCAAAATCACAGTGCATGAGAAAAGTAGTCTCTTACTGTGTAGAGACATGCTAAAAAGTGGAAAACGCAAATAGCAGAAGTTCCACAGAGAAAAAAATCATTCGCCTTGGACCGGGATTCAAACCCGGATCCCCAGATTTCCAGCCAGGTGCTTTAATCTGTTAAGCTACCGAGGTGTCATCTTTTCCTGAGGAATATTAGAGGAAAGGAACTAGATGTTTCTACATCTACATAATACCCTGCAAGCCACCACAAAGGTGTGTGGCAGGGGGTGATTTCTCACCAAACATGCACTACATGTAATGCATAAAAAAGGAATAGTATTAATATACTAGTCAGAACTTCACTATTTAAAAAAAGATAGAAATTGCAAAGCGAACATGCAAAAACATTCTGTGGTTGTGGTGGTGGTGAGCTTAAACAACCAACATAGTATAAAACATAAACAATGAGTACAAACATATTTGAAAACATATCAATAAAAAGATAATACAAAAATTATTATGCATATTCATATCACAATATAACGAAAAAAAACTAGCAATAAAAGACATTGTAATGAAGATTGCACAAGAACGAAGTGGGAAGCGGATGGTGATATAGATATAACAATGCGAATTAGAGATTTATGTCTATATGTGAAAGGTAAGAATTAAGTTTCGTTTTGAATGACTACCTGTTTTTACTATTCTTTAGGTCTATGGGGCGAGAATTCCATAATTTTGTGGATTTGACTAGGAAAGAGTTGTGGTATTTGGTGGTTCTATGGGCGGGGCAATATAAATCAGATGCTTCACTCCTTGTATTCATATTACGGGACTGAGATTGGTGCATAAACATATACATCAAATATTTAGGTTCTGGTACGGAAAATAAGGAGAACAGGAAGACCCTTAGCAAGTAATTACGCCTGCCCTTGACAGCCAGGATAGTTTTTCCCTATACGAAGAAACATGTTCATCATATCGAAGGTTAGAAATGAATCTGATGCATGAATTTTGAATCCTCTGTAGCTTGTCATTAAGCTCTTCTGATAGGTCACCAAAAACTAGAGAACAGTTATCTAAATGGGGAAATGCTGGAGCTGTAACAATCAGCTTCCTAGTATGAGTCGGTAAGACGTACTTCTGGGTTTCGAGTTGATAAAGAATAAACATAGGGAAGTAAGGCGAGAGTATCGGTGGAGAAGGAGGGTAGGCGAAGGGGGAGGAGGGACAGATGGAAAAGGGAATCCCGGCAAGTGCAGCGACTAGCATGGAGGAGGAGGGGGGGATGGCCTCCTCCCATGCTCACCGCTGCGCGGAAGGAACGGGGAGGCCCTTGGCGATGGTCGAATGGTAAAAAGTTTTGAGCGAGACGGCGGGCAGATCGTCACTCAGATAGCAGAAACAGAGGAGAGGGGAGGGGCGGAGCATATTAACATGCAATGTGAAAAAATTGATTTATGTCAACAGAGAAGTCTCCTTTGTAAATTGATAAATGATATAGTTTCTTGATATGTTTCGAGATTTCTGTAAAATTCAATTTATTCCAATGTGTTTCGTATTTTTTTGTTTTGTTTGCCCTGTAATTATTTTGTTGGGCAAACGTTAAACTCTATAAATAAATAAATAAAATACAATTACACCGACTTGTGGGGCAATGCCAACGAGAGCTGAAGGAACGAGGGAGGGTGGTAGAATATGGAAGGAGGAGGAAATAGTAGCACAAAGTTCTCAACTCCATGCCTCTTACTTTCTCTCAACAGGGGAATCAGAACAATGTAAAATTGGGAAGGAAGAAGTGGTACCAAAACTACAAGACTTAAATGAAAGGGAGGGTGAAGAGAGAAATGGGTGGCTCAAATATCGAACCCCAAATTGCAACTTCCTCTTTTGCAGAACCAGACCATAGTTGGGAAAGTTACCAAAAAGTTAACTGATAAAGTTAAAGTTAGTCTCTCTAAAAAGTAACTAGTTAAAGTTAAAAATTACTTTTCTAAAAAGTAACTAATTAAAGTTAAAAATTACTGATCAAAGTTAAAAAAAAGTAACTTTTACGTTAAAAGTTACTTTTTCAATTACTTTGGCAATTGGAAGCTACGGTAATAGAGGCCTTGATGGTTTTTTTGCTAGCTTAAAGCAAACACAGAAAACTGTCATTGTGGTTTCTTCCATCGGGATCCATTAGTTTAATTTTTTTTGGGATTTTCGTCGTAACTCCATTGAAGCAAATAGGTTAAAGGTTGGATTTTATTGAGGCAAACACACTGCCATTAGCATTCTCCGACCACTGCGCCCTAGTGATTGAATTGCGAACCTCCACATCCTTGATAAGGGATCACCCCGGCAGTTAAAGAGGTTGATCCGAAAAGTGAAAGTCATGTCATTTTTTTATATTTTCAGCACTTATAGAACTAAAGTTCCTCTATCTAATAAAGTAAAGATAATTACACCAACCCATACTCCTTTTTCCACAAATTGCATTTGAAATTACATACGATTAACGGCGAGAATGGCCGTATGGCCGGAATATAACGTTTAAAAATACCAGTGTCATGTCATTTTCGCAAAAAACTGATATTTTATGCGTAATTTCACAAGAAATAAAATGACACGAGAAAAAAGGCATCAACCCACCGTATTTTTCGCTAAATCCGCTAATTTCTGCGCTCACAGCAGACGAAATGCGTTAGTTGTCTTCAAGTGGCGCTGCTGTCGCTCAAGCCAAAATGCATGGTGTATGAATAATATCACTACTAATGAGATATTAAAGCATATTTCAGAAAAATATTATAACATAACGTTCTATAGTTCTATTCTGGTGTTATAAATTAGTAAATTCATTGAGTACATGAATTTATTTCTTTAAAGTAAATGCTGAATTGACTCCATCGTCGAGCTGATTAAAATTATCATAAAAAATAAATCCTTCGACTTCGTATTTCGTGTGATACTTAAGACTTTCAATTGCTTAGGTAATTTTCTTTGTGAAGTAAGGATCACTTATCAGGCATGTACTCGTACTTAAATTATTAAGATTCCTCAGACAACTTGACTCAAGCAGTCGCGAGCCAACGAAGGCATGATAGCCTGTAAACCACAAAATCAAACATACTCTCATTTGTGGTAAAACATATTCAAGCCCTCGATTAGGTGATTGGTGCAGAATCATACTCTTCGCTATAAAGGGGAACAGAATGCCACTCTATTTTTTTATAGGGAAGCTATTAGGGAACTTTAATTGACAGGCCACAAAATTTCTACGAACAAGTAAGAATTTTGAAGCGCATCATACTAGAGAGGGAGAAAAAAAGTATGCCCCCATGGCAACGCATGGCAACAGGAATAGTGGCCACGAGGGAAGGGCTTTAATTTAGAAATGATTGCGAGTAATACTAGAGGCCCCACCAGTGGGTAGCGGAGTCATGGATACGGCGTTAAAAGATATGCTAGGCCCCGCGTACGGACACTACTCAAACCTGTTCAACAGATATGGGCAGTGGAACTAAAATGAAGCCTCGGAATTGGGAGAGCACACTACCATAGAAGAGGGGGATAGAGAATTCCTGGGGAGGGAGATAGAAACAAGTGAGCTCGATGTCGTATTGAAGAAAGCTCCCAGGGGAAATGCACCCGGGTCGGATGTTCTCCCTTTTGGATTTTACCAACATTTTGGCCAATTTTACGTGAAAGTTTTACCCAAGTTTTTAGAAAGTCCTGAGAGATGTTTTTTTGACAGATTCACAGCGATTAGCGCACATGACGCTGATACCAAAAACTACGAAACCAAAGAGTTTTACAGATTTTAGACCAGTTTCTCTTTTAAATGTACACTATAAAATAATGACACATGTATTTATGAATCGCCTGATGGCCCTGATAGACGGGGTACTACATCCAATCCAATACATGGTTTCACCAAGCAGAAATATCGTAGACGCTACCCTAAAAAATGTAAATTGGAGGGGGTGGGCAGGGGCCTCCTGGATCCCCCCTGGCACTTAGACCTCTTTAGATCCATTGTGCCAACCCACATTTAACCTTCCCGCCACTCGCAGACAGGGGACAAAAGCACCACGGTAGAGGTATGGAAGAGGGCAACCCATCCAACCTCTGTCCGGGCCCAACATTGCTTAACTTCGGTGATCTCACGGGAACCGGTGTGTCAACGAGGCTAGGCCCTTGCCCTTAGACGCTACCCTACTAATACGAGATATGGTATTGACGTCGGACCTTCACGGAGGAAACGCTTTCTCGGTATTGGCCCTCGATCTAGAAAAAGCCTTCGATTTCATTCGGTTGGAATGGATTCTCCTAAAATTGAAAGGAACGGCCATCCCTACATACTTTATCAATGCTGTTTCAACCTTCCATCAGAGCATAAAAGCAAAAATAAAAATAACGCATATCAAAACCTCGGCATTTAGCATTAAGAACTCAGTAAGACAGGGATGCCCCCCTCTCGATGATTCTTTTTGCCTTCGTATTGGACCCTGTCTTGCGTCAATTTGAAAGAGACGGTCTAGGAATACTTCGCCATGGAAACCGATGTGTAGGAATAGCATACGCTGACGATGTCACCCTATTCCTTACCTCCCCAGAACATATACATAAAACCGAATCCATACTTATAAAATTTGTAAAATGTGACTTGTCCCTGAGCAAGTTCAAATCCAATCAACTATTGCTCACGGAAGAGTGGGGAGACTATGGTTCAGAGTGGAAGACAGTCCCTGCGGTAAATATATCAGGGCTCAACTGGGAAAAAAGCCAGAGGTGTTGATTGACAAAAACTGGAATACGCCGATCGTCTCGGTGAAATGGAAGGCGAAAAAGTTAGCTGATCCACGCTGGCCTATAACAATAAGAGCTAGTTTGATAAATCAATTAATGCTCCCCAATCTATGATTTGTAGCACAGATTTGGCCATGCCCAAAATAATTATTGCTCTAGCGATAAATCACACAAATATGATGCTCTGGGACGGCTACTTCAAAAAGGTTACACGCGGAGACCTTTATAGAAGTAGAGAGGAGGAAGGAATCGGCCTGAACGACATTGATTTAAAAACGAAAATTTTATTTGTAAAAAAGCCCACAAAATCTTGGGTGGAGACAAGAGATGGCGAAAGTCATTGTTAAAAGTTGCGTGGACGGCGGCTTCAACAAATAATGACTTTCGGAGGGGCGTACGGGAGGCGTAAGGGGTTGCAGGTACCTATCCTACACGATAACGATGCGCTAGTGACGAAACGTAGGTATGAACAAGCACGGGAGTTACAGATAACACCAGCAGGAGGACGAAAAGGGAATTCTCGTCAATAGAAAAATTGGGCCTTGAACACATCACCCCCGGAGTCGAAGAGTAAACTCTTTGTCATTTTCTGGAAATCAGTCCTAAAAGGAGAAGAAAAATTCCGATTCCTAATGACCCCAACGCCTCTTTTATCAGGTGTGGGGAAATTGATAATATCTGCAACTATGTACTGGGGTGCAAAGACAAATTAAAAATTTGGGAGGCAATAAAAAAATGTATAAGGAATGGGACATATTTGGTGAAGGAAGTATAACGGATAAGAATCTCATTTCTTTCAACTTTCGCCTTTTTCCGAAAGCCCGGAATGACGCTATGGTCACAATAATAGAAATCTATATCTCTATGGAGCCAACAAATCGGTGTGGAATCCAAAGAATTCTGGATGATAAAAGGAAATGGCACTCGGCAAGTGTTCACGGTTTTGTAGAAATTGCCGTAAGAAGGATCACTAATAGTATGTGTTAATGGGCATTCCATATCGTAGCACCTTTGCCATACTATAAGAGGTGAAATATACAATTTTGTATAATGCATATAAAATATTTGATGTACTGCAATTGAGATGAAATAAACTCTGTGTTGGACCGTAGCTTAACTCGTTAAAGCTCCCGGCCGGAAATAAGGGGATCCGGGTTCGAATCCCGGTCAAGGTGAATAAATTTTTTCTCTGTGGAACTTCTGCTATTGTGCAATTTAAGCGGGTAACGCCGTTATGGTTCTCGCTGCCAGTTCGCGGTCCTTCAAATCGGAAAAAGCTCGCCAATATTCCAATGAAGACATTGATTAATGGCTCTTTTGGAAGCGAAATCAATCAATCAAACACGACATCTCATAATTCATGCGTCTTAAGAATTATCGTCTACAAAGGTCAAAGTCAAAGTGGTGAAGAGCTAGGAAGGTCATGTAATGCAATCAAATGGATGTGAATTCAATCATTATGGTGCGACATTATCTCATGCCTGGAGTACATGCGATTCCTATATATTGGCGCCGTGGAATTACCAATCATTCTTCTCAGAGGCTTCGCTGAAAAAAGCACAAGCCCACGCCCATGACAGGAGTACTAACGATTGGGTTGCATTTGTCAAAAGAATATCAGTTGCATTATCTTTCGTGCAACGAGTCTTCAGTTGCCTCAGCTTTTCATGGTTATTGCGATTAAACTCTTCGTACGACCGGCTCTCTCAACTGGTAAAATAATGAGTGGAGCTTCAAACAATATTTTCCATAAATCACGTCTTATGGGAAAATCTTTGACAAATAAAATTTAATTTCCTCTCATATCCGTTCGTTTGGATATCACCTCTCGCACCACTACCTAATTGGGTGTGAAATGGAAGACTCTTACCTTCGTTTCTCGATCAGACGACCCAAATTAATTTCGCAACTTCTCTACGTCGGCAATCCACTCATCCAGGTCATGATCCTCACGTATATAAGTCGGCACAGCAACCGAGCCAATAGTCGGCGTTGGCGATGAGTTCTGCAATCAATCTTCGATCTGGGCAGAAACTACGACGTATTTTTCATCCTCTAAATCCTTCCGTCAGCAACGTGACTTCCATCCCACTTCTGATGCTAGAAATAACGGATAGACTCTCAATTCAACTTCGAAAACTGAAGAGGAATGAGGTACTTTCGCGAAGTCGCTTGCCTACACGCTATCAGCTCTACACTGGCTAACGTGGGCTGTAGCGGCATCGCTTATATCCTGTTGTGCTGACGTCATATACCCTTTGGACGGCGGATCCTATCGGGCAGCACTCTTGGTCAGCGCCTCTATGCCGGGTTGACTTGGCCACCATTTGACACCGGATACGGCGCAAGGAAGTGAACGCGCCATAAATGGTCGAATGGAAACAGCGAAATTCATACAGTACGCACATATATTCATACAGTACGGTACTCGGATACACGCCAGAGCAAACATTCGGGTTCACATATTCAGGAGCATTCAGCCAGATTAAAATAACACCCTTCATCAAGAAATTGTCCTACAATCCAGTGATTTTCCCAAAAGTGAAGTGTGCTTCTATAAGCCGACGACGATTGGTAATCTGTTGTGTAACTCCAAAGACCAGCGCCAACAACCAAATGACAATGGTGGAGTGTACCTACTACAATGTCATACACCGGACTGCAAGTGCGTGTATGTTGGACAAACTGGGAGAAAAGTAAGTGTGAGATCCAAAGAACACTCCAATTCCTTCTTTAACAGTGACAACAAGTCATTCTTTGCCAAACATTTATATGAAATGTCACACGCTTCCAATTTTAACCCCACAATCCTACATGCATTTGGAAAAAGTCCCAAATTAAATTTCCTGGAATCCTTCGAAATTTTAACATACTGCAAATTTTATGGCCCCAGTTTGCTGAACGACAGTATCCCTGTGAACCCTTCCCCATTGTTAACCGCCCCACTGCCTAACCCACCCCACTCTGCTCTCCCCTCCTCTCTCATCCATCCGTTCCCCTGCAAACCCCTCCCCCACCTTTGTTCTTTCTGCCTTTACAACTCAAGACCAATAAGAGAAGACTAGATAATGGTGTGCAGCTAGAGAGAAGAGGCCAAAACCAACGTTAAACTAGGAAAACAAAAACTGGAAGACCAGGCAAAGAGTGCATTCTATCAAAAGAATAATCTACTTACAGCTGGAAAAACAAGCGTAGAATTAAGGAAGCAATTCACCAGAACGTACATCTGGAGCATGTTTCATTACGGCGGTGAGGCATGGACAGCAGCGGAGAAGAAAAGGGTGGAGTCATTTAAAATATGGTGCCACCAAAGAATGATGAAGATTAAATGGATCGACCGAGTAAGTAACGAGGAAGGCCTAAGAAGAGTGGGAGAAAATAGAAGGCTGCAGAAAACTCTAAAAAGAAGACGGGACAACTAAATCGGCCACATCTTAAGACACGATGGCCTGATGAAGATAATCGTTGAAGGAGAAGTGGACGATAAGAGCGGCAAAGGAAGGCCTCGTACGAGATATATGGAACACGTCATGAAGGATGTAAAAAGAGAGGAGTTACATCAATATGAAGAGGTTGGTCGATAGAAGAATTGCATCGAGGGCTGCGTCAAACCAATCCTAGGATTGTTGACCAATAGTGATGATGATTAACTTTCTCCAATAAAAATGACCCCCCAATTACACCACCACCTCACCAGAACTCCAACCCACTTCCTACACCCCCAAAAAACGATTGTATTTAAGAACTTGCCATACCCTTGGTCCCTGCCAGACCTCTTGAGAATGATGTTGGTGAACGTCAAACCCGGTTGAGGCCAATAAATTTAAGTGAAAATTTACAAAATGCATTGGTTTTTATTTTAACACTAGAACGCCGGTGTGGTCATTTTGACCGCAGTTGTGATTTTATACAACAGCCACGCCGCAATTTTTTGGTCATAAAATCATTTCTTTCTGTGACTTTTCCTAACTTCATGACGACATTATATTGGCGTAAAACTTTTTTGATGGGGCAATCAGTTATTTTTTTAAAATCACTTTCACCTAGAACATTAGGACATTTTGACCGTAGCTGCAACGCGTTAAGCTATTTTGCGTGAAGATAGGCTGTATATATTTCTCGCATACAAACAAAGTATCATTTGCTCAAACTGACTCATAAAAATGTTTCGCTGTTTTATAAGAAGATGTCGATTGTAATCCATCATTCAAACAATGTGACATATGTTCTTACTGTTTATAAAAAAACGTGGAAGATACCCTCTGTCATGCATTTGAACAAAGCATTACTTGCTATTACTGGTTCGTAAAAACAATACGCTGCTTCATGGCGTAAGACGTTGTTGCTCGTGAGCTATCAGTGGACTGTCTTTACATGCAGTATAATCTCGCGTCAGTTAAATTTGGGATCGCTACGACCGAGCATCGGGGTCGAGTACTCAGTGTGATTTCAAGTGTGGCGAGGAAGGTTCTCTTATGATTGTGTCTAGCATTTCGTATGGATGGAAAATTGAAGTTTGTGCACCTCAGAGTATAGCCTGAGAGATCTGTGCAATACCGTGGAAGCCGACACGGATGGAGATATTTATCGTTCTCCTGTATCTCAGAGGAACTATTGCAAAGTCCATCAGTGTTCATGATTGTTGGTAAAAAAATGGAGTCAACTAATTTTTGGCCAGACCGTGGAAAGTGACCGCTTCTGAGCTATAATGAAATTTTTAAGGTTTGACTTAAAATCATTGAGGAAAGAAAGGATAAAAGCTGATGAGTCTGATTTGGCCTCAGAAGCTTCGGATGAGTTTTTTGAGATGAGGGATGATATTCGATGAGATAAGATGGGATGAGCTGTGGTGCTTGTTATGTGCCTGGTCCCTATTTGATCGTAGACGAGCAACTTTTTCCTTCGAAAGCAAGTTGTCCATTTACTCAATACATGTCAAACAAACCTGATAAGTTTGGTATCAAATTTTGGATAATGGCTGATGTCGATTCAAAGCATGTGTGTAATTCAACACCGTACCTAGGGAAAGATGAAATACGCCCAGATAACTTCCCCCTTAGCGACCAAGTGGTCATGAAACTCACTGAGTCTTATCTAAAAAAAGTTAGGAATATCATTACAGCCAATTTTTTCACTTCTATGAATCTGGGCGAAAAATTAAAATCTGCAGATACAAGGTCATTGGTACTCAGAACAAGCAACGTCTCAAAATTCCTGACGTTGTCTCCAACTTGAAGGCTCCAATTTTGATACAAAATTTCTGAGAAGATATTCTACGTCAATAACATTTTATCAAAGAAAAGTCAAGAAAAATATGTTGGTTCTGAGCATCCTTCACCACTCAATAGAAATTTCCATTGAGAAAAGAAGTTCCTGAATCAGTGAAATTTTACATCTCCACGAAATATGGTGTGCACATTGTCGAACAAATAGCCCTAAAGTATGCAACCCGAAGACCAACAAGTCGTAGGCCTGTCCACGTTTTTTAAAATATCCCGGACCTCAGAGTAATCAATGCGTGGGTCCTATACAAAGAAGTCACGGGAAAGAAGATCTCGCGTCGCAACTTTATTTTACGCCTAACTGATGAACTTCGATGTAAAAAGACCTCTAATTCCAATTCGAATATTGAATGTGATGATTCGGACTGTGATAATACTGCGATCCATGAGAAAATAACCTTGTCGCGATCCCAAATATCGCAATAAGACCCAGCAAAGCAAATTGACATACTCCAATAATTACAATTATTTGTGGAAAATGCGCATCAAGATAAGTTGAAGTGATTATTTTTCTGTATTTTGTAAAAATAGCATTGGTTATAAACACATAAACTATTCTTGAGACTATTAATCTACCAATTGTAGCATTTTTTAGGTAAGCGTAATTTTCAGAGATTAAAAATAATGATATTACTAACTTCAAAATTTTTGCCATCTCTTCGATTTCAGGAACCTGATAATTCATTTTATTCCAGACATGTAATTAAAAATCCGAATCACGCTTCGTTAATTTGACTGTTTTACATCTCTTGACCTTTGATATTGTTTAACGAAGAGTTCATTAAAAATTATCTATTCCATCACTTCAAAAAAGTAGTTAAATTATAATAATTGTTTCTCGAAGAAATGCAACCCGCATTCCCCACCCACATTAGGCCCAAATTCTAAACAGTACGCTCTGTGTAGCCATTAAGTATTTCTTGAAATATAACTCCTGTCATGATCTTTAAAAAGTGTTAAAATAAAACAATGTTCTCATGATTTATCAACTGCGGTCAAAATGACCGCTTAGGCATTCCAGGTAGGGAGGAGAGTTCAGGCGTTCTAGTGTTAATCATGTCGCTGTTCCACAAAGTCAATCCACCTACGATTATCTCCGTATTCATCCAGGTATTTGAGTATTCTCAGAGGCATGTAAATATATTCATTTAGGAACTTAAATTCTTATGAGTATGTTAGGCAAACTCATATGAAAATCCATCATGTTCTCATGAAAATTTATGACATGACAATAAATTGAATAGAATAAGGCGATACTTCATGAAAAATTGACATAGTGTAAGAAAAACTCAACTTTGTATATTTCACACTTTTATTGAGAAACCCTACCGGTTTTGACACTCCCGTGTCATTGTCAAGGGTCAAGGGAGAACACCCTTGACAATGACACGGGATTGTCGAAACCGGTAGGGTTTCTCAATAAAAGTGTGAAAAATACAAAGTTAAGTTTTTCTTACACAATGTGACAATAAACCTTCTGAAAAAGAAAATTTTACTATGTGCTGTTTTACTGTAAGAAATATTACTTTTGATGAGGTGAATTCATTCATTTCTTTCTCTGCTCATACTAAATGCTTAAGCATATAAAAAAGTTTGAATAGTTATACAGATGAAAACAGGAGCTATATAATTTTTTTAATATTGCAAAGAATATGGCAAGGATAAGACATTGTAAATCTTGAGATAGATTCATCTCAAATATCAAAAAGGATGCACATGGCTATCACTTGTTTTCTAATAGAGTACTAAAACCTATAGGTAATCTTTAAGGAGATACCATTAAGACAATATTACTGACGATAAATATGGGAGAACGTATCATGAACATTTATGGTGTGACAACAAATCTTCTGAAGAAGAAAATTTTACTGTTGAATAAATACTATATGGATTAGATGGCATTACTTTTGATGAGGTGATAGATGCCATTAAGGCTTTGAAAATAGAAAAGCAATAGGAAAGGATGAAATTAATCTGGAATGCTGGAATATGGAATTGTTTACATGTGACTATTACACATATTCAAATCATGCTGGTAACAAGGCAATATCCCTGAAAAATGGCTAAAAACGAAAGTATTTCCTCTCTTTTTTTAAAAAAGGAGCTAGAAATAATTGCAAACCTTATAGGCTTATCAGTATTTTAGTGCATACAAGTTATATTCCAGAGTTATTAAGAGCAGACTTAAGATTAATACAGAAAATATAATCAGCGAAGAGTTGCTGGGTTTCAGAAAAGGGTGCTCTATATGTGTACTGCAGGTGTACTGCAAAAAGACTCCATTTTCAGCGTAGGCAAAAAAATTTATCTTGTTAAGTTTATTATTATTCCTGAATACATATAATGTACAGTTAATTTATTATGCATAGTTGTTAACGTTACTCACTTGAAGCAAACCTTAAGGTATAAGTGAAAATCCTTGCAGCAGACATCCATGGTGCTTTGCAGCACACCATCAAGGCTAATGAAAATCAAGTCTAGAGCAAACTTGCAGTACACTATCAGAGCAAGGAAATTCTAGTAAGTGATAATCAAACCAAGTTCAAATTTGTGTACCATCTGGGTATAATCAATTCCAAATGTATGTACATTAAAAAAATTGGTGGAGAAGAGAAGAAAATTTAATTCTGAAATGCACCTTGTCTTCATAGATTTATAAAAGGCTTTTGATAGTATAGACAGAGCTATCCTTTCGGAAATTTGGAACAGAAGAGCATTACAGCACCATGTTATTAAATTGTTCAAAAATTATGAAAAGAACACCTCTGATATTATTGACACAGGAAAAAAGTCTGACAGAAGCAGTGAAAACAAACAAAAGAGTGAGACTAGACTCTTGCATATCTCCAACTCTTCATACATATAGATACCTACAGTACTGTAAAACGATGGAAAAAAATTTTGAATATGGAATAAAATTAATAAACATTTTATTGTAAATATTGTTACATATGCTGAAAATATTATTACTATACAGCTGTCTGAAAATGACTAGCCAATGGCAGTACTTTTTCAGTGAAATATAACAGAGAAATTATGACTAATTATTTCATCTTTTCAACAAATGTGATGGCTTTTAGGTTAAAAAAAACACCTGTAAGAAAAAAAATTGTAATAAATGACCAAATCTTAGAGCAGGTATCTATGTTTAAATATGTTGGGAATAAAATTTCTACCATAGGTAAGCAGCATGTTAAAAACAAACTGAACAAATTTAAAATAGAACATATCATAGAACTTTGAGATATAAAACAAGAAAAAAATCAAATTAAACATCAGGTAAATGATAGCAGCTCCAATGGCATCAAATGGGAGTGAGATTTGGTTACTCTCCAAAGGAGACAGAAATTAAATTCAATCAGGGGAAATTAAATTCCTTAGAATTTATTAAATTATTTAAAGTTTTATACAAAACACCTCCTTTATTACACACAGAAAAAAAGACTGAAAGTAGCCGTGAAATCAAACAAAGGGGTAAGACTCGTTGAATATCTCCAACTCTTTTTAACACGTAGATGGAGACAATGCTGTACAGGTTGCACATTAGAGCAAGACAAGATAAAACAATAAAACCATAACAAGATTTATACATTTTAAAGTGGAAGATAAAAAAATGAATATGAAATCAAGCAGTGCAAACATGTTGGAAGAATTGCCTCAGATTATAAGCCTAGGGGACAACAAAGTACTGGACATCAGAGGTTAGGATGGTTTCTGGAACAGGCAAAATTGTCTAAGACATGAAGTAAGGAAGAATATGTTTCATATCTATTCCTCAAAATCATTATTAAAAAGGTATGCCCAGGTTTTGTCAGCTGGCTGGTGGAGCTTATTCACAGAATCATGATATTAGCAGAGGAACGAGATTTAAGAAGACTTCTATTGGAAGCTTATCCGGATGGAAGACCCGCGAAGACTTCTTAAATATTATTCACCGGGAAAAAACAAAATCATACTTCTGAGGAACAAGAGTCTACCAATTAGCAGGATCAAAGACTATTATGCATCAATGCACAATATAAAGGAATAACCTTTATACATATGTGGATTTGTACTTAACAGAAATTAAACTTTAATTATTTTAACCTTAATAAGAGAGGGAGAGGTTAAAGAGTAGGATCCACTGGAAGAATTTCTGCCAGCCCTCCAAATATATATTGCAATGGTGTACCCAGAATCTACAATACGGAGGGGCTTATCCGAGCCATATCCGAGCCATCATGAAAGCAATTGATGCAATTCTTTAAAAACCAAATCATTCTTTTTAAGGCTCTATTTATTATTTTTGGGCAGTGACAATCACCCACCCCCTTCTTCCAAGCCTTCACTAAGTAGGCCCATGGATTTATAACAATAATTTAAATTTCTGGGATCTGCCCTCTTAATAAGTATATAAGTGCAGAGGAAATTGATAAACTAACAATATTTTGAGTTTTACTGGTCTTATCAGTAATCTGCAATAAATTTATGCCATGAAGTACTCAGATATTATTTTATTATTATTTTGATAACAATTGTTTTAAATCATAATAGAGTTTTGGGCAGTTCAATATGACATTTGCTTTCAACCCAGCCTAAACTCAAATCGTAACACTTACCTATTATAATGAGGATGCAATACATATTATAGCTGCTGTAAATATGCATTTCAATAATGAATGGCTAGAAAAACAAATCACACATGGTGATATTTTGGGCATCACTGAAAAGTTTTGTTACATAATATGTTACACTAAAAAGAGTTTAAAACTTCATGTTGCTAAAAAGCCTCCTTGTTAAACTTCCATGATAATTTACAGTGGATCAGGTGCTGTGGTGGCAAGTGTGCAAGACTCTCATCATGAGGACCTAGGCTTGAGTACCAGCTGATAAATCCCTTTGGTTTTCCAGTCCCTATACACACTTGATTGCTATGTGAAGAACACTTTGATGATGGTACACCATCCATCAAATGGGATATTAAGTCATTAACCCCCAGGCATCATTTTTTAAGATGCAAATACCAGTTTTTCTCCACCCTCCTTCCATTCTCATAATTCCTACCCATATCCAATAATCCACCTCTCCTATATTCCACAGATGACATTAACTGTCAGTCACCTCCCCAAATGATTACAACTATGATAATTTGTTTTGCACCAATTATGAAAGGCAACGGGATTTATTTCCTAGTGTGTACTACTATCTTTTTTCATCCTTGGTGCCTTACCATCTCTGATTTGATTCATAGGAGGAACAAATTTGGCAATGACAAAGATTCTTAGTGAATTATGATTTAATGCACATAAGTTACTCTGATACCACACCATTTTAAGTAGCTTGGGTCATGTAGAGAACTGGAAATTGGTGATAAATAAAAATTTCTGGACATCTACATCTTCATAATATCCTGAAAGTCTCCATAAAGGTGAGTGACAGTTGGCATCAATATTCACTACACATGGAATATCAATCATGCCTACAGAGGATTGGTAGATTTTAGCTAAACTATATCAATTTTAGAGATTTAAATTAGAAAAGGCATGCATGTATGTGCTATTAGCTAGGTTAACAAAAAGCATTTTACCAACATACTAACACCAAGGCTACCTATTGATAAACTCCATTGATAGACTCCAGTCTATAATATTAAGTATAAATTTGCAAAATGTGTTTAACATTATAAGTAAAAATATAGGATGGAATTTACCTAAGAGATCAGGATTTATTTCGACCTATAGTCTGATAACGATTCTCATCTAACTTCTTCTTAAGGCCTGGTTACACGATACATTAACCTGTACGAGTTAATGTGTAAATGAATGAATGCAAGAATGAATGCGAAAATGCACCGTGTAACCACACCAAAATGTACAAATGAATGAATGCGTGAACAGAAAATAGAACCTGTTCTATTTGGTTCATGCATTCACACAAGTTGAGCAGAAACCATTCACGCAAATGTACATGAACCCGTACGTGTTAATGTATCGTGTAACCAGGCCTTTATAAACTGGTCATGCTCACATGATTATCAACATGTTTCCCATCATCAAAGCATTCACATTGGGATACCTTATGGATGCGTACCTATCTTCTGTTATTAGTAACTAGAATCAGGAGTCATTTAGATTTACCACTATAATTCAAACAAACCAACCTAAAGGATGGTCAGGTAGGAAACAATAGAGCTCAATGAATGTATGCCCAACAGCAAACAAAATTCACTTATCAATGTATGGGAACCAGTTCTGCACCCTGTGCAGCTTTAATGGTTTCCATGATTTGGTACTCAAAGATTCACACAGCTTAGGTTTAGCTGGACATGAAAAGAAGCTTCTCCAGAGCCAGAAGACTCTGGTCAGTGACTCAACAGTCTACTGCAGTGGTTCCCAAACAGTGTGCCATTGCACTTCACGAAGCCAGGAAAATAGCTAGGGGTGCCATGAGATTATTGTCGGAAATCAAAAAATGTTTAGCAGGACCAACTTCTGAATTGGGTTCTCTCATGCTTGACAGATGGTGAAAAATGCATCATAATGCCTGAATAGCACATGATCTCAAGCATTTCATATACACATAATGTATTTCATTCCTTTCTTTCGTATGTAGACGTTTCTCTTTTCAAATGATAAGCAGTTCCTTATCTTTATTAGTCCAAAATCACTCTTTTTTTCCTTTCTCTGGTGGGATATCATCTCCCAACCCCCCCCCCCCCCCCCCACTCCACTCCACTCCCCATCATAGTCACTCAAACAACTTCCTGTTGGCACCACCCTACATGCGTCTCCCATCACTAGTGATGGAGTCCCTGGCTGGAAACTCCAAAAATTCATCTCTGCCCTCCTCTGAAGGCATTACACCCTTGGAGACCCCTGACTTGTGTGAGTCCTTTATTGGTTTGTTCTCTGATTCCACACAGCTTTCACTTACACCCTGGGCCCTTAGCTGATTCATGCAGCTGCAAATGATATTACCCCCACTTGTAACTACAGTAAACTCCCGATTATCCATGTGTACGTAACCAGGCTGCTGATTATCCGTGCATCGACGATCTATTTAGCATATTGGCAGTGGTCTCAAAGGTAAGTAAACTTTTGTGATTTTCCTCCAACCGTCACTATGGCACCACCGACTGGTCCGATGTCTTATGCCAGGCTTTGTGCCGCCACCCGAGGCTTGCGAACATTTAATTGCATCCGGGACAGCTCTACTGGATTCTTTTTAGTCATAAAATTCTATTATGTACAGAAATCATCTTTTCATTGGCAGATTGTGTTATTTTCTTGGGGAGTTTATTTATTTTGGCGGCGCCCCATAGAGAAATGAATCCAGAAAGAACCAAACAGTGGATTATCCGTGTTTCCCAATCATCTGTGCACCTTTTACCAGTCATTAGCACGGAATATCGGGAGTTAACTGTGCATTCTCCTGTCTAGATCCCTGAACCAAACAAAAAACCTTGCAACCCTCTTCATTTTTCCCCCTGGAGTACACTTTCACCGAATCTCCCACTTGCATATCTCCTAGGGTCTAGCCTCCATGAGCTACAACTTGAGTTCCCTGTCCTGCATTCCCAAAATCCCTAACTTTTGGCTGGACAACCTGGAGCAATGGGTTCTTCCAAACATGAGCATGCATGGGTACTCCTTCAGTAACTAGTGGAGTACAAAATTTTATAGTGAAACAGGGGTCGAGGCAAGGCTATGTGTAATAGCACCCATGAATATAGTAGGGTTTTTATTATTTTCTTAAATGTCTTCGCCAAATTTCTAGTTGCACAATTGGAGGCTGGGTGGCAAGCAGGGTTGTCAACTCTCTTAGTTTTGCCTGGAATCTCCTGATACCTACAGGGCAATAATATTTTTAAATCTCCCACTTACCAGACTGATGCATTTTCCTCCCATTCCCCCTCAGAAATACAATTGCCTAAAGGGTTGAGAATCAGATTATTAATTTGTGAAGTGTCTGTCCATAAAAAGGAAGTATAATATGGTGGGAATGTTACTCTAGAGGTTGTGAATGATCTTCGCAACATTCAATGGAAGTCTTTCGCCCATCTATGTCAAGGATTCTGTTGAAAATATTCTTCTCAAGTATTCAACATTATAAATGTAGGTTGAGATAGATTTATCATGAGGATCTTTCACATATAAGGCAATAATTAATTAATACTGTGCATTCTAAGGCAGTAAAAATTGTGCAGTACCTTGAAATCTACCAGAATTTTGACCGATGGAAAGGACGATTCCCAGAATCAACTCTTTGAATGTTGGTACCCCAGTGGTAAGGGGGAGAGAGTGTGCCTGATTCCATTTTTATCACTGAATTCCTTGAATTCTCTAAATGTTGGTAAGTGAAGGAACATTGTCAGAAACAATTTCTTTTATGGGAAACCAAAAGAAAAGAACAAAGACTACTCAAATGAGATATAATATATTGAGCAGAGCTATTTCTGATCTCAGCCACTTCCGGTCATTTAGTTGCTCAGTCAATGACTACAAACAATAATCTGTTTATAAAATGTCCATTGGCTTCATGACCAATTCCAACACTTTAGGAGTTCCTGTGTTTGTTTATAAGCTAAACACAACTCACAAGAACTTGCCAAACATTCCTGAAACCCTGGTCCAGCTTAGGCCATCATAGACATGACCAGGCAAAGGATATCACTTTAATTATGCCCATGTGACACATATGCAGTTCATTAAGAATATCTTAGCTCAAATTATCAGGAATCCCATATAAGACAGCTCTGCTCCATATTCAACTAATGTTGAAAATAAGGCTTTATTCCATCCAATATACTGTTTCCCCCAAACACACAGGAATCAATGACCTCTTCCAGAGTTCTGTCACTCCTTGATTGATTGTCTTATCATTGTTGATGTTATAGGCAGGAACTGTTTTTCCCCAATATCTATGCAACAACCTCTTAAATGTCATCAGCATTTATTTTCAATGAAATTCAAGACTAGCAACCTGCAACCTTCTTTCCCTCTCCCTCAACATATTCAATCTTAAAACTGTACCCTTACTTTATTGGTACCAACTACTGCAACTTGCTAGCGGCCATTTGTTATACCCATTTATTTCCTCCAAATATGAGCAATAAGGGCTTAAAACCACCATGTGCATCCACAGGGTTGCGGATGGTGAGCCAACATCTAGATATAGAGGTTTGCTGCGAGATAAGTGAGTTTACTCATGGAATAAGCAGTCATGGACAAAAAGCGATAGCATTCCGAGGGGGTATTGGTATTGGTCTATTCCTGGGTAACGTAGGCCTCTAAATCTATTCCCAGAATGAAATATGTTATGACGATAATGACAAATTGAAGGACCTCGAACTGGCCGCAAGAACCTTATGGTGTTACCAGCTGAAATTGCACAATGGCAGATATTCCACAGTTGCCTTGACCAGGATCCTGGTCAAGGCGAATGATTTTTACTCTTTGGAATTTCTGCTATGATGCTGATGGCCAGTAAAATTTTAAAACAACATTTTTAAAGTTTTGAGCAGTTTGCTGATGGGCATATCATCATCACCAGTCAGCAATACATTCTAAGATTTGTTTGTCACAGTTCTTCTCCAAATCTCCAAACAACTAATCTCTTCATTCTCACATGAGCCTTCTCTTTAGCATCCAGAATCATAATAAATTTTACATACCACTCAAATAATTGCCAATGGGGGCCAAGGAGGAAACTAAGGACATGATTATGAGTGATAGACACTAATTGTTGGAATCATCATCATCATCAGCTAGCAAAACTTAGATTGATTATTTAGGAAGCATTGTTTCTTTTGGATAATCTTCAATCTTTCCAGGGGAGTACATGCCACTAATTGCTTTGGACAATGTCTTCTCTCAAGCTTTTTTCAGTCTTTGAGAGAAAAACCCTTGGGCTCAGAGGTCACTTCTATATGCTTGGCTCTAATAACTGTACTAAATTTTCATCTCAATATTGTGTCTCTCATATAGCCCTTCTCAGTGTAATTATCCTCTTTCATTACTTCTTCTCTTTGATTATCTACATTTGCAGCACCTTCAAATATTGTTTCCATCTCCCTACTCTGTCTTCATGTTTAACATCCTTTTTCACATATTTCTGTCTTATTCTGAGCTCCTTGTAGAGATTCCTTACAATCATGAGGGTAGTTTCTGCCTTTTTGAGGCATAATTATTTCCATAAAATATTCTTGGACTCTCCCCACCTTTAAATTATGCACGTTTGCCGAATGTTTGGGTAATGGCTCCTCACCCATCCTCAAGGCTAAAATGTTGCTGTTTTAAATTTTCCACCACTTTATTTAGGTACCTGAACTACTTTATATTTTGCTGGGCCAATAAAGTGACTGAAAATTTAAAATGCTAACATTCTTGCTTTGAGGATGGGTGATGAGTAGTACCCAGAACGTCAGGAAACATGAATAATTTAAAGCGATAGAGAGTCCATAAAGATTTTCCCAATATTAGTCACTTAGAATAAGTTAAATCATACTTACACATTAAATCCATACCTCCATCTTCGCATTAATTTCCTCAAATTTTAATTTTGATGCATGACTCTCATATTCATTTAATGGATGACGATCAATTTTTTGTTTGTGGTATTGATAATGCAGTATTGCAGCTAGAGCCCCATCAATTACCAAAACCAATTACCCAATCAATTACCAAAAGTAAAAAAGCCACTCTATAGATCCGTCCATGGTAGAAAAGGTGTCTTCTCATCAAATCTTTGTCTGTGGTGATACGATTCCCAAACATTACCCAAAGTGCCCTAAATCATCCAATGTTCAATGATCATAACATACTCTACCAAAATATCTAATTTCTTCCCTTTATCCTTGTTAAATACAGCTGTTTTATTTTTTACTTTGTTTTTAGGAAAAATTTTAGTCAGTATTTTGGTCATGCCATTTATATAGATTTTTCAGTTTCATGTATAGTACAGTTTATGCTCCTGCTCAAAAGTTTCTCTCTACTCAGTTGTTTGCTGTTACAATCCTGTAATGTTAAGTATGGAATGTTCATTTATGTCTTTTAAGGGTTTTTCTTTCAGATTGAGCATTATTACATGTGGAAAAGTAACATTTCAAAAGAGATAATTAAATGATAGGTCTTCTACCTATTAAGTTGTCTCATCTTCTTTGCAGGATTTCAAGAAGAGTTCTTTTTTCCCCATTCTTCATAGGACTCAATTAGGACAACATTGCAAAGTTTGCATTCATTGCATTGAGTGACCATGAATTTTTGAACATGAAACCACTGATTTTTGATCGAATGACAAATTTATTTGTCACTCAATTGATCCATTGTATCTTCGCCAGGCACCAGTGTGTCAATGAAAAATCTCTTACACTGCCGGAACTCAAGCCTAGGCTCAAAGAATAGGAATCCAGTACCCTAGCCACCACATTAACTCAATCCCTGCATCCATTGTAGAGCTTTACTTAAAATATCTCTATAGTATATTTAAATAAGGACAGAGGTTCCCCTGGTAAAATTCTGCTACTGGTGGGACTCGAACCCAAGACTTCATTATGGGAAGTGGCCCTGTAGACATCACAGCGATCTTGTCCGTTATATTGAAGGACCTGATGGTTTTTCGTTGTCATCAAAACTTTACATCCAATCCAATGAATCTAGTGCTGAACTTTGGATGCCATCAAGTCAGCCACCAAATTTGGACAAGGATTTCATCTAAAAATCTCTGCAACTGTCACAATTCACGATCTAGTCTTCGGAATGGGAAGCCATCACTCTAAACTTGGACCTTTGTTCTTACCAGCAGGTAACTTTGGGAACAATTTTGGGTAATCGTATTATTGTAGTGAATACATTACATGCATTTCATCCCGAAATATTATTTTACTTTGCTGTTATGCACGGCAAGCAAGCGTGCTGTGAATTGTCACAGGATAAAGTTTTGTAGGCCATCTTTACGCTTGAAGAAGGTTCTACCATTAACCACTTTTTCATTTTTTTAAGATTTCGAAGAAAACTATGCTCTCACCAGTGGCCCACCCATGGGAGTTGGGAGGGGGGGGGGGTTAAAGGGGCCCTTCCCCCCCACCCCTTAGCTCTCTACAAAACCCAAATTAACCTTTAACTGACAAGTCACAGTCACATGGTATCAGCAATTGGAAAAATAGGAAAAACTCGTTACATCATTTTACTCGAGTATGGCTTGACCAAAGATAAAAGAAAGGCTCTTTTATCTGTGCAGTGAACACAAATAACTTAGCATAGGCCTAAAAGTTTACGACTATTTTTGTCTGTAAATCTGATACGGCTACTTATAGAATTCATGCATGTAACAACTAATAAGGCCTACTATACTACATTCAAAATATACTGATTAAAATAACATTTTGGTTACACTTCACAAAAGATCGGGCAGATGACACACCAAAAAAATTCCCATAAAAAAATTCTGAGTGTGCCACTGACTCTCACTATTTGCATTGATTGAATAAAATTGCAGTAAGGAACGGTTTTTTAAACTAGAATATGTAGAATTTTTGTGGAAAGTGTACATTTGCTGCTCTTTTTCTGAGGAAAATATTTGGTTAGAAGATGAATCCATCTTGGTTGTCGAGTTATTAACGGAAGACTAAAGTTATTGCAGGCAAAATGCATCGATTAGACAGAGCGCTGCATTCGGGTCTTCGAGTTTAGAAAAGTAATTGTCGAAGTTCACTCCTCAATTTTGATAGCTAATAATATATTATACAGCTATATTTAGCTAGCTAACTTGATAATAGACAGAGGAAAAGGCCTCTCAGGACCAAGAGTTGTACCAAGTAATATTGGCTTGCCGGGTCAATGTGTAGACCACCACGCAACCCAACACTCCTGATTCTGAATGCAATTTTTTTAGAAGGATCAATAGGAGCTAGGTCTCGTTTGCCTTTACGGTCCATCGAGGATAGCACTTCCAAGGTAGCATTCAGCTTCACTTGTGTTGCAGCAGGCACCTTCAGGTCTGTGATGTAACGATGATTTGTTTCCAGGGCACTACTGTGCTGCATACAAGAATACCATAGGGTCACAAAAAATCAGAAACAGCGTCTCTCCGAAATTGCCGAGCGATTTTGGTCAGGACCGATGCGGAACTTCAAGTTTATGAGGCCAAATTAATCACAAAACAAAGTCGCTATTTCCCACGGGTCATCAGAGAAGCTTAGATTAGATTAGATTTATATTTTTGAGGTGCTTTGACAGCAGTAGACATTTCGCACTTCCTACATACCCTTTAAAAATAGGTTAATAGAATACTGAGTAGGTATCTTATTGTTGGCCAAATTTTCATGCCACAGAAATTATTTAGCTTTAATTACTCATATCTAAAGAGCTGGTCTGAAGCCTCACGCCAGGCTAGCAAGCCGACTATACAGTAGGCAAACTTACTCTCATTGTGAAAAAAATCAGAGAAGCAATTGAAATCGTTAAAAAAAACAGAAAATGTCAAACAGTCAAGAAGCCTTCAAGTGCATGGAAACGCATGGTCAGAAAGAAAAAAGATTTGCACCAATCAGTGCAAACCTGACACTAACGGATGGGTGTATAAGTCGGACGGAAACGAAGCATCGTGTCATATATCTATCATATTTAAAAAAAATAAAAATAAAATAACGATCTCGAGATAAATAGAATCTATGAAGATGGCCAGATGACCACGTCAGAAAATTTACCTTCGCTCTGGCATGGTCAACTATATTCATCATTATAACTTTCGTCTTCTTTCTATTTTTTTCTTCTTACGCAAGTCTCAGCGTAGCCATTTTTCCGAGGACTTCTACGATGAGGTGTAGCTTCGCTTTCAATGTTGATTTTTCACAAACAGTTCTCGCTCTGTTCACCAGAGTTTTCACTAAGGCTGATTTATCTCTTGAGTGGTGGGAGGCTGCGTGAATATAACTGTTTGTGCGTGTGTGTTTCTTACCGGTAGACTTCATGCCGGGGAGATCCGTGTCTACGGGTCTCTCTTAATCAAAACATCATAAAACGGCAGGGATCCATTTTATTCCTATCCTATGCATAATTGAATTTGAAGGATTCATAGAGTTACGCTCGGCTTTGGAAGTGTTTAGTTCCTCCTCCCTGTGCGGCCAGATGGCAAATTCATCGTCGGCGATACATCAGGGAAATAACTAGTGTATAACCGCTTTGCTAGTGTAACTAGCAAACCGTAGATTAGGATTTGTAAAAAGAGTTGATGAGAGAGTATGAGAAAGTAGCTATTTTACACTTGTCACGCCTCATTTAGAATATGCTTATCGTATATGGGATCCGTACGAGGAAGGTATGATAAAGGCGTTAGAGCGTGTTCAAAGGAGATCAGCTAAATTTGTTAAAGGCCGTTATGACAATTTTATTAGCGTTACCAGTTTGATAGAAGAACTAGGATGGGAATTACTATCAGAACGCAGGTTAAAATTTAGGCATAACCTTTTAAATAAATTCAAAACAAATTTGTTTAGAGGTGAGGTTACATATATATTAAGAATACCTACGTATTATGCTAGGCTTGATAATATTAACAAGGTTTGAGAGATAGATTGTCGTACCGATAGGTTTAAAATGTCATTTTTCCACGTACCATAAGAGAGCACAATAGGCAGCATAGCAATATTGTTAAAATAATGTGTAGTTCATGATTCATTTATTAGCAACCAATCCCTTTATTACTATGTAGATACTAACCATCTAGCTGCATGTGGCTCTATTATCTAGCATGTCCCCATGTAATAGCCTAGTTGCATGTCAATAGTGCATGTTTGGTGATCTTCACCTCCTGCCACTCACCATCGTGGTGGATCGCAGGGTATTACGTAGACGTAGCGGAGCTATCAAGATGACCTAAGGCTGCATGAGGCCAGCGCATCTTCCTTAGTAAAAACACTGGCCTACAAGGCCAGAACTGTGTTTAAAATAGCCAAATTGATAGCGGATGTGGACCACATCGTAGCAGCCGTCGGGAATAATGGCTACGCCAAGTCCTACGTCAGAAGAAACACCAGAAAGAAGACAAAAGTTTCCAGAAAGAATTGCTCCAAATCTACAGCGTAGGTATGCCACTTTTCCCTACGTTACTGAAATATCGGAATATATTTCCCCATTTAATTCGAAAAGCAGGCATATAGACGTTGGCCAGGCCGCTGACCAAGAGAAAAGACATTTTGCCATCGCTGAAAGACCGGCTGCATCCATTACTGACGGAGGAAGTATGACAGATCCCGTGTTCAGACGGGAATCGGGCAAACCGGACGCTCTGTGGTATCCAGGCTACAAGAACAGCGGCGAGCCATTATCCACGGAAGCGTAAAGCAATCCGATATCGCGGAGCACGCATCCTCCGGAGGTCCAGGTAAGAAACACAATATTTTAGCCGACAAGACACGAGTTATACCAGGTGGGTTGTGTTTGAAACCTTCGGAATTATCTCGAATAGGTAACCATGGAGTCACGTGGTACAAACGCGAATGGTTTGAAAATTTTAGTTCTCTGAATTGTTCGTTACATTATCAAAAATTGTTTTCACTTGAGTTTTTCTCATCTCTCTCGACTATAGATCCCACAAATGAGATAAAACACAAGTGTAACCAATGAATGAGGTTGTAATCAGTGGTTTTAACACATCAAATTTGCGAGCCATTCTTGTTTATACCACGTGACTCCTTGGTTACCTATTCGAAATAATCTCGAATGTTTCAAACACAACCCCCAGGGATCGGGTTTGCGTGGTGGATAGGGTACTGGCCTCCCATCCCGAGGGCCAGGGTATGAACCCCAGCTATGGCGGATTTTTCATTGATATACCAGCCCCTACTTGAGAGCCTTATTGAGAGCACTCAGTCCGTCAGATGGGACGCTAAGCCGTGGTCCGTTGCTAATGTCGACGCCGGGTTTCTATCCGCTCTTCCTCCGTTCCCTGAAGACTAATACCATCGCCTAGTCACCCAACCAATCTTCTCTGGCTCAAATGACCTCAGATGTCGGTCGCCTCCCAAAATAACTACATCAAAAACGAGTAATATCAAAAGAATCTCGCTCCAACCCAAGGTTGATATGGAAGGCAGTCAAAATAGAAAAACGATCGTCGAGCTTCAAGCGTGATGAAGGTATTAGACTAGGCGTCAAATGGATGAGACTCTTACGTCCGCCACCCGAAAACTCTCAAAAGGACGAGGGCTCAAGGCCACTACGTGATATCAGAGGGGGAATTGCCGCAAAAAATGGCCATATATGAGGCCAAGGACGAAAGGGGAGGAGGGCATATCTTCCTAATAAATCGCCGAAGCAACAACTAATTCTTCGTTCTTTTATCCCTGATGTTGTGGCCTGAAATGGACGCGAAATCAAGAAGGCACAGCTCTACACGCGTTGGCTCCCGAAAGAAACAGCAGGAACCTCTACATAATTTAAATGCGACGTAATAAGGGCGGAGGCATTCATACGGCGAAAATTCCCTGGTGAATATTTACGCTTAAAAGTTTGCGACCAAGTTTCATAAATCGTTCGTTTCAGCTGAAAGAGCGAATCGCAAGAGCAGTGATCTCGAGCGCAGTGATTGGGTAACGACTCGCGTCGCGTACAGCGAAAGAGCGTTAAGTGACTGCGAGTGGTGGAGAGCAGTGATTCTCAGTTCACAGCTCGAGATGCGATTCCAACTAAATGCAGGCACTTGCTCCCGATAGCGACTCCTGCCACTCCCCTCTTCCTCCCCCCTCCCCACCTGTTCCCCGGGAGGAATGGGAAAGGGTGGGAATGGAAGTAAACCAGGAAGCGGTCATCCAGAGAGGGGAAGGGAGTCGTTCCTTGGAGGGATCGGGGTGTGAGCCTCAAACGAAAATCCGTGCGCATCCAATGCAGGGGTCGTTGCCGACGTGGGGGAAGGGGGAAGGCGCACAAGGGTCCACACGATTGGCTGCCGTGGCGCACGAGGGGCGTGTCTAGGGGGGTTGGTATTCCTTTGTTCTGGCAGATCGATGCCGCGGGCTCTCCAACCAATGGCGGCCCACCCATGTCGATCTGGTCCAGCGTGGTCGGAAGCAGGGGTGGGGTTCTCACGTGGGATAGGGGTTAGAATTGGAGGGGTAGGGTTTGTGGGTCGGCAGGTGGGTAGGTGGTCTTGCCGAGGGTGCGGGTTCAGAAGAGACAGGGTATTCATTCCTCGAGCGGTCAAACTCAGGTTGGCTCAGGATCGTCGCGAACGAAATGATCGATCGCAAAAAAAAGCGGTGGCCTGGATTTTCCGTAAATAATTTATCGCTACTCGAGCAAGTCGGTGAAAAACGATACCGTTCCCTTTATCCGACCATTTACGATCGAAGTTACCGGATGCGACGATCCATTGTTGATGACGACGACGTTTTGTCTGGTTTGTCCTTACCTATCATGAAATTTAAAGCTGTTATCGAGTCCTATGCGGTGGGCCCCGGTGGGTTGGACATTGGGCTTCCAACCGCACATTCATGGTTCGAATCATGAAGGGAACCTTTCACACCCATGCTGTGGAATTTTCGAGGCAACCGATCTTTCTGGGAAACGGCGGGGGAAACTAGAGGAAAAGGAACTAGCCTCTACCCTTAGGTGTGAATCAGCGGCGTCGGAAGTGGGGGGTAGGATGGGCCGAAGGCTCTCCCCCTCCATCCCCCCCCAGAATTTGCCCTGGGGCCTTGACAAATGAGTAGTCCTCATTAATAAAAATTTAATTTAACTTGTTTACTTGTTTTCAACTTGATTTTTCTCTTCTGGCACATTTTCTCAACCCTTCATATGCTCTTTTAGCGAAATTATAGTCTCAACCCCCACCTATCCGCAAAAAAAATGTGGGCCCTTTTCTTAGGAGCCGGGCCCTTTTCAAGATATGCCCCCCTCCGCGGATAGTGGTTCCGACGCCCCTAATGTGAATGTATTACGCCGCTTGGGCAAAGACTTGCTGAGTTATACCAATACCAACCACATCGGTCTTGGATTTGAGCGAAGGTTTATTTTTTCGGACTCCTTAGTTGATAAAAATTTAATTTAATTAACAGGGCTCATTATAGAATCTAGCTATCGAAAACATTAATTAAAAAATTACTTTCTCATGCCAACTGCATGTCATCGCATGAAGCAAGGTACTTTACTTTGATACGACATATTTGCATATTTCAATTTCAAGAGACAACTGGAGTGCTATTCTGGCAAGTATGGGTAGCTAACTATTAAAAATTTTGCGGTCCATGTTCGTAAAGACTCTATTTTAACTCTTGGAATAGTAATCTCAAAAAATGAATAGTCTTTTATGAGTTCATAATGACTAAATTGTCAGTTGCTGCTTCATCTCTGAGGAAGGGTTTTCTCTGGTATTGACTGAATATCTGATGGAAAATATAATTTTTATGAGTATCTTCAATACTCAGGAAGAAAAGTTTTTAAAATAATTTTTTAAAATAATTTAAAATAATTACAGTGGATGCCAATGACTTTCTAAGAAAAACTGACTGCTTTAGTTCCACATTTTTCTAGTCTCTCGTTCAGCCGAGGCCTAGTTCACTTCGTTTTTCACAGTGACAAAACCCTTCCATGCACGGGTTCTTTAGGGAATACAGGAGATAATTATATTCAGGTGGGGTAATTCCACACGTAACAGATATGCTCTGATATATTTTCCAATGACAAAGAGTTATTTGCCTGGGTTAGTAGTGAGAGAGTGCAAATAGTTTAATACTGATTCTCTAGCTAGCATGAGAAAGACCATAAAATTTAAGTAAGTAAATTGCTTTATCACCATTTTGTGGAGCTCAAGTCTTTCGATAAAAGTTCTTTCATTGTTTTCATTCATTCTTATTGCTGTTAGGGAAGTGACCGACGGATATGGTCATTTACGACACGTAGGATAGCTGGGTGATTGTACAGAGTGGGTGATTGTATATTAGGGCAAGAGTGAAGGGTGAAGAAAAACTTGGCATCTATGGTTTAACATCCCTCCTGACGGACAGAGTATTGAACTCGAAGTGGTCTCCTCACAGAACTCAAGTCACTCTCTGTGATTCAACCCGAAGATTGGTTTTGATAGGTGAGAGTAGAGCTCACCCCGTACTAAGCCAATGGCGTGTGGAATTCACACATTAAGGGTAGGGGGGCCAGTTCCTTTCCCTGGGCCACCTGCGATTTGCTACGAAGTTCTGACACGCAGAAAATTGAATCGCGAGGATTTTAGATGGGGCGTCCAGAAAGGCTCTTGCCCGGGAACTCAAGTAGGGATTCCCCCTGAGAAGTGTACCACTACAGAGATTTGAAGCTGGGTTTTCGAGATACGAAGCCAATGCTCTCGCCATCACACCGACCCGATGTCATTCGTTGCCTACCTAGTTCACGACCGATACTACCGAAATACGCATTGCATTTCCCAGCTGAGTTCATCAGATGTGTGACTTGGGGAGTGAAACTCGGTGCCGCCACAGACCTATTATTATCGAATGGCGCCAAGGGCGCCCCACAAGTGTTAATATCGCTTCCATCGCTTTTGTAATTCTAATCGACTTAATCGGCACAATCGAGAAGTGTCTTGTATTCTGCTCCGTCTGCCGCTTGCAGCGATGGATTGTGTTTTTAATGAAATAGCAAGGAATCCCGCCTGTGAAAAGATATGTTTGCCTTAATAGTGGGAGAAGTGTTAACTTATGCATGCGACTGCTGACGTTAGGTGAAGTCATATCGCACCATTATAATAAAATAACAAAACTGCAGCAATAGCATATGTTATGTGCCCTTTAAGCCGATTAGAAAAACGAAAGCAATCGAGGCGATATACATATGTCGTTTGTGACGTAGCGTGAAACATTCTTACCACGCCATCTATGGAAACCTTCCAGTACTAAGTCCAAAACATATAACAGTTTTCCCCTACTCGGTGAGCCCTCTATATTATATTAACTCTATGCTAATACTCCAATGAATTTGAACCCGAATTCCCAACGAATTCAGACTTCAAGATGATTTTCCCCTTCCTTCTCCTTCCCATGCATCTAATATAGCACAAAGCTTCGGTCGGACCGACTGACCTCCTCAGCTCCCACCTCTTCCGGCAAAGGCGTCACTTCCGGTCCCTCTCAGTCTACTCTTTCGCCGCGCAAATCATTCCTCTCCCGAGGTCAAACTTCCTTTATTCAGCGTTTCCTCTCGCCGATTTCTTCCTATACTTCAGGCTAAACTTTTTGGGAATGCGCTGTGACTTCAAGGAAAACGAACTGGCCGATATGAGCTTGGTGGAGCCACCCATTGAAATGCACTATGGCAGAATATCCTCAGAGAAAAAAAGTCCATCTTGACCGGGACTGGAACCAAGGGGGCTGTGTATGAAACCATTGGGATTATCTTGAATAGGTAACGAAGGAGTCACGTGGTATAAATACGAATGGTTGGCAAATTTGGTGTGTTAAAATCACTGATTACTACCTACTCCATTGTTTACACTTGTGTTTTATCCCATCTGTGGGTTCTATACTGGAGACAGACAATAAAAACTCAAGAGAAAACAATTAATGTTACTATGACGAGCGATTCGGGCACACCAAATTGGCAAACCATTCCTGTTGTACCACGTGACTCCTTGGTTATCTAGTCGAGATAAACACGACGGTTTCAAGCCCACCACTAGATCAGGGAGTTCTGGATATTTCTGTGCGAAAATTCTGTTATAATGTGCTGTGACTTTTATGAAAACTGTTGTAAAGCAATGTGTCTGGTCGTTAATTACGATGGTGCCAGACCAGTAAAAAAATAAAGATACGTGGGTATTTGATAAGAGAGGAATTATTCATTATCAGAGGAATAGTTGAAGATATTATTCGTTGGAACGGTAAAAGAGATGTAATTCTTTCTTCGCCACCTCATTTACTTATGGATTATTGGAGTACACATTAACCGAGGAGCCGTATTATCATCTTATCATCAACATGTACCCCTTTTGTGAAGAGCAATTGGCCAACTGGTATAATGGTGAATAACTTGACCTTAGGCTGAAGATTTTTTAGCTCCAAATCCAACGGATGTGCATTTTTGCGTTTACTGAATTACCCCTGTCGGGATTCAAACCAGGACCCTCTTGACAGAAAGCTGAGAATGTGCTCTAACTACCGTATCATTCCGAATTCCCTAACATGTACACCTTTGCGCTTAGTATTTTCCTAATTTTATCTTCCCCTGCCGGCCTGCGGGTTGAATATAGTAGTTGTGCATTCCGAATTAATTATGTTGCTCCTAATATTGAAATTTTTCGCTTCATCATAACTATTATTCGTTTTTTGTTCAATGAAGGACTATAACCCAAAAATATGGCAACCGTAAATGCTTTCGCACTTCTAGCTGGTCCACCGAAATATAGCGAGCGTGGAGGAAATAAAATCATCGACTACGTGGAAAATTAGGAAAACAGAAACTGAAAGAGGTCTTTTACCTGGGAAGCCGAGTAACCAACGATGGACGAAGCATAAAAGAAATAGTCAGCTTAATAGCCCAGGCAAAGAGGGCATTCAAAAGAAGAATCTACTTACAGCTGGAAATACAAGCGTAGAAGTAAGGAAGCAATTCATCGGAACTTACATCTGGAGCATGTTTCTTTACGGCGGTGTGGCATGGACAGCAGCGGAGAAGAAAAGGGTGGAGGCATTTGAAAGATGGTGCCACCAAAGAATGATGAAGATTAATTGGATCGACCGAGTAAGTAACGAGGAAGGCCTAAGAAGAGAGGGAGAAAGAGAAGCCTGCAGAAAACTAAAAAGAAGACGGGACAACTTAATCGGCCACATCTTAAGACACGATGGCCTGATGAAGACAATCGTCGAAGGAAAAGTGAATGGGAAGAATGGAAAAGGCAGGCCTCGTATGAGTTGTATAGAACAGGTCGTAAAGGACGTGAAGGAGAGGAACTACGTTAATATGAAGAGGTTGGCCGTTAGAAGAATCGAGTGGAGGGCTGCGTCAAACCAATCCTAGGATTGTTCACCTATAATGGTGATGATGACATGGAAATTACAGATTCAGGTGTACTGCCTGTAAGTTATAACATGCGATCACGCCCTCAATTACTGGAAGTAGACTAGATCCAATCCCTGTGAGTCCTTCCATCCCACCAAGGTGCAAGATGCGAAGGCTCGTGAAAGATCTTTTCCGGAATGAAATTTCCTCATAATTTTTTCCGAGTCGCTCGTACCAAGAGGAATTTTCGGTCCCCCCTATGGCGACATCACTTCGAGGGATGCTTGTTCTCCTTGAAAATATGTTCGGAAATGAAACTGTAATTTATTTGAGTTCCAATTCTTAGGATATTTTCAAGGCAGGATGGTCTTCTGGAAGCTGGAAATGGATTGGGCGTAGAAAAAATAAATAATATCCAAGTGAAGAACCGAGTCAGCCGCGACGCCACCTTCATTTTTCGACCAGAATTCCCACCTTCTCTCCGCAGGTGTTTCAATTCGTATAATCCTGGTTGATGGAAGAAGAAGACTTGCAGGAGTTTTGACCGATTCACTTCTCCTTTATGTCCGTAGTAAATTTTTACTTTTTGGAGTTATTATTATTCGATTTTACCAAAAACACACCAAACGTTGATTTTATCATTTACAATTTTTCGCTTTCGGACGAAACTTCCCAAAACGTTACCAGTCGCATTAGGTTAGAATAAAAATGCAACTTTGTGAAGCTATAGTTGTTACTTGTGGGATCCGACTATATTCAAGGTTTAGTTGAATAATAATAGTTGGAAAAAAATAATAATCCTTCAGGGAACGGAGTAAGGGTGGAGCGAACCCCGGTATTTCCCCGGCGGTGACTCAAATCCCAGTGGTAGCAAATTTTTTTTCAGCTGCATACCGGCCCTTACTTGGGTTTTGTGCGGAGAACACATCAAGTTCAGTACTCCGTCCGTGGGACGGGACGTTAAACCGTGGATCCCTAGACGTATTTCGTTAATGAAGGTAAATTAAAAGACTTTGCTTCTTTTAATTTACCTTCATTAGAATGGATTTCTACAATGTAAAGGCCTCAACCATTCAGTATTTCGTTAAGTGCAGACTAAATATGACGCCGTGTTTCTCCTCACCTTTCTTCACCCTAACTGTACATGCACCTAACCTCAATGAAGCAAGCCAGTGGCTGTTGGTCGCCAACGATACAGAAAAACTGAAAGCATTGGTATACTCTGAGACATAGTTTACTAGTCAGGAATAAGACAGGAGGTACCCTGGAAATCTAACAAACGGGTGCTAGGGATAAATGCAGAAGGGAAATAGAAATAAATACATATTTAGGTAGCAAGAGAATTACAATTAATAATAAATGACTTGCGGCAGGGAATGAAATGACAGTAACTGTAAAAATATGTTTAGGTAAAAATTCGGGGGAAATCTGGTTACGAGGGAGACGTAATATCGTAAAAAGTATGATTTTTTCCTATGGTCATGTACTTTACGCAAATACTTTAAAGGGCTACCCAATGCTTTGTATGATTCGTATTATTATAAGAAATTACAACAAATATTTCGCTAAAAATGACATTAGATGTCTGTCGCTATCATAAATGAAAACCACAGAGAAATCAGATATAGATTTTAGAGTGCAATAGTCCCTATTTAATTGACGTTTTCATCATTTTAGAGAATATTATTTTTCATGATGAACATTATTTTTACTAAAATATTTCCTTTTTCGTGGGTTCTCTATTGCTTGTGGTAGTAGAATATTATTTTTCATGCTAAATACTAATTTTGCTTAAATATCCCCTTTGTCTTAGGTTCTTATTTTTTTGTAGTTTTAGTCACTTGTTCGTTCATAAATAATATATTATTTTTAAAAAGTACCCATGCTGAAAAACCTATTCACCGTGTTTTCTTATGGGAAAATTTTCAATGCACAAATTCAAGGACTATCTGCTAAACAAAAAAAAGCCTATACCTACTCTGCGGGTTGAAGACATTTAATGATTCATCAACTTTCAAGCTAGTATAACTTGTGGTTCTCTAAATAAATTGAGCGTTAAGTAGAAACTTTGTATTTAAACGTTTCAAAAATACGAACAGATTTTGGGTTTCTCTTTTCATACTAGATAATTGATGTGTTCTATTTCTGGCGACATTTTGATAAACAACTGGTGCATTGAACTGTTCACCTAACCTGGTGAAAATCCTGAACTACACAACATAAATATGGTATTCACAAATCATACTCATGTTATCGCTCACGAAAATAGCTGGGGGTCGTTGGTAAAATCACTTCGTTTTGGTGGGTTTTATGAAGAATATTGTGAATCGTTACAGAGAGGTAGAGGCATCAGAGAGCGAAATATCAGAGATAAGTAATGTTCAGATACTCTAAAATCTGAGAGTTGAAATGTAGATTAGGATGAGGTGGAAACTGCATGGCCTTTAGAGTCTATTCTTGCGAGTCAGGGTGATACCTGCATTCTGTGCATCAGTGATTGCTGTATCCGCACCTCGTGGAAGATGAGCGGGAGATGGGAGCGGGATATTCAGCCCAAGGAGTTTGGATTTTGCAGGAGGAGGCATTGCAGCTGATATGAGAAGCTAGCGGCCAGCTCGGTAGGTACGGGCATACGGGTTTGTTACTCACGAAAATCGCAAGGATGAAGTGGTTTTATTACGCGGTATTAGAGTAGCAAGGTGAATAATGAAATGCCTTTCTAGAATTCGTCAAAGAAACAGAGAAAAGTGCGCAATAACGCCAGCAATGGCCAAATACACACAAAAGGTAAAATTGGAATAATTTTTAATAATAAAATTAACTACTATGGTAATGAAAAGCATTAATACCCTTCTTAAATAGCCTTAGAAAAATTAATTGACGCCGCTGTGGTGAAATTGGGGCACAATTTCATAGCTATTTATGCTTTAAAAATGAAATAGGTGAAAGAGAGTTGTTACGTGGGAAGCCGAGAAACAAACAACAGACGAAGCAAGAAAGAAATAGTCACTATAATAGCCCAGGAAAAGAGGGCATTCTATCAAAAGAAGAATCTACTTACAGCCAGGAAAACGAGCGTAGACGTAAGGAAACAATTCATCAGAACGTACTTGTGGAGCATGTTTCTTTACGACAGTGTGGTATGGACGATGACAGCTGCGGAGAAGAAAAGGGTGGAGGCATTCGAAATGTGGTGCTACAGAAGAATGATGAAGATAAAATGGATTGACCGAGTGAGTAACGAGGAAGTCCCGAGAAGAGTGGGAGAAAAGAGAAGTCTGCTGACAACTCTAAAAAGAAGACGGGACAACTTAATCGGCCACATCTTAAGACACGATGGCCTGATGAAGATAATCGTCGAAGGATAAGTGGACGATAAGGACGGCAAAGGAAGGCCTCGTACGAGATATATGGAACACGTCATGAAGGATGTAAAAAGAGAGGAGTTACATCAATATGAAGAGGCTGGTCGATAGAAGAATCGCATCGAGGGCTGCGTCAAACCAATCCTAGGATTTCTGACCCATGGTGATGATTTATGTTTTAATACTCATGCAGTAATACCCATTAGTAAGTGGCCGTATAGAACGCATTGTTTTGTACGGAGTAGGTGGGGTCTAATTGTTCCCAAGGACCCCTATCCTGTCTTCATTGATACTCATAGACTAGCAAGCAAATACCTCCTCCGGCACGTCCTAACCTCCTTGGTTCGGCAGATCACTAGAGAAACACCGCGAGTCATAAGGATTGGGGAGGAAGAAGGAGGGGGTTGTTTGGCATTTGGATTTGGGGGTGGTTTGGGGTCATATTCGGCACGGGGATGCCTCGTGGATCCTCGCTCGGGGGCGGGGGGGTGGGATTTGGGGGCAGGACACTCGCCCCCTGGTGTGGGGAGGCTGTGGGATGAGTGGAAGGTGGGATGGGGAGATACACATCATTTCCGGCCCGCTCCGGGAGGGGGTAGCAGGGGCCGTGGAGGGAAGGGGAGTCCGCTCTAGGGTTAAGGGTGTGGGGATCGGCGGGAAGGGGTGGGGGGGAAGAGGGAGTCTCGCGATTCTCTCCATCGGGGGAGGGGAGGGGGAGAGGTGAACAGCTTTTGTGGCCACCCCTCACGAATGATGTTACTCAGGTTCCGTCCGCCCCCAGACATCGGTCGAGTCGGTTTTGAGTTGTTATAGCTCCTTCATCGGTCGGGAAGCCACCGTGCCGTCGAACCAGTACTCCGGGGGAGGGTGCGAGATCTTTCCCGGAGGCGATCGGGGCGCGTTCATCTTCAGTTTCGCTCCACGGGAGGGCGTAGGGAGAGGCGGGAGGAGCTGGAGGTGTGGTCTGGTGTCCGGCCCGGGAACTACCTACGAGTCCGGGCGTGTCGGACCGTGAATAACCGGGGAACATCGGTGAGCGGGTCCGCCAGCCGCCCGGGGACAGGACGGTGAGTGGATTTGTGGTCCAGCGTCGATCCAAATTGGGATCAGGTTGGTGAGGTGGCTTGTGTACTGTCTACATCCATGTAATACCCTGCGAGCCACTACGAGGGTTTGTGGCAGGGGGTGAAGATCACCAAACATTCACTATTGACATGCAACTAGGATATTTAATTGAGACCTGCTAGATAATAGGGCCACATGAAGCTAGATGGTTAATATGTACATAATAAGAAAGGAATTATTGGTTGTTATTACACGCATCATGCACTACAGACTACTCTGACTATATTTCACCTACCTATTTACCTCCCTTTGCTACGCTGCCTATTTTTCTCTCTTATGGTACTCGGGAAAAATGACATTTTAAATCTATCGTTACGGCAATCTATCTCTCTAATCTTGTTAATCTGATCAGACCTAGCATAATACTTAATATATATCTTACATAATCTGTGAACAAATAGGTCTCGAGTTTACTTAAAAGGTTTAACCTAAATTTTAACCTGCGTTCTGATAGTAATTCCCATCCTAGTTCTTCTATTAAACTCGTAACACCTTTACAATTATCATAACGGCCTTAAACTAACCTAGCGGATCTCCTTTGTACACGCTCTAATTCTTTTATCATACCATCCTCGTACTCTTCTGTCTTCTCATCACGTACTCTAGGGTTCGACACCTGGCGTTGATTTTTGTCTAGGGTTGTGAATACACTGGGTTTTCCTGGCAGAAAGTTGATGTCAATCCCAAATTGAGTGTCGTATAGAGAGCAATTATCGTAATCCATTCGCCAGGTATCGTGTTAAACATTATTCGCTTGACGCCTTTCGTTAAGAGTATGCTAATGGTGATACAGTGCTTTCCATCACTATTCCTGCATTTCCTGAAAAATGCCTACGTTTTTCTAGTTCCCCTCCCATACCTAATGCTTCAAAGAATATCAGCTGTTGGTTGTATCCCCTTAATACATGGATATATAGTTTATATATAGGCACTGATTCCTTCCATTCGCTTCTTTTTTCTATAGCTCTCACCTATTATTAAACGTTTTCAATTCTATCTTTCATTTTATCTCCTGCATTCTTAACGTATGAATATTAAAATTTCCCTCTTTCGATCAGTTCTTCGGTTTGTTCATCTCCGAACACTGTATCCTAAATTAATTCTTGTTCTAAGCTTGAATTATTCGACTCTATATTTGTCGTAATTCTTCCACTCCCAGCGGTATCACCTTTCAAAGAGGATCAAAGTTCATGTAATCGCTTTGTAAATGTTTTTTTCATTCCAAGGGCCAGTACTCGGATATATTGGAAATGGCAGATATTTATTCTCATTTGAATATTGACCCAACTTGATAAATAATTAGGGCATCTCACGTTGTACAATCCGTCCGTCGGGGGCGTTAAACTCTTAGCTTGTGGGCGAATCTATCGTCAAGATTAGGCAAATGCTAACGGAGAGAATCGCTTTGATAGGAGTTTGGGACGTTAAACTGCAGGCTCCTCTGCTCCTTTTGTTTAGAGTATGCTAATACTGACGCATGGTTTTCTTCACATTTCCTCTGCTTCTAAAAATCCTACCAGTGCCTAACGACCAACCTAACCTTAATGACGCAAATAAAATCTATGTCACTTACTTTGAAAGACAATTATCTGCATGATTACACATCAAAGGGTTTTTAAATGCGGGTTTTAAATCTTCATTCCTTTGCCTGGCATCTGAGTGCCCACTATGACACAGCGTACCTACACTCAATCCACCTAAGTAAAAAAGCACCATTGACGACATTATTTCAAAACAAGAACTTCAGCCTATATGACGTTGCTATTGAACTATAAACAAATATTTTTTTATCCTTTATTCTGTTCAAGGTGGCTGTTTAACGCGAATGAAAACACCCTGAAAAGTCACGTGGTTGATTTCTGGGGTAGGCAGAGTCAGAAAAGTCAAGTTAGTCTCCGTAGAACCAGGAGTCTGGCACTCTTTTCTGCTATTATTCCATATTTTCCTATCTATACACATACCTTACAATTTCATCGCATTTCTATATTGCTTTTCACATGCTCTCTAATTCCTGCATCTTAAAATCACCGTATTTTAAAATATATATTGTTTTTATACGGCAGCTACCGGCGGCTGTGGTCATTGGGTTGTTAAAAATAAGTGTGGCATTGAAAGGTTCAGTGTTTTATCAAAAATCTCTAGCTCCAACGGCATATGAACCCGAATCCTCGGAATGGGAGGAAGACATTTGAGCCGCCACACTAATCCAGACTCTTTGTTTAAATTTTCTTTCATATATGTCCACATAATACGCTGAATGGCCTGACACGATGGCCTGATAAAGACTATCGCCGAGGGAAAAGTAAACGGGGAGATTGGAAAAGGCAGGCCTCGTATGAGATACATGGAACAGGTTGTGAAGGATGTAAAAGAGAAGAATTACGTCACAATGAAAAGGTTGACCGATGGAAGAATGGAGTGGAGGACTGCGTCAAACCAATCCTAGGATTGTTGACCAATGATGATGACGATGAATACGCTCAAAGCCTTCATAAATGTGTTTGGCAGGGGTGAAAGCTAACCAAACCTGTACTACCAATCATGATGCTTAAAAAGGATTAGTGGCCATATTTAAGTAAAATTATGAAAATTGAAAGAAGAATTCAGAAGCAAAGTTAACGTTCATAAACATGTAATTTGGGTTAGCTAAAAGCCATTGTACCGACATGTAACTACCAAGGCTACCTATTAATAAACTTCTGTATATATAATTAAATATTTCACAACTATTCAAGTACCTGATGATTATGCGAGGAAAGAATGAGTTGCCGGTTTGGCAATCTATTTCCCTAATTTTATGTTCATCATCCAATCTATTACAGTAAGTTGGTAAAATGTTTTGGCGTCATCAGTAATCATATCCTCTTGGAGTTAACTTAGCATATTTAATCTATATTGCAAACTGCGGTCTTATAATGATTCAATGTATAGTCTCCTAATAGGTTAGTTTCACTCAAGTAGTTGTCGTACCGCCCCTTACCATATCTGACCGATCATCGCTCCCATTCGTTATGTAAGCCTACTTCGAAAATATACCGTATACTGGTATTGTATTCTAGATGAGATATAACAAAATGGAAATAGCTCTCTTACATTTTCGTCACATTTACCCAGTACTCTTTTAATAAATACCAGACTACGATTAGCTTGACCAATGATTTCCCTACCCTAAGAAAGATCACGTGTAAGTCTAATACATATTTACTAAATGGCTCTTTTTCCACATTCAAGTAATATTGTGAATTTAACCCTTGCTCTCGATTATTTATAAACTAGAATTGCTTCTCTATTTTGCGATTAAAGCAGTGATTTATCCGGTGACAAGTTTCTCAAATTCCTTTTCGTAACTAAATATTTCCATCGATACCGCCTACTATTTCGAATTCAGTCGACATTTATATTCACCCATTGATGGCTAAATGCTTAGATCAATATGGGCATTTGGAAAAGAGAACTCTTTTATTCATAGCATTTTGTATCTCAAGTGAGTACATTTATTTCCCAGAGTCTTTGCTGTTTCGTGCCTAATAACGGCTTTGTTACCCACAAAGATCTCCAGTGTAGGAATGCTCGTGCAAGCGTTAATTACTTTTGGGAGGTGACCTACAGCTGAGGTCATTTGCACCATTTAGGATAAGTATGTGATTGGCTACAGTAGGGAGTTGCTCTGGGAACGGATAAAGGTTGGAGTGAAGCCCGGATTCAGCATTTGGCTACTCTTAAGGAAAAGTGGCAAGGGGACAATAGCTTAACGTCCCATCCGACGGGCGGAGTCCGAGAGACGAAGATTCGAAGTGCTCTCGACACAGAACTCAAGTAGGGACCAATATTCTAGTGAAACAATTTCTGACACAGCCTGCATTTAAACTCGAGCCATGGGGATTGAAAGCCAATATTCTTGTTGCCACAGCAATTCAATCCCCTAGAAATCATCATTAAGTTTCAAAGAGTGGATATCATTTAATATTTTAATTACAAGAAAGTTTGACTGGAATCTAGTTGAATAAAGTATAGTATAAATTGATACAAATCTAAAAATAACACCAAAATGCTTTTGGTCGGGGCTGGATATAGGACAGAAATCTCGGGGTTTCCCCCTTTAGCGTAGGCAAAATGTTATTCTAGCGTCCTACACCAATATGTCCCATTTAGAGATATTTTACGCCTTTTTAAGTGTATATATTTTTATTTCAGGATTCCATTTAGGTATCCGGTTAGTTATTCTTCTTGCCCAAAGCCATCCGCCTCAGATGCCTTTCCTTTCCTCTTTTTTCACTGCTCCTGCTAATTTGCTCCAGCAACATCCTTTCTTTCCCCAGCACCTCAAGAACTTCCTTATTTGTTTTCCTTCAGACCTCATCGAACTTCCTCTATCCTTTTGCGAAAGCACAAATTAAAACGACGCCCACTTCATTTCATCTTTTAATTCACAATGGCCCAGATCTTGGCGTCGTAAAACGCCTTGCTCCATACCATAGTCTTTACTAAACTTTTCCTGGCTTCTTTGCTTGAGGTTCCAGTACATGTTCCTTCCTCTTCATAAACGATACTTCTTCTTTTTCTGTCTTTCCAGATTTAGTCAATTTGCCTGTTGTGGCTTCACCATCGTAATCTCGGTCTCCCAACACTTCTTCTCCCTAAAGGCTTATACTCTTAAGACCTTTCTGGGAAAACTTTCTAGAGGCATGCCCTCAACATGTTCTTTCCATCATTTTTTTTTGTAATTGATTTCTTCTTCTGTCACTGGTTGTACTTCAAATTCTTGCCTTGTGCCTTCGTTTCTTATGTGGTTCAGACGTGTTACACCATATCACAGATCTAAGGAATGTCATTTCTGATATCTCAATATGTTTTCTAGGTGTCCATAAATGATAATTTTCTCACGTATTTCTTTGTCTGATACCTCATGTATCACGCTCACCCTTTTCCAAAATGTAAAGCAATAAACTGAATTGTCTATGATAATAATTTGAAGGGAAGAAGATTGATTTAGGAGTCGCCAGCAGAAAACATATTCTCATTTTGAAAATTTGCTTATCAATTGGTGAGTGATATACATGACATCCATCTCCAATTATTTTCTAAACATTTACACCTGCTTTTGGAATAAACCGTACGGAAATAAAGCATGGCACTAGAGAACCATATCCTCCTCAATGCGACAACTTTTTTATCTTGATTGGCTCGTATCGTAAAAAACAAACCATCATAATCTAATAGAATATGCAGTCGCCGATTGGATATTCTTCACTAAATGTGCATATGAACATCTTAATTAATAAATGCGCTTAAAACATTTTTAATTTTACACATGCTCTCTTAGTAAGTGCCACGCGTATCTGAGATTATTACGATAATTCACGTTGAAATAAGGACATCCTTTTTACTGAAGTTTGGGGCCTTATTATCTGCCTACAAGATCACCCCTCTCTGCCATAATAAAGCTCTATGAAATGTCAAACTAACTCATAAGACTGAGGGTTTAAATGACAGAACTATACTACTTTCTTATATGCAAAATGGGCGAAGGTCATTAGGTATTAGTTTCAGGATACGTCTGGTACACTGCTTACATCTTTGAGTTTTACTGTATTTCAATTTGTATCAACTCTAGCTTTCCTTTAAATGATATCCTGCTTTGTTCTTTTTTGCTAAAATCTTCATATCTTCCCTAAAATTATATCATGCTTAAAAATGTATCCCATTTTTCCTGCTAATATTAGTAATTTCTATACCAAAACCCTCAGTGGGATAACTATGTGTGATGATCGTGAAAGCTATCAGATAATTCCATGAAATACTAATGCATTCCTCAGTTCACGATCCAAGCAATGATCGAGAAGTATCTTATTAAATCAAAAAATATACAATGTTTCTTAAAAATATATAAAGATTTTTCTCTCGATCCCGCTTGCAAAGAAATAACCCATAACTGCATGCCAAAGTTTCCTTCTACAAATATTTTTAAAAAAATCTGAGAAGAAAATTCCAAATTCACATACGAAGAGAGCTAAGGTGATAGTGATTACCTATGATATCCTAACTATGGATACCCATTAAAACCGAGTCTAAGTTTCCCTGGAAATACGTTGTTTTCCATTGGATCTTGAAGGTGCCTAATATCAAATACGACAACAAAAATACCACGCGAAGAGTAAGGTGAAAAAGTGAAACTTTGCGTGAAAGAAATAATGACTTTCGTTTAAGGACTCACGTAGCGCCATCCAAGTTATATTAAGCTACCTCTTTAATCAACGACAAACACTGAATTAGTAGGAAATATATTTTGAATACTTTATTGTCTTTTGAAATAAACTAGATGTAAAGTAGTTATGATTCCTACTGCATGTCACCCAGGAGTAGGTACACTCGTGGCTCACTTGCTAACGGAGGCTGTAAATGCCTAAACATGCCTGATTACATTTAGTCAACTCCCATTAGCCCCAAGCTGTATCCGGACACCTTTCAAAGGGAGGAACCTATCTCTATCCAAACTAATTAAGGTACCTAAATATCCGCGGATTGGTACGGAACGCGGAAAACGGATCGTCGGGGAGATCGGAAGTGTTCCCGCACATCATACGAACGAAATATGAGCGAACGGATCAACCAGCAGAAAGACTGTTGACGTTGAAATGTCAGAGAAACTGAATGTATTCGTGCATCAATCTTTAAGCTTAACTCACCAAAAAACATTTAGATATTATTCTTTAGCATAACTGTATATTAGGGTGTCCCTTGTTTCCCTACTTCTAAACTTTTGTACTCTTACCCCCAATTTTGTTACAATGACTAAAACATGCCTACATTTCATTTTATCGAGATTGGAGCACTATAACCCATGCCGAATTGAACGCGAGCTCGCGCAAAAAATGCCCGTGACTTGTCACGCTGAGTCACGCCTGGCCCTTTAGGTTTGAGTGGCTCTTATTTTCCAACTTCTATACTTTTTAACTTTAAATTTTTTAACTTTAACATTTTATCCTTAACTTTTTAAACAAATTTACTACATTTTAGTGAAACAGGGGTTCAGAAAGCAGGTGAAGAACTGCAAAAGCTACCCGGGTGCAGATATCTACAGTGGTACCACAACTTGGTGATGATGAAATGGCACGTAAAACTCAAGAAATTGAAGAAATCGATGAAGAGCGTTTGGCAAGTAGAGAAACTAAAGAAATCTCAACAACGTTTGGCCTTTTAGAAGGAAGTGGAAAACAAACTAGACGAGAATTTGAATGTGAAATCAGTGGAAAGAGATGGGATAACATAAAAATGGGGTTACAGGAAGCAGTAAGAGAAGCTTTGGAGATAGGAAAACTTGTAAAGAAGAAGCCATGGATCACAAAAGAAGTCTTAGAACTGATTGAAGAGAGAATAAAATATAAAAATGGGGAAAATGAAGAAGGGCAAATTCGCTACAAAAGAATCAGGAATGAAATAAACCGTAAAGCGAGAAAAGCAAGGGAAATGTGGATGAAGGATCTATGTGAAGATGTACAAAGCAACCTCGCCAAAGGAAATGTGGAAGTTGCCTACAGAATGGTGAGAAATCGCTTCAAGGAACAAGATGCAACAACATCAGGGGCAAGAATGGAGAACTCTTAACTGAACATGAGGAAGAATGGAAAAGGCAGGCCTCGTATGAGGTAATGGAGCAAGTTGTGAAGGATGTAAAAGAGAGGAGTTACGTCAATATGAAGAGGTTGGCCGATAGAAGAATGGAGTGGAGGACTGCGTCAAACCAATCCTAGGATTTTTGACCGATGATGATGATGATAATACTTTTTAACTATTGCCCCCAAATTTGTTTACAATGGCTTAAAACATGCCTGCGCGAAATTTTATTGCGGTCGTAACAGCATAACCATTGCCGAATCGAACGCAAACGCCTGTCGGCACGTGCATACTGCAGAGTCGTCAGTTCTTCAGTAGCTCTAACTCGTTCAACATGTATTTTCTTGTCACCTGTCTAACATAATGTCGCATGATTTACTGAGTGACAAGAAACATTTGTTTTTAATAGGAGATATAAGACATCAAATGAATCGACACAAATTGCAACAAAGATACAGATGATGGCAGTTTTATTTTACAACTTATGGAAGGTAAAACAAACTGTCGGTGAAATTGCATTTCCTGTGGTTCGTGAGTTAATGATATTTTGGAAGAAAGCAAAATTTCCAACCAGAGTCATTATACTTTGTTCACACAAAGCCAGCGATTTTTATTTTGAATGGAAAAAATTGCAAAAGGAAATGAGATATTTCCAAGTGTCAAAAAGAAAGAAGTCTCGAAGAGGAGTTTATACAAAATTTGGATTAAATATTTGATATTGCTCATGAATATGCTCTACAATCACGCAAGTTGGAAAAAGACAGGTTCTTTTTGCTACAAAAGAGAGCCGTATAGGCTACCTTTCACTCAAATGTAGTAACTGTGATCGGAATAATACTCTGGGAAATTAAAATGAATCTGAATTAAAGGATATAGGATTTGCATAGATGGTTCTTCCTCGCATGAATTAAGAGCTTATTTAATATTTTTTAATAAATTCAAGTTTTAATGAGCCATAAATGGTTATTTAGCCTTATAAAAAAGGTATTTTTAGTCCGAAGGTTGGAATTTAGTAGTACACGGTTTCAATGGCTTAGAAATCCTCACTTATTATTCCTTAAAAACAAAATTTTGTTGATAATTGTAACAATATATTGGTGGAATTCGTATGGCAATGTGAAATTCTGCACGATTTGATAAAAAAATGTATCGTGCTAGATGAAGAAAGTTCTGCAACCGTATGCTAGCTGGCACATTTCAAAAGATAAGTTTGGCCAGTGCTGAAGTGCAAATTTATTTTTGCCATTATAATCACGGAAACTGATTTCATCAATAGATAATGCATTTCAGTGAATCTTATTAAGCCATCCATTTATTCCCACACGCATTATTCTCTCTGCAATATTGCCATACATATGGAGAATGCACATATTTCCTATGTATCAAAGATTTCACGTCATAATTGACTTGTCTCGCATTGGCTTTGTCAAATGCTAATGAAGTTAAATATTCCACTATTTACTTTTCTGCCCTCTAATTAGCAAAGTATCTTGGCAATTTTCTACACTATTTAATTATACTCTTCATTACTAAAGAGAATGGAAATGTGCTATCAACTCCGTATATTTCTTTTAGATTTTTAAAATTCACGCTATTCTATATTCGTTCTGTGAGTCAAAAAAGCAGCAATTGCAATGGGCATGTTTCTAGATAGGTTTGGACCCCGACAAGGTGCAGGATTAGAAATCTCGACCACAATCACGTTAAAGGGGTCACCTAGCCTTCGTAGAAACCCCTTGAATAACTTCCGCTCTCGTCCGAAAAGGTAGCCAACAACATGCTACATTTCCGGAGAAAAAGTGAGCATTAATTGTGACAACTCCGATAAGCCTGACCTAAACCACTATTACCTGTGTCTTCCCCGGAAATATTTCCATTGTTCCCTCTCTCACACCCTCATGCAATTTGACCCCAATCTGCTCAAAAAAGGAGAGTATGTCGGTGTCATCAAAATATATATCGCGGTCTTTGATCGTGTTTTGGTTTCTCCGTTTTTTGCTCAGAAATCATTCATCGGCGGCTGGCAAGGCTTTTTGCATTCCCCGATGTCGTGTCGCGCGGCGAGAGACATTAAAATGGGCAGTGGTTGAGAGGTGGCGGTGGAGAGACGCGTGTGCGGTCAAGCCGCGGTCAGCTCCATGACCCCGCCCCACGCAAATGAGATTTTAAAATTTGATGCGGCGTGCCGCAGGGATCGCGTTCGGGTCCACGCAGCTGACACACCGTCGCCCGCCGCGGCGCTTGTGCGATTCACGCCCACGCGACGAGCCCGGGTGATATTCCCCCGGCGGCGGCGCGGCGGTCGGGTTTTCCTTGAGGACTGCTTTCCACCGTTAATTCATCACCTACTAAATGCTCTGCGAGCCACCTAGAGCAGGTGTACCCAGCCTTAGAGTGTGAGCGTCTCAATTTCAATCTTCAGGAAAACCAAACTCCAGCAAGATTCCACTAAATAAAATTTGGTCGGCGAGTTTACTTCGTGGAATTTAGACATAGTAAAGACAAAATGCTTGTAGCAAGGAGAAAAACCACTCTGCAAGATTCCACATAATTTATTGAGACACCGACCTAGGTTTCAATTGTAGTAGAATCATCTTTAAGGTAAGCCAAGTCGCTTACCTTGAAGATGATTTCACTACAATCGAAACCTAGGTCGGTGTCTCAATAAATTATGTGGAATCTTAAAAAGAGGTTTTTCTCCTTGTTACAATCACACGGTTCCACCAAGTTAAGCCTGAGAACCTCCCTTTTATAAAATGCTTGGTTGATTTCACAACATATTTCGACTCTACAGATTTCAACCTTTACAGAAGTAAAGTAAAGATAAAATATTTGGTTGATCCCACAATTTATTTCGACTCTACCTCCTGAGTATCGCCTGTAAAGGTTGAAACCGGTAGAGTTGAAATAAATTGAGGAATCAACCAAGTATTTTATGTTTACTAAGTTGCAACTAGAATTTCAGTTTTTTTTTTAACTTTTCGCGCATATGCAGGTAAATGATGTGCATTGCAGAAGATATTATCACCTTAATTAAGAGTGTGGGGTGTATTTCGTCTGGCTAGATTCCCATCCAGTTGATTTTGAAGTCCCACGAGTGGAACGGATCTGTAAGTTGGGAAATACATACTTGGTGTGGTACGCAAAAGGAGAACCTCTTATGATCACTTCACATGATGTTCTTATAGCCACGCATGCTTCCCGTATTTCATCATTGCATGCATTCCCTTCTCATCTACGTGTATCTAAGATGTTCCTCTTTGACGCATCTTTCAATGCATCTCCCCCGTATGTTCCACCTGATCACTCTTCCTTTTCCTAATTTCCTATGTCAACTTTGCCTTCCCTAGCAATCTCCGAACTTCCTTCTATGCCTTTCATTTCTTCCATCCTTTTTGATGAATGAACTTTTCAGGGAAGGTTACACGCAAAATAGCAAAGAATATACGTATGAATTTGAATATACGCATGAAGAATACTCGTATGAATAAGAATATGAACTGATTTGGAATTCAATTACCAATCATTAGTTAATTTATTTTACATGGTTTAAAGTAAGCATGTCTTTACCGACCATAATAGATTGAATTAATAGATTCCTAGATAGTCTTTTTATTTTATTACTCTAGAAACTTCTTAGCCGTTATAAATTGCAAGCCATCATTCTAAAAGTCCTGTTAAAGTCTCTCTACTCCGATCTTTTCTTTCATAATCTCTTCACGATTAAGCAATTCTTCTCTATTTGCTTCATATATCTTATCCCCTCAACAACTACCTTCATGAGATCATCAAGTTTTAAGATTCAACCCACCTTAGTTCAAGATTGTCCAAGGTCTTTTACCTTAACTCTTTCGGGGTATCCATTTTATTCTCACCATTCTGAACTATTTCATTTCAAATACTTCCGGTCTTAGATTTTCTGTGGGCAGTATTAACCGCACCATAGAAGAACATTCTCCAAATTTACGCTCTAAATAGTAAGTGTTTTCTAAGTTCCTAAATGAGTAGGATGCCCATCTATTGTCAGATTATTCTTTTGTAGAATTCCCTCTTTAACTGGGTTATTCTCCTATTTTTTTATAAATTCAACCGCCACTGGTTAATTTCCCATCGGTCTAATCAAGTTTGGTTTTGCTTTTTTCTTCACATTTATTTGATGGACAGATTAGCACTATTTATAAAAGTATAGCAATATTTATATTTTGCCTCGTGTGCGAACGGCTAAAAAACCAAATGGAAACAGTTTTAGGAGAAAATATGTATTATGAATGAAAATTTTCTATATTATATATAAAAAAGTCTATTTGACCGATTCTTTAATCCACAGGTATAATTTTATGGTACAGACCGCACAATTGTTGAATGATAAGGTTATGCCGGTCTCCAAAGTTACTTGTAAACTAGTAGCTTCGTGAATTAAGCCCAGGTTAGGATAGTGCAATAGCAGACGTTTACAATAATTAGAAATAATGATTACTGAAGACCATAATAGTTGGGTCAAATAAAAGTGAAAAATATATATTCTCCAGTAAAGAAACGATATCAAGCCCTTAAGCCCAACGGTATTCAACATTTAATACACTCACGGGGGAAAATCCACATTCTTTATTGAGAGATAGACGACCTAGGTCAGGACTTAGGTTTCAACTTTCTGCGTCTTATGAGTTTAGTCAACTAGGGATGTAAAACAACTTCATAAAGTGACACCTTCAGTGTTAGCTTATGTTCAAATGTACTAAATAGAAATTCAGTCGAATATCCCACCTGATTTGGAGTCACTTTGGTTACTTTGGCCACTAACACCTTGACTTGCATGTGAGTGATAAGAGTAAAATAAAATATGATCTCATATGGACATTGGGTGCTGGACATGGTCTTAATCCCGGTTCTTCAAAAAGCGAATGTGCGCGTTTTTAGTGTTTTTTGTCATTACAGTTTATTTAACTTGTCTATAGGAGCGAAAACGTGATCACCACTCCAAAACATTTTCCCTGAAACTTCAAATCACAAATACCAATCAGTAAAGAAAGTATTTAGGATTGTTATCGCAAGCAGCAACGAGCCTCTGGAGGGCCTTGCATTATTGATGATAGTAAAAACGGTGATAAAGAAGGGGCCGTGATCCCAAACCTGAAATAATTCTGGCAGCTCCGGCTAGCATACTCAAATTTTCCCAAAACATCACTTCCAACATATATTCGGCGACGGGTCGGCTTAAAGGGTCTCGGGTGGGTCGATTGAAAATGCAACGCGTTATCTGCTGGGACTGCCGATGCATCCCGTTTTGGCATTGATTTTCGACCAGGTGGCTCGCATTTCCCGGTTGGGAATCCGATTTAACTCACGATTCGTTCACCGTAAGAGCCAATCATGAAGTTGGCCTTCGCGAAAGAAAAACAGACTATACAAAACAGACAGGCTGGTCTCTGCATTAATCTTATCACTGGTTTCGTTTCGCCCAATTTCTCACAACCATTTCAAGGGTTGTATCCGATCAAAATTGGTACTTTTTGATTAATTTATGCAGCCGAAGGCAAGTCGGCCATTGTTCTACATGAATGCGTTTATCCTTACTTGCTATTACTCACTCTTATCTCAAGTTTTACACTATAACTAGGGTTTAAATTCAAGTCCTTCTTCTGTTGCAAATGTAATATCAGCTTTGCTATCCCTCACTAAATATTAAAACCAACCGAATGCGTATCAATGTGGTATCTTCTTATGAAGTTTGCTCAGTAGGTTTTATATGTATACTTATCGAATATTAGGATGTATTTACCAAAAGTGACTTGGGAAATATCACCTGAAGAGGGAACACCGTAACGGAACCAGTTGTACGGGATTAAAAGCGTGGAATAGTGGAATTATTTATTTTATCGCTTCAAAATGCGATAATTCCAAACACGAAAGCCTGGGATCCTGTAAATTGAGATATAAAAATCATAAAAAAGTAATAGATGGTACGAATTCCGGTGAGATGCGGAAGTTTTCCATTATGGATAAATGAAAAACGTAGTAAACTCCAGTGAATTTTATTGCGACGACCTAGGTTTCGACACGTAGTGTCATCTCCACGTGAAACTAGAACCTGAAGATTACACTACGTGTCGAAACCTAGGTCTTTGCAATAAAATTCACTTTGGAGTTCAGTAAGTTTTTTCATTTATCCATAAATAAAAAAGTAATACAGGATACGAATCCCGGTGAGATGCGGATGTTTTCCATTATGGATAAATGAAAAACGTAGTAAACTCCAGTGAGTTTTATTGCGACGACCTAGGTTTCGACACGTAGTGTCATCTTCAGGTGAAACTAGAACCTGAAGATGACACTACGTGTCGAAACCTAGGTCTTTGCAATAAAATTCACTTTGGAGTTCAGTAAGTTTTTTTCATTTATCCATAAATAAAAAAGTAATACAGGATACGAATCCCGGTGAGATGCGGATGTTTTCCATTATGGAAAAATGAAAAACGTAGTAAACTCCAGTATATTTTATTGCGACGACCTAGGTTTTGACACGTAGTGTCATCTCCAGGTGAAACTAGAACCTGAAGATGGCACTGCGTGTCGAAACCTAGGTCTTTGCAATAAAATTGACTTTGGAGTTCAGTAAGTTTTTTTCATTTATCCATAGATAAAAAAGTAATGTTTGATCGTATGACTGTTGTGGAGAGGTCTCACGTGGCCAATGTTTTTGCATTGTTCATTCAAACGAAGAATTCTTAAGAAGAGTTGGAGAAAAGAGAAGTCTGCTGAAAACTCTAAGAAGAAGACGGGCCAACCTAATTGGCCATATATTAAGACACGATGGCCTGATTAAGATAATCGTTGAAGGATAAGTGGACGATAAGAATGGCAAAGGATGGCCTCGTACGAGATGTATGGAACAGGGATTATTGACCGATGACGATGAATCGTACGAGGAAAGAAGGGCATTTTAAATCTGTCAGTTTGGCAATTAATTTCTCTAATTTTGTGATTATGGTCCAGTCTACCATAGTTTTGTTTAAAACAGTCGATGCTTAGTTTACCCTAGAAGTTAAAAGTTTTGTTTTAAAGTTCTCGGATTGTTGCACCGTTGTCGTAGGTATAAATATTTTAATAGGATATAGCCATTAAATATTGCTCATAAATCTCTGTTTCATAGCAAATACTTGATTCACTGAAAATTGGCCTAATTTACGAGTTGGAACCCAAGTTGTATGAGGCTTGGAATCTATGTGTTTCAACTTACACTCATTCCAGATTCTCTCCACAACCTCGAGTGGGCTTGTGGAGTAACTGGTAGATGCAGATGATAAAGAGCCCTATTTCTTTCCATCCAGGTCAAGGGATTCCCCATCGGTCGGGGTTGCACCCTTTTAGTGGGTTGACCACACCCAACTGCTTGATCGTGATGCGGGTCCGAACTCCGGGAGCCTGAGTGCCGCAAACCACGGAGGAGATGGCGACAGAGGTCACCGACCCCCGCCTCCTGGGCGCCGCTACCCACCACCACCATCACCTACACCACCTCCAGCACCTCCATCACCAGCACCAACAGGGGCCCAGCTTATCCCAGCACCAGTTACATGCCCTGGTGCCGTCGCAGTATCAGGGACCAGTGGTGAGTGTTGTCTAATCATGACAGTGTTAGTATTAAGTCTACATATACAGTATACCCTGCAAGCCACAATTAAGGTGTGCGGCAGGGGGTGAATTCTTACCAACCATGCACTACATTTCATGCATAAAAAAGGATTAGTATTAATATACTAGTATAAACTTAACTATTTAAAAAAGATAAAAATAGCAAAGTAAGCATGGAAAAACATACTGTTAGTTTGGTTTCCTTCAAGTCTTTATACCAACATGCAGCTACCTATGCTATAAATAAATTCACTCGTATTGGACATATTTACCCCTCTTCATATCCCTAACTGTACGAGGAAAAAAGTATATTTTGAAAGTATCAGTCAGTTCGGCAATGAATTTCTCTAATTTTGTGATCATTGTCCAGTCTACCATAGTAAGTTGGGGTTCGCAAAATATTTTTAACGTCTTTTTTTAGGAGATTAAGTCTAAATTTAAACGTGCGATCTGACAATGATCCCCATTTTAATTCATTTAATAAACTGGTTACGCTAAATAGTTATCGTTACGTCCCTTTACAAATCTTGCCGATCTTCGCTGCACACGTTCAAGTCCATTATTTAGACCGATTTTGTGGGAATCTCATATACATGAAGCACGTAGGAGAGTCTAAAATCGACAATTTCTTCCTGGACTCATCAAGCTCGAATATGATGACAGACTTAGCCTTCGAAACGTCTATGCAGACCCGGTGGGAAACCAAAGAACTCTTAGTTACTTTCGTAACACTTTTTTACGTATCTAGCTTCTCTTGGCTGCACATTTTCCAGTTCTGAAATTAAAATCTACTTTTTCTGTATTCAATACATAAATATGATTCTATCAAGGGGACGAACTAGGAAAAGATTAAATCGATCTCTCGTCTACCCTGCACAGCCCTCGCCAGACAACCTTACGGTGGCTTACAGAACACTCTGTTGTTGTAGATGCAACTGATGATCCTATTTTTTTGGCGTTTACTTTTCAACTCGATTTTGTTTATATCTCCAACGTGGAGAGTGGGATTGTCTCAAAGTCTTTCGATAAGTATAATGGGGCCCACTCAGCAGGATTAAGGCCGGGTCCGTCTCCAAGTGCCAGAATTGCTTTCTTAGGTTGATTCTCTAGGGGCGCGAGAAGGATTTAGGGGACGTGCCCCCAATTGTCTTTTCTTCCGGACGTAAGATGGCGGCGTGAGATTGTGTGTTGACCCCGAGAGGGGCAAACGAGGGATTGGAGGTGGGGGAGGAGGTTCGCAGAGGACGGACCGGAAGTGAACGCGGAAGCGACGTAACGGGGCAAAGATATTCGTAACGCGCATCGATATTCGATACTACCTATTTTTACTCCTTCATATCAATCTATTAGTCGTCTCTGGAGCGTGTGATATTGAGTGTTAGATCTTCAAGCTTGAAATGAAGACAGAGGAGGAAAAGGTCCATGGAAAAATGGTATTAAGGGTCATTTTCGTACACATCTAAAATTGACCCTACAAGCCATCGCAATGAAGTACGGGAGGGGGCACAAGATCACCGACTTGACGCCGAGAAAAAAAAAAGAATTTTTGCTTAAAAAGACACAAGGAAAGAAATTTTTCGGGAGCTAATTTTCTATTATTTTTTTGTATTTTTTAGGAATTATGCTATTTTGCGTTTTGGTCGAGTCTTGTGTGAGGGAGAAATGATTCCTTGCATTGCTTGCTCTGATAGTTGATTTCTGTTGATTAAAGGCGTTTTTATTTTAATTTTTTCTCCTTTCCTTTATATTTAAATTTTATTATTATCCTGCTCATGTAGTGATGCGGTAGAACTAAATCTATAAATTCACCTTCAACTTTTAAGTGACTTCAATTTTAAGTAAGTAACTTATTTATTACTTTATAACCAATTAAGTATATGAAATGGAAAGTTTTGTCCATTTTATGGCCATGGAAGTCCTGCATGAATAAAGACTTTGAAACTACATCCTTACTTATATTACTTTTGATCATCTCCTTCTCATTTAATATACAATCTATATGTAGGCAGGCATTAATGATTCAAACGATCACACTGCAGTTGAAGAGGTGATGCACTTGATAGACTTGAAACCAATTATGGACTTTAATGCTGAATATTTTCTTACAGTGTTATTGTACATTAAACGGTTGAACCCAGATGTAAAATGACAAATTGATAATTTGAAGGATGATTAAGGGTTAAGTAAATGCAGTGGTTAGGGCACTGGACTCTCACCCGGAAGGCCCGGATTTGAATCCCAGCCCTGGCAGATATTTTTCATCGGTAAAAATGAGTCGGCTACTTGAGTCTTTGATGGATAGCATTCGAGTACAGTACTCCGTCCGACGAATGGGACGTTAATCCGTGATCCCCTTTGCAACTTTAATTAAGAGCAGGCTAATGCCGACTCCGGGGTTCTCTTCGCCCCTCCTCATTTTCATTCCATATACCTTCCTTATACCTTCTTCCCGGCCTGAAGCGTCTAAGTGAGAGTGCTGACTTAAAATCACAGTTTCTAAAGAGAGATAAAAGCTATGAGTCGATACTAATATATATGTGTAACCGATATTCCCGATTCCCGCTGTAAAGTTGCGTTTACACATATCAGTTAAATACTATGCTAGCCAACTGCTAAAGCCCCACTCGCACGAGTAAACAACAGCTGCGATGCGAGTTCAAGTCGATACTGGACATGAGTCGAAGGATATTGATCCACATTCGAGCTATTAGCAAAGTTGAAGCCCGTCTACTTTCCAGCGGAAATGCATCCAACACAATCGCAAGAATCGCCAACGGAAAGAAATACACGACTTCTGATACCGGGAATTTGGATATAATAACAAGGATATCCCTCCCAAAAGAGGAGATTCTGCTCTTTAAAGAATGGGAACAAAAGATAATCGTCAATGGAATTTATTGCTTGAAGAATTTCATGAAAATTTAAGCGACAACCATTATTGACATCAAACACTTTTTCTTTGTTATGACAACGCTTAATAGTGGCATTAAGCTGCATAGATGTTCGTGCAGACGAATCATAGCAGTAGCGATGTATATATATCGTGCATCTCTCGACTGTAATAGTAGTCAACTGTTGCGTGTAAACGCTGCTTAATAACAGTTAGTGACCAATCGTAGCAGTAACGATAGCGATATGTCCCGCATCTCGCGGCCGTCATAGAAGTCAACCGCTACGTGTGAACGATGCTCAACGATTCTCTGCATCGGAGTATCGCTTCTGCGACTGGTCAAAATGGTATCTGCCGCTCCCTCTCACCACTTCGCCCTCCTCCCCCAACCCCGCCGTGCTAATCAGTTACTTAACGCGGAGCCTTCTTCTAATCACTCCCCTTCGGAAGAAACTCTCCCGCCCGCCGGTACAGGGGGGTGTACTTTCCCCCGGCTCATGGGGGGGTGTCGGTCCATCCCACCCCACCATCCCCTCCGAACCACCCCCATCCCATTGTCCTTTCCCCGTCTCCGGAGGTGGTCCATCTCGTTATCTCTGGGACAATGAGCTGTGGGAGGCGGGTGGCAAGTGGAAGGAGCGAAGGGCTAATTGGATACGGGACAAAAGGGTCGCCGCCCTCAACAACATCGGCACACACTTCTGCGATGTCCTGGCGCCCCGCAATTCGAGAGCCGCCACCTCTTCAACGGAATCTCAACCTTACTAGACCTCAGCGTCCTCCCCTTATCAAGAGTGCACTCCTCGCGAAAATGTTCTTCTTCTCACAAGCAGAAGAGCGATATTACTTTTCACTAGTTAGGCCCCACCTTGAGTATGTAGCCAGTGTATGAGAACCGAATGAATTAGGTTTGATCAGAAAACTAGGCAGCGTAGAGCAGCTAGGTGCGTTAAAAGGTGTTTTGATAGGTTAAGTAATGTTTCAGAATCAATACAAGAATTAGGGTGGAAATCACTATCAGAGCGTAGGTTAAAGTACAGATTAAATCTCTTGCAGAAATTTAAATCAGATAGCTTCATTGAACATGTTAGGCATATATTAAAAACACCAGATATATTATGCTAGATTCGACCAGATAAATAAGATTAGAGAGATAAATTGTCGCACTGATAGATTCAAAATGTAATTTTTCCCCCATATTATAGGAGAACAGAATATGCAGTATAGCATAGGGTTAGGTAGAAGGAATATTTTAGAGTAGTCTTTAGTGCATGATGCATGTATTATTAACAACCTATTCCTTAAGTACTATGATGATCCTAATAATATAGTTGCCTGAGACACTATAGTAGCATGTTTATAGTGCATGTTTGGTGATCTTCACCCCTTGCCACACACCCTCGCGGTGGCTTGCAGGGTATCGCGTAGATGCAGATGAAGCTCCATTGCTTCACACCTTAATGCCTTCACAAAATATTTTAATTTATTTCATTTTCATTCAAAATTTTATTTTTCTTCAAAATTATATATTCATTCAATATTTCATATTCATTCAAAATACCTTATTTTTATTCAGGTTAAGGTTTTTTTTATTTACCTTAACCTGAAAATGAAATTGCACACATCACCTTAATATCAATGAAGCGAACAGATGAATTTATGGTGGTGGATCTTTTCCAGGATTTAAGCAGGTCTGTTTGAAATACGAACATGTATTATGCATGTTGGTTGTGCTTCTAAGATGGTTCTTTGCACTTTGGAAAAAAGGTGACATTTTTAGTGTTAGTCCTGCATGATATTCATAGAACTTTCCTGTTAGGTAGGTAGTATATGTACACTTTAGTGCAGTACCTACTGCATGATTGGTAATAACACACCACCTACCACATACCCTCGAGATGGCTTGCAATGTAGTCAATAGATATAGATAACATTACTAAATACTTGTTTGCATTATTTAAACTTTGTCACAAGTACTACTTAACCGCTATTTGGTATTTTCCGATCTAGTCAGGACATTAGTAGAAGTAAAGAACTCCTGACAATTACCAAAAAAGGTCATTGGTCAACTCGCAGTTGTAATAAAAAGTGGGGAATACAGCCGAGTATTTTTGTGACGCTAAGTCCTAATTATACAAAGTAAACTCACCAACAATTTAATTCATTCGATAGCTTCAGCATATGATAATATATATATATTTCCGGCAAAGAATGACCGAAGAAGAATTATCCACAGTTTGTATAAAAACCTAGTAGCTGCGATTGTTATAAACCAAATATGGACCTGGCTGTGAAGAAGCAATAATAAGGAAAGGAATGAGAAAAGGCTGTGTACTGCATCCCGTAACTTTTAATATTTATTACACGAGATCCATAAATGAAATTAAAGTCTTCTGGAGTGAATATCCACAGAGAAAAAAATTAGCATGCTGCGATTCGCTGATGACACAGCACTCATAGCAGAGACAGAGGGATCTGAATAAGATTCTAGTAATAATTGAAAGGATAATGGCCAGATAACAGCTGAAGATCAACAAGGAAAAGACTATGATTTTGGTATGCAGCGAGAGAGAAGAAGTCAAAACCAATGTTAAACTAGAAAACAAAAAACTTGAGGATGTGAAAGAGTACATTTAATCAAATGGTTCGACAAACGGTAAAGTGCTCATAATAGTGGGAGGAAAGAGGCGTCTTCTGAAACCCCTAAGAAAAAGACAGGACGAATTAACTGGCTACATCATGAGACGATGGTCTGATGAAGACAGTCGTTGAAGGACAAGTGGATGGGAAGAACGACAAAGGAGCACCTCGTATGAGATGCATGGAACAAGTTATGAAGGATATGAAAGAGAAGATATATATCATATATCAGATCATATACCTTCATATATATAAACATGAAGAGATTAGCCGATAGAAGACTTCACTGGAGAGCCGCGTTAAACCAATCCCAGGATGGCTGACTAATGTTGACTGTGACGTGAAAGTAGAATCTCGTCCGGATGAGAAGTGAAAACTGTCATGTGAAGTGATCGGTTCTATGAGTCAGATATGTACACCATCGGAAAATTTAATCATATCAAAAAAAAGAAGCCTTTTCACTTTTTTCGGCGCAGAGTGCTAAATATTAAATAGACGGATAAAATAAAAAATGAGGATGCATAGAGGAGATCCGTGGAAGAAAGGCTTATGCTGATTATAGTGGGTCAAAGAAGGGACACTGTATTTCAGACACTTAAACCTGATTTTAAAACGCGCGGTTAAATATTTTAAAGGTTAAAAACGGCCGGAGTTACGATTTAATGCAGTCAATATTCATATCTAATAATTCCTTACCTGGTGTACTTATGTCACTATTCAATAAATTCAATAAATGAATTTGTCAAGAATATAATTGTGGGACAAAAAAGTAGTGACTCTGCGAGGAAGACCAAGGGAAACTATACGGGATAAATAAAAAGAAATTTGATAAAGAATGAATACCAGGATCTCACTTAGCCGGCATTAATTATGGAATAAAGGAGGGCTGTTGTTAACTAATCTTAGAATTGAAAAATAATGATGAATGTTAGATCACGATAGTAGAGATTTAAAACCCAACGAATACGGATGGAATATAATGCTAATCACATGGCATCTCATCATTTATTCACGTTTATTTTCTTCCACTGATTCATTCTGAGGATATCGTAGCTTTTATTTGAAAGAATCAACGAGAGTAAGCTCATCTGCTGAGTATAACCATCCCGGTGAAAGCTACTCGCGGCACACGCTGCCGTAGATGGACAGGTGAGGGGGACAAGGGAAAAAGGGGAGGGGAATCAGGGTTGGAGGAGAGATTAGGGTGGGAGGGGAAGGGCAGGGGGAGTGGGGTGAGGGGAGAAGATCGTATGGAGCTCGTCGGTTAGACAATTGAGCATCGCGCCGACCCGCAAACAACCCAACGCCGCTAATGGACGGGAGCGCTTCGGAGCTTCTGTCTCGATGGCTTGGGGGATGGTGGGAGGGTTGTTTTGCGGGGTGGAGATGGGAGTCGGTGAGTGTAGCGAGACGGGGGAGCGGCAGATGGATTGGGAGAGGTGCTGGATCGGAGCGTGGGGAGGGAAGTCAGTCCTGGCTCGAAGAAAGCGAAGTAAGCACACTGAAATCGGAATGAGTGACGAGTGGTTCGATTATGTAGGTTCCATCTCGGGCACCGCGAGTCGGCACAACTTACAAAGTTGGCCATTTCATCGACGCCGTTTTATAAACACTTCCACCACTGATAAATCTACCTAGCACCCTATAGTCCACTTCTAGAGTAAATGGCAGGGGGTGAGTCATCCCCAAGCACTTACGTACGCTAATGGATATCCTACTACGTAATGAGTAGAGTTGGGTTTTGAGGTGATTCAACTAACAAGGTTGCATCGCACCGTCTAAGCTAACTTACCCCTGAACATAATCTTTATTCGTTATGTACATGAGATCTATAACCGAGGTGGGATTCGAACAAACGGTCTTTATGGGGATTGGGTTGGTGTGGTGGCTAGAGTACTGGCCTCCCATCCCGAAGGCCCGGGTTCGATTCCCGGCAGTGGCGGATTTTTCAGTGGAAAACCGGTCCCCACTTGAGTGCCTAGTGGAGGGCATTTCAAGTACAGTACTCCGTCCTTCGGATGGGACGTTAAGCCGTGGTCCCCTTGGCGCCTTTCGTTAAGAGTAGGCTAATGCCGACGCCGGGTTTCTCTCCACCCTTCCTCCGTTCCCTGAAAACTCCTACCATTACCCGATTACCCACCTATCCTATATGGCGCAAATGACCTCAGCTGTCGGTCGCCTCCCCTAAATAACCAACCAACCAACGGTCTTTATGTTGACAGCTCGGCGCGTTACCGGCGTGGACACCACATCCAGCTACCACGTAATGGTAAAAACGTATTAGTTAGACATTCACCAATAACACGGGCACACGAGGTTAGGGATACTCGCTAGTATGATAGCTTTCCTGTATTGAATGAATAGAACCGATATACTGGCTAGCAAGCATGATTGTAATCATACTAACTAATCTACTTTACTTCATGCTTGGAGTGGTACTAGTTTGTTGGCAGCACCCAGTAGCACCTAGTAACCGCTAACCAATGACGTCAAGCGTCTGCAGTCACTGTGTGATTTCTCTTTTCTTTGAATCAGTAAGTAATACAGCTTCAACCCCAGCACAAGTTTGATGACATGTTTGCGAGCTCATGATAGTTTGAAACCTCCCACGATGGTTCCAATCATGCCAAATTCCGTCCTCAATATCAAGTAGCGGCTAGCACACTAGGTCTTGTTCTGGATCAATTAACGTGTGCAGCCGGCTTCATTTATTGTTATGTTATACTATAATGGGGTAGTTTACTCAGAACGAAAATCACTCTTTTCCACACCAAATCATTAGATGGAAACGAAAAATGAATTTTAGTGAAAAAAATAATCTCCTAACCAGAGTCATTTGCTTACAAATCAAAAATTTAAAGAAGGAAAAGGCGACGCCCAACGAACGAGCTGTGTTAAGGAGATCTACGTCATCTACCTCCCCTCCTTGACTGTTTTGAGGAAGAATGGGAGGGGAGTGGAGGTGGGGAGGGGAAAGCCTGAGGAGATCCTGTCGCATTCTGTAAAGAGCCCAAAACAACTGAAAAACGACATTTTTTCGTATACATTTGGGTGTGACAAAAAGTGTGCTTATTCACAAATTACGATATAGTCGAATATACAATGAATTTCAAAATTATCTGAATTGATTATAACAACCGCTTCCATTGGCAGAGTCAACTGTGTGTCCTCCATCGTGATTGAGCGAAGGAGCTTCGGAGTGTCAGTTGTGATTGGACGAAGTTGATGACGTACGAGTCCTTTGCACGCCCATTTTTCCGAAAGGGTAAAAAAAAAATCAGTTTTTCGCCTCGTATAACTCGAGAACGACTTGACGGATCGAAGAACGGAAAAATACATGTCTTTTTATTTTATAAATTCTATCAGATTCTGCATTAAAAATTTGGTATACGACCCCATTAGAGGAGCTATGCTACCCTGTCCTCCTATCTTGACCCAATCCCACTCCTCCGACGTTAGTTTATCAATAATTGTGCCTTGGTTTTCTTTCCGGTTGGATATCGGCAATTATCTTCCATTAATTTATAATAGGCCTATATCTTTCGAATGAAATCTTATGAGAGACATTTAAAAATAACTTATGTCTGAAAAAGGAGGCTTAACGCTATCGTTTTTGGATAGATTTGAAGTAACTTAAACAACACGGAAAAAGAATTCTTTGCATACGAAAAATTCTTTGGAACATACGAGAAGAGAGAGAGAGGATTGGAAAGAGCCAATCAGGAGCGACCTTGCGGAGCAAATCACGTGTGACCTGAGAAGAGCCAATCAGGAGTGACCTGAGCAAAGGCAAAGAGTATATATACCGGCATTTTTCTTGGACCTGACACTCAACGCCCTGAGGACGATGGCAGTGTTAGCCGTCGAAACGTCGGCCTTAGCCGTTTCCCTGACCCGGTGGAGAACCCGTGAAGACTTCACCAGCATTATACGCCGGAAAAAACAAAATTCTACATCAGAATTCTTTGCAGTTTTCTACTTATTTACATTATAAATGCTAACTTTACATCCGGTTTCGATATCTTGCATCATGCATTCATGTTTCATTTCCCTCGTGAAGATGAAGTCCTTTCAAAACTCTAGAAGTTCACCAAATATTGTTGTATTTTATCAAGGTTCTTGTAATTTGGAGAAAAAATATGCACTGCATTGTAAACAATCATAGTATTCACCGTATTACATTTCTTGTGGATTATAGATGGTGCTTGAAAGTTAATTAATGAAATAAAATGTTTGAATTGAAATGAATTTTTAGTAAAATATTTTTTTTTAAATAAAGCCTCATGCTAAAAAACTGATCTTAACGTGTATCCAAATGGCAAAATGTGAAAGTGTATAAATGCGACTCGGAAATACCAGATAATATGAAGTAACCGTTATTGTGGGTAGATGACATTTAATTACTTACAAAGCATCAAGTTCGCGCTAATTATGTATCTCTAAAACAGCGATCGTTGCAGAAAAGCGCAAATGCGAGACGGTTTTGGGATCATCTTTCATATTATAGAGTAGATTTCTATAGCCAACATTTCACCTGTCGGGTGTCGTAGTCAGTAGTATAGTCACCATTTCACATCTCCACTATTTTCTCCCGAAGTAAAATTATGCCTCTCAATTGTATTTAAATAGCAGAAATTTGCAATTTCTATCCGAAAATACTATAATACCTCGAATTCTATACAGTATTCGAAATTCGAGAGTTCAATAAATATGCTAAAATAATTCGATATCGAGATCTCAAATGACTATGCTAAACAAGCTATATTTGGCGTATTGATGAAATACATTATAAATGCCACAAGAAGACGGCGGAGATAAAAGTCTGTTTATGAGTTTGGCCTCGTAGTTTATGGTAGGAAGACAACAGTTTCAACTAATGGAATTCCGGAAAAACGGTTACCTTTTAACCATAAATAACCCGCCGAAATTCGTCACAGTTCGAAATAAGAAAATAATAACTTTTAGCATTTAATTTACAACTCTAGTATTTGTGGTTTGCGTGATTCGAGATATTCAAATATTTGAGTCATGATTTAATATTCGTATTTGATATTCAAATTCGATAAATCTGCTGTTCGACCCATCTCTAGTATAGTGTACGAACGGAGTAGTATTCTTTGCATGCTGCATGGTAGTAGGTATAAACTTAATCTCTCTGATTGATAATGCATGCATTGTGGTAGTTCACTCCCTGCCACACAACCTTGCTTTGGCTTGCAGAGTAATGTGTAGCTTATTAACTGCGGAGGAATGCATAACACGGCACAGGTTAAGCGCGGTTTTGGCCACCCAAACTCACAAGCTTGTATTCCACTACTGTACGCTCCAAAAGTATATATATTCAAAAAACGATGAGGATATTTTAATGCAAAGCATATGAGCATTTAGATAATTTAATTCCACTTTTAATGTGGCCTTCACTGTACTTATATTATGCGGTGTTTCCTATATTCCTCATATGTGAAATCTACACCCGGTTAATCCCTTTCCGGGCTCTACTCTGACAGAGCAGACTGATCATCGATGTTTTTTTATATTCTTTCAGGAAAATACTGCGGTTGTACGATATCATATTTAACAAATCGATTTTAGTGATATTTTTGGGGGTCAAAATGACTCTATATGAGTAATATTTACTAACGTCTTTACCGGAGATTTCGTGCGTCAAGTGGAATTGTAGCTATAAATGCATGCATGCACATTTTTTTGGTGATTCTTCAACCCCTGCCACACATCATAGAGGTGGCTTGTAGGGCTGTCAGTAGATGTCGATGAACTATTTCATTCCGTACAAGGGGAATCGAGGTTATGGAGAGAAGAAAAGAATTATGACGAGAGAATTGAAGGAGAAAGAAGGAGAAAGAGAGAACCGAAAGCTTTCGAGCGAAGCAGAAATTTATGAAAGCTTCATTTTTGTTTGTTCTTATTTTTTTTATCATTCCCGGGACTGGTTTTCTCTGGAATAGGGAATAAGGTGTTTTTCCATGAGCCTGGGCTGGGTGGATGGGAGGGGCGGTGGGAATGGAAAGGTTTTTGAGAGAGAGAGAGATAGGTAGGAGGGTGTGTGAGGGCTGAGGGTGGTAGCTTGTGAGTGCTTGGGGGTGGGGGGAACTCCCGACTATCCTCCCTCCCCTCTCACGGTGCGGGGGCATCAACCACTGAGGCTGAGGAGAAGCATAGGGGAGGGAGGAGGGAGGAGTTGAGAGTGCGGGAGGATGGGGTTTGAACCGGAAGAAGCGACACTAGCTCTTGGGAACCGGAAATGAGGATGGCGGGAGTGGGAGGGGGCGGAGGGGAGCGTGTAGGGGAGGGGAAACTCCCCCCCTCCCACCTGACAACCCCTCCTCCCCCTCCCCCTGCGATCCCCATCCGCCCCTTCCCTGCAGGAGGCTCTGTAGATATTTATGCCCTTGTGCGTGTACTACTGCAGTATTTCAGTTCTTCGTGCAAACTGTAGGTTTTCCTTAAGCCATGGAACGAACGCGTAGTTGGTCTCGAAAAATGTAGGCAAAAGTTTTTCTTATGTACTGTCACTGGATAAATAAACTTTGGGAGTGAAGGGAATCTTTGGATCCGTAACTGTAGGTTTTCCTTAAGCCATGGAACGAACGCGTAGTTGGTCTCGAAAGATGTAGGCAAAGGTTTTTCTTATGTACTGTCACTGGATAAATAAACTTTGGGAGTGAAGGGAATCTTTGGATCCGTAGCTATGTCATTCCTCAGTATTAATATTAATCTTAAAATATTTTTGAATGATAACAAACGTTATCTTAGTTCATATATATTCTTGTAGTGAGGATAAACAAATATGTTTATTCAGTGAATGCTAAGAAGTAAGACAGTATATTTTCTTCTCCAATTTCATTAGGTTTGTGAATCCTTGCCTTCCCAAACCTTTACCGTTCCGAACCTATTCAAATGTCCTATATTAAAACTCTCTCTCCAAATCTTCGTATTTATCAGCAGTCTCTCTTAAGAAAATATCTCATAAAGAAAATTCATGCCGCGATGGAAAAATCTGACTTGATCATTTCCCTGCTTATGTATCGGTAAACTATGTCATCGACTACGGTGTATGTGTGAAAAAAATCTGTGAATATTTCAATGCTTGACGATAACACAAAGCCCACCGGTGACACAGTTTTAAACAAAAGTTGAATTTTAATTAAGGGCCCATTTGTAAGGACATCAAGACGCGTCATTTAAAGCCACAGGAAAAAATGCAGGTGGAAAACTAATGTTACTATGATATCTACTTTAAATAAATCTCAGAGGATATCTGTAAGTGAATGGTATTTTTTTAAACTTTAATGAGAAAATATTTGAGAAAATAAAAGTTTATGCCTCCCTAGTGAAGTCTCCCCTTTCATTCCACCGGAACAGAATATCTTGTTAGATTTGTCCCGAAGTGAGCCATCTGATCTCCTCTGCAGGAGGAAAGTCTGATAATGCCTGAAATGATAATGTTTTGAAAAATATGATGATGAAAAAAACTTTAACAGATATTATTCATGTGTTTATCAAAGCAAAATAGTTCACAAACTCATTCTTCTTCTCTGTCACATAGCTTTTACCTATGAGACATCTGTTTGATGATCACATATCATTTACGTGGACTACATAAAATACTGATTAAAAATCCTGCTGAAATTTAAACGGACAGGTTCTTTGAAGGTGTAACAAATATACTAAAATCAGAGGCGTAGTGCGACAGGATAAATCATGGAGATGAAATTTGAGAGATAAGGTGACAGAGAAGTTCAAAAATTTATTTTTTCCGCACACAGAAACAGTAATAGATTACAGCGAAGGTTAACATGGGGAAATCAATATAGATATTGTTAATTATATGTATTGATTAGAATATAGCTACTTGTTTAAAGCTGTCCATGTTAATATTACTGACCTGTGTATACTCTAGGAAATATACGTTAATAGTTCATTTATTTATATAAATTACTGACTGACCCACAGCCTTTTCACTACTTTGTATAAAGTGTGAATTTAGTTCCATTTATAGCTAACATTTCACGTGTCGTAACTGCATGTTTAATATGTTCCTCTGGGTGGTAGCTTTGTGCCACTCAGTTGCATGTAGGTTACTGTTTACATGGATTAGTAGTTTTTGCATGGTAGTAAGTGTAAACTTATTCTCTCTGATTTATAATGCCTGCCTGGTGGTAACTCATCTTCTGCCACACACCCTTATAGTCGCTTACAGAGTATTAAATAAATGTAGATGACTATATCAACATAAAATAAGACCGTACTTCAATTACTCATTCTCGCGTTTTAAAGCTCTTCCAGACGAAAGGCGAATCGCAGTTTCGCCATCAATACTCTAGGAAACTAGTTTAAAACTTTCCTAGTGTCTTTTCCTATCACTACCTAGACACTTGGTAACAGCTTCTCCGCCGGAGTGATTTCCCTTTAGAAAAAATTTTCATTTAGGCACTATTGTGGACACTATTGAAAGTTTATCAAGCTCATGTTCACCACAATAGGCTTTAATGAAATTTTTCTCTGAACAAACACATTAAGCAGTTCAACAAGAGTGAAATATAAAATTAAAATCTCCAGAAATTTTATTCTACAGAGTTATCTCCTTAAAGACTATCATAATATTATTTCATCATTAGTACTCTTTCAAACTGGATGTATGTCGCACCGTGATGAAAATAAGGACCACACTAGATTGTTTCCTAATTATTAAATGGTTGATCGGTTATCTAATTGTATCTAAGCTGATACTAATCATTCTAGGAATTGATGTTTTTGGTAGATAAACTATATTTTCTCCCATTTATTGAGCCTTGGTACAAATTTTGGCTATGAAAGATTTATTTCATGGAACTTCGGTCCTTACTTGGATCTTGGATTCCGCATTGTACGTATACATAAGTTTTATGTATTCCTAACGTCGGATGAGATGCGCAATTTTGGACCCCTTGGCGCCTTTTGATATAAGGAGGCGAAAACGGACTTGTCTATCTACACCTTACTCTTTCAACGCCTTCATTTCTACTCATCACACGGCCATTAAGCGTCACTTGGGACAAACTTTAAATTCCCTGACTGTCGTAGGAGTATTTTATTGTGGTTGAATCAAGCATCATTTAACTGTAAATAGTGTATTTAGCAAGCTAATGATGCTGACACTAAATTTTGATGCCCAATGAAGGCATACACATTAGGATTTTAAAGACACCCACCAAAACTTTTATTTTTCTAGTTTCACATCATATATGATAGCTCAGTAATTGATTCTGAGAAGTTCGGAATACCTGTGACAGATGTGCAATCGGTGAGAATGGATCTTACCTAAGGGCGTAGACCTAACAATAAGTGCTCTTCATTGAGCACATAGGGAAGAGGATTTGAAGATTACTGAAAAATACGAAACTGTAACCCCTGGTCGTAAGGGTCGAGCTCGTCTCCCATCTTATCGAATGCTTCCCCAAAAAAAAGACTTCAGGAAAATTGTTGACCTATTTCTTCGGCCTTCTTTCCGCCATTATGCTCATTAAAATTGTAAAAATTCTAACATGAGTACTAAACAAAACTCAGTTTCAAATGAATCATAGCAAGAATTTAGTAAATCAGGGTTCGAATCATACTTAATATTATTATTTTCATCTCCATGATTACAAAAGATTTCGACAAAGTTACGCCTCATATACGCCTTGGTCACTTTCCACGAGAAGATTTGGAGTTGCGTCAACCGAGAACATTGCCCATTTTCCAGCAACACCGCACTAATAATGGCCTTCAGAAAGGCAAATTCACGGCCTGGCCGGTTAATAAACTCGACCCGAGCCCAACCCGGCCCAAAATTAACAAAATATTTTCGCTCTGAAGCCCATCTTGAGCCCAGATCTTTCTCAAAACACTCCGGAGTCGGTCGCAGATTGACCCTGTAATTATATTCTTAAAAATAAAACGTTTTCTCAATATGGACGTGAAAGTGAATTAATTTTATGGCGGCAAAATTGTTCTCAATTGCGTGACCTTGTAAGTAAGGCCTGAGACCTAAGTGACCTAAAAATAAGCGAAGGAGAATAGCATCGAAATTTTATTAAATTAAAAAGATGTAATCTACTGGAAAGAAGAAACAAATGTAGCAATAAATTACACAATCGACCATCATCATCATCGGTCAACAATCCTAGGCTTGGTTCGACGCAGCCCTACACTCCATTCTTCTATCGGCTAGCCTCTTCATATTGTCGTAACTCCTCTCTTTTATATCCTTCACAACCTGCTCCATATATCTCATACGAGGCCTGCCTTTTTCATTCTTCCCGTTCACTTTTCCCTCGACGATTGTCTTCATCAGGCCATCGTGTCTTAAGATGTGGCCTATTAAGTTGTCCCGTCTTCTTGTTCAGATTTTCAGTAGACATCTCTTTTCTCCCACTCTTCTTAAGACTTCTTCGTTTGTCACTCGATCGATCTATTTTATTTTCATCATTCTTCGGTAGCAGCACATTTCAAATGCTTCCAGCCTTGACTTCTCTGCTGCTGTCATTGTCCATGCTTCGCTGCCATATAGTAGAATGTTCCAGATGTATGTTCTAATGAAATTTTTTCTCGCTTCCACGCTATTATTTCCAGCTGTAAGCAGAATCTTCTTCTGGAAAAATGCCTTTTTCGATTGGGTAATTCTACTGGCAATTTCTCTTTTACTTCGTCAATCGCAATAAATTACATGCAATGCATAATCACAAATATGAAACTTTAAATTGGTGACCCCGGTCCTTGCAGACCTTTGCCATCAACCTTCCAACCCCCTTTTCCGCTCATCAAACCGATAGACTCGCCCTTTCATCCTATCGCGGAGAGAGAGGGATCTTAGGGGGGGTGGGGGAAACCGACCCTTTCTGTAAAAAAAATTCCCCACCCCATTCCATGGGTAAGGGAAAGGGGATGAAATATTCACGTCAGGTAATCTTCCTAAGGAAGGCTGGAGGAAAAGAGAGTATGTTTGCTTATTCTCACTTCTTTCTGGCAAAGCAACGGACGACAACGATCGTGGCTTAAGCACGCATATATTTATTCTGTAAATTATCTCAAAATATTCCATTTTTAATTACAGGGCTCATTTGCGGTAAGATTGTCGGTAATTGTGGCGTTATTTTTATTGGATCTTTGTCTCTGTGATTCTCCCATCATTCTTTTTTCTCACATAATTAATTTCATCCGCTGCTTGATTTCTTCATCCCCCTCGGCATTATGTTCATATCATTTGTCACTTTCCTCACCGTTACTTGAACTTGAGTACTTGAACTCCTTCATAAATATCACTTATCTTTCATCTAGCGTTTCTGTCATCCTGATCTCAGAAAATTATACAAATACAGTTAGCCACTGTGAATGGAATCCTCCAAATTTGTTAGAAAAATATTTTTGGAAATCAATTACAGTTTTTCAAATTTTTAAAAACTAAAAAAGATTGGTAGATCACTTGCATCTGTCTCGTATTTTTCAGAGTTTAAGCTACATAATTGGTTAAGTTATATTCTTCGTTATCACTTGGTTAGGTATGAGAAATTTACATGAAATGTCTCGTAAAATAAAATATTAAACTGGGTCATATCCTTGCTTAGAATATGAGAAAATAACTTATCGATTTAGAAATTCCACTGAAAAAAAATTAATCACGATGACCGGGACTGGAACCAGAACCTCCTAATATCTGGCCAGAGATCTACACTTTGTGCTACCAAATCGTCCTCTTTCACTATGGATATTAAATCAGAGAGTCTGGGTTCGAGTCTCGGTCAAGGCAAAAATATTTTCTCAGTATATATTCGGCTATTTGGCAATTTCAGCTGGAATCACCCTTACAGTTTTTGCGGCTATTTCATGAGCCTTGAATTTAACAGTTTAGCTATGAGAAAAAAATAGATTACGATTAGGAATGAAGCAAGGATTTTCTTAAATGTGCCATTTGAAAAATAACTGCAAAGGTTAACCGAAATTTTCCCGTCATGAAATGCATCTGACATGATTTTTGTCTTGTTTCTATCGACTTTGAAGTAGGAAGCAATGAACTCTAAGCTCACATCAATAATGAGGGATTTTGGCATAGATGATGACTTATAAATATTAGACATTCGTGCCGTATAGCGGGAAATCAATCTTATCCTCTACGATAGAGAGGAGCAGTCGATTCTTTTTATTTCATTGTTTTCTTCAGAAAATCAATTAAACTTGGACAGTCCATGTCTTGTAAAGGCACACATAGGTAATTGGAGTGTAAAAATCCTTCAATGAATCTGCTGAAGTCCATCTAATATTCTTTGAATTCCCACTATTGGGAGGCATCCAATGCATTTGTAAACCCCACAATCAGGCACCCAAGAGTCTTGTAAATCAGTTCTGTTACCATGGCTACTTCAACTCATATATCGACGACTATAAGCGTTAACATTCTCGCTATGGAAAGATCAAGCTTGATAAATAAAAGTTTCTGATGGGCACATATTTTGTCTCGTGATTTCAGAGCTCACCCTTTGCCCGCACTTCTTCGTCCGACTCGCCCAACGTGCAGCACTCTGGCGCCGAAGGTACAGCTAAGGAGACACCACCGCCTCCTCCACCTGGAAACCCAGAAGGTAACTATCCTTATTATCATTTTCACTGCTCAACTGGTTGAGTTATATTCTTACCACAACCACAAGCAGCACAGAGAAACTAAACGCCCCCCTCCGCACCCCCCTACGAATTTCACATTCCATTGCTATTTTTGCATGGATTTGCATTTTTTTAAAAGAAAATCATATTCGCTCCCACGGATGTGTATCTTTATCCTGGAATGGTTTGGAGGGATTAGAAAAATGGTACGAAATATAATAGACCTTAGACTTCTTCTTTTTCAATGGGTGTATTCGTTCCTTCCCGGGTTCGGCCCCCCACCACGTGACTGGGACACACCGTCAGTAGTTTGTACCATTTATTTTCAAGGTCTATACCGTACGCCAACACAAATATTAGAGAGGCGGTGATTGATTGAGCATGTTTCGCTCGTCGGTGGGTGACAGTATTGTAAAATGTATTGTGGAGCATGGGAAATTTCATAATCATAATTGTCATGAGAGGACGCTCTTATAATTATCGCACTGATATATGGATGCGGCTTCTTGAGACCCAAAAGCTTTATTACTTTAATGAAAATTCGGAATTATTATTCATTACTTTATTGAAAATTCGGACCAAAAAGGTTTAAACATTGTTATACTAATATATATATGTTTAATTGGTATTTAATTATTATTAAACACATTTTAGTCCTAATGAAAAAAACACGTAGTAACATGAAGGAATCGTAATTTTTCCCAATGGAATTACTTAGATGGTTTGTTTACTGGAAGTTAAGGAATATACTCTATCTCTTGACTCTTAAACCAGATCCTAGAATTGAACGACACTTTTTGAGTGAATCCTTTTGACAGAATTACGACTCAAATTTTGGCGTTTATAAGCATTTTCCTTTCTAAGTTACGATTAATCCGGTAAATCACCGATCAACTGAGCTCACTTAGAACCTGATGACGCTAGCTGGAACGCCGACGAAACTGTAATCCTCACAATATATCAACGCGCAAAAAACCAAATAAACAAAAGCCAATGATCAATTGAATTTTAAATGTTAACCGATTACGTATCCACACTGGCGACCTTACATTATATGACATAGATTTATGACACAAGGATACAAAGCCTTTCATAAAATAACTGGGATTCATCTTTTTCATTAAAGCTGTGGATGTGAAATCATGTTCAATATTTCATATTACCAATGCATATTAGAGTGAAGTATTCCCAGTTTTTATTTTATTCTCCTCCAAGTCCTGAATTTTTCTTGCCTCAAAAGGACGTCTCGCAAACTTGGTCATCAAATTGCGGCGGTTATCGTGAATGGGTGCCTTGTAAGTAAGATATTTTTCCACAGTGGAAATAAAAACTCAATCCCCTTTCCGCCTTCTATTTAGAGTACCAGCTAAAATATAAACATCGCGTTTGATACACGGTGAATAATCATTATCAATCACCTAAAACCTTGAAAATAAAACGCACTATATGCTAGTAGTGCCTATAGATTTCATCCATCACCTTCTAATAGAATCGATCACAGGGTATTTCGCTATTTTTTCACCATGAATTATTCTGAATAATCAAAACTGGTGAGCAGGACTGCCAAGTATCAACCCTTTCCCCTCATCAAGATGAATATGTTAACACTCCATTCCAGTCTATTATTTGCGACACCAATGACACCTATATCCTGTAAGAATACCACTCTGCAATACTGATAGCTCATTTTGTTGCCTACATTCAGGGAGCAGGCTAGCTATTTCGACGTGAAATAAAAATCCTATCTATATTGGATAAAAAATATTCCAGCTATCACAAAAGTGGGCTTTTTTTACTGATGCTAACTAATTAATTAATCTTTATTTGTCTCAAGAATCGGTACATATAAGCCCGATTATTATGGAGATTAGTGCTTTGGTTGCAGCTATTCCTCTGATTTTAATACTTGATTGTTGGTACATAAAAATTTTGATACAAGTTCGCCTTTGGTTTTCTTTCAGACAATTTTTTCTCCAGGATACGACCGTAGGAGTGGGGATGTTGATTTTTTTGTCTTCCATTTACACAATGGTAGGCGGAAGACCGAGATTAAATACGGTTCCCTTTTTGATCTGCTGGAAGCTTTACCTTTGATTCCAAAGAGGCCGCCTCTTTGTGCTCCCATGATCTTTACTCAAGACTACCAAGGGGATTCTTTTGTGACATCTTTTGAAGATTGCATTCGCTCATGCGCTGTCTTTTTATGATTTTCTTTGGATGTTCCACGGAATGAGAACTTGATGTGAGTGTGAGTAGTAAGTTGGTGCGAAGTAAGTCAGGCATAGAGTGCTTAAATAGATTTCAATTCTTTATATAATTCACACAGTAGACAACATCATAGACTCATTTGTAAGGTGGGGACTGTGGGATTCTCAATGGAAAAGGGACAGGAACGTCAAAATTTAGCAAACATATTTATTAAAGTTGGGCCGATAAAAAAAAACGATACGTACTCGATTCTCGATACGATAATTTTCAAGATAACATTATTTTTCGATACTCGATCCTTAATACCACAAAGTTTTGCTCCGCTATGATGGAAAATAGTGACTAGTGATGGAGAATAGTGACCCGTAAGTATAGTCAATACCATTCATTCCACAAATTCAATAATTATAAGAAACAGTGTTCTCAATTAACTGACCTTACTCGGTACAGTACCTTGTTTAATTGAAAAGTTATAGGAACATTTTAAAACTAGAAGTCTGACAACATATGCATCGAAGATATTGACGTGGATCATCTACAGAAGAATAGAACAAAAATCAGAGGAGTTCGTAAATGAAGATCAATTTGGATTCAGAAAACGTAAGGGTACGGGAGAGGCAATATTGGCCCTTAGGCTACTCATAGAAAAGAGAATGGAGAAGAAAAAACCGACGTTCATTGCATTTGTGGACTTATAGAAGGCTTTTGACAAAGTGGATTGGAATTCAAAGCTTGGGCTTCTGAAATAAATTGGAGTGTCCTACAATGATCGACGAATTATTCACAAATTGTATAAAAACCAAGTAGCTGTGATTAAATGTAGACCCAACTGTGAAGAAGCAAGAATAAGGAAAGGAATGAGACAAGGTTGTGCACTGTCTCCCGTAATTTTTAATGTTTACATCGAGAGAGCCATCAATGAAATCAAAGAGAAGTCCTCTGGGGTGAATATCCATGTTGAAAAAATAAGCATGCTGAGATTCGCTGATGACATAGCACTGATAGCAGAGACAGAGAGGGATCTGAATAAGATGCTGATAACGATGGAAAGTACAATGGCCAGATATCAGCTAAAGATTAAAAAGAAGAAGACTAAGATACTGGTGTGCAGCCAAAAGCAAGGTTAAGCTAGGAAAAGAAAAGCTGGAAGAGGTGAAAGAGTTCTGTTACCTTGGAAGCCGAGTAACCAACGACGGACGAAGCAAGAAAGAAATAGTCAGCAGAATAGCCCAGGCGAAGAGGGCATTCTATCAAAAGAAGAATCTACTTACGGCTGGAAATAGAAGCGTAGATGTAAGGAAAAAAATCATCAGAACCGGTATCTGGAGCGTGTTTCTTTATGGCAGCGAGACAGCAGCGGAAAAGAAAAGGGTGGAAGCATTCGAAATAAGGTGCTGCCGAAGAATGATGAAGATGAGATTGATGGACCGAGTGACAAATGAAGAAGTCTTAAGAAGAGGGGGAGAAAAGGCTAAGGCTAAGAAGAAGAGTGGGATCTGAGGCTAAGTGGCAGATGGGAATGAACCGTAACCAAATATGCTGAAGGGATTTGAACCCAAAAGTTATGCTACTTCGCAGTAGTAGAATTAGTTTTTAAGGCCCGACTACTGAGGCTATATCAAACTGTCTACCCTAACTGGACACTAACTCTTAATCCTAGGAAAAAGCACAATTACCAAACCCAAAGTGACATTTTTGACCCAGATTGGCAAATTTCCAACCTAGTAACTGCGGTCTTCCTTATTCGGGATATCGTGATCTATGATAGAAGATGGTTTCCAAAATCAATGTGCTTTATTGCTTAAACCCCGGATCTATTTATAAACCTTGTAACATAACGCAAGGCCGCCATAGTAGTTCGCGGTCGCTAGGGGCAGAATCAACAACGAGGAGTCGAGGAAGAGGAGGGAGAGCGGCACGTGGCACGAGTGAGGCGGAGATTGGTGTTGGAATTTTGGCTGTTTTATTGGGGGAAGGAGGAAGTTTTGGAGGTGGGAGTACCAAGTGAGAAGTGCATTGACTGGCAGGAGTGGGAAGGCGAAGTGTGGAACTGTATGGACCGATCGGTACTGTGGCGGAGCATATGGTATTTGGGTTGATAAAGTGACGTGGATAGTTTTGGAGGTATTGAAGATATTTTGCTTTGTTTCCGCCATCGGAACATGTATTGATTTGTAGCTATATGTTGTTGCATGGATGGGAGAGTATATTCTATAATTTGAATTTGTGTGTTGAATATCTGTCCTTTTAAATCGTGTTGCATACTTGATTGTATAAATAGGTCCGTGTCCATTCGAACTCCGTCTTAGGTTACATTTTGGCGCTCAACGAGGGCACGATTTATTAAATTAACGTTTGCGAGGAAAATTAATAAGGGAAACGTTAGTAGTATATACCACGCGGAAGACCTGAGAAAGCGGAATTTATGGAAGCGTTTTAATACGGGAATTTAGCAACCATTAGGCGAGTCAACAATATCGGGACAATTTGTCAATAAGGACGCTTAGGTTCGTGCGCGTCCAGTCAACAAAAAATTGCATTCACAACAATTAAAGTAAATTCTCTCGTCGAGGCGTTCGTTTTGGGCAAAATGGCCACGGTTGTTAAATATTTGGGTGAATTAAAGAAGACAGAAATTGTCGAGGAATTAAAACAACTGGGTTTAGATACCGTGGGGATTAAGAAAGAATTAATTAACAGATTACGATCGGCATTTGAGGAGAAGGGAATAAATATCGATACTCATCAATTTAAAATAATGGAGTTTCCCGCAGTCGGATCTAACATTATTGCATGGTTAGAAGAAAAAGAAAGAGTGAGGGAAGAGGAGAGAAAGAAGGAAAGGATGGAGCGAGAAGATAAAAGAAGAGAGGAGCTAAGAGCCATGTTCGTCGAACAATCCGAACAATTGGGAGAGAGAATAGAAAAAAGGCTAGCAGCTCATTTTGAGGAGAGAATAAAGGAAGCGAAAGCCGAATGGAACGAAAATGTCTACGCTTACATAGCAAGAGTAGAAGAGGGGCAGAGTCAGATTCGCACGGAAGTGAGGGAACTGCGAGAAGAGAATAGAAAGGAAAATTATGAGGTTCGTACAGAAATAGAACAATTAAAGGAAGGGACGACGAGATGGTTTGAAATCATGAAGGATGAATCAAGGGGAATATTTGATATGATGGTTGAAAGGTTCAAGGATAACGATGAGAAAATAGAACAACTATCAGCAATGGCGTATACTACAGAAGGGGAGAGATGGGAAAAACAAAGGCAAATGGTTGCACAAAAGGAAGCGGAGAAGATCAAGGTGCAGGGAACCAGAGGAGTGAACGTGTCACAGGTCCCGGCAGTCAGCATGAGAATACCACAATTTGATGGGAGGCGAGGAGCAAGGCCGATGCGTTATATCCGCGAACTAGAGGAGTACATGGGAATCTACCAACTAACGGGAGAAGATATGCTGAAGATCATCAGACAAGGCATGATAGGACAAGCTGGCGAATGGATGACCGCCACAGCGCATCTACACACAGACTTAGATAATTTCAAGCGGGTATTCTTGGCACAATACTGGGGTAGACAACAGCAGATGGAGGTGAGAAGAATGCTCGATTCTGGCCAGTATAATACGAGGGGATCTGCAAGTAGAGTGGAGTACGCGACCAAGCGAATTAGTGCGGCAAAGGAATTGCAACCCGCGATGGAAGACGACGAAATCATATACAGACTGGAGCATCATTTCGGGCCAGAGGTCAATTCAGCCATCATTGCGCAGCACATAACGTTATTACCACAATTTTTGACGTTATTGGGAAGATATGATAACATAGTATACGAGCAACCGCAGGAGATGAGATCGGAACCTCAAAGACGCTGGCAGTATCAACGGGAACGTCGAGGCGAGACGAGCTTTAGCGGATCACCTGACGATAGAAGAGGATATAATATGCCGAACCGTCTACCGGAGAGACGAGGGCAACAATGGAAGGAAGAGCGTGGAAGGGGACGCGAAATGAGGAATGAACAAATGATAGAACGAGATGACCGCCGTGGACCAGCTGATCGAGTTAATACTATAGTCGTCGAGAGAGAAAGGAGTGATGTGAGCGAAGAAAGACGACAGGAAAACTAATAAGGTCGCGATGTTGGATGAGTCCCAACACATCGAAGACCAAAAGGACAGGGACGAATGTGAGAGAGGGGAAGGAGAGAAAGGAAGAATTAAGAGAAGAAAAGGTAATAGCAAGCATTTTACTGTCACCCCAAGAATTATTGGAGGAGGAGAAAGTGGACGTGGAAGATACGAAAATAAGATGTCCTGAAATAGAAGTGGAGATAGGCGGCAAGAAAATCAGAGCACTAGTTGATACAGGGTCAGAAATTACGTGTATTAATGAAGAATTTTACGAAGAAAACAAAATTTATTTTAAGGAAGTGATGGAACTACCAGTCAGAGGGATTCAGGTAATGGGAGCGATTGGCCGAAGGAGTGGCAGAATAAAGAAACAGATATTCCCATCAATAAAAATAGGGAGCATCCACGTGGAATTAAATTGTACCGTAGTCCCCGGTTTAATCAAAACAATGATTTTGGGAACAGATACTCTAGACATGTTAGAGGTTTTAGTTGATTACAATGATCATGAAGTAATTTTACGGAACGGGAAGGAGAAGGTAGTATGTCCATTCAAAGATCCAAAAATATATTCACAACAGCTGGTGATGCACATTGAAGAAATAAGGATGAAGGAGAACCATACAAAGCGAGAGAAAGCGAGCATTTCGAAGGAGGAAATAGAGAGCAGCATTGAACAAATACCGGAATTGTCCGGGGAAGAAAGAAGATTATTAGCGGAAATAGTAAAGGAGAGGAAGGAAATATTTTCGAGTACGCCTGGGAAAATAAAAGGGTATTCGTACAAGTTAGAGATAAGGGAGAAACGAGAATTTAATAATAAATATTATAACATACCGCTAAATCTACGTACGAAGGCAAGGGAAGCCATTAAGGAGCTGCTAGTCGAAGAAATAATTGAAAGGAGCACGTCGTGTTATATCTCGCCATTAGTTTGCATTATTAAGAAGGATAATTCAATAAGATTGTGTATGGATGCTAGAGCTGTTAATAAGATAATCAGGCCAGACTATGCTACCTCCAGGACACCGAAAGAATTATTTCAAGAATGTGCGAATGCTAAAGTCATGACCTCATTGGACCTCACGCAAAGTTTTTATCAAATCCCATTGGATCAAAATTCACGCAAATACTGTGCTTTTTCATTTGAGGGAAAAATCTATCAATTCACCAGAGTACCTTTTGGATGTGCCATTAGTAGCAGTGCATTGGTGAGAGCTCTTGATCATGTTTTCGGGGATGAAGTCAACAATTTCTGTTTAAACTTCGTTGATGATTTATTAATAATTTCCCGGAATTTTACAGAACATTTAAGGCATTTGGAAATTGTCTTGGATAAGCTTAAAGCTTCGGGAATTACAATGAATTTTAACAAAGTAAAGTTCTGTAGACAGAAGATAGAATTTCTTGGGCATGAGATTACTACAGAAGGAATAACGATTGCGGAGGAGAAGTTTGCGCCGATCCGAAATTTCCCACGCCCTAGGAGCAGGAAACAAGTTAAGTCATTTCTAGGACTAATAAACTACTACGCAAAATTCCACATGGATCATGCACAGATGACTGCGATGCTGAATGATCTCACCAAGAAGGACCGAAAGTGGGAATGGAATGGGGACCACCAACGAATATTCGATGAACTAAAAAGGGAATTCTGCAGATCAGTGATATTGCATCACCCTGACCCGCATAAACCGTATTATATTCAGACAGACGCCAGCGGATACGCGATCGCGAGCAGACTCTACCAGTTGAACGAGAAGGAAGAAGAACAGACTATTTATTTCGCAAGTAGATGTTTACGGGGTGCGGAGCTTACATACAGTACTACATTAAAGGAGTTAATAGCAATAACCCATGCTCTAGGAAGGTACAGAAGTTTTATTCTGGGTGCCAAGATCATAGTGATCAGTGATCACAAGTCACTATCATACTTATTTCAATGCAAGTTATTAAATACAACCTTGGCGCGATGGATTCTGAGCATCCAAGAATACAACATTGAGATCCGATACTGCCGGGGAAAAGACAATATAGTGGCGGATATACTCAGTAGACACCCGTATGATGCTCAAGAAAAGGAAGGAATACTTATTGACGAGCCCTTGATTGCGATGATACTCGCGGAAAAACCCTCGAGAGACTTAGAAAATGGTTTGCGGAATATTAAGGAAAGACAGCGGGAGGATCCGAAGCTACGAGATATCATTAACGCATTGGAGAGAGGAGAACAAAGGAATCAAGAATACCGAATGACGGAGGCGGGATTAGTGCGAGAAGAAAGGGGCAAACCGCGGATATGTGTCCCGGAGGAAATATTCCCGAGATTAATAAAGGAAACACATGAGATGTATGGCCACCTGGGGGCAGCTAAATTATACGCGATGATAAAGGAAAGATTTACTTTCCCCAGATGCCATCGGGAGATAAGAAAATTGACGGCGAAATGTGAAGTTTGTCAGCGTTTGAAGGCACCCACTGTCAGTATTTATACGGATCTGCAGACAGTAATTCCAGAAAGGAGTAATGACCTCCTCTGTGTTGACTTAGTAGGTCCATTACCGAAAGGCCAATATGGTTATCAATACATATTATCAGCCTTAGATGCATTTTCCAAATACATTAAATTGTACCCGATAAGAGTTGCGACAACCAAGGGAATTATTAAAGCCATTTTTGAAAAACACATGCCGTGCCTGGGAGCATATAAAAGAATATTGAGCGACAGGGGAACACAGTTCACTAGTCGGAATTGGGTGAGAAAATTGGAAGAGAACGAGATTAAACCAGTATTCTGCAGCATTCGCCACCCACAAGGAAATCAGGTGGAACGTTACCATCGAACAGTAAAAACATTGTTGAGGATTTTATGTCATCGCACACATAATCGCTGGGTAAAATGGTTACCGGCAGTAGAAACATGCATGAACGATTCTATTAACGATACGATAGAAGTAACGCCTACAGAGGCACACTTCAGGAGGAAGCCTGAGCGCGTATGGGATAAGTGGTTGGCCTCGGTGAACATGCGGGAAGAAGAGGACATCCAAAATCTTATTGATTCGATCCGAGACCGTATCACAGCAAAAGGAGAAAAAAGAAGAATGAGGAATGAAAGAAAACAACGAAGAGGGATAATAAACTTAAAATTAGGGGACAGAGTGTTGGTCCGTACTTGCCCAGTATCACACAAAGAAAATAAAATCTACCAGGGTTTCTTACCATTGTATGAAGGACCATATGAGATAAAAGACACACGGGGAAAATTTTCATTTATGTTGCGACATCCGGAGACTGGAGCAGACCGAGGTGTTTTCCATGTATCTAATCTAAAGCCGTATCGCGGGGAGTTCAATCGCACACACCACACAACACCCAATGCATTTTGAATACTAGCTATTCGCGTGAATACGTCACGATATAGGAAGGGGAAAGACGATAGAGAAAGAAAGAATATAGAAAGAGAAAGAAGATAGTAAGAGGGGCAGGACTTAGGCAGCGAATATGTAGCGGAAGAAATAGTTACAAGGTAATTAGAAATGCCTTTCGAGATATGTTTTAAGATAAGGAGTTCATTTTGGCACGGATAGGAGTTGATGTTGTAAGGGTTGAGACATGTCTTAGAATGTATACATTGTCCTGGCTTACCTCTGAGGCTTGTATGGGTGTATGAACATGTAACTGAGGTTGAGGTGAAATGAAGGAGATTGGTGAACTGTGGTGATAAAAGTGAGGTATGTCAAATGATCAGCTGTACAGTGGACATGAATGAATAGAGCAGGACAAAAGATTACCTTGGTGACCACTGAAATTTGTGAAAGTAATGATATGTGATGATGATGATGATAAAATGGAAGTGTTTATTTGGTGTTTGTAAAAAATTAGAAAGTAAGGATTTACGTTGCTTATTATTTGATGTTATTAGTGTATATATATATTTATTTGATGTTATTAGTGTATACATGTTTGTAAGATGCACAGTCACGGACCATAAGGAGGTTTAATTTATCTATGAAATTTAGCCTAAGTCAAAATTAGAGGTGTCGGGGCCACCTTTCATAGATCATTTTAGAGGTTTCGAAAGAGAATTTCTCAATGTTTTCTAAATTTCTTTCGACGGGGCAAATGTAACATAACGCAAGGCCGCCATAGTAGTTCGCGGTCGCTAGGGGCAGAATCAACAACGAGGAGTCGAGGAAGAGGAGGGAGAGCGGCACGTGGCACGAGTGAGGCGGAGATTGGTGTTGGAATTTTGGCTGTTTTATTGGGGGAAGGAGGAAGTTTTGGAGGTGGGAGTACCAAGTGAGAAGTGCATTGACTGGCAGGAGTGGGAAGGCGAAGTGTGGAACTGTATGGACCGATCGGTGCTGTGGCGGAGCATATGGTATTTGGGTTGATAAAGTGACGTGGATAGTTTTGGAGGTATTGAAGATATTTTGCTTTGTTTCCGCCATCGGAACATGTATTGATTTGTAGCTATATGTTGTTGCATGGATGGGAGAGTATATTCTATAATTTGAATTTGTGTGTTGAATATCTGTCCTTTTAAATCGTGTTGCATACTTGATTGTATAAATAGGTCCGTGTCCATTCGAACTCCGTCTTAGGTTACAACCTTCATAGTGATCCTTTTAACTTCAATTAAATCTTTTCTTTTTAAAACTTGTATGACCTTGGGTAACACAGTTGATAAACCGTACGGGACAACTACAAATTAATATTCCTGGTTAAGTTGTGCGTTATCAACAATAACAAGTAGATATAATATAAACACATGTAAAAATATTGGTAAATATTCGTATTAATAATTTAAAAATATCTGCCACAAATGAAGAAAAATATTTATAGTTCATTAAGACAAAGGTATTCCAAATGCAGTGTAAAAATGAAAAAGTAGTTGGAGTAATTATGGCTCATTTAGAATCTTGGAGGTGAATATTTTATATATGGTCTCTATTTTTTGAAGAATAAATATCAGGGATGGTATTTGATGGCTATCGATCATTCCATACCAATCGATACACCGTGGTATGGAAAGCATATAGTATCGACTATATTCCACGATATTGTTAATTTGATTTTAACGCTTTTAATGAAATAACAGGGTGAACCTTTGATGTTCCCTCCTCAACCTTACATTCCCTATTATTTTATTCTTAGTGAGGCCCCATCCATTAAAAAATTATTTTCATTCCTCCTTTTTAGAAGTATTTCAAATTGTCACTTACTTCAAGTGGAAGTGGCTTTGGAAGGCTCTTCAAAGACTAAAATAGAAGTTTTATTGTATTTTTATAATTAGGAAAGTCATTGGTTGATTTATTTTTGGAAACCGTGAAAAAAAAACAGAATCAACCTATACCTAAGGCTATTTAATGCTTTATCATTTTCCACTTCGCACATAGCGTAAGAAAGGAGAAATGTAACAAAAAGGCAGTTTATCATCACACTTTAGTTTGTATAAGCATGAAATGAAATTTTGAGCGCCGTGGGCGGTTCGTTTGTTCAAGAATCTCAGTACCTTACATACTGCACTTCATTTTCCTCTGACGGGGAGAGTACAGAATTTCTAAACAAATGTTGGGTTGTTGAGTTTCGCTTCTTACTTCAAATAATGGGATCCAAAAACAATATTTTGTGCTACCGCACTGAAACACAACTGTTTTTCGGTGGAAAATAACCCGGGGTTGAGATTTAAAAAATGCAACAAAATGTAGGAAGTGACAATATTTTTCATAAATAAAAATAAAACTTGTCTTCTTCTCGTCTTACGTGTTGAATGAAACGATGGTTGCTGACGTAATTCTCCTCCTCTACAAAGGGTTGATCACATTTAAATTTAGAAAGAAATTAAATACCATCCTTTCATAAAAGGTTATCGTGCACATTAGCTTTGTCTCACAAACTCATATAAACCAATTGAATTTACAATTAATCTCTGATGAGATCTTCACACATTTCCGTTCTCTTTTGTAGTAAAGTTCTTCAAAAAATTTCCCTTTGCCCTTTCCTCATTTTCACTTCTTACACATCTCATGTTCGTATCATCTTCATAAGTCATCAATCCTCAGATTGATTTGACGCAACTCTCCACTGAGTTCTTCTATCGACTATTCTCTTCATATTTACGTAATTCTTCTCTCTCACATCCTTCATCACTTGTTCCATGTATCTTGCACGAGGCCTTCCTTTGCCATTCTTCCATTCCACTTGATCCTCGATGATTGTCTTCATCAGGCCATCATGTCTCATGTTGTGGCTGATCAAGTTGTCCCGTCTTTTTAGGGTATTCAAAAGACTGACACAGAAGACCTCAAATCGACTTACTTTGTATATGTAGGTGGTATCAAATAGGTATTAAATTAGTAATATTTTGATATTTTTAAACTCATTCTGATTTACTTCACCTTACTACAGCCTGCTTCTTTTTATCGCTTATATGAAAGGGCATCCGGTCGCCGCGGCGGCACCTTTGCTGGAGTATCTCTCGAGACACATTGGGTCAGATGATAGGGGAGGGGAATGTTGGGGTGGGAACACCTGCTATCTTCACCCTTCCACGACCTTTGACCTATTTTCTTCCCTCCCACATTCCAATCCATCTTCCGGTCCCAAGTCTTTAACGTATTTTCTGCTAATATCCGACAAATAATCCCCGCACCAAAGCCATCGTACAAGATTTCCGCGTCAATACTGGAAGATCAATTCATTAAAGGCTTAGGGATTTGCAGGGATTAAGTCCATAGACATGGAAAGTATAACAAAGGATGTTGCAGAGACCTGGGGATTAAATAAATGACCCCCAATACGTAAATAAATTACGAGACAGAAACCGAAATTTCTGATGTTTTTGAAAACATAATTTCTGATTTTTATTTCAAAACCAAAATTTCTGATATTCACTCCCCCCCCACAAGGAGGAAATCCTGCGTACGCCTCTGTTGACTATTATGGTCATTTTTTGCCCATAACAAAGGTAGATATGGCATATGGGTAGAGTCTTTTATTGGAATTAAGGGTTTGAGTGGAAGAAGGGTGGGGAAAATCTGGCGTTCTTATTAGCTTCTTCTTCACTAAAAGATCTAAAGGAGTCGACTGTTTAAATCTCATTCATCGTGCGGTGTACCTACTGAACTTAAAATACTCTCCATAGGGTACTTAGGTAATAAATACTATATCACTGTAAAATCTCAGCTCTGAGGAGATTGGAACCCGAATCCCTGAGTTATGAGGCCAGCTTTCAAGCCAAAAACACAATTCGTTCCCTTTAAGGAAAGGGCTGGTGTGATGGATACATTACTTGAGCTATACTGAAGGCTAGAGTAGATTATTTCTGATTTTGAAGGCCTGTTTTGAAACCCGGTAGTAGCAGAGAACTGTCATCGGTACACCAGTCCCTACGTGAGTACTGCGTGAAGAGCACTTCAAGTTCAGTATTCCGTCCGTTGGATGTGACGTTAAACCGTGGACTACAGGAGCCTGCTGTAAACGAAATGTGCCTATAGGTACTGAGTTTAACGTTCTCTTTAATAGCCTAAGGGTTTATTTAGAAATTTTCTATTCACCTTTCTTAAGTGGGGTCCTTCATATTGCTCAGAAAAATCGCTGCAATCTTTGTATTATAAACCTGAACTCTCGTAATGTCGATGGAGGCAGGCGATACTTGGTGGAACTTAGTTGCACTTTGTACAATTCCACAATTTTAATTTATTTTACTTATCGCTTTCGATGTCTGAGCGTTATTGTCAAGATATATGATACGGAATCGATAGGTAAAATAAAATTGTGGAATTGTACAAAGTTATTTTTCTCAACATGTTCACTGAACTCTCGTGACGGAAATCCTTTACTTAATATTCCCGCGCGGAGTGAAAGCTGTATCCGAATTCGGCAATAGCCGCCTTCGTACAGCCTTTGATAAGCCTTACTTCTATACAGCCTTCGTAAAGAAGGGATCGGGTTGCTATGGTGGCCGGGATTAGCCCCTGTACAGGGATGGGCATGATTCGTCTTCATGAATCACGAATCATGATTCACGAATCACAAACTGTGATTTGTGATTCGTGATTCGGATCATTTTTTTTTAATGAATCGTGATTCGTGAGTCGACTCTTTTTTTTTTAGTTGAGGTGATTCATGAGCCGAACTTTTGTGATGCAGCTCACGATTCACTGACGAATCATGAATTAATATCACTGATTTCACTGCTAGAAACGTACATCAGTCTTTCACCGACTGTTACTGTGTAAGTATATGCCAGAACGGAACAATATGGTTAATGCAAACTTCAATAATATATTTTACACTATATTACAGATTTGTTCAAATGTGACTTTAAATTGTTTTGAAAAAATAGCAATGAAATGTCCTACATTTAAATGATGACCACGAATATTACATTTATTACATGTAGACTCCTTGATGATGACCTACAAAAAATTGAAAAATGGTGTGATATATGGCAGTTAGAATTACATTTAAAAAAAGTGCGTGGTAATGAATTTTTGGAAGAAGAATTGTTCTCCTTCTAGCACTTCAAATTAGGTAATAATGAATTAGCAAACGTGGAATCCATTAAATCTTGGAATAAGACTGTCACATAATCTTTCCTGGGGTAAACACATACGTGAAATAATGGGTCAAGCTAATCATAAACAGGGATTCATCAAAAGAGTACTGTATAAATGTGACGATCATGTACGAGAAATCAGCTACTTTTCCCTTGTTAGGCCTCATTTGGAATATGCTGCCAGTGTATGGGATCCGTACGAAATCGGTTTCGCGGCTAAACTTAAAGCCACCGAGTGCATCCACCGGGTTGCGGATGGTGGGTCGACCTCTAGATAGAGGTTAGCTGCAAGATAAGCGAGTTTACTCGTCGAATAAGCAGTGGTGGACAAAAAGCGACGGCATTCCGAGGGGGTATTGATCTATCTCTGGGTAAGGTAGGTCTCTCAATAATACCGAACCTGTGAAGATGCCATGACTTGGCGACGAGAAGCCGCTAATAATTACGCTTCTCATCACCCAGAGAAGATGGCAGCAGCTCTTCTACACATGAGTGAAGGAGGAATGCGTATGAAGGGCTTCCTGCAGTACAAAGAAAGATAATAATGATGAAGATCGAAACCAAACCTGTAGATACCGGAGTAGTGCAGGTTTACACGCATACGACGGACTATGAAGATGAAGAAGTGGAAGACGTCTACGAAGATATCACGGAAGTTATAAAACAGGTAAGAGGAGAAGAAAACCTAATTATTTTAGGAGACTGGAACGCTATCGTCGGCGAAGGTCAAGATGGAAGAATAACTGGAAAATACGGATTGGGAATCCGAAACGAAAGAGGAGAAAGACTGATGGAGTTCTGCACACAGTATCAGTTAGTGGTAGCCAACACATTGTTTAAAAATCACAACCGAAGAAGATACACATGGAAAATGCCAGGAGACAGAAGAAGATGTCAAATAGATTACATTTAAGTGAAGCAGAGATTTAGAAACCACGTGAAGGACTGCAAAAGCTAGAGTAAAAAGTTAGAGTACAAGGGAAGCAATATTGGCCCTTAGACTACTCATAGAGAAGAGGATGGAGAAGAACAAGCCGATGTTCATTGCATTTGATTGCAATGAACGTCTGCTTTAGATTTAGATATTTAGAGAAGGCTTTTGACAACGTGGATTGGATTTAATGCTCGGAAATCTGAAGGGAAATGGAGTGTCCTACAATGACCGAAGAATTATCCATAGTCTGTATAAAAACCAAGTGCCTGTGATTAAATCGGGACCCAGCTGTGAAGAGGCAAGAATAAGGAAAGGAGTGAGACAAGGATATGCACTGTCTCCCGTCATTTTTAATGTTTACATCGAGAGAGCCATCAATGAAATCAAAGAGAAGTCTTCTAGAGTGACTATCCATGGAGAAAAAATAATCATGTTGCGATTCGCTGATCACATAGAACTAATAGCAGAGACAGAGAGGGATCTGAACAAGATTCTAGTAACCATGGAAAGGACAATGGCCAGATATCAGCTGAAGATAAATAAGAAGAAGACTGAGATATTGTCGTGCAGCAAGAAAGAAGAGGCGAAAACCAATGTCAAACTAGGAAAACAAAAACTTGAAGAGGTGAAAGAGTTCTGTTACCTAGGGAGCCGAGTAACCAACGATGGACGAAGCAAGAAAGAAATAGTTAGTAGAATAGCCCAGGCAAAGAGGGCATTCTATCAAAAGAAGAATCTACTTACAGCTGGAAATACAAGCGTAGAAGTAAGGAAACAGTTCATCAGAACATACATCTGGAGCATGTTTCTTTACGGCAGTGAGGCATGGACGATGAGAGCAGCGGAGAAGAAAAGGGTGGATGCATTCGAAATGTGGTGCTACAGAAGAATGCTGAAGATTAAATGGATTGACCGAGTAAGTAACGAGGAAGTCCTAAGAAGAGTAGGAGAAAAGAGAGGTCTGCTGAAAACTCAAAAAAGAAGGGACAACTTAATCGGCCATATCGTGAGACTTGATGGCCTGATGAAGACTATCGTCAAGGGAAAAGTGAACGGGAAGATTGTAAAAGGCAAGCCTTGTATGAGATACATGGAACAGGTTGTGAAGGATGTAAAAGAGAAGAATTACGTCACAATGAAAAGGTTGGCCGATAGAAGAATCGAGTGGAAAGCTGCTTCAAACCAATCCTAGGATTGTTGACCAATGATGATGATGATGATGACGAAATTGGTCTAAAAAATGAACTTGAACTTGTGCAGCGAACATCAGCAAGATTTGTAAAGGGATGGTACGATAACTATTTTAGCGTAACCAGTCTATTAAATGAATTAAAGTGGGAATCATTGTCTGATCACAGGTTGAAATGTAGAGTTCTTCCCCTAAATAAATTCCAAGATAATATTTTCAGTGATGATGTTAAAAATATTTTGCGAACCCCAACTTACTATGGTAGACTGGACCATAATCAGAAAGTTAGAGAAATTGATTGCCGAAATGACAGATTCTAAATGTCCTTTTTCCCTCGTACAATTAGGGATATGAATAGCGGTAAATATGTCCAATACGAGTGAATCAATGTATATCATAGGTAGCTGCATGTTGGTATTACGACTTAAAGGTAACCCAACTAACAGCATGTTTTTGCATGCTTAGTTTACTATATTTATTTTTTTAATAGTGAGGTTTAGACTAGTATACTATTACTACTTTTTCATGCATGATATGTAGTTCATGTTTGGTGAAAATTCACCCCCTGCCACACACCTTTATGGTGGCTTGAAGGCTTGTACACAGAACTGGTAATTTATGATAATCAGTTAATCCACAATGTATCTACACAAGTGTTTATTAACCGGCGAAAAGATTGATATAGGTTCCCAATTATGGGAGCAATGTTCAGAATGTGACCATTACTTAGTGGTATTGTCATTCTGCAATAATTCTATGATTCGTGATTCGTGAACCGCACGAATCATATTTAAAGGAAAAATCACATGATTCATGATTCGAGATTTGAATCAAATTTACAGCAGTGAATCGTGATTCGTGCTTCGAATCTTATTTCCTTCGATATTCATGATTCGTGACTCGAATCAATACTAGGTGATTCGTGCCCAACCCTGCCCCTGTACGAATCCCGAAAGTTGCTTTTTAATTTGGTATATATGTCCCTAGTAGAGGGTGGTTCGGACCGCACTGCAAGCTAAGTACTCGGTTCATGGATTGAGGTGATAAAACAACGATTCCTTGGTACGTTGAGAGTAGACTAATGCCGACGCCGGGTTTCTCTCACCCTTCCTCCTTTCCCTGAGAATTCCTCCCTCTACACAATTACCCTCCCATTCCAAATGCCATCAGCTGTCGTTCGCCTCCACAGAATAACTACTACTCGATCCACCTTCAATATTTTTTGGATTTAGACTACTGCAGCATTTGTGACTCGATACGACATTTTTTAACCATGGCGAGTAAAGTTATCTTACACTATAAGGCATTAAAACCAAGATACTCAGTTTACCGCTAGCTTCAAGATGTGTGGTTTTCCGTAATATTTTTCATTTTGTTGTTTCACTTCGTCTTCTAAGTTCCTTCAAATCAGCACTAAAAATATCGCTCATTTAAAATAGGCCCAGTTACATTGAAGGTGGCTTGGATTATCGAATGGCATTGGGGCTGTTTCAAATGCCACCAGGTGTAATTACTCAAACAAAAACGTTCGCTCTACATCAATTTCTCAAATTCAAGATCCACATGGCCGCCATTTGAATGAAAATGAAATTGAAAATGAATTAATGTGTTCAAAAATTATTTCCCCTTGGGTTATGAAAAATCTGAAGCAAGGATGTTTTCGTTGTTATTTAACAGCTATTTTAAATTGATGATTTCGTATTTTACCCCTTTTTTCAAATAATTTTGCCCATAAATATTCCATGGAGGGGTTTAACTGACGATTCCGCTTCCGATTGGCGAAACTTAAAGTAGGGTTTGCGAGCCCTTGGAGAAATAATTCCATTTCAGGGTTACCCCCTCTCATTTGAAGGAATGACCTCAATCGTCGGTCCCTCCCATCAGTGTTTAATTCCTCCAAGATTTCATTCAGCCCTTTTGAAAGAAAATTCGGTAATCTTAACCGCCCCCCATTGTCAAGTTCATCTCCGGAGGCCTAACGAAAAATTGAATTTGCAGATCGGGAATTCTTTTGGTTCCGTAAACCTCGGTAGAGACAAGAGTGGTGGATCGTGGCTCAATCAAGTGCAATAAAAAACAAAAATCTACCGAAAACTTTGACCAGAAGACGAGAAAACTTAGTTGGGCATATCTTTAGACAAAATGGTTTGATGAAAACAGTCATTGAGGGAAAAGTGCATGGAAAGACCATTAAAAAAGATATTAGAACAAATGATCTGAAGGGGAAGAATAACGTAGACATGAAGAGGTTAGCCGACAGAAGAATTGAATGGAGGGTTTCGCCAAACCAACCCTGCGATTATTGACCTACGATGACGATAATGGATAGTTGAGTTTGGGTAGAATTTTTTCAGGGAACGGCGAAAGGGTAGAGGGAAACCCGGTGTCGGCATTTTCCAAGGACGTCCACGGTTTAAAGTCTCATTCGGCGGACGGAGTACTGAACTCGAAGTGCTTTCCACAAAAAAATCAAGAAGGGACTGAACCACCAATAAAATTCCTGCCACTGCCGGAACTGGAATTCGGACTCTCGGGATGGGAGGCCAGCAATCAGTACCCGCCACAACAACCAAATTCTCTACATACGCCGCCGAAAATAAGCGTCAGTAATAGATTTAACCCGGAAAAGATTCCGGGGAAAAAAATTAGGACAAAAAATGAAAGTTTTAAACTATATTGCATATCTACTGTAACCCCTTAGTGTTAAATGTACCTATGTAATTTTATTTTGACATATTTTTGTATCATCATCATCATGGGTCAACAATACTAGGATTGGTTTGACGCAGCCCTCCACTCGATTCTTCTATCGGCTAACATCTTCATATTAACGCAGTTCCTCTCTTTCACGTCCTTTACTACCTCTTCTATATAACTCATACGAGGCCTGCCTTTTGCATTCTTCCCGTTCACTTTTCCCTCGGCGATTCTCTTCATCAGGCCATCGTGTTTTAAGATATTGCTGATTAGGTTGTCCCGTCTTCGTTTTATAGTTTTCAGCAGCCTTTTCTGTTCTCCCACTCATCTTAAGACTTCTTCATTTGTCACTCGGTCCATCCATTTTATCTTCATCATTCTTCGGTAGCACCATATTTCGAATACTTCCACCCTTTCCTTCTCCGCTGCTGTCTTCGTCCATGTCTCACTGCAGTAAAGAAACATGCTCCAGATATATGTTCTAATGAATTGCTTCCTTACTTCCAAGCTTGTATTTTCAGCTGTGAGTAGATTCTTCTTTTGATAGAATGCCCTCTTTGCCTGGGCTATTCTACTATCTGTTTCTGCCTTGCTTCGTCCATCGTTGGTTACTCTGCTTCCAAGGTAACAGAACTCTTTCACCTCTTCTGGTTTCTGTTTTCCAAGTATAACGTTGGTTTAGGCCTTTTTTTTTCTTGCTGCACACCAATATCTTAGTCTTTTTCTTATTGATCTTCAGCTGATGTCTGGCCATTGTCCTTTCCATGGTTGTTATCTCTTTTTCAGCTCCTTCTCTGTCTCTGCTATGAGAGCTATGTCATCAGCGAATCGTAGCATTCTGATTGTTTCTCCGTGGAAGTCACTCCAGAATACTTTTCCTTGATTTTATTGATACCTCTCTCGATATAAACGTTAAAAATTACGGGAGACAGTGCACAGCATTCTCTCACTCCTTTCCTTACCTTTGCTTCTTCAGAGCTGGGTCCATATTTTATCACAGCTACTTGTTTTTTATACAAAGTCTGGATAATTCTTGCGTCATTGTACGACACTCCAATTCCTTTAAGAATTCCAAGCATTAAATCCCAATCCACGTTGTCAAAATCCTTCTCTAAATCCACAAATGCAATGAACTTCGGCTTGTTCTTCTCCATTCTCTTCTCTTTGAGCAGCCTAAGGGCCAATTTCCTCTCTATCACATCCTTCATCTCTTGTTTTACATTTTTCATACGAATCTTCCCTTACCATTCTTCCCGTTCACTTTTACTTCGAGGAATGTCTTCAACGGGCCATCATGTCTCATGACATGGCCAATTTAGTTGTCCCGTCTTTTTCTTTTGGTTTTCAAATGACTTCTATTTTTTCCCACACTTCTTAGGACCTCCGACTCACCGAACAATCTAATTTTCATCCTTCTTTTGTAGCACCACATTTCGAATGTCTCCACTATTGATTTCCACCTTAAATTTTTGTACTCCAAAATATAATATTTGAATTTTTACGACCATCCTCCGTAGTTAGGCTCTTTTGAGCTGAATTGAAGATGATTCCCAAAGGCTGAAACCTCATGTAATTAAAAAAAAAATACGTAGAACAGCAAAAGTATAAATTCCATGAGAAAAAAATTATTCACCTTGACCAGGACTTGAACCCGGATACCATGATTTGTTATACAGTGTTTAGGTGTTTTCAAATCGGCTTTAACCTCTTGGACGATGGCACCATGCGTACGGATGCTTTTTGATAGAATATGTCTAGAATTTAGAGTGCATATTGTTCATTAAGGCCTCTTAAATTTATACAAAGAAAGAGGACGCCTCCGCTTAATTGGCTAAAGCACTTGGTGGGAAACTAAGGGATCCGGGTCGATTCCCGGTCAAGGCGAATGATATTTTCCCCTGTGGAATTTCTGCTACTGTGCAATGTCAGCGGACAACGTCGTTAAGGTTCTCACTGCTAGTTCGCGATTCTTCAATTCGGAGTACATCAAGTTCACTTTTGTCCTCTTCACTAACGCAGGGCATGCGTGGTGATTATGAAACCCCTGCCACACACCCTCGGGATGACTTGCAGAGAACTGCGTAGATGTGGACTGATGAAATAACGGCTATCGGTTAGGAATTCAATGCGCCGGCTTCGATCCTCCTCCCGTGGAATAAAGCGTTTTCATTCTGGATGCATGCGACCTCGGCTTGGGCGATCACGCCGATGAATATTGAGGCAAAGCGTGAGGAGGCATCGACGCCCTCAGAGCAGTGTGCTCGGTTCACTCCCTAATGAACCCTCCCGTCTCATCGCATCGGTCGACCCAACCCAAAACTGGCTTAAACCGGTCCCCTAATCCTCGGCCCCGCGTTCATTTAGTCCCTCGGGGCCCATGTTAGCGTGTCTAATCCCTAATGAAGATGGATCGAGAGGGAGAGATATAACTCGCTTTCAATTAATGTACATCGTTTATTTTACGCGTTGGTCCAACTCCCAGAACGCACCGCAACCGCATCACATAAGGAAAGTTCAAAAACCCCACCCAGCTCCATAGTGTGGTAACCCAGTAGGAAACTCCTCAGGCTGCTGAACATAGGTCCTTGGTTCGAATCCGGAAGAGGACGATGGAAATGCCTGGTCAAATTTAGCAGCGATTTTGTCTGGGTTCCAGATCTTTCTGTGAATTTAAATATTTCTAGGATAAAATCAAATCCCTCCTCAAACTCCTAAGAGCGTGGTAGCGCAGCAATTCGTTGGTCTGCTGCACATAAGTCTAGGGTTCGAATCCGGGAGAAGAATCTGGAAATGCCCGATTACATGTAGGTTGCACTACAGGTGGTAAGGGTAACCTCTCCCTTTCTGAGAAATACACGATCAAAGCTAAACTGTGTTCTTGATTGGGTATCAGATCTTTCTATTGGGAATCCGCGGGTTATCGCTACCCTTTCTGGGAGTACACAGGTTACGCAGGGATAAGAACTGACCTACCAGCGCTGATAATTGAAATTCATGCACCGTTGGGCACAGTAGTTGGTGAGCTCTACCAAGTAGGTTACAATGTACTGGTGGAGGCATTGGTATGCTAGCCTATGGGTAGCAATGATGCTAGTGGGAAGGTGCTTTGGAAGGGTTAGGCCATACCTATTCCGTATATAACATTTTATACAGCCTCTTATGGATACTTATGTGTATTAAAATACAAATAAACTTAGGATCGTATTCCATTTTCATTGCAGCCTCGCGGCGACAGTTAATCTTCCCAGTACTATTTAAGAGAGGTATAAATACATTATTTTATCCCCTATGGAGTTAACTTTAATATTAAAACTTGTTTGAATTTAATCTAATGAAACTATATATTTGGCGCTGATTGCGTGTTTGCGTACTTGAAACCGTTTATTTGACGAATTTTAAAAATGCATTCAATAATTCAATAATAATAGTAACAGAGAAGAGGCCAAAACCAACGTTAAACTAGGGAAGAGAAAACTGGTAGAGGTGAAAGAGTTCGGTTAACTGGGAAGCCGAGTAACCAACGATGGACGAATCAAGAAAGAAACTGTTAGTACAATAGAGAGGTGAAGAGAGCATCCTATCAAAAGAAGATTCTACTTACAGCTGGAAATAGAAGCTTAGAAGTAAGGATACAATTCACCTGAATGAATACATCTGGCGCATGTTTCTTTGGAAGTGAGGCATGGACAGCAGCGGAGAAGAAAAGGGTGGAAACATTCGAAATATGGTGCTACAGAAGAATGATGAAGTAAAATGGATCGACCGAGTGACAAACGAAGTCTGAAGAAGAGTGGGAGAAAAGTCTGCTGAAAACTCTAAGAAGAACAAGGAACAGCTTGATCGTCCATATCTTAAGACATGATGGCCTGATGAAGACAATCGTCGAGATAAAAGTGAACGGGAAGAATGGCAAAGGAAGGTGTCTTATGAGATATATGGAACAGGTCGTTAAGGATATGAAAGAAAAATTAATGTTAATATGAAGAGGTTGGCCGATAGGAGAATCGAGTGGAGGGCTGCGTCAAACCAATTCTAGGATTGTTGACCGATGATGATGGTTCAATAATTCACTTCACTTGATTGAATTTTACCTTGAGCGCCAATAACTTCACCGTACGAGTATCGCAGTTAGCAGGCCCATAAATAAGATGGTAGTGAGTAGAGAAGAAGAGTTGTGTTCTTTGGTGCGAGGTTGCTGTGGGATGTAAGATTTATTAATAATTCTTTTTTGGATTCGATTTTCTGGGTACCCACGACGGAGAAGAGAGGTGTGTAGGTTAGGCAAGGTAATGTGTAGGCCGTCTGGATTGTTGTAGATCCTTTGTCCACGGATGGAGAGTGAATAGGGGATGGAACGTTTGGTGTGGGGTGTATGCCACCTATTGTAATGAAAATATTGTTATTTTTTGGTGGCTTTAATATGCACAGAGGTTTTGAATTTTTTGTCGGAAAGGGATATGTTTACGTCTAAGAAGGTGATGATGCAACTGGAAAAGGAATAAGTGAAGGAGATATAGGCTGAAGAATTCAGGGAAGAAACAAAATTGTTGAGGGAGTTTGTGTCCTGGGTCCAGAGGAGGAAAATATCATCAATGTATCTAAGCCATAGAAGGGGTTTGAGAGGGTAGTTGGATAATAAATTTTCTTCAAAGAGGCCTAGAGAAAGGTTGGCGTAGGAAAGGCTATAACTACTTCACACGGCGCAGTCGGTCTCCTGGAGATAGTGTTTTTTTTGTCAAATGGAAAGGCATTGTATGTGAGGATAAAGCGGGAGATTTCCAGAATAAAATCAGTAGGTACTAGAAGTTTGTGGTGTGGGACGTTGGGAAAGGCAATGGCGGAGAGCAGCAAGACCCTTTGAATGCGGTATAGACGTGTAGAGCGTAGTGACGTCTATGGTGGCCATGGTGATGGTTTTATTAGGAGGGAAGGAAACGGAACTTAATTTGGAAAGGAAATCGTGAGTGTCTTTAATATATGAAGGAAGGGAATAGACAAAAGGTTGGAGGTAAAAATCTAAGAAGGCAGAGATGTGTTCAGTAGGAGAGTTGCGGGAAGAGGCGATAGGGCGTTCGGGAATATTTTGCTTGTGAATTTTGGGAAGAATATAGAAGGAAGGAGACGTAATGTGGGGGGGAGAGAGGAAAAAGATGTCGGATTGACTGAGTCCTTCAACAGGCCCCTTGGTTTTTAAGATAGCGGTCGTTTCCATGTGGAATTCGGGGTTTGGGTCGGCGGGGAGAGGAGTATAAGAAGAGGAATCAGAAAGGAGTCTGTTGCACTCGGCAGTGTAGTCGCAGGTGTTGAGTACTACGACCGTGGAACCTTTTTCTGCCGCTGTGATGACGATGTCTTGATTTTTACGAAGATTATAATGGCCGCAGATTCGGAGGGAGTGAGGTTAGGCTCTGGGTTAAGGGAACGTAGGAAAAAAACGTTGAAGACTTTTGAGAGGAGACGGGTTATGAAGATTTCTATTGGGTGATTGGGAGGAAGAGGTCTGGGTTCGTGAGAAGAGGGGTGGTGGAATTTAAGTAGATCACTATGTACTTGGTTCAGACCAAATACATAATGCTTTTCTCAAATAATATGAACTGAATATGCGCAGTCATTTTCGGAGATCTCACGTCCATACTGTTACTTTACCAAAAAATCACTCCAAACGAGATTTTTTATACCATTGTGATTAAATACAAACCCTAAAATATCACACGAAATAGATATTATTATGAGACTGAAATATTTTTATAGGCCTCTTCTCTATCACTGCGTTTATAAAAATGGAATCGTCCAATTTGCGGTCTTACCTCCGGTGATGTTAATCTTAAGTGACAAACTAGTCTTATCGATTAATATCGTTATTATTTGAATACATTTTAGCACTTGTAAGTTCATATTTTATAATTTTTCATTTTAGAGCTGACCCAGCATAACCATTCTTTGAAATTCTTAATGGTTAAGCAAATGATAATTTGCAAGCAACCTAAAACCTGAGGCAATGTTCATATTTGGTTTATTGTCCTTTTTTAAAGGCTCAGGTCACATAAGATGTCAATAAACCAACAGCTTTAATAAAACTGGTAAAACGATTTCTTCAAAAATCTTAGTAGGCAACAATTACGTTCATTGATACCAACTTACCAAGAAAAGATTCATTTCGTACCTTTTACGCGGGATTCTTTGATGAATCATTCCCGGTACTTATAGCATGGTGTGGTCCCGCATCCCGGTCAAGGCGAATGATTTTTTTGTCTGTGGAAGTTCTGCTATAGTACTTATTTGGCAGTAGGTTTATGCCTGAAATATAAATATATTGTTATGTAAATTTTAAAAAAGCATCTAAAGTAATTTAAAACATGTTGAGTAAAAAGAACAGTAGCTATTTAGTGTTCACTCTTTTTCAAGTATGTCGACCTTCGTTAAAAATGAATTAATGCATCTATGATCGATGGGTTTTATTGGCGCAAGCGGTAATGTAACATGTTACAGTGAGTTTGGAAGGGGGAGGGAACAACTCGATGTTGTGTTCGCGAGTGGGCCGGGAAAGGTTATTCGGTGGAATGCGTAGAGCATGGCGATGGCTCCTGACGACAACTCCACCGAACTGGGGGAAAAAATAAGATACGTGCAGAGGGCGTGTACGAGAGCTCCAGGACTCTGGACGTGAGCCCTTAATGAACGGAGGTGCATAAATGTTTCGGGGGTCGCATTGTCCTTTCGCGATCTCTATGACATTCCCAACCACCAACAGAAACTCGCTCCGTTTTCCCCTTCCAGAGAGAGAGAGAGATATCCGTTTCCCAATTCGGGTCTTCACCCTTTTCTTCTTCAACATGGTCCTGCACCGTGCATCCCTTCACTCCCTGAAATGCATACGTGATTGGGTCACGTAGAACGAACGCGGTTGGTCCAGGAGTTTCTCGTGTCGCGCATTTCCTCAAGTAATGATTGAAACTCTCTCTCTCCCCCCCTCCCGATATCTCTCTGTACCTCTCCTCCTACTCGACGGTCATCTCTCGATTCTTGAGCCACTAGGATTATCATCGTATATGAGGGGGAAGTGTGTTCACGTCCAAGGAATAAACTCTCGTTTTCTGACATTGTTGTCGTTCATCGAAAATGCATTCGGTTTCTCCCCTCAACCGGTCATCTGAGGCTTAATTTCGGAAGCAAAGCACTTAGGCAAGCTTGATCTCAAACGATGACGATGTGAAGTAAATGATTCAAACTCCTTATCTCTCGCTAAATGCTGCATTTGACGGTGATGTAAGGCCTTAGGGTCTAGTGGTGACTGGAAGAATAATTTGATCTTTAGAGAGTGATTTCATCATCACTGGTCAACCCCGAGCCTTGCTTGAATCAGTCCTCACTCGATTCTCGTATAGGCTACACTATTACGAAACACAATTTTTCACTTTCTTATAATTTACTATTCGCTCCATGTGCCTCAGAATACGTCTCATCTCGTCAACTCTCCTCATCAGATCATCCCATCTTAAGATATGGCCTTTTAGGGAATTCATGACTTCTTTTTGAAAATTTTAATTCAAGGATTGCGAAATAAACGCGATTACTTTAACGGAGGTGCCGGTTGGAATACAGTATTGCAGAATTTTCACGAACAAAAAAAAACCTTGATCGGGGCTCAAACCCGGAACCCCTTATTTCCGGGCGGTTGATTAACTAGTAAAGCACCTGTATGTTTATGGTGTGATATTGTTGTTAATAATTATCCTCTAGTCTCTTCATATTCACATATTTACCCTCCTTTAAATCCTACATGCTCCTTATATCTCATACAGGGCCTTTGCCATTCTTTCTATGCACTTCTCCCTCGACGGCTTTCTTCATCTGACCATTTTGTCTGAAGATAGGTATCCCTGATAATATGATACCATTTCTTTTAGTTTGGAACAGAATTCTCTATTCAGAATAAAACTCTTGTGCAAACTCTTAAGCATCCATTACTAAAGCTAGGTTCGAACCGACAACCTTCAGATTGCCAGACCTTCACGTTACCATACCGAATAAAGTGACAGGCATTATTTTTATCAATAAATTCTCTACTTAACAGACGTCATTCAGTGCATTCACATTTTGTTCGCTTTAATTTAGTATAAGATAGTCTTTACATGATTCAATGGCTAAGATCGCCATATGGCAACTGCGTAACTCCCTGTTAAACAAACGAAAAAATCTCGGAACAAAAACTCATGTCGAGGAATAGAATATAAAATTAAGAAGTTCCATTGTGCGATACTAAACATGTTACGAATATCTACCTGGATTTATTTTCTTCTAAAGAGTGAATTTACATTGATGAAAACAGAATTATTATTTTTCTACAATTCAAATAAATACCCTTATTAACGTGAATACTGCAAGGTGTCAAATTCAGAAAAAGGAGTTTGCCAAATTTTTGAATCAGCAGTGGAGAAAATTTTTGTGAAAATAAAATATTTGTAAAATTATTTTATGTAAAAACAATTTGGTTGAGATGCTTAGTATTAACAGATATTGAAGCATATTTGACACAATACTTCAATAAGTCCCTTTGACATTTACCCCTTCTATTCCTAATCAAGATTTCACTCTATTTTAACTTACTGTCTTTTAACAACATTTTCCCAGCATTTTAATACTTCCATTTCTAAATTTTCGTTGCAGATTTATTCCTCGATGACTTTCACCACGTGCAAGGTTCCTGGCTACCAGATGGTGAGTTTGCCTCCCTTTTTTCTATTCTTTTCTGATAAGGGACGGGGTAGACTGTACTAAAAATGTCTTTGCTTTCATCGTACTCCTTTACCTCATGCATTTAATCTACAGCATTTCCATCCCTTAGAGAGGAAATCTCAAGCTTTCTTGGTAGTTATGCCCTTAAATGGTATTATTCCGGTTTCATCAAAGACCACCAAATTAAATTCATGGAGCTCTCCTCTTGGTTTAGCTAACTTCAACTATATGCCCATTGACGGTTGCTCAGAATCGACCTTTTGTGTGAACTATACATAAGTGGATTGGACTGAAATTAGCGATTTGAGAAAATTAGTGGAGAAAAACGGAAAGAAAAAATGTCAGCCGTCAGAAAGTATGGTCAGTTACTGTGTTCCTTCTACCTGTCACACCAATATCGTCCACACCTGCTCACGGACGTCAGGGGGATATTCGTCACCTTAGAGCGGAGGTTTTCCTGTGTTGTGATAAAAAATGCATGCTGCCAATAAAATATGAAGACTAATTTCAGGAGTGAAGCAAAAAGGAAATAATCAAAAGATACATCAAGGAAAGAGTATATTGAACATGGAAAAGAATAGACTCACGGCTGGGAATACTAAATCACTTCTTTATGACGTAAAAATGGAGCATGCTTCCATGTGGGAATGAGGTATGGATGGAAACATCACCAAAACCTCAAGGCTGGAAACATTGAAAATGCTTGGTTTAGATGAACGATGAAGATAAAATGGAAAGCCCGAATGATTCGAAAGAATTGCATAGGTAATTTATATTTGAGGCTCATCAGCAGGTAAGTTATTCGCGTCTGTCCCAAATGGAAGCCTTTTACAGGAAGTGAAGGAAAGAGTTTAACTCCTTTAGCCCTTAGACGCTCAAGGTGGTGATATATCGGCTTCCTAAGCTTCTTTTTAAACGCACACGATGCCGTGAATACGCGTCGTGAGCTTCCTGGGAAAGAAAAAAGTTAATTCCGTGATGGCAAAAGAGGTCATTGAATTTCCATGATTCCATCAAAATACAGGTAAATCAGCTTACGCCTGTTTTATCGTTATGCTTAATATATCTTGTTTTTCTCTTTTTTTATCTCTTTGTTCCAAGTCTTGTTTTTTATCAATCGCCCTAATTTATTACTCCTACGTCGTCAGATAATGCAGTCTCGATCCATTTAGAATTTGAAAATAGGTCCCTTCATCCCGCAGGCGTAATATTCTATTTGATCTCAAAAAGCTGGAAAGGAAAACATGCTTTGGTTATGGTCAAGTTTATATGAATTTTCCCATGCTGAGGTTTTCGTAGATACCATTCTTGGATTTTTGAAAATCTTAATATTCTTTCTAGACTGTCGGTAAATGTAGTTATTTGTCCCAATTGTGTTTGATTTAAAACTGAACGAGTGAAATAGATATTTGATTGATGTTGTTTGATTTGCGAGCACAAACTCAAGTTGGCACACTACACCTTTTATCGAAATGGTTATATTCATATCTCTGACTGATTTCACAAAGCTTATGCTATCAAATCACACGCTTAGCAAAGGACCGCGAGCTGTTGGAGGAATATCCAAAGTATTTCTACGCTTGTAAAGAACAAATTCACCTGATAGCCACAATTTAAAACATGCCAGCATAAAGACATTTGAAAGTAACTTTAATTTGCTAAAATGGTTCAAAAGATATCAATGCAATCCAAGTTTTTCGGAATAATTCGAACGGTGACCAAGCCGTAGATTGCTGAATTTACTTCGAAACCTATCTGTACTGCAACGCTATAAATATATGCTGAGAAATGTAGGATATGTAAAGCCTGCCGCGTGGACGGCGGTGAAATTAACATTAATTGCCATGCGAAAAAAAATCACCTGGACCGGGAATCGAACTACGAACCTTTAGCTTTCGTGACCACTGCGCAGAACTGCGCTACCCAGGATCCCTAATTCGCATGGCAATTTTACGGAGGTCACCCTTGGTCTTGGCTTCTTTGAAGCCCTTTCTCCCTTGCGTTGCCATCCTTGATTGACCGCGAGGGCTCTACATCTAGTACCTGAACCTCGGTAAAATTGCCATGCGAATTAGGGATCCTGGGTAGCGTAGTGGTCTGCGCAGTGGCCCGGAAAGCCAAAGGTCCGTGATTCGATTCCCGGTCCAGGTGAAGTGTTTCGCATGGAAATTAATTTAAATATATTGAGAAAGTTTTCTATAGTAGACGATTTGATCACGATCATAAGATTAGAGTTTCTGGCTTCCAAAATGAGAAATTTAAATTTCTGCCTTTCCGCAAATAAAAATAGTTCAGCATAAATGTAATTACCGGACATTTGATGCAAATGCATATATTTTTATTTGCTATATATCTGTGAATAGCTCTCAGTCTTATTTAAGTTCAAAAGCAATATCCTTGTCTTTGACTCTCTCATAGCTACGGTCGTAAATGGAAATTGGTGTGTAAACCATTACTATAAGTGTATCCTTTCGTATGTTTTTTTCTAATCCTTCATAAGCGTACTCAATCATTTCCCCGAAGAGGAGGAGAGAATGAAATGAAGGCTCCGAGAATCGTAAATCACTAACCACATATAAAACTGTTTTTGGAAAAATAGGAGAGTTATTCGAGGTTGCGGATGAGCAAGTTCACTATGGGATGGATCAAATTCTAGCCATGAAATAAATAATTACAGCCTTTAAGAGATGAGGAATGAAACGAAGCTTTCCAATCTCCTTTTCTTCCCCTTCCTTGGAGGACTGGAGCTCTACTCCACTGAAAATCATTGCCTTTGCATTATTACTCATGGTCCTGACATGAAATATCCCTCCGTACCAAATAAATTTTACGTGAATGCATAACTCTTACTATTTTTATGTCGTGACTATTTTCCTAAAAACTTTTGCCAATGTTGGTAAATTTCAACCAGCATAATTGTATGAACTCCTTATTTTTTTTCTTTCAACATTGCATTAAATCATCGAGGGTTTCATATTTATAGCATATTGTAACATAAGCAAATATATAATCGTGTGCGTTCCTTAGAGTAAAAAAGTGGGCATCATCATCATTAGTCAGCAATCCTAAGATTGGTTTGACGCAGCTCTCCAATGAATTCTTCCATCATTTACTCACTTCATATTTAGAAAATCAACACAATTCAAACATTGGTTAAAAAATTAAATGAGTGAATATATACCATTTTAGCATGTACCACAATTAATAGAAGAACTAGGTTGAGAATCATTATTAGATCGTAGGATAAAATACCGATTAAATCTCCTGCGTTAATTAAAGACGGATAGGTTAACTGTAGATGTTAGACATCTATTAGGAACCCCAGCGTATTATGCTAGATTTAGTCAAATAAATAATATTAGAGCGATAGATTGTCGTGTCGATAGATTTAAAATGCCATTTTTCCCAAGTACTATGAGAAAACATAATAGGCATTATAGTAATGAGATGGGAAGGTGAAATACTGTTAGAGCAGAGTGTAGAGCATGATGCATATTTAACAATATTGACGCATGTATCCTAGGATAACACAGATAAATAGATTTAAAGAGGTACCTTTATAAGCAGTGATCACTTCATTAGTGTGTAGATACTAACCATCTTATTGCACGTAATTATTGTATCTACTATGTTCCCATGAAGTACAATTAGGGATGTGAATAGCGGTAAATATATCCAAAACGAGAGTGTAAATTGATAGCATAGGTAGTTGCATGGTGGTATAAGGAATGTATGCTAACCTAACTAACAGCATTACATTGAATGCTTGTTTTGCTGTTTTTATCTTTTTTAAAAAAATTAAATTTTAAACTAGTATATTATTATTCATTTTTATGCATGATATGTAGTGCATAGAATTCACGCCCGTGCCACGCACCTTTATGGCGGCTTGCAGGGTATGATGTAGATGTAGATGAAGTAGTAGCAATGCAGTTCTTAGCTGCATGTAAGTAGTGCATTTTTGGTGATCTTCACCCCCTGTCACTCACTCTCGAAGTGGCTCGCAATACCCTCGGAGGGTATCTGTAGATGTAAATTTAGATAATACGTACAACAATCCCTTAAAAAGGGCAGGAGTACAGTAATGCTTCCTAGTATTTGACGAGTTCATCCAGACGAAAAAAGCCGTCAACTTTTTCAAATAAAACTCAGTTGATCGAATCCGTTTGTCGCCAAGGGACTCATTGCCGGCGTCCCCCACGAGCGGATGAGGCGAGCGGTAACGGGAGAGTTGAGGTTTGCGGGCAACTTCGTAGCGGGGGAGGACCCTGTAAGGGATCAACCGCGGCAGACTAGGAGGAGTTTAGCGTTCTGGTTTCGGGGTTTTCGCAGAATCACCCGTGGCCAATTAATTAAGGCGTTGCTGATGTGGGAAGGGAGGGATATGGGGAGCAATGGGGCTGTAAGGCCGCGCGGGGTTTTCGATGTCGAATTAGCGAGGGAGAGTTTTGTCGGTTTTGGGAACCGGCTTCGTCCGCATGGATGTGAGGGGGGGGGTTGTGGTCACCCCCCCCCTCCGCGCGGCCCGCCGCCGCCGGCCGGGGGCCGCACCGCGCCTGCGCACAACGAATTCGCTCCCGATGAATGGTAATGAGTGTTCGGCCGCGCACGTGCGGGAAAACGGACGAGGTGGTGGTTCGGGGGGGGGGGGGGGGGGGGGGGAGGGGGGCGTCCCTACGTCAACCCTTGCTTCCCCACCTCCGCCTCCCTTCCCATGGAATCTCCACCCTCCCCCCCAAACTCACCCCCTTTCTCCCGATCGATGGTCATTGTTGCTCATCTCGCCGCCTTAAATGGTCCCTGAAATCTCCGGGCGATGATTCGGAGTCGATTAAGAGTGCTGATTGGTGGGAGGAGGGGGGAGGGGATGGGATTGTTGCGAGGACGATTACTTTCATCTGCGTGCACAGATTCATCTACATAATACCCTGCAAGCCACCATACAGTTGTGTGCCAGAATATGAATTTACACCAAACATGCTTTGCATATAATGCTTAAAAACGATTAAAGGCTACCTCTATATGCACATAATACCCTGCAGCCACCATAAAGGTGTGTGGCAGGGAGTGAATTCACACCAATCATGCATTGAATACCATGCATGAAAAGGATTAGAAACTAAATTCTAGTCTGAAATTCATAATTTAAAAAAGGAAAAAATAACAAAGCAAGCATGCAAAAACATGCTGTTTGCTAGATTTGCTTAAGGCCCTTATACCAACCTTCAACTACCTATGTTATCCATTGATACACCTATTTGATATATTACAGCTATTCATATCCCAAATAGTACGAGGAAATAACAGTTTGAATCTGTCTGGTCGGCAATCAATTTCGGCTGTATTCTAGTCGAAGCATAATTAATTAAAAAAATATTTAATGAGAAAATCAAGTAAGCAGAGAACATGCTGTTGGAGTGGTTAGATTAGATTCATTATGGAAACAATGAAATGTCTATGATCCGTCATACACTTGCATATATACTATTGAATATATTCACAGCTATTCATACTCCTAATAGTACGAGAAAAGAAAGGCATTTAAAATATGTTGTTTCGGCAATCTATTTCCCTAATAGATTAATAGAATAGATTGCCCTCCACGTCACCTCGAAGGTATGGAAGTGGGTGAATAATCATTGATAGTGTGCATGCAATATGGTTAAAATAATACTTAATTAGAGATTACCCCTAAAAACAATAAAAACTGTGCAATTGAGCAAAACTTGCGAACAGTCAACTTTCCCCCCTCCCAAAAATGATTTAGTCTTTTGTTACGTTGTAAAAATGAAATAGGGAAGAATGTATGCAAAAATGGAGGACATATTGTTAATGTGAGCGTATTAACAGTTTACAATTCCTCTTATTATTTATTTATTTGCACGATGAAAAGTAGCATACACGTGCCTGCCGACAGAAATCCTTTCTACTTAGTTGTTCATTTACAACTTCTCCGGGCATACTCGTTTCGTTACATCGAAAGGGTTTTCTTTTAGCTTAATTTATAAGCAAACAGTATTAACTTGAACGTAGTATGTTACGTCAGAGGTTGGCCAAATATCCTATCTACTGATACCTAATTCATTACTATAGGCATTGTATTAGCTTAGAAAGCATAATCCACGTGTTGTTTAATTGTTGCGCATTGCGTTTAATTTTTGCGTAATTCAAATATGTTTACACAATAAATAAATTTTGGATAAGGTGGGACACACACTACTCAACTCCTTACTCAACATATTCAACATGCTCACCCCTTCCTCAATATGCTTAGAGATATTCACGAAATACTTTAGGACTGCAATCTTAATTTCATGGTTCATGTAGGCATTCTAAAAAGCCTAAAAATACACATAAGCCATTTTAATCTTCTCCTTAGTAACTTTGATTTAATCTGATATCAATAATATATGCTAGTGAATTGTATGTGATTGCATTATAATATGCATGGAAGGTCTCTCCATTAAGATATATTGGAGTGAATAGCTGTGGTTATGGCCGTAGATTATGACAGAGAAGAACTAATATCTGTATTAATCGGTGATGAAGTATAGTTCATTAATCTCAGTTGTTTTATCCTGTATGTCGATATATTGAATAGCATAATTATTCTCTCGGTGTCCGAGGAAAACTTGGCTGTCTGCCTAACTTTTTCCGTGCCTGAAGGAGCTCCTGCCTTTATCTCTACGTAAATATATTTTCCGCCCAAGATCGAACCGGGAACCTCCCGTGTGGATGGGATAACCACAATGCTACAGAAATGGCGCTACTTTATATGGACAGCGATTAACCGTATCTATGCATACCGAATATCGTTTACGTCATCTGGAGCTGCATTCACAACCGGTGGGACATACCGCACTGGAGGAACTTCAAATTCTATGGGGAACAGCACGATCGAGGAGGCCGAATACGTTCCTCACACTTCCACGAGGATATCGTAAATACTTTAACCTAAAAAGTACCTATTTACCAACACAAGTGCGAAAAGTCTATTGAAATAAAGCTGAACCACTCTTTGTACCACGGTTAGATTTGGTTTTCCTGATGATGGAAATCCAAATATGGACGCAAGGCCATAAAAGATGGGAAACACTGACTATAGAGTATTTGGCAGTAGGACAGACATCACCAATCATTGCTTAATTGCATGGACCAATCGCTATATATTACTAAATAAAACTTTAAAGGAATGAATTATACTTTATACAGGTTTGTCCAACTTTATTTGTATTGATGCATTAAGCATTTAGTGAGAAACGTTAGTGGCACTAGGACTTTTTTTCAGGTGTATTATATGCTACGCTTCCCTCCTGTTGCGCTATTTTTTTAATATTTCTCGTTTCAAGCGTTGAGAAAGACATTTTGGATCCCCTCATATAAAAATCTATCCCAGTGATCTTGTTTCCGTCATCTGTTGGGCGTGGGTGTTATTAGAATATTTCTAAGCCATCTTAAAACAGATCATCTTCAAATGTACTTAGAATATTTTATAAATTTTCAGCTACGCTCTGATAACGATGGCATCGCAGTTCTTCATATGACTTCTAGACATTATGATAATTGTCTTCGTGACCTTTGACATATCTCGCCAATATTACCTATAAACTGTAGCCTATGATCAAACTTGCCTTGTACGGAAGCTAATATAGCGGATAGTCTATGTCAGCGGTTCAATCTAAACTTTGCTAACAAAGGCTGGAGAGCCGTAGCAACGCAAAGTGCTACGGAAGACATCGTGATGCAGCAAATACCTTTGTAATCAGTGAAATTATCTCCACTTTATGCATGGAATATTGTTTGAGTCCCATTTATATATCATGATAATATTAAACCTACTTTCTTGGGATGAAACCTAAGATTTTAATGGCTTGCAAATTTAAACCTTGTCATCTCAAGAGGCTCTGAGAAACAAACCTCGATGTGTTTAGCTCAAAACGTATGTCTCAGTCAAGGCTGGTACGTTCAATTTTCAGCAAGTTTAATGCAAAACCTAAAGTTGACCTCTAGCGCGTACTAAGCTAACTCAGTGGAATATACTTTGTTGAGGAAGTTTTATGCAAAACTTAAAGTTGTCCTCTACCGGGTACTGAGCTAACTTCTTGCCTCAAGAGAGAAACTTGCGAAAGTACTTCCGAGAAATCTGGAACGCCATTGGAGATCATATATGGAGAGCCTGCCAGTCCGTTAACGTAGTCCACCGGGAGAATAAATCGATGAGCTGAGTTTAATTACTTCAGCACTACATAATAAAGAGCACTAAATGCCTGCATTAGATTTATTTGTGATTCACGAAAGTACGATCACATCACACCTTGTATAAATACACTACGGTGGCTTACAGTTGAAAACAGAAGAAAATATTTCCTGGGTAGTCTTTTGTACGATATTTTCAACACTAGGGAACCAGTTTATTTGTATTCTCCATTTCTTTTCAAGGAGAGCTTTCAACAACGGGTTACAGGAGGGCGAAACGATAAACTACAAATCCCCAACCACCGGACTTGTGCCTTTAATAGGTCTTTCGTAGTAAGTGGCAGCAAATTATGGAATGCCTTATCTATTGAAATACGTGGATCAAAAAATAGCCGAATATTCAGGCAAAGACTCTTTAACTACCTGTTTCAAAAACAAAGTTCAGATAGTTCACCCTCTGATGCGGCCTTTCCATAATAAATGTAAATTAATGCAATTGTTCAGATGGCATATTTGTAAATATTTTATTTTTGTATTGGATTATGCATTGTCTTGTTGAGTTGTCTTTATCACTTTATTTAAATTTTTTCTTGCTTCATTTCATACTGTAATATCTGCACAATACGGACAACTATTCTTTTGTAAATTTATAGAATGCTCATATGAGGCTGAGTAGCCTCCGAGAATGTTCCAAATTTTTGTTGAATATGATGTATTGTATATGAAATAAAATATTTTCTCTCTCTCTCTCATAACCCCTCCAGTAATTCTTGTGGCTTTTGAAGTGGGACCGGTAGTATGGGTAGTGAATGAAAAGAAGCTATGCACATATGAAACAAAGCATACTTAGCTATGTATAGCAGCCCGGCCTACTCTTTAGTTTGCTTTTTATATTGCAGCCTACTATAATTAAATCATTGCAGCTGGAACTCAGGCATAAAGTAGGCATTCTAGATATGAATATAAACCCCCTGCGTGTTATGCTAGAGTTGACCAGATAAATAAGATTCGAGAGATATGCTGTCGTACTGATAGATTCTAAATTTAATTTTTCCCGCGTACAGGAAGAGAATACACCAGGTGGCATAGCAAAGAGATAGATAGGTCAAATAATGTTAGAGTAGTCTGCAGTGCATGATGCATGCATTAAAATTACGAACCCAGAAATGATGGATAAATATTATTAATATATTTAGATAAACAGCATTATAGCCAATAACGTAGATACTAACGATCTAGCTCCTTGTGATTCTATTATCTAACATTTTTCCTCTAACACATTCAACCCGGAATATTTCTAGTGTGCAATCATGAAAAACGGAAAGCGTTCTCTGCCACATTAACTCGGTCAGTCAATAAAATGTAATTCAAAATCAGTAAAACCTTTTTTTGAATAACAAAACTCGTTTAAAAATTTATAAAAGACGCAAATTCGCGTCCTTCAGAGAAGTCTATAGAGATGTTGTCAGAGAGGTCATTGAGAGACGCGAATGCGCGTACTTCGGTATCCTGGCAACGCAGCTTTGACGCGCAATCGCGTCCATCGGGTGGAACATTCTAACATGTGGGAGCCTAGTTGTATTTCAAAAGTGCATTTTTGGTGATATTCACCCCCTGCCACGCACCCTCACGGTGGCTTTCAGGGTGTTGCGTCGGTGTAGATTTAGATCACTTCCTGTGGAAATCTAATCATCCACAGGAAATTGCAACGCAAACATTAACAGACGGAAGTAAATGAGGCGGGTTAAGAGCCTACTAGACTTTACACGATCTAACGTCTTACCTAGCCAGATACTACACGACCCTTCCTTTAGGTTGATGATAATTAACTACAAGCATAGCTTTAAGCTCTAGTTACGACATCTCACACTCCAGCCTCTCCATTGTTAAAAACTCTCATTTTCATAGATTTTGCAGCGTCTGCATTTGACATGGACGGTGATTATTTCCTTGAAGCCGCCTTGAAGGAACCCTTCATTCCCCACTCCCCTCCTCCTTCTCCCCCAACTGAGAATTTGCACTCAGATTCTCCTACTTACAGCTATCCCAGAGGCTTGTAAAAATTATACCCGTGAAAATTGGTAAAGAATTCATCACCATAGTGTCTTCCACGCTGCAGCGTGCTGTAACGTGGATGCTGTAACAATTTCACAACAGCACGTTGTTGCAAAAAGTATATCGAAGCTATCACTCCCACAAGTTATGAAAATAAGTGTTTTCCCCCTTAAGGAGGTTGATCCGAAAAGTCATAGTCATGTCATTTTTTTTATATTTTCAGCACTTATAGAACTAAAGTTCCTCTATCTAATAAAGTAAAGATAATTACACCAACCCATACTCCTTTTTCCACAAATTGCATTTGAATTTACACACGATTAACGGCGAGAATGGCCATCACATGGGAATATAACGTTTAAAAATACCATTGTGTCATGTCATTTTTGCAAAAAACTGATATTTTATGCGTAATTTTACAAGAAATAAAATGACACGAAAAAAAGGCATCAACCCACCGTATTTTTCGCTAAATCTGCCAATTTCTGCGCTGATAGCAGACGAAATGCGATAGTTGTCTTCAAGTGGCGCTACGGTCGCTCTAGCCAAAATGCATGGCGTATGAATAATATCATTACTAATGAGACATTAAAGCATATTTCAGAAAAATATTAAAACATGACGTTTGATAGTAATATTCTGGTGTTATACATTAATAAATTCATTGTGTACATGAATTTATTTCTTTAAAGTAAATGCTGAATTGACTCCATCGTCGAGCTGATTAAAATTATCATAAAAAATAAATCCTTCGACTTTACATCGTATTTCTTGTGGAACTTATGACTTTCAATAGCTTAGGTAATTTTTTTTGTGAAGTAAGGATCACTTAGCAGGCATATACTCGTACTTAAATTAATAAGATTCCTCAGAGAACTTGACTCAAGCAGTCGCGAGCCAACCTCCTTAAGTGTTAGCTCAACAGTTGAAGACTAGCAGGGAAAATGCTCCCTTCTTGCAAAGTTCTTCTTGAACGCGGTCAAAGTGGATGATTCTTTTCTGTGGAAATCTTGTTACCCACCGATTACTTACGCATTTTACTCCATTTATGAATTCCTTCTGCTAAGGGAAACCAAATTCATAAACGCTAATTACTTGCTGAGAAACAACCATTCTAATTTGAACTTCATTAAAAATAATATAATCACTATAGACAAGAATGGATTCTGGTATCCTTCGCGTAATTTTCCACGGCATTTGATCAAACAATTACTACTGTTTATTCACAAATATGGCTTAGTATAACTTTACATTTTTAGCTACTCAACTGACAACGCAGTAAGGTTTGCAAAATTCCAAATTGATAAGCGAAGACCCCTTAATTTTCTTTGCAATAATACGGCTTTCCTTAGGTTAGATGGTGCGAATTGCTCGAAATACTACAGCAGATTAAGCACCTTAAAAACTAAATGCACTGCAACTTTTAGTACTTTTCCGTTAAATTTCATGAAAAAATCAATTCTGATTTCAATGATATATTTCATCCAAATTAAATGAAAAGAAGTGATTTCTCACTCAATATAATTGACACTAGAAATAGTATAACTCCAGGGACGTTATCATGAAAATGAGTCATGTTAGTTCGACATATTTATGGTATATGCCTATTCCATCAACTTTTACAAGGAGAACCTAATCTATTCTCTATTATTTCTACTCATTCGATTGTTTTCTTCAAAACTTCAAAAACAAAATGAATTAAGTATGTCGTAGTTATGATTCTAGACCTTTGTGCGAGTGTACCATATTAAAAAGTTAATTTTAAGTTTCATATAGGCGTTGTATTTTCAGCATATAAGAAATAGTCTCTTCTAACAATTTAACGCAAAATATAAAAAAATAAAAAAGTTTTCAAAATAAAGCTAATATGTTGATGGCATGGTCAGATCTCGGTCGTCAGCAGAGCGGTCATCTCAGCGGTCTCCAACTCTGGATACCGTTGCTCAACGGCTCAGATGTTAAAATTTTTTTATTTTCAAAATTTATTCCAAGTATTGCTGTTGCCGGAATCAGGAATCACGATTGAAATTTTTCTTCTCCAACCGGATTTTAATTCCTTCTTTAAGCAATCGATCTCTCGAAGTATCCTGAACGTCAATGAAGTTTCGTGTTGGCCCATCCAATCCTATTGTTCAAACGGATGCTGTGTTCAACTACCGCCGTTTTCTCAGGTTGACCAAGCCTAAAAAAACTGCTATGCTCCTTCACTGTCATGGCAATTGTTCTACCCGTCTCATCCACGTAGACTTATCCCTATTCGCTTGACAACTGTGAATATCATAATACCATCGAGAGCCCTAGAAGATTTTACCAATATTTCAAAGTATTTTTTGATTCGAACAACATAAAAATGTACATGATTTTTTGGAAGAGGCCCTACTTTATGTTTCTTTTCGTATTTGTAATCGTATAGTATCGTAAAACCGTAATGCTTAGATATAAATCTATTTTGTTCATTGGGTTAATTTAGTTTACTTGCAATTTAAACTGGTAATGACGTTATTAGCAATAATATCGCCTAGTTGATGACATTTCTGCTTGATACGGAGCCAGTTTATGCCACACCCCCTTGTGGTGGCTTGCATGGTAATTAATGGACGCTTGAATAAACACGAGCTTGATCACGCACTGAGTGAATACACCAGCGGTGCTCGACGGAAGATGGGATTAGGGATTGAACACTTTAAGTTCTTGGAGAGGAAATCGGTAGATGCCCGAAATCGTGGAGTGGGATGGTTGATTTGAACGGGATAAGAGAGGATTCAGTGCGGCGAGAACTGGGAAGAAACGGTATCGGAGGGAAGAGGATGGTTTGAAGAGGGTTAGCGGGGAGAAGGAGGAAGTTGGAAGGGGTTGAAGGGTACGCTGGAGTAGGGGAACGACCCTCTCTCCTTCTCCACACCCCCTGCCCCTCTCCCTTACGCAAACCTCACAAATCCCGTCCTTCTCCACGGCAGGCCGCGGCCCCTTTGCGGGGATTGCCTTGCTCCACCTTGATGACTAATTGACGAGGGCACTTAGGGGGTGGACGGAGATGGAGGGAGCTGGGGCGGTGGGGTCACGAAGAAGGGAAGCTTAACCCTTGCCCCCGACTTGAGGCCGAAGTTCCCCTTTCCTTCCACTTTGCAAAGAGTTGACCTCAAGCCCAAAGTGAGCGTCGTCGCTGACCAACAGGTTTAACAGGCTACATCCCGCCACTCTTCCCTATTCAGAGTTGCGTCTCTTCCGCTCGGACGATTCTTCCCGGCATCCTTCTCTGTTTGTCTCAAATATCAATGCTACTTCCGTCTTCCCTGTGGGGTCATCCCTTCCATTTGATATCTAGAGATCTAGAATATCCCTATTACAAAATAATTCACGCTTATTACTAGTCAAAATGATTTCCAATGCCCCTCTCTTTTTACTCAGCCGCGTAATTTGAGCCATATCTTGAGACACGATGGCCTGATGAAGATAATCGTCGAGGAAAAAGTGAACGGGAAGATTGGAAAAGGAAGACCTCGTATGAGATACATGGAACAGGTTGTGAGGGATGTAGAAGAGAAGAATTAAGCCAATATGAAGATTGGCCGATAGAAGAATCGAGTGGAGGGCTGCGTCAAATCAATCCTAGGATTGTTAACCAATGGTGGTGAATAAGTAATCTGACATACTTAATTAAATTTAAGTTGATTTTTAAATAGAGATTTTTACAATAGAGATTTTAAAGAGAGATTTTTAAATAACATTTTTAAAGACTGAATTTTATGCGAAAGGTAATCGATAGATCTTGAAGATATCTATCATCATTAGTCATCAATCCACAGATTGGTTTGACGCAGCTCTCTACTGAGTTCTTCTATCGGCTAATCTCTTCATATTTACGTATTTATTCTCTTTTACATCCTTCATCACTTGTTCCATATATCTCATACGAGGTTGGTCTACATCAGGCCATCATGTCTCATGATGTGGCCGATTATGTTGTTACGTCTTCTTCTTAGGATATTCAGAAGTTTTCTCTTTTATCCCACTCTTCTTAGTACTTCCTCGATACTTACTCGGTTGATCCCTTTAACCTTCATCGTTCATCTCTAGCACCACATTTCGAATGCTTCCACCCTTTTCTTTTCCGCTGCTGTCATTGTCCATGCCTCAATGCCATAAATAAACAAGCTTCAGATGTACGTTCCGATGAATTATTTCCTTAGAACATTTATGCATTTTAAAAAATCTAACTACATTTTTGTGAGCAGTAAAAAATAGATATATGTCTAACATGTTTGCCCAACCTCAAATACGAAAATTTACCTACTTATCCTCCCATATTTCTCAGAAACCTCTATTGTCTTGATCACCCTCTCAAGTCATCCTTTCTAGCCGTACCTAGAGAGGTAGAATGTTCTCATTTCCAAATTAATCACCGTCTTAGTTACCCAGCACTAAAGAGATTGATAACTCCCTTACGTTACAAGCCCTTCTTTTGACCAAAATGAGAAGAAGTGGTTGTATTCATATGCATTAGCTCCATATCTAAAACTAGTTATTGCTATGTTTAGTGACAGTTATTTAGTGCAGGCATGGCAATCATTTATTCCGTACACTGTCCACACATCTACCAAGATGCTCTCTGGATAGCACCATAAAGGAGGATAAAACTTGAGAGTTGGTTGGCGAGAAGCTCACGAAGTACGAAGCACAACGACATGCGATATTCACATATCTGAGTAGGGAGGTCAAATCATTTCCCTATCTCTTGATCAAAAGATCAGATTTTTTTTCTTGGAGAGAAATATGCAATTCAAGTCTACAAACCTCTCCTTGAAAGGAATGTTACTGCCTTAGATAGAAATACTAGTTAAGGAACAGATTCTGTGTTTCCTACATTTTCCATTAATTAAAGGGAGAATAAGCGTATTTCCAGAGCCTCGAGTGTTGCCACTGTAGCATATGACTAAAATTTCCTCCTCATGTCCAGAAATAGTTTGCTTGCTGTTATTTAGTCGTGAACTAAAAACACTGAGTGATTGATGGGACTAAGAAGTATTTACAGTGGCTCAACAATTGTTTGATTTGCAGCATGACAAGTCACGTGTTTCCTATAGTTGCCAAAGCTTTGGTTTGCAGCATGACAAGTCACTTGTTTCCTTTAGTTGCCAAAGCTTTGGTTGCTAAGAACTTCTTTCACAAATTACCAAATGCTTATTTGAGTCCGATAAATTTTGTTAAAAAAGAACACATGATTTTTTTACCCTCATTTAATGGGGGAGATAGGAAGAGTTATTGAGATTAATTCTTGATTTTTGTCTTTTTTACCTATTAGGTTCAACGATGAGAAGGAAGTTTAGAAAATTGAAATTGTTTGATAATTTATTACTACAGTTACATTTGCTAGCAGGTTTCTCTAAGCCAAGATCCTGGAACTAGCGTTAGACTAGTTCCAGGAATAAATCCAATATCTAGGAACAATAAATATGATATTTGAATTGTTGTCTGGAATCGTTGGTGAATGTTGTTCTTGGAACAATCCTTACACCATCAATGGTTTAGGCTCCTTTCCTCAATCATGTTCAAATCGTTTCGCTGGTAATCGTCGATTCCTCAACACACGTCTCTCACCATGAACCCAGGGTATTTTTGGGAGAAGTGTTCAGAAATGATTAAGTCTAATCTAATTTTGCACCCACCACTGCTCATTGAAATTGTATTTAGGCTCAAAATTAAGCGCTGTGTTTTTGGAAAAAAACTCGTCCTCCTAAAATCATGTGCGTATAATTTGATTACAAATGTGATCCAGCCAATTAGATCATGCCCAAATGCTTGACCAAACTTGTCCATAATCTTAATCCTAAGGCAAGCAAATACCCATGCCCGAGACGGGATTCAAATCAGCGACGTTTGAGACCAATGAGTGGACAACCGTCTGCGGTTAGCGTGGTATATATCTGCCACCACCCTTAATGCAAATGTTTTAAGTGCCTTTAAACCGACTATCAGGGAAGCCCAACCTTCAACTATGATACCAACTTTTAAACACATCAATGTGCCAACGAGCGATGATAAAAACAAAACAACTTAGAGATAAACATAACATTATACCATTTAGGTGAAGTCTACTATGCATGAGCAGAAAGTAATACAGAACTGGTGTGAGAAACTATGTGCTCCAAGGCCGAGAAATTTAATCAAGGAAATGACATAAGCTCTCAAAATATTTTGTAGCTCATGTAATGATCGCCGATTGACGAGTAACCAAAATTCCCTAATTATTTCCGCCTTAAGAATAAAGTTATCTTTTTGGCTTTGTTGAAATTTAACATCATAATGAAATGCTGCGCTGAGAAAATCCGGGAGACCCCTGACAAATCCGCGACTGCTTAAATGCATGCCAAATAACTAGAAAATGGAAATTCCTAACTTTCTCTGATAGCACTTTCTATGGTCTTCGAATAATTCACCTGCCCTGTTCTTTTCTACTCATACTTATATGCACGTATGACCATTTCTGATGGACAACTTCCACCAATCTCATTGAGTTTTAATTGCAGTTGCAAATGAGATATGTGGGCTGTTGAATAATTAATGCTGTTAAAAATGATGGTATTTATAAATAGACCGTAAATTTCCCATTGGCATTCGAGGCTGCCGTGTCAACATCTCGCATAAAAGCACCTATTCACACGTTGCGGGAGATTATGGTTTTATATTACTAAAGAATAGACATATTTATGAATGGAGAGCTTGGATGATAGGAGAATTGAGTGTAGAGTCTAGTCAAATAAATCTTAGGGTCGGCTACTGGTGATTATGTAATATGGCCCCACTCGAGCACAGAATTTTAACTGTTCCTTTTATCGGTGCATGTCTTTCGATAACCCTAAATACCAACAACAATGCAGTGTGATATTAAGACTACTGATTACATTAAAAGGGATTAGAAATGAAAACCCCTTGACCTTGCAACCAACCTATCGTTAGAAAAGTAATGGAAGAGGTTGAAGAAAACCATTTTCATCGTAACGGAGCCTAGAACATATTATCATAGAACTAACAGTCTGCGACGTACCGCACTAGGTTAGGTATTAGATGTATTATTAACAAGCTGATTGCGTGGCTAAATTTGGAGGTGAAAATCGGAATAAAATTTGTAAATGTTATCGAATAATGTGATGTGATGGTGAATGTGATGTGCGAAGGGATGCTGCGCTTCATACGGTATGAAATAATAGCAACACTTAGGGATAAACTATTGATCGTTCATATTTCTATTGCAACACAGAGATTCGAAAGGAAGCCTCCTTGCCGACATATCTCTCAATCTTAAACGGTGCCAATACTGGAGCACGAGTATTTTACGAAGGTAGAAAAAATCTAGTTATACTCAGAAATTTTGTCGTGTGATTTAGGCTTAAGTATTATCTCCATGTAAGTGTTTATCATTTGTGACCCAACTGATTAAATTCGCGGAATGAATCTCTGTTCATTCAACGCGACCCGCTTCCATTACCTGGCACACCTCCCCATATCCCTGCAGCCCACTCAGGGAGGTCATGGGGCACCCTCCTTGGTTAATCCCTGCTCCCTGCGGATACTGCTCCCTAGAGACCTCACGAGCACACCCCATAGGATGATGATGGTGAGGGAAATCCCTGGTAAAGGTCCGTGTTGGTAACTCACGGAGACGGGAACGTAGGGGGCAATGCTGCGAAGGGGTGAACCCTGTATGCGTGCCAGGGTAAGGGGTGGGGAAGGGAGGTCCGAGGAAGATGGGAGAAGTGAGGCCGGGGTGATAATGCCATTCGATGCGCTACCCTAGATGCCTCTATCCTCTCCCCCACTCCACTCCCTCATCTAACTCCCTCTCCTCCCCACACCCTTGTCCCCCTGGCGGCCGTAACTTGAGAGGGGGGAGCAGGGAGGGTGGGGTGTGGATGGGTACAGGAGTGGGGGGGGATCTAGAAGCGCAGGGGAGAGGGAGTCGGAGGTTGGGGCGATGCAGTCCGAGCAGTCGAGCAATAATGTATGAAGGGGGTGAGTGATACTATACGGGTCCTTCTCCACGCCTTTGTGCGTCCCGTAACACGACCTCTTCAAGCCGAGTTGGAATCCTCTTTGTCTCGTATCGTTTACTTAGATGTTCTTACGCACTCTGACCAACAATAAGAGCTCTAATCCCCCGTGTGAATTATTAAATAGCCCTGCTCCAGTGTTTATGAGCGCTTAGTAAAGAAATCTCGCGATATAGAGAAGCGTCAGCCTGACATTTTGGTCGAAATAACTTCGTCGGCATCTGCGTAAAGCATCAGCTATTACACTTGTTTTCCATTTTGCTCTATATAAACAACGGTTACCATACTACCGTAGTACTCCATAACAATGGTAAGGAAAAGGAGCCTCTTCCAGTGTTTTTTTCCTTGGATTATGATCGAGTCTTACACTCCTGATTATTAGAGAGTAAAGGAATAAATGGATGTATATAGAACATATATAAATCAGAAAATTTCTCACAAAAGGCACAGCTTAGCTGATTTTTGTGTTATGGATTTGAGGCTAAGAATGGATTATTTGTTGCATTGAACATTTGCACAGTATGTATTACTCAAGATGTTTCATTTGTTTATTGATTGATGTCACCTACATTGGTTTACATGCACCCTGCATTTGCCTTGTAATCTTATGATCCCTGATGATGAAATATCTGTACATATTGCCCGTCATATGATAAATATTCTTGTTACTCTAACGTGAATAGTACTAATTAGAGAACGATTGTAATATTGATTTCTCTCCCAAGCCACTACCTGTTAAAATAATCTGGTGTCTATCCTTGAATGATATTCTATCATTTATTATTGCTTGGTTATGAAAGATTTTATTGAGAAATGCCCGAAATCATGATGTACTAGCTATACATAAGAGACTGTTATTCAAGTCTAGAAAATGCAGATTTGGAACTGTTTCAGACAAAATCGAGGATCCAACGCTTTAAAATAAATCTTAGCACCAAAACGTCAGTTGGAGTAAGGATCTAGGAACGTATGGCATTACATCAGGTTCTCGCCTTTTAAGTACAGAACTTGTCCACAGGCGGAAACCCATAACGTATGTGAAAAATAAAGCGATATGTGCTCACTCTATATTTCTGTAAGTCAAACTTCAACTGTTGCAGGCTCTACTTTGTGGAATGACGGCATGATGGGAGAAGTGATTCACTTTGTACTTATTCCACGAATTTATTTAAACCCAACCGGTTTCGACGTTAGCATGTCATCATCAGGGGTACAATCTCCGAAGTTTCTGGGAGTGCAAGTCACATACATATGAAATACCTGGGGGAGGGGGTTAGGTGAGTAGTGGTTGAAGGAGGGAAGAGCCACTGAATCAGCAGTGTTAGGTCAAAAGGAGTTGACGTAGGATAGTGGCTTGGGGCAGTGGGGGAGAACGGGGACGGGGGTGGGATGGGAGAATAAGTGGGGGTATTGCTAATCATCTATGGTCAAGGTGAAGAGGAAGGGACGGCGGACGGTCATGGTTCAACACGAAAGTAAAAGGAGAACATTTAAATTCGGAAGAGTCATTTAAAACCAATACATCAGGAGTAACTTGTCTCTTAACAATTTCTAAATTCTCTAAAATATCCAGTTTAAACCCTTTGTCATTTACACATAAAATCTTGGGCGAAAAATTACCATCGTGTCCAGTCTCAATAAGATGTTCAACAAAACCTGATTTTGGGTTATTATTTAACAAATATTTCTTGTGTTCTTTTGTTCTGATGGCGAATTTACGGCCGGTTTGTCCAACATAAACACTGTTACAATAATTGCACTCCAGTAGATACACACCTAATTTTTCGGAACTATACATTTTGTGAAAAAAGATTTGAGGTTCTCCCAGCGAATAGCTAAGGTGAAGTCTATTCGGGTCTTCCACTGGGTAGGCTGTTTCATTACTGCCGACGTTTCGGAGACCAAGTCGCTCTCCATCTTCAGGGCTAAATTTTGTCCTTGGAGTTAGAAAGAAGTTTTTCTACGGTTAATATAGTAGCCAATTCCGAGTCGGTTACCAGGAATGTGTCTAGCTATTTTGTGGGAAATAGTACCTAAAAATGGAAGTTTACACCATTTTTTAGGCTTGTTTGAGGATAATATGTTTAGTGATGACACGAGTGAAATGTTTTTATATCTTAGTTTCTTATCTAGTAGTTTCTGAACCGTATTGTTGCCGTACCCGTTTTCTTGGGCGATCGTTTTTATTGTTTTAAGTTCTTCCAGAAAGAAGAATTCCGAGAGGGAGATGGATATTAATCGATTTAGCATGGAGTTGATGACTGCAAATTTATGAGTGTGATGGTGGAAAGAATTATTCGGGATAATTACATCGGAGTATGAGTCCTTACGGTAAATTGCAAATGTGTGTTGATTTTTATCTATATAAATTGTTAGGTCTAAAAGTGAATTGATTCGTAAACAACTCAGACATTTGTGCACAGAGCAACTACATCCCAAAATGTGTTCACCCCGATCTAAACAAACAAAATTCTAATCACGAGTGCTCAATTTGTCCTCACACAACTTTTCTAGTGATGAAAAAATATTTCTAAATAATGGTTACAAATACGTATCTAACCTCCCAGTTAACAACAGGGATATCACTAACCTCCTGGCTGGTTGCGATGTGGCCTTACACAAGGAGTCTCTAAGCAAGAAAAAGGAAATAGCGGACGTACAGATAACCTCTGTAAAACCCTATCCCCACCCGCATATACGGATAATAAACTGATTACTAATATAAAAGCCTCTGGGGGAAATTTCAATTTAATTTTCACTAAAGCCGACAAAGTAAACACCTTAGTGATTCTAAATAAAGCCGATTATGTGACCAAGTGCAAAAAGTTTATTTCGGGAAACGGCTTCACCACACTGAATGAAGTCCCGACAAACTGTTTTCAACAATCCCTCAAGTACAAATTAAACAAGTGCACGGCACTTCTCCCCTCGAGGGAAAAATGGCGCATAGTGAGAATGAACCTCCTGCCTCCGACAATGTTTGGTCTTCCAAAAACACATAAATCGGGAATTCCTATTAGACCCGTTGTTTCCCACGTTTCCGCACCTTCTCATCTATTTTCGACGAAGTTGAATATTCTCCTGAGGAATTTCTCCTCATTCAAGCCAACGTATGGAATTGAGAGCTCTACGGACCTGGCCAACAAACTAGTAAATGTTAAACCCCCCCCTTAAATGGGAAACTTGTGTCCTATGATGTGTGTAATCTGTTTACGTCAGTTCCGGCCAAGTAAGTTATCAGTGTAGCCATCTCAGGGTAAAAAAGAGCGAAGTGCGGAGAAGATATTATCAACGATTTCCACCAACTTTTAACCTTGTGTAGTGAACAGAACTATTTCCTTTTTAACGGGAGCTATCATAAACAAGGTAGATTTGGAGTATACAGGATGATTCAACGGAAGCGGTCACACATTACTGACTTTCTTCATTAACCTTGTCAGACCAAACGAAGTTGCGAGGCTTGAATCAACAAAGGGTTCAGGTTGGTGTGGTTGTTGGAGCACTGGGCTCTCACCTCGAACGATCGGGTTCTATTCCCTGAAGTGGAAGATATTTTTCATTGGATAAACCATGAGAGCCTTTTGACTAGCATTTGGGTACCGTACACCGTCCGTTTGATGGGGCGAAAAGATGTCCCTCCCATTCATTCCGTTAACAGTAGGCAAATGCCAACGCTGGGTTTCTCTCCACCTTCTCCTACTCTTCCATCCCCAACCTTGTGCCATTCCACCCGGAATGGAATTCCTATAAGAGCGAGCACAGACTTCAAAGTACAGACGAGATGAGAGACGTGAATCACAAGCTCGTTGGTTTGGTAGCCGGGAGAGCGTATTAGAGCTGACACTGAAGGCAAGCTGAAGATCGCGACATAATAATAACACTAAACTGTCTTGTCTTATTTTTGGACGATATTGGGACTAAGTGATCCCTCCTTCCATCTCACTCCTTGCCAATACTAATTGTAATAATTTGAAAATAAGAAAAAAATAAGCATAAATAAAAAGTCTGTTGACATTCAAATGACAATAAGAGTCATTTCTGTATTTACAAAACTTGAAAGACAAAAAATGTAAAATTACATAGCTGGAAATGAAGTTATGGAAAATAAACACAAAACTCAAATGGTGTACTTGAGTAAAAATGTTTGAAAAAAGACATATACCTACGGGAGAGGGGAAAATGTGAGAATAAAAGACTCATGTCCTTAAAGAAGAAACCAATTGCAGGAAAACACCCGCACAGGAAGGGAGGATGTGAAAAACATGCTAGATCTACTGAGTGACACGTAATTTCACAAGGTAAATTACCTGCATTACAAATTTTCTACTACTAACCATAGGATATATGGTTTTTGCCTAACGTAATCATGTTCTTAGAAGTGGGGAATGTTTCAAAGCCGGGACAGTGCATTATACCTGAAACTGAAGCCCACCTGAATGCCTCAACAACTGTCAAAGGGTAAGGATAAATAGTGCTATACTATTGTCTGGGGATTTGACTAACGTGTATTACTATTACAGTTTTCAATTTGCCGTTCACCTTTTTAATTACAAAATTCAAGATCGCTGTGATTCAAGATTCTGTAATTTGTGTATGATACTCGAGTTAAAGGTAGTGGGCTTCCAGTTATCAACACATTAAGGTTTTGTTAATTTGAACAAATGACCTTTCCGTATTCTGCCGAATCATCCTTGCAACCGGCTGGGCAACCTGCAAAGCTGCGATCCATTTTAGCTGCCAGACCCATCAGTCTCGATTGATGGAAATATCAATTTATGATTCTGAATCGACAAAAATCAGATGATACTGAATCCAGCGGTTAATCGGTTTCTATCTCATTCCAATCGCTTTCAGTTTCAGCAAGTTAAAGAGGAGTAAGTAATCAAGGAGAAGTGGATAGGGAATGAATTGAAGATTTGGGTTATAGATTGGCAGGAGCTCAGTCACTCTCTCAATAAGCACTGCATGAAACGGGGAGCATTGTGTGAAGGAGCGATTCCATTGACATGTCACTGTCATCTGTTAGCCTGAGCTTCATTTGGGAACCAATTGGGAGTTTTACCTTTTGTGTTCTCTGTTGTTTCTCGTCTGCGTCCAAAAACGTTTGAAACAATATAGAAATAATCCATAATACGGTCATTTTGGTTAATAGCGTTAAGTGATGAGATGCTTTTCGGATAGATAAACATCTTTCCAACCTCAAAAAGTAAGAGATCATAATTCCAATCTTTAACGCCAAATGTGAAAACTACAGTGCTTAATTAAAACCTGAGTTCACAACCTTTCACCACTTGCGTACCCATCGGTAATCCAGTTCCATACTATGTACCCCTTATACATGATCCATGTCTGTATCTTATGCAGATGCTGTTCATTTATTGCCCAATCCGTAGAGGATTCACTAAGTATATGATGCGTTTACACATCGATAATGATATACCGTCGATATATTGACGATAATGATATATATTTGTAAAAATCGTCATTCTGATTTACCATATTGTGTATAATTAAAAAAGTACAGAAATCCTATTCGCTAGGGTTTTCGCTAGCCTGTTCTCTGCTAACCATCTCTAAGGAAATCTTACTGCATAAGCAGCTACGTGATTAGTCCCATAACATAATATACAGGACTCGTAATTTTAAAACTTCCCGCAACAATACAAAATGTAGGACATAACCTGGGAAATAATGACCGACTCGGCGTTTATTTCCTGATGTCTCAGTTGCAGCCGAATAGCTCGTCTCTCCACTCGAACCACTGTCCAGTGTCAGCCCGACCGAAGCAGTTGTCCACACCTCACGCGTCAACACGACCCAATTCGACCCCCCCACGAACACAAACGATGCTTCCTTCCCCTCCGACACCCTCCCAACACTCAATGACCGGGATGCCCTCATCCCTCCCTCTCTCCCTAAGCGACACGGCCAATCACGGTAATGCGGCTCTTTGAAAGGCGTACCAGGGAGAAGGGAGGTTTTTGTCCTTCGGGGGAAGGGGGTGCATACGCCGAGGTCCTTCCCCTCTGGGACACGGAGAAGGGGGACAGTGGCAGGAGGGTGCGGCGTTGCTCCGGGGGTGGGGATTGTTGTGGAAAAGCCAGCCGCTGGCGAGCGAAACGTCTGAGGTCGACGGAGTGCGACCGAACGGGGGGAATCATAAAGGACCGATGACGAATCGCATGTCTTCGCCTTTCATTCAAGGGTGCCACCGAGGTTAGGAAAAGCATTCCCTGTCCCGCTTTGATCTTAATCTTCACGACGTCAACCGGATTAGTTGCGGGCATTAGTCTTCCTGACACCTCCTACCCCAATATCTCATCACAAGGATAAATTTAGAGACATAGATGACGATGATAGGTATGTACCTAGAGATTTAAAATGTCATTTTCGTAAGCAATGGGGAACAGTGTTCTCAGTGAAAGAAGATCAATCCGAATGTCAATTAGAAAGAAAGGAAAACACTGATAGACTGGTATTTAGGCCGTGCAGATGAGCATCTACGGGAAGGGGAAATATTCCATATCAACTTGTTTGATAAATGTGACGATCATATATTAAGTCAAAGTTAATGTATAAATGGTGACTATCGATTTTTTACGCAGTTTTTGGCTTAATTATCATGTCTATACGAGACTAGATTCACGAGACGAGACATGTGATTATAATTTTTTAAACATTTATCAATAATTATCATACATCGCCATGCATATCTGTTGCCAGCCACAGTAAATAGGTCAGTATGTACCTGCATAGCCACCCGAGGGGTACGGGTCCGAAGCCAATCTCCGATATGAATATTGTTTGTCCTACTTTTAAGAACATAAGTTATTCGGTGCAAAATTGCTTGAGACCGAGAAAGTAAAAACCAATCCTACTAACACAAATTTTCATAATAGTTTAGCAGTGTTTGTCTCTTATAGGATATTTAAGACTGTGGATTGCGGAAAAATGTCAGGTAGCAATAAGGGAGATAAAATACGGATATTTTAAATTTTTGAACCAAAGGAGAGATTCTGAAAAACTAGTTTATTAAGAGTAATCACGCGACTTAAAACCCAGGACTCTCCTTTTGGTAGGAGAGGTAGTTTTGGCTGCGCATAGCTGAAGTATTCTTTAAAATCAGGAAAGGAGAGTATTTGGTAATGAGTAGGGTATTTCAAATGCATGTTGGCAAAAAAATGTTTGTTGAGCAGAAAATTTATGTTAGGCTGAACACTACTCATAAATAAAGGCACCTTAGACCCCATAGTTTAGCGTATGGACTGAATACTGAGCTTGAAGTGACAGTGTATACGACCCACAAGAAGGAATCTGTATGCCATTGAATAAATCTTCAGCCCTTCCGGGATTCGACTTCGGGCCCTCGAGATAGATGACCAGAACTATAGCCAACGCGATATACATCGATGACAAGTCCAATGCTCTTAAATACCACGTTACCATTCCACTCTAAAAATGAGAGGCCGTTCTAAATCGTTGAAAAAAAGGATACTTCCCATCGTACATTCCGCATTTACTAAATCAAAGCGTCATAAGAACAGCCGAAACTCTCCTTTAATAAATTGATGTAGATTTCTCTAATCGATATTTAAATCTATGATGTAATCACTCTCTTTTCAGGTCCTGAGGAACGGGACCAATATGTTCCTGTGTTCCAGAGCCCTGGTACGTAATTGATATTGACTCAACTCAAACGAACAGTATAGTGGCGTTTATTACACTCGTCACAACACGAAACTACGTGGTAGAAGATGGATTCCTAACTTTTTACCTGTTAGAATTAAATGCTACGTGAAAATTGACGAACCTGACCAGGGGTCACATAACTATTTTGGCCATTCGACCCTTAAAAATTTCTCGAATCCTCATCGACAACCCTCTACTTCTGAATTTGGACTATGCATCCTATGTCGAGCAAATCACATCTTTCATCGATTCGAAGGGTTGTAACCGATAGAGCAGTGGACTTGGGCTTTAGATGCTCCAACAGCTAAGGTTATATAGCACCAAATGACCTGGAGATAATATCGACCAATTTGAGGGTTCCTGAACTAGACTAATTCATAGAAAAACTTACCTTCAAATGTGCCTCATCTGTCTATGTTCTTATTTCTTCCTCAAAGTTCACGACCCGCACATTGTAAGGTTCCAAAAGTGTTCGCGCTGCGTTACAATTCTTTGTCATTTTTTTCATTTTCTCCAAATCGAATTGAATCTGATGAACTTGGTGTGGCCAAAGTAATGTGATGTAAGTCGGCTCATATGTCTTTTTCCATCATATTTGCCCTGGACAAAGATTTTTCCTCTGCTTCATCACCTGGCCACGGTAACTCTATAATGGGGTCGTTTATCATATTTTTATATTGCCGAATATGATAGAGTTTGTAAAATGAAAAGACCCGTATTTTTCCGTTTTTTGATCCGTCAATTATTTCTCGATACATAAGCGGCGAAAAACTGATGTTTTTAACCCTTTCGGTAAAGTGGGCGTGGTGCAACCTCTGTCGTATTCGACTTCGCCCAATCACAACTGAGCCCGCGAATCTACTTCGCCTTATCGCAATGGGGGAGACTCAGCTGACTCTGCCAATTGAAGCTGTTGCGACAGGATCTGTGCGAGCAGACCTTCCGAGAACCCCCTCCACTCCCTTCCCCTAAAAGCAGTCAAGGACGGGAGAAAAATGACGTCAATGGTATCAAAGCTACTTCTTCGGTGGGCTTCACCTTTTGCTCATTTTAATTTTTGATTTATGAGTGAATGGCTAGGGCTAGAAGATTAAATTTTTCAATAAAATTCATTTTCCGTTTCCATCTAACGATTTCGTGTACAAAATTGCGATTTAGGTTCCGAGTAAACGCCCCCATTGTGTTCGCATTGGGGGTGAAAGTCGTCCCTATGGTCTGTTGGCTAAACGCCTCTGTTGTTCTGCCAATCAGAATATCTTCACGCATTATTCGGAAGCCCATCATGTCATTACCATAGTATTATTATTATCCTTTTACTTAAGAAAGCATTTATTGACCCAACATCATGCGCATGGAAAATGAGAAAGTAAGAGTTCTAAATAGCCGTTTCCTTGCCATTTTTCTAGTTCTGTCATCACCGTATTAACTTAGTTGCTGCTCCTTGAGTATGTCCTCTCGCTAAACTACAACAATTAATCCAATAAACGAATTTATGCACACCAAGAATGTCTATGTGGAAGGAGAACAGGTTTTTCTGAGCTGCAATCGTGGAATTCTTGTGAAATACGCACCGAAAACTATAATGTTTTGCATCGCAACATGGTCCAACTGATTGTATGCTAATGACTTCATTTCACTAATAACCAAAATTAAAGTACATTACATTTTGAATAGTCTAAAATCAATCCACACTTGAATCACACTACGAGCTTTCATCCAAGATATGTATACTATTCGAGTATGTAAGCATATGCCCTGAAGAGGTTTGGGGCCTAAAACAGGGTGGCCACATTGAAATGTAACACAATTATGTATCATATCATTGTACTGGAACTAGAAATGTTGGCTAAATAAACACCTGAATGTTGAAAATTTTGAAAGCAAATGAGACGCGATGTTGAAGTTTCAAACTTACTAGCAATAGCAATAATTTTCTGTATTAACACCTAATCAGCATTTTTGTAAAATGTATTGTATCTAGAAAAACCGTGGTACTTAATTTCATGGTTTGTGGGGTTCTATTTTGGTATTTGATTACAGCAGAGACTGCTACCACACTATCTCTTCAGAAAATCTTATTAACCATCTTATGAGTAAATGGTGTGGGGGGATTCATCACTAAATATACACTATTTACATTCGGGAAAAAGTGATACTGATAAAATTTACGGACTACTTCTCTTAGATAAACATTAGACAAAATTATTGGGAACTAAGTAGCAACACATTTCTATGAGTAAACACGGCATTTTCTTACGATCACTATGATATGCTGTAGAAGGCAGGCTAGGGTGAAGGTAGTATGAGTTGGTAGCCTATCTCAAACACACTTCAGGCTAGGCTACTCCCATTTCGTCCAACCATTTAGTTATCACTATAGCACTACTTATCCTTATCTTAATTCCACAATACTTAACGGGCAGGAAGACCCTTTTAATCAATCCCTATGGAAGATTTTATTTTTGCCACAATTCACGGAGGGCAAGAGTATAAAAATTGCCAGAAAAATACCCTTCAATGGGAATCAAACCATAGACTTTTGGCTTGCCGGGACAATTAGCAGATTACCACGCTACCCAGGATTTCAGATCCAAATGGAAATTTTCATGAGGATTTAATTTCACGTTACCGACTTCAAATTACTTAAAATTTCACGCAGTAGATCATTTAATTGATTGCTTCATACGTTGTCGTTTTCTCGACTAACTTAACCATGATTCAGATGGCATAATGGTGTCGTTTACCATATTTTTATTGCTGAATGCAATGGAGTTTTTAAAATAAAAATACTGGTTTTTTCCGTTCTTCGATTAGTCGAGTCGTTCTCGAGTTATAAGCAGCGAAAAACGGATGTGTTTTACCCTTTCGAAAAAGTGGGCATGCAAAGGACTCATACGTCAGCCACTTCGTCCAACCACAATAGAGACCTCTGCAACTACGAAATCGGTCTAAATAACGAACTTGAACGTGTACAGCGAAGATCGGCAAGATTTGTAAAGGGCCGGTATGATAACCTTATTAGCGTAACCAGTCTATTAAATGAATTAAATTGGGAATCATTGTCAGATCGCAGGTTGAAATTTAGACTCAATGTCTTAAATAAATTCCAAGACCATATTTTCAGTGATGATGTTAAAAGTATTTTTCGGACCCCAACTTACCATGGTAGCCTGGACCATAATCACAAAGTTAGAGAAATTGATTGCAGAACTGACAGATTCAAAATGTCCTTTTTTCCTCGTATTATTAGGGATATGAATAACGGTAAATATATCCAGTACGAGTGTAGCAATGGATAAAATTGGTAGCTGCATGTTGGTATAAGGACTTGAAGCTAACCCAACTAACAGCATGTTTTTCCATGTTTGCTTTGCAATTTTAATTTTTAATTACAAATTTTATGCATGATATGTAGTGCATGTTTGGTGAGAGTTCACCCCCTGCCACACACCTTTATGGTGGCTTGCAGGGTATTATGTAGATGTAGATGTAGATCTCCTACCCTCAATCTCAATGGAGGACACACAGCTGACTCTGCCAATGGGAGTGGTCGTTTGACACTATTCGCATCATATCGAAAGGTATTGCATATTTGACTGCATTGTAATCTGTAAGTAAGCAAATAAACTTCAGCACACTTTTGGTTACTCCAAAAGGTACATGAAAATATTTTGTTGTTCAATTGTTTTGGGTTATTTGTAGGATGCGACACGATATCTTAAGACAGACCTACCCTCCTGTTCTTCTTGAAAACAGTCAAGGATGTGAGGTGAATGACGTAGATATCCTTCACGAAGCTCGTTCGGTGGGTGTCACGTTTTGCTTATTTTAATTTTTGATTTATGAGTGAATGGCTCAGGTTAAAAGATTGATTTTTTTCACTCACAATCATTCTTCGTTACCATTTAATGATTTAGTGTACAAAATACTGATTTCGGTTCAGGTTAAACGCCCCCATTACAAGCCTCTTATAAAATTGCCTTCCTAACAATTTAAGGTTGGTTGGTTGGTTATTTAGGGGAGGCGACCGACAGCTGAGGTCATTTGCGCCATATAGGATAGGTGGGTAATTGGGTAATGGTAGGAGTTTCTAGGGAAGGAGGGAGCGGAGGGAACGGAGGAAGAGTGGAGAGAAACCCGGCGTCGGCATTAGCCTACTTTTACCGAAAGGCGCCAAGGGGACCACGGCTTAACGTCCCATCCGACGGACGGAGTACTGTACTTGAAATGCCCTCCACTAGGCACTCAAGCGGGGACCGGTTTTCCACTGAAAAATCCGCCGCTGCCGGGAATCGAACCCGGGCCCTCGGGATGGGAGGCCAGTACTCTAGCCACCACACCAACCCGATCCCCCAACAATTTAAGGCTTTAACATTTGTCTTCAGAGGATTACCAATCTTTACGCCTTAGCTGTCTGTACCCGAACACATAATTTATTTATTTATTTATCATTGACCCGAAAACAACACGTGAGGTCTTTACATAGGGTACTTCAACTGATAACAATGGCACAAGAACAGACATCCATGCCCCGGGGAGTGAAAAACCTCCCCGTGCGGGATTAGAACCCGCGACCCTTGGATTGACAGGCAAGGGATATACCCCGCCGCCACCCGGGCCGGCATAATGGAAGGCTTTGGCTCTAAAAGCAGAGGGGTCCGTCACGAAACTGAAAAAAAACTTGACCCTAACTGGCGATCTATTTCCAACTCCCTTGCGCGCTCTCTGTCGTTGGTTGGGTGGAACGAAATTAATTGGCAGGTGGGAGGATGAGGAAGAAGGTTGAGCGATACTTCGAAGGAGGAGGAACGTCAATCCCTTTGGATAATCAAATGAGGAAGGAGGAGATAGGGAGGAAGGAGGATACGGAAGAAGCCAATTCGCGAGTTCCAAGTTCTCGCTCCATGAGCAACCGAGGCTTATAGGATCCCTTATCTCGGTTCCCCTCATCTCTAACTCTCCTCTCTCTCTCTCTTAATTTCTCAATCAGCTCCTCTTTCTTCCCTCTTCCTCACTTCAACAAAAAGATGATTTGGACGAATTTGAGTGGTTCTCACGGCAGTGAGGACGGTCACGTGCAGCCATGACGACTCAAAGATTTCATTTCGAATCCCGCTTGCGTTTATGGCTGTCTTAGGATAAAGCTATCTCAAATTCACCTCATTTAAGGCTATTGAACATGTATTTGTCAGTTAAATCGGGTATTTGATAGCCATGGATTGCTTAGAAACAGCTAACACGGCTTACGGCTAGGCAGTTCTTGCGAGACACAAATGAGTCTTTATTTCTACCCTATATTTTTGTCTCCAATGAATATAGCACTGAAGTTAATGCTGTATTTTAGATTTCAAGAAAAGGTTTGCAATAAAGTTCATTATCGTAATTTGATCCGTAAGTTAGAATGCTTTGGTACAAATAAATGTGTTAAGGAATTTTTAAGTGGGTGCATTCAGAGGGCCTTTATAGATATTATGATTTGTGACAGTCAAAATCTATCGGGTGTTCTCGGAAGGAAGCGGAATATATCCTCTTCGGTCCATTTTATACACTAATGATATTGGTACGTCAGTAACAATATCACTAGTGTATAAATTAGTAATTAAGTATATTAGTAAACTTAGACTTTCTGATGACGCAGTATTAACGCATAAGCAAACTCGTAATGTGGTAACTAATATAAGTCTTCATTGCTTGTCATAAAGACAGACCTTGTATTGTTTCACATCTGCCACATGCCCTTACGGTGGCTTGCAAAGTAATGTGTAGATTTCGATGTACAAATGGTCATACATTGCGACATAACATTACCAGTCGGAGAGCCTAAATCTTCGGAAATCTTCTGCAGCCACTACTCTAGAAAATTTAAACATTCCAGTTGCTATTAGAGGAGGACGCTCCAGAGATAATATAATTTGCGTCATTTCAAAGAGGTTCATATGTATTTCTAGAGGTTAGACTATGACAAGGAATGGAAAAAATGTGGAGAAAAACCCGGCGTCGGCATTTCTGCCTGCCTTTCACAAAAGCTGCCAAAGGGTCAACATATTTGCATCCCATCCGACGGAAGGAGTACTGAATTTAGATTGTACTAAAGTGATGTACAAATGAAAAATTTACCACTTCCGGAATTCAAACCCGGTACCTCGGGGTGGGAAGCCAACACTCAAGCCGATACACAAACCAATCCGCTCCAAATATTTAAAAATTCACGGAATGATGATGTTATATTACCTGCTTATTAGCAATTTTACAGAAGTGTACGAAGAGTTTGTAGTCTTCAATACTATGAAGTCACGACTTATGGCTAATCAAATTTCTTTAATTATCTAAACTACAATTCAACTTTTGCCTCAAAGACGTAAGGGTAAATTTAGCTTCAATGTACCCTAGCTGCTGAGGTAATATCGAATCTTTCAGTTCAAACTTAATATAAACACAACGAACGAATCAGGTTTCAATCCCGTGGTACTAAGGTTGCCTGCTGGGCGCCTTATATTCCTGGCCACCACAGACTACTTCTTACCCTTATGGGCAATCTACTGTTAGTGGCAACTATTTAGAATTAAATTTCTGACAATTACTAGGAGATCGGGTTGTGTGGTAATTAGAGTCCGCTTCCTATCAGGTGGGCTGTTATCGGAAACGGGCATTGACGGACCCTAAATCGGTAGATCGGTAACCACCGGAGTGCTATGCAGACAGCACTTCAGGTCCGTCAGTGTCCGTCGAATGGGACGTTAAACTGCGGACCCCTAGGCGCTTTTCGTTAAGACCATGATATCAACGACGACTATAGGTTTCTTTCGACCCTTCTTCCATTCCCTGAAAAAATTCCTACCCTTGTCTAGTTAACCATCAATTCTAAAAGGCGCAAATGATCTTAGCTGTCATTCAACTCCTCCAAACATCTAATTAACACAAAGGCGAAAGTTCGCTGAGGCATTCAAATAAGTTTTTGTATGCAAGTCATCAGTAACTGATGAACGCAGATGCAGCATGGATTATTTCTATTTGGCACTTCCGATAGCCACTGCATTTGAGCCGGCCCATTAGCTCAGTTGGTTAGAGCGTCGTGCTAATAACGCGAAGGTCGTGGGTTCGATCCCCCCATGGGCCAATTTTTTTAAAAGTAGGAATGTACTGGTCCATTATTTTCTTCAGCGGCGGCCGTTGCTCCACCTTTACATAACACATATAACTGCTAACGACTATAACTTTTTAAACATTTGTAAAGGGACGGTATGATAACCTTACTAGCGTAACCAGTCTATTAAATGAATTAAATTGGGAATCATTGTCAGATCGCAGGTTGAAATTAAGACTTAATCTCTTAAATAAATTCCAACAACATATTTTCAGTGATGATGTTAAAAATATTTTGCGGACCCCAACTTACTATGGTAGACTGGACCATAATCACAAAGTTAGAGAAATTGATTGCAGAACTGACAGATTCCAAATGTCCTTTTTTCCTCGTACTATTAGGGATATGAATAACGGTAAATATATCCAGTACGAGTGTAGCAATGGATAACATAGGCAGCTGCATGTTGGTATAAGGACTTATAGCTAACCCAACTAACGGCATGTTTTTGCATGTATGTTTTGCTATTTTTATCTTTTTTTAAATAGCGTAGTTTTGAACAGTACCTATAAAAGTACTGATCCTTTTTTATGCATGATATGTAGTGCATATTTGGTGAGAGTTTACCCCCTGCCACACACCTTTATGGTGGCTTGCAGGGTATTATGTAGATAGTTGTAGATGCATTTGGATCGATGTCGTCCGACCATTTGGATCCACTATAGGCCATATCATCAGGGATTGCAATGGAGAACGTTTATTACTTTTTTTCATCCCTGATTCCCCTGATATAGGTACAACATATTAATTATCCATTAGTGGGTTGGTTATTCAGGGCAGACGAGGTCGTTAGGATAGGTGAGTAGTTTGGCAGAGGTATGAATATTTCAGGGAACGGAGGATGGATGGCCTCAAATCTAGCGTCGGTATTAGCCTGCTCTAAACGAAAGGTGACAAGAGGTCAACGGTTTAACGGCCCATCCGTCGGACGGAGTACTGAACTCGAAGTGGCATTCGTGCTATTGGCTGGTTGCTTATCGGTGCTCTTAGCTGAGGATCATTTTATGTTAGGTCTATTTGTTGCCACCAGATTAGAGCTGAACATTCTCGCATGATGGAAAGCACATGGAAAAATAGGCAAGTATTTCATTGATTACACCAAGAAACAGGAATAGGGTCAAGACTAGGAACATGTTTGTTTTTTATTCTTCGAGATTATCGGGCCAAATTTTCATTATTGGTAACAAACACACTCTAGCAAAAGAGTGTGTTTGTTATTCAAAACCTAAAATATGTTCTCATTGTTCCAAAAAATATGATGATAAAAAAATTTTCAGTACCGGAAAGGCACTAAAAGTTAATAAAAATATCGGATAGAATATAATAAAACTTTGGATCATAGAGTTTTTAATTTTAAGTGATAAATTCCTTCGGTGACTTGCCTAAACGCATCGCCATTCAATTTCGCTGTCTCGTTTCACATCCTGCCGAGATAGTCTCTTCGATGATTAGTTTTGCAGTCATTTTTTCCCAATCCAATATACTAAAAACCCTCTTGTTGATCCCGGTTCTCCATTAGGAACGAAACGAGTAGCGCTGCCGACAATCTGACGCTTTCACCGACTTAAATGATTGCACCCAGCGACCCACCCTTCCCTCTCGCTTAATCGGCGCAGGTTTATGTCCACACGCACTTAGACACCCTCTGCCATTCACCCTGCCCCTCCGTGGAGGAGCCGTAGGCGCAGATAAATAACCGGCGACGTAGGTGGACGAGGTAAGTTAGATTAGGGCAGGGGTCGCGGGAGGAGGCAAAAAGGGGGTGTGGGCGATGGACTTAATTTGGCCTACCCGTAATGGGAGGTCAATATTTGCCTCAGTCATCTCGTACCCAGCCCCCTGACCCGACTCCCTCACCCCCTCTCACCCCATTCCACCCCCACTATACGTCGGGATGATTAATTCTTTGAGCACTTCGAGTTAATACGTCGTTTTTTTCCCTCTCGCTCCGCGTTCCTCTTCGACCTATCCCCACCGTAACCTTTATTTTCCCATCTAAACCTAACCCTCCTAGGCTCCCCTTTCCCTCTTGCAATTATAACTTATGTCACCCCCCCCCCCTCCTCCTCCAAGTACCGAAACAGGGCCGTCGCTCCCACCCCTTCCTCCTATTTGTGTTCCGTGCTTCAGTTTCGGCCGTCGCCACCAGGGGTGCCCACGTGGCTCAACCGGCGGTGCCGGGCGGCACGGACGCTACAGGCATGACGCGGAGTTCCCGTGCGGACAGATGAGAAGGGAGCTAATTGAAAGTTTCCCCTATCGTCCTTCCTTCCATCCCCTCCCCTCCTTACCCTGCGAGGGCAATAACGTGATGAAAATCGTTGCGGTGACGGTTCCATTGCCGCCAGGAGAAGTTCTTCTTCTCATCGGGTCTCCGGCGGTCTAGACCTCAGGTTTTAAAACGCGAAGGAGGACGAAGGATTCTCGATGCCGCGATCTTAGAGGGAGACATGGAGGTTGAGATGTAAGGTTTTAATAAAATTTTCACGCAGGAGAAATGCCAACAAATATTAATACAATCACGCAGAGGATCAAATTCAATAAGTTCGATACGTACGAATTATTTTTTATCAGGACTCCGAATTGGTGTTAACCCAGTTTGTCGTAGGCGATAAAGAATTTTTCCTTATTCCTTATTAATTGACACGCTTAACTGGAAAATTTTGCTCATCAATTACGCAAAATTGTCTCTATAATCAACTTTCGCAATGAGATTCGCAGCTAACCATTATGAAAACTAATCACTCTTAATTATAAACTATTTTGATCAAAATACACAATCAAATGTATTGGTAGCAATTGGATTTTTTGGTGCTCTATTGGCTAGGGCTATATTTCACCTTCTAATCTAGGATCTTTATCATAAAACACTAACCTCTCTATGTAGAGAGGTTACACTAACCTCACTTTATCATAAGACACTAATCATCTATATGTAGATACTAACCATGTGACTGCATGTGACCCTGTTGTCTGGCATGTTTCCATGTAGTAGCTCGTTTGCATGACAATAGTCATGTTTGGTGATCTTCACCCCCTGCCACACACCCTCGACGTGGTTTTCAGGGTATTGCGTAGATGTAGATGAAAGACCAACGCAACATAAGACTGTGTACGGGATACGAAACCTTGACCTTTAGATTGTCAAGCCTACCGTTTATCGACCTTGCTATAGCGGCCGACAAACTAAAAAATGTTCGCAGAAATGTTCACTTTAACTCATTTAATTACTGCTATTTAAGTGAAATTTGCTCTATACTTGGGGAAATACGTAAGGAAAAAAGAAGCAGAAAGTCAGTGAAACAAAACAGGTACGAATTAAAAGAGTCCTTGGGAAATATGTTTGGAAGACATGCGAGTGATGATAATCTTCATTTCTCAGACCCCTCCGGGAATATACTACCAGAATGTGGGCCATAAATGAAGAAGATTAAATTTCAGAATTAGATATGAGCAGCGGTAATCAGCTAGGTTTCCGGAATGTTGCTATGATAGGTTTAAAAGTACGGCTAATCAGCTGAAAAGCAGGTCAAGAATGCTTACCTAATTTTATGCCTGAAGTACTGTCTGACTCTCTTGCAGTAAAGGAAGGGAGGTTACTTTATGGAGAACGTCTAATAATAAATTAAAAAGCAAAGATTCGATTGTTTGGATCAGAAAATCACACAAGAAATGATAAGACTGGAGATTTAAAATATAATATTTCCGTTTATGGGAACGGTAATCAGTTTGATCGAAATCGCCAGAGGGAAATTTTATTAGAAATGATTATATATTTATAGGCTTATTTTTCACTTTCGTGAGATACGTTTTTCGGAAAATATATTTGTTTGTTAAGTAGTTTGACTTTTCCTTGAATGCATGCCGTGTAGTCGTTAATCTTTGTATTAGATAAAATCAAATGTGTATCTAACATTCTAATCAAGTTTTATTTCCCAATGATTATGGTATGAGGCCAGCTGAATTGGACGAGACGTTCCAGAATTTCCCGGGAATCCATTTTACTTGACATTAAACCAGTACTATTGCTATAGATTACTATAGATTTGTTAACTCCACGTTAACGCATTCCCGATGGGAAGTTATTCCGCTTCCATTGGCCAGCAGGGCACTTAGCACCTTAGGTTCCTATCAAAACACGTGCTATAGGGTTCTATAAAGCGAACGACAATGGAAAAATTATCCAAAAATGAGTGTCTCCTACAAGATGAAAAATGTTCCATATCTACGCACTGCCCTAAAAGGCACCATGGGGGTGTTTGGCAAGGGGTTGATGAACACCACAAGTGCATAACTGTAGATGCAATTAAGAGGCATAATACTACCTAGTACACTCTTTATTGATACTTGTGATACATGTATTTGCTTTGTGAACTTCACCCCCTGCCACACACCCTCGCGGTGGCTTGCAGGGTATCGTTTAGATGTAGATGTATTCACCAGGAGCTTGCTCGAAATGGTCAGTAACTATGAAGCAATATCACAGTTATGTATTGATTAGTCATTTCTAGAAACGTATAAATTTATATCAACAAGTAAAGGGGGTATTCGCGGTACACTTATACGTATTCAAGAGAGATGACCAACAGTTTAAGGTCATGTACGCCATTGAGTTTAAGGGAGTGACTTCGTAGAGGTAAGAATTTTTCAGGGAAAGGAGGAAGTGCTGAGAGAAACCTTGTGTCGGAATTCTCCTGCCCTTAGCAAACGTCGCCAAGGGTTCTTGGATTAACGTTCCAACCGATGGACGGAGTACTGCACTTGAAGTGCTCTACACACTGTATTCAACTTGGTATCGGGATACTAAAAACAAAATCTGCACTTCCGCGATACATACTTGTGCTCTTTGGATGGAATTCTAGAGATTCGCACTCAACTCCAACGCGGATGAAGCCCGTAAAATAACTCTGAAGAGAAAATGTCATTGGGAATGCACCCCGACCCTCAATCCGTTATTAACGTTGCCATCCTCAGCAGTTATGATAAGTGGCGGCAAGGAAAATGTGCAACAGGAGAGGAGATTGGAATGATGAGAGGTCATAAAACACGGTCTAGGCTTCCGCGGCGAGATGGAATGAATAAGAGGGAGTGGGAGACCAGACTGACTACCCCTCCCCCCCCCCCCCCCCCCCACCCTCGGCATCCCCTGCCCCTTCCCGCGTCGACGGGAGAGGTCTCGACGCGTATAAACAATCGATTGATCACGGGCGCGTCGCTCGACCGTTTGTCATTTTTTTCGGTCGCACGTCACCGAGCTACAATGGATTCGCGAGTCGAATGGTTCTCCAGCTCATCTTCCATCGCAAAAGGAATCGGTTCATAAAAATATTCGGGTTTTTCATGTGGTGCGAGGCGGATTAGAGCGAGCGGACAGGATACTGATGAGACAGCAGAGGTCTCTACAGTAGCGGAGGAGTCGAAACTCATTGTGTTTTTGTCAGCGTTGGGCATTTATTCGAAGCAACATCAAATACATTCATCAGTTATTAATTAACTTTTGTCCTATTTTTTGCCATGCTGTCGTCGATTGGTGATTTTTAGCATCAGATAGCGTTCTACAGGAGGAGTAGTGGAGCCATAATTCACGCTGTCGATATCCATATCTATTGACATAACTCCTCTAAGATTGCTCTCAGAGTGCCTGAGTTAGCGAATCACGAAACCAAAAGAAATTAGTGAATGGCACCGAATAAATGAGTTTGCCAATCGTGATCAACGATGAGAACCAGAAAAAAAAACTCAATGAACTGGAAACGCATTTCTGCTCTCTTAAGCGCAACTGAAAATAACGCCAGCGTGCTATACGAAGTTCACCGATGCGCCGCAGCTAACTATTTATGTGGCATTTTTACCACATTTCTTCATCTACACATAAGTGAGCCTGAAATAGCTGGATCATCGTTGCATCGCAGTCTCCTGCTGTCCTGTACAAAAGTATAAATAGCCAGAATTGCATTGAATTTGAAATGCAGGTAATTTTCTTGTAAATTAAAATATATTCATGATTCGACGTTCTAATAAATTATTTATCAAATAAATACCACAGGTGAAATCGAGGGGCAAATACTCTCTTCACATTCACATGCTACTAAAAAAAAAGTTATTTTTCGCAAATATTCTCAAAATGTAAAAAAAAGCTAACTTCTTTCCTACACATATTTAATATGACGTAACGATAATTTCCACGCTTATGTGTCGTTGCTGTAATCGATGTACAAGCGACTAAAAGTCCATCTTTAAGAGTAATTTGCAGGGAAGTGGGACGCCTTTAGTGGGTTGGAAATAAGTTCTTCGAAATCCAACGCCCGGTTAAGATGTCGGATTCGTACCGTATGGATGCAGTAGAAGAGAAGAAACTGAGAACGACATTAAATTGGAAATCAAAAGCTAGAAGAAGGGAAAGAGTATTGCCATCTGGGAAACCGCTTACCAAGCGATAGGCGAAGCAAGAAGAAAATAGTCATAGGAATATCCCAGAGGAAGGAGGCATTTACTCGAAAGAAGAATCTACTTACAGCTGAGAATACAAGCCTGGGAGTCAGGAAAACTTGATCATAACTTCTGAAGAATATTCTCTGAATGCAGTGAGGTACGGACAATAAGTGATGCACATAAGTCAAGGCTGGGATCATTTGAAATATGGCGCTACAAACAGATGAAATGAATCGATCGAAAACGGCAAAAGAAAAAGTCCTAAGGAGAGTGGGAGAAAGAGTAAATTTTCTAAAGACACCGAAGAAAAGACAGAAAATCTCAATCTTACCATAGCCATTGCCTAGTCATCATTTCTTACACGATACAATTTTTTGTACAATTCTTGTACAAACTCTTGTATGAGGAAATTGTACCATGTAAAGCGGCAAATTGTACGAACACTTGTGTCTGAATGACTGAACGGGAAATAGAACCTGTTCTAATTCCATTCAGGCAAACATACAATTTCGCTCAGTTTATACAAGCGTTTGTACAAAACATTCTATCGTGTAAAGCGGCCTTTATGCTATCTTAATAAATTATGGCCTAAGGAGGATAATAAACAACGGAAAAGTAAATGGTAGGGATGGAAAAGAAGGCATCATATGAGATGCATGGAAAAATGATCAAGGCCATTAGACAAGAATTATATAAATGTAAAGAGGATTTCTGATAAAATAATCAACTTGAGACCTGCGTCAAATCAATCCAAGGTTGGTTGACGTATGTTGAAGACGGCCAGACAAGTGAAAGAATCGTAGTAATTGTACTGAAAAGATACATCAAAGCCCCACTTCTCAATACCCCATACATCCAAGTTCGTTGGTGGAACTTAGCGTGGCATCTGACTCTGAAATTGAAACCAATAACAAAGTGGACTCGCTTTGAATGCATTTCACCGCCCTTTATCGAATGCTTCTCAGCTGGTACTCTCGTAGCAAAGGCTGCACTCTCCGCGGTTGACGAGTGCTGACAAGCGCAGATCAGGGTGGGTGGAAGGTTACTTCACGTTTTCTTATTGCCTTGCTCATGTTCCGTAGCTCAATCGTAAAACATTTTTTTCGCGATCGCATATTTAAAAGATATTTTCACATTCCCGAGCAACTAAATAATATTCTAATACTGGGAGGTATAGGAAAGATGACTTCGAGAATATTCTAAAAGGGAAACGAAAGAGGGTTATCGGGCACATTTTGAGACATGATGATCTCATTGAGTGTATCAAGTAGCGAATTGAAAGACTGCAAAATGAGGACCTTATATGAGACGTGTTGAGCTACTAGTGAAGGGTTAAAAATGGAAGAATATTTACGTAAGAATATAAAGAAATTAATCGATGAAAGTTTAATAATTGTTTAAAATCAATCGTAGAACTGAGGAAAGATGATGTTGATTTTGATCGCAATTTACCTTTGCGGAGGTTGAATTACCTATAAAAGAACGTTGTCATTTTCAATGTACTTTGATCGACTTTGTTTTTGAGTGAAATTTTTCCAGCAATCACCTCAGCTTTAAATCAACCTTCTCCCCCTTTCAAACTTTGATCTACTCGGCAAGGCCTGCTAACCCTCTTCCCTTCCAACAAATCATGAGATAATGCCCCAATTCACTCGCCACCAACCAAACAACCGATGAAGTTACACGTCTCTCAACATGGTCTCTTTAAGGTGGAGAGAATCACTTGGGCGAGGATGAGGAAAGAGTAGACCGAGGATGAGGACTTATGAACCCTAAGGATCTGTGAGACAGGGACTGGGGTAGGGGTCGATCTCGACGGGGTCTGCAGCTGAACTGGATTTCGGTCGGAGCGGGTAAGAAATTGGGACGCTGTCGGGGAGATGGAAGGGGTGTCCTTTTTCCCACACCCCGGATTGCGGGGGTAAGTTGTGGGGTGACGCAGAAGTCGGTTATGTCTCAAGGGGTGGGTTTGACGCGAGCCCGCCGAGTCGGTTTTGACTTACGGGGAGACGTCGCCCCTTAACCCACGGCACCAACACCCCCCTCCCTCTCCTGCACCGAAGGATGAAAGGAAGGGACTTGCCCCCCGCGTGGCGCGAGATCGTTTCTCGATTGAGGTTCCCCCTATCGGGAAGTCTCGGGGAAGTTCGTCCTTTGAAATGGGGAAGATGGGGGGCGGTGGTCTTAGGGAGAAGATTTTGTCGCGGAAGGAGGAGGAGAATCTGGTGGCATTTGATGTTGTGATTTCTTCCCATCCTCCCGCCGACTTACATTACTCTCCCCACCCCCCATGTCCCTGTTACATTCCCGTTGCAGCCCGGCTGACATGGCACCCAAGAAACGCAAGTAAATGTCCCCCTCGCCCTGCCTCCTCGCCCGGCATATCTACATCTACATAATACCTACCCTGCTAGCCACCATAACGGTGTGTGGCAGGGGCGAATTCACACCAAACAAGCATTTAACATTGCGCATAAAAAAAAGATTAGCAATTACATACCAGTCTATACTTCACAATTTAAAAAAGATAAAAACAGCTAATCAAGCATGCTAAAACATGCTGTTAGTTGGGTTAGCTTTAAGTCCTTATACCACCATGCAGCTTCCTATGCTATCCATTGATACTCTCGTATTTATGCTCTTGGATATATTTACAGCTATTCATATCCCTAATTGTACGAGGAAAAAAGGACATTTTGAATCTGTCAGCTCGGCAATCAATTTCTCTAGTTTTATGATTATGGTCCACTCTACCATAGTAAGTTGTAGGTCGCAAAATATTTTTAACGTCATCAGTGAGAATATTATCTTGTAATTTATTTCAGAGATTAAGTCTAAATATCAGCCTGCGATCTGGAAATGATTCCCATTTTAATTCATTTAATGGACTGGTTACGCTAATATAGCTATCGTACCGTCCCTTTACAAATCTTGCCGATCTTCGCTGCACATGTTCAAGTCCATTATTTAGGTCAATTTCGTAAGAATACCATATACTGGCAGCGTATTCCAAATGATGTCTAATAAGGGAAATGTCTAGTTTCTCCAAGACGTCCGGGAATAGAACGGAAGAAAAATTAGGCTCTCAGGTGCTCCAACTGCTTAGGTTAGTATATATAATCAACTACGCCTAACATAATGCTAAATTTAATCCCCATGGATCAGATTGGTATGGTGGCTAGCGGACTGGTTTTCCATCTTGAGTGTCCGGGTTTGTGCTCCAGCACTTGAATCCCAAAATCTAAATCTAAAACAATATACACATTAAATTCAACTAGGGAAAGATCGAAAGGACAAAGAAATTTCTTTTTAACACGAAGCAATCATTTTATGATTAGAAAGTCAGGATATTGAAATTGAGTTTATTTAACCCAGGAAAGAAATTATTAAAATTAACCCAATTTATTTGGCACACCAACATTAACGTGGCTTTGATTCAGGTTAGTATTCATTTCCATAATTTATAGCTTTATAGAAAAATACAAAAATACACGTGAACCAACGAAAACAACATTCGATTGGGATGGAATGGAAACTTTTCAAAAAGAGTTCTTTTCATTCTAAATATTTTCCACTACATTTTAGAGTGACGTCTGATTTCGAAAATACTGTGGCTCACTATTTTTATAATTTTTTCTTTTCCCTTCATCAATTATTTTCGCTTAACACTTTCTCACACTAGCTTAGAAACTAATTGCACCCAAATTGTAGTGAATGGTCGCGAAAAATATTTACGATATTCAAGCAGAATATTTTGTCGATAACCTATTTTGTGCGTTATTTTTCTGGAAATAAAATTGAGATGGAGCCACGGAATTTTTTAATGCACCCGGACTATTCTGTTGGCCCATATACCCCTGGATTTCCAATAGGCATTGGCCTGTCATCAGGAATAATCAGGTTTCCCAGGGACTGGATCAACAGAGCTTGACAAACATCCATGCCCTGGGTGGAGAAATACCCGCCCAGGCGGGTCTCGAACCCGCAACCCTAGGATTAGCTGGCGTGGGCTTTACCTCGCCGCCACTGGGGCCGGCATAGACAGAGCTGTGATGATTTTTAAAATAATAGCAGATAATTCTTATTAGGATTATTACAGCAAAATCATCGACTAGGAGTTTTTTGAGACTTAATGTAGCTGCATTTACCTATTTTTGAAATAATGAGAATAGGAATCATAAAAATATATAATCGTCGAGTATTCGTACCAGATAAAGAGGGATTTAATAAATTTATTAAAGCCTTTCGTTGCATTGAAATATAATAGTAAAGCTATCAACAAGCAGGGAAAATAAATACAGCTCCGCAGTAAGCCATTCCTGCAATTGAATCACAATGATGAAGGCTTCGCTTGTACCATGGCAAATTTTGTTACGTTGTTTGCGGTGAAAAGACAAAATTTCTTTGGAATTCCAATCGGCATCTCCAGCTTGTGAATTGATCATATTTTTACCAGAGATAAAGCCGCGGAACCTGTCATCATGCGAGAATTAACTCATCAACACCGCGGAAAAAAACATTTGATGATGGCTTATTTTTAGGCTCAGTATCAATGCAATCCAGAGCGAATTATTTTACAACTCCAATGGCCGTTTCTCGCATCCCAATCGCCACGTCTCTCTGTTCTTCAACTGATCTTCCCTATAAACTACCTCCTTTCCGTATCTTTTCGTGTATGCTTCATCCATTTCACTCTTGGTCTTCTTTTCTCTTTTGGTTAGTGCTGCCACTCCAGTTCTTTCCTTGGTCATCCTGTATGTGCCGTGCGTCTAAATTGTCCACATCACATGCTCTTATTATTCTCATTAAGATTATCTTCCATCTATCTCAAATATAATAAAATTAATAATAATAAACATTTATTTCACTCCAATAGGGATACAAAAATAATAAAATAAACAGAAAAGAGAGTGAAATTAGGCACCCCTGTATGAAAGTTCCTGTGTTGGGGTTGCCATTCCTTGGATATGGCGTGTTTCTGCAGTTGCATTAAAATTAATAAAATAAAGAGCAAAGCGTTATCCAGCAAAGCACAAATTGTGTCCTTACAAAATGTGAATATATTATCTTATCCCATTTATGTTACAATTAATTTGCAGTTACATATGTATCAGTTAATAACAATTTCAATAAATAGAATACAATGCATATAAAGCAAATCTACAAAACTATATGGAAACCGTGAACTATGAAAATGGTCAATTGATTCAAGATTTATTGATTTATATTCAAGATTGATATATAAATGAAGGTTCTAAAATGACGGATTGGCATAGATGGGATTGAGTCATGATATAGGGGTTGTTGACCTCGTTTATGTGATAAAAAAAGTCTACTTCAATAATAAAATACAGTCCCGTCACGAAAAGCGTAACCTTAACGTGTTCCGTTCATGCATCAAACTTTCCCCTGTCCAATTTTCCTTGGATTCCGGCTCGTGTGCTTCGCGGTTTGGTTCAGAGGGCTTAATCTCTCCAGGGTCAACAATGCTGTAGGCACACACCGCTCTCCCGAACAAAGCACATCTCCCATCCCCGATACCCGTCGGAGGGGAACCCCTTTTCCAGCCAAACCCTCTCGGAAATCCTGACCCCATACCCCTAATTCGTAATCCCCGACCCCTGTCTGAGTAAACCATTAGCCTCCCCTCTTCCTATTCAATCCTCTCACCCCCCAACGCCCCCAGCGGGCACAATAGGAAGCGCCCTAAAGGCTCGTGCCAAGAACCCTCGCTTCAATACCTTTACCAGGCGACGACGCGTATGTGCACTTTACGTCGACCTCTCTTGGCCACTCTCTTAAGCAGGGTTGAAAGGTAAACTGAAGATCAAGTACTACCCTCCCTCTATCTCAAACATTCGAGATTAAATCGTGATATAGCATGAGATAAAATTTCGGAGTTGCGCTGAAAAGAGTGGTTTAATAGTAGCGATGGGTTGGTGGGCAAGGAAGTTTTAATTCACTTAAGTAGCAGTAGCAGAAATAGTTTTAAAGGTGATGCAATTCTGCTTTGGTTATATTGCACCGTTTGACCCACAATAAAAACTAAGCAAAATCCTATGTCAAACACAATATCCATACCAAATATGGGATACGAACTCGTGACCTTTGGTTCGCTAGGCCAGCTTTTTACTGACCTGGTTACCGCAGTAAACTTATATGGTAAATCGCTGACCAGCGTGATAATAAATTATATCTCTATGAATAACTGCTGCAAAACAATTTGCTGATTACTATAAAAATAAGAATATTAACTCAGAAAATTGATAATTATCATCTCCTTGAGCAAAATCAAAATATTTTCAGATATAAAGAAATCGTTCAGCAGAAAGTTTTTCCGGAAGAAATGAACAGTTCATTCGAAAGATACTGCTACATCAGCGGATCATGAACCTTTAACTTCGAATCTTTGAAATACTTAGGTGCTCCGATTACCAAAGATGCATTATAGAAATCACACGTGGGAAATCTTCGGCTAGGCAAACAGAAAACTTGGAATGGTGAGAAGAATGCCAAAGAAATATGATGAGAAGGCGATACTGTCTCTTTTCTATTGAATGGCCCACATGAGGAAAATGCTGGAAGCATATGGGAACCAGGAGAAATAGTGTAATTTTAGAATTGAATAATGTGTTGCGAAGAGTGGTAAAGTTACTCTAATATGCTTTTAGCAGTATATCCAAATCATTTGAAGAAGTCGATTATTAGCAAGCTATCGTAAGTTGAATCACAAACAAAATCTCCTGTATAATTTTAAGTCAAATTCCTTTTTTGCAGACGTTGAAAATATATTTATAAAATATATTTCGATCTTACAATGGATGACATCATTATGTAAAATAAGATAGATTTAAATGAAAGCAGAAAGGTTAAAATTATCATTATACTGTAAAAACATAATTATGATGTTGCTAACTGCACTACTGGTTTCTCATTATATACTCCGGGGAAAACGACAACTTTACTTGGAATAGTACGTCTGATTTCAAAATTTTCAATATCTGGGATTAGCACTGAATGATATTTACACAAATGTTAGTAAATAAATGTGAGTAATGCTTAGCAATGCATGAAAAATTTTCCCTTATGCTTTGTATATTTGGTATGCAGAGATGTAAGAAGAGCTCAAATCAGCATAATGTTTTCTTTTTATCTCTCCGATAACGTATATTATATGCAGTATCATCCCTTTATATGAAGAGGTACAAAAATGTGTTCAGGTTTGACCGTCTATTTTATGATTGTAAATGATTTTGGCGTCTAAACAGTTCGTAATCTTCTAATAAGTATATAAAAATAATGTTTGTTTGTACGTATTTTATGCTCTTAAATACCATTCATAAGATTACGATGAAATTTTGGTGGGTTGCTGTGCGTGCGTCCGCAAAGTTTTCTGAATCACTAAATCCCCCTTAAAGACCCAGGTTCGATTCCGAGTGGCAATTTTGTGTTCACATTGGAATTGAGTTTTTCAATCTATGAAAGTGCAAGACTTTTTTTCCGTTCAGTTTAATAACTAAATACTGATCGATTCTTTTGATCTTTCTTTACTTAACGGGCAAAGGTTTTAAATTTATTATTCTATCAAACAATTAACGCTTTGTAATAGACGTTTCTCAAAAAGGTGTGATTTGTGTCGAAATTTAATGTTTTTTACGGTCTTTTCCAAGCGTTGCTAAGGCAATTGCCATTGTCACCTCCTAATGAAAACATCCATGAATTTGGGATTTGTCCCAATGCTAACATTTCCTAAAAATATGTGTACATTTCATTTTTCTCACTTCCATTGCATTTCCATTCCAGCTAAACGTTTGAATTATCCAACTGAGTTTTAAAATTCGTTGGATCTTTCTGGTGTACAACCGTACTAATCGTCACTCAAAACTGGCGCACCAATAATTCTTCTGCGCAACATTGTTGCACCACGATTGTGCAATGCAACACGGGCCGCTGTCAAGCAACTGATGCCAAGCGTCATCGAAGCGACAATTCTGAATGGCAAATCAAAAGGAGAAAATGTGCTCATTCCACGTATTCCCATCATTCCAACCGACATGCCGTTTGATTTCATACGACTAGGCACAGTTCCCCGTTCGCCTAGCATTCTCAATAACCATTAACAAGGCACAAGATCAAACTCTAAAAGTGTGTGGATAAATTACGGAAAATCCATGCATTTCATATGGTCAACTATATGTTGCATGCTCACGAGTGGGACAGCCAAAAAATTTTGTTTTTGCAGAGACAAAAAATTTGTTTCCCAAAGCACTTGACTAAATATGTTCAAATTTAATTTAATGCACAAAAAATCATATTTCGCTTATTTTGTACAAGTAAATGTGTCTGCTTTGTGTATGTAAGAAAGAAAAGTTGTGTAAGAAAGAAAAAGAGGCATTGCAACGCAGGCCGGGCAGAGCTGCTATAAAATAATAAAATTTAATGGTCTCATAACTTAAGGAGGCTCCACCGAATTATGAAGTATATGTCATTTTTGTGAAAATTTCAGGACACATCATTTTTTGGCTCTTCTCTCGATTGGCAATAAAATAATGAGGCCTTTCCATCATATATTTGAAGAAAAAAGACGTTGAAAATAAGCTATTTTATACGTGGTAATACGGTAGAGCATGGCTCTTGCAGTAACATTTGCAGATTAATAAATTGATTGTAATAAAATAAATAAATTAATGTAAAGAGAAATGTCGTTTTGACGAAAAACTAATATATGATGCGCATTGTAGTGAAGGCTTCTCGGGTGCTCCACCGGGTAATCTCCTCCATGGCTGCCTTAGTGAAAATTTCAGGACACATCATTTTTTTGCTCTTCTATCGTTTGGCAATAAGACAGCCAGGAGGAGATTACCCGGTGGAGCACCCGAGAAGCCTTCACTACCAGCATACGCCGGGAAAGCATCAGATCCTTATGAAGCGCAATTTTATATATAATTTAGCATTAAGGAAACGTGCTCTCTTTACCACACTTGTTTAATTGATATTACTAAATGTTTGCTCGATAAAAAGCAGAAAACCTTAGTTATATGAATGTGGCGCTACAGTATTTTGTTATCATTGACAACGGTACTTGTGACAGAACGTGCTTACAAGCCTATTTACTAACTTAATTTCGGAATATACCTTACCAAGGTCCTTCTTATATTTTTATGCAATTTAAATATTTCATTGGTTATTGACATTGCGTAATTAATACCAATGCTTCGCAATAATGGCAGCGTCATTGTTGCCAAACAATTTTCAAAAATATGAATATTAATAGAATTCAAAACAAGAGTTGTATTTGCAAGGGAATGGTTTAAAACTAAGTAATAAAAAATTTAACCTATTTTGGCATACGTATTAGTGGGATTGAGCTTGTATTCTCAATCTGTTAATTAAACGCGGCAACAACACGTCAGTCATGTTCCGAAATCAAAATGAGTTAAAAGAGCTTGTGAAAAACAGAATACAACTACAACGCGCTATATAATAGTATACTCATACATCTATTGTGTATGCGTTATCACCCAATAGATGATTTTCCATGTAGGTGTTTTTCTGGATCGGAAATTATTTATCAAATAACATAGCTCTTTTACGGGAGTTTGAATCGCGGAGTCACGGTGGAACCTCCTTAAATCATGAAAATATTATAAAACATTCAGTAATGAAATGATATCAATGACTACGTTTTGATATTAACCTAAATAGTACCCCAGAATATTGCGAAGATGTGTGGCAAGAGATGACTCTAGGTACAGAGTCATCTCAATAGCCTGCACTACGTATGTATTATCGATGAATTATCGCTCTCGGTGTTATTATGGACACAACCAGTTTCAGTGCCGCCTACTTATCTACAGAGGTCGGATGGTGTCTTATGAAATAAAGCTGACGAAAAGTCGAAATCATGATGAAGCTAAAATAGATCGACCGCGTAATAAACGAAGAAGTCCTGATGAAGACAGTAATTGAGGGGAAAGTGAGTGGTAATAATGGTAGGAGAAGGCCTCGTACGAAATGTTTGGAGCAGTGAAGTAGTGAAGGCTGTTAAAAAGAACAGTAATGCAAATATGAAGAGGTTTTATATTAATGAATCGAGTGAGAGTTACGCCAAAAAATGTTGGAATATGTTGTTTAAGGCCTGTCTTTTGAAAATTACATGTTTGATAGGAAATCAGTTGTTTGTAAATTTCACCCATGTATATTCTCAGGATTAGTAACTGATGATGATATGATATTTCGTAATAGTAAAATGTAAATATTTTCAGATTCCACTCTATTACTTTCTATACAGTTATGCAATGATGAAAAATTGCCATAATTAAAAATTCTGTTTTTCATCACTTTTTCCTCTGCTAATGGACGTTTCGCCCTCTTCTACCATCTTCAGGTCAGCCGAGGTGCATCAAGAGGGAGTCGTCGCACGCCCTCCCTCCGGCCGCCTCTTCCTCCTCCACCTCGTCCGCCTCGCCCCCCTCCGCCTCCCCGCCCGCCCCCTCCCGCCCCGACTCCTCCTCCCGCCCCCTGCCGCCCCGCCCCTCGCCACTCCCGCCACCCTCCGCCCCCCCGCACCTCGCCCCACCCTCCTCCTCATTCCACACGCCGCATCCGTCCCCGCCGCCCCCCCTCCACGGCCCCCCGCCCCCGTTCCTCTCCGTGGCGAGGGACGGGCCCCAGGGGGGGGCGGACGGGGGCCACTGCCCCGGAGTGACAGCGGCCGGCGAAGAGAGGGCGGCCGGGGAGTACGCCGCCTCCGCCTTCTTCGACTTCGCACCCTCGGCGTACAGGTGAGTGCGGACGGTATTTCTATCCTATTTAACCCAGGATGTTAGAATGCACGGGAGGAGGCATCGGTAAGCTAAAATTCAAAGGTCCACGTACTAGCCGAGAAAATTTTAGCGGCGTTTCCCGCTGAAATTGCACAATAGCAAATATTCCACAGAGAAAAAATCATTCGCCTGGACCGAGACTCGAACCCCTGTTCTCCGGCCAGGTGCTCTACCAGTTGAGCTACCAAGGCTGTTCCTTTAAGGCTCTATAATTTCCCCAGAGAAATGGGAAGCCTTGGTAGCTCAACTGGTAGAGCACCTGGCCGGAAATCAGGGGGTCTGGGTTCGAGTCCCGGTCTAGGTGAATTATTTTTTCCTCTATGGAATATTTGCTATCGGTAAGCTAGCCTAGTACTTACATCCACGAAATGAACTGCGAGCTACCACGAGGGAGTGCGGCAAGGGGTGAGGATCACCAAACATACACTACTTACATGATACTTAGAGCTACTATGCAATTACCTTATGGAAACATGTCACATTTAAGAGTGACTCGCAATTAGATGGCTAGTAACAGAATAGTAATGGAGTGATTACTAGTTATAAAAGCATTTGTCTAAATATATTTATTTGTATTGTATTCCCTATTATGAACGTGTTAGTAATTCTTAAACTTACTTCATGTAATACATACTACTCAAACATTATTTCGCCTTCCTATCCCGTTGCTAAGCTGCCTATTATGTTCTCTTGTGGTAGGTACTTTTGAATAATGATATTTTAAATCTTTCGGCACGAAAATCCATCTCTCTAATATTGTTGATCTGATCAAATCCATCAAAATACGCAGGTGTTCTTATTTTTATCATAATAAACAATATCAGATGTTAATTTTTTTTAGTTTTAGCCTAAATTTCAACATGGGTACTGATACATATTCATTCCCATCAAAGTTATACTATTAAACTTGTGACACTGATACAACTGATACATTAATTTTAAGAAATTTTGCTGGTCTCCTTAGCACACGCTCTAATTCCTTTATCAAACCTATACGTTTTGTACGGCCTCTCATGGGGACTCCATGTCTATTAAAGCATAAATAACAGTGAAATCGTACCCACCTTTCTTCGCAACGGCATCAGTTAATCTTATTATGGTTATTTAAAGGACATACTATTGCATTTGATTCTCCCTGAGAGTTAATATCATTACTAAAACTGATTCGAATTTCACATATTTAAACTACATATTTGGCATAAATTGAGTCGATTCCATACTTTGAAAAAGTGACATGCTAGAAGAAAATTTAAACGACGTCTTTCATACAACTTACTGAATTAATAAACCCTGCCGGTTTCGACAACCGTGTGTCATTATCAAGAGTTCTGGCCCATCGACTGACCATCTGACCGAAAAATACATCGTTTAAGTTTTCTTTTTATTTATTTATAGCGTTTCGTGTACACCCAACATATACATGATTGCAGGGTAAACAATCAAAAATTATAAGTGCAAAAATAAGAAATAAGCTGGTCATAGCGAAAAACAAATAACTTCCTAAATCATTCAGAGTCGCTTCACAAACAAATCCTTAGCTTCTTTTAAATTTTTTCTTCTTTCAGTACATATTTGGCGATTTTTGGTGTGCTTGGAAAATTTCCTGTTTCTTTGATGAAATTTAAAAATCATGCCATTATTCATTTAAATACTAATTTGAAAAGTTTTGTCGCGTGTAAAAACTATTTCATCCTTGCGAGTAGCAAACCCATTTTTCGTACCTACCAAGATGGCCGCTGGCTTCTCAAATCAGCTGCGATGCCTCCTCCAGTACCTTGATTGCAACAAACTTAACGATCTGTAATCCCCACAACCCACTATTCTGTCGTAGAGCAGAATACCTACATGGTATTCAGCTCCACGGCTTGCTATCTCAATTGGATTTTCTGTAATGGTTAGAGTATTCCCCTTTCAACTCGAAGGCCCAGGTTCGTATCCGGCAGTGGAATATATTTTTAATCGGTAAACTTGTACCTACTTGAGTGCTTTGTGGAGAACATTCGAGTCGAGAACTGGCTATAAACGTAATTGTTCGGGTACTAAGGGCGTAATAAGCACTGGATGAATATAAATCACCGAAGAATGGAACCCACCTTCAATTGCATGGTAGCCTGAGCATTTAGCTACTCAACAGAAATACCAGGTTCAATTCCGGTAGAGACCTTTGGGCATGTATTTAAATTATATTCCCAATCTCTACAATCCTCGTCAAAATTTTACCTTTTCCGGCATTGTATTTTTCTTCCCCCAATATCTCGTACTTCTCACGTACTTAATTCCCGAGTACTTCCTTTTGTAGACAGGTAATCTGAATAAAGGCAACATAACAGGGGTACATAATTAATTCCTAGAAGAAAACATATAGCTTTGGTATGATGAATTAAAACTTATGATAAACTTCGGAAATAGCATGTATTGGTATGAAGAATAGAGGCAGAAGTCGGGCTTAGTGCTGTGAGAGGATGCCGAAAACTCTATATAAATTTTATATTTCTTTTTTTCTATTTTTTATAAGACTTTCTGGAGCCAGGTTTGTCACTACTATCATGATACTGGCCCAAAAAGACTGCTTAATCGGATTTAAAAGAATGTCCAGTTGACTTGCATTTTCTCCTTGCTGGAAGAAAAGTGATGTAAAAATAATGGGGGCGTTTACTCGGAACCGAAATCGGTATTTTGTACACGAAATCGTTAGATGGAAACAAAAAAAAGAATTTTGGTGAAAAAATTAATCTTCTAACCACAACCATTCACTCATAAATCAAAAATTTAAATAAGCAAAAGGTGACGCCCACCGAAAAAGCTGCTGTGATAACATTGACGTCTTTTTCCTCCCGTCCTTGACTGCTTTTCTGGGAAGCGAAGGGAGTGGAGGGGGGTTCTCGGAAGGTCTGCTCGCACAGATGCTGTCGCAACTGTCCTATTCGCAGAGTCAACTGTGTCCCCCCCATTGCGATAAGGCAAAGTAGCTTCGCGGGCTCAGTTGTGATTGGACGAAGTCGATATACGTCAGAGGTTGCACCACGCCCACTTTTCCGAAAGGGTTAGAAACATCAGTTTTTCGCCGATTATAACTCGAGAAATAATTGACGGATCAAAAAACGGAAAAATACGGGTCTTTTTATTTTACAAACTCTATCAGATTCGGTAATAAAAAAAACATGGTAAACGACCCCATTGTCTTAATTTTTTTCTACACGAGACTCATCAGCAGTTGCAATGCCTTGGAACTGACCTTATTACGAATTGCTTTTATTATTTCGCAGAATTCCTACAACTCAAGCGTCTGGCGGCCGAAGGACGTCTTCATCCTACGGTCACGTTTCCGTGAAGGAGGAGCCCGCCGACAAAGACTACGAGGAAGAGAGGCACAAGATGGCCACGGGTGAGTCTAAAGATCGTGCCATCATGTTCCCTACCCTCCATTTAAGTTATCTTCGTGAAATTATTTCGAATTGTTGGATTAAAAATTGTTTAGGCATTTACTACCACTCAGAGTCCGATCTTAATGCACGAATATTAGCGGTATAAATATGATTTCAAATGAAAATAGTATAAATGAGCAATGAATAATAGTAAAAATAATGAATATAAAAGCTTAATCGTCCTTTAGATATGAAATATATGAAAAGCTTAATCGTCCTTTCATTACTTTAAATGTAATCTGTTAAACACTTTGAATCTTTATTAAATTGATACCGTTTGCAATATCGGATAATATTTCATGCATATATTTCACTCTCCTTTTATCTATTCCGTTGACCGATTGTTTTATATGGTCTCGTAATACAGTTTTGTCCCCATAATTCGACCTAGGAGTCTAAAAGTTCCCTGGATCGATAATTTGAAATCAGATTGCGTATTGTTCTACCCATTGCTCTGATAACTCTTTGTTCACTTACTGATTTAGATAACCGTATTCCATCAACAATTTGCAATGCATTATTTGAAGGTCTATAAGTCCTGAACTTTTGGTAAGATGGAAGAGATATGAAATATCTATAGAGTGCAGTATAAAAAGGCGTGGGCGTAGGTGAGGGAATTGAAGTAGAAAAAATCAAATTTACAACATTTATAATATTGCTGCTGTTTATTTAAAGTACTTATCTATCTAGTTGCGTCTGAAACATCAATACGGAGAGGAATTAGATGAAGGACAAGGTAAGTTCTCAAGGACGAAAATGAGTCAGGATGATAGTTATTTATTATTTAATCTTCACTACTATAAGTAATTTTTAAGGTCTTAGAAAATGTGGCATTGTTCATCACATAGTCCACATTTGCATGCCTTGGTTAGAATGCCAAAATAAATAACGCCGCAACGTCAGTATTCCACCATCTCGTTCAGTGAAATGCCAATGAACGCACACTTGCGTATCTGCGAGCTATGTTTAGCCATAAGCTTATCGGAGGTGAAGATATACGTACGGCAGTTGTTCGTCAATTCAGCATGTTTACACTTGCTTGTGGAGGGAAGAGATATCTGAGTCAAGGAACGCCGTGCAGAACAGGAAGTTGACTCTGGATACGGCCGCCCTCCACTGCGATCAGATGGATTGGGGATGAGAGAACGCACCATTTCAAATCTTCACCCGTCTTTCGCTCAACTGTACTTCAACCCCGTCACGCACATTTCTTAAGAGACGAGGAACTTAGTCTGCTTGAGCAAACCTTCAAGTAAGCAATTGCATATAAGTTATTGATAACCTTTCCCGAACTTTCTTTTTTTCTGCCCCTAAATGGTTGATATATAAATTGATCCTGGAAAATACATTAGAGTGAGCGTTCACCCTTAAGTCTATCAAGAGATTCCAAAATAGATCCCGTCGTGCGTTTAGAACAATCAATAAACTCCTAGATCAGGTGCAAAAAATAACATGATTATAACAATAACATAACAGAGAGCGCTTCGAGGATGAATTTTGCATATGAAGTATTGGATTTGGTTCGAAGTTCAACTGATAAGTGCAAAAAGAGGTTAGCGGGTCGATAATCATCTATATTAAAATAACTCTGCCGCCATCAACTCTATGCATAATAGCTACAGAGAAAAAGTTTCCTCCTCCGGGAATTTACTCAGAACCAAAATCGCTATCTTGTACACGAAATTGTTAGATGGAAACGAAAAAAGAATTTTAGTCAAAAAAATCAATCGTCTAACCACAACCATTCACTCATAAATCAAAAATTAAAATAAGCAAAAGGTGACGCCCACCGAAAGAGCTGCGTTAAGGATATCAACGTCATCCACCTCCCGCCTTTGAATGTGTTGAGGAAGAACGGGATGGGTGCGGATGTGGGGAGGGGAGGTCTACCTGAAGAGATCCTGTCGCAACCACTTCCATTGGCAGAGTTATCTGTGTATCTCCCATTGTGATAAGGCGAAGGAGCTCCGCTGTCTAAGTTGTGATTGGACGTAGTGGATGACGTACAAGTTCTCTGCACGCCCACTTTTCCGAAAAAGTTAAAAACATCAGTTATTCGCCGCTTATGACTTGAGAACGACTCGACGGATCGAAGAACGGAAAAATATGGGTCTTTTTGTTTCACAAATCTATCATATTCGGAAATAAAAAATATGGTAAACTACCACATCATACCACGGGCCTTTGGCTTTCGTACCGATGCACAGATCCCTTCGCTATCTAGGATTTCTTGTACTAAAGGTAACTTTTAGAAGGATCTACCTCTCATTTGATATTACGATCCACCGAGGATGAGGCTCGATAGGCGGAAACAAGCTTTAGAAGCCACCATATGATTGAGCAATTGCTCACTTTCATATGTCGTAAAACACAAAAGGATTCCCATTATGAGACACTTCATCATCATCATCAAGGGTCAACAATCCTAGGATTGGTTTGACGCAGCCCTCCACTCGATTCTTCTATCGACCAACCTCTTCATATTAACGTAGTTCCTCTCTTTCTCGTCCTTTACTACCTGTTCTATGTAACTCATACGAGATCTGCCTTTTCCATTCTTCCCGTTCACTTTTCGATTTCGATCACGATTGTCTTCATCAGGCCATAGTGTCAAATTCTGGGGGTGTCATCGTCATCATGTGGCCAATTAAGTTGTCCCGTCTTCGTTTTATAGTTTTCAGCAGCCTTCTCTGTTCTCCCACTCTTCTTAAGACTTCTTAATTTGTCACTCGGTCCATCCATTTTATCTTCATAATTCTTCGGTAGCACCATATTTCGAATGCTTCCACCATTTCTTCTCCGCTGCTGTTATCGTCCATGCATCACTGCCGTAAAGAAATATGCTCCAGATACATGTTCTTCTTTTTATAGTTTTCAGCAGACTTCTGTTTTCTCCCACTATGGGAGGGAATAGAGAAAGACTGTTGTTCTGATAGATGCCTTTCATCCCGCGAGCAAAATGATCAGAATTATTAACGGTTACAAATCACAGCATTTGTTTGACGCAGGTCACCACACGATCCTACGCGAGGTCTTCCTTTGCCGTTCATCCATTCACTTTTCCCTCGACAATTTGACGAAAAAGAGGCCATTGTCTCTTTAAATGTAGAGATGTGTCGTTCCGGAACGATTCGTTTCAAACGAACGGATCCGCTTTAGGAGCGGATCGGAACGAATCCGACAGCGTGCAAAATCTCATACCTTTGGAAAGATATGAAAGAAGAACTCTTGTGACCGAGATGTTACGAAAGGACCGAGAAAGCTCCTTTAAGTGAAAGGAATCAGAAGAAAGGAGGAGGTGATAGGATTTAAATCGTTAACCTTTTTGCGTGCAAATAAGAATAAGAATGAGTATATTCAGGGGCGTCGGAACTATTTTCGCTGGGAGGAGCCAACCTTGAAAAGGGCCCGGCTCTTACGAAAAGGGCCCGGCTCCTATGAAAAAGGCCCGGATTTTTTAACGGATGAAAGGGGGTAGAGACTAGAATTCCTTTTAATGTGCATATGAAGGTGGCACAATATGTGCACAGAAGGGAAACAGCAAGCTGGAAACCTGTAAAATTTAATTTTTATTATTGAAGACTCATTTCTCAAGGGCCCGGGGCAAATTCTGGGGGGGGCCGAATGCCTCCCCTACCCCCCACTTGCGACGCCGCTGAGTATATTGCATAAAGCTTTTCTTTTCAATTACTCTTTACACATTTTGCTACGTCAGAAACAGCCAAGTTAGTTGTTGTTCATGAATTATCTTATTTTGATGAAAACTGACTTTAATAATGTGAAAAAGTCAGAAGTATAGAAGAATTTACATGATGTCATTGATGATACTTGATGTTGATTGAAACAATTCATCAGAACGTACATACATCTGGAGGATGTTCCTTAACGGCAGTGAGGCATTGACGATGGCAGCAGTGGAGAAGAAAAGGGTGAGAGCATTCGAAATGTGGTACTACCAGAAGAATGATGAAGATAAAACGGATCGACCAAGTAAGTAACGGGGGATTGGGTTGAGTACTGGCCTCCCATCCCGAGGGCCCGGGTTCGATTCCCGGCAGTGGCGGATTTTTCAGTGGAAAACCGGTCCCCATTTGAGTGCCTAGTGGATGGCATTCAAGTTCAGTATTCCGTCCGTCGGATGGGACGTTAAGCCCACGCCGGGTTTCTCTCCACCCTTCCTCCGTTCCCGCAAAACTCATACCATTACCCAATTATCCACCTATCCTCTTTGGCGCAAATGGCCTCAGCTGTCGGTCGCCTCCCCTAAATAACCAACCAACCAAGTAAGTAACGAGGAAGTTCCAAGAGGAGTGGGAGAAGAGAGAAGTCGGCTGAAAACTCTATGAAGAAGAACTATAAAGAAAGGGACGACTTAATCGGCCATATCTTGAGGCACGATGGCCTGATGAAGACTACCGTCGAGGGAAAAGTGAACGGGAAGAATGGAAAATGCAGGCCTCGTATGAGATATTTGGGACAAGTTATGAAGGATGTAAAAGAGAGGAATTGCGTTAATGTGAAGAAGTTGGTCGATAGAAGATCGAGTGGAGGGCTGCGTCGAAATCAATCCTAGAATTGTTGATATATGATGATGATTGATGCTGCTAGGATTTTTTCGGTGGCACCTAATTGTCTCAGCTCTTTAAAGTGGCTGATGCACCAGTATCAAAAAGAGCCGATAAGAATACTCAAATAGGATTTGTGCCCATTCCTTCTGGTGATCGAGAGCGAAACAAACGAATCAGGGCAATGAGTGAAACTGTCCATCACTACCAAAACGTGTGCGATTAGATCTCCTTTTCATCATGTCCTCTCTTTCCCACTACGCTTCTTCGTAACTCACTTTGTCACTCCATTTATTGTCATTGTTCTTCCGTATTACCCAGCGTCAAATGCTTCTGGAATTGAATTTTTGGCTGTTATCATCGACCATAACTCTCTACCACAAGGTAGAACAAGCTACACATCAAGCCGTCGAACACTTGATCAAATGCACTTGTGAGCACAGCTCGTAAATAGGCGTGGATGCGAATAAATTTTCAATGAAAAAATTTACATGAAAAAGTTCTATCATTGGTTTAATTTTTCAGCACCTGTTACCTAAAATTTTAACTGCGCTTCACAAAAATACACTTTAGGGTAAGATTAAATTCTTACCTAGCCGCAGAGCTATCTGCTGTATTTCAACGAGTAAATCCATCTGATGCTTCTAATTTCCCCAGGCAGAATAACTAATCACTCGTCCTAATAGAAACTTTTACCTTTCTCAAGTTAAAGCTGGAACCCTTCACCGATATTTCCATTGTATGTTCATCATGCTTCTCAATCTGTAAACATAAGGAAACTCTTACTGGTACCGTCGCTTCTATTAGTCATTTTGTGATAGTATGGTTTCATTATGGATTCGAATAAAATGTAAACAGCTGCATAAGGGGAAGCAAAGGGCTTACCAAATCCGCCAACTGCCGTAACCGCGAGTCCTCTTCAAATATTTATACGTATTTTGTCGATCATTGGAAACCAGCTTACTCGTGAGGTCTTAAATAATCTTGAGTTTCAGTCAACCATAGTTCTCTTATCCGAGCAATTTGCGGTTGCGCATGCCTACAAGTCATGTTTCGCTTACATTGAGGTAGAAAAAGCCTATTTTTTTATCTCAAACTTCTTGAGGTGGTCTTGTATAATTTAGGACAGGAAATCGGCGAAGGGTTTCACCATAGCAGTGTTCATTTAGTATATTCATCTGAAAAAATAAGAGATGTATCGTATACTTAAAATTTTCTCCTGAATCGGGAGATAAATGTCTGCCAAAAAATTAGGTAGTGAATATATTGTTTACTGTGGTGGAAACACTTATTGACAGAGCTATGTGGTGATAAAAACCTCTCCTAGTCATTGATGCTCATAGAAGCTGTAGTCTTCGCTCCAACTAAGCTCTTCACAGGTTCTTGCCACTTAATGGGTTGATTTTTTTGAGTGATGGTATTTAGTGCTATGGGGAAACCCTAAATATGCATCAGATGCATATTTAGGGTTCCCCGAGTATAAATGTCGTTATTGTGGATTGAACAGTCGAAAATTCCATCATGTGCACCACAGAATGTTCTGTTTTGTTTTCTTACTGGGCATATTTTGCGAAAAGGTCCGAACCTTGATTTTGAAAATTTTCATCCACTGTTTTAGACATGAGTTCATCATGTGCGGTTGCATTCATATGAGATTTATTGAAAAACTGTGGAAGACATATTGTTGATTATAAGACTTTGGCAAATATTCTGCACGTTAGATAGGACTAATGGGATGCAGGGAAGCGTTTCTTTTCCATCTATTATCTTTCGGGCATATTCCCATTTCCTTCAGCTCTCCTGTACATTTTTTCCGCTGCAGATCAAATGAAATTTTCACTTTTATTTTCATAGAATCGTGAGTCATTTGAGCAATTTTACCCTAAATTATTTGAGCTAATTCATCGATGCCTGGGCCGCTGTAGATAGCTCGGTAACGCCTGGGAAATAGATGATTTTGAGTTCGGATCCAATCGCTGGAGTCGATGTCGTACTATCTTCGGGTTAAGAGATATTGATGCATATTTAGCATTTGAGTATTAAAATAACTAGCCAGCTAAAATAACCAGGCGAGTAGTGGCTTTAAAACGCAAGGGTCGTAGGTTTGAATCCACCCTCAGGCATGGATATAGTCCTTGTCTTAGTATAGATTAGTATTAGGTTAGGACCGGTTCAATCGAACTTTTTCCCATTTTGGTTCGGCTCTATTCAATCTTCTCCACCAATTTTGTATTAGCCCTTTTATGTGTTCCTATTTATCCCTATTTCTATCCTACGTATATACGTTAGGCTAAGTGGTGTAATATAACCATAACAGTTGGAGAACTAAAAAATTAACTCTACTGATACTAACAAAATAACTGCTATCACAAATCAATGACTCATTTGTCTAGGAAACCGGAATCTCTTTCTTCTAGATCAAATAAATTCTTTTTTCGGGTAGTCCCCGCCCGGAGATCAATATTAGGGACTAATTTGTCTCCGAAATATTTTACTCGAGAGGGTTCCATCACGACTTGATAAAAAGAAAAGTGTGGAGTTACTGCCAATCCTCGGGATAATAATGTGGTGGTTTCCCCTTGACTTCCACATCGCAGTACTACAGCCGTTGAAGTAAATCTTACCACGCCTGTAGTAAAATAAGTGTCGCTGTAGCGACCACTGTGGTCTCCTCCTTCACTTATATGAAGAAGAGGTGATCGGGTGCATGCATTTCATCACCTTCGAGTGTTGAAATGCATAATTGTTCTGTATTATTTAAAGGCCTATCTTACCCAATGATAGACCAATAACCCCTCGGAATTTTGTTCACGACTGCTTATTCTATGAGTAAACTCGGTTATATCGCAGCTAACCTCTTCATCTAGAGGTCGACTCACCATGCACAACCCGGCGGAGGTACTCGGTTGCTTCAAGCTCAGCTGCGAGAAATATGTAAATATGAAGAGATTAGCTGATAATAAAATTCAGTGGAGAGCTGCGTCAAACCAATCTCAGGATTGGATGATGACGATCAAATTAATTATTCACACACGAATATATTCTGCTACCCATAAGGCATGCAGCTACAGTCTAACCCCCCTTAACGGACACCTTCAAATATGGAATGCTTGGTAAAAACGGAGTGTTTTTCAATGCCCAGGGCAGCATAACATGGAAGCGTATGGAACTAACACCTCTAAATAGCGGACACTCCAACGGACGCGGCAAACAGAAAGGAGCATTTTTCTTTTAATTACCTCCATTAACGGACACACTACGAACTATCCTGTAAACATTTCTAATCCCCTTTAAAAAAATTCAAATAATGAATCAAATATATTTGCCTGAGGAATGTTTTCTTATAAATTAGGGAGCAGCCTGGGTGTCTGTCTACAAGTACATGCTCCTGCCTGTTCCCTTTCAACTCAATGCTTTCTACACTGCTGCTTATCTTTTTTCTAGGAGCCAGGTTTTCGATTCTTTCATTTTTATCATAATGATACCAGTTGCTCTGTGGATAAAAAACTTAATGATTGTTTCATTCCATATGTATTTACGGATAATACGGATTTATTTTTCAAATAATTCAAATTTATAATTATCATAATTCATATTGTAAAATATTGGCAAAATATTATGTACCAAAAACACTCAAGTGTGTACCCAAACTTCTCAAAGGCCTAAAAGGGATAGCCGAGGTAAAGAAAAAAGTGCAAGCATGGTTAATTGGTGAAATATGTAATTTTTAATTTAAAATTTGTAACTTGTAAGAGCTCATATATTTTATTTTTGTTGGAAGTTGCAAGATGCATTGTAACTCATTAAAATTGTTGCTATATGCATTATCACATTGTTTTTTACATTTTGTTGCATACCGATTTGTTTTGTAAGATATGTGGAACCTTCTGACAAGCCAATTGGCTTAGAAGGACCAAGTTTGTCTATAAAATAAAGGAAGCAATTTCAAATATTTAAAAAATAAAACTTGAATACAACGTTTTAAATGCCTTTCTATTTTAATTCGTTGTAGCTACTGCATAGAAAAATCGGTCACATTCCGACCCCTCTAAATAGCGGACACCCCTCAATAGCGATCAATATTTCCGGTTCCAAGAATGTCCACTATTGGAAGGTTAGACAGTAGTGGGTCACCTATTTCCTTTTGTGAAGCGTCACTCTTTTAGAGTGCGAAACTTCTCGAGCTTTCCGTAACCAATTCTGTCTGAGCTCCGTTCCCGCAGTGTACGCAGTCTGACTCCTGTACCCGACAAACTTTTCACCCTCGACCCTCCACGCAGGGAGAGATTAAGGACTTCCTCTGCGCCCCATTTCCCCCGCGAGCTCGGAAAAATCATGTCGACACGCCTCCGATCAAAACACAATCCCAAACCTTTTCCTCCACCTCCCACACCCTTCCGAATCAAAGGGAAGACGTGCTCAGCGTTCTAGATGCATTTAAAGAGACTACATTCATGCCTCTTCCCCTCAGCATACCCTAAATCCTTATACCCTATTCTGAGGAAGCAGATGAGCGGGCACAGATCCCCTCCACCGCACTATATAGGGTCTGACACCCATTCCAGACACACAATGTACCTCACCCCAAGAACAGTCTCCAAACCTCTTTCCCCTACTGCGTCTACGCCATACCACTGCCTTTCCTTGCGGTTCCATTCAACCCACCATTCCCTCCCCCCACGGCCAAATTCGACCCCTTCATCCGAAAGACCACCCCGGTCGCTTTCTTCTGGCACGCTTTCGCATGGAAATCAGGGTTAGGCTGCAAGAGAACCGCGGGGTGGGGAGGGGGGGGAGGCAGGGGGTATGAGGGTGGAGGCGAATGTTTTCTTTATCCATCCTCCTACGAAAGATCTCTTCATTCCACACCGCTTTGTAACCAAATTCCAATCGGGGACTATTTTTTCCGTCGGAATTTTCGTGAGTGGATTGCAGGAGATTGAGTATGTGTGCGTATGGAGGCTGCATGGGAGTTTCTCTCCCGAATGAGAAAAGAGGAGGGATTACAGCTCAAAACTACTTCGTTGGAATGCCAATGAATTCATCCACGACCCCATGAGTCTCTCACAACTTTTTTTTTTTTTAGTGCGCTGATAAATCTATTTTTCAGCTCGCATTTCTCCAAAGTAGGCAGACTTTTAAAAAGTGAACCTCGCCCAAAATGACTTGCGAATAATAAGCGGTTGAATATATCCTGAGTGAATTCTGTAGTTATCTGACGTAGCAATTATTATTTCACATCAAGCGCTAGGAAGCAAGTCTCGGAAGGTACTTCATGTTGCCAAAATCACTGACACACAAACTTCATCGTTTTCAGTTCTCTATTGCGTATACACCTGGTTAATACGATGTATAAGTTCTTATTTAGATACTTTGGGGAAAATCACTCATGCAATACGTCAACAGAAGTCATCATCGTAAATGAGCAATGTATCAAGGTGAAATTTGGAGCAATCAGTGTGCTAAGTGTATGGCTGACGTCATGGAATGAGCTAGTTTCCCAAGAACAATGTTTTTGTCTTTGAAAAAACCTCTTGTGGAAACCCAAGTACGTATATGATACATAATGATACGAATGAAGATTAATTTATCTCAGTTTAAAAATATTACTCAATAAGTTTGTTTAAAAAACCAAGGATTGTTTTCTGAAAAAATGCTTCAACTCCACTTATGATTTTTTCTACATTTTTCCACAAGCTGTCATTGTATTCACCGGTTAAAAAATTGATTTTCAATGCTCATCCGTATTTTAAGACGTGTACATATACAAGGAGGTACATCTGGAGCATGTTTCTTTACGGAAGTGAGGCATGGGCGATGACAGCAGCGGAGAAGAAAATGGTGGAAGCATTTGAAATGTAGTGCTACAGATGAATGATGAAGAAAAAATGGATCGACCGAGTGACAAACGAAAAAGTGTTAAGAAGAGTGGGAGAAAAGAGAAGCCTGCAGAAAACTCTAAGAAGAAGACGGGATAACTTAATCTTAAGACACGATGGCCTGATGAAAACAATCGTTGAAGGACAAATGGATGGGAATAATGGCAAAGAAAGGCCTTGAGTAAGACATATGGAACAAGTGATGAAGGATGCGAAAGAGAAGAAATAGGTAAATATGAAGAGATTGGCCGATAGAAGAACTCATTAGAGAGCTGCGTTAAACCAATCTGAGGATTGATGACTAATGATGATTATAATGTACATGTGCATGTGTGAATTGATATTTTGAGACTTGTACGTAAAGTTAGAGTAACGACAATCATTTCACTCAATAATTACCTTTTAGGTTACTCAAACTGAAGTAATAATAAGAGCTTGATCGTATACGTCAAGACGAAAATAAAAACTTCATTGGCGCTCTTGAGGACGGAGGGATACGAATTATGCACGAATTTGTGGAAGAGTGGAGAAAAACCCGGCGTCGTCATCATTCCACACTTATCAAATAATACCGAGGGCATAACATTCCATCCAACAGGTAAAGTAATAACTTGAAGTATTCTCCACATTACTCTCATTTTGGGAACTGTATATGACTGAAAAATGTCTACCACTGACGAGTTTGGAGCTCGGGCCCTTGGAAAGAGAAGAAAATAATTTAACCACAAAATCAACCCTATAGCAGAAAAATTACCGTCTTTGGTAGCAGTGTGAGGGTTGATGATAAAAATCACGTTAAGCTACAGGAGAATTGTTGCAAGTGAAGTGCTAATTTTTAATTTAATCTGCTGCATGCGAGCAAGCATAATCACGCGAAGTGATTATTCTTGCTTGGTTTTCATATTTCCACCCTAACATCGAAGGAGCTCTGCGTTAGGCGTCATTTAATACCTTGTGTAGATGGACCGTTGCGATGGGTCAAGTCGCAAGGGCCCCAGAGGAAACTAACCCCCACTCCTGATTGAATTTCGAGGTCACTAGGGCAGGCGGACGAGGGCCGATCGCTAACCCTGTGGGACCCATCGACATTAGGCGGAAGTACCTACGCTCAATAAATCATGACTTCCGAACGCGAAATCGGTGATTTTGCTCTTAAAAATTTCATGCTACGTATCATTCAACTGAAAGCTGTTGTCGTTAGAATTCGGTCGCTGGGAGTGGAGAAGACGTGCAGGGAAAAAATTGCTGAATTTTATTCTTTTCTCATTTTGCATGCCTCCGAAACATTGCTTTTATGGTATTAATGAAGTATTATCGAATATGGGAACACCTACAGATTCTTCATATTGAAAAGGTCACCCTATATTTCAAACTGACCCAGGGTTTTAGCAACTCAGCCACTTTGAGGTGAAGTTGATGCTGAGTTGTTGAAACATGGGTCCGTTTGAATCAAAAGGTGCGGGTTTTTACCGAGTGACATTTTTCATATGAATATTCGCAATTTACACGAAGTTACGCCTGGAACCATTCCTATATTTGTAATAATTTTGAATTCTCACTATGAACACTCACTGTGTTTTCCTCTACTATGGGTAAAAGTGATGATTGTTTTTTTGCGTATTTACCCCAGATAAGCAAAACTTATCCACAATCAGTCATTGCTTCACCCTCTGCCAAATAATTATCACAATATCATGCGAATAGCGTTCAGTCTTGCGACATATGGTGAAATTCAAAAGCATACCTGATCGAAACATGTAAAAGGGAAACCAAATATCGCGCGTTTTATTTACACATAGAGTTAAACTTAGAGTCAATCCCTCTCAATATTTTTTTCAACCCTACGTGATACTTCTATAAAGCTATTTTGTAAATACAGAATGGGAGCAAATAGCATAAAGAGCTGGCAGATTAAGAAAGGGTGGAGAAAAAATGCCTGAATGACGGAGGGTAAATAGCATGGATTAGCAATTAACCATCGCTAATCTAAATCGTTTTTGGATGGGTAAATAACGGGAGTGTTGGCAGCACTAAATGAAAGCACGGTGCTTAAACCATTGTGAGTGCTAGCGTTAAATTATATAAACAATGAGTATCATAATATGTACATTAGCAGCATTATTAGGTTTGTGGCATGCGTGGCAGATGGTTTCAGCATTTTTTCTCCAATTGTAGGTCCAGCGTTTAATTTTATGAGACGCCTGTAAACGCTTCCAGTTAAACACAATTCGTGTGATTTCCATTGTATTACATTTTGCTGGGAAATCGCAATCGGTTCAGAGGAAGGCATTTGCCTTCACCAATCTAATATGTCAAATACACTTACGTAAGTAAGCTGTTACGCTTACTACACGGTAGGCTCCACCATTATCAACAAAACTGACCAGTGGGCTAAGCACTGTTTGATATTTTTGACGGACTTTGGAGTACTTTAAATTTTTACGCCGGTGTTGGGATATGTGAAATGACCAGAAGCAAATGAAAAATTATAATTTATTTTTTATTGATTACGATAAGACCCGAATGCAAAATTGTAATGTTGGTCGAGAAGATACAAGGGTATTAAGCGAAAAGAAATACCTGGGAACACTCTAACTTTGAAAATTTCATGAGGAAAAAGTGTTCGACATATTTTCGGCAAAGCGCTGAAGAGACTAGGGTTTATTAAATAATCTATGGGAAAGTATTCGGGTGAGATGGGAAAAGAAAGCTGTTATTTTGTAGATACTGGTAAGACCTCATCTGGATTTTTAATCAAGCATTTTCAAAGCAACGAATAAAGATTTAAACGGGGAACAATAAGATGCAGAGGAAATCAGCCTGTATTGCAATAAATTCCTATGTGTAATAGAAGCCGCTCGGCTATTAGAAGTGTTAAGTTGGGAAACTCTAGAGAATAGAAGGTTGTTTGTACGATTAATGTTTCTTAAAAATTTCAAATCACCGGACTGAAAGAAGCCATTAAGATAAAATTTATGCTGAAGCGAAAGATACAATAATTGATTTTTTCCATGGATAATATACGATTACAACTGAAACGAAGACTTAATCTTTTAAAAGATATAAAAATTACGCTGCATAATTATTTTCCATATTTATTTCTATCTTTCTTTTTCAACTATATCATTGCCACTGTTGGTGACCTAGCATTCCCTGCCAAACGCCCTAGTAGTGGCTCTCATAGCGAACCACATATTTTCATGCATCCTTTATATTATTAAATGTGTATTGCGATAAATCGACCACAACTCACCAATATTTTTCGAAGCCCTTAAAAGCTGTCATTCTAATCGATTTCCGGTTATTCTTCGTGTAGAAATTCACAGACTGAAGTTTTCAACTAGGGTTAACTTACGACAGCAGGGAATAACAACTTAGGACAATAGGGAGTCCATTTGCCCAGTTGGGCTCTTGGCCGCAGTAGCTACAAATTGCATTACAAAGCTTCAAGACTATTGTGATTAAATGAGAGCCATGCATTCATATGTATCAGCAATGAAATATAATAGGTCCGTCAGTATGTTATTCCATTTTTTATTACTCACTAAGAGAGACTAAATCTATAGTTTAGCATAACATAAGTCGCTAAGAAAAATACACGTACGCAATCGAAATTGTATACAGCGTTATATACATCAACACTTAATTTTACACCTGAGTAAAATGTAAATTGGAGGGGTGGATGGGGGCCTTCTGGAGCCTCCCTTACACTTAGACCTCTTTGAATCCATTGTGCCAGCCCACATTTAACCTGCACGCCACTTGCAGACAGGGGACAAGAGCACCACGGTAGAGGTATGGAGGAGGGGGGCCACCCATCCAACCTCTGTCCGGGCCCAACATTGCTTAACTCCGGTGATCAGACGGGAACCGGTGTATCAACGTGGCTAGGACCTAGACCATGCACGTGAGTACATGTGTTGAGGTTGTTAGATCGGTAACTTTCCTCGTCAAGGCACCGAGTGTCGAGTCCCGGTATTCACTGAGATTTGTCGGTAGTTTTACAATCATATCTTGAATGCAGAGTGGAGATTAGCTCAAACTCAGCTATCTTTACTCCTTGGAGCACTCGGCATGTGTCTGCTATCGGCAGCTTCCCCGTTTGACGCATGGATGATTTATGCAGCGTATGAAGGCGATTCAGTTGCACGACAGACTTTGGTATCATACTTTTCCTTGATCTCACTCTTCACCGCAAGTGCCAGATAATGTGTCACTACGCAAGAATATTATTCTAATGCCTCGGAAATGATATTCAATTTGTCCCGCCATCGCTTCTTCGGATGAGCCAAATTCGCTTGACTCACGAGAAACGTAAACTCCTGGAGATTATTTGATCACTGTTTAAGTGTATTTAAATGGAGTCAAGTCACATCATGGCACTAAATTTAAATTGCAGTGGAATTTTCAACTATCTACTCCAAATACTTACGTTATATGACACAAACTGAAACCTAAAGATATAATGACACCCATGCCCTGGGCATGATTTGATCCCTCGACCTTTGTCTTTCCTGGCCGACGCGTTACCGACCAGTCTGCCAGGGCCAGCGATAACTTTCAGTTCGCCATTTGGTGAATGAAAACACATATTAAATGCACCACTAACTGGGGACTAGAAGAGCAAATTAATTACTCCTAATTCCTGTCGGGGTTCAATCCGTAAGTATTTTCCTATGCGTTTAAGGCCAAATTCCCAAATATATTTGAATAGGCACTTTAGATTCCTTCGAACAGGCTCATTAAGATAGCCAAAATAATAGATTAAAATCTCAAGGGTTGAACACATATTTTTGCTGAGCAAATAATTAAATTGTTCGTTCTGTTCATATTCATGCCCACCAACTTTTGGGCATGCTATTTCTTCGAAGATCTCATTCTGTAAAATTCTGAAAAAGTCATTTGTTTACATAATTTAGGATGTATGTCAGAAACTCCTTTGAGTAATTCACGAATAGGTACTCAACCCTTAAGCGCTTTCTATCAATTTGAGCCATCTTCGAAGCAGGCGGAAAGACCCCACACGTCTGTCCGCCCTCAACTGGCGATTTGCACAAACCTACGACCCCAATCGCCACCGGTCGACCAAAATTGAATCAAATCATTCCGGACAGGGGTTGGGCGACCCTGACCGTTGTGGGTCACACCGGTCAACACCACATAGGCTATCCTTGCCCATATTTCCTCCCCACAAACTTTCCCACCCTCCTTAGGGAAGGTTGTGCGGGCAGACCAGTAGGGCTAGCACTCTTCTCCCTTCGCATTCGGACTGCTTAAGATTTCGACAGCCCTCTGAGGAGATTGGGGAGGGAGGGCGAGGACAGGAAGGAAAAGAGGGTGAAGTCGAAAGGGGACGGCAACAAGGTTGGTGAGCTCACGACCCTAACCCCTTGCCGTTCCCCGAAAAGGAAAGGGACCGAACCCCTTCGCAATGCCTCGTTTCACTTCCTTCACACACCAACCCCCTCTGCGGTTGAAGAACGCACCGACGCCCTACCCATGAAACCCTCATTCACAGCCCCTTAATTCCATTCCGGATTCAATTGGGAGGCCCGACCCCTGTTGAACCCTGAGGGTCTCCCGCACGAGGAAAAAAATGGCACTTTCCAATTTCCCCTCTCGGCACCCCGACTGTGAATACTTCGCCTACCCCGTACATTCCCATCTTCCCGAAAGAATATTTAACGTTTCCCATCTCGACTCCATCCGGGTCTTAATTCTTGGATTGCGTCGCGTTTTCGTTTACAACAGGATCGTCATATGCGCCAATAACGTGATTTTAACGCTGTTGAGAAAAAGGATGTTTTTGGTAGCCAGGTGGGTGACATATCAGCCTTGTACCCAAAGGTTGCGGGTTCGATTCCTACGTAGAATATAGATGTTTTGTTTGTCTTTTACTTCTAAACCCACATCTACGTAATAAGCCGTAGTGGAGATAATGGGGTGGCGAGTCAAAGGTCACCGTGCATGTCGCAATTACATGTAGTGACATAACATATATGGTATAATTCTACTACTTAATAGAAGCTATAGTTAGAAGCGCGTTCACTATCCTCGTGCAACTAAATTGGCATTGAGTAATAAGCGGATGGCTCTTACTCTATATTCACAGGGAAATTGCTGTATTATCGTGTTGTATTGCATTTTATTATGTATACTTTTATGTACTGTATTATGATTATGATTAAGGTTAGAGTCTACTTAAACTAAATCTCCGTGCAACCCGCAAATAGTACATATTTTCTTGTTGCAATATTTTATTTATTATAATTTCAATGAAACAAATAAATTATTTGAATATGCCCTGCCTTTTTCTGGTTTATTCATTAGGCATTCCAAGTTTTTTTATTTTCTGTGCTAGACCATTAGTTGGTGTTACTATGAAGAGGTTTTCTTAGAATTTTCTTTACCACTTCTTAATGTGTTTTTCTGATGCTACCATTTTCCTTAAGGATTTAGGTAAGTATAATAATCCTCAAATTTTCCCAACAAATGCCAATGCCTTCTAACATAATATAGTGATATTGTTTGCATATACATAGTATTATTCCAGATGATATGTTATTATACATCTGCTTTAATTATGTATCTCGATGTAATCTTGTATGTTTTTCTTTTTTCCTTTGATAATCTACTTCTCCTTCACATCTTCCTCCATCACATCAGTCCTTCACATCTACCGGGAAACCGTTTCGAATATTAGCGTTAGAACGGTTAGAAATATATTATTTTTATAGTTCGGTGTGAGGCTTATTGAAAACAATAATTTGCACCGTTTAAAATTTGTCGATAGGTGTAAGCACATATGGCTGTCGTAGTTATGTTGTCAATCAAGTTGTAATCAACTGCTGATATCATTAGTTTCATGTTTGGTGATCTTCACTCCGAGCCACACACCCACGCGACGGCTCTCATGGTATTATGTATATGTAGAGGATTAAGGTTAAAGAGTCATCTGATTTAAGGAATTTTGGGTGTATAGGACGGGTGGAGAAAGCCCCGGAGTCGGGATTGACTTGCTCTTAAAAAGAAATATCCCGAGGTATCTACGGTTAAAGGTTCCATCCGAAGGACGGATTACTTACAGTACCCAACTGGCTCTCCACATAGAATTCAAGTGGGTATCGGTATTTGAACGAACAATCTCTGCCATAGCTGGTATTCGGAACCGGACCCTTGGGATGGGAGGCCATAACTTAAGTCATGGCATCCACCGGACCCCCCGTGTCTTTCATATCTACCGGGTAACCGTTTCGAATATTAGCGTTAGAATCGTTAGAAATATATTATTTTTATAATTCGGTGTGAGGCTTATTGAAAATAATAATTTTCGTCGTCTCAAATTTACAGAATAGCGTGTCGGTTCTTGCACGTCGGTATCGATCAAATTATGGCTTAGGGTAAACTATTAAAAACTTCGTTTGTGAATTCCTAAAACATTTTAGCCGGATTTTACACTATTTTTGTCGAACTCATTATCTTTATTTATTGTAATTTCTTCATAAAAGTTACCTAATTCTTTGAGACCTCATTATCATCATCATGGGTCAATAATCCTAGGAATTGGTTCGACGCAGCCCTCCACTCAATTCTTCTATCGGCCAACCTCTTCATATTAACATAGTTCCCCTCTTTCACGTCGTTTACGACCTGGTCTATATAACTCATACGAGGCATGCCTTTTCCATTCTTCCCGTTCACTTTTCATTCGACGATTGTCTTCATCAGGCCATCGTGTCTTAAGATATGGCCGATTAGGATGTCCCGTCTTCTTGTTATTATTTTCAGCAGATTTCTCTTTTCTCCCACTCTCCTTCCGAGAAACGTCAGGATACGCTCTCTCCCTCCACTCCCCACCCTTCCCGCCGATCCCCATACCCTTAACCCTAGAGCGGACTCCCCTTCCCTCCAAGGCCCCTGCTACCCCCTCCTGAAGCGGGCTGGAAATGATGTGTATCTCCCCATCCCACCTTCCACTCATCCCACAGCCTCCCCACACCAGGGGGCGAGTGTCCTGCCCCCAAATCCCACCCCCCCGCCCCCGAGCGAGGATCCACGAGGCATCCCCGTGCCGAATATGACCCCAAACCACCCCCCAATCCAAATGCCAAACAACCCCCTCCTTCTTCCTCCCCAATCCTTATGATTCGCGGTGTTTCTCCAGTGATCTGCTGAACCAAGGAGGTTAGGATGTGCTGGAGGAGGTATTTGCTTCCTAGTCTTTGGGTAAAAATGAAACCAGGATATGGGTCCTTGGGAACAATTAGGCCCCCCCTACTCCGTACAAAGCAATGCGTTTTATACGGCCTCTTACGAATGGGTATTACTGAATGAGTATTAAAACACAAATCATCACCATGAATCAACAATCCTAGGATTGGTTTGACGCAGCCGTCCACTCGATTCTTCTATCGGCCAACGTCTTCATATTAACGTAGTTCCTCTCTTTCACGTCTTTTACGACCGGTTCTATGTAACTCATACGATGCCTGCCTTTTCCATTCTTCCTGTTTACTTTTCCTTCGACGATTGTCTTCATCAGGCCATCGTGTCTTAAGATATGGCCGATTAGGTTGTCCCGTCTTCTTGTTATTATTTTCAGCAGATTTCTCTTTTCTCCCGCTCTCCTTCCGAGAAACGTCAGGATACGTTCAGTGACATCTACATCTACGCAGTGCCCAGAAAGCTCCCCTCGAGGATGTATGGCAGGGGGTGTATAATTAACGTACGTGCAAATGAGTACATACTAATAGGTATTATTCATTGGAGTAACTTGATAGTTCTTCATCTACGATGCACGTGACACCTAATGATTGGTATCTACGTAGATATGTATTAATCTAAAATGGGTTAGGCATTTATAAAAATGAAGTTTGTTTTATTTTCTAAATACCATATCTTCCTACAGCTAAACTACAGGTGAAAGAAAACTACAGGTGGCTCATGCAAAAGAACTAGTCACCCTACTCGGTTGTGTGAATTTAAAACGTCGCTGGGCTTACTACGTGGTGGGCTCAAATTTTACCAATCAGAATACTCTTCGGTTGAACACTAGTTTTTCATTCTGTTCAAAGTCTACAATATTCGCAACAAAAAAGGAACATATTAATGTTGAAACATGCCTCTGGGAGCGATATCGGAAATAGAAAGGAGTTGGTTTTAAATTATCAATCCTCGGTGGCATTTCTCGTATTGCGGAAAAAAATAAAAAGATCATCAGTAATGTTTATGAAATGAATATTTACTCGCCAAACCAAATTAATGGAAATGGTGTGGTAAATAATCAATACTTTAAAAGCCAATGCTTTGCATTGTCGATAAATACAATATTTTGCACAGATTCGCAAGGGACATATTTGCAAAGGAGAGTCAATAACTTTTTGTCCGCAAAACAAATTTGCTGGGCAACCGGAATTCCGACAGAAATTTTAAATCACGTCATTGAAAATCTCACATTCGATGTTCTGAGTACGTTTCCCATGGTAATCTGAAATTCTATTTGAAAATTTAGTTTTTATTGGTTTGAGTGGTAAATAGGCGATTGTATCGTTGTGGGCACTAAAAAGCTTTCTAGATGATTCCGAGGGTGCGGTTCAAATTCTGGGAGTGGACTAATCGACGGAACCTTGCACTCCACCTCAGTGCTATTCGGTGAGCACAAGAGAAGTACTCCGTCCGTTGGATAAGCCGTAGATCAGAAGACCCTGTGGCGCCTTTTCCTATGAGAAGGGAAGAGTTGTGATGGAGTATTTCCTCTACCAATTCGTCAATTTCGTTAAACATAATATCCTCCTTGCACTTTAACCGGTCAATCGCTCTCATACTATCTATCAGGGTCCTCATTCTAATTGTCCATTTATTTGGCGGAATCGGCCAACTATTAAGGCCATTAGCGCCGTTTAGTATAGGTGGGTAATTAAGCATGATTTAACCCTTTCCCGGGGAATAATATTCCTAAAATATTCCCGGGCTCTCCAATGACTTGAATCGTCCATTTTAGCAGACGTTTCGAGAGACGACTCGTCTTTCATCTTCAATCCAAGAATGTAGCAAATCTTTAATTTAAGCTGCTGTATATACCAAGGCTAGGTCTCTTGTGATTGGTCGAGATCCAATGGTTGGATCCGGACACCGTTGGTCAACGGCTTAGCTCTGGAAATTCTTACTCTTTTCATAGGGGATTCCAAGTACTGCTGTTGCTAAAACCTGAATTTCCCTTGAAATTATATCTTTTTATCCGGATTTAAAGGCTTCCTTAGCTAGTCGAGCTTCCTGAACGCCAAAGAAGTTTCGTATCATCCCATTTAATCCTGTGGTCCAAATTGATGCCGTGTTTGACTACCGTCGATTTCTCATATTGACCATGCCTAAAAAATTCGGAGTTATTTCTTCACTCTCGAGGTAATTGGGTGAGACAGAACCTCCCTGGCCCTAGTAGGCTGCACCATATTCTTATGGAATCTGATTGATGTCATGAGTCAAGATACCGCTTAGGTCCTTTCCTCCCTCTATATCACATCATGTTTGTTTGTTATTTTTCTGTTAATTTTTTTTCTTTTTTTGATTTTATATTTAATTTACAACATTCCTATGTACTTTTATATTTAATTCCAATTAAACTCCAGCTATACTATCAGTAGGATTTCCCAGGTTTTTCACACCCCCTTCTTGTGTGGGTGTCTTCCTGCAGTGGGTTTTTTTGTAAAGGATATAAGTATAATAACCCTCACGTTTTCCCCACATGTGTAAATACTTTAACAAACAATAATATATTTGTTGTTCAATATTGATACATTGATTATATATTTCTTTCTCTTCGCTTATCATTCTTTAATTCCTTTACGTATATCCTCTAATGCTTTTAGCCACAGATTTTAATTGTTTTAAGTAATGACAATTATATGTTTTACGTATTTATTTTGACGAGCGGTTAGATGGCAGAAGGGTTGTTTTGTCTCAATCTCGCCCCAATAAAGACCTTTTATCATTATTATTATATGTTCTCTCGGTACAACCTGAGGTTTGTAGACAGCTTCTATGTCGTATCTCTTCAGAATTCTCGAAATTTTTCCCAAAATTGAATACGCATATGGCAAAAATGCACTTGTGACCAGTTTGTGGTCACAAAAAGGCGATTAATTGGTTCAGCGGTAGGTTTTTCATGGAACGAAGGCAGCATAGAGAAAAATTTCGTCAGCATCCGCTTACCCTTAACGAAATATGCCGAGGAACTCACGATTCTCATTTGACGGACGAAGCACTGCACTTTAAGCTTTCCAAAAATGCCCGAGGGGACTTCAAAAGGGCCCGGTGTACCTTTGAAAGGTCTCTGTTACTGCGGGGGACTCGAACCTGGGACCTCTGAATGGGAGGACAGTACTCTAGCCAAATACCAACTCGATCCTACCTCACTCTCGCTCCCAATGTTAAACCTTGTGAACCTAGAGATATCACACTACTTGAGGCTCTACACTTACCTATAAAACCAACCCCGTGGCTATGAATGAAGAATGGGGGCGTTTACTCGGAACCGAAATCGCAATTTTGTACACGAAATTGTTAGATTGAAACGAAAAAAGAAATTTAGTGAAAAAATTAATTCTAACCACAACCATTCACTCATAAATCAAAAATTAAAATAAGCAAAAGGTGACGCCCACCGAAAATGCTGCTGTGATAACATTGACGTCACTTTCCTCCAGTCCTTGACTGCTCTTATGGGAAGGTAAGGGAGTGGAGGGGGATTCTCGGAAGGTCTGCTCGCACAGATGCTGTCGTAACTGCTCCGATTGGCAGAGTCAGCAGTGTCCCCCCCTTTGCGATAAGGCGAAGTAGCTTCGCGGGCCCAGTTGTGATTGGACGAAGTCGTTATACGTCAGAGGTTGCACCACACCCACTTTTCCGAAAGGGTTAAAAAAATTAGTTTTTCGACGCCTATAACTCGAGAAATAATTGACGGATCAAAAAACGGAAAAATACGGGTCTTTTTATTTTACAAACTCTATCAGGTTCGGCAATAAAAAAAACATGGTAAACGACCCCATTAGTAAGAGAATGCACATATTTCCGACTTCTCTAATATGAATGTGGCAAACTTTTTCTAATTTCGTAAAAGTTTGCTCAAAAAACTTACTTAAACTTGCTAATTTATCCTGATTATCTTTCATGCACGTTTAAATTTCTAATACTATATTTTTCTTCAAATATGCGTCCAAGTGTGGTATTAAAAGTTTTCTGAATTTTTCATCCACACATCACAAAAACATCTTCCGCCTATGACATTTTAAAAACTTTTTCACTATCCTCTATCACTGAGAGCGTAAAACGTAGTTTAAGCTCATTAAGGAAAGCAAATTTATCCCCATTTCCTGCACATGTGCTCTTGCTAACAAATCCATATCAATAATTCACTTGCTCAACATATGCATTGCAAATGTTTATAATGTGCTGTACATGAAGTAGGAAATGTTTGGATTCATTGGGGCTTATTGTTATTTCGATTGCCAGAGTTTAATTTTGTACCACCCCTGTTTACATCCGTCAGTTTCATGGTCCATGTTGAATTTCGTCAACCTCATTTTGGACTGAATCAATAAGAGCATTGAAAAAGAGCAGCCGTATTGGGAACAATTGGCCATCACGACATTTCCCCGGTACCAAATACGTAAACAGTTGAATTATTTTGTATGAGCGGTAATATTGATGATGTGATCTGAATTTTAATTCCTAGGACAATGAATACATACGGCACCGCATTACACTGAAGAGTCCCAATCCCATTCATGGCTTTTTTCTACACTAAATGACTCGGATCTGACTCATCAGCGGAATCGCTTTTAGAACCCGATATCTAAAAATTTCTACGATCTCACAATGAACCCCTGAGGAGGAAATAGTGAAGTATTTTTTAAGTATTTATTGGATTCAATACCATGCACCTACATCTACATAATAACCCTACGAGTCACCAAGAGGGTGTGTGGCAGGGGATGAAAAATCACCAAACATGCATTACTTTCATGTTACTAAGAGCCACAATGCTACTACTTCATAGAGACAAGCTAGATATAAGGATCACGTGCAAATAGATGGTTATTATTTACACCTCTTTTAATTTCTGAGCCTTTTAATCTTTTATTGTGTATTTTGGTAAATTTTATGTCCTGTTTTATTTGTGTTACCTTTGACGACATCTGTAACGCGTGACATTGACCCGATGAATAAAGTTTAATAATAATAATTAATGATAATAATTGAAATGGAGTTATTATTGCGTGATGTGCATGTGCATTCAAAACTGTTGGTAGAAGTGCTATAAATAGCCTTTCAGCTGCTTTAACAGCTTAGGTTATATTGCGCTAAATTTAATCCAATGACAAACATACTAACCGGGAACCAGTAAGGTAACGCGCTGGTGGGGTGGTCCAAAGACAGCAGATTCTTATTCCGCCTGAAGCATAGATGTTATGCTTGTCTCTATGCTTAAGTTTAAACTAGGTGGTACAATAGAAACAGCAGTTTGTTAAACTAAAAACCGAATTCTGCAACTGCTGCAGACACGACACTAACTTTTAATGCATGATTCGAAATCACCTTTCCTGCATGAAGCCGGCACAAATCTCTTTTCTATACTCTGTCACAGCCGGCATATACCACGCTATGCATGCAAAGTAATGTTAGCATTATATAAAAATCATAGAAAAACGAACTTAGATTAGAATTACTTAGCACAAACTATGCAAAGAGGCACCGGCTTGGTCGCGTTTTCTACATCTCAACAAAATATCTGTCGAGACTCTGCATCACTGCAGTTTGTTGTTTGGCATTAATAACGAAAAACGTGAAGTTATTGATATTTTCATCTGACTGTCATTTAGAATGAAAAGGAATATAAACAACCGCATAATGCTCTTCAAAAATTAGCGATAATTATTACTTAACATTTCACCTCATTATTTATTCACCTCACTTAATTTATCATATACTATCTTGACCGTTCTCTGCAATAGAGTGTCGAAATTCTGTTTTGTTAGTTTTGATGAAGGCATCAATAAAATGTACTTTTAAATATCATATAGACCGAATTGCCTAATAAAACACGGAATTAGAATCACCGCCTTTGTCACCATAAAATTAAATCCACCCATTTATATGGCCTAATTATTGGCATTATAAACAAACATAATATATACAGCCGTAATACAAACTGCAAGCCACCGGAAATAGACTGCTCGAATGTAATGTTGAGTTAGTGCCCTAAGCTTGTACAATAAATGAAATGATATATAACTAGCAATTTTTGATTTCCAAGTTTTTGTTTGCAAAATAGGTAGAAAATTGCTCTCGCCATATAGGATTTATTATTTTAAAAATGAGGAATTATAGAGACAGATAAGTATTTTATATTTTTTTAACATTTATATGCGCATCAGATTATATTCACCAGGGAAAAATATATGTTTACTGTTGCATATTTTTGGGGACCATTGATTTTAGTATTTATCACACATTGCATGATTTTAAAAAGGAATGGAATTAGGCATTTTGTTTATAAGCCTGCATTGTTGTTTATTTTTTAACCCTTGCATAAAACATGCCCTTTTACCCAACCCATTTGTATTTTTGGTGCTCTACTGACTTCATTCATCCAAAATTTTGCTCATTAAATTTTCAATCTTGGAATTCTCGCTGTGGCATTCATCATCATATGCAGGATTATCTTCCACACGCAGCTTGCATAAATGAAGCCAATATGTTTGGCATTAATAATAAAATATCCTTCAAGCCCTAAACCCTTCAAACAATTTTATGAGAAGCAAAAATATGGAAGGTGTATCAGAAAAGAAATAGGTCACTCATCGGATTTTATGCAATATGTTGAGAAATTTGAACGTTCATTAAAAATAGAAAACTATTTGTTACCAATTTTTTGGATTTTTATGGAGGATTATTTTACAGCTAGTATTTAAAATTACGTTCACTTTAAATAATGGAATTAGTTCTTTGTATTCATCTCTTTTTAAGATTTTCTGGATGTCTTTTCGAATGTATAAACTCCGTAGTCAAATGCAGGGACATTAAACATAACATTATAGAATAGGAACTTATCAATAAATTTCAATTCAGTCATTTATGTTCTAGTAAACATAGTTAAACCTTAACAGTTACCAACCGTCTATGTCCTATTGTGATACGCTCTTATGAGGACGTTTAAAAATAACAATTATCAATGTACTCTTGCTCAAAAATTCATTCTTCCTGGGACAATAAACGATTGAACTGAAGGTATTAGGGGTAAATAGGACAAATATATTAATTTGACACTGATTACTGTATGTCAGCACGATACTAAACGTAAAAAAATTAATGTTTTGCATGATCGTCAATGCATTTCGAATACTTGTAAATGCGTGGTGTGTGGCGAAAAACGTGATATTTCAAAAGAAGCAATGTCGCATGTGAAAAACCTAATAATTAGGTAAATTCCATTTACCATGTAAACTTAAATTATCAGTTGAACTCGAATTGTAATTATAAAAATAATTTTAAAAGTGTTGACGTTTATGCGTGCCCCTGGTGATGGCTCAGCCCCTGCCACACACCCTAATGGTGGCTTGCCGGGTATTGTGTAGATGTACTAAAAAGGTCATTAAAGGAATATCACTATTGTCAACTCTTACCCCAGATACAGTGCGCACACTATATATATTAATTCAAAGAGGTCTACTTAAACTTAATGTGATTCACAAAGAGATATAAAATAGATTGATTAAGATATATCTGACCGAAGTAAACAATTTTCATTGACACACTTGAGTGCTCCGTGGGGAGCTCTTCAAGTATAGTGCTCCGTCCGTCCGATGGGACGTTAAACCGAGAACATCATGACGCCAGTCATTAAAAGCAGGCTGATGCCAACACCGAATGTCTCTTCATCCTTCCTCCGTTCCCTGAAAATGTCCTACCCACATCCAAACGCCCACCTATCCTAAATGGCGTAATTGATCTTAGCTGCCAATTACCTTCTATGTTTCTAAAGAAGCAATATCGCATGTAAAAAACCTAATTATTAGGTAAATTCCATTTAGCATGTAAACATAATTTAGCCGTTTAACTCGTATTGTAATTATTAAAATAAGTTTAAAAGTGCTGACGTCAATGCGTGTCCCTGGTGATGGCTCAGCCCCTGCCACACAACCCAATGGGGGATTGCCGGGTATTGTGTAGATGTACAAGAAAGCTCATTAAAGGAATATCACTATTTATTATCTATTAATGCAACTGTTTATTGTGAAACATTACGACATGTGCGGAGAGCCATTCAAAACAAAAGAAGAGGCATGCTGACTTCCCGAATCGTTTTCATCCATGACAACGTCGGAACTCATAGTGCTGGTGCAACCCAACGACTCCTTGAGCAATTTCAATGGGACGTTTTCGATCAACCACCATACAGTCCCGATCTAGCGCCAAGCGACTTCCACCTTTTCCCTGAATTGAAGAAGTGGCTAGGAGGGCAGCGTTTCCAAACCAACGAGGAGCTTCAAGACAACGTCAAGACTCATTTCTATTCATTGGCGGCAACATTTTATGAAGAGGCTATTGTCAAGCTTGTCCACAAGTACGACAAATGCCTCAATTTTTAAGGTGATTATGTCGAAAAGTAACCATAAGTGTACATAACTTTTGGTGGTAAAACATTTTTTAATATTCAATTTTTGTTTCATTTATGGCCCATCGGAGGTTGAAAAGAAAACTGCTCTAGTATTAAATCAAAATAACTTCTACTCTACGCTACGCTCAGCATACCCGCGCTGCCATAGTTACCTGACTACCGTTAACTTTGCTCCGATGACAGAGCTCGATCCCAAAATGAGATAAAAATAAGCCAAATATTGATATTTTTATTATTTTACTTTCATAAAGTTAACCAAATAATATATTGGTCCTAAAAATGAGGGTCTGATATTCGCGGTGATACGAGACCAGTCTTTCACGTATAAAACATATTTTGATGTGGCGAGAACATGATATTAGTTGTAATTCGGAAACTGATGTGGTTCGGATAATTTTCAGTTGTCCATCTGTTTCCGCTTGGTCCTTGGACGGATAATACTCCAGCACAGTACACAGACTGTCGGGTGTGCGGCTTCTTCGGTTTGGAGACGGGTTACGTCCTAGTCAGAGAACCTTCCCTCTCTCTCCATATGCCTTCATTAGGTACCTTCCAATTCTCTCTTGTACCAACAGCCTCAACACTCGGTCTGACAGAGCGATCACTCTGTAAACCAACTACTATGCTTGGCATCCGGCGTTCAAATATAAGTGGCAAGACAGCTGGTAATCACGCTCTTCGATGATTGAGTCAGAGCCTATCTGATATTAAAATTTTTTAGCTAATTTCCTGGCAAGATAGGGATAAATTACTCTTTGACGAGTTATCTATTCTTTACTGATAAGTTTAAAATTGTTTATTTAAGCAATGGGATAACTCGTTTTTAATTTTACCATTGTCCTCACCCCGCAATATGACGATAATAATTAGACAAATTATAATTGAAACCTCCTGAGAAAAAAAATTAAATTATTTGTAAAAAAATGTTTAACAGTGATGGAATCGTGACTAAAAATAACGATGATTGATCGGTCTACGATGATTTACAATTGCGTTTTGAAATACCAGACATGTTTTCATGAATATTAACTGCCTGTTTGTACTTAATTGAACATACACGTGTTTTCTGAATGGTTCCACACACTTAAGTAATTTGGACCTAGGTTTGGAGCTCTAACCATTTCGCTTAGCGAGGCATTCAATGCAAAGGAGGTATGGTCCAAAACTTCTAAGTTCTTCTAATTAGCTTGCAAAAATCGTGTCCATGCTCCTCAGGCAGCGTTTACTTTGTCAAATAAGAACAAGTGTACTCCTTTGACAGTATCGGCGTTCCCCCCCTTTGTGGTAATGGCTGCCTCGTAATATGATTTGAATCCCGATGATTGAAGTGCAATCGGGTAGTTGCAGCTCGTCCTTCAATCACGTTCTGTGTAAAATCCACTTTACTCCGTAATCGAGTATCTCTGAAAACTTCACTGCCGATTCATATAACATCCCCTCGAAGCTTTTAGAATTTCCCAAACACGCAACCCAGACAGCGAGAAAGACAGTTCGGCTAGGCACGGTAATATTTTCGCCGAAATTACGATACGAAATTTTTTGAGACTTGGTTTTCTACCGATTGGAGTATATAAGGTGTTTTTACTCCTATTTGCATTGCTTTGACCCAACGACTACGTAGTTCCTCTCTTCATATCGGATTATTTCCCCTTTACCTTTATACTATGAACCCATTCGCATCCTCTCCCTGAGATTTAAAGTGATCACAAACACCACCGACTTTTATGGATTTAATTATGACTGACCAAAAAGTTTTTAAAAAATGTTAGATGACAGCAGCATCAACCTACAAGTAACAAAATGCGAAATGCGTACCAAAATGCTTCCGGTGATTGTGGCCAGATCCAGATCGCGTATCAGTACACTTATGGATCCGAATGGGTCAGAAGCACCATTACTTTTTCGTGCTCTGCCTTGCTTATACCTTCGTTGACGGCGTTCAGCATTCCATTATCCCGAAAATTCTTCAATCTTCCTGCTCAACAGGCTTTCAATTTGTCTCTTATTCCTACTCTGCTGATGTGGTTGGAAGTTAAAAAAAATATTTTTCTAACCCACATATTTCGAATGTACCTAGTTATATTTTAATCTGCTAGCAGCCTTATAGGTTCCAGTGATTTCCAACCAATACTTTGAATGACCAGGTAACATTTTCTTTACGTTCTTAAAAGAGTGTCTCAGAAAACATGCGTATTCCCATGCATATGATACAGCTTCCAAAGGAAACGTTTTATCGCTCCATTGGTTACCGCCAGTTAGCTGTGAAATGTAATTAGTAGAGCAATTCAAGCTTACATTCACATGCAAACCATCTTCCCTTCTGTTCAGATCAATCCATTTGAAGCTAATCCAATTGGTTCATCCAATTCCGCTAACTTATCAGTTTGGAGAGAATGCAATCAAAGAGATTGCAATTGAACAATGGGACAGACCTTAACCAAGTCTTACTTACGGAAGTTTGGGAGAAAACTGCTTTTTGAGGACCTCATGCGATCGTAGAAATCTTTCAACTCTCAGAGATTTCAATCGCAGAGTATGGCCGAATGGGTGAATAGGTCGTTGAGAGTCAACTTCCGTATCCAGTGTATCGAACATCCAAAAAACACCCCTCGTGCCCCGTAACCTCCTCGTATGAGGGAGAGAGGGAGATGTGTTCCACCCCTGGGGGCAGGTACCTACGCCAGGCATATCGCCCCGAAGAACAACCCCTGCTTCCCTCAGTGTACGCACAGCTCCCCGATAAACACGTTACGGATCGCAAACAAGGGCTGGGATTGTACGGGGGTTGGGGGTGAGGTGGGGGGGTGATTTTGGGCCGTGGGAGTCGAGGCACTGACTGCCGTTGCTCCATTGGAGACCGACCTATTTGCGCAAACGACGTCAATGGAATTTTTTTTTATTTCCCATTCAATAATTTCGCCATATTAAAACGGACGGGACCTCCATGTGTGTTTGTGTCGATTTGTTTGCACACTACGCCCTCTCTGCTGGTTTGTGCCCTTCTCAAAGTACAATTACGACTGATGCCTCCCTTATTGTTTGTCAACCAGCCTCCCCTTCCCCCCTTCGGTAGCAAAATCGTTATTAAATTTCCCAAGGCACGCACTCAAAAACCATGGTGATCCAGATGCTGTAGATTTCATCTTTGCATTGAGTAATGTGAAGAGAAGTGCAGCAAGTTGTCGAAAAGGTACTGTGATGGGATTACCACTGTTTCCAGCTTAGAAGCATTTTCTTAGGAACCACTATAAGAACAATTACGTAAATACGAGCTTAATCTTTTGGAGAAATTTATAGGGTCACAATATTTGAAGATACTAAAGATAAATTAAAAATCCCAGCATTCTGCATTAGGACAGATCTAGAAAAGCAATATTTTATGGAATTAACGTTGAGCAAAAGGTAATCAATGTTGAATTGCTATTTTTCCGTATAATAACGGACTTTGATAGATTAAATAGAAGTTACCGTGAAGAAAGGATATGTGTACGTAAGAAAGATAGATTTGAGACTTTTTTATATTTCTGTGGTCTTGTTAACAAGTCAATGAGTTTTATATTATATAAGTTAACAATTTTTATATTCCCACTAAGACTAGTTCCTTTAAATGACCTCCTGCTCATTTTTTTCTGAAATTAATATCACCCATTAATTGAAGTACAATTTGTAGAATTGTAGATGTGAAGTTGTATTTGAAATGCCTGGCCATTTGGCCCGGTATTTCAAATATTTTTAAACAAATTGATACGGATGGAAAAACCACAATGTAAGTTTCAGTGTTTGCTTTGTTTGCGAAAGCAAAAAACCATCAAGGTCTCCATTACCACAGTATCCAGTTTGCTAAAGTAACTGAAAAATTGACTTTTAACGTAAAAGCTACTTTTTTGATGTCATCCATGGTTCGCGAGTTTACTTTGTGGAAAAAACTTTCATGATAATACGAGAGTAAAATCGAGTACACTCAGTTCATACACCTTTTATTTGGTAGAGCCCGACCAGTTTCAACACTGTCGTGTCATTTTCAAGGGTCAAATACCTTTGTATTCCTTAAGCTTTCTCAGATTCAAATAAGTAAGTTAGGATGTACTGGAGGAAGCATTGGAATGCTAGCCTATGGGTGACAATGAAGTCAGAATGAGGGTTCCTGGGAACGATTACTCCCCACCTACTCCGTACGAAACATTGTGCTTTATACAGCCTCTTACGGAGACTTCATTTTTGCATATTAAAATATAAATGACATTGAAATTGTACCCAAATTTCAACGCATTGGCGTCAGTTAATCTTAATAAGGCTATTTAAGAGGCATACGAATGCATCTGATTCCACTGGGAGTTAATTTTATCACTAAAAATGATTCAAATTTGATCTATTGAAACCAAATATGTGATGCTTGTGTAAGTGCTAGCTCACTTTGTTTCCCTGGCGAATTTCAAAAATGCATTCCATTAATTATCTTACTACCCTAAGTTTTACCACCTACGAAATCAGTTCCATCGGTAAGAGTGGGGGATTAGGTTGGTACGGTAGCTATAGTGCTGGCCTCCCATCCCGAGGTCCAGAGTTTGATTCTCGGCAGTGGTGGATTTTTCAAGGCAAACCGGTTCCTACTTGAGTGCCTAGTGGAGGGCATTTCAGGTGCAGTACTCCGTCCTTCGGATGGGATGTTAAGCCGTGGTTCCCTGGGCGCCTGTCGTAGGCTAATACCGACGCCGCGCCGCCACCCTTCCTCCATTACCTGAAATGTTCCTACCATTAACCAATTGCACACCTATTCTAAATGGTGCAAATGACCTCAGCTGTCGGTTGCCTCCCCTGAATAACCAACTCGGTGCGAGTATCGCGAGTGTCAAGACCTTTTTCCGTACCTACCAAGATGGACGCTGGCTTCTCAAATCAACTCTGATGTCTCCTCCAGTACATGTTAACCTTAAATTCAACCCCGCTGCCCAACCTAAAATGATGTAATACTTTGGGGGGTTGTTGAAATGAAATGGGAATGTATGTACAAAATAGCAAAGACGTATTAATTTGAACGTATTAGCATTTTATTTTCTTCTGTAGTAGTTATTCATGCTTCTGCCGTAAATAATCCTTTCGTCACCGCTGTTTATTTTACGACATCCTCATGGGGGAATTATTGCTTTTTTAGGTTTTTCTTTTAATATGTAATGGACAATGAATTTTGAGTTAAATATTGAGTATGCTATGTCATAAGTTTGTAAAAATATTAAATTCACTGATAGCTTATCCATCGCCCGAGGCCTTTTATTAATTGATAAAAAAGGATTTTGACAACAAAAATAATATATAGGCCTGCGCTATATTTACTCAAAATTGATAATTTTTGACTTATGAACTTTTCTTTTTCAAGCACTACATCCTTTTTAGTTCAGCATACATCCCACATCCCGTCATTCTGCCCAAACAGCCAATTCTCTTTCTACTTCTTCCTCTCCTTACAAGCATTCTACATCCGATAATATCCAACCAATAGCCTCTAATCACTTGTATCATCAACCTCCACCGAAATGCTCTAGCAATTTTTTCACTTCAGCGGCAGTCAGCGACACGACTGAATACCCAGAGATGGTGAGCATTCATATCAGTTTTCTTTAAGGATAATACCAAGGTTAGACGCTGTACACCAAGTGCATACCGAGGTATAAAATCAGCAAATGGAGCACGTTAAAATTGATTCTATTGCCACTGCCCTCCATATTCAATCCTAGTTATCCGTCATTTGACTTCCTCCCTCTCGTTCTCATCGTTCTTCAGACCGTATCTCAAACGACTTCAATCTCCTCATCTACGATAAATCAACGCTTAGTCACCACTTAACTTCACGCTTATGATCGATCTCAGCTCACTTAGCATATCTTTATATCTTAAAACAACTGGGGACAATTTTCTCAAGTAAGCAGTGTAAAGCCCCTACTTGTACGAGGTCTTATTATCACGTGTATCACATGACAGTAGCTAATGAATAACAATAATATCGGATTTTTGGCATACATTTTCCAAGAACGTTTTAAATAAATTAATATTTCCTGCAAAAAGTAAATAAAAAGAAGTGTAAAATATTAAATAAAAATAAAAAATAAAATTAAATGCTGAAAAATGTGAGGTTTTCATTTAAATATGTTCATGCATTCGTTCAATTTTTACGATTGCTATTTATATGTCATTGTCTTAGGTTACTAGATATAAAGCAAAAATGTTTCAATGGCCACAAGAGATTTCATTTCTGCTCGTATGTATCTATTTTGGTTATATCTATTATTTATATCTATTATTTTTCAATATCCCTGGTCAAGTTAAAATGAAGGAAAATATTTTTGTTTAATTCTATAAAAAAAGACTGCGTAATGCTTTAAGAGGCACAAGAAAACTTGTATATAGATTTTTAATCCATGGAAATTGATGGATTAGCTCCACATTATCTAAATGATTAAGAAAAGATATGCCCCAGCAAAGAGATCAACAACATGGAGTTGCAATCATTTCTACAGAAGTGTATTGAAAAAATGGGATGCGACACGCGGAAAAAACTGGGGTTGAACAGAATTAAACTACCTATTTAAGACTAGTGAAATTTGATTGAAAATCACTGATAAAATGCAATGGCTTCAGCCAGCTCACTTATTCTTTTTTTTTCGGCCGTAGTTTTACTCATAGATCTCTAGAATAACGTAACAGTAATGATTAAATTTCAAACTAATCGAGAGTAAAATTGAGGAAATAGTTTTTTACTATCATATTTTCGTACTTATATACTCCAATGAAAGGATATTCGACTAGTGCGGTCGGTAGAGTACTTATTTTTCATTCAACGCGTCTCAAGCCCGTATCTCTGCACTAGAAGAATATTCTAGGGAAACCTCGTTCTCCGCTCCTCGGACTGTGAAGTATTTAAAGTAAGCTTTCTTCCCATTTAATGGGTTCTTCAACTGTGAATCTCCTTTAAGCTTTTTTTAAATAAGGCAAAGAGAATGAGATGAGCTAAATTTAGAGTTCTTTAAGATATGGTGAGGAGATGGTTGGAAAAAGTTATATGGATGAAGAGAGAGATGAATGACGAATATTGTAAAAGGAAGGAATAAAAGTGTATGACGGATTTTTTGAAGATATTTTGAAGTGCCATGCAGAGGATGAAAGGGTAGAAAAGAATCTATTTTTTAATATAGAGGCAGGCAGAAGATATAAGACAATAGGTTAAAAATTGCACTGACAATCTACAAACCTGAAATACTAGTAAAATACTAATTTAGATGAATACCGATGTAATATTGCTCTTCAGTCTCTTTTTCCAATAAATATTATATTAATTTCCAAATAACTCGAATTACATGAGCAGGTCATAGTCGCTAGGCTGGTAACGTGCCGGCCTGACAAAGCTAACGTCGCGGATTTGAATCTCATCTCAGTAACAGGTGATGATTTGGCCGTAGGATTAATTTAAGGTAACAGTTGGAGCACATCAAAACACATCAAATCTAATTCTTCTATCACTGGAATGGCGCGAATTGACCTCAGTGGCCTGCTGTGTTTCTTTAGAATCTACTAATATTACATTGTATACGCTTTGAATGTACATAAGGCGTCATGTTGGAAAGAAATATTTGTTGTTTACATCCCATTAGCTTCGGAAGTAAGAGGAAAAATTTTCAAAAATATTATGAATCACACGAGATTGAGATTTCCTCAAGTTTTCTCTTTAAACAGCGTTTTTTTTAGAGTCACTTCCTACAACTGACTCTCTACCATTGAGTTAATTAACAATCCGATGAAAATCTTCACAGTGATTTTTGGCATCACTTTAATAAACGCCTAATATTTACTCAGTTTCCTAATGGTCTTTCGGTCCAATTAAATCACCCCTCCGAAGGAAGTAATCATGCCTGCACCCGTCGCGTTTGCTTATATCTCCAATCGCTGGAAAAACATGAGGAGGGGGAAAAAGATTCCATTCGAGCAATATCCCTCTTTCCCAACACCCCCAGAAAAGTCTCGTCCAAAACGGAGGCAGCCACGGTGTGGACAAGGAATTTTCATAATAACGTGCAAACAAACTCAAGGGTTCTCCATTATTACAGTATCCCCATCACTCCCCTCTCCCAATCCTCCAAACTCTCAGACCCTTTCCTCCATCTGATCCCATCACATCATCTGACCCTGGTTACGAATCGGAAGCCACCCATCAGCCAGGGCGTGAACATGGAAAACGTCTGTAGGATGTACATACGTCATCCACCCGCAGCACGTATTTTCTCCTGCTATACTTTTTATGTGTGAGCATAGAGGTTTCCTCAAGATTGCTGGTACGAAATCCATCTGAGGCATGGATGTTGTTTTTGTGTTAATGGCCGAGTGTAGACTAAATGATCAGATATAACCTCACCAGGTGGAGCATTAAAATAACAAATCCAACTACTTCTAACATTTTCTCTCAAATGTTTTCATTTCATCTACGTGGATTCCAAAGATACCTTTATTCTAAAAAAAGGAATGATTACTTTTCTACTAATTAGTTTCACTTAAAGTTTTCTCTCCATCGAAATCCTGTAGGCCAGCAATCACTAAACGCGGTTTTCAAAGATAACTATATTTTAAAAACGGAATGATTACCTCTCTACTAATTAGTTGTACTTAATGTTTTCTCTCCATCAAAATTCTGTAGACCAGCATTCATTAAACATCCAGAGACTCGAGGTCTACTATCCACGAATTTAAATCCCGAGGACTACTGAATATTAAATTAACTAACGAGTCATTTTTAGGAGAGGCATGGAGTACGCAATGTCCTTATTCCTTCACGGGTCAAACAAGTATCCCTCGGGCCATTATTAGTGCCTGAAGAACTTGTTGGAGACTGTTAGTTAAGGTATCCAGGCTGTCGGATCCTCTATAGTCGCATAAACAAATAAATTACCCACACACACATATATGCATATATTCTGTAATAAGATGTATTCTTTGCCATTCCGCGCACGCTAACTTGAGCAGTGTAGTAAACCAAAACTGTAACCATCATGGCTGCACGACCAAAAGAATAGCTGAAATCTGCATGCATGTCAATAATAAACATTCTCGGTGACTTACTTATTTTAATCGTGACATTGAGTTACCTCTTTTCAACCTACGTACTCTTTAATTCAGAACTCTGATTTGACTGGAAAACACAATGCTTGCGGTTCTGAATCCCAATTCGGGTATAGTTAGATGGGAAGTATTTGAAAAAATATGTTTTTCTTTGAATCAATATTAATGATAAGGATTGATTGAGATGTAATGCAAGCAGTTGGAACATTTTATATCCTAGTTCTAATTCACTGCACTTCGTAACAACTTATGTGTGTGAAAACGAATTTAACCACCTTTTCTCCTTAAACCGCATGGCAATAGACATAAGTATGTATTATTCCCATGATTATCATAGTACATACCTCCCCTTCCTGATCTGGTATAATATACAGCAGTAATGAAGTCTTTATTTTTAGTTTTTCATTTTATTGTATGCGTCGCAGATGGCAACTTATTCATAGGTTATTTTACCCCGCGATTGCTCTGCAATTTAGTATACTCGAGTGTTTAGCAGGCTGCCTAATCAACAGGGAAAAACTATTAATTGCGAAAGATCTATTGTCATTTCCTGAGTTGTCTTAGGATTAGAGCAAATTGTTTTTGATTGATCGTTCTGATTGACAAAATTTATTTTATTAATAATAATTTGAATGTAAAAATTTAGTCATTACTTCTGCTACATTTACTGAATTCAATCAACAATAACTTATAAAAAAACTTCGTGTGATTTTAATCACAACGAAGATCACCTATGGAATAATCCAAATAATATTCAAGCACTTTGTTGCTTATTTATATTGTTTATATGCCAGTGGATTCTTTTTATGAGTCAATCCCAAGCAACTTGTGTCCTATGCGGAGAGGATTATAAATGCTTCCCCGATTTACAACATTTATTCCTTGGTTTAGGGCTTCGGTTTCCTATCGATATTTTTAGTGCTACATAAGATTTTACGAAGGTTAGCTAATATTACCATTGGTATATTTTGAAATTTTCTTCTAAAGGGCAACGTTAAAAATTAAGCGGTTAAAATATTAATTAACTCGCAATATTTATGACTGTTGAAAGAGTGAACATAAAAACCCCTGGCTGTTGAGAAAAGGAATATTTATACTCCCTCCACCTTCTTAATGACCTTAATGTGATGAGCATAGTGTGGAAGTATTCCAGCCTTGTTTTTCGCCAAATATCCGTCATAAATGTCCTTGGATACTTCCATTTGAGTTTTTTAGTCTTGCTGGAGAGCGATCATGACAACCTGACCTTAGGCAGTTGTACAATCACCATAAATGTGGTTAGAGAAAATATTGGAAAACTTGCTGCGGTATCAGATTCTCTAAACTTTATTTGTTACTAAGACCGTGACGTTCAAACCATTTGTGATTTCGTGATTGTATGGACTTAAACGTTTCATGCTTTCTTCGACGATTTATTTTCTATGTTTAATTGGAAACAGTGACGATTACCCTAACACTCCCTCAAGGATGGTACGATCAAGGCAGCGAAAGTAGATGGTAAGCAAGCGTAAGATAAATTTACACAATTCCTACCTTCACTCCTTTCGCGAACCAGCACGTAGAATGTCAACAATCTGACAAGTTAAGATCCAGCGCGGTATTTAAAAGGACTATTCATTTCTTCTCTCGCATTAATCAGGTATAGCAGAAAAGAGCACTAGTTAGTTCTTGTTATTTGGGAGAGGTGACCGGCAACTGAGTCATCTATATGCGCATAATACCCTGCAAGCCACCAAAAGGTGTGTGGCAGGGGGTAAATAAAAAAGGGAGGAGTCCTTTTGCGTTAGAGAGTATAGGTGGGTAACTTGGTGATGGTAGGTGATTTCAAGGAATAAGGGACGGATGGAGAGAGACGTATAGCCTTCTTATCGAAAGGCGCAAAGGGAACCACAGTTCTACCATTTAACTACCGGAGTATTGAACTCGAAAAACACTCCACAACGCACCTAATTAGGGATCAATATACCAATGAAAAATCCACGCTGACCGAGATTCAAACCCGGGCCGGGTATGGGAGGCAGGTGCTTGACCCACCACACAACCCTAATCCCCAAAAGAACACTATAAAAATTTTTCAAAAGGTGACATAGGTATTATTGCTTAATGTGCAATAAAATTTATACAACGTTTCGCAGTGTTGAATTGAGATTGTTAATAATTCTTCCATTTTATAGGGATTAAAATTTGAAATCTTTATCAAAATGTGTCTGATGTTCCATGCAAGCACCGTACAAAGTTCAATTTTAAAAGAAAGAGAGACCTTTTTCATATCTTCGATTGTGATAATCTTACACCCCCACAATTCAGATGTAGGTAGGATTCTACTTTATGTTATTTGTAAGAAAAACTACCCGCAAAAAATCCATTATAATTTCATGTATGTACTGCATACTCATGCTATAGTAATCATTCTTCATGTGGCTGGCCCTCTAAAATGCCAATCGCTCTAAATCCTCACATGATTGAAACTTAATATTTTTCGTACATATCTGGATACATTTGCCGACATCTGATTACTTGAATGGCAGTCGGTGCTCACCGCAGACTAGCGATCTTAAAACGAAAAAATAATTATATTCTCTTTGCGATTTAAATTAGTTAATTGAGCGAGGTAAAATATGCCTGAGGCATTTTGTGCCATTATTAATAGGAGCTGAATGTGTAGTTCGGAGTCATAAAAAAGGAGGAAGATCGTGTCTCCATTAGCCTACCGAAAGTCTTTTTACGAAAGATGCCCACAAGGTCAACGGTTTAGCGTTTTATCGAACGGACGGAGTATTGAACTTTATTTTCGCATTTTAATAAAGCTCAAGTGTTTCGCTGAAATATTACTGCCACTGTTGAGATTCGATCCCCAAAGTTCGGGATGCAAATCCAGTGCTCTAATCACAGTGTTTGGATATCCTTTTCCCTCCGATTACAAAGTTTCAAGGCCAGATAATCATTTTCGCCCGGTTACTGATTAAGTAAGATGAAGTTAATTTTTTCATAAAGATATCGCTTTAATTACAACCCTGGTAGTTTGAGGATAAAATTTATATCTTTGTGGGATATTTATCTCTCTTTTTGGTCTGTCTCAATGTTGTGTGTTCACTAAACGAAGTCTGAGACTTTAATATTAATTTTCCACCACATTATTCACCAGGGATACTGACATGATTCCATATGATTCCACACTATACCCACAGACTTTCTGATATTTCAGCTATCCTATTCGCCACAATGGCCCTTAATAAATAAGTTGGAGTATTTATCCAAAATAAGAATGTTGTGGAGTCAGCCCAGGCATAAGCACACTCAATATTTATTTTCTGCGAGAGGGAAGAGAGTACGAACTCCATAAGTTTCGTCAGCAAAACTGCTCCCAGAAGTTCTAACTGTAATGTTTTAATAGGTGCGACTTTCGTTTTGGCCATCATTAAATGGACTCGTCCCTTGAAATGGAGTCCTCCACAGCGCAAATACATCACTGCGCAACAGCCCCGCTCGGAGTACCAAAGAAATGAGCGCTCGGAGGAAATCTTCATTCGCACTGTCGATTGCCCCTCAGGGAAATAATGCACGTCTTTTCTCGAGGGTTTTAATGAGTTTGGTTCGAACGTTTCTTTTTCGGAATTAATAACCTGAACGACAAACAATGTTGCCTGCATCCATTTTCTCCCTTCTTTGTTCGGCGCTCGGAAAACGTTGGGTGAGGCATCGAGGATTGCTGGCGGAATAATTTGTGAAAAAAAGCCAGTTTGCGATCCTTTCGTCTGTGTTTCCTACGCTTGATTAAATCGCCGATGATGACTCAGACGAGAGGATTGCCATTATTTGTACTAAGGCAAATATGTATTGAAGTCGGCCTCTCCCGGTGTGAGCAAGGGAAGAAGAAAACGGTCCGTTGGGATATTTTTAAGCTTACTTTAAAAATATTTAGTTTCCATTCTCCATGGATTTCTATTGCTTGGATATTCATCTGACAAAATAGTTTCATCTGCACTCTCCATTGGTAATATGAAAGCAAAAATGACACTCATTCGTCAGTAATTAATTCATTTCATCAAGCATCAGGCGAAATTACAATTATGCAGTGATTCGGGGTATAATAATACGGTCAATTAAAAAAAAATACCACTTATTCCATTCGGATACTTGCAACATTTACTGTAACATCTACTGCGTATCTACATCAATCTACATTTGCATGTTGCCCCATCAGCCATGGCAAACCCGTGCAATGGGCGTGTATCAACAGTAAATATAGAAAACATTGCACTTGACTACCCAGATTCCCTAAGCTATGCATTTTTCATACAAAAGTGGCGTTTTTAGAAATGGAGAGTGTTCTTACGTGTTTTTACATTTTTTAATCATTTGTTATTTATGATTATAACTTCAAATTTCAAATAATTAGGTAGTGGGTGAGGCAAATGGCCGTTGTGAAATGTTAAAACAAAACTGAAACCATCCACAAAATGATCCTTTGTGGTGCATGACAGTTTTTTATCTCACGATCGTCACCATCAGATACCTTCTGAGTCGAAAAACAGATCATATAGTAACAGAGACCGCAATGAATATTTACAGTATTTTTTATAACGTTTCATCTTCATACATTTCCACAAAGTTGAGGCCAAGGCTATTGAGCTAATCAAGCCACCACTGTCGTCAATCATGTCAAACCTCATTCTCTCAGTCGCGATTCAATTTGCACGCGAAGACCTCGTTCTGAGGTGCTTACTGAAAAATGCCACCCGTCACTCCTCACTGTTAGCGCTCTGGCCTGCTTAACGGAGGCGCACAATCCCGTGGATCAGTCACCCCTCAACCACCACTGTTTCCCTGACTCACGCGCTCCCACTCCTTACAAATATAAGGGTGGGTAACACCCCCCCACCCTTAATTCCCCCACCCTCTCCCCCTCCACCTCCCGAATACGCCTCCTCCTCCCTCCTGCTCAACCTCCCCCTTTGGAATGCCTCGTAATCCTCCGACTATCGCAAAGTCTGCCCCGTGCACTCCCTCTCCGCTCTCCTCCCCAAAACCCAGACCCACTGACAATCCGTTAATTAGCGATGAATATTAATTTCCTCATCACGAAATTGAAATGTAATCCCGCGGCATCACCTATCCCCTTCTCCTCCCTTTAACCTCCCTCGCAGCAAATCCTGCGCTCTCGGCGACCAAAGCAGAACGTTTCCCCTCGTTAACACTAGGACGCCCGGACTTCTCGACATCATTCAACGCCCAAAAGGGGTCATTTTGACCCCCGGTAATTAATAAATTAATTTTTCACAAGGCATTTATATGTTTACATTTTTAGTGTTTTTTCATTAAATAATGCCCTAGTTCTTCACATTTATCGATTTTATCAGTTCATTACAGCAATGTTTTTCTCAATATAACTATTTATTGAAATATCAACTTTGAGATTTGAAATCATTTTCTCGTTTTTCTTCAATTTCATTTCTTCTTGCCTAAAATGTTGACACTCAGTAAACAACAAATGTCACTTACTTTATTTAAATGTATTTATTTGTTGTTTTTGCAATGTACACTGTTTTATGATGAATGATTTGTCCTGCCAAAATTAAAAATACCATCTGAAAAAATGTAAAAAAAATTGAGTAGCCTAATGAAATAGTTTTCATCATCGTCAGTATTTCAATCCTATGATTGGTTTACTGCAGCCCTCCATTACGCCCTATTTAGTGTTAATTGCCTAACGCCCTGGTATGTTTTCTCTTTCACGTCCTGCTTTATTTGCTCTAGACACTTGCCCCTTGGTCTTCCTTGTGGGACCTTCCTTTCAATCTTCCCCTCTATTATATTTCTAACTAATGCATTGTGCCTCAAGGTATGCCCATCTTCATCTGCTCTTCTGCACACCTCTTCATTCCTCACTATATCAGTCAATTTAATCTTCAACATTCTCCTCGAGCACCATGTTTCGAAGGCTTCAATTCTTCGCTGACCTGCTTTCCCGATTTTCCATGTCTCTGATCCATAGAATACTACGCTCCATACGATAAAGTGCTTCCTTGTTTGCAGCCGTAGGTTCTTTGAGCACAGTAGCTGTCTCTTCTTCATAAACGCCCCCTTATCTTGTGCTATTCTGCTCTTGATGTCCGTTGAGCTTCTTCCATCCCAAGTGATAGTGCTACCGAGGTACGTGAAGTACTCCACTTGTTCCAAAGTCACTCCTCCAATTGTGGTATTTGCCCTTGATCCTCTCTTCCGCACACTAGGGTTTTAGTTTCCTCTTAGTATTGCTCTTATTATATTATTGAAGTACTTAGCCATGGATGCTTGCAAATTCCCTCGACTTTCTGCTACAACTGCGATGTCATCAGCAAACCAGAGCATGTTTATTTCTTCGCCATTCACCTTGATGCCCTTGATACCAATTTCCTCTGCGTCTCTTATTGCTTCTCCCAGGTATCTTCATTTATTTTGGCTTCTATCTTCCTTCCGTCTTTTATTTGCATTGTGGTGACCTGGTTCTTGTAGAGCCAGTAGATTTTTCTTCTATCCTTGTAATCCATTCCAATGGCTTCCAGTATCTTGAATATAATGTTCTATTCCACGTTGTCAAAGGCCTATTCCAAGTCCACGAATGCCACATACAACAGCTTGTGTACGTGTATCATTTTCTCGGCCAGTATCCTTCAGCTGAGTATTGCCTCCCTAGCTCCTTGGTTTTTCCTGAATCCGAATTGATTTTCCGAAAGATTCCCTTCGATATTCCCTTCCATTCTTCTGCTAATAATCTTAGTAAGTATTTTCGATGTGTGTAACACCAGGCTAAAGGTTCTGTGTTCTTCGCATTTCCTGCTAACTTCACTCTTCTGGAAATTCTCTGGTGGCCTTCCACTGTCATAGCTATCTCTGATTATTCCAAGGAGGGTATCTTTTGCTTTGACCCCGAGTGCCTTGAAAATAGTGAATGAATATTATATCAAATAGTGAGCTTACTTTTAGATCCACCCTTCCTAGTGTCTCTACTGAGTTCATCAAATGGGTAATTATCGTCACATTCTGAGAATTCTGTTTATTCTTCACAAGTTTCAAATGTCAGCTTGCCGTTGGATTTGTCAAATGAACACTCTCCACCATTGACTCATCTTATTGAATCATATGCAGCTCAACAAGAATGTCTGCAGAACATTATGCTGTTCTTTGAGAAATTTTTGATCACAGCTATCTTCAAAATACCGATCACACCGCAAATTCGTCCCGCGAAGCCACGAACAATGGACAAGAAATACATGAACTTCACTTGCTGTCACTGTGAGAACGAGTTCAAAGTTTGAGGCTTTACTTTGTGGAACCACTCGATTGGAAAAGAAAAACCACTCTTTACATTCCACATAAAGGTTTTATTAGTTTCTACAATATATGCCATTATCGATTTTGATAATGGCATATATTGTCTAAACTGTGATAGAAACCAATAAAACCTTTGTGTGGAATGGGCAAAGTGGTTTTTCTTTTCCAATAAAAGAACGAATTTTATTCTCCACTCGTCATCCGAAGAGAAATAATTAGATTTGGATTCAACTAAGTTGATAAACGGGTGCGAAACGGGTAAACAAAATTGCATTCTCCTCACACCACATGGATTGACGATGTATGATGATATCAACAAAGTAATTACTAAATAATCCACATGTAAGCAAAACGAAAAGTGAGGACGTGATGGTGAAAGGAAACAAAACTTTTTTGTAAACTGATACGAACCTGGAAGATAAGTAACCGAATGAAAAAGATAAGACGAGAGAGCAGTGAACGCATATGCAGCAGAATGATACAAAAATGCAAATAAAAAAGGACCTTTAGCAGAGATAAAGCGCGCAAATGAACGCTTGGGTCAAAATGACCCCTCTTGGGCGTTCAAGGTAAAATATGATTTAACACCTCAATGGATTATTTTAGGAATGTAAAAATTTATGCAAGTGAACATCTATTAAAAATATTAAAAGTCACGAGAAGAAATTCTGTTCTCTTAAAAAATGAGATCAAAAAATAAATTTAAAAACAAGATGGGGTCAAAATGACCCCTGTGGGCGTTCTAGTGTTAAACCTCTGCCTCGCCCACAAAGGGCGGGAGAGACGGCGGACACGATCGCGACCGTCAGCGACAGAATTCGCTCCAAATAATCAGACAGTTTTTGGCATATATTAGAACAGAAACCAATAAAGGGCACAAGATGTGAGGATATCACGAACTAACAAAACCGTACCCGTGCAAAGTAAAAGTGTATGGGTAAATCAGCTTCCCAATTAACTTTTTTTCGATAGTAAATCATGTTAACTTTGTTCTTCCACACCCTTTATTACAACTCGACCGGTTTCAACACTATTGTCTCATTTTATTCACTCAATTAACCTTTTTCGATAGTAAAATCATGTTAACTTTGTTCTTCCACACCCTTTATCACGAACTAACAAAACCGTACCCGTGCAAAGTAAAAGTGTATGGGTAAATCAGTGTCCCAATTAACCTTTTTTCGATAGTAAATCATGTTAACTTTGTTCTTCCACACCCTTTATTACATCTCGACCGGTTTCAACACTATTGTCTCATTTTATTCACTCAATTAACCTTTTTCGATAGTAAAATCATGTTAACTTTGTTCTTCCACACCCTTTATCACGAACTAACAAAACCGTACCCGTGCAAAGTAAAAGTGTATGGGTAAATCAGTGTCCCAATTAACCTTTTTTCGATAGTAAAATCATGTTAACTTTGTTCTTCCACACCCTTTATTACATCTCGACCGGTTTCAACACTATTGTCTCATTTTATTCACTCAATTAACCTTTTTTCGATAGTAAAATCATATTAACTTTGTTCTTCCACACCCTTTATCACGAACTAACAAAACCGTACCCGTGCAAAGTAAAAGTGTATGGGTAAATCAGGGTCCCAATTAACCTTTTTTCGATATTAAATCATGTTAACTTTGTTCTTCCACACCCTTTATTACATCTCGACCGGTTTCAACACTATTGTCTCATTTTATTCACTCAATTAACCTTTTTTCGATAGTAAAATCATGTTAACTTTGTTCTTCCACACCCTTTATCACGAACTAACAAAACCGTACCCGTGCAAAGTAAAAGTGTATGGGTAAATCAGTGTCCCAATTAACCTTTTTTCGATAGTAAAATCATGTTAACTTTGTTCTTCCACACCCTTTATTACATCTCGACCGGTTTCAACACTATTGTCTCATTTTATTCACTCAATTAAACTTTTTTCGATAGTAAAATCATGTTAACTTTGTTCTTCCACACCCTTTATCACGAACTAACAAAACCGTACCCGTGCAAAGTAAAAGTGTATGGGTAAATCAGTGTCCCAATTAACCTTTTTTCGATAGTAAAATCATGTTAACTTTGTTCTTCCACACCCTTTATTACATCTCGACCGGTTTCAACACTATTGTCTCATTTTATTCACTCAATTAACCTTTTTCGATAGTAAAATCATGTTAACTTTGTTCTTCCACACCCTTTATCACGAACTAACAAAACCGTACCCGTGCAAAGTAAAAGTGTATGGGTAAATCAGTGTCCCAATTAACCTTTTTTCGATAGTAAAATCATGTTAACTTTGTTCTTCCACACCCTTTATTACATCTCGACCGGTTTCAACACTATTGTCTCATTTTATTCACTCAATTAACCTTTTTTCGATAGTAAAATCATGTTAACTTTGTTCTTCCACACCCTTTATCACGAACTAACAAAACCGTACCCGTGCAAAGTAAAAGTGTATGGGTAAATCAGTGTCCCAATTAACCTTTTTTCGATAGTAAAATCATGTTAACTTTGTTCTTCCACACCCTTTATTACATCTCGACCGGTTTCAACACTATTGTCTCATTTTATTCACTCAATTAACCTTTTTTCGATAGTAAAATCATGTTAACTTTGTTCTTCCACACCCTTTATCACGAACTAACAAAACCGTACCCGTGCAAAGTAAAAGTGTATGGGTAAATCAGTGTCCCAATTAACCTTTTTTCGATAGTAAAATCATGTTAACTTTGTTCTTCCACACCCTTTATTACATCTCGACCGGTTTCAACACTATTGTCTCATTTTATTCACTCAATTAACCTTTTTCGATAGTAAAATCATGTTAACTTTGTTCTTCCACACCCTTTATCACGAACTAACAAAACCGTACCCGTGCAAAGTAAAAGTGTATGGGTAAATCAGTGTCCCAATTAACCTTTTTTCGATAGTAAAATCATGTTAACTTTGTTCTTCCACACCCTTTATTACATCTCGACCGGTTTCAACACTATTGTCTCATTTTATTCACTCAATTAACCTTTTTCGATAGTAAAATCATGTTAACTTTGTCCTTCCACACCCTTTATCACGAACTAACAAAACCGTACCCGTGCAAAGTAAAAGTGTATGGGTAAATCAGTGTCCCAATTAACCTTTTTTCGATAGTAAAATCATGTTAACTTTGTTCTTCCACACCCTTTATTACATCTCGACCGGTTTCAACACTATTGTCTCATTTTATTCACTCAATTAACCTTTTTTCGATAGTAAAATCATGTTAACTTTGTTCTTCCACACCCTTTATCACGAACTAACAAAACCGTACCCGTGCAAAGTAAAAGTGTATGGGTAAATCAGTGTCCCAATTAACCTTTTTTCGATAGTAAAATCATGTTAACTTTGTTCTTCCACACCCTTTATTACATCTCGACCGGTTTCAACACTATTGTCTCATTTTATTCACTCAATTAACCTTTTTTCGATAGTAAAATCATGTTAACTTTGTTCTTCCACACCCTTTATCACGAACTAACAAAACCGTACCCGTGCAAAGTAAAAGTGTATGGGTAAATTAGCTTCCCAATTAACTTTTTTTCGATAGTAAATCATGTTAACTTTGTTCTTCCACACCCTTTATTACATCTCGACCGGTTTCAACACTATTGTCTCATTTTATTCACTCAATTAACCTTTTTTCGATAGTAAAATCATGTTAACTTTGTTCTTCCACACCCTTTATCACGAACTAACAAAACCGTACCCGTGCAAAGTAAAAGTGTATGGGTAAATCAGTGTCCCAATTAACCTTTTTTCGATAGTAAAATCATGTTAACTTTGTTCTTCCACACCCTTTATTACATCTCGACCGGTTTCAACACTATTGTCTCATTTTATTCACTCAATTAACCTTTTTCGATAGTAAAATCATGTTAACTTTGTTCTTCCACACCCTTTATCACGAACTAACAAAACCGTACCCGTGCAAAGTAAAAGTGTATGGGTAAATCAGTGTCCCAATTAACCTTTTTTCGATAGTAAAATCATGTTAACTTTGTTCTTCCACACCCTTTATTACATCTCGACCGGTTTCAACACTATTGTCTCATTTTATTCACTCAATTAACCTTTTTTCGATAGTAAAATCATGTTAACTTTGTTCTTCCACACCCTTTATCACGAACTAACAAAACCGTACCCGTGCAAAGTAAAAGTGTATGGGTAAATCAGTGTCCCAATTAACCTTTTTTCGATAGTAAATCATGTTAACTTTGTTCTTCCACACCCTTTATTACATCTCGACCGGTTTCAACACTATTGTCTCATTTTATTCACTCAATTAACCTTTTTCGATAGTAAAATCATGTTAACTTTGTTCTTCCACACCCTTTATCACGAACTAACAAAACCGTACCCGTGCAAAGTAAAAGTGTATGGGTAAATCAGTGTCCCAATTAACCTTTTTTCGATAGTAAAATCATGTTAACTTTGTTCTTCCACACCCTTTATTACATCTCGACCGGTTTCAACACTATTGTCTCATTTTATTCACTCAATTAACCTTTTTTCGATAGTAAAATCATATTAACTTTGTTCTTCCACACCCTTTATCACGAACTAACAAAACCGTACCCGTGCAAAGTAAAAGTGTATGGGTAAATCAGTGTCCCAATTAACCTTTTTTCGATAGTAAAATCATGTTAACTTTGTTCTTCCACACCCTTTATTACATCTCGACCGGTTTCAACACTATTGTCTCATTTTATTCACTCAATTAACCTTTTTTCGATAGTAAAATCATATTAACTTTGTTCTTCCACACCCTTTATCACGAACTAACAAAACCGTACCCGTGCAAAGTAAAAGTGTATGGGTAAATCAGTGTCCCAATTAACCTTTTTTCGATAGTAAAATCATGTTAACTTTGTTCTTCCACACCCTTTATTACATCTCGACCGGTTTCAACACTATCGTCTCATTTTAAAGCTATATTATCTCTTGATATTGACACAAAAGTGTTGAACCGGTCGTGGTACACTAAATAAACGGTGCAAATAACAAATTTTACTTGATGGAAAAAAACACACTTTGGGAATTTCACTGAAATAATTTAATCACGATCCTGGTTTCGACAATCAATGCCATCTTCAGGTGAGTTGTCGAAACCCGGGTCGTGATAGAATTATTTCCGTGAAATTCGCAATGTTTGTTTTTTTCTCATCACGGAAAAGCAACTTTCAAAAAATTACTCCTGAAACCGTTCGTTTTGTTAAATATTACTTGATTTTACTCTCTAATATGAAATTCGTTAAAATAACCACTCGAATCATTGATGATATCAAATAGAGATCCCAGTAAAAAAACAGTAATGGCTTGAACAACCTCATGAATATTTTGTGAGCTTTATTTCATTGTATCATTAGGTTTTAAAGAATTCCAACCGCAACTCCAACCTCAAGGACCGTAGTTCCCAATTCACGCATCTAATTGGGAAAAGTTAGAATTTCAATGGGGATTTCAGTCAATTTCATATCAATATCTTACTTTATACTTCAAATGACTTTTTGAAGTAGTATTTCATTGTTTTGATATAATGCAAACCGACACATTTGGTCATTTTTGAAATTTAGGATCAGCATGGGTGAAGGGGCTGAGGTAGGATTTTAATGTAGAAAAGGCGGATAGAAAACGGGCTTTGGCATTAGTCGGCTCTTAGCAAAACGTGCCCAAGAGTACATGGTTTCAACGAGTGTTCCGATCTGACGGATGAAATGCTAAATTTAAAAGTGTCCTTCACGCAACAATGAACAAGGATCAATATACCAAAATCTGACACTATCAGGATCTGACAACAGCAGAGAAGTCCAGGCTGAAAGCATTTGAAACGTGGTGCTACCGAAGAATGATGATAAAATGGATCGATCGAGTGACAAACGAAGAAGTCTTAAGAAGAGCGGGAGAGAATAGATGTCTCCTGAAAACCTTAAAAAGGAGACGGGACAACTTAATAGGCCACATCTTAAGACCAGATGCCCAGAGGAAGACAATCGTCGAGGGAAAAGTGAACGGGAAGAATGGAAAAGTCAGGCCTCATATGAAATATTTAGAACAGATTGTGAGGGATGTAAGAGAGAAGAATTACGTCACAATGAAAAGGTTGGCCGATAGAAGAATCGAGTGGAGGGCTGCGTCAAACCAATCCTAGGATTGTTGACCGATGATGATGATGATCAGGATTTGACCTAGATGGAAATCTAGTACTAAAGCCAACACATATATGATCTTGCTCATCCCATAGCACTCAATTAGCGACCGGGATTCCGCTAAAAAAACTTCCACTGCTGGGTCTCGAGCCCTCGTGATGGGATTCCAGCGTTCTTGCCACCACGTTAATCCGATCTCCTATCCTTCCGTTATTTTTCTATTCTCCTTGAAGGGTACCATGTTTTTCAGAAGCCCGTGGCTTAAATAGTCATTTAGGCTTTATTCATGAGATCAGTAGTTCTTTTTTGATAAGTATCAGTCGAAATATATGTCTCAGGAGAGGGGGTATGAGTGATTTTTACCTGGGGTTTAACAAAAGGTTGGAAATCACTGGTTTAACATGACTTATAGGAAAACAAAAAATCGAGGAGGAGGAAGAGTTCTGTTACCTGGGAAGCCGAGTAACCAGCGATGGACGAAGTAAAAGAGAAATTGCCAGCACAATTGCCCAAGCGAAAAGGGTATTTTACCAGAAGAAGATTCTGCATACAGCTGCAAATACAAGCGTGGAAGTGAGGATACATTTCATGGGCATGGACAATAACAGAAACAGAGAAGTCCAGGCTGGAAGCATTTGAAATGCGGTGCTACCGAAGAATGATGAAAATAAAATGGAATGATCGAGTGACAAACGAAGAAGTCTTATGAAGAGTGGTAGAAAAGGGATGTGTACTGAAAACCTTAAAAATAAGAACCACATCTTAAGACACGATGGCCTGATGAAGACAATCGTCGAGGAAAAAGTGAACGGGAAGAGAGAAGTTACGTCATTATGAAGAGGTTGGCCGATAGAAGAATCGAGTGGAGGGCTGCGTCAAACCAATCCTAGGATTGTTGACTGATGATGATGAACATGACTTAACACTAAGCTAAATCCTAAGACCCTCTACTAGGGCGATGCCCGATGTGGATTTTAAACTCGCGGTCTTTTTGCCAGAACGCGTGTTACCCACCTAACTAAAGCAGCCAACAGCAGTAATGTGGATAAAGAGCTTTTATGATGAAAGATGTTTGATTCCTATAGTGTCTCACACAAGTTTTCCAATAATTGAGATTAATAATGAGAGATAATCTACCACTCACAATGTAAGTCAAAGCCAAGTATACAACATCAAGATTCAGTGGTAAGTCATACGCAAATCTCCATCGCCCAACAGGTTAAAGCCAACCTTAAATACTAAGAAGTCAGCGGTTTGTCCCCCATTGTGATAAGTCGAATGAGCTTCGCGGTATCAGTCGTGACTGGACGAAGTGGATGACATACAAGTGCTTTGCAAGCCCACTTTTCCGAAAGGGTTAAAACCATCAGTTTTTCGCCGCTTATAACTCTAAAACTAATTGGTGGAATAAAGTACGGAAAAATACGGGTCTTTGTATTTTACAAACTGTATCTAAGTCGGCAATAAAAACTTTGGTGAACGACCGCATTATAGCCTGCTGATGGATAGTTTAAGTATATTATGAAAGTCTTAGAATAGGGAAATAATCTTTTAAAAATCATAAATAAAAGAAGAAGCAACCTCAACCAAATCTCATTAAAATATAATAATTTCATTAAGGCAGCCTTCGAAATTGAAATTTGAACAGAAATAACTGCAGTGTTCGGTCACAAATGAGATTTACTTACCAAAAACATAGGATATAGTAGAGACGAACCATGCCGAAATGAAGAGATTAGTTGATAGAAGGCACGAGTGCATACCTTCGTCAAACTTATATTAGTTGTTGCCAGGGAAGTTAACAATGGCTGGAAAAAAATATAATGATATAATGAGTATTGATCAGACACAAAAAGAACACAGATTCATGAGTATTGAAGACAAAAATGTGCTTGTGAACATTTTCCTTCCTCCCTTTCACTTGACTTGCACACTCCCCCAACTACAGCGTTCGGTACTTATTTTATTGGCAAGTTCGATGAAAAATGAAAACAAACAGAGCAAATCCTTGGAATCCGCTTTCTCCGGAGGAAGTGGCTTAAGTCCATTCACTCTCTCGGCAATGTTATTACTCATTAACATTAGATGAGAGTATAAAATTGATGACGCAAGACAACTGGCTCTCAAGTGCCTGTCGAATTTCCACCCGGCGTAAGGCACGCCGGTGTTTATTCGGTGCTCGACCAGAGATTAAGGTGAATAATTAATTGTGGCGACAGCTAATCTCTGTCCGAATCATATCTATTTCAGCTCTGTGTTCTTGAAGAGGGGACTGCGTGCCCTCCTAAGCCTCGACGGAACTGGAGACGCAAAATTTGAAGTGACCAGTACTCAGCGTACCACCATGAACAGCCGCGATGGAAAATTAAAATTCAAACAATTTAAAATCTTTGAGAATTTGGTCGATAGCTAGTAATTTCAGCAACCAACCTGTGTGTAATTTTACGGGAACTAATAGAATTTCAATTCATTTGATAATGAATGAAACCAATCAAAAAATCTCCATGTAGATATTCAACGTCTCCTTTTTCCTTAAATCTGACAGCGTTAATTTATGACTGACTTTGTAATATGCTCCATGATGAATAACATTTGAGATTCAATAACAAAATAATTAGTCATAGGTTATGCATTACTATTGAAGATTTTTTTAGGTACCCGATACAAGGTACTCACTTCCTGATAATGTGGATAAGACTACCCGCCTATCCTATCAACATATGACGAACGCCTCTCCCAAATAACTACAACTGATTGGATTAGTTGTTAACACGATTCTGGACGTTAAGGCCAACAGAGGGTAAAGAATCTGGTCTTAAAATCTCCATCTTTCTTGCATTGCACGAACCTGTAGAAATGGGAAATAGTTTGTTTAAAATAATTCAAAGATATTAAAACTACTCCAAGGAAACATATTTTCCTATGATACCTCTACGTTGCCGCATTGAAGTGATCTGCAAAATTAATTTTCAATCGTGAGATAGGTTATTGACTAGTCATTATAAATTATGATTATGGAAAAGCTATTTCGAACAGCAATGCCAAATGTAAAGGATTTCAGGTATTTTCAGGCGAATACTTATTGCAATAGAGTAAGTATAATATATAGGGCTCACTGCATGGGACTAAACTGTTATACTTTTTGATGTAGTACTCGAAGGTTTCCATACATGGCGAGGAAAGTATTTTTCGTGTTACGTCACAAAATATATGTATCGCTTCTATCGGTTTCGTTTGTCTAATGAACCTAAGTGGCACAATCTAGAGGTATCTTGTAGTGTGCTCCGTCTGCTACTTGCAGCGGTTGATTATGTGTTTATAATGAAAAACAAGGATTCCCTCGTGTGACAAGATATGTTCGCTTTGATAGTGAGAAAAATGTTAACTTATCCAATCGACTGTTGACGTTAGGTAAAGGCATATCGCGCCATTATAACAAAATAACAACACTAAAACTATTCATAGGCTATGTGCCACTCAAGTCTATCAGAAAAACGAAATCAATGGAAGCAATATACATCATTTGTGACGTAACGCGAAAAATCCCTACCACGCCATCTATGGAAACCTTCCTGTACTACGTCCAATTTCCCTACGCGGTGAGCCCTCGATATTATACTTACTCTAAGTTATTACGAATCTCTCACGTTTCACTCCGGGTGGTAGTGTTCACGGACACTAACATTTTAATGGCTAAGTCTTCCATTGTCTCATCATTCACTCTGAAGACAATGGCAGACTTAGCCATTGAAACCTTTGCGCTCGTAAACGCATTCACCTGACGTGAATCCCGAGAAAGGTTCATTGTAACTAATAGTCAATTATTTCCTTCAATAACTTTAGGTATAAAATTCAAAGTCAATACAGCCGGTAAAAGTAGCAAGAAAACCTTTGTGCTAAAAGGACAGCACTGGTGTTGAAAGTATTTTCAACTTTATTGTATGGCAGAAGTTGTTTGTGGATATTTAGGGAAAAAGGCATGAAATAGCATTTTCTTTCAAGTGTGTTAATATCTAAAAATATCTTACTTCCGATGCTTCCATTTACACAAAATAATCACGTCGATATCATTGAATATATTTTTACATTACCATTGATGTACTACGCCTTATTGTCAGTTTCTCGGAGAATGAATCATATTATGTTTAAGATATTCCATCCATATCTAAATCTATTTTTTGAGTGAGTCAGTAAGCACTGTACCAGTTCACTGCCAAAACATCAATCTTTTATTCTAAATGTCTGCTAAAGTTTAAGGTATAATAGCATTCAAATATAGCAATTTCAACCTTAATGACGGTTAACTTTTTAGGCCTGCGCCTGCGCCCAGTGGCTGAAACTTGCGAGTCTATCTCTGGCCACTGACTTGAGTTTAGGCCAACTTCAATAAATTTGCAATTATGAGAAAATAATAACACAATAAAAGCTGTTATGGAACCCTAGATGCATTTTAAGAAACGCATCAAAAAAGAGCATTTATATGCTAGATAATCACAGAAAATAATATTGAGTGTTAATGTGCAAAGTATTCAATATTCTGCTGAGCCAACAACCATTAGCTTACCTAAGTATTGTATGACAAATTATAATACTTTAAATGTTATTTGGCACTTTGTTAAACAGTTTTGCCTCCATGTCTTGAAAGGATCTCATATTTAGAAAGTCCCATGCATAGAAATTAAATCTGGCTTTGGTATCGGGACACGACCAGTTATACGAAGAATAAACAGCTGTTGACTGGCAACGTGTCAACACTCCTTATATTAAATATTTTTCCTGCCATATAGCTGTGCGCTCATTCGGATGTGATAGCAGTAAAAAAAATACTAATTGATAGCAGCGGAGTTGCTTCTTCCGAGTCATTTTTTTTATTCCCCTACCATTCGATTCCTCGTATTTGTTGCGTCGCATTGAAATCGGCTTCCCTCTCTTCCACCTCCAGGCCTCCCATCAGCTGATCCGCTCAATTTAACCCTTTCCCACTCTCAACTCACGGCACCCCGTCGGTCAAATGCCACCTTGGGATACTCATCCACTCCTGCGCGGTCATTATAGATGGAGCCACCCATAACTCAACATCCAATCGACCTCGCCGAACGAAATCCGTCCGTAAGCCGCTCTTCAATCCATCGGACCCGAAGCGCACTCTATTATTCCCTCCATGCCTTCCCTTTTTTTTATTCTACACCCTCGGATAATACTTTTCCAATCCCCGAAATCCTTTCCAAGCGAGGAGGCGCGTCATTTTTATTAGTATTGGCCATCAATATTCATGGCGACGCATAGCAACGGATTCCTCTCTTTCGACAGCGCTCGTCGCTCTTCATTTTTTCACCTCCCTCATTTCGCGTGCTCGGGACCGTAACATGGCGGTCGGGCGCACGTTTTCTCTTTTTTAATCGGCCCGAGGATCCCACGAGGTTTCCTCTCAGAGTAGCAGCCGATTGAGCGGGTGAGATTATTATTTGCTAAAGGGCGAATGGGGATTGCGAAGGGATTTGCAGAGTGGAAAGGAGAGCGCTTTCGTTATGGAAGGGAAACAGCGTCCTAGTACGTGCGGCTCATGACGTCGCTCGTCCCGAAAATAACAACGGAGGATTTGGAGGCGAAGTTTTTACCATAAGAGGTCAAGGGTCGGCGAGGATCTGTCAGTGTCAAACAGTTGTGGATATCGCTCCCGCACACAGTATAATTATCATTGTACTTTTTAAAGATATTTTACTAATATATCATCGATATAAAAGCTTCAATCAAGAAACTCTCAATTAAGAGAAAGGGTTTTCTAGTTTCTTACGCTAGGATAATAAGGGCATTCAAAGTAGTCGATAAGCAAGCAACATTTTTTCCTTATTATTCCCATAAAACAATAACTTCGCAAAAGTCTAAAGTGCGGCCATTTTGGATTCCTGCGAAGCTGTCTGATATCGCACCCCATAATGTACAATTGTTGAGAACTTATGCATTCAACTGTCCCTTAACCAAGGTGTAACTTTTAGAATAATATAAAATACATAATATTTTTCGACTTAAGAAGCGTAATACTAGGTTATTTAAATCCTATGGATTAAATAATTATTACCATAAACTTTACCTGGTTATCATATTCTTTGGAGGCTTAACTCCTTATCAGATATGACTTACCATGTAACTCTATCATAACTATATGATAAATAGTAACTAAGCTCTTCCTACTCTAGAGAAGGTTAAATAATACTGGATGTGCTTTCACTAGGGTAGAGGGATAGACTTGTGGCGACTTGAGTATGGATCTATTATGCCAACCACGATCTTAGAATTACGATCTTTACATATTTGGCATCACGATCTTAGTATTCTATTATCGGGATTACGATCAGTGTGATTGAAATAGTTTACCAGCGAATTTCATGGCTTTACTTTACACCAAGTATTGCACTAGAGCGCTTTCTGCGCTAATAAAATATTTCTACTTGATCATCTCCCTCCATCCACCTCACGGTTTGCTATGGTAACCTCGGCTATAAAATTAAACGAACAAATTCCAGAAAGTTATGGATAGGTGGACGAGCAAGAACCATACAAATATGTCATCCATGCAGCGTCTACTCCATATGAAAATTTTGATAATATTTCTACGTTTCATATGAAAATGCAATAACATATATGAGCTAAATGAACACTTAATGACTCATTTTATCATATATACTCTGTGATGGCATTATTCCAATGACTGAACTCTATAAGATGTAGAAAATCTTAAAAGACGCATGTACAACTAGTTTTCCGGGAAAAACTTCGATCTCTATAAGGTATCTATCATAAAATTAATCTCCACTATGAATATAATGCATGATTTTAAAAGGCAAATGAACTTTAAAATCATTCTATAACTCATAAAAATGCCCACTAAAACTGTTGTAACTGTCCTGTTTGTTGATCACTGGTTGGGGTACAGAGAGATGAATTTTGTCCTATCTCACCCGGGCTAAGCAAACAAAATATACAACGCCCAGTGTACTGGCAACGTATCTGCACTGGCGTCAGTGGCTGTGAAATCCAGTCTGACTCCCCTGGGATAGCTCGTCAAATGATGGTGTCATGTAAAAGGCACTATTGGGGAAATAAACTGGAAACCTCGATTCTCCTCTTCACGCCTACCACCATATATGCACGAAAAAGAAATATTTAGGCCCGAATTTACAACATAGGGTAATAACTTAAAAAATAAGAACTCTCGCAAGGTGTACCATTAACGTCCACAACGTTATGTCCATATGAATTGCCCGATAACATTCATCAGATATGAAAGATGGGTCGAATAGTAGATTTCTCGAATTCGAATATCAAATACGAATATTAAATCATGACTCTGATATTCGAATATCTCGATTGTCGAATACCTCGAATACTACAGGAATTAAAAATGAATTGCTAAAGATTATTCTTCTCATTATTTTGAATCGTGACTAGCGGTGACTAATTTCGGCACGTTATTTATGGTGAAAAGGTAACAGTTTTTCCGGAATTCCATTAGTTGAAACTGTTGTCTTTCTCGTACCATAAATTAAGAGGCAAAACCCATAAACAGACTTATCTCCGCTATCCTCTCGCGGCACTTATGATGTATTTCATCAATACATAAAATATAGCTTAATTAGCATAATCATTCGAGATCTCGAATAACGAATATCGAATTCTTTTAGCATATTTATTCGAGCTCTCGAATATCGAATATAAAATTCTTTTAGCACATTTGTTCGAGCTCTCGAAGATCGAATACCTTAAAGTATTCGAGTATTCGCCGGTAGTTATTCGCACATCTCCATCAAATACTATAAAACTGGATCTTTGGAGTACAAATGTACAACTATAAGGATTCAGAGGCACCAGAAAGTTTCAGAGTCCATTCCACCCATACAAAAGCCTCAAGGTTTTTGGGTGAGGAAGATGATAATAAATTATAGGTATAGTCGGTATAGTCAAACGTTTTCTCCGCTCTAAGCGCTAAGCGTGGTAGGGGAGGAAGGTCATTGGTGAATGTTAAGAGAAGACCAAGTGTGTGAATGAAACAAGTGATTCGAGACAAAATAACACATACCTAAGGCGAGACTCGAACCCGCGATATTTTTGTCATCAGGCTGGTACGTTACCGATTCCACTACCGCAAACGGCAGGAAATTTACTCGAATGAACAAAGAAATGGTCTACGGCAGCGATTCCCAACTTTTTTTAAGTTGGGAATCACTTCACACTGAGATTACAATCTTGGGGCACCATTCTTAAATTTATTCATTTATCCGATTGGTCTTCCCTCTCCATTACCGAGGGTAATTGGCGCTTAACAATAATTACTAATTATTCATAAGCGCCAATTACCCTCGCCAATTCATTAATTATTAATTAGCCCTTGCGTTAGAATACGCTCTTCCATTATTTTCCCCATCTGTCGGACGCCAAATTAGCCAACTCAGACGTTAGTCCTGCTTAACATTTTGCCCGCTTTCTTGCAATGATCTCACGGCACTTCAACCTGTTTTCTCGGCACCCTGAAACGCCACGCTAAACCGGTTGGAAACTACTGGTCAAGGAAAAGAAATGCTCTGAAATTAAACTCAAAATCGGGAAATTTACTTTAAACCAGGCATAACTGTTGGAAATCTTAAAGTAATTTAATTTTCTTCCACGATAGATTGAAAAAAAATCTCACTGAGGAAACTTCAAAATTATTGACCCCGAGTAACGCTCTTTATTTCTGGTCCTCTAACGTACCTAATGAAACTGAGCGATTATATCTGAACGAACACGTTAATATTAAATTTATGGCCAATTAAGGAACTGAGAGGAGTAGTTTCCCTCTGCCAAAGCAGGCCTTGAACGGGAAGTCAAAAATAGACTACTCCTCTTAAGTTCCTCTTTCCCTCGTATTCCGTCCGAGCAGGGAATGAATGTAAGCCAGTCGCCTCGTACCTTTAGCAAAGGGTGGGGCAAGACAACGAAGCATTAATTAAACAAGGGAACGGTTTGATTTCCCTCCATCGCTCCATCGTCGGTCTCCTAAGGCGATTTTCCTCCGATGAAGATTTGATAAACGAGAAAAACCAAAAATGGCTCGGAGAGCAAAAATCGAGAACGGGCCAAATGGTTAGGGGCATGGATCCTCCGGCGAAACTGATAAAAGATTCAGCGGAACACCTTCCTTTTTTTTGGAAAATGCCCCCAGCGGGGAAGAAGTTTGGAAGAAGATTGGTAGGACGAGGAGGAGAAAGAGGAAAACAAGTGGAGGATAAGGTAGAGGAAGGAGGGAAGAGAGGCTGGGAAAGGATTGAGAGGGAAAAGGAGGTGAGGAGGAGTATCCAAAAGAGATCGGAGCAGGAGGAAGAGAAGGGGAGGAGCAAAGAGGGAGGGATAAAGCTCTTAGTTTTTGAATTATGCAGCAAAAGCTTTTAACGGAATTTTTTCCCCTCCCTTTCTGGCCAGCAGCCCGTGGGAGAAGAGAGTTGAAGGGGGTGGTTTGGGAGTGTGAGGCTGGGAGGTATATCCCCATGGAAAGAGTGGGGGAGGCGGGAGTAAAAAGAGAGGGGGTGGGTCCTTTGTTAGGGGGGAAAAAGCTTTGGGAAGAACGGGAGAAAGGGATCGCTAGCTTAGGGGAAGGGGAGATGATTTCAAGGGGTGGGAACGGAGAAACAAAGAGTAGGGGGAAGACACGAGTATCACCTCCCCCGGCGACTTAAGCTAAAGGACCACCGCAATCTCTGACTAATTCAGTACCATATTTACTTTCCAATTCCGCGTGCCTTTTGCACCGGTTCTGCGAAGCAAAATACGAGCAAGACGGCGCTGTGGTGCTTTGATATAGGCTATGATATCTGGCAGTCGGGAACGCGGTCGGGGAATACGATCGGGAGATGACCGTTTATTGTATGAGAGGGAAGCGTTATAATTAGTGTTGAAAGTATTCGCGTTTCCTTAAAAGAACGACCTTGCGAGGGGCGAGGGTAAAAAATACAATAAAACAAGGACAACTGGGTGGAGAGAACCGTTACGAAAGACTGCTTTCACTAGACTCATCGCATTGTTACAGAGTGAGAACATCTCCATGCAGCAAATGAATAAACAAAACAAATGAGCAGCAAAATAAAGTAGACGAAAGCCGACAGACAGACGCCTTGTAATTAGACACAAGTTTTTCCCCTTCTCCAACAATTAGAGATGTGCAAATACTACCTTCAATTACTCGAATACCTCGAATATTAGAAAGTATTCGATATTCGATATCTCGAATAAATACCTATGCTTATTACGCGATAACTGTCGTGTTGATGGACTACATCATATTAATTCAAAACTGGACAAAACATGGTGTATTAACACTTTCTGCTCTTTTATTAAGGTTTATAAAAATTAATGAATTCAACAGTCCTTAATTGGTCGTAGAAGTATTTTATTATGTATTTCAAATTTTAATAACAAAATCAATTTTTTTATTTAATCAACTTGTAGCTTTTTACTTAAACAGGCTACAAATTAATTAGCAGAATAACATTAAGCATATCAATTGCTATTATAGTATTCGAGGTATTCGAAATCTGAGATATTTGAGACATGAGTTGATATTCGAATTTGGTATTTGAATTAGAGAGATCTGCTATTCAACCCATCTACAGTTATAACGAATAAATAAGCGTGCTGTAATATTACAGCAAGCGAGGAGGGCGATTTATTGTGCTAGTTGTTCGGGGAAGGCCAGCGATAGCTATGGCCGAGTGAATTCTTCTCGGGATCTCCACCGGGTTGGTAATGCAGGTGTCGAGGTCTCAATGGCTGACTCCACCATCTCCGTAAAGTTATTTCCGCCACTTAGGATAGGTGGGTAGTTTGTGAGGCAGTAATGAAAGTGAGAATGTAACATTCCCAGAAAAGGAAGAAAATTGTTTTAGATAGGATAAATAATGTGCTAGACATGATCAACGAAAGAGAGGTATTTTGTAAGGAAACAAAGTTTTAAAATTGATATAGGAGAGTATAAATAGTCTGCATGCATTAATCCTCACTTTAAGACCACCATCAGTGTACACAATTCATCCCATGAAATTCATATAATTTTAAGAGCATTTACGCAAAGAAAAAATAAGTAGCAACTTGGTAATTTTCCACGCTCTTTAAAAGTTTCCGACGAGCATTTAATTGAAAGAAAAAACTCCTCAAATATAAGCCATAACTTACCTTATTGCGAAAATTTGTTTAATTTGATAACATAGATAATATTTAAATGGAATATCTAAAAAACTCTGCAATACAGTACTACGGAGCGAGGTTATTCCCATGAACCACGTTTTTCTGTTTCTCCCCCTCCATAATCTCTTCTCCATCACCGTGACTTAAGTCTCTCTCCTTCCTTAATTTCTTAACCAACCACCCCTATTCCCTTAATGTCTTCATCACCCTAATCCACTACTCTTTACCGTCCCCTGTGCAAATAAGAGACTAACTACTTCTCAAATTTGCAGCCCTATTGAAAATGAGTCGTGAGTTAAAACTAGCAGAAATGGAGAGTGTAAAATGAGAAAATTTACTAAATCTCCTATTTTGAAAAACGTTCACAATTTTTGTTTATCAATGAATATTTTATGCAGGTTTTCCCTGTCATCCTCTCCCGACTTTATCAATCATCATCATGGGTCAACAACCCTAGATATAAATATGTATTTGTTTTATATAAATATATAAATTAAACAAACAAATTGGTTTGACGCAGCCCTCCACTCCATTCTTCTATCGGCCAACCTCTTTATATTAACGTAGTTCCTCTCCTTCACGTCCTTTACGACCTGTTCTATATAACTCATACGAGGCCTGCCTTTTCCATTCTTCCCCTTCACTTTTCCTTACACGATTGTCTTCATCAGGCCATCGTAACATGGCCGATTAGATTGTCCCTTCTTCTTTTTATATCTAATCATATTTCAAATATTGCAAACACTTCTATTTCACTGAATATCGATAATTTTATAAAGCTCAATCAAAATAGTCCATCTACTATTAATTTCATGGGAGCAAAAAGGCTAGATTATTCTGACTTGGACAGTGGGACTAACAAGAATAAGGACTAAATTCCTACCAGGATGATAAAATATAAAAAACGACATCTTTTCTGCATTGCCATTATACCTACAACACTCAGTGATTGAAAATCAGGCTTACCATTTCAAAAGATCACGTCACGTTAGGAAGCACAGAGAGCTGAATACTTGAGAGTTGTTGGGCGTATAATTTCTTTCTTGAAATGGTCATGAAAATCTTTCCCATGAAAGTTAAGTCACAATCCAAGGAATGAATGTACTAGAGGTCATAAAGCTATTTTCACGAATCTGGCTGACATTCCTGTCAATTGGGCAGCATTTTAGGTGAATAAAGACGTAATTCCAGACGTATGCAATGTGGAATTGTGTTATCAAAAGAGCGTTTAACAAACAGGTTATACTTCTTCACAGGAACCCTTAGTGAAGGCATTGATAAGAAATAATGAGGGAGCATTAATTTATATGCTCTAGAATGTAAATCTCGGGGGAAAAGGATGGGAATAGAAGAGTTTGAAATGCGATTGGGGGAGCAATGGGAAAGGCACAAAGAAAAGAAGACGAATGAGAATACGTGGGTGCTGGGCAATGTCGTTAGTAAGAGGAACTTGCTCCAGAATGTTACAATGAAGCAGAATGGGTGATTGGATAGGATAATTATACACTTTTAATGGCCCCTGTCAGGTATACAGAGCTATGGCAAGGGGAAAGAGTGGAAGGAGGGGAAGACTTAGCAGGGGCTGGTATCTGTAATCAGATCGATAAAGCGATATCCTGACATCCCAAAGAAAGCGGGTTTGAATCGCATCTATATTATATTAATATTGTTTTCATCATAGGATTGAGTTAGGGAAGACGCTGCAATACGGTCTAAGTACCTATTTGGAGCTCCTTAAAACGTAATTATACAATGACGACTAAAGGGAAGAGTGGCATAAGAAAAAAAATCGTTTTCAGAAACTGTCAGAACTGTAGGAATGAAATTCAAGTGGTCAACGAAGACCAACCACAACTGCTGGAGTACGAGGTAATCTAACAGGCGAAGCAGGTTTGAATCGCATCTATATTATATTAATATTGTTTTCATCATAGTTAGGGAAGACGCTGCAATACGGTCTAAGTATTTGGAGCTCCTTAAAACGTAATTATACAATGACGACTAAAGGGAAGAGTGGCGTAGGAAACATAATCGTTGTCAGAAACTAACAGAACTGTCGGAATGAAACTCAAGTGGTCAACGAAGACCAACCAGAACCGCTGGAGCACGAGGTAATCTAACAGGCGAGCGGAAGTCAGGGCAGCACGCTCCTCGCGGTTCCTTCCGCGACCCCGAATATTTCGAATGTCCCACGCATGCGGGGAAATCCGAGAACGCCACCAACCCTCCCCAACTCTCCCCACTGGTCTCCGGGAGATGTCCTCCCTTCGTGGCCACGCCTCCTGCCGTCCAGTGCGCAGCCCCACTCAGCCAACCCCCGTCCCGCGAGCTCCACTCACCCAACCCCCAACCCTTCCACGGAGAGCCCCCACGGGGAACGCCCGAATCAATTTCACCTCTTCCACCCCCTACCTACCTCCCTTTTTCAGATCCCTGGACCCCCCCCCACCCTCCCACCCCGCCGTCAGGAACGGGAGAGGATCTTGCAGGACGGTAACCCATGCCAGACTCCTTTTATTAATTATTGCCGAGGACTCATTCCGCCAGCGCGCACAAAAGTCGTGCTTCCCATAAATATTGTGGAGGGACACTTGGCGCCGAGCTGAGGTGAGTGCTTAACCACAACCCCCCCCTCCCACACTGCCAACGGAGAGAAAGCCCCTTTTCCTCCCCGCCAACCCCTTTTCTCTCTCTTTCTCTCCCCAACCCCTTCCACCCGTACCCTTTTCCCGCGTTTTAAATATTCCTCACCCAGATGTCTACGGAGCTTTTGACCCTGGTTCTCCTCCGCCCCATTTGAACCCAACCCTACCTACGTACCCCGCTTCTCAAACCGCTCCCCCAACCCCAGATTCCCATTCCCCACACCGTGGAGGTACCCCCAAAATCCTGAACCCCTCTATCTTTCCAACCCTAATCGTGTGGGCCCTTTTATATACTTCCATTTCCAGGGCACATCCCCACTTTCCTTCTAGTTCCTCCGTTCCCTCACTGAGCCGAATATTGCGTTTCAAAAACGTTCCGAAACTTATGATTCCCTGTATTAATAATGAGTATTTTACCGATAAAGGTGGGCTTGTTTGCACATAGAAACTATCCCCAACTGTTTCTCTGTTTTACCAGCCAAAATTCTTGCCCTCATCAGTTATCTAACCAGTATTTTGTTATTCAGCATCAGGATGATATTTTCTATCGAATTTTAGGCTCAACTTGGTGGAACCCGTTAGTTAGAAGGCGATAGTTTATAAATAATCTCACTTGGTAATATTCCACAGAAAGTTTTACTTCTTCCAATCCAGGGTCTCCACTATTACGAAGAACTTGATAACGACTGTGCAATAGTAATAACCCTGAGTCGGAAGAAATAAAACTTTCTGTCAAATATTACGAAGTGAGATTATTTCCTATGTTATACATATTAGCTGTAATAGTAATATTAGACATTGAAGTTGGGTGTTTCATATTGCTTCCTCCAAAAGTAAAAACATTTGTAAGCAATGACGTGTTTTACAAGCAATGATGTGGTTTTCAACCATTCTAACGTAACTGTGTAGAATAATTTAATTGCTCCCTTCTCTTTTTAGAATAGATCTTAACTTGCAGCTTCTTATATTTTTCTCAGTTTATTTCCCCTGTATTCCATTCATAGAGCCTTTACTTCCCTAAAACCCTAATAGCTAAAAATCCACTTTTTTTCTATTCTCCCTCATTTATATCACTTTAACATCACAAAATCCACTAATAACAAATTTCTTAAAAACCATGTTCCAGAATCAAACCTTGTCAACCTACGTATTAAAGTCTTTATTGATCATTTCCTCATACCTTACATTGGACCAACTTTATAATGTCCGTTTCGTTATTAAATGCTTGTTAGCTATCACAGTTCTTTACATGGGCATCATAGAGGCATTATGATATCGATCACTCGAATAAAAACACTTTTTCCGGCGATGTAAGACTGGAGTAAAATTTAGACATGTCACCAGCTTAACCTGAGTCAATTTTGTCTTCTCCTAATTTTTTTTTCTATGAAAGAAAACCACACGGAGTAGTAAATTGGAAAGAGGAACATGTTCCAGTCCACTCTTACTCTAACAATTCTCTTTCTTTTTGAAGTCACGAATGCATCGCTTTCGTATTGCAAACGTACTGCATCATACATAGACCATAAACTTCCCCTTTGCAATAGTAATGAAATAAGCCTCCGCGAGGACTGCACGTTTGCAATAAACATATCTTGACGCTTATCTGCATCTGCGGTAAGCTTTCACCGCATGTCAAGCATCCACGCAGTGGTTTGCAAGGTATTACGGAGGTGTAAATGTATACCTATATCATTAGCTGTGGAAGAGACTAAAATCTTTGCCGTTCGGATATGGACATTAATGGTGATGAAAGCGCTTAACGAGTCCAAAGATATGTTAACTAGTTTTCCGGACACGCTTCTAGAACACATATATTAGAAAATTACCATAATTGCATATTCTATTTGTGTATTTCGACTAAAATAAAACGTTTTAGTTCTCGTTTGATATTATTGTTTAAAGAAGTGTCTTAATTAATGTGAATACTTACGCCTTACGTTGTATAATGTCTGGTTAACAGTTTTCGAGGTTTAAAATAGGCTTCACTTTTCTACAGTTAACGTTTATGATACCCAACTGTAAATCTGATGTACATTATGCAACCTGAAGTTTTGAGAATCGCAACAGTGACTTAACGTCTAATCGAATTAAAGTTAAACGTAAACCAGGTATGATATGATTGGGCTTCTAAAGTTAATGCGATAGTTACCAAAAGCCTAATCCTGGTTGACACAGTTCATCAAATTTCCAACGTTGTCAAAATGGTCAATATACAGGATTGTTAACTAAGTTATATTATCTTGTGACAATTAAGTATACCATATTTTTCCAAACATCACATGCCTCCACTGACACTGAATTAGGAAGATTAAGGGTCTTCCTAGTTACTTAAATAGAAAAATTAAGGATATTTTTCCTTGAACATGAAAATATAGGGAAAACACACAACAACGATAGCCGAATTAATTTCTTGCACCGCGAATAATTAGTTAATGGGTAAAGAATAGGCGCGAAAATGTTAACCCGCTGGTTCAAAGATGAGTAATCACAAAAATAAATAAGAAAAAACGGGGTTTAAAAAGTAGTCACTCGTCATTGGTACCACGATCTTCAGGAGGAATCACGGATGCATCTTTCGCGTTATCGCAATCTTTATCTTTAACTCTTACCCCTAGAGTAGCGCAGGGTTAACAATAACCGTCTACAAAATTCGCTCCACTGATTTTGACAAGCGATTTGAAGTGCTGTGCGAAAAATTAAGAAGGGTGATCACGTTTTCTCTGACATGAGTTAAATCAAAAAATAACGATAACGCTAGCGCACGCCTTATGAAGATCCATGATCAAGGCCTAGGATTCCTGCTAGCATATATCGCGCGAGCTCGTTCGCAGTCGAACACAATGGAATGGTTAGCGGAGGCGAGAAAAGTTTTCCCCCAAAACAACTTGAAATTATATGAAAATCACAGCAGAATGAGGAATATAGAACAACGGAATTAAAACGCGATTAATCAAAGCATAAGAATGCGTAATAGCATATGAGCAGACAATGATGAAGTAATAATTAGAGCAGCTGAAAAAGCAGTCTCACCAAAGCTTCATCTGTGTTGACCCCTATGATGGAAGCTGCTTTGAATTTTTTCGGCCCGGATTAATATGCACAGCCTCGGACGATTACGTCGCCAACATAATGAGTTCACCGACGGCCCCCGTAGGCCGGTGAGGAGGAAAGGGTGGAGATAAGATTTAAGGGATGGGGAGGGAAATGAAAAAAGTTTTGGATTAATATTCTCTCTCCACACTCGAAGCCTGGTCCGGTGAAGGGATGAGACGGTGGGGAGAAGCGCCTTTCTCCTCCCTCAATATTTTCTCCGTCAGCTCAACCATTAATCCCAGCTTAATCTTTAAAAAGGCGTCCTCCCACCCGCCCCCCTTCCTACGATGTACGCTCAGAGATAAAGGGAGAGAGATAAAGGAGCTAACATAAGGAGGAAACGAAGGAAGCAAAAGCAGGAACTTGGAAGAGAATCGATGGAAAACTCCCGAATCCGACACCGCCTCATTAAGCCCGCTTCCACTCGGAGGATTAGCTAAACAGGGTACCTGACCGAGAGCTGAGGTCACTGTAGTCATTTATGATTGGTGGGTGATGGCGAAAAGGTAGTACTTCAGAGAGTGCAGGAAGGGTGGGGGCGAAACCCGGCGCCGATATTAAGCCTACCCTCGACGAGATTCGCCAATGGGTCCAGGGTTTGACGTCCCACCCGACGGACTTTGTACCGAACTTAAAGTCCTCTCCACATAGCTCACAAATACTTTTTTTTTCGTACAGACACATCTAATTATAGGTCCAACTGACCCTCTATTGGTTTATTTTTCTTCAAATGAAAGCGCATGGGCGAACTTTGAGACAAAGTTGAAAAGGTTGGTTGACTTTACTGTGGTCATTTTCAAAAATGTGAAAACAGTTTTGTACAATTATGTCAAACTGCAAACTGAATGATGAGAGAATATGAAACTGAGCAAAAAAATGCTGTGGAAAACATAAGAATGTATCTAACTCACTAAAATTTCTTTTCCGCGGTCCACGGTAAGCAAAATTCAAAAATGAAGGGCGAACCGAGGGAGGGTGCAGTGAAACACATTTTTCCAAAAATAATGAAGTATCAGTCCTGCATTATGTCAATTTGAGGAAAGAGGTTGTATTGCTATGATTCTGCCCTATACCCTTGGTGAGATAGAGGTGAATTTAATTAATTTGATAGGTTGGGCATCCAGTACTCTAGCTAACACAGCAACCCGAGCCCCCTACCGAAATGTTTTATTGTCCTACAAAACTTCATTAGGTAAACACATTTTAGTAGATATTTAGAAAGATTTTTTTTTATTTTCTCGTGTTTTGTCTTTCATGTACTACTGTTATCTTCCCAAAATGAGGCCCTAAATATCAACATTATTATCATTTGGGTATCTTACAAAAGCATTTAATTACAATAAAACTTAACCCTTAATTCTACTTCAACCTCACCACAAAAACGTTCTCAACTTGACTATACTGTTTCCTCATTTGTGGGTTGATGCACAGTAAATCAAATTAGAAAAACATTCATACCCTTTTTTCCACATATTTTTTCATAAGAGGAAAAGTGAAGCAAGTAACTAAAAACCACTTTGTCAATGAAGTGTGACATTATATCAATTTTTTACTCGCGTTGTTGAAATATAAAACAAAATCATCCCAGAGTAAGCGTTCGCAAATTCCCTACCCTAATTAAAAAAAAACATGTTTCTACAGCTAATAATTCAAGTTTTGATATCATCCCTGCAAGAACTAATACAAAGTACATTTATGAGGCGGAAGTTTGCATAGTGAAGTAGGATTCTACGCTATGTTCTTTACTTCGTTAATCTAACCAGGATTATTTCACTGTGATAGTTGAAACGAGGAATTTCACATAAGTGGTGTTAATAAGCGAGTAAAACAAACAATTTGAGAATGAATAGAGCTCCACAACGTAGAGTAAGTGAAATGCGGAGTATATTATTTCTCGAATGAATTGAGAAATAAAATTTCATCAGTCGCTCGACATTGCTACAATTCCAATGCAGTGTGAGAAATGCACAATAAAAAGGTTATGGTTGCCTCGGAAGGAGATTTAACGAAAGCTCGATGGGAATGATGGAGTCAGGACTTTAATGGGTTCAATCCCTCTCTCACCGTAACTGCCTTAAATAATATATGTAAACGAACATACGACTGTTCCGCGAAACTACCCCTCTCGAAGGTAAAGCGGAGACTCTAGCAGGAGTCCGCAGGAGGGCGTATTTTGGATGTTACGAAAGAGGGAGTGGGGGGGGGAGTTATGGATATGGAGGGAGGGAGATTATACGCTTGGATGGAGGCAGCAGAAACGGGGTGATGCATTAAAGACAATTCAAACTTGCCCCTTGCGCTCCACGCCCATGTTTATTATTCATGACGCAGATGGCGCCGCGCTTCAGACTGCTCGTTAGCGTGTAACGCGTGGATGTCTAAGCGATTTGTTTTTCGGTTTGGCCCAGCGCTATTCTCTTGTCATTTTTTTTCGAAGCGTACGCTCCGTCTGCTTTGCCTCTTCCACCTCTCAGGACGCGTTCCGTCATTCGCCAACCCGCGGGAACATGCGTTCGGGACACCAGTAGTGTGAGTTAGTTAGCTTCAAGGATGGGGAATAACTGAGCAAAATTAAGTAAGCTACCGTTGACGATTACTTTTTTAAAGTTTTTTTCCTTGCAATCATTACATTTTTCTAAAGGTAACTATTCCTTGCAATCCCTCATATGCATCTCGCATGATAACTTCAAACACAAATTTGGCATAACGCAGAAACTCTTCTAGTATCCATAGTGTAGCCGGAAGTTGTGTCTATACTTTGCAAATTTCATTATTTATTTCAATTTTACCTCGCCATACTTCCATCCTGCATAATCATTTCTATCGGCAACCTGCCATGGCTGATAATTATAAGAGAGTTCCTTATTTTGGTATTTAGCACCGTATTTTTAGCCAGCTGAAGGTATGAACTCCGAAAATATGACTGTGAGATGCAAACATTGCATTGTAGCAATGGTTCTTAGGGGTTCGTGAGGAGAGTACCGACTGCAGTGATGCTATTGCTCTGGTAGAGAATTTTTAATATTTGTATTAAATACAGTGTGTTTAAATAATAGCTTGATGTAAAATAATGGCATGAAATAGATCCTCCCACATTGACCTCTTTGATTAATTTCCAAAGTTTTATCAAAAGTAACTTTAATCTACTTGTAACTGTACCTAGTCACTATTAAAAAATGTGATCGGTACTTGTATCTGGTTACAAATATATAAGAGTAACAGCATCACCTCTAACTGAGCCAGGTTACGTTTTTTTTAACTCTTTCCGTTTCTGGTTATCTCATCGGTAGTGGCGACCAACTGCTCTTTTCATATGCGCCATTCAGTATTGGTGAGTAAAATTGTAAGGTGAGTGCGTGATAGGAAGTGAGAGTAATTGTAATTGAGTGAACGAGTAAGTAATATGAAGAGTCTGGCCGATAGGAGAATAGAATGGAGGGCTTTTTCAAACTAATCTTTGGATTTCTGACCGATGATGATGATGAGGAATTGTATGTGCGTAGGAATATTTCAGGGAACTGAGGTGGAGGTATCAGCTTACTCTTGCCAAAAGGTGCCAAGAGACCACCAGTTTAATGTCCCATATGACAATAAAGTGTTGAACTCAATGTACCGTCCACACAGAACTCGAGTAAGGTCAAGTAACACCCCTGAAACAATCTACCGCAGCCGGGATTCGGGCCCGGATCCACTGGATGGAAAATGTACTCCAGTTCCCGCAAGAAGCCAAACGCTCCAAAGGTGTGGCGCATTTAACAATTGCCCATCATTGCCATGGTATAATTGGCGAATAAATTTAACCATATTCAGAAATAGACATCTTTTTTATGGCACTTGACGTGAATATTAGAGGTGATGCTGCTACTAATCCCAATTCCTCCTCGTAAAGTAAGCTGTGATAACCATTATTATTAAGGATACAGAAGAGAATTAGGAAGGCCTTTATGGATATCTAGTGATATAGAACTCATGGATTAAAATAAAAATCCAGAGAAGATGATTACACAAAGGATGAATGATGATGAGAACAGATTAACACAATGGATAAACTACGCAACAGTGAAAAATATCCTTTTGTCTAACTGGAAAATACTGTATTATGGGCAAGTGGGATCATCATCATCATCGGTCAACAATACTGGGATTGTTTTGACGCATCTTTCCACTCGATTCTTCTATCGGCCAATCTTATCATATTGACGTAATTCTTCTCTTTTACATCCTTCACAACCTGTTCCATGTATCTCATACGAGGCCTGCCTTTTCCGATCTTCCTGTTCACTTCTCCCTCTACAGTAGTCTTCATCAGGCCATCGTGTCTTAAGATATGGCCGATTATGTTGTCCCGTCTTCTTCTTAGAGTTTTCAGCAGACTTCTCTTTTCTCCCTCTCTTCTTAGGAATTCCTCGTTACTTACTCAGTTGATCTATTTAATCTTTATATTATTCTGTAGCACCACATCTCGAATGCTTCTATACTTTTCTTCTCCACTGCTGTCATCGTCCATGCCTCACTGCCGTAGAGAAACATGCTCCAGATGTACGTACTGATGAATTTTTTCCTGACTTCTTTGTATTTCTAGCTGTAAGTAAATTCTTCTCTTGAGAGAATGACCTCTTTGCCTGGGCTATTCTACTCACTATTTCTTTCTTGCTTCGTCCATCGTTGGTTACTCGACTTCCTATGTAAGAGAACTCTTTCACCTCATCAAGTTTTTGTTTTCCTAGTTTGACATTGGTTTTGGCCTCTTCTTTCTTGCTGCGCACCATTATCTTGGTTTTCTGGGGGCAGGTAGAAAACAGCATGAGACAATCGGTTTTGTCGCAGGCAAATAGTCTGTTTGCAGGCGTGAAAGTTAGAGGTGACCTCGAGATGGGATGGTCAAAGACAGGGACCATTCATAAACTTGGAAATGTTATTAAAATACTTAACTCATGGCTTTAAAAGCGTTGTTTTTGTTCAAGATTCGAGAAGGTGCTCCTGCTAGCACGCACCATTCACGATTCAAGTGGCTGGTCACTTGAGCGAGAGAGATGAATTGTGGAAACAGTGACACAGCCTTGTCTCTGACTTGCCGAAAGCTTGGGGGAATGGTGAGAGGGAAAAAAATGTAGGAGAAGGAAGGTTAAATTGGTTGTTTAATGCCGCATAAGAAACCAACTGGCGTTCCAAATGCAAAAGAAATTAAGATAATTGCCGCCTCTTGAAATTCCGTTAAATATTTTGACGTGAATTCTTCTGTAAAATCGGACCAGGGGTACGCAGTATTCCAGTATGCCAATGATCCCGCAGGGGGATCATCGGCAGACACTTGCACCCCACGAAAAGTGGTGGTAATAGAATTCAAAGCCCCCGAACTCCATAGTAATCGGACTATGGACATATATAAACTGTCACGGGTTGAAAGATCAGTTCATCATGAACAAAATGATACTGATAAATCAAAATCTATCATGAAGACGCAAAAAGGAGCAGGCCAAGCAGGTGCGAGTACGCGGCTGTCTTATACTGTGGCTATCACAAATCCATGATGCTAAACGTCATCGTAGAATACTAAGCACTGCCCACACTCCACAAAACCTGGCTAAATGAATGATCACCAAACAAATACCCGTCGCCTTAATTTCACCTGGAATCCAAGTCCCAGGTATTCCGTCCAAAAGTATTTTACAAATCAAACCTTACGCAAAGACATCTGCAGATCACTGTGCCAGGACTTTTCACGCAATTTTTAGCGCACTCACTTGCCGTTCATACGGAATATAAAATATATTACAAGCTTAGGTACCGTATTACCACGCAAAAGGGGAGGACGGGTTCGATTAAATTTCATGATGCACAGTGGACAGGGAAAGGGAGGGCCCAGTTACGTTGAGAGAAAGATGCTGAATAAATATGTTGTATTTACATGAATAATGATGATGTCAATAATAATTAGTATATAAAAAATGGTGTCTCATCTTATCTACATCTACATTTTACCTTGCGAACTACCGCAAGAGCGTAGTTCCCCCAGCAGTGATGTTCACTGTTAGCTGGAAAAAAAATTCTAATTAACGATGAAGAATAGGGTGTAATATTTTTGAAATTATTATAGTTTGCTTGCGTTTAGTTATGCTTTTCGCCTTTAAAAACGAATTTTTGCATCGCTCGGTCCGGCAGGTGATTTTTCTAAATGTCTTTCTTCTGCCTATCCCAATCACGTAGAGTCGAGGTAAAGAAAGATGTAGGTGAAGGAAAGATAATATGCCTGAAGAGTCAGACATATGAGATTTGAACTTTTGGAGTAATTTAAATCTTGCAAACAATCTTCCAGAATCTAGGGTTTACCAGCCAAGCTCTTCCAGCCGTGTAACACATTATGTACGTTTACAGATTTTACAACTGTTTTTTAAGAAACTGGCTGATTTTCTCTGAATCATATTCATATCCCTATTAAAATCTTTATACGCTCATAGCAGAGACATAGAAGGAGCTGAATGAGATGCTAACAACCATGGAAAGGACAATGGCCAGACATCAACTGAAGATCAATAAGAAGAAAACTAAGATATTGGTGTGCAGCAAAAGAGAAGAGGCCAAAACCAACGTTAAACTAGGAAAACAGAAACTGGAAGAGGTGAAAGAGTTCTGTTACCTGGGAAGCAGAGTAACCAACGATGGACGAAGCAAGAAAGAAATAGTGAGTAGAATAGCCCAGGCAAAGAGGGCATTCTATCAAAAGAAGAATCTACTAACAGCTGGAAATACAAGCTTGGAAGTAAGGAAGCAATTCATCAAAACGTATATCTGGAGCATGTTCCTTTACGGCAGTGAGGCATGGACGATGACAGCAGCGGAGAAGAAAAGGGTGGAAGCATTCGAATATGGTGCTATCGAAGAATGATGAAGATAAAATGGATCGACCGAGTGACAAATGAAGAAGTCCTAAGAAGAGTGGGAGAAAAGAAAAGTCTGCTGAAAACTATAAAAAGAAGACGGGACAATCTAATCGGCCATATCTTAAGACACGATGGCCTGATAAAGACAATCGTCGAGGGAAAAGTGAACGGGAAGATTGGAAGAGGCAGGCCTCGTATGAGTTACATGGAGCAGGTCGTAAAGGACGTGAAAGAGAGGAACTACGTTGGTATGAAGAGGTTGGCCGATAGAAGAATCGAGTGGAAAGCTGCGTCAAACCAATCCTAGGATTGTTGACCCTTGATGATGATGATACGCTGTATCCAGTATTGAGAATTAAATAAGGTGTAAATGAATCCTGACTGTTTTATTACCACCACAATGGGAGGGTTCTTTGGCATCGCCACATATTTATAGGTGAGGGACTTGGATAATGTTACGGATCAATTTCGGGGAGGAGGATGGGAAGGAATTAAAAGTGGAAAAGCAGCGTTACGTTAATATGATTAACCCTTTACAATTACTCTCGATTCGTGGCACTTAAGTCGATTGTTTTACTTTTTCTAACTTCAATTTGTCTGTAAAACTTCCGCTTTAATCGTCCTTTGGTGAAATATGGCAACCTCTCTGAGCCTAAACTATCCGAATCAATGTAAATGATTGCATCATAGCGCAGGGGTGTCCAATATTTTTAGACCGTGAACCATTCTAAAGATGAAGGCATTGTCTGGGATATGTCCAGCACTTTTTACAATTGATTTATTCCTAACTTTTACAAACCAAAATAAAATTGAAAACTCACTCATAGTGAGTTTTCAATTTTAATGCGGTTTGTAAAAGTTCGGAATAAATCAATTGTGATTTTGGAATTCCACAAAGTTACAAGTGAACTTATTTAATTTATATGGCACTTTTTATGCTACTTTTGCTAAACTACTTTTATTAGGCCTTAAAGTTGTGCATTATAAAAAAGGCAAAAAATAAATCACGTCAAAAGAAAAAGGGCTTCATTGAACAACGATGCAAACCTTTTTACAATAAATGCAAATAAATTATTTGCGATAATTTTACTCTCTGGACCAAATGCATCACCGTTCTGGGCCTTGTGTTTGTGGAATATGGCCTTTGGTCGAATGGATCAGGTTGGTGTGTTGGCAGGAGAACTGGCCTCGCAGCCCGAGGGCCCGGATTCGAATCCCGGTCGAGGCAAATTTTTCATTTTTAGTTATACCGGTCCCTACTTAGTGCCTTGTGGAGAGCATTTCGAGTCCGGTACTCTAATCTTCAGTACTATAGTTTCATCTATTCCTACCTCCCCTCTTTCTATTCCTATATTTCTGTACATCCACGTGTTCAGTTTGAACCCGGAGATGAGGTTGGTGTGGTTGGCTTAAGTACTAGCCCTTCTTCCAGAGGACCTAAATTTGAATCATGGCAGTGCCAGAGATTTTTCAGTGGTATACAGATCCCTACATAAATTCTGTATAGAGAAATCTTCACGTTCAGTACTCTGTCCGTCAGACGGGACGTTAAGCCATGATCCCTTTGGCGCTTCTCGTTGAGAGTACGGTAACGCATACGCCGGGTTTATCTCCACGCTTCCTCCATTGAATATGTAAGTCTTCCGGGATTTTTGCCGTGTATATCCATTTTCTTGGATGACGGTTTCGCCGGCGTTGCAGTCGGCGTCTTCAGATCATAAGTGTTCTTTATTCCCTGATTCCCTAATAGCTCTCACCTTTATCTCGATACCCACCTATCCTCTCCCACAAAAATGGCCTCAGTTTTCGGGTGGCTCCCCCAAATAACTAGATTGTCGAGAAAGATTGTCGTACTGATAGATTCAAAATTTCATTTTTCCCCCGTACTATAAGAAAACACAAGAGGCAGCATAGCAAAGGAATAGGTAGGGGAAATATTTCAGAGTAGTCCGTAGTGCATTATGCATGTATTAACAATCAATACCTTTATTAACAATAGGCAGTATAGCAAAGGGATAGGTAGGGGAAATATTTTAGAGTAGTCTGTAGTGCATGATGCATGTATTAACAACCAATCCCTTTATTACTACGTAGATACTGACCATAGTTGCATGAGGCCCTATTATGTAGCATGTTTCCATTTAATAGCTTGTTTGCATGTCATTGCTTGGTGATCTTCACCCCCTGCCACACACCCCCGCGGTGGCTTGCAGCGTATCGCGTGGATGTAGATGAATAACTACTACTACAACCAACCCTTTAATCGAGTTGTAGAGAGGGAGCAGCAAAGCACTTCCCTGACCGGTTGCTGGATCGGAGTCGAGTATCTCATTCAGCCCCGATGGGTGGATAGGGTCGGCATCCTCCCAAGGGTCGCTCTCATCAGCCAGTCGACGCTCGAGAGGGGGTGAAACCGGTTGGCAAGGGTGCCGGCGGGATCAAGAGGGGGAATCGCAGGGTTGGGTGTCCGGTAGGGAGAGCGGCGAAGGGATTAGGTGCTCGCGTTACACACGCGCCACTAAACATTCCCATCGTTTCCTACGTGGCTCACGACCGCAAACCAGAGGCAAGGATTGAGAGGATTTTCGCGGACTTAACTTTCGGTGTTTGGCGTAATGTGGGATTCTATAATCAGTAGCCGGCGCTGCATGCTGGACGAAGTCATGCGAGATTCGAATCTGGATCACTTCAACTTCCCCTCCCGCCTCTTTTCAGCTCCCGCCCCGAATTTTCCATCTCGGTGAATCGCATTCGGGAATTCAATTGTTCCTTTCGTGCCCTTCGGGATTCAGTCACGCATGGGTCTCTCAACTAGGGTTGCCAACTCCTGTATACTTATGATGTTACTCTATCCCGGTAAATAGCATTGGTAAAATTTCTCGAGCTCTCAACCAATTTTAAAAATTCATGTTTGCCGACGTTTTGAGAGACAGCTTGTCGCTCATCCTCAAGGAAAGAATGTCGGAAAACTTAAATTTTAGCCAGTTCATAATTTTATATGCCCAGGCTAGGTCCATTCTGATTGGTCGAAAGGAGGTTGTTGACTCAGGAGACCGTTGATCGACGGCTTAACTCTTGAAATTATTTTTCTTTTCAAAACGGAATTCCAAGCATTACTCATGCTATAACCGGAATCATCGTAAATATTTTAGGCTTGTCTACCTGTAAAATTGGTGGTAGTTGACCACAGAATAAATTTGGACCCTAGAATTAAATGAGATGACTCGAAACTTCTTTAGCGTTCAGCAAACTTTATGGGTGAACTTACTGAGATACCCTTGAAATACGGATAGAGAAGAAAAATTTCAGTCGCAACTCCTGATATTGCATCAGCAATACTTGGAATCCCATTTTGAAAAGAATGAGATTACCAGGGCTAAGCTGTTGATCAAAGGTCTCCGTAGTCAACAATCGGCTTTCATTTAATCAGAAAAGGCTTAGACTGGGAATATTAACGTATAAACTGGCTAAGATTTGCGACACTCATGCCTTGAGGATCTTGAGGATATGTGACGAGTCGTCTCACAAAACATCGGCAAAGATGGATATTTTAAACCAGAGGAGACTCCTGAAGTGTTGATTCCGGGAATAGCCCATTCCTCGAGTAAGAAATTCCGGGAGAGAAATTCAAGGGCACATAACATTTTGAGTACCCTAGGGTTTAAGTTCTTCATTAATGAGCGCCATATATGTATGTGCAGAGCTATCGAAATGTATCTACATCTACCTACTAACATAATTTTATATAATTTAGCACGATTTTACTAGCAGAGTCATTGGCATATACGAGAGAGAGGAGTCAATTCAATTTTGCTGTAATCGTTCAGGACCCCCAGAATATCACTCCCGAAGCATTTTTTTTCCTTTTCAAGGATAGCAACAAGGATAGCATTTTAACGATTCACCGAGTGAGGTGATAGTATTACTGAGAGAAAAATGCATCAGTCTGGGAAGAGGGATATTTCAAAAATCACTACCCAATTCCAGAAGACTCCCGGCAAAACCGGGAGAGCTGGTAACCCTAGTTACAACTAAAATAAATATTTCTCGGGTTACACACCGGGCGATATCGTTGATTGACGCTAAGGTTTCGATGACTGATGGCTATGGTGGACTTCACAACTAGTTAATACAATATTCATTATTATTAGTCCAAGACATCTTGAATCAAATGCATTTCTCCAAAGAAATAAAGTATATTCACTTGCACTGCTGTAGCGAAAGTCGTAACCGTCTGGGTCCGATGTCGTACATAAATTAATATTCACGTGATTTGTTATTCTCGCAAAAGAAAATAAGTTTACAGTTTCATACATTATCATGCAAGTGACTAAAAATTCTAGTCATGAGTATATTATACCTATTCTAAAATTCCCCTGATGTTTTCATTTTAATCTATTTCTGTCCCTAACTGTATGTGGAAAGTTTTTTTTAACCCCACTGTCTAATTATCTATATCTCTAATTTTATAACCTAGTATGCCATAATATGTTCGTGTTCTTAATTTATTTTTAGCATCATTAGAGAACATGTCCACCTTCAAATTCTGAACGAGATGTATTACGTACTTTAACCTACGAGCTAAAAACGATTCCTAGCGTCATTCTTCTGATCATTTTGATACACTGCTAAACCAATTGGAACTCCCTTTTACAATCCTAGTCGCTCTTTGCTGCAGAATGTCTAGTCCTGTTCAGTAAAAAATTCAAATGAATGTATCCCTCAACCATTTTGATTGACGATGGTAGTGATAGGGATTCCCTAACTATGTATTAAAAGTATACATCTTTCGATAAAATTAAAACTTTACTCACGATAAAGTTTTCAATGCGTATTATATCAAAATCAGAACCCTAATATTTTGCAGAAAATTAAATGATGTTATCTCACAATCACGCTCAAAATCAACACAATGCTGCCTAAACCTTCGAAATGTATACCCGTCCCATTCTCAGTCATCCATGCACGTCTCTTTGGCCGCAGCTAATAGTACCCAATCACGGTGCTTAAATATGCCATCTTCTCAAAGTCTGAAATTAGGTCTATGGTGTTAAAATTATTATATCTCACTAAAGTAACAATATGAGGAATGAGAATGGCCCTGTGACTGGAAAAATTATGGTTTGAGTTTACGATTTCCCTATCCCTGAAGAGATATAGTATAACTAATTATTGTATAAAATCATATGAATTCATATCAATATTTTAACTTAGGAGAGATATAAGCGCCGATCTGGTCTTTGATTTACTTTACTTCCAGTGATATATCAATGAGAACCTATGTTTATCATCAACACAAGTCAGCAATTCTAACAAGATTGGTTTGACGCCGGTCTCCGCTAGATTCCTCTATAAGCTAACCTCTTCATGTTTACATACTCCATCTCTATCCTCCACTGTTTTCTCTATATATGACATGCGAGGCCTACTGTTTCCATCATTCCGATTCACATTTCCTTTGGCAATAATCTTCATCAGGCCATCATGTCTCACGATATGACCGATTACATTATCTCGCCTTCTTTTTAAGGTTTTCAGAATACTTCCGTTTTCCCTCACCCTCACTATGACTTCGTTAGCCAATCGGTCGATCCATTTTATCTTCATCTCCTTTCTGTGACAACACTTTTCAAATTCTTCCAGCCTTTACTTCTCTGCTGTTGTTATCGTCAATTCCTCACTGCCATATAGAAGCTTGTACTAAGAGTAATAAGAAAGAAATATGTTCACGCAATCCCAGTATCTCAGTATAAGGCATATATAGTAGTCTTAAGGTAGTCGTTATTCGGGGGAGGTAACCGGCAGCTAAAGTCATTTGTCCCATTTAGTACATATATACAGGTGAGTATTTGGAAAAAGTTAGGTGTTGGCCATGAAAAGAGAAAGCGCGGAGCGAAGCATGGCACCGGCATTGGCCTACACTTAACAAGAGGTGCCGATGACTTCACGGTTTAACGTCCCATACCACGGACAGATTGCTGAACATAATGTGGTCTCCACATAGCGCTGTATTAGAGACTGTTTTAGCAAAGAAAAATTCACCACAGCCGTGACTCGAACTGGGGCACACAGGATAGGAGGCTAAGCACGATTTACTACGAGTTCAAGCATTAGCATTAGTCAAAAATCCTAAGATTGATTTGACGCAGCTCTCTACTCGATTCTTCCATCGGATAACCTCTTCATATTAGCATAAATCTTCTCTTTCAGTTCCTTAACAACTTGTTCCACGTATCTCATAAGGCTTTCCTTTTCCACTCTTTCCATAGTATTCCGATTCGCATGTGGTAATACTCTTTCAATTCCTGAAGATAAAATTTCCAATTTGGTATCAGAAAAGTAAAAATCCGTTGCTTCCTCCGATGGCGATAACTGTCTGTAATCTGTCATGTATCCAACCGGGTTCTCATGTAGTCATCCAGGGCCTCGATCATGGATCTTCATAACGTGTGCGCTAGCGTTATCGTTATTTTTTTATTTGACTTATGTCAGAGAGAACGTTATCTCCATTCTTCATTTTTTACACAGCACTTTAAATCGCTTATAACAATCAGTGGAGCGAATTTTATAGACGGTTATTGTTAACCCTGCGCTACTCTAGAGGTAATCGTTAACGATAAAGATTGCGATAACGTGAAATATAGATCCGTGATTCCACACCAGGTATTAATAAACTGATTCAGGTACTCATGTAATCGTCAGGTTATCATGTATCCCTCAGGTACTAATGTATTCGTCAGGTTATCACGTATCCCTCAGGTACTAATGTATTCGTCAGGTTATCATGTATCCCTCAGATACTAATGTATTCGTCAGGTTATCACGTATCCCTCAGGTACTAATGTATTCGTCAGGTCATCATGTATCCCTCAGGTACTAATGTATTCGCCAGGTTATCATGTATCCCTCAGGTACTAATGTATTCGTCAGGTTATCATGTATCCCTCAGGTACTAATGTATTCGTCAGGTTATCATGTATCCCTCAGATACTAATGTATTCGTCAGGTTATCACGTATCCCTCAGGTACTAATGTATTCGTCAGGTTATCATGTATCCCTCAGGTACTAATCTATTCGTCAGGTTATCATGTATCCCTCAGGTGCTAATGTATTCGTCAGGTTATCATGTATCCCTCAGGTACTAATGTATTCGTCAGGTTATCATGTATCCCTCAGGTACTACTGTATTCGTCAGGTTATCATGTATCCCTCAGGTACTAATGTATTCGTCAGGTTATCATGTATCCCTCAGGTACTAATGTATTTGTCAGGTTATCATGTATCCCTCAGGTACTAATATATTCGTCAGGTTATCATGTATCCCTCAGGTACTAATGTATTCGTCAGGTTATCACGTATCCCTCAGGTACTAATGTATTCGTCAGGTCATCATGTATCCCTCAGGTACTAATGTATTCGTCAGGTTATCACGTATCCCTCAGGTACTAATGTATTCGTCAGGTTATCATGTATCCCTCAGGTACTAATGTATTCGTCAGGTTATCATGTATCCCTCAGGTACTAATGTATTCGTCAGGTTATCAAGTATCCGTCAGGTACTCATGTATTCGTCAGGTACCCATCTATTCAACCGGATACTGAAATACCTATGAATGAATATTTCTGGCACACACTCATTCTTTAAAGTCCGCTGAGGGTGCAGCCGGCCATTGGGGGGGCCGACCGCCCCGCAAAGGAGGGGGGGGGGGGGGAAGGGGGAAGTGACGTGGGTGATGAGAGGCCGCAAGTTTGACGCGAACGGCGGAGGAATCGTGGATGCATTATTGCAGACGGCGGTGGAAGGTGGGAGGAGGAGGAAGGAGAAGAGAGGAGGGAGGGCGAAAAGGCTGAGGGGATAGAATCCGCCGCCAACACCACCACGTGCTCGGGAGAGATGGAATCCGTAATTGAATAAAAAGCCACCAGGGTGCCTCATTTCCGGTGGCGCCGCTGTTCCGCTCTGGGTCTCCTTACCTCCTCCCACCCTTCCCTCTCTCCAACACACGCCCATTCCCCACCCTTCCCATGATCCAACGCGCACGTTCCATCCCTCTCTCTCTCTCACCCGCCGCGAACTCGTTCGGCCCCTCAAGCCACGCACGGCGCCAACTTCCCCGAGCGCGTTGATGTGCCGCTGCGGCATCACTGTCGTCATAATTATTCACTCCGCCCCATTAAATATGCCCAGCTCCGTCTTGATGCGGAGCATTCGACCGTGTGCATGCGTAAACGCGAGAGGCGAGGTCCCTTTTGCCTACGCAAATCCCCCTCCACCCTCGCGATCCGGCTGAAGAGTGGGTGACCCCAGCCTCCTCATGCCCCCCTCCTATCCCTGATTAGACTATTATCCTCTCTAGCCGAGGCGGGTGAAGACAGGCCGTGTAAACACCTCGATGAAGAATTCTGCGCTTTCTCTCCTCCCGTTATTCTTTTACACCACGAATGTTTGACGAGCTCGCCAGATATCCCGTAAGTTTTCCGGAGGTAGAGCAGAGTTAATGAACGTAGTTTTTTTTACTCAAGAATAGAGGCGTTTCCGGAAAGTAAGTATCAATTAGGGGGAAAATACTGAAATATTTACCCCAGATAATTTTATTTTTACGTTTAGTATATTCCTTTAACAACATTTCTGCATATTACTGGAGCAAGCATTGTCATGTTAGCCTATCGGTAACAATGAATGGGGGTGCTTGGGAACGATTTGGCCCCACCTACTCCGTAAAAAAAACATTGCTTTTGTACCGCCTCTTATGGAGAATGCATGTGTATTAAAACATAAATATCAATAAAATCGTACGCAAATTTCATCGTAGCGGGGTCAGGTAATATTTCTAATGCTATATAATGTAGGTCATAATGCAATTGATTCCATGCTGAGATAGATTTTGTTACTAAAATTGGTTCAAATGTATCTCATTTAAACCATATATTTGGCGCATATTTGCGTGCTTGCACATTCTCCACTTTTAAATTGATGCATTTTAACTGCGCACATCATAGGCTCCACTTACTCTGATCAAACTATTCTAGGGATGCCGGGGTAATATTTAATCTCAAATTTTGGCCATGATCAAACTTTTTAATGGCAAATGAACGGGTCCCAGTATGCATTGGGCACATTTTTGTAATATAGGTAGGAGTATTTTACCAGCCAGGATAGGTTTCTTGACCCAATTATACACTTTTCGGTACTGCTGAGGGTTTCTTTCCTTACGGCATTACCATCTTTAAGGCAGCACATGTCACATATCCGTACATGTTCTCCATCAAGCCTATCCTATTCCTCCCTTCACCAGTTAATATGATGATTTTCAATAAAACATTGCGTTTCATTACTTGCCCATCCAGTTACGCTATTGATATACATTATACCCTGATATCCCCCGCAATGATACATGTCAGGGTGTGAACCATCACCAGTCGAGCACTCAAACCAAGAGGTCAAATTCTAAAAAAATTACTAAAATATATTTTTATTAGTCCGAAATATCTTAAATTAAATGCAAAGCTACTTATAAATAGTGTATTTTCATATGCACTACTTTAGTGAAAGACTTCACCAACTAGGTCAGGAATCGTACGCAAGCATTCACATATTTTGTCAATCACGCAAAAGGAAATAAAATGTATACTTCCTGTCATGCAGGCATGCAAAAATGCCAGTCAAAAATCTACCATGCCTAATTTAATTTCTTCCTGGGGTCTTCGTTGCAATCTATTACTGTACCTACCTAATTTTGTGCGGAAAAATATATTTTTGAACCCCTCTGCCTTACAATATTTAACCAGAGTAATCTTTACCTCTAATTTTACCTTCGTGATCTAGCCTGCCGTAGTACACTGGTGTTTTCTATTTATTTTTAACTTCTTTCGAGTACATTCTGCCTTCAATTTCTGCAGGAGATTTATTCGGTACTTACCATACAATCTGATAATGATTCTGACCAAATTATTTTAATTTTTCGATACACTGCTATGTTTACTGTAACATCTTTTAACGAACCTAGCTACCCTTCTCCGCTCAGTCTAGTTCTGTAATCAAATCTAATTCATTTCAATTATATATATTCTTACTGAATATTCAAAGTGGGCGCAAATATTTGTGATTACATACCGTATGTGCAAATAAAGGTTTAAAACACTACGCAAACACATATTTTCCGTTCAAATTCTCATAAATATGTGATAAATGGTATAAAGCTACGTTATGATTTGTGATTAAACATCCTAGTGGTAACTTTAATTATATTTATTATATTCTAATTGCTTTAACTTACAACCTGATTGCGATTCCCAACCAAATTTTTCTAATATTTTGATACATCTATCGTAACAATTTCAAACAAACGTAGCTGCTCTTCATTGATTTCGCACCTGGTGTCCTCCGGCGAATTTCATTCCTCCACAACCATGCCCATCACCTCCTTATTTCTTTCCCCTCATTGTACTTTCTCCATTCTTCTTAAATTCCTGCGTTCCTACTTACTGTTTGTTTCATTAATCATATTCTATTGGTCACGGTAGATTTCTTAGGGCTACTTATACCAAGTTAGACACTTCTGAAAGTTTCATTTCCTAAGCTATTTTTCTCTTTGGTCGTAGAATAGAATAGAAGTTTATTGCTCTAGGACTGGTTTCCTATGGATAGTATGTACGAATAAATAAAGTGATGTCAGACAATACACTAAAAACTATAACATTTTCAGTAATAGAGATATTCACAGATTACAGGGGCATATATGAAATATTGATTTACATGTTCTGTTGATCTAGATTGGGATATTATATGATTTGGATACACTGTAAAAAGTTGATCTGATTTTCAGTGCGATCTGAATTTAAGCGCTGTCTGGTTTAAGGCAGGAACACGGATGCAAGGTGCGGAAGAGGCAGGAACATGGATGGTTGGTACAGGAGCAGTTAAGCAGGAAGCAGAGGAAGCAGGATTCTGGATGGTCTGATTTTCAGTCGTTCGCCTGCCTTATTTTTAGACAAGATATTACTGCTGAAATTCAACATACCCTGTCTTAAAATTGTTGCATCTGAAATTCAGATCGCTTTTGTACCTTAAAATCAGATCTACTTTTTACAGTGTATAATTTGTCATTATTTCCTTTGGTCGTAGTGTAGAGTAAGATTACAACTGCTTAGGATACATCGTAATATCCCAACTGAAGGAACCCTAAGCTTAATCCTAAGATGAAAATAACTCACATGTCATAATCGGGATCCAAACCCGCAGCATCTGAGTTGCCATGCCGATATTTTAGCGACTGTCTTGTCCGACATCTCATTTGTCCAGACAATGTCTTACCAACATTCTTCTTTTCCTTCATTCCAATGTTCTTCCTATGCATTGTCTTTAAAAACAATGTCCAATCACCCGTTCTGCTTCCTCCTCATTTTCTCCAGTAACTTTCTCTCCTTTCCAACAGAGCCAATCACCTCCTAACTAGCGTTCCTTTTCACCATTTTGTAAGTACTTGCTTTCCATCCTGAGGTCTTGGGTTCGAATCACGGCTGAGGCATATACATTTGTTATTGTTCGCGCACTGGCCCCTATGTGAGTGTCATGGGGACAGCCCTTCGAATACAGTACTTCTTTGGATGGGGCGTTAAACAGTGGACCCCTTGGCACATTTTATTAAGAGCAGGCTAATGCTGACGTCGGATTTCACCCCACCAATCCTCTTTTCCCAGTAAAAATCCCTACCCATATCAAATTACCCACTTATCTTAAATGGTGCAGATGACTTTGGCTGCCGATCTTTTATACCCTCTCCATTCTTCTCCATTCCCTCATTTAAAACTACATAATTTCGTCCTACATCAATATCCGTATTCCGAAACCAAATAACGTCACCTTCCCCATCAAACTGTTTACCAACGATTTTTACCAATATTTCCTAGAGTCTGAAGTAATGGCTCCTATATCTTGGTAGTGAAGTCACGCCGCTGAATTTCCAGCTTTTTTTTATAATGTTTCATTTTCTCCCGCACACTTTGGCGCACAATTTGGCGACTGACGTTTTGCTGAGTATTATCAATTTTTTTTCAATAATTAAACATTCCATCGGCATAATTTTTTGAAAATGACGTTATTTTGCGTAAGAGGCCTGTGGGGGAAATTAACCACATTTTCAACATAAAAATATTTAATTACAACAAATAAATTGAAACAGTAACGGTTAACAGAATTTTGGAGAGGTCGATTAAAATCCGTCCGAAGGACCAGCCGTGCCCACGCCGAAGGAGGTCCGACCACTGGTATGCGACAGGAAGAGGAGACGTCCAGGCGGTGTACGGCAGAGAGAGAGAGAGAGAGAGGGGGCGAACTGCATCAGCCGACTGCACACAAGAGAGAGAGAGGGCGAGAGACTCCTTCGCCTGGGTTCGAAGAGAGGGGAAGGAGGGGAGGGCGATAGCAGCTCCACCATAACGAAGAAAAAAAAAGAGAAGGGCGTTTAACAAGATATCGAACATCCCGCCCCCCTTGAACAACTTGTTCAACAACAGAAAACAGAGCATTCATAATACAATGAAGAAAAATGCAATCAATTACAAGAACATAAATTCAGCCAATCACAAAATGAACATGAGTAATAAATGTGAATCATGTCACGTCAATTGTCAATCGTCAATCGGGAGAGGGAATACTCGGATGGCAGGACGGGTAAGGGTACCTTTGGGGGTATGCAGCTGCACCACACGAACTATCCCATCGTCACCTGGTGAGGTCCTTGTCACACGGGCTAAGCTCCACTGGAGAGGAGGAGTCTTTGGTGAGTGTACTACAACTAAATCTCCAACCTTAAGATTGTCCTTTCGTAAAGTCCATTTGGAGCGTTGTTGGAGAGTATGTAGGTACTCCCGATGCCATCGGTTCCAAATGCGTTGAGAGAGTGCTTGCACCGTCTGCCATCGGCTCAGTCGATTTGTGATTAGGGCGGCGTAGTCATCCTCGGGAAGGGCGGTCAACGAGGTTCCGATGAGAAAATGTCCCGGGGTCAGCGCCGATACATCAGCAGGATCTGATGAAAGAGGTGTCAGTGGACGCGAATTAAGCATGGCTTCTACTTTGACAACAAGAGTAGTGAATTCCTGCAGGGTGAGAATCGTTTGCCCAATGGATCGACTTAGAAGAGTTTTGGCACTTTTAATCGCCCTTTCCCACAATCCTCCTTGGTGTGGCGCAGCGGGTGGTATGAAGTGGAATTTAATATTGTTGTCGGCTGCAAAATGGGAAATGTCATCTTTGATGATCGGGGAAGAATAAAATCTCCTTATTGTCCTTTTCAGCTGAGTGGATGCTCCAATGAAATTCGTCCCACAATCTGAGTAGAGGTCGGTACTTAGTCCTCGTCTCGATACGAACCGAGTTAGTGCGGCAATGAAGGTGTCCGTTGAGAGATCGGTTACAACTTCGAGGTGAACAGCCTTTGTGCACATACAGATAAAGAGGCACAAATAGGCCTTAAGTGGAACCATTTTTCTTAGTGCATGGCTCTTAATAGTATACGGTCCAGCATAGTCCATTCCAGTTTTCTGAAATGCTCGTACTTGGTTTACGCGGTACTTCGGCAAGTCTCCCATCAGAGGTGGCACGTTTTTAGGTTGGCACCGAAAACAGCGGATGCATTTAAAAATCCGAGAGCGGATAACGGATCGTGCAGAGATTATCCAAAAGCGTTCACATAAAATAGACTGCAGGAGTGTAGGCCTAGCATGTAAATATTTTATGTGATAGTAATCAATGAGGAGGTTAACTACATGGTGTGACTTGGGCAGCAAAACTTGGTGTTTTCCAGAATAAGGGAGGCCAGCGTGTTCTAGTCTACCTCCAACTCGGAGCAAGCCTTCGGCGTCCACGAAGGGGGATAGACGTTGAATTCTCGCGGTACAAGGTTGTCCCTTTTGGAGTAGTAGCAGCTCTTCCTTAAAAGCAGTTTGCTGAATGAGGAAGCAAATGACATGTGTGGCCTTTTGGAGTTCTTGAGATGAAAGCATACCATGTTCACTGTCCTGACGGCGACAATTTTGCGCAAACCGTCTGATGTATGCTATTACGCGCTGAAGTTTTGACCACTTGGAGAACCTAAGAAGTATATCCCACTCATTTGATACTGTGGAGGAGCAAACGTTGAATGCTGGTTGTTTTACTTCCGGTAAATCCTCGTCCATAAGAGTGAATTGAGATTTTGGCCAATATTCCATCGGAAGAGAGAGCCATCGAGGGCCAGACCACCATATGGAATTCTTATCAAAGAGTGGAGTGGGAATCCCCCGTGAGGCACAATCAGCTGAGTTGTGTTGCGATGAAACGTGAAGCCATCTTTCAGGAGGTAAGCATTCTTGAATCTGAGCTACTCGATTGGCTACATACACCTTTAGGCGATAAGGAGGAGTGCGGATCCAGGACAGAGCAATGGTTGAGTCACACCAGGCCGTGACGGACTCGATTTGGCTGTAATTTGACACCAAGCTAACACTGTAGTGGATCATTTTTGCTAACAAATATGCACCACAAAGTTCCATTCGAGGTAGAGAAATACGTTTGAGGGGTGCGACACGAGATTTAGCCATGAGTAATGTTATTTTGGGGCTGATATCAACAGAAGCACATCTTAAATAAATGACTGCGGCATATCCTAACTCCGATGCATCGGAAAATCCATGTAGCTGGACACTGGCTGATTTAGTAAGGAACAATGAGCGAGGTAGAGTAATTTCCGTTACTCTAGAAAGATGCTTCAGAATTCCCTCCCATCGGAGAGCAACATTTGGAGGGAGTGGATCATCCCATTGCAGGCCCAGGGTCCATAGGTATTGGATAAATGACTTGGCTAAAAGTACCACAGGAGTCAACCAACCGCAGGGGTCGTATATTCTTGCAACAGCGGAGAGCACTGAACGTTTAGAGTGAGGTATTTTGGATATATTCACAGCATAAGAAAAGTGATCAGATGCAGAATTCCACTGCATCCCCAGTATATTGTAGATAGGTTGCTCTGAATGCTGGAAGGAGAGAGGTATTTCCCTATCTTCTTCCGGAATATGGGATACCAAACTATCCGAGTTGCTGCACCACTTTCTTAACTGAAAACCGCCTAATGAGAGAAGCTGTGTTAATTCATTTTGAAGGGTGAGTGCCTCTTGCACACTATCTGCACCAGCAATGATGTCATCAACAAATGTTTGAGAGGTTAGGACGTGAGCAGCTCGCGGAAATTTGGCACCTTCATCTTCAGCCAACTGATGAAGGGTGCGGATAGCTAGAAAGGGTGCGCTTGTGACTCCGTAAGTAACAGTTGTCAATTTGTATACTGTGAGAGGGTCCGTAGGGTTTTCACGCCAAAAAATTAACTGGAAGTGCTGGTCATCGGGATGTATTTTGATCTGTCGATACATTTGACGGATATCGCACGCGAATACAACTGAGTGGCACCTAAATCGCAGAATAACTTCACAAATGTCATTTTGTAATTTGGGCCCCGACAATAAAATGTCATTGAGTGAGACGTTGGTTGAAGTCTTTGAACTGGCATCAAACACTACGCGAAGATTGGAATTTGGATCCTGATTTTTGAAGACTCCATGGTGCGGTAGGAAATAATGTGGAAATCCTGAGAATTGACCACAAGCTTCCATATGACCTAGATCTAGATACTCAGACATAAATTTATTATACTTCTCTCTCATGAGGGGTTGTGCTGACAGTTTTCTTTCCAAACCGAAGAATCTTCTTTTGGCGTTCAGCGATGAGTCTCCGAGATGGGAATGATGATTCTTGAACGGCAACCGAGTGATGTAACGTCCCGTTTCATCTCTGGTATGGGTAGATTGGAAATGTTCTTCACATAGCCGGTCTTGAGGGGAGAGAGAGAGATGAGGCACTTCCTCCAGCTGCCAAAACTGTTGGATAGAAGCATGAAGATCAGAATCATGAGTTGAAATTAAAGCGACGGAGTGCTGGTGATTGCTTTCAGAAGCTGGAATGATTGCAGTTGTTCCCATTAGAACGAAGCCAAAAATGGTATCGAAAGCCACTGGATAATTATCTCCAAGAATGCAGCGGAGTCCCGTGAACACGTGAGGAAAAAGATCAGCTCCAATTAAAACATCAACAGGAGAGGGTACATCAAAGGTCGGATCCGCCAAGACAAATGATTTTACTTTCTCCTTTACTTCAGGCGAAATAGTTGCGGTAGGCAAATTGGAAGTGATATTTTGTAAAATAACCATCGGATGTGAATGAGTGAGCACCTTGCCATTGATTGAAGATAAACTAAGACAGGTTACTCCATGAGATTTCACTTGAGATTGTGATATTCCATTAATGTCACTGGGTATTTTTCGGCGTGAGACGTTTAAGACTTGAGCGCAGCGTTCCGAAATGAAACTGCATTGAGCGGCAGAGTCTAGAATTCCTCTAACGACATGAGAGAAGCCACTCGGTGTAGTCAAACGAATCAAAGTCGTTGCTAACAAAACTGACATATTAGGTTTGGCCGACGATATGCCGACAAAACGTTTTTCGGCAGATAATTCCGGTGATGAGTTAACGGAAGTTAACAATGAGGTCAATTGTTCACTAGCGGTTGCGGTATCCTGGCGACTCTTTGGCGATGAATGAGAATTCAAGTCAAAATGCAGTAGGGAGTGATGTCTCTTATCGCAACTGATGCATCTCCGGGAGGAATTGCACGATTTTACAGTGTGAGATGTTCCAAGACAGTTGTAACACCACCTTTTCTCCCTCACTATTTCTTGCCTTTGTTGAGGCGATTTCTCTTTAAAGGCAGAGCACGAGTAAATGACATGGCTTGGGTTTCGACAGAATGCACAGCTATTCCCCGTAGTAGTAATCAGAGCAGTTTTATGAATTTTGTTCTGAGAATTTTTTATTGTTCCCTTTGATCGGCCGTCAATTATTGCGTCTTCAAAATGAACGCATTCGGCTTCCAAAAACTTGATCAAATCGGAGACCGCAGGAAGTTCATGATTGACGCCTCGCGTATCTTCAAAGCGCTTCCGAGTTTCGAAATTCAATTTCCGAGTGAGGATTGAGAGAAGCAAAACGTTTTCTTGGGTAATATCATACTGTAAAGCAGTTAATGCTTGCGTATTTTCAAAGTAAGTAGATAGAAACGAGCGAATGGTTGAAAGTGATCCGTCAGTTATAGGTGGCATGTCCATAATCTTGCTTACGTGGAGAGAAACTAGTTTCCGCACATTGTGGTAGCGCTTATGTAGCAAGTCCCAAGCAATAATGTAATTTTCACCGGTGATGGGCAGTCCAGAAATTAGTTGCAGAGCTTCGCCACGAAGAGAACTTAACAAATACTGGAATTTCTCGACTGGGGCTAATACTGGATTCTTATGGATTGTCATATCAAACGCGTTATAATAGGGCATCCATCTAATGGGTTCGCCAGCAAATTGGGGCAACTCGAGCTTGGGTAAGCGAACAGAGGATCGCGGTTGCGGATTTTCACAGGGGTTTTCAGATTGACCGTTAGCACTCGGTAGCAATGCAGAAATAACACACGCTGTTTCGACATAGAGGTCTAACATTTCTTCCCTTAATCTCATAACAAGTTCATCATCATCTTGATCCGAGGTCGTCTCTACGTCGGTGAAACGATTAACTAAATCATTAAATTCACTCATAGTGCTATCAAGCTCATTCTTCCAACACCGTAAACGTCTAATTTGGATGTCCGTAAGGGGCGAAACTTTTGCGGAGGCTTCCGTTGCGAACACGGAACCTTGGATCTTTTCAAGTCTCCTTTTCTGGAGATTTGACTTCCGGGCAAAGGTTGTGGAATTCATTTCACTTGTACACTCGCACTAAGGAGATAATAATAAATGTCCTTACCGCTTTTCCGTGGGCAGCCGCAAGGTAGAGAATGGGACGGGAAAAGAGAGGAGTGGTATAGCATACGCTTGTCGGTGACCACGTCAAATCCACGATGAGTCAGGAGCACGTGTCGTCATCCGTCAGGAGTCCATACAACTCAATTCCACGTACAGAGATATAAAACATAAAAAGAACAAAAACAGATCCACAATTAGCAACGATACTAATTAGCTGTATCTACCAAGCACTGGGTACAATGAATCCGGCCCGAAGGACCAAAAGAAATGTGGGGGAAATTAACCACATTTTCAACATAAAAATATTTAATTACAACAAATAAATTGAAACAGTAACGGTTAACAGAATTTTGGAGAGGTCGATTAAAATCCGTCCGAAGGACCAGCCGTGCCCACGCCGAAGGAGGTCCGACCACTGGTATGCGACAGGAAGAGGAGACGTCCAGGCGGTGTACGGCAGAGAGAGAGAGAGAGAGAGGGGGCGAACTGCATCAGCCGACTGCACACAAGAGAGAGAGAGGGCGAGAGACTCCTTCGCCTGGGTTCGAAGAGAGGGGAAGGAGGGGAGGGCGATAGCAGCTCCACCATAACGAAGAAAAAAAAAGAGAAGGGCGTTTAACAAGATATCGAACAAGGCCCATGGGTTCTTTGAGAGAAATTCAAGGTGTCGTCAAACTCCTATTTACTAAGCGTTTCCACCATGAGTTGCTCAATTGGCCGGTCGTGGGGCATCGAAGTGATAATACCTTACTAAAAAGTTCATTTTCAGTGAATAATTGTAGAAATGTAATGCAATAAAGTTAATGTGGTTGAAAGTGTTATACTAAGGTACATTTTAACCTCGGCAGTGTCTGTGTCGGCGAAATTCGCACAAAATTTTCTAAATGTGTGCTCTGATCTAGTGTGGTGTGTTTTTATTTTTCTCGAATATTTCTGTAGATTTTGGCAATTACGAGCAATAATTCTAGTATTATTGTCGTTTTTACCTCCTCCGCACCCTAATTTAAGTGGTTAGTGTTGTTAAAGTTAGAAGTTTTCGATTTCCAAGCGTAAGCAGAAGTGTAACCTCGTGAGGAACTCTCATATTTCGTCGTTTTTCTCGGAAAAAAAATCTAAAAAATAACGAATAAGATTTAACCAAAGTCTGTGAGGTGGATTTAATGCATGGGGTAAATGGTAGAAGGTGGATTTGTAGAGATTTATCTTGAGGAAAATTAAAATCATTTCAGTGACGTACGAATTCATGCTCAGCAAGCCGAAATGCATATCTCTGACATTAAAAATGGAGCTGGTCCAGCTAAATTCACAAAGATAGTGACGTGCACTGCATTTTAAGTGAGAGAGCCTCATCTCTGGTGCCTTTGTTCGAGAAAACATATGTTGGAGTAGCATTTATCGTGTCGATTAAATTCACATTGTAGTTAGGATGTAAATGGTTGAGTTTTTTTGTCAAAGAATGAGCTTTATCCTTTGAAATAATATGAAATTTCCTGATTTATATTTAAGTCTTGTCAGACGAAATTTGATGAGAATTTCTCATGCGATTGATGCCCATGAATAATGGCATATTCCATGATTAATATTATGCTTTGAGGATGAACGTAATTTTCTAGGGAAGGATTTCTGAACTTTATTTTGACACTTAGGAGCAGCTTGGTGAGTGGGAGGGTCATAAATTGAAGCAGAGACTAATGCAGGCTAAAGAGAATGATGTAAGTGAACCAGAGTTGCTCATTATGGTTTAACATATGTAACTGATGGTTTTAAATGTCACGAGTAAAATTTCAGATTGAGAGGATCAAATTTTAAATAGAATGCAAGTAGATTAGTGCGTAGCACTAAGTAAATATGTGTAATAAAACTGTAGTACGTTTATAAGTTCATTTGGCTAGTTGAACTTGGCACGACTATGGGCTAAGTTCACGGCAAGCTTTTTCAAATTAATACCAACTGTTTTAAAATGAATAAGCTGATTTGATCATTTTAAATTAAATACATAAAAGTAAGTAATGATAATTATCTGAATAAATGTCCCTCAGATACTTGCTAATAAGCTTACACGGAGTGCACTGTTTTCTTAGAAGCGTACACAGCACAACCTTGCGGCAGGAAGCGGAAAGAGTGAACGTGCCTTTGAGGTCACACGTGTAACTCTGACCGGCATGCAATAGTTTCCGTCGCGTGGACAGCCGTTGAAATTTTTCATTTTTTAATTAATGAGGAAAAATGCTCAACGATATTTGAAAATTAAACGGCTTAAAATTTGTACTCCAGAGGTTATAACTACCCTATTATTACAACAGTGGTGCTTCAGTGCGGTTTTATCACTGCGAAAATGAGCTGTGAAAATCGCATCGTTTAAAGAAAATACTCGCGTGGAAATCTTACAAGATCCTCAAAGGATTGTGAGGAAAGCTACTACTCCATTTTTTCATACATTTATCGGTCAAATTTCCGATATTTGACGATTCTTGAAAACTTCTTGGAAAGCCCGTCGCGATAGGCCGGCGCCCGAGTCGCAGTCGTGTGATGAGGCACGGGGATTTATTCAATTCGACGTCATCGCAATCATGGAAGGCGACGAGCTTTTTCTCTCAATGCAGCAGAAGCAGTTACCCTCTGCGGAGGAACCCGGCTTGAAATTCATTTCCGTCCGGGTATACTCTTTCGGGAATTGATGAGGGTGCGAGATTTCGTAACTTTTCGCCGCAAAAGCCTTTTTCAAATATACGGAGGAAATTGATTTCCATCTTCGATATATTTGTCGATTGAAGATCACGCGAAGATGAAGGAACCGGGGACTAAGGATATTGCCCCCACCCCTCACGCACTCGCAATTCCAACGCCTTCCGAAAAGAAAAACGCATCGAAATTCCTTCCAATAAACCCCACCGATTCAAAACTAAATTTGCTCCCGCCTCGACACGCGTGGCATTCAAGAAACCGTGGAAACTTCCTCGGCATTTCCATCATTAGCAATCCATGACGTCAAAATCAGTTTCCCGTTACATCCGCTGCATTGTGCCTACTCATGCAATAATGGGTCGTCAATAAATTGCGTAACGCTAAAAGGGGGAGGGAAGGGTCGGGCCAACTCATAACGTTTCACTATCGCCTGCGTGGTTGGCAGCGTTACGTTACGCTGGGAGAAAGGTAGATGAAAAAATTCATTTTTTTTCTCATAAAATGACAACGATGCATAAAGTAACCATTGAATTAATACTTTATTGAGGAAAAAACCGAAAATGAGAAGGGAAATGAACTGGCAAAAGCTGGAGTGGAATCAAGGATGCATCTTATCGCAATCTGTATCGATAACGCTTACCTCTAAAGTAGCGCAGGGTTAACAGTAACCGTCTATAAAACTCGCTCCTCTAATTGTGGTAAGCAATTTGAAGTGCTGCGCGAAAAATGAAGAATGGAGATCACGTTCCCTCTGACAGAAGTTAAATAAAAAAATAACGATAACGCTAGCGCACGCCTAATGGAGATCCATGATCGAGGCCCTGATTCCAGTGACAACTCGTTTGAACCTGTAAAAGTCTGTTTTATTATTTATGGAAAGTGTAGGATCCATTGGCGGCGTTACATTATGTATGAGAGGGATCTTAGAGATTATTACAGAGGGTTATAGTGTGGGAGGGTCAAAAAAGTGGAAAATTGGCATCATGTAATACATGAATGGCACCCAAAATGAAACAAAAGTTACAAGTCGCAACTGACATTCATTATTCAGGTGTGATAGCCTCAAGAGCATTTCGATTTGAAAACGGTTGTATCGGTATCGTGCGGTGGCTAGAAAACTTGATTTCAATTAAGAAGGCCTAAGTTTGAGTCTCTGCAGTGAGAGACTTCACAGTGGCATCCTTACTTGAGTTCTGTGTTAAGAGCACTTCAAGTTCAGTACTCCGTCCGTCGGATGGGACGTTAAACCTCCTTGGTGCCTTTCCTTACGAGAAGGCTGATTCTGACAACAGGTGTCTCTCCACACCCTTCTCCCGCTCTCTACAATTCCTACGTCTTCCAAAAAAATCTCTACCCAAACTTAATGGTGCAAATGGTCCTGTGGTCAGGATCGCCACCCACGATATCAACAATTTGAAATCGTACATATTCAATTTAATTGTTACATCCTTCCAAATGCAACCAACTTTTTCTAAAAAAGTTCTTCTGGAGAATAATAAGCTTACACGAGCGTTATTAACAAAAAAAAGAAAAACTAACTCGTTTTCTAGGAACAAAAATACTAAAAAAGAAGATTATTATTAAACCGAGCCAAAAAGTAATAACCCGCTATCTTGACAATGACGTTTTCAACTGTCCTGTATTCCCACTTCCATTCATTTTAGTCCTCATCACTCAAAATGTTCCAAATATAACTTGAATACCACAGATGAGGAATTTGAAATGAAAAATTATAAAAACGAAATAGACAGACCGAAAGACAAACGAAGAATTTTTAGTTAAGTGGTAGAGAAGATAGAAATATGAAAACTTTTGGAATGAGACAAAACGACCTTATCTAGCTAAATTTGAGACATGATAATCTGATAAAAAACAGTTTATTTGCAGTACTTTGAACGGTCCCTGCCAATTATTGCCCAACATCTTCCACCGATGAGTCACCTTATTGCTCACACAACGCTTCTTGTGTCGCTGATGTCAAAGTTCATTGCTTTCGTGCATTTTGTGTTTCTGTGACCGAAGTTTCATGAAATTGAGACTACACATTTAATCTTCAGGTGGGATTGTAGTGACACTGGTAAGGTCAATCGAAATTATATTAAAAAATATTTTACCCAGACTGATTCACGACCGTGTTGGAAACCGATTGAATTACTGATAAACTGAAATACTTCCTCATTTTCATATCTTTGCTCTTCCGATTCCTCCTTTTCTCCCTCCAATGTTTATAACTGGTTACCAATGGCCACCTCAAATCCTTCGTGGTTGCTTTCGGGTTAACATGAAAATGTAAATTAGTTCTCGTTCCATTCTTGGAAAATTACCCTCCGCCTTGCTCAACGTACATTGAAACGCATCCGGCGAAACATGGTGGGACAGCATTTCTGGGATTGAAATTAAGCTACACAAATTGTACTGACTTCATTTTAACGTGCCGACTAATATATTCGCAACGTGTTTCAACACCTAAGGCGTCATCATCTAAGAGGCCCACTAAGAGGAGAAATATACGCTAGTCATTTGGACCAGATGGAGACTATACCTGATAATGATGCTTTAGGTGTTGAAACAGGTGTTGTGCATTTATTATTCGGTACATTAAAATTAAGTGAATACTACGACTTGTGCAGTTTAAGTACAATCCTTGAAACAACGAACAGATGGTTCGTCATATTAAAAGTTTTTGTTCAGATCCACGCGAGAACTTATAACCCTTTGATAAGAAAATCCAGTGAACCGGTCAGCAGATACGCCTTCACGATGTCGTGTATCTTAAGGTCCTTGATTCCCTCTTACATTTCAGCTGCGGAGTGCCGGGGCAGCTCCTTCCCCACGCAAACAGTTCCTGGGTACCAAACCAGTCAGTCTTCAAGAGGTGAAAAAACATCGCAAGAAGGTAAATAATAGTAATTTCATCCCTCCATACACTATTTGATCATTAATTATTCACAAAAGATTAAAGATTCGGACATCCTGGGGGCTGTGTTTGAAATCGTCGGCATTACCTCGGATAGGTAACCAAGGAGTCACGTGGTGCAAACACGAATGGTCCGCAAATTTATGTCTGAATCGCTTCTTACAATATCATTTTTTGTTTTAACCTGAGTTTTTCTCATCTTTCTCGACTATAGAGCCCCCATTTGAGATAAAACACGAATGTAAACAATTAATGAGGTTATAATCAGCAATTTTAACTCACAAAATTTGAGAACCATTCGTGTTTATACCACGTGACTCCTTAGTTATCTTTTCGAGATAATCCCGACGGTTTCAAACACAACCCCCCCTGGAAGGCCAATGGACTGTGCTTAAGATAAATTTACAAAAAGGAATGCATTTCAGATACGACCATTACCATACATATCATATAAGGTAATATATACCTACTGTTTTACAGAATTAAGGGAAATAACTTAGTATAGTCCACACTCGAATTCATTAACCGACCCGAGTTTCGACTTTAACTGTCATTTTCAAGATACACGCTCTTCTGTACACTTTCAAGGTGTATATCTTGAAAATGACTGCGTACGTCGAAACCCAGGTTGATTAATAATTGGTGAGGACTTTACCAAGTTATTTCAGCTGTATCTTGTATATGCAGTTCCATAAAGTAACGCCGGAAAATCTAACGTATAATCTGTTTCCTTAGGTTTCAGTGCATACATATTTGAGTAGTACATAAACAAAAAGTACACATTAATTGGATGGCTAAACAAATAATTAAATCATTTATATATAAATGACAATAAAAAGTCAATATCGTCGAGTAATAACTGTTTCCTGACAAATTAATGATTATAAAAATATTATTAATCCTTTCAATACTATCTACCTAATAGTTTTGGTCAAAGGTACACAAATATTCCATGAATATTGTTAGCTTATATTTCGGTATAGGGACACTATAACTTTTATGTGGATGAAATAACGTACGGCTTCCGATAATTTTCGGTGCGCTGCCACTGTAAACGTAGAAAATTTTTTACGCCTTGTAGTAATGCATGCACTTTAATGAGAGTATCTCTAGTCCTATAAATAGTGGGAAAGAAATTTTGGAAGGATATTATTCTTATGATTCTTTTTTGCAAAGTAAAATCTGCATTAAACGTATTTTGCTATGCACGGCCAAACACAATAATTCATCATTTAACTTAGGGTGGGTCAGGGAATCATGTATCATTTAACAGACGGAAAGTGATCATTTGTTATTAAGTAATAAAATAAAATGTTATAAGGCTTTGCTTCAGAATTACACATATCTTTGGCAAGTGCTTATCAACACATCAAGAGATGTGTTACCTACAGATACTCCCAAATGTTTCATCTCCTTTGTCTTTTCAATGGCAGGGAAGAGATTTTTCATAAGAATCATGCCCCCCAATGAGAGATTAACCACAGACTCCTTCGACCTGAAGATGCTGACGGGACAGCAAGCAAAACCGTTGTCTTCTACGCCAAGTTACGCGGAAAAATTGCCGGAAACACGCTTATATCAAGGCTCAAAGTTAGTTGTAATTTGAGGCTTTTGTTGTTAGGCCCCCACTTTTCATTCACCAGAAGTTCATTTCGCTTTTTTCCCACCGTCTCAACAGTTTCCTCCGCGGAGTACAAGCGTGGGGATGCGGGAGTCGGTTTGCCCACCACGCCCACTTCCCCCAGACCGCCGGCCCTGACCTCCGCGACCTCCTCGAGGTCATCGCAGGGGGGTACTCCGACTACCGCTGGCAGGGGTGGCAGCAGCTACTGGGCAGCGGCAGCCGCGGCGGCTGCAGCTGCTGCCGTCTCCTCAGGACATCACCACCACCACCATTACTACGGCACCACGGGGAGCGGTGACCAACAACCTTCGAGTGGCAGCGGAGGGACGTCCGCCGATGGAGTGTTGACGAGAACGCCGGGGCTCCAACAAAGCGCCCAGGGAGACCCGGGAGGATTGCAGCAGGTGCTGATGCGAAAGCCCCGCTATTATTAAGACATTGCAGACAGGAAATTTTTTTCGTATCTTTCCTCAGCGGCCGTGCATTTTCTCAAACTGTTTCGCACACTATTAAACAGTTTATTTCTCATCAACTATATAAAATATTAGGTCCAAAGATTCAGCAATTGTGAAAGAAAGTAGTAGGTTCATGGTTACCTATTGATTTGCAAGGCACAACATTATTTCGTGCTAAATTAGATCTACAAAACAATTCCAAACTACGTGTAAACACAGGTAAACTCGTGGCCGATTCACAATGTGTTAACACGCATTTCTAACCTCTCATTACATCAATAGGACAGTTAGAGGCGACGAACTGAAAATAGGTCAGTTGAAAGGACCGAGCAAAACGAGAATTCGTTTATCACAAGCGCAATACGGACTAGTTAGGAATGTATATAGTAGAAGGGAAAATTGACGGGAAAGTCTCACGAGGAAGACCGAGGGGCAAGTATGTAGGGCAAATGAAGAAGGGCGTGAAAGACAAAACATACCTGGGCGTGAGAGAATTAATACTGAATAAGATAGAATGGGGGCTGCAGTAAACCAATCGTAGGATTGAAATACTGATGATGAAGCGCAATGCACAGCTATATTACAAACAATATACAATTGAAGGATTTGGTTTTTCTTAGTGTGTAATTTGTGTGAAATTTTCTTGGGAAATTCACAAAGTGAGTGCATTTAATGCCAATGTTTCGGTGTCAGACACAGTCACGGTCCTTAAGACGTCTTCTAGCATGATCTTAGTTAGTTTTTAATTAAACTAACTCTCACCGAAGTCTGAAACCGAAACGTTGGCATTAAATGCGCCTATCTAGTGGATTTCCCGAGAAAATTTCACACAATATAATAATTGAATCGTAAATTTCAGAAATGGGTCATCCCGAAAAAATGTAGAAACGGATCTTTTTCCTATTTGTTATGGTACCCACCGATGCTTTATGAGCCAGTCATTTCACCAGATAATGACATAGCAGGAGAGTTAGGATTTTTACAAGAAAATTTGCGCTCTTTCTTCAAATAGTTTAGCATAAATTTAGTTTCTAGTGTCTCCTGAAAATTTTCAAAATTCCTGATAAGAACCCTTTTGGAAATTTGTGTTCCGATTCTTTCAAACACATTACTCATCATACTTCAACTAACATTTTTTTAGCTAAGCTCAACTTCACGACCTAAAGATGCAAAAAATTTAGATTAATCTGAAGGTCTGCACAACCATCAGTTTGCTATGAGAGCATGGCAAGTACAGCCACTGGGATTTTTTTAATTAAAATAGAGGTGAATTTTAGGAATGGAATGCAATCTTGCTGAGCAGTCAACCTAATCGTTATGAAATAATATTTGATGAACAACCAAAGACGACAGGAAATTATTAGTCATAGAAGAGAGTATTTTAGTAAAACTAGTTGCGGTGTATGCATCTTCAATCTTGCTCATAAGATACGTAACTCACCCAGGACTGGATTTACCATAAAGCAAAATAAGCTTAGGACGTCAATGGTAGAGGACACCACAGAAATTTGAATATTTCTCAACCATAAATGAAATGGATGTATGTAAAAATAAACATTATTTTCCATCTTTCAGGATAAATTGTTTCATTTCAGAATGTTACATTGAAGTTTACGGTTCAATATTGTTTGTATCTATTTTAAATCACAAAAATGTGAGCACCAAAAGTTCTTAGGGCCTCAAAGGTTCTTAAACTGACCCTCTTTTCACCCAATCATCAAATCCTTTTAATCCTTTTGTTGCTTTTGTGAAGTTTCACCACCCTCGGCTCCTTACCTTGAATATTTTATTTGTAATAAATTTAGTTACGTCTTTAAGCGCAAGATTATATGTGGATAAAATGTTTTGCCCTAGGCACAATCTGGTGGTGGTCAGCAACATCAACAGAGGCGTGGTTCACTTCAGCTGTGGCAGTTTTTGGTGGCATTGCTGGATGACCCAGCTACAAATTCCTCCTGCATTGCATGGACGGGCAGAGGAATGGAATTTAAGCTAATTGAGCCAGAAGAGGTGAGAGAGATTTTTACAAAATCACATTAAAATTATTAATTCTTTTACAAAGCTCCTCACGTCCCTTCTCACCTAACAGTAGCAATATGTACAATTTTATGGGGGACATAACATTATTATTATATCTGTTAACTAATTTAGTGTACTTATGCCACTTTTAAATTTTGGGGTGCTAATAAATACTGCCCTAGTTACTATCCAAAATCAAATTTTATTTTCAACATGCTGATTTTGGTACTAATTTCTTCATCATTACCAATTGATTGGTGGTGTCTTCAAGTAGTAAATATAAAAAAGTGCTATTACCCCGTCATGAATGGAGTCACTCCATTAAGTTTTTCATTGTACATGATATCTGATAACTTGAAATGAAGATGGCAAGAAAATTTTAGGTCAATATGAAGAGGTTGGCCGATAGAAGAATCGCGTGGAGGGCTACGTCAAACCAATCCTAGGATTTTTGACCGATGATGATGATGAAGGAAATGTTTTAATAGGCATAAAAAGCAGGAAAGGTCGGATCGGATCCGCCGGACCCAAAAATCCTCGGATTTTTCAGTTCACTCGGATCCAAAGACAGTGAAAAATCGGATCCGGATTGTAAATTTTAAATTCTCGAAGCTTAGCGATCGAAGCGCCCCGTGAATGGAATGTAGGTACGGTAAATGTTGACAAAGAGAGGTTGTATAACTCAGGTCACAAAATTAGATGACAATTTTTCCGTGCAACTAGAATCAAAATAAATAAATGTTACCCTTTTCCCTCATTACCCCGGTATCATGAGAAAAAAAATACGTAGAATATCATGCGGGTACCGTACATTCGCCGGGATCAGGCGGACATCGAGAGGAAGTGTGCTGCGTGAAGTTCAATCCCAATCGCAGTTTAATTTTTTTTCTTTCAGTCATTGCATCGAAAATAAAATCAACTTCAATTTCCAACCCTTACATCTGAAATCTAACTTTTTATACTTTTATTGTTTAAATAAGATTTACAAATGTACCACTCAAAATAGGAATGGTCAGGTCGGATCCAAGGATCTTTCATTTTATTCGCAACTGTAATGAAATCCGTAGACAGTATAAAATCAGACTGGGACTCGAATCTAGACCCCCTGATTTCCGCCCAGGTGCTCTACCAGTTGAGCTACCAAAGCGTCCTCTTTCTCTGTGGAAATTATAGAGGCTTTAATGGAACTAGATGTTACCGGACTGCTGGACGTATAATGTCACATAGCAGCCGTAGTCTTGCGCATGGCGCCGTGGGAGACTTGATTGCTTTTGTATTTTATCACCACCACTCTATTTCAGGTGGCGAGGAGGTGGGGAGTGCAGAAGAACAGACCTGCTATGAATTATGACAAACTAAGTCGCTCCTTGCGATATTATTATGAAAAAGGAATCATGCAGAAAGTTGCAGGTAAGTGAAGAAGCCCTGAAAGATATGATTTCCACCATATGCATAACCTTAATCACATAAGTTGCTAAATTATCATTTAATGCATAACTACTACCTATTTCCTTAAATCAAGTTTGAATTCCATAAGTAGTATTATAGTAATAGAAATGTGTTTATATGGAGTTGTTTGGTCGTTTTTGATAAACACCAATTTGTGTCAACGTTTCGCCTCTTCATTTCGGCTTCTTCAGGACTTTGGTGATAATTTTTTAAAAACAATTTAAGTAGAATTATACGGTCAATATTTACACAAATAGTTAGCATTTTTTTACTATTAACAATCGTAATAAATTATGCTATTGAATATGAAAATGATGATAAAGAAAAATATAAATGAAAAACAAACTATGTGTAATGTAGTGCAGCAGTCACTTTATTTTGTACTGGCTGTTCTGGCCTATATCTACATAGAATATGGTAACATTTTGTTGAATTCATGAGGAGAAGATAAATAGATACACCTAAATGGAAATTGAAATATTCTACTCCAATATTTTTTAATTCATGGGTAGCTTTGACATCAGGAGTTAGCTATTACAAAGGCGTTATTAGGTCAGTAACAATGGGGGCGTTTACTCGGAACCGAAATCGCAATTTTGTGCACGAAATTGTTAGATGGAAACGAAAAAAGAATTTAGTGAAAAAATTAATCCTCTAACCATTCAACCATTCACTCATAAATCAAAAATTAAAATTAGCAAAAGGTGACGCCCACCGAAAAAGCTGCTGTGATAACATTGACGTCATTTTCCTCCCGTCCTTGAGTGCTCTTATGGGAAGGGGAGGGAGTGGAGGGGGGTTCTCGGAAGGTCTGCCCGCACAGATGCTGACGTAACTGCTCCGATTGGCAGAGTCAGCTGTGTCCCCCCCTTTGCGATAAGGCAAAGTAGCTTCGCGGCCCTAGTTGTGATTGGGCGAAGTCGATAAACGTCAGAGATTGCACCACACCCACTTTTCCGAAAGGGTTAAAAACATCAGTTTTTCGCCGCCTATAACTCGAGAAATAATTGACGGATCAAAAAAACGGAAGAAATACGTGTCTTTTTATTTTATAAGCTCTATCATATTCGGCAATAAAAAAAATATGGTAAACGACCCCATTTTAAGGTAGATGATGTATTAGGTATAATACAAGTGAAAATTTAACTGCAATGGAATCATAATTGACGAAAAAGTATGGTAGATAATTTTTATCCCCTCTGCTTCAAAATAATTTTACTTAAGATAATCAGTATATTAATAAGGTTATTCTTGAAATGATTAATATCATACCTTGAAATTTTTTTATGCAATTCACATGGTCATCTTCAAAATACTTTCATTCTAGGTGAAAGATATGTATACAAGTTTGTCTGTGACCCTGATGCCCTATTCAACATGGCATATAGTGAAGCCCATCAGAAGACCTCCTCAAAGGGTAACAGCACCCCTGGTGGCTGCAATCCATCCACGGGCATATCATCGGATGTTGGGAGGTCAGCCATCTCAAGTGCAACCATACCGGAGTCGGTCACTCCTCACTACTACCTCCATGCAGGGGGAGGAAGAAGTTACTCAGAGCAACAGGCAGTCGGAGAAGATGGCTACGGACGACCTCTGGTGACCCAACAACCCTCCAGTCCCCCACCTTCCTCTCCCTCCTCCTCCGTGACCACTTCCTCATCCAACTCACCGACGCCCCCACCTTCATCCCAACCCACCCCTTTGCCTCCACCAACGGTACCTAACAGCAACCCACCCTGTACTGCAGCCACAGTTGCACCAGCCTCATACTCTGATGTCTTCTGCAGCCAAATGTATGGGCATGGCTGTGCCGGTCCACCAGCACCCTCCGCAGCTACAGGCTCCCCTTATTATGGCTTCCAGTATTTCCAGTATATAGACAGCCCATTCCAGGTGAGGAAGAACTGTTAATCATTTATAGAGGCTCAAAAATTAGGTTGAAAGAAAGTTCTGTTTTTCTTTTGAAAATAATAGTTGGTGGATGTAACGATCATATCATCACTAATCAATTTTAAAGCCGAGTTTACACGATGCATTTACACGCGCGGGTAGATGCGTGAACACATTCACCATCAAAATTGCACCGTGTAAACACTCAAAATTGCGCAAATGCGTGAATGCGTGCACAGAAAATAGCCCCTGTTCTATTTTGGTGAATGTGTGCAAGCAATTTGTGGTCGTCAACAACAAAGTCAACAACAATAACTGAAGTTCAGGCATGACGTTGTCTGTTTCGTAGAAGTGGCGCATGAAGCTAGTAAAACAAAAGAAATCGCGTAATGCGTATCTAGAAAATGGTCGAACAATTGCGCGAACACAAGCATGGTGTAAACACTCCTCAAGTGCGAGAACGCGCATCTGTCCAGACATCTATTCACGCCTCTGTCCAGCCACGTACGTAAGAGTGCATTCATGTGATTAATGTAATGATTTTGCTGGCCTCCGTGCAGAATTTTAGTCATCTATGTATATACAATGAGATATAATCCATTGGATTACTAGAGGGAATACCCCAAGATGCTGAGTATTTTAAGGTTGAAACACATCACTATGTTGCTGTTAATCCATAAATGAGGCAGCCACATGTATCACTTTGACCTTCTGGATCAACCCTTAAGAGTGCTGGGAATCAGGATTACACTTCTCTCATCTCTCACAAAAAGTGCCAGGAATATTATCGCACCCCTGCAGTTTCACTATTAGTGCTAATATGTATTTCATCGATTGTTGGCAGATGGCATCATACAAAAAACTTATTATTCTGAACATCTCTAATTCCAAAATTGACCACTGGCATTTATATGCTTAAGTTTTAAATGTGCTATGTCACATAATGTTTTCCTAAACTACAGCAAAATCAGCATGACTAAGAAAGTGGTTGGTGCTCAGAAAGTTAACTAAAAAGTAAAATAAGCACCCCAAATAAATTTGAATTTTTATACTTTTCAACTAAAAATGAAGGGGATGTATACAAAAATACACATTGTTTTCCATATTTGTTTAATTTCAAAATATGTATTACTTTTTATTTTGTTACATGGCTAGATATTGTTTACATTTTGAAGCACCTATGTTTTCGGAGGCATCAAAATCTCTTATGTGCTTATGGCCTCTAAGGATTTTAATCCAGCCCTGTTAACCTCTAACATATACTTGTAATACTTTTGTGCCATAGAATGCATGGCCATTTCTTTAATCGTAATGATGTGTTCCTCTCTAGGAGCATGATCTATTACAAACTTTTGAAGATTGGAGCTTCATATTGACATTTTAAATACTCTTATCTTTCCTTCATTTGTTCACATGCATTTCAAGCATGCTTGGTAATTGCACAAAACTTTGAATCAAACTATTTTTTATTCATGATTTACTATCAAACAGGGTTGCTAGTAAGCTTTAGATACCTACACTTGTACTCTGCTCATTGCATAATCAAGAAACTTGAAATAAAATCAATGAGTGTTCCCTACAGAAAATCATTGTATGTTGCTGCAGTTAAATTTGAGCATGTCTTGAAGAAACTTGTTCCATGAAATATGAATATATATTTCATTATACTCAAATATTGACTTCAAGACAAGTGCCTATAGATTGAGCTCACATAATGGAAATTTTCTCCTCACATAGAATCTCCTTTGTTTATAAGCTTCAAATTATTTTCAAACTAAAATCGTGTTAACCTCAGATAGTTTGACCTTTTTTTCATGGTGAAATCGCATATAAAATTGATACGTGATATTCATTTCTGAAATGATAGACTTGGTAATCTTCGACAGATTCATGTGGCAGCATGATGCATTTCACTACACTGTGGGATGATCATACATTAGATTTGGGTGGTATGGCATATACTGGTGCAAAGGTCTGCAAAAGTCATGTGTAAAAGGATAAGAAAGTCAGGGGGTAGGTGTCTGAGGGTAAACAGACACCAAAGTTGAGTGAGTGTTTTAAAAAAATCAAGTGCTTCGACCACTCGGTCACTCAATGGGGAAGAAGAGGAGAAAAAGTGTAGGCAAGTTAGTGAGATGGGGGTGTACTGAAAGTGGTGCTTGTATCCCGATCACTATCCACTGCACCATTCCACTGTAACAATAAGCACTCGTGAGTCTGTCACATGTGTGAACAACTTCAGTCACATGACACCAAAGTTGGACTTCGGTGACCGAAGATGGCCTTTGAAGCATCGCTTTGGCACTGCCGCTACCATGGACTGTCGCATTTCAATGCATGCATTGAACTGCCGTTGAGGTTGATGATTGACACTTTAAGCAATCGTGGACCGGGCTTTAGAGTCAGGGGTTTTAGAACACATGGTCATTAAAACGACAGATATTTCCATCACCAGTATGAGCAGGAATTTCCACAACTTCCACAGAATCTAATTTCAATCCTCTACTGCTTCTGAGTAATAGAACAGGGATAAAGTTACTCCTGCGTTCCACACAACCACCCATCCCTTGCACATGATTATGCCACAGTGTGGTTATTGAGTCTGTGGTGACATACAAATTCATGAGTAAATGCCATTCTTTACAGTCAGTACATTTTAAAACAAAAGGCAAAAATACAGACACATCCTACTTCCATGGCCACTCAGGTAAAAGAGAACAAGGAAGCACAATCTAAGATGCACGTTGGAAAGAGAAACAAAATACAGGCTTAATTCACCATCATCAGAAAGAAGACAAAATTTGCAATTTACCACATAAAAACTTTATTCTGACCCGGGTTTTGTTGGCACTGCAACATCGTCAGGTGAAAAATAACATCCATAGTGCGCTATATATAATATGCGGGGATATGAGGAGTGGGGAAGAGGCGGAAGAAGGGGGGGGGGCGGTGGAAAGCCTATTGGCGGGCAGAGGAAAGACACGTGAATGGGAGGGCAAGGGTGCCGGGGTTAGGGTATGAGGCGGAGCTGAGGGAAGGGGGGTCATAAACACATCAACTGGCGGAAACACAGAATTTTAAAAAAGTCTCATTGGGGAAAGGGTTTCCACACTTCGGATCCTGGAAGCATTGTCACGGCTTCAACTAAGGTGCCACGTGGTTCGACTTGTTGTCACAGGGGAAACAAAGGGTCAAGGTCCCGGGGCTGGAAGGGACCTCATCACTGACCATGGTCGATCTGTTGCCGCATATGGTCTCCGTGTGGGCGGAATCCGGAGTGGGTGCCGGTCATCTAAGTCCTCGAAGACGGTGGAGGGTGGCTGGGGTGGCAGAGGCCGATTAGGTCTCCAAGCGTGAAGCGTAGTATACAAAACAGGGGGGGGGGGGGGTAGTGGCGTAGGGGGTTCACTGTGGGAAACTGATGGAGAGAAGGGGGGGAGAACTGGTGTTGAACAAATGGTCGTTGAGGAGGGAAATCTTCTTCCTCTGTCGTTCAATTATCTCAATCTGTTCTAGGGCGTCCAACTTCCTTCCTTTGGTTTGGATATGGAGCACTTTCGCCTCAAAATCACAATTATGGTTCTTTTCTAATAAATGTTTCGCCACCATTGAGTAGGAGTTGCCTTGGATCGTGCATTGTCTGTGTTCCTTCAATCTTGTTTTGAAATCTCTACCCGTCTGGCCGATGCAGCTGGCACCACAATGTAGCTGGCACCACAATCACGTGTCTTTCCTCTGCCCGCCAATAGGCTTTCCACCGCCCCCCCCCCCCCCTTCTTCCGCCTCTTCCCCACTCCTCACATCCCCGCATATTATATATAGCGCACTATGGATGTTATTTTTCACCTGACGATGTTGCAGTGCCAACGAAACCCGGGTCGGAATAAAGTTTTTATGTGGTAAATTGCAAATTTTGCCTTCTTTCTGATATGTTCGAATACCATGCAATATCACCAGAATCTACGGATTTCATTAATTCACCATGTCACAAACAGTTGAGGTGACCGATGACTCAGGTCATTTGTGCCAGACATGATAGGTGGGTAACTGGGTAGAGATAAGAGTTTTCAGGGAATGGAAGAAGGGTGGAAAGAAATCTGGCATCACCATTAGTTTGCTCTTAGTGAAAGGCATCAAGGGGACCATCACCATGGCTTAACGTCCCATCTGATGGACAGAGCACTGAACTCAAAGGCTCCCCACAAAGCACTCAAGTAGGGTCCGGTATAACAGTGAAATATTCACCTTGGGCAGGATTCAAACCTGGACCCTCAGAATGGGAGGCTAGTACTCCAGCCACCACACCAACCTGATCCCCTGTTACCAAGTCTATCATTTCAGAGATAAATTACGAGGAGAATGAATAAAGGGTTGCATATACCGTAGACCCCTCGTAAATATATACACCAAGTAAACCGTCTCCTATTACAGATAAATATACAGTAGACCTTATGTAGATACTGTGTATATGTATACGCTTTTGTGTGTGCTGTGTGGGAACTTAGTTACTTCCACTGTTGAATATAATATGTACCATACAAGTTCCAATGCATAGCAGCATGCGTGACTAATAAAAATGTCTAAAATTCAATGTCAAAAATGACACACAATGAATGAAACAGTTTGTATATAAACATCGAGTTGACCCGTTATATTTCTTCTTCCACACTCAAAATAACAGCTATTCACTAATCAAGTATTAGCCATTCTTCAGGTATTAGCCTCTGATGAACTGTTTTTCCCTTCAGTAATAAACACCACTATTTACAGTGAAACACTAAACTGTTGTGGGTAGTGGTAAGATGGCGGCATTGCATAATGTCATGCAGGTTGCGTTATGTTGGCTTCAATCCCCCTCTATACATGATACATTGCACTGCTGATCTATATCTTTATATCTGTGGTAGCATAATCAGGTGGCCAATTATGATACTATGTAGGTAATGAAACCCGGGTCATATGAATAAAATTCAACATTGAAATTAACAAAGTTTATTCATTCTCCCCATAATGGATAAGTTCCATTAAGTCAAGCCAGAGAATGATTTTTCATTAAAGAAAGGAATATGAACAACTTCCACCAAGTCATGCCTCATACTGTGAATTTGAAGCAATTAACGTTTTCTTCTGTGTTCATCCAATTTTTAGGACTACTTCAGCCATCATCACCACCACACGACCCCACCTTCTGGTTATTCAAGCACAGGCATGACCCCTGGCCCTCCTTGTGCCGTTTCTGGACCTCCCTTCAGCAGCGTCAACAGCATATCAGGAGTGAGTCCTGAGGATGCAATGATGGATACATCTGATGCCACAAATCCCACATCAGGGCAAGGGAAGCAGACAGTGGTTGGCGACTTACAGAGTTTCCACTGCGTCGGACGCTATCCAAGCTGTGTGTGTTGAGAAGAATGTGTTGGGTGAACGAGTTAAACCATGCTGAAAACTCCTCACCGTACTAACCAAAGAGTTGTGAAATATATTACATTAATCTTCGTTTGTTTACAGTTATTAGTGAAGGACAAAAAAATAATGAATGAACGTTTTTAGCAAATAAACTAATTATTGTTGTAAATGGATGTGTTCTTCAAGCATAACAGCAAGATTTTGATAGCTATCAGGAGATACTTTGATCTCTCCACAAAGTATGGCACTTGTGATGAAATTAGTAGATTCACAAAAACCATGATGAGGGCAAAATGGAATGATTCCATTCTCACGTTTTTTCCTCTTTCTGAAAACTTGGAAACAGGATGACTAATAGAACGTGCAAAAAATTTCATCAAGTGTTGGAATCTAACACGAAGAAATACAAGTTCTTTTGTGTGAATGAATTTGCAGATGTTGACAAAGAATATCTTTGTAGATACTATTACATGCCATGAAGAAAGACTGAATATGTATCAATCGCTGTTTCAATGTTGAGTGTCAATACTTGATGTAGGAACCATGTACATGAAGAAGTGATCTCAAATTTTGAGCAATTCAATGCAGATATTTTTCCCCATCACCCATTTCTTTCATAAGATTGTTTCATTTGTGATAGTAATAGGTGATTTATTAATAGATCTTTGAATATTTCTGAATGTTGACTCTGTGAGAAAAATGTCAGGAGCTAGTGAATTGGTGAAAATAAGATTAAGCCTAGAAATCACAATGTATGACACAACAAGTTGAGTATCAAAATTAAAACACACTGCCATGAAATGGCAAATGTTGACGAATACCATTCATTTCACTGGTCTCATTTTCTGACCTGAAATTTTACCCAATCCGAGAACAGTGCCTCAAATGGAAAACAAAGTTTTGTCATTGAAGGAAGGGGTGATGACATCTGAACTCTCCCAAAATGTGGAAGATGTCTCAGAAAGGATGTACCTTAATTCTGAAAGATTTTTCTCGTTCCTTTCATTATTAGAAGAAAAACAGATTTTCAAACTGAAAGTCATTCTCACAGGTAATGGTAGACCTTAACAAGCTCAGAAAGTACTATTGTGAAAATGAATCGCATGTGAAATGCACAGATCAGGGTTTGGTAGCCAGTTCCTTTCCCTATCCTAGATGCTGTTTTCTCCATGGATCTGGTACCAAGGAAGACATTCACATTGAGAAGTTGTGGTTATTTGGGAGAGGCAACAGAAAACTAAGGTCATTTGCACCATAAAATAAGTGGGTCTCAGGAACACAGAAAGGGTAGAGAGAAACTTGGCATCATTATTAGCCTGCTCTTAACAAAAGGCACCTAGGGGTTCATGGTTTAACATCCTATCTGATGGATGACATGCTGTACTTGAAGTGCAATCTGCACAGCACTCAAGTGAGGACCAGTACACCAATGGAAAAGATCAGTCACTGACAGAACTCAAACATGGGCCCTTGAGATGGGAAGCCAGAATCTAGCCACCACACCCACCCAATCCACTTCAGGTTGAATTTTGCCAGATTTGTCCACAGAGGGACTTTTGATCAGTAGCCCAATGCTATACAAACTGGCCATGACGTCCCACAACTCCAATTTTTTTCCATTTACTTCTTTCCTTCCTTTCTGCACCTACTTTCATCTCTTCCACTCCTCTATGCATAATCTCCTTCATTTCTTAAATTACAAGACACAAAAAATCATTTGAACTATAATCTCTACTCTTTTTTAATTGCATGATAAATTTTCATTGAAAACTCACATTACTGCAGTTAGCAGGCATTAGATCCCACTGTGTGCACAAAATTGTATTCCCTCGACAAGGCCAGAGAAATTTTACAAAGATCTGAATCAATCATTTTCTAGAATATTCATTTAAATTAATATTTAGGAAAAGAGGTTTCATTCCATTTAATTTTTCACCCATAAAAAATGAAATTCCAATATACCTTCCGAAAACCATGATTTGTTTCCTCATGTAGTAATACGTGAACTTAGAAAGAGTGCTCTTGAGGTACCTAATACGCAGTAGCGAAATAGAATGCAATTGCATAGCATTAAAATTATTTAAAACTAATTAATCATTTCACCAGATTTATTATCTTTGATGGCAGTGATATGACTTGGCTCCTTTCATTTGGTGTTTTGGAGATCACACTGCATTAAACTCACCAAATAAATCCGAGTATTAAAAATGAAAACACATAAGACTTCTCTTACTGCCTAGCTCCTATTATAAACTCACACCTTTGGTGTTATTTTAATCCTCAGCATGGGACAATTTGTAAAATATCAAATTATTTTCTCAAATTCAAATAGTTTTTATGAAATCAACTTCTAAACAAGATCACTTTTTGTTAATTTTTCCTTATGAACAAGGTCGACCTAAACAAAATGATAATTTTGTTTAGTACTCCAGATATCTGTAAAAGGAAAAATATTTACTTCACACCTCATGAGACTACCATGATGTTGATTTCTATTTTTCAATTATTCCATCAAGATACCCAATTGTCTCGTAAGTGCATAAACTAGCCATGTTCAAGATTGGGTAAGGATGGTGGGAGGGTTTTGGGTTGTAAAATTTCTTTCCAAAGAACCCACTAGAATCAGCTAGCTTATTGAAATTTTGGTAAGTAGAGGATACAATATCTATTGAAAAGAAATGTCTCCAAGCCGTAATGTGTGTCCTTTCGTACGTGGTATAAAGGGGGGAAAAAAAGGAACTTTTAGGAAGTGAACAACAGTACCTCAATGTTTCTTCTGGCTTGAGAAGGTCTTCCGGTCAGCGACCAGCTTCCAGGAGTCTGAAGGAGATCTTGTTAAAAAACACAACACTTCTAGAATTTCCACACTGGACACTGATGCACTTCCACAAACGCTGATGTTGGCATGTGCCACTTGTCAAGGGAAGGTAAAAAAAGGGGGGAGAAAGGGTGGAACGAAAGGTAAAAACGTATACGTATTTCAACCACAAAGTGGCCCTCTTCAGCGTGCTGAAGGTGTATACCTCGAGACAACACGGAGTTGACTCATCTTTCTTTTCTTTTCAATAGATACTGTTAGCCGTAAGAGCTCAACGTTTTCACTTGATAGAGGATACAAGTTTTTCTATACCCGCCTTCTTCCTGTCATTAGCTGAGATATCCAAATGCAAGTTGAAACTGGAACCCTCTGGCAAAAAATCAATTACTTCAATGTAAATCCAAGAATAGGGGCATTTACTCGGAACCGAAATCGCAATTTTGTAGATGAAATCATTATATGGAAACAAAAAAAGAATTTTAGTGAAAAATTAATCTTCTAACCACAACCATTCACTCATAAATCAAAAATTAAAATAAGCAAAAGGTGACGCCCACCAACAGAGCTGCTGTGATAAAATTGACGTCATTTTCCTCCCGTCCTTGACTGCTTTTCGTGAAAGTGAAGGGAGTGGAGGGGGGTTCTCGGAAGGTCTGCTCGCACAGATGATGTCGCAACTGTCCTATTGGCAGAGTCAGCTGTGTCCCCTCCATTGCGATAAGGCAAGTAGCTTCACGGGCTCAGTTGTGACTGGACGAAGTCGTTATATGTCAGAGGTTGCATCACACCCACTTTTCCGAAAGGGTTAAAAACATCACTTTTTCACTGCTTATTACTCGATAAATAATTGACGGATCAGAAAACGGAAAAATTTGGGTCTTTTTATTTCAGAAACTCTATCAGATTCGGCAATAAAAAAAATATGGTAAATGTTGGGTTATCGAACAACTGTCTACCCAAAAATATTAAAACTACGTTCAAATCATAGATAGATCAGGGTGTTATAATCAAAACAACCAAAATTTTAAGTAGGTACAAAGAGCATTGCAATCTTACATTAGATAGTAATCTTTTGTCATTTTAAAACAGCCTACAGGGTTTAGAACAAGCCATTAATTCTCAAGTGTACAAAAAATCTTTTAATTGGCCAAGTCCACTCTAACATTGTTACAATGAACATCAGACTTTCCATGAAACCTGAATCTTATCTAAAGTAAACCTAGTGTATACCTAAAGTAAACACAATTTTAAAGTCTACATTTAAAGTCACTAAATAAATATTACAATAAGGTTAACATTAGGTATACTGTAAACTTTGCGGTCTCAGGGTTCTTTGAGATTCTCACAATCATTATCAATAACACTCATTTATCTGGAAGTGTACTGCTCACAGCTACCATTCTGATGACTTTCTATATATGATTGGTGATTTGCGGCATTGGACAAAATGCTAATAATTAGCATAACATATTCACTTTCCTTAGCATATTTAAGAAATAATGATAATGCAGTCATGAACATTATGAATATGATTCCTGATCTGGCTCCAGACAGGCAAATTTAGACTAGAAGTTTTTGCTTTTATAGCATATATTACAAAATGCAAGATGCTGAGACATGCATCTTATGCACCTATATTCTTCCATGGGTATGACATCAAAGCTTATAGACAGTTTATAAGTTAAATATGTATGTATTTCAATTATCCAGTTTGTTTTACATGGGTTTGAAGTGGCTATTGTAGTTACGGTTTTTGCTTTCTCTCTTTACTACTTTCTAATTTTTTTTATAGTTGTCAAGCATTATGCTATAACAAAACACCAACTGTTGAAAATAAACTTCTTTATGTTATTTAAACATGCATATCCAACACTTACAGCATTAGTTTAAGCAGTATTCTTTATACTTCTTGGCTCAACATAGGTATGTTAATTAACCTGTATTACCAGTATTATCTTCATTGATCACTTTTCTTTTGTTATGGTTGTTAGGCAATTTTATTGATAACAGAGCTGAAACAGTTGAAAAGCATGCACCATTTGGGGAAGACAAACATACATTTTGACATTGTCAGTTTTACATTTCCATGATACTGTAGAGATACAACACAAAGGCAGTTTGTATGCATCTAGGCATCAGGTCTACACAAAAATCATTTGGATACTAAATCATCCCTATTGAAAATAATTACCAATCAATTTTAAGATATTGGAATCTATCTACTTAATTCTTCCAAATCAGGTATGGTAATGCAGATGAATATTAAATTACTATGAATTTTGAGTCAATTGTTTGGTTAAAATGTATTAAAGGGGCACTTTCTCAAGAAGTGACAGGAGAACAATGTCATAATTATCATTTCAAATTAATCACCAGAATTTTTTAGTGGCAGAAGTACTTAAGAGTTCCTAACTGTAGAAGATGACTAATTCAAAGGAGAAGGTGAAGAGGAATAAATTGCAGAGGAGAAATAGCTGGGCTGGAGAGCTTGCTCTTGATGAACCAGCAATTAGCTGCCGAAGTATCCAGAGCAGGTCAGTGGCAATTCATACATGTGAAGGTCAATTTGAAGATGATGTGGGTTTTGATAAACATTTTTAACCTACTTAAAATCATGTGATTTCCAAGGTGAATTAGAGATTTGAAGAATTATATTTTAGACAGGCTACATACTTAGGATATCCAATGAAAATGATTTTAGGATGAAAAAATGGACATAGTAGTAAACGATCTTCTCTCCCATAATGCATTTGGAGGTACCATATTAGAAAGGAGAAATGAATACAGTGGTTGCTTCCAAGGAGGTTAGAGGGTACCTACTGGAGGCTACATCTCCGTAGAAATGTATAGCAAGGTCAACCATTACAGTCACCAAGCCAGGCCTCAGAATAAGCACAAATTAAGTTGCTTTTTGCGTGAACTTAGATGAGTTCATGAAATTATGGAATACACTTTAAAAATTCATCAAGTGAACAGTAGAAAGTGTGCAAATACACTAAAAATGTCTGTTTTTCACACCCTTAACAACTTCAACATTAAGGATCAGCAATCCTAGGATTGGCTTGATGCAGCTCTTTACTCAATTATCTCATTGGGGTATTGGTTATATCCTCTTATATGTGCTCCATAACATCCTTCACTACATATTGTCTCCATATGTCTTCCAAGGCCATTCTTTTCCATTCTTCCCATTCACTTTTCAATTGACGATTGTCTTCATCAGGCCATCATGTCTCAAGATGTGGCCAATTAAGTTGACCTGTCTTCTTTTTAAAGTGTTCAGAAGACTTCTCTTTTCTCCCACAATTCTTAGGATTTCCTTTATCACTACGCCGATCCATTTTATGTTCATCATTCTGTAGCACCACATTTTGGATGCCTCCACTTGTGGCTTCTCTACTGCTGTTATTGTCCGTGCCTCACTGCCATAAAGAAGCATGATCCAAATGTAAGATCTGATGAATTGTTTCCTAACTTCCATGCTTGACTTTCCAGCTGTAATTAGATTCATCTCTTGGTAGATCCTCCTCTTTGCCTGAGCTATTCTAACTTGTGCTATGTATCAATCACTAGTTTCCACCATTTCCACCAATGTTTTTCCTTTCCTCTCAAAAGTATTCAAAGAAAAAACAGTCGCATAGATGTAATTTAAGTCTGACTTCAATGAACATTGAACCATAGATTGCTGTGCAGTGATTGGTTGGATATAAGTTACCTTTTGATATTCCCTTGGCCCATGGAAATACAGCCAAGCCCTTTTAAGTTGAAGTTGAGGGGGCCAAATATATACTTCGTAATAACTGAACTTCGTTATACGTGGACCATTTTTTCCGAGTCTCTCTTTGATGGGGAATAGCCTTCACTTCATTATAATCGGAACTTCGTTATAAACGGGTTCGATATAAGTGGGCTTGACTGTAATACCTAACAATAAGATCAGTTAATAGGGTACTCGTTTAGGGTAAGTGCAGTGAATTATGCAAATGAAAGTTATAAAATTAATACAAGGTTCTCAGCTATAGGTACATTCAAATAAATAGATTTGGAAAGAAACACATTTCCAGTAAGACAATTAATGATGCACAGCTCATGCATGTTCACACAGCTATATTCATTACACAAATAAATGTAACTGATTTGGAAAGAGGTAGCATTAGCAGAATATTACCCCTAGAAATTGCCTGAGCCCCAAATAAGATGCAATAAGAATCAGTTAATGCACAACTGGAAATGCCGAGTTCTGGCTGATTAAGTTTTCTCATCCTACCTTTTGGTTACCAAATTTGTAATTATCTATTCCCATAGTTATTATAATCATTATGTATACTCTCTCCTTCTTGAATGGCAATGATAATGATGATATTTAATTACTTATCTTTATGCTAGCTCAAGCTCTACATCAACCAAAAGTAGGACATCATATAAATCAACAAAATCCACTCCAAAATTAAAACTATCAGATCCTCATTCCTTCACACGATCCTATCAGGAGTCATGTGAATACTACAGTGTTCTTCCCCTGTCAAACGTGAAAAATCACCTTCCAAGGAAAGTTCTTGATTTTTTGGCCGACAGACTCAAGCTTAAGGACTGGAAACCTATTATTGAAGCTTTGATGGCAGATAAAGAACTTCATACAATAGCAATTAGAAGTCGCCATCCAAAAAAAGGTCAGTAATATTTCATTTTAAACTACGAAAATTCACATGTAAAAATTTGAAGTGAGAAAACAGTTGAACTTTATGGGAAGTGATGTAACATCCATTCACACTGACGTTTCTTCATGATTAATATTCACCATTATAGCACCATTATAAGATGCACCCACATTTAAATTGGGCATATCTCTGAGGAAAGCCTATGTAAACATATGCACTTTATTTTTACAGTCATCTTGTGCCAATAAATTACGTTCAATATCTTGCTTTTACCTCTTTTGATATTGTATAGAAGAAAGCTAAACTATATACAATCTAGTGCCAATCCTAGGTAAAAGATGCAATAAGAGCAATCACATTTGCAACATCTTCATGTTATTCATATGGGCAAAACCTTTGTGCATAAGAGGTGATTTTTTAGCAATAATTGTGTAAAAAAATATGTACCTAGTATGTCATCAAATATGGCAGTTCCAGACGGAAACTGTTTTTTATATTGTTAAAAAAGAAGAACCTGAACCATTGCTTTGAATTTTTTCCAAATAGACATTTTTTACATGTTTAGCAAAAATGTTTAAGATGATTCCATGAAGTGGCAAGGTCAAAATTTAAGTGATAGACTTATGGTTCCCATCTTGACACTTGGCTTGATCTCAAATTCCAATGTCAACTCCCTCTTCATACACGAGCACGACTAATAGCACAAGAGAACACAGACTGAATTCATCTGTGACCAATAGCATAATTACCAAATTGAATTATAAGTGGAATTGTATCACAACTCTTAAGGTCTAGAACTATCCCCAGTTCTTCCAGAATGTATTGTTAATCAACAATACCTTTGAATCATAAGAATTCTGGCTGATGTCTCTTTGAACAGATATATGCTCAAATTTGTAACTCCCTAAGTCTCTTGCAAGCTTGTAAACATTCTGGGGCAGCAGAGGACTCTACAGGGCTAATATTTACTTCTGTATGAAATTTACAAATTATGTAAATTTGGTTAGCATGATCATTAAGTATTTTATTTCGCCCAGAAATGTAGCTAGCTAAATATCTTCTCCCATGGGAATCACACCTAGGAACTAACCACAAGTATCAATCTATCATTTTTGATGAAATTTCTATGAGGATGACATGATCTTGTATTCCAAACTATAATTTTATCCAAATTTCATTGAAATTATAATACCTGAGAGTCTTAAACATTAATAATGTTCAGGACCTGAAGATGCACCCTGCAATTGTCACAAAAGCTTAACCACTGATGGTCACATGCAGCCAAACCCGAAAAACATTCTCACTGAGAAAATCTGTCCAAATTCACCTATCAGTCTAATCATCTGAGGTTTTAGGGACTGAGGTATAGTTTTAATTCACTGCACAACATAGCAATAAAAGAGCATTTTGGAATCGTTCAGTTAAATCGTTGTTCCGTGTATATAACAAATAGAACTAAGTTTAAAAAAATAAGAAATTGATAATAGCATCCTAACGAAAGTCCCCCCAATATAGAAGACCTGGATTAGAGTCTAAATGTTGATAATGTCAAAAAGACTTTTACTACAGGAATCTCTATCGTTCATAGGCTCCGTGGCATAGTGTCTACATTTATGCTAATATTCTGTATTCAGCAAAAATAGAGTCTCATCTAACTTATGGCATAATTTTTCTGGGGAAACTCTTCCTATGCAACCAGAGCCTTCTCACTTCAAAACCAAGCTCAGAAGGCTATGAGTCATGTTCCTTATCTTTCCAGGAGAAATTTATTCAAATCCATGGGAATCCTAAACCTCTCATCTCTGTTTATCATTGACTGTGCTACCTTCATCAGGCAGAACCCCAATCTGCTTCCAGGAAATAGTGAGTTCCACCAGTACAACACTAGACAAAAAACGGACTGCACATCATGGACTACACTGTCTAAAAGCCAAAAGGGCTCACATTACATGGCTTCTATCCTATACAGCAGACTTCCTCTACGTATAGAAAGGAAATCCTCAACTAAATGATTCAAGCAGGTCTTGAAGTTTTTTTACATTGAGAAAGCATTTTAAAGCCTTAGTTCCTTCCCAGATGACTCATAGAAACCAGTTAACAGAAATGCTGCTTTCTTCTTATTTTAGCAAATGATTTATTTTCAATTTTTTTGTATTTTTTGTCCTCTGCATATGTTAATTTTGATGTATTTTTTATTAATGAGCACCATGTCATTATAAGACAGACTGTGAGATAATAAATTATTATTATGAAACTTGACCAATCAGAATGAACCAATAACATATACATATATCCCTCCATCCACCACAGTAGTGAGACCTGCCAATACAAATGAAAAGGTCACAGATGCAATGAAATACCCAGTGCTTTTCACTCATGCCTTACTCAATGGTCTGTTAAAAGCAGTCAATGGCTGTCTGTCTGTGAGTGATTCTTTGGCATGCCTTGAATTGGTGGGCTTGCCACTGCAACCAAAATATCTCACTCAGCTTCTCGAGGTAAGTTCCACTGATGTAGATTCTCGGATACTATCCTGTCCTCCCTACTCATATTTCCACCCTGTACTTTAACAGCTGGTTTCTTAGGGCTACCAATTGCTTTTCAACAGGGCATCTCCAAGTCAAAGACATTGCAGCATTTGTCGCTGGAAAATTCTCCTCTGGGTGATAGTGGCACAGAGGAACTTTGCAAAAATTTAAACTATCTACCAAGAATTACAACTCTGAATCTTAGTGGATGTGGCCTTACTGCAGTAGGCACAAACTATATTGCCTCCTTGATCAAAGTAAGTTCGAATTTTTATCCCACATGTCAGATATTATTCTCAAAGTTATTAGCCCATTTGCATCCATTCGCATACTGGTAAGCAAGCTGGATCTGGCCTCAATTACCACAAGCGTACTGATACACATAATGCATTCAAATTCAAAGCTCGCGAGCTAGCCGCGAAAACTTTAGCGGAGTTACCTGCTGAGATGCACGATAGCAAGATATTCCACAGAGAAAAAATCATTCGCCTTGACTGGGACTGGAACCCGGACCCCCTGATTCCGGCCAGGTGCTCTACCAGTTGAGCTACCAAGGCATCCTCTTTCTCTGTGGAAATTCTAGAGGCTTTAAGGTGACCACCATCTTGAATTTTTGGCGGGGAAAGGGTGTGAAATTTATGGTATTGAGCACTCCTAAGAATAGACGTTATGTAACAATGACTAAATCTTACCATTACCAAAGCAACACGAATGACAATATGGAAATTTTGAAGAATCGAAGAAATTTCAAACGTTATTCGAATTTGACGTCACGTAGCTCTGTCACTGCGCGTCATAGAAACAAAAACTTTGCACTGTCAGTTAGACTCCTTCAAAGCCTCTTGCATTTCCACAGTGAAAGAGGACGCCTCGGTAGCTCAACTGGTAGAGCACCTGGCCAGAAATCAGGGGGTCCGGGTTCGAGTCCCGGTCAAGGCGAATGATTTTTTTCTCTGTGGAATATCTTGCTAACATAATGCATTGTTACTTGTAGGTGGATCCTATTGCCATATTACATTTTTTTCAACTCTTTGGTCAGTCATCAGTTTCTGTTTGCTACTGCTATCTGACAGCTCCATTGGAAAGTTTTCTATTCATCAATTTAGAAACTACATTTGTGATTAAATACCTTCAAAGTTGGTGGTGTTTGTGGTCACTTGAAATCCCAGAGAGAGGATGCAAATGGGTTAATAATAAGTTTACTAACATAGGCTTATCAAAATACTTTGCATGATTTTTCAATACACATATTAAAATATAATTAAAATCTACCTTCTTATAAACATTCCTAAATGAATTCATTAACATCATAATAGCTTTTCTTAGCCACACATAGTCTCATAATTTTACTTTGAATAGGGAATGGGGGTAAGATTTAATATGAAGTGGTAATTTATTGAAAATAATGGAGGGAGTAGGATGAGAGCATTTCAGGGCTAAAGACAGTTCATGTCTCTTAAGATTAACAAATCCTTGGTGCAAGTGTGACATTCATGTGTCTTCGTTTCTTTAAAAATGTTGTAAGTATTCTTTGACAAAAGAAGAACAATTTATAACAAATAAGGAATGAAGAGAGAGTATTTTTAGGCACCAAAACAGAAGTTTACCTGGGGTCCATATAGGCACTTGTGCATAAAGAGCGTTTGCTCTATCATGAAACCCTGCAGGGTTCACACCAACTTTCCATTTTCAATTTCCCTGACTTTACCCTGATTTCCAGTCCCAATTTTTGAAATTTCCCTGACTTTATATCAATGGCAAAGCTGTCGTACATAGGGATTTTATGGGAAAATGCAGCAAGGTATATTGTGAAATAAAATTAATTACGGATGGGTCGGTTCGGTTCTTCGGTTCTCGGTTCCACCGGTTCTTGAGCTTAGAACCGGAACCGTAACCGAGGCCGAAAATAATCGGTACCGAAATAATTGGCGCGAAAACCAGTTTGAAACCTACTCACACTCCGAAAGTGGAGGCTTCACATTAAAACCTAGTGAAATAGTGTACTTAGATGCTTCAAAGTCGCGAATTATTCTAATTCAGTCTCTGAAAATGATTATTGATTACCTTATGTTACCATTGAGCAATGCAAAGTAAGTGGTAAATTAAGAACCGGAACCGAGAATCGGAACCGAGAACCAAAGTTAAGAACCGAACCGGACCGGAACCGAAAAAAAGTGGAACCGACCCATCCCTAAAATTAATTTACTCCAGAAAAGAACATATTCCAGTCAAATTTCAAAAACAAAACAATGGACAAGCAGACCAAGTAGCCAGATCCCGAGCGAGCCACCAAGTCGGCACTACCCCGTGCCGCCCAGCCAGGAAGACAACAAAATGCGCACTTCACCGCTTGAGCACAGCAACGCTCCGTGCGTTCAACCATGATTTTCACCTTTTTGCTCTACTTCTGGAGTATTTCCCTGACCAGAATCTAATTTCCCTGACATTTCCATGACTTCCAGTCCCAATTTTTATTTCTCTGACATTTCCAGGATTTCCCCGACCAGTATGAACCCTGTCTATGAACTTGTACCATTTCTTTTATAGATCGCTTCTGAAAGAAAAATAGTTTTTTGCATGGGTTGAGTTTCCTCAGAATATAATGCCGTAAGATTTGTGAGCATGGCCATAAGAATAATAAATAAGTTTAAGGGTAGCAACGGATAGAGATGTGTGAGCCTCCTGAGTGAAAATAATAATAATAATTTCTCTAATGATCACAGGTTCCCCCAATTATACCAGTGATAACCCCATTCAAGATGACCTTGAAGTGAGGTGCCCATTTATGGTCATCTGAAATGGGAAGACCTAAAAATTGGACACATGTAGAGCGAAAAATAGGTTCAATATCCAATTTTAGTTTTTGATCAAACAAATGTGTGCCAGTCTTGGAATGAACTTGATTGAAGATGCACAGAATCCATAAGATACAGCATATCTATGATTAATCAGATATTAATCTAATATCATTGACTGGTTATCTATGATTTACTGGAAAATTGATGATTGCAGAAAGAGAATGGGTGGAGATGGCAGTACATGTAGTGGGTCTTGAATACGGAGGAGAATATATATGCTAACCTGGGTGGATTGGAAGATGAGTCAATATTGTATGAGAGAGTAAATTACATCCTAACCTTCACACCCTTCCTACTCCAAAAATTCTTATTTGATCCATTGAATTCATGCTTTGCATTCCATTTTAATGCCATATTTTAATTTAGGCACTCGGAAATGTATATAATTTTTCATTCCTTCATTTAAAACTGTTACGGCATTAGTAATTACTGGAGGAAATTAGGAGGAAGAGCACTTGTATTTGCTTGAGGGAGGCAAACAAACAGCTGAGGTCATTTGCACCTCAAGAAGGGAGGATATTTGGGTAAGAGTAAGAATTTTTCCGGGATCAGAGGAAAAGTGGAGAGAAACATGGCATGAGCATTAGCAAACTCATAATGAAAGGCACCAAGGGATCCACAGTTTGAACATCATATTCGATGGACAGAGCACTGAACTCCGAGTGCTCTCTAAATGGCACAACTTCCAACTGAGGACTGGTACACCAATGAAAAATCTGAAACTGCCAGGATTCAAGCCCAGGCCCTAGGGATGGCAGGGCAGTACTATTATCACCCCATCAACCTTATTTCCAGAGGGAGAGAAGTTTTATGGCATGAATTTCTGAGACCTTTGGATGCACCACTCTATAAGATATACCGTGATATTTGGGTTAGATTTTAGAAGATAAATAATGATCAACATATGTCAAGAACAATAAATAGGAATGAAATTAACTGTCATGGGCATCACCTCGTGAAATTATTGCACTGTGAGAAGAAACTAAATCACTTCGTTGATTCTACTTAGAGTAATTTATTTAACAACCGTGATTTCAACTTTGTCAGCAGATGTACGTGTTGAAACCCAGGTTGTTAAATAAAATAAATCAAGCTGTATTTTCAGAGAGACTAAATTTCTTAATACAAAAACATAGAAAGAAATGGGATAGTCAATTTCTAAAAATAGACTTAGCCAACGTTATCCATAATAAAATTCCAAAAACAAATTAATATTAGAGAGCACACCCTAAACTCGCTATCACAATTCCATCTGGGGCGCATGTAGACAGTGGCGAACCTCAAATGGCAATGTAAAATAGAAACCAATGAAAATAATTGAACCCTTGGCAAATTAATCACAGGTCGATTTTAGAATGCATTTTCTGGTATTAAAAAGCCTTTTGATCATAGCAGCAGTTATTCAGGGGAGCAGACTGACAGCTAAGGTCATTTGCACTATTTAGGATCATCTATATTACACCTGTTGTCAACATCCCTTTTTCATCAACTGATACAAAGCATAGAGTGATGAATAAGGTACCAAGGGATGGGGTTTTCACTGATTTATAGATCATATAATCAGTTCACACTATAACACATTGTTTGTTTATGATTTAAGTCAAAAAATCTTTAAGAAAAATGGTAAAAATACAGGAATGTCTGATTGCAAATAAACAACAAAGAAGATAGGATAATTGTTGGCAGGAAACATACATATGTATATGTTACTTTTAAACGTGCAAATAAATAACTAATTAGTGGTATTGTAAATTTGTTAACACTAATAAAGTGTCTTATCTATTTTAATATGCACTTTCCTGATTATTAAATTTAAACAGTGAAACAAGAGACTAAATCAATTATTTTGGTGGAGGGGGGAGGATTGAATGTTCAATGGTTTCACACAGTTTTCTGGCAGGTTAGTAATCGCGTATGGGATGGAGTTTTCTTGGAAAGTGAGGAAGGGTGGAGAGAAACCTGGCATCGTCATTAGCATGCTCTTAACAAAAGGCACCAAGGGTTTGACAGTTTAAAGTCTTATGTCACCCAGATGGAGCGGGGTCACCCAGATGGGCTGAACTTAAAGTGCTCTCCACACAGCACTCAAGTAGGGACTGGCTGACCAGTGAAATATCTCTACCATGACTGGGATTCGAGCCTGGGGCCCCAGGAAGGGGCAACTGGTGCTAGAAACTGCCTCACTAACCTGAAGTGTCACTTATGGGCCAAGAAATGTGGTAATTAACACGTTCAACCCGTCGGACACGAATGTACGTCTGAGGTGCATTGCCAGGATACCGAAGGGTGCGCATTCGCATCTGTTAATGACCTCTCTGATGACCTCACTGATGACCTCACTGAAGGACGCAAACTCGCGTCTTTAATAAATTATCGAGTTTTGTCATTCAAAAAATTTTTTAACTAATTACATTTAAGTGACTGGCCAAATTAATGTGGCAGAAAATGCTTTCCGTTTTTCACGATTGCACACCAGAAATATTCCGGGTTGAATGTGTTAGGGGGAATTCTGAAATTTCTTATAGGGGGAAGAATGCTAAGAAAGTGAGTGATGATGAAAATAAGCATTTTCGAAAGGATGAAAACAGGTACATATAATCAGTCACCTCACATGACCATGATCAGTTCCAACATTCCAGTTGTTTGTGAATTTGGATGCAAATTGGACATTCATAATTTTTTGGTACTTTTCGGTACAAATACTTTCAACATACACCATATTTGTCCTAGACCCAAACATGTACAAAGGTCAACCAGTGACCTAATTACACAAATATGTTCATAAAGTTAGTAAACATTCATAGTGGGGTCATTTTCAGCACAAATTCATGTGGAATCATTCCAACAATAAATCTAAAAGCACAAACAGGGTTCATGAAATTGACGAGTGAAAAAATTGAGGCGCTCGGGGCTAGATAATGGTAAGCCACATTTAGTAAATTTTATAGGAGAGACATCTGAAGGTTCGAAAAATTCCATAAATTAGGTGTTGTGTCTTGGTGCAATACATAACAACAAGGTGTGGGCTACCATCTCTTGGTTTCTTCAAATAATACTCCGCCAGTGGCTTCCCATCGTCTAGCAGATAAGAAAGGCGTACAAATCTCAATATTTCTCAGTGTGTGGCTTACCATTATCTAGCCCTGAGCGCCTCAATTCCATTCCAATGTGAAGTCTGCCTGTTCCACTTGGTATCTATACCATGAATGAAAGAATATGTAATCCATGAAGGCAATCAAAGAAATAAGCTCCGACCATGTTGTGCATCACCATATATGTACAAGCATAAAGAAAGCAAGCAAAAAAATGCTAGCCTCATTCAATAGAGCGTAGCTTTGGCAGTAGGACAATGGTATTATTAGATGAACCTGTCAAAATTCCCTTTAACAGACAGAGTGCATTTGGCATCACTCTTGTCTTTTACATGAAGCTGAGTGAGACCAATTGGCATTTGGTGCCTTTTAGCAAGGTGCCTTAGCTACAGCAAAGGGTAATCTTGAAAAAAGATCTGCCTGCAATGTGTTTATAAACACATTGTGGTTATAACCTGATACCATAGGCAACAAGGTGTTATATTACATCATGTGAGTTACGTGTTAATAATAAATATTCATGGATGTATTATTGCAGGCCCAGAAGATACAGAGATTCATGGAGACTTGGCAAAAATCACTACGTTACCAAAACCCAAATTTGGATGCTATGTGGGGGATACGCCGGATAATTCTGAATTCAAACCCATTACTAGGAAATGAGAGTGCCAAACTGCTAGCTGGTATACTTGAAGATGACCTTTGGGTCAAAGGTAAAGTCTAAGAGGATTATGCTTAAGTTTTTCAATACATATCTATACTTATCATGGTGATGTATACATTTTTCTGGAAAATATCAAATACAGTAAAACCCCTCTTTTAAACTTTAGTGAGGAACAAGAGAAAAAGTAAATCATGGGAAAGTGTACATTAAGGGTAAGCATAATTTTAAGAAAGTTATTCCTGAAAGAATACCTCCATTCTTCTTGATTTTGCCTACCCAATATCTTGTCTTCATTGAATGACAAGTTTACAGAATTGAAATACAATTGCAACAAAAACTCTTTAATAATGCCAAAATATCTCACTTGAAATGCAGGGGGATATAGGGAGATGGTTGGGCAAAGATTTATGAACAGCATGAAAAACTTGTACAGCTGTAAATCAGAGGGAATGTTAGGAATTAATGAAACGATGTATGAGGGAAGATGCTGAAGGTAAAACAGTAGAAGGATGGGAAAAAATAGGTAATAGACACTAGAGGGGTTGAGAAACATTGGGCAATGGCAGAAATCAAGGAGGAAGTTGAGAAATGATGGAAATAGAAATATTTAACACAGCTATGCCAAATTAAATGTAAGGAAATGAGCAATAGACTTAAAAGGGATACAAAGAGAGTGAGATAAAAATGGTGGAAAGGTTGATGTGAGAGGATTGAGAGACTCCAGAGTGAAGGAGAAAAAGGCACCTGGTAATCAAAGGCTAGAATGCAAACCAGCATCAAGAAATGGAAAACGATACTGTGCATGAGTGGTAAGTCAGGAGAGCTACTGATGGAAATACAAGAGATTCAGGGTAGAAGGAAGGAATATGTGAAAGAACTGATATGCAAAAGAACTGGGGCTTACAAGAAGAAAATGATGCAAATAAGGATGAACAGGGACCAAGAATACTGGATAGTACAATAGAGAAAACATTATGAGAAATGAAGGTGAGGAAAGCGGTGTGGATTGATGGTATCCTACCAAGAATGGAGGAAGAGAAGGACAGGATATTTAAAAAAAAACTGGAATAATACCAATACCAAAAAAGAAAGAGAAGGCCGTAAATGCTGAAAATCATACTTCATAAATAAATAATAAAATTTTGTCACCTTTGGATTATGTATTATTAGAGGGTTTGCACATTATGCAACCATAACGGAAAAATTGTCTCGTAAAATGTAAACGGCAGGCCATTCAAAATACTTTTCTTGGCATTAATAAAAGGAAGATGTTAAAATGCGTGGATATAGAAATCATTGGGACTTGAAGAAAGAGTTGTAAACAGTGGGAAAACATAAATTGTAGGGATGTAAAAGCGAGGTTTTACTGTATAAATATTTAGGGAAGGAGATTTCAGAGATACACAGATTCTTACTACACTAGCCAGGAGAAAATATCCAGTGACCCAGACAGTGATATAGCCAGTGATTAAACCAGTTCACTGGGTATATCACTGTAAACTCATAGTCTGCTAAATTTAAAAAAAAAACTCATTAAATTTTTGATTTGGAGTGTCTTACTTATCTACTTTTGTTAAAAGTATTAATTTGAGATTTTTAACAACTGCACCATCTATTAAATTCAGTCACTGGGAATATCATTGGGCACCCAGTGTGGTAATATTTACCAAAATTACTTGCTCATCCCAAGAATCACTGCAGTACAGTGACTTTCAATAACTAGCTGGATCATTGTTAAAGCAATATACAGTAAACTTTTTAAGGACTTTTAACAGTAGGAGTGTTTAAAATCTTTACTATGAATTATAAGTATTACTTAATGTTTTTTTGTGCTTTGTTTCATTAACATTTGGCCACTTCATTGGAAGAGTAACTGTCTGAGACACTGATAAGTCATTCTCTGGGTCACTGGATATTTTCACCAGTTTTCATTCCTTTTGTCACAAAAGACAAAGTGGATATGCAACCAGAACTGAAAATTGAAACATTGACAAGGCCTTCAAATATTTATGTTTTTGTAATGTGCTGCTATATAATTTGCAACCCCAGAATCTTCCATAAACTTAGCACCAAAGTCCAAGAGGAAAGCCAAATTTAAGTCTTCCCCTATAAACAATTTTTAACAAGCACTATTAGAGAGCACAATAAAATCATACCCCCACTAGCTGTAATAAACCTATATTCTTGCTCTAAAGCATTTTGCAAGCACTTGGTGATGTAATACTGTCCATTCTGGTGAATGCTGCCTCAACAGTGTTCATTAATGACCTCAAATTAGGGTGCTGGGATATGTATGTTACCCCTTAAAATGTGCTTCATACATATCAGTCCAATGGATTCATATCTGGGATGTTAGGAGGTTAGATGACCTAATTGACATTGAGAGCCAGTTTTCAACCAAATGGCTTATGTGGGCTGGTACACTGTCCAGCTGAAGAGCATATAACCTCCACAACACGAAAAATATCCAATCACAGCTTATCACCACCAATTCAATGTATTGTTGGCTCATTTACCCCAACAATCAATGCCATTTTTCACAATAATTGCTCAGGATCCTCTGAAATCAGTGCCTGAGTCCTTTCAATAACTGCAGGGGTCCTCAAAGTATGTTTTACTAAGTTACTCTTCCTCACCAGCATACCGGAATCTTCATTGGATTGTTCTGAAGTCATATATTTGGCCAAAACATCATAACTGATATCTTCGGTGCCTATTCAAAGTAACAAATTATTCCTAATAAGTGCTTGGCATGAAGGCCTTTGATTGCAACAGATCTTCAATAATACTCTACTCTTGGATTTAACATCAGGCTACCCTGTAAATGTTTCCCTACTTAATCCCGGTGAGGTAAAATTGAGCACTTGATGATGATCTGTGCAACTGTGTGTGCTGGTAAGGCAGGGAAGTAAATAAACAAATGAGGAATCATACTCATTTTTGTTCATAATGAAAAAACAAATTAGAATTGATACTCATCTAAATACTAACTCTCAACATTCTACGATGAAAAAGGACACTTAATGTTAATTGATGCCAGAATGGAGTAAAGAAGATTAGGAGCAAGTACAAAAGATCTGACTTTATGACTATTTTAGCACATTTAGGACTTTATGACACCTACAAGCCTCTATAATTTCCTCAGCTTAACTGGTAGAGCACCTGGTCAGAAATCAGGGAGTCCAGATTCGAGTCCAGGTCAAGGAGAACGATTTTTTCTCTGTGGAATATCTTTGTATTGTGCAATTTCAGCTGGTAATACCATAAAATTTTTCTTGCCCAGTTTGCGAACTTTGAATCTGTAAATATCCATTTAGAATTCCTTTTATTTTACAATCAAATTGATTCATTAGAAATAAAAATGTTTTGACTCAATTTCAGACAAAAAATTGTTATTTACAATAGAAGAATTTCCGTAGAGAAAAAATCATTCACTTTGACTGGGACTCAAATTTGAAGCTACTGATCAATCCTTGACTGTATGTTCATTAAATATGATCATGATTTCCCTGTTGGGCTAAACGAGAGCTGATATACACTCACGGTATTTTTGTCCCAAATTACATACGCTGATGTATTGACCCATGGCAATATATGGTTAATTCCCTTTGCTTTCACTTATGCAGAGTTCTCAGTGCTAACTCAATGAATATACTAAAAAACTAGCAAAAGTGTCATAAACTGACTTAGCCTAATATAAGGATGATAAGTGGTTCTAACGAAATACAATTTTGATATGACAGATCACTCTGCCTTTATGTTTACCAATGAACAATAAGATGTTATACCAAAGGTCTTACTCGTTATAAATGAAAAATAACATACTCAAATACATCTACACAATACCCTGCAAGCCACCACGAGGGTGTGTGGCATGGGGTAAAATCACCAAACATGCACTATTGGCATGCCACTAAGAGCTTTATGCTACTATACAAAGTATATTTCACGTCCATTCATCAGATTGCCACAACATTAATGACTAATAAGTTATTTTTACAGCAATCGATCTGCAAAAATGCGGACTGGGAAAAGAAGGAGCTATGGAATTGATCTCCCTTCTACGATGCAATCGTGTCATTGCAATAGTAGACATTAGAAACAACAGGAACATCCCACCATATCTCATTAAGGAAATAATGTCACTCCTAAGAGAGAACAATAAAGAAAGAATAACCGAGGTAAGATACTACCGTAATTTCCACCACATAGGCACAAAAGCATATGAGGGATGCCTCAGTTTTGACATCATTTCTGTGAAAATTAATTATCCATTCTGCTGCTATCAGTCATGTTCATGGTAAAGGTGTGCAATGATACTGAAAGACTCAACCACTTTCGATATCAGGGGTGTTTTCAAGTCTGTTTCCGCACTAATAGGCGCTTCAGACCAGGAGGAAAGGTATCAGGATAGGGATAGAAGGGATCACTTTTGATATAAAGGCTCCATTAAATAAAATAAGCCACAAAAGGGATACCTACCAGAAAAAATAGTCCTAAGAAAATAGAGTAACCATAAGGATAGAACTATAATACTTCTAAGTTTTTCCTACTCTTGTTATAGGTACTCGATGTTTGCTGAATTCTAAGAAAAGTGGCAAAAAATTCATTTACTTGACTTAGGTGTAAGTGCAAACTGACATTATTTATCCAGTATAAACACTAGAGACACCTGATGTCTAGCTGATAAATTATTCAGCCATGCCTATTATTTACCATCCATTGTTTGGGTTCAAGTTTTGGAGATAACCAGGGGTTTCTTAAATTAAATACTGAACCCTTTAAATGAATGAATTTATCATACTAATGAGCTAGGTATTGGGTCGCCAGACATTTGAGATGAAAGATTCAAACCTGTCCTAAACAATGACTTTTTCAAGACGCATAATATATTTTAAAAGCAATGAAAATTATACTCAACATTGAGTATAATAAGATAAGGGAAAAAGAAGAAATATTATAGTTCTATCCTTATGTAACTATATTTCATTAGGACTATTATTTCTGGTATCTCTTTAGTAGCTAATTTTACTTAATGGAGCCTTTTGGTATCTTATCTAAAGTGGTTGAGCCTTTCAGTATCATAATTTCAAATGTCCTAATATTTAAATAAAACTGCCATAGTTTCATCTCCATTTTGAATTTTTCAAGCCACATTTACATAAGTGGCTCGCAAACTGTACTTTGCAGACCCAAGGGCTAGGTGAAATCTACTAGGACCTATCCTGTAGTTTATGCATAGGAGGAAGACAGCAGTGTGTTTCTGATAGTAATTTTACTTTTTTAAAGCTTTTTTTTTTATTATTAGGATTGATGGGTATCCTAACCAATAGTTGCAAAGGTTTTCAGTATTTACCTTTAAGTAAAGGCACTTTTCAGTATTTAAATACTGAAAACCTTTGCAACTATTGGTTAGGATACCCATCAACCCTAAGAATAAAAAAAAGATCTTAGCATCTTAAAATTTATAACCAAAAATTTTCAGAATTTGGGCTCTGGTGAACCCTAAGACAATATATTTCCAAACTGATTTAAATCAGAGGATCAATTATTTATTTCATATAAGTTAGCTTTGAGGGAAACCTTACTGAGGGCTAAATATATTATATACTTATTAACCATCAATATAAATTGAAAATCTACTCTTCTGTTCGCAACAGAAGTTAATCCAGGGTTTTAAAAATATTTGTTTTATTTAATTCCAGTATCACTGGATTGATCTGAATTCCACAAGCAACACATCACTGACACGGATGACCTCAATGAGCAAAATTCAAAAAGATGAGAAGACAAATACAAAGCCAGCATATCAACTCAAATCATCATCACTAACAACAATCCAACCACGAAATGAATATACAATCTGCAAGAGGTCTCTAAGTCAGCCTGTAAAAGGGTAAATAAAGTTTGTTTCTGCTAGGATTTGATTAAATCATCTGCCTCATTTACTGGCTTCATAATGTAAAATTAAATATTTTTTCTAAACACTACACTTAACAACTGGATAATTTATAGTGACTATTTAGAACACTAGCTATTTTTAAAAAATGAGAACAGTATCCAAAAGATGAGACATCTCGAGAAAAAGCTAATAATATTTTTTTCAAAATGTCTTGGTGATGATGATAATGAAAGTTTTTGGGGAAATATACGGCCTGCATCATATTTACAAACCATTTTCTTGAGTATTTGTGTGTACAATTCATGCCATGTTGTTTTTAAATGCTACTGCTCTTATTGTTTGACTATCTTATTTATAGAGCTTTTGATCTATAGATAAGACAGTAAAATATTGATTTTAAGCACTATGATAATTTCATAATGGGTAAGTTTATTATTTAATTAATACTGCTATATTATAAGAACATGTCTATGACTGTAGCAATGGTGGAAGAAGAATTTCCCTTAGCTATAACATTATGGGATAGAGAGGAAAGAGGTGGCTGTGTAAAAATCACTTGGGCTTATACTGAATGCAGCCACCCTCCCATTCACAAACACAAGAAAGGTTTACAGGAAGTTTCCACTCACAAGCACTAACCCACTGACCTTTGCATTTGGAGTAGTCATTGACTGCTGATACAGTAAAGCCCACAGTAACGATTGCCGAGAAAAGTTGCAAATTCGCTCATTACAACACACTTGTTATAACTGGCATGAATTTTTATGTACCTCTATCATTTTGTATCATGGCAACTAGTTAGAGCAAGGATGAACTATTGCATATCAGTAACAATCCAACGGTAAATGCCAAAAATCACACGCTTCATAAAGAAATATGTAATAAAATTTCATCGTGAATGTGATTTCATTAGACAGTCCACAAGTTATGCAACAAGTTATGTAGGACAAGCACAGAGAAAATGACCAAATACAACCTCTCGAGGCATTATGACGTAACAGAGGAGCAAGTTATTTTATAGAGGAGCAATAATAAACTGATAATAACATTTTTAGAGATAACTGATAATGAAAAAATTAACATTAATTAAGAATTGAAGCATTACTTTAAATTTTTGATTAGGTTCTATTTGTGGACTAGATAATGATGAGACATTTTCCATTATAGACAAAAAAAACCATAAGACATTAAAATGTGTGTTCGCCTTTATATGTATTGTTATTCATCCTCAAAATTTTGGCAAAAGCTTACTGTAGTAGATTTTTAAGTTTTCTGTAGGCAAGTTACAAAGATCATAAATTTATCAGAAAACCGCTAATTTTAGGGTAAGTACGTGGAGTTGATAATTATTTTGTGGTATAAACATTTTGTATTTATCATAGAATAAAAAAATACTATAACGGCAATAAAATACCTTTAAAATGGGATATATTACATCATAGATGCATGTACGCACACCTCAGTATAAATTTTCTAAGTATAACTGTCTATTATTTTGATGCTGACAGTAGTCTTTTGAGCCTGTCAGATCATGAAATGACAAATTGCAGATAATACATAATGAAAAACCCAGTGCGGTACTACAGGATGTGACTTTCCCTCACACTCTTTCCTCTCTGTCCTATAAGGTTACGGCTTAGGGGAAATCTTTCTTCCATTGATATAGTAACAATTTAAAACATGTTATAAGTCTCTCAATTCAAACCCCAATTCATTAACAAAAAATATCATTTTTAACTGTGCAATTGGGCATCAAACTACATGCAATAAATCAGAAATAGTCAAATTTTTCAATGAGAATATTGGGGGTTTAGTGAAACACTAGTCTCTCACGCCATCAAAATTCTCCTAGCATGCACTAAACTTATGTATCCTTAATTGTGTCTTTTCAACTAATGAGTTCCTTCCATTTATTTCAGGTTCAGCTTCAACAAATACCAAATATAATTAATAACTGGCTGTATCAAAAATATCTATCTAGAGTCTGAGAATGGCCCAAACATTCAGGTCAAAGCTTTCAGTTTGTATATCACTAATGTTAAGTGTTTTAAAAAGCATTTGCTAGCAATGATGTTAGGTTATGTGGTGACGATCAATAAAATATCTTCCAATTTTTTAAAGTTCATCATTTATGAAAAAATATGGATTCATGAAAGGATAACATCATAATCCCTGCCTCCAACTTCATAATTAACATTGCTTCATTTTAATCACAGTTAAACTTTGAGATATCACAAATCTATTACATAGAGTACATACAAATGTGAGAAAATTGGTCATCGTATCATATTATGTATCTGGCATGTGAGATGTATGGGAATATAAGATGCCATCAAAATCCTAAAAATATTTTGGAAAAATTAGTAATTACACTTCCATTATTGCCAATGACTCACTGTCAAGCGACCTTCTACTAAATGAGATAAAAAATATGGCAAATAATGCAAAATTGCAGAAATTTTCAATACATGACACATATTACAGATCTAGACTACAGGCATTACATCACTGAAACTGCATTGCCAATAGTCTCTAGCCCCATCTTTGAAATAGACCACATATGACAAAATTGACATTCTGTGAACTTCTTTGAGAAAAACCCACATAATGTGTGCCAGAAAACATGTAATACCATGATAAAAACACATTAAGTACCTTTCATTCCAAATAAAATTTCTACCTAACTCATAAATCCCACAAATAAGGAAAAGTCATCACATCAATTTTGTGTAAAATAAATCCATGAAACACATACTTCATGATATATCTGTATCAATAAGTCAACAATCATAAAATTAATTTGAAATATATGAATGAATAATAAGAGAAATTTTGGGCAAAACTATCATTGTTTTCAGAAAATTATTCCTACAATTTTCCAAATTCAAACAAGGAATGAGAAGGGGTTAGCAATAAGGGACAACCTACAACCAATAATTAATTATTAAAGTCACAAACAATATCAACCATGGTAACCTCACTGCAAAATGCAGACCTTTATCAGTGGATAAAGGAACTGTGTTCAAATAACACGGATTCAAATGTGACATCAGCAATCTAGACTTTAGGCTGCAAAGGAAACTATCTTGAGAGCTTAAAACCCATTAATTCATCAAGAAAATCCGCAAACTTCTGTGGTTGTCCAGGAGGGAATGGAACAAGTTTTGAGAAATCTGCCGTTTCTAAAACTGATAACAATTTTTCAGGGCCATCACAGAAAATCAGATGGCCCTCACTTGCTAATCTTTCAGCAAGCTCCATCTGAAAATCAAACAAAATCATTAAGTAATTACCATTTAATTACTTCACTAAGCTCATACCAGTGCCCACTGGGTGGGAAATAAAATAGAAATGCTAAAAATGTAGAATAATCGCAATGAATGAGAACCAAGATAATAAACTGATGGACAATCAATAGGCCATTAAAAACCAAAGAGATGTGGTCAAACCAAGAAGTGATAGTGATAGTACGTTATTAACCCAACAAAAATGTACATTCCTGGTGAATTTTCCACTTACCAAGTGTCCACTATGTTTCTTCAGAACCTTGATTTTTAAGTTTTCCAGTTATAATTTAAAATTTTTAGGCCAAATTCGTTTTTTTTTCTTGTTCAATCCATTGAATTGACGTGAACAATGTGCCCCATAAATTGCAACTGCTTGATTAAACACTTCTGAACTACTTGTGTACCTACATAACTAGAGATGTGCTAATACTACCGAAAATACTCGAATACCTCAAATACTAGAAATTTCTAGTATTTGAGTATACCTAAGAATTCAATATTTGAGACTTCAAATAATTATGCTAAAATAATTCAAGAAGTGGTAGTAGGGGTTTATGGGTGCGTTGACAGCATTGGTCATTTGCACCTTACTCTGAGCTAATTTCACGAATAGTGACGGTTTACAATGGATACTATCTGTTCTATACTATGAATGTAGAAATGAAGGAGTTACACTGAGGTAATGATTAAATCTGAATAGACATATTTGTAGCAAACACATGCAGTTGCACATTTACAGCCGTTGGAAGAGACCACTTTCTTTTTAGAACAATAACACTTTATCAATTTTGTCTGGGTCATCACATAAAATGTCGCAGAGATCTCCCTCAACCTCGTTGTTTCTCCACATATACTGGTATGAGCGACATTCAGTAAGGAGATGTTGTATAGATATGAGAGAATCGTATTCGTTGAACATAGGCAGTTCTTTGTTGATGGTAAACAGGAAAGAGTGGGTGATGGCTACTTCCTCTCTCCTAGATTTCCGAATAAATGACGTCCACGATCTAGTGCTACCCTTAATGGAGCCCAGTTTATTGTAAGTCATCATTTGCCATGAGGTCTCTCAGTCTTTAAAACAAGTCCTCCTCAGTAAGACTCGCAAATCAGTCGGGAGGATCCAGTCAAGGACAATCTTTTGTCTGCTTAGCGAGAGCTTAGCAGCCGTGTCTGCTGTCGCATTGCCAGTAATGCCACAGTGACTCGAGATCCATGCGAACTTAATTCATACACCTCGATCATAATAATTCGATATCTGAGATCTTGAATAATTATGTTACTTCCGCTATATTTGGCGTGTTGATGAACTACATCATAATTATTATTACGACGGTTATGTACCAAATTAAGGTTACATATAGATGACCTGTAAAGATAAGGAAAATCACCAAAAAAAAACTCACAATTGAATAACACTAAGTAAAAATATAAATTACAAGTAGAACAAAGCAAGACTATGATATAAAAAAATAACTCTTGAACATATAACACCAATTCATGAATTGAAGCATTCATCCGAAGAATAGAAACAAATGGCCAATAGGTAAAAGCCTGTTTCACAAGATACTTGATCCAGTATAAGACCCAGTGTGCTAGCCGCTACTTGATATTGAGGACAGAATCTAGTATGATTGGAACCGTCCAGGGAGGTTTCACACGATCATTGACCTTGTGCTTGCTATGAATCGGTTATTCCATATGATTCCATACTAATTAAAAAAGGAGAAGTTCACACAGCATCTGTAATGTGACTTGATTGGTCGATGGCTACTGGGCTACTAGGTCCTACTAGAAATCTAGTACCGCATCAAGTATGAAATCCAGTAGCTCAGCGAGTATACTAGCTAGCATGCTTGCCAGCCAGTATACTGGTTCTGTTCACACAATACTGGAAAGCTAACATACTAGCGAGTATACTAGACCTTGTACTGGATCAAGTATCATGTGAAACGGGCTTAACGCTTTAGATTGGCTTTGAACTTATCTGGTGCCTACTGGTATTTCAAGGATTTACCGTATTTACTCGTGTAAGCCACGCACCTTTTTTCCCAAAACACCGGTGAAAAAATAGGGGTGCACAGCTTACACGAATCCTCCAGATTTTCGTGTAAACCGCGCACTATTTTTCCTCAAATTCCTGTTGTTTTTTTCTCCTAAGTTTCGCATTCACATTCGTAAACATATCGACGTTAATTGGTAAGTATGGTCTAGTAGTAAATCGTACAATGTAAAGTATTCTGAAGTTTCGAAGTAATTTGTAATAAAAATCCAAAAGTCGGAGCATAAGACGGTACTTGAAAACGCTAGATCCGAAGAACTGCTAGATCCGAAACACCACTTGACAAATTAATAGATTTATCGTGTATAGATCGTACTTAGGACAACAATTTGTAGCACTGATATGTACTTAAATCTACATTGTATCCTGTAAACTGCCACAAGGGGTCGGCGTCTTTATGTCTTTTCAAAGTCGTAAGCGGAGTTTGTTTCAGTGTCACGTATCTGTAGCAACATTTTTACGCAATAGATAGCTCCTTTTGTTTGTGTTTCTATATTCATGGGCCTACCTAATGTATTAGTACCATGAGGCCGTGCATCGATGCACGACGCTATGACGATAGTGACGATATTAACACGTAATTAAATCAATTAATGAGAAAGACGTACATGTAATATAGGCACAGCATTTCTCTTAAAGAACGTGCATTCATGTTATGACAAAATGATGCAGATTCAAGAGCAAAAAAAATAATTTTCTGACAAATAATTTTTTTCCTCATGAGCCTTCCCGAAAATAGGGGTGCGCGGGATACACGAGGGCATGGCTTACACGAGTAAATACAGTAGGTAGTTTATTGTAAATTCTGCTACTCATAGTGATGGGGCCAACACTGAAGACAGAGAGGTTATGTTGTCTCACTGCATAATCATATCTGCTTCTAGTAAAGTAGTCATGAATGCCATGATTCTTGACAAGGGACAACTTAGATTCACATTCTCTGTTGTCCCTTGTCAAGAATCATGGCATTCATGACTACTTTACAAGAAGCAGAGATGATTATGCAGTGAGACAACATAACCTCTCTGTCTTCAATACTGGCCCCATCACTATGAGTAGCAGAATTTACGATATACCACCTAAATCCTAGAAAGACCAGAAAGCACCAGATAAGTTCAAAGCCAATCTAAAGCATTACCTATTGACCTAATAATTCAAAACTGGACAGAAAATGGTGTATTAAAACTTTCAGCTCACTTATAAAGGCTTATAAAAGTTAATGCATTCAACAGTCCATAATTGGTAGAAAAATATTTTATTATTTATTAGACATTTTAAAACCAGAATTGATTTTTTTAATTTAATCAACTTGTAGCCTTTTACTTCAACAGGCAATACATTAAATTGGAGAATAACAATTAGCATATTAATTGCCATTGTAGTATTCGAAATTCATGATATTCGTGTCATGATTTAGTATTCAAATTTGAGAAATCAGCTATTCAACCCATGTCTATATATAACTGACAAGGAAACATCTTGGAAGAGATTTCAAAAACTAAATCCATCCCTGAAACTCAAGGAGGAAATAAGGGGATATGACTTGGTTTTTTTCCCCATTAGCCCAGGTTCATGAGAAAAACATAGAAAACTATCATGAGATTTATATTACATAAATTTACACTAACATTACAACTCTTTCTACAAATACATATAGTAAACATCCCTTATTCTTAACTTATAAAAGAATGCCCGCATGAAGACATCCTAAGTAAAAGATCAAAAAGAAAAAATAACTACGGTGGGAGACATATATGTTCCATTTTCATTTTTCACATAAATAACTAATAAGAGGTATTGTAAATACATTCACATTAATAAACTCTCTATGCTTGTATGTATATATGTACAATTCCCTAACTCATTTCAACAACCCAACTAAAGAGAAAATATTTTTATGGGGGGAGGTGGAGATGGGTAAGGTTGTAGGTACACAGGATTTGCACAAGTTTACTGATAGTGACAATAAACATAACTCAACAGTGATAACAAACAGAAAGTTGGGCATAAGCAATTCATATCTTAATACTCAGTACCAGTCTCTCAAGATACCAATGAGGATAACATATTATTATTAGTAATATGCCACTTAAACAAGGTTTAGAAGGACATCAGGGATGTGTCGATTCTCAATACCACCATTTCTTGTGGATTGGTATCGGTACCAAGAATCGATCGCCTAAAGTCGATACCGAATTCAGCGATACCTATACGAAAGATGACTGGTAAAGTCTGACTTCACCATGGCTGGTTGCCATGGTGATCGCCATCTTTTTTTCAAACAAATCCGAGTTACAACAGCATACAGCAGTATCTGCCATAAGGAATTCTTTAACCCTTTGGCTGCTGTGAGCATACCTAGTACGATCGCATGGCAGGCTGCTGTGAATGTACCTTTTCGTTTTCCCTGTAGTGCTTTAACTTTTCAGCCGCATGTGACGAGTAGGTTTCCGGAGAGTGAGGCACAAAGGGTTAATGGCTGATTTCCATTTTCGAAAGTACCTTTAAGCATACTACCTGTACCTACTAACTACACCTCTACTAATTTTTCTTATCTACCTCATGAAAACTATTGACACACAGGCGTAATTCTACGACCATTTACCATATATAATTTAGGTTAGTGTTTTTATTACTCATAACTAATTATAAATCATATCAAAATCAAACTTATGACATCATCATTGGTCAACAATCCTAGGATTGGTTTGATGCAGCCCTCCACTCAATTCTTCTATCTGCCAAACTTATGACATGACAGTCATTTTATTTTGAATCTGTTATGACATTTTTTATCTGATACCAAACATGTTTTGTTATCAAACATGCTTTTGTTAGAAAAAAATATATAACTATGCATTATCAAACAGGTTTTATAATCACTACAGTGATGCCAATATTCATGAGCCGTGCGAATTAGTGCAAAAGCAACAAGGATGTGGTTGTTCATTGTGATCAAAACTGAGTGATGATGAAAGGCCATTTGAAATTCAAGAAACTGAAGAAAACAATGAAGAGCATACAGCAAGTCAAAAAAATGCAAGAGACTCATCATTGGTTGGCCCTTCAGAGGTCTGTGGAGCACAAGTTGCGGGAGTATGCAACTGTAAAATCAGTGGAAGAGAGACATGAAAACACCAAAACATTATAAAGCAGGAAGCTGCAAATAAGTTCTTCAGAGATGGAAAAGTTGTCAAGAAGAAGTCTTGGATCACAGAATAATTCATAAAGAATACAAGAATGCAAAAATTGGAGGGCAACTCTACTTCATTAGAATAAGGAACAAAAATAGCCACAAAGTGAGAAAAGCTAGAGAAATAAGAATAAAGCATCTACATGATGATGTTACAAAACAGCTTCACACATGGAAAGGTGAAAGTTGCCTAGCGATGATGAGAAACCACATCAAGTAATGCCATTAGGGGAAAAATTGGAAACTTTTAATTGAGCATGAAGGTAATGTGAAAATATGGAAGGAATATTTTAGCAACAATATGATGTAAGCAATCTCAATGATGATGAGACGATTGAAGACAAAAAATTAAGTAGAGAAGGATGATATAGGAGACTGAGTGTTGAGATCAGAATCAGACACAGTATAAAAGGACCTTTGGATGAATGAGACTTATGGAATTGACAATGTTTCTGCTGAGCTAACTAAAAATGCAGGAGAGAAAACATTAACCCAGCTTTACAAAACCATCTTTGATATGTACAAAACAGGCAAGAAACCCACAGACTTCAAGAAGAACACCATCATCCCAATTCCCAAAAAGAAGACTGTTGAATACCAAGAAAATGTTATGACAATAAGCATTACAAAACAACCATCAAAGACACTGACGATATGAAGAGAAGTTTGATACAAGGATCATCTACAGAAGAATAGAACAAAAAGCTGAAGAGTTGCTGAATGAGGACCGATTTGGATCCAGATAAAGCAAGAGTGCACGAGGAGCATTTTGGCCCTCAGGTTACTTACAGAGAAGTGAATAAGCAGTAGGTACAAACTAACGTTCATTGCATTTGACGATTTGGCAAAGGTTATTGACAACATTAAAAGGATTGGAATTCAATGCTGAAGATTCTAAAGGAAATTTTGAGTGTCATACAGTGTCCGAAGAATTATCCACAGCTTCTACAAACACCACATGGCTGTGATCAAATCAAATAGTGAAGAAGCAAGAATAAAGGAGTGAGACAAGGTTGTGCCTGGTCAACAAGTATTATCAATTAAATCAAAGAGACGGTTCAGGAGAGATACATATGTAATAAATCTGGGATAAATCATGATGTGATTCCTCGATAACATAGTAGTTACAGTAGAGACAGACAGAGACTCAAAGAAGACTCAAGAAAATATGGATGAGAAAATATTGATAGAATGAAGGCCAGAATCACCAAAAGATCAATAAAATGAAAAATAAGGTTAACGTAAGCAGTAGGAGAAAAGAGACCAAGACAAATGTTACACAAGGAAAACAATCTAGAAGAGGTGAGAGCATTGTTATCAGGGGAGCCGAGTAACCAGCAATCGGCAAAGTACGAAAGAAATAGGCTAGCTCTGCTGAACAAGGGATTCTGCTAAAAGAAGAATCTGCTTACAGCTGGAAATACAAGCGTGGAAATGAGGAAATCATCACATTCTTCAGTACATACATATGGATCACACTTCTTTATGGTAGTGAGACATGTACAATAACATCAGCAGAATTGTCAAGGCTTAAGCATTCCACATGCATCTAAGAAGAATGATAAAGATAAAATCCATCAACTGATGACGATAGTCAAAGTGGCATCCTGCCATAAGAATAATCTACTTACAAGCTTGGAATAAAACCTTGGAAGGGGTAAAAGAAGCATGGGAAAGCTGGGAAGCCGAGTAATCAGCGATGGGCATAGCACTAAAGAAATGGTCAATAGAAAAGCCCAGATGAAGAGGGAATTCTACCAAAAGAAGGATCTACTAACAGCTGGAAATAGGACCGTGGAAGAATTTATAGTAAACAATTCATCAGCACATACATCTGGAAAACTCCTCTTTATATAAGTGAACAGGAAGAACGGCAAAGGAAGGCCTCGTTTGAGATAAATAGAGCAAGCGGTGAAGGATGTGAAAGAGAAGAACTATGCAAACACTCTTTGTATGAGGTTAGGCAACAGGAGAATCGAGTGATCCTTCCTCTACACAACACAGGTAGAATGAAAGCGCTAACGAACACAGTTTTCGCGGGATGTGTTTGAAGTTCGATACCCTTTAGCTCACATCTACCCCTCATATAACATTGAGCGCTAGGACACCAAGTAATTCGTGAAAAGAAAAGTCATACCACCGACTTACTTGATGGTCATCCATTAAAGATTTATTGACGACAGCCACCAAAGGTTTGCGCGCGTTTAGTACTTCAAGGCACGTTCCTGCACCTGCATGACTTAACACCAAATCAGCACGCTCGATTTCATCAGCGATCGATGGGAGAAACCGAAAGCATGAGATATGTATTCCTTCGATAACTGTATTAATCGGCTCTATCTCCCCGTTCCCAACTTGTAAATGGAGAGACTCGTATCCGCGGTGTTTCAAGACCTGAAATACATGGGGAATTCCATGGTAGGAATTTTTCAAGAAAAGGTGAATAATACAAGGTGACAAAGTACTTTTAATTGATAACAGAAATATTCGCCGGCAAAGTGCATCTTAAAAACAATATAGAATTCATACTAGGAATTACAAGCATTTAAATATTATCGCCCTTCTATTGTTCACAGGTGATTTTCCTTGATAGAATCAACAAAGGAAAAAACGCTGACAAATTACGTATTTGCAAAAAAAAAGAACTAAAAGCATTGATACGCTTTATCGTTGAGAAATTAAAATCTTACCCGCAACAATTCAGGGCGGAAAAATTGAGACACAAAGGGATCAAATTTAGTTGTTCCAACTGTGGCGAAGATGTGCCCCGACGCCATGTTTCAATGTTTTTTTGTTTGTCGATGCCAGGGAATTAGTGCAGTGGATGAGTAGGATCAGTGGGTTGGCGTAGGGGTTACGAAGGGAGGTGAAGAAAACTATTATCTATACTTCGTACGATGGCTTGACTGGTTTATGGTGTTTCAAAATTCGTACTACGGTAAGAGTAATATTTTTTTACACTTTATTGCTTTGGCTGATACCTATTTGGTGGTTAAATATGTTCTCGTAGCCTAATTCATTGGCATAGATCTAGGTCTTCCTGGTGTTAGTCATTTTGGAGCAAAAGCGTCTTTAAAAGTCATTATCGTAACAATCTCCTTGCAATCAGTCGTTAGTATATTAGTTTACTGCTACTTATAAGCTCCGATTTTCGCCGTGAATCAGAAATCAGTTAGCCTTGAATTATTGACTTCCTTGGAAAAACCAATTGTCCCAAAACCTAAATCATAATTATTTCAGCAATTTGGGTGGATACTGTAGTCTAACAACATGAAATCAGGAAAGTTGTGATTGTCTGTCGTGAGTACACCCATTAGATGCTTGACTTTTAGATAAGGTTTACTTTTATACACCTTGGACTGCAATTATGCTTCATTCAGAATTACTTCTAGAAATTGACTTATTAATATTGAATAAATGCACGCATTGTGAATGGAATCGAAGTTTTCTTAATCGCCTTATTTGGCTACTGTGAGGACTCAGCTGTTGCCGAACTTTCAATTCGCCATTCCGTTGATTACTATGGGTAACGTAATTTCAGTGTGACCCCCTTTTTTTCGCTGGATTTGGCTCAGTTATTGCAGGAAAATAATTCCCGGAAGCTTAGTAATGTTTTGAGTAGTCTTCATCTATGCGTAATGAAACTTTTCTGACCCTTCACTTAACCAGTGCTCTTGCATATGTCGTTGATATAAACATCCATAATTGCATATCAGTTGAGAAATTACCATCTGTCTATAGTTGGAATAGTATGCAAGTGAAATCGAGTTGATTATTTCGGTAAATTAAATTTGTAGAGGTCGATTTAATCTAAATCGGATTTAGGGTATCGTGATAAACTATGCTAGATGTAAATAATTTGTATGGACGTTGCCTTCACCCACTGTCTCAGCAGTAACAAAGTTGGCCTTTTCGATGTATGATAGTGGCTTTTATTTTGGTAGCTTGACGTGCATGTCTTATGTTTTACAAAAATATGCTTTCATATGAGTCTTACTCATGTGTATGCCTCTATAGAAAGTTTTTCATTGTGTGTGCATCTTATCGTCATTTTTTAGACCATTTCATTTCCTGAGCTATTTTTGTACATGTGATATTATCTTATAGATGGATTATTTTTTGTCTGTGTCGACAATGCTGTGAGTTGTTGTGACTTAGCTTATAAACGTTCGTACGTTAACGGAGACGTCGTTCAATCGTAATTTCAGTACCAAGATGAAATGATTTTTCCCCATTATTTGTTTTCCCGATTTGACGTATTTTCCCCTAAAGCGCCGTTTTTTGTGTGTTAGAAAATTTCTGAACGTTTGTGTCATGCAATAGTAGTAAGCCCGTATTGAAATGCGTACATTAAAATCACCTACATGAATTAATCATTGTCGTAATCGCAGGACACTTTCACTCATGAGCGCTTTCATCATTCGTTTGTCTCTCATCGAAAGGACTGGCATAACCATACATAATCAAAGAAATTGGATATTATTCTTGTCGTACATGCACTTAAATGTCTCTTGGATGTCTTCTCGGTGGTTTGTAGACTCTTTATGCTTTTTAAAGGTTTGAAATAGCTGATGTTACCCGGATTACCTAATGAGACCATCCATAAGCTTTGCTTGTACATTAATCATGCTGAGAATTTGGTACAAATTCGCTGCTGTGACATTGCACACACAAATACTCCTTACTTATCAAAGTTTCATGGTCAAAAAGATTTTTCTTGCCATCAGATTTTTTAAGCGTTTTGTTTTTCAAATACTGAGGGGATTAAATATCCGTCGCGATGTTTTTTTCGTGGAATTGCGTGAATCTTAATCCCAAGGTCAAATTGATTGCGCTAGTTTTTTTTACGTACTTAGTTTAATTTCTGAGTAGTCTTATTTTAAGTACTTCCTATTCCCTTTTTATTGAATACGACAGAAGTAAACGTTATACCACATCGTTCCAATAGCTCTTCGCCCCGTTACACCAACGCTGGTCCTTCCTGTTTGTTATCTTTGAATAGCATTCCAGTTATTTGAGTGGAAGGTATTGAGAATTCAGTTGTTGACTTTAGCTTATCCGCTGGCTGATTCAGCTATCGGAAGGTGAATATTTGAACTTTGCATGATACTAATATTCGACGTATTGTTAGAATGGTACGGCTCAGACGCACGTCTCGTATTCGCATTGAATGCAATTTATTTTGCATCGAATGAATTTGGGAGGAATTTTTTCTATTGATATTTTGTTAGTTTTTACAACGTAAAAGGTAAAAGTTTCCTCGTCATGTAGTAATGAGTAATATCTAGGAAATCTTTATCTCATTTTGTTGTTTTTTGTGCATTCACTTGTGCATTTTGTATTTTTAATGTTTCCAAGTTATTCCAACTTCAGAGAATAGCAAATATAAATTAGTTAAATCTGTTGTGGGTAAATTCGATGTGAAATTATGGTCTATTGCATCTAGATGCTTGCCTTCAAATTACAAAATATTATAAGATGGCTTGATTAGCATTTTAAATATATTTAACGGCATTAATTTTTATAATTCTTTGGTGCTGTCAGTACTCTACAGCTCTGGGTAGTATATATTTTTCCAAAATCGATTTAAATAATCAATTAATCAAAGGTTGTTATCAGTCGTAATTTTTGGGAATGATGCGAAATACTGGATTGGTGAGAACTCCGTGCTCTGATTTTGCTTTCAAAGGCCACATTACACGATACAATTTTTTGTACAATTTCTTGTACAAATGCTTGTATAAACTGGACGAAATTGTATGTTTGTCTGAATGGAATTAGAACAGGTTCTATTTTCCGTTCAATCATTCAGACATCTGCACAAGCATTCACACAATTTGCCGCTTTACACGGTACAATTTCCTCATACAAGCGTTTGTACAAGAAATTTTACAGAAAATTGTATCGTGTAAAGCGGCCTTAAAAACCTCCATTAGCCCACTTCATTTACTTATGGATCAATGTTTTTGTCAATGGAGAAATTAAATTCATGCCATAGGCATTTGTATTTTCTCTAGCTTAAGAGTTGTATGCTGAGATATGGTTGTCATTGACACATTCATAATTAACATCTTATCCTGGCTGAGATATTCTATGTGATGTGAGTGATGTAAGAGTTGGTACATCTGGAAATTAGGATAGACTTTTAACCCCTATCCCAACCAGCCATCACATCTGATCAGTTTACAGCTGAAGGGGATTAATTTTTGAGCATACGAAAATTGAAAACTTTGGAAGTATCATATCCCAGTGAGTAGAGCACTGAATCCCACTCCCAAGTTCACACTTCCAAGGTCCCATGTTCAAATCCAGGTGAGGTTTATGAACATACCCTGCTCTACCCAATCTGTTTGATTCTATGGTTGCTAAATCATTGGAGCTACTGATAGCACTAGGAAATCAACTGCCCCCATACCCTAATATGTGAATTTCAGATGGCATTGGGCTAAATACTTAGGGCTCCACCCTCCTCAAACTTAAGTTTCAATGCTGTGTTAGTGGATGGTTGATGATTAATGATGTATATGAGGCTACATTTTATTGCTAAAAAGGATTTCAATCAATTAAATAGGAATGTATGCACATATGTGTGTATGTGAAATAATATATATTCACTGTCACATTTTTAAATGTCTGCTTCTTATTTTATTTGCACTTCTGGAGTGAACACATTAATCTTTTTTAAGCAAACCATCTTAACTGATTAGCAATAAATATAGACACAGGTCTAGTAGGTCGGTTGGCTGATTGTTAATGTCCTTAATTCATGAATGATTCCTTAAAAGCCTTCAACTGATTTCCTCAAAGTTGCTACTGTGTAGCAGTGTTCAGGTTGAGGCAGGCATACACTTCTTAAGGCCTGGTTACACGATACATTAACCTGTACGAGTTAATGTGTAAATGAATGAACGCGAGAATGAACGCGAAAATGCACCGTGTAACCACACCAAAATGTACAAATGAATGAATGCGTGAACAGAAAATAGAACCCGTTCTATTTTCTGTTCATGCATTCGTACATTTTCGTGATTCTGGGACATCTGGTGGCAGAACACGGAAACGAACATTGCTATCAATTATCAATAGACTTGATAGACGTCAATTAATATTTTCGTACTCACGTAACTGATTGATGAAGGTAATTCCAATGTCTTCAACTTCTTAAATGCACTCCATTACCAAATAACGTAAACAACTTTACTTATCAATATCAATAAACAAATTTGCATGGCAACTGGTTTCCCATGTTAAAAGATAGGGAAAACACCATTTTAAAAAACACAAAACAACGAAAAGGGAAGCAATTTCAGGGGGGGTACGGTCTACTTCCTATTTAATGATACTGTTTGCACTTAAAATTTGCGCATTGTAAAGAAAATAAAAAAAAAACAATCTCCTTGCGTTCCGTGAAAATGTGTCAAAACTTGTGCGAACGAATGTACCGTGTAACCACTCATTCATGCATCTCGTTCACGCAAACGTTCATTTATTCAGACATGTAAACAGACATGAATTCGCACATTAACTCGTACGTGTTAATGTATCGTGTAACCAGGCCTTTAGACAACTATGATGGAAAGGTTAGATTTGTTGACAGTTTGAGGAAGCTGCAGTGATACGTGGAATGCACTGAACCCTTGTCGACCACATTCACCTTTCAAGAAAAGCCTTGACTCAGAAGTTTTCAAGTATTTTATAGCGTGAAATGGACTTTTTGAACAATCTGTAACTTGAAACATCAATGCTTAACTTCGTAATTAGGTCATAGTCACTCATTAAATCCTATCATACCATTGACTGCCTAGTGCTGTGAGATAGGAATTGTAACTCACACCCATCCTAAAATCCTGACCACACCTCCCCAATTTTCCTCACCCGTCCATATGTCTTACCTTCTAATCTAACCACTACAAAGCCTTCACTTTACCTTATCCTCCTTGTATGAACCTTCTAGCCTAACCCTAATTTTGAGATAGTATACCTGATCGAAGGGTCCTGGGTTCAAATCCAGGTGAAGCCTTTGGATGCTCCCGAACAAAAAAAATCCTCAGTGTGCGAGTGGCCCAGGGAAAGGAACTGGCCCCCCTACCCTGAATGTGTGAAATTCACACGCCTGTGGCTCAGTCCAGGGTGAGCTCTACCCTCACCTATCCAAACCAACCTTCAGGTTGAATCACTGAGCGAGTGATACCTATATATATCGAGGAACATTGTCACCCTGTTGATGGTATCACTCGCTGAATCCTTGAATGGTGTGAAATGAGAGTGAAAATTTCAACAGGTCTTCATAGCTTCTGGAAATCATCCCATTAGTTATTTTAAGACAACAGTTACTCCTCTCATTCTGGGGATGTCTTCTGGTTAAATTTCCATTTTGATTATCATTCAGATGCTGCGATAGCTTGAATATAAAACATTCCACAAAGTTAGAATACTCTCTTCAAATATCTAGTACATTTTTATGCATAATGTTAAATGCATCATTAATTACTAAGGGTATTGAAGCTATTACGGGATCATTAAATGGTAATGCTGTAGTAGGAATCGTACTCAGAAAGAGCACCTGGGGCAGAACTTTATAGTGACCATAATTTAGTGATGATGAAATGCCATTTAAAGTTCAAGAAATTGAAGAAAACAAAGAAAAATATATGGCAAGTAGAAAAACTAAAGGAGGCTCAACATCAGCTGGCATTTCAAAAAACAGTAGGAAAAAACATATGAGAGAACCTTAATGAGAAATCAGTGGAAAAGCGTTGGGAAAACATTAATTGTGGACTACAGGAAGACGCAAAAGAAGTTCTTGGAAGAAGAAAAGTTGCCAAGAAGAAGCCATGGATCACGGAGGAAGTCTTAGACTTAATTGAAGAAAGAAGAATGTACAAGAATGCGAAAACTGAAGAAGGGCATCTTTACTACAAAAGAATAAGGAACGAAATAAGTCGCAAAGCAAAGAAAGCTAGAGAGATGTGGATAAAGAATCTATGCGAAGATATACAAAGCAACCTTGCACTTGGAAAGGTGGAAGCTGCCTACAGGATAGTGAGGAACCACTTCAAGGAACGGAGCACAAAATGCAATGCCATAAGGGACAAGAATGGGGAAATTTTGATTGAAAACAAGGACAAAGTGAAGAGATGGAAAGAATATCTGGAAGAGTTATGCAAATGGGAAAAAACTCAGCACAAAAGCTATTGAAGAGGAAAGCAAAGTGGAAAAGGATGATATGGGAGCGTCAGTATTAAGATTGAAATTCGACGCTGCAGTAAGGAACCTTCAGATGAATAAGGCTAGAATAAGGAAAGAATATCAGAAGGATTTATACAACGGAAACAATCTCAGCACAAAAGTGATCGAAGAGGAAAGAGAAGTCAAAGTGGTTGATATGAGAGCATCAATATTAAGATCGGAGTTTGATGCAGCAGTAAGGGACCTTCACATGAATAAGACTTCTGGAATTGATGATATTCCTGCAGAACTAATTAAAAATGCAGGAGAGAAGACATTACCCCATCTGTATAAAACCATCTGTGACATGTACTCAACAGGAGAAATACCCAGGGACTTTGAGAAAAACACTATCATTCCTATTCCCAAAAAGAAGAGAGTGGAGAAATGCAAAAATTTTAGGACTATAAGCCTGACGATACATGCGTCGAAGATACTGACCAGGATAATCTACAGAAGAATAGAATGAAAAGCAGAGGAGTTTGAAGATCAATTCGGATTTAGGAAAAGTAAGGGTACAAGGGAAGCAATATTGGCCCTTAGACTGCTCATAGAGAAGAGAATGGAGAAGAACAAGCCGACATTCATTGCATTTGTGGATTTAGGGAAGGCTTTTGACAACGTGGATTGGGATTCAATGCTTGGAATTCTGAAGGTAACTGGAGTGTCCTACAATGACCGAAAAATTATACACAGTCTGTACAAAAACCAAGTAGCTGTGATTAAATCTGGACCCTGCTGTGAAGAGGCAAGAATAAGGAAAGGAGTGAGACAAGGCTGTGCACTGTCTCCCGTAATTTATAATGTTTACATCAAGAGAGCCATCAGTGAAATCAAAGAGAAGTGTTCGCAAGTGACTATCCATGGAGAAAAAATAAGCATGCTGCGTTTCGCCGATGACATAGCACTCATAGAAGAGTTCTATTACCTAGGAAGCTGAGTAATTAACGATGGACGAAGCAAGAAAGAAATAATTAGTAGAATAGCCCAGGCAAAGAGGGCATTCTATGAAAAGAAGAATCTACTTACAGATGGAAATACAAGCATAGAAGTAAGAAAACATTTGATCAGAGCATACATCTGAAGCATGTTTCTTTACGACAGTGAGGCATGGATGATGAGAGCAGCGGAGAAGAAAAGGGTAGAAGCATTCGAAATGTGGTGCTACAGAAGAGTGCTGAAGATTAAATGGATCGACCGAGTAAGAAACGAGGAAATCCTAAGAAGAGTAGGAGAAAAGAGAAGTCTGCTGAAAACTCTAAAAAGAAGAAGGGACAACTTAATCGGCCATATCTTGAGATATGATGGCTTGATGAAAACAATCGTTGAGGGAAAAGTGAACGGGAAGATTGGGAAAGGCAGGCCTCGTATGAGATTCATGGAACAAGTTGTGAAGGATGTAAAAGAGAAGAATTACATCTCAATGAAAAGGTTGGCAGATAGGAGAATCGAGTGGAAAGCTGGGTCAAACGAATCCTAGGATTGTTAACCAATGATGATGATTGAAGCTATTGACCATGCCCTCAAGACTCCAGAGGAATAGGTGCACTTAGGTGTATAGTAGTCCATCATGTTTTTTTTCCAGGAATTTAAATGTCCAGTATATAAATCCAACAGTGGCGTCAGTATGGTGATGCCGTGAGCTACATATTTATGTTGCCGTGAAGGAATTGTAAAACCTGTTTAGGTATACCATAGATTCCCAGAGTCCTCATTTTTCTCCAGGTATAAATAAGATAGCTATCCATAGTCCCTAGGTCATGAGGATGGCAGCCTGGCAACTCGAAGATCATTGATTCAAATTCCACATCAGGAATGGGTGTTGTGTTTGTCTTAGAGTTGAATGTTAAAGAGATGATCCTTCTTATGTGCACGTTTAAGTTAGATAATGTAGTATAACTTATGCATTTTCAGCCCTGAAAAACTGAATTCTCCTACTGGTTGAAAAAGGTGCATCATAAAAGCGAGTATTTACGTTACTGTTGGAACTAGGTTTGAGTTAAATTTTTGATCTAGTGGCCATGAAGCACCCTGCAAACTGGAGTCATCATTAGAAAAAATATTCAATGGAATTCATTTAGTAAATATGTTCACCACGGGAATGAAATCTGGAATAGTGGAATAGGTATGCACGCAATATATAATTGAAATGCATCATCAACACAGATGTGTTGATGATAAAGTGAGTGTATTGAATTCAGTGCTTTATTGTGATTTTTACCTTCTTTTTGTGAGCACTTCACTTTGTCATAATTGTTAAGAGCACCCCAAGTTTTTTCCCAACTAGCGCATTGTACTGTGAATACCATCCTATATCAAGAAAGGATACTCGTTAATTTTCTTCTACCTGTCTTTGCTTCCAACCTGAAGCAGGATTTTGGATCCTTCTTTTTTGCTGTCACTGCCATTGTCAATATCACTAGCTACTCTATAAACATCCTGTTCAGAGTAATTTATGATGGTCAAGGGCCAATTGCAATTTTTCAAGCTCCAAACAAAATATGAAGGAAGGAATTTGTTTAAACTATCCTAAGCCCAGTTACATAAAAAAAAATGGGAGTGTAATGATTGCGATCAAGTCCTTAGTCTCCAAGCTTCTTTCCACTGATCATCTCCTAGCCACCAGATTTTAAGGATTACCTTGTCAGAATTTTAGGTATCTCTGAGAAATAGTTCACTTAAGTCTATCAAACCATGGTTTAATGAATGGTTTAATGAACTACAGTGACAATTATTTGAGTGCTTTGATTGGAGTGTGTTGGATTAAAAATTTTTCTGCATGCTTCATAGGTATCATGAATAGGAATGATTATGTTTTCTGTTATATTCCATGTCTGATGTCTCATCAAATGTAATGAATAAATGGGGAGGAATGAGACTTTGATTTTTAAGTATGCTATAGGAAATTGGGTGGGGAGGTCTGTAGAGGTGTTTGATTACATCAGAAAGTATGATCCAGGGTGGCCAATTTGAGTTAAGCTGGTTGGATTTTTTAAAGTAGGAGCTGTGTTAATTTTTTTAGCTCTACAGTCGTTGCATGGAATTGTTACATCTCAGTGGGTACAGCATCAAGTTATAGACTGAAGCTCCTAGGTTTGAATCTGGTTGCGACTTAGGGGTAGGCCCAATCACACCCGTGCTGCATGCTTTTCAGAGTTTCTTATATTTCTGGGAAACCACAGGCAAGATAGGGAAAGGTAAGAGGCCCCTGCTTTGATCATTATAATAGGTGCACAATCCGAAGACTGGTTGGATGCTGCTCTCCTCCCAATTCTCATATAACCTTTTAGCTAACCTCTTCTTGTTTATGTAAGTCTTTTCTTTCACATCCTTCACCATTTGCTCCATGTACCTAATTCGAGACCCTTCTAGGCCATTTTTCCCATTTACTTCCCTAAAGGCCATTTTACATGATACAATTTCTTGTACAAACGCTTGTATAAACTGAATGAAATAGTATGTTTGTCTGAATGGAATTAGAACAGGTTCTATTTTCTGTACTGACATTCGAACGAGCGTTCACACAATTTGCCACTTTGCACGGTACAATTCCCTCATACAAGCGTTTGTGCAAGAAACTTACAAAAAATTGTATCGTTAAAGCGACCTTAAGCAATTATCATCATGAGACCATCATGTCTCAAGGTATGGCCGACTAGGTTGACCCGTCATCTTTTCAAAGTTTTCATCAGACTTCTCTGATACCACATCATTTTAGTTTCCCTCTTGGTACCCTTATCAGAGGCTCATCTTAAAACTTGCCCAAAAATTCTGTCAGGGTGGACATTTCACATGGTACAACCTAAGGGTGAAATGTGTGAAAGGAATGAAGTGTTTCACTTTATCACCAAGACAGTGGCAATCTTAGACTTTTTAACAGTGACTCATTAATTTTTCAACCTGATGGGAGACTAGGAATGCCTACTTGTAAGTGGTTATTTCAATTTTTTTTATTTATTAGTTAACCCTCTTAGTGTGGCAGGCCGACATATTGCCCATTGCATCTCAGGTGAAAAGTGTGGTGGGCCGATATATAGGCCCAGTATAAATATATTGTTCCACTTTATACCACTAAAATAATAACATTTATTTGTCAGACAATGTAAAAAAATTATGTCATTATTAGTTAGTTCAACTTAAGTAATGTAAAAAAACCACATTTGGGTATATATAACAAGAGCGTCACAATGTTTTTTTTAGTGATGGGGCGATTCCAAATCTGGAATCCTAATCCCAAATCTAATCCTCCTCAATTTTATTAAATTCATAATCTGTAAATTGTTAAATAATGCTTCCTTTCTTGTGAATTCTCTAATTAAATCCAATTGAAGCTGAATCTTATTTCTTAAAGTAAATAATAAATGAATAATGGTCATATAGTCCCCACTCACTGAAATTAAGGACACTTTTGAGGGCAAAAATAAAGTATTGGTGATTTCAAAAGTACATAATACAAATTTTAATTTTTCTTAAATAAAACTGAAAATTCAATTAAAACATTATAAGTTTTTGTTTCAAAATTGCACCACTTTCACTCTGTCAGGATCTAATCGATTTTTTTTTATCAACCAAATGTCCAGCAGTACAGGTGCTCTCTCTAAAAATGCTGTTGCTGGAAGAATGCAGAGGAACTTTTTTTTGGAATTTTCAAATTGAGGAATTTAAAAGAATTCATGCGTGGACAAGAATTATTAGTTTACAATATGCTGCGTAAACATTTCCTATCATGGTATTTATGATTTAAATGATAAAAATGAGCAATTACACTACGTCCTCGACTTATACATATCCGCGTTACACAGATCTGGAGTTACGATGATGTTCAGTGAGGCCGGTGACATGCTTGCGTTTCTTCACGTTTCTGTTGCCGCGACAGATTCAACCGTGTGACGACCCACGACTCATTGCCAAGCACGCAAGAGTTGATGCCAAACTCTGGGTGTTCGGAGCACCAACTCTAGTTTAAGGCATTGCATAGTTCAATAGGAGATATTTGATAATCGTGATTGTGAAAAAGTCTTAAGTGATCAGGCATCAGCATCTTTTTTCAACCTTCCCGCGTAAGTCGACATGAAGTTAAGTATCTACTCCATAGATGATGCATGTTGTCCATTACAGCAAAAAAGAAGTAGAAATCCGCGTAAGTCGAAACACTACAACTTACCTATCCATTTTTGAACCATTAGTGGTGCTGCTTTCACGGCGGCAATCGGCGACGATTACAGAAACAAACCATCTTTTGAGAGGCCTTTCAGTTAGCATTATACGAAAAAGCCAAGAGTAACACAAATCCAATCTTTCTTTCACTGGATATTTAAACCTAAAATAAGTATAATTACCCTAAACTTCTTTTTTTGCTGTAATGGACAACATGTGCCATCTATGGAGTAGATCATTAACTACATGTTGACTTACATGGGAAGGTCAAACTACGTCGAAAAAAGACATCGATGCCCGATCACATCAGACTTTTTCACCATGACGATGATCAAATATCACCTATCGAACTATGTAATGTCTTCAACTAGAATTGGCGTTCCGAACACCCATAGTTTGGCATCAACTCTTGCGTGCTTGACAATGAGTCGTGGGTCGTCACATGGTTGAATCTGTCGTGGCAAAGTCGAGGACTACTGTAGGTCTCTGCCACTAGTACATAGAATCTGCATGACTGGTATTCAAATCTTTAATCCATTGATTCAATCAAATCTTTGGATTCGATAGGATTCGACCAAATCTTCTAATCCCTGCCCCAACCCTAGTTTTTTTTTCTAAGGTGCTACATTTTATTAAATTACCCTCTGCATTTCTCGTTAGTACCCCAGGAAGAAGGTTAACACTAAGAGGGTTAAAATTCCATGAGAAGTAGGTTTGAGGTGAAGCACATGGTTTACGCCAAGAAACTCAATAAATATTATGGTAATATTCTCCTGAAATCTTTTTACTATGGGCCTTTTTTCATGTACTGAAAAGAAAGGAACAAGGGTAAAGGTCCTCAGTTAGTTACCTACCATTTAAAGGAGATGGAATGAGTTACCTAAATTTAACACCTACTATTAGAGTTAAATTAGCTATTGGACAAGGAGTTAGATGGAAGAGTGGACTTTAATCTCAATCTCGCCCCATTAAAGATGCTTATCTATCTATCTAATTATATTTCACACAATTGCAGTAAATATTAATCCGAAGATCATTAGTAAACTAAATTTACAAATAGAGAGGTGGCGATGCAATAAGAGATGCCAGAACTCTCGATTTAATTTTTCTCACAACTAATCACTTTGATTCTCTGACTTGTAGTAATGGTTTCAGTCAGAGGAAGTATTTCATCTTATGTACATGATAGAAAATCATATTATGTTCATGTTCATACCTTTAGGTTCAATTACAGTAATTACAACACAAATAAATATAGCTTTGCTTTGAGTTACTAGATGATTCTTTTGTTGGTCTTCCATACAGTGATAAGGTAACATGGATGAAAACGTGGTAGAAGCCCAAGTTGGTCCTGTACCACCCCTGACAGTGGCAAAGCATCGCCCATGGGAAGAATCTGAGGAAGCCGGTGCTGTTAGCGGTGTAGCTGTGGACAACGGGAGACCTGTTCCAATTCTAAGCCCCATCTCTAATCCTAACTCACCTGTTGGTAAGGCAGACAATATTTGTCAGAAATAACATGTATGTGTAACTTTGAAAATTTGTGAATTTTCTACGTAACGGTAGGAAAATTTTCATCAACTGTTTCCTAATTAATCTTTGTGGAGCAAATTCTCAATTCAGGCTCTGATTTTGGATGTTGTGTTGTAAGTTTTTCCAAAACTGCACTGCTTTGAAATTCTTTGGAGCATCATTGGAGCACAAAACATGTAGAAATATTATCATTTCCTTTTTAAGAAATTAACCATATTTGATGGCATGTAGTACACACTTTTTCTAAAATTATGAATCTAAAAATCACCCGTGGGTCTTATTTATGAAGGTATCGCCTTCTACGGGCTGAAGTTCATAACTGAATGTTCTTTTAACCCCTGATGGTTAGTGCTTTCCATACCAAATTCATTTATACTATAGTTACTTCAGTTGTATCTTTACCAATATATAGGTAATATTTGTTAATAACATGAAGAATGTTGCAAGGCTGTGTATCATTTTGCTTGCTTCTCCAATATCAAAGAAAATGTGAGTGAGACATCAAATGATCTCATAATAATTTTGAATTTGTATCAACTTTTTCTGCCAAAAGTGTATTATGGTGCTTTTTTTAAGATTTAGTTCTAGTCTTGTCACCATGCATCTTTAATTCTGACAATATGTGGACAAGAAGCATCTTATAAGCCTTTAACTACAGTGATTTGCCTTACATAAGTTAACCTGTATATTTCTGTTGTAGATGTAATTTTCTGAGCCGTGCTTCATTTAAATTTTTTATTGCTTAATTTATCGATGACATAGGCTAGTGCTAATGCCTGGAATGACATTACTTTTAGCATCTTCTGTGGAAGTGACAGAGCATCATCAAACTTTGTTACTCTCAAGACCATCCCTTGCTGAAATTCTGGACACAGCGTTTTCTTCTGCTATCGATGATGCATCAAATGGATCTTGTCTCACAAGAATGGCTTCTACCACTTCAGGTCTGGGAAACGAGAATACTGAATTGTCGAATAGTAATCTCACAGCAGTTGGTATGTAGTTTTCCACATGAAACGTTAAAGAAATCCAATTTTAAAGTGAAAATGTTACAGACTACTTTATAATTCCTTTTTATTCTATAGTTAGCTTCAACTAGTATTAATGTCTGGAATAACATTGCTTTTAGCATCTACTGTGGAAGTGACAGAGCATCATCAAACTTTGTTACTCTCAAGACCATCCCTTGCTGAAATTTTGGACACAGCCTTTTCTTCTACTATTGATGATGCATCAAATGGGTCTTGCCATACAAGAATGACTTCTACTGCTTCAGGTCTGGGAAACGAGGGTACTGAATTGTCAAATAGCAATCTGACAGCAGTTGGTATGTAGTATACCTTATGGAATGTTTATTAATTGTCTTTTAGGATAAATTTTGTTAGATAAATACATTGTTATGTTGTCAAAATAAATCAGTTGAAGGAAAAGAATCTAGAAGGTATTCCTCATCAAGGAAAGTCATCACACAATAGCATTACATGTAATTGGGAGCGACTTTGGCTAGATAAAAAGATGAATCATATTTCCTTGTGCCTGTAAGGTGTAGGCCGCAGAACTTGTGACCAAAGATGACCAATGATAGAAATATGATCATACTGGAGGATACTAAAAATAATCCAAGTCTAAATGGGTGAAAGAGATTTGTAAGCTAGTCTAAGTGAAGGCAGGGGATGATGGAGAAAAGGACCTCAGGAAAACAGAGAAGTCTTTGAGTTAAATGCTGTATATGTGTTATGAGGAATGAGATTCAAGGCCATTGCTTTCTAATTTTCAATATATGATAGGGAGGATCTTGTCTGGAATATATGTGGTGGTTTGGCTCCACCATCACGTTGATAGCAGATTGTTTACCCAGTATACTGTGGTGCACTTCCTGCTTTTGTAGATGAGAACTTGACATGCTGAAGATGAATCATGAATAGATAGCCATATGAAAGTGAGCCCTACCTTTCTCTTTCAGGCATTCTCTGGGCTGTTGAGCGTACTTTTATAGCAAAACATAAATATAAATTGATATGAAATAATGAATGAATTCTATTAAGATTTCATAAGGGATTTGTATTAATGAACTTGAGAGCAAGATAAAGGCCCAAATGGTGATTTTCAGAACGGAAAGCATGCGGGACGGGAATTAACGCAGTCTGACAACTTTATTAATAAGAAAAATACTGACGAACTTCATTCTATAAAACTTCGTATGACTATTAACCCTTAGCCCTTAGCTATGACATGCGAAAAGGAAGTTGGATATCTTGATCCATGTTGTTCTTACTCTACCCAAAATTTGATGAATCCATCCAGTACCCAAAAAATATCACAAAAAATCTGTTCTTAAACACATACTTCAGTAAATAAAAATTATAAAAACATTTTAATACCATCAGTAAACATAGAAATAAACAAGCTTCAATTAAATGTACTTCACTTAAATATCGCTCAAGCCCTCTTTGAGAAATTGATCTTCAAACTCATGGAAATTTTGCAATGGATATTAGGCTTCCTAATAAGTGTGTTGCGGATGATAAGTTTTACTATTCCATTTTTTAATTTCCTATTAAGGGTTATTAATTACGTCATTAATAGCCAAGTTCCTAGTTGCAATTACATGTGGTAAATTTTTGATCACATATTCTTCCTTATTAATCAAAAACTTTTAATCCACAGGGTTGTATACGAGATTCATATATCTATGCGCATTCATCTGTGATGAAAAATTCATTGTTCAAACATTAATAAAATGCGTTAATGGATGTCAGAAATAACTTGTTTCTATTCCGGGTGTTCATGCATCGTGCAGACGGGGGTGATTGACCAAGGTCCTTTTTACAATCCTTCTAATTCCTTCTCCTTCAAGTTCTATCATGTTTAGGCAGAAATCCATCGATTTTGAAGAGATAGTGTTACTAATTGGAAGAGGAAGAATAGTATATGTTTTGAATGGAATAGCATACATGCAGTTATTTTTCTCGGCGCAACATTTCTTGAAATATTATTCTGTCCCAAGTACAAATAAAATAATCAGAACTAAACAAATACCATCCCAAGTGGAGAAGGTAGTAAAAGTATGAAACATTTGGTAAATGGAGCCATAAACATCTGTGAAGATTAAATGTCATACTGCTACCAAACATGTACTTTTGGACAATGGCTGATATGTGATTATGCACACAAATGCACATATAATGAAGCTTTTATGTGAAAAAATAGCTTTACCCGCAATGTAAAGCAAAACTCTACGAAGAAGATCGAGATTTAGGAATTTGTTTCCTTTAATTATATCGTCATTCCTTTTTAAAAGAAATCTTCACTGAGATCTCAGTAACCTTCATTTCTCGCAACCAACACAAGTGATAACTACAGAAGGAGGCATTCGAAATGAAAAAAACATTTGGTTACCATGATTCCCGACATACATACGGCAGCGCTTGCACTTCAAAATTGTGATTTCTCATTCACATATCTCACGTCTTATTCCACCTAATTAAGGAAATATAGTTTCCCCAAATGCAATGACTAGTCAACTTTATGAGGCGAAATAATATTGATTATTTTCTTAAAGTAAACAATGAAACTTTTGTATACTCAAGGTGCTCAAGTTTTTACGTGAGAAAATTATGTGCAAGTCCTGCTTTGCATTTAAAAACTTAATTCCAACACTGAACTTCAAAAATTGGGGGTAATACGGTATATCCCTCAATGTTGTTGCTACAGCTTTATCCTGTAATCCTCTCAGAGCATCCTGATGATGTGCATTTCTAAGGGTTTGTGAGGAACATAGAGAAGGATCAAGGATCCTTCTATCATACTATTATCATCAGTAACACCAACTTATTTGGGAGCATAATACTTGCAGTAAGTTTTCTAATGAGTTGCTCTCCCAACTGAGATTAGTGATTTGAAGCACCTGACAAATTTGATGCTGTAATGTTACATTCACTTTTCTTTGGGCAATTGAAAAATAGGGACAATTTGATCAAGCCCCAGATATTCATGTTCTTCCACAAAATATGCCTGGGAATTCTTACACATACATAAAAGGTGATCTGTGGCTTATTATTATTACATAGTTCATGGTTTCTTGATTTTTTTCACCTGTTAGCACTTTGCCTATTTGAAGGCTTTCAAAGTGTGATGGTGTTGAAGATCAGTTTCTTCCAGGGTGTCACCTGTGTCCGTCCATGTCGCTTGGACAACAGTTTTGACCAGAAAATGCGGATATCAATGCTGGCTAAAACTCTTGTCTGAGTAGAGTCAGTACAGAAGACATCTTAAAAGAAACCTATCTTCAGTTGTAAACACCTTTGTGTTTAAATTTATGGCTTTGACCTCAAGGACTGTGGTGCTGTGCATGATATAATAACTACTTCATATTATCATTTTTCATCCTCTATTTCATTGCAATCCTTAAGAAATCCACTGGGAAGAAGGATATCCCGTTAGCGTATCTGGATACAGCACTTCGCATGATACCAAGGGCGTTTTGGGATTGAATTTCAGTTTTCGTGATTTTTTCCTTTTTGGTGTTCTGTCATAGAGAGATGCCAAATGACTCTGTATATGGAGTTGCTGGTATGGAAACACTTTCTTACAAAGTCAGGCAAAGCCTCTTTGTCTTCTTGATTATGGTCATTCAATGACTGTTGTATGGGCATCAATGCAAATGCGTGTTATATTCTTATGAAACCTTGATGGTTTTTAGGGTTTATCACTTATGGCACTTCTGGAACTACTGTATTTGATTCATGTGGCAATGGCACATTGTGGATGACTCAGGAAATTTGTAATATTTGTAATTTTAAATGGATTGCCTCCTTAGGTTTCTTATAGCCCTGTAATAATCCGCCACCCACAACATAGCACCAGAGTCACCATGTTGAATGGTGAATTCTGTAGAAAACAGGCATTTTATTTTTTTTGCTAAAAATATTTCTGTTATCGCAATCAGTTATTTATATGGTGATGTCTTTTCGTGTTTTTCTATCTTTAGTTGTTATCAGTGTGTGAACTTGGATTTTGGACTATAAGTGGAAGTTTAAGATCATTTAAATGCAGATGAAACAGCTAGGAGATTATATTAGGGAATGGTAATAGAACCCTCATTGAATGCAACTGTGAAACCATGAAACACATAGAAACTGAAATCAGGACCCAAAAGGAAACATTTCATTAAGCCAAAATTCATGTAGTGGATGGAATATTATTTCAGAGCTTAGCGCTATAGTATAGTGAAGGAAACTTTCTGTCAAGGCCAATAGTAATAAAAAAGCTAAGTGAACTGAGTGCTTTAACTATTGCCCCATGAGGGATCTAGGACATTCTTTGTGGGTTTTCTAGTGTCAAAGTATCTAGAAACTAGTTGTATCCAGTGAAAATGTTTATACAGAACCCTGTAAAACTGGCCACATGCTTTGGCCCTTTGCCACTCTGGTTGTCTGATTTCTTGAACAGAGCTGTCTAGATTCCAAACTGCCAGAAATGAAAACCCCAAGCACTGATGTTGATGAATGTATATTTACAGTAAATGCTTTGTGCTGTAGCAATGTGGAAATTCATTGAATTGAATAAGAAATTCTTTATTGGACAATGACTATGACCAAGAATTTTTTATTAGAATGTATATTTATTTTGTCATTTCACTTGCCTAGTGGATGTAAAATTATTTCAGTGGTTTTGAATGAGTTATTATTTATCAAGTACATCCCAATTCGCAAAATATCAATTAGAGTACTTTCTTTACTGCAATTAGTGCCATCTAATCTTAGTTATTAAGTTCCAGGTAAGGAATTTTATGTTACTCATGTATGTCACCCTTCATTTCCCTTGCATGTGCCTCTTGTGCTTCTGTTTTTGAAGTAAACACTTTCTTTTCATTGCAGTGGATGTAGACTTTGAGCCTTTGTTTGCTGAGAGTGATCCAGAGGATGTCGATGTTGTTTCATTGAGGCGAGAATCCCAAAACCTTGGTTTAATAGGTCCTCGGCTCTCCCCTCTACCGATGTCCACCTCTACAGCTGCAACGCTGCCGTCACTCACCAGTGACCAAACCTCTGTTCCCATCCATTCGGTGCACCATCAGTTAAGGCTTCATCGACACTTGCATCAGCATGATTATCACAGGTATAATCTTATCAACTGCATAGGTGATACCAGATTAAAGATTTTCTGTTGTAATGGGAGGTGATGTAGATTATTGCTTGGCTGTACCATTAAGAATGGTACAGCCAAGAATGTGAATGACAGACATAAAGGGGTTACCAAATGTAAAACCCCAGAAATAGATTGAGTAATTGTATTTTAAATTTTTTCCACACATCATGTTTAAGTAACTGGAATTCTACTAGAAAACCTTCCAGGGTCCAAATCTGGAGCTTCAAGATGGGAAGCTCGTATAATTGTGCTCCACCCTCACTTTCATACTTTTTCAGATTTTCATTAAATTTGAGTGATTTGTGATCACAAATGCATGTTTTGGGTGAACTGTGGCCTTGAGATATAAGTGAATGTGAATTATATTTTCCTGGAATTCTCTCTTCCTATAAAAAAATGTAAAATATATTGCAATGCTTACTACTTTAATAACACAGAAAAATTGTGGGAAAAATTGATTTGAAACAACTTTTGCAAAAGAAAGAAATGCAATAGAATGTCATATAAGGTCTTTACTATATAGCAGATGTTTTAGACCTCATAGATTTCAATTCATTATTTTCATTACCAAGACATGTAAGACATCCCATATTTTATGCATTCTTGAGGGGAAAAAATGCCGGTAGATATACCTGCTTTTTTTGACTCCTGTTATTCATTAGCACATAGCAATTGCATAGCATCAGGCTGAAATAGATGCTTAGTCTTCTACTATCTGCTATACTGTGCTTGCCTCCCCTCCTTGCCCCCCTGCAATAGCCGAAACTGTTATTCCAGTTATCATTTGGCATAATTATTGAGATCTTGAATATCAGACGCCTACTTTATAGTATACAAGATATTTGAGTATTCGCAGGCAGTATTCGCACATCTCTACTATTTATCACCATACTTAAAGCTTCATTAGGTGACTATTTTTTTCCCACTCTTCGTAACATTTTCAGGGAAAACAAGTCTCAAGGATTGCAAACTATTTATGAAAAACCTTTACGGGGTTGCTGAACCACTTTTCCTTTCATGATGCTTGTGGTAAAAATGTACTTAGCTCAGCCCAGTAATATCCAATTGGTCGAGTTTTGTTCTCCCTAAAGTTCTACTTCTTCCTCAGGCATGGTGTGCCATCGCACAGCTCCAACTCCAGTGAGTCTTCCATGTCGAATCAACATCAAGAAGTCGGCCCCTCGGTGGACGTTGACCTGAACCCTGTTCCACGCTCGGGGCAGATGGATATGGGAGTCAGCCTCTCGCCTAGCATGGGAATCGGTGTTGGTTTGGACTTGGTTAACCTCTCTAACGTGGCACCAGATGTGATCCTGCCTATTGTTGCCCCTACAAGCCCAGCTGCCCCAGCAGGAGCAACCTCTGGTGGAAGCAGTGGTCCTCCTCCCTCAGATACTGTCAGTGTCGGCCTTGATGTACCATCCACAGATTATGTGGCGCATTACATGAGGAACATTCACTGGCCTATGGATACAAATGAAATGCGGGATGAGGGAAACCAAGTTGGCCCGGCTCCTCCTCCAACGTACTGCCTAATCCCACTCGGCACGGAACAGGAAAGAGCAGGCGCTGTGACGGTCCTCTCAAGTTCATCACAGATTGCTAGTAAGGATTTGGAAATTATTGAACACTTTTAAGTCTTTCTATGTTTTTGATTTAATGCCATTCATCAGATGTTAACCCTATTTTTTCTCTCAGATGTGCCATAATAATAATCCGAAGTACTAAGCGTGGTTTGATGCAGATTTCCTCTTGATTCTTTTATTGAATAACCTCTTCATAGTTATAAAATTCCTTTCTTTTTACATCCTTCACTGATTGCTCCGTATAACTCATGTGCAGCCTTTCTTTGCCATTCTTACCATTCACTTTTCCCTCAATGACTGTCTTCATAAGACTCCCATGTCTCTAGATGTACCAATTTGGTTGTCCCATCTTCTTTCCAGTGTTTCAGCAGGCTTCTCTTTTCTCCCACTTTTCTTCAAATATCTTTATTAGTTACTGAGTCTTTCCATTTTGTCTTTACCATTCTTCTGTAATACCACATTTCTATTTGTTACTTTTCTTGCTATTTCTATGGCCATTATCATCCATGCCCAACTTTCATTTAGGAGCATCAGGGTGGCGATCGTCAGGGAAGACCTGGAATTGTCAAGGAATTTTGGAAATCTGGAAAAGTCTGGGAATAGTCAGGGAATTCTCGTAACAGTCAGGGAGAAACTGGGATAGGAAATTCTCATTATTTTTCTACCAATATGTTTACCGGGCAGTCTTTCCCGCACTTTATTTCACCAAAACATTACGCCAACTAAAACTAATGTTCGTCGCCGAAGTGCATAGAATAAGCCCCCTCAATTCGTTGAACATTCAGTTGTGAATCTTAGTTATTTAGTTGTAAATCAGTGGTACAATGTATCCCTTTTGTATATCCTTAATGCAATATTTTCCTAGTAGTGTTAAAATTCATGATCACCTTTGTTTTTCGGAAGATTTTACCTCGCGTTTTTTTTTAACTTAAGAGACACAGGTCGAGAGGTAGTTGGAGCACACTAGCTTGTGGTAAATACATGCTTGCAGTTCTAAAAATACGAGATAATTATTATTAAAACGGTAATACAAGTACGGTCACACGTGTAAACAAAATCTTATGTGAGATCATCTTCGATTTGCCTTATCATACTCCCCTTTGCGAGACCATAAGAATTCTCCTCTCCTCTCCACCTTTCATGCTTGACATAATTATTGAATGGCCCCCTTAGCTCTGCCTCGAAGCAATTTAGTCAGGTCACAAACCACCTCAAATATGACATTCCTAAATATGACGATGCCATCACTAATTGCCTCCTGTTTTCGCTTGCAGTGGCACGATTACATTTTGTTTGTTTATAAAAATATTTTTACGTTTTTTGTTCCCTCTTTCAATCAAGGGGTTACGACCATGTTAATCAAATTTTTGTTCGCTTCTAAAACTCGTGCCATCCGATTTTGATCAAGTCGAAGAACTTGGCTTTGGTTCGTATTTTTCGCATGATACCTGTGCCGGAGCCCGCCAGTAAATTGACCATTAACTTTCGCTTCAATGCCTTTTTAGTGATCTTCAACTTCCCAGAACTACCATGACACGCCACCTCTTCCTTGAAGAATTACACATTTTCAATTTGTAATTTTACCCAAGGAAACCTACACGGCCGTGGAAATACGATATGCGGCCGCGAAAAATTTATTAAAAGTGTGTACAATTTGTGTGAGGGCTTGACTAGTGAATGTTTAATATATTTTTTCATTAGGGCGGAGGTTCCATATATTTTTTTTTCTTATAGCTTTTAATGTATTCATTTCAGCTTTTAACATTTTCTGAGTTTTGACGAAAATTTAATTCAGCAGAAATAAAATATTCCGATAATAGGAGACCTTTTGCCGATCGGTCAGGGAAATTGGTAAAGCCATCAGGGAAAAGTCAGGGAATTTGAAAATTAGTTATCAGTAGCTACCCTGGAGCATGCTCAGGATGTATATTTCAATGAATATATTTCAATTTCAGTGTTCAGTTTGGCAGTTCAAAGTTAAAATGTTGTGGTCACAAGGGGAAAAACTTTTTCTAGCTTTATTCTTTATCTTTAATCAAACTTGTATTTAAAAAAACTCATTGTTAAACCTTTAAAAATAGTAAATAATAGATCAAATCTATGATTGTACTAAGTAGCATTTAAATAAGTTTCAGAGATCTGTGCACACAGCATAGACCAATCCTCTCCATTTTTTAGTACAGATTTGTGGGAAAAGTGATCTGTAAATAAAATATTTTCAAGTGAATATGCATAGATATGTAATTTATTTATTTTATACATTTATTGTGTAAATATTAATTCAGTCACTGCATTCAAAAACATTTGTTCTGTCTTAAGGCTATCATTTCACTGTTTGATCTCATCAACAGACGGTGGTGAGGAGGCAATGGAGTGCAATGTGAACCTTCAGGGTGTTTGTGAGGGTGCCCGCAAGAGAGCGTTGCTGAATCCAGAGGCACCAGAGTACACAAAGTTCCTCCGAAAGTGGGGATCTGCGTTGGCAGAAGCTTGTGGGGAAGAACTGTCAACTGGGCAAGCTCAAGTGATAGCGGGCAGCAGTCAGACAGTGCAGCCCACCACTGCAGATGCCTCGACAAGCACCACTGAGCCACCATCACCCACGCCACCTACACCACCACCAGTATCCGCTCCTAGCAAGTCGAAAGCAGTGCCAGGGAATAGTAGCGACCAAGCTTCCGATGTTACCATTGACTGTGATGTATCTACAGAACATTTGGCTATTGCTGGTAAGAATGGTCATTTTGTGAAAAAGAATTGCACCTCTCAAATAAGGTATATGGTAATGAGTTCAGTGCATTATGTATCTGAGCAAGATTACCCTCAAATTTATAAGCATTCATAAAACTAAAGAAATTTTATTGCAATACACGGCTTACACAAATCCTCCAGCTTTTTTTTGTAAATACAGTAAAACCCCTCTTTTGCACCTTGTACTTCGTAACGCACGAGAAGAATGAAACTAAGTGCGTGGATCATCACGAAAACAACCACGAATATAAACATAAGTGTCTACATTCGTGGACACGACGCTTACAAGTAAGGTAGAATTATTCGCAGGCAGACTGTTAAAGATAAGTGCATATCATCGTTTTATTTCACATAATTACAGCCAACTTCTTCCCAGAATACATTTTTACGATGGAAGATACATATCCTTCATGATTTTACCGCATAATTGCCACTCGTAACGTAATATAAGGCATTTGGGGAACTAGCACAATTGTTATAATTTTACCTGATTTGCCTCTTGAAGAATTAAAATGAGCTTATTACGAAAATATAAGATGAACCCAGACATAGAAGGATTTAGAAAATTTATTGTAATTCAAAGGTCTTTCGCTTGCAAATGTCCCGAAACTTTTTCCGCCGCTTTCCATTTCGTTCCTCATATGGTTGTGATACGCTATCCGCCATGTTCCTTTTGGTGGCCTAGCGCAAATGGCGGACTATTTAAAATTTCGTAAGTGTAAATACGGGGAAGACATAACACTGTGGAGATATATAAATCATCGGGACTTGATGAAAATGTCGTAAATTGTGGGAAAACGTAAATTGCGGGGGTGTAAAAGCAAGGTATTACTGTATCTCACTTTTTTTCCCAAAGTTACTACTTATAGATATAGATGGTTTTTTCAGGTTTTTAGGTCCTTGAGAAAGTGAAAAATTTTAACTATTTGGCCGACGTTTTAGAAAATATATTTTTTCTTCTTCAGGGCTTTTAAGTTCTTTTGAGGTGAATTTTTTAACCTTTCTCTTCACCTCATTTCACTCACCACCTATTCACCTAAAGTTCTTTTGAGGTGAATTTTAGAACCTTTCTCTTCTCCTCATTTCATTCACCACCAATTCACCTCGAAAGAACTTGACGCCCTGAAGAAGGAAAAAATATATTTTCCGAAACGTCGGCCAAATAGTTAAAAAATTTTCATTTTCTCTTGGACCTAAACTCCTGAAAAAACCATCTATATATATTTAAAAGAGGTTTGGAAATCAGCTTACCAAAATTCCTAACGTTTGCATCACTTATTTTTTCCCCAAACCCCATCGCTTGTTTAGTTTCTGCAAAATTTAGGGTGACATGACTAAGAATTTGTTACATTGTGGCAAGACTCATATGCTCTGAGTTTGATTGGAGGAAAAAGTGATCAATTAAAGAGGTCATGGATTTTGACAATATTAATACATAACTGTATAAATTTGTAAGAAATCCATAAGTAAATTCTTGTGTTTAGCACATAATTTTTACCACAGAACATTCTTTAGGGTTACAATGAAAAGAGGAAGGCTCGAGGACAAAATATTTTTAGACAAAAGTGATTTTTTCCTCATGAGCCTGTTCAAAAATGGGGGTGTGGGGATACACAAGTAAGTACAGTTATTGCAGACAAGTGATCTTCTGCCCGATACCACAGCAAAATACCTTTTCTATATGGTTCTTGTAGCAAGTCTTTTTGAGTATTTCAATATCACAAAAGCTTAATGTGCCTAGTGATTGCCAATTCTGGACTGTAGGAATAAGATTATGGCATTTGGGAATCTGGAATGAGAAAATGCCCATTCCTTTGATTTTCAAAATAATTTTTTAAGGTTATATTGTGCTCAATTTTTGTTCACTTATCTGCAGGCCCATCTGGTGTACAGAAAACTCAACAGAAGTCAGCGGAAGCAGCAGCAGAAGAGGTAGCCGAAGTAGTGGTGGAAGGAGAGATGTTGAGGAGTAACCATGGTGCAGTGAGCCGAACCATTCCCAGAGGTGCTGGCACAAGGAGGACGAGGGAAAGGAGAGGGAGGAGGGATGGGCCTCTTGCACCAGACCTTCAGTTAGACTGCTTTTCTTCTTCATCTTCTCCATCATCATCTCCAGCATCGAGATGCTCGTCATGTCCATCTACAAGTGATTCGGAGGATGATAGTATTTCGCCTTTCATCCGGAAATGGAGAGGTATGCTGCATCATTTTCCTCTCTGTAATTTAGTGGGAATCTATGGAGTTGATAAACAATTAAGAGTTTTGAACAATGTGACTATGGGAGTTTGGGTTGGTGTGGTGGCTAGAGCACTGGCCTCCCATCCTGAAGGCCCAGGTTTTGATCCCGGGCAAGTTGGATTTTTCATTTGTGTGCCACTCCCTACTCGAGTGCAAGAGTATTTTGGGTCCAATACTCCCTACTGTTAGATGGGGCATAAAGGAGGTTCCACTACGACTTCATGCATCAAAATCCCGTAAAAGAGAAATGTTATTTGATGAATAAATGCCGATCCAGAAAAATACCAAGATGGAAATTTGTCTATAGTCTGATAACATATACACAGAATGCTATTGTATAGCATGTTGTACTAGCATTCCATTTTTTACAAGCTCCTGCATTCCTCCTAAAAGAGTGAGTGGCTCGTAGCATGTTGAAAGGGTCAGAGGAATAATAGAACTAAGAGGGATAAGCAGAATTCAAGGACAAGAGAGAATGGCTACTTACAGATACCTAATTTATTTTCCTCTACTGCACAAATAATAGTGTTCATGGTACTGCCACCACCTCAGTATGTCTGATAAGGTCTTAATTAGTACGTGAAATAATTTTGTGGATTCAACTGGGAAATTATAAATGCTTTTAAAAATCATTTGGTTCAAAAGAGATGAAAATTAATTGTGTTGGTTTGCTATCATTTTGAAAAAAAAACATTTGCGATTGGCACCTGTCTATTAGTCACTCGAACATATTTTTAGGTAGAGGAAATGCACCTCTTGGAAAATAGAATGTATTGTTATTATATTATTTGAATAGATTAATGTATTTGTTGGTGTATTTTTCTTGAAAAACTGGCCTAATTCACTTCATGGCTGCTAGCAGCAAACTACGGTGAGAACGATTCGACACGGTTGACTGGACAAAAATAAGGTGCTATTAGTGTGATATGCAGCCTGCACCACGTGATCAAACACCATGAGAATGAATGTTTACCTTTTAATGAAATATGTATATCGATAAACATTCATGTAAAACGCAAGTTTAAGTACATATATACATTTGTAACTACACATAAAACAATGATATTTTTAGCCAAAAATTTACCTAAACACGCTCTAGAGTGCTTCATCTCCATGATGAAGATCACAATGAGATTCTGAAACACAGATACAGCTAACCAAGAACAGCTGATAAGTTCTCAAGCTGCATGAGTATTACTGAGGCCCTAAATAATGGGAGATACGGTATGGAAAATGACAACGAAAAAATTCGAAAAAAATATAACATTGTCCCATGCCTTGGAACTCAAGGCATCCACATTGAGTGTGACAAAATGGGTATGTATAAGATCACAGCTTCAATATAAATTGTGAATATACAAAGGCATTCAAGCTCATTAAACGTGTTTTCTTGAAAAATCGTAGGTGACAATAGGTATTATGAGTTATTCACTTTGATGCGGTTTAGATATTGTTTATACATAATATTTTTTATAACCAGTTTGGTTGTTTTGTTGAACTGTGAGCAAATATGTCATCGATTATGGCCTTTTATTGTTTCATGTTGCTTAAAATGCAATCCTTTTTCATTTCAATGAAATTTGTTTTTTCACAGGTCGTCTCAGGAAAATCAGGGCGAAGGCATATCCACGGGGTGCGTGCAGACGGCAGAATGAGAACCATTGGTGCTGGAGGAAAGAAAGGGATGTGTCTTCATCGTCATCAGCACCCAAAAGAAGGAATGGCTTCCCGCCAACCAGAGGGACTGGATGTACACCCCGAAATGCTCCGGCACCCGACCGTCCCCCGCCTGATCCTGATGATGACGATAGTGGGATTGAAGTAATCAGTGTTCAGTGCCCTAAGGTTGGTAGCCTTCGCACCTAAGTTGGCCTAAAAGAAATTGTTGTTGTGCATTGTTATATTCTCTGGCTTTTTTATGTCCTTTTATGCTATTACATTAGTGCATTATGGTACTGTATGCTGAGAATGCTCTCGCCATCTGCACATACAGTAAAAACACTCTGCATACTTAGGGAAGTCAAATTTAAGACTCAGAACAATGTCATAAGGTCAACCTCAGGAGTAGCAACACCATCGATGACAATTTTTGACAGATGTATAACCTCCAACCAACCTCCCATATACATATATGTCTTGGCAATATTGACATATTTAAGGCTCTCAAGGCATTAAATTGTAACCAGTCAGCAAGGTCTCAATATACAACTGACATAGCATCTGCGCAAATTTAGTTTCTCTTTCATAGTGGTAACTTGAATTGAGTTGTAACTTTGTCTTTAATGGTGCAACAAGTTATACAACTGGGATAACACTCATGTCAAAACCGTCTCATAAAACGTAAATGGTGGACCATTCTTAGGTTTTGTTAGCGTAAATGAAGGGGAGGCATTACATCGCAAAGATATGGGACTTGAAGAAAGAGTTGTAATGCTGGGATTTGACAGGGACTGAAGAATATGCTAAGCGCGCTGAGCATTAGTGATTAGTTAAAAAAATGGATAGATGGCATCCAGTCCACGCAAATTTTTTCTATAAATGCCCCATGGGCGTAAAGTTAATTTCACGTTAAGTGCTTAAGTCAATTTCGTGCTAATTTTTTCTATAAACCCGCCTTACCTCTACACATTATCAAGTGCAAGAATAGAAGTAACAACATTGGACTTGAAGTATTTCATTATGCAAGACAGAAATAAACCATGCATTATCAACTTTTACATTCTTTAATGTTCCTTCCCATGCAGACCATGATGTTGACATAAAAGAGACTTCTTACTTTTAATGTTTTTTTTGATGCTTGCTGTGATACACATGAATTGTTACTGTGATGTCCATTATAATCATTCAAGGAAGCTTAGTTTGTTAGCTAATGATCAAGGGTGAAGTGGTTACCTCATACCAAAAACTAACACCACTTAAACCCAGCATAGCACATCCAGTCTTTCTTCTGGGGATGTATGACCTTAATGATAGTGTCACAGAATTATCACCTTCAAAAATGTACGATGCACAACTTCGTGAAGTAATGAGAAATGACGCAAGGTACTTTTTGCCTGGAGGATGTCTTCTTTTTTGGGTTGATGATCTTATCACTTTCATCTTCTTCATCATCACTCAGCACTTCATTTAAACACATGGCATCAAGTGTAAATCATGTGTGTTCATGAAAAATCATGAGAGCCCGCTGATATCTATCCACAAAATCACTAGGGGGCATCCATTAATTACGTGAGACATTTAGGGGGGAGGAGGGGGTCGAGCTGAATCTCATCCAATCTCACTTGGGGGAGGGGGGGGTCTCGGCAAATATCACGTAATTTTTTTTCCACAACCAACAGTGTAAAATTGCGAGAAAACTGGGTTAAATTAATGTGTCGGTGTCGCGGGCTAGTGGTGGTTAGGCAGGCAAGCAAGGAGATGCTATGAACCACTGGTAGGCGTGTCGGAGCATGTTTGTGTTGTTGCGTGCTGGCTGGCCGCTGTGGGCATTTGAAGGGCTTTTTTCTTTTGCAATTTGACTTTTGCTTTTTTCCTTTGCAACCCCTGCGTAAATGCAACCCGCGCCACAGTATGAACAGAGGGGATGGAGAATGTAGGGGAGAGGAACTGGGATGGGGAAAGCAGGGGAGGTTACTACCATATATGGAACGGAGTTTCTGCCTACGACCATCGCCACCACTCTGGCGCTGCACAACTAGATCGTCTGCTATCAGACTGTCTCAATTTTTAATGAGTGTTGTGACTGTGGAAGGAGATAGACTGTGAGGGAGACACAAGACGTTCTCAAGATACAGTGCTACATATGCGCAAGCTGCCCACCTACTCACTGCATGTCGCCGATTGAAGGTGAGTTTTTCAGCTCTCAGTAATCTGGTGTGACATTAGAAAATTCCACCTGTCTGTCTGTTCTTGTTGCTTTCACTGCACTGCGGCAGAGGTGATAAAGATCGAGGGTTACTGGTGGAAATTTTCAAACTAGCCCTGGAGCTGAGCGAACAGGTGCAATGTACAGTGCTAAACTGATCAAGTCTCAATCTTGGGCTTGCCACTTGCATAGCTTGATTTCTCATAAATCCTCCTCGCTACTTGTCTACACAAAAAAGCGAGACTCGGCAATTGCATTTGGCATCGTTGGCTAATGTGCCGATGCCGGCGCAAGCCCCGTGCCTCAACTGATGCAGCATGTGGCTTGCTGACAGCCTCTGCAGTCTCTGTGCCGGTGCTCCGGCACGTGCATTAGACTTGTTGCAGAATTGTGGTTGAGTAGCAACTGCTCAAGCTCACAGCAGCAGTACGTGGAAAGTATGAAGAGTACCTGGAGGTCCAGCAGAAACTAAAGGAAGACGAGCTGAAGAGATTACAAGAAGAGGAGAACGCTCGCCTGGAGAGGCTGCCCACTTAAAGGAACGACAGGTGTTGGGCAAGCTACAGGATGACCTGCATGCGACAAGTAAGAAGGAGATTGAGGAGCGCAAGACCTCTGATTAACTAGTCAACAAGGCAAAAAAGAAACTGGAGGAGGCTATTGCCAACAAAGATGTGACAAAAGTCAAGATCGCCTAAGATATGTTGGAGGGTGCCCAAACACTGCGGTCATGGGCGGATGGCTTGCTTAAGAAAAAGGAGCCTTTACAAAAGAAAGTAGAGAATAGGACATTGTCTCTACTAGAGCAGCTTTTTAAGAATCACAAAAAACGGCGGGATGAAGATCTTGATGATCTCAAGGAGCATATGGACCCTGCCTAGACTAAAAGTATTATTCTTTATTTAAATTATTATTGTTTATTTGATCTCCTCATGTATGGTACAATATTTGCCTCATTCTCATCTGTTTTGTAGGGTTCATCTCTAGTCGATATTATTTTTTTTTCATTCTTCGATCTTTCTTGAGTCTGAAATACATGTTTTCATTGTCCAATTCTTTATTTTGTAATTTTTATCCCTGCTGCTACTGCTTTAAGTAAGAGTTCCCGTTTAAAATATTGAATAATGTAGGGTTATAGTAACTGCCAGAAGTGTAACATGGGGTAAAAATCACCAATTTTCTCACTTTTTCCACATTTTCCCCTCACTTTTTTTGGCAAAAATCGTTCACTTTTTCACTTTTCTGTATCAAAAAGTGAGTGGAAGCCCTGCAAGGATATGCTCACGCTACTAATGACAAGGGAAGCATTTTTTATTGCAGGCTCTGGCGTGAAGGGGTACTTAAAAACAGCACAGGTATCATCTACGATAACTTTAATTGTCATTGCCATGTATTAAAAATCGTTATTTCTTTGTCCTGAATTTAACTGTGTTCGCCATCATTTTCATGTTTCTTGGTTCTTTAATTCAATTTTTTTAAATTTTTGGCTAACCCAAACCATGTATCGAATTCCGCTTAAAGCTCTAGATTGGAAAAGTACAGACAACGCAACCTAAACAGACCTATCTACCCAGACAAGGGGAAGGTAGTGAGTGAACATGTTCATACTGGACAAATTTGTTGCCAAGCATTTACGTGAGTTTTAGCCATCTGATGCCATCAGTTGTGATGTATTGTATAATACTACAATGTCACATATCTTCCCAATTGCCTCGGTTGTTGGCATCGGTCAAGGACAAACAATGTCCATGCTTATTCCGCTCAACAACGCACGTAAGTGTCAAGACACACAGCTTACAGGCGACCCTAAAGCGAGCTTCATCTCGTCACTCGGAACAGCTGACAGGGTTGCTATCTCAAGGTCATAAAGCAGCTTTGCGTGAGCATTCCGGAATTCCAGCACAACTATTATAGCATAAACAAGTAAACACCTTGAACCCATAACTTTTCGTGCTGAAAGATGGTAAAATAAAATAATAATATAGGTGCATTCAAATGCAGTGTATTAATTCATTACAGTTGAATTCCACATAGGTACGGCATTAAATTGAAGATTTCCTTTAAAGATGGGCTATAATCTGCCGGATTTTGTTTAAGCTTCTTTGAGTTCTGTTGTTTCATTTCATAAAATCGAATTGATATCGCCACTGGAGACCAAAATAGCCTTATGTAAAATTGTTACATCAAATTTATGTAAAATCCAATTATGCTTCCATAAGAATACCACAGGAGTCGGCCGGGACCGCTCATTCACTTGTGTAAAATCAAATATTTCGTAAAATTGAGATTCTACTGTACTGAGTTTCCACATAGTATTTATTTCTGGGCCATGATTCATTGACATTACTATTCTCTGGATTGATAGCCATTGGGGATAACATTTCTTTCATTATCTTCTGTACTGGTTTTCATAGCATATTTAGGTTATGTCCAGTCTTTCACTATTTTTGGGGTATTTCATATAATAATTTTTACTTGTCTCTATAATTTGTGTAATTTTTCTCTTCAGCCAGTGACAGTGGTTGACCTTACTCAAGAATCAGATGATGACGATGATGCTGTGTTTGTGGAGTTGCCACAGTCACAACAACAACAGCAGCGTCCAACAACAGTGGAACCTCCTCGACCTCCTCCCCCTCCCCCAGCTCCTGCACATCACACCTATACCTCACAATCAACGTACAATCCACTGAGAGGACCATGGTAAATAACTTTTTATACTACAGATTATGTAGGGTTACCAAATCATTAGGAGTTAATCCTGTGTTTTGTCTGTTGCAAAAATGAGACTTTCAGTAGGTTCCAGTTGATTAACCCTTTTGCTGTGTCAATGTAAGCAACCATGGTTCCAGAAAAGTGTCAGTAGTCGAGACAAAAATCAAGTGTTTTTACTGGATGCACAGCTAAATCTTTTGTAGCATCATGCCGAGGTACTTCACCATAATTTCTGCAGTTATGATAACACAAAAAAATATGTAGAGGATATTTCAAAAATGTAGAAGCTTTCTCACATGTCCTGTGCAAGAGAAAAGTTTTTGTAGGCTTGTGCAATATCCCTGCATGTCGTACTTGAAGGTTATACCGTATTTACGCGTGTAAGCCGCGCACCTTTTTTCCCGAAACGCCGGAGAAAAAATGGGGGTGCGCGGCTTACACGCATCCTCCAGATTTCGGGTAAGCCACGCACCATTTTTCCTCAAATTCCTGTTAGTTTCGCATTCTGTCTAGTAGTATGGTTAGTAGTCTAGTAGTAGAGGTATACTAGTCTTCGCAGCATGGTCTAGTAGTAAATCGTACATTGTAAAGTATTCTGAAATTTCGAAGCATGTAATTAATAATAAAAATCCGCGTTTAACAAAGTCTGAGCGTACAACGGTACTGGAAGAAACGCAAAATAAGAAACACTATTTGTCAAAGCAATAGATTTATCGTGTATAGATCGTAAGTAGGACAAAACATTGTAGCACTGATATGTATTTAAATATACTGTATCCTGTAAGCTGCCGCAAGGGGCTTTGTTTTTTTTCATAATCGTAAGCGGAGTTTGTTTCGGTATCACGTATCTGTAGCAACATTTTTACGTAATAGATAGCTCCTTTTGCGTACACATCAAAGCTACATTGCAAAGACACGACAAAAAAATTGTTACGTGGTGGCAATAGTCGTATGCTCAGAGATTATGACTTCTTCCGTGCTATCCGCTCCAAGTGTGAGAGTAGTAAATGCGTTCGAATCGATCATTTAGCATTTTAAAATAATTTGCTATTCACCCTGAAATGAATTCTGATGTGAAATTTCGATAGTTTCTTGTGAGTATAAAACTACATATTATAAGCGATGCCGAAAAAAATAGGAAATCGAGCTCCATGAAGGAAATATGGTGTATCTGAATCTAGCAGTGACGGAAACTAAGAATGAGAACTGTTATGATATGACTATTCATTAGTGATTTATGATTATATTTCCGGGAATGTGTTTTTCTTTAGTTTTATAAGAATTATTATTGTTATTACATTGAGCTTAGCTTTTTCCGTGTGTTCCCATAACTTTCCGGTGTTGTTAAATCGTCCCAGTCCACAGCTACTACGCAGAGAGCAGACGAGATCACCGCTATCAGGTACGGATGGCGTTTGGCTTTTATTTGTTGATATGCAAACGGATTTCCGTAATAATAGAGTAATCACGGGCTGAAATTGTATTTATTTTTGCAATTATTTCAGTTGGATGTTATTTTGAACTGATGCCATTTTTATAGCTAGATGATGTGATCGTATGTAACGGTAATTACTGTGAGATGCTACGAGAAAAAGATGCACAGTAAAAGAGGCCGTGCATTGATGCACGACGCGATTACGATCGTGATGATAATAACACGTAATTCAATCAATTAATGAGAAAGACGTACACGTAATTTAAACTATTGGGTTTTGTATTATCTGCTAATTAAACTAAAAATACAAGGTGAGTGCCATATCTACAACACCTAAAGCCAGTTATGTCCAAATATGAACGATTTACGGCCTTCAGTTCGCTCTGCACACTCCGATTTTACGTTCTTCTTTTGTTAGGCCCAGTCATCAGTGGGAGGGGAGTGGGCGGACAACGAGCAAGATGAGAGTAGGAGAGGGAGTTAGGTCTAGGCATGGGCGATATTGATAATTCAATATCGGGATACGGTAATTTTAGCATATCATAAGGTGGCGATAACGATAACTCAGCGTGACGATAAACATCGTCTTATCGTGCCCCGATAACATATCGGGGCACGGTACGATATCAGGGCACGATAAGATGTCGGGGCACGATAAAATGTCGAGGCGCGATAAGATGTCGGGGCACGATAAGATGTCGGGGCACGATAAGATGTCGGGGCACGATAAGATGTCGGGGCACGATAAGATGTCGGGGCACGATAAGATGTCGGGGCACGATAAGATGTCGGGGCACGATAAGATGTCGAAGCACGATAGATGTCCGGGCACGAAAAGATGTCGGCGCGCGATAAGATATCGGGGTGCGATAAGATATCGGGGTGCGATAAATATCGCTATAAGTAGGTATCGCGATAACTATCACGATAAACATCGCGATAAAATATCATGATATCGCGCCCCGATAAAATATCACGATATCGCGCCCCGATAAAATATCACTATACATTATCACGATAAATATCGCGATGGACGTACCGGCTAACATTCGAAAACTCGACAAAGCTGATATTATCGTCATGACATTCGCAAAATTATCCGAAAACTTCCACAGTATACCTAATATTTTAATTCCGACTAGTTACGCTGTCTTTACAGCTTTCTTCGGCGATCAAAAAATAGAAGAACTGGAAGAAAAACATCGAAACTAGGGGAATTAATATTTTATATAATGGAAAATGTCCTGTTTCTTTCATGAAATATGTTGATATTCTACCAGATTGTGCCTGAAATGACTTTTTTGCTGTTTACCTTCGTCAAATACCACGGAAACAAAAGAAAAACTGTAAATACGAACGACTATGAGAATTAGGTGGGTTTTTTCAACATCTTCGGATATAACGAGCGCTCGATTTAGCGAGTGATTTACGAGGGATTATGAGCACTCGTTATACCGGGATTCCACTGTAGTTATAAGTCCCTAATTGAATTTGATCGATATATGTGTAATATCTGTTTCTATTCTCTCGCGGCTGAGCTTAAAGCCACCAAGTGTGTCCACTGGGTTGCAGATGATGGATTAACCTCTAGATATAGAGGTTAGCTGCGAGATAAGCGAGTTTACTCATCGATTAGCGGTCGTGGACAAAAAGCGACGGCATTCCGAGGGGGTATTGGTCCAACCCTGGGTAAGGTAGGCCTCTAAATAATACAGAACCTGTGAAGATGCCGTGATTTGGCGACGGGAGGCCACCAACAATTATGCTTCTCATCACCCGGAGAAGAGGGCAGCCACTCTTCTTCATATGAGTGAAGGTGGCCACATATGGAAGGAACCACAGTGGTCAGTACAGTGACACTCATTCCACTACAGGTGTGGTAACACTTACTTTAACGGCTGTAGTACTGCAATGTGGAAGGCAAGGGGAAACCACCACATTATTATCCCGAGGAGCGCAGCTACTCCACTGATGGAACCCTCTCAAGTAAAATATTCCGGTTGTAAAATAGTCCCCCATTCGGATCTCCAGGTGGGGACTATCCGAGTGAGTACGTTAGTCAAATGTGATAAATATTTTAGGGTAGGATCATGGAAGGTGACAACGCTACTCTAAAAGGAAGAAGGGACAACTTAATCGGCCATATCTTAAGACACGATGGGCTGATGAAGACTATCGTTGAGGGAAAAGTGAACATAAAGATTGAAAAGGCAGGCCTCGTATGAGATACAAGGAACAGGTAGTGAGGGATGTAAAAGAGTAGAATTACGTCACGGTGAAAAGGTTGGCCAATAGAAGAATTGCGTGGAAAGCTGCGTCAAACCAATCCTAGGATTGTTGACCAATGATGATGATGTGTAATATCTTCTGCCAACTAGTGCCAGCTGCGGGAACTTTTTAATAATAATGCCAACATGCCATGCCACTTTTGTATTCATTAATTATACTAAGTTTTGCTTTCAGATCTAATTCATTACGTTTCCTAGCCATGAAGTGGCTCTTGGAGTGAACTGGTAACAGAAGTTGGAAGATGTCAAAAAAAGCTATGCAAAGCAACAGGCTTTTGGGAAATCCATAAGAGCCCAAGTGGGCACGCCTTGAATGTTAAAAAAGTACACTTGACCATTGGGTGGAAAATTCAGTGGAAAAATGAGTTTTCATTTTAAAGAAAATGATAGATATTGTGAGCACATGCTCATGCACGTGTAATATGCTGTATGTTACTTATAATATCAAACAACACCTATAAGAGCAACACTGGTTATTTCTGATTTATTTTACATGTAAAGCATGGGGTATTGAATAGTCATATGTAGAGGCAAGAATTTATGGTAAATAAAACTCTCAAATTTCGTCATTAAAAATGACCCATTTCGGGATAAAAAATGGGAAATGGCCCTAAATTTCGGTGTATAAAAAATATTGATTCATCCGAGATTTCTCAAACGCCATTTGGTGATACATTGCATTACCATATTGATGACTGTTCTGGAGAAAAGTTATTTTCATTTTAATGTATTTGAGTGAGTTTAATTTAGTTTCGGTTTAATTTAGTAATTCGGAAGTTGCAGTACTTGCACATTAATATTTTCTTCTGTTTATCAAAAACATAGAAACCTTCTCTACGAAACTGATTTTCGCGGTCAAACACAGTTACTATTTCGGCATTTTCCTTAGGGCAATTTACGCATCATAGAAATACTTCTGCTATCGATCTCTGATTAGCTATTAAATTAAGTCTCACGTAAATAACAAATAATATTGCATGTGGACAAACTGCAATAATCTCTAGAAAGCAAAAGTCTCAAGCCAAGTTCACATGGGAGCGGAATAGACGGAACAGGCCGAAAGCAGAAAAGCATCTAGCCAATCACAATCCGTTCCGTCTATTCCACTCCCATGTGAACCCGGCTTCCACGGGGACTACGATGAAATGTACTGACTACAATGTAATCACTAATGTATCATTCGTGCCGGCTTCATGGATAATGTTCGAAATTGCGCTGCGAAAACGAGAAAAACAAAACAAACGAATATCGCTTGGCGACTATATGAAATTTAGGTGCTCGGACGAATAAAGATGAGATTACAAGAGGGATTAGGATTAAAATAACTCCTTTGATGGTTTGATTCACAATTTAAGGTCAAAGAACCCTAAGATATATAAAATCATTGGATGCGTAGGTACATGTAAAACGCGTCTGATGATTAATATTGTACGGGAATTTGAATGAATTCAAATGGGAGGTTTCCATCAGTGGCTAAAATGATCGATTTTAATAGTCGGAAGCAGTAATATTTCGTGGAGAAATGAGGAAACAAGTGTGGGAGCAAGAACGAAAATTATCACCGAATATTCCATTCGGTGGAGCTAGTTTCGCGGTCTCGGGGGGTTCACTCTTACTTAGTACAAAGTGCGGAGGTTTGTCGAAAATAATGTAGTTCGATACAAAGATGTTTCCCTCTGTTACATGCTTGAATTTTGGCCGGCGATGAGGATTTTACGATGAAAAGATGTTCCATAGGTAGAGGTTTTACTATATATTCAACGTTTTCGCAAAATAACCCGTAAAAATTCTAAAAAATCGCATTATTTTCGCTCAGGAGAATGTATTTCGCGTTTTCCCAAATAATCTTCATATTTCGCGTCATTTCGCGAAAAAATCGTTTTGCGAAAAATTCGTGGCTCTAGTCATATGCCATCCCTTGCTATTTCAAGCTTCTTGTTATATGCTATACTCTCTATATGGGGCTTCCACAGTATGATAGATTGTGAATCATTTGTGTTATGTTTAAGTGAATAATCCTGAGTCAATTAATTAGTATGTGGTTATGATAATTATGTAACATCATCATTGTCTTAGGTCACTATCAAATGCTTTATTTTGATCCATTATTCTCTTGTTTCACAACAATGTTAAGTTCCTAATTGTCATGTCAAACTTTTCAGGATTGATTTGGAGACTAGCAACCGTTCTCAAAGTCATCCAACTCATCGTGCTGCTCCTACAGTTGATGTTTATGTTGGAGATGTTGGGCGTTCAGGAAGGCCCGTCGTAATCCCAAGTCAGAGCCGAGTAACTACCTCTTCTCACCCATCTATAGCACCAGAAGCTCAAACTTCTTCCAGCAGGTATTTTTCTTTTTTTCTAATTTCATCATGCATTGACTGTCTAACTCCATCAGATTGAGGTGGTGGCTAATGCACTGGCCTCACATCCCAAGAGTCTGGGATTGAATCCTGGATATGGTTTAGATTTTTCACTAGTAAACCAGTCCAAGCTTAAATTCTCTGTTAAGAGCACTTTTGAGTGCAGTACCCTGTCCACCAGATGGACATTAACACTTTCTGGTCTGAAATTTTGAAGATCATGAAAAAATCAGCTTAAATATGGCAATCTTCAGCAACAGTTGAAGATTGTAATGAGAGATGTGCAAACATTACCCACGAACATGAATATCAAATACTAGGTGTTCAATATTCGATATCTTGAATAATTATGCTGAAAGACAAAATTCAAACCCTTCAATATTGCACCTTACACCATTGGGCACCCTTACATAGCTATACATATTTGGCATGTTGATATTCTACATCATATGCACCGTGAGAGGGTAGAGGAGATTAAAGTCTGTTGATGGGTTTTGTTGCATAGTTAATGGTAGAAAGACAGCAATTTCAGCTAATGGGATTCTGGTGAAACTGTCTTTTCAGCATAATTATGGGCTAAAACTAATCACTGCTAGTTATGATTTGAAATCGAAGAAAGTTGCTAAACATCGTCAATGGTTGCCGCTCGATATAAGCAGCCCCCGTTGATCTATTTTACTCTGTTCTATAAGGTTACTCTTTTAGGTTAAGGTGTCTTTTCTTCCAAATTGTACTTCTGTACTGTAGCAATTGAATTTTATGTACAATTTTCCGAGAAATCATGCCTCTGCTTTCTGAGGAGGCCCCCGAGTTTGATAAGCTATATCTTCCAAAAGAGGAAACCAATTTTACTGCTGTGAAATGTATGTTATGTTGCAATTCGGACATTCCCAGACTTCAAAACATTCCATGGCCATCGATGACAACAAAGAATGGCATGGTGCATGATTTTCTAATGACAAATTAAATATGTTGAATTACATATCTTTGTGTGTAGATTGTTAATCATACATGCACATCTGAAATCATTCCAAGGCATGGCTGGAACACCAGAAAGACTGGACAGACTGGAAAAATAGCAAAATGATATTTTTTTTGCAATGATCCTAAAAAGAAATAATGATACAAAGTTTGATATTACAAACAGCCAATATTTTGGCCCCATGAACTTTGTAATAATGAGAGTGTGCTGTAGTCTGTAGAATATGCAGTTTACCAAAAGAATAATCCACTTAAGGCTGGAAATACAAACTTGTAAGTAAGGATACACTTAATTAGATCTTACATTGGGTCCATGCTTCTTCATGGTAGTGATGCAATAATACCAACAGAGAAGCCGTGATTGGAGGCATTTGAAATGTGGTGCTACTAAGTGATGAACATAAAATGGATCAACCAAGTGACAATTGAAGTCCTAAGAAGTATAGGAGAAAAAAGTTCTACTGAAAACTTTAAAAAGAAGATAGGGTATCTTAATCAGTAATGTATCTAATGGCCTGATGAAGACAATCGTTGAGGGAAAAGTGAATGGTTAGAAGGGAAAAGGAAGGCCTCACAAGAGATGTATGGAACAAGTGGTGAAGGATGTGAAAGGAAAGAATATGTCAATATGAAGATGTTATCCAATGGGAGAATCGAGTGGAGTGCAGCATCACAACAATCTTAAGATTATTTTATTTGTGAATATGACGACCCATTCATCCACCTGTTTTATATTAAATGACCTCAGCTGTTGGTTTCCTCCTCCTAATAAATACTAACTTTTGACTGATTGTAAATATCAAGTCTTCTTTTTCTATCTATTCTTTTCTATCTATTTTTTTGTGTTTGTTTCTGTTTCAATTCTCAAGGTTCTAACCTGAGGGAATTGAGAATGAGAGAACTAAGCTTAAAAATTGCTTATTCTTGTTGTTTTGTTGAAATCTCTGCCTACATGGCTTAGACATTCCAATAAAAATTCTGTATGTTTTTATACCGTTATTGTCTGTTCCTTTTAGGCCTCCAGCGGAAACCTGTGGCTGTACACCATGTGCAGACATCAGGCATACATGTCCCAGTACTACTGTAGCACCAACATCATTATCTTCTGCTTCAAGCTTCCCCACTACCCATGCTCCTACTGATCCTTTAAATTTGCATTTGGGTAAGCATTCAATCATTGTAACATTTTGATAGCATTTGTATTCGATTTTTTTTAAAGGTTTTTGTGTTCAAGTCAAAGTTGAATTTTGATTTCCACTCAGTGTATTTTTCGTGTTAAATGGTTAGAGGTGTGGAAGGGATTAAAGTGTGGAAATTGTACGAGTGATCTTTTTATTTGACAAGGTTTACCTTAGGTTCTATCTGATGCATAAGTAATGTCAGTGAATTTCTGAAAAGAAAATTCTCTTCCTTCTTGGGTAACTGTTCAGCGGCAAGCATTGTGCGAGGTGCCAGCACTGCCTACATGGTGCCCGTCCATTCAATCCAGACCACCCCTGTGCAGCAGCCGTCTGTGTTCCCAACCCCCACGACTACCGCCACTGCCACGCCTGCACCAAGAGACCCAAGGGGTTTCAACCCAGTGTTTCTGCACGCCAACCAGCACTCCTCGTTGTACCGTATGCCCATCCCGGCCCCACCCTTGCTGCATTCACACCACTCCCACTCCCAGCAGCCCATGCAGCATGGCCACCATCACCACCACCACCACCATCACCACCACTTCTCTGGGCAGCAGCATTCGAGGAGAGGGGTCATAGCGAGCCCCCGTCCCATTGCCCACACGTGCATTGCCCCGGAGAACCGGCAGTCTGTGGTGTTGGGCCGCATCAACCCCATGCACGAGAGGCTGTGGTATGTGCAGCAGAGGATGCTCGAGAGGCAAAGGAGGAGGCTGGACCAGCAGAGGTCAGATGGCAATGTTCACAGGTGAGTGGCATGCCTGACGTTGCACTGTTTTTGCTGTCTCTCGCGTAGAATCAATTCATTCAAACGGTACTGTGGTGGTTAAGGTGGCGGCCGTTCCTGAGGCAAGTACGAAGCACCGCCTGTCGGTGGTGTCTGCACCGAATGTGTTAAAGCAGATTTTTTAACACTAAGGTGCTTACTTCATAACGAATTGAAGGATTGCAAACTTGCTGTGAACCTTAATGACACTTCCCACTGAAATTGCACAGTAGCAGAAATACCTCAAAGAAAAAAATCATTTGCCTTGGCCAGGACTCAAACCCAGATACCTTGATTTCCAGCCAGGTGCTTTGACCAATTAAGCTTCTGAGACATCCTCTTTCTCTTTTTAGTCCCCATAAAGGTGAATGATATTTTCTCTGTGTACATTTCATAAACTGTCAACTACAATTTATTTTCAAAAAACATAATATTCCATCAAATTACTATAATAGAAAATGAAAAAAGTACCCTATTGCTTGCAATCAGGTAACCACAGTGGAAGGTAAAAAGTATATTTAAGGCTAACAAGTACAAAGTAAACAGCCAACTATTAGGCAAGCTGTTTACCTAAGGGCAATATCAGAACCGACTGTGAATTGTTGGATCTTTACTTGAATGAATGGGCTGTTTATTCAGTCTTCAGTTTTATATAATCTCAAAACTGAGGTATGATATATAACAAATTGCTAGGCTTCACTTTGTGGAACCACATACTGATAATGTTCGTAAATTCACTTCGTAAAATTCCACAGATTTATTAAATCTGACCTAGGTTTCGACTTACACAGTACTTGATAATTACTGTGTAAGTCGAAACCTAGGTCGGATTTAATAAATCTATGGAATTTTATAAAGTGAATTTACTTACATCATGAGGTATGATTAGAGATGGGCAACTTGGTAAATTACCACGGTAATTTTCGTAAATTACCGTGGTATTTTTCGTAAATTACCAACGCCCCTGAAAATTACCGTAATAAACGGTAGTTTTCAGAAAAGTACTTTTTCAGAAAATTTCTTCATCACGAAGAAACCATTGGAATGGGTAATATAATAAATTAGGAAGCTAAAACGATTTTGTTTACATTGTGTCCATGATTAATTCCAATTAATTCAGAGTAAAATAACAAATGCACATTGCGCCGAGGTATGTCTTTGGAACTAAAATTTCTCATAGTGTGACAAAAGAGAGGCAAATTGCGTGTTGCTGCCAACTTCTTTTTAATTTTTTTAATGAGTTATAATAGATAAACGTCGTGATATGTTTGATATAAGCGTCAGCATTTATATCTCAATGCTATTTGATTTCGTTTGGAGTCCTCTGATAAGGATTTGCAGCTCAAAACTTAAAATTACCGGAAAATTACGGTAATTTTCGAAAATTACCGTAATTTACCATGGTAATATACCTCAATTGAAAATTACGGTAATTTACCCATCTCTAGGTATGATATAGTCATTTTTGGGCTTGTTTACCCAGGTTGTGAATAGGAATGACATTTTTTTGTTAGTAATTTGTCTAATTATTTGGACTTTTCTATTTATGCACTCCCAATCTTTTTTGTGAAAAAGTAGGACACCAACGGCTGTGGGGACGAATGAGCAGGGGCATTTGTATGATCATCATTATGCAGCTGGTGTACCACCGGTTAATCCAGGTCATCACCATGGCTACCATCACCACCATCACCACCATCATGGCCAAATGCTGCAGTGGTATGAACCACCCATTCCTGCTCCCCAACAACCAACCGTGGTTGCCACACCTGGGGCGCCCAACCCAATGGTAAGCCTGTCTTGCTCTAGCCTTGCATATACAGTGGAAGTCAGCTATAATGAGTATGGCATATAGCAATAGCTCGCCAGAGCAAATGATTTTTTCCACCATTGTTGGTCCATAGTGAAAAGTATACAGTTAAAATGAGTGTTCATTTCTGTCATATAGCCATAAGGAGTCAATAATAGAGCCAAAACTCATGCTACTCAATGCCAAAGGACAAAGTTACAACTTATGTGGCATGTTATCTCTATGAAATAGAAATAAAATTAGCACTGATGCACAACCTTTTATTGTCACCTACTCATATTTTTATCTGTTACCTTGTAACTTTGAGAGATTTTATTTCATTAACTTTGCCATGATTGTCTTGATGGTTGCATAACTTGCAGACCAGCTGATGATATTACCTGGGTGGCGAAATTACTTCTTTATGATTTTCAGCATTTACAGATGGAGTTTTACATACGAGGGTAAGGTGAAAAGCTCTCGGCCTGACAATGAAAGACTGCTATTTTCATTTAAAAAATGATTTTATTTTTCTACGTAATCTCCCTTGACTTCAACACACTTGGTCCATCGCTTCTCCGACATCAGTATTCTTTCCCGGAAGTGAGAGTCTGGAAGGCCGTGAAAATATCCATCTACGGCACTCTCAACTTCTTCATTGGACGCAAAGCGCTTCCCAGAAACAATTTTTTTCAAGTTTGGGAACAGATGGAAGTCTGAGGGTGCTAAATCAGGAGAATAGGGGGGTGGCCGAGCAAATCGTACCCCAAATCCTGCAGTTTTTCTATCGCCAATGCACTTTTGTGAGCAGGTGCATCGTCCTGGTGAAAGATGATTTTCTTCTTCAACCCAGACCTCTTCTCGCAAATTTTGGCATCCAGCTGGTCAAGAAGGTTGGAGTAATGTTCGCCTGTAATTGTTCTGCCTTTTTCAAGGTAATCAATTAACAGGAACCCTTTCGCATCCCAAAACACACTGGCCATGACCTTTCCGGCAGATGTGATGGACTTTGCTTTCTTTGGCGCTGAACCACTAGCTTCTACCCAGTGCTTCAACTGCTGTTTGTCTCATCCATGGTGACAAATCACCGCACAAAATCGGTCGGATCCCTCTTGAAATGGTCCAAACATTGCTCCGAAAGTCGTTTGCACATTTATTTTTGATCGGCATTCAGCAAATGCAGCACCCACCTTGTGCAGAGCTTTCGCATCCCTAATTCTTCATGCAAGATGTTTCGCACCCTGTCTTTCGATATCCCCACGGCCTCAGCTATCTAACTCACTATCACTCGCCTATCATCCAACACGATATCGTGCACTTTTTCAATGATTTGTAGTTGGGATTTTTGGCCATCATTTGTGTGGATTATCTTTGAGGGATGTGCTACCACATTTAAATTCAGCTGCCCACTTTTTAACGGCCGACATTGAAGGAGCAGAGTCCCCATACACTTTTGTCAACTTCAGATGAATTTCCTTAGGGGTTAATCTATCCAAAATGAATAATTTTATGACCGCACGATATTCAATTTTATCCATTTTATTGATAAAAAATAAAGACAACAACATAACAATAATGCAACAACACGTGTAAACACACTAGTTGAGAGAACAAGTTGAAACTTGTCTTATGAAATAATGACACGTACACCCATGCAGGAATCATAAATTTTCGCTGATTGGAACGCCATCCCTTTGTCAGGCCGGAGAACTTTTCACTTTATCCTCGTATACTCAATAGCTTGTCCTCTCTCTAACTAGTCTCTATAATGCATGATGATAGGAAAACATAAAAAAATCATGTTGTTGTAATGAGTTTGCCTTACAACAAGCAAAATTGTGACTTTTATCAGCACTTGTTATAGCAAACTTCTACTGTAGTTGGTTCATGACTGCTACACAGTGTTATGAGAACTATTGGTGAATGGTTTTCCTACTTCAACATAAGAATTTTAGGAATGAAGTTGATGAATGGATATCCAATGGTTTTGAGCATATTCCCTGGCCCATAATGACTTTCATTTATGTTATCCCTCGCAAGAAAACCTGCATGCTGCTCAAAAGTATGTGACAGGGTATATTAGGCAAGTGTTTGGAGTTGGAGAAGAGGATCCCAGGTTTGATCCCAGCTGAGGCAGAGATATTTTTCATTTTTATACTGGTCCCTAGTGGAATGGATAGTGCCGATGCCAGGTTTTTCTCCACCCATGTCTATCGTATTCCTTCCTGTTACCCTCCTATCTTAAATCACATATGACCTTAACTAGCAGTTTCCATTTCCTTAATAGGTTCTATTAATGTAACCAGGAGTCAGAGAAAAAATTAAACGGAAAGGAAGATTTAATTTTGTGAAGTAAAGAGTAAATTTTGAAGTACAAGACTCAAAGCTTGTCATCGGGAAGTCTTATGCTTGAAGGAATGTGCAGTAACTAAGCACCCTGTAGAGTAACAGTTTCCTTCGAAAACTTGCCAAATGCACTAATGACTTTCACCTTGTATCACTTAACACAGCATTTATCTTTTGTTATGTCTAACTGCTTCTATCATATCCTCAAACGATTCAGGTGCAGTAAATGTTCATAAATATGGGCAAGTAGGGAGAAATACCCTTGCGCACTTGACTGTCTTTCTTTCTCATGGCCCAGAGCCTGCTTTTCTCTAGTCACAGGCACGTAGCAATGTGCTCCTTCAAGTTATTCTCCTTATCTCCATAAATACCCAGTTTATATAGCTCTATGAATATACTCTCACAAATTGTTATGCAATATAGGATTAGATGCATTTGTACAGTTGATCATAAATTCTTGTTTGCTTTTATATGCAGTCAAGCCCATTTATAACGAAGTTGAGGGGGCTGAATATTTACTTCGTAGTAACTGAACTTCATTATATGTTGATCAGTTTTTCTGAGCCTCTTTGGCAGAGAATAGCCTTCACTTTGTTATAACCGGAACTTTGTTATAAACGGGTTTGATTTAAGTCTTGACTCTATTATGCACTTTGGTATATATATCGGCTAAAGTGAAGGAAAAATCAAGATTTCATTCAGTCATGCTTCAAATTTAAATGGCTTCTCAGTTGTGTTTTTATCATTTTCTCACACTAATGTATTTATGTTTAAATTACTTGCCCAGGTACCTGTGGATGTGAACTTATCAACTGGGGGTCCTTCTGTTGATCTCCGTGCTTCTTCTACACAGTGGTCTGGACATCCAGATGTAGGACATATGAATGTAGAAATGCCTGCCCAGGGTGCTGTGCCAAATGTCAATTCGTCTCCGTGAGTATTATACCTTTTTTTGTTTGCTTGCTATTAGATGTCATGTATTGTTTGAAAGGAAATGTTACCTATCAATTTGTTAACTCTTTGAGGGTCACCTTGAATGTTACTTCTAGTAAAACTAAGCTTGTTTGCCAACTTGGAAGTGTTGTGCAAATGATGTCCAAGGTCCTTGAGAAAAAGCATTTACTATTACTGGGCAGTATATTTTCTGAACAATACTATTCATCAATAATGTCTTTGGTGTGTTACTCGTTGTTATGGTTTCTTTTAGTGGCCAGTTTCTCCAGCCATACTGAATACTCCAGCCACGAATGATTTTTTTCATTCTCATAAAAACTGAAATATATCATCTACATAGAGACAAATGCATAATTTATATATTAAAATTATGTGCTTTAAATATATCTAAAATTCATGATCTTATGCTTTTCTTGGAAATGTGCTTGGCAGTTTTCACACAGTCTACCTAAAAGGGGTTGGCAGTAAGAGGGTTTATACTACAGTAGAACCTCTTTTTTACGAACCTCTAATTTACGAAATGACACCAATTTACGAACCATTCCGCCGGTCCCGATCTTTGTATATAGGAAAACCATGTAAAATGACCTCTATTTTACGAAACCTCGATTTTATTGATTTACGAAGTGAGAGGCCGGTCCCTTGGAGTGATTGACCTCTGTTTTACGAAGTTTTTGAAATGATTTTGTAGTACTGAACTCTGTACAATGGAATAACGATCGCTGTATACCGCGACAGGAGCAGCTGAAGCCAGATAGGTAGAGATTCGCGAGACGCGATATCGCGAAATAACGCGAAATATCGCGAAATCGGGAAATAAAACGAAATTTCGCCTTTTTTGCTATTTTTATGTGAATTAGCGAAAAAATCACATGTAAAGAGTCATAATCGATTAAAGTCTAAGCCTTCATTGTTTAACGCTGATGACGTTCATTCGCTCTATCTCATTACGATTCAAAGGTCAATTGGCTTGTTTTGTCTCGCGCATATCGATTTCGCGTAATATCGCGCAATGTAGTGATGTCTCCGCCGGAATTTGCCGTTAAATTAATCACCGCCTCTCTCTTCGATTCACATTTATCAATCCTGAAATTCTCGGAAATATCTAGAATGATGCGCTTTCTCTCCTGAAGAATTAGATATTCTGAACCAATAATGTGCTGAACACGGCCGCGAAAGATATGAAATATAAGCTCACGCGCCCGCGCGCACACGTCAATGCCAAGCAGTATTTCCGGCGACTCACCGCGACGCAGTAGACAGCGTAATTGGATAACTTGTTGCAGGAAAACCTTTAGTGTGGGCCTAATGTAACAATTTTGTAGACTTAAACACGGCCGCTGGCTGGGAACGGAAGCGCTAGCAGTTGAGGCAAGGGGGGAAGTAACAGAAAAGATAGGAGGAGAGGGGGTGCTACTTATTGGCGGTTGATCGTCGGATATTCGGCGCTCCACTGAGCTTCAATGCAAAAAAAATCATTTCGACACTCCCAGTTCAATTTTCCTTGTTTCCGATTGTGTTTAGTTATGCGTGCTTGTTTCACTGCCTTTCTCGTTATGTAAAATGCTTTATAAAAGTATAAGCATTCACAAAATGTGTACCAAAAATAATAAAACGCCTAGAAATGCGCAAAAATTGTAACATTATAATAACACCGCCAAGATTTTCTATAACACCGAAATCACATAGTTTTAAAACGAATTTTAGCAAAAAAAAACCACTTTCACGGACCTCCACAAAGGATCCATATTTTCTCTGGAATTATTTAAAATTAGCTTTAAGGTAGCCGCCGCAACACCAATTCAGAGCTTACTTCAGCCTAGGCTTTCACTTGAAAATAGCATTCCCGTAGGAAGTTCGTTGCTGCAGCTGTCGTGGAGTTTAGTTTCATTAAAAAATACTAATTTTGCAATAATAAATTACTTATATTCAAATATTGATGCAATTTGATTATTTAATTTTTCATTTGAAGTGTTTTACGTCGTTAGGTTAGTAGTTAGAATTCGCGATCGCTTTCTGTAGCCGCGAGTAAATAGTTCTCTCAAATCACCGCTAGATGTCAGAACTGTAGAAAGCATATTATAAAAGAGGGAATTTCAAATTTACTCGAGTGAAGTTCTAAAATTGACTTAAATCAGCTGTGAAATATTATTAAATGTATTTCAAACAATGCGCTTTCTTCAAAAAAGGCATTTTCTGGTCTATTCAGGGAAATATACTGGGTTAGTTGGAGCTTTGTTTTGAAATTTCCTAGTTAAAATGTATCCCTGGCTTTCCCATGTTAAAATGGCTTCTTTAAACAAAAATTGACTAGCACAAAATATACCTCTTTCGTTAATTAATGCATAACTGCATATGCTTAAAATACACTGCGGGATGAGTTAATTCTCTTATTCCCCTTATTTTGAGATTTACCAACCAGCTACAAGAACTTACATCAGTTGCAGCAGCCAAGTTCATACCATTATAAAGTTCTAGAAAAATATCCACCTGTTTCTTTTAATTCATGGCTGTTTCATTCTCTTTTACTAAAGTGAGTGTCCTAGCCTTAGGAATAACGCCTATGCTATACAGCGAATCAATACAATTGAGGTGTAATTTTTAAATCCTTTCAATTTATTGCAAATACACTGCACACAGAGAATTTCACGTAATATTTGTTGTTTTTCCCTGAATGAGCAGATGACTATTATTTGTTATAGTAATTAGTTTGATTTCAACCCTAACATAACTATTTGACAAGTTAAGTGCAGCATAGTGTTTAATTGCATTGAAAGTATAGTCGCATTCTTGTCAGCAGAGTTTTAGTAGATGTACATTTGTCACAGATCAAGTCTCTTATGTGCATGATGTGCCTCCATGCTGTGCGAGGTGTTGCCAGAGCATGGGAGTGTCACCGCAATAACTATTTCCTACTGTTGGAGATCAGCTGGTTTTGGTGACACATCAGTTCCGGAGACAGAGGAGTTAGTGGAAGATAACCTCCATTTTACAAACCCTCTGATTTACAAAGCTCAAATTTTTGGGTCCCTTCAACTTCGTAAAATAGAGGTTCTACTGTATTCATCATTTCAGTGGCACCAAATGAACATCGATGTGAGAATTTCGTACATTTTGTCTTTTTGGTAGCTTTCACTTACAAGGAAGCAATGTCTTCATCACATGTAGTTTTGTTTTTCCATCATCATGACTTAATTTACTTTTTAATTGTTATGCTGAAGTTGAGGAGCTATGACAATGCAGGCTCTAGATGCAGAGTTGCTTTCGTAATGAACTGGGGTTTGTTGGTCAAAAAGTATGACTATGATGACTGGTACATTGTTAAGCTAGCCATGAGTTGTGAATTTGGTCAGTGTTGTAAATCTAATTGAATGTGATGCTTTAATTTCTAGGGAGCCGACTCCTCAACATGTACACCATTACCTGTATCTGTCGCCTACCCCAGGGGGGCGACTACACCGCCTTCATTTAAGCATTGGTCCTCCAGGGGTAAGTTTTCTTCTCTAAGTACCTAGCATACACACTCTTGTATAATTTGACCTCTAGTATACTTTGACTTTTGATTTATTGGTGGAAAATGATATTTTTTTTATGTCTCGTGTATTGTGAGACCCAGATCTTGTTTAGTTGGAACACAAAATATCATACTGGTCACAATGCATTGCCTTCATTAAAGTTCTACCTAATGTGTCCTAGTCTTCATTCCTTATTGACCTGATATAAAGCTCCATTTTATCCTCCTTACCTTTCATAACCTTCTGAATTTCATCTCACCTTGCATTCAAAATCTTAAGAATAAATTATCTTGTTGTTACAGTTCACAGTATCAGGCGTCACGTAGTGGAAGTGAGACATATTGAATGAGTAAAAAACTTTAACTCTTTTCCGCAATATATTTAAAATAATAAAATTACACAACACGTGTTTCGGGGTAGTAAGCCGAAATACCTGTTGTGTAATTTTATTATTTTAAATATATTTTGGAAAAGCGCTTTAGTTTTTCTACTTGTCCAATCTTGTTGTTTCTGAATCTTTCCTTAATCTTATAGGAAATTTTGATGTTCCTTGTGTGATCTGATTGAAATCTCCTGGTAGCCCCCAAAGTTTTAGGATTTGAACCCTGGTCTTTTGTATATAAGAAGCTAGCAAGTGTATGGAAAATTTTTCTACACACTCACTAAGCTGTTTATAGCAGCCTAGTAAAATCTTATAGTGTTGGCTTTTCACCCTTTGCAAAAATATATGGGATTTTTCCTTGTGGGCAGTGGCTTCCTTGACCCCCATTTCAACCTTACAAGTTGCCATTTTTGATATACCATAATGGCAAATAAGATCTAGTTCCTATAGCCCCTTAAAAATTGCTCTTGAGATTGGGAATCACAGGTAGCCTGGTAATTTGCACATGCCAGAGGTGCGTGTTTGATTCCTGGTCCAAGAAACCTGTTTCCTTATGCAATTTTTTGGACTCTAGTTCTTAAGAAGGGATTCAGTGACTGTAGTCATTAGACTGACCCAATCCCCTCTCACTTCTCGGTTGGCAATTGATATTGTTGGTGGTGTCTGATGCAGGCTAGCAGTGTGAGCGTCGAGGGAGGTGCAAGTCCTGGAGTGGTGGAGGTGGTGGAAGATGGGACTGGTGTGCCTGCAGGACAGCAGCACCGACTGATTGATGATATCGTCTTCCCTACTGCCTTCTCTCAAGAGATCATGCCCTTCCCGCTCATTGCGAGGCACATGTCTGCTCGTCTAGAGGATTACATGCGCCTCGTGGAGAGGAGACGTTTGGCGCACATGAACAGAGGTGCAACACAAGAAATAATCGAGAAATTCACCTTCCCCCATAGTTACAAAAAGGTTTGTTTCAAGTCAGCCTCTCTTCATGTTCTTTGATGTCATTTTTTTTGGTATGTTTCAAGATTTTTGAACATTCGTAAAAATATCATGTGCATTTCTTATTTCAGGTGAAACGGAGTACAGATGATATGGAAGATAACACTGAGAAATGTACCATATGTCTGTCAGAATTTGAAGAAGATGAAAATGTCAGGTTGGTTTTTTTTGTTCATCCTCTGTTTTCCTTTAAGTAATGTGTCTAAGATTTCTTTGAACACTCCCTCTCAGTGACAATCTGGCAAGAATGCAAACTCACCAGAAATAGAAATTGGTCCTCTGCATCCTAAATGTTAATTTGTATTTTGCTCTTTCTTGCTTTTAAATTCAATGTGTTGTATGAGACTTTGGCGTTACGAATTCTGAATATTTTTTGTAACTATAACGGGAATTGTATTGGTGTGCGTTTTATATAATATTCATATTAATAATAATTAGCCAGATCCCTTCTATAATCAATTGCTTGTGAGACTGTACTTGACCACAAAGTTGCAATGAGTAAACTTAGTGTTTCGTGATTAGTCTTTTAATGTTGAATGAAACAATATTCTGCTCTTCACCATCTGAATGCTCTATTTGGCTTGAAATTCTGTTGGGTGAAGTATCTGCCTTTCTCATTTAAATTTGAAGAATTCTCATAGTATTAACAATATTTTTACTTTTATCATGTGTATCAGGTGATCAGGAATTTCTCTTTTCTAGTTGAAGTCATTCTCATAGGAATTAAAATTCTTTTGTTTTTTTACTGAAGGTAATCCTTGGCTCTTTTCCACAGGCGCCTGCCATGCATGCACCTCTTCCACATAGACTGCGTAGACCAATGGCTTTCATCTAATAAGCGGTGTCCCATATGCCGTGTAGATATAGAAACCAATCATTTAAGCAAGGATATACCTCCTCCACCACCCATGGCAGGAGCATCAACTGAACCCTGACAGAACTGCTTCAACAATGAAGAGCTGCATCCTTGCTCAAAGGCTGTATATCCATTTTGTGGTTGGCAACCAAACATTTTGCCTCTTGGGATGAGGACTGGTAAGGCAAAGCCAACGGACCAATATTGTGTGCATGTGACTGGACGGGAAATATGAAGGCCTCGATCAATATTCCGAAGTTGTGCATTCTCCCTCGAACTGCAAGTTTATCTTAACCGCCGTGTGTCTTGCTTACCATTGAGCTTTTCTCATGAGTACTGTGCTGCGCCATTCCACTGCAAACAAAGTCATGGAGTCGGATTCTACTTTTGTCATTAAAAAGCTTAAGGTACAAAGTGAAGTCCAAAGTGGACTTCTTTCAATTCTGCTGATGCTGAATTCCAGGCTTTGAAGATTTGAAGAACTTGCACATATTTATAAAGATTTTTTTTGTTCATTTTGGAAAAAATTGGGTGGATCAGGCTGGACACTAACTCCCAATTGATTCAATACCCGAGCAAGAACGTGATGCACTTCTACCAAAAATAGATGTTGAATAGGTGCTGCTTTGAGGTAATATTCCTTGTCAATGCTCAATCATGTTATTCTTGTGTTCAATTTCAATCCCAGTAGTTGTATGTATTCATTTCCTGTATATTTGTCTGCTCTAAATTAGAATGAAGAAAACACCGAATGCCGTTCAAATGGCAAGCAGGAGCTGTGATAAGAGCAGATGCAATTGTAATTAAATTCAAGACTTTGGGTTCTTTTCAGTGGCAATTATACCTAATTTAATTTGTACCGAATTAAGTAGCATGATTTACTTATTTGATTGGCCCATTGAAATATGGAATGGCTTAATAGCAAATATACCAGAAACATAAACACTGGTGGTATGCAAGCTGAAATCTATGTATGAATTTTAATCAAAGTTCATTTAAGCTGCATAATTTATGTAATGAGTTAAGTACTACTTCGAGTAGGGTGGCTTAATTTTATTTCTCTTTTGAGTCTCTATTGTAAATTTATTTCTGAAAAAGGGGTATTAGAATGAGTAAACTTCGATATTTTTTAAGCCTTGCATTTTGAATGAATTTATTTAAACATTCGTAGCAATATTTTCAAAGTGATGTAATATCTCTAAAATCAATATTTGCACCAAAACTACATATTATTTTCATTTTTGTGAATTTTTCAATGTGTAATTTATAATTTCAGATTCACGCACTCGTATGCCATTGTTAGTTGCTCTTTTTTTTCCTATCGAAGAAAAAAACTTGTGGAAGTAGTACACAAATAGGTTTTAAATTTTTCTTGGCAATATTCCTAATCACTTGAAGTCATTGTCCTCTGTGATTCATTGTTGGTTTTTGGATAGATGAGAAAAACCCACGGTCATCTTTGCTAAAAGAACTGTCAAAATATATATGTAAGTTCCTAAGACAGTTCATTCATGTTCTCTAGCTAATGGGGAATATGTTTTGTTTTAAATTTGAATAAATGGGCAGAACCTTCAAGCAGTAAGTGACTGTATTGATTGCTGCAAATATTTTTGTAAAGTTTGTGTAGATCTAATATCATACTTCAATTCTTTACTTCAATAATGTGCCATTTTATCAGAGTTTTACCATTTCTTTCTTTGAATTCAAAATGTATGAAAGCTGCCCTATTTTTTCCCAAATTTTGGGGTGATGCTAGGTAGTAGTTAGCTAGAATTATTCCAAAAATGTAATTGGAAGAATTTCATCAAAAATAATCCTAAGTGTTTTTTTGCCGTTAGTGTAATTAATGGCATGAATAATTATCACAATATGCCATAGAACCTTGTAAGTTAGTTACTCTCAGGAAGTGGCTCATTGTGGTAATATGAATTTGGCATTTGCATTCTTTAAGTGAATGATTTTTTTTTACTGCCATAGTGGGAGAGCAGTCTATTGTTCATTCACCAGAGTATGTTGTGTTCATTCAGCTTTTTCACATGATATTTTTCTTTGGCTTCGTTTAATTTTGTACCTGATGGCAAACATTGATGGAGATATTATTTTTGAATATCTGAACTAATTTTTGTTTGTGAGGTTCCTGCTGTCACTTTGTTGACTGTGAAAGCATCGTGATGTGTAAACCATGGAAATTAAAGAACAGGAGAATCTTAGGCAAGGAATTATCATGTTTTTCAAGTGAATGCAATCAGGGAGATACTTCCAATTGTTTATGGTATATGAATAAGTGATGTTCTACCTTTTTCCTTTTGATCGTTCATTATTGAGTACATCCTGTGAATGTTGTATGCATTCTTTGCAAATTAATTAATTATTCAAATTGTTTATGGTTTTAATCTGTTTAACCTCATTGTAGTCAAATTTATGTCCATTGATGGTGCGCCTGAGAATATTTGAAATCATTATCAATTTTTTTGAGCAAGAGAGAATGCATTTTAATTTGCTCATTTTCAGTTGTATGATCTCAATTTTCTCAACTTGGATTGGAAATTGATTAGAAACATGTGCAAATATTTATAGGGAAAAGAAAGTTTCATGAAATGATTAAGCAAAAATATATCAAATTTCAGGAAAAAACTGCATAAATAACAGCAATAATTTTCATTAGTTAATGCTTGGGCTCAATATGTTAGCCAAGGAGTAATTGATCCTGAATTGTAAAGTATGTTATTATTATATGAAGGCATTTAGGTGCAATCACTTTTGTTATTTGATGAAATGTGGTATACAAATTTAGGTTGTGAAATATTTTACCGAGATTAAGGTGCCTATGTTTGCAGATGGGATTAAATGTATTAAAAATTGCTTATTCATTTGAAAATGTTCATTACTTATCCCTGCATGTTTTCTTCTGCAGTCAAAATTATGTATCAAATTACTTGAAAAGGCATAAGTGATGGGTTCATCAAATTAAGGATTTTTTTCAGTGACTTCAACTGTTTATTTTTCCATACCCAGTCTATCAATTTCTGTTTATCTACTGTTTATGCTTCCTAGACAGTGATTCAATTTTGTTATTGTTCTGTGTTTGTTAAACTATTTTTGTGCATTATTATATTCATGATTCATTTGGTGTAAATCCGTATGTTGGGTGAATATAAGTAGAATACTTACTGAAATATCCCTGTGAAAAACAGGCTTATTACTATGGTTTTTATTCATTTGAATGAAATACACCACTGTCTCTCAGGTATAGCATATCAAGCTTTTCTGAAAAAAAAATTAACTGGTGTTTGATGTAGATCATGATGATAAACAGCATGAGTGAATATGATGGTGTTGACTCTGTCACATATGATGATAGTGAAGCATTAATTTTAATGAATATTTCACTTGGTGCTCGTAGTTGCATCATGAAATCAGATGCCACCATTGAAAAAAAATAAGTTTCTGGTCTACAGCAAAGCTTACTTGTTAGCTGTCTCAACAGTCTTCCCCAAGTGTTATTAATTTAGGTCTTTGTCTTGTCTCTTTGTGAGTATTGCTACTTCATAATCACATTTTTGCTGAATTTTTAATAAGAGTGAACAGGTACTGTATATATGTGGATGAATGAATACCAATTATATTTTAATTTATTATTTCCTGGGATATACCCTCTTCAAGATTATCCTTTAACAGGAAAGTAGATTCATCTTTTATTGTTCATATTCCCTGATACCCTCCATAACTAAAAACTGCTAATTTTTGTCTAATATCAAAAAGGTAGATGGCGTGGAAAGGATAAGTTTGGAAAGAGATCAGTTTGATATGCCGTATTTTGGATGCTCTAAAAAAAAACTCCCATTTTTTATTGGAGTTGTGACTAGCAAGTGGCTCAGCATTAGTGCCACTTGGTTTCTAGAGCAAAATTTAGGAGAACCATGTTCATTTCATGTGCACTCACCACTATGGCTTTACCTCATTTATTTTATTGGCAAATTGTGATAGTTCCATCTTGTTTGTAATCTACCAGAAGATCATGATCAAGATTCATGACAAAGCAGTGCAATGGGTTTTTCCTAAGGTTCCCACTTTCACACATGCTAAAAGTTGGAAAGCCCTTGCCCATATGCTGTTGTGATTGGCTGAGGAAGAGGGTGGTAAAAGCTGGTATTTATCAGTTATGGTGTGCTCAACAAAGGATTGTTTGAAACATAAAAAGTGTGGCATTCATATTTTTTCAAAAATTTCATGCAGATGTCTTCGTGTGCTCTTACATGTTTTCTGTAGTTTTTTTTTGGTACCCTCATAAATCAGCCTGTGGTTTGACTGATTAGTTTGCCCATTAGTGAATTCTTTCATGTTTGAAGATGGGTAAGTTATTAAACTCTCCCTGAGCCATTTGTGTAGCAGTTAATCAGGGACGTGAAGCCTTGATAGATTTTTATTTTGATCATGGCATGTGGAATCTATAATGTTTCAAATTGTCTGTGGTAATTGATCATGGCAGAAACAAACTCCCATTTAAATGAGTGTTTACTATTTTGCTCAGGATTGTACATAATTATGAATGGTATAAATATTAAGACACTGCTAATTTTAATGGTTCTGCTATACTCCTTAATAAGGTTTGTTTCCCACAGCACGAGTTCTTTGTTTCTGATGCTCTCAGAAGTAACTGGATACAAAATGCCGCCACTGAGCAGTCTTTCCCTATGATTGTCATTATTTAAATTTGTAAGGTATTTAAATGATATTTAAGTACTAATTTCAGTATTTATAAATTATTTAAATACTTTATGTAAACCTTAGGACCGATGTACATATTAAAATCATATGTAACTTAAACATTTTTGTTGTATTTGATTTATTTTTCTGAATAATTTCCATTAAATCACAATTTTAATATCTCCTATATAAAATTCCCTCACTTCAGTCTAAAAAAACAAATCGGTTTATAATTCCATATGAATGAACATTTAAGAATTTTACTGTACAAGATGCAATGTAAGATAAAAGTTTTAGTGTAACACAAATTTGAGTGGACAATGTTAATCATCAGATTCGGAGCACAACTATAGGGATTAATGTTGATGGCTAGACACAGTTTTAGAATTACAGCTAACCAAGATTATGGTTGACGATGTTGGCGGAGTCAGACACTAAAACATTGGCATTAAATGCACTCGCCTGGTGGATTTCCCAAGAAAATTTCATGCACACTGTACACCAGGAAAATACTAAATCTTTGAACAATAGTCAGTTGGTACAGGAGTAGGAGAATACGTATATCCTTGGGAGTGAGGTAGGCTCATCTCATTTTACCATTGCTTTTTAGCTGCTAGTCCAAAGAAACTCTTGGGTACACGAAAAGGAAGTATTGAAGAAAGTAGTTACCCTTAATTTATCTATCCAGTCTGTGATGAACACAGCATCACTGCTAATTGTATTAATAAGTGTTATTCTTTTTTTCCCTTCCTCATGGGTTATGCCTTGTCGTGGTCATATTGGGGCCTGTATACGTTCCCGTAACCGATGTTATGCATATTGCTTGGGGTTGAGTAACCCATGCCAGATAGGTCAAAGGGAGGGATCCTGACTAAAGGTAGTCCACGAACTGTACTTGCAGCATCAGTTCCTTAGAGAGAAGGCATCTGATCCCAGTGGGGTGGACTTTCAAGTGATGGTGTCACTATGGAGGCAAGAAACCACCTGCATTAAACTCTCCCAAGGACACATTGGACTTGAATAATAGGAATTTCAATCCTGGCAACCACAGGGCCCAAATGAGTAGGTAGGTGTTGTACCCAGTAGCAGAGGAATTAAGGTCATTGTGGTTGTCATCTCTCAAAAATCCTTGTATGGAAAGAATGGCAACAGCAGTGGCGAAGAAGAAATTAGTGAAGAAAGCAACAACAACATTAAGAACAAGGACATGGGATGTTAGAATGATGTAGAGGGGAGGGAAACTAGAAAATATTAACCATGAAATGGCGAGGGGAAATATCGATTTGCTGGATTTAATCTAAGTAAGACGGAAGGATCATGAAGAGTTATACAGTGGAGGGAAATAGAGTCAGCAGGGTGTGGTAGAAGTATTGGATCCAGCATTAGGAAGAAGGGTAGTGAATGTAGAGCAGGTGAATGATATAATAGTGGTAATCAAAGTGGTGCTGATGATCCTAGTTGCAGTACAGGGTGACATGCTCACTGGGGGCAGGAGGAATTAGATAAAGTAATATGATCAGCTGGAAGAAATAATGGAAAAAGTTAAGGGTGGTAAGAATCTAATAGATATGGGGTATTGGATTACTGTAGTCCGGGAAGGGCAGTAGTGGAGTATGGGTTGGATGTGAGGAATGAATGTGGCAGAAAAGCAGTGGAGTTCTGTGGGAGGAATAATTTACTGATCACAAGCATATTGTTTAAACATGATTCCAGGTGTAGGTATACTATATATATTCATGGAAAATGCAGGGGGTCTGTCTGGCAAAGATTCAGGAACAGCTTGATGAACTCTACAGAGTTCATCAAGCAGACAGCAATGCAGACTCTGACCATAACTTAGTAGTGAAAAGTAAGATTAAAAAGGTTGAAAGTGAGAAGGAGAATAAAACAGTGGGACGTAGGAGAACGAAGCGGAGGAAATATCAGGAGTTGGTTGACTGATGCATGAAGGGAGAGGAGTTAAGACACACACACACATATATATATTTTTTCCGTACTGTCTTTGTAATACATCTAGTATTTTTTGCAAGCACTGGGCTGACTAGCGCTTGGTCATCTGAACACCTCTTTTATTTTATCAATTTTCCTGCAACGTTTACTCCAGCCTTGATCTCATCCCAAGCCTCTGTCACCATTTCCTCTCACTATGTATATATTCACAATGTACCAGTGATAATGGACAGCCCTGCTTAACTCCCCTCCCTACTGTTGCCCAATCTGATTCTCCATCAGCTACTCTCGCTTGCACCTTCAGTGCCATGCATAAATTCTGGATCAGTCTCCTGTCTCTCCAGTCTACTGCTATCTTCTGCAATATTCCCATTTAATGTTATTATCTCACTCCGTCAAAGCCTTTTTGAAATCAACAAAGCATGGGAATAGGTACATCGTGATTACCTATATTTTCTAAATTCCTTTCCACTAGTATTGTCATCACCATAAAAGCATCAGGAGTAGTTTGCAAAATCCAGTGACCCTCATGTAGAGAGTTGTTTTCTCTCTTTTTTATCCTTATATTGATGATTCTAAGCATGGCCTTTGCCACTTGAGAAATCAAACTCAACAAATTATAAAGCCTTCACAATCATTTGTTACATTTTTTGGTAAAGGTATCAGTGTGACTTTTACAAAATCCTCTGTCGAAACTCCCTTCTCGTATGTCCTGCGAGCCTTCTCCCTTAAAGCCAATAAAATCTCTCCCTTCCACCTCTTCCTAGGTTCTTCAGAAGTTCAGCTGGGATGTTATCTATAACCACCGCTTTACCCGCCTTCATTTCTCGCTATGCCTTCTCTATCTCAATATCCGGTATCAACCTGTCACGAAAACGATCATACTCGCGCCGATTTTACGCCGGCCTTGAGTTTGGCAGAGGTGGCATGCGAAAAAGGGTCAGTGTAAATTGGGACTGTATCCCAATGCCTCCAGGTCTGTGGCGACAGATGTGGCTTGAAAACATATAATACGTGTTTTCAAGCCTATCCCACACTTGAAGGCGTTTCAGACAACGGAAAGGTACAAGGAAGGGAATTGAAGACTAGGGAAAAACCCGGCGTCAGTATTGCAGACTTCGCTCAACGAAACGCGCTGAGGGGACCGCAGCTTAACGTCCCATGATCTGAGGGATGGAGTAGGTACTGAAATTGACGTGCTCTCCACATAGCACCCAAGTAGGGGCAGGGCAACCTATAAAGAAAATCTATCTCTGCTGCGATTTGAACTCGTAGGTCCTCGAGGAATTGGAGGCCATGTTCATGCCCTATTACTCCGTTTTACTCGTTTTATATTGGGCGCGGGAAAGAGGAGCTTGGGAAGGACGAAATGAAATGAATAACGATACGAAACGTGCGAAATACAACGGCTAGACGACAGAGACTGACAGAGACTTTTGCGAAATGAAGATTAACCAGGGAGTATCCCTGATATTAATACCTTTAATCGTTTAATATTTTAGACTTTGGGCATTGTGTTCAGTAATACCCACCTGCTATGGCTGCAAATGACGAAAAAGTTTGTCTACAACACTGATAGCATTTTGTAGTTAGGGTTGCGAATATCTTTGTATTCGCTAATGGTAGTTGTAATATTTTGCATGGGTATTGTCCTCAACAGTGGAGCGCAGTAGATCACTGACTAGAAGTTGCCTGTAAGCCTTGGCCGGTTTAGTTTATTGCGCAATGGCTAACAGGTTTTTTAGCATTGCTAGCTTCGCGGCTGCCACTATAGTTTACAAAACAGAGAAAGTTCTCCGACGACCCCATGGTGAAAGTAAAAGGTGTAAACAATGTGTTGATGAGGAATCTGAGAAATTCAGGATTCAGAGTGCCATTGCTCAAGCCCGTAAACAAATAATGCGCGTGAAGAATGAAGTAGGAGCTCCTGGTATCATTGTTGGTGTGAGCGTTGATGGAAAAGTAATATGGGAAGAAGGTATATAAATGCCTATAATTACACTTCAGTAAACGTTCTCACGTTAACCTTTGCGTTAAATCAAGTCGCCCGATTGGTTTGTCAATAAATTTTGAAAAGCTCCATTCCTCCTCATTTCGAGATAAGACTGAACATGTTGTTAGCTTCGAATATGTGCCCTTATTGAGGCGAGTATGTAATTATGGATTTCGCTGCCATTGTGGGATTCAAACTGTTGATCCTCCTACTCATTAATCTTTTGATTCTGACATTTTAGATAAAACAGTTAATGAAGCTAAAATATGCCAAATTAATGCTCATAAAACAAACTAAAATAGTGTAATTTTAGATGCTGGCCACTAATTTTTGGCTTTATCAATTAGTCCGTAAGAATTCTCATCCGTTTCTTTCGATCTTGAATAATCATCCCTGAGATTGGATGGTGCAACTCTCCAATTGATTCTCACATCAGATAACCTCTTCATATTGACATGACTCTTCTCTTTACATCCTTCTCTACCAGATCCATTATCTTATGTGAGGAGAAGTGGTTCCTTGGCCTTGCCGTTTATATTGGTATAAGTATTAGATTACCCTGACTTCATTTTAAAATTTTCATCAGAATTCTCTTGTCTAGCACTCTACTTAGGACTTCTTTGTTTATCATTCAGTCTATCTATTTTATCTACATCATTCATCCAAAATGACATTTCAAATGTTGTCTAATCTCCACTTTTCTACTTGTATTTTGTCTATATTGACACTTCCATAGAGTAGTATGCACTGGATGTAATGTTTTAATGAATTAATTTCCCCAACCTTTTATTTGGTATCTGTTTTTTAGATGCCTCTTTAGGTGGAATTTCTTTCTAAGATTTCTATTGTACCGATTTATTCCTCCTTGCATTGCCCATTACTGGTTAATCTTCTTCTGACAGAGCAATATTCTTTCACCTCTTCTAGCTTTTGCTTACCAATCTTAACTTAGTTTCCATTTGCTCTTCTACCATCACCATGTACCTTTACCTTTGTTTTCTTCTTTATTGATCTTTAAGTGATATCTGATTTTGGGTTAACTATAGTCTTCCTTAAATCTCTTTCTTTATTGTCTATGACACATATGTCATTTACAAATCAAATCACGATCATTTTTCCCTGTGTTTATTAACTGCAGAAGCTTAATTTTGACTTATTTTAATACCTTTGCAATCTAGACTTTAAAATTATAGGGGACAGTGGACTGCAGGATGTTATTTCTTTCGTCATTTGCTCCATCAATCCTGGGTTCAGATCTCAATCCCCTGATTGTTGTTTAAACTATGGATAACTCTTGTATAATGTACAATACCTCAGTTTTGTGTAACAGTTTGTCGGAGAGAAAAATGATCTGCCTTGATCGGAGCATGAACTGGCATCAGTTGCCACCCTGTAATATTGAGATCCAGATTTGAATTCCTGTCTATTAGAATTACTTTCCCCTTGTTTATTCTTTCACTGTTACGCCCATCTGTAGGGGACTCCATTGAGGTTTGTCAAAGCCAGTTTGTGCTCCCTTAAAATTCGTACAAATATTTGTGGTGATGTTTATACTGGTGTATGAAATGCGTTCTACTGACAACAACCCGAGTATCTTTTGTCATTAGTTGTCATCAACTGGACTATTGACTATGAACAGTAAAGTTGAAACTAACTTTTCTGAATGGTATACTGACCCTCTTAAACTCTCTCTGACTTTTGCTTAACAACAATGGACATCTGAAGAAAGATCTGGTGCTTTCCCTGTGTATCTCCTAAGTGAAGGTTTCTCGGGTCCTCCACTGACTCATTCATCATCATCTTCAGAAGCCCTGAAGGCAATGACGGAGTCTGGAGTCAAAACATCAGTGGAAATGGATGCAGTAACCTGGTGGAGGACCTGAGAAAAATTTCACTTTCAAAAAACTTCACTCAATGGAAAGCTGCTCATGAGCAGGATGTCCATTGTTTTAGCCAATTCAGAAATTTACATCTTTTGATCACTTTGCATCATATATGGTGGAATAGTGGTGCATAAAAAGTAATGCTCTTTGTCTTAGCATACTTGGAAATGAGAAGCTTGGTGCCTCTAAGACGTTTTTTGTTTCCCGATAGGAATTGGCTTCTCGGACCTTGAGAACGAGGTCCCTGCTAATGAGAACACAGTAATGCGTATTGCCAGCATCAGCAAAAGTCTCACGGCAGCTATGGTTGGTCGCTTATGGGAGGAGGGTAAAATTAAGCTTGATCTTCCCATTCAGAAGTATGTCCCATCATTTCCTGAGAAAACTGTTGGGGATAAACAGGTAAACTATTGGTGTTGAATTATGAGTATCTTTTTTTCCCTTAACACATTCACTGTGGTGTATGATTACTATTGGATGCAATAGAGTCGGCTCAAGAAGGGAAAATGTTGCTCATCAGCATCTATGTAATTTTGGAAATTAAGGATTCCTGTGGTGGGAGACAAGTCAGTTGTGATCACAAACCAATGAAAACTCGTCAAAATGCACGAAAACCAGAGTCATACCATGGTAAACGTGTAAATCAATGAAAACTTATGAGGCTTAGTATATTTATTTCGTTCATGAAACTTAAAAAATATTTAGGGTCACTACTGACAGTCTGCCTCTAATTATTCTGAATGAACCATGGAAGAAATTGAGGAAACTACTGTGCTGTTCTGTTTTCCTTGTGATTCTTTTCCTTATCATCTTTCAATTTCTGTTATTTGCTAATGCTTCACAGGGAGAAGGGTGTTTTCTAACTCAACCATAGGCAAGTTGTAATGGTGTCATTGAGTTGTAGTCGTACTGAGTCCTTGATGTGCCCTCTGTCTATTTTGTAATTGGAAGGACAAGAACTGAATGGTCTAACCTAGAACTGTGGATTGTATAGCCATTGTATCTGGCAGACTGGTATAGGTACTGTTTTTCTGTTTTACACCAGCTGAAGTAGCTATGGTAGCCAGCCCAAAGTTGCACCAGTTTTGCAATGCTAATGATGTGGGCTTGAATCCCACCTTGAGTCTCTGGGTCTCTTGATGTTCTCTGGGTTCGGGATTGATTAGAGTTGATGGAGCATTTCAACCATTGCAGTTAAGATTACCTTATTAAGGAAGAATAATTAATTCTACTATCACACCAACTGTAAACTGAGCCTTTATTTGTGATGGGATCGTATGGTAGTTTGGCTGGTGTGCAATAACAGAGTAAGATGCGAAGAATGCAGTTTTGCAAATGTAGGGATTAGTGAAATCTATGTACCTAGACTCAATCATTGTGGAAATTCACATTCAATTAATATACCGTATTTACTCATCTCATGAACCCCCATTTTTGGGCAGGCATGCAAGGAAAAAAATATTTTCGTAGAAAAATTAATTTTTACCCCTTGAGCCTGCCGCTTTACATCATAACCTGAAAGGTTGTTCTTAAAATAAAATGGGATAGCTTATAAAATGAGAAATAGGAAATTGGGGAAAAATGTGTGAATTGATGAAAACAATAGCATTTTGAATAAAAAAGGTGTGCAGCTTACAAGAAAATCACATTACAAGATTCGTGTAAGCCGGGCACCTCTTTTTTCACTGGGGTTTTGGGAAAAAGGTATAGGTGGCTTACAGGTGTAAATACGGTAAAAAACTTACTCTGTGGAGCTCAAACTTTGTGGTAATTCATGTTTAATTACTATAGCAAAATGAAGAGAAAAACAAGAGATAGTACTTATTCCACAGTTTTAATGGTGGTACTATGCATTTTAGCTGCTAAGCCATCATCAGGTACAAAGAATATTCGGTCTAGAGAGTGGTATATGTACACAACTAACTTAACACTTCCCTCCCCTCGCTCAGCACCTCCCTCCCCCACCTAGTTTTGTTACACATATACATATATTTATGTTTTTTGTTCAATTGTAGGTAACCATTTCTACCAAGCAGCTAATGTGTCATTTATCAGGCATTCGACATTATTATTCTGTAAAGAAAGATAATTCAATGGGTTCTGGAGATGGCCAATTGGAAGAATTCTATGGCAAAGAAAAATATGAAAGTGTTGAAAAGGCTTTATCCATCTTCAAAGATGATGATCTTCTTCATCCTCCTGGTAAGAAATTTTTAAAGTGTCATTTGCATGCTTAAATTCTCTTGTTTCTTCTCACTTGTTGGACCAACTCATTTCTCCTCCTTGTCCTATGTCTTATCATCTTGGCCCACCGCTGTCTGTAATTCAGGCTAAGTGATATTATTGTTCCTATTCTGATAACCAGTGCTGAACTACTTTTATGTCTTAAGGAGGCTCCACCGAATTATGAAGTAGATGTCATTTTTGTGAAAATTTCAGGAGAGACAAATTTTTGGCCCTTCTATCGATTGGCAATTAAATAATGAGGCTTTTCCATCATATATTTGAAGAAAAAGACGTTGAAAGTCAGCTATCTTATATGTGGTTATACGGCATAGCATGGCTCTTGCAGTAAAATTTGCAGATTAATAATGTAAAGAGAAATGTCGTTTTGATGAAAAACTAATATAAGATGCGCAGTTTTATGTAGAATTTAGCATTGTAAAAACATGCTTGCCTTACCTCACTTGTTCAATTGATACAGTAGAAGCCCGGTATAGTGAGTACGGCTTATTGCGAGAATCGCGTTATAGCGAGTGATTGTCTTTGTACCGCCAAAAGGCCTATGTTTTACATGTAAAATAAAGCGGATATAGCGAGGCCAAAAAGTTCCTTCCACGGTATACGCTCGGTATTACGACAGATATCTCTCGAGGGCGATGCACCGCCTAGCAAAAATAAACTATTGGGTTTTGTATTATCTGCTAATTAAACTAAAAATACAAGATGAGTGCCATATCTACAACACCTAAAGCCAGCTATGTCCCAAACATTAACGATTTACGGCCTTCAGTTCGCTCTGCGCGCTCCCATATTACGTTCTTCTTTTGTTAGGCCCAGTCATCAGTGGGAGTGGGCAGACGACGAGCAAGATGAGAGTAGGAGAGGGAGTTAGGTCTAGGCATGGGCGATATTGATAATTCAATATCGGGATACGATAATTTTAGCATGTCATAAGGTGGCGATAACGATAACTCAGCGTGACGATAAACATCGTCTTATCGTGCCCGATATGTTATCGGGGCACGATAAGATATCGGGACACGATAAGATATCGGGGCGCGATAAGATATCGGGGCGCGATATGATACCGGGGCACGTTAAGATGTCGGGGCACGATAAGATGTTGGGGCACGATAAGATATCGAGGCACGATAAGATATCGGGGCACGATAAGATGTCGGGGCGCGATAAGATGTCGGGGCGCGATAAGATATCGGGGCGCGATAAGATATCGGGGCACGATAAGATGTCGGGGCAGGATAAGATATCGGGGTGCGATAAATATCGCTATAAATAGGAATCGCGATAACTATCACGATAAATATCGTGACCATGATAAATATCGCGATAAAATATCATGATATCGCGCCCCGATAAAATATCACGATATCGCGCCCCGATAAAATATCACTATATATTATCACGATAAATATCGCCATAAAAGATCGTGATATTGCGCTCGTTCAAACATAGCGTGTTCACGCCCGAACAATTATCGTGATATTGCTCCAGTTAATCGAGTCGGAAAAAGACAGCCGTAAGTTGGCCTTCGCTTAAGCTTGAAAAATATCTACGACCCCCGAAACATGCCGTATTTCAGTGAACCTTCAGGCCAATTTTCCCAACTGATGGACGTACTGGTTAATATTCGAAAACTCGACAAAGCTGATATTGTCGTCATGACATATTCGCAAAATTATCCAAAAACTTCCAGAGTATACCTAATATTTTAATTCCGACTAGTTACGCTGTCTTTACAGCTTTCTTCGGCGATCGAAAAATAGAAGAACTGGAAGAAAAACATCGAAACTAGGGGAATTAATATTTTATATAATGGAAAATGCCCTGTTTTTTCATGAAATATGTTGATATTCCACCAGATTGTGCCTGAAATGACTTTTTTGCTGTTTACCATCGTCAAATACCACGGAAACAAAAGAAAAACTGTAAATACGAACGACTATGAGAATTAGGTGGGTTTTTTCAACACTATCGGATATAACGAGCGCTCGATTTAGCGAGTGGTTTCCGAGGGATTATGAGCACTCGTTATACCGGGATTCCACTGTATTAATAAATTGTTTGCTTGAAAAAAGCAGAAAAGCCTTAGTTACATGAAAGTGGCGCTACAGTATGTTGTTATCATTGGCAACGGTACTTGTGACGGAACGTGCTTACAAGCCTATTTACTAACTTAATTCACGAGTATACCTTACCAAGGTCATTCTCATATTTTTTTATATAATTTAAATAATTCATTGGTTATTGACATGGTGTAATTAATATATCTATGCTTCCAATGTTAGCAGCATCATTGTTGCCAAACAATTTTCATAAATATGAATATGAATAAAATTCAAAACAAAGAGTTGTATTTGCAAGGGAATAGTAACTAAGTAAGAAAATATTTAACCTATTTTAAAATATGTATTAGCGGGATTGAGCATGTATTCCTACTTCGTAAATTAAATGTGGCAACAACACCTCAGCCATGTTCCGAAGTCAAAATGAGTTAAAAGAGCTTGTAAAAAATAGAATGCAACTACAACGCGCTGTATAATAGTATACTCATCAGTGGCGAAGCTAAGGTATTTGAAGTGGGTATTCTAGCTCATCGGCCCCTTAATTTGCTGCTTCAGAGACTCAAATATTCCAGTTGTAAAAAATCAGTCGACTTAACACGTTGTGTACCGGGCTATTTAAATGGGTTATAACCCTCTGTTCCGGTGGGTTTTTAAAATCTAGTTTTTTTTAACATGCATTGCGTACGAAGAGAATGCTAGATGCTTGTTCACTTCTTTACCTCTCGCCCCACTGTTAATTTGAAATAAATTTTCCAGCACCCAACCATGCACATAGGTCAGCACTTGAGGGGCTAAGTAATTTGCCTTAATGTTTTCTGTTGATCATATAGATTTGGCGGGTTTTCCTTTGGGCAAAGGTGTCGGTGACTCGTTCCTTGAGACTTTTGTCGCTCGAGTGGTTGTTCAGTAAAGCCTTTTCAACCGCCAGGGTGCTTAAATTGCTTAGGCTGGAGTCCGTCATGGAGTTTCTTAAAAATGTGCACTCTGTCTTCAACGTACTCATACTTCTTTCGGACAATACAGTTGATACAGGAAATGTCTGAATCAGTCTTATGATTCCCACAGTTTCTTGTTATACCTACTTTATCCAGGCCATTGTCCAAAAAATATTTAAGTAACAAATGTGCAGGCAAGTGTTTACTCTCGTTGGAATAGACATTAATGATTTCATTTTTTAGCTGTTTACTGTTAAATAATGATTGCATTTTATTAGGCTACTCAATTTCGCTGAGGGAAATGATGTATTTTATGCAGGATCTTCATCTAGTAATTCTGCAAAATAGAAGTCATTGAAGTCTTCAAAATGAGATTCCATGTGGACAACGAAGGTGTCAATTATTTCAAAAGCGAGCCTTCTCAATTAGTGAAATGTGTCTAGTCCACCCTGGTTGTTGTTGTTCAGTCCTTTAGCCGTCGGTTGACTTGTAGATTGTTGACAAAGAAAAAATTCACATGCAGCGAAACTGTTTCATACAGAATCAGTCTCTTTTAATTTCCCTCTGTCTCGCCATCTCTTGATCATTTGCTGAGACATGCTGAGACTCAGAAGGGCGCAAGAACTAGGTGTGAGTGTCTAGGCTCTCAGCATGCAAGAATCACGCAGTTTCAGGTGCAAGCGTCCGGCGGCGAATAAGCGTATACGCATGCGCCATCCGGCCATTTGGAGTCTACCAGCAGCCAGACTCCCAAGCCTCCAAACCACTTCAATGCAACGCAATGAGCAGAAATATAGGCTATATTTATTTTTCCTATGCTTTCTCGGCAACATAAAATGCATGACAGAGCTGAAAAAATAGTATGTTTTACTGTAATCATTTTGGGTATTCTCAGGCTCCCAGACTACCCTTCAGCTTCGCCACTGATACTCATACAACTATTGTGTATCCGTTATCACCCTGTAGATGATTTCCCATATAGGTGTTTTTCTGGATCAGTATTTATTTATTAAATAACAATTAACTCTTTTATGGGATTTGGATTGCGGAGTCACGGTGGAACCTCCTTAACTCAAGGAAACTTGTGTGTTCAAGTAAATGGAAAAAATACTGATGATGTACAGTCATAGTATTGTTGTCATTCACTGCAATGCCCATCTACACACAGCTAATTTGGCAAAACAACTCCTGATGTACTTTTTCTCATGTGGGGGATTTTCACCTATAGCTGGAGTTTTGCACCTAATGTTTTCATCGCTTTTTGCTCGAAAATCAATTTTGGTTGAGACAGAATCCTTTCGGGTTGAGTCCACCCGCATTGTTCTATTCTCTCAACTGTTTAACACCACAAAAACCTGAGATTGAACAAAATTAGTTTCACTCTTAATCCTCTTAGCGCTAACCTTCTTCCTGGGGTACTAGCGAGAAATGCAGAGGGTAATTAAATAAAATGTAGCACCTAAGGAAAAAAAATTATGAAGCTATTGTTATACATCCAAATGCATTTTTTTACATTACATTAGTTGAACTAACTAATAATGACACCATTGTTTTACATTGGCTGAAAAATGTTATTATTTTAGTGTCATAAAGTTGAATAATATATTCATATTGAGCCGTTATATCTGCCTGCCACACTAAGAGGGTTAAAGCCATTATGTTGACTGTAGCAGAGTTACTTTTAACTCGGGTACTTTTTTGTTTGTTTTGTCCTCTTTTATCTTATTTTATAGTATTTACCTACTGTATTACATATTAGTCTTTCTCTCATTGTAATTACTTTTCCATTTTGCATTTGGTGTATCATGTATTTGTAATTGCTGTCCTTTTGTTTATTGATGACTTGTTTGCCAGCTATGTTTTTTTTATTCTTTAGCAGAACTATTTACTTTTTTTCATTTAATCTAATGGGGAAATCCAATGCATATTAAAAAATGAAATCCAAAGCATGTTAAAAAATCATTCATTCATCCTGGCCAGTGATTCAGCTAAAATGACGACCCAAAAGAAGCTGCAGCAACATGTTTTGTTTTGTGGCATCCTCCAATGAAGAGAGATTAATTCAAAAATCTGAAATTTGCCTACTTAATGAATTAAAATAATAAAGTGGAGGGGTGGATGGGGGCCTTCTGGAGCCCCCCCTTGCACTAAGACCTCTTTAGATCCATTGGGCCAACCCACGTTTAACCTGCCTGTCACTTGCAGACAGGGGACAAGACCACTGCGGTAGAGGTAGAGATGGGCAACTCAGTAAATTACCGCGGTAATTTTCATAAATTACCGTGGTATTTTTCGTAAATTACCAACACCCCTAAAAATTACCGTAATAAACGGTAATTTTCAGAAAATTTCTTCCTCACAAAGAAACCATTGGAATGGGTGATATTATAAATTAAGTAGCTAAAATGATTTTGTTTACATTGTGTCAGTGATTAATTCAGAGTAAAATAACAAATGCACATTGCGCAGAGGAATGTCTTTGGAACGAAAATTTCTCATGGTGTTACAAAAGAAAGGCAAATTGCGTGTTGCTGCCAACTTCATTATAATTTTTTTAATGAGTTACAATAGATAAACGTCGTGATACGTTTATTATAAGCATCGGCATTTATATCTCAATGCTATTTGATTCCGTTTTAATTCCTCTGATAAGGATATGCAGCTCAAAACTTAAAATTACCGGAAAATTATGGTAATTTTCAAAAATTACCGTAATTTACCACATTAATTTACCTCAATTGAAAATTACGGTAATTTACCCATCTCAAGGTAGTGCTATGGAAGGGGGTCACACATTCAACCTCTATCTGGGCCTAAAATTAATTAACTTTAGTGATCGGATGAGAACCAGTGTATCAACTTGGCTAGGCCTTTGCAATAATGGTGGAAACCACACAGTATTGCAAGACCCCCGCCATTACGAGAGATTGCAGGGACACCGTCAATGACCCTATCATTGTCATGTAAAAAATATGGTTTTTATGAGACCTTTTTGGTGTTGGCCCCCGCCATTGCAAGAGTTTCCATCACTGGCAAACAAACACCAAAAGTGGTCAACATCTGCCGTAGCTTGCAATCTGTTAGCAATTCAATTAATATGAAGTGTTACGTATTAACTGCACGTTATAAATCACCATCCGATTGATTTATTGTTAATATTGGTGGAAATACTGCAGCATTAGCAGTTACGAAAACATATTTGATCTTCTTTTGTTTCCTGGGCGGTCGAGAGCACACTCGCACGTCTGTGAGTTGAGAGCATTTCCAAGATAGACACCATGGCCCAAAAATGCAAAACACTTAAGTGTTGGAAGGGAAAAACGGCAAGCTACTCAATTGCCTCTCCTAAATTTATTTTCATATTTTCTTTCACTCTATATATATCAACGTTGAACATTTTTGTGAGTTAATTTTATAATTTACGAGATTATTGAAGTTAGCAAATTATTATTTATTACCTATACTAGTAACAGCTTGATGTATATGTGATGAATGCGGTGCCTAAGGAGTAGCGCTCTTAGTTCATTGACCTTCAATCCTTTCTATATTTTGCGGACATTATTGAGCAATTATATGAATTAATACTTAACACATGGTTTGTTATATGAGGGTCATTAGACCCATGTTTTCAGTCCTTTGTATCATACTACCGTTGCGCATAACACCGGACAAAATTACTGCAAGTACGTCGAGGGCCTAACGAAACCTTTATAAAGAACTTATTGTGATACAACCACTATTTCAATAAAATTGTTATACATGGTAAAGCAGATTGTTTTTTTGGAGGGCAGAAAACGCCCTATTATTATTATTCCAAGTGGCTTCCGTGAAATGTCGTGAAGAACGTGAATATACTGATCATAAAAATTAAGACCAACCAAGGTAAAGCATTAAGGCTAGTAATGAAGGCAATACAATTTTGATTTATCAGTTATGGTTTAAATTCTTGGTGAAACTAATCAAAATTATGGAATGAACATTAGAAAATGGAATGAGCATTAGAAATGAGTGCTTGGTCAGTTGTGCATTTGGGAAAATGGTCGGCAATTCGAGGCTTTTTGCATTGTTTAGAGCAGGTATTGTATTTTTTTATCCAATGGTTAGGTGGTAAATTAGGTAGGGATATGAATTACTGCAAAAACTTTCCCTTTCCTTCAGGATTTGTGCTCAGACTCTCCAGATGGAAATACTTCCGCCACCACATCAACCCAATTCCTAGAAAATTGTAGACAATAGGTTTCATGGCGATTATTTACACCAAACTTGGTAAGATTATACTCCACTATAGCGAGGGTTTTTTTGGGCACCGTGAGGTCTCGTTTTAAAGAGTTTGCACTAGTTAGGAAAAAGAATGGCTTGTGTAAAACAGGTGCTGTGTTTGAATAGACTCGATGCTTTAATGGCTAATGCAATTGGTGAAGGCTACTCGGCATCTCAACCTGGCCAAGTTCTCCATTACTGCAGACATTTCGATGTCAGTCTTCCATCGTCCTCAAAACTTTGGTCAATAATCGGCCTTGAGAATGATAGACTAGAAGAATGGCAGACTTTAATTCACCCATTTTAGGATTGATAATGATGACGGGGGGTATACAGTACCAGAATATTAATGTGATATGACCGTGTGATCAGAAGACCTCGAATAGATGTTGAACAGAATTTGTGGAACTTTGTAGAGATTTTGTTAAGAATCTGTGTATTCCAAACTGTATTAATGACCTAAACAGTTTCAGCAGTCTTAGTGTCATTCTCATGAGAATACTTCTCTTGAGTTATTAAACTACCCTTGACCCCTTGAACTTCGCTGGAGTTACTTTCCTTGAACACATGTTAGTTGTGAAAAACCTCAAATTTTGGATATGACCAAAAATACCATTTTTGTAGTTTAAACCCAGAATAATCCCCAAATCACTTCTTTCATGTCAAGCTCATCTTAATTCATTATCATTTAAAAGAATATTCTGGTTTCTATGAACAATTATTATTTAGGTTCTGAGGAGAAAAAATCAGTGAACTGATGACACAAATTCTGAACTTTGAAGGGGTGACTGTATTATAGAAAAGACTAAGTCTCTTTCCTCGCAAAATGCAATTAGGAGATGGCAGTTGATGTAATATATCAGTGCTCAGTATTGTTACATCACGCAGCATCATATTCAATGTGATTTCACATATATGTATTGACAATTTACACTGTGAAGTCATGGCAGATTCATATATTGTGCTACCCTGATTTTGGATCTCCCCCCAAACCCTATTCCATAGAAAGCTTTTATTCTGACTACCTGCACTTAACATTCTGACTGCATTTTACCTGCAATCATTATAGCAGACTTCGACTGTAATGATTTTAATTGATCCTGGGTGGTAGTAAATACACATATAGGACTAGTCAAAACTTGGTTCTTGACTGAGACATCATTTTACAGGAACTTATGGTGTATAGCTTGCCTTCATTATTATTAAATTTTTAACAATGGAATTAAACATATACATTGGCCCATTGTGACTTTCCTTTTGTAACCCCTCATTCAATAAATAGGAAACTCTGCAATCTATAAGAATACTCAATTAGAGACAAACGTGGTTTTGATGCTAGGCAGCATTAGCAAATGTGATGATGCTTAACATGGAAACCAGGATCATGTTTCTAGTAAAGTGTGGGAAATGCATTATTTCCTTTTCCAGACACCATGAAAAAATTCCATCCGGAACAGTATTTAATCAATTCATACTTTTATAGGTACTAAATATTTATACACTACTTATGGATGGACACTGATAAGTGCTGTAATGGAGGGGGCAACTGGGAAAAAATACCCACAGTTGTTTCGATCGTTCCTCCGGGATATAGGTATGAGAAGCACTTACTTGGATGAACATGAGCCCATTATTTATGGCCGGTCCAGGTAAGAGAAGTCATATTTCTCGACACCTCATCAATCAAAGCTTGTGAACTAACTTGTAGTTGATATTAACTCTTTATCTCACCCACAGGTATTATGGAAAGAACAAAAATGGAAAGATACAGAATTCTCCTTACGTAGATAACTCATGTAAGTGGGCTGGTGGTGGTATTATTTCAACAGTTGGTGACTTACTTAAGTTCGCCAATGCCATGCTGTATGCCTACCAATTTGGTGACGTAATAGATGTCAGAAAACATGGCCAAATGAAGGTTTCAAATGCTGTAAGTGGTGAAGATAGGGAAGTAAAAAGTTCTACTGTGGAAGTTGGAGGTCAAGCAGAAGCAGCAGCAAAAATGGTTGTCGAAGGAGAAACTAGTGCTGGAGGCCACATTTTGAATAAAACACAGTCATGGTATAGTAAAGAGGAAGAACGAAAATCTAGTGATGATGAGGAGGAGAAAAGAGTAAGTAATGTTGACAAAATAAAGGAAATTGGAGGACATGCTGGAGAAGCAGCGAAAAGTGTTGTCGAAGGAGCTGCTAGTGTTGGCAGCAAAGTTTGGAACAGTGCGTGGTCATGGTATGGTAAAGAGAAAGAAGGAAAATCTGGTGATGATGAGGAGGAGAAAAGAGTAATTAATGTTGACAAAATAAAGGAAGTTGGAGGACATGCTGGAGAAGCAGCGAAAAGTGTTGTCCAAGGAGCTGCTAGTGTTGGCAGCAACGTTTGGAACAGTGCGTGGTCATGGTATGGTAAAGAGAAAGAGGGAAAATCTGGTGATGATGAGGAGGAGAAAAGAGTAAGTAATGTTGACAAAATAAAGGAAGTTGGAGGACATGCTGGAGAAGCAGCGAAAAGTGTTGTCGAAGGAGCTGCTAGTGTTGGCAGTAACGTTTGGAACAGTGCGTGGTCATGGTATGGTAAAGAGAAAGAGGGAAAATCTGGTGATGATGAGGAGGAGAAAAGAGTAATTAATGTTGACAAAATAAAGGAAGTTGGAGGACATGCTGGAGAAGCAGCGAAAAGTGTTGTCGAAGGAGCTGCTAGTGTTGGCAGCAACGTTTGGAACAGTGCGTGGTCATGGTATGGTAAAGAGAAAGAGGGAAAATCTGGTGATGATGAGGAGGAGAAAAGAGTAAGTAATGTTGACAAAATAAAGGAAGTTGGAGGACATGCTGGAGAAGCAGCGAAAAGTGTTGTCGAAGGAGCTGCTAGTGTTGGCAGCAACGTTTGGAACAGTGCGTGGTCATGGTATGGTAAAGAGAAAGAGGGAAAATCTGGTGATGATGAGGAGGAGAAAAGAGTAAGTAATGTTGACAAAATAAAGGAAGTTGGAGGACATGCTGGAGAAGCAGCGAAAAGTGTTGTCGAAGGAGCTGCTAGTGTTGGCAGCAACGTTTGGAACAGTGCGTGGTCATGGTATGGTAAAGAGAAAGAGGGAAAATCTGGTGATGATGAGGAGGAGAAAAGAGTAAGTAATGTTGACAAAATAAAGGAAGTTGGAGGACATGCTGGAGAAGCAGCTAAAAGTGTCTGGAAAGGAGTTGCTGGTGCTGGGAGTTATTTTTGGGGTAAAGAATGGCGAACATCTGGAAATCAGACAGAAGAAGAAAATGGAAGCTCAGAAAAGGCCTTGTCAGGTAGCAAGGAAGACACCAAGGATGAGCAAGACTATAAGTCATGGATTAATTTCAATATTTTCCGTCCCAAAGCTTTAGATATATCCAGTGGCAAAGCTTTCAATCATGAATGTATGCCACTCGGGAAAGAGTCACTTGTTAAGATACCTTTTAGGAATGATATGATTTTCCAAGGGATTTTCATGAGAAAAATTATTCCCTGTGCTGTCAGTGTTGTTCTTGGAGTTGAAGATGAAGATTTGGATATTTTGATTTGTGGAAATGAGAAAGAAGCATTGCCTTTGGAGGTAGAGGGATTTTCTATGGATGAAGAGGCAGTGCCTCTAACTTGTGCTCGGCATTTAGATTTTACTTCTGAAAGAAGTGAACAAAAATTAGATAAGAGACCTTACTTATCACAGAAAACAATTACTTTCCTGTGGACCCTGGTTGAAAAAACCAAATTTTCTGATTGGGGCCCTTGTGTGGAAGGTGGGTATGGGTTGGGTTTTGGTGTTGCCCCTGCCATAGACTGTCCTGGTGGGGTGGAAGATGGTGGCCAACCCTTTATGGTTGGCCACACTGGTGGTGCTGTAGGAGCGAGTAGTGCATTTATTATTATGCCTAGAGATTGTGTGAAAAGTTGCCCTCCAAAAGGTGTCGCTGTGGTGATACTAGCCAATCTGCAAAGTGTTAACTTAAACCCCTTGGCAATTAACATAGCACGAATCTTTGCCAATGCCTCTCAATAAGTTTTCCAGTCCCACTGAGATTAATTTGCCATATTGAATGTTTTATAACAGTTTTACCAAACAGTTGTTATGACCCATGTGATAACTATTTTTATAAGTATTTTAAATGTATACCATCAATGCACTTACATGAGTCAATATAATTATGTGGAAAGATGATTTATACAGGTGATGTCATTGAGCTAGTAAATATAATGCATTTCAGGTTCATTTTTGCTGTACAATGTATGAATGTGATGAATTCTGTGAAGTTATTGTTGTGAAATATAAACATATGTCTGTATCAATGTTTTTATTAGAATTTTAGGTATGATATGGGTTTTACTTAAGAATTTAAAATTCTTTTTTTTTTACTCAAGAATTAAATTTTTTTTAAATTTATATATATACAGTAGAAGCCCGGTATAGTGAGTACGGCTTATTGCGAGAATCGCGTTATAGCGAGTGATTGTCTTTGTACCGCCAAAAGGCCTATGTTTTACATGTAAAATAAAGCGGATATAGCGAGGCCAAAAAGTTCCTTCCACGGTATACGCTCGGTATTACGACAGATATCTCTCGAGGGCGATGCACCCCCTAGCAAAAATAAACTATTGGGTTTTGTATTATCTGCTAATTAAACTAAAAATACAAGATGAGTGCCATATCTACAACATCTAAAGCCAGTTATGTCCAAACATTAACGATTTACGGCCTTCAGTTCGCTCTGCGCGCTCCATTTTACGTTCTTCTTTTGTTAGGCCCAGTCATCAGTGGGAGTGGGCAGACAACGAGCAAGATGAGAGGAGGAGAGGGAGTTAGGTCTAGTCATGGGCGATATTGATAATTCAATATCGGGATACGATAATTTTAGCATATCATAAGGTGACGATAAACATCGTCTTATCGTGCCCGATATGTTATCGGGGCACGATAAGATATCGGGGCACGATAAGATGTCGGGGCGCGATAAGATGTCGGGGCACGATAAGATGTCGGGGCGCGATAAGATGTCGGGGCGCGATAAGATGTCGGGGCGCGATAAGATATCGGGGTGCGATAAGATATCGGGGCACGATAAGATGTCGGGGCGCGATAAGATGTCGGGGCGCGATAAGATGTCGGGGCGCGATAAGTTATCGGGGTGCGATAAGATATCGGGGCACGATAACATATCGGGGTGCGATAAATATCGCTATAAATAGGTATCGCGATAACATATCAGGATAAACATCATGATAAATATCGTGACCATGATAAATATCGCGATAAAATATCATGATATCGCGCCCCGATAAAATATCACGATATCGCGCCCCGATAAAATATCACTATATATTATCACGATAAATATCGCGATCAAAGATCGTGATAGTGTGCTCGTTCAAACATAGCGTGTTCACGCCCGATAAATTATCATGATATTGCTCCAGTTAATCGAGTCGGAAAAAGACAGCCGTAAGTTGGCCTTCGCTTAAGCTTGAAAAATATCTGCGACCCCCGAAACATGCCGTATTTCAGTGAACCTTCAGGCCAATTTTCCCAACTGATGGACGTACTGGTTAACATTCGAAAACTCGACAAAGCTGATATTATCGTCATGACATATTCGCAAAATTATCCAAAAACTTCCACAGTATTCCTAATATTTTAATTCCGACTAGTTACGCTGTCTTTACAGCTTTCTTCGGCGATCGAAAAATAGAAGAACTGGAAGAAAAACATCGAAACTAGGGGAATTAATATTTTATATAATGGAAAATGTCCTGTTTCTTTCATGAAATATGTTGATATTCTACCAGATTGTGCCTGAAATGACTTTTTTGCTGTTTACCTTCGTCAAATACCACGGAAACAAAAGAAAAACTGTAAATACGAACGACTATGAGAATTAGGTGGTTTTTTTCAACACCATCGGATATAACGAGCGCTCGATTTAGCGAGTGATTTCCGAGGGATTATGAGCACTCGTTATACCGGGATTCTACTGTATATCTGGAATATCGGAATCTGGTCGGAAGTGGTCTATATACATATATAGACCACTTCCGACCAGATTCCGCCATCAACCTGCACACCCTTGAACTTACCTGCATACTTCTCAGGGCATACATACGATTTGGCAATAAAAAATATGGAAAACGACCCCATTTGATGTGGAAATTAGAAAGAAGAATTGCCTATGGTGCTTGGTAATAAGGACAATTAGTGTGTATTAAAACATTAATAAATTATATCCTAATTGTATCACAGAGGTATCTGTTCATTCCGCTATGGCTATCCAAGAGAGATTATTACTCATTAGTGCATAGAGTCAGATATATCAGAAACTCGTGTTTTATTTTTTCAGTAGCAAGTGATAATTGCTACACCAAGTTAATATGTGCTGGTCATATGAATGTCTCTCCTTCACCTCTGTGCGAATACCTAAGTGGTAGTCTTGATCTCTTATGCTCGGCAAGCTTTTATCCAGAGTATGATCACCAAGGAATTATCGGTAACCCACACTAGGTAAGTAAAAAATGTTTTATAATGATTAACAACTAGTGAAAAATTTTCATTCTGTATCTTCAGCCTGCATTTTAAACTAATTTTAGTTCATTTTGCCTGTGAGTTTTCTGTGCCTGCAACTTGTCCTACTGTCCGATGAATTGGATGTTATGCAGTGAGGTCAGTACTGATAAGAAAACCCTCTGTTGCCCATTTTTATGCTATTACGTAAATTATCTTGTTGCATTTAAAAGGCACATTGTTAATCTTTTGCTATGGGATAAATATATATTTTAAGAATTGACCATAATGTGCACTTATTTATGCTAATTACTGCAATGATCATACTGTCTCCTTGTCTTAGAGGAACTCCGTTGCCTGATTTTCATGCTGCTTTTTTTTACTTGTTGAGCATCAGTGAAATATTGGAAGCCTTAGAAGGTGATGAAAACATTGAAAGACTGATGTGTGTGTGCGTATACACACACACACATATATATTCCTAAGATTGGTTTGAAGCAGCCCTCTACTAGACTCTTCTATCGGCCAACCTCTTCAAATTTACGTACTTCTCTTACATCCTTCTGAACTTTTTCCATATATCCCATATGAGGCCTGCCTTTTCCATTCTTCCCATTCACTTTTCCCTTGACATTTGTCTTCATTTGGCCATCGTGTATCACAATATGACTGATTTATTTATGCAGCCTTCTTTTTCGAGGTTTTCAGCACACTTCTCTTTTTTCCTACCCTTCTTAAGACATCTTCATTTGTCACTTGGTCAAGCCATTTTATCTTCCAGAGTCAAGAGAAATAAATTCTTGTTTCCTCCAGGACCTTACATCTAAAAGGTTCGTGCAGAGTAAAAAGAGACTACTTAGTAGAGACATACTGAAACAAATAGTAGCCTGATCTATCTTCTAAATGTAGCTCAATATACAAAATGTAAGAGGAGCAAAGCTAATCTATCCTACAAATTGAAAGTAAATTGTAATCCAATTCCTCCTCCCTCTGATTAGGCTATGAAATGCATTAGTCCACTGGATTTTTGTCACAGATGATCTCATGAAACATATACGTGAACAAAGTAACTAGTATGCTGACCAAAGAAACATTGACTTTAGTATGGACAAATATGAGTTATTAGTGTTCATTGGTACATGATAATGCCAATACATGCATAATATCCACCTAAACATATGTACTGGTCTAGGAAAAGTTATGTACCAACATTTTCATCAGCTAGTATGTGTTTAAACAAAACAATTATGAAAAATTTTCATTTGAACAATAATTCACTATGCGACTGAAGTGATAGGCTATTCAAAGTTTTGTATTAGTTAACATTTATACAAAAAATATTTTGCCAGAAATTGTACAGCACACATGAATACCTGAACCTCCTTACACTCTCAAGGGCAACCAGGCGAACCCACTTATTCAGGAAAAAGAGGGTAGAATAGGGGGCTCCCAGACACTACAAAAATCAGAAAGTGATGTACATACAAACACTTATAATGAGTATGTATTGGAACTGACTTGAAAGAATTTTGAAAATTACAATTTGAACAATAGTTCACTACTCAATTGAAGGCTATTTTAAGTTAGACCCTTGTTGTGTATGCACGCAGCGGCCTTCGAAGTTCACGGTCTTGAAGCTGTCCATAGATAAAGATATGATACCCTACTATGGTAAGCAATACATACATTATAGAGGGAAGCATATTGAATTTTCCTTGGCTTGAATAATTCAACCAACAGACATTAATGTAAAAAGAGATTTCATTTGTGTTACTGACAAATCTTGCTGTTGTCTCATGTAATTGAGAATTTCAAGTGTTGTCTATAAAAAGATGGATTGGGGCTTTTTTTGGCAGTTACTTCACATGAATATCCCATAAGACACCTTGCATCCCTGAAGATTTGTGCCAGTGCGACAATACAAGAAAACGGAACTGACAATTGGCTTCTCCAGCCAAAAACTGTCCACCAAGGGAACACGGGGAGCATATGATTGCAGAATCTGCGATGACGCTCTTCTCATTTGTTGGAAAAATAACATTTTTGTCACAATGGCTACAAATTATGAAAAATTTTCTCTAGGGTTAACGTTTTGATGGTCAAGGGAAAAAAAGTTAAAATTTTAGTCCCTCAGCCCACAATTCTCTTATCACACAATAAGGGGATGGGAGAATTGACCAAATGGACCAGGTTGGTTATTCAGGGGAGGTGACTGACAGCAGGTCATTTGCACCATTTAGGAAAGGTGGGTGATTCGGACTGATTTCTTTACAACAAGTACACACAATTACAACAAGTTTTTGATTAGTATACTCTAGGTACTGGTTCTTTTTACGAGTTCATTCATACATTCTGCTGGGTTTCTGCTTAATTTCACCCTCCTATAATGTTTTTTCACATTCCATATTTCAACCCTGACGAAATTCTCATTTTGGCAAAGAATCTTGTTTATGTGAGTGATAACTCATGTGCTCTTTAATTTCCTTATTTATTCCTGATTACTGTAGTTGGTTGGTTATTCAGAGGAGGTGACTGACAGCTGAGGTCATTTGCGCCATTTAGGATAAATGGGTAATGGTAGGAGTTTTCAGGGAACAGAGGAAGGGTGGAGAGAAACCCGGCGTCGGCATTAGCCTACTCTTTACAAAAGGCACCAAGGGGACTACGGCTTAACGTCCCATCCAATGGGTGGAGTACTGGACCTGAAATACCCTCCACTACGCACTCAAGTGGGGACTGGTTTGCCACTGAAAAATCCTACCATTTCCGGTAATCGAACCCGGGCCCTCGGGAAGGGAGGCCACCAAATGGACCAGTTCATCACCTCTTACAGATCCAGGATAATGCAGAAAAAATGGTGGCTGATTTTCACCTGTGATGCTACAGTTACCAAATACTTTGCTTCTACATCGGCAAATAACTGGGCAGAAAGCGGAACTGCTTATAAAATTTAGATGGTCCTCATCCATAGATATTTTTAAAAAATGGTCTAACCAAGGAAAAGGAACTCGGGCACCTATTTCTTGCGTAATGTTTGATAGACTAAATCATGTGTGATTTTGCTCTGTCAATACCAGAAGCATAAGTGGCATCCTGAATCTAGTAATTGAATTCAGGTGCATATGCAAATGGGGAAAGTGAAAGGAATCAAAGATGTAATAGAATAAGGAGGCTGGAATTCAGTAGTTAGGGTACGGATCAACAGAAGCAAGGTAAAGGAGTATGTTGACTGAGGCAAGAAGGTTTTGGAGTTTTGAAGAATAAAATGTATAGCAATCACCAAAACATGGTATAAAAACTAGCCCAGGAGTAGACACATTAGGAAAATGCCAGGTAGCTACCAACTAGATTATATCTTGGTGAGGTAAACATTTAAGAACTGTGTAGAACTATGTTACCAGGGTGAAGATTCAGACCATAACTTACTGGAAATGAAATGTGAGAATCATGAGTTTAATAAGAGGATAAGAATAAGATAGTAGGACATGGGGCTCTTGATTTTAGCAGAGGGAATATCAGCGGTTGGTGGACCAATACATGAAAGTATTTATATAAGGAAGAGGATACAGTCAAGGACGGATGGAAAAAAATAGACAGGAATTAGAAGAGTACCAGAGAAAACAATAGAAGTAGACACAAGATGATCAAAAAACCATGAGTAACAGCAAAAATGGAGAAAGCTGGGGATAGAAGGAAATGGAAAAATTTAAACACACACGCAAAAGACAATAAAAGGGAATAGAAACATCAAATTTGAAGGAAAAGAGGAAATAGGTGCCCTTTATTTAAAGGTTAGAACATTGCCAGGGATCAAGAAATGGAAAATGATTTGTGTTAGTGATCCTATAAAATTAGTAACACCAAGATCGAAAGCATTGAAACCATAAGGTCCAACAATCACTAAAGATTTATTGTGGGGAAGACACATCCGGGAAATACGCAGCCGAGCGAAGAGAAAGCTAGGATTTATACAAAGAGTACTTGGGAAATGTGATCAGAAGACAAAAGAGCGATGCTACTTTTCACTAGTTAGGCCCCAACTTGAATATGTAGCCCGTGGATGGGATCCGAATGAATTAGGTTTGATCAGAGAACTAGACAGTGTGCAGCGTAGAGCAGCTAGGTTCGTCAAAAGGTGTTACGATAGGTTAACTAGTGTAAAAGAATTAATACAAGAATAAGGGTGGGATCATTATCAGAGCGTACGTTAAACTACAGATTAAATCTATTAGAAAAATTTCAATCGGATAGCTTTACTGAAGATTTTAGGCATATATTAAAAACACCAGCGTATTATGCTAGATTTGACCAGATAAATAAGATTTGAGAAATAGACTGTCGTACTGATAGATTCAAAACGTCATTTTCCCCCGTACAATAAGAGAACAGAATAGGCAGCATAGCAAAGGGATAGGTAGGGGAAATATTTTAGAGTAGTCTATAGTGCATGATGAATGTATTAAAAACCAACAACTTGTTACTATGTAGATACAGTCTAGTTGCCTGAGACCTTATAGTAGGATGTTTTTAGTGCATGCTTGGTGATCTTCACCCCCTGCCACTCACCCTCGCGGTGGATTTCAGGGTATTGTGTAGATGTAGATGGTAGCATAATCAAGGACAGGATGGGCAATTGAGCGATCAGGACATTCAGCATAGGCGGAAGAAAGACACGGAAGAGCAGAAGATGGATCTTTTTCAACTAAGTTGGAAGTTTCTTTGAAGTTCTGTCTTTTAATGGCAGAGCAGTATTACAAGTGGGTAAGTGGATACAATTTGTGCCTGGATGCTAAATACTTCACAAGGCATCTTAGTATCCTTGAGACGAGGTAAATATGACATAACTAAAAAGAGCAATATAGACTTCTGTGCAGCTTGGGGCACAAAATTCCAGAAATTAAATCTCAAGAAGAAAATGTAGCAAAATTTTGCAGGGGTTTCATTGGTCCCACTCTTGCCATATATGCATCATGTCTCTCAACAATAACCAGAGCCTTCAGATAACAAGATTAAGCCTGCATTTATGCACATTTTATGTAAGGTCTTATGTATCTTATGTCACTTTTGTGAACTTCTAGTACCTTATGAAGCCTTTTTGCAAATAGTATTTCTTTCGGCTACTACTTGAATTCCACAAAAAAAATTGGACCGCAAAGTGTTAACACATGAAATTCTTTCGCCATTTCAAAACTACTTTTTGTTATTTTTCCATTTAAAACCATGATAATCAACATTGGTAGCCAAATAACAAAACATGCATAGATAAGTATACCTGAAAACCTTAGCATTAATGTTACTACCAAATGACAAATGTGCCATGGCATACTGTGGCCATGATTTTCAGCAGGAATGTAATGAGAACAAGATAAATATGTACAGATTGTTAAAAGATACACGCCTAAATGCTGAACAATAATCATCCATGTCATCAACATTTTAAGATCAAATTATTTCCTACGACGACATAAAGGAAATTACTGGATGTTTTGGAAATGTCATTCACTAAGAAATATTGACGGTGTTAATGACAACTCTTGATTCAAACTGCATTTAGATTTGGGTCATCACTGTCTCTGGAGACATAGTCACGGAAACCTATACCCCAGAACAGAAATCCACATCTTCAACAGCAATCGAAAAGAAGGTTTTTTTGGGGAGGCCTAACTCCTTGGAGCCAACTAATTGCCACAGGGCACGCAATGCAAAAATTCCTGTTCAGGTATTTGAGGAAGGTTCTCACCCAGAAACCTGGCAAGGAGCTCTCTCAAGAAGACCAAGCCCCAGTCTTGTGGGTCTTTTGTGGTCGGGGCATTTAAAGGGACTGTTGCCATACCTCCTTAAACTCAGGAATCAGAAAAAAATCAGCCTCTGTAGTGATAACATTTTATTGTGGATGCCTGTACTTCTAATGTCCCTCCTTTTCAGGACAACACACAAAAAGATTTCCAATACACGCACCGCAATCACACTTAGAACGAACCTCCTGTGAATGCTTGGAAGCACAGGTTGAGGGGTTAAATAATGGAAAAACATTAGAAATTTCTAATAATATTTATCAAAGAAATATCAAACCATTCATCTTGAGAATTACAGATAAAAATGTGACAGCAATCCCAAATGAGCCAAAACATCAAATTGGAACCTTTTTAAAATAGGATTTCTTTTAGCTAACAGATACAGTGCCACACTGATGGCATTGTATCAGCCTGCAAAACATGACTCCAAAAATCATTGCCACTTCCAAAAATTGAAGTCGTGTGGACCAATAGGCAGTAACAGATTACTGACTTAAGGCAACTTGAATCTTCTGAACAAAAGTAAAAATTTAGAGTAACTCAGACAGTCAACAATTTTAACAAATAAATTTAAGGTACCGTTACATTATATACAATCATTTGAGTGACTAAAACCCTAACTCAGGAATGACACTATGATAGTAACTTCCTGTCTATACTTATACATACTGAAAATATTAAGAATAAAATATATGGCGTGCAGAACAGCTTCTGGCTGACTGATACTCTGGGTTAATTGAACAAAATGGAATGATATCACTATTAGACCTATCAAGAACTTGCCTAAATATATCATTAAAGTACTTCCATACCTCAGATTCAAAACACTTGAGGGTAATAGTCAATTCACTTGAATCTCACTTTCATCAGCTGAAGATTGTTCTTGACACTGTGCCATGATGATGCCCTTATGATAAAACCACACTATCCACAGCATCCATACACAATCATTCAGCTAGCTGCAGTCTTATCATTTGTTGAGTCAGTACATTCCATGGGGGTCAGCCCATTCATCTCCTTGGGCCAAACTTTACCTTCACGATCAAGCCTTGCCACAACACGAAGATACTGCTCCTCCAATTCATTATATAACTTCACTAAGCTTTGAATCCTTTCCTCATCGGAAAGAAAACTTCGGGCAGCTACTTCAGGAGATTCCATCAGCTTCTGGACTTTCACGGCAGTTTTTTGTTCCTTCTATAATAATAAGTGATCAAATGTGTTGAGTCAAGTATTCAAAGGAATCTCAATGCCAATACAAATGCCACAAGAGGAATAAAACTTACAACAAAGGGGGCGTTGAGCCTATTTTTGATCTCGAGGCGATATGCACGATAGTCTTCTTTATCTTCACGATCAGTGACGCGAAGACGGAGGATTTCATATACTCTACGTGCCTGTTTCTGGAGACAGAAGAAAATGCTTAGAACACTGGTCACTAAGGCCTAAAGGCCATGAACTCAAGACACGAAAAACTGCTAACTTGCATACCTTATGGATTTTAAATTTCTTTTTGGCTTCATCAGCCATTTCAGAGGAAAAGCCCTTTTTAAGGAGAGATTGGCTAAAAGCTGGGAGTGAAAGGCAGGAAACAGCATCCAAAAAATCTCTAACTCTCTGAAAGTCCTCAGAAGAATCTTCAACTGAAAGAAAATTTCATATGATTTCCATAATTTCACCATACACCACTTGTTCAATTGTATCAGCTTTCGACAAGGAGAATAGTAAAAATATTATTCGATTCCCAATAGTTATAACATAGTACCATATAGTAAATATTAAAAATTTTAATGTCACTCATTCATTTAGGATATCATCAAAGTGCAGTTTGCTATCATCATCGGTCAACAATCCTAGGATTGGTTTGACGCAGCCCTCCACTTGATTCTTCTATTGGCCAACCTCTTCATATTGACATAGCTCCTCTCTTTTACATCCTTCACAATTTGTTCCATATACCTCAAATGAGGCCTGCCTTTTCCATTCTTCCCATTCACTTTTCCCTTGATGATTGTCTTCATCAGGCCTTCATCATAAGATGTGGACCATTAAGTTGTCCCGCTATACATGAACAGTCTGAGTAGTACTGATTTAGAGAACTCTATCTACGTCCAATAACCCATCCATCCTTAATGGTAAGAATTACCTAAGCTTCCAAAACAAACTCATACTTATCATAAACCACCCTTTTTTATGATGGAATTTCCCAATTTCTCATTATATTCTCAACAAACGTTTTTTCTTCAGGGACATTGTTAAGTGCATACAGCCATACACCAGTCTCCCAGGATAAGGATCTTATTATTTCACCAAGGCCCTCAAGCTGCATAACACACACATATAGAGAATTCATTAAATGACGATTGAATACACAGTACAACCAGGCAACCATATTTTTTTCATGGATTATGCTGCTACAGCTAATAAGTAAGAGTAGATTACAAGGGACCAACCTGTAACATAGGGTCACTAACAACTTTAAGCCATCAATGTTTATAAAGGTACAACGACAAGGTTCAACCACAATGAAATGGAAAAAAGCATCAGGAAATATACTGTACACCACAAATTACCCATTAGTTACACACAGAGGGTGGAGCAGTTCAAATGATGTGTTATTTAAAAAATTGATGACAGTGACCTGAAGGGAACATATAAATGGATACCTTAGATTATCAGGATAAAGTTGATTGGAATAGCAAATCACCTGTTATGTCAGACACAGTGGGGTCTCTGGCATAGTGAGATGAAATGGCGAACAGAAGTTCAGCACCCAGCCCAATGCCTTGGAATAGAGGCAGGATGAGAGCTTGGGCCACCCTTGGCCTCATATTCATGGGATATGCATAGTACTGGTAAACAGTAGCATAGCCACACACAGCATACATCCAACGCCCTCCACCGACTGCTCCAGCCGTGTCCGATGATTTTCTGTATCGCTCATACCTGAACATAGCAACAAAAAACCATGATTGCAATCATAGCGAGAAAACATCTGATCTAAGTTAACTAGGATATTAAAATTTTAAACAGCCGACGGGTTGTGATAGCAAACAAGGTGCATCAAATAAAATTTCATTAAGGATTAATAAAGGCAACTCACAAAACGAAAAACCGCCACCTCGGGTCATCCGCATCAATGAAACTGGCACCATCCACGTACCACAAAACGAATGTTTGTAGTCGTTCGTGGTACGGTCGAAATGCAGGACATGACTCCATACTGCACATGTATATTTCATATTTCGATGTCATTGTGTCGCACTCCTTATCCGCAGCGTGAGCTGTAAAAATGATGTGCGTTCGAATTTTTGCCAATGAAGTTAAGTAAACATGACACTACACTGATCAAGAGAAGCCAAATCATTTAAATCATTCTTACCAAGTTTAGTAGCCGGGGAAGCTGGAGCTTCGAAGGAATGCACGAGATCTCCATATGGGGTAAATGTGTCATCTTTCGGTAGAGCCGCACGAAGATCTGATAGATTGGTAAGAAATCCCGGTGGAAGGTATTCTGCTACCATACTCAGAACTTCGTCAGCCTAAAAAAGAGACAAGTAACGCAACCGCAAAACTTAATTTTAGACAGACTTCTTCCAAAGAATGTACATCAACTCTGAGAGCGCGCTGCACATGGACATTAAGACAGCTGACATTAACCCATGATACCTTAACATTCAACATAAAGATACGTACATCACTGAGGCGCTCATAATAAATTAGTATTTAATTTTCGGAATTATTCGTTATCAGGGAGAAGTTCATCACAAGACTAACCACAACTTCAGCATCATCTTGCTTCGGCATTTTTTCCGAATAACTCATGGACATATAGGTGGTCAATCTAGCTGCCGTGTAGTACAACTGCACTCGAGGGTTTTTGTATCCAAATATAGTTTCTCTGCAAGAGAAATTAGCATTCAATGACAATTTCCTTGGCAGTACAGGCGATCATTGGGCGATTGAGCCAATTAACAATTATTTAAACGTATTCACTGAAAATTAGACTTATTTTACCCCTCGCCAAACACTTGATGCGACATTTCGGCATTGTAAGTGCACTTGTCATCCTCAATATCCGATTCATTTCGTACTGAAAAATACATTTAAAACAAAAATTAGAACCATACTATGAAAAAAATAACGAAAAAGACAACTAAACTCACTTAGTTTAAATTCGAGGGCCTTGTTGGCATCTGAGACATATTCCTCCAATGGATCTCGCGAATCCTCATCCCCAGAATCATCAGTGTCTATAAGAGATATTAATACGAAGTCATTAGTCAACTAGTCATTACGTAGACAATTTGAATTTCATTTAGCGACTAATAACACGAACTTAAATCAGGGTCACATAATAAACTTAATGTAAATTTAAATACATCAATTTTCTTACCCGCCATATTAAGACTCATCTTGCTGTTGAGGCTCGCTTTCATTTACACAAATTTTCCCGCAAAAATTCACCCGCTGGATGGCGCCGATGTGGTGCCTGTGGTTTAAAAATTTTAATTGTTCTTATTGTTTCACTAATTTATAAACTTTGCCAAAAGGTTTTATTTATTTAATTTAAACTGTTAATGTATCATTAATTCACATTTTTAATTCATCTGCGCAAAACTATTAATATTCCTTGAATTTACTTATGTGAACCCCGTCCATTCGTTCACTTCCTTTTCCGGTGGAGCTATCTGTGGAAAACATGCCTGTGAGTATGGGTGATGGTACACGTGATTTTAACTTTTACAGTACAGTTGTTACCTTTAATTTTAACAGTTACGCTGAATGTAATAAACATGCCCAAATTTGAACCCCTTTTCGATGCATATATGTCGCTCTGGTGTTGGTAAAATGGAATGCCGAAATTAGTCGGGAGCATGTCAAAACATGTTCCACGTCGGCTAATCAATTTATTATTTTCTTACATTAACTATTATTCGTATATGGCATGCAGTTTATGTCTTAGAATAGTGAAATACAGGATGTAGTTGTAGAAACCTGAGCGTTAACCGTAATTGAGTTAATGCCTGGAGTAATGTTGTGATACAACCTGTATATCTGGTACCCTTCCTCAGGCGAGGGTGCATTAGTAATGACGATTTAGGTTTCGAAATTGATTTTATGTATGCTTCTGTATTTTAGCTCGCCAAGGATTTATTGCATCCGTCACCAGCGGAGGAGAAGAGGAAACACAAGTTAAAAAGATTAGTACAACATCCTAATTCATATTTTATGGATGTCAAATGCCCAGGTAAGTTGTGGAGCTGACTCTCTGAAACAGTTGTGAAAGTGAAAAAGTGTTAATTTGTAGGTTACTTTTATTTTGATGCGGCATTGCGCTTGTGATAACATGTGAGAACTGCGTAGTTCTGTAACCCGTGTATGATGCTTGGACGTTCTGGGTTGCTGAAGCCGATAGTTGACATTATTTACTTGCTTGTGTGAGCTTGTATTTCGCGATGCACGAAGAGGTGGCGAGTTATGAGTTTTCAGTTGGTGTGTGTGCCCGCGGTACACCTACTCCGGCGAAGTAAAGTTAGGATTAGTACTACTAACTGATGAAGATGTAAGTAGCGAAATCAACTTAGGCCGTGAAGGTTCCCCTGTTAGCATTGCTTCGCTCTTGAAATTCGTTATTATACTTCGCATGTTAATCGAAAGCGAAGAAGTATCGATTGATGTCCTCGCGGTGCGTGGTTGTTTATGAGAATATGAGTATAATTTTCCGACTATTCGTTCCCTACTTTATCACTAGTTATTTTTCCGATGCCCTAGGTGAATGAAGAGCGTCGCCGGTCTTAAGTAGATCTCAGGAATGAAAAAAGATCCGTGGTATGCTCTTATTTGCTTTGTATTATGTAACTCATTGGTGCCTATTCCGGGAGTTTGTATAATTTTATGGCTTGGGGTGCTTATCATTTATTAACAGTGGCCACAGCTACTGACGAAGTTGTTGGTGGTGGTTCTGAGAGCGTTGTGGCAGCTGTAATGGAATGAGAGTCACACATTCACCTTCGATTACTGTTGTGATCAGTGTTTTGCCATGTGAGAGAGCTATAAATCTAAGGTCATTTTTGGGCAGTGGTTTGATTGTAAATATGAGGGGAAAGACATCTTTCCGGGTTTTTAAAGGTAGTGCAGCACGTAGCGTGATAACACTCAAGGCCGGCCACTCTGTTCCTCATTCTGTAGTGTGGTCGTTGAAGAGGGGATTTTTACATTTGTTCGGATCAGTCCATTTCTTACGTGGAAAATTAAGTCCCCTTGACCAATAGCCACTCCAGGAGTACTTAGATTATATTATTCCCTTGATCTGCAGTCTAAAGACAATACACTCATTGATAAGCATTCCTGCCCGCGCTCTTTCATCATTTCGTTATCTTCGATGCTACTTGATTATTTCAACTGCTTGTAGTGGATGCATTTTTAAGCCTCAAACACAACAAGTTTTCTCCATCCGAAATCATGTTATCACTTGAAAGGGAAATGCATGTGATTCCGATAATTTTTAGCATCTAATCTATCGTTTCGCTGTTTGCTGTGGCTTTAATTTATATCGTAATGCTTTTTTTTTAGGTTGCTATAGGATTACAACAGTGTTTAGTCATGCGCAAAGTGTGGTGGTGTGTGCAGGCTGTTCCACAATCCTTTGCCAACCAACTGGAGGGCGAGCCAGATTAACAGAAGGTGGGTAAGGAGGTTGTGTTTTTTAACCTTGTTGATGCAGGTTCATGTTATCCAATGTTAGATTTTATTGGAAAGTCGCCAAGTTTTGGTGTGAGGGTTGTCATGATTCACCCCAATAAGATTTTGTAATGTGTTTTATGCTACAAGGAGGAAGAATCTTAAGCATAAAATCCAATCCCTGTAGATTTTGACCTTATTAGGTGAAATAAACACATGCTGACAATGTATTATATTTAAATTATGAATGCAAATGCAACAGGTACTCATGATAATTCTTTCATATTGAAGATGAAAGCACCAATGAATAAGTTGCTGTGCAATATTTTTTTCTTTGGGCTCAACCATGGTTTTACTGTAAAAAATGAAGTATGTATAAATTAAAGATATGTAAGTAAGAAGAAGTGTAAGTGTTAAGTTACTGTCTTCTGCAGGTGCTTAACGCAAATTAGGATTATATGCCTCTACTTGCGATTACTTCACAGTTGTTTATTTCAGTTGAAATGGGTATAGTGTGTCTGGGTGAAGTAGTTACTATAAGTAGATGATTACTCTTCCCAAAAAAGCAATGAGGGTTATGCAGATGCAAATGATTATTGTTTGGAACTATCTATGGACAATGAAAACTAAGTTTTTTTTCTCAGTTCCTCAGTGTGTGGTGGTGGAGTATACTAAGTGATTTCGTTATTATATGTAAAGAGGGGTGTGAAATTTCATCCAATGATTGGGATTGAATGTATAATCCCAATCTTGAATGCATCTGTTCTTGTTACCTACTGAATCAACTATTATGATGGAATTGATTTTCTTAGCATCTTACTTCCTCACATATTTTTAGCCTTTTGTCTTTGTGTCTCCTTCACTGTCATATTGAGACAAAACTTACCAAGTACAGAAGTATAATAATTCAGGTGAAGAACTTTATGTAGGCCATAGAATGCTTGGAAAATTTAACAGAATCCCTGAATAGTAACTGGGATAAACGTTTTCCCTCCTATTATCATTGAAGGTGGCTCCCTAGCTCTTAGTTTCGCGTTGTTGGGTCACTCTCCACTCGGTCCCGGGTGGAATGGGAAGGGTTTCAGCATGTAAGGGGAACTCAACGAGTGATGGGAGGGGGTCAGCGTTCGTCACTGGGCAGTAGACGAGCCTAGAATTCCTTGCTGAAGAAGGGAAGTCAGCTGACTAATAATATACATGAACGTATTCGCTCGCAGCTCAACATCGCTGTTCGTCGGCCTCCGGGGGCTACACAGGAATGTCGACATTCATTTGAATATATTCATATCAAAACTATAGCTATATTTTGGTAAATTGTGTACTGAAAATACTTTTGCTTCAAAGATGGAGGATGAACCTTTACCAACACTGCATAGTATTTTTTGTTTACGTATCAGAAACTGTGTTAGTTCCTAAATTCCTCAGTATTCCTTAACTCCGTGAAAATTGTTAATACAAGCTTAAGTTAAACAACGTTTGTTTACCCCACATGAAGTGTAGACTTAACTGGCTTCTAGCTGGTTAATTAGTTAATTTAGGCATGCCTATTGATTCCTTGTCCGTTGTTTCCATGACTACATTCTATTCATGATTACTTTCTATACTGAATATCTAGTCCTAGTGTAATACATATGGAACAAGTTGTGAATGATAAAAAAGAGAAGAATTACGTTAATATGCAGAGGTTGGCGGATAGAAATTGGCGAATCAAATGGAAAAGTGTGTCAAACCAATCTTAGGATTGTTGACTGACGATGATACTTAATGTCTATTGAGTTTAACCAAGAGAAGACTATGTTAGCTTCCACTAAGCTAAATCCTATTTAGACTGGAGTGATTATAACGAGTCTGGTAAACTAGAATAATGATGAGTCTTATGTTAAATGGTGAAGTTAGAAGGGTGTGAAGGGAGTGATTAAAGCAAGTCTGGTAAACTAGAATAATGATGAGTCTTATGTTAAATGGTGAAGTTAGAAGGGCGTGACCTAGAGAACTGGCTGATAACATTCTTTCGTTGCTGTTAGGACAAAGGTTACCTTGGAACCCCAGGTATTAATTGCAGAATTGTATTAGTGAAAGAAGGGTCTAGCATCTGGGGGAAAGTTTGTTGGTTCAGCTGTCTGTAAGGATGTGGAGTGTGGCATTGTTTGGTTGTCGGAAATATTCCTGGTCGGTGTATGAGAATGAGAGGTATTTGTTTGTGTGTTTCTTAGGTTGCGTCGGCCCCTTAGTGCTGGGGTTGCCAATCTCAAACTTACCCCACTTTCCATCCTCAGGTAAACAAAGTCCTGCAAAGGTACAAAAAGGAGATCAACTTTTTGCACAGAAACATGTTTAAGACAATGACATAATCACAATATCCTTGTTGGAGTTGAATGGTAGGAATGCATTCAGTCAGCTCGAGTCCACCTGGTTGAGAAACACTGTCACAGAGACAGGCTCTGAAATAATCTCTCATGATCTTTCTGTCAAAGGCAAAAAAGAAACTTATTACATAGCACTCTTAGAGGACTTCTTCATATCTTCATCAGCATCATCGGTTAACAATCCTGGGATTAGTTTGACACAGCCCTCCACCCGACTCATCATTTGGCCCATCTCTTCATATTAACATGTTTCCTCTCTTTGACGTCCTTCACAACCTGTTTCATATGTCTCATACAAGGCCTTCTTTTGTCGTGCTTCCTCTTCCCTTTTCCCTCGACAATTGTCTTAAAAATATGGCCAATTAAGTTGGCCCATCTTTTTCCAGTTTTCAATAGACTTCTCTTTTCTCCCACGTCTTTATACCGCTTCGTTTGTCACTTGGCTGATTCATTTTATCTTCATCATTCTTCATTAGCACCACATTTCAAATACTTCCACCCTTTTCTTCTCCGCTCTTCTCCATGCCTCATTGCCATAAAGAAACATGCTTCAGAAGTATTCTCTGATGATTTGACACTTGTATTTCCAGCTATACATAGATTCTTCTTTTGATAGAACGCCCTCTTTGCTGGAGCTGTTTACCGACTATTTCCTTCTTGCTTCATCCATTGTTGGTTACTCAACTTCCCAGGTAACATTACTCTTTTGCCTCCAGTTTTTGTTTTCCTAGTTTAATGTTGGTTGGTTTTGGCCTCCTCCTCTGTTGCTGCACACTGGTATCTTGGTTTTATTCTTATTGATCTTCAGCTGATAATCTGGCCATCCTCTCCATTGTTATTAGCATCTAATTCAGTCCCCTCTTTGTCTCTGCTATGAGTGCTATGTCATCAGGGAATTGCAGCATGCTAATTTTTTTCTCCGTGTATATTCATTCCTGAAGATAACCAATGATGTCAAATAAACACATTTTGAATTATTCCATAGGCAGTTCTCACACTTGCATCCAGGAGCATTTGAAAGCATACATTGCCGTTTTGCCTGTTGTTCTGAGAGTTAGGATTTTTTGCATCCGGACTATTCTGTTGGCCCATATATCTCTGGAATCCCAATAGGCATTTGCCTGTCATCAGGTTTCCCAGGGGCTGATCCAACAGAGCTTGACAATCATCCATGTCTTTGGTGGAGGGAAATCTGCCCAGGTGGGACTCGAACCCACGACCCTAGGATTAGCAGGCGAGGACTTTACCTCGCCGCCACCTGGGCTGGCAACTGGCACACTGATTGACTTTTTTGTAAATGAAATACTTTTTGCATTTTGTTGGGGCCTTGATCTCTTTGCGTGTGCCTGTGATTTCCGAGTTTATCTTATCCTTGGGACAAATATGCTGCTTATGTTTATGCTAGGTGTATTTATGGGTTGCCTGATTTAACATAAGCTTTCGGTTAAGGTGTGAATGGTGCATCAGTGCACCACACTGGTTTGATATTGTTTACCCAAATATTCTGCTCATTAGTATGTTGTAGAAGTGTAGTATGAAATTACGTGGATTGATATGACAGCACTAATTATAAGTTCTTTTATTTCCAGGATGTTCCTTCAGAAGAAAGCAGCATTAGATCCCACCACAGCTGGTGTCCCTGTTGGCAAAGCCTTTTACTCCTCTCAAGATTACTACAGACGTGCTCATTTGTATAAGTTGTTAAAAGTTGTGGTGATGAATTCACTGTTTCTCAAATATGGTGGTGTTGAGTGGCACGAGAGCCCTTCTGATTGACTTCCCATGGGGGGCTGCCCAATTTGACTTCTGGAGTTCGTCGGTGGTATCAGAGGAAGGATTTGTCATGCGACTGCTCAACAGGGCCACACTGGCTGCATGAATATGTGTTGTAAGCTAAATTGATCACTTGAGCATTTTCCTTTTTTGTAATAAGTATGCTCCTGTTTGAAGAGCATGTGTTGAATATGTATTCTGTTGTGTGATTTTGTGATTGAATAAAAGGCTTAGCCATGGGGAGATAGTAGTTTTTCCTTACCACCTCTGGTTTCTTATTTGGGGAATGGAATTGTCAAGGATGCTGCTGTAAGCAGAGTAAAATGCACTGGAAGATCATCAATGTAAAATGGTTCAATAGAATTCACTTTCCAGGTTGATTTGGTGGAAGTTGTTGATGTTCATGTCTAAAATAATATGCAGAATATTTTCGTTGTCTTAAATCTTGAGGTGATTATGAAGCCAGGTTGAGAGACTTGGGTTAAGGTCATTCCATTTGGTTCATTTGTGCGTAGGAAGAACACTCACTGAATCAGTGCCCCATCTGTAATATCTTAATAATGGTCTTTCTTACAACTGGATATGCGAGATTTTATATATTACTAGCACTAAAAGTATAGTGGTGCTTGTTCAACTATTGGTGTAGAGGTTCCATCAAGTTAGGGAGAACTTAATTGCAAAGCTTGTGAAGTAAACAGGGGTGTTGAGAAGCCGAGACTAAATGGACATGTGCATGTTGAATTCTCGGGTAATTTGTTAAAACATTACTGCCTATAACTCAGATTGTAGGAGAGGATATCGAGAGTACACTAACATCTAGGCCAATGGGAATATCACCCCGTACTAAAATTAGGCGAGTTCTTGTGTGCACAAATATCTCATGTGCATATCGGTTTATTAGTCAAAACAATGGTGGCATTGAGAATCAACATTTGCTCTAGCTAATACTTCGCTACTTTTTTTAATACCTCACAATACCAAAGCCATCCCAGGTAAAAATATTTTGTTGAAAGGCTAAATTTTGTTCTGGGAGTGGTCTATAACTGTACTGGTCTGGATTTCAGAGGGGCAAAGGAAATATTGTATGGATTTTAACTTGTCTGGTTTCTGATGTGACACACAGCTCTGATATTTTATTGGTGATCTACAATTTCTTAAATTCATTTGTAACTGTTCAGTGATTAGATATTTTAGGCATTAATGCTTAATGGGATTAGGAATCCTGAGCTATGGAGTAATCACTTTTTATTTATATTAGTTTTTTATAGAATAGTTGCAATTTATATTTGCTGTCACATCGATGAATTGCACAAGGGTTTAAGGGTACTCACTACCCTTAACTATGGCTTATGGAGGGTAGCTTTACTTGGATAGCGTCGTCATAAATGTACTCTCGGATATTGGAAGTATTTCGGTGATCATCTCATTAGTAAAGATAGTGAAAAATGAACACAAGGTAAAAATAAGTATTTTCTAAATGACAGCTAAAGTAAAGGTTGAAATATTAAATAGGGTTTGGGGCAGTCATTAAAATTTTCACAAATTTGGTATTTGCTAGCTGCATAGCAAAATGCTTAATTTTTACTAGCCATTTCTTCATTTATGATGTTGTGCGTCAATATATTGTTAATAGTTCATATCTACATGCTAATTGGCATTAATCTTGACCAAAAATACTGATTTTGTTGGAATAAGTTCTGATAATATGTTGTAGTTCCATGTAGAAATTCAAACTGGCTCCTGTTAATGAATCAAGAAAATGAAATGTGGCCATACTGTTATTGATCATTACATTATTGGCTTAAATAATTAATGAATTTTAATGATACATTGTCATGTATTTAAACTTCCCACCATTCATTTCCGCTGGTTAGCTCCCTTTTGTTTTTACGTGATAAAGCGGTTCGTTCGGTTGTTGCAAGCAAGATGTTTGCGTCGTCATTTTCTGTCTCCTTGAACCCTTGATAAGTCTTCATATTCGATCCACAGTTTTCGACAGGTTATGGACCCAGATATGTATAAATAGTCTAAGTGAAATATCCGATGGCAGTAGTCCAAATTGTATTATGTTAAGTGCATTGCTTATTGAAATGAGGTTAGCACGGGCGTCCTAGCATGGCTTCCGCTTCGACGCTACATCACATTGATAAACTGAGTGGTGTGGACGGGTATAAAACATGGAATTTTTCCATGAGAATGTATCTAGAACATGAGGACTTGTGGGATTAGATTACAGGAGAATATAACGAAGACGATTATGACGAGAAGAAGGCGGCGACGTGTTTTTAGCCGACGAGCCTCGCACCGCTCGCACCCCACGGACAAAAAATAAAAATACGGCAGTGCTACCAACAACTACCCCCAATATTATTCTAAAGCAACGTACGGCGCAAGGCAAAAGCGCACATACCGAATTTAATCGTAATAAAAAAATACAGATACTATAATAGTAATGTATGTACTCTATGTGATCAAGTAAAGAAAAGTTACTTATACTCCAAAGTTTGAAGGTCACAGGGCCGACTAACGACACACCCGCCGTTGAAACGGAGACCCAGAGGAAGAAAGCGCGCATATACCGACTTTAATCGTCGACAGATCGTAATAAAAAAATTAGAGATACTCATAGTAAAGTACTCTATATGATCAAGTAAAACAAAGATACTCATATTCCAAAATTTGAAGGTCAGGGGCGGCTAACGACACACCCGCCGTTGAAACTGAAACCCGGAGGAGGAAAGCGTGCATATACCGACTTTAATCGTCCACAGACCGTAATAAAATAAATTACAGACACTAATAATTTTATACTCTATATTATCAAGTAAAGAAAAATTTCTCATATTCCAAAGTATGAGCGTCAGGGCGGGCTAATGACATGCCTGCCATTGAAAATTATACAAGACGAGGAATACGGTGGCATGATAGACACCCTATACTGTTACAAATTTGAACTGATTGTGAGTCCAATCGGTGAAAGCGGATAATGCTCTTCTCCATGATTTGATAGCAATTTGAAAAAATTTGTGAAAATTATGATACTTACAATGAGTATTGGAATATATATTATTCTTCTTCCCAAACGGACCTGCTGTGTTGAAAAAATTCTTATGGGATTAAGTCCAAAAATTGTTCAATTAACCAAAAGTTTCTCTGCTTGTCCTATGTAACATATTTTTCTACCAATTCTAATTACCTTTTTGAACGTTTCCATTAATTTAAGTTTGATATCCTTTGCAGTACTTGCCCGTTTTATGTACTTTTACTTTTTCTTCACTGGTTATTCCACATCACCTGTCGAGGTTACCAGGTTAAGACGCGTTTCTCTTTTTATTGGGTTGCACCCATGCGGAAGAGATCCCCTGTAGTCCTATGAGAAACCGCGTGGTGGTATTCACTACAACTCCATACTTAGGACGTCAAGGAGCACATCCATCCCCCATGAGTTGAGGTGGATACCATCTCTTCGCATCCTTCTGCCCGTCTCCATCCACCTGCTAGGAGAACGCGTACAGTCAATATTTTAATCAATTATGTTACATTATATTTTCTATTTTATGAAATATTTTCAAGAAATATGAATCTTGCTCATTATTTGGTTGCGGTTTAAGCAACCTTTTGACACGGTTGCGGAACATACCCCTGAAAATATTCCTCCCTGACTACTTCCTGTCTCACGAGATAGGTGAATGGATCAATGACCCTCACTCCGTCTATGGAAGAGAATTGTAGAATGTTAGGTGATTGGTATCTCGGTCATGTTCGGTTACTATTAATGTACACAGCTCTTCACACCATAGCTGTGGTGTTGGGGTGAGTCGTTCCCGGTATGTTCGTTATGTATTAAAAAGAATATTACATCTTCTATGGATGTCATGCATTTAATCCCTTTCTATATATATATAGGCTAAATCTAGCAATATTAGTTGAAGTATTTGCAGTGTCATCAAACCTACATCGCTGATAGCGGTATATCCAGCGGTTGAACGCTCTTAATTTACATCTGTAGGATGGTATCCCACATGGCTGGCGCCGGGGGAACGGTCAGTATGACCACCCATGGCGCCAGTCTTATGAGGGATATAATTAAGCCGTTCATTGCCCCCCGAAGACTACCAAGTTTGCAGCCCTGAAACATAGGAATTGTTCTTTACAGTGTTTGCAACGGGCTGTTAATGGAAATCACGGTGCATTTAGTTTACGTACATTCCGGAGATCATTGCTCCCGATCAATAGCAGCACCGGGGAGCGGAATGGGCCGTATTTCTCCACGGCCTCTCTTAATTTCTGTACATTCTGCCCCGACACGCAGAGGCCAATGCGACGAGGATGCACTTAACAGAATAACATAATGTACAATTTACAAGGTGACTACACGTAGGAATTCAGTCATGCAAATCTTGATTGGAAAATCTTACCACTTTCCAATGGGTAACGTAAACGCTTCCCTAATCTCACTAAGTGAGAGTCACCTAACATTCTGTAGCCGAATGTAGATGGGGTGTCCATTGCAGATCCTGAGGATAACATGAACAAGGCATTAGATTTTCAGGGTTCATTAATTATTTTTCGAGAAAAGAATGATGTAGGTAGCTCGTAGAAATTACTGTATACCTACTAATATGATTTCTGCACATGTAACGTACCTATTTGCGCAGTATGTCTGTGCTGTTATTGAAAAGGGGGATTTTATTGGCAGCTTGTGCTTCGTTGTGGGAGAATGTGGTAGCAAATTATCCTACCTTCGTAAGCTAAAGGGATACCTTCTGTGTTAACGTCTTGCCTCTGCTTCACTGGTTATTCCCCGTCACCTCAGAGGTTACCAGCTAGACGCGTTTCTCTTTTTTAAAGGGAGTTACCCTTACGGAAAAGAGATCCCCTGTAGGCATATAAGAAACCCAGATGTAACATCCCTGCCTGTACAGGAATGTAAGCCTGTGCTGAGAGAAAGTGCCACGGAATGGACGATCAATTGAGAAATCATTCCAACTCTCATGCAAAATTTAAGATTGTTTGTAAGGAACTGGAAACTAGGAGGAACTACTGTAATGCCATCGTAAACAACGTGCGAAAATTGAATCTGTTGTTCCCAAAGCAGTTACAGTGATAACCAACTTTCCAAAACAAAGAAACGTTTACTTCCATTAACTTTGTTAGTCTCTTTCGTGAAAATAGAAACTATAATCATGGTATTACTCTGACGCCCTTCCTCCTCCACGATGCATCGATTTGCAGTGACGATCAGTGGCGAAGCTGAAGGGTACATTTAAATAGCCCGGTACACAACATGTTAAGTCGACTGATTTTTGTCAACTGGAATATTTATCTCTGAAGCAGCGAATTAAGGGGCCGATGAGGTAGAATACCCACTTCGAATACCTTAGCTTCGCCACTGGTGACAATTAGCCTCTACCTGATTGTTCCTAACCCCCTTCCTCCTCCAGGCCACCTAATTCCGATGTAATGGAGTGGGTTTGGAAGGCAGTGAACTCCGTAATACCTTACACCTCCCTTGCGGTCTTCTAATTTCTTCAAGTAACGTACGTGATGTATTTCTTTAAGACTACACACATTGTTTTAAACTTCTGCACCTTCCTTTTGTTCCCCTTTCCTTTTCACACATGTTGCGCAAGGATCGCAAACCCACGGCCTCGTCTCATAATCTTCCCTTTTCGAATTGTCGTCAACGTATTTTACAGGGTACTACCACCGCGAACAGATATCATACGCCACCCAAGAACCCTTACTCGTACGGAACCCCTATCGCATAATGAACATTTTTCTTTCACCTTAATCATTGCCTTCAATAACCTTACCTTACTTCTATCGCGGTACTCATCGGCATTTATGTCCTCGTTCGTTTCTCTTCCAACGGCAAGTTGACTAATGAAAAAACAAACGTGTATACCACAGTTATACGCGTCCCTTTGCTCAGAAAAAGGCAATGGCTCCAATTTCCTTCCCGTTATCCTAATGTGTTCCCCGCTCAAATCATTTCGCATCCTTAGCAATTCCAAAAATCTAACGAAGTCCTTCCGATCACTGGTGCTCCGTAGTGGGTCGAAATACGTCACTACAAAATTTTCGAAGTTAGCAAAGTAAAAACACCAGTGATTTCCTGATTTGTGACACGGCATGAACACCTTCTTACCCTTCAAATTGACATTCACAAATTTGGACCCGGAGGTCAAATTATTGCTTAGAGCAAGTGTGGCAATTTCGCAAGGGAAATATAGGATGTCGCTGTCACCTTCCTGCAAAACTACGGCCGCGAATGCATTGATGATGAAATTGCACAACCATCACCTAGAATATAACGTTAAAAAATCTTCGTAATATACTTGGGTGTTTCCTGTCGCGTACCCTCAAACAAAATCCTTTTTAAAACCATCATTGCACTCATTATATTTAAGGTCTCCAACTATCCCGTTTTCATGCAAATGTAACGGACTGTGTTTTACGGGCATTTCAACTCCCCCCGTAATCCATTCAGTACTGCTTATGAACTCCTCCACTGGTTTTACGGTGCTCTGTGGCTTACTGGCAATTTCAACTGTATCCTCGGAATATAAAGTTATCACCTCGGCGGGGAAAGAGATGTCCTTCCGTTTCCCTGTTCTCCTGAAACGCTTTCCCCACCGCTCCTCAGCCATTAACGATTTTTCATCCTCTCCTAAGGAGCGCTTGCGGCGCCTTTTCTGGATTTTAGGAATTTTCATTCTAATTTCCTTAGCTCGCCGAAGTATATGAGGTTTGATTGCGCGAATAAATCGTCCCGCTCTCATATGTAGATTCCCTTCGAAAATTAAGGTTTTAACCACGCCAAACCAGTTTTCAACAACGGCATTGCTAAATCGGGGTCCGAATTCTGTTCCTGCGTGTTTACCCTTTACAATATTTGACCACAGGGGAAGGCATGGAATATATCTTTTCAAAAAGAAATGGAAAAACCTAGGGCTATAAAATTCGTTCACCGAACCTACGTTATCAGTTTCCACGTCCTTAGAAATTGCTTGAAACCTTTGATAAAACGGACTCCTTTAAACTTAATGAATACACTTTCAACTAGATCGACCTCATTGGCACGAATCATAAGTCCTACCATGACTTTCAAAAAATGTTTTACTCTCTTGTCGCGGAACTCTTTCTTTATTGTTTTAGCTACAAAATGGAGAAAGTGTGCTCAGAATATCATAATTGGCACATCAATTTTAACATTTACCTGGCCGTAAACAAAATTGTACGAAATTTCCATGTACCGAGATAGAGAATGCGCGTGAGTCCAAACACGAACGGCGGAATTTATGATGGCGAAACTGAAATCACAGACAACAGCGTCAAAGAATGGTAATTTCATGACTCCCTTTGCACCGCAAAATGAACGAATTTCGTCAGGAAGCAGGGAATATTTGCCGCGTCATGAGAGTCTATTACTAGCTCCATTACTGGAAGGAGAATACCATTTACATTAATGACTCCCGCGTAGTAAAGAACGCGCTTGCGGAAAGACGGATGGTTCTTGATTCATGATTCATTACATTACGTTGATTCATTCCGGACTCATTACATGCTGTTTTCATTCAGGTCCTTGCTCATGTGGTTCCAGAAAATGCTAAATCTAAAGATTTAAAAAAATTAAGGAATATTGTTATATTGCATACGTGCTTCAAAAAAATTAAGACAGAAAAAATGAAGTAGGTGTATCAGGTGTAATGTTAGAGGTTTATTTCGGGCTTCAAGGTATTTTAAAAATTCCGCCACAACTACATTCGATGAACTAGGGCGCCAACTGTTGGCAGTCTTTAGAAAATATCTACATTCATTTGTTCCTGTGATGGCCGGAAAACGTAAACATTCACAATAGTGTGAAATTTGATTTATCTCCTCGTTCTTTCAGAATTAATTGATCACAATGCCTATAATGGAGGCGAAAAGAAAGGCAGATGATATGGCTGTCGTTTCAGTGGCAAAGAGACCTAGAAACGAGTTGGCTGCTGTCGATGATTCTAGTGAAGTTGAAACTGTAAGTTTGTTGTTCTCCGCTCATGTGGTTTACTTTTAGAAAAAATACCTTAATTCTTTACCTTTTGTTATTTTTTGTCAGGGACCTCGGACATCCAGCTTGATGGCTCCTATAATGTTGCTTGAAGGTCATCAGGGAGAAATATTCACAGCAGAATTTCATCCAGAAGGGCAATATTTAGCCTCTTCTGGATTCGATCGTCAAATATGTAAAAGCATTTCAAATCGTTTACATTGAAGTTTTTCATCATACTTGAATTGTTTTAATTTTCGAATTTTTTTCCTGAATTCCAGTCATTTGGAACACCTACGGCGAGTGCGAGAATGTCTCCGCAATGAGTGGACATACAGGTGCTATAACTGAACTTCATTTCAGTACTGATGGAAGTTCTATCTACACGGCAAGCACAGACAAAATGTTGGGAATATGGGATATTGAGGCTGGTGTAAGAGTGAAGAAGTTGAAAGGTGAGTAGAATACGCTACTTCATGATTACTTCTCAAGAGATTTCAACTACCCAAGGATAAATGCATGTATTCTAACTGGGTTATCAGGACATAAAGGAAGAAGGACTTGTTGCAAATACACAAAACTGCTAAATAAATGCCACTTCATATTGTAGGTCACACTTCCTTTGTGAATTCCTGCCATCCCACAAGAAGAGGTGTACCTTTAGTGGTTAGCGGATCAGATGATTGCAGTGTTCGTGTTTGGGACCCAAGGCAGCGCAGTGGTGGTGGTTCTTCTTCTGCTGTTACCTTAAATGCTGCATACCAAGTGACGGCGGTTTCGTTTAATGACACTGCAGAGCAGGTGTTTTCTGGAGGAATTGATAATGATGTGAAGGTAAATGCATTTTTTTAATGGTATGGGAATATAATCCACTGGCAATAAATGTTAAGTAATAAATATATGTTATATTACTGTATTGTAAGTAGCATACAAGTAAATCTCGCGTTATGAATTGATTCCTTCCAAATAGTTGCTTATGAAGCTGAAGTTCTTTAAGTGACGTATAATTATGCAGCATTATTTAGGCATGAAATATCACTCAGGTTCAGGGTGCCCAGTGGTCAGGGAAAATCTGGAAACAAGGGAAAAGTCAGGGAATTCTGCATCCGGAATTCAAGCAGCTCAATCAGTCCATCTCGCCAATAGACATTAAACAAAGTTATGAAAAAATTAACTGTTTCCGGCGTAACTTTGTGGAAGTCCAACATATTAACAAAGAAAGTCAAACTTTGTCTCTAAAAAACAATCTATAAAACTTCCGCAGATCATTATTCCCTCTAGAATATAGAATACTAACACAGTGTAGACTGGGGACAAGAGCACTGTGGTAAACTAAATGTGATACTGAAAGGCTCCATTAGTGTGTTAGCCATGAAAGAGACCACAAAAAACAGGGGCTAATGAAATAGCCTTAAGGATGGAAGGCCTATCATATGTCTCCCTGGTTTCCCTAATCTTCTCACCCCCATTGTTCATGGAATTCTTTATAGTTTAGCAAAACATTCATGTAATTGACGTAAGAGTGAATATTTCTATAACTTTTGTATGTAAATTAACATTATTTATCCCACATGAATTCTACAGACACCTGGGGGTTTGAAACCGTCAAGATTATCTGGAGTGGGTAACCAAGGAGTCGCTTGTTACAAACACAAACTGTTCGCATATTTAATGTGTTTGAGTTGCTCATTACCATCTCAATCATTTTTTTAAATTTGAGAGTTTTTCTCATCCGTCTTGTGCATAGAGCCATGGGGTGAGAAAAATACAACTAAAAGCAATGAGTGAGATTGTAACAAGTGATTCAAATGCTCCAAGTTTATCAACCATTTGTGTTTGTATCACGACTTTTAACCTATACCTATATAGTCTTGAAATAATGTTATTTATGCTGATTATGTTGAGACCCCAAGAAATTAACTTACGCCTTGCTATACAATTACCTACCTGGGCTTGTTCATGCCACTCAGGATAGTATTGCTTGATAAGGGAGAAAGAGTGAATTCTTTGTCATGCACTGGAAAAAAAACACTTATTTAAACTAAAACACAACTCACAAAGGAAAGTCATGCATTATGTTTGGTCTCAATTGTAATGTCCCGGAAAAGCACATGAATCTTGATAGAATTTTGTTATTCTAAATTTCACTTTCCCAAAAGATATTTGTGTACTGTTAATGGGTGTCACTCAGAATAGCCAACAGCCAGTGTCTCGAGAGTAAGGTTTCACTTTCGACTTTGAACTTCCCCTTCTCTCCTGCCCCTTGACCGAAAAACATCCTCCTTTTGCCTTCTATATAATGTTGTGCATGGTGGCTTTTGGTGGGGATTTGGTGAATCGGTTGTCATCAAAATGTAGTCCATCATTGGAGACCGATGCGCGAACTGTTGGGTCTGTGTTCTAAGCCGTGCCATCCACCCATACTGAACGCTTATTCTCTTCTATCTTCCCGAGCTAGAGGTAACATGTATAACTCTTTTTTGGATATTCGAGACTTGATTGGTTTAACTTTTGATTCCGAATAAATTCTGTCTTTTGCACAAACCTTTTGCTTTATTACTTGTTCCCGACACCAAGGGCAAGAACCCACAAATATGTATGCAGGTTCGAGGGCCGAAGCTCTACACTATTAAGATTTAGTTTCCAACACAAAAGAAAGGTTTTTTTGCCCAATTCACATAGATATATCTCTTTGTTAACTTGCAATTGGTACCATATATATATACATTTATATTTATATAACCCCAATCGACAAAATTTTTAACCACTTATCTGTGGCATTTTTTGGTTCCCCCCCCCCCCCCCCCCCTCCCCCCCTCGTTGGACATTACCCCTCGGCGGACTTATTACCCTCCGGACTTAGCCGCAGGACTTGCTCGACAGGCGTAGCTAACGACAGGCGGAGCCAACGACGCCAACAATGCCTACGATTCCAAAATGCAACGATTCCGGACTGCAGCGTTCCGACAAAGCGTGCCGCCAAACCGCGCCGTCAAACCACGCCGTCCAACCACGCCGTCCCCTGACCAGATGCTCTACCACTTATATAGCCCCCAAAGTGCGGATGAAGACCAGAAGTTAGGCCATCGTACGAGCCGTTATTTAGTGTTCGCCCGCCATAGTGAAAAAAGAGTCCCGGATCACCCAATCCTAAACTTCCACCTCGCCCCCTTCACATCATGCCACCTTTTCCTCCCCTAAATTTGCACCAATGGAATTCCACGTAAAACCCCATTGCACTTTGACCTTCCAGAATGTACCCCCTCTTTACCCCAGAGTTTACCTCCCCTCTCACGCCCTCTGTTCCAAGAGAGACGACATCGAGGCGAGGTGAGAGGAGAGTAGTGTTAGTCGATTCTCCTTTGTGCGCCATGGACTTTCGGTGCAAGTTATTAGTTTTCCCGATATGGTGAAGAGTATTTCAATTTTGTTGGTTTGTACCTTGTTGTTTAAATACAGTGTTTGATTAGTTAGATTGTCTTACTTTTGTGGTTTTTTCTATTTCTGACCTCATCTTGCTCACCCGTCTTGGAAAGAATATTTGTCCTTTGGACAAGCGTTTCTCGTGAACTGCTGTTCTTCTTTCGAGAAACGCTGCATTTGGTAGCAGAGCGTGGTTACGTGTCTTTTCATAGCAGGTGGTGAGTGTTCCCATTTGAGGATTTTGCTTCATTTTTCTCTGTGTAACTAGATTGTTTCTCGCTTCATATTTCTCCAGTGTTTCAATTTTGCTTTGTGTTTTCTCGTTGAGTAAGGGTTCGTGTTTTCCGCTTTTGTCCCAGCCACCATGGCTACTAAATCAGATGACCCTTATGCGAAAGATTATCGCACCACTGCTCAGGATAGGAGGGCCAGATTAAATGGAGAGACTGTGGTTTCACTTGATAATACCGGAGTTTCAGTAGACGAACTCTCCTTGGTTCCTCAAACCCAAGAATGTGACCTTCGGCAATCTGAAATTCCACTCCCAACCCAAGTTCAGGTGAATTTGCCTAGGTCCTCGGCCAATGAAACTCTTTCAACTCATTTGGTCGATTTGCCCGATTCCTTGCCACAAGAATCTCCTCCTACCCAAGTTCTGCCGGTATTTCCAGAGGCTACTTCTAACGCGGCGGAACCAAGTCGAGTTAGGTCGGCACTTCCTCTATCCGAAGGGTTGGCCATTGTCAAGCAAAGGATCGCTAATTTTCCTCCCTTTGATGTTTCCAGTGCCGAAAATTGGTATAATCTCATGTTGAATTTGACGGAATTAGTCTCTCTGTCGCTAGTTCCTTTATCAACGTTGTTGAGTTTGGTTATTCCTAAGTTACCCTCCTGTTGGCATCGTTTCTGGCTTTCTATGTTAAGTCAAAATTTTTCTTGGGCCCAGATTACGAGAAAACTTTGGAATGAAATAGTCAGCGATCGGGAATTCGATCGGCTAATCGCTTCCAAGGTCAAAAGATTCCAGTTCCCTCGCGAAACACCGCGTGATTTTGTGTCTGCCATAAGAAACGCTGTGTCTGCATTAGGATTAGACTATTCTGAGTGCCAGATTGTTCATTTAATTTTTCAAGGTTTAAATCCTATCACTATTTCCGCTATCAAGACGCCCACCCCGCCGTCTAGTTTTGAAGAGTTAGACGTTGTCATTGGTCGTGCGTCAAAAGCATTAATGGATGCAGCTGATTACGCTAACACCTTTCACGGCGTATCATTTTATGCTCCTCCTGCCGTTTCTAGGCAAGTTGTGTGTTCCTATTGTCACAAAGCTGGGCACTATGTCAGGGATTGTCGTAAAAAGCACCGAAGAGGACAGCCTTCCGCAATCAGTCTAATGAGTGTTCACAAATCTCCCGATATCAATTTGCCTTTGCTACCTATTTCATTGCAGTCAGCATCTTGTAATGCCCTGATTGATACGGGTTGTTCAGTCTCGATTTGCGATGAGAATTTCTTCACTAGCCTTGGTTCTTCGGCTGATAAACTAGAGAGAAAAATCAATTCTATTGAACTTTTGACGGTCGCTGGACAACCTTTTCGAGTTAGTTGTTCGGTGCAACTTAAAATTAAGATTGATAAGTGCTCTTGGGTTCATGAATTTTATTTAGCAGACATTCCATTCCCTGTCCTTTTAGGGATTGATTTCATTCGTAAATCGAAACTTATTATTCATACTAATGGTGTCGCGTTTGAATCGGCGCCATGTCATTTAATTCATTTTTGTTCAAACAGTCGAGCATCGTATATCCCTGAAGCGTTTGCAGAACACATGTCCGCTGGAGACGAAATCGTTGATTCTCGGAATAATTCTCTACTTCCATGTGAGGATTTGGTGAGTCAGTTGAAATTGTTGTTGTCTAATTATCCCGATGTTGTAACCCAAAATCTAGGAGTGACATCGTTGATGACTTATGAAATTGAATTATTAGACGAATGTCCGGTCAGAAGTCATCCCTTTCAGCTGTCACCGCCGAAAACCCTCCTGATGAAGCAACATGTGCAGTCGTTATTAGATAAGGGAATTATCGAAGTTTCTAATTCAAACTGGTGCTCCCCTGCCTTTTTGATTCCCAAGAAAAATGGTTCGCAAAGGTTAGTTGTTGATTATCGTAAGCTTAACAGACAAATTAAGAAAGACGGTTATCCGACTCCTTCTGTGGAACACGCTTTTCAGTATCTGGCTGATGCCAAGTATTTCACTATTCTAGATCTTAATTCTGCTTTTCATCAAATCCCGCTGTCTGAAAATTCAAAGAAATACACAAGCTTCGTAACGTCTTTTGGAATGTTCCAGTATACAAAATTACCGTTTGGCTTTGCTAATTCCAGTCAAGTATTTACTCGTTTGATAAACGAGGTTTTGAGTGATCTGTTATTTTCGTCTGTGTACCCTTATATTGACGATATATGTATCTATTCTAAGAATTCCAGAGATCACGTAACTCATGTCAGAGAGGTTCTTAGTAGGCTTCGGTCCGCTGGTCTGACTATTTCTGAAGAAAAGATTAAGTTGGGCTGCACTTCAATCGCCTTTTTAGGCCATCTAATTTGCAATGGAACCCTTTGTGTCGATCCAGACCGGATAATACCCATCGAATCCTTTCCTGTTCCGAAGAATACGAGAGATGTTGCAAGATTCCTGGGCATGTGTGGGTTTTATTCCAAGTTCATACCAAGGTATTCTGAAATTTCTATTCCTTTAAATCACCTAAAGCGTAAGAATGTTCCTTTTCGCTGGTCAACGGTTGAGAACGAGGCTTTTGTTGAGCTCAAGAAAGCATTGATGAATCCACCTGTGCTAACTTTTCCTCGTTTTGACGAGGAATTCCATTTGTTTGTGGACGCCAGTGGTTTGGCGTTAGCCGCCGTATTAAATCAGAAAGTAGATGGTGATTTTGCCCCTGTGGCATACGCTAGTAAAACCTTGTTGCCACATGAACAAAAATTGTCCGCATACGAACTTGAATGTATGGCAGTTTGTTGGGGCATAGAAAAATTTAATGTATACCTCCAAGTAAAACCATTCCATTTATATACTGATAATGGGGCCCTTACTTGGTTGTTCTCTCACCCTAAGCAGTTAGGGAAATTAGGCAGAATGGTGTTAAAACTGTCTTCCTATAATTTTACTATCCACCATGTTCGTGGGCGCAGCAATAGCGTAGCAGATTGCCTTTCTAGAAGTCCGCCTGTCATCCAAACTGACAGTTCCAATGTTGAGCCATGTCCACCTATTTCTTGTGTTTTACATAATATTCCTTTATCATTTGTGGATATTCGTGACCATCAGCGGTCAGACCCTACCTTAAGGGAGGTTTTTGAGAAATTGGAGAAGGATTGTTCCTCTTGTCCAAATTACTTTGTCAAAGACAATTTGTTGTGTTATGGGAATGCCAATGCCCGAAAGGGAAAGATTGTCTTGCCGGTTGTATTGCGGCCAATGATATTCCAATATTATCACTGTTTAAGTGTGTCTGCTCATTTGGGTATGGCCAAAACCTATGAAAAGGTCAAAAGGGAATTTTGGTGGAGCGACATGAAAAAACATATTTTTGATATGGTTCGTAAATGTCATTTATGTCAGACATGTAAACCCAGGAATACTGCCCCACCGGGTATGATGTCTTCTAACCTTCCTGCTCATGTGTGGGAAAGGCTTTATATCGATTTCGTTGGACCTTATCCTTCCACGAAAAATAATCACAAATATGTCTTATCGATTATTGATGGATTCTCTAAATTTTGTATCCTGGAACCTGTTCGTAATGCCACTTCCAGTGCTGTGGTTAGTGTTCTTACTCAAAGAGTTTTTTCTAAGTTTGGTTATCCTAAATTTCTTGTGTCTGACAATGCAGCGGTGTTCAAGTCACACCTAGTTAAGGAAATGTGTTTGCAACTTGGGATTAAACAGGTTTTCACAGCTCCTTACCAACCAAGTTCTAACCAAGTTGAAAGGCTACATAGAAATTTGAAAGCTGCATTGTCAATTCTTTGTAACAATGTGCATTACAATTGGGTCAATTTTTTGTCAGATTTAAATTTTGCCTTTAACTCTGCCTGTCATAGTGCCACGGGAGAATCTCCCGCTAAGATAATTTTTGGCAGACAATTGCTTCATCCTCTAATAAATCAATGGTCTATTCCTAGAGAACTGTGTGAGGACGATATTTTGGAAGAGGAGAGGGAAGCTTATTTGCAACAGGTTGTTGCTAATTTGAAGAGAGCCAAATCTAAGCAAAAGCTAGTGTTTGATAATTCTCATTCTGACATAACTTTCAAACCTGGAGATAGGGTGTTGTCAAAGAAACATCCAATCAGTTCTAAGGCAGACAAGATTATGGCAAAGTTAACCCCTCTATGGGAAGGCCCATTTATTATAAAAAAGTTAGTCTCTCCTGTAACCGCTGTTCTCGATATTGGTCCTAACAAGGAGAGAATATGTCATGTTTCTCAATTAAAGCCTTATCATGGTGATTAATAATTTATAATATGTTGAGTGATAAAGGAATCTAAATACTAGCATTTATTATCTAACTATGGTCTTGATTGTTTGGATATTTCTCTTCACTATTTGTCATTTAATTTACTATAATGTATGCTACTTGAATAATTATTTAATTGTAAAACTGCCAATCCATACTGCCAATTTATACTTAATTAATTTGTTGATGTTGGTGCTGCCTGTTTATGGGGCATTAGTTGTTATTTTGTTATACTTTGGTTGGTTCTACCTGCTCTTCATCATGTGTGTCTACCAGAAGGGGGAACGGTGTTTGCACAGTGCTATTGTGAATTCTGGAGGGAGTGGGGAGAATAGTCATGAACATTCCCGAGGTGGCTCGCTTCCAGTTAAGTCGCGGAGGGTCATTGGCTATTAAGATTATTTAGTGACTGTTTACACCAGTGATCATTGGTCTTCCTGATCATTCCTCCGATGTGGACCAGAACCTTGAGTTATATAGCTATTCACTATTTGGGTCTATTTACTGCTGGGGCAGGTCTTTGTCTAGCTCTGTGACTATTTGGCAGTTGATTGTATACCTGTTTTTTGCTTGTGTATACCATTGTTATCCGGCGTAGGGGTTGCGCTCCCATCGCCCAGCTGGTTTTTAACTCGCTGCAATCAGCACCCAGCATTGGCTGGATGGGGTATCTACCCTGATTATTAACTTTGCAATTGCATTACCCTTGATGGTGGCCACTAAATTAAATTTTCCTCTTTAGCTTTGTGTAACCTATGTTTGGCTTAACCTGGCCCTGGACTTATTGAATTTTTTCTATTTAGTCATCCTAATCTATTTCCATATTTTTGGGCTATTCTAATTGGATGACAGCTGTATAGAGAAATCAATTTTTTTCTCTAATTCGAAATGTACTCTTATGTCATCTGGAGGCATTTCAATTAACCCTCAATTTCATTGACTGGCTCAATGCATAACAGTTCTACCCAAGTTGGTGAACGACAACATTTAATTAGTATTTAAGATATTATTATTGTGGATTTCCTTATCACTCTCATAATTGTCATTCTTTTAATTTTAATTATTATAAAATACTCTGACTGCTCTTGAAAATAATTGTTAAATCACTACATGGCTCTCACTAATGCACTGAATTTAATATGTATTGTAAATTTGTCAATTCAACCAACCCAAGTCTTTGATATGACTGGATAAGTGTCTAACAGCTCAACCCAAGTTGGTCAATCACCTAAATGTAATTGAGTATAAAATATTTCTTCAATCAGTATTGCACTTAATTATTATGTATTGTAAATTTGTCAATTCAACCAACCCAAGTCTTTGATTGACTGGATAAGTGTCTAACAGCTCAACCCAAGTTGGTCAATCACCTAAATGTAATTGAGTATAAAATATTTCTTCAATCAGTATTGCACTTAATAATTATGTATTGTAAATTTGTCAATTCAACCAACCCAAGTCTTTGATATGACTGGATAAGTGTCTAACAGCTCAACCCAAGTTGGTCAATCACCTAAATGTAATTGAGTATAAAATATTTCTTCAATCAGTATTGCACTTAATTATTATGTATTGTAAATTTGTCAATTCAACCAACCCAAGTCTTTGATATGACTGGATGAGTGTCTAACAGCTCAACCCAAGTTGTTGAATGACAAAAGGTAATTGCCTATTGAAATATTTCTTGATCTTTTTCTCAATTCTACTCTCACATTGTGATATAGTCTGACTGCTCATAATATTATTGTTAATTCTCTACATGGCTCTCATTACTGGTAATAACTAATATATTGTAATTCTTATGATTTCTATCAACCCATGATTCTTGATTGACTGTGAATGTTTATTCGGTTCAACCCAAGAGGCTGAACGACTATGTAATTAGTCTTAAGGTATTATTATGATAATTAATTTGTTTACCACTATCTCAATCAAATACTTATTGAACATAATTTTTGTAAAATAATCTAGTTACACTGGGAATATTGATTTAACAGCATGGCTATTGTCCCTGCCATGTGCTAATTGGCAATTAATTTGTATGATTGTTTTGTCTTCAATCAATTAACTAATGTACTTATGCCTAATGCAAACTTAACTGATTTTGTTCATTTCACTTCCACCCAACGAGTTAGATGTTCGTTACTATGGGTGCTGTATTTTGTTCATTAATTTCATTTGCCTTGGATGTGAGACACTGGGCATCCTAATTTATTCTAATTTTCACTGATATTAAGCTTGATATCAGATGTTATCTGTGACTGTTGGTTCACAGTTGTAATTGACAGTAAGAATGGTTACTTACTCGTCATGTGCACTCAGTTATTGTTCATATTCTGTTAACTCTGTGAGTGTGTCTTTTGTCATTTATTCATTTTTTTGGGTATGTGTTATCCTTGAGATGGATAACCCATGAGCTTTACCCCTTTGCAGTGGGTGAGAGAACTACTTTGTGTTAGTCATCTTTAGGACTAGAATTCACAACAGTAATTATTATTATTGTCTTTACTTTTCCAAATTGCTAATATTTTGGGTATTTGAACGGTGTTATTCAGTGAGCACCTGCCACCCTATAGTTACCTTTCTGATTGTGTGAGATGGGTTTCCAATACTGTGTGGGAGTGTTGTAGTTTTTTTTGGCTCCTGTTTCTGCTTGTCAATTCAGCAGTTAATCATGTGGATCCCCGAGTGAAGTGATCAGTGTTTTCATTAGACCAATTGTTCTTCCCCCAACCGGAAGTTTATTTTCGTGGACAGTTTTCCCCCAGTGGATGTGGCATTTTTTGGTTCCCCCCCCCCCCCTCCCCCCTCGTTGGACATTACCCCTCGGCGGACTTATTACCCTCCGGACTTAGCCGCAGGACTTGCTCGACAGGCGTAGCTAACGACAGGCGGAGCCAACGACGCCAACAATGCCTACGATTCCAAAATGCAACGATTCCGGACTGCAGCGTTCCGACAAAGCGTGCCGCCAAACCGCGCCGTCAAACCACGCCGTCCAACCACGCCGTCCCCTGACCAGATGCTCTACCACTTATATAGCCCCCAAAGTGCGGATGAAGACCAGAAGTTAGGCCATCGTACGAGCCGTTATTTAGTGTTCGCCCGCCATAGTGAAAAAAGAGTCCCGGATCACCCAATCCTAAACTTCCACCTCGCCCCCTTCACATCATGCCACCTTTTCCTCCCCTAAATTTGCACCAATGGAATTCCACGTAAAACCCCATTGCACTTTGACCTTCCAGAATGTACCCCCTCTTTACCCCAGAGTTTACCTCCCCTCTCACGCCCTCTGTTCCAAGAGAGACGACATCGAGGCGAGGTGAGAGGAGAGTAGTGTTAGTCGATTCTCCTTTGTGCGCCATGGACTTTCGGTGCAAGTTATTAGTTTTCCCGATATGGTGAAGAGTATTTCAATTTTGTTGGTTTGTACCTTGTTGTTTAAATACAGTGTTTGATTAGTTAGATTGTCTTACTTTTGTGGTTTTTTCTATTTCTGACCTCATCTTGCTCACCCGTCTTGGAAAGAATATTTGTCCTTTGGACAAGCGTTTCTCGTGAACTGCTGTTCTTCTTTCGAGAAACGCTGCATATCCATCCTCCCAGTTTTGTCTCGATCGTGTTCAGTCTCTTGTGTTCGATTCCTCATGGGCCCTCCCTCTAGATTCTCGTGCGCCTGGGGTTCCTTCCCTCTTGGACCCGGGAGTATTTTCCTTTGCGTTCTCGTTCGCGGTCTCCTCCTCGCAGTCTCCGATACTTCTGGCAATCACTTTTCCTTCCACGCGGCATCTGTCCACTCACGACAAGAGTTAAACTATGACTCCCCTTTCCCAGTTTCTTTCATTGCTTTCCCCAGCATCCCTAGTCCCCGCTTTTTTGCTCATTTACTCAAAACGGGCATCCTTAGTGATGACTCCCGAAGGTGACATTATTTATAACCCTGTGTTGACCTTGAGAGTAATCCCTACGGTTTCTAACCCCTGGCCTCAAGCTGGTGTGGCTATTATCTACCTGTCTATTGGAGGTAAATGTTTATATACTATGTAGAAAAACTATCATTCGAACCCCTTACCTTATTCATCACTCTTCCCTTCTGTTGTATACAATGTTCTGTTGCTTTTCTAGGTGTGGGACTTGAGAAAACCTGGAGGGAGTCAGGCAGTACCATTGATGCATTTGCGGGGGCATTCTGACACTGTTACTGGTCTCGCCTTGTCTCCAGATGGATCATATGTTCTTTCCAATGCCATGGACTCTACCCTTAGGATATGGGACGTGAGGCCATATGCTCCCCCTGAACGATGTGTGAAAATTCTTGCTGGTCACCATCACAACTTTGAAAAGGTTTGCCATCTGGAAATTAGTGTATCCATGAAGGGGCCTGTTTTTACTCTAGAAGTTTTGACATGCGGCCACTCGGCTATCTTGGTTCTTATCTCACATTGTTCGTTTTGTTTGTGCCTATGCTAATCAATGTAAACGAGCTTGGATGGCCTATAGTTTTATCAGAGGTGCCTTTGGTTGGACTGGCGACGGACATCATTTCATTCAAAGGCTCCTTTCACACGGGACGGCCCGAACCTGACTGCCGTGTACAGCGCACAGTGGTGCAGGATCCCTAATACTTGGTATTTATGAGTCTAGAAAAACTTTCTATATAGGGTTTTTGTGCATATACGTTGGATGCACCGATTGACGAATTCAAAACCATCTTAAGTAAGCACATATTGCTGTTGCTACTCCTCTAGTAGATAAGATAAAATTTTGCACTGGTAACAAGTGCATCATATGAAAAGGAGCAGGCACAGCTTCACCTTCAATTCTATATTGCCCCTATTCTTGTTCTGAAAAATGGGTTTTGTAACTGAATGTGAATGCTATTTAACTGTTTATTAATATATTGCAAATCTAATTTGCAAAATTATGTTATTTACATAATTTCTTGTTCAAAAATAAAGAAACTTTTGAAAATTCACTTTTATATTTTTGCAAAATTATTAATTTGTGAAAATATTAACATCGAATTTGTGTTCAGAGATCGCAAAAACCTTTGTGCTATAATTTTTAATGAAACGAGAATTTTGAGTTTGTCTAAATCCAAGTAATAAAAATATTGCAAATGCTTTTGCCAAAAAAGTAATTAGCGAAAATATGAACATCAAATTAGCATTCAGCGACAGATAAAACGTATATTTGCTCACATTAATCATGATGTTTTAAATAAGAGTTAATTTAAGTAAAAAAATTGCAAAACTTTTTGCGAAAAAATTAGTTTACAAATGTTCTGAATCTAAATTCATATTCAGCAACCTCGAAAACCTATATAGACCAAATTTCATATAATTGAACATTTTTAAATCCAAAATACCAATTATTAGGGATCTTGCACCGCTGTGCAGTGTGCCGCCGTGCATTCCTCAAAAACAGCTGTGAATGTCATGGTACAGTCCATTTCGAGTATACGGCATTTTAATTTCTAGTAGGAGTTTAATCATGAATGAAGTAGATATGGTGCTGTGCTTGTACTTTTAATAATGTGGATATAATAAGATGGCCAATTCCAAGTGAAAAATTAGACAGGCTGGGCATTGAACTATTGACCGTCACGATGACACATTAAGAAGTTAGACTTTTTGGTCTGGAATTAAAAAATTTTTGCCTTGAAAAGTCTTGAAAAAGTCTTGAATTTCTTTTTCATATATTAGTAGACACCATGCTTAAGCTGTCGTTTGCCTCACCTGAATAACTGACTAACTCATGAGAAGGTTTGGAGTAACTCAATTGGCATTGTTGATTTTATTTATTTTGGATTCTCTCAATCTAGATTGTATTAATGAAGAAAATAATTTATTGAATTTCAGCGGCCTTACATATTTGAAGACCCTGTAAGTGAATGCTGACAAGTAAAGTTCATTTCTCTGCAGATGCATGCAATTGAAGTTTTAAGGACAAAGCTATTCATTGTGTATAAAATTTTTAATAATTTTTAAGTGTAAAAAACTTTGGTTTTTTATTTGAATAGTCTTGATGTGCTAATTTACTTGAGCAAATACAGTTTCTAATTAATTTTATCTGTTGAGCACTTATTTGGTGATGATATTTGGTATTTAACTTCAGTGATTGCGGTATTCTCTTGAAACAGTAAAAACATATTTTAATCCTCTTGTGCAATTTCAATGTGCATAATAATGTATATAAATAAGCAATATAATATATGCAAATAATTAGAAATCATGTGGCTGTGGGCTAGTTATCTATTTTACATGTTACCTAGTGATAAAAAAGAGTCAATTATGTGGCTTGTTTCCCTTAAGGTAAAAAGGTCAGAGAATTACAATTCAGTGCCAATTATAAAGATTCTCTGTTTTACATTGTGTTGTTCAAGTTCAAGGTCAAAGTTGTTCATGTTGCTAAGTACAGTGGTGCCTTATGGTTCAACTTCCCACAATTCATTAGGCCTGCACTTTAATTGTAAATTCAGATGCAAACAGATGAAGGATACTGAAAAAGGACAGCTCATGACATTGAGGGTTCAGTGTATTGTATTAGTGTATGTATATTGAAATGGAATGTCAGGGATTTTTTAGCAATTTTTTGCTTCCCTCATTTAGATCTGCATATATGAGGGGCCATTGAACGTAAGAAGTTGGTGACATGATCAATGAGAGAGTTCTTGTCCATTAATCCTAGATACTTATCTAAAAGATGAGCCTGGTCTTTGTAGTGGTGCTTAATAAATTACAGAAACTGTCAAAAATGACTTGAAATTGCAAAGTGATGATTCTATATTTTGTATTAATTAAAAAAATCTATTTCCTTGAATATATTATTTAAAGAATTCTTCTCCTGCAATATTAAGACCAATGCTGCAGTAATTAACTACCCTTGTAAATGGTGTTTCAGAACCTGCTGAGGTGTGCATGGTCTCCTGATGGTTCCCAAGTATCCGCTGGCTCAGCCGATCGCTTTCTCTACATATGGGACACTACATCACGGCGAGTACTTTACAAGCTTCCAGGGCACAAGGGAAGTGTTAATGCTGTGCACTTCCACTCAAAAGAACCCATTGGTAAGTTTTCCTTGGACCTTTATTTATTTTCATTGCATTCAGGTCTCCATTGAGATACATTGTGGTAAAATTGTAATATTAGTGTAACCCTTTGTGAAGTTTGTCTCCGTTGAACCAAAATATGTCAGAAATACATTCGGGATAGGATATTTTATGCCATAGTTTATTTTTAATTTCGAAAAAATTTAGTTATATCTAACCAAAGTTTGCTTTATCTCAAGGAACAAATCCTTTCCTGTTTTTTCAATTAATTCATTTTTCATGAGTAAAGCAAGGGCATATTTAGTTTAATATTGCTAGGATATGCGTATGTAAATCTATGTGAAAGCCATTTATCATTTGAAATTGTGCATTTCCTCATACTGTTTAATTCTTTTCTTTTAGTCTGGGACAGGAATAATTTCTTTGTATGAAAGTATCATGCCTATGTCTAACAGCATATTTCAAATGTGTTATATTTGCAATTGTATGTGGTACATATAACTTGGTGACTGTAACTTTACTTTTTCAGGACATCAGCATCACTGGTGTTCATATTTTTATGGGATAGCAGATTCTTAAGATTTCATTATTGCACTCATGTGAAATTCTTATCACAGTTAGTATAATTTGAGTTATAATGCAAAAAGTATCTTACAGATCTATTGGCTATCGAGACGTGTTAGGTTATGTAAGAATTCCACATCTATCTATTCAAAATTGTCTCATTTCATCTCTTGCTTCTGATTTGAGATACTAGTTATGGTGGGGGCAATGTAGCATACTACATGTTAATTTATAACAGAAATAAATGTAGTTATGATCAAACAGTCATCCTAAGCATGTTTACACTGGTAGAAGGTATCTCATACCAAATTTTCCATGCTAATCTTAGCAAAGGGCTCTGAAAAAGTTTGGTATTCAGACACCTGTATCTGTTTCTGTGAGTGGAAGGAGCCATTAATTATCGTCAAAATCTTTTTTATCAATTAAAGTATACATAGAATTGTGTAAAAACAATTATGTAGCAACTATTCAGTTCTTAGCATCTATTGGAATTTGTTTTTCATTAATCAGGTGATTATTTTTTTCAATTTCAGTTCTCTCGGCATCAAGTGACAAGAATATTTTCTTGGGTGAAATTGAATGAACAAATTATGTGCAAAATGTGTATGTGAGTTGTCTGAAAATGTTTTCTGGTTGCCATGAAGAAAGTGTGTATGAATTGAACAGCCATGAACTTTTTGTCAGTGTGTATCATTCATGTAAAATATTTGTACCCAATACATGGAACTGAAGTTTTTTGAGGATGTGCATATGACATCTTCCTTATGAAGGGAAAAGTTCAAATCAGTATTGATGTCTATTCTTTTACTATTACAGTAGAAACTCTAAATTGCGAATTTAACGGGACTAGAAAAATCGACAATTTGTAACATCAAATACGGTATGAACGAGTACCCTTCAACAACATTGAGAAAAGCTACCCTCCTGAAATATATGCATTCCTACAATGCACAAGATGATTTACGATGTTAAAAATCATGAATGTATCTATATATGTGATTTCATGCCAACAGGGTTCATAAAGTTAAACACACCTAACTTGTTTCTTTTCTCCAATGAGTCAGAGAGGCAATCAAGCATCTTTGAAAAATTTTCATGCAGTTTGGACAAGGCGTATGAAGATTCATTAGCGCATTTTGCCTTAATATCTATTGAAAAACTCATAACATAAATGTGAGTGGTGAATTTATATTTTTGAGCTACGTATGCTACACTATGGAAGTGGGCGATTTGCACAATCATTTGCAACTAGATGCTGCTCCGGATACAGAATTTAGAGGAATAAATTTCCACTGGAAGAAAATTACATATATGCACCTCGTCAGGCGTAATAGATTAGGCCTAAATTAAGCTAAAACAGGGAAAGGATTTTCTCATAGATGCTATGTCAACCATATATTTAATCACATAAACCATATTTACTCGTGTAAGCCTCGTGTATCCCACGCACCCCTATTTTCGGGCATGCTTGTGAGGAAAAAAATTATTTCTATAAAAAAATTTTTTTTTGCCCTTGAGTCTGCATCATTTTGTCATAACATGAATGCACGTTCTGTAATAGAAATGCTGTGCCTAAATTACGTCTACGTCTTTCTCATTAATTGATTGAATTACGTGTTAATATCGTCACGATCGTCATTGCATTGTGCATCGATGCACGGCCTCTTCTACTGTGCATCTTTATCTCGTAGCATTTCGCAGTAATCACAGTTACATACGATCACATCATCCAGCTGTAAAAATGGCATCTGTTCAAATTAACATCCAACTGAAATAATTGCAGAAATATGTACAATTTCAACCCGTGATTACTCTATTATTATGGAAATCCGTTGGCATATCAACAAATAAATGCAGAATGCCATCCGTACCTGATAGCAGTGGTCTCGTCTGCTCTCTGCGTAGAAGCTGTGGACTGGGACGATTTAACAACACCAGAAAGTCTTGGGAACACACGGAAAAAACTAAGCAATGTATTAACAATTATAATTCTTATAAAACTAAAGAAAAACACATTCCCCGAAATAGAATCATAAATCACTGAAGAATATTCATATTAACAGTTCTCATTTTTATTTTTCGTCACTGCTAGCTTCAGATACTCCATATTTCCTTCCTGCAGCTCAATTTCCTATTTTTTTGGCATTGCTTATAATATGTAGTTTTGTACTCACAGGAAACGATCGCAATTTCACATCAGAATGCATTTTTAGGGTGATCATTGCAAATTATTTTATTAGGCCAAATGATCGATTCGAACTCGTTTACTACTCTCACGCACTGAGCAGATATCACGGATAGTAACAAGGTATAAACTCTGACCATACGACTCTTGCTACTATGCAACAAATTCCTTGTCGTATCCTTGCAATGTAGCTTTAATGTGTACGCAAAAGGATCTATCTATTACATAAAAATGTTGCTACAGACACGTAATGCCGAAACAAACTTACGATTTTAAAAAGACATAAAGACACCGCCCCCCTTGTGGCAGCTTACATGGTATCCACCATGTACATTTAAATGCATATCAGTGCTACAATGTGTGGTCCTACGTACCATCTATACACGATAAATGTATTGCTTTGTCAAGTGGTGTTTCTTATCTAGCGTTTCTTCAAGTACCGTTGTATGCTCAGACTTTGTTAAACGCGGATTTTATTATTAATTACTTTGAAATTTCAGAATACTTTACAATGTACGATTTACTACTAGACCATACTTGCCAATTATGTCGATATGTTCACAGAATGCAAAGCTTAGGAGAAAAAAATAACAGGAAATTGAGGAAAAATGGTGCGCGGCTTTTCTGAAAATATATCCAGAATATAAATGCCTATCATTTAGATCATTTGCAAAATCTGCATCAGAAAAATCAAAAATAGGCCTCCCAGTGCATTTTTATGATGGTCCTTTGAATAGTACCTTTTAGATAAAGTACCAGTTTGGCCATCTTCCAGTGTATGTATGTATGTTTCTTATTAAACTGGCAGAGGTAGCTTGTATTAAGGCAATATCAGGTCGCTTATTGACAGACAGGTACATGAGAGTTCCAATCAATGATTGATAGGGAACATCAATGATATCCTTACCCTTTCCTTCATTTGGCTAACGTCAACTGGGGTTATAACAATCTTACAATCCTCCATGCCAAAATTCTTTAATGTATTGTTTCTGGTCAATCTTGAATGTTCCAGTCTTCTCATCTATTGTAAAATTCATACTCAGGACATGTTTGATTTTGCCAAGGTCCTTAAGGCTGTTCTATACCAAACCAATATCTCTTGAGTAACCGTCACGGGGGTTAGTTCCGAGAGCTGCCGCTTCAGTTTCAGTGGGATGGGTAACTTTACTGGGAGGAGGGGGTCATCTTGAGGGGTGTTTGGGGAGTGGCTTATTTATTCAGTCACCAATGAGTGACCACCGGTCCAGATGTTTCTTATCGCTTATTACGTCACACGTCGTCACTCGATCCCTTGGAGGAAGGCCGAGGGAATCTTTGTTTACGAGTGATTCATTCGTCTTCCTCATCTTAGCTATCCGCTTATCTTTGCTACTCACCTAACACGAACGTAACTTGTCTATAAGTGGGATTTGATTTAGTCCACTCTCGCTACCAGGTAAAATATTCGGGGCTATTTATTTCCAGTACAGAAGTAAAATGGTTATCGTGACTTCGACCTAATTCCTTTATTGCAAGATTTTTCCAATACGAGTGTAACTCCGTCTAAAGTGTGTCCAGAAATTGGGATCGAGATTGTCCAGATTGTGGGATCGAGAAAAAACTAAAACACAATGTCATTGTAAGTGTGAACTGGAGCAAAAACTTTTTATGGACTACGGTAAATTATATTTATCCGATAGATGAAAAGTCCAAAGAGAGAACCTTAAAAAAGAAAATTGAGCATCAGTAATTCAATGAAATAAAACTGACTGACTGATGGCTCGTCACCCTAGGGTGACTTTATTTCATAGTATGCCAAATACTGGCTTATTCTATGTGTCATTTAATCCCGGAACTGACTAGGATCTTTAATTATTCATTAAAATATTATTCGGTCTATGGAAACTGTCAAATTGATTGTTTTTTTAATGCTGCACATTCCATAGCTGTGTTTTCACTGTTTTCTATCGTTTTGTAGTATTTGGTACTTTGATTTGTTATTATTTTTTCTAGTGGGTCAATGTTAGCTTTTTCGTATGCTGTGTCATTTGCGATCCATTATTTAATTCCATGCATGTTTCATAGCATCCTTCGGTCCATCGCCTTAATATTGTCTATCTTGTTTCTGTGGAGTTAGCTTTCTTAGCAATTTCTCTCAACCTCTTACAGTAATTTCACAGCAAGTGATTGGTCCATTCTATTTTAATGACTGGGAGATCAACGCCGTAAGGGAGAAGTTCGGCCAATTTCTTGGTAGCACTATTGTCGCCATCCCCTACGAATGAAATGGAAATTTTATCGTATTTGCGTGAAGAAAGATAAAACTAATTACACAACACCCATTTATAAGATTCATGACAAGCACATCATATTATATCGCCTATAAGCCGGTGGTACTTCAAATTGTGCATCTCTACTCTTGTTTTAAATCCCTCGACAATTATGTCGGCTTCCATTTCCGCCGAGGACTTGTTCCAATTCTTGAAGCACATATGCTGTTTGGCCTGTGTTTTCATAGTTCTGCATTTCGCACATATACTGCAGTATTTGCAGCTAAATGGTGCATTATTTCCCAGAGCTAAGAGAGAAGTGAAACGGTGTCTTATATCAAACATTTTTTTTCTAGAAGGCTCATAAGCTGTCTCCTTCCTTTGTCTCTTCAGTGGTATCACTTGAAGTCAAGCAGGAATTTACGTTTGTAAATTGGCCTTCCAAAAGTTATTGAACCACAGTGCCCTAAGGACATTTCAGAGGGATGAAATGTCTCCGATATTTTTTTGAAATATACGAGAAAAACTAAACTGCAGTTCTACGAAAATGTTGATTATATTCGTAAGATTCGGATTTTTTTCCAATTCGGATGTAAACGTAAAATACGCTTCCATTTAGCATTACTTACATAAACAAGATTGGTGCTTGAAAGAGTCAACCCCCTGTACTTTTATCCAATATGTGTTGGAAGCAATTTTTTCCGATCCTAAATAGTACAATAGTTTGCACGAGTAATCCAGTTACTGTAGATCTATTCTAATGCATTAAAAAGGAAATATTAAATTTCACGGTAAATGGTTACTCGGTCGGACCAGGTGACCATTATTCTGCGTTTTACTGTGAGCTTATTGAACACAAGCTCCCCATTTTAACTATTTTACCTCGATTCACTTTTCTCAATTTACTTTCGAGAACAGGGCCTGGGGCCCCGAATTTCCCAGGCGATACGGAGGGGGCCCGAAACTTTTTCCAAGAAATTTTATCGTTCTGATTTTAACTGGGCATGATAATCCGGATTAAACTGCTTATATTTCATGTGCTAAGTGAAAAGTAACATCGCTATTTTGTCTTCTCGTCACATTTCCCAAGTACTCTTTTTATAAATCCTAGCTTTCTCTTCGCTCGGCCGCATAATTCCCGGATGTGTCTTCTCCACGATAAATCTTTAGTGATTGTTTCACCTAAATACCTTATGGTTTCAACGCTTTCGACCTTCGTGTTATTAATTTTATAGGATCGCTCTATAGAATTATTCCTCCTCCATGTCTTGAATTATATCTAAATCCTTGCTTCCTGTCTTCTTCTGATATACCCCAGCGCACTACAGTATCATCTGCAAAAAGTCTAAGCGTAAAACTAACTACGCTACCCTGGGGAACTCCCGATGTGACTTTGATTGTGTCTGACATGATACCATCTATGACAACCCTCTGCTCTCGCCCACTTAAGAATTCTTTTATCCAACACACAACGTCATTATTTAAACCAAAACTCTCTAATTTCAAGATTAATTTATCATGTGGAACTTTATCGAATGCATTTTTAAAATCTTAAATCTATCGCATGAACTTCAGTACTGTTTTCGCCGTTGACTAAAATATCGTGTACAAGTAAAGCTTATTGTGTCTCGCAGGATCTACCTTTCCGGAACCCACGTTGTCTGTTTATGAGCAATCCCTGACTATCCAAATGCCCCATGATTGTACTGACTACAATGTACTCAAATACCTTGCAAGAGATTAACGTGAGTGAAATGGGTCTGTAGTTACTAGGTTCTTTCCTATCACCGCTTTCAAAAATAGGTGTAATGTTAGCTACTTTCCAATCCTTGCGTACAGTGCGGTTCTTTAGTGTTTTATTGAATATTATTTCTAGATAGGGGGCTATTTCAGAAGCTAATGTTTTGTATACCCGGGAAGGAATTTGATCGGGACCTGGTGATTTGTTTTTACTAATGTTTTTTAACTGCTGCTCTATTCCGCGACATGAAATTTTTAATTCGGGCATTTGCTCACTGAATGTTTTCGGCGGAGGTTCCACTGCGATGTGTGACGATGAGTTGAATACGCTTTGGAAGAAGGCTTTTAAAGTATTGGCATTTTCTAAACCCTCAGGTGACTCTAATTCCTTTATCACTTTTAAGTGTGTGTACCTACTGTGGACCTATTTCCCTGAAGTTCTCTCTCTCACATATGACCAAAACGCTTTAGGATTGCTATCTAAATATTCTCCTAACATTTTGCTCTTGAAATGTGATAACGCTTTCCGACATGATTTCCTTGCTAATGCTCTCGATTTTTTATAGTTTTGAACTAACTCATTTTTTTCCTCTACCGATAGACCCTGTCCCTAATTTTTCATCTCAGCATGGCATACCCTTCGTCGCTTTAGTGATTTCCTAACCTCCGCATCATACCACCTGTATTATCAATTTACTTGGTATATATTTATTAACTGCTTTACGGGTGACCTCAAGAATTTCTCTCCCCGAATCCTCTATATCTAATCCTTTGCTTTGTTCGCTAAATACATTAAACGATTCCCTTAATTCCTCTTTCATACCGTCGTTAATTAGCCTTGCCAAATAAGTATACCCTCCTCCTTGGTTTATAATGTTTTTCAACGCCTACATTAAATATCGCATGCACTATTTTATGATCACTAATTCCTGTCTGTAGCTACATTTAGAACTTATTCGGGTATATTTGTTGCGAATAAGTCTAGTATGTTGTCTCCCCTGGTCGGTTCTTTTACTAGTTGTTGTAAAGTTTCGTCGTACCGATGGACTGAAAAGCAGCCGATGTAACACCCATTTTTAAAAGTGGTGATAGGGAGCAGCCATCTAACTACAGACCTATATCCCTCACATCCATTTCATGCAAGGTCCTGGAACATATAATTATTAGTCCAGTCTTGGGACAACTATATAGCCAGAATTTATTGTCCAATGTTCAGCATGGGTTCCGGAAGAGCAAATCATGTGAAACTCAACTTGCTCTCTTTTCTCACAATATTTTAGTTTCTGGCGAAAATAATATTCCAGTGGCTGCTATATTTCTCGATTTCAAAAAAGCTTTCGAGGAGGAGTCTCATAGCAAACTAATGTTGAAATTAAAATATTATGGCATAGACAGTAACATTAAATCATGGATAAATGATTTCCTGCATGATCGGGTGCAAAGGGTTGTTTTGGACGGTGTTACCTCACCGGCAATTAAAGTCACTTCGGGTGTCCCATCAGGTAGTGTGATAGGTCCACTCCTGTTCCTCCTGTACATAAATGATATCAATAAGGTTGTCATAAGTAAGCTTCGTCTATTTGCCAATGACACTGTAGTGTACAGGGAAATTCTATGCCCAAACGATAAAGAATATTTAAATGATGACCTACAAGCAATTGAAGATTGGTGTGATACATGGCACTTAGAATTAAAATTTAATAATTGTCTCTTGATAAATTTTTGGCAAATGAATAGCTCTCCTCTTAGCACTTGAATTGAAGAAGATCGTAGCAGATTGAAATTTAGACATAATCTCTTAAACAAATTACAAGACCATATTTTCAGTGATGATGTTAAAAATATTTTGTGAACCCCAACTTACTATGGTAGACTGGACCATAATCACGAAATTAGAGAAAATGATTGCCAAACTGACAGATTCAAAATGCCCTTTTTTCTACGTACATTGAGGGATATGAATAACGGTAAATATATCCAGTACAAGTGTAGCAATGGATAACATTGGTACCTGCATGTTGGTATAAGGACTTATAGCTAACCCAATTAACGGCATGTTTTTGCATGTATGCTTCGCTATTTTTATCTTTTTTTAAATAGCGTAGTTTTGAACAGTACCTATACGAGTACTATTCCTTTTTTTATGCATGATATGTAGTGCATGTTTGGTGAGAATTCACCACTTACCACACACCTTTATGTTGGCTTGCAGAGTATTATGTAGAAGTAGATGTAAAAAATGTGACGTAAAGGTGTTCAACAGTGTTTCGCAGAGTTACTTATCCTTACCTCCTGTTATAAAACTACACGTATTCCAGTCTATCGAAGGGAGATTGAAATCTCCGCCTACTATTATTACTCTGTATTTGTTCCGAGAAATCAATGTTCCTATCTCTGACTCTAGTTCCATTATAGAATTGATGTCTGCATCCGGTGGCCTGTAATATGCACCTACATATATCTTTTTTTTGCGTAACTACTTTTACTTTTAACGGAACACCAAATACTTACTACATTTCGCTCTGAAATAAGTTTTCTTCTACTAACATACGGGTCCTTCACAGCTATAAATAATACTCCTCCGTTTCTGCTTACTCTATCCTTTCTGTATACGGTAAAACACCTAGGGAATACTTCATATCTGATATGTCCTTCGAAAGCCATCTTTCTGTGCGTACGATTATATCAGCATCAGTACTTTTTATGAGGTGGTGAAATTCGGCTACTTTATTTCTTAAACTACGACAATTCACTACTATCACTGAAATTATTTCTCCCAATCTATTTCTCTCCTGGTGCTCTTTTTCAGCTAGAATTTTCCCCAATAATTATTTTACCGACCCACTATTTAATCTACCAATCTGATATGTATGTATCTGTAGTAATCTGATATGTATGCATGATTTGAACTTCTGTTCTGGGGCCGGTTAAATTAACTGCTTCATGACAGGATAAACAGTGAGCTTAACCAGAGAAAACAGATAGGAATGGGCACTGTGAAAGCAAATACCGAGCACTGAAAATGAAGGAAGACATTTGTTTCATGTCGGTACCGACGGGCAAGGCTGAATTGAAGTTAGGCTAAACGTGCTAAACTTAGCCCCCCCCCCAAAGCAAATTTCTGGCTACGTGCCTGCCTGCTACTGAACAAAATATCCTTGCTGAGCTCGCTCGGTCTGAGGGCTCTGGCTTTCGACAAGGGGCCGGAGGGAGGCGAAGTGGCTCGGACGTTGGCCTTGGAATGGTTCGAGAGAGAGAGAGAGAGAGAGAGATATAAGGAGCCAGGAGGTGGAGGGTGACGTTAGCGGGAGTGGGGGGAGACTATGAGTAGCGCCACGGAACGAAAGATTTTTAGCACGTAAAATTGTGAAAACATGGTTCGGAAAATAATAAATTGTAACTTTAGTATGCACCTAAGGTCTTTGAGTTTGATATAATAGTAGAAGAGAAGGATGAATCCCAGCGGAGAGTGGAACACATGTTTCCATTACGATTACAATGTCAAAGGAAAAAAGGCTGAAATCGGGCTATTTTTACAATTTTCAGTGCCTGAAGCTCTTTAATGAGTACTGCTAATGAATATATTGTTCCAGTAACCGCACACATTGATCCTTAATCTAACGATCAATGAAAACCGATCAGCTCTGCGACTTATATTAAACTCGTTATCTTCGATTTCGCAAGGGTCTTCAGAGCCGGTTTCTGCGGAGGTATAGAACACCCTTAATGATAAATCTCTTCTTCAATTCCTCCTTAAATTTCTTTTCTTCTTCATTATTGGAGAATATAAAGAAGTCATCAACATATGGAGTAATGATAACTATTTTACTTCCTATGCGTTTAAAGTAGACACAGGGTTCATGCTTTGATTTAATATACCCTAACTCATGCAAGAACTTGTGAACTGTTTTGTTTGTTCCAAACACGACTAGCCTGCTCGAGTCCATAAATAGACTTCTGCAAAAGACAAACCTCTTTCTCTTCACTTGCAGTTACAAAACCTTCTGGTTGTTTAGATGGTTTCATCTAAAATGGCGTTTAAAAAAGCAGTTTCAACATCCAGATGTCCAACTTCAAGATTTAGTTCCGCTTCCACAGCCAACCTCTGACTACTGGAGCAAAAGTTTCTTCTAAGTCTATACCATGAGTTTGGGTAAAACTTTTAGCAACCAGGCGAGCTTTGTTCTTGATGATCTTACCTTCAATGTCTCTTTTCAATTTGTACACCCATTTACATGGAATTACCTTTTTACTTGCAACTTCCACTAGTTATCAAGTTTCATTTTTCTGAAGACACTAATTCTTCAGTAATTGCTTTCATGTGGTGGGTTCTTTTAAGTTATTTAGCCCCTCACTGGTGACCTCTGTGCATGGTTGGGTACTGGAATTTTATTTCAAATTAAGTGGGGCAAGAGGTAAAGAAGTGAGAAAGCATTCTTGAAGCATCTATAGAGTTCTCTTCATATGCAATGAATGTTCAGAAACTAGGTTTTGAAAATCCACTGGAATGGAGGGTTAAACCCAATTTAAATACCCCAGTACACTAGGTGTTAAGTTGAATGATTTTTGCAGACTGAAATACCTGTCTCTCTGAAGCAGTAAATTAGGGGGCCGATGAACTTTGAGTACCTTAGCTTTACCACTGGTTAGCACTAAGAGGGTTAAGTTCCTTACTATTCTCTCACATGAATGTTCATTACGATACATTTTGCAAATTTTTTCAACAATATTAATTTCATTAACCTGCTCATTCTTGCTATTGTGGATAAGTACACAATTATCTCCCATGTCATTTTGAATAGTGTAATTATAATTACTATTACCTTAATGAAGTCAATTCTTTGTAGATGGCCACATTTCATGAATACAGGATAAATTTCTACTTGTGTTTACCAACCTCCGTGATGTCTCAAAATCACGTTTTCTTTGGCATTTCCACTGTCAAGTCCCCAAGGTCATCATAACAGCATCACACATACTGCAAAGGGCATTATTTACATGATTGGATTACACTGTACCATCCATGCCGCACTACATCTGAGCCACCTAACCTTCAGCCAAACACTACAACTCCATCAATAACTTTTATAATCGAGTCTTCAGCAAATGTTCACATCCAATTGATGTCAAGACAATGAATTTCAACAAAACAAACAGATGTGCAAAGACCATGCCACAAAAACAAAACTTACTTTAAACCCATCCATAAACAAAAATAATGACACCATTACTAATTATAATAGTTCTTTTCACGATTCCACCAGTATAATAATAATAAATTTATTCACGGGAATTGCCCTTTCTTCACAATACATATATGTACAAGAATGCATACATACTTGAATACAAAAAGATACAGAAAAATTAATATAGATTATATCATTAAATACTTACATGTTGCCCTTTTAAATTGTCTCAAGGACAAATTAAAAATATATATCTTGTGCATTTGTACACCCGTCCACAATAAATAGTTACCACCTCGGAGGCCGAATTTTTCTAAGTCCCGAGTTGAAGGAGATTTGACAACACTGTCCCTTGGCGCAGAGTTTAAATGCCCAGAGCTCTCGCCATTTATTGGGGGTACCCTTCCCTCGAGAACAATTCCCCTTTCGCCCTTTCTCAAGTGAACAGCAGACCGCCTTGACCCACGACCACGATATTTGCTAGAAGACGAGTCGCCCGAGACGCATAGGTACCCGTGGCCACAGAACGGGAGAAGGGGCACGAGATGAGTTCCAATCACTTTTCGACACATTTCTAGTAGAAACATGATAGAAAATGACACTCGCTTTATAACCTCTTTCGAAAATACCTATCATTTATTCCGAGACCACTTTGGAGTCTTATGACAACTGGACGATTTTCCGAGGGTAATGATTAACGTGCTAAATGGTCGTTGCGCTTCCACGGGTATTATAAGACCGTAATATATGCAATGTTCTGGTTGAAATTTTATGTCCTCTAAACTTAACACTTCAAAACGCCTACATTTATTGATCACTAATTGTAAGTCACCAATTAACTCAGATTCATCCAACGTTCATGTCGCAGAGCGTAGGTGTGAAGAAAGTCTTAGGAAGGTGTAAACAGAAAGCCTTAGTTTTATTATTCCGTAGTTTTTTTCAATTGATCACGGCTTCAACTGCTCGTGTATTACGTCTAAATGAAATTAGATCAGCTGCTAATATGATCTTTAGTATTTTTGTAACTCTTGAACTCCTGGAATATTATTTAAAAGCCATTAATTTATGATAATCAATCGCTATCGGCTTATGTGGGCCGAGATTCTTACAAAGGAGAAGTATCTAAGTTTTTCCAGCCTCATTACATAATTCTCTAAAAGAGAGTTGCATAGAACGGCATAATCAGAGAAGCCTTTGAGCCCATAGCCGATACCCTACGTTCGGAAATAATTCCGATACGTTCAGAAGTCGGTCGGTATATTTTTTTAACCCTCAGAAACATTCCCGACACGTTTTATGATACCCACAACCCCGAACAGTAAGCAGGTGGTGAAAATAGAATCAAGCCAGATCACTATAAAAAAACTCAACCGGGAAATGAACCACAGATCTATAAATGTGCTGTTATGCGGGCTATTCCAAGCAAGGTTTGAATTTGGGCAGGCTCTCCATTTCTTGACATTTCCACCTTCCGGTATCTAAATAGTGTATTGGAGAAAAAGGGTTATAGCAGCATTGATGACAGAAGGAAAATTGTATTGGCAAGATAAGCTTTTAGTCGCAGACGTGAACTGTTGACAGGGGCGTTAAGCAGGGAAGTAAAGAAAATACTAGTGAAGAGTTTGATATGGAGCGTGGCACTAATATGACGCTTAAACATAGGCTTCATGGAACGAAGATGGAAATATACTCAGAGCTTTTAAGATGTGAGTATGTAGAAGGATGGAGAAATTAAAGTAGGTCAAAAGGAGGACGAATGATGAAGTATTAGAAATGGTAGGAGTGGAAAGAATTTTGATTGATGAATAGGGAAGATAAAAAGGGCGAGTGTGAATTGAAATATGTGATTGAGTGAAGGATACCTACTGGTTAAATGGGGTAGAGTGAGGCGAAGAACGGGTAGCTTGGATAAAATGATGGGAGGTATGAGGGGCTAAAGAGGGACAGTGTGTGGAACCAAAACTAATGATAATAATGATTCTCATCACTGCAATCACATCAAGTGTTTAATTCCCTTGGAAAATATGAATTGATCCTCACCTAGAAATTCATTGCTCTCTTTTCCATACATCGATTGATGATTCTAAGCACCAACGTAGCAGCATGAGAGACTCAGCAGTTTTCGCATTCCCTTGTTACTCTCACTTTCGTTTTAGATGGCAATACAGTTTTTTCGAATACTCCGACAGTATATTCTCCTTGCATATCCTACAAGCGAGCCCATAAAAATCCTCCGACCTCTCTGCACAGTAGTTCAGTAATTGCAAGTATTCCCTATAATTACGTTGAATTTGTTCTGGTCGCATTGCAGAATTACACGTCCTGTCCTTTTTTTATATTTCAAGTAGCATATACTGCGATATGAATTGCCGAGTATTCATTCTAAGAAATAACCAGGCGAGTATGCGAGAGTGCGAGGATTGTGTGTAATTTGAAAGAAATTCTAAATATATCCTTGATAATTTTTCTTCATTTATTACCTGATTAAGCTTGGAACTTAATACTTATATGCCGTGAAGACCTTCAGTACGTCTTATCTATTGCTATAGAAATCTGCCTGTAACAGTTGTAGCATTATTATTTTTACCATTTACTATACAAGCGCATTTTTCGAGCTCTTATCTCGAATATTTTATGATCTCATTGTTTCCTACAATGAATTACAGGCAAAAACGGAGTATTTGGGAATATTTTGGGAACGCTTTTGACTAAGACATATCGACGGTGTTAATGACAACTCTTGCTTCGAGCTGCAATCATATTTGGGTCGTCACTCTCTCAGCAGTCGCGAAACCTACACGATCATCATCTCGAAGCAGCAATCGAAAAGAAGGCTGCGTTTCGGGAGGCCTCACTCCTCGGAGCCGATTGTCACAGGGCACCCTTGCGGTCCACCCTCACACTGCAAAAATCCCTGTCCACCTTTGTCAGTCGTAAGAGAGGGTAAATGCACCATGCTTTACCTGCTCCTTAAATACCCATTGTGCTTGGGCCCTGAAAGAGACTTGAACCAGCAGGAAGAAGACCCCAGGGTGTCGTGAATGGAGTGGTGGGTGCCATAAAAAGTGTCGGGGATGATTCTTAAGGTGAAAAAATCTACGCATCCAGACCCATTGCCCGTCTCCGCATTATTTAAGAATAGGACCTCAGCAAAGTGGTCCGTGGTCACTTATTGCCCATATTTGGGCATGTGGTTTTGTTGGAGAGGGAGAGAAGGGAAGGAGAAATTTTTTCTACAGGTAAATTTAGATTTTGTCAACGGAAAGCAGTTTTTCAATCAAAATCACTGGAATGAGTGGAAAGGATTAGAATATAATCAGAATGTATCTGCGTGTATTGTTAATTTCAAAAATATTTTTGACAGAATAAAGAGGAAAGAGTTAATGGAACTATTGCGTAAAACAGGAATAAATTGGAAGAACAGAAGACTGAGCCAAAGTTCATGCATTACCGAGAAAGTGCTGGTGAGAGAAGCGGTCGGGGAATTAGAAGAGGTGGTATTAGAGAGAGGGGTTGCGTAAGGCTGTGCGTAGTCACCGGCACTTTTTAATTCACATTCGTAGGGAATGGTGGGGAGGTTCGATACAGGTGTATAGGTAGGGGAAAGTTGATAAGGTTTGCGGGTGATCAAGCCCTGTTCAACTAGTCACCCAAGGACTTAAATCATAAGAAGACTCAAGTAATGAAATTTTGCATGCATGAAGGGTGATTTTAATTTAGAAGAGAGGGGTTAGATCATAGAGCAGGGGGAGTAATTTAGTATCCCGGTTAGTATGGAAAAAGAGTATTCTGCCAACATTGAAGTCCGAAGGAGAATTACGTTGGCTAAAGAGACGTTTCGTCACAGAGAGGGATAAATGACAGGCTTGGTTGACTCATCCTCTAGCAGATATCGCGGACAAGGCGGCTTCATTCATTTATTGCTCTCTTTTCCATACCTCAGTTGATGATTTTAAGGATAAGCTTAGCAGCCTGAGAGATTCAGTTGCCTTCGCATTCCCTTGTTACTCTTTTCCGTTTTAGATGCCAATACAGTTTCTACGAAATCCTCCGACAGTATATTCTCCTCGCATATCCCACGGGCGAGTCCATAAAAATCTTCTAGGCCTTTTTGCACAGTCGTTAAGTAATTCCTTCTAATTACGTTGAATGTGTTCTGGTCACATTGTAAAATTACCCGTCCTGTCCTTAATACACATTTCCTTTTAACAATAGGAGAAAACGTTATAACCTTTGAGTAGAGGTAGTAGTACTCAAGTACGGACTGCTGGGTTTCGAACAGGGACCTTCGAATAGGAAAACCCTTTGAGTTTTGACCAATGCATCTAAGAGACGTTCAATCTGTTCCTAATAATCTCCGTAATACTTATATTTATTAAGTGAGTTTTTTTTATTTTTAAAATATCATATACTACGATATGAATTGCCGATGAGTATTCATTCTAAGAATTAACCAGACGAGTATGCGAGAGTGCGAGGATTGTGTGTAATTTGAAATAAATTCTAAATATATCCGCGATAATTTTTCTTCATTTATTACGCAATTAAGCTTGGAACTTAACACTTATATTCCGTAAAGACGTCCATAAGTCTTCTCTTTTCTTATTGACATCTGTATGTGTCAGTTGTAGCATAAGTATTTTTGCCATTTACTATACAAGCGCAGTTTTCGAGCTCATCGCGCAGTCAAATAAAATCATTGATGATTCAAAAATAACACCGATCGTTAACAGCTATATAAATGTTGATAACAATATTCATCTATGTTATTCATGTTATAAAATCAAAATTTTCTACGACGAAATAAAGGCAAAAATTGAGTATTTTTGGAACGTTTTGGAAATGACATAGACTAAGAAATATCGACGGTGTTAATGACAACCCTTTGCTTCGAGCTGCATTCACATTTGGGTAGTCACTCTCTCAAGACCTTAACCTAGTCGCGGAAACCTAAGCTACCCATCTTCAAGGGACTAACTCCGAGCAGCAATCTAAAAGAAGGCTTTTTTCTGGAGGCCTCACTCCTTGCGGCCGACTAATTGTCACAAGGCACCCTAGCGGCCTCACTCCTTCTCCAACGCAAAAATCTCTCTCCAGGTCATTCAGGAAGGGTCTCACCACAAACCATGGCAAGGGAAGGAGGAGGACCGTGCCTCGGTCTTGCTGTGCTGCTCGGGGCATTTAAAAGGGACAGAGCTGCACTGTTGTCGAATCTCCTTCAACTCGGGACTTTGAAAAATTCGGCCTCCGAGGTGGTAACAATTTATTGTGGACGGGTGTACCTTATACTCCCTCATCATCCTGTTTGAGGAGTAGTAACTATAGTTCCTTTTACAGAACCCGATGCTGAAGAGACATCTGGTCAATTCTATTGAAACATTGTACACTATTAAGCCAAGCAATGGTACACAAAGTAATTTCTGCACATCTTAAATAATACCATCAGGTTCATTTCAAGGCGCCTTTGACATGTTGACATTTCGCACATTTATTTATACTGCATGACACATCAAGGGACCTATCACCAAATTTGTAATTTATTAACCACAAGAACCTGTGCTGTACTTTTTCAATTGCTTCTATGCCGTTTTTGGAGCGAAGGTTCCAAACTGGAGTATTAAACTCAAGTATGGGTCGTACAATTCCATAATAGAAAATTTTCAGAATTTGTTGATTACGGAAATCATATGATTTAATATTAGACATTAGATATGTGTCTTATATTAGACACAGGATATATAAAACCAAGCATTTTAAGGCTCCTGGATACAAGTTATCAATATGTGCGTTGAAATATAGTGAAGTCTCATAAGTGAAAACAAGATCCTTCATCCTGTCTTACTTTTACCTGAGAGATAGGTATGTTCATTACCAATTCTATAAGAGAAAAGAATAGGATCTATGCAATAAAAGTAGGACATCAATGCACATGTCTTAATACTTGAAGAAATTTTATTTTCCAGACACCAACCACTCATTTTCTGGAGAGCATTATTTAATTTGATACTGTCCTCAATTGAGGAAACTTTACAGTAGATTTTAATGTCATCTGCATACAATGAGAAAGATGGGTTGGCTGATATCATTTAAAAAACAAGAAACAACACTGGCCCCAAATGTGACCCTTTTGGAACTCCTGAGGTAATCTCAATTCTCTCTGGTTGACACAACAGTGAATTTTAACCATTTGTGACAGACCAGTTAAGTAACTATCCAACCATGAGAGCCTTTTACCATGAATATCTATGGCTGGAAGTTTATGTATCAGTAGGGTATGGTTAACTTTATCAAAGGCTTTGGACAGATCCGTATAAATTGTGTGAACTTGAAAGCCAGATTCAATTGCTTCCTTGACAGTGATTGAAAACCAGCAAGTTTGCTGTGGTAGAAAAAACTTTCCTAAAACCATGTTGTCGTTGCGCTGTTACTCCCCTCCTCATTGGGGAGCATCTAGATTCAATGAAGCTTTTGAGTACCTTTGAAATACAGGATTAATAGTTACATGGTGATAATTAGTGACATCACATCTGTCCCCTGCTCTGAAGATAGGTGTAACATAGCTGTGCTTAAGTATGTCGGGAAAAATTCCCAGTGATAAAGATGTATTAAATAATATATATAGTGGATATGCCAAGGAATCCAGACAGTTTTTAAGAATACATGGTGGTATGTCATCAGGACCACAACTCTTTCCAGCATCAAGCATCTTAATCTTATTTAATATATCGTTCACAGTGATATTCGTGGAATAAAATCAATGCTGTCATGTGGACATAATGAGGGATTTCTGATACTTTGTCAACAGTGTACACTGAAGAAAAATGCTTGGAAAATGTTTTTACTATATCATTGCAGTTGTCAGCATATGGATCATCAAGGTACATACTAATAGGCATTTTATCGAGCTTTCTAACAGTTTACATGAATCCAAAAATATTTTATATTGCTAGAGATATTAATATTAAAATTATCTTTGTATGTTTTACAGCAAGTTCTAGTGAGTAGTTTACATTCAGCTCTGCATTTAGAGAAACAATTATAATCAGCCTTGAGACCAGTTGTTTTATATTCCGAATGGAGCTCATGCTTGGAGCTTCTTTATCAACAGCTTTAAATCTTTTGAAAAATACTTTGCATATGCTGAGCTGTAAACTTTTTGAATTGGGATAACAAATGAAACTGCTTCATATAGGTTAGCATAAAACCTATCAAAAGCAATAACAATATCCTTTTCTTGAGAAAGATTTGCCCAGTTTACCTGTAAAAGGTACCTATTTAGCTGATGTAATTCACATTCCTGAACATTATACCTATACATACAGTAATTATGTAGTTGAACTTCATCTGTTGAAAACATGTAGGGCAGGATGATACTTATCACAAGACAGTAAATACAGGAGGTTAAAATGGTATTCTGCAATTAGTGAATGCCAGATCTAGAATTATATCCATGTGATTGATTACACCATTTACTTGCTCAATATTTGCAAATTGACAAAAATCATGCATAGCTCTTGCTTGTACTGTCATATTTGACACTTCAAAATAATTACTGTTATTCTTATATAATATAAGTGTAAAATATAAAACTAATAACTAATCCTATCCTGCTGTACATGGTGTCTTCCTTTAGTTTTAGTTTATGTGTAATTCAATATGGTCGATGCATTTCATGTTTTTCACTACACCTAGTACCATTGAAGTCAATCTTATATGGTGATAACATGTCCTATCTAGCTGAAATGCCTTGAAATGACTTATTTCTTGAGATTGTTCTCCGCCAATGGCAGATTGGCTAATAACTCTCATTGGCTGCTATGCTCCATACATATTTCCTTAACTCAACAGTACTTCTGCTTTCAATTACCCTTACCAATACAAAGGCCACAGATTTAAATTCGATACCACTAATTCATCACTGAATACGTCTCACGCTTTGAGGTGACAGTATCAGGTTACAAAGAAATCCAATTAAGTAATAAATCCACTTTCTTATATCTTTATTAGATACAACAAAATGTTGACGTATACAACTACATACAATTAAGTTCATATTATTTCCACCAGTAGAGCTTAAAGTAACTGTGTAACAGATTCAAAGAATGATTGTTTTAAAGCATCAAGTCAACAATGTCAATTGCACGAATAGATTACACCACAGGTTCACCAACTGCATTGGCCAGGAGAAAGTCATTGCCCAGAAAAATGCTCTCATAGTAATTGCTTCTATGCACATTTCATTCCATGAACTTTCAGAAAACTAATCTGAATTCATGTCTGGAATAATAATAATTTCACTCTCGCAATGACTGTCTCCCGTTTCACCCCCACGCCACGTTGAGGCCGCAGTTTGGATTTGAGGGGGGACATGCACTAATACTACTAACTACATGCAGTAACAACCATGTGCTACCAAACCACTTAAAAAAGGAAAACTATAGAGACCAATACTACTCTACCAGTAACAAATACATTACCAACAATCTACTGCATGCACGCTATGCACTCTCACACTAATTCTCATTCACACCTCACACACAAAATGTTCCACCCCACCATTGTCAAGTTCAATCTACAAGTTCACAGTTCATTGTTCTCTCACTAGTGTCTGTGGCCTGCCTACCTACCACCTACGATACCAGCCGGCTTCTGTCTATCGTCAACTCAAACTCATTCTACACACTATGGAGCTCCATAACACACTACTTCCTACCAACTGCCTAAAAGTTCACATCCCATTTGTTCAGAAGCATATGCCTACCAACTACCTATACAGCCAATCTAATTGTAAGACTCAAGTCAGTGTAAACAGCGCACACATAAGTTTACTTTTGTTGCACAAATCGTTCATCTCCAGGTTTGGAGGAGACCATTGTCTACTCCTTCACAGCACCTCTGAGTAATGTAATATGTTGCTCTGCAAGCTCTCTCTGTAGTCCACTCCAGCTCCAAATGATTTGTCCTCCTCCTCCAAGCCTAAAAGACATCATACTTACGGTTAACACACTGCCCCAGAGTGGTTTAGACAAATACATGCAGGAATCAAGATACGAACAGTCAATGGGTCTAGAGTAGATTTCAGAGTTACCAGTAGTGCCTTGTATTGTGAAAAGATCTTCAGTTAAGTAAAGTTGTCTGTGAAAAACATAAGCTTTCTGATGTGTGAGCGTTACTATGTGTGCCACTATGGCAGTTGGCATGTTACCATACATGCCAACGGTAGCTGAATATATGAAATCAGATAAATTTTATTCCAATACCCACTTGAAATGACAACCACTGCAATTGATGTGTTCTGTAGTTCAGTCCGGCACAGACCAAAATAATGAACATGGTTGATGCTACATTTTTTGAGTTAACAGTTTAAGTTAATAAAAAAAAATTGATATTGGGTTACATATGAATCTGCCTGGAGAGTATGGATATTTTCATATTAATATCTTTGCAGCAGTTGATGTCGACCCTTAAACTGAATGAGTATGAAAGAGAAAATGAAAAATTCCAAGGAATATGGGTAGAACGAGAAAACTGTTGTAAACTCTGGGAAGAAGACAAATTGGGTACATGTTGAAATATAATAGTCTGTTGAAGACAATCGTTGAGGGACATGTGAACAGGAAGAATATGTTCTTGAATGGGATGAATAGTGCAAGCAGAGAAGTATGCACAAGACTAAAATTACATAGACATACGAAGAGGTTGGCCAATAGGAAATTTGAGTAGAGTGCACAAGAACAATCGGCAATCACATGACACCTTATACCAAGGAAGTGACAATTTTAAAGTTCTGAACTTCATTATGCCCAGAAAAAAATTTGGCACTGAACCAGTGAATAACCAAAAATCGATTGTCAATATGTACTTACTAGGGCCAATATACTTGACTAACCTCAATGCTGTTAAAAGATCAAAAGTTCATTTATCAGATGAGAGAAAATTAAGAGTACCCTGTTCCTCTGCCTGGATGGGATTATTATTCTTCAGCTTTCTGGACTCCACGATGACTGCAACTAGCATACTCCTCAATGACAATGGGAGGACCTAGAAAGGAGCTTTTATTGGGCAAATGGGAAAAATTACATGTTACTTTTTATCACAGTCAAAATAGTATGAGAACTTTGCATACTATTTATTGAAAATACTTAACTTAGACTATTAGTTGAAAATAAATTTCAGAGTCTCAGCATATATTTGCTGTCACTCATACTTACAACTGAATAGAAACTAATGAAATTTTAGTGACCCTACTTCCAAATAATTTCCTCAAAAGTTTTATATTTGTTGCAAACAATGAAATTTACAGAGATTTTATCATGAAAAAAATTTGCATTCCAACAGAAATGCCAAATGCAAAAAAATTGAATGTATCAATGAAGAAATACACCAAAAAGTCATCAATAAATTAAAGAAGGTTTAAAATGCTGGATCTATTTTCTCTTGAATAATGTACTCAATATCTTTACTATCAACATGGATAAATAAAAATTTTAATTTATCACTGTTAAAACTGCCTTGATTGAAGTGGGATCCCATAATCCACTAACCTGTCATCTTCTTGATCTCTTGAGGGAGAGCCTGTTGAGAGGACGGATTAGTACATATAAAAAATAAACAGTTGGGATTACGCAATTGATATTGAAAGCCAAATAGTAATGATTTAGGATGTTAGAAGAAGAATGGCATCACAAGAGTATGAATTAAGTCATTCCACACTATGTGAAACCATTCCATCCTCACAGAGGAAAATAATTTTGAACATGCGAGTCCACAAAAGCGATGAAAATTATTATAAACTCTACCTAGTTTTCTAATCCCAAGCTATGCATTGTATTCCCTACGTAAAAAACTGCTGAATATTTCAACAGTGATTTGGGCCAACAGTAATATCCAATAGTTACTGTGTAAATATTCAACAGTAAATTGGGCCTACCCCAACTGTTAAAATCTAACAGTTTTTTCGCAAAGGGTTGAACTGAAAATTAAATTAAACTCGACCCTAATTACCTAATATTAGGCTACGCAATGTATTCCCCACGTAAAAAAACTGTTGAATATTTTCTCAGTATTTTGGGCCAACAGTTATATCCAATAGTTACTGGGTAAATATTCAACAGTAAATTGGGCCAACCCCAACTGTTTACGCAAAGGGTTGAATTAATCGCCCAATAATAATTATCTAAAACTAATATTGACCGACAACTGAGGACTGGTGTTGCCTATGGAGAGAACGGTTAACTACATGGAAAAAATCAACAGGTTGGATTTGCGTTTAATTTTGAAGGCCAAATAGTAATAATTTAAGATGCTACGAGAAGTGAGGCTTTCCACACTGAAACTATTCCATCATAGTAGTGACCCTAAATCCATTTAAGTTACTCAACTGATTTATATTTGTTGCAAACAATGAAATTTATAAAGATTTTACCAAGAAAAAAATTTGCATTCGAACATGAATTCCAAATGCAAAAACAGTTGAATGTAACAATGAAAAAATACAAGATTCAGTGATCGATAAATTAAAGAAGGTTTAAAATGCTGGATCTAATTTTCTCATGAATAATGTATACAATATTTTTAACTATCAACATATATGAATAAAAATGTTAATTTCTCACTGCTAAAAATCTATGATTGCAGTGGGATCCCATAATCCACTAATCCGTCATCTTCTTGATCTCTTGAGGGTGAGCCTGTTGAGAGATTGGATTAGGACATATAATAAATCAACAGTATGTAGTACGCATGTGAGATTAGAAGCCAAAAAGTAATAATTTAGGATGTGACAAGAAGGAAGGCATCAAAAGGGTATGAATTAAGTATTACCACACCATGTGACACAATTCCATCCTCACTGAGCAAAGTAATTTTGAACATGCGAGCCCACAACAGCAATGAAAATTATTAAAACTTCGACCTAGTTTCGTAATCCCAAGCTATGCATTGTTATCCCTACATAAGAAACTGCTGAATATTTCAACAGTAATTTGGGCCAACAGTATTATCCAATAGTTACTGTGTAAATATTCAACAGTAAATTGGGCCTACCCCAACTGTTAAAATATAACAGTTTGTTCGCAAAGGATTGAACTGAGAATTAAATTAAACTAAACTATGGAGAGAACGGTTAACTACATGGAAAAAATCAACAGGTTGGATTTGCGTTTAATTTTGAAGGCCAAATAGTAATAATTTAAGATGCTACGAGAAGTGAGGCTTTCCACACTGAAACTATTCCATCATAGTAGTGACCCTAAATCCAATTTAGTTACTCAATTGATTTATATTTGTTGCAAACAATGAAATTTATAGAGATTTTACCAAGAAAAAAATTTGCATTCGAACATGAATTTTAAATGCAAAAACGATTGAATGTATCAATGAAAAAATACACCCTTCAGTGATCGATAAATTAAAGAAGGTTTAAAATGCTGGATCTAATTTTCTCATGAACAATGTATAAAATATTTTTAACTGTCAATATATGAATAAAAATGTTAACTTCTCACTGTTAAAAATCTATTATTGCAGTGGGATCCCATAATCCACTAATCCGTCATCTTCTTGATCTCTTGCGGGTGAGCCTGTTGAGAGATTGCATTAGGACATATAAAAAATTTACATTTTGTATTACGCATGTGGGATTAGAAGCCAAATAGTAATAATTTAGGATGTGACAAGAAGGAAGGCATCAAAAGGGTATGAATTAAGTATTTCCACACCATGTGACACCATTCCATCCTCACTGAGCAAAGAAATTTTGAATATGCGAGCCCATAACAGCGATGAAAATTATTAAAACTTCGACCTAGTTTCGCAATCCCAAGCTACGCATTATTATCCCTACGTAAGAAACCGCTGAATATTTCAACAGTAATTTGGGCCAACAGTATTATCCAATAGTTACTGTGTAAATATTCAACAGTAAATTGGGCCAACCCCAAGTGTTAAAATCTAACAGTTTGTTTGCTAAGGATTGAACTGAGAATTAAATTAAACTAGACCCTTATTACCGGACTTAAGGCTACGCAATGCATTCCCTACGTAAAAAAAACTGTTGAATATTTTCTCAGTATTTTGGGCCAATAGTTATATCCAATAGTTACTGGGTAAATATTCAACAGTAAATTGGGCCAACCCCTACTGTTTACGCAAAGGGTTGAATTAATGGCCCAATAATAATTATCTACAACTAATATTGACCGACAACTGAGAACTGGTGTTGCCTATGGAGAGAACGGTTATGTTCATGGAAAAATTCAACAGTTTGGATTTGCATTTAATTAAGTTGCCTAATAGTAATAATTTAAGATGCTACCAGAAGTAAGGCTTTCCACAATGTGAAACTATTCCATCATAGTAGTGACCCTATATCCAATTAAGTTACTCAACTGATTTATATTTGTTGCAAACAATGAAATATATAGAGATTTTACCAAGAAAAAAATGTGCATTCCAACATGAATTCCAAATGCAAAAACAATTGAATGTATCAATGAAAAAATACACCCTTCAGTGATCGATAAATTAAAGAAGGTTTAAAATGCTGGATCTAATTTTCTCATGAACAATGTGTACAATATTTTTAACTGTCAACATATATTAATAAAAATGTTAATTTCTCACTGTTAAAAATCTATTATTGCAGTGGGATCCCATAATCCACTAATCCGTCATCTTCTTGATCTCTTGCGGGTGAGCCTGTTGAGAGATTGTATTAGGACATATAAAAAATCAACATTTTGTAGTACGCATGTGGGATTAGAAGCCAAATAGTAATAATTTAGGATGTGACAAGAAGGAAGGCATCAAAAGGGTATGAGTTAAGTATTTCCACACCATGTGACACCATTCCATCCTCACTGAGCAAAGTAATTTTGAACATGCGAGCCCACAACAGCAATGAAAATTATTAAAACCACGACCTAGTTTCGTAATCCCAAGCTATGCATTGTTATCCCTACATAAGAAACTGCTGAATATTTCAACAGTAATTTGGGCCAACAGTATTATCCAATAGTTACTGTGTAAATATTCAACAGTAAATTGGGCCAACCCCAACTGTCAAAATCTAACAGTTTGTTCACAAAGGATTGAACTGAGAATTAAATTAAACTAGACCTTTATTACCGGACTTAAGGCTACGCAATGCATTCCCTAAGTAAAAAAAACTGTTGAATATTTTCTCAGTATTTTGGGCCAACAGTTATATCCAATAGTTACTGGGTAAATATTCAACAGTAAATTGGGCCAACCCCAACTGTTTACGCAAAGGGTTGAATTAATCGCCCAATAATAATTATCTAAAACTAATATTGACCGACAACTGAGGACTGGTGTTGCCTATGGAGAGAACGGTTAAGTACATGGAAAAAATCAACAGGTTGGATTTGCGTTTAATTTTGAAGGCCAAATAGTAATAATTTAAGGTGCTACGAGAAGTGAGGCTTTCCACACTGAAACTATTCCATCATAGTAGTGACCCTAAATCCAATTTAGTTACTCAATTGATTTATATTTGTTGCAAACAATGAAATTTATAGAGATTTTACCAAGAAAAAAATTTGCATTCGAACATGAATTTTAAATGCAAAAACGATTGAATGTATCAATGAAAAAATACACCCTTCAGTGATCGATAAATTAAAGAAGGTTTAAAATGCTGGATCTAATTTTCTCATGAACAATGTATAAAATATTTTTAACTGTCAACATATATGAATAAAAATGTTAATTTCTCACTGTTAAAAATCTATTATTGCAGTGGGTTCCATAATCCACTAATCCGTCATCTTCTTGATCTCTTGAGGTTGAGCCTGTTGAGAGAACGGATTAGTACATATAATAAATCAACAGTATGTAGTACGCATGAGAGATTAGAAGCCAAATAGAAATAATTTAGGATGTGACAAGAAGGAAGGCATCAAAAGGGTATGAATTAAGTATTACCACACCATGTGACACAATTCCATCCTCACTGAGCAAAGTAATTTTGAACATGCGAGCCCACAACAGCAATGAAAATTATTAAAACTTCGACCTAGTTTCGTAATCCCAAGCTATGCATTGTTATCCCTACGTAAGAAACTGCTGAATATTTCAACAGTAATTTGGGCCAACAGTATTATCCAATAGTTACTGTGTAAATATTCAACAGTAAATTGGGCCAACCCCAACTGTTAAAATCTAACAGTTGGTTCACAAAGGATTGAACTGAGAATTAAATTAAACTAGACCTTTATTACCGGACTTAAGGCTACGCAATGCATTCCCTAAGTAAAAAAAACTGTTGAATATTTTCTCAGTATTTTGGGCCAATAGTTATATCCAATAGTTACTGGGTAAATATTCAACAGTAAATTGGGCCAACCCCAACTGTTTACGCAAAGGGTTGAATTAATGGCCCAATAATAATTATCTAAAACTAATATTGACCGACAACTGAGGACTGGTGTTGCCTATGGAGAGAACGGTTAAGTACATGGAAAAAATCAACAGGTTGGAATTGCGTTTAATTTTGAAGGCCAAATAGTAATAATTTAAGGTGCTACGAGAAGTGAGGCTTTCCACACTGAAACTATTCCATCACAGTAGTGACCCTAAATCCAATTTAGTTACTCAATTGATATATATTTATTGCAAACAATGAAATTTATAGAGATTTTACCAAGAAAAAAATTTGCATTCCAACATGAATTTTAAATGCAAAAACAATTGAATGTATCAATGAAAAAATACACCCTTCAGTGATCGATAAATTAAAGAAGGTTTAAAATGCTGGATCTAATTTTCTAATGAACAATGTATAAAATATTTTTAACTGTCAACATATATGAATAAAAATGTTAATTTCTCACTGTTAAAAATCTATTATTGCAGTGGGATCCCACAAACCACTAATCCGTCATCTTCTTGATCTCTTGCGGGTGAGCCTGTTGAGAGATTGCATTAGGATATATAAAAAATTTACATTTTGTATTACGCATGTGGGATTAGAAGCCAAATAGTAATAATTTAGGATGTGATAAGAAGGAAGGCATCAAAAGGGTATGAATTAAGTATTTCCACACCATGTGACACCATTCCATCCTCACTGAGCAAAGTAATTTTGAACATGCGAGCCCACAACAGCAATGAAAATTATTAAAACTTCGACCTAGTTTCGCAATCCCAAGCTATGCATTATTATCCCTACGTAAGAAACTGCTGAATATTTCAACAGTAATTTGGGCCAACAGTATTATCCAATAGTTACTGTGTAAATATTCAACAGTAAATTGGGCCAACCCCAACTGTTAAAATCAAACAGTTTTTTCTCAAAGGGTTGAACTGAAAATTAAAATAAACTACTCTAATTACCTAACTTTACGCTACGCAATGTATTCCCCACGTAAAAAAAACCGTTGAATATTTTCTCAGTATTTTGGGCCAACAGTTATATCCAATAGTTACTGTGTAAATATTCAACAGTAAATTGGGCCAACCCCAACTGTTAAAATCTAACAGTTGGTTCACAAAGGATTGAACTGAGAATTAAATTAAACTAGACCCTTATTACCGGACTTCAGGCTACGCAATGCATTCCCTACGTAAAAAAAACTGTTGAATATTTTCTCAGTATTTTGGGCCAATAGTTATATCCAATAGTTACTGGGTAAATATTCAACAGTAAATTGGGCCAACCCCAACTGTTTACGCAAAGGGTTGAATTAATGGCCCAATAATAATTATCTACAACTAATATTGACCGACAACTGAGAACTGGTGTTGCCTATGGAGAGAACGGTTATGTTCATGGAAAAATTCAACAGTTTGGATTTGCATTTAATTAAGTTGCCTAATAGTAATAATTTAAGATGCTACCAGAAGTAAGGCTTTCCACAATGTGAAACTATTCCATCATAGTAGTGACCCTATATCCAATTAAGTTACTCAACTGATTTATATTTGTGGCAAACAATGAAATATATAGAGATTTTACCAAGAAAAAAATGTGCATTCCAACAGGAATGCCAAATGCAAAAACAATTGAATGTATCAATGAAAAAATACACCCTTCAGTGATCGATAACTTTAAAAAGATTTAAAATGCTGGATCTAATTTTCTCATGAACAATGCATACAATATTTTTAACTGTCAACATATATGAATAAAAATGTTAATTTCTCACTGTTAAAAATCTATTATTGCAGTGGGATCCCATAATCCACTAATCCGTCATCTTCTTGATTTCTTGAGGGTGAGCCTGTTGAGAGATTCGATTAGGACATATAAAAAATTAACATTTTGGAGTACGCATGTGAGATTAGAAGCCAAATAGCGATAATTTAAGGGTGACAAGAAGGAAGGCATCAAAAGGATATGAATTAAGTCATTCCACACCATGTGACAATATTCCATCCTCACTGAGCAAAGTAATTTTGAACGTGCGAGACCACAAAAGCAATGAAAATTATTGAAACTTCGACCTAGTTTCCTAATCCCAAGCTATGCATTGTATTCCCTATGTAAAAAACTGCTGAATATTTCAACAGTGATTTGGGCCAACAGTATTATCCAATAGTTACTGTGTAAATATTCAACAGTAAATTTCGCCCGCCCCAACTGTTAAAATCTAACAGTTTTTTCGCAAAGGATTGAACTGAGAATTAAATTATACTAGACCCTAGTTACCTGACTTAAGGCTACGCAATACTTTCCCTACGTAAAAAAAACTGTTGAATATTTTCTCAGTATTTTGGGCCAACAGTTATATCCAATAGTTACTGGGTAAATATTCAACAGTAAATTGGGCCAACCCCAACTGTTTATGCAAAGGGTTGAATTAATGGCCCAATAATAATTATCAAAACTAATATTGACCGACAACCGAGGACTGGTGTTGCCTATGGAGAGAACGGTTAAGTACATGGAAAAAATCAACAGGTTGGATTTGCGTTTAATTTTGAAGGCCAAATAGTAATAATTTAAGATGCTACGAGAAGTGAGGCTTTCCACACTGTGAAACTATTCCATCATAGTAGTGACCCTAAATCCAATTAAGTTACTCAATTGATTTATATTTCTTGCAAACAATGAAATTTATAGAGATTTTACCGAAAAAAAAATTTGCATTCCAACAGGAATTCCAAATGCAAAAACAATTGAATGTATCAATGAAAAAATACACCATTCAGTGATCGATAAATTAAAGAAGGTTTAAAATGCTGGAACTAAATTTCTCATGAACAATGTATACAATATTTTTTACTATCAACAGTTGAATAGTTAAATAAAAATTTTAATTTCTCACAGTTAAAAATCTATGATTGCAGTGGGATCCCATAATCCAGTAATCCGTCATCTTCTTGATCTCTTGAGGTTGAGCCTGTTGAGAGAACGGATTAGTGCATATAATAAATCAACAGTATGTAGTACGCATTTGGTATTAGAAGCCAAATAGTAATAATTTAGGATGTGATAAGAAGGAAGGCATCAAAAGGGTATGAATTAAGTATTTCCACACCATGTGACACCATTCCATCCTCACTGAGCAAAGTAATTTTGAACATGCGAGCCCACAACAGCAATGAAAATTATTAAAACTTCGACCTAGTTTCGTAATCCCAAGCTATGCATTGTTATCCCTACGTAAGAAACTGCTGAATATTTCAACAGTAATTTGGTCCAACAGTATTATCCAATAGTTACTGTGTAAATATTCAACAGTAAATTGGGCCAACCCCAACTGTTAAAATCAAACAGTTTTTTCTCAAAGGGTTGAACTGAAAATTAAAATAAACTACTCTAATTACCTAACTTTACGCTACGCAATGTATTCCCCACGTAAAAAAAACCGTTGAATATTTTCTCAGTATTTTGGGCCAACAGTTATATCCAATAGTTACTGGGTAAATATTCAACAGTAAATTGGGCCAACCCCAACTGTTTACGCAAAGGGTTGAATTAATCGCCCAATAATAATTATCTAAAACTAATATTGACCGACAACTGAGGACTGGTGTTGCCTATGGAGAGAACGGTTAAGTACATGGAATAATTCAACAGTTCATTTTTGCATGTAATTAAATTGCCAAATAGTAATAATTTAAGATGCTACGAGAAGTAAGGCTTCCCACACTGTAAAACTATTCCGTTATAGTATTGACCCTATATCCAATTTATGTACTCAATACACAATTTCCAATTGTACTCAATTGATTTATATTTGTTGCAAACAATGAAATTTATAGAGATTTTAACTAGAAAAAAATTTGCTCTCCAACAGGAATGCCAAATGCAAAAACTTTTGAATTTATCAAAGAAAAAATACACCATTCAGTGATCGATAAATTAAAGAAGGTTTAAAATGCTGTATCGAATTTTCTCATGAACAATGTATACAATATTTTTTACTATCAACATATAGGAATACAAATTTTAATTTCTCACAGTTAAAAATCTATGATTGTAGTGGGATCCCCTAGCCCACTAATCCGTCATCTTCTTGATCTCTTGAGGGTGAGCCTGTTGAGAGAACGGATTATTACATATAAAAAATCAACAGTATGGAGTACGCATGTGAGATTAGTAGCCAAATAGTAATAATTTAGGATGTCACGAGAAGGAAGGCATCTAAAGGGTATGAATTAAGTCATTTCACTCCATGTGAAACCATTCCATCCTCACAGAGCAAAGTAATTTTGAACATGCAAGTCCACAAAAGCAATGAAAATTATTATAAACTCCACCTAGTTTCGTAATCCCAAGCTATGCATTGTATTCCCTACGTAAAAAAAACTGCTGAATATTTCAACAGTGATTTGGGCCAACAGTAATATCTAATAGTTACTGTTTAAATATTCAACAGTAAATTGGGCCAACCCCAACTGTTAAAATCTAACAGTTTGTTCGCAAAAACAATTGAATTTATCAATGAAAAAATACACCATTCAGTCATCAATAAATTCAGTGATCGATAAATTAAAGAAGGTTTAAAATGCTGGATCTATTTTTCTCATGAACAATGTATACAATATTTTTATTACAGTAGAAACTCGAAAATACGAACTTCGAAATTACGAAATTTTGATTTTACGAAGCAAAATCTTCGGTCCCGACCGAAAGGGTATCTAAGTGTATGTAACAGTACGCGATAATACGAAATAACGAAGTTTTAAAATTACGAACCTCGGATCTTGGTCCCGACGTGAAAAAGTTACTCGTTTATACGAATAATGATGGATCACAGTAACGTTTTCCGGCGCTCCTTGTCAGAGTTAAACATCTAATTAATCATCGTCGCCGAATACATTATGCACTGAATATATTACCTGAACGATATCTCCTTTTTCAATGTTACAATAGTAAGGACGACTTTGAATCGTAGGCATCGTAGCTCATAAAATATGAAACCAATCTGACATAAAATGCGTTCGGCTTTGTAACCACGAGTCCACAGAGTTGCCAACGAGTAAAGAAAACGTAAATTTGTAATTTAACTAAATACACATTCTCCCACATCGCCCAGCCGCGGAAACAGGATGTAGACGCCTGAATGAAACCACCCGGCCGCGTCGTCTAGCCGCGACGTCCAGACGCGACAGTTGGACGTGGCCGCTGGACGCCCCAGTGAAACCAGACCTTAAGGACGACTTTGAATCGTAGGTATCGTAGCTCATAAAATATGGAACCAATCGGACAAAAATGCGTTTTGCTTTGTTACCACGAGTCCACAGAGTTGCCAACGAGCAAAAAAAATGTAAAGTAGTCGTGTACGGATATACTCGCCGGCGAGAGACTAATTGCTACAACCAGCATTTTCCTCTCATGATCCCTGGCATTTTTTGTTAACAGTTTTCCCAAACATAAATCCATGATGAATATTCCTGGTATAGAAATCGTTTGCTGCGCGTTTGCAATAACTATGACATGTATCGGAGATGGTGCTATGTTGTTCGAGCGGTAGATTCAGTCGTGAATATAACCCAAGGAAGCTTTTTTTCTTCTCACTATTTCAGACTGATTACACTCAACCTTGCTCGACGGCATAATTATTCCGGCTGGCAATAGTTATCATCGAAGGACTCATGTTTAATTTACCGTCCTCATTGAGCGTTTTGATGTAGTCATCGAGCAAGGCTCTTCATACGCATTTCCCTTCCCTTCTTCCACCGTCAACAGCAAAGAAAATCAGAGAAAGTATGAGTTCGCATGGTTCATAGGGGCATTTAGTTTAACGCACATTAATTCTAAAGGAAGACTAGTTCTGGGCGCATGCAAAATCAATGGGAAAAAACGCTCAAGCACCCATATATATATTTATATCGGAAAATGGTGTACCCTCTCCCCCTTTCACTCCAACATAGCGATCGAAGAAATATCCTAAAAGAGAGATCACTAGGCAGTCCCCACCAGGAAAATTCACCCAGCTCTCCTCCTTTGCTCCAAAACCTCGGCATACTCTCCCCCATCACCTTTTTCTCTCACTTGCGGCTAACCTATCCCTCCCACACTGGCTATATTTCCCCTTCAAGTGACCCTCCGTGTCCCCCCTTCCCGCTCTATGAGTGGGCACGAGCCATTCCCCTCACACCCAAACCCCCCTCCATGCCCGCCCTCCGGGATATCAGGCCCCTTCGAGTGCCCCTCCGTCCCACCCCCTCAACGCTAGGCTAGCATGAGATGCCCCACGCTGACTTTGCAGGCCCCCCATACCAGCTCTTGGGCCCTTTAAGAAGTTCCCTCCCCAATCTCAAGGAATCTGTGCACGCCGATGGGTCTAACTCAGCGTAAATATTGTTTTGCGGGCATATCTTGATTCATGGTAAAAGCTCCACTCGCCAGAGTCATGTCTTCCCTCTCCGCCGACGCAGCAAATTGAGGTAAGGGAGGAGGAAGATAAGATGCGACTATTCGGCGTTAAGCTGATGATTCATTCGAGGTTTAGTCTTCACGCGCAGCCCTTGGCCTTGAATCCCAGGTGGATCACCCTCACAACAGACGTAAGATACTACGAGACCATGGGCCTCGCAGCTGTTTTTGTGAGCGGGCGAATGGAGTAACCCCCACCCACAGCGAGGGGGATAGGAGGGAAAGAAGGCAGCTTCCAGCTTGAAGCGTGGCCTGACCTGGAGCTGCAATGCTTGGACGCAAGTCTCCTTGCTTGATCATAAGCAAAGGAAAAACGATTAGCAAAAATATCCCACGTTTCAATTCAATAGCGAATGTTTAAAATAATCCTGAGATATAATGAATGAAGAGCAGGCAGGCAGACCTAATCTGAATAGAACCACAACTGAAGCTTTCGTGTAGTAGAGTGAAAAACGAAAATTATTGATTTGTAATGTTAGCATCGTAAGTAGCCGATGAAGTGTAAAAGGAACTATCAACCTTCACCGTTGAAGTGCGTGGCTTGTACACCCTACTTCTGAAAGGAGGTACACAGCTGGACTCTTCTATAAGCTCTTCTTTCAGCTCTATCATCTCGGAAATAACCACGCACAAATAAGCTGAATCTAAGGGAGAAAAACGATTGTTTTTCGGGAAGTTAATGGGCTTAGCATTATTTATACAAAATACATAACGTGTATCCATCGCATAGCATCCGCGAGAGAATCTTATTTTCACTGTCTTAGCTTAACGTAGGTAGATACATATATTATGCCTGACGCGGAGAAAGGACCATCTTCTAACGAAATTTTATTCTTCTAATTTCAATATCGGGTGCCAATGATCGCGCAAGTCGCACACTTCCTTATTGTAAGCATCAATCAGTATTACTAATGATTAAACATCGCTCACGCTTCAGTTAAAGAGTTCTCCAGTTAGGAAATAATATAGAAAAATGCGCTATGAAGCTTCATAGGCTTATTCCAAACTGCACAAAAAGTTAGGCAAAAGACGCTTCATTGCCTAATCATTCATTGGAAAAAAAGAACGGCAAGTTAGTTGCCGCGATGTAAATTTCCGCGGGGCTTAGATGGGAGTTTAATTCTTCCGAGTTTCGGGATTTCCGCCGTGAAAAGATGGAACGATGTGGTGGAAATCCCGAAAATGGGAAGAAACATCCTCCGACAAATTAGTTGCGTTAAACTGTTTGCACCTTGTAGGCATGAACACACATTTAAGTATACTTTTATGAATTATAACTTCGTAAATCATGCAAGTACGTCGCGAGAGTTCATCTTAATTTAAGGAAACGACCAAGAGCTTCTTCGCGATGTTTTTGAAAGATACTCGTTGATACGAAATTTGATATTACGAAGTGCCGATTTTTCCGGTCCCGTCGACTTCGTAATTTCGAGTTTCTACTGTATCAACATAGATGAATAAATAATTTTAATTTCTCACCGTTAAAACTGCCTTTATTGCAGTGGGATCCCATAATCCACTAATCTATCATCATCTTGATTTCTTGAGGGCGAGCCTGTTAAGAGAACGGATCGGTACATATAAAAAATCAACAGTTTGGATTCTCCTTTAATTTTGAAATCCAAATAGTAATAATTTAAGATGCTACGAAAAGGAAGGCATTCCACACTGAAACCATTTCATCCTAGTAGAAACAATGTTAAACATGCGAGTCCACAAAAGTTTAAAAAAGTAAAAATGCACAGGGCCAAAAAACCCGAAACTAAGCCTATATTTACCAACCCCCTTTCTCCCTCCCTGCCTATAGGCCTGGAATGTTTTGTACAGTAGTTTCCTGTGTAGAGAATGGGTTAGCACATATGCCACATACATAAAACAAATAACAGACATTTATTTATATAATTGCAATGCCATACAAAACACCATTTGCAGAGATATACAGCATACACTAAAGATTAACCTTATACCATACACATCAGACACACTAGATAACCCATAATACCGCTGTATTTCCTACCACCTATATTTTGAGATATTTATTCACTTTAAACCTTGTGTGAACACCCGGGTTGTTCAATACCATCGGCCATTGCCAATGTCAATACCTATGTGAGCTCACATGTGCCTTCAGAGCTGAATTCAGCTCTTTTAGACAGTTTTATCCAATTCTCTAATCACCACCTTTTTGTGCGGAAGGTGGAATACTATACATTGACACCAAAGATACACCTTTACCAGTTTCACCTGTTCACCATGGCCATGGTGCCCCTACCCAAGTCTAACCTTTAGAATCAGATACCCTTAATACATATTACACGAACATAACTCACAATAGATACCTTACACAAAACATATTAAGAGCATATTATATTTAACAAAAGGTATTACACATAATACCTTGCGTACCCCAACAATAATACTCTAGATACCTTCTCTACCCTGGCATAGATATCCTCACCAGATAACCTCTCATTTGTACTTTAAATCCACTTCTATTTTGGGAATTCCTCTCCTAAAACTTGTTTTGTCTCCTTTTCAGAACAGGTTCATTGCTTCTTTCCTCTCATACCAACTTTCCTCTCCTATTATGCTGCACTGATTATCCCTCATCATTTCCACGTGATTGGCATGGATAGCTGCTTTCTAAATACACTTGTCCAGCCACATCTTTTATCACCCTGCAAAAGATAAGAGAAAAAAAATAATTAGAGTTTCATAAACAGCATTAAATAAGATCAGAAATCGTAATTATTCTTTTATATATTATTAATTCTATATTAATAGAATAGAGATATCAATAAATCATTTGGGTCCCATGTGAGCAGCATTGACAATTATGGGAAACTTCTGGTTTCTTCCAATGGTTTTAGTTGAATTTCCCTGACAACACCCTACAGTTAAATTGCTCCAAGAGTGACCACTGGATTCAGTGGTATTAGTAAAAGTTGTCTTTTTCTTCCTCTAATGATGGAATACCACCAAGTAAACCTTGCGAAAGTGATTGCTACGAGTGATGCCGTATTGTATCACCCTCCATCCAGAAAGTTTTAAATGTAATTATAGAAAAAAGACTGAGCATATCACACGCCAAGTATAATATTATATAGAATTTAAATAATAAACAAATTCAAAAATGGAAAACTAATTCAGTGCTCGTTGTGTTTACGTTAACTTGGGTTGCTGTTGTCAATGAAATCCTCAAATGCTTTCAAATACTTTTTTAGAGAGAAAAAAAAAATTTTAATGCGGCCAGGAGATTCCATTAATGGAATAACTGGGGGATTCCATTTTTAAGACAAACTATTGTAGATCTCCCACTATAAAAATCATGTTGCTCCTCTGTAATAATAGGCTTAAAAAAAAGACCTTATATAGTCATGGAGTCCGCTTTTAAATATCTTAGCTACACTCGAGTGAATGGAAATTGGTCGATAATTTGTGATGTCACTTTTACACCCAGATTTATTGATAGGCACAACAATTGTGAGCATTAAATTAGTTGGGAAAATGTCAGCTGATAAAGACTGATTGAATAAAATAGACAGTGGTTCAGCTAGAAACCATCTACAGTGCTTTAGAACTAAAGTAGTAATTCCATCTGTGCCAGATCCTTTTTTAGAATCTGAGGAGTTAAGCTTCTTAAAAACATCCAAAAGAGAATAGACAGTTTAGATTAAGATAGCTATGAACTTCATCAACACTACACAAAATAGTGGGTAGTTCATATTTGTTTTATTTATTACGTTTGTAGGAAAAGAAAAGCTTGCTAGAGGAATCTGACAGTTAACACACATGGCAGTATGTAGATTTGTTGGTTTATAACTGATGTTTTACCCATGACACAGAAAATCTTTAATTAAACTAAAAAGCATTATTAGACTAATCGAAAAGCCCTAGTTCACTGACAATATCCTCTTTATCTTGCATAAGACTAAATAGGACCTCATCACGACAATATAAATTTGATTATGATAGCGAGCACTCGAATGCACCATGAATAATGTTTCTCAAAGTTCTAGCACTGAATGCCAAAAGTAAGAGCTCGCACATTGGTAAGGTAAGCATCACGCACGTTACTTGTGTAACCTCAATTATAAACTGGATAATTATTACCAAGAATTGCATTCTATTTAAATGATTGAATTTTAAATTAAAACCGGATAATTTCTTAGGTTAATCACTTACGATGCACATAAAAGTAACTTTTCAGCAGAGGGGGATCGGGTTGGTGTGGTGGCTAGAGTACTGGCCTCCCATCCCGAGGGCCCAGGTTCGATTCCCGGCAGTGGCGGATTTTTCAGTGGAAAACCGGTCCCCACTCGAGTGCCTAGTGGAGGGCATTTCAAGTACAGTACTCCGTCCGTCGGATGGGACGTTAAACCGTGGTCCCCTTGGCGCCTTTCGTTAAGAGTAGGCTAATGCCGACGCCGGGTTTATCTCCACCCTTCCTCCGTTTCCTGAAAACTCCTACCATTACCCAATTACCCACCTGTCCTATATGGCGCAAATGACCTCAGCTGTCGGTCGCCTCCCCTAAATAACCAACCAACCAACTTTTCAGCACGTTCAAGTATCTAAAAGAAGGATACCCAAAATGTTTTCTCATCGAAAATTTTCTTGCGTAAAAACTATTGGCTTTCTAACTTGAACCATTCTGAAAGAAAAACATGTCTGGGTAAAATATCTAGTGATATCCATTCCATGTGTAGTAGGTGCGAATTTTGGAAATATGCGAATTCGCAGATTTTTGAAATACGGCTCACCTACAAGCACAATCTCGGAGTATGATAGATAATGACACCGCTCGTGGTTTGAGATCTTATGATTAATTTGGTGTGTCATTTCCATGGCTTGCCTTTAGAAATAGAAAATACAATGAAATAAATGAATCGGTCAAAGCCATCGTAATCTATAACTTGTACTTGATAGCAAGTTTAGAGAATGTTGAATGTTCATCAATTTATATTTGAAAGGTATGTCAAGAATAAATACTTTTTAACTTAAGGTTAAATACAGGATGCAGAAAAGCATACAAATTTAACCTATAAGATAAATATTAAGCGGTGTTATAAAATCGAATACTTCAGAGGGGTCACCCACAGAGAAAACAAATGCGAGAATGTAAATATGCAGAAAAGCATTCACCAGTCTCGTCTCTTTTGCAATGAGATCTCCAATGAGAAGACCTATTGACATGTATTACTGAAATTATTTTTTGGGGGGGAGAGGGGGGAGAGCGACCTACCACAGCGCTCCCTCCCCCCTGGATCCGCTCTGGTTCAGGCCATTCAATTACCCAGATATGACTGCTGTCCCATCCCCTGCACTTACAAGGCGTTATCGTGGAAGTCTCTTAGTGTTGTGGATGGCTGGGATTTATTACTGATATCTCAGGTATCGTCTAGAAATTGAAGCACAGAAATTACGATACCTATTTCGTATCTTATCTTATTTTCCAAAATTGTGCTAATAGGTATTCTCAAGTCGGTCTCAATGAGTTTTGTTCTTCCTCTGAAAGGGGTGCATTCATGAGATGATGTCGTAAAGTTGGGTCATATTTGCTGATGCGATTTAAAATTGCAGTGTAAAAACGCTTATACTTATATATATCTTCAACCTCACCGCGCCTAGAAATGGAAGCTCTTGAATGGCAAAAAGGCGCATTGTGTCGATTAATCTCTGCAGGATCACTCTGTTCAAGGCCAATGTTTCATTATGCCGCCTACACTTATGAGGAAATGGGAATGAAGACGTGCTTCAATGCAGGTATTGCCGAAGTTGAGCAAACGATCGAATGTGTCCCTATGACCTTCTGGTCATTATGGCATTGGATATAATATTATGTTTGTCATAAATAGGAGGCATAGTCAACAGAATAATTTCACGAGATTACAACTACCGGTCAACCAACGGGTTTTTATATGCAGGAAAACGCAAAAATGTCGAAAGTACTCACGATTACGCTCTAATTGTGTTTGCACTTTAAGTTTGTTATTTCCAATATTCCGAAATCTTAATTTATTCACAATTTTGTGTGTAGAGCATTAAATTTGTGTTATTTTCTTTTAAAACTGTGCAAAGCTTTCGGACATACTACCCTTCCCTAAAAATGATTTAATCTTCTGTAGGGTTGTTGAAATGAAGTAGTTAGGATCCTAAGTGTTTGTATAAAAAAGCAAAGACAGTTTATTAATATGTACATTCACTATACCTCTTATTAGTTATTAATTTACACGATAAACAACACGTCACTTGCCGACAATAATCCTCTTTTCCTTAATGTGTATTTACAACGTATCTCTATGGGGCCTTCCTTTTTCTTTACGCTTTCACCGAAAAGATTTTTTAAACCTAAATTAGGTATTATTCTCGATCTTGGCGGCACGCAATCTACAAGTGATAGGAACTAACTGTTGTTATTAAAAAATACATGAGACCCAGCTAAAACGTAAACAATGCAAGAAGGCTCAAATATTGCTCATTTCCTTCTAAATTGATGTTTTTATATGGACTATTTCGAGTCGTCATCCGCTGATTCTCGGCGTATTTCAGTTATAGTCGCAGCCGAACAGATGGATAATACAGAGAGCTTCACATCTTGAATGAGACTGCTTCATAAGATAATTTTAGAGCAATTGCTCTAAAGCACTATTATTAATAAGCACCGGGTTCCCCTCACAATCTAAATTAAGTGCTTTTAGCACCGGTTTCCCTCCAGATAAATAGAAATTTTCGCCTTGCATTGATAGTGTTTTTCAGCCGGGTCTCATGTATTTTTTAATAACAACAGTAGTTCCTATCACTTTTAGATTACGTGCCGCCAAGATCGAGAATAATACCTAATTTAGGTTTAAAAAATCTTTTCGCGCGCGCTCGCAGAAAAGGGCGAAAATTTCTCTCGCTGCGCTCGCAGTTCAGTTCCCTCAGAAGGGTATTAAACATTAAAAATACTGAGTGAGGAGGGAAACCCGGCGACGACTATATCATACAAACTATTCGCAAACAACTTTATGCATGATATGTCAGTTATCAAACTAATACGTTACCACCATCATGGGGTAGTCACACCCTCCCCTCACAATGATCTAGATCTTCGAATCCTAAAAATTCTTCGAGCTTTTTAATCATTTCAACGGCACGAACCAGAGTATTAAGTGGACAATGGAAATACAGTAAGAAGGGAAAATACCCTTTTTCGATGTCATATCCTAAAGAAGGACGATGGAACGTAGGGCATACAGTATATAGGAAGCGGACTTCGACCCACCGTTACCTCCACGCCACATCACACCACCATCCGGCCCAAATAAAATAAATGTCATGACCAGTTTAATCCAACGGCAAATACGGATCAGTGACAAGGCGAACTATCCAGCCGAAAAACAAAAACTAGAAGCCAATTTACGCCAGAATGGGTACAACGACGGAGCTATCTCCCGAGCTTTTAGAAGAATTAATGACCAAGGCAATCGGTACCCGCAGGAAACTGTCTCCTCGCAACCTGACGACACCACGAAGAGCCTGTCTCCTGCCCATAAAAGGCACGACTGATAAGATTGGAAATATTCAAAAAAATATATATAATCAAGACCATCTCCGAACCTCACCTACAAGTTAAATCGTTACTGAGAAACGTTAAAGATAGGACGCCCCTGCAAATAGAAGGAGTTTACGAGATTCCCTGCACAACATGCGGAAAGAAGTACATTGGGGAAACTGGACGGAGCATTAAAACGAGGGTACAAGAGCATCAGCCATTCGACTCGGACAACCTTCGAAGTCGGCGGTGGCAGAGCACGCGGTCCTTGGTCATCAAATCGACTTCAAAAAACGAAAGTTCTCGCCAGGATCAAGAAATTCAAACCTCGGCTTTATCGAGTGGCCATCGAAATAAGAAAACAGAAAGCCAACTTTAATAGAGATTTTGGCCTTCAAATGAATCACACTTTGATGCCCGTACTAAATTAACTTTCTACCTCAACTTCTCCCACGTCTCCTCTTCTCACTACCAACCCACCGACCTGAAGTATATATATACCAACCCACACCGGCATGCATTACCATTCCCTCTGAGGAAGCGACCAGCAGGGATCGCGAAGCGTCAGGCTAACCCGAGTACGCGGTAACACCCGAAAAGTTACTTTCATCTTCTCTATGAACCGCGAAAGCCACAACGACGAAATAATTTGCATTAAAATTCGTAAGCGCTTATTGCTAGTGTCGTAGCCTACCGCTCCATTTTTCCCATGATATGGCACACAGCGCTCGCGTCGCTGTCTTTCTGCCTGTTCTAATGCCTCCCGGCCAAGCCGCAGGCATTAGAATGGAGTACGAGAGATGAGAGTGCTTGGGGGATCTCCGTCCGCTGAGCTTAACCCACAGCCTCGGCCAGCTGTAGGCGACCGTGCCCACGGCGGAAACTTGCGGCAAACTGGATGACGCGACGCACTGGCGTGCATTGAATGCGGCGTACAACATCAGAATATTCTCTCTAAACGAAAAATAACGAAGAAGACCCTTTTTATGTTTGGGTGAATACGATATGTAGATATATTTATTCATCGCTGCCTGGGCAAGCGCAGCTTACCCCCAATGCACGCCACTGGTACATGCCCAACGTTTTCTGCCAAAAACAAAGCATTAGTTATCTACCACTAAATACAGAAATCTATTCACGAAATATATGTCGAAACAGACTCTAAAAGCGTTCCTATTCTTCTTAAAGGCAATTGTTCATCTTTCAACGGCTAGGGCATTTTTAGCATTTCAGCGATATTCCCGTAACACAAGAATAAACTTTCTACCTCGCCCGTAGTTCCCCTTGGACTCGAAACCAATGATAAGTCGAGGCTGCTCATGGAACACTTCCCTCACTACTTGTAGGCTCATTAGAACACTCGTAATGAATCACAAAATTGTTTCTTTGACAAAGTGAAACAACTTACCATAGCTTTCACCTGACGCTTCTCCCGAGAACTCTTCGTTTTACAGAATAAATCCTGCGTTTAGAAAATTATACTTCCACCACAAACATCTCGAGGCCACAGCATCGCGCCCGACACTGGAAAAAAATGAACAGGAAAATTAATTGTTTGCACTTTAGTGTATATTAAGCCATAAATAGTAACTGCATTTGTATAAATTTACTGATAAAGGTCAACTAAAATCATTTTGCTCTAAGTGAGGAGCGACATATTTTTAACACCAGCGAGTGGCAGCTGAGATTCCAAAATCACCCAAGGTTTTTCGAACGCATCATCAATAAATATACACGAAAGCGCGGATAGTTGAAATCAAAGTACTGCGGCAGGAATAGTTATTTCTTAGGGAGAAACTTAGGAATCCGTCTAGCCTTTTAAAGTGCAGTCGTCGAAATTCAAATGAATGGAAAATCAAATGGCTCTGACCTGGCACATAGCAGACTAACGATATAGGAATGAAAAGTCTGAAAAATTATCGCAATTTATCCGCAGCAACAGACTATATTGCCACTTGATCAATACAAAATTGCAGTGATTGTAATAAGATGTCGGATTTCTCAAATTGCTGAGGTTAACATTCCGTCCAACACAGAAATTACACGAGTACAAAAATTCTCTATTTCCTACAGAAGCTTGTACGAAAAGAACACCTACTATGAATAAATATTACAGTTCTAAAAGGTAGACTTGCAAGACAAGTATTACACCAAATTTAATGCAAGTGATGAAATAATATAGAATCGAAGCCCTTATATTCTTCCACAAGTTACTCACCTGATGCCTCGAAGAATGCCCGGTCACAGACTGACGAGTAATTCAAGTGCGCCAATTCTTCAGAAGGAATTGGTGAGTCAGTTGATTTCCCTCTACGGCGTTTTTCAAAACTAAAAACTCATGTGAAATAACTTTTGTTATCTTAATAAATCTAATTCACTATTCTTAATACTTTCGTTTCATTGGATTCAGTAGATAAATTTCTATAAATATTGTAGCATGTACTAATATTATGCCTCGCTTGACTTCAGCTCAGATGCCGCCAGGGAAAACGACGAAGGAGAAATTCACTTTGGCGATAAAAGCAATTTGGTGTGTGCCCGCAGTTTACAAAGCTGCTCAAAAGAAAGAAAGTACTGTCTTTGAAGGCATGTAGCACTCAAAAACATTTAAGATGCACTGTCATTTCATTTGGATGTATGTCTAAATAAAAAGTTTGTATAAAACATAAGGTTATATAATAACCAAACACTTTCTTTGATCAATTTCATTTGATATATCCCTTGCAGATCTTTCAATATCACAGAGGCAGACCAATGTATGAATAATTAGTACCTATCATAGTACTAAGTACTAGTCATCAGTGCGCTATAAATATAATAGTAGGTACTGTGTACCCCTGGTGTGGAGGCAGATAATTGAATAGATTCATCTTAAATTAGCAATGTGGATGGGGTGAGTATCCTTGTTTTAAGCAACCAATTTAACTTTGCTATTTCTGCTGGTTGCATAACTGCGATCACGTCGCCGTCCGTCAGATGTTAAACCATGTAGCGCCTTCTGTTAAGATCAGGCTAATACGCCAAGTTTCTCTCCGCTCTTCCTTCTTTCTCTGAACATTCCTACTCTCATCTGATTACCAACCTATTCTGAGAACGCAAATAATCTTGGAAATCGGACGTCTCCCACGAATATTAACTGCTTGGAAAGAGTGGACTCCTTTACCCTTTTCGCTAAGAGCAAACTAATAAAGATGGATGCTTACCCGGCATATGGTGTTGCTAAAGGCTGATTGGGAAATTAATTGCGGCAACTATAAGTAGAGGAGTCCCTCTGAATTGTAATTTGATAGTGTTAAGTTAGTAAATCCCTGTCGTAACAACCTCAAGGTCTGATTCAAATCCCAAGGGGCCATGAATGTTGCGTACAATTTTAAGTCAACTTTTTTAAAAGTTATTTTTTATGGTGTTGTATCACTTAGCACAGGGGTGTCAAAACTATTTTCGCTGTGGGAGGGGGGGGCAACCTAGAAAAGGGCTTGCATTTTTTGCAGATAGGACTGGAGAGAAGAGACTAAAATTTCTATAAAAGAGCACATTAAGGTGCGAGAATATGTGTCAGAAAGTACCCACTTCGACTGAAAGGGCCTGGGGCAAATTCTGCGGGATGGGGGGAAGGAAGGAAGTGTAAGGAAGGAGGGGCCAAAGGCCCCTCCTTCCTTACACTTCCAAGGCCGCTGACTTAGCATAAAGAAAGTAGAAAGAACTTAATAACAAAGCTTCAATTTCAGCAAGAATTGGGAATAAATTCTCTCCAGAGGTTTTGTCATTTAATAATTGAATAAATCCCTACTTGGATGCACACATAATATCCTAACATCAATATATATTTACATATTACCGTGATTAGCTCAAATCAAATTACCTTTTTTCCTCCTGTTATAAATAACATTTGAATTATCCTTCCAGAGTAGCAGCAGTGTTGCTGTTTCAAAAATGAACGCATACTGCCCCACGGCTGGTTTGATCAGCATCCTGAGTGTGTTGCTACATACTATGTGGCCGATAGGGAAACTACTTCCGATACCCTGTTGCCATGGAGCAACCTCTCATATGGCGGACTTCAAAAGTCATTAACCAACAATCATTCATGATTTAATCGCCAATTGTATCATTCCTGATAGAAATACACATGCACCTCGACTTATGCTGCTCACCAAAATTACTTCTGGCATAAATTAATAGTTTACTGAGCTTTACTAGACTCATTTTCTGTATGAATTCATTTAAGGAATTTGTAATTTTTATCTTCTTTTATTAGCACATCAATTATGTTATGTGATAGTGGAATAACCTCGGGTATAGGCCAAAATATTAACGTCTAATGAATTAAGTATAGCATCTGATATCATTCACTATCCTTGTTCTCTGATAGTATTGGAATTTTTTTAAACTTTTGAGAATTATTTTATTGGATTCTCTGCTTCTACTTTCCGATGTTATCGATTATGTACTGCAGTGCCTTTAATTTTCAGACTATTAGCGAGTATACCAGTTTCTAGATGTTGTTGCTTTTAAAGTGAGTGAAATTATTGAGTAATTATTTACAAAAATATTCAAATATTTACCAATTAGATAATATCCTTGCTACTATTGCTTGAATTACACCAATAGTTACAGAATTTGGTTTGCATTCATAAAATTAGTGAGGTATCAACCTCAACGATAAGACACGCATGTGAGAGAACATTAAAATTATTCCAATGAAAATTTAAGTTAAATTGCAGCAAAGATAATATAAATGGCTTATTAAATGGTTCAAAAGTTAAGTATATATAGTATTAGAACTCCATTTTGAACTTGTGAAATATTTTAGTTGGTGGTGTCACCTACAATGCATGTAAACTTCCTCTTTTATGCATGGAAATACATACAATAATCAAGAGATTCTATTATTTTAAGAGGCGCGACCATTCAAGTCATATTCATTAAACACGTAACAGCATTATAAATTGTAATGGAAAGCCAATTCTCACCCAAAGCAAGTAAGTGACCTTTGTGCAAACCTGATAAATATTATTCCCCCTGGGTCAAGGATGTAGTCCTGATAATGTATGTAGAAACGAAGTTAACTGATCACTACATTGAATTTATTATTGGCTGATTATGTTTACCATGCCTTATATTAATTATAGCCTTCTGCATTAATTATTTGCTTTATCTTATCAACAGCATTTTATATTTACTTTAAATAAACAATAATATATTGTCATTCTGTGGTCTCATTATTTCTAATATTAAGGAAATAGTTATTATTCATCTAAAGTTATAATATATGGTCAGTTTTTCAGTATTTAAATTGAAAATATTGTTAAGTTGATGTAGATAATTTTGAATGGTTGAAAGTGGACAGTGACAGTGTTATATCGCTGCTTTAGTATTACTTTTACCATTAAAAATGTTTAGGCTGTGTTGGTCACATTGTCTTGGATACTGTGAATAAGTTTTCTAATTTTTCTAACGTTTTGTTGTTACAACAGCATTATCATCGAGACTGATCAAGGCACTTGATGTTTTTTAACAACGAAACTCGTGTTGCTAAGTTACATCTGTGGAAATTTTGCAATGTCTTCCTTCAACAATAATGTGAATTTCATCACCGTTAATGTTACAAAAGGCAATTTAATTGTACGCCCAAGCCTCGCATAAAAACAATTGGCTGATGCAAACATTCTCACTTTTTACTGTTCAGTTTAGGAAAATGTACCCGCGTTATTAAGAAGTATCCTCTTATAGAAAAAAACACATCTTATAAAACAGATTAAATAAAAATTTAGGCAAAAAACCTTTTGGATAACAAAAAACACGGTACACAAGTAAAAAAACGGCCAGTAGAACAATGGTTCTGTTGAAAATACCGTTTTAGTGGAAAACACCGGTTCAGTAGAAAACACTGGTTCAGCAGAAAACACCGGTTCATCAGAGAACACTGGCTCAGCAAAAAAAAAACGGGTCAGCAGAAAACACTGGTTTGATCTATTGAACCGGTGCACCTCCGTCTCAAACGGTTTTTTTCAGAAGCGAGAACCAGTTAAGTATTTCCTGCACTGCCCAGGCCTAGTTAAAGGGGTGTTGCAGTAAGGGGCTGCCCCTTATCACATTAAGCTAATGGATGTGAGGGGTCGGTGGAAAACTATCGTAGAATGTCACAGTGTCCAGCATTCTGTATGGTCCAAAAAAATGCATCACTCATAAATTCCTTGTTGAAAAAAGAATAAAATAAACAATAGGAGTAATTGTATTCCCACTAATAGGATTACTTCACATGTAAGGTATTTGCATAGAATTTCTGTGTAATTAATCATTGAAAAAAGGTGTTTCATTGGCGGCTTTGCATTGGCGTCTGTTCATTATGTGTATGTATGTATAACCAACTTCCAGCTCGATGCCATTTCTGCCCCATGCTATACTGGTCTCCATTCTACCTGGCTCCCCTAGAACCTTGCTCCTCACTGCGTGGGTTGGATGGCCTTATCATCAACACCCTAATTTGTCCGTCACTCAAGCCACTCCACCATGAGGAGGAAGACGGCCAGCCTGGGTCGTCCTGCATTCCATTGACAGATGGATGGGGACCAGGGTCTACGAGGGGGAGTCTTAGGACATGTGTAGACCTCATAGCAGATTCGGCCAAGAGAGAGTAAGAAAATAAATGGTTTTTAATTCCCTTATGAATTAACCCTATGTATAATGTTTAAACTACCCAACTTTCCCAAATATGAAGGTACTTCAATGAATTACGAAAGGATAATATAGTAGATTTTCAATAATGGAGTTGAAATACCACAAATGCTGATTATGCCAATGATGAATGTGTTCACATATTTATGATAAATTACTTCAATTATCTGTAAATCACTATTATAAATTGTGTCAGTGAAATAAGATGGCAAGGTTATAATTTTAACATAATGAACCATTAAAAAAGTAAATACTCCATTCAAACAATCTTTACTTTGTGAAATATATATAGGATTGCCATTAATATAAAATGGCAGAAAAAAATTAAAAAATATTCTCATAGCATACTATTGCTGGGTTAAGACTGGTGACTCAGCCTTTATTCGGGCTCTACACATAGGTATTACTAATGATGAGAGTGGAAGGTATAATTAGGAGAGAGTGAGATGTCCCTTATGTCTTCAGTCATTCACAACTACTCTGTTAGGTAAATAAAACATATTACATTTGATTCAAAAGCATTTATTTTTATGTACGGAAAAGCTTTGGCCTGGCATTTTCCCGAAGTGAAGGGAAACCCGTAAAAACCTCCACAGGCCGCAATAAATATGACAGATTTATTACTTTGGGTAATTGACCACATTTAAAAATATTAATAGGTAATTAACCACCAGGAGGCAGTGAGCATTAGGAGGGACCGCCGAAGGGGCTGATTACCACAACCTTGGTCCCATAGTCCTAATGCATATGAGCCACCTCTAATACTTTTTTTATCTACCTGATTTACCTGAGATTTTCCTGAATTGAAGTTAGGCTAATGAATGGTAAGCTAGTTGATTGGCTGAAAAATTCTGGTAATTTATGTCAGTGTAAAAGTGTAAGATGTGTGTGTGTGTAAATATTATTCAAAACCACTCAGCAACTTTCACACATTCTTCACGTCATTCACACGGTCATCATATCATTTACACATTAGTCTACACCTTATTAGTGTACGCCCAGAGAGTTACTCAACCTTCTACATATCACTACACACAAATACCAACTACAAAAAATCTACTGCATGGCAACTACCAATACCACTGCTATGAATACTAAGCAAGCAAATACTAACACATTCATACAAGTACTCTTGATACATACATACACTCACGCACAGTGTAATCGAGGTATCCAGTGTGCTAAGGTAATACTCTCTCCCTAATTCTTCCCCTTTTATACCTGAGAAGCTGATGACTACCTCCCTGTATTCTAACCTAAAAAGATTCAGTGCTACCAACTATAATCAATGTCTAAAATTGTCACTATATCTCACCCCTACCTGAAGTACCGGAACTAAAATGGGTTCCATATGCCCTGCAGTACTACCCCTAATCTGTCCATAGTAGCAAATAAGGTGGTGCTGAAAATTATTTTCTTAGTTAGTAGTGATGCTGAAAGCTAAACATAAGATATATATTACGTCACATGTCAAAAATGCCACAGTAATGATCACATCACTTCGATGTGCAAATGATAGTGTTTGCATGTATAAAACACATTCAACTTCAAAATCTTCTTCTTCATTCATCCAGATAATGCTGCTTATTTTGGATTTTCCTTCACCACATTTTCATCCTAAAGGAATTTTAACATCAATGTTAGTATTCTGAATTGAATACCCTTGGTTATTAATTCAATAAAGTGTAATTTTAAGAATGAATTACTCAGAAAATGTGCTATTTATTAGCACTTTATCAAAAATTTAGATGAAGTTATAGCAAGTTGAATTATAAAAAAATTAAGGTAGTAATTGAAAATTACTTATTAATGAAACTTAAAATTTGAAACAAAACATTGAATTCATGCTTAAATGACTTTTGATTTCTCTTTATTTCATAACATCATTGTTGTTTACCTCTAAAGGTTATTGCTAATGAATAAGTACCCAAAATTAGCAAAGACTAATTCAATCCCTTTCTTTCAGCATACTTATTCCATAGTGATAATGTATGTTTGATAAATTTAGACATAAGACATTTTAAACAAAAAATATCACTGTTCATGCTACAGCATGGCAGAAATTGGCTGTGCATAGTCAATTTATTATTTGGTGGACATAATGATTTATGCGCATGCACAATTTAAGTGAAGTTATATTTTACCTTTAATGGTGAGAATACATCTCACTAAAAGAGAATAAATGTAGGTCTGCAAGATCCAAGTTTGACCCACTTCAATGCCTGAGATAGGGGTTGCAATGCTACAGCCCAATTGGTGTAGTGGAATGAAATACTTGAACGCAATGTACAGCCAACTCATGAGCTGCACTGCCTCCCTGGAAGAAATGAAATCCACATTTATGTGACTTAGATGTAATTGGTGGAAAGGTAGCACATTTATAATCAACATTAACCAATATCTATAAAACATTTTAAATTCTGTAGGTACATATATGGATTGTAAATTATAGCTGAAACCGGAAAATAATTGAAATTTTAGAAAGACTACGTAAGCACTTGATGAAGATTCTGATTCAAAAACATATAACATATAATAAGTACTAAAAATGATAGATTTGGCTTAAATTTGATGAAAATTCATTCTGAAATGTGAGATACAATCTATGTAAAGTTTCAATGAATTTATTCAACTGGTACAACATGTTTCAACTTTAACGCATTCCCGAGAAGAAGGGAGAGAGTGGGTATGGGGAGGTGGGTTGGTTGCATCCCTTTGATTGTGTCCACTGCTAATCCTTACCACAGTCGTTCACTGGCCGCAGTATATACTGTTATATATATTTGTACTGGAATTAATTTGATTTTGAATTCTTATGTATAAATTAAGCAATAGGCATATTCAAAAAACAAGTGTGCCTTCAGTTTATATGCAAAAATGAATAAGCAACTGATGAATATGTGTATTCATCATACATATCCCTACCATTGAATTTAAAAAAAATTTTTATAATTCTTGGCAGCTACCATTGTACTGATACCGTGAAAAAGTCGAGCAAATGGGCTGTTCTAGAGCACCAGGGAATCGTCATATGAATAACAGTAAATTCAATAATGATGGAATTATATTTATGTAAACGTATTTATGAATTTATACTCTATTGGAGCATGTAAATTTTTTTTCAATTAAAGAAAATAGCGAAAATTTAAATGAAAATAGCTTACCATTTACTGTGAGTATGGAGTGGAAGTTCTTGTCATGTATCCTCATGAGAAGATGCCGGAGACAACAATGGGACATGCTCTGCCTCTTCTTTCATCTCTCTGCTTTCTTCTCTCTTCTTTCTCCAATCTTCTTTCTTCTCTCTTCTTTCGTCTCTTTTCTGTTCTTCACACATCTTTTCTTCTATTTGGCCTCCTTACTCTTAAGGATACAAGCGGCGGTCTCTGTAATAGGTTGAACGGATTGCAATTAAAAATGTTAAAATTTACACTTTGTAAACTGCTATGCATATACCTAGCCTAAAACAAAATAATCACATGTTGTGCTATTTGTGAGCATATGATAAAGAGAATAGATGACTGTACAATATTGAATTTTTAATAACTGGTAACTGGAATCTTTATAATTTAATTGGTTTTTTTACATAAAGCAGTGGTATATATATAATTTTTGTATCTATGTTGAAAATGAAGATTCACTAAATAGACCCAATATCCATGAAGTTTTAACATTTAATAATGGAAAAATACATAATAATTAAAATAGAAATATATATTAAAATGAATGGATTGTATTTGTATTAGCATGGCTTACCAAGAAGGCATGTATGTATTCTGCTACAAAGATCAGCTGCAGTAAAGGTGGCACAAAGGTGAACGTCAGCTTTGGCTTTGGCTTTTTCTGGTGCTCCTAGGGAGAGAGCGGATTAGTACAAAGAAATTGTAACCCCCAAAATGTGTGGATAAGCATGCCATGTAAGACAACAAAAGCAAGTTACAGGAAGGGAAAATGATGCAAGAATGGAAATGGGGCATTCCCACCTTGTGACATGTTCCAATTCCTGTAAATGGAAAGGAAGTTACAAGCATGCAAATCCACATTGTTATTGAATGTTAGTGCTACTTAACTACTAACTACTTCAACTGCTAGCCATATATTACCTATTCAACTCTACTTCTACTTGCTAAATTCTTCAGCTGAGGAATCCATTCTTTTATCCTGTGTAGGGAGCACATTAGTACAATGTCCCTCACATACACTCAATGGGAGCATTGGAGGGAGTGCATACTGAAAATAAATGCATGGCAATATTATTAAATATCAGTAAATACAAATGTACTGAAATACATTAAGTGGTCGGACACCTTAATTTAAAATTATGTAGGTATATACACTCCTACCTAGTTATGTACCCATTACATGTAGGTTTTCTCATATTCTTTGATAACTTTTTGTGTGTTGGTATTTACTGTGCACAGCAAGTGTTTGGATAGACACCTTATATAGGTATATCATTCCTACCTAAGGGAGCTCCCTTCATTATAACACCATAGAGTTAATGAAGTCTTTTCCACCTTATGCCTCTAACTGTGCTTTGCTGCACAAGTCAAGGCACCGTACCAAAAGCATCGAAGAACTATTATCTAAAAATTACACACATCACATAGCATCATGATCATGTGCTACCCTACCTAGTGTTAGCTATACTCCATCTATATAATTCTACCAACATCGAATTTCTTAATATACACCAAATATTGCTACACATTCACATATTTGTTTACAGAAATAAAATATCACCGTTTGACATCACTTAAGCCTGTAATAAAAATTGTTAGTAGTCGTCACCTAATTTACCAGATTGCTTTACTTTTTAACCTTTTGCTCCTCTTCATGGGCACTTTCTCCATTTTAATCAATTTCTTTGGCCCATGAACATCTCCAAGTTTTTGTCCTAATTATATTGGCATCCATTTCTTTATATTCCGTTCCTCAGAATATATCAGAAGTAGGTAAGTCCTTACATTTATGGACCATGATGCCACTTACATGTTCCCTCACCTTTCCCCAAGCTGCAATGAAGCGAAATAGAGATATTCATTATTAACCATTGAATTAAATCAGCGTAAATGTAAATCACTCTCTTCGTATTCTTTAAATAATTTGGTCTAATTTAGAGAGGAAATTTAGCATCATCTAAAAATCAATTATGCAGTCCAACTTTGCTATGAAAGCTGGTACCTATATATGGTGGTAATGAAATAATATATTTTGACAATTGCATATCACAAATCCTCTTGAATAATTAGGTAAAAAATGTATGTAGGAATTCTTTATTTAACAATTAATTGATCATTTTTTTAAAATAGGTACATAATATATACTTCTTATGTGGGGATAATTACGAGAGATTGAAATTAACTTGAGCTAATATGATGATGAAATTGTCTTATCAAATGTAGTATTAGTAGTATTTTTTATACTTAACATCAATTTTTAAGTCTTATGTAGGACTTTTAGACCACATTTGTGTTGAGTTCAACAGTGATGGTTACACAAACTATGAATCCTTTCCAATGTCTTCCTAATGACTACCATTTGTTTAGATGCATGCTCAAGGGACATCTGAGACACAATCATAATTATTCATATTTAAACCTACGATGACAATTTTTTTTAGTCAGGTGTGGTTACATATCTCAAGATTAATCTTAAGAAAAATAATGCAGGTAATTGGTAATTATTGATCTAGTTCATCACAATCAACCTATCTCAGCACAGTTTTACACATGTTTAATAAATATACCTGAAAACACATTTACACTTTTAATGTACTTAATTAATGTAACTGTGGCTTAGGTTCATTAATGGATGTTCCATTACAGTTTCTCATTAGCATATAGTTGGAACTCTACATAGTTGTGCCTCCTTTAACATTCATTTAAATGCAATATAATCTTAAGGAAAATAACGGTAAAGACAAAGTATTTGGAAATTAAATTAATAATGACAAAACCACGCAGCTAAACCGCCGTCCTGGGCTCAGTGCTCTCCACAAATTACTCAAGTAGGTACCTGTATTCTATCGATAAACCTGCTCATACCTAGATTAGACCTCTGGTCCTCGGGATGGGAGGCCTGTATTTTATCCACCACACCGACCTGGTTCCCACTCTTCTTTATACAGGTCAGTGGTGTATACGGAAATTCAAGATAATAAGGAGGGGCATGAATTGAAACTAGAAGCAATTGATAATTTGCGCATAACCTACATATAGGGGCTAAAAATTGATTTTAAAGTCATGCGCCATAAATATCTTTTTCATTTATAGTAGCTCCACCGGCAATATTTACTGCATCAAAGAATGTAAAATCATTTAATTTGGAGGAAGCAAATATACTTGTATCAACTTCACGGAGGATAAGTCGTGGGGGAAACATAACGAGGAAATAATCGGTCAAGTTTGCTACCAATATTTGGTTCTTAATAAATGGTCTAGTTAGAGTCCATGGGAAAGTAATTATAAGATGCTAATTTTCCCTGGTGTCTTTAAATAGGGAGTCCTAGCCTAGAAATGGCATTGCTATGACTCATCGAACGCTCGTAGGTCGGGTTAGATCGAGGTGGTTCTCCGGCGGAGAAAAATTCTTTGCGCCACGGTAGGGGAAAGAAAAAATGGACTCGGAGGAAGTGGAGGAGATACTACGATGGGGTGTGAAGAGATTAGGCCTGCATTTCAATTCAGAGTAAAGTGACAACAGTGTGAGGAATTAATTGGATTCTCATATCTTAACGCATTCACCATAACCGAAAATTTATGCGGCAAATGTCACCTCGGACAATCATAGAAGAGGACTGAAGAAGGAAAAAGTAAGTGATTAGAAACTGAAGTACGGAAGACGAAAAGGGAAATAAGGTATTTCGGAACCAAAAAACACTCTAATGATATTCGGAGAGCTCACGAATAGCTACGTCCTCAGCCTAGGGCCAGGCCCTCTCCTCATCTGTAGTTTCAACCCTGTCCCTTGCTTTAGACTGGGAGGGAAGTTAATAGGATTGGGGATGCGCTAAGGGAACCACGACTAAAAATCACATCCGACGGATCGACCACTCAACTCGAATGCTTTTCACGAGATACTCAAGTAAAGGGTGGTTTACCATTCTAAATATTTACCACTACCAAGATTGGAACCCTATCCATTAGTAGGGAAGGGTGCTGGGAGGCTAGTACCAAAAATAAAGGCTTATAGAAAACTACAAAGAAAAGCTTCAAGCCTACTCCGTTCCAATGCTTCTCCCCCACATCTTTACGTGGTCAGCAGCAGCATTACAAGACCATGCCAGAATGCAGGTTCCGTCGTTGAGTTACACTACCCGTTTTTAAATCACGAAATAGGCATTTCTGTTTCTGGTTTTCAATTATCTGCACTCAGTACGTAGATACACCAAAAGCGACGATTCCCTGACGGTAACAAATTCCCTCCGTACTTCGGCTCCTGCTTAACCCTGGAAACGTCGGCCGCATTGGACTGCGAAAGGTTGTTTCACCACATGAACGATCACTCTGGGAAGCCCATCCCTCTTCTAAGCTCGTTATCACACTGAGCCTGTCTCTTCGATGCCTAAAGGGAGGCGACAATTGCTCTTCGGAAGAATTCCATCAGTGAGTATCGAAGCCATAACAGCGTAATCGTGCGGATCGAACCCCTGCATGACCAGTGTGACTTAGTTATAGTAGGCTTAGAAGTTTTGCTGACGAAGCCGTAGTGAACAGGGATATATCAAAAGAAGAATACGGGGAGGTGCTTAGCAAGGATTTTGATGCAATCCATGAGTGGTGCGAAAAATGGCAGTTAGAACTTAAACTTAAAAAGTGTGTAGCTATTAATTTTTGGAGGAGGAATAATTCGATAGAGCGATCATATAAAATTAGTAACACGAAGATCGCAAGCGTTGAAATGATAAGCTATTTAGGTGTAACAATCACTAAAGATTTATCGTGGTGAAGACACATGCAGGAAATATGCGGCCTAGGAAAAAGAAAGCTAGGATTTATAAAAAAAAGTACTTGGGAAATGTGATGAGAAGACAAAAGTGCGATGTTACTTTCACTAATTAGGCCCCACATAGACTATGTAGCCAGTATATGGGATCCAAATGAATTAGGATTCATCAGAGACCTAGACAGTGTATAGAGTACAGCAGGTAGGTTCGTTAAAATGTTTTACGGTAGGTTAAGTAGAGTATCAGAATTAATACAAGAATCAATGTGGGAATCATATTCAGAGCATATGTTAAAGTACAGATTAAATCTATTAGAGAAATTGAAAACGGATGGCTATACTGAAGATATTGAGCATATATTAAAAACACAAGGGTATTATGCTAGATTAGACCAGATAAATAAGATTAGAGAGATAGATTATCTTACTGATAGATTCAAAATGTCATTTTCCCCCCGTACTATAGGAGAACACATTAGCAAAGGGATAAGTAGGGGAAATGTTTCAGAGTAGTCTGTAGTGCATGATGCATGTATTAATCCCTTAATTAATATAGCTCCTAACAATGTAGTTGCATGAGACCCTATAGTTGCTCGTTTACTTGTCAATAGTGCAGGCTTGGTGATCTTAACCCCCTGCCACACACCCTTGCGGTGGTTTTCAGAGTAGATGACTTCCGGTAGGGATGCTGGAGTGTAACATGTCGTTTTAGAGGTGGAAGTACATACGTGATGCGAACGACATGTTAGAGTTTTTTATTCCATTGTATTAAACAATCTCTGAGGAAGATGATAGTAGGGAGCCGGTGACCAATGCAGGCGGTTCTAGGCGTAGAGGGTGGAGGGTATTCCTGCTTTTCCGACTTCGATGCCCTTCTCAAATATTGACTCAGCCGGGCATCTATGGCGCATACAGTTCCCTTGGAAATCTCTATTTCGTTACGAAACTGACAATTCATTTTACCTGTGCTCGCTGATTCCACCTGTTCTAAGAATATGAGGCAAGGGGAAGCAATGTTAGCAATTGGGATTGAGATGAAGTGGGATTGAGATTCCGCTTGTACTCAATATTTGAGGGAAGACATAACAATGGCAGAATTTAATTGGAAATTTTCCCGTAATTATCCCACTCTAATTGATACCACAAACGGCTCTAGTCATAAACCAATATCCCGGGTTGAGGGGGAAGTGAAAGGTCTAAACAAATTAGAAACTTAATTCCAAAAAAGTAAGGGGAAATGAGAAACCTTCTCTTGCACTCGCTCCGAACAACGACCAGAACCCATGAAATCGAAACGGACACGCACGAGAATGTACCCTCGAATGACTATCTCCCAACAACACAAGGCTCTTCTGTTGAATCCTTCAGTATATACACTCGGCAGAGGACACTATAGTGTCCTCTGCCGAGCCCAAGCTGGTTAGAATGCACTGGAGTCACCATCGCGGCAGAGTTGAAGGTCAAAGCCCCCAATGCGTACTTTAAATAGGTTATATTCGAATTAATTCCTAGGGATTAGTTTTATTCCCAGGAGAATAAAATGCAATGTAAAGTCTCAGGAATATTAGCCGACGACGCAGCAATGAAATTGGGCTATGATTTCATTGTTATTTAAGATTTAATACACATGTAGTCTTCCTGAAAGGAAATAGAAAACGCTATTTTTTGCGCCGAACGAAATGAGAAAACGAGAACGACACTCCGATGCCGCTTAAAACCATTCCCTTCGGGTCCATGATCAAGCGTCAACAGGCACGTTTGATGCACATGTCTAAGGACCATCAAATCTCACACGGTGATAAAGTATAGCCTAAAATTTATTGAATTTTTTTAAAAACACAACTGCCACAGCGCCACTTCCTTCGTGGCGCCTCAGGCAGTTGCCTGGAAGGCCCGTGCCGTAAGCTGGGTCTGGATACAACATTTCGATTCTTCTCTCCTTTACCACCCACTGCTAGCAAAGCAGAAATTCATGAAAAGTCTGTGTCAAGCAAGATTTTCATCAGAGTGATACAACGTAATATTGAACTATATTCGGGCGTTGTCAATCGAGGTTGTCAACCTGTTCACTCTTTAACGACGGCCAAATGCAGACACCTGAAGCTCCATGATTCCGAAATCAGAATTCCGAAAGTACGGTCACGTGATCTGTGACGCATTTTATTCTAGCATTTCTTTATGTTTGAATGGAAAATAGCTCTGGCTCCACGAGTAACCGTTCCAATTTAAATATTATCCAATCGCTCTTGAACATGATTTGACGTTGATTTACAACTTATACTCATGCTCTGGTCCCAGGAACTTTCACACTCCGTTAAATTTCACCACGCATGACTGAATAAGTTTATCTTCCACACTCCTGGTAGCGGCGGAGCGTCTCAATCGCAAGCGGTAACTATGAAATCTTTTACGTTTCCGTGATAAACGAGGTAACGGAACGAGGATTTAGGTTTATTATGAAGTGTCGATTTCTGTCTTCTTATTCCAACACCCTGCGTTCTAATGTTTGTCAACTGCAGACAATGTCCAAATTTTTCCCTGTCTTCACTTTTGCAATACGTTCTAGGCTCGAATTCAAGATGGATCCCGATGAATTTATTGTTAAACATTGGACACAATAGACATAAAAAAGAAGGCTGATGCCAACGCCAGGTTCTCTTCATTCTCTACAGTTTCCCATCGAGGCCTAAAGCCTACTAGTAAGAAACTATTAGCAGAAACGTGGAGATGAATAACCACCAATGAGGGCTAAAAATGCGTTGTATCCTTATGTGTATACTTACAACCTTGTCGATCGGCATTGCGGGATTGTCGCCATTGTGCGCGCAGACTGTTAGTTGCAAGTGAGGATTTCAATAGGTAAAGGAGTATTGAAGTAAGGGGCCGCCCGTTATCACATCAAGCTTAAAGTATGCGAGGAGCAGGGGGAAAACTATCGTAGAATGTGACACTGTCCAGCATTGCATATTGTCCAAAAGATTGCATCATTCACAAATTCCTTATAGAAATTGAATAACAACACCAGTTGGAGTATTTGTATCCCTACTAATAGGATTACTTCACATGTAAGCTATTTGCATAGGATTTCTGTGTAATCAATTACGGAAATAAGGTGATTCATTGGGTGCTTTACATTGGCATCTATTCGTTATGTGTATGCATTTATAACCACCTTCCGGCTCGATAAGCCTTCCTGCCCCTTGCTATGCTGGTCTTGGTTCTACCTGGCTCCACTAACACCCTGAAGCTCCCTGGGTGGGTCAGATGGTCTTCTCATCAAAACTTTAACCTGTCCCTCACTCAAGCATATGCAAGCAAGGATATGTATAATGTTTAAACTACCCATTTTTCCTTAATATTAAGTTACTTCAATGAATTACGAAAGGATAATATAGTAGATTTTCTAGAATGAGGTTGAAATACCATAAATGCTGATTATGCCAATGAGCACTTTTGAAGAATGTCTTCACATATTTGCGATAAATTATTTCAAATATGTATCTGTAAATCACTATTAAAATTTGTCAGTGAAATAAGATGGCAAGGTTAGAGTTTTAATATAATAGACCATTAAAAAAGTAAATTCTCCATTAAAAAAGTTTTTACTTTGTGAAATATGTATAGGATTGCCAATAATATAAAATGGCATAAAAATTTAAAAACTATTTTCATAGCATGCTATAGCTGGGTGAACACTGGTGACTCAGCCTTTTTTCATGCTCAACTCATATTACTAATGATGACAGTTGAAAGTATGATTAGGAGAGAGCAAGACATCCCTTATAAGTACAGTAACTCACTGAGAACTAGCATGATATAGATTAGTTTATTTTTGGGTTATGTTATGGTATTACCCTGTTAGGTAAATAAAACATATTACATTTGATTCAAAAGCATTTATTTTTTGCACGGGAAAAGCTTTGGCCTGGCATTTGCCCGAAGTGAAGGGAAACCCGTAAAAACCTCCACAGGCCGCAATAAATATGACAGATTTATTACTTTGGGTAATTGACCACATTTAAAAATATTAATAGGTAATTAACCACCAGGAGGCAGTGAGCATTAGGAGGGACCGCCGAAGGGGCTGATTACCACAACCTTGGTCCCATAGTCCTACTGCATATGAGCCACCTCTAATACTTTTTTTATCTACCTGATTTACCTGAGATTTTCCTGAATTGAAGTTAGGCTAATGTATGGTAAGCTAGTTGATTGGCTGAAAAATTCTGGTAATTTGTGTCAGTGTAAAAGTGTAAGATGTGTGTGTGTGTGTAAATATCATTCAAAACCACTCAGCAACTTTCACACATTCTTCACATCATTCACACAGTCATCATATCATTTGTGCTTTAGTCTACACCTTATTAGTCTACGCCCAGAAAGTTACTCAACCATCTACACATCACTACACAGAAATACCAACTACAAAAAATCTACTGCAATGCAACTACCAATACCACTGCTACGAATACTAAGCAAGCAAATACTAACACATCCAGTTTTCATCATGTCGATATCGGCAAGAAATGGAGTCGAAGAAGTCAAATGCAGAAAATATCGGATATATTTGCATGGCTGACCATCATAGCGTGTGTACTTTCTGAAGGAAAGGTTCAGTTCAAATTCCTTGACTGCCTCAACGACTTGCTACTCGATTCCAGTATCATAACTTATTTCCCAGGATGGCGTTGAACATATGGACAGGGTTACACTATAAAACATTTACTGCGGGAAAAATGAAGATTCTAGCGAAATTAGTTGGCGTGGCGGCTGGAATGGCCTTCAATCCCAAAGAACCGGATTGAATCCCCTGGAATGCAGTTTTTTTTGTGGTATACCGTTCTCTTCTTCTGTGCCTGGTTGAGAGTACTTTAAGGTCAGAACTCCGTCCGTCATATGAGACGCTACACCGTGGACCCCTTGGCCCCTACCTCTAAGAGCAGGCTAATGCTGATGCTCGGGCGCACTAATCAAATATTCACTCATATCCATTTGCCAAATTATCCGAATTGAGGGAATGACCTCACCTTTTGATCACTTACCTAACATAACTATCACTACTTCTTCATAATGCGTCATTTTATATACGATACCTCAAGATGGAAAGGCGTGTCATCTCGACGAAACTATGAGATAAAATAATTTACTTGGTAAATAGTGAATTGACGAATGTATGCATTCGTGCATGACATACGAAGGACTTGACCATGGACCACAGATGTTAACTATCAATGTAAATGGTAACGCTAAAATAATCAATGTAAATATAAAGTTTATGGTGGTATGTGGGCATGGTGCTGCCTAGCTCTCTTCCGAGTTGCCGCACAAAACAGCTTGGAAAAAGGTATATTCGTGATGTATACAAGTTCATCATTCTTGATTATTTTGCAAAAGGTTTGAAAATAGGAAACGTGGTCCCGTTACGCGTTCCAGGGGACAGCGTCCTCCGTATTTATGACGGGGGATCATATGTAAGTGATATATTCTTTTTTTATTACCGAGGTGAGGTGAATGAAAAGGGGTTGTCGTTACATTCGATCGTAGGATGATCATAAGCCTCATTACTGAACTCAACTCTTCTCCACGCGAGGAGATATTCGACCTGATATTTGCAAGGGGGCTTAAAGAGTACTGATATCTCATCCCGAGAGCTCTGATTTGAATCCCGGAATAGGCAGATATATTTCATCGGCATACCGGCTCCTTCTTAGACAGGTCAGATTATTGTCCTTCTTACTGAACAAAGAAGACCATTTTAAAGTTCTCGAAAACTACATAGAAAAATTCATAACATCAGATCATTTCTTCAAAGTACTTCAAATGTGAAAATTATGAAGATACGAGCTATATATTAGGTGATAGCATTACCTGATTGTGTTTTTAGAAGTTACAAGTTCAGATGATGCCATATCATCTGAGCTTGTAACTCTGTTATGCGAAAATTAGAATACATCCAAATCCAAAAATAGCAAAAAAAATCCAGAATAAATCGTCAATTCCATGCAACACCCATTTCTTTTCACTACTCGGATGGGACTGGTTAACGAATTTTGAAGTAGGAATAAAGTTTGGCAACATGTATATATTTGAATTATGACTTTAATGGTGAAAAACTGTGGCGAAAACATTTATTTCAAACTTTTTTCGTCAGGATGTGGACTAGTTGTTCCATCGACTTCCGAATGCATTTGGGAAGGACAAACCACTCTTCATCAAATCAGACGCTTATATACCAATCGCGCTAAAGATACCAGGGTAGATACTCTACGACAACCTCGTGAATCTCATTCTCGTGGATTTTGCCGGCGAAAGTCCTCAAGTTCACGGCAGCAGTGAAAATCATCTTTAATAGCCATTTTTACGATATTGGTCCAAATAATCCATTACTTTATTTAAGCTCTGTCAACTTTGTCTTCGTAAATATAATTTCTAACCCTTTTTAATTTCAGAAGAGCTGCTTGAATATGGTAAAAATCACAGGGTTGATTTGAAAAATTAATTAATTTTGAGTTACTGCTATTATGAAGTCGTCTTTGACACTGATCGGGAATACTTGTTCAACAGGACCAGCATGAACTATTATTTACCAATTACTTTCCCTGCCTAAATGTATTGTAGACATTTTCCTTCGAACGTAAGGTATTCTATTCTATAGAATTTCTGCAAATATTTCTGTAGAAATATTTCTACGGAGTTCTACCGAAAAAGTTCTACTGAAAAGAGAGACTACTGCAAAAAATGTTGATGTCATACTGTTTCTTCGGTATTTTACGGAAAATTTCAATGAGAACTAGTTCCAAATATCGTAGGCTCTAAGAAAACCCGGGACACCTCCACATAATATATTCCCATAATCCCTTAGACCATATCCCTAAGGAATGAGCAGAAACATCAGAGAATTATGACATAGATTTGGGCTAATTGTGATAAGATGAAAAAGATATTTGAAATCGCACATGACACTTGACTTTAAATAATTACTTGAAATCAATTTTGAAAAAGAAAGTGAATTAAGAGTTCATCAATACTGAAAGATATTAACGACATTAAAAAGAACAATAATCATCTGTTTTACAACAAAAAATTGCGTGACACAATATGGTACCATATATCGAATTCCAATAATTTGCTAAATATATCTACCGTTTTCTCGGTAACCACCTTTTGCCTTATTCCTACTCCAGGAGGTAGGTCCAATAGCGTTAAAGTCTTTTAAATAAAAATATGTGATGAATTTGCTAAAAATGTTCCAAATTTGAGAGTAATATACAAAAATGTAAAAATGAAAAACCCTGCAGTGTGGGGCTATTTAGCTTGAAAGTGGGTAATACTGTATATTTAAATTTGGAAAGAAGGCAGAGAACGCCATATCATGGATGGTATCGTCTGAGTTACGAGGGAGAGAAGACTTTGTCTTCCCTTTGTCAAACCATGGCATTTGTCTCATTGTCCTGACTCCTAGTTGCCGTATACAATAATCTTTTGTGATTGCGTATACATTTTAATGTAGGAAAATAGTATTGGGGCGATCTTCATTGTATTTAGTATAAAATCCTCCTTGCTGGGGCCAGATTCCTTTTTTGATGTGAATGACACTCAATACCTTGTTTGTGGGTTTAAGCAGTCATTACCTAATCAGCGGCGTTGGAAGTGGGGGGCAGGATGGGCCGAAAGCCCCCCCTAGAAATTGCCAAGGGCCCTTGAGAAATGAGTAGTGTTCATTAATAAAAATTAAGTTTCACTTGTTTCCTGCTTGCTTTTTCCCTTCTGACACATATTCTCACTATTCATATGCTCTTTTGGTGAAATTCTAGTCTCTACCTCTTCCTATCCGCAAAAAATGCGGGCCCTTTTCTTGGGCGCCGGGCCCATTTCTTAGAAGCCGGGCCTTTTTCAAGGTTGCCTCCCTCAGTGAATATAGTTCTGACGCCCCTGTATCTGATTAACTAGCGTATCTATAGTTTATTTTATTCCAATTCAACGTCTTCAAAGTTCGCTTGGATCGTATTTCCCGCAACGCAAAACAATGACGCAAGGAAAAGGCTTTGTGCGAAGTATGATAAGGGAGATTTAAATCACCGTCGTCGTCGATTTCGGTGTCGAAATGTTGCGGGTAATTATTTTTGTTTTCATTGCCTTAGAGAAAAAATCGTATTCATAAGAGTTTACAGAAACCATTAAAGTATCACTCGGCGTAATGATTTTCTTTAGTGTGTAATACATAATTAGGTATGTTTTCGGTTATTTTTTTCCAGATTTTATGCATTCATGGGTATCGCCAAAATGCATCTATTTTTAGAGAAAAAACAGGTAGCTTGAGAAAAATGCTGAAAAAGGTCGCTGAGATGGTGTTTGTAACGGCCCCTCTACATGTTTCAGACAGTGATTACCGCAACGAGAGTGGAACTGTTGTAGGTGAGATCTTGTTTGTGTGAGCAGGTTGCTTCCAAGATTGTTGAACTCCGTTTTCGCAGGATAACTGTTTTAAGTTCGATACCCTTAAGCTCACATCTACCTACTATTGTATTATTAACGGGGGTTATTGTATTATATCCGTAATGGTTGGTGACATTTCCGCTATTCGTACTGTGTTACGGATATATTACAGAGCCAAATTGCAAATTTACTTTACAAATTTTATTACACATGTTTCAGAGCCAAATTATAAATTTGTTACATGCAATTTCTTTCATAACACAAGTGTATAACAATAGTAAATCGAAAATAAAAGTGTACACGAAACACAACGAAACACGAAACACGTAGCACTGTAACACGAAATTTATCATGTTGAAATTATACCTCTCAGATACATCTCTTGAGATATCTCGAATACCACATGTGATGTTTCAGAGCTTTTCTTGTGACTTTTAGAGATATCTCTGAGACTTCTCCGAGATGTCACTATGTAAAAAAAAATGGTCTCAAAAAGGCTGTGATCTTTCTCCTGTAATTTTTAATGTTTACATCGAGAGAGCCATCAATGAAATCAAGGAGAAGTGTTCTGTAGTTAATATCCACGGAGAAAAAATCAGGATGCTGCGATTCACTGCGATGATGTAGCACTCATAGCAGAGACAGAGAAGGATCATAATAAGACTCTAATAACATTGGAAAGGACAATGGCCAGATATCATCTGAAGATCAATAAGAAAAAGACTAAGATATTGGTGTGCAGCAAGAAAGAAGAGGCCAATACTAACCTTAAACTAGGAAAACAAAAACTGGAAGAGGTGAAAGAGTTCTGTTACCTTGGAAGCCGAGTAACCAACGATGGATGAAGGAAGAAAGAAGTAGTGAGCAGAATAGTCCAGGCAAAGTGGGCATTCTATCAAAAGAGGAGTCTACTTACAGTTGGAAATACAAGTGTAGAAGTAAGGAAACAATTCATCAGAATATGCATCTGGAGCATTTTTATTTATGGCAGTGAGGCATGAACAATGACAGCAGTGGAAAGGAAAAGGATGGAAGCATTCAAAATGTGGTGCTACAGAAGAATGATGAAGATTAAATGGATCGACCGAGTAAGTAACGAGGAAGTCCTAAGAAGAGTAGGGGAAAAGAGAAATCTTCTGAATACCCTAAGAAGAAGATGGAACAACTTAATCGGCCACATCATGAGATATGGTGGCCTGATGAAGACAATCGTCGAGGGACAAGTGGACGGGAAGAATGGTAAAGGAAGGCCTCGTGCGAGATATAGGGAACAAGTGATGAAGGATGTGAAAGAGAAGAAACGCGTAAGTATGAAGAGATTAGCCGATAGAATGACTCAGTGGAGAACTGCGTCAAACCAATCTGAGGATTGATGACCAATGATGATGAAAATTTTCCTCAATAATCGCATGTACATATTTATAACTTTTATCATTAATATGAAAAGCATTAGTGTATGAAATCACTCTACAGTCACCCAAGTAACTTGAAAAAAGAGTAAAACAAGTCATTATGAATATTAATACATATTTTTACGTATGAGGAAAACTATACAATTACGAATCCAAATAGATGCATTTTGCCACCCCTTTATATAATTAGATTTAGATTAGATAATATTAGATTAGATAATATTAATTTAAATGTCACTCGTGCAAATGTAGTATGCACGTTACTCAATTTTAACTGGATAATAATCAGGGTTTATAGGAACCTGGAAAAGTCAGGGAAAATGAAAACGGTCATGGAAATCCTGGACAAGTTAGGGAAAATGAAAATGAAAACTCCTATAAACCCTGATATTGTTCTTACTTGATGCAACATTGTGGCAATGTATGCAATGTTATGTAATATTGTGCTGGTTGATGCAACTTGTCCTGTTTCTCAACTCGACTAAATCTCAACTTTCCCTGACCTGGTGGTCAGGGAAAAATCACAAAATGTTTAAATTTATCACCTGAAAATGCCAAGAGATCAAAAACTGCACATAGGAGTGGAGGAGGAGGGTGAAGGAGGGGACGGCTGGCCTCAGGCTGGCTTCACTGTGGAGGCAGCCCAGGGGACCTATTCTGGTTCTTTCTGGCTATAGCCTGCATGATTTGGTGAATAGATTGGCGAAAGGTGTGCGCATTCATATTTTCATTTTCATTCTCTAGCGATTTCACCAGGAATGCTTTGCTTTGTCCCTCTGGCGAGGAAAACGTTATTCTCAGTCAAATTTGAAGTCACTTAGCCAAATTTGTAGAAGGATGTGAGGAAGAAAAAATGAAGATTGATTCAAAGAGCTACTTTAACATGACATCAGGTTTGAAGTAAAAGCCAGGTTAGCCTTCTTTGCATATATTTTTCTGCAATTAAAACCCTTTCTGAAGGCATATCAATGTAAGGAATGATAATTTTTATTTTGTTGACTTAAAGTTGTTGATCTCTTATTACTGGAAGTTCATATGATTAATATGATAATAAACCTACAATTTTTCATAAGTTTAGACTTCTTTGCTTCCTCACTACCACTTTTATCTCTATAAATGACCGAAATCTTGGAGTTTTCAGGCGCTCAAAAGTCAGGGAAAATCACTAATAATGGTCTGGAAATCCTGGAAAAGTCAGGGAAAATAAAAATGAAAACTCCTATAAACCCTGATATTGTTCTTACTTGATGCAACATTGTGGCAATGTACGCAATGTTATGTAATATTGTGCTGGTTGATGCAACTTTGTGGCAAAGTACACCTTGTCGAGTAACATTGTTGAGATAAAGTAAGAGTTTTCTTGAGTAAGTAGCTATTGCTGAGAACCTTAGGACAGTGTTACAAGAGAGAGACTGAAACAGTGCTGGTAATGTGAAGGTAACTCTGCAAGTTAATGAATATTTTATAGATTTATGCATATTTTATAGATATAGGTTCTGATGAAGGTTCCCTGGAATTGAATATTTTATAGCCTCTAATGAGGGCTCTTTGGAAATTATTTATACAATCGTCTAGAGTTGATGCAGTCTTAATTCTATTAAAATTATATCCTGTATTTTTATAAAAATTCCCTGAAGGTTTGCTTGTCTCTATTAATTCTTTCCCATCACCAAAAATCTCCTTAGTTGGCACAATACTAAAAAATGACCAAAGAACTTGTGTATGTGAAGAATATTGTGAAGTATGTGAAGAAGCTAAGGATTTTAACAAGCAACTTCTCGCCTTCTGCAGTCCTTTCATGCATATAAAAAAGAAAGATTGTGGAAAAAAACCTTCCCATAGCCTTAATTTCCCAAAGCCTTCATAAAATATCGTGGCAGGTTTATTTGCTGTCAGGGTAACATGTAAGGGAGTTCATTGGAACAGAATTAACGTATCTAAAAAGAATGTAAGTTATAAAAAAATCTTATGTGCAACTCTCTTGCAAATATTTAATGGAGTTCATTAAAACTGCCTGATGATGCATACATCAAAGGTATGTATTGACAAGTATCATCTATTGAAATATAGTGCAAAGCTGAGGAGTTTCTATATGAAGACCGATTTTGATTCTGGGAAGCAAGGGTGAAAGAGAAGCAATTTTGGCCCTTAGGCTGCTCATAGAGGAGAGAATAGAAGGTAACAACCTAACGTTAATTGTGTTTGTGGAATTGGATAAGGCTTTTGGCATTGGAGATTGGAGTTCTGAAAGGAATTGTATAACTATGGCGTGTGAGAATATGAAGGGTAGGGGGGCCAGTTCCTTTCCCTGGGCCACCTGCGATTTCCTACGAAGTTCTGACACCCAGAAAATCGAATTTCGAAAAGGATTTTAGGTGGGGGTGTCCAGAAAGGCTCTTGATTTTCTTCTTATATCAACCAAATTAGTTCTTTCAATCCAGGAAGTTGGTTTTTCATTTACTTGTGTTTACAATATAGTTATGAATGAGAAAGCATAATACAATCTATTAATTTTTTTGGATTTAGTGTGAATTTTGGCTGAAGTACATGAGGAACTTATGGAAGAAGTGCAAACAGAAATGTGAATGACTGAGCAGGCAAACATGCACTACAAAGAAAAATGACATCCAACAATGGAACAGGAAAATCATAATGTTGGACAAGCTCAGACATGAGATTGGCTCGATTTTAGGGCATGATTGATATAGATTCTTCATAGGTTAGGGGAAACACATGGTTTATGAGACTTCTTAACCCTAGGTGGTGATGCCCAGTATGACAGATCAAAGGTATAATCTTATTGGTGATGCACATGATAACATATAATGCTTCAGTTCATGCTTTTCACTAGCTTCCTATTTTATGCTGCTCTTCTGATATATGAACCACAATATGAATCAATTAATTTCGTTATATAAAGATAATTCAAGGGAATATGTACCTACTCATTTAGCCTTCCAAAAAACCCCAGAGTCCATATCAGTCCAGGAGACCGACGTCACCACTCGTATTCAGTCATTTAAACTCTTAAATGATACTGTTTTATCCACACATATGATAGCTTCTCAGGATAAAATATCAAATGTTATCATATTAATATGCTTTCTTTTACAGATGGAAGAGGGTGGTGGTTCTCTGGTCCTGACAATTATTTTAAAGCTCTTGATCCATCTGACCACTGTTTTGGATTTGAAGAGAGCTTAAAAGTTGTGGAGAAGGCTTTTAAGGAAGAAGGGCCTTTTGATGGTATTTTAGGCTTCTCGCAAGGTGCAGCATTTTTGGCCATCTTATGTGCAATGCAACAGAGGAATGGTAGGAATATTACTATAATTAAGTGCATTGTGATTCACTTATGGAAGGCACCATAATCTGGTTTTGATTACCCTAAGCGGAGTTATTCCCTGATATATCCTGAAGGTTAAGGATTCCATAGAGAAAAATCATCCCTTTGACTGGGAGTCAGATTTGGATGCTTTTGATCTCTACATAAGGCTTTACCCAGGTAGTTACATTCATGGGAGAGTACCAAGCTGCAAGTTAAGCTACCAAGGCTTCCTCCTCGTATGTGAATGTAACTAACTGGCCAAATCGTAAAGAGTTATATCATGGGATATCAGGTTGAACTACCGGTGTTTGTGAATGATTTTTGTATAATGGCTGCTAATTTACTGTGCATTAACAATATCTGTTGGTGTTAGAATGGTGGCATATCTGGGCCTCTATAACAGTTCAATGTTCTTCAAAACTCAAAGGAAGTAGACCCCTTCTGTTTCGGATAATTACAATCAATGTTTAATGTAAGGTAAGGAGTAGCTAAATTTGCAGCCCTTACTTTTTCTATTTATATAAATGTCTGGCTATCGCCCATTACTTTCTTAATTACTTTCCTGCAATGTATTCATATCTAGGGTGCCATTATTTTTTTCTTTCCATCTGGTGCTGTATCAATGAACCCCCATGCTACCCATTTCTTTTCATTCGCACTTGCCCCTTTATTTATCGGCAACACATTCATATGCATGACTTATTTTTCACAGTTATCAGTAAGAATTATATGATGTAAATTCATTTCTAACTTTTCCATAATGGTAATGTTTTTATCTGATTTTTGGAGGCATTTTAATTTCAATTAGTGCATGTAGATTTAAGGTATAAAAGACTTATTATGTGGTGTGCATTATTGAGGACTTGATTGAAGGTGAAATGAAAATTATGAAATAACTTGCTCCTATTGGCTTGTTAAATGTTGTGTTATTAGCAGTAGATGGTTCGCCCATGAGGCCATAACCTCAAAAATCAGAACAGTCCTTACACATTAATTGCATTGTGTGTCAAATTCCTAGCTAGTGCGGGTCCATTGTAGTTGAAGTGGACAAACTCATTAACATGAATGAGTCCTAATAAGATGTCTATATTTATAATGTCTATGATAAACTTAAGTGTATAAGTGTTTATTACAGTAGAAACTCGAAATTACGAAGTCGACGGGACCGGAAAAATCGGCACTTCGTAATATCAAATTTCGTATCAACGAGTATCTTTCAAAAACATCGCGATGAAGCTCTTTGTCGTTTCCTTAAATTAAGATGAACTCTCGCGACGTACTTGCATGATTTACGAAGTTATAATTCATAAAAATATACTTCAATGTGTGTTCATGCCCACAAGGTGCAAACAGTTTAACGCAACTAATTTGTCTGAGGTTGATTCTTCCCATTTTCTGGATTTCCACCACATCGTTCCATCTTTTCGCGGCGGAAATGCCGAAACTCGGAAGAATTAAACTCCCATCTAAGCCCCGCGGAAATTTACATCGCGACAACTAACTTGTCGTTCTTTTTTTCCAATGAATGATTAGGCAATGAAGCGTCTTTTGCCGTTTGGACTAAGCCTAAGACTAATTTTTTGTGCCGTTTGGAATAAACCTATGAAGCTTCATAGCGCATTTTTCTATATTATTTCCTAACTAGAGAACTCTTTAACTGAAGCGTGAGCGATGTTTAATCATTAGTAATACTGATTGATGCTTACAATAAGGAAGTGTGCGACTTGCGCGATCATTGGCACGCGATATTGAAATTAGAGGAATAAAATTTCGTTAGAAGATGGTCCTTTCTCCGCGTAAGGCATAATATATGTATCTACCTACGTTTTGCTAAGACAGTGAAAATAAGATTCTCTCGCGGATTAATTTCCATTAATTTCCCGAAATAACTATCGTTTTTCTCCCTTGGATTCAGCTTATTTGTGCGTGGTTATTTCCGAGATGATAGAGCTGAAAGAAGAGCTTATAGAAGAGTCCAGCTGTGTACCTCCTTTCAGAAGTAGGGTGTACAAGCCACGCATTTCAACGGTGAAGGTTCCTTGTACACTTCATCGGGTACTAACGATGCTAACATTACAAATCAATAATTTTCGTTTTTCACTCTACTACGCGAAAGCTTCAGTTGTGGTTCTATTCAGATTAGGTCTGCCTGCCTGCTCTTCATTCATTATATCTCAGAATTCTTTTAAACATTCGCTATTGAATTGAAATGTGGGATATTTTTGCTAATCGTTTTTCCTTTGCTTACGATCAAGCAAGGAGACTTGCGTCCAAGCATTGCAGCTCCAGGTCAGGCCACGCATCAAGCTGGAAGCTGCCTTCTTTCCCTCCTTTCCCCCTCGCTGTGGGTGGGGGTGACTCCATTCGCCCGCTCACAAAAACAGCTGCGAGGCCCATGGTCTCGTAGTATCTTACGTCTGTTGTGAGGGTGATCCACCTGGGATACAAGGCCAAGGGCTGCGCGTGAAGACTAAACCTCGAATGAATCATCAGCTTTACGCCGAATAGTCGCATCTTATCTTCCTCCTCCCTTACCTCAATTTGCTGCGTCGGCGGAGAGGGAAGACATGACTCTGGCGAGTGGAGCTTTTACCATGAATCAAGATATGCCCGCAAAACAATATTTACGCTGAGTTAGACCCATCGGCGTGCACAGATTCCTTGAGATTGGGGAGGGAACTTCTTAAAGGGCCCAAGAGCTGGTATGGGGGGCCTGCAAAGTCAGCGTGGGGCATCTCATGCTAGCCTAGCGTTGAGGGGGTGGGACGGAGGGGCACTCGAAGGGGCCTGATATCCCGGAGGGCGGGCATGAGGAGGGGGGGGGGCTTGGGTGTGAGGGGGATGGCTCGTGCCCACTCATAGAGCGGGAAGGGGGGACACGGAGGGTCACTTGAAGGGGAGAGCTGGGTGAATTTTCCTGGTGGGGACTGCCTAGTGATCTCTCTTTTAGGATATTTCTTCGATCGCTATGTTGGAGTGAAAGGGGAGGAGGGTACACCATTTTCCGATATAAATATATATATATGGGTGCTTGAGAGTTTTTTCCCATTGATTTTGCATGCGCCCAGAACTAGTCTTCCTTTAGAATTAATGTGCGTTAAACTAAATGGCCCTATGAACCATGCGAACTCATACTTTCTCTGATTTTCTTTGCTGTTGGCGGTGGAAGAAGGGAAGGGAAATGCGTATGAAGAGCCTTGCTCGATGACTACATCAAAACGCTCAATGAGGACGGTAAATTAAACATGAGTCCTTCGACGATAACTATTGCCAGCCGGAATAATTATGCCGTCGAGCAAGGTTGAGTGTAATCAGTCTGAAATAGTGAGAAGAAAAAAAGCTTCCTTGGGTTATATTCAAGACTGAATCTACCGCTCGAAGAACATAGCACCATCTCCGATACATGTCATAGTTATTGCAAACGCGCAGCAAACGATTTCTATACCAGGAATATTCATCATGGATTTATGTTTGGGAAAACTGGTAACAAAAAATGCCAGGGATCATGAGAGGAAAATGCTGGTTGTAGCAATTAGTCTCTCGCCGGCGAGTATATCCGTACACGACTACTTCACATTTTTTCACTCGTTGGCAACTCTGTGGACTCGTGGTAACAAAGCAAAACGCATTTTTTGTCCGATTGGTTCCATATTTTATGAGCTACGATACCTACGATTCAAAGTCGTCCTTAAGTTCTGGTTTCACCACGGCCACGTCCAACTGTCGCGTCTGGACGTCGCGGCTAGACGACGCGGCCGGGTGGTTTCATTCAGGCGTCTACATCCTGTTTCCGCGGCTGGGCGATGTGGGAGAATGTGTATTTAGTTAAATTACAAATTTACGTTTTCTTTACTCGTTGGCAACTCTGTGGACTCGTGGTTACAAAGCTGAACGCATTTTATGTCAGATTGGTTTCATATTTTATGAGCTACGATGCCTACGATTCAAAGTCGTCCTTACTATTGTAGCATTGAAAAATGAGATATCGTTCAGGTAATACATTCAGTGCATAATGCATTCGGCGACAATGATTAATTAGATGTTTAACTCTGACAAGGAGCGTCGGAAAACGTTACTGTGATCCATCATTATTCGTATAAACGAGTAATTTTTTCACGTCGGGACCAAGATCCGAGGTTCGTAATTTTAAAACTTCGTTATTTCGTAATATCGCGTACTGTTACATACACTTAGATACCCTTTTGGTCGGGACCGAAGATTTTGCTTCGTAAAATCAAAATTTCGTAATTTCGAAGTTCGTATTTTCGAGTTTCTACTGTATTAGGATAATTTACTTCTGTCAGCTATGATTGTGAGTGTATTCAATAGGCAAATATTATATTCATCGCAAACCTCTTAGTATATGTTTGGGAATCTAGTTTCATCTTTTCGATCGTCTCACCTCAAACCTTTCTAGATCATGTGGCTCTATTGATTATTCTGTCATGTAGCTCAATGACCTTTTCAGGTTTTAAATGCATTAAAAACATATTGCCTCCATGTGTGTTTGATAAAGCTGAAGTGTAAAGGGTATTTGCTTTCTTCTATGTGCTTCAACAGAACTGTCATTCCACTTTGACTTTGCAATATTGATTGCTGGGTTCAAGTCAAGGAGTACACCACATGATATTTATTACCAAGAGGCCATTTCTTTACCCACGTTACACATTTTTGGTGAGACTGATGCAGTGATTGGAAAAGGTAAGTGCCTGTATAAAAAGTAGCCTTATTAGATGTTGTTAAACAACACTCATATAGCATTATACTGTAGGTTTCCATGGTATCATGTGTCAGAGTCCATCAGCTGGGTATTCCATTGCGTCGGTTGGCTTTCACAGACAAAGAAACTGTAGAAAGTCAACCAAGATTTTGGTATACCCAGAAGATGGACTCTGACTCATGCAACATGTGTAGGCTTTAAAATCACAACTAATGGAAGAAACAAATGAGAAAGCAAAGCAAACTATTTGGAAAAGAGATATAGTAAAGAAAACTTGTACCTGAAGATGCTATGGTATGGTGAAACATTTCGTATAAAAGCATACTTGAACCTGTGGAACACGTAAGTTTTCTTAATGATTTCCTTTTTCATTATGTAATGGGGGCGTTTACTCGGAACCGAAATCGCAATTTTGTACACGAAATCGTTAGATGGAAACGAAAAAAGAATTTTAGTGAAAAAATTAATCTTCTAACTACAACCATTCACTCATAAATCAAAAATTAAAACAAGCAAAAGGTGACGCCCACCGAAAATGCTGCTGTGATAACATTGACGTCATTTTCCTCCCGTCCTTGACTGCTTTCAGGGGAGAGGAAGGGAGTGGAGGGGGATTCTCGGAAGGTCTGCTCGCACAGATGCTGTCGCAATCATTCCCATTGGCCGAGTCAGCTTTCTCCCCCCCATTGCGATAAGGCAAAGTAGCTTCGCGGGCTCAGTTCTGATTGGACGAAGTCGATATAAGTCAGAGGTTGCACCACGCCCACTTTTCCGAAAGGGTTAAAAACATCAGTTTTTTGTCGCTTATAACTCGGGAAATAATTGTCGGATCAAAAAATGGAAAAATACAGGTCTTTTTATTTTACAGACTCTATCAGATTCGGCAATAAAAAATATATGGTAAACGACCCCATTCCATGAAGTCTTGACCTCAATAATTAACTTCAAACTATTTGGGTAAATATGTAGTAGGAAAATTAGCATTCAAAAAAAGGCACTAACGTCACATGATGTTTTTATTTTTAAATAAAAATGTAATATCATAGAGTTAAGAAAAAGAAGTCTATGCGTGAGATGCTCTAATATGCTGCTCTGAAACTTGAACTACTGGGGCAGCTGAGTGAAGGAGGCTGGAAGTATTTGAGTGATGGTGATGAAGCTGATTATTGAAAATTCAGCACACATTTTTCAACGATGAAGTCCTCCAAAAAATTGAGGAACAGCCTACTTTATGGATGAACTTGAAACAGAAGAGAGACAAATGGATTGAACCTGTCCTATTGTGCAAAGATCTTAGAATCATGAATTAGAGTAAAAATACCAGGAAAATAGTCCATTTTGCCCATATCAAAATACATAAAGTGAATGATAATATATCTCCAAGAGGTTGTGTGCTCATCTTATACCAAAATCGCTCACAGAGGATAGAACTCTGTGGAGGAATGGCAAACTCTGTGGTGTGATAAAAAAAATAGTGGGAATTGGCATTTTTCTAAAAGAATATTTATTTATAGCAAATATTCCACAGAGAAAAAAAAACCATTCGCCTTGACAGGGACTTGAATCCGGACCCCCTGATTTCTGGCCAGGTGCTCTACCAGTTGAGCTACCAAGGCGTCCTCTTTCTCTGTGGAAATTTTTTTCTCTGTGGAATATTTGCTATAGTGTAATTTCAGTGGGTAATGCCGCTAAAGTTTTCACGGCTAGTTCGGGATCTTTGAATTCGAATATTTATTTATTAATCAGCATCAATTGTACTTCACAATTGTTTTTTTACCATAAAATCATGAAAAAGCAGTGAGAGTTGAGGGGGAGCATTATCATGGTGCAATTTCCACGGGTTGTTTTGCCGCCATTCTGGGTATTTTTGCGGGATTGCTTCATGCAAACAGCACGTAACTTCCAGGTAGTATTCCTTATTGACCGTATGACCATATGGCAGGACCTCCTGATGCACTCTGCCATTAAAATTGAAGAAAACAGTGAGAAGTTATTCCCGTTATTTTTTTTTCACACCACATAGTCCGTGGGTGGAAAACCAAAGGAGAGAATCTAACATGCCTATATGCATAAACTTTTTTAGAACTTGCCCTCATCACCTGTTATGTATGAAAAATGCCAGGAGTTTTTGGGATGAAAAAGTTCATGCATGGAGTAGAAAAGGACGGGATGCTTAATTTCCTTGATTTGTCACTAAATATTGTAAATAACAAGTATGATTTCTCAATATAGGAAGTCATGCACCACCGACCATGTTATACATTCTCTCTCAAATCACCACAGACTATGCCACATTCCCATGTCACACAAATAAACAAAGAGAACTCACGACAATAAAACAGATTGCATTCAACAACGGTCATCCCACAAAGTTAATCGATACACTCTACAGACAAAAATAAACACTGTTAAGTCACTATACAACACACATTGTGACAATGATGGATGAAGGTGGAGACGGATACCATTCCTCGGGAAATTATCCCTTTAAGTCCAGAAGCTTCTCCCCAAAAAGGAAATCAGTGCTGCTTTCTACCGTACTACCATAAGAGACATACTTGGGTCAACCAAGACAAACCAGATATTATGAAAGAGAGCAGAGTTTATAAACTTGTCTGTGACAATTGTGAGGCCTCATGCTGGCCAGACAGGAAGAACAAGAGGATAAAAGAACACAAAGCTTGCTTCTACAACCACAAAGACACTTCCCAATTTGCCAATCTTCTGTTACAACACGAACACAGCAGAAGACATATTGCATGTGGAAAATAAGGGTCCCAAGTTGGATGGACTCAAGGAAATAGAAATTTCAATCTGTGTGAATTCCAAAGCTTGTGAGGTTTTGAATGAACTATTGTATCTATCCCATTCCCCTCTCTTAAACCTCCCCTTCCCCCTGAGCTCCAATACTTGCCCCTGGTCCATTCTTCCCCAGGTGGAACCCTAACCCCCTCTCCCCCCCAGCAAACACACTAACGTACATCACCAACCTCACCTGACCTGTCAATCCTTGATCACTTCCTCTCTCCTCCGCTCTCCGACCCCATTCCTTCCCCACCCCAACTTTCACCATATATACGGCTGATGCTGTATATTGTTTACCCACCTGAAGATGCTGCGCTGTAGCGAAATTATGATCGTGCCGAAATAAAAGTTTTGTGGAATTGCAGTGTTCGTTTTTCTCTTCTCCATCATGGAAAAATTCCACCAAGTTAACCCGGAAACAGTTTCTTAAAGGCCTTTTGTCTATTGTTACAAGAGGAAGGAACTGATCATCTCTCAAGGTTTAGTCCAGAGTATCATCTTGGCTTTTTGTAAAGAGTTTTACTCTTTGAATGAATAACTCAAGTGTAAAACTATTGATATGAAATCTATATGATTGATATAATGATGATAAGCCTTATCGTTTTATGTCTATTTCTTCTAGAAAGAGATAGGATACTACAAATGGCTAAATATTTTATAGCATTTTATTTTAAAATTTTATGAAAATTTGCTCTCATCAAATGGAGCATCATCGATATAAATTTATTTACAAATGTGAGGATGATAAAATGGTGTGCACCTTACCCTCAGCTTGGCAATGGGTTCCTGGTATTTTCTGTATTTTTCCTTATTAGTCGAGTTCCTGGTTAGTTACTTCCTATCGTCACTGCCAATTGGATATGTTCTGTGTTAGAGGAGTACTTGCCTTCCCAAGTGAGGAGTTGATGGTATTTATTTATGCTTAAAGAGAACTTAATTCAAATATTTCTGCTGTTAGTAAAAATCTTGTGAAGATGTACTAAGGGTGTAGCCTCAGTTTAGGTAAATGTTCATACTTTTACTGCTATTGTCACTTGGTAAGACCTGTTCTCCACTTCTTACGATTCAATATGTTGTGTGAAATCTCATTATTTCCAAACAATCGACATAAGCAGCATTGAACCTTATGAAATTGGTGTAAACTTAAACTATTATGGCAACAAAATTCCTTCCTTGTCAAACTTGGAAAGTGGTGTATTAATGGAGGCAGTCTTTATCCTTCCTAAGACATGCATATCAAAAAAGTAATATAAGGTCCAAGTAAAGATCTACCTGCTGCTCTCTGATGTTCACTTCCCCAAATCCCCCAAAATGTACATGTAACAGTTTTGGGAATGTAGTAAAGTAGTCCCTATAGTATATGCTTACTCTGTTGTTAATGCACTCTAAGAGACTTTCTGAGGTTTGGTTCTTTGACAGGATGTCGATCCATACGGGAAATATGGGAGATCGTAAGTTATCCGTAGACGCTAAATAGACCAATTTTAGACGTTTACAATTTTTAGTGTGCTCTCTGGGTACTAACCCAGACCCTAATAAAAGAACTTATCCCATCCTATCAAACAAAACATCCTATCAAACAATAGTCCCTCGGCTGATTATCACCCATACGGGAAATATACGGGAAATTAACATTACCCTGGAAAATACGGGAAATATACGGGAAATTTGCAGAGTGTCCGGGAAATTTCAAGAAATGCTCTGTAATGAACAGATCCAGAAGATCCCTATATTTTCGGTTGGTGGGACCTTAGCAGTGCGGGAGTCGCAGTGTTTAGCCCATGAAGATTTTGTAACCCACTGAGCGCAAGGTTGTCATTTCAGCACACGTGAGGCTGACTCGGCAAGTGTGGAAACAGCACACACACAACGTCTGTCGCCCTTGCCACAGTAGTAGGTTTCGCGTTGCACGATTTTGTCGAAAAATTCGGCGTGATAATGTGACTTATCCGGTTCGAAAGTCTAATTTAATAAGATAGAAAGTTTAATCACTTTATTTTACCTGTTGTACTAGATAATGCATGTGGCGAATTATTTTGTAACTATCAGTGTAATTTGGATCGGTCCAAAATACACGCTCTTCGGTGGTCCGAAATACACTATGAGGATCAAAATAAAATGAGACTGAATTTCACAGAAACATCCTTAGATACATTAAAAAGAATTATTTGCACTTTTCTACACGAATTATGATAAGAGTGGAGTAATTTCTGTATTTCAACTAGCAAAAGTAACTTTATATTTCGCTGTCGCCTTAGGAGTCAGAGCCATTCCAATGGGTGTATTTGTCTAGATTGTGTCTTCGTTGTTTATGCTTTGTGGGGGGAAGGGAATTTCACGATTTCGCTCACTTAGCCTTTATGCCTCAATCACCGGGGCTTGATTGTTGAAATTTGGAGAGAAGAAATTCCAAAAATACACCCAAACGTCTACACCCTAAACATGTTGCTACCCTTAATGAATACAAAGTAAAGCTATCGGTCCGAATTACACGCCGGTTCAAATTACACGGTCTTCTCCTATACGGGAATTAAGCAAATAATCGTCCGGGAAATACGGGAAACATACGGGAATTTGAAATTGGGCCGCCGATCGACATCCTGTTTGATCACTGTACTTATTTGTGTGTAATATCCAAGGATTTCATGTTTCCTTGAAGCTTTTATGGCTCATGGTGAGGCAAAAGAATTTTCTGTCATTTGCTGCCCCTTCTGGTATTAGCCCATCAAGTTTCATGCTGGCATTTGAAATTTTCAACCTTGGCGATTATTCTAGTTCTTCTGAAGTCAAAGATGTGTCCTGAGTCTGCATGCTCCGTAACTGTTTGATGTTTGCCCCAGAATGCCTGTTAATGTTCTTCCAGGGGAGTTTTGACAGAACATCCATACACACCAATATATTTATTTCTGCACATTATGCTGGGAATTTTGTATACTTCTTTGACTTGAAGAGGACTCATAGGCTCGTTCTGTGTTTCTAATTTAAAAAATTCAGACACGTACTAATATGTGAGGCCATCAAGATAAGGAGGAACGAAGAAACTTTCTTGGACAATAAATGAATGAAACATTGCTAGGTTCACTTTATATTTAAATAGGCATGACCCAGGTTTCATAACACCTGAAGATGTAACTACATTATTAAACCTGGGTATTGCCTATTTAAATATAAAGTGAACCTAACAAAGTTTCATTCTTTTATTTTCCATTATGGAAAGGTATCACATAGTTAAGCCTGAAGTTATCAGCTATAAAAGAAACTTTCAATAGGGATGGTGGCCTCAAAATCAGGGACCCAGTATTCAATAAAAATTCCCCGCTGTACCTTTCTCCCCCCCTCCCATGTAAGCACTGAGATTGAAATAAATACAGAGCAACCTTGTCAGCGGGAATTCATTCCATTGAAAAAGTGATCAAGGCAGGTTATGAAGTGTTGGACTCTCACCGGACAAGATGTCGCAAATACCCAAAAATACTTTTGCCTCAAGGATTTCCTTGGTCATTCAGCTCTAGATGACAATGTATCAATTTTGCTATGATTGTGAAATGCCTAACCAATTTTGGCCAGCCTCCTGATGAATAAAACTTCAAGTTTATTCATGATTTCATACACTTGAGACATCCAATCAACAAAACACTAATGGTATATTTTATATGCAAACTTTTCTGCCACTGCATCAAATACAGTTCAATATTTTTTATGCATGTGATATAACACTATGTCTGTTGTTTTGTATTTCAGATCTAAGTGAAGAACTCCTTCTTCACTTCAAGAATCCTGCTGTGGTACGCCATGGAGGTGGGCATTATGTTCCAGCCACTGGAGCTCAGAAGCAATCCTATTTGGAATTTCTCCGAGCAAGGGAAGATGACAAAGAGGGCAGTAAATTACAGTTGAATAACAGTGAAGGAGACCAGTCTTGACCCTGACTTTTTTACCCTATCATTGGAATGTTTTTATTTATCAAGGCTTACTCTGTGATACATACTGTTTAATAATAATTTAATGTGGTTTCCTAGCCTACATAAATATAATCCTTAATGGGAATACAGTTCTCGTCACCATTGTTTTTCCCATTCGAATGTGTGATTGTGAGGTTGAATGCTCTTAGAATGGAAGAGTGAGGCATTGTTCAGCTTCAAGCTCATGAATAATAATTAATACATCATTCAAAAAGTGGGCTGTTTCTGATAAGTAGCAAGTAATCGTCTATGGTAGGTAATTAGTTCATTCTTCATGAAATTGTGGTTCTTTACAATGGCCAACCAATCTTGAAAACTGATTTGAATCTTTACTTTGACATCATTCCCTTGCAATCAGTTGAGAGGAAACTAATGTGGGGATCACGTTGGTGTGGTGGCTAGAGTACTGGCCCGAGGGCCCGGGTTCGATTCCCAGCAGTGGCGGATCTTTCAGTGGCAAACCGGTCCCCACTTGAGTGCCTAGTGGAGGGCATTTCAAGTTCAGTACTCCGTCCGTTTGATGGGATGTTAAGCCATGGTACCCTTGGTGCCTTTCGTTTAGAGTAGGCTAATGCCGACGCCGGGTTTCTCTCCACCCTGCCTCCATTTCCTGAAAACTCCTACCATAACCCACCAATCCCAAATGGCACAAATGACCTCAGCTGTCTGTCGACTCCCCTGAATAACCAACCAACCAAAACTAACGTTCGTGGGACTGGTGCAGTAGAAACATTTATGATGAAATTTCGCTTGTTAGTTTGTACACAGGGAAAAGGATTCTTAAGGGTCAAATTTACATTCTTGTACAGCATCATTGACAATGAAATTTGTTTCTATTAATGAGTACTCTTAGTCACTTCCACAGAATTTTATTTCACAAACGACAGGTTTTAGCAGTTATGCCATCTTCAGGTAACAATAGTCAGATCAATCCCAGTATATATAGTCATGGTGGAGGGAGGGTGGATGGTGGGGGGAGGGGGTTGTGGGTAGGTAAGGTGACGAGCAGCAACTGGTTAGGGAAAGTGACATCGTTGATGAGGCAGTTGGAGTTCCTCGCCAGGCCTATCGCCCACTGCTCACAGGCGTCCAATTTTCTGTATATTGAATGACCTCCGGGTGGCAGTCACTTTGGTGGCCCAATTCAAGAAGGTGCCGGGCGAATGCCGAAGAGTTGTCTTTGTTTTTGAAGCACGTTCTGTGTTCTTTAGCCCTAATTTTAAAATTCCGTCTGGTTTGGCCGATATAAAATCCTTTACAATTATTACATGTAATTAATTATTGCATGTATGCAAGTTTATATACTCCACTTCTTTAAATTGGTTCAATAATATCCTTAGAATTATTTAACAAATGGCCCAAGGTATGAGTATTGTAAAAACATGGGTTGAGAGTGTCCCGAGGGATAGCCCTTAATGCCGCATATGATAAGGGAACTATGAAAGGTATTTTAAACTATTTAGTTTTATTTCTAGTTTCAGCAGGTGACAGGGAACTGGAATGTAATGAAGCTAGGCATTTCAACTTTTTATTTAAGATCCTAGTAATTAAATGATCTTCATACCCATTATAGTGGATAGTTCTAGGATAAAATTTGAAGTTGATAGTGGGACATGTAGAAGGCGGTTGATCATGGAATGAAATGCGGCATGCTTATGGGAGTGGGGGTGGCACGAATCACTGGGTATGACCGCATCTGTGTAAGTGGGTTCCCGTAAATTGAAAAATTATGCCTGTTATTTTGAATTAAAATGGTCAAGTCTAGAAAATTCAATGATGATCCACCTATTTCCATTGTTAAATTTATCTTAGGATGAGGCTATTTAAATGAGATAAAGAAACCTTCTAGCTGTTGCCTGCTGCCCGTCCATAAACAAAATATCATCCATGTAGCACTACCAGTAAAAAACATTTGAGTAAACTATTGTCAGAATTAAAGTTTTTTTCTCCCAATTATCCATAAAGATATCGGCAAGGAGGGGTGAAAGAAGGAAGGCAGCCCATGGCTAGCCCATCTTTCTGGCGGTATATTTGGTGCTCAAATGAAAAATAATTTTGGCTCGTACATAATTGCATTAGGTTTAAAAGTTCGATGGCCGCGTTGGAAGTGTCTAAGAAATTTTCTGCTACTTAAATAGCTTTGTCAACTGGCACAGAAGTAAACAAATTATACACGTCAAAGGTTACCAATTTTGAATTCGGGGGAAGTATAATGGGCTCCAGCGTCCGTGACAGCTCGATGGAATTTTTGATTCCAAATCTAGAAGAGTAACTTGACGAGATGCGATAGATGTATTTAACTTGTAAGCTAGCTTATGTGTCAGTGCCGTAGTATGGGATACAACAGGCCTGATTGGATTACCAGCTTCATGAATTTTGAGCAGACCGTAGAATCTAGGTAGTAAGGGATTCATGTTGATGAGGGGGAACTTTTCTTTTCCGCTAAGAGTACTCATTAATAGACACCAGACAACCTTCCACCATGTCAATGCTTCGGACTTGGATTTTAATGAAATTTGGGTCTCAAAAATGTGCATACTATATTTAAAAAAAGTGGTTTTAAAGTTTTATTTTGATGGAGCAATATTAGTTATGTAAATATGAATAGCTCTTTGTATTTGTTCACTCAAGTAGCCAATTAAGCATTATAATTGAGAATGCATTAACTTACTGAACAATGCATCAGTTAGCCTTTTTAAAAAATACTACTAATTTGATTTTTAAATACAGTAAAACCCCTCTTTTACACTTTTGAGGGGAACTAGAGAAAAAAGTGTAAATCACGGGAAAGTGTAATTTGAGGGTATGCAATGTTATATGAAAGTTATGCCTGAAAGAATAACTCCTTGCTTCTTGATTTTGCCTGCCTAATTCTTGTTTTCATTGAATGACAAGTTTAAAATTGAAATATAGTTCCAACAAAACCTCTTTAATAATGCCAAAATCTCTTATTTGAAATGCATGGGGACATGGGGAGATATATTAACTAGATTACATATGGTTGGGCCAAGATTAGGAAGAGTGTGAAAAAATTGTACAGTTGTAAATTGGAGAGAATTCAGGAATTAGTTTACAGGTGTATGAGGGAAGATGCAGAACAGCAAGCAGTTGAGAAAGGATGCAGGGGGATGGTGTAGTAGACACTAGAGTAGTCAAGACACTGTTCATTACTGTTAAGTCAGGAGAGCTGCTGATAGAACTTACAAGAGATTCAGCATAGGAGTAAGGAAAATGTGAAAAGAACTGCATGGCATTAATGATAGACAAGGGAACTTGGGAATAGAAGAGGAGAATGACATAGATAAGGGTGAACTGAGGCCAGGAATCTTGATCCAACCATGCTAGTAAGTTAGGGTAAATATTATGAGAAAAGAAGGTGTGGAGACTATAGTGATATTCTATCAAAGCTACTTAAGAATCGAGCTAGAGAAGAATGAGATGATTTTACGGGTGTGTTCGTAGGATATATGAGGATGAAATTTGGCTGGAGGATTTTTTAAAATCTGTATTAATACCTCCAAAAAAGAAAGACAAGGCCGCAAATGCTGAAAAGCATACACTTCTTAAATAAATGAAAAATTTCATCACCAATGCGATAGCATCAGCCATCCCGCGAGTTATGCAACCTGAACAACAATCGCGAGAAAAACGACGTACGTGTACTGCAATCCCTCGCGGCATTACAATTGCACAGATGAGCGAGGTCACGATAAATGATGGTATATCTGGGCAAATTTTATTTCTCTTTCATAGTGGTAACTTACTGCATGAGTTTTTACTCTTTCACGGAGCGTTGAGTCCAACCACTAGTTATGCAACCAGGACGACAATCACGGCAAAATCGTCTCGTAAAACGTAAATGGCGAACCATTCAAAAATTTGCTAGCGTGAATAAAGGGATGACGTTACATTGCGGATATATGGACATTATTAGGACATGAAGAAAAAGTCGTTAATGGCGGGAAAACGTAAATTGCGGGGACGTAAAAGCGAGGTTTTACTGTATTTTGAATTTACTGTGATAATCCCTCTTGAATGAAAAGATGAAGTAATGAGTGATATAAAATTTTTCCTCCTTAAAAATTCTTCTCAGCAAAATAATGTTAATGAATGTTGACCGCGGCAATGTATTCTTTAAAAAATTATTTATACATATTCCATTATTTGATGATGGAGCATCATGAGGTGTCCCATAAGGTGTTGTCCTTGGATTGGTTATATTTTCTCTTAAATCAATCACTGGCATGCACCCCTCATAAGACATAGGTGTCACATACTCACTGATAGTTAGCTATTTTGTCAACACTCAACTTTTAATGAATTTGAGGCAACTTGAATTTCACTAGTAATAAAGTGGATGAAATTACACCTGGATACAGTTATTACAACCTAGATTTTGATGTGACATCTTATTCCCTAGTAAAAACTAATGTTAACCCTTTTACTGCCAGCGGGCTGATATATCGGCCCACCTACATTACATATTTGTAATATTATATTTCCCTCAAATCAGAGACAGTAAGTGGTTTTTTCTTCCTCATAAAAATTGAAATACATCATCAACATTGAGAAAAACATGTAATTGATATATTAAAATTAAGTACTTCAAATATACCTAAAATTCATAATCTTACGTTATTCACGGAAATGGTTTTGGCAGTTTTCGCACAGTCTACCTTATAGGGGCTGGCATTAAAGGGTTAAATAAGCATCACAATATATGCATAGACATTGTAGAAAGACGGTAAGGTTAAATATAACAAAATATTCCTGCAACTGCACTTTGTAGCACAAAACATTCCTCCGAGTCTTCTTAATTAGTTACCCTCCTCCCCCCTAACCAACTTCCCAGGCTTTACGTAAATTAGGTACAAATATGCAGGTTAAGGATCTCACTCCCATAAGGCAATTCCACAATGGCAAGTAAAGGAATCACATTTTATTCAGCAGAAGATAACAAGTTATCTACATTCATGACAGAATACAAATTTTATCAAGATGGCAAGTTAGCGATTTAGCAGGTTTGATTTAATGAAAAGCAATGGAGTAAAATTTAATGAATGCAAATGAGTATTACTTGCTCGAGGTTGAATGAAAACAATGGCTCACTCAACCTTCTGCTTATAACATGAATGTAAACATATTTTTCACTATACTTGAGGTAAAAGCGGCACATAAAAATTTTACATTCAGCTTGCACTGGGCACTCACATTTCTGAGGTTTTCATAAATAAACAAAATGATAATGAACAATCTGTTAAAAAAATGCATTTTCAGCATTAGGGAGTACCCATGCTGTTTTCAAGTTTAAAGAGAGAGTGCAGCAAGAAACTGCCCAGGTTGGGAATGCCAAACCTTAAGCATTACAATTAGCAACACAAAACTTTTGCTATCAATTAGTTGAGAATGCCAAACCACCATTTAAATCAATTCAGAGAAGCCCATCAAAATTAGGACCCCTTGTTTACCATTGTGATTATATTCTTTAAGGCAGGAACAATATTACTTTGTGAAGTCAGACATACTAATTGATGACTTATTTTAAAGGATTAAGTCCATCATGTATTTGAAACTGACAACACCCAATACTTTTTGAGTATGCACAAAACACCTTCCTCTTGAGTGCTTCCTAAATAACATAATTTATACATCTGGGTATAACACTGCCTGGACAAGAGATACATGTCCCCAAACATATCACAGGACCTAATTCCAGCAATTACTTTCCATGCACTTTCTCTAATGAGCACATCATCATTCTCAAATGCTGTTAACTGGGTTGGGCACAGTTCACTTTGGTATGTTGAGTCCTTCCCCATCAAAGGCATTTCCAAACTGGTAACTCTTCTCAAGTGGAGCTAAGTGAGATTCAGCTGGAAGAGTTACCAACGAACGAATGAAAGTAATTCATGATGTCTGTTCTTGGCCATTACTTTCTGGAGCTTTCATAACATCTGGCAGGTCGGGTGGTGATGAGAATGGTGTCAATTCCAGTACTTCAAACTCTCCATTGTCCTGACTGAAGAAAAGTTTTCTGGTGAGACCATATGAAGTAAAATTAACCCATATAGATAGATGTATTCTAAATGAATATTAATGGTTAAAATTGAAAAAAATTTTTTTTGAAAAATAGGAAAAACCTTAACCAAGAATAAGCTCCAAGTATTATACACTTATGGTGCACATTCACTCATTATTAACACTTTAGCCACATAGAAATATAGGAAATTGTCCTTTGAGCCAAGATGCTTTTGGGAAGCCCGTTTTGGACTATTGTGGTGCCAGTGACATTTTCCACAGGGATCCACAAGATTATTGTGCCACTTAACATTTTATTCTTACTCATATGCATAATTTTAAAATAAACGTGGATAAAACTAAGATATTTATTCAATTTTATTAATAGAGTTGGGGCAGCCAATTTGTAAATGGTCAGAAGTGGTTCAGTGCCACAAGCAACACATAAAAAAATAATACCTGGATAATTTAAATGGTGAATGGAAAAAGAGTACATAACACTGCTGCAGACAGATGAGTGTACTTACACAAATACTTTGAAGAGTATATTGTAGAAAGGAGGAGAACCTCTGCAAATAATTAATCAGACCACTAACAGAAGAATGCATATAATAATGTACAACTACATTTGATCCAAGTATCGATATGTTAATTTGAAAGACCCATTTATATTAAAAGACATTAAATATTTTGATGAGGACATCCACACCACTTACACAAGGATATATGTAGTTATTAAAAAGCAAGATACAAGGAAATCTTCAAAAATAATCCTCGCTCCTGCAATACTGCATAACAGTTGTGTAGGACTACAATCCCAGTGAAAATGTCTTGAGAAACATGACTACTAAAATTTCTCTCGTTAGGTACCACACAAAGGAGAGAAATGCGAAAATAATTACAGACATGGAGGTTTGTGTATTTTGTCCAAAACGGTACTCATGAGAAATATACAAGGATTAATGTGCATTACTAATATTTTTAAGTGGAGTTGAAGGGAGTCATGCGAACTAACAATGTGACATCACAGTCGTAATCAAGGAAAACCATATTACTAGAGCTAGCACAAGGGATGGAAGGTTCCAAAGTGCAACACAGCAACTTAGCCTAATTATTGGCACATCGGCCACAATATGAAGGCGCTCATTAAAACGCAAATAGGATGATCTTGGTATGAGTTCACTTCGTAGGAATTATCTCCCAGAAATGATAGCGTTCAATAACACTCCCTTGGAGATTGTCCCTGGGATTGTTGATACTTAGGGCAGGTGATTGAAACATCGCATATTTGTACATCTGAGAAAAAAATGCATTAAAAATTCATTGTTACCGAATGGCAAGCCCCACTGCAGCAGGGCATTGTGCTTTCGCTGTGAGCGATGTCAGGCCGTAGTCCATTAAACTCTTATCGTCCTCCATCAATATATTGTCCTTGTTAAAAAGCTGCTGATTTTCTGGAGGAAACTTCAGGATTCCTACAACAAATATTAAAAGGGCTATTAGTACTTTTGAGGCTTTTTCACTGATTTTATATTATTAACGGTAGATCTAAAGGGTAATAATATGCGGGAGTTTACAACACTCATGCCGTTTCATTTCACTCATACCCTCGATAATTTTCTTCAACTCATGCACTGAAGTAGTTTCTTTCGTGTCGGTGAAGATAGTCATCTTCTTCCTCCGAATCATCAGAAACACGTCCTACGAGAAAGAAATTAATAATGAGGAAACTACAGACGTAAACAGAAAACTTCATACGCATCGTAGGACCACATTATAAGAATCGTAAATCTACAGCAATTATATATCATCACAGTCAATACATATATTTAGGTTAATAAATTATGCGGTAGAAATATGCACTATAACTATGAGGTAGAACCTACCATTATGATTCCACAGTTTTCCGTAAATTAACAAAATAATGATGAGACATAAGCTGAGTGTGCTTACGGAAATTCGCCAGTCAACTGTCGATGAGTATCGAAAACAGCCGTTGGCAATATTGCCAAGGTTACAAATTGTTTTTCCGGTGATTCCAGTTGAGCCAAATTCAGCGATGAGGAAGTTGTGAGCGTTGTGAGATTTTTCTCTTAAAGTTGGAGGCCATAATTTTCGAGATAAATTCGGTGCTGTAATTGATGGAAGGTTATTACCGAGAAATGCCTCATGGCATGTACTCAAAACCCATGAGATGGTAATTTTTGAAATCTCACTTGATATTACAGTAACATAAACGAAATTGATCAGAGGACGCTGAAATTTAAATGTAATTTATTTTCCTCTTGACTCTCCAAGCATATATGCTATAAGTGGCGGGTACCATGAGTTTAAATGACGGCTGAAGTTGAAATTGTATCACCGAGTCGGCATTAAGTTTTTCTCAAGGAGGTCATCCTGATATATCCTTGTATTCCATAATTTTCCATATTGTGGCAACCTTGATTAAATTCCCCACGTTTGAAGTTTTCGTACAAAGCTCAACATAGGCAAGGCGTAGATTTCAAAAGGCTTCGTGGTGAAACGAAGAGGTGGATTAATAAACTCAGAATTTAGTGTTTTCGGCAGGTCTATTGAAATTATTCGGAAAAAACTCATCGTGAGGCGAAAGTTAATATTCGATAATTTTTGTTAAGTCTTTTCAATGTGACGGGGCTCTGAATCCTGTTTCAGACTGGTCATGGAGCATCAGCTAGTGATTGCGTGTTAAAGTTAATCGCGTTCTTAATGTTAAAATGATTTTGTCAGTACTCGAAGGATTACCTTTAAAAATCCTCGAGTACCAAAGCATAATCGGTGCTTATATCAATGAAATCATTCATGTAATTTTGTTCACAGCAACAATATTTGTTAATAAGGTGCGCCGATACAGGTTGTGATTGTAATCTATCTCCCTCGGCAGTTATTAATTAGTCCTTTGCATTTCAGTACGTCCTATCGATTTTGAAATTTACCTACCCTACAGTCTTCCAAGGGTGGCAGACTTTGGTCGGTGTTGTTATATTAAAATTCCTCACCTGGAAAGGCAAACCGAAGTTAGTCGTAACTCCATTGGACAAAAATGGAACCATCAGCATTCTTCCTCATGTTATATTCTATGTGGGAAGCATTGTCGCCGGCTCTAAAGCATTATCGTCTCTAGTAAGGTTTCTTTTATTGTAGTTCGCGTACTTTTAGACTATGTCATTTAATTGTTAATTTAAAAGTGGTTTCTGGTATTTCCCCTCACAATTTTCCTTTTAAAACTAGGTGACGTGATTATTATGCAAAATATTTTGCACAACGTATTGTATAGCAGGACTGTAATCTGCAGTAGCTCGGTGACATTTTATCTCAACCTTCACACCAATTATGTTAATATTTGCACGTGGTTGTTAGGTAGTTGTTTATTTGGCGTACCTATTAGTTCGTAAACCCCGGTAAAAGTTCCAGCTGGAATAGCAGATGATGGTCATGGAATGTTAGGTAGCAAATGGGCATGTTGTAGTTTGATTCATGCTTCAGCTTCATTCATGCTGCAGCTATGCAGTTAAAAGTTCTTGACTGGAGCTAGACTTTTCAGTGTTCTCTATTAAAGGGAACTAGTTGAGAAAATTAACATGCAATCCTAAATTAGAACTTGAAACACAACCATTATAATTTCTCCCAATTTGTATTCAAATGATTGGTCTCTATCCTCAATTGGTAGTTCACAAAGTAAAGATGGAATCTATTATTTTCATGTGATGCTAAAATTTATACTTTCTGCTTGATCCTATTTATTAAAACTATTCTTGCAAAATCTTCCTGGGAGCTGGTAATAATTCCACTTAAGAAGGAAATTTTTAGACACCTAGAAGTAGAACATTAAAAGTTGCTGTCTGAAAATTTGTAAATTTTTGTGAAAGATAGAGAGTTTGACCTTATAAAACCATGGGCATCAGTCAGTTTGCCTCCGCTACATTTTTGGAGCTGATTGCATGTTAAAATTGTATGGTTACCAGTTATAAGCTGGTAGCTGTGAATAATTGGGTACTCAAAACTTTTAGAATGATTAAGTAGTTCCTGATGAATCTGTTGAAAATTGTAAGAACTAAATTTGTCCATGAATTAAACCGCAGAATGTTATCTTGCTGGATGAATACGCAAATGACTATGCTATGTGGGATTCCTCATTCCAAAGGCAATTTTTTGGTGGTCCTTAAGGAAATCCTACACCATTAATTAATCAAGCATGGTGCATGTAAGGCAGAAGTGGCCTTAATAGAATTTACTGTCCCAATGATTGGATCATGTAATTTATATTTTAATGTTCTGAGAGAATTTGCACCTCTGGTATTTATTAAGTAAAAATACTGAAAAAAATTTTGACGTATTTCCTAAAAGGGTTAGGGTTCAGTATGGGGTCTTAATAGTTTGGCTCCTCAATTGTTGAACAACGTTTTTGCATTTTCTTTTGAAAGGAAAATTTAAGCCATTTATCACCATTTATTTAGCATTAATCATTGTTTTTCAATATCAACTTCTGGATGCTTAGTTTTTTGCTTAGTAATATTTGCTCTCTTCATTGAAAAAGAAAGATAAAAATTGAAATTGTGATATGCACACAATGTGTCACCACCACAGACCAGGGTTACAACAGATCACCGTCATTTTCTGGTGTATGATATATGTGAAGGGAGGGAACGAAAATAGGGGTGCATTCAATTTCTAGTTTTTTTCTCATTTTCAATGTGTTAGAGATCCACAAAAGGAAGTCTGAAACTATTTTTTTATTGAATATTTGTTGTTGCAAAGTTGGCATGAGGAGGTGTCATTAAACAGCTATTCTGTAGTTTCCATTTACTAACTAATAGCTCCTGTGATTGTGTTGCATTTGATGAACTGTACTTTTGATTCTTTATTTCAAGATGATGGAAAGCATTTCTCTTAATTTAATTTTAAGGCTTCTGCAACTAATAATAAATGGGTTAATATTGTTTCCGGGATTTGAATTCACCTTTGTAGTTTTTTTATGACAGTTTCTCCTCTCATGCCGAGGACGTCTTCAGGTAGAAAACACGTTGTTTTTAATTACTAATAAGGAGTGAAACTAGTCAAATAAATTATGGACCGAGCAGAAATTCCCGTGAATAATATTAACCCTTAAGCATATTGGTCTGTGATCTGTATCTGGCCACAATCACCGGAAGCATAACACATTTTGTTACTTGTTGGTTTATGCTGCTGCCATCTTACATTTTTTAAAAAACTTTTTGCTCAGTCATAATTAAATAAGTACCTTAAAAGTCGGTGGTGTTTGTGGTCACTTTAAATCTCAGAGAGAGGATGTGAATGGGTTAAGCCAATTGCTCTTAAGTGTTTTTCTTCAGGAATTGATATTTAACATAATCTGTTTGAACTGATTTAACCCTGAAAAGGTCTGTTGCTCATGTTTAGAAGGCTTTGTAATGATTACAATAATGTAATCATATCTCAATATGTAATAGTTATCAGATTACAATAATGTATATTTTTTCTTGTATCTATACACTAGAATTTTCTCCTTTCAGCCTATACCGGTGTTCATATCAGCATGTAACCTAGCCCCTGCATCTATTTATCTATTGGATAGTCTTCCTCAACCTCTGTGCAAGCTATCTTCCATTTCTTTGCTGCCAGCTGCTCTAACCTTGTTGGCATCAGCGAGTGTTCTCTTCCTATGTGATACTGAGTTCCCTGATGTCAGTATCACTGGGGTAAGTTTCACTCCTATTTATATAAGTATTACCAAGGCTCCTGTTTAAGTTAACATTTTTACTGAGATAATGATAGAATCCTCTTGTGAGTGCTCATGGAAATCATTGTACTTTTTCCATCTTAAGTTGTTATTGCCAACAACATTAATAGGGAGTTCTTGTTTACTGTCGTGGAAAAAAGTCATGACACTCGAGTTTACAAGTCAATGACAGTTGTACGTGTAGTCCCACATGAAAACAAGTTATATCAAAAATTAGCAAATTTAATTCTGCGTTTAACTGTGGAAAGTGAAAATTTTTATTTTAACTTGTTAAAATTTTATTGTCTGTGAAACAAAAAAAGTGCAGGTTTTTTCACCGTTTTAAACGGTATGCTCACTTTAAAAATGCATAACTTTTAAAGTATTCATTGGATCGTAACCAAACTTTAATACTACATAAGGCCACTTGTTGTTAAGGTATGTACAAAGTTTTAATATAATCGAAATTTAAATAAAATTGTTCTTGTAAATTTTGTGAAACAACTTTTTCTCAGTACTGCGTGGTTATATCGATTCGAATCTTGTCCTGTCATGGAGCTTATGGTAATACAAGGCTAATCGGTTTTCGATATTTAGAATTTATTTAGTTGTTTATTTTATGTGCGCTTACATTTAATTCGATGTTTCCAATAGCAAGAGGTGTGAAGCGAACGAGAGGAAACGGACGCATGGCCTTCGAATTCCGTGCGACGTTGCCACGTTCGACACCATCCCCGTGCTCCATGTGTAGAATCCATACTTTTTTGTTGCATTGTGACTTAAAAAGATTTTCTTTCATTGCAGTGGCACATCTCTTTACCGTCGATAACGATCTTCCAACACACTCGGACACTTTATGATAGACCGGATCCCTCTTATCATTAATCTTTTCACTTTCGCTTCTAAAAGAACAAATCGCACTAGCAACCATGGCAAACTCGCCCTCCGTCAATGGTTTAGCAGGCATACTGTCAGATGTTAATCCAAAGAAAATCGGCGACAGAATGAGTGTAGGGTCAGACGGGTCAGACATACAAATACAAATGATTCATCGCTGAGACAAAGCGGGTCATTCGGCCTCGCCATCAGCACAATGTAAGCATCACAATGTAATATAATGACAACAGCTTATTAGCTAGCAACCCAATTTTAAACCTGCCATTGGAGGTCCAAAGCCCTCATGAGAAAAGGAGATGGAAAGGAGTTAATTTTCTTTGGAAAGAAAAGAATCCTACCTTTTTAAGCTACAATGCAACAAATGGTGTCCGATGGCAACAGAGCCCTAAGAAAAAAGTACTATAGAACTATATATAGTGATTATAGGAATTCTATAATCACTATAGAAATTTCTATAATCACTATGGGGTAGAGTTCTATAGTCCTATAATCACTATGGGGTATAGTTCTATAGTCCTATAATCACTATGGGGTATAGTTCTATAGTCCTATAATCACTATGGCGTATAGTTCTATAGTCCTATAATCACTATAGGGTATATTCCTATAATCACTATAGGATACAGTTCTATAGTTTACACATACATAACTTACATAGACCTCTCATATACAGACATATTCTCCTGGACCATGCTGTCTATAAGAGAGAGGTTTCAAATTATGTATCTTAAAAGCAAAACATTCTGAAAATTTTCTTTTTTATTCATCTCATATGGATTCAAATGTCACATTCATCTTATATCCATTAAAATGGATATCCATGATTGGATGATTTTCCTCAGTCCCTCGTAGACGGTATCGGACTTAGAGAAAAATCTGGTGCGCTCGCCGGAAAACTGGTTCTCAGCATTATGGAGGAAACTCTTATTTATCTCTCCTAGAGTTCAAAGAATATCAGAGACCTATATTTATAATGGTCATGCTTATTTTTAGCCACAAAATGGTTATTAGGGAAATGCTTTAACGGTGCAAATTATCCGTGTCAATCTTAGAGTAAAGTTAATAATCACAAACGACTTAATGCCAGCCAGCAGCTGTATATATATGGCCTCCCTGACTCATTCCCATAATTGGAAAATGTGTCAGGCCGTATGTCAAAGGATGATAGGATACAAAGTAGTGAAGTGTAGGTGGTAAGGTAGGAGTATAAGTAGTATGTGAGAGAAAGACATTAATCATTCAGTAAGTGAGAATCACGATCCTTCATTTTCCTTTTTTTTTCAATTTTGTTCCTTTGGGGAACAGTTGGCAAAACGGATACGAATAATGGTTGGCCAACCGCTGCACCTAGAATAATAATAATAATAATATAGGAATCCTCATGACCAAACGTTGGCCCAGCCGTCTGTGCTACATGGGTATGTTCCAAATACCTTAGCCATAGTGATTATAGAAAACTATATATAATCACTATATATAGTCCTATAATCACTATGTTCCAAATAACTATAGGACTATAGCCATAGTGATTATAGAAAACTATATATAATCACTATATATAGTTCCATAGTATTTTTTCCTAAGGGAGGTGTCGAACGCGGCAACGTCGCACGGAATTACAAGGCCATGCGTCCGTTTCCTCTCGTTCGCTTCACGCCTCTTGCTGTTGGAAACATCGAATTAAATGTAAGCGCACATAAAATAAACAACTAAATAAATTCTAAATATCGAAAACCGATTAGCCTTGTATTACCATAAGCTCCATGACAGGACAAGATTCGTATCGATATGACCGCGCAGTACTGAGAAAAAGTTGTTTCACAAAATTTACAAGAACAATTTTATTTAAACTTCGATTATATCAAACCTTTGTACATACCTTAACAACAAGTTTCGTTATGTTGTGTTAAAGTTTGGTTACGATCCAATGAATACTTTAAACGTTATGCATTTTGTAAGTGAGCATTCCGTTTAAAACGGTGAAAAAACCGGTACTTTTTTTGTTTCACAGACAATAAAATTTTAACAAGTTAAAATAAAAATTTTCACTTTCCACAGTTAAACGCAGAATTAAATTTGCTAATTTTTGATATAACTTGTTTTCATGTGGGACTACACGTACAACTGTCATTGACTTGTAAACTCGAGTGTCATGACTTTTTTCCACAACAGTAGTCATTTGTGAAGCCCTTTATTAATGAAATGAATGGTGGAGGCTGATGCGTTGTGGAAATCCATTGTAGGACATGAATTAATGATACTTTGCACTATTTCACATAAAAATTTATTCCAAAGGAGTCAACATGTTTCACTGCACTGCAGCATCATCAGGACTAACATAGAAGTTAAACATGCCAGAATATATAGTCACGTGAGGAGGGTGGGGGTGGTGGGTGAATATTGTCCTATTCCTGGGTTAGAAGGGTGGGGGAGAGAGTTGAAGGCAGGGGTGAGGGGAGGTTTGGGAATTTTGAGCTGAGCGTTGGTCTGTGGTGAGGAAGGGGAGGTGGGACGGGTGACGGACTTCAGGTGCTGGGAGGGTTTGTTTTGGATTAACTGCGGGAGGTCGAGGAGTGGGGAATGGAAGGGAAAAACGTGGTCATTAGTGATGTTTTCTTTCATATTCACGACCTATAGGATGAACAATTGTTCCCAAATGTCCATTCTGGTCCCCTTTTTTCTCTCTGTGAAGCATTTCTGGGATAAAGTCAGCCTGGTGTCCTTCTGCCAAGAGGTGAGCCGCGAACTGGGATTTCCCCTTCTTCTTTTCAAAGTCCTTGTGCTCGTCTGCTCGGACCCTCAAGCTTCTTCCCGTCTGTCCAATATAAGACGCCATACAATCACCACACTCTAACCTGTAAATTCCACTTTGGTCCCTGATATTGATGGAGTCTTTCACATTGGGAAGCAGGTATTTAAGGTTTATTTTGTTATGGAAGTTCGTTTTGTATTTAAGGTTTGTTTTGTTATTCCCCACTCCTTGACCTCCCGCAGTTAATCCAAAACAAACCCTCCCAGCACCTGAAGTCTGTCACCCGTCCCACCTCCCCTTCCTCACCACAGACCAACGCTCAGCTCAAAATTCCCAAACCTCCCCTCACCCCTGCCTTCAACTCTCTCCCCCATCCTTCTAACCCAGGCATATGACAATATTCACCCACCACCCCCACCCTCCTCACGTGACTATATATTTTGGCATGTTTAACTTCTATGTTAGTCCTGATGATGCTGCAGTGCAGTGAAACATGTTGACTCCTGTGGAATAAATTTTTATGTGAAATAGTGCAAAGTATCGTTAATTCATGTCCCTTTATTAATGGTAAAATTAAATTAAATGGCCCATTAATGGAAAAGTGGAGAGGAAGTTCTATGGCTCGAGACTGACCAATGAGATTTAAGTGGGCAGAGTGCTGCTTCAAGAAATGTCGGTTGCCTTCAAGCCTCAGGCGTGTTCACTTCGTGCTCCAGTGTGCTGTGTTGCCAAAGTTATTGCTGCCTTTTGCTTCCATTTTTCTCTTAACCCAGCATGTGTTATATATTTGTCAACCTCTGCGTTAACCCCCACCTTAAGAACCTTCCCTCTTCCAGCGAACGAAAATGCTCGTGTGGCCACAAAAGCGACCGAAGCTCAGTTGCATAGATATTTACTTTCTAGTGTAGTGCTTGAACTATTGTCAGAAAGCCATATCTGGTATATGAGACTTATCTGGCCCACTGAGATATTTGTAACATGAATTAAATAGAAACAGAACATATTAGGGATATATCGATTCTCAATACATATTCTCGATACCACTGATTATTGTGGATTGGTATCGGTATCGAGAATTGATCGCCTAAAGTTGATACTGATACCAGCGATACATGTACGAAACATGATGGGTAAAGTCTGATTTCACCACGGCTGGTTGTCATGGTGATCACTATCTTATTTTCCAAACAAATCCAAGTTACTGCAGCATACAGCAGTTTCTGCCATAAGGAATTCTTTAATGGTTGATTTCAGTCATAGGTAGTGCCTTTGAGCAGTACAGGTAGTTGCTATAGGGTGCCAGCAACTACTTGTACCCACCAACTACACATCTACTAATTTTTTTACATAGCTGATACTAAACATCCCAGCCATTGCAATGATGTCCATTGGATGTCCCGACATGACGTAACTGACATCCATGGACATCCATTTGATGTACCATGGACTGCCTATGGATGTCCAAATGTCTCACTTGTGGACATCCAATTGATGTTCATTTATGGATTTTGAAAGGATGTAGGCAATTATTTCAGTTTCTTGGGATCTACAGATGCAGTTTATATGCAGTGTGATCATAAGAGAGAAAAATTACGCAATTAAAAAAATTATTCAGTAAATTATCCTTAAACTACATGTACAGCTGTAGCTTGAACAGTTGTTTTTTCTATTGCTACTGTGCTTCAGCCAATCCCTCGTCACTCTATCCACTTCTATTTTAGTGGCTGCAGGGAATTTGTTGACACCTGTCAGTATAAGCAAATTATAAAAATAAGATATACATAGTTTCAAACATCCTTGATATATATCACAGGTTAACATTACACTTGTCACCCAGGCTAAAGCCCCCGAATTTGGATTATCTAAGGCAAGAAGTGACTAATTAAGTGACAAAATAATAAAAACTTACTTGAGAGGTGAGATAAGTTGTGCCTTTTAATTAAGCTGGTGTCAATACTATAACTGCATGAGATATTTTAATGATTGTGATGATTTATTTTCCCACATTATCCTTATGATACCAGTTTTATTTTCCCACATTGTCCATTAGGTAATAAATTTAAGGCTCATCATGCTGCGAAACCAAGTCAACGTCTTCCATTTATTTCACTTTTTGAGTCTTTTGAGCACATATGTAACACTACTCATGAGCAATAACAAGACCGTCTCGATATACAGGCCTGACACTCACTTATATGACATCATGAGAGTGATCCGATGAGAACTCGTAGCACGGAGAAATTTGAGATGTGTTTTGAATACGTTGACTCATTTAACATGGTTCCTCGATATGGTTCTAATTCCACTATTAATATTCCATTGCTTACCTGTTATGTGCTTACCGCCCTCATCCCATTTTGAATGAAATATTCTAAATATGATTATAATTTAGGTGCTTACGGAACACGACTTTTGCTATGTTTAGTAACATTTTGCCATTTTATTTCAGCACTTTTATTTTTACATTAATTATTTAAAAGCATGTTACTCATTGTCCCAATATGTATTTTTCTTATCAGCATGGTAAATAACACTCAAATACAAACCGCTCCGACAAAAAAAAACACCTACGTCACACATGTTTTTACTTTTAACACGCAATTATTTTACTTTATTTATGGAAGGACCATAACCTCACAAGCTATATTTTGTATGTTGTCATAGTCAAATCGAATAATCGATGTATTAATTAATAAAAGCAAAAAACAGGCATGATTAATTGGCTGCTAGCAATTAATCAATTTACAAAATACATATCAATTATTTTTTGATAATTGTCCATCCGTACTGATCATACACTTTTTAAGATCACAATGTGTGTACTTCTTTCATTCATGGATCATGTGTTTTTCTCCTTTCCTGGAAGATGGGTCTTATAAGCTGTCCTTTCTCTTTTCATTCTTCTGGTGTGCATAGAAAGACGTAAACCTATTTTTTTCATGGTGAAGATCTTTTCATAATTTTATGTGTAATTCTTTCTTTGAACTCGGGTGTAATGTGAACTTGTTTGCTGTTGTTTTATTTGGTGCCTGAATCCTCCCTTGAAACTCCTATAAAATTTATTGATATTATTTCATAATTTATTTATTACTTTTAGCTCTACTTTTCTGTTTGATTAGAGCTAATAATCCTTGTGATTACTGAGGTTCTCCTAAATGTATGGCCCTTGGATACATGGGACAATTTGATGCAGTATTGAACTATTGATAGGTTGACTGGACGGATTAATGCAGCTTTGCTCAGGGACGTATTTATGACCTCTGAGGCCCCCTGCAGAATCTAGAATGAGGCCCCCAATGTTATAGGTTTGCAACCTGGCAGCTTGGCATAGACTTTTCCTTCCATATTAAGACAATACATAATGAGAACAAATAACTATCACTATTAATACTCAGCTAGTAGGCCCCAGGCTACTTACAACTAAATTTACATTTTATCAATTGCGAGGCACCCGGCTGCTGCCGGGTATGCCATATAGCAAATATGGCCCTGGCTCCACTTCTGTGGCTCAAAGGGCACTACTGATCAGACATCTGCTTCCTATTTACATATTTATTATGTATCATCTCTACTAGCTCCATATATCTCATCTATTGCTTATATCCGCAGTTCTTCCTATTCACTTTTCTCTCAATCACCACCTTTGTGGAACCATGTTTGGAGACATCCCATTGAATAATAGTTTCTTCTTTTTAGAATTTCTGTAAGACAAAAATAAAATTAACTTGTTATATTCCTCACGATTATTATTATGTATTCAGTCAACCGGTTTCAACCTCTTATTGGCATCATCAACGGTAGGATAATTGACCAGACTTGATATTCAGGTCATTATCAAGAGTAGTTTCTGCTCTTGATAATTACCTGAATAGATGCCTGTGGAGTGAATAGTAACAACCATGTGGAATATAAAAAAGGTTATTTAATTTTTGTGTGATATTGATATTCCACAATGTTAACTTGCCTGATATTGCTCTGTTTCTGCAAGATATCTCTTTGCTAGCCCAGTTGAAGAGAGCATTCTATCAAAAGAAGATTGTACTTATGGCTGGCAAGACAAGCATGGAAGTAAGGAAATATGCACTTCCTCAGCATGTACATCTGGACCATACTTCTTAATGGCAGTGAAGTATGGATGATTTCAGCCACAGAAAAGTGAAGACAGATAGCATTCCAATGGTAGTGTTATTGAAAAATAATGGAGATAAAATTGATTAATGGAGTGACTAACAAAGAAGTCTCTAGAGGAGTGGAAGTAGAGAGAAGTCTGATGAAAACCTTAGGGGGAGGATGGGGACAACCATATCGGGCATATCTTGGGACATAATGGCCTGTTGAAGGCAGTTATGGAGTTAAAAGAGGTTAGGAAAAATGGCAAAGGAAGTATGCATGGACCAATCAGTGAAATGTTTGAATATGTAAAAGAAAAACTAATATAAATGGGTCGGCTGATAGGAGGATTGTGTGCAGAGCTGCATTAAAGCAATCTTAGGATTAATGACTGGTGATGATGATCTCTTTCCTCCGACTCTTCTTAGCGGTCATTCATGTATTACATAATGCTGATTTTCTAGCAGAATTTTCAGAGCAAAAGACTGCTCAGGTCTTTGTTGCTATTTCACAATCCTTGAAATGGATTTTTAACTTTTTTCACCCCTCCATAACATTCTGAGAAATCTCTGTAAATAACGAAATTCTGCCAATAAACCCTCTCTATTTTCTGAATTATAAAATAGATATTCTTCATAAATATATTATTTATTTATAATTGCTATTAAATATTAAGTAATAATTACTTATATAATCAATCATTCTTATGAGAAAAAATTAATTTATATCAAATCTTTCTCATAATTTTAAAGAAATATGAATGTTCCCATCCCTTGTTAATGTATTTTAACAGCTGGCATCAAGGGGGCTAAGTGCAAATGCTTGAATGGCAACTTTTATAAAGAATCTTTTGGGATAAATACTAGGCAGGTCATATTTTGGCGGTGCAACGAAAATTATGCGCCTCCACCCCACCTCCATAAATCTGCCTGCGTATATCTCCCTAAGGAGACACGCATATACCATGGTCACACGCATCATCAGACTGATAATAGTGGCGTGGTCACGTAAAAAATAATTATCTATGTATTTATATCACACCATGGGTTTGCAAACATTTTATTCACCAAATGGGACAACAACTTTTCATTACGCATCTTTACATACATATCAAAATGAAACTTAAATAATTTCTATTTTTTCACAAAATATCATATGATGCTGATATCAGAAGATATGAATATGATATAATGTGGTTTAAAAAATGTGATATTTCACGCAAAATATTACAATAACAGCCATATACTGTTCAATTTTGCGAATAGAAAATTATTTGTGAAATTTCGATGAATTTCTCCAGCGTTAAAATGGCAAATTTTAACTTATTATGACTTAAAACATCTAAATAACAACTTTTATGCTCTTAAAAAATTTGCGAAAAAACCCATTCGTGTGAAATTTCAAGATGCTACACACAGCATCACAATGACTCAACCAACTATGTATTTCTGATTCCTGAAGTTAATGATTACTGCCCTATGAGCAATATTTAGCCAAAAATGCATATGTTTAAGACTGGAAAGCACCCTGGAAAATGAAACAATTCCCCTGGAAAACCTGGGAAACTCAGGGAATTTTTAAATGGCTTTACAGTGGACACCCTGAATATTAGAGTTTCTTAAATTGCCCTTCTTTAAAAAATTGCTCATGAATTTCTTTCTCCTTGGACCTAAATTTCAGGACCCAAATAGTGGTGACTCACCTTACTTTTGGATGTTGGTTCATGTTGTACTGCTCACTGCACAGAGCCTTCATGACCGTGTTGCGGATCCTAGGTATTCTCCAATGGACTTGTTATTTTACGCCAATTTATTCGGGTGAGTCATGCTGTTGAAATCTTTCCTTTTTCCAAGTGGCCATCTGTAATTGTTTTTGACTGCTTGCCTTTGGGTTATAAATGAACTGGTTAAGCATGTGGCACTCAAGTAAAATAATGGATAGCTAATTTGAGGGATCAGTCAAGATAACTGGCTCTATTTGATTTATGCTAGACACATTGTGCTTGTAATAGACACATGCTCAACCATCTGGAAGTTCTTTCTCTCTGAAAGAACTCCAAATCTATATGAATGAAATGTGGAGAACTCAAGACCAAAGCCCTTATGAATTTTGGTTCTTCTGGATATGTTGAAAAGCTAATCCATCATTTAAAAAGTTGTTGCATTTTGGGAGGAACTTATCGTGAAACCTTTGCCACTGGCACCCTCAGGGAACTTAGTTTGAAACCAGATGGGTAAATATTAGAATTAAAGCTTAAAATACATAGAAATAGCAACTTGAAAATCAAAATCACGTAATATATTGATGATGGGTGCTGACAGTGGGTGTCAGCAAACAACGGGTGCTGGACATGCAGCATTTGACCATGAGTGAGAGCTGGTGTTGTTGATTCATCCAATATCAGATAGTCTGCAGTGCAAATTCCTGGCCAAGTCCATAAGATGCCAGTCCACAGTGGGCGTATATCGAAAGGGGAGGTGGGAAATGGGGGATTTGCTAAAATGCCACAAAGTAGAACCTCACCTAACAGCTATATTTGGGTTGAATATCTCTTTGAATCCTTAAAACTCACTTAGGAAGTATGACTCCTGTCATTTGTATGTTTTAAAATACAAATCAGGGAAATGAAAGTACCCAACAATTTCTCATGGGGTTTCATTTGGCTAGCTCTATTCCAGTATGCATTATAGACATTAGGTTAGACTTATATGTGACCAAATACTCTTGTACCTATGGGATGACAAGTTTTTGGCAGTTTGAAGGGAGATGTGTAAACTCTCTATCTCCTTATTCCCTTTGTGAATATTAATGACCAAGTGTGAACCCAGTTTTGTACAAATATTGCTGCATCATTAATTTTTTATGCATTAATGACAAGTGTTTGCCTTACGAGTGACCTGGCTAATGTATTTTTCAGCTAATTGTTTAGCTGTTTTTTGGACTCTGATAGTGAACCTAGATTTGCCTAATTTATGTATTAGTGAATGTGTGCAGTAACGTTAAGATTTTACTTGAAAAATGTATGAGAAGAATATTAAAACGCTATGTATATTCTGGTTAATGATGATTTCTGCAAACGAATGTGATTCAGAATTAATTACCCTCATCAGGCGAGGTACCATGATTTTGTGATTGTCAAATAAAATTCTCTTTGGAATAATTCTTCTCATGGGCTATAAGCGTTGACTTCATGTCAGAAACCAATAATTTTGCATATTGTATTGATTAGAAATGTGTATTAGACTGATGGAGATCATTTCTCATCATCATAGGGCTTGTGTTTCATCATCGTTGGTATTGCTGACATCATTTCATTTACCTGGAGATGTTTTCTCTTTTTACTATTCCTGTCACTTGTTTTTAGGACTCATTTACAAAATATTTTCAATTAGAGTTCCTATCTTTATGTTTACTTACTGCTATTATCATTTTGCTCTCTCTCAAGTTTTATGGCATAGCTGCCGTTCCTTTCCTCCCTCAATCCCAGAATTTAGTGGTAATGTATTTCAATTTTTTGAGGTGGAAATTTAATTTCATCTATTCTGTCCTCCCCTCTTTCTATTCCTAGATTGTTGCATATACACATTTTCAGTTTGACTCTAGGAATGGTTTGGTTATTCAGGGGAGGCGACTGACTGCTGAGGTCATTTGTGCCATTTAGGACAGGTGGGTGATTGGGTAATGGTAGGAATTTTCAGGGAACGGAGGAAGGGTAGAGAGAAACCCAGCGTCAGCATTAGCCTACTCTTAACGAAAGGTGCCAAGGGGACCATGGCTTAACTTCCCATCCGACAGATGGAGTACTGAACTTGAAATGCCCTCCACAATGCACTCAAGTGGGGACCGATTTTCCACTGAAAAATCCGCCACTGCCGGGAATCGAACTCGGGCCCTCGGGATGGGAGGCTAGTACTCTAGCTGCCACACCAACCGGGTCCCCTCTGGGAATGGGGTTGGTGTGGTTGGCTAGAGTACTGGCCCCTCATCCAGAGTGCCTGAGTTTGAATCATGGCAGTGGCAGAGATTTTTCAGTGGCATTCAGATCCCTGCTTAAGTTCCTTGTAGGGAAACCTTCATGTTCAGTTCTCTGTCCGTCAGATGGGACATTAAACTGCTGGACCCTTGGCTCCTTCTTTTAAGAGCAGGGAAAAGCTGATGCTGGGTTTTCCTCCACTCCTCTTTTCCCTGAAAAATCCCTTCCTGCCCTTAGGAAAATTTACTAAAGAAAACTTTAAGTTTACTGAAAGTGAAGTGAAACATCATCCTAATGTAAACTTCAAAAAACTTAAGAAGGCATCTATAAGTTTAGAAAAAAAACTATAAGAAAACTTAAGGATTGGCTCAAAACTTTAGAAAAACTTTCAATTCAAAAGTTAACTTTAAATGTTTCAATTCACTTTAAGTAAGCTTAAAGTTTTCTTTAGTAAATTTTACTTAGGGTGAATCCAAATACCAGCCTATCATCAATATTGCAAATGGCCTTAGTTGCTGGTCACCTCATCTAACAACAGCAGTTTGACCCCTGGGATCTCTGCCATCAAATTCAAATCTTATGTATAGTTTAGAGTCTGCACTGTAGGAACAAGTACAAGAAAGAATGTACAAGAATGCAAAAACTGAAGAAGGGCAGCTTTGCTACTAAAGAATAAAGAATGAAGTAAGTGGCAAAGCCAGGAAAGCTAGAGAGATGTGGATGAAGAATCTATGCAAAGATGTACCAAACAACCTTGCATTTGGGAAGGTGGAAGGTGCCTATAGGATGGTGAGGAACCACTTCAAGGAACGGAATGCAAGATGCAATGCCATAAGAGACAAGAATGGAGAACTTTTGATTGAAAATGTAGACAAAGTGAAGTGATGGAAAGAATATCTGAAGGAGTTATACAACAGAAAAAATCTCTACACGAAAGTGATTGAAGAGGAAAGCGAAGTCAAAAATGATGATATGGGAGCATCAATATTAAGATCGGAATATGATGGTAAGCAGTAAGGGACCTTGGGATGAATAAGGCCTCTGGAATTGATGATATCCCAGCAGAATTAATAAAAAATGCAGGAGAGAAGACATCAACTCATCTTTGCAAAACCATTGGCGACATGTACACAACAGGAGAAATACCAAGGGGCTTCGAGAAAAACATCATCATTCCTATTCCCAAGAGGAAGAGAGCAGAGAAATGCAAAAATGCAGGACTATAAGCCTGATGACACATACATCGAAGATATTGACAAGGATCATCTACAGAAGAATAAATGAAAAGCAGAGGAGTTCCTGGATGAAGACAAATTTTGATTCAGGAAAAGTAAGGCTACAAGAGTTGAAATATTGGCCCGTAAGCTACTCATAGAAAAGAGAATGGAGAAGAGCAAATCAACCTACATTGCATTTGTGGATTTAGGAAAGGCTTTTGACAACGTTGATTGGAATTTATTGCTTGGTATTCTGAAAGGAATTGGAGTGTCATACAATAACCGAAGAATTATCCACAGTTTGTATAAAAACCAAGTAGCTGTGATAAAATCTGGACCCAGCCCTGAAGAAGCAAGGATAAGGAAAGTAGTGAGACAAGGCTGTGCCCTGTCTCCCATAATTTTTAATGTTTACATCAAGAGATACATCAATGAAATCAAGGAGAAGTGTTCTAGAGTGAACATCCACGGAGAAACAATCAGCATGCTACGATTCGCTAATGACATAGCTCTTATAGCAGAGACAGAAGGATCTGAAAAAGATGCTAACAGCCATGGAAAGGACAATGGCCAGACATCAGCTGAAGATCAATAAGAAGATTAAGATATTGGTATGCAGCAAGAAAGAAGAGGCCAATACCAACCGTAAACTAGGAAAACAAAAACTGGAAGAGGTGAAAAGGTTCTGTTATCTTGGAAGCCAAGTAACCAACGTTGGACGAAGCAAGAAAGAAATAGTCATTAGAATAGCCCAGGCAAAGAGGGCATTCTATCAAAAGAAGAATCTACTTATAGCTGGAAATACAAGCTTGGAAGTAAGGAAGCAATTCATCAAAATGTATATCTGGGGCACGTTTCTTTACAGCAGTGAGGCATGAACGATGACAGCAGCGGAGAAGAAAAGGGTGGAAGCATTCAAAATATGGTGCTATCGAAGAATGATGAAGATAAAATGCATCGATCGAGTGACAAATGAAGAAGTCCTAAGAAGAGTGGGAGAAAAGAGAAGTCTGCTGAAAACTGTAGAAAGAAAACAGGACAACTTAATCGGCCACATCTTAAGACAAGATGGCCTGATGAAGACAATCGTCAAAGGAAAAGTGAATGGGAAGAACGGAAAAGGCAGGCCTCGTATGAGTTACATTGAACAGGTTGTAAAGGACATGAAAAAGAGGAACTACGGTAATATGAAGAGGTTGGCCAATGGAAGAATTGAGTGGAGGGGTGCATCAAACCAATCCTAGGATTGTTGAACCATGATGATGGTGATGATGAATGTAGGAACACAGAATCATGCACTTGATCGTGTTGGTTAGAATGTAACACCTTTAAATTGACTTATTAAAAAATGACTACATATTCTCAATATCTCATGAATTTCAACAAATTATTACGTAACTCATGACTACTGAACGATTGAAGCATACTTGATGCATACTTTTCCCTGTACGTTTTCTCTTTGGATGGCACAATGTGGATGACTTCATAGGCTCTGTATAACATTTCGAAAATAAAATAAGCACTACGAAGATTGAAATGTCAAAGAGTTGTTCGTTTTTAACTCCTTGAACTTATTACATTAAGTGTTCAAATATTCTTTAAGTAACATTGTTCGTTACAATTTTATATTTTTAACAGAATGAAATTTGTGTTCTAATCCCAGTAATTTGGTGATAAAAGTTGAAATGTTCTAAGTATAAAAATTATTATTTCTTCTGAAATTCTCTTTTCTCTCCTTTTTCTCTCGCCGGCTTTCCTTAACTGGTCTGAAGTTAGATTTGCAATTACAGCTCTGTACATACCAGTATGTGTGTTACCTTGTATGACTTTATGCCTCATATTTAATGACCCTCCTTTCTCATATAGAGTGGTGATACTAGCTCCAGCTAGCCTGTACCTGCAAGAAGCCTTCCTTGCTCTTCAGTTTCGTCATCGTCGTCAAATACATTTCTACATTGGATGTCTCCTCAGTGGCGTTCTTGGACTTCTCTTACGTATGAGAATAATTGGAGCCAACTCCTCTGCTGATTCTCCTTCTTCTCTTGCCAATACATCTAAGTAAGTTTTTATATGCTTGGTGTCTATTTGTACATTTATTTGTTTGGAGAGCATTTTGTGAAACATGGTAAGTTTTGACATTAATGGTGGAGGTGGATATATTGTGGAAATCCATTGTAGGAAATAGAGTGAAAATGCTTTGCACTTTTTCACTATAAAAATTTATTTAACGAGTTGACATATGTCACTGCACTGCAGCATCATCAGGACTCTGATGTTCTGATGATACTACAGTAGAGTGAAACATGTCGACTCGTTAAATAAATTTTTACAGGGGAAAAGCGCAAAGCATCATCACTTTATTTCCTATTGTGAGTTTTCACGGAGTCATCGTTAATGTATATGTGGTAAGTAGGTGGGTATGTAGCTGCGAAGGTTAACCAATGAATGCAGACAGAGTATGGTGGAATTAATTCTAGCCAGGAGAAAACAAGGTTATGAAAATTCTTGTATGATATCAAGTTTTTCACTGAAAAAATAATCCTGTTTTACTGAAATTTGGACCGGGTACTCTGCAGTTCATGCTGAGTGCTATGCCCAGTTAAACTATCATGGAATTTTCCTTCCCTGTAGATTCCCAAGGGCTTCAAAGGAGCTATATGTTGAAATGTCTATGTGTCCTTCTCCCTTGTGAATTTCTAAGGGCTTTAAAGGAGTGAGATGTTTAGGCTAGCCGTACTTTGTCTCGATACTAGACTTCTCAGAGCAGTTTTTTTCTACATGCATGAAAATCTATGTGGTTTTTATCCTGTGAAAATCTTGATATTGTGCATATGAGGAGGTGACTCCATCATTGTTTTTTGCAGGCAGGTTGCAATCCTTTAATTTTTCCTTACATGAACTGTAATGAATGTAAGATGTAATGGATTCTAATTTTGAGGGATTGAATTTTGGGCTGAGAAATGCAGGAATGGGGGCGTTTAACTCTGAACCGAAATCACAATTTTTTATATGAAATTGTTAGATGGAAACGAAAAAAGAATTTTTGTGAAAAATTAATCTTCTAACCACAACCATTCACTCATAAATCAAAATTTTAAATAAACAAAAGGTGATGCCCACCGAAAATGCCACTGTGATAACATTGACGTCATTTTCCTCCCGTCCTTGACTGCTTTTAGGGGAGGGGAAGGGAGTGGAGGGGGATTCTCGGAAGGTCTGCTCGCACAGATGCTGTCGCAATCGCTCCCATTGGCCAAGTCACCCCCCCCTATTGCGATAAGGCAAAGTAGCTTCGAGGGCTCAGTTGTGAAGTTGGATGAAGTCGATATATTCTTCAGAGGTTGCACCACACCCACTTTTCCGAAAGGGTTAAAAAGTTTTTCGCCGCTGATAACACGGGAAATAATTGACGGATCAAAAAACGGAAAAATACGGGTCTTTTCATTTTACAAACTCTATCAGATTCGGCAATAACAAAAATATGGTAAACAACCCCATTCATTTTTTCCATGAACTATGCTATGATGCAAACTAAGTAGAAGTATTATTTAAAAAACACAATGGACCACATTCTTTATGAATGCTTTCATGGTGAATTGTTTGGAATATTTCCCGCATAGGTTCATGTGGTTCGGATTACAGTTTTGCTAGCATTGCAGTTGATGTCTTCAGATCATGTTTTTATTAGAGATGGAATTTGATGCCTGTCAATCCTTCAATGACGCTTGATACTTCGTGGTATCGAAAGTATCAAGAATCAATTTTATTCCATGATATTGTTAATTCAGTACCTGCATAAACATTTAGTGAGAGAATCTAGCGAAACTTTGATATTGACTCCTCAATCTTATATTTTGTATTATTTTAAACTTCTTAGGCTCCAGTCAGTTCAAAAATAATTTTCATTTCCTCTACTTTAAAGATTTTCAACTTAAATTTATCTTTACATGGAAGTAACCTTGGATGGCCCTTAAATCCATCTCTGTCCACTTCTCTTGCTATAGTATCTGCACCCAAAGAAGCCATGGTCAGAGCTGAGGGGCAATTGGAAGGAGTTTCTTGTCCTGAAACTATTCTGCATTCTTCTCGAACACCAGACAAGAAAGATGTATGTTTAGCGATGACAAATCCTCGGGGCCAAACAGGTCTAGTAGATAAAAAGCCAATCATTTATCGAATCAACTCGGGTCTGTATTTTCAGCATACCATTTGAGTCCAATAGAGGAGAAATTGGAGGCAGCTAAATCACACTTCTTTCCCTCCCCTGCAATAATGCTTCCTTGCAGAGACCTCATAGACCAAGAGAACTGGAGATCTTATGACCTAACCCAGATAGCAAGCTAAACTTGCAGCAAAGTTGCTGAAGGTTTGTAATGACAAAGTTACAACTTTGCAAAAAGTTTGTCGTAACAAGCCTGCATACCTGATGCAAGCTTGAATCAAACCTCCTAGTTACGTGTCTTCAAATTTGCTGCAGACTAGTCGTATCACACCTGCTGCAAACGTTAAATGAAATGTAAAAATTAAATAATAGAACAATAATACTTATAGAAATTTATTAACTTTAATGTTCTACATGTTTTTCAATCATGATATCCTTAATATTATCATCTCCAGTGAATTTGTTCATCCTTTCATTCCTAGAAAAAAAACATGAAAAATTACTACAAATGATATGAAAGATCATGCCTATATAATTTTTAATTTGATAGTATATAAAGTTTTTACTTAATTCTCCTTTGATTTGAAATTTGCGCACAGCAGGCATGGAAATTTGTACATTACAAATGAACAAAATGTCAAGTTCCCTTTAAAACTGAAGTAAATTTCTATTACAATGGAGTAAATCAGGCACTTTAACCATACAAACTCTAGATGCAGGATAAGCCAAGAATTGAGGCTTCTGTAATGCTTCAGTTTGGATGCCACCCAATAATTATTTTGGAAGAAGTGGTTAAGTGGCCTTCCAATCTTTTTACATTGAGGCCTTCGCATTAAACTGGAAGCCAGTCCACCAAAAATATAGCCAATTGACACAAGGAAAAACAATATTAAAATTAGAAAAACTTACTTTCAGAGGGGTTTGACAGAGACTGCAGAAGTATAACGATGCTGTTGAGTTGCTCTATTTCCCGTTTGTTTTTGAGGCGACCGGTGGCAGACTATTTAGGAACCACGCAATTGAAGAGTTCAGATTGTACCAATGAGGAAGCTTTAGAGGAAGGTGTGGAGAGAAACCATATAGCCTACTTCTTAAAAGTCTTGCGCCATAAATTAGTACCTGGAATGTTAACAAAAATTTACTGCTATAGGGATCTGATGAGAACATAATACATATTGACTCTATTTCATTCCAGATAAGTAACCACCTTAAAAATTCCTCATCAATGAAGACATCCATTTTAACACCAGCATCAACAGGGTTACAGGTTTCCTGCATCCATAACTCGAATTATACCTAGAAAATTAACAGCAACTGTAAACATCAAACGAGCTTATACCTGTAAATAGTTTCATTATTCCAACTGAAAACAAACTTACCTTCCATTGTGGAATGAGTATGCCTCTTATCAAATTCAATTAGGATATAATGAGAACTTCATACTGACATCATTTGATTCCAAAGAAATAATCAGCATACACAATTCTCATCACTGAACAAATCCACACCACACATCAGATTCACCAGTGTTTTTACAGTTTTCTGCATCCCTAACTGGAAAAAATACCAGGAAAATTCATTACATCTGTGAATATCAAACATGGTTACACCTGGTAAATAAGTTTCACGACTTCAAGGAAAACCAAACAAAGGAATAAGCAACTTATAGAATAGAAGCTATAGAAGGAATAAGAACTAGTTATTTATGGGAATTAAAGCACTCTTTCCTTCATAAGAAGGTAACAACACTTGGAAAATTCACCACTTCAAAATTTACAAAGAAGTACTGTTCACTATCTCAGGTATCATTGAGGAAGTAATGCACCCTGGGTAGGTACAAATATTAGCTTTACCATGAAACAAGTTCCACAACCTCAAAATATCACTGGCACAGAAGAATTCATGCAATTTTTCGTTAGACTTTGTTAGGCTTGATTAGTTCAAGAGGGGTTCTAACAACATATAAACAACACACATCAAATACAAAATCCATTCAGGAATGACCCTGGTGAAAATAAACCGTGACAGACAGTGTGACAGAAGCGTGAACACAGTGTGCTTAGAATGTGACAAGAGCGTGATTACAGTGTGCATACACCGTGACAAAAGCGTGAATTGGGACTCAAAAGCGTGCAGAAAGCGTGATAGACACTGTGACGGTACACTGTGTTCACAGTGTGAGGACACCGTGCACACAGTGTGAGGACACCGTGCACACATTGTGACTAATACCCATGTACAGTGTGCTGCACATTGTGGTCACACTGTCCATCACGCTTTGAAGGGAGCACAGTGTGCGTACACTGTGACTAATAGCCTTGTACAGTGTGCAGCACATTGTGGTCACACTGTCCATCACGCTTTGAAGGGAGCACACTGTGCGCACAGTGTACATACACTGTGGCTAATATACTTGCACAGTGTGATACACATTGTTGTCACACTGTCTGTCACGGTTTATTTTCACCAGGGGAGCATTTGAGGCATTTATGCCATACCATTAGCCATTCGAGAGGAAATCACATTTATCTCCAATCAATATACCTTACATCATATAACATTTATCTTTCATGCATTCGTCCATGACGTATGAAACAGGCTAGATAAAGTTCGTCAGTGTTACTGCACAACAAAATTTAATTTTTAAAGTAACAATAATGCACAACACGTATTTTATAATTCACTTTCACGCACAATACAATAACTTACTCCTAATTAAAAGACACTCCACTCAACAGAACTTACTATATGGGATAAATATAAAGCAAGAAGGAAAGAGTGTTCATTCATTTAAGCTATACCCTCGCCTAATTCAAAAAGCATAGGCCCAAGGTTGTTAATTGGCCATCTAACATAAAAGTTAATCTTTGATATCGGTTTACACTTCACTACTTTCATCTATGCAACAAGAACACATATTCCACAAACATAATTACTACCTTGCATAAAACTTTGATTTCCCTAATCAGTCCATCGAGGACTGACGATGTCTTCCCATAAAGGTATGCAATAGTCACAATTTCTTACATACTTGTTACTGAAATAAAATAACTCAATCACTGCTGTTGGTTAACATAATATAACCAACCATTCACTTTAGAATGCATCCGATACAGGTGTAACCTACCCTAGTACGACATAAATACGATATTAATAAGATTGTGGTTAGCATGCATTTCAAGAAATACTGAAGCAATAACACCATTTCATGCAATTTTACAACTTACCGGTGGAAGGTAGGGCCATTTATTTCCATTTTGGCGATTACTGTTCCCATTGAGCAAACCCGTATCGAGCAGGCATACACCTGCAAGTGAAAAATAAACATTGCATTTTCCCGCCAGACAGTAAGTCTGTGGATAAAGATAATAATTTTCAGAAGAATAAAAACACTTTAAAGTATTTACGAACCTTCAGAATACCTCGCCAGTCACATGCTTCATTTAAACTTGATATTTTCTAAGCACCTCGCTCACGGTAAATTCACGAAATCGTAGCACGACATGGCTAAATGCGCAAGGCGGCGCAAGCGCTCAAGGATACCGATGTTAGTTATGTACGGTTCACCGCAGAGTTTATAATAATAATAAATTAATTGTTCGGCTCGGTTCGGTTGGTCTTGTAACATAGAACTCGTCAATAAGATTAAAACAATAGTAGCACAAGGGAGCTAGAATAATATACAATTAATAATATTATATGCAGAGCGGGCATAAACATATACGATGATGCTGTATACAAAGCAAGCTTAGAAAAGTATAAACATTGTGCGAGCATAAAAACATATACGATTAACATGTAAAAAAAAATAATTAGAATTAAAAGACACATTTAGAGATTCTCATCAAAATACTTAAGGCCGCTTTACACGATACAATTTTTTGTACAATTTCTTGTACAAACTCTTGTATGAGGAAATTGTACCGTGTAAAGCGGCAAATTGTACGAAAACTTGTGCGATTGTCTGAATGACTGAACGGGAAATAGAACCTGTTCTAATTCCATTCAGACAAACATACAATTTCGTTAAGTTTATACAAGAGTTTGTACAAGAAATTGTACAAAAAATTGTATCGTGTAAAGCGGCCTTTATTCAAGCTGTAATGCAATTTGCTTAGTAGAATTTTACATAATCTACCCTTGAAAGTGCCCCCTCCAGTAACCTCAACGAGAGAAACGATGAGATTATGTGGAGTATTAGGCGGTACTGGGTGAAAAAACTACAGTATGTCAGCGTTATAAGCGAATTCGCTTTCCTCTTCGAGAGAATCTCCGAAATACAGCCTTTAGTTATGGTAAAAGTATGCCACAGCAAGTTTGATGCAAACTTGCCATAACAACTTTGTCATAACAAGCCTATGACAACCCTATGACAAGTTTGTCGTAAGCTTGCATGCTATCTGGGAAGGAACCATTAATCAACGCATCGCTCCAAAGGAGCATGAGAAAGGGTCAGGCAGACTAAAAGATTTTTTTATTCTCTGCGCCACATACCTCTTTGTGGGAGAGAGCAGAATGGGTATCTTCTTAGAAAAAAAAATTCCTCCTACAGGAGGTGGAAGTGTGGAAAGACCAAGAGATGGCTCTTCGCAAGCCATTGCTGGTCACCAACTTTCGACTATCTTGCGGGGGAGAGAGAGGCCCACCTTGGCCACCTAAGCAAGCCAAAGCTAGTGTGGTTTTTCATCTTTTATTATCATCTCATAAAGTGTCCCATTCATTAACTCATGAAACCAGGGCTCATCACCTTCATGTGAAAAAGTCCTCTTCTGAAATGACTTTAGGAATGACTCCAGAATTTTCTTTCATTACTTTGCTGGTGATAATATGCTTCAGGCTCTTGGGGGTATTGTGACGTATTATGAAGTTCTGTTTCAACTCAGAGGAACTAAAGATAAAAGAGATGTGTGTGTTGTCAATGGTAAATGCTTACAAGCTGAAACAGAATCATATGAGGCTCAAAAGATTGCAGAGAAAGAATGCTGGATTTGGTGAACTTAGAAGGGAGAGGTTTAAAAACCAGCAGGTGCTTTTGGCTGACTTAGAAGGGAGAGCCAATTAAGGCATTTTTAAACTTTGATAGGGAGAGGGTTAAAGTACATTTTAGAACCCCCCTTAGAAACCTTATTTACAAATATCATGAATTGTGACTTTACTAGTAAGTGACATGCAGTCTTACAGATGACTCGCATAATATTGTTGCAATTTAAAATAAAAACACAATATACATAAAAAATAAATGGCGATCTGTTCTTCATTTATCAAAATAAATAGGCAGCATGAGTAACAGACTTTTTGAGTGTGGAATTTTTTACATATTCGCAATGGAAAAATCACAAAGGTCTCTCAGACTCACATGTCACTGGCCAAGGGTTAAATGTTTGTGAGAGAAAGGTTTTGGCTCTTCTGTATTAAAAATTTGCCCTCCCCTGGGGTAGACGGAAAATACAAAGTGATAAAGGTGTGGCATTTTTGATACCCCTCCCTCTTCCCCTGTTGGACATTACCCTTCGGCGAACTAATTACCCTCCGGACTTAGCCAAAGGACTTGCACGACAGGCGTAGCTAACAACAGTCGGAGCCAACGATGCCAACAATGCCTACGATTCCAAAATGCAATGATTCCAGTCTGTACCATTTCGTCTGCATCCTTTTGGCTGCTCCTTTCCCTCACCAGTCCGATCATTGTGTATATAGCCCCCTGAATGCGGATGAAGACCAGAAGTTTGGCCATCGTACAAGCCGTCATTTGGTGTGCTCCCGCCAGAGTCAGAAAAGAGTTCCTGATGCTCCAATGATAAACTTCCACCTTGCCCACTTTGCCCATACTACTTTCCCTCCCCTCAAAATCTACCTATCGACTATTTCCACGTTAAACCCCATTCCACCTTTGACCTTGCTGAAAACACCCCCTCCTTATGGCAGTAAAAACCTCCCCTCTCACACCCTCTGCTCGAGTTGAGACAGCAAGGAGCTCAATTGCTGAGTATGTACGGCGGTCTCGAGTTAGTTTTGTGAGACTGCGTCATTTTCGAGGTTGTCCTAGTGGCCATGCTCTATTGTTGCAAGTTGTCAGGGATTTCCCTGAATGGGAAGAATATTTCAATTGTTGGTTTTACTTGCTTTGTCTATTTGTTGAAATACATTGTTTGGTGTAGTTAGATTCATATACTTTTTTGTTCTATGTGACTTCATCTTCCTCACCCGAGATTGGAAAGAATTTTGTCCCCTGGACGAGCATTTCTGGTGAAATCATTATTTCATTCGGGAAACGCTGCAAAGGTTACTGAAGAGACAATAATCTCAGAATGTATTCCTTCCTCCCATGTCATCTGGAATCCAAACCAATTTACACTTCCCTTTTCCTCAATTTTTCCTTTGATTCCCATTTGGTCTTCTCATTTCCATGGCTGTTGGACTGACATCCCCTGCCACTTGCCCTTGCAGTGCCCTCACAGGGTATCGTGTACTTGAAAACATTAAGTGTTGCATTTGTTTCCTTGTGGGTCTCAGGGAGAAGCTGAGTGAGGAGGATTGCCTCCGAAAAGGGAAGCCAGTGCGAGGTGCTCTTGCTGGTCTCTTTGCATCCATTGTGGGCTTTTTGGCATTTCCGGGCGTGCCTGCAGAAACGGGGGTTCTTGTGGCAGCTGCCATCAGCCTCGTTGCGGCTGTGTTCATTCCTCCGGTGGATCAGTCGAGGGATGACGCAAGCAGTGTGGGGGGGCAGGAGTCGTTGTGGGAGTCGGAAGAGAAAGCCAAGCGGGCATCCAAATTGTTGCCAGGCGAATTGCATGTCGTTTAAGTGACAACATCAAACGTGCTGACTTTCTATTTTGAGTACAAGAACGAATTTATTCACGGCTCCCACGGTGGGATATGTTTGTGAGTGATTTGTGTTTATTTTCTTTGTGTGTGATTTGTTTTGCTCAGCGATACTCATTACCTGTTGCTCATTAAAAAATTTTTGAGTATCTGATTTCATCTTCTTTAAGATACCAGTTTTGATGCTATGAATTAATTGAAAAAAAATTAACTTTGGTGGATATATATTTAGGATCATGACTCACCATGGTGAATCCCCATGCATTGTTTCAATTGCTTAGGAGGTTTTAAGAATAATGTGATACACAGACTGAATGAACAGACAAATGCATTTGCTTCTATAAGTCTTGCGGTAATCTTCTCCGAATGCAGTTTTGGTATTTATTCAACTACATTCCAGTTTCCTATCATTAAATGTCTTCCTAATATATTTTTTCAGTACCATACTGTGATGGTTTTACAGTAATTACATCATTTGTTTGTATTACTGTAAATTGTGTTAAGTGTTCATTGCAATATCTCATTTGCATTTTGGACTTGTCACTAACATATTTATGGATATGTTAGCGGTTAAGGGCTTGACTAAATTCATCTTTTGTAATGCATTATATTACAAAGGTTGCTTTTGGTATTAAGTGGGTATTCAAGGATATGATATGAAGTTGTGAGTTTTATATTTTACTCTATCTCTTGATGAATGTGTAGATTTATGTTTTGTATTCATGTTTAATGAGTTATTTTGGGTTATGATACTGTAGATTTTCTATACCATCAATTGGATCTCTGAATGTTTTTAGTGGTGGACACCTCATATTTATAAAGGACTATTTTTAATACATGTTTAATATATATTATTGGTTAAAAGTTTTTTTACTATTTGACATACCCATCTGTCTAACCTTCACCATATTATTCTTATGGAGCCTGAAGTATTATTTCGAATATAAAGTAATCTAATGCTATGGTAATGGCCGTACCAAAAGCTTGCCGGGGAAATTCATTAGGGAGGAATATTTGTTGGTATTTATCTCTGCCATTGAAAGTGGAATGTTTCCTGAGAGATTATGAAATTGAAGCACTTTGTGTTATTCTACATGACGGTTGCCTATTGATTGTGGATTTGTGGCTGACTCTTATTTCTCGAGAATGAAGATGTATCTTTAGCTCTCATAAATCAGCAAAAGTTTCGAGTTTTTTGAACAATTTCATTGATACATGTGGTTTTACTTTCAACTTTAAATTTACAAACAAGCCTTCTTCAAACTATATAGGCCTCTTTTATCAACTGATGTAAATATAGCATTCTTGAAACATTTATTGCTCAAATCATCAGTATTTGAATACTGTGGTGGTTGAAATACTTAAAAGTTTAAAAAATTGTCTGATATTTTTATATCTGTGGTTCCCTCATCATAGTTTTTCTGGAAGAACTACTTGAATACTAGACACAAGATTATATTCATATCGTCTTGCTTGTTTCCGTCATTGCATTTGTCTTATTTGTCTTCTTTTGCCAGGATCTTTGGGAAACTTCTACTTTTTGAGTTTTTTTCAGTATTTAATAAAATCAGGTAATCAGAAAATCAGGAAAATCAGGACTTTCCAATATTTCAAAAATACCAAACCCTTTTTGCTGGTTTGGTAACATGTTGCAAATGTCCTGTCTCTTGTCAAACTTAGCAGAGATTAAAGAGATGGAGTTTTTTTCAGTGGAATTCTGGTTCCTACTACAGTCCTACTACAGTTATACTAGTTCCTGCTACACTTATATCAACCCCGTTTATAATTAAGTTTCAGTTATAACAAAGTGAAGGCTATTCCCCATCAAAGAGAGGCTCTGAAAAACTGGTCCACATATAACGAAGTTTGGTTATTACAAAGTAAATATTCGGCCCCTTTAACTTCGTTGTAAGAGGGCTTGACTGTATATTGCTGTGTGAAGATCACTTAAAAGTACTCAGTTATTGAAATGGCTCCCATTGTGTGGTCTCTCAGAAAAATTTGTTGCTTATGGAAAATTGTTCACAATTTTTAAACTTTCCTTACCACCTTATATATCCCATTGGGTACATCTTTCTTCATTTTCCCTTTATCTTCCCAGTAGTTTTTGCAACTTTCATATGTTTTCATATTGAATTTTCATTTTGTTTTTGAGAATTGCACTTTGCCTCTTAGTGAGTGTACTTGTTCAACTCTTTTCTGTACTGATTTTCTCAGCTTTCTCCTTTTGTGCACATATCATTTTCCACATTGATGGCTTTACGTTGATTCTGTGCTGGCAAGCTTGGAAAGTCTCTTCTCATTTTTTAGCATCATTTTTTTTCTTATGTACTGTCACATTCTTGGCACTATTCAAAATTGTTATTAATTCTACTGGAGAAAATAATTTCTCTTAAAGCCCTCATGCCTCATTTCTCTTAATGCCAGTTTCTCGACTTTGTTGGTTTTTTCTTGGCATAGATTTTTATCTCTCAGGTATTCCGTGTGGTCACAAGCCATAAAATGGTTTTGAGAAATTATTATTCACTTGGAAGTCTTGGAAGATCCAAAAAAATACTGAAGCAAAAATTGACTTTTTATGTATGAACTGTTTGTTGGTGTGTATTTGAGGCACCCCCATTTCTGAAAGGTAAGTTTCCAAGTGAACTTTTGTATATATGACCTAGTGGTGATTTTTGAACCATAATGTTGGAAAAAAATGCATTTTTCTAATAAAGTATTCATGTATATAATACAACCATAGCATTTCATGACCCTACATTTCCATCAGATTCCACATTTACATTTTGCTATCTGGTAGATAGAAATTGAGGTTTGTTAAGTGTAATTTGGTTTTCAGCATCTATCAGTACAACAGTAGCCCAATGGGGAACTTGCATGAATTTTTTTTATTTAACAGGCGGACAGAAAATTATTTTCTCGATTCAACAAAGAAAACTGCATGTAAATCTGAGTTTTCCTTCGCGAGATATTGAATGCTAAATATAGCGACATTTTAAAGCGCGCCGAAAACTCCCTCCCCCCCAAGCCACTGCGAAAGAATCCCCGATGACGTCAACAGTGCCGAACAATCGCCCGAAGCGCACCAACATGGGTGATTCAAGCGAGCATATTCAACCCACAAATGAGCCCACCACTGATTTTTAATTGAGTAGGTAATCAATTAATGGTATACACTTGATATTTCTCGTCAATAATGAGTAATATTCAGGCAAGATAGTTTAAATCTCGAAAGTTCATCTTACTTTTGCAGTGCCCGCTCCATACATCGACCCAACTCCCTAGCATTGTAATTAGCCAGCGATATGAGTTCGAGGTGTACGTATTGTTTAACACCTGGCTGTAAAAATACCTCAACCAAGGTGCCTAATAAACTATTTATTAGGTTGCCTACAAACAGAAGAAGGATAAGCCTGTGGCTAAGAGCCATTCGCAGAAATCCGGGGGATACCTATTTCGAAGAAAACAGTGGGATTCATCTGTGAAGATCATTTCAACGCAAGTATTGAAATCTACTCAAATTATATGATAAGCCGTCCAACTAGGGATATATTGTTAAATATACTACGGATTTACTTGATATTGTTAAAATGACTTTTTAACGCGCGAGTTGGCGCCCGGATTGGTGGAATTTTCTCTGAGCCGGCAAGTTCAGTCTTGTGGGAAAGACTTAAAATTTGCTTGCAAATTTTTGAGTAACCCACATTTCTGAATCGTATTAACCTAAACTAGCGAAGTAAATTCGCTATCGTGACCGCTCCCATGTTAGAGGATTATTTGTGTTGTAAGTCTCTTGAACATCTGTTGAAACTGATGAAACACATAAAAAAGACTTGAAACTGCCTAGAAATATGTTGAACTCCGTTGTTCCTAAGGCAGGGACTTCTGACCCAGTTGAAACCATCCTGAAATCTGTGTTGCTCTCTTTCGAAATGCTGTCAGTTGATTTTCGATTAATAATGAAATAAAATTTTTGATATTTTGAGGTACATTTATGAAATGAGAGTAGAAAAATGCAAATAACGAATTATCTTGAATGAGAGAATTATTATGCTCAAGTGCGTATGCATTTAGTACAGGGACAGGCATGCATATCCATCGTCAGCACCGAGGATCATGTGTTGGCATCTGAGAGGAGCTTCTTCACTATCTAAATATAGGTAAATGAGGTGCATTTTAGAAGGATGAATAATTTTAGCAAATTTTATTGTTATGCTTGATATCGATTTGACTTACCTGTACGTGATGATCCCGTAATCCCTTATCATTTTTTATCTCTTTTCCAAGATAACCGGAATTCAGTCTAATTTCAAAGGATTAAAGTCTACTATGTGATGTGTTAAGTAACACATGTAATTATGAAAAACACCCACATTTCGCTTACTAAGTAAAAGTTTCGCTTGATGAGTACTTCCCGAGTTTCTCTTGTGACCAAGGTGGGCTGATGATCCTTGTCTAATATGTATTACTAAGTACGCTGGTTAGATGCAGAAAATTGATTGATACCTAAAGCATACTGGAGCTTCTTCAGTCTTAAATAATGGAAACACCTATAGAAACATTAGCCTTGTGCCTCTTAACACATTATAAGTAATATCGTTATGTACACCATTTGCACATTGATGATTTCTATGTTACAACCAACCAACCAACAGACATAAACAAGTTAGATCAAGTGAGTTTCAACCAATGATCAAGGCAGTTCCAACGCATTCTGAAAACAAGCCAGTTGAAGACGGTATTTCAAGAGAGATCTACACAGATTTCAGGATGGTTTCAACAGGGTCAGAAGCCCCTGCCTTAGGAACAATGGAGTTCAACACAGTTCTACTCTATTCTTGTCCCCCACCTCATAACATGCTAACGAATAATACATTTGCGCAAACTCTAAATCCATCTCCATAAACAAGAAATAACGAGGGCAATCTCTAGTGCACCACAATTTCCGCAAACACTGACGATGCCACTTTTCATTAATATATTCACTTAATCGTAGATGCTCTCTTACTGCCTATTGTATTAACAAATGCCAAAGGTGGTATCCAGAGGCAATAATGGCGTTCATACTAAACAATCACACTCATAGACCTTCGGCTAATAATGTAAACAAGACGCGCTTGTAGATACACAACGAAACACATACTGTGAATATTAACACACATTTCGCCACTACTTAGGACAAGAATCAGAGAAACAGGTTGTCATTTGTCAATCATTTGTCATAACAAATTTCATGAGGGTCATGGCATCAATTTCAGGAATGTTATCCGAACGAGCGGCAACATAATCATCCATTTTTCTGAAACCTGAAATATTAGAGGTAAAAAGTCTGTATTTTATCATCCCGAAAGTACATTTTTAATATCCCAAGTAATAATCGTGGCACAAGAAGAATAGGAAAACTTACCCAAGAATAACAGCACATGAACAAGTGACGATGAGCGACTAAATCTTCCACCAAAACAATGTTTACAGCATGCGTTGATGTATTTCCCGACTCGGACGGCAAATTAGGCACAGATGACGTCACACCTGGCCTCGGCGGAGCTCGGGTGTCTTCGCGCAGTGGTCGGCTCAGAGAAATTTTGCTTGATTTTTTAAGTCAATTTTTTATTTCTTCTAACGACGAATGGAGAAAATTTAGGTATTTTTGCGAGTTAATATTTCAGTTTTACCTGTTCAAAATAGTTTTTATAGCAATCGTCGACCCATGCAAGTTCCTCATTACTCCATGAGAAACTCAGCTGAAAATATATTAGAGTACAGCTATATACCTGTCATATTTTATGGCACACAATAAATACACTCTTTCACCTCTTCCAGTTTTTGTTTTCCGAGTTTAAGGTTGGTATTGGCCTCTTCTTTCTTGCTGCATACCATATCTTAGTCCTCTTATTGATCTTCAGATGATATCTGGCCATTGTCCTTTCCAATGTTATTTGAGAGTCTTATTCAGATCCTTCTCTGTCTCTGTTACAAGTGCTACATCATCAGTGAATCGCAGCATGCTTATTTGTTCTCTGTGGATAGTCACTCCAGAGGACTTCTCCTTGATTTCATTGATGGCTTTCTTGATGTAAAAATTAAAAATTACGGGAGACAGTGCACAGCCTTGCCTCGCTCCTTTCCTTATTCTTGCCTCTTCACAGCAGGGTCCAGATTTAATCACAGATACTTGGTTTTTATACAGGCTATGGATAGTTCTTCGGTCATTGGATGACACTCCAATTCCTTTCAGAATTCCAAAATTGAATCCCAATCCCCACTGTCAAAAGCCTTCTCTAAATCCACAAGTGCAATGTAGGCCGGTTTGTTCTTCATTCTCTTCTCTATGAGCAGCCTAAGGGCCAATATTTCAACTCTTGTATCCTTACTTTTCCTGAGTCCGATTTGATCTTCATCCAGGAGCTCCTCTGCTTTTCGTGCTATTCTTCTGTAGATGATCCTTGTCAATATCTTCGATGTCTGTGTCATCAGGCTTATAGTCCTAAATTTTTGTATTTCTCCGCTCTCTTCTTTTTGGGAATAGGAATGATGATGTTTTTCTCGAAGTCCCTTGGTATTTCTTCTGTTGAATACATGTCGCAGACATCTTGTAAAGATGAGTTAACGTCTTCTCTCCTGCATTTTTAATTAGTTCTGCTGGAACATCATCAATACCAGAAGCCTTATTCATCCGAAGGTCCCTTACTGCAGCATCGAATTCCGATCTTAATATTGATACTCCCATATCATCCTTTTCCACTTCTCTTTCCTCTTCAATAGCTTTTGTGCAGGATTGTTTATGTTGTATAACTCCTCCAGATATTCTTTCCATCTCTTCACTTTGTCTTCATTTTCAATCAAAAGTTCTCCCTTCTTGTTTCTTATGGCATTGCATCTTGCGTTCCTTGAAGTGGTTCCTCACTGTCCTATAGGCAGCTTCCATCTCTCGAAGAGCAAGGTTGTTTTGTACATCTTTGCATAGATTCTTCATCCACATCTCTTTAGCTATCCTGGCTTTGCGACTTCTTTCGTTCCTTATTCTTTTGTAGCCAAGCTGCCCTCCTTCATTTTTTGTATTCTTGTACTTTCTTCTTTCTTCAATCAGGTCTAAGACTTCTTCTGTGATCCATGGCTTCTTCTTGGCATTCTTCCAAGAACTTCTTTTGCAGCTTTCTGTAGTCCACATTTAATGTTTTCCCAACTTTTCCACTGAATTCTCATTGAGATCCTCTCCTGTGTTATTTCCTACTGCATTCTGAAATGCCAGCTGATGTTGAGCCTCCTTTAGTTTTTCTACTTGCCATATATTCTTCTTCGTTTTCTTCAGTTTCTTGAATTTTAGATGGCATTTCATCATCACTAAATTATGGTCACTGTCCAAGTCTCCCCCAGGGTAGCTTTTGCAGTCCTTCACTTGGTTTCTATATCTCTGCTTCACAAAAATGTAGTCAATTTGAAATCTTCTTCTGTCTCCTGGCATTTTCCACATGTATCTTCTTTGGTTGTGATATTCAAACAATATGTTGGCGATCACTACCTTATGTTGTGTGTAGAACTCCAGCAGTCTTTCTCCTCTTTCGTTTCGGTTTCCCAATCCATATTTTCCAGTGATTCTTCCATCTTGAGCTTCGCCGACGATAGCATTCCAGTCTTCTAAATTAATTAGGTTTTCTTCGCCTCTTACCTGTTTTATAACTTCCGCGATATCTTTGTAGAGATCTTCCACTTCTTCATCTTCATAGTCCGACGTAGGCATGTAAACTTGTACCACAATAGTATCTGTAGGCATGGCCTCAATCTTCACCTTTATAATCTTCTCACTGTACTGCAGGAAGCTCTTCACGTGCATCCTGCACTCTTCCTTAGCATTATGCCTACTCCAGTTTTACCATTTTTTGATCCAGTGTGAATAAATCTATATATTCCATTCCAAAAGTCTCCTTCTTCGGGCCATCTCTTTTCACTGATTCCTAATATGTCGAGGTCCATTCTTCACATTTCCACCTTAAGGTTCTCCAATCTCCCGCAGGTCCGAAGTAATCTCACATTCCACGTTCCTACCCTAAAATGACTATCACACTTGACTGATGTATTCTGTCGGGTAGTCCCTGCCTGGAGATCCGAATGGGGGACTATTTTACCTCCGGAATATTTACTCAAGAGGATTCCATCATGTCATGATAAGAAAGAGAGGAGTGGAGTAGCTGCGTCTCTTCAGGATATTAATGGGGTGGTTTCCCCTTGCCTTCCACATTGCAGTACCACAGCCGTTAAAGTAAATGTTACCACGCCTGTAGTGAAATGAGTGTCGCTGTACCGACCACTGTGGTCTCCACCTTCACTCTATGAAGAAGAGCTGCTGTCCTCTCCTCTGGGTGATGAGGAGCATAATTGTTGGTGGTCTCCTGTCGTCAAGTCGCGGCATCTTCATAGGTTTTGTATTATTTAGAGGCCTACCCTACCCAGGGATAGTCCAATACCCCCTTGGAATGCCGTCACATTTTTGTCCACGACTGCTTATTCGACGAGTAAACTCACTTATCTCACGGGTAACCTCTATATCCAGAGGTTGACCCACCAGCCGCAACCCGGTGGCTGCACTGCTCTGGTTATTCCAACCTTCTCAGCTGCAAGAAGGTGGGAATAACCAGAGAAGGAGTGGGCAAGGGCCTAGCCACGTTGATACACCGGTTCCCGTCAGATCACCGAAGTTAAGCAACGTTGGGCCCGGACGGAGGTTGGATGGGTGTCCCCCTTCCATACCTCTACCGTGGTGTTCTTGTCCCCTGTCTGCGTGTGGCGGGCAGGTTAAATGTGGGTTGGCACAATGGATCTAAAGAGGTCTAAGTGCCAGGGGGGCTCCAGAAGGCCTCCGCCCACCCCTCCAATTTACATTTTTACCAGAGAAGGAAAGGAATCATTACTTCACCTGGATTTGAACCCATGAACAGAAAGTTACCTTTTTTACTTTAGCCCTACACTCTTCCCAAGAGGTCACAAATACCCCCTGATTAACTTTTTGCTTATAGTAACATACACTGCATTTATTGACACATTGAATTCCATGTAACTTCTTTAATAAGCCTTTATTGATCCCTTGTTCATGGGGTTGGTGTTTCCTTTCTTAATCCTTACTAAATCTCTGTGGTCAGCCCAGGGGTGTCGGAAATGGGGGGGGGCAGGAGGGGCCGAAGGCTCTCCCTCCACAGAATTTGCCCCAGGCCCTTGAGAAATGAGTAGTCTTCATTAATAAAAATTTAATTTCACTTGTTTCCAGCTTGCTTTTTCCCTTCTGACACATATTTTCACACCTTCATATCCTCTTTTAGTGAAATTCTAGTCTCCACCCCCTCCTATCTGCAAAAAAATGTGGGCCCATTTCTTAGGCGCTGGGCCCTTTTATTAGGAGCCAGGACCTTTCCAAGGTTGGCCCCCCCATCCACCCTCTCCCTTCCCTTCCCCTCTCCCCCAGTAAAAATAGTGGCGATGCCCCCGGGACAGTCCTGATTTCTAAATATTTGAATCTAGTCTCCTCATGGAGTATAATATCTAATGCAAACCACCCACTAAATCAAACTTCTTATGACTAACACATTCCATACTAAGTCAAACAGATTGGGGCTCAAAGCTGATCCTTAGTAGATTCTAATCGTGAAGCTTGTTCGTGGTGGAAGAGCATCATCATTGAAACAAATAAAAACACTTGTGGCTTCCACGGTTTAATAAGACATACCATTTAAAAAAAATTAATATAAACAACTGATTGGATATTTCATTTGCAGTTTAATGAAATTTAGTACACAAGAGAATTGGAGAAGGAATAGGAAGACAGCACTTAGAATCTAGGATCACTTATTGCTGATACATGTGCAGTCGTCAAAACAAATACATATAACAGGTTGTTCGTTCTCTAATTACCATGTGCTATAGTACATTAGTGCTTTTTTTATGATTCTGCTTTGAGTTCTCATCTTAAGATATCAATACACTGACAGTTTTGCCTTTTAAACTATACATGTATTGTATGCCATAAAATATGATGGGTACATGCTGTACTCATATTTTTTCAGCTGGGTTTGAAATTGAGTGATTTGACTATGCACTGAGAGACGCTGAAAACAAGGTATATCTCATTGAACTGTGGATGTCGCAAAAGTATGGTATTTGTTTCACTGATCCTTAGTGTAACCCTAACCCTACATGGAAACCTTTAGTTACTACTCTACTTATAACTTATGTCTCTATTCACTCATACATTCCTGCCACCAGCATTGTACACTCTTGAGAGATCATGCACCTCCATTTCATCATTTGATTACACATCCAGTTTTCTTGCCTAGGTTCTCTGTCATAAGCTTAAGTCTGTGGGCACCATATGAAATTCTGCTTATGTCTTATTGTGTTGTTTGGGCAACTGCTGTGAAGCAAAGATTACACCACTCAATGAAGCCCAACTGTCCTTATTCAATTGTAGTCTCCATCTGTAATCCTTTCCCAAATCTTCATTTTATGTGACATTAAGTTTATCCATCCATATTTCACAGTCTTGTGCATCTCCCTTGCCCTTGTAGACTGGCACAAATATGCTTTTCCTCCACTCATCTGGTATCACCTCTAGCTGCCACAGCTGTACTGTCAGATCCTGTACAATGTTGACTTCTTCACTTGCTTATCATTACATGCCTGCACTGGGATCTGGTCTACATCTGTTGGTTTCTCTATTTTCATTTTCACAATTACCTTTTTTCCTTGTTCCCTACTTGCCACTTCCACCAATCTTTCGTTTGGTGATTCATTTTCAGAAAATCTTCTTGGGTTTTCTTAATTCAGGAACGCCTTGAAGTAGTGTTCCTAACTTTCTTTAAGCTTGTCATGATCCTGTATCTCTGCTCCCTTTCAGTCCTTTATCTGTTTTTATTTTTGAAATCTTCTGATGCCTTGTTTCTTACCTGGGCTAGTCTCATCACCTACCTCTCTCCATTCTTCCCTCACTATTCTTCATAGACATAGTTCACTGCCCTGCCTTTTTTTTACTGCCATTTCACTCTTTACCTTCTTATTTGCTAACTTGCCTCTGTTGATGGCATTAAATGTTTAATTTTTACCAAAGTTATGGTTTTAAAATCACTGATGTGTCTTAAATGTGAATTCTTGGCATCAAAACATTTTCTTTTGATATGGCAATATCTCAAATGCCATAAAATATGATACACACTTCTTTATCTTCCAAACTACTGCTCAAATTATAATACTTTGCTTATTTATTTATGCTTTGCTCTTTTTTTTTGGTAGTGAATCTCTGATGATTTCCGATTGCCGTCTTCCTATCCCTTCTTCAATTTTCTGCATATTTAATTTCATTAAACATTGAGTGACATTTCATATTCACATATTTTAAAATATGTTAATATGATATGTGTGTTTAACACATATATTAACATTTTTTAAATTGTGAGATCTGAACTTCTAAAAAAATATTGCTCATGAATAGGTTAACTTTTTACATAAATTTTTCCAAAAATTTAGTCTTAAAAAGTCAACCTATACTCTAGTGTGTAAGTTAAATCTATCTCTAATGCATTTAAGGATACTGGAAGTGGATTGGTTCTGGTGATTCTTTCAATGTGATTGGCTGGCAGAAGATGCTCTTCCTTCAATTTAATTCTAAATCTAAGACCAGTTATTGCCGATGCTTGGGCAGTCATCAAACGGAATACACATAACTGGTTGTTAGTGCTCTAATTGCCATATGCTACTGTACTTTAGTGCTTTTTAATGATTTTGCTTTGAGTTCTCATCATAAGATACCGTACTGACAGTTTTACTTTTTAAATAACACATTTAAGACTGCTAAGTTTGTTATAGTCCATATGGGAGTCACATTTGTGTGTAAAATAAAAAGAGTATGTTCTCAAAATCCTTTGGGGGTGTTCGCACAGGTCTGCTCGCACAGATCCTGTCGCAACCACATCCATTGGCAGAGTCAGCTGTGTGTCGATGCGATTGCGATGAGGCGAAGTAGCTTCGCAGGCTCAGTTATGATTGGACGAAGTGGATGACATAATAGGTTGCATGCATCCCCCTTTTCTGAAAAGGGTTAAAAAATCAGTTTTTCACCGCTCATAACTCGAGAACTAACAGAAGAGATGGATCAAAAAACAGAAAAATAAGGCTCTTTTTACATGCTTTTCTTTTGTTCGCGTTTCCATGGTTCTATCCACGGGTCCGATTCCCATGGGCTCGAATCCCCCAGACAGCAATTTTTTTTTCCACCCGAAAATCTTAAGATTTCAATGTGCTGACTTTAATAATTATAAATGAATCGTTACTCATAGTTCATGAAGCGTTTTAATGTGATTTTATCCCTATATATGGGAAACACGCCCAAGGAAACCTGTTCAAAACGAAGATTTTTGTGCCTTTTTTTCTGGTCATATTTCTCTGAAATACAAAGCACTTTGCGTACCATTACTTTGTAGTCCTAGCAAATTAGAACGAACCACAGCAACATTGCCACAACGAAAAGCATGGGGCTCTCTCATTTATATTTCGCTCCTTAACTTAAGTTCATTTAAAGATTTTCTAGAAATTATATATTGAAGAGCTCTATTCCACTGAATAAAATCTTTATATTTAATTAATTTATATTGATATTGGATATGAAAGAGCGCCCCATGATTTTCGTTGTGGCCTTGCATAAATAGGCAACTTTAAATATGTTATATTGTTGAAACCAAAATTACTTCCTATTAATGTTCATAAATAATTCATTGGGTGGATAATTTCCTTGAATTGCATTTAATTATTTCCAGTACTAGGCTAAACTTTAATTCACTTTAGGAAATATTATTCTTTTTTAGTACGATGTGAAGATATTTCTTTTTCTTAAATTTTTATTTTTTTTAGAAAAGCATGCTTAAAAATATTAAATTTTTTTTGATTTTTTATTATTTTACAAACTATCAGATTTTGCAATATAAAATATGGTAAATGGCCTCATTGTTACAGGATTGGTGTGTCTGTGGATGGTTCCTATCTTTTTCTTCCACATAATGAGCACCACCTCTAAATCTTCCCTCATTATCAATCTCATTAGCTGTACAGTGTCTTTTTAGATTGTCTTATCATCTCTCTCATTGAATGATACCTTGAATTCCTTTAATGTTCCATGGTTCTTTTTTTTGGGCATTCTCTCCTCTCATTGCCCTCAACATCTCATTACTTGTCAGTACACTCGTAAATACATACTTTGGCCTCATCCTTATTTCTCCCTTCAGTTTCCTCTCTTCCCTTACTATTTTTGAGACTTATTTGTTCATATTTCTATCCACTCCCAGCGTTTTCTTCTCCACACTCATGCCACGTAAGCCTCTTGTTTGTTTTCATCTTCTTTCTGTAAAGACAAAGTTTCTCTGCCATAGGTACTGCTCTATGAGGTAGGTGGCTCAAGAGTATTACTGCGTCAAATAAATCTTAGGATAGTTGACTAATAATGATTTCAATTTCTTGACCTTTGCAATGACTCTCCCTTCTCCACCCCACCTTGCCCACCCACCAATTCACATAACCCGCAATGCACCCTAATTTTATATCTACCTGTTCCACCCTCTTGTAAATCAAACTTTGCCTTCTACTTTCTTCCTCCTTTGTGACAATTGTGACGACTATATTCATACACTAGAAAATGGCACAGAGTGCCCAAAATGCATAGGGTGCATATCATATATAAAAAAATATTTTGAAAATACGGCATCTTATTTTCATTTTAAATCTTCTTTTTACATGAACAAGTTGATGACAGCCCTATGAATGAAACTATGATGCTCCATTATATATTTCTCAATGTACTTGATAAGTCCTGATGACTTCCCTTCCCTTAGTAAGTTCTTCGTTCGCCCCCTGGGAGGCTTTACCTCCCTCACTGTATGACAAGAAAGACACCCTCAAAGTTAAGCGTATTATCTTTTTCGTTTGCATTGTTCTCATTCGTTCTTGGATTAATATGTGACGGTCCCTGATTTCCTTAAAATGCGTTTTTAGCTTGATGCAGTCTCTCCGATGGGCAGATACTGCGTGTTCGACCATTAAACTGTTACGTACCCATCTTCCTGTATAACACGAATGCCTCTATTTGTGACCGTATCGTTGCTACTTTCTGTCGGTGTAGTTGTATCGCATCATGAATATGATTGGTAGATATCAAGACAACTTTGTGTTGTTGGCCGAAATCCTCAATATTAGTTCTGGTAGAAGATCCATCAGATTGATTAGACCAGGATAAGCTAAACGGAGTGTGGTGTAGAGGATTCTTGGTTTAGAGGAAGGGACACAATTCAATCAAACACGCTCGCACAGGTTTTCCCGTCATAAACCTATTCCCTTCTAGTTTTTTTCGTAATTTACCCAACCCCTCTCGTTCCCATAGTGCAAACCATTCAACTCCTACCATCCCTTGTTTTGTACTTGAAGGTGACTCTCAGTTGAAATGCGTAGTGCATTAATAACTTAGTCGAAAAGTGCAAGTGTTGTTTGATTGAGAACTGGATGCTTGTCATTCCATCGCCACATTGTTTCCTTTTGTCGTTTATAAATTATCGACTGGGTCTAATTTTCTACATGGAATTTACCTATTTATGGGGAATATGATCCTGGGAATTAGGTTATTTCATTCAATTCACTGCACATTGGTGGACTGTATTCCATTTATTTGCTAACCACAATCAATTATTCGACAAACGATTGGAGACATTTGAAAATAAATTACAGTCAAAGCCATCATATGATGAACAAAATGGCAAAAAAAGTATGATAACATTCTTTGGCTAAGTACACATCCAAAAGAAACATGCATCCCTTTGTCCGCGAGTCTTCGGTAATCACAGAATGCTTAATCGGCTTGCTTTCTTCGTTCCTCCCCGGGCGCGGTTATGTGTCGTGCGCAGTCGTCATTCCGTTCGGGTGACCTCCTCTCACACGAGGTTGCTCAGGTAGGGCGTGATCGACTCCCGATCCGTGCACTCGGGCACCAGCTGACCCTTGAACTCGACGCACGCCTCGGCGCAAAGCTGACCTTCGAAGTATTTCCCGAACATCTTCTTGCACTGCGCGCAGTTCCTCAGGCAGACGGCAAGGAGGTCTCCGGTGGGCGATGCCGTGGCTCCAGGAGCTAAGGCCAGCATGAGGGTCGTCGCGATCACGACGAAGGAGAGCAGGGCCTGTCGCGGAAGAGGGAGAAAGACAGGGGTGAGGCGAGTTCCGTTTCGGAGAGTCGTCGTTTGTGTCCAGCACCCAGATCGTACGGCAGAGTGGGGGCGTTTACTCGGAAACGAAATCGATATTTTGCACACGAAATCATTAGATGGAAACGAAAAATGAATTTTATTTAAAAGATTAATCCTCCAACCAGAGCCATTCACACAACTCAATAATTAAAATAAGCAAAATGTGACGCCCACCGAACAAGCTGCGGTAAGGATACCTACGTCATATCTACGGATATCTATCTAAGGATATCTACGTCTACGGTAAACTTAAATTTGGAGGTCGACAGAAAGTCGATGCAAAATATTTATCTTGTAGTAATCAGGTTCGTAAACCCAATCAGTAGCCTAGTTTCATGTCAATAGTGTCTTTTTGGTGATCTTCACCCCCTGCCACACACCCTTGCGGTGGCTTGCAGGGTATACAGTAGATGTAGATGTACGTCATCTACCTCCCTTCCTTGACTGTGTTGAGGAAGAACGGGAAGGGAGCGGAAGTGGGGATGGGAGGTCTGCTCGCACAGATCCCGTCGCAACCACTTCCATTGGCAGAGTCAGCTGTGAGTCCCCCATTGTGATTAGGCAGAGCTACGCGGTCTCACTCGAGATTGGACGAAGTGGATGACGTACGAGTCCCTTGCACGTCCACTTTTCCGAAAGGGTTAAAAACATCAGTTTTTCTCCGCTTATAACTCGAGAACTGATCGAAGAATGGAAAAATACGGGTCTTTTTATTTTACAAACTATCAGATTCGGCAATAAAAAATATGGTAACGACCCCATTACTACATTACTGTCCGTTGCAAAAATCCTTCATCCAAGTATGAAGACTAATATCTCAAAAACGGCTCAATGTATTTTAAAATGAAGTACATCAAATTGAAGCATGTTTATTCTTGCGTTTAGAGATGGTATTCAACATTTTTCACCGTGTATATTCATTTAAGTGTGTGCTTAAAAACGGAATTTTAGCGCATTTTTCCCGGTACAGCACGGTTGCATCGCATTTACGGCTTCGTAATAAGAACACGGATCGAGATATCTAAATTTCCTCGTCATTTATTGTAGCAAATATCTTTCTTAATAACCACACGGAGTTTCACATCATTTAGTGCTTTAATATATTAGTTGTTGATGAAAAAGTCAGACTGTGATATTTACCGTGCCGCGCATCCCTGAAAATCGCCGTTTGGACCTAGTTCTTGCTCCCGAGCTCATCACTACTAATCCACTAATAACATCTTAAGGGAATTCGGTGGTTAATCAGTATTCGTATCAATATTCCGGGTATGATCCTGGCAGCTCTGCGCGCTATTTTTCCTAAATAAATGTTAATCGATACTCGAAATGGGAAAGTGTCGGTGTCACAGGATGAACTTAGAATTGTTGCTCGGACTTATAACTAGGATGGGGTGAAGTGTCAATTATCATTGCTAAACCCTTTCGAATTGCGAAAAGTGAGAGCTAGACAATAGAGGCACAACTTCTTTAAATGCATTACTTATCGACAACACAATCAATATGATGGATGGAGAGCGCTGTCATTGGTCTTGTCCTTGTTTTTGTTATTAGGGGCGGCGACCGGCAACAAAGGCCATTGGAGCTATTAAGGATGGGTGTGAAATGAGGCAGAGATGCGAATTTAGGGAGTAAAGGCAGAATGGTGAAAAACCTGGCGTCGATATTAGCCTACTCTTAACTAAAAGCGCCTAGGGGTCCACTGTTTAACGTCCCGTATGACGGACGGTGTATTGAACCTGAAGTGCTCTCCACATTTAATGCAAGTAGGGACCACTATACCACTGAAAAATATGTGCCACTTCCGCGATTTGAACCGCTAATGCGTGGGGGTTCCTGCTTCCCATCTAATCAATGGTCAATTTATAACTCCCTCGGACTTAAAAGACACTTGTGATTGGAAGAATTAGGTGTAAAGGTGAAAGTGGGAAGAAAAGGAGGAGGGGTGGAGAGATACACTTCGTCGGCATTGGCCAGCTCTTAAGTATACCAAGAAGTCAACAGATTTACGTACCATCCGACTGACAGAGTTCTGCACTTGGAATGCTCTTTACGCGGCAACAAAAAGAGATTTGTAGCATCTTTGCTATCGGAATTTGTACCAAAGGACAAAGGATGAGAATTTAGTCGTTTTTTCGCCCGTTTTTCTTGAAATTCCTGATTCTCTCCGATTTATGCATGAAATATATTTATCTCCTACCGGATACCCCTGATATAGAACTGGAATTGAGCGGCACATTTATCTAACCTCGCTCCTCCCGAACGAAATTCCTTTTGGAGAGGTGGGGGCTTATTTCTTGATGAAAAATATTGCAGTGGATCTTACAGAGGTAGGTAATATCGATCTCTACGTGCTGTGTTTGAGAGTCCTTCTGTAAGTTCTGTACTCTGTCCGTCGGATAGGTCGTTAAACCGTAAACCCCCTTGGCGCCTTTCGTTAAGAACACACTAATGACGGCCCCGAGTTTCTCTCCACCTTCCTCCATTTCCTAAAATACTAGGTACCTCTTTTGAGATACCATTTATTCTTAATAATGCCAATAATGATGATAAAAGGTCTTTATTGGAGCGAGACAAACCTGTCCTTTCTGCCACCTAACCCCTGACTTTTTACCTTAATTGTCTATCAACTCTGTTGATGCCAACAGAAATTAGGTCAGTGACCCTAGATTTCCCTAATGGGTCCATGAATTGTCAACTTATGGGCGAATTATAAGAAAAAAATGCTTGTGGTGTTTTAGCGGTTGTGAGTGGCAGATAAGTACCTACATATTAAATGAATGAAAGTCCTTCCAGACATTACTGGAGAGGTAAGCTACCATTGGTTCCTTGAATGTTACTACCGTATGGAAAGAGTCGACTAAAATAGCATAACTTTGGTAATCGGGTTGTTTATCGTGGGTCACACTATATGTGATTAACAGTTAAAGAATCATTGTGACTGTCTATAATTTCTCAACAATCGCTTTTATCTCCTTCCATGCCTTTTAGAGGGTACATTTTAATACTCGGATATGGCTCTCCTAAGAAGTTTGAATCAAAGTGGAATAATCTAATCGCACCCATCCTGGTACGCGAATGAATGACTGAACACGTCACATGATAGTTGTGGAGGATAAAGTGATTGGAAAGAACTGCAGAAAAATATAACGGATGTATGCGGAACAAGTGACGAAGGATGTGGTCAAGAAGAAATGTGACAATGTGAAGAACCGGAAAAGCTTATGAAAGAACCGAGAGGAGTTCTGCATCATGGTAATCACATGATTGATGACGGATCGGTACGTACTTTTTATTTATGTTGGTTTATCACGGGGTGGGCTCCTACGCATCGGTATATTTGAACACTTTAAGCATAATTTAAAACAGTTAATTCATCAAAACCATTAAATTTTGTTCTAATCGATTGCTTCACGTCTTAGTATAAATATGCTTAAAACAATTGCATTTATTGTGTATAATCATACGCTTTTGAATGTGAGAGTAAAGAGATGGTTTTGAGAAGATGTGTTAGTAAATTTAACCCAAATCGAGGAAAGATGAAAAAAAACTGTTATTAGTTGAGTTTCTATCGGAGAAACATTGGATATAATGAAGTTTTGAACCAAAGATTTTGGATAGATTTGGCCCGTCTGATCCCTTAAAAAAAAACCTTGAAATTTTTTTCAGGTTTACCCATGTGGCTTTATGAATTTATTTACATAATGAACGTGTATTGATTCTCAATATAAGCCAACAAACTTTAGACCTATTTAGATCTGCATGAAATATTTACAAGCACATCTGTTGGGAAGGTAAGGATAGGGGAAGCTACTAAGGCGTGTTTGCACAAAGTTGAAACCTTTTGTCTGAATTGCTTAGTTCATCAGTGGACTGAGACATTAAATTGTCTCAAAGATCAACCAAGAATAATTTGAAGAAGGTAACATTCGAAAGAAAATTGGCGCGATCCCTTGATTGATTGGCAGCGCTGTTATAGCTGATTATTGGGGTGAATTTCTTAAGGATAGCGCTTTGAGGGTTCTGGAGCGGAGTGGAGAAAATCAAGATGTTTTTATTTAAAAATATCCCAAGAAAAAAATCCTATTTAGTGTAGCATGGTAGCTGGAGTCTTTTATTGCTCTATTTGGAGAAGAGAAAGAATCGCAATACCGTATTTGAACGGATATAAGACGGTTTTTCCCCTTCCGGAGTAGGGAAGAAAAGGGGGATTCTTTTTACAAATGTAGTCTGACCGTGAAAGCCGAGTGGAGGATAATGGAGAAGAGACTATGACTGTGTTCTGAGGAGAAAAGGGCCTTCAAGCATGGAAGCAGTGCGTGAAAACATTATAGTGGCATATGGCAATCTATGAATCAGAGACATGGGCCATTGGAAAAGCAAATCGGAGATGAACAGGAAATTAGATTCTGTAGGAGATTCTGAAGATGAATTGGGACGACTGAATGAGATACGAGGAATAATAATACAGAAGTAAAGGAAAGAGCCTTATGCAATGGCACGTGGAAAGAAAAACACATGAATTTGGCGCATCGTGTGAAGTTTTGGGTTTGTAGGAAGCGTATTTGCAGGAAGTTTTTGTCCATCGTGAAAAAAAGGCTTAAGTATGAAGACAAGGTGGCGAAAACAACGGAGAAGCATTCCTATTCAGGTTTTGAAGTTATTAACGTTAAATCGGTGAAGTAATTAACTGAAAGGCTGCATACAAAATGAAATTTTGACGGATTGAGTCTCTGGAGGGACATTGCGGTTTAAGATAAACTTTAAAAATTGTCTCCCACCGTTCACTATGAAATACTACCTATTAGTTCGGTTCAGGTACCTTAGGATGACTTAGTAGTCAAAATATTGTCCTTAGCTGACGGAACGAGTTGTGCATTTGGTATGTTGGTCGCAGTTAAAAGTTTATTTCCATCTGCCAATATATGGTAGAAGACATGAGTGAAGGTAAGATGTAGCTTCAATTGAATAATCATTCAATGCTTTTGGTCCACGTGCGGAGATATCTCTCGCAAATCGCTCTGCAGTCGAAGTTTCCTTCTAACCTAGACCAGATCGATGCGATCAGATTTTCACCGCAAAAACGTCCGCGGAGTTTCGCGTCTCGCTTTTGAAATTCCCCCGCGAAAGTTTTTTTCCTTGGAGAAATGGCTCCAGAGGCTGGTCAGCATCGCGATACTGGTTCGAAGCCACTTTAATTGCTACACACGCGGAGATAATTTCGTCTTGCACAGCGTCACGTAAGCAAAGACCACCTCATTTCACTCCATTTTTCTACGCACCTAGAACGATTCGCGGTCGGGTTTTGCGATAGAATTTGAAGTCATGCAACCGTGATTTCATATTGCATCATGCGATACGGCAGTAACGTGAGGTGGGTCGTATCGACTCCCTGAGCCGGCGATGGAAAGAATTTTGGCAATAACGGTCCGGAATAATGAGGCGCTGGCGTACAAATATCCGCTAGACGCGGGTAAACTCCAGAAACTGAAAAATATCGGGATGGAAATCCCAAGGCCACGTTGAAGGATGCCCACTAGGGTTTATTCTACTCTTTGGTTTCGGATTGATCTGGAACGTGTGGTGTTCACGTCTGGAATTCAAACACGGGACTCAGATAAGACGTAAAAATGTTCTTACCACGGTCTTCTCCATGGTGAGGAAGGATTTGCAGCTCATCGTGTTCGTGGGTTGACTCTCGCCGTTCACGCTCTGCAGATGTGGTCCTTTGGGCCTGCGAAGACAAAAGGATCCGCGCGTCATTGTCTGCAGCACGGCAGTCCCTCCGCGCGCCCAGTGAAGCGAATGTGTCTGCCTCAAAATCTCCGAATGCCGAGAGCAGCGGTGCCCCCACCGGCTTTCCCCTTGAGACGTACATTAGTTCTCGGAGCGCCTCAAGGACTGTCTTTCATCAAATGATTTCCTCTTTGCCTTCCGCCTCTTCCCTCAGAATTGTCCATTTCTCCTCACTTTGCATCTTAATATTTCTCTGCTCTCTTGCGTGGGCGTACACCTTCCTATCTAGTATAGGTTCTAACTACTAACTAATACCACCCTTTCAGTAAAACACCAACCAACCTTTGCGGTATGGATTTGTTTTGTGATCGCGAAATGTCGTCTAAGACGTCCAGCGTTGGTTATTAATGTGCTTGCGTCATGCATCCAGGAATGAGTGCGAGAGGAGGAGAATTTTGGAAAAATACGATGACCTTACGGCCCAAGACAAAACTTGAAATTGCTGCGATCACGCCAATTTGAAACTTGTTGAAACTGGATTCTGTAAAATAAATTGTTACATTTCGCTTCTAATTTTGCATGGTTTAATTGAGAAGAGGATGAGTGGTGAAAAATGAAATATAAATACTGCAGAATAATAAAGGAGCTAGAAACATTGAACTGACGATGTAAATCAACGAGATTTACAGGCAAAGACACGAAGGTTACTTGTAATGAACCCAAGAATTCGCTTACTCCGTATTTAAAACATTTCTTAAATATTTCAGTATTACCACTTTTCAGATTACTTAAAACACCCTTTTCAGATTCTGGTTGTGGTTTCTATTTATTTTGATGTTATTGATCCTTCATAGACGTAAAAATAATGTATCCTGAATGGAAGTAAAATGTTCTATCAACGAAACGGGTGGTTTCATGTTTGGCTCTTCCATTAACTAAGAAAATCGGAAGGAATTCAGTTAACGGACAAAATTCACTCTGATGGATCTGAGCGTTTTGTTAAGCCAGTAGTAGATACACGCACCATGCTCTTCTCGAAGTTTTTTGAAATGATGTACTCTAATGAGTTATACGACAAATTGTCTAGAAAATATTTTAAATATTCTGTCAATCCAGTTGCTGAATGAAATGTCGTATCGCTCAATAGATATACGTAGCTTCCCTATAGTTACGCATGGATTGATTAGTTATTCCTAGTCACTCTACCTATGTTCCTGGAATCTGGCCAGAAATTGCTGCACCTGAAGTTTGACCTAGGTGTTATATTTCATCGTCACTGAATTAAATGACTCGCGCACTGCAATTATACTAAGCTTTGTGCTCCGTTCGCTAGAACTAATAATACCTTTATTATCCCCTGTAGATCAGGCACGTAGCCAGAAATTAGCTTCGGGGGGGGGCTAAGTCTTGCTTAACTTGAAAAAAATCAGCCTTGCCTATTCGGTGCCTACATGTTACAATTTTCTTCCCTTAATTTTCAGTGCTTGATATTTACTTTTACAGTGCCCATACTTATCTCTCCTCACTGGTAAGGTTCACTGCTAAATTAGAACAACAAAATTATTGGGAAAAAATTTCGGGGGGGCTGAGGCACCGGAAGGCCCCCCTGGATACGTGCCTGCTGTAGTTGGTTTATGGTACACACTCAGTAAAAAAAAGACGAATTTTCTGTCACAAACGAATAAAAAATTTTCGAATCCCCAAAAACCTAGAAACTTCTTGGACTCTAATTTAAGCTAAGCTTGTTTAAGGAAACACGTGAAACGCACTTTGCACTTTTGGACCGTGCTAATCAGTATTTCTGTCCTTTTTTTATGTTTTTTAGAGTTCAGTTGAAATGAAGAAAGAAACAAGTTGTCGTATTTGTCCACCAACAAATTGTGCGACAGCTTGTTTCTTCCCTCAGTGGCAGTTATGTTCCGCGACATCTCAACAGAAACTGTTAATTTTAGTTGAGATGAAGCTTCCTTGAACCAGTCCGCCGAAACTTTAGAAGCTAACGGCGTTGGTTTTCAGCCACAAGGTTACTTTCATGTGCCTTGGAGGACCGGGGTGGCCCACGACAGAAACAAATATTTGGCCGCGGGAAAGACCGTCTTGCGGACTCACCTTAGCTGGAATTCTTCTCCTTGGCTGCCGAGGAGGCTGGGGTGTGGTGATCTGCGTTACCAGTACCTCCGATTTTATACGCTTGAGGACAAGAGGGGGCGGCGATGGAAGGAGCAGGGGTGGCTGAGGGGAAGGGTTTTCGCATCATTGGCATTGGGTGGACCATCGGGATCGATTTATCGAGGTCTTCGGAGGAAAGCCCGGGAGGTCAGTGGCGGAAGCTCTCCCGTCTAATTGAGCGGCATGGGGCATTCGTCTTGCATCCGTCCCATTCCCCGGGCGAATTACTCGAGTCTCCTTTGCAAATTGGTTAACTGGATCAGACGAGGGAAGGCTTAACATGTTGTCTCAGTTTGTGTGCGTCGTGTCGTTCCCGGATCATCGTCAGGATTCGCAAAAAAACAAGGATTTTCATCATTTTGTGTACAAAAAGAGCGAATAGGTATATCATTATTTCTGCCTGAACTTAAGGAATAATTCTTGCAATAAATTCGCCGATTGTTTTGATTCTTTGCAAAAAAAGTAATCTTAGCACATGGCTCCATTACTTATCATTGCAAGCATTGGAAAAGAATCAAGGTATAAAGTGTAAATTGAGTTATAAAAGGGATTACACACCCGCAAGAGTGATGTAAGAGAGTAATATATTTACCTCACTATAACGAGTAAATTATTATGAAATATTGTTGGTATTTTTAGATGGTTTTCAGTTCCTAATAACCTGAGTCACCATCCTCAATAAATGCACTGACACATAGTGTCGTTTTTTTGTACAGTTACGACTGTGAAATAATGGAAGAAATCAGCACATATTCGAAAGAACATCCCAAAATTTTGTTGAGGAAACATCCATTTTGATGCAACATCCAAAAAACTAGCTTGTGAATTTCGCCTTCTTTAATTTTTTGAAAAATAAATTAAATATTTTAAGTTCCAAATGCGTAGGAGTTCGTTTGGGTGATTGAGGGACCAGTATTGAAGGCTGCAAAGAATGAGAAAATCGATCGTTTCGCCTCGGATAAATAATTTGTAGGGGAGAGAACGGGGTAAATTGTTATGAGAATCATTGGAGAACTAAATACTACATTCACGGTTTCCTTGTCACATTGCCATTCCCTGATATCGTATTCACTTCCTCGTCTGATGTATTAAGAAGAGTATGCGCGCATGTAAGAGGCGATTAAAGGTGTTATTTTAAACATATCTACATTAATGCTGCCTACCGCTCTTTCATTTGATGTAAACGCTGAAATTTTTACTCTCACATTTCAAAATGCACCAAATCAGAAAGTTTTTCATATCAGCAATCAGCAGTTTATCAGCTAAGCGCCAGTTCTATGCACGATAACTACATGAAATGCTCAACACGATGGAAGATGTTGATCAGAACGAGTTAAATGATGAAATCAAGTTGATAACTATAACACTGAATTACGTTTAGAGGTCATATTACTTTGTGAGTTTTGACACACTCTTTTTGTGCCTTTTGTCATCTTTAAGGATGGGTTTGGTGAATGAGGGTGTACTTTGGTTTTCTTTTAAGAAAATGTATCTTATGCTACTTTTTTCCTTTTGATGCTTTCTAATTACATTCATCTGTGCCTTCCTTCGTGCCTTTCCTCTAATGTCATTTTATCTTCTCTTTTGCATCCGCTTGGTGACTTGCCTTTCGTCAACTTTATCAGTTTTGCTAAACCAAAAAGGCACTTTTTTTTTTACACATCTTGAGTACCTGACCAGTATTCTTTGGTGATCCCCTATTCCTCTCCTTATCTCTCATCAATTTTTATTGCTGACACTTTTCTGTTGTCGCCACCGCATTCGTAAGACAATTGATAATTTTAATCTACCCAGTGTTATCTACCCTTATTCTGTAAAATGTGAAGGAAAACACTTCTGGTAACTGACAATTTCGCTATCTGTGGCTAGGGCTCATTTTTATTATGCCCCATTTTCTATATACGGCTTCTTTCACAGCGTACAGGCGCATTTTTATTTGCATTAAGTCTCTGTCTTATAAGTTCTCTGTCATGAACTTTCACCCGAACAAAATTATCTACAGGAAGTATTATTTCTCCAAGTACCGGTAATATGTTAAGGCACCTTTACCTCCTGTTCTTTTTAGTCAACGTCTTTGGTTCGTTGACAAGTTATTAACTACAAATTGTCATTTGAAAAAATCAGGAATACTTTCCCTTTTGATAATAGCTATTAAGTTTGTTGGTGTGAACACTAAAACTATGTAAGTAATATAACAGTATAGTTCCCCTCACAACTTTGTGCTGAATAGTGTGCAGTGGGACTTAGATGATTTGGTTTTATTTCGCAGTGGAATAATTCGTCAAGTATGAAGCCTAAGTGAGAAGATGAAGAAAATATGGTACTAAGTTCAGTCTCCAAGCAGTATTTTGTTAAAAAACCGACCATGGGTTCAACACATCAGTTTCATCATTAAGGTGAGTCATTGCTATAGTATCTCGAGAACGAGAGAGAGAGCAATTATAGTCAAGAGCAATTGAAGTGCTAAAAGCCTCACAGTTATAGTCAAACTTCCCAACAGTAGTCATAAAATTACAAGATACCCTTGATTTACATTACCTCAACATCCACAGCACCTATGAAAATCTCGAGGGTGACGTTTATCTAGATATGTCTACATTGAGAGCAGTACATTCTGACTGCGCACTAAATTTTCGTGTCAAATATTTCGTTTCCGTTTTCTGGATAAAATGGTGTATTATCAGAATTTTGACGGAATTTTAAAATCTTGTATGGAAGTGTTGGACTAGGCTCTTTGCATCGTGGCTGCATATTTTCTTCATACAAGTTAGAAATGGGAGTTTGCTTGAAGCCTTGCGTTGCCAGTGTGAACGAAAGAACTAGTAAAAGGAAAGTAATTTCCTTATTGAGTGAATATATTTTGTTACAATGAGAATATCAATAGTATGTCTAATAATTTACATATTTTATCTTTTATGTGTTATTATTTAATGAAAACTATCATCAGTCTTATGTCTACCAATTACATGACGAGGTGCCGGAATAGTTAAGGGCGTTGGTTGCTTTAGTCAGGTCAGTAACGGCCTGGAAACCCTAAGATCAAGGGTTCGAACCTCTCTTTGGGCATGGGCGTTGTGCTTGTCATAGAAATTCGCTTTGGACCGATTTGGATTAGACATTGTGAGGCTATCTCAGCATTTGGAGCGACTTCAAACCCAATTCTTCTTCTAGGTGGGGAACACATGGCAATATCGTTTATTTGGCAAGTGATTTGAACTTTTCTTGAGTGCTAGTGAAGTTTCTATGCTAAGAAATCGCCGAACCCTCACTTTGTCGCCCGCCTCATCTTGTCTCGGTCATTTCAGCGCCCTCACGCGCTGAACGTGGGGAAAAACAGGTATCCCTCGAGAATGAGGTGAAACCTTGAAAGTTGGAGCTGAAATGCGTTTTCCCCGAGGTCAGGGCGGAGTTCGGTGTGTCGCGACTCTCAGGTTCCGAAATCTCAAGGACGAGACGCTGATGAATGAATTCACGTGAAAGAAGGATGCGGAAATTTCCTCGGATGTTGAACCTCGGGTTCTTGGGAACTTCTACTTCCCTTTTTAGAAGTATTCGAGAACAATCTCTATAGAAACGTCGATGGATTACTGCGAATTCCCGGACTGTAGACTACCATTTCCCAACATTTCAAGAAGAATTCTAATTTTCTCCCGGAGGCATTTTTACACAGTAAAATGTTTATGATTGATATTCCCTCCGGTTCCGCTACGTTGTTTGTATTCTTGTTCATTGCAGGGCACGTGTTCAGATAGTGAATTTGACTGGGTAGTAATAGTTATTCGGGAGAGATGGAGTACTATGACATTAATTGCTATGACTGTGGGCTATGACCTACATCTAAGATAATTTGCGCCATTTGAGATTGATAACTTAATATACGGAAGCATGGATTTTTCTGGGAACGAAAGAAGGGTGAAGAGGAACACGGAATTGGCAATCTCTACGCAAAAGGCGCCTAGGGATTCGCGGTTTAACGTCTCACCCGATAGACGGAGTACTGAACTTGAAGTGCTCTCCCCACAACATTAGTATAGGGACCTGATGTACTAATGAATAATCTCTGCCGCTGTCGGGATTCAAACCCGTGCCCTCAGGTTGGGAGGCTAACTTTCTCGCCAACATATCAACCCGATCCCCAATCTGACTTACATATATTGAAGGTAAAACAATGCAGCGAATTCCGAGGGAACAAAAAAATATCCTCCGAGAAGCGCAAAATGTGGAATGAATATTATTGAGTCCTTATGATGTTTGTCGCATTTCTCATGGCGATGGGTTTACAGCTCGTTATGGGCCGGAAATAATAATTTCTCCTAAACTGTGAAAATAATGCTTAAATGCCTACTTGAATGCTTAGTGGAGAACATTCGAGTTAATTGCTCAATCCATCTAATGGGACGTTAAGCTGTGGTCCCCTTGGCGCCGGCTAATGCTAAGAGTAGGCAAATGCCGACGCCGGGTGTCTCTTCATCCTTCCATCATACCCTTCCATTTTTATCCTGCTACATTTTGTACCGTTTAGGAGCAACGATAATCACGGATATAGACTTGAAAAATCACAGATGAGGATAATCTTATGAATAAGGTCTGGTTCACCTGCCAATCATCTGCCACCTTTGACAGTTCGTCTACGTATTACCTGTAAGGCCAGAGATATCGGGTTCGAATCCCACCAAGGGCATGAATATGGTATTTATTTCAGGAAACAGCTAAGGTCAGACCCTAAAGTGCAACCTTAACCGTTACTGCCCCTAAAAATATATTTTTACTCCTACTGCTACCTGTATTCAGGGTACATAGGTACATATACATAATACCCTCTAAGCCACCATAAAGGTGTGTGGCAGGGGGTGAATTATAACCAAACATGCACTACATATCATGCATTTAAAAGGATTAGTATTAATATATTAGAGTAAACTGCATTATTTAAAAAGATAAAAATAGCAAACTAAGCATGCAAAAACGTGCTGTTAGTTGGGTTATCTTCAAGTCCTTGTACCAACATGCAACTACCTATGCTATGGATTGATTCACTCGTATTGGACATATTTACCGCTATTCATGTCCCTAATTTACGAGAAAAAAGGACATTTTGAATCTGTCAGTTCGGCAATCAATTTCTCTAATTTTTTAATTATGGTCCAGTCTACCATAGTAAGTTGGGTTTTGCAAAATATTTTAACGTCATCACTGAAAATATTATCTTGGAATTTGTTTAAGAGATTAAGTCTAAATTTCAACTTGCGATCTGACAATTATTCCCATTTTAATTCATTTAATAGACTGGTTACGCTAATATAGTTCTCGTACCGTCCCTTTACAAATCTTGCCGATCTTCGTTGCACACGTTCAAGTTCGTTATTTAGACCGATTTCGTAAGGATCCCATACACTGGCAGTATATTTCAAATGAGGTCTAACTAGGGAAAAGTAGCTGATTTCTCTTACATAATCGTCACATTTACCCAATACTCTTTTGTAGGATCCCAGTATACGATTAGCTTGACCCATTATTTCACGTATTTGTTTACTCCAGGAAAGATCATGTGTCAGTCTTATTCCAAGATATTTAATGGATTCCACGTTTGTTAATTCATTATTACTTATTTTGTACGTGCTGGGAGGAGAACAATTCTTTTTCCAAAAATTCATTACTACACATTTAAAAAAATTTATTTCTAACTGCAAGGTATATGCAACATCCTGGAGGTAAGGTCGGTGTGGCAGCTAGAATCATACTTTACTATTTCAAGGGTCCAGGTTTTAATCGCGGTAATGAAATCCATAATCCCTGAGTGCATTGTGGGGGATTTTCAAAGGGGGATCAGTTTATTGTGGTGGCCTCTCACCCTGAGGTCCCGGGATTGAATCCCGCCAGTGGCAGAGAGTTTTCATCGGTGCACCGGTCCCCACTTGTTTGCTTTGTGGAGGGCACTTCGAGTACAGTACTCCGTCCGTCGAATTAGACGTTAAAACCGAGGACGACTTAGGGCCTTTCGTAAAGAGCGGGCTAATGCCGACGCCGGGTTTCTTCCTCCTTTCCCTGGAAATTCCTATTCCCATACCATGACCTACCTATTATATGACGCAAGTGGCCTTAGCTATCGGTCGCTAACCTCATATAGCTAACTAACTTCGAATCCAGACTCCATCCGCAGGATAGGACGTTAAACCGTGGACTCCTTGCCGTCTTTCCTTAAGGATAGGGTACCTACTGCCTCCCGTAAATAACTCGTGCTAATCAATTTCCTAGCCACGTACTCGTTGGTTGGTTGTTGAAAATGTGTTTCTTCCTGTGTTGTGAAAATACAGCGAGTGAAGAGGGGAACCGTTAAAAATTCGGTTCTTCTGGCTAATAAGTAAAAATGCTTTGTTTTTAAGATCATTTATTTCATTATACAATGATACCTTAGCTAACGAAGGTAATTAATCGTTCTGGAATCACTATTAAGTCGAAATATTCTTCAGCCGAAACGTGGTTTCCCTTAGGTTTCTATGGAGAATTGTTTGATTCCTTCTGGATGCTGCCCAATATTAAAGGATAAGTTTTATGAAATAACAAAAAGATCGCTAGAAAAGGCAAAAATTCACCTAATTATTCTCAATTAAATAAATGAAAATTTCTTCTTCTTCTTCCTGGTGGCGCTACAGCCCTGTGTGGACCTTGGCCTGCTGCACTATTGCTTTCCAAGTGTCCCGGTCTGCAGTCTTAGGTCGCCATCCTCGAATTCCCATCTTGTTTAGGTCGCTCTGTACTTGATCCATCCATCTGTTTGTGGAACGTCCCTACGTTCTTCGATTGAAAAACCTTACTTAAAACTAGGGATGGGTCGGTTCCACTTTTTTTCGGTTCCGGTTCGGTTCTTAACTTCGGTTCTCGGTTCCGGTTCTGTATTTACCACTTACTTTGCATTGCTTAGTGGTAAGATAAGATAATCAATAATCATGTTCAGAGACATACTGCTTGAAAAAGAATACCTACTTCTTTATATTTTTGTGTTATATATACTATATTATGATATAATTTACGAAAATGATATGAGGACTCGCACCTCCAAAGGAGGTGGACGTAACATATACCTATCAATCAGAATATCCTTATTACGGCGGTTTTTCATCACTTAATAGAATTGGATGTAATGAATAAATCATATAGTCATTTTAACGGCTGAATTAGAATAATTCGCGGCAACTTTGATGCATCTAAGTACACTATTTCACCAGGTTTTAATGTGAAGCCTCCACTTTCAGAGTGTGAGCAGGTTTCAAACTGGTTTTCGCGCCAATTATTTCGGTACCGATTATTTTTAGCCTCGGTTCCGGTTCTAAGCTCAAGAACCGGTGGAACCGAGAACCGAAGAACCGAACCGACCCATCCCTACTTAAAACATCTGTTTTAGGATTTCCTCCTCAGACAATCTTTCGATGTGGCTCAACCAGCGTACCCTCTGGGACTTGATGAACCTCACTATAAATGAACGAAAATTAGAATGATAAACTGACGATATTTTATAGTATGACGAAAGTATATCATAAAATTTATCGAATTTTGCTAAAAATATATGCAGCACATATTTTTATTCTTCTTTCAAATTTACCCCTCTAAATATTTTGTGTAATCCGTACATACACTAAAACATTTGTTAGCCACAATAAGGCTGGGATTTACTGGAGGAGGAATACGCATGCTATCCTACGGGTTGTTAGTGAAGTCAGAATCGGGATACATGGGAAGAATTAGTCCCCACCACCTCAGCACAAAACATTGTATTTTATACGATCCGTTACGGAGACGGCATATATATCAAAGCATAAATAACGATGAAGTCGAATTAAAGTGTCATTTTAACTTCCGAAAGCTATTTAACGGAGGAATCAGTGCATTTGATTCCACTGACAGTTAATTTTGTTTCTAAAAGCTTGTTCGAATTTAGACTGTTCATGTTCAACGCTTGTTTGCGCCTTCTCCTCTGTTTATTTGACGAATTTTAATTATGTAATCAATTTTTCTTCCAACAACTGAGTTTTACAACGTGGAAAAACTACTGCACCTGAGAATAACAAGCCATATGTCTGTGCCGACCAAGATGGCTACCTTGCCTCTCAAATCGGCCGAAATACTGTTTCCACTACATTCTTACTTCCTTCTTTAGCTCAATCCATAGTCATCAGCCGCGTTCTAAATATAGTGAAAAAATCTTCGTAAGCCGAAAAACTCATCAGCCGAAAAATTCGTCATGGTATCACTGTGTATGACCATAGTATTGAATGTTCCAAGTTTCAGGCTTTGAGTTGGTCGTTTTCTACCCACTATTGTTAAAAATTCTTCACGTCTTCTGGTCACAATATGCTCGAAAAGTCATTGAAAATCATAATTTCCTCTTCGCGAGCGCTCCTTCTTGGCCATCCTGGTGATATTTTAGGAATCGGTCCGCATGCACGGCCTGTTTTGAAATAACCACACACCGACTTCCCTTACCGATCAGTGTCACGCATACATGTTATTTAAGAGTTTTCCCTTCCGAAGATAGTTGTACTGTCATCTTGATTCTTGCCGACCTTGGATAAATCTTCAGTGCTTCCAAGGCACCGTCCGTGGGTTTTGGTGACCCCCGGGTTGTTTGGTAGGAGACTTTGGGACTTAACTACGACCTGTCACCTTTTACAAGGGAAAAGTTCTCGGCATCTTCTCGTGGCAAATAGTTGATTATCGGAAAGAGAAACGGGAAACGAAAATTCTTTTTGAAAATGAGCGACCACGTATCCCGACCTTGAAAACGGTCCTCGAAACAGTGGCATGCCTTTGGAAGAGGGATTGTAAACATAATGGCAGGGTGAAGATGCTTTGAACGACGCGTAATCGTTTTATTACGAGGCAGTGCGATTCTGTCTCGTTTCTCCAAATATTTGTGGTGGAGATTTTTTGAGTTCCTATTCGTCATTATAACCCAACGAAAACCGCGAGCATTTGAGGCGTAATATGATGTGAACAGTCGGCGTGGAGGGAAAAATGTTACGTGAATCTGAACATTCAAACTGCCAAAAAACTATGGAGATGGCCGAAATTGCAAGAAATATAAGTTATCTGTCAACGTTTAGGATGGGAGTGAAATGAGGCGCAACCTTTCGGGTTTCACGGCTTCGCCGTTGCTTTTGGGACAACATTTTCGCCTGCATTCAAGCAGGCGTCTTCAGGTCGAAGTGCTTGATGCCGCGTTTTGGCCGTCGTCATTAAGGCCGGTGAATTCCCTCCACTCTAATTGGTCGCCTGCTGTAATGTAGGCGAAATTGTTATCCCAAAGGCAACGGCTACGTGGTGAATACCGTAAGATGCAGCCTCCACTGTCTTCGAACCAAGGCAAGTGGTGGCGTTTACTCGGAACCGAAATGGCAATTTTGTACACGAAATTGTTAGATGGAAACGAAAAACGAATTTTAGTGCAATAATTAATCTTATAACCACAACCTTTCACTCATAAATCAAAAATTAAAATAAGCGAAAGGTGACCCTCACCGAAGAGGCTGCTTTGATATGATTGACGTCATTTTCCTCCCGTCCTTGACTGCTTTTAGGGGAAGGGAAGGGAGTGGAGGGGGGTTCTCGGAAGGTCTGCTCGCACAGATGCTGTCGCAATCGCTCCCATTGGTCGAGTCAGCTGTGTCCTCCCCATTGCGATAAGGCGAAGTAGCTTCGCGGGCTCAGTTGTGATTGTACGAAGTCAATGACGTCAGAGGTTGCACCACGCCCACTTTTCCGAAAGGGTTAAAAACCTGTTTTTCGCCTCATAACTTGAGAAATAATTGACGGATCAAAAAACGGAAATATACGCGTCTTTTTATTTTATAACTCTTATCAGATCCGGCAATGAAAAAAATATGGTAAACGACCCCATTAGGGTTGAAACGGTCAGACTAGAGTTTGTTTTGGCAAATTAAACGGGCATGGGTTACTTTAGAAGGTTTTTGCCTCGCGTATAGAGATAGGTGTGTCTTGAAGAATATAGGTTAGTTGTTCAGTTATCACTATCGTAAGTATTCTTTCTATATCGGTAGGGTTATTTGAGGATATTCCCTTTATGTTTTCTCCCAACCATGTTTTGTCCATAACAGATCCATGTTTCGAACATTATATCCCTTTTTAAATCTTCATATCTTCTGCCCGCCTTCATAGCTTGGTCGGAAAACCCTAGAGACTTGAAGGTTGTTCGCAAGATGAAAGTTACTTGAAAAATTCAAATCCTACGACTTCGAATCTGACTCTGCAAACATAATTCTACCCCAAAAAATACATCAGTGGGACATACAGAATCAAGAAATTAAGATAAGTTAAATGTCGGACCGTGCGATACGAGAATTTGTTTTCCCAACACAGTACAGGACTAAAACGCTAGTAAAGTACAATTATTTCAAGTATATTAAACACCAGTGTTTTTAATAAAGTTTTTTTTTCCAGCTAAATTCAAATCCATGCTGACAAACTACTATTACCTCCCACAGCCCCTTGTGACGGCTCGCAGGATAAACATTCTCAACGTTAGTTGTTCAGTTATCACTGGTTTAATGCCACTTCAATGTTCTTCAATGTCTAAAAACATCGTCTGTCCAGTATTTTGTCTTCTTTAAATTTCTTTGACCGACCTCCTTTCTCCATGCTGAACACTTCCACACTCACGGCATGGCAGAAGATGCCCTGTGTCAGAGATGACACGGAAACGTTGGTGTTGAAAAATGAACTTATTTGGTGGAACACCCGCGATAACTTCAACCATCTCCACTCTTATCATCCTTTCATTCTTCTCCACATTCACATTTCGATGGTGTTTAAGTTCTTCCACTTCTTTCCGCAGTGACCAGGTTTCTGAGGCATGCAACCTCAAGCTGGGTATTATAGTTTTATCTCATCTTTTATTCAAATCTCTACAAAGAGATCTCATTGATCTCCGTCTCCTTATGCTCACTATTTATATTTTAACTGTGGGCCTAGTTCGCTGCGTCAACTTATTTGGAAAATGAAGCGGTGGATCAGTCGGAGTTAACCGGGTGGGAAGAATTTGGTCCTTAATTGATTTGGTTTGGACTGCCTTTCTCCCATAGAAAAATCTCCAGCTAAAAGCCAATTATTTTAAGTTGAACCTTCCCCCTAATTTTCCAGACTGTGTTTACTCCGAGAATCTTCCTCTTTACGCTGACCTCCAGAAAGAGAGCAGCCACTTTCTAAGCATCGAGCATATCTCTCCGTCCACGAAGGCACTGATGTTTTAATATTTTCTTTAAAGGTGAACCTAAATCATTCTTAAAAGCTGTTTAGCTGCTGAGGTTATTCACGCCTTTAGAATATGTCGGAGGTTCATATGAATTTAAGGAGAAGAAGAAGAGTGGAGAAAAATCCGGCTTCGGCATTAACTTGCTCTTAACGAAAATCACCAAGGGGACCAGAGATTAACGTCCCATCCGACGGGCGGAGTACTGAACTCGAAGATCTCTCCTCGAAGCACTCAAGTTGGGGTCTTGAATTTCAATAAAAAATCGCTTTACCCCCGAGTTCCGAACTCGAGCACTTGAAATGGGAAGCAAAGACACCATATCAACTCGATTTTACTAAGCTACCTTAGCTCCTTTAGGCTCATACCTTATGGGTGATATATCACCATTTAACCTATAAATTCTGTTTAAACAACATCCATGCCCGAAGCGGGATTTGAACCCATAACTTTGGGTTTCCAGACAAGCACTTCACCTGCATGATACCATCGTCGGCGAAGGCCGTCATTCTTGGAATATATATGAATATTTAATTTATAAAACTTAAAAATAAAAGTTAATGCGGCTAAAGAATTCATACTCTTTATCCGCATCAAATTTAGTACGCCTGATGGTCCACGTAAAAACTTCTACGCGGTTGAATCAATTTAAAATGGCCAAGTACGGAGGGTATCCGTTTGGAGTGTTGGCTAAGGTTTGAATCCCATCGATGGCAGAGATTTTCATTGCGTTTCCATTCTTCATCGAGATCTGTGAGGAAACGGCTTGAGGTCAGTACTCCGTCGTCGATTGGTACTTGGGAAAATTGGATCCCTAGGCGCCTTTTGTTTAAAAAGAAGAATCTAATACCAATGGCGGGTTTCTCTTCACTCTTTCCTTGAACTTCTTACCTTCATCCAGCCACCCACTTAACCTAATGGTGCAGGTAACCTTATCTATCGATCGCCTTCTCGAAAAAATTGCAACTGCTTCAACTTCGACAGTTACGAGATTTTGGTGTGTTTGCTTGATTTGTTCACGTGGAGTGGATGAGAGTTAAATTTCCAGACAGGTTAACTGAAACGAAAGTAAATGGTAATTCTGATAGTTATAATCCGAGAAATTCTAAGGTGAGCGTAGTCGAACATTAGAGATAAGGCATTTAAAAACGAGTTTTAACCGCGGCTTAGGCTAGGCCTACGAAACCGTGACATGAGCTTATTGTCTCTATAGTTTGTGAGTACAAGGTTTCATCACATGCAAACCACGCCATGTTACCCGTGTTAAATACCTGGACGTGATGATTTGTTTAATTTTCATCAACGCTTTAAAACAGTTGTAGACGTTGTGGGGGTGCTGGCATGCAACGCCAGCGTTCAAGCTCAGAAAGCATTGGGTGAAAAAATAGAGTAGATTTTGTGATTTTTGACACGTTGTTTAACAAGGTTTGAATGAATGAATGAATGTTTTATTAATCGTCCCGAGGCATTGCCCCTTAAGGACAAGAAACAATGTACATACTTGTACGAGCAACAAAAAAGAGAACGAACACTGCAATCAATAAACAGGTTTTCACAAATGAACTGCACAGTTTCAGGCGTCACTTGGTGGAACTGCATGTTTACGTAGAAATGAAATAAAAATACTCTGTATATTCCTGATAATGTCTACGGAGTAGACGAAACCCGGGTCGGCAAATTAAAATAGTGTGGAATATATAGAGTATTTTTATTTCATTTCTAGGTTTTCAAAAGTTTAAATTAAAACAAGTGGCAAGTAAAAAAAAGAAAAAAAAGACAAATGCAGGGTACTTAAGACATCATATAAAAATACACACACATAGGTACATTTCTTGATTTACAAAGAATAAATACCACATTAAGTGGTCAAAAAGTAACATGTCATAATATTTCATCTTAAAGCTAGCAACGGAAGAACAGTTTTTTATGTTTTTGGGCAAGGTGTTGCAGAGATAACACGCAGTAACTATAAAAGAATTTTGGAACTTCGTTGACCGATGACCAGGAAAATATAGAAATTCAGGATCACATCTGGTACACATATCTCTAGTGGAAGGTTTGGCAGCAAGCATGTCGAAAAGATACTCGGGGGATTTTTCTTTGAACAAGGAGTACAGGAAGCACCCGAGGAAGTATTTCCTTCGGGTCTTAACATTGAGCCATCGAAGTTCATTGTAGTAGGGGGTCAAGTGGACATACGAAGATTAAAAACAAACCTGATGCATGAATTTAAAGCCCGGTGAAATGTGGTGTTATCTTCTTCATTTAGATCGTTGTAAACAAGACAAGAGTAATCAATAACTGGGAAAACTAACTATGAGATAAGCATTTTCCTAGTGTGTTGAGGAAGAAGTTTTTAATGTACTTTCAGTTGGTGTAGGATGGTGTTGATTTTGCGAGAAATATTATTAACATGATTGTTCCAAGACAGACTTGAGTTCATGGTGATACCTAGATTTCGAAAAGAGTTTGAGTAGGGAATGAGGGTGCTGTCGACACAGATTTGAGATATATTTTCAAAGTGAAAGCGGTTTGTCATCTTAGGACTGCCAATAATCATTGCCTTAGTCTTACTTGCGTTTAGAACAAAGTTGTTTTGCTGGGTCCATGCAGAAATGACTTTTATATCCTCGTTCATTTTTACGATTGCGTCGTCAATTTCGCTGGGGAAACAATGGCGATATATTTGCAGGTCGTCTGCGTAAAGCATGTACTTCGTGTGCTCTAAGTTATGTGGAAGGTCGTTAATGAAAATGGAAAAGAGCAAGGGACCAAGTACGGAACCTTGCGGCACTCCACAGGGGACTATAGTCCAGCTGGAAAGGTTCCCTCTACCTTTACGGGAAGGTTACCTTTACGGCTTGTCGACGATTAGACAGATGAGAATGAAACCAGGTTTGGCATTCGTCTCATTCTTGCTGGTTAAAAACCACGGTTTCCCGGTTTTCGATAACTGATCCCAGAAGGTGGTTGGAAAGGTGGAAGGTGGTTGAAACTCCGTTTGAAGCCAAGAAGATAAGAGTGGAGTATGAAAGCCTCATTTTCATCTACATCTACGCAATAGGTACCCTTCGAGCCACCACGAGGGTGTGTGGCAGGGGGTGAAGAAAAGCAAACATGTACTATTGACATTCAACTAGGATATTTAATGGAGATATGCTAGATACTCGTAATAGGGTCACATGCAGCTAGATGGTTAGTATCTACATAATAAGAAAGGGATTGTTGGTTGTTATTACATGCATCATGCACAACAGACTACTCTGACTATATTTCACCTACCTATCCCTTTGCGACGCTGCCTGTTGTTCTCTCTTATGGTACGCGGGAAAAATGATATTTTAAATCTATCGGTACGACAATCTATCCCTCTAATCTTGTTAATCTGATCAAACTTAGCATAATACGCAGGGGTTCTTAATATATATCTAACGTCATCTGTGAACAAATTGGTTTCGAATTTACTTCAGAATTTACTTTGCCTAACTTTTAACCTGCGTTCTGATAGTACCTAATATCTCACACGACAATCGGTAGTTGACACGAGATAATTAATTCTCGTGTAAACTACCGATTACATGGCCTTTCGAACTTGCCGTCCGTGAAAGAAAATTACCTCTAGAGTATGTATGCCGTACTTGATATAAATAATAAACTGCGTTAAGCTCCTACAGTATTGTCATTATTAATTATTGGTTGTTCACTGATTGTTTACTGATGGCATTTTAATGCAAAGAGCTTTAGATACCAAACCTTTGTAATTCCAAAATTGACAACTAGCATTCATTTTCCTACTTCTTTACATTAGCTACGTGAAATAATATTTTTCCCTTAAGCTCTACAAAATCGGCCTAAATGCTCCGGCATTTTTAGTGTAGCTCCTAGGATATTGGTTGGCACTCAAAGGGTTAAACCTGGGCAGTTGGAAACCAGGTGAACCGATCGTCATGGTAGAACGTAGGAAATAAACAACTCTGGGAATAAATTCAGAGATTATGCAGGAATTCTGGTTATATTTTAGATGAAATATGTATGGATTAAGAAGCTTAAGAAAAAAAGACTCAAGGAGAAGACTAAAAGGTCGCATCGTCATCACAGGTCAAAATTCCCAAGATTTGTTTGTCCTTTCACTTTATCGTATTTTTATGCTAGCTTCTCAAAGCTTTTAATCCTAACATAATTCTTCTCTTGCATCCTTCACATCATGCTCATATTTAATCCGTGGCCTTCCCCAGTATTTATCTCCTCACATTTACTTACCACTCGCTGGATGCGGCAGCCAGGTCAGTAACGCGCCAGCCACGCTGCTGGCAACTGGAATGCCTGATAATCTAGTGCGGCTACTATTAAAAGCTATTTAGAGAATCGACTGATGCAGAAAACATATTTATGAAACTAGTTTCTTTCATAGTGTGTTGATCTTTTTCAACGTGATCTGTCATTGTATTCATGAGCATTAGTCGTAGGGAAGCGTAGAATATTTAAGCAGTATGAAAACTATGTGACAACCACCGATTACATGGCATTGCGAACGAGCCGCCCGTGAAAGAAAATGACATCTAGAGTATGTAATTCGTGCTTGAAATAATAAACTGCGTTAATATGCTACATACAATGATACCTTAAACGTTCTGCTAAAATTTGTTGAATGTAATGTACAGTTCCACAGTACTTTCGCTAAAATCCAATCCATTTTAACGTCAATAGCGTAATTGTCATGGTTAAAAGGAGCATTATCAAGGATAAAAGTTACCCTAGATAATGACGCCATAATCGTCAAAGTCGATTGGATTTTATTAAATTACTGTGGATGTGTACAAGATGAGTTCTTGATTGTTTGTCTCATCGTTCCACTACATATCGCCTAACGTAATCAATATTATTCAAAATTTGTTGTTAGATTTTGCACTTCCTCACCATGCAAATTTTGTTTAAACTTCATGACCCACGTTTCTATTATTAAATCCCCATTTAAATATTCACATCTTAAGTCTGCCTTCGTGCATCCCAGAACACATATCCTTTTCCTACCACATCTACGTTTTCCAGGCAGTCTCTTCTCTATCACTTCCTTCAATGTATCTTTTTACCCCAAAACAGTCCTCAAATCACTTTATTGCTCTTATCTTATTTCCTCGAAGAACTAACTTAATCTTCGTACAATGTTCAAAACTTTCACACAGCATCACTGAACATCACTAACCACATTCGTCTTGCTCTACATCCAGCTAACCCTCTAGTTTCTTCTCAGATCAGTATTCGAAACCTTTCATTGCTAGCTCGTGTCACCAAGTGATTACAAATATTTATGTCTTTTTGGGCATGTATGTTCCTTTATATTCTTGAATTATACGAAATATGCGGAATGGAAATATGAAATATTTTAGATTTAAAAAGTTTCCATCGGTCTGAGTTTTTCTTCTGCTCAGACGATGATATCGAATCATATGTTATTTTAATCATAGTATCACATTCGAGCCAGATCAATTGCTACATCTTTTTACCATGGTTAAATTCCATGTATCCGGTTTGGAGATGGGACACCTTCAAATGCGCTCGTTATGCAAAAGGAGTATTTTCAGACGAGATCAGAGTAGGAGGTGTTGGAAAGAGCTAACTAAGGTAATTCTAAATTTCTGCATTTTCCACCGTATGTTGAGACAAATGAGACCGCATTTTAATAAAAAAAATAATACTGCTTCCTTTGATAAGACGACAAGACTTTTAAAAATGCTCTTGCAAATTTATCGACGGATATGCAATCGGTTATTTTTTCTTGCAGTACAAATTAGCGCCTTTTTTGTTCATTTTACTGGTACTTAAAGTACGTCAATGCTAATATAGCTATTATAGTTATAGTTTATGGGATTCACTGTTACTGCTAAACTAAGACGAAATTTAATTGTCCTTTCTTTTCTCGAGAAAAATAAATTGGCTACGTGATTTTTTCCCCAACGTGACACGAAAAATAAATATCTTCCATATGATACTAATTCATTCTTTGTTTTCTTCTCACACTGCTTCAATCATGATTTTTTTTTCATTTCTCTGTCTGCCAGCAACTTTTACGTATTCCCCGGAACTTAAACATGCATAACAAGTGTTCTTATAGCATGAAACCCAACAGCAATACCCAAAGCAACCTGCATTGTTGCTTTGGAATAGTTGAAAATCTCTTCATCTACTTTGGATTCCTGCCCAATGGGACCATAGCAGTGAAATACACTTAGGCAATGAAAAAGAGAGGGCCGTATATTTGAACATTCGAAATCTACTTACTAGTAACTCCCTTATCATAGCTCTACGCATAAGAATAGTGAAAAGCTACGCATATTCGGTTTTGCTGAACGGAATGTAACAGTAATTATCATCCTAGATAATTATCCTCTAACAGCAATTATCATCATAAAGAATTGGATCATTGGAAATTTGGATATTTCGACGTGTCCTAAAAACTAGCTAGGCATAGTATCAATGCATTCGCCGAGTTAATCAATGGATATAGCGTAGGTAGCTGCGTGTTGGTATGAGGAATTTAAGCTAAACTTACTAACAGCATGTTTTTGCTATTGTTTTTGCTTTGCTTGCTTTGCTATTTTAATCTTTTTGAAATTTTGAAGTTTAGACTAGAATATTATTACTAATTCTTTTTTTGGATGATATGCAATCCATTTTTGGTGTGAATTCACCCCCTGCCACACACATTTATGGTGGGTTGTAGGGTATAATGTAGATGTAGATTTATTTAAATATCCAACGATAAAGTGTTGTTGAGGAGATTAGCTTAGAGATAAAAATAACCATCAAGATGAGAAAACTCACGTATGTAAGTCATTTAATGCGTAACGAACATTATAGCATTCTTCAATTGATAATTCAAGGGAAGATGTGAGTGTGACACCCACAAAGGACGAATATAGAGGCTCAGAAACCTTAGGCAGTGCTATGAAAAACCGTTAAGTGAGCTTCATGGAGTAGAAGTAAACAAGTTCATGATTGCTATGTACAGCCAATGTTGGCTGAGCAGCATTGGCACAAAGAGGAAGAAGGGGGAATTAGGGTATCGGGAACAACTTTATCTTCCCGACGTGACAATGAATGTTACACGTAAGTGTTGATTGCTGAGGACATTTATTTTGCACATCTTCAATCATGGTACAGTGAGTAATAACATGGTGAAAAGAAGGAAGATTTGACCTCTCGTTACGAGAGGTTGGGAGTCAAAATGGATGCCCTTGTCAGGAGCTCCTCTGTTTCAGGTATCCTCATCGGGTATACTGGGGCGTGGACAGTTTGCGAGTGAATAAATGAATTGGTTCGGAGAGTACTGGTGCGGAATCATGGGTCGGGCTTCTCGTTGGCCCTCCCGTCTCCTCCGCCGACGTCTTCCAGGAGATCTTAGACGAGGTTGTTGAGGAAGGGCGCGATGGAGGCCATGTCCGTGCACTCGGGCACCAGCTCGCCCTTGAACTTGAGGCACGCTTCGGCGCACAGCTTCCCCTCGAAGTACTCGCCGTACATCTTTTTGCACTGGGCGCAGTTCCTCACGCAGACGGCCAGCACGTCCGAAGCGTCGGCCTCCCTCAGCGTGCCGACGAGCAGGAGAGCCGCGGCCAGGACGAGAAACAGCTTGTCGGACAGGATCGGGGTGTGGTGAGGAGAGAATGGGAGAGAGACATTTGATTAGCAGCGGTCGTCGATCGCATCACGCCATGAGGTGAAACGTGGAGGGTGACCTAGCGGAGAGCGACTTTGTGGTTTAGGAGAGGGGAGTGCGTGGCGACACGCGGCAGTACCCGTAGTGTTTAGAGTGGCCTCTCACCTGGAGGCGGGGGTTCTCGGGTTCGATGGTTGGTTGGTTATTCAGGGTAGGTGACAGATGGTTGCGCCATTTAGGATAGGTGGGTAATTGGTAATGGTATGAGTTTTCAGGAAACGGAGGAAGGGTGGAGAGAAACCCGGCGTCGGCATTAGCCTACTCTTAACGAAAGGCGCCAAGGGGACCACGGCTTAACGTCCCATCCGACGGACGGAGTACTGAATTTGAAATACCCTCCACTAGGCACTCAAGTGGGGACCGGTTTTCCACTGCAAAATCCACCACTGTCGGGAATGGAACCCGGGACCTCGGAATGGGAGGCCAGCACTCCAGCCACCACACCAACCCAATCCCCTCGCATTGCGACCTCGACCCCGAAGTGGATGATATTTTTCATTGGTAAACAGGCCCATACTTGAGTGATTCGTGGAGAACATTCGAGTACAGAACTCCGTCCGTAGAATAGGACGTTAAGCCGAGGTCCCCTCGGTGTCTTTCGATGAGAGCAGGTTAATACCGAAGCCGGGTTTCCCTTAACCCTTCCTCTTACACTTCCGTTCCCATCCCGATACTTTCCTTTCTGGTCTGAAGACGGTATCAGTACGGATAAAGACTTGAAAGCACTGATGTGATGAGCTGTGAAAAACTATCGCTGAATTACTTGAACAAAGTTTTAATCGCGGTTATATAAATGGTAGTTCTAGTGGTAGTATATACTTCCCTGTCAAGAGTAAAATTTCGTCACCATCTTTGAAAACTATAGTCTCGCATGGTTGATTTCGTGAGGGAACTAGTTACAGAAATGGTTATTGCTGAAAACCAACTAAACTGTCTAGGGGATGTTGATAAAAACCTTAGAATTCCGATCATGAAAGGCTATCAGACAAAAATAAGGTGTGATAGCTGGCGGTTTTTGAGCCACTGTTAATACGCGACATGGCGACAACATAATATTTCTAAAACAGCGTTTTCGACCTATTTGCCATACTTGGGTTGAACCTGTTTAAACTTCAAGGTAAAGTAATTGTCGGGCAGTTGGCCTCTAAGGTACGATTATGTTACATTTAAAATTATAGGTGGGTAAATATACGGAAAAAGTATTGAGTTAATAAATCTTATAATTATATGAGTTTTCGACTGAAACAATTGGAATTGAAGGGTGATTATGATTGAATGCCTTATAGATGACTCCGGGAGATTCTTTACCAACTGGTTTAGCAGAAAAATACTTAGTACGATAGCGTCGCTTCTCCACAAATTTAATACCCGATTGACTAGCGTAAATTCTGAGCATATTGGAGAAAAAACTATAGACCGGAAGTTATTTTTGGTTTACAGAAGAGGAAGGAATTTACAATTGAAGTTACAATGGAAGTCACAGTTTTCTTGTCTAGATTGAAAATTAAAGGTCGGTATGGATGTTAATTTCTTTGCACCTTCCCACTTGCCACCGATAATAAAAACAGTTTCATATTGAATCTCTTGGTTGGAATACCCGTGAGAATTCTAATGCTGGATTAACTGATTGTAATTTCAAAATTTGTTATTGAATATTTGTGTGTAACACTTAATTACTTAATAAGACTAACAAAAGAGGAAGAGGGCCTTTCTACGCACGGCAAAATATCACAAAGTAAATTCTACGTCGTAGGAAAAACTTACCTTGCTCAGTTTCGCGGAAAAAGTAGTCTCGGAATTCATTTTGATGCAGGAAGAAGTGGGCTGTGGATCTTCGATAATTATCTCTATCGACCTGGGGAAAAATATTCTGTTAGTGCCACAGGTGAAGGATTTTGTTGCAACGGACTTGAAGATAAATTATGAGCACCAAAATCTAAATGTTTCTTTAGGAAAAACAAATACATGATACCAACACCTGACCATCTGCTAATCAGAAGACCTATTTTTATGCAGTGAATCACATCAAAGGTGCCTTGAAAATATTTTTAGGTGTCCGTTTAAAGATTTGGAGTAGATTCGGTAGTAAGATTCCAAGAAATATTAGGCGTCATTCAATACCTGGTTTTGTGAGAAAACAAATACAATTTCTATCTACAGAGGAACCCTTTGAATGTACACATAATATTTTGGTTGGCCAATAAATTCTGGACTCGAATTTTATTTACTGTGAACGTGAATTCGACTCATCTCTGAATTGCCGAACGTGATCCATGTCCCCTGCGTTTCAGTTCAAATCTTATTTAATTTCTATACCTAATGCCCCTTTTTTAAAGATCGCGAAAGCGTATTCCGTGCCGTTATAGATTTGTTGCTATTCTCCTTAACTTATTATCATCATCAACCTCAATGTTGATGTATACAGTTAAACTGAAAGCGATACAGCATTGAAAGTTGAATATGATGAACAAGAAACTGTTTCCTCTCCATTATGATGAACAAGTTTAAAAATCTTTAAAGAAGAAAAGTATCACTGGACTTCGGCGAGGGGTTTCTAAGACACCAGGAGGGAGTAGTATTGAGAGAAAGATTCTCCAACTCACCTAGAGGATCTTCCTTCTGCTGCGCTCTGGACCTGTGTGGTTTGACGATCCCTGGGCTAGATTATATATCGGCAGGGCGGAGTGCTTTTTACGCCGGTCCATCACTGAAAACGGAAGACATAGAATTAGGTTATCCTTGCTAGGGTGGTCCATGCTTCCTGAGAGTCTCTCCTTAGATTGAATTACTCGAGAAACGGAAGCTTTTCCGTGATTCTGCGGGGAGTCTCTTCTCTAGTTTCGCCACCATCCGGTGGATCATTAGAGCAGCGACTTAAGTGCCATTAGACGAGTGCCCTCTCCACTTACATTTGGACCGGGCTCGTCATATGCGATATAGTGTTCTAGATTAGTGAAAGTAAGACCCATGCCTGGAAAGAGATGCTCGGTGAGCTGGGTCTCATGGTTGTTATGTGTTTATTGGTTGTGGGAAAGGCTGAACTTTTGATTGCCAAAGTTATGTTTTTCATCGCTGCATCTCTTGAGTAACCACTTTATGATGAAGGAAATGGCAGATCGTATGTTATTGAGTTCTATGTCCCCACTGCACTTTCCAATTGATGTTGAATGACTTAAGATTGATTTATCCACAAGAACACTTTTAATTTGTTCATCTAGGCAATTACTAAAGAAAGTAGTTTAGATGGCGAATTTTTGCGACTCCTAACTTATTTTAATCAATAATTCATGATTTACAAAGGCCATCAAAATGTTGATTCCCGTTAATGAATTCCCTTTTGCAAGTTATCTAATGTATAAGGCGCCATCCATAAATTACACAACGCTAAAGGGGGAGGAGTCGGGCCAACATTTACGGATTATTATTGACAGAGAAGGTGGGGGTTTCCATATTAGTGCATAGTAATAGTGCTGAGAAATAATTAAGATGCTGAGAAATTAATTAATTAAAAAATGATTTACAAAGGCCATCAAAATGTTGATTCCCGTTAATGAATTCCCTTTTGCAAGTTATCTAATGTATAAGGCGCCATCCATAAATTACACAACGCTAAAGGGGGAGGAGTCGGGCCAACATTTACGGATTATTATTGACAGAGAAGGTGGGGGTTTCCATATTAGTGCATAGTAAAAGCGCTGAGAAATAATTAAGTATTTTTTTTAAAAGAATGCCTGCTTTATATTTTACAAAAGAGGGAGGGTTGATTTGCAGGGATAAGTAATTTATGGGGGTCTTAGAGAAATTACAGATCACTATAAATGAGAAACGGAGCAAAGAAGTGTAAAGTAAGCGTTACGTAATATATGGGTGGCCCCTAAGGTATCCGATGTTTTCAGATGTTGACCAAAATTTGTTTCCGATATCCAAATCAGAGGCTTTCGTTTCTTGGAAAGTAACTGTATTACATATTGGAAAAAGTATCAATTATTATTTCATTCCACTGATCTATACGTCCTTTCTCTTCCAACTAATGGCTCGAAGTCAACATATACCCATAATAGAATCATGAGTTTAATTTTTTGATCGCCCTTTATAATTGTAGCAGTATTTTATCACTCTCCTGCTTTGGACTCACTGCCCTCATGTCATTTCCTGAGTAGTACTTAAGATAATATACACTTACTTGTATCATCCTTTCCTCCGTAAAATTCATTATAATCGTCAGTCCTCTAGTCGTCACTGCATTCCATTTCTTGTTTCATTAGTCTATCGCGTCTAGGCTTCCTATCTTAATGTCTTATATCCTCATAAATCACAATCCTAAGACTGGTTTGACGCAGCTCTCCACTCGATTATTCATCAGCTAACCTCTTCCTATTTCCATTATTCTTTCCTTTCGCATCCTTAACTGCCTGCTCCATATATCTCATGCAAGGCCTTCCTTTTCCATTCGTTCCACCCACTTCCTTCGGCAATTGTCTTCACGTGGTTATCATGTCTCAAGATATGGCTAATTAAGTTATCCTGTCATCTTTTTAAAGTTTTCAGAAGACTTCTCTTTTCTTCTTTGTAAGTCACTCGGTCTATCCATGTGATCTTTATCATTCTTCTTTAACACCGCTTTTCTCATGCCTCCTGCCTAGTTTCTTTGCTGCTGTTATTGGTCCCTGTCTCACTGCCGTAGATTGATAGATAGATAGATAAGCGTCTTTATAGGGGCGAGATTGAGACTAAAAGTCCCCTCTTCCATCTAGAGAAGAGAAAGCTTTAAGTTCAGATAAATTGTTTCCTTACTTCCAGGCTTGAATTTCCATCTGTAGATAGATTCTTCTTTTGGTAGAGTGCTCATTTAATATATCCTGCTGTAATTAGATTATTTTCTGGCATAATGCCCTCTTCGACTTGGCTATTCTACTGAATATTTCCTTCCTGATTCGCCCATCGTTACTAATTCGAATTCCTTGATAACAATACTCATATTTTCTAGCTTCTGTTTCACGTGTTATTGGTCATGACCTCTTCTCTGCTACTGCACATCATTGCTTATGTTTTTTTCACAGTTCTCAGACCTCTTCTTTTTGGGATTTGGGGATGTTGATGTTCTTCACCAATTCCTTTGGTGTAACTTTTGTTGAATAGGTACATGTCGCAATTGTACTGAACAGCTGGCTTAATGTGTTCTCTCGTGCATGTTTAATCAGCTCTCAAGAAAGGCTATTTCATATAATTCTTTTCGGGTCATTTCTCTCTTTAACTATCCTTGCTCTTCCGGTTGATTCCGTTGCATTATTGCTCCAAATATCTTCAACTCCACTTCAAATCATTCCAAATATCTTCCACGTCCTCTTCACTTTATCTTCAATTTATTATTAATCGTTTCCAATCTCCAGCATACCCCTAACTTTCGATGTACTTGTACAATTGACCTGGCCCATTTTTATAAATGTTGTATCCTTGTCCTGTTGTGTTGTGGTCCTCTTCTACTGCCCTGGTTGGCGCTGCTGTGTGAGGATTCCGCTTAATGATGACCGTGAGGAAATTATCTCTCTCTTTGCTGGTCACCACTCTCTTTGGCCTAGCTCTATGCTGACGAGGTTTCAAAACTATTTATGCCTTTCATTTTTGTATTTATAATGAGTAATTGATATAATAAACGATTAGTTGAATGGAGATATCGGAGGATGACCCCCTTGCTTTGAAAGTAGTCGTACCTAAATTAATTCCAATGGAAATGTGCATTGTTTATTCCTTTCATTTAATTATTGAAGTGATTTTCCAGTGTCTGGATCAGAAGATTTTTGGCGTGACGCCCTTTCAAATGGTCGCCTCACCAAAGTTAGGTGCAGCTTTTGCAGCCGGCTCACTGAGGGTGGACGTTTCATATACTACCTCTCTCTTGTCCACAACGAGGGTTGCTACCTCTCCCAGATTTGAACGTATTTCGACGCGTATTGCAGTAGGAGGCAGGAATTTCCCGGAAATTGTGAATCTGCTGATTAGTTAAACTTCCATTACTTTTAATGGCGATTAAACAAAGTCATGATACCAATTTCCAAGTGAATATTACCGCCTTTATTTAATGTCACTGATATCATAGACGTATAATAGATTCATCTCCAACCTGCAATCTCCTGGAATTTTTGCCAGATAAATAAAATCTTTCCCATGATGAGCCCCTGGCAAGGTGTCAGCACTACTAACAACTATGGACCTGCGTGACAATGGTGGGTGGCCTTATGAGAAGCAATAATCATTGCTTCCAGCCGTGCGTATCTAAGGATTTTGGGAGCACGTAGCCCTTCCACGAAAGTCATCGTTGTAGTCCATTAAGAGGGGTCATCAAAGTTTTACTTCGAAAGATAGGTATTTTGATAATTTCCACTCCGACTCTCCCCTGATCTTCTGCCTATACCAATCCTTTTTTGTCTCACAGCACATTAATTGCCTTGATTATCGCCAACGATAAATCTATTTACATAGCATCTATATTTTCCAGCGTTTATTTCTCCCCAAATATTCAAATTTCTTATTCTTTGACTGGCAATTCCCATTTCACTATACGTTATTCCCTCTCTCGGAGCCTTAAGTGATACCTAGTCTTTTGGAATTCTATCTATTCTCTGTTTCTTCTTCCTTCAAATATCTTTCACCGACTTCTTTGCCTGTTTTAAGCGGGACCAGGGGCAGGTAGCTCTTCTTTCTTATTTTGCTGAACCTTCTTCTTGCGCCTCTATATCCGTATCTCAAAAGCCTCCAGACTACGGCATTATCCTCAATCCAAAAGATTATTCTTCACCTTATTACAATACTTAAGTCTTAACCAGTCGTTTCTTTTCGATCACGTATGGGATTCTTGTCAAAAATCTTATAAAATTTCTGTTGCCTGTGCAGTTCTCATTTCCTGGGAAATTAATTAATTTTCCTTCACTCAAGGGTTCAAATCACATCATGCGACATACGAGCTGATGTTAGCATGGAAAGAGAACTGGCCTTTTACCCTCCTGTTATTACGCAGTAGACAATAGTGAATATCTTAACATTGATGGGCAATGGGAACAAATAACTGGACTGTTCTCATTTGGCAATCGCTATTCCGAATATCATCGCCGCACCGTGAGGAAATAATTATTTTATTATAACTTTCGAGGAAGTTATTTCATGCCTTGACGCCGAAAAATCCAATTTATTCCACTTAAGCATGATAATAAGGCACTAGAGGCATCCTCAAACTGTTGTTTCCATTTATGACCTCAGTTTTTCACGTCATTCTCTGTGCTCAGATACTTTTCCACCTTGCTTCCGCGTGCGGTGCAAGAGTATTGACTTTCCTAGTCAGCGAAGCACGCTCTCTATTTTGTGAATACTAAATTTAGTAATTTTGTGCATTACTAAAAATATACACATGATTAGGCATCCGTGAAAATCTAGGCTGTAAAACAGTTTTGGAAAAAATTTACCGGACGAAAAATCGATTATAAATCATCATGGGCTCTTCATGCATTTAAATAAATAGTATTTGTTCATTACAAAGGGATTTGGAGGCTATTTTTATGAGTAGGAGTAAGATTTTTATATTTTAAAACCGTCAATATAATTCCGGTTACTCTAAAGTAGGGGTGTGAAATCTGTGGCCTTGTGTGATCCACGGTGTTGCCGTTTGCAGTTCTAACATGTATAGGCAGTTGGATGTTACTACAAGTCCCCAGGATTATATGAAGCAGAGGAATCTGAAATTTTTAATTCTATAGGACCATTTCATATTAATAATTGTTTAATTGAAAGATAAGAACTGAATATTCCTGTCAGTAGAGAAGTTTGGGGGACACGTCCTTTCTCAATTTGCATTTCGTATTTGATTTCGTGCAATGTGCTGGAAAACGAATCGTTTCATTTTTCCATGTATCGATTCCACAATCTTTCTTCCCATTATTTTCTATAAGATTTAATCTGCGAAGGATTCTACTAGGATATAATACTCCAAATCAGCTTTGCAGATTGAATCTTATAGAAAATAATGGGAAGAAAGACTGTGGAAGCGATACATGGAAAAATTAAACGATTAGTTTTCCAGCACATTGCACGACCCGAGACGAACTGAAAAATCCAATGATTTTATCTAGCTCTTTTCGTTCCTGTAGAACGTTCAATGCAGCTTTTAATACAGCAGAATGTTTCTGAATGCTTTATTAAAGTTTTTGGACGCTTTGAAGAAAACATGCACGTGTAATACTGGAATTATATCGATTTAAGAAAAGGCTTATTAGCATTTGCAATTGTATAAATTACCCAACGACTTCAGAAACATTAGTCTGTTATCTTGCAATAAGTACGGTAGGGTGATAGATAATGCATGCAATTGGAGTCTTGCGAATGTGAAGAGCTATTCATTGTTAAGGGTAACAAGTTAAGTGAATCAGGTTGGTGTGGCAACTTGAATGATGGCTTCCTATCTCGATGACCTAAGCTCGTATTCCGGCTATGGCAGAACTTTCTTTGAGTGGAATCAATGTGCTGTTTGAAGGGTACTATTAATGCAATACTCAGGCGGATTTGGAAATATGGTTTCGGACCTCTTGCTTCCTTTCTTGAAGAGCAAGCTACTGTCGACATAAGGTTTCCTCCACCTCTCTGCTGCTCCTAGAAGTCATAGCTACTGCCTCCTATAGTTTCCCACCCTTCTTTCTAAAATATCTCCAAATGGCAAGAAACGGCATTCAGAGTGAAACAGACTTCTAAATACTACTAGTGTCAGAGCAGTGTGTTAATAATCAGTTGCACACTAGCAACTCGGCAATATTCTTGAAGCCATCACTTGGCTCCCTTGCATCAGCCTTTGTTAACACCTCACTAGACTGCATCTTCCAACTGCTACACTACGTATTTAAAGCTTTTCAATTATATTAATGAAATACCATTCGCCAATATTTGTCTCAGTCTTGTTCACTGTTAAAATTGGAACGGGAAGACACCTAAGATTTTTTACCAGCAGCCGGTTCCTTCCTGCTCAGAGGTATTTGTTGTTAGAGGTTGTAGTTATTTACGACACCATCCCCTATGTTTCTACGCTAGTTTCTCACTCTAATGCGATTTAATTCCGATAGTTTACCTCTTCTAACTTTTTACATATCTGGAATTGATGACGTATCATATTCCCCCGGAAATGGGTTGGTTTACCTCTTCGAGACTTGCGTAAGCAAACCTGAGTTTACATTCTGGTAAATTTTGAAGTGAGGATTGAGTAAGCTCAATGGAAGCTGCTCATGAGCCAAGAGGTACTCGTGCGTACAAAGACGTACGATTTTGTCATCCAACTTAACACAATAACTCAGCGATAAACCCGATGCACTGTGGTCTGAAATCGGAAATAGCCGGACAAAAATCCAAAATTGCTTCTTTTGAGGTACACACTTGAAACTTGTCATAAACGCTCAGAATTGATCACTGATCATGGAACAATAAGCCATTTTTGGATGATCTCATCCGTTTTTGAGGTACAGAGGCCCAAACCTGGCCAAGTTTCCAAAAACACACTCGATCTTGTTTTTCTTCAAAAATATTTGAAGTTAAGCTGCTGGTGGAGTTTTGGAAGGATTTTTATGAAGTAAAAAACATTATATTCCGGTAATATGGTACTTTATCTATATTATCTGTTAGTTTCGAAGATTTTGGTTAATATTAGTGTGGTATTACGTCGCAAAATGGTGGACCCTTTTTTCGGGTAAAATTTGACATAAAGTAGACAATATCTTTAGTTTAAGAAAATTGCCACCGCAAAAACTTTCATGAAAGTATTTAATAAAGATATTTTAAGAATGTAAAGCAAAAATCTCGGAAAAAAGTTTGCGGCTGCGAAAATGAACGCAATTTTTCGATCGCACTTCACGGCACGGCTCCGCGACGAGGGGCCTAGAGACTCGGTGACTCCGTTGGATATTTCAAGTTGTTTGGAACTAATTATTGAAAATTGTCATTTTAACCATGGTATACAGTCTCTATTGACCTGAAATACTATATTGAAGATATTACGAGGATATTGGATTGATCGAATTGATCACTGAACGCGTGACTCTGGTAAACACGACATTGAAATTTAATTTTGCTATTGTAGGTTTTACCTTTGCACATCCCATCAGAACATAAATCTTAGAAAGCAAAGAAAGGTTTCCTATTGTTGGCTATTGCTGAGAAGTTGGGTTCATTTTATACAATTGCCAGTTAAATCAGCGGCCAGCTCTGGAGAATCAAAGAAACGTCTTGCCGTGTTACCGTCATCCGTGTTTCCTGATCCAGGCCTTGGCACATCCATTATCAACTCCATCCTTTCTCTAAATGCCTTCTGAATGCTAATCTTTTTTTCTGTTAGCTGTGTTCTCAGGTTGCCGCGGGCCTATTAAGAGATTTATCATTATTTATTAATTTATCATTAAAGATATTTATTTTACCTTAAATACAGTTTCCAGCTTGTTTGGATTATTTCTCACCTACCACTGTTTTAACTCCAGTCGATACGATATGTGCAATACGCATTCGAAAAACCGAATATAGCAGTGTAGGGTAGACAGACCAAAGGAATATTTAGTAACATCTGCTGGTCGATCTTTCATTGCCCTTAAATCATTCATCTGGGAGGCTTTCGCTCCACAGATGTAGCACCTCATAGTAGCACAATCAATAATTAGTTCCAAACAACTTGAAATATCCAACGGAGTCACCGAGTCTCTAGGCCCCTCGTCGCGGAGCCGTGCCGTGAAGCGCGATCGAAAAATTGCGTTCATTTTCGCAGCCGCAAACTTTTTTCCGAGATTTTTGCTTTACATTCTTAAAATATCTTTATTAAATACTTTCATGAAAGTTTTTGCGGTGGCAATTTTCTTAAACTAAAGATATTGTCTACTTTATGTCAAATTTTACCCGAAAAAAGGGTCCGCCATTTTGCGACGTAATACCACACTAATATTAACCAAAATCTTCGAAACTAACAGATAATATAGATAAAGTACCATATTACCGGAATATAATGTTTTTTACTTCATAAAAATCCTTCCAAAACTCCACCAGCAGCTTAACTTCAAATATTTTTGAAGAAAAACAAGATCGAGTGTGTTTTTGGAAACTTGGCCAGGTTTGGGCCTCTGTACCTCAAAAACGGATGAGATCATCCAAAAATGGCTTATTGTTCCATGATCAGTGATCAATTCTGAGCGTTTATGACAAGTTTCAAGTGTGTACCTCAAAAGAAGCAATTTTGGACTTTTGTCCGGCTATTTCCGATTTCAGACCACAGTGCGATGGTAGACTTAAGTTGGACCAACATTTAGTCGCTTCTATTTGTAAAGTTAAGCATCTCACTTCCGTATTAGCTCATTCTTAATTAAATGACTTTCTTTGTAAACTCTTTAATTGTTTTTTGACTCTAAAATGTAACAACTGCTGCCACTCATTTTTCGCTATTCATTGCGAACTCGCTTCCTGTCAATTCTTCTTTCCTAAAATCCTCTTTATTTGACTCATATGAATGTACTTATCTCGTCTTCCTTGTTAGTTTTCTCTTTCCTTTTTATCCCTCAGTTATATTCCTGTCAAATCTTTAGGTTGTGTCCCATCCATCTGCTGCTTTTCTGTCATATTGTGTTCTGCATATACCTTCCTTCCATAGATTTTCTGTAATATCCTCCATTATTCATTTAATCCATCCGTTCTAATTATTAATTATGATTTATGCATTACTAAAGATTCTGCAATATCCTATCTCCTGAATTCAAACCTTTCAGGCGTAACCTTGTGGAAGTCCATTATGAATAGTGACAAAAGAAACTATGTTTTAATCCACAGAGTTTTTTTTTAATCTGGTACGACTAGTTTCAACGTATCACCGCGTAAACAACATCAGGTACCTGATGATGACGCCGTGACGCGTTGAAACTAGTCGTACCAGATAAAAAAACGCTGTGGATTAAAAAATAGTTTCTTTTGTCACTATTCATCCTATCTCCTTACTTCATGGTAACGAATAAAATAACCTTTAGTCTATTCCACGCAACTTTTTAATGAACCGACCCAGGTTTCAACAAATGTTTGTCATTCTCAAGGTCATTCTCAAGACGTTGACAAAAAAAGTCCTATCTGATGTATCTCCGTACTTGTCACGGACTATTATTCTACTTCGATCAGCTTTTCCGATGGTCCATTTGAACTTGAGCGTGTGCAACGAAGGTCAGCAAAATTTGTAATGGAACGGAATGATGACTATATAAGCGTAACCAGTCTATTAGATGTACTAAAATGGGATTCATTGTCAGACCGTATGTTGAAAATTAGACTCAATCTCTTAAATAAATTCCAAGATAATATTTTCACTGATGGCGTTAAAAATATTTTGCGAACTCCAGCTTACTGAGGTGGACTGGACCATGATCATAAGATTGATTAAATGAATGCCGAACTGATTCAAATTGTCCTTCTTCCCTCGCACAATTGAGGATGTGAATGGCTGTAAATGTGTCCAAAATATAAATCGGGTGATTCGATGAATGGTGTGGGTGGTTGCAGGTTGGTGTATGTACTTTAGGCTGGCCCAACTAGCAGGATGTTTTTGCATACTTGCTATGCTATCATCTTTTTTTTGTTGTGAAGTTTAGATTAGTACATAATTGTTAGTCCTTTTTGTGCATGATGTGTAATGCATTTATGGTGTGGATTCGCCCCCTGCCGCACACCTTATGGTGGCTTGCCAGGTATTGTGTAGATGTAGATAAACAGTATTGCCTCTTTCAATTCGGTCACAATTAACGGCATATGTATGGGGTGTTTCCTCTTGCCCTCTGTCCTCTCCCCAAAACTTCCATTCAGTCACCCATTCGTCTCTTAACACATCCTTTTCAGGTGCACTACCTGTTATTTTTTTTCGGCTGATGGCCCTTATAAATTCTTGTTTAGAAATTAAAAATATCCTTATAAATTCTAGCTCCTTTGCGGAAAAAGTGTTGCTATTCATTCCTTGAAAAGCCGTGATCGACCCCCTTAGAACGGGCACCAAATAAAGTAATCAGTCTTTAAAAAGTTATAGTCGTTAACAGTTAAAGGTGTTACGTAAAGGTGGAGCAACGGCCGCCGCTGAAGAAAAATACAGAAAATAAAGGACCAGTACAATCCTAATTACTTTTAAAAAATTTGGCCCATGGGGGGATCGAACCCACGACCTTCGCGTTATTAGCACGACGCTCTAACCAACTGAGCTAATGGGCCGCCGCATTCGTTTGAGGTAAGTATAGGGGATTTCAAGTTACTTACCCGCTTTCACTCAGAATCTACGTCACATTGCTTGCTTAATGCGCCGCGTGGTCGAAGCCAGCTTGCCGTAAAGCCCGAAGAAAGCTAAGTAAGAAAGAAAGAAGCCATAGAACAATTCTGGAACTAAACCAATATTCAATTCTTGAACGAATGCATCAGACCGGATTTATCGATGTCCCCGGTCACAACGAACATGTCATGTTACTCTCTCCTTCAGTAAGGCCTCATGGCCTTCTAAATACTCCAGGACCAATGCTTTATCCTTTATTTTTTTCTCGGACTATAAAAACGCACTGTGATTTGAGTAAAAAGCTATCATCAATTTATTTAAGTCTTCGTGCCTCTATTTTGTACCCACCTGAGTCATGGCACTGCAAAGAATTACGCAGGAATACTACACTCCATGGAATTACGCATCGCATTACGATGTAGTCCACCATGTGGATGTAGACGATTGAGGTAAAACCGCGCTGAAGCGATACTTATTTTTCTTACTGTACTTCAATCTAAGACCTCGTAGTTAATGAATACCTGATTATTCAAAGAATTAGGGTATTCGGGTAAACTTTTCACTGCACTTTTTTACACACCAAGCCTTTCTCCGGTGCACAATATCTAATTCCGGAATTCTATCCAATTCCACAGGGTTCAAAATCCCAGCTGCATCCTATTGTTTAAATGTGGTAAATACGAAGTAAAAAGTGGGTTGCTCATAAAGTCAGATTTATCTTAGTCGTGCTTCAGTAAGTCATTCAGCCATAGGACTACAGTCATTATTGCATGACCCAGAGGATTGCTGAAAGAGATCAGTCACAAGCAATCGTAATGGCATTGGCGTTACAAGTGTAATAGAAGATCTAGGATGGGAATTCGTATCGGAACTCAGGTTGAAATGTAGGCTAAAACTTTTACATGAATTCGAAGCTGATTTCTGTACAGATGACGTTAGAATTATATTCTAAGAACCCCTGCGTATTATGCTAGGTTTGATCAGGTAAACAAAATTAGAAAGATAGATTCTCGTACCGATAGATACAGATTTTATCTTTTTTAAATTGTGAAGTTTAGTCCAGATTATTATTATCAATCCTTTTGCTGCATGATATGTAATGCATGTTTGTTGTGAATTCACCCCCTGCCACACACCTTTATGGTGGCTTGCAGGGTATTATGTAGATGTAGATGATATCTCTGACCCGTAGAGGGGTCTGTCCACCGTTACTCTTGTGACATTTTGACGCATTTGACTCCATTAAAACTGTCAGGGTTATAGAGATATTAGATTTTTCGAAGTAAACACTTTTGAATGAATTAGAATACATAATGTTTATTTTTTACATCCGAACATTTAGGACTCATGTCATCAATTTAGTATATAAAAAGCACATGGAAATAGTGTTATGTCTTGTGACCAAAAAAAGACAGTTGAAATACCCTATATAATATAAATCAATTTTCTCTTCTTCAAATCACAATACACCATTAAAATATTTTTTATATTTTACTCTAGTGTCTTAGGAATGAAGTACAAAAATATACAGTGCATAAGTATATGAAGAGACGGACAAAAACAGGGTTACAAGTAGAAAAAGTGGTTACTCTTGTGACCGTTACTCTTGTGACGGATCGTCAAGCATGCAGTGAAGGCACATACAGCAAATTCAAATTTGTTCGTGAAGTTTAAATGGTAGGGGTAGCACTTCAGCAATGAAATGGGTACATTAAACTTGAAACTAAAAAACGAAAAAATGATCTAACTACATATGTGGGCTAACACTATAAGGAGACATTGTAAAAGTGCATTACTTCCAATTCTGGTTATTGATTATTATACACACTACATTTCACCCATAATGAGGCCATAAAATCAAAATATAACCCTTGTAGAAGAGATGTTCATAAGTAGTAATTTATTTACACCTTTTTTTAAATATTTAGTGACATTTTAAAGTTGGTGATATTTGACGAGAATTCCTTACTTCATTAAAATCCAACTTTAAATACATTTTCTGATAGTTAATGAAGGAATATATAAATATATTACTTCCATAAATTATTGTCCAGTCTCTCCATTTCATTATGCAAGAAAAATTTTCACTCTACCATGAAAATTTCTTTTTTCCAATTTGTCCACTTTCTACTGGACGTACCCAGAGGTCCACATTATACACAAACAATTTCTCATACTGTTTCCTTGTTCCTAGCTGCGTTCTCTTTGAGCACAGTAGTGATCTCTTCAACTTGAATGTGTTCTAAGCTCGTTATCTTTTGCATCCGTTCTTCCGTTCTATGTAATATTTTTCCTGAGGTGGATTTCTTTCTGATATAAAATTTATTTTAAAAAAAGGTGTAAAGGGAACTACTTTTCTCCTTAAATCTCAAGTATTGTAATGGTAAACCATTGATTTTTGCACCCTGCATTCTATGAAAGCTATAAATACATTGAATTTTTCACGGTCTGCATTCCATTTCCTTGCAGTTCTCCTAAAATATCCTATATACTTATCTTGTGGTCCTCTCTATGTATTCCATCACTATTTCAACTACCGATCTTTCCATAATTCACGCAATGCCCCTTAAACCAACCATTTAACCAGCCTTGGTTTTTGTTGCAGTTTCATGCAATAACCTTAGATTCCAATAGTTTACCTGAGGTTCATTTCACGATTTAAATGTAAGCGACCATAACTGATGAAGATATCCGGTTGGAGTGGTGGCTAGAATATCTACCATCCTATACCAAGGACCTGGGTTCGAATCCCGGTAGTAGCAGAAATTTCATTCTTATACTGGTCCCTATTTGAGTGTTCTGTGGGGAGTACTTCCAGTGCAATACTCCGTCCGTCGGATAGGACGTTAAACCATGGACCCTTGGCGTCCCTCGTTAAAAGCAGGCTACTACCGGCTGCGGGTTTATGTCCAACCTTCCTCCATCTCTACATATCCATCCTCTGCCAATATACCTACCTATTATTAATGGAGCAAATAACCATAGTTGTCGGCCAACTCTCCAAATGGCAACCAAACATCAGTAACTAGCGTGACCAGTTTACAGATACACGTCAAACTCGGATCTAGTGTGTAAGTTTCTTCACGAGAAAATAAACAAAAGGCACTAAACATTTAGAAGAACGGACGAATATACATTTCAGTGAATAATGTGCTAATCTTGTAGAGTCGGCAGAAGCATCATTTGCAATTAAAACTCATTTCGTGCCTACAAAGTAGTCTTAATTTACCAATAATTTAAAAGCAGGGTAGGTACCTTTATTCCGTTAATAATTCATTCTTTTGAAAGATACGTGTATTAAGTAAGTTTTGTTAAAAAAATGAAATGAATTTGCTTCATAGTAAAGGTGATAGATGGAGAATGCGCTGACAGCGGGGGCGTTTAATAATAACTTATGACCTTAGTTGTAATGCTAAGAAAGGGTCATTTGACGTGGATTTAGAGAAATAATCGTAGTTATTGGAGATGTGAGTCTTGAGAAGAGTGAAGGAAAGTAAGCTTAAACGATACAAATACAAATGATTACATTATGAAATCATAGGTTGGTCGAGAGGAAAAAAATATTGGAGAAAATTTTGAGGAGCAGTGTTATATGGATGGTCCAAGCGGTTAGTGGGTGTCATTGGAGGTACAATGCTTCGTTATGTTTTTTCTAACTGAAGAGAGAGAAATAATAAAGTGGTCCAACCTATCCTACCCTACCTAGAAGATTACCACGGTGAGCATAGAAATGTATCCTTTGTTCAAGTGACACATAATTGCTGTGTTGCTAATGTGATTTCATGCGTGAAAGAGGAAATGAGGCGCAAAAATTTATATTATATTTATATTCTGTTATTACGTCAATATATGGAGGAGACTTGTTTTTGCTATGCGTGAAATAAATGCCGTGACCATCTTTCAGCAATCAGACCTTATTAATTGTTTACTAGCTTTAGTTTTTCCCTATCATTTTCACCCGTACCACGCTACCGATTCAAGGATCTTGAGGACCGGCTCGATAACTTCCGTGCGTGGCTCCCAAAAGAGCGACCCATATCCCCCTGACGACCCCATGCAGCTCAGCGCACGATAAAGCTCGCGACCGTCTGTCTGTGCCCTCACAGGTCTGACGGTCGGTAGGCGGGGGATCTGGCGAAGTTGGGAGCGTAGGGGAACAAATTTCGTCCACTCCCACGACCCAATCCTCCCCCTTCCAGGTCGACCGAACTCTTTGATATGCCGCCGTCGACACCGTCTAACGCCACCCTCGTCAAACTCCCCCTCCCCTAATAAAGAATCACCCGTTCTCATTGGGCGCTAGGCCCACGCCTCCTCCGAGCTGACATCTGGTGGCGTTGGCCGTGCGCCTTTCGGAAATCTAATGGGGTATTTATGTCCCTCGTCTTTTGGGTCCGCAGTGTGCACATTATGGATAGGGTGACTTGGGGTGGCAGTGGGTGGGGAGGATCACTCCGCAAGGGTTAGTGGGGGTTTCGGAGTGGGACATGAGGTCCAGGCTTCTTTTTTTATCCCTAACAGTGTATAATCCTCGAGTCGAGATCTGAAAGCCCCCGAGGTAACGATGCGAGTCTTGTATGTACACGAATTAGCTGCAAAAGGGCGTCCTTTCTTTTTCTGTAGTGAGGGCACCCTCCTCTCCCCCCTGATTCGCCTCTCCTACAGATTGGTGTTTGTTTTTCCCAAAGGAGGGTTTAAATGGCTTTCGGGAGTTGCATCAAAGGCTCCGAGGGCCCCGAACCCACTTAACTTTGTTTGTCAAGACTGTTCAGAAATAGTCCCCGGGTAAATTTGTCGGTGGGCGGAGGTATAGCGAAATTGACGTGGATATCGTATTCGCCCAGGATGTTATTTACGAGTCATATCACTACCAGCAGCTGTCGTCGCGAGGATTGTTTTTGAAGGTTCATTACTTCGCGCCGTTATTGGCATTCATCTATTCGTATCCTTGTTTACATAATGATATCTTGAGGGAGTAGCCCGTTCTCGGTCTTATTCGCCCTTCATATTAAATGTACTCGATTCTTTTTTTCAAAAGATATTGTGTCTTAGATGCAATTCTAGATTGGCTCATTGATAATGTTTTGGACGATGCAAAGGACACAACATTGCTGTTAATTTGATTTAAGAAATATGAACGCGATAGTATCTTAAACTCTTTGTTCCAAATACTTCAAATTTGAATTTAACTGTACCTCTCCTTTGTCTCCGTGAACATGATACTTTGATAAGAAAAAGCACCTCCATGAGAAGTTCTCCGTCAATCTTGCTTCCAGACGCCATTTTGCCAATTTGTTAGCCTTACGAGGAGGATGTGATACCTGATGTGAAGAATCTGTGCCGACAGTCAGGTGGGTTACGTGCCGGCCTGTAAACCCAACGCAGGCTCAAATCCCGCTTGGTCGCGAACAACGTGCTTGCCTAATGAAATAATCTTTTTTCATGATTTGAAAACTTTGAAGCTCGTATATGTTCGTTTAACGTCGAGGAGTTGGCCTAGATTCATCAATTTGCTACTTTTAGGCTCTTGACAATTTCAATAACTTGTAGAAGTGCTTCTGTCATATTTTGTATCAAACGTGCTCTGTCAAACTTTTTCTTAGGCCATTTACTGGTGAAGCCGATTCAATGAAATTAATTTTATTTGAAAGCCCGTATTGACTTCACTAAGCAATGTATTTACATCTTTTGCGCCTCTTATTCGAAACTTCCACGTGTTCTTCATAAATATGCATACATTTTGCGTAGCCGTTGTATTTTGTTGCTGCGACGGTGAGGAGTGTGCTGAAATTAAGCCAATCTGTCTGAAATTGGAAATTCTTTTTTTCCTTCTCGGAAATCTAAACGTCGTATGATCATACCCAATCATTCAATTCATCAATACATTTATGTGATGTTGTAAATAAGTTGGACAAGTTCTCATATGGTAGCGATTTAAATGGGGTCAAAGTTAAAGTGGTTCCGCAAAGAGCATCTTCACTCAAGTTTTTCTGTATACCTCTATAAACAAGTGGACATTGGAATTTCGGGATTTAGTTTATAGAAGAATACGCTTCATAATTCATAAATTTTTCATCCTTGAATCTTCCTCAAATTCTTATGTTATATGAGATGATACCCAAAAGTTAATCACACAAGTAAATTTACCCAATTAGGTACTGTCAAACGGATCGAGGTGGAGTTTTGCACATTTGTTGTGAGTTAGCATGAGAAGCGAATTTGTTGTAAGTTGACGCTTTAATTATTGGTGAACAGATTTGCATTGTTGTGTCGGCTTATATTTACGATTTTTAATGGCTGATTTGAAGGGAGAGGGTATTCAAGTTCTGCGTTAAATCCCGTAAGACTGCCGAAGGAACACTCGAAATGTTAAAGAAAGCATTCGGGAACCATTATACTATAGATAGTAGCCTAACCTTTGACCAATTATTAAAGTGATGCTTTCTCATAAAAGCTTTCTCGTAAAAGCTTTCTCATTCTGATCATCATCATTATCAGTCAACAATCCTAAGATTGGTTTATTGCAGCTCTCCACTGGATTTTTCTATCGATTAACCTCTTCATAGTCGCATTTTCTTTCAAATCCTCTACTTGGACTATGTATCTCATACATTTATCATGCATTTTTAATTAGCTCGGTGGGATAAAATTTATCCCAGAAGCTTTATTTATCTGTGGGTCCTTTATTGATGCGTCGGATTCCGATCTTAGGATTGAGGCTCACATATCATTCTTTCCAACTTAATTTTTCCTCTTCGATTATTTCGCACTGATGTTGTTCCCGTTGTATAACTGCCCCAATTATTCTTCCCAAATCTTCACTTTGTCTTTATGATCAATTAAAAGTTCTCAATTCTTGCCCCTAATGGCATTAAATCTTGCGGCCGGTCCCTTGAATTGGTTTCTTACTTCTATTATTCTATATGCAACTTTCAACTTTCCCTTTGAGAGTTTTCTTTATTGATCTTCGCATAGTTCCTTCATTCACACTTTTCTTGGTTTTATTAATTTACATCAAGGCTTTTTCTAGACAACTTTTCTTCTCTTTAAAACTTTTTTGCGGCTTTCTCTAGCCCGCGTTAGATGTTTTCCCATCTATCTTCCTCTGATTTCACAGTCAGGTCATCTTCATCTAGTTGTCCACTGCCTTCTGAAAGGTCAGCCGTTGATCAGTTTCCTTCAGTTTTTCTACTTGCCATACGGTCTTCATTGTTGTCTTCAGTTTCTTGAATTGTAAGTGGCATTTCATCGTCACTATTCTTCACTCGTCTTCTTCTCTAAAATGTATTAAATTTGAAATCTTGTCTCCTGGAATTTTCCAGATGCATCTTATGCGGTAGTGGTGTTTGAACCACTGGTGCTGATTGCCACCAGCAAATTGTGATGTGTGCGGAATTTTGGCAGTCTTTCTCCTCTCTCATTTCGATTTCACAATCCATATTTTCCAGTTATTCTTCCTTTTTCACCATTGTAAACGCTAGCTTTTCAATCTCCTAAAATAATATAGTTTTCTTCTCCTCTTACCTGCTTTATTACTTCTGTGATATCATCATAGATATCATCCACTTCTTCATTTCGTAGTCCGATGTAGCCATGTAAACTCACATCATAATGGTATTAGTAGGCTTGATCCACATTAGCTAACTCATTCGTAACTTTGTGGTATTCCATTTTAAGGTTTCTGGGATGTTTTACTTTTACTTATACCACTTCTTTTTTAAAAGATAATGCGACCCGGATTTCGATGAATAAACTGAGTGCTATGGGTACAATAACTTTATATTATGTGAATATTCTGAAGTCATTTTATCGTGACACTTTTTTCACTCCTACTTCACAAATTTAGTCCTGCACTGTAATAAATGAATGTTTTTAAAAAAGAAGTGGTATAAGTAAAAGTAATATATCCCAGAAACCTTAAGTAGGCTTGGTCTCAATCTTCACCTTTAGCTATACTACAGGAAGTTCTTTACGCGCATTTTGTCACTCTTCTTGAGCTTTATGCGTATTCCAGTGTTCTGACTATTTTATCTCCGGACGTTCAGCTCTTCTTTAACACTAATTGGTCTTCAACGCCTGGCTAATTAAGCACTGGATACTTAAACCCTTCCATTCCTATCCTCATACTTTTCTTAAGGGTATGAAGCGCCTTTGCGAGTGGGTGCATACTTGAAAACCACAAATATACTTTACCCTTTCACTTATATGTTTGAGAAACCTAATAGAGCCCTCATTGACCGGAATAACCTTAAGTAACACGAAACGTATCAAGAATTTCGAAGCGTTTCATAGTCATCCAGGTTTACCAAGCATCATGCCATTTTCTAAATTACAGGATTCTGTTATGCATAGATTTGCAATGCAATTGCATGCAATTAATGTATTGCATTAATTGCATTAATAATCCAATGCATTTAAAATGCAAGAATGATTGTATTGAACGTGCTCAGATCAGAACGTGCTAGATGGATGTAACTATTTAGTACTGGATATCAAAAAGTTAATGGCGTGGTGGCGGAAGTGAATGCTGATATGGTTGTAATCAGCTGTTATAGAATTGGATCTTTACGTGCTTCAAGTGAAAAGTTATATCTCGCTGCCTATGACTAACGTGACATCCATGCCTGAGATGAGAACTAAACCCGCTAGTAAAAAGATGCCATCCGACGCTGATACATTCCAAAACAAATGTAATCTAATATGACTGCTTTACAAATGTACAACACATAGTTGAATCAGGTACCTGAATCTGTTAAAAGTATTTGAAGAGTGCTATGGGTACAATAACTTTATATTACGTGAATATTCTGAAGTCATTTTATCGTGACACTTTTTTCACTCCTACTCCTCAAATTTAGTCCTGCACTATCGTGGCGAGATGATACGCTTTCGTTAATTATTTAGAATTGGATTGATATGTTAGATCTCTGTTTGCACGGACAAAATTGATATCAAATTCTACGCTGAGGACTTAGGCCACTCATACTTCTAGAAAAACATGATCTCCGTCTGCTACGGCCTAAAAGAATTATCCCTGAAGAGTTGAGCTTCAAGGGAATGCTTCCATCCATGGAGAACTGCCGACTGTGTTTGTATGGATACTCGAGGTATTCTCGCGCGGCTGAATGCTTGCTTCAGCAAGGGCCAAGTCATACCAAGGAGGAGATAAAAATCACATTTGTCATCATTTTCTACTCATCGAGTCTCAGGGCCGATAGCATGACACAGGCCATTAATCAGACATTCTTGTGCGAGTTGGACACGGTAGGGGCTTGACATGATTCAGTAAATTGCGTTATAATTCGTTCATTTTCAGCTCAAAGGAGACACTTAACCTCCCTTCGGAATCCTTGCTTTATACCCATTCCTGTCCTTACTAAAAAAATCCGTCTTCGGTCCATTCATTTGAATTCTCGGTCGTCTTGAGCGTTAACGTCCCAGTCAGACTAACCCCATATAGATGGAATAATCATGTGAAATGGGAATCTTAAGCTCCTTTGGATTGCCGCGTCAAATCGGCCCAGTGGTTCATTGCTCCCGCTTGGTATGAAGCGGCAGTAGGTGCTACCGACGTTTGGAACTCCCATCGGCTGCCGGCAAAATCCAAACTTTGTGATCTTTTTCCTAGTACGAGACTCGAATCTATGGCATCGTAGGGAATGGAAGTTGCCACAACTCTTGTCTCGGATGCCTTGCTTTACGCTTCTTTGGTCTTTACTTGAAGCGTGTTTTGCCTCCTCTGTTAAAAATTAGCCTGTCAGCGTGTTTTGCCTCCTCTGTTAAAAATTAGCCTGTCAACTCAAATGATGAATATGTTTCTGATGGTTATTTCATGATACGCGACGACATTTTGGAATAGTGACCTCAGAGTTGGATTTCAGGTGGCACCGCTGGATACCTTGAACTAGCTGTTTGAATTTCCGTAGCAATGAGACCCTTGATTATGGTACTGGCCTCCCATCCCGGGGGCCCGGGTTCGATTCCCGGCAGTGGCGGATTTTTCAGTGGAAAACCGATCCCCACTTGAGTGCCTAGTGGAGGGCATTTCAAGTTCAGTACTCCGTCCGTCGGATGGGACGTTAAGCCGTGGTCCCTTTGGCGCCTTTCGTTAAGAGTAGGCTAATGCCGACGCCGGGTTTCTCTCCACCCTTCCTTCGTTCCCTGAAAACTCCTACCATTACCCAATTACCCACCTATCCTATATGGCGCAAATGACCTCAGCTGTCGGTCGCCTCCCCTAAATAACCAACCAACCAACCCTTGATTATGTCTTTTTCGAAGCTAGGGAAATTAGGTTGTAAGGTGGTCCATCTACCTATATTATATCTTACCGTATTGCGTTACTTAGTCTTTGCCTAATACTAAGAAAAACACAATAATCATGTTCCCTGAAGTGTGACTCGGACCCGAGATGTATGGTTTGCCATCCAGGTGCTTTACCAATCTGACTATCGCAGCTAGATATCAATTTTTTTCCTGCTATAAGTAAAGCAAGTCCCTCATTTTCTCCCGCAACCTTCCCGCTTCTTTTTATTAATTGAGAATCACCATACTGACAATGAAAGAAGTATCCAATACCACCTATTTTATATCTCAGTGTTTCGTATAAGGCCAATTAGCTTGATTGTCACTAATATTAGTGTCATTTACATGCTAGTCTACACAGAAGTCGTTACGCGCTCCATCGGCGAATATTTTATTGTTCTGCTTGGTCATTGGATTGAAAATAAACTTCAGTCCAGAGTAAAACCGCAATTCTTAATTTTCGCGTACCAAAACACACAACTATATCACTTATTATATGCCATTGTAACGATATAGTCTGCCACTACACCCCTAGTTAACCCAAAGATTAAGAATGGCGGGTGTCTATCGTGTTTCATTATTTTTGAATTTGGCTAAACATTGGAATTCGTATGCGGTATATATGAAGCTGGATAGGATGGCCCCTGAAAATTCAGCGTTTATCTGCTCTGGGAACTTGAGCAAGTCTTTCTAAGAATATCGAATATTTCAACATACCAGAGTTCTGGATGTAATTTTGTTATAGGTAGTATCAAATATTTTTGTTATCAGTAGACATGCCAAGTCTTCTTGTATGATATCCGATCCGTGTATTACAACATAAATTGCTTAGTTTCGGTAATACTGCCATTACATGAAAGACGTCAAATTTCGTGGCCAATTTACCAAGTAAATTACAATGTAGTGGTAATAGGTTTTAAGTCCCTTAGCCGGAGGGTTTTTTCGTAGCTATTCCCACGCATTAATATTTTAGACTCAATCCATTCGTCCACAGACAATTGGCACTAGATTAATCATTCATTTCGTCATGCAGTGTTTTATAATCGCTGCCTCCAGGAGCTGATCGTTCTCTCACTCCTTCATGTTTCGAAGCAGGCATTACATAGAGCCGACAAGGTTCATGCAGTCAACTGGAAGGTGCAGAATCTTCCATTTGAAAGGAGTGAGGTGCGTTCGAAGTTCCCATAATTTGAGATGGGTGACTGGAGCATTATACATCAATCAATTTCTTCTCTCAGTTTTTAACTCCCGAACAAAACGCTGCATGACGAATCCACAATTCACATTGCCGTTATTTCCGAAGGAGAGGTAATGAATTTCCATGGGGGGACTGGACACATTTCGCTCGCCACTAGATTTTTTGCTTCTTTCGACAAAAAATATCGATATTATCAGAATAAATTCGGAATAAACATAGCCGACATGTGCATGGAGATGGATAACTCACCTGCGTGAGACCTGGGACCTTTTTAGGAGTAGTTTTCGAATTATCGTTTGGCCGTCGGAGAAGTAAATCTAAGATGTAAAATCAGCTTGTTTCCATTTGCGTAACTTTCACGTCAGTGCTCGAAAAACCATTCCCTTGTCGGTTTAAAGGGAATAGAGAAACATACGTACTACACATTAAAATAAATCATTACGAAAGAAACCAGTCAGATCAAACGAAGATAACGAAATTATCAAAGTATGTACCGTAAAGGGGGGTAAAGTGGACCATTTTTATAATTTTTTATAGAAAAGTACTAGTTAATATTTAATACCCATTTGGTATTTCAAATATGATACCTTTAACATCTTCCCAATGAAATGCTGATAAGAGAGTACTAACTTTAAAACAATTTGTATTTTTTTTAACATTTAAAATAGAGGTCCGTTTCACCCCAAAAGGTGGGGTAAAGTGGGTCACTGTTCTATTTGCTGCTTAAAATCAGTTTATACTGGGTATAAGGTAAACTGGACAACCAATATTTGACAGAGAAAATGACAACGTATGTCATTTTCTCTGTCATTATGGATTTCCTCATTGTTAAGCCTGAATCCTTCGAACCAATATTTGTTTTAAAACAGCTTTAATGCATGAAAAATTTAGCGGATTTTCACTCACATTTTTTCACTTTCAAAGAGGGCGGTTTGTCTGCCAGGTTTCAGAGGATTTAAATTTTTTGCCCTACAACTAATTGTTGTGTGAGGAACACCAAACACCTCAGCATCTTTTCTAATTGACATCGTGCCACTGTTGACCTGTTGTACTGCACATTTCATATCTCGGTCTTCTTCTCGTAGGTACGGACCATGGTGGTCCACTTTACCTTACAAAAATAAACATTTCTATTTATAGCCGGATTTTAAACCCACTGAAGTTGATTTCCGTGGTGTTGTGGGTAATTCGTCGAAAACAATCGAAGGCGCGATTGAGTAACTTTACGTTCGAAGATTTTTCGGCTCACGATCGAAGGAAAGACATCGGCTGCTAAGTGCTTGACGTTAAGGCCATTTTCAATCGTTAGAAGGTTTGTTTTTCTTTGCATTTTAATTTATAATTAAAAAAATATCGTTGTGAAGATATTTGTTTGAACTTTTAGGAATTAAGAATGTAATTTAAAGTATCAAATTGCTTAAAAAGCTGTGTATGATGTGACAGAGTGAATTAATTAGAATAATTATAGCAACGTTGAGTGTGTCAATTTTTTCCATGTTATAGCAATGAATAGGGATGATATCAACGTGCCTTGTTATTCAATGAATAGCAATTTAAAACAAACTATCCGACTGTTACATATAATTTCAACTTTTAATTACAGAATTGGCATCAACAGTTTCACTTGAGCAATGCCACGTACTGTGAGAATATTACATTATGTGAAGATAGCGTGTGTTGTGACTACACATTGTGGCAATTCAGAGATTAACAATGTTTTTAATGAACTGTGATGAATTGCATGTCTGTTTATGGTATCTTTACAGATGTCAGAGAAAATTGTTGTCGTCCATTATTTCGTGGTTTCAACTATTGTCTTAAATTAGTATTTGGAATCTATGTGAATTGAAGCGAATTTGTTGACTAGGTGGATTGCTCTTGTCTTGTCTCACAATTATTTATCTCACACTACTTTGACCATGGTTTCGACGATCGACGTCATCATCAGGACCTGATTCTATCATGCATTATGCCAGTATATACTCTCCTTTATGAGGTTTGTATTTTGTTTCACTCAATGATTTCTATTGAAGTTCTGCAAGTGTTTAAACTGTTATATTTTTTCTGTAATGAGATTTGTAATTTCGTTTAGATTAATGGTTCTGTTAATGCATTCTGAGCACCACTTGATGAGCTCGTGGCTGAGGTGGACTCAGATAGAGAGACTACTGAGAGTAGTGAAATTTCCTTACGTCAACTGCAATTTCTTTGCTCTTTGTCCAGGTTCATGGGTATAAGTTACAAGTAATATTATATAGAGGTATTATTATATAATATAACAGGTATAGGAACCCATTGCTAAGTTTACTTCAACCTTAGCAATGGATTCTCTCGAAGCCGAGGTATGCTAAATCAATTGCTCGTCCACAAATATCCTTTTCTCATCATAGCAACAAGATTCTTAAGCCAGTGTCCCATGATAAAATTTTCGCAAATGTAATAACTATTTTTTGCATCATGTTTCCTTAGTTAAGTGAAATACCCTCGCGATTCTCTATCAGGGAACATTGATGTCTTAGCGCGGACCATCCCGACGTATTATTCAAGAGAGTAGTGAAATTTCCTTACGTCGGGTAAGGAATTCTATTGAGAAGTAACTTATCGCCAGTTATAAGCACGAAAATGGTGTTGTACTATTTTTATCAAAACACCGTCATAATGTGGCACTCATTCCTAAATATAATTTCAGGATCCCACCTGGGGGATTGTGTTTTTGAAACAGTCGGGATAATCTCGAATAGGTAACCAAGGAGTCACGTGGTATAAACACAAGTTGAGCGCATATTTGGTGTGTTAAAACCATTAATTACAATCTCATTCATTGTTTACACTTGTGTTTTATCTCATCCGGGGACTCAATAGTCATGACAGATGAGAAAAACAACTGAAAACAATTCATGATAATTTAACCAGCGATTCAGACGCAGTAAATGTGCAAATCATTCGCGCGTGTATCACGTGACTCCTTGGTTACGTATTCGAGATAATACCGAAGGTTTCAAACACAGCCCTCCAGGTTGGGTTAGTGGGTATCTAATAGTGGCAATTGGTCTCTTATGGCGAGAACCTAGGTTCAAAATTTCTCTCTGCTCAGGATTAGAGGGAAACGATTTACCAGTGAAATATATCATTCCCTGCCCGGATCAGAATATGGTCCCTCGGATTTGGAAGCCAGTGCTTTAGCCACCACAAAAAAAGGAAGGGTTTGGGGTTGGTAGGCCTGGACCCACCCCCTCACCAGATTCCCCCCTCTCCTCCCGTGAATCAGCTCCCCTCACCCCCTCGCACTCCATCAGTCACATCATCAGGCCGCCTTTGTGCACCTTCTCCCATCTGGACCGCTTCGCTCCTTCCATCACTTTCCCCCCCGCCGCAGAATCCACCCTCCCTCCCTCCCGCTCGGAACTTAGTCTCGCATTCTCCCGTCGGCCCGCTAGGTCGGACCGCCATCTATTTTCGGCGCGGGGAACCAAAAGGGCCGACCGCGCGGCTCTGACAATGGGGCGCGCCTTCACACAAAAGAAAGACTCAGTTGGTCTCTCCGGCGGGCTGCGTTCTTCCCATCTTCAATGGGGGATCAAATGAGACCGAGTCGTAGCGGTCATCTCCCCCTCATCCTCTCTTTCTTTCTCTTGGTCTCCCTGGAGACTCCTGCCCCGTTGTATACTTCTTGCTGCCCCATCTTCGCACGAACTCTTCCTTCTTTGCCTTGAAACTCCCGGAGGATCATGAAACTGTCATTACGGGTGATGAAACGAAAGCTTTTTTTTCCGCTCTTTTCACTTTTGTAACAAAAAAAAGTGTTCTCCTTTCTATTTACGCAAGAGTCATCCACGTTACTAGTCGAATTTTATTCACGTTGTTAAGCATATATCGCACCTCCTAACTTAATCTTAATCATAAGATAAACTCTATATCCATGCCTAAGGCGAGGTTCTAACTCAAGACCATAGAGTTGTTGTTGTTTCTCTCTCTTGTCCGTTATTAACAGCGTATGCTATTTGGAGGTAAGCTTCCTAGTTCTGCTGCCGGGGATTAAAAAAATGTCCGGTTTTCGGAGGCGTTTGCTATTTGAAGTAGTCCGTTTGGAAGGTTTGACTGTATTTGTCTTAGGAATATACTTTGGATAAAGTTAGGTAAGACGGGACGATATAATCTTGATGCGGTCGCAAAAATATTTTTACCCCACTACGCATGTCGGCGCTTTACGTATTTATCAATTAATCAGCATTGACCCAAAATTGGGCCACTCACTCCCCCAGAGGGTCTAAAAAGTTGAAAATATTCTTCATTCCCGAAGGGAAGCCGTCTGTTCGACCGTTGTGTCGGAGTCGTCTCATTTTCAGGCGTTTCATTGGCTCCGTTTGTGGTTTCTTGATATCTCATGCGCGGATATGGAATGGGGCCACGGGCTTAACACCTGCGCGCGAGAATTATGACTCCCACACTATCCCCTGTCGTCACCTGATTGTTATCCGAGGACTACTCTAAAATTATTCCACGTCTGTTCATCCAGGTGTGGTAGCTTTCCACCTCGTATTTCGATCAAATATAGCGAGACTCAATAAAAACCCGAAGCGTTTCTCACCCGAATTTCTCGTTTTTTAATCGTAGCTGTTGAATTCATTCTTGTAATAGATTAAATACTCCACATAGAACAGCATTTTTAGGCCATGCTTTCATATAATGTTTGAAACCAATATCTTATAGCACAAGAAATTGCACGGTTATACGATATATTGTTTGACAAACGAATGAACAAAGGTCATGAATTGAACATAATCTATTAGTATGCTTTTTCATTAGTCCGCGCACGGGAGTGCGCGGGGAAAAAGTAGACACGTTTTGCGTCACTCGGTACAAATTACTACATTACTTGGTATTAAAACTAGTGCATATCTGGACTATGATGTAATGGATTGAATGGCTGAGAGAGGGGTCGTTGAAATTGTCTTATAAAATTCTGTTTATGAAGAGCATGCTAGTTTTTTTTTTAATTTGCTCATGTACAACATCTGAGTCCACCTCAGCCACGAGCTCATCAAGTGGTGCTCAGAATGCATTAACAGAACCATTAATCGTAATGAAATGACAAATCTCATTACAGAAAAAATAAAATAGTTTAAACACTCGCAAAACTTCAATAGAAATCATTGATTGAAACAAAATACAAATCTCATAATGGGAAAAATATATTGGCATAGTGAATGATAGAATCAGGTCCTGATGATGACGTCAATCGTCGAAACCATGGTTGTAGTAGTGTGAGATAAATAATTGTGGAAATACAAAGTTAATTCTATCATTCATTATGCATGAAAGCAAATTGCATAAAGTAACGCCCGAAACCATCAATTTTATACAATATACTGGTTAAATCGCTCATTAAGAAAATACTTTGACTTTACGTTGAAAGAACATTAATGACAGTGATTCTTTTAAAGGACTTTATACTGTTAATTATATATGCAAAAATTTTGTGTTAGATGAAATATCGCGGCATATGGGTGATAAACGTGTTCAAAAGATTCGTAAACGGATACCGGAAAATGATGATTCATGGCGAGCCCAAAAAATAAATTTGTAGTCTATCATTTTCTTTCATAGCATATTTTTGACCATGGAATACACGTGACGTATTATACTCTCTAAATGTTTGTGGATCCTACGCTACCCCCGCCAATTTTAATTTAAGTTATTATGTCCCACCATGTAGCTTGAAATTAACCTTGAAGACACATGGCATCTGACCTAGAGCCTATAAGGTTGCGAGTCTGAAGCGTTGCCGACCATGCTACCCCGATTGACTTTCAGTTACTTCAACAGTTCAAAGTCAACGAAGTAATCATTTCACAGATATTGACAAGAGTTGTGTCAGTTCCTAAGAGTTCTAACGTACATCATCCCCCTAACTCCTCAAAAGACTGGGGTTGAATTTTCAGTCACGATCTCGGGAGGAATTGAGGTTTTAAATTCATGCATCCCCTGGGTCATGCTGGAGAGGGTCTTCCTACGTAAGGCCTTGTCTTTTTGACAGTCCAAGTGCTTCAATTACTCTAGAGAGCATAGGAGGAAACTTTTTAAATCAGGCCGAAATAAATCCCAAGGAGCTGGATATCTGGATAGCCTTGGTCATTTGCATAATTTAGGATTGGTGAGTAATTTGGTCTTCTTGTTTAACTTGTTTAGGACTTTAGTCATCTATATACTGTATATATCCTGTATATCCTGTATATCCTGTATATATAAAATCAAATGTCCTGACTGACTGACACATTCACTCATCATCGCACAGCCCAAACCAATGGTGATAAAATCGTGAAATTGTCAGGAAATATTTCTACCGTGGTGTAGGGGCGCAGTGAGAAAGGATTTTTGCGTAAACCTATTTTAAGGGTCGTTGTTTTATAAAAATGTTGTAATTTAGCAACACTTACATGTCCTTACTATTTTTTCTAAGGGTGACCAATTCTTCTGCTAGTGTTCGATTTTTCATCTCTTGCTATCTTCACCTTTATCCTTTATTCAACCATTCGAAATATATGATCGTCCCACGGTCCCTTATTACTGTGTAGATACTAACAGTCTAGTTGCCTGAGACCCAATAGTAGCATGTTTGCATGTTTGTGGTGCATGCTTGTTGATCTTCACCCCATGCCACACACCCTCACGGTGTCTTGCAGGGTATCGTATAGATGTTGATGACTTCTCTCCTTGATCTAATCGTTCACGTCTGTTGTGTTGCAGGTCTCTCGTAGTCTTGTGTTAGGTAATTTATGTTCTCATTTTACCTAGTATTCTTCGTAAAACGTTCTTTTATATTTTTTGTCTTTTCATGTTCATGTCCGTTCCGTCTTCCTTGGTTTCAGTTGCGTAACTTTTTTCTATCCACATTAAACTTGTGAATATTCCAGTTTTCCCATCTTAGGATAGGTATTTTTTGTCCCATACAAGATTATTAGTGCATGCCTAAGTTCGAGTAGCATTTGATAAAGGGTATTGTTTCTTTACCTGTCTTGTTACTTCTTTCACTGCCCTATTGGTTTAAGATCGGAATTTCGTAGACGGAGGAAGGGTGGAGAGAAACCCGATGTCTCGCCATAAGTCTGCTCTTAACGAAAGGGGCCCAGTGGTCCAAGCATTAACGGCTCATCCGACGGACTGAGGATGCTCAAGTTAAAATACTCTCCAGATGGCACTCGAGTAGGGACTGGCTGGGATGAACAAAATCTGCCACAGCCGAAACTTGAACCCGGGTCCTCAGGATAGAAATGCAGTACTTTACCCACCAACCAACCAGATTAGCCTTTATAACTTCTTTTTCACGGATTTGACTTGTTCATCCCTTCAACAGAGAAGCACAGTAGCATGTTCTCTCCGTTAGTAGCCAGCCCTGAAGGCGTTCACTAAGGCGCCAAACTCATCGTGTTTCCGCATCCAGGCACCTGCCCCTGGGGGCCTGACGTCTTTCATCTAGCCCCGGGCAACCCGGACTCATCTTCAGACGCACACACACACACGATGGCGTCTCGTGTAACCATCTCCCGCTGGGATCGTAGTAACCTGCCATTTTTCACGGGGATAGACCCCCATTTTCGTCCCCGAAAGGGCTGGGTGGACTCAAAGTCAACCCATTACAAAAAAAATAGGGGCCGGGTTGGAGGGTTGGAAAGTTCCTAAACACCCCTTCCCACTGTCGCAATCGCCCCGAGACATCTCTCCTTCGGGGCGGATTACGCTCGAAGCACATCATCCCATTTCTTACGGCCCCGAGGCCGGCTTCTCGGGTGAGGACGACTTCGCATCGCTCCACGTCCTTGAGACTTCCGGCTATCCTCGCGGCTTAGAGAAACAAAAAAGAGCTGGGGGGAGGGTCGGTCGGGCAGCCATCGGCTAATTCCTTGAGGCCCTCCGCTCGAATTTTGCCCCAGGGCACAACAGTAAGTTTTTACGAGACCTTCGTGTGCGTAAAATTAGAAGCGGAGTGAGATAATATCCGACTCGAGCTCCTTGCTCATTCTCGGATGATCTTTCCCGAACCATTCGATTCTTCAATCGACTATCAATTTCGGGGCGAGCACAAAGGTGTTCGATTGGTCGTAGCGGTAGTTATTCGGGGGAGCTGTCCGACAGCTGAGGTCATTTGCGCGATTAAGGTTAGGGAGGTGATTGGGGAAAGATGGGGATATTTTAAGTAACGGGGGAAGGTGGGAGAGGAGATTGGCGTCGGTATCAAAATACTCCTAGCAAAATGCACCAAGGGGTACACGGTTTAACGGCTCATCCGACGGACGGAGTATTGAACCTGAAATGCTCTCGATAAAGTATGCAAGTGAGGACTGGTATACCAAAATTCTTGGCATGCACGGCTAGAGATTGAACCAGGACCCTTATGATGATCAACCTGAACTCTGGTCATTTTACCAATCCGATACGGCAGACAACTGAGATGATTTTGGTAGGACCATTAGGTAGAGGTATGAACATGGCAGGAAATGAAGAAAGAATAAATTGGAAACCAGCTCGCTTAGGCATCATAATACTTGTTACTAAATGGCTACACGGTTTAACGTTCTATCCGACGGACGGGGCACTGAACTTAGGGTGCTTTCCTCTCAGCACGCAAGTGAAGACTGGGATGTGATTGAATGATCTGTTTTGCTGGTGTATAGGACTCGTAAATGCTCTCCAGTCGGTACTAAATGGAGGAACAGGAGATCGGATTGGTGTGGTGACCGGAGCGTTGACTTCCAATCTTGAGGGCCCGGGTTCAAGTCCCGGCTGAGGCATATTTTTCCGTAAGATCATGGACCATATTTGATTGCTGAGCGTAACGTATCTCTAGTTGAGTATACCACCCGTGGAATAGAACGTTAAGCAAAATGTAAGTTACCGGCGTTACTCGGTGGAATTTATCCACCACGGAGATAGAAATAACAACACTGCAATTCCACGTGTAAATTATATTTAATGCACGATCCGGGTATCTCGGTCAAACCCAGGTCGTGCATTAAATGTAAATTATATGTTGAATTTCATTGTTGTTATTTTATCTCCAGAACGTTAATCGTTGGATATTGGTGCATTTCGTTAAGAGCGGGCTATCGTCGACACCGAGTTACTCGCCACCCTTCCTCTACTCCCTAGCAATCCTACTTACTCCCAAGTATTCACCCATCTTTAGTGTTGCAAATGAAACCACCTGTCGGTCGCCTCCCGCGATAAATACAACTATAGTGGGATTTCATTGATATACTTATCTCTGCCATTACCGAGATTCGAGGTAGGTTCTCGGAACGGGATTCCTCATGAAATTTTGCAGACAGGTAACAAACACTATGAGGCGAGTATAAAACAACGCATTCTACCCACATCTCCGAAGATGAAATGGTTTCAAAGTTTTGATCCATTTTTGGAAATAAATATCATATATGTTAACAAGCACGTAGCCAGAAGTTTGCTTCGGGGGGGGGGGGGGTGGGGGGGGGGGGGGGGGGGCTAAGTCTTGCGTAACTTGAAACATAGCAGCCTTGCCCATTCGGTGCCGACATGTTACAAATCTCTTCCCTTATTTTTCAGTGCTTGGTATTTACTTTTACAGTGCCCATATTTATCTGTTCTCACTGGTGAAGTTCGCTGCTAACATCAGAACAACAGAATTATTGGGAAAAAATTCCGTGGAGGAGGGGGGGGGGGGCTGAAGTACCAGAAGCCCCCCCCCCTGGCTAAGTGCCTGTATGTTAAAGAAGATGAAGTATTTGCATCACCATGGCTTCAGTTACTCGCGGTGGATACATGGGTAAAGCACCTGCGTTTGTGCTCCCGCCTACTAAATTTTCGGGAAACTCATCCCTTAAGTTGTTATGAGGGATAAAATGTAGGTACGCCAATATGAAGAATAAATGAGGGGTATAAAAACAATATTGTAATTTGAAGCCGAACTCTTCTAGGAGCTATACCTTCTTTGCAGAAAATTGAAACCTTCTTCAATGGCTGGGACACCTTTTAATTTCTGTATTGTAGAAAGGCAAAATATTTTCCTGGTATTTACCGAAGATTTAAAGAACAGATAACCTCCATTTTAAACAGCTGCGAGCGGAATGAATTTGTTTGAAGGGCACAGTGGCAATGAGACCATAATTTTGGCCGACCATTATCTTCTGAAAAGATATTGCTGCAACAATTTGGTGTCACGTAGATAACTGTGTGTTGGAAGCATCATCTGTTATTCCCATGAGAAACAGCCGCAGATGTTGAACCATTGAGGAAGGATTTATTAGGATGGTGGCTAGGACCTTTCGACTTTGGTGGAACGATGAAGTAGACCATTTTCCAGGACCGATATGTTCCTGTGATGGGTTGCTTTGCACCAGATGATACAGCCATAAGAGAAAATGACACGCTGCTCCTCTTTTAATCATAATTGAGAGTGTATCGTAAATTTCAAATCGATGCCGCAAGGATATCAGCATGAGGAATATAGTAGGTAGTAGAATACAACGGTTCCACTCAAGTTTCAATCGAGAAACCCGATTCAAAGTTAGGAGGATGTTACACTTTTCACAACAACTTTTAAAAATTTTGCAATGGAAAGAAACTATTTTTCGTAAATTGTTGAGTATTTCATTGGTATAAATTCTTTGAAATCTGAAGTTTATACGAGTACAGATAACGTAATAGCCAGCTTACAAAGTTAGTACATCGGATTTTAATGACAGAAACCCGGCTCTTCTTTCTAATTTATAATAATAAAAGTTTATTAGAGTAGGTTATATATTTGGGGTGAATCTCTAGTGTACATTGTCTCATTTCTTAAGATAATGCGTGGTAATAGATATTTTTTTAATTTCATCAATGCTCTTGGTAGGATATAGAGAACATAAATTATAGCATTTTGATCGTTATACATTATGGTATTATTATTTATATTGTTCATGAGGGGCAGACACGTCTGTACACAATTTTTTGAACAGATAAACTGCGTTTTAAATTGGAAAATATTTATTTCATTTGGGCATGTTTTTTTACTTTATATACTCTTGAGAGTAAACTACATAAACAACTTTGAATTACTAGTCGTGGGTAAAACACATCCTGGAATATGCGGTCGATCCCTGAAGACGATAGTAATTGTCAAAGGAATGCATGGAAAATGTGAACAGAACACGAGCGAACGCTGTTTCCTTTCACTAATTAGATCACCTAGAGAACGCTGCGAGTTTATGGGTTCCAGGTGAAGTACACTAGATTCCGGAATTATATAGTCTAGTGTGAATACCAGTAAGGATTTTAAAAAGGCGCTACATATGTTTTGCATTGAGTCTAATTTATTCGAAGAATAAGGCTGAGGAGCAATTTATGATCGTATATTGATTTAAACACTAAAATCCCCAAAAGGAATTATTTGATGACGATGTTAAATAAGGTAATTAAATACCGTCATGCAACGGTGGGTCACAACATAGTTATAAAATTTGGAAAATTAAATTGGATAGACATGTTTAAAGGACTTAATTTAGGCTGCATATAATTAAAGTTTATAAAAAATTTAACGAAGTTGTTCCGGGTGGCTGTTATGATAGGTAATACTGAGTTTAACCCGTAGGCCACCTATTGCTGTAAATGTACAACGATACCTATATATTTTTTTGAAAGATTCGTATTTAACTGTAATTACTTGTACAAGATTTGTGCGGTGTCTATCTCATAGGGTAAAAGTTTGTCATTAGACGCTGTGTTGCATGCAAAGCTGTTGCCTTTCCTAGAGAAATTCAATTAATTTAAAGTTACAATAAAACCGGTTATGTAGTTACTGACAATAGAATTGATTACTTGACTGTAACATATATCTGGTATGAAATCATCCCCTGCCAAATACTCTAGTGATGGGTTGCAGGGTACACTACATGCACATATATGCGTATCTTTTCCATTTGACCCCATGTATTCTTAAACCTGCTAGTCATCACTCAGGGTAACACCAACTTCAAAACTAGGCTGATGAAAAAAGAAGACACCCCGGGAATGTAGCTCTGTGCCCTGATAAAACCCTTAACGATACCGTTCCAACCGCAGACTACCTGACTTGGCCACTTATGGGCGCCTGTTTACCCTCGAGGCAAATTGCAGCACTCGGACCCGCTCTGCAAAACCTGATATTAGTTAATTTCCGAGGATATCTGTGAGTAGCACGCATATGGTAAGCATATTCCCTTAGGGTCCCTCATGAAACTAGATCAAGGGTATTTTTTCTTTAAGGAAAAGGTTTGATCGATTTAGATTCGGAAGCCTCTTACCCCGAGATGGCTCTTTGCAGTTTAATATGGAAAACAATTATAACGATGAATAAGCTCTAAAGACCTCAAAACTTAAATTCTCCGGGAAATAATGGTCTTATGGACCTCACGTGGAAAAGGAGTATGAGAGAATAATTGATATTCTCTCATACTCCTTTAAAGGAGTAGTACTGAGTTTAACCCGTAGGCCACCTATTGCTGTAAATTTACAACGATATATATTTTTTTGAAAGATTCGTATTTACAATAATTCGTCATGCAACGGTACTTTTCCCGACAACCGTCTACATTAGGCATAAGTACTGTTCTCAATTTATGGTCAAATAGGTTGGCTTTCCGTCTTTTTGTAAGTTTTCAAACCATAAGTGGTTCCAGGTCACAGAATAAAACACTGTTGTGGTATCCTGGAAATAGTTTTGCCTTGGGAAAACTGCTCAGCATCTCTTGCCGTTGGGCATAGTTTTGTGTGAGCTTGCTTCAATTACGTTCTGGTAAACGTCAAAGAATACGGCATCCATTACTATAATTACTTTACATGAGGAATTAGTGGTTTTAAACACGCTTTTTTGTTTGTATAATGGAAATTTTCTCCCCCTTCTAAAATATCAAAACTATTTTTATTAATATCGTAAGTATTCTACCAGCATTAGTAGTAAAAAAGCAACATGATGTTCTCCACTCATGTAATTCGTCTCTTACCTTATTTCCCATTCAATCAAATTTTCGTTCTTCAATTTCCTTGTAAATATCCATATCTCCGGTCTACCTTCATGGCACACAGAAAACCTCTTATATTTCTCCATTTTCCGAGCTTATCTTACATTTTTTCCTTAGTGAGGTCGTTTACCATATTTTTTTTTGCTGAATCTAGTAGTCTGTAAAACAAAAAGATGCGTATTTATCCATTCTTTGATCTGTCAATTAGTTCCCGAGATATAAGCGGCGAAAAACATGTTTTTAACCCTTTTGGACAAGTGGGCGTACAGAGGATTTGTAAGTCGTCCACTTCGTCCAATCTCAACTGAGACCGCGAAGTTCCCTACCGCGAACATCCGCCTTATCCCAATGGGGGACACAGAGGTGACTCTTCCAATGGAAGTGGTTGCGAAAGGATCTCTTCAGACAGTCCTCCCACCCCCACCTCCGCTCCCTTCTCGTTCTTCCTCAACACAGTCAAGGAAGGGAGATGAATGACGTAGATATCCTTAAAGCAGCTCGTTCGGAGGGCGTCACCATTTGCTTGCTTTAATTTTTGAGTAAATGGCTCTGGTTAGAAGATTAATTTTTCACTAAAATTCATTTTACGTTTCCATCTAACGATCTCGTTTACAAAGTGATGATTTCGGTTCCGAGTAACCGCCTCCATTGGCCTCTTCAGTATTCAGCATGGTTTGATGTCGTTACTAGTTATCAACACTAAGATTGGTGTGATTCAGCTCTTCATAAGATTTTTCTGCCTGCTAACCTGTTCATAATTACATAATTTCTCACTTCTACACCCTTATTTGCTCTAACATACGTAACCCTTAACTATGTTTCTCATTAAAGTTTTTTTCTTTTCTACGCTTCATATTCACTTTCTTCCCGACAACCGTCTTCATTAGGCATAAGTACTTTTCTCAATTTATGGTCAAATAGGTTGGCTTTCCGTCTTTTTGTAAGTTTTCACCTGGCTTCTCTTTTATTTCCCCCATTATTTGTGGCACTTCTTTGTTTGGGACGAAATTTATTACCACATGAAATGCTCTTTATTGTCTTTTGTTGCCGTCTTATAAATTTTCAGGCTAACATCTCTACAACCTATAACACATCACTCTAACAATCACCTCTAACAACATAAAATTTGTGCCTTGAAGATTCGGAAGGACAAGATGAATTAATAAGAAGAGTGGGTCTTTGTTTGTACTAGGGTATTTTGTGACAGTGGGTGCATCGTGAGTCGAAGCCATTAGCAGGCACTAAATTCGACAGAAAGACAGTAAAATTTCGACTGAAAAAGTAAAAATGGCATCCTAGTTGCTCCGAAATTAAGTCAGGCTAACGTGCGACAATTGAATTTCCTCGTTCACTTTTGCTGACCCAACTATCTACTTTAGTTCCGTGGATCAATTATCAATGTATTGCCATAAGTATCTGCTGATCCCGAACGAAATATTGGTGCTGTATTCGAGAAATAGTTTTGCCTTGGGAAAAAGTCTTTGCTTTTCATGCCGTCGGATATGCCTTCGCCCGGGCAGTATTACCATAAGTGGTTCCAGGTCACAGAATAAAACACTGTTGTGGTATCCTGGAAATAGTTTTGCCTTGGGAAAACTGCTCAGCATCTCTTGCCGTTGGGCATAGTTTTGTGTGAGCTTGCTTCATAAGCATGAAATAATGCAGCTGTCTCCGATGATATGCCTTCAATTCCTTTTTATCTAAATCCATCTCAGATCTCACAGCTTGATTCCCTTTGATTGCTTCGACTAACGACTTGTAATTTCCTCTCTGACACTCATGTAAATCGCAAGAAAATGAGATTGAAGCATGAATTCATATGAGGGGCATCGCTGATATTTTTATATCTTTACCATTATTCAAAGGCGTGCATTGTGTTGTGAGATTTACCAGTTTACTGGAGAGAAATGAATTATTCTACCCTCTTAAACTAACAAGCCTATGTGCTCTTGCGAGCGCTTTCTGGTTGGTTTACCCACTAGAATATCGTTCACATATTATCTCACTGTGATGGAATACACGGTGGAAGTCTGAATCATAAAATACCGGAGGGAATGAGTGTGTGGAATACGAAAGTTTTTTTTTCAAAATTGCTCTATGTAAACGCTGAAGAATATGAAGTTCTCCATTTAGAGTTCATATATACGCTCATCCAGGCTCAATAGGTTTGCATCTCACTCTTGGTTTCCTTTTAAGACTCACTGGTCTTCTGCGATGAATATCATTGACAATGTTAAGGATGTCGATTGAGAAATTAGCAAGAGAAATGAAACAGAAAGCATTTCAAGGTTTGGCCATTTGGAATAAGCGCTAATTGCTTGAAAGAAACTATTGCCGCTGAGCTGGATGGTCAAAGTTTGAACGAGATTGGTTAAATGTGATTGAATTGATAATAGATTTCTTGGGGATATGTTTGGATGTTTGGGAGTTTTTGAAAGTTTGCTTGAAAGTCAATTGTATACTAGGCACTCAAGCGATATTGAGTGGTGCGATTGATAGCCGGTCAGATCGACTTAATTGTTTGTGAATGTTTTTTAAAATTAGTTTACGACTTATACCAACAAATTCCCAGGGCACCTCTATTCGGGCCGTTGGTTCGCCATCTTGAAGATATTATCCACGAATAAATGGCTTAAAAGTGGAGAAAGTGTAATAAAGTTCTGACTCGTTCAGGCTTGTAATATTATTCAACTAAATTTCACTATTAATTTATTTCTAAGCTCTCAAAAAATCAAAGGTAACAATGGTTCAAATATCAATTTTCCCATATCTGATGCGTGAACTAGTCATGTTGATGAAATCAGTACTTAGTGGGCTCCATGCTATTCAGTCAATTGATCTTCGGGTTGAACTCTGGTTGTATTCCAGGGAATATTTGCTGTTTCTCCTTGAATATAATGATTTAGGCAATGTTTGACGAGACAACCTAATCGGCCATATCTTAAGACACAATAGCCTGATGAAGACATTCGTTGAGGGAAAACTGAACGGAAAGAACGGCAAAGGAAGGCGTAGTATGAAATATATGGAACAGGTCGTGAAGGATATGAAAGAGAGGAATTATGTTAATATGAAGAGGTTGGCCGATTGAAGAATCGAGTGGAGAGCTGCTTCAAACCAATTCTAGGATTGTTGACCGATGATGATGATGAGGCGATGTTTCATTCAATCGCTAATAGGGCGCTTACTGATCAGTAATATGTGTAATCGATGCATAGTTTTACACTGATTACTTTATGGCATTTCTGCATCTTCGTGAACACAAAAATGTGCCAGCGTAATGTTATCGATGGCAAGGCGCATATCCTCCACGTCCTCCTGTCTTTGATTTCGATTAGGCCACAATCAAGGAATCATCAGGATCATTCACCCCCGATAGTAACATCAATGCTTTTTAGCATCAAATATAATGATAACTATGTTTGATATACCCATCCATCAAAGAAAATCAGTAAGAGCGTAATGAATTTAGAAGTTTTATGCACCATTATATGTTATGCTTGTGTTAAAACTAACTAAAGTACATTAAGAAATGCGTAGCAAAAGGTCCGTGCGATTGATAATTTACAAAAGTACACAAATAATTAGCAATAGAAAGTTCTCTGTACAAAGTGGGCTGAATGTCGCTCTAAATAATTTTTACAATATTCTAAAAATAATTAACTCTGAGCTTATCAAACGGTCATGATTAGACGAAATGTTGAAATGTGCATATTATTCACTATTTTCCCTGCCGCACACCTTTGTGGTGGCTTGCAGGCTATTACGTAGATGTAATAGTAGTAGTCTTGGGTTTTAAGGTGCTCCGATGGCTAAGATTGCACCCCAAATTATAAACTAAAACCTTAAACCGAATCTTACCTACCTATCTACCTAGCCAACCTAAACCACGAGCACACAACATTCATGCGCAGCACGCGATTTGAACCCACGACCTATGGGTTGCTAAGTCAGCACGTCACCAATCTGGCCACTGCATCAGGGAAATTGTTTAGGGATACGAAATTTTAGTGCTTATATTCTCTTGGAAGGCATTGAATGCTCTACTCCCCAAGTACAGAAAGAATTGTATCGGTCAGTCGTTTTTTGTGTAAATATTCATTACCCTTTGTCTCGATTAATAGTTGTGATTTTCAGAATTGAAAATGAAAAGAGAAGTGAATTAAACGTTTGATGGCACTCGCCTGTTTTCATCACACCTGGTTGGATAGATTATTAGATTATGTTGTGTAGAAATAATATGAGAATAATAGGAATGATACAAGTGAAAGATAATTATATCAGTTAAACGCTTCTTTAGTTAAATGCTCCTTACCCTTTTATTCGATCAATATGTGTGATTTTAGAACTGAAAATGTTGAAATTTCATGTAGCTATTAAGGCGTTTATAAATACTAAGTACTCCAGTTTGCAGACAAGACTCAGTTGATGTTTATCATCAAGAGCGTTCACTTAATACAACGTTTTCACTGCAGAGTCGACAATACAAGAATTTGAACAAGTCCAGCTCCGAAGAGCACAGAAAAAAACAAAAGCAAAACAGTATTCATATTGAAACAAGGTACAGGCACTACGAGTATGAAAATTTTCGTGGTACACTAAGTATGAGAAATTGCCTGTTTCTCAACAGAAAACGACGGAGAAGTGAATTAAATGCATGAAGGTACTCGTCTTTTTTAATAACACCAGGTTGGGTGGATTATTAGGTTTTGGTGCGTAGGAATGCAATTGGAATAATATGAATATTAAGACTATCGTGCTATGCATATGTTATCTTCTCGTGGAGAACTCCTGTCAGTGGAGAGACTATGGAATGATGAGATAAGGTTACTCTTGAAGCACCCGAGGGCGTTAGGATCCACGGTCATTATTCATATCCTGTCCATAGTTGGAGCGTTATGAGAGATAAAAGGGGTTGGAAATGCAAAGTAAGGTGGTGGGGGAAAGGTAAAGGTATCGTCGACGTAAGATAGAATTACAGTCTCGCATGTCTCGAGACACTGGTTGCGTCCAGGTCGACTTCATCCGGGATAGTGTGGTCACCCGCGGCAATTCTAAGTCTATACTTTTTTTTGTATCTCCTTTCAATCGTTGGCATCGGACTGGATGGGGAAACGGGATCCTTCGCTGCCGAGTGTTTTAATTGTACCATCGGATATCCCGTACAGATGGGAGAGCCGTCGTTTTCCTGCCCGGGCATATGGCATGCCTGCGAGGTGTGGATTGACGAGGCTGCCCCGTCATCGGTCCCAGCGAATGCGGGAACACGGTAATAAAGGGAGCACAAGAGGCGGAAAAAATCGGGACTGGACATCAGAAAAATGGAACAGGTGCTCCAGGATGGGAGTTGGAAGGAGAAGGGGATTGATGAGGAGGAGTGGAAATACTAAAGGTTCTAGAAACAGTACGATACTAATCGCGTGTGGGTAAAATGCTTTCGGAAATGATGGGGGAGTGGAATTGAAGGAGTTGGAGTGGTGAGGGTAGGATTCGAGTGGCTATAGTACTGGACTCTAATCCCGAGAGTCCGGGTTCGAATCAATTTAGTGGCAGTTATATAAAATCGGTAAACATCGGTAAACCGTCCTACAGTGGGGCCAAATCTCGAAAAGCTGGTCATAATATGAAAACGTCATTTGATCAGGTTGAAACTTGGTACACAAAGGTTTTTGAGGCTGCTGATAACGAATTTGACATGAAATAGAAAAAAAAACAAAATGGTGGATTCAAAATGGCGGATGCAATATGGCGGCCCTAGAAAGAAGGGAGCTATTTGAAAAAAAAGGAAATATGTACCTATATCTTGGGTTTGATATGGCCTTTGAGAATGATTTCAGACGCGTCCCCTACTTTATAACTTAGTGTTAGTGGAGAGTATTTGAGTTCAGCACTCGGTCCAAAGAATGGAACGTCTATATGATATTGTTGTTATATTTCATACTAGTGTTACGTCAGTGCTATTCACTTTAGTGTTCATTTTGTTCATTTCAGTGTTCATTTTAGTGTCTCAGCATGCTCTAATTTGGTGATTATGTGTTTCTTCATCTTTAGATCCAGTCAGTCTCCAAGCATAAGATAACCAGAATTACCACTCGCTCGTTAGAGTGGCGGAATCCTGCGTTTTTCCGGCCATGATTGCAGACCAAAAACGGCTCCAAATTTTCGGGTGAGTCATTTATGTTTTTGAATGAAACAATGGCATTGTTTTATGCTCTGTATTCAGGTAAATTGTGTTTGCACATGTATCTTTTTGCGGGAGAAATGTTTGTGAATTTAAGGACTTTGTGTTATTGCTTGAAAATTTGTGCGATTATTTAACTATTTTCCGAGTTCAACTATTTTGTTAGGGAAAGATAACCGTTGGATGAATAGAATGAATTTTAATTTTTGGAATAAGGATAAGTCCCCTCCTGCTTTCTCCTGTCAGTTTATATCTACAAATCTTGACTGCAACTTCTATTTTCCAATTAAAGTGTCAATGATGTGGCTGCTTCCGAAAGGTTGACATTCGTAGAGGCTTGCTTTGGTAGTTCCTACTATGGTAAATGATCTAATGAAAGGCAAAGTCATGTCAGTAAAATACCTTTTCGGCATTGGGATACATTTCCTCGCATAATTTCCCGTGGAATATGATATGAGGCTAAAAACATTTTCGTAGAAGATTTGACGTCACTTGGACGTAAACGGCTTACCGCATTAAGGTCGATGTTGAGATAATAATCTTATTAGTCCGTAGTCTTATTAACGTGGCAACGAGATAAGCGTCGAATGTGCGTTTACATGAAATTCTAATTTTGATTTTCCTCTGCTTTGGGACGACAGAAACGATTTCAATGCATTAATTTACAGCAAGAAAGGGGTATAATTAAAATATTCATGGATCGGCACTCTTTCTTCTCGCTACAACCTGTGCATCAGAGAGCACGCACCGTTTCCTTTAAAGGTAACTGGCGTGTTTGTTCGGGTAATTAATTAATAATGGGACGGTCTTGATAATAAAAGAGGCCAATTTGAGCGCTGGGTTCGTCCGAAACGTTTAATCCGGGAGGTGTCTCCCTGGTGGTAGGGCATACCGAATCCTTCCCATCTGTGGGAAATCACAGAGCTGTTATTCCCGTCCGCCCTTTGCGAAACCTCGTTTCCCGGAACGGTAAACTCCGGGTTCGTCCATACCCGGAATTTGTTTCTTTCCCTAGGGCGGTGGATAATTCCGGTTGTGAATATCACCGTCATCCGACTACCGCTCTCTACCCACCTCTTCTTCTGGTAGCTGGCCAAGAGGAAAAGTCCAATTTGTTACCGATTCATGTCCCGCGTTCGGGTGGCACCTCACGCGGCCCGGACGTCATCCTCTTACATTTTCCTCCCCGTTTCCGCGAACCATGACCTCTTGTCTCAAGAGAGGTGGGTACATTCCTGTGAGCCTCCGACTCCGGAAATACAAAGGCCTGCGGGAGCTGACTTGTGGAACACCAGTGGATCACCCCGGCGGAGATCAAAGGCGGCGTTCCCCTCCTCCTGGGGTTGTTCCGTCTCCGTCCACCCCCATCGGGTCGCATGAACATCCTCACGTTTCCTTCCCCCGAACCCCAATCGCGCGACCCGTCCACTGCTTCGCTTATAAACGGCGTGATTCGTATTGTTTACGACGGTGGCGGGTCGTAAAGAGTCGATTTCCTCCCTCGGGTGCCGCGGTGATCTGCGGCCGTCCTCCGTGGTTGGAAACCGGGGGAGGACGTATTTAAATTCCGGGGAGGTATGAATATGGTAATGCGACACGTATGAAATGTGAGAGACCCATACAACACGGTAACGAAGTTCACTCCGACATTCCAACCGAGTGGAGGGATGCCTAGTGGTAGCTTTCGGAATCGGATACCCCGAGGCACGCAACAAAATACTGACGTTTCAATAAGCGGTGAGGATCTGGCGTGGTAGCGGCTGGAAATATTTCATGCCCACCCATAGCTCTCACGCTCATCATAATTCTTAGAAATTACGAACTGTTGGACGTCGACCCACTAGGCTTTCTCAGTGAAACAAAAGGAGTAAAATCTGAAAGTAATATTTTCCTTGTGATGCGAGTCCTTTGTGTTGGGAATGTGGAAGTAGGAGCTATTTGGGGAAGACGGCAGACTGCTGAGGTCAATTGCGTCAGCATGGATTGGTGAGGCATAGTCCGTGGGAATTTTCAAGCGAACGTAGGAAGGAATGAAGAAATACCTGGCGTTGATATCAGCTTACTCATGACAGTGGTCACCGGAGGACCTACTGTTTGATACCTTACAACAGTATTTCCCAACCATTGAGACACGAGTGGTTTTGAAGCCCAGCTAGTTGACGTCAAAAGCGACTGATTGTGACTAGATGCTGCTGAATACCCTCCTCACCCGAAATGTCTGCGAGGATATCTTAAATACCCACCTCAACAGCGTACGTATTTCCCAAAATACGTGCATAAAAAAGAAAAACTAGACTTTTCTATATACATAGCTTGGTGGGACTGCCTTTTCCTGAAGACAGGATGTCGGACGCAAGGAAGAAACTTAGGGAAGAAACTGGCCTACACGATTGGCGATGTACTGAACTTGGGAGTGCTTTCCTCACATTTCTCAACTGTGGAATGGTATTCCATAGAAAAATATCTGCTTTTCCTTGGATTCGAACTTAATCCTTAGTTACGTGAGGTCACTCTGGCACACGCCACAAAGCCTCTCAATATTAAGAGCTCAAGATCTCACTGCAATACGAAAGTGACACTTTTTCTGAAAGTTTTTTCATTATCTTGGTGGTTGTGGAGTAGGATGTGCCGCTGTTACTGCTTACATAAATAGAATCATACCTCTCATTGCTTATTTTACTTGTAATTATTTCGGATACTAATAACGCATAAGAGTACATTGGTATAGCGTTGGAAAAAAGGAGCTTTAGCAACAAAGTAGTGATTTTTTAGAGTAACAGTGTTGGAAAAAAGGAGCTTTAGCAACAAAGTAGTGATTTTTTAGATTAACAATAAATAATATGCGGGGACATTTTAGGAAACATATTTGTTTCACAGATAAGGCCCCTGGCTTTCTTAGCTCAATCATGACTAACAAACCACCTCATTTATTTCGTTAATAATGCGTCATTTTATTAGTAAATTCTTTGCTTCTCTTGGAATACGGTTTCTTAGGCTGGGAAAATAAATTATTTAAAATATCCGGATCAGTTTATCCTCGTAAACAGTGACACTTCATGCGTGTATATCGGTACACTGTCAAAGATTGCGGTGGGTTTGAAACGGCATAGGCAAGGTGGTGGAATAAATTATTAGTTTTGACATCCGAAGTCGCGATAAAAACCCTCGGAAGACGAGCTCTGCTTGAATTTAGAACTAAAAGACTGTGATATAAGATCTCTCTCTGCTCGTGCAGTGGAAAATAATTTCATATTAAAAGCGGTAAATATTACGCTAGTGTCTCATTGTAAAGTTAATTTCAAACAAGACTTGTGGACTTTTACAATGTCCGAGAAGATTACTTAAGACGAAAGTATGATTAACGAGGTAGTTAAAGTAGTAGTTACGAGGCAGTTTTAAAAAGGGCAGAAAGAATCTTAATAAAATCAGAAAACGAAGACTGGAAAAAGTACTCCGACGTACACGAGGCGTGATGGTCTCATAAATAGCGTCGTTGAGAGAAAAAAAATGGGAAGAGTAGCGAAGGAATACCTCGCATGAGATGTATGGTGCAAACAACGAAGGTTTTAATTAGGAGGATGAGGTAAGTACGAATACTTCAGCCAATGAAAGAACCGAATGGTGGGCTGCATTGAACCAATCTTATGATTGATGATAATATTACAAGACCATAATAATATAAACCAATAGAATGGGTGGTTGGAGACTTTCATCAAACCAACCTTGGGATTGGTGGCCGTTGATGGTGGTCACTACCTCTGGTGGTAGGTTTTCCGCTTCAAATTTCAAATTTGCTCCAATAAAATTATCCATCCTCTCATTTTCAATTAGGAATATTATCTAATTATACCGAGGCCAGTGAACAGAGAGCCTAGAACCAATTATTGCCCAATTTGCTGTCAAATTCCCATTGCCATTTGCATCCACGCCTCTAAGTCTCACTTGAGAAATCATTCACCAGGGGCACATCGCCCGCTTGGAACACGAGAGACTTCCGTCGCTATTTTCCGAAACCTCAATTGAGCGTAAAATTAATTTCTCTCCGTATGCACCGACACGTCAGTCAGCGTGGCGTAGATCCATGCAATTTCCTTTTGCTTCTCGTCGTTTCTAATAGGCCGTGGTTGACTGGTTTAAGCTTCGCTAAAATTACTTTTTCCATCCTCTTCCCACCTCGGGAACGCTATATTCTATTCGATTCTCTTCGAATCGAGGGGTAGGATCTTCCTCAGTGATTCACGTTGTTAATAGGGAGACGCTCACCCCCCGAGTTACGGTCCTCGCTTGGGGAGCTCTATTAGTAGTCCCCGGAAGCCTACTTGGCTTCTTCGGGTACTCGTTTGGCGGGGGAAGAGCGATTCCGTGGGGATTTCAATTTAAATGCTAATTCCTCCCCTTTTTATAACGTAGCCGCAATCATCAATTCCTCCTCGCCGTAAATCGTGAAATTTTATTCATAATTTAGCGTCGTGTTCCGATGTTTATGAGCTTAGATGGGCGATAACGGAGCTGTGGTTGGTCGAAGGTCATCCTCAAGCGTCTAATTGTGATCCTTTACCGCGCGGAACTAACTCGCAGTGGTTATTCGGGGTAGGTGACCGACAGCTAAGGTCACTTGCGCCATTTATGAAGCGTAGGTAGGAGTAGGAATTTTTTAGAGAATACTTCTCTTTCAGCGATATTCCTCTCGCAGGGAACGTTTTATTTCTCCAACATTTCTATAGGTAGATATTCATCTACTTATACTTTTGGTGGATACAGTCGATGGCCGGTAGCAGTAGTCTTTCAGGGTTTCAGACGCTCCAACGGCTGAGGTTATATCGCACATTTTGGAATAAGACATTAATCCTGGGAGAAACGCATCATCAATATCTTGGGGCGGGGTTCGAACCCGCGACTTTTGGGCCGCCAGGTCAGCGCGTTACCGACCTTTGAGAGCCGGTGCAGGCAACTCTTGTCAATTGCAGCAATGCGAGTTGGTGGGTCATTGAATGATGGTACAATTCGTAGAGTATAGAAGGGTGGACAGAAACTCGGCGTCGTCATTATGCCGCGGCTGAAAATTGTTTTCCGATTCGACAAATAATTCAAAAATGTATAATTATTTAATACATTAACACGTTCAATGCGGCATGACGGGAATTCCCGTATCCTAGGATCTATCCAGTGACTCATGACGGGAGTTCCCGTCACTGGTATATGCGTCTTTCTATCGGTTCCTGCTGCTCTCAGTCACGCGTTAGGGCACTGTCGTCGCGCTGCAGTCATCACTATGAACACTACTTTGAGGGAGTGCGCTCAGTTTTGGTTCCGGGAGCATTTTTTTGGAAGACTACACATAGTTTTGTTGGTGAGTACTGCTACTTAGTCTTTCTTTTTTCTTATAAAGTTATTAATGTCTTTCTTGTTTTTCCATTCATTTTTCCCATATTAAAACAATTTTTAGATCAGGGATAATACTATAACGAAATAAAGATTTTTTACTTGTTTGTTATTGTTTTTTGATCGCCTGTAACTGCATTTTGCCTACTCACCAGGGGTATAAACCGTATTTTTTTTTAAAAATAATTTTTCTTAACGTTTTCGGGACATTTTATTGTTTCATTGCTATCTTTAGTCACTAGTATATTTAACCATTTCATAATCACAGATAAACATATGCCTTAGGAAAGGAAAAAATTGCACGACGACTTATCGTCTTCCGCGACACGTATTTTTTTAAATCTCTAAATTTGTACATTTTTGGGTTCCATCTAAGGTAACATTTATAGATTTCCTGATATAATAACGCTAGGGGTGAATTCTATTATTATAGACATTACATTTTCAAAACAAATGTGTTCCGTAATATATTTATGTTAAATCATTATATACTCTCAACACAACATTTACCTTTTTAGTTTTCTCTACTTTCAACTAATAAACGTGGAGCTTATTTAATGAATTAGTACCTGCGATTTTTATCGGTTTCCTAAAATGAAGTGCATTTATTTTTATTTTGCAAGGGTTAGTCCGATTTTTTTTCTAAATTATGTTGTTTAAGTTATAAAGTACGTCCATTTTGCGCCCCTGTGTTGTCGTTTTCTAGATGGATACGAATGGTGATGGTTTTTTGACACATATTGTCTTTTTTGTCTTAGCTTTTAGATTTAAGTGCAAATCTATCTTCAAAATAAATTTATAAACTACAATATTTTATTATTTTTGCATTAAAATGAGTTTATTTATTATTATAGACTTTATTAAGGGAAGGAAATTGAAGAAATTTTTGAAGAAATCAATACAAAAAAGATTTGACGTAATAACAGTTATCCCTAGAATAATAGTCGCACCTTCTGCTATGAAGCAATGCATGCGGATGCTATTAATATTTCAATTTTTCTAGGTTCCATCAAGTCAAGTGTATTTCCCTTGAGAGAAGGCAACGCAATAGCGATTCATGTAAGCAAAAATTGGAGAACTCGGCATTATATATTAGAACTATGATGTTGGAGAGCTCAGAAGTCACTTTCATGGAATCCCTCTCCACAACCTTCCACATCGCGGGGATTCGGTTCTTCATCAGCTGATGATCCCCAGCCTCCTCCGTTGAAGTAATATAAGGTTGATTTGGGGCAACAAATTCTCAGTGATGAGGAATTAGAAGAATATCTGGTGGAAGAAAGCGATTTCAGCGATGATTCTGGAGATATGGAGTGGGGTAACAGTGAGGGGGAAAGCGAAGATGTTGCTCCCTCTCCGCAAACATCATCTACACCCAGATTTATCAGCACTCCCGGTCCTTCTTTTCAGAAAGAAACAACTCGCACACCTGGCAGAACATACACTTGGACATCCCACAGACAGAGTTCTGCGCCAAATCCCTAAACGCTCACCCCTGGACTAAGTATTCCTGAACCTAGAGATGAACCCCGAGACTTTTTCGACATTCAGTTGACGGATAATATTATACACATAACAGTGACAGAGACTAACAACTTTGCTGACACACTATTGCGAGGAAATTTAGCTCCAAAAGCTTGGATTCGGAAATGGAAGAGTCTGGGCCCTGAGGAATTTCTTACATTTCTTGGATTATTATACCACATGTGAATCATTCCTCTAAGTAGGATGTCGGATTATTGGAGTACAGATTCCTTGATCAATTTTCAATGTTTTCGACGCTACATGAGTCGTGGCAAGTTAATGGATATATTGCGATGCCTCCACCTCCCAAAAACCCCATTGCCTATCACATCTTAGCAAATCCTCTTTTCATTCTTATCTGTACTCAGCACATAAGTGGCTGTAATTAATTCACATCTTCTCTCATCCAACACTCGCAAAAATATTTGAATAATGCAGATGTAGGACATGAAGCAATGATACTTTGCACTATTACACATAAAAATGTATTTCAAAGGAGTCCTTTCAACAAAACATTCAAAAAGCATTCAACAAAATTATGACTCTTCATCACCAATAGTCATCAATCCTAGTTTCCAATCCTAAGAAGATCTGCCCTGAAGAAGATGCTCGGGTCGAGTTTCGAAGCGTCAGCCAGCATGGATCCTCTGAGCCGGCGGAACACCCGAGAAGACTTTGAGCAGTTGATGCTCCGGGAAAGCACCAGATCTTAATACTTATAATCCTAAAATTCATTTGTCGCAACTCCCAACTCGATTCTTGTATCGGCTAACATCGTCATATTTATATAATTCTTCCCTATATGCTCCAAATATAAAATATGATACACGTTGCATTATTTGCTATTCCTCACATTATTTGCCCCCTCAATTCATCAGACCATCACGAAGTCCAATAAGGTCATTCCGTCTTCTTTTTTGAGTTTTCATCATATTTATTTTTCCTCTCACTCTTCTGAGAACTTCTTCGATCGCTACACGGTCTCTCCGAATTTATTTTTGCCATTCTGCCTGCCCCATCACAAAAGACGGCAAACATTTTTGGAGGCCATGAACGCAGTGTTATGCAACATAGTAAGTTGATACTTTAATAATCATTGTAATGATAAGTGATGTGTACCATTATTTTAGAGCCGCTTCAGAATAAAATCCAGAGCAGTAAACTTAACGAAAGAGGCGTGACTTTGAAACAGAGGAAGTATTACGAAACATCAGAATCCAATGTTTGAATACTAAACAATCTAATTCACATTTTTGGAATAATGGAAACCTACCCAACCCAACCCAAAGCATCGAATCCTCTCTTCAGGTCGTATACTTTCGTTATAATCACTATCAATGAGTATAGGTAAGGTCAATTGTATGTTTGTTTGCTTCCACCGATAATGCAATAATGTAGACAAACATTTCTATACCATGCGCCGAAATACAGTAGCGTATTTCTATCAGCAGTGTCGAAACACAATACGTGCTATTTAAGAAAAAGGAATGTCCCTTGGCATGAACACGACATCTTGATTTCATCCGTGGACCTTAAACAACATGAATACAAATACACGATATCCTACAACTGGAATTTCATGTAGGTCAATCAAAATTCGAATGTGTGATTCTCAAGCATCTTGAGTTCCTTCAAGAATACTTTCACCGATGCACCGTTTTTTGAAAAAAAGCATGGACCTCTTCAATTCCTTGAAATTTCATATTGTCATATATAAATGTTCCCAAAATTAAGTTTTCAACGTACACAACGGTTTCTCTACTTCTAGATGTAACTAGTGAATGTAACCAAAATATCACAAAATTTAACGCATAAGGACAAGATGAGTTCACAGCCATAAAACAACTGCTCTTTAACATGAAAAGAATGACGTGAGATATGTATCATTTTGAAAATAATGTAAAAGGATTTGAAAAGTTCCATTTAATCGCAAAAATTACTAAGAAAATAAAATTCACGTAGAAAAGTATTCGGTATTCGTGTACTCACACATAACAGTTTTAGAGATTTAAAAACATCATTGCTTTGAATGGAAGTAGAGCTGCCCTAACCCTGAATGAGATAAACACACATCATTGGAGTTAAAATATTAGCACATTTTCATGATCCCATAATCCGAGATAATCTCATAGGATAGAACAAAGGTCAATTTGATTACCAGTACGTCAAACTTGAGATAATGTCGATGATTGAACAAACATTAGAACAAAAATAACCCTCTCAAAGTCTATGCACTGCGCATTAACTTCTTCATCCCTTCCTTTGCGTTATCAACTTCTGGCGCAAACTCAATAAAATGTCCCAACAGCTAATAAAAACCTTTCGGGATCCTTCAACTTGGTTCAACAGGCCAAAGAACTCCATTTCTGTTTGCCCTCGGTGTTTGCGCCTAAAAATAATATCAAAGATCATTCTGAAACGACGAATGCTGCGCTTGAGTTTTCATTCTGCGGGTGACGTGGGAAAAGCCATAGCGGGAAGATAAACGGACATTAGCACAGTTTAACTGCCCAGAAAAGAGAACCGGAATGCTCCAAACGGGCAGTTAATGGCCTTACAAGATACCGCTCACTGTGGATAACACTATTCGATGAAATTTTAGAAGTTCCCACGCGCCTCTAAGCAATGAAAATTTAAAACATCATTTCAAATTCACGGAATATCAATTTCGCTAGGCGATTGCATTCCCAAAGTGACTTTGGTTTATTGAATCGGTGTCTATTATCATATGACTCCCACGTGCAATTGAGCCAAGGGCAAATACCATCCGCAAAAAAAATCACTGGAAGCCTTTGAAATAAGGACTTACCGAATAATGGTGAAGATAAAGTGGATACGTCACGTAAAAAAAGAAGTTCCAGGGAGATTAAGAGAAAAAACATTCTAGTGGTAATTCTGAAACGAATTAACATCATCCATCACATTTTTAGATATGTGGGCCTTACGGAAATGAGTGGGAAGAAGGGGAGAACTACAGAGGACGGCTAAGGATAAGATATTTCGAGCAGGTATTGAAGGACATAAAAGAGAAGAATTGCGAACATATGAAGAGATTACCCTGTAGATAGACGACTATGTGAGTCTCTTCGAAGACAGTGAATTCCGAAATATTCTTGACTCCAATGAATTTTACGCGAATTAAACAACGAAAAAGGTATACTTCACTGCAACTAGGTTGAGACTATGATAACTCCTAATACCCCCAGTACCGAATACATACCATTCAACAACAGAAAATGCATGTAAATCAAGATGGGTTATTTCATTCTTAATAGGTATTCTTCATTTTGCATCTAGATATTTTCAGCTGCAAAATATAGTAATACACTGTTAAGTAGATATTCATGGAAGAAAACCTATTGAAGAAAAGTATCTTCACGAATATGGGACAGTTCATATTACAGAAAAATTTTAAGTTAATGCGTGATTATTTAACTCCATTCCGAGCAACAAGAAACAAATTATTAGAAAGATGCCGAAAAAATTATGTAAGGGAGAAAAAAATAAAAGTAAACTTTAATAAAACGATTGCAATTCTTAGCAACGTAATTTAAAATAACGGTGATGCTTCGAAGAACAGCATTGGATATCAGATGACATTGGAAGTAGGAATTGGTATAGTTGATACGGTGACAAAAGTACTGACTTCCCGTGCCATCAGTTCGAATCCAGACGTTCAGATTATTCAATGAACATCTAGTTCTTATAAAAGTATATTGTGGACAGCACTCATAGTTCAGTCTTTCGGATGGGGCGTGAAACCGAGGACTCCTTGAAGCCTTTCGTTTAATGCAAGCTAATGCCTATCTCTCTCTACCCTTCCTCCTTTCCCAATGAATACTTCCACAAGCCACAACTCATTTATCAGGCAATGGCGCAAATGGCCCCTGTCGCCTGACACTTTTCAATAAGAGCTACTGAGAATACTACTCGGGAGTACAAGCAAACAAGCCACTATCACAAGAGAACCAAGCCAGAGGGAAGTTTGCTTTAAAACCGTCGGTTGTGAAGCATACGTCAAGGTGTATTTCTGTCAGAGAAGCCTTAAATCCATCACCCTGCGACTGCGAGATAAACTGGACCTCTTCATATTTGCGATAATTCTAGCGGTCACTATCGCGAGCCTGCCGATGTGTTCAAACACATGATAAGTGGCGGAAAGTTATTTGCCTACCTACTTCACATGAGAACAGCAACAATCTTTGAAATGAATGCTCTCTCGTGGCGGATTATTCAATCATAAAAAAATGCCTATGCAGAAGCTTGGCAGAAGTGACGCCACCACATTGCATTGTGTTTGAGAACCACAACAAAAAGCTCCACAGATGTACGGATCCGAAGGCGACAGCATACACCTTTGAGAGGCTTAGTAAACTTGTCAAGGCCACCGATTAAGTATGCATCGTTACAACATCCACTGGTGTCTATTTTGTCTTTACAACGTGGGGATGGTACAGCGCGGACTACGACATACACTGGTCATACGAAAAAACAAGGAATATTATCATCAACCATCAAAAATGGTTTTAAAGCGCATTAGACATGCTTCCCATGAAATGAAGAACGGACTCATAAGCATTAAGTGTCAAAAATAGTCGGAGTCGACATATTAGCAATAAAATTCAAATGGAGCAGGTGAAAAAATAAGGCATCCTCTCGTTCAAGCAGACCCTTCCAACATTAGGCATTCATTGATCTTAGGCGGTTATAGCAGTCCAAATACTTCTCAGCGTTCTGAAATCTTCTGAACCGCGAATTTATCATTCATTTTGGTATCTGTGGAGCTTTTTTTTTGTGTTTCTGCTGTTGTTTTTGGAGTTTATCTTCCTCCTCTTCACTTATCAGTCATTGTTTCTTTCGTGTAACGTTATTCATCAAACACTAAATAACGACTTTTAGCATTGAAATCTATCGGAAAATTAGTAAATAAAATTTCAGTCACCGGATAGGTAACTCAAAAAATGGTGCCGCGTTCAAAGTGTTAATTGATCTCGTGACGTAAAACGTACATGTAAAGGTATATAGTAACATGAAAACAAACTAGGTGGGTTGTGAGGAAAAGCCGCTAAACCGTTCTAGTAAACACCGTAGCTGATTTATTTACTGCAATTTTGCTGTAAGTATCTGAGGAAATATTTATTTTTTAGCCGAGGTTTCCACTACAACTACAGTTTAACTATCGGCTTGTTTATTTTTGATTAATTTAAACCTCACCCGGGCCAAGTGCGACTCTATGTGGCATGTACGGCCGCGAATTTATCATTCATTTTGGTATCTGTGGAGCTTTTTTTTTGTGTTTCTGCTGTTGTTTTTGGAGTTTATCTTCCTCCTCTTCACTTATCAGTCATTGTTTCTTTCGTGTAACGTTATTCATCAAATCATACAAAGATAGGCAATGCTCGGAAATGCAAGCGGACAGCATACAAGAAAGAAAATATATATGACGCTATATTTAAATCAGTCAGTAAAACACTTTTGAATAAAAGTTTGAAATTTTGGAAAATCAATGTCTACCGTATATATTCATCTGAAACCACAGCGAGGATAGAAGTCCCCAACTTCTTGTAAAAACTACAAGCAAAGAAAAAAATTAGATCTTGACAAATAGTTTTAGCTTATCAGAAACTGAAATTTAGATGCTCCCGCGGAAAATGAGAGAAAGAATAGTACCTATTTAGTTCCTCTCCATTTAAAACCTCCATTTGAGATTCAGGGATAATTGGTGATACTTGGTTAATTCATTAAAAAAAACAGACACAATTTATCCTTCACGGACTCTCGAAGCCAAGAGCCAACATATAGACGAATTCCATTCTTTGTTAATGAATATTTTGATCTCTTTAGTCGAACAATTTATGAACTAAATGTATTAAAAATTATAAAATAACTTGAAATCTGGATAATACATCATTTTGGAAAGATCCAAGGAAGGCTAATGTTGCAGGAGCTGTTGGTGATAATCCGATAGAAGATACTTATGGTCCAGGAAGGCAAAACGTGCCTTGATTTACGTACTATGTTGCTGGGCAAAAAACACCCACCTTAGTCATTTTTAAGGAGAAAATCCGTGAACGACCCCTAAAGGAACTGTTTTTCTGAACAATATACACACTGCTTCTGACAACAGCTGAATGAAGAAAGCTCATTTAGAAAAACCTCTTGAGCACCCTCTTTTGAGTATCATTGAGTACGTTTATCCAAAACTAACCTTATTTATCGCTGATAGATAAAAAGCTCATGTCATTTTATCATTTATTAAGGAAGCTTGTGAAAAACCTGCGCTTAAGTCTTTGTCATATTGTGAATGGCGTGAGTAATACCTACCCGAAGTCGCACTTGCCCCAATACCGGGGCTAGTACGTCATCGAGACGGAATTATATAAAGAGCAATTATTTTCTCTTACCTTGTTTTCCTCACTGAAATGACCCTTTGTATCTATAAATAATAGTTTAAATGATGGGCCGCCGAAGTGTCAATTTTGTATGAACGTCTGAAAACTAGTAGGAGGAAAGGAAGCACAAACATAGAACTTTAGGGTATGGATTTACCCCAGCTACCTCTATATCATTAGTTTTGTGACGAGTGCGTTACCCTGGTCTAAGATGGGTAGCCGTTTACAGCGACAAATGTTTGATTTTATTTAATGAATGGACTCGAAGTTTCATTCCGTTCGTTTTCCTTTGAATGTAAATATATTTGCGAAAATAAAGGGGCAGAAAAATAATTAAATCGCTATTGAAATTCATGGCACATTTTACCGTGCATCACTTCGAAGCAATTCTAGAGACGCAATAACAGTACTGTGAAATTCTATGCATTTATTGTCAGTGACTTTCACTATCAAAAATGTATAATTCCACGAATAATAGCCAGTGTCATGAATACTTTCTTTCACGTCAGAGTTTTCGCAGATTCTCTATAAAATTCGCCATTTATCACTTTCTCATACTTATACGATATTTTGCCCAAGTATCACATTTTCACTTTCTATTTCTTTCTTTTAATTCTCTATATGAAGTTCCGTGATAGCCTTCACGTGGGATGAACTTATTTTAAACTCAATGTTTTTTCTAAACCACATCTTACTTGTCGAAAACCCTAATTTTCAAGCTATAAAGATAACTCCTCCAAGTCCTTCGATTCGTAATTTCAAATATGGAAACTTATCATCCTTCTTAAACTTGATTGGCCGAGCTCGCAGTGCAAAAAGTACCATAGAGGAGTGAAGGAAGCAAATTGCCTCTTCGTAGCGATAATGGCGCCGCTCATTTTGTTGGAATATTTTTGAATCCGACTGCACATACACTTATGTTTACATTATAGGCTATTTATAATAATAGGTTAAGCTTTGAATACAGCTCGGTGTTTTATACATTTGGCAAACAAGAGTGCTGTTTATTAGTTATTAGAGTTTTCAACTATTTCAGGTGTTTATTAAACTAGGCACAGTACCTACATTGCTTAAGTTTAAACTTTATCATAACACCTATTACGGTTCTTGGAATTCAGATCGGTGATGTGGACAGAGTACTCGCTTCTCATCCCTAGAGCGTTGTTTCGTATCACGGCAGTGGCAGAGATTTTTTATTAGGATCCCCGCTCCTACTAAAAGCTGGGTACTGATGGAAACTTAATGTTTATCAAACTTGGTGAGGACATTGCATTTTTCTTGGTTTTCATCCTGTAGGGGATCGGATTGGTATAGCGCTAGAGAACTGGCTTCTTATTTCGACAGACGAGGCTCGAATCCCTACTGTTCTGAGATTTTTCATGCACGTCCTGGTCCCTACTTGAGTTCTATACGGAGAGCACTTAAAATGCAGTACTCCGTCCGTTGCATGGGACGTTAAACCGCGGACCCCTTGGCGCCTTTCGTGAAGAGCGGTACGCCGGGCTTCCCTTTACCCCTCCCCCATTCCCAGACATATTCCTCCCGCTACCCAATTACTCAAGTATTCCTCATGGCGCAAATGACCTCAGCTGCCGTTCACCTCCCACGAAATGACTACTGCTACTCAATTCACGCCTTCGTCTCGTCACAGGTGACTCGTCCCATCTGCATTTCCTGCACCCCGGCGGCGTGTAATTACGATCGCTCTCCTTCCCGGCCCCATCACCTCGCACCCGCACCAAATTGCATCGTCTCTCGGGAGACGACGTTTCGTCTGCATTCGTCAGAATAATAATAAGGCACTCTCTCGAGAGTTCCCTCGCCTCTTGTCTCTCGGATGTTTTTTTTTCCTCCTCGACACCCTCGACCTCCCACGCCACCTGCCCTTCGGCTGATCTTCTTCCCTTCCCTCTCTTCTTTCTCCCCAACTCCCCACCTCGTACACTCTCTCTTTAGCGGGTCGAAATTTTCCGGCACCGGGCGGGAAAACCCTCAATTACTCCCCCATATTCCGCCCCAGCCGGCTTCCGATTCTGTTGCACGGCCGCCGTGTCCTCCTCCTCCTGTTGGACTCTGCGCGCTTTTTCCTCCTGTTCCCTGTTCTTAGACGGCCCTTCCTACTACGCACATCGTAGGATGGCAGATGTTTGGCTGGTCACCTCTCTTTTTCTCTCCTGTGATGGACGTCATGGTGGCGGTAATCGGGTTGTTGTAGTGTCTAGAGTACTGGCCGCCTACCCTGATGGGCCATTCATATCCCGGCAATGGAGAATTTTTCATTGGTATACTGGTCGCTACTTGAGTGCCATTTGGAGAGCACTTCGAGTCCTAGGGCCAAGTCTTGAATCTTTCGGTACTCACCGAATAAATGTTGACGTTTTTGGTACCACGAAAACTTCAATATTTATTCGAAAACGTCATATTTTGTTATCAACGTGGATAAACGAATAACTTGAAACGAATGACGTTATCATAACGACAAATTTCATTCCTTATATCGTATCGAAAGATTCAAGACTTGGGCCCCAGGAGGGTTTTGTTTGAAACCGTCGGGATATTCTGGACTAGGTAATTAAGAAGTCACTTGGTGCAAAAAAAAACGGTTCGCAAATGTTGGTGAGTTTGAATCGCTCTTAACAATCTCACTCATGCTTTACACTTGAGTTTTTGCCATCCGTCTCGATCATAGAGTCCCCGGATGAGAAAAACTCAAGTGAAAACATTGAGTGAGATTGTAATGAACGATTCAAAAGCACCAACATTTGCGAACTATTCTGGTTTGTACCACGTGACTCCTTGGTTACCTATTCGAGATAATCCCGACGGTTTCAAATACAGGCAGGTACTCCTGTACTCCATCCACCGGATGGGATGTTAAGACTTGATCTCCTTGGCGCCTTTCGCTGAGAGCAGGCTATGGGTAATGCCGAAGCCGGGTCTCTCGCCACCCTTCCTATAGTGTTGTAAGGACTTGTAAGGGAGAGATAAGTAATTGTAAATGTTAGTTGGCTTGTAACTAGCTGTTTGTAATTGTAAATGTTCGTTATATCGTAACTAACTCACATTTACTATTTATGGAATTGAAAATTTATACATTTAGGATATCAGAATAATATGCTAAAACATATATTTGTAATGGGGTCGTTTACCATATTTTTTATTGCCGATTCTGATAGGGTTTGTAAAATAAAAATGCACATATTTTTCCGTTATTTGAACCGTCAAATATTTCTCGAGTTATAAGCGGCGAAAAGCTGATGTTTTTAACCCCTTCGGAAAAGTAGGCATGGTACAACCTCTTACGTCATCCACTTCGTCCGATCACGACTGAGCCCGCGAAGCTACTTCGTCTTATCGCAAAGGGGGGAACACAGCTGACTCTGCCAATAGGACAGTTGCGACAGGATCTGTGCGAGCAGACCTTCCGAGAACCCCCCTCCACTCTCTTCCCTTCCCCTAAAAGCAGTCAAGACGGGAGGAAAATAACGTCAATGATATCAAAGCAGATTCTTCGGTTGCGTCACCTTTTTCTTATTTTAATTTTTGATCTATTAGTGAATGGTTGTGGTTAGAAGATTAATTTTTTCACTAAAATTCTTTTTTCGTTTCCGTATAACGATTTCGTGTACAAAATTGCGATTCCGGTTCCGAGTGAACGCCCTTATTATGGGTAAATACACACATAAAAGGTATACGGCATTTATATGCTTTTTGGGGGCCCTCGAAGCTCTAGCTTTCGGGGAATATTTCCATGTTTGTCCATCCTTGCATCAACATTTACGTAATACCCTGCAAACCATAAATGTGTGAGGCAGTAGGTGAATTCACACCAAACATGTATTTATATAATGCTTAAAAAGGATTAGTAGCTCATATATTTAGTCTAAACTTAACAATTCAAAAAGGATTAAATTTGCAAAGCAAACATTCACAAACATACTTTTAGCTGGATTAGCTTAAATTACCGAACTGCAACTGCTTATGCTTTCCGTTGAAAAACACTTGTATATATATATACTATTGAACATATTCACTGCTATTCATATCCCTAATTGTAAAATTCATATCCCTAGATACGGCACTGGCTGCCACACGCTCTTGCGGTGGCTCGAAAGTTAAAATGTAGATTTATTCATTGGCATATTCCCATCTCAGCCAAGTAACCAAATATTTTTCATGGCGGAAATTCCCTCAGCCCCCCTTTACAGCGACTGATAATTTATTTGCTTTGTTTTCGTTCCCCTTCATTACCTCTTCAATGCATTTTTGGGATTGGGTAGTATCCAACCACTGCCCAGACCCCCGGCAGTCATCTCCCTTCTCCCCACAACTTCCGGTGCGTCATAACCTGCGGCGCGATCCCATTAGCAGAGGGCAATGTGCGGCGTAAAGGTGGGAGCCATTCCCAGGGCAGGCAGGGTACCCCAAGTCGGTTCCGGAAGCACTTCCTCCTGCCCTTTGACTCCTCCCATTTCATCAGCCTATCGACCAACCCGACCCTTTGCTACCTTTCCTCGTGAAAAAAATGAGACATTTCACGGCTGCCCGCCAATAAGGCAGAGGCGGGAATCTCTTTCTTTATTCGATTGGTTATTATCGTTGTCTCTCTCTCTCTATTAGAGTGGAAGAGTGAAGTGCTTCTCGACCTCTCAAATCTCCAGTGTGATTCTGCGATGCTTTGGGGAAGAATTAATGCCTGTTCAAATTCAACGAAAGGGGGCAAATCATCCATGCGTTGCGTAAGGACGAAGTGTAAGGGTTCGGGCTAACAGTTACAATGGAGGCGTTTACTCGGAACCAAAATCGCAATTTTGTACAGAAAATCGTTAGATGGAAACGAAAAAAGAATTTTAGTGAAAAAATCAATCTTCTAACCACAATCATTCACTCATAAATCAAAAATTAAAATTTGCAAAAGGTGACGCCCACCAAAAAATCTCCTTTGATAACATTGACGTAATTTTCCTACCGTCCTTGACTGCTTTTCGAGGAAGGGAAGGGAATGGAGGGGGGTTCTCGGAGGGTCTGCTCGCACAGATGCTGTCGCAACTGCTCCGATTGGCAGAGCCAGCTGTGTCCCCCCCATTGCGATAAGGCAAAGTAGCTTCGAGGGCTCAGTTGTGATTGAATGAAGTCGATATACGTCAGAGATTGCACCACGCCCACTTTTCCGAAAGGGTTAAAAACATCAGTTTTTCACCGCTTGTAACTCGAGAAATAATTGACGGATCAAAAAACGGAAAAATATGGGTCTTTTTATTTTACAAACTCTATCAGATTCGGCGATTAAAAAATATGGTAAACGACCCCATTCTTTATCAACATGGAAGTGGAGATTCAGCCTTCCAGTACGAAATGATAAATTATTTCTTTGTTCAAATAATAATAATGATGTTAGAATGAAGGCTTGCTTGGTTTTTAAGGTTTCCTGTATTGTTCGTTGGTATCATTTGACGATAGTTTCGCTATCATTCCAGCGGAATTCTTCAGGTCCAAAGTAGCGATGCTACGTTTTCTCTGACTTAAAGCGGGTCTTCACTAAGAACACTATAACCACCCAATCGCGGTTCACCCGACTAAAAGAGAGGCCTATTTAAAGTGGACAAAACATTGCATCGCTCTTTCGGACGTGAAGAACTCCGCTGGAAGGCTGGCAAAACTGCCATCAAGTGAACGCGAGGGAAACCCGAAAAACCAGCAATAATAATGTTGATACAAGTAACAAGTAGCGAATAAACAAAAGAATTTACGAAAATATCTGTTCTATCGCATACCTACGAACAGCTGTTAGCAACGGTATCTGTACACCGAGCATTTGATCAAAATAGGATTGCTAAAATCTACATTTACATCTACTGAGCACTCTGTAAGAGCCACCTCTTGGGTATGTGGCAGGGGGTTAATAATTACCGAACATATACCACATGTACATACATAAATGCAACTATAGGTAAAACACCACTACAATTAACAAACGCATTAGTTATGCGTCAACCAGGCCCTTGAATCTAAACGATATGTATCTGCGTAGGAATGCCTACCAGGCATGTAATGGCGCTCTTAACGTGAGTTAGTAGTTTTAAAAACATATTGCTAAGGTTAACTTAAGAATGGGAAGGATTTTCTTTTTGGGCAACCTCTATCTATAATTTCTTTGGAGGAAAATTTCGCGTGTTTCCCTCGAGGTTGCATTGTAGTTTCGCACCGACAAAGTGGGCTGAAATCGAAAAAACATGGACAGAACTCAAAAAGTTGGTTTTTGCTGCCCGGACTTTGAAACTTCGCATGAAGATTCTCCATTAATCGGTGCATTTGATTTTGCATGCCATTTGTTGTGGGTATCGCGCATTAACAATTTACATGGGGTCAAAGTTGATCAAATTGAGCACAAATTGGCCTCATTCACTTTCCCCTGAAAATATAGAAAATCAAGCTGATGCTAAACCCTGGAAGATAAGACTGGAGTAAAAAGTGATATCATGGAGTAGAACAGTTCTCGCCTTTAATTACGTGTAAGTAACATTACTCAATTTTAATATTATCCATAGATATAATACAAAACAGTGGACCTTATTTTCTATCAATTGTTTATCTTCATGCAAGAAAATATTTGAAAGCTACATCGAGCTACAAAACAATTACTTACATATATCACAAAATCAGCTTATTAGCCTCGACAGTGTATTCCTGGTTGCCGGCGGGCAGGAGTGGAGAACGCAATCGGAAATAAATTTTACTTTCCGCTCCCCAACGTCTCAAAAATTCTCAATAGATTCTAACTTAGGCAACTTGGTAGAATCTCGCTCATGATGCACGGAAAATATTAATAAAACACTGAAGAAAGTTGCTGAAACAAACGACTGCCTCTCTGTGCTCTCAAACTAATTTCACGCTAATTAAAATTCGACCAAACCTTACGCTAATTTTTCGTAACTTAACTCAGGTTTCGCGCTAATTTTTTCTACGAACGGAGCCATTATAGGTAGGATTCTAGAATCTAGCACTAAGTGTGCGCTATCGTTAATTTCACGTAAACGGTTTCCATAAATCGGCCTTTAGTTCGCCATCGGCTTCAGGGTGAAGAGGATGGTAGAGGAAGCTGATATACTTTACTAATAGCAGCATCGCACACCACAGTGGTTTTAGATTTAAGGAGGTTGGCTCGCGACTGCTTGAGTCAAGTTGTCTGAGGAATCTTATTAATTTAAGTACAAGTATATGCCTTCTAAGTGATCCTTACTTCACAAAGAAAATTACCTAAGCTATTGAAAGACATAAGTATCACAAGAAATGCGATTTAAAGTCGAAGGGTTTCTTTTTTATGATAATTTTAATCAGCTCGACTCTGAAGTCAATTCAGCATTTACTTTAAAGAAATAAATTCATGTACTCAACGAATATACTAATGTATAACACCAGAATATTACTATCAAACATTATGTTATAATATTTTTCTGAAATATGCTTTAATATCTCATTAGTAATGATATTATTCATACACCATACATTTTACATAGAGCGACCGCAGTGCCACTTGAAGACAACTAACGCATTTCGTCTGCTATAAGCGCAGAAATTGGTGGATTTAGCGAAAAATACGGTGGGTTGATGCCTTTTTTTCGTGTCATTTTATTTCTTGTGAAATTACGCATAAAATATCAGTTTTTTGCAAAAATGACATGTCACTATGGTATTTTTAAACGTTATATTCCCATGTGATGGCCATTCTCGCCGTTAATCGTGTGTAAATTCAAATGCAATTTGTGCAAAAAGGAGTATGGGTTGGTATAATTATCTTTACTTTATTAGACAGAGGAACTTTAGTTCTATAAGTGCTGAAAATATAAAAAATATGACATGACTTTCACTTTTCGGATCAACCTCCTTAAGTTAGCTTCTTAATTTACGTTCTTACATTCAATGTAAACCGGCCTTTATGCAATCGGTTCTCTCTCCTGTCTTCCCCCACCGCCCGTCTCGCCTCCCAAATTTCCACGTGGTTTTTTTCTTTTTACTTCATCCCTACGTGGAAACAGGAAGTCCGCACCGAGTAATCTCTCGGTAAATATGGGGTTTGTCGACTCACCGCTGCCGACCTTCGCAACGTGGGCTTTTTTTGGTGTGTGGGAGCAGGTGCTGTCTTCATTTGCCCAGTTTGGGATCTAAGATGGTAGCCCATCACTCCCTAGAGAAATCTGATAGGAATCTGGCGGAACCATGATTACGAAGCGTGGTATGATATTCTCGGGGGACGGAGGCGGAACGAAAAATTAATCAAGCCATCTGCGAAGTTATGTTGCTGCCGCGATAACGCCACTCCGTGCGGCTGCAGATGAATGATAAAGTCGCAAGTGTGGGCACTGCTGCCAAAACGGAGACAGATTAGTCGTCGGTGGGCTACTATTTGTTTCTTGCTCTCCTTAATGATACGCTCACGCGTTTTTCAAAGATGACTGAGCTCATTTACGTGGCATAATACGTACGGGGAAGGAAACTCTTCGTAGATGTTGTGAAACAGTTTGCTCAAGACCGCGGAGGAAGTCCGAATTGCTGTTATTCAGGGGAAATTATCGGCAACTGAGCTCATTTGCGTTGTTTACAACAGGTGAATTGTTGTGTATAGTTGGGAATATTTCAGAGAACTGAAGAAGGTGGCGAGAAACCCTACGTAGACATTAGCCTGCTCTTAACAAAATACGCAAAGGGACCTTCGGTTTAACGTCCCATCCGATGGACAGGGTAATACTGAACTCGATGCTATACACGCATCACTATAGTGGGGTATTCAATTGAGGTGCATATTAATTAAAGCTTTGCTTCTGCCGGTATCACCCTGGTCCTGTGTTCCGATGTCTAGCATTCTAATCTCCACAAAAGCCACATCCCTCTACACCTTGAGTTCGGACAAAGTTCACTGACACATACGGAGGAAGTACAGAAGTCTTGCTGTGGTACGGGAATGGATGGATCATCATAAAGTTGTAAGTTACGGGTATATGGAACTGGGAAAACATGGATGAAAAAAAAGATAGTTTAGTTGGCCTTGCAAGGCAATAGAGTTGGAAATCATCTGTGGAAAGAGATTTGCTGACCGGGGATCGAACCACGGACCTTAGGATTGCCGGGCCACCCACAGGCCTCCTCGCTACCCAGGATTCCATATCCCCAAGGCAACATTTTTTGGAAGACTGTGCAGAAGATAGTTCTAAATCATACTGTAGGATAAAGGTCCGTGGTTCGATTCCCCATCCAGGAAACCATTTTCCGCTGACAATTTTCTATAAACTTGCCTGCCATTCACCGTGGCAGAGTATAATCTTACTTGCATGACAATGCTCCTTAGCAATATTCGGCTTAACAGGCCATGAACCTGCTTATCGACTCCAGATTAGGAATTTAGTTGTCTCGCAATATTATGCAATCATAACCATCAAGCAATTAAGTGATTGGTATCATAAAATGACAAAAGTCAACCAATTAAGCCTCATAGTGGGGGTTTACAGTGCGCTGTGTTAAAAGAGAAAATGTTCTCTTTTACAGCTACACGATACCTAGAATTTTCATCATCAGCACCGTCATTGCCAGCCATCAATCATAGGAGTTATTTAATGCTGTTCTGCACTCCATGCTTACCTTTATCGGATCAAGTCTAAGTGTTAATATAATTATCCCACCTTGGGTATGGATATTTGTCTGAAAAACTTAAATTTAATGGTGCTATAGAACCTTAGCTGTTGAAAAACAAGCTATTTAATACAATTCAACGATTACATAAATCGATTCCGCCACTTTTTGCATACATCTAATAGGACGTATTCATTTGCAGACTTCCCTTTCATAGAATCATTAAACTTATTACATATTTAGAATTTCTTGATATTTTGGTCCGTATTCGAGTGGTTTTTGGAGAGCACTTAAGTTCATTTCTCCGTCCGTCGGACGAGACGCTAAACCGTTGATTCCTCGGCTTTCATTAATACAAAATTGCCTTTCAATAATACGTAGTGACCTAATGCCGACACCGTATTTCTCCTCCCCCTCCCCCTTTTCAGGAAATTTCCTTTGTCCATCCCACCCACCTACCTGCCCTGAATGTCGCGAATGACCTTTTGGAAAGCCATCATATGTACTACCGAGTATCCTCAATCTTGCGTTGGATCAAACATCGCGTGAAGAGGGCTTTAACTTCCCATTCAACGGTTGGTGTACTGAACTCGAAGTGTTCTCCATGCAGCACTCAAGTGGCACGCACGTAGCCCGGGGAGAGGGGGGGGAGGGTGGGAGCATCTTGGGCTTCAGCCCCCCCCCCACCCGAAATTTTTTCCCGATGGTTTTGTTGTTCTGATTTTTACTGGGCATAATAATTCGGATTACTCTGCGTATAAAAGTTGTGTCTTGAAACCTCCCGGTCTGAGGCACTTTTCAAGTGTGGTACAGCCTTGGAACCACATATCAATGTTTACTCTTGCGTCCCATCACGCTCGTTGCCTACGTTCCAGCCATAGTTTCCCGGGCAAATATTCAGATTCGTGGAACACCCTCACTTTTCATATCGCGGAAAATACGTGTTCATGGTGATCTTCGTGAGTGCGCAACTGACTTTTCGTAGTCCTGAAGTCATTTCCTAAACTCCCGTAGCACTGAGGGGGCACACGTTTACCAGTACACACCTGCCTTTCAAACGAAAGCCAACGCCCTGAGTAAAAAATTCCTTTATCCCCCGTCTTGGCTCCGGATTCGGGAACATTATTTTAAGGACGTAGAAGATGTAATGTACGACCCGACTGGGAGGGTCCAAACTAATTCAGGGATACGATCTTTTTTATTTACGCGATGAGCGATTCTTTTCGTATAAATTGACTCGCCTCTCCAAGAGTAGCAAACATTAAAACCATAATGAAAGAGACTAGAGAAGAATACATTCTCAATCTACAGAATAACGAAGAACACACCATTAAATCGCGAAGTCTAAAAAGCTAAACATTTGGTATAAATTATTACTCCCGAAAGCCCAATACGATGGAATAGGTACAGTTCACGCAATAAACGGCGTACGAAGCCAAATAAAAGCCCAGGGCAAAAAATTTAAAGAATAATTAAGTGCCTTCTGAAGAACAAATGTCCCGTCGCAGTTACACTCAATACCAAAGATATGGAGCAACTAAATCGAGATTAGTTTTTCAATTGGATATTTTTTTTAATGCTCAAATCAGAGCTTTGGTATGGGGTTGAATAGTGGTCACTTGCATTAGAAATCTATTTACGAAGCATTTACAAAATTACTTCAAAAAGTGATGGATTTCACATTTCAACTTTATTTTAAATGCATTCTCCCAGGTCTATATTTTCATGCCCTATACTGACATCAATTCTAATACAGAATCCAATACAAAGAGGTCTGGGCTCCGATGCAGAACGCGACTTAATTTCAATTTTAACTATCTCAATCGCCCTAAATGTTTTGAATTCGCTCATTATCAACGGAACTGATATTGGTTGGAACTAAAAATGCACCTTTTATCACGTGAGTGAAAATAATGAACAATGACAGACGCTAGGAAATAAAACAAATTTACCCCTGTGATTTGTGTCCTTAACAATGATAAAATCTTCGAAAAATTGAGTTGGATTTGATCGATTCGTGATCTGTTGGTGAAATACAATATATGTGAAGCAGTACTGAATACTTTTTTGGCAGTATAGTCCTAGTCACACACTTTTTGAGCTAAACCTCATTTTTAAGGTTATACTAACAATGTATTACTTAACTATAATACAATTAAGTATATGTGCTTTGCAATCACTTTAACCTGTTAATGGAAACTTCTAGTTTGAAACATTAACGTGGTAACCAGTTCGGTAAGGCCTGGCAAGCTAAAGGTTACGGGTTCAACACTCGACCAGGACGTGAATGTTGTGTACTTAGACCTTACCTTACCTTACCTTACCTTAGATAGGATCTTACGTTAGACGGTGCGATATAATATAAGAAGAAGAGCGGCTTACACCTAAGACTTATACCATTTAAAACCTTTAAAAGGTATTTTAAAACTTTTCATTAATTCCCTCCTATTGTGTGTGGGACATTAGTCACGCGGGTTGCGCGCTTTGGGTACCACGTAACTACCTCCGGTCCTCACGCGAGTGGACGAGGGCTTCTTGTATCCGCCGGACCTTATCGAGGCGATGACCGGAGGTGCCTTTGAATTTCGGTGGAGGCGTGCCCCATGGCTGCTGATACATCTGCGCCCTCTCCGAATCTCACCGCTGCTCTAATTATTTTTTTCCCCGCCGAAAGAACTTCCCATCGCTTCCGTGATCTTAAAATGAGACCTTGGACGGTTCCTTCCGTTCGACGGGGGTTTTCACGGCCCGCTCCGTGGGGTCGGAGAAACAATAGACTCGAGCGTCTCCGTCAGGTGCGGGGAGATCGGAATATCGGCAGATGATGGGGGAGAGGATTCCTCTGCCGTCCGAGTCCTCACCTGTTGGTCGCAGCGTTGTCCGGAGCCCGAACAAACCGCTGCGCTCCGAGATGGAATCTCCCTCGTTCTCCGGACCCGTGGCAATTAAAAGGCTTCTCCACCTTCTTCTGTGCCTCGCTAACCCCCCCTTGAGGACTCAATCCCTCTCCCTTTTCCCCTCTCCTCCCACAGGGGCGAGACCAATTTTTCTTCAAGATCATCGCCGGAGAGCAGCTGTGCGAGTCTTGGGGGTCACACCGGCCGAGGTGGTTTCTCTGCGAATGTCGGTCGTTTTGGGCAGTCGAGATCCTTCATGCCAAAATGGGTCCTTGATATATTTTCATTAGATGCATGGCGATGTGGTGGATTTGTTTCTCGCTCCCTCAACACTCCAAAAGGTAGAGACAATTCTATATCCACTAGTCGTATAGAACTGCATTTGAAATGCTCCAGCTTCTGAGCTTCTATTGCACTGCACTACTTTAGCATAGTGGTTGGTTATGGTTATTTTGGGAAAACGAACGAAATCCCTGATGACTGGGATCTGTGCCATTTATGCCATTCTTTTATAGTTGGATATTTGGGCAGAGTCAGAAATTTGATAGGAAATGGAGGAAAGGGGTAGAACTAAAGTAGCCTACTCTTTAGGAAAGGCGCCTAAGTCTCCAAGATGATACGTCCCATCCGACGGACGGAGAACTACGTTTAAGTGTTCTTTAAACAGCACTCACGTCGGGACCGGTACACTAGTGAAAAATCAGCTTTTACCGAGATTCGAACCCGGGCCGTCGAGATGATAGAAACGTTGTGGTTGCGTGTTGGTTATATATTCACCCGGTTTGTGAAAATGATTGTTTTTATCTCAAAGGGAATAAGGTATTGAAATGACATTAATTCCTATTTCTACGAGGTCTATAAAAAATGAAAATAACTATAATTTACCATCAATATAAATTTACATACGTATGTATTTACTATTTGCACATTTTCTACCGTTCAGATCCCGCTAAGCTCGATGGTGGGCATTTAACAAAAGGCAGTTTTTTAAAATACCGTTGGTTCGGATATTTACCATAATAAAATACATAGGTCATATATGCATCGCCTCCTTTAATTAAAGGTTTTCTTAGCATCAATATCCCGTTAAAGTAAAATACGTGTTAGCAGGTGACGTCAGTTATTGCGTAATCCGAAAATGTACATACGTTAAGGTAATACGTGTAATATTATTCCCAATCGAGATATCGCAACATCCTCACATTCTCCAATTCCTTCGTTTATTTTAGCTAACACTTTTATCATCAGTGGATATGTTATGCTCATTTCTATTTCACAATAATAAAAAGATCCTTGGGCGGAGTTGATAGGGCCATTGCGCACCGGCCTGACTACTCAAAGGTCGCGGGTTAGATTCTCGCCACGGGAGTGGTTATACTTTTCTTCATAGGATTACGCTTAGAAATCAGTTACATTATAAGATGAGATATACCTGTAGCAGTTGGAGTGCATTCAAAGTTAATTATTATACCAATATTTTGGTACAATTATCTACTAACCTGCCATCAGCAGTGTTTGATCTGAAATTCTCCCTGGCTGATAATGGTGTGTGAATGTATGGGGTTAGAGATGGCACTGTGGCACCAGTGATTTCCTAGGAAGCTCTTGTGCTCATCCTCATCGTTTCGTGTCTGTCCCCGCATTTAAGGGAGTTCAGACGGGAAGGAAAGATACAAGGATGAGAATGGAAAGGTAAGGAGGAAGGGTGAAGAGAAACCCGGCGTCGACACAAGCCTGCTTTTGACGTTAGGCAAAAAGTGGAGCATAGCTTAACGTTCTGAACTGGAGTAACTGGGAGTACTGAACTCGAGTGCTCTCCGCGGGGCGTTCAAGTAAGGGCCGGATTACCAAAAAAAACTATCTGTCATTGCCGAGTTTTGAACCCGTACCCTACTATCGGCGCAAAAAAAGTAGAACGCTGAACTTTAAGCATTTGTATGAAATTCTGCCGAAGCTCCATCGAGTCGGGTAATATATCGTTCTACTCCTTGTTTATTTGACTATAGCATTAAATCATTAAAAAGTGTTTAAACTTAAACGTTTAGCTTCTACGGTCAAAAGAGTGAAGAAGAGCACGCTAGAAACTAGGAGAACGGCGAAAAGGTCTTCTTCTTCATCTCGTCACAGGCAAAATATTTGATTGGTGCACTTCATTGTTGTTTTTTTTAGAGAGATCAACATATCCGCATTACAAATATTAAAAAAAAATTAAATTCGACCCATTTTTTTATTTTTAAAAAGGCCTATAGTTCAATTTCAATTTCCGAGGTGTAGAAAAGTACATGAATATCGAGGTTACGTATGCTATATGGAAAAAATATTTCAAAACTTTTCTTGTAAGGAAATTTTGATGTTGTTCTTCTTACTGAAAATTAACCGCAAAGACGAAAATCGTCCCGCGGCAATGCACACTACTATTTTACACTGTTGGCAATGGTGAACTCCTGGTCGCGCGCGGCTCAAATCGCTGGTAATACGTCCGTCGATTGCTATGTAAGAAAAGCATGTATATTAACTATCTAAACACTCAATACATGTAGTTAACATTTAATTTCAAATCATTTATCCATTGAAATTGTCGTCATAAGTAACAAATACATAATGAAACGAAAGAAAATAACACTGAATTAATTTAAAAACATCTACACTGTCTGTATTTTATCAATATCAAATAAAACGAGAGGAAACAATCGTCATAAATGACAAATAAGTTGATTATCACGAGAATGTTAACAATTATAATATTAATGTTAACAACAATGCTATTTGACAATGATATTGAAAATATACGGACAGTAGTACTGGACACAGGACAATGCAGTACCTACTTTTCTACACCTTCCCTTCCTCGATCTTGTACCCAACAATGGACACAGCTTGAGTTTTACTGGACGTTTCCAAAGGCCTCTTTCAGGTCCGAGCACGGGAATCCTGTGCCTCAACTCTCTAGTCAATGGTCTATTGCAGTCTTTTTCAAGCCAGTATTAACAATGAAAGAAACAAGTTTGACGTTAAGTTGAACAGTGATGGCGATCCATTAAAAAATTCGTTAGACGAAATTCTTCATATTCCGAAAACATCATAATCTTCGCGAGACTTTCGCAGTACTTTCGCCTCGTGCACCACCTGTCCTTAACTCCTCTTCGTCAACTCTTTCCTCCGAAATCATGCGTTTCCAACAGTCTGATCATTCTATGCAGGTGGACTGCGGCGTAAATAAATAAACAGTGCTCTTTTAAGCCGACCCGAACCGCCTCGGGAGTGATGCGCTCTAATGGTTCCATAAATGCAGTGGGTCTTCATTTACGACGTTATTGCGCCCGAAGATACAAATAAAAACGTAATTACTCACTCTTGCCCGACTGCTCGTCTCTCTACCCCCTACTCCTCCTGTATTATCGCGTAATCCTGGAATAAAGGAGGGACAGGATGAGACTAGCTGCGGCTGCGACGGAGACCCTGCTCGTCGTTCTTCTTCATTTCAAGTTCATGATTGCATCCCTTTAAGTTCTTGGCTGTAAAAATTGCGAGGATTTTTTTTCAGCCGGGATATGGGTCGTAAAGGTCCGTTAATTGCCGAATTGTTCCGCACGAGGCCGTTAAAACCTGGTTGTGGAGGGAGACGTGCTCGAGAAAGATGGAATTGTAATCGAGTCCAACGCTCAAATTCGTTTCTTGGAATCCATGAAGGAATGACACATCCAGTATCTCCCTTTCATGACTTTTCCTGCAGTAGTCTTTTGTTTAGTAGCAAGGAGGTGAGCATGTACTGGAGGAGGCATCGAAGATGATTTGTGAAGCCAGAAGCCATCTTGGTAGGCACGGGCATACGGGCTTGTTATTCAAGATACTCTTACAAAGGAGTTAAGGACATGGATGGTTTTTGCACGCGGTCAAACGTCTAGTAAGATCAATAATGATATTCATTTTTATAATTCATCAAATAGACTGAGAAATGTGCGAAAACATGCAAAAAGTGACAAATATGTTGTTTAAATAGGCTAAATTCGAACCAGTTTTTGTAATAAAATTTGTTTCCACGGGAATCAAATGCAATTATGCATACCATAAATAGCCTTTGGGAGATTACTTGACAAAAACTTAGTGAATGTGCTCTTATTTTTTGGAATGTTTCTATAATAATAAAGAGATATAAACTTGTGAATTCCGCTGATTTAATGTCGGTGCTACCGGTTTCAGCAGTTAGGCCATCATCAGGTAGGTACATAAAAGAAATTATTTTCGTCAAGTGCCTTTATATATTGTAAGGGAACAGGCGGCGGATGGTTGGGGGAAGGAATGTGAGCGAAGGTTGCGGGAAAGGGATTATGGGCAGGTTGAATAGGTCGTGGGTTTTCCGTGGGTAAAGCAACTGAAAGTAGGGGTGGGAGGTTAAAAAAAATAATGTCATTTAGATTTAACAGTCCAGGGTCTTTGCAATGGAGACCAATCTCTCGATGTTCCCAGGCATCCAGCTTTCGGCCTTTGGGGGCTAGATGGAGGATTTGGGGTCTAAAGGAGCTGTGGTGATTTCAATTAGGTGTTGTGCGAAGCTGGAGGTCAGGTTACCGTTTTGGAAGCAGTTCCGATACTCGTTCACGCACTTTAAGATATTCTGATGCCATTGCGATTAAATTTGGGTACGATTTAATTGTTAATGATGAATTAATACTGTCTTGCAGTCTTCATAAGAGGCCTTACTTAAATATTTAAATAATTGTGCGCAAAGAATTGTGTTAAATATTTAACACTTTGCGCAGAGTAGATCTGGCCTAGTCTTCCCCATGCACCCCCATTTTGGCTTCTATGTCACCCATAAGCTAGCATACCAATGCCTCCTTCTCTACATTTTAACTTCGTTGATTGGTAGTGTGGGTTTAACCGCCAACGTTGATGAATCTAGAGAGAAACTCAGGGTTATGTGGGTCAAGAGTTTACATGGGACAAGATTCCTATTTCGAAATATTTCGCTAATGGCTCCAACAATCTCACTACTGGCCAACCAGTTCCTCAAAATTGCAACATATGAATCCATTCAATGACTGACAATGAATGACTGAACTTCTGTTTTCTTATATTTTTCTTTTTTTATTCCACCTTCATTTTAAATATTTTATAAAAATGAAGAATTGAAGCCTGTACACTCTCTAGCTATACCGATATATATTAGCAGATTATACAATAGCTATATACCGATTATACTATAGTTATATACCGATTATACTATAGCTATGCTGACGGATAATCATGGAAAACTGTACCTGAAAATAGCCTAGCAGCCGAAACTGATCGAGTGTACATAACTCTGTGGACATTAAAAAGTGTTTATTTTATCCATCATAACATCGATGACTTGGTATTTTTTTATCTGTGCATATGTTCGATGTCAATTTCACCAATAGTTTTAGCTATTGCGTTTATCTCATAATTTTGTGCTTCATCTTGATCAAAGCTCAAAATATGAGCAATCGCTTGTTAGAAGTAAAAAATACCATTGGGAAAATAATCCAGGGGGAAGAGTGCGCAGGCAGACTCATGCCCCAGGAAATGGTTCCGAAGTCCGCTCTCGAACTCAAAACGCTCTGGAATTTGCAAAAGCTTCCGCAGCACCTAGATACTTAAAATTCATCATGGACAGTCCTAAGGAAGTTGAGGACTGAGAGCTAAGGCCTAAGGTGGACGGCTTGACATTCAATAATGTTGAATAATATAATGAGCATAAGGCATTGTGAGAGGAACCTAGATGTTTTCACTTTGGAAAATGAAAATTCACCTATAAAAACAAAGATCAGGACAAAATAGAAACTTTCCTTAAATGTGGGGCAAGTTTACTATTTTGCTTAACCTTTTGTTTTGCATAACCTTTCTTCATATCAAAATTAGTTATTAGGAACCAATGTAATAATAGAAGAAAGACATTGTAGTAAATATGTCTATGAGCAAAATGTATCACTTCATCACAGAGAGAAATTACCAATAGAACACATGTGCATACTGATTTGTTAGGTGGGTGATCCTTACCACATTTTCATGTCACTTTATACAACCACTCTATGAGCGAGAAATACTAGGGTTTTAGACACAATTTTAAGCTTATTTGAGGTTGAGTATGAAAAGTAACTGAGTAAAAGAGGACTTAAGTTTTATTAAAAATTATTACAGATGAGCTTACTCTACGGTATTACTCAACTATCGATGCGCGATTATTCTACATAAAATCTCCAAATTACGAAGAATAGGATATTTTATGATCTCCCTCGAAGTTAACTGAGTTTTTATTAAAGTCGGTTGTTCCCTCCCCTCACTTCCAGTAGTTTAGAGCTATATCCCCATAAATCGTTAAAAAGGAACATTTTCTGTTGGCGGAATATATGCACGTACCTAGAAATAGGATCGCAGCAATACCCATACCGCTGATTGCTATCGTTCTCCTTAAATTGCTTTTGCTCGTTATGCTCAGGGAATTTTTATTAGGATGTCTCACTTCTCATCCTTTGTATGTCAAGGAAGTAACTTGATAGTGAAGTTGATAAACCTTTTGGCTGATTGTTAGAGGTTTCCGAAAATCCGGTTGGTGCCTTTGTATATAGATGTACCTCCGGATTCACAGAGACAGCATACGATTCCATGGGTACCCTGCAAAGCTTTCTGGAAAATCGCTTGAGTAACAGGGGAAGGAATTGCCAGCCATCTAGTTTTCACAAGCCATGAATCTCATTGTTAGCTTCACATCAGCTTAACTTCACCATCTAACGCACCTTAGGATTGAAGAGTGTGGCTTGATTTATTGACTCATTATATCCAAGAGTTATCGAGATGAAACAGAGCCTTTATTAAGGAACATAAAACTTGCATTTACATACGCATACTTATTTCTTGGTCTGCTGCGTTACCTCTTCAATCCTTTGGCCATTTACTCCTGCCACCTCCCCTTTCTGGGAAACTTTGTAAACGAAGACGTTAACGAGTAATTATATTCTGGCAAGTCGGAATATCGTGGACTAGCATTTCAAAACCGCTAATTTGGGCATGAATTGGTGATTTGAAAATTAGTAATTAAAGTCATGCTGTACATTTAAGTATTCTCTTATTCTCACCACGATTTTAATATCCTGCGGTGTTAAAGGAAGGTGCTGTTTGTAATAAAACATGTATAACAAGGGTTGATAGTTAAAAAAATTGATATGAGTTTACTCTTTATCGACGCGCTACTTATCGTTACTTATCACGTAATATTCATAATCAGTTGTCTCCGTTACTTATCTGAAATTTTGTGGAACTGAATTATATTTACGGGGGAACGTTTGGCCTCACAATGTCTAAAACTTATTTCCCTAATAATAATAATATTTAACCTCATTTGTACGCATATGTCTGCTGATCAACATTATAAGTTTGAAATTGTTTCAGCTTTCTCTGCCAGAAGTAAATTCGGGCTACTCCAATGAAGTGTATACTGACTGGAGTACTTGTTTTTCATCTCGAAGGTAGGGTCCGAATTTTGAGTGGAAAATATTATTTCGGCCCTTTACTTGAACTTTACCTATAATTCGGAATTTAGTTTTTTACTCGAAAACTTAAGGACGGTTTATGGAAAAAAATTAGCATGAAATGAACGTTAGCTTATACTTTCGATTAGTTTAAGATTCTAGAACCAGTCGGAAATGGCGGTTTTCATTGAAATAATGAAAGCGAAGCCTACTTTAAGTTATGGAAAAGTAAGCGTAAATATTAGCCCAATTGTAATTAACGGGGAATTGACCCGTAGTGTCGTAGTCGTTTGTTTCAGTGTTTTGTTAATATTTGCCGCACATCATGGGAGGAGAAGGTCATGGGATGAAAAATGTGCAGTAGAAGTCAACTAACTCCCTTTTATTCCATACTGGACGGCAGTTTTCCATCATATTTGACAAAAATTTCCTGAAGCTTTCCGACTGTGAATACTAAAGAACATGCTTAACACTTAGCATTTGCTATTAATTGTAAAATGTTGGGTCCATGGCGTTTAGTCCACGCTACTTTTTCTATAAATGCCCCAGGGGCATGATTTTACGACTGGTACTCAAGTTAATATCGCGCTAATTTTTGTACAAACCGGCCTTTACCTTCAATTCTTGTAATAAATTGTAGCCTCTTCGACGCTGTGCCTCAAGTTCCACAGACCCCGTGAATGCTATCCGAATGCTCATCTCCAATGATCGCTCTCCCGGAGCCTTGATGGATATTGTGTTGGCGTAGATCTCCCTCGATGGATCGGAGGATTTTTCCACTCCGCTGCTAATCAAAGGCGTAGATTTTCGGTGGCCTTGTTGAGACTGGTACTCGACGAAAGGGAAGTGGTCGGAGAGAAGGCGGGGCCGTCGAGCATCCACGGTGAGTGAGCAGACTCCGGAGAGTGAGACATCCGTGCATTATTCCGCTCTGGTTGTTTCGAGAGAGGGTCCGTCCCAGGGGAACGGGTCAGGAAACGTGACACCCTTGGGGGACGCTACCCCGCTAGAGATGGATCGTCCAGCGGACGCCCACGCCAGCGCCAACCTCCGCTCTTTCGAGGCCGCACGGGAAGACTTCCGCTGGTTAGACCGGGGAAGGAGGGAACTGTCCGTCGGGTTGGATGGTAGAAGCCACCTTCTTGTCGGAGCGGAAGATCTCTCGAGCTGAAACATCTATAAAGAATAATTCTTAGTTCGCTTAAAATTTTTAATGATTAAAAACGGTGTGGTCTATTCACCTGAAATCCTGGGATCGAATCCTGAAGAGGGTGTTGGATACGACAAGGCCTTTAGATTGAAACGCTTTCTCTTGTCACTTTGTGGTATTCCACATTAAAAATTTAATAAGGTAAACTTTTACAAACCACGTATGATGTTATGTGGTTTATAAAAATTTACCTTATTAAATTTTTCAAAACCACATAACATGCTATGTGGCTTGCAAAAGTTTACCTTATTAAATTTTCAATGCCTATATCCTTCGGATAAAAACCAGTGAATAAAATCCTGTATAATAATGGGAACAAGTTGGTGTGGTGGGAAGAGTACTGGCTTCCCATTCCAATTTCCCGGGTTCGAATCCTTGCAGAGGCAGATATTTAATTGGTTTATCAGTCTCCACCAGAATGCTGTTGGAGAGCACATGGGGTTCAGTGATCTGTCCGTCGGATGGGACGATAAACTGGTCCCTTTTGGCAACTTTTGATGAGAGGAGGCTAATGTCGACGCCTGTGTTCACTCTTCCTCCGTTCAAAATTCCTTCCCATATTCAAAAACCCACCTTTCCTAAATAGCGCAAATAATCTTAGCTACTTGTCGAGCCCTCCAAACAACTACTACTTCTGAATGCCAAGTCTTTCTGGGAAATCACAGGTGGTATACGGAAAATGTCCTTGCTCCGTTCCCCTAAAAAAGTACATTTTTCTTAATACTTAATGTGATCTATGCCTTTCAACCACACTAATCTTTTGGTTAAACATTGCGGTGCATATATTATCAGCGTGTCAGAAAATGTGGTAGAATCTTGGTGAAGTGATATAAGGTCCCGGGTTTGAATCCAGGAACGTCCAGTTGAACCCAAACTGAGTGAATTTCTGAGGGCCAAGTCCTTCTGGGATATCAAGACGGTACTGAGAAGTGATCTGGGTCCCTAACCTAAATAATGAGTTACGCATGCTGTTTAGTGGAAGTACTTGGTGAGTTACATTCTTTACCAGACCGGTATTTGGATTAAACACTGTGGTATGTTTATTAGCGGCATGTTAGCAGAATCGGTGGAGCGTTGTTCTAATTATGTGAGGTTCCGGGTTGGGATCGAAAAAAAAAACTTTAGACGTCTACGTCAACATAATATCCTGCAAGCCACTACACACTGTAAAAAGTAGATCTTATTTTAAGGTACAAAAGCGATCTGAATTTCAGATGCAACAATTTTAAGACAGGGTATGTTGAATTTCAGCAGTAATATCTTGTCTAAAAATAAGGCAGGTGAACGACTGAAAATCAGACCATCCAAAATCCTGCTTCCTCTGCTTCCTGCTTAACTGCTCCTGTACCAACCATCCATGTTCCTGCCTCTTCCGTACCTTAAATCCGTGTTCCTGCCTTACAACCAGACAGCGCTTAAATTCAGATCGCACTGAAAATCAGATCAACTTTTTACAGTGCAAGGTTGTGTGGTAGGGGACGAATTTAGCGCCAAAAATCCATTACATATGATGCTTAAAAATGATTAGTAACTATATTCTAGTCGAAAGATAACGATAAAAATTAAAAAAGCTAAGCAAGCCTGCACAAATATACTTTTAGTTGGTTTAGTTTTTACTGGAAGTCCCTATGCCAACATGCTAAAGTGACATGTCCGGTTATACCCAAACTGTGGAAAAATATTGTGTCTGGATTTTTCTGAGGATCTAAGGGGTACAGGGAAGGTATATAGTGCCCTCCTATTTTAATGAGTAAATTTGATACGTATTTGGGCTTATTATTTGGTGAGTTATACACTATTTTAACTAGAGACACCTTCGGGGTTGAACTGTGTTATGTTTAATAGTGACGTGTCAGCAAGATTGGTAGAGGGTAGTGATACTAAATAGAGGTTCCGGGTAGGTACAAATCCCTGTAGACGTCTTTGCCAACGTTCAGCTAAACTCGAGCTGAGAGATGTCCGACTAATAGAACTTCCTGAGAAAGCACATGCGGAACAGGGAGAGTATCTCTCTCCTCGATACTGATGAATACATTTTAATATCTTTTGGGTGTAATGTTTACTATACACCTTCCTCATGAACCAAATCAACCGTCAATGTAACACCGCGGTCGTCTGAAACGCCTGAAAATTAATTCCTGCAGTCGATGCCAAAGAGTGACTCAAAACTCTGGATACCTTATCCTTTTTCTTCATGTATTAGACATTGAGCTTGTCTCAACCTCGTTAATATTGCTTAGCCTTTTCATATTTTGTCTGGGAGTCCGAGAGATCTACTGCCTCTCTTGATACGTATCCACATGCTTAGATACTATTCTTCCTTTTTCCATTCGTTTTACATGTTCTCTCTGTCTATTTCTGTATCCTAGAAGCAGCGGCGTCGGTAGTGGGGGGCAGGGGGTGCCGAAGGCCCCCCCCCCAGAATTTGCCCCGGGCCCTTGATGAATGAGCAGTCTTCATTAATAAAAATTAAATTTTACTTGTTTCCAGTTTGCTTTGTCCCTTATGCTATATATTCTACCAACTTCATATGCTCTTTTAGCCGAACTCTAATCTCTACTCCCTCCTATCCGCAAAGCAATGCGGGCCCTTTTCTTAAAGCCGGTGTCCCACGGTAAATTTTTTCGTGAATTTATTCATGAATAATTCATGAATTCTCTCCGAGCAACACTGCGCATGCGCAAGCCAATATTTGGTGAATTTCTGTAAATATGGAACCCCTGTTAATTCTTCATGAAAGTCGACCACTGATTGGCCTAGCTGCGCGCATGCGCTTCGACCAGTTCTCTCCCGGAAGACATTTTGGAAGAAAGAGGAAAGATCCGGCCGTGTATTTCAGGATAATACGAGGTAAGAGCCACAGATATAGTTCATTTGACCTGATTGCTAATATTATTTCATTTTGGGGGAAATGCATGATTTATTTATGCAAATATTTTCGCTAAATCGTAAATAAGTAATTAGATTTAAAAACCATGCATTATTACCGGGGTTGCGCTAATTTAGTATTCCATTGTGAATCATTATTAACCAGTTTAGCTGCTCATGCAACATTTTCTGTGGATATGTAAATACTATAAGAATTGCCATTTAATAACTGCGTTACATTAACCTGAAAAGTATTGTTACCTACAGTATGAATGGTGCAATAAAGAGTTTTTTTGGGACAAGGATTCCATTGTAATTCCTGCTTTGTAAGAGGGCTATACTGATATGGATATTTTTCGTCGTCGTAGCAATTAGGTACCTACAATTCAAAATGAACAAATGGTCGCAAGAGGCAACGGCCATTGTAATAGAGGAGGTGAAGAAAAGACCGTTCCTCTACGAGGTCAAACATCCGAAATATCATCACCGTCTTGCGAGGAAGGAGGCGATGGATCATATCGCACAAGAAGTCAGTGCTGTACGGGGAAATACCTCAGGTTAGTAAGTCATTGCCTAATTTTATTGTCATATTACCTTATGGTGCTATGTAAGAATCACAAATCTGCTGTTTGCTGGGTGTTAAAATGAAGGTGAGCAATACATCAAAATGTTATAACTACCGTTGGAGATATCGTTGCAAATATATTAAGAAACAATTTTATTCTGCCAATCAAAAGAAAATACAAGTGTCGGGTTCATTAAGAAATTTAAAGAAATAGTGGTTGGGAATGAAACATAGTTATATAATTAAGAAATAGATAAGTCCCTTCTGTTTATTCTGTCTATTCTATCTGTTCTATTCTGTCTATTCTATACAGAAGTATTATATTATGTTGGGATACGATGAGGAATAAATCATGAATCCGTCAATAACATTGCAATATGCGTTAGTCAAAACGTCCTCATATCCAGCCCTATGAAATCAGAAATGTGTGTGTTGATTATTTTATGATGAACCTCACTCGCTGGTGCATGATGGAGATTACATTTGCTGAGAGTCATCTTGTGTCCATCTGTTAATAGTGCATGAATAGGATTAGTTAATTGCTAGTAAACAAGTATTGTTCACCAGCAATACAATTAAGGAAATATTCACAGATCGTGGTGTTGGAACTTGGCTGGTGGTGAATGAATGGGTTTTATTTTATGTTAGTCATCATGTACTGACAATCATCCCTGTGAACTCACTAAAATTAAGCTTAATTGGTGATGCTACTTTTAAATCTCCACTGTTGAATGAGTTAGATAACATTTCATTTTTGTCCAGTTAGATAACATTTCATTGTAGTCACTATGTCCTGATGACCATCGCCATGAAATAACTATTTGCACCTAGCTTACTAGGTGAGGCTACTTGCTGCTGCATCAGTTAGGTAACATTTCATTTTAGACACCATGACCTGATGACCATCCCCATGAAATAACTATTTGCACCTAGCTTACTAGGTGAGGCTACTTTCTGTTGCATCAGTTAGATAATATTTCATTTTAATCACCATGACCTGATGAATATCCCATGAAATAACAACTTGCACCTAGCTTACTATGTGAGGCTACTTTCTGTTGCATCAGTTAGATAATATTTCATTTTAGTCACCATGACCTGATGAATATCCCATGAAATAACAACTTGCACCTAGCTTACTAGGTGAGGCTACTTTCTGTTGCATCAGTTAGATAATATTTCATTTTAGTCACCATGACCTGATGAATATCCCATGAAATAACAACTTGCACCTAGCTTACTAGGTGAGGCTACTTTCTGTTGCATCAGTTAGGTAACATTTCATTTTAGTCACCATGTCCTGATGACGATACCCATGAAACAACTATTTGCACCTAGCTTACTAGGTGAGGCTACTTTACCTCTTCTACTGCTCCATTAGTTAGATTACATTTAATTTAAGTCAACAAGCCGTGATGACCATCCTTGTGAAATAACCATATGCGACTATCTTACTTGGTAATTTTGCTTTTAAATTATCTCATTCTGTATGATTATTGTGACATTTTTTTAAGTTAATATTTCCTACTCACCTGCCCTGTAAAATAATTAGATGCATCAATGTTAACTTTGTGGTGGAACTTTTTGTGCTGAAAGAGATTAAATTTCCTTAAAGTCAATTTGTGTCAGTTGTTGTTGGTGTCTTCATTTCATTGAATACAGGTTTTTTTACACCATCCTATGCTGAACAGTAATCTTTATGAAGCGTACTTCTTGATGAAATTTAGTTCGTGGTGCATGAGTGATTTTATATTTTCTATAGGTCAATGTATCCTATCTGCCAGCCCTGTCTTGTTCACATAAATTAAAAAAGTAAATCATGCAATTTAGCATATTTGGTAATGATACTTTTATTTTCTCATATAAGGTGATCATTTTCTGAGTAATTTTTCATCTTGTTTCAGGTGAAGATGTGAAAGCGAGGTGGAATGCATTGAGGTCCGGTTTCCAGGCCAACCTCTCAAAATTGAGGGCCATGCCAAGTGGCTCTGGCCTTCCTGGAGGCCAGGTATGGTACTTCGAGGCCCTCACATTCCTCAAGGACAGCCTGACCTCCAGGAAAGGATTTTGCAATATTGCATCCTCCTCATCGCAATCCTCATCATCCTCAGAGGTTAGTCTAAATGTACTTACAATTGTAATTGAAATGTTGGGTAGCTTTTGAGTAAAATTTTAATTTATTTTCCCATATCAGGGCCACGCTATTTTCAAATGAATGATACCACTTCCCAATAACTTTGGTTCATGATAGGTTTCTGAAATTTTGTTGGGATTTATGTATTGTACATGGTATGGAAACAGTTTGGTCTTGTTCGAAAAATGTATGTCAAAAAAGCAATTATCCAATTTTTTAAAAATCCAATCACTTAAATACAAAAATTTTATATCATTAAAAATGAAATCCTTAATGGAAAAGTATTTTCTTTATTAAAGGGAGAATTAGTGAAATTAGTGCTTGGAATAACTTAAATGATTATGGCATGAATTTATCTACCTCCATAGGCCCAGTGTTTTAAATAGCGTGACGGTAATTTACCTAGTGTTTGAAATATTGACTGAATCTTTCTTTTTACAGGCATCTGATTGCAATGCAATATCAATTATTGAGGAGGAACTTCCAGCGGAGGAAGTAGTGCAGGAGGAGGTTGTGCTGGATTCTACATCTCCTGGAAAGGCACCACAGGAGGTGAAGAGCCCTAATGTGGGACCTAAGTCTAAGAGGAGGAAGGTGGAAGATGCCTTCCTCGAGGATGCTGGGCAGGCAATGAAGTCCCTCAGCAGTAGTCTCCACCAGAAGAAGACGTCGGAGAGGGCATTTGCCGATTATATTGCAAGTGAGCTGGAGGAAATGGAGGATGGGGCGAAAAAAAAATTAAAGTTTGCCATTCTAAATGTTTTAATGGAACATAAGCAATAAAATTTTCAAGCTTAAACATTTGTGGTTTTTATTATTAGATATTGTATTGCCAGTCAACAGCCCCAAACCCATTGAAATATTCACAGAATTTCCCCTGAATCCATCTCTCATTTTCCCCAGTCCTGTTACCACCTTGGTTACCAATAGGAGTGAGTTGCCTATCATTATTTTCGGATGACATTTCTGCTGCAAAATTCTCATTTTCATTCAACAAGAAGTTGTGAAGTATCACACATGCTGTGGTAATTTCCTCCACTTTTTCCACAGATAAATTGATTGGTGTGAGCAGAACCCTGAATTTATTTGCAAGGATTCCGAAAGCATTCTCCACCACTCGCCGTGCGCGACTCAGTCTGTAGTTAAATATTTTTTTTTCGGGGCTAAGTCCCTGCAGACGGTATGGCTTCATAATTCTCCTGTGCAGGGGGAAGGCATCATCTGCAACAAACACATATGGGAGGGGAGATGCAGTTCCTGGCAGTGGCTTATCTTCTGGGAGGTTCAAAATATTCCTTTGGCTGTCCATTACTGCATCATGGATAGCACTCCTCCTAAAAATTCCTCCATCACTAATCCTTCCATTTTGTCCAATGTCCACACACAGGAACTTGTAGTCCCCATCAACAATGGCTAAAAGCACTATGCTGTCACTGCCCTTATAATTCCTGAAGAACGACCCGGAAGCCTTAGGTGGGCGAAAGGTAATATGCTTTCCATCCATTGCTCCCAGGCAGTTTGGGAAATTCCACTGCTCTAAAAATCCTTGGGCTATTACTTCCCATTCCTGGGCAGTGCATGGAGCCTGTAATTGATATTAAAATAATGTCCTGTTGAGCCATGGAAAATTCACTAACTTACACTTTACATTAATACTTCCATTTACAGGGTTAAGTTTTACATGTAGGTAATAGATATCAACATGATGTTGTGAAACTGGTAATTCAAGAGCACTACATCATTGTTTGAACAGGCTCCGTTAAGAAAATAAAATCAGATTTAATATTGGAGATGACGTGCCGCAGTTTTTTGCCATGAAAGAATATAGATCTGCAACATACCCACAGTGCTGAACATCCACATAGCAAGGCAAGCTAGATTCTGGCTGGAATCAAGCTGGATTAAAGAAAAAAAAACCATCAGAAATAGAACGTTGTGCTTTTGGCTGGAATTAAGTCTGAAATAACATCTTCAATTCCGTGAACCATTTATGTGTCTAAATTGAGCGGGAATCAAGCTTGCCGCACACATCTAAAATCAAGCCTTAAAAGCCAACGAAAATCCAGCTGGAATCAAGCCATTCATTTAAGTTGGATTCCAGCTGCAATGAAGTTGGATGTATCCAGGCAGAATACAGCTTGCATGCTATGTGCGATGCCAAGATATGACCAAGAGCACCTAAACTTTCAGTTTTACGGTCGAGTATAGAGTAATGCCTTTTACCTTAAGGTACATTGCCTGTAGATTTCTCACAATTGCTTCCAACACCTCAGCAACAATCTTCGAAATCGTGTTGTGAGCAATTCTCATGGAGAAACTTAAGCTCTTGAACGTCTCCCCTGTCGCTAAAAACCGAAGCGTCACAGCCAACCTGGTGCAAGTACAGAATTATTAATATTAGATCATGCATTACCCACTGATCTATAATGCTGATTTTCAGATCTATGGCACTAACGAATTAAAAGATAGTATTTCACCAATGCTCACCTCTGTCTAGAAGAAATAGCGAGTCGCATGTTCGTATCTACATGGGAAATATCTCCTGACACCAGGCCTAAGAGCTTTTCAAAACTTTCTTCAGTCATCCTCAGATAGTTCTGAAAGCTATTCGTATCCTCCAGTCGTAGCTCATTGTGCAATAAGCTTAAGGATCCTCTATTATCTTCTCGCCTCATAAGCCACGGTCTAACCCAATAACGGCGATTGCGCATTCTCCTGCGTCGTATTATCGCTGCTTCGCAAGCAGCGACTAGCAGTATCGCCGCAGCCATCTGGTCGTCTTCCATAACAAATGCTCTGCGGTGAAATCGAAGTGAATGTATCAAATTTTTGTCACTCAGTTGAGAAATTACCTACAGCACGTACCTATACTGGGCGCGAAAACTCATCTCTGTTTTGCTCATTTGGTACCGATCGTATACGACAGAGGGCAGCCCGAAGAATTTCTTCTTTTGTCCGTCTGTCGACAGCGCCAATTTCATGAATTTATCCCGCTCGTGTGACATAGGGGTCATAGACGTTGATGAAAAAGGTTTCATGAAACGATATTCATGAATAAATTCACGAAAAAATTTACCGTGGGACACCGGCTTAAGAGCCGGGCCGTTTTCAAGTTTGGCCCCTCCCAGTGAAAATAGTTCCGACGCCCCTGCCTAGAAGGGGTTCATCGATGTTTTGTAATCTGAGTTCAAGCCGTATAACCGGAATTATTCTCCAGTCCTATCGTGTATAGCCAGCAGCTTCTTATCACGTTTATTTAAGATGCTTGTAATCTTTATTAATTTGTTTTTGTGATAGCCTGATTCTCGCTGCCTTATATTCCACAAGGAATTTAGATCGATTTCTAAACTTTTATTAAGATTTCTTCTCTTACTTTACTTTTAAGGTTAGTTGTATTGTACCGCTTATGTAGATAGTGGATTCTTTCGACATACCGTCGAAATTTTCTGGATGACCCCATTTTGATATTTCTTCCGCACTGTCGTATTTTCGCGCTTTTTAAAAATATTCTTCCCTCTTCGTACGTCAAATTCCTCGTAGACTACTTCGTGATGAAGGGACCGGCACGAAATGGCGAATCCGTCTCGTGAATCCCCTCGGGGCATCCCGGAACTTAATTTCGTCCCGTCATCCTCATTTCATTGCGTCCTCGCAAAGCGTAAAAATAAATGTCGTTAGGTCTCTTTGCCTTTCCATTTAGTCCCGAAGCGTGCTCGGTGTGCATTACAAAGCGTATTTATTGCGATTGCCCGCACGAGTGGACGGTGACAGTTCCGTTTCTCGCATCTGGTGCAGCATTTTCCTCTGTGTCAAGAGGGGGTAGGAATCTATCGATCAGGATAAATCGAGACGGAGAAGTCAACTGTGACGCGACCACAATCGCCGTACCAGTTTGAACTAGGCTCGGAATACTTGGCGTATTCTTGATCCGAATGCAGGCTCATCCAATTAGCCGTATATTGGATTTTGTAGACCAGTAAACTTGTGCGGAACATTCGGACATTCAAACTTTATCCCACCCAAAAAAAAAAAACGATTTAGAACTTTTTGGGTTACTTCAATGAAATATCCAGGGAAGTGTTTATTCAAATGTGCAAAGACAGTTCATTAATGTGGACGACAACACAATTTACAGTACTTCGCATTAGTTATTTGCTTGCGCTTTTAAAAGCAACATACACGTCTCCTGGTGGCAATGATACTTTTTTCTTATTTGTTTATTTACAGCGTCCCCATGGATAGTTTAAAAATATACCCACACTAAAGTTAATAATACATTAAAGCCATAAATCTGTGCGGAAATTCCGTAAAATCAACCTTCCCCCCCTCAAAAAATGATTTAATTGTCTGCTGAATTGTTGAAATGAAACCGAAAAAGAGGAAGTGTATACATGGAATTACAAACTCGATTTATTAATGCGAACGTATTTACAACTTACTATGCTACTCTTTAGTTAATCATTTGCATAAATATCTGTCTCCTGGCGTCAATAATACTTTTATCTTCATTGGCTATTTACGCCGTCTCAATTTATCTTCTTTTTTATTTCTATGTGGTGTTCCTTTTTCACTATGGTGAAAGATTTTTCTTTTATCTTCAGAAGTTGGTAAATAATTTCTATCCACAGATGTCTTATGCATCGCTATAGGCTGTTAGCATTAGTTCAGTTACAGAGATATAGACAGGGCCGCGGAGTAAGACCCTTAGAAGATCTAAGCATTTCGAGGCCCTAAGTATGTACTTATATGATTTTGGTGACCTCATATATGCTTAAAAATATAAATAATTTGGACCATAAAATAAAATATTTTCAAAATATCAAAAATATAGGTACTGAAAGTATTATTTATTTATGTATACATGTACTTCATCTAAAAGTTCACACAGAAATATATGCGGTACTCCCTCCCTTCGATGAACTTAGCTCGTGCTTCTTTTGATTTATGGTTAATCCAACTTGTTATATTGAAACCAGAAGTAATATAAATGGTCTTAATAATAATAATAATACATTTTATATATTTTCTGTGGCAATTCCACCTTAGAAAAACAATACAAATTAAACATATACACCAGTCGGCATTTAACATGACGATAAGCAATTACATGAAGTATTATACATATATACATAAGTCAAAATGTTCTGTATTACATATTATATTTTACAATTATATGCAAAGGCGGGAAAGACTTAGTTATACAATGTAATAAATAGATATTCCCAGTATTTATCTTTAAAAGAAAATATGGAATGAGTACAGGTTATGTTCGTGGGTAGGGAATTCCATAATTTTATGGCATTAACAACAAAAGATTTTTCATATACATTGCTCTTGTGTGGTGGGTAGTAAAAATATGTTTGTTGTCTAACTTTTAAGGAACATGCAGTTGTTTGTCTTTTAGGAAACATATCAAGCAGGTAGGCTGGCTTATGATTACGGAATAATCTAAAAATAAACAATACCAAGAAATATTTTCTCCTAAGAGTGACTGTTAGCCACCCAAGTTCTCGTAGGTAGGGACTGATATGTTCAGATTTTCTTTTGTTATAAATGAATCTGGCACATGAGTTCATTAGGGGTCTTGAGTTAGAGGTCTTATATTCCAATCAGGCCGAGATCTTTCATGTACGCGTGACAATGTGGAATTCTCTGCTGTATTGTTTCTGCCTGGTTTATTGCTAAATTCCAAACGCAGCTTAATTTCTTTTAGTTCACCTTTACTGCATCTGCTCAGATGTTTATCAGCAATTAACTTTTATTATGATGTGCTCATTATACGTACCACATACTGAACGAGAACAGATCGAAATATGAAGTATAAAGCATCGAATTATGAAGTACAAAGCATCGGGGAGAGAAGGAATTAGGAGGAAGTGTAGGTGAGAAGGCAATTAGGGACAGTTTAGGCTATATTGAAATACTGTAGGCTCTTTGCAGTTAGTTTGAGAAAATCACCTTAGGTGCGTTGGAAAAGGATGAGAAAAACGGCATGAGAACTTTAAATTGAATGAAGACCTAGAAATTGTGTTCATGTGAAGAGTGAAATAATGTAGATAAAGGGCCGTTCGCGAAAATAGTGCAGCTAAGTGGTAATATTCCTCCAAAAAATACTGTTACATATAAAAAACAACAAAACAATGATGAAGAAATTTCACCATGCTATCCCGTAAAAAATCACCGAAACAGTTACGTAGGAACAATTCGCAAAATACTTGATGAATGTTGCAGAGGAAAGAGTTGCCCTAGATATTCAGCAGCCTTATAGTTCCTCAAGTGTGACTCACAACGTGCTCGATAACTTCTGTTGGGGAGACCTTCGATCAGCTTTGAACCAACATTTGTGTTTGGGTCGAATTTCAACGGGGAAGGAAAGCGGAAGGGAGTTTGGGAAGGCAAATCTGACGGGCTTCCCCACCTAGAAGAAACAGCATGGTGGCATCCGTTCAACGTATCAGGTTTCCTCCTCGTCCTATGACGTTGTGGGAATAAAAACGCGGCCAGAACGCCATCAAAATGGAAGAGATTTTATGTGAAGACCACAGTAAAAAGTACATGCCTAATTTTTCTGCTTAACATCCCTCAGAAGATCTGCTTTTAAAAAGGAAGATATTATCCTTTCTCCACATATTCCAGTAGCGTTGAGGGTAATTTAAGAATACCGTGAGCCAAACTTTAATAAACTTTATCTCGGCCAGTTGAGTTCTTATCTGATCTTCATTTTTTTTCTTGTAAATTTTCACCATAAATACACTTCCCTAATCATTTATCCAAAATCACCAGATGAGGAACGTTTCTCAAAAAGGTTCTAAACCTAGCGTAGCTGTAGAACTTTGCTTTGGGGGATGAGAATTCTGGTTATGCTGCCCCATTTAATCTACCTTTCAATCTCACCACCATTGAAATATTTATATCAAGGACGGGGTACAAACCAGGGGCCTTCAGTTTACCAGGCCAACATGCTCCCGACCTGGTTAATTCGGCCATTGTTTACAAAAATAAGCTCACTTTAAATGGTTATCACGTACTAGTTCACATTTATCACGTACTAATCTCAACGGTGTAGTTTGCATATAAATGTAGATGGATAGAGAGTATTTTCCGGCGACGGAGGTAGTTCAGAAGGATTTGCTATAAAATACTGCTCCAGGATTCGCACCCAGAGCCTCTTCTCAGTACAGAACGGTTCATTTAGCTCTACTATTACCACTTTACTGGACTGTGTAACTTACTACTAACTTCTTAATGAGGAATTAGACCAATAATTGGTACATGCTCACTTAGGGTGCTTTTCATTTTGGTACGGCGATAGCCGATTATCGAACGCAGGTGCCGTCGATCGCCAGGATGCAAATGAAATCAAACACAGCTGGCACCGCCTTTTCGCGCTTGCGCAGTCAGTTAAGGGAATTGGAGGGTAAATAAAGTAGCAATGAAGGGAATCGTCCGGTATAGTTCGAACCAGTCACACAATTCACCAATTTTGCTCGGTAAAAGGTACTGTGATTGAGTTTAGTAATTTTTTACGCATGTTAGGGGAATCCAGAACAGTAGTTCTGGAGTTCTGATTGATAAATGCCGTAGAATACCTTTCCTGTGTCTGCGAGTTTACATAAAATATTGATCTGGGATCTGAACAGAGACGGCAAATAAATCTTCATTTGTTTATACATTGTTTGACGTGACGTCACATTACGCCAATAGCTTTTCATCTGTTCGGCTTTCCTCAGAGCAGACAGCCACCGGCAGCCGGCGATAGACGGCGATCCAGCTAAATCGAAAGCATCGCGGAGTGGCGATCGCCGTCTATCGCTGGCTGTAGCCGCAAATCGAAAGCAGTTATCTACCATCTAACCTAACTACATTTTAGACAGATTGTAATTGTATGAACATGGACCCATACCATTATGAAATCATTAGCTTTGTATTTTTTCATTAAATTCATTAGCTCTGTATTTTTATGAGGAAGTAGACCAATAATTGGTACATTCTCACTTAATATCATCTACCATCAACTACATTTTAGACAGATTGTAATTGTATGAACATGGACCCATACCATTATGAGATCATTAGCTTTGTATTTTTTCATTAAATTCATTAGCTCCCTATTTTTATGAGGAAGTAGACCAATAATTGGTACATTCTCACTTATAACATCTACCATCTAACCTAACTGCATGTGAGACAGATTGTAATTGTTTGAATATGGACCCGTACCATTATGTTTTTTCTCACTATTTACCACCAGTCATTGTTGCATCAAGTGATTGCCATCAAGGTGTAAAGTAGAGACGGAATATGTGTGTTGAATGTAGAACGCGATGTTTCATTTCCAATCTCGTGGATCCACAAAGTTAAGCCACAAACGCTAAACTGTGTTCAAAGACGGATCCTTGCCTTCCATTCCCATCCTTGTACCTTTCTTCCCGATCTGAAGCGCCTATTAGTGCGGACATAGACTTGAAAACACCCCTTGAAAGAACAAAGACACGTATATACACCCTTCGTTGCTCGCTCTTGATGATGGCACTCATTTGCTGAAACCATGATCTGTATCTATTTATAAATAGTGTGGACGAAATATATAGCCATGATTACATTCCACTGTTATGTTTTTACTTATTGAAAATATATTCCCGGTGCGGAGTCAACCCTGCCACACACCTTTGCGTTGGCTCGTAGCGTACAGCGTGGATTTAAATGATGTGTTACCAGTCATCCGTCCCAATATTTTCGAACGATTTTCGGGAACTCCGTCGACGGGGAAAAAAATCGGTACGGCGCTGATCGCGGTCTGGGGAGATTTCCGAAGTGAACATCCGACTTTCGTTCCCGCGGACGCCCTTCTATTTACTTTGCGCCCCCGGGAGCATTCACCGTTACGAATCGAACACGTTTCGACCGATCGCAACCAAGTCTCCTTCATTCCCCCTTCGCCCGCGTTCTCCTACCTCGGATCCGATCATTTTCCTCTCCTCACATCATCGTTGCCCACCTACGACTCCCTGCAAATATCCATCCAGCATCCTCGTCGGGAGTACCGACAGGTTCGTGGTTGTTTCCTGAGCACGGGATCTGGACCGTGGGACGGCCTAGCTGATGATTCAACCGTTATCGATGTGTGACACGAATGTGTGATCGAATTATCGATGTGTGACACGTGCCGTTCGCGTCGCTCCTGTCGTCCATAGGGCTTCTTTTAACGTCTATTTTCCTGTTCTCGTGTTTGGTGTAGGCTCGTAGGAAGAAGGGACGAACACGTGTTTTAGTTTCGCCCAGCTTGTTGGATTTCCCCGCGAGATATCGTATTCGTTACCTACATAGCCAATCAGGGAAATCCATCAACCGGTTATCTTTGTGAGAATGCTAAACAATAATTTGTGTGCCCTTCAGACTTGCAGTTTGACCTCATATTGGAGTCTTATATATTCATTCTGTGCTTCATTAATAAACATATATGTGAGTATATGACGTGTGTGAGTATAATGACGTGCTTATGTTGCCATATAACATAATATGTGAGTATAATGACGTGTTTATGTTGCCATTTCCGTGAGAGTGTAAAACCACCTCATATTCAATAATGGTTATTCAAGAGCATGAATGAATGTTAATCATCATCATCGGTCAATAATCCTAGGATTGGTTTGACGCAGCCCTCCACTCGATTCTTCTATCGGCCAGCCTCTTCATATTGACGTAGCTCCTCTCTTTTACATCCTTCACAACTTTCTCCATATACCTCATACGAGGCCTACCGTTTCCATTCTTCCCGTTCACTTTTCCCTCGACGATTGTCTTCAATAGGCCATCGTGTCTTAAGATGTGGCCTATTAAGTTGTCCCGTCTTCTTTTTAGGGTTTTCACTAGACATATCTTCTTTACCACTATTCTTAAGACTTCTTCGTTTGTCACTCGATCGATCCATTTTATCTTCATCATCCTTCGATAGCACCACATTTAAAATGCTTCCATCCTGGACTTCTCTGCTTTGTTATTGTCCATGCTTCGCTGCCATCCAGTAGAATGCTCCAGATGTATGTTCTTATGAAATGTTTCCTCACTTCCACGCTTGTATTTGCGGCTGTAAGCAGAATAATGAATGTATAGTCAAGGCAAAAGAGCGATTACTTGCTCTGTCCACTACAGTGGATGTGGGAACCAACTACTCGCGGACCGCGCATGCGAGGGAGTGGGTTGGTGCCACCAACTCCGACGTATCATTTTAAAATGGCTGCTTCGACCAACTAATTGGATGACGGCCTTGTATCCAGCAAAGTTGGATAAGTCCGATTCTTAGTTGCTGTTCCCAGTCTTTTTTACGGTGTTATAATTTCTGAAATTCATTGCAATTTACACTTATCATAAAATTTAATTATTTTATTGGTGTTTGCATATGAGTCATTTTAAAAGGTAAAAAGATACCTTAGATAGGCTTCCGCGGTTCGTCATAGATTAAGATGCTAGTCTTCCGGGAGATCTGCCGTGTAGATCCATGTTTCTTGGACAACGGTTTCGCCGACTGCAATGCCAGCTAAACCGGTGTCCAAGAAACATGTATCTAAGCCATGTAAGCGGCATATATCCTGGAATACTAGCATCTTCAGCAAAAAAGGTAGTTGAAAATATCTACGAAGTTAACATATAAAAAAAACTGTACATTTGAGAACTAAATGTCAGCTATTCGTAAAGGTGTTCTGTAAATCTTATTGCTTATTTGAAAAAATGACCTTTTTATCTAATATATTAAATGGCATATATGCATGCCATGAATGCTTTTATTTTTACTCCATATCAATACCTATTTCCTTTTAAGTGGGGCAAGAAATTCCACATTGCACGTGGGTGGCGTTGACCGTGGCACTATAATTGAAATACTCAGGACTTTTTCTCCTAACAGAAATATAAATTGGTGCTATTGAAATTCTTTCCTTACGGTGTTGGTGGTAAGCGCCTTGGATGAGGTTTATAACTCCTATATTAGGTTGATGATGGTATACTTTACTCGTTCGTACATACCCTCAAAGGGTATATTTGGGGACCTCCCCAGCCTGATGCGCAATGCACTCTCTGATATACCCTCGCGTGGCTGCGTATCTCTGATCAGGAAATCACCTTTCCTTATCACGTTTCACGCGTGACCACGCGCCCGGCGGTGGGGGAGAAGGGCGTTTTAACTCTCATTCGCGAGAAATCCGTAAATAAATCGTTTCATCAGCGGCGATTCCTGGAGACGGTGAGTTGTCCCGGAGCGCGGGGGTGGGTGGAAAGGCGGCAGCCGTGAGAAACCGCCGTGCCTCTGGGGCCGGAGGCATTCGGATCGTTTCTCGGAAGGCCCCCGGATCCGGTCCCACCCTCGCCGGGGCGAAGTGCTCCACCTTCATCTTTCGAATATGCTTGTGCTTGGGGTCGTTGGACATCCTCCTAGATCACTTCGATTCAGCTAATGTTGTTCATTCTCTCCTTTAATTTTGCATTATGACGGGTTTCACTGCGTTATTTGACTCGATTTTCAGAATCTAAAGGCTGAAGGGACTACAAGTTAACGGCCCATTCGCCGGACGGAGTGATGAACTCAAAGTGCTCTCCTCAGAATGTTCAAGAAGGGAGTGGTATACAAATAAAATGTCTCTGACCTGGCCGGGATTCGAATCTGTGTCCCTCGGGATATGAGGCCAGTTCTGCTCCTACCTCCACATCAACCAGATCTTCGTTTATCATTAGTCTTCCGCTCCAAAAAGCTTAATTTTTCCATGATAATCCACGCCTATGCATCAAAAGCCTTCAGATATAGCTTTTCCGCCTTCAGGATGAGCTTTTCCCCTTTATGCAACGATATCTAACTATTATTATTGGTTCTATATAATATAAACGGTTGGAGCACCTAAAAACTAAATTATACCACTAGTAGTGTAGTGAGGCAACGTTCTGAAAATAGACCAACCAAGTCGCACCATTACCAAAATGAAACTGGCCATAATAAAGGTTGTGTGAGCGCCACGAGCCTGTATGAGTAAGCTCGCTTATTAGGAAAACTATGGAAATAATTTAAGCGATGGTTTCCGCTTAGCTGATATGCTAAATTTTGCATCATAACGGGTTACGCTGCGTTACTTTTAGTGTAAATTAACAGTTTCGCGGAAATAAAATTCGGCATCTTCATGCCAGAATAAGAAATATCGGAATTCTCTGCTTTGATACGTACATTCTGCAACATATTTTTGTGCCACTGTGATTGGTTGTTTTCAATCACTTCGTGTCTTTCGTTAACAGCAGACTAATGCTGACACCGGGTTTTACTCCACCTTTCTTCGGTTCCCTTGAAAATTCCTACCTCTGCCTAATTACTTCACTCACTCAGTGATTCAATCCGAAGGTTGGTTTTGATCGGTGAGGGTAGAGTTCAACCCGGACTAAGCCACAGGCGTGTTAATCTCACACATGCAGGGTAGGGGAGCCAGTTCCTTTCCCTGGGTCACCTCGAACTCCGGGGATTTTTCGCTCGGGGGCGTCCAAAGGCTTCACCCGGATTTGAACCCGGGACTCTTCGAACAGTAACTCTACCCACTAGGCTACCACGCTCCTCCCTAATTACTTACTTCTCCTTAATGGCGAAAATAAGCTCAACTGCCGGTATCATCTCAAGAAAGACTAAGGGATGAGAAACGTTGAACTTGGTAGGGCAGGAGAGAAATTTGTGTCGGAAATGTTGGAATGAGGTTGCTTAACGTCCTTAAATGTATTTCAGAAGTGGGTGATCGAGGTGAGAATGATTGGGAAGTCTGGAAGGGGAGGGAGGTGGATGGGGATTTAAGATAGCATGGAAGTGGGCAGATGTAAGGAGTTGAGGAGGGACCTAATTTTGGGAAAAAATGGATTATTTTTTTGGGAAGCATAGATCTGACCCATCGTTGAAGGTATGATTGGGACTGCCATAAGATTTAACGATAGTGGGAGAATACTCACGTTGATGACTTAAGTGGTGATCATGGAAGGCCGGCTTAATAGATTACGGGGGTGCTTGCCTTGGTGCTGAGCACCAGGACACGTGGTACTTGCGAATTCTGTGCGATGTGCCTCTCTCAGAGTTGCTTGTATTTTTCTCACAATATTTGAAAATCTGTGTATAGCAGTGGAATCCAAAAAGGTTTTGCTAGGAATTGATCCTGGAACCTTCTTGTCCATCGATCAGATCTTTAGCGACAAGTCTGCCATTGCGGTCAATTAGTGAAGAATAAGTTTTCGTCCCTAGTAGTCCCACATTAACTATGAGTGTAAAGTTATATGCATAATTTGAATGAACAAAATTTTAAACAAAGGCTCGTTAGAAAACGTTCTTTTGTTGCGTATTCAACCTAACGTCATGAAAGAATACATTCACGTTACACTGCATTAAAAATAACCTTCCTATACTACTTATTATAATGAAGGAATCAAAGAAGACATCACCATAGAATATTTATTGAGAGTCAACATTATTGTTCTGCGAAATATCTTCCATAAAAGTTTCGAAAAATATCGTAGATGCCGATGAAAATCGAGTTTTTTATTCAAGTTCCTTAAATACGATACCTTGATAACGCATCCTACTTTCATGTAATTTAATCAGGTGGGCAGGAACATCGAAAATGGCAAAAATGAGCAAAAGGCTTTTTAGTTAATAGAGAAGTCTGGACATTTTTTTTTGCCTCCAATTAGAGGTTAATAGGTATTGATAATTGATCTTGATGTCCTTGGGGGAAAATTTCCTCATTTATCCATAATGGTAGGTGGGTTAAATGGAGAAAAAATGGTTTACAGTTACTTTTAAACACAATTAATCTATGTTTCTGCCAAATCAAATGCACCTAAATGGCAAGGTTGTTAGAATATACTTCTATAATATAATATATTACAGATTGAAAGGAATTAAATAAAGTTTTCACAATAAAATGGATTATGAAATATGAAATAAAAGGAAAAGTAAGAACACTCAATGAGATTCGGAGACATAAAAGTTAAACTGTTACTCTATTAGTGACATGCACGAGGCTTTCATGGTCTTGTTACTTTTTTTTACGAAAGAAAAGTTGATTTACTGGGCTGTAATATTTCATGAGCTCACTGATTTGAATATAAATTAAAATTTTATCTTAATTAAATTGCGGAACCCAATCAAGGTAATGTTCTCGTTAACTGATTTTTTTCAACAATTTTCATGATTTAAATTTGGTGATTAAAATTTTATTGGATATATGCACGTGCATTGCCCTTGGTATTTCCAGGAAAAAATGAACATGTCATGCACAGTAATTGAGAGAGCGAATTCATTACCTCGAGGTTCGAGTCCCCCGCCTCAGGCACGGACTCTGCATACTCTGCGGTTGTGAGGCTTCTCGGAGTAGCCTCTCTTCCTCTAAATCTACTAAGTACTCTGCAAGCCATCTCGAGGGTGTTCAAACATTATTAGATAAATACTATTTTATGTGAGAAATGTATTGATTTTCTATGCTCCAGGCATGTACAACTAAACGTTAAGTATTCACGAAGGATTATCGACTTTTTTGCTTCAATATAATTCATGCTAAATCCCAAAGTGGCATCCAAATCATTGAGATTTATAGAATTGGAGTCCACTTAGTAAAATTCTATCATCACTGAAAAATGGAAGCGGTGTAAAATTTTCACAGGATTTTCATGTCGCGCTACAAGTTTTAAAGCTCCGGTGCCATCAGATTGTATATCTCTTGATACTTGATATTTGAAATCGGTTGCATGATATAAAATTCCTGCGGAAATTTTACATTGGTTATGTTTTTCAGTTATTGCAAGCGCGTAGTCACTATGATTTGAAACCTTTTTTCGGGTTCACCAAAGACTGCTCTACCAATACCTTCGTAATTGTCACTAAGTTGCCTATTATTAACTCTTGTTCTCAGGAATAGGACATTTAAAATCTATCCACATGGTAGCCTATCTTGACTTTGTTCTCCTGAATGAATCAGCGTGACAAGCGGATTTTCTCAACATATATCTAAAGAAATCGTCTTCAAGGATTAATTATTATGAGGATGTTATCAACAGTTAAGGTCATTTGCGTTTTAAAGGATGGATGGATCTTAGGGTGGATGTTAAGGCGGCTGTACATGGTAACATTTCTTGTACAAGAACATGTTCAATGCGCAAATTGTATCGTGTACGAGGTCTTTATACAATTCCTTGTGCAAGAAATTAGATCATGCTCCAAATTATTGGATGAAACCGTGAAAGATCCACTCCGTAGCTTCTTCAAATGACATGTGACGGTAGTTATGTGTTCGTATAGTATCCATAAGGTTGGTGTTCTGTGTTTGTGATCACTTTTATTTCTATAAGTGTGGCAGCACTAAGCTTTTGCTGTAAATATCGTGATATTCTTTGTTGCTTCCGTATTGTGATATTCTTCGGTCGTGTTGGAAGTGTTCTATTTTTCAAAAGATGAATTGTACCCACTGGCAAACATCAAACCTCATCAATGAAGTTAGGAAAACCTTACTGAACCTAAAAGGAAACATTAGCAACGAGCATAAACATGGTATTTGGAGGATAAATGAAACGTTTTATGAGCCGATGAAAGAATGCAAGCAGGTAACCAGTCATATAATTTCATCCTATTTTGCTAGGATTGATGGTAGCAAATTATTGTAACCCAGTTACTGCGGCAGTATTCTTCAAAATACTATCTTCATCGGATATCGTAATTCAGCTGTTCGACATAAAACGATATCTGCGCATGTAATCGGCGTACAAATTGCACGAAAATCTGTGATCGTGTATGACCATCAACCTACTTCTTGTACAATTTCTTGGTCAAATTTCACCGTTCAATTTTTGTCACAAGAAATTGTACAAGAAATTTCACCGTGTACAACGGCCTTTAAATTTTTAAGGAGTGGAGGAATGGAGAAGCAAGACCCGGCGTATATATTACCATGCTCTTAGCAATAGACACCAATTTGTGTCCCGAATTTACGTCCCATATGTTGGGGTTCTGAGTTTAAAGTGCTATCCACACAGTACTCAAGTAGGAACAGGTGTATGTACTAATGAAAACACTCTCACATACGAGATCGAACACGGGTCTTCACAAAGGGAGACGATTACTCTAGCTTCTACACCAACCCGATCCCAGAAGACCATAAAATTTAATTTAATACCAAAATCTTAACCTAAAGTCTGGAGACGAAGTCTCCCACTGCGTCACTTGGACCACCATAGGTGTCCGGAAAGTTAAAAAAAAAATCCATTCCGGAAATTAATTTCGTCAGCTTAACTCGATCTGATTGCTTTACGAGGAAAACATTCTCACGCTCACGCCTCATTAGTTTCAGGATCAAACTTTTTTCGGAACGTGTTCCCTTCCTTGTGCCCTCTGAGCTGTGGGCACTGCCCCGAGGTCAACATTCGCTCCAATCGGGACGAAGGGCGTGGGATCTACCGACCGCGTTTCCGCGTCAAATACCGTCATCGTCGAAAAACCAGTGCGAATGCAATTAGTTCCCCGGTGTTGTGAAAGGATCGAGGCGTGGCTGGTTTCCGCGAACTGCTTCATCTTACGATGCTGGGAAATACTCGTCGAGGGAGTCGGGTTCACGCTAGTCATCTCCCCAGGTACGAGAGAGTAATTCCATCGAACGTTTTTCAGCCAGGAAAATAATTGGCTATTGAATTTCACTCCCGTCTTGCAGAGAAAGTGGTTCAATTTAATTGGCAAAGATCACTCTTACTCGCGCGTGGTTCGTGCAATGAGATCTTAATCCAGAACTTTTATCCAGGCCATCATGTGGGATAATGGAGTAGGAAGACTTTTACGAATTCAAATTGATTCTTTCTACGCTATTTCCCATGCGCATAAAACAATTGGTCATTTAAATATCTGAGAATTTGAAACAACCTACCACTGGATATAAAATCAGCAACTTGCCTTAAGGAATTATAATTTATAGTGAAACTACGATCAGAGCAATCGAATGTACAACATTGTAACGCGAATATTAAATGAATTCCATATGTTAATATTCGACCTCATTTATTATTCACAACGTCTCAAGTGAACATATTACATCTCCATCGGATATTTTTACTATAAAGTACCTTTTATTCAAGTACTATATAATTGTTCCAATATTTACCCATCTGTTTTAAATAAAATTTTTATACAATACGATAATAAAAAATCTATAATCTTTCTATTATTTATTAACGTCATTTTTATCGGATAAAGGGCATTAAATCATTGCATTATTTTGCTATATGATTTTATGTCAATATGTAATGTAGATATTTATGAGACCTGGGCAAGGGGAAAGGTGGACGTTAGCGTCTAAACCGGTCCTCGTTAAATATATCAATTGTCAAAAATTTCGTATCGCTAACGCCTGATAAACGTCCAGACATTTGTAGCTAAACGTTATCAGTCGTATAATTACATTTTAGATACTCCAATACCCTACCTCACCTTCTCCTAAGGAAACGCTACAACCCGCGGCGCGTTTTGAACCCTCGACCTTCGGGCCTTCAGTCCGGAACGTTAACTCATCTGACTATGAAGATCTGTCACCAAATCAGTGACTGTCACCAAAACCCGTAAGCTACAAAGCCTACCTGCCCGTAAGCTAACCTGCCTACATTTCTCGTTCTGATTGCAGCTTCCCCGTCTATTTGACTTTGTCGATTATTTCACATCAGATGACCACTATCATTGGCGACTCGTGAAAAATATTTCATTTTTTAAATGTTTAACCAAGTTCAAATTTTTTATGGTTACCAACTTTGAGCTCTGAATAAAATAATATCTCAACTGAAGTCCTCTATAGTCAGGTTGATTACGCCCCGTTTTGGCAACGCAAAGGTAGAAGGTTCGAAACCCGCCTTTGTCTATGGATTGGGTATGGGACTAATTGTAAGTTAGGCTAGACGGTTATGTATAATCTCAGCAATTGTAGCACATTAAAATCTAATCTTGCATCTATATCTAAACTGGCTTTTACTAATGTTGTAAGTTTCGTCATCTTCATTATCTCAAAATCCTGAGATAAGTCCTTGTCTTCATCAGACCATTATGTCTCAAGATATGGCCGATTAAATTCGAGTTCTTTTCAAAGCTTTCAACAGACTTCTCCTTTCTCTCACTCGTCTTAGGACTTCTTCGTTTGTTTCTCGGTCGATCCATTTAATTTAATTTTACGTACGGTTCGTAAAATTAGCAATATCGGAAAGGTAAACTCGAATTTCGGGGTTTTTAAGCAGTAAATGTAGTAGATGAGCAATCATGAGCTGCTATTTTCAATAAGAGGAGATAAATAGATTTTTAATTGCTATGTGAACATATCATGGCGTAATTTTTGATGAGGAAATCAAGAGTACTTATCTCGTGCTAAAAATGCAAAGTAAGCCAGCGAATACGATTACGATTACGCCAGATAATACGATTTTTAAAAGCTATGTGAACATATCATGGCGTAATTTTCGATGAGGAAATCAAGAGTACTTATCTCGTGCTAAAAATGCAAAGTAAGCCAGCGAACCTGATGGAGACTTTTTAGTGGATTATGTTTCTTGTTCATTTTAATGACAGACGTGCTTTGGTCGATAGGTAACCAATAAGACGCGAAATACATGTTTCAAAGTTTGTCAAGTTTGTGTATCAAATTTGTGTGTCAAATTTGTGATATGATGCCCAGGTTCTCGTGTAACAGTCTACGAAAATTTGTAGGTAGGCTTTGTTATCAGTCATAACCGGTTCTTTTTTGATCGAGGAAAAGGGTACTGGGAATCATGAACTATCTATCTGTCCGAGATCTCCTGGAAGACAAGGGCATGGTTGCACCGGGGAATATCTCTTTAGTGCTTCTATTCGCAGCCTTGGGTGGTCATTTCTAAGAAAGAAGCTTGTGTTGCAAGACCTGAAAAGAAACGGCAGATCTAATTTTTATCCTCGATCTCCTGTCTAATTTTGGAGTATCTGGCATTACGGTGTGACAACGGCTTCAATGGGAAACAGTTTCTATGAAATTACTGAAAATTATACACAGTAATGCGTCTAACGATTGAATCTGCCAACCAACATTGCAGCCTACGAAATTTTTTCGCTATTTTTAGGGCCGCTAACAAATATGTATTCAACTAAAGAGTACTAAGTGAATGTGCAAGGTAAAAAAATATATTTAACTGATAGTTTGGGAAAAGGATAGGAAAAATTCAGTGCACATATTTATAGTTTACTACAATATTGCATGTAACGTAATTTCTGTATAATAGTGCGAAGATCGTATGTTTTTCGTTCAACTTTCCTCTCAGCAAATTATTTTATCTTATTTCAAATCTTATTTTCCTAATTTGGTTTAAATTATTGGTATTCAACCCGAGGTTAGTTTTTGGAGGATAAAGCTCACCCCCTGCTAAGCCATTGGCGTGCGAAATTCGCACATTCAGGGTAGGACAGGAGTCATTTCCTTGGGCCACCTGCGACTTCCTACGATGTTCTGACACGCAGAAAATTGAATCGCGAGGATTTTAGGCGGGGGGTGTTCAGAGAGGCATCTGCCAAATTTGAACCCGGGACCCTCCGGTCGTTAGCGCTCTACCAACTAGGCCACCCCGACTCTTACCCGAGTAGCTATTCAATATTGTTATGAGCTTGAGTAATTTTTTCCTTTTTCTATTTCATACATCTTATCTGTGAATAATTGACTGTATCCAGGACTAATTAGAGGATTTATTAGAGAAACCCACAATATATTATGTTTCTGATAGTAACATTTCCGGGTAACGAATGTTGTTCCAGAACAAATTGAGTCGTTTACCATATTTTCTATTGCCGAATCTGATAGAGTTTGAAAAATAAAAAGAAACGTATTTTTCCGTGTTTTGATCTGTCAATTATTTCTCGAGTTACAAGCGGCGAAATACTGATGTTTTTAACCCTTTCGGAAAAGTGGGCGTGGTGCAACCTCTGACGTATTCGACTTCGTCCAATCACAACTGAGCCCGCGAACCTACTTTGTCTTATCGCAATGGGGGGACACACAGCTGACTCTGCCAATAGGAGCAGTTGCGACAGCATCTGTGCGAGTAGACATTCCGAGAACCCCCCTCTACTCCCTTCCCCTCCCCTAAAAGCAGCCAAGGATGGGAGAAAAATGACGTCAGTGATATCAAAGCAGCTTTTTCGGTGGTCGTCACCTTTTGCTTATTTTAATTTTTGATTTATGAGTGAATGGTTATGGTTAGAAGATTAATTTTTTAATAAAATTCTTTTTTCGTTTCCATCAAACGATTTCGTGCAAAAAATTGCGATTTCGGTTCCGAGTAACGCCCCCATTGTCTTCCTCGTCGGAGGTATCTGTATTGAGATAAAGGAACTGAGTCATCGCAATCTTTGTTATAAGGTTCTATTAAGCTCGCAAGTCAATGAGAAGAATATTGAAAAATTATTACTCAGTATTAGAAAAAGGTACTTGGGTTCTTCAGGGTAAGAATTTGCTTCTATACTTGTGCTTTCAACTGTTTCTACTCACTCATCATCCTATTCCCTTCATTTTTCTCTACGCATTATTAGCCCAATTATGTCCTAGTAATTTTTATTTCCTAAATTCCTCTTTCTATGGCTTATGTCCTCATGCCTTCCTCGTCCTTCAGGAATCTTTCTGCCTCAGTTATGCTCATGATAAACCCAGAATGTCATAGAGTGTGTCCATTCCAACTTATTTTTCTGTGTCGTAATGTGCTCAATATGGACTTTCGTCCCCAACTATTCTGTTTACTTATTCATCTTTAATTTTCTTCGTCCATTTCTTCATCAGCATCCTTTTTCAACACTCAAATACCAGGTATAGAATATGTCTGTTCAATTCTGATAAGCTTCTCCCATTTTTTACGTGCCTAACCCATCTAAATTTTACCCTGAGAGACTCCACAAGGGCGCGTACATTTGGTTTGTTCACAGGTATCTTGACTTTTTTCTCACAGGTATCTTGCTCCAGTGAATTCAGCAGGACCTTTCGATCCTCTTAACTCTCAGCGATTTCATGCTCGAAGCGTTAAAAATTCATGTCATCTTGTAGCTATGATCGGGAGGCCATACGCAGATTAGGTCTTTCACGCTACTTAGAATAGGTGGATAATAGGGTAGGGGTCGAAGTATTTTCAGGGAACGGAGGAAAGTTGGATGTAAACAAGGCGTCAGAATTAGCCTGCTCTTAACGAAAGGTGGCAATCGGTCCACGCTTTAACGTCCCACCTGACAAAAGGTACCGATAGATTAAAAATGTCATTTTTCCCCCGCACTATTAGAGAACACAACAGGCAGCCTAGCAAAGGGATATGTAGGCGAAATATTGCAGAGTAGTCTGTAGCGCATGATGCATGTATTAATAACCAATCCCTTTATTTCTATGTTGTTACTAACCATGTAGCTGCATAGGACCCATATTATTAGCATATTACCATGTAGTACCCTAGTTGCATCTCAATAGTGCATGATTTGGCGATATTCACCCCCTGCCACACACTCTCGCGGTGGCTTTCAGGGTATCGCGCAGATGAAGTATTTATAATAATTTAGTGGGAGTGATCTCCGCCTAACTCCCAAGGGAGACCGGTGTACCAATCTGAAAAATCAGCCACCACTGGGATTCAAACTTAGGCCCTTGGAAAGGGAGGCCAGTACTCTAGCTACCAAACTGACCCGATCGTCCATATTAATGTTTTCGCCGTTTGCCTTTATTCTGTACACCCGTTACCTATCACAAAATAGTATTTTGTTCATCGCGGAAGATTGGAGCAATTTTTATCATCTAAATTGGCGGGGATAACTGCTAAAACATTATGCAACGAGCAAGTCAAAACAACAGATATTCTTTTCCAAATATTGTGCGAAAGATTTGCTATTGTGCGAAAGATGTGCTACCATAGTTATCCCTTGTGAAAACCTGGACTTTTTTTTATCGCGTGGACATTTCCCTTTTGTCAGATAATTGAAAAACATTCTATTGAGTGAGTGGACATGAATTTTGAAATGCTGCTCAACGAAGTGTGATATAGTAAAGAGATATATTAGTTTTGATGATGATAACAATAATTCCGATGTAAGTCTAATCATTAAATGCCATCCGTGATAAAATATGAGTAATCTACGCGAGTGAAGAGGCGCTCCATTTTCAATCGTTACGCTTCGACTGGGAACGGGGGTAAAAAATAATTTCGCTCAGTTTGCTCATTACTCATGCGAATGAGGCTCGGTCCTACCCGGTTACGGGCACCCGCTCGCGTCTATAATGCGAGTTAATTGTTTTCAAGACGGACGCGTCGTGAGTGATCGCATTGAATTCTGGGGCTGTTTCCCAAGGCGGACGCCCCCAGTGCCCTCGTACGTTCCCGCCGAGGCACGAATGGCCTTCGTCGTTCAAGACAAGCCTTATTGATCGTGTTCGCTCTCGCCGATATCATTTTCGCGCGCCCCGACGATTAAACGCCCGAGAATTACGCGAACATTAGCGTTCCGCCAAAACCACTCGCTCTTCGCGATTTTCCATAAATCAATCTCAATTAAACGCGCGGTCCGATATCGCCTTTCACTTTGGTCCCTCTCCCCCGACGATTCATCATCGAAATGATACGCAAAAATTCGACCTACGATGCCGCCATCATCATCGCTCATCACGGGCACGCTTTTGGCCCCTTCTCGCTCATTGCACTTCACTTATTTTCTATTTAGAATGACTCATCTATCTCTCTCTCGTCCCGCGAAATTTGTGCTCATGAATCCACTCTATGATGCACTCTTATTGTGATGACTTTTCCTACATCCCTGATAAAGGCAAGGAAAAATCATACTAATATATAAAAATGAAGTGGTGTCTGTCTGCCAGATTTATGTTACGCATCTCCTCAAAAACTACTGAACCGATTGAGCTGAAATGTTGTAGGATTCTAGCGTATACACTAGAAGGTGCTATAGGCTCTATGGAAAAGGCTCAGGTACCGGGTTCGATTCCTAGAGCCAATTATGTATTTACATTGCTTTAAATGGACTTTTTCAATTTATGGTAGCGCAGGAGTTTAATTTTTCGCTCAGTAAAATAACTAAATATTAATCGATGTCTTTCATTCTTTCTGTATTTAATGGGAAAACGTTGAATCTTTCTTATTCTTCTAATCGATTTACACTTTGTATTCGAGTTTTCTGGGAAATGTGTAGTTTACGTTGAAATTTACTGTTTTTTTTCGGTTCTTTTTTTGCCATTGTCGTCTCCGAAATGAAAACATCGTTGATGCTAAAACAGGTCGTCGTAATGGGAGAAGCCGTAAACGGCATTGTGCTTTTCGCGAGGACATAGGAAGGTACTGAAGGCATTGTAGGCTATCCGTGAAGCAAAGCCAGCCATATTTTTCCGCACAAAGATACGTGCTGACTGCTAGCGCTACTCGCGGATTTTGGAGGTTTGCATTCGGTTAAAATTAGGAATATTTAATGAATGCTTCAGCGGTGTTAAAATTGTTAATGTTTTTTTTTCTTTACGGGTTTGTGCATTTGAACCAACCTTGTCCATGAAGAGAAGAGATAATCATTGTAGATGGAGAGAGCATAAGATGTGAGATATTTTAACAAACATGGAATAAAATTCAAAACCCTATAGAGCATAATGTCTCGTTACGTATCCGTGGAATGTTCATTGATGCCATTGCAATGATGCTAAAAAAGTTCGTCCAAAAGCGATGCCGGAAACAGCATCGTTCTTTTCGTGAAGATGTCGAAAGGAACTAAAAGAAGTTTCGCAGCTAATTCTTGTGTCATAATCGGCCACTTCATTCGACAAAATCATACGGGCTTACTTTTCGCGCTACTCCCCGATCAAATAGGTTTGTATTCGGTAAAACTAAAAGTATTCATATGAAAGTTTCTGGGGGGTCGAAAAAGTGAATATTTTATGGATTCATACCGTATTCCGAAGTTGGCCACTTCCAAAATTTTAGTCTTTTAAGACGCAAGAACGTGATAAGAAACTTAAATGAAGTGTGAGCTTAGCAAGATGAAAAAAAATTGTTGCATAGCTATGCGTCACATATACAGTAGAAGGTGTGCACTGAGCGACAAGTACCTGGTGTAAGTAGGCTAAATTCGTACTAGGTTAAAATAATAGCATTTTCTCTAATTGGAATAAAATTCATTAATACGTATCCATAGAAAGTTCATTGATGCTACAGTCCTGCAATTGGAGAATTGAGACGAACATAACATGCATAAAATGCCAGGGAAAACTTTTTTACCGAAGAGGTGGGTCGTACCATTACCAAAAACCCGAATCTGGCCTCATTGTCAACGATAGCAGACATTCGTATGCACCTCCCCTACTAACCTCCTTTGTTTCTTTTGGCGTGAAAGTTTCTAAATAATATTCTTAGTTTTGTAAAGGCCCAAGTATGAGGCCAGGCAATTACCTATAGGTATGTTTACATTGGTTTAAATTATATTTATGGTTTAGATGAAGATCAATAAAAAGAAAACTAAGGTATTGTTATGCTGTAGGAGAAAAGAAGCCAGGACCAAATTTAAACTAGGAAAACAAAAAATCGAGCAGATGGGAGGGCTCTGTTACCTGGGAAGCCGATTAACTAGGGATGGACGAAGTAGAAGAGAAATTACCAATTGAATCGCCCAAGCAAAAAGGGAATTTTACCAAAAGTAGATTCTGCTTACAGCTGCAAATACAAGAATAGATGTGAGGACACATTTCATTAGAACATACATCTGGAGTATCCTCCTATATGGCAGCAGAGAAGTCAAAGCTGGAAGCATTTGGAGTGCGGTGCTACCGAAGAATGATGAAGATAAAATGGTTCGACCCAATGACGAACGAAGAGGTCTTAAGAAGAGTGCGAGAAAAGAGATGCCCACTGAAAAAGCTAAAAAGAAGAAGGGAAAAATTAATCTTCCACATCTTAAGACACGATGGCGTGATGAAGACATCATCGAGGGAAAAGTGAGCGGGAAGAATGGAAAAGGCAGGCTTCGTATGAGTTATGTAGAACATGAAGGATGTTAAAGAGAGGAGTTGCCTCAATATGAAGAGGTTGGCCGATATAAGTATATTGGAGGGCTGCGTCAAACCAATCCTAGGATTGTTGACCAATGATGATAATGATGGTTCTGATACTGACTTGCAGCCTTAGTTAACTCCATAGCACAAGTTTGTTTTCGTCCCTTCATGAAATATGTTTAAATTTTCTTATACAATTCGTATTTATCATATTTCTCCCTTCCGTTGAATTTTAACGGGCACCTTCAGCTAGTATATGATAAATAACCACAGTAATGGCTGGATAATATTTGTACCTTCCATAATTATACTCTCGTGCTCTCATACTCTCTGATATCATACTTTTAAACTAATAATACCTAAAATGGTCTCATTTGAAATTATTATTATGGTTTCTTACAGGTTAAAGTTGTTTTAGATGGATAGAAAATAATTTCCACGCATATTTTCCATCATTTTCTTCTTTTTTTGTATGTACATTATAACCTATTTAATCCTTGTGAGCAGTAAAATCTTCTTCTCCCTCAAACTAGCAACCCAACATTATTCCCTACATAACATTTTTGAACACACTCCTGCTTCCCATTATCTTTTCTTTCCATTCACTCATACTGTGGATCTTCTAAATGGAAATAATTCCTTAATTGTAAGTTAATTAATTCCAGCCCCCGTATTTGAATACAATACAAGGGCGCTGACTTGACTATCAATATTAATCATTCATTAACGTGAACTATTGGCGAAAATTATTATTGTCTAAGATATCATATTGTTAAACCCTATAATATTCTATCTTCTGTCATAAAACATATTCCTATTTAATGGCTCAATGATTAGGATTAAAAATATTATCTTCAGAGTAAGCATATTAGAGTGGCTCTTTCTCATGTTACACTGGGTTAAAGTTGGAGAGGCTTGTTTTCCAGGAAAACAAATTTCCTAGTGAACTTGAAAAGAATGTAAATATGTCTGTCATCCGGACAGAAAAAGAAGGTTAAATGCAGGTTTAGGGTAAATACAGGCATCAGTTCCCGAAAGTGACAACTGGACATGATGCACGCGGCGAAAATCTTCGATCAGCTCTAGATACAGGGTTGTTTGGATAAAATTTGGTGTAGTTTTAGGATACTAGCCCCTCACCCCGAGAGCCCGGCTTCGAATCCGGCAGTGGGAGATATATTTTATTGGTAAGACCCCTAATTGAGTGTTTCGTGGAGAACATTCGAGTACAGTATTCCGTCCGTCGTATGGGACGTTAAACTGTGGTTCATGCCACCTTCCGTTAAGAGCAAGCTTATGCCGAAACCGCGGGTTTCTCTCCACCCTTTCCTCCTTAATCTTCAACTCTCATCCTTTTGCAATGAAGCGCCTGTGAAGGCGGGGTCACTCTTGACAGCACAGATGAGTACCCAGTGGTACCTGATACCGGTAATACTTAATGTAGTAGAAGTTATTATTTCTAGTAATATGCAACGTCCCGTGTCTATACTGTGACAGTATGTCGCCATGCCGAATCAAAGCCTAATATAGGAGTTAAAAATATTGGTATTTTTATTCTAGATGTTTCTCCTTTCTAAATTTTCCAACGGAGGTTACCTTTTTTCCACTCTCTTTATGACTTCTTCGTTGGTTACTCTATCCATACAACTTGCCTTCATCATTTTCTCCAGCATTGAATTTGAAATTCTTCCAATCTTCTTCTTTCCTCGTCCATGCCCTACTTCCATTAGGAAGCATGCTCCAGATGTGTGTTTGAATGGTGTTTTTGATACTCCCAAGTTTTAGTTTCGAGTTGATTATTGTTTTACTTGTTGAATGCCCTCTTCGACTGGGGCGATCTACTGACTAACTCCTTCTTGCCTCCTCCATTGCTGCTTTTTACAGCGATAATCTTTCACGTCTTCAAGGCCTTGAACCCAGGTTTTGATATTGTACTTAAATAATGACGAGAAGCCTGATTAATGTTAAATTACTGATCTAAATACTTTTGTAGTAGATGAAAACTTGTGAAACCACTTTTCTCCATTTTACTTAACTACATGTTATGATGATACGATCGCGCGTCCTCTTAGCGTTCTTGCCAGCGTTGGTACACGCTATTTTCGGTATCCCGGTAATGCAAACGGAGGGAAGGCATCGAGGCGGAAACAGGTAAAATGCGAATCACGATAATCAACGTACGAGAACGAAATTGACGGGTGCAGGTGCTAATGAAGGGGTATAGGATATGGGTTATTGCGCCTGGTGTTAATAAAAAAAAAACTCTGAATATTCATAATGACAGTATAATACTATCATGTAATATTCTGACTCTGCCAATTAAGCTGAATAGAATATGATTTTAACAAATCTTATCGTTTAAAATTAAAAACAATAGTTTTAGTGAGAACTATTATGTCTGTAATCACCAATACTCCAAACTCGCTCCCTCCCTAGTGTTCTCAAATGTAATAGGTTTCACTGAACCCAAATATATTAACCTTGAAAATGACAGTGTATCGACACCTTGGTCTGCTGATTTAGCGGTGTAGGATAATACCCATGATTAAATCGTATTATTGTGAAATATTGCTCTTTGATTTCAATCCAAGTACCTACTAGATAAAAATAATATTTCCCTTTGTCAGTGGATTCATTTTCAACTAGGTCCCTTCATCAACATTTCTTGCAGTATTTTATGCTTTAAAATTTCATGGAACAAGGAAACTTGTCGTGATTCAATCTATTTTCCATTGGAAAATATCCTAAGTCTTGTTCGCAACGGAACTGTTAAGTCTCCTCCAACTTGAATAAAATATAGGAATTTATATCGTTTCCACGAGAAAAGATGGTATTTCATGAGGAAACCCATGTTCAAGAGTTCTCATGACGAACTCCCTACTTATTAAGAGATGATCCGAATGGTTATGAATAATCCTACTTATTTAGAGATAAGCATTATCACTCTGTAATTTGGCAAGTACATTAACAAAATTATTATAATATTGCTAGACAAATTACATCCTGATAACGCATATTTGTATCTTTATCTATCCTTCAATCCTTATGTCTAACCGTTGGTTAGTTAGTTATTCAGGGCAGGCGACCGACAGCTCAGGTCATTTGCGCCATATAGGATATGTGGGTACTTGAGTAATGGTAGGAGCATTTCCGGTAATGGAGGAAGGGTGGGGAGAAATCCGGCGTCGGCATTAGCCTACTTTTGACGACATGCGCCAAGGGGACCACGGTTCAACGTCCCATCCGACGGACGGAGCACTGAACCTGGAATTCCCTCCACTAGGCATTCAAGCAGGGATTCGTTAGCCACTGAAAAATCTACCACCTCCGCGATTTGAAGCCGGGCCCTCGGGATGGGAGGCCAGTACTCTAGCCAACACACCAACCACATACCTACCTCTAATGATTGGTATGCATATAATTTATGTATTTGAATTCATAATATTTGCATCTAAGCGTTAATTATTAAATTGTATTCACTATTTCTGTTTAGCTGAATTTAAATTTAACGTTGTTGTATCATTTGCTTCAAGAATGAAATTCATAGCATAAAATTTATATATTTTATTACTACTTTGCCGAATTCAATCAGAAGGGTAGCTTCCTATTGAAGATGACATGCACGCAAATAAGGTGCGCGTGCCAATCGGTTATGTCGGTACGATGAATGGTGTTGAAAATGGCGCATAACCATCACCATTACCAAATTTAACGGTTATCCGACTGGCAGGGATTTCAACAAAGTTCCATCCCTCCCACCGCGTAGGACGCTGTGGTGGACGTGAAAAGTTTACATTTTGCGCTCCTTGTAGAGCGAGGGACCACCCATCTTGACCGTTGCCGTGAAATGGCTGGGCGAGGAGGGAGGGAGGGGCGAGGGGACGGTTCATCCAGCCAGATCACGGTCCAGAACATACGGCCGACTTCAGCGGGGAACTGCCGCTCGCTGTGACGTTTACGGGGCAATTTCGTAAAATGTGCGCCATTGGCAATCCGCGGAGGCCAGTCCCCGGCTGTGGAGGGGCGGTGGAAACGCGTAGCCTTTCCATTCCACCACCTCCTCTCCTCACCCTTCGTAGGAGGAGGCAAAGTGGACGGAAGAAGTCATCGAGTCCTCTGGCATCCGCTTCAACCTCCCTCCCCGTTCTAATGCCTCCCCCTCCTCTTCCATCCAACCTCAAGCCACTCCGCCCCATTAAACTCTCTCATTTTTAAATCCCCCACCACCCGCCAGAGAGCACCACCATAACCACCAACGCTGTTCACCGCGGGAGTGCTCACACCTCGGGCGGAATCGGGCGAAGTAAAAAAAAAAAACGCGAGACAAATTGCTTTGGCATTGTGGATGGGGATGACGGGGAGATGGTGTGGGGTACGTAGTGGTCTGTGAGATGATTCTGGAAATGGGAGGGGGGAGAGGAGGGGTCGGGGTGTGAGGAATTATGGTAAGGAAGGGTGTGAGGATAGAGCGTAAAAGATGGAGCCTAATAGATTGTCACTACCTGAGCCTGCGTTCCACGGATAGCTCTAAAAGCAGACATTATGCTAGTCGCATCATAGATTAAGTTTGGGAAAGTTATGGCTTCGTCACCTTTCAATTGAAGACCAATTTTTCCATCTTTTTCAAGTGTGGAGTTGCTCTGTAGGAGCTTCAAGATAACTAGCATATGATGGAATTGAAATTTCTTATCTATTATTTACAGCATTGTACTTATTGGAAATATGGACTGTAATTTATGGGAAATTGTATTTCCGCATTCCATATTTTGTCCATAGTGTGAATAGTAGAGGTATCTGTTTCTGCTTACTTCTGCTCCTTCGGGCAGTCTTCTAATTTCTTCATATAATACTCTTTATCCTTCGTCAAAGATATTTACGAAAGGGCTGGTAACTCTCCTCTAGTCTGCTATTCAGGAGGCGGTAAACTGAAAATTTCGAAGAACTATAAGTAATCAAATGATACTTTTAAAAATATAAAAAACAGTTTGTGTTTTAAAATAAAATTTAATGCATGGAATTGCCAAGAAACCTGAATCTATTAGAATATTCGATGCATACTATTAGAAGATAATCCAAATTGAAAGGATATTCCATAAGTTCGAAGGATTCAGGCTTAACAATGTGGAAATCCATAATGACAGAGAAAATGACAACGTATATTCCACTAGTAGATTTATTTACGGTACAACTAGCGCAGAGCGCTGAAACTAGTTGTACCGTAAATAAATTTACTAGTGGAATATACGTTGTCATTTTCTCTGTCAGGATATGCCATGGATTACTAAGCACTCAAAGGCCATCGATATTTGTCTAAAATACTAGCTGTAAGGAAAATTACGTGAATATTCACGCTTCTTAAAGTTGATATTACATTGCGATTGCCTCTTTTGTTATCAAAGATGAAGTAACATTCTATTATTATATATACTATTATCTATATATATATAAGTAATATACCTACTATTATCCATCCTGTCATTAAGTTTTGTGATTAAGTGTTCACTTACCTCGAGTGTACAGTTGAGACGATAGCTACATTTAAAGCAGCAGTTTCAATCAGAATTTAATTGCCTTTTTCAACCTATCAGCCTAGTATCTGTTGTTTCTTTGCTCTTCGAGAGAAAATTTTATCATCTTCTTTGTCTTGAACATTCCTTCTTCAGGAATCGACAAACCTTTGGAAATACGCAAGCAGCATATAAAATCCAAAGTTTCTTTCTTCGCATTGGGTAACCTTATGAATAGTAAAATACGAACAGCTAATGGCTCTGAGAGGTCGAATGATTAAAAAAAACTGATGAAGAATCCCTTCTTCCCATTCTAATATTATTGGCGTGTTAGTTCTTCTTTCTCACTCCTTCATCTTTATGTTATTCCCAATATTCTAGTCTTTTCATCCTCTTAATATATGCGTGAATAATTAGAGTGGTTGGGAAATGTAGTTCTGCCAAAAAACTCGCAAAGTTGCTGTATAACTAAAAAAATAATTTTATGTCATTGCGACCACAAAGACAAAATAATTTTATGTCTTTGTGGTGTAAAATAATTTTATGTCTTTGTGACTTCTCTAAAAGCGAATAGAAGTGGGTAAAATTTTCCACTTTCCCATGAAACGAATGGGCATATTTATTTCTATTTTAACACATTTATCATTTTTATTGAAAAAAAATGATGCCATAAATCAAGACCAGGGGGGTTGTGTTTGAAATCATCGGGATTGTCTCGAATAGGCTTCTAAGGAGTCACGTTGTGAAAACACAAATGGTTTGCAAATTTAGTGTGTCTGAATCGATCGTTACGTACAATATTAATGTTTTCACTTGAATTTTTCTTATCTGTGAAAACTGTCGAATCTATCAACTATAGAGCACACAGATGAGATCAAACACAAGTTTAAGCAATGAATGTGGTAGTAATAAGTGGTTTTAGCACACTAAATTTGCAAACCATTCGTGTTTATACCACGTGACTCCTTGGTAACCTATTCGAGATAATCCCTACGATTTCAAACACAGCCCCCCAGGATGATCACGGTAGCCAAGTAGAGATACGCTAACAAAGGACGCTTGCTAGAATCCCGCCAGAGACATGCATGTTGTATTCGTATTAGGGTTGAACTTGATATGAAGAAACAATAATGCGATGAAAATAATATGTACTCAATCCAACATTACTTCCTCACACAATGTACATGCATAGTGAATTGCACTATTATGGCGGAAATTAGCTACCCCTTAGGATCGACCTGCTTTAGAGTTCTAATCATATGCAATTACAGAAAGGGCCTAATACTTTGGTTTCATGCAAATTTTTGACAAGCTAACATAGTTTTACAGTAGAGCAGGTGACCTACATTAAAGTAGGTTTGAACGTATAGAAATTACTGTGAATAGATACAGTATCATCAAATGAAATATATCTACAATTGTTGGTTGAGTACTTAGAATGTTACAATAAATAAAATTTTAAAAATGTGCACATTCTGAAAAAGAGTAATATCGACAGTACCTACAGTGTAGCTGTTTAAACAAAGAGAAACAGCAAATGTGTGTATTGTGGTTTAGATTAAATTTGAAGTGGGAGAACATTTATTGGGTGTTATTGAAAAGAAATGTCTATACAACAGTTTTAAACAGATATTCAATACTTGGCTCTAATAAAGACATTTTTTTCAGTTCTTTTAGAAAATATTAATTGATGTTAGTTCAGTCAATTCTTCAGGTACGAAGGAGAGGAGTTATGGTGCCTGGTATAAATGTCTGTTTTTATGCTTCCAATTGTTGCTATTTGCAGTTATGGAAGGTGTGACAGTGCGGTATAATCTAAGCCGTTGAAGTAATTTCCTTAAAGCCTAATTCCACTACCTCTAATTCAATTGATTGAAAATTAAACTTAGGTAATTATTCAGTAAAACTGAGGTGCTATTTTGTGTAGATGCTGTAGTGATTTTGGAACCTTCTGTATCGAGAATCATGTTTACTTTATACAGTTTACTATATCAAATGCAACTTTTTGGAACTGTTTCACTCACTCAGTGATTCAACCCGGAGGTTGGTTTTGATAGGTGAGGGTAGAGCTCGCCGTGGAATAAGCCACATGCGTGTGAATTTGACACATTCAGGGAAGCCACCTCGCACTCCGAGGATTTTTCGCTCGGGGGCGTCCAATAGTTCACCCGGATTTGAACCCGGGACCCCTAGATCAGTAGCCAAGCGCTCTACCCACTAGGCCATCACGCTCCCACCCTGTTTCCCCCAGGAAATAAAATATAAGTAGATTTTTCGTCATTAAAATCATTTTATAACCTCCCCGAGTTTTGTCGAGGGTCGTATATTAAATAATTTAAATGTGACAAATATGAGTTACGTTTTATTTAGATAATAATGTGGTAGTTTGACGCCGTCCCTGAGTCCAGCCCTGATTACAGCCGATCGCCTCGTTGTTTGTTGCTGTATGTCGGCGTCCAGGGAAGACACGGGTGAGAGGCGAGGATGGTATGCCATCCATGTGATGGGCGCGTAAAGGTTCATGGTTTTATATTTCCCTCGCGAGACTTTGGAGGTAGAGTCAGAGAGGGAGAGAGAAAGAGGGAGATGGGGAACAAGGGCTTCTGATGGCGATCGTGTTTTGGATGCAGATAAATGGTTGCCGAGGGAGAAGGGTTGGTCTGGCACGCCGACCCGTCGGAACATTGCTCGCCCCAGGGGGATGACGGTCCCCGGTGAGGAACGGGGTAATGGGGAATGGTGAACTGGGGAATGTAAGAAGAATATAAACGAGGATGGGGGAATTTCGGCCAGGGGCGTGTTGTATGGGATTCCGTGCACGAAAAGCCATGCGTTGAGGGGTGAGTCTGGGAGGAACACTTCACTCTTTCCCTCCCCTCGACCTTAATGAGTCTGTCGGTTGCGTTCCATACGGTGGCAACAGTTTGATTCCCCCCCCTCCCACAAGAAAGCGTATGCTCGATCCGATAATTTCCCCTAGTTCTCCATCCAGTGGAGATTATTGTACCGCCCGAGGTGGTTAACTTGCCCTCTCTTTTTCTCTCCATCTGGGATAAACGATATCCCTTCACGCTATCTCGGCGAAAAAAACGTATTAATTCCGGCCCTCTCGCCACATTAAGTATTCCGGGTAAATCACGCGACGTACGGAAACTGGTGGCGGCGATGCATTAATGTGGAGAGCTGTCCCTCTGGTCCCTCCCGGACGGGATTCTTCTCAAGCACCGGGCTTTTCGCCGAGCTTATCGTCCGCATGCCATATGGCATTTGTTTGGAAGGTTACAGGGAGGGATGCGGAGTGGGATGGACGTCAACTCTCTCTCCCTCGAATATGTTCCCTGTTTCAGGGAAGAGAGGTATAATTCGAAGACATCTAATTTTATGCGTGAGATTTTTTGTTTCCCAACCGTAGTTTTCAAAGCCCTCATCCCCACTGCTCTTTAGTTGCGTTTCCATGATCCAATGATTGGGGCTCTGTGATTACTGCACGCACTATTCCCGTATTCAAAACATAATTTGGCAGCATTCTCAGCGGTGTAATACCGCTAGAGTCAGATTATTCTACAAGAGATCTAAATTCTACTTTCGAAAGAATCAGGCCATTTTGTGGTGTGCCTGTTTCCGTTTGGCACCTGTTGAATTTCTGAGTTAATTGATTTGTAGGAACTGTAGAAGGCGAATAATTTCCGAAGCCCTTTTAAAAATCGTGGAAAATATTAGTACAGTAGTTGTTCTATTTGAAGGGCGACATCTCAGTATATCACCAAGCGCGAAGCGCTTTTGTAAAATTACCCTAAAACAATAGAAATATATTGTCTAGGTGGAGGGAAATAATGAACTATAAAATATGGATGTCGCTATTTACGTGAAAGTTAACATTCATGTTATTAGTTTCTTAGTGTACCCACTAGCAGACTTTTCCAGTAGTGTCCATTTCCCCATATTTTTTCTACACTATCCGAGATTTTTCCGCAGTACCCGTAGATTTTTCGTCATTTAAATCATTTTATATCCTCTTCGAGTTTTGTTCAGGGTCGAGGATATGATCCTCGACGAATTGCGGATCGTATATTAAAAATTTTATTGCAAAACATGTGAGCTACATTTTATTTAGATAATGATGTGGTAGTTTGACGCCGTCCCTGAGTTAATTCCTGCCCTGATTGCAGCCGATCACCCGTTTGTGTCGGCATCTAGGGAAGACACAGGTGAGAGACGAGGACTTATCTGTGGTATTTGAAAAGAAATTCACACATTGTGTGTGTGGAATGTACAAAGCGAATTTTCTTTTCCAATCTCGTGGCTGTACAAAGTCAAGCCTCAAACGTTGAACCGTATTATCCCTTGTACTATTCGAACTCTTTTTTGCTTAATGAATGGGGATCAGCTTTTATGACAACTGAATAACAGCCAATTTTAGACTTCGGCATCACCTAGTGATGTGATCAAAGCAGTAGAAAATAGCAAATTGTTAATTTCTCTGTATGGATTAATTTGACTTATTTCGCGGACGATTAATTTTTGATCAACAAGAGGTTTAAGGACTTCCATCTTTATCCGATTCAGTCTTTGGATTAATTGCTTTGTCAGATTTCACTTCATTGCGGAAAGCTTCTCTTATCAACTCCCCTTTGAACTTTGAAGAGAACGACAGTGCGATAGAAATAATCGAATGATCTCCTGTTTACCAGATCTACCGTTTCTGCCTTTATCCTTCAGTGGAGTTCATTCATTACTTACGATCTGTGATACTTATCCATACTCAGATAACATCTTGAGTGCTTGTAAGTTTAGTGCACCTAAGTGAAATTCTTATCATGAGCTCAGTTGACAATAGAGTGCAAAAATGATCTTGAAGATCCTGGATGGTGCAACGTGTGAGAGATGTGAGTGATAACTAGGTTTTCACGATCTACCAGAGCTGTTATTAGTTTGAGCTACCATTTGTCGTTGTCCGACGAAACGCAATACTTAAAGTGCCCATCGCTCTGAACTCTAGTCGGGACCGGGAATCCACTGAAAAAAATCTCTCTCTCGTTCTCGAACCTTGAGCCTCGAGAATGGGGAGCCAGTACTGAAGTAACCGGAACAACTCGCTCACATTCTGCTTGCTAGGTACGAAGGAATGTCGCAAGAAAATATTCGCACGTCACTGGCACTGAGCTGCTTTCCTTTCGGCATTCAATTCAAGTCACACCGAACTCCTCGCGATATGTGAGTAGGCGTTAAACGACGCAACGCGTCACCGTCTCGCTATCGATTCCGGGAAACGCAGAGCTACCTGAGAAATTTGCGCCACAATCCCGCTATACACCAGCCATTTTTAATTCGGCGTCGAGAGTGGTAAGTTGAGAGCGTGAAAGAGAGGATGGTGTGATATGAGATGATGATGATAATCTTCTATGGGTTAGTGTAGGATGGCATCCCTACTCTTCTTTTAATGCATCTACCTACCTACTCCTTATTACGCCATTTCTATCCTAACATTTGTGTACTACCCAACTATCATCATAACAAGTGTATGCCTCTAATTTTTCTTACATATCCTCGCTTACCCTCCATTATACCTTCTATAGCGACCTTCAGGATTTAGTGTCCTTTGGTTTCTGTTCCATCTACCTGCTCTACCGTCTCCTAATTTACGCCAATCTTGTTTTCTCCCCAATAGTGCTCGATATTTCTTCATTTGTTCTCCTTTACGACCATCGTACTTTCTCCTACACTCCCATATTCCTAATGCTTTTGGTCTTTTCTTGTCATCTTTCCCTAAAAAATACATGTGTCAGATCATTTCAAAGCCACGTTGCATATCAAGCTCTTCAATAACGTTCTCTTTCCATTCATGTTGAAGAATCTCTTCACCAATTCCCTTCCGTTGGCGATACAAAACTGTTCTACCTCATACACCCGCTGTCCTTCTACTTTAATGTTGAACTTCAACTTCTTTATCTCGGATAATGCCATAATTTTAATTTTTTTGTAGTTAATTTTGTTCACAAATGTATCACTTTTGCCTTGTAAAGAGTTTGGCAGTGATTCCAATGTGTGACTGTGCGGCTCTTTAACATAAGAACTTGATCTTAACTCCAAAACTAAATGTACCCTCTTGTTCAGGTACTGAAAGGTCACCCCATGACTTAAGTACTCCCAAGCAACTACTCATTACAACTACTTGCTACTACCGAACAAGCTGGGAGTAAATTGTTCCTTTTAAGAGATAAGAAACGATCGAATTAACAAAGGCCATATAATAAAGAGGACTTAGCGGTGGAGTTTTTTAGGGGGTTGTTGCGTCCCCTTAACGTCTGTTTTCCTCCCGTCAACGTTATAGGCTCCCCCTAACCAATCCCTCGTTCTTAAACTGAGAAGATGATGTCTTCTAGGACAACAAACATTTCCGAGGGTAAATCCATGCATACCAAGGAGGGCGAATCATGCTCTAATTAGAGTAAATCGTCTCGATCTCGCCACTGCTCACTCCTCAAGGGAAACTAAAATATCTCCTCCATTCCTGTCAACATCCATCCCGTGGAAGTAAATGTGATCTTCTCATTTATGGACGTGATGACTGAAAGGGATCCCTTTCGTCTCTCTCGGCTTCCCATCACGTCAAAGCGACTCCGCGAGATGAGACAGCGAGTTTCTTTCCTCCTTCTCCCTTCATTTTTTTTTTTTGAATAAAAAAAGGAGCAACCTTCTGTTATCTCCCCGTGAGGAACGATCCCCGCGGAGCGCAAACACACGCCTCAGAAGTGTTTCCGCATCCTTGTCCAGCTCACCAACCGCCTCGCCTCGTGAGTTTGCACCGGCTCTCGTGTGGAAGGTGTTTGCTCGGTCGGGTGCGGGCAGAAGGAGGCGAAAGGGTGAACTTGAAGGGGGTGGCGAGGGAGGGGGCGGGGATGTTGAATGGTTGGGGTGTGAGGAGGAGATCAAAGGAGAGCCTTTGTCGGGCCGCACACGTCGTAGGAGGAATCCTCCAATCCTCCTCCGCTCGCAAACTAGGCCTCTCCCCGCCCGCCTCAGGATTCGTCGGAATCCGCTTTAAATCCCGTCATTAAGCGGTTCACCGCGCTCGACACGGATGGATGACTTTATCTACCGTGCGGCGGGTGTGAGATTTGCGTAAGAGGCAAAACCGACTCCTAAGGGGACCAGATTCCACGATCCAGGTGGATTCGGTGTGAGTGGAAGGCCGGGCTCCTCTCAGTAGAGTTAGTTATATGGAGGGTATATGGCCGGGATTATTCCCCCATGTCATCCCAGGGAACGCTTCCCTTAAGCCACCAGGCAATTCAGAAATCCGTGTAATTACCTCATGCAAGACCGTCAACGACGTCAAATTTGCCACCCTCTTCGACGCTTGTCAGTGTTTCCCAATGTGCCATTAGGAAAGCTGTCTTTGGTTTTTTTTAGCTGAGTCGGTGAAAGTTTCTTTGTGGTTGTTCTTGGCGTTGTGTTGGCACTTATCTTATTTGCTAATTTAGACCGAATCGTAGGGAAAGGTATACATAGCTTCAAGGAACATAAACCTGGTTTAGAGGGTATCAGGTCGGTGTAGTGGTTTGAAAACTGGCCTCAAATCTCAGGGGTCCGGGTTTGAATCCCAGCAGCGGTAGAGTTTTCATAATACCGGTCTCCACTATTGTGTTGTGCAGATCACTTCGAGTGCAGTACTCTGTCCGTCTGATGGGACGTTATTGAACTCCCTTATCTAAGGGGGCTTAACGCCAACGCCGGGTTTCTCTCCACCCTTCCCACATTCCCTGAAAAATCTTGCCTCTCCCTAATTACCGACGAATTCTAAAAGTCGCAGATCAGCTAAGTAATCGGTCATCGTCCTCGAATCACGATTGAACATGGGTTACATGTTTACATCTCAATCAGCACCCGTCCTATATAATCAGTGTTAAATAATTTAAAATATGAATCGAAGGACAATAGAGAAGAAAATCATTTGACTCAAAGAAAACGATCTCAGACGTTAATGGGTGGATCTTGTCCATCACGAAGATAAAAAAAGAGAGGCATTCAATCCCACGTATGAAATTTATTCGACGACCTAGGTTTTGCCGCATCATCCACCTTGATCGGGAATCGAATCCGAATCCTCATTTGTCTTTTTATTTTACAAACTCTATAAGATTTGGCAATAAAAAAGTATACTAAATGACCCCATTCTCTTGTGATGGTTCGCAGGGTAGCATGAATATGTTGATGAGATAGCTCAGGAAAATAAACCTTCTTAAGTGATGAAGTAGAGACGTGGCCCTTAAAAACCTCAAGAAACCTAAAAAAACGTACTTACCTATTTTAACACCACTAATTTAATGTAGAGTCTCTGATATTTGATTCAGAAAATTCCTCAAGAGCTTACAAATTAGCCCGTAAAATTGGGTAAATTATTAAAACTTTTCTGTAATGGTCTGTGATGTCTTAACTGCCGTTGTTACTGTAAAACATCTCCGCTTAGAAACTAATAAATGTCTAGTGGTAAATAAGTTTATTCCCTAGCTTTTTCTAGATTTGTTTAGGCATTTATAAGGAACATATATTTCACAGGGGAATAATGGACAACTGTACATCGAGACATCAACCTGGCCTTCAAGCAAAGTGCTTTATACACAGCAGTCGAGTGACCCTACCGGCCTATGAGGTAATTCATATTAGTTAGGCCTTAATCTCATCCACTTGGATGCTTTTTTCAACTATTCGATTATAGTAATTTCCATTTTTATTGCAATTTTAATGCGAGTGAGTAATCATAGCACATTTTAAACATTATATTGACGCTCATGAAATGCAGATACAAGTTGATCGCTTATTTGTTTCTAATGCGCGTACATGCATTCGCTCTACCGAATTTTGAGCTCACCGTTAAATACAGAACACTTTCTCTCTGCGTTCAAAAAAATCTCTTTTGATAGATTGATCACAAAAAATATTTAAATGATAACGAGCGAGATAGCGCCACTTTTAATATAGGTACATACATGCTGTTTCAAAATAATTATTGTCTCTACGTGCAACATTACCCTATATCTCTATTGACATTTCATTACCTAAAATTTTGAGCGGATTTCCGACGTGATGCCATGAATCATAGATCATTGCACTCTGTCAGATTTCCGCGTGCCGAAAAGTAATTTTTGCCGGCCCGTGTAGACGAAAACGGATAGCTCCATTATTCATTTACACCTAAAGTTCCATCTCCATTTTAGGGGTCAAATGAGTTCTCATCATCATTATGGGTCATATCTCCTATATTAGTTGCACGCAGCTCTCCACTCGATTCTCTTGTCGACTAACCTCTTCATATTTGTATAATTCTCCTCTTCCACAACCTTCACTACTTACTTCATATACCTATCTCGTGCAAGGCCTTCATTCTCCATCCCTCCCATCCACGTTTCCCTCAATGATCACCTTCACAAGGGCATCACGTCTCAATATATAGAGGATTAAGTGGTCCCGTCTTCCTGGTTTTATGGTTTTTTATGGTTTTTTATGGTTTTCAGCGGATTTCTTTTTCTTTCATTCTACTGAGGACTTCTCCGGCAGTCATTCGGTCGATCCATTTGATATTCTCATTCATCTGTAACGCATATCGAATATTTCGTCTTGATTATAAATGAGTACTAAAATTCTTAATAGCAGTCCAACGTGTTACCATGTTCTTCACCTGTCCGTGTATTGATAATAATTACATTGTACTTCAGTGCATTATCTTCGTAATTGGTAATAAGCCTTCATCTGTAACCTTGTGTGGCCTACTTAAAATAATTCCCTTGGATGATTTCTTAGGATATTCTCTTCAATTGGTAATTGTTCTCAGAAATGTATTTAGTCAAACTCCTTGTCGAACATCTTAACCTACTTTTTCGTCATCATAATTTTTCTGCGATGGCATGACATATTCTCTTTGTTCGTTTTTTTTCACATTCTCATTTCTCATCTATCAGCATATTCATTAACCACTTTGGATTTGGTGATAGGTTCTCTCCCCAGCTATTCTCATTTTGTTTCTGATATTGATCTAATAACTTCAGAAAAGAAACAAGCTGGTCTCATTTCTTTGCTTTCATTCACGTAATTCTCCATCTCCAATTAAGTTAGCTCTTATTTACCCAGCATGACAAAATGTTTTATCTTAGGTATGACAGACCCAATTTCGGTTCTGGATTGATATCTTTCCTATATTTATGAACCGTTTTCATATATTATGGATTATGGTTACGAATTTTTTATCGGCCGAAATTTTAAAATATGGCAGAATTTTTTTGCATCCTTTCTTTACTATTTTTATCTTTTTTTTGAATTGCGAGGTTTTGACTAGAATATAATTACTAATCATTTTAATGCATAATTTATAATGCATTTTTGGTGTGAATTCACCCCTGCCACACACCTTAATGGTGGCATGCAGAGTATTATGTTAATGAACTTCAGTTCAAAGCCCACCCTCAGGGTTCGAATCTTTCCTGCCCTTCATGGCACCCTGAAAATTACCCTTTAATGGCGTTCTCATCAAATGCGAATCCGTATTTTGGTGGGGAGCCTGCCAGGTAAGCAGTTACTGTTCCGCGGACCGACTCGGTTTAGTATTACCACTGGTCCCCGACAGTGGGGCTTCGGATCACTTTTCTTTCTGCCTCCGACTGACTTCGCCGCATGGCTTCCACAGTGGGCCACTGTTGGTGACCGCCAGGTGTTGACACATACCCTTCCGCCCCGATGCAACCCTAGGCCGCCCTCCGAATTATGTTACCCCCTCAGCACCTTCACTTTTCAACACATCGGAGCTCAGGGCATGGAAGTGTTCAACTGAAGTCGTATGCGAAGTTATCATTTGAGCATTTTCAGTGGAAGACGAAGGGTAGAGGTTGCTGAGCGCTAAAAACTTATTGTACATGCATATTCATCGGCACGCTGATTAGAGTAGTTAGGGCCCAGTGATAAATCCCGGCAGTAGCAGATATTTATCATTGGTAAACCGGCCATTTCATGAGTCTCCGTGGAAGGCATTCGAGGGTAGTACTCCGTCCGTCATATGAGACGTTAAACCGTGGGCCTCTTGGTGGCTTTCGTTATAAGCAGATTCCGATGCTAATGCTGACACCGGGTTTTTCTCCACCTTTCCTCCATGCCCTTCCATTCCTATATCTGTTCCTTTCCTCCCGATCCGAAGCGCTCTTAGGTAAGGGTACAGAGGAGAAAAACAGATATGCTGGTGCAGTGGTTCGAGTACTAGCCTTCCATCACGAGACCCCGCGTTCAAATCTCTGCAGTGGCTGATATTTTCCATTGATAAACCGGCCACTTGCATTTTACTTTGTGGAGGGAATTCGATTTCAGTACTCCGTCCGTTGGATGGGACGTTAAGTCGTGGTTCACTTTTCACCTTTCGTTCAGAGTATATATGTGTCGACGCCGGTTTTCTCTCCGATCTTCCTCTCTTCTCTTCCATTCAAAGCCTTGCTCCTTTCCTCCCGGTCTGAAGCGACTTCAGGTGTGGCTACAGAGTTGGAAACAACGGAAGGGGCCATTTGGAGCGGAGGAGGTACAGCTAAGGCCATTTGATGAATAGTTATTGGTTTGTAATTGGCAGGATTACGTTTGGGAACCAAGACTATGTGGAGTAGGAATTGGTGCTTTCCCGGCGTATCTGCTTCAAGAAGTTTTCACGGGTTGTCCACAGGGTACGCGTAAGGTTCGTCCTCGACATGCCCTCCATCATCGACCAATCACGAGTCACCTGACCCGTGAGGACATATATGTAAGGCGGACAATTCTTGGATGGCACTCATCTCGCCCTTAAGATGTCTCTCGAGTCGAAGATCGAAACGTCGGCCGAAATGGACGCCGATGGAAGAAATTGTGGAAGTCTGCGAGAAGGTGTCTGTATTCGCTCTACCCTAACGGAATTGCCCACGGGGTCCCATGCTAAACATCTCTACCGATCGATACATCATAATGTATACACCAGGGCTTGGAACGATTTGGGACGAGCTGAAAAAATCGTCCCAGTGACGAAGAATTTGCTGGGACGGAACGGGACAGTAATTTTGGGATGGGGAACGTGGTTGTGAAAGTTACCAAAAAAATTAACTGAATAAAGTTAAAGTTAATCTCTGTAAAAAGTAACTAGTTAAAGTTAAAAGTTACTTTTCTGAAAAAGTTTAAAAATTAAAGTTAAAGTTAAAAAAAGTAACTTTTACGTTAAAAGCTACTTTTTCAGTTACTTTGGCAAATTGGATGCTCTGGTAATAGAGGCCTTGATGGTTTTTTGTTTTGACAAACTACCCGAACCCTGTAAACTGCCATTGTGAGTTCGTCCATCGGTATCCATTTGTTTAAATATTTTTGATTTGGCGTTTTTCGTTGCAATCTAATTAGTGACCATAATGTTGTTGGTCAGGTTTCCTAGTATCTGCTGAAAGGATTCGGCGATTTTTCTGAGATGGGGCTCCGATTCCGGGATTTTTAAGTTCTTGTGAATGCAGGACTTGTAAGAATGTCTGACGAACTTGGTGAGTCTGTAATGTACCGCAAAAGATTGTTCTGAGCGGTGAATAGTGCTTTAAGGTTAGCTTTTGATATCGATCCCCACATAGCGATGTGAAGTGTCCCTTCACATTCGTAAAATTGTAGTGGAAACGGCTTAGTTATATAGAGTTACTGTAAATGCTGAGGGTGTGCCTGCGCACCTTTTCTCGCGATTGACTGGGGACTGATGTATTGACGACGCAATGTCGCCGAGTAAGACATACGTAGACTGGCGCACTGTTACAGATACGTTAGTTTGAATGAACCCCTTCCCTCGTTATCCATCATAGATTTTTAGGCGACCCTTCTCTCTCGGCTTAAACTATGTAGTATTGTCGACATGATGTCACCGAGTAGGCATACGAGCCCTCCAAGCATTGTCTTCGCGTGGTTTCGTGTTTTCTCGTCTGAGGGTGCATTCCTAAACTTTGGCGGTCACTCCCCTCAGCCCCGCTTTTGTGTGGATGTATTCGTATGGGGCATTCATTGCTTTCTTTTACAACTACCCTTGCATTCTTAGATACCGTTTTATTTTTCCATTCGGTTGCTGGGCAGCCTTTGCCCCCAAATTTGGACAGGTCGACATTCGCCAAAAATTACCGATAAAATTAACTGAAGTTAGTTTTATATCAGTTAATGCATAATTTTAACGATTAAATGTTAAAAGTTAACTCTTGTAAAAAGTAACGATTAAATTAAATAGTTAACCACTTTTTTAACGATTCATTTTAATCGTTAATCCCAACTATGATGGAATGGTGGGACGAGACGAGACGAAATTTTCAAGACAAAAACAAATGGGATGAGATTGGATTGCTTAACAGCCGAAAAACAAGATGATGTAAGACATATAGCGGATGTAAATTTATATTTTATATTTCTTGTTTAAAAATAGTGGCGAAGAAAAAAAATCACACATGAAAATAGCTAGGACATCACAGAGGGATAAGAATATCATGCCACACGCCCTTGTGGTTGCTTGCAGGGTAGTATTCAGATGGATAAATCCGCAAATATAAAACCTTTGTTTTTGCCCAATGAGAGACTTGCGAGCAAGGCTTCGAATGATTTGGGACCAGACAAAAAAATCGTCCCCATCACGAAGAATTTGCTGGGATGGACGGAACTGGACAGAAATTTTGGGACAAAAAAATGTGTCGTGACGAAAAGAATGTCGGGGTGAGACTGGACGAAAATCAAGATAGGAATAAATTGTGCAGGATGGGAAAAGATAGAAGCAAAGGGAGGGAACATGCTGTAAAACGAGAGAAAATGAAAATTTTAGGAGGAAGAAACATTTAATGAATTAAAAGCAGCACAAAGTCTTAACTTAGTTAATTAGTTTTAAACTTTTTCCCCAATAATGAGAAAAAGAGAACCCGTTGGATCAACTTTAGAGAAACAGTGGTAACATCAACGACATCGGAAAAAAGAGAATTTTTTTCTGCAGTTTTCACTGGCATGCCTAGAAAAAGCTGACATTTATTAAATTAGGTCTTTAATAATTCAATAATTACTAGATGATTCATGATATACATATTTTTATATCCCAAAATAATTTTTAACTAACATATGAGTAAGAAAAAGGAATGATGGTTTGTTTTCAGTTTCCATGATAATAAAACGTCTTTCACTGATAGCGGAAATTCGATATTTTCTACTTAAACACATAGTATGAAAGGACCAAGGTAAGGACTAAACTGAATAATTTTAATAAACGAACTTAACTGAGTTATCCTCGATTACCAGTAATTTGGGTGCTTCTTAAACGGAATACGTCCCTAACGTGGAATGCAATTATAAGCTAAGGAAAGTGCTACAGCTAAAAAGACGCTTTTAAACTCAAAGATAAGGCTTCTAAAATACGCGGTTGGCTCAACAATACGAGTATTGTTGCAGTTCGTTTATTGTAAAATTTGTAGCGGAATTGGGTCGGAGTACTGAAGCTCTTCATTACCCCGCCCGTAGGATCGGACGTAAATGTTTGGTTCTCTTGTTGCCTTTGGCTGTTAATGAGCAGGCTAATTCTCATACTGGGTTTCCCTACACCTGCGGTTCCCAACTTTTTTCACTTAGGTAACCATCGGCAGTCTATTTCCTTAATTTTCACCCCTTATTCATTGAAAAATTTCGTAATGGATGTAGCTGCTATTCAGTTACAATTGTTCCATAGTGCATTCACTGACAAAATGATTGTTCACCTGTTGATAATGCAATGCCGGCTGTTCATCCATGCTTAAACTTTCCTCGCTAATCTGTAAATCCAGAAAAGAGCAACCCGTAAAGTTGAATACAAGTTTTTGGTACCTACAAATTGGATAGAACTGATGAGTCACATCGTGGAGTTCAATCAAAATTGCTTTTAGACCATACATTTAGAACTAGCTCTAAGTTTCCATCCAAATGTGTAAAACCAACCAATTAGAGACGCGCAAAAAAGTGAACATCGCCATCCGCTTGGTGAGAGTGATTTGATTGGAGCTCTGAATTAGAGTTGCGATAGGAAACATGCATGACATTTGTTTCTCTTGTATAAGTGATGTACTTTATGCGAAATTCCCTCACAAATTTAACTATGTAAGCCAACATTTTCTATGCCAACCACAAGGATTACTAATGCTATTACAATGTTCCCGAAAATGGACGTGGACGAAAGCCACGTGACTTGAAACGCCTTATGACGTCACTGCACTGTCATCAATCATCATGGGTCAACAATCCTAGGATTGGTTTGCCGCAGCCCTCCACTCGATTCTTCTATCGGCCAACCTCTTCATATTGACGTAGTTCCTCTCTTTTACATCCTTCACAATTTGCTCCATATACCTCATACTAGGCCTGCCGTTTCCATTCTTCCCGTTCACTTTTCCCTCGACTGTTTTGTTTTCGTTGCTAAGTAAATGTGTTTACGTTTTTGGTAAAGGGGCAGAATTTGGTTTGAAGCAGTTGAAGAAAATGGAATTAGTTTCATCAATCAATTTTGTTAGTATGAAAATATTAATTGACGTTTTCGATGAGCAGATAGTGAAATGAAACAATTTTTGCCTACCGGCCCCGATCTTGTGTATGAATTGTGCATTTCAAAGCTAGGCCTTTTGAAGTACCTACTTTTGTAACAGTTGAAAGAAGGCTATAAAACGTATATTATGATTTAATTTATGTAGCTAAATCAGCAGTTTAATTCGAATATACATTTATTTTGTAGCGTGTCAGTCATTAATTCTTTATCCGTTTTGTTTTGTTCTCTCCTAAATTTTGAGCTAAAAGAGTGAGGTTTGGTCCGTTGAGTGTGTGGTCTCTGTCTGTATGATTTGGTAGTAGTTTTGGATTTTTAACAGTTTTTGGTGCAGAGAAAAATGCAAAAAACATGGTTTTTGAGGGTGGAGACAACATTGAAAATATGGTGTAGAAAAAAGTACAAAAACATTTAGGGTAATTAGAGTGGGACACATTTCTCTTTGTAAAATAGCCATTTCCTTCTCTCTGCATACGAAGTGCATATGAAAAGTGTCTGCAAAGCAGGCAGGTCTGCTAGTAGGGATTTAAAAAAAAGCACAATCCGACAGTGTGCCTTTGGTTGACTCCCTTATGGTGGCACCCTTCTTAAAATAAGAGCGATTACTAGTCATAGCAGAGATTGAAAACAAACAGGGCGGTATACAGACATTCTAAAATTTATGAATGATCTGCTCGTTGCGATCCATACTACTTACTAGTAGTAAAGTAGTAGTAAATCACTCACTCACTCAGTGATTCAACCCGAAGGTTGGTTTTGGATAAGTGAGGGTAGAGCTCACCCCGGACTAAAGCCCGTTTCACACGATACTTAATCCAGTACAAGGTCTAGTATACTCGCTAGTATGCTAGCTTTCCAGTATCGTGTGAACAGAACCAGTATACTGGCTGGCAAGCATGCTGGCTAGTATACTCGCTGAGCTACTGGATTTCATACTTGATGCGGTACTAGATTTCTAGTAGGACCTAGTAGCCCAGTAGCCATCGACCAATCAAGTCACGTTACAGACGCTGTGCGAACTTTTCTTTTTTTAAATTAGTATGAAATCATATGGAATAACCGATTCATAGCAAGCACAAGGTCGATGATCGTGTGATACCTTCCAGGACGGTTCCAATCATGCTAGATTCCGTCCTCAATATCAAGTAGCGTCTAGCACACTAGGTCTTGTGCTGGATCAAGTATCGTGTGAAACGGGCTTAAGCTACAGGCGTGTGAATTTCACACATTCAGGGTAGGGGGGCCAGTTCCTTTCCCTGGGCCACCTCGCACACCGAGGATTTTTTTTGTTCGGCTGCGTCCAAAGGCTTCACCCGGAATTGAACCCGGGGCCCTTCGATCAGTAGCCAAACGCTCTACCCACTTGGCCACCACGCTACCTACTACTTAAATAAAAAATCGAAATACATTCGTTAATTGAATTAAACAAATGAGATTTTTTCCAAGTGCCGTATTTACACGCGTATAAGACGCGCTTTTTTTCGATTTCTGATGCCCAAAGAGTGGGGCGTCTTCAAGTCAAGTCAAGTCAAAAAATGTTTATTTTCCCCAATGACAATACAATACATTATAATAGCAATAACAAAAACAAACAATAATAGATAAAAAATATTGGGGAGCCCTGTTTTAGGATCTAATTATCCTCATCAGGGTTTAGCGTGTTTTTGATAGTATACAATATTTTTTGTTTCCATAGTTTGCTTTTAATTTGCCTTACGGGAGTGCCATGTGGTCCGGCATTTGCCCGAGGTTCAGGGAAACCCGTAAAAACCTGCACGGACCGGCGTAATAAATATATTATTATTATACAATATAAATGTTTGACGGTTAATAATAGCAAATGATAAACATTTGAAAAGTAACAGTAAAATGTAAATAAATAGATATTGGTGTATTTTGCGTTTTTTACATAGATATTTATATAAATAATAGTACTTGGGTGGGTGAGATGCGTCTTATACGCGTGTAATAAAAGAGGAAAATCGAGAAAAAATCGAGTTATGGGTTCGTACTCACCGTTCGCGAAATAGGTTCATTCAATCTTCGTAGAAAGTGGGATTACCCTACCAGTAAGTGATTTTAAAATCAGGGAAATGTGCCATTCTGAGGTAGTTTAACCTCATTTCAGCCCATTTTTGTGACTGGTTAATTTTTGTTCTGGATGCGTCTTATATGCGCGTAAATACAAAATTTATTAAATAACTTACCTCCACGTACAATAGTTAAACAACTCACATAGCCTTATATCTTGCCTTGGCGCCATACGATGACGTCGTGTTTTTATGCTCCCGAAAACGTACAATTTTTAAAGAACGCAAGTTTATTCTTCAGTAAAATTTTCGCGCATTTTAGATGATAAACTTCTCATTAAAAGAGTTTTAAAAAATAGCGCACGTTCCCTATTATGGCATGGATCGAAATCACTTGGAATTACGGAGCCATGAGACAGTTATCAAAATTATCGTGTGCCTGGAAAAGATGAATTTATGGCATTCCTTTCCAAGTGCAAGATATGTCTGTCATAACTTTATTCAGTTTATCATGAATTTCCCAGCTAAAATTGCCATTACAACGTATTCTTCACATTTGGTTGAAGCAGACATTTTTCGTGACATTGGTTCGTCTAATCTGGACCAATGCATTTTACCGTGGGAATCACCTCTATTGTTCTGGGGCAGGTCAAATTAACTGCTTCATAACAAGGTAAGGAGTGAACTTTACGAGTGAGAAGAGATATGAATGGGCACTGTAAATACCAAACACTGAAAATTAAGGGAAGAGATTTGTAACATGTCGGCACCGAATGGGCGAAGCTGATTTGTTTCAAGTTACGCTACACTAGACATAGCCCAGGCCTCCCCCCCCCCCCTGCCGAAACAAATTTCTGGCTACGTTCCTTACGGGACACATTCGGGATCATAGGAGAAAAGATATCTTTCACTCGCTGGCGTGGTGGTATCTTTCCGCGCGACATATCCCTTGCGACGGAGAGGCAGCTCAGCGTCCCAACGCGCCGTCCGGAGGCAGGTGGGCGTGGTCGAGACCTCTTGAAGTGGTGTGGGGATGAATTAAGGGGAGGGAGGCATGAGGGGCGTGTCTGGAGGAGGTACGGGGCGGGACAGGGCCGGCGGGAGAAAGGGATGAGAGACTCGAGAAAAAAAATGAAGGGAAGTCGCCCGCAGGCAGAAATGTTTTGGAGACGCTTCGGGAGAAAAAAAGACGATGTATCTCCCCCCTCCATCTTGCCCACCCTTTCTCCCTCCCCCTCTCTCCCTTCCCCAACCCTCGCTCATCCCTCCACCTCCTTCCACCTCTTTTTTTTTACGCTTCCCAAACCCCGGAGCCCTCTGGATTTTTTTTGACTCGCCTTCTTCCCTTGTCCTATCTCTCCCTCTCCCTTTCCAAAAGGGTTCGTACCTTCCAGTCTTTCCCTCCAGACTCTAGCGTCCCTCCTCCGTGCCCTTAGGGGTTCGCACACCCTTCTCCAATCGAGTGACCGGAGAGAGGAGAGGAAGAGATCCCACACCGTTCCCAGTCCGTTCCTCGGGCAGTGAAACGTTTTACTTCGCTCACGCAACGTGCCCTACTGTTGTGGATCGTGTCGATCCGGTGCCAATGAGATGGAAATGCGTGGCGCTTTGTTACCTACATCTACATTCTACCCTGCGAACAGCTGAAAGTGTGTGTGGCAGAGGGTGATCACTGTTTAGTTTAAGAAATTAGTCGTAAGGAGGCTCCTCTATGACACAGCGCATCAACATCCCGTAAAAGAGCTATTTAATGAATAAATGGCGATCCAGAAAAATATCCGTATGGAAATTCATCTATAGTGTGACAACTCATACATAATAATTGTGTGAGTATGCTATTATTTTAACGTTGTAGTTGCATTCTCTTTTTTACATGCTCTTTTTACTCATTTTGACTTTGGAACCTGGCTGACGTGTTGTTGCCGCGTTTAATTTCCAAAGTGAGATACATGCTCGTGCTATTAAGAATTTTAATATGGGTTAACTATTAAAAACGACCTAGGTGTCGACTTGTACAGTCATTATCAATGGGTTAACTATTGTCTTACTTAGAGTTAAACTATTCCTTTGTAAATACAACTCTTTGTTGTGGATTTTATTTATATTAATATTTTTGAAAATTAATAATGAAGTATGGTGCGTGATGTTTTTGAAATAATTATACTTTGCTTGTGTTGTAGTTGTGTAGTGCCCGTGGAGAAAACGATTTCTTGTAGGCCATAGGTCACCAGATGTGAAGTTGAATTTATATGAAAGAACCACTTTGTTAAACTCTTGTGCGCTATGTTCGATAGAATTGTACTTTGTTTGCCTTGTAGTCGTGTATAGTATGTAGGAAACACGAATTCTTGAATCGCTCCGTCCGACAGTTGGTCGCTCTAAATTAGTCGCAATTCTGTCCGTCCCGCTGTTGTAGTGTGGGCTATAAATATACGTTTTGTATCGTCTATTCTTTATTATTGTTATTAAAATAGGGTAGTTTCCTTCATCGAAGAAAACACAAGTACCTAATTGATTGCGTTTCGTGCTCCGCCACAAATGTATCTACCTATTCATTTTACGCAAATTTAGATTGAGAAATACCTGTTTATCGGAGAAGTAAATGTTAATTTGAAAAAGATCGCAATGGCGGGACTGCGCAGCCATATTGCTGACGTAACAGGTATAGAGTTCAATCACTGACTAACCGTTAAATTATTGAAAATGGGGTCGTTTACCATATTTTTTATTGCTGAATCTAATACAGTTTGTAAAATAAAAAGATAGGTATTTTTCCGTTTTTTGATCCGTCAATTATTTCTCGAGTTATAAGCGGCGAAAAACTAATGTTTTTACCAATGGGGTCGTTTACCATATTTTTTTTTATTGCCGAATCTGATAGAGTTTGTAAAATAAAATGACCCGTATTTTTCCGTTTTTTGATCCATCAATTATTTCTCGAGTTATAAGCGGCGAAAAACTGATGTTTTTCACCATTTCGGTAAAGTGGGCGTGGTGCAACCTCTGACGTCATCGACTTCGTCAAATGACAACTGAGCCCGTGAATCTACTTCGCCTTATAGCAATGGGGGGAGACACAGTTGACTCTGCCAATAGAAGCGGTTGCGACAGGATCTGGGCGAGCAGACCTTCCCTCCCCTCCACTCCCTTCCCTTTCCCTAAAAGCAGTCAATGACGGGAAGTAAATAACGTCAATGATCTCAAAGCAGCTTCTTCGGTGGGTGTCACCTGTTGTTTATTTAAATTTTTGATTTATGATTGAATGGTTTTGGTTAGCAGATTGATTTTTTCACTAAAATCCATTTCTCGTTTCCATCTAGCGATTACATGTACAAAATTGTGATTTCGGTTCCGAGTAAACGCCCCCATTAAATAACTCGTGGGATGGAACTGATATATTCGAAGTACGTCTAAAAACAAGCTTTTGGGGTGCCACGTACCGAGATATATCCTTGAAAAAACTCGGATTGCTTGAGCGGCCAATGTCGACGGCTATTGACGAGATCCCAAAAGTTAGGAGAAAGTTTATAAGGATGAGAGAGTAATTTGTTCGAGGTTCCTGTCCATATTAGTGAACGCTCCTAAGAAGAAGTGGAGAGGAACATAAATGCCCTCCAGTGAATTCTGAAAACAGATTGGCTCATCGATTCAATCCTAACCTCTGAATCATACGCAAATGGAAAGTTTCCTATTCGCGCCGGCCAATCCGTTTGATTTTCAATCCGTAAGATTTCCAATCAAATGAAATTAAAGTCCACTTTTTGTTTATTGGTGGGCATCGCATGTTCACTGATTGAACTTGAAAAGTGGAATCTAGCTTTATTGTATTGGAAAGTAAAATTCAGACATTTTAGATTGAAATTATTTTATCCATATGAATTTCTATCTTTTACCTCTCTTAGTATAACGTGGAACTGATTGGTGCGCCATTCTCAGGCAACTAACCCATTTCAATGGTAAAAAACTGTAATTATTGGCAGATGCATCTTGGTTAGAGTTCAAATTCTGGCAGTGGAAGATGTTTTACATCGGTTGGCCGACCTCAAAAAGTGTGGAGCATTCCAGTTCAGTACTCCGTCCGTCGGATGGGACATTGAGCAGGAGTCCCCTTGGTGCCTTTTTTGAGATCAGACTAATGCCGTGGCTAGTTTCACTCCACCTTTTCTCCTTACCCTTTCAATCCTATCCTTGTACCTTTTCTTCCAATCTAAAGTAACTTTAAGTGCGGAGACAGACTTGAAAACCCCAGCCATGCCTTAGGGTTTATTCAAGTCAATGAGACTCTTATTCAGGAATTAATTCGCCACAATTGGTGCTATGAGCCGGCCGTGGTAGCCAGGTTGCCAATATGTCGGACCTGCAACCCAAGAGTCGTGGGTTCGAATCACACCTCGTGCATGGATGTTGATTTCTTCATAGGATCAAGGCCGTAATTTAGACGGTTAGATATAACCTTGATTGTTGACCAAAAACCCAAACCCAAAATCTCAAGATCCACTACTAATTGGTTATACGATCACTGACGTTGTAATATGGCCGTCATTACTAGCATGCCGGATGTGTGGAATAGGGAAGGTAGCACTTCGAAAGGACGAACACTGAAAAATGTACTGGTTCCTGATGACTTAGTAGTTGAAACGCATTGTACATTAAAAAATAATTGTTTTTGAAAAGTGCAATATTTTTTAGTGTTTAAGACTGGCAATTTTATTTTGATCTTCCCTCTGTCGAAAGTCCTAAGCACGTGAACCGTTTTGTGTACGAAGAAATCCTGAGTTATTTCGGCGGGGGTACAATTCAAAGAAATATTGTGAAGGGTGGATGCGTTATAAATGTCGATTAATATCGGTGGTTTGGGTGTGGAGCCATTATTCGCGGAAATAAATATTTTGAAGCATGACCTCCAAGCAAGTGGCCTTTCCGAAGAACCACTCCAAGACGGATCATGTAAGTTCCGAGGAGAAGATTGGATTTTAAACATTCGATAGCACTTGAAAAACTGGACAGTCGGGAATTTGCAAGTGAACTCCTCCTTAGTAGTATGGGGCTCTGGACACTCTTCCGTATGCTCATTATGCAAATTTTCGCAATTTGACGCGCCGCTGGACTTCAATTTGGTCCCGCCAATTCCTATTCCGTTGAGAGCTCCGCATTTGTTGCGGTCCGAGTGGACGAGCGATCGAGACGAGAAGATTCTTTCGTGGGGCGATCCTATTATTTTTTCCACGGGTAATTCGAAGCATTTGGCAAAGGAATTGAAACGGCATGCATCGATACTCTTTTAATCACGATGAGATCATTAACTGGGCTCGGTGCGGGTCGCACCAATTTTATATTTAAAGTCAGGCGCGAGCATGGGGTGGGGATCGGCTGTGGAGGACTTCCGTTATTAACGACCAATCACCGGGGCCGGGAGAGTTTTTTTTTCCTCTCTCTCTTTGATGAAAACTCGCGAGCGGAAAAATATCCAAGGGAGGCCAACATAATCGTTCGTTCGATTTTGCCATTTCCTTCCCCATCTCCCCGCCTAGTCGCCGAAGAAATGGCCGGGGAGGCAATGGGGAGTTCGCGGAAACAGCTGCGAATCGCTTTCGCCAAATTAGTTTTACGGGTCCCGAAATAGGAGCTGCCACATCCTTCGCCTCCCCTCCCTCCCTATCCGGACTCAACTCCACTCAGAAAAGGTATATTCTTCCTCCTTCCTGGCGTCTTAAAGCCCTGTGGCCCCTGGTCTTCGCTGCGTTCTCGATTGAATTTCACTCGCCACACCCGCCTTAATGAAATTGTCTGTTTTTATCGGCTTGAGAATGTGTATGGTAATATATCTAGTGAGAGCTTTAGCAAAAATTAAAAAAAAATTGTCTTGGAAGATGTCGAAATCTTTGTAGTCGGAGACCATCAGAGAAAATTGTAGCATTACCTTAAGAGTTTACCTGAGCAGATATATAAGGATGGCGGAGGGTATGTAAGAAAACGGTCAAAAATATTTTATCGAGAGCAGGTCAAAATATAAACATTATATTCTTTATCCAATTGTTCGGAATGTACTGCATTCCATCATCATGGTTACAAAAGGATACACGAAAGTCGGAAATCATATTTAATCAGAAATATGCATGCATTTAATTATGATAATATTACCTCAGAATAATATTCTTAAATGTGTTCAAATGTCATATGGTACATACCTACGTATATGGGTCTGTCCACCGTTACTCTTGTGACATTTTGACGCATTTGACTCCATTAAAACTGTCAGGGTTATAGAAATATTAGATTTTTCAAAGTAAACACTTTTGAATTAATTAGAATACATAATATTTATTGATTATATCCGAAAATTTAGGACTCATGTCATCAATTTAGTATATAAAAAGCACATGGAAATAGTGTTATGTCTTGTGACCAAAAAAAGACAGTTGAAATGCACTATATAACATAAATCAATTTTCTCTTCTTCAAATTACAATATACCATTAAAATATTTTTTATATTTTACTCTGGCGTCTTAGGAATGAAGTACAAAAATATATAGTGCATAAGTATATAAAGAGACAGACAAAAACAGGGTTACAAGTAGAAAAAGTGGTTACTCTTGTGACCGTTACTCTTGTGACGGATCGTCAAGCATGCAGTGAAGGCACATACAGCAAATTCAAATTTGTTCGTGAAGTTTAAATGGTAGGGGTAGTACTTCAGCAATGAAATGGGTACCTACATTAAACATGAAACTAAAAAACTAAAAAAATGATCTGACTACATATGTGGGCTAACACTATAAGGGGACATTGTAACAGTACATTACTTCCTTTTTTTGTTATTGATTATTATACACACTACATTTCACCCATAATGAGGCCATAAAATCAATATATAACCCTTGTAGAAGAGATGTACATAAGTAGTAATTTCTTTACACCTTTTTTAAATATTTAGTGACACTTTAAAGTTGGTGATATTTGACGAGTAATCCTTACTTCATTAGAATCCAACTTTAAATACATTTTCTGATAGTTAATGAAGGAATATATAAATATATTATTTCCATAAATTATTTTCCAGTTCATCCATTTCATTACGCAAGAAAAATTTTCACTCCACCATGAAAAGTTCTTTTCTCCAATTTGTCCACTTTCTACTGGACGTACCCATATAATCCTATAGCCCTGAAGATAGAATCCATTGTAAAATACGTCGGAAGGTACCTTGCCAATTTTGAAATATTTTTAATAGGATTTTCCGAGGTAAATATGTTATCAGATATTAGCTTAGGTATCTGTGCTTTAAAGTGTTTCTTGACTATCATACATATTATCCTCTTATGAAGGAAGAAAGCACATGCTGAAAGATGAGAAGAATGCTGCTTTGATTATGACCTCACTTCGATAAACCAAAAATTAACATAACATATAAGGTTGATAATGCAGAGCCCTGAAAATTTTTAAATCATGTAAGAAACAGTAGAAGAGGATATGAAGGTGCTTGGCGAAATTTCAAGGGAGCAGGAAAAGTGGATGAAGGAAGTATTAAAAGCCAATGGACTCCTGAAGGTCGCCACGGAGGGGAGAATTGTGGGTAATAGGGGGGAGGGGAGTAAACGAGTTAGGATGACGAACAGCAGAAGGAAGGTTGGAATATATACGAACGGAAAAATTAGTTCGGTCAGGTGTTAGAGGACAAGAATAATACTACATACGTGACAAGTAGCAGGAACAGGCTGATACTATCTGAGGACCTACCATTTTTGATTGAAAGATTATGACTCATTTAATAGCTTTTAAGCTTTGATGAACCATACATGCTGTTTTAAAAAGAGCACAATTTCAAATGCCATTAGTACGTGCGTGAATAGTTGTAAATTAATTTCATTCCTATATTATGATTATAGTTATTCGAGGGAGGTGCCTGCTCGTTAAGATTATTGTTTCCCTGTGGGATAGGTGGTGGGTGATTGAGTAAAGGAAGTATTATTTCCGGGAAAGGAGGAAGGGCGGGGAGATACCCGACGTTGGCATTAGCCTGCCCTTAACAAAAGGCGCCAAGGGGTCCAAGTTTTAACGGCCTATCCGACGGACGGATTGTTTCACTTCAAGTACTCTATGCGCAGAACTGGAGCATGGAAAGTTTGACAAATTTCTGCAACTACCGTGACTCGAAACCAAACTCTCGTGATGGAAATTCCGTATGCTATTCACCACACCAACCCGATTCCCTCGTGACTCAAATATGAATGTAGTAAGCGATTTAATATCAAACATCTTTGTGTCAGGTAAAGTAATCATTTCTTTTAGTCCACTGTCCTTCAGGTATCATAATTGAATCCATTTGAAATTTACTGATAGGACTCGGGCTCACTTATTGGCGCACCATTCGCGTCAAGGAATACCATTGAAATGCGGTTATGGAGGCGTATCTCCTTCCCGGAAAGATCAAGGTCGCTTGTCTGTAGAAAATGGACCCAACGTGCTGATTGTATCACACGTAACGAGCGTTTAGTTCAAAGTTATCGCTAATTTTGTGGAATCACTTTTTCAAAAAATATTTCGGGGATATTTTGAGATTATTGTTATTAGCAATGCATTATGCTGATTAAGTAGTATTTAAATACTAGCGTTTTGCTACTCATTAATGTACATAATCAACCCATGTACATCTGCAACATCTGATATAGAAGTAATGGAAAGCCCACCGGGTTTATATGTGAATCAACCCAATTTTTCTACGGACGTCTCGCCATTTGAGATCAGTGAAAATATCGTGAAGAAAGCCAGATCAAAACGTTTATGCTTAAGTTTGACCCGTGGAGTTCCCGAGAGATTTTGCTCTCTTAGTGTCTGGGAAAGTATCTGGTCGATTTTCCTCTGAAATCGATTTTCCAGGAATCTACGCCGATAATCCTATCTTTGAGAAATTTGAAAATTTATTTTCACTCTCATGAAATCCCACCGGCATTGAGAAACTGAACTAGCTATACACTGATTGGTGATGTCACAGTGCTAAATTTCGTGAAGATTTTCCTCTTAAGACAATCGCCACATGATCTTCCGGGACGGACTCCGTTTCCGCGACCTTTGGCTTATTACGCCACCGATGTACCGACCTGACTTCGGCAGCCGGCCATAAAATTAGCTACGATATGAACGGTGACGACATTTTCCAGAGTTTCCTTTTCCTGAGTACTGCGTATATTAGGGGTTAGATGGCAGAAGGGACAGTTTTGTCTCAATCTCGCCCCAATAAAGACCTTTTATTATTATTATTATTATTATAGTGCGGATTTAATATGAGCCAGTAGAAGTGAAAACTTATGTATGGTGGTGTATGAGAGCGAAACAATTTTGGGTGTACTTCTTCTATTTTACGAGGAGAGATTCAAGAACAAAACTGAGAAAACATTTTCAGAATTTTAAAGGTACACTGTTTGAAAGCATCCCTCCAGTTAGGAGGGACACAGACTCGATTATCTTCACATTTAATTGTTTAGAATTGTGAAAACGTGATTATCATTCTTTTAAATTGTCAGGTACTTCTTCATGTTGATCAAATTTGTGAGAGGAAGCCGTTAGGATGGAGGATGGTTACTGTCAGATGTGCCCCTCCATAGATGTTAGCTTTAGCGCTTATGATAGCGCTGACAATAGCGATAAGGAGAACGATAGAGTGATGGTGATTGCGACAACGAGAGCGATAATGATTCTATAACGATAACGGGAGGATCGGGTTGTTGTGGCGGTTAGAGTACTGGCCTCCCATCCCTAGAGCTCGGATTTGATTCCCGGCGGTGGCGGATTTTTCAGTGGAAAACCGGTTCTTACATGAGTGTCTAGTGAAGGGCATTTCAGGTTAAGTACTCAGGCCGTCGGATGGGAAGTTAAGCCGTGGTTCCCTTGGCGCCTGTCGTTAAGAGTAGGCTAATGTCGACAACGTGTTTCTCTCCACCCTTTATCCGTTCCGTGAAAACTCCTACCATTACCCAATAGGGTAGTTTCCTATTATTTTTTAGTGTCTTCATCGAAAGTTTATAACCTCTGGAGTGCTTATTTTAACCCGTTCGATTTTTGAAAATATTTTTCCTCATTAATTAAATAGTGAAAAAAATCAACGGCGCGAAAAAGCGACGGCAAACTATTGCATGCCGGTGATGCCGATAAATTCAACGTGTGACGTGACATTCTTTCCTCTACCTGCCACCAGGTGGTGCTGCAGACGCTTCCAAGCAGACGGTGCCCTCCGTTAAAGTTTATTAACTAGTATCTGAGATATATTTGTTGAGTTAATTTATAATGATCAACTCCTATTTATTATTTTAAAATTATTCATTCAGCTGATTCATTTAAAAACAGTATTCATTTTACTAAGCGCACAGTGAAGTTGGCCCATAGTCGTGCGAACTTCACGCCATCCTTCGCAGTATCAGAAGTCTCCTCGAGCATGACGCCCTGGAAACAAAAAACAACTATTAATGCCATGTTTAACGGAGGAGAACTTTTCGAACTTTGAAAGTTTTCATAGGCTATTCAAATTCACTAGAGCCGGGGGGCTCTGAAATTAAATGGTAATTTCGGGAGACGAGTATTTCCTATGCCTCGCAACGTAAACTACATACATGTTATCTCAGCAAAGATGCAGCGCATCTCGTCAAATCTGAGCTTTTTTAAATGAACATTTAATTCTCTAGTAAACTCCGAAGTTTTTTGCATAAAATAAATATATTTATGGTAGGACAGGAATCGAAGTTAATGAGTTCTCTTTTCTTTGATGAAAGAAACTAACCTATTACCCACCCATCCCAAATTGCCCAAATGACCACAGCTCTCCGTCGCCTCCCTTAATAAATAACTAACCAACGATAATAATGACGCGGAAAAATGATCCATCAACCCGTAGGTATGAGCTAACGATTGGACATTAATCCGCGCGTATGTAAGGACATTTGTTATTTTTAGCGACCAACAGACTTCTTAAGGCCGCTTTACACGATACAATTTTGTGTACAATTTCTTGTACGAACGCTTGCATAAACTGAACGAAATAGTATCTTTGTCTGAATGGAATTAGGACGGATTTTATTTTCCATAGAACCATTCAGACATTCGCGCAAGCGATCAAACAATTTGCCGCTTTATGCGGTACAATTTCCTCATAAAAGCATTTGTACAAGAATTTTTTTTTTTAAAATCGTATCGTGTAAAGCGGCCTTTACGTCAATAGTGTGAAATTGTTCCCTCTCATCTATTGGTTCTCAATCGCTTGCCTTCAGCTTCCTCTTCTCCAACCCCTCCACTACACTTTCGACCTTCCACCTGGACCCTTCTTCCTCTTTTCCCACCCGCTCCGCAGTTCCTCAAACCCCATTCCCTTTCATTTCGGAGAAGACGTCAGGAGGCAATTTTCATCCCGGCGCCTAATTCTGGGTTAGCCGGGGGAGTTTGGGGTGAATAGTGGAGGTTTGTCGTCATGGAACAAATTTTCTCGGTTTATAATTTGCGAAAACACGAATTCATTCTGGTTAATGTTCTACTCCATCCTTATGTTTCACCTTCTTTAATGAATTTGACGACCCGGAGCCGTTGGCCGTCGCGTAAGAGCATCCGATCTTCGCTCTGTCAAATGGATGGCATTAATTTTAGGGGCCGCCGTCCGAGCGAATTGTTTGCAATAGGTCGGCGTTAGTAGTTACGCCGTGGAGTGGTTCCTCGGAATCATTTTATTTTTTCGCGTTGTCGACTGGATGGCACCTATCGTTTGGAAGAGGTTAGGCCCTGTTTAATGACTGTCTGATACCATTCGCCGATATTTCAACTGTAATTTCATCATAGATTACTACTTGTGGCACCAGTTGTTCGTGGTGTTTGCCCACGTAAATATGCACTTTGCATTTCTGTTTGAATATTATGCGGAAGATTAATTTAAGCTCGTATTCTTTGTAAGAGTAGACTTTTATCATTATTACCGCTAATACCGTCCCTGTCATTTTCTTGTGTCAAGGGAGTGGAGAGCGAAGTACAATAATTAAATGTCTGAAGAAAATTTTATAATTAACTCATATCATATTTGCGGTGTAGCGTTAAAAAAACCTGCAAATATTCACCCGATAAAATTTCAAGCTTAAATATTTTTAAATACTTTTCATTGTTTAAAAAAAATATATATGCATACAAATGTTCACAGTTATAATTATGGCTTAAATCATAGCCAAAAATTTTTAATTGATAAGGAATAAGTCATTAAGTCATTAGATACTAATGTTTACACGAGCTGAAAGGTGTTGAAAATTTATTATCTATCGTTATGTCAGTGTTTTTTAGAAAAATTATTCCTATTTACATTGAGTGCTTTCAATGGAAATTATTTCATCTTTTTTCTCAGTATTATATGTACCTTCATCCAAATTTAGCTGTTGTAAAATGTGTATTATGAATATATAAATCACTTTAGCTAGATGGGCAGGAGAGTGAAATGATAAATGTGTTTACAATAACTGTAATAATACAATAACAAATATATTGCAAATGCAATATGATACCTAATTAAAGACCTGTTAAATGAGTGGCGTTTACTTGTGGTTTACTTTTCACTTATGAGGTATATTTCGTAGCTGGAATATACAAATAAGGTTTGGAAAGAAGGTGAAGTTGGTTTAATCTTAAACTTAGATAATGTGCAGTATTGAGCTTTTATTTTTATGACAAGGTGTATGATAACTTAAGTATGTACACATTTTATAGGAAATTTAGGTTTGAAATCAAAAGCAAATAACGGCTTGATTTACTGATTAATTCGTAGATCAAATATGATACATAAATTTGGATGAGTTTCTTTTTACGAGACGGTAAAAATATATTCAGGGTGCTATGGTAGGTTAGATTATAAAGATGAAATTATAGATATGGGTACAAATCCCAATATGTTATTTTCCCACGAAAAATAGTAGAAAACAAAAGTTTAGATGGCAGTCACTGGGGAGACATTAGTCTGTACAGGTGTTGCAGATTTAAAGCTTTTTGCACAAGTAAAAATGTACAATGTTCAATGTACAAGTAACGTAATGTGTAAAAATACGAGTGTATATACTTGTTTTAGACATTTCAATTGTATATGGTATGTTACCCTCAGTATTAGGGATGTGCGAGTAGCACTTTTTGACCTCGAGTCGAGTATCGAGTCGAGTTGTAAAGTACTCGCGAGTATCGAGTCGAGTCGAGTCGAGTTTGTACATTATTGTACATGAGTGAAGAGACCCAGTTCTTACTTAAGTCATCGCAATTAAAGTTAGCCAGCAATCTGACTATCAAATGGCAGGTCTACCTACCTAATGCATAGTTATAAACAGTCAAATTACTATGGCTCATAGCGCAGGCCAAAAGACATAATGGAAATTTTGCGGTAGCTCTCGAAATAAGAAAATTACCTTCATTCCTAGGATTACTCAAAAATGTGTAAATTAGCTTGCAGTACGGTACCTAGAGTGTACTTAGGCATAATATGAGGGCTATATGAGTGACATGCCCTATTAACTTTAAAGTAAGCCAGGAAGCAAAATATTTTTTCTTAAGGAATACATTAGCCTAATTAGAAGAGCATTCCTTGTATTTCGCATTCCTATGTATTTCTTTTCAGAGCTAAACGCTTTCTCAGTGATGTCGTGTATGCCGGGGTTAGTCCAACAGTACAGTGAATTTCATACAATATGCCTTATTTGTGCAGTAAATATTTGATAAGCTCGCGCCTCAAATTTATGATTGGCCGTTAATTACATAGTTAGTTTTTTAACATGTACTTTTCTTCCTCTTCCAATTGTTGACACCATCTCTTCAAAATCGGTGTTTCTGCCTAAGCGTGATAGAACTTAGAATCATAAAAAGGACCTGGGTCAATCACCCCCATTTGCACGATGCATGAACACCCAATATCAGCACAGGTTATTTCCAATATCCATTAATGCAAGTTAATAATGTTTGAACAATGAATTTTCGTTCATGGATGAATGTGAGCAGGTACATGAATTTTGTATAGAGTCCTGTGGATTAAAGTTTTCGATTTATAAGGAAATATATTTGAACAAAAATTTATTATAGATAATTATCTATAGGTATTTATAATTATCTATCTTAAGATATGACTAGGAAGTTGAAATTAATGATGTAATTAATAATCCTAAATAGGAAATAAAAAAATGGAATAGTAAAACATACAAGTTTTATACGATATCTATATCATCCGTAATGCCCTTATAATAGGATGCCTACCATCCGTTACAAAATTTCCTTCACCCGTGAAGACCAATATCTCCAAGATGGCTAAAGCGATTCTATAATAAAGTATATCAAATTAAAGCTTGTTTATTTCTACTTTTACTGGTAGTATTAAAATATTTTTACAATTTTTTTTACTGAAGTACGTGTTTAAGAACGGAATTTTAGCGATTTTTTTTTTGATACCGGATGGATCCATCGAATTAGGGCATCGTAAGAACAACACAGATCGAGATATCAAACTTCCTTTTCACATATTGTAGCTAAGGGCTTTGTTAATAGTTATACGAAGTTTCATACTATTACGTTCATCAATATTTTTGTTATTGATGAATTTGTCAGACTGCGTTATTTTCCGTCCCGCACGCTTTCCGTTCCGGAAATCGACGTTTGGACCTTTCTCTTGCTCTCGAGTCATTAATATGAATCCACTTATGAAATCTCAGTAGAATTCGTTGATTATTTGATATCGATATATATTTATTTTCGGCTATAAAAGCACGCTCAAATGTCCAGAGCGTGCCTGGAAAGGTAGCGCGCGCGTGGAATCATCTGCTGCAAGCAGATCGCATATCGCTGTGAATGAGTCATGAGGACTCGACAATAGCGGAAAAAAGTTACGCCTTTAAGAATGCAAGTCAGTGTCAGTATAAGAACTGACGGTATCTTTGGAAGCATACCGTCATTATGCCTCCTCGCGAAAAGATTTTGGAGACGGAATTGAAGATAATTTAAAATGCAATTTGTTTCTTTCGTCGAGAAGCCGAGAAATGTGGGGACAAAAGCTATCTCTCCTATCGCTGATTTTATTTTGGTAAATACTGCAACTTATAAACTATTATTCAAGCATAGGCAAGGATATTTTTCCTGTGCATACTAGAAACATTTTCTCGTGTGGTGTTTGGTGCGCGCGGTACCTACGGTAGCTTAGAACTTGACAACCTCGAGCAGCTTATCTCTCCAGGCCAAAAGTCCTGTCGCGTGGAGCTCGCTTTCCGAAATAAATATATACACGTTGAAAGCATATCTAATTCTCCCAATTTGTTAAGTCATTTTACACGTTCTTAGTTTTCAAACACGAAGAATATCATCAAAACGAACTAAATTTCCGACTTCCGCATGCTGAGATAGCGCATTTTTAAATATTATTCGTTTGTAATTAGTAACTGTTCTTAGTATCTATTTTAAACTTTGTTTAGTCTAAGATAAATATATGTTCCATATCTTATGCGAAGAAAAGAGAAGTGGCTTTTCATGTGTATCTTCAAGTGGGCGTGAAACTTGCTTCCCGGAACTTGAATAATATCCGGCGTTTTTATCTGTCTCAGTCGAAAAATTAATTAATATAACAAGCTAAAAATATAATTTTGACATTATTAAGCGTATAAATAAACAAGATTTAGTTCGATATACTTTATTTTAAAATTGAACTACTCATTTTTGTGATCTAAACCTTCAAACTCAGGGGATGGAATTTTACAACGGACATTAGGTGCTTTGAGCTCGAATATAGTCCCCCACCCCAGACTTTTTCCGCGAAAATTTCGGCCAAAAAGGGGGGCTAGCTATATTCGGAGGAATACGGTACACATGCGGTTTCATGGACCGTGTAACCACCGATTCATCCATTCGTTCACGCAAACGTACGTGAATCCGTTCACGTAAACGTACATGAAACCATTTACGCAAATGTAAATGAACGTACGTAAGTACATGTTCGTACGTGTTATCTACCGTGTAACCAGAGATTTACTCGATTTTGATGAAGCGCTTCCTGTCGGCAGATTTCTGAACCTATTGGCCTTGGCGGCTCCGTCGACAAAAACTACTCGACTCGACTCGACTTTCGTAAAAATACTCGAGTGCTCGAGTCGAGTACCAACTACTCGACTCGACTCGAATTTTCGAGTACTCGCACATCCCTACTCAGTATATTTGAAGATTAGTGCAGTATGTCCCGCATGATGATGGAAGTTGCATTGCTTGTGAAGCTGTACATGTTTTTGATAATTTAATTTAATTAGCGACAAAACCGGTAATGTTGCTACTAGGAATAATATTGTTTAGTTGGCGATGGGAGGGGTTGTCAAGTGGGCAACGTACCGGCGCGGCGTGGCCAGAGGTAGCGGGTTTGAGTCCCTCCTCAGGTATAGGTATTGTGTATGCCGTGAAATTTAGATTAGACTCTGCGGAATCACTGTAGCCTTTGAAGTACCTAAAAAATCACACTTTCTACTACTAATGGATAATTTGAAATGAATTCGTTAATTCCACCGATGATTTTTATTCACGCGACGCATGTTTCAAAAAGTTATCATCTACAGGTAGATCTGAAGGTGACGTAATGTGCTGAAATCTAGGTAGCTCCGCCGAAAAATCAGATCAGTAGCAATGTTAGTTCTTAGGTTTCCGCTGCGTTGATTTGTTGAAACTGCTGTCGCCGAAAGCAACGCAAGTGGTGAAAACCTAGCAGGAGATCTATGCAGAGAGTTCCACAAAAAATCAGTTCTGGAACTAGCGGTGCCTGTCCCAACTTGATTCACAAAAGATAAAATTGAAAAAAATAAGCCTTATCCGTATCCTCGGTTCTTACTACTTGTTTACTCGACGATAATGTAAAGTTACCTATTGTGTGAAGGATAGTGCATAGCCTAGTGTGACGTTAGTCCATGCCACACACCTTTGCGATGGCTTGTACGGTAGTATGTTATGTAAATGAAAGAGAACAGCTGACCGCCGTGAATCTCATCAAGCTGATCTGAACCTCATCTCTTATCGTACTTGTCCCTCACCCGCTAACCCCTGTCAGCCGAAGTGAAGGCATCGTAAGTGGACGGGTAGTTGACCTCTTCCATGTCTTCTTCGCGTCGTACGGTCTTTGACTGACGCATGGAAACGAGATCTAGTCCCGGCGAATGCGTTTGCGTCAAAGATAAGGCTTACGCCGGATTGTCCGAACGGATCAGGCCGATCATCTCTCATTATTGGTGAGCGGTGGGAGGGATAATCAGGAGGATAAATATTCGCGGAATATTTTATCCTCCTGACCCGTTGCATCTCATCTGCCGTTGCCGCATTCCCAGGATCCGTCCAGTTCACCCCATCGTATTTTTTCGCCATTTCTCGCCCCCGAGCGTCGATCGTTCCAATGAGAGAGGGGGGCAGGGTGGACTGGACTTCGCCCCGGGCCGGGTCCGACATTTGTTAAAACGCGCCCCGCAATTCTTCAGCCCGCTCGCAATCTTTCATCCGCTCGGTGATGGGATTGAAATAAAACACGACGATAATTTTCATCGGATCGCGAGTATTTTTTTTTTATTCGCTGGAGGAGGCCACTCGTCCCTCTCGCTCATTAATCATCGCGATCATCCGTTCCCGGGCCGTTTCTCAGTGATTCGACACCCGTCGTCTCAAGCCACCATCCCACCGCCCCCACAAAACGTTTCATTGTCGTCGACAATGAGAGCAGACGGCACCTCTCGGCGTCTCCGGATCGCGTCGGAGTGAGGCGTAGATGGAGATGCGACGGCGGGGAAAAGGAGGAACGGCTGAGATTAGAGAGGCAAGAAGACCTGAGGGATGCCCAACAATAGGACTGAATAACTCCGAGGAAGGGCTCCGCTATCATTTATTATGAAACTCCAGATTCACTTCCCCCATCCTCCACGTTCTTCCCTCCCTGATTTTTCAACTACCCCCACCCCCCTAACCCCTTTAAGACTCTCTCCCAACTCCACTCCCTCCAGTCCAACCTCTCCTCACCAAGGTTTAGCATCTTTTTTTTATGCCGCTCATCCCCCTCTGCTTCACCCACCCCACCTCATCTCCCCGGGCCGCTCCTATCTGTCCTCCCTCCCCCATCCCTTTGCACCAAACTGAGACCCTTCCCCCAGAATCCTCATTCCATGCGGTCTCTGCCTCTCCTCTTACCATCCCGCAATCCTTTAGCCTCCCACTCCCCACTCTCTCTCTCTCTCCCTCCATCCCTACATTTTTCCCCATTCCTATCCCACCCCATACTCCATTTCATCCGCTGCCGCCGCCGCCGCCGCTAGCACAACTCCGCCTCCTCCCAGATTCCCCACCTCCATCCCCTTCCACTATCCCTCCCTCCCCTCATTCCCCCATTCCCCCGGACGCGCCACTACCGCCTCCTACGGACGCGGACCCCGTCGCTACCGCCGCTTGATCAAAAGCTTCCAGGCGAGGAAGGAGTTAGGGCGTCCCCCACATACTATGCTCTCCGATCGTGGGTCCGAGCTTAGCTGCTAATGGTTGTGAGGGTGGGCAGCATCTTTGCCTCGTGTGACCCGTGCTAGGCTCCAGTTGCATCTCGTTCTATGAGCGTGAGGGTTTGCGGAGGGTCGAACGTTGCTGTCCGGACCGGAAGAGGTCGGTGGTTGAGCCCAGGGAGACTTCTGTCCGTCCGTCTGTCCGAGGAGGTTCGCTCCCGGTTTGAAGACTTGATCCAGCCTTCTGGAGCGACTCTCGACGTAGCGGCAGTGCCCCCAGTTGGCCAAGTGAGGAAATTGGTGGTAGCCGCGGACTGGTAGCGGTGCGGGCACAGTGGTCCATCCAGAGGAAACCACCGGTCGCCTTCGTTCTCCAGAGAGCGCGCGGGTGTTATCATCAAAGTAAGCTCTGCGAGGTTGGTGCCACTGGTGTTTTGCGCGAAGTGAGGAACGACTTATCGTGCTGGGCGGAGTTGCGGGTGCGGAATAGTGGGAGGAGTTGTGTGGAGTGGGGTGGGTGAACCGGGACGAGTTGCCGAAACGTGGGTGTCCTGCCTTGTCCATGTGGGTGAGCGTGACTTTGTCGTCCTGTCTGGGGAAGCACCGACCGGACAGCGTCCAGCGCTCTCATACGTCAAGTTAATGACCGATCAGTAAAAGTGAGTGCCCAGTGAATGCGTGCCACCCCCCCACCATCACCGTGGACATGTGACCCAAACAGCATTTAAGATGACCTGAACCGATGACCCCTTCCATTCAGTCGTGTCCCCAACGGACGAGCTCACTCTCGTGAGTGAATGATCTATGTTGTGGTTACTGTTGTGACGAAGTCTATAAAAGACAACTATAGGACGTTGGCAAGGGTCTCGTTGATCCCCCACGAAGGGTATGCTTTGGATAGACCTTGCTGCCCAGCATCATTGAGTCGCAACATTCCTGGTTGCCAGTTTTGAGGTGACTGAGGTGTTGAAGAGGAACTGAAGCATATTCAATTTTTTCCTGAAGAAAGTACATTTGACTACAATCTTAACTGAAGACTTGTAGCTGAATTCTCAATCGTGAGAAAATACTTTTATCTCACGCAACCATTACTAAACTTTAAGGAAGTGGATAGTTCCTTCGAAGACAAAGGACTGTACTTTTGTGTTTATCCATTTCGGTATCGTGCTCTGCGAAGTAATCAATCTTCTCCCTGTCTCGAAGTATTCAGAGGAAAGGGATATAGCTAATCGGAGGCTACTAAACTCAGCCAACCAGGGAGTTTGCGTGTTTAGGCGTCAAGGATTCTGGGAATCGTTTGACTGTTTGCAGAAGGAGAAAGGCAGAAGATCCGATCGATCGGCCCCCCTTTTTCCCACAAGTGAGAAACATAAACAGAAGAGCATCGACCCGGGAGAAATCATCGGATATTTTTTCGCAAGCGAAAGCATTCAGGGGAGACGTATTTGCGGTGTCCTCCCCGCAAGTCCTGTCCTCCGCGCCGGACTCCGAAGGACGAACTTGAGGTGAGGGAGGAGGAGGTCGTCGTCGTGAAGTGTCCAGGTCCTTGCCTTCGTTTCCGTGGGGTGGGTGTTGAAGTGTGATCGAAAGTGAAGCAATATCTCGACTCCCCATCACTCCCTACTTGGGAGTCCATCGCGTGTGCTACAGTTGGAGGTGTGACAATGGATTCGATACCCGACTAGAGTCGTGAGTGAAAGAGGGTATATATTTTTTTTGAAGGGTTTTAAGGGAGGAGGGAGTTTCTGTATTAAGTTGGAGCGGCGACGCCGGATCCCGCCGCTTCCCTCCACGGTGGAAGTTGTGAGGAAGACAAGGTTCTTTCTTCTTAGGTCGGAGCGGGAGGAGGAGGTAGCAGTCTTCTTCGTCTTCGCCTCTCTCCGTAAGGGGAACGCCCAAGTCAGGAGGGGAAGGAGGTGGTGGGAGCAGCAGCCGGCTTTCTCGGACCCGCCAAGGTGAGCGGCAGGAGCATCTCGAGTCTCTCTCTCTCTCTCTCCTCCTCCTCCGCCCGCATCTCCTCCACTTCCATCCCGACGCCAGTGCCCCTACCTCCTCCTCCACCGGCGACCTCCCGATATCCCCCGTCATTCTTTAGCCTCCCTCCCTCTCGCCCTGCCTCCCCAACCTCGCGGCATCCCATCATTCTTCTCGTCCCCTTCCACTCTCTTCCCGCCCCCTTCCTCCGGTCCTCCATCTCGTCCAGTGTTGCCAACACTCGGAGTGGAGGATGGTGGATGTTTTTACATTGGGAAAATGAGCAGCCAGTTTTGCTCCAGAGCTGGCAGCTTCTCATTTGTTTTACATTTCTTTATAAAACGAAAACACTTTCTTTGTTGCTCTTTCCCTATTCTTCAAACAAGTCGACGTTACCGTTTCTAATTGTTGGGAACCTTGCTTGTTTGCGAGATGAATGTATAAAAGCTCTGTTTGCTCCAGTGCTTGTTTTACATCGATGAGTTTTTGCCCACCCTATTCTTGAATGCAGTTGATTTAGTCAAGAATCAGCTTAGGATAGTCCGAGAGAGGAGAATGAATCAGTTCGGATATCTGCACCGCTGGCTGTTCCTCTTGTTTCATGTTTCCCTGTTGCTATATTACTATTCTGGAATCAATGTGATATTTGATGGATAAGCAAACTTTTTTTGCCCAGTCGATAAAAATGGAATTCAGATCCATTTGCTGCAGCGCTGGATTTCCCTCTTGTTTTTACATATATGAGTTTTGCCTACAAATTTCTAGAAACAAGTTTATACTGCCAATTGACAGATTTGAGAACTAAGTCTAAGGGAGGAGAATGTAGCAACTCGGTTAACTGCAGAGCTTGTATCATCTGTTATTTAAAATATCTGATTTTCTCTATAATTATTATTGAAACTGGGAAATTTTATTGTTTTCAATCGTTGGGGACGAAGGTTATCTGTGAATTGGAAATTGAGAAATTAAGTTGATCGAAAGCTATCAACTACTTAACCTAACATCTTTAATCTTTGCTTTAACTTCGTTCTAATAATTTTATTTCTTGAAATCAGATTAGAAGTGATTCATTTGAAACATTGCTTTTCTTGGAGAGGAAAATATATCAGCTCTATTTGCTTCTGAGCTTGCTGCTCCTTGTATTATGTACCATCTATTATTTGCACAGTCACTTTTCCTGACATAAGTCGATTTTTCCTTTATTGATTGTTGGGAACGATGGCTATCTGGGTGTTGGAAAATGAGAAATAACATTTGATCCAAAGCTTGCTGTAACTAATGTAACTTTTCCGAATTCTGCTGCAACTTTGTTCAAAATATTTAGTTTTTTGGAATAGTAAATTGTAATTTCGACGTTTCAAAGCGAAAGAGAAGGAATTTAGAGTTGCTCCAAAAAGAATTCCCTTTCTCGCGATTCTCTTTCATAACTTATCCCCGTTATCTCCTTCATGTTCATTGTATTATTCTTGATTTGTGAGAACTAAGAGGAGGAACAACTTTTGTATTTGAATGAGAACTAGTTTTGCAGAGGAAAATTGAGTTCTTATGGAGCCAAATCTCTTTTTTCTCCTTCGTTTCAATGATTTGTTAATTTTTTTCATGGAAGTATGGGATGTTATGCAAACGTACTCGTCCATCTTTCCTCGTTGCCACAGGCCTGTAAAAACTAATCCTCTCATTGATGTTGAGTCAAGGTGTAATATTAAATGGTCCGTTTTATAGACTGAAAGATGCCGTATTTCTTGCCTAATCAAAGATAGGAAATTTCTTTTCATGACGAAGAATCTAATTGTTTTCTATTTCTTCAATAATGCAACTGGTACCGGATTGTTGAAGGGTAATGTTGCAAATGCAATGACTGCCATATTGAAGGTACTTCAAATGACATATTCGTCATCAAAACTCCTACCTGGAGACAAAATCGATTTAGATGCAATTGATAATCGCTGAGAGTGATACATGATCATTTTTGTGCCTTGAACTATCGGCTGGAATCCGTCATTTGGCGTAGTGCATGTAACGATCTTTTTTTGTTCACCACTTTCATTAGCATTGCTATACGTGGGCAATTAAGGGGTTGGTTCACACCTTAATGAAATATTTTTAAAATGGGTAAGAGAACACTGAAATTAAGGTTCTGACTACATTTGGCTGGCCGCCCATTTTCGCATACTTTCGCAAATCATTCAATGTTCTTAGGATTGCATATCCCAAGTACTTATCATTTATGCATATATTCTTTATATATACGAACTGGTATCTGTTGTTCAGAGTAAACATGATGTACTCTCTTTCATATTAGAGTAGGATTCATTGATATTTTCGAGAGCCCGGGTTCAATTCCCGGCAGTAGCCGATTTTTCTGTGGAAAACCAGTCCCCACTTGAGTGCCTAGTGGAGGGCATTTCAAATACAGTACTCCGTCCGTCGGATGGGACGTTAAGCCGTGGTCCCCTTGGCGCCTTTCGTTAAGAATGGGCTAATGCCGACGCCGGGTTTCTCTCCACCCTTACTCCGTTCCCTAAAAACTCATACCATTACCCAATTATCCACCTGTCCTATATGTCGCAAATGACCTCAGCTGTAGGTCGCCTCCCCTAAATAACCAACCAACCAATTATTGATATTTCTGCATGTTCCTGTACGCTACCAGAATGCAAGGCAGTTTCTGTGAAGGTTCTTTCTTGATTTTGGGCTCAATTTCAATCACCAATTTTCACAGCATGGATACCAAAATGTCGTTTCTACTTGCATTGAAGACCTAAAGGGCTCCGAGCATTATCTGAATGTGTGTAAAAATAACTCATCAACATTTCAGTGGTGTGTTGCTATTTTTTTGTACTACCTACTTCTTGCGGCGATTAAAAAAATAATTATTTACCCACACCCTCGTATTGAACGGTGACCGGTTTTTTAAATATTCGTATCGTTTAAGTGCTTTAAAATCGTTTTATCTATCAATGTTTCCCCAATGGCTTTACCGGCATAATGTACTTAAGGTTTGTTTTCAAATTGACGGTCTAAAATGCTTGTTGTGATACGTTTGAAGTGTCACGAAGGCGTACTCATTTACCGATTAATTTTTTGTGGCTGGGAAATTTTTCTAATATCCTTTGCGATTTTGTAAAAATATTTTCTCGCAGAGTGATGAGCGACTCAATATATATTTACCTTAGTTAAGCTGAGATATTCTTCAGCAAACTCTGTACACCATTTTCTGCTTTATCCTACGCTTGCTGATGGCAGAAACGCACGCGCTTAAGATATTGCTCTTTTTAACGTTAAAAATACATTTTCACGTTTGTTATTTCACATTTTCGTAATCTTTTATCACCTTGAACGGTTAGGACATGAATTAATGTGCTTGATTATTATTTACACCTATGTCTACCGAATACCCCGAAATCCACCAAAGTGTACTTACTGCGTATGGTATTTAAGTATTGTAAAAAAATACTCCTCTCGTAGCATGCAGTACCGTCTTGCACGCAATTGTATTGTTCACAACTTTATTATCGGTTTTACTGTTCACTTAAATACAATCACCGAGGAAATAATAGAGCTTCACGTTTTGTGAAGTTGGGATATCACCTTGCGAAACTGACTCTGCCCAAGTATTATGCAAATGTTAACAGTTGTTTGCTTGATTGCAAAGAAATATCGCGAACAGTTGTATTTTACGCTGTAAGAGTGTAATGCAAATGTCCAAAATAATTTGCAAATGCATATGACATCCAAATTAAGTATCTTCTAAGCGTTATAACGTCATTGTCACTCTTTTTACGCGGAAAATATTACATTTAAAACTTATCTGTCCTACAGTAATTTTATTTTATATATATCACGTTCCAGAATACGTCGGATTTATGAAAAACCTCAGAAAACCAATCTAAGATTCACCAATACAAGAAGATCAATATATAAGTTTTATTCTGTATTTCGGCAACGATCTGATTCCCGACCCTATAATCCTTTTTTGTCATTTTGTTGCTACTAGACAAGTATTTGAACCCTGTCAGCTTATCTCTCAAATGGTCGAATATGTCCTGATTGTACCATTAAAAGGATCTACGCCCCATGGCAATCGATCTATTTTTTTTGGCTACGATGTAATTTGACCGTTTTCGCTGTAAAATTTGGAATGAATCTCTATGTGAGGGAGAAGGAAGATTTTCTGGTTCCTACTGACGTACGCGAATTGCGATACACTGTTCTGGCGTACGTTTAACGCATCGCATGCAATTGCGTCCACTCCTTGCCTAGTGTTTCACGCGCGACCTGTGTTAATTTCGTGTCACCGACGTTTACCTGGCTAAAGTGCATATCACTGATTACTTGTGAGAATAGCGCCGTGATTCCATTTAACTACCGCTTTGTTTTGCTTTCCATTACCTTTGAGATAAGTGCTTGCCCATGTCATATACCTAAACTGCTGAAGTTTTGCATGCAGGATAAACGTGAGTATATTGTGCAGCCTTGGCACGCGCTAACCGTAGCATCATGAGCGCTGGGCTGTGAAAACGCAAAAGCGTGACAGACGGACGGACGTGGCGGAAGATTCGAGTATCATTTCTCGACTCCCACCCCATCTCGACTCCTCCTTTCCCGCCTCCCCCCCCACTTCATCACTTTCCGTGACGAGCAAACAAAAGCCGGTCAATTTTCGGAATCGTAAAATTGGCGGTGTTGGTAGCAATTCTCGGGGGAGAGCCGCGGCTGTTGCGTATTGCCGGTTGCATTTTGCACCCAGCTCCAGTCGCGTCACCTTTCTCTTAGCGCGATTTGCGCATGCGCGATAATTTACTCGCGCGGCACACTTTTGTATCTCACGGGAAAAGTTGCTCGGAATGTGACGGCATTTCCGCACTCTTTCTTCTTTTCACAACGTTTTCATCGGCTGCATTTTTAGAACTCAAAAAGTGTTTTTTTTTTTAATTTATTCCGATTAAATGGTGTCAATTTATTTCCTCTGCTTACCTCGAAACGCGTCTTTGGCCGTAGAACTAGCACCTGTGTGCAAAATTCAAGTTTCACGACATTTGCTCGCGCGGCAGGATTGCTCCTAATTCGGTGAAATTCCCTTAATCCCCATTGGTCATTGTGGCCGCGACGTGGGATGGAGATATAATTAAAAATGTACGCAGAGCGCTGAAATTCTGACAAAAATATTTCGATCCTGGATTTTATAATTCTGGGTGTTTAAAATAAGCGTTGCAAATGAAGTTCAATCGCTGGGCGACAAACATAATTCAAACTCATTCTTGAGGAAGCAGAGGGCTGTTTGGCTATGATCTGTATTCCCATTACTATAGTTTGGGTTCGAATCCCTGAAGTGGCAGAGGTGGATTAATTGGTAAACCCGTTTTTCTCGAATGATGGGTGGAGTTCAGTACTCCGTCCGTCAAATGGGAAGTAATATGATGGACCCCTTGGAGAATTTTGTTAAAGGTAGGATAAATCCAACGCCAATTTCCGCTCAACACTTCCTTCGTTTCCTAAAAAAAATCCATTTAATAAGCGATACTTTTCTATCCTAAAAATTGCTGATTATCTTACCTGTCGGTGGGCGTGCCTGAATAATTTTTCCACTTAAAGAGCCATATTCAAAACCTTTTCGCACTTAATCATGAGACTTATAGCAGTTTTGGGTTTGGCGATGGAATGTTGATTAATTAACGACGAAGATATTTGTTCTCTTTTATTATTACCTCTCGGTGTTAACGTTTATTACGTCTCTAGTTTACAATACAAAAACCTATTTCGGCCAGGTTCTCATTTGGCGGTCCAGGTGTTGTACTATCCATGCAAAATGTGTGAAATGAAATTGAGTCTTTTGACTTCTATAACTCTTTCTAAAATTGAACAAATTTTTTCAGCCTGGAGCAAAAATACAAGTCTAGAAACTGGTTATGAATTCTTTCATCATGCACTGGTCATCTCATAAATCATTTCAAAGTGATATTTGACCCATAGTGGCTGGTCTCCTTTAGTTTCTCTCTCAGAGGCGAAAACTTAGTTTCTGTAATGATTCTGAAAGGCATGGAAAGATGTATCGTACGTCGACAATCGATGGATTTGTTCCATAAATCCCGTGCAAAAGTGATAGATAAGAGTTGTAGAGAGATTTTTTTTGTTGGGAATGGTATTATTAAAGCTAGTCTTCTATTTTTACCATGTAAAACTGGTAAGGAAGATGTAATTATTGTTTCTCGATGGATTAGGTGATTTCTCAGGTAACCTTTTATTATAGAACAGAGTATATCCTGCCTAATGACTGGTATTACCAACTGGTACCTCCAGGTACTTGTAGCCAGTTATACCAGTCTAGAGAAACTTCTTGTTGCAAATCTGTATAATTTCCAGATATCGTTTTAGGTCGTAGCAAAAAAGCAGCCAAACGATAAAAAAATCCTTCTTCTTATACTTATGTGTGGAAGGTCACACATGCGTCTGAGATCATGGAGATAATTGAGGTTTATGCTCTTCGACGGCCAAGGCCATTTCTCAATGAACACAATAGAACAACGTTTTGCGTCGGAAGACATATGCCCGAGGTGGTATTGGAAATCTCTATCTTTGGTTTATTTAAAGTGAAAGCAATATGAGGTGGAGTTGAAGTCCTGTAGGACTTACTTGATCGCCTTTTCATGGAGCTAAATATATAATACTACGCCGAAGCACATAAACCTATTGATATTGAGTACTTGTGTTCATTGTGACCAAATTTACTGCATGAATTGTGCTGGTTTTGCAGAAGAGTAGTTAAAAGGTCTGAGAATATTTCAACTTGTGATTTTGCACTACTATGATCGAGGACTTGGACGCTTTGAAACCATCTCTCAACGCATTTACCGAAGAAAAAATCAATAAACTTGTTGACATAGAGTATCTGTGAACTATCTAGTAACTAACTAATACTATCTAGTAACTAGAGACCCTATCCTGAATTCAGTTCCCTCCATATCAAGATTCATTAATTTACCCCATTTACAAATTGGAAAGAATTTGCTGCAGCGACCGGTGATGCCATCTGTGGCAAAAGGGCATGTTTCTTCATTAGCTATTGCTAGGCTCTGCGGCTTGGTTATCTAAAGATAACATTGTGGGCGCTAAGCATTTTGGGTTAGAAATGCAAGCGAGTTGGTCAGGGAGGGGTAAAATCGGTAATATCTTAAAAGCGAGGAATGTCGTCCATATCGTGTACCGGAGGTGGAAAGCTGAAGGACAATTATAAAAGACACCGCGCTGGCACGCTGCAAAGAACATTAGGTCAACATCCGTGGAAGTAGGACGAAAATGATTAAAGTAGTTGGAAAAAACAGATGAGAAGAGTGTGATTTTCTGAAAAGTATTGATGCTCGGTTTGACGGTTCATCTCTCTAGTTTTGTCTTCGGCGTTGAATTTAATGCGGCGTGTAACCTATCAGTCTCCAGAGTTTTCCATTAAGGCCTCCAATCATCAAAATGATTCTTCCCTTACGTTCACAGGTGTTTTTTCACAAAAGGCGAAACTTTACTTATCTCCTTTCAAGTTCCCAAATTACTTTCTTATTAGTGGATTTATCTGAATGCTGTGACATGCTCAGAATGATTCCGCGCTCGACAAGTTTAATTTCACTCGTCAACCTTCTAATCGTCGTGCGTGTGAATATATTTGGGTGTCATGTTGGGCCGAGGTTTAATCTTTGTATCTTAGGATAGGTTACGAGGTGCAATGCTAGGGAAGAAGTTGGATCTCCTTAAATCCTAATTTTACTACCTCTTAAGGGCGACAGGAATGTACTTATATATTGACCCTGTCCTTGTATTTAGTGTACAATGTAGCTTAGATGGTCCGAGAACCAGAACTGGGAAATCTTATTTCCTACCTGCCAATCTAGAGTAGATGACTACTTTTACCTCAAGTTCATTTAATTGAAAAAAAGGAAGCATTTCGGTGAGCGATGTAGTTCTACCATCGGTCGTACAGGTTCACCATCTCCAGATACCCGGAGTGGTTCTTGCTTTGGTGCAGGACACGCCAGAACGTCACGTCGATGTGCTGGTGAACACGTCTTACGTCGGAGCGGGCCTCGGGAGTTGGCGGAAGCGGAGCTGGTGCACACCTCCCTCGCATCCGTGGGGGAGGGGGAGTTTGACGGCGGTGGGAGTGTGGAGGGGGGTGCCAACCAACTCCGACCACACGAAAGAGTGAGTGCCTCGAGCGGGACGCGACCCAGAAACGTCCGAAGTGAGCAGAGGAGCAAAGGGGTAGGGGGGCTGAGTTCTTCCTTCTGCGGCCGGTCGAGGGGGTTGGGTTGCTCGGCTGAGCTGAATGCGAGGTTGAGTGCTTCGACTGCTGAAGCGGTCACTGCCCTCCCCCGGTCTCTCTTCTCTCCGATCTCCTCCTCATCCTCCGATACTCCTCCTCTGCCTCACCCTCTCTCACTCTCTCGTACCTCTCGATAGAATTCCAGAGCACGGGATCGGACGCCCGAGGGAGGACTCGGAACAAGTGGGCGTTTGGCTCGTGCTCCCCAAGCCGTAGAAAGCATCGAATCCTCGCGACGAGATTCGAACGACTCGTCGAGAGACTTCTTGGGTAAAGGACCAGCCTCTTCGGAGATAACCAGTGCTCAAAACCGACCAGGCATTTTTAGGGTGGTAGATTTGGGTTTTAGGTGGCCCATAGGATAAGGTTATTTTGCACTGTTCAACCCAAGACTGACGAACGCAACATCCATGGGCAAATGCAACATCCTTACCCTGAGGGGTGTCGTTGATGTGTGTGGACGATTAGTTCGGATTGGTTACCTAGGATTCACGTGGTGCATACACGAATGGATCGCAAATTTGGTGGGCTTCAATCGCTTTATACAATCTCACTCTTCTTTTCACTTGAGTTTTTATCATCCGTTTCTAGTACTGAGCCCCTGGATGAGGAAAACTCTGGTGAAAGAAATGAGTGAGATTGTTAACAACGGTTCAAACAGAAAATTTGCGATCCATTTGAGTTTGTACCATGTGACTTCTTGGTTATTTATTCGAGATAATCTCGAGGGTTTCAAATACATACTCCCTGAGGTGGATTCGAAACTGTGACCTTTGAATTGCCAAGTCAGAGCGTTACCGGTCGGGGTATAATTGGAGGAAACGTCTGACATCTAAGGACATCTACTGCGCATACTTCTATCAAAGATAGTAGTTAGCGTAGAATTAGTATTTTAGCTGTTTCTTATGCTTAGGCTACATCGAAAAGTCCAATATTAGCTGACTATTAGCTCCATGAAATTATTTTTTAAGATGTAAAAATGTAAACTTTCACTCCGTAAATATGCTATAATCTGTAATAGCCTTAGTTCATATTAATCAGAGTTTGAAATGTATTTATATGTCTGTAGAAGTGCAACCGCTATAGAGTTTAAAGATCGGAAATGCTGCGTTATAAATCGTAATTTTTTTGGCGTTTTTTGAGTGGACACTGCATAGAAGGTAATATGGTGTCATGATCCATTTTGTTTCCTAGTAGTACTTCGAAGTACTCGACATATTCATCGTCTCTGGTCATTAGACCTAAGGTTGATTTTACGAAGCTTTTCACCTGATTCCTCAAACCCTTCATTGTAACCATTATTCTCTCACGAAGTTTTCGGTACTTGCTCCAGTGCTCTCTCTCGTGGAGCCTTTGTTTGTAATTCTTCTCATACACTTTTCTCTCGATGACTGTCTTCATAAAATCAAAGTATGTCTGGAAATGAACGATAAGGTTGCCCGTTGTCTCTTTATGGATTCTCATGATGTTATTTTTTTCTCCATCTCATAATCTCTTCGTCCCAAACCCTTATCTATCAGTTTGCTCGTAATCATTCGTATGGAACTCAATATTTTTAATTTTTCCAGTCTTGTTTTTTCTGCGGCTGTACATGTCTCACTATCATAGTAGAGCATGTTCTCTATGTGCTTTCGAATTAGATGTTTATTTTTTTTACTTCCAGGTTTTTGTTACGTGTTTTAATTAGGCATTTATTATAGACACATTCCCCTTTGCCGGGATAAATTGCTATTTGTTTACATTAAATTACTTTATCGCTTTTTGTTGTATCCAAGACGACAGTACTTCTCTACACTTTTCTTCTTGTTATGATTTTAAGTAATACCCTAGTAGACCTCTGCTCTTTTTATACATGATGATCTTTGTTTAGTAAAATGCTATTTCTCCTACGCAGATAATCCCCGAATTCTTCTTAGTTATTTGATTGCGCTCAGAATGTTGTTCGAGGCTGCTTTTAGATTAAATGTTTCCTATTGTTGTTGTCCTTGGAAATCATATCGAATTGGTGACATAAATCCTTTCGGCATCTTTTTCCTTTGACTAAGTCTCCAAACGTGAATCCGTGCATCAGGCGCGGACGGAAGGCTCAAAACAAACCTGCCGCTCGTCAGCTGTCATTCTACCGCGGAGCCCCATGACGCTGTGAATTTTAAATTAGGCAATTATGGGAACACTCATTTGGTTGACTGAGTCAAAGGTGATGGAAAGCTTTTTCCTCATGGGTGTCGTAAAAAATTATAACTCTCGGAAACATTGGTATTCTTCCGCGCATCCACCTCTCATTTGAATTTCTCTTTCGTGTCCTTTTTTATGCCTACACCTCTGTGCTTGGAATTCGTGAGTAGCTTTAAAGTCTTGACTTAACATTTTTAAAACTGAAGAAGTTCTGGAGGGTTGAGAGAACTTTCAAAATGTTTGAATAATGAGTCATATCCTCCATGCTGATAGAGCCGAATATTTCATGCGAGAATGTTGAAAAACAGTTAAATTTCATTCCTGGTATATGTTACAGTTGTTAAACACATTTGTGCGATCCGTTTTGAATTTTGTCCTCGTTCGTGATGTTATTACCTTAATATTATGCTGCTGTAGTTGTCAATGTAGCATTTTTAATGATCTCATGGTCAAAAAGAGCGAAAATAGAGCTCCATTTTATAAGTTTACCTTCTACGGCTCAAATGTTCTGTTTTATAGCGTATACCAGGTGTTTCACATAACGATATCAGCACCATGCCAGTTCACCTTTTTCATAATTTCCAAATTTGAAGAGTGCATGTTATGCTTAACGTGTTGCAAAATGTTTGTAGGAGAAGCGGAATTCTTAAAGCAACTCATTAATTTACCATTCTTTCTTACCTCTAAAGCGCACAAATATGTTTTCCTACTTGTGTCGGCATTTGAATTTTCCTAAACACGATATAATATAGTGAAGCGTGTGGTTGAATGTATATTCTGTTGAAATTAAGTGGCAAAGTTTTTATAATCTGACCTTGAGTTCATTTCAATTTTCGATCCTTAGATATTACTTAGAACAACGGTAACAGCTTCATGAATAAAACAAGAAGTGAATCGATGCAGTGGAGAGCAAGCAAAGAATTTAGGACTATGATTCACTTTCATGACCGGTGTACCTGTGGTGAGTTGCATTAATTCTTTCAATGCTAAGCCTTATTTTCTTGCTGATGTATATCCACAATCGGAGAACCGTTGTGGACATTCTTTTATTTTAATGCGTGGTTATATTGGCACACTCATGGTCTCATTATGCGTATCACGTGCAGCATTGTTCCCACCACGATTGCCTTCGGGTTTAAGTGGAGCGCAAGGGGATTGGGTGTAGGCGGAAGTATTTTCACTGCCTCTGGTGTTCGAGTGTTGAGTCCTGACGCGGAAGTGTATCGGCCATTGTTGGACCGATGGAAATGATCGCGAGCTTTCGTTGCCTCAGGGTTCTCGCCGGCCGCAGATCACGTGGTGGTTGAAGAAATGGGGCGATTATCTCTCTAGGGTAACATGGAGGAGAGGGAGGCCCAATTCGAATTTTAATATTAACGTAGCTGTAACGAAATACGCTTTGTAGTTGGCTTGTGGTCTCTGACTAAAAGGCTTAGGGATTATTTCTTTTCTATCTCAACACATTGATGTATATGTTGGGGGAAAATTCGGTGACGGTGAATCCATTAAAGTTGCGCTTAGATTATGCATATCTCTTTTATTTTTCCCGTCTTCTTTTACGGTAGATAATTCCCTTCGAGTGTGGTTGCAATAAAAAAAGATGAAGATCAGTATGAATTTTTGTTTTACTCCTTGCTACTTTACATACAATGGAATAAGAGAGTATTAAAATGCTTATTCGCTGAGTGAGGAGAACGATTGATGCAACGCCGAACTTACGGTCATATTAATCTTATTAGACATCCACGTTCACCGCAGCTCTTCTTACTAAAGGCCGTTCTGGTCGATATACTTAAATCGAATTTGACAAAAAAGCATGTATTTTATTCATCATGTATTATTTCGAACCTTATTTTAATGAGGTTTTCTTTTGGCTTTGCGAGTGAGTAATCAGAAATTGCACATTGAAAATGTATGATCTATCTCTTATGACATTAGATTATGTAGAAATTACCTCCACACTACACAATTCCTAAATATCGTCATGCTGTAAATAATCCAGTTGCAATATCCGTTTGAATGTCATTGACCTAAAATTGTCGCAGAATGTTTCATTATCACGCCCTAAAACCATTAATATTATTCTTAAGATAAATTTATTTCTGTGTAACCACATCAGCAACATAACTGCATTTGCGAAGCCTTTTCATGGTTTGCTTTGTATTTATGTTATCGAATTTTGCGGTGCGTTTTTTTTCCGTGTCATTATGACCAGCAAAATATCTTAGCAGAGAAAGAGATTAATTGTAACTGGAGACATATACATTTACAGAAATGAACGTGGGTGCCATGTTGTCTCTTCAAATGGCGTATCGTGAATAAGGGAAGCGAAAAATACCGTATAAACACCGTAATATCAATTACAAGAAGGAATTCAGTTTTAACGACTGAAATTGCCTGGGGAGTCGTTAACTCGAGGTATAGGTGGTTCTAGTGAGATGATTATCTGTTACCAGAATAATTATTCTGCGACCGCTTGGGGTTTTCCACATATTGCGAATTAATATTCGGTAATATTCAGAAGGTTTTGTAGTTTAATGTTTATCCCCTCCCAAGGCTGTATTAACTATGCACGCATATGAGATGAGCATAACCTTGCTTACATTTTCAAGTCGAAATGGGGATACGTGCTTTCTAGTGTGCTGACTAGGTATTAACGCGGTCAACTCCTACAGAGACTTTAACGCGCGTATGAGTCACTGAAGTACCCAATCGTTAGCATTGGTTCCCTCTTGCTAGTGGACGCTCTTTTGCGAGTGGGAATTTATATTTGAAGCCCTTGTCCGGCCCCTGTGGGTGTCCCGCATAACAATATCGGTGTGAAAACTGGTGAGCGGCATGGGGATCCTAGATGGGGAGCGTAAAAAGGGATAATCTCCTGGTTAAGTGCGAGTGAATTATCTTTTCCAATGGCCGGAGATATGTGCCCGCGGATTCATACGCTTGTGGCCGTGGTCAAGGATAACTTGTTATGACGACCTGAGATATTCGCACGCACATGCGCTCGCGGGCTTTGTATTCGAGCGTTGATCTTAAGCGCGCGGCGAGCAGTGCATAAAAACTTGAAATGCCTTCTAGCTGACGTGCAACTCATCCCTGCCATTGTCCTTCGGCTGCAGCCAGCAGACATTACCCGCCAACCTTTGAACTCCAGCGAGAGACGTTTGATTCCTTCATAAATTTAGCTCTGATGCACGCGCTACCCTTGGTGCATATCGAATTTCTGTCGCTCATTGTGGAAGTCATTGCATGAGGTGATTAGATAACAGTTATTCCTTGTCTCATTAACAGGTCTCTAAATTTTCAGTATAGAGCATGTCTTCCGTTGGTCGAATATTTTCATTAAATGTATGGCACAGTTGCCTTCCAGTTCAATGGCCTCTGTATGAGTTCGTGGTTGAAAAAAGGAAACGCTGTTGGTGTTTTTTATTGTTACTTTTGTTATTAATCCTCAAATAGGATTAAAACTTCTCATTCACAACTAAAATATCTCTACTCAAAATTCAGTTGATATGAGGTCAACCATAATCCTTCGCTCTTTCGCACTTTGCTCAAAACAATAAGCCTCTTTTTCATGCCTATATTAACCCAGCAACTGAGATTCTTGCTGTTTCTGTAATTTTTCGTAAATCTTATTCTTGTAAAGCTGATTACGGGGCAAATTTAACATTGTATTACTTGAATGTATCACCCGGAATAGTCGCAGCCTTACTTAATTGTTAACCTTGAGTAGTAAATGACACATCGGACTTCTTTGATCTCATTCTGTAGCCACATCGTATGGTAATGTGATTTTTTCATAATCCACCTCTTTGCCTTATTTTCTGTGTTGTTAGATATTGGATTCTTTTCAAGTTATTATTGATTCTCAATTTTCAGCTAATAGAAAAATGGGTGTAGATGTTTAGATTCGATGAAACTTATGCATTCTTACTTTCGGGAAATGTCGGCGTTATGACAGTCATCAGTTATCGGCCCTGCTCTGAGTATTAGTTTTCAATTGAATAGTTGGAGATCAATTCATAAATCCGCAGCTCTGTCTGGCCTAAGTCTAATAATTACGGAAGCTGGATGAGGTAATTTACACCATTAAGGGCTAGTTAGTAGTTGAATAGAGATAGGATTTTAGAATTGAAGTCTGAGAAAATAGACTGTGATGGAATTCATTCTCTTAAATCCAGGGTTTTACAACCATATTGGCCTCCGTATCCCTTTGGTTCTCATTATTTATCCAGCATCGCCAATTTATAATAACAAGAGATAAATTCATAGTTTCCCATTCAGATTTTATATTTATAGTTTATCATCCTGACATTCAGATATCAGATTCGTAGTTTACCATTCTAAATTTTAAGGTTAAAGAAAGTAGGTATGAAATGATAGTAATGTGACTAATACAGCTTGAAATAGCCTTGAACATTGTATTACTTGAATGCAGATAGAGTGCCTTAGACTTCCTTAGACTCATACATAACCATTTTTGGAATACATTAATAGTAAAAGTTACTTCTTTTCATGCTATTCGTCGTAACTCTTGGAGAAGCTTCCCAAACCTCCGGAAGATACGGATATTTCAGATTGGCAACTAGTACTTAGAACGAAATGGTTTTAGGAGTTAAGGATACTCATTGATGGTCCAAGAGACTGATTTATATGTGCTCGACTTATATCGTTCCAACTAATTAGATATACCGCCAAACTCTTAATTTATCATGTGACTATCACGACGCGTCGTCGTCGCGACGGTCCCTTCCTGTGCTGGATTCAGGCCCACAAACTTTCGGTCGCCTCACACGCTCGTAACCAACTTCACTGGTCGATGATGACCTCAATAGTTGTTCATCTACAACTACTTAACACCCTGTAAGGAAATAATAAAGATATGTGACAGGGGTGAATTTCACCAAACATGTGTTACCTATCATGCTTAAAGATGATTAGTAGCTCTATTTCAGTCGAATAATAACAATTTAAAAAAAGATTGAAAAGTTAAGCAGTAACTATCTAGGCTACCCGACAATAACCTCATGTATGTGTTGCCCATGAAATATTTTCAAATCACTCAGGTTTCTATTTATATCAAGAAAGAAAGACATAAATGTCACTTTGGTAATCTATTTCACTATTTTTGTTCATTATCCCATATACCATGATGAATTGTATTTCGCAAAATGCTGATTATGCATATAATGCAAAAGTCATTAGTAAAAATATAGTCTTGCAATTTACTTAAGAGATGACGTCTATATTTCAACCTAAGGTCTGATAATAATTCCCATTTAAGTTTGAATAGACAGGTAGCACTTACATGGATATCCTACCGTCCCTTTACAAACCTTGTCGATAATTTCTGCACCTGCTCCTGTTCTTTATTAAAGACCAACTCGTAAGATTCACATGTATTGGAAGCGTATTGTAAAAATGCTATTGATGAAGGGACTTGTTATTGATATTCTTCATCGTGCAAACGCGAGGGTAATCATCCCCGACCGCGCGTCATGTAAAATAATTGCGGGCTACATCGTGGAGATAGCCAGTCGCGGCACCGAGGAGGAACGGTGCCAAGTATTTCACCCCGCACCCTCTTCCACGCGGTTTGGCAGGCACCCGGGGACGCCCACGTCTCCACCGGCGTCGTCGCCCGAGCGCGGCCACCCACGCTCCTTCCATTCTCCACACCTCCGCTTCACCCTCAGTCACCCCAGGGGAGTCAGTGCCGGGACATCCCCCCACGTCTACCCTGCCGGGCTGCCATAGCAGCCAACACGACTACCAGTCTTCTTCTGGCCCATAATAGCTGGCTGCTCTCCCCGCGGATGGGCGTGGACCTCCTCTGTCGACGACGGAGGACGTTGGATGCCAGCCATTGTGGACGAGGGGGGGTGAGAAAGAGAGCTGTAGTGTCGCTGGCGCGTCCCGGTAGGATCGCCCGCGTCGCGCGTCTCTTGTTGTTGAATGCGCCTCCATTGTCACCATAGCCGCCCGCGCTATTGAATCCGAGTTGATCCGCGGTCGACCTGGGTGGCGCGCTCAGTGGGGTTCCATTCAGAGGCACACCGTTAAAAATGGATCGCGGATTAATATATTCACATCTCACGAGATGAACTATAATATCCCAGAGAGTGGACGGTTTAATGATCAGGCACGGGATTATGGATTCTTGTGGGAAGTGAGCGACCTGTATATAATTTTGGGATGCTTCTTTGAAATTTGTGGAGAGTATCATACCTATTTTTATCTGCAGTCGTTGGTTAGTTATTCGTGGGAGACGACTGTCAGCTTTATCTACATCCACTGACTATCCGGTAAGCCACCTCGAGGGTTTGTGGAAGACGGTGAGCCATCATCAATGATGCACTACACATGCATCATCATCATCACTACGCAAATGACTAATGTTTAAACATCCTATCTAATGAGATATTACTATAGATATGTTATTTGGTTACATTTAACATCATCATTTCAAGTAATTTGCGTTATTCTTGATAGGTGGGTAATTGGATTCAGGCAAGATTATTTTATGGAACCGGGGAGGAGGAGTCCCTCGGCGTCGGTATCAACCCGTTCTGAACGAAAGGTGTCTAGGGGTTCAAGGTTTAATATCCCTTCAACGGATGGAGTATGAACTCTGATTGAGGAAGAATTCATTCAGGGACCGGTAATTATACCGATGAAACACGTCTACCACTGCCGAGATTGAAACCTGGGCGCTCTGGGTGGGAAGCTCAAGGCCATCACATCAACCCCTTAGTGAATCCTTCTTTGGCTCAGTTGCTATCTTGATTGATGAAGAAAGCTCATATAGTGCTGCAACGCTTAAAATAAAGATCCTGTCGACCTGCTATACTAATTGGTGAATTTGAGCGCCAGAGTGGTGATAATATTTAGCTTTTCTAAGGGCATTAGAAAGAGTGGAAACGCGATAATGCTACATAGCAAGTCTAGTAATTGAGTGAAAGGTTCGACTACACTTTCAATGTGAGTAATATTTTGAATATTTTTTTGCAGATGACGTGGATGGCCTAGTAGTCACCCTTGAAATCTAAGAGTCGCGGGAGGAGATACTATCAATTTATGCTTGCGTAAGTAGACGATTATTGCCGAATATAATACCGCAAGTTGACGAGAATATCCATGAAACTTGAAAAAGTTGATTATATCTTTGTGAAAGATTATGGGATCGTGTTGTCAAAAGCAAAAAATACTTCGTCGTCAAGATCACCTTGAAGCATTTAAAGACCCTCAGCTGTAACGTCTGAAACGTCATCTTCAATTCAGTCATTATTTTGAATGCCGTTGCTTGCTTTTTCATGGAGATGCTTAGAGAAGTACGGTTCGGAACTGACACCCGGTGGAACCATATGACCTAATAAAAAACATTCAGGCAATTCACGGTTTGTTTATTATTAGTTAACCCTCACTTTAATGTATGAGCCAAACACTACAGCCATGATGTTTGCGACGTTGACTTTTCAGGGTAGAGTATTATTCAATTGGACGTGTAGGACCCTTATCTTCTGTGAGTTTTCCCAAGTTAGTTACGTGTGTAAGGAGATTTTTTAAAAGTAAACGAAAGGAAAATGAACAACTCCATTTGATAGAGGCGTGATCTCGCGAGAGTCTGTATATTAAATTGTGCCTCCGGAAAATCTTCAGACGTTTGAGAAGTCAAGAGCGCTTTTGACCTCCCCTTGTTTATGTGCCCGTGGAGATTATCTGGCCCCCAACAATCCTCGTCGGAAGTTCTAGCCCATATATTTCTTTTTCCTCCCTTCTGCCCTCGAAGGCCAGTGCCTACCTCCCCACCCCAGTAGACCTCCGGCTCCCATTGGGCGCCAACGGTGAGTGATGGAAGCTCTTTTATGGGCACTCCCCTGAGAATTTCCGTGCTTTCCGGGGCGCTCGTTGGTCGACACTTATCCGTCGCACCTAATTGATTCAATGGCTGTGAGAAGTCGTTCCGTCAGACCGCTCGCCTCACGCCAAGACCATAGCAGCTGGAAAGGGTGCTATATCTTCCGTCGATTGTTCCCCTTGTTTTTTTCCCAATGAATTGTGAAGAGGAATGTGCGCGTGCCTACCCGCTGGAGCACGCAGCACGTAATGTGAGCATTTTATGATTATCTTTCCTTTCGTAAATTAGGCATGCCAGTTACCCAATGAGTGGTTCGGTTTCAACGCTATGACGGCAGTTCATGCTAAAGATGTACATCTACATCTACATAATACCCTGAAAGCCACCGTAAAGGTGTGTGGCAGGGGGTGAATTCTCACCAAACATGCACTACATATCATGCAGAAAAAGGATTAGTAATAATATACTAGTCTAAATTTCTCTATTAAAAAAAGATAAAAATAGCAAAGCAAGCAATCAAAAACATGCTGATATTTGGGTTAGCTTCAAGTCCTTATATCAACATGCAGTTACCTATGCTATCCATTAATACACTCGTATTGGACGTAAGTCCAATAGGAGTGATAAGACATGTAAGGGGTTTTATGAAGAATACGGAACTCTATTTGAAAAAAGTGTTTGCTCTCCTTTTATGCCCATATTTCTTGGGTCGTACGATATTAACATTTTTATACCTTTATGGTTGATCTCAGACAAAGCCCTGTAATGATAAATAAGGGAATCTGATGTAGATTATAATGGGTACGATAATGGTATGTAACACTTTTACGAGTCGTATGCCTAAAAATCCCCTGAAAAAAGTAGACGATAATCGAAGAACTCGTTCCTCTTACCCTTCCAGGACAGGTACCGAAGTCATTTTTTTTCTTTACCCTTACTTCGCTCCGAAACTTTCTTACTTGCATTTCGATATCCTCTATTTCTCAATGGTCCTTGATCTAAAATGTTAGATATCTCACCCTGATACCAACTGACTGGATATTACAAACAAAACCAAATTTGTCGTACCCTACCAATCGACATGCCGGGCACAATAGGCAGGTTGGTAGGGAGCCGGCCAGACCAGAGATTCCGTCTTAGAGTAGCGTACTGTTTGGTATGGGATTAATGCGAGGTGGTGCAATATTTGCTCCGCAATTGGAGCACGTTTAAGTATCAGTATACTACACCTGCGGGCGTTTGTGGCAAGGCCGGTCTCCGGCTGGCCTGGCAACGTAAAGGTCAGGGGTTTGATCTCGACCTCGGATATAGAAATTGAGTTTGTCTAGAAGCAGTTGGGTTAGTTCAACACCATTAGTTTCCACGATGTGTTTAGTGGTTGGACACATGAGTTTTACTGGGACGGGGGTAGGGGTGGCGAAAGTAAGAAAGGGGTGGCAGCAGGGTCTTTGAGGCGGGACCTTTGAGGCAGGATCTTTGATCTTTGCCGAATGGTGACCTTAGTCAAGGGTTTTGGCCACTGACATTTCCTCCGGGAAAAAAGGTAAAAAAAAAACTCATTACATTTTCTGGATTCCAGTTGTAGAGATCATCTATATGTACGCGAGACCCTGCAAGCCAAGGCGTGTGGCAGGGCAATTTTAAGTACGGACATAATGATTTTAAACATAAATATCAAAAGTAATTCTTTACTCCCTTATAATATTCCTGATTTGCTGGTTTAATCTGCGATTCTAATTACAGTTTTAAAGTGAACGGCTTTTTGGTGTTGGGTTTATTTCAAAAAAGGTAGTTGGCTTGATAAAAGTTTGGAAACACTGGGTCATGTGACATGATATTCGTAGAAATCTCTCCATAAATACGTAGTATTAGTGAACTTTGGTGCATGCTTGGTGATAACACCCCTTGTCATAAACCCTAGAGGTAACTTGCAGGGTAGCCAGTAGATATTGATATGAAGGTGAGGTGTAACTTAAACAGTTGGATCACCTAAATATCAAATAATACTACTATTACGTCTACGAAGGGATGATGTGGCCGTGGGTGAACATTATGGAGCGGAAGAGACTCAAAATCGTGGGATCCTTGGGTGTGCTGGAATTGAATAGTCCGGGGGCATTTGGTGTCAAGAGGCTCGCACCCGTTGTGGGCTCAGTGACCCGAGACAGGTGCTCTCATTGAGAGTCGAATGGGATGGGTGCGAACGTTTTGGGGTGCGGCCATGCGAGGCGACGTGGAGCAGCGTTTGTTGGAGCCGCCGGCATTTGACGCTTACGCGCCCACGTCAACCCGCACACCGGAAATGGGCGATTATGCGACCGCGCGGGGCGGAGGGGTTGTTGGCACCCGAGCGGCATGGGTTGTTGGTTCCCTCGAATCAGGTCTCAGCTTGGTCGGAAAGGTAGAATGATATTTCTAAGGTGATCCAACTACTGAGATCATAACACATTGTCTAACTTCTCTTCATAAAAATTCTAATCATAGAGATGGGAAATTAACCATGTTATTCCTTCATATTTTGGATAATACTAGCATCTGATTGCTCATCTAATTCAAACTGCCCTCATGACCTGGAATTCAGCTAGCCCTGACGATAATATTGACTTTACACTACACACAGCATACATAAAAGGCAGTTGACAGGCAGCAAATGTATCACGTTATTTATTTCTGAATTTGCTGAAGATTATATAACACAATCAAACCTACCTCATTGTGCTTAATCTTAAGGTTAACAATGTTCATGCTTGAGGTGGGATTCCAACCCCTTTTAGTTATTAGTTAGTTGAGTTATTATTAATAAGTTTGCCAGATTGACCGATTACTGACCTGGTAACCTCTGTCGGATCAGCTTGCTTAGTTGGTAGAGTGGGATATCTCGATAAATACGGGAGCGTCTGGTCGAATGCCTCAACGTTGACGTATGCATAACTCTCTCAAAATTATCACTCCCTTCAGTGCCGTGAGTATTTGGGATACCAGTTGAAGATAAATATTTTATGGAGGCTCCCAGACATTTATCCGGGTTCTCGTACTCAGCTGTAGTCAGCTATGTATGATAGTACTTTTTCAGGGGCTGTCAGGTAGTCGCTCAATCATTCTTCCAGATAGTTTTCGTCAGGTTGCAATATATTCATTTGGGTACTCAAGTACGTATGAATGAATAATTATAGCACCATCATAACTTTGAAGATGTTTATTGTCTTTGAATATTGTTCGATTATCTGCTCGTGCGATTCACCCACGCACCTATCGATTCGCTCGTGCAATACTATCGACGTTCACAAGCCGAGCACCTTGCGACCCCGTTGTACCGCCCCTTTCCCCCTACGACGTCGGTTCCCAAGGGGCAGAGGGCGGGCGGAAGGAAGGGCGGGAGTCGCGAGAGACCAATAAAAGGGGGCGCGCCCTTTTCGACGGCTCGGGAAAGGACTCTCTTGTCTCACCCTACGCGGAAGCATTAAAAGGCAGCAAATGACTTTCGCACTCGGGGGAAATTACCGTGGATACGTACTCAATCATCGAATGACCTCCCGCCTCAAAATTTTCCGGTGCGTTGAGCTTTGCCTACCCGTCTTGTGATCGCGTGAAAATGATAAACAGTTGCGTTTGTTGCGCTTTACGATCTGAGGAAAGGAGGGAGAATGTCTCTATGAGGAGAATGTTTTTGCCACACCCTAAGTTTTTATCCGGCTCTTACCGTCCTTGTGACAAAATAATTAACTGCTCCACCTATACCCATTGTTACACCTTACTTTAACTTCCAATTGATACGTGTATTGTCACAGTAAACAATCGTTGCATGTAACAATGTCGTATTTAAATAAAAAATCCAACACCTATGCATATGTCCACTTCAATGTATTTAAGAGGAAATATACATAGGTGTTGGATTTTTTATTTGACTATGAATTTCCACTCAGTAACGCCGCAAAATATTGAGTGCACAATGACGTATTTACTGCATATATACGATTTGGAGGATCCTAATTGGGTGTGACATTAAGTCTGGAGAGTTCTACTGTATTTTAAGTTAAGGTTGTTAATCATCTGGTTTTCCATTATTTTTACAGCTTTAGAATGGGGGCGTTTACTCGGAACCGAAATAGCAATTTTGTAGCGAAATTGTTACATGGAAACGAAAAATGAATTTTAGTGAAAATCAATCTTCTAACCACAACCATTCACTAATTAATCAAAAATGAAAATAAGCAAAAGGTGACTCCCACCGAAAAAGCTGCTTTGATAACATTGACGTAGTTTTCCTCCCGTCCTTGACTGCTTTTAGGGGTAGGGAAGGGAGTGGAGGATGTTCTTGGAATGTCTGCTCGCACAGATGCTGTCGCAACTGCTCCTATTGGCAGAGTCAGCTGTGTTCCCCCATTGCGATAAGGCGAAGTAGCTTCGCGGGCTCAGTTGTGATTGGACGAAGTCGATATACGTCAGAGGATGCACCACGCCCACTTTTCCGAAAGGGTTAAAAACATGTTTTTCGACGCTTATAACTGGAGAAATAATTGACGGATCATAAAACGGAAAAATACGGGTCATTTTATTTTACAAACTCTATCAGATCCGGGCAATAAAAAATATTTTGAACGACCCCATTGGTTATGAAGGTATTTATTTCCCAAAAATGTCGATATCTCAAATTCAGAACTGTATTTGGACGTATTATGTAAACAGTCTTGCTAAATATTAACGAAATACAGTAGTGAATAGCTTGAAGTGACCCCTGTATCTAAATGCCGACCTATTGTAATGTGCGACAATAATGCATAAGGGTCGGAATAATTTCTATTCGCCCCAAAGTGTGCGGGTCCCCACCACTGAATTGAATTTATCGCAGTCATTACAGCGTTTTAAAGATAATATGACACTGGGTCAACAATAATACAGAGGTAGCTCCACTTCCAAGAGGAGTGGGGAAGGCTTGACCCTTGACCCGCGATAGGGGCCGACGTTCCGTGCGTCACTCTCCCTCGGGAGCTGGGCAAACCGCGTTGTTCTCGAAATTCGTTGCCGCGGTGAGTGCAGCGATCCGAATCGCAATCTCTAAGAGCGGCACCTCGCGATCCGTGTAAACGGAAACCGTAAACTCGCATTTGGATGTTAATGGCGCAGAATTTTTCGCGACTCCGGCCAGGAAGTCGCAGGGCGTGAGTTCGTTCCGGGACCCCTGCCGTCTTCGAACATGGGAACGGGTTCGAGGGTCTTCGAAGTCCGTCCGAGACCTAATTATGCAAAGCCGGTCGTTGAAATGCATTCGCCGCCTGTTCACGTAATTGTTGAAAGCTGCTCTCATGGAGAGCGGAGGTAACGCTATTGAAAATGCACATTATTTTGGGGAGGGAAGAGCGGAGAATTTCGCATCTTCAGATAGTTGACTTCGTCTTTCAAATTGGGCTCATTATGCAATGAACTGGTAACAATATATAGAATTATTGCACCGGCCGCCGTAGCCGGATGTGCGCATTGCCTTCCCTAAACAGGGGCTCAAAAATGGAGGTCATGGATGTAGTAAAATTAAATTCTCTTTACACACAGTTATTTTTGATTCTCCAAGCTTTGTTGTATTTAAAACTTTATTTAACCATATTCAAGTTATCTACAATGCAAACGGCCATGAATTAGCGTGGTAATTTGCTGGTGATAGTGATCAGTGTGATTTGCTGATTAAATGAATATTAATATTTACAAATATAAATAGATGAAGCGAGAATGAGCATGCTCTTAAGAAATGAAATCGCAGATTTTATCTTCTCCAGCATCATAATGATTACAGCATTAATGTATTTATGGTTTTATGATATAATAGGTATTTGTTGAGTCATTTCTCAATCTATAATAGAAGGTATTATTTTAATGCTAAACGTATTAACGTCTGATAGTAATGATTGACTATACCATTTCTACTAGAGACGACTAGTCATGGTACCGTTCATTTTGGCATCTGGTGAAAGGTGAATCAAAAACTTTGCAAGATATAATTTTTTTACTCAGCACTTTAAGAAGCTTAATATCATTATATGCCTGGATCATTTAAATATGAACATCTATTTGTATTATCATTGTTTTTCAGTACTGTGAGAGCCCGTCGATCGGCATGTTACTTATTTTCTTGAAAATTTCACTTTCATTTAAATTTCACCCTGGCCTTGCTCGACGTGGAAGTTAGAAACGTATGAGAGGCCTAAGATAAACCCATGCCCGCGGGATCGAGGATCACATGGTAAATTGCCCCAATTCCGGCGAAAATTAGCGATGGGAACGATTACGAATGTTATTCGGAGCGCGGGAATTGAATTTTTTCCTCTCGAAACAGCTTCGCGCCATCGTGAACGTGAGAGGTGGTAGACACGCCCCGGGCCTTTAAATGGAGCCGATTCATCGATCTAGGTGGCCCATTTGACCTCCCACGCCCCACGCCCCACCTCATCCCCCTTCTACCTTCCCCCCCTTCTCCTCACCTTTCCCCCTCTCTCCTGCCGCCGCAGTCCTTCCCCGCTCGTCGACAGTCAATTGTCCCGCGTGCTGGCGGTGGTGGCTCCATGTCAGCTTGATTGATGTCCGCCATCGCTCAAACGTTTCGCCGCTCACGAAGGGTAAAAATCGTCCTTCCGCGCCTTCCTAGTTTGCATGCGCGAATGCATCCCATTGGCAAGGCAGCGGCTTCCTTTGTGTCCCCGAGGATTTCGTTATTTTTTTTCCTTCGCCCCCGAATGGTTAAATAATGCCATCGGAAGCCTGGCGAACGGAATGAGTGAGAGGGAGTCGTCCACGTTACATTATGCTCGACGTTGCGACGCCCGAACAAAATGTAAATACCTATTTCGTTCCCAACTCTCCCTCCGACATCCGTACCCTCGTATGCAAATGGGAAATAATGTTACTTCGGTCGATATACTCAAATGCTTTGGGTTTTTAACGGAATACGTGACGCCTTGAATATTGTATCTTGGATATTCTCAGGTACAGGTTCATGTGATAGAAAATTGTTTTTATCATAGCATGAGTCAAAGACCAAGGATGAATGATTCGATGAAACTCTATGTAATAACGCAATCTGCTAGGGTATGGATGTGCGTTAATCTTTGTTGGCTAAAATACTAGTTGCCTATCCTTTGCTATTAATATTTTTTTTAACCTTCATTAGTCTGAAAATTATGTTGATTATAGTTTTCTCGCACTCCGTAGCGATAGTTCGGATAAATTGCGTAAACTATTTTATATCACGAACGTAATTTTCAAATTTGTGAGTAATTTACTTTCAAAGTAATTTGAAAAAGTCGTGACTCATTCGGCGAAACTCTATGGAGTCTATGCGTAGTAGATTTGAAATATTTTACACTATTGATGTTATGTATGTAGGAGGATAAAACTCATTGGAGAGAGAGAGAGTCAATCCGCTTAAACTTCATCTCCAACACGCCGAAAGAGAAAGTTTTTCAGGAGACTGGTTTATATTTTGTTGGGCGCTAGAATAAATATCCCATCACATCATTGGATTTTCACGACGGAGTGTGATTTTTATGGAAGAGGTGTTGACTATGAATGAATTATGGGGTTGGAGGATGTGGAAGAATGACTCTTTTCACAGTTTTCACCCCTGTAATATATTTGGCTCGATTTCATATCCAGGTAACCTACCTAGGTATATTTCGGTCCTTGATGTTCTATTCGGATAAGGTGTGGTTCTCCTTGTTCTATTATTGAACATTATATGATATCTTAATCACTTCGATGAACACGTCTGTGTTTGTAAAATTGTTGAAATTCGTAGGCGCGCTGGATTATTCGTTATGTTTCCGAAGAATTTTATTTTCGTTTTCTCTTCCTCCCATCCACACTTTTCCTCGATGCACACCAATTAATCCTATTCATGATAGCGGCCTTATTCAACCATATCACTTGTTAAGGTCTATTCGGCTCTTTGACCCGCACTGTTTTACAGTCTACCTTAGTATCCTTTGCATACCTTTTGACGGATTTTCCCATCTCCATCTCAATATCAGATGCTTGTTATGGTTTTTACGGTCTTACGTTCAAGTGCAACTGTGTGATTATTTAATCCGGCTTGACTCGTTATTTATTTATCCTGGAGTGGATGAGGCCACCTGACCCCCTCTACCCTCACCCCAGGGCTCATCTCTTACAACATTTTTTTAATTCGATGGAATTTGGCTCGCAGGCCTGATTTAGGATCGGTTTTGTAAACCGTGTTGTCAAGTCTTTTTTGTAATGAATTTCTTAAAAAACTGATCAAATATAAAAACAATGGTTAATCACAAATTATAGATACATGAATAGATAGATAAAAACGTTTGTATGAATCTTTCGTAAGGCAGTAAAACTTAAGATGTGAAATAATAGTGTTTAAAAAAAAGGTCGATGTTCAGATAAAAGGTTAAAAAAAAGAGTTAACATCATAATAAATAAATAACTAATTAAAATAGGAAATTAAATATTATCTTATTCCCAGTTATATAAGCCTGCACCTGTTGTTTGGTTGGCTTATTTTTGTCGGAAAGGATATGGATTGTATGTGAGATATATTATGAAATCAAGAATGGATCATTTTATAATAGCTTTAAAGTTTATGGAATCCAGTATTAGCCATTTACTCGTTTCAACTACCCCTCTCTACATGCACTTCATTTCTTCGAACTCTTCCTTTCCTCCTCACTATCTCATAACTCCTTCATTCATATCCCTTATTATTATAACGAGAATTCTCCATTCTCATCTAAACCCACGTACTAAGAGCTGCCAATATATTTAATCATCTTTCCCCCAATACAGGGGTGTGATCGCTGATCATACCTTCGCGTTCCCAGATATCTGATATGTGAAGGGTCTGCTCTCTCTAGCTCAAGCTCTTTTCGAGATCTTCTTCGAGATCTGTTGGCTGGGGTATGGGCCTCAGAAACCGAGGGCTCGGATTCGAAACCCGATGAGGCAAACGTTTTCTGGGTTTAACTTGGGGTGCTGTGTGGAGAGCTTTTCGAGTTCAGTACTCCGTATGACAGATCCGACGTTAACCGTGATTACTTTGCCGCCTTTCGTGAAGAATAGGCTAATGCGGACGCCGGGTTTTACTCCTCCCTACGTACCTCCTGGCGCAAATGAATTTAGCTGTAGATCTCCCCCTCAGAATAACAACTACCTACTAATCTAACTCTTTTCTGATATCTTTCTTTTGTTTTCTCCTTATTATCATAGATTTTACGCCAACTTCGTTACAGTTTCGTCTCTAGCAACATAATTACTCCATCTGTTCTATCACTTTCCAATCTATATTTTTGTTTACCTCATTCTTGTTTCACTTGATTATCCCATTACTTTCGTTAATTTACGACGGCTAGAAGGCTTTTTATGTTACCGCTGATAGTCGCGGGATTTTCACTTCCCTCATGTCTACGAGCACCTCTTCTCTCCGCGACAGCCGTTTGCTCGCCCGTCGATTAATATTCATTCGTCGGCCGTCGCTTCCGAGTGGTTAGGGTGCCCTGACGTCGCGACCCATCAATCCACACGTCTCTCCGCTCGACGGAGTTTCGTCATCGGCGTCTTCAACCAGTGCCGCGCTTCATTCATCGGTAAGGTGACCCATACCGGACTCTCAGCCACGAGAAATTCCCTCCTTTCCTCCTCAGCTCTTAAACCAATCCCTCCGTCTTCCCTCATTGTTAGGACTCCTGTTCTACCGCGAACTAGGCCCTAATGTAGTTCAAAATGTAAACCACCAAAAGCCACAGTGTTTAATTCGAAGGGTAGTCTGGTTAATGGCTTTAGTAAACCTGGGGTTTTAGGTGCACCTACTCCTAATGTTATACATACCCCCGTACTACCTACTTCTCAGCGTACGTAACTCACTCCTAAGCTGAAAGTCGTAAAATTAGATTTTTAGTTGCTCCAACTGCTGAGATTATACCGCACCGTCTAAGCTAAGATATTAATTACAGGAATACACGGTATCCATGCCATGGGCGGGTTTACAACCTGCGACTTTCGGGTTGCCAGACCTGGGCGTTATCGACCTGGCTACCAAGACCGGCACTCGTTCTTTATCCTAAGACAAACAGTACAAATAAGCCCTGAGAAGGATTCGAATCAGCGTCCTTTGGTCCTTGAGCTAGTTAAGCGCTAGGCTCAACGGCGTGTGATGTTCACACATTAGGAGGAAATTAATTTTCCTCTTCTGCGCTTGATGTGGTTTCCCAGAAATATATCTACCCAGAAAATCACAGAGCTAAGTCTCGAACTTCCCTTTGTGTAAATCCTTCTTCAATGGGATGTTTGTTTGATCAAAAATATCGAGGGAAATTGCAGGGTCTCACTTCCGCAGAATTGGCCTCGGTAGCGAGTAGGTAAGGTGCCGACTTGGAGATGTATTAAGTTAAGTGGTGCGGGTGATATCCTGAGCAGCTGAAGCACGGAGCAGCTAATGAAAAATATTTTTTGAACAAATATCGCGAGCATTCTGCCTGTGTTTCTAGCCGGGTGTGTCCGAAGAAGTCTCTATAGAAGTTGAAGCCGAGACCTTTGTTCAGGAAATAACGTTATATGCTGTGCTTGCAATATAAATACAATATGTTGGTGAGGCCGTATCATTTGCTGCGTGTGACAATTACAATGCGACGAATCGATGCAATTATTTTCATTGCGGGGTATATGTGGCGGTTTCATTTGCGCTGTATTCTGCATCCAAAATACTAGATATTGTGGCCTTCGGTTCTTGAGTTCCGGTTACAGGGAACCGAGAACATGGTAAAGAACGAGTGAAAGTCGGTAAAATGGTTGAAGTGTGCCGTGATGTTAATCTTTTCGGCGTGAATGGTCCGAAGTTGGTTTCCGTTGACGCAACTTCTGTGACGCTCTTCGAGTTCCGCGAAACTTTCGTTTGCTTTGGCATCGCACCTCACGTGGAACGCTGGTCTTAAAGTGTCATGTCGCTCCTCAATAGGTCCCAACACTCCCTATAATAGCAATTTATTTTGAGCGTTCCGTTCATCTTAACCCACCCACGAACGCCCGCGGTATCTTCCCATCTCCTTACTAGCTCTCCTACATTTCGCACGATAGTTACCTCGTCACCGTGACAAAGAATCGGGCACGAGTATTTTTTTTGCGTTGAATGAGTTTGATGATGTTTTGGCGACGTCGAGGAGTTGAATAGATGGTTTTCTTCGAAGTGAGGGAAGAAATTTTTGTTCTGACCGGCCGACCCTTTGTGTGACTTGAAAGGTGGTAATTTAATTTGTTTTAGATTGTTCGGAAACGTTTTTCATTTGGCTCGTGAAGGAATGCCGGGTGTGCATCGAAGATATCTGTGTGTTATGCTCGCATGTTCCCCCACCAATTGTTAGTCTTGCGTGTATGTTGTGATGCTGCGAGGTGTTCAGCTATCCTGAATATGAGCAACGATTAGGGGCTCGTAACGTTGGCGGAGATGGAACCTCTGAACCGGCGAAAGAGCCGAAACGTATTCGTCCATATTACTTTACTGTTTCGCAACACCGAATTGGTTCTGGGAAGAAATAATTTTTGATACGTTTGGCGACATCATTGTGCAAATTCATTCCATAATTTCAGATTTACATGCTATGAAAGGAAATAAGGCGTATATCCTCATGCATACTAGGCATATGAAAAGACAGTTGGTAGCTACATCTGAATATATCTGAATCTGAAGTAACATCGTAGTTCATTTTTCAGCAATTCAGTTTCCAAGAATAGCAATCGATTTGTGATCTAAACAAAGGTAGGGCTGGAAAAAGGAAAACAGAGAAAATGAAATTAGCGCATGCAGGGAATTTAGGTGATCGGAATAGAATGATGGATATAAATTTTCCATCCCATATTGAAAGACGTGTTGCGATTCACGGAAGTGGTAGAGAGTTTTCATTGGTGTCCCATTGCCGCATTGAGCATTACATTGTTCTGATATGAAAAGATTTCATGTTCCCCACTCAAGTACAGCGTGAAGAGCACTTACACACCACTTTCATCCCTTGGCGCATTTTTTTAAGCATGGAACGGTGTAGACTTCCTACGTTTTTTTTGCAATCCCAAATTTCAACCAATTCTCTACCGAGTTCCTTGATGGCGCAAATGACTTCGGCAGCCATCCCCGATTAACTACCGACTACTACTTCTCGGGAAGCCTTGATCTTCTGTTCTGGCGTAGGAGGTCGATGTTTCTGAACTCCTCTTCGGGAACCTTGAAATTCTTCGGCCGACGTCACCCAAATCTCCTCCGTCTTCGTGTCGGTAGGATGGTGTGGGAGGAGCGAGGATATCGCCGTAATGTTGGCTGTACCGTTTCAGCCCTCCAGCCTCCCTTCAATCGCGACTCCCCCCTCCCTCTCTCCCTTCCCCTTCCCGTGATCCCTCACGCTCCGACACGAGTCAACCCGCTTTCACGCGCCTGGTGAGCGGGCCGCCGCGTCCATTTCTTATTTCCCGGCTTCGCCTCCTCCTCCTCTTCCACCTGATGTGTCTTCCTCCTCCACCCCACCAACCCTTTCACGAAAGTGCTCGGGCGAGTTCCTTTCATCCGCCGAAAGAAGCGCTGGAGGGCCCCGGAGGAAGGGGCCCGAGGCCGGAGAAGGCCCAAGGCGCGCGGCTTCTCGCTCCTCTTGGTTGAGCTGCTGCTATGTTCCCCGCGGATGCTCGACAAGACAGCGTGTCCCGCTGACGAAGTAATCTGTGTGGCGTTGGGTTCGGGGGAGCGAATGGAGATTTTCCTTCACTAGTCCCATTCGACCGCGGGACGGACGGGATTTTTAACGAGCGAATTCTTGATGTCACGTTTACTTTTGGATGATATGTTCATAAAGAATTATTATCGACGAATACTGGCTAGCAATTCATTTTCCTTTAATGCTTACATTTCAAGTGCATCGTAGGTGCATCCTTAATATTTTCCCGGAGTGATAGTATTATCACAAATGATTTCATGTAAGTAGTGTATAAACGGTGAAGTATTTTTTTGCACGCCTGCATGGAAGTAAATATTCTCTCTGATTGATCATACAGGCATGGTGATGATTCATCCTCTGCCACTCATCCTTGCGGTAGCTTGCAGGGAATCATGTAGATTAGATCACTTCTTGAATATGTGACTGTTTTTTGGTGTGTTAGCCCATCGACTTGGACCATTGACTCCTGATAGAGACCTTTTTGCTCTTGTTCAGTTATTTCTCACTGTGAGAGGAATATGGATTCCAGATTTTTCTGGCGAATTGATAGTTAGGGCAAAAAAAGGTAATATCCTTATGTCCTTGATTTGCCAGTTCCAAAAGATATTTTGTTATGTACCGGCCACGTTAGCCTCTGTCGGAAACAAGCCAGTATCCCTATGATCTCCCTGCATCGAAAATTAATGTGTGTGTATTGACGTGTAAGTTTGGGATTAAGTTATGGTAGACGGTACGATATGACATACGCATCTGGAGCACGTTAAAACCTAATCCTGCCAATTTTTGTGGTCAGATATTAAGTAGATGACCATTAGGTTGCTTTGCCATGCCATGCTGGATGTCGTTGCATGAACTGTGTACCTTTGGGCTTGTAGCTTGAGGTTTTCCTATAGAAATCAAAAAGTAAGGATGAATATTTTGTTCCATGAATCACGCGGGGATCGGTTGGTGTGGTGGATAGCGTAATGATTTCGCATCCTCAGGGCCCGGGTTCGCATTCCGGCTCTGGTGGATTGTTCATTAGTACACCGGTCTCTAATTGAATGCCTTGCGGAGAGCGCTTCGAGTCCAGTACCTTACCCTTTGGATGGGACGTTTAGCTGTGGTCCCCTTGGCACCTGTCGTAGAGAGCTTACTAATGCCAGCACCGGGTTTCTCTCCACCCTTCCTCCGTTCCCTCAAAACTCCTATCAATATCCAGTTACCCACCTATCCCTCCGTTGCAAATAGCCTTGGTTGTCGGTCGGCCCTTCAAAATAACTACAACTACTCATTGAATCATTTTCGGATTATTTTTCTCATTTTTGGAGCAAGAATAGGACATCACGTGCAATAAATGCAAGGGGTACTAACATTACCCTAAACATAGGTAACATTATTAAACGACATGAGAGTAATTCGATGAATGTTTGATAAGATGGTTGAAGATAAGTGTATATACATATTTCATATATTCTGCCATTCACATAAAATGGAAAAAGTGTAGATATGATAAGTGTATCAGTCCTATTCACGGATTAATTCGAGCGATTGATTCAGGGTTTCGCACGATCAAACGTTTTCGATTTTATGGCGTTGACATTAATAAGGTGACTCAAAATCTAGTTGCACGAAATGGAAATGCATAGGCTAGGAAACGAAATTCGACATTCCAGATGTGAAAATTCTGGTGTTGGAGATGCTCTTCCTTACGGAATACGGAAAGAGATTTTTTTTCAAAATATGTGCCATACGTGTTTTACTCGAGCATCTGGTAGTTCCATTCTAATTCATGGATCACCAGAGTAGAGAGAAAAGGGTTCAATCAGTTGTTTAACCCTGACATTGCTTTTTTTCGCCAATATTATGGGTGACGAATTCAGCGATGCAACTGTGTAGGTTTCCGCGTGTTGCTATGGAAGGTTTTTTATATGATTTACGCAATGGAAGAAAAACTGTAGTTGGTTATTGCGGATGCATATTCATGATTCGCAGCAGGTTTTGCTGAGGCAACTTTGATTAAAATGCGTTGACGCTGCTTGCTCTTGCACTCAACATCCACAGGTAAGCCTGTATAACATCCCGTTCTTTAACCACATTCCAAAATGATTTCTCTCTTTCGAAATAATGCTTGGATACACTTATAAGAATATATACACAATAAGAATACGCTGATAGAAAGTTTACGGTCATGTGTATTGATGTCAGCGTTGACCACGTAACATGTTAACTAATTCTGTCTAACTTCACCTAAGGGAAATTTGGCCAAATAGTTACTGGTTAAGCTGTTAGATTCAGGTATATTTTTCTCGAAAAGAGTTGTTTATTTTCTCTATGTTTTGTTTCTTTTGCCTTTCTTACCCATGGTACGTATAGCTCGAGGTTGAAGAGCGAGATTCATTTCCAACACGGATTTTCCTGAACTTATTGGATAGAAATTTCTTACATTATTGCGCTACATTTTCATACTACTATGCATGTATGACCTACTTGTATGCATGCACATATTTTGATTCCGGCACTTAGCTCTGCGGGAAAAGAATTTAGTTTCTACTGGGAAAGGTTATCGTTATGCTGAAAAATGTTAAAGGAGAAGGGACGTTTTATGGATAGAAGTGTTTGCTATTAATATTCTGAAAATATGGTATCTAATATTTCTCACCTTTTTAGCTGGATAAGTGAAAAATCTTTAATGAAAAAATGACATTGGTAGAAATGCTGATTTCATCCAGTTTTTAGTGCTGAGAAGCGATCAAAATAATCATGGCGATGTTAAAAGAAATTTGAGTTTTGAATGTGAAATATTGCAGAACGAACGCGATCCTTATGCTTAGGAAGCTTTTTTATTGCAGTTCTGACACGGCATGACGAAAAAAACTACAAAATTCTAAAATATAAATCATCGTTTCCTTCTCACGAGATTTTTGTCGATACCACAGTTTTAAACTCAACTCCTGAAATCCACCCTGGAAATATCCCATCGTATTTTTGAGAGGAAAAAGAATATAATGAAAGGCCGTTGTAGTCAGATCGGTTGCGCTTGATGGAAAACCCAAAAGGTTGCGGGTTTGAATTCCGAATTGGGCCTGGGTTCTGTTTGTTACAGGATTTAGGTTCAGAATTTCGTCAGGTAAGGTTATGGGGATAAAACCGCGGAAGTCGCATCCCCTAAATATAAAAGCCACCAGAAATACTAGTAATAGGTGAGGAGGTTGGTAGTAGAAATAGAGAACATATTTTATTTTGAAAGAATAAAAGGTGACATGGTAAGAAAGACTCTTTCCACGTTTGCTCACCGGGTGGCTTCCGTCATGAATGAAGCCCACGTCATTCCTCCAACCCCTTTTGACTTTCTCATTCCTCCACCGTCCGAGGGAAGTCGGGCCATCATTACAATAATAACAAATCCCTCACGGAGGAAAGTCATTGTCTCTCTCGGGTGAGCTAATTCATTCTTCTCTTCCCCTCCCATTAAAACGTCGGGTTCAATTAATAATATAGCAAAAAAAGTCTTGACTAACACGCTCTGAGGTTAGCTTAGAGATGATTTCTTCGTAAAGGGTCGCAGGTCCTTTTTTTTTCTTTTACGAGGAATGTTCAGGGCGTTAAAAATGGCATCGGACGATTCATTTTTTTCAATTCTTTTACTGGCACGACTTGGAAAGGTTGTCTCGATTGTACTAAAGACGTATTACGCACATATTTGGCGAGTAGGCTGATGAAATATGAATGTTAATGCTCTCCCGCCTTTGCTATTATCGCGACGTCTCGAAAAGCGGGTGGCTAAAGGTGGCATCGGAGCCATAACCAATTGAATCCGTTATAGTACCGATGAATATTCAGAGTCGGCTGACAAAAACGTTCCCCGCCCATTCACTGGGAACACAGGCGATTATTGAAATCGTAATGTATGCCATGGCAAGTGTTGGGTTATTGCAATTATTGTCTGATGACGTACTCGCTAAAATTTTTTGTCGAGGCGCTGAGTTGCTCCATGTTGTGAATCTCCATATACTCCCGATGCAGATCTTATCCTATATTAGGGGGCCCAAATTATGGAAATTAATCCTTAATATGCCTCCTTCTGTTGGCAAGGTGTTGGGTTTGTTATAGCAGAATTGTGGGTTCTTTTTGGAGGATATTAATCCAGGTATTCAATACGCCGCGCATTTTGTCATGAATGTTCACACGAATGGGAGCGTTTGTATCCAACGTATGTTATCTTTTCTTCTCTCTAATCGTGTAATTTTAAACAAGAAAGTATTTTTGCTCTTGAGCACTGGTTTTGTTTGTGTTGTCGAGCGGTCAATTTTTCTTCACCGACTGCGTGTTTTATTCAATTCAATAAAACATAGTTTTTCACTCATTACTTAATTAGTTATTTTCACTCATTATTTATCTCAATAAAATTTCTTTATTCACTCATAGACGTGAAAATCAGTTCTTAACCATTTATTACTTGTGTTTTGCTGAGGTCTTCAAGGTTTTGACGTGCAATATACAAATGCAATTTGAGAGTGCAGTATTTTCTGTTTACGTATATTATCAGATTTCGGTTTAGTTCACTGGATTTCCGCACGGGTATGTGTGCGGAATCGTTAATGTCAGTTGAAATTAAAACCCTCGGCGCTAGTTTTGACATAACCATATTTTCTGGTGATTATGAGAATTTTCACGCCCTCTGAATCTTAAATCGACAGCGAATTAGTCTTGTATTTGAGAAAAATTTTCAAATTAATTCAGACTTCGCAATAGATCATTCATTGAAGTTTTTTGATTTGAAGTTTGGCAGTGAGTTTTTAAATTTTGAACAATATTGAAGGGAGATTTCAGCGATCGTTATCTAACTTTGAAACGTATCGAATTTGGAATTGAGACTGATTTCATCAATCGCTGTTTGTAATGCGTTGATGAATAGTGGTATTTCTTTTCGGTCTCATGATCAATAGACGGTATTGCTTATGCGGTTGATTGCTCCAGTGATAATTCCCGCGCTAGATTAAGTAATTACGTATAGAAAGAAATGAGACACTAGAACTAACAAGCACAGAATGTATAGTGACATAGCTTTCCTTGTGATTGACAATTTTTGTACGGTGTGCACCCTTATTGGTTGTAGAGAACGATGAATTTTTCGAGACAGTCTCGCTTCTTTTTATATACATGAGATTTCCTGGCAATCGACTATTTGTGAGGAATTTTGCTTTATTTTGAATCATAAATATTTCTGTCATAATCATTTAGCAATAAAATTTGATTTGTACAGCTCGTCGCTCACTTTTTATCATCTATTCTATTCAAATTTATGTAATTCTTCTCTATCACATACTTTTATACATCTTTATTTATCCCCTACGGGTCTTCCTTTCTCATTTTTCACATTGAATTTTCCCTCGACGATTATCTTCCATAGGCCATCATATGTCAGGATACCTATAGGCAATAAGGTCGTTCAATCTTCATTTTACAGTTTTCTAATGACTTCTCTTTTCCTCCACTCTTCTTATGACTTCGTTAGTCACTCGGTCGATCCATTTTATCTTCATTATCCTTCTGTAGCACCACATTTCCAATGCTTTCAGCCTTGACATCCCTACTGCTGTTATCGTCCACATCTCACTGCCGTAAAGAAGCGTGCTCCAGATGTCTGCTTCATTGTTTCCTACTTCCACGCTTTTATTTCCAGCTGTTATTATATTCTTCACTTGGTTGTATTTCCTTTTCGCCTGGGCAGACCCACTACTAGTCGATTCTACCGATTACTTCCATCTAGCTTTCGTTTCTCGAGTTTGACATCGATAAAGAAAAATAAATAAAAAGACTCTAGCAAACCTATAAAAAATACTGACCTTCAGGTGATATCTGGTCAGTATTTTTCAAGGTTTGCTAGAGTCTTTTTTATTTCTTTTTCTGTCCCGTGAGCGCCATGTCAGTGACGTGAAAAATCTTGTGTTTTCCTCCCATTTCTGTCTCACCTTTTGCTCCTCGCATGGGTGGTAATTCAACAACACCCTTGTGGTGTACACCTCGGCATGAGTTATTACCGTGAGGGCAAGGTTGTGCATCATCTCCTCACGCTTCAGTGAGGGAAGGGCACATCTGCCACGCGGACGGACAGCGTTTACCGCACTCGCCTCCGAGACAGTTTAAGAGGGTGTGCCACAGGAGAGGGTTCACGAAGGTGTGGGGGTTGAAGGCCTCTTCTAGGGGTCACTTCCCCAGCACTCCGTGGCGGGAACGAGCGGTACCTCTCGTCAGAATGGAGTCAAGTTGAGGAAGAGATTCCCGCGGAGGCACTAGATAGGATGGGTGCTGTGGAGGAACAGGTGGAGCGAACCATGGGTACTTGTCTTGAGCCGAAACATCAGCACCCATCCCACAATCCATCATCTACACGTGTACCCTGTTATCCTAGCGAGCATGCTGTGTGAACAGCTCAGGTGTCTCATAATGGAGAGAGGGAAAGTTAGTCCCGCGGAGTGGTGTAGATATCACGTGCGATGACGTAAGGATGAGTTATGGGCTTTTTGAATGAACTTCGTCATGATCTGTGAAACCCTGAGTGGAATGTCTTTCACATATTCTTTTCTTGTGCTTCCTCACAATTTTCATGGAGAAGATGTGTATGGGGCATTTGGTCTTGGCGTTATTATGTCTCATTTCCTGTCTATGATCCCTAAGGCCACCTGTGGTGAATGTAGTTAGTGTTTATGGTTACTTCTCTGTATTTTAGACGAGGCATCACCTGCTGTCCTTGTTGCTAAATCGTAGGTGACCGACAACGGAGGTAATTTGCGCCATTAAAGATACGTGGGAATTTGGGGAAGAGGTAAGAATTTAGGGAGCGAAGGAAGAAGTGGGTTTTAGCATGCATTAGACGGAAGGCACCTTGGGGTTCACAGTTTAACGTCCCATCCAACGGGCGGAGTTTTGAACTTAAGTGCCTTTAAATCAGTTAGTGAAGGTACCAATACCATTGAATGATTTATCTCTCTCGGGATTCAAACCAGGGTCCTCGGGATGGGAACTATAACTCCAGCCACCGCACCAACTTGTTCCCTTCGTATCCGCTTTGCATCCCAGTATTTATTTGGCTGCTTGGTATTGCAATCTTCAAACCATCTTTTGGCATCTAACTAAGAAAGATCTAGGTCTGTGAGAACGAAGTGATCTTGTTGGCAGTGAGAAATTCCGAAGATAGTAATGCCAATGCCAACAGGTATATATTTGAAGACTCTTATACCGATATTTCTGCCAACTTGTTGACTCTCAATAGGGAGATAGGTTTGGGAGGCACTTATTTCGGAAAGAACAAACAATAGAAAATGACTTCCAACAACCCTTGCTTGACGAACACTTGCTCTTGGACAGTGGCCCACCACTGAGCTCTCACCACTCGAGACAAGTGCCTCCCAAACCTCTCTCCCTGTTGATGGTCACCCAGTTGACCGAAATATCGGTGTAGGAGTCTTCAAATGTATACCTGTTGCCATTGGTATCAATATCTTCGGAATTTCTCTAGGTCTGTGTTGGCGAACGGTGCTAAGTGGAGTTGAAATTTTTGTCTCCCTTTTTGTAACATTCCTCCTTGTTCACTGCAGGGTAGTGTGTGAACCATGGATAATGCTCAATATCCTTTTCCGTTTCCTTCCTCCTCAGCTGGCTCCTATCCTCCTCTTCCGTCACAACATCCTCGGCTTACATCCTATCCCGTCCCTCTTTCTCGATTCTCTGAAAGTTTGAGGAACAACGCGTCCCAAACGTTCCACGCGCTGGTGCTCGACCGGGAGAGTTGATGGGAATTCCGGGGTCGCAGTGCAAACAGACGCGGGATGGAAAAAGGAGTGCCGGCGAGCTTTAAGACGTCTCCGCCCGCTGGAACACGCGGTCGTCAAACAGGGCCTTAAAATCGGGCCCACCCGGCGACCTGAACTCTGGGCCGCCCCGTGAGGCCATCCATAGACTTCCCTTCGCGTCCCTGTGTTGGCAATGCACCTTTATAATAATTGGGAGAAGATGGAGTTGAACTATATCTCTTGCTTATATCGATGCTCCAATATCTTAGGTTTCATCGCATTCACTAACCAATCAAAATCCGACGGTTAGGTATTCGTAAAATACCTATGCTGCTAGTAGGATTCAAACCGCGGTATTTTGGTTGCTATGGTGGGGGGTCTCCAACCCTGCTATAGCGGTCTTATCTTGAGAAAATATTATCATTGGAGACGGTTATTACATGTACTCACTTGAAGAAATCGATGAAAAATTTTCTTAAAATTATGATAAAAATTTATGCATCGTATATGAGTGTATTTATATATATTTAAGGCACTGCCGCGACTAAGGTTATATCGTACCGGATGACGTAATAATAATCATAACCCAAACATACGGCTCGTGATTCAAACTCTCAACCTTTTTGGTCGCCATTTTGGGAAATTACCCTACTGGTTGTATAGGGTGGTAAGAGGAATTATTCGCGATTCGTCTAATACTTCATGAAAGCTGTATTCCTATTACGTTTTTTAAAAATTCGACTGTCTCGAAGAAGAGCTCTCTGACTAATATTTTTAACTTTTATGTATCTGAATTATGGAGATTAATTTGACCTTCCTTCTTCAATTCATTTCTGCAATCTATCTCATAAATTTAAGTTCATACCCTAAAATATTTAGTTTCGGCTATTCTATTTGTGACGCATATGCATAGTTTAGTCAAGCATTGGAACCTTGTAGTCAATTATTTCACGAATATTTGATCTTGCTTATCCCAATGCTATCTTGTAATCATTAAGTGAAATAAATGCATTCCGAAATAATTTGAAAAGGAAATATACATCGTTCTCTTTCTCCATTTTACGTTGGCATGTCATTTGAAGCTCTTTGCATCCTTAATCACCTTTTAATAAATCTAACCACCTGATGTTGGTCTCTGAAAATTCCCCATTTCCATTACGTCCGCGGATGCGAATTGAGGTGGATCATGGTTTTGAATTGCATCAGCCAAGGTTAAGAATTTCGTGTCCACACCACACGTTGCGTGATATGCCCTTAAGATCCCACGAGTGAAAAAAATAATGCTAATCGTTTGCGAACGACGCGTTTGATGACCCTCGCATTCTCCACAAACTTTACGACGCGGGTGTCGCGACCGCGACGAGACGCGAGATACGGGAGACCGGCGACAAATGAGCATCGGCGCGACAATGACAGATGAGTATCGAGGTAATGGCGTCGCCGTGACGGATGGAGCCCCCATCTCGGTAATGGGCAGCCCGTTCGCACTTCCGAGCTATGGCCTCCGATAAGGGTGCCACTTCAACCCCTTACGCTCTCCCTCCCACATCTCTTCATTCGCTTTTCTTTTTTCTTTCACTGTACCCTTTCCTACTCATTTCATACTCCCCTCCCCTTCTCTCTACTCTCCCCTTCTCTCAGCCATCCCGCCCATCTGCCAAGTGGAGGAACGTCCGGTAATGGAGAGGCTTTTAGATCCACATCGCATTACAACCTTTTAAGATCCCGAGTCGAGATCACGAGTTCGTAATTCACCCGCGGACGCGTCAACGTCTGCGCTGAACGGTACGAGGATGCGTATATCTCTGATGCTTCGGGGTTATTATCATAAATAAATGGTGGAGGTCTGCGGATAATTCTCCTTTCAATGGCGGATTTTATCTCAGCCGTCCAGATTATCCGTGTATGTGCCCCTGACCCCAGCATGCTCGTTTGATTTAAAGTACTCTCGCGGAAAAATCAGCCACAACAAGTATTAATTGCCGTTCGCATACCCTGAAAACAGTAATTAAATCATGAATTCATATTTTATGATTAGGCTCTTTGGGTTCTTCTGATTGTTACGAAATCGATTCAGCGGCCTTAATGTTTTTGTAAGCTCTCCAGTTCTGGCCAGCTTGGTTTCATATTTTGCTGTCGTTGCTTAAGAATCATATGGTCTAAATTTATGTCCGTACTACAATGCGAATATAATTTTAAATTATTTTCGCATTCTGATTGTCGCTAGTATATATAATTTAGCGAATCATATAGTAGGAATTTTGTATCCTTTCCGTATGTGTTTGGTACGTAATGAAGAAATTCAACCTTCAGTATTATCAGAATAATCATTGTAAGCTGGGTCAGAAGTGTTGCATTTTTATTTATTAAAGGTGTCCCCACCTTCAGGCCAATTGCCTTGGGGGACAGTAAGTTCCAAACTAACTTCAATGTGTGAGTTTGTTATAAAAAATATTTCTTTGTTATGGAGCGGTAAAGTTCGGTTATATTTCTATAACGAGTGAAAAATCAAAATTTGGTATACTTGCAAGTATTGAGTGAAAATAACAATTTTTGATGTCATGATTCTATTCCGTAATGAATGTAATGTCCCTCACATTCGCAATAAATTAACGCTAGATTTAGCATTAACTTGTATTTTCTTTGTGCTGAGGAATGGTTGAAGAAAGGGCGATAAGTTTTATTATTATTTAATATGAATGTATGTAAGCTCGGCTCGATAATTTCCGGTTAATGTGAAACATCAGTTCATGCAAACGTTATGTTTTTTTGTCGTTTGCTCCAAAATTTCGGGTTATTGAACTTATATCAGGCGAACAATTAACTTTCATAAACGTTAACGATATAAAAGCGTTACCTCTATCAAGTGTTAGCCTCGCCAATAGTTTACCAGACATTATGGAACAAAACATAACAATCCTCGGCTAGCATATAATGTTGTGCTTACGAAAAGAGCATCGGTATACGTGGACTGCCTGCGTTTGCTGAGCATGCTTATTCACGCATTTCAGCACTGAGGTGACGTATACTCATTTTTATAGCCATTGATAGGAGAATAAATTGGAAATTTTAATTGGAAATCAGCTCTGAGCACGATGAATTAAGGGTCGAGGCTTGCTATGACTTAGGATTTCGCAATGCAGTCCTATTGCAAAGTAAACTTCGCTCCTTACGTGATGCGTCTGACTCCATTAGAAGCGTGAGTTTTTTTCTTGTAGGGTTCAATGCATCATAAATTGAAAAAAGGTTGCCCCTTTATGTTTCATCACTTTTTTTAGGGGTAAAGCGTTTTTTTCCCATGCGGAACGGGGTCCTATAACGTAGCAGTCGCTAGTTTTTGCTACTAGAGCCCCTAATAGTGTATGAACTCCTTGATTATTAACCGGATAATACTATTTCTTCACACCAATTTACTATTCATTTTAACAGTACTTGAGCGTTGTGAAGATTTCCAATTCCCTCTACCTTCATCTTTAGCTAAAAATGTATTCTCCACAGTATTAAATGAATGCATACGCAATGGAGTTAAAAATGGGGAATGCGTTGAAGAATACAGATATTTATCTGCAGTGAATTTGAGGAGCTTTATACTATTTTTTACAGGTATTTTTAATTAGTCATGTTAATTTACATTAGCCGATATGATCTAAGTGGAATATGTTTCATGGACAGTAATAAACTCAACATATATTTGTGGAGACTTAGTTCAGTATATAAAATCATTTTTCATCGCCAGAGTTGCGTTGATATTTTAGTGGGTACTTTGGGTTTCAGCAATGATTTTAATTTTTCTAATGGTTAATATATTTTTATGACATTTTATTTGACGTCGTATTGTAAACTGTTGGATGAATATTCGTTACCATAAAATAACTATAAACTATTGGAAATCCGTCTAATATGTCGGCAATGTATTTACTTAGGGAATTTTCAAATCAATATATTTTACGAAACCGCAGCTACACATCAGGCTTCTTTCAAAACTCCTAGTCAGTCAATAAAATAACAACTAAAGAAATTTAGAAGCTAACTAATACTACACGGATGAAATATACCTTTATGAAAAAAAGATGTTGTGTAATTGGTGCTGCTATGTACATCAAATTTTGTTATTTTTTCCTGAAACTAATGCTGTTTGTAGAATTGATGAGCCATAGCGAGGCTAATAGCATTCAGTGAAACATTGCAGCTAAAATATAAGGTTTATATATGGCCATACCCTTAGGGCCCAAATGGAACAGGATTTTATTCCACTTGAGTGACAAATAAATAATTCCCAATCATGATATTTGCACTGAAATTGTGGTTTTAAATCCTCCCCCACCCCACGCCGTGTATGGAAAATATTTGGACTTCGCTCCGATTCAAAATTTTCCCGATTCTCATTCGCGAGTTGTGGGATCATTCTTCGCTGACCCCTTTGGCGGCTTACTTTTGAGCCAAATTAACGACTGTAGGGGAGCCCTGGTACTCCTTGGAAGCATCCAGTTCGAATTGCTTCGCTCTAAATGGACAACGTGCTCATTAATTGAGATCCTGTTTCCGAGGACCTCGCGTTTGAACTCCGTTGGAGTGGGCCGTGCCGCTAAATAACAGTCCCTCTCTCACCAAATCTTATTCCTATCTGTCATCCTCCTCACTCTCCTTCCCCTTATTCAATCCGACCCTTGGAAGCCCCACTTTCTCCCCACTCGCTCTCTCAGCCGTGATTTATAGCGGTTGCGTTGTTTCCATTTTACCTAATTGGAGGTTCGGAGTCGCTCTTGTACCGGTCTGTGACAGTTGAAGGTTACTACCACCCGTTCTGGGTCTCCCCATCTACACTGTTTGAGTATTTTTTTATCCCTCCAATAACTACCCTCCTGATGTGCGTCGGCGTTACGGTAATTGTTACCAAGTTCCAAAGAACAGCAATATAACTTCTTGCTAATTGCTTACTTTAGTTTATTGACCGCATCATTTTTGGAGAGGTGCCTATGGAAGGTCTAAGAAGATGTAGTGCTGACTTGTGGGCTAAGGGATATTGGAATAAATAGGTAATGTATGAGTTAAGCCGTTGAATAATTAACACTGCACATGCCTTTATTGCATATTATTTCTGTTGTGAACATCCTTTTTCTTTACCAATACAAATCTTATAGCGATGAACAAGGCATGTAGAGAATTTTGGTTTAGCATACTATGTTGAAGTTGATACACAATATTAGTTTATAATTTAAGTTAAAACAAACATTCTTCATACAAATTATAGCGAAACACAATCGCCCCATTGAGAGTTTGTAATTAAACGTCGAAGAGGAAACTAAGTGTTACTCAAGTTTTCTCTGTACACCAGTTTTTCGTAAACAATTTCTTCATCTGTAGCAAATTAGCGCGTGAGTAGCACATAGAAAAGCGTAACATATCATTGGAAATGCCATAGTTAATGGCTTCTGACTGGTGTGCCAGTACGCCTCACCTTTTACCTTAGTCGCGCAATCTTTATGGCCACTCGGAGGATGTGTAGTTAAGGAACCCGTGGCTATAAATAAAGTGAAAGATTTGATTTACTCGAAGGTAATACTCTCAAGTGTTCCTTTTCCATTGCATTAATTACTGGGAATACCAGGAAATTAAAGAGTTCTTGTCTGCGCTCACCTCTCTACTTCTTATATTTACAGCTCTTTCGTAACCTGTATTTTAGCGTGTACATACATTCCATATAATTTAAATACATATTGAAAAGCACCCGGGAATTCCCAAATCGGGAAATTTTACTTCAATTTGGAAAATTTCCGGGCGTATATTTCTTGTGAAACTTTAAACTTGTTTTGTTGTGTCTTAATGGTACATGATTGACCGTTGGAGGATCACTTAAGCTTCTCCGGTTCCCTACCAGCTCCATAATAGAAATAGTTTTTTAACGTTGCCTTTTTACTAACTTTGTTGCACTGCATAAACATTGTGACAAACCTTTCAAACGTGTCAAACTTTTTTTCACATTTCCTTCAAAGATTAATTATTAATCTTCGACTTCTTCTTCATGTGAGTATCTCGGGCCGTTGTGTCAACATCATCAATGTTTTACAATAATTTGCTTCCAAATTCCCTCCATTCTTTCCAAATCTATGCTTACTTATTTACTCTCTGATAATTCTTATTCATATCTTTCATATGCCCTGGCTATATACTTCTTTTTCGTTTCTTGTGAAATTCAATTCCTTATTTTCCCTTGATAAATTCTCTGCCAATTTATTTTATTTCCAAAAGGGCTCAATCTACTATACATCTTTATTGTATAATTTTCTTTAAGGTAACGTTTCCTTTAATTTTCATCTGATTTCCTATTTCTTAACTTCGCACATTACACATTCAAGAAAATTTAGATGCTTTTTTCAATACTAGAAGGATGTTTTCTAGGAAGATGAGGTACCTAGAAAATAAAACAGCTAGGGCTGTATATTACAGAGCTTGCTATTAATTTGTAACCGTGCTTACTGATTAGAGGTCGTTACCTTATCCTCTAGGTTGTTGCATCCTCTTTTTTTCTCTAAGTTCGGTATATTAGCGAAGTTTTTCGTTACCAGTCGTCTGCCCCAGGTGTACGGGAGAATTCAAAGAGCTTGCTTACCTAGTTGTACAAAGCATCGAATTCTCATGAGCGTACACGATTTCGGTTTTATCTAGCCACCCAACTCAACCGAAGGAGCTCCCTCCTTTACATCCAGACCCTTCCCCCGCTCCTAATGAGCGTGACTCTTCGAGATATCCGACTGCGGGAAGATCGACGTTTGCCTTTCCCAAGCCATCGTGCATTTAGCGCTTGCCTGAAGTATGCGGCCTTCCGTCTCTATAGTGCCAATTGGCGTGGAATACCTCTCTCTCCTCCCCGGGATTATTACTGCCTGCGGCCCGCCTACATTGCGGGGCCACTTCAAGGCAGGACGAACCGCCGTGTCCTCCAGATGTCGTGTTCCAGCCGCCGGTCGTGTGGGAAGTTCAAAGGGAGCGCTCGCGAGGGTTGGCAAGAGTTTTGGCCTCATCTTACCTCCAGCCAGAGCTCGCTCTCGCGCCCGGCGATAGTGCTTTTTTTCATCAACGCATTTTTAAAATATGTTTTCTTTCGTTTTTATTGTTTAAGATTTTTTTTGGCCTCTCGCCAGCCACTCGTGCAGAGAGTCACATGTCGCTCGCTTTCGACGGTAAAGAAATCGTGCTACTGGGTGGTCGGAAAACTGTGTCGTGGCGATCCGGGGTACGTCTAATTTGTTTAAATTAGCTCCGTTTTCAAAGTGGTTGTATTCTGAATTGAGCCATTTAGAGTTTACGAATTGACAAGTTCAATTCCGTGTTTGAAGAATGGAGCGTAAAATTTGGTTGCTTGCCGACGGAGGATGAAAGGAAAACATTTTAGACTCGCCACCTTCATGTCTTTTAATGGGCTACATGGGTTTGTCAATTCAGGTAGAGTTCAGTTTAGGTTCGAAATATGAGATCGCGAATTCTTGAGTACTAGTTCTTATTGTCTATTGTCTTCGATTTAACTAGTAATGATGACCGTTTATTTCCTTACGGGCATTAACACTAATACCTTTGGCTCAAGATTTTGGGTGTCTCGGAATGGTGTTGTAGATTAATAATATTGCTGTAGGTTAGTTATAAATTCAAAATTGATTTGATGTAGCTTTTTTCTTAATTACTTTATCCGAGAATTATTCATATTTACATAAATATTCTCTCCTACATCATTCGTTACTTGTCCCAAAAATGTCAAACCAGGTTCTCCGCTGCCATTCCTTACATCAGTTTTACCGCGACGTCTGTCTTGATGGACCTTTAATAGGATCCTATTAAAGGCGCACCTTTAACCCGATATGTAAGGTCTTTGTCAGTCATTTCTTCTGTCAGCCTCTTATTAGGACTTATTCGTCAGTTACACGGCTGATCCTTGTTACCTTCATCATTTCTATGTGAAAAAGTATTTTTTAAACTCTACCGATTTTTCTTTTCGTTGTCTTTTGCCGTTGTCTTCCAGAGTCTCTGCAACACTGCAATACAGAAGCATGCATCATTAGTGCATTCGTGGTGTTTCCTTACTTCAAAGCTTGCATTTACAGCTTAAAGTAGATTCTTCCCTAGGTACAATCCACGTAGCCAGGGGCTTCTGGTGCTTCAGCCCCTCCCGAAATTTTTTCCCTACACTTTTGTGGTTCTGATTTTAACTGGGAATAAAAATCCGAATTATAGTACTAATATTTCAAGTGCTAAGTGTTTAGAAACGTGATCACTAGTTTGATGCATGGGTGTGGATAGGTAATAATGGGGTCGTTTACCATATTTTTTTTATTGCTGAATCTGATAGAGTTTGTAAAATAAAAGGACCCGTATTTTTCCGTTTTCTGACCCGACAATTATTTCCCGAGTTATAAGCGGCGAAAAACTGATGTTTTTAACCCTTTCGGAAAAGTGGGTGTGGTGCAACCTCTGACGTATATCTACTTCGTCCAATCAAAACTGAGCCCGCGAAGCTACTTCGCCTTATCGCAAAGGGGCGGACACAGCTGACTCGGCCAATGGGAGCGATTGCGACAGGCTCTGTGCGAGCAGACCTTCCGAGAAACCCCCTCCACTCCCTTCCCCCTCCCCTGAAAGCAGTCAAGGACGGGAGGAAAATGACGTCAATGTTATCACAGCAGCATTTTCGGTGGGCGTCACCTTATGCTTATTTTCATTTTTGATTTATGAGTGAATGGTTGTGGTTAGAAGATTAATTTTTTCACTAAAATTCGTTTTTTGTTTCCATCTAACGATTTCGGGTACAAAATTGCGATTTCGGTTCCGAGTAAACGCCCCCATTGTTGTTTTCAATCTGATACGTTTGTATGCGTTGAACTTCTGTTCAGTGGCTGGTCATATTAACTGCTTCCTGGCAAAGTAAGCAATGAACTTAACCAGTGAGAAGAGATAAGAATGGGCACTGTAATAGTTAATACCAAGCACTGAAAATTAAGGGAAGAGATTTATAACATTTCCGAACCGAATGGACCCATATTTGCCTAATACGCCATTTTCTCCGTCTTTCTCATAAATTATTCACTACTTTCGCGGTATGATAATTTTACATTCCCGTACTGAAGCGATCGCATAGCGATAGCGTTTATTTTGGTGAAAGAACTTAATTTACAAGTACCTCAATCTCCTATTCACATAAAACAGTTAATTATATTTTATGCGATATAATTTATGTTATTATTTTTTTCAAAAGCTGAAAGGCATGCTGGAAATCACCATAAAGTATATTTAACGTTGAAAAAATTCTATTATTAATTTTCCCTCAAGGACGTGATGACATTATTCATATTTGCGCGGTGACCCCGATTCGCGGCGGATCCTTTCGCTCCGTGCATCGCTTACGCCTTGCTCGCTTTTACGAGGCCGAGCTCCACATTTTGCGCAGAATCTATTTCGTCCGCGCATCCCCGCTCCTCCGCAGCAACTCCAAGATGGCTGTCGCTTGGGAGGCTCGCAAACAACATTCGATCCCATCGTCTCGGATCCGGTGACACGCGAGCGCGGTTCTTGATTCTCAGCTCCGCGGTGCTCTTCTCTCTCCCTCTCTCTTCCTCAATCTTCTCTTTGCGGCTCGGGGAAATGCACTGCGACGTCCAGGCGACGCGTTCAATTTGTACGCTCGCGGTTTCGTGGTGAGGTGGCGTTCGATGCGCTTTTGCAGGAAAATCATCCCCCTTACGTCACCACCGTCCCTCACATCAACCACCTCGCACCGCAACCAGCCAACCGCCAATCCCACAAGTCGGCTATCCGTGGTTTTCCACTCATGTCAGTCTTCATCTGTGACATGTTGGAAGACAGTGTCTCATCCGACTTAGTTTTTCTCAACGTCATGAAGCGTAATAGCATTTTTTTCTATTGCTTGATGCACTTTTGCTCCAAGAATTATCGCCTCAGTAATAATACATTGTACATTTTTTTATCAACCCTTGCTCTTTTACATCTTTAAATATTTTTGAGGCCACATCATTAAATACTATATAACTGAAGGTCATTTGATTATACGTGACTTTAGCCATGTCCAAGTCAATTAAGCAGCATTGCAAAAATTAATCATTTAATATAGTTTGTATCGATGAAAGGAATCAATACCGCAATGGTATATTTCTCTTCTGTAAATATTTTCTAGCCCAAGAATTGTGAGCTGAGTATACTGGTAATATAAGTTTAACTTAAAGCAGTTTTTTATTTGTAAGCATGATGAGATCCATTATCGTCCTTCATAGATTTTGTTAATATTTGCCCATCTGGTATTGTAATATGTGTCCGCTCAGTTGCCGTGATTGCGTTTTTGAACCTTCATTAGATGAGAGAGACCTTTCATTTGTCCACTTCTTTTCAGTTTACATTACACAGCTATGAGTACGAAATATTTTCGACGCTGCATGTCTATGCGAATGTGAAATGCAGTATGTTATTGAAGAAGTGGTATAGTCTGGAAATTTAACGCGTCAGCATGTTAACCCAAAGTTCGAGGCCTCAAATCCATCCTCGGAGATAAATTTATTGCTGGTTGTAGAACTGTTTCGGATGACCGGGTTGTTTCGACATTATTTAGGTAGGATATCGGATCCTACTTAAAGATTCCGTGGATATCACTTCAAGTTCAATGCTACGTCCCTCGGATGGGACGCTTAACTGTTGTCCCCTTGGCACCTCACGTTACGAGGATGTAAATGGAGTGAAACCCGCCTTCGAGTTTCAGTGCATTCTTTTCCAAGCAAGAAAGGTACCACCGTCTACGTAATAGCACCATTTGCTTAATGGCATAGGTATGCCTACCATTAGTCATAGGTAAGTTTTTATTCGGTGGTGCAGTATTCAACCCAGATATTCGAGAACATTCAACAATTCTCCCGCCCGCTACCAAATCACTCTTCCGTGAGGTCGTGAGCCACCGGGCACTGGGTAATATTCCAATCCGTTTAGTCACGGTTCTTTCACCCTTCCGCGCGGCGTGCTCGGGCGGCTCTTTGGACCGCACGGAATTCGTTCACGTTGCACGCGGCCCCCATACTCGCGGGACTTATCCCTCACTCGTTCTCCCGCCTTCGACTTTCTCCCGGCATTCATCTTCCGCGCCCTCCGCTCCCTTCCAAGCGTCAGCTGCGGAGATTGGTCGAGAGGGAAGGTGACGGGGGAGGTTGAGAGGGCGGGGGGGGGTGGTGAGTCGAGGTATCCGTCATAAAAGGCGTTCGATATCGGAGCGTCCGGTGCGCTTGACCGAGGGACGCTATCGAACGGGGTACCGTTCTAATGCACCCAACCCAGGGCTTTTTAAAAACCCTTGTTTGTCGGTTAGGTCACAGAGACTAAACTAGAAAAATAGATAGCTCGGCCAAGAAGTTCTAAGCGTCATTTTTTCTGCGTACGGACGGTTAACGATTAGGTCAAAGTTAACGTGAATATAATTAGGATTAGTGTTTCTGAATATGTACATAAAGCTTATTGTTTTTTTTTGCATCGGATTGTATTTTTGGCTCGAAAGTAGTTGATAATAATTATGTAAGATTTTTATAGAACCTAGATTTAGGTCGTCGTAGTCATGGGTCTGAGGTGCTCGAACGCCTAAGGTCACATCGCGGGTTCTTACCTATGATCTTAATCCTTAGACAAACACAATATCTATGCATTGGGCAGAATTCGAACCCGCGACTTTTGGTTGACTGTCCCCTGCCTTACCAATAATACTACCACGGCCGACTCCTGTAGACTGTATGTTTGTTTTAGGCTAGAGGCTGTATGGGGGCGTTTACTCGGAACCGAAATCGCAATTTTGTACACGAAATTGTTAGATGGAAACGAAAAATGAATTTTAGTGAAAAAATTAATCTTCTAACCACAACCATTCACTCATAAATCAGAAATTAAAATAAGCAAAAGGTGACGCCCACCGAAAAAGCTGCCATGATAACTTTAACGTCATTTTCCTCCCGTCCTTGACTGCTTTTAGGGGAAGGGAAGGGAGTGGAGGGGGGTTATCGTAAGGTCTGCTAGCACAGAGCCTGTCGCAATCGCTCCTATTGGCAGAGTCAGCTGTGCCCCCCCCCTTTCCGATAAGGTGAAGTAGCTTCGCGGGCTCAGTTGTGATTGGACGAAGTGGATGACGTAAGAGGTTGCACCACGCCCACTTTTCCAAAAGAGTTAAAAACATTAGTTTTTCGACGCCCATAACTCGAGAAATAATTGACGGATCAAAAAATGGAAAAATACGGGTAATTTTATTATACAAACTCTATCAGATCCGGCAATAAAAAAACATGGTAAACGACCCCATTGTACGTGAAGTAACCTTGTTACATCGGCGAACTGGTTCTTGTCAGTGAAATAGGTTGCGTATTCACAAGTATTGTGATTGTTTTCTTGTCGAGAAAGCATTTTAATTTGGAGTCCCTCACTACCGTGTCCTTGGGGTGGATTGTAAGGTACAATGTAGATATTAATTTGGTTATAACTCCATTCTCCAGGCTAATGGGCAACACTCCAGTTCGCAGATTTCACCGGGATTATTAGTCCATTTTGTCCGTTTTTCGGTTCTCCCTAAGTCTCCGCCTGCCGGTTAGCGAGGAAAAATCACTGCCACCCCTGCTAGCGCATTCAGGTTTGATATGCTAGGCCGCGATGTTCGTGGTCCTTATTTGGGGCTCCCCGCGAAGAGGGAAAGGTTCATCTTTCTGTATTTAGCTCACCATTGACCCTAGCGTTTGGTAATATCTTCCCACCACAACAGGATAGACATGGTTGACGGACACTAGCTTTGTTACCCTTTCTAACGTAGTGAAGAGCTGAAAGCTTCTTTTAGGCAAATCCTGGTTCCCATGCTAATCCAATTTTTGGATTCTATAGAGCATTTCTGATTTTCCAAAACTGTCTTGGGCCCAGTTAAATATTGTTTAATTTAATGTTTCATGGCATGAGAATCGAAGGATAGGTACATCATATGGAAAGTACTACCGAGTTCAACTAGTTTAGCGTCTAATGTGCCCTTAAAAAACTTTTTGCCGATGCCGAAAGATGCCTATAATGATTAGAGTATCTTAACTCACACCCAGACTGTGAGTCACCTTTTATCAGTCTTAAAACTGTTTTTTGTGTGGTAAGTGGATGGTATTGAATTTAAAATTCAACAAAATAATTTTTGACTTCAAACTAATAACTTTCTCTGTATGACCAATAATGATAATTATGAAAAATAATACACATATTCTTAATGGCCATTGAATACAGAGACGGCTTTCCTCCCCCTCCTTCTCGTCCAGTCCATCCAGGTTAGAATAATGGGACTGGCGAGAATAGTATAACGCCCTCCCAAACCCGCCCGGGGATTGAGAATTTTTGAAATTACAATGACTTGTCGTGCTCACATCAACCCTCTCCTTTGTTGTCCCCCACCTTCCCGCACAGCCTCCCACTACGGTGTACACTCCCTCCTTCCACCTCTTTTTCTCCCCTCCTCCACACCCTAAGAAGGACGTGGGTTGCGCCATCGCGTACGGTGTTGCCATGTTTACCCCGTCCCGAGAGGAGGAGAGCCCGTATAGACGTGCCGGAGCGGTGTTGCGGGGGTGTCTTCGGGTGGGAGTGGAAAGTGGTGGGGAGGGGGGGAAGTTCGCGGGTTTGGGAGGGGGAGACGGAGGCTGGTTGGTCGCTTGCCCGGTTGGTTGCTAGGTTACCGATCCCGGGATCCACGGCGGCGGCGTGTAGACATCGGGATGGGAGCCATATTGAATTTTATTACGCGGGTTATGTCCGACGCGCCCAAGACTCCCAGCATCACGACAAAGGGCGGCCCTCCCCTCTCTCCCCTACTCTCCCCAACCCCTCGACCTCCTTCGCTACCCATGCTTTCCCACTCCACCGACCCTCGTTCCCTCATCCCCTTTTCTTTCCTCTATCGCTTGAACTTGGGTATCTTTCCGTTTCCATTCATGCTTTACTGTTTCCTATCCTCTCCCCTCTCCGTGCCTGTCCCATTCAACCGCTCCGTCACGCTCACGAAGCCTGCCCAACCTGTAACGCTTGTGTTGAAAAAATGTTGGTAACAGGCACATGAGATATCGTTCTCGCTTTTGATGCAAATTGTATTTTTTTTATCCTGGCAAGTTTGGGAATGCATCAATGGGTGGTCGCCATGTGGATAAGTTTGAGTACGTTAATACCTTCAGAAGATTCGCGTTTGTATTATTTTTCTAAGTGATAGGATTGGCGTCTTGGCAAGACGATTCTAATTCTAAGTACTAAGTTTCGAATTTCGACGATGGTAAAGATTTTTTAAATGAAATTCGGTTCCATATTAAATTGTCGCATTAAGGAAACCTTAAGTTCAACTCTCCATCCGTTGGTGTGGATGTTAAGGCACAGACCTCAATGCGTTAATTAGACATAGGATGGTAATGAAGGAATTGAGAAAATCTTAAGGTTTGAATTTACGCTTGTGGGTGCAATGACATCTCAGTAGTAGAAGCTCTTTCACAACTAACTCTATTGCTTGTCAGTATTAGTATTCTATCAACATTCGCAGGCTTATTGATATCTACTCCTTGGTATTTTCCACTCAAATATTGGTACCATATCAACTACTGTAAATACTACTCTGTAAAATAAGTAAATTGTGCAGTTCTAGAAATGCAGTTCTTTCGGGCGAAGGCTGTAAATGTTAAGCTCCGTGATGTCGTCATAATCCGGACGTATAGTGTATTGCATCTCTGTACATTATCATCAATCCGTTAAACTCCATTGGCTGATACCGTCATGCTCTGGTTTTTGCTGGTGCTTGCGACCGACATCTGAAGTCTTATACGCCTTATATAGAATGAGTGGGTTGTTGGGTATAGGTAGGATTTTTAAAGAAACGGAAGGTGGATGAAGAGATACCGAAAGGCGCTGAGATACCGTCTTACCGAAAGGCGCCAGGGGTTCCACGGTTTAACTTATTATCCAACTGACTGAGTACTTGAGGGACTTGAGGGATCTCTACAGAGCAGTTAATTATGGTCCGGTACCGATGTCGCTGGCGGGATTCTAAACCTAGCTTTGGTGATGGGAAACTAGGACGCTGGTAGGCACACCAACCCGACCCCATAAAGTGCTCTTCCTTATGATCTCTAGGCTAGATTTTGAGCACCTGCTCAAAATCTAGCCTCAATATTTTCGTGTATTAAGGGTCCAAACAGGTGTGGCAGATCGGAAAACGTCTCACGGATAATGACGATATAAAAACTGCCTCACGCCTATGTGGCGACTCGCGGTGAAATATGTAGATGTAGATGAGGAAGCTGCTAGTAAATCATTTCCATTTCTTCGATAATTCTCTGATAATGGACATCGTAAAACTCCCAGTTTTTAAATTTATCCTCACCTAAGACAATAACCTGCCGGAGAACAATGGCAAACGGTTGTAGGTGGCCAACAGGTCGCACTTATAATTGAAGTAGACCTTTTCCTGTACCGTTACAAACGGGTCTGTCTGCCTCTCTTTGAAATATACACACGCCGCGTTTAATCGTAGATGACACGGAATGCGGCGGGTGCACACACTTTTACTCGTGGCCTTGCAACCTACGACCTCGGGCACCACAATGAGTTGATTCCTCAGCGCCCGCACTCAGTCCCTACCTAATATGTTCGATTAAATGAAGACCTACGGGGTGGACATTTTGGTTGCGGTAAAACGGTATTCGTAAGGGCTTCATGAGCACCCGCGAGATAATTTATCCCCTCTGTAAACGTCGTGCAAGAGCAAGTTGAGGTAACGTCTCAGTGTTCGATCGGTGGAGCGACCTCGTCGCGTCTGATCGTGCGATGAAAGGTGAACTCCACCCGTCTGGCTGAAGAGTAGAAAGCTTTTGTTGGCCATTCGGGGAAGAGGTGAGAGCCCGAGTTTCCCAGACTGGGCGTTGTGATTATTAAGGCGGCCACTATTATTACATTCGGGGCTAGGGGTGAGGCAGGAGAATTGAATGGGAGTAACCAACAACTTTTTAAGTCTTGCTTAATGACTTCAAGTCCTTCTTTGGTTTGACTGATACCGTGCAAGAGATTTCTTCGCAATCGATTTGCCTTTGTTGAGTCGAACTGTATGGTACGGATCTTTCATTACTCCTCCTACAAACTTTTTCAACCATTACCTCGGATGTTTTTTTTCTATAAGGCAATCGATGAGTAGGCTGATTTTATCACACGTGCTCTTTTTTACAATGGGTTACTTTAGGGACCCTACGAACTTTTTTACGGCTAAAGCTAGTGAATGTCGCACCCTATCAAATATATAAAATAGTAACTTGGCCCAGGGATTTATAGCTAAAGTTTATATTTTACTCATAAGTTATGAGTAGTGATCAGTTAGGGGGTAGATCGTTTGATATCCTAAGCAGCTGGACCCCCTTCTAACTGTACTACTGATAATGTTCCTGTATGCATAACTCATGAATATAAATTTGCCTGATCGCACGTGCTTTTCAGGTCTACGTTTCTGACTGTAGGAAATCTTTGTATAACTATTAAAAATAGATAGATATTCAGGGGAGGCGACCGACAGCTGAGGTCATTTGCGCTATTTAGGATAGGTGGGTAATTGGGTATTGGTAGGAGTTTTCTGGAAACGGAGGAAGGGTGGAGAGAAACCCGGCGTCGGCATTAGCCTACTATCAACGAAAGGCGCCAAGGGGACCACGGCTTAACGTCCCATCCGACGGACGGAGTACTGAACCTGAAATGCCCTCCACTAGGGCTCAAGTGGGGACCGGTCCACTGAAAAATCCGCCACTGCCGGGAATCGGACCCGGGCGCTCGGGATGGGAGGCCAATACTCTAGCTCCTACACCAACCCGATCCCCGACTTGGTACCTAGTCATGTTTTATGATGTATTGCTTGCATAAGTAAGATTATGATTTTTGCGGCTCTGAAGGTGAATTTGTGCTGGTTTATTGTTTAGCACCGTCAAACTCGTGTGGCGTTTATCTGGGGACCACGGCTTAACGTCCCATCCGACGGACGGAGTACTGAACTTGAAATGCCCTCCACTAGGCACTCAAGTGGGGGCGGTTTTCCACTGAAAAATCCGCCGCTGCCGGAAATCAAACCCGGGCCCTGAAAATGGGAGGCCAGTACTCTAGCCACCACACCAACCCGATCCGCATAACTTTTCAATGAACAAAGGAAAATAAAACGAGAACCTCCTAACAGTAGAGTGTTGTACAGCACTAACGTACATCAAAGATCCTCTTGAGTGGAATGAAGAATTTTCTTCCGATTTAATCCGGTATTGAGGCTTTGAGCGGGGTTTTATTAAGTGTTGAATCCTCATTATGTGTAAGGAGTACAGTGGATTCCAGCGAGCACCCATCACCGTGTCAGGGTCCTTCGGTACAATGGGGAGTGGAGTCGAAGGTTGAGCGTATGTGGGTCTCTCTATGCCGAGGTTGGATGTAACTCACTATGTTGTTAGCTTAGAGACGCATTCCACACTACGGCAGAACACAAAGAAGGCGGATCGGAACGTCTTGTTCTTTTTTCCCACCCTCCACTCCCCAGCGCTTTGCATCGCTCGAATATGAGTAAAATGACTAGCGGCACTGATCCATGCGGATAACTGAGATTCACATCGTTGTTGCATTCCCCGCCAACAGGGTCGCGTATATCTACCTTAAAGGTAAGCATTCGGATATTGCCGACGAGACAATTATACTCTTACGTCATCTAAATTTACATACTGCGTTGCTGATCACCGCGAGGCGTGTGGCATGGGTGAATAGGTCACCAGCTGAAATGATGACTGAAATGAATTTTCTGAAACAAGTAATAAGAGAGAAAAATTCTAAATCTTCTATATTAGGTGCCCCAACTGCTAGGGATTGACATGTAGTCTAACTTTCCCATAAGTTTAATCGTAGCACCGATACCCAAAGCAGGATATGAACCCGCGACCTTGAACTTTAGTCAGGCCGGCATTATCGACGTGATATCCGCGGCCGGCTGCCGAAGGAAGAGGTTTTCCTGTACCGGGAATGGAACTATGACCTTTTGATTGCTCGGCAGATGTGTAGATTTACTCAGTCATCGTTCAAAATGGCACGATTATTAAATTAACAGTTACAATTGGATTGCCCATCATGCGCTGTGGTAGTCTATCTGATCTACCCCCATGGAATGTGGCTTCTTCAAAGCCTGCTTTCCATCCTTGATTTGCTGTAACAGCCCGTGACAACTAAAGGTCTGCGAAAATATCTCCTAAGAGATCGGATATGCTGGGTTGCACGATGGCCTGTTCATCCATTCGTGAGTCGGACATAACATTTGGAGCATACAAATCTTTGGTTCCAGTTGGAATCTGGAAAGAATAAAGATTGGATCAAAGACTATCAATGGGTGAATATACGCGAAGGAAAGGAAATATGGTATGGTATCACGTGCCAATTAAAGACCATAGGTATTGTATGAATCTGGTCTGCTATTGGTCTGAAAATATGGAAGAAAAAACACATAGGTGAATCACCGAAGAAAATAAAGTGACTGTATTGAAGTCGTCTGGTGCTTTCGCGGCGCATCTGTTGAGTGAATCCATGCGGGTCTTCCACCAGGTTGGTATCTCTATTGCTGCTGACGTTTTGAATACCGAATTTGTCGTCGTCTTTAGGGTTTCGGAATGTATTTAGAAACCCTGAAGGTGATGACCAAGTTGGTCTTCGAAACGCCGGAAGCAATGGAGAATAACCTGGTGAAAGTCCCTAAATAATTCACCCGACATGCAATTGAATTATTTACACCCAATAAGATTGAGAAAAATGGAGTAAAAAGGAATTAAGCTTTAGGTCCTCTTGCTGATGGTTATACTCGATAATTAATCTGAAGACAAAGGCCTATTTATTGGGAATTATTTGAATCCGTAGCTATCAGTTTGTGACAGTTACCGATCTATTTTCCACGGCCTGCGTTTGAGAATGCCTGTTACGCTAAGGGCGTTTAAATTTCGGTAATTAGTTGGGATCTTAAGTCTGATTCTTACGCACGTATGATTAGAATACAAGCGAAAGTTGATTTCTTGGCTACTGTAAATAACTGATATGCTCACGATGACGATAAATCGCAATTTGGAACTAATATGTCGACTTGTTATCGAAAACGTCCAGATCTCACGTATGCCTGGCATCTTGAGTAAAAATGAATTGTTCTTTGTTATAGACTGTAGACGTTTGATATTCGCGAAGAAATAAGAAAAGATTTTAAGAAGATAAAAAAAATTGCATTTATAACCCATTTTCACGATTTTGCTCCCGTCCAAAAAGATTCTAGCTGGCGATTAAAAAATCCGTAATCTCTCGCCAGTCCGATCACTCGCAAGGTATGCAGGGAAATTAATCCCTGAAATATTTGAAATATTTCCTGAACAATATACATCGGATTGCCATAACTACTTTAACTTGGGTTCCTTAAATACTAAGGAAATGATGCGGTCCAAGAGAGGACACGCGGTAAGATGAGGTCGTGGACCTTTAATGATTATCTTGTCATCAACTTATACTAGGGCTAAATCAACTTCCACAAGCGGCGAACATGTTTTCATTCGCGTGGCTTTTCGACATGCCGGCCCACCAAACTCTCGTGACAGTGACGGAGGGCAATTCGAATGGGCCTCTTTTCCGGCCTCGACTCCCCTTCCAAATTGCGTGCCAGTGGATTCCACCGCTTCCCGCTTCTCGGGTGAAATGACCTCCGCAAACACGCTCGTACCGAACGCATGGTATACCTATTGCTCGCGTATTTATTCGGGAAATATCTCGCCGAGCATGGCCTGTCGCCTTGTACAGAATAAACCGCCTGGTTTTTCCCGTTACGCGTATTATTTGCATCGTTGTCAGCCTGGGCAAGGTTGCTCTTTTTGTTGAAGTGACCAGCATCGAGGCTTCGATGCGTAAATTAATTCTTTAAGTCAGCATATTCGTTGACATCGTGCTCAGAATATTCCCCGCAAAGAGAATCCGGTTGGTAAAGTAACTTGAGTACTAGTCTCCCATCCCGATGGTCACGGTTCGAATAGTAGAAGAGATAATGATTTTAGGTACGCGCGAACAGCTTGCGTCATTTTCGATGGTTGGGTAATTGGATATGAGAAGAAATTCAGGCACGGACGAAGGAAGGTTAGATAAGAACCTGGCGTTGACATAGGCCTACTCTTAGCGAAAGGTGCTTAGGAGTCCATGCTTAACGTCCTACACGACAGACGGAGTACTGAACTTGAAATATTAATAATAACTTGAAATATAAAAGTACTCAAATAGGGGTTTGGTGATGAAAAAATGTCTGTCACTAACGGTATTAGAACCCAGGGTCTCAGGGTGAGAGGTCAATAGTCCGCCACTGCAAGTTCCCGACCCCTGGGATATCATCCTGTTTTATCATCGTCCACTGACTCCTTCGGGTAACTAGTACCTTCCTCGAAACCCTAGTAGAGCTTGGTTGAAAGTTGCTGGCACTAGTGCTTAAACCCATTTTTGGCTTGGAGAGATCTTATTTTGATAAATTACAGCTAAAACGACGTTTGATTGAAATAAATCATTCTCTTCGGTGACTTCACTCAAACAACTAGTGATCTCTTCAATTCGCACCGCTTTTTCTTCTTCTTTGTGTCGTTATCGAAGTACTAGGAACTTTCAATCGAAGTAGGTATACGTATACGTGAAAGACGTGATCCTTTCATCCAAATTTTGTTCTGAGTGGGCATTCATTCTCATTGTTTTTACCGCCATGAATTCATACAGCTCTTATCGAGCTAACTCGAGGAATTCACGTTTTTTTCGTTGCAACACCCATCATTTTTCACTGCACTGTTTTTTCCTTCCAGTCAGGTATCACCTCTTTTAGTGAAAGGAGGTGTATTGTGGATGAATTATGGTAGCCAGGTAATTATGGAATCCAGAATCTATTGTTAGCGTACCGGGTTTACCGGTTATCCACCGAAGAAACGATAAAGATTCCTATTCATACTTTTTTATTTCAGAAATTATCAGCCAGGATAGACCCGACACTAATCTAATAGACATATGTCTTTACATACCAAAAGCACAACAAAGTATAAAAAAATGACGTGCATTGACCAGGTAATGTTATACGGAGAAAATATCATGTAAATTATCAAATTAAAACAAAACTGCCAGTTTGCACAGAAGTGAAATAAAGTTCACTTTGTCTACTATTTGGTTATCTCCCTGATATTTCAAGCTGGTCTCAGGTGTAATCTGTTTCACTTGTTGCAATCGAAAAAATACATTTTGTGCCTCATTCTTGTTACCCCTATTTTATTCTTTCTTTATGATCTAATGCTTTTAACGTCTCCAGGACCATACTGCCTAATTTTATATGAATGAATTATCTCATATGTGATAATACGATTAAGTTTTTTTTTTATTGTTTTAAGCCTCGGAAAATTAATGCACTATATAGGCATTTGCTGGAAATGTAATCCTGTACTTAGAGTAATGAATTTGTTAGAAATTCACCAGCAATATTCCATGATTCAATGCCAGTTTCTTCTATGGATTCCGCAATGCTAGACATTTTTGCGTAGAAGTTCAATGAATATTAAAGCAGCATATTATTAGGTATCGAACCTAGCCAATCTTCGCTGCCCACTATCCAGTTCCTTCGCTGCCAGGAGCAGCTTGGCTCCAACACTCTTAATTCCTGGCCGAACTAAAAACCATATTCTCAACTACAGTCTCGCTTCCAATACTTACGCCCTAAAATCACTACTTAGAGCCAAATTGGTATGCAGGTAAACTCTGCAGAGTTGGTATTAATTCTTGGTGGCACGCTATATACCACTTCGTACCATATCGAGAAGAATCTGTACACACTTTTCGACTCGTATTAGAGATTTTTATGATGTATGCAGTAGAAGTGAGACTGTATTTGATATTCTGGGCCATATTCAGCATCACAACTCATATTTCAGCGTTATGCTGAGAAGTGATATCACCTTTACTAGTAGAATCTATACAACAATACTCTTTGGTGGGGTTTTAGGACTTAAGCAGTAGAAGCGAGACTGTAGTTGAAATTCTGAATATTCTAAAGCCACGCCACAAGAAATGAAAGAAATGTTCACAGCAGAAAGTGTGAGATTAATTAACATGAATGGGGAAAAGCATGGGACTATCACTCTCAGGATCAAGCTGCCCACTCTTGTAGCACTCTTTAATACCCAAGCGGTATATTCTAATTAAAATGCAATCACTGTCAAGGGTCTTTGATGCCCTACATAGCGCATGAATTTCCAGCTGCCCAACTGTAATTCCAGATGCATAGCAAAACTTTTTTCGGTGCGTGAAGGAATACAAAGAATTTCCCCTATGTATCCGCAGCATTATCATCCTCCGCGACGACTTCCATCCTCGCAGCTGGGCTCTCTTCCCCAACCACCCACTCACGAGGTAGCACGCACGTATACCGAAGTTAGAAGGAGATAGAGGAGCCAAGGCCGACGAACGGACGGAAATATTACTTTCCTCCCTCCTCTCTTTCTGATTCCCTCGTCCTTGCCGTTGGAAGAGAATTTTCGGATGGGATTTTTTTTCGTGGCGGACTCGGAAAGAAGTTGATGAGGAAGAATGGAATGGTAGGGAGACGCGGAGAATTAGACGTCATCCGAAATTCTCTTGTCTCAGCTCCCAAGAGGAGGCTTGGCACTCGACGTGGAAACCAGCTCTTTTACTTTTTTTTTGGGAGGAAAAATGATTTACCTCGTGTGTCGGACGATGATAATGATCTTTTCTTGCACGTTTATCTCCCAGTGAGAGAGTGGGAAACATCTGTAATGCGAAATCTGTCGGAGGACGATTTCATTGGAGCAAAGCGTTTGAGGAGGATACCTGGCGAGATTCATAACAAATTTCTTGTTTCTGGTGGTGTAGTAAGGTGTATCTTAACCTATACTGGAGTTGAAAACGTAAAAATCTCATGAAATCCAGTGTCATTATAGTGATGAATTATGTCGTGATGCCTGTTTATTTTTTGTATATTTATATTTATTATATTTTCTTTTATCTAATAGTTGGATTTAGACCTTATGGTCGTAAAAGAGTATGGACTAATGAACACTTGGCTCGGTAGTGGCGGAGATTGTTCGTAGGTATATCATTCCTAATTGCTATGTGGAGAGCATCTTAAGTGCAGTGAGTCGTCCGTTGGATGGGTCGTTAAACAGTGAGCCACTTTCATTAAGAAATAACTAATACCGACTCTAGGTTTCTCTCCGCCCTTATTGCTTTCGCGGAAAAATTTCCTTTTACAAGTACCTACCTACCCACCAATCGTGAAAAGGGGCAAAAGACCTTTGCCTCCGGTCAGCCCCCTCGAGTAACTAGCTAAACAGACACGTTTTAACGTAATAACTAACTAACCAGAAACGCGTTAAAATTTACGTATCATGACGATAATTGTAGTTTCTTTCGGAGAAAAAACCTTTCAGTAACCGTGTCATGCATTTAAATAATAAAAATGTTTAGAGTCAAAACAACGGTCTACCCGTGTGACTGGCCGTCTTCAAAGATTCCGATTGTTCACGATGTAATTTGATCGTGACTTGACCTCTGTTGAGTCCCATTCATGCTAAGGAGCCGGCGAGAAGTGTTTCTGGCTTTCAACTCTGCCGCAGTGTGCCATAAAGTTTATGTAATACATGTTATTATTCGTGATCTTTCACCTCGTGACTCGGAGATCTGAGGTGTTTCACGATGGATGGTGATGGCTCAAATACCGGACATTACGCTTTCCGCGATTGTGGAAACTTTTTCCAGACACAGATTTACCTCGACGGGTCGGCGAGTCTTTGACTAGTTGAAAAAATGACAAAGCTTGCATAGCTTTGAGTTCAAGCTACATTCCTCATTGTATTTTGTCATAACATGAACTACGAGTAGGTATTTGAGTATAAATTTAGCGCTATCCACCTATGCGTTTATAAAAATAAATAAATCTCCTATGCGTTTATATAAATAAATAAATAAATCTCCTATGCGTTTAAATAAATAAATAAATCTCCTATGCGCTTATATAAATAAATAAATCTCCTATGCGTCTATATAAATAAATAAATCTTAGTGAACTCTTTATCGTGCAATCTGAATATTTTCTATGTATGTGTATGTTTGTAATAATATTATAATTTTTATTGTAATTCCTATTTGGATATAAGAATGCTTAGTTGTATAAGAGCGTCATGATAAAAACGTTAACATGAGTTTGATTTGATTTCGTTTATGTGTTACTCGAGTCGTATTGTATATGTGCGTAGTATGAAAACATGCCTGTGATTGACTTATCATGGGAAAAATTGCGAAAAAATGAAAGAGATAAAGATTTTGAGATTGGGAACGTGCATTATTGTCAAGAGTAATTAACATTTTCAGTTAGTAGTTATAGAAATTTTGTCAATGAAAGTGAGAAATGAAAGAGATAAAGATTTTAAGATTAGGAACGTGCATTATAGTCAATAGTAATTAACATTTTCAGTAGGTAGTCATAGAAATTTTGCCACGAAACAGGGAAGGGTTAAGACAATCCCTGCATTGGCATTGGCCTGCTCGAACTACAGGTGACGAGTTGTCCATATAACATCCCATCCGACGGACTGAGTACAGTCTTTACGTGTTGGGGAAAATATCTACCACACCCGGGCCAAAGCCAAGCCCTCGGGATAGGGTGGATTCACCGCACGAACCTGATCGCCGAAACGGCACATTACAAAGACAGCCGTGGTATTCAGCTTCGTAAATTTTGCCCATTTCATTGGCCTGGCAACCCAGTGGTCGTGGGTTCAGGTCTCATGTTGGCCTAGGATTCGGACCTTAGATTAAATGGTGTGATATAAAATTCGCCGTTGAAGCACCTCGTACTTAAGCACTGCTGGCAAACTGGTTAAGGTGAACTGCCAGTATGAACTAATGGATGTTTTCTTTTTACGGTGGATCGTCGCTAAGATTTTGTCCTCTTTCTTATCGTTCGCAGGGTTGATTAGGAGCGCGGGCAACCTCTCCAGGCAGCCAGTATGCCGACGGAGAGCGAGGCGCCGCAGAGGCGCGGCTCCGTGGGTGGCGGTTCGACGGCGGTGTCTGCCGCAGCCGCAGCCTTCCACTTGCAGGCCCCGGGCCTCGGAGGCCTCCTGGGGCCCGGCCGGGAGTCTTCCGCCTTCGTGCCCGTCGTACCCTCGAGGGTGCATCAGCAGCAGCAGAGGCCGGGCGGTGCCCCGATGGTGCCGCCCTACCACCACCCGCACCACCCGGCGCACCAGCTGCACCCCAACCATCCCCACCTCCACCACCACCACCATCACCACCATGCAGTGGCGCACCACCATCTCCTGTCGGCGGCCGCGGCTGCGGAGTACCTCGCCTCGTCGTCTTCGGCCGGCGGTGCCCCTCCGCAGCAGTCGCCGTCGGGCGGATCCGGGGGCGGCTCCGGGGGGTCCTCCGGTACGCCCTCATCCGGGTCTTCTTCTGCCGGGCCGCCTGCTTCCCCCAAAGGTAACGCCACGCATTGAATCTTAACTTCGTGTAAGCCTGAAACACTCGATCATTTGTCGAAGCGATTTCCGGGGGTGTTGACAGTTATATCTCAAATGATAGCTGAAAAATAAATTCACAGAATGAACATTTTACAGGATAACTCAAATTGTTTCTGACAAATGGACGAACAAATTGAACATTTTCATGAATAAATTCAATGATAGGGACGTTCTATGTTTTCTTATCATAAATTATTTATACCATGTCATCGACAGTTAACGTTATTTTAATTGAATAATGATATTGCATTATTCTTTCCACATAATGTACTAATATATTTTCCTGTATTTGTGAGTCCTGGGCAATAGGGTTTTTTGAACCCCATTATGTAATCTGCCCAAAAGAAATAAATCAAAAGTCAAATATTCCATCTTTTTCTCCGTCATTTCATTATGCCATTTTTCCGTCCCTAGGACCTACGGGATCCCAACACTTAAGACTTTTACTAGAGTACATTCGTTCTTATTCATTACGGAAAGCTTCAAAATAGGTATTTAGGAACTAGGTACCTATTAAATCAGTGCTAGAATGCCAAGGGAAAATTCCTCATTCGCCAGGTCCGGGATTCGAACATAATCCCTCACGAGTCTTTTCTTGCTATCAGCGGGTAACTCAGTTGAATTTAATTGTTTTAAGACCATGGTCCCTTAAATTTCTTAATAGCACAATATTTTCAGGAAAGTATGTGGCATTTCTTGGTAGATACATTGTTTTAACTGAAGATGCTACGGTGTAGCGAAGTAAGTAGTAATAAATAACACTAGGAGCAAATACTGAAGTCATGTGAAGTCAGACCCACTTACCAACTCCATATGAATTGGTATGCGTCATAGCCATCAGATATGCTGGGGGGTACGGTATCATTATTATTATTTGTTTACCAACCGTCCCAGTGAATTCGAAACATTTTGATATGTTATTTTGATTGGTCATGTAACTCATCAGACCATGGTGATTCTGTCGGTGAATGAAGAATATTATACTGAATCAAACCCGGGGAGTGACCAATAAGTTTCTTATAAGATTAGACCTTATTCTAATTTATTAAGCATTGGTAATAACCAATGTTTCATTATCAAATTAAGATTCTTCATATTTTCAGGTACCAATTTTTCTGATGTTTGTATGTATAGCGACGAAAGGTAGCGATTATCACAATTAATGGTGAGATTCATATTTTGGATGTATTTCATATTTGCTTAAGTTTTTGATTTCGGTTGTTTATCCTCTTTAAACATTGTGTACAAACTAACTTAACCCTTTAAAAAAGGGTCTCAGGTCTCTTAATATTTCCGGGAATAAAGTATTCTGACTCCCTTAAAGGGTACACTTGTTGCAACCTTCAATATCGGCAGTAATGCGGTGGCAGAATCAATGCTTTAAAAGCTTGGATTCCATTTAAGATTGCGTTATTCCTTCGAGAGAATTAAGGAATGCAATGACCTAATTCAGGCCTGCGGGAATATGCCTGAATCGTTTGAGATTAATTCGGTACGGAATAATCCCAAATGCAAACGCCATGCTGTTGAGTCCTGAGTTGCGTACAGAAATAATAATAATAATTTTATTCCTTATACGTATAAATACACTGAGTAGGTACATATTAATAGCAATCCATTTAATCGAGGAATATAGGTACCCCTTAGGAAACAAAGCTTCCTACTTTGGTGTTACCGACTCTTTCACAGGTAAACATGGGTTATCATACAAACTAATATTAAATTTGTAGTTCAAAACAACACTACGTGCCCTCTAAGTATACGGAATACATAATATGGTGACATTGCTGTCTTTAAATATTCACATGTGAATGTACTTAGGAGGTTTTTTTTAGCAATATTTTGTATATTAATAAACACAATAGAAAAATTTAGGTATGTTAACCTTGTACATATAAACTTATGCAATCTTTTTAAATAGGCATTCTACCTCTTTCTGATTGAACGACCAGGCCATAACGCTTTTGCAGAATTTAGCGTAATTTTTTAGTAACACAATGTTTTGAGGGAGTGGACAAAACATTTTGGGATTTAGATACAGGTAAAAAATTAATCTCGAATCCCATAGACTCAATACGCAGGTTTAAAGATATAGTTTTCGCTGTCAGATTTGGTCGTTGAAGTCTCCTTCTTTCACATTTTTCTTAAAGATTTCTTTGTATCCCGCGCGTTGAACTCACCGAGCCTATTCCACTCGACAGGCGACTCGGAGCCGTCTCGAAGACCAAGTTTCGACTTCATGTCCCTGATGGCCGACAAGAGGAAAGAGTTGGCCCTGAGGGAGGCGGCGGTGGCGGCCGCCGCCATGCTCATGCCCCCGAGAGGCCCTCCACCCCCGGGAATGATGGTCGAGGGCCTGCCCATGGGGCCGCCGCCCCCACCACCCCCGCCCCAGGTGTACGCCCTGCCCTCCAAGGTGACGGGCGGCCCAGGGGGCGGGGGGGCGGGTGGCGCCGGCGTCTTCCACCACCCCTTCCCCTTCCCTCCCGGATTGGCGGCCGCCGCAGCCGCCGCCGCCGCGGCCGTCGCCGGCGCCGGGGGCGGCGTCAACTTCCCCGGCTCCGCCCCCGGGCCCTCCTCGCTGGACCGACGCCTCCTGCGGGGACCCGGGCGGGCCTCGAGGCCCAAGAAGCAGTTCATCTGCCGCTTCTGCCAGCGGCAGTTCACCAAGTCGTACAACCTGCTCATCCACGAGCGGACGCACACGGACGAGCGGCCCTACTCGTGCGACATCTGCGGAAAGGCGTTCCGGCGGCAGGACCACTTGAGGGACCACAGGTGAGTCGTCTTGTCTCAGAATAACTCCTAATTGCCAAGTGTATGCATTGGCGCATGATGTCTCTAGCACCTCATCTGGTCAGGTCGATTGGTATTGCTGGCTTCCAGCCTATGGCTCCAGAAGCCCACGTTAAAGGGAACTTTGATACGTTCGTAGTTATTCTTTTGTTTCGTGAACAAGAGCCAATTGTGATATTTATAATGGGGTCGTTTACCATATTTATTTTAATTGCCGATTCTGATAGAGTTTGTAAAATGAAAAGACCCGTATTTTTCCGTTTTTTGATCCGTAAATTATTTCTGGAGTTAAAGCGGCGAAAAACTAATGTTTTTAACCCTTTCGGGAAAGTGGGCGTGGTGCAACCTCTGACGTATTCGACTTCGTCCAATCACAAATAAGCCCGCGAAGCTACTTCGCCTTATCGGAAAGGGGGGACACTGCTGACTCGGCCAATGGAAACTGTTGCGACAGGATCTTTGCGAGCAGGCTTTCCGAGAACCCATCTCCACTCCCATCCCTTCCCCTAAAAGCAGTCAAGGACGGGAAGAAAATAACGTCAATGGTATCAAAGCAGATTTTTATGTGGACGTCACCTTTTGCTTATTTTAATTTTTTATTTATGAGTGAATGGCTCGGGTATAAGATTAATTTTTTCACTTTTATTCATTTTTCGTTTCCATCTAACAAATTCGTGTACAAAATTGCGATTTCGGTTCCCAGTGAACGCCCTCATTACTGCAACATTATTTATATAATTTCGAATCTTTCCATTCCTGCTATTCCAGTTGCACGTAGGACGTGTCATATGTACTGCCCTTCATTTTTCTTATACTACCAGCATAAGTGAGCTCATCCTCCGGTGCTGGTTAATGCCATCCTAATATATCATTTAGCATAGCCTTTTTAAGGCTTGAAAAACCCCATTGATTTAGTCAGTGATATCTTTCCTAGGTATTTGATGAACTATACAATGAAAATTCGCTATCTATCCAGATTTTCTGTATCCCTATAAATAGTATCCGAATTATTGGCTCTTGCATATGTTCTCTTTGAATACTATTCTGATTTTATTATACCACGGGACATCCCGTGACATATCAAAGCTTTTGATGTCCTTCGTGCCCAGGTAAGTACATTAGGTTTTTACTTTTGGAGTATATTTTTCATTATTTTGAAGCCAAGGAAAATTTTTTCTCTAGGTTGTACAATGCTGTGAGAAATGTGTCATTTCCCAATCGTATCAGAAAAAAAATCTCTAATTTGTGAAGTTAGCGTATAAATGAAATAAAAATACTCGGTATATTCCACACTATTTTTACACTGAAACTGTGCAGTTCATTTGTGAAGTTAGGTTCAAACTCCTCCCTGATGGCATTAAATATACCTATGAATTATATAATGGTATCAATTGTTTATTACTATATTCTGCTGCCATTGTAGTCTTTCAACTCCCATGAGTAGTTAAGATTGTAAAAATTAGAGCTCACACTGATAAATTTTTGATTGCTCGTTAATTGCACGGATGTAATTGCACTTTCATTTGAGGTCATCCTGGTGGAGCGGGTTTTACGGCACCGTAATAATAGAGCATTTAATTTTACGTATAATATGTGCTGGGCTTTGGTGAAGTATTTACCATTGATTCGTTTACTCGCATTGAGGTTAAAATACCGTGGGGATGAGATTGATATCACGCATAAAGTATATTGACCGCAATGAAATTTGAGCTTGGTGGAATAAAAAAGAGGCGTAAATATTTATGAGATCGATGATAGGGGACCTTATACCATGTGATAAGGGCCATTAAAATGTTTACGAGCCGCTGTGTAGTCAGGTGTTTGGGATCACCGCAAGAGCTCGGGATGTCACCATTTGAGTGCTATCGTTTTATCTCGGATGAAACACTGTTATCGTTGCGACGCCCGGAACAATGAAATTTTCCCCTAATAAGCCCTCTCCACACCCCCCAAGTCGATCGGAATTCCTGTATTCAGTCCGGCTGCTCTTTTGTCTCTGAGCCGATTTAGCGCGAGATAATAGCGCCGCCGAGCGGTATTTGACGGCGTTCCCGTTGAAGATTGGGCGGGAAAAGGTTTGATGTCACACGAGCGCCCCTCCCATTTCCTTTAAGATGATGGCGACCACGTGAGACGAAGAACAAATAGAAATCCCACACTTTAATCTATATGTCGTTCGAAAAGTTCAGTTCGCCCTGGAATCGCGCCTAAGCTCTCGGGAAGGAAACGTAAGGCGATAAGTCGTTGATAGCTCGACGTATGGATCTTCAAGAAAGTGAGAACTTTTCTCAGCTCAAAAAATCTGCAGCATCGCTATTTTCATGTTATTGATGTATTTGAATATTGGGAGTGGTTTTGTGTACTGACTCCATTTCGGAGACGGGCTTTCATTTTCTTGCTATTCTATTTCTTAAAAAATAAAGCATCAGTTTTGCGAAACTAATGTTATTTCATTTTGCTTGGATCTGCATCTTAAAATTCTAATATATTAATGGTACACCAGCTCAATAGTATTGTATGATGCAGAATACGGATGATGTGGATGCAGGAATATGGAGAATCGATTATGATTTAAAGGTATCGGGCTGGTACTCTTGATTTCATACTTGATGCTGTCGTATTATTGCGCACCTTCTCCCCGGAAATCTTAGCTATTTACCACGCTTTTTCTGCGGTGACACTACGACCTTAGGTCATCTTTGCACGTATAGGTATATAGATTTACAATGAGCGCGGTCACTGGGCTAATGGCCTACCAGTCTAGAACTCTGGAGTCCGAGAGTTCGAATACCTCCTAATAAATGAATGTCGTGCTGTCTTAGGTCAAGACAAATGCAATCTTAAAATATGTAAGCTAGCTCCACTAAGAAAGACCGCAGTAGAAAGTCATAGATGAGGAGGTGTGATACATATGGTGGAGTCTACTTGGCTCAAACTGGGAGGAAGCTAGAAAGGAGAAATAGGGGCTATGTTTCGGTGACAGCGAAATGTCATTTAACCTAACACTCGATAGAGAAATCCCATTGCTCTGACTTCAAGTTGGAGATCCCCATAGTGGAAGAAAAAAGATGGCAGCAGTGGGAAAATCATAAAAAAAAGGAGAAAGAGAACGTCAAGATTTTAAATTATGTGATATTTAAATGTCACTCTCTCATCCTATCCCTCCCAAACCCACTACCTCTCACCCTCCACCCTAGTTTTAATGCCCCTCACCTTATGTGTAGGTACAGACGATTGATATTCTGTGAATTGAGGGCTTTCGGGAAAACTGGATTATGGTGTTGTGTTTGGTCTCCTGTATGAAGTATTCGCAGTATACTAGATATGCGACTGTCTACCGATGTGGGTTTTATACTATCCGCCGTATGAATGCAATTCGTCCGTTATCGCCTTATGCAGATACAATTTATGGATTCAGTTCATGGTATAGATGCGGGTAGGTTTTAATCTAGTTTCGGATATTGTTAGACTAGCTGTATGTGGTTTCGTTAAGTGTTGCTAGGGTGAATGAGTTACTTGAAGGCCAACCTCTGAAATTGAACAAAGTTTTTAGATAAGGCAAGACCGGCAAGACTAGTGAATTCGGAATGATTTTAACCATGTTAAGGTAATTTGTACATTTACCATTATCGAAATATGTATGCACCCGCCTTGATATTGTTTTTATTTGTAATTCAAGGTCATTTTACGGTCGTACAAAACGCTATTATAGTTGGCGTGAACACTTTCAAAAACATGAAATGTGTTGCACAATATTTTTTAGATACCACTTATATTGTATGGAATGTTTTTATGGCTATAGAGCTCATTTACTGCATTTTATTCAGTAGACATGCATAAGATCACACTGGGACAATTGAACTTAAAATCACAACTACGTCTATTAGGTATTGATAGAATTTTTTCTGAAAATACAAGAATTGGGTTTGCGTGGTGCATACAGTGCTGGCGGATGGAAAACCGATCCCTTCTTGAGTGCCCAGTGGATTTCAGGTTCAGTACTCTGTCCGTCGGATGAGACGTTAAGCTGTTGTCCCCAGGGAGCCTTTCGTAAAGAGTAGGCTGATGCCGACGCTGTGTTTCTCTCCACCCTTCCTCCGTTCCCTGAATAATCCATTTTCTACCTTGTTGCCCACCTATACTCTCTGGCACATCCTGTTGTCGGTCGCCTCTCCTACTACAGTCGCAATGTTTCTAGCCATAGCACACTTCACTGTAAAAAGTTGATCTGATTTTCAGTGCGATCTGAATTTAAGCGCTGTCTGGTTTAAGGCAGGAACACGGATTCAAGGTGCGGAAGAGGCAGGAACATGGATGGTAGGTACAGGAGCAGTTAAGCAGGAAGCAGAGGAAGCAGGATTCTGGATGGTCTGATTTTCAGCCGTTCACCTGCCTTATTTTTAGACAAGCTGCTGCTGCTGCTGCTAGTAAACCCTCCTAAAGTAAAAGGAGAAACGTTTTACTAGCTGCTGAAATTCAACATACCCTGTCTTAAAATTGTTGCATCTGAAATTCAGATCGCTTTTGTACCTTAAAATCAGATCTACTTTTTACAGTGTTGATAAGGTCAGCTTCATCATGTGCGCTCAGTTTCATAGAACGCGCTGCCTTCAATGTGGCGACCAGAGGGGTTGTGACCCGCGTAGAGGTTCGTATAGCGGGCGCGGTGCACGACAATGGGACTCCTCCTCGTCTCGGAGGAGTGACGGAGCGCATTAATGCAAATGCATACGGCGTTGTCTGTCGATCCTTTTCCACACACGCACGCCTTCTCCTTCCTCGCGCGGCCGACTCCCGTCCTCCGAGGCTCCTCCCATTGTCTGGCACCCATATCGCGTCCCGCACTCATCGTCGGTGAGCTCGTAACCTTTCCTCTTATCCTACTTGCGAGCAACTGCCTTTTCATTATCCCCCGTCGCCAAGAAAACGCCCTCTTCTCGCTCCTTTGGTGCATATAATTTACTCTCCTCGGCGCGTATTTAATTTTCCAGCGCGCTTCCGCCTCCGGGAAAAGGAGGCGGTGATTGATTCGCAATTTTTTTCGGTCGCTCGCGTCCTCCGAGAAACGTTTTACTAGGGCGGTGCGCGAGTCGAGAGATACCGTATCTCTCTGTCCGTGGCGCACCTAGATGCATAGCTGTGGAAACGGAGGAAAAATTAATTCCATGTTGGAACGGGGAATTATTTCCAGATAAAATCTTTTTCCAGTCACAATGTTAAGACAATGTGGTAGGCTTGGCAGGGAAATGCGATCGAGAGCGTTAGCTAATGATGTAGCTGGTTCGAATATCGCCTGAGGTGTGGGCGTCCATTTTCCGGATGATATTTATCATGACATTTGTATGCGGAGTACAACTGCAACACTTTTCCGGGATAAATATGTTTGTGGAAAAAACAGAAAAATATTACATCGTTCTTTTTGGGCAAATGCAAATTAAAAGTTTGGATAGAATCCTTCTGGAGTTTCATGCGTGCATTCACCTAAAAAATCATGGTGGCTTCATTTGTCAATAAATATTGGATAATTGGAAATAATTCACTTACGGTCATGAAAGGAAGGTGAGACAACAACTGGTGGCGAGGGGTAAAAGGAACCTCTTATTTGACTATGGGGGTGGTGGTGGTGGGACCGGCACTGAGTAGAATGGGGAGAGGTTGGATGGGAATAGGTTATTTAAAACATCATTCTTATATACATTAAAATATGAAATAATTTCAAAGTTCTCCATAAATCAAGTCTCCTTCCGTTCTCACGCACATGTAAAATCCTTTTTCCCCTCGCCACCAGTCGTTGACTCACCTTCCTTTCATGACCGCCTCATTCTCCCTCCCCCCACCTCTTTTCACTGGTGTGAGCCTGTATATGCCGCCTTGCCCATATTTTACTTGTTCAACCCCTGATGATGACCTGAAAAGGTCGAAACCGGTCGTTGTGAATAAAAAGTGTGTGGAATATAACAAAGTGAATTATTTCCAATCATGATATCATTCCACAAAGTGAACTCGCCAACCATCGATTTCAACTATTGGATATCAAAGAGGAACTGAGCATATTTTTTGTATTAAATGTTCTACGCTTTTCCCAATCCTATTTCTCTCTTTGGTTTGCTTTTTCAAACCCAAACATATTTGTGTAAAAGCCTTTTAATATTCTAGAAATGAATAATATGTATAATTGCACTTTGGTTTGTGTTTCCGACCGCGGATCCAGATATTTTAAAACTGGTTGAATATGCCATTATAGTATAAGTTAGGCAAATAAGCAATCATTTGCTTAAAAAACTTATAAGAGAACGTACTTGGGTGTCATTAGGTTAGAAACTTAATATTTAAATGACGAACAGTACTGTATAAGAGTTCAATTAAGCTTGGGCTGATTATTTTCGAGAGCAGCTATACTTTCTTGTCAGGGGCGTCGGAACTATTTTCGCTGGGAGGGGCCAACCTTGAAAAGGGCCCGGCTCCTATGAAAAGGGCCCGCATTTTTTTACGGATAGGAGGGGGTTGAGACTAGAATTCCGCTAAAAGTGCATATGAAGATGGTAGAATATGCATCAGAAGGGAATAGGCAAGCTGGATACAAGTGAAATTTAATTTGCATTAATCCAGACTCATTTCTCAAGGGCCCGGGGCAAATTTTGGGGAGGGGGGCCGAATGCCCTCCCTGCTCCCCACTTCCGACGCCGCTGTTTCTTGTCCATTCTGCTAAATTACGTACCATTATTCACACCCTCGCAATTCCTTACCCAACCAGGGGATTTTTTTTAGAAAATGCTTGTCGCGCGCAATCAATCTCTAAGGTGGCATAGTGGGCAAGGCGAACAGTTGTGATTACCATGACAAAACGGGGAGAACAATGAAAGTTTCAAATTCCAGCGGTCCGGGTCAAGGATTCCTTACGTGTCCAATTACATGAGGAGGTCTTTGTGAGGGAGGAAGAGTGGGGGAGGGTTAAACGCGGCTCGTGTGGAAGACTCGTGTGTGAGGGAAGAAAATTAGGGTGGAGAATAAGGGAGGTGTTGGTGAAGCAATGCTGGCGAGACGATAAAAAATACCGGGACGGGGCCGGAGTTTGCGAGAGGGAACGGGTACTGGTACTTTTTCACATTTTGGACGAGCTTGAAGGCGGTGGGGAGGGTGATTTCTTTTCTTGGTGGGAGCCCCTATGGGGGTGTGCGAGTGGTTGAAACGGGATACGGGTGGAATAGAGTCAAGGGTTTGGTGGGGCGCGATATAGCCTGCGCAGGGAGGAGTGGGAACGCGAATGATAGAGTAGTGGCCCCGGACGGCATCCTTGGGGTACGCCTGCTTGTTTTACAGGAGGTCACGCTCGTCGGCGCGGAAGGAGCACCGTGTCGCGAAACTCTCTCAGAGACCACCTCCCCGTAAACCACCTCCTTTCGCACCGCAGACCACCACTTGCTCTCCCCCCCCCTCCTCCCTCTCGCCTTCCCCTCCCACTCCCTCCACCCTCTAGTATTTACTTACCCGCCCCGCTTAATCTTGATTTACGCAACACGGCTCCGATGGCGATGGTGTCGGAAGTGGTCGCTTCTAGGCGCCACTATCGCGAGCCTGGATCTCTCTCCGGTGCGGGATTGGTCGTCAGCTCTGGCGATTTGAGTCAGCACCCGGGCCAGAGACAATTAGTCTTATTTCCAACTTCCACCCTGCCCCGCCCACGTTTAGGGGTGGAGGATGGGGTGTCCGAGAGAATTCTCCCGATTAGCAGACGTGGAGGGTTGGGGTATTTTGGTTGTGGGAATCTTCCCGCCAGTCCTTTGTGTTCTTTGACGTTAACCGCTCCCACGGAAATGCGGGTTCCTTCGTCTCCACTCTCACTCGATTTAGGAAAAGAACGGTTCGGAGTGGGAAGCCAAAGCCCAACTGCGTTTGAACTCCCGAACTGAATTGGCAGCTAAGAAATGTTCACTTATCCTATTCCTTTTCTTTCGCGGTTGAGAGATTCAGAATTAGACTACTCTTTGTTGACAGTCAGTCGTAACTCCGTAATTCTCAGTATTTAATATTTATTGATTTTCTGTTGTTTTCAAAATCTTTTTGATTCGTGGTTGGCCATGTTAACTTGAAATATTATAACCCCAGCTATTAAACCACTATATTCTCTTAAAAAATTACCTGTGTGGGTTTAAATGATATCTTTTTCGAGTGTAAAATTTGGAACAACATCCCTCTGTTTTTATGCGTCTTCCCATTGGCTATTCCGTAATTTTTACACAGGCTGTCTTTATGCGTCATCCTTATCACCATTCGTGTTTATTGTGAAATGTATCCATTTATATTGACGAAGTGGCTATCTCATATCTGAATTTCTCAGTTTACAATAGGATGGGTGTAAATCCAAATGGTCAATTACTGGGGGGCATTGGCCTCTTGTATTGGTGAGAACACTGGCTTCCTATCTCTAGGGTATTTGAATTCCGCCGGGGTAGATTTTTCATTCGAATAGCAGTCCTGGTTAGAGATGGGTAAATTACCGTAATTTTCAATTGAGGTAAATTACCGTGGTAAATTACGGTAATTTTCGAAAATTACCGTAATTTTCCGGTAATTTTAAGTTTTGAGCTGCAAATCCTTATTCAGAGGACTCCAAACGAAATCAAATAGCTTTGAGATATAAATGCCGACGCTTATATCAAACATATCACGACGTTTATCTATTATAACTCATTAAAAAAATTAAAATGAAGTTGGCAGCAACACGCATTTTGCCTCTCTTTTGTCACACTATGAGAAATTTTCGTTCCAAAGACATACCTCTGCGCAATGTGCATTTGTACTCTGAATTAATTGGAATTAATCATGGACACAATGTATACAAATTTGTTTTAGCTTCTTAATTTACAATATTACACATTCCAATGGTTTCTTCGCGAGGAAGAAATTTTCTGAAAAGTAACTTTTCTGAAAATTACCGTTCATTACGGTAATTTTCAGTGGTGTTGGTTATTTACGAAAAATACCATGGTAATTTACGAAAATTACCGCGGTAATTTACCAAGTTGCCCATCTCTAGTCCTGGTATTGTATCGAGTTCTTTAACTTCAGTACTCATTCCGTCGAGTAGTACGTTCAACCTTGTATCCCTTGACGCCTTTCCTAATGAGTGGACCTATGCCGATTCCGAGTCTCCCCACCATTCCTCCGTTCCCTAAATAATAACTACTTCTTCACTAATACCCACCATTCCTTAATAGCGTTAATGATCATAGCTGTGGTGGAACCCCCATAATTGCTCCAGCGTCCGTGGCACGGCGATGTAGTCCCACTTCCCTCCCAACCTGTCTCTCCCAAATAAAGCGAGGATCTTAACGGTGTCCTTCGGAGTTGGAACGAGCGGAGGAGCGGATCTCCATCCCGTTTTCACTCGCGGCCATCAATTTCCCATACGTTGCCGAGGAGACGGGGTAGCCGAGGGGGGGTGGAGAGGGGGGAGGGTGAAGACATGCGCGTGTACGCGCGAAAACATTTCTCCCGTGCACGCACGCCCCTGGCGTGAGTCCGCTGCATTAGCCTGCCGAACCTCGATAAATCACGGAACTCGACTGCCGAGTGTGACATCCACGACGTCTGTGAACTTTCACTCCCGTCACGATTTATGCTCGCGCGCAGCTTCGGCGGGGGAAGGGGTAGATGGGGGGGGGGAGGGTTGAAGGGTTGCTGAGTTGGTGGTGGGGGGGACGTTGTGGTTTGCCGTTTGTTGCCGGGATGGATGCTCGATAAAGAGCTCGCTTGATGTAAATTAGACCGGTGATATGATCTCATTTCCGATGGTGAACAAAGGGGGTGGTTTTTGAGGGTGTGGGGTTCAAGGGAACGTGGACTTCCTTGGCCGGCCGCGTGCTTCCAGGTCATCCCTCCTTCCTGCCCGTGAGCACCCGACGTACTCACGTGAACCCATCTCCGTGTTGAGTTGATGTGGAAATTTCGGGAACGGCCCCTCGGGGATACGGGGAATTGACAGCATGATTTTCAGTCTGATATTTCGTGCTTGACTTAGTTGGTATACGATTTATATGGCGAGAAATTTTCGTTAGCTTAACCTCGGTGGAGGGAACCGTTGGATATCGAAAATTCCTTCGTTTAGATTATTCTAACACTTGGTAGTTACAGCACTTGCCCTTTCTCGGAATGATCATTCATCCATTGATGAAGTTTCTCATCACGCTACGAAAGTATCGACTAGTTTTTGCTGTTGAATGGTGGGCTTTATTTCGGTGGATAATTTTATTAGTATAGTTTTTCCGCACTGTTTTTTCCAAAGAGTAGCAATGATTTAATACACATTCCGTGATTCGATCACTATACTATGGTTTCCCGATTTACCGATTTTATTTGCTAGTACATACACAGGTTCCGGTGATCGTCTCTTAAACGCCTTTGTATACTTAGTTACAATCCTCTCCACATGGCACCCAATGCGAATTGTAATGTATAATCTACCAGGTTTCGAACTCAGGCTCTAAGGGTAGAACGCCACTAGTTAGTAACTTTGCTCTCGTCTTCTGAGTTGAATTAACTCATGTTTAATAGTTTCAAATATGACTTGCAACTAAAGTCGCCTAAGACCGGAAGGGGATGTGCTGAGGATAGAATTGTAAGTCAAAGGAGGAAGAGTGGACAGAAACTTGTGTCAGGGTTCGTATTTTATTCTCTAAAGGTGTCAAATATATCCACTGTTCCGTTCCATCAGACAGTCGTAATACTCTACCTTTTTCAATTACTCCTCCTAAGTTGGAATGCTCTTCTCGCTATGATTACCATACTAGTCGTGAATTTCCCATAATACCTTCCGTTACTCTTACCTAAGTCCAAGGTATGTTGAAAACGAGCAAATCGGCTCATGATGGAAAATTTCGGAAGAAATAAAGCCCAAAACCCAATTATTAGAAAAAAAAATCTCCGGTGTCGAGATTTCGATAAACCAGAGAGGGAAAATTGGGAAGATAATTGTGAGCTACGACGAGCTAAGCTCGGAGTGTATAATTCCCACCTATCTTCGGGATACTCCCTATTGGTTGTTACCTGCTTGATTAAAATATCGTTGTCGGAAATTGTATTTTTCTAACTACTAGTAAGTATGGACTTAATTTCTTCTAGAATTTTCGTAACCCGAAGGTATGGGATTAGAATTTATTTTATGGCCTCTGTGTTGCACAATTTACGATGCATTCACAGCCATGCAGCGGGTTGAGAAAATCACACCCGGGCGGGATTCGAACCCGCGACGCTAGGGTTGGCAGGCAATGGGCTTAGCCCTCCGCTTCTGTAGATCCAGTGATCTTGCCACGCATCCTATCAGTTAAATATACTCGGATCTCTGCCCAAGGGTGAACGGATACATCCCAGTGGCGCCTGTCTGATGCGGCAGTATCGAGCCCGTTCCCGAGGTTGCCACAGGGTACATCGCTCGGCCATGCACTGGGCAGGCTCCCGACCCAGGAGGCCGGATGCACATTAATAAGGGAAGATAACCTTTACTCCCTTGCTCACCCTCCCCCGCCCGTTGATCATAGCCCCATCCCCATTGCTTCTTCCTCGCGGAGCGCCCGTTAGAATCGCGGTCCCTTCAGGAGCGAGGAAGTCCCCCTTTCTTTGTCTCACGGGCTCCCACCAACCCGCGGTTAGGCCTGCCTCCCTTTTCGGGGAGGGTAACGTGGGCGGGTCGCGCATGCGCAGTGCCCAGAAATGAGGGGACACCCCGCGAGGTTCTCCATGAAATATTCATGAGGTGTGGAGGGGGAGTGGGTGGGAGGCAGCTCCTGCCACCGACCTCGCAGACTCACCAATCCCCACCCCTTTCCCTCCCCTCCCCTTCCCATTGGGTCTCCCGCCACCCCCCTCCCACTCCAGTGTTTACTCCTTGCATGCCCGCGTACCACGCACGGGACTCCATCGGAATTCTCTGCCGATAAATAGGTACGATCGTGTAAGAGCGGCGTAAATGGGGAGTTGGCCAGTAAGTAGGCGCTGCCTCGTTGAATTTGTAATGTCTGCCAGGATGTGTCGAAAATTTTCCCTCTTGATTGTACACAAGGTTTTTTTCCTTGTTTCCTTAAATAATTTTCTGGTAGTATATTATTGAAATAAATATGCTCGATAGGTAGGTGAAATACTATGTTACTCTTGAATGCCTTAAGGCCATTTACACGGTACATTTTTTTGCATAATTTCTTGTGCAAACGCTTGTATGAGAAAAATTTTACCGTGTAAAGTAGCAAATTGTGTGAACGCTTGTGCGAATGTCTGAATGACCGATCGGAAAATAGAACCTGTTCTAATTCCATTCAGACAAACATACAACTTCGTTCAGTTTCATACATTCGTACAATATATGGGTTTGATGGAAAAGGGGACTTTTAGTCTCAATCTCTCCCCAATAAAGACGCTTCTATCTATCTATCTATTCGTTTGTACAATAATTTGAACCATGTAAAACTGCCTTTAGGCAACACCATGGATAAAACCTGCCGTTTCTTTAGGGACGTTTTGGATTAATTATAATGGATAATTTAGATCCGAGGCTCCGATATACGTTGAAAGCTAATAGTTGCCACATTCTATTTCACGGAAGATGTTAGCAGTTGAAGCGTACCTCAAGCATTCCCTTTTCGTTGGATCAGTACTGTTCATCAAACCTTTGATAGATTTGCAATAGTTGTTCATTATTCATGTTGCTTCGTATTAACGTAAATCTTTGCATTTATGTCCCTAAATATTTTTCTGTATACATTTTATCCCTACCTATTCCATTCTATCCCTCTGTTAGTTCTTCCCTTGCCACCTTTCCTTCGGACACTATCTTTTAGATATCAATTTTACAAAATGTGGCCGTATCGTTGCTTCAACATTTTCATCAGCTTTCATATTTCTCTCGCTCTTTTACGAACCACATCGTTAGATACTCTTTAGAAGCATTGTGCATATTTAGTAGGCATGGAAAGGAATTCCTAATTCCGTGCAGCAAGATCAGAAATGAATATGTTAAATGCTATCGAATGCTATGCATGGGCGAATATGATTTTGCATTTATAGATGCTAAGAAAGTGGTAATGTAGAGAATTGAGAACCTGATGAGTTTCATGTCTAGCTTTGATGTGCATGTATTATTATTCACTTATCTTGTAAGTGAATTTACTGACCATGTTCCTATTCGTATTGAACCAACTTTATTTTTTGCAATTATGGCATTGCATTGAACAGTCCTTTTGCGAACAACCGGTCGTGGTTCCTACACAGCATATATTATTTTATTAATTATTTTTATTATTATTAAGACCCATCTATTAAAACAATGACGTCATCCAATCCACATTCAATTAATAATACAATAGAGTACAAATATCACCTATAGAGTCAATTCTAGTATATTGTAACGTAATTATATTGTTTTTGAAATTCGGTGCCAGTAATCCCTACTTACATCACTTCTTTGATTAATTTGCATGAGTTGCCCAATGTGAAGGAGATTGGGTAGACAGGAGACCAGCGTACTGGTCTAGCAAGCGTAAGGTTTGGTCTCAGGATCAGGAAAAACGTTTTGGGAATTTTTCCGTGCCGGGGAAATCTCGAATGTTCATCACTCACGCTTGGAAATTTCACGCTCATTAAAAGCACTTTTTAAACGGGAACTCGCATTTGCCATTCTCGGGAAACCACTTGACTTATCTACAAGTTCGAACCACGTTCGGAGACGTTCCGTGAGGAGTGCTTGAGTTGGCACGTAGCGGTTGATCAGTGCGTCGACTCATCCCTCCACCCACAAGGTCCGCCATCGTCCGTATTCGCTTCATTTCCCCGTGACCGACCGCAACCCATTGCCTAGCCGTCCGAATGGGGCAGCGGGAGATGGGGTTGCGCTTACGTGAACCCCATCGGGATCGGTTGCGTGGCGCGCGGGTTCGCGGTGGGGGTTGATGGGCGTCCGGGACGAGGGGAAGGGAAGGAGCGGGGGAAAGGCGTTGCGAAACGTCGAGCTGGTCTGTGGAGAGGGGATCACGGCTTGGAGCAAAGGGAGGATGAGGCAGAGGGGGTTAAAAGTCTTGGGCATCGCGTCCGTACATGAAAGAGCCAAGCCGACTCAGCGTGAGCCGCTTCTGACACCAGCGCTCGCGTTCCGGGAAGCGTCCCGAGTTGGAAAAAAAGGAAAAAAAAACTCCTTTCTCTTTCTTGCTTCCTCCACTATCTTCTCATCCAGCCTCCCTCTCTTTGTCCACCTGCTCCTCATACGTTTCCACCTCCCTCTCGCCAACTACGACCCGAGCCAGATATTAAAATAAAAGCTCCTTCATTCCCACGGCGTCGCGTGAGTGACGTGAAATTTGTTTCGATTTCGTCCGCCGCTCTTGTGTGGCGGGACGAATCGAAAATCTGAAATTACGTGCAGCTCACCGGGGATGACTGGTATCGGGGCGCCTCACGCTCGTGTTTCCATTATTGCGTGCTGGAAATGAGTTAAGCGGTTGAGTATCCCTCCCGTGAAAGTTTGCTTTATAGTTATTGCTCGCCTCGAGTCATTTTGCCCTTTTACTTCATTCCTTCATTAAATTCCGTTTGCCTTCTCTCGTGGGGTGGAACGCAAGTGTCCGTTTTAATTTGCGAGGAATATATCAGACAGCTGATCTTTAGCTAAAGCGTGGATGTACAAAGAACGTGCATTGGGAAAGGGCAAACATAAAATAAGTGTTTTAAGATTTAATTAATAATATATGGTTACATTAGTTTCTTCTCCTGTACAAATTTAGATTGCTGTCCTTTGAGTCACCTTTAATAAGAGGTTGTTCTCATTCATTTTAACTTCCTATGCGCCTTTGTAATGCGTAAGGTTTCATGCTTAATGCAGGTTTAATGCTTGAGCTTCACTATTATTTTGTACATAACTTTTCTTCTGCTTAAAGGACATTGATAAGTATATCCCTTCAGAAAGTTTTTTTCTGCAATTTGTCGTTAATTGCGCAATATATGTGTTATGAGATTGAAATAAACTATTGGTTGGTTAGTTGGTTGGTTATTTAGGGGAGGCGACCGACAGCTGAGGTCATTTGCGCCATTTAGGATAGGTGGGTAATAGGGTAATGGTAGGAATTTTTTTAGGGAACGGAGGAAGGGTGGAGAGAAACCCGGCGTCGGCATTAGCCTACTCTTAACGAAAGGCGCCAAGGGGACCACGACTTAACGTCCGATCCGACGGACGGAGTACTGTACTTGAAATGCCCTCCACTAGGCACTCAAGTGGGGACCGGTTTTCCACTGAAAACTCAGCCACTGCCGGGAATCGAACCCGGGCCCTCGGGATGGGAGGCCAGTACTCTAGCCACCACACCAACCCGATCCCCGAAATAAACTATTCAACCGGCTTAATTTCCGAGGTCGTTTTGGAAAACCTGGATTTCAGGTCATATGTCATACTAAACTTGATGCATAATTTAGTTCAGTTTCGGACTTTGTCATTTCGCCCTCTAATGATACTCTTCGGCAACATTTCATCGTAAATAACACGTTATGGCTTCCTTGCTCAAAGATTATGAATTCTCCTCTGCTGTTAATTCGTCGACTTAGGTATTTTCTTTTCCTCCTGGATCCTAACCGTGTATCATCTTGCCTCCGTCCTTGTCTTGATTGCTAATTAAATCGCACCTCAATCTTCGCATATATCTATTTGGTGTCTCTCAGTTTTATCCCTACACACCAATCTTGGCGCCAGTAATTGCTTGCTCATCGGCCAGTCTCTGAAATGAAAGCCTTCCACGGAACTTCGCGCGTTAAAACCTCCACTGTCAAGTGCTGAAGTTTCGACCATCAGGCGTTGAAATTCCCGCGGCAAGTTCTTTTAACACCTGCCGCCCTGTCTATTCTCGGAGTCTCTTGTGTCTTTGACATCAATTATCTGGTTACCGTAATGCGCTACGACGTCCTTCATTCAAGCTGCGAAAGTTAATGACAGCGTTGGCGCGTAAGTTTGGTGTGGATATTTTTGAGCTAGCGCAAAAAATTTAGCGTGATTTTCAAATGAGAGGCGCTGAGCATGAACAATTATGTCAGGTTTTCATAATAAATTTGAGTCTTGCATGGAAAAAAATGCATGTATGTTTGGGTTATAATGGAACGTAATGTTTTTACGGTTTCACGAATAGTGTCTCACTACCACGGTGCTTGCTATTCAGCCAACGATTACCGCTTTGAAAGTAAGCAGTGACACAAGTGTATCGAACTCTGGGCAATATTAACTGACTATTCCTTTCTCCACTTCATCTGGTTAAAATTTTTAAATTTATCAAGGTATAATCTTGAGTGATGATTAAGAATTTAAATATTCTCTTTATAAATGTATAACACTTACACGATGATGTTATTTGAGCCGTGCATTCCGTCATGAAGATTTATTTATCGTAGAAAAATGTAACTATGTTGAATATAATTTTAAAAACAAATATGCATTGTATTTCTCTAGGCCTCTTGTTTCTTCGTCAAGTCATAATTTATGACCGACCTGCTGACGAATGAAAGGAGATTTAGCTCCTCTAGGAGAAATGAGTATTCCTTTTTTATCGCTTGGCCTTCTTCCAACTCTTAGAAATGGGAATAGCACTCGGAGTTAACCGTGTGCATTAGGATAAATTATGACTTCCGACGGACGAGTGGCATCGTATTCTTCACTTATGATCAATTTGTGACCGTTTATCTCCGCGGAATGCCAAGCAGCAGTCACTTTCCTTGCCTTTGGAATGGAGCATTTAAATATCTCGAGATACTGTATTCCTGCGCGTAGACTTTGGCCTCTGGATGCGTTATCCAAAGCCTTTTCTGTGATTAAGGAAGGGTGAAACTTTCCTGCCTCTTCTGATACGCGTTCACAAGTACTTTGACCGTTTTTCGAGTGATTTGCGGTTACATGCGTGAATTAACCATTCATGTTGCGAGAGCTGCTTGCTTGCAAGTGACATTCAATGTGTGCACCAATTTACTCGTTTACTCGATTCTAGGGATCTGTTTCAAGCAGCTTCCACCGTTCAGATATGTACCGTTAGACAGTAGTAGTGAGGCATTGCTGAGAATCTCACCTGTTTTACGGTCACATCTCGCAGCATGTAACTTCCTCACGGTGCTTCAATGGTAAAAAACGGAGGTTTCCGTTCCTCAAATGTTTCAATTCTGAGAGTCCAAGGGAATGAAAACGTTTGCGGCAGACATTCAGATGTAGAGAGGTTGAAATAACATATAACCAAATTTCTTAAAGATAAGGCAACGATGGAATGAACTGTCAATTATTCGAAATTTTGTTGATATAACAACAGGTCATGCAGCAGAAATGTCTTATGGGTGAGATGTCATAGAACTGAAGTGTGTGGATGAAATACTTGAGGAACCTCTTGGGGATAAAAGTCGTTGTGCTATTGCGGAGGATGTAACTTAGACCTGAAATGTCGTGATATTTACGAACCGACGAGTTAAAAAGATGGAATAATTATAGCAAGTGCTAAAATTCCAGGAAGTTTCGTATAATAGCTGGAATATTTATGGAGGAAATACCCCGAATTTAAAATATCTAGGGATTGACATTTAATTGGGGTGACAAGTAGAGATATCAAGGGTGAGTGACGGAATTCCGCTGCGCTGCACGATCTAGGCCAAGGATCGGCGAACTTTTGAGATGAAAGACGTAAACATGTTCCTTACAATGACCAAAATTTTCACAATAGCAAATTTTCCACAGAGAAAAAGTCATTTGCCTTGACCGGGACTCGAACCCGGACCCCCTGATTTCCGGCCAGGTGCTCTACCAGTTGAGCTACCAAGGCATCCTCTTTCTCTGTGGAAATTATAGTCCCGGTCAAGGCAAATGATTCTTTCTCTGTGGAAAATTTGCTATTGTGCAATATCAGCGGGTAACGCCGTTAAAGTTTTCACGGCTAGTTCGTGGACCTTTGAATTTCGACCAAAATTTTTTTCGTGATCCGTTACATATTTTTAAAATCGATGAATATTTATGGAAATATTATAGCATGTGATTTTAATACGAGATAAAACTATAATTAACATTAATTATATCTCCATGAAAATAAAAAAAAATCACTCAATGGTGGCACTTGTTGGTATTGTATAAGCATTTTCTCAGAAAATGTATTAATGTCCGGTTTGTAAATAGTGTTTTCTTTTGTTCAGTACTCGTGTCCTAGTCGGAATCAGTCATTGAAACTATGTTAGTGTCATGGGCAAATTCCAAGACTTATACGCTATTTCAATAAAAATCCGGGAATATAAATGTACGACGTTAGTTGTATTTCCATTTTCAATTTTACTTCCGAGCCACAATTAGGTTCCCAAAGGGCCGCAAAAGGCTCGCGAGCCGTACTTTGCCGACCCATGGTCCAGACTCATGGCGCCCGGGCTGATTCGACATGTTTGTCGACAGTCTTCCTCTCTCCGTCAGTTGTGGGAACGGACCAAACCCAAGGCACGCGCGTGCCTAAGGAACGCGGATTTCCGCCGTATTTTCCAATTTGGGACTGGTCTCTTCCCCCTTCGCTTCAGGTTCCTGCCCCCAACTCAGGGGATCTTCCTCCCACGCCGAGAATCGAGATTTTCCCCGGATTAATCCGCGTGACTCCGGTGCTCTTGAGTGCATACGTGGCCGGCTCCGCAAGCCATGACGTCAACCCCAGATGGAATGCACGCGTAGCCTAATGGGCCAAGACGCCAATTCACCTCTACTGCCCGTCCAGCGGCTATACCAATGCCCTTCGCCTATTATTATAATGTACGTTTAGGAATGTGATTGGTGACTGAGGGACGTCTCGTATCGAGCAGGGGACAGATCGCTCTAAGCATTGGAACAGGGACTCAATTCCTGTTGTTAAAGAAATTGGAATTGAAGTCATGCAAAAGTGAGGATTTGGGCTTCCATTCTTCCAAATTCTCTCTTCGGCTCGGCGTAAGGAATGGTTTGATGGTATGGTAAGGAATGTTTAATGGTAAGGAATGGTTAGTACAGTATTATCGAGTATATATCTATTGCAATTCTGTGCCAGTACCATCCAGTACCATTGCATAAATGTGCAGAAATGGAATATCGACATTTTTATCTTCCAGAAGTATGAGATGTTGAATGGTTTGGTAGCCGGTAACGCCCCAAAATGTTCCAAACTTTTTATTACCGGCGAAGAAGAATTCTTTTAATGTGAAACATTGATATTAATTAACATAGTCGCATGTTTATTGATTGATCAATATGGCTTATGATTAATTGAAGCCGAGTATCAACTTGTTCTTTGGACCGTTTTTATTAGAATGCTGGACTCATTTACCGACGTATTTTGTGTTCAGTACCTCCGACTACGCTATGTTCTATACCAATATCCGAGGTGTTGGAACACCTTTGCTTTTCAATTTTAAAAACATAAATTGGTTAAATACAGGGATTTTATGTGCGTAAGAACTTTCCCTTGTCTAGGAGAACTTATCATATTTAGTGCTGACTCTTTATCCGATGATTTTAGAGGCTAATGGGGTCGTTCACCATATTTTATTTGTTGCCGAATCGGATGGAGTTTGTAAAATAAAAAGACCCATATTTTTCTGTTCTTCGATCCGTCGATTAGTTCTCGAATTTTAAGTGGTGAAAAACTGATGTTTTTAACCCGTTCGGAAAAGTGGGCGTGCTAAGGTCTTGTACGTCATTCACTTCGTCGAATCGCAACTAAGACTGCGAAGCTCCTTCGCCTTATCACAATGGGGGACTCACAGCTGACTCTGCCAATGGAAGTGGTTGCGACAGGATCTGTGCTAGCAGACCTTCCGCTCTCACCTCCACTCCCCTCCCTTTCCTCAATACAGTGAACGACGGGAGGTGGATGACGTAGATATCCTTAACACAGCTCGTTTGGTGGGTGTCACCTTTTGCTTATTTTAATTTTTGATTTATGAGTGAGTGGCACTGGTTAGAAGATTAATTTTTTAACTAAAATTCATGTTTCGTTTCCATTAACGAATTCGTGTACAAAATAGCGATTTTGGTTCCGAGTAAACTCCCCCTTTGTCTATCGAACATTTCTTCATGGATTTGTTTTCTTTCCTGGAATAGGAATGCAAGACTTTCTTTACCAAGAACGAAAGGTTAAACTATATAATTCCATATTAATTTTTAATTTAGTTTGATGGAATGATTGTTTGAATTTGTTTCGCGTGATTAACTATTCTGTGCCCCGCGCTTCTTTTATGCAGTGGAGGAACTAGCTCTACCGGCGAATAATTCATGAGTTTGCTGTCAAAACCCCCGTACTGAGCTCGCGGTTGTCGTTATCTACTTCATTATCCGACTTACGAGTCTTCGTGTTTAACTCAACCCCACCTAACATTTTCAGAGTTTCCACTTCATTATCCGACTTACGAGTCTTCGTGTTTAACTCAACCCCACCTAACATTTTCAGAGTTTCCACCCCCACGAACTCCGCGGAGAAGCGAACAAAACCGCTTTTGTCCTCGGCAGAATCACCCGTTTCTTTTGCAGCCATCTCTCCTCCGCAAGCGTAACTCGATACTCTGCGCTCTCCGCATCTCTCTGCGAAAAAGGTGAATCACCCGCTCAGGCATCCGTACCCACGGCTCTCCGGGTAATTTCTCAGGCCACGACTTGTCACGCCCGGTGGCAGTCTTACAATGGCGCTGGCGTCGTATCTGACCCTTCCGCGAATTAATTTCAACTTCCTCTGGACCCACCACGATCCAGTGTGTGGTGGGTGAACGGCGGAAAGCGTCGGAATGCTTATGGAGGCGGAGTCTCCTTGTTTGTTAAAGGAGATGTATTGAAAGTGGAATAGGAGGAGTCCAGCCTTAGTGTAGAAGGCGTCACTCGTGGAGTTATTCCTACGCTATTGCTACTGCGTGGCGGCAAATTGGTGGGTAAAGCATTCCTCTATACTGTACACTGTCACACGAAACTTTTTTCTCCTGCCTAGAGGCTTCTCATACCATTTTTCCATCCGTTCACTCATGATAATGGGATTTATAAAGTTTTATAGAGATCACTCAATTCTAGTGAAGCTTACAGAAGGCGACGAAGATCGTTGGCGAATGCCAGAAATTATGAGAACATAGTTCGTTTTAGTTGCTTGATTTATGTACAAATATTGCTAAATTTGACAGGATTAATTTGATAATTGTATGAATTCTCTTTGTAGCTTCATAGATATTAGCCACTACTCTTGGTTTACTGAAGTTCCGCTAGTCACAATGCAACTTCAAATGCTCTGTCGTCAAATAGCTTATTATATTTGAATTTGTTGGAAGTTATATTTACTTGGTACAGTGAAAAGGACAGCATCCTACGTTTAAAATCGTCGTGCATTGAAGAATTCTACAATTAAAGTACTAGAATGGGGAGAAGAATTAATTTGGCAAAAAATTACTATATTCACTGAAGCAGACATGCGAGGATGCAATAAGCATCCGTTATTAGTGAAATTTATTAGGTTAAACTACCAGCTGAGGTACCTGTATTTCATATAGGCTTCTGATCTTTACGATGGCTATTATGGTCTCTGTGCGTGGGATAAAAGTCATTTAAGACCTGCTCGTATGGCAATATATAAAAATGCATTTTCAGTGCCTAATGCGTTTAAAAATGTCCTAGCTTCATATCCCAGCCATAAACGCTAGATAGTATGTAGTAGTGGCGTACGCTTTTTGAGGTCTGACGAGCGAGTAGTGGAATAGTTCTCCCTTTTATTCGCTTCCTTGCTGTTAAACAGTCAGCAGATCCAGAGTCGGCACACGTGGCTCACCAAAGGGAACAACTTCAGTGAAAAACATTCCCGATTTATGCCAGCTTTAGTGAGGGTAGTCTCCCTTCCAACCCCGCGAAACATGAACGACGATGGGACGTAGTTTCGCTGCCTTGGAGAGCGGCGCAAATGTCAAACGCCAAAATCTGCTGCAAATGTGGGGATTTGTGATGCTTGGTGGGGGGTTTCGAGGAATGGAGAGATAAAAGGCTTGGGAGTGAAACGCAAACAGTTGGTCTCGAAAGGCGAGCACAATGTGTGCGGGAGCAAGATTCGAGTCACCCTCTCCTTGTTCTCGTTGCTATCCTCGAGATTGGCCACGCCCTCATAAGTCATCCTTGGGGAGTCGCTATAAAACTCTTTCTCCATCACTCCTTCCTTCTCCTTTCCCATGCCACCTGTCTCGCCTCCCGTTCTCCTTCACTCCCACGCAATTATCCTCGGCGCCCTCCCCACCCCCGCCTCGGCTATTCACCATTCATCCGGCTCACTCCAACTTCCTTCACGAGATCATGGACCACGGCCAGGGCGTCTCGATGCGCTTGGTGTTGGTGGGCGCGTGTGTGGCCAGTTCGTATCCTGTCGAGGACACAACTAGTGAGCTATTGCGCGGGAACAGGTGTCGGAGGGGCGTTGAGGTATTTACAGAAGCCGGCCGCGGTAGCTAAGTCGTTAAAATGCCGGCCTGGCGACCCAAAGGTCGCGAGGTCGACTCCCGCCTCTAGTATAAGTGTCCTATTTGTTATTGGGTTGAATTTAGGCCAGATGCGTGATAACACCAGCACTCGGAGCACCTGCCTATAAACTTCTCCTAGTACCTACCCCTTAGCATTATTGACGCTTTGAAGTTCAAATTTCAAACCCTAAAAGAAAAATGTTATAATACGTTAAATAATTTCAGTCAAATGAAATTTTATTTGCGTCCTTCGACGTTGGCGTTATGAATTCTGGAGTTTTTTATCTAATACCGGCTGGCTAAATTCCAAAATCGTATCAAGGCTCTTTGATTTCGTCTGTTCATGAATGAAAATGATATCAGCATATATACACGAAGGTGATCACAGAGAAAATTTAGATGTGCTTTTCTATTGGTCCATTTTATGACTAGATCAGGCATTTTATTGTGAACTTCGCTCATTACCTTTTTCCTCCGTTCTTGAGCCATACTATGTAAAAGATAAAAATTTAGTGCCATGCTTTATCAGTCGGTTTGAAGTGTACATAATAAGCTCTTCATAGTTGTGACAAACTTGGTCATCGTCATTGTGCCAATACATCATTTGAGTTGATTCCCAGGCATGGAATTTTTAACTTTTTGGCATCTCGGATTGATATTTTCCTCCCGTCCGTATTTATCCTTGAAAACCACCTTTTTTGGCCTGGGGGAGTTTGCATTCAATGTTTTCCCCACTGTTTACGTTTACTCGCAATACAAACCACTTGCGCAGGTTGCTTAATCAGCGAAAAGACATTGGAGATTGCTTATCCTGTCAAGAAGCCTGCTTAATATACCTTTGGAAGACATATGTTGCAATGTTGCCTAAAGGAAGGTAAATAAGAACGGAAAGACAGCGCTGCAAGCGACAGAGCTTGCGAAATTCCCCCGGATAAGAAGCTAATCGCGATTATTGTTACCAGGGTGACAGGAAGGTTCAGAAAAGCTGTGAATCACTAATTTTTTTACGCCACAGATAGCCATAAAAGGAACTAAAGATAGGCGTGTTTTATCTTTGTGCAGGCATCCAGAAAATACGTCTTAATTTTAATGGCCAAGAATAGATTCCAGGAAAATTTGTTTCTGCTGCTTTTGAAAGTTTCCTAAAATGAAGGTTAACTTTGAGTCAATTGAAACTTCCATGCGCTGAATACTTCTTTGAACAACCCCTAAACGTTACCTATTAACCTAATAATTTCATCCTCGTCTCTCGATTCGAATTTCCAGTGGCCTATCATACGTTCTTCACAATTAAACCGGATAATTATTTAGTGACGTTTGTTACCACTATGTGGTCCATTAGTTTATAGGGTTTATAATTAGAAATTGAAACGTTTTCTAGGTAAATGAACTTTTCTTATATGGTCATTCAGAGGGATATTCATATTGTTTAATAGTTTATTAGTTAACGAGTAAGTTCATATTAGTAATATATTCTCGCAAGTAAACTATTCACAAATCCGTGCAATGCTGCATGATTCTATTGGCGATACGAGATAAAGATTTCCAAGGTCAGAATTCCAAATATTGTCCAATTCAAATTGATATTTGTGCTTTGCATTTGCGAAGGCAATCAAAACCCTTCAGGGTTTCTGACTCCTATTTCATTTTTGTAAATCTTTTAAGAGTTCCAGAGTGGTTCAAGTAACTTTGCTCTATCGTCGACGGCAGAGCCATTTACAATTAGTTGCTATTCAAAGCTGTCTCCATCTCGTGACGTGGTCTTTTGTGCAATCGTAACCTTTTGACTTGCGATGATGAATGATTAATAGGTTAATCGGCTTTTATCCATGAATGGTAATGTACACTAATTGAAAAACAAATTCCTGAGCTACTTTTTTCGTAGTTCATTCGCCTTCTTAGGTTAATGTGAGAATGTATGTACCTGTGTTTTTCAGGAGATGGGGTCTACTTCTGATGCACTGAATGCCTAATGACAACGACTCTCTTACCCATCATCCATTTTTTGAAATAATTCCTCCCCGTTATGCTGCTGGCTTATTTCATCAGATGTCTTTCACCAGTCCCGCATAATTCTTCCTTCGCAATGATTCGTTTTCTTATGCGTGGCTGCTCCGTGGCTTAACAATGCAATTTATTAGTTGAGCTCAAATCCGAGAACCTTCTTGGACATTATAAAGATTTTCTGAGCGCTGGCGTTTTCAGGAACCTTGAACAGTAGACGAGAAGTAACTGACCCGCGGTTGGTAGGCCTACAGCTTCAAGGCAACATTCAGGTTGATGACTGCGGCCGTTGTTTTCCCTTCACTCTGGCTGATTTATATATATAGCTTTAGGCTGATTTGACGAAAGGCGCCAAGGGGTTCAGAGTTTTACGTCCCTTCAGACGGATGGAGTACTGAACATAAAGAGCTCTCCGTATGGCACTCAAGTAAGAACAGTAATCACAGTGAAAAATCTCTTTCAACATGGAACTCAAACACAGGTCTTCGGGATACTATGCCAGTGCTATTGCCACTACACTAACCCCATCCTCTATCTGCATTTGACGAGGGAAAATAACGTAATTAGAGAGATAAAGTTAAAAACGTTGACCGTGGGATAGCATTAGGAGCCTTAATTTCAACCGCGTAATGCGTCAAATGGTTGCTATTTGTTTCCATACCGGGTAACTTCTTCCCCTAAGTTTTTAAGGATTAATTATCACCCAACTCTTTTTGGAACTTGAAGAAAATATACCGTGGGGTGGAATCTGGAGACTAAATTCAAGCAGAAGAAGACGACAAACGTGGTTGCAGTTCGTTTTCATGATGGTCATCTCTTTTCGATTCCACCAGTCCGCAGTCACAAGATATTGCTTGCAAGACTGAGTTTTTCTGTTGTTCGGAATGCCTGACGAAAGGCCTCGCGTTTTTAACGCGTACATTAATGCGGTTGGAGCGCAAATGCGTGTGTTGGCTTGTCGCAAGCGTTCACCGTTGGTTACTTCTCGATCTCTCGATTTTCTCGATCATCTGATCGGAGAGTAGCGATGGTGGCTCGAGAGCAAGTCCACCCGCTGTGCGATTGGAGACGGAACTTAAGAAAGTGGGATGAGGAGGAGATGGAGGGAGCCTAAATTTTCATTACTGTAATTTTTCAAATCACGCCTCACCTTGATTCCGAACCCTACCCCCTCCGCAATACTTTCACCCTACCTCTCTCCCCTCTATTACCTCCCCAAGGACGCACGCCACCCCGCTCCACACACCCGACTCCCCACCCCACCCGGCTCCAATCTCACCTCGCTCCCACAGAGTGAGTCCCCCGCGATCTCCTCCCACTTTTTTATTTCTCGCTTCCAACTCATCAGAAAACCCCTCGTCCCCTTCCTCATCCTCATCTCTTGGGGACTTTTTTTTTCCTCCCCCCGTCGGGGTGCTCTCGGATTGGTTTATTGCGGTGGTCCACCGAACCGCGGGGGGTTGCGACTGAGACACCCTTTTTCAACCCCCCAGCCTCCCTCTTTCCCCCCACCCCCCGACTCTATCCCCACCCCATGGTGCCCGCTTGAATGTTGGGCGAACCGGAGAGATTTGTGTGTTCGCATGCGTTGGGTTTGGTTTTTAAAGCGCCGTCCCCTCCCCTTCTATATAAATAAGCCTCCACAAAGGACTAATAATATTTTGATAAGGGCCTTTGAAGTTGTTCGTGGCGACACTTAATTTGGAGATGAAATATTGGACGCGGGTCGATGAGGGTTGGAGTAACTTCTCGGGTGGAACTGGACGTTTTAAGCAACGGGTTTAATTTTATGGTTGAGAATCCCTCGAGAAGTTGAAATAGTGCGCTTATGTGGCAAGAGTAGAATTGAGTTTTAGGTGTTCCAGTGACTAAAACTCTTTGGCATCGTATAGCAAGTTGTTAGATAGGTATAGATAAGACTTTTTCAAGGAACGGAGAAAGGGTGGAGTTGGCACCACCCAGCGTTGGCATCAGTCTTACCCCAAAGAAAGGTTTTTGAGGTCCATAGTTTAGCGTCCCATACGACGGACGGAGTGCTGTACTCGAAGTACTCTCCATACAGTATCTAATTTAGTGGGACCGTTAAAGACTAATTAAACATCTGCCTTACTCGAACTTAAACCCTAGAGATGAAATACCAATACTCTAGCCACTATACTATCCCGATACGAAGGGTAAATGAGTAGCAGGAAACGTAGTTATGCATATATTTTGAACTGTCTTTACCGGCCTGAATCTGGACCGGCAGATTTCATTTGTCACTTGTAGTCACTTGTCTAATTAAATTTCTTGATTATGCGGGAAAAGATTGGATTTTGGTAAATGCATTAATTTGCCATTGTTTCGTCAGTCATCCCTACCTAACTTCTGTCACTGATAACTTTCGTTGGTTTTTTGATTACTCACTCTGGAAGCTATAAATATAAATGGACCGTGATAATCACTGTCGTTAATCCCATATCACTTTGTAGTGGTAATCTTTAATGCAGAAGTTTAATAATCCAGTTAGCCGTAACATGTTTGCATCCCTTTATGTTGATCTCGAGAAAAACATCACCCTTGATCTGCACTTATACTCTAATTATTGTGCATTGCTAAGGTGGGGTATAAAAAAGGCATTTCTATGTTAAAGTATCTCAACTGAAACATTATGTAGTAGAGTGAGTTATCTCCTCGCTCCATAATTTCTGTGCTTCTTCGAAACGATTCAGATTCATTCCACTGAGTCGATGCTTCCCCTTCCATTGCAGTTTCTCTTTACCACCCTAACCTTCCCTTGTTTCTTCTTAATGTGCAGTATCCATCAGTGTCTCTCTCCGTATTCATTGGAATTCATCTCGGAAATTTCCCTCGCACTTATCTCCAGAGTAACGGGAATGAGTCTCATATTTTCTGTCGTTCTTTTGTCGTTTCTTTCATTCTGCTATTAAAATCTTTATCATTGCCTGGTGAGGTAATGTTGATTTTCACATCGGACGTTCAAGGAAAGCACAGGGAAACTATAAGCTCGGCTTTCCGTGAAAACTCCGCGGATAATTCATTCGTTATTGAGGAAATGAAAGTAAGTTAGCGTGCACACTGCTCATACGCGGCGATAAAACGTGCGACTCCTTTAATGCCCAGTGTTGGAGCCAGTACAAATATAATTTAATTCAACAGCACCTGGAGCAACATTTATCACAGCTTCGTGATTAAATGAATGCATTCAGTGTACGCGTCTCGTGGTTGACGTTCAGCAAACACCGAAGGATATTTTCATCTGCCATAACAGTGCCCTTTTATTTCTATTAACTTACCTTTTCCAACTTGTCCATTTTATCTTTGCTCAATCAGTTCTCTGTGGTTTTATCTATGCCGCAATATACCAATGCAGTTGTGCTATTTCAATAATCATTACGTCATTAGGTACGAACTGCCCTTACATAAAATTTGTCTACTCTATCACTATACTGTGAAGATAACCTCTAATAGCTATGGTCGATGTATTATTTATTACGTTTTCTTATTAATTAATATAATTAATTTCAAAATAAAAGACAATTATGATACCTTGGTGAATTAACTTTTTTATACTCCAACAAATGCTCTAATCCTGATAAATGCTAATTATACATTTGCCTAATGATTTCGCCGTTTAAAAGTATTATAACAACCAGTAATAAATTAAAATCATTTGGTTTATACAATATATGGACAATCTATAAGAGTTCTTTGGAATTATCAATAATCAATGACATTTTGTTGTCATTACATAAAACAAAGGGCCACGAATTCTGGCAGCTTTCTCTGGTCGTCGAGGTCGAGTGGCACACCTTTAAACCGCTTTGTTTGACCGCGGTCTAGCTCGGCGGCCGCCGGCACCAGTGCTAGCCGTCAATAGGCCACGGCCACTGGCCCGAAAATTGTGCGGACAGCAACGAACGCGGTGACCTCGTTTCCCTCCGCGAAAATGCCCAGCGTCCTCCGCATCGTCCCGCGAACGGTTCCGTTTTGAGTCCCCAGCTGGAGTTTCTCAGTTGTCAGAGAGAGAAGAGCGATTTGATATCCTTTTAAAAAGAGCAACAGCGCTCTCGATTAATTCGAGATGGAGTCAGTTGATTTCCGCCAGAGAGCCTTCGGCGAAGTGGAAAACGCATAAAAGGGTCATTAAAGCCGTGCCGGAATTATCTCAATCTTTAATCACTCCTACCATCATGTAAATGCTAGCGGTGTCTCTTTCCCCCACTCCATTCTATTCCAAGATATGTGGTTTCGCGTCTTTTCAAAAAGGCTCTTCCCTCTTCCTCCGCAATCCCAGAATCTTCATTTTCCGCTCGTCTCCTCGCCACTCGAGCAATTAAGCACGCGGTCTTATCTCGCCATCTCCTCTCACGGCGACAATAGCGCCACTGTCGGATGGTCAAGCGGGCAACAACGGCGTCCCTTGTGCCGACACGCATAGCACCAGCCACCGCCGTGCGCCTGTCCATCTTCTACTGTTCTTTTTTTATTTCGGTTTTCCGTTCCGAGACGGAGCTGCGGTCGCGGCGGTGGTGATGTCATCGGCGGTGGCTCTTGGGCGGTCTTTTCTCTCCCATTGCACGGAATATTGCCTTTTTCCTCCTCTCCGTTCTTGCTCCTTTGGGTGCAGGAAGGAAATGATACACGAGCAGGATTGTTTCGCACTCCTCCCTCCGATCCGCCCTGCTCTTTTTCATCTCCGCCGACATCTCATGACGTCTCCATCATATTTCCTGCTAATCGCTGGCTTTTGCATGTTTTTTTTTTAATTCCCGCCGGCGATATCGTTCAGCCCTCAGCTGCGTATTGAGCAGACGCCTTTGGCGCAACTACCGTGCATGACGGAATGCCTTAAGTGCGTCGGGAACATCCGGTTTCTGGTTTGACAAAGTGGGCGGGGATGAAGTCGCTTCCAACTTCAGTCGAGTGGATTTCGATACCCTGTGAGTTGATTTGAAATGCTGCGCCTGGCAATGTATGCACTTAATCATTATGTGGAGTTCCTTTGAGCACTCGTGGAAATACCTATTTTTAAATCTCAGTTTAACACTATTTGGAGTAATATTACGTGAAATATGCTCGTTGAACGACACAAATGATTTATTTATTTATTTAAATCACAGAAATCACGCTTCGGCCTGTTGCCCTACGGTATAAAACACGGTAATGAAGACAGAGTACGTGTCCTGAGTTGTGAAAAAGTCACCCTGTCTAAAATCGAGTCCGCGACCTTAGGTTTGGCAGTTGGGTTTGCCCCGCCTCCACCGGAATAATGTAGATTGACTGGATTTCATCCCTGCATAGGATTATGTACTGCTTATGTCACTCTATATTTTAAAAATACGAGGGCTAGCACTTACTCTATAATACTTCTTGATGAGCGTGATATCACGGCACTATATTTGTTGACCTTTTTATGAAATGCCGCGAGTAACTTTTCCCATATAATTTAGCTTCGGCAGCGTCCAAGAGACAAAGAGAAACGTTTTTTCTCTCTTCTGAATGACAGGGCAGAATCCTCTCCGACGAGTGTATTCTATTCAACCGGGCCGTACATCTACATCTACATAATACCCTGCAAGCCACCACAAGGGTGTGGCAGGGGGTGATTGCTCACCAAACATGCACTACATATCATGCATAAAAAAGGAATAGTATTAATATAGTAGTCAGAACTACACTATTTAAAAAAGAAAGAAATTGCAAAGAAAACATGCAAAAACATTCTGTTAGTAGGGTTAGCTTTAAGTATCTACTCATACCAACATGCAGCTACCAATGCTATTCATTGCTACTCTCGTACTTGCCGTGTGGACCGCCGTACATGTAGGTATACAAATTCACTTGTTTTTTTTTTTGATTCAGGGAAGGTATCAAAATAGGATTTTTTCCACATTGGCTATCATTTTTCGTTTTTTTTTTTAATCTCTTACGATGGAAAACTAGTTTGGAATCAGGTTGGATTGTTGGAGTATCGGTGACTACAGTACTGAATTCGTATTCCGAGGGTCCAGGGTCGTATCTAGGCAGTGACAGATGTATTAGTGGTATGACGGTCCACACTTACCTACTAGAGCATAGAGTGCTATAAATATAGTGCCAGTCCGACGCCTGGAGCGTAAGAGTATATGATTTCCGTTAAAAGCAGTCTGATTCCGACGCCAGGTTTCTCTCCACCCTCCCGTAATTTCTTTGATTCCCCCAATTCCCAATTCCCAATGGTGAAAATGATTTTAGGTAATGTTTTTTTTGGCTCAGTAATACTGACATTAAATTTATGGAGTAAAAAGTTCCTATTACGTTCACATATGTTTGGTATTGTTATATCTCGGCGAAAGTCACGTGTTGGCACCGGGCTTCTCCTCCCTTTGCTCCGCCACATTAATCTCCTCCTCTTCTATGATATTCACTTTTCGTTGATGGTGAAATGACCTTATGCCGCTTTTACACGCTAGGATCAGTCGGATAGACTATTGCATGTCCGTAAGCGGTGTACAATGATGGTTTACCAGCCCTTTGGATGCGCTTAAGTTGCTCATCCGACGAGGGTAGAGGGGTTTCATTATTAGGAGTGGAACCTCGCTCATTTAATTTGACTGTTTTGCCTTGTTTACGTGACAACTGACTTCTCCTCACCTTCCATGTGCTCCGTCATCAATATCTTTTGGTTATTGGCACTGTATGGCACACTAATTTTAAGGGATAACGGTTTTTTGTTTCTAACATACGATTAAAATAGTAGGTATCCCCAGCTTCTATTGTTTATATTCATTCCCCATTTACTTCCAATTTACGTTCACCTCAGATGTTGAAGTGGGGATTTTAGCCACGAGGTGTAGAATAGCCTAGGCTTAGCATAGGCAGCTGAGCCGAGCAGGATGATCCTAGGGCTCGTCTAGAACATCAATAGATTCGGTTACCGCCAATTATAACAAAAAAACATAAATTAGTTGCGTATCAATATGTTTCCGGTATCTTGATACAGGATTCGTTTTGTTGTTGCTTCCTAGCGCGTTATTACCATGTTGGGTGCTGTTGGCTAGCATAGTTCATTACGGGAAAAAACAGCGATCAATAAATATGTTGAGGACGTCGTAGTTTTTTATTGTGGCGATGAGGCGAGTGACCAAATCGCCATTTCCAGATCGCCGCGGCAAAAAGTCTTCCAATTGCGTGCTCCTCGTTCGCAAGGTGATGCTCTTTTTTCTCCTCCTCTCTCTCGTTCTCGCAAGGAGTGTAATCGATTTCCGTCACGCTGCCTCCCATCCCCACCCAACGCCCACCATCTTTCATCCAAACGCCGTCTCTTGTTTTTTCTCTCTTATCCTCCCCTTCACTCCATCACTCGTCCTTCCGTCCGGAACATTTTCGACCTCTCGGATTCCGCGGACGTTAATCGATCCCCCACGTGTGTCCATGCTCTACGAGAACGGCCATTACGTTTGATTACGGACGGGAGACGTTTGTCAGTTTTTTCCCTCTCTCTCTTGCCTTTCTCCCGCCTTTGTTGCGGCGGTGACTGTTGCAAAAAGACTCAAAAAAAACGACGCGTACGAATACCAGGCCTTGATTATTGCCATTACCGCATTCGGGTATCGCGATCATGAGCGCCCAATGCACCGCACTTTCTTCTTTTGTTTGTGAAGGTTTATTTTGTTCCTCCCCGGGCGTTTCTTCTCTCGGTGACCACACCTTTCGAGCGCCGCGTGAAGTTGATCGAGGCGTGTTCCGACCGGAGAGGTCCGATTGAAAACAGGGGAGGAATTAAAAAGTTGAGCTGGTTTTGCTCTCCTTTTTCGACCCTCTCGTGCGGTATCCATGGCTGCCGATGCATTTCGTGTGGGAATGTTGTTAACACCGGGTCACGGATGGTGACCTTTCAGATTTTCCAAGTGTGGTGTGGTTTTTGCGTCAACCTCACTCCGCTGGGTTAACGTAGACAAAAAATATTTTTTAAAGGCGTGCGTTATAATAGATTGCACCACTTCAGTCCCTACATGAGAGCAAGTGGGCGAGGCATCGCAGGTCGGCGTACGTAGGTACCTACTGATTTCGATTCAGTTGAGGTATCAATTTCAACAGCGCTCTTTAAATGTTCAGACTTTACCTTGACTCATTGAATCTGTGAGCAAGTGAAAATTTATCCTTGGAAACATTTGCAAAAAGGAGATAAACCAATATTCTGTCGCCTCCTATTTTTCTTGACTCTATTCGAAGCGCTATCTTTTTAGTGATCAGTTGAAATCATGGTATAAGTTTCTGAGCGATAGTATTGCATTGTCAGCAGGCGAAAGCGTTTGGAACCATTTTGAAAAGTAGTAACTATGTGGTCTTTTCCTGATTCATCTGTAGAGGATTTTATTTTGGTGAGGTCATCAACAGCTTAAGTCATTTGCACTATAAAGAATAGGTGTGTGGTGAGGTTAATGTAGGATTTGCAGTAGATGTTTGAGTGATAGAGAGGGTGTCCGAAATGAAAATTGACTAAGAGCTTACGGTTTATTGCCTCAGCCGACGGGCAGAAGCTATGCTTAATATGCTCTCCAATGGAGTAAGGAGAGATATTCTGCTATAAAATGCCACTCCTGAGATTAGCTCCTGAGCTCTCGAGATGGGAAAGTCAAGCCAACAATACTCCACCCCAATCCATTATATTCACCTTTAACAACCAACCAATCCACCCGAGCATCTGTAAGTTTGGACAGGTACGACCAGGAAATACTAAGTCCAACAGCGACAAAATTGTCCCATCATGGTAGGGGGATAGATTATTTCCATGAGCCACCTACAATTTTATTTCATTAGTTTTCCCCAATCTAACATCGTTGGTGATTTGTGGCGTAACTTCATGGAATTTGCTGGTATTCATTATGAATGAGAGGGTAAACTTTGTAGTTCCAAAATAATTTTATTTCACACTACGCCCATGGTTTTGGAAGTTAACGTGATCTTCAGGTCATAGTGGTCAAAGTGTGAAATAAAATTATTGTGGGATGACAAAAGTTTATCGCCTCATTCATTATGATCTGTTATCGAGAAAATTAAGTTTAGTGGCATCGTTGTAGATGTAGCTCTCCAAAATCCTCTCCCAAATTCGCACCTGGGATTTTTTCTTTGTAGCTCTACGCTTACCGACTTGGCTATGGTGCCGTCACTTTTCTATTTTATCGACTGAAAAATGTAAAGGTTAAGCTCCACTGGCTGCTACGCCCGCAAGCACTGTATTTCGATGAATGAGCTGATTGAATTTCGCTAGAATTGAGGAAAATATCCCAAGAAATGCAATACAGTCATTTCGCTACTCCTGTTGGTATATGTCAGCGTAATACATTCGTACAGAGTTGGTGTACCTCCCAAAATATTCTTGTTGGTTACTTGAACTACGTGACCTTACACACCATAGCCTCCGAAAATGACTTACTCCTCTTTCTTGATTTCTTAAGCTCCTTTACCTTGGTGTTATATTAACCCAAACTGCTCTTGCTCCTCATCTGTTTTAAGAATTCCTTTGCAAAACTCACGTATCGATGGTGAACCTATTGTCTTTAGCATTTACGTATTCACTTGCCTTATCGCGAGACGTTATCGCTATCTTCTTATGCCCCAGCGCCCACACCCTAATTACCATGTTGCCTTAGCAAATTAACGAGTTACGCTACTCTGTCTTTGTCATGATCTTCGTAATCATTTTATCTCGACGTCAAGTAATCGATTTCCTGCCTCTTACCTCACAGCTCCATTAGTATATTTTTTCGACTGGTTGAAATGTTAGGGCGATATTTCAATTTCCCTCTCCTTCGTTTGCGCGTCGGAACGTATTTGCGACGCTCGATACCATCAAAGCACTTAAAGCCTTTTTCTCAATGCCTCATCGGGGATCCCAAGGCTCTACATTATTGCACGTTTTTATCAAATATAGTATCCGATGATCTTTAAAATTTTAACTGACGTAGGTCGTGTTGAGAAATGCTGCTGGAAATTGATTGGTACCGGTTTTATAGTTCTTTTTTCTGTCTTAACGTAGAAATTTCTCTACTGAAACTCATTAATTCGATTGCAACGTTAATACTACAGTTAGAAAATGACTCGCTTGAGTTAATAATAGTTTTACATGCACTTAGTGCTATTGAAATGAAAATATCATTTATTTGTAATTAGCATTATTAGTTTAGTTTATGAATACTTTGATGTACTACGTTTGTGGTGGTTCAGGTTGTTTTCAACATGCATAAAGTCATATCGTTCTCCTCCTAATTGGTTCGATTGTATTTTTTTGTTTCGTTCTTTTCACCAGATTTAAATTTGTGGAATATAAAATGTTGCAGACATGTGGCATTAAAAAATTTGAACGAACAACTATATTGCGACCAATTTGGGATTGAGTTATGGCCGAGGTTAGTTTAGATTTTATGCCAACACCCTTTAGCCTTTGATAACTACTTAACCGTTTGAAATTAATGTCGTGAGATTCAAACAGTCCAAATTTGAGTCCAGTAAAAAATTGTAATAAAAATGATTCTGCTGCGACCCAGTTTTCAAAGATATTAATATCCAATTCTCCCTGGAGCCGTTCGTGAGAATGATTACCCACGGATCTCTCTACTCACCGATCAAATTAGTGTCGTATCACATGCCGCTATCTTAAATTCATAGCCTTTCAGACCCTCCCTTTTTCCATCTGAGATTCGCGTCTCCTCCGTCGCATCCCTCCCAACTACCATTTCCTATTATCCTCTTTGCAAAGGCCGCCAACAGATGAGAACACTTCAGCCTTTCAAATATCTTCTCTCACCCCAGGTTGGTTTATTCCACTATTTTTTTCGCTAAGATCAGCCATCTTGTCTGTGACAAATTGCCTACGGAAAGGAGTACCCTTTAATGGAATGTCTGAAGCTTAAGGTTCTTTATACAATTAATTAGGGGATTTATTACTTTGCGTATAGTACAAAATAACGGTATAGAGTTTAGTTTTGCACTACTTGCAAGACATCCTCATGGCGACTTGCTGGGTAGTCAGGGGATGTTGGCATGCAATTGTCGTAGATAACTAAATATTTTCGTCATTGTGTTTAAGCTAACTGCAGTTTTGCACGCATTTTTTCGAAGTTTTTGCGCACCAAATGGACAGTACCTCATGGATTTAAAATATTGATACGATTCCCCGAAGAGCGTAGATAAATTTAGAGCATCGTTTTTTGGTTATTTTCCTCAGGGTTCTGCTGTAACTTTCAGATGTCATCTATGAAATTAAATCTTATAAATGTTATTATTAATGATATGCTGAAAATAGTAAGATGGAACAATTAGAGCGTATAAAATCAGTGCAATCTGTGAATATCCCGCTTGTCAACTAAATGAACGCGATCACTAAACATGGTTACTTTTAATTGGATGATTTCGGTCTCGATGTTGTGGAAAATCATGTTTTAGAAGAAAAATAAACTGCAAGCGTACATGCGAGAAATATGCATAGGTTAGTTTTTTCTATAAAGGTAACTTTGTTAAGTGGCTATGAGTTCGTACTAATTTGAGCAGGGGACGATTAAGTTGGAGATCAGATCAGATGTGGTGGCTAGAGTAATGGACTTCCACCTCCGGTTCGGATATCGGCAAAGGCGGATTTTTCATTCGTGTACCGACCTCTATTTGAGTGCCTTGTGGAGAGCATTTCGACTCCAGTACTTCGTCCGTCGAATGGGACGTTAAGCCGTGGTCCCCTCGGCGTCTTTCGTTAAGAGCAGGCTAATGCCGACGCCGGGTTTCTCTCCACCCTACCTCCGATCCTGGATACTCCTACCTTTATCCAGTCACCCAACTATCCTCTCTAGCCAGGCACGTAGCCAGTAGGGGGGGGGGGGGGGGGGCTTCTGGTGCTTCAGCCCCCCCCCCCCCCCTGAAATTTTTTCCCAATAATTTTGTTGTTGTGATTTTAGCAGTGAACTTTACTAAAGAGAAGAGATAAGTATGGGCACTGTAAAAGTAAATATCAAGCACTGAAAATTAAGGCAAGAGATTTGTAACATGTCGGCACCGAATGTGCAAGGCTGATTTTTTTTCAAGTTTCGCACCCCCCCCCGAAGCAAATTTCTGGCTACGTGCCTGTCTCTAGCACATATGACTTCAGTTGTCGGTCGCCTCCTCAAAATAACAATAGCAACGACTGAGCTCATCATTGATGAACACGAGTTGTTCAGATGTTTTTCTTGCGTAGCATTAAAATTACCGCAATCACGTTTTAAAAAAAATTAAATTTTTTTTTGCAATTGTGCTCCCAAGTTTGTGCAACGCGGGGTAGTTAGTCGCGGATGAGAGCGGACGTTTACATCCGAACGTTGGCCAGCGGTGATTTCGCTGCACCCATTTCGAGGCTGGCTCCTTTGCACTGCTCTCACCGCGCTGCTCTAACCTCAAACCTTCTGAACCACACCCCATTCGATGCCTCGGGAGGAAGGCGCGCGTCGGGGAACTCCAATTACTCCGCGCGTTCATCCTGCGGCCGCCGAGTTCAAGTCCCGCTCGGGGCGACGGGGGCCCGGCCCCAAGTTCTGCTGCTACAACGGCCACTCCTCCCTCGCCTCTCACACCACGGCCAACGGAACCTTTTATTCCCAAGCCTTATAATTCAGTGCCTGCGAGCAATCGCTCTTGTTGCTTAAATATAATAATTACCGATGTTTATCACGGTTATTGGGCAAAAATATCGGTAATCACGAATGGTTTATCTGGTCGTTCTTCAAATTTAGAAAGATCCTTGCTGTTTCCTACAAGTAGAGATTAATTGACCTGCACTTAGCTTCTTTAGTAGTTTTCAAGCTTTTCTATTCGTTGCTCTCATCAATCTCCAGTGTAGTGTTCCCAAGTATGTTAGGTTCTAGATGTAAAAAGTTCTGCCTCAGACCCATCAATTTTGCTTTACTGACTTCCGGTTATCCTGTTTCCGGAAACGGCACCCTTAAGCCATATTACTCATTGTTGTTAGGGGCCATGCTTGCAGTACGAAACGGCTACGGTTTACTTTTCTCTCCCCGCATAAGATCTGTAACATTTTGTCGAACACTCCACTCTGAATTACGAATTGTGGCAATTAATCCTTCTTTTTTTCTGCCTTATAAATCAGATATTCTTTATGTATAGTACTTATGTAATGTATAATTACTTTACATAATCATTTATATTTGATAAATAAATATATTATAACTTTGTATAATATTCCTACTATGTACCTTTCACCAACAAAACCCTTTGGCGTTTGGTAATGGAATGGTCTTTACTAGAGGAGGCGTCAGAATACTACGATACAGGAGTGTAGGTAGGTTTCTGAGAAGTTTGGCATGAAATTGGTGGCGGAGAAAGACACGGAAATCCGCTATCAGCGCTACTATAGTATTTCAGTCACCAGACCAAACCCACCTCTCAGTTTGCATTTTCTCACTTCTTACTGTATTTCCAATAGTTCCCGCTGGGTCACATCCATAAAAAAGTACACCAAGTTGAACACACAGAAAAGGCATGCTCCTTGGGATTCGAACCCAGGACCTAGCGGTAAGTAGAGAAGCTCTCAGAATACAGGGCCATCTCACACGCAAAAGGTTGAACAAGAAGTTTTGAGCATGGGTCGAGAACGTTATACTCAATCGCTTTTATTGTGCCCAGGTCCTCGCTTTCGCTAACGACCTTGTGGGCCTACGATATACATATGTGCCGCCAGTAAAGTTTGCGAGGAGTGATACGATCAAAGTTTGATATGAAAATGAAAATTCACATGGGTTTTCGGTCTGGATTTTTTTCGGCGTCCAAGCGACCGGTTTCTTCTTAATTAAAACATCGTCAGGTTTCGGAAACTCATTAACAAGCGAATCTGATGATGGTTTTTCATTAAAGGAACCTGGTCGCACTATTAAAATGTAATAGTGGTTGCTATTCCTTCATTTCGCTTACGTGTTTCGGACGGTTTATCGCTTTAGATTTTACGGCTTAGGCAAATTGGCGTGTACGAGACTCTCATGCCGAATATATCTATATCATTCATCTTAATGGTGTGCACTGCTTTTAAATGATGTTTTTCTTGGGCGTTGCCGTGTCCCTTATGATATTTTGGAAGGCGTTTGCCTCTTGCGTAAAAAGACAAGTATCCATAAAACTTGAAATGCGTCATAAATGAAACTATTTCAGTGTAAAATTGCCACAGGCTCGAGTTAATTATTGTTAAGAAAGATTCCTTATCAGGAGTAGTTCATTTTAAAATAACGAGATCTCTCTGAGGGCGTTAACAAGGTCAGTAACATGGTGGCCTGGTTCAATTAAGGTCATAAGTTTGCACCCCGCCCGAAGTTTAGATGTCATGCTCGTTCTAGTATCAGTTTTGGGTTACATAATGCCATATACCAAAAACTGATGTACCTCATGCCAAAGTAATACTACAGTGATAATTTTCGCTAGAAAATATCTCGGGTTACAGTAAAGTGAGGATGAAAATGACGGTGAGATGTAGAGTAATAATATTTCGTGACGGGCGGAATGAATTGAGAGTTAACGAAATCTGTTATACTGATTGTCTGATGAGTGCAGTTTTGCCCTAATTATACGACGATGAATTTTTTTTAATCTTAATTTGTTGACAGATTGTGTGGGAGAAATTTCTATTTACTCTCAGTATTCCAAATGAAGACGAATGTTTATTTTACAAACGCTCCTTTGGAGCTCCTTAAAACTTTAACTACAATACCAGTGTTGCCTGAATTTGATGCTAATATTTCGCGAACATTCGTCAATGACAATTATATCTGCTCAGAAGCAGCCCGTGCGGTGAAATATTATCTCTTGGCAAGGTTATTTACCTTGTTCTTAGCATGTTTCTCCATTATGGAGTCCGGCGACTTTGCGGTTTTACATAAAATTCCTTATTCATGTGGCTTGTTTGGTAATGAGCTGTCACCACTGTTTGCACGTGCGACTCAAGAGTGATTGAAGACGCGCAGTTGCCCATCCACGGAGGATGCTCCTTCTCTCCCGGGTCCGTAAAACCTCTCCGTCCTTCTCCTAGGTGATATAAACCACCTAGGACGTAATGGCGGGGTGTTCTAGGCTCCCTCCGAGAATGACAGAGCGCCTTCCGACCCGTGGGTCAGGGTAGGAAGGTGATGAAGAGACAGACGGCGGAAGAGAGGGGCATTATTAAGGTATACACGGAAGGCATGGGACCCATTTCACCCTTACCGGCCGGGGGTTGTGTGAAATTGGGGGTTGGGTCGGGTGTGGGAGGGTCTGGATGAGTGGGCGGTAAAGCTGCTAGGATACGCGCCGCCGGGCTAACCAAGGGTCTTAGGGGTCCGATGATGAAGGGTCCCATGGAATGAGCCTTTCGTTCCCTTTCCATGTCCGCCCCTAACTTCGGTTTTACCTCTAGCGAAGGCCCTCCTTGGCCAGACGTCTGCGGCCTTCTTCTCAACTCTCTGCGGTTTCATAGAGATGTATTTTATGGCGAAGAGTTAAAGAAAAGAAAGCACGATTGCTTCATTTAGAATATCATAGCCATAGTTCCATTACCATTATTGTATTGAATCGTATTCGTCTTCTGTATGTGTAAATTACTTCTATGCATGATAAGATAAATATAACTTTCTTGACGCAAGGCGTAAAGTAATAAAGGTATGCTATTGAAGAATGCTCATTGCTCTTATATTTCACTATAATTACCATTTACTTCAAAAACCAACCTTCGGGTTGAACAACACTTTACCATTCACTTATTAGCCGCATGCCGATCAGGAGATCAGGATATCAGGAGACTGATTTGGCTATATCATTAAACTTGTGCTGATGGGCACATAGTTCAGGAAAATAGCAGCTTCTCGTCCTTAGAATGAGGATGAGAAGCTACTATTTGCCTGAGTTCGAGTTCCAACCGAGGCATAGATGTTTAATCGGAGTCCTGGCATTTATGCGTATGCCGTGTGAAGGGAAAAATTTTAAGCATATCATCCATTGGATGGTATGCCCTGCCTGCCTTAAACCCTTTTATCAAGAGCTGAATATGACTACACCGGATTTCTCGCACCCTATCCTCATTGTAGCCCTTGCCCAGTAAATCTACTTCCGATCTGAGGTTCCCTTACGTGTAGACAGACTTAAAACCCTACTTCTTAAAAGCTGCAGAAAATTGTTTGTCGCTATACATGTGATTAATGCTCGTCTCTCTTCCGCAGTTTATGGGCAAAAAATCCTATTCTGAGTTTGAACCTGATGTATATGGTTAACTGTGAGTTAGATTATTTAATTTAATATATAAATTCACCTAGTTTGTGGCAGTGCTTAAAAAGTACCTTGTAAATATTCTCGACTAATTTATCTTCTGGCGACTGGGTTCATCGTATTGTATCATCTGGCGAAACATTGTGACCAAAAGTAAATAATCGCTATCAAAGAAATTCTTTTTCATATGAATAATGGCTCGTTTCAGTTACCATTATTCATACCAAATTTTCCACTGTAACTTGTCCAATGTAGATTATTTATTCGCTCTCTATATAGTTGTAGTAGAACGAGGGTTGGCTAATAGTGTATCTGTCGTACATTATAATAATAATAAATTTAATTTCTTCCAAAGTAAATCACTACAAATGTATAACATTAGAAAAAATGAAGCATTTTTTCTAGCACTAGCAGGACTTGTGGGTATATTTCTTTATTTTAAAATTGTTAGAGCTGCTAAACATTTCATTCCAATTCTTCATTATAAAGGCCCCTACACTTGTGGATTAATTTTTTTCTTATCGAATATCGTAAGTGGATTTTTCCCCATTCCCCCCACGCTGGTGGCCTCACCATTTAGTCTGGAGTCTGGAGCGACGCTTAGGAGCTACAACTTAACGATGAGTTTTTCGCTTTCTTTGGCGCGTTCACGTTAAAGAGGGAAACGTGACATAATAATATTTAGTCAAGAATGGGAATAGATTCGGTGAAAAAGAAACGTTGGTCGATTCGTTCGTCACTTGTTCTGAGGGTTGCTTCAACGCTCCGAAACAGTTCAACCGCATCCCGGATGCGGGGAGAGCATCGATGCTTTTTGAAGTTGAGGGCGCCGGGTGATGTTTGGCGTCGTCGAATCCCTTCCCCAGTGTGCGTCGCCGTGATTCCGGAACCGGTTCTTAGGATTCTCCCCAACTCATCCTCCTCCCACAGTTCCTCGCACATCTTCCTCCCCACCGCCCCATGATCCTTTGCAACCAACTTCCCTCCCTCCCCATCCCTTCCTCCCACCTCGCACTACATTCTCTGACCCACCATTACCCTTCCCACCCGCCCACCTGTTGTGTCTTTACGCACACAACCGCGTTTCTCGAAGCGTCCCCTCTGGAGTTGATGGTAGGGTGACTGTTGTGGGTGGCTGAAGGTTTTATTTTTCACTTTTTACTCTCCAAGCGTAAGATTTCGGCCCGGGTTGAGAAAGGTTGGTGGTTGCAGACGTTAAGGGTTTGGGGTTCGATCCCCAGTTTCACTGGACTCCGTCCGAGACGAAGTTTTTTTAAATTACCAGTTTTCCGCACTCTCCGGAGCGAAACTTTGACTCAACTGACCCGCTACCAATAATACGTTACTTCCTCACGCAGTATAGTGATGTGGTCGATAATACCAAACCGAATGTAGCCAAACTTCATTGATGAGACTTTGCTCAAAATGTCGGTAAAGCACAATTTCGTAAGTCTACCGTCCGAATAGATTCAGATTCAATAGTATCAACATTTTATTTTTTGTCGCAGCATATCAATGCATGACCAAGTACATTGCACCGGTGATTATTCCACGTTACATTTTTGAACATACGTAAAGAGTATCCTCCGCAATGTTTTTTTTGGAATGTTAGCTGAAAGGTAAGCCTCTTTCTTGTCTCCATTTGAAAAATATTTATTTGCACCTTTGACGCTAAAGCATGCACCAAAACTTTGCTTAATGGAACTTAATTAACATGAAGAACGCAAAAAGGAATTAAGTTGTGTTGAAGTTTTGATTATGCGCCGTAAATTTCTATTACTGGCTTTTAATTTCAATATTTAAGAACATCATGAAGGAAATCAAGCATTTAGGAATGGAGAAAAAAACTAAAATAAGGACTATATGAACGAATGGACGTTGCCTCGTCATAAATGACTGCCATTCTCGTACCTAAGTCTCTAATAACGCGTTAAAAATATAATTTGGCATATCCCTGTTGTTGGAAAAAAATATCCCGTGGCTTGAGAAACCTTGAAGGCATTTATGTATTCTTGAACGCAGATTTGATTGTTGATGCTTAGTAATAGTGAAGTTCGTAATTTCTAAATAAGAAGGGTTTGCTGGAATATTGCTACTCTCACAATCGCAGCATTGGTTGAAAATTGCAACTTAGAATGAGGATAATTCTTCTTTTACAATTGTTTGTCTCGGTGTGAGTCGTTGTACCGGCTCCGCTGCAGGAATGCGTTTCTGGATCGTATGAGTGGGCCAAGTATTGCTTTAATAACACCTCGTTTCCTTCCCATTCACTTGCAATTTACCACATTTTCTTCCTTCATAGTGGCTTATATTTTGGTTTAGAATACTTATTATATGCTTGGTGATGATTTATCCCCTGCCACAGTTCCTGGAAGTGGCTTTCAGGGTACTGTGTTAGTGTAAGGTGTACCTGCTTCCGAGCAAGGTCATGGAGCATGGTTCCGAGCATGGTCAGGTTCTGGATCACCTGATGTAGGATGCTGGATTTGGTCGTAAATTTTCTGCTCCAGGGATCCGCTTTTACTCTATTGCTCGGTGGCATTTGTGTGAGCCTACATCTTTTTACCTTTGATTTTCAAGTCATGAGAGAGGTTGTGTGTGGACAGAGTTTTGATTGCGTCATCCTGGGACTTAAAAGTGTATACCGGCCTACTGAGTCCAGTAGACCTGGCGTTATTCCCGACTTCTTCACCGTACTTCCTTTGCGGTTCTTTCTTATCTCTTCTCCCTTATTCCTCTCTCTCTCTCTCTCTCGTCGTTCCGTTTTAGAGATTCGTCGAATCGTAAATAACGATCTGGAGTCGTGTAGATTTAATTTATGTGACGTGTTCTCCCCGGCTTTACTCCCCATTCCTCATAGGATTTTCCCTTCTGTGCCTTTTGAGTGCTTCGTAGATATTTTGTAGCCCTTTTCCCTACCTCGTTTGAGCTCATAAAATCTCAGCTCTGTAAATTCTTCTCAGAGATTTGGCTTCAGATGACATTGGACGGAGGAGTAATTTTTAAACTTCCCTGTTTCGACCGTATATACATCGGTATTATTCCGTTTGCTCGTTCGAAATGTCTCTTAACTTAGGGTCCCCGGGTGAAACTAGTACGTGTTATGAGACACTCGAGACTTTTCCAACAGTGTGAATCTTCTCATGTTTTATTTACTGGAATCGTAGATTGAAACGCCCAACACCGAATCAACTCCATCCTTTTTGTATCACCAACGACTGCCTTGAGGTGTACACCGACATGAGTTAGTTGGAGGCATCCTACCAAAGGCTTACATTTTGCATAATATTTTAAAAAGAGCGAGTCAACGAATACGGTAGCGTCGTAAACACCCCTCAAGTTTCTCTCGCATTTCATATACATAGAGGTGAGTGTTATGTCATTTGTAGTTATGAGAATGTACGAATGGAAACAGACATAAATGTACCATGAGAAATCATCTTATTTCTATTGCTTCTTCATTGAAAGTTTTACTGGCGGTGACTTTATTTTGTCAATGGATATTTTTAAAAAAATTAGCGTTGCAGTTATCCCTTTTCCTATGTTATAGTAAAAGTAAGGTAAAGTTGTGTTCAAGCCGAAGGTTGGTCTGGTTGTTAAGGGTAGGGATCTCCAAGTTCTAATTCCCGAGGCGAGTCAAAATTACACATCAAGATTAGAGGGGCAGTCCCTTTCCCTCTGCCGCTTGCGGTTTCCAAGAATAACCTGGTTCTCAGAATATAATCCGACTTGGGGTTTTTTGAAACTCGTCCAAAGGCTTGTACGGCGATTCGAACCTGGGACCCATTCCGGTTATCAGCCTAATACCACTACCCGCTGGTTCCCATGCCTCTTTCACTGTAATACTGTGCTAAAATTAAATACAGCACTGTACATTATTATTTCAAAGCTTAATGTGCCGAAATACATTTGAAAAATTTCAATAATGATTGTGAAAGGCATGTTGGTTTTTTCTGCCCGATGAGAGAGGTATGTTTTTATGAAGTTTGCAATGTTATGCGCATTGATTAAGGTTTGGATCTTATCAAGAGTATTTCGCATACCTACGAGGAATAAACTGTAAAACTTGCCATGGTACACCATAAGTAGACGTCAATGAGGGTGGTACAAAGACACTGCGACCGAAATGGATATAAGTATTACAATGCTCGCAATTTAAACAAATTCTCCATAACCCATCTTTCCTCCTCTATTGAAAGGTTCACGGCCCTAACAACCGTTTGATACATATCAGGCCCGTGAAGTGGATTGCTTTATAAAATATTCATCCGCGTGAGCCAGGTAACAGCATAAAATTTTAGGAAGTTCCTCGGTGATATGGATTATACATGTAATTCATGACCCGTCCTTTTTCTCGAGGCATTATAATCCGCGTTCCTCATTATATATTCCGTTCGAGACTTCCTCCGGCTCAGTTCTTGATATAAGGTCCTGGAAGCACGTGACTTCCCCACAAAGAATCCTTTTATTTTACTTCGCAGAGAACGCTTTAGAAGGAAAAACCTCTCGAGAGAGAATGCTTGTCATACGCTGCCCGCGATTTATGCAGCGTGGTCACATCTTCAAACGCTCCGGCAACGTTGGGAGTGAACGCTTTCCCGAGCGGAGGTTCAGAACGTTCAGGAATTCACCCTTCCACCCTTTAAAGCTCTTTGTGTATGTTTTATGCCCTTAAGGGATTAGGAGACGGCAGGGAGATGTATTTAGGCTCCTTTTTCCTCCTTCCCACGTGATGTGTTTCGCGCTACAAGAGTAGGTGAATATTCACCGTAAGATTGGCAAGTGGATGCGCTTCGTAGCCAGGGGATGGAAAATAATATTACCTGGCCCTTTTCTTCCCTATCCTCCAATGTGGAAGCAGATGCAAGGACCTTCTTTAATTTTCATGCACTTAAAATTTTTATCATTTCAGTATTCAAGTACTTTTTCACTTCAGTAGAAGAAAAGTGGCTTTCAAACTAGTACCAATGGGAAGAAAGATTTCACGCTTTCCCGGCGAATTGCAGTGATGAACTCTTCTGGAGCTCTACTTGTGTCGAGGTCTATGTGGGAGAGACAGGTCGAACGATTTCCACTCGACTGAAGGAACACCGAAGACATTTTCGACTCGGACAGCCGGAGAAATCAGCGGTGGTTGAACATAGCCTCAGTCTAGACCATCGCATTAAATGGGACGATACTAGGGTTCTCTGGCGCTCGGACAAATTTTGGGATCGCTTGACATAGGAAGCGATAGAAATAAGAATGGAGAAGAGGAACGTAAACCGGGATTCGGGCTATACCATCAGCAGCTCATGGAATAGAATCCTGAAAAGAATACAGGTTGACAGAGCGAGGCCAACGGTCAACGGCCAAAGTTCAACGGTCAACGGTCCTCCAGCTCAACAATCGGGGCTCGAACAATCCCCCACCGCCAGCGTCCGTATAAAACCAACGGACGGTTTAGTTACGTGACATTAGCCTTGAGGATGGGTAACGAGTCGCTACCCGAAAAGTCGGTAGCATTACATTCACTCACCAGGTGTAGTGCCCGAGAAGAGTTCATCACACCAATGGGAGGAGTTTTCCTATAGAATAAATTCATGACATTTATTCTATATCAAACATTTATTCATCACATAAGCTGATATTCTATTTAATCTTTAAAATCTTTTAATGTGCCTAGTTTTTCAAGAGCATCAGTGGGATAGGCAATAATGAACTGAAGTAGTGATAAGATAGCTTACATGGTAATATGAATAAAATATATATCTATAGTTGCTATAAATGCCTATTGGTATCGTTATGAATTGTTGTCTTCTGGGTCCGCCTTCTTGAATCGATTTAATAACATCCATCGAAAATCCTGTAACTGGTACCTGCCTGAAGGAGTGTGGGTTTTTCTTAACCTGGGGATGGACCTTGACAACAGAAGATGGGGCATTTCCTTAGGCCCCGTTTCCACTACTGACATTTCTACGACGGTAACTCTCTACCCGCGCAATGCTAGTAATGGAAACGCTCGAAAACGCCTACCATGGTAGATAGTCCTACTAGCATTGAGTTACCCTTGTTAGATCAGGGAATAGTGGTTACCGTCGCGTCTCTTTTGTAATTGGAACGCAAGTTAGTCAAAATACTGGTAAGAATTATGGGAAAACAGTTGAATCACGGATAGCGGTGAAGGATCGCGGAGTGTGAATCTAGGAAAACGTAGTTGGTGTGGTGTCTTTGTTTGGCTTAATACTTGATTTTTGTCTATGCTCAATGATGCTCCAGAGTTGTTATTACCTATGGTTTACATAATTTAATTATATTTTCCCAGCAATGACCGAACAAAAGAATTGCAAAAACTTTGCTCACGAGGAGACGGACTTGCTCCTTAGGCGTACGCGATAGATTCTTGAATAAAACTTCAAGTGCTTACACACTTCAATGTGCTACCATCTTTGCGCATTTCTATAACGATCGTCGATTTTCTTTTGAACTGGAATACTGGTAACCGCTATGTGACGAAAGCAGTGATGACAAGGGTAACTTTGTAGCTAACTGGAACGCAGGTAGGTTATGAGGGCTGAAATAACCGTGGTAGAATGTCAGTAGTGGAAACGGGGCCTTAGCGTGGAACGAGGGTTTTCCGTGCTCAATCCCTTGCGACTGAGGAGGGCCAACAGTCAATCCTACAAGTTCAACTGCCATCGGTCCGAGAAGGTTGCTATTAAAGCGCTCGTCCGTGCTTGTCAATGACCAGCCGGACACGGATAAGTGGGAAGCTGCGGCGGATTACTTTCCGCGGAGGAGGTAGACACGCGGAGAAAGGGAAACGGTGTCTGTGGAGCTCTGAATCAATATGGAGGCGAAGGCTCCAGGGTACACTCGTACGATCTTGATAATATATGGATGATTTTTCGGGAGTTTATGTCCTTTTTTTTGAAAATGAAAAATATTTAACTTTTTGCCGACATTTCGGAAAATATATTTTTTCGTTCTGCAGGACTAAAAATGGGATAATAATAAAAGGTCTTTATTGGGGCAAGATTGAGACAAAACTGTCTCTTCTACCATCTAACCCCTCGTGAAAATAAATATATAAATCATATAGTGGTCAATACCTAAAACAATTATAATCGGAGGTTAAAAAAAATCAGTAAAGAATACACTTAGAGCAATTAAAGAATGATAAATTAATACAAAAGAAATTTATGTACACAATATATCAATATTACATATATAACATGTGTGAAAGTGTGTGACACACTTACACACATGTGAAACTTTCACATGTGTGAAAGATTTTACAATGTGGGAAAAACGTGAGGATTATTATGCTTACATCCTTTACGCAAAAATCCACTGCAGGAAAACACCTACACAAGGAGGGGGGTGTGAAAAACCTGCAAAATCCTACTGACAGTAAAGCTAGTGTTTAAAAATAACTTAAATATGTATGCATGTACATAGGAAAATTAGTAGATAATAATAAAATTCAAGAAAAGAAAAATTACAAAAGGTATGGAGAAAAAAAATAGGAAATAAAAAAAATAGGTAAAAGGGATGAAACACCAATAACATAACAAAAAAAGGTAATAGGATTTACAGGATGTTTACAGTGCCAAATGTTTTACAATATAACTTTGTACAAATTAAATAAAAACTGTAAAACATTTGGCACCGTAAACATCCTGTAAATAATATTACTTATTATTGTTATGCTATTGATGTTTCATTCCATTTTAAGCCTTGAAGAAGGAAAAAAATACATTTTCCGAAAAGTCGGCCAAAAGTTAAATATTTTTCATTTTCAGAAAAAGGACAAACTCCCGAAAACTCATCCATATATGCAATAAAAAAGAGGTCTGGAATTCAACTTACTAGATATTGATAATGTTCTGGCTGTGTGGTACATGGCTTCCCATCTGGTCCATCTAGGTTCGGATCCTGGCTGAGTCAAACACTTCAGCTGAGTACCGCCTCCTAATGAAATGACTGTTTGTGAACCTTTAAGGGCAGAATTAGGGGTGTCGTGGTGGCCCAGTGGGTAGAGCCCTGAGCTACCGAGCATCAAGAGTTATCCCGGGCCGAAGCTTTCTTGTCACCCCTACCTAAAAACTTTTAATGAATCGATTTTTTTAAAGTCAGAACTTCGTAGGAAATCGCAGGTGTCCCAGGGAAGGGAATTGCCCTCCCCCCCTGAATATGTGGATTTCGCTCACCAATGGCTTAGTACGGGGTGAGCTTTAATCTCACCTATCATAAACAAACCTTCGGGTTGAATACTTTTTTTATGGTCAGAATATTGTAGGTATTCCGTATGGATCGTCAAACTGACGACCGTCATATAAAAACTGATGTCAACAAATGGTTTATTCCTATCCTTCCAGAAATGTCATAAATCCTTACTTTCCTCACTGCCTACCGATTCGTGATGGAGGAGTTTATCTTGTCAGACAGTACCCTAACAGTTCATATACCTATAAGTTAATGCTGGGCTTAAAAAATGTTACCGAAATCATGTTATCTTTTCTCATTATTTTGTGTAGATTAATCGTGAAAAGGTATACTTCAATCTGCAATTTCATGTTAAAGAATTCGTTTGAACTTGCCTACTGATGGCAAATTCTCTCAGAATCTAGAGAGAATTTCTCTTTAACAGAGGTATTTAGCGTGATTAGTTGATGGCAAATCAAATTCGTTTTCTTAAGATAAACGCGGTTTGACATCTCAAAAGTTTGACTCCCGACGGTGACTAAGATGTTGCGGGGAAATATCGGTCCTTACTTGAGTGTTAAACAGAGAGGAGGTCATGTTCAGTCATCCATCCGTCTGATGAGACGTTAAACTGAAGACTATGTTTAGCTTTAGGTTTTTGTCAATAGTAGGCTAATGTAGAAGGGTATGATATGTTATTACATAAGCTTGATCGAGATTGTTCTTGATGAATGTAAGTTTAAAAAGAGCTTTTCTCATTATCTGAGCCACTTACAGGCTCTGTTACTCGTTACCTTTGCAGCTTGGTATAAGTTGTGTATAATGCTATCTTTATGGTCGATCAAGATCTGTTATGTTGGGGAAAACAATTGCTACATTCAAGAAAACAATATTTCTTGTCGTTTTTGCATACAGCTATAGACTCGTGTTGGCGTTAGCATTTTTTTGTCTTGACGTACATACCTTAACTAGAAAACGTGTGGGAAAAGATGACAAATTTTTCCACATAAAACCATTTTTTTACGTCCAACATTTGAACTCGTTATCAAAACAGATATTTTGCTCCACAAAGAAAAAAACTATCATATCTGGGAGCATGGGCGTGACTCGCTTAAAAATCTTCGGGAATTTTGTTCTTAGCCGTCGCTTCTGACTGCTCGCCATAAGTTTCTAAACCTATTCCAAGGAAGTGTGTTTCATTTGGAAAGCGAATCTGCCCTAACTTTCATTTATGAAGACTTAAGAAATGGTTTATAGGGACCCTACGTGACCCTACGTTTAAATTAGCTGTTACTTTTGGCATATTCTCATGAAATCATGGGGATCCGGTTAGCATATTGGCTAGGATACTGGTTTCACATCTCAAAGGTTTGACTCCCGATAGTGGCTAAGATTTTGCAGGAAAATATCGGTCCTTACTTGAGTGTTAAACAGAGAGGAGGTCATGTTCAGTCATCCATCCCTCTGATGAGACGTTAAACTGAAGTATGTGTGTAGGTTTAGGTTTTTGTCAATAGTAGGCTAATGAAGGCGCCGGGTTTCGTTCCACCCTTCCTCCGACCTTTGACAATTTCTAATACTTCACATTCATTCTTAAAAGTGCGAATGGCCTTAGCTCCACTGAAAATCTACTATTGCAAGTAGAAGAATTTGGTTTTAGGGAGATCCAAATGTTAAGATATATCTTTGAAACATTACCATGTAATGGTAGCAAGTACACCAAGTAACATTTTTCTCACGCTTTTCATTTGATTCCATTTTCCATGGGTGTGTGCGAAGAATGTTATTTCTCTCACGACTTCCGAGACATACCTAATAAAAAGATATTCGAATTTTAATGGCTCTTTTTGGATGGCGTTGGCCCTCGTTAATTTTCCAGGGGTTTCAAGTTTCGTTTCCTTTTATTTTTGCTTATGGTAAATGTTCCCTTGAAATGAAGATCGTATCTCTCAGTATATAAATCTGTTCAACTTTATTTTTTCATTTGATGATACGTAATTTATCTTAACTCTAATTTTGATGGCAAGTTAACGGGATTTTTCCTTAGTTTTTATGCGGAGCCTAATTAGAGAAAATCGTATTATTCATGTAATGAATGAAAAATAAATCTTGAATAATAACTATTCTTATATATAAATTTATTATTATTCTAGTAATAAGTCTTTGAGTAAAGTAATATATATTACATATGTCACCATCCTATAAGTATGCATTTCACAACTTTTAATCGGAACATCATATAGACACTTGCGAACCTCGTTATATACGTAACATGTGGGGAGACACGTATTATTGTCTGCTATCCAGGCTTTAAACAAAATAGCTTTTATTCGCATGTTGGTTGCTTGTATCTTGACTTTATTTCTTCGAAATAGTCCAGTTCACTTGTGTAAAACCCCTTCAAAGAATTCATGAAAGCTAATTGTTTTGCATTAGATATGCGCCGACAGTATCAAGGTCTCATCAACTGGCCCTAAAAGCAGTCAGGACGAAAATAACTTTTTACGAGTCGACCCGTATCTCTCTAGTACATTTTTCTTCCCTATCTGTGACGTGCTCCTCAGTGATGAATTATCGATCGAAGGTGTGTTTTTTCGAGCAAGTAAGCACTCAATATTTGACGATAGTGTCGCAACCGTGGTACGAAAACTTTGCTTTGTGTGTTCTGTTAAATGGGTGACGTTCCCCCAGAAATCTGCTCGCTTATCGGCACGTTTTAAAAAGGTTTGCGCGTCGACGTACCTGTACACCAGTTCGACTTGAGCCACCGAGGTCGCGGCTCGAGAAACACTCTCGTCTCTCTTCGTCCACTCAATTAAACGAGACGAGAACGCCCTAATGCTAAGTAGATATAGACGGCCGTAAAGATAAATACATTTTTATATGCATACGGTTAAACGTCTCGAATAAATTAGGTAGGGAAGGAGAGGATGGACGGGATAGGAAAAAAAATGACAGGTTAACAGTCGGTGGGGATTCAGGAGGAGGTGGGGTGGATGGACACTTGGTAAGGGCGGAGGTTGGGCTGGGGGAGGGTTTGTGGAGTAGAGGAGGAGGTGGACAAAGATCTCTCGTTCGCCGGTGAGTTGCGAGCTGGAGGCGTCGCTTCCCGGCAGGGGGCGGCAATATCCCGACGTGCGGCCCCCTCCGGTTCCTGTAGGCTCGGCACACGGGGTGAGGTGGAAGGGGATGGATGGTGGAGTCTGGGAAATAAATAGTTGGTATGAAATCGCCTCATCCCCTCAACGGAGCTCCTTCATTTGTCGGCCAATCCAACGTGCTCTAATCTACATTTGAAGTCCGTTCGGGTTAGGACACTAATCTATCTCAAGTGCGCCACTTAGATTTGTTTCAATAGTTCTGGTGTACAATCCATGATAATTAAAAAAAACAAGATCAAGAATTTATACTGAAGCTTTTACGCCGCCTGTTGTCAGAATCCATCTTCCTGGTATCCCGTACAGTCGGTTGACCCTCGTGAATAACAGTTTCGTCGCCTGTCGTGGAGACTGATTCAGATTAGGAGGAAGTGCAACTATTCCACAAAAACCACCTTCTTAGACCAGGATTCAAAGCCGGCTCCCGTGAAATCGTTGAGCGCAGGTAAGACACTAATTTTTGACATGATCCACATGGCAGTTTGTCGGCTGAACTTATCGAAAGTCCATAGCAATCCACAAGAAAGGAGTCACTTTAGTAGCTCCACCAGTTAAAGTACTTGGCAATGCTCCAATGGATCCGAATTAGAATTTCCATTTTGGTGGATGTTCTTTTTTTCTCCGTCGTATTCTAGTAGAGTTGTGCATATCAGTTAAGCTGTCACAAATAATTTAACCAGCTAATTAATTGTCTGGAGGGCTTGTACTAAATTAAGTGCAAAACTGGCGTCCTCAGCAGTTCACAGGTATCATTGAACGACTTATCAAAACTATAAGGACTTCTCTATAGCATTTAGAGTTCAAGTTCAACATTGGAATTCTATTTTGCTTGGGTGACTCTTAGCGTAAACGGGTTGTCGTCCTTAAGGTTCATCTTAACATGAGTAAGTCTATGTGTTAACTTACTATAACTATAATGGCTTAGCTCCTTAGTCGACGCAACCATCATCTGATGGTTTACTACTTTCATTCGTGACCAGGATATTTAAGTTAATAACAACGGGGAAAGTAATCAGCTGAAGAGGTAAGTGGGTACATGTTCAACTTAAGTCCTCGTTCCCTTCAGTCGATGGATACTCCTCCTCTTCCCACAAGCTCTTCCCTTGCCCCTTACATCTCCTTACCACCTCCTGCGACCAAACGACCGATTCATCTGTCCACCGTGGAGAGAGAAGAAGGATCCGGGACTCGTTTCTTATAAAGTACGCATACTTACACCGGGACACCACGGAGTTGGATATTCCCGTCGGCTCCTTTAAAAACCACCCAAGGGTCTTCCACCCGCGCTTTCATATCGGTTATATTTATGTACTGGACTTTTCTCGCCCTACCGCCATACGACTGGGGGGGGAGCAATAAAAACGGCTCGGGCCGGGCCCGGGCGTGAATCGGGCCGCGTGGGCCATCCTCGTCGCCACAGAGCGGTCGAGCAATTGAATGGCGCCGTCGAACCATTCGATGGTCTCCAATTTGTCCAGTACCGGCTCCATTATGCCCATTCGGGTCCCTTATAAATAAGGCGATAGAGCTATCACGAAGGACGGAGATGTAAGCGCAGCAACGTCTCCTTCATAATGCGTGAGCGGTCGTTAAATTTTCGCGAGTGGAGTCGGGTTGCTTCAGTGTTGTTTGCGCTGCGGCAGACCTTTCGGTAGGGTCTACCTGTCTTCTCAGGCTTCTGGATGCACCTCTCGACTTCATTCACGACATTTTTGCTAACTCAAACAGTAATGGTGAGACTCCGGAATGCAGTTCTTTGAGATTCATCTACGGACGTTTCCTGTTAGCTTGGCGCCAGATTACTTAATTATTTACGTCTGTGACACAAAATGGCGAATTATAGGACTCAGTATATGGAAGATTCAATACAGTTATGTACGATAAATTGCTCAGGTTAAAGAGCCCTAAAGGATTATTATTTTTCTGTATAAATGAGTGATTTCTATTTACTATTTGTTGTTAATAATTTGAGTCGTCAATGAGGATGTCTCATTATCTTTAAAGTTCCAAGGTGTTACGAGAAAAAATCCATTTTCCTATTTTTGCATTAATTTATTGCGATCGTTTTTGCGCGGTATTCCAAAAATGAACTATTACCTAACATTTTGGAATAAAGAAAAAAATTTTCCGGTGCCTCGAAGTTCATATTTAGGCGGTCCGTTGCTCTTTCGATTTCGAGTAAATAAAATTCCGAATACACCTTATACCTACCTCTTGCCTAAAATATGCAGACATGTTGGGTAAATATACTCACTAAGTTTCGTTAAGTTATGGTACAGGAGTGATTTGGAGCATGTCTTTCTTTCGTTATTAATATACCAGATCCAGCTGCGCAGAATGATTTCGTAACCTGTTTCATGACAACCAAGAACACTGTGCGCATAATTTAGCTGTCACAGAAGTTGTAGATTTCTGTTTCGGTTAGGTGCTCCAATGGCTAAGGTGATAACACACCATCTAACCACCTAACATTAATTCTACACCGCTTAACGCAGTAGACCCATAGTTTTCGAACCCGCGACCTATTAGTTGACTGGCTGGCACGTTACCGAACTGGCTACCCCAACCGGCTTGGTTGTTTTCCCCCTAAGAGAAAACAATAAATATCCGTGATGGCGTCTTTATCTTTCGTCCGAAATCTAAGGTTTTTTAACAAATTATGCTTTATATTATTCTTTCATTGGCCAAAATCCCAAAAATCACACAAAACTACGGGCATCCCTAAGTCAAAAGATGCTGAGGAAGTCCTGATTTAATTCCATCATATTCATCTACTCAGTTTCGGGATCGGTGAATAAATTAATGTTGGAATATTTTCATGCTGCCAGGATTATATCATCCACACCAAATTTATTTGCATGCATGCTTGCTTTGCTATTTTTATCTTTTTAAATAGTGATGTTTAGACTAATATGTTAATACTAATCCTTTTAAATCGATGATGTGTAGTGCATGTTTGGTGAGCATTCACACTCTGCCACACACCTTTACGGTGGCTTGCAGGGTATTATGTAGATGTAGATGTTTATGACAAACTCGATCACAAATGTGGTGGTGGAATTCGAAGCTACCACTTTTGGGTCGCCAATGGGGTCGTTTACCATATTTTTTTATTGCCGAATCTGATAGAGTTTGTAAAATAAAAACATCCGTATTTTTCCGTTTTTTGATCCGTCAATTATTTCCAGAGTTATAAGCGGCGAAAAACTGATGTTTTTAACCCTTTTGGAAAAGTGGGCGTGGTGCAACCTCTGACGTATATTGACTTCGTCGAATCAGAACTGAGCCCGCGAAGGCTAAGCCTTATCGCAAAGGGGGGACACAGCTGGCTCACCCAATGAAAGCGATTGCGACAACATCTGTGCGAGCAGACCTTCCGAGAATCCCCTCCACTCCCTTCCCCTCCCCTAAAAGCAGTCAAGGACGGGAGGAAAATGACGTCAATGTTATCACAGCAGCATTTTCGGTGGGCGTCACCTTTTGCTTATTTAAATTTTTGATTTATGAGTGAATGGTTATGGATAGAATATTAATTTTTTCACTAAAATTCTTTTTTAGTTTCCATCTAACGATTTCGTGTACAAAATTGCGATTTCGGTTCCGAGTAAACGCCCCCATTCCTCCCGTTGCCTGCCTGTCCACAACGGCCAACTCGTCCCAGTTTTTCACTCGCGGTAGAACGTTATCCCCAGACTGCAGACAGGCGGGCAAACTCTCGGCGCGGCGTAACCCTTTCTCGGATGACCCACGTAGTAAGCAGAGCATCTTCACCGCCCCGAACCCTCATCTCTCCCCTTGCGAGACCACCGAAAAATCCCGAGCCTCAAACCTCCCCGTGTGAGCTGCTGCATACCTGCGTAAGCCATCATCATTATCATCTCGGCCGCCTTGCCTTTTGCATTCCTGCGCTCGGACGTGATGCTATTGCATCTGATCCCCTCTCTCCCTGGACCTCTCTCTCTCTACACCTGTGCCGAGTGAAGTGAGTGCCTTCGCTCCCCTCGGAAGTCTTCCCTGGAGCCGTCCGCCCCTTGAGCCGTCGACTGCCGCCCCTTAAAGGGCCCGCCCCCGCCCTCCCACTCGCCCCTCTTGCCCCACTCCAGCCGGGAGAGACCGCAGCTGATGGGCTATCTCCGCGACTCACGCGATAGCTCTGGGATTTTTTCCAGCCCCGCAACTCACGACCTAACCTTCCGGAAGCGTGCGAACATTCTGGATCGCTCAGAGATTGTTTTATTCAATTTCTTTGGGTTGTTTTATTGTTCGGACGAGTCGTGTCGCGGTGCTGCAGTGCCCGTTTGGTGACCGGGGAGTCCGGGTTTAAAGGCTCGCATCACACTAGCCGTGGTTGACGGTTACGGTTTTGCAGTCGACCAATCAGTTCCAACCAGCTCTCAACGATTGGATGATAGGAGCGCGTCGGTTATGCAGCCGTGGCCAATGAGAGCTCGTCTCGCGACCACGTGCTGTTTGTGTTTACATTTCGCGATATTTTGATTGTTGCTATTTCAACTGCTTCCTAAAATAAAAATGTCAAGAATACAATTAAAACAGCTTGTAACTCTCTTGCATTATCTATTTTTTGGGAAGGATGCATTATAATAGAATGCATTTTATTTAGGTGAGGTTAAATGTACTTAATTAATTTGTATCTTGTACTTGAGGGAGAAATCCTGTGTTTGAGGCAGCATAGAAAAAAATGTAAACAGACTCAGCACGTGACCGTGACGCAAGACTCTATTGACCGCGATTGCACAACTGGTAGTTCAGATTAACGGTCAGTGTGACTGGAACGGTTTAAACCAAACGTAACCCGCAACGGCTAGTGTGATATAGCCTTTAGGGGATCGGTTTGGTCTGGTGGATAGAGTACTCCCATCCCAGTACTAACATCCCATCCGAGGGCCCGGGTTCGAATCCCGGTAATGGCGAATTTTTCGTTGGTATAGGCAACAGTCCCTACTTGAGAAAGTACTTCGTAGCCTTGTGGAGATTCCAGCACTCCGTCCGTCCGATATAATGCTAAACCGTTGTCCCGTAGGCACCTGACGACAAGAGAGGGCTAATGACAACGCCGGGTTTCCGTCCACCCTTCCTCCGTTCCCTGAAAACTTCTACCTTTACCAAGACACTCAACAATCCTCTCTGGTGCAAATTGCCTCAACTGTCGGTCGCCGCCGCAGGGTTCTAATCCAGGATACGCGTCCTGGTCCAGTCCTGCTTTAGGCGATTTTCTGAGTTATAGGTCATTCTAAGAACCCACGGTTGGAAAGGAACTGTCTCACCTATACTATGAAATTTAGCAGGTAATGGCCAAATACCAAGCTCTTCACTCGACTGTCTAGCCGGTCTTTTCTGCACATTATTACAATCGTTCACCCATTATTTATGGAATACCGTAAAAAGCCTGGGATATTAATTTAGCTTAAGCTCAACTGTATCAGTAGTATATTTTAAAAATTTTATTCATCATTATTGTATTCACTTTATCCACTTTAAGGTTTTATGAAATATATACGCGCGAATATTACGTTCCTATCTTTTACTAATAGAGGTAAGTAAGTATAAATTTCTGTTGCTCACTTTGAAGGCGGAGGTAAAGTGGAGGTCGTTTAGATAATAAATTTTCCTTCTTCCGTGATGGAGGGTGCAGAATAATGTCGATTTGTCGGCGTAAAAGTGAACAATTTTTATGCTTCCAAGTTTATTATTTTCTTCCCTCCTATACTATTCATCCATAAACTAATGCGAACTCCCAAGTGGGAAACTCATTAAACCATTGATTTAACGCCGACGATAGCTACGATGACTTATCTTTTTCACTCTTCACCGTTCATTTCATGGCATTAACGGTCGACACAAAAACAAATTTGATGTCAGGTGAGATTTTAAAAGTAGATTTGTTTTATTAGCATGGTTTATTTTGTATGAGCAGCGCGTTTTTCCTGTTGGCAGTGGTTCCATTTTCAAGGCTTAAAACTATTTCATGTGGGTTTTAAAAAGTAATTTACGGCTCCTAAATTTCCACTGATAGTTTTCTTTACTCCTGGTTGTAAACTAAGAGAGAATTTCAAAAAGTCTATCGGCCATGAAAAGGTTTTACACAGGAACGAGAGCAAACAAACGTGTTTTATACCTAAGTATATAGGTACTACTTTAGATTTATTGTCAGTCTTATCACTCAAAAGTGAACAATTTATCTAGCCACCATCATAGGTAGGTCAGTTGATTAGGGTTATATTAACAAAAGGTATATTTTTACTCCTTTTCCGAAATATTGTAAGGAATTATACAGCAAGATTAGTCATAATTCGCACAAATACAGCTTGAGAATATTACCAAACTATTTCTTGTTGGTGACAGCAATAGGCGTTTCTCGTTGGTGTTAAAGGCCCTTAGCAATTTTCGTTTAGAACTCATGAACTCAAGAGTCAGTATGCTAAATTATGAATAATTTGTTTTTAATATGCTCGAGAAATTATGCTGACGGAAATTTAAACTCATAGTGCCAGTGACATTGGTACTTAGCTTGAATATCCTTTTATCAAGACATAAGTCTTGTGAGGTATACGTATTTACTGGTGAAGCGACATTTTTATGTTACCGGATCTTTCCTTAATTTATTTATTGTGTTTAACGTTCATCAACACATACATAATTATAGGGTGAACAATCCAAAGGTATAAATACAAAAATAGAATAATCTGGTCGCAGCCACAAAAAAATAACAAACAAATAATAATTACTAAAGATATCAAATAAAATAGGTCTCAGCTATAATAGATAAAAATAACTTTTCCTTATTCACTCCGCAAAACAAATATGTTACTTTTAAAAATTTGTCTTTTCTGTCATATAAGTCTAGTTCATTACAATACTTGTTATAGGTAACAAAAATCCACACTTTTCCAAGATATTTTGATTTCACTAAAAGCGACACAATTTTTGTTTTTTAATTTTACTAATACTTCTAGTGGGTCTGAACCTGTTATTCTCTGGGCAGCCTGCAAATTGTCTCGCTACAAGGCTGCCAGTCTGTCTGAGCAGACTCTATGAATTGATGGAATTGAGTTCCCTTGCGTGTCAATGCCTTTATAACGTGTTAAATGGAGCAAATGTTTCGAGCAGAGTTGGCTAGCCGGAGGACATGGAGGCGGATATCGAGAATGCTCACATCATCCAATGCTTCCTTCTCCCTCTTCCTTCAATTCATTCCTCTCTACCCACTGCCACTCCCCCTTCGGACCCTCCCACCTCACAATCCATCGCATCCCACCAAATCAGGGCTGCCAACGTTTGGATCCTTGATTCCAAGGGATGACCGTTGCATGAGAGAACTTCATCGTTTTTGATATATCAGGGTAAAGTCTCTGGATTCTGCAAAGTCGAAAGATATTCGGCTCGTATGGGGCGCTGCAGCGCCCCATACGAGGGGCTTGGACCGTGACCTCTTCGGTGCATCTTTTAGCACGTGCGTGCGGGTAGGGGGGCAAAAGGAATAAAAAACAATCCCAAGCGGTGTCTTTCTAGAAGGATGCATGGTCCACATGAAGACTACACACTTTTTTGGTAAAAGGACGTAAATACGAAGCATGTTTCCCGAACGTTCGCAACAAAAATTACTTGATCGCTACTACACGTACAATTATCCGCTCGCTCGATACAATATTCTCACCATTTTCGACCATAGAGAATCTGTGGAGGTTAGTGACAATGTGTACAGCAGAAACGTGGCGAATCCGAAGCTTTAGGGTTCATTCCAGGTGAGCAATGCAAGCGAGTCTCGGCATTTCCAGCCCCGGCGCGCGGAGTCGGACCCCGGACGCGCGGTCGGAAAATCATATGTATTTTTCGGCGTCGCAAACTTATTTTTTATTTTTCTTCAGTTTCGTATTTAAAAGTCTTCAACAAACGCTCTGATATAAGTCACTTGACAGGTCTCTCCCTAAAATGCTAGATATTCTCTACTTTATGTGAAATTTTGTCCAAAAACAGCTTCCGCCATTTTGTAACGTAATAGCACACAAATGTTATAAACAATCTTCGAAACTAAAGCATAGTAGAGACAAAGCATAGTGTTAATAGATTATACCATTTTTTATTCGATCAAATTCCTCCCACAATGACACCATCAACATAACTTTGAAGATATTCGGAGAAATTGGAAGTCGGGAGTTTTTTGGAAATTTTGTCATCTTTGAGCCCCTGTATCTATCTAACGGTTTAGAATCATGGCAAATGAAGTATTATTCCTTAATCAGCAATCTTTTGTGAGTATATGTGCGAAGTTTCAAGTCCATATCTCAAAAAAAGCGATTTTTGAATTTTGTCCAAAAATTTCCGGTTTCCGACCACTGTGCGCTGTGGCTCACCGGGGAGAACGATTCGCGATCCATCGTTCACCGCCGGAGATATGAAAGGATTAATTATAATTAGCTGGAATTATAGCGTTCTCACCTTGCATTCCGCGCGATGAAGATCAACACGTCGTCTGCTACAATCGCAGGTACGACCAATGTCCAACGCGATGCCCAACAAGTGTGTTGGGACCCATTGTGAACGAAATGATCCGACTCCATCGGCGTGACTTGAGACGACCGTCGCGCCATCAAGGGAACATGGGTTGTACTACGAACTACGTCTTTATTCCATGTATCGGTGTGATTGTGACGTTAAAATCTCTAATTTGACTCTCTGAAGTCCAACTGAAGAAATCCTTCCAGAAGAGACGTCCATAGTTTCATAAACCTCCAAGGTATGTGAATATATTAAGCGGGGTAGGAAATATGCCGAACTGGAGAAAGGGATATAACCGATACATGGATAAAATTGATAGAACAATAGGGACACTCCATCAAAACTTACCCTTACTTGTCTCTATATTATATACCCAGGTTCGAAACAAGGTAGTAGTAAGAAGTAAATGTTACTTTAGTCGGAAAAAGCTGGATCGAATAGCAGGGTGAAAAGCTCTCAGACATTGGAACGCATAACGTAAACAAAATAAATGGTGAAAAACGTAAAAAACTACCGACTGGAAATCTTTGCTCATATTATGCAACGCCCGATTAATGTAACATCTTGATCATCATCTTATAAGGCAAGATTGGAGGCTTCTGTTAGAAGGTAGTCACATTGGTTGAAAAATCTGAGAGATTTGTACATACAAATAGTCCACCCTCGAACTAATTATAGCACCTACCAATAAAGATACGATCGCCAACGTTCGCTGACACGACTCGGTACGGGAAGAATAAGTGGTTTTCAATATAGGCAATTAGGCTAACTATCTCTTTTTTTTAATCATTGTAAAAATTTCAATAGGTGATCGTCTCCTTTTGTGCGAGAGGTTGAAGTAATGGCTTTACTTGATGGAAAGTCAAGATAATTGCCAAGCGACGAGCAACTCCGGTGTAATCCTATAAAGTTGGCAACATTACGCCCAAGCCTCTTAAACCTTTCGGGAGATCGAAGGCAAAGGGACGGTGGTTCAGCATCGCGTGTGGGAAGCACTTGGAGGCAACTGGTTCATCACTCTCCCTTCTTCATTCTCCTCATTGGCCCTTTCTTCTATCTCCTTCCCTCGCATACCTCCGTCTCTTTCTCTCTCTCTTCCTCCTTAGTATCCGGTTCGCTCGGCAGCTTTACCTCCTTTATGCTGAGTCTCCTTTGCCTTGTGGGTCGTTGGCGGTTTTAATTACTCCACATTTTTTTTCACGATAGCTTCAGCTGGCTTCCCTGTTAAAATTATCCGCTGGATATTAAAGGAATCCTTCTCAAAGTCTACGTCATGTTATCACGCCATCGATCTAAATGTAGCCGTTCTGACCTAACTAATTTTGGGCAGAGAAAGTCGTAGGTTTTATGTTATTTTCGTATTTTTAAGTTTTTGTCAGTGAAATATAGAGCTTTAGAGCCTTTTCGACTGTGATCTCGCTTCCGATGCTTCGCTTGCTGCATGCATAGAGGAAGGAGGAAGTTACCGTGCACACTCTTATTTCCGTTATTTGCTCGGTTCTTAAGTATTGTTACTAGACTGTCCAAAGTATAAGATTGCTCTTGTCATGGTCTCAAAAAACTTCTAATCCTGAGCTGGCACTTAGTGTTACCAAGAGGTAAAACGTTTTAGCTAATCTCAATTTTTGCTCTATTTTTAATTCCACTAACAGTATTGCATATCACTGAGATAAATATGATTATCGTAGACATTCATGAGCAGATGGGGCATTTGGTATCCTCATTAGTAACTCTGAACTACATTTTTTCTGTTACATAGCAAGTACTATTCGATGCTGTCAAATAATAATTGCTCTTGCATATTTTAAACTCGTAAGACGTTATGTCGTTTGTTGCTAGTCCCTTCTTCCCGACCCTTTGCCATCTGAACTTGAATTTTTTCACCCCTTTATCAATGTCCTTCCCTTTTTCTTCTGCTTATCCTTCATCTCTCATTTAAAACGTTTAGCCCGTTGGAGAGAGGTCGAATCTTGGTTCGTTAAGAACTGTTGCACTGGAGGTGAAAGCGGTTGTTTAATAAGGTTGAAATAGGTGACGGAGGGAGAATCGATTGCTTCCTAGGTAAAAGCCTTGAAGAGAGATTTATGCCGTTGGTATTTCGGCCGATGTAGGTGATCCTATCTGAGGCCGAAATGCTTTAAATGGATCGGTTGGAACTCGAAGATTAACAGTTGATTCGGAAGATTTAGAGTGGTGTTCCGTTCTTCAAGTTGACCGTGAGATAAGACCAAGAGTACGACAACACTTTCGATTTTGGTGACTTGGAAAAGCTGCTATTTTGTTTCGAGCCGGGTATTATTTCCGTTATAATCCTGATTTTCTATTGTTTGGAAGGTACTCTAATGTGAAGAAGATACTGATTTTCCCCTCTATTGTAATTATTTCGCGCTGAGCATCTCGTTTGTCTAAGTTAATTCAAGTGACTGCTCCTCAAGCCATTTTCGGTGTGGAGGAAAACTGTAACGTTGTAATGGGATATCTCAACTTTCTTCTCTCATTACATTTATATAAGGCTGCGGAGTGGGGCCAACTTTTTTACCTTAAAGTTTGGTCGAGATGGGCCTTGGGAAACTTACTTGTTACTTGCTCTTATGCCACAATTATACCCATTAATGCATACGAGATTCCCTGGTTGAGTGTAACCTGTGAGTTAAGCGCTAACCTCTCATTCTCGCACTCTAATTCTGCTTAGGACAGAGATTCTTTAAGCATAATCTCGCCAACTACCTCAGTTCCTGGTGGTATTCCAAGAAAACACTATCCTCACACCGCTTACTAAGCTCTGTGAACTATTCATGGTGGAAAATTAATGCTTTTGTCTTTACTTTATTTAGCTAATTATTATTCCTCATATCAATATTATTTTTACGAAATGGAATTTTTATGGTTGTGTGATTATCCCTGTGAACGTGTATACCAATTCATCTCAAACAATTGGTTCACGTGAGCTGAATAGAGGTTTGATTTATTCATTTAGAATTTTCGTTAAAAATATAATCTGTGGACGTTCATTTTCGGCTCTTGAAAGGAAAATTAATTAAGATTTCGATCTTTACGTGAAATGCACGTTAATAATGCTTGTATTTTATTGACCCTTTTTGGTATCCTCTGGATGTGGCAGTCGTGTTCCATGTTCTTTCACTAGCAATTATTTTGTCTGAGGCACATCGAGGATCGGCAAATAATGTCCTCTGGAAATGTTCGATATTCATGCCCGAGTGTTTGCTGAAAAGGTACGAAGTTGGATGAGTTGAATGAGTTCGGCCTTGCCTACGATTAACTAACACAGTGCAATCACGCGCTGGCAGAATGTTTACGAGGTTTTATCATCGTGAGAAAATGAGAAATCTTCGCCCAACAAGTAATTGACACTGGTGTACCCTTAAAAACAGTATTTTCACGTTTTACCACCGAATTATTTACATTACTTATTTATTTTTTAAAAAGAATGGGTTTAAACAGTGTCACTGTATATACAGCTTCATTTTTTTGTCGATGCTAGTATTTTATACTCTTAATTTCAATAACATGGAGAAAGTTTGTATATGACCCTTAGATTAAACAGCATGTCCATGATTGTATCCGGGCCAGTACCATTGAGTACCGACCGAGTGAAAAATATCGGCTGAAAAGCGAGTGTGAAGGTTTGCGGGAACGGGACGTAAGCTGAACTCGAGTGGAAGCCGATATCGAACGTAAAAACGACCGGTCGAGGAACGGTGCATGTAGATAGAGCACAGCTGGCGGGATCGCCTCGACCACCCGCCTGCTTTTCGGTCCGGAAACTCCTCGCTAGCTACGCCCAAACTACCATTTTCTCTCTCCACCACCTCTCCTTCCCGACCCAACAACCCCTTTAATATTCCCCGTACGAAGACTTATTGGCCTTCCGATAAGGTGAGCCGGTCGAGGGCGGGTCGTATACCCGTGTATATATGCCTGCACACCGCTGCTCCGGGAAGGGCGGGGTCGATGGAAAGGGTTTTTCGCGTGTCGAACGGGTCTCTCTCTCTCTCTTTCTCCCGGTCGAATTGGTCCGCGAGTACACGAGGGGGGTTATGGGTAGGGTTGCGAGGGATGGGGCGAGAGGGTGGAGAAACAAGCGCGCCATCTAACCGCTTATTGGCACCTCGTTCGACAGTACCTACCTTCGCACTTTAACGGTCTCCTACGCCGCAGTCGATCGGTTCTCATCCCGGGCATGTTTGTGAAGTTCGGACAGGCGTGAAGCGCTCGCGTCTCCCGTATCCGTTCCTCACTGCATTCATTTTTTTTTTTAACTTTCGACCCTCCCCGTGGAAGTATGGGTGCGAACGCGATGTGAGATGGTGCCGAGATTAAATCCGCGGAGTGGGGTGCTCGGGTTTGAGTGCAATTTATGTGCTCCCTCCTCCCAACTCTAACGGGCTCTTTAATAACAGCTGAGCACTTCTGAGTGGTGCGGGAAATTATGATCCATCTGGTCACTGCTCAAACGGTTAAGTGGCACGATTTAATATCGCAGGGGAAAAATTATCACGCATCGTTATAATAATGATGGATATTATGACGCGCGTTTCAGATTCTCAATTGTTTATCTTGATGAGTCTCCTACGTGTTTGTCTTTCTGGGTTAGAAAATAGTCGTGACGCCGAAAATTAAAATACCATGGCTATTATGAAACCTGCAGGATACCATCGTTTTTGTTTAGTTTCCCGGCGCGATACTCTTGCATAATCATCAAGCACTTCGTTTCTTACGTCCAGGTGTTGTATCTAATTGCTTATTTCAATATCTCAAAGATAAATCTCAACTTTGTTCCGCATGTGTAGCACGTTACATTTCCTAATATAACAGACCCTTTGGTAATTGGTTACCTAAATATCTACTCTATTCCTTCCCTAATTTTTAATCGTAAAAATTCTTCCATTGTGCTTACTTAATTTCTGTTCATTTAGCTTTCATTGACCCTAACTGGTAAGTTGTTAACTTTAAAGTTTATTCCGTTGTCATTTTGCTAATATAACTTTTGACTACCTATTTTTGCGCCATTTTTTGCTGTAAATATTTCAACCTATTCACTACCTTCTTCGACGAGGATCTTCCATTTTTGCTATGCTTATAAAAGGTAACCTAGACTAATTAATGAACCAACTTCTAAATTATGCTTGTAATTATTCAAAACAGACGAGGTGGATTTAATTACTTTACGACAATGCATATCATGAGTTCCTGAGGATAGCGTTACAAAATACTTGCCTGAAGGCGAGAAAAAACCCCATTGGATCCGGAATTGAAGCGAAATTGGGCATGTTCTGTTACGGAGTAGTGCCTCGGCAAGAAAGAAAACGCTGATATCTCTGGGCAAAACTTAAAAGTTTATAAATTGGCAACAGTGCAACTACGAAAAAAGACAAGGCGTGGGTGGTAGGGTTACATGGGTGGTTGTCGTGGTGGCGTATTTCAATCCGGATTGATGTTATCAGCGCAGCCGAAGAAAAGGAACGGATAAAAAAAGACTCTCCCTTCATCTCTCCCCATCTAGCTCCGTCGAACACATCCATTTTTGATCCCCCCAACCCTATTTTCCCTCTCCTTCCCCAAACTTTCTGTCGGTTTCTCGTTTCGTGCATGCGATGTAACATTCTTTTTCTGTTTCTCCCCAGCCGGAGTTTCCTCGTTTCCACTGGTCACTTTCCGAAACTGCCGATTTTCCGCCCCGGGAGAAAAAGAAGGGAAATTATTCCGCGGCGGTGGCCGCAGAGAATCGGGGCCGGTTTTTCGTAATCGCGCGGTATTTGCGTCCGGCCATCGATTCCGGGGCGGGTTTGCGCTCAAGATGGCATAAGAATGATCTCCTTTGCTTGGCATTCAACGAGGGGCAGGACATTGCACTCTCCAACCTTTTGTGATACACATTTCTCAAATGGGTATCTCTCTAGTTTTCCTTGATCGGCCTACCTCCCAATTCTTATCCTTTATGCTGCGTTTATCTATACACTTTTGCGCGGTCATTTTGAGGATCGGCTCGCAGAACCCTCGTCATGGTTTGCACTGAGCGTTGGCTCAGCAATGGGACCCAATTGTTCAAATCAGGGCTTTACTCTCCTCACATTGGAATGCATAGCTGAAAATGGAATAAACATTTTCCCATGCATGTGCGTGCCTCAAGCTGAAGAGTGCGGTACGAGCGTGATTTGATCCAAAGTGTGGAATCTGTTCAGGACTTAAATTCGCTTCAGATTGGGAGAGGAGATGTACATGGAGAGACTGGCATGTAATGGCTGAGCTGATTGCTTAGGTTGTCCTTATAATTAGGCTCATTGTCGCTCACAGTTTTACATCCCGTCGAACGGACGGGGTGCTGAACCTGAAACGCTCTCAAATAGCGGTCAAGCACGGACTGGGTTTTTGTCGAAAATAGTTCTAGCCTGTATCCTTGCCGCAATTCATCTTCATCCACCATTACGACAGCGTAGGCAACAAATGCTGACTACAAAAGTCTAGTGTGGTGACACTTTGGTTCCTTCTCGACCTTTCTTTATTTTCACGTTATGTAAAAATTTTCTCTTGATTTTAAGCTGTTTTCTCCTGTGAACCGAAGTTTAATTTTCTAATAAACTGAACTAACGGTAAATATTTAAAAATCAAATATTATACCAATGGAAACTTCGTGGTTAGCGAGTGAGAGGTGTTGAATGTGGTACACTCCGACTGCAATTACGATTTTTATTTGATTTATATGCTGGCAGTTCACTCACTCTTGATGCATGTTTTCAAGGTATTTGATTTTATTCCACTTTAATTCCCTGAGGGCTCTCTAATGTGAAAGCTTTTCGGTTTTAATGATATTATCGCGGGTCAAAGGTGGGATGAAATTTTATTCGTAGGCTGTTAAGTAAAAGTGAGTCAGATGCAGTGTTGCGAAACAGCTGAAGGAAATATCGAACTGCTGATTGGAAAGCAAGTAGTAAACGTAAGGCCCTTTTATGCCATGCGGAAGTGGAATGTGAAGAAAGCAAGAGCAACATTAAAATTATATTGTAATGGTTTTCCTGCGATATTTCCAGTCATGCGATTCGTCATACTGACTAATTAACTGCCTTGTAATCAAATAATGACCCTCTTTATATAAACCAGTAGCCTATGGCGTCCTTGTCTCCCCTAACACAAATGGTACGAAATGCGCTACGTGGGAATATCTTTGACTGTTAAATGGCTTTCTAAGTACTCTTTTCCCTTAACGGGGTGGACGCTAGTGTCAAAGTATATCATACGGAACGGCATATCCTAATTATGAGATAGAATCTGCTTAATAAGCGAAGCCATAGACAATACTTTTATCATCACGATTTGAAATGGAATAAATGTTAAGTATTTTAGATACTCTTAAGCGTATACATCTTCCTAAAACCCAAATGCATGGCTGGGCGTGAAATGTTAGTTGGTAGATCAATGGATCAGTAGTCGTTCTGTTGGGTTATAGAGAGTCGATCGAGCAATCGTTCCACTAGTCTGTCGTGCACTTTATCGAAATCCATTTGCACCATTAAAGAGGGAAGTAGGTAATGGTTCGATTCGGAATTGATCAGGGTATACAGTGTGAATGTCTGATTTTCCGATACCTTTGTCATTATTCTGCGCCCGATTCTTACATCTGAAAACTTTCGGCCTAATATTGATGCATTCTTTGCTTTCAAACTTATATCTTATGAGGTGATAACAGCCAAGTAACAATAATGACGTATCGGAAAATCTAGTTAATCCTCTGTTTCATATTTTCTGGCTTAGAACTAATTGCCTGGAATTATGATATCAATTTCTCAACTCGTTTCCGAATCGAGCCGATGAAACTATTAACATTTGTGAATACTAGGCCATCGAGATCATTTAAAGTAGGCCAGAAACCATGTGAAAGTGGAGAAAGTGCTCTTAATTGTCTAATAACCCGATTTAGTAGTGTTCCAGAGCTATCTTTTAATTAGAAGAAAAATTTACCTATTCTCAACAGGAGCGGGCGATCTAAATGTACCGAAATGGCACCACTGTACTCAACTGAATATATAATTCAACGTGCCTATTCCTTTTGTGCTTTTTTTTTAAAATGCATATTTGAAAATCCTTATGTGTGGTCAATGCTCTAGCATCCTTTGCCAAAATACCTGCAGGCTCCTGGTAGTATAAGATGTAGATCAACTTGAAAGATTTTCGTGAGCACTTTTTAATGAGGGAAATGGTCCAGGAAAAGTTTCCGCGATATAATTCACCACGCCAGTCGGTCCAGTTATGTTTCACACTGTCATCAGATCCACCCATACCACGTTGGCTTGTTTTTTTTTTTCCTCATCCCTCCGTCCCCCACGCTTTGCACAGCCTCCCCTCCCCTTTCTCCACCTTCCCGGAGGTTAGTGGTGCGACGGCCGGCCACGAGCGTGCTAGCCTCCGGGCTAGAAGGGAGAGAAAAGGAGGCTGTGCTCCGTGTGCCGGGGGAGGGAGAGGGAACGTATAAGATATTAGAGGATGGGCAGATAAGGGAAGGAGAAAGAGCGGCGAGGGGTTTGTTTCGAGCGTGGCCTCGAACCAGGTGCCGTGAGGAAAGATCATGAACGTCATTTGCGGTTTTGCGGCGTTGGGATGCGGGAAGACGGACGATTTTTCCAACCCCTCGCCGCCAGAGGTACCAGGATGATCAAAGGGAGGTGGTGGATGCGAGTTTCTAGTCCTCGTTTTTCTTTCAATTTGATCGATTTTACTCTCTTTCTCCACATATTCCCGTGGTACTCCAAGGTAGAGTTTTAGGGCCCTTTTTGTCCCACGCGGTAGCCTTCAGTCCTGTCTTAATGGGGCATCGAAAAAAGTTTGTAAAATTACTGAACTTGTGGTATGTATGAATCCAGGAATAAGCAGCTAAATGTAGAGCCCGATTCGCGAAAAAAATTAAGAAAATTCGCCAATGCAATTGGCTCACAAACTCGCCATTGAAAGAGGTTTATATCCTTTACGACTCACTCCTTGAATTCGATTCATTTAATTCTACCACGGTTGGTCATCATGAAATAGAACTCTGAGTCGTGGCAGCGATTGAATTAATGTTTGCATTTATTTTCTAAAACCTTTACCTAAACATTCATCTCTCTATCTCTCTCCGATATGATTCCGCCAGTCACGTTTTAGCGCCCGGAGTGACCGTTACGATTTTTTCTTCCACTCCAGAAACTATTAAAACCTTTGGCTACTTTCACTGGAGTCTTGGTGGCTCACGAGAAAAGGATAAGAAAAAGTGTTTGGTCTCAATTTTCGACTCGCTCGTCGTTTAACCTTAATGCGCTCTTCTCCGCAACACCGGTATTGTTTCATTCTCTCTTCCCTTGTTCCGGAAGATTTTTGTGTTTTCACACTCTATTTCCGCGACTACTTTTCAATTTTTAACTTACGGGAGATTGAAGTGAAATGTAAGAATTTCATTTTTCCAGAAAACCAGTCTAAATGTAATTAGTTTTTCTCACACTATGGTGTCGAAAACTTAGTCAATCAAAACGTGTACTTCTGATTGAAGGAAAGTGGGGAAAGAAATCATACATTTCTTGAAAACAAGCTTCGTGATCTGTGACTTGCCATGGGAAAAATCTGTCAGAAATCATTCACTCACACCTAATAAAGGTTATTCGTTATTATTGTAATTATACTTCTCTACTGCCCATTAATTTGTTGTAGAGTTGTTCAGTTTGAATTGCAATGAAAAACGTAGCAATCCCACATGAAACATATTTAATAGCGAACTGCTCTCAGTTCATTGGAGATGAAATTTGACATAAACTAAGTATAATATCAATGAAAACAGTATTAATAAACAAGTCTTGAATGACAGAAAAGTAACAGTAAACGCCGAGTATTTTGATAGAAGCAGGGCTGTGGTTATAATATAAATTACATTCATATAGATAATTTTTTCACAGTTAAGTTACGTATTGCTGGTATCTTTCTGGGATACATTTCAGCTTCTCGTATTTTTTGTATATTCTATACTCCTGTCAGTTTTCGCTGCTATTTTTACATTCAATTGTTATCGTACCCTTGGGAGATGGTCTTTCAGTTGAAGCATACACTGTTGGTTGTTGGACGAAACATTAATGGCGTATGATTGTATCGATGGCTTGGGTGGGATAAAGGATACTCCTTACCTCCCCTTATCGTCCAACCACCTGACCGAGCTTCATAATTTAATTTTAACCGCGGCAGAGAACGAGTGGCAATTCAAAATAAAAACGCTCGGACATTTTAACGTGTGCATGATACGCGAGGTGAGTAGCAGGGCGTTTTTCCCGAACGATGTTAGGGGACATTTTTACGCCACCATTATTATCTTTTTTTTGCGTGGATAAGATTTGAAATGGCGTCGCGTCATTTTCCGCGTGTTTCGTCCGTTATTTCTGCTAATCTTTTCTCTCGTCCCGAGCAATTCATGCCGCCATACGGGGTGCGGTCTCGTTCGCGGCATCGCTCGACTCCGAATTTCCTCGAAACAAATGAATAAATAAATCCTCATCTTTTTCTTCTACCCCACTGCTATCCGCAGCGGGAACCCACCCATTTTCCTACGGTCCCCTTCCTCCTCGATATAAGCGTAATTACGGCCACTTTTCGCAGCCGCGGGGCTAGGAGTGTCTCTTCTGGCTTTTCGGCACGGTTCAGTGGTCGTAGGTCCGGGAATTGTGCTTGGTTCTTTGCATGTGAATATATTTGGGCATTGTGTATTAGTTATCTCATGAATATCGATCTATGGGAACCAAGTTATAAATAGATCACGCGGTATGCAATACCGCGATACCGAATTCGTGCCTGTTATCGAGAGCTATAGTATTTTCGATGTCGCATATCGAATCATTGGGCATTATCTATGAAATCGCATGACGTATAATATCGCAATGTATTGCAAAGCGATGCATATAATTTACTTTTGAACACGATATGGACTGGCGATAATTTATTAATACCGAAAAGCACTGTCGATATATCGCTTCATCGCTTGAGTCTAATTGGTAGGATTTTTGCCAAAATTGAAGTCTGTTGGGGTGTGGGTGAATTCTACGACTCCGCTCTCACCACCGAGAAATTCCTCCGCCCTTCAACTGAGTGTTCTTGCGCGGTGTAGCAGGGTACATATTCTATACTCATAACATTTGCATTTTTATGCCGCACGGGAAGCGTAAATCGCTTGATTTTATTCGCCCGTTCGGGTCCGCGAGGGAATTTCTTTCTCCGCCCCTTCCTCTTCTCCCCCGGACGCGCTTCTGGGCCCGAGGGCGGGAGTGGCCCTGTTTACCGCCGCCGTAATTGAATTTTAACCGCCAAACTACCAGACGTCGTTTCCCAAGTGGCCGGCGCGACCGTCCATGTTAATGGGACAGCAGTCCGTTCTACCGGGGCTTTTTTGTCCTGGCGTTATTTTTATTTCCTCTGCCGAAAATTTTCTGGTTTGGCTTCATTCCAACGGTCGCAGAATAGTTTCTCTCGAAGATTCAGATGTCGTTTCAGTTCCAATAGGAATATGAGCGGTTTTCGTATATTATTACACCGCCGTCATGTTTAAACTATTAAGCTTCATTACAGGTTATGTGGTTATGAGGACGGGAAGGTTATAACAACCCTTGTTATAAACGACTCCGAATATATCGTGAATACCGTACTCGGTGATATTAATAGAGTAATTATAGAATTAAGTTTTAACGTGGTCCTACATCTAAGGTCTCACCGTATAGCCTAACTAGGAATCAAACCCGCGATCATGGAGTTGTCAGGCTGATGCGCTATCGACCTGAGTACAGCGATAAGCGTATTAGAGATGAGTGACTGAACTGAATTTTAACCGCCGAGAATCTGAAAGCGGGATGAAAATTAATTTTCTTTAATACCTATACCTTACTGATACACGCATTAAGCTATTACTAAAATTTAAATGACGTTTTTTGTTATTGTGAACATTCAGTATCCTAATAAAATTTGGTTACTTGAGGCAGTCTGTTCACGTATATTTTATCGGAATTGGTTATTCAATTTCCATTTGAGAATAGGCATAAAATGCGCTCGAAATATTTGCGATGCATTTTAGAATTTCATACAGAATGAAGCAAAGCATGGCGTTTACTCAAAGGGGTGTACTCTTTCATCGCACTAAATCTGAATGAATATTCTTTAACCATCTTTAACTATCCAATATATTTTCCGTACATTAGGTTTTTTCTCAAAGCGTGAGTAATTCGACAGCTTATCCATTTATTTGTGTTTTTCGTAGTTTTTTTTGCCAAGAGCTTAATTACCTATATGGATATACTCTCCTACGTTATCTTTCCCGTGTAACTGATTCCCATGATCTCCTGATTGTTATTCTGGCACATTTTAACCCAAGTAAAAAAGTTAATTCCATTATTTGTTTAGCTCTTATTTGCTACAGGTCCTGGTGGGTTCGAAATCACTTAATAACGAAACAAAAAATTACAAAAAGTAAAAAACCTTTTCTAGCAACGTGGGTCCCGTTTCACTCGATTTAGTTTTCCAACGATGGCTTTTTGTTGTTTTGAAACTTTTATGGAGACAATTCCGGTCTTTAGCAGTGTGTGCTTCATATAGTTGGCTCGTTTTCGTTCGGATTCTTTACTTCACAAGCATATAAGACTTGTACGGAAAACTGAACACGAAACATTCGGTGCTTCAAATGTTGATTTCCTCTAAGTAGATAAGAGTCGAGAAATTACCTCTAATAAAAATATGTCACACCTTAAACCCCTCGCTGAATATATTTCCGTTCGGCTGTAAAGTCGCGATCGAAGCAGGGTAATGGGCGAGTTCCGGAAGACGTTCTTCCTCCTGGGTCACTCCAGGTGTTCGGCGGTGACAGTAATATTGTTTACTTACAGCCCGACGGCAACCATCCCAGTCTCCTCTAGAGGTGTCAAGCCAGGGAGATAAAACACGCTCCTTTTACGCGAGGGCGCCGAGTTGCGGCAGGTAAAAAAACAGCTGTTTTGATGCGAACTTTGAAAAGCCAATTCCCCGTCAAAAGGGACGAGACCCGTTGGAGAATCCGATAAATCATTCGACTCCCGAAGTCGTCCGTTCTGTTTGGCGGGAAACGAAGGCGTGGCTCACCTTGTCGAATTCAAGCTTCGCACCTGCGCCCTCACCGTCATGTCCTTGCTCAATCTAGCGCCCATCTCTCGCTATCATCTGGTGGATGTCTAGAAAACTGGAAACATTTAGCGTTCGGCTCCTCACCTATGTAAATATAGGATCGGTTTCCTAGCTTGCTTATCGATCGTACGGTTCCTGCCACTGTCTTGTTGAGTGGCATTTATTATAGTTTTCAGTGTAGCAGACTTGTCCCCTACTGGAATGGTCTTAATTTTATGCTATCCAGATGATTGCGTATCTTAACTTTGGAGTTAGTGGAGGTAGCTAGGTTAGACCACCTGCTGGCCCTAAAGTCCTGGGCTGTGGTTTTGTTTCCTGCCTCGGGAATGGTGACATGTTCATCTTAGCCTTGAATGTAAGTTTGATGGTATGGTATAACTTCTGCATTAGTTGCGTGTGACAATGAATTCCAATCCGTGAAAGAGTTGTATTTTTATACTTATAAGGGTAGTATTTAATATTTCCTGAAGTAGGAAGGCCACCGATAGCTAAGATCAATCGTCTCCATAGGAATAGGTGGGAATTCGAATGTAAGTAAGAGTTTTCAGGGAACGTAGGTTAGATGAAGAGGGAGGCTGCTTTGGAATCAGCCTACTTTAAAAGTAGTATGCCAAGCGGTCCACAGTTAAATTTCATTAACTGAAGATGGAGTACTTCACTTGAAATTTCCTACGCACAGTGGGTACCCAAGTCTGAACCGGCATGCTACCAAAACTATCTCTACCACAGTCAACATTCCAACTGGAACCCTTAGGAAGCCTATATATCGGCCACAAAAGCCAATCCAATCTTTCAATTTTAATTCTTAACAATTCTTTGGATGAATTTTATTTCAGTAACATTATCATAAACTGAGCATAATTTATAGATACGTGATTAAAATTTCAAGGGAAAGGGAGATGGGATCTTCAGAACTGAAAGCCTTTTTTATTGGGCACCAGAACAAACCAGTCCTTAAAATGGTATAGCTAGAGGTTACACCTCATGTCAGGATCGTGTTTAGCATTCGTTGCGTTGTCTATTTTTCTCTTTGCGTATCACTTGCCATTACTCCCTCTCGCTTGCAACTACGTGGGTGTATTTAAAAATGAAGCGTCGAGAAGGTGCTACTACGAATCAGGTAGGATTGCCTTCGATTCCAGGATCCCATTTGACACCGCTTTCTATTTTTGGTTGCTTCTCGGTAGGGTCCTCTTTTTGCTCCCAGTCCAGAGGCACTTGTTGATGTGGGTGATAGGGGAACCCGCAGGACCAAAATCCGGTAGGTAGGGACACCGTGTGGCGCCTCGGAGACTCCATACCTCCCCTTCGCCCTCCAAAGACACCATTCCTCCTTTCCGTGGCATCCCTTTCTCTGGAGGAACTGGCCGATCCCTGACCTCGAAGTCTCGAGGATAACTAAGGAAACGTTTTATTTTTTTATTCCTCTCCGGGTTAGGTACAATACGAGACCAGGGGGACAGTTCCTGGAATCTTTATATATGCTTTTTTTAAATCCATCGTTTCTTTGGGAGAGAATCGTGCGTTTATAAGGTTTAGTCGTGCGGACAATGGCGACGTTTCGGGTGGAAGCCAAGGATTTTTTTTAGAGAGGTTGATCTGGTGTTTGGATCCGGAATTTATTTGTCTCGCTCCAAGCACTTCCCCTCTTGTCGTTTTCTCATTTATTTCCCCCACGTCTTCCCTGTCCTTAATCCCAACCCCATTCCCATTCCCTTCCCCTATTCATGTCAGCTCGACAACCAAGCTCTCGACTTCTAAAGGAGTATCGTGGCTAATGGATGGTTTTTGGGTTTACCCAAAGTTATCCCAGTGCTAATGTGCGGACGACGATCGAGGTGTTGGGGTCTTCCTTTTGCCCTCACGAGACTAGTGATGTATTAGACGCTTGATCTCTTGTGTTTGAATATTTTGGCTCCGGAAAAATTGAGAGACCTTTGATTTTTCTTTAATTGGTCGAATTATTTCATATACCGCTATGTCATATCGTTCGACGGAAACCATCGAACGATTGCGATAGCAAACGCGGCTTCCAATCTCTAGATGGGTCACGAGCCCTTTATCTCCGGTTTTCAGGGCGGCACATTACTAGTATTTATACTGCGGCTGGATTTGATTATATAATGCAGCGTATAGACGCCGTCTGTAATTATCCGTCGTCCGTATTAGTTAATGTTTTGAAATCGAAACATCACTATCGATCCGTAGGAAAGTACTTAATCTTATTTCCAATACTAATTTTTCTACATGCGTGGAGGAAATGGAAGATAATTCATGATTGCGAGAATAATTAACCTGACCACCAAATAAAACTGCAGGCTTAATTTTTGACAAAAATGTATTTCACCAATCTAAAGGTTTCTGCGATTTTAATTCGCTACTATGATTTATGGCTAGTAATCTTATAAAATCTCAACCGATCTGTGGATCCCTTTTATTAAGGGGACATTGACTTCAAGTGAGCAATATTTATAGTTGTGTGATGGAAAATTAAAAGTTCAAGCTAAATGGTGATAGTATCATTAGGAGTTACCATCCAATTTACACTCTCGTAAAATTTATTGCCTCAATATATTTCTGATGGAATGAATATTAATTGGAAGTCCTTTTACAACGGAGGAGGAGGGTTTGTTTAGGACGTGAAACCATAATATTTACTTCGATAGGCCATAAAACTTTCAGTTCTCCTCAGAGAAACATTCATAATAACATGAAATTTTACTAGATTTCGTAGTAGATGGCAATGACAAAAGGCTAATTTGCGTTTCAAATGTGCGGATTCAGAAAGTCACAAATATGGATCGTAAAATGAGAGATTACCAACTTACATACTCATCTGTTACTTGAAAAATGTTGTTCCTGTCACTTGTGTCAAAAGAATACCAGATTTGCAGTTCTTTTAGGTATTGTGTGAAGTTATTAAAAAAAAGATTTAACAAAAATGCATCAATTTATTAATTAAAATGTCATGTCGTAAATTATGTGAAATTTAAGAAAAAGCAAAAATATAAAATTTTTTCCAAAATTTTTAATGCCATTTTATTCGCATAAGGTTTGATGCTTATTTTTTTCAGTAACATCAATGAAAATCAATTGCTCCGTTACTTCCTAGTTTTACATTCGATAGCCAGCTCCTTTAATGACCGTTGGCCATGTGCAACAGTTATATGGAAATAGTATCTGCTGCATGGAAATACCCATGTTAAAGTTGTCAGGTATAGCGAAGAATTATTGCAAAAAATACATTTTTTGACAAATTTTCAATTTGTGTTTCCATTGATTGACATGAGATTGGCTCGTGCTAATGAATTTAGCATTTGAAAAATCGATGAAATAAGAAGAGAATAATTTCAGATGCGCTTAGACTTCCACTATTACACTATTCACTTGTCAATACGTACCTAGTTTCTTGAGGCGAAATTCTGGTTTGAAGTTGAACTAACATGAATCATTCCAATTGTGCCACCAAGTCACGTATTATATAGGCTCCTTTTGCTGTGAGACCGGCAACGCATTTTTAAATCGAGCATTATCATGGAGGTCTGGTTTTTTTATAAGGCCTTCGAGGTTTTTGCCACCAGAGTATGTGGCATGTGGGAACGGGATTCTGGCTCATGAGCGCAGACTTCGAGCGAAATCGCCTGGCCGCAAATGTAGCGAGTTTACTGCCGACGACTCCTGGAACAAATCGAAGCCGCCTCTTTCCGCCTGTGGCTTCATAAGGAATGGTTCTGCCGTCGCCCTGCTTGATGTCGCCGATGAAGTGAGATGCAAGCAAAAAAAAAAGCTCTCTGGAACCGACCGTGGGAAATGAATGTGCCCCACGAACTACGTTCTTTTACTCGGCGTTGGTTTCCATTAAATCGGCTCCAGATGCGAGAATTTTGGTCGGGAATTGGTAGTTTTTAATCCACTAGTCTTCATCGAGCTTTTTAAAGCCGTCTCGGTCGTTCTGACTCATTTACATGATTACCTTCTGTACACAACAAGGAATATTAGGTAATTATGCGCAAGGGAGTATTCATAAAAATACAGAGTAAAGTTCCCTAAGGTAGTTCCCAAAATTGGTGGAATGCTATTCCCAAATAAATGCAATTTAAATTTCGGTTTGAATGCAACCTCAACAGTAGTCCTTTGGCGAGTGGTGGCGAGTACTCCATTGTGACCGATGATTCCTTCAAAAAAATTTGACGTGCGTTATCATTTCAGGATGGGGAGTGACTAGAAGGCATAGTGTTTTATTTCCTCTGGTAGGCTATATGATCTGAAAGGGCGTTTAAGACTATTTCCCAAGAGTCACTATTTATTGATTCTCTGTCGACATTGTTATTTCTCTAGTAAAAGATAAAAGGTTAAAGTTTTCACCGATGACCTTTGCCCATCTTTGAAGAATGTGTGGATATTTCATTGTGTAGTTCACGTATTGTTTCAGGGTTAGAATTCAGAGGATTGTGAAGTGAAAAAACGCGAATTTTTTTGTTGAAAATTCCCTTTATTAGTGCACCATGCACTTCCAATTTCCTTTCAACTTCTTCCCTATTTTCATTGGAATTTTCTCTCAGCATCATTTTATGAACGAAAATCGAAAAGGGGTCCACGGGATAACGTCCTATCCGACGGACTAAGTACTGAACTTTAAGTTCTTTCCACAAAGCACTCAAGGGAACCGGCACTGATGACTCTCTGCCCATTCCGAGATTCAAACTCAAGCCACCCCGAGGGCCCGGGTGTCGTCTTAACGCCTCTTTGCTAGCACACCTCATGTTGTGTTTCAGTAAAACCTTGAAGGAAAAATCCTTTCCTAGAAGAACTATTATTTTATTTCAAGTGCACCAACTGCTAAAATTATATCGCAGAGTACAACCTATTTCCCGACCCTGAGAAAATTACAGCGTCATTTCTCGCGTCGGGAGTCGAACCACTTTGACCATTAGGTTTCCTGGCTGTAAGTGCGGCATGAATAAAGTCGTTTTAGACGTTACCCTTCTCAGCGGGGATAATTCGCTTCGCTATATCATTTCCCTTTTTTTCAATCCTGTGTGAGCGTATTGCATATGTTTTTTACACACACACATGAGATAAAACGCTCCAGCTAGAGCAAGTCCTTGCGGCTAGAACGTCCATCGCCTAATCTTTTTTTTTTTCTCCCCTCTGCCCTCCTCACTTCTTACATATTAAGTGGATGTATATGGTTCGGACAACTTATTAACTATCTCGCTTCGGAAACCAGTTTGGACCAGTTTCCGTGGCAAATAAATGAGAGGCACGGGACTCCTCCGGCGGCTGGCCGCTCTGTCGAGACCGAATCCATGCATAACAAATGACACGTGGTGTGTTGGAGGGGGAGGGGGTTGAAGGGTGCGGGCGGCGCCGAGGTTTGGTGTGCTGCTCTCTGAGAAGGTAGAGAGATCTTGGAGATGGGCATGGGGTTCTTGAGCTAAAAGAACGTCTTATCTTCTGCACCCTCAGGACTCTTCCTGCCGTTTCCTCCTTGGAATAAAAAATTACTTTCAATTAGTCTTGGATTTTCGGTTATCCGATGGCTAAGACTATATCATACAACCTAACCTAAGCCTAGGCCTAGGACTGTACAAGCACAATATCCATGCCCTGGGCGGGATTCAAACCCGCGATCTGTAGGTTGCCAGGCCAGCACGTTGTCGACCTGGCTACAACCACCGACAGCTACTTTGAAAATCATAAACTTTTACTTCAGGCACTGTAAATTTTACCTCTTACTAAGCTATGTAAAAGTTATAATAGATTCAGCTTTGACTGTTAGTTTCTTTCTATTGTATATGATTATTTTGTGTTATCACGGGCACTTGCAGATATATCCAATTTGTTTTTCCTTCTGAGGATTCTCATCTTTCTTCAAAAGTTATATTTAACGTGCTCTCAACTTTGGAATTTATATCGAGCATTCTTAATCAAGTTCAGATTCAAGTGAAATAAGATATTTATGCACCGAGCTGGATTCCGTCCACGACCTTCTGGCCACCAAAACAGCCAGTGTTGCCAACCAGTTGTCTTTTCTGTCTACTTAAAAGGCTTAGATTTTACGCAGTGATGATATATACGTATTCTTATAATTGGTAAGTTGATTTTCAGACCTATTTTTTAATATACATAGATGGTTTTTTTCAGGAGTTGAGGTCCTTGAGAAAATGAAAATTTTAACTATTTGTACAACGTCTCGGCAAATATATTTTTTCCTTCTTCAGGGCTTTAAATTCACCTCAAAAGAAAAAGAAAAGCCCTGAAGAAGGAAAAAATATAATTTCCGAAACGTCGGCCAAATAATTAAAATTTTCATTTTCTCAAGGACCTAAACTACTGAAAAAAAAACATCTATGTATTCTTATACTTCTTCCTCTCTCATATCTTCACGTACTAGAGGAAATAATCGTTGTCAAGTGTGTTATTAAAACGTAGGGGAGATTGCTATTATATTCATAATAGATCAAAATTGGAAAAATATTTTTATGATTTCATAGTTTTTTTTATGTATTTCAATGTAATTTCAAGTTATTACTTGTATTATTTTAGTGTTCGGGTCATCCGAATTGGTTGAGGAACCATGAGTTGCATCCGTGGTTTTGAACCATGGACGCGTAAGTTCACTCGCAGTTGTGAGAACCATGGCTAAGACTATTTTTTTCGTCTGGCTAGAGAGTCTCGTCAAAGTGCTCGCGTCGCTTGATGGTCAACGTACCCAACCGTTCGTCCGTGGGGGATGTTGATCATCGTTCGTCCATGTACGAAGCCGGGACCTTCTCGCAAGCGAGGGCCCGAGGGTTGGATGCGAGGAGGGCGGCAAAAAAGTGCACCCAACTCCCTTCCTCTCTCTTCTCACTCCTCATCTACGGAGGGTGGAAGGGATTGGAAGATTGGGTCCGTCCCACTTGATTCCCTCCTGCTTCATCATTACAGTTTTTTGCCCGGCCACCCCAACACCTCCTCGCCAACCCCACCCAAGCAATCCAACCTCAAGGAGTCTCCTTTCTCCCCAACGCGTCTATCTCAGGTCTCGCGCGAAAGAAGGGCCTCGCATCTGCAGACTTTCGCGGGGAACGCGTGGGGAAATCAATTTTTCTGTCTGATCTAGTAATTATACTTCTTTGAGTCCAGGTCTTCAGGCCAGCGACACTTTTAGCTAGCTAACACACAAGTTGCGGGTTCGAATTCCTCTTCGGGAAATTACTGTATCGCGTTTACCTAGGAGTCCGACTTCAGCTACATGTACACAGTTACCATTAGAGCCACTTGTGTTGTGTAAGAATGGCCAATCATCACCTAACATACAACTGGTATATGAAGCCAAAAGTATGTGAATGCGTCTTTGAAAATTATATATTTTTTATACAATTATCCGTCATATACTTGAGGATGGGTAGACTCTGGAAAGGAATATATTTTTATCAATGGGTTTGTTTACATTCACGATGATATTATTACAGTGGGTATGATATACTGAGATTTTCATTCGTTGACAGAAATAAGAATTCTTTTCCGGGCTTACTACTAGCCAGGCTTCTAACATTATGTCTACCCATTCGGAACTCCAGAAGTTCGTAGGGAGAAATATTTCATTGATATGTCTAGGATAGAAGATACTACCTCTGTAGTTTGATCACCTAAGGTCTAAGTCTGCTGTTATGCTTTTCGTAGATAAGATGAGAAGTTCAAATCCTCATGCATTGTCGTAAATAAAAAAGCAAATCATCAACAGAATGGGATCCCATTCATATTGATGTCATAGGTAGGAATAATCAAGTAGCTACCTAGAAATGTTAGTTTCCTTTCCGTTTTGTTCAGTAAAGTTTGCATGTTAAGATAACCTTGCAATCCAAAGTTCGCGAGGGTAAGCCACGTCGAGAATTGAAATTGTGTTTGTCTTAAGAATAATTATAAGTTAAATTGTGAGATATTATCTCAGCATCAGTGGAAACTGGAACCTAATTTTTATGCTGCTGCTTCTCCTATGGGCTTCTTTTTTCAGATGCAAAATTTGCGAATCTCCTCGTATGCAAATTACGCTGTCACATGTTTGTTAGAGCTATCTATCCGTAGAATCACAGTGCTCCCGTTGGCATTAAATACCTTTTCTCTTCATCTGGCCGTTATGATACGCGATGTCCGCAATGATATTCCTCCCTATCCTTGCTTCTTTCAGTTGTAATCATATTACGCGTAAGTGGATCTCTTCTTCATTTCGAGTCTTGTGAATTTTCATGATGACGAGCTGTGGTAGTTGTTGATTACTTCGATGGCTCTTTATATTCAAATTACTCAGTCCTACTCTAACTTACGTTATAACGCTATTCAAGTTCGAGTTTAAAATAAAGCTATGTACATATTTATATTTATTTGTGATAAAGTTCCGTCTTCTTTGACCGACACATGATCGTTGACCGCTCGGAATAATAATTATGTGTAATATGTTCAAGGATTTACATCCCCCTAAGGCTTAACTTAATTTACATCCCCATGCAATTAAGGGGTTTAATATAATATTACAAAAATACCAAGTGACATTTTGTTTGCAGTGTTACAATTTTGTATTTGGGTCAGCGGGAGAAGCACATCATAAGCAGTAATAATAAATATGAGCTAAATGCAAAAAAATTGATTACACAAAATACAAAAAATCACAAGGTAGATAGAACAATATGAGAGATTTTCATTTGAATGTTACAGATAGAGGAATTTTTCTTTCATAAGTTTGAAGATTTTATAGAGAAATTTTGTGGCTATCTATTCAACTTGCTCTATAATCCTACTCGTGCAAAGTGATGGTGCACTTCGTGGATGTATTGATAGCAAAATGTATATTTGTGCATTTATTTATAATCACGCTTTCAGTCTTCTGCGTCCAACATAGACAAATGTGGACATTTTTAAGTAATTTTCTCGAGTGCCCTCTTTCTCTGAAGCGACTGCAATCTTCGGCGCGGAGTTTTTAGTTCAATTTATAAATGTACGTATATCTATTTTTTTATGCCCTCTCTCTCGCATCCTGCATCTTTCCTCCTCCTCCTCCCACCGCCGCCCCCCGCCCCTCTTATGGACTTCTCTCGAGTCGAGCCCCGGGCAAGAGCAACCGGTCCGTTGGCGATGTTGCCGAATCTCTTTTTTGAGGTTCCGCGCCGTGTGTGTAACTGCCAGCCACGGAATAAGCAAAGGCGGACTCCTTTTATGCCCTCCCCAGTTTCTCTCTCTCTCTCTCCGCCTTCTTCCTCCCTCCTCCTCCCGCTATCTCCTTCCTTTTCCCTTCTCCTTCTGCATCTCCTGCCACTTACTTCCTCCTTGCCTTGCCACCGAGGGCATCCCCCTTTTCGGCACAAGCAGACGAGATGTGTCGGGAGAGGATCGCAAGCTTGCCGGGGAATCAGAATGGCGCGGGCGTTTAATTGCACCCACGCGGAGTAATTGAATGACCGCGTTAATTTTCTAAGTCCCTACCATTCAAATAATATCATTTTGGGTGAGTAAAAAACCGTAGCACTTTTCCACAATTATATATTTTTTTATTTAAAAAATTACACTACACGTGTTTCGGGTTCTTAAGCCATCTTCAGATATACACTCGCACCTGAGGTGCGTACACCTGAAGATAGCTTAGTAAGCCGAAACACTTGTAGTGTAATTTATTAAAATTTAGAAAATACATTTGCGGAAAAGTGCTTAAGTTTTTTTACTCACCCAGTATGTATCACTTCCACTCTTTGATACCTGAATCAGTGAACAGTATCTTTATATTAAACCAATTTTTTTCACGAAAAAGTGGCGTGATGGAGATGTCCCAAAATAGGATACAGGTAACTTGTAGAAAGGTCTCTTTCTACAAGTTTCTTTATTAATTGCAGTAGAAATTTAGTTTCAAGATGATCTAATCTTCTAAAGCAGACCATACCTTCCGTCTTCCAGTCTGTTTCTCTTACCAAATACATATGGTAACTTTAAACTTAACTTGAAGAAGTTATCGAAATTTTTTGACACAGAAAACAGAATTCAAATTGGTATGAACAAGTAAGTCTTCGCTTAAGTTAAAGAGCTGTTATTAAATCCGTCCCAGTTATCTTCGCAGCAGTAGGATTCAATGTCCGTATACTCCAACTGCAAATGCGTTATCGCACCACGTAATTCAACTTCATCATAAGCTTCCTAAATAATAAGTAAACAATCACGTTACCCACACCCATTAAAGGTTACGAACCCAGAACCTTTGGCTGGTCAAGCCCGTGCTTCATTTACCTGACTACTGCATCTGGCTTTGGTCAACTATGTCAAAAAATCTCGATAACTTCTTCAAGTTAAGGTTAAAATAATTACATCGATAACGTAATAGAAACAGCCTTCTTTACTATTTATAATACTCCCAGGCTTTGGAAAATCGTTGTTAGCTACTCTATTTTTATGGAATGAGTACTTATGTCAGAAATGGAAGTGAAGGACAGTAGGGAAAATTGTATGATAAACGGTTACTACGCCAGGCTGCTTGATGTTCATTGTAGCGAAATGAACCTTAATATACCGCTTTGACCCTATGTATATCTAACCTATATTTGACCTAATATCTCTGATGTATCAAAAATCGTCACTATGAAGGCTAAACTTGGAATGGCCGGAAACCATGATCGGATTTGTTATTGAAAATAACGCTAAAACGAGCCAATAAGTCGTCTCTCATTTGAAAATTCATGGCTGAATACAGTTGGAAAATTTATTTTGAAGATAAAGGGTATCTCACTCTTGTGAGGAGTACCTACCCTAGCCAGTTCTCCAGCCACTAACCTCTTCGCAGCGGTCCAAAAATCTTCTCTCTTCCGAACCCCCAGTTTCCCGCTCACCCTTCTCCGACCCTGAATTATCGGAGAGCGGAGGTGAAAACTACCCCTGAGGGTGCCGAGAAAGGGGTCTTTGTAAGGATACATTAGAGTTCGGGAGTGATGGAGAGAGAGGGAATGATATTCATTCCTCTTTGGCAGCGTGGTGGGTGGGGTGGCGGTAGCCGAAGGCGTTCTCGGGAAGGGTGGGCTGTGGGGGTGTGGTGGACTGGCGAGGGAGACAGGTGCATATCACCTCCTCCCACGACCCTCGAGACCCTTACCCATCACCATCGGCTTTTATCCGGGGGCCTTTAAGGTCCCCAAATGCAGGAGGTAGGAGGTGGGCTACCCATTCTCACCTAAGCCGAACGCACCGGTGTATCTCCGAGGGCTGACTTTGCTACCTGGCGAATGGTGATGGGGGAGTTTTCTTTTTTACGTGGCGGAGTCATCGGGGCAGGTTTTTATTGTATTCCACGCCTCGGTCGTATCTCAGGTTTGAGATGGATGATAGTGACTTTCTGACACTATGAAATTTCACGGGCGCATAGTGCGTCTTGGACATTCCAAGCTTCATTTGTTACATGTCTGTTGGAGCAGGTAGTTGGATTACGCGTGACAGGTGATCAACGTGTAAATTCTGGTAAAAGGCAAAACTATAAACAATCATTCTATGTATCATCTTTATCAGATCTGTTTGATACATTTGTTTTGGATCAGATAGTAGATGGGATTATGTGTCACAGTTAATGTTTATAACGTGAGAAATTCGGATTCAAGGTTAAACCATGAACGATCGTTTCATATATCATTGTCCTTAACCTTTATTGCTCTATTTTTTAAATTTGTTCTTTACTTCTTAGTTCCTAAACAAATTTTTCTTACTAAAATTAATTAATTTCACTCAACTTTGATAGCTGTAGGTGTTTCTCGAAGGCCCTAAAACGTAGCAGCAATGGGACAGTGAGGGACTCTGTGGGCGTTACGAACCACCAATTTTCGAGAAAACGTTAAAAATGTCACCAGAAACATTTTTTCCGATGCTGTGAACTTCGGAGTTAATAAATTTTCGAGGGAATCGCCTCTTTTCCACCCGCGAGAGCTTCCTGCCGAGCGTTCGACTACCTAGTAGAGGCCTCCCGGGTCGAGTTTTCATTTCTGTATCCCTTTGGGCTACCAATCGGGAGTGGAAAGTAACATATCACGTGCCGCCTAGGCCTTCCCCGTTTTCATTTGCGATCGTAAAAGTCGAATTTAACTTTTTATGGCCAGGGTGCATTGATGGGTAATAAAAACAGAGCGCTCAAAAATGGGTTACGACTGCCAACTCTAATTTTGGGCAAGGCATTGTTACTTCCCATTGTGATGAAAAAATGCACGAAGGCATCGTAAAAATTAAATCTTAAATGATTAATTGTTTAGCATAAACAGCCCGAGATTTTGCATGACGTCTTTTGATATTATTGGCGTGCATTTATGATGCTTATTTAAAAGACTTGGCATTCAATTACCTGGGAGTAATTTTTACTACGTATATCATCTTTTGGTACGCAGTGATTCAAATATTAAGTAACGTTAAGATTAATTGGACTCCGCAATCAAAATGAAATGACGCTCCATAGAAATCACCAATTGATAGTGTTTTTATGAAACACGTGCGTTTTAATGAAGTCTTGATGTTAATTACGATTAATTTGGAACACCTTTTGAAGAACCATAACTCGATGTTCGCGAAACCCTTTATTGATCATTAATACTTAATGCTGTAGTTAATTTTTTACTGAGATTTATCAAAGATTTTATGCATAAATAAAAGTATGTGAGGTGGGTTAATGAAAAGAATACTGAATAACGAAGTAAACACCTAGGTTTCTTATCATTTTTATCGTCGTGTTTTTGAGTGAACTCTAATACTTACAATTTTATTGCGTAGATATGATTCTGTCGCTGTACAAACGTCTTTGTTGTTGGACGGTGGACTTATTTCTTGGCTGCATGAGTTAATGATGAACTCATTGCCTTATATTCCTGTACTGAAGTAATATTTGTGCTTGAATCGACAGAGCGGATTATTTCCTTAATTTCATCTAGATCTGAAAATACCCTGCAAGCTACCATAAATGACTATGGTGCGGGGTGAATTGATACCAAACATGCATTACACATCATTATATGAATAAAAGAAAACTTTGTACAATTCCACAAAATATAATTAAATAGTGCTCGACCGACTCCGACCTTTCCAGGTCATTTTCAAGAGCTGAGTGACATAGAATGCTCACCTAAGGGTATAAATTAGTTCGGAGCATAGGGGGAGGAGGAGAGAAGAACAAATTCGAGAAAAAGAAGAGGAAAGAGTAGTTACTAAGGAGAAGGGGGGACGGAAGGCAAGGCCATTGGAGGGAGGATACCGCCAGAACACTGGTTAAGAACAAATTATCATTTACAATGACATCATGCTTAAAAAAGATTAGTAGCTATACTGTTGTTGAATCATAGTAATTTAAACAAGATCTAAAGAGCGAAGTAATCATGCAAAGACATGCTGTTGTTGTGTTCGATGAGAATGTACGAAGTGGAGTCATGCAAAATTTCAACACGCATCTCTTCCTCTCTTTCCAGGTACATCCACAGCAAAGAGAAGCCGTTTGTGTGCGGGGAGTGCGGCAAGGGCTTCTGCCAGAGCCGCACCCTGGCCGTCCACCGCATCCTGCACCTCGAGGAGTCCCCGCACAAGTGCCCCGTGTGCAGCCGCGCCTTTAACCAGCGCTCCAACCTCAAGACGCACCTTCTCACCCACACGGACCACAAGCCCTACGACTGCCCGTCCTGTGGAAAGGTCTTCCGGCGCAACTGCGACCTCCGGCGACACGCCCTGACTCACGCCGTTGGCGACGCGCCCCCGGACAACCCGCCGCCCCCTGGAGGAGGGCCCCCGTCCTCCACATCCCCATCTTCGTCCACTGCCTCCTCGTCTTCCTCGCCGCCCCCGAGGTTGGTCCACGCCAACGCCCCCGAGACCATACACGTCACTTCCGGGGATGAACGGTCCAGGCACCACCATCATCACCACCACCACCATCACCACTCTCCCGAGAGGCACCATCGAGGCCGATCGGAGGAAGGGGAGCGCAGGAGATCAGCCAGCAGTGAGGTCGGTGGTCAGTACCAGCCTTCCACGTCAACATCTTCTGGAGCTCCCTCCGGACCTCCCTTCTTCCGCATGGGCTACGAGGCCCAGCAGCAGAGGTTGATGCTGAGGCCAATCAGGAGCTCGGCATCCACCAGTTCGAGCCCTGGCACGTCCTCTGCCTCCGGCGGCGCCAATGACCTACTGCCCGTGTCCATCAAGAGGCGCCCGTACGACTACCTGAGACCGCCGAACGCTTCTCCCTCGACTTCCTCAGGAGTGCTCATCATGTCGTCATCTTCCTCCGGGAGATCCGACTCGCCGCCCACAAGGCCCCCGCCGGCGCCCTCGTCGCCCCCGGCCCTCTCCGGGTCCGCACATCAGGCCCCACCACCTATCCACCACCACCGTCCACACCAGTCGTCGACTTCTTCGACTTCTCGGGATGGAACCAGCAATGCTCCGCCTCCGACGTGCCCGCCTTCTCCAGTAGCCGGCCCGTCTTCGCACTCACAACCGCGGTCCGTGTCACAAGAAAGTGTCTCCGGAGGTTCCCGGAAGATAGACCATCCTGCTGATCCAGGGGGAGGTGCAGGACCTTCTGGGTGTTCCCAGGCGTCCACTTCTACCATAACGGTGCCTCGCGTGGACGGTCAGCCGACGTACCAGCCTCAACCCAAGCCGCCTGGACAGCAGAGGCCTTCGCAAAAGATGCACGGGTTCTCCATCGAGGACATAATGCGTCGGTAGAGTCGTGTGTAGGGTTACCGTTCATTCTTCATCATTGAGGAATGTTGGGTTAAGAAGCAAGACAAGTTCGAGTTTCAATCAGAAAATCTGGTGTTTTAGAAATTAGTGACTCCTCGTGTCTCATTGATAGTTCTTGGTTGTGTTAAGCGATTTACGCATTATGAGTGGAGTATAGCGATGTAGCCTGCATCCCAGTATCTTGTGCTTGATGTGTGCATCATAGTATGAATTTGACTGACATTTCGAATAAGCAACGATGTGAACTATGTCACATACTCTGTAGAGCAGTTATTTTTATTTGGAGAATATCCTGAAATACATCTAATTTCTAATAATAGTGAAGAATTGATTAAGATTTTTTCAGGGATGGTTCAGTAAGTGGCAAATTCTCAATGAGGAAGTGAATGTGATGCTGACATATCGCATGGTTATGATGTATTATTAAGGAGAAGAAGAATTCAAATGTACGCGAATGAAGCTGATCATTGTTTGCTGTGTGCGTAGGCTACGTATTTCATGGTTTCAACTTGTGTGTAAACTTAAGTGGCAACAACAACTCCGCTATACAAATCGTCTGAAACCCTGAGAAGTGTCTGAGTTCGGTAGTATTGATCTTCGGGTGCTATAAGCCCCCTTGAAGCAAGTGTAAATGCTTTCGTAAATTTTCATAAAATAGTCTATTGCACTTAGTTGAAAAATGACTAAAGACACTGCTTCGGACATTGACTTCGAGTGAACAATTTTTGGAAAATATTTTTTAAGGAAATCCATTCATGGAACTTGAACGTAAGCTTGAAATATATCGCCGTTGCGATATCGGCTGGTTTAATGCTTGTGTAAGAAAGATACAGCAGTCCTGAACTGAGTGGATGAGCGAGCTTATTTTCACCCATGGGCAGACTTAATTATATGCAGGATGAAGAAAGCCTACCACATTTTTCGTTTGGTTTATGTGCCACTAAAATACAAATAGCACAAGGGTGGCACATTAGACTGTGGATAAGTTTACAGTTATGAAGGCGAAGACGATCACAGATCAGTTTAATAATCTGTGTTAAAAAAAGGTTATTTGCTCTGGGTAGTCTAAAATTCTTGATTTTATTCACTAGTGTAATAATGCCCATTTACAGCCTTGTAGTTACATTTTCTGGTAGCTTTCATTTAGCCAAAGGCATTGGCAATAACTTATCTTGCATTGCATTGAAGGTTTTTGTTTAATGTCTTTTAAATTGTGTTGGATCAAAGTCTGAAACCGTGTGGCGGTCAGGCAGTTTAGCAGTCGTAGGCTTTTTACAGTTTACTGAAATGATAAACATTCCATACATCATGGAAAGATTATTGTTCGTTACGAATTATCTAATTAGCCCGTCTTTTCTGAAAAATTGCACCAATTAATGATAAAAATTGGCTGTTTTCTGTTCATCATGCACATTATCGATTCTAAAAATTTATCATTTAGGATTGATTTGACCCTAAAATTGTTGCATGACACGATTGTATTTGCATTGAAGATCAGGGTCACTCTATTTTGTAAGTATTTTACAATCGTACGAGCTTTTTTCTAACTTATTTAAGCCTATTAGGGCTAAACATCCAAAGTAATTTGTACAAAATTTGTAATCATTTATGAGATGAATGAGTGCGCTCTCATATTTTCATTTGAGTGAATCACTGTTCATAATGAAATGTTATTGTAAATATTGAATGTAAATATTTCATAATCATTTATTTGAGCTTTTTGAAATTCTCATCGATTTATTGCCCTTTGCGGTGTTTAGTTCTCGGCCACGTAAATTAAATCCACTATTTTCTTGCTTAAAATAAAAGGCCGTTCATTCAGTTTTACGAATTGGATTTGACGAATTAGTCGCATTTCATTACTTACTGTATATAAGGTATTAATTAACTGGTTTATAATTGCTTCGTTTGCGACTTTTTGAGTGGTAATCGAGCCTTGTGGCGTTAAGGCTGCAGGCTACCATCTCATTCTTGTATAGTGTTAAGCGTGATGAGAATAGCTGTTCTTTCATAGCCGCGCTTTGCTCACCGGACGAGACCGAATCAACCATTCGAGTCTTCGCACTTAGTGGAGGCATTTGATGTATTTAGGGGCGAATACGGTCCCAAGTTGATCTCGCGACTTTTTAAGAACTTCTTAAGCATTGTATAAACATTGGAGGATACATTGATTGAAAATATGAACAGGTATCTTTGGCATAGAGATGCAAATGTCAGCTTTATTTGTAATGCAGGGTTTTATTTCCGTTATTACTCAATATATGACTCTTCCTCGAAGAATCGTAGTCTACCTGAGTTGACTCCTTGGATTTTACTCCCAAGTATTATTGTTTGCGACTTTATGGAACTATGAAGCACTGACGTGAATTTATAGGTTGTAAAAATTTGTCTTCTGAGTTTTATCAATAGTCTATAACGTACTTTCACATATCCCTACCTTTTTCCTTGTGCAATTGTTTTGAAGTTGTTGGTGTCGGAGTTTGGGCGAACACAATTTGTGATGGATCTTGAGAAAGAAATTGTGATGTTATTTTTGTTGTTTCTTTGTGAATATTAGGAGATATATTACTTGTTTTCATGGAAAAGATGCATTTTAGTGTTATAATTGGTGTTCGCTCTTGGACGCGGTGGGCGTCTTGTGTTAGTAGGTAGAGAAATTGCGATACAGAAGAGAAAAAACTTTATGTCAGTAATTGTAAAATACAATCTTTTTGTGTGCTACTCTTTTCAAATAAATCCTCCATGAATAAATAATTGTATTTCTTTTCATTTTTGATTTAATTACCCCTCTATTTATATACCTTAGTATACGAAGGCGATATATTTTTTTCCGTACTCCTTCAGTCGATGGATCCATCTTAGATGACCATCCACAAAATTTTAAGACCACTCTGACAATTTTTCATTCCACAAAGGTGACCTCAAATGGGGGCATGAAGATGTGGATGGAAATGGTTTTTTTCGGTGTAGGGTCCTGCAGCAGGCAAGTTTCTGATGCCCAAATATCATTTTCAACCACATGGGTTTATTGGTAATATTGGCTGTAGGAATACCTCCGCAAAAGTCAAAGTATGCATTAATTATCCAATCTTTTGTTTATTGGGAAATTTTTTTATATCTACCAATAGAGCATAGAATTTCAGAAGGTGAAGGCACAGATTGCCCCGAATAAAATAAAAGTTTGCTTGAAAAGTAATGGGTTAACTTTGATTGTTAATAAAATCTGTGGGAGGAGCTATATATTTTTAGCATTGATATTCTGTATATCAAGCGTGTACCGAAAGAATCGCTGGAATTGATTGTAGGGGAATAATATACTCGCCTAAGATACAGACAGGTGGAGAAGATGAACTTAGGAAATAATGACTTCATTTTGAAGCAATTGGCATGTATATTGTTCCGGAACAATAGGTCGTATTTAATGCTATGCTCTTCATTGCTTGAATTTTAATTATTTCTGCAAGAAACCCTACACTTCCGTTCTGTACTCCTGTAGTAAGATATTTTATTCCCACATATACATTAAACAGCAAGAGCCATCTAGCATGTCCAAAGGAAACTAAAACTTGAAGATTAAAATAATAGCCGAACTAACTTTACTAGGTTATTGAATAAAAAAATTCACGAGAAAAAATTGTTCCACCACCCCATCCGCCTTTAGTTCAATCTGAATCCCTTAGAGAAGGGATACCCAGCTTCTTTTGCGAGGGAACACTTCCTAAGTCCTGACATTTTAACGGGACCACCTGTTTTCTTCTTGCGTAGATAATAGCCCATAAACAATAAAAAATGTTAACAAATAAGTAAATAATCATTTAATTTCAATTAATTATTACTTAACTTTTCATTGTTTAAAAAGTAATGTTTTAACCATATAAGAACATTATTCCGTTAAATATATTTGAATTTTAGTCGGCCGCCTGGCTCTGGGCGTAACGCCACTTGACGCTTCCCGTCCGAGGTTTGCGATAGTCATGAGACTGCCCGCATGTTTCGGGTCTCTCGCCTCATTCCGCGGAAAAACTGCAGCCATCCAGACCCGTGGGAGGCCAACCTGTTATTTGCCGATGGATACCTATGGAAAACGCCACCTGCTATTGCTCGGCGGGCTCATACGTGTTGGTGGGGGCCAATCTCGTGCACCACAGGTCAAACTCCGTCGAGATGGGAGCCAAGCTGGTGCTTGAGGTAAGTACATGTTCTCACTACCCCTGTACAAACCGTGGCGTGAACTGATCTTGACCAATATTTTCAGTCTTCCCAATAATTCTCGTTGATTCACTGCCCCTTCCACTTTTTTGAAAAAATCTCCCTTTCGACAGCTGACCAGACGTTCTCAAGTTCACCGGTTGTGCTCCCTTTTGTTTGAAGTGTTTCAGTATGCAAGTAGTCCTATGAGGAGCGTGAGGAACGGATTGATGTGATGGCTAGAGTTCTGGCTTCCCATCCTAATTGTCCGCTTTCGAATCCCCGTAGCAGTAGTGATTTTAAATTGGTAAACATGTCCCTACTTGAGTGCTACGTGGAGAGGACTTCCAGTTCAGTAATCCGTCCGTCGGACGGGAAGTTTTCGCAGGTTGAAATTTTAGTAATCCCTTAAACAAATTCCAAGACCATATTTTCAGTGATGATGTTAAAGATATTTTGCGAATCCCAACTTACTATGGTAGACTGGACCATAATCACAAAATTAGAGAAATTGATTGCCGAACTGACAGATTTAAAATGTCCTTTGTTCCTCGTACAATTAGGGATATGAATAACGGTAAATACATCCAATCCGAGTGTAGCAATGGATAACGTTGGTAGCTGCATGTTGGTATGAGCACTTTAAGCTAACCCAACTAACAGCATGTTTTTCCGTGTTTGCTTTGCTATTTTTATCTTTTTTTAAATAGTGAAGTTTAGAACAGTATATAAATTGTAATCCTTTTTTATTCATGATATGTAGTACATATTTGGTGAGAATTCAACTCCTGCCACACACATTTATGGTGGCTTGCAGGGTATTATGTAGATGTAGATGAATTTAAAACCTTGGACCCCGGCCGGGACACAATCAACGTAAACGGGTGACGTAAAACGTGAAGAGATTGGTGGGAGAACGGAAACGGACACAATCAGCGTGGGACGTGTACGTGAGAGATGGTCATATCTCACTTTTCACGGAAAACCAATGTAAACCATCGTTAATGACATTCCGAAGGTATAAGAAAAAAGCTGGGAAACTAAGGAATTGGAAGTAGAAGGATGTTCGTTTTAAAGGGAAGAATGAGAGGCGAAAAGAATGCTAATCAGAAGTGAAAAATAGTTTATGAATTTAGGAGAGAGGAAACAAGGCACAATAGAAATAGTCCATAAAATCCTTCCCCATCTGGTTACAACTACATCTACATAATATCCTGAGAGCCACCATAAAGGTGTGTGGCAGGGGGTGACTTCGGACCTAACATGCATTACACTCATGCATAACATACATTCCATGTCATGCACAAAAAGGTTTAGTAAAAATATTCTAGTCTAAATTCCACAGTTAAAAAAAAAATTAAAATAGGAAAGCAAGCATGCAAAAACATGCTGTTACTTGGGTTAGCTTAAAGTCCTTATAACAATATGCAACTTACATATGCTTTTTATTGATACAGTCGTATTTATACTATAGGATATGTTTACACCTATTCATATCCCTGATTGTACGAGGAAAGAAGGAAATTTAGAATCTGTCAGTTCGCTAATCAATTTCTCTAATTTTATGATTATGGTCCAGTCTACCAGAGTAAGTAGGAGGTCGCAAAATATTTTTGACGTCATCAGTGAAAATATTGTCTTAGAATTTAGTTAAGAGACGGTCTAGATTTCTTATGGTCTGATAATGATTCCCATTATCATTCATCTAATAGACCGGTTACGCTAATATAGTTATCATTTATCGTCCTTTTACAAATCTTGCCGATCTTCGCTTGTTACTCTTAATGAAACTAACAATATGATATGCAGCGTAGGGTCTGTGTCATACGATGTGGCTGAGGTGCTTTCCCAGCTATTCTCGCAATATTGCGCAAACTTATGAGAAAGATGACGCGAAGGGTGCTGCTGCGACAAACCCTTCCCCGCCTTTCCCTCAGACAGCAGCGCTCGCATTTGCTACGGCAGAGTTCCTCCTCGTCGGAAACTCAATCTCGCTCTCAAGCCGAAGAACGGTTTTCGGTGGGTGGCCTCTTCAACTCCCTGTGAGCCAGCGATGGAGGCCGCGCGGAGTGTACCTCCCATAGTAGCGGGGGAGTGCCCAGGTGGGGCTAGGGAGGTGGGGGGGCGGTGGCAGTGGAGTGGGAAGTTGGGGGGGGGAGGAGGGAGGGAGGTTCCGGGAGGGTGGGATGGACGAGGAGGGGTGGAGAGAAGAATAGACGGCTTTGAGAGGAAGAGATTGAAATTTTACAAGATCGCCGTCTGGAGGGCATCTTTCGCCTCAACCCTTTCCCATCTAAATCCTTTTCTCTACCCCACACCCTCATTCCTCATCCTCCGCTGCCATGTTTTTTTTTGTTCATCTTTTTTCTCTCCATTTTTTTCATCTTCCATCGTGCGGCGTTGCCAAGTCGACGATGCCGCCTCCGATAACAGAGGCTGGAATGTTTATGATAATCCGTGGAACGCCTCCCGGTCCTCTTACTCACCCCCTAGCTCCATAACCTCACCCCCAAACCCCTCCCCCTTCTCCTTCCTTTGCCTTCCTTTCCCACCTCTCTTTCCATCGCTCGGTCTTTTATTTTCTTCCCCCGGCCTTGTTTTTGATACTCTTTTTTCTGTGTTTCGTTTCTCGCTTTCTCTCTCTCTCTCTCTCACTCTCATTCCATCCATGCCTCACTAATAATCCGGGTTATTTCTTATTTTTTTCAAATCTTCCGAGGCTTTTAATCTTCTCGACTTTTTCGACCCTTCACAATCTTCGGTTCTCTTCCTTGCTCTCATTTTTCCCCTTCACGTCGGGACTTGAAGTTTTGGGCTTGCTTAAGGAGATAAAAAAGACCATTTAGGATAGCTCGTAATGAATTAGTTCACAATTCAGTTTCCCGCACTACAATTCCTCATCTTTGCCGTTCGAAGTTTTCATCTGAATTTCACTATCAACAGCAATATCTGACGTGAGTCTCATCCAATTATCAAGGATATTCAGTTTGTCACTGTGGTGTTTTTATTCTCGTAAATGAAAGAATTTAATGAAGGTAAATCTGATTTCTGACTTTGACTATGATATTATGAGACATTTTCCCGGTTAATTTTATTATTAAGGAGAAGACTTCTAAATATTTTACCGATTTAGACTGAGAGAGGAACAAAGAGGTCCTGAGAAGGGAGGGTGAAAGAAGAAGTCTGCTGAACACTTAGAAAAGAAGACGGAACAACTTTATCGACCATATCTTGAGACATGATGGTCTAATGAAGGCAGCCTAGAGGGAAGCTAATGGGAAGACCTTGTATTAGGTATTTGGAACAATTAGCGGTTATGTAAAAGAGAAGATTTATGTGAATTTGAAGATTTGCCGATGGAAAAATCAAGTGGAGAGTTGTGTCAAACCAATCTTAGGATGAATGGCATGTTGATGGTTACATGCCGATTACTATTTATTTCAGCTTACATGTATCTCCTAAAATTATAGAAAAAAGTAATTCTCCTACACCCTCTTTCCCTAATCAACATCCTCATTTCTATCACGTCTTACACAACACTCTCATCTCTCATTAACCACTTAATCGACTCATTATGTCTCGTCCTAATTTCTCTGATCAATATCTTCTCCTCCCCTATTATTTGTGCCCCTTTTTCGTTTGGCTTCTTTTTCTACCACGATATCTTCTCTATCCTAATCCACACTCATACATTTTACAAGTCACTAGTCTGTTTTCATTCTCGTGTCTAAACATCCAAGTTTCGATACCATACAGCGAGAAGCTCCACGTCAATTGCATTGAAATTATACAGTAAGAGGGGTGGACTGCCACACTTACATAATTAATGTATGTACCTCTCTTTCTGTCACCTGTGAGGTAAAATGATTGAATGGATGAAATTAACATACATCTTTGCCCGCCTTTTATTGGTATACAAATGTCATAGAAAAATATAATTAATGGGGTCGTTTACCATATTTTTTATTGCAGAATCTAATAAAGTTTGATAAATAAAAAGGCCGGTGTTTTTCCGTTTTTTGATCTGTCAATTATTTCTCGAGTTATAACCGTCGAAAGACTGATATTTTTAGCCCATTCGGAAAAGTGGGCGTGGTGCAACCTCTGACGTATATCGACTTCGTCCAATCACAACTGAGCCCGCGAAGCTTCTTAGCCTTATCACAATGGGGGGGACACAGCTGACTCTGCCGATAGGAGCAGTTGCGACAGCATCTGTGCGAGCAGACCTTCCGAGAACCCCCATCCACTCCCTTCCCTTCCCCTAAAAGCAGTCAAGGACGGGAGGAAAATGACGTCAAAGATATCAAAGTAGCTTTTTCGGTGGGCGTCACCCTTTGCTTTTTTAATTTGATTTATGAGTGAATGGTTGTGGTTAGAAGATGAATTTTTTCACTAAAATTCTTTTTTCGTTTCCATCTACTGATTTCGTGGACAAAATTTCGATTTTGGTTCCGCCCCCATTACTGACTTATCGATAAAATATATTTCATGGTAATTACGTAATAAGTCTGTTTCTAATGCTATTTACCTTTGTGATGCATTACTGCTCATCCAACGAAATCAATTGCTCATTATTATCTTCATCTTTTGAACGTTGGGCACTCCGTGGACTAGGTTGTTTTTAATTTCTCTGATTTAAAACATAGCGGCTGCACTGACTCAGCGGAGGCAACGGGATTTCTTAGTCCCCACACTCCCAAGTATTAGATCTATGTTACCTTAGCCACATAAGTTATATAACTCGTGTCAGACTTGCCGCCCGAATATAATTTCAAGCTGATACCGATGGCACCTGCATTATTAACTGTAGGGGACACCAAATGAGAAAGAATCCATGAGGAGTCTAGAATTCCTCTTCCATCTGAGAATTTGAAGCAACATTTTTAAAATACTTCGACTCCATTCGTGATGTAGATAACCGTGTAAGCATTCTTCGTAAATTAAATCCAACAGCATGCAGCCACAATTTATTATCTCTCATTCCAGTATTTTATTTAAAAAAGTTGAGAAGGACAACAAAAGCGCTTGGTCACGCGTAAAAATATCTAGTCTACTAGACTCGTAGAATGCTTATCTACCACGGTTTGCGTTTGATTGTCATGGTGTGGCTGTATCCTGAATTTAACATTGCCGATCGGAGATCATTGTGTTTACAAATAATGTACTATTTCGCATCAAATTATGGCATTTCACTCTTCTAAGTATAGCAACCATTGCGACTTAGGTCAATCAGGCAAACTACCTATAGATGATCGAGGTAAAACTCCTCAATTTTTTAAGGAACTTTTTTAAGGCCAACTCAATCCAAATCAGCTATTTTTTGTTTTGAGCAGTTTAGTGAAACCTCATCTATAAAAATATCGTCTCTTGTATGCCATACCTTGAAAGCTATTTCCAATGTACGAGGCTGTGCGTCTTTGTAAATCCAGCCTGTATCCTTTTTCAGTGTGATTGTATGTGATGTGAGCGCAGTTATATTATTATTTTAAAGGAATGTCTCTCTATGAAGGCTCATTAGAAGGACAAATTTTATTTTTATGGACACGAATCGTGGCTGGGAAGAAAATTTGAAAAAGAGATCTCGGTACTTAAATGCATACGTAGGCATTTGATCTCTGAATATGATTTCTCTCATAGATATAGGGGTATAATTGCGCTTAAAAGATATCTGAACATGAAAAGTACGTTTTTATTTGCATGAACGAAAAGAGAGAGTGGGTATGGTCATTAGTTTTAAGAAAAACCTAATCCATGCTGAGGGATATTATTTCTTTGAGCCCGAATATTTACTAGAAATTCATCAGACCTTCCGCACAGGGACACAGCTTCTCGCAGTACCTCAATCATAACGGTTATTTACTTTCTGGCGCCCAGTGTATTTGGCACTCGACAATTATCTACCGTAATTGAGAAAACAGCTTCAAAAAGTCCACGGCAAAATTTAATAAGGCATTAAATGGCAAGGACGTGGCTAACGGCTTCCATGCTCGTAGGTTTAAATCTGGCCGCGTTCATTCCTACGTGGCTATGCAATATTTCCGAAGTACACTCATGGTTTGTTTCTGAACTGGACTAATATTTTTTATTTTTTATCACTTAGCTCAAATTTTTTAGCTGCGTGCGACTTAAACAAGTCTTATGTTAGAATCTACCCCTATCATACACCCTTGAGGTGGCTTATGGGTACACTGTAGATGTAAATATATCCGATACTAGGATTCTGCGCCTTATGATGTCGATTTTATCTTATCTATGCACTCATCTCTCGTTTACGACGCGTAGTTGAGTAATTATTACGATTTTATTCATCATGCAGCCTTGTCCCGTTTACTTGCATGAATAAAAGGGTTATGCTACACCTCTCTCTTGATGTAAACGCGATATTTAAGCGTAGCCTACCTTGTGCTCGGCTATCCGATATCCGTTACACGCGGTTCTTGAAGCGAGCATCGCCGCTGCGAAACCTTCTTCCCCAGAGGAAACACACGCACACCGCCGTTTCCATCCTCAACCACTCGCACCTCTCCATTCTCCGCATCCATCTCCATCTCATTATCCTCCTCCCCCCTTGTACGTTCACCTCTCTTCCGAACTCCTTCCACCCTTTTTTCCTCTTCGCTTTTGTTCGGGCCACTCGTTTCACCTCCGTCTTTCTTATTCTCCGCACTAATTTATTTCCAGCGACGCAGCTATACCCTCACGGCCATTTACCCCCCTCCCTCCCCCCCACGAAATTCGCCCCCCTCGAAATGTTGTGCGTGGAAAAAATATCCATCTTTTTTCCCTCTCTCTCTCTCTTTCTCTCTCATTTGGAGCTTCTCAGGTCTCGTTTCTTCCATCTAGATTCCTTTTTGGAGTTTCTTTCGCGTTTTGCTTACTCCGTCCTTCACATCACCCTATCTTCCGTAGTATTCACGCATACCAGACACGTAGCCAAGGAGGCCCCAAGCCAGCCCCCCCCCCCCATTTTTTACCAGTGATGTTTTGATTTTCATTTCAGTTGGGCATGACAATCCGGATTACACCGCGTATAATTCAAGTGTTAAGTGTCTTGAAACGTGATTACTAGTTTGATGCATGTGTATGGAAAATAATTGTTATTTTCAATCTGATATGTATGTATGCGTTGAACTTATGTTCAGGGGTCGGCCAAATTAACCTCTTCATAACAAGGTAAGCAGTGAACTTTACCAGTGAGAAGAGATAAGATTGGGCACTGTGAAAGTAAATACCAAACACTGAAAATTAAGGGAAGGGATTTGTAATATGTCGGCTCCGAACGGGTAAGACTGTTTTGTTTCATGTTACGATGCACTGGACTTAGCCCCCCCGAAGCAAATTTCTGGGTACGAGCCTGACGTATAGGTGTGCGTATTTTCCCTCGAAGCCACCATGGAAGCGTGTGGTAAGGTGTGCCATGCAATATGCCATGGAAGCATTAGGACGAGGAAAATCTCTGCTAGAGGGAGGTGTGTTCCCCTGGGCCTCGATCATGGATCATCATAAGGCATGCGCTAGCGCTATCGTTATTTTTTGATTTAACTTATGTCACAGAGAACGTGATCTCCATTATTCATTTTTCGCGCAGCACTTCAAATTGCTTATCCCAATCAGTGGAGCAAATTTTATAGACGGTTATTGTTAACCCTGCGCTACTCTATGGGTAAGTGTTATCGATGCAGATTGCGACAACGTGAAAGACGCATCCGTGATTCCACACCTGGAATGGTCCACGTTACATCCTCAGTGGGATTAGTTTCAGGGTAGGAAAGTGTCTGATTCTTTTGTACACAGACCGCGACCCAAAAAAGAACTTAAAATTGATAAATTAAGGCTGCAGACATGTAGTCCCATCATAAGAACAAATTACAGCCCATTATAAGAATAAATTTGAAATTTATTCCTTTAATTTTGTGTCGCTACAAAATAAAAGAAGACATTTAGTAGAGAAATAGTAATGTTCTTGGTGTTTATTGAATATTGTATAAACCAGACTAGTTGGGAGATTATAGTAACCTTCTCAGTACCTCGGGGGAAAATTGGATTAGTTACTGTGATATTGGGTGAAGAATTAATATCCGAAAACTATGCTCCTTCGCAGAAATTTGAGATAACAAAAGAGTAAGATTCCGAAATCATGAATGCTATGGTATTGATTGATGTAGAATGAAATCTCATGAGTGTTTTAAGCAATGTATTTTGAAAGTGTATTTGTAAGAATGTATGACGGAAATGGGCAACTAAGCCTTGAGCGTAGAATTTAGTTTGTTGCTGATGAGAGCTGAAACTTCGAGATAAAGAAGATGGAAATAACCTGATGGTTACATGAAATTTTGTATGGAGAACGATGGTGGAGGTAAAACGGTAGGGAAGAAGACGAACAAAGAAGTATTTGACACGTAGTAGGGGAAAGTAGTGTAAAGATGCTAGGATGCTGGTATAAGGGTCAGATGATAAGGGGTAAGCGTGAGATAAGCGGATCGGAGAAGAAGAAAATATATGGGTGTTTTGGATGGGATGCAAAGAGATGGTATTAGGAGAGTGGGTTTTAGGAGAGTGGGCATTAGGAGATGAAGGAATACACCATTAAATACCTGTGGAGCCCAGCTACATTGGAACATTAAGAGGGACAATTCCCCACCCAAACGGACATTAGCGGTAATACCATCTATGAGAATTAGCTTCTCTTACAATAGTGTGGGTAAAATTTGAATTCTATCGTTATGAGGAAATAATAGTGTATGACTAATGATACATAATGGATTAACCTGTCTCCATCTTTTCAAGTGCCGACCATCCCAAATTTACAAAAGAATATGACGAGTTTCGTGTTCCTCTGTACTAGCAGTTTTTAATCTGGGAATATTTTCCGTCATCATAAATCTGCATAACGTGCAGTTCATTGTCCTTTCTCTGGAAATTATTCGCTTTCTTGTTTTTTCTTCCAGACCGATTTTTCCGAATTGAAAAAAAATTCCCAGTTTAATTGACGTAATTACTGTTCATTTATACGCCGTCACCTTTGTATTAAGTGATTCTACAAAGTGGCAAAAGATCTTTTTCATTTAATATGTAATGTAATGCAAGCAAAGATATTTAAAATGAATTAAACGAGATTAATTAACGTAATGATTGGTCAAATTTCATCATACAGTGAACAAAATTATAATATTATTTTTACTGGGAATCCTAAGTATTTTTGTAGCCCTGGCGTTCAGAAAACCACATGGTAGAATAAAACTGCAATAGGAACGAGCTATATTGAAATATCTAATAGTATATTTATGATGGACGTATCATAACAAATACATCTATGTCTACGAAATACACTGCGGGCCACCATGAGGGTGTGTGGTAGGGGGTGAAGATCACCAAACATGCACTATTGGCATGCAACTAGGATATTTAATGGACACATGCTAAATAATAGGGTCATATGCAGCTAGATGGTTAGTGTCTACATAATAAGAAAGGGATTATTGGTTTTTATTACATGCATCATGCACTACAGACTACTGTGACTATATTTCACCTAGGTACGTATCCCTTTGCTACGCTGCCTATTGTTCTCTCTTAGGTTCGCGGAAAACAACGCGATACAGCGGGATACAACGCGATAAACTTAACTTGTATTAATCCAAAGCCTTGAATTGATAAAAATCAATTTAGTAAAATAATGTTAATGTACCTCTGCCTAAAATTATGTACAAAATGTTGCTTTCAAGATCCTACTTTCGGTAAATAAAAAAAGAAAGCAGTAATGGTTATTAACACCCTGCCTTTGTAATTACTAGTTCTGATGTATGAAATTATATCGTGCAAGAACTTCCGGCTTGGAAGTTTCTCTTGTGGCGCTCTTTAATTTTCCAAGGCGATTCTCATGTAGATGGGTCGGCTTTTCTTCAGATTTTGTTTAATTCATGAATTAAATCTTTGCGCGAAGGACCGTAAACGCTCGAGGTTCCTTGAAGGCGGGGCTTAGCTAATGCGAAATAACCCCTCTCTCTCTCTCACTTTTTCCGAATACGTCCCGTGCAATTCACTTGATGAAGCGTGATATCAATAATGGGGTCCCACATATGTTTCGAATATGTTTTCCGCGGTGTGAACAACAGATGGTTGAAACTGGCACAGGAACAAGCAAAACCTCAAGGTATATGTGTGACTAAATGAAAAAGAAAATAATGCTGCTTCTTAAATTTGGACTGATTGGAATTAGCGTGTAGTACATACGTGGTATTACGTCCAGATATCAACCTTTAAAGGGGTACAGATATTTGATTTCCAAGTTTTCTATTCGATGCAATAAATATAGTTAAATTATTGCAGTTTTATACGTTTTCTCAGAAGCAAAAAATACTATGACTAAGTGAACAATGAAGTATTAACCTCACTTTAAATCTGTCTCAGTTAGGTAACTTTAGATATCGGATACTAACATCGGATTTGTATAGTGGATAGAAAACTGGCCACCAAGCCTGAGGGCCTGGGTTTGAACCCCGATTGATGCAGTAGTAATCAGTGGTTCCTGCTTGACTGCAGCGTAGTCTTTAGTCAGCGTAGACTGCACTTTAAGTTTTTGTACGCCATCCGTCGGATTGGACGTCAAGCTTTGGTCCCTTTGGAGCCTATTGTTAAACAGCAGGTTTATGCCGACGTGGCGTTTCTACCCTCCCTTCTTTCGTACACTTTAAAAATTCCTACCTTTCACAAGTAATCACTTACCCTAAGTTGCGCAAATGACAATGTCAGCTCCTTCCCAAAAAAAAATAAAAAACGTCATAATTGAACTACAGTCCTCAGCCCTGGAGTTGGCTTTTATAAGTCAAGGTAGATCTTACAAAAATAGTCCAAAGGGAAATAAAGCACAGTAAGTAGAGATCCTGTGCATATGCACAGGAGGATCTGAAGCATTCGGAAAGTTAAAGTGCTTGATGTTGTTGAACTTGTCTGACGATAATTCACTCTGATTTAATTCCTGGTATCCTGATCAGTAGCCAACATACTTGCCTTGAACTTCCTGCCAATTACCACCCACTTGTTCGTAATCCACGTTAAAATACTTTCTCGACATTGTATTTCAGTGGCTGGACATGTTGATGATTGCAATCTCCATGTTCGTAAATTCCTAACCGACCCAGGAACTCTATTATTCAAGGTTTAGCGTAAAACTGCGGATTCTCAAAGCGCTCTCCCAAGGTAATGTAAATCATGTCAGTCCACCGGCGTTTGACCGGTTCGAACCATTTCACCGTATTTATTTCGACACTCGCGAGCCCCTGCGCTGGGCCGTATAAAAAAAAAGAAACACTTCCCCCGACATCCGCGGACTTGATTTGTGTTCGTTGGTCCGCGACGCCTTAAGACGGATTTGCGAAACGCACACGGGAATATTTTCGCGGGACACCCGCCATTTTCGTGGTGCCTCAAAAGGGATTACCTTCCCTCGTAAATATGAAATTTGTCTCCGGCCTCATCTCCCGGCACCACCTCTTTTTCTCGCCGCGAATGTCTCCTTCCACTTTTTGCGTTCTTAATCCTCACTTGTTTTTTTCTTGCCTTCGCCTTCCCTCTCCGCCCCGGCTTGATCCTGCGCCTCTCTCCTTCTTTTATTTTAATGCGAGGCCGTCCCGCGCTATCAGATGCTCATCTTTTTCATCCGACGGACCGCCTGGGTGGAGGCGGGGTGGTGTTGTGGGGAGTGGGGTGGGAGAAAAGGGAGGAAAGAACAGCACTTACCTCCCCTCTCTTTCCTCCCTCTCCCCACTCCTCCCCATTCTACCACCTCATATCCTTCCCCTACCAACTCTGCTCACTCATCCTTCCTCAACCTTTAGTCTGCCCTCTGTTTTCATTCCGCGGAAGTATGCAGGCTGACGCGAGCGTATCGCAATGTCACATGTGACTTTTGTGTACCCTTTTCATGAGCTGTCCTCCTTCATCTCATGTTTTCATGTCTGTACCCACACATATAAGCGCCTTAGAATTGGAGGAAAGTTATAAGGATGGGAATGGAAGGGTGGATGGAACCCCGGCGTCTGCATTAGCCCAGCGAAAGGCACCAAGAATACCAGAGTTTAACGTCCCATCTGACGGACGGTTTACTCCAATGCTCTCCACAAAGCAATCTATTAGTGGCTAGTATACCAATGAAAAATATCTTGCACTGCCGAGATACGAACTTGTACCCTCCAGGCAAGAGGCCAGTACTACACAAAAGACACCTCTTGGTCATCAATGTAGACGACAGATATTGCGACAACATAAAGTTCCTCCCCACCAAACTCGGTTAGTGTCGTTTTAATTGAGGTAGTGTTTATTCTTCCTGAGACACATTCACCATAAGTATAATATCAGAATAAAAGATAAAAATCACCTTCTGTACACTGTAAGTCCAGTTTCCGATCTACCACAAACGTAAAGTACTTTAGGTTAGGCGGTAGTCCTCTACGTTATACTAACTCTACACTTTTATAAAGGCTTTAACCCTACTTATATATTGTAATGAGTTATGCGAGTGGTAGATGAGCATTGCATGCTTCTTCCCCATACGCTCTTATAAACACCATCAACTCCAGTTCTGCTTCATCCATTATGGGTATAAACTTTGAATTTCCGCAATAATATTCTTCTCCTCCTCTCCCACGAACAGAACGTTCTCCAAAACCGTGGTTGTCAGGCCGGAACACCCAGGTCATGCCGGAATATCCAAAAGGTCATGGGTTCCAATTCCGCCTTTTACGTAGATGTTCAGTTCGTTTCTAGTTTTAGTTTAGTTTAGATGGTGCGGTATGGTGAATGGTGCTTTAGAAATCCGAGTGCCTAAAGATCCAAATTTACTATAACTCCCGCGTTTGTCTTTCTTTCTCTACCTTCTTCAAACTTCTGCACGCCTACTTCTCAAAATGAATGGAGGATCGAATGGTGTGGTGGCCAGAATATCCCCGTCTATTCCGAGGGTCCAGGTTTGAATCCCGGCTGAGGCAGATTCTTCATCGGTGTACCGGTCCTCACTTGGATGCTATGAAGAGAGCAGGACTACGAGGACAGTACTCCGTCCATCGGATGGGACGTTGAACCGTTGACCCTTTGGCGCCCTTTCCTCTTACCTGCAAAGTCCTCCGCATATCTAGTTACCCTTCTACCCTAGCTGGCGGAAGTGACCGTAGCTATTGCCCGTCTCCCCCGAAAAACTACTACTACTCAATCTATTTTCATCTTTCTACATGACGTCTACATTCCAGAGCCATAAAATGCAACGATTAAAATTGTAAAGTACAAGTAGGCATTTTGTCACCTTTCACGGAGGGTAACTTTACCGAAGGTATTCAACCATTTTGCATGTGGAAACAAAAATATTAATAACTGTAGAGTCAAATTAACTTGCTTAAAAATGATTGCGAGCAAATGGAAACTTAGCCTTTATACTCTAACATCCATGGTTGTTGTTATTAGGGGGACGTAACTGAAAGTACAGGTCATTTGCACCAACTAAGGTATGAGAGTGTTTTGAAAAAGGTTATGTGTTATGTGTACGGAGGAAGCGTAGCCTACTCTTAACGAAAAACACCAATTCGGTCCGTACTTTGGTTCAAAATCTCCGATCCAAATTTGGTCCGTTGTTTAACGTCCCATCCGACGGTCGGAGTGCTGGACCTGAGGTTCTGTCCACACCAAACTCAAGTAGGGATCGGTATTCCAATAAAAATATAGCTATTTCCCGAACTCGAACCCGGGACATCGAGATGGGCAGCTAGTACTTTACCATGCATATTGCATATTAATCCGATCCTCTTATCCGAAGGAGAGGAAATTGAACAGAGAGGAAGTAATTGAGAACTTTTAGTGTATGATCAAAGGCTGTTATTTTGCGGAATCAGCTTCATTTTCTATTTAAATTAATTTTACCTTGCAGATAAACCGATAATGTGAATACGGACAAGTATTAAGATTTTTTGTGTGACATTGTTACATGCCCAATGTAAAATCAACCCACAGCATAGACTTCGCTGTGGCATTCTGGGTAATACGCAGTATTGTAAGTGAGAATGGGCTAAACAAGCCCACTAAGCCCCCTCAGTTCTACACAAGCACCCTTTTTGATTTTTCTTGGTTTCCAACCGAACTAAAAATCACGTCCTCGGCGCAAAAGCCGGGGTTTGATTGAAGATCGCGCCGGAAGGAATAAAAAAAAGGTTAGTTTCCCGTTTCTTAGGTCCCATCTTCATCTCGGTTGGACAATTTTGTCGTCCCAGCAATTGGATTCCATGCTTGCGTCTCGAATTTGGATTCGTTAACGCTTCCTTTGCACGCTTTGCTGCTTCGAGATTCCAATCCCTCTCATTGGTACCTACTCAACTTCGCGTGAGTCAAGGTGAAATCATTAATTGAACATTTTTGTTATCTCATCTACATCTAAATCTACATAATAGCCTGCCTGCCACCATAAAGGTGTGTGGTAGGGGGTGAATTCTCACCAATCATGCAACACGTATCATGCATTTAAAAGTATTAGTATTAATATATTAGTCTAAACTTCACTATTTAAAAAGATAAAAATAGAAAAGTAAGCATGCAAAAACGTGCTGTTAGTTGGGTTACCATCAAGTCCTTATACCAACATGCAACTATCTAAGATATGGATTGATTCACTCGTATTGGACATATTTACCGCTTTTCATATCCCTAATTGTACGAGAAAAAAGGACATTTTGAATCTGTCAGATCGGCAATCATTTTCTCTAATTTTTTAATCATAGTCCAGTCTACCATAGTAAGTTGGGGAAAATCAGACCAAAGGAATAAAGGACATCAATATTTGATTCAACTGCCAAACTGCTGATTGGTTTATCTTATTTTTGAACCTATGCTGATTAATAAAATACAAATTAGATCAACACCAAGGATGTGAAAAAGAAGTCATGAAGAAATTAGCCAATAGAAGGACTCAGTGGAGAGCTACGTCAAACCATTCTGAGGTTTGATGACCAATGTTGATGATATCAATACCGAGTTATGACACTATAGTTCTAGGGAATACAATGCTGTACTTATTAGAAACTATTTCGCTGTAACTTTCCGTTAACGCTGAACTTTCTCTCTATGAAGCAATAATAGAATCCTTACTAAAAATATAACAGTTCTAGTTTTTCATTAAACCTGATTGCATGACTGAAGGAACCCTAAGCATAAATTTGTTAACCAGGTTATTGATACGAAAAATTTTCCTAGCACAAATATAAAGGAAATCAATGAAAAGAAAAATAAAACGTAAATATGAAGAGATAAGTCGATAGAAGAACTCAGTCGAGACCTATGTCAAAACAATCTGAGGATTGATGACTGATGATGATGATGAAATTTTTATTAATGAAACTCTAGCATTTATGCCTTGTTTACGCACTAATTTGGGATTGCGACTTTATAAATTTTTGTTAACGTTTAAATGACTTTTACGAAACCTGTTTACTAGGAAGGTTAGTTGGGAGTGTGCTCATTAATTATTTTTGGATGTCATTTATATTACGTTCATATCGAATTTTTGCGTAGCCTTCTCTCAAATCAGAATTAAAAAAAAATTAATCTTGCAGTTGAATTTGAAGCCCCTTTTACTGGTGTAGGAAGGTATGACCTTTATTAAAATAAAGAAAACAGCCCTTTAAGAAACGCAGCATGGCGTTATCTGCTCGTATGGCTAATATTTACCCTAATTGGATACGAAATGTCTCACATGTGCCGATAAATATCTTTTGGAAATGGTTGTAGGCATGAAATGAATTGGTTGAAGAGGTTCGCGAAATATTTTAACGCCACCGGAAAAATCGTTAAAAAAACCTTAGGGTTGACTACCATTGTTTTTCACAGCCAAAACAATTGTTTGCATCACGAAGTAGGTTGGAAAATTTCGGTGATATAACCTTACACAATAATATAGTCATTGTGTTTTGCCACAAATTAGTAAACATTGTTACGAAAAATGGGTAGTAATAATGGCACTGCTGAAGATATTGGCGAGGGGATAGCGAAGCAGGTTTCAGCAAAGATTCAGGACAGTCATGTTTTCCTAGTAGAACCTCGAGGAACATCGAGAGGATCATTAATAACTCAAACGTTTACCCTTTCAGGTGCGAGAAAAATATGCATTCTTCTTTCGTGCAAATAGCAACCATAGCAACACGGAGATATATTACTAAAATATGTCTTCGTAAGAAGAATTTTGCTTTGTGTGGCGGTGGTATTGCGCACAAATGAACATATGATTAAAGTATATCACTGTATGCCATATGCCCTATGCACGGTATGATAGGGATTGATCATTTCTCTCTCGGGCGTTCAAATCTCCGCTCTCCTCATCGTTTCGACCGTTGAAGTCTCCGAGGCATCCGCTGTGCCTTAGGCCGTCGCTGCAGTCGTGGGGCTTCCTCTCCGAACCCCTGTGGAAGCTCTCGGGTGGAAAAATCCATCCACCTGCATCACCGCTTCCGACGAGTTATGTGAAGACGTTCGCACGCCGTGTCTGACTCGCTTCACGAACCTATCTTGATATCTGGAGGAATAATTTGCTACCGCATTAACGGCGGAACAGGGAAATCCCGAAAAAAAGAAGCATCACCATTTCCGTGATGGCGTAAGCACCCTTAAATCTTTTTTTCTACATGCTGCTCCCGACCGCTTAAATTAGTCCGACCTCCAGAGTAACACGTGTTGCTTTCTTTCTCACGGAAACCTTAATAATTTACAATTTTAATTTCACCGTTTGTCCAAAGACCACGGTGGATCTTGAAGCCATTTGTGAATACAAAATTCTTTTTAACTTTGGGATGTATTTAGCAGGTGATCTAGACTTTCAAGGAATTCTAATTGGTGGAAAATAATTATTTTTGGCAGTCATCAGAAAAGAAGTTCAAATTCCAACCTCGGAATTAAAGCATGAATGTGGATAACGATATTCTAGGAAACATCTTGGAGATTTTTATCTTCTTAAATGCATGGCAGAGTAAGGAAAGGAGTAAAATAAATAAGTGCGTATTTAAATGAAAACTTCCATCAACGTCATTCTGTCTGTGTCATCGTTTTAAACATTAACCGTGGTATTTGAAGAGAAAATATTTCTCTTAATTGGCAAGTGCTTAGTCCTGAACAGGATTTTTTTCAATCTTGCTTTCAATATCCTGGAAAATAATCACTTTGTACTTATTGTGCTTTCATCGATCATAAAAATGCATGTTTTTTGTCCTTATCTCCAATTTATTATGGAAGTAATCCAAGTGAGTTTAATTTAAAGTGAAACTAGTTTATTAAGGAGCAAATAGCAACATGAAGTCAAACCTAATGGTGATATTGTAAATTCATGTTTTATGACTGATTTGTTTGGTATTCTTTATCGTTTCTAACTTACTTCAAACGCAGTGCTCAATGAATTCGATAGCATTTTCGTTACATATTATTTATTCCTGTCCTCCTCTTTTGAGTTTTTCAATATTTCTTGAATAGCCTAAATCTCTAGAGCCATCCATGTTTTTGGCTTTCTTTTACGCTGGGTAAAGGGTGGCATGAATTCTCGCAAATGTTACGCTAATAACTCGCAAAAACTTATGGCAAACTATTTTTCAAAAATATTACAAAATTTATTAGTAACCTTTTACACTCTACTCGATAGGATAATTGATATAAATCTAAATGAATAAAGTAAAAATTCCATTTTAGGCATAAAATAAAGGAATCAACGTATATCATTGACGTCGCAGAGACATTGTTAGCGACCTCATTTGGAATATGTTGCCAGTGTATGGGATCCCTACGAAATTGGTCTAAATAATGAACTTGAACGTGTGCAGCGAGGATCGGCAAGATTTGTAAAGAGATGGTACGGTAGCTTAGCTTAGTACGGTAGCGTATTAGCGCGACTAGTCAATTAAATGAATTTAAATGGGAAGCATTGTCAGATCGTAAGTTGAAATTTAGACTTAATGTTCTAAATAAATTCCAAGATAATATTTTTAGAGATGACGTTAAAAATATTTTGCAAACCCTAACTTAATACTAGACTGGACCAAAATCACAAAATTAGAGAAATTGGTTGCCGAACTGACAGATTCAAAATGTCCTTTTTTCCTCGTACAATTAGGGATATGAATAGTGGTAAATATGTCCAATACGATTGAATCAATGTATAGCATAGGTAGCTGCATGTTGGTATAAGGACTTGAAGGTAACCCAACTAACAGCACGTTTTTGCATGCATACTTTTCTATTTCTATCTTTGTAAATAGTGAAGATTAGACTAATATATTTATGCTAATCCTTTTAAATGCATGATATGTAGTGCATGTTTGGTGAGAATTCACCCCCTGCCACACACCTTTATGGTGGCTTGCAGGGTATGACGTAGATGTATATTGGTAATTAGGAAGGTTATTGTGGTTTGTGTCTATTGGTGCGTTTTGATATGATACCCATAATACGCAGCATGTATGCTTTAGAAATACAAGCCCTTTGTGCTTAGTATAATACTTGTAAACATATACAGGCATATTTGGACTTTAACTCCATATATATTCAGACCATCACTTCTCACTAATCGTTCTTATAACCTTTTTTCCGCATGAATGGAATGTTAATTTGAAATTAGACGCTGCAAAAAGATCAAACTACTACCTATTATTTTTAAATAAGATTATTTTAATTTAGGGCACAACTGCTGATGTAGGTCTTTACAATTGCGTTCATTGTGTGATTAACGCATTATAGCGTGTGGTCATACGTAAAAGCATTCACAGTTAAAAGTTCAAAGGTAGGCACTATATGTGAAATATCATTATTTTTATTGCTGTGTCTGTCTCAAGGGTACTAGAAGAACTTGCATATGAATTTCAATAAGAAAACAGTTTTAAAATGAACTGTACAACTAGGGAATTTGAAGACGAACAGTTTACCGATGACGTCAGATGCATTTTGAGAACTCGCGCTTATCACGGTTGACTCGATGACGAAAAAAAATTACGAGTAAAATGCGTGATCCCATGATGTAGATAACTTTTAAACGTCTCTCTGTTTGCGAACTGAGGACGTCATAAGAGTTTCGATGACCTGATAGGTAGGAGTAATGAATGTAGCATAATTTGAGGTACATAGCAAAAAGGATCTTTACCTGCGTAAGGTATTTCTCTCTTCATCTATATTTACACAAAAGTCTTCAACCCACCATAAACGTGTTTGGCAGGGGGTGATATTACTCCAGATATGCATTACATTCAATACTTAATAAAGATTAGTGGTTAAATTCCAATCGAAACATAACAATAAAAATGATGTAAATAGCAAATTCACAAACATGCTGTTAGTTAAGTAAGCTTAAAGTGGTATATTAACATGCAACTACTTATGCTATCCTTTGATACACTTGTATATACTATTGAATAAAATTACAACTATTCATATGCCATATAATTATTGTACGAGGAAAGAAAGATATTTAAAATCTCTCGATTCGGAAATCAAATTCTCTAATTTTATGTCATGGTCCAGTCTACCGTAGTAAATCGGAGACAGGTATCGCGGAGGCGTAAACTGGTGACCTTCGAGGGGGAATTCTACACGCTACCCATCATGTTATTGTGTTTATGCAAGTGTACCCTTTCCTGCAAATGGATATAGTGGCTATTATCAAAAATTAAACAAAAATAAATGATAAATTACAACATATCTACTAAGGAGAAATTAGAATTGGTGCTGTAGATATTTGACAGGCATAGCTACAATACCTTAGCTAGCTGAGTAATCGGTAAACTCTTCATCCGATTGGCACACATCATTGCTATGACTTGCAGTGTATTATGTAATTAGTATTTTGATGAGTTAGCCCTACTATCAACTATGCGGTGATAGTAGTATATATTAGGGTTTAACGCACTTCATTTTATAAGGGTATATTAGAACCGAAAAATCTTACGATGCATGTACGCTATGTCTATTAATAACAGCACACTTTTTATTGACATGTGCCATGGCTTTAATTTTAATGTCCAATTCCAAGGTTACTGAGGTGAGCATATTACTGAATATATTATTTAGCATAGTGTGGATCCACAAAATAAGGCATTCATCATATTCCTGCTCAATCAATCTTACCTTTGACTCTCACCCTCCCCAAAGGTAGGATTCGAACCCACGATCTTAGGCTTGTCAGTCTGGCTTGGCTTTAACACGACAGGACTAGTGCGTCCGGCGGCTGCGGCTAGCCGCGAACTATGAATACGCAGGCGTACAGCGCATATTGAGGGAAAACATTCAGCATCGACAATACAGACTTCCGTGACCGATTTTCAAGGTCTCGCCCTGATTTTTTTCCTCTACTCCGTATCCCATTCCCGCGCGTGCACTCCCCGACATGCTTCCCCCGAATTCGTGACACCCTCTCCCGCCTCCCCCCCAAAACAAGCCGTAAATTCTGCACCAATTGCCCGGACACAACCCACAGCCCACCGACCCATTATGGACTGCCACCGTGGAGAGAGAGAGAGAGAGGTCGGAGTGGAACGAGACGGGAGGGCACCCATATCTCCCACGGAGGGAGACTTCAACGCCCGCCCAACACCCATTATTCCCGGAGGAGGCCATGGGATCGACTAGCCCGCCGGCGGTTGGAACACTGGAGAAGATCTCACGCCCACGGCGGTCCAGTCCGTCGAGTGACCTTGTCGCCCCTGTGTGGACCTCTCACGTGGAGAGGTGTCCCTAAAAGGGAAACCCTTTGTTCGGGCCCGTAAAAGGCCTCAACGGCAGCACACCCGACTCGTACCCCTGAAGAACTAACCCCTCACTTGTTTCCAGGTCAAGGATGGGAGGCCTGCTTATTACGCTGGCGAGGAAAGTGAGAAGGTTTTGGAAAAGACTGGGGATATGTTTTCTTTTTTTCTTTCCGCCTCCGAAGGCGAAAGTGTAACGCATAAATAATGGCAAGGAGCTGGAGGTGTGGCGTCAACAATGGTGCGGGGGAACTCCTCCTGAGGTCCGGAAGGGATTCCTGAAAACGAGAGGATGCAAACTTTGGGTCTGGGGGATTCGTCATGCTGACAGAGAATTTGAAGACGACGCAAGGTCATCGAAGGGAGGAAATTCTCAGAACTGGTAGACAGTACATATACGAAGGAGAATTGTAGCTACTTTGTTCTTCTTACGCTGGCATGACTAGAAAAGAAAAGGAGTTGCCGAGCTTCCACACCACATATGTAAACAGATGAGGCTAGGAAAGTAGTCTATATCATAAAAAATCAAAAAAGTATTCCCCCCCGCTCAATGCACGACCATAACAACGTCAACATAAGGTAATCTACAAAACCTTCATGAAAAATAACAAAATTAAAAACACATTTGCATACATTACGGATACTACGCAAAATACTTACATTAGCATACATTGATCGAACTTCCCGCCGATTAAATTGAAAAAAGTGGGTGTTAGTGATTTCTGCATGTCTGCATGAAGTTGTATGCTAACTAGGTCGTGTAACTAGTGCACTAGTGTACTAGTAATATACAATATAATATACAATATAATATACATAAATAATCATATGTATATTATATTGTATGTTTGTTGTACTTATTAATATTTCCTTATATGTCGGATTAAACAGGAAATTTGTAGTAATTATCTCAGATGGTGTTAGTTGTAATGTTTTGTTCAAGAGTAATATAAACATTAGAGCCTGTAAAAAGTGTATGGTTGGTGATAAATCACACCCTGTCTCTCTCTCTCCTGGTGGCTGACAGGATAGTCTGTAGATGAATTGGTTTATCATGATACCCAAAAAGTGATAAACATTGATTGTGGAACTGACTACTGGCCTCCAACCTGGAAGGCTTAGAGCTGAATATGGGTTATAGCAGAGATTTTATAGTAAGACCCCCACCTGTTCTAATTTAGGTAAACACTGGTGGGGAGCATTTCAAATGGTGATTCGTTAGCTCGTGTACAAACCTCTACATTCCTCAGTTGAATGAATGAAGGTTTACCTAAAACATCTACATCTACACGACACCCTGCAAGCCACCGCGAGGGTGTGTGGCTGGGGGTGAAGATCACCAAGCATGCACTACTAACATGCAAACTACTAACATGCAAACCTATTTATAAATGTTGATTTTCTACTTCCTGCAATTTGCACTCTCCGTTTTAATTATCAGAACATCTCTTTACAAACCCAGCTACTCTTAGTAGTGCTCATAATAGCAAGATTGTTTTCTTCCGAAATATGTAAAACATCGATTACCAGCAGAGAGTGAACTCCTTAGCGAGCCAACTTTTACGCGACCGTTGTACATGTATGATACTTACTCTGCTTCGAGTGTACGAGGTCACTATATTTAGCAACCGATGCCTGAAGAGGTAGCCTTTGACCACAATAATAAATAACCTGACTATTAAGTGCGTTCACGTGTACAAAGATTATAATTTTCATGCAAGGTTAAGCAAACTTATAGTTGGAATTCAATACGAATCCCTTCTTGAAAAACATATAATACGTAAATGCCTCTAGAGACAAAGTCAAAAACTGGTCGCTCGAAATAGAAGACGAACTCTATCATGGCCAGTAAGTAAAAATTATCGATGAATTTCAAGGAGATAAAAAATAACAGTATACGTACTATACTACAATAATATGTTCAGTGATGACGTTAAAAATATTTTGCAAACCCCAACTTACCATGGTAGACTGGACCTTAATCACAAAATCAGAGAAATTAATTGCCGAACTGACAGATTCAAAATGTCCTTTTTTCCTCGAAAAATTAGGGATATAAATAGCGGTAAATATTTCCAAAACGAGTGAATCAATGTATAGCGTAGGTAACTGTATGTTGGTATAGGGACTTGAAGGTAACCCACATAACAGCACGTTTTAGCAAGCTATTTTTATCATTTTTAAATAGTGAAGTTTACACTAGTGTATTAATACTACCTAATCCTTTTTATGCATGATATGTAGTGCATATTTGGTGAGAATTCACCCCCTGCCACACACCTTTATGGTGGATTGCAGGGTATTATGTAGATGTAGATGTAGAACAGTGCGGGATGGTAATATATCCCAAGAAGTTTATGTAATGTTCACGTTTATGTATTTCACGCAAATCTATTGACAGACGAGTCATTTCCATATTGTTTTGTATTTAGGCTCTTGGACTAGTGCGTTTGGATTGCTAGCACTAGTTGCAAACCAAAGACTTTACTATTAGTTATAGAATGTTTTTTGTGAGGTTAACCTGTAAGATAGATATTGCACTAAATATTCTCGTCACAGACACAAGTCTGCGACGATCTTTAGTCTGTGTCCCACATTTCAGCAGATTTAAACGTGACTGAGTGAATCGTGGCAATTTGAAATTCAATCACACAGTGGTTTGATAGTATTTTTAAACACAGTCATTTTATGAACATTTTATTTCATTTGTTGAAACGTATGATATGTCAGTTTTGGCGTCATTGACATTTAGACCTTATTTTAATTGGCACTTTTAAGCGATTGTATGCGGAGAAAGCAAACTTATTTCAAGTTATATTTTATAAGAGGTTAGTATGAGAATTTTGTAGTACACAATCTGTTTCCTTCGTGACTGGAAAGTATGACTATGCACGTGCAATCTCTCAAAAATAGTAATTATTGATATCACCAGCGGAACAAAGCTAATGAGATTTATTGATGAACATTTGGGGTCGCGACCCAGCAGAAAGTACTAATGTTTTAAATTTTTTGCACTTCAGCCAATTAAATCGAAGCTAAGCTTTCGCATTTTTTTGGTAACGTTCTCGCAGAGCTGTTACATCTACATCTACATCTACATCTACATCTACATCTACATCTACATCTACACGATACCCTGCAAGCCACCGCGAGGGTGTGTGGCAGGGGGTGAAGGTCACCAAGCATTCACTACTAGCATGCAAGCAAGCAACTAAAGGGTCTCATGCAACTAGATTGTTAGTATCTATAGTATTTGAGGGGTTAATACATGCATCATGCACTACAGAATACTCTAAAATATTTCCCCTACCTATCCCTTTCCTATGCTGCCTATTCTGTTCTCTTATAGTACGGGGGAAAAATGCCATTTTGAATCTATCTGTACGACAATCTATCTCTCTAATCTTATTTATCTGGTCGAATCTAGCATAATACGCTGGTGTTTTCAATATGTGCCTAACATCTTCAGTAAAGCTATCCGATTGAAATTTCTCTAATAGATTTAATCTGAACTTTAACCTACGCTCTGATAATGATTCCCACCCTAATTCTTGTATTAATTCTGATACACTACTCAACCTATCGTAACACCTTTTGACGAACCTAGCTGCTCTACGCTGCACACTGTCTAGTTCTCTCATCAAACCTAATTCATTAGGATCCCATACACTGGCTGCATACTCAAGGTGGGGCCTAACTAGTGAAAAGTAGCATCGCTCTTTTGTCTTCTCATCACATTTCCCAAGTACTCTTTTTATAAATCCTAGCTTTCTCTTCGCTCGGCCGCATATTTCCCTTATGTGTCTTCCCCACGATAAATCTTTAGTGATTGTTACACCTAAATATCTTACGGTTTCAACGTTTTCGATCTTCGTGTTATTAATTCTATAGGATCGCTCTATCGAATTATTCCTCCTCCAAAAATTGATAGCTACACACTTTTTAAGGTTGGGTTCTAACTGCCATTTGTCGCACCACTCTTGAATTGCATCTAAATCCTTGCTAAGTGATTTCATGTCCTCCTCGTTTGATATACCCCTGTACACCACCGCATCGTCTGCAAAAAGTCTAAGGTTACTACTAACTACGGTACCCAAATCGTTTATGTATAAAAGAAATAGAAGCGGACCTACTACGCTACCCTGGGGAACTCCCGATGTGACTTCGATTGTGTCCGACTTGATACCATCTATGACAACCCTCTGCTCTCGCCCACTTAAGAATTCTTTTACCCAACATACAACGTCTTTATTTATACCAAAACTCTCTAACTTCAAGATTAATTTGTCATGAGGAACTTTATCGAAAGCCTTTTTAAAATCTAAAAATAGTGCATTAACTTCAGTACTGCTTTCGCCGTGGACTAAAATATCGTGTACGAATAAAGCTAATTGTGTCTCGCAAGATCTACCTTTCCGGAACCCATGCTGGCTGTTTATGAGTAATCCCTGACTATCCAAATGCCCCATGATCGAACTGACTACTATGTGCTCAAATATCTTACAAGAGATTGACGTGAGTGAAATGGGTCTGTAGTTACTAGGTTCTTCCCTATCACCGCTTTTAAATATAGGTGTAATGTTAGCTACTTTCCAATCCTTGGGTACTGTGTGGTTCTTTAGTGTTTTATTGAATATTATTTCTAGATAGGGGGCTATTTCAGAAGCTAATGTTTTATAAACTCTGGAAGGAATTTGATCGGGACCTGGTGCTTTGTTTTTACTTATGCTTTTTAACTGCTGCTCTATTCCGCGACATGAAATGTTTATTTCGGGCATTTGCTCACTGAAAGTGTTCGGCGGTGGTTCCACTGCGTTTTGTGACGATGAGTTGAATACACTTTGGAAGAAGGTGTTTAAAGTGTTGGCTTTTTCTACACTGCTGGTGACTCTGATTCCTTTATCATTTTTAAGTGTGTGCACTGTGGACTTATTTCCCTGAAGCTCTCTCACATATGACCAAAACGCTTTAGGATTGCTATCTAAATATTCTCCTAACATCTTGCTCTTGAAATGTGATAACGCTTGCCGACATGATTTCCTTGCTAATGCTCTCGATTTTTTATAGTTTTGAACTAGCTCATTTTTTTCCTCTACCGATAGACCCCGTCTGGCATTTTTCATCTTAGCGTGGCATACCCTTTGTCGCTTTAGTGATTTCCTAACCTCCGCGTTATACCACCTTGGCTCTGTATTATCACTAATATATTTACTTGGTATGTATTTATGAACTGCGTTACGGGTGACCTCAAGAAATTCTCTCCACGAATCCTCTGTATTTAATCCTTTGCTTTGTTCGCTGAATACATTAAACGCTTCCCTTAATTCCTCTTTCATACCGTCGTAATTTGCCTTGCCAAATAAGTACACCCTCCTCCTTGGTTTATAATGTCTTTCAACGCCTACAATAAATTTCGCATGCACTATTTTATGGTCACTAATTCCTGTGTCTGTAACTGTATTTAGAACTCGCTCGGGTATATTTGTTGCTAATAAGTCTAGAATGTTGTTTCCCCTGGTCGGCTCTGTTACTAGCTGTTGTAAAGAATGTGTCGTAAAGGTGTTCAACAGTGATTCGCAATGTTCCTTATCCTTACCTCCTGCAATGAAACTACACGTATTCCAGTCTATCGAGGGGAGATTGAAATCTCCGCCTACTATTATTCCTCTATCATTCTTCCCAGAAAGTAATGTGCGTATCTCTGACTCTAGCTCTATTATAGAATTGACGTCTGCGTCCGGTGGCCTGTAATATGCACCTACATATATCTGTTTTGCGTTACTACTTTTACTTTTAACGGAACACCAAATACTTTCTACATTTCGCTCTGAAATAAGTTCTCTTCTACTGACATACGGGTCTTTCACAGCTATGAAAACTCCTCCTCCGTTTCTGCTTACTCTATCCCTTCTGTATACTGTAAAACACTTCGGAAATACTTCATGATCTGTTACGAAATGGCTGAGGCCGTTGGCGCCGATCAATTGGCGAAGGTCCGTGCATAACCTCTGCCACACATTTGGTGAGAGTTTCATGTTCTATTAGCCCGGAGAAATGATCGGTTACCCACGAAAAAACCATTGATAGGTTTACGAGCGAGTGATACCATCTTAGTGTTGAGCACGATTTCGCCAACTTTAAAGAACGAGGCATTATTTCTGTGAAAGTTCCGTGAGTGTTAAAAGCCATGGTAGGAAATGTTTGATTTGCTTCGTATGCATGGTTAAAAATGAAGTAAATGGAAATGGTTTTAGCGTAACAGAATATAAGCGGAAGAATTAACACATTTATGAAATAAAATTAGAATGCACAGTTTGAACTTGGAGATAATTTATTAAGAATTAATAAATGTTGAGTGGAACCATCTACCTCGAGTATTATTTAACTCTACGTTTATAGCAACGATAGAATTAGGTTTTGAGGTTCTCCAACTTCTAAGTTTTTATCGCACCGTCTAACCTGACTTAAATCTATCTAAAAGCAAGCCAACATAGAACCTATTTCCGAGGCAAGATTCTTAACCATGACCTTTGGGTTGTCATTTTTTAATCTTACCGGCCTCACTTCTTCGACCGTATCTATGCCAGGTCTGCTAAAACTTTTAAAAGAAGCTAGGATAACCTAACTGTTAATAATTTGAGATAAGATAGTTTGATGAAGACAATCCTCGAGGGAAAAGTAAACGGTATTAGTGACAAATGAAGCATATGTGATGCATAAAGCAAGTAATGAAAAAAGTGAAGTAGACAAATTATACAAATGTGAAGGTATTATGTGATAGGATAATCGAGTGAAGAGCTGCGTCAAAGCAATCCTTGGATTGATGACTAATTATGATGATAATATTAATGTACAAAAACTATGATTTCAGTGATTATACTTCAGTACACGAGGGGGTATCAATAAATACACTCTATAGCATGCTTGTAGTGAAATACAATTCATTAGTGTGATATAGAAGTTTAGTGGGTACTTTAAAGAGGAGGAAGGACAACTTAATCGGCCGTATCTTGATACATGACGGACTAATGAAGGCAGAGGCTGAGAGAAAAGTTAATGGAAAGAGTGGCAAAGGAAGGTCTTGAATTAGATATTTAGTACGGATAGTGATGGGTGTAAACGAGAAGATATATTTTATGAAGAGATTAGCTGATAAGATGATGGAGAGGAGTTATGCGTAAACCAAAGGGAGGATTGTTGATTTGTGGTGGTAATTACGGCAATTTGATCCGATTTATTTTTTCCACAACCAAATCTGCTTCTATCTAACCTCCAATAAAAACGTTTTTACCTCGTCTAACACTCAACCGCTACATGTGACCTAATTTATTTTTCTTTAAGCCATATTCAAAATTCGTTCTCTCTTAGAGAATATAACTGGATGAGCAAGTTCTACACTTGCTCATCTAGTTATATATACTGCGCCAAACATCTTATGATTGATGGCTAGGAAGTGACGTTGATGCAGATAATGATGTCATTTCGAGACCGTCGCCGAACCATTCTTTTCAACAGCATCGCCCAGTTGAAAGAAGACTGGTTCATCTACATCTACACGATACCCTGCAAGCCACCGCGAGGGTATGTGGCATGGGGTGAATATCACCAAGAATGCACTATTGACATGCAAACAAGCAACTATAGGGTCTCATGCCATTTGTCGCGCCACTCTTGAATTGCATCTAAATTATTGCTAAGCGATTTCTTGTCTTCTTCTTTTGATATACCCCTATACACTACCGCATCGTCTGCAAAAAGTCTAAGCTTACTACTAACTACAGTACCTAAATCGTTTATGTATAAAAGAAATAGAAGCGGACCTACTACGCTACCCTGTGGAACTCCCGATGTGACTTTGATTGTGTCCGACATGATACCATCTATGACAACGTTCTGCTCTCGTCCACTTAAGAATTCTTTTACCCAGCATGCAACGTCTTTATCTATACAAAAACTCTCTCAAAAACTTCAAGATTAAATTGGTTGCGAGTGGCGAGGCGGTAGGTACCATTTCAATTTCGAGAAGTCACTCCCGGGCGGCATTCTTCCGTCGCCGTCCCAAGGGCACTTGTCCCTCGTGCCGCGACTCGCCATTGCGACCCTTCCCGCCCCCCCCCCCCAAACATGCCTCCCTAACCGCGACACCCCCTCCCTTAGGCAGGCCAAACCCCCCCCCCCCCCTACCCTCCTGCCCTACGTCGCCAGTGTTTGCTCAAGCCTCCGGGGGTGGGTAAGAATGCGGCGGTCGTGGAGAGATGAGGAAGTGTTTGAATGGAGACGGAGGATGGTAAACGGGAAGGGGGGGATGGGAGAGGGGTGAGGGATTTGTCGCGAGGAGTGGGCGGAGGCAGAGGAACTAATTCGTGCGGGGGAGTTTTGTACCTGAAGACTTCCTCTGCATCTACGCCTAAATCTACAGGGGTACCCTGCAGGACAACTCGAGTGTAAGGAGGTGAATTGTCAACAAACATACTGGAAAAAAAGAGCTGTTAGTCAGAAAAACTAGGAACGTGCAGGTACAGCCTAATGAACTACTTTCGAAATATACTTTTTATTAATGATTAAGTTAAAAATATTCCAATGGGGGCATTTATACGAAACCGAAATCGCTATTTTGTGTATGAAATTTTTAAATGGTTGAGAAAAATGATTTGTAGTGAAAAACTTAATCTTCGAACCAGAGACATGCACTCATAAATCAAAAATTAAAGTAAGATGAAGTTGACGCCCACTGAAGGAGTTGCGTAAGGATATCTACGTCACCCACCTCCCGTCCTTAAGGTCTACTAGCACAAATTCTATCGCAACCGCTCCCATTGGCAGAGCCAGCTGTGTGTCCACCCATTTTCATAAGGCGAAGTAGCTTCGTGGTCTCATTTGTGATTGGACGGAGTAGATGACGTACGTGTCATTTGCACGCCCACTTTTCCGATATGGTTAAAATAAATAGTTTTTCTCCATTTATAACTCAAAAATTAATGGACCGATCGAAAAACGGAAAAATCTACAAACTCTATCAGATTTGGCAATAAAGAAATATGGTAAACGACCCCATAGTTAAAATGAGTTTTAAAACATTTTTTTTTCACTTGGGTACCCCTCGGCGATCCATTTTCCTATTCTGTATCCCTTATCAATGACATTTAACTTATGCAGCTTCTGTTCAGTTACAGTTGTTCTGTATTGCACTGATTGTTTATATTATTATTTTCTCGGCAACGATGCAAAGCCGACTGTTCACCCAAATTTTTTTCTCAATAGTCAGGTGTAGGTATTTACTGTTACTTCTATCTTTATTGATAATTCTTCACGTACTCTTACATCATCGTTCTGAATGTGGTACGCATGTCCCTAAAGGGTACGGGTACCACATTTTGGAGGCGGAAACCGCACTCTGTTCATTAAGCAAACATTTATTTTGCCAATAGATCAGCTGATCTTTTTGCTTACTATTACTTATAATTTACCACGGGATATTACACATTTTACATCTATCCACGCACAGAGTAACTGTGAAATATTAGTTTCATCGTGATTGAATGGTGCGTAATGAGTAACAGGGTTTTTATTATCTTGACGGCTGTTTTATTTATGTTATTATTTAATAAAAAGTATGTGCATATCAGATTTGTATTCCACATGTGCCAAATTTGTTGTATCTTTCTGAGAAACTCTCGATAAGATTTAGCGCAATAGTTTGTGAATATGATGAAAAGGAAATGTGACAAATAACGTGATTTTTTTAAATCAATGAAAAATCTAACGTGGGATTGATGATAAACACATAAAATTATTCCCAGTCAACTCTTGTAAAAAATCCTCAAAATATTCGTTTTGTCTTTTTTTACGTTCATGCGCTAGCTATGAATAAAAAATTAGCTATTCAACTTTAATCACCTCAATTTGTGAAATGTTTTCCATTCCATTTCAGTCGAAACTAATTAGCGTCAAGCAATTGTATAACTTTTGTTGAGTGACTCTCCGGCCAGTCAAATATAAATTACTTTCTCTTCCCATTGAGGTAGTTAATGATATCTTTTCTAGATCTTTCTCTTCCATTACCCGCTGGAAATTCATTACCGTCAAACACATGAGTTGATTATATCCTATGCTTGAGAAAATGATATTTCATTTGAAATATAATCGGTCATGGTGATTATATTGTCGTGTGACTTTTCAATGCAGCTCTAAGCTTATCTGGGTTGGTGATATTACTAGTACACTTAAAAAAAATAGTCAGTAGAATAGCTCAGGCAAAGAAGGCATTCTACCAAAAGAAGAACCTGCTTACATGTGGAAATACAAGCGTAGAAGTAACGAAACAGTTCATCAGGACGTACATCTGGAGCATGTTTCTTTACGATGGACATGGCATGGGCGATGACAGAAGCGGAGAAGAAAAGTTGAAAGCATTCGAAATGTGGTGCTACAGAAGAATGATGAAGATTAAATGGATAGACCGAGTGAAAAACGAAGAATATTAAGAAGAGTGGGATAAAAGAGAATCCTGATGAAAACTAAGAAAAAGACGGGATAACTTAATCGGCGATATCTTGAGACACGATGGCCTGATGAAGACAATCGTTGAAGGGCAAGTGGATGGGATGAATGGCAAAGGAAGGCCTCGATTGAGATATATGCAACAAGTGATGAAGGATGTGAAAGAGAAGGAATACGTAAATATGAAGAGATTAACCGATAAAAGAACTCAGTGGAGAGCTGCGTCAAACCAATCTGATGACTAATGATGATGAATTAAAATATTTATTGACTGAGTTAGTATCGTAATTAATCAGTCACTGAGTGTTTGAGTATTGATGACTTTACCACTGATTATATTGGAAATGTCAAGAAATTTTCTTTTTAAGCCCATAACTAATTGATTTGGCATAGGAAATTAACTTTGTTCCATATTTTCCATGAAATACATCTTCATTTCTAGCACCGCTAAACATTAGTCACTCAAAATTTTCCTATCGGCTGTATTACATTGGTTCCCGCGGAACCGCCATTCTTGACATTTTTGTGAAAGTGTCAATATTGAGAGAAGACGGTTTTCTACACTCCACCGCCTATCCATATCATATGGCATTCCTCTGTAGAGTTTGGCGGAGATCAAATTATGTTCCATGAATCAGGTTATCCGTGAAAAGGGCTTCCAACTCACGGGATAGGAAAATATTTTAAAATAACTTGACTTAGCAGATTTTCCTACTATTCTCACAACTTATGTGCCTACTCATTTATTATTAAAGGTTTTGTTCTTGAAGTGAAAGTACAATACTAAGGGGTCATTATTCAAGGGACTCTGGATGACCCTTCGAAAATTGTTTTAACACTTTCAAGATGTTGTAATTTCTAAGTAGGGCAGAACTCGCACGGACTGGTTATATCTTACATTTACATATGGAGTGTAGATAGAATTGCAAATGTGGCTGTTGTAGCCAGACCGGTGACATATTTGCCTGGCAACCCATTGGTTTGTGGTTTGGATTGCAACTCGGGTATATATTTCGTATGCTTTTCTTAGGATTAAACTTAGGAATAAGTTAGGTTATGGGATGTGATATAATCATACGGTTGAAGCATGTATAATCTGATTCCATAGAAATGATGAGACAATTTATGGTATGGTCCATGAATTATTAATTCTCTATTATCTTAGTCGCTGTATGATGATGGGCCAGATACGATTTATAGAATAACGATGCTATGATATGTAATACTGTTTTATGCTTGAGATGGTAAAACTGTTCCACAGTAAGTTATAATTTCAATCATCTACTATTTTAGAGAATTTATTCGTTTCATTGTTAAACAATATTTTCAACTTAAAGTAAAACGTTTCAACACAACTATTAATGGAACGAGTATTTTAAAAATTAGAATATTAAAGTTACAATTTTCTATGATGCTATATTTTTTTATGGTTTTACTGAGTTTATCTTGTTTATTCATTAAAATCATTCATTACTCATGTTGTTGAAGCTTTTTAAATTTCATTGAACTTGCAATTTATGCAGTGTACCATTGATGGAAAAAGTCAAAGTGTAGTTGCTATTTTGGTTTAAATTTAATTTTCCGGAATTTCCTACTCTAGCGACTGGCAACACATGTAATCAGAAGTTATTTACAATTTTCTATGATGTAATAAGTTGGTTTCTATGATTCTGCTGAGTAGCTCTGGTTCATTCATCTAAAATTACCCATGCTGTCGAAGCGTTTTCAGTTTCCCCCTCTTTCAACCCTAGCACGTTCACTTGCTCTGAATTATAGTAACTGAACTTGACATACAGGTCAAGCGTGTACGCGTGTAGACATGTAGGTCTACACGTGGGCGTCACTACCATAACGGCTTCCGCTCAAGAAATAAAATCGGTGGTAGAGGCGTGTAGGGTGCTTGGCGAAAATGGCTGACAGGGAACGTGGGAAGGCGGTGTGGATGGGGAAGAGGGAACAAAAAGATGAGAGATATTTCACGTAAAGGTGTCCTGGCCCCCATATCCATTGTCTCGCGAAATTAGCATAAGGAATCCGCCGACGAAACCCACCCACTCGGGTTGAAAAGGATTTGACTTCTTTTGCGAGACTCCCGTCTTCTTCCACCACATGTTGTCCTCACATCCCGCGACGGCAGCGCCATTTGCGCGCCATATTCGCGGGCCATTAGGTAAATTCGAGGGCCTCCCTGCGGAGCGATGAGGTAGGACCACTGCGGGTGAGTTGAGCCGAAATGATTCCTTCCAAATGACGCTCCGTTCGCTCTTCTCGGAACGACACCGGTCATATAATATACATACATATGTATGGGTACCCATGTACGAGCAGGCACATATGTGAAGACGAGGAGGAAGACAAGACGTATGGCTGCAAAAAAGATGCGGAGGTCGCAGTCGTAGTCGGCGCCTCCGAAGGAATGAAAAGTGACTGCGAGGGAATAAAAACGCGTGATGACTTTCGGGTTATTAGGTTCAAGCCATGCGTGGCGAATAAGAAGTGCCCGGATGGAAAGAACCCCAGGATGAATGCAAGGAGTTTCGGGACAGGACGTTTTTTTTTTCTGAGACCGCAAGCGGAAAGTTTTACATCCGTCCTCAGGGCTTCTTGGTCTCGGTCCATTTTAGCTACGTTTCATGAGTCTCCCTGGTTTTGAATCTCGGATTCATTCGTCGGACTGAGTGCTTTCTCGTCTTGCTCACATCCGCGATTGCAAAAACGAGCTTCTCTTTGTGTAGGAAGGTGAAGTGAAGGACAAAACACGTACATTGCTGAAAAATTCATATTGAGTAGTGTAATTTGAAAATTTAACAAAAATATAGTTTGTGATACCTACAGGATATTGGGGTACAAATGTCACATTTTACATGTAAGACCCCTATCGTATGACTTCGAGTGGAACGCTAAGGAAGATGTGGAAAAAATATTTCCCATAATTATAATTTTGATGCATGGAAAATTTAGCATCAGATCTACATCTACATCTACATCTACGTAATACCCTGCGAGCCACCACGAGGATTTTGTCAGGGGGTGAAGATCACCAAACATGCACTAATGACAAACAACTACGATATTTAATGGAGGCATGCTAGATAATAGCGTCACATGCAGCTAGATGATTAATATCTACGAAATAAGAAAGGGATTATTGGTTGTTGTTACATGCATCATTCACTACAGATATTTTCTTTTCTTTTGATGCAATAATTATTCCGGGAAAAGCTATTCTTTTTCCAAAAGTTCATTTCGGCGCATTTCTTCAAATTTAATTCTAGCTGCCAAATATCACACCGATCATCAATCGCATCTAAATCCTTAGCTAAAGACTGACTGTCCTCTTCATTTCTAATTTCCTAATACACTACTGCATCATCGGCAAAAAGACGGAGCTTGCTATTTTTAACTACTGTATTCAAGTCATTTACGTGGAGAAGAAACAAAATTGGGCCTATCATATTTCCCTGGGGTACACCCGATGTAACTTTCACTTCGCCTGAGCTGACTCCATCTAATACCACCCTTTGAACACGTTCATGTAAGAAGTCTCCTATCCAGCCTACTATATTACTGTCTATCCCGTACGATGCTAACTTCGCGAGTAGTTTACAGTGGGGAACCTTGTCAAACGCTTTTCTAAAGTCAAGAAACGCTGCGTATGTTACCTTCTCCGGAAAATAGAATGTCATGAACAATAAGCCCTAATTGAGTTTCGCTACATCGTACCTTTCAGAACCCATGCTGGTTTGTTATAACTAAATCCTGGTCGAGGTGTCCAATTATTGATGTAACTATTATATGCTCTATAATGTTACATGATAGTAACGTTAATGATATTGGTCTATAATTACATGGCTGTTCCCTATCGCCGCTTTTAAAAATAGGGGTCACGTTTGCTATCTTCCAATTGGGAACCGCGTGTTCTTTGCGGGATGCGTTAAATATTACTTTAATATCGTTGATCAAGATCGTTGTGGTAGAATGAATAAAATGCTTGAATTGGATTAGAATGGTTGGTAATAGGAAGAGAATCGCTCTAAATTAAGGCTCAATGTGAAGTCAACCTCGAGTTTTTTTTTAAGCCTTTGATCTTATGCAATGTTATTGGAATAAAATCATACGTTCCTGTATGTTTCTTACTTCGTCGAAAAGTCAATGGAGTTAATGATTTTCCATTATTCTCATCACTCACTGCTTGTTAACCTGTCCCGCACATCAAACCACAGATTATCCTAGCACTTTTGTCGTTCAGATCACAGAATTAGAACTTACTCTCTATATAATGATTTCAATATCTAAAAAAATTTACCAACCTTCAAGGTAAGACCCAGTATGTTCTTCACACATTAAAAGACTTAGCTCATGGAGATTTTTTGTGCTATACTCGATGCCATTTTTTCCTACCTTTTCTGCGAGGCGCGCTGAAATATATTTTAAATTATCACTCAAATCCTAGCCTGTAAAATATTTCCTACAATGATAACTTTACTTTCATACTGCATGGACGATGACAACAACGGAGAAAAACAGGGTGGAAACATTTGAAATGTGGTGCTACAGAAGAATGATGAAGATTAAATGGATTGACCGAGTGACAAACGAATAAGTATTAAGAAGATTGGGAGAAAAGAGAATCATGCTGAAAACTAAGAAATAGACGGGATAAATTAATCGGCCATATCTTGAGACACGATGGCCTGATGAAGACAATCGTTGAAGGACAAGTGGACGGGAATAACGGTAAATGAAGGCCTCGTATGAGATATAAAGATACAAGTGATGAAGGATGTGAATGAGAAGAATTACGTACCTATAAATGAAGAATTCAGATAGATAGAAGATGTACAAATGGCTAAGGAATGCCTCGTATGAGACTTATGGAACAAGTGATGAAGGATGTGAAAAAGAAGAAAAACTTAAATTATGAAGAATTCCGAGGAGAGCTACGTCAAACCAATGTCAGGATTGCTGACTAATCATGATGAGGACTGCATGCTTCATGCATTGTAAACACATCACATTGAGTCCATTTCACGTACCTTTTCGAATTTGAACCTCTTTAAATAGATCTACTTACTCATTATTATTACATAGAGTATGAATTTATGAAATAATCCATGTGCTTTATCTGAAACAGTTGGAATTGCCTTGTAAGACTTTATATCAACCGTATGAGCACGGCTCAAAAATTTGATCTCTGACTCGAACTTGGTGTAGGCATCAAGCCGGGAATATCTGTACGCTCGTGGAATTCCCCGAGTCGCGACTTCCAGGGAAACGGTTGAGGAACAGGACAAAGAAGTCTATGAAGGGGTGGGGGAAACGGGGACCCAGTGTCTTCACTTCACGTCGAGGACGTGGGCCGGAAGGGTTTGACGAGAAGCGTTTGCACAGGCTGAGAGGGTTGTGGACCGACTTGTTTAAGTGGGACAAAAGGAATGAAAACACTCCAGCGCGGTTTCTCGGAAGACATGTCCGGGTGCCGGAGGGTGGGTGGAGTAAGGGAGAGGCAGTACTCGTACCTTCGCAGGTGTGAGTGAGCAGCCGGAATGGGATTGAAAGGTTACATACGAAGGCATTGCGGACGTAGGCTTTCGAGTGAAAGGCTTAGTTCGGTATGCACACACGGGGGCGTATGGGGCGGAATTTTTAAGTGGTTTTAGTGAGTTGGGCAAGCAGGATTCTTTATGGGTGTGCCGAGATCAAAGCCCGTATCGCACCTGAGTTTTGAGCATTTTCCGGATGACTACCGCTTACGGAAATTCAGGGTCATGCTTGCATTGTAAATGTTTACGTGTGACATGGAAAAAATGACAGGTTTCTTAGTATTCATGAGGGCATATAAGTCCATCATTCTACGCAGATGGCTTTAATGGTTCCTTGTATGTCGCGAGATGATGATATTAGACGAACATTGAAACCTAGGTTTGGAGGGTATGCTATTTTGTGCGAGGGAAAGGTTAATTCCTTATTAATATTAGGCTCGTCTAACTTGCTACACACTACCTCTCAATGAATAACAATGTATTATACGGCATACTAATAACATACATGTGGAAATGCTGGAGGAAAAATTTGCATTAGCATTGTATTTTATCTCTTTTGCACCAAGTACGCAAATCTCCACTGCTGTCCATGCTCAATTCACAAATTTCAATCCGCTAATCACTTGTAATCTTCTACGTTTTTAGGATAACATATTTGTTTTATCCCTGTGTCATCTAAAATACATATCTGCGTATTTGTAGTTGAGATGAGTTATTACCCCTGTATTGCTGGGACAATTCGCTTTTATTAATTCAGCTAATTATATATAAGTTTTGAGAAATTTGATGCTCTTGTAAGTCCCATTTTAATGATTAGGCCTTAGCTTGGTCTATTAAGTTTCATGTAGGACGAGGTTGGTTATTTTGTACGCAATTTTCTTAGATAAATCGATGCAAATATTAATTAAATAATGCAAAAGTTTATAATCAGTGTAGTTTACCACTATTAAAAACATTTTTGGCGAGATTTAGGTATGAGAGAGTAGTGTTTAAATAATTCGAGATATGCGTGGAATATCCGTTAATCCGGTCACCCAAGCCTAAAATTTCAAGTGGAACTGTTGATTTTTCGAATTTAAGCTTCATTTTCAATATTTTCATACGAATTATTGTAAATACAGCTCACCTTACACCTTACGACACAACTTGTTGGGATCTTGACAGGGAAAGGAATCACACCTTACATGTTTCCGAACTTGTTTGGTCGACTTGTTGGAGGGCATTGTTGCGAGTGGTTCTCATGAAAAGATATCGGCGGGCCGTGTTCCTTCCATTCTTGTACTTGGGAAAGAGGCGTTGTGCTCTGCGGAGCGTGGTTGTGTTCCTAAGGAGTCGAACTGAATGCCATTGACGTAGAGTTGAGACGTGCGCATTCCGGAGGACTCAAATTGGACGTCATTGTTGGAGACATGTCATCGGGAAGAATCCGTTCGCGAGGTTTTCCGTTTCCCGCATTCAAGGAAAGGACATATTTTGACTTTCGTGGAAAGGACATTTTTCAATTATCGACTTCATTTCACGCATTAAACGGTTCTTAGTGGCTTAAAGCGTTGAGACCGGTGGCTCGCATTCCAAGAACTTTTCTGGTAGCGCTATGTGTGAGGGGAAGACATGAACTGCTAGGTTGTCGGCCTCCGGCTAATTTAGCTTCCCCAGCGAAGTAGACAAAGGGAACACGGTTTTGGTAATGATAGTGGAGACTACCAACAACTTAAGACATTTGCGCCATCAAGAATGGGTTAAGAATTCTAGAAGTGGTTGGAATTCACCGAATGGAGGAAGAGCGGAAGAAAAATCAGCTTCGGCATCATGTTACTCTTGGCGAAAGGCACCAAGAAGTCCATTGTTAATCGTCCCATCCGACGGATGGAGTACTGAACTTGAAGAACTGTATCCATCGTACTCAAATAGGGACTGGTGTACCAGTAACAAATCAGCCACTGCCGTGATTCAAAACCGGGTTTTCTGGATGGAAATCCAGGACTCCAGCCACCACACCAACCCGACCCCCATGAAGCTCATAACTCAGTTGAAGATATTAAAAATATTACCCAAGTAATATTTCAACCCCTTCAGGAAACGTTTTGCTGAAGTTGTTGAAATTTCGTTGATAGGACGAAAAAACTACAGTAATATGGCCATTGATTAAACTTTATGATTATAAACTTGTTGATAACTCTAATTTAACGCCTTAAAGTCTTATTTAACCTTGAGTTGAAATTGACTTTTTCCTTTAATGCACTGAACATGGCCACTTATAACCAATATAAGTGCATTCGCTTCGAAATCACTTCACCTTTTTTTCCTATTTCTTTCCGTTCAATGTGGATGCCCACGTTTTAATCTGGACCACAGCCTTTGTCTACGATGGCGCTCTTTTAGAGTTGGTTTTCTTCCTTTCTGAATGAATAAAATATCCCGAGTTTGATTTTCTCTTCGGCAACTCTTCGTGCTTTCCTGAGCATGTGTTTCTATAACATACTAGGTCCTGGAATGAAATTAATTAATCCGTAAACGTGTGTGTTATGGGACCTAACAAGAGTTATCCTCTGCTTAGTTCCCAAAGAAATAACTAATCTAATAATGTACCGCTGAGAAGTTATGTGCGTGTTACTTTAATCGTCCCTGACACGGACTCATATTCCCAAAAACAAGTGATGGAAAAAATGATTGTGTATGGGAATGCCTTTTAATATATTTTAAGAGATTCATACAGACGCAGAACAAGCAAAGAATAGTTAAAGGCAAGGTAGCAAACATCCGATTCCACAAAAAAAAATTTCTGTTATAAACGAATATATAATTCTGAATAAGTAAGCAGTATGGGAAACATTCGTGTGGAGTGTTTCAAATATGGCTCAGAGACATGGGCCATCGGAAAGCTGGAATGATAGAGAATAGATGCGTTATAAACTTGTTGCTGGAGGAATATGGTGATGTTCAAGTGGACGGATTAGATCAGAAATGAAGAAGTGTAGGGAAGTATAGAAGAGTGAATACAATATGGAAAACTATCAGGAAGAAAAGGTCGAGGAGATTAAGCCACACTTTGAGACATAACGGAGTTATAAGTAGTATCATTGAAGGTTAAATAGAAAAAATAACACCACGAGGAAGCCCAACGAATATATACGTACGTCAGGTAAAACGGGACACGAAACATAGTAAGTGCGATGGCTTAAACCACTCAGCAAAGGAGAGGGTATGATGGAAGGCTGCTGTCAACCAATGTTAGGATTACATGCTTAATGATGATAATTCAGGCATAAAAAAGAGTCTGAATTACACATAAACTCTTCTAATTATTTCTACTATAACTGTGATGCAAGATATTACGATCACTTAATTTGGGTGGAAAGAATGATATTTTAAAAAAAACTTCTCCTACTGTCCATCTCTCAAATTTACATTCATGATCCAATAAACCAGATTTTCATGTTGACACTAACAGCAGAGGGTTTTCAGAAGGTTTCTGTGAAGGCGTCGAAAATATCAAAACTCATGCTTAGGGACCACAAGAATACATTGGAGAGGCACTTAGACAAAGGGATCAAAAATTCATTTTTTCCGCATTTTATTTTTGGCATTCTCGTTGACAGATACATGTCATTTGTTATACATTATGTATAACCTAAAAGATGATGGAATTTAATTATACGAGTATAAGTGCTTGTGAAAGAAATCCTACCGTTATTCCCTCTGGTTTTGAATTTTTAGCCGACAAAATTATCTGTAACCTGTGTTGCCATAATAAGATTTGAATTCATAATTTTAATGTTTGTATGGCGTGATTCACCCCCTGCTACCCACCATTGAGGTGGCCTGCAGAGCGTTTTGTACATGTAGATGCAAATGAGCCAGTCTTGCGCGCTCCGATGCTCTCTTGTTATTACGCCGCTGAAGGGGTTGCGCTTGTCGGTCTTCCACTGTCCGTTATGGAGATCATCACGTTTGGGAGCCATTTGATTCAGTGGATGCACCTCCGGAGCGAAGATCCTTTTCGCACCGTTAAAAATACAGTGCCGGACTGTTTTTTTCCCTCGCCGCTGTGAAAAGCGGAGAACCGCCCCCTCACCGGCATGCGTTCGTTAAATCGGTGAGATAGTCACAGTGACCGCACCTCACCCCGGGAGCTATCGAAGTGCCTATATTTATGCACGCGTTCCGCACTTAATTCGGTCGTTTTCTACAGTGCCTGCTCCGCTGCCGGGTGAGGGCATCATTATTCGTTCATTCATGGACGATTGTAGCTCTCCGGCTATCATTTGGGAGTCGCTTAAAATTCGTATTCATGGGCCTCATGTGGTGTGAAGCTGGATGAATCGGTCATTATTTCCCAAGACAAACGACGATGCTTATTTAAACAGCAATCATGGAATTGCAAAAACCCACGATTTTATTACTGAGTTCACTAAATTAAACATGGCGCATATTCAAACACGTGCAAGAAAAACTACTTCTGGAATCCAGTTCCGGTAAAATGGAAAAAGCTCTTTTTCAAGCCTGTTTGCGTAGGAATAGAGCTAGGTTTTAATGAATTCCAACTCCTCATGCTTGATCACAGATCTTTATGATGTGGAGGGTTGCGCTATCGTTAATTTTTAATACGTAAATATAACCTTAATTCTTCGCATTCAAGTGATACTAGAACGCGTGTTCAGGATTGATAGGTGGTGTACGCTTCTAAAGGAGTTCTCGTAATGGACAACGATTTCGGAAACACGAAAGAAAGCCTCAAGATCACGCCCATGGCGTAATCACCATACAACCTAACTGAATACCAAACTTAAGACTAACTCAAGTGCAAATTCATGCTTGAAGCAGGATTCGAACCGGCAACATTAAGGTTGCCAAGACGCGCGAATCTGACTACCATGACCATCTTCTCCTTTTCACGTAAAAATACTTTCATCATCATTTTAATTTGTCACACAGTCATCCAAGCTTCTCCTTCCCAATAATATTATTCACTCGCTTTTGTTTTTCTTGTTTTCACAACACTTTTTCTCGGTTTTAATGTTGCAACCCCTCTAATTACAACGTTGAGGAGACTTTTATGACTTGGATTGGATTCTGATTTATGGTGTAAGATTTAGTTATCAGATATATAGTTTATCAGAAAGGAAGAAAATATTATTAACAATAAAAGAAATTTACATGTTTTACCCTACCAGCGCCTGTAAGAGTGTCTGGCAGGGGGTGGTAGGTCATCAGCAATGAAATTTACCTGAAAGCACTGTTAATTAATAATGTAATTTGGTGTTCCATCATCCTGAAAAAATTATATTTTATTTGCGTTGTAGTTGCTTTTATTGTGAGTGGGAATAAATGAAATTTAGTTGGTCCGACAGTTGATCTTTCTTAATTTATCCCTCCTGTATGTCCTGCTGATGTAGTGTAGGGTAGAAACATATCCACAGTGTCAGATCGAATTTGTGAGATATAAGTACGCAGGTAGGTACCTACTTACATTTTTCAAATGCCTTTAATCTTGCCGAAAACCTTCTAATACTTAGGGTTTCCCAACCAAGCTCTTACAATGGACAAGTGACGCTTTCTGTAACGTACTTGGGAGTGTTTTCACGAGAAGCGCTGCTTCCGTTTGTATCGTATTCAGTTTCAAAATTAAATCTTAATTCATTTGAACCCAAATGCTTGATACACACTCCATGTGAGGCCTTGCTAGGCACCTCTACCGTTCCTTGTGGTGAGGTCTCACAAGCGTGAATTAACATCTTTCATTTACATTACCATGTAGACACTTTCTCTCAATTCGATGAATCCCAGTCTCTTTAGCGCTATTACACAAGTATTTTTAATGTGGTTTCCCGATGGAAGTCTGAGGGAGCAGTGGTGCCCAGATATTAACTCCACTTGCCCCATGTTCTGCTCACTCAGCCAACATTATAATTTTTATGTTGTTTTAGCATTTTCTGCCGGTAGTATTTTACAGTTCATTAGCTCTTAGATTTACGGAGTTAATACGGGGTACTAGTTAAGAAAATTATTTGGCTTTGGTGCTCTATATACCGTGAGTTTTACGGACCGACTAAAATTAGCTTAATATGCTAAATAAGTCAGCCATACCTACTATAAGTAAGATTCAAACTCATGATCATTGGGGCTGGCTTCAGCAGTTAGATTGGCTTCGATCCAACTTGATAGCGCTATGGTCGCGGGTTCGAATATTACATAGAATAGAGTTAAGGATTGAGTTAGGACGGCTCAATATGTCCACAGCAGTTGGAGTATCATAAAACCTAATTCTACTGCGACAACCACGACCTTAGCATTGCACAACGTTCTCCATTCTCCTAACCTGGTCAAAATCCTAGCCACATACCCCCTTAGTATTGATAGGCATTATTCAATTAATATATGTATCTTTTTAAAATGCAGAAGAAATAATAATGTATTCTCCTATTTCATCCCATAAGATCGAAGTAAGTAAATTACCGTAGGAATGAAGGTTGAAATTGAAACACTGCAATTTCTACACACAGTTTTATTCTCCACGACCATGGTTTCGTTGCAAGGCAACATCCTCAGGGTCTCAATTTCAACCTTCATTCCTACGATGAAAGATGTCCACAGTAATAAGCCTGAAACTATTAACTAAGTAAATTACCGTTTATTTAATTTCAAATTCTCGAAATAACCGGTTCTGAAACATGGTCTCTTGAGCAGGATGCCGAAAAGAGATTCGAAGCTGTAGAAATATGAGCGTTAAAAGGAGTGGAAAATGTAGGTTGGATACAAAGGAGAATAAATGAAGAGTTGTGTGAGGAAGGAGAGAAGATAGTCGGCAGAATTGATAAAAAGTGTGAGTATTTGGGGTCTTAGTGACAAGGGACACAAAGTCGCTATTGAAGTTAAAATATTAAGTAAGCAATGACAAGAAGGAAGGAAAAGAAAAGCTATTATGAATAGAATGAAGAGGGGACGGAAATATACGCAATTAAAGTGAGAAATAGTGTTAGGATGGAGATGATTGATGGATGAAATGCAAAGGAGAGTGGATACATTCTCTCTAAGCCTGCACTATACCGTAGAATAGGGGGTTCTGGTTGATGTGGTGGTTAGAGAACTAGTTTTCCATGCAGAGGGCCCGAGGTCGATTCCCGGCGTTGATACAGATGATTCATTTTTATTCAGGCCCCTACTCGAACGCTATGTGGTGAGATCTTTAAGCTTATTATTCAGCGGGACGGATTTGACGTTAAATTGTGGTCCCATTGGTGACTTTCGTTAAGAGCAGATTTATACCTACGTCTAATTTCTTTTCTCTCTTCCTCCGTTCCCTTAAAAAGTTCTACCAAAATCTAATAACCAAGCTATCGTAAATGGCGCAAATGAAAGCTGTCGTTCGTCTTCGCTGAAAACCCATTATTGCTAAAGCAGGAGAATAGTAGTCTGTAGTGCATGATGCATGTATTAACAACTAAGCTCTTAATAACTATGTAGATACTAACCATCTAGTTTTCAGAGACCCTATAGTAGTATGTTTGCATGTCTATTATGCATGCTTGGTGATATTCACCCTCTGCCACACACCCTCGTGGTGGCTTGCAGGGTATCATGTAGATGCAGATAAATATTAATAAACCATTTGTAGAATTATATGCCAATTTTGGTTTTAGGGGTACCAATTGCTTAATTCATATCACACTGTCTATGTTAACCGTACGTTTAACACAAACACGACAACCATTCACGAGGTGGGTTTCTAATCCGCTAACTTTGCTTAGTCAAGCCGACAACATACCGACCTGCAGCGACTTTCTGTAACTCGATAGGGTATTATATCGACGCCATTACGTCGATAGCTTAACAAACGTGTTAACTATCGACATTTTAATTTCTCTAAGTTCGTTAAGGTCTCAGTCGAAAGTACTCGCGAAAATACCCCTCCCCCCTGAAACGTATACGCGCATAAAAGGATTTCTTTACTTCATTTATTGCTGCCAAGTCCAGCTAACTGAACTGACTATTGGTTTAATTATGACTTTAGTATTGTTATAAGCCAGCAATGCGAGGGTTCAATGAGGTAAGTAATAATAGTGTCACAATAAGCACGAAAGCTAGCGAAGAAATGATTCAATACCTTCAAGGATAAAAGTTGATAATTTATTTTAAGAATTCTTTTCAATGAGGGGCTTTTATTTCCCTCTCCATGAAGTGTGTTGACTTGGGCCGGGTCGTTAGCACAGCTGCATCTAAAGTAGGTGCTCATTATATTCGTTTTCCACCTGCCGTAGTGAGCGCTGGGGCACTCACAGGGACGCATGAAACTCAAGCGGAATGAAGCAGTCGCTACTGGTTTGCGCTTCCTTTTCTTATCAGTGCTACTGTCGCAAATGGGGTAATTGCTCTTGGCGCACGATGGAGCGTGTTCATCCTATGCATACTGCGCAGGTTCTTGAAGCAGTGAGGAGGTACTAGAGGGATCAGTCTATAAACGCCCCATAACGAAACTAGTGCAATTAAAAATCTTATTAAAATTACGATTTGCGTCAGGACTCCTGAGCAAGGCAGTGGTCTACAGAATTTACCCAAAACCCAAGGTCCGCGGTTAAATTACCCGAGAAAAAGACATTTTTGCTCAGGAAATCTTTAAACATCGATTTTTATAATGCAATTGCCACATACAAATAAAGTTTACTAAAGAAATACGATTAAAATATTTTAAGGCAAGTATCGTTTACGGAAAATTATCTAAAATTTTATGAGTGTCTTAAAATCAGGAGGTAATCCAGCCCCAGCCCAGTAATTCCAACCCCTTTTCACGTCACACGAGATGAGTTAAGAAAGTATCATGTTCCCAAGAAATGAAATATAGGTAGGTAGGTATAACATTTTTCAACTACGCTACAATGCTCAATGTTAAGGGAATATTGTGCACGAACTTAAATTGCTTTATCAGTGAAGTGTGGGATATACGAAATTAACATTCTTCTTAATTTTTCTTCTAGTAAAATAATAGTATCTACTAAAGAAATTAGAGTACATATGTAAGAAAGTATGAGAATATTTTTCTCAACTGAAATTTAGAGAGGATATGGGTTTGAGTGCTAAAACAGCTAAGTTCAACTCGTACAGACTCATCCCAACTCTTTTAATCTCTAAATAAATACATAATCGATGACTGTTGTAAAATTCTAAGCTCGTGGCATTTAGTTCATCGCTGTCGTCAAAGTTCAGTTTGTCGTCAAGTTCGTCGCTGACGACCCTAGCAGCATACCAAATATTAATCATCCACCTTTTTCCTCATTACTGAAAAGATATAAGGAAGCTGCAAAATAATATATAAGTAGACAATGAGCCCGCACCCAGGACAATATTGAGACAAAGATACTCTGGAGTTACACCATGCAAAACTCTGGCAAAATTCTGAAAATTATTGCTAGAGAATACCCAGTTACGATATTCTGTTGCATATATTGAAGTGAATGAAAGACTAGGTATTGTTAACAAATTTCATGAATGAATCACTCATTTTCTAAATCAATGTTCATAATTCTACACATGATGTTATTTCTTTTTTTATTAACGGACTGCAATGCTAATGTAAAAAGAACTTATACTTCTCATAGTATTTTACGACGTTTTTCTAGCTTGCGGTCGGAAAAAAAATAATACGGCAATTCCTGAAGATGGTTCTTGAATGCTATGGAAATTTATTACCTTCTCGAAATAGGTGCACACGAGTGTTTAACCAACGTACCTTTCTTAAGACGTTTGAGAGTGAAATACAAGGCATGAATGGGTGGGGAAAAAACTACCAGTGTTGCTAGAGAAGCCCTGTACTGTGCATAATGCAGTGGCAGTCGCTGTGCTTGCCTCGTGACCTTGGTTCTCATTGTCCTCCTCGTCCATTGTTGGGACAGGCCTTTGAGCGAAAGTGACGGCAAACTCGTGGGAAAGTGAAATCCTGGTTCCATGGGAGAGTTGGGCAAAACTCGGGAAAACTCCGCCCTACCCAAACATGCGACTGACCACATGTATAAATTATATTTTTTTCTCGTGTGATACAAATTTTGATAGAACTTGTTACGGAAAGACTCACGTGCTTGCAGGCCAATAAGTTCCCAATACTGGTGAATGTGCGTTCAGTAATGCAGTTGTGGATCTACATATATCCATCTTCCGCGTACCATCCAAGCCACCGCAGAGGTATGTGGCAGGGATTGAAGCATTAACCTAGCAACCCTGATAGAAATTTCTCCACAATATTTCCTTACAATTTATGGAAAAGCAAGTGAAAACTTGATTTTTTTAAGATATTTTTTTCCCTTTTGCCTTTTATCCCTTTACTTAGGATATTTTCTTTGGAAATTCCTTTAAACTGCAGGCAATTTCTTTCTAAAAATCCTTTAGTTTAAAAGTGAAACACTTTGGTCAGCAGTTCCCCGAAAGTAAACGATAATCTAAGGAGAATATTTTCAAGTGAAAAAGCTGCTAATTGATGCGATGACTACATTGTGGCTGTTTCCTTAGGATTCTATTAGTGCCCATGAGTATCTCTATGAAATGAATCAACAGTCGGGAGAAATTACGTTTTATTCAGGTTGCATTTACTTATCGGTAAGTTAAGCGTTACACGTTACGACTACTAATAAAAAAGCTTATTTCAGAGATAAATTAATTAACTACATTCTCCAAAACGTTTATAAAAAATTGAAAAATCTACATTTACAACGTGACCTGCAAGCCTCTGCAATGGCGTTTGGCTAGAGATATTGGAAAATACAACAAATTGAGCACTAATTTTTATTCATGATTACATCCACTAAAAGAAATATGAAGTGGTGCCTGTGTCAGTTAGGAAGTTTTAGAGTTAGTATATTACTGCTTATGTAACAAATATTACCCTTACTTGCATAGCTTTTACGTCGCCTATTGTTTCTTCAATTAGTTCTTCGGGTGTGGCAACCGTCAGATAAGGAAATATGAACAGTTTAGGATGGATGGGAAAATAGTATTGGTGAATATGATTGGTAGTAATTTGAAGGGAACGGGGAAGGGATTAGATCAACCCGGTGTGTAGGCATTAGTCTACTCTTAACGAAAGGCGCTTAGGGGGCCTTAACGTTTCACGTTCCATTCAACATTCGAAACAATTTGCTTAGAGTGTTCTTTACATAGTACTCAAGTAGAGACCGAGAGAAAATTGAACCATTTCTGACAACGCCGAGAATCGAACCCGTGTCCTAAGAATGGGAGGCCGGTGCTTACTCTAGGAACCAAACCAACCCCTATCTCCTTTGTTTCGTTATTATTACCGTGGGATGAAAGACATTTAAACTCTGATTTAACGCACTTGTATTTTATCCATCAAATCGAGCGAAATATGCATTATATGGCTGATTATGTTTTTCTTCTTTGCAAATACTTCAATAGACTTATCTCTTATCCCGCTCTTCTTAGGACTTCATTGTTTGTCACTCGGTCGATCCAATTTATCTTTATCATTCATCTGTAGCACCGAATTTTGAATGCTTCATGTCTTGACTTCTCTACTGCTGTTTTCGTCCAAGTCTCACTGTCGCAAAGAGACATGCTCCATACGTAAGTTCTAGTGAAATGTTTCCTGACTTCCATGCTCTTATTTCCATCTGAAAGTAGATACTTCATTCGGCCATCTTCGCTTGGACTATTCCATTCGTCTTGATATTTCCTTCTTGCTTAGTCTATCACTGATTATTTGGTTTCATAAATTACAATACTACGAGAGTGAAATCGAGTACACTTAGTTCATCCACAGAATTTATTCGGTATAGCCCGGCCGGTTTCAACACTGTTGTGTAATTTTCAAGGGTAAAATACCATTGATGATGACGAACCGTTGATGATATGCAATACTACGCTTATAGTGCTAGCATATTAATCATAAGACCTTTTACTAGCCTCGCAGATCTTCTCTGTCCCGGTTCTAATTTAATATTTAAACAGTTAAGCATTGGTCATAATTTGTTTCAATGTAAACAAACATTTCTGAGCAGTTTGTGCATGACTTTGTCCCAAATTAAACTGGATGATTAAAAATCCAAAAATCGCACCCCAAGGGAAACGATTCGTCTCCTTCACGGCTTTAAACAAACGGTTCCGGACAATTTTGAGGTCTTTTTACATAATGGCAACAGGGTTTCCTGGATTCGGGCGTGTCCTCGATGGGAACCGTTCATGTTTTTTCCCTCGCGGAAAAATCACCGATACGGATCTTGATCATTTGATGCCGGAACGTCGCTGGAAACGACACCCGAAAATCTGCGAGCATAAATTTCCTCTTTTTACGGCCGCTTGTCGAACAGCACTCGTGGTTTTGCGCCGCCCCGTGTATGTCTACTGACTCCTGCCCCATCCTGAGACACGCTCATCCTTCACCTTTTTGATATCCCCCTCTGACACGGCCGACGACAGCCGATGCTTCATCTCCAGGCTCCTCGTTAAGTTTTTTTTTCCCCGGGGAATCTGGCTGCCGGGCGATTGGGGAACACAATCCCTCCCTCGAAGGTCCAGCAGCTAACGAGGCCTTGGGAATGCCAATTAAAAAAATCTTGGCCAGTAGAGGTCTCGGAGTAAAGGGAAGATGTGCGTATATGGCTGCAAGTGTGCCGGTGTGGAGTATACATTTCGTCCCATTACGCCCGTCCGCCATCTTGTCATAGTCTCCCCAAGATGGACTCCCTCCGATAAAACCGGCGACGGGCTCTCCCTTTTCACTCCGTCCCTGTCCTCAGCCCTGATTTATGTGCCTTAATTAAAATTCTCGACCGAAATGGATTTATCCGCAATTAATTCCTCTCCTGCGGCCGCAACGCGTACTCTTCTTGTAATGGCGTCATTCTGTAAGCGGTCATGTCGGAGGTGAATTACTCAAGTGTGGGATTGGAACCGATGTATATGTAAATAAGTATTTTAATGATTTTTTGATGGCTCGCTCAAACCCGTTACGTGACTAAAAGCTTTTCGAATAGATTTTCACACGTGTCAATTCCCATTACGACCGGATGACTTGTTCATCATCGATAAAATGTAGTTCTGTAAGTGTTTGCAGTCCACTAGGCTCTCATTAGCTGACTAGTTCTCTTCATTGAGTCAATAGGGACGAATTGAAAAATGCTTCCTGTGGAAGTGGATATGTAGACAAGGTTTAATGACTCCTTATTATAATATTAAGCCTGAGCAACTTAGATTAAAGGTAAGGCACGGATTCCCTTTCAACATTAAGAAGTTATAGTCACAACCTGCAAAATAGGTTGTGCCAACTACTTGTGTTCGACAAGAAGGTTGGTTTTTGATAGGTGAGGTTAGAGCTCACCCCGTACTAAGCCATTGGCGTGTGAAATTCACACATTCAGCGTAAGGGGGCCATTTCCTTTCCCTGGGCCACCTGCGATTTCCTACAGTTCTGACACACAAAATTGCGGGGATTTTAGGCGGGGGTGTCCAGAATTCATGCTCCTGCCCGGGATTCGAACCCGGGACCCCCCGGTCAGCGCTCTACCCACTAGGCCACCATGACCCCAAAATAGGAGTACTAATAGGAATTATGGTTTATCTTTCAATCCAAAGTCTTATCGGCCTAATATATCATTTATATTTGTTCAATGACATTTTTACGGAAAAAAATTATTTTTGGTATTATTTTACTTTGTCAGCGCAAGTCCTTTGTACTCCCTCTTTAAGAATTCCCGTTTATTTATGTCTTCATATCTATAGCAGATTGTTAAAAACTACACTGTAAGTTTTACAATTATTATTTTTTTTGGCATTACAAATAATCGTAGGTATTCGTCCTTTTCTTTGTGATGTCAAGAGAGAAGATTTGTTTACCAAAAAATGGCTGTAATAAATGTTTTGCTAAAATAATGAACAGCATGCTAAAAAAACCAAAGACATTTCATCAGTTGGCCTGTATTTAAACTAAGACAATTTTCACTTTATTCTATTGGAACTATGGTTACTCTGGCGCAAAAAGTGATGAGCTAGTGAGTGCCTTGAGAAGGTAATCTATATCTTTTGTGCTATTCAATTATCCACCGTAGAACTGGAAGCTACCAATGCTCTACATTGATCCACTCGTATTGGACATATTTATTTTAATCTGTCAGTTCGGCAATCAATTTCTCTTTTTTTTTGATTATGGTCCAGTCTACCATAGTAAGTTGGGGTTTGCAAAATATTTTAACGCCATCACTGAAAATATTATCTTGGAATTTATTTAAGAGATTAAGTCTAAATTTCAACCTGCGATCTGACAATGATTCCCATTTTAATTCATTTAATAGACGTGTTACTCTAATATAGTTTTTAGACCGTCCATTTACAAATCTTGCCGATCTTCGCTGCACACGTTCAAGTTCATTATTTAGACAATTTCGTAGGGATCCCATACACTGGCAGCATATTCCAAATGAGGTCTAAAGGCCGTTGTACACGATACAATTTCTTGTACAAGATCTTGTACCATAAATTGAACGGCGAGATTGGACCAAGATATTGTACAAGAAGTTGGTTCACGGTCGTACACGATCAAACATTTTCATGCAATTTGTGCCCCAATAACATGCGCAGATATCGTTTTCCGTCCAACAACTGAATCGCGATATCCGATGACGATAGTATTTCGAAAATACTGCTATAGTTACTGGGTTACAATGATTTGCTACCATTAATTCTAGCATTAATAAAATGAAATTTTGCGATTGCTTACTTGCACTCTTTCATCAGCTCATGAAACCCATCATTTATCGTCCAAACATAATGTTTCGCTTGTTGCATATATTTATTTTTGGTTCAATAACGTCATCTTTAATTTCATTGAGGTTTAATGTTTGCCAGTGTGTCCAACTCATCTTTTGAGAAATAGAACACTTCCGACGCGACAGACGAATATCACAATATGGAAGCAACGAAGAATATCATAATATGGAAGCAACAAAGAATATCACGATATGTACAACAAAAATGGAAGTTTTTCCACGTTTACAGGAATAAAAGTGATCGCAAACGGAACACCAACCTTACGAATACTAAACGAACGAATCACTACTGTCACATGTCATGCGCAGAAGCTACTGAGTGGATCTTGGACGGTTTCATCCAATAATATAGAGCATGATCTAATTTCTTGTACAAGAAATTGTACGAACCCCTCGTACACGATACAATTTGCGCATTGTACAAGTTCTTGTACAAGAAATTGTACCGTGTACGACGGCCTTAACAAGGGAGAAGTAGCTTTTGTCTCGTACATGAACGTCACAGTCACCCAATACTCTTTTGATGAATCCCAGTTTACGATTAGCTGGACCCATTATTTCACGTAGCATGTGTTTACCTCAGGAAAGATCATTTGTCAGTCTTATTCCAAGATATCTAATGGATTCCACCTTTTTTAGTTCGTTATTACTTATTTTGCAAGGGATTAAATTAAATTAAACTTGTCTTTATTGATCTACGAATTTAAGACTGTCTAGTCCTCTCTTACAATTAACAGATTATACAATCACAAACACCCATGCCCTGCATTTCTTTGAAATGTAATACTAACTGCCATATATCACACCATTCTTCAATTCCTTGTGGTCTTGCGGTTGGTAGGTTTCATCCGGAATGCGTGGATGCATCTATCTCTTGTCGATAATTTTCAAATTTAATATTAGGTTCATCGGGTACTTTTATTAAGAAAGTAAAATATCCATTGTCGTCGTTTTTGCAACAGCGTAAGTCACTTTTACTGAAGTAGGGTTTGAGGGGATCGGGTTGGTGTGGTGGCTAGAGTACTGACCTCCTATCCCGAGGGCCCGGGTTCGATTCCCGAATTTTTCACTTGAAACCTAGTGGAGGGAATTTTAATTCCAGTACTCCGTCCGTCGGATGGGACGTTAAGCCGTGGTCCCCTTGGCGCCTTTCGTTAAGAGTAGGCTGATGCCGACGCCGATTCTTCTCTTCACACTTCCTCCGTTCCCTGAAATCTTCCTACCATTACCCTCAATTATCCACCTATCCTAAATGGCGCAAATGACCTCAGCTGTCGGTCGCCTCCTCTGAATAACCAACCAAGTAGGGTTTAAAATTTCAAATACCAAGTTACTCATTCCGTGAAATACCTATTTTGATTTATTTCGATCCAGCAGACTTTGCTGTGGAGACTTCAATGTGACCGAAAGCGCTCATTGACAACGGTCGACTCCGCAATCGGGGTCAACTCGGCCGTTTCAATTTTTTCCATCTCCGGCAACCTCTTTGTCCTCTCACTGGCACTTGCCCCGAAGACATTTCGATCGTCGCCGGCGGCGGCGCTGTGATTCCAAACACGCCTCTCTACTTCCGTCTGCATGGAGAGACGCCTCCTCGCCGACCGTCTCCCATCAGCTCCGCTCGATTTACGATACAAATCGACCCCTAGCCGTTTCCGGTAGACTCTGCTCGGCGAGTGGGTGAGGCGGGGGACCCGTTGGAGCTGTCCTTAATCGTCCACCACACCATCCCCCTTTTCCATACACTTACTCCTTCCACTTCGTCCTCGACCACTCGCGCCCTAAGACGATGTGCGGTTCAGTTTGAAGCCTTCCCCACAATATTAGCCATGCTAAACTAGGCTTGCCACTTTGAGAATATTCTAAAACGTAATATGAAATTACTATGTAGGTACTAACAATCTAGTTGCCTGAGACCCTATAGGAACACGTTTGCATGTTTATAGTGCATGTTTGGTGATCTTCACCCCCTGCCACACTCCCTCGCGGTGGCTTGCAGGGTATCGCGTAGATTTAGATGTAAAACGGGGCAAAAAGATGTAAAAATTCTTACGTCAGGAGCATCCCAAAAATGCAAGTATGACTATGACAGGATTGCGAAAGATGAGCTAAATCAATTAAATCTACATTAAACAGTTCATCTACATATACATAATACCCTGCAAGCCACCATAAATGTGTGTGGCCGGGGGTGAACTCTCACCAAACATGCACTACATATCATGCACAAAAAAGGATTAGTACTTGTATAGGTACTGTTCAAAACTACGCTATTTAAAACAAGAAAAAATAGCAAAACATGCATGCAAAAACATGCCGTTAGTTGGGTTAGCTATAAGTCCTTATACCAACGTGCAGCTACCAATGTTATACATTGCTACACTCGTACTGGATACATTTACCGTTATTCATATCCCTAATAGTACGAGGAAAAAAGGACACCTCGAATTGACTTCAATCTCTAGTTGTAGGTATTCGTCGTTGTATTTAAATAAGTTAAAGAGAAAATATATTCAGTGAAACAGTTTTAAGTTTATAAGTACAGTACATCTACATCTACATCTACATAATACCCTGCAAGCCACCACAAGGGTGTGTGGCAGGGGGTGATTTCTCACCAAACATGCACTACATATCATGCATAAAAAAGGAATAGTATTAATATAGTAGTCAGAACTACACTATTTAAAAATGATAGAATGATAGAATGATACAGTAAACGTCATACACACAAATAAATGCGCGTGCTTTCCCGGCGCGGCGAATCGATTGAAGAAATTCTTCTCGGGTATTCCACGGGTTCAGATCCTCCATTGTGGCCGACGTTTCGATGCTCGACTCAGGCATCGACTTCAGGACAGCTGAGTGTCGATTGACTGACCTCCCGGAAGGATACTTTAAGGTGGCAAAATCGCGAAATCGACACTCATCTGCACTGAAGACGATGCCCCAGTCAATCATCGAAACATTGGCCAGCATTGCTTCGATACATCGGGAGATTGAATTTATATGGGGTCAAGAGTACTACCTTCGTATTCAGAGGGTGCAAGTTCGAGTCCTGGGAGAATCAGGAAGTTTTCATCGGTATATCTGTTCCTGCTTGACGGACGCGTGGAAAGTAACTCAAGTTCAGTACTCCAACCGTCGCATAGACCGTTAAAGATTGGACAGTTTGGCGCCTAGTTCCTTTTCTAAAATGGAATGTCTTTATTTAACTCTCTGCTTTAAATTCAGCGCGCAGGGAAAGAGTGAAAATATTGACAATGATGAGTAACTATAATGATTTATTGTGCAGTGAGGTAGAACACTAAATATGTTACGTGCATCGATATTATTCTTACGTATTGCCATCAGGATAGAAAATTAACGTCATTACGATACAATTTTGAGTTTTATAATCGTCAAACTAACCAATGGATTCTATATTTTGACGACGTCCATTGAACACGTTGTGTTGCTGGTGTATTTGGCTCAAGTATATAGATACTAGCCATCTAACGGTATGTGACTCTATTACTATCTAACATGTTTTCATGTAGTAGCCTAGTTGCATGTGAATAGCGCATGCTTGATGATGTTCACCCCCTGCCACACACCCTCACGGTGTCTTGCAGGGTATTGCGCAAATGTAGATGAATTATTCGTTTAATATACATTCCAATACTGAGGTCGGAGTCAAAAGTTTCCAGACTAAAGCCGAGGAAAGATAAGAAGTGCTTGGGAACTCGGTGGCCCTAGAGAGAGTGCTGACGGGGAGTATTTTACGGCAACCTTGGGGGGTTACTGCGTAAAGCCATTCCAATTCAGCGGTGGTCAACTACTCCCACTGTCTTACCTACGTTAATAAAATGCAACGCTCGTGTTCGTTGCTCAGCTTATAGTTCACGCATTGGATTCAAGGGGCGCTCTCTGGATTTTGCTCTTGACGAACCGACTTGAGGCTGTCTGGCTCTAGAGGAGGTGAACGGTGGCTCAGACGATGGGGAGAAAGTCTTCTTCAGTAGTGGATTTTGCCCGAGAAAGATCTCAGCGAGTCTCTCTCTTGGCTTGTCAAGCTACCCTTTTTGACAGCAGGGAATAAGTTTTTATTGTTCGGATTAATCACCTATTGAAAAGTAGATGTGTAAATATTCCATCTAAGTCAGGATAGTGACTAAGTGATCAGAAAGTTAAATGCGAGTTATGGGAAGACTTCCTGATCTTCAAAGAGTAAATGAAGAAGGCTCCACGTCCAGTTGTGCCACCTGCCAGACACCCAGACACTACGCCTCTCGGAGGTTTGACGGCAAACTTCGTCTCACTGGAAATAGGTAAGTTGAGCTTCCAGTCAAGTAATACTTCTTCCATTTCATATTCTACTTAGCATGTGTCCAAGAGAGATGATTCCCTCTAAGTATATGCCTTTCTTTCACATAGGCTTATTTTGGTTCAAACCAGCATTGAGCTTCAGTTTAAAATCTAATTAATTTTTAGCATGCTAATTTCCACATTTTATTGATCGCAACCGCATCATTTATTTCCTAATTCCTTTCTATTTATTAGGAAATACATAATTTAAATTTTGATTCCTAATAATCCTACACGTTTAAATTGGAATGTAAATTCGTGGAGTCTAGAGTCTAGAGAAAATACTATCGCCAAGAATCCATTTTCTTCGAGCATTGTGATGTGAAATTCTCACACTGGTATTCAGTAATATAAAATGCTGATGATTTTTTAATGTAATGGCACCTATTTTTTAGCACAAGTTAGACCGTGGGGATATTATTTTGGCATGCAAATTGAGTTGAGGCAACGTAAGAACAGAATATAACATAATTACCGCTCTTCAATATTTAAAGTCCACTTAGAGAAATTTACTTCATATTTTTTTTTCTGCGTCACAATGCGCAGAATACTTCTATGACGTAATAGTTTTCGGACAATTTTTATAAAGGTAATTCTCTGGGGTCGCGATTAAGAGGACAAGTCTAATTATTCTTTTCGAATCAATTCATGACTCGACATAAGATTGAGGAGGTTGCATACATAGGTATTTGTTATCTTGCGCTGAGAGCCGTGTAATAATCCTGGAGACCAATAGTGCATACATTCAATGCCGATGCGTAACTTAGATCCGCGACTTAAGGTTTGTTTTACCAACCTGAATACAGAGGTCCGTATCACGTCACATTCATTGACGAGCGAATATGAGTCAGGGCTACGGCATAGTCGTGTTGTTTCATGTTTACCCCGTACTTTATGTTGGATAGAATATAATGGGAATCAAATGGAACGGAGGAAGAGTAAAGAGAAAGACCGTTCTCAATGGAAGACGACTAGATTTACGTCCCATCAGACGGGCGGTGTATTGAGCATGACTTGATCTTTTTGACTGTACATTAAAGCATTGGCGCACCTGAATTTTTTATGGGGGCCGCCATCTGCCCGATCTTTTGGAAAGAGTAACCAAAATGTTATTTTAATCAGTATATTTTAGACGATATAGTAGGCCATATTCTACAAGATACCCTGCAAGCCACCATAAAGGTGTGTGGCAGGGGGTGAACTCTCACCAAACATGCACTACTATACAATATTGCGTAGTTATTACATGCGTGCATTCTATAAGTAGCCATATCAGATTTACAGACAAAATTAGTCATCAACTTTTACGCCTAATCTAAGTTGCTTTTTTATGTCATAACACAGATAAAGGAGCCTTTCTTTTATCTTTGATCTAGTCCTATTCGAGTAAAATGATGTAACTAGGTTTTCCTATTATTCAAATTGTTGCTATCATGTGACTGTGACTTGTCAATTAATGATTAATTTGGGTTTTGTAGAGTGCTAAAGGAGGGGGGGGGGGGTGCCCCCTCCCCTGGGTGTGCCACTGCATCCAAGCAGGGGTTAGGATTCCATTTAAATATTTCTATGAAACCAGACCTAAACCATGGCGGTTGAGGTGGAAACCGCTAATGTAACTACGGCAGTATTGAAATCCTTAGGTAGTTAGTTATTCAGGGGAGGCGACCGACAGCTGAGGTCATTTGCGGTAAGGTGGGTATTTGGGTAATGGTAGGAGTTTTCAGGGAACGGAGGACGGGTGGCGTCGGCATTAACCTACTCTTAACGACAGGTGCAATGGGGATCACGGCTTAACGTCCCATCCAACGGACGGAGTACTGAACTTGAAATGCCCTGCACTAGGCTCTCAAGTGGGGACCGGTTTGCCTCTGAAAAATCCTCTAATGAAGGGTATCGAACCCGGATCCTCGGGATGGGAGGCCAGTACTCTAGCCACCACACCAACTGGATCCCCCGTATTTGAAATCCTTTAAAAGTAGCGGCTCTAAGGATATAGGTATGTCCAGGTTCGGACTGCATTATCTACTTGAGCTCCGGTGGCAATCTCTGAGGCATTTATGTCGTAGAATTAGTTGAATCGAGTTAAACGTAGTATGGAATAGGTACAAAGTTTATTGAGTGGTCACTAACAGCCAATTACTTTTCACCATTCAAGTCTTATCCTATTATATATTAGTTTGTGAGTTAATCAATAACCATTACCTGCTTGAGGTACCTAAATCTGCTCGTCACTGAAAGTTCGACTGATTGGGTTAGCAATAGGGTATCAGATTCATGTGGTGGATAGGGTACTTGCCTCCCATTCTTAGAGCCCAGGTTCAAATCCCGGCAGTGATAGAGATTTTTAATCGGTATGTATTGGTGCCTATTTGAGTACCGTATGTAGAGCACTTTATTTCAGTACTCTGTCCGTAATATGGGACGTTAAATCGTTTGCTCCTTTTAAAATCCAGGCTAACGCCGACATTGGGTTTCTTTCCACCCTTTCCCCGTTTCCTGAAAAATTCTTATCTTAACCCAAATACCACCTATTATATATGGCGCATTTACACTTAGATTCCAGAATGACTATCCACTGCTAGAGTCAGGAAAAGACAACTCTCATTTTGGCTTTCATGAGAACGAATGACAACACCCAGTACTGACTGTGATATTATTTCCTCCAATTCGTATTTCACACTGTGTTTTAAGCATTTCTGTATGATTTTCTGACCGAACACTCTTTTCGCTCTCCTTAAAAATTCACAATAAATATGATAATATTTTTATGGATTACAAGTTGGTCTCGTGAAAGATTTCTTTCGTCTATCCCTTCGTCGACCATAATAATGGATAACTATTATATGTGGCTATTTTAGCGCCTAACGCGTTCGAACACGACAGAAATAACTTTTCTTTCGAAGGCCTCAATTAGCTGCATCATTAGGGAATTCAGGCACTGCTTAAGTAATAGATTTGTAGCCGAATACTTGTAAGATTTTATAAATTTATATCTCCCTCCGCGTAATACTATGTAATAAAAATACTTATTCTGCGGCAATACACTGCGACCCGCCACGAGAGTGTGTGACAGTGGGTAATTTATAACTGTGGATTACTACTTGTATGGAGCTGAAAGGTGCAATCCTGAATATTTTATAGCGGAAGGAGAAAGCGTACAGAAGGATTCGACGTTGGCTGATCCTTAACTTGAAACAAAATAAGTATCTACATGTATAGAGAACCCTATAAGCTACATTGAGGGTGTGCGGCCGGGAGCGAATACGCATTGAGCGTTACATGGTTAAAATCTCTGAAGAACATTTGAACCACGTTCTCTTCAGCTGTATCGGCCGTTAATTTTACGTAACGCTAAAGAGTTGAGGTGTAAGGCCAACTGTTACGAATCACTATCTACAGGGAGATTGAAGTGTCAGCCTTCCTTTACTGGTTAGCTGGCAGGAAGATACATTATAATCTCAGTCAATTATAGTACTGTTGATGATATAAATAATGACTGGTGAAAACAAAATGGATTTGAGAAAAGAATAAGGAATTTCGAATATTTTATTCCATTAAATAAAGGAGAGCAGTCATTGGATGATTTTACATTATTTATGGTTTCTTTAGAAATTTTACGGTGTGTTACGTGAGGAAGAGTGGGGTGAAAAAAGAATCAAATCATTGTTGCGTAATATATGGCAGGCCCCTTACGTCATATCCGCCGGAAGCAATACTGAACTTAAATACTCAATGAGGAGGGATGATCTATTGAAAGACGAAAATCACGTTAGGTATTCGAACCCATATGCCTTAGGTAAAAAGCTAGTACTCTTAACCGCCGCACGATCGGGTAGTGGTATATATGTACTTAGACCAGAGCCACCGTAGTCATTCTGAATGGTTCGAAGAAAAGGGGGGTGGTAACAGCGGTTGCTGAAAAGCACCTTCCTGTCCTCCTGCCCCTGCTAGTTACCCGAAGGGTACGAATAGGGTGGGTGTTGTCCGGGGGGGAGGACGCAATTGGCCCATAAATCACAGCGTGCCCCTCGAGGAAGGAGGAGGGTGCGCTTTAGTGCGTTGTGGAGGTGGCTTGGCGAAGTGGGGGCTCTGCGCTCCACGTGGGAACGAGGGTGGCGGTTAAATGGAGCCTCTGGGTCAAATGGGGGAATTGGACGTGTTTACTAAGCCGCGACGTGGTGATGGTGGTGAAGGAGCGCGGGCCGAAACAAATGAAAGGGGATGTGCCCGCTGAGGGTGGGATTGAAGAATGAGATGTTCTGCCGCAAATTTACCTCGTATCATTTAGACCTGGTGATTAGTGTTACCTATTTCGAGGAGATGAATGGTAACTGACGCAATTTGCGTCAATTAAGGGTAGGTTGGTAATTGGGAAGTAGGAGGAAATACTCGCAGAACGGAGGAAGTTTGGAAATAAACCCGGAGTCAGCATTAGCCTACTCTAGACGATAGGCACCAAGGGGTCAATGATTTAGCGTCCTTTCCTGTCGACGGAGAACTAACATTTATAGTTCTCTCCATCAGCGCTCAAGTAGAGATCGGTATGCAAATGAAATCTCTCAGCCAGTGCCGGGGTTGGAACTCAAGCACTTGGAATGGGAGGCAAGTACTCTAGCCAATACTCGATCCTTGCTTGTGCATTTGTTAAATTAATGGATGAAGGCGATACTTCGTGGAAATTGCGAACGTTAAATATGGTATATTTTACAACTTTGTACTTTCCACACAGCTTTATATGTTGCAACAGTTGTGTCCAACAGTTGGCCCCCCTTGAAAATGACGCTCAGTCGTCGAAATCGATCGGGGAACATATAAAGCTGTGTGGAAATTACAAATTTGTTTCATTTACCATGTTAAATGTGTATTTGTTGTTGCTGTTACTAGAGAAGGCGGCCGACATTTTAGACCATCTTGTGCCATTGTTAGCAGTGGGCGTTTGGACATATGTATATTTACATTTATGGATTTTTAGGTTATGGGAAAGGCGAATGGTAACTATGGACCGGCATTGGCTGTTACTGAATAAATTTTGTTCTAGAGGCCAAGGTCTAATCTATAAATGCTCTAATACTAAGACAAACATCACAGCTATAGTTGGGATAAGGACCCGCTGGTCTTGGGAATAAAAACCAACTTTACTACAGAGATCTGGCAGCCAGTAAGCGTCTTCTTGTTTTTATTATCTTTGGAGTACACTCCTTAATATGTACATTATTAAGTCTCAATTCCATTGTGTCAGTTTCGTGCTAAGGGGAAGATATATTCATGGAATTGATTCTAATCGTTCCGGTTTCATAAAGCACCACACAGTGAGATGTTAGAAACAATTATTAATGGAACAACAATTCATGGTGTTTCTCATTGTGTTTCTCATGGCGGACAAAAATAACCGAGACTAAAAAATAGCGCAAAAGTGTATAAATGAGTTAGATCCAAAGATATATGTATCAAACTCAACGTCTTCCATATTGATATCACGGAATGATATTTAAAATGCTTAATGCTTAAATACTCAAAGCTGTGTCTTAAATGGTGATGCGAGCTTTTTGGAATGACACGAAAATTTTTTTCGCATAGAATGAAGATTAGGTTAGATACCGGTTAGGATGATTGGTATCTATTTCTTTAACTTGCATCGGCCTCCTGCTTCATTCATTAAATTTAACAACCAACATCTAAATAATAATAATTAGATTGTGGGTCGTCTCGTATTTGAATGTAGCTTTACCATGCTCCCTCACGTGCTATCTGCACGTCGGTCGTAAATCAGTCATATTTAAAGTTATACTTAGATATTTAATATGCCTATTCACATTAAACAATAGAGAGACGTAACATTGAATATAAATCAATTCTAGCCCTTTAATACTGAAACTCTACATTTAATGTCATATGATGCAAACTTTTGCGTTTTATCTAAGCTTTATGTAAACTACGGAACCCCTCAACAGAATTATTACATACATCCTTGAAGAATTTGGAGCATTCAAGATGAGTGAAAATAATAATTTTCGCTCCAATTTGTTCATGTATATTTTCTAATAGACTGTGTTAAATATTGTTTTCTTATAAACTTTTCATACGTGTATTCTATCACTATTTAATCTTATCAATGGTATTATACATGTAATTCTTGGCTTTTCTTTCCTGTATTACATTTATCACTAGGAAATACGTACACATTCCATTTCTTTGCTGGCTTCGTACTGTAATCATCGAATTAAATCTGAGGCTTCTGATGTGTCTTCAGCCACAGCAGTTCATCCAGCCATACTGCTGGCGTGCTGAAGTGACGATGCTCCGTCACCTCAGACCTGAAGACGTCATCATAATGGGTCCATGGGTACTGGAAAAAGTTTGAACATGAAAAGATACGGAGGAACGTCCGAGAGTCATTATTGATGTAATCATGGAAATTACGCGAACACGACTGATTGTACGTTGTGGCTCGAAAACATGTCTTATGCTCAGTGGTATTTGTTCTGGAGTAAATGCACATTTATTCCATTCTTGATGTGGTTATGGGCGTACCTATCCCTTTGAAGGGTCAAGACATTAGTGTGGGTTTGCAGAGGGTTGAAGGTTCGAGAGGTGCTGGGTTTATTGTACGCTGGGGAGAAATCGTAATGGGCGGGAATGGGCCCGGAATTTCCGGCGCCCTGAGCACTACGGCCTAATCATACCCTATTTTTCCGTGAAAGTTCCCGGAACGTTCAAAACTTCCCTCACCGGCCTAAGGGCCGATCTTCCTCCACATTTGTTTTGCCCCTTCTTTACCAGTCTATTGAATGAATTAAATTGGGAATCATTGATAGATCGCAGGTTGAAATTTAGGCTTAATCTCTTAAATAAATTCCAAGATAATATTCTCAGTGTTGACGTTAATATTTTGTGAACCTCAACTTATTATGGTAGACTGGACCAAAATCACAAAATTAGAGAAATTGATTGCCGAACTGACATTCTAATGTCCTTTTTTCCTCGTACAGTTAGGGATATGAATAACGGTAAATATAACAATACGAGTGTAGCAATGAATAACATTGGTAGCTGCATGTTGGTATAAGGGATTGAAGAAAACCCAACTAACAGCATGTTTTTTCATGTTTGCTTTGCTATTTTTATCTTTTTTTAAATAGCGAAGTTTAGAACTGTATATAAATACTAATCCTTTTTTATGCATGATATGTAGTGCATCTTTGGTGAGAATTCACCCTCTGCCACACACCTTTATCGTGGCTAGCAGGGTATTATGTAGATGTAGATGTATAAGAATAGGTCTATAAACACCAGTTTCCTTTTGTTAAATTTTGCGTCAAAAGTTTCTTGCACTGTAAGTACTTCAAAATCTTTCTCATAAAAAGTGTTTGATTGTTTCTCGAGGCTTTTAACGAAAGGTGGACAGTTTTTCTGGTATTGGCAAGATTTTTAGGATTAGGCGTGTTAGCTTAATTAATTAGACTTTACTAATGATAGATGACAGTCGTAGAAATCTATTCCTCTTCTCTACTCATTCAGTAGTAGTCATATAGTAATTGTGTAACGCAAGTTTTTCAGCAAATACACACGGGCATCATTTATTAAGTACTAATTTTTCCGTACACCAAAAAAAAGGTAGTAATATGTATAATGTACAACACGCGTTGATAATTAATTAATATGGAAAATATATCTGTCACCGAAGTTGATTTTTCATCTTTGTGTTAGGAAGTTTGATACTTACAAAAGTGTAATTGTTAGAGAAGATCCCCTGCATGCATGGTGTCATACTAGAAGATGTACTATCGCTCAGGAAGCTGCCTTGCATCCAGAGTGAATTTCATTAACCTAGAAGTAAAACCGGTATTGTATCCGCTAACACTAGGATTGCGTGGGTGATCGAGGCGATGTTTGGTGTAGATTTTTCCACTGCCAAACACATATCAATTAGCTTGAATGAAAATATGCATTTGTAGTACATTTTGGACTTCATGACGCAGAAACATATTTTAATGATCATCCTCCATGATTCGTCATTTAGGCAAATTTATGGCAACATTGTTCATATTTATTTTCCAATAGATGTTCATTTTTCATTTTCAGGATTTGCTACGAATAATCAAATACCTATATTAAATTACCCTACTTATTCAACATATTCACTGAAAGTATCGCTCCCAAGATATCTTCACTTCATTCTAAACTTCATCTCCCAACTAAAACGCCTCCTTATTGAATAATCTGTTCCTTTTTCTCCCTTGTGCTTCCTCTATTGATATCTTGTTTTTTTATAATATATTATTTGTAACCAGGGGCGTCGGAAATATTTTCGCTGGGAGGGGCCAACCTTGAAAAGGGCCCGGCTCATAAGAAGAGGGCCCGGCTCCTATGAAAAAGGCCCGCATTTTTTAGGAGGTTTTTATCGTTTTTGAGGGGGGGGGGGTGAGACTAAAATTCCGCTAAAAGTGCATATGAAGGTGGTAGAATATGCGTCAGAAGGGAAAAGGCAAGCTGGAAAAAAGTGAAATTTAATTTTTATTAATGAATAGGTACTCATTTCTCAAGGGCCCGGGGCAAATTCTGGGGGGGCAGGGGCAAATGCCCCCCACTTCCGACGCCGCTGTTTGTAACTCTCGCACGAAGTGTTAATTTATTCTATTTTTTGAACCCGGTGTACGACCATAATTACCTATTTTGGTGACAAATAAATAACGATGCAGCGGTCGTAAATATTATCACGTTTTCTGACCAGGAAGCTCCGACGTGCACTCCAAATCCTAACAACCCGTGGTGCACCACGTTCCACATGCGTTCGCTGGCTTATTTACAGCGGGTCGGGAGCCATTAACAGGTCTCACTTTCGGAGGGTGGGAAGGGGGAAATCCACCAAGTCCGGGGGAGGGTCTGAAGTATATTTGTCCAGCTGAATGATTCGCAAAGCCTCACGGATGCGTGGATTTCATGACTCACCCCGGATGCCGGACGTAGGCTGGTGGCGACTCCTTGTTGAAAGCGGCCGCCGCCGGAGTTCCCCAGGCAGTGGCGCGGGCTTGTCGGCAAATGGCATTGGATTCGTGACAGGAGCCATACGACTCAGCCCCTTATCCATTTGAGATCACTCTTCGCTCTTTCCCATCTTTCGCACCTAGCGCCCTGTTCACTTTATGGCCCAACTTGCCAAGGGTGAGGGTGAACGATTGCAAGTTCCCTCCCGCGCCGTTAAGTGCGTAATTGATCTGACGATATGCCGCGAATGGACATAGGTCATCATTCACGTATGGAGAAGTACGCAGGTCAGTATGGCCTCCCGTTTGCGTGCGATGAACTTGCTTCTTTCTTCTCACCCCGGGAATGGTTTAAGGCTAAAAACTACAGCACCATGAATTTCAATTGAAAACGCCCGGAGGAGAATACACATTTTGGGGCACCTCGTGTGTAAGAAAGATCTCATAGGTCGAGAGCAAATTTACGCAGATTACGCATGTGATGGGGACAACTGCGTGAGAAAATTCCAGGAAACGTATCAAAATTCCATTTTCTCCAACAACAATATTGCATATATTGTTGTTGGACCAACAGTATATGCATGCATATATTAAATGGACAATGGGGGCGTTTACTGGGAACCGAAATAGCAATTTTGTACAAGAAATCGTTAGATGGAAACGAAAAAAGAATTTTTGTGATACCTTATATTAATCTTCTAGCCACAAGCATTTACTCATAAGTCAAAAATTTAAAATAGAAAATGGTGAAGCCCTCCGAAAAAGCTGCTGCGATAATATTGACGACATTTTCCTCCCATCCTTGGCTGCTTTTCGAGGAAGGGAAGGGTGTGGAGGGGGATTCTCGGAAGGTCTGCTCGCACAGATTCTGTCGCAGCCGCTCCTATTGGCAGAGTCAGCTGTGTCCCCCATTGCGATGAAGCGAAGTAGCTTCGCGGGCTTAGTTGTGATTGCATGAAGTCGATATACGTCAGAGATTGCACCACGCCCACTTTTCCGAAAGGGTTAGAAACATCAGTTTTTCGCCGCTTATCACCCGAGAAATAATTGAGGGATCAAAAAACGGAAAAATATAGGTCTTTTTATTTTACAAACTATTAGATTCGGCAATAAAAATATGGTTAACGACCCCATTCAATGAACCTTTAAGAAAAACATGCGCTCCTAAGTGGAATGCCAAATATTCCATTCCTCACTGTTTAACATGGAGGAAAAAAAATATTTCTCTTACACATGTATTAGCACGGGGAAATAAGAAAAATGAAACACACCGGAATTAGCTTGTGGATTCTTTATTAACATTGGGTTACTTTCATGAGGCGCCTCACATTTTTATGTCTTAAATGTGATAATGTGCTGATATGATAATATTCAAATATCACAGGTCCGTAAAAAGAAGGAAAAGAGGGGGAGAGACTGCTAAAATTATTTTATTTAATTTCTGTGAAAATAATATTTGACAGAAATGTCGCAGCGGTAAGGTTATTCTTGAAAGTGCAAGAAGTACTGAAGTTAGATCATACCACTATCCGAATCTCAGGCTTCTGCATTACCAGACTGGCGCGTTGCTACCATGGCGTCACATTCTGCGATCAAAAATACACGCTGTAGTAATATTGAAACGTAAATGTTTCCCACCAAATATTGAAATACTTTTTTGGCGTTTTGGTACCATTGCGTAAGTTGCACGCTTGTTTTATTGCGTAGCAAATGTCGTGCATGTAATCAAGTTTTGTTGTGCTCTGGACAGGTTTTGATCCAGTGTAAAACTTTTCTCTGAATTGATTTTACCTTAAAATTCCTTCTATAATCCATTTTTAGTTCAGCATATATATTATACCCTCTTTGTGAATTGAAAATTTTTATTTTTTTTAACCCCAAGGTTGTTTTTTGATAGCTGGGGGTAGAGTTCACCCAATAATAAGCCATTGGCGTGTGAAATTCACACATTCAGGGTAGGGAGGTCAGTTCCTTTCCCTGGGTCACCTGAGATTTCCTAATAAGTTCTGGCCCACTGGAAATCGAATCACGAGGGTTTTAGGTGGGGGCGTCAGGAAAGGTTATAACCCGGGATTTGAACCCAGGAACCTCCGGTCGGTAGGTCAATGTTCAACCCACTAGGCAACTACAACTCCTATTTTGCATTACTATTTCAAATTTAGTTGCATTTCTGTATTATCATTTGCGATGTTGTGTGTTTTCTTTTCATCTTTGTGAAAGAAATACGAGCCTAACGTGAGTGTATCACCTTCTCCGGAATGATTCATCTCAATGTCATTTGAAGGCTGCGGTTTCCAGGTCGGTAACGTGCCTGCCTGGCCACTAAAAGGTCGTAGCTTCGTATCCCGCCTTGGGAATGGACGTTGTACTTTTGCCTTAGGACTAAGATCTTAGATTATACTACAATAAAACCTAAGCCGTTGGACCTAACCTAAAACTTAAATCTCCTGCTTCTCGAGTGAAATTTCTTCGCAGTAAAGTTGATCAGTAGATACGTTTAGTAAGGGTAAACCGGAATTCTTCGTGACATTTTCGACCTGCGTCAGATTGGTGAAGACCTCTCAGTATATGAGACCGGTGGATTCTGGAGGGTTTGCGGAAGGAAGTTTTAGTATTCGGTTTCGTACGTCATCTGGTTTGTTCACATTAATTGCCATTAGAAAAAATAAGCTAGAAATTGGCTAATTTTTTTCTAGCCATAAGAAAAATTGGCCAGAAATATCCTACATCTGGTTTGTTGGTTGGTTGGTTATTCACGGGAAGCGACCGACAGCTGTACTTGCGCCATTGAGGATAGGTGGGTAACGGGGTAATGGTGGGAGTTTTCAGGAAAAGGACGAAGGTTGGAGAGAAACCTGGCGTCGGTATTAGCCCACTCTTAACGAAAGGCGCCAAGGGGACCACGGCTTACGTCCCATCCGACGGACGGAGTGCTGAACTTGAAATGCCCTCCACTAGGCACTTAAATGGGGACCGGTTTTCCACTGAAAAATCCGCCACTGCCGGGAACCGAACCCGGGCCCTCGAGATGGGAGGTCAGTACTCTGGCCACCACACCAACCCGTCATCTGGTCTCCGGATGTCCGGAAGGGAGATTAAATAGGGTAGGCGTGAGGGTGGGGAGGTTACATAAGTGGTTACCACCTGACTTTCCTCTCAAATCGTTCGCCTCAGCAGGGGAGCCGTCGTGTTCCGTACAAAGGGTCCATGCGTCGGGCCGATGTGAAAGATTTGTCCTGTTGATTGCCCGGACGTGCCCTACTGGGGCTGTCGTCACCCTTTACGAACTCCAGCTGACCACCTTCGCGGGGGTCTTCGGGAGTGGAAGCTTTGGACAATCACGCCCTGCACCCTTCCCAGCATGGGGCTTGTACTTATGGGGTGATATTAATTTCGCTCCTCCGGTTTATACTCCGGCGTACCCTATTTGAGGATGGCGATGACATCTGTTGTTATCTTTGAGTAGTTTTAGTAGAATAGCTTTTGAATTGCTCCGAATATTTATGCTAAATCGGAACGTCTAACCTAGATTAATTCTAAGAGAAGCACAAGAGAGAAAAGAAGAGAAAATCAATACTTTGCCGGGATTCAAACTTGACCCCTGGGTTGCTAGGCCGGCGCTTTAGTGACCAAGGCAACGTGGCCGGCTTGTTTGTCTTTCATCCAGAAAACTGTGTGCTATGCAACAATGGGGTCGTTAACCATATTCTCTTTATTGCCGAATATGATAGAGCTTGTAAAATAAAAAGACTCGTATTTTTCCGTTTCTTGATTCGTCAGTATTTTATCGAGTTATAGGCGGCAAAAAAAAATGATGTTTAACCCTTTCGGAAAAGTGGGTGTTGAGTAACCTCTGAAGTATATCGACTTCGTCCAATCACAACTGAGCCCGCGAAGCTACTTCGCCTTATCGCAATGGGGGGACACAGCTGACTCTGCCAATAGGAGCAGTTACGACAGCATCTGTGCGAGCAGACCTTCCAAAAACCCCCCTCCACTCCCTCCCCTTCCCATAAGAGCAGTCAAGGACGGGAGGAAAGTGACGTCAATGTTATCACCGCAGCTTTTTCGGTGGGCGCCACCTTTTGCTTATTTTAATTTTTGATTTAAGAGTGAATGGTTGTGGTTAGAAGATTAATATTTTCACCAAATTTCTTTTTTCGTTTCAATCTAACAATTTCGTGTACAAAATTGCGATTTCGGTTCCGAGTAAACGCCCCGATTATCGCTGGAGAGATACTTGGGAAGACTCTTTGAAGAATGGCTTCCTAATTATTATAATTTGTCATTAATATCGTTTAAGATGGATGTTTATGGATGTCTCACTCTGCTAAAAGTCTTGCCCACTTTTCTAGTACACAAATAGTTTTTACACAATTTCATCTCTCAAGATTAGCAAGAGACCAGGTTGGTGCGGAGGTTCGTGACCAGGCCTCCCATCCCGAGTACCCGGGATCGAATCCTTCCTGTGAAAGAGGTTTTTCATTATTATTACCAGATCTCCACTTGAGTGGTCTATGGAGAGAAAAGTGCATAGTAATCTTTCCGTCGGAGGGAACCTTAAACCGTGTCTCCTTTGGTGCCTTTCATTTAGAGTAGGCTAATATAGACGCTTGCCTTGACTCCACTCTTACTCCGTACATTATAAAACTCCTACTCCTGACTAGTTACCTACTTATCCCTAAATAGCTCAAATTAACTTAGTTGATAGGTAATCTTCACTCAAGTACAACTGCTTCTGGTATCCAGAAAATTACTATACCTACCTCCTGTCCACCTTCCTTATATTTTGTCTTCATTACGTTGATATGATTGCATCGTAATTCGGGCGTACTCATTACACGGAACCGAAATAGCAATTTTGTACACGAAATCGTTAAATGGAAACGGTAAATGAATTTTAGTGAAAAAATTAATGTTCTGGCCACAAATATAAATCACTCATGAATCAAAAATTAGAATAAGCAAAAGGTGGCGCCAATCGAAGTAGCTGCTTTGAGATCATAGACGTCATTTACCTCCCCTCCTTGACTGCTTCTAGGGAAAGGGAAGGGAGTGTAGGGGGAGTCTCGGAAGGTCTGCTAGCACAGATCCTGTCGCAACCACTCCTATTGGCAGAGTCAGCTGTGTGTCCCCCATTGCGATGAGGCGAAGTAGTCTCGTGGGCTCAGTTATAATGGGGGCGTTTACTCGGAACCGAAATCGTAATTTTGTACACTAAATCGTTAGATGGAAACAAAATGCGAATTTTAGTGAAAAAATTAATGTTATAACCACAACCATTCACTCATAAATCAAACATTTAAATAAGCAAAAGGTGACGCCCACCGAAAATGCTGCTGTGATAACGTTGACGTCATTTTCCTCCCGTCCTTGACTGTTTTTCGAGGAAGGGAAGGGAGTGGAGGGAGATTCTCGGAAGGTCTCCTCGCATAGATGCTGTCGCAATCGCTCCAATTGGCCGAGTCAGCTGTGTTCCCCCCATTGCGATAAGGCAAAGTAGCTTCGCGGGCTCAGTTGTGATTGGATGAAGTCGATTAACGTCAGAGGTTTCACCACACCCACTTTTCGGAAAGGGTTAAAAACATCAGATTTTCGCCGCTTACAACTCGGGAAATAATGGACGGATTAAAAAACGGAAAAATATGAGTCTTTTTATTTTACAAACTCTATCAGATTCGGCAATAAAAAAATATGGTAAACGACCCCATTGGACGAAGTGGATGACGTATGATGTCGCATCACGCCCACTTTTCCGAAAGGGTTCAAAACATCAGTTTTTCGCCGCTTATAAATCGATAAATAATTGGCGGATTGAAGAACAAAAAAATAAGCACATTTTCATTTTACAAACTTTATCAGATTTGGTCATAAAAATATGGTAAACGACCCATTATTAGTACTCTACACTCTTATTAGGCGTATTTCTCAGTGTCAAGTCAGCGTCATCCTTCAGTACATGCAGATGTTAAGCAATTTATGATATTAGCCAAAGAATTAGATCCCATAAGGTACCGCAGACATGATATTAACTGTTATGAAGGCGCATAGTAACGACATTGTTTCTTACTCCAAAGTGCCTACATAACCAATAAGTCCGGGCCGGGGAATTCTATGCTTCTAAAAATGAACTAGCCGCGGTAACTCAAACCCTTTTCCGCGGGATTGAATCCCCTCCATGGATGGATGGGATAATGGATGTTGATTTTCTGTAGGAGTAGGATATTATATTAGGTAGTACGATATAACCTTAGCCAATATAGCATCTAAAACGGAAGTGTAACTCAATCATCTGTAGTAAATATATTGTTATCAGAGATATTTTATCAATTGAGGTCAGAAAAGAAATATATGGCAATGGAATAGAGCAAAAGCGAAGAGGAAAATGCGAATGTGAAATTTGGAAACAACACCTTGCAGATAAAAGAGTATTGCTCTCTTTTAATGGGTGTTTTCAAGTCTGTTTCCGCACTAATAGGCGCTTCAGACCGGGAGGAAAGGTATAAGTATAGGAATGGAAGGGATGGGGATAGGATAAGGTCCGAAGCCAGCATCCTAGCCAACATCCGAGGGTTTTTCATGGGTGTTTTCAAGTCTGTTTCCGCACTAATAGGCGCTTCAGACCGGGAGGAAAGGTATAAGTATAGGAATGGAAGGGATGGGGATAGGATAAGGTCCGAAGCCAGCATCCTAGCCAACATCCGAGGGTTTTTCATGGGTGTTTTCAAGTCTGTTTCCGCACTAATAGGCGCTTCAGACCGGGAGGACAGGTGAAAGGATAGGTATGGAGGGGCCATCCGAGGGTCGAAAGCCGAGTAACCAGTGATGAACGAAAAGAGAAAAAAATATATAGGTAATAACTTCAGACTTAACTATGGGATGCATTTCCATGATGGGAAATAAAAGAATGAAACTTTGTTAGGTTCACTTTATATTTAAATGGCCACGACCCGAGTTTCATAACGTAGTTACATCTTCTGGTGACTGATCATGCAAACATCTTCTTTATATAACAAGTTGGGTGCGACAGTAAGGACATCTATCTGTCATTATCTATATTATTTTCCATTAACAAAAAAATAGTATAATATCCCAGGTGAAGAGAGCATTTAACAATAGAGGGATGCATTAGCAGCTGGAAACATAAGCTTGGAAGTAAGGAGACGCATCATTTGAACTTACACTTCCACCTTTCTTATTTATGGCTGTTGGGCGTTGACGGCAATTGCCGTAAAAATCATAGCTGTAAGCGTTGCAAATGTTTTGTTGAAAGATGATGAAGATGAAATCAATTGATTGGGTCCCAAACATTAAAAATCTTTAGAAGGATGGATTAAAAATAAAGTCCGCTGGAAACTTAAAAAAGAAAACTGGACGACCTAATCTAATCGGCCGTATCTTGAGACATGAAGGTTTGATGAAGACAGCTGTCGAAGGAAAAGTGTATGGGAATGATAAGAATGGAAGGTCTCATATGAATACATGTGGAGCAAAAAGTAAAGAAATTAAAGATTTATATGAATATGAATAGGTCAGCCAAAAGAGAATTGATTTGAGAGGCACGTCAAACGAATATTTGGATTGATGACTGATGATGATGACCATGGGTATTTACTCTGCTTGTCTTTTAAGTAACGGACCGTTAGATATTTCTATGTGGTTAAGTTGTTTCACTCCGGTGAAATTGGAGAGGTGAATGCCTTTTCTTATGTTAGAATCTTTGAAGCGTGGTACTCCTTTACATTTTCCTCATTTCCCCCGGCAGCCAGCGGAAGTAGTCGGTGTTTGTGTGAGTGAGAGTTGGGAGCTATTCAACCTTGGAGCAATAAGATGATAGATAAGTGCCGTGGGGCCCCCGGGGCCATTACGGGGCTTGGGCTGCAGCCGAATCAGAGGGCCGAGAGTGGGATTTAGGGCCGCGATACGCGTGGCCCGTGACCTCAGGTACACCCATCGTACCGTTTAACGAGGGGCTGTATCGGACCTGTAAAGGACCCTGGAATCATAATTGTGTCCCTCACCCGGTTAGTGGAAAGGGCTCTAAATTGAATGAGCGTGTTCATAGATATCTTTATTTCCATACGGTTGAACTCGCTTAATCAACTAATAGTCTATTCAGTATACCTGTTCTACGAGATTTAAGAAACGATCTCCGTAGATAGTAAAGGAAATTTTTTTACCACGAAACTCCAGCTTAGAATGCTATTTTAAATTTTCTCGTAGTTTAGCTTCAAGATTAGTGGTGTGTAACGGTCAACATTATCAGGAATCATCATTGTTTGTCTTGGATTGGCTACCATTAGCATAAGGTTAGCTAACCTGACGTTAACCCTGCGGTCTACTAGTCCGCCGGAACTTTTAATTGGATTACTTCCCGAAAAAACAACTCATGCCCTCTCACATGGTTCATCGTCAATAAACTTTAAATATGACATGGAAATAATATAAACATATTTTTTCCATTCTTAACCAAACGGTGGGTATTGGATGGTTTATGACATGCACTCGTCTATAAAATATTCAAGAATTATTTGGTCCATTTCCAGAATACACGGACTTTTTTGATGGAAAGTAGATTTCCACCTAGATCAGAAGTGATACTAGCTTTCTGCATATTTAAAAACATTGTTGGATGTGTATTTGAATATATCACTCCATACTAAGCCAATGGCGTGTGAAATTCACACATTCAGGGTACGGGGCCAGTTCCTTTCCCTGGGCCACCTGCGATTTCCTAGAAAGTTCTGACACGCAGAAAATCGAATCACGAGGATTTTAGATGGGGGTGTCCCGAAAGGCTCTTGCCCGGGATTTAAACCCGGGAACCACCGATCATTAGCTCAGTGCTCTACCCACTAGGCCACAACGACCCCACATTTGTATATATAGGTGAGCTAATTTGTTTCTTGAAGAAGAGACATAATTCCATTAAAATTTATCTGGTCCTTAATTTATGATTTAAAATATACCTTTCATTAAATGCTTGCATTTTCTCGCTGTTCATCTACCATTTGACGAAGACCGAAGAAATGACTTCCGATGAGACGCATTTATTTTGTGGCTGCGATAAAGGGCCTTCAACCCGATTTTACAAGTTGAAATCGGCAGCAGCGATTTTTCATTTGTACATTCGGACTCCACATCAAAACTTCTTCCATTAGATGGGACGCTTAACAGTGAATCCCTTCGCACATATTTATAAGAGAATTCTTACACCGTCGCCGGGTTTCCCTCCACTTTATCCGCTCCCTATAATGCCTACGGCTGTCAAGCGACCAATCCCCATAAATGCACAATAATTGTCGGTCAACAGCAGGTCTATTAATAGCAATAACCGAGCAACTACTAGCTCTGTGGGAAATATTTTTAAGCACGCACTCAGCAAATTTTTAAATTTGTCTTGAATTGCATCCAGAACGCAAATTGTGTATTTTAAATTAACAACATTTGTTTTTTATAATACTATTCAGATGCATAATTTTCTCTTACTTTTCGTTAAATTAGCATCTATGCTATCAAGATTATAAGCTAGATTCCAATTAATTATCATTTAAATAAATATAATGAACAAGATTATAAGATATAAGTTAGATTCAAAATCGGCCAATCCATTTGAAAAACAGCTTTCTTTGATGTTATCACATCTCAAGTCCTTCAGGTTTCCTCCTCCGAGGATATATACTTGAGAAATGATGCTCAGCTAATCCCTAGCATCAAGTAGGAATCACTGAGCCTCTATTCATTATCCTAGACATAACTGCCCGCCTTCGATATGAAGATAAAAAAATAATATACATGTAAGATATCTCCAAGGATAGGCTAGCGTCGAAGACTCCAGGAATATCGTATGAAGACGTTGACCGCTTGTCTAATTATGCAACGCGTCCGACACGGGTGCCCGCCGCCGTGATTGGCTCCTTTTGACGGGTCAACGTCACGCTCGACACTCGAGCGGCTCACGTGGGTTCGGTGAGGAGAGGGTGCTCAATCACTCCTGACGAAAGGTTAACCGTTTTCGGGCGTGTGGAGGGGGGTGACACCCGAAGCCCTCTTCTGGAGTGGGACCGGCTACAGATACGGGAAGAGGTGTGAGGTGAAGGCGATTGGGGAAGGGAAGGGGAATGCAGTGGTGTGGGGCGAATGAGCTACAAAGAAGGAGAGGGGGGGAAACGAAAGGTAGAGAGAGGAAGAATGAAAAAAAGTTCTTGATTTGGAGTCATTGTTACAACGCTTCAGGAACCGCAATACAAAAATATCTACATCTGCATCTATATTGCTGCCTACTAACCACCAAATAGGTGTGTGGGGGGTGGCAGTTTTCACCAAACATGCGCTACCAATCATGCTTAAAGGGAATCAGTAGCTATATTTTAGTCAAATTACATACAGTAATAAAAAAATAGGTTCTAGTTTACCTACTTATAGTATAGACTTTGTGGACAGTGTGTACGTCTGCCTAACAATCCCCTTTAAGCCACCATAAAATTATGTGGCAGGCGGTGTCTCTTCATCAACCATGCAGTACGACTCATGCAAATGAATATACATTTCAGTTGAATGACATGCATGCAAGAATTATAAAAACAATTACAAGCAAAGCAAGCATGTATAGCTAAAAACCTTTATACCAATGTACTTAGGACCGAAACTACTTAGGATAACTTTTGATAAAGGTGTGTACATAATATTGAATATATTTACAGATGTCTAGATCCCTAATGTTTATCATCATTAGTCATAAATCCTCAGATTGGTTTGACGCAGCTCTCCACTGAGTTGTTACGAGAAAGAAAATGCATCTTAAATCTGTCGGATACGGAAAAAAAATTCCCAAATTTTATGCTTATGCTCCAGTCTACTATAAGTCGGAGTTTGTTCATTGTTTCAATATCATCTGAAAAAATATCGTCTTGGAATTTACTTAAGTGCTTCAGTCTACATTTCAAATTTAACTCTTTTTCATCCATTTAACTCTGGTTATTGAAATAATTATTTTCCTATGTAAGCGATATATATTATATTAGGCCTTTGCAATTCTTTTCATTCTCTTTTCTCTCGACGACTATCTTCATCTGACCATCATGTCTCAAGGTATGGACAGTTAAGTTGTCTCGTCTTCCTATCAACGTTACCGGCAGACTTTTCTTTTCTCCGTGTTAAGAGAAATAGTGTCAATAACGTAAATAAATTCACTTAGTAAAATCCCAAAGACTTTTATTAAAAACGACCTAGGTTTCGACTTATACAGTCATTATCAAAGTACCTTGATTTTGAATGTATTAGTCGAAACCTAGGTCAAAGTCCTGCCTCGCTGAGGTGTACCTCTACAAAATTTTACTAAGTGATTTCATTTACGTTATCAGTAGGTATGTGTTTCCACGAAGTCAAGCCTAGCAATTTGTTAGAAATAGTGTCTTCTGAGGACCTCTTTGGCAATAACTTGGTTGATGCATTTAGTCATTATCGTTCTTATGTCGCACCACTCGATTCTCCTATCAGCTAACCATTTTCACAATTACGAATTTCCTCTCCTTCACATTCTTTACTCCTTTCTCTATATATTTCTTACGAGGACTTTCGTTGCATTTCTTTCCATTCTAACACGACCGAAGAAGTTGTCACATCTACTATATTTTTCAGCAGACTTCCTTTTCTCCCATTCTTATAAAACATCTCACACGGTCTATCAACGAAGCAACAGCGGTCACAAGAAAGAACCACAATGTGAGACTATACATAAAATTAGGTTTGTATTTTTCATCCGTTTTCTTCAGTTCCCCATTACGCCAGTGAACACATCTTACGCAGTTTGAGGGCATTATACCTACCTTATGTCATCCACCCTTCCGCGGCCTGTTGTGATTAGCATGATAATGCAGGGGTTTTAGATACTGCCAACGATCTTATAGCAATCTACAGAACTGCTGATAGTTCATAAAACCATACTATTTAATGTTACGACAGTGAAAGTACAGCGGTGCCATTCTTACTTTTTCGAACTAATTTAGAAGTTCATAACCAGAAATTTTTGTACACTAGTGATAACATTTTCATTGCAAGACTGGTTTTGGATCGCAAATTGTTTAAATTTTATCTGAATAATAACTTGACTTCATGAAAAACTTTATTAAATTCATTTTAATAGGATTATTGTTTGGAATTTGAATAGAAGTAAGTGTTTGGCGATATCATAATATTTTATGATGCATAAGCTCAACAAAGGAATATGAAAATTTTCTCTTGAAATTCAACACTGATACTTAGGAAAAATGAATGATAAACTTGAATATTCATGATGGTGCAATAAATGTTCATAATTATAAAAAATTGAGAAGAAGCAAAAAGCGTAGGACCGCTGAATATTTTACCCACTACATCAATCGTGTGGTAGGAAATTAGAAAGAGGAGGAGACGAATCGGAGAGAGAGAGAGGAAGAGGGAGGGTGAGTTGGATGTGGAATGGGAAGGGGGGAGTGGGATGGGGAGGAGGAATCGGGGGCCTTTGGTAGTCCAAATTGGTGAGCGTGGGAAATCATTCTTCGCAGGGGACGTGGTAGGGCGTGATGAAGGGCTTCTCGCTGGCGGAAGGTCGCCCCGCTGAAATTGACTTCCACTCTCCTCATCCCTCCCGTCCTTCTGTCCTTAGTACTCCCTCCTCCTCTTCCCGCCTTCAACCCTCCCTGCCTCGCTGAGGTGTACCCCTTTGCCTCTCTCCCTCCCCCTCTTACACTCTCCATCCCATCCTCCCTCCGCCAGTGTTGCCATGGTGTGTTTGTAAACTGTGGCCTCGCAACGTGAGCCACTCAAACGATATCCAAAATCACGGGAATCGTTTGGTTAGTATTTCGGTCTCGATATGCTAGATATTTTGATCTATGACTTATTCATGTGACTTCAGTTCTCACTGGAACCAATACCATTCTCAATCAATGCGATGCTTAATCATTTATCCTTTTTTACGACGAATAATAATTGTCATCAGTGGCTTCAGGTACATCGATGGATGCAAAATATCACCTATTTTTAGGTGCTGCGCTTATAGGCTATCTGAAGTTGCCATCTTAGCTTAGCTGGTACATATCATGCCTACACCTATATTAGTGCCTCAAAAACGCAAGAAATGTCCACATTTTCTTTATCTAATAACTCGATATTGGCTTTAGGTTCAAGATATAAGGTTTTATAACTATTTTGAAAAATTAAGGGCCTACAGTACATGTACTTCAAAATGGTAAAATATCGTAATAAGATCTTAGGTTGGTAAAATATCCTTAACCATGAAACTATTCTTTATATTTTGATCTTTTCATTGATTACATAAAAAATGAAACAATACCACCGTCGTATTATAATATGGGAGTCTTTCTTAATCATGGCCTTTGGGAGATGTGTAAGTAAATCATTTTACTTTCAAGATGTAAAAGTAAGAGCATAGAAACGACCGTTTTGTGGAATAGCACAGTTTTGCTGGCAAATTATGTGCTTACCTAATTTAGGTAAATACTCAAGTATATTGTGTGGTTTTATGCTCATATTTTCAGCAATGATTAGAGGTAACCGATACATTCAAGACCAAGCCATTAAAGTTTTATCGGGAAAAATGTTTTGTTAAAATTATTTTATTCCATAGGTATTTTTGGAAAATGCAGAACCTAACGTTTTTTTGAGATTTTTATAAAATTCACCTGTATATTCTATTTTAATGTCTCTGGTGTTTATAGAATTAATAAATATCTCAATTAAGCACAAAATTACGCCTAGTTTTATCCCTCATTTTAAATTCGGATGGCATTGTATTCGAGTATCTACGCTAAGCGAATCTGGCTGATTTCACCTTTTCAATCAACATCGGTTTGAATAAACATGAAGTAAGTCAGACTTTCCGTGTGCTGGCAAATACAGGTACTATATTGCATTCTTCCCCTCCAGAGGTAAAGAGGGGGAGAAACGCGCAGAGAGTAGAAGCAAGGAGGAAAATTGAGTCGGCAAAACCAATGAATGCAGCCCAACGTTAGTGGACTACAGCGTTCCAAATTCCTCTCACTCCTCAATCGGGCATTGCATCCCTCAAACCCATGCGAGAAAGGTGGACGTTTTTATGGCCCCAGGCCGCCTCCTTGGGGGACCTCTCTCCAGCCTTCCAGCGCTGACGGCGCCGCCGCTTTGTGGACGGCGAGAGAGGGAGTGAATGCCTGTCCCACCTCCCCATCACTCTGTTTGCGGCGTGACGTCCCACAATCACCCACCCCGTCCACGGTACGTGCCATGCGCACAATGGTGCCGCTCGGGTGTTTGTTGATGCTCCGCTATGGGCGGCCGGAGACGGGGGTGGAAGGAGAGGGTGGCGGGAGGAGAGGGAATTTCAATCAAGCTCAGAAGAGGAGAGGAACGGAGGTTCTCGTGGGGAGTAGGGAGGGGTGGTCCCTGGCGGTTTTTATGGAGGCTGCGTGGGTGAGAAGTTGGGACGGAAATTAAGTAAACATGGGCGCGCGTGATGGGCTCGGAAAGAGGGTGGGGGTGGGGATGTAAGGCCTGGCGGGTTGTGGGCAAGGGGATGGCCGGGGGCAGGGGTTTGTAGCTTGGGCGGGGGCGTGAGGAGTACCGGTACCTGAACCCCCTTTCCCTCCATATCCTCTGTCCGTCTTGCTCGCAATTAGTGTGAATGCACTCACGGACGAGGAGATATTTGAGAGATTACTCATAAAGGAACTACTTTTCCCATTAATTTTTTGCTTCACTTATTGTCATATTCTACAGTCAGCGATTGAGTTAACTGATGGCGGCTTGATCATCAGGTGGTGAATATATGCTTCTGGAACCTTTTAAATCAGAAATTTACGACCTGAACAATGGAAATCACACATAGTCATTATCCGCGTTGATTCTGTGTTTATTCATCTTCTACGCTAGTATTTAGGAAATTGAAAAATGTTCTCTCATTTAGTGTAGATTGCTTTTCAAAATCGTATGCTTACGGAATTACTCTTTTAGAATGCAGCTAAATTCAAACACAAGGAATGAGATATTAGCATAATTACCTCCATTTGAGACATTTGGTGACTACTTATAGCGTAGTAAATGAAAGAAAAATTCTAATAATTTAACAATATCAAAATGTTTATTCAATTCACTCCGCTTTTATAAGCATTTATTTTTGCAATCAGTAGCAAAGTATACGCAAAGGATTGGAAAACCCATTGCGCATCCTCACAGTTTTTTTCTAATCTAAATATTCAAATGAAAAAAGCATCATGTTTTAATGCGTCGGCTTTACGACCCAAACGTCTCGGGTTCCTTTCCACCCTGGGAATTTTTTTAGCGTTTGTCTTTGGATATCGATTAGCGTTAATTTAACATTAGGCTCTGCAGTATAACAAGTTGGACCACGTTGGAACCTACATCTACCTAATACCCTGCACGCCACCTCAAAGGTGTGTGGTAGGGGTAACTTCACCAGCATTATGCTCCGGGAAAACACCAAATATTTCATATACCTATAATCATAATTTAACAATGAGATAATTTAACTTTTGAAAAGACTTATGAACATTACTAGGGGCAAAGTTGGCACTCTGCAATATAATAATAAGTACCTGGGAATTAAGTAATCCTAAAGGGGGAAAATACTTTACTGATTCGTGAAACCTGACAAGACTACTGTTAGACTAAGTGAGAACCAGAGAAGGTATATTTAAAGTTTTGACATTAATTTCACTTTCCAAGGAAAACTACATACACATTTTGTAGGTAGAGCAAAGGATGATACTAGCCCCACTAGCTTATAGTGGGACCTATGTACCATACCTAATTAATGTATAGTGTACCTAATTCATAGAGTTATAACTTACGCTAAACACTACGTTATTTTCTCAGCTAAACTCTGAAGTCTTTGAATTTTCGTAGCCAGAAGCAAAAGAAATGGAACGTAGATGATCTACTTATCCTCAAAACCGTCGATGACCTCATTGGTTTCGTGGATTATCGCTCAGAAACAATTACTTGTACCCCAGCCGCGCTCGACAGTGGTTCTTCTGCTTCTTGCGGAGCACCTTAAAATATTTTGACGGCTCATTATTCCGAGTCGAAAGGAAAAGAAATTGGAGCGAACGGAGGAGGATGACATAAGGCGTGGTTACTTCACCGAGGCAAGGGAGGTGAGGGGAATATTCTCAGAGGCAGGAGGGGGGGGGGAAGAGAATGAGATGATTAATAGGCGTAGATCCGTGGATGGAAGGTAGGTGTGGCGGGACTGGTGTATCCTCCGGTGAAGAAAGGCATTGTCGGAGAGGTGAAGTTAAACCCACAAGAGACTTCGTCATGGCTACATTCAGAGGGTGTTAACGTATAAGAACAAGGAGGAATATGAGGAGCTTCGTATTTGTTAAGGCTAAATACCCCTTTTATTATTTATTAATAAAAAAATACGCCTTATTAGGCTTAACGTTTTAAAATTGTTCCAAAAATAAAAAAGACTATATTTCCAAGAAGACTATAGACTATTTAAGACTATATATAAGAAGCATCAATTCTTCTAGGATATTTACTTTGCGATCATTATTTTGAAACGTATCTGATATCACTTAGGTAGGTTGCTTACATTGCCTTTCTTTGGTTGTCTGAAGTTTGTAATAAAAATGATCTGGCAATAATCAAGAAATGATAAGAGCATTAAGGCCTTAGCTTAGATAGTTGGCAATGATTTACTTCTATGTTTGTTGAAAATTACAGGCGATTGGCTTGTCCTAAGTATCTATCCCTTTGTTTTTTTCGAGGAGATTTTCTGTCGGGCTTCTCCCTCAGTATTTTATTTAGAAATTCGTTGTCCCTCAGAAGTTACCCATTTCTTTAGCGCCTTTTCCGTGTGCTGACCAACTAAGTCCATTTATCTCCTGATCCTCTGTATACTCCGTCATTAATTATTCTCTAGGCCCTTTTAATCTTCAGCATCCTTCTCCAGCTACAAGTTTCGATTGCTCAAGTCTTTTCTAGTTCACCTTCCCAACTGTCCACTCTTTCCAAGCGTAGAGTACCACATCCCACGTTAGGGTTTGTACGTATTTCTTCATTCTATCATGTAATATTTTTGGTTTTCACGTTACATAAGCTATTACGATTAAACGAGTGAGCCTGCACGCAACGTTCGTACATTAAGCCTTCTTCATCTACATATAAATAATACCCTGCAAGCCACCATAAAGGAGTATGGCTGGGGAGCAGGGCAGGTGTGTTCTTCTTCCTCTCAAATAAATATTTAGCTTTTGTCGGGTTGTGGAAATGAGATAGACAAGAAGGCCTATTCTCAAAATAGTAAATAATTCGAACGTATTTACGATTTGCAATACCTCTTACTAGCTATTTATTTGTACCATTAAAAGCAGCGCACATGTCTCCTGTCGACAATAATCGTTTCCTCTTCGTTTTTTTTGTTTACAACGCCTTCACGGGCGCATCCTTGTTTCGTATCGCCAAAAGATTTCTCTTATAATTTAAATAATAAACAAGCGATATATTTTAAAGCGGACTTAGTATTCGGTGTCAGAAATCGGTAAAAAATCCTATCCACTGATACCTTTTCCATAGCAATATGATTTTCATTATTTGAGATAAAGGGGCGTTGACATCAGAATATATGCATTTAATCAAGACAGTAATTAGCAAAGGATAGGGAATATATTGATGAAAAAACACGCATTTGGTGGGAAAGGTTGAAATAAGCCAGATTTTGACCGAAAAATTTTCGGCTTTAACGGAAATTGAACCGCGGATCTTCCGATTTGTATATACATGAATACGTGTAGGGTAGGAAATTATTATTTCATTGTTGAACATGAGGAAGTTGATGAAGTTTGGTCTCCTTCATTCCCTAATGCCCATCCTGTGTGGCTATTAATGCGAGTCGAATTAACAGAAGAATCCAGCTACGGAGCCTTAAAAGGGAAGTGAGGAAAATCCGTGGAATATAGAATGGGAGAAGGAGAGAGAGAGGAAGGAAAGAGAAGTGGGGTGGGACAGTGGAAGTGGAAAATACGGTGGAGATGGAAGTAGGAACGGGTGGATAATTATACGCTATGCCATCCGTGATATGAACCTAAATGCCCACTTCCCGAATGCAAGATCGGCCACGCATTCAGCATGCTAATGGAGCCCGTAAGAATCCCCACTCGATGAAAATGAACGGGTTCAGCATTCGGATCCAGTCCTGGTGGGCATGCGGGGCACGGCGGTAATTCAACGCACGGAGATTCCCCACTGATGAACCGGCAACACCATGTCGTTGATGTCGACGCCTTTGCACCCTGATGGAGCTGGGGATGAGCGGTGATTTTTCGATCAGTAGCAAAGATATTTCGCTCGCGTGAGAACGCTGGACTCGTATCTCTTGCTCGTGTCCACGTTCATTCCCGTTTGATATGATCTCTAATATTGATTGATGGGTGTGGTGCGGAATGAAATAAGTTGAAGTGAAACATGCTCCGGTATGCTGATCTGAAAAATTCTAAAAGCTTAAGTCATTACTAAAAATCTCTCATTTCAACAATACTCTTTACATCACGCAACACGCATTCCGCTTTTTCTAATATCCCCTATTTATCTTATCGGAGGTTAGATGGTAGACGAGATAGTTTTTTATCAATCTCGCCCCATCACCTTTTATTATTATTATTCTATCTATCATAGTTCTCCCAAGGATATTTTCTATTCACTGTATCCTAAGTTCTCTTTACTACATCAATGTAGAACATTACTCCTTGACATTTCCTCTACATATTTATTAAATTCTCATCGTCCTTCACACATCAGTTTCATCTGAACCTTCCCTTGTTGGTTTTTTCTTAGAAATCGGATTCATATAGTGATCATAGCATGGGCTTTTCATTCCTAGACTCCATTCTAGAATTCCAGCATCATCATCATCCTTATTTTCAATATGCAGTTGTTACGTTCTTAAAAGAAGACGGAGTTATGGCTGATTTTCACGCATGTTGAGTCTTAAATTTAGACCACTACTGTAAAATCAAACTGTGTTAAAATTCAGATCGCACTGAAAATCAGTTAGAATTTTAAAGTGAGTAGCCCTCCATTCTGCCCTATTCAGGGTTAATTCTCCCACACCTTGATGCGTTTTCTTCTTCACGTCCTTCTTAATTTCCCTATATCCCCTTGGTCTTCCACATGAGACCTTCTCTTCAATTTTCCCTTGTATTACATTTATAACTAATTCATACCAACATGGGAAGATATTTTTCAAATGGTAATACGGACCCTACTCGAGTTCCAAGTAGAGAGGACTTTAATGGGCGTACACCATCCGTCAAACGGGATTAGTAAACCATGGTTTCTTAGAGAAATACCAACGTTGGTAATTATTATAATCAATTTTCATTGAAAATACGTCTTTAACCCAATTATAGCAGTGTTTTATCTTCGGCGTTCGGCGGTAATCAGACAAAATCCACTACTCAGTGTTGTGGAACTGTCCCTCTAAAGGATTTATTCTTTTGTACCTCCCAAATTGCTATCACCGGAATTAGTAATCTAACACTGATTTCTAAATTCTTTCCAAATTTTTATACTGCTTTTATGAAGATGTGTAATGAGCATATTAATATATTAATCTTAGGGAAGGAGAGATATTCTCCGATATGAACTTTAAATGATTTACATTCTTCATCTGCCCATTTCATTTGGATTCAAATTGATGATCGTGTTGGTGTGATAGGTTAAGCACTGTTTTTCCTTTCACAGGGTCAAGGGTTCGATCTACTCTATAGGTTATACTTTTCAGTGGAGTACTAATCTTTCCTTGAGTATTGTGTGGAAAGCACTTACAGCTCAGATTTACAGATTCAAGCCAATCCCACGGGATGGAAAGCTAATGCTCCAACCCGATCTTCTTGGTATTCAGAATTTTTCCCACTTCTCAAAGTCTTCTTTTAGCCGAAGGCTAAAGCCCATGTCATATCAAAAGCCCACTCCGATAGCCGAACCGGGGACCACAGGTTAATAAAGAACGCCGTAAAGAGCCAACAATAAAGTTCTCCCCACATAGCACTCAATTAAGGACCAGATAATCAAATAAAAATATCTTCCACTGCCGGCATTCGAACCTGTACCCTCGGGAGGGGAATCCAATACTCTAAGCGCTACATCAATTCGATCCTTCAACAGACGTGGGTTTTAGCAGTTTTTCCAATAGGTAAGGTTGCAAAAAGAAATGGTTGGCGAGTTTACACGGTGGAAGTTAGTAGTATTAATTTAAAAAAAGAAAAAAACTTAGTTCTTTTCCACATATATATTTAAACAAATCTACCGGTTTCGGCCTTCTCAGACCATTCTCAAGATTACATTGTAATCCCCACTGTAATCTTGAGAATGATCTGAGAAGGCCGAAACCTGTTAATTTTTTAAATAAATGGTTGGAAAAGAACTAAGTTTTTCTTTTTTAAAATGAAAAAAAAGGTAAGTTTGCATTGTGGGATATAACGTAAGTTTTCAAACATTAGGCGATCATAACATTCATGAACCTTTCGATTCGAACCTGCGACCTTAGGGTTGCCAGACCAGCGTTTTACCGACCCAGCCAACTATTCTACTCCCCTGCTGCCCATTGATGCTTTTTCAGCTCGGAATATCATTATGGTCACCGTGCCTAAATCTCCCAGGACGTTAGCCCACGGGAGTCACGGACTGGACGAGGTAGCCGGACACACTTCACGACTTCGTCCTTCCAGAGGAGTGACAGTGAGGTGGCGGAAAAATAATGCCACCCTGAGCAAACGAGTCGGCCGAAAGGTCGCTTGGCGAAGTGGGCCCGGAACTCGTTCGACTGTTTGTAAGGCGCTTGAGGTGAATTAAAAGAGGAGTGGCCCAAGGCGGTGGTCGTGGGCGTTATGGGAAGACTGGTGTGGGAGTCACCGTGGAAGGGCACGGGGATTTCGTAGGTGTGGGTGCGACCCATGCAACCAACGCGGAGCTGAGTCCCTTGATGGATGGATGCGGAGGCAGGGTAACGGGGAGTGGCCTCCTTCCAGACTCACTTCCATCCTCAAATCACCCACTTCCCCTTTTGTTTCCCCTCTTTTGCTTTCCATCCCTTTGTCTCTCGCTTTTCCTTCTCTCTCCCTCTCACTCATTCCCTCGCATTGAAATTGGGGGCTAATTGAATTGAATGGGACAAGTAGCTGTGCTTTCATTGCGCGTCGTTTTTCACGTCCCACGATCGGCAGAGTCGAGATTAGTGTCGTTGTGCCGGTTCTCGTCGGACGGGACTTAGCGAGACGAGACGCGTAACGATGCGACGAGACAAGACTCGATCCGGCACGACGCCACTCGATCGTAAGTAATATGGCTCGCATAGATTCAACGTGAGCTTCTCCGAGTGAAGATCCCTCGAAAATCATTGGTATTTGGTGGCCAGTTCCAAGTGTTTGTTATCTGATTCAGCCGTAAGCAGTCGAAGATGAGGTGATTCTATTTAAAGAACTTGATTCACAATACTGTGCCTCTTTTAACGTACGGATCTGAAGAAGGTGATGATTATGATGATGGCCCATTGGTGCTAAAGGAACAACTTCATGCTGTGTGGATAGCCCTTTGGTTTAATTTACTGCGTAAAAAATATCAGACTCTCCCAATTTTGCTAATGAGAGAAAACACGAATCAACTCCACTTCTGGACCATCATCTCTGCTCAGAGCGACTCAATAATTTTTTGAAAGTTATGCGCTTTAAATATTCACTCTATCAATCTTTCTAGTGATAAATCCCTTCACCAATTGCAAATTATTAAGAGCACTAAAAGATTTATTATTTATACAATATAATCATATATAAAACCAGCACGTTACTCACCTGGCTGTGATAGCGAGGTCATTGACTTGCCACCCTGAACACCCAAAGGTCGCTGATATTAATCCCGGTTTGGGATCGGATGGCTTGTTTGTACAGCATTTAATTGGAACAAGATGGTGTGATATCTCCCATTAGCTTAAACACCATAAAAATGATGTCACAACCCTGACTGTTATTGCTTAGAAATGAATTACCTAATGGCATTCACAGGCTGATGAAGAACTGGGTCAATCATATGGGAAATATAGTGAATGATAATCAAGGTCCAAAAAATCAGTTATAATGAATAAATGTAGGCTCACTTTGATGATAGTAACAGATTTAATTATTTTTCACAATATTTTAGCAAAACCGACCATTATTTCATCTCATCTTATTAATGATGCGTGTTGAAATCATTTTTGTTTTGCTAAAGTGTACTGTGAAAACAAAACAAAATGCTTATTATCCTCTCCTTTGTATGGCGAATATTTTGAGTCCGGCCAGCATAACAGTAAAAAGGTCTGTTTTAATAAAATCGTTTCTTTCGCTCTTGATATGGACGTTAAAAACGGCATTCACGTAAGTTCAAAATTTAACGTAAACCTTACCAACATCTCCCAAATGGAAGAAAATTTTTCTCTTCCACGGAATAAAATCGCCAAAGCTTTAATATACCAAAGAATAAGAGAGAAAACAGGCATCATGTTGGATGTCGAGAGAGATGTCACCGTGCTACCTAGCCATGCTGACGCAGAAATATGTGCTGAAGTACATCGTGAAGTCAGACCTATAAGTAAGAAAACTTAACATCGTACAAGAGAAAACATAAAAGAATCCCGGCAAAGGATGGAAAATTAAGGTGATGTTTTAAAATGGTCGAAGGGAATGGAGAACTCAAAAAAAAACAGCCGACTTGGATGATTCCACGCATAATTATGACAGTGAATGCCTCCACGGCTTTATTTTTACGATCCCGAGACGTTTTCCCCGTCGCTTCGGAATGCTTTGAAAATTAGACAGCAGTAAAATGAACTTTACAATTTTGGTGGGGAAAAATATATATGTTTTCACTTTAATCCCGAAAATCGTCTTCACTCCGAATGTGTTCGGGCGGCATTAAATATTTTTTTGGATGGCTTCCGTTATTACAATTCCGAATATTAATGGCTCCGCTCGTTTTCTGCCGTCATATTTTTCCTTCTTTTTTTTTTTTTTTGATGTTCGGAGGTGAGGAGATGGCACGATTGGGTTTCCCAGGCTCGGAACGGCTGGGTCGACTAACGTCGGCATTTTGCTTTTGAAACAAAAAAACATGGCTTCCCTGTTGAAAATGAGTGGGTTCCCATGTCTACGGAATTAGAGCATCGAAAAAAATACTAAATTTCATAAATTTGGGCGATGAACTTAATTTCTTATCAAAAGTTGCATTGTTAAAAAACATTAGTGTTTTTCCGTAGAGCTTGATTATAACTAGGAGTATGTTGAAGCAACTGTCTATGGGCAGTTGCTTGAGCATATGTAAAAAAATCATCAGGTGATTACTCTAATCTAAACTTTATCATTCCTTTTCTCAATGGTCATGAACGTTTTGTGACGTTAAGCTCATCCAAAAATAGCTCTATCATGGTACCACAACCAACCTATGCGAATAATTTTAATTAATCTCGACAGGAACCTTTCTATAGCCTGGACGCAAGCCGCCATCTGATGATTCACCTACCGTTCTGCTGATATCTTCTGAAAAATAACCTGTTTTACCTGATCGGTGGAAGCACCATTCCTGTGTGAACATCAAACATCAGTTATGCATACCAAGGTAGGTGACCAGTCATTACGGTTCTGAAGGCTGAAGTTAGGTCGCTGACATTCAGTCATCGTAATCGAAAGATAGGACTTGATCTTGTCTGGGAATGATAATATTTTTCGTTTTAGAATTTAATTGGCTAGAACGGTGGGTTGCCAATACATTTTGAAGAGCCATTAGTGATTTAGCATAAATTTCGCAATTAGTTACTCGAAATACTAGCAATATTTGCTTATATTTCGAGAGTAACATTTTATGAAAAGTTGTATGTTAGATCATCTACGGTCCCATGCCAGAAATCAAACAGCTCCAACGAATTTATGCTCATTTAGTGAGGACATTTGCTGAGAAATTTCCCCGATCTGTTTTACCAGAAGATTGCCATAATCTCGACCAATTTGGTGCCGTAGTTATGCCAACTTGTGCTTACTCTATTTCATGTGATTACTGCAACCGGCTTCCACAGTGGATGTATCGTAAGTTGTAGAAGTAAATGCTAGACCACCAGCTGCAATTATAAGGTTATGATGGAAAGATTCGGGGAGAAAACGTGAGGAGAGACAAACTATAAAATAGAGGGTATTAAGGTTTGTTTTATGGTCGTTGAGGTATCTTCGGTAAAACCAACTCTTTGTTCATTCGGATCGACATTTGATGATCCTTTTTTTTCTAGAGATGTTGTTTGGAGTATATATATAGCACAGTCAGCATCAACCTCATGTAGTTTGAAATGATGTCAATAGAATCAAATTCATCATGGTGTGCCTTACTTTACTGAGTTTCTTGGTCAAGTAATTCCAATACCGAATAATTGTTTCTGCATCTCTAGAATTAATTGACTGTGGTGAACGTGACGAAATGGTAGGGTTGTAGGGCTGAAAAAAATGGAACAGTTCGGTCTGGTCAAATGCAATGCGGGACGCTTCTTGCCTCGTTTAATTGGACACCATCCTTGAACGAAGTCTGGGAGGGGTTTGTATTCCGCCTGGAATAATTTTGGGGTGAAATTGGGAAGTGGGTGGGGAAAGGGAGGGTTAGGGCGTTACCATGGACCCAATCACAGAGGATGTGGATCCATTTGCGGGGATGGGAGGGCGAGGAAGGAAACGGGAGAATAAATATGCAAATTTCACTCCCGGCGGAAAGTGTAAATTATTTAAATGAACACCCAAAGCTTCGCGTCACCCGGAAGATGCATTGCTGTTTATTGATTCAGGAAAACGCTTCGTATTCTGGGCAAGTGGACGATGGACAGGTGATCCATCTTTTGTTTGGGATTCGGAGCCGTCATTCCGATCCATCCTGAGCTTGCTCTGGATGATCGGTGAATGTTAATGTGGACGAATGCGGTTTGACCAATGCTGGTCGGAGATTTAGTTGATATAAGATAAATGCCCACAAAATATTGGACCTCGATATTCCACCCCAGAATCGACCTAGGGAAAGTAGGAGATTATTCATGATGATAAAAGGCATTTGCTTACAGAATGATGGATGCGTTTGAACATAATTGGCTGAGATTTATATTTAAATTAAGACGGCCTCACTATGCGGAATATTAAAATAGATATGAATACACGTCTCAGTGGTCACTCACAATTAATTAAAAAACTATAGTGCAACCGGTTTTGGCAGGTACACCATACTTTGGTATAATCTTTGACAGGGAATTGTATTTTATTGGTTTCAAAGTTGACTACTTCTCATAGACATTTTTAATAAATATATTCAATTGGAGTGATTGCTGATAATTATAGGTATATTTTATGTTTGGACGTGAGTAACGAACATTTAAATGCCGCTTTAGTCATTCCGTCCAACCGATATATTTTTAGCAGTATCATTAGACTTAAATAATATCCACATGCTTTCATTTAATTGCAAAATGCAGTTACTTAAACTGATAGACATGCATGTTCAATGCAGGATTTGAACTCGTAACCATTGTATTTCCAAGTCAGTACATTTCTAAGCTGACTATCGAGGTTAGGGTCAGTACTAGAGTGTTAAAAGTTATTTACTGTGTATTCATATGAAATGTAGAGCAACAATTTTGGAACCATGTCTGTTGCATCAGATGAATTTAAATTGTGAATATTTGAGTTATTTTCATATTCTTCGCCAACAGCATTAGGTGAGCCTGGTGGAGGATTCTTGTGCAAAACGCATGATATAGATATATTGAGCATATTACTCGGAGAAATATGTCATAAGAGGTTTAACGATATTTCATTGGAAGAAAATTCTCTTTACGATATGGGGTGCTATACTTCACCTAAACGTTACAAATTTCTACATTCAAATCCACTAACATATCCTTGCGTGCAGATCACTATGGTGTGTTAATACATCAAATCAAGGAAATATTCCACCAGGTTTGATCATCATCATTTGATTACATCAAACCCGAAGTCTGGAAACATTTTCATGGAAACATTTTCATGGAAACTTTTTCATAAGAGTTTTAAACTAAATATTTCAGATTAAAAACTTTTTGAATGTTTACCCGTTGGTAGAAAAATTTAGCATGTGGTGTAGTAGATGTGTGAGTAACAGTGGCAGGCTGTGATATGTGGAATTTCATGGGTGGTTGAATGTGTTGTTAAGCATAACTGTTCACATTCTTATGCTTAAAAGTTTAAATCATGGATTACCAAACATTTACGTTGGCAGCAACCCTCAGACTGAGGTTAAAGTCTCAGGTCACCCTTCTTATATTTCTTTATTTTTTGGATTGGACCTCCCTCTACGTTAGCAAGGATAAACGGCGCTTTACAGAAATTATTCCTTAAGCTAGAAGAAGTAATTAGATTTCTTTTTCCACGTGACGGGCGTGAGTTCAACCAATTCACGAGTTGCTCCCGCTAAACATTTTTCGTCTTCGAGCAATAATCTCGCGGTTCTCCTAGCTGTGTTTTCCTAGCTTCCTTAAGCGCTGTGGCACACCAGTTAGCTGCCACTGCTTTACGCCATTCTCCCCTTCCTTGAAAAAAATCACCTATACATCTAATTTACCACACATTCTTCATGATGCCATTAACTGCCGTCAGACGAATAGCGAATAGCTAAAAATACACCGGCAAAACATTTTTCTATTGCACGGTGCGTTCACGATGATCGAGTCATATTTAGGCCCTGCTCCAAATATTTTCGTGGAATACCATTTTTGTGTCAGCACACGAGTGAAATACTCAACTGGTGGCAATTCAGCGATGGGATCTCGGCGAGAACTCTAATTCAAACAGGAGAACGTGAGCACTGTCGTGTTTGCATGCGCGCCACGAAAGAAATCCTCGATCTCGCTCGGTCCCCACTCTTCCAGCGAGGGTGAGATGCCGAGCACTTCAATCAACTTCGAAGGCCAGATTGCAATTCCCGCAGATAATTACGGGAGGCGTTCCTGGTTGGCAGGAACCATTCCGCGGTCTACGCTCTTCCAGTGCGACTACGGACGATAAGATTCACGGTCCTCGAACAGGAGTGGAAGGAAGAGTAATTCTGTAAACTTAGTTTTTTTTTTAACTGTCCAAGTATTTACATGTGAGTTTGTGCATTTAAATTCGCACAAAATTGTGCTATTGTGCTATGGCACTAGTGGGCACAGGTTTACTGTGCATTTACGTGCACAGCCCATTTACCAACACAGCGATGTGATCAATATTTTTACTCCATCTGAGACTCATGTGGCCTTACTCTTGAACTCACGTGCAACTTATCATTACTCAATTAACAAGGGAACACTTTCCTTGCTACACAATTAAAAGAATACGACATTTTTTTCATAAATACAATTACGGCATTACAGATGTTTTCTTTGGTGGATTAAGACATATTTTATTCTAGTAATTTGAAGATTATGGCGATATAGAGTGGAAGCGAAACATGATAACATAGAAAGAAAACACAAGCCAAATCCAAAAAAATATTTGTGGATTTGGCTCGTGTTTTCTTTCTGTTATCATTCTATTCTTGACTTGAAATAGTAGTTTTTGTTTGTTCATCTAAGTAGGTACACCATTAAAAACTTTTTTACTATGACACACTATCCGGCATCTCAATCAAGATTGCTTTAAATTGGTACCATGTAATTAATTTTGTCTTACTACTATGCTATATTTGAGAAGAATTTAGGTAATAGATGATAGTATTGAGAAATAAACAAGGCATATATAGTGTATTTCAAATTCCCTCTTTAGCAAAGCGAAATTTGTGGAAAATCCCTTACGGAATGTATTAATGATGCCTTCAATCTCAACGCTCGATTTAGAACACGGGGTTCCCCACAATAAGCAAGAGGGTTCGAGAATGTTACAGAGTATAATGAACAAGTGAGTGGTGAAACAAGCGGGAAGTCGGCGTTAAAAAATGCATGGATGACCTCTTACCGACCCGACTACCGCTCCTGGCTCGGAAGAGAATTCGCTTTCCGAGTGGCTATGAATTAAAATAACCCTGAATGTTACCACCTCTTCCGTCGATAGTCCCCACCTAATACAAGTCCATCTCTCCACATACAAGTCACTCCCAAGGGATGCGAGATCGCGGTTTATTTATACCGAGGGGGGAGTGCGGGGATGACCGCGGCGTAATGACCGGTAATACTTTTTAATTGCGGGGTAGGTGAAACGAGAACAGCATTCCGGAGAGGATGCCGGGAAGGGAGTGGATGGGTGAGAGAGGAGGACGGAGAGGGAACCAGAAGGGAATAGTGTGAACATGTGGTGGGGAAGAGGTGTGAACAGGATAGTGGAAATCTTGCGTAGGACTGGCATGGATACTGTCGATACCTTTGCATTTTGATGCGCTGGGAGTCTTTGCAGGTGCGTAGGTTTTCGCAGCGTGATGAATCCTCAATTGGTCTCTTGTCTCCGTGTCTTTTCTGCGTTGATAATTTCTTATCTCGAGCTTGCTCCACCAATGCAGGGAATAAGTTGCTCCAGGCGATGATGCTCTCCGAAATGGTGTCGAAAGCTAGAAATTATACCGTATTATGCTAGATTCGATCAGATAAATATGATTAGAGAGATTGATTGTCGTATTGATAGATTCAAAATGTCACTTTTCCTCCGTACTATACGAGAACAGAATAGGTAACATAGCAAAGGGATAGGTAGGGGAAATATTTTAGAGTAGTCTGTAGCGCCTGATGCATGTATTAACAACCAATCCCTTAATTACTATGTAGATACTAACAGTATAGTTGTCTGAGACCCTATAGTAGCATGTTTGCATTTTTATAGTGCATGCTTGGTGATCTTCACTCCCTGCCACACACCCTGGCGGTGGCTTGCAGGGTATCGTGCAGATGTAGATACATAATTAAAACGAGACATAATTTTTACGTACCTACCTTCAAATCAGTTGTTGCACAGCCAATCAAATGATTGTCATGGCTAACCAAGGGCTGAAAAATATAAATAAATTATTAATTTTGCATCTATCAGATTCAAAACACCATTTACCCCCCGTACTATACGAGAACAGAATAGGCAGCATATCAAAGGGATAGGTAGAGGAAATATTTTAGACTGCAGTGCAAGATTATTAATTAATTTCGTATGAATCCCTTAAATACTATAGATACTAACAATCTAGTTGCATGAGACCCTCATCTAGTCTTTAATGCATGATGCATGTATTAATCCCCTAATTGCTATGTAGACACAATCAATTTAGTTGCATGAAAGGTAGGTTGTTTGCATGTCAATGGTGCATGCTTGGGGATGTTCACCCCCTGCCACACACCCTCGCGGTGGCATGCAGGGTATCGCGTGGATGTAGATATATGTAGATGTACAAGCTCTAGTAAATAATGTAACTCGGTTTCTATAACTTTCAATAACAAACTGGTATTTTAGCAATTGGACACTTAATTAATGGTTCTGATTTAGTATAAGCACAGTACTGATTCCCACTCTAGTTACGTAATAGCCTTGTCACTCTCCACACATCATGTTAACGTCCTTTCAAGAGTCTTATTAGTCTCATTGCTTGGAGCAATAATTAAGCTCTTACTACCATCCATTCCTTTTATGCCCTTGGAAGTTGTTACCCGTCCGGTTCCCAATTTCGCCCACGTTGCAGCGCAATCCGTTCCTTTTGCTGCCAATTGCCAAAAAGTCACGTGCTCCCAGACTCCTCCACCCCTTTCCCGTCTTGATTGCGCCCCCCGCAATTTCTGGTTCCTCAGCTCGTCCCGATCGTCCCATTGGGTGAGTGGGAGAGGGTTGGGGAGGGGGCTCAACATTTGCTACCCCCTCTCTCCTCCGCCCCACTGAGGACGACCGAGGATTGCGTACAAAGTGAGAGCCGACCTTCCAAATTATTCATAGAAGGCGGGACGAACTTGGAGATTGGTTATTGTTTTTGCTTCCATGCTATGCAGCCATGGAGGTCACGGAGGAGTAAGCCATGGTTCTGTCCCAGGAACCAGGTAGTATGGTGCGGGGATAATAGGAGTTTGAATATTAATCACGTGGAGGATATTTGAAAATCCAAATGGATTACTTGCGCTATGCAGATGCGAAACCTTGACTGTTGACAAACAAGAAGATGTTTCCATGTAGTAGCCTAGTTGCATGTCAATAGTGCATGTTTTGGGATCTTCACCCCTTGTCACACACCCTCGCCATGGCTTGAATGGTATTGCGTAGATGTAGATTTAGAATAAAGGTAAATAATGGTGGTACTGGAGGCATGACGCTATGGGAGAATTTGAGGATAGATGGAGAGGGAGGTTTTCAAATGAGAGAGCATTTAGAAGAATGATCGATCGATATCTACTGATTGTCATGTAGGCCACCTCAAGGGTGTGTGGTGAGGGTAAGTTGTCATCAAACAAACTATGTACATCCGCTATGGTTTACTTATACCACCTATATAAAATGAGACTTTTCACTGAATATCATTCCCACATTTTAAATTCTACTTTTTAGCAAATAGGAAAAGGAACATTTGAGAAGTACAAATGACATGCGATGGAAGGTCCAAGTGCGAATAAACCAAACGAGATGTGACATTTTAGTCGGAAACATTTTGCGATACAATCAAATTATCAAAATCATAGCCAAAGTAATCATAGAAGAAAGATAAGTATAGACGAGGAATTCTACTGATGTAGTACTGTCTACAAACATCTCACGACATGGGGTGCTCATCCTACCGAAAATTAAAATAGAAGTCGAAGAACTGAACCGAATAGCATGGTGCATACTCTTAGCAAAGTCACCAAGGGGTCCAAGCGTTCGTTTCACGTCCCATGCAACGGACCGAGTACTGCATTTGAAGCGCTATAGATGGAGCCACCACGAGAGTGTGTGGAGGGGGTGAAGATCACCATGCATGCACTATTCACATGTAACTAGGCTATTACGTGGATATTACGAGTCTACCAGAAGAACTAGGATGGGAAATACTATCAGAACGCAGGTTAAAATTAATTTTTAACCTCTTAAGTAAATTCAAAACCGATTTGTTCACAGATGACGTTAGATATAAATTAATAACCCCTGCGTATTATGTTAGGTTTGATCAGGTTGAGAAGACTAGAGAAGTGATCTTCACTCCCTGCCACACGCCCTCGTGGTGGCTCGCAGGGTTTACGTAGATGTAGATTTATTGTACCAGTTAATATTAAAAACTTATTTAAGACGGTACTTAACAATCTCAGCCACTGAAGGACGTAAAAAGTAACTCTAACACCATTTATTTGCGTCCTTTACTCCACATAAAAGTTTCTAAAGTGCCTCCCCGCTAAAAAAACTGGACGAGAATCGCATTCGATATGGCCTAAGGTTAGTTTTAGGTCCCTCGCCATGACGTGATCTCAGCGTCCGTCTGCCCTTCGTGCTATTAGTAGGAGATCGTACCGGATCTTCACCTACACCTCTCCCCTCCCCCGTTCTTCCCTACCACTGATCCTCAACTTGTTTCCTCCTATTCTCCACCACCTCCGGGGCATTTTCACTCATCCGCCCCATGACTACGCGCAAAGGTATCCGAGGACCAGGTTTTTTTTCACGTAGGAGGGCTTTGGTGAGCCAGCAAGGGAGAGAATGAGAGAGAGTATGCGAGGGAGGTTGGGGAGGGAGACTAGATTGGATTTACATTGTTCCCGCTGCCCACCCCAACGGAGTAGCCGCCCTCGAAGTGGATGAAGTCCATGCCTACTACCTTCCCCTTCAACCTCCCAAACACGCGGACGAGTACAATTTTAATTTAGGAGCGACGCTGGATCAAAATTCAAAGCTTTGTCTCCCTCTCAAAGGAATTTATTTTTTCAATTTCGGAGCGGAGCCAATCGAGGGAGTTTCAAGGACTTCGGGAATCTTTCCCTTCGCCCCCTGAAGTCTCCTCTTATTTCGCAACGAATAAGCAATCAAACCTACGTGCCTCCTCATCCTAGATTTCCTCTCCGTGAATGGGTCACCGCCAGGTTCGCAGTCAGTAGAGTTATGGGTGAAATTTCCCGAAAGAAACGTGATTACAGCTGAGCGTAAAGTTTTGAAAATGTTGAAAGTCTTCACTTTGGTTTTGGTTGGTGCACAGGGAATGTATCTACCAAACTGTATTTCAGCACATGGAAAACATCATTTGGATACGTCATTTGAGACTGAATGAATACATAGAGTAAGTTATACAGTACATCTACACGATACCCTGCAAGCCACCGCGAGGGTGTGTGGTAATCAGCATCAGTATCAGTTGTTAAATTGTGGAACAGCATTGTAATAAATTACAGGGTTGACACTGTCCATTGTTATAATTTAACTTTCAGCGTGTCTTTCAACACACTATGATTGACCCGAGAAAATTTTCCCCTCTAAAGGAAGTTATCCTTGTATTCTGGAGTAAGTGACAATAATCCACCCCATTTTGTGGAAAAATATGGTCTCCGGGAGTCTGTCCCATAATAACTTAGATCTGTACAGTCCATAGTTGGGATTAACGATTAAAATTAATCGTTAAAAAATTTGGTTAACTATTTGATTTAATCGTTACTTTTTAGAAGAGTTAACTTTTAATCGTTAAAATTATTCGTTAACTGATTCTTCTAACTTCAGTTAATATTTTTCGTTAATTTTTGGCAAGTGAGTACCTGTCCGAATTTGGGCACAAAGTCAACAGACAAATGGGAAAATAAAACGGTATCTAAGAATGCAAGGGTAGTTGAGCATGAATGCAACGAATAAGCCTAGACAAATACATCCAAACACAAGCGGGGGTGAGGGGAGTGACCGCCAAATTTTAGGAACTCAGACGAGAAAACACGAAACCACGCGAAGACAATGCCCTGGATGTTTCGTATGCCCTACTCGGTGACATCATGTCTTCAATACTACATAGTTGAAGCCGAAAAAGAAGGGTAACCTAAAAACCTCTGACGATTAGAAGGGGGAGGGGTTCATACAAACCAACGTATCTGTTATAATGTGCCAGTCTATGTATGCCTTACTCAACGGCATTGCTTAGTCAAAACATGCTGAGACGTCACTGAACTGAAAACGTCACTGATACCCTATAGTTGCTTGTTTGCATGTTAGTAGTGCATGCTTGGTGATCTTCACCCCCTGCCACACAACTTCGCGGTGGCTTACAGGGTATCGTGTAGATGTAGATGTAGATGAAACATCACCCCTAGCGAATCGCGAGAAAAGGTGCGCAGGCACACCCTAAGCATATACTGTAACTCTACATAACTAAGCCGTTCACACTGAAATGTTACAATTGTGAAGGGATAATTCACATCGCAATGTGGGAATCGATATCAAAAGCTAACCTTGAAGCACTTTCTACCGTTCAGAACAATCTTTGGCGGCAAATTACAGACGCACCATGGTTTTTCAGGTAGTCTTACATTCACAACATCTTAAAAATCCCGGAATTGGGCTCCACCTCAGAAAATAAGCCGAATCTCAGCATAGCCGAATTGTAACTGTAATCGAATTGTATACATGTAAAACTAATAGGCATGGTGGGAGTTTGTGGGTTGATTCGAAAGGGATAGAATAGGGGGGGGGACAATTAAATTCCTCATATTTTAAAATGTGGACGTTTTCTCTCTTCCTTTTTATAATTTTCCACTGCTCCCAGTCCTTTATCATTGGTGTAAAGGATCTCAAACTTGAAGTCGGATCATTGGGATTTATCTAACAAGTGTTCTGGCAAATGGTGTTTTGAATCTTTGTAAAGGAAACCCAGCAAAGTTCTTCACCTCTCGCTTCTAAATCCATTACAATTGGACTCACATAGACTTCACCACACGTGTCATACTTTATTTACCTCATAAACTCTTGGCTATCTCAAAGTGGTTGTCGGTCCTTGGCATTGCTAAAAATTACCCCTGTGGTCACTGGAGTGTGATTACTTTAGCTGGGAGGTTTTAGCTGATTTGTAGTACCACCAATACATATTGTAATAAGGAATATACTGATGGATAATATCAAGTGCAATCCTGTTTTATTTTGAACAAATTTATATATATTGCAACTGAAAATAATTTCACATGTCTTTTCAGCACCCACAGGATGAGTGATCAGATTTTGTGATTAATTGGCATGAATCCTAATTTTAACCAGCTAGTTTTAATGTTATAATTTATATAAAAATTTGATTAAATTAGGTTCTTAACGAAAATGTATTGAAGCATTTAAATATATAAGGATTATGACGGAATTAAGATTGCGCCACGATTAACGATCCACCCAGAGCCGAGAAAAGTGCTTCTGATAAATATGATTACAGTATATTTTCTTGAAAAGATATTACTCTAATATTCATTAAAAACGAATAGGTACAACATTCTTGTTCATTAAGTGTTAAAATTTCAATTTGATTTTTACACGGATTTTTGAGAAATATATTTTTAAATTTGGCGCAATCGTTAAACATGTTAAAACACCGTCAATTTTTGCATTCCAAATTTAATTAAAATACAAAAAATAATTTAAAAATGTAGATGCCCAAGATTTAATGTAGGAATGAAACGGAATAAAATATTATGTAATTGAATTTTCTGTAGGCCTTTTACTTACTTCATAAACACCCTTCAAAACTGAGTGCACACAATATTTTAGTCGACAGTATGAGCGAGGATAAAAATAGATTAAGAATGATAGAGATGGTGGTGTGAAGGGCGGAGAGAGGAAAATAAATGTATAAATGTAAAAGTATATTTAAAACGATATATTTGACACTGAAGTGGATGCGAGGAACTTGCGGGGAAAAGGTAGAGGAGTTGAACGATTAATATCTCAATAAAACAAAGACGTATTTAAATGCTCATCTAATATCAGTGATTTGAAAGAATGAAATGTGCTTTTGATATTGAAACAGCTTTTTCATGAGCGATGCCCATTTTCTCCAGCAGGACCATGCGATTTCAATTGCGAATCGTGGAATTTGAAGTTCATCATGAGGGGTGTCTGTTCAATAGCATAGAGACAGGACACTTTTCCGATTGCTATCCAAAGTATGACGTATTTAAATTTCTTACATTTAAGGATCCAAGCTCCTTTAACTCCTCGCAACACCGACGCTCCGCCAGCGCCTCTTTTGCAACGCAATCTCTGTGGACGCGGTCCGGGCGACAGGGTTATCTCCCGAGAGCTATTTCCACCGCCCGAGAGACTTTGGGGTGGGGGCAGGGGGAGGCGAATGGGGGTTGGCGCTGGATGTTGAGTCGGGGGAGGTGAGTCCGTGGAGGGGGATCGGATGCCTCCGGGGGCGGGGCGGAGGCGGCGGCGGCGGCGGCGGCTGGGCTGCCGGAGGAGGCCGTGCAAGAAGGAGGAGGCTGTCCGACGCCGCTGCCGAGGAATAGGAGCAGGTTGAAGAATGCGGTCGGGGCGCGCAGAGCCTCTGGGAAGGGCGGTGTGGGCCGAAGGCTGTCACACGCACGCCGGTCCCGTCGACTTGGCAACGCCGCACCCCGAGAGAGTGAGAGAGAGAGCACCTTGCTCCCGCCAAGGCATCTTATCCCTCTGTACCGGCAATGGGAGAGATGATGAGACGAAATCCAAAACATCGACGAGACCTCAGTGACGGTCAACGCGGAGAAGTTAACACCCCCGGTTTCACGTCCGTCCGTCCATCACTGGCTTGTGACCGGGAGGAAAGGTTTAAGATGAGAAGGAAGGAGAGAAATCCGGTGCCGGCATTAGCCTGCTCTTACCGAATGCTCAGGAAAGTAAACAACCGTGGTTTCAACTTTGTCCGTCGGTCAAAGGCGCTTTTGACTGGGAAGAAAATGTTTGAGGATGAGAATGGAAGAAAAAGGAGAGGATGGAGGGAGGAAAACCTGGTGTTGGAAATAGCAGGTACTTAAAGAAAGGCACCAGGGGGCCCATGATTCAACGTCTCATACAACAGAAGGAGTCTTGAAGTTGGAATGGTCTCCGCATGGCATGGGAGAAGCTCTAATTAAATTTCTTCCGGGTTTCGAACCTGTTCTCTCAGGGTGGGTGTCCAGTACTTTTCATGTCCGCCCTCCATTGGATGAGTATGTAATGCGATGATTTCAAAGTGGATCCATCTAGGGGTGGATTTGTGCGTCAAGTTTAGAACGATAAATATGTTGCTCTTTTTTCCTCATTAATATCACTACGCTCTTTAGTTTAGCACCCTTCGTATCTCCCTCATTCTCGTATTTTAGCCTCCCTCATCCCCTCCCCCGCTTGGTCACCGTGGTCCCTGGTATCTCGGTTCTCCCAAAATAATCACTCATTAACTCCCTCCGTTGATCTGCTCCATCTCCAGTTTCTCCTCACCAATATCTTCCCTTCCCAGCGATATCTTCCTAACATGCCCAGAAATTCTCTAAGTTTTCCTTTATTCACTTTCAGTTGTAAAACGCCTATTCCTTCCTTTGATGACCAGCCCAGAAATTAATCAACAATTTCAAATGAAATGTATGTTATTATCTTATTGATACATATGTGATTTAAAGATGACTTTATGCGAGTGCGATAGAAATCAATCACTTAAACACGTACCGCTTTGAAGATAGGGATCAGTAAAATGTGATGGATTCCATATCAGCCGTAGACAGCATAACAGTTGCAAGTGAAAAAGATGACTCTTATTTACTTCAGTTTTCACAGATTGGTGGTTTATAGAAAGCTTGATGCTAGAAAGTTGTTTAATACTCCTTTAAGGTCTGTTAAGATACACAGTAGTCGGCAGTAGTGATATAGCGCAATGAAAATGACAAGATTTTGTCCATATATGTATCTCATAGCATTGTCACTATGGGATCATTTTTTTTACAGCATCTGCTAAAAGTGCACGTGACATCTGTCGTGCAAAATAGGTTGAAAGCGTTAAAATACACCAGTAATGCTGGCTCTCAAATTGTCCCAAGGGAAATCTAGCCAGTTACTTCCCCTATCACACATTCTATCTGGCCCATCTCATGCAATCATATCAAATATAAAAATATTTATAGAATAGATACTACTTTCCCATCTTGAGGGCTCCGATTTTAATTACAGCAGCGGTTGACGTTTCTCAGTGGTATGTTCTACTCTATTTTGGCGCTATTTGAAGGGAGGCTAAACTACAATGCTCCATTCCTTAGAGGTGTCGTTAAACCGTGTTTATTTCAGCGTATTTCGATGACAGTAAACTGACTTTTAGACTAGTTAGTTACTACTAACTAACCTATTCATGGGAGGCGACCGACAATTGTTGGCTGATGAAGATCCATTTAGGATCATCATCGGTCAACAATCCTAGGATTGATTTGACGCAGCCCTCCACTCGATTCTTCTATCGGCCAACCTCTTCATATAGACGTAACTCCTCTCTTTTACATCCTTCACAACTTGCAACTGATAGGTGCGTAATTTGGTAATGGTAGGAGTTTTCAGGGAATGGAGGAAGGTTGAAGAGAAACCCGGCGTCGATGTAGCCTATTTTTTTGCGACAGGTGACAAGGGGATGAGGGCTTAACGACGGACGGAGTGCTGAATCTGAAATGCCCTTTACTAGGCACTCAAGTAGGGGTCGGCTTTCCACGGGAAAATCCACCCCTGCCGGGATTAGAGGCCAGTATTCTAGCCACCATACCAACCCAATCCACTTAAATATAGGTGGAAGAAGGGACTATGTAGTCCTAATGATAAATAATAATAATAATAATTTATTCCTCATATAAATAAATACATGAATATACATTAATAGTAGCTCTTTTAATTGAGGAATATAGGTACTCCTTAGGAAACAAAGCTTCCTGCTTCGGGGTTACCGATTCTTTCACAGCTAAACTAATAAAACATAAATAGATAAAAAAAATCCTACGTGCCATTTAAGTACACTGAAAACATGATATTATGTTTTTGCTGTATTTAAATATTCACATGTGCATGTACTAATAAGTTTTTTTTGTAGCAATATTTTGTAATATTAGTAAATACAATAGAAAAATGTATGTTAACCTTGTACATATAATACATATAAATTTGCACAATCATTTTAATTAGATATTCTAAATCTTTCTGACCTAGCATGACAGAACATAGAAATAGAAATAAAGACATGACATAGAAATAAAGACATAATAAATAACTTATTTTTAGAAAGATTAACTAACACCCAACTCTGATGTATCTCTCCACTCTTCCTCCGTTCCCTGAGAATTCTTTCAACCAATTAATACCTATTTTTATCAGCAAAAGAGCTCATAGCTGTACTAGAACGATGATCGAAGGAGAAAATTCGATACGGAATTACATCGAATCGTTGTCACCCATTCTTGGCGAGCGTCGATTCAACTGGGAAGGATCAGGATGAGTTAACGGCGGTGACCCCTGGAACTGTGTCGAGGGTGGGGGAGGGTTTCAACAGCGGAGGTCGGGGAGGGTTGTCTCTCGCGGCTCCTAGGTTGGGCATCCCGTGATGCTTCCGTGACGGCAGCCGAACCCGGCCTTCGTCGGACCGGGACGATTTTTCTGGGCGGTGCCTCCAACGCGAGCGTGTCGTTGAGTAGAGGCACGTGAGATCACCGCGCGGCTAATCCTTCCGTACAGGGCCAGATTTCTAAATAGGCTGAAAAGGCTGCAGCCTAGAGCGGCAAAATTTAAGGGGCGGCACTTTGGCAATTTACTAAAAATTGAAAATATACATATACAAAGATTGTGCATGCCTGCTACGAATTGCGCTGGAGAACGTAGTTGTTCCTGCTTTAGAAGAGTTAAGAATTACCTACAAACTAGTACTACTGAACGAAGGTTAAACTCACTTTCTTTACTGTGTATTAAGGCAAATACAACAAAACACTTTCATATGAGGACATTTTTAATGAGTTTGCCATTTAGAAATCTCGTAAGAAAACTATATTGTTTTGAACATATACGAAAGTATATAATGTACTTAAGCCGAAACATTCAACTATATTGTGTTTGTACAGTTATTCATGTTTGTATTATGGTAACCTGTATAACATCTATCTTTTTAATGTCAACAAATAAACCAGTAATAAGCTATTTTTTGTGTGGTTTTAGTTTTACTCTTCAGCACAATTTTATTCGAATAACTGAATCTATCATTTGTTGTATAAAACGAATGTATAATATGTATAACATATGAGTCTATTAACTGTGAGTTTCTAAAAAGGGGGGGGGGAGGCAAATGGATTTAGCCTACAGGTGGCATACTCCTAAATCCGGCCCTGCTTCCGCACGACCCTGTTCTATTGGGGATGCTGTTTAGTCTCTCCCTATACCAAGGGAGAAGAAGAGGGAATGTGTAGAAGTAAATTATGTGAATTTTTTTTCGAGAAAAAATATAAGTAGAGAAGATAAAAATGCTCTTTCTGGGCCCTAATAACGTATGCAGCAATATATATTACATCTACATCTACGCGATACCCTGCTAGCCACCGCGAGGGTGTGTGGAAGGGGGTGAAGATAACCAAGTATGCACTATTGACATGCAAACAACCTACCTTTCATGCAACTAAATTGATTGTTTCTACATAGTAATTAAGGGATTAATACATGCTTCATGCACCACAGACTACTCTAAAATATTTCCCCTACCTATCCCTTTGCTATCCTGCCTATAATATCGATGTACATTTTATATTGCTGAATTTTTTATTTGAGCCTGAGTTTTATCCCACGTTTTAGTGCAAATTCTTTGCGCTGTTAATTTAACCCAATTTTGCTGTATCTGTGAAATTTAATTAGGTATATCGTCTTCCACGATGGTGTGCAACAGGCCAAAGACATCGAATTGAAATCAAACAAATAGCCGCATTTTTCGATGTGAGTTTCATCTGATTGATTACGTAATTCTCATGGGAAGTAATCATGGATACGGGTAGTAGTGGCTTCTACTCTTTCGTCTACAGCTTACCCTACTAGACACCTCAAAGGCGTTCGGCTTTATTTTATTCGTGGTTTTGAATGACGTCCACGTCTGAAGACATTCAGTTGAGCGTAGTTGAAATAGATGATGGGTTTTCCAAGCTGGAGCATTTAGTATTCCAAAAAAGTATACGTGTGTTTAATTACTAATCACTGTTTTGCATGTATTTATATTATTATTTGTGTGTACTGCCGGTCAGTAAATCAGGTTTTGATGAGTATTAAATTCTTCTCACAATTTTTCTATCCGTCAAATCAGGTCCTTCGTAAGTCCTTCGTAGGTCCTTCATATCTACTAACACCCATCATTTCAATCAACATATATATTCTTCTCGCTTCTCTATACGGTTTGCCTACCATCGTACCCTTTATCTCGTCCTTTTAAAATCCCTAGGCTCTTATTACTAGTCCTATCAAATAACTCTTTCCGCTCCTTATGGTATTGATTTATTAGAAAAATAATTTCCATAGGTTTTGTCAATGCAAGGAGAAAGTCAATTTCAGAGATATAGGCAGACCAACAGTACCCTGAAGATTCGATTGTTTTCCAGGCATTTAGCAGAGCTTATCGCAATTTATCATGTTTAGAATTAACCGAATTTACATTTAGAAAAAGGTTACAGCCGGATACGATTCTTTTTAGTACTTCAGATGCGTTGCGAATAAAAGGGAAAGCGGTTGAAGCTATCTAGTCCTGCCTCAAACATAAGTGAACCACTGTTACATAGGTACTAGAAGCTCAGCCTGGGGAATAAGGATACAGTTCGCTAAATGACGGTCAGTTCACAATGCTTACCCACTAGGCGACCAAATGTTCAGTAACAGGTAATTTGGTCAAATATTAATTCCGACTTTCCTATAAAGGGCATCATCACAGCCACCGAGTGACATGGTGATGCTAACCATGAAAAATGAAGTTAATATTCAATCCCATTAAACCACGAACTTAATACTTACTTTAATTTTATCTTTAACTTTTTTATCTTTAACGTGAAATATGAAGTTAATATTCTGTACTTTTAAACTACAAACTTATTACTTTACTTTAACTTTAATTTTTTCTTTAACTTTTTTTTATCTTTAGCGTGAAAAATTAAGTTAGTATTTTATCCTTTTAAACCACGAACTTATTACTTTACTTCACCTTTAATTTTATCTTTAACTTTATCCTTTAAGTAAATTCAGGAATAAGGGGTTCTTTCGTAACTTAAAATTTGACTTTGTCACTACAGTCATTTAATGTTATTGTCTACATTAATATCAAATGTGACATAAGGTTTCAGCCCGATCTATTTCCTTGTCCTCTTTATGAGCATCACCATTTGTCTTCCACTTTCCCTCTTTTCCAGCACTATCCCTTCTTTATGTTAAAAAGCAAACCTATTGCATTTGAACAAGTCGCAAAATATTTTTCTTCATTACTTTTTTTATCACCCGACTCTTCTTAAGTCTCCCTCCCCAGATCTACATTTCACCAACTTCTAAACGACTGTCTCCCTCTTCACCCATATCCAACTCTTAGATATATACAGCGATGTATTTCAGATGCAGATTTTTGCAAACTTTTTCCGAATTTCTAAATTGAAATGACTGTCTGTCTCTCACTTTGGGACACTTGCTACACCATATCAAACCATATCTTGAGCTATTTGAAACATCCATTGTTCTCTGTAACCGTCTTTCTTAAAAACACATTTATTTTACACGTTCATAATCATTATAACTCCTTAATTATAAGAAAGAACCAAGTTTTTCTTTCTTATAATGGAAAATAACTTCCACAACGTAAACCCGCCAACCATTTCTTTTATAACTCCTTAAAGTGATACTTTCACTTTAAGTCATTTTTGCTTATGACCATCTTATTTATTTTATTGGCATTCATAATCAATTTATCGATGTTTAATGAAGCACCTCTTTAAAGTATACTGATTCAACTGAGAACACTGCAAGCCATCTTTTCGTTTTGTGGTAGGAATGATATGAGATAGATAGTTTCAAGTAAAAATATTATCTCATAACTTGTTATCCCAAAATATATTCATTTCTCTCCTCATCCTTTGGGCAAGGTTAGGTCATTAAAGGTCGTCCATAAGTTACGTAACGCTAAAGGGCTGGAAGAGTTCGAGCCAAAAGTACCAATGTCTTATCGACAGATGCTGCGGGAGAGATACATTATGAATTAATTCCTTGTTAAAATAATAATTCTGATGGTGATGCACACAATTATTTGTTGATAAATTACAGTACTGAGAATAAACAAAGAAAGTAACATTGCACAATGTTTCCTTGTTCATATAGTTTATTTAGGCATTTATCAAGAATTTCTGTCTATCAATCACAAAGCAGAGCCATTCATTGGCTGTTTACGTTATTTAGAATGGAGATTCTTGAAGGTCGTGACGATGTATTATAGGGGGAAGAGGGTTGAAAAGAGCGAAAAATTCAAGTTAAGTAATACACGGATGACCTCTCAGCATCCCTCCATAGCCTCTCAGATCTCTTAGCAACAGTGATCCCCGCTTGTATTTTTGGAGGATCCATTTTACCGAGGAATTAAAGTTTGAGTGGTTGGTATTCCTAATAGAAGTTGTCGTGGAAAAAGAAAAGTTATTTGGCATCGCACTAGGACGTGCGTTAATTATCTATTTTACACTCCTTTGAGTCCGTGAACATGTTGACTGCGAGTTTAAACTATGAGGCTGGAAACGGTCAGCGTACCCTCGTCACAAAGGTCGTACCTTTCCGCGAAGGTGAAATGGTACACGGATGCGACCGCTTAACGGTTTCCAGCTGCCCGAGAAGGATGGTTGGCAGGGGGTGGATTTTTAATTGGGCGTCTACGATGGATTCGCGATTCTCGACGCGCTCGGATATCGCCGGCGCCGTGGGAACGGGTTCGACCCGGCGATCGTCTTTTGTCTCGCTGGCGCCGCCGCCGCCGCTCGGACCGAGTCGCTCGATTGGCCGGCCGGCCGCTAGCACACGCACGCGCATGCGCTCTCGCACGCACAAATAACGCTCGCGAGCCGGAACACCTACGGAGCCGAATTTATGGCTCGCATAAATTTTATTGCCCTCTCTTTCCTCCGAGGCACCGCGCTGTGAGAAACGCGTTGAGAATCCGCATCTGGAACGAGAGCTTTTTCGGCGAAAGTGCTCGGATTCCGAGAAGGGGTTGATGAGAGTTATCTTCCTTCAACCTCCCCCCGTCTCCATCCGGCTTTCTTCTCTCCAGTCGATCAAAGTGGTCGGTCATTTCGCATTCATCGCTTTAAAGATGAAATCATGTTTCCACAGTGATACGCTGAAGTGCGAAAAAGAGTTAACTTCGGCAGACACGAAAAAATATAAGTAAGAGGCAGACTAAACAACATCTTAGGAGCTCTATCACTGCACTTTTTTGCATGCAAATTTAATTATTGATTGTGGCACATAAAACCATCAACTGCAGCCGAAGGGATATGGTTACTTGATTTTTTCCAAGTTACAAGCGGGTTCATACCGGTACTTATCGAACTTCAAATACGGTACATCTATTTTGTATCTCGCAAGCCCGCACAAACGTGTGTGGCAGAGTGTTTAGCAATAACTCGACTGAAAAACAAAGTAATTGCAAGAATAGTAAAGTGTAAACCTTTGTCCGTCATGTAAAGAAATAGTGAAAGAAATAGATTGACTATTAATAATTTACCGAGGGAAAGAAAAAAATACTTGCACTACCTTAAATTGAAAAAAAAACCAATTTTAACAAATGCAAACACATAATTGACGCCAGGAATCAACCCAAACCTTTAAAAATGGAGATAGTTTTCCCAACCTTTTCAAACTGCTATACACACAATGCAGTTTACGGCATCGCTCTATGCATTAATTCACATTTACAAACCACAGGGTCAAGAATAAAATGACAAAATCCGGATTGTGCCGTTGTGTTCTGTGAAAGTGAATTAATTCATAAATGGAATTCCACGAAGTTACTAAAAGTTGCATCTCATTTATAGTAATCTCTCTAGGCCGAACCATTTCTGAAATAGGGGGGGGGGGATGCACACACGTATCGGACGGGCAAGAAACAACATTCGACAAATTTAATTATACATATCTATTTGTGTGCCAAACATGTTAGTAGAGTTTTAAAAATGCATTCATACTCGTACACAATACATTTCGAGCCATGGTCAGGAGCTTGATCTCGGTTCTATAAAACGATTCGGCATGTACCTATTATTAAAAAAAAATACGATATGGGGAGTGAAAACGCAATAACACCCCTTTATATGCGTCTGATGGTTTATTTCACTCATTATATTCATTAAAGTTAGGATGCTTTAAGAGGACGTAGATTTATCGAATGCAAACTAAAATGTCAAAGAATCAGTGATTTCGCCCCAAAAATGAATAAAAATTTTCGAATGTTTCGTGATGAAATTGTGGCCAAGGATAAAGAAGAAGATGTAAGGGAAGTACTAAACGCAGTAGAATAGGAGGAGCACTAAGATCTCTATCTGGTTAACGCAACGTTTGCAATTCTGTTTAAAAGGCAGATCTTCGATAGCACTCATAATATTGCCCTTTTTTACACACTATTTGGAGCGTAGACAAGGGATGGATGGCGTTTTGTGCTATTTATGTGTGAAGGTGAGCGATATAAAAGTGTAAATGCATCTTTGAGGATTTGTTGGTGTTTGTAAGAAGGTAGAGATAGAAGGAGAGGAGTAGGAGTGGAGAGAAACTGGGCGTCAGAATAGCATGTTCTCAACAAAATATGCGAAGGGGTCCACCGTTTAAGGGGTTGTAGTTATAGCAGGTATTCGGGGGATGTAACGGACAGCTGAAACCTTTGGTATCATTGGTATGGTGGTTGAATGTACGAAGGAATTTGGTCAACTTGGGACGGGAGGAGGAAAACCCGGCATCAGCATCCCTAATCTTACATCTATCTACATCTACATAATACCTTGCAAGCCACCATAAAGGTGTGTGGTAGGGGGTGAACTCTCACCAAACATGCACTACATATCATGCATAAAAAAAGGATCAGAACTTTTATAGGTACTGTTCAAAACTACGCTATTTAAAAAAAATATAAAAATAGCAAAACGTACATGCAAAAACATGCCGTTAGTTGGGTTAGTTATAAGTCCTTATACCAACATGCAGCTACCAATGTTATCCATTGCTACACTCGTACTGGATATATTTACCGTTATTCATATCCCTAATAGTACGTGGAAAAAAGGACATTTTGAATCTGTCAGTTCGGCAATCTATTTCTCTAATTTTGTGATTATGGTCCAGTCTACCATAGTAAGTTGGGGTCCGCAAAATATTTTTAACATCATCACTGAAAATATGGTCTTGGAATTTGTTTAAGAGATTAAGTCTAAATTTCAACCTGTGATCTGACGATGATTCCCAATTTAATTTATTTAATAGACTGGTTTCGCTAGTAAAGTTATCATACCGTCCCTTTAAAGCGTCAGAATAGCATGTTCTCAACAAAATATGCGAAGGGGTCCACCGTTTAAGGGGTTGTAGTCATAGCAGGTATTCGGGGGATGTGACGGACAGCTGAAGCCATTGGTATCTTAATAAAAGGGTCGAAAGAAGTCTGCGGTTTGACGACCCCTACAACAGACGAAGTACTGAACTCGAAGTGCTCTCCAGACAGCACCCAAGTGGGAGCGGGATACCAATGAAAAATCTATCTCCAATGGGAATCGACCTCAATTCATTAAAATGGGAATTCAATAATCTAACCACCACACCAACTCTATCCCCATAATAAATCCTTTCTTAGCAATTTCCATTACAACACTCTTGAATTTATTGCTATCAGTGCGTTAATTCTACCATAGCCATTTCACATAAATAAGGGTCTTTTTAACACGGTTAATTATGATTTTAATGTAGCTTTTTCAGGTTTATCCTTCCGGGAAACCCGCAAATAAATCAAGAAACTATTTAGCATTTTACAGATTAGAACGAACCTAATTAAAAACAGGATCCTAAAATAGTTTCACTTTTCGAAACACACCTTCTTACCCAGGGTAACATTCTGCGAAACATTCAACCTCTGGAGGTTTAATTGACTATATCAGCGTTGTAAAAGTCAAGGAAAATCATTACGGAGAGCAGTTCCATATTTTTCCAAGTTATTGGTTCCAGTTTTCTCAATGTCGAAGCTTAGTGATAAAACTTAACGGCACGACTCCAATAGGCTCACCTGGAGTGTCAGAGTGAAATGAATTTACATCGAGTCTCCATTGCTTCCCAGCGTGAGGTCAGACTTGTTTGGAATATGAAGGCGCAAGCTCAAACGCTAGTCGTTTTACGCTCGTTTTCTGAATAATATTTCTGTGCTTCGGAATTTATATTGAAGCCAAGGCAACCCAGCTGAAATCACGTTAGCTTCACGTACTCCAATCATGTACCTGCATATTATATGATTCAAAGTTAATTTATCAGCAGGTGGTCAATGAAAAAGTGCCTACTTTCTTGCATCAAATAAAAATTAATATATTTAAATTAACCTACTATTTACAGCACCAATAAAATTTAAGTGGTCATTAATGCCATCCAGTTTTAAATATTCCTTTATTTCATAGTTTATTGCCATGAATTTATATGTAATCCTCGATGAAATAATCAATTATCGCCAACATTCATTATCATTTACGTATGTATTTTGATTGCAGTTTATTAAATAATATAAGCAAAAGTACGTACTAAATGAATCTTTCGAAATATTACAGCCTAACTAATCAGTTTTATTTTGGTTGAAATGTTTAATAGTCTTATTATTTTCGTAAACTCCAAAATGGGGTAATTCTGCTGTTTTATGTTATAAATGTATTTGTAATTTGGAAATTTATGGGGAATTATTGTCGATTTAAAAAATTGGCTCATTGAATTCAATTTTAGGAAATTTAAATCTGTAAACTTTTAGTTGAATCGTAAATATTTAAAAGAATTTTCTCAATCCATTCGTGAGTTATCTGCATAATTTTTTATAAGAAGTCCTTATATTTAATCCATCGAATATGAAGTATCTTGCAATTTCTTTAAGTTTCCACAGTATTCATGTAAATTATTACTGCATGAGATGATATTAGGATTCGTTTCATGAATTTAATGAACAAAGCTGCATATTAAAATGTGGAAGGCTTTAAGTTTGGGATAGTACATGGGAATCATGTTACAGTTGCAGATATTTTTATTTAATTATTTCCTTCTAGTTTCCGCCTCAATAGCCTACTTACTGTTTGGTGTTATGTGTACGGTGATAAGTTCATTTTAACGAAGAGAAAATATGGATTTTCAAGTAATTATCTTTAAAATACACAATACTTCATCTCATAAATCGGCCTCCAGATTTTCTACGCTTGGATTAGGTGGCCTCCTATTGATGATCAAAATTCATGTCGCGTATAAGAATGGTCTGCTCTTGAAGAAAAAACATTTGGGGTACCATCAATCCCAAACCACTCCGGTTGCTCATGAATTAACTCATGGTGCTCTCCGCCATGTTTCTCTCTATTGACGTGATTATGACCAAGGTGCAATTTGTGAAGGAGAGACCGGCTCCAATGAGTGGAATTAAAAATTGAAGGTCTCTGAACTGCGGAGTAATAACATGGGGCCATCAAGCAAGGGAAATTGGGGAGGACATTGAAATGCTAATGAGACTCAAACTTCAATCAAAGTACGCATTTATTCGTAACCCATCTCGCCATGTCCCGTTAAAATGGAAATGATTAAATAATACATTTACTACAGGAGAGAATGTGCTTAATATGTCCTCATTGAAGCCAGCTGAACTTTCCAATTTTTGAGTGCATATAATTTGTTACGGACAAAGTGACAAAAAATGATCATCTATGTGAAACGCGTTGTACAAAATACGGAGCGTAACTATGTGAGATACAAAGGGGTGGGAGCGGCCGAAACCCAAAAATAGGTATTCATAGTGTTACAAGGTGGGTATTACCTAAGTGTTCCACTCCATGAATGCTGGGAGAGAAATATCAATACGAATAGTTAAGCTCAAAATATAATTTAGAGGCGATGCATCGCGATGTGACTGGCCCTGAGTGCTAGCAAGTAGAGAACAGGAACAAGTAGACTCCCTGGATATCGGCATTGGTCATTTTGTACCAAAGAAGAATTCCGTTCGACACCTGAAAAAAATATTTTTCTAACTAAATTATTTTTAAAAATATCTTTCATCTTCGTTTGATTTCAATATTACACTAATTGAATTTTGAATAACAGAGTTGTGCAATGAGTATGCCCCAAATTTACCTTTAAGATGTATACGATTCATAGTCTTATGAATTATCCAATGTCTTCTAATTCAATCGTAAAATCAAGTTGAACACGACATCCTAGCACAAAGCGGGATTTGAACTACCTAATTCGTTACCGTATTGGAGAAACCAGATCGGCGCGGATTGAGATCATGTTTAACCATCACTAACTGCATTCGATGAGAAATTACCATAGTTTTCTTGCACCTGTGGTCGGCGAAAACTGAAGTAATTATTATGTTGTTCATGTATTTGTAAAACTCTATGGTGTTGTTTGCCACTGATTGACTACACGTAAGGGGCAGAGTATAAATATATATCGGATGCGCCCAATGATGATTTGGGTAAGAATGGGGAAAATAAGTTTAATTCAAAGAGACGCTTCCACTTTCTTCTGGGGGGCGGGGGATACACTTATTACCCAAATCTGATTTTTCAAGTTTTGAACCACCCCCCGAAAAGCTCTATAGCATTCTCTAAGACCATCTGCTAAATTATTGAGCAATAAATTATTTGCAGCACTGCGAATGGAAGAGAAAGGCGGAGGAACGGTGGTGTGGAACCCGGCGTCGGTATCCCCTGCTCTTAACGAATGGAGTCTTGGGGACTACGATGTAATGGACCATCTGACGGACGGAGTACTGAACTTAAGTTATCTCTCCGCACTTCGAATTTACGCAGCACTCAAGTATATGGAGTCCGGCTTACCGATGAAAATATATTCCATTACCGGGTCTCAACCCGGGCCCTCGGTGGCTATAACCTATTGCTCTAAATACTACAGCAGTAATATATGAACGGCCCCCGAATCGCCTCTCACCTCACGTGTTTTTTTGTTTTCAAGTTTGTTTCTGCTCTAATATGCACTTCAGACCGGGAAGAAAGGTATAAAAATAGGATTGGATGGGAAAGAAATTGGTAGGTTAACTTTTCACCTAGTAAGTCGCACTTAAAGGCGCTTTGGACCTGGATGAGAGGAACTACGATGGTTTCTAAAGGGTATGGAGGAGAAAATGTGGAGAAAAACTCGATGTCGGCATTAGCCTGCACTGAAAGGCGCCTAGGGGACAGCGGCTCATCTGACAGACAGAGTACTGAGCTCGCCTCTCCACAAATCATTCAAGAAGGCTCCAGTTTACTAATTGATGGCATTGCGTAAGAAGCTAGTGAGATCTGTGGCACATTGACGGAAACTGAAAGATTAAGTACCAGAGAAATCATTTTCCGTGGGTGTAACACGTCTCATTCGCGACACGGGGTAATGGAACTTGTCGTTTCTTTGCGAAGAGCGTGCTGTGGTTGGAATGCCACTAGCGGGCCCGTTCGCCGAATTCGGTCGGAGAAGGCCTTCGGGTCCCTTTTCGAGTCGCGCGAGCGACCGTTTTGGTCACGTGACTTTTGGCCCGAACACACCTTCTCGACTGCCGTTTCGTTTCCGTCCGATGCCATTATGGGTGCCATTCCTAAATGGGCAACGACACCGCTCCACCCATGTCTGTTATGACGTTGTAGCTATAGTTTTTATCATGTGGATACTGATAGCTACTGCCGCTTGCGACGTTTAAGAGTTTCGTTCTCGTTTGCGGCAATGATACATGTTTTTTCGGCGAGATTGAGTATAAATAGATTTAGAGATATTATAAATAGCTAAAATACAAGATTGGAAACAGAGAGAATGTAGTAGATGGATCGAAACTTTTTCATTTAACACCACGTCAAAAATAAATATAAGAACGAAATCTAATAATAATTTTAAGAGTTTGGACAGAAAAGATATAAATGGAAGAGAAAGTAGGCCGCTGAAATACAAAAGACAGTAAAAAGCATCTCGAAATTGACTACGCTTGAGAAACATAAATCATAAAGTTAACTAACTAGAAATGAAATTGTCAAGGTGTTAAAATGGTACAGGTTTAAGGGAGCGGAGAGGGGTGAAGTGCAACCCGGCGTCAGTATTGGCCAATAAAATGACTCCTAAGTAGGGGTCCATTGCTGAATTCCCATAGAATGTACATACTGAAATTAAAGAGCTCTCCACAGAATAAGCTGGGAGCGGTATTCCAGTAAAAAACCTGTGCCACAGCCGGGATTCCTATCCAATACTTCGGCATGGGAATCCAGTTATCTAACAGCATGTCAACCTTATCCTCGGTACTCCATACGGATGCTAAGAAGCGGGGTATATCCCTAGCTTTTGGAAAAAAATATACAAGTACCTATGCTTTGGATCGATGCATCTAAGCAATGTAATCACTTCGGCAGGTTGATTATTTAAAGATGGCTAATATTAGTCGATAATCATGATCAATGACACTTAGGGAATCATACCTTTGTTATGGTATTAAGGTTGATGATATCACTGTGAGAATAGTGCAACATAACCAGGATGACTGATTGAGGTACTCATATAAATTTCCTTTCAGATGCCAGTTTTTCGCAATCCATTGGTTTAAGGCTCTAATTACTCGTCTCCTTACGGTATACCTAACTTGTTTCTCTTGATATTATTTTAATGGAAGTTAATTATGAAGATGGCATTTAATCTCAGTAGTTGAAATAGTATAAGACTAAAACCTAAGCATACCTATTCTTCTTTGAGGATTTACGATGGAATTATATGTAGGTATTTTTATGCAAAATAATTTTGTTTATTTTTTTTTGTAAAAGCTCTGCTGTCTCCCACAAAACTGAATTTCTTATCGATATGTACGTTTTAATGTAATTTTGTGCCAAACTGGCACACAATAACCGACTGCAAGGAATGTACGGAGTGCAAGAACATTTAAGAAATCCTGGAAATCCTACGATTAAGGAGACTTGACAATGAAATGAAAATCATCACTCGAACCTTAGGTCTTAGGTTAGAAGACCAGTGTAAACACCAACACGATTACCTCTAGTTATCAAGTTAGCTAAGTAAATAAATCTATAAACTTCATATTATTAAGCACATAACCGTGCTGTAAATATATCGCTTTGAATTCGTATCGAGGGATTTAAATTAGTCGCTATGAACGAACAGGTGTGCTGAGCTCAGCCACTAACCTCGCCACACCAGCGCAAGTACACGGTGTCGCTTTTTCCTCGACATGATTAAAATTCAGGATGAGCACCGCTCTGGAGCGTTTGATTTTTATAGCCCCATGTCCCTCAAAGAGGTTTTCAAATCAGTCAGGAAATATTCATGACCGCGGTTCGATGGGGGAGAGGAACTGGAATATAATGCCTTGCCCTGGACCGAGAGAATGGACAGCATGACGCGGTTTGTGTGTGAGAGTGTGCGTGTGTGTTATCGTTTTGGAATGTCGCTTCTGCCCTCGGGGTCCCACAGGGCCCACGCCCAGCACCTAGCCCCCTTCCAATCGGCCGGAGCACCTCAACTCACATTCCTCTGCCTCGATCGGAGCAATCCTTCAATGCGTGTCGGCTTGCGAAGAAGGCCTACACAAGGATGTGGGGATGGGGCAAAGTGTGGAGGGTCGGAGTGCTGTAAAAGGTTTTTGGCAGGTGGAGTGAAGGAGGAGGAGGGCCTCCTCATTTATGACGGCTCCCACCCGGACCAATCCGGAGCAGGGAAGAGTAAATCCATATCCCAATAAGAAGTGGCCATCAATAGGAGAGGTCCCCTTCTTAGAGACTAAAGTAAAACCGCATTCCACTTAAAAATTGTTCTCTGAGATGTATACGAACATATCATCAGAAAAGTATATGGACATATCAGATTATGAAGCATTCCCAAAATGTTTTACAGTACACAGAAAGGATAGAGTAAGCTGAAATAGAGGAGGAGTATTTATAGCTGTGAAGGACCCGTATCTAAGTAGAAGAGAACTTATTTCAGAGCGAAATGTAGAAAGTATTTGGTGCTCCGTTAAAAGCAAAAGTAGTAACGCAAAAAGATATATGAGGCGCTCGGGGCTAGATAATGATATGCCACATTTAGTAATTTTACAGGATAGACATCTGAAGGTTTGAAAAATTCCATAAATCAGGGGTTGTGTCTTGGTGCATTACATAGCAACAGGGTGTATGCTTCCATCTCTTGGTTTCTTCAAATAATATTCCGTCATTGGCTTCCCATCCTCTAGCAGATAAGAAAGGCGTACAAGTCTCAATATTACTCAGTGTGTGGCTTACCGTTATCTAGCCCCGAGCACCTCATATGTAGGTTCATATTACAGGCCACCGGATGCAGACGTCAATTCTAGAATGGAACTAGAGTCAGAGATAGGTACATTACTTTCTCGGAACAATGATAGAGGAATAATAGTGGGCGGAGACTACAATCTCCCTTCGATAGACTGGAATACGTGTAGTTTTATAACTGGAGGTAAGGATAAGGCACTTTGCGAATCACTGTTGAACACCTTTACGTTACATTGTTTACAACAGCTAGTAACAGAACCGACAAGGGGAAACAACATTATAGACTTATTAGCAACAAATATACCCGAAAGAATTCTAAATACAGTTACAGACCCAAGAATTAGTGATCATAAAATAGTGCATGCGACATTTATTATAGGTGTTGAAAGACATTATAAACCAAGGAGGAGGGTATACTTATTTGGCAAGGCTAATTACGACAGTATGAAAGAGGAATTAAGGGAATCGTTTAATGTATTTAGCGAACAAAGCAAATGATTAGATACAGAGGATTTGTGGAGAGAATTTCTTGAGCTCACCGGTAAAGCAGTTAATAAATACATACCCAATAAATTCATAAGTGATAATACAGAGCCAAGGTGGTATAACGCGGAGGTTAGGAAATCACTAAAGCGAAAAAGGGTATGCCACGCTAGGATGAAAATGCAGGACGGGGTCTATCGGTAGAGGAAAAAAATGAGTTAGTTCAAAAATATAAAAAATCGAGAGCATTAGCAAGGAAATCATGTCGGTAAGCGTTATCATATTCCAAGAGCAAGATGTTAGGAGAATATTTAGATAGCAATCCTAAAGCGTTTTGATCATATGTGAGAGAGATTCAGGGAAATAGGTCCACAGTGCACACACTTAAAAACGATAAAGGAATTAGAGTCAACAGCAGTGTAGAAAAAGCCAATTCTTTAGACACCTTCTTCCAAGGTGTCCCAGGATCAGGTCCCGATCAAATTCCTTCCAGAGTATATAAAACATTAGCTTCGAAATAGCCCCCTATCTAGAAATAATATTCGATAAAACACTAAAGAAACACACAGTACCCAAGGATGGGAAAGTAGCTAACATTACACTCACATTTAAAAGCGGTGATAGGGAAGAACCTAGTAACTACAGACCCATTTTACTCACCTCAATCTCTTTTAAGGTATTTGAGCGCATTGTAGTCAGTTCGATCATGAGGCATTTTGACAGTCAGGGATTGCTCATAAACAGCCAACATGGCTGTTTATGAGCAATCTCTAATCGTGTAATTGTAGATGTAGATAACCATTGATGAACCATCCAAGAAGGATCCAGTCGATAACAATCAAGTAGTTATACAATCCTGCAGTCGATATTAAATTTTCACGATTCATTCCCTACCATCCCTACCTCAACGATCTTGTAATTGATAGTGAAAGTAGTCTTGGGGTTTAGGTTCTCAAACGCCCAAGGATCCTGCTATATAACCTGAGTTCTTGAATGCTGGGACAAACACAATATCTACACCCTGGGCGGGCTTCAAACCCTTGATCTTTGGGTTGCCAGGCCAGGGTATTACCAATCTGGCCACTATGGCAGGATCCCATCATCAGTTCTCTCCTTTAGCACCAAGGAATTTTCCTTTTACCATATCGCAGGCGTTCTAATATTTTTCCTCCACCAATAACTCGAGTAGATAAATCGTTCCACCCCTGCATTTTGTTCCCTACTACTTGTTTACTGAAATATTATCCAATATTCATGGGTACGAAACCTCACTCTTTTAGCTTTTCTACGATTTTATTTAGTCCTGGTATGAAAGAAGTGGATATTTATAACTAAACCTGATGAATAAAATGAGATTGGTGGTGCCGCTAGTGTAGATAAATGGTAAATAGGTCAAGTGATTTGGGTGACGAGTGTTTATGGCAATTGACGAGATGCCGAAAGTAAGAAGGTAGAGGCGTTAAAAGAAATGGGGCAATTTTTTGGAGGTCATGGTTGTCAATGGTATCAAGATTCAAATAGTCCTGTCCGCCCACTCGCCTCTCAATAAAAAAAAACCCTCTCCAACGCCAATGGAAAGTTTTCTATCATCTCGGGACAATCGGTACGGCTGCCAATCTAATCCGTTCTCCTTATTCCGCTGAACGTTTATTTAAAGGTTCTGCAATCTCCACGATTGCAATTCTGGAGTGGAATGTGGCCTTGGAGCAGTACCGAATATGCAAGTTTCATCATCATATGATCCACCATCGTGTTGAGGTGTCGCAAATAAATGGAATTATAAATGTTTGGGGAAGATACACTTTGCAATTGGTATAAATAAGCTCACCATTAAGCAAGATTTGAGAAACTGTGGTTATTTCCCACTTGCTACGTTTCACTCATAATTTTGTTCTTCTACCTAATTTAATAAACATTTCACGCTTCAACTTATATCATTTCCCTCCCTTCATCATTATATCTTCTACCTGCGATAATTTCACAATTAGCATAGAATATTTTCCTCCGTATTCCACGCTTTTCCATCCCTCTCTCCTCCATTACCAAGCTCAGAATTTCTTCACCTCGGTAAAAATCATCTATTCACTTTTATTTAAATAAATCTTCAATATTCCCCGGTTAAACTTATTTCCTCTTCCCTAATTCTATTCCATTCCATTAAGACGATGATTTTAAAGGGGTTCGACTTGGTGTGAGTCTAGATCACCTCACCCTAAGGGTCAGGGATCAAATCCCATCTATGAAATTGACTTTTCTTTGATACCGGCCCTCGCTAAGAGACCTGTGTAGAAAGCAGCTCAAGCATATAACTCCGCCGATTAGATGCGACGTTGAACCATTGACCACTTCGTGGCTTTCGTTATGAGTAGGCTAATGCCGTTGCCGAGTTTCGCTCCACCCTCTTCACACCACACAAATCATTCCTTCACTCTTATACTGACCTATCCTCAAGCCTAACAGTTTGACCTTAGCTGTCTGGAACATCATAAAAGACAAAACCGAACGTTAAATGGTAAAAAAAATTGCCTCAAACAACCTTCGTTACACCTATGCTGCTTTGATTGTTGAGGACTTGTATGCAAATCCTACAATTGTGGGTAGATTACAGGTTGAATTATATTCATCTACATCTATCTACATCTACACGATACCCTGCAAGCCACCGCGAGGGTGTGTGGCAGGGGGTGAAGGTCACCAAGCATGCACTACTAGCATGCAAGCAAGCAACTAAAGGGTCTCATGTAACTAGATTGTTAGTATCTATAGTATTTGAGGGGTTAATACATGCATCATGCACTACAGAATACTCTAAAATATTTCCCCTACCTATCCCTTTCCTATGCTGCCTATTCTGTTCTCTTATAGTACGGGGGAAAAATGCCATTTTGAATCTATCTGTACGACAATCTATCTCTCTAATCTTATTTATCTGGTCGAATCTAGCATAATACGCTGGTGTTTTTAATATGTGCCTAACATCTTCAGTAAAGCTATCCTATTGAAATTTCTGCAATAGATTTAATCTGAACTTTAATCTACGCTCTGATAATGATTCCCACCCTAATTCTTGTATTAATTCTGATACACTACTCAACCTATCGTAACACCTTTTGACGAACCTAGCTGCTCTACGCTGCACACTGTCTAGTTCTCTCATCAAACCTAATTCATTAGGATCCCATACACTGGCTGCATACTCAAGGTGGGGCCTAACTAGTGAAAAGTAGCATCGCTCTTTTGTATTCTCATCACATCTCCCAAGTACTCTTTTTATAAATCCTAGCTTTCTCTTCGCTCGGCCGCATATTTCCCTTATGTGTCTTCCCCACGATAAATCTTTAGTGATTGTTACACCTAAATATCTTACGGTTTCAACGTTTTCGATCTTCGTGTTATTAATTGTATAGGATCGCTCTATCGAATTATTCCACCTCCAAAAATTGATAGCTACACACTTTTTAAGGTTGAGTTCTAACTGCCATTTGTCGCACCACTCTTGAATTGCATCTAAATCCTTGCTAAGTGATTTCGTGTCCTCTTCGTTTGATATACCCCTGTACACCACCGCATCGTCTGCAAAAAGTCTAAGGTTACTACTAACTACGGTACCCAAAATTTGCGGTTCTCTCAGTAGTCAGTATTCTCATCAAATATTCAGCAAATATTCTCAGTAGTTGAGGCCACCTAGGACTTAGTTATATTGCTGCAATAACGGAAAACTATCAGGCTTTTTTAAAACATTTTTATCAAAATCAGGCAATTTTATCAACAAATTATCATAACGGGCTTCAGGGTATTTTAATTTGACCATCCCTAGGGATCACCTGATTGCTCTGGTGACCAGAGTACTTGCATAAAATTCCTAATTACCGATCCATAGTCAAATATTTTAACTGAATAGGTACATTTTTCCTGATATACCAGTCCCTACTTGATATTCCATGTATTTGCCATTGTTTGGATTAGTCTCTCGGATCCATTGCTCGGGTGCTGTGAAGAAAACTTTAAGCTCAGAAGCACGGCCGCCAAATGCGCAAAGAAAGTTTTACCTTGACGCCTTCCTTTAAGGCTAATGAAGATTCATAGTTTGCTCTATTCCCTATGCAACACAAACTCAATTTAATTCTACGTACTCTTCTTCTCACATATTCTTGACAGCACAGATGGCCCAAGCTGTCGGCCGTTATTGAACATGAAAACGGTTTTATTGTATGGGAATTGAGTTCATGCCCGAATCTTAAATATTTTTTCGTCCAAAGGCCGCTGTACACGATGCAATTTTTTGTACAAACGCTTATATGGGAAATTGTACCGTGTAAAGCGGCAAATTGTGTGAACGTTTACGCGAATGTCTGAATGACTGAACGGAAAATAGAACCTGCTGTAATTGCATTCAGACAAACACAATTTCGTTCAGTTTATACAAGCGTTTGTATAAGAAATTGTAAAAAAATGGATCGTGTAAAGCGGCCTTAATAACTCTATTAAAAATATTGATAAAAATATGCAAAAATAAATCTCCAAGTTCGTTTATGTAAAACAATCTGACCGACAATTAGCGCATCTTAAATCCCTATCATATGCCGCCATATCAATTTAACAGGAACTGTTACGTAGTTACATGTTCTGCTATCTTGCCCGTGAATTCGGGAAGGAATTAAACTAGGAAAGGGGAACTGATAAATTTGGCTTCAATTTAAAATAGTTTGCTTAAAATCAAAAAAAGATGTATTGACACTGGATTTAGAATACCGGAAAAAAAATTTTAATTTACCAAACGGTTGAAATAAGGAATATCGAACGATATTGATATACTTATATCGTTTGCCCATGTTTTTTGGAACTCTGCCAGAAAGTTTTGAGGTAAAAAAAGCTTGAATTTGCGATAATTTCCCAAGTAAAAACATTAGATGCACAACGTACGAATATTTCTACACGAAAGTGGAATTTTCGTCCACCCTATCTCCTCATTGCGCTCCGCTACACTCGAAACATCAGTGTACAATATTCGGTCAGTCGGCAATCTCCTCATCCCATCTCCACCCGATGGTATTTCTATCCCAGGGCGCATTCCTTCACGGGTCCAGGAGGAGGATGCTTTAACTCGGGAGGGTGGGTTACGCCCACTTCCTATCCTACCCGCCGGAACTTGGGACCATTTGACCCGCCCTTCAACGCTGAGCCTCTGGCCCTCCAATGGTTTTTGAAAAAAAAATTGGAGAGATTAGTTGACCATTACCAGGAGTCCTCTATTCCGTGACCTTTCTTGGAGGGATGAGTAGCAGACGCAAGGTCAGACAGCTGTCGACAAACAGCTACCAAATAAACTGAATAGATCGCATGGCCTTCTGTTCCCAAACAACCCTAGAATAGTGTCTGCCATTTCCACCACTGGTTTCTTTTGGGAAATGTTCGGAAAATGTGTAGAAAAGGAGCTAATGAGTGATTGGTCGATTGGTCATAGACAAATTAAATGCATTTTTATGGCGAAAAATTGGCTGATAAATATTTTAAAAAGGAATAGGAAACCTGAACTCCAATTCTCGCGGCTGAGCGAAAATCCACCGGGTTGCGGATGGTGGGTCAACCTCTAGATATAGCCTATATAAATATATTTGTCCTGATGAAGATAATCGTCGAGGGAAAAGTGAACGGGAACATTGGAAAAGGCAGGCCTCGTATGAGATACATGGAATAGGTTGTAAAGGATAGAAAGGGACGAATTACATCAATATGAAGAGGTTGGCCGATAGAAGAGTCAAGTGGAGGACTACGTCCAACGAATCCTAGGATTGTTGACCTATGATGAAGAGAACAAATTAGAGCAAAACATTAAGTTCAAATATTTCGTTCATTACCAATCTGTTGCCTCAACTCCTCGTCCCCACTGCTGGTCACCTAGATGATCGGCATAGGACTTGATTTTCTGCGTCTTTCTAATTGACCCTTTGTATTTATCTTTTTTTTTGAAAACATTACAAATACAATGGGAATCAATCCCACTAGTATGACAAAGTTTTAATTTTTGTCCCACGAGTGTAACTTGAATTGCGATCTTGACATTACTTATATAGACAGAGGTGATGGAACATATATCCTCTCTCACGTTGTAGCAGACCATCACTTTAAGGAGGCTCCACTGATTTTATGAAGTAGATGTCATTTTTGTGAAAATTTCAGGACACACAATATTTTGGCCCTTCTATCGATTGGCAATAAATAATGAGGCCTTTCCATCATATATTTGAAGAAAAAAGACGTTGAATATCAGCTATTTTATGCGTGGTTATACGGTAGAGCATGGCTCTTGCAGTAAAATATGCATATTAATAATCTAAAGAGAAATGTCGTTTTGAGGAAAAACTAATATAAGATGCGCAATCTTATGTAGAATTTAGCATTGTAAAAAAGTGCTCGCCTTACCACACTTGTTTAATTGATATTAATAATAAATGTTTGCTGGAAAAAAGCAGAAAATCCTTAGTTACATGAAATTGGCGCTTCAATGTGTTTTTATCATTGGTAAAGGTACTTCTGACAGAACGTGCTTACAAGCTTATTTAACGAATTAATTAGTAATATAGCTTACCAAGGTCCTTCATATAATTCTTATGTAATTTAAACATTTCATTGATTATTGATATGGTGTGATTAATATCAATGCTTCCAAATAGTAGTAATAAAATTCAAAACAAAGAGTTGTATTTGCAAGGGAATAGTTTAAAACTAAGTAGGAAAATAGTTAACCTATTTTAGAATACGTATTAGCGGGATTGAGCATGTATTCTCACTTTATAAATTAAACGTGATAACGCATGGATGATTAGATGATTTTCCGTATAGGTGTTTTTCTGGATCGGTATTTATTCATTACAGAACATAGCACTCTTACGGGATTTTGAATCGCAGAGTCACGGTGGAACCTCAACGTGTCACCAGTTGATCATCGACATTAATTTAAAGCCGTTTTTGTGCTTTAAGGCACCTCAGATCTGGAGTGAACGCATGACGATGGGAACGGCAGGAGAAGGAGGAATGGATTCGCAAAACCTTGCCTCGGTACTACACTATTACAGACGAAAGACTGCAAGAGGACCTCAGCTTTACGTCCTATCCGATGTACGGAGATCTGCACTTAAGACACTCCCCAAACGGCATCCAAATGAGGATTGCAATGTAGTTCCCACCATGATTCAAACCCTGTAACTAAGGGTGGGTGGCTAGTACTACTACTACCCAGCTATCCCTTTTTCCTTTCACAAGCTAAACTGAGGGTCCAGGGAATGAATACTCTTTCCTCGACCATTTATGTATGAAGTAATGATAAAATTAAACCATCTCGAGTCTTGAAGATGCAGGTCTTCCGGGTTTTCCTCCGCGTTGGTCCATGATTCCTGGGACAAGAGTTTCGCCGGCGTTGCAGTCGGCTTCTTCAGGTCGAAGTGCCGATGCAGTCATCTGGCCTTCTTACTTACTCATCCGTTGGAGCTTCGACCTGAAGAAGCCGACTGCAACGCTGCCGAAACTGTTGTCACAGGAATCATGGACCACACGGAGGAAAGCCCGGAAGACCTGTATATTCACTACATTCGACCCACGGAAGCCCACGCAAGGATATCACGAGTTTTCTTACATAATAATCATGATAAAGAGTTTTTTTGGAGATTAATTTCTATCCTACTAATCTGATGGTTATGAAAACTGGTCATGAATTACTGGGAGTATTTGAATTTAACCATTTGATAGGTTTCTTCTTTAGAAGCCAATATTACTGAAATCTGGTTAGAAAAGCCACAGAGACAGTATGGTAAACGAGTAACTTTAACCGAAGCAATGGATATCACCTGGACAACAAGTGGAATAGAGTGATACAGAAACTGACCAATAGGAGAGCAGCATCTGTAAGGGAGGCTCCGAGGAGGGCCAAAATCGTAAACCAGAATCTTTGACCTGAAGATGAGGGCAGGAGTGCTTGCGAAACTGCTGTCACCAAACAACTGAAGACGTGGTAGTAAACCCGGAATTGAAGAAATTTAATGCTGAAATCCACGGAAATGTTCACTCCATATTACAGCCATATGCTCTTGCAATGTAGATCACTACTATCTACTCTCCTGTCGTGAAAGTAGAGAAATAAGAGTGTTTATTGATGATGTAGAAGATGGAAGAAGGAAGCGATACCTTAAAAGTCAACGAAGAACGTATTCTTCCCTCTGTACTGCTGATGGAAGGTTTAACTAGTTAACGCTTCATGATTCTAGGAGAAGCATTACTTTGTCCAAGTGAACTTAATAAATTGAAGAGAACTTCTGTCAAGAGTTCAGAGAGAATATGGGAAGAAAAGGGTAGTGGGTAACTTGATATGAAGCGCGTTGTTGCATGGATTCAAGACGGACACTTAAGAGACATGATTAGCTTGGAGAATTTTTAGGTGTGGGTGTGGAGACGAGTGGAAAAATTATGATGACGGAAATAAGGTCGAATGAAGTAGTATTAAGCGAGTGGGGTAGGATAGAGGGTAGTTGGATGAAAATCGAAGGATGCAGGGTAGGATAGTGAAGTTTGTAATTAGGGACTATGGTGTACTGGGATACATTAATGAAAGTAGAACACAGTATAATTGAGGAATAGGATGGAAAAAGAAAGCCATTTAAGTTCTCTGAAGCTGGCACGTAGCCATGGGGGGGCTTCTGGTGCTTCAGCCCCCCCCGAAATTTTCTCCCAATAATTTTGTTCTTCTGATTTTAGCAGAGAATTTTACCAGTGAGAAGAGTTAAGTATGGGCACTGTAAAAGTAAATACCAAGCACTGAAAATTAAGGGAAGAGATTTGTAACATGTCGGCACCAAACGGGCAAGGCTCTTTTGTTTCAAGTTACGCAAGACTTAGCCCCCTCCGAAGCAAAATTCTGGCTTCGTGCCTACTCTGAAGCGATGCAAGAAGCACGCTAGTTTGTTGAAAGAAACAAATTCATGGAAGGAATCGCTTGAAAAACATAAAAGTGCAGGGATATTCAATTAAAACCTACTCTAACTCTTATATCGGCGAGGCTATTTATGTAATAATTACATTAGTTGCCTCCCATCATTAGGGGTCTGGTTTGAAATATAGGAGTGGAAGATTTTTCAGTGCCCGTGTAGTCTATCCTTGAATACAGTGAGGAGGATGCTACAAGCCAAAACCTTACTAAGATGGGACGTTAAAAAGTACACCCCATGGTGATTTTCGATAAGGCTATGCTAATGCCGAAGCCGGATTTCTCTCCACCCTTAACTCACTCCTGAATAATTCCTCTCGTCTTTCTGTTGCTCATCAGCTTTTGATGGCGTAAATGAAAACGTTTTTGAGGCACTTTCTCTGATTAAAACTATAAAAACAACTTCTAGAAGACGCAATAAAAATAATAATGAATAAAACAGCCGCGATGGAACTGTTTCGATCAAGACATCTTTTCCTATTCATCCTCTCTATTTTGTAGAATCTGGGGTTATATTCTAAGGAGACTCCAAGACAGCGATCATCTTTTCGCATCTTAGCAGCATCCCCCGTGCGCGAATCACACCCCAACCCCCGTGTTCATCTCCGCTCGCACCCCCTCGCCCGTGTTTACGCCCCTCCCTCTCCACCTGTCGTCCCCTCACCCTCCGAAAGCCCCCCCGAGGGCCCCAATGGACCCGAGCTGCATTCCATTCCCATTCCTTTCCTCTCCCGACTACGATTTCTCCCCCTCTTAGCCCCCCACCCCACCATCGCCTTCACATATCAGACCAGTTCCACCATCTTCCCTCCCTCCCTCCCTCCCCCAAGAGCTTTCCTAATAGTGGGCATTTAAACGCATTCCCCCACCTCCCTTAGCATCTTCCGATTGCCTCCCCTACAGCCTCCTCCTCCTTCCCCCTCCAAAACACCATCCCCGCTCCATCTTTCACTTTCACTGGCCGCGCGTGGCCGAGGTGGATTCCGGTCGGAAGAAGTGGGAGAAACAGTGGGAAGGCCAACCTCAAGTCTGGAGTGCGAGCGTATAAACAAAACTTTTCGGTCTCCCACATCCGGCTCCGATTTCTGCTCGTTTATTCACTCGTAGGTAGGTAGGTAGGTTTGGTTTAAGGTGCATCGACAACTTAGGTCATACCGCACCTTCGCATGCTTATATCTGAATATTACTTATTACAAAACTATTCATTCATTTGCTATTAAAGGTCTGTCTATACACAGTATATCATGCGTGTAACGTATTAAATGTGAAAATCTGGTCATATTTTTGTGATGAGATTGGTCTCGCGGAGGAACGTTAGAACTTTGTCAATTTCCTTTGGGTTATCACCCAAAATAGTTTTTAGTTCTCCAGACATTTTGAGACGGTTCCGGATATCTTGGTACTTCATGCAGTCTGTCAGTATATGTTTTACCGTCAAAATGGAATCACAGTCTGTGCATATTGGAGGTTCCTTCTCCATAGAGAGAAGGAAAGAGTGAGTCAAGCCTGTATGTCCGATTCTGAGCCTTGTGACTATTACCTCCTCCCGTCTGTTGTCCCAGATCGAAGACTTCCAGGCTTGTGTTTTATCTTTTATGTGGCCCAACTTATTCGGTATTGTGTTGCGCCATGTCGTGTTCCAAATGGCGAGGAATATATTCTTTAAGTATAGTTTTAGGTCCTGATACGGGATAGTCGCTGAATTAATTTCTTCCCTATTGAGGGCTTCTTTTGCCAATGCGTCCGCTGCTTCGTTCCCGTGAACACCGGGACTCACTCGTTCACTCGTAATGACGCGTAAATAGTTGGAATAAATAAGTTGAGAATTACTGTCATCATCATCTGCCAATATTCCCAAGTTTGGTTTGGCGCAGTTCTTCCCTGCATTCTCCTATTAGCTATCCTCTTCATGTATACGTAATGGGGTCGTTTACCATATGTTTTACTGCCGAATATGATAGTTTTAAAAATAAAAAGACCCATATTTTTCCGTTTATTGATCCGTCAATTATTTCTCGAGTTATAAGCGGCGAAAAACTGATGTTTTTAACCGTTTCGGAAAAGTCGGTGTGGTGCAACCTCTGACGTATATCGGCTTCGTCCAATCACAACTGAGCCCGCGAAGCTACTTCGCCCTATCGCAAAGGGGGGGACACAGCTGGCTCTCCCAATGGGAGCGATTGCGACAGGATCTGTGCGAGCAGACCTTCAGAGAATCCCCCTCCACTCCCTTCCCTTCCCATAAGAACAGTCAAGGATGGGAGGAAAATGACGTCACAATTTTATCACAGCAGCTTTTCGGTGGGCGTCACCTTTTGCTCTTCTTAATTTTTGATTTATGAGTGAATGGTTGTGGTTAGTAGATTAATTTTTCACTAAAATTCTTTTCTCGTTTCCATCGAACAATTTCGTGCACAAAATTGCGATTTCGGTTCCGATTAAACGCCCGCATTACTGTCATCATCATCTGTCAATATTCCCAAGTTTGGTTTGGCGCAGTTCTTCCCTGCAAATTCCTATTAGCAATCCTCTTCATATATACGAGTACGTAATTCTTCTCCTTCATCACTTATTCTATATTTCTTACGCGAGGGATTCTTACCTTACTTCCAATTGTCTTGTGCCTCATCGATTTCTCCTCGAGCATTGCATTAAAAACAGATTAAACTGATGGCGGTAATTCATGGATGATACCTTTTCTGAAGGTGTAAAAATATTCATTATAAATGTCAGCGTACTATGGTAAACTAGATCAGAAAGATGAAAAGGTAGTTAGTTGTATGGATAATTAATAAGTGCCATTATTTCCTCGTACAATAAGGGAAAATAAAATATTGAATCGATACACCGTCAGTCGCTTTAGCCAGGTCGATAAGGTAGATACCAACCTGGCTGCCCAAAGGTCGCGGGTTTGAATTAGACCCTGGACATGGATTTTGTGTCTATCTTAGGTTTTTGATCATAGGCTAGGTGGTGCGATATAACCTCAGCCATTGGAGCAGCTGTAAATTCAAAGCTACAACAGCTCGAAAATATTTGAAGAACATTAGGATAGGTTGTGTATACTTAATTTTTTATTTTATTTTAAATAAAGATAACCACATTTAGCAATGATGCCATTCTGTAGTGGCCAAATAACAATACATAAATTTTATGACACATACAAGAAGGAAAGAAAAATAGCTGGAAACAAATAATACGGAAAGGCTCTAGTCAAGTGGCAGATGCGAAATTGAAAGGCTTATGAAGAATTTAATTGGGAGTGCAAAGGGATCAATGTGTTGTGGGAGGGAGTTCAATAGAGAGGAGAGACGGAAGAAAAGAGAACGTTTGGTAACCGAAAGTCTGGGAGTGGGCACATGAAGTAAAGGATGAGAACGGGTGAGGCGGGATGGAACTTTGAAGTTGGCAAAGGAGAGCAGATCAGGGCAGTCGATGGTGACATTGAGGATATTATAAGTAAGTTTTAGGTCTGCTCTGAGTCTAAGGGTGCGAACATTAGGGATGGAGAGGGAGGAGAAAATAGTATTGGTGGACATGTTACGAAAATGTGGTAATCTATTTTTAGCTATTTTAGCAAAGTCATTCCAGACACAGTCCAGAGATGAGAGATGAGTTTGATGAGAGATAGACTAGATGGGGCAGGAATAGGTAAGAATTGGAAAAGCGATAGAAGAAAAGAAGTTTCGAAGGGCTTTGTTTGTCATTAACTCCAGTGAAACGATTGAGCAGGCCTAAGAGGAAGAGGCTTCTCCTATAGGCCTGCGTTAAACTAAAAATCTATTGGTCTGCACTAGATTTATAGCAGAGTAAATGTTGTTTTAAAGTTCGAGTCTGCATTATATGTGAAGTCTGTACGCTTCCTGTATTGGTACTGTAGTAATTAAAAATTGGGATATTTTTCTCGTACATTATATATGACTGGTGTGTAGTCATTCCCTGCCACGCACCCTTCTGAACACCCGCAAGTTATAATTTAGATGTAGATGAAAAGTGCGAAGAACTTTGAAGTATATTGTGGTATTGTGTGCTCTGGATGTTGAGCATAGATCGTTCCATCTGCCCGAATCATATCCGAAAATTAAGACGACGTTCATGCCCGCGAAGAGGAATCACGACCCTCAAGTTGTCAGGTATTACTGACCTGGCTTCCATGGCAGGCGAAAAGGCCACACAACTGGGCACAATAGAAGGAATGAATTACGAAGAACATTTGTCAAAAATCATGACAGGGCAGTAATATACAATTTTAACCTGGGTGAAAGCCTGGGAAATGGTAAACGATTATTCAACGCGAAGGATCAGGTTTGAAATAAAGATGTTGCATGGAAGGAAAAGGTCAAGGTTTGGGTAACCGTCAGACCAACAGCATTGGGTAAAGAAGGTCAGTTTCGTTAAAGAAGGTCAAGAAGTTAAAGCAAGTGACCATGCTTTCCTCATTCTTCGGAACTATCGTTAGCATATTCCGATAGCTCCGAAAACCTGAACCTTGCCATGCGAATTAGGGATCATGGGTAGCGTAGTGGTCTGCGCAGTGGCCCGGAAAGCCAAAGGTCCGTGGTTCGATTTCCGGTCCAGGTGAATTTTTTCACATGGCAATTAATACGAATTTCACTGCCGTTCACGTGGCGGGATTGAAATATTCTACATGCGTTAGCATAGGTAAACGGAATATCGTTCCGATGATTGCTACATTAAGATAATTACTGTCTTAGGAGAACTGCATTTCTCACTCTTGCACTCATGAGTGAATGGTCGATGAAAAAAATTACTTCAATCACAAGAAAGCAGATGTATTCAATTATTATTGAATCCATCTGATTCGGAAAAGTTAGCTAGATTGAAAACATAAGGACATTTCAATTTTCTACTTTTCCAAAAATTGAGGTATTTCTCGATTCCTAGCAAACGGCCGACTTGCTCAAAAGTAATGGCTTTATTCCCATGAGAAAACAAATTATTTTAGTATGAAACAGAAAACTTGTTTATTCCACCGATAATTTATTGGATAGTCCAACTGTTTTCGGCCCCTAGACCTTCTTTACATCCACGTAATATCATATGCGTTCTACCAAGATGGTGAATAGCAGGGGGCGAGATATCACCAAACGTGCATTACTTACATGCAACATAGAGACGCAATGGATGGGTACATCATGGATACATGTTAGATATAAGAGCTTAATATGCTTATAATAGGTTAGTATCTACATCTTAACGAAATGATTACTGATTAGACAAACATTTATTTAAAAATTTCAATATGTATCCGTCAGTCATAAATGAAGTGATAAGGATAAAATACTCTCATGCACTTAAGACTACTCGAACAATATTTCACCTACTTATTGATTGCTTATTATGTCCTCTTATGGAACGCGGGAAAATATTATATCTTTTGGTGTGTCAATCTCTAATCTTGTTCTTCTGGTCATATCTAGCGTGATGTGTAGGCGTTCATAATATATTTCTAACGTCATTCGTATACACTAAAAGTGGTCCAGGGGCCGAAAACCATATTTATTGCCAAAAATGAATTGTGATATATGGAAGTTTTTTCTGCTTTGAAAGAAAGATTTCACAGCACAACTGTAATTCATTGCGTATTGTTGTACTTCATGACTACATTGCATATACAGCTTGACGCTGAGCAATGAGACATTTTCCCATTTTTTCCCACTGAATTCGGTTACCCATCCCACAACCTTGCAATAGGTGGGGACCCAACAGCCCTTGCAGCAGCTAGCAGGTATATGTAGGAATTTGGCTAAATTCTTCTATTACACCTGTCATGAAATTTCTAATTTCTACGGTCCTTTATATTATTAGATTGGCCTAATTATTGCATGGCATTTTATATTTATTTCGATCATTAGATATATACAATCGAGTGAGATAGAGGATATGTCCCATACTATACCGTGTAATGTCTTTCGTACATCTACATCTACATAATACCCTACAAGCCACCACAAGGGTGTGTGGCAGGGGGTGATTTCTCACCAAACATGCACTACATATCATGCATAAAAAAGGAATAGTATTAATATAGTATTCCGAACTACACTATTTAAAAAAGATGGAAATTGCAAAGCAAACATGCAAAAACATTCTGTTAGTAGGGTTAGCTTTAAGCCCTTATATCAACATGCAGCTACGAATGCTATTCATTGCTACTCTCCAATAGGACATATTTATTCGTGTTCGTTATTCGTGTCTCTAATTGTACGAGGGAAAAGGACATTTTAAAACGGTCAGTTCGGCAATCAATTTCTCTAATTTTGTGATTATGGTCCAGTCTGCCATAGTAAGTTGGGGTTCGTAAAATATTTTTAACATCATCACTGAAAATATTGCCTTGGACTTTGTTTAAGAGATTAAGTCTAAATTTCAACCTGCGATCTGACAATGATTCCCATTTCAATTCATTTAATAGACTGGTTACGCTAATATAATTATCGTATCGTCCCTTTACAAATCTTGCCGATCTTCGCTGCACACGTTCAAGTTCATTACTTAGACCGATTTCGTAGGGATCCCATACACTGGCAGCATATTCCAAATGAGGTCTAACGTTCGTAGTGGCTGGAGAAGTAATGTTATACGGCCAAGTGGCTTATTCTTAGGGCTTTATTCAGAATATTAACTACAGTCAAGCCCTAAGTCCCGCACTCATTTACTCCAAGCTGAAACGGTTGCAATTTGACAGAATATGCTGTAAGAGGAATGAACTGCTTGAGCAAAGGCTGCAAGGCTGAGGACAGATCTCATTTGGCAAATAATCGAGAAATCACGGACATTTGTGAATTTGCGTTTAGTATAGTATTTTCTGGAATATCGACATCTACATAATACCCTGCAATCCACCATTAAGGTGTGTGGAAGGGGGTGAATTCTCACCAAACGTTCACTACTTATCATGCATAAAAAAGAATAAGTAGGTATTAATTTACTAGTCTAAACTTCACTAGTTACAAATAAAAAACATGGCAAAGTAAGCATGCAAAAACATGCTGTTAGTTGGGTTACCTTCAAGTCCTTATACCAACGAAAACGACAACGGAAAAATGGACATTTTGAATCTGTCAGTTCGGCAATCAATTTCTCTAATTTTGTGATTATGGTCCAGTCTATCATAGTAAGATGGGGCTCGCAAAATATTTTTAGCGTCATCACTGAAAATATTATCTTGGAATTTATTTAAGAGATTAAGTCTAAATTTCAATCTGAGATCTGACAATGATTCCCATTTTAATTCATTTAATAAACTGGTTACGCTAATAAAATTATCGTACCGTCCCTTTACAAATCTTGCCGATCTCTGCTGCTTACGTTCAAGTTCATTATTTAGACCGATTTCGTAGGGATTCCATATACTGGCAGCATATTCCAAATGAAATCTAACAAGGGAAAAGTAGCTGATCTCTCGTACATGATCGTCACATTTACCCAGTACTCTTTTCACGAATCCCAGTTTACGATTAGCTTGACCCATTATTTCACGTATGTGTTAATCATGTGTCAATCTTATTCCAAGATATGTACCTAATGAATTCCACCTTTTTAATTAATTATTACTTATTTAGTAAGTGATAGGAGGAGAATATGTTTCCATTCTTGCAGATTTATGTTAGTAAAATTAGTTCTTCAAACTGCTGACGTTATATTTTCGTCTTACCTAACTTAATGCTTAGTGCAATCCTAACACAAACACAAAACTCATACCTTATTCGGAGTTCGAAACCGTAACCTTTTGGTTGACAGACTGGTACAATACCAGTCTGACTATCACGGTGGACTATTTAAAACTAATCCTTGGATATCGTGAATGGTGTAGGTGTCGCACAATTTGTGATATTTTTAGCATGAGAGAGTTCACCAAATAATTGCTACAATTTGTTTGATATAGCTCTTGTCGCGATTCCTCAGTTGGCCTATTTTTTCATTTCGACATGGATCTTATATCTTACATGCTTCACTGTTTGATTCAAATATCTCGTACAATTATCCCTTTGTCTTTTACTCCACTAGCTTTTCACTCAGTGACATCTATCTACATCTACATCTACACGATACCCTGCAAGCTACCGCGAGGGTGTATGGCAGGGGGTGAAAATCACCAAGCATGCACTACCGACATGCAAACAAGCAACTGTAGGGTCTCTTGCAACTAGATTGTTTGTATCTATAGTATTTAAGGGATTAATACATGCATCATGCACTACAGACTACTCTAAAATATTTCCCCTACCTATCCCTTTGCTATGCTACCTATTCTGTTCTCTTATAGTACGGGGGGGTGACTGTCTAAATGAGAACTTCATGTCCCTAGACATGGCCAAATATTTTGCTCCATCTTCTTTTTAGCTTTCAACATCCTTTTCTTTTCTCTCACTCATCTTAGAACGTCCTTGTTTTTCACTCAATATTTTCACTAGGTATATCTTAATTTTCTCTCTGGCAGAAATTTGTGACTGACTCCATATTTGACTTCTCTGCAGTTGCTATAGTCCACCCCTTATTGTCGTAACGGAGCTTACTGTAGATGCATGAACTAATGAAGTTTATCCTTCGTTCCAGTCTTATATTTCAAGCTGAAAGTAGATTCTTATTTTGAAAGAGTGCCCATTTTGTATGTAATATTTTAATAATATAGTTAAACGTTTTTATGATTAGAATAATTTTCATGATACTCTTTCGTATGTAGATACTTCAGCAGCAATCACTTGTGGTGGGGATTAGTGAATCATATTTTGTCATCGTTCGCATAAAGCGAGGTGTTACAGCAAAGTTGTGATACATGATTTGATCAATTTTGCACTCTATAAATGCATTCAATGCTATTAGCCTCCAAAATAGTTGCTTAAAGAAGCCCTGCGTCCCTAGCTCAAAGGGGGTTATCCTAATACCTGCCATTCCTCAATCTATTAAAGAATACCGCCTTATTTTGTTTTGGTGGAAGGAAGTTTTGGGCAGGGACCTATCATCATTTTGTTAGACATCTCGACAGTAGGCCGTGAATTATCCCGCACGAATATAACTGATTCCGGAGATTTCTTCCAATAGGGCACTATTACTTTTGTATGCCTAAGATAGTGGATAGATCGTGAGTATCGAAGACGGTCTCATCACTATAACGTCATAGAATATGAGGAAAAATCCTGAATATAGTTATTGGGCCGTATCTCGCATGAGATCACTGCTAAAGAAAACACGCAACGCTACGGGGCTGACCTTTCATTTTCCCATGTCACTTAGATAAAGCCAAATAATTAATTTGCTTTCACACTCCGAAAAAATAATTGGATCGAAAATGCCGGGGCGAACTCGTCACTAATCCCTCATTAAGGATGGACACGCGGTCTTCGCCAAGTTTCGACTCCCCGCCTTCGTGAAAATTAAGAACTGGTTGAAAAAAAAATTCCTCTTTCATTCTCTCTTTATCTCTCTCTCTCTCTTGAAGACGAAGGCTTTAGAAGGAGGAGGAGAAAAAAATTAACGATCAAAGGAAGATAAGGACCTCCGCCATACATGGACTCAAACCATCTCGCGATACAAATGTGTCTATTTATCTATTCCCTCCTCAGTCCGACCTTCTGAGGGCCTCTAGCGAGGAGTCAACTCCACCACCCCCCGTCCCCCAGGGTTCCAGCGCAAGTTCCTCCCCGTTCTGGACCCCTTTTTACTCTTTCCCCAGTCCCTCACCCATCAGTCTCCCACGACAGGATTTCGACCCACGCCACCGTCGGATGCCTCCGCCACGCTCCCCCCTAACTCCCCGCCACCATTCGTCCTCCATGGACCACCGCCTCTCTTCCAATCTTGACTCCACCGGTTCGCTCAGTCACAGTCATTTTTTTCCGTCCCGATAATAACTCAGCCGCGTAGCTCACCTATATCTTATCCCGTGTTGGAACTCGATGGAGAGTGTGATGGAGATGAGGTGGGGATGGAGAAAGTAGGAGGGAAGGGAAAGATAAGTAAAAGGAGAAGAGGGAAGACGCCAGTGAGGAAATGAGGTAGAGAACAAGGTAGATAGGCATGGAAATAGAGAGGATGATGGAAAGGTAGATAGAGGAAGAAGTATAAGGATAATTTGGTAGAGACAGAAGCAGAGAAATATATGCTAAGGAGATTGGGTTCTTGTGATGGCTAGAGTACTGGTTTCCTTTCACGAGGGTTCGGATTCAAATCTACATCTACATCTACATAATATACTGCAAGCCACCATAAAGGTGTGTGGCAGGGGGTGATTTTCACCAAACATGCACTACATATCATGCACAAAAAAGGATTAGTATTTATATAGGTACTGTTCAAAACTACACTATTTAGATAAGATAAAAAAGCAAAGCATACATGCAAAAACATGCTGTTAGTTGGGTTAGCTTTAAGTCCTTATACCAACATGCAGCTACCATTGTTATCCATTGCTACACTCGTACTGGATATATTTAGCGTTATTCGTATCCCTAATAGTACGAGGAAAAAAGGACATTTTGAATCTGTCAGTTCGGCAATCAATTTCTCTAATTTTGTGATTATGGTCCAGTCTACCACAGTAAGTTGGGGTCCGCAAAATATTTTTAACATCATCACTGAAAATATGGTCTTGGAATTTGTTTAAGAGATTAAGTCTTAATTTCAACCTGCGTTCTGACAATGATTCCCAATTTAATTCATTTAATAGACTGGTTACGCTAATAAGGTTATCATAAGGAGGCAGTGATAGATTTTTCATCAGAATATCGGTCCCAAATTGAGAATCTCGTTTTGAGAACTTCGAGTTCAGTACTCAGTCCGTTGGATTGGAGGTTAAACTCTCCTCAGCTGTTGGTAGCATCCCCCAACTACTTGCTGCAAATACTGCCCCTAAAACTGTGGACCCCATGGCATCCTTTGGTAACAGTATGCTAATATCGAAGCCAAAGTTATCTCCAACCTCATACGCTTCGTAAAATCCATGGTTCAAGTCCCGGCAGTGCCAGATTTTTCATTGTATTACTGGTGTAAACTTAAGTGCCTTGTGGAGAGAATTTCGAATTTTGAGTCCAATAGTCCCCACGTCAGATGGAACTTCAAACCGTGGAAGCCTTGGCACCTTTCGTCAAGAACAGGCTAATGGCTTAGCCGGGTTTCTCTCCACCCGTCCTCCCTTCCTTGAAAATTCCCATCCATAACCAATTATGCACCATTCATACATTATAAACAGCGCCAAAGACATCAGTTTTCGGTCTCCTTTCTCGAATAACTGCTGCCATACAGAGTAGGTATTTGGGGTGCCTACAATTCGGCATTTCGTAATTCATTGGTTCAGCATTTAGAAAGAAATATTTGTAGCGCATAACTGCATATCCACCTGTGTGGCATTGCACGATGTCATTTCATTTGGTATGTGTTATTTTTCTAGATGTTTCATCTACATATATCTGCCTAATACCCTGCAAGCCAACATAAAGGTGTAGGCATGGGGTGAATTCTCACCAATCATCTACTATGCCCATATCATGCATAAAAAAGGATTAGTGAGAATATACTAGTCTAAACTTAAACTTTTAAAGAGGATAAATAAAGCAAAGCAAGAATTCAATATAATGCTGTTAGTTGGGTTAGCATAAAGTCCTTATACCCACATCACGGATTAATATACCCACATGCAACTACCTATGCTATCTATTGATACACTCCTATTGGATATATTTACCGCTTTCATATGCCTAATTGTACGAGGAAGAAAGGACATTTTGAATGTTTCTTTGGACTCACCACCGTAAGAGAGATTGGGATAGTCCCGGAAACAAAAGATCACTTTATTGAGATTTGTAAGGGAAAAATTTTGTCTTGAAATTTGAAAGTCTCGCAATAGGACAGCCTCACAATTTGACTCTCATTTAGTAACAGATTAGTGTCGCATTTTAATCCACTTTTGAGTAGAGAAAGAAGAAGGGAGATATGCAAAGAAACAAATTGAGAAATAGCTAGACTCAGAAATTGGTTGACACGTAGAGGATACAGAGTTTGGTAGACAGAAAAATAGAGGGAAAGAGGTCTTGGTTGAGGATTAAAATAAGGACTTCTGAAAGTTGCAACCCCTTGAGGTGGGAGAAAAATTACTGAAAATTCCAATTTAGATTAACTCAGCATACTTTTTGGGTAAGATTACGCAAGGCAGGCATTTCAAAATGATTCGTGAAGGCCACTCATGCAATCAATCTTAATATCACAAGTAGATTGGTTAGAGTAAAGTCATAGAGCTAAGCTTGATACTAAAAGTAATTGAGCACTATTTTTTCAAATGAAATGTTTTTTTTACAAGATCATGCAGAAGAATTAACTATTGGTGATGATGTTACATTGACTATTGAACATGTAGGAAAACCCATCATTTCAGGGATGCTGCTGAGATGGACCGGTCACGCTAAAGTAAAGAAATGAAAGCAGATAGGGTCTCGGTGGTGAACACGTTTAACGCTCCCCTTAATCGGGGTATTTGAGTTAAAATAATTTTGAAATCAATAGTTTTCAGTTATTTGAGATGGGTTGGTCATACCTAATAGGCCATTTGTGTCATTAAGATTGGTAATTTACTAGATGTAACAAGTTTTTAGAGAACGGAGGAATATTGGAGAGAAATCCTACCCCGAGCATTAGGCCGCATTCTGAAATTTTTATGAGATTCAAACCGGGGTCAATGAGGCAACAGGTTACTACTTTAGCCTTCACACCCTTCTGATCGTCAAATAGATTGTCCTTTGTACACTTTCAATGCTTCAGCACCTTCGCACTTGTCGCCCACAGATGTATTCGGCGAAGGGAGTTGTGAGGAGAGGTAGTAAATGTAGGAATGCGAGCTCAAAGGAGAGACGAGGAGAAGAGTGAAAAACAGGCGACTAGTGGAGCGAAAAAAAATAAAACAAGAGCAAAAGGAGATCTCATTACTCAAAAAAATCTTTTTCGACTTCTACTCTCTCACTCCCCACTCCGTCCCTCTCGAACGATAATCTGTTCCTTCGATCTCATCTCTCCTCGACCCCGCATCCTTCTCCCTCCCCACCCTCTACCATCGCCTCACTTGCTCTGCTGCCCTTCCCGTCATCCCCCTCCGTTGCCAACCCAACCGTCCTCCCTCCACACTCGGCCCAGCGACCCCCTCTCCGACAACAGCCTCTCATTAATCTCCCTCCTCGCTCTTAAAAAACCTCTCCACCCACGCCATTTCCCCACCCTCTCCCACCTCCTACCCCCGCGCGAATTATCCACCTATTAGGTTGCTGTCCGAAGCATATGTTAAGAATAGGGTCCTTGCGCGTTGTATATATTTAATAAAAACCTCCCGATGCCCAGTGGGATGGCACGGTTCAGCATCGTTTGTGAGGGATCGAACAAGGGTGCGGTGTGAGGTATCGACTGAGATTTTGGTAGATGAGAATCACGAGACCTCGATGGAAACAAAGTGGTAATAAAAACGAAGTGATCTTTGGTGGCGTTCCAACTACACGCCTGTAACAGATTCCTTCACGAGTGTCGTGTTAAAGTAAATTGGTTATAAATAATATGTTCCTAATACAATAATTCTTTATCGAATGTACGGACATAGTGTTAAAGCAGGAGGTATACATAATAGCAGATTAAGGGAAGGCGCTATGGAGTAACATATGTCAAAAAAGAACACAGTGCCTTAAGAACACTTAGAAGTACAGAAAATACGACGAAAACATAATAGAGGGAAGAATAAAAGGAAATTGCCACGAGAAAGACTAAGAGACACATACTTTGGTCAAGTCAAGAAGGATCAGGAAAGGGAGAACTACAAAGAGATAAATGAATTGGCATGAGATAAGGAGGAATAGAGGACTGCACTAGGGTTTCTGCAATATTAGGATTGTGATGCCAATTATCTAATGCAATGCAGTTCTGAATCCTTAGTTACTTAATTCTTTCCCTTGAGGCTGAGAAATAGAAGATAGTTTGAGGGAGAGATAGAGATAGGGAATAGAAACACCAGAGAATTCAAGAGGTAGGAAAGCAGAGTGTAAGAAAAAAGATCGCACCAAAGTGAAGTGTAGAGAAATAGAGGGCTGTAGAAGAGGGAGAGATTCAGTGTACGTGTGGATAAGTATAGAGGAAGAGTGGTAATTAGGAAGATGAAGCAATAATAAAATAATTGTTTTCATTTGGGGGAGACAATGACTGCTAAGGTTATTTGTGTCAATTATGATAGCTGGGTAATTGGGTAGAGGGTGGAATTTTACAGGAAAGGGAGGAAGGATGGAGAGAAACCCAGTGTAGGCATAAGCCTGCTGTTAATGAAAGGCCTCAATTTCAACGTTTCAACGTACCATTTGACGGGCGTATAACTGAACTGTAAGTGCTCTCCACACAGCCCACAAGTAAGAACTGGTACACCAACCAAATATCTCTGACACTGCCGGAATCGAACACAACACCATCCAATTGGGAAGCCTTTACAATTCCAGCCACACCAAACCAGATGGGATTATATTGATGAGAATACTGAGATTATATTGCACTCTCTAGGCTAATCTAATGCCTAATCGTAAGATAAAACAATCGCAGTGCCCAAGGCTGAATTCGGACCCGTGGCTTTTGGGTCGTCAGAATGTTGCCAATCTTGCTACTCAGGGCAGCCGCTATATAAAGGAAAGACAGAAAATATGCTTGAAAGGTGAGGAAGATAGATGTAAAGAAGAGTTTTATTGAAATAGTTGAGCGAAATTAGATGGGTATTGCAGTGCTGCTTGCTCAAGGCATTTCTTTCCTAAAGATTGATGTACTAATAGAGAACTTAAATCCAAACCTCGAGATGTTGTCTAATAGTAATAGTTTTTCTTTATAAATTTATCAGTTTAAGTGAAAGACGGTCTACAGATCAGTTGCTACAAGTTTGATCGTATTGGATCGCCATTGAAGTCTTGTGACGGTAAGCATTTACGAAAAATTATGACCAATCACTCTTGTGGGATTATACGTAAACAGTAATACGGCAAATATGATGAAATTGGGCGTATTGTAAGTCAAATGGCGGATTGCAGAGCTATCAATGTCTGGCTCCTGAATGCGTGAGGTTATAAAAATACAAATCTGAAGTCACAGACTCAATTTGTCTAGTTTTTTCTTCATCTTGACCAATATCGTTCCTAAACCCAGAGATACTATTGCCAATATCTATCCTATTACTTTTCTTGACTAACATCTTTGAAATCATCTGAACCTTAATGATATTTCTTTTTCTCATACTTTTCATGGAATATAAGATATTTTCGCGTTCACTCCATTTGATCTTCCTCATTCTACTTTCTCATGTTTTGCGCATAAAAAGTATTTCCGGGTTTGTCTTTAGTTCTTATTTCTCATTACTTGTTGACGTAGCTAGATGCTTCATGGGGATGTCCTAATGAAACGTAATTTTTATTTTAAGATAGTATTTCCAGATCATAGTAGATTCTTCTTTCCTTAAAATGCTCTCTTTATCTCGGCTGTTTTCCTCAATATTTTCCAGAATAATCAGTCTATCGCTTGCTATTCTGTTCTCCAAATAACACTATTCTTGCAGCTCGTCAATCTTTCAGTTCTCAATTTAATAGTGAACTTAAGCTCTTCTACTATTTTCATGGATCTTTGTTTTTTTATCTACTCGGTAATGCATTACTTCTTTTTTTCCTTTTAAGTAAACCTACATTATTGGAATCTCTTGTCTCTGTGCTTAGAACTTTGATGTCAATTTATTATAACTTATCTCCTTTTGTTTACCCGCTGATCCTGTTCTTTAAGTTGATCATAAGCTATCTAGGCATAGAAAATCTGGTGGACCGAGATTATGAGCTGGCTAGGGTACTGAACTCCCATACTTGACTTCCGTACTGAACTCCCATACTGGACTCCCGTACTGAACTCCCATACTCGACTTCCGTACTGAACTCCCATACTGGACTCAGGATCAAATCCCAACATTGACAGAAATGTTTAATTTGCATGTAAATCCCGACTGGAATTGTGTGGATACCATTTGGAGTACAGGACCTCTTTTTTACATGATGTGTAAGTTAAACCATGGACTTCTTAGTGCTTTCGTTAATGGCAGGCTATTACCGACGCCGAGTTTAACTTATGCCTTCGTCAATTCCCTGAAACATCCCTGCTTCTACTTAATTATCCATCAATTTTGGTAGCGTAAATAAAATTAGCTGTCTTGTCTTGCTTGAACCTTACACATTATCCTTTAAAGGTCGGTGGGGAGCACTAAATTCCAAGCTTACGTAACGCTAAGCATGGCCTCTCCTTCCTTGCCTTACTTGCTTTGTAGACCTACGTTCCTGTGGCGTCTCGTTCTTCAAATCTCGCCAATTTAATCCCTCCCTCTTCCTACCTCCTGGGCGTCGATTCGCAATTGTTTATCTACCCGCCCTCGCGAGTTCGGATTCCTTCCACGTCCCGCCCCTCAAAGGATAGTCCCCCCCCCTGCCTCCCAACCCCCTGCCGAATCCTTTATTATTTTTTCTCGTCGCATTCCAATCCATTGCCCCATTCCAAGATCCCCGAACCAGTTTGTGGAGCACAACACCTTCCCCCTCCCCCAAACTCTTCCTCAATCTCCACCCCGTGAATCATCCTTCTTTCTCCCTCCACCCCCGGAGTATCGCAAAAATGCTCTCGCTCACCCCCTCCCCTCTATTAGGGTTGCCAACTCTTACAATTACCCCGGGATACTCCCAGAATTCGGTATTTATTTTTAAAATCTCGGGTCTCTCAGACTGAGGAATCTCCCTCCAGCAATACACTCATGTTACGTGGTGCTTTTTAACTTTATCGTCTGCTGACACCCCTGGAGTTCTCATTTTCTCTCGCAACCCCTGGAAAAATGCCGATATTTAATTGAATATGAAGAACGAAGATTGAGACCTCTGCACTATTCATATAAAATTGTTATTTACCCATTAATGTCTTTACGTTTACTGCAAAAAATTGCTCCGTCGTTCGATTGATATAGGGATTGATTACATTTATTTTTAGACACATGCTTACTTGAATCCCAAATATAGTTCATGTATTGTTTTTATTGAGAATATACTTATCGTGAACTGAAATCAAGAGCACGAATTACACAAAGAATCGTTTACTTGTTGTTTGCTGCAACTATTTGATGAAAGATATAGTACTTTCATCGTAATGTCACGAATCGCCCGAAAATGTACTAGCATCCTAGGTTAATCTCTACATCTACATCTACACGATACCCTGAAAGCCATCGCGAGGGTGTGTGGCAGAGGGGGAAAATCACCAAGCATGCACTACTGACATGCAAAAAAGGAACTATCTCTAACTAGGGTCTCATGCAACTAGATTGTTAGTATCTATAGTATTTAAAGGGTTAATACGTGTATCATGTACTACAGACTACACTAAAATATTTCCCCTACCTATCCCTTTGCTATGCTGTTCTGTTAATAATCACTGTGGTTAATAACCACAGATCTATACGGGGTTGTAGGTTAGGTTTGTTAGCCAGAGAAGGAGTTGTTCTTCAAAACGGAGCATAACGAATATGATACACAGGGTATCCTGGAAAATACTCTACAGCTTTAGTTTTTGCCTCAAGTTTGTTTATGGCTTCACCTCAGGAAACAATCAAATCATTCGAAATTATATCTCTTGGTCATCCTTTCCCTAAATACGCCGTCAAATACTCCGTTTACGTTGAGCACTTCTCAAGGCCTGACTGCGACTCGGGATTCCTGAATATTCGTGGACTCGATGACACTCCGATACATCCTCCAATGCTTTAAGGTGCCACCCCGCAATGATACAATGTCGTCAGAGGAAAATTTAACAGCAATTGCCTCTCAGTGAAGAGGCCGACAGCCGTGGCTATTTGCGAGAGTAGTTCGCGAAGCCATGGTATGGGTAACGCATTGCATTGCTGTCGGCTTTCATGATGCTATCAGTTCGTACGCGGTACATATTCTTGGAGTGACATATCCATACCAAAGCTCTTCTCCTTCTCACTTCAGCTCTGCTATAATAAAATTCCTACAACGCACTGCCTAGATGGCTAAGTTGATCGACCTCCTCTAGCATCTCTGTAAAAAAATCACTATATTCCATTTTCTACATCAAATTTTCTGATTTCCTCACGAATATACCTTCGCTGTAATCTATTACCGTCCCTAAATAACCCAAGGCTACTAATGCTATGAACTAATTAATGTAGGTCTACATCTACATAATACGCTGCAAGCCACCATAAAGGTGTGTGGCAAGGGGTGAATTCTCACCAAACATGCTCTATATATCGTGCATAAAAAATTAGTAAGAATATACTAGTATAAACTTTATTTAAAAAAAGATAAAATAGCAAGGCAAGCATGCAAAAACATGCTGTGAGTTGGGTTAGCTTAAAGTCCTAATACCGACATGCAACTACCTATGCTATCAATCGATGAATTCGTACTGGATATAGTCACCGCTATTCATATCCCTAACTGCACGAGGAAAGAAGGAAATTTTTAATCTGTCAGTTCGGCAATCAATTTCTCTACTTTGTGATTATGGACCAGTCTACCATAGTAATTTGGGGTTCGCAAAATATTTTTAACGTCATCACTGAAAATATTATCTTGTAATTTATTTAAGAGATTAAGTCTAAATTTAAACTGACGACCTGACAATGCTTTTCATGTTAATTCATTTAAAAGACTGGTTAAACTTTATGTGTTCATTTATGTTGTGTTTCTTTATAAAGAACTACATCCTCAAAGTTGGCCCAGAAACCATCCACTTTACCAGAACTAAAATTTTTCTTCCTCCTCCACGTCAAACGGAAGATGTGAACGAAGAGAACTGCTTAAGGACTTTATATCGGGACAAGGACACCCTTCCAAAGAGCTCTTAACTCAGGACTGAATTTATGAACCTCCCCTGCGTCCGCCATTACCCTTACTCCTCCCAGATACATTGATACAATCATTGAGGAGGAGATGTCCCTCTCTTACACTCTTCCTTCCCCCGCTCCCACCCTCGAAGGACGGAGGGAAGAGATCATTTGGCAGCGACTGGTAGCCGTGATTGCTTCGAAAAAGGGAATATCGTCCCATTCGACCCTTCGCTACTAATGGGCCATACCACTCCGTCGCTATCGTCGGCCCAATCGCAGGCCTCGGCGCAGGTGTACGCCGCTCTTGACGTTTAACACGCCGGTCGGGTATTCCCGTGATTCAAAAGGACGGACCCTATTTGCTTTATATTCCTTTCCTGTTTCACGTGCCTTGGAGGATAGACGTGAGAAAACCGGTCTGCTTACCAAGTACTACGATTTCCCGTGGGGAAATGAATAAAACAAGAGCATAACGCCTGACCACTATGTACTACGTTGTTGCTGTTGTCACCAGGGGTGGCGACAGAAAACTAAGGTCATGAAAACCATTAAGGGTGATAGGATATTCAGTAAGAGGAGAGAATTGACCTATAGTTATCTATTTCTACTGCCGGCCTTAAAGGAAAGGCGCCAAGCGGTCCAAGACTTAACGTCCGATCCGACGGACGGAGTAATGCACTTGAAGTGCTCATTCCGCATCACTCTAGAATGGACCGTTAAGGTATATCAATGAAAACCATTTGCCATTGCTGGGATGCTCTGTGCTTGAATCGTTCGAGATTGATTCCGGTACGGAATAATCCCGAACACAATGTAAAAACAAACGAGTGAGTCCCCTTAGTTACGTACCGGAATCAATCCTAAGCGATTCAAGCACACCCCCCCAGGCCATCTTTTTCATTATACCTGTAGCGCTCCTTAAATTTCTTCCTGTCTCTCCCATGCTCTGTATGTCATGCGAATCAAAGCATGCTATTTTTTGCCGGGGATATTTATTTATGAAGCCTGCTCTTTGAAATTTCTGACGAATTTCTCGGTGTACAAATTAAAAAATAAGTGAGACGATGCAAAACCATGTCCTTTCCTATTTCTTGCCTCTTCACTGCCGGGTCTAGGGGATGTTTAAATAGATTTTGATTTCGGCAGTAACATTCTGATTTTACGGAGAGTGCTGGAAGGCTATTTTATGACGGAGAGCGAGCTTGGAATTCCATTGTGGGAAACCGGAAAGGAACACGCGTGAGGCCGTGCCAGCACGCAAACTAGGTGAGAAGGGAGGCGGCAACATCCAAGCACGGCTACTATTCCTCTACAACTCTCTCCCACTCTTTCCCGTCTGTCCACTCCCGCCCCTATTAAAGTAATCCGGTTCCTTTCCCACGCCTACCACCGGGGCTCTAAACCGGAGCAGCTCCGGGACGGGGGTTGGGGGAACGTATGAAAAAAGGTAAAAAAAATATAAGACGATTGTCAGGCGATTTGTAATTAGGTTCCCCGCTGTGGACGGTGGAGCTGTGATACTTGTTTCATGGCGAGGAGAGGGGGGAGAGGAAAGGATAAAAAGAGGTTTGAACGTCTTGCGGGGTGTTTGAGGGGCCTGGAGTGAGAAACACTTCCTTTTTCCTTAAATATAAGTGGGTACATCTGACATAGACGAGGAGATTTTATATATTGCTTAATATACGTGGCAGTTCGAGAGCGATTGCATAATATTCGACTGCTCGGAGGATAAAAGGATGCCGACTGATCACTGTTCACATATGGCATTCCGATATAAAAGGATACAAGTGAAAAATTTTTGATAAGCCTGGGAAGAGAGAAAGAGAGAATTGATTCGATGGAAGCTGGAAGAAAAACCTGCGTGGAAATGAGCTCGTGTTTGACGATAGGCAATCAATTTAAGACCCGTCAAGAAATTACCGTAATCTAACATCCACTGCCAAGGTCGCTGATGACTGTTCGAACTGGAATGTAATTCCAAGCTCCCCCTCGCTTGCTTAATGTGTCTTTATATCTACATCGAATTCATATTTATTAATCTTTTGAGCATCGCGGATGTTGTCAACGATTGGAAAAGCTTGCCTCTATGCTCATATAAACTGACAGCTGATTTGATGAAGGAAGAGAATTCCTCTGTGGTGATGAGCTTCGTGAGTACATCAATACCTATGAAGAAAATTAATTGATCATTATTATTTCATTGTGAGTTCTCGAAACTGGTGTTTATGTACTTTTTGGCTTCCTACATTTGCGAAGTTGATGAAGAAAAGGCTGTATTGGAGCCTATTTAAAATTAATTCATTCTATGACGGGGTTGAAACCTTAAAAATTCAAGAGTAGAAAAAATGTAATTAAAAATTAGTCAGTGAGATTAATTCTTAATAGGAGTGAGTTATCAGTGTTCACTTGTATCTTTCCAACCCGAATGAATACACGGTTTCGTGACGAATAAAATAGTACACAGATGAGTACATGACTACCCGGATGAAGGAGAGGGTAGTTACTTGACTGCCTCGGTGAATACTGTAATACATGGTTGAATACACCTGAATACGAGAGTCAAAATGAGTACTCCGGCAACTGTTCGATTACCTCCTTAAATACCTTGAAGTCTGAGTGAGTACCACTGTTTTATTCTATTGCAAGCTTTTGTACAGCTCTTACTATTCAGAGTGCCTTAAGTATTTGGATTTCGGAAGGAACCAGCTGAATGCCAAGGTTTTATGGAAATACTCCGATACTCGCCTGAGCATTAATTCTGGTTTCTGTAATCAGATGAATTCAGCCATGCTCTCGGGTATTTGCCGAGGAGCTCAATTAGTATATCTTGCCGTTATTCATATTCTTATTTTGATGATTCATAGTCATCAGGTTGCATCTTGTCGTACTCAAGAACGTATCTGGGTAGTAATGTACTCATGCAAATACTAATTTTTTTGTCAAGTACCCAAACATTCATTCGAGTACTCAAATACCTGGTAATGAATACACATGGAGAACCCTATGTGCTCTAATGGTAAAAGTAATAATACTTTTCATTAACATTCAATCTATTTAAATAATACATTTGGAAAAAATGTCTTCATTTTTCCAGAAATTTATTTTTTATCTTGTAAATGACAATCGTAAAAGAACTGTAGCTCACGGGCCTAAGCCAATTAGCATATCGACTTAGTGACTGAAGTCTGTCAGTCAGCATCGATAATACCAAATGCTATTTGCATGAATTTCGGAATGATATGTGCTGAATACTCGTCGAGAAATCCGTTTGAAAAAAAGTATCAGTAGAAATTGGTCCTTAATAACCTTCTCGTGGCACTGAAAAGTCTTTCTTTTTTGTTATTCTCCCTCGTAATCGCCCATGGCCTTGAAGTTGAAATTGCTCAAATACTGTGGCAAGAGACAGCAATGCCGCAATTTTTGATTTCACGTCACATCCATTTATTAAATATGTAGTGGCTAGAGTACTGATCTTCCACCCTACTGGACCGGGTTAGAATCCTAGAAGTGCTAGATGTTTATGCAATATATCGGTCTTGTTTGATAATCATGTGAAAGGAACTTGAAGTTCAGTTCTTCTTCCTTCGGATGGGAGGAATAACCTTGGAGCCTTATATCCTTATCATGCCTCTACCCAATCACACATCAGTTTTAAATGGCGCAAATATTCTTAAATATCGGTTGCCCCCCTAAGAATGACGAGAACCACGACGGTTGGAGTGAGAATAAGTTTTTTTCGGAACATTCGAGAGTGAAATACAATAAATGACCCCTAAGTAGATGAAATAATAATTACAATTATAATTACATTAGAATTACATTACAAATACAAATAAATTATAAGAGAGATTGTCGTACTGATAGATTCAAAATGGCATTTTTCTCCCGTGCTATAAGAGAACAGAATAGGCAGCATAGAAAAGGGATAGGTAGGGGAAATACTTTAGAGTAGTTTGTAGTACATGATGCATGTATTAATCCCTTAAATACTATAGATACTAACAATCTAGTTGCATGAGACCCTATAGTTGCTTGTTTGCATGTCGGTAGTGCATGCTTGGTGATCTTCCTCCCCCGCCATACACCCTCGCGGTGGCTTTGCAGGGTATCGTGTAGATGTAGATACTTAGCTTGGGGTCGCATTGCTGTGGTAGCTGGAGAACCGGTCTTCTATACGACAGCTCGGGTTTGAATCTTGGCTGAGCCGGGTTTTAGGATTACCAAACCGGTCACCATTTAAGTGTTTGTGGAGAGCACTTTGAGTTCAGTACTCTGTTTGTGGAATGGTACGTTAAACTGTGGATCCTTTGGTTCTTTTCCTTATGAGTAGGATAATACCAACGCCTTCACCCGCCTTCCGTTCCCTTAAACATTTCTGCCTCTACCTAATGATGATAATAATCTGCCCTATAAATGGCGTACATGATCACAGTTGTGTGTACCCTCGGGCTAATTCCTACCTCTTTTTCAATTTTTAAACCTTTGGGAAATGATTTTTAGTGAATATATGATCGGATAATTTATTAGCCTAGCTCGCAATGAATAGGGAAGGATTTGAAAGCTGCAGAAAACCAAAATTATAACTGAAAAACTATCTGCATCTACTGGTAAGCATCCTAGCCACCTCAAGAGTTTGTGACAGGAGATGAGTTATCAGGAGGCATGCGCTACATTTACATCACCTTCATCAATAGGTTTTTGAATTAATATTTACACTCACCCCCTTTTAAGAGACCACTATGAAAGACAAAATTAGTCTAAGGAATAGCCAAGGTGAAAAATGGATCTTAATCAAAACAAGATTCTACTTCTAGCAGAAATATATGCTTGTGGTTGTAAAGTAGCAGTCTTTGGAGTTTACATCTGGAGCATGCTAATTAATGCCGTTGAGTCATGGTCGAAAACAGCAAGATAATTTAAGGCTGGAAGTATTGAAATGTGGCGCTAAAGAAGAATAATGAAGATTAAATAGAACGGTAATGTGACAAACTAAGAATCCCTAAGAAGAATGGAATAAAAGAGAATTCTGCTGAAAACCTTAAGGAGAAGACGGAGTAGTTTATAAGGGCATATTTTGAGACATGATTGATTGAGAAAGAATCCGCAGGAAAAGTCATTGGGAAGAGTCGTAAAAGGAAAGCCTAGTATGAGATATTGTGGGTTGTGGTAGCCACTTGGGTAGAGTGCTGGGGTGACAGACCGCCTTCAAATCCCGGGCAGAAACCTTTCTGGGCACCCTCACCGAAAATCCTCGCCATTCGATTTTCTTATAACAAATTCAAAGTTCACGAACTATATTTTCCACAGAGGTAGAGGACGCATTGGCAGTTCAACTGGTAGAGCACCAGGCCTTAATCCTGGGGTCCGTGTTCGAGTCCCGGTCAGGGGAAATGATTTTTTTCTCTTTGGAATATCTGCTATTATTCGATTTGCTGTCAGAACTTCCTTGAAAAACGCAGGTTGCCCAAAGAAAGGAATTGACTCCCCTAACTTGAATGTGTGAATTTCACACGCCATTGGCTTAATACCTGTTGAGGTCCATCCTCATCTATCAATAACCAAACTTTGGGTTGAACACAGAATATGAGATTTATTGAGCACGTACTGAAGGATGTAAAAAATGTACATGTGAACGTGAAGAGGTAAGCTGTTGCGAGTGGAGAGCTGTATTGAATTAGGTTTGTTGACGATCACAGCATACTTTCCTACAATGCATGAATATGCCGTAACCAGTCGTAACCAGTCGTTTTTTGCGTAATCAGTCTATTAAATGAATTAAAATGGGAATCATTGTCAGATCGCAGGATGAAATTTAGACTTAATCTCTTAAATAAATTTCATGACAATACTTTCAGTGACGATTTTAAAAATATTTTGTGAACCCCAACTTACTATGGCAGACTGGACCATAATCATAAAATTAGAGAAATTGATTGCCGAACTGATACATTCAAAAATGTTCTTTTTCCCTCGTACAATAAGAGATACGAATAACGGTAAATATGTCCTATCGGAGAGTAGCAATGAATAGCATTGGTAGCTGCATGCTGGTATTGAGTACTTAAAGCTAACCCTACTAACAGTAGTTTTTGCATGTTTGCTTTGCAATTTCTATCTTTTTTTAAATCGTGAAGTTCTTACTAGTATATTAATACTAATCCTTTTTTATGCATGATATATAGTGCATGTTTGGTGAGAAATCACCCCCTGCCACACACCTTTGTGGTGGCTTGCAGGGTATTATGTAGACGTAGATGCCGCGAGTACAGGTTTGTTTTGGGGTAGCAATCTAGCTGAAACGTTGACAGGACGTCCGCAAATCTACTTAAAGGCTTCATACGGTTATTAAAAGCGCACACGCTCTCAGAAAGCTCATTAACCGTATTCCCCGCCTGCAATTTGTCCACGCGTCTTGGTGGCAGGCCCTTGAAACTCACCTTGCCGCCGGCCTCCAGAAAGGGGGCGGAGATGGTGTATTGGGAGTAAGGTGAGAACGGGGTTTGGGAGGAAGGTGGGAGAGGAGAGCGAGGTGGGGTGGGTCTCCTATTTGACTGATGTTCCACCGCCAATGTGGACAAACACCTGAGCGTCGATCTCCTCTCCTTAAGGAAAACCAAATTGGGACCAAGTGTGTGTTTTTTGACTCTCAGGTATCATTAGAATAGACGTGTTTTAGCAGAATTAAAACTCTTATTTGCTTTTCTCGACCCTTAGGGTAATACGTATGTTTTCTACTCGGACAAAAGGTAGCTTACTTGGAACCCAAAAGGTTGTATCGGGTGAGGATTGGTTTAGTGGGGTGGTTCGAGGACTAGGCAATCCTTAGATTGGTTTGACGCAGCTCTCCACTCAATTAATCTATCACCTAACCTTTCAATATTTACGTGATTATTCTCTTTCATACCCTTCAGCAATGGGGTCGTTTACCATATATTTTGTTTGCCCAATCAGATAGTTTGCAAAATTAAAAAAAACCCGTATCTTTCCGCATTTTGATCTGTAAATTATTTCTCCAGTTATAAGCGGCGAAAAAATGATGTTTTTAACCCTTTCGGAAAAATGAGCGTGGTGCACCCTCTGACGTATATCGACTTCGTCCAATCACAACTGAGCCCGCGAAGCTACTTCGCCTTATCGCAATGGGGGGAACACAGCTGACTCTGCCGAAAGGAGCAGTTGCGACAGCATGTGTGCGACAGAACTTCCGAGAACCCCCCTCCACTCCCTTCCCTTCCCCTAAGAGCAGTCAAGGACGGGAGGAAAATGACGTCAATGTTATCAAAGCAGCTTGTTCGGTGGGCGTCACCTTTTGCTTATTTTCATTTTTTAAATATGAGTGAATGGTTGTGGTTAGAAGATTAATTTTTCACTAAAATTCTTTTTTCGTTTCCATTAACGATTTCGTGTACAAAATTGCCATTTCGGTTCCGAGTAAACGCCCCCATTATTTTACATTGTCTTCATTGGCTCATCATGTCTCATCATATGACCGATTAAGCTGACCCGTGTTCTTCTTAAAATTTCAATAGTATTTCTCTTGTATGCAACTCTTTGTTACATCACTCACTCGGTTCATCAATTTTTCCTAAATCATGTCTTATGCATTGAAAAATTAATAACGACAAGCTACACAGTGGGATCGGGTTGGTATGGTGGCTAAGGTACTGGCCTCCCATCTCAAGGGCCCTGGCTCGTTTCCCGGCAGTGGCCGATTTTTCAGTGGCGAACCGGTCCCCACTTGAATGCCTAGTGGGGGGCATTTCAGGTGCATTACTACGTCCGTTGGATGGGACGCTAAGCCGTGATCCCCTTAGTACCTGTCGTTAAGAGTAGGTTAATGCTGACGCTGGGTTTCTCTCCACCTTTCCTCCATTACCTAAAATGTACCTAACATTAACCAATTACCCACCTGTCCTAAATACCGCAAAAGATCACAACTGTCAGTCGTCTCCCCTGAATAACTAACAAACTAACTACACTATGTCCAGTCTTAGACAGTTCAATTATAAATGCCATAGTTTTTTCTTGTTTCATCAAGGACACTCTCATCTAAATGCTGGCGTGAGGTACGACTGCTGAGTATTAGTGTGTGTGGAACAGAATACGACTGATCTGTGTGCGGTGGTGGAATCGAGTGTAAGGTTTTATCGGCAGGGGTAGGTGCTGATTTCATACGCCAGCGGCTCCGCGGAAGAACATCTACATCTACATAATACCCTGCAAGCCACCACAAAGTGTATGGTAGGGGGTATTTTCTCACCAAACATGCACTACGTATCATGCATAAAAAAGGAATAGTATTAACATACTAGTCAGAACTTCACCTTTTAAAAAAGATAGAAATCGCAAAGAAAACATGCAAAAAAATAACCGGCGGTTAAGGAGGGGTGACTGAGATTGGGAAAGGTGTGAGGGACGGGTTGTATGTACATGAGAAGAACTTGGGTAGTGGGGATTGAAAAAGCGAAAGAAGAGGGTGGGGTAGGTGAGAGAGAGGAATGGTCAAACTAGTCACGTGACGGGGTCCATGGCCGCCCTGGGGCGGGTGGCGTGATGGGAGGAGGAGAAGAGCGGGAGGGGGGAGAGGGGAGAGAGGGGGGGGGTGGGAGGGGAGGGCAACCAAGTGGTGCTGTGAGGAGTTCACTTTATAAATATCACGCTTCCTTTCCGCCGGTACATTTTTGGAGCGCCAATGCTCATTACGGAATTGTAAGTCTCTTTATGGTTCACATTTACATCTACACGATACCCTGCAAGCCACCGCGAGGGTGTGTGGCAGGGTGTGAAGATCACCAAGCATGAACTACTACCATGCAAACAAGCAACTATACATCTACATCTACATTTACATAATACCCTGCAGGCCACCATAAAGGTGTGTGGCAGGGGGTGAACTCTCACGAAGCATGCACTACATATCATGAATAAAAAAGGATTAGTACCTGTATAGGTACTGTTCAAAACTACACTATTTAAATAAGATAAAAATAGCAAAGCATACATGCAAAAACATGCCATTAGTTGGGTTAGCTCTAAGTCCTTATACCAACATGCAGCTACCAATGTTATCCATTGCTACACTCGTACTGGATATATTTACCGTTATTCATATCCCTAATTGTACGAGGAAAAAAGGACATTTTGAATCTGTCAGTTCGGCAATCAATTTCTCTAATATAGTGATTATGGTCCAGTCTACCATAGTAAGTTGGGGTCCGCAAGATAAAATTTTTAACATCATCACTGAAAATATGGTCTTGGAATTTGTTTAAGAGATTAAGTCTTAATTTAACCTGAGATCTGACAATAATTTCCAATTTAATTCATTTATTAGACTGGTTACGCTACTAAGGTTATCATACCGTCCCTTTACAAATCTTGCCGATCTTCGCTGCACACGTTCAAGTTCATTATTTAGACCGATTTCGTAGGGATCCCATACACTGGCAGCATATTCCAAATGAGGTCTAACTAGGGTCTAACTAGCTGATTTCTCGTACATGATCGTCACATTTACCCAGTAGGTACTCTTTGGACGAATCCCAGTTTACGATTCGCTTGACCCATTATTTCACGTATGTGTTTACCCCAGGAAAGATCATGTGTCATCATAGGGTCTCATGCAACTAGATTGTTAGTATCTATGGTATTTAAGGGGTTAACTCACTTGCTTTTCAATATGGATAGTAGTTTGCAACACAAGTAAAGTTGTTTCCAACCCGAAAACCCCTCAATGAACAAACCCGGTTGGTTTGTTCATTGAGGGTATACCTCTTTTCAAATACCGACTAAGATCAACGGTGAGTGAATTCACAATCAGGGCTTGTGGGTGAGTTTTTAGTTAAATCATCTACATCTACATGTACACGAAACCCTGCAAGCACCAAGAGGGTGTGTGGCAGGGGGTGAAGATCACCAAGCTTGCACTATAATCATGCAAACATGACACTATAGGGTCTAAGGCAACTAGACTTTTATTATCTACATAACATTAAGGGATTGGTTGTTAATACATGCATCAGACATTACAGACTACTGTAAAATATTTCGTCTACCTATCTCTTTGCTATGCTACTTATTTGTTCTCTTGTAGTGTGGGGGGAAAATGCCATTTTGAATGTATCAGTGGGAAATCACGGGGGAAAAGTAGTAGTTAGTTATTCAGGGGAGGTGACCGACAGCTGAGGTCATTTGCGCCATTTATGGTAGGTGGGTAACTGGGTAACGGTAGGAGTTTTCAGGAAACGGAGGAAGGGTGGAAAGAAACCCGGCGTCGGCATTATCCTACTCTTAACGACAGCCGCCAAAGGGACCACAGCTTAGCGTCCGGTCCGACGGATGGAGTGCTGCACTTGAAATGCCCTCCACTAGTCACTCAAGTGGGGACCGGTTTGCCACTGAAATTCTTCGCTGCTGCCGGGAATCGATCCCGGGCCTTTGGGATGGGAGGCCAGTAGGTACTCTAGCCACCACACCAATCCGATAAGGGGTCAGTTCTTTTTCCCGTTCCTGTTTCCCAGAAATATGTTATTCCCGAGACAAATACCCTACTGCGTTTCTCTGGAACGCGTCCAATGACCCTCATAAGGATTTGAACTTACGACCTTCTTTTCATCTATAACTTCATAAAAACCTGCCAGCCATCACTATGGTGTGTGGCGGGGGCTGAGCCATAACTAGGCATGCGTTATCAATCATAGAGAATACGAAGTAGTATTTTTTTGCAATCATTAAAAAACTTATCCATGCGTACACAACTACCTACTTATTGAAAATATATATTTATGATAATGGTTATACACATTAGAAATTTTGCACAAATATGACAGCAGTAGATCTCATTCCTTTTTGTAGCTTAAGAATGTGAAAAAATCAAACTAATTAGTAAATTGATAGAAGGGGTGGTAAGGGTGGTATTGTTTGGAGGTAGGGAATTGGGTTATATTAAAAAAGACATGAGTGCGTACAGCGGATGATTATTAAGGATGGGAATATTATTAATCTTATCTACAAGAGAAATACGTAGGAATGGAAAATTGTTCTGGATTAGTTTGGTCGTTAAGAGAAAAACTCATTTTCGCCAACGTTTCGCCTCTTTATTGCGACTTCATCAGGGCTTTTGGTTACAATTTTTTTATATTTTTTTATAAAAACAACTGCCATCAAAAGCCCTGATGAAGCCGCAATAAAGAGGCGAAACGTTGGCGAAAATTGGTGTTTGTCTTAACGACCAAACTACTCCAGAACAAATTTCCATTTCTACATAAAAATATAGAGGTCGATAACATACTTCATTATAAGAAATATGCAGGAATATTACACAGTTAAAGAAGTTTGCATGCAAGAATGCAATATGGAGAAAACAGAATGTCCAGTTTTCTATTTATGCTAACGTTATTTAGGACTTTTGGCTGAATTTTTATGTATAAGGAATAAAATGAAGGGTGTTCATGCACCATGGATATGCAACAACCAATATCAATATGGTTTGATTATGCCACAGTGAACTTCTCAGAAATAGTTAATCCCTATCGCGCATTAGATGTCTCGATTTTTTCGGAACTACTTGAGGGAAGAATTGGTATGGTGTGAATGCATGATACATATAAGGTGGGAGAGCAATACGTTGCTTTCTTTGTAAGCGAGCGATTCACCGACCGGTTTCTTAAATTAACGTCAATATCGCGGGACCAATAAGAAGCTTCGAAGAACAAGGTTACCTTATGCAGGAAAGAAGAAGAGGCAGGGTATATTACTTTATGGCGGCTATCTGACTAGGCTTATAAGATGTATGGGAACGAGATTAAATTACATGGTGTACCGACATCACAGTGTCAATTACGAGAATGCTTGAATACAAGGGGTCATATAGTTTTTTGTTTGCGCCGCATAATCTATATATATAAAAATGAATGTATGTGTGTGTGTGTGTGTGTGTGTGTATGTCCTTTATGCATTACTACACCATTCATCGGATCGCCATGAAACTTTGGGAAGTTGTTGAGTACATTCCCGAAAAGAGGACTACGGAATCGATATTTCAATATCGATACTTTATCGATATAATATCGCGAAAGTATCAATAAATCGGTACATTATTGATACAAAATTGAGGTGAAATTATTTAGTTTTTTAAAAGGAATGTATCGTTGCAATATCGATACTGTATCGAATGTATATAATGTGTTTGTCCTTTATGCATTAATACACCATTCATCGGATCGCCATGAAACTTTGGAAAGTTGTTGAGTACGCTCCGAGAAGGTTTCTATAAAATAGATAATTCAATATCGATACTGTATCGATATAATATCGATAAATATATGGATACATCGATACATTATTGATACAAAATTGAGGTGAAAATATTTAGGTGTTTTTTTCTTCAAAGTTTTATAAAGTATCATTACAATATCGATACTGTATCGATACAATATTGATAACTTCATGCATTACCACAACATTCATCCAATTTCCATGAAGCTTTGGTTAGTTGTTTTGTTCACTCCATGAAGGTTTGTACAATATCGAGAATACAATATCGACACTGGAGACGGGATGTGCATTCCATTGAAGTTGCAATTCATTGAAACACTCACGTGCAACATATTCAAATCATCCGGCATGGGACAAATATTTCAGAAATGCCAACTTATTGCTTGAGATGAATGCACACTGGTGCACAAAGCATCGCTCGAGGCTCTGGATCGATCATTGCAAGATTTCCGTGGAATCCTGAGACCATTTGAGAACGCATTAATATTGCTTGCACGACATTTCAGGCAAACATTACCTGTAATTCCTCGATTGACACTAGCGGATGAAATAAATGCTTGCCTGAAATATTCTACTTTGTGACGACATGTAAATACGTTAACATTATATACAAATATGCGTGTCCAGCGGCAAAACAATCGATCAGCTGAGATATATTGTATACCCATAAGAATTGTGAAATTAAACATACTATAAACGTGCGCTTTCCATTTAACCAGAATGAGCCACAGCAACGCGTGGCCGGGTCAGCTTGTCTGATATAAAATATTCCCATTCGCGTCTCTGTTTTTGCCGATGTTTCATTTAGTTCGGTCTCACTATGGTGCATTAATGCTCGATCGTGTGGTAAAATCCATTTTGCTCTAAATTAATAGCATAATGGTAATCTCAATCCCATATCAGTCCTACGTGGATGCACCTAGAAAATTATCAGCTGGAATCGAAGCCTTGTTCTAGGAATAAATTCAAAAATAATATTTGGTTTTGCGTTGAAGACCTTTGGGTTTGCTAGGAAGGCCTGTGCTTCTATATGGCATAAGTAGATGTCTAGAAGAGAAGTTGACCCCGGGATGAAGATCTCCGATGTTAAGCGTAACAGGATGTTGAATTTTTTTGGACACCTGAACTCACGATGGATACAAGTAATAATCATCACAATACAAATAATAATGGATGCAACTAATGGATACAAGTGGGCTCACCAAGAGGATGCGCAATCACATGACTAGATTAGAGACAACGACCACTTGGGTACAGTAGTATGAAAATAACTTAGCAAACCAGAAATAACGGAGCCACTGGTCCTCGATAAAGAGAAACAAACGAAGCAGGCAAGTGTCCTCTATTGGACAAAATACTGAAATAGACAAAGAGGAAGAAGAGGGTGATGACAGAAGGTAACTAAGAGAACGAAGTTATACATGGTAGGAGAGGAAAAAGGGACTCTAACGAGCAAATCTGATAAACTATGAAACTAAGGAGTTTAGCAAGTTCGATGGATGGCTAAATTCAGCCGAGGAAGAGAAAGAAATAGCCTTTCTTGGAAGTGATATTGAGGCAAATACTACTCTTTTACTCTCTCTTAACCGTTCGTGAAGTGTGCACTTATACACAAAGACAGCCTTGAAAGCAGAGCAATTTAGGGATAAAATAAAGGAAAACATTCATGAATACAACAGGATACAGAAGTTCATTCATAGAAATGATGATATTTGATGATAAAATACAGTTAGAACTATATTTTATACCGGAATAATGTAGTGAAATTGTCTTAAAATGTCAGTATATGTGTGGAGGTAAGTGAGGCTTTCATTTTTTTACGACAAAACGAACTGCAGAAAAATACCATCACCAGAAGGGGTGTGAAAAACCCGCCCCTGCGAATGATGTAGTAATTCCAGTCGACGCTACCAAGGATCATGGGATTGAGTGATTGGGAAACGGAATGAAGAAATAAGAGAAGCCTCATGGAGCGGGAGTTTATCGTGGGAATGCGAGACGATACTGTTCAACAAGTGAGAGCTCGATGCCCATGTTCTATTTATCGAGAACGAATCTCAAGCGAATATACACATCAGTAATCTCAGACCTCAGTCACGCTTCTGTACGCTGAGAGGGCGAAGCGGCATTGCTCATGGGGAGAAGCGTATCATGTTGCTTTTCCTTTCGAACTTCCCGCCTTTAACGCGTCGTATAACGGTTGCTGCTGGCGAATATGTTCCTCCCTTGCTTTATTTCTCAACTGCAAATGCTGCTTTCCAAGATAAGGTGTGTCTTTAAACTCGCCTTGAGATATTGCTTCTCTGTTTCAAAGCTTCTATTCTACTCATTACGACAAAGGGTAATAAAGCGTTTATAACAGCTCCTATTCTACTTCAACAAACTCTTTTTTTATTACGAGCCTTATGACATAATTTATTCTCTTTGATCCAAACTTTTTCACTTTACTTAAGCTTTGAAAACATTCTTAAAGATTTATTTACTAACAATTTAATTAAAAAGCAGACAGTTTTCGAGGACTTGGGGCCCATTATTTTCATGCACATTTCGTAACCCTTGCAATAATTTCAATTCGTATGAGAATCATCTTCGAGTCACTATCCTTTTAATAATCGTCGCCATCTGCGGTCATTAATTTAAGATCAATTTAACGGAGCCCTTCGCTTGACTTCTCAATCGGTTTACCTCTACACACTCATTTCATTCTTCTGTCTTACATCCTTCGCTACATGCTAAAATAATATAATCTGAAGTATTTATATGAAATTCTTACCGTTCACTTTTCTCAAGACGAATCTCTCCATAAGACCAGTAAATGTCAAAGTGTGTCCAGAACGTTCACCCATATTCGTTCAATGATTGAGTGTATTGAATTATATAAGATCAAATTAATATTTATATGGTAATTAGAAAATATCTAAAAACAAAGGCATGTGTGAGTAAAACTTAAGCTCTACTTTAGACCAACATAACATGAAATTTCATGCACCATGACGCTGACATTTCACGGTGCTGTGAAAAGTAATATCCGCAATATTTACTTTACTATGACGTTCCCGCCGGTACGATCTATGCACTATTTTCCACAATGCCTTCCGTTGAATTTTTGTTGTGGTGAATTATTTCACCTTCATTAATTCCATCACTTGGCCTCAAGATTTGGGATCACATTCTACCTAACCTGATAATATTGCCTACGCGTAGACCTCATTTAAATGTTCTAATTTGTTGCCCCCAAATGAACACGTTTTTGAATGTGAACCGTGATAAAAAATAATTTTTTTCATACTTATCATACATATCATTTCATAATTCTCAGCCTAGGTCTTCCATTGCGATCATTATTCAATATTCCCCCAACGATTGTCTTCATGAGATGATTGTCTAAGGATCTTTCTATCAAGACTGTTCCACCTTCGTTTGAGAGTATTGCCAGACCTATGTCTTCTTCATCTCAGTGAACCCTCGTCAAGCACATCTAAATGGGAACCGGTATACTCCAATCCTGTCGCGATCTGAATTCAAACCTGGACCTACAAAATGGGAGGCCATTATTATTGCAACCACACCAATCCGATCTCAATCATCTTGGTTCATTCAGTCAATTTTCATCATTATTCAATTACACCGTACTTCAAATGTTACTTATTATGTGGAAAATGTTTTTTTTCCGAGGGCTCAGGGATCAGTTTCGATTCCCAGCTGAGGCAGAGATTCTAATCCGCATCATGGTCCCCACTTGGGAACGATGTGGAGAATATTTTAAGTTCAGTGCTCCGTCTGTCAGATTGGACGCAAAATCGTGACCCCTTGGCACCTGTCGTTCGGAGTTGGCTGATTCCAATTACGGGTGTCACTACAACCTTCCATCTTTCACTGAAAAATTCCTACCAACCTCAAAATTTGCTTGTTTATAATAATAATGAAAATTAAGGCTTTAGGATATTGTGCATTATACCCTGATCTCCTATTAATCATTTACTCGCCTTCATTTTTTCAATTTTATTACAGTAGCTTGGTTTCAAGGTTAGTTAAAGTGATAATGCAACATTTTCATTCGTAATTAAGCCATAAATCGTCGAATAGATGCGATCTATTGTCATGGTCTATTGCCAAACTTCACGAAAATGGCCTTTAATTTAGGGCAATCAAATGCTAACGCCGGGTTTCTCTCCACCCTTTCTCCGCTCCCTAAAAAATTCGCACCTCTACCCAATCAAGCCTATCTTAAATTGTGAATATGACCTAAGCTGTCGGTTACCTCCCCTAATCAAAAACTATTCTAATACAGATTTTATTTTCTATACCTATCACCTATATATATCCTATACCTATTTTGATAAACTCGGGTGGTTAAAAATACAAAACAGGCGCCTACTCAATGAGACAACTTTCATTTACAAAATAATAACCGCACAACTCCCCACATACTTGTATGAGAATGTATTGTACAATGCTGCGACAAATAAACGCCCAACGCGCCACATGGAAGAACTTTATGTACCCCTATATCGATCATCTGTTTATGATAGTTCTTTCCATGTCACCTCTTGCGATACATGGAACCACTTGCCTGAAGCTATTAAAAAATGCAAAAATGTCAATACATTTAAAAATGAATATTATAAAATGTTGTTTCATCTGCGTCAATGAATGTGCCACTTTGTGTAACACCTAAAATATTTTCATTTATAGTGTTTCTTTTATTTTCTTTTTGCAGTCTCTGCTTATTGCATTCCAATGTTGTTGTAATATAATAAGGGATTTAATATTGTTACCTTTCGTTTATATTAATGTGCTGTCATCCTGTCATGGAATTAATTTCATGACTCTGGATATGTATTAATTATGTACAATCATTTGTGTTCCTAGGGGACGAAATCGTCCCGGAATAATAAAATTCCATTCTATTCCTATCGCCTCCTGGCGATATTTGTGGATGCTTTCCAATTCGTATGCTGAGTGACTGGGGTGGAATACCCTCAGGGTCATTATCGAAGGGGAGAGGGATTCCGAACTCTGCCTCCGCCCACGCACCGTCCGCCCACGCAACCTTAACCCTTCCTCGCCTCCTCCCCACCCTCCCTCCCCCTCCCCCGAGGTCACGTTGCCTCAGTAGGTCATGGGAGAAGAAGCGATTCCGTGGGTCGTCCCAACAGAAATCCCCCTTTACTCTGGTGTCTCGTCCTCAGAGCATAACTACGTTGGCATGCTGAGCTAGGATCCATTCTTATAATGTGATACCTCGTCTAACGAAGATAATTTGTTCTGGATGCAACCAAATATTAAAGGATAAGTGTTAATAAATATAAATTCGCACACGAAAGTGGGCGAAAACTCGTCTAAGGCTGAAATAAACCTCTACCCACTTGGATGAAAGGGATGGAAAATTGGATGAAAAACTTACGATCTTTGAACTTTTATAATTTAGGTAACAGGTGGAGTTATTCCCCTTCTCCACCTACGGTGTCCCAATCCTCCTTGTTTCGCTCGCTCTACAATTAATTTATTAATGTTTGCCAGTATGCCGGTACATTTTTCCAACAAGTTCTTATAACCCTATCTTCCCTTTGTATTCCAATGTGAATCAAATTAAGCAAATTCTTTGGTCGTCAAGGTGAAGGTTTTTCAAAATCAAATCGTATAGGGGCATATATTTATTAAAATTTTCCTGATATGGACCAGAAAACTGTATATCATGATAATAATTGGTTTTTTATGGTTCTTTATTCTTTTTGGCTTTCATCCGGTGTAATTAGGTCAATAAAAATAATGTAATGCTTGAAAAGAAGATAATTCTCCATGATGAAAAACCGATTATACCGTGTGTTCCTTTGGAATGCTGGAAAGCATGCGAAGTCGAACCCGGAACATCAGGTGAACAGATTACCCCATAATCTGAGGGCTGACGATATATAATAATCCTTCAAGTTAGAATGCCATGCCATGCCAGAGAGTTCATCCCCTGCCACACACCTTTATGGTGACTTGCAGGGTATTATGTAGATGTATATGTAGATGTACTTTACTGCAGTAGGCTTAAGGTGTCGGAGAGGCGTGTGGAAGTGAAGGGGGTTGCGTGAGCGTTGGGGTCAGCCCTCAAACGACTTTGCTCTCAGCGGTCAGCTTCAGACTCAAGTGTCCACACGTAGTCGGAGATGACCTTCCAATATTGAGACGGTGTCGATCATCAGATCTTATCTCCGGCCATCAAGGGAAAGTTTTCCGTGTTCAACCGTCTGAGCTTGAGACGAATATAATACGGAGGAAAAGTCACCTTGGTTTCTATTAAATCCTGCAAAACTTGTATTCTCTCTATGCCATTTTCTGTGACTGAAAAATGAAGAACTTATGTCTGTTTTCTATTGCTGCTTCGCAATACTTCATGCCACTTCAATCAGTAACCTATTTTATTCAAAAATAATTATTTTACTATGAATTTGCTGATTTTTCCTTTCGTCAATTGTCTATATGTTTCACAAAATAGATTTATAGCAAATAAGATGAACATATTTCAAAGCGAAACAAGATAAAATATGACTTGGGTGGGTATTGAATTGCAGTAATACTATCCAATGGCCGATGAACATTTATTCTTCAACAACTAAGCTTAACACCAGAAAATTCATCCTGATAGGTTGCGAAGAGGGTAAAGTCTATTTAAATTTATAAATTTCAGCCTCACTAAGTATTAAATGAATCATTAAGTTTGATAGACAATAGCCAAACTCTCGAAGATATTGATCTACATCTACACAATACACTGCGATCCGCCATCAATCATAATCCACTCTCTGTTATGAAATACTATTCTTAATCAATGTTGCATCACTTAAGTTCCCTTAAGCATTTCAGCATGGCTCGGCATTTATGTGATCAGAAGTAATGTTTCTGAAAAGTAAAAAATAAAATTTGATGCTGCATGGCAATGACTTAGAATAAAAATTTGAACATAAGTATTCTGCTAAGTTTTGTCAATTGGTTTTCAATACTCTACATTTATCGGTGTCACTAGATTATTAGCGATTGGATTCAAATGAGTTATTTTAAAAAAAGTTTGGGGACACGTTCAAAGAAATATTAAGCCTCCCATTACAGATAACGGCAATGTGTGCAATCGCATTTCTGAAAGTTGATATCCAATGCGGAGAACAATTTAAACATGCTACAGCGCGGTGTAGTATACATGTATCAGTGAGTTCCAATCCCTCTGAAATGAATCATTTTGCAAAGTAAAAATGTAACAATTTAGAAATCAACATAACAAATGGCATATTAGCATGCGCACCTCCGTAAGTTTTTTGTAATTGTTAATCAGCTGATGAACTTCCCGGCAAAAGCTTTTCATGCCTAAATCATAAACAAAGGGGGAAATTTATAACCTCTTTTTGTGCTTTCAAACTTAAAATTGAACAGTTAATAATATCATGAGAATATTTTCAAGAGGAATCTTTCATAATTACTTCATTTTCTTTAGCTGCGAGCAATTTTCGCCTCGTGCAGTTTGATATCGCATAATTAAATAGCAAACATTTGTGAAAGTTTTTTAGTGATGGTTTATGGAATAAATTACACAACTATCACGGTTGAAAGTTTTTCCGATAGTGATATTTTTACGAGTGAGTCATCAAACGCCTTTGTATTAATTAAAGTCCCCATGCCTAATGAACTGAATCTACCTGGCAGGCGTTAGAACACGACCATCTCCGAGGCGAGATATATCGTGGCCACAAAAAAGAAACGGAATCATCTCCATAAATTATAATTAGCACGGACCTTCCATTTCCACGCAGACACGCCGCAGATTTCGTAGAGGAGCTCCATTTTCCTCGGAGCTCACGTTGCTCTGCTTTTAAGATGGCGTCCTACGCCCTCCGGGGAAGCTGGACTTAATCTCCTCGGAAGATCTCACCTCCCCCCTCCCAACCCTTCATTAATCCCTAGAGGAATCAGCAGGGGGAGGAGGGGAGGAGGAAGGGGAGATGGCAAGGGGATCGAGGGTAGAGGGGGAATGGGGAATTGCTCTGGCGAAGGGGCAGACCTCGTCTTGCTTGGGGATGGGCTCTTCACGATGCATCGGGCGTCGAACCCGGGCGTCCTTGGGGCAGATGCTGAGGTGGCTTGACCATGGGCCGGTCTGACCCAAGTGGGACGTGGGTTCGGGACGCATTATCGGAGTGGGATCAAAGTGGTGAGACGCTGATGACAAGTCGTTCACTCTACTGGTAGAGCGGTTTCAGTTTAACAATCGATTCTGGATGTGTCACTAGTCCGCTGTACGAAATGAGTATGGCATTGCCAGAGTAGTATAATTAAACTCTCGAGGCTTTTGGAATCTATCATCTAATCATCCACATCAACATGCATCTACATCTACATACACTACATACATAATACCCTACAAGTCACCATAAAGGTGTGTGGCAGGGGGTGAATACTCACCAAAATTGCACTGCATATCAAGCATAAAAAATATTAGTATTTTTATAATGTTTTAAACTACAATATTTAAAAAAAGATAAAAATAGCAAAGCAAACATGCAAAAACATGCTGTTAGTTGGGTTAGCTTCAAGTCCTTATACCAACATGCAGCTACCAATGTTATCCATTGCTACACTCGTATTGGTTATATTTACCGTTATTCGTATCTCTAATTGTACGAGGGAAAGGGGAATTATTGAATCTGTCAGTTCGGCAAACAATTTCTCTAATTTTGCGATTATGGTCCAGTCTACCGTAGTAAGTTGGGGTTCGCAAAATATTTTGACGTCATCACTGAAAATATTATCTTGGAATTTGTTTATGAGATTAAGTCTAAATTTCAATCTGCGATCTGACAATGATTCCCAATTTAATTCATTTAATAGGCTGGTTGCGCTAATAAGGTTATCATACCGTCCCTTTACAAATCTTGCCGATCTTCGCTGCTTACGTTCAAGTTCATTATTTACACCGATTACGTAGGGATCCCATACACAGGCAGCATGTTCCAAATGAGGTCTAACAAGGGAAAAGTAGCTGATTTCTTGTACAAGATCGTCACATTTACCCAGTATTCTTTTGATGAATCCCAGTTTACGATTCGCTTGACCCATTATTTCACGAATGTGTTTACCCCAGGAAAGATCATGTGTCAGTCTTGTTTCAAGATATTTAATGGATTCCACGTTTGTTAATTCATTATTACTTATTTTGTAAGTGATAGGAGGAGAGCTATTCTTTTTCCAAAAGTTCATTAAAAGACAATTTTTAATGTCTAATTATAACTTCCATGCATTTGTTTTCCAGCGATCTGTTACATGGGCGTGTGGTAGGTCACTAGCCAAAGAAATACACTTTGTTAAATAAATTGTTTAAATTATAAATGAAGTTTCATCGCTAATATTTTTGAAATAGCTATACTTGTGTGCGTTGAGTCATGCCTTGTGCGAGGGAAAAACAATGCTTTCATCTATTGGCATGACAGTTAACTGCACTTAGTTTGTCACCTCTGTCTGTCCTACTGATGTGGTGATGAGATAAAAATATATCTACAGTATTTGGCTTGAACTCTAGTATCAGGTGTTATTTTAAATTTTCAACTAAATCACCTTTTTGAAGAACCTTCTAGTCTCTCCGATTTTACAACCAACCTCTTCCAATAGCCAAATGGCATGGTCTGCTCGTTCAAAGCAGTGGCAATAAAACAATCAAGGTAGTAGACAATGCATTCCACATACTCTCTAATATCTGAATGTACAGACTTATCCCACGAAACCAGTCTCCAGAGAGTACTGAGGAGTAAGAAGTAGGGGTGAGTCCTCAAACGTGCACAAGGATCAAATTCACACTTTCCGTAAGGATTTCATTCTTGGATAATTATTTCAACTCGTTCCTAACTGGTAATTTTCGTTTACAGCAGGTTAAGGCTAGTGCCGGGTTTTCCTCCACCGTTCATCCTTACTCCTCCATTCTCAAACCTACTCTTCAACCCCCAGTCTAGAGCGGAAAAGACTTTTAAGAATGGGAGTGTATTGAATTTATATCATGATTTTTATTTGTATTTTACGCATTAATTTGAAATTTATTTGATATTCAAAAATGTCAACCTTCATAATCGAGGTATTCTTTAGTTTTAGAGTGATGAGTTTAAATACAATATATGGTGATTTTATACTCCAGAAATATCAATTTGTCTAATATGATTCCCACTGTCATGTTTTATATTTCATGGAAAGTAATACACTTTTAATTTATCCGTACGATAGATTACCTACCTTGGCGCAGTGGAATTAAATATACAGTGCGGTCTAAATGACTCTCTCTGCCAACAACTAACTAGGGGCCTAACTAGTGAAAGTGTATTTACCAAGTCGCAACCTAGAAACAATATCGATGAACAATGGACCATCCAAAAATTCTCTCTCATAGCCTCACTTGGCATTATTTTATTGATGATGGTTGATGATCGTGATGGATGATGTGATGGAATTTTTTGTTAGCGATTGTGTAGTTAACTAGTTTACTGAACTAATGAAGTTAAGTAGTGATTTAGTGTTAGTGGGCTTCTAGATGCTATTTTTTCCACTACACTGGCTCCAAGTTGGGAATATGTGCGATAGTTCTGAGCATTCGCAGTTTTAACTCCGTTATTTCAATAATCGGTGAACTTTCTAGTAGGTTATACTGGCATATTACCAAATAGATAGACATTAAAAGACGGAAGGGAGTATTTGAGATTTAACTTGACACTGTACTAAGTAAATCAATATTTCTCTTGAACCGACGCTTTTTTTGTTGTATCCAAAATATTTTCACACATTGATGCTAGATATCGTTAAAATTTCAACTTCTAGAATAACGCATCAGTATGATAAAATACCAGGAAATGCAACGGTTTAAATGGCCAAAATTTCAGATATTTGTCCTGGTAATTCGCTATTCTGATTCATTACTATATTTAGCACCTGTTTTGGGAATGAAAGTATTTCGTATTTTGGTACCCTTTGCTTAACGTTTGTTTGCCTGCTTACCCTGCTTGACATCACTGATGGCTTCAGTATAACCGTACGAAAACTGATTTAGCTATTTAAGGCACTTTATTTCACTCAAAACCTTCCATCTGGGCTACACAATCCTCTCTACAAAAAGGAGATAAACGAATTTTGAGCTGCAACAGTGAAACGTGTGTCGTGATTTCGCTGTTTGACTTCCATCCTCGTTTACGACGTGTTAGAAATACGAGACTTTGATGAGAGATGATCACCTTGGAGATCCGCGATTCATTAAACGGTTAATAGAGGGTAATGAAAGGTTCCGTGCACCAAAACCTTCAACGGGCGCCGCTTGATGCTCTAAACCCCAGTTCCCGGCTCGTGACCGAAAGATTAGAAAGATCATGCCCCGGAAGGGTCCATTCCTCAAGCTCGTAAGCGATGAGGCCGTGACCGAGCCTGTGTCGAAAATTTGAGAGCTGCATTCACGAATCACCCCTCATTTGGCTTCATAGTGGGAACGAGGAGGTGAAAGCGACGTGATGGCTTTCGAGCCTACGACAGAGGGATTAGGCTGATGACTGACTTGAAGTTGAGCTTGACTCCAGTCAAGTTAATATAAATTTCCGTCATTGTTTCAGTTAAGTAATAACATTTTTATCGATAATATCTATAGAAATTATTTTTAAGTTGTATTCAATCTCGAAGAATACATATCTTGGGACTTCACCAATCTTTGTTTTTTTAATTGGACGGCAGCCAATAGAGGTGGATATAAACCGGTTTATAGTTTTTTGTCAAACTGTTTCTTGATATGAGAACCGTCATTGATACTCCCCTGTCACTAACGATCATGTCAAATGGTCAGCGATAAGGGATACTTAATGAAATATACCTGTCAGGAAACTACGTTCATTCAACTACCCTATAAATTATGGAATAAATTAAACTGGGCATTACAAATTAGATAAGCAGGTAGTAGGAAATTTGGAGTATTGCAGTCCCAAATACGGGGTTTACTGGACACAATGAAATTGCACCCCAAAGTTTTATTTTATTTATTAAACCCTATTACATAAAAATATTTTTTTCTAACAATAATTATACATTCGAAAGCTTAGCCATGCTTCTGATAATTTTTTCATCACTTTTGCGTCCTTCTTCATCGAAGAAATCGGCTGTCATTGTAATGACCCAATTTGATATTGGAATTCAGGAGAACACACACTATTTGATTGTTTTTCACATAAATGTATAGACTTCTATGAATCAAAGGTTTAGATTTGTAAATAATATCAATGTCAAGAAACTATTACATAAATGACGTATGGTTGGTTGCATGCTTCAAAGGATGAAATGGCATTTACGCATTAGAGCAGTAATACAACGAATCATTAGTTGATCAGTCTAAACTAGTCTATGTGATCGAATTGATATATGGGCTAAAAGATAGGTAAATGTTTCTCTGAATGTGTTGAGAGAAAGTTAAGAGTTGTATGCACATTGCCCTTGGTTTAAGATCTCACAGATATAGTTTAATAGTCTGTGAGATTGATTTAAATTTTCGTCGAGATTTACTGCACATGAATTCTCAAGTATTAATGAAAGTTGATGGGTTCTACATTCTGAAAGAAACCGAAATACTATTTAATAGAATTTGGACGATGAATGCTAAGCATCTATAGTCTGAGATCTAAGACTATTGCTTATTGGACCATTATCTACGGAATCATATGTAGGTCTTCTTTTTGTAATCCGCGACATCGTGAAATACGCGCACCCCAATTCTTGGGTTGGCTTACAAGAAAAAAAATTTTCTCCTAAAAAAATTAATTTTTCCCAGTGTGACTGCCGCTTTTTGTCACAAACTGAAAGTAAGTTCTTTAATAAAAATCATGCGTTCAAACTTAGCATTAACATACATCTTTCTTACGAAATTGTTTGGTTGTGTGATAATACTGCAGTTTATTTTATTAAGCATCTTTTTATCCTCGCAACCCCCAAGCATACGGCTCTTACCATTGTGTAACAAATTCTTATTCACGTCTTAGTAATGCAGCTTTATGTATGCCCGTACTCAAAAGCAGCTATCTATTGCAGGGCGAATGTTGCTATAGTTATCTGAGACCTGTACATTTTTTTAAAGCAATTTTGAAAATGTGTCAAGCCTCCTTGCAGTAGCTCATCGAAGACAATGTAGATGATATGTAGTGCAGCGTCAGCGCTACAGTCCCTAAAGTGTATTGTCTTCATTACGATCTATACACGCTATAGTAGATCCCCGCTTTACTTAGCTTCACTATCCGTGGTTCAACTATACGTCACACGATCTATGATACCAGTGATCCACTAATTCGCCATCTCGTTCCGTTCCGTTACGATTGTCTAGCAGCCATCATTAGGCAAGTGATTAATTAATTGTTAATTAGAGAAATAATCCTGGGGAAGAAACACATGAGAAGAGTTTCGTAAATCTACAAAAATAATCAAAACTTTTAGAAACATGAACGTGGATTATTCATGAAAAATTTATTTTTGGAATTTTTATTCGAGCATCATCTCTGACTATAGTAAAGGTAAAAGTACGTGGTTGATTCCACAATTTATTTAGATAGACTCTACCGGTTTCAACCTTTAACAGTCATCATATACATTTACATCTACATAATACCCTGCAAACGACCATAAAGGTGTGTGGCAGGGCTAGAATTCTCACCAAACGTGCACTACATATCATGCATTAAAAAGGATTAGTATTAATACACTAGTCTAAACTACACTATTTAAAAAGATGAAAATAGCAAAGCAAGCATGCAAAAACATGCTGTTAGTTGGGTTAGCTTCAAGTCCTTGTACCAACATGCAGCTAACTCTACTATTCATTGTTTCATTCTTATTGGACATATTTACCGCTATTCATGTCAATAAATATACGAGGAAAAAAGGACATTTTGTATCTGTAAGTTCGGCAATCAATTTCTCTAATTTTATGATTATGTTCCAGCCTACCATGTTAAGTTGCGGTTCGCAAAATATTGTTAACGTCATCACTGAAAATATTTTTTTGGAATTTATTTCGGAGATTGTCTAAATTTCAACTAGCGATCTGACAATGATACCCACTTTAATTCATTTAATAGACTGGTTACGATAGTATAGTTATCGTACCGTCCCTTTACAAATGTTGCTGATCTTGGATCATCGGAAGGAGCAGGTCATCATTACTCCTGATGATGACCTGTAATGGTTGAAACCGGCAGAGTCTACCTAAATAAATTGTGGAATCTTATTTTTACGATGTCTAAATTCCACCAAGTAAACTTGCCGATCATCGATTTTATTCTGACTATAGTGCTTTTGACTTTCTTGCTGTGTTAGTGTGGGGTAAACTCACATATGTCGTTTCAGTCTTCAGGCTCGTACCATGGATTAAAACTCGAATCTGTCTGAAAGCCTTAAAAATGTCCAGACTTTCCTAATCAAGTCTTTCCAATGGTAGAGTGTCATTTCCCCTTCTATTGTTTGGTTATTTTACGTAACGCGCTCTTTCCTCATTATCTCATAGTTTTAGTACACATAAGGAGACAATTTACTCTTGAGGTCATTGCACTATGAAGGGAAATTGGGTAGTCGGGGAATGCTAGGGATTGGGATGAGAAAGGGCAAAGAGATACTCGGGGCCTGTACAAGTCTACTTGAACGAATAGTGTTTGGGTGCCCTCGGTTTAAATTTCCATATGATAGAAGGGGAACGGACTTTTTGATCTTTGGGAGAGAAAATTAACATCATTCGAGCTATGAGAGATAAATACACGGTTGGGAGAGGGGATATTCAGGGAACGCAAGAAGATTGGTGCCAAACTCTGCGTTGACATTAGTTTGCACTTAATGAATGACGCCAAGAGGTCAACAATTTAAGGTCCCATCTAGCAGATGGAGTAGGCACTGCGAGATTGAGTGAATGAGGTGGCTTGTGTATCTATCTCGAAGGCCTGAATTTGAATCCCAGCTGGAACAAATTTTTCATCGGAACTCCGCTTCTTAATTGGCTGTTAATGGAGACAACCTAGAGTTCAGTACACCGTCCGATGGATGGGACGCTTAACCGCGGACCCCTTGACTCCCTGCGTCAAGAGCAATCATATGCCGATGCCAGGTTTCTTTCCTCGATTCTATGAAAAATTCCTGCCCATATCCAATTGCCCACTTATCCCAAGCGGCGTAAATGACCTTAGCAGTTGGCCACATCCTCTGATCAATAGCACGAAGTGCAGCTCCATACGTTCTCTTAATATTTCACTCAAGTTGGTATCGTTGCATCATTAAAATACCTATGCTACAGCCGGGTTTTGAGACCGGGCTACCTGGATGGGAAGGCAGTCGTTTAGCCGTCACACTAATCTGAAACCCAAATTGACTCACGTTTCAACTTAGGCGTATTTTAAGTGTGGGAACGCTCTGAATCCGTGATTTGGTCCGAGATCCTAGCGTTCAAAAAGGTACATGTACATCTACATCTACATAATACCCTGCAATCCACCATATAGGTGAGTGGCAGGGGGTGAATTCTCACAAAACATGCACTGCATATTATGCATAAAATAGGATTAATGTTATTATATTAGTCTAAACTTCACTATTTAAAAAGATAAATATAGCAAAGTAAGCATTCAAAAACGTGCTGTTAGTTGGGTTACCTCCAAGTCCTTATACAAACATGCAACTACCTATAATATGGATTGATTCACTCCTATTGGATATATTTACCGCTATTCATATCCCTAATTGTACGAGGAAAAAAGGACATTTTGAATCTGTCAGTTCGGCAATCACTTTCTCTAATTTTGTAATCATGGTCCAGTCTACCATAGTAAGTTGGGGTTCGCAAAATATTGTTAGCGTCATCACTGAAAATATTATCTTGGAATTTATTTAAGAGATGAAGCCTAAATTTCAACCTGCGATCTGACAATGATTCCCATTTTAATTCTTTTAATAGACTGGTTACGCTAGTATGGTTATCGTATCGTCCCTTTACAAATCTTGCCGAGGTAGAACGTGGTAGAGGGAGGGAGTAGGACTACTATAGATAGCGCGTTTTCACTAAGGTCACGGGCATCTCGCGTGGATGCTTGATACCGACCTCTCCGCTCCTTAGGGAGGCCATCCAGCATCCGGCGAAAGATCCAACGCCACCTTTGACGCACTGGGCGGTGCCTTTAGGGGGAACAGGGAAACGTGGTGTGGGGTTAGATAGGAAGAGGAGAAACGCTCATAAATGGGAGAGGGAGTGTTGAATCATTCACGAGGGGGGATAGGAGAGAGGGGGAGGAGAGTGGAAGGAGGAGAGAGGAGAGGCGATGGAAGGAAGAGTGTGAAAGGTAGGAGGAAGATGGATAGAAAATGAGGGATGGGGAGGGAGAGAAAAGTGGATTGGATGGTACCGAGTGTAAGTGAAAGAATTTGAAGAGTGAGCGACGGGGAATGTACGAGGGGTACCGTGTTTGTGTAGTGCATTAATGGGTGGGATGGGAGGGTGGGTTTAGGGGGTGGGTAGGAGGAGGGTGGGATTGGTGGGGAAGACGGGGGGGATGGGTGGAGGGGGAGGAGGGAGAGTTGGAGGCCGACGGTAGTGGTGTTTCGGAAAAAAAGGCGCCACCGTCGCTCCTAGAAGTGGGAACCGGTTCTCGAATTCTTTTCCCCTACCCTAACCCACACCCAAACCTCCCCTCTTTCCCGCTCCCCTCCTCGACGAAACCTCGAGGCACTTGTTCCGCTGGTTTTATTTCTCCAGCCTCACCTGCCGTCTCGACCGTATCCAAAACTGCCTTTTCCCCGCCGGCAGGAGACGCCATCTGAACGCCAGCAACACAACTCCCAGAGCGGAAATCGCAGGGCGGAGCGGCCGGAGACATCTACAGGGACATTGCGAAGGGCCTCGGCCACGTCCGATGCGGATTTCAAACTTATGGTTGTGGCGTCAATTGGAAAAAATATTTTGTTTTTTAAGATTCATACAATCATAATGGCTATAAAGGATACCTAACAGGAAGTCATTTAGTATTTTGGTGCAAAGTAGTGCATCTACATCTACGCGATACCCTGCAAGCCAGCGCGAGAGTGTGTGGCAGGGGGTGAAGATAACCAAGCATGCACTGTTGACATGCAAACGAGCAACTATAGGGTCTCATGCAACTAGATTGTTAGTATCTATAGTGTTTAAGAGATTAATACATGCATCGTGCACTACAGACTTCTCTAAATAATTCCCTTACCTATCCTTTTGCTATGGTGCCTACGAAATGAACGAAAAATGATATGCAATGAAATTGGCATCGCACAAAGAAACGGATTGAATGGAAAACTTTCCAATTGCATGTACGGCAGAATGGGATGTGGCCTGTAGCGTATTTACATGAATTAATCAAAGCAATTTCCACAATTTCACTCTGATTGTAACTATGAAACGTATTGCTTTGTGTGAAGCGACCTTTATAGAATCAACTCCGAGTTAGAATTTTAGTAGCTAAATTAAATTCCTCCTTAATAATATCTGGCATATGTAGATATATCATGAGATTCATCAACATCTACGTAATACCCTGCAAGCCAACATGAGTGTGTGTGGCAGGGGGTGAAGATCACTAAACATGCACTATTGGCATGCAACTAGGCTACTACATGGAGACATGCTAGATAATTGGGTCACATGCAGCTAGATGGTTAGTAATATTGCTATATAGTAAACTTAGTAATAAAGGGATTGGTTGTTATTATATTCATCATGCAACACAGACTATTCTAAGAATGTTTTACCAACCTATGCTTTGCTATGCTGCCTATAGTGCTATTTTATGGAATACGGAAAAAATGACTTCTTTTTATGACATTTAAATCTTTCGTTCATGACATCAGACGATCTATCTCTCTAATCTTGTTAATCTGATCAAACCTAGTATAATACGCACAGGTTCTTAATGTATATCTAACGTCATCTGTAAACAATTCAGTTTCCAATTTACCTAAAAGATTAAATCTAAATTTTAACCTGCGTTCTAATAGTCATTCTCATCCCAGTTCTTCTATTATTGATTGAGGGTGGGTGGAAAATGGGGGTACAAAATACTATTGTTGTTGTCTTAAATGCATTGTTTCTAGACTATGTCTTTCATAGGCTGCATTACAGTCAGTTATTGTACTATTATGAAATGTCACAAAGATTGGAATGCATTCAGTAGTCCACAAACAAAATAATTCAGTCATAGGCAATTACAATTTGGTCCCCCATCTTCAATCCACCATCAAAATTTCATAATTCCTTTATGGAATCGATTGAAAGCAGTTTATGTATCATATCTGCAGTTACCCTTTTATAAAACTCTGTGTTTTCAAATACACTGCAACATTATAAATTAGCAACGGAAAAAGTCTATTTTATAATGACAGTGAAGAATTAATCATTCATAATGTTTTTTCGAGTTAGAGACTCAACGGAAGGTTATTCTTATGGTTAAATTAATTACGATAAATTGTCCTGGTTTTACTGAAAATATTCTATTTCCCATACATGAAGATCAACTGATAGTTAAATTCACATATTATTTTAATTTTAGAATGTTTTTTTCTTAAATACATCGAATCTGAGAAAAGTCAAAATACGTACTTTATCCTTTCACATGCTACTATGATCTTTGGATAAGTATTGGCTGTCTCATTTTCACAAAAATTAGAACTGCTAGGTATATTTTGAGAAGGAAATTGGTTTGGCATGTTAGCTAGAGTACTGAACCCGAGCCTTATTATGTGGGCCCGATTTTTCGGTGGTATACTGGTCTCTACTTGAGAGCCGTGTGGAAGCCCATCTCTGAGGCCAGTACTCTGCCCGTTGTATTGGACGTTAAAACGTGGTCCCCTTGGTTCCTTCCGTTTATTGGAAAAGAAATAAAAACGCCGAGTATCTTCCTACCCTTCCCCACCTTCTGAAATCTTATCCACCCAATCAGACACCTACCCTTAATGGTACAACTGGCTTTAGTTACCAGAGGCATCTTCTAATATTGGTAGATATATAAATAGCAATTATTAAAGACTGTATTAATATTTAAATGGTATTAAAATCATTCATCATCTTCAGGGGGTAATTCCAGTAAAAATATGTAATAAAAATACACTTTTTTCTGATACTAGAATTATTGTCTCGTGAGCTGATTGTAAATACGAAGTAACGGAAGTACAGGGTATCTGTATATTAAATGAAATTCTTCCTCAAATGATTTTTATCTACTATTAATGGTGAGATTTATTTCATGTTGTTGAACGTTCTAGGAATATGAGAATTATGAGTGAAACTCAGGAATTTTTAAAATGAATAGAGTATCTGCAATGCCACTGAAAGTGAAGAACTTCTGCAATCACGGTCATAAGATGCGCCAACATGACCCTCGGCTCCATCTATCGGTTGATGGTGAAATCTCGGAGGATCTCATCCCATGTTTTTTAACTTGGAGTGACGGACGCAGCACCATCTCGTGACCTTTTCACACACTCTAGAGAGGATCAAAATCACTCTATCATCTTTCGGCTCAGTTTGATTTTGTGGATCGCCTCATTCTCCTTCTAGCCTATGAATTAAACTTTTGTAAAACTGTGGCCTTTGATACACGTTAATTGAGTCGCTGAATACGCCATTAAAGGTTACTTCGTGATTCATCCTGTGTCAAAAAGGTTGAAAAGTTTCTCCCACGCACAAATTATTTAAGCAAAATTGTGAAGTTGATGGATAGTAAAATTTTCTCACACTTGTGGGGTTATCTAATTGCGGAAGTTGATGAAAATTATCTTCAGAGTACTAAATTATCATTGAGACCAAAGTTTTCCTAAATAAATGACAAATATTCGAGTGGGCAATATTTATAATATTATGTCAGAACATTACAAGTTTTTACCCTCCCTTAATCATTAGTTAAATCCTCAGTTAAGGTGAGATACTTGTAACCATCGATATACTATTAATTGAGGCGATTCTTGTCCGTAACTGTCACTTCTATATTGTATTATGACTTGTGTAATCTTTTATTGATAATTTGAAGCTGTAGAAAAAAGATCATAGGATTTAGAAATAGAAATTTTAATGAACCTTCTATGCACAGCTAAAATTATGTAGTAACAAAGTCGTTTCTGGAGTTTATGTAGGCATATTTGGACCTTTTTCGATGTTATTAATACTATATTATGTGGTGTGGCTTATCCATCAAATGAATTTTTAAATCCAAATATGTTGGAAGAGAACTGCATTAGAAAGTCTCAGAAGCTTGCTTGATAATTAAATTAAAAATTAGAAATATAAGATTAAAATTATTTCCCAATTTTCTTTGAACTAGTAGATAAAATGACTTTGACCAGAAAAGTCTTTCGTGATTATTTTTTATTTGCGTGTCTTTTGACTTACAGTTTTCAATAAAATGTGTGTCATAGTAGTGTCATAGTGCCTTCAGTTGTACAGCATATCCAAAGTGCAATACTGCCTTCAAGGGAAATTCCCCGTCCATGTTAGAACAATAAATTGCATTACCAAGTTTATTATCTAACCGTTTTCATCAGACAAAATTCAGTATAATTCTATAATGAATAGTTAATAGCACACATGTTCTTTCAACTTAATCATGAACAACTGCATCTTCTCAATGCATTGCAAGACATCTCGAGGGCGTGGTTATATATCCCCAGTCAGGTGTTACATCTACATCATATTCATCACTATGTATATGCACTAATGTTTTCACATACTAAATATATAGAGAGCAGTTTGGCTGCGTTTGAAACTGCCGGGATTACCTCGAATAGGTTATCAAGGAGTCAAAAGGTACAAACAAATATGGTCCGCAAATATTGGTGGGTTTGTATCACTCCTAACCACCTCACTCACGGTTTTCCTTTTAGTTTGTGCCATCCATCTTCAGCATAGTTTACCCTAATGAGAAAAACTCAATTAAAAATTAATGATTGAGATTATAATGAGCGATAATGACACGCCAACATTTGCGAACCGTTCTTGTTTGTATCACTTGACTCCTTGGTTACCACTTCGAGATAGTCCCGACGGTTTCAAACACAGCAGCCCCTCAGGGGTAGGATGTAGAGAAGCCAAATTTCCCTCCTGAGATTAAGATTTCTCTAGACGAAAGACCAAAATGGACGGTAGTGTTAGTTCTACTCGAAGGACAAAGCATTGCCTTTAAAATGAACATCTTAAGGGACTGAAGTAGTATTTGGCTTTTTCGTGAAATATATATATATACCGCTTCTCGTATTAGGCACTGAACTCTTGGTTTTCGAAACCAGTGCCAAAACCGTCTCTTCTCACGATATCCTTAATTTCTATGAACTGCAAACATGCACTTCAATGTATTTGGGTAGGTTTTTATACTTTCAAAAAACATCCCTTTTAATCTCCCCTGGATCGTTAGACGTTTTGAATCTCGATCTTATAAAAGTAACATATATTTACTCGGTCGATATAAGATTTTTGCACAGTATGATATGGGGAGTTGATGGGAGTTGAGTGGAGATATCGCCTCTTAAGTGGTTATCCCATGATAAACTCATTAACCCTCCTAGCGCTTGGGACAAGGATAACACATTAGCTGTCCCCCAGAGGCACTCAGCTCTGTTTGCAATGGAGACATCCGATTATATTTTTGGCGGATCCATTTGACCGAAATATCAACAGCTGAAATCGTCAGTTCTGTCAAAGCTAATGCCTAAAACTAATGTAAATAAACCGCGGAAGCAGAGTAAATGCGATAGCATTATATTCATAAAAACTTCCTGATTTCAACATTGGCCATTTCCTGTTTTCATGGATTGCTACGGTCTCTATATATTTATATAAATCCATTTTAAGTGATCCAAAAGTTTTTGAGCATTTAAGCAATGCCACAATTGGTATTCAAGACGTTGCCAATGCTAAAAACGAAGATATTGATTAAGAATTTTATATTTACTATTTTAGACCCATTTAATTTTAAATTTGTTGGAAATAAAAACCAAAAATATCAACTTATTCTACAAAAAACAGAAATACCACATGTGTTTTTGGTTAATATAGATATAATATAATACAATGGTAAATGATGATTGGAAACTGTGAGTAGTAGTTTCAGGCACAGGCTGGAAATAAAGGTACTAATGATTATAAACTACTATTAGCGACATACAAGTCTATTTCAATATCTTTCATGAAATATGCGTAAGATATCCAATTTTATGTAATTGTCATTTAATCTTAGCATCGATATTTCAACTGGAAGGCGTCAGTTTTATGGGGTGGCAGAGAATTCTCCATCGGACCGCTATTGATCCCAGTATTTGTATTGGGTCGGTCGTGAGAGACCGAATCACGGGACTCGATTCTGGTGAAAGATTCATAGACAAACTGGGTCATGAAAATGGACGGGAGCTGTTCATCTACACGTGCGTAATACACTGCGAGCCATCACGTGGGTGTGTGGCTGAAGGTAAAGATCACCAAAGATGCACTATTGATATGCAACTAAAAACATTATTGGAAACATGCTAGAAAATAGTTTCACATGCAGTTAGATGGTTATTTTCATGGCTGATTATATTAGAGTGAAGTTTGCAGAATTAAGTTATCCTATGCTTCTCCAGATCTTGCTGAATGTTAGCAACTGGCAAGGATCACAGGGCTCCAGATAAATATAACAGGAACGTGCGAAGTTGACTTGGAATCAGGTGAGGCCTACAATACATTGCAAGGGACGACCTTGATCGTCTAAGCGGCGTTACTTGTAATATAAATACATAACTGATCCTTTTAAACTAAATGGCGTACATCATCAATTTTTCACTGGTTTTGCAAAATATTTAGGTAACAATTTAAAATATACACATCAAGAAAGTATACTAGGTGCAAAATATTTTTTTGCTGACAAGTCCGAAACCCTAAAACTACTACCTTAGCGAAAAATTAGGATTTTTTGCCTTTGGTTCAAATGGTGACGCTAACATAGGTTAAATTAGCTGGGGGTCGAATTATTTTGAAGATATAAGCATATTAAGATAATAATCTCAATAGAAAAATTTATTTTGTGAGAAGAACCGTAAATTATTAATCCCCTAAAAACCTGCAGGAAAGGACTCCTTGGTAAGTGGATGAAGACTTGGGTGAAAATCACGGAGAAATCATGGAGAACGAATTCGAATCCCGATGAAGTTGCAATTCTTTCTGTGGAATTGAATCCATTGAGAATATGATATATTGTAAATTGTGTCGTATCTCGTTGCTTCTTGTCGCATCGTGTTGCGTCGCTGTTTCATCGCGTCTCGTTCGAATCACGTCGCTAATGGGGTAGCTTATAGCCTGGTCGTTCTCACTCACCTGCATCGCAATATCACGCGGTCCCAACAACGCGGACGGCCCATAAGCGGCCTCTCTATCCTAGCGGTTCGGAGCGATAAGACTAATTGGGGCAAGATCCGCCAGCCCCACTCATGGGAGCTCCGATACCCTCCTGTGGAGAGAAGCTCCCAACAGATGGCGCTCGAATCCGGGCGTGAATCCGAACAAGCAATTGCTTTTCCCGGGCTTGGGTGCTTAATTCCCGCGTGGATCTGTTGAGAGGGCTCGCGGGGGCGGGAAATGGCATATCGCCACAATGGGGAACTTGCATGAATTTTTTTTATTTAACAAGCGGACAGAAAATTATTTTCTCGATTCAACAAAGAAAACTGCATGTAAATCTGAGTTTTCCTTCGCGAGATATTGAATGCTAAATATAGCGACATTTTAAAGCGCGCCAAAAACTCCCTCCCCCCCAAGCCACTGCGAAAGAATACCCGATGACGTCAACAGTGCCGAACAATCGCCCGAAGCAGCTGGGCTAACAGCGCACCAACACGGGTGATTCAAGCGAGCATATTCAACCCACAAATGAGCCCACCACTGATTTTTAATTGAGTAGGTAATCATTTAATGGTATACACTTGATATTTTTCGTCAATAATGAGTAATATTCAGGCAAGATAGTTTAAATCTCGAAAGTTCATCTTACTTTTGCAGTGCCCGCTCCATACATCGACCTAACTCCCTAGCATTGTAATTAGCCAGCGAGATGAGTTCGAGGTGTAAGTATTGTTTAACACCTGGCTGTAAAAATACCTCAACCAAGGTGCCTAATAAACTATTTATTAGGTTGCCTACAAACGCAAGAAGGAGAAGCCTGTGGCTAAGAGCCATTCGCAGAAATCCGGGGGATATTTCGAAGAAAACAGTGGGATTCATCTGTGAAGATCATTTCAACGCAAGTATTGAAATCTACTCAAATAAAATGATAAGCCGTCCAACTAGGGATATGTTGTTAAATATACTACGGATTTACTTGATATTGTTAAAATGACTTTTTAACGCGCGAGTTGGCGCCCGGATTGGTGGAATTTTCTCTGAGCCGGCAAGTTCAGTCTTGTGGGAAAGACTTAAAATTTGCTTGCAAATTTTTGAGTCACCCACATTTCTGAATCGTATTAACCTAAACTAGCGAAGTAAATTCGCTATCGTGACCGCTCCCATGTTAGAGGATTTGTGTTGTAAGTCTCTTGAACATCTGTTGAAACTGATGAAACACATAAAAAAGACTTGAAACTGCCTAGAAATATGTTGAACTCCGTTGTTCCTAAGGCAGGGGCTTCTGACCCAGTTGAAACCATCCTGAAATCTGTGTTGCTCTCTTTCGAAATGCTGTCAGTTGATTTTCGATTAATAATGAAATAAAATTTTTGATATTTTGAGGTACATTTATGAAATGAGAGTAGAAAAATGCAAATAACGAATTATCTTGAATGAGAGAATTATTATGCTCAAGTGCGTATGCATTTAGTACAGGGACAGGCATGCATATCCATCGTCAGCACCGAGGATCATGTGTTGGCATCTGAGAGGAGCTTCTTCACTATCTAAATATAGGTAAATGAGGTGCATTTTAGAAGGATGAATAATTTTAGCAAATTTTATTGTTATGCTTGATATCGATTTGACTTACCTGTACATGATGATCCCGTAATCCCTTATCATTTGTTATCTCTTTTCCAAGATAACCGGAATTCAGTCTAATTTCAAAGGATTAAAGTCTACTATGTGATGTGTTAAGTAACACATGTAATTATGAAAAACACCCACATTTCGCTTACTAAGTAAAAGTTTCGCTTGATGAGTACTTCCCGAGTTTCTCTTGTGACCAAGGTGGGCTGATGATCCTTGTCTAATATGTATTACTAAGTACGCTGGTTAGATGCAGAAAATTGATTGATACCTAAAGCATACTGGAGCTTCTTCAGTCTTAAATAATGGAAACACCTATAGAAACATTAGCCTTTTGCCTCTTAACACATTATAAGTAATATCGTTATGTACACCATTTGCACATTGATGATTTCTATGTTACAACCAACCAACCAACAGACATAAACAAGTTAGATCAAGTGAGTTTCAACCAATGATCAAGGCAGTTCCAACGCATTCTGAAAACCAGCCAGTTGAAGACGGTATTTCAAGAGAGATCTACACAGATTTCAGGATGGTTTCAACAGGGTCAGAAGCCCCTGCCTTAGGAACAATGGAGTTCAACACAGTTCTACTCTATTCTTGTCCCCCACCTCATAATATGCTAACGAATAATACATTTGCGCAAACTCTAAATCCATCTCCATAAACAATAAATAACGAGGGCAATCTCTAGTGCGCCACAATTTCCGCAAATACTGACGATGCCACTTTTCATTAATATATTCACTTAATCGTAGATGCTCTCTTACTGCCTATTGTATTAACAAATGCCAAAGGTGGTATCCAGAGGCAATAATAGCGTTCATACTAAACAATCACACACATAGACCTTCGGCTAAGAATGTAAACAAGACGCGCTTGTGGATACACTACGAAACACATACTGTGAATATTAACACACATTTCGCCACTACTTAGGACAAGAATCAGAGAAACAGGTTGTCATTTGTCATAACAAATTTCATGAGGGTCATGGCATCAATTTCAGGAATGTTATCCGAACGAGCGGCAACATAATCATCCATTTTTCTGAAACCTGAAATATTAGAGGTAAAAAGTCTGTATTTTATCATCCCGAAAGTACATTTTTAATATCCCAAGTAATAATCGTGGCACAAGAAGAATAGGAAAACTTACCCAAGAATAACAGCACATGAACAAGTGACGATGAGCGACTAAATCCTCCACCGAAACAATGTTTACAGCATGCGTTGATGTATTTCCCGACTCGGACGGCAAATTAGGCACAGATGACGTCACACCTGGCCTCGGCGGAGCTCGGGTGTCTTCGCGCAGTGGTCGGCTCAGAGAAATTTGCTTGATTTTTTAAGTCAATTTTTTATTTCTTCTAACGACGAATGGAGAAAATTTAGGTATTTTTGCGAGCTAATATTTCAGTTTTACCTGTTCAAAATAGTTTTTATAGCAATCGTCGACCCATGCAAGTTCCCCATTGTAACCTCGGCCTCTCTTCCTTCCAAGCCAGACTAGTGGTCGCTCACCAGAGCACGCTTTTATTTCTGCTGAATAGCAGCACGGCAGCACCTGGACCCACAGTGGTATTCCAGAGCCCTTGGGGACCGTCCTGTGGACTTAAACTGGGGTATTAGTCGAGACGGGATCATAAATTGAACCGCGTTGCCGAGCAGCGGCCGTAAATTAAGCGCAGCGCTTGGAACACACGAAACAGAAAGTTTCTTTGTCCCGATGAACGGTGACTCACATCGGCAACGGTGCAGGGATATTGTGCCTCTGATCTAAGCAGATCTAAGTGAGAGCTCCATTCCCAAATTTACTGATCAGTATCTTAATAAGAATTAGATTACCATTAATATTATTCAAAATTAGTGATACTTTAATAAACCAATGATGCGATTATTAACCTTTCTCTGTGATATTAGTTCTATGGTTTTCGGTTTGTGGACAAGGAGGGCTATTCTATATCATTTATAATCTTTAGCGAACCGTTAAAGAGTGAATGTTCTATCATCAATCAAGTATTTTTTTCTAAAACTGTTCTAGAATTCCAATTCTCCCTTTCGGAAAACTCGAAGAGACACCTGAAAAACATTAACGTTCTACGCTCAACTGTCAAAACTTGTAATAAACTTAATTCAGTTATACAGTACCAGTTTTTTTTACCGGACAAATAACGTTGCTTAAACGATAAGGATTGTTACCTAAAACCACTTTCCATAATTGCTAGCCAGTTGCGAACGTTTCAGTATTTTTGAAACACAGCTTAAAGTGCCACCAAATACAGTTCATACACTTGCACTCCTGCAATAAGTATATGTCATTATGAATAATGCGGTATTTAATTTTCATATGCGAAGCAACATCTTCCTTTTGGATTAATGAATCTGAGATGGATAGTTCTTGGAGGCAAACCAGTCCCTAGAATGAAGAATGTTTAGACCTTAACGCAGTGGAGGATTTTCCAGTTGAAAACCGGTCCCCATTTTGAGTGCCTAGTGAAGGGCATTTCAAGTTCAGTACTCCGTCCGTCGGATGAGACGTTAAGCCGTGGTCCCTTTGGCGTCTTTCGTTAAGAGTAGGCTAATGCAGACGCCCTGTTTCTCTCCACCCGTCCTCCATTCCCTGAAAACTCCTACCATTACTCAATTACCCACCTATCCTAAATGGCGCAAATGACCTCAGCTGTCGGTCGCCCCCCCAGAATAACCAACCAACCTTAACGTATCTGCAATTTTTGCGCCGTGGACTGATGACCAGTTGAAGATTCAAAGATGATTTCATCCAATTTTTGGGTCGGAAATGCATTGGATTTTTTGTCTAACAAGAAAAAAGGAGAAGTTTTAGTTGCTTGCTTCACAGGAGAAATATCATATAATGTTTACGAGTAACAGTTGAAATGAAGTTTTCGAGACCCAAGGTAAAATAATCAACATGCTCGCATGATTGACACACTGTGGCCTCTCAGATTAATTACTAACATTTCTGAAATGGGATTTATACATAAAATTATTCCTCAATCTTGAAGTGCATAGTTGGTTATCAAAGCAAGATTTTGAAGAATATGGCGCAGATTTGTGAAATTAACACTTGATATCGTACAAAACCAATAAAAGTTTCCACTAGTTTAACATTAAACTTAAATTCACAAGTAAAACGTTTGCTGAAAGTGGGGAAACAAGGCTTGTACCAACTTGTAAATAACTTATCAAAGAGGAGTGCAAAAAGGGAAAAGTTAGAGTTTAATAATTATCCTGCGGAAAATTAACTTGTTTTTGACAATATCAAGTTTGAAATGTTTGCTGAGCTAACGTTTCCCAGATAGTGTTATGAATTGGTTTTTAAAAATTATTCGCAGGTAGTTTTTGACCCAGTTGATATAATACAGGATTTTTAAATAGTGTTCCTGTGTTCGGATTGTTAACTAATGCAATAAAAAATTCTGCATTAGAATACTGTACTTCAAGACATGCTCCTCCTTAGTGAGCATATTATATCAGCATGAAGTGGAAAATTTAGTGTAGCGAAATAAGAATTTATCTAATGACAGTTCAAAATATCATTTAACAAATGGAAAGATGATTGTGTGGTGTAAATTGTGAAAGAGTAGCACAAAGCACTCTTTTAAATATGATATAAGTCCGAAAAGATACACTATTCGAAACGTAACATCACATGAGATAGAATAACTGGTCACGTTACGTTTTTCCGCTCTGCTTAATAGTCTACCATCATTTGACGGTGTATTGTTATTGTAAAGGCTCAAAAGGTTAGGAGAAACACTTTCATACACTCGAAACATTGAAAAATGTGGGAGGTGGTTCTGGATATTGGTAGGAGGAAGCGAAACAATGAGAAGAAAGAAAAAATTGGTATTAGAAAAGCAGAATGATGTTTTAATGAAATAATTAATAGTAGAATTTAAATTATATAGTAGAATTAAATCATATAGTAGAATTTAAGTTTTCAGGTGCTCCAGCTGTCAAGGTTTTTTTTCGCAAGGTGTAACTTAATTAACCGTAAGACAACCTATACGTTCATATCCAAGGCGGAATTCGAACCTGCAACCTCTATGTAGCTAAAGCATTTCTTTACATGCCTAGCCGGCACGAAGTAGGTTGGTTTCTGAGCTTTGGCGTGAGGAGTAATGGACATAAGATGGGACTTATTGTCATATGAATATTCTTGCGCGAGAACGGTAAATTAATAACTTATAAAAGACAAATTAAATATAATATCTATATCCTTAATTGCCGAAGAAAGACCAATTATCACTCCTTACATTTAATGCGTAATTCCTTGGGTATTCCAAGTAACAACATTGACCTCGCATTGATCAAACGCAGTCTTTCGCCCGAAGATCAGTCTGGTAGGTGAAGTTAGGTTGAACTCATCAAGTTCTGACAATGAGCCATGTTGCGTATGGAACTCGCACTTTGGCATGCGGGTGAACTTTCTTTACCTAAGCTTCCTGTGGCTTCCAAGTAGTGTGTGGACATCATCATTAGTCATCAATCCTGAGATTGGTTTGACGCAGCTCTCCACTGAGTTCTTCCATCGGCTAATATCTTCATATTTACGTATTTATTCTCTTTCACATCCTTCATCACTTGTTCCAACATCTTACTCGAGGCCTTCCTTTACCATTTTTCCCATCCACTTGTTCTTCAACGATTGTCTTTATCAGGCCATCGTGTCTTAAGATATGGCCGATTAAGTAATCCCGTCTTCTTCTTAGAGTTTTAAGCAGACTTCTCTTTCCTCCCACTCTTCTTTATACTTCTTCGTTTGAAACTCGGTCATTTTATCTTCATCATTCCTCTGTATCAATTTATCTCTTGTAATGAATGTAATGTATCACTTCATCTCTTGTAATCTCTTCATCATTCTTCTGCACCACAGTGTGTGGTACAAATTTATATAAACCTATGACGAACCTGATAGGTAAGCCCGATTTATTTCAGTAATTTCTATGCTTTTAAGCTCCAATTTGCTATCCAACTCCGTGATTTCTAAGTTTTGCTTCACGTCCTCTACAATGCAGTGCACAAACACCATTCCAGTCTTTTAACTTTTGTAATAAGAAATAAGTTTCTAATACATAATCGATCATTCAAAACGTTCACAGGCACAGCATTCATTATCGTTAATCCGAAATCATCTAATACTAAAATATTGCCGATATTTGGACTTGTCTTTCAGGAACTATTCATCATTGTTGATGCTTGATATTAGAGGAGACAACACGGACCAGTTGCTGGAATTCTGGAATTGATGCTGAATTAAGAGATTGGGAGTGGTGGAGGAGTGGAGGGAAACCCGGCGCATTAATTATCCTGCACTTAACATAGGGCACCTAGGGGTCCACCATTTAACGTCACATGTAACGGAAATAGTACATATTTTACATATATTAAGTGCCCACTACTCGGCACTCATGTAGAGAATGAAAAATTTTCAGAAAAATCTCTGTTTCCACCGGGAAACGTACCTACCCATATTTTCAGTATGAGAGACCAATGCCCAGGCTAAAGCAACGACACGATCCACTCCTGCAGGACGAAATGTTAATACGTCTCGTATTTGGCCCTGGACTTCAAAGGGCCCTTCCACTTAACCTTCGATTCGGGGCTTTCTTGCAACAATCCCTTCACCGCAGGGGCAAACGGTGTGCCTATACCTACCATCTGTCAGCCCTCTCTTATGGAGGGATCTGCGGGTCAAAGAGACACATTAAGCTAAGAGAAATGTTCAGGAGGGAAGGACAGGGACCTTTTCCAACGCAAATTTGGAAACACAAGGGCCTCCGAGATGAAAGACGGTATAAAAAAAATAGCCCGGGGACCCTCCGAGCCCAATGTTTCTGCGTCTTGAAACGAAAAAATTTGGATGGAAAACTTTGCAGCCTTCCTTCTACCTTTCCCCATCAGCCATCGCACAAATTCTCCACCCTCCCCAATCTCCACCGTTTCTCTTCCCTCATTCCGGAATTTCATCTTCCCTGGATGCAAAATAGGTTTCCCCCCATCTTCTCCCAACGAGAGGACACGACCCCCACCCCGAACTCCGAGAGTGGGCTCAACAAAGAGATATAAGGAGTGGAGAAGTGACAAGGGTAGGGATGTTCTAGATGGTGCGAGGAAGGGGGTGGTTTTTCACTTGCCGGCAGACCCTTGCTGAGGCTTGGAAGGAGAACGATCCAGCCCTTTCCTGATTGCCCTGCGGATGATGCGCTCATTACACATTCAGGTAGGGAGATTGCTTGCCGGAAGCAAAGGGAGCGTGCGGCATCCGATCTTCCTTTGTCGACGGAGTTTCCAGAGTTTTTCCAAGAGGGGGAGGAGAGCTGCGGTAGGCCGGGGGATGGGACTCCTTCGCCTCAAAACCCCTCCTTTTCCTTCAGCCTCGTCTCCCCTTCCACACCCTCAGGGTAAGAGAGACCCGCCTCCACAAAATCCCTCGCGAAAACTCCTTTCATTCCGGGCGCATGTTCCGCAAGCACCACCCCTTCCACGGCCGGGAGATTCGGGGGACCCGCCTTGCCTTCGCGTCGAAATCCAATTGGGGCGGCAAAGGGGAGAGAAATCCCGTCGTCAAACGGGGCGTAATGGCGGCAGGGGGAGTTGGAGGGTGGGGGGAAGGGGGTAGGATGGATGGGGGGGAAACGGGGATCGTTTAATGGCCGGGGTGGAGGGAGGATATAATGAGGGCTTGATGAAGTTTCGGAACGCGATTACGCGCAGGATTGCCCATTAGGCGCGAGGTACCAAAGGGAAGGGTACAAATGCCCGCAAGGTTTCACCGTTGACATTCCCTGGCGGGTGGCCTCACCGTGGTGCGGTGTGGAGCAGTGAATTGTCTTGTGTTGACTCTTTTGAGGTCACCCGGTTGAAATTATTTTTTCAAATACTCTTCCCCAAGTCTTAATTTAGTGACAAAATATAAAAAAACGAGGGAATTCAGGTATATTTTCGGTTCAACGCCTTCTGGTTGCGGTTGCTTGTTATTTTCATTTAGCAGTGAGTATGAGTGAGTAGTATGAGTGTGAGTAGTATGTTCTTATAAGAATATAAACGATTTTTACTTAAAAACTTTGCCAAATGGAGAACTAATGTCCGACGCAAAACTTTGTGAACATTGAAAATTTGCGCATATTTCATTTCTTTGATTAAAAACAGTGCGTTGTAACTTCGGTGATTTTTACTCTGATGTTCGGACAAGCCAGGTACAAATGCGAGAGATGCACTTGAATACTTCCAGTTCAATACAAGCTGTGTGATTCCTTCGGAAATGTTCTGGATGACACATATTTCTGGGAAGACGCAGCCGACATAAAGTAAGTTACGGGATTCCTTGAAGGTACCCTTTCACTCGCTGTTGAACTAGTGCTAGGCGAACTCTACCCTTACCCACGAGTTAAAAGTAGGTGTGGTTGGTGAGGGTATAGGTGGTTGATGAGTCAGCTTAGGCTACATTGCAGCTGATATCTTTGTCTTCATTCGCTAACACCTGTGCCCAAGGTGGTATTCGAGCCTGCAACCTTTGAATGGTCAGGTAGACGTGTTACTGACAAAAATAATAATAGAAAAATCAAGAAAATCATCAATAGTCAGCAATCCTGAGATTGGTTTGACACATCTCTTCACTCAATTATATCAGCTAATCTCTTCATATTTACGTATTTCTTTACTTTCATATCCTTCATTACTTGTTCTATGTTTGTCAGACGAGGCCTCCTTTGCCTAGAACACCTCTTATTGTCCAAAAATGATCCTAAATAGGATTTTATATATTTATGATCAAGAACAAGTGTTGTTTAATGTAATTCATTCATCAAAATTCTGATAGTTAGCCTTGAGGAAGATTTAATGGGTTTTAATTGATTATTATTGTACTTGATGTTATTATTCGTGTGAAAATTTCAGGCGAAAAAACACCCACTTTGCATGGTTTTAGCTGATTTGGCATGAATATTTTAGGCGCCTCCAGGAATTTCATTCTGCTCTAAACCTCCGTATGTTTTCCTCACCTGCCTTCATACCTTCCCAACCTCCCCACCATCTTTATCTGTCTTCAACCAGTTTTCTTATTCTTGCTTAAAAATGTAGGTTCACACCCAGGGCTTGGAATTTGACCATTTTTCATCCGAAGGGAGCTACTTTTTCGAAAAAAATCACGTATTGGCATTTTAATTCTTTCGAGCCAACGTTATATTTTGTCACCGCTAAACTTTGATCAGCATCAGTCTTTTCTTCTGTTTTAATTGGAGTAATTTGTTCTTAAACCTTCACCGAAATATGTAGCAATGTAATTGGTGCCCCCATTGTACCAGAAATTTTTAACGTGCATCTGCTTCTCCGATGGCATTTAGACCAAAATTTCATGTATTATAACTATGGTATATTTTGAGGAACAAAACTGCTCTCTCACCACGGTCCATAGTTTTTCCTGAACCAACCTAATTCTTCTATAATAAGTGCGTTCCAGTCTCATGCTACGGGTTTCAATTATGAGTATTAATTTTCCTCCATCTTATGGTATATACCGACTATTTAACTTTTGCTCTCGATGATTTGATTTTTTCGTACATCGATTATGATTGTACTTAACATAGTAATCTCTACTAGCAGGATTATATTGCTAACCTTCATTTTGTTTTCTGCACTTCATCTTTTCAGTGGCAATGGTACGTCATGAGGCTTCTATCCTCCCTACAATGTACTCGAGTCTCGCATTACCTTCTCTTTGTCGTGTAATACTTTGAGCTTCACCGCTCCCAGAATAGTTTTGACATTTCATGCGACTATTGCAACTTTTGCGGCCCTATCCTCTTTTCTGCTGCTCACTTATTTGTGTGAACTATTGAGGCAGCTTCTCACTGCTTCCTCAGTAGTGTTTCTGACATAGCACAATCAATTAATTGACTGTTATGTCGGAGTCAGGCGCTTATTTCACAGACATCTCACTACGTAGCAGATGCGGAATGAACTAATTCACGTCTGACTTATGATGTTCTGCCCAACCTCTATTCTTTTCAAGTAGCTCGACCAAGACTGTTACTGTAGCCTAGAACAAGTCCGTAGCTCGACCAAGCTTTCTAAAACAACACCTGTTAAAAGGCCTAATAGACAAGCATCGAGTTTTAGAGCCATCGAAATTAATCCTAATTATGCACAGTGTTCTTCTATTTATTTTTTTTATTATTAGTTTTCTACTGGTGAAGGTAGGTTTAAATGGACATTTAATTCTTTTCACCTCCTAAATTTCATACGATGTCCCTCTTCAGTCCCTCATACCTTCTGCCTCCCATCATTCTATCCAAGCTACCCGTTCTTCTTCTCCCTCTTCCCCGCTTACCCAACGCTCTTCCCTCAATAACCTCCTTCAAAACACCATCCCCTTTTATTACCTTTTCCATCTACACCTTCTGCTTTCTCCTAATTTCATCTAACAATTTCCTTTCCTCTCCTACCAATTCTAGCACTTCATCGTTCGTCTTCCTTTCGACCCACTTTACTTTCTCCATCCTTCTCCACACCCATTATCTCAAAAGCCTATTTTTTTATAGACCAAAAGGTCTATTTTTTTTTCGCAAATCCCACGTTTCCGCCCCATAGAGTGCAACGCTCCATATTAAACTTTTCACTAGTCTTTTCTTCACTTCATTACTCAGCGCTCCTGCCATTAGTACACGCCTACGAGTAAAAGCCTCTTTCACCAATGCGATTCTCCTCACTTTAATGCTGCTATAACATTTTTCGTCCAACACACTACCTGCTCTAGCTTCTGACCTCCTACTTATACTGTCCCTTTTTTTCTTGAAAGAAGTTGCAAATAAGTGTATTTTAATACCATATGAGTGAAATTTATTAAGAGCGATTCTCGTAGGTTTAGCAATTTAGGGTTACTTGCCACTGTATTTACAAAAGTTTTTTGAATACGTTCCGTAAAGTATTGTTATAACTTAATTTATAAATTGCGCCATTAACTTATTTTCATTGAAGTAATGAAACTAAAAAGTTATTGAAGAACGACAAACTTTTCAGTTGTATAATAAAGTAACACAGGGAAATAACCGAGGAAAATTATTTATTTAAAAAATTAAAATTGGTAGAAATTACGATTTATTGCAAAATAAATATAAATAATGGTTCCATCTTTGAAATTAATGCATATGCCCACCCTAAAACAACAGACGTTTTTGTATAAATTTGCATGCAATCATCATTTACACGGGACCTATGCGTCAAATCCCACATTTTTAGTGACTTTAAAAAATCGATTTATGGCATAAAACGAAAAAAAAGAAGAATCCAAGCATGGCTTCAGGTCGCGATGTGTTTCGGGAACGTTGAGTTCATTTCTGATTTTAGGGCCTTCAGTAAGTGGAAAATATTACGATTGCGGGATGAAATGTACGCCAGTGGACATAAAGTGGACAGATAAAATAATAATTGTTGAATAGGAAGGGACTTATGAGTCGAGGCTCGGAGGAAGAGGAAAAGGAGGGTTTATTCTTGGAATATGGGAATTCCAAAAATAAATTTCCATGACTCAGTTGTCCGTAGGCCTAAGGGCGTATTTTCATCTCGCTGAAGCACAAACGGCCGAGGGATGGCACTCGCTGGGTCAAGCTTAAAAGGCGTTGAAAAAGGAAAACTTTTTTCGTGAGAAAAAGATTGCTCTCATCATTCGTAAATGATTTTGAAGCAAGGGCGAAAAAATCACTCGGCAATGCGATGCTGGAAGTCATCTGAATTTAGGAATGAGCGAAAATGTTTAACTTGTGTTAATGTGTAACTCAAAGAAAGGATTGCAGATACGTGTTCATGCCTGTAAAATTTATAGATTCAGATCGAGAGAAGACATAGATGCTTAACAAAAATAGTTTTAAGGATTTCAATTACAAATGATAATTTCCTTAAATTCGATCATTTTCTACACGACAGCAATTGTAAAAAATTCTCATCGGCCATTTGCGAAGTTGGAGACATATTCTTGTGCATCTACAAAGTTTATTTTTCTTCAAAAATAGTTTTAAATTTATATTTTTTATCTTATCTATGATTTCATGTTTTTTCTAAATTTTTAATGTCTTTAGAAAAGCAATCCACCTTTAAATGACTTTGGAATTACGTACTACCCTTTTTTAGGTTAATACTAGGGTGATATAACTAGACTAGAAAGAACAGAATAAAATCAAGATATAGTTGAGTGAGATCCGGTGTCAGCTGCATTATACCAAAACAAATTACCAATGGATTGACCACGTTATGTTATATGAGTCGAATGTATCATTTACCTCATAATGCCATAGACTCAGTATACTGGAGGGAACAATGTATTAATGAAAAAGCCAAAATGAAAATCAAATCCACCCCCTAGAATTCACATCACACTTTTCTTTGCATCATACGAATATTTTTCAAAAACTTCTCTTAACACCGTACTTGGTTACTATTTTGCATGATTGTCTTCCGTTTCCTTGTTTTTTCCTGCTTAGTTTCTTTCAACATTTTAATATCAAAAATCTTAAAAATCTTTTCCATTTTTTTCCCATAACAAAGTAAAGGAAACAAGAAAACTAGGTGTATAACAGTTGTGCAAAACTAAAAAAAGTGGTGGCACACACTTTTTCATGCCTTACGTTACACAACATCATACGGAGTCTTCCTTCCCGCAGACAGCAGGGTCACTTAAATCCTTCAATGTATCGTGCGAATGCGAACTCCTTCAAAGAGGACTAATACGATCAACTGATATATGCACAAAAAGGCGGCAAGCAGGGTATTATGAATGATTTTTAATGTATTGTACGTGAACTGATTAGCCTCTGACGAGACAATCTTTCTGTGATAAAATGAAATCCGACAACACATCATTAAATTCCATTCAAGTGTTAGGAAGAACCGAGTGAAAATTAAGATATAGTTGAGTGAGATCCGGTGTCAGCTAAATAGTAAATAACTTTATCATTCCCTGTGTATATTATGTATTTTGTCGCTTTCCGTAAACGCTCTGTCAAAACTTCGCAAACATGTCTACACGATTCGTTTTCCAACAGTTTTTTCCTCCTAATGATCCAATGTCTTAAAATATTCCCACAGGTTTTGGTTTAAAACATTTACTGTATTTTTCACTTTTCTGTCTATGCAACCATTGTGTAAGATAGTCCTGTCACTCGAGAAAAAGCTCAAAATGTGAACGAAATCAAATTATCAGTCATAGCTGCTTATTTCTAAGTCATAAATGCATTCACATTTAAGTTAGCAGCTCATCACAGCAGTACTTCAATGACATGATGTAGAAATATTTTCCGGGGAACATTTTAGAGCATATGTTGCAATATTAACAAACGAGCTTCACGGTGTGCTACGGACATAACAACTTCTACAAATGATTCTTCTCTCCTGCTCATGCTTAGCGTGACATTACACGTTGACTTTGATAAAACGGCACAGTGAATGAAAAAAACAGCTGAACCTTATAGCCGACCGTGAGGCGGTGCTGAACAAACGCTGATATCCGTAATATCAACCGATTTGAAGAGTAGGAGGGAAGATGGGAGTGTGGGAAGCCGTTTCTTTCTCCCAGAGAGACTGAGAGACAGATTGGGAGGGAAGGAGAAGCAGCGTATCTTTCCCGTAGTTGCCCCACGGGAAATGGGAAGCGGAAATCCGATTTGCGTACGAACGAAGCCAACTCCGCTTTGAGTCGGGTGGCACGAAGATGAAAGACGGGAGGGGGGGGGGGTGTACCCTGAGGGGGTTGGTTAAGGGTTACGGGGTAGTGGGAGGCCTCGCGTGGATTCAGGGTGTATGGAGATGAGGAGGTTCTGTGATGATGGAGAGGAGGTGGTCCTATCAAAAGGCGAGGAGTCGAGAGGCACCTCCTCCTCTTTTGCGAAACTGGAGAGAGATGAAAGACATTCCCAGGGTGCCTCACCTCTATGGAGACGAAACCAACTATAGTTTCATTTCTCTCTATCATTTTAAATATCCGAAGATCCAACGATTTCCTCCATCCGAAGGCTAAAATGTCGTCAAAAGTTCTCGTTACTGATCAGGAGGAAAGTGTAAAAAATTCTCTTGATTTTTGTACCCTTTTGATCGAAACAATATCCACTTTTGGACAAATGATACTGATGCCTTTATTTTACTCCTTTTGAAGGTTTTTTTTTAACTCGTCGAGAATTTTTAATTTCTCTCCTCAGACCTTTCAGCCATACCAGAAATTTTCTATTTGCTTTACGGTGTTTTAAGCATACATATACGCCAAGTGGTGGATTAAAAAAACTGATCATGATTTCAAATTAGGCTTAATGTTTTTTATATTATGATAAAATTATGTACTGAGAGTACTTTTTATGGTAAATCTATGAAATCAATTCTAAGTAGCAGGAATAATCTTTATGTCTTTCATTCTTGAAGAAAAAAATAACACAGTATATTATTTCCTTTGATCACTTAAATTCGACGGTTCTTTTTCTGCTACGTCACGTGTATTCAGAGTTAGTATTAGATTTAAAATGAAGGATTTGTTCAATTAGTTAAAATCTTCTTTCTTTGATGCTGCATTCGCATTCGAATGGTTTATCAAAATCATAGTTTGTGGCACCAGACTCCCTTTTTCCTTCTTCCTTCTATATTAATACACATCTCTCAAGAGTTTGTGCTTCAATTCCTACATTAGCTTCAATTGGAGACTCATATTTGACATTGTTCCCTTGAGAATGATATGCGCTCATCTTTGGTACCAACTTTTTGCGGTGGTAGAATGCTGAAGTCTTTGTTTGGTACAATGAGGAAGTATTGTTCTCAGCTAGATTCTTACTATCATGAACTGAAAAAGGGAATGGTGATTACAACCAGGGCTAATTGCTAGAATTATGTGTACTGATTTCATGGATATGGCTTTCGGATTTGATTTTAAGCTCTAAAATTCACATCTAATTAGTATTCATCTCTTGAAATGCCAAATAACCATATATTTGATGCATTCCTTGTTTAAAATGTAGCCAATACGTGCCTCATTATCATTGGTCATTAATCTTAGGATTGGTTTGACGCAGCCCTCCACTCGATTTTTTTATCAACGAAATAATACTTGCCTAATTGGATATAATACTTTTCCCGGACAAGAAATAATTCCTTCAGTTCTCGTCGTAGGATCTGATCAAATGTTTCAAGGGTGGTTAGTGTGAAGGTGGAAATATATTTGTCTTAAGGAAGTAACTAAGTGGGTTAAAGTAAGTAACAATACCTTTGGGTAGTTGTATTCCAAATTTAGGGCCTATGGGATAGGAATAATTCCTTGAGCTCGATTCCTAGTAATCCAAATCCCGGTTAAATCAAGTAATGTGGTGAGGGTTGGGTGTTTTTGACCCAAATGGGAGGGAAGAAACACTTACAATTGTTAAATTTGATTGGAAGAAGAATAAGAAATCCTATTTCGACCGGAAAAACGCCGATGATCTAAGCACTGAAAAAATGCTAATACGTCGCCGTGCAGTGCGGACATTGTTCTCTATCGTATAGAGCAATTCGTGGGGGTGTGTTTCAAACTCTTGATATAGTCTCGTATAGGTAACCACGGAGTCACGTGGTAGAAAAACGAATGCCTCGCAAATTTCATGCGTTAGAATCGCCAATTAAAATCTCACTAAGCGTTTTCAGTTGAATTTTTCTCATTTATTTTGCAGACAGATGCACTTTAGAGAGATAATGCCTTTATGTTCTCTATGTTACCTCCCAAAAGTCTTCTCACCTCGAATGCATAAAATACCTTACGTAATATTGTAATATGGTATTAAGCGTAAATGTAACTAATGAATTCCTAATGCATTCAATTTTCAACATAGGGTATTATTGAGGAAGAATTCTACATTGAAAACAAAGGGAAAATTTTGTTTAAATTACCTACCGATTTTAGCAGGATTTATTTCCCATTTTGAGTACCCCACTTCTTAGTACGGTAGAGACAGATTTGTTCATGGGTCTAGTGTGTAGTAAGTAGAGTACTTATACAGTAAGTTAAGTGCTCACCTTTCAGGATTTAATGGATGATGAACTGTGGATCATCATGGATCCTCTCTGAAGGATCAGGGCAACTTTAACTATGGATCTAATTCCGCATTTCTTCGCTTCTTCCTCTTCCTATTATTCTTACCCAAGCTCCATCACCTTACCTTCCAGAATGGTAGCAATAACTCCAGCTCTCAGTTGTCTTCAACCAGAGTACAGGTTTTAAATTTTCAGCAGTACTGTAGTCTTTATTTCGCAGCATGATATTCATCCCATGGAATCACTTAGCCTTATATAACTAGGTAATGTATTGGTTGGTTGGTTGGTCATTCAGGGGAGACGACCGACTGCTGAGGTCATTTGCACCATTTAGGAAAGGTGGGTAATTGGGTAATGGTAAGAGTTTTAAAGGAACGGAGGAAGGATGGAGGGAAACCCGGCGTCGGCATTAGCCTACTCTTTACGAATGGCGCCAAAGGGACCACGGCGTAACGTCCTATCCGACGGGCGGAGTACTGAACTTGAAATGCCCTCCACTAGGCACTCAAGTGGGGACCGGTTTTCCACTGAAGAAAATGCCATTCGGGAATGCGGGAAAAATCCACGAGAATTGAACCCGGGCCCTCGGGATGGGAGGCCAGTATTCTAGCCACCACACCAACCCGATCCCTGTAATGTATTTACCTCAGGCAAACAAATATACTGATGATATCACTTTACGAATAACCTCATCTTTCTCATTACTACATTACGAATTACATTCATCAATAATCATACATAGTCATTCAGACTGCTGAGGAAATCCTTGAGTACGTGACGTCAGTCAAATTGATGTAGGTTTTAGTGGCTGTTCACTCATGCTCCCAGGGTGAGATTTTTCCTGTAGAAACATTTTATGATGAAGATACGACGCCTATTGTAACTTATTTCCAATATGTGTTATATTTTTAAAATTTTCTCTGCCTTTGCACCTTTTGCTGTTACTCATGAATCTTAACCAGGTAAAGGATCTGAGCTTTTAAACCTTATTTAAATGTTCTCTGAGCTGGGAAACCTCAAATATCTGCCCTCGAAGTAGTGGGTTCATGTTCAACTGGCTGTCCGCTCACCATTTATTTTTCCTTTGAGATAAATTATGACTTAAACTTCATAATTATGCGTTATCCGAAAAAAACAGACACTGGCTCAAATGTTTACTACCATGCTTCTGTTCATCAATACACCCTCAAGTAGAGAGGAATGCTTGGTAGAGAGTCCCTACTAGGAGTTTAAGCATGAAATTACAAGAGTCCAATGCCTACGACGGGTTTCTTTTATCCACCCTTTCACTGTTCTTTAAGGTGAATGGAGCGATTTTTGTCTATGTACAGATTTGCGTGAAACTTTACGTACGCTTCCTTATAAGTAATAGCTATGGGTTAAAGTGTAAAAAAATGTACTTTAACCGATTTGATTTTTTGGTAAATTGGCGCTTCTTTAACATGTAACCTTATGGTGAATGAGATACATTTCGTTATAACTCGATAGCTCATGTACAGATTATATTCTTAATGTAAAATCATAAATTGCAGGTATATTACTATAATGACTTATGACAAATATCAAGGAGGCACACCGACTCAAAGATACAAAAAAGCAGTTTTAAACATAACTTTCGCCTTCATCTTGGATATCGGGCCGAAATGTATGTACCAATAGTAGCCATGACATTCATTGTCTTGCCAAGTCAAAACTAGCTCTAATTAAGGCAAAAATACATTGTACAATTCTTGTATAGTTACCATAATGGAATTTACGGTAGCGTATAATTAGTTGTACTTTAATCCTAATATTTTTTCGACGTACTTGAAAAATAATTGCGATATACACTCAACGACTCATGATTACCACTCCAGCCGCCTTAAAGTGTAGTCGTAAATGTTCCTTGAGAATCTCCATACTCTACCCAATCACCCAACAACCCTAAAAGGCAAAAAGAAGATATTCGTTCGTCGCTAAGCAAGGAAACAACTAGGCTCCCGTTCCTCTTCGCTAGGGAAAATAGGTGATCTACTCTAGGAGTAAGGCACCCCGAACACCCGAGGAAAAAGGCGGCTTCCGAGAAATTGGCAAGAGGGGAGGTGGCAGAAGAGTTGGAGGGAACCGATGGAGATAAGACGAAGGGAAGAGATGAAAGGTGCCGCCCTCAGTGCACCAGTACGTTCGTGCTGCGCAAGGGGGGGGGGGGTATTTGTGGGAGGGGTAGTGCGTGCAGGCGTGAGCAAGGTGGGATAATGCCTCGTTTTAGGATAAACTCGAGAGGTATATAGAGTTGGGGTGGGGGGGACAGAAGGAGAGACAGTTGACAGTCGACTGGGGCGGCCTCCTTGGAGCAGATACGACAGCAATGCGACACTCTTTTTCACCCCGCCCTTGTTTATTTTTTATGACCTCGGCCCAAAGATGGCAGCATCGTCGCGGCCGCCATATTGTTTTTTTACATATTTGCGTCCCTTCTTCGTCTATCCTCCCGTTTTTCGGGAGGGAGAAAGTTTTTTTTTCCATCCTGACCTCGAAAGAGAATTTTTTCTCCCCGAATGATAATAGTCGGAGGTGAGGAGTTGTCTTCAAAAAATGTGGAAAAGCACGGGTCGTAAAGGTTTCCCGTCAACAAAACGGGGAATATGTGCATTTTTTCACGCCACAATTTCCCGGCAGTCCCCCCTAAAGGGTTTTACGCTGTAGATTTTTTGCTATCAGTCTCTTTTTTCGGGGAAGATGGGGAGGGAATAGTGCTAGGGTTACACAGGAAAAGTGCGCACGATGACGCAGGTCAGTAATGGCATCGTTTCACCTCAAAACCTTTGACAGAAGCCGCTTACGTTTACGGAGCAGAATATTTCACATGGGCGTAACATTTGGCTGCTGTATTCATTTTTAAGCGTCTATATTGGATTTTGGGCATTTAACTTCGAAAGATAGGTTAACGATTTCATGACAGATTATATGATACATTAAAAATTACAAATGAAGATGTTAGAGTGGTAGGTATTTCTTAAGGCCGCTTTACACGATACAATTTTTTGTACAATTTCTTGTACAAACTCTTGCATGAGGAAATTGTACCGTGTAAAGCGGCAAATTGTACGAAAACTTGTGCGATTGTCTGAATGACTGAACGGGAAATAGAACGTGTTCTAATTCCATTCAGACAAACACACAATTTCGTTCAGTCTATACAAGAGTTTGTACAAGAAATTGTGCAAAAAATTGTATCGTGTAAAGCGGCCTTTAGAAAAGTTGAAGAATACCTTCAATTATTTACAGACAAAGATTTAAACGGTCATCCGTATTTGGGTTGACTTTGATTCTGGTTTCCTTTGAAATTCTGCTAGATAACACGAAAAATTTCTGTCTACCATAGGATAACATTAAGTTTACATCGAACTACATACTTGAAAGCAAATGAATCAGTTTAAGCTAAAGGTACTGTAATGGATAAGGTTTAAGTTTAGCAGTTTAAGTACCGCACACTTGCGCTTACGTTCTCTCCCGTGCAGCTGCGCACGAAGCTATTTTCCACCCATCCTGAGCAAAATCATATTGACAAACACAAACAGATGCCACGGGCGGGACCTCATGACCTTTCTCTTGTCAGGCTGGTGGAAACCTCCACGGGGCCGTGCATCATGGCCTTTTATACATCATTGATTTGACTCAGCAGCTGGTAGTGATTTACTTATATGCTGCTACAGAAACTGATGACTCCAAAATACTTTCGCAAGAACAAAATATTTTCTATGTTGATTTCATTTATGCAATACTGAAGTTAAGACGTTATTTGATTTTGCAAAATGGAAGCAGCTCATCAGCTCTGAGCCATGTATCACATAGTTTTTCTTACAAAATGAAAAAGCCGATCACGAAATAAAGTTTCAATAATCATCATGGGTAAACAATCCTAGGATTGGTTTGACGCAGTCCTCTCGATTCTTCTATCGGCCAATCTCTTCGCATTGACGTAGTTCCTCTCTTTCACGCCCTTTACGACCTGTTATATATAACTCATACGAGGCCTGCCTTTTCCATTCTTCCCGTTCACTTTTCCTTCGACGATTGTCTTCATCAGGCCATCATGTCTTAAGATTTGGCCGATTAGGTTGTCCCATCTTCTTTTTATAGTTTTCATCACACTTCTCTTTTCTCTCACTCTTCTTAAGACTTCTTCATTTGTCAATATATCTTATCTTATCTTGAAGAAGATAAAGTTTCAAGCATCCTAATGTTTTATGCATAAAAAGCATTCTTTTAGTGAAATATTCTAACCACGTCGCTAATAATTGCTTAATTACCACAATAAGAAACCTCACCGAATGGAAAGATCTACATGAATTCAGAATCCGAAATGCTTTCCCGGCTATCGTGAACGATAGGTGAAAGTAGTAGGAATCCGAGGTTGAGAAAAGCCATGCACAAGCTCTTTAATATGCTTACATAGACAGCCTAGTGACGCATGCATATAGCAGCCTAATGAAGTTAATGGATTTGGCTACACTTTGTGGAAATACATGTTAAGTGTTGTATACAACCGGTTTCAACATACAGTAGTCATCATCAGGTCAATTTCAGGATGACATTTGTGCGTTGACACAGGTCGTTTGCATGAAAATTTTTTTAAAAAGTCCCAAATAGCAGCATTAAAACCACTAAGAGAGTGCGGGAGGAATTGCCTCTAAAGCTCTGTATTTAGACCTTATATTGGGTGACACTGCCAAGCAATAACTTTATTTCTATTCCAGAATATAAGCCGTTAGCAAAAATCACCCGACAGGTCTCTTTGTCAAGTTGCCATAATAAAGTTTACAAAATCTATCAAACGTGACCTCATGTTTGCCGAAATATTGACGGCAAGCTCTGTCTATCAAATTCAATCTCTTATAAATTGAATGGAATCAGGCAATACTTTGTGAAAAAGTGACATACTGAAGGAAACACTTGAAAGGTGTATTTTTCACACTTCATTGAGCAAGTAAAACAATCGGTATCGACTCTTTCGTGTCATTGTTAAGGGTATTTCATGACTATGGCACGAGAGTGTCGAAACCGGTTTTTTTACTTGCTCAATAAAGTGTTAAAAACACGTCGTTCAAGTTTTTCCTTCAGTATGCAATCTCTGAGTTGATTTTATCATTTAAAGCCGCCAGTGTGCCTTAAATATTTTACTTGTCCACCATTTGTTGACATAAGCGTTCGATAATATTTGTTAATGATGAATTTTCATGTTTTTAACAAATTAGGTTCAACTTCATGACAGTAATAGTCTTTTTTTCGCATCCTTCATATGATTCTCCTGCGCGTAGGAGCCAAAAATGGCGGACGAGACAGCAGACGACATAGTTAGCTGTACTTTCATAATATAGAGCTTGATGTGACTCCATATCAGGAGTGCACACTATCGAAACGCACACAGCCATATTATCAACAAACCGAATCGTCGACCTGTCTACCCCTTCCGGTGATATTTTCAGATGCATCTCACAACACCGCACGTATGTGTACAGTCATGCTCGGGCTAACGCTAAGATGTTTTTGCTGTTTTTTCGGACTCAGATTATGAATGTGAGTTATGCTAACGATCGTTTAAGTGAGTGGTGTGCGGACCAAGGAGTTTAGAATATGCTGGAGGAGGTATTGCGGCTGACTTGCTAAGCAAGTGTCCATCTTGGTAGGTAAGGGCATACGTATGCTTGCTACTCGCGACACTCGGAGGCAGTTGTTTTTGTACGCCATTATATTTAGAGTTAATGGAAGAAATGTATCTTTTAAAAACGCTAAATACACAGTTGATAAAGCGCAAACATGCAAACAAACCCCAAATATGTAGTTAAAATAGAGCCTGTTTTAAGTAGTAGAATTAACTTCCAGTGGAATGCAATGCACAAATATCTTCCTTAAATAGCCTTAAGGAAAGGTTAAAAGACGTCACTTTGAGGAAGCTTGGGTACCATTTCATAGCTATTCATGCTTTAATATACATTTAGTCTCCATATGAGGTATAAAACGCAATGTTATGTGCCAAGGTGGTGTGGCTTAATCCTTCCCAAGGACCCCCATTGTGACTTCATTGTCCCCCGTACGGTAAAATGCCAATATCTTCTCTAGTATGTGCATCCTAACCTCCTTGGTGCGGGCTAGCATAATGTTTGAATTTTAAAAATTTGGAGGGATAAATTTATGAACGTGCTGTGCATATTTGTGCAGGTTAATATCATAAAGTTAGCTGCATGCTATAATTTTACAAGTGCAAAGATTTTTTTCAACTTCAAAGTTTTTATTCAACCTTCCGGTCTCCTTTGTCAGATTTGGTAGAAATTAATCTCAGACCTTGGCGTTTTGTTTGACTGTGCTTTTTACTGTTTTCAAAAACTTCTTCTGTTAAAAATCTTTAATTAGAATCCAGGACGAACTAAACGATATTTCATAGACGCTAAAATCAACCTTCCGCTTACCTTTCGCTCTCCTTTCCCCAAATGGGTAGCAATTTATCTGAGACTTCTGTGAGTTTTTGCACTTTTGATTGTTCTTTTCTTCTATTCTATAGGTAATACGTATCACCAAGAAGTGGGCATATACTAGAAGGAATGGAGTCGTTTAACAAATTTTTATTGCCAGATTTGATAGAATTTGTAAAATAAAAAGACGCGTGTTTTTTCGTTCTTCGATCCGTCAATTAGTTCCCGAGTTATAAGCGGCGAAAAAATGGTTTTTAACCCTTTCGGAAAGATGGCGTGCAAAGGACTAATACGTCATCCACTTCGACCAATCACAACTGAGACCGTGAAACTCCTTCGCCTTATCACAATGGGGGACACACAGCTGACTCTGCCAATCGCAGTTTGCATAGCAAAGGGATAGGTAGGGGAAATATTTTGGAATATTCTCTAGTGCGTGGTGCATGTGTTGACCCCTTGAGTTCTGTGGATGCTAACAGTCAAGTTGCATGAGACAATATGGATGCTTGTTTGCATGTTAGTAGTGCATGCTTGGTGATCTTCACCCCCTGCCACACACCCTCGCGGTGGCTTGCAGGGTATCGTTTAAATATAGATGTAGATGTAGTGGTTGCGGCAGGATCTGTGCGAGCAGACCACCCCTCTCTCACTCCACTACCTTCCCGTTCTTCCTCAATACAGTCAAGGACGGAAGGTTGATGACGTAGATATCCTTGTAAGTTGGAGGAGTGGGTGGAGGCTTTCTGGAGCCCCCCTGGCACTTAGATCTCTTTAGATCCATTGTGCCAACCCACATTTAACCTGCCCGCCACTTGCAGACAGGGGACAAGAGCACCACGGTAGAGGTATGGAGGACAAGGTCCGTCTAGATATACGATATATATATAGATATAGACGGACCTTGATGGAGGAGGGCTACCCATCCAACCTCCGTCCGGGCCCAACGTTGCTTAACTTGGGCGATCTGATGGGAACCGGTGTATCAACATGGCTAGGCCCTTGCCCTAGCCACGATATCCTTACGGCAGCTCGTTCGGTGGGCGTCACTTTTTGCTTATTTTAATTTTTGATAAATGAGTGAATGGCTCTGGTTAGCTGATTCATTTTCTTCATTAAAATTCATTTTTCGTTTCCATCTAACAATTTTGTATACAAAATAATAATTTCCTGTCGGAGTAAACGCTCCCATTCCTTTCCCTGAGCCACCTGTGATTTCCCAAGTTCTGGCCCAGAAAATAGAATTGCGATTATTAATAGGTGGCAGTGTCCAGAAGGCTCATGCCCGGGATTTTATCCCGGGACCCTCCGGTAAGTAGCCCAGTACTCTACCCACTAGGCTACCAAAGTTCACATTCCTAATATTTGTATTTTTCTATTATTTTCACATTCCTATTATTTAACTTTCTTCACTATAATTCATTTTTCGTTTCCATCTAAAGATTTCGTGTACTAAATAGCGATTTCGGCTCCTAGTAGACACCCCTATCCAACGGTGTTTAGTAAAAACAAATGTTGAAGAAGATTTTGGGTAAAAACTTGAATTCAAAACGAGTTCTCATCGTTAAGAGGAGGCATCACTGTATCGCTGCGATTCATGTGAGATCAGAAGACGTCCAATTCTCTCTTCAACACGGTACTTGGCATTGAAACGTTTTTCCCGGAGGTTTTGCGGTCGGATCGAGGAGTGAGTGGGGGTTGAGCGGGACCTCGCCATTAGCAAACAGCAGTCGTCGGAGTCGACCAACTGAGCGGACCAAGGAGCACACAACAGTAGCGCGGAGATGAAAGGGACGTCGGCGGGTTGGTTGTCGTTTTTACGGTGCGGGGGCGGGGGAGGAAGGGATGGGGGGTGGGAGAGGCGGTGCCTGTGAGGGAGGAGTTGGTGCACTTCCCCTGACTGGTTTAGGGTCCCGCAATAAATAGAGTGGAAAGGGGTGCAGGGTGACGAAGGGTGGGAGGTAAGTCCGCGACCGTAGATAGGAGACTATTTTCCTAGGAGACGGACGGCGATATCTCGAAGATTATACGCCTAGCTTCCTCTTTACTACTATCATCTTTCTACCGTTTATTCTAGCATTCGATCAAACATCACCTCACGGCTTGGCTATTCGGAGTATTATGAAGATTCTGTCTCGAGTGTTATAGTAAAACTGGTTATCAAGGAGGTTTTAGTTATTCAATTGACGAAGCACCATACAGTCTTACACATGTTCCTAAGATAATCGCGATTATCTTGCCTAATAATTATCGAAGCCAAAAGAAAATTATCAGCAGTATAGCACAGGCAAAGAGATTCTTCAGCGAAAAGAAGAATTACTCGAGGTTGGTGGAGTGTGCAGCTAGGCGTGAAAAAATTCAAAAAATATACATCTGATGCACACTTCAAAATGGTGGTGAATTATGAGCGATTAAAGCAACGGAGAAGTTATGGCTGTAAGCGTTTGAAATGTGGCACTACGATAGAATGATTAAGGTAAATGGCTTGACCGAGTGATCGACGAAGAAGTCCTCTAAGGAAAAGTCAATGGGATAGGTAAAAGGCAAAGGAAGGCCTCACATAAGATGTGGAATCAAGTGTTGAAGGTTGGGAGTGAGAGGGATTAAATTTAAGTATGAAGAGCTGATTGAATAATAGAGTGGAGAGTGCGTAAATCCAATCTTAGGAGTATTGATTTGTGGTGGTGGAATCCATTTCACCCGATTTGCTTCCTTCTAACTTCCACAAAAAATATTTTTTTAAATTCTCCACCACTCATCCACTACATGCGGCCTAGTGCTCTTATATTATCAATAATCCAATTTCATTCACCATTAGAGATATTATTTATAAAGCCGCTAAACAATTCCGCCCATGAATATTACCTAAATAAATAGAATGTATTAACCTCTAAAAAATAAAAAAATACAAATATGCTTAGCTGCATATAACAGCTGCCGTTGAACTGTATCTGGAAAATGGTGACAAAAAGATATATCTGGACGAGGAATTGCTGTTGATACACCTACATTTTGTATTTTTGATTGAAGAATAGGTGGTAGGTGCTGGGTGCCAAATCCATTTGTAATGATACCGCTACGTATATTTTATTTTGGATCGGACTTAAGCAACAGCCTTCATCACTAGTGTAATTATAGACCATCATCTTTTCTCACTAAGCGTGGGAAATTCTTGGATTTCTCCTAGACGGGGAATTTTCAAGGTCATTCGGAGAATCAACTGACTGACAAAATGACTGCAAAAGGTACTCACTTTCTCGTCGTAGCTCAATTAACTTTCAAGTAGACTTCCCTTGCAAGGCTTATGTCCTAAGGACTATACTAGGTATACTCTACCAAAATTTTTTTCACGAGTTAAAAAATAAAAATCATCGATACGATTTAGGCGTCCAAGAAATGTTTATGTAATTCCCAAAATGTATCCAAACGTTTGTCTATTGGCCGCGTGACATTCCAGAGGGCCTCACAGAAAGCTCATTTGACTTTACATGGTCTACTTTTTACGGGTTATGATTAGATCAAACCAAGCATGGACATTTGATGAAGTAGCAATTTATTTGATGAAAAATACTCGAAAGGAGAATATATAATTTAAAATATGTAATAAAATTATATAAAATATAAAATTGGTGAACAAGATGCACGGCCAAATTGGAACATTCCTTATTCAATACGAAAATTTTAAGGAAAATATCTCGTAGGTTGATTATTATAGCATGATGGAGGACATACGTTCTTTTTCTTCGCTTAGGGCCTGCTCCGGAAACCATTTAACCGCTGATGTCTAATGCTTCGTTGTCCCGCGGGCTCGTAACCCAATAGGCAGGCGGGTCTGGCTACATTATTTCTGCATATTGACAAAATTTGATTCTTTTAATGTCTAATGGTCTCACACCGGATTCTCTCTTGCTCTCAGAAATTTTATTTCCGTAATTTAGTATTATTTGCCTCTCTTTGAGAGTACCTAAGTCTGACTCCCGTGCAATGCTATAGGAGCTGTCATAGAAGACATTGAACTGCCATGGAAGACATGAATGCTGATTTAAATATCGTGCTACGTGCTACGTGCCTGTAAACGTTTTCATTTTCCTCCAGCCATGAAAAAAATTACGAGTGTTATGCCTTTTCGAACTTCGTTTCTATCTTTCAATTGCAGAAATCTTGGAACAGAGAATTCAGACATTCTGGATGAACTATAAAAAAATATATATAAAGTGGTGAGTCCCCGCGAGCAAATAATCTCGCATTGTCGCAGGCAATTAATGATTCTGATCACTCTTTTCTTCCTTTGTCGGTTATTTTATCATCTTCAAGGAATATCTTCAAATGCGTAGATAAAATGTGCTCTATCGATAATAAGAAATGAATGATATTGATAATGCTCCAATTCGGTGAAACCAAAATACGAATCCTGACTGGTATTTCATTCATAAATGGAAAGAAAATTTTGAATTACAAACTCCCGTTCAGAGTCAATATAGAGAAAGTCAACTTAAGTGAAACTCATAACAATTAAGTCAAAGTAGTGTCAACTATTACTTCTAATTAATATCCTGCTGTTTTCTTCAAAATTTTCCATGGACCCAGAAAATGTAAGGTTAAATCTTAAAAGATCCTTATGTTTCTTCCGCCAACAAAATGTTTTGAGGCCTAGGAGAGATTGATAGGCAATCTTTTAATTTCAAGAAGCAAGACTTTCCGGAAACCAAATTCCCATTAAATGCAATTAACTATTCCATCTTGAAATCAAATATCCACCTATCTTACCCTGAATTTCACATTTATCCGTCAGTTATCTGGAAGTAAGAAAATAACCTGTTATGCGGCTGACTTTGGAATACCGTCAGCGTGAAAACTCACTGGTCACGGGTTCTAATGGCATGGTAATCGTGATCAGTTGGTGTGTAGTCGGATAGGGAGATGAGTTAAAAACTTTGCAAGTCTTTGCAACTTTGCATCTTTGCAAAAAAAGTTGCAGGCCCTTCAAACCTTCTTCAAAAAGAGGAGGTTTTAGGTTTTTGAGAATTATACCTTTCAAGTAGCATCTTAAAGGAAATTATCTTAGCTGTTAACGTTTGTCCATTTTATTTTGGCCTCCATCACATCCTCTAATAATCTGTAATCCGTTGCCTTGTGTTTGTCTCAAATGGTTTTCACGTAAGAATAACGACTGTTTTTGTGAATTTGTCCTCTCTCATGCATGTTTTCAAGTTTGCACTCGCTTTCAAAAGGCAACCTGGATCCAAAAGAAAGGCGCAATGATAATGGAAAGGCCGGGAAGAAGGGTGGAGTGAATCCCGGCGTCGGAATCAGCCTGCTCTCAGAGAAAGCGCCACGGGGACCAGAATGTAGTGCCCTATTCGACGGACGGAGTACTGAACTCGATTGCTTTACGCATAGCACTAAAAAAAGGCCCAGTTTAACAATGAAAATATCTATAACTGCCGATATTTGAACCCGGGATTAGTGGTCAGTACTTATTAGTACAACAGCCCGACCCCTGGATTTTTACTCGGCCATACACAAGCCATGGTTTTACATGACGCAACTCATCCAGCCTCCTCTTAACCGTTTGTAACCATAAAACGGTTAACGGTCAAGGGTTAACGGTAACCGTTTGTCGCCATCAAATGGTTACCGGAAACGTGGAAAACGGGAAATCATTCCGCGGACGTGCGCAGCGGATGAAATGTGCTTTCCTCGGAATTTGACGCAGTCCACCAAAGGTGGAGGGACTCGTCACTTCCTGTCGAGAAGCATCCGACACACCCCACCCAACCCACTCATTCGTCTTATCTCTTATCTTTATGAGTAACACGGGTTTTCCATCAGTTGCACTGACATCTGTATCAACAAACGGCCTTCCTTTTTCGAGTCCCGTCAAAAGTAGGTATTTATATTATCAGCGGGAGAGGTGGAGAGATTATGTGTGGCACTGGTGTCCATTTAGGGATTTATTATTTTTTTTTATTTATCCCCCGAGACTGAGTGAGACTTTGATGCCATTTCGATCCAATAGTTCCAATCAGTGGGAGGACGGGAGCGGACATATTCCTTGAAAAGAATGCATTGGGTTGAGATACGATCTCAACGCATTGCTTCTCTGCTAAAAAAATGGTTTCATGCCAGTGAAACTCAACAAGTTTGATTATAAACGTCGTAGAAATGAAACGACAGCGTGCAAATTAATGATTTTAAAAAAATTTTCTAATTTTTTGGATGACGGCGCGTCATTTTCAAGATAGTGAACAGACGTAAATAGACGCTCTATATGCTATGGGAGAGGGGAATTTGGTGTATCAGAATTTAAAAATTGTAGCAGATGTATAAAGAGATTTGGAGATTTTTAGAGAGAAAAATATATAGAGTTAAATACCACATAGGATCACCTGCCTCCCTTGACTTGACTTAATTTTGTTTTGATTGAATGATGGTCTTCGGCTAGGGTAGGTTTTGTTGGACTCTCTTAGCTCTTCCTTGCATTTCATTATTCATCTGACAGCTCCTTATCCACGCTATTTATTTCTTAATTTCAGCGAATCTGCCTCCCATTATCCTATTTATAATTTTGTTTTTTTTCCTTTTATGTCTCTTCCTCGCCTACCCAGCGGTCGTTCTTCGATAATATCCAGCAGTATTCCACTGCCGCAAAACTATCGGCTCCATCTACATACTCTTCTTTCTAATTTATGCCACTCAAACTATATTTGTCTTCTCCATTTTTGCTCAACAATTCTTCATTCATCATCCTTGCCATTCATTTTTTTTACTAAAGAAAAAGAAATATGGCCGCGCTGTTTTTGGCTACACATTGGCTTCTCAACATTAACATCACGATTCACATTTCGGCAATGGCAGATATTTTGTAGTTGACACTCTGTCCCTACTTGAATGTCTGTGGAATTATTTTCAAGCTCAGCATGCAGTCCGTCGAACGGTAAGTAAATCCGTGTCAGTCGGTGCAAATGGTTTAGGGCAGGCCGATGCCAAGCTGGGTCTCTCTCCACTCTTCACCAACCACCTTAATTATTTTTCCCTGTGTCTAATCGTTCATCAGGTAGAAATGGTGCAAATAACATCAGCTTTCGGCCGTCTCTCCTGTTCTACAGGTTCTACAGAAAAACAAATTCCACGATTCGTTGGGACACATGGAAATTTAAAATATTTGGTGGATACCGCATGAGAGATTCGCATGGACTTTCAGTGTACATGCGGGTGATCTTCGTTATTTGTTGGAGAGAAATTAATACACGACACTCAATTTATTCGAAGTTAGTTATTCAGGGGAGGCGACCAACAGCAGAGGTCATTTGCGCCACATAGGACCGGTGGGTAATTGGGTAATGGAAGGATTTTAATTTCAGATAATAGAGGAAGGGTGGAGAGAAACCCGGAGTCGGCATAAGCCTACTCTTAACGACAGGAGCCAAGGGGACCACGACTTAACGTCCCATACGACGGACGGAGTACTGAACCTGAAATTCCCTCCACTAGGCACTCAAGTGGGGACCGGTTTGCCACTGAAAAATACGCCACTGCCGGGAATCGAACCCGGGCACTCGCGAGTACTGGGCGGCCAGTACTCCAGCCACCACACCAACCTGATTCCCATTTACTCGAAGGCTGTGGAGGAATAATAATATATTGATACAAATTAGTGCTTTGAATATTTTCCCTTTCCCTAGTTCTCATTTCTGATGTCAATATATCTATTTATAACTAATGGATACCCATCATGATACCTTGAGGGTGTGTGGCAGGGACAAGGAAACTTTCTTCACAGCCTGAGGGTTGAGGGGTTTTGTCTGTGTGTTTTTCCTCGGTCTGTATAAACACCGCTTTTAACGGATGGTTTACTTCTAAGGGAAGCTTTTTCATACATAAATATGAATGTATATCTAGTTTAATTATCCTATTAGATGAGTAACCTAAGTTTCATCCTCTACGCCCTAGAAAATTGCTTTGTTCCAACCGCGGGCCTCAATCGATTCTAATGATATGTGTCCAATGACTAGCAACGATTTTACTTGAAAAATGCGAACGCTGCACGTCAAGTACGTATTTATCATAGAATCCTCAGCCACTAGGAAGCTATAAGTCATATTCCTCGTTTGTCGTGAGTGAATTTTACGTTTTATGTGTAAGAGAAATGGGCCATCGGAAAAATTAATCGGAAAAAATGGAAACTCTTGAAACCTGATGGCGTAGAATGCTAATGATTAAATCGCGGAAAAAAGTAGTGTAAATAGCATGTGTACGGAAGAGCCTAGGTAAGAACAAGGACACACTACATCTGAGGAGAACCAGGTTGATAGAAGTCAACCTGAGTATAATGATCTGCTCAGATTCATAAGGGAAAATTAAAGGAAAGATCCCAGGTGGAAAAAAAAGCGATAAGTTCACTGGCTGAATGAAGAGGGATTAAGAATGTATTAGCATCAGGAGTTAAGAGCGGTAACATTGAGTAGAGAAGAATGGAGAGTTGTAGTTAACCAATTTTAGGAATAAAAATATGGAAAATCGTGGAATGGATATTGCGGAGAGAAATAAATACTTCATCTCTGAATTATGTGTTAGTGCATATTTTCCGATTATTCATATGGATTAATCGGCTTTAGTATCGGTCATCTGCTTAGAAATTTTAGTTGTTGATAATCCATTTACGACGAAATCTCCATACGTTTAGCCTACACTGCTTGGTGTCGAACCATTTTGTCACAATCAATGTCGGTATCTGAGTATCGAAACCAGCCATATCGATAGGCAGATCGTACTGAAGTGTCTACACGTGAAAGTCGACCTTCCTCTTGGCATTGGAGTTCACTCTTAGGTGTCAATTTTCGCCAAGGGTTATAAAGTTAGATAAGTCTACAAGGCACATATTCTTTTCTTTGACAACCGACTCGTCCGCTTACCTCTCTTCACTCGTTTGTCGCAACCACTATCCCTATATCCGTCGCTTGTTCCCCACTTCCCGAACACAGCATTTGGAACCGTTATGGGGACTCCGACTGAGGGTTAGTGACGGTTCCATTTATCGAGGAGAATTTTATTGGACCTATGGGCCATTCCCATTCGGCCAAATTGGTCTTCGGAGCCTTCGGGTCCCAAAAGGGAGGGCCTTCAGGGAAGGTCGACGACCTTGACGTAATTGCCCAGTAGTTCGCGCAGTTGCGAATTGCATACGCAAGAGTGGTTGAGGATTCGCTCGGCAGCGTGTTGTTACCCTAACCGTGTGTTTATCCCGTTACGGAGGCTTTGGGAGTTTCAAGTGAGTTCAACACCCTCTCGAAATCTCCAGTCAGGGTCCCGGGCATCTGAACCGTACGGATTTTAGGGTACGTGTAAATGTTGGACGGTCCCGTTCGAATTTGCCACGTTTCACAAAGGTCAACATTGCCGTTTTCTAAAGATGTTTTTCCGTAAGTGCCGTTAACTCTAAAATATATTAAGTATTTACTTGCTAGTGCTGCAACCTGCTTCAATCTTAAATGACTGTTGTGATATGTTACATTCCAACTTACACCTTATCGTTAAGTGCCTCTTCCGTCGTTTTGTTGAGTATGGGATAGTAACCCGTTGCAGTAGTCAGGTCGGTTCCGCATAGATCAGACAATCAAATAAGTAATTTTAATTTATAAAAAAAACATACTTCGGGCATGGATGTTATATTTATCTTAGGATTTTATTAGTGTTAATTAAGTCTGTATCCCTCTGCCAAATTTGAATACAATATTTTTATGCTAATTGGATACAACTGTTAAAGGTAGTTGTTTCAGGCTTGATTTGGTGGAATATCATAGTGAAAGAAAAAGACTGGCAATTTTCCACAAAATTAGGTTTTTACTTGACCGGTTTCGGTGTACAACACCATCTTCAGTCTTTTTCTTTCGTTTTGGATACAACTGATTTGCACCCTGTAACATGGTTTTCTAAATAATTGTTTAAAAAAAAGTTTGACCAGCCAGTTGGAACTTGCTCTAAATTTCAATCCGCATCATGTCACCAACCAATCAGAGATTTCTAAAAAAAAGTGACCAATAATATCCAAATTAGACCATCGGGCATCGGCTTTTGCTTAGGTAAACGGTACGATATTAACTTAGCTTTTGGGCCGATTTTAAATACCAATTACTACAACTACAAGACTGTAACCTGAAAAGTATGTTCTCATTTCAACTCAAGAAATATCAAATAGCCAAGGCGTAAATAATTTTATCAGGGAAAAACCTATTGACGGACACAACCTTGAAAGTGAAGAAGCACCATGGTATAACTGATCGGGAACGTTTCTTTGTGGACGTTAGACACGGAGCCGCTGAGAACGCTGGACTGGTAGAGCTTGGAATAAGGTGCCATGGAATATCGTTGAAGATTAAATAAAGAGTCCAAGTTACGAAGTTCTGAGAAGCATAAAAGAAACTATCTGTCAAATGAATTATTTTAAGTGAAGACAGGATCATCACATGCAACATATTTGCGATTTACACTCACAGTATTCTCATTCTTCGAGGGAAAAGTGAAATGTTAACAAAGGCCAAAAACAAATACCATTCATGAAACTTGGTAAAGATTATGAATGAGAAGATTCGATGAATTGAAGGGATTAGCTGAAAGAGGGAATACATATAAGAATCCGTCCATTCAACCTTAGGATTGAAGACCAGTGTTTTTAATGATTATCATAAAGAAAAATACGGATTTGGGTTGCTGTGGTGGATAAAGTACTGGCTTCCCATATCGAGCACCCAGGTTTGAAAACCGGCTGCGGTCGAATTTTAATTTATGTACGGATTCCCGCTGAAAAATAATACCATGTATAGAGCACTTCGAGTGTCGGTTCTAATGATCGACGGGTTGTTTCTCACCATTTTATGATGCAGTACATACTACTCTTACTTTATCACACTTACCTTTCCGGATACTATGTCACTTATTACGATCTCTTACTGCTTCTGAGAAGAAGTATATTTTGAACCTATTCGCGCGATATCTTTCCTCTCTGATTTTGCTGTCTTGATTGAATTAAGACATTACGCAGGTGCTATTGATATCTTTCCAAAAATCCTCATCAGACAGATTGGCATCAAATGCACCGAAAAATTTTAACTTACGGTCTAAAAGGGGTTCCTATTTTATTCATTTCGTCTTATTTAACGTCATTAAAATATAGCCCTTTCAGGCTTAACCTGCCAGTGGAAAATGAAATCAATCATTTTGCTTAATTGACAGATCCTTTATAGAACAAATGATTTAATCATGCTCAGGTCCTTTATTACATATCTACCATGCACAATAAAGCACAGAGTAAATGAAAACAATGCACCATACTGCATTGCCACTAAACAGAGAGTTATTATAAATAAATATTTCACAAAAAATAACAAATTTTACATTTCAGTGGAGGTATACTCATGAATTACTGTTTTAAAAATATTTTTCAAACATGCTACTTTAAGGTAATAAATGTTGTCAAAACATATACCATAATAATGCTAGAGATTTGGAAGAGTGGAAGAGCTAAGTCTTTTACCATATTTGATACTATCCGAGTGTCCTTGATAATGTAGTTCAACGATCGTTTCTAAAATAGTGCAGTCTGTATCAATAAGAGAGTGCCTAGTTATTAGGAGAAATCACACTGGCACTATATGTACGAGGAGTCTTTGAGTTTTTCTACTAATATTGTGTAATGAACGTTCCTAACCTATCCCAGACTGTGCCATTATTTGAGTAGATGTTGGGTGAAATCAGGCAGTCATATCAGATTCGGTCATTCATTTGAGTGGTTCACTGTCCCCATCAACTCGCCGAATAGATCAAAGTCGGTTCCTATCAAATTGAGCCCGCAAGTGGATTGCCCGCAATAATTTTTATCCTCCGTGCGTTAAAAGTTACCTTTATTACAACCATTCGCCCATGTCCACATATTTCCCCTGGGAAAGCAGCGGCACAGTTCGGCTATTTGACTCGGTTTGCTATCAGGGTAGTCCTTTGAGCGGCCATCTACCGATACCCCTTATCGTGACAAGACATGAGATGTGATATGTTGCTTCTCGAAGAATTTTCTCCGGAAGGATAAACGCAAAGGAAAACTAAATGGAAGTCCAAGTTTCTTTCATTTTTGTCGTTGAAATTTTATGAAACTCTCGCTTTTTGAATGGTGTACGAGTCTTCGAAGTTTTAAGTTTTGGGATCGGAGACTAGAATTAGATGAATAACGTACTCGAGGATTACGAACTTGCCAGAATAAAACCTTCAGAGTGTAACCCGCAAATATGCACAGTAGTGAGATTTCCATAGAGAAAAAATTGTGTAAAAATCTCCAGGGAGGAAGGATTCTTTGACTGCTTAACTGATTGAAGCACTTGTCGTGAATTTCGGTTTTGAGCTACGGTCAAGGTGAATGGGTATGGGAATATTGCTGATGGCAATTGAATAGTTAGAGATGTTTTTTCTATCCTGATGAGACGACTGGAGAGCCTCTGATATCAAATTAATGCGTTTTGCTCAATTGGTCACACGTAGTAGTTATTTGGGAAGGCGAACGACATCTAAGGTAATTTGCGCCATTTTAGGATAGGAGAGAATTGGATAAAGGTAGTAATTATTCAGTCAACGGATTAGTTGTGGAGAGAAATCTGCCTTCCACCCTAAACTGCTCTGGTCTTAAGGCTACTAGGGGGCCAGGGATTAACGTCCCATCCGACGGACAGAGTACTGAACTTCAGGTACCCTCCACCTTGGTAAACTAATCGTAGAGTTTTACCATCGGTACACCATGTGTGATGTGTGGGGTGAGTATACCGATGGTAAATCCCTGCCACTTGTATATCGATGAATAATCTCTTTCACTACCGAGACTCGAACCCGGGACCATGGAATAGGAGGCCAGTTCTATAGCCACCTCACCAACCCAATTCCCGTCAACCACAATATTTAATCAATCATATAGGTGTAAACTGAACAGTAATACTGGTTTGCGTTTTTATGAAATAAATTGTCAAAATGTTTCGCATCACGTTATCTATTACACAAATACGGAGTGACAAATACGATTAAGTATTGCTTTTCTCTTCGATACGCTATCCTTATGTGTTAAATCCAGGTCAGCAACCTGAGTACTATAGCGCAAAAATTACTGGATGAAGGTAGGGTTTATTATTCAGCCTTACTTGGAAAACATTTTTTTTACTATTACAGTAGAACCCCTCTAATGCGGGCTAATTGTGTCCGGCTAGTGCCCGAATTAACTAAAAACCCGAATTAAACACTTAAAGTGGTTTTATTGCCGTAGGAACGACCCTAAAACATTTTTGAAGGTCATTCATGGTTCTCAAGCATATAAGGATATACAAGATGCACTAAAAACGTAAGAAAATATAAGATTACATACTTTAAAACGCCGTGACAAAACATAAAATATGTAAAACAAACAAAATTGACTATTAGAAGTGTTTAATTTTTAAAATTTTAGTGAGTAAAATTTTTTTACTTTTTTTTGGCCCGCCCCGATTTATCCAGAAACCCGAATTAGCGGGGCCCGAATTAATGGGGCTCTACTGTATTATGGAACTAATCCTCCCCGAAGTACGTTTGGTGATGGAAGAACTCACAAAGAGATGGCTCAATGACGAGAAGGGTGAGTTCCTTTCCATGTATCAACTCTATTCCCAGATATATATTGTTGCTAGATGCTACCTAACCTATGCTGACTAATTATAAAATATCTATGCTTACTAATTGTAAATTAGTTAGCATAGGTTGAACTTGATATATCTAAAGACCACTCCCGAGTTCGAACCCGGCACTTTTGGTTTGGAGCCTCACTTGCCTCTACTCACTTGGCAACCGCGTATTCCAGTTGTTTTAAGTAGTGCTAGATGAAAAACTACCGCGGGAATGATGAGTTCTGCTCACTTATATAGATAAAGAGTAATTTAGTCCGGAAAAGAGGAAGAAATAAAGTGACTTTTATACTGCGATCTAGTCACTTCGAGAACATACGCATTATTCTCCTCGTGGGGCGGTACACCCAATCAACTGCATATTACTTCCATCGTTCTAGAGTGTTCTCCGAAGTTCCGCTGCCCGCAGTCGGCCTCCCTTTGATTACCTCCCCCACTCCGCGATGCGGAAGGTCTAACCACCGCCTCGGCACCCGAAAGAGCGCGCGCAGAGGCGCTCGGCTGTTTCTCAGTTATCACGAGGGCGTGCGCGCCTCTTTTGTTCTCACGCGAGCCGGTTGCTTTATTTCATGCGTTCCGCGGTCTCATTTTCATCGGCGGCCGATAAATGATCCCTCACTGATCGGGCGGTGTCACTTTGAAGTCGCCGCGCCCCACATCGCCAATGCGACCAAATTCGTGGCGTTGAGGAGAGTTGGCGGTTAAGAGAACGGCTCATCTCAGTGAGCCATTACGATGATTTTACTTTCGGACGCAAGTAAGACAGAATAGACTGCAGGGGGCATACGCATGCTACCCAATAGGTAGAGGTCTAGGAAAAGAGTAAAAATTCAAAATTAGTTTTATCAACCTCAAAATAAGTGTAATATACGTTTTTTTTCGGTACAAATAAGATGGTCTTCTTTCATTGAGAAGAGTATTGCCGTAGTATGCCTGTGTTTTTCGCATTTGCCAGCTCATCTCGAACAGTTTTCCTTAATATACAATAACCTTCTCAGTTTGCCAAGATGGGTATTCGATCAAAAAGAGGAATCGATGACTGAATTTTCTTCAGAGCATCCTGGTTTAGAGATGCTTTAACAAGTGAAGTGCAGAATAGCAGATTTCTCGAATTTGAGCAAATATTCGAATTCGATTTAACATTAAATTATGACTTTAGTTTAAATTTTTATCCATGATTGAATATTAAATCATGAATCAAAAGCTATTTTCGGCAATATTCATTTTCAAGTCTGGTGACCAACCACCCCCTGCCTTACACTTTTGTTCACGCTCAAAGGGTGTCATGTATGTCCCCTAGAATGTACTATGGACAAAGCTGTGTACGCCTCCAACGTCAGCAAGTGTTCACCGTGAAAAAGATAGTCCTTGTTCTACAACTTCTCGGAATTCCATGTTGTAAGTCGTGGTATAGCAGTTTGAATTCTTGATGTACAAGGTTAGATTACCCTTCGTATCCACCCTTAAGGGCCCTTAAGGGACATTTGATTGAAGCAATAAGCATAGAGACCTAATGGTCAATGAATCATTATGCACTTTCAAGCACATTACCAATTTTAGAGTGGGGGGACTGCCGACTAGCTTACTCCACCATCCTACCTCCCTTCATCCCATTTAAAAAGTTACTGAATTAACTTGCAATTTCCATTCCTTTTTCATACCTTTTAAATCGGTCTTCATATCACATTTACTCGAAACGCTCATTTTCTACCTCCAAAGTTCTTCATCGATTGTTCACGTAAGAAAATGTGCCCTTGCTGTTTGTTATATTTTGGGCATACTTTGTGAGACCCACATACCATAAATTTTCAATCAAATATCCCTCACTATCCTTAAGTTTCATTTTGAGTTGCACAATATTTAATACAAAACGCATCGTTAACTCTTGGCACCTATCTCAAAGGAAGATATCTATAATTATTTTTAATTTTTTAACCAGAGAACAAAATAATTAATAGCGTATTTTAGGCAAATTTTACCGATTGGTTTTGATGTCTCTTTCGTTTGCAACTGTCAATTTAGTCTCCAGTTAACAATAGTACACAATTTAGCAATATCTCAACATAATTTTATGTGATTTCTCGTTACCATGGTGTGCGTAGGCGGGCTAGTTCAAAGTTACAAATTCATTGGTTGGTTTAGATCATTTAAACAATGCTTTTAATAGCCATGCCAATCAAGCCAAATCTAACAACTTACTCTGATACTTATGATAGAGAGATAAGGAAATCATGAGGGTATGAATGAGAAAAATATGCAATATAATGCGTCAGTGTTTCTACTATGATAGCATAATTTTCATAAACGGATTTATTGGCTTCATCACACCCGCTTACTTAAATCTTTGGTGACGTTCATGCCTTACACGTCCATCGGGCGATGATTTCACCCTCTAATCTTTCTTCGCCCTTTAATACTGCGAAAAAATAATTTATCAAGGTACACACAGAACGGAAGTATTACATAGCAAATAATGGTTTATGACAGTAGCTGAGTCTAGGAAAAATAAGAGCGCCATTCACCTAATTTTCTGAGCATAACGAGACCCCTTATCCGTGAATTCTCGGCAAAAAGTATTTGAGATTGGTTTCTCATCTTTATCAGTGAAAGATAAATTTGTGCTTCCGATCGGCTTAGCAAGGCTTGGGCTGTGAAGAATTCCAGTCCTGATGCGAAGGGCTGAGAGATTATGATAAGAGAAGGTAGCGGCCTCGGAAAAGGACTTAGGGCGATTTATTTGTAGAAAATTAATCCCCTCAGAGAATTAAATGATACCGAATATTTGCCACGCCACCTTGCAGAATTCAGCTTGGTCATAATGCTCAGTGGCCAACGCAAGTAAGGATATAACATATCACTCTAATTGCCAGAATGTCGCTCTGACAAAGGAGTTAATAAAGGCTTGCCCTACAAAGGAATTATATGGAGGAAAACTCGGAATTTTTTTGCGAACCCGGGTCTATGAGGAAGAAAGCCGTAACAATTTTCCTGCATTTCCGCAATAGTTTCAGAAATTAATTTCGTCATTTGGATCCCGTGCATCAGTCTCGAAATGTCTCCTTGCGAGTGATACATGTGATTTGCTCATGCACATAAAATGTTAATTCTTAACTATCAGTATCAACAGTGTTCTACCAGTTAAGGCGGGTTGACACTGACAAAGTTTCCACACGGTATCCTTGCTTTAATATTTAGTCCTTCCTGCCTTTTATTTTTCCAGTCAAACTGCACTTTTGGAAAACCTGAGGATATTATCTTCAAGTTAGATGTGTCTGACATAATGGCCAACATTTAAAAGCACTTAAAATCCACTTAAACCTATTTATACAGGTAGAATACAACACGTTCGTACAGAATCTTGAAAATTCACTAAAATATGAACGATAGTGTATCACATGCCATGACGTAAGTTAAGGAAATTTTTACAGAGAATCCTATATATCAAGGAATTTTATTCCCAGGCAACTGGAATCTTATTCCCAGGTTTGAGAAAAAATCATCAGACGTAATGCCCTTAGGTTCCCTTCATAACGGGAAGAAAACTAAGCAAATAAGTTGAATGTGACCTCTCGTAATTACAGTAGGGTTTTAGGTTTTAGGTTTTACCCCCTTGGGCTATTCCATTGTTTAACCTTATCCATCACTCCTAGAATAAACTCATTATCCATGCCTGAGAAGAATTTCGAAAACATGACATTTGGGTTGAATAGCCGTCGCGTAGCTTTTCTGGTCTTTCATGCTGGCGTTTCGTAAGGTTCCTCAACATAATTTTCTAACAATATGAAAGAGCTTTGCGTCTTTGAAAGATTACCTTCGCTAACACTCTCTTACCCTCTACCTTACCCTAAAACTTATGTAAAATGCACATTCTGTTAAAATTCCTGAAGAATCACATCAGGATGTTTCTCCTCTCATAAAGCATTGATTATTTTGTTTATCTAACGCCGACAAACCTTTGACTTCAGGCAATAATGGTGATAATTCATATCAAGAAAGCCCTACCCATGCCGTAGTTTTGTGAGATCAGAGATGATGCCGACATGCAGAAGATGACTTCATCGTTATTGCGGGAATTTTAATTGATTTCTGATCTGAAATGATTTTGACTCAGCTATACTCTGGAAATCTCTATCGGCACCTCTATCCATCTCTCTGAATCTCATGATAATGGAAGCGAGAGCTGTATTCTATTTGAAAATATATTTAAGAAAAAGTTAATGGTGATTTCAGTTTAGCTACCTGTCATGGGAGGTAGATGTGGTAATTCTGATCCCTTTTGGCGATTGGTAAGTGCACATAGCAGCGGTAGGGAAGTTTCATGCTCACATTTAATTATTAAAATTTAGGGTAAAAAAATCCTTGCGCTGATGTTGAATCAAAATTAACTAAAAAGTCCGAGAAGTGACACTAGGTTTTATTTATAATAAAAAGTCTTTTTTCATATAATTCATTACTTGTCTCGCTCAACATGTGACCACATTCATTTTCTTTTTCCTGAGATATACAGTCAAACTCACTTATAACGAGCACGGTTAAAACGAGATCTCGGCTATTGCGAGGAAAGAGAGAAGGGTTGTTTGGAAATAATGCATTTTATGAGCAATATATAATGGTTAAAACAAGACTGTATTAGAGAGCCTTACGGTTACAACGAGTAAATCTTTAGTCCAAATGAAAGAGCAGTGGCTGTACTGTCGTACCAAGGACTTTTTCTTGTAAATTTAGCATGTATGTGGATAGTTTACTGAATAAATTGTTTCTTTAGTAATTTCAATCATCTTATATTAATCTTTGTTATTTTATCCCCTCTGCATAAAAATAGTATGTGTGTGAGTGCGCCTGTGTGTGTGAGAGAGGGAAAGACAGTGAGTGACAGTACATGTTGATACTCGTAACGGATATACGAGTAACGGATATTACGAGCAAACGCATTTGGTCCCTAGGATATCGTTATATCCGAGTTTGGCTGCATTTAGAAAGTGTGCAACTCATTTCTCTTGCTTATTACGCAAGTGCGCCTAAGTGTCCACGCTTTAACCTCTCTTCCGACGGTCGGAGCCTTGACCAAATGCTCTCCACACAACACTAAAGTGAAGACCGGTAAAAAAATGAAATATTTCTTCCACTGCCGTGACTTTAACCCTTGTCTTTATGATGGGAAGCCAAGACTGCAGCCACTGCACCACACTAAAAGACTGTTCCACGCTAACTCGATCCCAACATGTACTTCCGATTTGTGTAGGGAACGTTTGAATTGATCCCATGTGCTTTCATGCTAGATTCGACCAGACAAATACGATTAGAGAGATAGATTGTCGTACCGATAGATTCAAAATGGCATTTTCCCCCGTACTATAAGAGAGCAGAATAGGCAGCATAGCAAAGGGATAGGTAGGTGAAATATTTTACAGTATTCTGTAGTGCATGATGCATGTATTAACCCCTTAAATACTATAGATACTAACAATCTAGTTGCATGAGACACTATAGTTGCTTGTTTGCATGTTAGTAGTGCATGCTTGGTGATCTTCACCCCCTGCCACACATCCTCGCGGAGGTTCGCAGGGTATCGTGTAGATGTAGATGTAGATTGATATTTCGGCATCTAAAATGTTGGCTACAAATCCCATGTGCTATCATTGCGCCAATGCGTTACTTATCTCCTAGTCTCTCTTTCATATCAGACAGGCAAACATACCATCAGATGCCGACTGTTCGTCGAGATTTGTACGGAGTGTATAAACTCGCCACTGGATGTCTGAGTTTACCCAATTGATTGAATTTCACGCACCATTAGTCTCCGTTAGTAGTTTGTGAGTACTGTCTTCACCGGCAAGGCCAGCCTTCGGTTTGAACCGAACGCAAAAAAATGGATGTCAACTTATATTTTATTGCATGAAACATTCATACACATTCATATATTTTTATGCTGTAGAATGACAGGGATAGCTGTTATAGTTTGATCCGTAGCGAAGCTGTGAGTAGGTTTTTCAGTGATTAAGGGAAGAGCTTGGAGCAATCTATGCTCGGAATTTAACTACGTTATGCGAATAGCGCCAAAAGGACCCTCGGTATAGCGTCGCATTAGACGGTCCGAGCACTGAAATTGAGGTCGTATGGTGTGGTACTATGTAGTGAGCTAGTCTTTTTCACGGCATGCAACTAAAATGTTAAACATGCTGATTACACCTTTCTATTTTGAAACACCCATTGTGATCGGAACCGAAATCGCAATTTTGTAGACGAAATCGTTAAATGGAAACGAAAAATGAATTTTAGTGAAAAAATTAATCTTCTACCAGAGCCATTCACTCATAAATCAGAAATTAAAATAATCGAAAGGTGACACCCGACGAACAAGCTGCTTTGAGGCTTATTACGTCATCCACCTCCCGTCCTTACTGCTTTTAGGGAAAGGGAAGAGAAAGGAGGGGGGTGTCGGAAGGTCTGCTCGCACAGATCTTGTCGCAACCACTTCCATTCGCAGAGTCAGCTGTGTGTCCCTCATTGTGATAAGGCGAAGTAGCTTCGCGAGCTCAGTTGCGATTGGACGAGGTGGATGACGTACTAGTCCTCTGTACGACCACTTTTCAGAAAGAGTTAAAAAACATCAGTATTTCACCGCTTATAACTCGAGAACTAATTGACGAATCGAAAAACGGAAAAATATGGGTTTTTTTATTTTAAACACTCTATCAGATTCGGTAATAAAAATATATTAAACGACCACAAGATAATGGGTAATTCACACCAAATATGGCACGAACAAAATGCACTTTTTATGTTTATGCATATCAATTCTTTAAGATTCTAATCAAGTTACGGTACATGGGTACCATCAGCATACGTCCGATTCTGTAAATCTGCAATTTTTTCTACGAAATTTATTGCTTATAAGTAACTAAGGGAGAGGTATTATTTCGAGAATTACGTGATAATCAAATAAATTATTCCTCAGTTCCCGAAAAAAATCATACTTCTTCCCAAATTTCAATTCTCTTATGGACCTCAGGCCTTAAAGTCCTTAGTTATTGGCCACCTCCCAAAACGAAAGTAATAACCATTCACTTGATTCTCCATTAGTTATTCCCTTGTAGTTCTCAACCGGTGGTATTCGTGCAATTCCTGGTACTTGAATAACAGCTAATCCATTATCTTTATTTTTAAAGCCATTTGTAGCATAAGAAAAGGAGAAAAATTACCTTTACTTTATATATTGCAAAAAAACAGAAAATATTTGATAATTAAAGCATTGTTTTCAAAACTAAGTTGGTCTTTTTGGTGAGGGTAGAGCTAACTTAATAATATCCAAAGGATAGAAATTACAGTTTGGTACGTTCCACAATATTTTATTACTTTTGAGTCATCATCAAGGATAAGTGAGTTCCATAAAGTTTATCCTGAAACTCTAAATCACAATCCAAAGGAGTTTCTGAGTAGGGTCCACTGTGCCACCTTCCGGTAACGAGAGATGTTATTACTCTTGAGATTCGAACCGCAAAAATCCGGTCAATATTTCACCCGTTGGGCTATAAATATGTGCTAATGTAAATATCTATAATGCATCATTGTAATATACTTGACTTTTTCTTTTCTCAGTAATACTATTGAATTTTGTTTTTAATTTTTTCCCCTGGCGGTACGCGTCTTGGTTGTGAACCTTTAATCTATCGTACCACACCAATATTAATGTTGGCGTCACTTGTTTCAGGAAGTAATGACCGATCTGTACGTGACCTAGGTGCCCGAAAGCGTTCGATCTTGACATCGATAGATTCGCCCTTATTCGATGATAGAGAGGGGAGGCTTTCGATCGTAACTCCTCGAGATAAGAGTAGCTTGCCTAGCACCAAAGAGTCTCACGTACGTGCCTCGCTGACGAGATCCCGACGGCAATCAGACGTTATCTTTGTCATCGCTATTCCGGCGGTGAACGGAATTATGCACTCGCCACAGGTAAAACCGGGAGCCATTCGACTCCTAAGCCTCGCGAGACCGAGGGTCGGATTATTTCTTAATGAAAAAAGATAACGGCTCAATGGAACGGTGTAATCTTCGCCATTGTTTGGATTATACTTGGAACGTTTGGGTGACATACCTCTTCCTCTCTCTCTTGTATTCTCCACACCGATTCAGTTATGGAGGTAATCGAGTGGTTACGTTGCCCAGGGTACATTACCTCAATTCTGGTTATTTTTAGCGATTACTAAGTACACACAGTGACGGTATTAGCTAGCCTCGCTAAAAAATACCATTCCGGTTGCAGCCTCGCTAAAAAAAATCCCATTCCGGTTGCTATTCGCTACCATCACGATAGGGTAGCGCTCACTAAAGTCCCCTAGCAACAGATAAACAACAAAATCGAATTCCCGTTTGTAATAGCAGTAGCTAAATCGCAGCTATGTCCAATATGCGTGTCGTCAATCACAAATTTGCTCTACGGTGGTATTCAAGAATAAATAGTTGGGAGAATATGTCAAACATGATTTAGAAGCCGAAAATTGAGACTTATGCGGTGAGATAATTTGAGTACTTAATAATTTATTGATCAACTTTTTCATCAACGCCACAAGTTGAAGTTTTGAGTGCAGGCATTGAACAATATGATTTAAAAATCACCAAGGTAACATATGTACGGTAACTTATAGTAATATTTAGCGGCAGAGGATTTCTTAAGAGGAAACATATTTTACGTCATCTCCTTCACGCGAAAATAATGCGTAATTTCGTTTCATTTTTCACATACACTAAAAACTATGGGAGCCGAGTTTTTATGAGCAGATTATTTAGCATAAGAATATTGCCAGCCATTAATGAAACTCCATTAATCCGCATTTCTTGTTTTAACCTGAGTGCTCAAAATTTTCCTAAGCTTGCGTGGATAGTTGAAGAGCAGGCGATGACGCAATAACTGAGCATCGGGAGAGTAGTTCCACTTTAGTCCATTTCTTCGTCGGGCGTCTTGAGAAGTTGAGTAGAACCGTAAAGTGCAGAAATTTTGTGCCTGAGACGTGTTTGTCCGGAGCAAGGCCAGCGAGCTATCCTCACCAGGGATCCGAGTAAGTGTTCTCAATCCTTAAATTACTTATTTTATGAGCAAAATACATACATCTTCAGATAAAAGTGACTGTTTACCTATTCTGCGACACTACTATGCAAACGGCGCGACAGTTGAACAGTCCCCAGGATTTATTTGTACTCTCTTAAGCTCGATTTCCGTCTGGATATGCCTTGGGGTGTGAATATAAAATGAATATGTGTTATTGAACTATATCTTTTTTTTGGCGCAAAGAATAAAGGCTGTTATCACGCTTATAACTACACTTAGGCAGTTGAGCATTTATAAAGAGATTTGAACAGAAATACTAAAGCTGCTTATTCTGGGAGAATATTCATTTGCCCTAAATTTGACAGCCTCTCTCATCACTTTAAAATAAATGAATTTTTGGCGAGGTTAAACTTATGGAGGAGGAGACTTCACTAACTTATTCCTCATTGTTAGTTGAAGAAGTTACCAATATTTGTGCTGCCGGAAGTGGCGCGTACAATTATAACATTTTCTATTTTATTTGCCTTACATTGTTGGTTAATCCTTGGATTAAAGGCGGTTTGCTTATTTTATTTGGAGTGATAAAAATATTTGACCCTCGCAGGTTCCTGGGTTCCGAGTTCCGATGCAACGACTTCCTATCCAGACGTGTGCCAAGGTCGCGAGGGGGTTACTTCCACCCAGATAAAATGCGGTTCCGAAGACATCACCAGGAGATAAGAATCGCTCTGCAGCCGCCGCGATACAACTGCCAATCTCAAGGCCAATGGCACCTTTATTCGCTCCCAGGATATGGAGGTCCCTAGCCTAACACACGTCCTGTTGGTATGTGCATTTTATGATATTAAACACGCATTGGGAATTTACCTTTCTCAATTGCCGGTAGAATAACTATGTTGGCCAAGCGTCCGATTTACTTGCCGGATGTATTTGTGGTAATAACGCAAAGCAATGAATTTCCCGCGGAGTTCATGAGTGTGTGTTGCTCAGCGTATCTGATTTTTCTGCGAATACTGACTAAATATCTACAACTGGAAGAAACATTTTGCGATAATAATGAGTAAATATCACTCACTTTGGAACATGTCCAAATAGGGTTGGCAAGCAGGCTACAATACTGGTCTTTCACCTCGAGGGACTGGTTTGAAATGATAGATTGGCAAGATCTTTCACTAGAATCCTGGTATTTACTTGAGACCCCTTGTGGAAAGCACTTCGAGTAGAACAATCCCTCCGCCGGATAAAATGTTAGACATGTTTCTATTGTCACCATTCGTTAAGAGTACGCTATTGCAGGCTTTGGGATTTGCTCGGCTTCGAGAATAAAATGCTAGCCAGTAATTTTCCTTCGTCAAGCCATCAATTAGTATGGTGGTAATTGGAATCATTGCAAGATGAGGTGTCGATTTCAGATTTATTCAGATTATTGATTGCTCATCATTAATTTTTCTACCTATTTTATTAGGGATTACAATTTGTATTCGATAAATACATTTAATATGTTGGATTTTTGCTGAGAACTGAGGTAGTTTGCTTAGATTATATTATGGGATTTATATGTTATCTCTTTAATTTTTAGTTATTTTAGAACTATTATAGAACTAGGACAATTTTAGAACTGTGGGACAGTTTTTAGGGCTATGAAACCATTTTTAGAACTATTGAAAAATTTAAAAGTGTACGACAGGTTTCGGCCATCAGGGTTTAAAGTTTGCCTAAATCTTTCCCCACCCTTTGGTCGTAGCTATGTCGATACGGGGAAATATCGTGATCGTATCGCCTTTTATGCATCAGGAAGCAGTTGTAGACAGTCTTTATAGTATCGAGGGCGATGAGACTTCCCCTTCTCCCGAAGAAGTCATAATCTCTTCCCACTTTAAGCCACTGTTTACTCTCTTCCCCCCTTCGCATCTTCCTTCGCCCTCTCCGGGCTGGGGACCACACGCTAGCCACGGTCTTGTTTTCCGTTGGGCCCGGGGCCAAACTCATAAGGGTGGCGGACTCGGCGTTTCATTCGAGGAATGTTTATTGGGACGAAGGCTGAAGGAAAGCAGACGTCGTCTCCTTATCCGGTGACGGAACGCAGCGGGATAGTCAGTTCACACGGTCCGCGGGGGTGGCGAGGATTGAGAGGGGCCGGGGGAGTGACCTTTCATCGCCCCCATACAATGTCCGCGGCGGACAACTCCTTGGAAGTGAGGCGCGCGTGGTTCTCGGAAAGTGGGGTCAAATTTCCACTAACAAATGGGATACAATTGGGCCATTCAAACCTCTAACATTCATGCTTACCTAAGTACGTACTACCTAACTCATTCGCAAGGATATGCTCTACTGAATTAAATTACGTTCATTCACTAAATTATTACTTTTACTCATTGACTTAATCGATTCTTTTTATTTCGTATTGAATAGTAGACTATCGAGACACACACAAACACTCGAACAGATTATTAAGGCTCAAATAGATCGAAAGTTAAAAATAGCAGGTTCATGTTTTGAATACATTTTAAATCTTCTAGAAGCAGTAAAAAGAACCGCGGTCGCTCAGTAAATACCACTGTAAATATTTTAGGTTACAGTAGGCACTAAAATTAGGCTCCAGAGCAATCCAGCTTCTAAGGTTATATCGCACAGTCTAGCCTGACTAAAAACGTAATTCTTTATTACAAGACAAGTGCAACCTTAATGGCCGACACGGTATTTGAATCCAGAGGCTTTTTGAAGGTGGCTGTTTTTCAGGTGTCCCGCCCGGACAGGAAGAAGGCATTGAGAATGATGAAAGAATATGCATAGGCCAAATGAATTACAAAAGCGTTGTAAGAAGAATGGAAAAATATAATATTCTGATGGAAATTTTGAAAAAGAAGTTAAAAGAAGCAAAGAAACAGTTTTTGGACACAATTATGAGTTCCAATCTCTCACTCTCCCTGAATACCCACATTCAACTTCCTTTACTCTCGCAACGAACCTTGATCAAAACCTACTTCCTCTTTTGTATTATTTGACACCTACCTATCCTACTCTATGTTTATCAATATGTAGGTACATACATTCCAAAATCCGCTATCCTATTTCGTAAAACCATGCACTTCAGCAGTATGAACTTACGTTTAAAACATAACTAAATAATTTTCAACGACTTAGCCCAAACTTAGTAGATTTTTATCAATGGTGAATGATGAAAGGTGGTTTTGTGACTATCAGAATGCATATGGACCTTTAAAATCGTCAGGGCATCGGTTTCCCAGAATGGTTGTGAGGCCCAGGTAAATTGTTTGCCACAAATTTTGCCTTTCGTAGTGCTTTTATATAAGCAGACCTATTGAAAATTGATTTAATTTTCCTGTAGCCATAATTATTTACCCACGCGAAACCCGGAGTGATGGTTTTTTGTTTTACCAATAACTAGAATTAATGTACCTTTAATACTGAACTAATCTAGGAGTGTTTTACTGTATTTGAATTGCCAAAGGCTGGAATCGTTTCTCGTAGCTCAAAATTCCCGCATTTGAGATATCTATACAACTTTTTAAAGTACTATTTTTTGTGTTCATTTTCATTTACTAAGGTTGCGGAATAACCAAACCAAACTACTAGTAATGGGGTCGTTTACCATATTTTTCACTGCCGGATCTGAAAGAGTTTTCAAAATAAAAAGACCCATATTTTTCCGTTTTTTGATTCGTCAATTATTTCTCTAGTTATTAGCGGCGAAAAAATGATGTTTTTAACCCCGTTCGGAAAAGTGGGCGTGGCGCAACCTCTGACGTCATTGACTTCGTCCAATCACAACTGAGCCCGTGAAGCTACTTCGCCTTATTGCAAAGGGGGGGGACACAGCTGACTCTGCCAACAGGAGCGATTGCGACATGATCTGTGTGAGCAGACCTTACGAGAACCCCCCTCCACTCCCTTCCTTTCCCCTAAAAGCAGTCAAGGACGGGAGGAAAATGACGTCAAAGTTATCATGGCAGCTTTTTCAGTGGGCGTCACCTTTTGATTATTTTAATTTCTGTTTTATGAGTGAATGGTTGTGGATAGAAGATTAATTTTTTCACTAAAATCCATTTTTCGTTCCCATCTAATAATTTCGTGTACAAAATTGCTATTTCGGTTCCGATTAAACGCCCCCATTCTACTCAATATGCCCGCGGAGGCGGGATCAATTTCAGCTCCTCAGAGAGTTGCAGGTCGGCGATTAAGACTTAAAATAACAACCTCTGGGTCACTCGCCTTAAAGGGCGTCGAGTATATGACTCCAGAGAGTAAAAAAAATACGAGGCGAAGGAAGTGAGCGGTGGTGATACTAAGTAGCCTTGTCCCGGCCAGATACGCTTTCGTGGACGGAGGAGGGGAGGGGGAAGATATAACAGCTCTCTTCAGGCCATTCCCACGCCAGCGAGTCGGGGGAAGACTTCTGGATCAACCCCAGCCAATGGGCTGTGGTCTTCCTCGGAGGATGAGATGGGAGAGGGGCGACTCCTCGTACTCCGACTTGTCAAAATAAGCGGATCGTAAGTATGCGTAAGCACGATAAACGGATGCTCTCTGGCTCCCAGACATCAGCGGTTCCGCGCCGCTATTGGTGGACGTCTCTCTGGGAGGCTGGACCTTATCGAGAATCGCTGCTCACACCCCTTTCATCCCACCATCCCGCCTACCCACACTCCTTTGCTTTGTCGATGGAGCCCGAGTGAAGCCTCGGATGGAAGAGATCTCCTTCCTGGCTATGATTTATCCGGGCGCTGAGACGCGCGCACTGCGCCACATGAGGCGCGGCAGAAAAGTAGGTGAGGCTCAGTATATGTAGACATATTCACCCACGTGCATCGTTAGTAAATAATCTAGTTACCCTGGTACCCTAAAACCTACCGCAAGGGTGTGTGGCAAGGGTTGCATGCGTTTCCTCAGAGAAACATTTCATTAGATACAATTGTGGTAAACGCCGAGCGTGATTGCCGTTCAATCGTGTTCACACTGTCCACCAGACGCCTGCTAGAGTTCACGAAAACGCATTACAAATAACTCTCAATGTAAAAACACTGGTTTTTACTGCAACACAGAGAATGATTGCAGTGAGAATTTCATCTTTTACGCTCCACAACCCGACCAATCTCGCTTTCGTGCGACATTTCAGCGAAGAATAAAAGTGCATTTAGTTATCGGCTTATAACTTTATTTTTGTTAAACATAAAAATCTGAAACTTAAAAGTAAATTAGAAAACGATTGTAACCAACTTGTGTTAAAGTTTGGTTTTGATCAAATGAAAAGTTTTTTAGTTACGCGTTTTCAAAGTGGAAGCTTGGTTGATAGGTGTCAAAAAACCGGTACTTTTTTATTATCGGTGCCATAAAAAATAGTAAAAATAATTAACTAATTTTTTGCTTATATAAGTTAACGCAAAAATAAATAAGCCAAAATGTGGTGTCATTATTGTTCATATACGTAAATTCGTTCATTAAATATTAGGCTGCAAACTCGGGCATCCATAATTTTTATTCCGACAGTAAGTAAGTAAGTAAGACAGAAGGAACAGTAGGAAGGCGCGTCAAAAATGTTTTCAGAAGGGACATTACTCCGGCGGAGTACGTGTTATAAGAATGAATTTCCTATTGTCTTGATGGCGAAGCAGCGAATCGCATTTGGTCTGGGAGAACTTTATAACGCGAGATTGAGAAGTTGAAGTACGGTTAAGTTTTAAGCTGATATGGTCACCTGTTATAGCCTGTAAGCCTCCGCAAGTATACGTGGCAGATAGTGAATTATTGCCAGGCATGCATTATAAATTTGTAAGTATAGATTACCGTTACTACCATGAGGGCATGCAAAAACTACTACTCTGGGCATACACTGCTTATATACAACTGAGAGGCACAATGCTACTACTCTTTGGGAAGTATTGGACATGCAAGTACGGGACACGTAAATTATCAGCTATAGATTAAATTATTCGTTAGTTTATACAACGTAATATAATAGTTACTGCTGAATCATCCATTTCTGAACGTATGTACGTTAAGTTATAATATTAATTATATCTGCTAGAACATGCGTGAGTAACTAATGATAAAACAAGTACAAGTTATAAAAATCACTACATAACGATTTATACGTCAAATCTACAGGACGTATTCTAATTTCCACATTTATCTTAGCTGCGATATATTACTGTCCCTGATGGGATCGTTTACCATATTTTATTTATTGCCGGATCTGATAGAGTTTGCATAATATAAAGACGCTTATTTTTCCGTTTTTTGATCCGTCAATTATTTCTCGAGTTATAAGCGGCGAAAAACTGTTGTATTTAACCCTTTCGGAAAAGTGGGCGTGGTGCAACCTTTGACGTCATTGACTTCATCCAATCACAATTTGCTTATTTAAAGTTTGATTTATGTGTGAATGGTTATGGTTAGAAGATTAATGTTTTCACTAAAATTCGTTTTTCGTTTCCATGTGACGATTTCGAGTACAAAATTGCGATTTTGGTTCCGAGTAAACGCCCCCATTGTGTAGGTATAGAAAAAAATTATATATGTTAACCTCTCTAACCATCTATCTCTCTTATTTTTACTTCATGATCTAACTTGCCTTAGTACGCGGGTGTTTTCCTGCAATATCATCAGAGATCATCTACATCTACATAACACCCTTCAAGCCACCATAAAGATGCGTTGAAGGGGGTGAATTCTCACCAAACATGCACTATGTATCATGCATTAAAAAGGATTAGTATTAATATGCTAGTCTAAACTTCACTATTTAAAAAAAAGGTAGAAATAACAAAGTAAGCATGAAAAAACATTCTGCTAGTTGGGTTACCTTCAGGTCCTTAACCAACATGCAGCTACCTATGTTACACATTAATTCACTCGCATTGTACATATTTACCGCTACTCATATCCCTAATTTTTCGAGGAAAAAAGGACTTTTTGAATCTGTCAGTTCGGCAATCAATTTCTCTCATTTTGTAATTATGGTCCAGTCTACCATAGTAAGTTGGGGTTCGCAAAATATTTTGACGTCATCACTGAAAATATTATCTTGGAGTTTATTTAAGCAATTTAGTCTAAAATTCAACCTGCGATCTGACCACGATTTCCATTTTAATCCATTTAGTAGAATGGTGACGCTAATATCTTGCCGTCCCTTTACAAATCTTGCTGATAAAATTGGATTTGAACTCGCAAAATTTTACCTTGATATCTTTCAGAGACGATAATAGACCCAATGAGCCACTCTCATCTCTTGAATCCCTGAGTCAATCAATCTCTTGAGATCCTGTCCGTTTAAAATTTCTGCAGGAGATATACTTGGGCGAAGCGACCTTCAGCTAAATTTATTAGCACAATTTACGGAAGGTGGTTGACAGGGCAGAGGTTTGATTATTTTAGGGTAATCTTGCATGGGTGGAGAAACACCCCACGCCGTCAGTAGACTACTGTTAACGATACACTAAACGTCTACAACAGGTTTATGTCTCATCCTGCCTACAGAGTAGTGAACTCATTGTGTTCTCTTGAGATTTTTTTCGAAGAGAAGTTCATAAAAGTCTTCTAAATAATCGAAATGATGAGAAGGCAACAATAAACTCAATACCGTGTCAGCATTTTCATATCGTAATAGAAACTTCTAATGAAAGATGGTACTTTTATTTTATGTAAATTGATCTTCTTCCCCTTGATATTGATCTCCTTTCATATAGGTAATTAATTACTTAAAAAATCCAAATTACTCTTTGAGAGCGACATATAGGTTGAATTGAAAGAACTGAGTAAAAGGTCATATTTATTATTTTTGGAATACAAATGTATTTTAAATTTCCATTACTTTTGGGGACCTTAAACGTTTAAATGTATTTTCTTGGAAAGACAGGGAACGAGGAAAAGACAGGATCCTCTTTTCAATGTCATGTCTTAAAAAGTGCAAGACCTAAGATGATATTTCTCCATTCAACACGACGAAAAAATAAGTGCAAGCAAATATATTTATCGTTTGGTTGGAAAAGAAAAACTCTCCAATGTAAATCAGTAATAGGAATGGATGGGCCAAAATGGATGCATGAATTACGGTAGCTAGATTTTACATGTCACCACCCCTAATTCAGCCCCACACAATCAATTAGGAGTGCATAGAAGGTGAAAAGACGTCGATTTCTTATAGGTTTCTGTTCCGGTTAATACGGGATAGACTGCGAAACATCCGGATACCATCTATATATATAAAAATGAATGTATGTGTGTGTGTGTGTGTGTTTGTGTGTATGTCCTTTATGCATTACTACACCATTCATCGGATCGCCATGAAACTTTGGGAAGTTGTTGAGTACATTCCCGAAAAGAGGACTACGAAATCGATATTTTATTATCGATACTTTATCGATATAATATCGCTGAAGTATCGATAAATTGATACATTATTGATACAAAATTGAGGTGAAATTATTTAGTTTTTTAAAAGGAATGTATCGTTGCAATATCGATACTGTATCGAATGTATATAATGTGTTTGTCCTTTATGCATTACTACACCATTCATCGGATCGCCATGAAACTTTGGAAAGTTATTGAGTACGCCCCGCGAAGGTTTCTACAAAATCGATAATTCAATGTCGATACTGTATCGATATAATATCGATAAAATATGGATACATCGATACATTGTTGATACAAAATTGAGGTGAAATTATTTAGGTGTTTTTTATCAAAGTTTTATAAAGTTTCATTACAATATCGATACTGTATCGATACAATATTGATAGCTTCATGCATTACCACAACATTCATCCAATTTCCATGAAGCTTTGGTTAGTTGTTTTGTTCACTCCATGGAGGTTTGTATGTACAATATCGAGAATACAATATCGACACTGGAGACGGGATGTGCATCCCATTGAACTTGCAATTCATTGAAACACGTGCAACATATTCAAATCATCCGGCATGGGACAAATATTTCAGAAATGCCAACTTATTGCTTGGGATGAATGCACAATGGTGCACAAAGCATCGCTCGAGGTTCTGGATCGATCATTGCAAGATTTCCGTTGAATCCTGAGACCATTTGAGAACGCATTAATATTGCTTGCACGATATTTCAGGCAAACATTACCTGTAATTCCTCGATTGACACTAGCGGATGAAATAAATGCTTGCCTGAAATATTCTGCTTTGTGACGACATGTAAAGACGTTAAAATTATATACAAATATGCGTGTCCAGCTGCAAAACAATCGATCAGCTAAGATATATTGTGTACCCATAAGAATTGTGAAATTAAACATACTATAAACGTGCCCTTTCCATTTAACCAGATTGAGCCACAGCAACGCGTGGCCGGGTCAGCTAGTTATTAATAAGAATGCATATTCCTTCCTGAAGAATCTCGACTCACCATTCTATTTCAATGCAAAGGACAACTTTGTCGGTTGCTGTTGCCATGGTTGTAATAATAACAACCCAGCTACCTCGATACATACGCGATAGTCACTCGTGATCAGTGCTCTTTGAACACCACGCTCTAGTTCCCGTGTATACTCGCCCCTGTGGCAGCCGGAGCTGATTGATATGCAGATAACCCGAGAGCCCCAGCGTTCACATGGCCACCCATGGATGCAAGAGAGGTGGGGGAGGCTTTTGAGTCTCTATACCGAGCATTATTTATCACCGCCGGGGGTGACTGCGGCGCCGGCCATAACTACTCCATCAGCATGGACTCTGCCGCCATTGCTGCTGACAGCCTGGGTCAAATGGGAGGGATGACGCCAGAGGGAGGGTGGGGCATTCGACCCGAATACTGGCGGGCGGGAGAGCGGCAGGCGATGCAGCTCAGCCGCCGCCGTTAGGCCGTCGAATATTGAACTCCCCTTCCCACACTCGGAGAAGGGAATGGTTTGGCGCTGTACCCACGGGATCGAACGTCAATCTGCATCCGCATCTTTTGATGTAGGTACTCTCGTCTGCCAACTCTCCCCTCCTGCCGATGCTAATATCATGGACCAAGTGGCGACGCTGCTCAAACCGATCTTTAAGAGCTATTCGGGTGTCAAACCACCCTACACCTTTGTCGCATTATGCACAGTCAACATCACCATCTTAAGACTTTTCCTCTGACATCGTGTGTTTGGAAGCAAAATGGAAACTCATAATTTTAAACCGCGGTGAAAATCGCTCAACTTTGTAGGTTTTCCTGAATTTTTTTTAACTGGCGAAGGGCCTTATGCAACTAAAATAAAGTACACTATAGCTTACAAAGCTTAACGTTTTTTTTGTTATAGAGATGCATCAGTTTCACAAAGTTGGGCTGGACTTAACTTGCTCTATCCTTTTCCATTCGATTAGTAAATCTTACAAAAGCTGCTATATCTTACCCGGCACCTACGAGTCCGAGAAATAATTGCAATGCCATAAGCATATAGAGCAATTGACACAAGCATATATTTTTTTGATCAACTTCTACTTCTTAGCCCGACAAACCTGGTGAAACGATAGATATTATTGAATAACCGAAATATTTTGCTTCAGTAACTACCGTATTCTGCTAAAGACTTGCATACCTACCAATAGGAATGAGTACCTTATATTCATAGTTCTTTTATTTACTGGAAACTTTACATCTCATATTATTATTTGCAATACTGTCATTTTGATCTCTAAGTGTATGTAGTGTTATTAATCCATTTCTTTTTTTTCCATTACGTACTGGTACAGAAAGGCTATCATTTTTTCCCAACTTCCAACTCGAAGGGTTATATTTCAATTTGCTGAAAATCGATCCTAATATCGCATCTTCTGATAATCGAGATTAAGAGATAAGGAACTTTATTTCCGGAGTTACAACCATTCTTCCTCTCAAGCATTTGCATTTTACAATTGTAACTCCGTATTTATTACTTTCTTACCAAATGCTAGTCTACCAAAATTATATCGATTTTATTTACATTTAGAATATTTTTAACTCGGAATTAATGAAGCAATGCATCAGAGGTTTCATGTTCTTTATCCCAATTGAGAATATGTAACCAGAAGTATTTGAAATGTGGCGTTTTAGAAGAATAATATATATACTTAGATAAAATTGGAGAAACAAACAAGGAAGTATTAACGAGAGTGAAAAACTCGTATAAAATTTCTGGAGCAAGAAGGGAAGGTTGTTAAAAAGAAGAATTATATTAATATGAAGAGGTTAGCTGATAGGTAAATCAAGAGGTCAAACTAATTATTGGATTGGAAGGTAGTGATGCAGGTGATGATCGTGACGGAAATTGCGAATAAAAGTGTTCATCACGTCGTTGGTATATTTAACAGTGGCTCAGAAAAATTAAACACTCTTACAACTCACGTTACTGCGAACCCCGAAATCATATCCGCATGTTCATGAGAGGCAAGGACTCTTTCGATGGGGTTTGACGGTTATGTCCTGCTGGAGAGAGTGAGAGAAAAACATATTCCAATTCCATCCGGATGGGATTTTCCTTTGATGGGAGATCTGGCGAAGGAGGAAGTTTACACGCCCATTTTCGCTCCCCAATCCTGCTCCGAATACGGTGGACCAGATTATCCCGGTCTCCATCGATAATTTACCCCGGCCCCTTCACAGAGCTGTCCCCTCCCGTTGCCCTCGACAAAGCAATGACCCGCCCCCACGTTCATGCTGCCGAGGTAACGAGTTTTTCTCCGTCGACGCGCCAAAGCGTTGATGGCTATCGCCAAAATGGGTTAACACCTCCCGTCCTTTGCCATGCAGATTCTGCGACGATGCAATGTTTTGCTGTCACCACATGCATGTGCATATATTTATACATACGCATACGTGATAAAGATAGGGAGAAATCGAAAAACGTGTTGAGAAAAATGTCACCAAAATAATAGCAATAATAACATAGTCTTATTTTCTTTTGGAGAATGAGTCGTGGGAAATAAAAGTTATATAAAATTAAAATTTGTTTATCAGTTATATAGGTTGGCGACAGAAAACAAAGGTAATTTTTGCCATTTGGGATAAATGAATTAATGGATAGTGGAGGGAAATATTCAGGAAATGCAGAAATGGTGATGGGAAACCCGGTGTGGCGTTGGCATTTTCCGAACCATAACGAGAGACACCAAGAGATCTACATCCGAAGAATGAAAAACTGAACTTAAAGAGTTCTCCGGAAAGCTTACAGGCTTTCAAACCCTTGGCTACTTTTGCACCTGGGAAATACCCTGAAAGTCATGTCTGGGCGTAGGGCAGAGGGCTAATAATCACCATACATGCGTTTCTGACAGGAAACTAATAGGTACAACTTTATGAAAGCGTTTTCCATATGCATTTGAAAGGCACCTGCACCTAAATCTCAAATTTATGTACAGCAGTATAATAATTATAAACTGGTATGACCTTTCTCAAATACATTAATTTATACATACCAATGCATGAATGAGTAAGTTGTGTTAGATTATGTCTCAGGTGCACAACAGACTTTTCTCGCTGTATTCAACATACTTATCCGTTAATGATTGTTGTATAATATTGTATAATCCGTTTGCAATGTTTTACATAATTTTTCATTATTTTTACATAATTAATGATGGTTCATGAAAATAATGACGTTTTTAATCTCGGAACGACAGCCTGCACGATCTCGTTAAGAATTGCATTGTCACGATTTCGGTGGCACATCCGTTTGAACAAGAATGAATTCATTTTTCTATACCCAGCAAGCATAGTGAAACATATGGATGATTGTAGAAAATTTTTTCCCATTTAGTCATTCAAAAACTTCCGTCTATTTTTCATAACTGTAAATAGAAGAATAACACCGTGAGTGACTCTGGTAGAGAAGAAAAAAAACTCTTCAAGAATTCCGAACTTGCCGCGGATACCTTAGCGAAGTCACCCTTTGAAAATGGAGTCGTTTACCATATTTTTTTTACTGCCGAATCAGATAGAGTTTGCAAAATGAAAACACCCATATTTTTCCGTTTTTTGATCCGTCAATTATATCTCGAGTTATAAAAACTGATGTTTTTAACCCTTTCGGAAAAGTGGACGTGGTGCAACCTCTGACGTCATTGACTTCATCCAATCACAACTGAGCCCGCGAAGCTACCTCGCCTTATCGTAGTGGGGGAGACACAGCTGATCTGCCATTGGAAGCTGTTGTGACAGGATCTGTGCGAGCAAACTATCCGAGAACACCCTTCCACTTCCTTCCCTTACCCTGAAAGCAGTCAAGGACGGGAGGTAAATGACGTCATTGGTATAAAGGCAGCTTTTTCGGTGGGCGTCACCTTTTGCTTATTTTAATTTTTGATTTATGAGTGAATGTCTCGGGTTCGAAAATTAATGTTTTCACTAAAATTCATTATTCGTTTCCATCTAACGATTTCGTGTACAAAATTGCGATTTTGGTTCCGATTAAACGCCCCCATTCACAATAGCTGAATTACGAACAGCAATAAATTCCGGTTGAGGAGGATTTTTTCCTTGTGAAAGTTCAGCTATAAAAAAGCTCTGTTAAAATTTCAGGATGAGCATAAAAGGTATATTTCATATTTCCTTAATGACTGTGGAGATGTGGAGCATAAAGACAGTTGTGAGTCAAAGATGAAGGCGGTGTGTAAGACGGGACAATGGACCCAACTTCTCTTTATACACCTAGTTGCTTTTTTATGGACTTAAAACATTCGCTCCGATTATAGTAAAAATCAAATTTTTATTTCATCGCCACAAGAAGTAAGTACCTCATCTTAAAAATCGTTGTACTTAGATTTTGAACTTCTTTTCGTCAAGGTAGGCGAAAGATCAGTCTCCACAATAGTTTGTGATTGGGAAATTTAGGCCTCAAGCTTCTTCCTAAACTTCCGTAACTTTATTTAAAATATGATGATGAGCCATCTCCTACGTTAAGTCACCCTGTTACAGTGCAATATGACTACTTTCCGTGCGTTACGAATGCTCAAGAAATACTTGCCTTGAAGTGGAGTTAAAACAGGGAGAGTTATTTTATTGAAAAATCTCTACCGGATCCGATTCTCCAACCTAAGCCTTCGGGATGAGAAGTAATTAGCCACCGTCACAAACAGAGGTTAAGAATTGCCGTAACTACGAAATGAAGAGAACAAGAACGTACATCATGCAGATTGCGTTGGCTAGAAAGCGTCAGTTAAAAGGATATGATTGTTCAGAAGCTCAGACGGTAGAGAAGCTGAATAAAAATATGAAATAAAACTATAGGAAATTATTAAAGATTTTAATATATCAGTAAAAATTGCAATGGATCGTGGTGTTTTACGATCGTATAACCCAATCTTTGTGGAAATACGTTGAACTTGAATAGAAAGCTGCTTAGGACTTTGTGTAGAGACAAATAAAGAAGAACTTTAGTGATCTAATTGGTGTATTATAGGATTCATTTCCAGAGGACTGGGGTTCTGACCCCTACTGAGACTGATTAGAATACCGGACCCCACTTGGGTGCTTTGTGGAGAGCACTTTTAGTTCAATGCTCCGTCCGCCGGATGGGGCGTTAAACTTAGAACACCTAGTTGCCTAGTTAAAAGTAAGCTAATTCCGACGCCGGGTTTCTCTCCACCCTTTCTCCGTTCCTGAAAATAATCCTACCCACATCCAATTACTAATCATCATCATCAGCCAACAATCCTGAGATTGGTTTGACGTAGCTCTCTCCACAATTCTCCTATCAGCTAATCGCTTCATATTTACCTTTTTCTTCTCTTTCAAATCCTTCGTCACTTACGCTATATAGCTCAAACGACGCCTCCGTCTGCCAGTCTTCCCGTTGATTTCTTGCCTTCTTGTCTTAAGACGATTGTCTTCAACAGGCCATCATGTGTGACGATTAAGTTGCCGTCTTCTTCTTAGAGTTTTTAGAAGACTTCTCTTTCCCCCACTCTTCTGAGGACATTCTAGTTACTCGGTCGATGCATTTAATCTTCATCATTCTTCTGCAGCATCACATCTCGAATGCTTCCAACAATATCTTCTCCGAAGCTGTCATTGTCCACGCCTCACTGTCATGGAGAAACATTCTCCAGATGTAAGTTCTGATGAATGGGGGCGTTTACTCGGACCCGAAATCGCAATTTTGTGCCCGAAATTGTTAGATGGAAACGAAAAAAGAATTTTAGTGAAAAAATTAATCTTCTAACCACAAACATTCACTCATAAATAAGAAATTAAAATAAGCAAAAGGTGACGCCCACCGAAAATGCTGCTGTGATAAGATTGACGTCGCTTTCCTCCTGTCCTTGACTGATCGTATGGGAAGAGGAGGGAGTGGAGGGGGATTCTCGGAAGGTCTGCTCGCACAGATCCTGTCGTAACAGCTTCCATTGGCAGAGTCAACTGTGTCTCCCGATTGCGATAAGGCGAAGTAGCTTCGCGGGCTCAGTTGTGATTGGACGAAGTCGTTATGCGTCAGAGGTTGCACCACACCCACTTTACCGAAAGGGTTAAAAACATTAGTTTTTTGATGCCTATAACTCGAGAAATAATTGACGGATCAAAAAACGAAAAAATACGTGTCTTTTTATTTTAACTCTATCATATTCGGTAATAAAAAAATATGGTAAACGACCCCATTGTTTCCTAACTTCTACGCTTATGTTTCTAGCTGTTAGGAGATTCTTATTTTGTTAGAATGCCTTCTTCCTCTGGGTTTGTCTACTCAATATTTATTTTTTGCATCGTCCATCGCTGGTTACTCGGCTACCTAGGTAACAGTACTCTTTCACCTACCCAAGCTGAATGACGCTGATGTCCATAGCGGTTGCTCAACCACACAATGGGGACGTTTACCATAATTTTTTTATTGCCGAATATGATAGAGTTTGTAAAATAAAAACACCCGTATTTTTCCGTTTTTTGATCCGACAATTATTTCGCGAGTTATAAGCGGCGAAAAACTGATGTTTTTAACCCTTTCGGAAAAGTGGGTGTGGTGCAACCTCTGACGTATATCGACTTCGTCCAATCACAACTGAGCCCGCGAAGCTACTTTGCCTTATCGCAAAGGGGGGACACAGCTGACTCGGCCAATGGGAGCGATTTCGACAGCATCTGTGCGAGCAGACCTTCCGAGAATTCCCCTCCTCTTCCTTCCCCCTCCCCTGAAAGCAGTCAAGGACAGGAGGAAAATGACATCAATGTTATCACAGCAGCATTTTCGGTGGGCGTCACCTTTTGCTTATTTTGATTTTTGATTTATGAGTGAATGGTTGTGGTTAGAAGATTAATTTTTTCACTAAAATTCTTTTTTCGTTTCCATCTAACAATTTCGTGCAAAAAATTGCGATTTCGGTTCCGAGTGAACGCCCCCATTAACTACAACGTAACTACTGCTTGAATGCATGCCATGCTACCTTGTGAATGGCATTTTGGATATTAATTAGGCCGACTCGGAAGGTAGCCGAGAAAAATTGAAAATGGCCTGGGAGATGGGGTCCATTCCTACCGATTACCGATGTCATAATCTTGATGGGTTTGAAAGAAACGTCTTCCTGAACCAAATGAACGCGGGCGTCGACGGGAATTTGTAACGGGGGAGAATCTGCTCCTGGCTCGGTCCTGTCCACGCTCAAAGATATCCTTCCGTTCTTTTGAAGCTTTGTTCACCGGGTTTTCGACGCAATGAGGGGATATTGCGCGCCACGGGCGGTTAGAGGCCTCTCATAACGGGCTAGGGTCCAGTTGTACTTTTGCCGACGCCAGGCAGTCTACAGCCACCCTCGGACACCCCTCCCGTTCAGCGCGTCTCCCTCGATCACTTTGTTTCGCTGCATGTGGTCCTCGTAAACGCCCCTTGTCACGCCCACTAAACTGCCCCCCTACCCCCTTGCTAGTTTGCAGCTTCACCTGGCTCGTGTCCGCTTCCATGGTGACGCGGTCCAACAAAAAGATCGTTTGATGCTGCAAGCAAAGTTTCAATTCATTCGATACGCATCTCAATCTCATACGATAACTCTGTGTAATGGGTTTCTGTTTACGAGATTGCAGATTATCCTCTTAATTGAAGCTTAGGGAGCTTCTTTGGGTGCTTTTAGCTTGCACATCACATGGTTGCCAACGTATGCATGGGCTTTGAAATCTGCTTGCTGATTGAGTATTGGAAATTGTAAATAAAAAATATTATGCATCTTTCGGTGCTAAGTTTTTTCACGTAAAGATTTAAGCATAACCCTAACCACTTCTACGATTGAGGAAGTGTTTTTTGCCGTAGACACGGAATGCACCCATCTTCAAATCATGAATTTCATTTGATGTGAAAAATACAAAACAAGTGGTGTCATTGCGTACGATCACGGTTACTTATCCTACACCACGTTCAATAATGCCGATTAATTATTACATAGATTGCTTGAAGAATCCTCCGAAATGATGGCTGCGGGTTTTCCATTCTATATTACGCCTAATTAACTGTTATTAGTGCAGACAATCTTGAGCCATTACCTTTTGGCCTATTATGTATTGGTATCGTACAGGTGGGATTTTTGTGAGCAGAATAAGAGTGCTGAGAAACCCGGTGTTGGGATCACCCTGCTTATTGCTTGCGTAGTAGGGTGTAATATTCCGCAGCTATTCATGGCGCTCATGTATGGGAAGAAATACAATGTAAAAATCATTATCCCTGCCGATATTAGAACCAGGGAAAAAGTTGGAAAGAAATTACTTTTGCCTCCAAATCTACCCAATGTCTTCTTGGCTGAGGTTATCGTTGCTAATGCATCATTAATTATTCCAAGATCAATTAACTTGGATGTAACAGGCAGATTACAACTTTAATATTTCTTCTAAGTGCTACGCAAAGAACATCAATAATACATTATTTCTTTAGGCACACCACGGGTAGAACTCACCAATTAACACAGTCTAACTTAACCACAATATATTGAATGATTTTACGTTATTAGTGATATCAAGGTTTGGTGTGGTGATACAAGTTTCTCATGCCGAGGACTCACTCGCGTTTGATTTCCGGCTGTGGCAAAGTGGTTTCATCCTTGTACCGGTCCCTCCTTGAGTTCTGTTCGGAGAGTACTTCAAGTGCAGTTCTACATCCATCGTATGAGACGTTAAAGAGTAGACTTTAAGCTTTTCGTTAAGAACAAGGTAATACCGACATCGGGTTTCTCTCCATCTTGCCTTCCTTCCCTGAAAAATTCATCGTCTATACAAATACCCACTTATCCTCGACTCAAATGGCCTGAACTGCGGGTCGCCTCTTCCGAATAAGTGCTACTACTATTTCAGTTATGAGCGGCAAAAACAGCATTTTTTGCTGGCCTTTGTAGCCAAGTAAGAAACCCTGGTACCGTCTTGGAAAACCTAATATCTTCAAACTCTACCTTGGACCCAAATAGGTGTCGTTTTGTCTTAGGACTAAGACGCATAAAAGCGTATCAGCTGAACGTTGTAGAAGTCCTTGTGGAAATTTGTCGAACTCCATGACCATGCTGCCTGACCCTAATCTTCACCACCAACGGCTTTTCTGTTTTTCACTTCCCCTCCCCCTCCAGGCCCTCTCTTTTACCCGCTCCCCCTATCTGAACTAATACTTCCGCGCCTCCATTCCTGGGTACATATGGTGGAGTTTTGTTATTATTTCCACCTTCATAGTGGCACTATGTGCTGAAACTATGGTCGGTTAATTTGTTAAAATATATTGTGTGGAAAGTTACAAGTGTTATCGATTTGAAATGGATTAGGGCTAAGAGTTCATTTAAGACGTTGTGATCTAACTTAAGCTTCTGGAGCGACCAGAAACCAAGACCTTTGCTTGCAAAGGAGCATTGCGTACTGCTTGACCACGAATGCATCAAGGTTGGTCATTGACGGAAAGCGATGGAGGTTTCAACCCACGACCTTCACATTGGTTGGCCTGCAAGCCGACCATTCAATCCGGCTGCCTTGTGCCCTCGCGCGTGTTCCGAAATGATTTAGGCGTGACATATTGGAAGGTCACAACGTGTGCCCCGATTCTAATCTCCGCAGACCCCGACGGAAATCATTGTACCGACTCCCTGCTCGGGACGAGCCGCAGGGGGTAAGAATGTATCCGGGGAGTCATCAAATGGAACGAGAGGTCGCTTACTTCCCCTCGGGAGTGAGCTGGTGAGCTGGCCAAGGGATAAATTCCCCAGGCCTCCATCACGGACATTCGCATTGCGCCCACTCGCTTTACATCTACATCTACGCGATACCCTGCAAGCCACCGCAAGGGAGTGTGGCAGGGAGTGAAGATCACCAAGCGTTCACTATTGACATGCAAACAAGCTACTAAATTGAAACATGCTACTAGATTGTTTATGGTAGTTAACTTGATTTTTAACTCAACTCTTAACTTTACTCAACTTTACAGTAGTAGTGTCGTATATTTCTAGCTGTTCCTGAGGCTGCAATGTTAGTATTGATGCTACGGGTTCTCTTGGTATTCTAAACATCTAAAATAGTAATTTGAATTCATTATATTCCAAACATCTAAAATAGTAACGATTAAAATAATTTTCCCGTGTAATACTTCACAAGTGAAAATCCATAGTTACTCTTGAACGTATACCGCACAGTTACAGATACTTGAATTTTTTTAATGACAAAAATTAAAAAGCTTAATTTAAGTCACACGCAGGCATACTAAAAACTGGCAATAATATTCATATTACATCCTATGTTTTCCCTCACAGTTTTGAGTAATCTACCCCTGACTATGTAGATCAAATACTTTTTGAACACTCCTTTGAATATCAAATTAATTATATTAACGGCATGACCTGCCATATTACTGAGAAACGGTATAGTATGCTAGACTATTTGATAAACTTCAGAGAGCGCCTGTTTTTACAATCGGTTCTGCACTTCAAGCTCACGACATTTAAACTTCTAATGTTAAATCTTTGATAAAAGATTGCCTGATTTATTGTACAAATATTCTGCGGACCAGTCAATGACATCATTAATGGAATTACATAGAGGTAGTTCCATATGGTCGTGGTGTTTGATTTTAATACTCCTTAATTTCAGGTTATATCTACGTCTATGGTAGGATGGCACTATCTCCACATTACCCTAAAGAAAACACGTGTTCTCAGCTCAACAGAAACCTGTAATCACGCTGAATTTAATCCATGCCAAAAATGAGATTCGAACCCGTGACCTTAGGGATGCAAAGCCAGCATGTTACCGAGAGTCCCACCACCAATAATCCTACTGCTGTTCCAAACTTTAAACTGTCAATATATGCATTAACTTCTTTTTATTTAGCGAAGTGAGGCAAGACAAATTTAATGTCACTCTCCATGATCACTAATCGAAAATAAAAACAAAAAACATCGCATTCATCGCAATATATTTAATGATGCTACCAATGGGTATAAAAAGTAGAACATCATGTATTTTACATTCATCCATGTTAATATCAATAACAAATATTGCTGTTACTGGAAACGGACAAAACGTTTCTACACTCAATGTACGAAAATAATCAACCCCTGATTATGTAGAACAAATAACTTTATGAACATCCCTTTGGATATCAAATTAATTACCTTAACGACATGACCTGCCATTGTACTGAGAACCGGTATAGTACCCTGGAGTGTTTGATATACTTCAGAGAGCGCGTTTTACTGGAATTGATTCTGCAATTTTCCTTAATTTTTATCCCTTTGATTTAGAGAAAATATTGATGTAATCTGAAGGTGCGTGTCACGGAAAGCAGTCGAATTGGAATACGCCGAATGAAAAACTCGATGGTTTCAGGCTTCACTTTGTGAACATCAAAATATATGGTAATTTTTTCACTGATTTTTATTTCAAGTCGACCAGTTTCGTCTCATAGGCGACATCATCAGGTACCTGAGTTCAGTAAGTTGCAGAATATATACAATTTTAGGAAGAGGGGCGGGAGGGTAAGGCAGGGGAAAAGGGGTCCCAACGCGTTACCGATTTCTATTTTCCGCGTTCCCTCACATATCTTTCCCCTCCGCCCCCCCATTTCCCCTGCCTTCCCCCCTTCCTAATATTGTACATGTTGTGCAACAAACTGAACTCATGTACCTGATAATGTCGCCTATGCGACGAAACCGGTCGACTTGGAATAAAAAAACTGTGAAAAAATACCATATCTTTTGAATTCATTAAAACCAAATGACTACTGTATGTTGGCATTCCCGGGCTGTGGACACCAAATAGTAACCTTTCAAGTGATTGTTGATAAAAAGACCTTATTAAATATCGGCAGCGTATCACTGACATACTCTCCGGCCTCGTAGAATATTTCCCCTCCGGACAAAACCATTACCGGATGGTTATGTATCTCGTGTTTGCGGGTGCAAAGGACAGTGTGGGATGGTTTAAAAGACTTCTGGAAACTTCTGTGGGCTTCTGGAAAATGCGTGTCTGGTTCTCTCAAAAGGGTAAGCCAGGCATCAGAGTCAAGGAAAGGATACTATTTCCCCTAACCTCTGGTCCAGGGGTATCTCTTCTCGCAGATACGAAGGAGTGTCGTAAGGGGTCTCTCAGCTCATGTCCGTACCCTTATTTTTGGAATCCTTGACGAGCCAAGGAAGGAGGGAATATCCTGAAAGCAATAGATGGCGAATGACAATAACTATATCTGCGCGTTAACGCAATGGCTTTGCTGCGTTTAAATTTTACCAAAATGATGCATATTAAGCAAATTAAAAACTTCTCAAATATCAGCAAAAATTTAAGATCATGCACTTCTAATATGCCCACCTGCTTGGAAAAATACAAAATTTCCATGTTAAAAATGAAAAGGAAGATTTTTGGAAGGTTTACATTTTCCGCTTAGAAGAAAAGATAAAATTCTTTTACGGTTACGGTAGCGAGTGTTTCTGTTGATTTGGGTGAGGAATCACGAGTCATTAAAGCCTAAATAGCCGAGAAAATGTTTCCAGTTAGGATAGCCTGGGGTGGTGAGGAGGGCAACAAGGGAGCCGGAAGGAGACATGAATAATTGGCGGAGATGCAGAGGAACGGGAAGTCTTACCACAGGGGAAGTGAGCATTCGATTCGCTCGTCGCATTTCGCGCCTCATTTTCCGCCGAAAACCAAATTCGTTCCCGCATGCCATCTGTGTGTGGTCCACTTTCTAGCCCATATCACCCTCTCAAAAGTAATCGTTGGGTACAGTTTATTGCATACATTTTGCTGTGACTGGTGCTATGCTCAGACATAAATACACATCCGTTTCAGTGGTAAAAATTTATTTGTATGCTTGAAGTTTGAAGCACAAAAATACCGATGGGGATAATGGTAAAACGTAGATCTATGTTCAGTCCAAGAAGCTATGTAAGTACTATAAAACTGGTAAATTGGAGAAAATGGATAATTTTAATCCGAGGTGTTTGAATATTTTTATGCTATTATCAGCCACCGAGACTTCATTAGATTCATCTCGATTGCGTGTATATTTAACCCATAAAAAATGCAAGGATGCTACGCAATGATATGACTGAGAGAGTAGCATATGTAGTAAGAAATTATTAAGTGCAGGTACTGCAAGCAAAATAATCATTTTTCTATAAGGTGGGATTAATCTCAGCGGGCATTTTTATGAAATTTGAAATACATTCACTATTTGGAAGCAATAATGTTATATCGTACACAAATGCTTCTACATAACAATGTTATCTTATTCAGGTGCAACGAAATACTATGATACAGAAAACCTGAGGAGCATATAATAAAAAAATTAACTTTTTTGATAAGATTGATTATTTGATTGAATCCAAAAACGAAGCCAAATAAGTACAAAAAGAGCAACAGAACTTATGACTGACTGATAATTGCTGTAGTATCTTAAATTCTTTCGAAGTAGTAACGAAGATGAAAATAAACTTTTCGGTAACACGTTCTTCTCCCTGTGGAAAGCTAACTTTTTATATGTTTATATATGAATATGTTTTAACATACCCATAAAATCAGAGTTCATCTTTAGTAATGTCGCCCAATCTTGACCGTTATTAATGCGTATTACTACTGATGATGGAGGGATTGGTTATGATTATAGACTAGTATGAGCCTCAGCTCGTAAATAAACTGCAGATACTGCCCGTAAATATGCCTACTTTTGTTTCCTGCTTATTGTAACTTGTAGGGGAATAATGCATGCGTTGCCTTTAATGAAAAAGTTGTAAATTTATTGAAGTCACTTTACAGCACCAAGAGAAATACTTCAATCAAGAACATTTCAAGTTGGTGGCGTTACCATTTCTTCCTTATCCTCCTGACTAATTTCCCTGAACGGGGAAACATTTTTGAGAGATTCTCCCAAGAGGGGGGGGGGGGACACAGAGGACACCCTCAGGACGATGGGTGGTCCAGAACTTTGAGCGTACCGAACGTCCCGTCGTCCTGTCTCCATTTTTCCGTGGCCCAAAAACGCCCCTTCATTTTCCGGAATACGGAATCCAGACCATCTCTCTCATCCTACCCTCCCCCAGCGACCATTCCACGGAACAGACGCCTCTCGCTTCCTCCTCCTCCTCCACAGCCTCTCTCCACCCCCTACCCGAATCGACGGCACGTTTTGGAACGTGACAGGGAAGTGGTCCAGAGTGACCTCCCATCCCCCTCTCTCCCACCTCCACCCAGACCCTTCGCAAAGCCTCGCCGGGGGCGTCTGGAGGTGTCGTCCAAGGGGTGGGGAGAAACGTTGAGTGTATGCCGTTGGCGGTAGGGGGAAGATGCAGGGGGTTTCTTTACGGTTCTGGACGGGGAGAGTGGGGCAGGGCCGTCAATCCCACTCTTAAGAGCCATGGAGTAAAAAATTAAGGAGTCCTACCTACCCACTTGCACCCCCATGGACCAAATGGGGTGAGACTAATTAAAACGCCCGTGGAAAATGTGTGTCAACTCTTCCCGTTTCAACCCTCCCAGACGGACTGGCTGTGCGTAGAAGGGAGTGTGAGGGGAGGGGGGGAGGAGTAAAGGAGTTTCTGCTCCCTCCAGACTCCGAGCTCCTGCGGGACTAACCCCAAAAAAATCATCCCCGTGAGACAAGCAGGAGGCTGTGTCCTATGGCTACCGCCTGCAATTAGTTCGCTTGTGTGAAGCACCCCGTATCTAAAGCCTTCAGGTGCTCAGGGTTCTCTCTTGGGTTCAATGGAGTGACAAGGACTTCATAAAGGGACTCATCTACATCTAAATCTGCACGATACCTTGCAAGCCACCGCGAGGGTGTGTGGCAGGGGGTGAAGATCACCAAGCATGCACTACAAACATGCAAGCAAGCAACTATAGTGTCTCGTGCAACTAGATTGTTAGTATCTATAGAATTTAAATTTATACTCCAAAGAATACATATTATATCACTCTTGTAGGTCTAACAGTAGTGTTTAGCAGGGGGTAATCCTTCACCCAACAAGCCTTACATTACATGCCACTAGAGGGATGCAATTAAAATTGCCTCCACCATTGTCGCTCATTAAATATATTACCCATAGACATGCAACCTCACACATTATCCTAATGCAGATTAATGAAAGACACATTAAAGGTGGTGAATTTTTGGAGAATTAGGCATACCCGAATGAACCCTCAACATATTTAATACATATTAGTGGTATCTCTCAAATTTTTCCTTCCACTGTAGATGAAATTTGGAATTTTTAGCTTGTGCTCAGCATAAAATTAATCTTATTAGGTAGATAGTTTATGAAAGTGTTATTGCAAGTCCGTAGTCCACGTTTGGTGAAACTCACTCACTGCCACACACCCAGAAGGTGGCTTGTAGTGTAGTCAGAAGGTGTAGATGTACAAGTTAGTAGTAGATCAGAATTATGGGGCGAGGTGTTGAGGGCTGAATTCCAGTTACGAGAGCTCGAGTTTGAATCCCGGCAGTGTACAGATTTCTTTAGTTGCATACCGCCACACATGAGATACATATATGGAGGAATAGGGAAGGTTTTAAAATAGGAGAAATATATACATATAGGGGTTAAATGATAGGAAAATTAAATGGAGAGCTGAATCAAACTATTCTTAAGGTTGCTAGCTTATAATGCTGATATTGCCAAACACTTTCATGAACTATGGCAATTTCTCATTTGAGCACATTCACTTCTAGTGGTTAAAATTTTATAGGGAGGGCGTTGATTAAACAAAACTATGAGTGCTTAAAACCAATATTTAAAAAATGAATTATATAAAGTTTCCATTGAACTGTCCTTACCCGCGGTAAGCAGAGTTGCCATCAATTTCACGAATTTTATCTCCTTGTTCATGTTGTTTATATTCTTCCTTGGCCTTTGCAGCCAAATAATGCTATTAAGTTGTTGATCCACTCCTTTCCTCCGTTTTAATCCAATACAATGCCAATGACACGTAGATATGTTGAGCAAACATAACAAAAAAGATATATTGAGCAAAAATTCGACCTTACCCTTTACCGACAAGCCCAGGTGTCAAGGTAGTTCTGTAAGGTTATCTTCCTTATTTCCAGCTGTAAAATATACGATTCCGTAGAATTTGTCTTTTGTGGTTTCTTCTGAGACGACTGAGGATACAGATTACTTCACTAGCCAAGTTTTGTGGCAGGGAACAGATCATGCACCTATATCTACATAATACCCTGCAAACCACCATAAAGGTGTGTGGCAGGGGGCGAACTCTCACCAAACATACACTACATATCATGCATAAAAAAGGATTAGTATTTATATAGGTACTGTTGAAAACTACACTATTTCAAAAAAGATAAAAATAGCAAAGCATAGGTACATGCCAAAAAAATGCTGTTTGTTGGGTTAGATTTAAGTCCTTATACCAACATGCAGCTATCAATGTTATCCATTGCTACACTTGTACTGGATATATTTAACGTTATTCATATCCCTTTCATAATGGATTGTTAAAGAGTAAAAGAAGTGAATAGTTCTTAGTGCGCGAGATTTGAGCACGAAGATAACCACAGATTCCCAAGCCTTTGGCGGGACCCATGGCAAATGTTTGAAGATGACCTCTTCCCGAGAGATGCTTTGGAAGGGGCCCTTGCTTCAAGTGCGTGAAACGCTCTTTCTTCAAATCCTTGTCGCTATCGGTGGCCCTAAAAAATTAAGAGAGCCACTTGTGGCGAAACGTTTTTGGCCACTTTCGGCTCCTCTCGGAGGAACGGCTCGTGAGTGGGCAATGATGAGACCACTGAGTGTGTGGCCTCCACCCGTCATGGGTTGTGTTTTCAGGTTGTCGGGAGAGGCCGCACACTTGTAGGAAAAATGCCGTCTCAAGAGCATCGCAAAAGATAAGCTTACCGCCTGCGCTCCTGCTGCTTGTAGCAGCGAAGAGTGTGGGAGAACTTAGACCGACCAATAACCCTTGTCCCTTGTAAGACCTCATTTGGAATATGCTGCCAGTGTATGGGATCCCTACGAAATCGGTCTAAATAACGAACTTGAACGTGTGCAACGAAGATCGGCAAGATTTGTCAAGGGACGGTACGATAACCTTATTAGCGTAACCAGTCTATTAAATGAATTAAATTGGGAATCATAGTCAGATCGCTGGTTGAAATTAAGACTTAATCTCTTAAATAAATTCCAAGACCATATTTTCAGTGATGACGTAAAAATATTATGTAAGAAAATGTATGTAAGGTTGTTACAATAACTGTGTGCATGATACAATACAGATTTCAGCTGCATTTAAGACACACATATAAGGCAGACTTACTGTAGGGAAATACGCTTTTACACGTAACGGTTGAAATGGAAACATTTTTATATAAACTAATATAAGGCTTTGGGACATGTAGGTAACTATGTTTACCTGAAGCTATTCACATTTTATATGGCTCTTTTTTGACTTTTTAAATACCTCTCATTTTCAAGAAGATCATTTCAATTGTTGATAATTTTGTTTTAGCAGCCCTGAAAATTGAAAGAGAATGGGGGAAAGATAACGGACACGGGGACTTGAGAGAGTTTGGGCGTAAATTTGGTGGAGTTGGAAGTGTTTCTAGGACATTTTTTCTTTCTAGGACTGATAAGGGACGTAACCTCCGACTTCGCTTCCTGGATCAGTCTTCGTTTAGTGTGTCATTCTTGGCTCTCTCCCTTCTGTGTTCAAAATTCCTCCTCCTCATTCGGCCCTGACTCATTTAGAACCGACGCTTTTCGGCCGCTCACAATATTTTTTATGTCTTTAGACGTATTTCTGCGGGGAAATAGGATCGAAATTCTCCGCCAAAGTCAATTCATGGAGTCTGGGAAAATAATTTCATTTGAAAATACGAATACGTGTCATGACATGTTATCCTGTGGCTTAACTGTTAATGTCACCATGTGGTGTCAACTTAAGGAATATTTATGTAAATCGGTGGCAGTCTATCAGAAACCGTTTGCCCATTCTAATTAAGAAGTCATTACTCTTTTAAGAAACTCTTACTTCTAGTTCTTCTTTTCTTCATCAAATTTTTATTTTTACCAGTCGACCACGCAGTCTTGTAATTGTTCAGAAATGCTTGCTATCAATCATCACACCAGGACACTCAGGCACATGGAAATTCAGTACAAAGGTGCCAAATTCAATTTAATGAACAGAAGTAGCTTGAATTTGTCACCATTACTTGTGCTATTTTGACGCTACTTAAGAAATTAACCAAAAAGATCACTGTTCTATCCTTCTCCACTATTTTTTCTAGACACAATTCCCATTCTTTACGCCATTCATTAGTTGCTCCTTAATCTTAACTCGTTTCTTTGTTTGGTTTACTATTAGCTTTTCCCACAATTCCTGGCTTCATGAGGTCATCACGCTTCAAGATTTGTCCAATGAGGTTGTCGGATTTAAAAAGATATCTTTTTGGACTTTTTTTCTCTCCTCTTGGAGATTCTTCGTTTATGACTCGATATATTCATTTGATCTTCATTCTCCTTTGCTAACAACAAATCTAAAATGTTCCCGGTTTTTTTTGCGCCTAATTCCCTTCAAACTGTGCAAACATCACAAAATCCTTATTTCCTCTTGGAACGATGAGTTTTTGTACAAATACCTCACTGTTCATTCTTGAATATTGTATTAACTAACAGGATTTGAACTCTTGATTTAAAATGCATGCTAGGTGATTCACCCCCTGCCACACAACCTTGTAGTGGTATGTAGGGTATTATGTAGATGTAAACATATAAGTGACAGCATTTTATGGAATGTATTGAACAGAAGAGTTAAACTAGAATTCGGTTTTCAGTTACAGCGATAACTCATCTAACGAAGATAATTCGTTCCGGAATCACATTCGTTAGCTTTGGCTTTTCATTAGCCGAGGAATCGCTTGTACGATACATTGTATTTTCATTTTTTCTTAGCGTATCTGCGTATGGTGCAGTGATTCCGAAGCGTTAGGTTCGGATAGTTGGTTAGGAGGACTGGTTATGAAGTTGAGCTCCCAACGCGGCTACGTTATATCAGTGTGAGCATCCAATAAAATGTTTTTTAGTCGAATCCCAAATCGATAACCGAGACCGAAAAACAGCGAAAAATATCTTCGCTAGCCGGATAAATCGCTAGCCAAGGTATTACTCTACTTCATTGGTTAGGTTTACACTCTGTGTGTGTAGTCTCAATTTCAAAATGAAGACCACATACTCAGCGGATATTGGGATGGTGTGGTGGCTACTGACCCGGGTTCAAATCCCGGCACTGGAGGATTTTTCATCTATATAACTTCCCCTACTTGAGTACCTTGTGAAGGACTTTTCGATTCCAGTACTCCATCCGTCGAATGGGACGTTAAGCCGTGGCCCACTTGGCGCCTTCGTTAAGAGCAGGCTAAAGCTGGCGCCGGATTATTCTCCACCCCTCGTCTATTCTCTGAATAGGTACTTGTACCTTAACCCAGTTGCCCCCACCTATCTTCTGTGGCGCATATGACCTCAGATGTAGCTCACCTTCCCCAAATAACTACAACTAACACGTACACAGTATACAATCCTCGGGGGGGATTCAAAACGTGTAACCTTTGGGTTATCAAGAAAGCGCTTAACCAAACTTTGTTACCGTGGCAGGTACGACTGAAAAGGCCGTTTTGCACGGCCATTGAAACTGCGTAAGTTGATGTTGAATCCGTTTGAGCAGTCATCTGCGAAAGTCCGTGACGTAGAAAATTGCGAGGATGATTGCTTGACAGCTTTACACGGTACAATCGTCGGTGCATTATGTCAGTGACAATATACCATTCAGCATCGGTAATACCGTCAATATATCGCATAACGTCAAGATCTGTTAAGTAGGAATTAATTGGACGTGAAAGATGCGATAAATTACCACCACGTTAAAATATGTTTTAAGCCATAGTCTATACATAATAGTGGAGACCCTAGTCCCGTATACTTAGCTCAAAATTTTCAACACAAACGAACGGATGTGGGCCAAGGTAACGAGTTCTTTACGCACGAAATTTAGGCTTCCACGTAATTAATTGCCTAGCTCATCATTATTGCACTTTATTCACTACCTAAGGAGATGAGTGCAAACAAAAACACCCTACTCAATCGAAAACAACCTATTTAATTGCTAGAATTCCCCAGGCAGTTAGTTGCCGCTACATCTGCACCATCTAGTGAAAGAAATAAACTTCAAACTTGCGCGAACGCATGTATCAGATTAGAGCATGTACTAATTTGCTCGCAAGCGTTTGCGCAGTGGCGCTGTCGCATTACACGGCGCAAGTCGCAATTCGTCGCATTACACGGCGAAATATTTGTTGGGCAAGTGTTCTCGGAACAGCCAGCGCAGTATCAATGACCGTATAAAACGGTCTAAGAAATAAATCAACGTGGAACACAACGTCGAATTGAAATGGAGATGGGCATATAAGGGCTCTTGAAATCACATATCTTGGGTTAAAAATAAATGGCGACAGTGCATCATAAAAACCTTGGGATAAAAAATAATTCACAGCAAGAATCCATTGAATGTAGGGAGCTGAAGCACGGACACCGACTTCGATAAGGTAGGATGACGACAACGCTATTGAGAAGGGTGCTTTTTTTGCGTCGTTTCGAATGGGCGCCCGAGGATCCCTAAATCATCTAATTTATATATTTTCCCCCTACTTTCCCACCAGTCCTGGTCACGTTCCTCCACAGACATTAAAAAGCCGAATGCTTACTATAAAGTGAAAGTTGTTTGCCCTTAGAAGGGTGAGTTATTTTAGGGCATGAGCGAGTGGCCTCGTTTGTTGGGTCTTTATGAGTGAAAAAAGCGAATTGAAAACGCCGCCGTAAAGAAGGAGGTTTTATGAATTCATAAAACGTGTGAGGAAGGTGGAAGGGGTAGAAACACTCCATTATGCCCTGAATATATTTTAAAATAATGTTGTTCTTAAGTTAATTACAAGCGCTGTTTTGGAATGCGTGTCATTCATATTTCTGGAGCCATAGGGACTTAACTTTTCTTCTACATGCAGGGGCGTTGGAACTATTTTCGCTGGGAGGGGCCAACCTTGAAAAGGGCCCGGCTCCTATGAAAAGAGCCCGAAATTTTTTGCGGATAGGAGGGAGTGCGAATGCCTTCCCTGCCCCCACTTCCGACGCCGCTGTCTACAAGATCAACGACCAAAAATACACAATTATAATCGGTGAAAATGACCATATGAAATTAGAATTCGTTGGGTTGGAATCGTTTTCATACCGTGGATAAAAATTTAAACTGATATTTTAAGTTAATTTGAAATTGATCTATTTTGCGATGACGCCACAAATGTACTAAGAAAATCCATGTTTTACACTCAATTTCATCAGAAGGAGACGATTTAAGAGATTGCCGATTGTCGCACAGTAGTTGGCTGTGGTAGCGAGGTTGGTTGAACATCCATCTGTGTACCCAAAGGACGTGGGTTCGAATCCTGCACTGGAGGTATATTAATGACTTCAAGCAAATTCTTACATTTTGTTTGCTTGAAGCTACTTATCATAAAGGTAGTAGCACTTTCTGGTGCGTACGTAACTAAGACTTTTCTCTAAGTAATGTTGTACCTTTTAGTGCATATATTCAATTAGTGCTGGAAGACTATTCACTTCCTGTCACTTACCTTCGAGATGTCTTGCATATTGGATGATAATTATAAATTTGAAATTTGTGCTGAAGACTATCTTTGCTCGTGAAATTCCGCTAAAAAATGTAATGGATATGACAATGCTAAATAAATCGTACCAATGACGAAGGATGATACTTATGTCATTATTTTATAAACTCCATGTCATATTTTTAAATTTTATTTTATTTTGAAAGCCTCCCGTATACATCTACATCTACATAATACCCTGCAAGACACCATAAATATGTGTGGCAGGGGGTGATTTCTCACCAAAAATGCACTACATATCATGCATAAGAGAGGATTAGTGTTAATATTGTAGTCTAAACTTCACTATTTGAAAAAGATAAAAATAGCAAAGTAAGCATGCAAAAATATGCTGTTAGTTGGGTTACCTTCAAGTCCTTGTACCAACATGCAGCTACCTAAGTATGTTACACATTGATTCACCCGTATTGGACATATTTACCGCTACTCATATCCCTAATTGTACGAGGAAAAAAGGACATTTTGAATCTGTCAGTTCGACAATCAATTTCTCTAATTTTATAATTGTGGTTCAGTCCACCACAGTAAGTTGGGGTTCACAAAATATTTTTAATGTCTTCACTGATAGTATTATCTTGGAATTTATTTAAGAGATTAGGTATTAATTTCAACCTACGATCTGAAAATGATTACCAATTTAATACACATAATAGACTGGTTTCGCTATTATGGTTAGCGTAACGTCTCTTTCAAAAACTTGCCGATCTTTGCTGCACACGTTAAAGTTCATTATGTAGACCGATTTCGTAGGGAAATCATATGCTGGGAGCGTATTCCAAATGAGGTCTAACAAGGGAAAAGTAGCAGATTTCTCGTACATGATCGTCACATTTACCCAAAACTCTTTTGATGAATCTCAGTCTACGGTAAGAGTATAATTCACTCTTGGGTGATAAGGTTTTTGTTTTAATGATCCCGGTAACTTCTGAGTTAAAATATTTATCCGTTAACCCTAGGATGCATTCTCCGCTAGTTTGAATATACAGTCAAACTCGGATATAACGAGATCCAAGGGACCAAATGCTTTTGCTCGTAATATCCGATACTCGTTATATCCGTTACGAGTAGCAACATGTAATGTCACTCAATGTCTTTCCCTCTCTCACGCACACACTCGCGCTCACACACATACTATTCTTATGCAGAGGTGATAAAAAAACAAAGACTAATATAAGATTATTGAAATTACAAAATGAACAATTTATTCAGTAAACTATCAACATAGATGCTAAATTTTCCAAAAAAAAGTCATTGGTACCACAGTACAGCCACTGCTCGTTGATTTGGACTAATGATTAACTCATTATAACCGTAAGGCTCTCTAATACAGTCTCGTTTTAACCGTTATATATTGCTCATAAAATGCATTATTTCCAAACAACCCTTCTCTCTTTCCTCGCAATAGCCGGGATCTCGTTTTAACCATGCTCGTTATAAATGAGTTTGACTGTATTTACAGCCCCGATGACCCTGTGGCGCTTTCTTCAATCGAAATGCCAAGATGTCTCAAACCTGACCGACTCCGCACTCTGTACCGAACACTGCGTGTTCTCCGTCCTCCGCAACAGTCGCGGCACTCTTTCGCCGATCGAACGCGAGTGTATGAAGTGACTTGCCTTTATCATCAGCCGCTACCAAGATCCAGACGTCATAGGATGGGGGAGAGATAGATATCAACCGATCGTCCGCGGGCGTTCTCATGCGTAAGTGACTCATGATGTTCCGTTAATTGAGCGCTGAAAGGCTTTTCCCATGCGACAAGGCTGACGGGAGTGGATGGAGAGGAGGAGGGGGAGCGGAGAGACAGGGAACTGAGGGAGGGATGTTTAATCTGTGGAAGGAGGCTTCGAGGAACGCTCCCGTTTCGGGGCGCCATATGCCCCTCAAAACGTCATGCCGTGTCTTCCTCGTCTCCACTTGACTGGGAGTCAATATTTTATGCAACGCTCTTTATCGCCTTGAGTCCGTTTTTGTTTGCGAGGCCAGTATCATCGGGAGGGCTTATGGGGCTCCGAGGCATGTTCCTTCGCTCAGCTCCGGTGCATCTATTTTACAGCGGGGAAATAGTAATCCATAAAATAAAACTGTCTGAAAGTCCTCCGCAGTTTGTTTAGCATCATAATAACTCACTCAAGCATAATAGGTGGAATTTGTTTAATAGATTAGTTTACTTGAACGAGAATACTACATCATCATCATCATCATCATTGGTCAACAATCCTAGGATTGGTTTGACGCAGCTTTCCATTTGATTCTTCAATCGGCCAACCTTTTCATATTAACATAGTTCCTCTCTTTCACGTCCTTCACTACCTGTTCCATGTATCTCATACGAGGCCTGCCTTTTCCAATCTTCCCGTTCATTTTTCCCTCGACAATAGTCTTCATCTGCACATCATGTCTCATGATATGTCCGATTAAATTGTCCCTTATTCTTTTTAGAGTTTTCAGAAGGCTTCTCTTTTCTCCTACTCATCTTAGGACTTCCTCGTTACTTACTCTGTCGATCCATTTAATCTTTAGCATTCTTCTGTAGCACCACATTTCGAATGCTTTTACCCTTTTCTTCTCCGCTGCTGTCATCGTCCATGCCTCACTGCCGTAAAGAAACATGCTCCAGATGTTTGTTCTGATGAACTGTTTCCTTTCTTTTACTCTTGTATTTCCAGCTGTAAGTAGATTCCTCTTTTGATAGAATGCCCTCTTTGCCTGGGCTATTCTACTAACTATTTCACGATGTTGGCATACAGGCCACTCAGAGAAAAAGCTGTATTGCACATGGGTTCAAATATTCGATCTTTTTCAGAACAGTTCATGATCATGAAAAAATTAAAACTCCTCACATTATGGCTTCAACAAATAGATTTCCCTAAAGATGAACATGCAATCACATGCATTAGATAAGATATATCTTATAACGTCTTTCTACGTGGTGGCACTATTTGTTATAAGGTCTGAATGAAATCTTTACATCTCTTGCCATCCATTCGGAGAAGAAAAAATTCTTCACAACACGAATATGGATTCTTTCGGCGTCTCCTTCTTAATTCCAACCATCAAACTCTTCCCCAAACAAAAGTTAAACATACCCTCAACAATGTCGAACTAAATAAAATCATAACTTTAATTTAAGCACTAAACATTTTCAATTTATGCAACCAACAAATAAATATTAAGTAAAATAATACACATAAAGCGAGCACATACTATAAATAAAAAGTATCTAGGTAACCAGGAGCAAGAGCATGGCGTTACAATCTTAAGCAAAATTGAAAGGGATCGGATAAAGGTCAAGAGGTTGAATTTTTGACAATCTGAGTGTGTCTGCATGAAACTTTAATATGCATAATTGTAATTCTAAAAATGTTCACATGCATGTTGGATGATAAGTGAAATTTGTAATTTCAATCCCATAAGAGATTCATAGAAATTTACTGCTTGGTAGGCGGTGTTTGTAATTATTAGTGCGTGTTTAGTGATAACTCACCCACTGCCACGTACTCTCGAGGTGGCCTGCAGGGCAGGTACGTATCTAGAAATTTGCTTCTGGGGAAGCAAATTCTGGTGTAGCTTAACTTGAAACAAACCAGCCTTGCCCGACATGCTACAAATTTCTTCCCTTAATTTTCAGTGCTTGGTATTTACTTTCACAGTGCCCATTCCTATGTCTTCTTACTGGTAAAGTTCACTGCTTCCCTTGTTATGGAGCAGTTAATTTGACCGGCCCCAGAACAGAAGTTCAACACATATGTACAAATCAGATTGAAAAGAACAATTGTTAACCACACACATGCATCAAACTAGTGATCACGTTTCAAGACACATAAGGCTTGAATTATAAGTGGTGTAATCCGGATTATCATGTCCAGTTAAAATCAGAACAACAAAATTATTGGGAAAAAATTTCGGAGGGTGCTGAAGCCACAGAAGCCCCCCCCCCCCTCCGCTACGTGCCTGCTGCAGGGTAATTAGTAGATGATGTAAAATAATAAGATGTTTTATCTACATACTATACGCAATATCCTTTATCATAGGAATGAAGGATGAAAAAAAACTGCATTATCCACAGTTAGATTGTTAACTGAAATTACGACCCCGCAACGTGAAAGTATGGCAATGTAACCATTTCAATGCATTAAAACAATCCATGAGATGAACTATGCCTACGTGCACATGCTCAATGGCAACACAGCATCTTCTTCTTCAACGTCATCCTATCCTCTTCTCAAATTTTCCAGCGACAACTTCTTTCGCGACGCCCATCACCGATGAGACACGTGCCATTCAAAGAAGCTCATGAGGTGCGTAAAACGAACCAAGATCACAATATTTGTTCCATAAGAAAGACCTCACCCACCTTGGGCAAGAAACCCATTTAGGAAGGCATGTGACACGGTAACGGAGAATTCATGGCATTCCTTCAGAAACTTTTCCAGGGAGGGGCTTTTCCCTAGAGACTCGCTTCGCTTTTTCTCCCCTGGAATATGCTTGTGCCTCTGACGTCAAGGGGGTAAGATTTCCCCAGGTTTGTGACTATAGAAGAACCAACGGGGAACGAGCATGGGGAAAGTCGTGTCGGAACATTTCAGTCGTCTCAATGTTTGAAGTTGCGTCCACATCGCGCTCCTGCATGCTGTGTTGCCAAATGTTACACCAGAGGAAGATCCAAGCCCTTCGCTCTCCTCCCGATTGCCGTATATTTGGCAACGTCTAGCGTGAGCTCGCTCTCCATATCAAGACGAAGCGGAGACACTCGGATCTGAGAGAGTATACTCTAGCATGGGTGTCAAAGACGGAGAGGTGAGGCTCCGCGTGTGGACCCTACTTTCTTTCTAAATGCCGCCGGCGAAGTGAGGTGGAATGGGGAAGAACAATGGAGCAATTGTCGCGCGTCGTGCTAAACCACGCGTCCTCCTGGCCCCTCCAAGGTGGTCTCCCAGCGGGAAGTATTTGCGACCCTGGCCGTGAGGGGTGGGCTGCAAACGAAGGACGATCTGCTGAAAACAGACGTCGTCCTATCCTCCGCCATGGCGATCACAAAGGAAGAGGGATGACGGTGAAGAAGACGGAGAGGGTAGGAAGAAGAAGGGAATGTACTTAGAGCAAATGGAAAGGGGCGCTTGGTATTATGTCCCATCCAAAAAAACTTGTGAAAAGGACCTCTTTGCCTTCTCGTGAAGAGTTCGCGAGCAGGGCCATCGGGAGAAGACCGGTCGAGACGTGGAAGTACATATTTCGGGTACTATGCTAGCCGCCTCGTTGGCATTTTACAAGGAGTGAATTATCACTGTCCATATGTGAACTAAGTACATGTTGCTAAAAGCTACGAGGTCAAAAAGTTTCAAGGGTTGGACAAAAAGAGAAACCATCCCGCCCAGAGAGACAGGGATGTTACCTTGGAGTTACAAAATTATTTTTTTCTATTTCGTACTTGTATTCTAATTTGAGAGTATCTCAAGTTCAGTCCGGTACATGAGAAGTTAACCCGTGTACAGCTTGGTAGCGTCACGACCTATGAATCTGATGATAACGCTGGCTTTCTCTCCATCTTTCCTTTCACTGATATCCCACTATTCCCTTCCAAACTGAAGTGTCTCTAAGTGATAAACATACTTCACAATACTTAACTGAGGAAGAGAGACCTCGCAAGAGGGATGTGCGTCCCAGAAGGCATAACCCCCGATTCATGATAAATGTTTTTCCGCGGCCATGTGGGTCACTCACTCTAATAGGTTTGGTTACAGAATGGGCTTTTCTAGCGTATGGATGGTGTTTTGAGCGGTCACGAAAAAAGACACGTGCAAGTTCGCCTATGAAAATAACTACACATTCAATGTCTTCCTCAATGAATCGTACACGGTAGAGCAAGGGCGTCGGAACTTTTTCGCTGGGAGGATCCAACCTTGAAAAGGGCCCGGCTCCTATGAAAAGGGCCGCATTTTTTGCGGATAGGAGGGGGTAGACACTAGAATTCCGCTAAAAGTGCATATGTAGGTGGTAGAATATGCGTCAGAAGGGAAAAGGCAAGCTGGAAACGAGTGAAATTTAATTAATTTATTAATGAAGACTCATTGCTCAAGGGCGCAGGGAAAATTCTGGGGAGGCCGAACGCCTTCACTCACTGCCCCCCACTTCCGACGCCGCTGCGGTAGAGAGTAGGAGAGGAGATAATTTTGCCCTCTCAAAATTGCAATAATTGTAAAATTTATTTGTATCATTTTCAGACAATTGCAGAAGATTTGAACCTACGATCTGATAATGACTCCCAGACTTATTCACATAATAATTATGATACATTGCTAAACTTATCGTAACTCCTTTTAACAAGCGTAGAAGCTCTAAGCCACACACTGTCTAATTCTGGGATAAATCATAATTCGTTTTGATCCCATATAGTCGTCGCATATTCAAGAAGGGTCCAAACAAATGAAAACTAATGCCGCTTTTTTTGTCTTGTCATCATCCTCCTAATGAATTTTTAATTACCCTAGCTTTTAATTGGTATGACAGGATATCTGCCAAATATGTCTTCGCCCGAAATAAAAAATTGGCTATTGAGCGCCCAAGTACTTTACCGATTCCACGCCATGTATTGTGGTTTTAGTGATGCTATGAATCACTTAGTAAATTATTTCAAAAATTTATAGCTGCACATTTTTGATTTAGTTTGAACTGGATCAGTTGTATATATTTATAACTCATTCCCTGCATTTGCACAAACCATTAATTCATCGACGCGGAGCCTATGTTTAAAAAAAAATAATCTTTTTATATGAAGTAAAAAGTGAATTTTTAGCCTCTGTTCTAAGTGATATAAAGAGTAACATTTAATTGAGTAATATTGTAGGTAATAAAAGCCAAGTGTTAAAGCTAGGTGCACGCACGATTATATACTCCTGACTATGTATCCTTGAGGTGGCTTTCAGGTTAGACTCTGCTAGATCTGCATTACACTCTGTAAGGCGCAACAAAGGTGTATGGCAGGGCTGGGGTGCACACCGGTCACTCATTTTCTTATATTGCTATATTATAATTTTGTTGTAAACATGATGAAACATAATTCTCTTACGGACTTAACGCACAGCATGCCGGTTCGAATTTCACCTCCTGTCACACGCCCAAGAGATGTCTTGCAGAGGCTTCTGTCTCTTCAGATGAAGGCCTTTGCCGCAGAGCCGGGGCGTGGTGCATGGGGATTTGCATCCGGGGTGTTGGGGGCGGTCAGCCGGGAATGAGGGGAAGAATGCTCTCTCGTGACGGGAGATGGATGGATGGGAGTCAGGGCCGGCAGCGAAACGCCCGCTCGCACGACATGGAAGTGTCCTAAGCCCCTGGTAACGCCTCCCCCTCCCAACCGCCTCCCGTTTTCCCTTTGCGTCCGCCGAAGTGGACGGCATGCTGTCCCGCGTGTCCATTTCGGTCCTTTGGTCGCTGAAACGGGAGACATTTTGGAGCTGCTCGTCTGAACCCGCTTTCGACGGGGTGTCTCTGCACGGTCATGGGGGGAGGGTGAAGTTTCGGGATAAACGAATGACGGCAGCCGGACTGTAGGTTGAAATTTGAATCATTCGAGAACCAATTATCCGGGGGAGGCGACCGACATCTTAATGCAATTTGCGTCATTTAGGATAGGTGGGTACGTCTATACAATACTCCGCAAGCCACCATAAAGTTGTGTGGTAGGGTATGAATCTTTATCATAAATGTACTACATATCATACTAAAGGAGCTACATTTTAGTCGAACTGCAAAATTTTTTTAACACCCTCTTAGTTGAATTGAATTCCTAATTGAACCCTCTTAGTGCTAACCTTCAGTGTGACCTTCTGGGGTCATCATCATGATGGGTCAACAATCCTAGGATTGGTTTGACGCAGCCCTCCACTTAATTCTTCATGTACATCTACATAATACCCTGCAAGCCACTATAAAAGTGTGTGGCAGGGGGTGTATACTCTCCGAACATGCACTACATATCATGCATAAAAAAGGATTAGTATTAATATACTAGTCTCAAATTCACTATTTAAAAAAGATAAAGAACAGCAAAGTAAGCATGCAAAAAAGTGCTGTTAGTTTGCATGCAAAAAAGCATGCTGTTAGTTTGGTTACCTTCAAGTCCTTATACCAACATGCAGCTACCTATGCTATGCATTGATTCACTCTTATTGGACATATTTACCGCTATTCATATATTATCTTCTTTTCTTATTGTCTTCATCATTCTTCTCTAGCACCAAAATTCGACTGCTTCCACCCTTTTCTTCTCCGCTGCTGTCTATGTCTATGCCTCACTGCCGTGAAGAAACATGCTCCAGATGTACGTTCTGATGAATTGATTCCTTACCTCTAAGCTTGTATTTCCAGCTGCAAGGAGGTTCTTCTTTTGATAGATTGCCCACTTTGCCTGGGCTATTCTACTGACTATTTCTTTCTTGCTTAGTCCATCGCTGGTTACTTGGATTCACTAGCGAGAAATGCGCAGGGTAATTTAATAAAATGTAGAACCCTAGGGGAAAAAACATTATGAGGCTATTGTGATATATCAATATGCATTTTTTTACATTGTTTAAGTTTAACTGATTAATAAAGACACTTTTTTTACATTTGTTAAAAAATAAATATTATTTTGCGGTCATAAGGTGGAACAATGCTTATATATTGGGCCGATGTATCGTCCGAGATGCAATTTTCGTCCGAGATGCAATGCCGATACAGGTATCGGCCGGCCACACAGAGAGGGGTAAATACCAGAGAAAGCAAGCATAAAGGTGCTATTAGTTGGGTTAGCTAAAAGTTTTTCTACCAGCATACTACTCTGTAAGCTACCTATTGATAACCTTGTGTATATATGCACCTAAAATATAATATGAACACGGCTACTCAGATCCATAACAACGCGAAAAGAAATATATAAGACTATCAGTTCGGCAATCAATTTCCCTCATTTTATGTTAATATTCCAGTCTACCATAGTAAGTATGAGTTCACAAAACGCACAATAAGATAGGTACTGTAACTAATAATAAATAATCTAATGTTTGAGATGGAGAAATTAATGCCCTGTTTACTATATTGTGTAGGAGTTAAAAAAATGTGGTAAACGACATAGGTAAAAAAAATTGTCTCGGAGTCAACTTAATTTATTAAATCTATATTTCAACATACGATCTGATAATGATTTCCATTAGAGTTCTTCTAATAAACTGGTTATGATTACATGGTTATCGTACCGTCCCATAGCAAATCTTGCTAATCTTCACTGCGCACCCTCCAGTGTTATTCGGTCTTGCGTCGCAAGGATACCATATTGGTAAGCCCGTACCGAAAGGGTATTCCATGCGAAGTCTAACAAGGGAAAAGTAGCTATTTCCTGTGCATTATCGTCACATTATATTTGTCAATGTGGGCAAATATTGGGGCAAGGTGTGTAATTTGACGAAAGTTAGGAAATTCCTGTGACCGGTGAAGAGAAACCCGGCGTCGGCATTATGCTGCCCTAAACGAAAGTCGCCAATAGGTCGATGTTCCATTCGAAGGACGAAGTGGTGAATTTGAAATACATACTTTCCAAGCGGTAATTAAGGTAGGACCGGTATATCAATGGAAAATATCTGCCACTGCCGGGAATTGAATCCGGACCCTCGGGAACGGAAGCCAATGCCCTACGCACGACACTATTTTACATTTCAATTCCCATTGATTATAAGTCTCCATATCCTGTGGCAAAAATTCGTCATATTTTATTTCGATTGGAAGTAGAATCAAACTTGGACTGCTCGACACCGGATTTAATTTTTTCCAATCACCTAAATGAGCGTAAATATTTAGAAATGAACTCTGTTTTCAACTCTCTGAGCATCTATACTGACGAAGCTGATTATATCTCACATCTTGGCTGCTTGTGTAAATAAGCGTTAAAATGCTATACAAGTAACGCCTGGTTTAAATTTGTCACTAGAGCGAACCATTGGTGATAAGGTGAGTTTGAACATTGGTTTCATATCAGTGGGTGTTTGGTAATTAATCATGATGTTTTTGGAAAATATCTTTAACCAGATTTTTAGTGTGTCTCACAAACAAGTTTTGGCAGCGGATTGATCATCACAAAACACCCAATGACAACCGGGAGTCAAAATAATTGAGTGAAAAGTACTAAGTAAATATGCGTTGGACATGAAACAAACACATTTACTAGGCAAGAAGAAATAATCTAATACTTTGTGTTTAAAAAAAAAATTCCAATTTAACTAGACAAGTACAAAAACTTGTCGCAGTCGACCGAATAAATACAGGCAAGATCCTGACGATGAACTTATTCATTAGAAGGCGCTAGGACCTGTACAAGAATTCCGCTCTTAACAAGAATTACGATCCAATTGAAAAAATAGTTAGTCTTTCACAAACATTCCTAAGGTCACTAGAGCTGTAAATTTCCCGAGCCAATGTGTAACCGGTTAAGAATTGCGAGAATAGGCTCAGTACTTACTGTGGGGTGCCATAGTGTCCAGGAACTTTTTATTACAGACGCCTCAGAATTTTTCCCCAGAGGAGCATGCTCCACGTATTATTCTAGTTCTCAAACGGTCCAAAAATCAGCTGTCATCTCATTGGACTAGACGCACTTCCTTGCCCAATGGACCTTTCTCGAATTTAAGAGGCCGGCAGAAGTCGTTCACGAAATGGTACGAGCACCCGTGAGGTTTTCATCTGAGTCCCTCCCCCGAAAAAAAAGACGCGCTCGACTCTTTGGCGTTTACGAGCACTTAAAAATTGGAATTTACCACCGTGAGCATTCAAAACAAGAAGACTTGCCTCCCGGGCACCCGTGGGGCAGTCGACGATGGCCATGAGATTTCTTCAGACTCCTCTGCGTCGGAGGATATTGTTCCTCGCCATCAGTTTCCTCATCTTGAGCCCATCTCTTTTCCTCACTCGTGAACTCCCCATCGCAGTAAAAAAAATAATGCCCCGGTCACCCCCAACCGCAGCTACCAACGTGACCATTTAATGGGTACTCCCACGAATATTTCCTCGCCACCGTCACTCGGTTCTTTCGAGGAAATCGAATCGAAGAAGCAACAAGGTCTTCACTACCCCTCGGTTTTATTGACACTCCAATATGGGTGAGCTATAGGTGAGTACCTTGTCATATTTTGAATATTCTCGATTTATGAATATAGGATTGGCATATTGACATGAGCACAGGCTTCCTGCATTTGAATCCCAACTGTTATAGGGAATTTTTAATGGTAGGTATACTTGGGAGATCATCTACATCTATCTACATCTACACGATACCCTGCAAGCCACCGCGAGGGTGTGTGGCAGGGGGTGAATATCACCAAGCATGCACTACTAACATGCAAACAAGCAACCAAAGTGTCTCATGCAACTAGATTGTTAGTATCTATAGTATTTGAGGGGTTAATACATGCATCATGCACTACAGAATACTCTAAAATATTTCCCCTACCTATCCCTTTGCTATGCTGCCTATTCTGTTCTCTTATAGTACGGGGGAAAAATGCCATTTTGAATCTATCGGTACGATAATCAATCTCTCTAATCTTATTTATCTGGTCGAATCTAGCATAATACGCTGGTGTTTTTAATATGTGCCTAACATCTTCAGTAAAGCTATCCGATTGAAATTTCTCTAATAGATTTAATCTGAACTTTAACCTACGCTCTGATAATGATTCCCACCCTAATTCTTGTATTAATTCTGATACACTACTTAACCTATCGTAACACCTTTTGACGAACCTAGCTGCTCTACGCTGCACACTGTCTAGTTCTCTCATCAAACCTAATTCATTAGGATCCCATACACTGGCTGCATACTCAAGGTGGGGCCTAACTAGTGAAAAGTAGCATCGCTCTTTTGTCTTCTCATCACATTTCCCTGGTACTCTTTTTATAAATCCTAGCTTTCTCTTCGCTCGGCCGCATATTTCCCGGATGTGTCTTCCCCACGATAAATCCTTAGTGATTGTTACACCTAAATATCTTATGGTTTCAACGCTTTCGATCTTCGTGTTACTAATTTTATATGATCGCTCTATCGAAATATTCCTTCTCCAAAAATTGATAGCTACACACTTTTTAAGGTTAAGCTCTAACTACCATTTGTCTCACCACTCTTGTATTGCATCTAAATCTTTGCTAAGCGATTTCCTGTCTTCTTCTTTTGATATACCCCTATACACTACCACATCGTCAGCAAAGAGTCTAATCTTACTACTAACTACGGTACCCAAATCGTTTATGTATAGAAGAAATAGAAGCGGACCTACTACGCTACCCTGGGGAACTCCCGATGTGACGATTCGCTACACGGATCACTTCGAGTTCAGTATTCCGTCCGCCAGATAGGAGGTTTTTTCGTCTAACGTGGGCCCTTTTCTTTGCTATTAGGATACTGCTGACGCCGAGCGTCATTCCGCCCTTTCTTTAGTCCCAAATCCCACCTATATCGTACAACACACTTTGCAAATGTTCTCAGATTCAAGTTAATGACTAAAGAAACAACCTCTTACTTCAGCAGTGGATTTTCCACGTCAAAACATTCAGACGCCTGCATCGAATATTAAGGTACTAATAAAACTATAGGCATAGTTATTATTTAATGACCTTTCTCTAGAAGTCTTCACCAATTATACTCCTACAACATTTTTTTAAACTTTAAATTTAAATATTGCTAATTCCCTGTGCCGTAGGAAATGATGGAAAAATTTTAGGGGTCAATGAAGGTTGTTTGTTGAGTGTACACTATCGAACTATCCTAAGTGGCAGAAAACAATCAATCAACTCCACTCTAAGATATAGGTACAAGTCTTTGTCCGTCATGTCCTCCTTACCCTGGCCAAGAGGGTAGGAAAGCTGCTTCGCCACCGCGCCTTGGAATTTTTTGCGCCGAGGAAATTCCTGAAGCACCGATTTTTACGAGGGCGGCAACGAGCCGACGTTTCCTCCTTTCAGTTTCGAAAGGTTTTTGACGGGAAGAGAGAGGTTTTGTTCGCACAGCTCCCTTCAATTTCCTCCAGAGTCCCAAAGACATAGCAGCCGTAGTAAGTCATCACGATAAAATTTAAATTCTAGTCATTAGCAGAGATATTAAACACGATTGCATCGCTAAAAGACTATGGCAATGAAAACAATTTTCAGCTAGTAATTTTTGTCTTTTGGTTTTAGAAATGAATCTTTCCCAAACTTCCTAAAATCCAGTTTCAATCAAGCTTTAAATTTGGCCCATATAATTTTTCCTTAATTACCTTTTAACTATTTTTTTCTTTCCTTTTTTTCTCCTTACCTTTTTTAATTTTTCTTTTCTTGAATTTTGTATTTGATGTACTAATTTTCCTATGTACATACTATTATATTTGAGTTATTCGAAAACACTAGCTTTACTATCAGTAGGATTTCACAGGTTTTTACACCCCCCTTCTTGTGTGGGTGTTTTCCTGCAGTGGGTTTTTGCGTAAAGGATGTAAGCATAATAATCCTCACGTTTTTCGCACATTGTTAATTCTTCCATACACCATTTGATCTGTAATATTGATATATTGTGTGTATGTATTTCTTTTGTAATAATTTACCATTCTTTAATTCCTATAAGTGTATTCTTTACTGATTTTTTTAAATTCTGATTTTAATTGTTTTAGGTATTGACCACTTGATCTATATATTTATTTTTACGAGGGGTTAGATGGCTGAAGGGACAGTTTTGTCTCAATCTCGCCCCAATAAAGACCTTTTATTACTATTATTATGATTTTATTGGAAAAATATGCCTTGATCAGGGACAGGTCCAGCAATTGCCAACGTGTGATTTTTTATCACTGACCTACCAGCGTGGTAGACATTGCAAAATAGAAAAAATGTATAAGAAGAGGATCGCAGTTGTTGTTTAAATTGACGTGTTAGAAATGAAGCAGAAACTTGAAACAATACAGGATAATGGACACTCCCAATCCTCCGGTAGCCGGTAGAAATCTAGCCATAAAAAAAAATGTCATTGGGATAAGGGCATTTGCTGATCAAAAAAACGATGAGCTCCACAGTAAATCAATCAATTTTTCTGCAAAAAGCATTGATATCTTATCTAGTACTTCGTCACGATTCATTCCTTTTACTCAAAATATTCCTATCCCCCTGAAATATGATGATTCGGCAGGGCTTATCATTGTTTGAAATAAGTTTTCAAACTGAAGGTTAGTTCTTGATAGGTAAGGGTAGGACTCACCCCGTACTAAGCCATTTGCGTGTGGAAATCACACATTCAGGGTACGGGAGGCCAGGATCAGCTGTGATTTCCTACGAAGTTCCGACACGCAGAAAGTCGATTCGCTAGGGTTTTTAGGTGGGGGTGTCCAGTCGATAGCTGAGGACTACCCACTAGTCCACGACGATTCCAAGTTTTATTCTAAGCAGATATGTTTCATAGTTTGAATAAAAGGATTAGTATTGCAGTAGAAATAACTGGTACGGTAACTGAATAGTAAAAAACATTTAATAGCCTGTTATCTTTTTTCAATCATTTCACCTGCACATAGCTACTCTCCTTGGCATCTGTCATGCATCAAGTTTAGTAATTATATATAATATCTTATAATTATGTAATATTATGTAATATATCTTAATAATTATATATTATCTCTACTGTATTGGTTTTCCATGGGTACTTTCAACAATCTAAATAGCCTGAGCTAACCTTATTGAACACCTAATAATTTTCTTTTCTTCATCATTTATTTACCATTTTATTGCCTATTGGCCACACTAAAGTAAGGCTTTGGCTTCCAGCCACACTGAGCATACATCTTGATTCTCGTGGAAACAGAAAAAGATCTCTTATTATAATTTTATCGTTTAGATGTTTTGAAATATATCTATAATTCATATGACATGCCCGAGCTCATTTTAATTCGAAGCTCTGAAATAGGGCGAAAATCTTAGAGTGAAATTTTGAGGGAATTTATTTTATTAATTTCATGGACCAAGAGGAATAATGAGGGAGGGTCAATTAATTCTCTTAGCATGAACATAAGGTGCTTTACATCAAGGAATTTATTATTCTATGTAAGTGAACTCTAGGATCATCCCTATCATTACGGAGAAGCACAAAATACCTGCAATATACTTCTCATGATCATCTTTAATAATTAAATGTAGAAAATGTACTATTATTTATTCATCAAATTCCTAGGAACAGCACATTGGCCTTTTACCCAAGAATGCATAACACATCAAAAGCCAGGACTTACACGCCCATGCCCTAGCAGGGAAAAAAATCACCCAGGCAGGATTCGAACCCACGACTTTAGGCTTGATAGACAAGAGGTTTGTTGCACTGAGACCCGTAAATAGTATATACCGCAAACGAGATGATGCATTTTTACATGCCGCAAATGAGGCGCTGAACCAGGGAAAGGAACTGGACCCCTTATCCTCAAAGTGTGAATTTCACACGCCATTGGCTTAGTACGGGGTGAGCTCTAAGCTAACCCACAAGAAACCAACCTTCGGGTTGAACACATCTAAAAAAAAATGAGGTGCTGCAATTTTCTTCGATAAATATTTCTCCTTACAAACGTTTAAAAATAAAAATTGCAGCACATAAATGATGGTATTTAACTCAATATATACTTAAGTGTGCGGTCTCCCTATCAACTTACCGTTAAGTTTGACGAGTTTGTCACCACGTGAAGTTTGTAACCAGATTTACAATATCTTGGCGTGTGGTCGGGTACCTTGTCATCAGCCGAGCAATTAAGGGGACGAAAGATACTCTCAACTGTCCAAGGGTCCTCGTGAGACAGAGATGTTTCCACAAATGAGGAAACGAAAGCTTGAGAGCTCTTCTAAACGTCCGATCCCCACAGCGCGTCGTAGCTTGAGAGATCAGCAGTCGTCGTCCCGTCGTAACCAGCAAGGAGCCTCTGCAGTGTGTCAGACCTTCACGGTCTTTATCAAAACAGACTGCGAAAAATAGGAAAGCAGGATAGCCCGTTGACTAGGCTAACGTAAGAGTGAAAGGGGAGGAGCGGAGAGGGAGATGTTGAGTTGGAAGGAGCTGGAGAATGTCGGGTTGGAGGGAAAACCTGAAATATTCCTTTCACTCACTCAACTACCCCCAAGATTTCCTAAAAAGAAAAGGATAGCTATCAAGGAAAGTGGGGGAGAGGATGATCGTAATTTTTCATCGTCTCCCCACAACCGGGCAAAACTTAAGTCAGTTCAGGATGATCGATTTTTAGTTATTGACGAGAAACTGAAGAAAATGATCTAAATTCCGTCCCACGGAAGTGTGACTAGTGACGCGAACGTACCTACCATTTATGGATGCATCCACGAATTATTTCACTAACGAAAACGAATCACTATGAATTTTTGGTCAAAATTTCTGAAAGAGCGATATTGTATGCCAGTGAAAACAAGGGCAGTAAAATGGTAAATATATAAACTAAAATAAAAGGTTTTCAACCCAGCTGACATGCATTGTTTTAAAAGGGTTGATCTCTAAATTAATAAACCAGATGTGTTGTGAAAATAAGGAAAACTCAGGATAAAGGGGCCAGTTACTACCCTTTTTCTGTCTTTATCTTCGCAGAAAGATATAGAGACGACTCACTAACCTTACAATTATGGTGACGGGTTCGGAAAGAACACATCAGCCTTCGAATCCTGACCTGTTTTTTACTCCAAAACTTCAACATTCGGAGTACCTAGCACACATGGAAGCGGATATTATTGGCTAAATTCATGGTATACCTTGATTTGTCTGAAAATATTTCATCTGGATTCATAACCTGACCGTATGTGAGAAAATATTGACAATTATTACACTAAAAGCTACATTACTATCCAAATCAAATGTCCCCCGACTACCGCCATAAGGTAATAAAATAATAATAATAATAATGGGTCAAAAATGGATCACCGGCCTCCTCGTGGCGTCCCTGGAAACGACTTTGGCCGGCTGATGGTGGTTGTCTGCTTGTAGGATTAACCTCCCCACTCGCGGAAATCCTGGGTTCCGAAGAATTCCAGAAACGCCACCCAAAACCGGCCCATATCGGATGACGGTAGAATTGGGTGTGGCAAATCTTTACCATCAAAAAAGAGAGCTCACATTGAGTGGACGGAGACCCTGAGGGGAGACCTTCTAGCTTGCCATGCTGCCAGTGAGCCAAATCGCAGGGAATATATGGCGAGGATGCACTATTTGTGATGTGAGATGCATCCTGAATATAACCATCTGTCTCACAAGAATCTGTGTGACTACGCCAATTAACCTGCGCAAGAAAATGACACCCCAACCGCAAGGTCAGAGTAGTACACCACCGGCTAAGGCTCTATCTCCTACAAAGGCAGATGAACCTACTACTGCCAGGGCTTCCGCCGATCTTTCGGTGAAGGGATACGAACCGAAGGCCGATTCTGATATACTTAAGTGGTTGGAAAGCACGATTAACTACGATGAGACGACTACCAGGCAGAGAAATATTCATCATAAAATTTCTCTGCGGGACCAACAGCAACGGACACGAGATGCAGAGCATGCCGAAGGCAGCCGGAGACTTTAGGTCATCTACTCTCCGGCTGCAGCCATTATGCGAATAACTCATACATTAACTGGCACAACTCGGCTCTCGGGTGTTGTTCCACCACCTAAGACACCATTACGGCATAGAAGCGAATCCGGTGCTGCCTTACGCCCCTTGAGACATCGAGTCCGTCGTGGAGAACGATAAGTTTAAGATCTGGTGGAATTATTCCTTCACCACCAGGCAGTTGGAGGCGACGAAGCCTGATATCGTTCTCCTCGACAATCTCTCACATGCCATGTTCGTGATCGAGTTTTCGGCACTGGCTGAAATGAACATGTATTGAAAGAGATAGAAATAAGGACTAAATATCAAGATCTGCTGTGTGAACTCCGGCAAATGTATGCGGGCTACTCTGTGAAACTGGTAGTCCTCATCGTGGGCGTGCTTGGTGGTGTCAAGAGCTCACTGGTGGAAAATCTCAAATGCATCCCAGCAAGCAGGGCGCGAGCGGATGCACTTGCAAGTGCAATGCAGAAGGCTGTCCTTTTCGGGTCCCTCCGCCTGCTTCGTGCGCAAGACCCTAATGCTGGGTAGCCACCTATCCGACGGTGGCGGACGTGGTTACCCTTCGGCACAACCCCTCTCGAGTCTCGGGCAATTATGACGGCAACGAAACCTGATGCTAGCCGGAGACTCAGAAGAGGAAGTTACGTTATAGTAACTAATTAAATAATAAGGTAATACCTACACGCAGAAAAATTATATTTAATTTAAACTCTGTTCTAATTCAAAAAATCTGTTTTTACATATATAATTTATTCAGACAAATTATGAAAAAAAATATTGGTTTAATCAAGTATAGGTACCTTAGCATATATAAATTCTGTGCAAAAATCTTTCCTTAAGGGGAGTGAACTATGCTGTCGATCTCCTACTTAAGTGAAATATATAGTAAAAATCACTTCATCTACATCTGCATATTACCCTGCAAGTGACAGTAGTAGTGTGTGGCAGGGTGTGAATTCAAACCAAACATGCATTACGTATCATGCATAAAAAAAGATTCGTAATTACATTCTAGTCTAAACTTTACAATTTAAAAAAGAATAACAATAGCAAAGCAAGTAGGGAAACACATGCTGTTAGTTTGGTTAGCTTAAACTCCTTATACAAACATGAAAATGCCTATGCTATCCATCAATACACTTGTATTTATACGATTGGATATATTTACCGCTATTCAGATACCTAATTGCACGAGGAAAGAAGGACATTTTGAAGCTGTCAGTTCGGCAATCAATTCCTCTAATGTTATGATTATGGTCCAGTGTAACATAGTAAGTTGGAGTTCGCAAAATATTTTTAGCGTCATCAGACAAAATATTTTTTTATAATGGGGGCGTTTACTCGGAACCGAAATCGCAAATTTTGTACACGAAATCGTTAGATGGAAACGAAAAACGAATTTTAGTGAAAAAATTAATCTTCTAACCACAACCATTCACTCATAAATCAAAAATTAAAATAAGCACAAGGTGACGCCCACCGAAAATGCTGCTGTGATAACATTGACGTCATTTTCCTCCCGTCCTTGACTGCTTTCAGGGGAGGGGGAAGGGAGTGGAGGGGGGTTCTCGGAAGGTCTGCTCGCACAGATGCTGTTGAAATCGCTCCCATTGGCCTAGTCAGCTGTATCCCCCCTTTGCGATAAGGCGAAGTAGCTTCGCGGGCTCAGTTGTGATTGGACGAAGTAGATTTACGTCAGAGGTTGCACCACACCCACTTTGCCGAAAGGGTTAAAAACATCAGTTTTTCGCTGCTTATAACTCGGGAAATAATTGTCGGATCAGAAAACGGAAAAATACGGGTCCTTTTATTTTACAAACTCTGTCAGATTCGGCCATAAAAAATATGGTAAACGACCCCATTTAGTTAAGAGATTAAATCGATTTCAGCCTACGTTCTGATAATAATACCCATTTTAGTTATTACCTAATAGACGTTACGCTAATGAAATAACATGCCTACGGAGAGGCTTGATCTAAGTTCTCTATACTCCCACTCTTGCACCCGAATTCTTCACCTCTAGCCTAAACTATACTCTCTCCCTTGATAGGGGCAGAAGGAAAAATATTATCTATAATTCTCCTATTCAACAAATACTAGAGCTGTTTGATCCGACGGCTACAGAAATCCTATCGCCTATGGAATATTTGGCAATATCGAACACGGCATCCACAGACATGCATCCTTTTGCAATTCCGTATCGCCACACGCCAATCGCTCGGCCAGATAAGCAGTACAAGATAAGAGAAGAGCAACTAGGTTCGTCAAAAGGTGTTACGATAGGTTGAGTAGCGTATCAGAATTAATACAAGAATTAGGGTGGGAAACATTATCAGAGCGTAGGTTAAAGTACAGATTAAATCTATCAGAGAAATATCAATCGGATAGCTTTACTGAAGATGCTAGACAAATATTAAAAAAACCAGCGTATTATGCTAGATTCGACCAGATAAATAAGATTAGAGAGCTTGATTGTCGTACCGATAGATTCAAAATGGCATTTTTCCCCCGTACTATAAGAGAACAGAATAGGCAGCAAAGGGATAGTTAGGGGAAATATTTTAGAGTATTCTGTAGTGCATGATGCATGTATTAACCCCTTAAATACTATAGATACTAACAATCTAGTTGGATGAGACCCTATAGTTGCTTGTTTGCATGTTAGTAGTGATATTCACCCCCTGCCACATTCCCTCGCGGTAGCTTGCAGGGTGTCATGTAGATGTAGATGTTCAAGCTTGAGGCTTCCATAGGGAGCGATCAGCGAAGGCGCGGAAGCAGTCTCGCCGCTCATACAGTGGGCGAGAACCCATAGCATCTGTTTCCGTCGTTGGGAGAGGGGCGGAAGAAAAGGGCCCGCTTGACTGGGGGCCAATGGGGCAGTGAAGAGAGGCCCTTCCCCATCCCTCTTTCCGACGCGGGGGTGTATGAGGCTTTGGGCAGCTAGCAGCAGGAGGAAGGTCAACTGACAGCGGTCCATCTCCAACTCTCAAACCGCTCCCCTAACGACACCCACCTCACCACCACCGCAACCCCATCGGTTTCGGCGGCTTTTCCTTTGGTGCGGAAAAATGCCCTCGACTGCGTTTCCTCCCTTCCCACTTTGACCTGCGCCTTTGCCTTAAAAAGAAATGTGAAAGAAATCCTCAAACTAACCTCCCAAAAATGTTCAAGATACTTGGATTTTCAGGAGGAAAAATGGGAATAAATCGATTAGATGATGTTAATATTCGTAACAAAACCGATGGTAACAAAATGTTGTGGCATTTTGCTTGCTATTTTTATCTTGCTTTACTATTTTTATCTTTTTTTAATTATGAAGTTTAGGCTAGAAAATAAATACTAATCCTTTTTATATTATACTATCCATTATCCCTCACTCAGTGGTTCAAACCGTTGAAGTTGTGTTCAACCCGAAGGTTGGTTTGGAAAGATGAGGGTAGCGCTCATCCCGCATTAAGCCACAGGCGTGTGAATTTCTCACATAAAGCGTAGGGGGGCCAGTTTCTTTCCCTGGACCAACTCGCACTCCGAGGATTTTTCGTTCGGGGTCGTCCAAAGGGTTCACCCGGATGTGAACCCGGGACCCTTCGATCAGTAGTCAAGCGCTCTACCCACTAGGCTACCACGCTCCACTACTATCCATTATGTGAAATGTATTTTTGGTGTGAATTCACCCCCTGCCACTCACCTTTTATTTTGGTATAAATTTACCTCTATGGTGGCTTGCAGGGTATCATGTACATGATGTAGATGAATTTTTATGCTTCGGTAACTTCCCTGGACGTAAAATCCTACTCCTGTCTTCTTGCTGGCATAAAGGTGCAGTCAAATTTTTTCCTTTGAAAGTTAGGAAATGTTTACAACATTATGTATTGCTTGTATAGCTTCAGACATAAAAATTGTTTGGCAGGAAAAGGTTGTAATCCCATTTTGCTAACATATATCATGCATAATTACATAGAAATGAGACTAAAATAAATTGATTGTAACTCAGTGAAGTTTCAGCGGTTATCAAGCGCCAAAAATTGCCATTTTTCAAACAAAATATGGTGTAAGTACAGCTGTGGCGAGTAAAAAATCTGAATGGAAATAAATGAGCATTCTATTAGATGCAAATTAGCGTAATGAAACCGGTCGACTCTACTTGAAACTAATGCTTCTCAAAATCAAATGATTCACCATTTTCTCACAGACAATAGTGGTTTTTACTCTTTTACAGTATCCTTTGCCATCACAAATACCAGCATAACCAAAGAAGTCCTCGTCCTTTTCTCTGGTTACTTATTACCTCTTGCCAAGCAAGAATTGCAATACGCTAAGATTTTTATTTTGAGCTTAATTATAGTGCGAAACTTCAAAAGAGTTCTTGCATGTTGTTGTTCACCAGTTCTATCTGTCTAATTTCATTTCTTTTTGATTGTTTTGTCCCACACAGATCTGCCATCTTTGACTTGATCCTGCATGTTGTGTATTTAGCATATAATTTTAATGCAGTATATTAGTCTCCAGAGTTTTCTAAGCCTTTACAATACTCAAGTGAGTTTTTCTGCCGGTTCATAGGCATTCCTCGAGGCATTACTAAAGGAATAAAAAAAAACCTTTCGTATATTTATCAATTAGTCTATCAAATACTACTTCATAGATTTTTAATGTAACCTCAGCCTTTTACTACAGTCCGGAAAATATTAGAGAATAATTAAGAAAGTATGAGAAGGAAAATTCGTTCCGAAAGATCTCCTTTGTTTGAAGAATCGTTAACTGTCAGCTGCCTTCTTTATCTTCCCTTAACTTTTACTCAGGTATGATAAATACGTTTTGTACTTTTCAATTTTTTCCCGCAAATAGCGTAACCCACCCCAATGCGCAGGAGGTCGGCAGCATTTGGTTCAACAAATTACCACCGTAAGATTAAGCCTTTTTAAGACGTCTTCCACGCAGGATGATTCGCTGGATAGACGGTAGAAGTTAGAAACATATGGAGAATATCCGGGTATAACGCTAAATTCCAATACGCGACAAGTATGATAAATACGCGATAGATTAGGGCAATAGATAGCAGTTCAGGTAAGTATTTTTAAAATATCTTTCTTTTCGCGAGCAATTAGAGATCATAATAGGCAATGTAATTACCGGTCAGGTAATGTAGGTAGAGTAGGTTGACGTACTAGCTGTACTAACCCATACTAACTGCATCCTTGAAACGGTAAATATAATGGAAATGATTGCATGACAGCAAATCCTAACCAAATAATAGGAAATACATTGCATCGTAAATGATGAATTAGTTGCGGATTTCCCGTGGATGCATAGCTAATACGTTTTGATAATTAAGTTTCATTACACTCCTTAGTTGATGTATGTAGACGATATTATTTTAGTGCATCATTGGTGATGATTCACCCGTCACGCTTCTTAGAGGTAGCTCGCAGGGTAATCTACGTCCACGCAATACCCTGCAAGCTACCGCAAGGATGTGTGGCAGGGGGTGAAGATCACCAAACATGTCTATTGACATGCAGCTAGGCTACTACATGGACACTTGGTATATACTGTATCATAAGCAGCAAGATGGTTAGTATCTACATATTAAAGGATTGCTTGTTATAGTGGATTTTATCTAAATATTTTTACCTGTATTTACCTACCATGCATGAGTTAGTTATGATAATGCAAAGATCAAGCACTACATCTACACACTACCCAGCAAGCACCATTGAGGTGTATGACAGGGGATAAATTCACACCAAACATACATTACTTATATGTAGATCTGTAAACATAGGTAAAATCTACATTCATACCAGGTAATCTGTAGATGTAGACGGTAAGTTGAATGAGATGCGGGTAAAGTTATAGGCTACGGGTCCTTGTGTCGGACCGAAGCCACCCTTCCCACTTCCATTCCTTCGAGTCCCTCTGTGTCCCCTTCGGTCTCCCACTTGACTCCAATTTCAAAAACCTTCCGCCTTCTCCCTTCCACACACAAACCCAAAATCCACACACAGATAACGACGTCCTGAGAGGGCACAAATATACATAAACATCTTCAGAGAACCCTGGAAACCACCCCGAGGGCGTGGTGGATAGCAGATGATGCACTACAACAGAGAATTCACAAGGTAGACGGAGTCAATAGATATATTATCACGAAGTAAAATGAATTCTGATAAGGAAGCTACAAGCACAAGCTAATATAGAGCATGTTCAAGATTTGCGAAAGGCCGTAATGATCATTGTAATAGTGTTACGAGTTTAATAGAAGAACTAGAATGGGAATTACTATCAGAACGCAGGTTGAAATTTAAGGTAAAATTTTAAGTAAATTCGAAGCTGATTTGTCAAAAAAATGACGTTAAATATATGTTAAGAACTGCTGTGTTTCAGGTTTGTTCAGATAGACAAGATTACAGAGATGGATTTTCGTGCAAATAGATTTAAAACCGTCATTTTTCCCGTGTGCCATAAGAGAATACAATAGGCAGCATAACAAAGAGATAGGTAGACAAAAGGTTTTTGGAGTAGTCTGTAGTACATGAAGCATGTTTTAATGTTGTTAATCTATGCATGCTAGGAAAATAAATATAGATGTATTCAATGAAAATTTTTCCAACCAGTAATCGCCTCGTTACTATGTAGACAGTAACCATTTATAAAAAGGAATTCTTCAGGCTTCACTGGTGCAACCGCATGATAGTAGCAAATAGAACAATCACTTTGTAAGATTCCACAAAATTGTTATTTTAACACCGACCTAGGTTTCGACTGGTTTACCAATAATCTTCAAGGTCTCATCATCAATCTCAAAAAATAAATTGCTACTCATTCACAGTTAACTATTGACAATGTACGAGGCAGGGACTGAAAAATTCACTTCTTACACAATATTTAAGGAGATAATGTAGAAATAAACACCCGCATTCAGTTTTTTCATGTTAACTAGTTCATGCAATGTGCAAAGAAAGCATAAAACAGTGCATTTAATGTTCTGATTTTTTATCTTTGGACCATTCGGTTTAATTTATATTAATCTGTATCCACACAATTCTTAGCCATGCACCGCATGGCAGTGTGGCAGGGGCTGAAGCACCAGGCAGGCTTTAATCTCAGAATTAGTTTGCACTTACCACCATGTAGGAAAGCAAAAAAATAACATTGGTTATACAATGCTTAAATTCAGCTGAGAGGCACAATACTACCACCCCAAGGAAACAATTGAACATTCAGTTATCAGACACGGAGAATTTCGCTATAAATTATCCTAAATTGTTAGTTCATTCATAGTAAAGTAATGATTAATTAAAATTAAGTCATTTCTATAGACATGAAATTTTTGACTTATATTTGCTATATCAAGCATGAATTATTAATGATACAATATGGGCACGTAAAAAAATCACTACTTTCTAATTTATACATCAAACTCTACAATACCTATACTGATTTTCCAATGCACCATAGTTGCAATTTAATACTGTCCCTGATTATTCGCGATAAATGATCTTTTTTATCTCTGAGCCTTACTATTTATCTCTCTAATTATGTATTTATGGTCTATGCTGACATCGTACCCTAATGTTTTAATGTATTTGTAACATCTTCAGCGGAGCTTTCTGTTTTAATTTCTGCAGGAGATTTAATCATATTTTTACTTAGGATATGATAAGGATTCCCAACCAAGTTCTTCTAATAAATTTGATACATTCCTAGCTAATCTACGCTGTATACTCTCTAGCTCTCCGATCTGTGGATTTACTAATGGATGGTGTGTCCGATTCTATTCTAACATGAAGTGCAACGGAGATCAACTTGAGTGAAAAATCTTACTGCTCTTATGTGAGATTCGGTAAATTTTTGGGGAAAAGACGGTAAAACTGACTGTGGAACGACAGAGGTTTCTATGTGTATGAAGGTATTAGTTGTGACATAACCGGGAAAGAAAACGGCTTCCTAATTGTTCAAGAGATTCATAGAAAAACGTTAACCTGTGGTCTCATCAGCATTTCCTATCCGGGTACCTTAAACAGGCTGCGACTAATGTGGTAACAATAAAGATACCTTCGACCGTTCCATCCCTTTTCTAGACCTCTCTCTGTCCAGCAGATTTTTGTTTACCCACCGGGGAGGAAATGGAGTAGCTAATTCGGAACCACTTCTCAGTGGGAAGAGACTCTGGTTAAGGGTGCCATTTGGGTTTCGGAGCCATGCCACTAGAAGCAAAGTGTTTGTGAAGGATGAGCCATGAGAAGGGGTCATCTTAAAAGGAAATCGCCAATTTACTCGAAACATAAGGCAAGCTAATGGAACTAACCTAGAGGGCTGGGCGTAGTGACGTTTGTTTGAAGTCTCATCTGATGAGAAACGTGAGGAAAGAGCAGTAGGGGAGTGAAATTTGAAGTGAAGGGATGAAAAGTGACCTGATCAGATTGAAAAGCGGGAAAATAGCTTTCTTGACGAAGGAAGCAATTCACTTGCATTCTGTAGTTTTGACAGGGTTAAACCGAAACGTGCAGCAGGAAATTTAGGAGAGACAGCGAGCGTAAACAGTTATTGAGGAAATATTTAAGCAATTAGAGATAGCATTAGAGTTAGATTCAGACATAATTATTTGGATTAATATAGATTATATCGACAGAAGAAATAATTTTAGAAATTTATAGCATGCTTTAGATGTTTATTTTATGTGCATATTTATTTATAACAATTGTAACAGCTATGAATCCCTCTAGGAAGGGAAAGGAACAATTACATGAATGCATCATTATCATATACTATGTTTATATGAATTATTCTGATGTGCTTTTGAAACGATTGTAAGTTTCCAATGCTATTGGAAAAAAAAGTCAGTTTTTTGTGACATGTATTCATTATCAGTTTTAATTATTATCCTTAGTGCATTCCCGGTGATGATCAACCTTAGAGGCGGCTCGTAGGATAATCTGTAGGTGCAGATGTCGATGAACACGAAAGAAGAAGTGCTAAATATGGCATTGGGAGAAGGGAAGTGAGTTGACGAAATTCGGAAAGGATAGAGTGAGTGGACTGTGGGCAAATAAGGGGAGGGGGAATTTGGAAAGACAGGATTGAGAGAAGAATGTAGGGTTTGCGCGATAGAGAGAGGAGAAACAGAGAATGGAACGAGGCAGTAGCATACCAAGGGGATGGGGCGAACGGGGCGGCCGCCCCGGGCGCCGTAAAGAGGGGGGGGGGGGGCGCCAAAATTGAAAAAATCTTGTTTTAGTTTAAGAAAAAATAATTTTTTTCTACGGGAGACGGCTACCATCTAGTTAGTCCCGGGCGAAAAGGTACGCCAAGTTAGCCTTGGTACGCTACTGGAACGAGAAGTAGGAAATATGCAGGTCTGAGAAAGATATAATGCAACACGAGTATATAGTAGTCGAGGGAAGAATTCTGTTCCCACCTGAACTAACTTAACCAGTTGAACATCAATATGATTATATATTCTACGTCTAATTAATTAAATAAAATTAGTTACGAACCCGAAGGTTAGTTTTTGATAGGCGAGTGTACAAGAGAGAGTGTAGAGATCGCCCCGTAATAAGCCATTGGCATACGAAATTCACACATTCAAGGTTGGAGGGCAGTTCCTTTCCCTGGGCCATATGCGATTTCTTACCAAGTTCTGACTCGCAGAAAATCGATTCGCGAGGATTTTAGGTGGGGTGTCCATAGAGATGTCTACGCGGAAATTGAACCCGGGATTCACCGGTGGTAGCTCAGCGCTCAACCCACTAGGCCACAACGATCCCGTTTTTCGCTTAGCGTTGCTTACATTTCAAGTAATTTGACGATTTCGTATTAAGACGTTGGCGAAACCACATCTGAGCCGTGAGGACGTCTAGGTTTGGGATTTCACCACCAATGAGGTCGTTTACCATATTTTTTGATTGCCGAATCTGATAGAGTTTGTAAAATAAAAAGAACCGTATTTTTCCGTTTTCTGATCCGTCAATTAATTATCGAGTTATAAGCGGCGAAATACTGATGTTTTTAACCTTTTCGGAAAAGTGGGCGTGGTGCAACCTCTTGCTTATAACGACTTCGTCCAATCACTATTGAGCCCGCGAAGCTACTTTGCCTTATCGCAATGGGGGGGGGGGGGGGGGGCACAGCTGACTCTGCCAATAGGACAGTTGCGACAGCATCTGTGCGAGCAGACCTTCCGAGAATCCCCCTCCACTCCCTCCCCTTCCCATAAGAGCAGTCAAGGACTGGAGGTAAATGACGTCAATGTTATCACAGCAGCTTTTTCGGTGGGCGCCACCTTTTGCTTATTTTAATTTTTGATTTATGAGTGAATGGTTGTGGTTAGAAGATTAATATTTTCACTAAATTTCTTTTTTCGTTTCCATTTAACAATTTCGTGTACAAAATTACGATTTCGGTTCCGAGTAAACGCCCCCATTATAGCAGGAGAGATACTTGGAAAGACTTTTTGAAGAATGGCTACCTAATTATTATAATTTGTCTTTAATATCGTTTAAGATGGATGTTTACGGATGTCTCAGTCAGCTAAAAGTCTTGCCCACTTCTCTAGTACACAAATATTTTTACATAATTTTATCTCTCAAGATTTGCAAGAGATCAGGTTGGTGCGGAGGTTCATGACCAGGCCTCCCATCCCGAGTACCCGGGTTCGAATCCTTCCTATGAAAGAGGTTTTTCATTATTATTACCAGATCTCCACTTGAGTGGTCTATGGAGAGAAAAGTGCATTGTAATCTTTCCGTCAGAGGAAACGCTGAACCGTGTCTCCTTTGGTGCCTTTCATTTAGAGTAGGCTAATATCGACGCTTGCCTTGACTCCACTATTACTCCGTACATTATAAAATTCCTACTCCTGACTAGTTACCTACCTATCCTAAATGGCTCAAATGAACTTAGTTGATAGGTCATCTTCCCTTAAGTACATCTGCTTCTGGTATCCAGAGATTAGTATACCTCCTGTCCACTTTCCTTATATTTTATCTTCATTATTGGATTGGGATTCAATGCTTGGAATTCTGAAGGGAATTGGAGTGTCATACAATGACCGAAGAATTATACAGTCTGTTCAAAAACCAAGTAGCTGTGATTAAATCTGGACCCAGCTCTGAAGAAGCAAGGATAAGGAAAGGAGTAAGACAAGACTGTGCACTATCTCCAGTAATTTTTAATGTTTACATCGAGAAGGCCATCAATGAAATCAAGGAAAAGTGTTCTGGAGTGACTATCCATGGAGAAACAATTAGCATGCTACGATTCGCTGTTGACATAGCTCTCACAGCAGAGACAGAGAAGGGGCTGAACAAGATGCTAACAACCATAAAGAAAAATGGCCTGTTGTCATCTGAAGATCAATAAGAAGAAAACTAAGATATTGGTGTGCAGCAAGAGAGAAGAGGCTGAAACCAATGTGAAACTAGGAAAACAAAAACTTGAAGAGGTGAAGGAGTTCTGTTACCTGGGAAGCAGAGTAACCAACGACGGACGAAGCAAGAAAGAAATAGTGAGTAGAATAGCCCAGGCAAAGAGGGCATTCTATCAAAAGAAGAATCTACTTACAGCTGGAAATACAAGAGTAAAAGAAAGGAAACAGTTCATCAGAACATATATCTGGAGCATGTTTCTTTACGGCAGTGAGGCATGGACGATGAGAGCAGCGGAGAAGAAAAGGGTGGAAGCATTCGAAACGTGGTGCTACAGAAGAATGCTGAAGATTAAATGGATCGACCGAGTAAGTAACGAGGAAGTCCTAAGAAGAGTAGGAGAAAAGAGAAGTCTGCTGAAAACTCTAAAAAGAAGAAGGGACAACTTAATCCGATAGAAGAATCGAGTGGAAAGCTGCGTCAAACCAATCCAAGGATTGTTGACCAATGATGATGATAATGATGATGATGGTGCGTCGATATGTCACCATCCTAATGGGGACGCACCAATTACACGGAACCGAAATCGTAATTTGCGGACGTTATGAAATCAAGTGAAAGGATTTCAAAGGGGGCACTCTCGCTTTCGGCCATCCTCTCCTTTCGCAAGGGATAGGAACCAGTAGTCGCCATTCCTTTCCGAATGACCGCCCAGCGACCAAACACTGTGCACACGCTACGTAAGAAGGGAAGGGCCTCGCCTGGAGCCCTCGGGAGGGATGATGCAGCTCCGAAAGCCCTCATACAACTCAACCCAGCCCGCCTCCTACCCTCTCCATCCGGCCTCATCACGTTGCACTGGCGGCGGCAACCTCTATTTCCGAGAAAGGACGTCTCTAGGGAGGCGGAGAAGACCAGCTACCGTTTTCCTTGGAAACTGCAGACTCTCTTTCATTTTCTCTTTTTCTTGACCGACGCCTCATCACCAGGGACGGGGATTCACGACACGGACGGACCCGATGCTTGCAGAACGCGTGGGTGGCCGGCAGGGTACCTCAAGGGACGCCGATGGAGAAACTCCTTGAGGACAAGGTCGCATTCCTTCAATGCAACTACGAACCCTCCCTCACCTTAAGTCATTCTGTCGCCTTGTTGTCCGTCCGGGTGAGCAATTGGGTTTCCGGCGCTAGCAACAATTGAGAATCTCCGGACGCCTCTTGTCACTCCTAACGAGGCACTTTCGGTTTTGGCCTTGAGGTGTAGGCTTTGTCGAAGGATAAACGCAGCCCCCTTTCCTTGGAGGAGCTTGTCTCTTCCTATTGTGTACATAAATGCATCCCTAGATGAGGGTTATGTTCCTATCGTTGGCCACTTCGTTTCACCTCAAAACTCATTATTTCTTGAACCAGAAATATTATCCATTCCATTAGAATAGCTTAAGTGGGAATCATTATCTTGCCATAAGTTGAAATATAAGCATAATAACAGGAGTGTTGAGGTTACTCCAAAACGATAATATTACAGAATGCGTCAAATGACCTCGGCAGTGTTGTAGTAAACAGTAGAATTCGACTTTTCGCAGATGATGCAGTAGTGTGTAGAGAAATTAGTAGTCCGGGAGACAGGGCATCGTTAGAAAAGGACCTCGTAGCTATTCAGGCGTGGTGCGATAAATGAAAACAAGAACTGAACATAAAAAAGAGCGTGACAGTAAATTTTTTGAAAAGGAAAAACTCGATAGAAAGAAACTATGATTCAAGGTACGGAATTAGTAAACGTTGAATCAGTTAAGTACTTAGGGGTAACACTTACTCAGGATCTATCATGGGGAAACATATCAAGGAAATATGCAGTCAAGCAAATAGAAAGTTGGGGTTTATTAAAAGAATATTAGGGAAAAGTGAGGAGAGAGTGAAGGAACGTTGCTATTTTTCAATTGTTAGACCACGCTTAGAATATGCTGCGAGTATATGGGACCCTTATGAAGCAGGCTTAGTTTACGAATTAGATCGAGTACAAAGAAGAGCGGCGAGATATGTAAAAGGGTGTTACGATAGGGAAAGCAGTGTGTCTGGTATGTTAGCCGAATTGGGATGGGAATCGCTGTCACAACGCAGACTGAATTATAGACTTAATCTTATGGTAAAATTTAATGAGGGACACTTCATTAATGACGTTAATCATATATTGCTGGCTACGACTTATTATGGTAGGCTCGATAATTCTAATAAAACTAAGGAGATAGATTGCAGGACGGACAGGTTTAAAATGTCATTTTTTCCGCGTACGATTCGAGATCAGAACGTTAGACATCGCGTAAATCGGTAGTAATTATAGAGGTAATATTCAGATTAGGCCGATAGTATTTTTTTTATTTCCTGCATGTTCAAATCAAGGTGTGACTTGTATGCAATGCTTTTTTTTGCATGCATGAGTAAGTATCTATGAAATTGATGTCGGGTTTCAAGGCATGCATGGTATTCGTGGGTGTGTCCTGCAGGAGTGGGATTTGGTATTTTTTTGCTTTTCTCCCCTAATTACTTTTAAAGGTGTAGCGTTTTGTTTTGTTGTGTTCATTTTTGTTTGTTGTGTCGTTGTTTCTGGTGTGGATTTACCCCCTGCCAGACACCCTCGAGGTGGCTTGCAGGGTATGTCGTAGATATAGATATAAATATATTTTCCAACTCCGACTCACTATGGTAGACCGGACCATAAACGTGAAGTAAGGGACGTTGGCTACCAAACCGTCTGATTTAAAACGCATTTCTTCTTTCGTAATATTAGGAATCTAAGTAGTAGTTTAGGTGTGTATTAATACATCTAACACCAAGTGTATCCATAGATTGCCAAAATTGCATGCCGGTGTAAAGAATTTTAGCTAACCCAGCCAACAGCTCGTTTATGCATGCTTGCTTTGCTCTGTGGCATTTCTATAAATTGCTGTAGTTTCTCTAAAATATTCCTATCAATGCTATTTAGGCATAGGTAGATAGTGCATGTATTTGGCAGATTCACCCACTCACCTCACACACACACCATTATGGTGACATGCAAGATTGTAAAGATATAGATGTAATGGCAATTTCAATTGTAGCTTTTTTATCCTATTTAGTTTCTTCGTGTCCACATCACTCAACTGCAACCACTATACGCCCATGTGGTTATTGTTACTAATTGGAAGAAGGTTACTTGGGTTATTGCCCTCTGACGGCTATAGTTATATCAAACTGCCTGAACTTAGCTTTTAATCATTCGAATTCAAGGTGTGGCTCCTGATTACGTTATACATCACCATCTAGCCTCAAATCTTAACCTGCATCCAATGTCCCACGGTCATTTTTGATACCATTTTGTATGCTTAATTTTAAATCAAACGCCTCTTTCCAAATATTGGAGAAGACAAAGTGATATTTCCCACGGCACAATACATTGGACCTAAATAGACGAATTAATGTAATACATAATAATGGAAATGGCTGCCACTGAATGTGAAGAAGCCGTGGTGGTGGAAATGCTAGCTAGTAACCAAGAGTGAATTTATTTAAGTTCAAATAAATGAAACTTACTTTTGGTATCGTAGCTTAATTCATTTTTTCAATGCATTCAATAAGTACATACAATAACTACCTAAGGGCTCAACTTTTTAATCATTTGTTTTCCTAGTTTAACGTTGGTTTCGGCCTCTTCTCTCTTGCTGCACACCAGTATCTTAGTCTTCTTCTTATTGATCTTCAGCTGATATCCGGCCAATGTTCTTTCCATAGTTATCAGCATCTTATTCAGCTCCTTTTCTGCCTCTGCTACGAGTGCTATGTCATCAGCGAACCGCAGCATGCAATTTTTTTCTCCGTGGATATTCACTTCAGAAGACTTCTCCTTGATTTCATTGATGGCTTTCCCGATGTAAACATTAAAAATTACAGGAGACAGTGCACAGCCTTGTCTCACTCCTTTCTTAATTCTTTCATCTTCATAGCTGTGTCCAGATTTAATCCTAGCTACTTGGTTTTTACACAGGCTGTGGATAATTCTTCGATCAATGTAGGAAACCCCAATTCCTTTCAAAATTACAAGCATTGAATTTCAATCCACGCTGTCAAAAGCCTTCTCTAAATTCACGAATTCAATGAACATCGGTTTTTTCTTCTCCACTCTCTTCTCTATAAGCAGCCTAAGGGCCAATATTGCTTCTCTTGTACCCGTACTTTTCCGGAATCCGAATTGATCTTCATCCAGGAACTCCTCTGCTTTTCGTTCTATTCTTCTGTATATGATCCTCGTCAATATCTTCGATGCATGTGTCGTCATGCTTATAGTCCTACAATTTTCGCATTTCTCCGCTTTTTTCATTTTGGGAATAGGAATGATGTTTTTCTCGAAGTCCCTGGGTATTTCACCTGTTGCGTACATGGCACAGATGGCTTTATACAGATGGATTAATGTCTTTTCTCCTACATTTTTAATTAGTTCCGCAGGAATATCATCAATTTCAGAAGCCTAATTCATGCGAAGGTCCCTTACTGCTGCATCAAACTCCGATCTTAATATTGATGCACCCATATCATCCACTTCGACTTCTCTTTCCTCTTCGATCACTTTTGTGCTGAGATTGTTTTCGTTGTATAACCCTTCCAGATATTCTTTCCATCTCTTCACTTTGTCTTCATTTCCAATCAGAAGTTCTCCATTTTTGTCCCTTATGGCATTGCATCTTGCTCTCCGTTCTTTGAAGTGGTTCCTCACTATCCTATTTTCAGCTTCCACCTTTCCAAGTGACAGGTTGTTTTGTACATCTTTGCATAGATTGTTCATCCACATTCTCTAGCTTTCTGGCTTTGCAATTTATTTTATTCTTTAGTCTTTCGTAGCAAAGCATCCTTTATTCAGTTTTCGCATACTTGTACTTTCTTCTTTCTTCAATTAGGCATACTTCTTCCGTGAACCATGGCTTCTTCTTGGAAACCTTTCTTCTTCCAAGAGCTTCCTTTGCGGCCTCCTATAAGCTACATTCAATGTTTAATGTTTTCCCAATGCTGGTTTACTGGTGTTTTATCAATTAGTGTAATAATATAAAGTTTTTGCTGTAATGTTTACCTAATAACTGGATTGTGTAGACGGGGAAAAACACGTGCAAAGGCTACTTTACACGGAGCATTAAATTGCCAAATTTTCAGCTGCGTCAATTGGTGGAAATTTTATAAAAATAATGAATGCGTGTAAGTAGAACAGGGGCTGTTTTTCGCACATTGGATCATACGTTGGGGAAATTCCCCACGAAGTTCACTGCTGAACGCTATCCGAGTTTCAATAGACACCTCAATACATTAGACTGGGCTGTGGCATTTACAATACTAACTATGACCTGACGATCGCATGGAAGTCATTCCTGCATTTCACTCATCTACCACCCTTTCAATTTTTCATTTCACTTCACCACAATGGAAATCGTGTAGCGATAAAAGCGGTGCTTTTACTGCACCAGCAACAGTTGTCTTGGGCATTAGGTGCTCCAATGGCTGAGGTTTATCTGACCGTCTAACCTAAGATCCTAGGGTAAGCATAATGTACATGCCACGAAATGGATTCAAACCGGCGATCTTTGAACTGTCAGAATTGCACGTTACCGTCATGGCTTATTTCGTTTACCGCACGTATTTCTGGTAAGACAAAGGTTTGTTAGGGTATCTACATTTACATGAAACCCTGAATTCCACCATAAATGTGTGTGAAAGGGGTTGAATAAACCCCAAAAATTTATTATGTACATACATTTAAAAAAAAAGATAAAAATAGCACAGCAAGCATATAAAAACATGCTATTAGTTGAGTTAGCTTAAAGTCCTCATACTAACATGCAACTATCTATGCTATCCAACGATACATTTGTATTTATGCTATTGGATATATTTACAGCTGTCCATATCCCTAAATGTACGAGGAAAGAAGGACAGATCGGCAGTTTGGAAATCAAAATTACAAATTTTGTGACTATTGTCCAGTACACCAGAGTATGTTGGATTTCGCAAAATATTTTTAATGTCATCAGAGAAAATATCATTTCGGAATTTTGTTAAGAGATTACGTCTTAATTTCAACCTACGATCTGGCAATGATTCCCATTTAAAAAAATTAATCCTGTCCCTATAAAATTGCGAATGTATGACTATCTTAAAATTAACATACAAGACGTCACTAACATCCATGCCTCAGACAGTGAAAATCCTCACCGGGCGGGATTACTCAGGATAGACGAGGGATTTTCCCGCCGCTACCGGTGTATTACGACCCTGAGCAGAACAGGGAAAACTAGGTGCCTATTCTTGTACCCGAAAAATTCTTCCAGCTCAGCGAAGAGGCATTCATTTATCGTTGCATAAATTATAAGTCTTGGCTCGTTTGCGGCTTCATTGCCTATTACTTCACTCTGACAGTTATTCATATTGGTTGGTAAATTTCGTGCAAAAATTATTTCGTGTCGACCATCGGAAATGGGATACCATATAGGAGAAGGAATATACACGCTGGTTAGGTGACTTATTTATTTTTGAAAGGGTCCTCACATTCCGTCCTGCCAAGGAGATAGAAACTATCCCCTCGCCACCGAAAAACAGATGGGACTCGAGGCATAAAAGTTTCAGGACTCGCACTAATTCATTTTCGCACCCTTCAGTCCTGCTCCTCCTCTAAGCTGGAACGACGAAGGATAAGAAAGCTTAGGGACGTAATGAGTTTGGAGGCTTACGGGAGGATCGGAAAGACTGACCGAGGTCACCTCAGATTACGGTTAAAGGGAAGGCAGAGGAATGAGAGAGGGAAGTGGAATTTTTGGACGAGTAGTTGGGGTGGAATGGCTGCAGAGCGGTTTTGATTTAAGAGGAGAAGATGCGTGCGGGTTTGTGAGACCTCTGGTAGCATCGAACGTTTGCCACTTGACTTACGGCTGGCGTTTGCCTCCCCCATACTAAGTGTCAAGATTCTGGCTTGGGTTTTGACGATTGGGGTGGCTTTGCACCTAAAAATGTGAGTAGGTGGTCGAACGTGTGGCATCATAGGCGTATAATAGAATCCACATATTCTTTCCTCCTTCAGAAGAGCGTTAAAACCTCCACAGTTAAAAAGTTATAGTGTCCAAATATTGTGGACACACGTACAAAGACTATTAAAAATGAATGGCCGAGTCTAGTTAGGTATGAAAGCAATAATAGCCCTGTTATGGGGAGCACTATCAGATCATAGGTTCAAGTACAGATTACATCTATTACAGAATTTTAAAACGGATAGCTTTAGCGATGACGCTACATGTTTATACATTAAGAACACCAGCGTGTTACGCTAGATTCAACCACATAAATAAGATTAGAGAGATAGATTGTCGTACCGATGGATTCAAAATGTCATTTTACCCCAGTAATATAGGTGGACGCAATAGGTAGCATAGCAAAGGGTTATGTTGGTGAAACATTGTTAAAGTAGTCTATAGTACATGATGATTGTATTAACAACCAATCCTTTTATTTCTCTCATGGCCACTAGAGTGACCGTGATTTCTATAGAGATATTAACCATCTAGCTGCATGTGATCCTATTATGTAGTATGTTTCTATGGAGTACCCTAGTAAATTTCTGCATGTTTGGTGTCTCATCCCCTGCCACACACCCTCACGGTGGATTGCAGGGTATCGCGTAAATGAACAATTTACATAGTAGTTAAATAATTCTTTAAGACGACATAACTCTGCAGAAATTTAATTTTTTAAAGATATATTGCAGCTTAAATACTTGTATCGTAACCATATACCTTCGGTGAAGTCTCACAACGATGATTTAACACAGGCCTTACAAGGGATTCGAAACCATGATCTTTGTGTTGTCAGGCCAGTACCTTACTGCCCTTACTATCGTAGCCGATAACTTGCTATATTCCGCGATGTTTGCGAAATTTATATTAGCTCCACAGTGCGAATATTTACCACATAACAAGGAAAGAAACTCATATTCAACCAACATTTATGGGAAATACTACAAAAGCTATTTAAAATAATTTATGAAACGCATCTCATTGTTGATAAGACTGCAGTATTAACTCACTCAAATTCAGTACAACGGAAATGTACGGGGTTCGTTTTTCCACTGAGGAAAGCAAAAAAAAAAGGCACGGCTATCGGTATCAGATATCTTATAATGAGAATTGGCCTATGTTGTACATCAACATGTTATAGATGAATAATTCAAGCAATTGTCAAGTCAATTCCAAGTAGAAATACCCCTTTTGTATAGTTTCCTCTCTGCTCATCACATAATTTCACTAATTTTTATCAGCCTCCATAGCTCAGGGGTTAGAGCACTGGTCTTGTAAACCAGGGGTCGAGAGTTCAAATCTCTCTGGAGGCATTTTTTTTCTGGGCTAAACAATTGTGTACTGTTTTGCGGCAAATGAATTTTATTAATAATGTCCTGCGCTTCACTTATGTAGGGTTATTTCAACATATTTCGTAAATATTTCTGTGTGGGACGTGAGATAAATTCCGCAGTACTAAAGCCAGTTAATTCATAAGAAATACCCTGGCGATCTATGAACTTTTTGTATCAATCACTGTATAAGTGATTGGTAAAAGCAAGTAGAACCTCTCATTGCTTGAAATAATTTATACCACGGAAATAAAATTAATCAAAATTCTTCCATTGGTTTGAAGGGCTATTTTTTTATGAATTCAGTTACACGCAATAGCGGTTACCCCCAAACAATTAAAATGGAAAGAAATATAGACCTTGAATTTATAAATTTCTTTAAAACAGGTAAACGGAGATTTTATCTAATTGTTCTAATTTTTCACCATATTTATTTAATGTATGTACAAAAATATCGGTTCTTTCATTCGTAAAATATGTATTGTACATACTTGAAGATAACTTGGTACGTTTTAACTTGTCGATAAAATAGAAATCCATCTGAAAGTGTGAGTTTTGTTTGATTTAATATGTATTCCTTCCACTACCTAAAGTCTGAATCTGTTTAACTGGACGCTATCAACTTGAAAGGTATATCAGAGATCGAGTTGCTAACTCCTTTCTAAACTACACACCATGGTAGCATCCAGTATTACTCTTTAAATATCATTCACAAGGACAAAAAATAACTATTGACGTAGTCTAAAAATGAAAGTGGTATACTAATAATCGGCTCAATTTCATAGCATTTCCAGATAGTTAAGGTGCAAAACTAATTTATCTATATCAAGAGAAGTGATTGTTGGGCGAAAGTTTCGTTCCAATCACAAATAAAAGTTGAGCCTGTTTTTTAAAACACCAATGTTGTTTTCTAAGACAGAAGTGCCTTCAGTTAGGGCGAAGAATACCAACTCTCAAATTCTTAGAGCTAAAATTAACCCCGCAAAAAGAAATTAACTGAGATGACAAACGAACGCATTTTAGTGTAGCGTCACGAGGGTTTAAAAATACTAGAAGAAATGATATACCTACTCTTATAAGTTGACTCTTGTGACATTTGATCGATGTGTGCAAGCCCTACTGATACCTCAAAAGAGGTGACCGCTTCGATATTCGATACTCTGTGGTGTAAACCCACAAGGTTGTAGATGGAGATTGGTGTCGATGCTTAACCTAATTCCCCATCGATAATTGGGGTCCGGGAGAACACGTGGGGTCCCAAGCCTCAGGCTCTGGTGGCCATGAAGCTTGGCATTCGTCCATAAATCTGGACTAATTAGCAGTGTTTTTAGTCAGTTTCCATGCATGGCTAAGCTCGGGAAACGGCAATCACACACTTGGGCTGCTTTCCTCATTTCTGGAGAGAAGTAAAAGAAACGTTTTCTTTCGGCTTCTCACGCTTCTCTTTTTGTCCTCAATAATGAATTTGATTTATATTCCGCCATTTTTCAGCTCTATGTGGGTTAAGATCTCGTGACACGGGTCGTAAAAATTCTCTCGACCTTCGTGGGGGATATTTTGTTCGTGAGGTAGCCAACATTTCTTCGGAGGGTGGATTTTTTGAACGCGTTCGAGGGAAAAATGGTTTTTCCAGGCAAGTGCAGTTTTACTGCCGACGAATGTGAATCTGGTCCGGACCAGGTAATATTAGCAGAGAGAATTTAGAGCTTGTGCCATTAATTTCGAATACGTATATACGTGGCCCCATTTATATTATGAAAATCATGATGCAATTATAATAATTACATGCGATGGCTACGACTTTACGTGCCCTTTTTAGAGGAAAAATAATGGGGGTAAGTAAAGAAATGCGTGCATGATGAAGGAAATTATTCCAAATCCCATTCCGTTTGAACGCAGTGTTGAAGCAATAAGTAGGTAAATATAAAGAAATTTGAACCATCTCGCTCACAAGAATACAAACAGGCCACTAAAGAATATTTGTTTTTTTAATTGATAAAAAATTGAAAGAATGTCACAATTTCTCAATTAAGCATTAACATTTAACTAGGTGATTTATTTGTCGTGCATACAACCCTTCAATTATTTAATTTATACAAGCCTCCAACCTTTTCAAATATTCAATGGTTGAAAACTGAACTAGGGAAAAATAGATCAATGAATAAAGGAAAAATGTTAGCTGGAGAAAACTCTAAGGTGTTAGGCTAAACTTAGTTTGGAGTTTCTAAAGATTGATCATCCGAGTTTTAGGTCATGCAATGACTTAGCGACGAAAAACGCACGTGATTACTAAGGTAAAAAGAACTAACAGAATCTATAAGCGAGGTACCCGAAGTCCCCCTATTTGAGTTCTTTTGAAAAGGAAATGACGAAATTTAACATCAACATTGTAATAATTTTTGTAAAAAATTTATATTTCTTCACATTGCTTGAAAATAATTACCTTAGCAGTTGGTGGAAGTAACAAACTTTGCAAATTTCACTTAATAAATTTATTCACGACCCGGGTTTCAACACATTGTGTCATCTTCAGGTGAGAAGATGACACAATGTGTCGAAAGACGGGTCGTGAATAAATTTATTAAGTGAAATTTGCAAAGTTTGTTACTTCCTCCATGGAAAAATTTCACAAAGTAACCCCTGAATCCGTACGTTAGCAGTGTTAAATTTGATACACTTTAAATACGACCATTCAGGTTTATAAAAGCTCAGTGTGAGAAAACAAGAACCTTAATTTGTATTTATTTCAGTGATCATAAATGTTAAATTGGACTTTTTGTTCAAGCGATTTGTTGTTTTGGTGCAGTCGTCATGCAATTACGCAGTGAAGCTTGGTGCCGCGGAGTTCCTACGTCAAGTCGTAGAGGAAAATTATTTCTCTGCATTAGTCTTTTGTCCCAGTCTTATCTTGATTTAAATTCGTGTATAGATCTGTTACGCCCTCTACTAACTTTACAAGTGATTCGAGTCATGTTGTCTATCGAAACGGGCATACCAATCTGCCGCTGAGTACCTACGCACTTACTTCACTACTTTGTGTTCTACATCAAGGATTTGGCTTGATTCTGGACGACTACATGACTTTTTGGTAATTGATGATTGCCCATATTTGCCATTTACAGATTTCTTTTCGTGGTTTTTAGCTTCAAATGCACATAATTTTCTCCTTGCACCCCACTTAATAACGTGCACTTTGTACTCGCGCAATAGTTAAGCTCGTGCTTAGCTATTAAATTCTATATGTAATACGATTTGTCATTTTTTCAGGGTTATGTACGTAATTCATCAATCAACAATAAATTCACCACTTGCTGATAAACGTAAAAGCGTCAAATGTGAAACCGCCAAATGATTTCAGAAATTGTTTGTTATCGTTTAATTTTAGTATTTTACGCGCCAGATTGAAACGCTGTGGCCACAGTAGTTCGTTATCGTTGAAATAATTATTATTTCCGTGATAATAATATTTTGTTTGTATTTATTGTTCAGTTTTTCAGTTGACATTTGGTCAAAAAAGGTTTTATTGTACTCTGATCATGAACACGACAGTATGAAAAATAACTTACAAAAGTTTATCTTAAATTCTTATATTTATGCCGATGAAGCATCAATTTGGAAGATTGAGTTTCTTCATGTATATTTATTGAATTTTTTTGCACCCAAATTATACTCATGCTATGTGAACCTTGCACAATACAATATGTATGTGCTAGGCCAATAGTAGTCCTCTTCTCTATTCTATATGAATTCATAGCACTCAAAATTCGGTGAGGGCACGTAGCTACTTAGATATAGATTTCGACCCTCACATATTCTCTTTCGAGTGGAATTAAAATCATTTGTAAGGACCTATACTATGTAGTATCAAAATTACATTCCTAATAATTTCTTTCTGGAACCTTTTTGGTTTTAAGATAGCTATTGCTCCCCAGAAAACATAGTTTCGCATACATTCCAGCTGCTCCCAATTGCTTAATACAAAGAGTACATATTTTTATGAATCGCCTAACTTCACAAGTAACGTAAGTCGTTGTCGCTCGTCTTATGATATCCAATCCCCTGCCACACATCTTCAAAATGGTAGATATTGCATTGTAGATGTGTAAACTTTGCTAAAGAAATTAATTTCATCCAATCACGTACCAGAATTTTGGCGTCTTTTTCTATTTCATTTTCCATCCCTCCGATTTTTTTTCTCGTTTCCAGCGAAATTTCCCTTTAAATTGTCAAGAAAACTAAGTGGATTTTATGTTGGAAAGTTGGCATGGGCGATTACATTCCCACAATTTGGGTTTCCCGCCCGAAAAAGGTTAAAGAGTACCGGGCTAATGGGGCCGTGATCTTCGTCCAACTCCGCCCTCTCCCGGCCGCCAATGGCGTGGAACAGTTTCCTCTCTCCCCACACTGCTCACGCTGACACTGAAATATTCACCCGTGCATCTCGGATTCGTCACGATTTCCTCCAGCTCCCAAAAACGGTCTCGACAATCAATATCCCCGCTTTGAGACCATGTGACCCACACTCGGAAAAAAAGGGCCGCTTCCTCCCACGGAAACTCGAGCGAGATTAACTCCCACTTTTAAAGTATAGTTCACCTCATTCCACTCCTTCAAGACGGGGAACCAATTTTGGAGGCCGGTACATTCCGAGAAAGGAGCTTCCAGAACGGAATGCTGCTGGAATCGATCACTTTTTGGCAATGGGTGACCCGGCTCATTACCAGCCGTTCTCGGTGGCCTATGAGTCCTTTGGGATGGCGTGTAATTTCGACCCTGACCGAGGCACATGGCAAATGGACCGTACGGAAGCTAATTGCTCCTTTAGGAGAAAGAGAGAGAGGGTGGAAGAAAAACAAGCACCCATACGTCTTGATGTCCCGATAGGGAACTTAGGGGCGGAGTTAACTTTTCACTCAGCAGGGCGCGAAGTGTAAACCGGAAGGATGAAAAAATAATATCCATGCGCAGGTGTTCTTGGAAAAATTTCACGATAGACCATTTCGCCTTCTGCTACCGGTAGAGCTTCCTGGTGGCAACAGGATATTGTCAGGTGATATAGGCAAGCCATTTGTAGTTATTCGGGAAAGGAACCGACAGCTGAGGTCATTTGTACCATTTAGGATACGTGGGTAATTGGATATGGGTAGGAAGTTTTCAAGGAACGGAGCAAGGGTGGAGTGAAGCCTGGTGTCAGTCTTAGTACGCTCTTAACGAAAGGCGCCAAGGGGTCCAAGGTTTAATGTCCTATCCGACGGGCGGAGTACTGATCCCGTAGTTCTTTTCACTTGGCACTTAAGTAAGGACGGGTAAAAAAAAGCGAAAAATATCTGCTACTGTCGGGATATGAACCCGGCATCAGAAGGGAGGCCAATACTAGTACCACACCCACCCCATTCCCAAAGCTATTTTTCTAGCCCGTGCGTCAGTCTCATATATAATATTTCCTCTCTCTCGATTTTTAAAACTGATAGTATCTGAACGCTAAAAACCAAACTTTTACAAAAATACCACAAAAATGTTTATACACTTTCACGACTCGGGTTTCGACAGAATAATCGTCATCATCAGGTCTGTCAGATCAACTGAGTCGTGAAAGTGTGTAAATATTTTTGTGGTATTTTGGTAAAAGTTCGGTTTTTATTAAATTTGTTGACTATGGAATACCACCAGGTTTCAGAAGATAGAGTTTTATTAAAAATTGTATTAGTCGAAGAGTCGTGCCACTTGTATTATGTCCTTTATACGGCCAAAAAGATCTTATTATAAGCTCTTAATCGATAATTATTATTTATATTAAAGCAGTGAAAGATGGAAACGAGTGTAAATATATAAATATTAAGAGGTAAGCTGATAGGAGATGCGAGTACAGAGAGTTGAGAGAGTTTTGTCAAACTAAACTAGGATTCTTCAATCATGACGATAAGGATTTGATGAATTATCCGGGATAGATAAAGAAACCGTCTTTTTAAATACAATCAATTTTTTTTCATTTACAATCAAATTAGTCAAATTTTAAGTCAACTCCTCTCTTTATAGGATTGGAGATGCCGAGCATAACGTGGCGTATTATAAATAACGGGATAAAGCATCCCGCATCGGTATATAACCAGAAATAGTGAATTTTATTTGACAGCGTTTGCAGGGGATTGACCTAAACCTAGTACAATTTCCACTTTGGAGAATTTGGAATATAATATTTAATTTGCGGTGAATTAATTAAAGTTTCTATTCAACTTCAAGCTAAAATCTGAGGTTTTCAAGTTTTAGGTTTGTACACCCAGGAATATCAACTTGAAACTGAATTCTGAGAGTTTTAAATTGATTTTTTTAGTGATTTTAGGTTTAGATACATTGAAATATGACTCGCATACTTGATAAGAAATTATATTTTCTATTAAGTAGTGCCATATATTTTTCATATATTTAATTAATTCAAAAAAGCCACGTCGTTATTTATGAATTCACACCTTACCATATAACCACCAACACAATGAATGTTGAAAGAAATCTATTTTGCAATTTTAATTGTATTTTTCGCGGATACATCTCACGTGAGACTAATTATTACGTAAAACCTATTATTAGGGGGGCGAAATATCATCCGGTACGCATTTAAATGAAATATAATCCTGTTAGTTTCTACAATAATATAATGTTTCGATGATCCAAAATATCTGGATTTATAAGTGATTCTTCTATTCAATATAGTAATACAGAGGAAGATAAAATTTCTACCTGTACATACCTAATCAGTTTCAACCAGCATTTATCGCAATTTTTTATTCAAGATGTCTTGGGGCCATATTCAAAATCTTTACTGATGTTTCTACTTCTTGCGTCCTAAAATCACTACGAGTTATATTGGTGTTCAGATTCCACCTGGAAAAGTGGTATTACTTCTTAGACGCTGAAAACTGAGTTGAGATTCTGAATATGGATTGGCCCTATTCCGAATCTCAACTGAAGTCTCACTTCTACTGCTTACAACATAAATTCTCTATTACGAGTTCGAAAAGGTGTACAACTTCTGCTCGATATGCTTCGAAGCTATATACAGCGTGGTAACAACTTTTCAGGGTGAAACTGTTGCGTTTTAGGACGTAAGCAGCGAAAGGTAGACTGTAATTGAGATTTTGAGCATGACACTTAGTCTCTGTGGAGACAAGCCGAAGTCGGACTACATCCTATAAACATTTGACTCTTATTTAAACGGATATTCTTATTATACTTATACTTATTTGGCAAAGCTAATTGCTACGGCATGAAAAAGGAATTAAGGGAATCGTTTAATGCATTTGGCTAACAAAGCAAAGCATTAGATACAAGGATTCGTGGAGAGAATTTCTTGAGGTCACTTGTAAAGCAGTTAACAAATACATACCAAGTAAATTCATAAGTGATAATACAGAGCCATGGTGGTATAACGCGCAGGTTAGGAAATCACTAAAGCGACAAAGTTTATGCCACTCTAGGATGAAGAATGTAGGAAATGGTCTATCGGTAGAGGAAAAAAATGAGTTAGTTCAAAACTATAAAAAAATCGAGAGCATTAGAAAGGAAATCATGTCGGCAAGCGTGAGAGCAAGATGTAAGGAGAATATTTTGATATCAATCCTAAAGCGTTTTGGTCTTATGTGAGAGAGATTCAGGGAAATAAGTCCACAGTGCACACACTTAAAAGCGATAAAGGAATTAGTCTAGAGGTTGAGAAAAAGCAAATTCTTTAAACACCTCTTTCCAAAGCGTATTCAACTCATTGTCACAAAACATAGTCGAACAGGGATAGGTAGGGGAAATATTTTAGAGTAGTCTGTAGTTCATAAAGCATGCGTTAACAACCAATCCCTTTATCACATTGTAGATACTAACAGTCTAGACCCTATAGTAGCATGTTTGCATGTTTATAGTGCATACTTAGTGTTCTTCACCCCCTATCGCACACCCTCGCGGTGGCTTGCAGAGTATCGTGTAGATGTAGATGTAGATTGTTGTCATCTTTTTTCGAGAAGGCGCACCCTTTTTCTTCCCAGTTAGCCCAAACTTGTCGCCACGGGAAACGGTTCTTGGGAGAAGCCACGCCCGACTACCGATGTGCAAATACACTTATCTATCTTACGTTACTTCAATATCTTAAGGTATGCGCTTCCTTTCGGAACGGATGGCGTGAAAGTCTCACCTCGGGCTAGGAGGAGGAGGGTCTAAACTCAGGGTCTGCTAACATCGCTTCGCACCCTGCACCCTTTGGCGAGGGCGGAAAAAGTGTTGGGGGTGGAAGAGTTCGAGGCAGGTGAACGGAAGGAAGATGCACTCTCTTTTCATTTCGTTCCCGGTGAGAAGCGATAAAAAAAGGTAGCTTCCCAATTTGCGGTGTATTGCCACTTGGCAATTCTTACCCTTCCTTCATCCCTCCACTGAGTAGGTCGATAGAGTGGCACTTAAAGGGTCGTAAAAGGCGTGAGAAACAGGAATACCCCAAGGGTAAGCTGCCTTTCACGATATTGAGTGCCTCAAGTGGCAAAGAAAGAGATGGAAGAGAGCAAAAGTTGTTTCTATGATTCGTGTTGTGCGGTAGCATTGGCAAGGAGGATCCGATGGTAACCGTATATGTAGCTCTCTCTGATTTCAACTGCATGTTTGGTAATGGGGAACGCCTAGCCACACGCCCTTGCGGTACAATATTTCACCTACCTATCCCTTTGCAATGCTACCTATTGTGTTCTCTTATTGTACGGCTAAAAATCTCTCGTTACGACATTCTATCTTATGCACCTGTTCGAATATCGCATACTACGCAGGGGTCTTTAATACATATCTAACATCTTCAGTAAAGTTACTTACATGCAACTTCGAGCAACAATGCTACTACTACATGGAAAAATGTTAGATATAAATGTCACGTGCAACTAGATTGTTGGTATCTACATAGTACTGAAGGGATTACTTGTCATTGAGGCATTTCTCTGCATTTATTTATTTGCATTTCCCTAGCATGCATGGCTCAGTAATATTTAAACATGTGTTATCTATTCATCATCAGTGGTCAACAATCCTAGGATTGGTTTCACGCAGCCATCCACTCGATTCTACTATCGGCCAATCTCTTTATATCGTCGTAATTTTTCTCTTTTACATCCTTCACAACTTGCTCCACATATCTTCTACTTCTACATCTACATAATACCCTGCAAGCCACCATAAAGGTGTGTGGCAGGGGGTGAACTCTCACAAAACATGCACTACATATCATGCAAAAACTTGTAATTAAAAATTAAAATAGCAAATCATACATGCAAAAACATGCTGTTAGTTGGGTTAGCTTTAAGTCCTTATACCAACATGCAGCTACCAATATTATCCATTGCTACACTCGTACTGGATACATTTACCGTTATTCATATCCCTAATAGTACGAGGAAAAAAGCACATTTTGAATCTGTCAGTTCGGCAATCTATTTCTCTAATTTTGTGATTATGGTCCAGTCTACCATAGTAAATTGGGGTCCGCAAAATATTTTTAACATCATCACTGAAAATATGGTCTTGGAATTTGTTTAAGAGATTAAGTCTAAATTTCAACCTGCGATCTGACAATGATTCCAAATTTAATTCATTTAATAGACTGGTTACGCTAATAAGGTTATCATACCGCCCCTGTACTAATCTTGCCGATCTTCGCTGCACACGTTCAAGTTCGTTATTTAGACCGATTTCGTAGGGATCCCATACACTGGCAGCATAACATGCACATGCTCATCTTATGGCCTGCCTTTTCCATTCTTCCCGTTCACTTTTCCCTCGACGATTGTCTTTATTAGGCCATCGTGTCTTAAGATGAGGCCGATAAAGTTGTGATATCCAACACATTTCAATGGAGTAGGAGCACTGTCACTCTTAGAGATTGGTGACCCCCCCTCTGCGACTCAACATCGCATTGGCTCTCAGGCTATAGATGTAGATGTAGCTGAAAAGAGTCACACTTCCTAGGATTTGCAGCAACCTTGACGTGATCTAATCAATACTCTTTATTTTACCCACGTTAACCTTCTCTTCCTGACCATTTGCACAGTACACTGTAAAAAGTTGATCTGATTTTCAGTGCGATCTGAATTTAAGGGCTGTCTGGTTGTAAGGCAGGAACACGGATTTAAGGTACGGAAGAGGCAGGAACATGGATGGTTGGTACAGAAGCAGTTGAGCAGGAAGCAGAGGAAGCAGGATTCTGGATGGTCTGATTTTCAGTCGTTCACCTGCCTTATTTTTAGACAAGATATTACTGCTGAAATTCAACATACCTTGTCTTAAAATTGTTGCATCTGAAATTCAGATCGCTTTTGTACCTTAAAATCAGATCTACTTTTTACAGTGTATTCGTTATCTCAACACGTCCATTTTTACATCGAATTTCCTCTATTTTATCTTCCTCCAGTGTTGTTTTAGCAGTCATCTTTGTTGGTACTCTATCTGCGTTGGACTTTCGAGAGTTGAAGATCACAGGGGCCTAGGGGGTGTCCATTAATTATGTGAGGCGTTTAGGGGGGGGAAGAGTCGAGCCAAATCTCGCACAATCTGAGCGTGGGGGAGAGGGTGTTAGGGGGTCTCGGCAAATATCACGATTTTTTTTCACTACAAACTGTATAAAATTGCGAGAAAACTGGGCTAAATTAAGTAAAACTTGTTTCTCCACAAACATGTGGCTAAATGCTACACGATAATACTTATCGCGGCTATACGAAGGCCGCAAAGTAGCACAGTAGCCCTTCGATTGTTTAGCCGCCACCGGCCAGCCTAACGCGCGAGTCGACGAGCACTGCGGCGTACAAGTCGGCTGGCAGCGACGTTTATGTTTAAAAAAATCCTACGCGATCAAGCACAGATTACGGTATTTACACTAAAAATACGCATTATGAACAATCTCACGTGAGATCAGGGGGGCGCGGGGGCGTGTTAAAAGCACCACGTTCATTCTCCCTCTCACACCTCACTGGTTGTGATTTTTTGGTAAAAAAATAATAAAAACCGTCATTTTGCCTCAGCCACCATATTCGTCGGGCATGACCACCTGTGACTTTGTTCTATTCCCGAAGCTGAAGAGAGCCATGAAAGTACGTCGTTTTGCCAATATTGATGAGATAAATTCAGAATCGCTGAAGGAGCTGAACTCTATGCCAAAAAATAAGTTCCAGAACTTCCAGTATTGGAAAAAAACGCTGGCACAAGTGTATTATATCTGAGGGGGATTACTTAAGAGGGGAAAAAATTGATGCTGATTAATAAATAAGTATAGGTAATGAATATTCTTTAAGGAAAACGAAAATTCCCGTTATTTTTTGATCGCCCCATACGTGCGCTAATGTATTTAACTAACTTGAAACATCTTCAGAAAACCTGTCAGTGCTAAATCTGGATTCCACAAACAAGATATCCAAAATATAGCATACCGTTATTAAAACATTTTGGGTCACAAAACGGTGAATTACGGACAGCACGTATTCTCTTATCACTCTCCGATAATAGTGTGGAGCAGGCTTTTCTATTTGTTCGAATTTCGAACTCTTCCCCACTTCCGTAGAAATGTAAGCCCACGTCGACGGGCAGGGGTTCAACGAACCCTCGAGACCCTTTCCCATACCGGTGAGAGCTCTCGGGTGAGAGAAGGGAAATGAGCACGGGTGTGTCTCACTATTGACAAGTGGCCCACCCACGCCGGTCGACGAGGAGAAATTGGGGGAAATTCTCGCCTTTTTTCTTCTGAACGGATCCGGAAGGTTTCTTTTTTTTTCAAGCGCGGAAGAGAAGCGAAGAAAGGGTGCAATGAGGGTTGGAGAGGCAATTAAAGGGACCCCGTTCTCACCAAGGGTATGAACCCTTTGTCGTAACTTTTCCCTCTCCCAAGAATTGGCCTGGCGTGAGGCGAGGTGGTCTTTTCTCTTACAGACCTTACGGTTGGATCCTAATAGGGAGGGAAAGACTTATCGCATGAAGTTAGAGAAGCGAGCTTTAGAATAATATACTCCTACATCTACTCGTCATCCTGTGAGCCGCCACCAGGATAGAGGGTTACCAGTCATGAAAATTATGTCTACATCTGCATAATACCTTGCAAACCACCATGAAGGTGAGTGGCAGGGGGTGAGTTCTAACCAAACATGAATTACAATTCACACATAAAAAGGATTAGTAATTATATTCTAGCCTAAACTTCACAATGACCTTCTCTCAAAAAGTCATAAGGATTTCAAAAAGAGACTTCGTCTCAAAATTATAAATGGTTACGGGAATTTATATTTTTATTATTGTATTGCAGTTTTTTTGGCTTTAAATTTTATTTGAGAAAATGTCTGCTTCTTAAGTAAAGTGAATTTTTTACCATGGCCACCAGGCATAATGCCTAATGTAATGTAATGAGAAAATAAAAAAATAATGAATTGCACAGCAAGCATACAATAACATGCTGTTGGTTGGGTTAGCTTAAGGTTCATACATACTTATACCAATAGGCAAATACCTATGCCTAGCTAGTCCATTGAGGAAAATGCTTGATTGGGACGAATGAGTGGTCGAATATTGGCGGATATTTCATTTGAGTTTATTAAATTCTTTCCTTCTTTTAATTTCTACAGCGCTTAGAAATAAGTATCTAAATGAGTACGCAACATTTTTGCAAAATAATTCTCTGGCTGTCTCATTGATCCATAGATTCCCTCGAAATAGCTAATGCCTCAATGCAATTAAAATATCTTCAAATATCGATGCATAGTAAGAATTTGTAAATTCATGGATAGGATAAGAATTAATAGTACGTCAAATACTCTTACATTTGCAGATTCTTAGCCTTTAATGGCTCACAATTAGTGGAGTTTTAATTAACGTTCCTGACTTTCAAAACGGAGTATTATGCTTTTAGTTCCCGAGATGAATGAAGGAGGAAAATGTTGGAATTCTAGGCCAAGTGTCTGTCTGCCCCTCATTTCTTATGGTCTGATAAAAGGGCACGACCTGACCGTTAGGATTCTCCAACATCTATATCCACCTGGTACCTAGAGATTTACCAGTAGGGTGTGTGGCAAGGGGTGAATATCTCCCAGACATGCACCATTTATGTAAAACTAAGAAATACCATGCAATGAAACCATGCAACTAAGAGCTACCATGCAATACTAACTATTCAATAGAATTACCCCTAAAGACTACTGTAACGATATTTCACCTAACCTTGTCTTTGCGACGCTGCCTATTATGGTGTCTAATGGTACGGTGAAAACAATGGCATTTTAAATCTATCGGCATGACAATCTATGCCTCTACACTCATTTATCTGGTCAAATCTAGTATAATACGCCTAATTTTCTAATACACATCGAACACCTTCAGCGAACTTATCCAAGTTAAATATCTGCAGGGGATACAATGTATCTGTACTTTTAACTAACATTTGGTAATGATTTACAAACTAAATCCTCTTTAATTTTGATATACAGATAAGCTGCTCTATATTTCACACTGTTTAGTTCTGAGATCAAACCCAGTTCATTCTCATCCCATACACTGGTTGCTTATTCAAGGTGGAGCCTAGCCAATGAAAAGTAAAATCGCTCCTTTGTCTTCTCGTCACGTTTCCCTAGTACCTACTCTCTTGATGAATCCTAGCTTTCTCACGGCTTGGCCGCATACATCCAAATCTACATCCACGTAATACCCTGTAAGTCAACAAAAGGGTGTGTGGCAGGCGGTGAAGATAATAAAACACGCACTATTGACATACAAACAAGCTACTTCATGGACACAATCTAGATGATAGGGTCACTTGCAGCTAGATTGTTATTATATACTCGGCAAGATTTGTAAAGGGACGGTATGATAACTATTTTAGCGTAACTAGTCTATTAAATGAATTAAAATGGGAATCATGGTCTGATTGCAGGTTGGAATTTGACTTATTCTTCTAAAAAATTCTAAGGTAATATTTTCAGTGATGACTTTAAAAATATTTTGCGAACCCCAACTTACTATGGTAAACTGGACCATAATTACAAAATTAGAGAAATTGATTGCCGAACTGACAAATTCAAAATGTCATGTTTTCCTCCTTCAATTAGGGATATAGGTATAGGAATAGGGGTAAATATGTTTAATGCAAGCGATTCAATCCATAGCATAGGTAGTTGCATGTTGGTATAAGGACTTGAATGTAACCCAACTAACAGCACGTTTTTGCATGCTTAGTTTGCTATATTTATCTTTTTAAATAGTGAAGTTAGACTAATATATTAATACTAATCCTTTTAAAAGCATGATATGTAGTGCATGTTTGGTGAGAATTCACCCCCTGCCACCCACCTTTGAGGTGTATTGCAGGGTATTATGTAGATGTAGGTATACAGTGGAAAGAAGAGATTGGTTATTAATATATGCATCGTGCACTCTATACTACTCTAACAATATTTCATTTACCTCTCTCCTTGCTATGCTATTTATTGTGCTCTCTTATGGTACGCGGGAAAAATGGTATTTTAAATCTATCGGTGCAACAATATATCTCTCTGATCAAGCATAGTATAATGCACAGGGGATCTTAATATGTATTTAGCGTCAACAGTAAACGAATCAGCTTCGAATTCACTTAAGAGGTTTAAACTAAATTTTAACCTGCGTTCTGATAGTCATTCCCATCGTAGTTCTCAACCATATTTCCCGGATGTGTCTTCCCCGTGATAAATCTTTAGTGAATTTAACACCTTTGAAGTACCTAATGGATTCCTTATTCCTATGAGAAATCTTTCTTCGAACACTAAATTCGGGTGGTGATTTGTTGGGGTCTGCGGTCGAAATCATTCCCAACCGTCACCGTAAATTAACGGCAGGTCAAAGAAAAGAGAAATGGCCGACCATTCTTTGCTACCTTATCCATAAATCTAGTGCATTTGAAAAGCATTTATATCGGAGTGGAATGATGTGTCCAATCTGAAAACAACGTCAAGACCTCCTCTTGCGGACTGATTCATTCATTCTCTATGCTTGGTGGTTGAAGAGGCCGAATGGGACGTAAAGAGTTAAATATAGAGTGAAACGTATTGTAAACATGAGCTGCAACTTTGATTGTTCAAATGAGAAAGTTAAGTTATTGAAGGCTAAGCATCAACCTTTATCAAATAATTGGTTTGTCTGGGACTATTAAGAGCTCATTATTATTCCTGATTATATTACCAAGTGATGGCAATATCTAGTATGGAAAAGAATATATTAGGTAATAAATTAAGTAAATACTAAGCTTAGCTAAGAAAGAAAGCAGTAGTGCACGAAAACATTTAAAGATTGTCACATTCCTACTAATATATTGTAGTACTGTAATTATTTCATGAAGAAATTTAGTGGTTATCCTTGGAGTACGAAAGGGAAATAATTTGGCTACACTGGGCTGAAGACATAGGTATAATACCAATATTAGGATAATAGAAGTAATAATTTTCACTAATTCAATGGTTTTGCAATTATTTCAGTGACGTGTCTGCCTGAGAATTCCGCATGTAATGCAGTTTCGGTAAGTGAAGTTTGATGAATGATTTCTAAATTTTTGTAGTGCTAACATATCGAGAATGTGATGTCACCGACATTAAGCAATTTTATCACAACATTTTAATTCAACCTTTGCACCATTTATGCATTAATTCTGTTCACGTGAAAGGAATGAGAGCCTAGTAGCACTTCACTTCATTCGTAATGCAAAAATAACGGTAGGGTTTAGATAAGTTATTTCCCGCTCTGCCCTCTCGTATTATTTGTTGCACGCTAAGAATACTGAAGCCTAATTTTGACCCAATTTTTACCCAAATACCCAAATAAATTCTTAAACATTCATTTCACACCCATTGAATTTGGTACCTTAAGTGCTCTCGTATTCAGAAAAAAATTTCACTTTTGCATTTCATCTTGGGAAGGGTAGAGTTACCTGAATAGTCACACGTGTTTGATCCCGGCACTCTTAGTTGCATTTCTGAAAACCGATGCATTTGTACCTGAACACTCACCTATATACCTATACATCTACGTCCACGCGATACCCTGCAAGCCACCACGAGGGTGTGTGGCAGAGGGTGAAGATCAACAAGCATGAACTATTGACATGCAACTACGGTAATGCATGGAAACATGCTAGATAATAGGGGCACAAGCAGCTAGATGGTTAGCATGTATGTACATAGTAATAAAGGGATTGGTTGTTAATACATGCATCATGCACTACAGACTACCACATTTTATTTACCTATCATTTTGTTATGCTACCTGTTGTGTTCTCTTATAGTATGGGAGAAAAAATGACATTTTATATGTCGTATATCGGTTCGACAATCTATCTCCCTAATCTTATTTATCTTGCCGAATCTACGATAATAAGCTGGTTTTTTTCTCTCTCGGTATCTCAAGGTAAACAATGCTTAAAACTTATAGGCTAGTTCATAAAGTTCAATATAAGAATGAAGAATGTGAGGACTTAACGTAAATAACAAGTGCTATTGATTTTGGCATAGGAATTGTGTTGTAGTGATTTTTTTTAACGCGTACATGTTGTACCACTACTAAGCCATGCATGCTCTGAGAAATATGGGTTCATAATAAGTACAAAAAAGGAATAAATCGAATACTATTACATTGCTTTGCATTAACTATCAGTTTATTGTCATTAATTGATAACTTTCCGCGTGTCTAGTAACTACATGCATAACACTTTCTTCGGAATGGTAGCATTTTAGACTCTTGGTTGCATGTCATCAGTGCATAAGCGTAAAAGAATTTTTTTAGCGCGGTGGCTATCAGGGTATTATTTATATCTAGATGTATATCGGAGGAGTAACGAAGAGGCGCTGCAATCAAACGAAAAAGGAGCAAGTCTCATGAAAATTTTGAAAATACAATCGTTTTGGAGATATCTTGGGACATGATGGGCAGGTGAAGACTGTCATCCAGAATATATGAATGGGAATACATCCATATAACTCCCTAGTGTGAGAAATTACGATTGGGCATGGAAATTTAGGTAAGAATATTAATTTCCAGACTAATAGATTAGTAAAAAAAAGGAGATATATTCAAAAATTTACGACAACATTATATGTATTATGATGTAGTTGCAAGGAAAGGAGGTAAGGGAGGAGAGAATTCCGGAGTTAAATAAGAGCTAGCTTTAAAGTGGCATGTTAAGCTGAACAAGAACCTTATGAAATGAATAGGGCGACCTTGCTACCCTGATATGTTTAGAAGATATATTGTCCATATAAACGAGCCTCAGTTGGCGTTACCTCTAATTATAATGCTGGTGTAGTAATATCGGAAGGTGCCAATGGCCCCACAAATTTAAGTCTCACATAACGATCGGAGTGGTTAACTCGGGATGCTCTTCAAATGGAATCCAAAGTCGGCATAGGATTTCGTTGAAAAAATGATACTAATCCCGGGATTAGAATCAGGGTCATCGGGATTGGAAGGCAGTTTAGAACAACCACCTCAGATTTCCATATCTTGACAACCCATTCTCGTCGATTCCATATTTTTAAGTATATAGAATCGATATTTAATGACGAGTATCGACCGCCACAACGTAGCATAAAATAGGCGTTACACATCGTTGTCGATTTTTTTGAAAAAATCAGCAGCATTACTCTGAATAAGATTTAAGTAGGTAGAAAAGGTTAAGGGTTCGAATCACCCGGAAAGGCACGCGTGACTATTGAGCCACGCCCCTCAAATCACGACCCGTCCTGTTTTCTTTTTCCTGCGGCGGAAAACGGAGAAGGGTCCAGATTTCGCACGTTCGATACCGATACCTCTTGAGGAGCCAAAGCTGGTCGGATTGGTTTCGGTCCAACAGATATCCTCGTGCCGTAGGATTCAATTTTGGGAAAAGTCGCGGTCGCACGCGCGGAAATTTATTTCGGGGAACGTCCCACCGTCGTAAATTTCCTTCGAGACGGAGAGCACGAAGAGCTGAGGAAAGGCGAGGTTGGGAAGTGAAATGAGGTTACTTCGATCTCCATTAATTACGGGTATATGTTCACGACAGCCAAGGATAATAAACCCTAAATTTGGGACCAGGGTGGTATGTTGGTTAGGGTCTGACTCTGCAAACTTCTAACTCTGAAGTTCCGGTTTTGAATCCTTGCAGCGATAGAGTTTTTTCTCTGGGATTCTGGTCCCAACTAAATCTAAATAACACCCTGCAAGCAACCATAAAGGTGTGTGGCAGGGGGTGAATTCTCACCAAACATGAACTACATATCATGCATAAAAAGGATTAGTATTAATATTCTAGTCTAAACTTCAATATTTAAAAAAGATAAAAATACCAAAGTAAGCATGCAAAAACATGCTGTTAGTTGGGTTAACTTCAAGTCCTTATACAAAAATGCAGCTACCTATACTATAAATTGATTCTCTCGTATTGGACATAAGTATTTACCGCTATTCATATCCCTTATTTTACGAGGAAAAGAGGACATTTTGAATCTGTCAGTTTGGCAATCAATTTATCTAGTTTTGTGATTATGGTCCAGTCTATCATAGTGAGTTGGGGTTCGCAAAATATTTTTAAAGTCATCATTGAAAATATTTTCTTGGACTTTATTTAGGAGGTTAAGTCTAAATTTCAACCTGCGATCTGACAATGATTCCATTTTAATTAATGAATTAAAGTAATGACTGGTTACTCTAACAGAGTTATCGTACCGTCCCTTTACAAATCTTGCCTATCTTCGCTAGAGCACCGTATGAGGTCGTTTCAGAGTACTTTGTAGTTTTGTACGGAGAGGTGAGTCCATCTGCATCTACGTAACACCCTATGAGCTACCGCAAAGGTGGGTGGCAGGTGGTGAATAATCACCATGCATTTGAGGGAACAAGAGGCAGGTACAATGATGCTACTTCATGGGAAAATTTGGATATAAGAATCACGTGGCGCTAGATGATTAGCATTAACATCATAGTGAAGTTGTAATTGATTTATTAAGCATTTCTTGAATATCTTAGTTTATTTTTCCCATGTGTCCATATGTAGTTGTGGCCCAACAGGCTACTCTAACAATGTTCCACCTCCCCTTCACACGCATGTTTTGTTCTCTAAGCTGTGCCGCAAGGCGAACTCACTAGCAAGTAAAATGAAAGCGCTACCGTTTTTATTGATTACAGTCAACACCTTATGCATTCATTTAGTTCAATATTCACCATAAACTGGTGTTGTTAAGGGAACTCTCAACCATTTTGGGTAAGTTTAGTAAAAGGTGACAATGAGTCAGTAGCGGATTTCAAGTACTTCCATCCGAGGGAGCAATATGCCATAGACCGCCCTTGCAACCGATGCACTTATAGAACGGAGCTGGCCCGTAAACTATGAACAAAATAATAAATTCCTACACCACCGTACTCAGGGAACTGTTCCCTTCCGTTCTGCTTCGCCGGAGGATAGAGTAGAGGGGCAATTCCCTCCCCTTTCTTCCCCCGGTCGTGACAATAAAAAAGACCGAAAAACCCTTCCCTCCATTTCCCCAGGGTTCGACGACCCTGTCTCGGTATGAGGGAGTGGAGAAATTGCGTCGAGGGCGGCGGTGGTTGAGGGGAAGAAAGCTCTCTCTCTCTCTCCCTTCCCGATCCACAACGGTGAGGGCTAACCGTGACTACCGGACAATCAGCGCGACAAGAAAAGCGCCTTGACTGTTTGCAGACAGGGGACTGGCCGGGATTAGCGACGCCCGGCCGACAAACCCTGGCAGGACTGGGAGTAATGGACCCCAGACCCAGCGCCGGCTTTATTACGCCCGGCGTTTCTTTCTAGTGACCACCTCTCGCACATCTCGGGGTGCGTTGCCCTTATGACCCAAATATTCGTCGCATTCCCTCCACGCCGGGGAGAAGAAGTGAACGACCCCTATGTGAGTGGTCAGCCTGGTCACAAAACAATGCGTGCCGCCAGCTCCTAACCCCTGTTCGTCTCCAGGGAAGTGTGCTCTATGGGGGTGCGGGACTCGAGAGGACATTGTCGATCGGGGTGAGTGGCACGTCAAGCGCGGGCGTGCCTTCCTCACTCATGTGTTGTCGGGGATCGTGCGGAGCAGGACTTCCTGGAACTCCCTTCCGCGAAGACCATCTTCTAAGTTCGTTCACTCCCGCTCCTGATTAACAGGGGACTTTCTTACCCCTTTGGGCTCCTTTACATTCTCCCGACTCCCATGAATCCTCTCTAATGGGTCACTTCTTTATGAAATGCCCCAATTGAGTCTTAAAAACGTCTTTACCAGGAAAGAATACCTTCTCTACAGATTAAATATAATATTATCTCAAAGACTTGTAGGTTACTTATTCACAACGAAACTCAGATTGTCTACATCTACATCATCTACACGATACCCTGCAAGCCACCTCGAGGGTGTGTGGCAGAGGGTGAAGATCACCAAGCATGAACTACTGCATTGTGGGTTGAAATATCAGTTAAATCTTCTGCAAAAATACGGAAAGGTTCTAATAAGATGCTATATGTATATTAGAAACACAAGCGTATTAAGGCAGGTAATAATATGATAAAAAGGTTATAGAGTTAGATGGTAAGACTAGGAAAATATAATAGGAGATGATATGACAGAGTTGTTAAAAAATATTTTTTTTCCGAACACAATTTGGGAGAGAAATAGATTACAGCGATGGTGCATGCACATGGGGAAGTCAGAATAAATTAATTTTTAACGTGTAAATGTTTTAGCATTTCTAACTCATGCATTTCCCTAGGAAATATAAGTTACTAATTTAATTATGGCAAATAAGCAAAGAGGTATGTGGATTATGTTGTTAGAGTAGTCTGTAGTACATGATATTTGCTTTATCATTACCAACCCAAGAATGCTAGGGAAATAAATATAAATAATCTTAGATAAATGCCTCTATACCAGTAATTACTTCATTACTGTGTTGATACTAACCATGTAGTTGCATTTTACTGTTATATCTATCAAGTAGTGGACTTGTAACTCATAGTTGTATGGACTCACAAGCTGTGGATGTTTGGTGATCTTCAACCCCTCCCACAGACCCTCACGGTAATTTATGGGACAGGAATTACGTAGACGTAGATGTAATTTATTTATAGTAATAACTGATAAATCTATATATATTATTACTACTAGTATTACTTTGTATACACTATCAATTTACGGCTTTATCTAGTGAGAATTTCACGTATCTCTTCCTCTCTAGGGTCTCCCTAGAGACCGTATAGTAGGATGTTTGCATGTCTATAGTGCATGCTTTGTGTTTTCACCCCCTGTCACACACCCTTGCGGTGGCTTGCAGCGTATCGCGTAGATGTAGGTGTGTATCTCCTAACGGAATGTAAAATATTTTCCACGAGACGGTAACATTGTGCCTTCAGTTGCATGTGTGTAGTGTATGCGCGGAATTGTATTTTTTGCATGCCTCCATGGTAGTAAGTGTAAAAATATTCACTCAGATTAATAATGCGTGCCTAACTATGATTCACTTACTGCAGCGCACTCTTATGGTTGCTTAAAGGGTATTATGTAGACTTATGTATATTGAAGAGTAGTAATATTTCTTAGAAAGAGAGAGAGAGAGAATATTATAATGCATTATCACAAGACTAGAATATTATTACTAATCCTTTTTATGCAAGATAATAATGCATTTTTGGTGTAAATTAACCCCCTGCCACACACATTTATGGTGCCTTTCAGAGTATTATGAAAATGCTGATGTATGGTAGGTGAGGAAAAGGGTGTAAGTAGGAATTTCAGGGAATAGGTAAATGTGGAAAAAAGTATTAGCATTATTCTTCTTACACAAAACTCAAGAAGAGTCACGGTTTATCTCCTAACCCGACGGAATTAATATTGAAATAAAGTTCATTACTGATAGCATTTAACAAGAGACCATCGTGATAAGTAAAAAACTCGACCGGGATTAGGTTCTAAGCCCTCAGTATTGAAAGCCATTACTTATTCCGTCACATCAACCCTAACTGCACATCTTTATTACCAGATACAACAGGATATCAAGTATACAATTGATGATAAATAATTAAGCCAAAAAATAGCCCCCTGCCATTCACCCTCAAGATGGCTTGCAGGATAGTCAGTAGATTCAGTAGATTTTACTATCGGAACGCAGGTTAACACTAGAATGCCCAAGTGGGTCAAATTGACCCAAGCGAAAAGATCATCATTCGGATGGAGTAAATTCAAAATTTTGTTATTCAAGGCATCTAATTCAAGATTCAAGGGAAACCAGCTTGAAAAAATAAATTATTACGAATTTTTGCACCATACATTTTATTTTAAACTTGACTTATGAACCTGATACCATTCAAATTCATTGTCATCCCGAGGGCCCGGGTTCGATTCCCGGCAGTGGCGGATTTTTCAGTGGAAAACTGGTCCCCACTTGAGAGCCTAGTGGAGGGCATTTCAAGTACAGTACTCCGCCCGTCGGATGGGACGTTAAGCCGTGGCCCCCTTGGCGCCTTTCGTTAAGAGTTGGCTAATGCCGACGCCGGGTTTCTCTCCACCCTTCCTCCGTTCCCTGAAAACTCCTACCATTGCCCAATTACCCACCTATCCTATATGGCACAAATGACCTCAGCTGTCGGTCGCCTCCCCTAAATAACCAGCCAACTAACCAACCAATCAAATTCATTGTACCTTCCAAACCCTTTGAAGCAACACTGATAGATATTCACAAATTCAATGAAATTAATTTTCCCATGATGCCGTAAAAATTTTTGAACAGTTAAAATTTTATTATTTTCCCTCATAAAAAATTTTGTGTAGCCTTTCCAAATGTTTTCTAAACCATACTAATAATGAAACTGGGAAGAAATAATAAGTTTTAAGTAAAATATGTAAGCTTAGTCACATTGGGTCAAATTGACCCACTCGGGCATTATAGCGTGTAATGATAGGCCGGTCATGCTAGTGTTAAAATATAGATTGAACCTCTAAGTAAATTCAAAACAGTTTTGTTCACAGATGACGTTACATATATATTAAGAACCCCTGCGTATTATTCTAGGTTTGATCAGATTAACAAGATTAGAGAGATAGATTGTCGTACCGATAGATTTAATATGTCATTTTCCAGCGTACCATAAGAGAGAACAATAGGCAGCATAGCAAAGGGATAGGTAGATGAAATATAGTCAGAGTAGTCTGTAGTGCATGATGCATGTAATAACAACCAATACTCTGTTTCTCATTATGTAGATACTAACCATCCAGCTATATGTGACCTTTATCTAGTATGTCTCCATCAGATTTACTAGTTGCTCTATAGTATAATAATCAATAGTGCATGTTTGGTGATCTTAACCCACTGCCATACACCCTTGTGGTGGCTCACAGGGTATTAAGTAGACGTAGATCCATGGATATAATGAGCACTAATAAGAAGGCTAGAGATCGCAGTAAACACAGAGATTATGCAAAGAAGGTATTGATTATGAATAAGCCGATTTGAGAAAAACATTACCCACAGGGTGGTTAAAAAAATGTTGATGTCGTCCATGTGGCAATTGGAGGGCGCTCAGAACGCTTGTAATGAAATTGTGACAACTTAGCTCAATTCAAATAACACTTCACTCATTCGTTTTGTTTCCTCATCAATAAATATAACGTTTTAAAATCTGGTTATTCTATAACTGGAAAAATCACAGTGCCTGCGAAAGCATTATATTCCTACAGATTTAAGAACACGTAATTAAGTAAAGTGCTTAACGTGAATCAGAACTTAGGTACGGGGAATTTTTCAATCAATTAAAATAAGTAACTCCTTTCAAAGAGCTACCTTCCACATTGCATTGATATATTTCGACATAGAGTAGGTACGTCTTTTCATTCAGACTAGCAGTAGTCCACCTAGTCCGGGAAATCAAGCGTTATGATTTCGTTTCAAGATAAAATTGCAATATCCTTTAAACAGCTAATCGTACATGGTTATACAAAATATAACTTGACAAACGGAAGAACAAAAAACATTGATCCATGTTAGCTCACATTGCACAACCGGATTATCATCCAGGGTAGGCCTCTGGACGAACCGAAGGAGAAATAGACGCGTTTTTCTCCGCTGAGCTCACGATAAAATTAATATATTACTGTACTCGGATGTGATAGCACATTGAGTTATGTTCCATTGTAATGGTCTTTTCTAATAATATCTGTCTCGTGAATGGATATAGCAATAATGTTGCTTAAAGTGTTAAAGTAAAGAATAATCGTAATTGAATTAGAAAATGTTTTGTTTCAGACAAAATTTAGTATTATATGAATTCTAAACGGATTTAAAGACATCGATACGAAATGGTGAAGCAGATCTATATCTACAGGTAAATAATACCTTGCCAGCCACCGCGAGGCTGTGCGGTAGGGGATGAACTATCATAAGCATGTATTTTAAATGAGAGGCAATTAAATTTAAACTTACCACCATGCAAGCATGAAAAAAACACTAGTCCGTACATGCACTACTTGCATACAACTAAGATTTATGATGATCCTACTTTGTGAAAATGTTGGACATACATTCATGAGGCACGTGAAACTAAATGTTTAGCATGTACAAAGTAATGTAGTTTTTTAATAAATATTTCTTGGGCTTTTGACCGGTTAAAATCCGGCTCACAGAAGCCCTGAGGAATAAAAGTGAGTCGATTTTTGAGACGTTGACAGGAATAGAGCATATGAACTGGTGGAAAGCCCGAGGAACATTCAATAATAGTATTTGCCGGGAAAATACTAGATACTAGATACAGTATTTATTGCATGTTTGCATGTACCTATATAGTGTATGCTTGGTGATCTTCACCCCCTGCCACACACCCTCGCGATGGCTTGCAGGGTGTCACGTGGATGCAGATTTTTATTAGTAAGAAGAATATGTATTTATGTTCATATGCATGAATTAGAGACGAAAAAAGCAGCTTGTCTTCTTGTCTTTTATAAATGGACTGGGAGAAAATATCCCTAGAAAATTGAAATACTTCCAACTATATCTATGTAATTGCCCTGAAAGTCACCATGATGGTGTGAGGCATGGGATGAATTAAACCTAACATGTAGCATTTACATGTTACTAAGAGCTAACAAGACCTACTTACATGCGGATACCTTACTGCTAAGAGACACCATGACATGCTAACCATACAACTAAAAGCTACTACTAAAGACTACCCCAACATTATTTTACCTACCGAACCCTTTTGCTATACGCCCTACATGTTTTCTGACTGTAAGCGAAAAAAATAATATTTTAAATATATCGGTATTGCCATCTAACTCTATAATCTTATAAATCTGGTGAAATCTAGCATCATACACGGGAGTTCTTAATATTTATTTAAATATCTTATGGTATATCTAACTATATCAGGGATTTTCTTACAATATAATATTATTCATTAGGAGATTATAGAGGCTTAGAAACAGTACTCTTAAATCCGCTCAAGAAATTCATATTGCAAGAGTTTATGTCTGGTATTACAGGCATTATTCATTGTCCATATTATATCACCAAGACGAAAAAAAGTAGTTAAATGAAAGACGGAAGTTCTGGCAATGTTTCTATGACTCCTTTGTATCACATTAGATCCACGCTTCCATATCTATCACACTAGATCCACACTTTCCCTTGTTAGACCTCATTTGGAATATGCTGCCAGTATATGGGATCCCTACGAAATCGGTCTAAATAATGAACTTGAACGTGTGCAGCGAAGATCGGCAAGATTTGCACAGGGCCGGTATGATAACCTTATTAGCGTAACCAGTCTATTAAATGAATTAAAATGGGAATCATTGTCAGATCGCAGGTTGAAATTTAGACTTAATCTCTTAAACAAATTCCAAGACAATATTTTCAGTGATGATGTTCCCACAACCCCAACTTACTATGGTAGACTGGACCATAATAAAAAAATTAGAGAAATTGATTGACAACCTGACAGATTCAAAATGTCCTTTTTTCCTCGTAAAATTAGAGGTATGAATAGCGGTAAATATATCCAACACGAGGGTAGCAATGTGTAGAATAGGTAGCTGCATATTGGTATAAGGACTTAAAGCTAACCCAACTAACAGCATGTTTTTGCATGTTTGATTTGCTATTTTATCTTTTTTTAAATAGCGTAGTTTTGAACAGTACCTATACAAGTACTAATCCTTTTTTATGCATGATATGTGGCGCATGTTTGGTGAGAGATCACCCCCTGCCACACACATTTATGGTGGCTTGCGGGGTATTATGCAGATGTAGATATCAATTAACTCTCGATACCCGAATGCGTTATAATTACATCTCCTTGTCATCACTTTTTTTCTCTAATTTATTCTAAAAAAAATATATTTCTATAAAGACAGCTATATCTATATCTGTGACATACCCTGCAAGCCACCTAGGGGGTGTGTGGCAGGGGGTGCATCCACACCAGGAACAATGACACAACAAAAAAAATGAACAATACAAAACAAACACTACACCTTTAAAAGTAATTAGGGGAACAAATAAAAAAACTACCAAATTCCAATACGCAGGACACATTCTATGCATGCCTTTGCTTTGATATATGCACTTTGCTAAACTAGAATCCTTCTGCCGCTCCCCTTTGCGTCCTCCTACGGAGTACTATGAAAGTTAAATGGATTATTTCATTGAATCAGTAAGCTTCGGAAAGAGTTGTGACACCTATCAGTCAGAGGCCTGTCAAAATATGTTTGGGCCCTGTAGTGGAGTCACGCTATTTTTTGATGCGCTACATTACTAACGGTGGGCTTGTATGGCTTAGGCTTCCAGCCAAGGAAGAAAGGCAAAACACACTCGTGGAAAATCAAATCCTCCGAGGAAACAGTTGTGTGCCCTCGTGTTTCCTCCTTTTAACGTTCCATGCGAAGGAACTTGTCACTCCCATGATCCTTTTGTCGAAATCCTTCCAGTCTGGAGTGGTGCAGGCCGCAGGGACGTCTCTCACGCTTCAGTTAGACATTAGGTCAACGCACGAGACCAAAACACATCCGTCGTTGACCTCTCACGGGAGAGGGACCATTTATTTGGACTCGGGGGACAAGGGGAGATGGGGAAGAAAGGAGGAATGATCTTTCACGCGTCCTCCTCCCGTTTTAACCGTGGAAGATATTCCAGGAAGTGCGGCATTTCACCTCTTTCCTTCGCGCCCAAAAAATTTCTCCTCGTAAATCTCTCTCTCTCTTTTCCAAACCCACCTTTTCCCCCGCACGGCATTTCTTCAACCTCCCGGGTGTATTTCCTACTCCCGGGCCTTTCAGCGGGCTTCCGCTCATCAGCCACCGTTGGGGCCTCGTCTCTCTCATCCTCTTGAGGCCCTTTCTCGCGCACAATAGGTGAGGCCTTTCTTCCATTCCGTCCTCAAGACATCCCCTCCAAATCCCGTCCCAAGTCATTTCTTCCCGCCGACTCCGAACAGAGCTTTCCAACCCAGTCCTGACTTTCTACTACGGGTCACCGAACTTTATCCCACTTTGACTCCCTATGTGTCCGCGCAGGGCACGTACCTGAGCTCGTCAACGTAGGCAGGAGTCGAGAGCTCCCCCCTCTTGTGGTTGACGTTCACATTGGTGGGGTCTCCTTCCTCTCGGGGAAATACCCTGGACCAAGCCAGGGTAACGGTAAAAAAAGTGCGCGTGTGGCGGACCGTTCGTTGCGAAATTTGGTGAATTTTTCCACCAGGGTGTGAGGGTCACGTGGTATGGGAGAGGGTGTCGTCAAAATTTGGCCCAAGTGAGCATTTCTGCCAGTCTCTAACAAAAGGCACCGTATGGGAAATGCCGTTAAGAAGGTGTTCTCACGTACATACAAGCATTTGGGGGCGAAATATACGTTTTGAGGATGCATACCTGTGGCGTGAAGGCCAATGAGACTTTTAATTAATGACCTATTGGGTCAATTAGTAATTTTCGATAAACGACAACAGTTTCTTTGATGATTACATTATGGATCTATTTGCTCTTTCTCCTAGAAAGGTAGTGATATGAATACAGAGTTTAAATTATGTGTGAACTATTTGAACTTTAGTGATTTTTTTAATTATATTGCATCATGAGAATGATGAATGTTAAAACGTCAAACGTCAACGTCTTGAACATTACAAGAAGTCGGAAGGTGGGGAAAATTTTTGTAACCAGCGAAAAGACTTAACTACATTGAAAAAGTTTATTTAATGTCAGTGTTAACACAAAAAAATTTACCTGCCCGCATACGTGTCAGACTAGCAGACGAATGTTTGAAAAAAACACTCACAGTCGGGGGTGGGAATTTTCCGCAGTGCCCTCTGTGTATCTTATTCGATAATTGTTTGACAGAGGAAATCATTAGATGTAACAATCGGAAAAAAATTTATGACCGAACGCTAACATCCATAAAACTATAAGAAATTAATATGCTCTTTTTCCTCATCTAAATGTGCTAAATAGGTATCATATGTGTGATCTAATTGAACTTTTGTGTACTTTTTAAATGTGTTTTTTTTTACTGATGAATAACGAAGTGTGAACCTTCTATGTAAATAACAAAAAGGTGGGTGGCAGAGAAAATACACTGGACCACTAAAAGTATGTATTGACTTCATAGAGAAAGATTTTTGGCCGTATTGTAGACTTGAAATTATTAACCATATGGTATATTTTTAGGTATAAAAATTACCCTGCGAACCACATTTCAATATTAATTTTAGGATTGCTGACTGGTAATGTTGATATTTAAGACGAAATTACAAAACTGCACTCTCTGAGCGTCGTATCATTTTGTCTTCAACGAGTGAGATGTCTTGTGTGGTCAAACCATCGCTGAACACTCAGGATGGTGTGTAAGGAGTTGAATTAAGGGTAGCTATTGTAGGTTTTAACTGCTATATTTGCATGCTTGCGAGGTATTATTTAATTTTTTTGTCTCATTAACAAATTAAGTATATGAATTTATTTATTAGTGCGGCCCGACACAAGTGGTTATGGTTTTATCTACAATATTGTATGTGAAAATATATTTATTCAGTGAAGACGTAATTGAATTCAAGTTATTTTTGACTAAAATAAAAATCATGTACCCTGGTAATATAACATCTACATCTACATAATACCCTGCAAGCCACTATAAAGGTGTGTGACAGGGGTGAATTCTCACCAAACATACATTACATATGATTCATAAAAAAGGATTAGTATTTATATACTGTTCTAAACTTTTAAACTATTTAAAGAAGATAAAAATAGCAAAGCAAACATGCAAAAAACATGCTGTTAGTTGGGTTAGCCTTATACGTTAGACTTATACGTTAATATCCTATTAAATGCATGATATGTAGTGCATGTCTGGTGCGAATTCACCCCATGCCACACACCTTTATGGTGGCTTGCATGACATGATGTAGATGTAATACGGAAGGTCAAAATGTAAACATTTATTATCCTCCTCCCGATCACAAGTTTCTAAGTCCCAACACTTAAATCGCCTACCCCAAAGAAGCTTCCAACATTTCACCTCCATAAACGCCTTACACCTCTTTCAATGCAAACCCGCGTGTTTGCATAGAAGAATGCGCCCCCACCCTATCCATTCGCATAAATAACCACTGAGTGTCATGCAAATCACACTCGGGACCCTCAGTATTTATAGTTCCAACTCACTCTCAATCACATTGCAAAAATTTCAATGAATGCTATAGTCTCCATAATCCAAAGAATACCATCCACAGCACAAGGCATTGAAGTCCGTATAACTATAAATATGGCAACACTGTGGATTCTGAGACCCTTTACCTCCCCCGGATTTTATCATAATGATTAAACTTAATCATCATCATCACGCCCCTTCCTCTTATCCCTCATCCAATTTCCCCCCCCTCTCTCTCTCCCTCTCTTACATCTTCTTTCCTCAACTCTCCAGCATCCGTCCCAGAAACCGTCATAGAAAATAGGATAGAGGAGGTAGAAGTATCCCATTACCCTATGGTCGCAAGAGGTTTCTCCCATCACTTCTGCATCCCCTATCCCCAATGCCCGTGCAATCATTCCTACCAGACTAGGCAGTCTCATTTGTAACCAGTCTATTAAATGAATTAAAATGAGAATCATTGTCAGATCGCAGGTTGAAATTTAGACGAAATCTCTTAAATAAATTTCAAGACAATATTTTCAGTGATGATGTTAAAAATATTTTGCGAACCCCGACTTACTATGGCGGACTGGACCATAATCATAAAATTAGAGACATTGATTGCCGGACTGATAGATTCAAAATGTCCTTTTTCCCTCGTACAATTAGAGATACGAATAACGGTAAATATGTCCAATAGGAAAGTAGCAATTGATAGCATTGGTAGCAGCATGTTGGTATTAGTAGGTACTTAAAGCTTACTCTACTAACAGAATTGTTTTGCATGTTTGCTTTACAATATCTATCTTTTTTAAATAATGAAGTTATGCCTAGTATATTAATACTATTCCTTTTTTATGCATGATATGTAGTGCATGTTTGGTGATAAATCACCACCTGCCACACATCTTTTTGGTGGCTTGCAGGGTATTATGTAGATGTAGATTGCAATGGTAAGGAAGACGAGTTGAAAATAGCCGAACATTAGCCAGTGTGTGACGTCTCTCTTTTTGTGTATTCCTCTCTTCTGTCGTTCTTTCACCTCGCGTCCTGGGGGCCGATTGTGTAACTCGGCTAACGTTCGATCGTTAGTGACCCGTTCACTCTCGATCGAGCTCACCGTCTTCGAACGAGGATGAAAAGTGCGATTGTATAAGCAAGGGGTCGACAATCATGCGATATATCGTATAGATTACTTTAATCGATTGTGGATGGGAAAACTTTTCCACCTGTAGGCCCGCGAGAGGCGCTGCGGAGGCCGATTTCTGAGATTCTGGCTCCTGATTGGCCGATTGGTTGAGATAAGCCATGTTAAGGAGTCTCAAAATATTGCTGTTGTGTTAAGTTCACCGATATGCTAAATTAAAGCATAATTGAGTGTTTACCGAGATAATTTTCTGTATTTGAGTGTGTTTTAAAGTGGAATCAACATGGCTACCTCATAAACTTGTGCCACTCTAGTGAAAGAGTGCAAGTGATGTTCGTATTATTTGCTTCGGTTATCGAAGGTGACAGGTTTGTTTACTTTAAAGTTGGCCGATAACTACAATGTCGTAGATGTTTCGTAAAATATATACAAAGGCTTTATGCATTATTACCGGAAACATCTTCTTTCACGGAACAATGTCCCAGATATGTTGGAAGGTAAGTGTATTAATGTTATTTTATGATCTCGGCCGTGCATCATACCGTTGAAGTGTTATTGTTATGAAATGAATGGTTGGTGTAAGTTCACAATATGCTCTAACGATTTTCTTTTGTATTTCATGGATTCTCTCGACGTTCTACCCAAGGGAACTTTTGATCTCTGTGCAGTGATAACAATCGACGATGGCAATGATTATTCTGAGTTGACTGCACTGCCAAGCACAATATCTTACGTATGTAATTTAGTGAAATTTCACATGTGGCATTAAAAAACTAATCTGTGAATATTGTGTCGTCGACAGGATAAGTCGTATTTCTTACTCATTTCTTTTGATAATAATCATTAGCATGTAGCAGGAAATAGGAGTCGTTACGTTAACAAATTACACAAAAAACTAGTTCTGAGGAAACGTTCTCATATCGCATCATAACAAAGTACATGATGATGATTATTCATTGAAAAATGGGTCGTGTGTGAGTGTGGATAAATTTGTGATGTGTAAATGTTAAAATAATTTGTTAGTCCGTAATTGTCATACCGTGATAAGGCAGTGGCATAATTTCGTGATAACAAACACTGTGGTGTTGCGGCTTAATGTTTTCGTAGAATTAATTCCATGCTTTTGAGAGGTATACACCGGTTTTTCGCGATTTTTGGCACATTTTAGCTACTTATTTGTTTTGAAGAATTACCTATTTTTGCTTAATTCGTATTTTTGCTAATTAATAACATCTAGCTTGGTGTGGAATCGATCGATTCATAGTCAAGTTTAATACCTAATTAGAGAGTTCCTAGTGCATGGTTTTCTCATTTTTGTTTAGATGTTTTTAAGTGAATTCATCCTCTGTCTCAATTATTCTTTGCTGGTACAAGTTTATCCCATTGCCATGAAAAATCATGGCCGATTTTTACTTTCATCTGACAAAAGTAATTATGTATGCCTCTAGAAAATATGCATTTGGTGTTCTCATGTGGCCCAATAAAATGATAATATGATGCATAAGAGAGACAACCGAAGTGGAGATTGGAATCTATTTTAGGATTATATTATGGACTTGTGGAATTTTTTGTGTATTTAGCTTATAAGTGATATAATTTGTGGTGTGTGCGGCGTAGTGATGTATTAGGGAACTCTATTAAACAGAACCCTCAGTTGTTAATATATGTGGATGGAATGACATTACCAGGTTGCTGGTTCACATTCTGTTTTTTTTTTAATATGATGGATTTTCAATCACATCCCTGTGGAACAGATGTTGTGTGGACTTCTGTTTGTCTATTTTTTATGTTTATACCTAGCTGGATAGAGTAGCCGTCTCAGGGCAATTTTTATAACTCTCACAAATGTAGCCCATAAGGATCATCATAATAGGTTATCCCTCTGACCAAGCCTAGAATGCAGTGGATTTGTTATTGTTTTTTGTTTACTGTTTCATCCTTTGATGTATTTTCAGGTTGACCTGAATCATTCCAGGCATAGATACTACAGTCTTGGTACTACAGCAGGTTTAGGAAGTTCATGTATAATTATTTACAAGTTTCTCTTCTCCATGCATCATAGGATTATGCATCAATATTACATACTTTTTGCCAAATGCTAGTCATCCAAATTTAATTTGAGTTGTGTGTGAAATATGCCATGTTATGTAATTAGTGATTTCTGTTAAACCATACGAATTCCATATCCTATCATTGTCTGCTGTTTGACCAAATAAGAATGTTTATTTGCACCAATCTACTTTTACTAAATGTCGGTATTCTACTTTGAATGATTTGTTTTGTATTGTGGTTTTGTTTTGATGTTAATAAATATTTTTTCGTCAAATGCTGGCTTTTATCAATACAGTATTCCTGGTTATCACCTTCCAGCTGACCTCGACTAGTTCCTTCGGTCCTATCAAAAGTTAGCCCATTTCTTTACACTATGGGGATTCATCAGTAATATCTTAAAGGGGATAGAAATCGTTGTTTTCCGTAAGATTCTATTCAAATCAGCAAAATAATTTGGAAATTGTAATGTTAAATGAGAGCAAATCGAAATAGTGACTTAATTACGATTCAAACCTAGCGGCGGCCGTTTCGCGATTTTCTCGCTTCTCACGATTCTCTCGCGGTTCTCGGGACCCGTAACCTCCTGACTCGAAGCCACCAGGTGGCGCTAGTTACCAGAAACCTATACGCATTGGCCTTATGGCAGTGTCATCCCCTTGGTATAAGCTCGATCGTCAGCAGGCAATCGAAAGTTACGGTGTTGTCAGATTTACAGCATATTTCGCACTTGTTTCTCTTGTACGCATGCACAGAGAGCTTATTTTGAAGTGGTTGCATTTGTTTTGAATATCAAGAATTAATAATAAACATTACAATGCCTGAAAATTTAAGATAACTTCCTCACGAGTATTATACAGTGGCCTCAATGCGTTCCCAATTGATAAATTTATTCATAATTACTTGTCATACCCTGACTATCACAGATAATTATCAAAAACGTCTGTTTAATTCGCAAATCATAATATTTCATTATCACTCAAATTGTGTTCTCTATTGCTGATAATGCAAAAAAAATGGTACGTCATGTTGAAATTCTATATTATCACTCCGGATATTCTTGTCATCGAATTTAACTAATGTTCTACGGTTCACTGTAAATATCATTTAGCAAAACTACGCTCAACGTATTGGCACATATATATGCATCTTCAGACAGAAATTGATTAGGTTATTTATAGATACACAATTAAATACTATCCTCAATCTAGTCCCCAGCATTAAAGCAATAGTCAACCTTTATTACTATTGAAACACTTTCACAGCGTTCTCCATCACATCAAAGATAAATACCTATGAAACTCACTTTTAAAATTCCGTGCCGCCTGTCTCTCTTGTAGCATACCTATTATCCCATAACGATATTCCTTGTACGTAGGTACACGATAACCTACCGTGAGATATATAAGGCAGCATTAAATAATTTCCACAATTTCTCCAGGCACACACAGCGGCACACAAATAAAGGCACAATCCTATGGCTAATGACATCAAGGCGAGTGAATGAAAAGATTATCTTTTGAGTAGGCAAAATTTAATGAATGAAGCATAACGAGACAGCATGTGTTGCATAAGTCGACAAAAATCATCACCCTTTCACTTGGACGTAAACAACAACAGTCATAATTTAAAACACTCTCAAACAACACAGTAATCCCTTACGAGGGCAAATCGTAATGCTTATTGATAATTAGACATTATCTGCCTTAAACGTAGACGGAATAATTATTTCAACACAATCACATTGGACACCACTATGCAATGAAATAAAAAGATGTCACTTGGGGTGGGAAATTTTACTGAATGAAGAATAACAAAGCACTACACTGTTTATCCTTTCACCACTTTCACTGGGACGTAAACAATCACACTTACAAGACAAGAGAAATCCCCCTCACTTCAATTCACATAGATTGCAAATCTTAATTTAAGGCAATAGGTGAAACGACGAAATAATTGCCGACAACAATTTTCTCTGACATCTGTATAGATACCATAATACATGCAATCCATCACAGTTCACTAAAAACATTATCAATCGCTGAATTGCCACAATGTGTAGTCACAACACACGCTATATCTTCACTATGTATTATTCTCACCGTAAGTGGCATTGCTCAAGTGAAACTGTTGATGCCAATGCTGAAATTAAAAGTTGAAATTATATGTAACAGTCCGATAGCTTGTTTTAAATTGCTAATCATTACATTCACCCACCCAACGTTGCTTTAATTATTCTAATTAATTCACTCTGTCACATCATACACAGCTTTTTAAGCAATTTGATACTTCAAATTACATTCTTATTCCCTAATAGTTCAAACAACGTTCCTCACAACGATAATTTATCACTTATACATTAAAATGCAAACAAAAACAAACCTTCCAACGATTGAAAATGGCCGTAACGTCAAGTATATAGCAGTCGACGGGTTTCCTTCGATCGTGAGCCGAAAAACCTTCGACCGTAAAGTTACACAATCGCGCCTTCAATTGTTTTCGAAGAATTACCCACAACACCACGGAATACGGCTCTTTACGTTCGAACGTAAAGATACACAATCGGCCTCCTGCCCACTTCCTCGGCAAGCAGTCTTGCGACTGCATTTTGCTGTCGTCGAAAACCGTGCCTTACGATAGATGGTGAAGGTGTCGGCATAAACGCTAGCGAAACTGGCAAATACAGATCAGGATCCTCCTCTGCCAAGTGACAGCGTGCCCCATTTAACATTGGTCGCCGCCGTTTTTCTTTTTCTTGCGTGCAACCGATCCCACCCCGTCAAATACCTCCTCCTCTTTTGTACGTCCTTGTTATTCCCCTCACCCTGTAAGCTTGCTCCTACACTTTTACCCCCGCTCTCACCAATTCCTCCTCCTGTAAGTCCGTACTCTCTCATCGTGACGCAAGTGAGCAAGTCGGTTTCGTTCTATGTGAGCCGCAGAAAGGTAATGCAGTTGTGTTGGGACCCACTGTGCAAGCTTCGACGACAATGTATTCGCTCAGATTTCCGTCGTAGATGGATACTCAAAGTGGCTGATCCTGGTTTTCCTCCAAGTTAGTAAATTCTCAATCGCGACATTTTTCCTTGTTGCCATGATTCTCGTGTTATTACTTAGCTGTATTTAAAATGTGAGTTTGCCTTAATGGGTTATGTTTCATGTTCTTTCACATTTTTTTCCGTTGAATTCTTTAGGCATACGATTTAAGATTCTCCTCTCTCCGGGAGGTGACCGTGTATGACTAACCTATCGACCTGGAACCGATTAGCAGTTGAACCCCAGATGGGACTGGGACACATTCCTTCAATACGATTTTATTCTGGACATCGTGTGTATCCTAGCAACGCAATTAGATACAAACTTTGAGTAGTATGAACAGCTATACCTATAACTGCTTCTTTTTTATTCACTTATTGAACAGGTGTGAGTTGGGTGATCAGACATGTAAGTTCCTTTGCTCATAAGGAATCACTCGCGATATATTAACCTGTGGCATTATAATTAGTTTACCACAGTTGCATATATTTCTGATTTGTTTCTCTCAAATATTTTTGAACGTATTTTTTTCACAAAGGAAAAGGAAGTGCCTTTGTGAGAGTGCGAAGTATATGATTGGCCGTTTTGCAGCACCACTTTAAATCGGGAAGCTGTTTTCAATGAGGAGATATTTCATCTCGATTGTCAAATCTTCCGTTATTCGTATTTATAACGTATTTAAATATTTATATTCGTAGTGTTAGGCAGTACCACATTTTCTAAGACACTGCTGATGAAAAATTTCCTCCTCTCTCCTTCATTACAGGCAAATGCAAAGGACCTGTTTTACGTCACTGCCGATTGACAGAGGTGAAAGATGCTAGATTCTAATTGGGGCGCAGATCAAGTCGTAGTCAACACGCAGGACTACAAGTCCTAGTGGTAAAGAGTAACTTATGCGGGATTATATCATTTACTATATCATTAATAAACTCCGTGAACTTCAAATTATGAATTGAAAATAATTTTTCAATGTTATTCATTGAAATTCATAGGTTATAGTGCCAAGGCTGTGGTTTGGGAAAATGCTATTAATCTAAGGCTAATATTCTTTTTCAATATGACCACACAGGTTAATGCCGGAAAGCCGTTGATCCTGTTTGATGGAAGTAAGCTGTAAAAAATATTTTGACTGGTCCCTAGGCATGAACAGACTGCTGCGCGAGGGAGGGCGAAAGTAGGGGAATTCGTCTGTCGTTCCTGTGAGTACCTACGTTCATTCTCGATGATGAAACCATTTTAATGCATGCAAGGTATATTTAGGAGAGTGGTAGCCTAATGGGTAGAGCGCTTGGCTACTGATCTCGGGTCTCGGGTCACATCTCTTTTTTGGTCGGGTCTCGGGTTCAAAAACGGGTGAAGCCTTTGGACGCCCCCAAACGAAAAGTCCTCGGAGTGCGAGGTGGTCCAGGGAATGGAATTGGCCCTCCTGCCCTGAATGTGTGGCATGTACACGCCTGTGGCTTAGCTCTACCCTAACCTATCGAAACCAACCTTCGGGTTGAATCGCTGAGTGAGTCAAGGTACATTGGAAAAAATCAATAATGTGGGATAAGGATCAAAATTATACAATCATTAGGAATGTGAATTTTCGTAGCCTAGTAGGTAGAGTGCTAGGCTATTTACCGGAGGCCCCGGGATAAAATCCCGGGCATGAGCCATCTGGTCACCGCCACCTAAAAATCATCGTAATTCTCTTTTCCTTCTCTGTTCCAGAACTTAATGGGAAATTACAGGTGGCTCAGGGAATGGAATGGGAGCATTTACTCACACAGGAAATAATTATTTTGGTTGAAAAATTGATAGATGGAAACATCAAATTAATTTTAGTGAAAAAACTAATCTTCTAACCAGAACCGTCACTCATAAATCAAACATGAAATTAGCAAAAGGTGACGCCCATTGGACGAGCTGTTTTAAGGATTACAAGGATAAGGTTGAGGATAATCGGGAAACAGGCGGAGGTGGAGATGAGAAGTCTGCCTGACGCAACCACTTCCATTGGCAGAGTCAGCTGTGTGTCACCCATTGTGAGAAAGGAAAGGAGTCTCAGTTATGATTGGACAAATTAAATGACCAACAACTCCTTAGCACCCCCACTTTTCCGAAAGGGTTAAACACATCAGTTTTTCACCACTGAGAGCTAAGTGACGGATCAAAGAACGGAAAATAAGGGTCTCTTTATTTTACAAACTGTATCAGGATTGGCAATAAAAAAAATGGCAAATGATCAATTTGGCCTCGCCTGCATGTGTAAATTTCACCTGTCAGTGGTTTAGTTTGGGTAGGGGTGAGATCATAACCAACTCATTGCTTATCATAACCAACCTTCGGGTTCATTAGAACCACTAACTGATTGGGTATAGCACTGAGAATGTGGTGTAACAGCATGTTCTATTTAAATGACAGCGGGTCGTAGTTGACGCCTCAAAACTAAATGTCTTTGGTGTTGTAAAACATGAGCAATACAATGCAATTCAGATTTAAAGTGTAACGAATGTATATAACTTTAGAACTATTAGCCCTTACCAGTACTTACGGGTGTTAAAATAATCTAGGGTTTCTCACTTGAAAATGAAGAGGCAAAGTATCTAGGGTTTAATAATCTAGGGTTTCTCACTTGACAATGAGGAGGCAAAGTAAAACTTGGATTAAAACTTGTGTGGACAGATAACCGGTTATTCTTGCAATTTTGACATCAAGTTTATGTAATTACAAGTGGCTCGGGCGGGTGTAGGGATTTGAGACTGGCCTCTTACTGAACCGTCTCGGTTTTAAATCTGGGAAGAGAAAACATATTTATCATTGGTGTACCGGCTCTTTATTGAAAAATTTGGATAGAGACTTTCGAGTTAAGTACCTGTTGTAAAACATGAGCAATACAATGCAATTCAAATTTAAAGTGTAACGAATGTGTATAACTTTAGAACTAATAGCATTTACCAGTACTTACGGGTGTTAAAATAATCTAGAGTTTCTTACTTGACAATGAAGAGGCAAAGTAAAACTTGGATTAAAACTGGTGTGGACAGATAACCGGTTATTCTTGCACTTTTGCAATCAAGTTAAGGTAATTACAAGGGGCTCCGGTGGGTGTAGGGATTTGTAACTGGCCTCTTACTGAACCGTCTCGGTTTTAAATCTGGGAAGAGGAAACATATTTATCATTGGTGTACCGGCTCTTTATTGAAAAATTTGGATAGAGACTTTCGAGTTAAGTACCGAGTTAGGTGTCCGCAGAATGGAAAGTGAAGACGTGGTACCTTTGGCGCCTTTCATTCACTTCCCTGCATTTTGACGAACTAAAAACGGGGCGGATAAATGAGACGATGGTAAAACTGTGGGCAAAAGAAAGCTTCACGTAATAGATTGCATGCGGATGGTTAAAAGACAACAAGCCCTACTACTGAACGATTAAGCATATTTAAGTAGCTGTTGAGGATATTTAGTAGCCGAAATTCTAGATGTAAACTTCTCTTTAAAGAAATTGCTTTGAATTTTACGTTTAAAAGAGAACTTTCATCAATTATAAATATGTAAAAAAAAATTTATACCACTGTGTACAAATATAAAAGGGTCGGGATGACGGTGTTTCAAACGAGAAAGTAAAAGAAAAATTTATATAGTTTCCTTTATCCTGTATCTACTGAGAACATTGTTTCGCTCAGTACGATAAACTGGAACATAAAGTACGCCCTCGTCCAAATTCATCTCAATTAAAATATCAAATTAGATCTTCAATATCTTTAATTAAATGCTTTGAAGTCAGATTTCACAAAGATAAGTTGTAATTTATTCTTTAACCTCAGGAACTACTGAGAAGAATGCATAAAAGCATTCCAACCCTTGTGAGGGCTACTTTTTGTAATTAGATGCTTGAATATGCTAGTATTTTACCAGATTGAGCATCTGCATGCTAATTAGGCACGAAAATGTTTTCATTACCCATTTATCTCGTGGACAAACTAGGTTAGTAGGTAGTCATTTTCTCAATGCCAGTCGGGCAATTAAGGCAAAACTCTTTTCCAAGACATTTTCAGCATTCTCTCGATTCATGTACTTTCCGACTCCATAAATAATATTTTTGACGCTAATAAATACCTATTAAATATGTATTAAGCTAACAGTGCATTTAGTGCTCCAGGCATCGAAAAACAACATCCTTCTTTCAGCATGTTTTCGTCTCTGGCATATCCACTCAATAAGGTCAGGTCAATATGGAAAAATTCCACTTTCAAAATTCATACTTTTTCATTGATACATAAATTTCATACTACTGTGTACAAATATAAAACGGTCGGGATGACGGAGTTTCAAAAGAGACAGTAAAAGATAAATTTATACAGTTTCCTTTATCCTGTATCTACTGACAACATTGTTTCGCTCAGTACGATAAACTGGAACATGAAGTACGCTCTCTTCCAGATTCACCTCAATTAGAATATCAAATTAGATCTTCAATATCCCTCATTAAATGCTTTGATTTCACATTTACTTTTGATAACTCGGAAGAACGCTGATCAGCTGCTAATCCTGTTTAATGGAAAGTTGCTGCGGAATCCCTTTCGATTCTGGAGATTTGGCTCCAGCAGTGTTGATTGTGAAAGGCCAAGAGTAGAGAATACCCTTTACGCTGCTAGTGCTGTCAACATAGCTTCGGTTTGCACTGCTCCGCGTGCACTCACTAGTATCTTCCAGCTACATATTTATTACATTACCCAAGTAGAGCTTTCAATCTCCTTCCTACATTACCGTGAACTTTATTATCAACACGGAAAATCTCTGATCACTGTCATAGGGCACGGAAACAACTGATAAGAATATATAAGAGCCAGAGAGAGTTTTTAAAATAATTGTGAAGGTCATTTTCGGTACTTATATGGTTGTATACGCTAGTGTCTTGCCATCGACATACTAATTAAGTGCTTTATAGTTGCAGCACTTCTATTTATATCGTGACCAAGCAAGTATAGGGGTCATCAACCTTTTTATCTCCATTAATGGATCCAAAACCCTTCGTTGTTCGCAAGACTTTCGTCCCAGTTTAATATAGTAAATGCAGTAATTTAATACCGTGAAATTCTGCTTTCAAATCAAAAAACAAATAAATAGTGGAAGACTACATAATATTTTCCCTGTTCATTAGCAAATTGTTATTCTATTGAATAATATATTTGAAAAAAATATACATATCATTTATGATAGCTTTAATATTATTGTATAAGATATTTCAATATACACGCTTATGAGGGCCTATACATCCCAAATATTTCAATAATTGGTCATCTCTGTGTATAAAAATTTTCATCTAAGTCGATCTTTTTCTTATTTCCTTAGCTTTCCCTTCTAACTTACCATTTTTTTTCCTAATTTTTCTACATTTCCATTCACATCATACTTGTTCACCCTCTTTCTCTTTCGCTCTTCTTCATCTATACAGTTCATTTTTATAGAAAATATCATTAATTCCCTTATGTAATTATGTTTATTACCAAATCTATTTACAAATCCATTATTATGTGTCTTAACAGAAATTAGTATAGTTTACTAGCATAGAAGGTAAAAATTAAAATCTCATGGGTATTAACTCCTTTTAACGACAATTGCATTTCAAACGATATCTCCATCTCAATATTCAATGGAGGCCATGTCGGAAGACCGTTCAACTCCAAGATAGTAATTTCTTTTATCGTTCCTATGATTTTGCCTATATTGTACCTATATTCGCAGCGTACCATATTTTTGCTGAATTATTGATTGAAATGGAATTCAAACGCTAAATTTCCTTCTCTTTCCTTCCTCATTGCAGGTGGATGCTCAGCACTGGCTCTTCGTCGTAAACAAGTGGCTGAGGTGTCAGATGGTAGCTTCGGCGCGCAGGTCTGTTCAGTCGGCACCCGATAGGCGGCGTTATGGGTTGCAATCAATGGAAGTAGTTAGTACTAATGCGTAATTGTATAATTTTCTATGTTTTTGAAGGACACTGTGAAAATAATATCATTTATTGAAAATATTTTAGCATTGCTGTTATTGTGTGGATTTATTTGCGTTATCAACGATAAGATATATGAAAATGTCAAAAAAAAATTTTTATCCAAGTCTATTATAAATCTTAGCTTATTGATCATTCAGGTAAGTGCTGAATAATCGTTTATCCTGTTTGGTAGGACTTATATGCGGAACCCATTGGAAGCGGGAATATATTAATCAGCAAGTGTTACTGCGAGTAAGGCCGAGAGTGGAGAACTTCTTTCCTCGTCGTGACCATGAGTATATTTTCTCTATTTGCAAATTTGTGAATTTTTACTGCTTAAAAAATATATTTTGGAATATTGTTGGCTAAACCTTAACTAACACATACATTTAGAATTTGAAAGTACTTTAATTTTGTGTTGTAATTAGGAGATGCTGAAAAACGTTTTGCAGTAAATATCTCTTCCCTGGCTATAAATTATTTTACTTAAAAAAATATAATTCTCCAAGATCAGATGCCCCCCTCTTTCTACCAACTTCGGTCCCTTCATCCCAACAAATTTATTTTCCTTTGCCATTTCATGCTCAACATTCACTTTCTTTAATATCGTTCTTACTTACTAAGAACCATAATATTGTCGCCATTTCCATCAATGACGTTATTTGTCCTTTGGTACAAGCCGCTCATTTACGACTGGCACGCATGGTTGCCAGGATTCACATCTCTGTTGCTTAAGGAGAGTTCATGGGAGAAGTTATTTGAAATGGTTTCCCATCGCCCGCCTAAATAGTGTGTTTAACATGTCATCTTTAAAGATACCCTCAATGGGATCAAATACATTCTCAGTGCCCCCTCACAGAAGAACCCACGGGTACGTGGTTTTCCTTTTCTCAGGTCCCTACCCTGGCATTCGTGAGGCTCCTGACCTATCTCGCATTGGGTATCCTACCAGAAACAAAATTCATTGCACCCACCTGTCGTTTTCTAATCATTTATATTACAAACAGATTTAAAGGACGTTATACCCCTCTATCAGACACTATAAATAAATGTGCTTACCTGACTTTTAGTACATTTCTTGATCATTAATGCTACTAATTTAGTACTTTGGAATGGCTGAGATTTTGCACCAATTACTTAAGGAACAAGTAAATAAACTCGTCAGTTTGGCTTTACCGGTTAGTTTTTTCCTGAAAAATTACGTATCTTGTTCCCAATGCGAGCTTCTATGTGGCCTTAGGTACCTTAGCAGAGATGGAAGATGAAGGCAGTCATCGTCACATTTTTACCCAGAGTTTCCTCGTAATGATATTTCTCTTTGTGTATCTCTTTACTCAATGTCTTTCTCGCCGAAAAAAGCGGTGCAGGTTGTAAATAGTTAGCATATCTGCTAAGAAAAGTGTTATAAGAAACTTAAGTACTAAGTCTTAGTGTATTATTGTGTCATTAGAAAACTAAGTAATGAGCCATATTGTTCGATGTAAGACGACAACTGTTTATGTTAGATATTGCTGTCCATCGTACGTTTCAGGCTGTCACAAATCCATCTATTACGTAGATCCCTATTACGTTGGATTTCCCAAGAGCGAAATTCCTCTTAGTTTCACTCTTGCATTAATGTCTTTCTCGACTCTTCTTCCAATTTCAAATGTCATTTTTCCTCTGTACAATTAGAGGACAAAATATGCAGCAGAGCAAAAGAATAGGCAGGCAAGAGGGTTAGTCAAAACCAACGACAACAGAATGAGGTCATTAAGTTCTATTTTCACTAAGCATTGCTGTGAACTAAACTCACGAGGTAAACTATGCCTCAGGTAATGAATGAATTATTGGTTTTTAATTCAAGTTTATGATGGTAAGGCCGAGAACATTTATATCACCACTGTCACAAGTCCATCTATTACTTGGATCCCGTTTACTCAAGTTTAACTCTACAATTAATGTCTTTCTCGACTCTCCTTCCGATTTCAAATGTCATTTTTCCCCTGTACTATTGGAGAGCAAAATAAGCAGCAGAGAAAAGGGATAGGTAGGGAAATACTGTAGAGTAGTCTGTAATGCATGATGCATGTATTATCAACCAATCCCTTTTTTACTACGTAGTTACTACCCATGTGGCTGCATGTGACCCTATTTTTAACATGTTTCCACTTAGTAGCTTGTTTGCATGTCAATAGAGCATTTTTGGTGGTATTCATCTCCTGTCACACACCCTCGCCGTGGCCGGCAGGGATAGCGTAGATGTAGGTGATCCCATCTTGTGAAAAATGATAGATTGACGCGGATTCCTGCAAAATAAATGTGCCCGTGGCCGACAAGCAATTGAAACGAATTTCCTAATATAACTTTTCATTAACATGTACCCAAACGAAAAAAATTGGAATAAATACTGACTCTCATTTTAAGACTTTATCTCATCAACTTTGCACTCTAAAAACACATCATATAATAGTATTGTCTGCTAAAAGTTTGTGAACACACGAGTTAGAATGATTTGTATGAAGTAACCGAAAGGCCTAAATAAAATGACCGTAAACCATATTTTGAGTGTGTAATTATACGTTAATTCATCCATTACTTATTTACATGTATTTCAGTATTTTTCTTTGATTTTGGATTGATAGTAGAGCTAGTTTTCCGCATAATAATGAAATAGGTGCGTGTGTACTATGTGAAGAACTTATTATGTTTTTCGATATTTGAGCACCAAAAAAATATTATTTCATAAAAGCCCAGAAATTAAACCCATGTTGAAAAATTTTATAATCCATCGTAACTAATTCCTTCATTTTTATTTCGAGCCAAGGGTTCTCTACTTTGGTTGAAGTTATTTACAGTTGTAATTGCCAATTGATCACTAATGGAAAAGTGCAATTTAAAATAGAATGCGTCTCATGATTGCAAATTGAGCTGGATTAGAATGCATTCTTGGAGTTCTCCTGTCCTTTCTATTTACTACAAGGCGGATATCAGTCCATTTCCCGTTTATTACACTCTTATTCAGATCCCTCTCTGTCTCTGCTCTGAGTGTCATGTGATCAGCGAAATGCTGAATGCTAATTTTTTCTCCGTGGATAGTCACTCCGAAGGACTTTTTTTATTTCATTGATGGCTCTCTCGATATAAAGATTAAAAATTACAGGAGACAGTGCACAACCTTGCCTCACTCGTTTCCTTATTCTTCCCTCTTCACAGCTTGACCCATATATAATCACAGTTAATTATTTTTACGCAACTTATTGACAATTCTTCGGTAGTAAAATTTTCTCATCTTCCGCTCTCTTCTTCTTGGGAGTGAAAATGGTGATGTTTTTCTGAAAATCCCTGCGTATTTCCCGTGTTGAGTACATGTCGTAGTTTTGTGAAGTTGTCTTCCATAAGGAACGTTTCATTACATCTGCGGACATATCATCAATTCCAGAATTAGGTATATCATCAATTCCAGACTTATTCATCCGAAGGTTCCCTCATTCCTGTGTCAACTTTAACATTGATGCTACCATGTCATCCTTCTCGACATCGCTTTCCTATTCGATCACTTTCGTGATGAGATTGTTCACGGTGCCAAATTCTTCCAGATTTTCCTTCCATCTCTTCGCCTTTTCTTCATTTTCAAGCAAAAGTTCTTCTTTCTCGTCCCTTTGGATATTGCAGCTTGCAATCCGTACCATGAAGTGGTTCCCTACTATCATATAGGCAGCTTCCACTTTTCCAAGGCTGTTTCTTACATTATCGCAAAGAGTTATGAAACACAGTTCTCTATCTTTCCTAGATTTGCGATGTATTTCGCTCCTTATTCTTTTGTAGCAAACCTGCCCTTATAAAAATTCTCGCATTTTCGTACTTTTTTCATTCTTCAATCAGGTCTTAACAATGCTTCCGTGTTTCACTGCTTATTCTTAACAACTTCTTTTCTGCCAAAAACTTCATTTGCGTCTTCCTATAGTCCACATATAATATTTTCTTAGGCGCTCTTCAACATATTTCTCACACCAGGACCTCTGCTAATACTCTTTGGAAAGGCAGCTGATGTTAGGCTTTCTTCAGTTTGCGTACTTGCCTGTAATCTTCACATTTTTCTTCAATATCTTTCATTTTAGACGCCATTACATCATCACTAAATTATGCTCATCCTCGATGTCTGCCCCAGAGTAGTTTTTGTAGTCCCTTACTTTTTTTGTAATCTCAGCTTCACCAAAATGTAGTCTATAGGAAATCTTCCTTTGTCTCCTGGCATTTTCCGCGGGTATTTTCTTCGTTTGCTTCTTAACAAAATATTGACAACCGCCAACTTATGTTGTGTCCAGAACTCAGCTGTCTTCCTCGTCTTTCAATAAGGATTCCCAATCCATATTTTCCAGTTATTCGTCCATCTGGACCTTTTCATACGACAGCGTTCCAGTCTTCTAACATAATTATGTTTTATTCTTCTCTACCATGTTTTATAACTTCCGTGAAATCGCTGTAGACTTCTTGTTCTCATTGTTGTTCGTCGTGGGCATGTTAGCATGCCCCACAATTGTATATGTAGAATTGGTCTCAATCTTCACAATTATAATCCTCTCACTGTACTGCAGGTTACTCTTCACACGCGGTCCTGCACTCTAGCTGAGTATTATGCCTACTCCGGGGTTGCCATTCAGTGATCCCGTGGGAATAATTTTATACTTCCAATCCAAACGTCTCTTTCTTCGGGCCACTACACTTCGCTGATTTCTGATGCGTCGAAGTGTATTCTTCGCATTTCCACTTTCTGGACCTCCAGGTCTCCTGGATATCAGAATGAGCGCACGTACCAAATTTCAACCTTAATATTTATTTCACCTTTGACAAATGTACTCTCACTTGACCTCACAAGTCACCATTTGGAAAATGACTTGATGTCTTCAAGTAAGAAAAGCAGAGGTATCCAAATGCAATAGCGCAGGAGCCTTAATGATATCGCTGTGTATAGGAATATTTTTCAAGAGTAATGGCTCAAGTGTTGCATTCTCAAACTCCATTCTCCACAGATTCTCCAAACTCCATAGATTCTCTTGGTAAGTAAACATTATTGATTCTGAAGAGGCGGTTGGGCGTGATTTGGTGTTTGAGTTAACTTAGTAGTAAAAGCAAGCAGCTGCTCGTTGCGGTGAATAACGTTCCGTGGTATGTGTAGAGCAGAAAATGATATACGCAACTGTATCACTACGGTATGAATGAAAAATACAATTGATTCATGATAAAGCTTATATTGAGGGTCTAAAATTGTGAAATACATTACACAGATGGTTCGATTCTCCGTTTTTCAAGTTAACTCGTTTTTTTAAAGTGTTATAGGGTTGAATTGCTTTATAAATAGAATTGGAAATCACGTCATAGTAGTAGCGGTGATTCGTGGTCAAGTGGAATGTTAAATCTGAAAATTTTGATATGGCATGAGGTGTAAACGTCGTAGATAACAAATAATGATTACTTGGATGCTGATTGATCTGCACTACACTACACTACATGAAGCTTGACGTAATTATGGCAAATTCTGGATCCAAATCACGTTCGCGGGTGAACCTGATGGATGCATGTTTTCATTTCAGGTGTTACTGAGGTGGTGGGTGAGGGGCAGCAGCAGGCAGGATTCTGGCCCTGATTAAGTGCAGAAAGCTGCAAGAGATTTAGTTCAGCTGTGGACGTAATGCAAGGGATCATGAAAAATATATTGTCAATGGTGGATCTGTAAGCCGTGGTACTGTAGTGAGACGAGTTGGTAAGAATTTGATATGAAAATAAAAAAGATCACTTGAAATCCTGCTCACTGTTTGAACCGAGGGACAACCCATTTTTCTCAATTCTACATTTTTTTATTCAAACGTTATAAAGAGGGTGTATTCTGGCTGTGTTTATATTATTAAAAGATAAACATGAGTAACCCATTAAATAATCATGAATGGAAATAATGAAAAGAAAATGCGTTCCCTTCACCAAAGATCAGTCCTAAACTTTGAAGGAGATTCCAACTGTGATATCACCCCGCACTCGGAGTAGGACGTAACCTCCCAAAGTTGTGAGAAGTTTCCTCTTTGGATCTCCCTCTCCCTCGGAGAAAGTAGCAGTGGTGGCTGCTACCCTGACAGCCTTTATCATCTACCCCCTTAACGGAACGATGAACCGATGAATTTACGGCTTGACCGAGGGAGGCTAGGAAAACGCTCTAATTTTTCTAAGCTCATCCTTTCACATGGACAGTGCATTGAACAATAATCAGGCTTATGAGGACGTCATTCGACCTTCGATCGTGGACGATAACGTAAAATAAAGGTTAAAGGAGATTCAGCAGGTCAGACGAGTGGATTAAAAAAATTGAAATGCATTCTGGATAGACACATTTAAAATATTTACAACCAGGCTAAGTCATTATACAAACATAAGCAAGGGAAAAAATCTGCATCGGCGGAGAATCGATCCAGGAACTTTCCGAGCCCTTTCCGAAGTCAAGTTCTGACCCCCTAGTCCACGCCGTACAAGGTATTAGCGTGAACTATTCGAAACGTGGTCTTACCGGTAAAAAAATTACGGCTCATATTTTGTTTAACCTATTGTTTACACAAGGAAACTATGAGGGTGATTTGTAAGGCAGTAATCAAGGACTATCTTCAATAAAGGACATTCCCCTTATCAGCGCAAATGAAATAATGCGTAAATAGGCGATGGAGGACTCAAATTTGAGAATTAGAACCTGACGCTGTGCTGCGGATACGGCTTAAATGCGATGAGGCCAGACAGCAACGTTTTCTGTGAAAATTTCAATATAACAGTAATCAGGGTAAAACCTAGTTTGAGGACACGAATGCATATTCGCATAAATTTCTCGATAATTAAGCCAGGAATTTTGGGGAGAATCGAAACACCTGTCACGATGATCGGTGAAGAGGACGAGATTGGTCAGGGCGTGTTGAAGATGTAATGAGTCCCAGCCCTCCTCGTGGGGTATGGTGTGCATTTGAATTTTTGGACCTCCTAAGGAGTAGCTCTCAGAGTTGCCCCCAGGGAGCATCGTTGAAGGTCTACTGGTAGGTAGAGACTTTCGAAAAGTGTAAGTTGACAATCGGATTGAGGTGTGATAGTGGTTGAGTCTTCCCGGGCCCAGGAAGGAACCCGCTGTCATGGTCCTCTCCGTTGGTCGAAGTAAGGGTCGAATATGATCAGTTGAGAGCAATTAAGTCTCATACGTGCTTTCAGAACTTTCGTGACGTGTCGTTGGTCTCAGTTCATTCGAGCGCTGTTAGGGATAAGTAAGCGAAGCATTCTTATGTGCTCTTTCGATTGGTGATTAAAGTATCAATACATGATATCGTAAAGTAATTGCTGGATTGCGGTTGTATTTTTCAGTAAGTTATGAATAAGTTGTACCATCTTTGAGTAGAGCGTATGCATGCGGAGAATACTGAGAAGCGCCACGGTGATATGTAATTAGTTAATGTGAGTGTGACGACCACATTTAGGAATATTATATCAAAATTATTACATATCTTAGATTGAATGTATCGTCAAGGACTGACTGCAGTGTTTCTGACTGAGGTAACGAGAACCACAGAAAAGATTAGCGAAGTTAACTACTGTAGATGGAATTAATCTGCAACGGGAAAAACAGTTCATTGTAAAAAATATATATTACAACCAGAGGAGTTCAAGTTTTGGACGTGGGATAGGCGGAGTAAACAATGGGAGAGGTAAGTATATGTAATCACTGTTAAGAAAGGTAAGGGAGGCTGCTGCTCTGACTCAGGGTGCTGCTCAGACACTGATGCAGAACATGGCATGACCATGGTTGCGAAGTACTCCGCAGATTATGAGAGGAACCACATGCACCATGAACAATAAGCGGTGTCATTATAACAAATGCACATTCTCTAACTATAAGAAGGGGAATTGGTTGCATAGTACAATGCATGTATTTTTACGCAAATGCGTTTTAAAATAACGGAGTAAATGAGGAACAAAAAGGTAGAAATCACGATGTAGTTATGATGAGGTGGGAACCAGAGGGAAAAATCCCGGGGGGTCTGAGGGGTGGGCTCTAATGCGGGCTCCTGTATTACCGAAACCCATCTACCCTACATTCTTAAATTCAAACGATTTAAAGAGGGAATTTTCTGGGTGTATACGGAATAATAATGAGAGACAGAGAGAAGTATTAAAGAGCCATGAATGGAATAGATGAAATCGACATAACCCCCCTCCCTTACGATAAGTCCCCCTCCCCAGGGGGAGGGGATCTGCCCCTCCCCTGCCCTCGGAGAAGATAGGTAGGGGTGGCAGCTACATGCCAACCCTTCCCATCTCCCCCCCTGTCCGCGACAACTGCCATCCACCACGGCAGACGCCGCCCCAACCCCTCCCCACGCGGGCGATTTTTTCACGTCCCGCCTCGATCATGCTGAGTCGAGCCGCGTGGCCAGTAAGGCGCACTTCATGGATACAAAGCCCAGCGGCGTCTAAAGAACGACCAGCTACAAGGGTGTCGTCAAGCACGGAGTCGGCGACGCACCGGGCCGATTAAAGACTATGCCAAGCAATGAACCAATCTTGCTCTGTCAGCATTACAGAATAAATGGACTCTGGAATACTTGATGTCTCTCAACACATGCCGGAATCGTGAGAACTGGACTTATAACACCAATAAACATTACATGACTTTGTGAACACGCTTGATTAAAACGCGATTGATCGGCGTCACATCCGCATGTATTTAATTCGCAACAATGACCTCGTTAACATGTTGCTTATAGCGGTAATATCGCAAAAATAAGGTATACTTTTAAATCATTAAGGTGCTGCCCTCTGTTGCTCAAATTAGAAACCGCGTAACCTAACCGAGCGCGCGGTAATTTTGAATTTGATTGACAATGTGTCATTGTAACACTAACAACATATACACACAAAATAAGGTGATAATATGCTTTGGGCACAACACTGCTAAATCGAATGGATTTCAGAGCAACATTTTTTTCACGTTTCACCGCTTAACACTCTAAAAAATCTAATTTTACATGCATCAAAAGAACTTTCAAGGAACAAAAGCCAATCATCCAGGTATGGTATAAGACAAATATTAAACTTAGCATTAACTTCACTGGCGACAGCCCGGGCCCACCGCTGCATAATAATGGGGGCCAAACAATGTCCCATAGGTAGGCGATTAGAACAGAAGTACTTTTTACCCGCACGAATTCCGTAGAACTTTACATGTTGCTGTTGTATTGGAATCTGGTAAAATGCATCTTTGAGGTCAAGTTTTGCAAGGAAGGCTCCACGGATAAGTGCAGCTGCGGTGTTCTTTAGCTTAAGGTAGGCATACGGTAAATGTCGGTCAATGGGGACAAGTCATGGATTAGCCCGGAATCACTGGAAATTTTGGGTATCAAATAAGCCCTAAATGAAGGGCGTCCTTCACATAAAATATTACGCTCAACAAGAACATTCATGTATCGTAAAAGAAAAGTGTCATTTCCGTAATCCATAAAAACAGACGCGGCGTCCAGTGGCTTAGGTAGGTTCGCCCCCACCATAGCTGATTCGATGACACAGGGGTCATCGTAAGGATAAATGGTAAGTTTGGGGAGCACAACAGGATAGGGTAAAATACGAGACTCAGGGCGAATAGGCGTCAATAACAGTTTATCTAGGGGCGACATATCGGGGTTATCGGGTAATACTTGCTAATTCCGTAAACCGGGCCCGACCGAGGGTGCCTCCACTTCTATTTAGGGCTTAATTGATACCCAAAAGTTCTGGTGGTTCCCGGCTAATCCATGACTTGTCCCCATGGACAAATGTTTACGGTAACCCTACCTTCAAGCCTACCGTTACGCCGTTCTCCTAGTTTTTCGCGTGTTCTTCTTCACTCTTTCGACCGCAGAAGTCAAAAAAACAAGGAGTAGAAGGATATATTACACGACTCTATGGAGCATCGACAGAATTTCATACAAATGCTTAAAGTTGAGCGTTCTACCTTTTTTCCGACGATAGTAACTCTCCTTTTCCATTAAGGCAAAATGAATGTGAATTTTCAAAGGAAAATGGTATGAAATCCAGTACTCTGATGATGAAGTTTCAAGACATATCAGCACTTACAAAGCGTAAAATATTAACAATTACAATTGTAAGTTATAGTAAATGATTGTAAAAATTTGTGACTCATTAAATCTGCTAATATGTCATTAAAAATGTTGCTCTGAAATCCATTCGATTTAGCAGTGTTGTGCCCAAAGCATATTATCGCCTTATTTTGTGTGTATATGTTGTTAGTGTTACAATGACACATTGTCAATCAAATTCAAAATTACCGCGCGCTCGGTTAGGTTACGCGGTTTCTAATTTGAGCAACAGAGGGCAGCACCTTAATGATTTAAAAGTATACCTTATTTTTGCGATATTACCGCTATAAGCAACATGTTAACGAGGTCATTGTTGCGAATTAAATACATGCGGATGTGACGCCGATCAATCGCGTTTTAATCAAGCGTGTTCACAAAGTCATGTAATGTTTATTGGTGTTATAAGTCCAGTTCTCACGATTCCGGCATGTGTTGAGAGACATCAAGTATTCCAGAGTCCATTTATTCTGTAATGCTGACAGAGCAAGATTGGTTCATTGCTTGGCATAGTCTTTAATCGGCCCGGTGCGTCGCCGACTCCGTGCTTGACGACACCCTTGTAGCTGGTCGTTCTTTAGACGCCGCTGGGCTTTGTATCCATGAAGTGCGCCTTACTGGCCACGCGGCTCGACTCAGCATGATCGAGGCGGGACGTGAAAAAATCGCCCGCGTGGGGAGGGGTTGGGGCGGCGTCTGCCGTGGTGGATGGCAGTTGTCGCGGACAGGGGGGGAGATGGGAAGGGTTGGCATGTAGCTGCCACCCCTACCTATCTTCTCCGAGGGCAGGGGAGGGGCAGATCCCCTCCCCCTGGGGAGGGGGATTTATCGTAAGGGAGGGGGGTTATATCGATTTCATCTATTCCATTCATGGCTCTTTAATACTTCTCTCTGTCTCTCATTATTATTCCGTATACACCCAGAAAATTCCCTCTTTAAATCGTTTGAATTTAAGAATGTAGGGTAGATGGGTTTCGGTAATACAGGGGCCCGCATTAAAGCCCACCCCTCAGACCCCCCGGGATTTTTCCCTCTGGTTCCCACCTCATCATAACTACATCGTGATTTCTACCTTTTTGTTCCTCATTTACTCCGTTATTTTAAAACGCATTTGCGTAAAAATACATGCATTGTACTATGCAACCAATTCCCCTTCTTATAGTTAGAGAATGTGCATTTGTTATAATGACACCGCTTATTGTTCATGGTGCATGTGGTTCCTCTCATAATCTGCGGAGTACTTCGCAACCATGGTCATGCCATGTTCTGCATCAGTGTCTGAGCAGCACCCTGAGTCAGAGCAGCAGCCTCCCTTACCTTTCTTAACAGTGATTACATATACTTACCTCTCCCATTGTTTACTCCGCCTATCCCACGTCCAAAACTTGAACTCCTCTGGTTGTAATATATATTTTTTACAATGAACTGTTTTTCCCGTTGCAGATTAATTCCATCTACAGTAGTTAACTTCGCTAATCTTTTCTGTGGTTCTCGTTACCTCAGTCAGAAACACTGCAGTCAGTCCTTGACGATACATTCAATCTAAGATATGTAATAATTTTGATATAATATTCCTAAATGTGGTCGTCACACTCACATTAACTAATTACATATCACCGTGGCGCTTCTCAGTATTCTCCGCATGCATACGCTCTACTCAAAGATGGTACAACTTATTCATAACTTACTGAAAAATACAACCGCAATCCAGCAATTACTTTACGATATCATGTATTGATACTTTAATCACCAATCGAAAGAGCACATAAGAATGCTTCGCTTACTTATCCCTAACAGCGCTCGAATGAACTGAGACCAACGACACGTCACGAAAGTTCTGAAAGCACGTATGAGACTTAATTGCTCTCAACTGATCATATTCGACCCTTACTTCGACCAACGGAGAGGACCATGACAGCGGGTTCCTTCCTGGGCCCGGGAAGACTCAACCACTATCACACCTCAATCCGATTGTCAACTTACACTTTTCGAAAGTCTCTACCTACCAGTAGACCTTCAACGATGCTCCCTGGGGGCAACTCTGAGAGCTACTCCTTAGGAGGTCCAAAAATTCAAATGCACACCATACCCCACGAGGAGGGCTGGGACTCATTACATCTTCAACACGCCCTGACCAATCTCGTCCTCTTCACCGATCATCGTGACAGGTGTTTCGATTCTCCCCAAAATTCCTGGCTTAATTATCGAGAAATTTATGCGAATATGCATTCGTGTCCTCAAACTAGGTTTTACCCTGATTACTGTTATATTGAAATTTTCACAGAAAACGTTGCTGTCTGGCCTCATCGCATTTAAGCCGTATCCGCAGCACAGCGTCAGGTTCTAATTCTCAAATTTGAGTCCTCCATCGCCTATTTACGCATTATTTCATTTGCGCTGATAAGGGGAATGTCCTTTATTGAAGATAGTCCTTGATTACTGCCTTACAAATCACCCTCATAGTTTCCTTGTGTAAACAATAGGTTAAACAAAATATGAGCCGTAATTTTTTTACCGGTAAGACCACGTTTCGAATAGTTCACGCTAATACCTTGTACGGCGTGGACTAGGGGGTCAGAACTTGACTTCGGAAAGGGCTCGGAAAGTTCCTGGATCGATTCTCCGCCGATGCAGATTTTTTCCCTTGCTTATGTTTGTATAATGACTTAGCCTGGTTGTAAATATTTTAAATGTGTCTATCCAGAATGCATTTCAATTTTTTTAATCCACTCGTCTGACCTGCTGAATCTCCTTTAACCTTTATTTTACGTTATCGTCCACGATCGAAGGTCGAATGACGTCCTCATAAGCCTGATTATTGTTCAATGCACTGTCCATGTGAAAGGATGAGCTTAGAAAAATTAGAGCGTTTTCCTAGCCTCCCTCGGTCAAGCCGTAAATTCATCGGTTCATCGTTCCGTTAAGGGGGTAGATGATAAAGGCTGTCAGGGTAGCAGCCACCACTGCTACTTTCTCCGAGGGAGAGGGAGATCCAAAGAGGAAACTTCTCACAACTTTGGGAGGTTACGTCCTACTCCGAGTGCGGGGTGATATCACAGTTGGAATCTCCTTCAAAGTTTAGGACTGATCTTTGGTGAAGGGAACGCATTTTCTTTTCATTATTTCCATTCATGATTATTTAATGGGTTACTCATGTTTATCTTTTAATAATATAAACACAGCCAGAATACACCCTCTTTATAACGTTTGAATAAAAAAATGTAGAATTGAGAAAAATGGGTTGTCCCTCGGTTCAAACAGTGAGCAGGATTTCAAGTGATCTTTTTTATTTTCATATCAAATTCTTACCAACTCGTCTCACTACAGTACCACGGCTTACAGATCCACCATTGACAATATATTTTTCATGATCCCTTGCATTACGTCCACAGCTGAACTAAATCTCTTGCAGCTTTCTGCACTTAATCAGGGCCAGAATCCTGCCTGCTGCTGCCCCTCACCCACCACCTCAGTAACACCTGAAATGAAAACATGCATCCATCAGGTTCACCCGCGAACGTGATTTGGATCCAGAATTTGCCATAATTACGTCAAGCTTCATGTAGTGTAGTGTAGTGCAGATCAATCAGCATCCAAGTAATCATTATTTGTTATCTACGACGTTTACACCTCATGCCATATCAAAATTTTCAGATTTAACATTCCACTTGACCACGAATCACCGCTACTACTATGACGTGATTTCCAATTCTATTTATAAAGCAATTCAACCCTATAACACTTTAAAAAAACGAGTTAACTTGAAAAACGGAGAATCGAACCATCTGTGTAATGTATTTCACAATTTTAGACCCTCAATATAAGCTTTATCATGAATCAATTGTATTTTTCATTCATACCGTAGTGATACAGTTGCGTATATCATTTTCTGCTCTACACATACCACGGAACGTTATTCACCGCAACGAGCAGCTGCTTGCTTTTACTACTAAGTTAACTCAAACACCAAATCACGCCCAACCGCCTCTTCAGAATCAATAATGTTTACTTACCAAGAGAATCTATGGAGTTTGGAGAATCTGTGGAGAATGGAGTTTGAGAATGCAACACTTGAGCCATTACTCTTGAAAAATATTCCTATACACAGCGATATCATTAAGGCTCCTGCGCTATTGCATTTGGATACCTCTGCTTTTCTTACTTGAAGACATCAAGTCATTTTCCAAATGGTGACTTGTGAGGTCAAGTGAGAGTACATTTGTCAAAGGTGAAATAAATATTAAGGTTGAAATTTGGTACGTGCGCTCATTCTGATATCCAGGAGACCTGGAGGTCCAGAAAGTGGAAATGCGAAGAATACACTTCGACGCATCAGAAATCAGCGAAGTGTAGTGGCCCGAAGAAAGAGACGTTTGGATTGGAAGTATAAAATTATTCCCACGGGATCACTGAATGGCAACCCCGGAGTAGGCATAATACTCAGCTAGAGTGCAGGACCGCGTGTGAAGAGTAACCTGCAGTACAGTGAGAGGATTATAATTGTGAAGATTGAGACCAATTCTACATATACAATTGTGGGGCATGCTAACATGCCCACGACGAACAACAATGAGAACAAGAAGTCTACAGCGATTTCACGGAAGTTATAAAACATGGTAGAGAAGAATAAAACATAATTATGTTAGAAGACTGGAACGCTGTCGTATGAAAAGGTCCAGATGGACGAATAACTGGAAAATATGGATTGGGAATCCTTATTGAAAGACGAGGAAGACAGCTGAGTTCTGGACACAACATAAGTTGGCGGTTGTCAATATTTTGTTAAGAAGCAAACGAAGAAAATACCCGCGGAAAATGCCAGGAGACAAAGGAAGATTTCCTATAGACTACATTTTGGTGAAGCTGAGATTACAAAAAAAGTAAGGGACTACAAAAACTACTCTGGGGCAGACATCGAGGATGAGCATAATTTAGTGATGATGTAATGGCGTCTAAAATGAAAGATATTGAAGAAAAATGTGAAGATTACAGGCAAGTACGCAAACTGAAGAAAGCCTAACATCAGCTGCCTTTCCAAAGAGTATTAGCAGAGGTCCTGGTGTGAGAAATATGTTGAAGAGCGCCTAAGAAAATATTATATGTGGACTATAGGAAGACGCAAATGAAGTTTTTGGCAGAAAAGAAGTTGTTAAGAATAAGCAGTGAAACACGGAAGCATTGTTAAGACCTGATTGAAGAATGAAAAAAGTACGAAAATGCGAGAATTTTTATAAGGGCAGGTTTGCTACAAAAGAATAAGGAGCGAAATACATCGCAAATCTAGGAAAGATAGAGAACTGTGTTTCATAACTCTTTGCGATAATGTAAGAAACAGCCTTGGAAAAGTGGAAGCTGCCTATATGATAGTAGGGAACCACTTCATGGTACGGATTGCAAGCTGCAATATCCAAAGGGACGAGAAAGAAGAACTTTTGCTTGAAAATGAAGAAAAGGCGAAGAGATGGAAGGAAAATCTGGAAGAATTTGGCACCGTGAACAATCTCATCACGAAAGTGATCGAATAGGAAAGCGATGTCGAGAAGGATGACATGGTAGCATCAATGTTAAAGTTGACACAGGAATGAGGGAACCTTCGGATGAATAAGTCTGGAATTGATGATATACCTAATTCTGGAATTGATGATATGTCCGCAGATGTAATGAAACGTTCCTTATGGAAGACAACTTCACAAAACTACGACATGTACTCAACACGGGAAATACGCAGGGATTTTCAGAAAAACATCACCATTTTCACTCCCAAGAAGAAGAGAGCGGAAGATGAGAAAATTTTACTACCGAAGAATTGTCAATAAGTTGCGTAAAAATAATTAACTGTGATTATATATGGGTCAAGCTGTGAAGAGGGAAGAATAAGGAAACGAGTGAGGCAAGGTTGTGCACTGTCTCCTGTAATTTTTAATCTTTATATCGAGAGAGCCATCAATGAAATAAAAAAAGTCCTTCGGAGTGACTATCCACGGAGAAAAAATTAGCATTCAGCATTTCGCTGATCACATGACACTCAGAGCAGAGACAGAGAGGGATCTGAATAAGAGTGTAATAAACGGGAAATGGACTGATATCCGCCTTGTAGTAAATAGAAAGGACAGGAGAACTCCAAGAATGCATTCTAATCCAGCTCAATTTGCAATCATGAGACGCATTCTATTTTCAATTGCACCTTTTACACTAGTCTTTAATTCATTAATTATAACTATTAATAATTTCAATCAAAGCAGGGAAACCCTTGGTTAAGAAAAAAACCCTATTTTGCTCTGTAATAGTACGGGGGAAAATTGATGCTGGAATTCTGATGGAGAGGCGAGAATGACATTGAATGTAGGGTAAAACAACTGCAAATTGCACAGTATTTTTATAATCCGACTACACTAAGCAAATTACTCTTTAATTCTAAAGACAAAATTGATGTGGACCATAAAAGTGGTGTGTATCTGATAGAGTGTGGTGATTGTAACGCAGTGTATGTGGGCCAAACGGGGAGAAGATTTGTGACCAGAGTGAAAGAGCACGAGAAGTGTGTTAGATACTGTGATGAGACTTCAATGTATGCTAAACATCTACTAGAGACTGGACACAGGGAAAACTTCAAACCTCAAGTCTTACACGTCCAAGATAAGGGATTTAAACTTAACTTTTTGGAGAAATTCGAAATTGTAGAACAATGGTGCTCACCCGATATTTTGCTTTTAAATGATTTGACGGATTTTATATGTTCCCCGTTGACCACTTGCACTAGTATACCCCATTATTCGCCACAATGTGAACATTTGACCTAACCTCCAATATATATTCTTCTTACCCCTGTGATGTAGCCCCACGCCTCACTCCCTTTCCATGTTAACCTCCAACAAGTTTATACCGGAGCGTTCCCTCAAATTTCCTTCCCTCCCTAAAGAGACATGCCCCCCCCCCCCCACCTCCACCAGTGCACTATTTAAGGCCTTTCCTTGCTCAAAAATTTTAATTCCCTGGTGATGACACGTGAGTGTTGAAACCGGTTGGTTATTAAAAACGTGTGGAAAATTACAAATGTATTCTTATTTTCAATCCTGCAACACCTTTTTCGGCGAGAAAGACATTGAATCTAGAGATACACAAAAAGAAATGTCATTACGAGGAAGCCCTGGATAAAAAGGTGACGATAACTCCCTTCAACTGTGTGCTAAATCTGTGCTAAGCAAATGAAGGCCACATAGAAGCACTCATTGGGAACAAATTACGTAATTTTCAGAAAACACTAACCCTCAACACCACACTCACGAGTTCATTTACATGTTCCTTAATTAATTGGTGCAAAATCTCAGCCATTCCATAGTACTAACTTAGCAGCATTAATGAGCAAGAAATGTACTAAAAGTCAGGTGAAGCACATTCATTTATAGGCTCTGATAGGAGAGTATAAATCAAATTGCAATGTAAATGATTAGAAAACGAAAAAAGGCGGGTACAATGAATGGTGTTTCTCGTATGATTCCCAATGCGAGATAGGTCAGGAGCTTGACGAATGACAGGGTAGGAGCCTGAGAAAAGGAAAGCCACGTACCCGTGGGTTCTTCTGTGAGGCGGCAATGAGAATGCATATGATCCCATTGAGGGTGTCTTTTAAGATGACATGTTAAACACACTATTGAGGCGGGTGATGGGAAACCACTTCAAATAACTTTTCCCATGAACTCTCCTTAAGCATCAGAGATGTAATTCCTGGCAACATGCGTAAATGAGCGGCTTGTACCAAAGGACAAGTAACGTCATTCATGGAAATAGCGACAATACTTTGGTGCATAGAAAGTTAGAACGATATTAAAGAAGGTGCATATTGAGCATGAAATGGCAAAGGAAAATATCAATTTGTTGGGATGAAGTGACCAAACTGGGAGAACGAGGGGGGCATCTGATCTTGAAGAATCATATTCTTTTAAGTAAAATAATTTATAGCCAGGGAAGAGATATTCCCTGCAAAACGTTTTTCAGCATCTCATGATTACACCACAAAATAAAAGTACTTTCAAATTCCAAATGAATATGTTAGCTAAGGTTTAGCCCACAGTATTCCAATCATCAAAAATATCTTTTAAGAAGTAATTGTCACAAATTTGCGAATAGAAAAAATATACTCACGGACACGACGAAGAAAGAAGTTCCCCACTCTCGGCCTTACACGCCGTAACACTTGCTGGTTAAAGAGCTCCCGCATCGAAACGGGTTCCACAGATAACTCCTACCAAACAGGATCAATAATTATCTCGCACTTACCTGAATGATCAATAAGCTAAGAATTATAATAGACTGGGGTAAAAATTTTTCTCGTTTTAAAATTTAAAAAATCTTATCGTTGATAACGCAAATAAATCCACACAAGATGATGCTAAAATATTTTCAATTAATGATGTAATTTTCACAGTGTCCTTTCAAAAACATAGAAAATTATACAATTACGTATTAGTACTAACTTCCTCCATTGATTACAACCCATATCGCCGCCTATCGGGTGCCGACTGAACAGACCTGCGCGCCGAAGCTACCATCTGACACCTCAGCCACTTGTTTACGACGAAGAGCCAGTGCTGTGCATCCACCTGCAATGTGGAAGGAAAGAGAAGGAAATTTAGCGTTTGAATTCCATTTCAATCAATAATTCAGCAAAAATATGGTACTTTTCTTACGTTGCAAATATAGGCACATAATAAGATCATCATACGAACGATAAAAAGAAATTACGATCTTGGATTTGAAAGGTCTTCCGACATGGCGTCCATTGAATATTGAGCTCGAGATATCGTTTGAAATGCAGTCGTCGATGGCAGGATTTAATGCCCATGAGTTAGTGAAGTTTTTACCTTCTATGCTAGTAAACTATACTAATTACATCTACATCTACATAATACCCTGCAAGCCACCAAAAAGGTGTGTGGCAGGGGGTGAACTCTCACCTGAACATGCACTACATATCATGCATAAAAAAGCAGTAGTACTTGTATAGGTACTGTTCAAAACTACGCTATTTAAAAAAAGATAAAAATAGCAAAACATACATGCAAAAACATGCCGTTAGTTGGGTTAGCTATAAGTCCTTATACCAACATGCAGCTACCAATGTTATCCATTGCTAAACTCGTACTGGATATATATACCGTTATTCTTATCCCTAATAGTACGAGGAAAAAAGGACTTTTTAAATCTGTCAGTTCGGCAATCTATTTCTCTAATTTTGTGATTATGGTCCAGTCTACCATAGTAAGTTGGGGTCCGCAAAATATTTTTAACATCATCACTGAAAATATGGTCTTGGAATTTGTTTTTAGAGATAAAGTCTAAAATTCAACCTGCGATCTGACAATGATTCCCAATTTAATTCATTTAATAGACTGGTTACGCTAGTAAAGTTATCATACTGTCCCTTTACAAATCTTGCCAATCTTCGCTGCACACGTTCAAGTTCGTTATTTAGACCGATTTCGTAGGGATCCCATACACTGGCAGCATATTCCAAATGAGGTCTTACAAGGGAAAAGTAGCTGATTTCTCGTACATGATCGTCACATTTACCCAGTACTCGTTTGACGAATCCCAGTTTACGATTCGCTTGAGCCATTATTTCACGTATGTGTTTACCCCAGGAAAGATCATGTGTCAGTCTAATTCCAAGATATTTAATGGATTCCACGTTTGTTTATTCATTATTACTTAAAAAAAATGCCTCCAGAGAGATTTGAACTCTCGACCCCTGGTTTACAAGACCAGTACTCTAAACCCTGAGCTATGGAGGCTGATAAAACTGGCTAAGTTGTGAAAAAAGAATCAGTTAATGATAAGGCAAAAAATAATGATTTCGTAAATTAGATTTGGTAATAAATATAGTGGAAAATCATCAAGATTCACCTCGCATACCATAATGTGCCACTACTAGCCATTAAAATTGCAAAGGACACTGTTAATCGAAAAAATACAAAATTATAAAGAAAGAGAAATAATGATATTTTCTAGAACAATGAATTTTATAGAAGAAGAACAGCAAAAGATGAAGCAGGTGAATAAGGATGATGTGAATGGAAATGTAGAAAAATGGGGAAAAATGGTAGGTGAGAAGGGAAAGCTAAGGAAATAAGAAGATCTACTTAGATAAATATTTTTATACCCAGATTATTGAAATATTTGGGAAATATAGGCCCTCATAAGCGTGTGTATTGAAATACCTTACATAATAAAATTAAAGCTATCAGAAATGATATGTACATTTTTTTCAAATAAATTATTCAATAGAACTACAATTTGCTAATGAGCAGGGAAAATATTATGTTGTCTTCAAATATTTTTTTGTTTTTTAATTTTAAAGCAGAATTTCAATATATTAACTTAATGTATTTACTAAATCAAGCAGGGACGAAAGTCTTGCGAACAACGAAGGGTTTTGGATCCATTAATGGAGATAATACGGTTGATGACCCCTATACTTGCTTGGTCACGATATAAAAAGAAGTAATACAACTATAGAGTACCTAATTAGCAAGGCGATGGCAAAATAATAGCGAATACAACCATATCACTACCGAAAATGACCTTCACAATAATTTAAAAAACTCCCTCTGGCTCTTATGTATTCTTTTCAGTTGTTTCCGTGCCCTATGACAGTGATCAGAGATTTTCCGTGTTGATAATAAAGTTCACGGTATTGTAGGAAGGAGATTGAAATCTCTACTTGGGTATTGTAGTAAAGATGTAGCTGGAAGACACTAGTGAGTGCACGCGGAGCAGTACAAACCGAAGCTATGTTGTCAGCAATAGCAGCGTAAACGGTATTCACTACTCTTGGTCTTTCACAATCAACACTGCTGGAGCCAAATCTCCAGAATCGAAAGGGATTCCGCAATTACTTTCCATTAAACAGGATTAGTAGCTGATCAGCGTTCATCTGACTTATCAAAAGGAGAAGAAAATATAATCATTGGATCAAATATGTATGTTTAAATAACTTTTGCCCATCCATTAGGCTTAGCGCTAAGATCCGTAAGTAATGACACACAAATATCAAAGGAGACGAATGAAAATCGTCCAAAAATTTTTCAATTCAAAATAGTTACAAATAATAGTAAAATATTACAAAGTTCACGGTTTCTTTCACAAATATTGAAAATATTACATTTTCGCATTAGTTACTGACTATCTTAGACCTAGGTTACTTACGGCAATATCTTGCGTGGCATTACGCTCTTTATCAAGTATTGACTGATTTGACCTTCACCTTGAAACAAGCATCTAGTATGTACCTCACTGATGACAAAGGACCGATACTAGGATACAGTGTGTAATGCGGAGGGAATGAAAATGGAATTTTGCATCTGAAACGAGTGCTTAAATATGGCACTCCTCTTACGCTGCGAATACACATAATAAGGTATATTTTAAGTACGAAAAAGGGAAATACAATTATGGCGATGAAAGATCTACTACAACTGCCTTATTGAAATTGACGATTGAAAATTAATGGCAGTCGTTTTTGCAAGAATTTTTGTTTCTTTAGACACAACTTCACTGGTACAAAGGTAAACTAAATCAGCATAAGAAAATGTAGTGGAAAAATATTGATTACGTATATTGGAATTGGTGATAACCATAGGGTAAAGTGTAGAAATTAACCATAAATAACATAGGGAGCCATTACAAGCTATTAAATGGAAAGTTACACAGCCAGTCGAAATAAAATTAGTAAAAAAATTTGAAAATGAATTAAATGTGGTATTCTAGAAAAATTATAAACACAATAGTCTTAAGCTGTAAGAAATAAAATGAGTATTTTTTCATATGAATTATTAAATTAATAACACTTTGCAAATGAAAAATTTAAATATAAAAAATCATAAATTAATTATTTGTAATTTTGAAAGTGGAAATTCTCCTTATTGACGTAATTTATTGACTGGATATGCCAGAGACGAAAGCTTGCCAAAAGAAGGATGTTGTTTTTCGATGTCTGGAGCACTAAACGCACTGTTAGCTTAATAAATATTTAATATTTATTTATTAGCGTCAAAAATATTATTTATGGAGTCAGGAAGTCCATTAATAGAGATAATGCTGATAATGACTTGGAAAAGATTTTTGCCTTAACTGCCAGACTGGCATTGAGAAAATGACTACCTACTAACCTAGCTTGTCCACGAGATAAATGAGTAATGAAAACATTTTCGTGCCTAATTAGCATGCAGATGCTCAATTTGGTAAAATACTAGCATATTCAAGCATCTAACTACAAAAAGTTGCCCACACAAAGGTTGGAATAATTACCTGAAGCTCTTTATGCATTCTTCTCAGTAGTTCCCGAGGCTAAAGAATAAATTACAACTTATCTTCGTGAAATCTGAGTTCAAAGCGTTTAATGAAGGATATTGAAGATCTAATTTGATATTCTAATTGAGGTGAATCTGAAAGAGAGCGTACTTTATTTTCCAGTTTAGCGTACTGAGCGAAACAATGTTGTCTGTAGATACAGGATAAAGGAAACTATATAAATTTTTCTTTTACTTTCTCGTCTGAATCACCGTCATCCCGACCCTTTTATATTTGTACACAGTGGTATAAATTTTTTTTAATATTTATAAATGATGAAACACTTGATGAAAACTTCTCTATGAAATGGAAATATGAAATCATTTTCTTTAAAGAGAAGTTTACATCTAGAATTTCGGTTACTAAAAGTCCTCAACAGCTACTTCAATATGCTTGATCGTTCAGTAGTTGAGCTTATTGTCCTTTAACCATCCGCATGCAATCCATTACGTGAAGCTTTCTTTTGCCCCCAGTTTTACCATCGTCTCATTTATCCGCCCCGTTTTTAGTTCGTTAAGATGCAGGGAAGTGAATGAAAGGCGCCAAAGGGACCACGGCTTCACGTTCCATTCAACGGACACCTAACTCGGTACTTAACCCAAAATTCTCTCTCCAAATTTTTCAATAAAGAGCCGGTACACCAATGATAAATATATTTTCTCTTCACAGATTTAAAACCGAGACGGTTCAGTAAGAGGCCAGTCTCTAATCTCTACACCTACCCGAGCCACTTGTAATTACATAAACTTGATTGCAAAATTGAAAGAATAACCGGTTATCTGTCCACACAAGTTTTAATCCAAGGTTTTACTTTGCCTCTTCATTGTCAAGTGAGAAATCCTAGATTATTTTAACACCCGTAAGTACTGGTAAATAATAATAGTTCTAAAGTTATACACATTCGTTACACTTTAAATCTGAACTGCATTGTATTGCTCATGCTTTACAAGGCCAAAGACATTTAGTTTTGAGGCATTAACTACCCGCTGTCATTTAAATAGAACATGCTGTTACTCCACATTCTCAGTGCTATACCCAATCAGTTAGTGGTTCTAATGAACCCGAAGGTTTGTTATGATAGGCAATGAGTTGGTTATGATCTCACACCTAACCTAACTAAACCATTGACAGGTGAAATTTACACATGCGGGAGAGGGCTAATTGATCATTTGCCATGTTTTTATTGCCAAATCTGATACAGTTTGTAAAATAAAGAGATCCTTATTTTCCTTTCTTCGATCCGTCAATTAGTTCTCGAGTTATAAGTGGCGAAAAACTGATGTGTTTAACCCTTTCGGAAAAGTGGGCGTGTTAAGGACTTGTTGGTCATTTAATTTGTCCAATCATAACTGAGACCGCGAACTCCTTTCCCTTCTCACAATGGGTGACTCACAGCTGAAACTGCCAATGGAAGTGGTTGTGACAGGATCTCTTCTTCAGGCAGATCTTCCATCCCCTTCTCCGCTACCTTCCCGATTTTCCTCAACTTTATCCTTTAATCTTTAATCTTGTACTCTTTAACACAGCTCGTCCGGCGTCTGTGGGAGGACAGTCTTTAATCACTATACTCACCCGAGCCCCTTGTAATTACATTAACTTGACTGCTAAATTGCAATAATAACCGTTTATCGATCCCCACAAGTTTGAATCAAAGGTTTTACTTTGCGTCTGTATGGGCGTCACATTTTGCTTATGTTATTGTTTGATTTATGAGTCAATGGCTCTGGTTAGAGAATTAATTTTTTCACTAAAATTCATTTTACATTTCCAAATTACAATTTTGTACACAAAATAATAATTTCCTATCGAAGTAAACGCTCCCATTCCTTATCTGAGCCACCTGTGATTTCCCATTATGTTCTGGCCCAGAAAATGGAATTACGATGATTTTTAGGAGGCAGTGTCCAGCAGGTTCATGACCTGGATTTTATTCCGGGACCCTACGGTATGAAGCCCTTCACTCTACCTACAAGGCTACCAAAGTTCATATTCCTAATATACGTAACATTTAGATCCTTATACCACATTATTGATTTCTTCAATATACCTTGCATGCAGTAAAAATGTTTCTTTTCGCGAATGAAGGTACTCACGGACACGATGGGGCGAAGTCCCCTACTTTCGCTCTCCCTCGCGAAGCAGTCTGTTCTTGCCAAACTCCTCAGTCCAAACAAGTTTTACAGCTTACTTCCATCAAATAGGATCAACGGCTGACCGGCGTTCACCTGCGTGGTCATAGTGAAAATGGATATTAGCCTTAGATTAACAGCATTTTCCCAAACCACAGCCTTGGCACTTTAACCTATGAATTTCAATGAATAACATTGAAAAATTATTTTCAATTCATAATTTGAAGTTCACGGAACTTATTAATGATATAGTAAATGATATAATCCCGCATTAGTTACTCTTTACCACTAGGACTTGTAGTCCTGCGTGTTGACTACGACTTGATCTGCGCCCCAATTAGAAGCTAGCATCTTTCACCTCTGTCAATCGGCAGTGACGTAAAACAGGTCCTTTGCATTTGACTGTAATGAAGGAGAGAGGAGGAAACTTTTCATCTGCGGTGTATGAGAAAAATTGGATACTGCCTGAACACTACGAATATGCATCTTTAAGTACGTTATAAATATGAATAACGGAAGATTTGACAATCGCGATGAAATATCTCCCCATTGAAAATTGCTTCCCAATTTAAAGGGATGTTGCAAAACGGCCAACCATGTACTTCGCACTCTCACAAAGGCACTTCCATTTCCTTTGCGAAAAAATACGTTTTAAAATATCTGAGAGAAATATATCTCAAATATAAGCGACTGTGGTGGACTAATTATAATGCCACAGGTAAATATCTCGCGAGTGATTCCTTATGAGCAAAGGGAATTACATGTCTGATCATCCAACTCGCACCAGTTCAAACAGTGACTAATAATAGAGGCAGTAATAGGAATATTTGTTCATACCACTCAAAGGTTGTATCTAACTGCACTGCTAGGATACACACGATGTCTAAAATAAAATCGTATTGAAGGAATGTGTACTATCTGGGGTTCAACTGCTAATCGGTTCCAGGTTGATAGGATCGTCATCTCCCGAAGAGAGGAGAATCTTAAATCGTATGCCTAAAGAATTCAACGAAAAAAATGTGAAAGAACATGAAACATAACCCATTAAGGCAAACTCTCATTTAAAATACAGCTAAGTAATAACACGAGAATCATGGCAACAAGGAAAAATGTCATGATTGAGTATTTACCAACTTGGAGGAAAACCCGGCTCAACCTCTTTGAGTATCCATCTACGTCGAAAATACGAGCGAATACACTGTCGTCGAAGTTTGCACATTGGCTTCCAACACAACTGCATTACGTCTCAATATTAGCACTGAAGTCACGCCTCTGAGTTGCCAGATTGTTTTGGGTGCTCTCTTCTTCCTTTTCTCTCGCACGGTTTCATGAATAATTGACTAACTTTTTCCGGTGTAAAATCAAAGTTTTTCTTTACTTAAATATCCTACCAGCATATGTTTTTGGAAGTGAAGTTATTTTCCGTTAGTTTCCCGTGATTTCATTGTCAGAAATTAAGGCGTCCTCAACCTCATACTTATAAAAGTTTATTCGCCACGAGTTGTGCAAATCATCTCTCATGGGACATCGGAGTCAGCATACATCACTAAAAAGTTCAATTTCAGTGAATGAAGCAAAAAAAAGTCATGAATTTGAGTGAGTTATACCGAGATACATTGTAACCTTGGCAGTCTCTGTGATGGCAATATTCGTACAAATATTGCTAAATGTGAGCTCTGCTATGGTGTGGAGCGTACTTTCCTTTTCTCGAAGTTTTCTGCGGAGTTAATCATTTGGTAGCAATAGTTCGAGTATTATAGTCATATTCAATACTTCTGCTGTTTATTTCGAGTGGTTAGTGATGTTAAAATTAGAATTTTTCGATGTCCATGCGTAAAGTAGACGCATGGGCTTGTGGCGTGATCTCATATTTTGCTCTTTTCCTCTGACAAAGGCCTCGAAAATGACAAATAACGTGTAATAAATGTTTGTAATGTTGATTTAATGTGGAATAAATGGTAGGTACCTAGTGGATTCGTTGGGATTTAGCATGAAGAACATTACCTACACTTGTTTCGGTGACCTACGAATTCACGCTCGGCATGACGACAGGTATGTCTGTGATATTAAGTACAGCTGCTGTAGCCAAAGTTACAAAGTTAGTGTGATAAGTCGTCGTGCACTGCATTAGAAGTTAAAAAGCATAAACCCCGGTGTTTTCCGTGAGATTAGTACCTACTGTTGGAAAAACATTAACAGTGTCAATCAAATCCTCATTGTTGTTACACTGTAAAAAGTAGATCTGATTTTAAGGTACAAAAGCGATCTGAATTTCAGATGCAACAATTTTAAGACAGGGTATGTTGAATTTCAGCAGTAATATCTTGTCTAAAAATAAGGCAGGTGAACGACTGAAAATCAGACCATCCAGAATCCTGCTTCCTCTGCTTCCTGCTTAACTGCTCCTGTACCAACCATCCATGTTCCTGCCTCTTCCGTACCTTAAATCCGTGTTCCTGCCTTACAACCGGACAGCGCTTAAATTCAGATCGCACTGAAAATCAGATCAACTTTTTACAGTGTATGATGTAAATATTTTGGTGATTTTGTGGAATTGGATTTATTTTTCGTATAAAATAACAGTCAGAGTCATAAGTAAATTTTTAAGCCATATGGTAAGAAATGAGTAGTTCCAATGTGGTTGATGCCCATGATGAATAGAATGCATTGAGTGTGAATGTGATTTTCTGGGGAATTACTGCGTTAATACAAAGTAGAAGCGATGACTTTAAACAGACTTTCTGAGCAAATTAATTTAAAATTTAGAATCAGCTTGGTGAGTAAGGGAGTTATTTCAAGATGCAGAGACTGAAGCAAACTAAAGAGAGGGATGTAGGTGAACTATGATTTTTCGTTATTGTTTAACACATTTTATTCACTATATTTGACGATTTGGCTAAGTTATCAGATTCATAGAGATCAAAGTTTGAACCCAGTGTTAAGTGTGTTTTTCAGTGTTAACTTCATCAAGTCAGTTTTTCAATTCCAATAAACTTGTCACAGGGAGTCTCGGTGGATAAGAAAATTTAATTTGCTAATTGCTTTCCTCAGTAAGCATGCTGTCGCTTCTGCACGTTCATAACCATTTGTAATTAGAAACAGCGGCTTTATTAATGTAGCAAGAGGGAATAATCAGGGAGAGGCCTGAGGTTGTTGTAATAAGAGTATGCTGTTTAGTCCTTGTGTAGGCTTCCGCGGGTTGTCTTACTTGAAGATGCTTGCCTTTCGCGATTCCCTCCGCGTTGGTCCATGGTTGCTAGGACGACAGTTTCGCCGGCGTTGCAGTCGGCTTCTTCAGGTCAGTGAAGTGATGTGCAGAGTTTTTTGGCCGTCTTATATATTCATCCGTAGGGGATAGGTCCGTTGTGATTGGTTGAAGTATTGAAGGAAGACAGCTACTCGCTAGCAAACGCCTGGAAGCGAGTTCTACGAGAGCAATCTCAACGGCCAATCACAGACGCCAATGCTACAGCCAATCATGGGAGACCAAAACAGCCAATTACGGAAACCAATACTTCAACCAATCACAACGGACCTATCCCCTACGGATGAATATATAAGACGGCCAAAAAACTCTGCACATTACTTCACTGACCTGAAGAAGCCGACTGCAACGCCGGCGAAACTGTCGTCCGAGCAACCATGGACCAACGCGGAGGGAATCCCGAAAGACAAGCATCTTCAAGTATGCTGTTTAGTAATTGGTAAGAATTCCTTCAAGACGTGGGAGAATTGCATTATTGTCTACCGTTGCCGTTAAATCTTGTGCTGTAAACCATTAATGATGCATTACAGTGCCATAGAAAATGATTCCCTTTCAAACAAATTGAAGTTCCGCAGAGCACTTCGCTGTAGCGACAATAAATTGTTCTGTACGTCGTTAAGTTGGCAAAATAACTTGGATACGTGAGTGATTTTTAGGTTCTCCCGCTGAGTTGGGCTCAGATAGTTACGCCATCAATTTTGATGGCGTCACTGCCATATAAGGCCGCACAGACTATATCGTAAGGTACGGTTTACGACGAAAGTGAAATTCAGTCGCAAGATTGTTTGTCGAGGAAGTGGGCAGGACGTGAGGCTAGAGAACAACCGAAGAGAGGAACACACAAAAAGAGAGACGTGACACACTGACTTTGCGACTTTTCGGCTATTTTCAACCCGTGCTCTTTACCGATGCAATGAGACTGCCTAGCAAATGAGCCTGGTAGGAGCGATTTATGGCCCAAATTCACAGTACGCTCAGTAAAATGAATACTAATTGTTTCTTAATGAATCAACTGAATACGCGCGACGATGGGCCGACTATCGCGTGAATATGGGCCAACTTCACAGTACGCTTAGTAAAAGGAAAAATATTTGTTTTTAAACGAATCAACTGAATACCCGCGACGATGGGCCGACTATCGCGCGACTATGGGCCAACTTCACACTACGCTTAGTAAAATGAATACTAATTGTTTTTAAATGTATCAACTGAATGCATATTTTTTAATGGTGGAATTAAAAGGAAATCACAATGAATTAAATGAATAAATGCACGTCACATACTAGTTAGTAACTAAATAAGTTTGGCAATTTTCCACAAAGAAACACTTTCTTTGTGGAAAATTGTCAAACTTATTTAATTATGTTATTCCACCATGTAACACCTGAAACGACTCTTTTTACTAGTTAGTAAGCTTAAATGTCGTGTACCATCTGCTTGGAACAGGATTGGCAATAATAAATTATAGTTTATTATTGGCAATCCAGAGGACTCTGGCTTGGAAGCGTCCGCGGCACCACCTAGAGGCAGGGACAGGAAATACCTTTGGCGTCACACGTAAAATTTACCGCCATGCAATATAAGATGAGTAAAAAACTTTAGCACTTTTCCACAATATATTTAATATTATAAAATTACACAACACGTGAAACACGGTGAATGCGGCTTACTAAGCCATCATCAGGTGTGCACTCATGCAATAGTTAACCGCAGAGTTTTCGCGTCATTGGATTTTTTTCATCTTTTAATTAATGAGGAAAAAATACTTATAGTCATTTTATAATCGAAAGGCTTTTGAAACACGTACTGCAGAGTTTATGATCTTTTGATCAAGGAAATAAAAAATTACAGTAAACTACTTTATTGACGTAGTTCAACCACGCGGTACCTTACTTCACCCACGAGTGAGACTAATTCCTCGCCGGGACCTTTGGGAAAACAAACACCCAAGTCCAAAGCCAAGCTTTCTCCCCTTTAGTTCCGACGCATTAGGCATTGCGAACGGGCCCGTGGGACGAAGACGACGGATCGGTGCGAGCCGAGTACATACATGCGTCTCCTCCGCGCACCAGTCGTCGCAGAATATCCATAAATTCTTCTCCCGCGGCATTTGTCACCCCCGTGACAATTGTCACGGCTCCATCGCATTGTCCCCGTCATTTTGCCCACCGCAATTCTTCACGGTGAATGCGGCCCTTTTGCTGGAGAAAAAAGTAGGGAAATAAAATTGGGAGGCCTTCCCTTCCAGGTTTGTCCCCCCAAGGATCGGTCGGCCCTGACCGAGTGAGGGTGTGCAAAGCGAGGGGTAATTTAAGGGAGGAAGGAGAAGTGCAATAAAGTGCATTGGAGTGGGGTGTCCCTTTGAAATTGTACTCGAAGGCTCTTCGGTAGCTACCGCGCTTTACACCATGGGGGCGTACCATATTGCTTCTCCCCATACCTACACTGTAAACATATTCTTAACGAACCAGCACACACGCCCCTCTAAACTTATTAAGAGCCCTACACCAAGCCGTGCTGAAGTCTTTCCCACGACTGGGAATCATCCAGCTTCTTCGGAGACTTTTGGCGGCTTTCTAGACAAATAAAAACCCCGGACAGCCAGCTCAAAACTACCTGAGCAGGTACAGTTAAACGCGGTGGGCTACGCACCCTTTGGAACCGGGTTTAAAACTCAGTAACTATTTCATTTAAATCTTTGCTAGTACACTGAACAGAGAACGTTCAGAAAGTTCAGTAATACTTGAATGGAACGTCAAGCTGTGGACCTATAAGTGTCTCCCATGGACTGAAGGCTAATGCCGTCGAAATGTAATTCTCCACCCTTCCCTTTTTCAAATCCATTCCCACTATTATACATAAACCCTCCGTTGAAGGTGACCTGAATGTGTACCTGCCTCAAACAATGCTGAATTTCAACAGTAGCCAAAAGGCCTTTTTCCCCTGTGCAATAACAATCCCTGAGATTGCTTTCGATCGTAAGGTAGCTACAGGGTGAGAAATATTACGGCTGAAATTTGAGTCATAAATTAATGAACTACGTATAAAATAGGATAACATGCCAAGTACTGAGACAAATAGACAGTAAGTTACCGTATTTGATTTGCGAAAATTGTTTTTATAAGAGGCAAGTCGAACTATGTTATCAGAAATAATGGGATAGGAGACCCCTAAAATACGTATACAGCAATACAGACTAAGACTATTACAAATGTACAGAGTCGACGATTTCACCTCTGACACCGCGTAAATTATAAGGGCCCCACAATAAGTTTGTAAACAAGACCACTCATTTAGAATAGAGGAATACACTGCTCCACACATAGCTTCAAATAATCGTTCTTTTCTCAAGCAATTTGTGGTCATAACTTCTCACACCATGATGCGTTCATAAATATTTACCAGCGTGAAAATAATATTTCAATGAATAGATTAATAGGGATTAATGAAACAAGCAGATACATAAATAATGAATTTGGCAATTTTTTTACGATTTTAGCACGTCTGCGTGAACCACTAAAATGTATAAAGCATTATTGTAGCAATTCTTACTATTTATTTTCATGATTGGCATAAAGTAATATATAGAGTGAGTGTCTCGTATGATATTCATACAAATGTCTCTAGGTAGGTAGTTTAAGTAAACATTATTGCCTTACATACGTAGTGCATATTCGGTGAAAACTCATCCCCTGCCGCACACCCTCGAAATAGCTTGCAGTGTAATAGTAGATGGAGATAGGCTTATATTTGAGTTGTGAATGTCGATGGCTTTTGAGGATATGTTGGCTTGAAGAAAGAGATAAGTTAGGGGTAGAACGGACATGAAAAAAGTGAAATCACATTGAGAGCCGCTCGCTCACAATAAACCTGCATTTTTATCCGAAGATATCACTCTAACAATGAGCCACTTCCTGGGTATAAGGTAGGTGTTCAACATCATCAACAAACATGAGCACTGATTCACCCCAGTTCATATGAACTAGGTTATTGATACCTTTCCCCATAATAAGAGACAGGTCTTGATTAAGCATGTCCAAGTCATGTGTTTCTAAATAATAGGAATAACAAAGATATGAAATCCTCTCAATCGTGCGTATATAGAAATGTTCCCTTCCGCTTAGACCAAAACATTTGGTTCCAAGTTCAATACGTTTGTTCAGTTTCACTGCGTGTTTATCACAAGCATTTATAGTGCACAATGAATATTACCTTACGGAAGAAAATATAGTCATCACGTTGGTGTTGTAGTAAGCTTATTGTAACGGGCAGAGTTTATTTTTTTAGATAGGTGTTGATACTGATATATGGCCTCACATCAGCATTTGTTACCTATTCCATAAATGTTCTATAAAATACAGGTCTGTGGTAGTGTCCAGAATTATGTTATACGTTCGCAATCTGCTTATTTTGAAATTTCATCCATTTAGGCTCATCGGCGTTATACTGATAAAAAATAGGTACACACCCCACAAAATTGATGAATAGTCAGTGTATTGTACTTGTATGATGGCTACAGCTCTAGTTTCCTTCCTTCCGAGGAAGATAGTGTGTTGTTGGGTTTATGTCAACATAATTATAGTCACAAACAAAGCTTCTCCTTTCATTATTCGACACCGCTAATAAGAACACATCTTTTAATGAACTATTATAATCAAATTATCGGCCTCAGGTTTCTTTAAATGGAATTTTCCTGAAACATTTTAAAGAGAGAAATCTATTAAATCACGTTGTTAATTCCACTGAAAATATTTTAATCTACAACCAAAATCTAGAGACTTGCATGTAGTTATCACCTACTCTAACAATGACATGCAATTGTGAACATTGCATGTCATTGTTAGAGGCCGGCCGCATCTAGAGCTCCACGTTTATACGGTCTGCCGAAAATACACAAGGAAGGAACACATTCGAGACTAATTGTAAACACGATTGGCTTGCCGACCTACAAATTGGCACAGTGTGTATCAAGAGGCATCCAAGATTTCATTGGAAGTACAGACTCCTTCATTAAGAACTCAGCGCATTGTATAGAAATCCTGAGGGATCTACGTGTGACTGATAAAGACCTAATAGTCAGCTTCGATGTGGTTTCGCTGTTCACAAAAGTTCCTGTTCCCGATTCAGTGGAAATTTTAAGAAATCTTACAGAGGATGGACTTACAAAGGACTACCCAAAATTGGCTGAATTCTGTCTTTTGAACAACTACTTCCTCTTTAACGGGGTTATTTATGGACAGAACAATGGAGCAGCAATGGGTTCCCCCCTTTCTCCCGTCATAGCCAATTTATACATGCAGTATTTTGAGAAAATGGCACTGGACACCTACAAGGATAGACCGTCATGCTGGCTAAGATACGCAGATGACACCTTTGTGATCTGGCCACATGGAAAAGAGAAACTTGAGGCTTTCCAGGATCATCTCAACAACATCCATCCAGACATCAAATTTACAAAAGAACTTGAAGAAGGAGGTTGTCTGCCTTTCCTAGATGTCCTGGTTAAAAGGAAAGAGGATGGAAGCTTGGGCCATTCAGTGTACAGAAAGAAGACCCACACCGACAGATATTTTAATGCCGCGTCCCATCACCATCCACGGCAAAAGTCCTGCGTAATTAACACGTTAACCCACCGCGCCAAAGTCGTGAGTGAAGCCGAGCGCCTCAACAGCGAAATAAAACATCTAATGTGGGCTCTGAAAGGAAATGGTTACAGTGACTCCTTCATAAAAAGAACGATGAAAGAGAAGAAGCGGCATCCAAATGACGAAGATCGTAAGAAGAAGCCCTTGGCCTTCATGAAACTCCCGTACATCTCCGGAGTCACCGACAGGATCGCAAAAATCCTTCAAAAAAGCAACATCACCACTCGCTTCTGTGCGGTGGATAAAATTAAAAACATCCTGCCATCGCCGAAGGGTAGACATCCTCCCCTCCAATCCATAGGTGTATATGAGGTCCCCTGCCGTTGCGGCAGAAGCTACGTGGGACAGACCAAGCGAGCCATCTCCCAGAGGCTTAAGGAGCATAAGAGAGCTATGGAGCTTCATAAGTGGAACGAGTCAGCGGTCGCCGAACATTATGCCTCGAGCCCTGGGCATAAAATAATGTTCGAAGAAACACGAGTTTTGGCTAAGACGGAGGACGGGGTGACACGAAGGAAGGGGTGTCGTGGGAATAGAAAAATCTTTTTTTTTTATTCGGGGTTTGGCAACTTACTTCATATCCAACAACCTAATGTACTATTTAATTTTTACTACTACGTTTAACTGCTGAATGTGCGTTACAACAAGGTTTGTTAAGTGTGGGGAGGGTGGTTGCCGGAATATCTTATTGCCTGGGTAATCCCTGATGGCTCTGATCTGTATTTACATATCATACATATGTTAGGAATGTTAAAACATGCATCTGGCACTGAAGACTACTCTAACAGATGATGCCGTTGTGATACTATGCCAACATAGGCGAATGGCATGGTAACCTGCGAACTCGTCCCACTTCTCCAATAGGAAGGACACAATCCTCCTCCGGAATCCTTAAATCATGGCACCGGAAACAGACGAACAGTTTGCGGCCGCAGGGCAAGCGGAGAATATCGACAGAAATGCGTGCGCCGTTTCGAATGCGATGGAGAAGAAGGAGGCGTCGGACGCCTTCACGCTCAAGAGAGGCGAGGAACGAATTGAGAGGGCCCTTGTCGACCCATTGGACCCAAAGTGCAAACATCTTCACGCATCGAGCTGCCTTACAAAGAAATAAAAATATTTACAATCACCTCTTGTGGCCACGTAGGGTGGGTCGGTCAGTCCCCCATGTTTTTTGATGTACTGGGCCACGTATTGTGCTGACTTTTATAGCAGCGATTTTATTCAATATTGATGTAACATATGAAATCCTAGCATTTATAACTTAAGCCGCGTTTACACTTTATGCAGCCAGTGTATGGGATCGGAATGAAATAGGCTTAATCAGAGAACTAGACAGTGTGAAGCGTAGAGCTGCTAGGTTCGTTAAAAGGTGTTATGATAGGTTGAGTAGTGTTTCAGAATTAATACAAGAATTAGGGTGGGAGTCATTATCAGAGCGTAGGTTTAGGTACAGATTAAATCTATTATAGAAATTTCAATCGGATAGCTTTACTGAAGATGTTAGGCACATATTAAAAACACCAGCGTATTATGCTAGATTCGAACAGATAAACAAGATTTGAGAGAGAGATTGTCGTACTGATCGATTCAAAATGGCATTTTTTCCCCGTACTATAAGAGAACAGAATAGGCAGCATAGCAAAGGGATAGGCAGGGGAAATATTTTAGAGTAGTCTGTAGTGCATGATGCCTGTATTAATCCCTTAAATACTATAGATACTAACAATCTAGTCGCATGAGACCATATAGTTGCTTGTTTTGCATGTCGGTAGTGCATGCTTGGTGATCTTCACCCCCTGCCACACACCCTCGCGGTGGCTTGCAGGGTATCGTGTAGATGTAGTTGTAGATATACACTATGTAAAAAAACCTGCTGCATAGCTCTTGCTACATAGCATTGTCATTTAACTTTTGGTATATAACATTGTTATTTTTACTTTTGTTACATATAGCGAAGTGAGATATAGCATAGATTTATTTTGATTTTACTGACTCGCAATGGATAGCACAATTTTTGCTATATATAGCAGAATCTGCTACAGAGAGGAATGTCATATAGAACTTTTCAGAAGAGACTTTTTCAACTTTTAGCAAATATTATATAAACTTGCTATATGTTATACAAATTTGTTATATATCAGGTTTTCTTACATAGTGTAAACGCGGCTTTAGTCAGATACCATAAGTTTTTCGTATCTCGCACTTCTATAGATTATCTTAAAGCGATTTCTTACGGCTTCGGCGAATGAGGAGCTTACGAACAGGAGGAAACTTATGACGAGACCCACGAGGAGAGAAGTCAAGAGAAGGTTAGTGAAGAGATTGATGAGGAGCATGTGCTTGCTGGATCTGAGATATAATAATAATAATAACGTTTATTATGTTCAAGGATTTACATCCCCTATGAACAGTGGTAAGTAAGAAATGTTACAATAGAGCTCACAGTGTGATATTACAACAAAAACAAACTAAGGGTTCGATAGAATATTACAAAAAACATTGAGTACTAAGTGACTTTTGTTTGAGGTATTACAATTTTGTTTTTTTGGTCAGCGAGAGAAAGACAACATAGGCAGTAATAATAAACATAAGCTAAATACAATAAAATATAGATACCAGAGAAAGATAACGAGAAAATGGTGGTGGCTTTACAAATGTCGATTTGAATTTCACGGGATTGGATCCGATAGATGAATGAAATGAAACATTGTATATGGATACTCCATCAAAACTAATTTAAATCGATGAAAAACCGTCAATCGATCAATCTCATAGATACCGGCAAAAGAATTATTTCACCAAACAGTCATTACAATCATTAGTCATCAATTCTCAGATTGGTTTGTAGCAGCTCTCCACTGAGTTCTATCGGCTAATCTCTTCATATTTACGTATTCCATCTCTTTCACATCCTTCATCACTTGTTCAGTATATTTCGCACGAGGCCTTCCTTTGCCATTCTTCCCATCCACTTGCCCTTCAACGATTGTCTTCACCAGGCCATCGTGTCTTATGATATGGCCGATTTTCTTCTTAGCGTTTTTAGGAGGCTTCTCTTTTCTCCAACTCTTCTTAATAATTCTTCGTTTGTCACTCTGTCTAACCATTTTATCTCCATCATTCGTCTGTAGCACCACATTTCGAATGCCTCCACCCTTTTCTTCTCCGCTGCTGTCATCGTCCATGCCTCAATGCCGTAAAGAAACATGCTCCAGATGTACGTCCTGATGAATTTTTTCTTTACTTCTACGCTTGTATTTCCAGATGTAAGTAGGTTCTTCTTTTGGTAGAATGCCCTCTTTGCCTGAGCTATTCTACTGCCTATTTCTTTCTTGCTTCGTCTATCGTTGGTTACTCGGCTCCCTAGGTAGAAGCACCTCTTCCAGTTTTTGCTTCCCTAGTTTAATATTGGTTTTGGCCTCTTCACTTTTGCTGCACATCACTATCTTAGTTTTATTCTTATTGATCTTCAGATGATATCTGGCCATTGTGTTTTCCATGGTTATTAGAGTCTTATTCAGATCCTTTCAGATCCTCTGCTACGAATGCTATGTCATCAGCGAATCGCAGCATGCTAATTTTTTCTCCGTGGATGTGCAATCCAGAAGACTTCTCTTTGATTTCGTTGATGGCTCTCTCGATGTTAATACATTAAAAATTACGGGAGGCAGTGCACAGCCTTGTCTTACTCCTTCCTTTATTCTTGCTTCTTTACAGCTGGGTCCTGATTTAAATAATGGCAAAAAAATTACCCTGGTATAATTTGGTAACGCAATTCCGTATACTTACTTCTCGTTGAAAAAAAATCCTGGATTACGCATGGTAAATGAAACAAACTTTGTACATTCCACACAGCTTTATATAATCCCCGATCGATTTTAACGACTAAGCGTCATTTTCAAGGGGGGGCAATGTTTTCAAGTTGGCCCCCCTTGAAAATGACGTTTAGTCGTCGGAATCGATCGGGGAATATATAAAGCTGTGTGGAATGTACAAAGTTTGTTTAATTTACCATTATTAATGCTCGTGATTTCCACAAAGTATCGCCTTCATCCATTAATTTAAAACCTGTGCAGGTTCGCTTTTAATCATTAATAATTAAGGTCAATTACGTGAGCGTTGCCATTGATACTTACGACTATTTTTTTACTCAAAAATCTTCAAATTATGGTAAAATAAAACCAAATTCACCTGTCTTTTTAAGAGGGGATTGCTTGAAAGTTAGGAAATTTCTTCAAACGAAGTTGGATATTAGGCAATGTTAAGAATAAAATAATCTCTCATTGCCAAATTTTGATCACTATTTTCATTATACAATGGTAAATACGCAAACGAAATACGCGAAAAATAAAATCGAAATTGAAACACAAGAGTTAATTAGCAGAGAAATTGTAGAAAAACCAATTGAGTGTGTTGAGAGTTTTCATGACAAGGCATAGATTTACATTTCATGAATAATGCATGAAATTATCTGGCTAGGGAAGAAACTAAGAGGTAGAGTAACTGAAAATGAAGCACTTGGTAAAAAATTTGGTGCCTTAATGAGCCCTCGTCAGCCAACCAAGGTACCGGTGTAGAAGAAGGCCAGAGCAAGAGGGTTCCACTGGGCGGGAGACAACCCACGGGCCTTCACCTCGCCGGATCTTTGTACAAACCGCCACGCTACCAAGGATTCCAGATCTCAAAAGAAGTTTCTCTCGGAGGATCTATAGGAGGTAGACCATATTTGTGGCTTTATTTCCGGCCCAGGAAACGTTTTCTAATGGCTGTTAAACAAACTAGCTGTGTATAACGGCAAAATAAAATCTTACACTATGTTACGGCTGGGGTCCATCTCTGCTGCTCCAGCTCTGATGGGTTTTAACGACCCAGGGTATATTTGTGTGTGTCAATCTAAATTCGTTATATTCATCTATATCTACGTAATATTCTGTGAGACACCACGAGGGCGCATGGAAGGGGCTGCAGATCGTCAATCATGAACTAATTGCATGAAACTATGAGTTAAAATGCTACCACTTCATCAAGACTTGTTAGAGACAAGAATCACGCGCAAATAGATGGTTAATACCTGCATATTAATTTATTATTGTTTAGAAAGGTATTTCTCTAAATATTTTTACCTTTATTTTCATAGTAAACATGTGATAGTAATGCTGAAGCATTAGGACATTGCTGAAGGATAGGGAATTGCGCCCAAACGCACTCATACCTCTTTACTGAGGAAAAACTTCCCCCTCGTTGCGGGGATTGCGAATCCTACCTTAGTGTGCGGCACATCCTGACGGAATGTGATGAATATCGGGTGGCCCGTTAAAGGTTGAACATATCTGGTGACCTAGAACAAATTCTAGGTAACAATCCTTAGCACATCGATAATTTAATAAAGTTTTTTTGACTAACTGGCTTTTTCAAAAAAAACTTTGACACATTTTCTTTCATTAAATCAATATGTTAATACCTGCTATGAACAAATGTCCTTGAGACAACTTAAATTTGCTTGAAATTGATAGTTCACGGTGCAAAATGACCTCAGACGTCGACGCATCTCAAAAATAAAATCCTTCCTCCCTGCTGAAGTATTCTTCATCCACTACAGACTACTCCAGCAACGTTTAACCCACCGTTGTATTACTGTCTATGTCGTTCTCCTATGGCACGCCTAGAAATGACATTTATATCTATCAGTACGAAAACCTTTCTTTCTAACCTAATTTATCTGATCAAATCCAGAATAATACGCAGGTGCTATTAATGTATTGCTCACGCCATCTGAAAATGTATCAGCTTCGAACCTAAAAGGTTGAAATTAAATTTTCACCTTTCATATTTTACACCCGTAGGTACGTAAAATGCCTAAATTAGGCCAAGCAAAGAGGTCATTTCATCAAGAGAAGAATCTACTAATAGCTGGAAATACAGGCGGAAAAATAAGGAAACAATTCATCAGAACGTACATCTGCTGCGTGTTTCTTTATGGCAGTGAGGCATGGACTATACCAACAACGGAGAAGAAAAACGTAGAAGCATTCGAAATGTGGTGCTACAGAAGAAAGATGAAGATTAAATGGATCGACCGAGCAAGTAACGAGGAAATCTTAAGAAAAGCGAGAAAAAGAGAAGACTTCTGAATATCCTTAGAAGAAGACGGGGTTATTTAATCGGCCACATCATGAGACATGATGGCCTGATGAAGTCAATCGTCGAGGGACAAGTGGACGTAAAGAACGGCAGAGGAAGAACTCGTACGAGATATAGGGAACAAGTGATGAAGGATGTGAAAGAGAAGAAATTCATAAATATGAAAAGGGTAACCGATAGAAGGATTCAAGCCGACCCCAGGACTGCTGAATAATGATGATGACGTAAAATGCAAAATGCACTGTTATAGGGAATGAAAAAAATTAAAACAATAATAAACTTTGTCACAGGATTAAATCAGGATTTATGCGATGGAGTACGGAAACGAGCGATAATATTCCATCGCAGCACACCGAAATTATGACAACTTCATTGGCCATATCTCAAGACACGATGGCCTGATGAAGACAATCGCCGAGGAAAAAGTGAACGGGAAGAGTGGAAAAGGCAGGCCTCGTATGGCGTACAGGCCTCGTATGGTGTATAAAACAGGTCGTGAGGGATGCGAAAGAGAGGAATTATGTTAATATGAAGAGAGAGGTTGGCCGATGGAAGAATCTACATAATCGAGTGGAGGGCTGCGTAAAACCAATCCTAGGATTGTTGAGCCATAATGATAATGATGACCAATGCTACGAAAACAATGCCATAGTGTTGACCAAATAATTTTGCACCACCTTGTATGCACCTCTCTAGTTCCTCGGGCGAGATTGAATCAAAGAGCACCAGGGTGGAAAACTGAAAAAGAGTTCTTCACTCGTTTCGTGAGGGGACCTTTCGGTTCCACTCCGCGGTTCCCGCGTGTGGTTCTGGCCGGTGGAATACTCTATGGCTGGGATCGTAAAAGATAGCAACCCCATTGTACTGCGGCCCCACGGTTGTCTGCGTGTGCCCAAGAATGTGTGGCTGTGTGCGTTTCTACCTCCTCCTCCTCCGACCCGGCCCTTCTTGAGCCGACCGACCCTCTTCCCATCAGACCGGTAAGACTTTTGCAGCCAGCGGTGGCCGGACGAGGTGTCCCAAAAGGGGACGGGCGGCGGGTGCGACTCGGAGTTTTGAGACTTGAAAGTGGCGAAGTGGAATGGGAAGTTTTGGCTCCTCTGTTCCCCGCAACCCTCCCCCGCCCCCCCTCCCCCCCAACCCCCAGTCGCTTCTCCTTGCCGTGCAGAATCGACCTGTCACAAGATGTCAACCCGTGCGTCCATCGCCTTTTTGAGGTGAAAAAAAATAAGACGGGACGCAGGAGAGGTTTATGAGTGCATGCGTCCGCGTGTCTATTATGCCATGGTTGTTATTTAGGAGTCTTCTTCATTAGCGTGAGACCCGGTGGGAACCCCGGATCAAACGGACGCGGAAGTACCCTTTGAAACTTGAGGTACCTACCTCACTGAGAGTTTCCAGATTTTTTGGTAAAGTACTAGTTTGCTGAATTCAATACAATATTTACCAGGGAGCGTCATCAAGTATCTTATTGCAACGTTATTTCCTTACTTTCACTATCATTACGAGATTATTTTTCTGTGTTGAAATAACGGGCAAAAGTGAAGTATACTTTTTGGAATGCTTAACATCAGATCTTTACGTTATTTATGTTTCAAAGACAGAAATAATCTTTCAAAACACCAACGTGACACAAACATGCACTAAACATCATGCGTAAAAAAATTAGTATTAAGTTTATACTTAATAGTAAAGTTTAGACTAGTGTAGTCTAAACTTTACTATTTAAAAAATATAAAAATAGCAAAGTAATCATGCAAAAATAAGCTGTTAGTTGGGTTACCTTCAAGTCCTTATACAAACATGCAACTACCTATGCTATACATTGATTCACTCGTATTGGACATATTTACCGCTATTCATATCCCTAATTGTACGAGGAGAAAAGGGCATTTTGAATCCGACAGTTCGGCAAATAATTTTCTCTAATTTTGTAATTATGGTCCAGTCTACCATAGTAAGTTGGGGTTCGCAAAATATTTTTAACGTCAAAACTGAATATATTATCTTGGAATTCATTCAGGAGATGAAGTCTAAATTTCAACCTGCGATCTGACAATGATTCCCATTTTAAAGCATTTAATAGACTGGTTACGCTAATAGGTATAGTTGTCCAACCAGTGGCGTGCGGTACGATGAAGCAAATGAAGCACTGCTTCAGTATAAAATTCCGTTTGTATAATTTATTCATTATTTGTTTAAAAGCTACTAAATTAACAGTATAAAGGCATTATAAGCTCCCTTAAATAGTACGGATGTTCATTATACCCCTTAAAGCAAAGGCAGCCGGCAGACGGTTATGACTTCGATCCCGGTGAAGCTGTGCGCTCATAGCTTGGGTAGACAGCATGCGCACGCAGACATATCCAGGGCAGCGGAAAGTGGGGAACGGGAGGGGTTGCTAGCGTAACAAAGGGCAGAGGAAGCTAGCTTCGGTTGACGGCGGAGACATACGAATGTAGCCGAGTGCAGCCGATATCTACCGTGTTCACCGCACCCGGCGAAGTTGGCGGCGTGTACGAAAGCGGGATTTACGGTAACTCATCCTAGCGGTGTGCTAACGAATTTCCGACGTCGATATAACGTGCTATCGAGTTACAGAAAGCCCCTGCTGGTTCTGATATCACAAGGGGAGTGTCCAAGTTTCGGGTCTAGGATTTTGACGAAATTTGCCAGGCAGGTAGTCCCTGATTAGTTATTTACGAATCACCCCACATATAGGGTTATATATCCAGTAACTTCGTCAAAAAACTAGTTTGAAATATTTTTTTGCTAATATAGAGTTAATAATTAGCAATTTCTATATCGTACAGATTGGGTTGGTGGTTAAGTATTCGCTTCACATTGTCGACGTCCCTGGTTCGAGACACTGCGTCACCAATTTTTTTTTCATCGCAGTTTCGTTGTACGACTGTCCCTCGTTTTACATATTTTTAATCCGTTTACCCGGGATGCATTTTAACAATTTTACGTACTTCTTACGTAATTAGTACGTAAAATAGTTAATTACGTTATTTACCTAAATCACGTCATTAGTACGTGGCGGAAATGCGTCCGCACGCCTTGTCGTTTTTTGTGTACGAAATTAACGGAAGAGCATGAAGTGTGATCGTGATTTTTAATTTCCGTATCTTTGGCCACGCAGTCCCGACGCACGTACAACATTTGTTCTAATTTGCCAGTTGCCGTTATTTTCCAGCGCTGTGCTTTTTTGTAAAAACTAATCGCAAGAGAAAAAAGAACTTAAGCTCTGCAATCATATAATAGTAAGTATCTACCGAAATGTTCGGGTGTTTCTAACATGCTCCTGAAAATGTGGAATACATTAATTCTTCGAAATTTTTTGTACCGCTGGTATTTTATCAGTTTCCAAGCGACGTCCCTGGTTCGAAACTCTCTCCCACCCGAACATTTCGTCCGATCACCCGAACATTTCGGTCAATTCCCAAATCAATTTATTGGTTGCGTTGATATACACAATTCCAGTGACTACGACATCTGCAGTAGAAAGGTCCTTTTCACCACTAAAAAGAATAAAAACGTATTCAAGGAATACCACTGGACAAAAGAGACTTTCTCACCTGGGTATAATATCTATTGAGTGTGAACTGTTGGCAGAAGAGTGAATGAAGGAAAGTTTTTTTGAAGTTGTTAACGAATTTACCACTAAGGATAGAAGAATGGACTTCCAGTTTCGTTAGGACTACTCTCATATAGTGGCATCTATCCGTCAGTTTTGTATTTAATTTTTTGTGTGATTATGGTTTTTCTAAGGGGTAGGTCTACTTTTTAAAGCTACTCTTGTCAGATATAGTCCTGAGATATTTAATTGTTCAATACAGATTTTTAAGCACAAATGTCTCCCATTAATTTTCCGTTTTTATCATAGAGTGTAACATCGAAAAAATTTCTATACATATAGGCTATTATGTGAGTATGTAAGCAAGCCTACTGCCTGTTTTACAGAATACATAGTAGCAACTGTTGTTTTTATCAATATAAAAATAATATGAAGGCTTAGGTGGAACTAAATTAACCTTGATGCCTCAATATTTCATATAGCAACACGTTTGTTATATTCTTGTAATTTGATACGTATATGTGTGTGAGAAGGCGTTTCAGTGGTTTTTAACGTTATTACTTAGTTGTTTTGTCCAATTTCACAAAAATTTAATAAATTGGAGTGATTTTCTTTTATTATTGCTACAAATGAACTTGATTGTATTTGCAGTTAGTTTTGTGTCATAACACAAATTCAGAGACTTTAAAAATCAACACTTCTCTCATTGCCTCATAAATTCTTTATATGCACAACTCAGATGCTAATATTTCAAATAATATTCCAAGTGACATGACGATTTGGCGTAAAAATACATTGAACTAAAATTACAAACAGTTTTCGGGGAGGGGTTGGCCCCCCTCCCAGTATATATCTACTGCTTCACTGAATATTTGATCCACCGCACGCCACTGTGTCCAACCGTCCCTTTAAACATCTTGTCGATCCTCACTGTACAGGTTTAAGTTCATTATTTAGACCGATTTCGTAGGGATCCCATACATTGGCAGCATATTCCAAAATGCGGTCTAACAAGGGAAAAGTAGCTGATTTCACATTATCGTCACATTTACCCAATAATCTTTAGTTAGCCAAGTTAGTTAGGTTAGCCAAAGTAGCAGCAACGAGTAGAAGGCAATTATAGCATTATGTTATGTAATTCCGTAATGAATCCGTGCAAAATCGACCTGTCACAAGATGTCAATCTATGCGTCCGTCGGCTTTTTGAGGCTAAAAAAGAATATTGAACGCCGCCATTACACCTTGTAGCAGTCATTCGTTAAACGAGAAATGAGGTGAAACTATTTACGCAATGAATTATTCAATAATTTCAGCATGATGCCACTTAGTGAGGTATATCAAGCACATTGTTGCATCAAACAAAAGAATATATCTATGTAGAATGTATTAAATACCGAGGCGTCAACATCACTGAATACATGTCAAGGGGGAAACACATCAGGGATAATAACTAGTATAGCAAACCGTAGATTAGGATTCGTAAAAAGGGTTTTAGGCAAATGCGATGAGACAGTACGAGAAAGAAGCTATTTTACACTTGTTAGGCCTCATTTAGAATATGTCGCTAGTATATGGGATCCGTACCAGGAAGGTATGATAAAAGAATTAGAGCGTGTGAAAAAGGGATCCGCTAGATATGTCAAAGGCCGTTATGATAATTGTGTAAGGGTTATAAGTATAAAAGAAGAACTAGGATGTGAATTACTACCTATTGGAACGCAGGTTAAAATTTAGGTTAAAGCTTTTAACTAAATTCGAAAACGATTTGTTCACAGATGACGTTAAGTATATATTAAGAACCCCTGCGTATTATGCTAGGTTTGATCAGATTAACAAGATTAGAGAGATAGATTGTCGTACTGATAGATTTAAATGCCTTTTCCCGCGTACCATATCGGAGCACAATAGGCAGCGTAGCAAAGGGATAGGTAGGTGAACTATTGTTAGAGTAGTCTGTAGTGCATGATGCATGAAATAACAACCAATAATACCTTTATTATTACGTAGATACTAACCATATAGCTGCATGTGACCCTATTATCTATCATGCCTCCATAAAATATCCTAGTTGCATGTCAATAGTGCACGTTTGGTGATCTTCACCCCCTGCCACACACCCTAGTGGTGGCTCGCAGGGTATTATACGTAATGTAGATATCTCACATTAATTGCAAAGTCTTGCCTGCTCACTTAAACCCTAATTATCTACTGCAAAACCTCATTGAAGGATTGTTGTTATTGTTCATAGTAATGTAACTGCTTTGAAAATCTACGTGTTTTCGAGCGCAAACTTAAATGTATTTTGATGTAAGTTCTTAGTGGACGAAGACATTCTAGGACAGTAAATTTATTTCTATTCTATTCTATTTTCACACCTGTTATCATTGCTTAAATGTATATGCCCGAGTGAAATATATATACGTCTTCTGTAGGTAAGTGTTTTCACCTGATTGATGACGTTGGACGTCGAAGCCGGGTCGTGTTTTAATAAATTCAAGTGGAACGACAAAGTTAAATTTTCTTTTCACAATGAACATGTTCCATAAATTTACGCCTGAAACCACCAGTTATAAATAATATACTGCAAATTCAGGCAAATCTTCCTCAGACTAAAATAGGGCACACCCCGTACGTATCACCTTATATGGTTTCTTTCACACGATGCGTAGCGACACCATTAGCGTGCGGTAACGCATAAAATAACATAATGATTACTTTAATTCAGCCACGGATCCGTCATCGCCTCGAGCTGCCATCATTGCATCACTCATGCCCCAGAATAGACACCAGACGCCACGTATCGAATACTTATTTGGAAGCACGTAATAAGTCTGCGACCATCGATCCGATATTAATAGCGCCCGTGGAGAGCGTGATAATGGTCAGGGAGGCGAGACGAGGTCGAGTAATCCGTCCTCGCAATCACGCGTAATTCTCCATAATGACGAGGAGTTGGTCTCTAGCGACGCCGAGTCGCGCCATAATCGGTGAGAGACGCCCAGCTATCGTCGGAGCTACGGTTATCGCCCCACGGGGCTACGGACGCCACCACACACGGGCGACGTAATAGCGTCGAATTACGCGCTGCCTGTCGGGACGGCGGCGGCGGCGCCGAGCGGGGAACCATCTAGTGAAAGGACACCCCATCCCCCCTTCACCATCCCTAAAGCCCTCCTCACTCCATTTCCATTGTTCCAGTATGCAAATCGGGTGATGGTGGGACGGGAGCCGTAACAAGGGGCGGCAGTTGGGCGGGGCCCTGATTTTCGATTCGCTCGAGTCGATAGATACTGCTGCCCCTCGCCCACCGCGCCCCGTAGACCTCGCCCTCCCCGTCTGCTACACCCTTTGCCTGTGAATATACAGTTAACGGCGAACTCTGGCCGTGGAGATTGCGGGCCTATCTAGGCATAATATATAGTAATGGACCTTAAGCCCGACTATTGTTTGCGATCCCGTAAAAATATTCATTCTAACCCTACTTTAAAAAGTCGATGATGAAATATCATACTTATATATTACTCCTTTTGTCAGCATTTCTTTTTATCAACTTTTACAAAGCCAATAACGATGATAAAGTAACAGTGAAGAGGATTATTCACCAACTTCTTACCTACATTTCGTGCTCAATTTACACTAGTTAAAACTCACTGTTTATTTATAATGGAATTAATAGTAAAAGCATATGGACAAAAGCGTGACGAAACAATATCCATTCCTGAAAGACTTAAATGAAGACAACGAAAAAGAAAGGATTATTATATGTAGAAGACATGTATGCTACTTTCAATCGTGCTAATAAATGAGGAGTAAAAGGTATGGAGAATTGTAACTGCCCTTGGAGAAGCAGAAGCCATGTATGCCCCTGCCACACACCCTAACCCTAGCGGTGGCTTTCAGGGTATCGCGTAGATGTAGATGAAGCCGCTTGCCCCCGCTCAACGGACGCTCTGTCAGTGAACGACTTCAGTCCAGTACCGATTTGGTATGAAACTTTGCGGGCGCCCATTTTGACAATGAAAATAAATTATCCAATGTCCACCGATGATATGTTGAAAGGCTCCATTATAAAAACGTGCTGAATGCAGTCGCTATGGTGATCTATCGGCTGAAATTTATCGCTCTTGTTAAATTAATTGCATGGGTTACAGAGTTTGTCCATATAGCAGACGGTTAATTTCCACAAAAGTTAGGTAGGGAGGATCGTAACCACAATCGTATTCATTCTATGAAATTAATACAACGATTGATGGGCGTCAGTTACTATAGGAAGGAACTAGAGTAGATTGAAGTCATATTGAGAGGTACCAAAATGTGAAACAGCTCGATAGAGGGTATTCAGTAATGCGGGAAGGTGCAAAAAATTTAAAGCTGCATGTCTTGTAGGAAACAGGATTGAAAGAAAAAAATACGTGAAATATGAGGCTATATCGGTGGTGGATTGCATACAGGACTATCCACAAATACACTAATTTTTTGAAGAAGATTTACGATAACTATTAATATTTCTTAATGAACCCTAAAGTTTTTGGGGTCAGCCAATGTATCAAGATCTCAAGAAAAGATAGTTGGGGGATTTTGAGACTAAAAGTTGGGTATAAATTGCAACGGGAATAGGTTATCCTGGATTGGGAATCCATTCATTCGTTTGCCTTGCCGAGCCAATGCGCAGACCGCCATTCTACCCGGGATTTTATGATTCCAAAAGTATTTTTAGGAGCATCAATAGGAGCTATCTCTCACAATCAGTCGCCATTTTTTTTCCTCAGACAGTTATCAACCCACTCGCTGGCCTTCAATAGCGCCAGAAACAATGCTTTTCATCGGATGGGCCATTAAGCTCTCGGTAGTCGAACTATGTATTATTAGTAGGATGGCGACCTCCAAATATGGAGCCGATACGAATCGGAAGGTGTCCTGAAGTGGAATATGCATCGAGCGAGAAGAGAATTACCTTTACACCGAGTCTGAATTGTATTTCCATCGCGGGCAAAGGGCTTAAACTAAAGCCATGGTGCGGGTAACTGGATCACTTCCCTCATTCACCCGGCTGGCGCGGCTAAACACGTCGGCGCCTGTGGCCAATTTGCCTAAATCGCAAGGGCGGACCGTGGAGCTGGGTGTATGGCAGCCATACCAAGCACCAATCGCCAGCCCCCCGCCCCGCCACACAACGATACCACCCTCCCACAACCATTGTCCCTCGTCGGCTGTGCATTGTTTTCTTAGCCCCACACCCCTTCAGCACCAACCTCCACGTCCTCTCCCCTCACATATAGGAGACGCCAGACGACGGGAGGGGGCGGGAGATTACGATTCGTTGGAGGGGAGGGGTTGATAGAGGGAGGAGGGGGGATGAAAGAGGTTACGCAACAGTGCTGCCAACCTAAATACATCGCAGCTCGACTCCCGAGTTTCTACGGTAGAGTGGAAAATCTCCAGTCGGAGAATTTCACGCATCCGTGACGCATAAGTTCCGTATAGGTATAGGCATTATATTTCACATTTTACGCGTAACAAATACTTGGTCTAGTATTAAATCGCTGAAACAAAGATGAAAGGAATGAGGAAGGACTTTTATACCACTAGTGGAATGCACTGTTGTTCAAAAGTGAATAAAATATTTAATATCACTGTAATTTATAGAAGAGAGATGCGTTCACTTACTATTATGATAACATTATCGTACATGGCAAGATTTTGAAACATACAGCACAGTAATCTGATTATGTACCTGTAAGAAAATGCTAAATCATTTCTTTATAGGCCTTACCTTTATTAGCCTAGTTTTCATGGAATACAATATGTTTTAATGTAATTAAATGAAATACACTGCAATGCCAGAGAATAATGATGGATATTTTATCCTACAGAAACGTAAATTGAGCTAAAATTACATAAAATTATGAGACAATGGCCATTTTCAACACCTCAAACTCTTCCATTGTAAATGATGATAAAAGGAGTATAGACTATTCACACAACTCCTTCACATGGATATGATATCAAATGTATCCTGAATTATTTTATAGTAATCCCTTAGTTTTTACGAGCTTTAATGGCATTAGCCATGTTTCGAAGTAAATCAAGTACCTATTTTAAAATTTTATTGTATCATTCTTATTTATACGGTCTTATAAGACACCGCCATTACCTCAGTGACCTCTTTCACGAGGTAATAAATGTAGTAAGGAAGGCAATATTTGCCTCCAGGAAATGGTCATATTTTTATTAAGATACGGAACGAAAAAGGGGTTAAAAAAGATTCGGCGAAGGAAGGAAAATTTCTTAAGTTGGAAACCCTGGAGAGGAGGACACTATCTGAACCATTTACCACCAAACGGGAAACGGGGACACATCCCCGCTTATGCGAGAACCAATATAATCGGAATTGCTTTGCTTAGCCACGGTGTCCGGAGAACGGGGGTGGGTCGTTAGGAGCTAGGCAGGGTGGAGATTCGATGAAGAGAAGCGGAGGGTGGAAGTTGAGGCGGAAAAAAAAACATTCCCAACCCCCCTACGACCCCGACAATTTCGTACCCGACCAACCAGCCCTCACTTTGACCCGATGACTACACCCCTATCCCCCACACCGATCTCCAAAGGGTCGAGCATCGTCAAAAACTGCCAACCTATGAACCCATCATCGTCGACAAGGAACGGTAGTTTGAGGCCGGCATAAAGCTCGACCAAGACATTACGTCTCGCGCGAGATTGAAACATCCCCTTCCGACAGTAACGAAGCCCCGTGACGGAAGATGGGTAAACTTACCACCTCGCTGACCATTTAGGCCCGTGTTTTTTTTTATGGGAGGCTCTCGATGGAAGGTTAGTAATGAAAGGCCGTTAGACAATTATGTCGGTACGTTTAACGCCTTTCCGGACTCGGTCTATGAGTTGGTTCGAATGGGAGACTGACGTATCAGGTCGCAAACAATGGGGCAAAGACCATCTTCCGTCCCGGCCAGTAGTTTTTGCTCCGGTCATATCGAACCGGTCGTTAACGCATTATTCTCGTTTTATGAAACCAAAAGTTCCTGGAGGCAATGTCCATTTCCTCTGATCGACGACCCTCGTTACACTGTCCCCGTTTATGGGTTTCCCGAGAAATCCCAGAGTCTTTATGGAATCCTTCGCACGGACTACTTCAGGATAACCTTCCGAAGGGATTAAACCAACCAATAACTCCGCGCGACGCTTTTAATATACTCATGGGGGGGAGGGACTGGTTCGGAGGCGCCGTACCGAATCGGCGCTTTACAATTACGCGGAGAAGATTTTCCGCGGTGGTTAAAAACTTATAAGTGTGCCCTATGAGGTCATCTCCCTTAAGATGTTCATGGTTATGTGTTAAGGAACTTCCTGATCAATATGCGTGCGGCCACCGTTGTCAGATTTCTCTGTCTTACGATGGTCTCCCCCACGGGCAATTGGCGCGTAGATCAAAATCTGGCAATAGCGGACGTGTTCTTTCTTTTCACAGTTTTCACGATTTTAGCTCATGAGCCGCTATTTTAATAGTTGAAATAGGACCATTTTTGAGGCGCTACAAGGATTACATCCCATCATGAAACTTAAATTAATGAAAATCTTTATACTAATAAAACATAGCATCCATGTCCCAGACGTGACATGAACCCGTGGCCTGTTGGTTACCAAAAAAGCACTTTTCAGACTTGGCTACCTCGGGTAATTCGTTTCTTCCTCGAGCTTACTTGAGGAATATATCGACTCACTGGTCGATATATTCCTCAACAAGATTAAACGTTAATCTCGGTTATTTTCGGAACCTCGGGGACAAAAAAGGTTATGGAGTTTAACTATACTCGGTTTCTCCTTAGTCTCTATATGTTTAAAATATGAATAAAATATAATTTTATTCACGCTAGTCAAAATTTCAGTTGAAAATCAATGTTGGAAACGAAAGCTCTTTAAATGTCTACAGTGTGGTAATTGTGATACTCGGCATCTTATCGTTAGTTGATCAAAATTTTCAATAATTAATTTCTTTATGTGATGCAATAAAAGTAGATTTATTTCAACGAATATTCACTTAGTTTACATTTAACGCTTAATATCAACCATTTCCACGTACTTTTCCTTTGAAATGAACAAGAAAACTTGATACAAATGTTGTTCTGCTAAATGATAAGAAAAGTATGAATATTTTTCCTCTCCATCGTTTTATGCTATTTATGCTTCTGTTTAAAAAAGTAAACAATTTTTAATCTGAAAATAAAATATCTGTTCACTGGAAGTCGAACTCGGGGAAACGCATATGAAATGAATGAAAATAAAAACACAGCTGCATAACACTTCCATGTTCTTTAATCCAAGTGCATGCTAAAAAAGGTACTTCCCGTAAAATTATTTTTTAAAAATGAGTGAGGGAACGTATGCTTAAATACATTTTTAATTACTGTTGATTAGATATACGTAATTGGTTCTCAAGCGGAATTATTTTCATTTATCTAAACATTGGTAAACTGCTCTCATGAGCTCTTTTCTTTTTGTCTTCTGGGAGTGTTCTTCTATGTGATGAACGTGGATCTCATTGCGCATAAACACAAGGCAGAACATCACGAAAACTTTTAAATAAATTAAGGGTTAACCTAGTCAAATTCACATCCAAAAAAATGTGGTACATAAGACGAGTTAAAATTACACGCAAATTTTTCACAGGTTTCGAGAAGAGTTTTTATACTGGAAAAGTTAGGAAATGGCTATTGTTTCAGAAAGTAGTATTCCTAAGATTCATCTTAATGTACCTAATGTCATATATTAGCCAAATGCCATAGTGATAGTGGCTAGTAACCACTGCTGCTAGCGTTCACGTCGTGTGAGCGTTGATTCATTGATTTCTTTCGATGATCAAAAGTTTGGGAACTCTCACATTTACATCTACATAATACCCTGCACGCCACCGTAAAGGTGTGTGGCAGGTGGTGAATTCTCACCAAACATGCACTACATATCAGGCATAAAATAGGATTCATATTAATAGATATATTAGTCTAAACTTCACTATTTAAAAAAGATAAAAATAAGAAAATAAGCATGCAAAAACATGCTGTTAGTTGGGCTACATTCAAGTCCTTATACCAACTTGCAAATAACTATGCTATAAATTTATTTACTCGTATTGGACACATTTACCGCTGTTCATGTCCCTAATTGTACGAGGAAAAAAGGACATTTTGAATCTGTTAGTTCGGCAATCAATTTCTCTAATTTTGTGATAATGGTCCAGTCTACCAAAGTAAGTTGCGGCTTGCTAAATATTCATAACGTCATCAGTGAAAATATGGTCTTGGAATTTATTTAAGAGATTAAGCCTAAATTTCAACCTGCGATCTGACAATGATTCCATTTTAATTCATATAATAGACTGGTTACGCTAATATAGTTATCGTACTGTCCCTTTGCATATCTTGCCGATTTTCACAGCACACGTTAAAGTTCATTATCTTGGATGATTTCATAGGGATCTCATACACTGGCAGCATATTCAAAATAAGGTCTAAAAACAGAAATTCACGTGAAATTAAAGCCCACACCCCTATATCGTTGATGCTACCCAGACAGCAATAAGAATGGGCCTAAGCTGCATGTTAGCAGTGATCAAAATAATGCAAATCTTGCAATCCCCACGAAAAACATGATTTATGTGTGAGCACTTAACCTTTTCTCCGATGCTCTTGTGACGTGTTATTGAACGACCTTGAATATTATAATCTTAAAATACATCTCGTTTCGGACGGATACGAAACAAAACGGATCCTTATTGTACCAAAGGCGGCTATATAATCTCGCGATCTCTAGGTTTCATATCTTCAAAAATCAAGAAAAGATTAGCTCAGAGATTTAAAATGATGCTCTAAATGTCTTAATACGATTTTTCCGTTTATATCTCGAATCATTAAATAAGGTCAGGTACTTATACTTGGCAGTGACGGTGGGTTATGCGATAAATCACAACGGTTATAATTTAAAATCACCGTTTTCCATTGTCAAATAGAACGAATAAATTTTAACTCACCGCAGTTGGAGAGAATACATTAGCTAATCTTTACAAAACCATCTGGGACATGCACTCTACAGGAGAAATTCCAAGGGACATCGAGAAAAACATCATTATTCCTATTCCCAAGAAGAAGAGAGCGGAGAAATGCGAAAATTTTAGGACTATAAGCCTGACGACACATGCATCGAAGATATAGACATGGGTAATCTACAGAAGAATAGAACGAAAAGCAGAGGAGTTCCTGGATGATGATCAATTCGGATTCAGGAAAAGTAAGGGTACAAGAGAAGCAATATTGGCCCTTCGGCTGCTCATTGAGAAGAGAATGGAGAAGAACAAACCGACCTTCATTGAATTTGTGGATTTAGAGAAGGCTTTTGACGACGTGGATTGGGAGTTAATGCTTGGAATTCTGAAGGGAATTGGAGTGTCCTACAATGACCGAAGAATTATACACGGTCTGTACAAAACCCAAGTAGCTCCGATTAGATCTGGACCCAGCTGTGAAGAGGCAAGAATAATTAAAGGAGTGAGACAAGGCTGTACATTGTCTCCTAAAATTTTTAATGTTTACATAGAGAGCCATCAGTGAACTCAAAAAGAAGTCTTCTGGAGTGACTCTCCACAGAAAAAAATTAGCATACTGTATTTCGCTTATCACATGGCACTCAAAGCAGAGACAGAGGGATCTGAATAAGAGTCTAATAACCATGGATAGGACATGGCCAGATATCAGCTGAAGATAAATAAGAAGAAGATTAAGTGTGCAGCAAGAAAGAAGAGGCCAAAACCAATATCAAACTAGGAAAACAAAAAGTTGGAGGGATGAAAGAGTTCTGTTAACTAGGAAGCCGAGTAACCAACGATGGACTAAGCAAGAAAGAAATAGTTAGAAGAATAGCGCAGGCAAAGAGGGCATTCTATGAAAAGAAGAATCTACTTACGGCTGGACACACAAGAGTAAAAAAAGGAAGCAGTTCATCAGAACATACATTTGTAGCATGTTTCTTTACGGCGTTGAGGCATGGACGATGACAAGAACGGAGAAGAAAAGAGTAGAAGCATTCGAAATGTGGTGCTGCAGAAGAATGATGAAGATTAAAAGGATCTATCGAGTAAGTAACGAGTAAGAGTAACTAAGTAACTAACGAGTAACTAAAAAAAGTGGGAGAAAAGAGATGTCCGCTGAAAACTCTAAAAAGAAGAAGGGACAACTTAATTGGCCATATATTGAGACACGACGGTCAGATGAAGACTATCGTCGAGGGAAAAGTGAACGGGAAGATTGGAAAAGGCAGGCCTAGTATGAGATACATGGATCAGGTTGTTAAGGATGTAAAAGAGAAGTATTATGTCACAATGAAATGGTTAGCCGATAGAAGAATCGAGTGGAAAGCTTCGTCAAACCAATCCTAGGAATGTCAACCAATGATAATGATGATGTTGTAGTTTTCTCATTCACTTCGACCCTTTCGTAGTACCAAATGGTAATATCTATGGCGGATCATCTTTGACATTGTTTCAAATCTCGATATAATCATGATTGCGAATTTGTTTAAAATTTATAATGTTTAGGTTAGATGGTGCTGAATGAAGTGACTCGCAAAACAACTTTTACGGCATCTAAAAACTCGAAGAAATATAAAAGAGCAGGCTTGAGAAATAGTGTCCTGGGCAAGTGGATAGGCGTTTGATGAATGCATAAACTAATATAAAAGTCATCACTGAACACCAATATCTTCAGGTTGGAATCGTTTTTAACTAGGGCTAGGTTTAGATTTTATTACATTCAAACCTCCCTCAACGGACACCTCCGAATAGCAGACGGCTCCAAGAAAGAAACAGTGTTTCAGTCCTCGGCAGCAGAACATGGAGGCATATGGAACTAACACCTCTAAAAAGCGGACACTAACGGACGCAGGCAACAGAATGAGGCAGTTTTCCTTCAATTGGCTCCATTAACGGACAAACTCCACGAGCTGTGAATATTTATCGCCCCTGAATAAAAAATAACATTAAGATTAAATGAAGATTAAATGGATCGACCAAGTGACAAACAAAGAAGTCTTAAGAAGAGTGGGATAAAAGAGAAGCCTGCTGAAAACTCTAAGAAGAAGGCGGGATAACTAAATCGGCCATATCTTAAGACACGATGGCCTGATGAAGACGATTGTTGAAGGACAAATGGATGGGAAGAATGGCAAAGAATGGTCTCGAGTAAGATAAAAAGGTGATGAAGGATGTAAAAGAGAAGAAATACGTAAATATGAGGAGATTAGCCAGTAGAAGAACTCGGTGGAGAGCTGCGTCAAACGAATCTGAGGATTGATTTTATTTCATGATTTCATCCATCCATCGAAGTTCTCCACTTGATCCAATTTCACTCCTCGAATTGTTATTTTGCCTTAAGCTTCTCTCTTCCGCACACTAGGATTTTAGTTTCCTTCTTGTTGATGCTCATATTATATTCTTGAAATACTTGGTCCATTGAGACAGAGATGCTTGCGGGTCCTCTCGACTTTCTGCTTCAACTGCGATGTTATCAGCAAACGTTAGCATGTTTATTTATTCGCCATTCACCTTGATGCCCTTGATAACAATTACCTCTGCGTCTCTTATAGCTTCTTCCAGGTATATAGTGAATAACGCTGGGGAGAGTTTGCATCCTTGTCTGACTCCTTTATTTATTTTGGCTACCAGCTTCCTTCTGTCCTTCATTCGCATTGTAGTGACATGGTTCTTGTAGAGGCTAAAAATTATTCTTCTATATTTGTAGTCTATTCCAATTGCTTCCAGTATCTTGAACATGTTGTTCCATCCGACGTTGTCAAAGGCATTTTCCAAGTCCACGAATTCCACATTCAACGGCTTGTTTACGAGTATAATTTTCTCGGCCAGTATCCTTAAGCTGAGTATTGCCTCTTAGCTCCTCGGTTTATCCTGAATCCAAATTGATTTTCCGAAAGATTCCCTTCGATCTTTCCTTCCATTCTTCTATTAATTATCCTAGTAAGTATTTTCGATGTCTGTGACACAAGGTTTAATGTTCAATGTTCGATTTCATAATGATGATGATTTTATTTCATAATTTGTTGTCATAAGGATTTATTGTTCAAAGATTGAAAAAATGGCAGTATAATGAAATGCATTAAATGCATTTATAATCTAATTCGTCCTAGTTATTGTATTTAAAAAACTAAATAGTCTAAATTCCAGCCCCCTGTAAAAAGCGGACTCCTCTCAATAGTGGACAGTTTTTCCTGTCCCCTGCATGTCCACTATTGGGAGGTTTGACTGTATTATTATTCAATCGGCTTTGGAGAGTTTTGATGGGTAATTTATTCTTTCCACAACACCAATCTCTCTTACTATGTTGTCCTTTGGTCCGCATACTTTCTACACACCCTTATTCCATCCATACTACCCGTTCTACTCCTCCTTCCACCTAAATTTCTGATTTATCTCTCCATCAGGTCCTTCAAAACTCCCTCGCCGCCTAAACTTGGTTCTTACACTCACTCTATCTTCTTCTAATCTTCTCAATCTACTTTCTATCCCCCGTAATTACCTACCTCCAGCACTTTGAAGTTCGTCTTTCTTTCTGCCGACCCAATTTCCCCCAAGTCCCTCCGCACTCACATCTTAAAAACGGTAATAATATAATCGTAATCTTCTCTTTAACGGTAATTAATAGTAACGGTAATCTTCTCTTTACAAAGAGTCTGTTCCCTCACCATACGGTGCCACGCCATATCAGACTTTTCGCCAGTCTTACTATCCAAACGTCCCTCTTTACATCACAATTATAAGAGGGAATAGAGTAACTAAGGGAAGTGTTACGAGCTTGACTAGATAGCGATTAAGTATGTAAAAAAATAGCCACAAAAAGGGAATTAAAGCTGAATTGGGGAAGTGCAAAAGAATAACGCTAATCTAATGACTCCATCATCAGAGAAGTGATTGACTGAAGGGCGGATGGAAATAAAATTCTGATGAAAACTCTGAAAAGAGACAATGATGATCATTTTGCTACACCACTTTAATCATATTGGTCTGATGAAGATAGTCATGGAGAGTGGATTGAATAAATACCTAGTAAGAAAGGCCTCGGAAGAGATATAAGGGGTTTAATTGTTCCTAGGAGTTTAATAGTTCCTAGTGCCAACTCTGTACGTATGCATAGGAGAGCATTTATCTATGGTAGAGATTTTTTCAGGAAACCATGAATAGTTGCTTGAAATGCGGCATCAGTACCTACTAGACTCCTATTAACAAAAGGAGACAAGTAGTCCAAGCTTTAGCGTCCCATCCAACGTACAGAGAAATGAACTCAACTCAAAGTCAGCATTCAGGTAGGGACCGATACGATAGTGAAAATTGGCATCAGACGGGATTCAAACCCTGACCCGCAGGGAACCTAAGTAGGATTGATGTCTCGTGATGATAGGAGCAGAAAAGAAGCCCGGAAAATAATTGCATCCTATATCCCTTCAGGGATTCTTTCTGTACCCGATATTTCCCACGCCCTTTGCCGGCCCTGTTTGCTGAAAGTGACCCCTATTCTGCGAAGGACAAAATGGACTCCGTCGCCGTAGGTAGGGTCCTGGGGCCTCTAGGGTGGTTAATTCACTTCCCGCCGTAGCTCGTGGCAAAGTCGGAGGATCGATATTTGTTGCCGATCAACCCTCTCCTCTTCCATCCCCTGTGATTTTCAACCAGCGAGGGGCCGCCGCCGAGTTAGTAAAGGCCTTGCTCCCACGGATGTTCCCCGGCCAACTTCCCCAAGGGGTAAAAAAAAATAACGCTCCATCTCCTTCCGTCCACGTGCGAACACCCAAGCGAGTCTCCGAGAAGTGATCGAAACCGACTCTTCAATACCGCCCCTCACTAATCCCAATGCCTCCCTTCCCTTCCAAACCTCGAGAGAACGTCACCCACAATGCAAAGCTCCCCTTGCCAAAGCTCCCATCGCCTTCCCACCAGTTTTACGACACCCAGACGTGGACACACAAGAGGTTCCCCTCAACAAATGCCCCCCACCAATATCCCACCACTCCTTCCACGCACCCAGATCCTAATTACGCCTCACCCCAGCCTCAAAGCCGACTTCCTACCAGGGATGGGGGGTGGTGTGAGGCAAGTTGGTGATTCTGCCACGCCCCGAACGAGAGCTCAGAAGACAACAATACTCCCTCCCCCCTCCCCTTCCGTATTTTAACCCCTGCCAAGAGGATCCTCCACCCCTTAAGTACACAAGCCTTGTGCGGATGAGCCTTGCGCTCTACGTTTGACAATTTTACGACCACCCGCGTGTTGGCGCTTGTGAAAAGCCGAGTTGTTGGTACGTGTGCGTGTGGGGTAGGGGGAACTGGAGCAATGGGGAAGTGGTAGGAGTGGATCTGGGCGAGACTAATTGAAATGCTGACGTACGAGCCTTGTCTGGGCTGGAGAGGGGTGGGGTAGCGCCGTGCCTGGACCAATGGGAGCGCTCCCAGAGCGCTCGGCACGCCCCCAGCTGCCGCGTCGATTGGGCGTGGCTCGTGACCGCGCATGCGCAGTGTGTCCTCCCGAATGACTCCCCAGCGAGACCTTTCTGGGGGTGGGGGTAGGAGCTGGAAAGGGAGAAAGAAGGGATGTTGAGGAGACCGGTGGAGAACAGTCGGAGTTCGTCCTTTAACACGACAGCACCTCAAACGGACTCCAGTGACTGGAGCGAATCCAGACAGTGAAGGGGAGATAGTCGCGAGAGCCGGGAAGAAGGATACAAGCTATTTTTCCCGTCACGTTTTATTTTCTCCCGTGACTTCGACTCAAGAGAGCGGACTTGTTGATTTCCTTTTTGGTTCCGAGTTCGGAGAGGACTTGTGGGACTGGACACGTGTTTTTTTTTCTTTTGCTTCTCATCCGTGATCGCCTCCATCTGCCCGGACCGGTTTCGCCAATCGCGGTGCTGTTCGTCGTGGTTGGAAGCGGTGGATGGGAGATGGCAGCACTGTGCGCGATGAGCGAAGCTGAGACGACCCACGCCCAGAACCCGGACGCCTTGGCCGGTAAGTCCTGTTTTGTTTTCTACTTTTTTTTCAACTTTCCCAAATCATGCGCAGTTTCTACTCATTCCCCATTCTCCTCCACTTGTCAATCTCTCCGCGAAAACCTTTTTCTACACTCTGAGCTCTTACCTTCACCTTTATGCAAACTTGGATAAAATGTGTTTTCTCTAAAAGCCGCACACTTCACCCAGAAATGGGCGAAGAGAAATCGCGAAAGCATTAGGTTTCTGTCCTAATAGTTAAGGATCGAATCTTGTCGGAACTTACTTGCGGATCCCATTTCAGTGGATAAGAATTCCAAGTTCAGTTCTTAGCCCGTCGGATCGGTCGTAAAGCTGCGGGTCCTTAGACGCCTTCCTAAAAGGAAAGTCAATGCCGACGTCGGGCCTCTCCAATTTAACTCCAAACACCTCTTATTCCGTATCTTAGAAAATCCTTTCGGTCTTTCAGAGCGAGACAGACTTGAAACCACTGCCTTTTTTATGGCTTAGCGAAGCGTATTTTTCTAAGCGTCAAATTAGACATTGAGAGGTAGCAAAGCCGCTGGATTTGCACACTCGTTTTTGGGTTCAAATCCCGGCAGTTAATCCATTGCAATTTCTATTCGAGCTTTTCACACTCGGTACTCCGTCCGTTGCATAGTACGTCAAGCTGTTTACACTTAGGCAACCTTGTATGCCGCTGCCGACGTTGGTTTTTTCTTAGGTACCCTTCTCCCTAATCCATTTCTAGACATTTTTTCAACGGTATTTGCCGTCTTTAAAAGAGAAACGGAGTAGAAATTCCACTGTTTATCCCCGAGTGTGTTTATGGACATATGAGTAGATAATATGGATTTAGTGTCAACTGTATCCAACACATCTTTATAGTGGTTCATGACTTTAAACCGAGCTCATGACTGAGGGAGAAATGGCGCTTGGATCATGAGGAATAAGTAAATCTGCAAGTGCGAGTCCAGAACGGCGATACACTGACGTGGTTAGATACTTCTGTAATTGCTTACGACAGACAAAACCTCAGATTTTCCACCATATGTTGAAGAAGGTATTAGATCGAACACTTTACAGCAACTGAAATCGTCCAGTTCATTCAGCAATTGACATTACATTTATGCGGTAATTTCTTTCAGAGGCGAGTTAAATCATGCTCAAATAATATCACGCATTGCATAGCCAATGCCATCGCAACACTTAGTGATTCGTCTCTGCTAGATATTCATAGATCCGTAACATTTTAAGACGATCAATTGAGCACAAAAAATAGCTACATATGTGTATCCCGACAAGTAAAAAACATATTACCTATATGTGTTTATAATTTCACGTCACTAGGGAAATGATAGAGATTTTGATGTTAATATAAATCACATCATCTGGTTATTTTCCATTACTTTTTACTTAAGCTCTACTAGATTGAGGTATGCATTTTGAAGGCAAACGGATTGAAACTTGAGAATGGTGTTATATTCTCAAACTATGGTTGGAAATTTCATTTAAAAATACAAAGTGTATTTCATACGTTCCCCTTGTGCATTCATCATCATTGGTTGTCGCTGAGATGTGGAATCTGTATTAATTCCTCTCGTTGATATGGCTGGGGCTATAAATTTTGAAGTCACATTGTTTTTCCACGCGCAAGAACTGTGTAGATGTGGTATTTATAGCTTTCATTCTTTATTTAATACTGATAAAAGCTAACCGATTACCGTCTCTGTGAAGTATGCGAATTCTTGAATGGTGATAAATACGCTCAACTAATTTGGTCGGAACTTTCTTTGATTAATCTGCTCTATCTACCGCCTCCCGTTTCATGTGCCATCGATGGGGGTGTCGCAAGTAATAATCGGCAGACTGCGTGCCTTCCGAGCATCACGATTGCGTATCGTCTGCAGCTCTTTCCGATGCCTTTGTACTTTGCCGCCGGCACCAATTTGCGATTGCGCCGGCTGCCCGTGTCCGTGAAGTTACCCTCCTGATATCTGCGGGTATGGGTGGGAAGGAAGCATTGTTGGAGAGGGAATTTACTTAATTGAGACAAGAGAACTTAATTTGCATCCTTCTTCGAGTCGAGTTGTCGTATGGTCTACAAGAGCTGAGAGATTGAATAGTTTTTCAGCCGCTCTGCTAATGTCTTGCAGAAAAGTAATCATCATTCATAGCTAAATGAGATACTAGCAGCGCACGAAGATGTCATTACTGGTTAGCGTGACTCGCTTCTTATTATGCCGCAGGTGGGATGGGCACTATCATTTATTGTGAATGTCAGAGGAAATAGCTGAATGAAATATCTTCTACATATTCAAAGATTTCAACATACCTTTTCTATTCATGTCCGCCAGATACTATTCTAGTGTTAGTTACCTTGTACTGATATAGGTAATTAATCCTCAAATACGACAGTAAACGACTATTGCTTCTGAAACGCTTTTACTCTTAAGTTCTTAACATCTCTGCCAATGATTTCACTTATTTAGTTCAGGGAAGACAAATTCGTAAAGTAATTTTCCTCCCATGAATTACCGATAAGAATTATCGCACTGAAATCCCTCATTTATTATTGCTCCAACTCAATTAATTATTCTGGTTGGCCTCTACGAACGTCTGCCATCGAAATACATCTAGCTCATTTCCATTCAAAATGGGTGCTTTAATGGGCTCCTACTATAATTACTGCGATGGCATACTGATATGGCTTTGTTCTTATGGGGAGGGCGATTTCAAGAATGTAAATTTCACTGTGGGTCTTACAAAACTATACCCTGTTTTGTGACACCCTCGCGAACCCAGATGGATTTGCTGATGACCCGCAGGATCGAATTAATTGCCCGCATTCTGCTTTCGTGAAACAATATCATTGAAGCAGCGATCACCCTTATGGGTTTCGCATGTGAAATTTATTTCAGTCACGGTACTTAATTTCCCCAAAATTACGATGGGTGTGAGCCTTGGACCTCCACTCATTAGACTCGCTCACTGGGGTACTATTCGGTTTTGCTACGTGACGGACTTCCCTACCGCACTTAGAAAGATGTATCCAATCGATCCAGTGAGCGTAAAAAGAGCAAAAAATAGATTGACTACGCTTCACCACCCAGTCAGTAGGCCAACGATCCAATCATTGGGTTCATCATAATTGGTCATCAATCCTCAGATTGGTTTGACGCAGCTCTCCACTGAGTCCTTCTATCAGATAATCTCTTCATACTTACGTATTTCTTCTCTTTCACATCCTTCATCACTTGTTCCATATATCTCGCACGAGGCCGCCTTTGCCATACTTCCCGCCCACTTGTCCCTCGACGATTGTCTTCATCAGGCCAGCATGTTTCTTCATGTGACCGATTAAGTTGTTCCGTCTTCTTCTCAGGGTATTCAGAAGACTTCTCTTTTCTCCCTCTCTTCATAAGGCTGCTGTACACGATACAATTTTTTGTACAATTTCTTGTACGAACACTTGTATAAACTGAATGAAATTGTACGTTTGTCTAAATGGAATTAGAACGGGTTCTATTTTTCGTACAGTCATTTAGACATTTGCTCAAGTGCTCACACAATTTGCCGCTTTACACGGTACAATTTCCTCTTTCCAGCGTTTGTAAGTAGGAGTTCCTCGTTACTTGCTCAGTCGACCCATTTAATATGCATTCATTTGGGTTACAGCATCATATTTCTCCTCAAATTCGTTCGTAACAATAACTTCTTAAAGTTCATGTATATTTTTTCCAAGCCTCTCATCTCTTATTTCTGGCGAGAGATGCTCACGAGCACTCATACAACCGTGGGCCCGGCCAATTTTCTGGAGATTGCCCCCGCGGAGACGGGCCCGGAACCTTTTGGGATGTTCACGGCCCGGTCGCGTGCTGCCCGGTATTTCACGCCCCGCGTCCGTCGGCACGGACCCCCGGGCCACACGAATGAGGAGAGGAACGGGCGCCCTTCTCGCTCGTGGAGGGAAATAAAAAATAAAAACTTCCTTGCCGGCTGTAACCCCCCCCACCAACACCGCTCCTCGCACCTTATCATCGCCGCGGGGTTCCGTTGTATCGCCACCACCTGCTCAACCCCTCACTCCGAATCCAGCTACCTCTTTCCCCGCTCACACGGCACGCCCACCCTATCCTGGCCGAAAAAAACGACGCCAGCCCTCACCCCTTTAGCCAGACCAGGACTTATATGTAACCATATATATATAAATGTGACCGTAAGAAGAAGAGCTCCACCCTTCACGAGCATCATGGCACCCCCGGAAGCTTCCCCTAGACGAGTGGTGCCACCGGAAAGCCTCCCTGCGGCACCACCCTTATACACGCGCACCATCCCCGCTCACGAGCAAGGGTGGATACAAATTGCTTCTCCCTCTTCAGCCGTTTTTTTATTCTTTTCCTCTCGACGTTATTTTCAACTCAGTTGGTCCACCCGATCCCCGGAGCAAGCCTTGGCAACACATTGCAGAGTGGAATGTAGATGATGTTTGCAAAACATGCAAGACTGCTCGAGGACTGATTTTTTGAAATAAATAGAACAGGTTAAAAATTCAAAAAATAAAAAGAAATTGTGCTCTTGATTCAATCATATTTCATTTATCATGAAAACAACTTCAAAATCAGTGTTGCTTGTAATTTCAAACAAACAGCACTTTAAATTTTCCACAAAATTTAACTTTCTGCAAAAAGAGCGAATTCTGCTTGTTAAAACATGTTCCCATTCCCCCATATCAAGCCTGAATCGGTTCAAATCCTTAGTAATGTTTCACCACCACATTTGCATCCTTCCGATGCCACCCAAGGAAGGCATTTCATTCTACTCTACCTTTATCAAGCTATTATGCCTTAGTTATCTGTCCTGTATCCTTTTCGTGATATCTTTATAATAAGGTTATTCCAAATCACATGGTTAATAGGATCATTCTGTCCAACCCTTTTCTTAGGAGTTTGGTTATGTCACAATGATTCTGTATGTTTCATGAAAACTTTGTCTAAAGTTGATTATCCCGCTTGGCTTTGGTGCAATACATCCCGACTTCGATGATAAACAGCGCTAGAGACGTTATACTCATTGATTCCCTTACGAAATTAACAATTTTGGGCCGGAAAATTAACATTTAAACCGCTCGTCTTGCCATGATAAGTTTCAGAGTAGTGTTATCACATACAGATTTGAAACATAGGTATTTCCACTTACTACAGCTTCGAAACTATTATATGAACATTTAATTGATACTCAGCTGAATTGAGTAATTTATGACACAGCATGCGTGCTTTCTGGACCTTGGATAACATTTTATTTTCTGCTAATTGAGTTTCAGCTCGCTGGAAAACGTATCATGTCACTTCGCAGGAGCCAAATATGAATGTGGTTAGAGAACATCTGCATGAAAAACTAAACGAGATTTCGTTGAATCCATCTATCATGATGAATGAGAAAGGCATCCTCCTCAGTGGCTGATGAAAAGGAAGAATAGAGATTAATTCCCTTCAGTCACGCTACTCTCTGCTATTTTAAACCAGGTGCTTTGGTTAAATGAATACAGTGATTTATAATTCAAAGTAATTACTCTCCATCGGCTATTAATTTGCGTAATGCTCTATGTGAGCTAAGTAAAGGGTTGGTTTTTCATTGACTGATTCGTTTTCTTGAGTCCAACGAATTTCTGCCAACTTACTACTTACGGCTCAGCTAAAATTAGTTTGATGCTGGTCAAATGATATGCAATCCATTACTTGTTCAATTCCAAGCTAATAATTATCATTAATTGTTTGGGTTTTGAATCAGGCTGGACGAAAGAAATGGCAACAATAATTAAGTAATCAAGTATCGTCCTAATATGAAGTTTTTTTTATTATTATGTTCTACATGAATATTATATTAGCCATATTTTACATGAAATATTAGTCTCTTCACTCGAAATAATCTAAAAAATTCCATTTCTTGTTGAAATATGCCTAAATTATTATTTGGAGTACCTACCATTTCGAAATTTGAAACATTGTTGACAAAGATACTTAAGTGTCAAGTTCAATATTTGAGTGTGAAGTTCGAGAAATTTCTTCATAGCCGAGTTGAAAGTATGCCTGTCAAGCCGGAAAAACGAATGGAACAATGAGATCATTTGAATTGAAAGCTTTATTCCTGCCATAATTAGAATATTTTGTACCCGACTGAGTACTCCAAATAAAATGCCCTCCACACAGCAATCATTTTGGAAACGGTATTTGCCTTAAAATTCATCATACCACCGGGATTCGAACCTCGATTCTTCGACACAGGAGGAAGAAAAGCTATAGTCACAATCGCCTCCCATAACGAGGGCCCGCGTTCGAATACCGGCAGCGGGTGATTTTGAATTTGCATACCGGCCTTTCTTGTGTGATTAATGGAGAGTACTTAAAGTTCAGCACTCCGTCTGTCGTATAGGACGTTAAACCAATTTTGTCTTTCTCTAAAATTAGGCAAATGCCGACGCCAGGTTTCTCTCCGCCCATCCTCTGTTTCCTTAGCCATATTACCTCTCGGATCACTCCACTGTTCTAAGTGGCAAAAATGACCTTAGGTGTCAGTCACCTCTCCCGGATAACGATTACAATGTTAGTGACAAAAAATACAAGTTCTACCATCCAGTCACCGTCATGTACGTAGCCAGGGAGTCTTTTGGTGCTTCAACCCCCGAAATTTTTTCCCAATAATTTTGTTGTTCTGATTTAAGCAGTGAACTTTACCAGTGAGAAGAGATAAGTGTGTGCACTGTAAAAGTAAATACCAAGCACTGAAAGTTTAGGGAAGAGATTTGTAACATGTCGGCACCGAATGGGCAAGGCTGATTTGTTTCAAGCTACGCAAGACTTAGTCCCCCCCGATGCAAATTTCTGACTTCGTGCCTGGTCACCGTAAGGAATCAGCTCAGCTTGCGAGCACCCAATCCACCCGCACCAATTGCTCCAGACTGTTTAAAGGCACTGGGAGCAAATCAATCATTGAGGCGTCGGGATCTGAATCCATCGCTCCTCGTCACACCTTGCGCTCAAAAGGCTGTTAGTTGGCATTGGTGCGCCTAAAGGATTATATGCGTCCACGGCGGCGCATCTGGAAGCCGTTTCACGGGCCATTTGGGCCGGGCCGTCTGCGGCTGACGGTGGTGTTCTCGCCCTTGGGCCAGTTTGAACTCCCGACACCGCATTAATGTTTCATGATCTGCGACGTTCCGATCGATAGATCACCATCGGCCCACGAGCTTCCCCTCAACCCTACGCCGGCATCTGCCGCTCGCTCAACACGGTAGGGACGGAAAGATGGGCGAGATATAGGTATCTATACGCATGGCTCTCTCGAGATTCCAAAACTAGATTGAATCTATCCCTGAGGGGTAATATCAAGGGTAATATTACGACTAAAGCTGCAGATGTGGTGAATGAACATAGGAAATAGATAAAAGGAACGTTTACACAAGTTTGCAGGGCGTGTTTCGGTCACTTCCGTCAACGCGACGAGAAGAAAGAAGCAACGGGTTAGAAATATACGAATGAAATAGTTGGGATACTTCTTCATTTCATTAATTTTTATTCGCACAAATATCTTCCTCAAAGTGTTGGCTAAAGCCCTATTTTCTCCCTTCTACATAAGAGGTGAGGAGAAGATGTAAACCTACGCTTAAGAAAATACCATCTTTCTTTACTTGCGGGTATTACTTTAATATTGAAATAAAAAAGTACTGCAAATAAAAAGAATAAACACCAATGGGTTCGTTCTTTTCTTCCAACTGTCTTTAAAGCTCTATATTCGTTTTTAAAAATTCTAACAAATCTATTTTTGGTACAATACATTGTGCAGATAGTTTCCCTACGATCATTTTTGCATTTCACCAACGATCATGTCATTATTTTATCTTTATATAAAAATGTTTTACCAAATCGGTATGATAGAAAAATTCCTGCCTTCTACTCCGATACATAAACCCTTCATAATTAATGTACCGTCCTAAAATAATACGATTTTAAATGATTTTCACTCTTTTTCTTCCGGGAGCTATGGCGTTCTTTTCGCTTCCGTGACCGCTTCCTGTTTTGAGAACAGATGCGCCCGTTGTTCCGTTTCTTCATTTTTTCCTTTCCTCCCTGTCTCGTACGTCGAGAGACAACCAGTGCCTCAGGGGTCAGGTCAAGATGGGCAGAGCATATACGGCGGGGGATAGGCCATAAGGACTCGGTCCTTCCCTCTCTTAGCGCTTCCGATAGCGAAAAGGGCCAGGATTTGGAGTGGCCCTCGAGTTTTGAGTGGACCCAGGGTTTACACCGCTTCAGGGGGTGTATACCCTCGTTCCCCTCGTCTGCCCAAGTGTTTGGTTCCAAGGCCTGCGGAATGCAGGTGTTCCATCCCCTCAACGTTGAAGAAGTAGCAGTGGTAGAATAAGGTTTCACGGCCAAACTAAAAAATCTATATAGCACCGCAAGAAGCATGACAACTCATCTTAAGAACACAAGCTCAATTCTCAAGGCGGTATACATCTGCGAACTCGGCTGGTGACTTACTGACTACCTTGACCGCCTCGTTTGGCAATACAAAGTGATCTAAAGAAGATAGTAAAGATAACTACTGCTTAAAAATGCACGACAAAACCTGATGAAATACGTTGAAGATGACTAAATTATCCGTGGACAAACCCTTTAATTTTTTACATCAACTCGAGTTTTAATCGCAATGTCTGCAGTACTAATAAACGTTGCGAAATCTACTACAGTGTTTTACCCACTTCTCTCATCTCCTTTCAGTAAAAACGCCTAAATCATTAAAAGAAAGTATTATTGCACGTTTCTCGATTATAAGTATATTTTCGGAACCATTGCAAAAGTGCTTCAAATCCAAACTTCCATTCATGGAATAAAAATTTATGTGATTCAAAGCTTCCAAAATTAAAAAAAAAAATATTTTGTTTAACTAATTGAATATGTTGTGACTTATTTGCTGTTCTAGAGCTCGTCAATTGTTAAATGACACTTCTCTAACTCTATTTCTTAGTGACAAGAGACATTTGAAATTCAGCTTATTCTATTTCTATAATTTATTGCTGCATTATTGTTGAGGCATAATTTTCACATTCTTCTCTGTCGCATTGCTCGCAGGTGAAGACGAGGAAAGCTCCACCCTCCTGACACCTCCACACACTCCTACAGCCGTCCCCGAGCACCAGATGCAGCACCACGCGCCCGCACCACCGCCTGGAGCCCTATTCTCCTTCCCCTCCTCCCACCCGCACCACTACCCGCCCTCCCCGCAGCAACAAATGCCACCGCAGCACCACCTGGACATCACCGTGGACGGCATGCCGCAACCCGGCCACCACCACCACCATCACCACGTGCACCAAGCGCACCACATGCACCATCCCCACGCGCACCCGATGGTGCCCGCACCGCACGGGAGCAGAGCAGCGGCCGCCGCGGCAGCCGCCGCATACTACGGGGCCGTGATGTCCCAGTGGGTTCGGCTGTACGGGGGTGCGGGCAAGGCGGGCGAGAGCGGGCCGTCGGCTCCGGCGCCCGGCGCGGCCAATGCCACTGCGGGTGGGCCCCGGAGGCCCCAAGGATCGTCGGGCCACGCCCCATCGCCCAGGCCCAAGAAGCAGTTCATCTGCCGCTTCTGCCAGCGGCAGTTCACCAAGTCGTACAACCTGCTCATCCACGAGCGGACGCACACGGACGAGCGGCCCTACTCGTGCGACATCTGCGGAAAGGCGTTCCGGCGGCAGGACCACTTGAGGGACCACAGGTGAGCATCGATCGAACGATATCCTTGGCACGAATACATCAACCCTTCTCTCCCTCCAGGACGTCGATAATTGAATTTTACGCCCGATATGTATCGAGGGATACGTCCTTCATTCTTTTCAGATTATTATCTCAAGGCTTTCTGCTCAGTTAGGATTGTCTAGTGATGAACCCGACAATGACGTTATCAATTACAACATTCCGTATCACTTCATGCGTATCGTATAGAAACAATTTCAATCAATGATATACTCCCTTAACGTATATGCTACAATATCCAAATCGGGTATTATTATCATAGAATATATTATTGGTGTATAAATGTTTTGGTACTAAGCTATTCAATCATTAGTACTCCTTTCTGTATTGTTTACCTGGCAACTATTAGGTTGAGGATATATAATTTTTTGTGACAGGAATCTGGCACCAATATATATAAATGAAATCTACCATAAACTCCCAGAGTACCAATAAAAAAAGTAATCAGTAGATTTCTATCTACACATTTCTATCGATTGAAATGGCCTAGATGTGATGCCAGGTTTTGCTCCTTATAGTATTTATTTCAAGAAGTACATCGGAGTCTCAGGGTGAAATATTAGAGCAATAGGCAACGCACCAGTTGACATTGCAGAATTTAACAAGTTAAGGCACCCGCGATATCATGAGTGCGTTTTACATGCTACAAAGCTGTTCAAGTATGTTTTCTTTCTAATGTCCCTATGATATTTATGAAACTTTATAACCTTCGTAAGGAAAGAAACTTGATATATTTAGGTATTTCCTATCACAATTCGAACGAAATGTAAAATAAATCCAATAACCTTCCCTGCCGTCCTTTCGAATGACTCTGCCCTAGATGGCACTTTGTAACACTATCGTTTATGAAGTTCAATGTGTTTGTCAAATATGTTTTCCTAGTTGTTTCAAGATATTTCGTGAATTATCGAGAAGGAATACAGTGAGATGTGGTGGAATTGGAATATGATGAGTGAAATTAGATTGTAAACGATCTGAAGGTGCTATACTTCATCAAATCCTAGATTAAAAGGTTGTTATGAAAATTTTCATTTCATGGAAGTATCATCATTTGATCAGTTTAACTTTCAGGAAATTTATATGCCTAACCTTTTTGGAAAGTTATGGCTTTGACCTATTCATTTGGTTTTCATAAATATTCTGGGGAACGTAAATGAACTCATTGATGACTTCGTATTCACCCATTTTGACTTGTCGGTTCACTTTAGTGATTTTTTCTTAAAAACTACTATTTTTGTCAAAGAGTTTTTTTAGCATCATTAAAGAAATCTAATCAATTGACTCCCCTCCTTCCAGGTACATCCACAGCAAGGAGAAGCCGTTCGTGTGCGGGGAGTGCGGCAAGGGCTTCTGCCAGAGCCGCACCCTGGCCGTGCACCGCATCCTGCACCTCGAGGAGTCCCCGCACAAGTGCCCCGTGTGCAGCCGCGCCTTCAACCAGCGCTCCAACCTCAAGACGCACCTCCTCACCCACACGGACCACAAGCCCTACGACTGCCCGTCCTGTGGCAAGGTCTTCAGGCGCAACTGCGACCTCCGGCGCCACGCCTACACGCACCACATGATCGGAGACGGGATGGTGCTCTCTCCCTGCGGCCCGCACTCACCGGACCCCTCCGGGGACCCAGCCTCTTCTGGACACTCGTCCTCCTGCGGCCTGCACTCCCAGCAGCCACTATACCCCTTGGGGCCCCTCGCTGACGGGGATTCCTCCCTGGACCTCTCCCTCAACAAGGCCCCGAGGTCATCCGGAGGTCTTGAAGCCCTACAGAGAAGCGTCGAAGGTCTGGTGCCCGGAGGATCCTCGACCCCCTTCGACTTCCTGACACAGGGTACAGCGCAGTATCCTCAGTACAAGGAGAGGCAGTCGGAACATAAGACGGCCAAGGTCCCGTCCACGCCACCACTCAAGACAGGCTTCACCATTGCCGAGATCATGGAGAGATAGTTGGTGCCGAATGAGAAGTTTGGGTGATTCAAACTCTTTTGACACAAAGAGAGCACACGAACTATTATCTCGACAAGGTGCATAGTTGTGTATGGGACTGCCATTGAGACAGTGCTGTTTTCTTTTGCAAAGCAAAGTGTAAAGGCAGTCGCCAGACTTTTTTTTAGACATAAGAACAACTACGCCTCTTACGGGGTGAACGTGAGTCGCTTGTATGAGGCGAAAGCTAACCTCTCGTTCTTACGCTACGAAGAACGCGCCAAGTCGAGGTTAAACCAAAGTTTCGCAATCCAGTATTACTGTTGTCGAGTTGCGTAACCCAAAGGCTAATGGGACCGTCTTCATTGTTCACGCCTCTCTTTTCGACGGCTTTTCCGTTCGGAGAGTGATGCGATCTTGTTCGGTGTACACACCCAGTAATTATCTCGGGTTCAAAAGGTCACAGGACATAATTTATCAAGGTATCGGGTTGAAATCGCATTTACCTCGGAGAGGGGGCCGTTTGAACCCTAAACTCTGTAAGAAAATGTCCACTTCAGCGTGCCCTGTAAATGTTTCCTCTTTCACTTTGGCACAGATTTAATTCGAGGTAGGAAAAAGTACCGCGCCAGCTAGAGTCTAAATGCGTCGATGCCAAATGCCAACTACCAAATGTATGTGCGTCCCGCCACTATGCCAAGCGGCTTAAGCCAAGAAATTCTGATGATGATCTCATCGAAACGTACCTGGCCGCTGCACACACCAAAGCTCACCTTAGTTTTTTTGTGAAAGTAGTTGCGGTTACCTGTTTTTGCCAGTCTCTGCGTGTTATAGTCATTCCAGTGTCAGTCTTTCATATCCGGAGGTGTATAGTTAGTCTCTTTACTCGGAACCCGGTTGCTTCAGAGTCTATTCTCCTCTTTAATCCTTTGAGTCTTCTAACCTGGGTGAAAATGAAATATCTATACGTAACAAATGTCTTGTGCAGGTTTTTTCCAAAACCCCAGTTACTCCTTCACAGAGGAGAATTATCTTTGACCACTGTCCTTTCATTCATTTTATCGTATCTTTTACTGGATCAAATATTATGGTTACGAATTCCAAATGCCTGTTTTTCCACAGCATGTGATGCAAAAATGCTAAAGAAGTTTGTACTGTACCCTGCATTTCAACTCTCGTTTCATTACTCAATAATATTGTTCGGGTATATGGGCTCAGATTACGAGCCTGCGACTGAATATTGTCCCTTTGATCCAAAATGGTAGTAAGTTATATTTGGTATAACCGTTGGTTACATCAAAGCGACCATCTACAACGACAGTTGGATATTCCAGTGATTTGTGGTGGACTACCATAAGCCAAATAAATTGAACCACCATATTCTATATTTATATTTTATTATTATATTTATGCTTTTTAAAGTTTGTATGTACATAAGCCCGCTATTTTAGTTTGATTTTCGAAGACTTGATTTGTTCATATGATTTCTACCTCTGTACTTACTCAGGTTGTGTTTAATTTATTTGCAAAAAATGCCGTAAACCAAATTTGTCACAGTTCACGTCAATTGCATTAATTTTGACAGTGAGCTTATCACTCCCAAAGATTGCGTCTAGCATTCAACTAGAGTACACGTCATTGTTAATTGTTTCGGCAAGCTGCGATTCACTCTTGTAAATATGTAGAGTAAATAAAATCAATTATGGGAATGTATCTGAAATCTATTATTTCAAATTGTCTACTATTCCACTGGAAGACTGAAAAGAAGAATTGGATGACTGATTCTTCTGCAAATTAAGTGCTTGGCCGCAATTATTTGCTCTTCGACAACATATTTGGCTCAACACTTACTGTGTACTGAAAGGTAGGTTTATCCATACCCACTCAAGTCTGATACTATTTTACTAGTATCAATAATGAACTAATCCTATTAGAAAGTTTTGAGTGATTTGATAAAAAACCAAAACCTTAACCTTCATTCTTTTCTCACTTAGGAAACGTAGTGATAGTTTCAGAAATTGGATAGTTTTTTTATTTCGGTTTGCAGTGTTGCGAATGTACGTAAATGTACGTAATACAATTCGAATTCAACTTTTTACGAATTCAGACGCAACGACAAAAGTTCTATCAATTTTTTGTGCACTTTTTAATGAAGGAAATAAAATTTACCTTAATGTAGGAAATAAAATTTTTACTCTTGTCAACTAAAAACTCAGTTACTAATTTATATGTAATGTGATGTGAAATTCATATTAAACTTCAAACGTCAAGTTGAATGTGTCTCTATGAAAGCCTTCAAAAGATACCGTTTAAGAGAAGAGGTGTCTCTTAAATTAAATATTACCCTAGCTTCCAGAACGAGATTGATGTGTTCGCTATTATTCTTACGCATACAACACCATTGTGACAATTAGTTGAATATTGACATTATGGTTACTGCCAAGTCAAAAATGGAAACTCACGTAAGGTAGGAGACACTACTTCCAATTCCAAACTCCCACCTACAATTGAATAATTGGGATTAATCTCAGGCCAAAGAAGTGTATTTGGGTACATACTGAAAACTTCATATCTATGATAAAACTAATGCTAAATTCAAAATCTTAAAATAATACGCTTGAGTAACATATGAAGTATGTTGTCGGAATCATGATTTTAAGTGGGGAAACATTATAATAACCAAATGAGAATGTTTGCTATATCAAGAGAACATTTGTTACATCATTTTGTTATATAATGAAATATCAACGATATAATTCAGCCAGAGATGTTGAAAATTTACGCCCTTAATCCGAAATTAAAGAGTTAACTTGATGGAATAAAATGAGGTAAGTATTTAAAGTCGCAATTTTTGTAAAGCAGAGCATAAATCCATTCAAGGCGGTATAAATCACATAGTCCTGAAAAAATATTTGCTAACTGTGGTCATGAAGAAATAATACGAACCTTCCGCTGAATACGTATTCTGAAAGATGCCGTAATTACTAAAAATAAACTTTCATTCGAATAGGTTTAAGAAAATGATATTGGCTGCTAATATTTAAATCTGATTCCCACTTCTCTCTCTATAGAGTGTTGTCAAATAAACGACTTTAAAAAAATACCACTGACTACAGTGATCGGTGGCATAAATTTTCTTACGCATCAAAAGCATTATAATCAGTCGAATATATGTAACAAAGCTGTTAGTGCCAAGTATTCTTATCTGGTCTTAGTCACTCCACAATACTCGTAATTAATGACACTTGATTATATTGCCTTATTTTGAAGGAATTAATATTATACATGCAATGAATATTATGCAAATATTATTTAGGGCTGTTACTTGATGCATTTTCTTTTAAACTAGTTCCGACATGCACAACTAATTTCATCAAAATCTTTTTTTTCAGCAATAGGACCACTAAATATTTTGCGCACTCACATCTATGCATACCGTGTTACCTTTGCACTCACCATGTTATGTTACATTGCTATATCATATTACGTCATATAAACCCATAATGTGAGAACTTATTGCTTCATTAAAACTCAAATTGCAAATATACCAACCGAATAAGCTATGAAGTAAATAGAAAAAAAATCCTTTTCATGCGAAAAAAATAATTTGCAAGCACTTGAACAATGAACCCAGTATAATCTTTATCTAAATTGTATCCTCCAAGCCACTACAGAGGTGCCTGTCAGGGGGTTACAAAATGCCTGTTAGGTATATCTTATTAATGAGTTAACTAACTCATTACTCGTGACAACATTTACTATTTCACCTTTAAGAAACTAATCTAGTGAGGAAACTCAACACTTGCATTGTATTGCCTTCCATCACTAACGTGCATCATTTCGGTCAGATTTAGCGCAGTAATATGTGCAAATATCTCAGGGTTCATGAAAAAGATGCATGGAGATAATTTATGGAACCGCAGCAATTTGTTATTAATTTTAAGTTTATTCCCGTCTTGCAAAAACAATCAAAATATCAGCCTTCCTTTTTAAAAATTGTATCCCCGGTAATTACCATTTATTATATTATTCTTCCCTGGTTGTATGCAGCAAAAAAGTTGTTTTAAACTAATTAGGACTATTATCTACTTCCATAATTGATCTCCATGATCTGCCATAGAACGCTTGTGTTCTTGACATACATTAAACAAGTTCAGTAACCACCCACTTAGTGACACTGAAACAGTTTTACTCTGTAAGCACGTATTCTATAATCGGGTTGAAAACGGCGACCATAAGCGTGCCAAGCAGAACTATTAAGGCTACATCACAGGAGTATAAAGCATAATGTTAATAAAATCGAGTAATTATTGATTAAAACAAATCGCTCAGATCGTTGCGTGGGGGAAAAATCGTACGTTGGCCGCTTCCCTAGAAGAAGGCGCCCAACACCTGCCGGCCGGCTCAACTCGAATCTCGCCCTGTGCTGCCACCTAGCGCAAAAGCGTCGAACTAAGTGCTCGAATTTGCATACCCGGCTCTATGGTGTCAGCACGGAGCTTCTCCTGTACCAATGCAATGGCCAGAGGCGCTCAATTCTGAATTTCCGCAAGGAAACCTAAAAGTAAGCCGTTTTATCTTCTTTTGGTCAAGTTTTCTGCACTAGGGGAATGTTTTATATAAAACTGCAATTTCTTATTTACTTAGTAAACATGCTTTTTATGAAACTTCAACTGTTGCAGGCTCTACTTTGTGGAATCACGGCATGATGGGAGAAATAATTCACTATGTACTTATTCCAAGAATTTATTTTAACCCAACCAGTTTCGACGTTAGCCCTTCATCAACAGGGGTACACTCTCCCATAGTTAAAATCAATTCGTGGAATTAGTACAAAGTGAAATATTTCTCCCATCATGCTATTTATGAGTTTAAAGAACCAATTATATTACAACACAACAATAGAGATGGAGAATTACCTATAAGGTGGGTTATTCAGGGGAGGCGACCGACAGCTGAGGTCATTTGCGCCATTAAGGATAGGTGGGTAATTGGATAATGGTAGGAGTTTTCAGGGAACGGAGGAAGGGTGGAGCCTGGGAACCCGGGTACCCGGCGTCGGCATTAGCCTACTCTTAACGAAAGGCGCCAAGGGGACCATGGCTTAACGTCCCATCCGACGGACGGAGTTCTGAACTTGAAATGCCCTCCACTAGACACTCAAGTGGGGACCGGTTTTCCTCTGAAAAATCCGCCACTGCCGGGAATCGAACCCGGGCCCTGAGAATTACCTATAAACTACATAAATCTCAACATTATAAATACAGACCACAATAGTAAGTAATATACGGTGTGCCAAAATTAATGGATCGGAAGTAGAAGCGAAGTGATTGAAATGAGATGTACTCAAAACGGTTTCTTAGAATTTTTTCTATATAAGTAAAAATTAAACCTAAACGCTTCAATCTAAAATATTTTGACCAGGATACCAAATAGATAGCACATTGAATTAAAGTTTAACAAATAAGCCAATGTCCGATGCCGTGGAAACATAATCAGCACATTCTGTCTTTTAATAAATGATAAAATAAATAATTATCTAGCTTTTGTAATGGTGACAACTACGAAAAATGCATTAACAGGAGTAACGTAAGTTTTCAGAAATTTTGTCATTAGAGTTTTGTACTTTCTTATGTCAACCAATTGAACGCACTAATTTGGATATGAGATTACCTATTACGATATTTCCCTGTTAAGTAAAAGAGAGACATTCAAATTTTATCTTTACGGCAGTTAGCCATTCGAATCCTGTCCAAGTCAAGGGTAATGCGCGGGTGCTCTCGGAATATTTCCAACGCCATTGCAAAAGACATAAGCTCCTAATTTACTGAAAAGCTAGGTCTATAATATAATCTATTGTAGCAATCTATATGCGATTCTCATCCAAAATATGATGAGATAGTTATTCAGTGATAGCTGCGGTTATTTGCTTCATTTAGGACAGGTGGGTAGTTGGGTAATGGTTGGAATTTTCACGGAACGGAGAAAGGGTGGAGATAAACCACTCGTCGCCATTAACCTTCTCTTATCGACAGACGCCAAGGGGACTAGGGCTTAAAGTCCTATCCGACGGATCGAGTACTGATGCTGAGATGCTATGCTCTAGGCATTCAAGTAGGGAAAAGTTTGCCCCTGAAAAATCCCGCAATGCAGGGAATCGAACCTGGAACCTCATGATGGGAGGCCAGTTCACTAGCCACCACACCAACCCGATCTCCTAAAACATAATGAGCTGAGACAATTAAGTAATTCTCGTGGCGGCCTACCGCAAATATCACCTACCTTCTCAAAAGGTAGGCGTCCCAACTCTATAATTAAACATGTCTCGCACAGATCCCACATACTTGCGGCGCATTTTAGGTGAGGCCAGGTGAAGAAAAAGTAGCACCGTAGTCTTACTTTCTCAACGCTGCAAAAAATATCGAATCGAGTTCAACAAAATTGTTCCAAATAATAAATAATAGAAAAGCATTTACTTCATTTCTTCTGCTAGAACACTTTTCTTAACAATTATGATGCTTCGAGCATAACATCCAGTGAAAATCTAAAGAAGACTAATAACTACGCTTTCATTATTTTTTGTGGGAATATTTTCGATGTTGTGGAAAAAAATTCCAAAGATTGTATGTATTCATCGGCAGGCGCCCTTAAAGCGTTAGCCTATAGTAGCGGGCGTTATGCGGATTCCGTTTACAGTAATTGTATGACAATATAACATATTTTTACATACTTTTCTATTCTGATGAATTGCAACCAGGCCTTATGAGCTCGCAAGGGACACATTGGCAAAACAGCAATTCATAGAATAATAGGACTGACTCACTGCCCTACAAGTGTGTCGGTACCATTAAATAAATATAATTTTAGTCTTCTTGTCCTGCGAAGCATGCTAGTATAAAGAAAGAATTAGGGGTGTAAAAGAGTCGTTTGGGAAATGCAAAGACGGTTAGGGATATGGAATCGCAACGAATACAAGCCAGTGCAAATCTAATGCCATTATGGGGAAGGAGCAATTCACGAATGACCAAATAAACTTCGTTCGCAATAACATCTCATGCTATCATCTCGTTGGCCGCCAAGTACAATTAGGTGATACAAAATTAAGAGTGAAAAATATCGACTCGGAGGAACATAGCGATTCAATTGAACACAATTACAGTCACCAAATATTGTATTGAAAAAGCACTCATTTAAAAACTGTTATCTATTCACTTCATACCGTTCACTCTCGTGGCAGCTCAGGGGATATTACGTTGATGCACACCAATGCAATGATTAGAAGTCCGACCCTCACCCTGCATTGGAGTAAAAGGGATAGAGTAAGAATGAAACAGGAGACGAGAGGAGTGCAAGCGTAGAAACGCGGCGTCAGAAGGTGGCAAGAACTTGATTTTGGGATACTTTGACAATGTATTTTAGATTCCTATGAAATATCCGCCTACATACGAACCCAGGACTTAGCATTTAATAGACAATACTCTATATACGCGGTAACTGGCTAAATTTCTAGAAGATTTCTCATCAGCGGCTTCAAGTATGTCTCGCTCACGTAACGCAGATCGGAAGAAGAGGTGTTAAAATGGAATTGGCAGCGAAAAGAGTGGAGTGAAACCCGGCATTTAAATTACTCTAGTCTTCAAAACAAGCACCTAGGGGTCCACAGTTTTACGTCTCACCCGATGGACGGAGTCTTGAACTTGTCACGTGGAGATTCTAATGAAATAACTGGAGGGAATAAGGACGTATTGGTTACAAATAAGTACTGCTGCTGCACGCCTGGAAGCTGGCATACATTCACGCAGATTTAACCATAGAGTAAGTATAATCATAGACTAAGTATAATATAAAGGGCTCGCCGCATAGGGCAAAACTGTTATACGTTTTGGATGTAGTACCGGAAAGTTTCCATAGATGGCGAGGGAAGAATTTTTCGCAATACATCGCAAACAATGTATATTACTTCCTTCGCTTTCGTTTTTCTAATCAACATAAGCGGCACAATCAAGAAGTGCCTTGTAGTGTGCTATTTGCAGCGGTGGATTATGTGTTTTTAATGAAACAACAAGGAATCCCACTTGTTGACAAGATATCTTTGCATTATAAGTGAGAGAAATGTGAACTTATCCATGTGATTGTTGATGTTAGGTAAAGCCATATGGCACCATTATAATAATAAACAAAACTGCAACAATTGCACATGTTTAACGCCGCTTAACTCGATTATGCTAGCTCTACACGCTAGGATGAGCGGCCCGGATCAGCCGACATAACGGCTGATCCCACCGTGTACAGGCGCCACCATTGTTCAGCCGAGGAGTAGGCTCAGCAAGCCTCGGGACCCCAGCTTAAGTAATACGCTTTGTTTTTGTTCGGATTAAACAACTCGTGTGGCGCGAAAACGCGGTTGCTATTTAAAAATTGGATAAATAAGATTCTCAATCTAAACGAAGGAAACGGGGAAAAAGTTCCGGAAAGTACCGAAGGTAATAGAAAGTGATAATATACCAGTAGAATTATCTCCATTCTCTCAATAATTTTCTATGTCAGTCATGTTGAGTGTTTACAATGTCATTTCTAAACCTCGGCACCAGATGGCGAAACGTCGATTTAAGTGCTTCGTGTAGAAAGGAAGGTGGCTCAACGTTCAGGCTGACCCAAGTACGCTGAGCGCAGGCGGACGTGTAGAAGAGGCATGAGAAAAACGAAAGCAATGGACGCATTATATTTGTTGTTTGTAACGTAACGCGAAAAATTATTCCCTTGGCATCAGTGGAAACCTTCCAGTACTACTTCCAAAAGGCATAATTTTTTTCCCTATGCGGTGATCCCTTTATATTATACCTGCTCTATGATTTGACTAAGGTGGATATGTAAACACGAATTTCAATACATAAATGCTTTTTTTCAGGAGTTTAGGTCCTTGTGTAATATTACAACAACATTACAACAACATAAAAATTATAACATACAGTCCTACAAACCAAATTGTAAACAATTCACCTCAAAAGAGCTTAACGATATGTAAAAATTTATTTCGTGTATTTTAGGGCGTTAAACGTTATAAAAAAAAATATATTGTAAAATATTTTTGTGTTGAAAACATCCTGTAAATAATTTTACCTATGTTCATTGGTGGTTCATCCCATTTTAGCCCTGATGAAGGAAAAAAAATTACCGAAACGTCGGCCAAATAGTTCAATCTCATCATATTCACAAGGACCTAAACTCCTGAAAAAACATTCATATATTTAAAAAAGAGGTCTGGAAATCAGCTTACCAATTTCAATGGAACTTATTGGTGATAAAGTCGAAATTTTTCGGCAGGCAAGGTTAGGTTGGGTAAACCGCTCTTCCCACGTGTGGAGATCGGATCTCTCCCGTGGGACGAACGGGGAGACATGTTCCTCATTTTTATTCCTCCAGTATTTTTTTTTCTTCCAAATAATGAATGCGCATGAGAGCACCCGGACAGGCCCGGTCTCCCGCGGCGACGCCTCGCGGGGTGCCGGCGAACTAACCAAGTCCCCCGTTCCGGAAGCTGCGGAGGCGCCGACGGCGGCGGCTCCAGTGAACTACGAGGGAGGGGAAAAAAATGAAAGCGGAGACGTTTGCGCCGAGGCCGACAGAGGGCCACGGGGGGCGGGGAGAGGTCGCTGGGTGCGGCGTAATTAAGTCGGCGAGGTGCCGCGAGAACAGCCCGCACCCCCGCTGGGAATTTGCGCCTCCCAGCCAGGGTTGCCAACTATTGAACATTTGATTACGCAGTCGTTCGTTCCGTAACAGTGAGATTTTCCGGGAGGTTCAATGGTGGAGAATCATTACTTCTATCCTGAAATTTTTTTTAATCGCTAGTCATTAAGGCTGAAATCCATTATTTAATGAACGTAAGCCGCAATACTTAGACTGTAGAGAGGAAGACGTTAGGATTTCCTAAAAGGTATTCAATCTGAAATGCAGACAACCCGTAAAAGACCGAGTTGGAAATCGAAGACATATAAGTGTCGAATTATTGTCTGCGTGACATGGAAATGCATATTCATCGTATGTTATTATTTTAAAAAATACCTAGATTCTAAAAAATCGCTCCTGTACCTAAATTCTGCCAGAACAGATTCATTTTTTTTTCTATATTGATATAAAAAACTTCCGCAAAACTGTGGACAAGGATTGAATAAGACAGTGTTTTTGACACGCTGTTATTGGCTGATATTTGCCTGCCGTAAGTCGCGGAGACTGGCCATCTTTATTACAGCAGTCGTATGCGGCTTACTCCAGGATCTTGTGGCTAGCTTATGGCTTCATTGTTTTTTGGCTTACGTCATTTTTAGAATGACCTTAAGATTGGTTGGAAATACCTCTCCCCTCGGTTCTTCTATTGCCCACCCTCTTCGTTATGATAATTGCTTCACTTTCACATAGATTTTTGACAACTCCATCCACGTATGTATGACTTCTCCCTTCGCCCCTCTTCCCATTCACTTATCACTCGACTCTCTTCGTTCAAAAGACATGTACTCTTCATTGATTAACACCTTAAATGTACTTGAGCTCGTTAGAAGCAGGAAAGGAATTTTCCATTGTTTTCACTTCAGCTCTCACCAACCGTCTGAGGATGAGAAAAACCCGAGTGAAACTAATGAGTAAGATTTTAATGAGCGATTCAATGACACGAATCTTACAAACCATCCGTGTTTGTATCACGTGACTCCTTGCTACCTACTTGAGATAATGCCGATGGTTTCAAGGACACCCGGTTTATCTAAAGATTTAGGTTTTTTTTATGGATTCAATACTATTTTCTCAATTGAATCTCAGGAAGTAACCAATAGCGTAGTTTTTCTCGGAAGACTATTGTACCTCATCTTCGTCTCATTTTGTAAACGGAAAGAAACCGCGTCAATGAGGGGTATGGCATGTTTCAATTATTACTGTAAACCGAGAATTTCATGGCTATACCTTAGATTTGGCAACCCGACTCCCCGCTCACTCATTCAAACCTCCATCCTCCACCCCCTAAATGCTTTGCTTGAGTCTATTCATCACTTTTACCTGGAAATTGGAACTGATATTGAATAGTTTTGTTTGTTACATTTTTATAAAAGCTATTTTTTCGAACATTATGTGAAAAAAATTCAGTATTTCAGACTGCAAGCTAACTTCTCATTCTGCATCAATAATTTTTCTCCTAATACTTCAACTCTTCTTAGAGAATAGGGTAAGTATATTAACCAATATGTAATGTATTAGGGTTATACCCCTAGCCAAATATAGCCAATTAATATTAACATGAGTGAGTCATCTACCCTCCGAAGATAAACCAAGGTTTGATATTTAAATGTGTATTTAAATATCTTGTGTATATTGGACACCTAGGACTAAACATCGACTACCTACTCTGAAGTCGTTTTCTTAAAATAAAGGACATTGACATCATCGCTGTATTTTTTGGTAAGAAGATCATGTCATATTTTTAAGTGATCAATTTTAAGGTTGCCCCAACGCTCTTAATCTTTTGAATCTCTATCGACTAACCATTTAATAGCTTCGTTTTCTTATTCCTCTTGATCCCTCTTTAGTTAGACTGGGCTAATTGTTTTGGTTATTTCATCTAACTACATTCACTTTTTTTTTACTACATTTACTCTATAGGATCTCTTCGTTACTCGGTGCATCCAAGAGGTAATAATTTTTCTATAACTTAGCATTTCAAATGCCACGAGTATTTTTATTTTCCAGGAATGTTATTACCCTTTTCTTCTGTCCATACATAAGACAATCTAGATTTGAGTTCGAATCAATGTTTCTTTACTTCAAATCATGTATTTCCAGCAAACAAAACATTCCTCTTCCGGATAGGAAACGCGTTTTTATAGATATGCTCTGCTAATTTTATGTTCAAGAACCAGTCTACCGTAGTTGGTCGGAGTTCGCAAAATGTTTTTAACTTCATCAGTTGGGTTGGTTCCATTCACGCAGAAAATGGGTTAGAGAGCCTCCTACATGATGAATGCATGGAGTAAGAAAACTTGACGATGTACTGTCATACTTTTTATTGAGTAAAACCCTACCGGTTTCAACACTCTCATATCATTGTCAAGGGTACTTTCAACCCTTGACAATGAGAGTACCAAGGAAAAAACCACTTTGTAGGATTGTACAAGTTTATTGAGACACCGACCTGGGTTTCGATTGTAGTAAAATCATCTTCAAGGTCTTCAATCTGTACTATAATCAAAACCTAAGTCGGTGTCTCAATAAACTTTAGAATTTTACAAAGTGGTTTTTTCTTCTTGCTACAACCATGCGGCTCCACAAAGTGAAGCCTCAGGGCTTCCTTTTTATTAACGAGAGTACCATTGAGTATTGAGAGTACCCTTGATAATGACACGAGAGTGACGAAACCGGTAGGATTTTACTCAATAAAAAGTATGAAAGTACATCGTCAGCTTTTCTTACACCATGTAACCTTTCCCCTAAGTATCGCCTGATTCCATTCAATGGGGTCGTATACCATATTTTTTTTACTGCCCAATCTAATAGAGTTTGTAAAATGAAAAGACCCGTATTTTTCCGTTTTTTGATCCGTCAATTATTTACCGAGTTATAAGAGGCGAAAAACTGATGTTTTTAAACCTTTCGGAAAAGTGGGCGTGGTGCAACCTCTGACGTATATCGACTTCGTCCAATCACAACTGAGCCCGCGAAGCTACAACGCCTTATCGCAATGGGGGGGGGGGGGGGCACATCTGACTCGGCCAATGGGAGTGATAACGACAGCATCTATGCGAGCAGACCTTCCGAGAATTCCCCTCCACTCCCTTCCCCTCCCCTAAAAGCAGTCAAGGACGGGAGGAAAATGACGTCAATGTTATCACAGCAGAATTTTCGGTGGGCGTCACCTTTTGCTTATTTTAATTTTTTATTTACAAGTGAATGGTTGTGGTTAGAAGATTAATTTTTTCACTAAAATTCTTTATTCGTTTCCATCTAACGATTTCGTGTACAAAATTGCGATTCCGGTTCCGAGTAAACGCCCCCATTTATGTTAAATGCACGTGGAAAATTGCCATACACCTATGGAGCCCGAACAACGAGAAAATATCGTGATTGTCTCGAGTGTTACGCTTGAAAGAGAGACCCTTGTCCCAAGAGAGAGTGTGGAGGACGTCGGCGGTGGACGAGCTACCTCCGCTCGCCCGCTTTATGCAAAACACACCTTCAGCCCATGATCCCAAAAATGGCCGCATCGGGCGCGTGGTTCCGGAAGAGGGAGGAGGCACCCTCCTCACACCTCAGCACTCCCCTCATTTCGGAGGAGGAAAAAGAAAATACTACCCACGTTCACCGAAACAATGCCGTGAGGACGGAGTCGAATCGACCCGCACGCATATACCAGTGGCGTTGATTTATTCTTTAGAAGTAGAATCCTACCGGTCTGTTTCGCATTTTGTTCACTAATTCTGCTTCCTTACGAATGCTCGAAACTTTCTCATCATCATCATCATGGGTCAGCAACCCTAGGATTGTTTTGATGCAGCCCTCCACTCGATTCTTCTATCGGCTAACCTTTTCATATTGACGTAATTCCTCTCTTTTAAATCCTTCACAACCTGTTCCATATATCTCATACGAGGCCTGCCTTTTACAATCTTCCCGTTCACTTTTCCTTCAACGATTGTCTTCATCAGGCCAACGTGTCTTAAGATATGGCCGCTTATGTTGTCCCGTCTTCTTTTTAGAGTTTTCATCAGGCTTCTCTTTTCTCCTACTCTTCTTAAGACTTCCTCGTTACTTACTTGGTCGATCCCTTTAATATTCATCATTTTTCTGTAGCTCCACATTTCGAATGCTTCAACCCTTTTCTTCTCTGCAACGGTCATCGTCCACGCCTCACAGCCGTAAAGAAACATACCCCAGAAGTATGTTCTGATGAAATGCTTCCTTATTTCTACGCTTGTATTTCCAGCTGTAAGTAGGTTCATTTTGAAAGAATGTCTTCTTTTCCTGGATATTCTATTGACTATTTCTTTCTTACTTAGTCCATACTTGGTTTCTCGGCTTCCAAGGTAACAGAAATCTTTCACCTCTTAAAGTTTTTGTTTTCCTGTGAAAACATCTATTATTATAATAATTTTTGTTATTTCTCTGGCAATTGCGACATACTATTTACAAAAATTTTAGATTATCATTAGAACCCGTATCGTAGTAGGCATTAGTAGTTGTTCCGAGAGGTGAATGGCAGCTAAGGTAATTTGTTCATTTTAGTCAGGTAAGTAGCTAGGTAGAGTTGGGAATATTTCAGGGAGCGAAGGTAGAGAGAATCTCAGCGTTGGCATTTGCCTACTATTGAAGAGTCCCAGAGAGGTCCACGGTTAACATCCTATCCGACGGACGGAGTACTGAACTCGAAGGGGTCTCCACTACATATTTAAGTGGGGAGGAATAGAGACCTCCGCCACTGCTTCGAACCTGGGACCTCAGGATAGGAGACAGTACCCCAGCAGTCTTTATGTAAATACTAACATACGTTTCGAGTTTTTGTATCGATGACTTTGGTTCATCTTCTGCCACGCACTCTTGTGGTGGCTTCCAAGATATTATGTAGATGTGGTTAAATTCAATTTCCCCTCTTAAGTTAAGCATATGTTGTATCTCCATCAATTTCTGGTGTATCCATTCCCTCTTTTTTCTATTTATCGTGGAATGCCAGCGGTTAAAACGTTGAGCTACTAGCCGGAGATCTGCGTTCGATTCCGTCAGAGACCTTGGTACACGTATAATTAAAACTTACAGTTAGCTCTATGAATTTATGGGTTTCAGATCTTTCTGGCAAACGGCACGCACAGTGGAAAGAATGGATCCCTTTCTGAAATGGGTGAATTTCTCTCGCTGTTCACTCCACCATTGCACTGATAAGCTATATAAGCTTAACTAAGCCAATCCATATCAAAATCTAGAATTGAGCACTGGTTTTGGTTTATCGTTTCCTCAGCATTCTTTCCTAAATAAGCTATGTTGCAATTATAAAACACCAATCTATAGATTTCAGTCCACAAAAACGTTTTCCTTTTATACATTCAAAAAGGTTTTCTGACATCAATTCCGTTCTTTCCGAAAATAATCCATATAGAAAAGCAATTCTCATAATCCCATCATCACCCAAAATTTGAAATTTATCATATCTCAGTTCAAATCGAATTATTTTCCACTCTTCATGCCTCTTAAAATAACTTTTCTTTTTCACCTCGGTCTTCCTTACCCAGAATTTTGCTCTCGATGAAAACCTTCATCCTTCTTAAGTAGCTATACTTTCAATAACCTTACTCTCCCTTTTCCTAATTTCTGCTCGCAATTTTCTCTCATCACCAATCATGCTCAAGGCCTCTTCATTTGCCCACAATTCCATCCTGTGCACTTTTAACATTCTCATCCGCATCCACATTACTTATTCTAATGCTTTATCGGCATATTACCCCAGGGGCCATATCTTAGATACGTAAACGGCCACACTTTTACGTATCTCTTCACTAAAATTCCCTTTACATCCATGCACCATGACATGACTTCTCTTGGCTAAGCTAAAGCATTTATTCTCCTAACGTAATTACGTCTATGTCAACCCTTGTAAAGACAGTAATATCCACCAAAGTACAGTACCAAAATATTCAGACGTCTACAGTCCGATGTCAGTCTAAATTAATATTAAGTTTCAGCCATCTATTTCCTTGACAATATCATTATTTTAGCTTTCTCTTGGCTACGCATAATTTGGTGATGAATACCTTTATGAAGTAATTTTAGACTACAGTAAACAGTTCTACTATGCATTGTCCTTTACCAGTCCATTTGTATTTTTTCTTCTCGGATTCCAGGAACTTCTAAATAATGCCATTGAGCCCTTTGCTTCAATGAATCGGAAAGCGCCAAGTCGCCCTCGTAGAAGGCATGTTTAAATCCTCCCAGTTTGTTCAGGAACACTTCTTATTTCAACCGTGAAACCTCCATAACTCCCGGATGAATGAGCAGACGCGACCTTCTGAGAACTGGGTACTTAGACCCCTGCCTTCCACCAAACTGCCCCTTAACCCCTTCCAACTTCACTACTTCCTCTTCCTGACAGCTGCGGAAGCAATCAAAGGCCTAAAGCAGGGCGCGAGGAAGTGCAGCAAAGGTCGGCAAGATTTGTAAAGGGACGGTACGATAACTTTATTAGCGTAACCAGTCTATTAAATGAATTAATATGGCCATCATTGTCAGATCGTTGGTAGAAATTTGGACTTAATCTCTTAATTAAATTCCAAGATAATATTTTCGGTGATGACGTTAAAAATATTTCGTGCACCCCAACTTATTATGGTAGACTGGAACATAATCACAAAATTAGAGTAGTTGATTGCCGTACTGGCAGATTCGAAATGTCCATTTTTCCTCGTACAATTAGGGCTATGAATAGTGGTAAATATATCCAATACGAGTGTATCAGTCGATACCATAAGTAGTTGTTGGTATAAGGACTTTAAGCTGACTCAACTAACAGCATGTTTTTGTATGCTTACTTTGCTATTTTTAGATTTTTAAATAGTTTAGCAGTAGTTTAAAAAGTTTAGGCTAGTATATTGATACTAATCCTTTTTTATGCATGATAGGTAGTGCATGTTTGGTGAGAATTCGCCTCCTGCCACACGCCCTTATGGTGGCTTGCAGGGTATTATGTAAATAGGGACGTAGATGAAGGAAAACGGAATCCCTGACGAGAAGAAAATGTAAGGATAATTTCTCTCACAAATCAGTTGGCGTGCTGGATAGAATAGTCGCAAAGTTGGTTTAGGTTTTAGATACATGCTACCCTACTCTATGGCACTGCAAGAATGTATCACGCGCATAGGTTAAATGGTGTCGCATTTTCTCATAGGACAAACACAGAGGCCATGCCCCAGGCTAGATTCGAGCCTTTGGATTACAAAGTCCTTTATCAGTGAGAGCGATTTCTCGTTTGAAATATATTCCATAGGTGCGTGGCTTGTGGAAATCCCTTATCAATCAGCATTCTATCTATATTTTACATATACGTTACTATGTCCCGCGAGACGTAGTGGCATGATATCATAATGAAAAAACACAAGAGATAGCACTTATTCTACTGGTTTAATGATGGTAATACGTGTTTCAGCCGTTAAGCCATCATCATGTACAAAAATATTCGGTCAAGAGAGCGGTATATAAACAAACTAGGAGGGGATGGGGGAGGGAAGTGTTTTGCGAGAGGAGGGAGGTGTTAGGTGGGGGGAGGAGGTGAGAGGGGGGACACTGGTGGCGAGTCAAAGGGTGGTTTAGGGAATGGAATGGCTAGGAGTGGTGAGTGACATTGGAACAGCTGATCATTAATGAGGGACTCCTCCCCTTGCTGAACAATTTCAAATTGTTCCAGAGCGTCCATTCTCCGGCCTTTCCTCTCCACATGGAGTATCTCCGGTCAAACAGGCAGTGGTGTGCCGTGTCCAAGAGGTGTTTGGCCACGAGGGAAGGTGAGTCCTCTTTCACCCAACATTTCCGATGCTCTGTCAGACGGATGGCGATGTTCCTACCCGTCTGCCCAATATAGCAATTCGTACAATCACTGCACTTTATCTTGTACACTCCCGACTAAAGGGTGGGGTGAAATCGGTCCTTCGAGTGGCACAGGAGTCTACCCAACGTCATTGGATTGTGAAAAGAGATTTTAAGTTTATCTTTTTGAAATATTTTAGCTATTTTGGACGAGAAATTACCAATATAAGGTAATGTACATATCTTCCTAGGTAGTAGTGGGGGCACTGAATGAGTGTAAATATAATTGATGGCCAACTTTTGGCGTTTTTTTACGTAGAATGCTATCGGTTATATGCATTTGATAGCCATTCACAGAAGCAATGTGTCTACGTAGCTCCAACTCTTTGTAGGTTCAGTGATTGTGCGAAGTGGAGTATATATTGGACATTCGGGTAGGAATTTTGCCATCCGTATGACTGAGCACCGGAATGGGTGAAAGAGGACAAACCCTCCCTCGTGGCCAAACACCTCTTGGACACAGCACTACACTGCCTGTTTGACCCGGAGATATTCCATGTGGAGAGGAATGGCCGGAGAATTGACGCTCTGGAGTAATTTGAAATTGTTCAGCAAGAGGAGGAGTCCCTCATGAATGATCAGCTGTTCAAATGTCACTCCCTACTCCTAGCCATCCCATTCCCTAAACCACGCATTGACTCGCCACCAGTGCCCCCCCTCTCACCTCCTCCCCCCACCTAACACCTCCCTCCCCTCACCCAACACTTAACTCCCCCGCCCCCTACTAGTTGTGTATATATACCGCTCTCTGACCGAATATTTTGTACCTGATGATGGCTTAGGCTGAAACGCGATTTACCAACATTAACACTGTGGAATAAGTGCTATCTGTGGTGTTTTTTATTATATATTAAATATATTTATTAATGATAGGACCTTAGCCTTGGGAACGTAGATGTATCTCGCCAAGTGTTAACCTATACTGAGGGAATCAGTTTTGCTAGTTGCAAGAGTACAAGCACCTCATCCTGTGGACCCGAATTCGAATCTCGGTAATGGCAGAAGTTTTCTAGTGGAATATACGTCCCTATTCGAGTAATTTCCTTCGAATGGAACACCACTGTCCCTTTGACGCTCCTGTAATGAGTAAGCTGACCTTGACACCCAACTGCACTTTGGAGTTACTCCTTTTCTTATCCCCTCCATATGGTTTGAAGAGGTCTACAGATAGCGATCGATATCTCAGCGCCATGCTTAGAAGTAGGTAATGCAAAGTCCAGGGATAACCTGTGTATTAAATCGAATCGCAGTAGACATTTTATGGCGTAAGCAGTAGAAGTGAGTTCGTTTTTGATATTCTAAGTATGACCCTAAAGATGAAGGAAAACCAGTACCATTTGAGCTGGTGGAATCTGACAAAATCGTTTTTAAATAAATATATTTTTGTGCTTGGAGGTAAAAGAGGACGATGCAAAGCAACAATCAGGGAGAAGTTTACGATTTGACAGTTGGCCCATTGTAAACATCATTCATGGTATGAACACACCCTCAGAGGAGGGAGCGTATAAAATATATGGTCCCTCAAGGGGAGAGTAGCTAATTACATTCTCGTGGCAAAAAATAATACGGGCAGAGTTTATGACATCAATTATCGCTGCGCGCCCACAAGACAGTGGGAATGAAGATGAATCAAAATATTTCTGTAATCATTATAAGGGAGGATGAAATACGCGAGGAAAATGAGAGAAGCTAGAGAGTGAGATATGGGAAGAATACGAGATTCGTAACTAACGAAGAGAAATCCAGTTTTATGAGATGGAGAATGTACGTGGGAGTAGGAATGGAGGAAAAATAATTAACTTGGCCAAAATGAGGAGATATATAATACCATTATCTTTAAACTGCTTCCAAAGTAATAAGCGAGTTAGTTTTGGCTAAATGTTATCAAAAACTTGTACACGAGGAATATAATTAATGTTTTAGGTTCGATCTTTCCTTAAAAAAACATTACCACACCTAGTTTGGTGCTTGGAAATGACACAGCGCCAGTACATTCAGACAGAAAGAGACAGGTTGCTTCTTCCTTGAAAGTTAACATGAATTCGAAAGTCCTTAGTAATAATTGCATCGTAAAAATTCCATAATGCTTGCGCATATCGCTAACAAATAATCGCGACATACTTGATCCTCAGCCATCAATCAAACTTTTATCTTACAGTGAGGAACTGTAAATGCTGACAAATACCAACCAACTCCATATGCTATTTACAGATAAGGATTAGGGGAAAGCTCAATTTCACCAGCAACTCCTCGGAATCATATGGCGTTGTAAAATCACGCACCGCAAAACAGGTTGTACTATATGTTACACATGAATTGATTTTAGCTGTTACCCTTGTTAGTTACCAATTCACCTTCTAATAAGATACAATGCCATTGAAAAGGAACTACCTTTTTAGCAAATACGATTTTCATACGTTAAAATGTCTCATAGAAGAATAATTGGCTTTTTGATGTGGGACAACAGCTCAAAACCTTCTTTTTGTTAAGGAAAGTAAGAAGATATTGCTAATAAATAAATACGATTTAAGTTCTTGTTTTTGTGCCTATGATCACCGTTTCATTGAATAATTGATGAGGTTCATATAGAAAATGTCCAGGAGAACTGTATCTTACAGACATTTCCAATGCAGTCAATTTCTGTCTGTAGATGCAGGTATTAAACCTTCCGATAATGCACAAATTAAACAATAGAGCAATAAATGGTATATATCTTAAATATAATCGATATTCTAGATTTACTTGAAATCAATGAAAGGAACTGGTTTACCTTGCGTGAATTTCACACGCGAGCTTTATTGATACATAGTGAGAGAGTTTCCCTCACCGACCAGATCCAATTTTCGTTTCAAATGCAACTTTTCTCTACGCTCACTTTAGTTTGTTTTTTAAAGTTGACCGAACAAAGTGACCGAAAGCAATTACAAAAGAGAGAAGGTAGTATGGGTTGGGATGGGAGGAGAGAGATTAAGTGAAAATGGGGTGAAAAAGAAACGAAATCCTGTTACTCACTCACAAGTAGTTGAAGGGACACGCTCCAGAACTCCGACAATTGCAGCGGACGATTGGCGAAACAGGTGCGACCCCCGAAGTCTACGGGCATGCCATTCCAAGCTGCCTGCCTTTGCTTGGAACCCACTAGTTAGAACCACCTTCTTTCGCTCGGTCACCTGTTTTTTCTCTATCATTCCTCCTCCGCTACCTACCCTCGTCGGTATCTGAACCGGAATTGCCTATGGAATGGTTGGGTCGTCCACGGCGGGCGCGTCCCTGGGATGATTAAGAGTCAGGCGATTCCTATGCCCGTAATGGCAAGATGGGGCAGGCTAAGGGAACGTATAATCGTCCTTTCGCGCGGGGGAGGTTCAGTTGGAAGTCGAGAAAGTTGAAATTGGAGCTTCCTTCTTTACTTCTCCTCTTATTTCAACCCCACCGGATGTGTCTCCGCCAATTCTTGCCCCTACTCCAGTAGTCCTCGCGGACGAGAGCACCTTTCGACCCATTTTACCCCAATTTGGGACGATTTTTTTCCAGCTCCGACTGCAGTTCCACTCCTGTCTTGAGTCTCAAGGGCGAACAGCCGTCTCCTTCCCTTCCCCACATTCCCGACCCGTTGCCACCCTCTACCCCAAAGTTCAAATTCCCCCTCAGCTACTCCCAGCGCCATTTAACTCTGCGCAATGACTATTGTTGTCATTGGAGCGAGTCGATTGGCAGCTGAGTATTTCGCACCGCTCCAAGAGAGAGAGGGAAGTAAAGAAGTTCGGTCTTGAGGAATGGAACGTGAGGGTTCTCCTCACTGGGAGTAGAGCGCACACGTAGAACACACGATAATTGATCCGGCACAAGGCCTAGTGTGCTGCCGCTAATTGATATTGAGGACGGAATCTAGTATGATTGGAACCGTCCTGGGAGGTATCACACGATCATTGACATTGTGCTTGCTATGAAGTTCCATATGATTCCATACTAATTAAAAAAAGAGAAGTTCACACAGCGTCTGTAACGTGACTGGATTGGTCGATGGCTACAGGTCCTACTAGGAGCTACTAGAAATCTAGTACCGCATCAAGTATGAAAACCAGTAGCTAAGCGAGTGTACTAGCGAGCATTCTTGATAGCCAGAATACTGGTTCTATTCACACGATACTGGAAAGCTAGCATACTTGCTAGTATACTCAACCTTCTGCTTGATCAAGTACCGTGTGAAACGGGCTTAATACTAGGTAAGAGTGGCAACTGATTTGTTGTTGATATCACGGTCTTTTCTTAGGTAATCAAAATCTTAGGTTTTACCGCACTGTTAAACATTTATCAATCCTCTTGTACTCATCATCAACGTCGATCAAACGGAGTTCCCAAACACAAAGGATTTGAGTGAAATTAATATTTCCCTCTTCACATATGAAAGGATAAAAAAATTAATTAAAATATTTCAGGAAGATTACTCCGATAGATACATTATATTTGAAGTTAATATTTTCATGTCCAAAAATTGCGGATCTTTATATATTATCGCAACATTATTACAGCCCTGAAATTAGAATTAATTATGTACATTATGACATGTTGGCAAAGGGATAGATAATAAATTAGCAATCCGTATGTTACCCAGCGAGCCCCCGCGAAGACGTGTAGCTGCAATAATAGCCCAGTACTTTGAATGAGATTTTGATGAAAAGTGAGTAGGAAAGAAACTGATATATGAAAGGAACAACATAAGATTTTTGAAATCAAGTCGGTCGCTGATTTTCATCGCAGAAACAAATATTTGAGCCTTTTGCATTGAAAGTTAATTATTCTTAATTTTCCACTCCTGTCTGATCTTCTGGTGTGTTTATGCGTAGGAGTGTACCATATGATTCAATGCATGTGTATTCGTTAATCCAAATGATTACAAGAGTAGGTACCTGACAAGTTGCATGAGTACCCACATGAATAAATGGGTACGTGAATAAGTGCAGGAGTACTCAAATACAAAGCTGGATGTCTTGTCTGGATGTCTGGAGACTTGGATGTCTCAGCGAATACACGATACCTTGTAGAATACGCCTGAATACGAGAAACTAAAAAACATAATTCTATCCGACCTTCAAAATACCTCGACAAAGTACTTGAGTTTCTTGTGTGCGAATCACTCATTGAATTGTAAGCCAGGCATTATTAAAAAAGTTTGCTCCCCTATATGAGTAAATATTATTTTCTTCTTCCTGAAATATTCTCAGTATTCCGCATTTTTCACAGTACTCAGTATTCTCCGTAATTTATCAATCCTGGAATCCCGGAATGGACAAAAACCTGGAACATAGAAGCCCAAACGAATTTATACAGTACTCTCCTAGTGTGCAGGTAAATATATATCTGGAGAGTTGACCTCTAACTCATACTATTTGAGCATATTATGAAACTTTAATGTGGTATACAGCCCCAAAGCTCTCTCCATTTACGTTCTTTTAAAGAAAGCTCTTTTCTTCTTCATTCTTCCTCGTGAATGTAGTGTGCTGCATTTTTTTCTTCTTCTTTGCTCCACCACTATCATTTTTAAACCCGGCTCGAAGAAAATGTAGGGAGCTCAAATTTTTTCACTTTCCTCCACAAATTCCACGGTCCGCTTCGCGGGGTTCATATGTGAAAAAAATATCATGAACTGGAGCTTACGCTAGTCGTGCCTTCATATTTGAAACCGTTCCGCGATAATTTCTCCCGCCGATTCCCCTAAAAACAAACCACCCTGCACTGACCTCCCGCTCGCCACTCATTATTCCCCAAAGCCTAGCGTTTTACAACTCAACTCACCCTCTCTCTCTCCCATCAGACTCAAGCAGTCAGGCAAGGTGGGACTTGGAGAAAACTTTTACGCTCCAAAACGTTCGCGCAGTCATGTTCTTGCCCGCTTTCAAAATACCCATTCCACATTACCCCTTTAAGTATCATGAGGTTAAAACCTATAGCGCTCTGTTTCTACGATCATTAGAACATTTTTAACGCACCTATGTATTGTAATATAAAACATAATATGTATGATACTCAACTGTATCCTATTTTAGGAGTAATATGGAATTATAACAAAGTTTTATAGCTTATGTATGAATTACAATTTTTACTAATCATTTAGGAACATGTCTTTACAATCAGGTAATATATGTTATACATTATGCGTATTGTATCTGGCAATATATGGTAGTTGTACATTTGGGTTTGTTGAGTTCGTCGAAGGCAGAGGTCATTTTGCACCAAGACGCAGATATAATTAAGGTATATAATTCCTTCACCGTACTTAATTTAACTAAAAGCAGGAAATTGTAAAAAAAAATTTCTCAAATGTATTTAAATATATCCGAATAGGTAGCTAAATAATAAATACTTCAATGCTGTAGTTGAAAAGCTTGGCTTCTTTTAAAAAGCTTGTTACACAGCCTATAATTTCGGGGTCATCTCCAAGTACGTTCTTTAAGTTTCCTCTGCTACCAAGATTCTCGAGCGTGTCTTTGCATTTTATGTATGTGGCTGAATTAAATTTGGACAGGAAGTGATTTCAAGCCTTTGTTAACCTCCTGGTAATAAATTTGTATTCGTAAGTTGAAATCGCAAGATTTCAGGGAAAGCTTTTAATCTTCATGCTTAGTTCAATATGAATTAATGGGATTTTCTCTTCATTGGTGGGATTATCGCCATGGAGAGTAGTCATTCTGCTGTCCCAGCTGTACGGTTAAGTGGGCTAAAAATGTAGAGTTGAGCGATTATTTTCATTCAGGTCCTGTCAGCACTATGAAACGCACAATGAAATATTTCTTTCCCGTAACAAACCATATGGTACGCATGGTTCTGGACTGATAAATTAAGGCCTAAGAAAGGATAGTTTACTCTCTACCTCTCTCTACTTCACTGGGGAAGCACGTTTATTTTATTGACTATGGTCTACAAAGTCCAGCGTATGTGTCACCTTCGAGGATCGGACTCTGTGCTTTGAGTGTTGTCGTAAACTTCGCGTGATGCTTCTGACGATCCATTATGAATTCCGTTTTCATTTCTTCTTCTCTTTTAGTCTGGATATGGAACGGAACCAAAACAACCAATTGCCAACTCCACCTATGCATGTACATATTTGTAACACAAATCAGCGTGCAGTTTTGGATTATGACAACAAGGATGCACGGTAATAATCACAGTTTGCTGAACGCATGTAATTTTTTTGGGTTATTTCCCAATATCACCAACAAAAATTGGCTTGCTCTTCTCATCACGGAATATTATTTGTTTACAATTCAAACCTTGTCCTTTGTTCGAGGTTACTTTGAGGATTTTAACTCAGCACATGCAAATAGGGAAGGCCTGCATTAACAATATCCCTAATATTTAAGTTACGAACAGAAGAGAAACTATCGGCAATGACGAAATATCGGTTGATATATGAGGGCATCATGGTTGCAAACGAGACGCATTACAAGTAAAGAAAAAATGACTCCAGGTGAATAATTGGAAACAGTACTGGGTTCAAGTGCATGTGTTTTCTTATGTCCCATCTGATATTAGAAAACATTGTAGTACCTTATGCCTTAAGTCTACATGCCACCGCGATCAAATAGTCTGAAGTGAGATTCATCCTTGTATTTAAAAGAGGAAATAAAATACAAAAGAAGAAGGGTTAAGTTTTATGATTAGACATCAAGTGAATGAATACCTATGAACGCGTCCATCTCATGCTTGGTTTAAGTGCAGGATTTAGGGCGCCATCAAAATGTAATGGATTCTTCACGCATAAATCGCCGAGGCAGCTAGGAGGAAATCAAATATGCAAATGAATATTAAAAGTAGAAATCGCGTTCGTGGATGAAGAAGCGTGGGTGTGTTTTAGGGATGAAAGGTAATCTAAGCAAGAAAACCATCACTCACTCGCTGAGATAACTCACCATATCTTTAAGACACCCAACTTATAATTAATGGTCTTATGAACTCCAGTATATTTCCATTTTTTCTTCCAGCACATACCTTACACTGAAAATGCTCCAAAAAATTCTTTTTCTTCTACTTTCACGAGTGATCTGATTAAAAATCCATTCTAGTAATAACGAATGAACCAGCTTGATCACAATTTTCATTTTTTAACGAAATTTAGTTTAAGAATTGTAAAAAATTGGATAATTACTTACTACGGTTAATTGCTCGTGATTTCACCCTTTTTCCATAGACAAAGAGGGAGAAAAACAAAGCCCCTTGGGATATTAGCTTTGGTTCCACACATAAGGGAAACCTAACGTAAATTAAACTCGTACCATATATTTCTGAGTTAATCTCTGCTGTAGGATGTAGGAAAGCAAAACTTACGGCATACATGCATAGTATTACAATTCTAGGATTGGTATACTGCAGCCCTACATTTCTCCCCATCCCCCAGTTCCTTAATTTATCTATGGTTCTTCTTCCCCGTATCCTTTTTGGACTTGCCCCTAGTACTTGTCTCTTGGTCTTTGTTTGGGTTCTTCTCCTTCAATTTTCCCCTCTATTATGCTTCCCATGTAATTGTTGTGTCTCATGACATGGCCAACCCACCGTGTTCTTGTTTGGCGTACGGTGCTCCACAGCGCTCTTTCTTTTCCAATTCATCTGCATACCTCCTCGTTTCTCACCCTATTCGTCCATTTGATCTTCAGCATCCTTCTCCAACACCAGGTCTCGAAGGCCTCTATTCTTTTCTGGTCAGTTTTTTCAATGCTCCATGCTTCTGATCCATAGAATGCCATTGCCCACACGAATGTTTTCATGTACTGTTTCCTTGTCTCCAGTCTTATGCTCTTAGAGCAGAGTAGTGGCCTTTTGGCCATGAATGCCGTTTTAGCTTGGGCTATTGACGCTTGATGTCTGTTGTGCTTCTTCCATCCCAGGTGATGGTACTCTCGAGGTAGGTGAATGATTCCACTTGCTCCAAACTTTCTCCTTTGAGACGGACGTCGGCCACTGTTTTCTCTCTTCCGCACACAAGTATCTTGGTTTTCTTCTTATCGACTTTCATAACTCACGGCAGTGGAGGCTAATTTTAAATTCGGGTAAAACGTTGAAAATATTCCAATCATCACCTACCTACTTTAAAGGAAAAAGAAAGATCTCAACTAGCTTAGCTCTTTCCCCTATGACAGATTGTCCTTCTATCAGAGGTATCAACGTGATTGACAACTGCGAAGCCACGATAACACGGTTTAACGTTTGTGGCTTAAATTTGTGGTACCACGAGATTGGAAAAGAAACGTCGCTCTTTACATTCCACATAGAAACTTGTGTGTGTGTGTGTGCTGAATGTACATAGTGACGTTTCTTTTCCAGCCATGATAACGTTCATAAAAAATGTAGCAACAATGAAGACGGTCTCGAGGAGGAAAAAAGTTGATAAATGTGAAAAAAGTTATTTAAAAAACGACTATTTTACAGTTATGCATACAGAAAAAATATCGGATAAATTCACTTGAGAAATCCTATAGACTCATATTTCGGACAACTAAACGGGTAACTGTTTCTCTGGTGACCGGTGTAATGAAATTAAATATGGGATTAATTTATTTTGTCAATTTGGAATGATTCTCACACCTATAAAATCACTTTCAAACATTGTGCCACGGTGAAAATGAAGAAAAGTATCAGAGAAGGATTCAAGGAAAAATTTAAAGCGGTCATACACTCTTCCAGAAACTCCGAAAAAACAACCAATGCGAAATTTTAAACAAAACGATAAGAAATTGTATTCAATTTACTGGATCAACTTAGACGTATGGGATCCGAAATGTAATTCGCTTCATTATTATTCGTGTTTTTTAGGTTGAGATTTATTTGGATAAGCATAAAACACTGATAAAGATTCTTTGTAACCAGATAAATGTCTTTCTCCAACTGTCTTTCAAGTGCTTTTAAGCTCGTCATGCATCCTATTCATTTTCATTCCAATCCACCAAAGAAACGTATTCCCTTTGCTCCTTTTTCCAGAGACATTTTTCCTGCATTCACACTTCTATCTCTTCGCTTTTAGCTTAGCCCGGGAAAACTTTTCCATATCAACCCTCTATGTGTAGCTTCCGAATACAAAGGTACCTAATATTATTTTATTTTATTATTTAACTAATATTATTTTAACGATCCATTGCAATGCAGTAGCTATTGAAGGTAATATGATACACTTCTTTCGGAACACATGTACTTCATTTCTTGATAGGTGCATCATCACCAAAGTGAAGTAAATTAAGGAATGTTATCAACGGAACGAAAACTTAAATAAAACTTTTACCAGACATTGTGCGTGTCCACGAAACTAAAATATTTTAGTGATGGAATAAATGACTGACAATAAAAATAAATTCCAGCACGTCGAAATTGCCTTTAAAGAATTAAAAACAAGGGACAAACTCGTGCAACTTTAAGTACCACCAGTCACTCTTCAATTTTCAAACCAATGCCTTCTCCTCTTTTGCATTTAAAACTACGTCAAAAGATAAAGATATCAGTTTTGAAAAAGGACTATGTGCAAAGGAGTTATTTCTCAAGAACTGTCTGGATGAGGGATTCATTTCCCTCTCCTCAACCTCACCGAATTCCATGGGTCTGCAGATTCCACGCGTGGGTACGTATAATTAAGAAGAGGCTGTTTAGATCAGCGTGCTCTGATCACATACGCGCCGGCGGCGGATTCCAAGATCTTCCGTGGAATCTCCATTTGGCTCTTGCCCCGTCTCGGATGAAAACGTTAAAAAGCATCATTTTTTTAATTGTGACGTGCTCAGAATCTCTAATCAGCTAGTGCCTGAGGACATGTAGTGACCCGCTGAATTCGCCCTTTGACCCTTCCGACCAAGAGGACATTAAGTGAGGTTGAGAGGAGGGCTGAGTAGGTACAACCGTAGAGGAAAGATGCTCTGGCCTCTAAGTCACATGTGTGATACATATATCAAATTCAAACTTATCTTGTGTTAAGGATAAACGTGAAATTTGACCAGTAACTAACATTAATAGGCTGTAGTTTTGCATAAGAAAGGCCCCGCATCATACTCAATCAAACTTAATTTCACTGAATCCATCATTTTCAATACGAACACAATTCATTCTCCAGAGCACTACATTCAAAGAAGCTGGCGAATACTTTATTACGTTTGGTGAGCAGTAAGGAAATTTTGAAAGGGAAGTAACATTGGCATGAGTAAGCACTTCAAGGGAGTGTAAAAAAGCAAAGAGTTTCAGGGATACAAGCGCACAGAAGGAAAAAGGATAGGCAATGCGGCTGCTTAGATTATTTAAGGATTTATATAAACAGACTCCTTCTAAAACTCTGAAAAATACTATCTGGCAGTGGTAAGATTTTTAATATTTTGTTTCGTTTGACACTTGAGTCACAGGTGTTGCAAAATTATGCTATTAAAATTTCAGTAAGGTATAATATAATTCTAATATGAAGCCAATTTCATCTTTTGAAAATGACAATGTTATTAAGTTTATTTCAGCAATGATTATTTTTCTTCCAGTTTGTCCAATTTTTTAATTTAAACAAGGTTTGCCATACTGTGATAAGAACAACAACGCTCAGAGGTTATTTCGTGGATCACCTTGAAAATTACGTCTGGGTAATGTTGAAACTGTTAGAAGCGTTGAAATTAACAATGATATATAATATTTTTATTTTCCGTGCAATTTTCACCCCTGTATTTACTCTGGTAAAAGTGATGTGAAAACGCAAATAGAAATTCCGAATCCTAATCCTTCAATTACTTGAATCCTTATTAAAAAGGTTAAATTGTTGCCATTCCTGAATGATTTTTATAAAAATTTTCATAAGCCACGGACCTCGTTAACCAACCCACTCCCTCCCCTCGGCGTTGGACAGTTCACATATACGCCAGAAAAGACTTAATGGTAATTAGCTGGTGGTAATGTATCGCAAGTACAGGTCAACAAAAATGAGGTAAGTTTATGAGTTGGATTTAGAATTTGCTACGTCAAATTTCAATAACAAAGATAGAAATTAAAACGATCCAAGCAGTAATTTTGGTGGAGGTCGACTCGAATCTCACTCCCAAACTATCCCATCTGCCACATCGTAAATCGCCACAAATATGTTTACATGCTGTTTTAGCTAAGAAAGCTAAAGATTGAGGAGATGAAAGAGCAATGTTATTTGGAAAGCTGAGCAAACAGCGATGACTTAAGCAAGAAAAAAACGCTTTAGTAGAATAGTCTAGGCGAAAAGAGCATTTTACCGAGAGAAGATTCTTCTTATACTTGGAAATAAAAGCTTAGAATCAAGCCATTATTTCGTTTGTATATACATCTGGAGCATGCTCCTTTAATATATAATATGCCAACGATTCCTACACTACAATTCATCAATAATTTTCTAATTATAATATCTATTTATTTTTAATATGTTCTTGTACATCAATCTTATTTATGGAGTGTTTATCCCAGAATCGGCTGTTATATTATAATTACCTATAACATAATATAATTATATATAACAAATATAATTATAATAATAACTGCAACAGAGAAGTTAAGACTTGAAGCATTTGAAATGTGGTGCTACCGAAGAATAACGAAGATAAAATGGATCGAGCGAGTGACGAACAAAGACGTTCTAAGAAGAATGTGAGAAAAGAGATGTCTACTGAAAACTTTGAAAAGCAGACGGATCAACTTAATCGGTCCTATCTTGAGACATAATAAGCCTGATGAGTACAATTGTCGAGGGAAAAGTGAGCGGTAAGAATAGTAAAATGTGGTTGAGATTTATAGAACTAGCATAAGCTGTGAAAGAAAAGAACTATGAAAATAGCCCATAGAAGAATCGAGTGGAGAACTGCGTCAAACCAATTTTAGGATAACTGACTGACGATGATGTTTTGTCAGTGCCTTTGACAAAGCAGAAGAGATGGAAAATAAAGCGACGCACTGTAATTCTACATGAAATGTTTAATACGACCCGGTTTTCGCCGCAGCGCAGCATCATAAGGTAAACATTCTTACAAGGAAGCACCAGTTTACCTCTTGATGCTACGATGTGGCGAAACCCTGGTCGTATTGAACATTTCATACGGAATTGCAGTTTTTCGCTTTATTTGCTGTCATGGAAACATTCCACAAGGTATGCCTGAGACAGTGTCTTTTAAAGCAGGACGGAAAGAAATAAGATAAAAAAAACAGCCGATTCTCCATAAATAGGATTGATGTACAAGAACAAATTCAAAATATAAAGATATTTTTAATTAGAAAAATATTGATGAATTGTAGTGTAGGAATCGTTGGTTTATCTGTGGGAAAAGTGAGGATTACGTGCTTATATCCAATACAAAAAAAAGACATTGAAAGGGAACACCCACACAAGAAGGGTGGTGAGAAAAACCAGCGAAAACCAACTGCTAATATAGCTATTGTTTTACTCAAGAAAAAAAAACGCGGACTATACAGGAAAAAACAGAAAGAGAATGGAAGAATGCGAGGTGGGACGTTCATTTCGGCTCCGGAGTAGTCCCTATTTCGGCTTCCAAAGGGTTTGCGGGGGCGCTTGCCACCATTACCACCGTGGGAAATCCTCCCGGGGGTAAAGCACGGAAGAATCCTCAGCAGAGGAGGTAGGGAAACGGAGAGGAAGAGGTGGAAACGGAGGATAAACCGAACATGGAGAGATAATGACAGACGGTGGGGCCTTCTTGGGTAGGGAGGGTGAGAGCAGGGAGAGGAGGAACATTAGGACGGAACGGTCGAGGCGTTCGGAACGTTTCGCGTTCCGGTAGGGGTGGGGGAGAAGGGTTGAGAGCCGGAGACAATGGGCGGGGGGTGAGAGAGAGAGAGGCGAGAGAGGTGGGTGGAGTGCCAAGCGGTCCAGCGATCTCTTGCCCGCCCCCCGAGGGCTCTGGTCGCCTCCTATACCGGAGCGTGGGAATTGTGTGGAAGATATGACGAGGGAGACGGAGTTCTCCCCTCGGGGTGGGTGGGGGATGATGTTGAGCGTGGGGGTGGGAGAGGTGAAAGGGTCAACCCCTTAGACGGACGCTGGCTTTACCTCCCCCGCATCCCTCTCCTTCTCATGGGGTGGGGTGGGCGAGTCGGGGTGGCTCTCGAGGCAAATGATCCGCTTGATTGATTATTGACCGTAGCAGCCGCGATCCCCGTGGTGGTTTGCGGGGGGAACTCACGTTCCACATGGCGGAAGGTACGGCGGGGATGCCCGGGGACAAGATCGGTCCGCTCCCCAACATCCTCCCAACCTTTCCGTGCCAAGAAATGACTCTCCTTACCAGTGTAAGCACTTGGATTTCTACCTAGCCCTCCCCCTCCTCACGTTCGCACGCACGGGAACATTTCATGCTCATAAGATGACCACAGTTACTGATTTGTTGTCTGGGAAAGATGCCGACAACTGAGGTCAGTTGCATGCATCATTGAGTGTGGGATATTTAGCTCGTAAATGGTTAATCTAGAGGAGAACTTCTAGGTTTGTAAAAAAATTATGATGTTAAATAGCGGGTCTAAACGGCAATAAAAATTATATTGTTGTTCACTAACACAGCAAATGAGGATTTACTCTTGTGAATTAAATTTATCCTATCAATGGGGGCGTTTACTCGGAACCGGAATCGCAATTTTGTACACGAAATCGTTAGATGGAAACGAAAAACGAATTTTAGTGGAAAAATTAATCTTCTAACCACAACCAATCACTCATAAATCAAAAACTAAAATAAGCAAAAGGTGACGCCCACCGAAAATGCTGCTGTGATAACATTGACGTCATTTTCCTCCCGTCCCTGACTGCTTTCATGGGAGGGGGAAGGGAGTGGAGGGGGGTTCTCGGAAGGTCTGCTCGCACAGATGCTGTCGAAATCGCTCCCATTCGCCGAGTCAGCTGATTCCCCCCCTTTGCGATAAGTAGCTTCGCGGGCTCAGTTGTGATTGGACGAAGTCGATATACGTCAGAGGTTGCACCACACCCACTTTTCCGAAAGGGTTAAAAACATCAGTTTTTCGCCGCTTATAACTCGGGAAATAATTGTCGGATCAGAAAACGGAAAAATACGGGTCCTTTTATTTTACAAACTCTATCAGATTCGGCAATAAAAAAATATGGTAAACGACCCCATTTCGCGAAAGAGGGACATCGCATCCACACGCTTTCATTATAAATGTTTTAGAAGAAATGCAATGATTTTGCTTCTCGTTCATTTTTTCTTAAGAGTTCCAAATAACCAACAAAAATATTTTTGACTACCAAACACATTGGAAGAATATGTTCTAGAATCTAAGAATCTAAGTTAGGCTCTTCAGAAAATTCGAAAGGGAATGGATAGCGTTAACGAGAACAATTGGAATTTGAAACAAGGTTTCCTTTGCTCTCCCTTACGCAAGCCAATATCAATTCCCGGGAAGGCATGCCATTATAAATCAATCGATTGATTTGAACTGCTAGAAAATTTTTAATCTGCCGTGAATTCATAAAACAAAATGGTTTCATAGATTAAAAATCTCTAGAATATTTTGTGAAGTTAAAAGCAGTGCACCAAAAAGAAACCTCCCAAAGAAGCCAATTATCTAAATTACTTCATCTACATCTACATCTATACGATACCCTGCAAGCCGCCGCGAGAGTGTGTGGCAGGGGGTGAACATCACCAAGCATGCACTATTGACGTGCAAACAAGCAGCTATAGGGTCTCATGCAACTAGATTGTTAGTATCTATTGTATTTAAGGGATTAATACATGTATCATGCACTACAGACTACTCTAAAATACTTCCCCTATCTATCCCTTTGCTATGCTGCCTATTCTTCAAATATGCAAAACTTCTGCCTATATTTACTTCAAATGGACGACTAAATAAAAAAAACTCTGTGTAGTTGTTGAACGTTAAGATGGCCATAGCAAGAAAGTTTTCCGTTACAGGTTGCTGACAACAATTTTCGGGTGGAAATTACCTTTAAATTAACAACCATATTTTTAAAATTGAAAATGGAAAACGTAGCGTATTAATTCAACCGGTTTTTCGTACACCAGATGGACAAATGAGTGGGATTGTTTGGATAATGGAACATTTTAATGCATTGAAAATGAAAAATAATGAGAAAAAGTTGTATCAAAATTTTGGGTTATCAACTCTTTTGCTTCATGTATATTTCGTAGTACCCTTTGCAGCTTGCTTTTTCAGAGTAATGAATACTGACCACCTGTTAGAATGTGTGTGCTCTTAATTAAGAATGATATGATGTAAGGCATCTCAGTGACACCTGTGTTTCCAGGTGTATTAAAAATTAATAAAGAACATATGAGTTTTGTCAAGTTTAGGGCATTTTTCAACCTAGCAGCAAGCAGTTTACTGCCAAGTCTATGTGCGGACTATCAACCTAAAATATGTTTCAGTACCAAAAGGAAACTTTTTAGGCTAATCTATTGGAAGTATCTCCAAAAACTTAAAGGACTTTTCCACAGGTTTAATAATCACACATCGAGTTTCAACTCACAGAGTCATCATCAGGTTCAAGACAGAGAGAAAGTGTCTCGCATCTTATGATGGACCCGCGAGTTGAAACGCGTAGTACTACACGTAAACACGTGTGATTATTAAATCTGTGGAAAGGTGCTTAAAGTTTTTCATTTATGGATACCTTCCTCTACATCTATCCAGGATCTGTTGATAGTAAAATTGAGTGGGATGGATAATGTAAGTTTTTCCAAAAAGAGTTCAAAAATATGTATAGGTTGTATTCTTTCAACAATCTCCTCATATCTGTGGCCGATAGCTACAACTATTTATACAGCATTGGTGCAGTTTCTGATACACACGATTAAAATTAAAACCTTCTTCTAATTTTACGTGCTTTGATACCTTGTTAACTTCCCAATGAAGCCGTAGGATTGATCTCTAGACATATATAGTCGTATAGTCGTATAGTATAGTCGTGGTGCGGAATCACACCTTGTCACATACTTTTATGGTTGCTAATTACAGCATCTACGTATCACCCTGTTATACACATAAAAGGACATGTGGCAGGGTGTGATTAGTCAGTAGCTGTGAAAGTGACATTTTTCCAAAAGAAATGGAAGAAAATGGTGATTCGTACTTTTTTCAATCGGGCTTTTTGTGTATCAATCGTGCATCGAGTGTGGAAAAACGAATCATTGTATCCCTCGGCCCGGTGGGATCTTTTTTAATTTGCCATCGCTTCCCATTTGCTGACGTAGTATGAATGTAGAAATATGTCTGCAGGGCCAATTTGCACTCAGTTGAGCTGAATTTATCAAGTAACTTCATCCATTTGAACAGCCTTAAGGACGTAGGAGGGTTTCCCAACTAATCCATTCCAATATATGACTAATGATTTTCGTAGGTTCATAGGAATTTGCTTAACAACACGCTATTTGCCTTTGGTTCTCATTTAGTTCCTAGGGCTTACACCATAAACCTCTATATTTTCCATGGATTTTCTGCCCTTTACACTATTTAATTTTCTGAACTTTTTCACTTGGATTTTTTTGTATTTTTTTAATTAAAATTATTTTCCCATTTAATATTTTAAAACTTATTTTCACTGAATAAAAAAAAGACTTGTGGTGCATATAATCGGGAAAAAAGAATACCATTAGAGCATTGAATTCCATCATTGAACCGGCGAATCACCGGCTCTTTATCTTAAGGCAAAATAAGGTAGACCGGCGAATCTCCAGCGCTTTACCCCAATCGTTGATTTGTACAGGATATTTTGCTGGCTGTAAAATTTAACCAAATCGCAAAATATGCGCAAAGCAATGGGGGCGTTTACTCGGAACCAAAATCGCAATTTTGTACACGAAATCATTAGATGGAAACAAATAAAGAATTTTAGTGAAAAAATTAATCTTCTAACCACAACCATTCACTAATAAAATTAAAATGAGCAAAAGGTGACGCCCAACGAAAAAGCTGCTTTGATATCATTGACGTCATTTTCCTCCCATCCTTGACTGCTTTTAGGGAAAGGTAGGGCAGTGGAAGGGGGTTCTCAAAAGGTCTGCTCGCACAGATGCTGTCGCAACTGCTCCTATTGGCAGAGTCAGCTGTGTTCCCCCCCATTGCGATAAGGCAAAGTAGCTTCGCGGGCTCAGTTGTGATTGGACGAAGTCGATGTACGTCAGAGGTTGCACCACACCCACTTTTCCGAAAGGATTTAAAACATCAGTTTTTTGCCGCTTATAACTCCTGAAATAATTGACGGATCAAAAAACGGAAAAATACGGGTCTTTTTATTTTACAAACTCTATCAGATTCGGCAATAAAAAATATGGTAAACGACCCCATTGAGTGTTTTTTTTTCACTCAACTCCCAGAAAAGTGAACGGTGGAGAATGGCTGCGATCCACGGAACTACGATACGCCATGAGTGACGAGGCACGTTCGTCATCGACATCAGGGAAGGAGAATACGTCCAACACCCAACCACTTCTTTCACGAACTTGAGACCGTGAGCAGCCTCGTTTTCCCTCATCGGGGTCCTCATTGGGGCCCAGAGGGTGATGGCCAAGTCGCGGAGGCCGTGAGATGAGGTGGGGCCCGGAAAAAAAGTTATGGGGGCCTTAACCATCCCGACGCCGCCCCAATACCCTCACTACCCGCGGGGCCATTCGCCCCCTGCTCGCCCCCACGCCCTAATCAACGCGCTTCTCGTGGGAGCGGGGGCCGCGGCCCGGGGCCGATCCCGCGGCTGCAGAGAAGGGGATAGTAGGTACTCCCGGGGTGGAAACTATAGTTGGGTGGAGTAGCAGTGGGAAACCCCCACCCCCAAGGATGTAAAGGGCTCAGGGTTTAGCGAGCGACTGAGAAGGGACAGTACGATGCTCATTCTGAAGCACAGGAAAAAATAATGGCGTATCGATATTCATTCTATCGATACCTTGATAGTCTCGAACGACAACTACAATCACTTTTGCATTGAGTTATTTTGGCAATATCGTCTATTTCGCACAGCTGATTGTAGCTTTCAAAATAATTGACAATAAAAACGTAAAATTCGTGGTGTACAGGTATTATTTGTTATAGATATTGATAAGTTATCACTGCTGCACGTAAAGAATATTTACAATACTATCGTTAGTATTTAGAACAAAGTTGGCTAATACTTAATGCTCCCCAACGAGATCCCTAATCGCATGTGAATCGAGCAAAATTGCAGAAAATGATAACGCGGAAGTAGCGATGTATAGGTGTTATTGTTTGCTGGTTTTATTAGTTATCACTGCTTCTAATTAAGTTTATTTCGAATAATATCGATGGAATATGGAACTAAGTGGGACGCATTATATTAGCTATAATCGCTTCTAGTTATTCAATGAAACATAGGTATAGGTATCAACCATATATGGACATCCATACGTTGATGATGCTTATAAATTATACAATGCACATGGAATATTAGACAAATAAAATCAAGGAAAAATATCGATTATTTTTCCTTGTATTATCGAATTAGGGGTATTTTTATTTGACTACTATTTTTGGCACATTCTCACTAACTGTTAGAAAACTTCTAATACCCTCGACATTTTACCCAACAATGGGATGCGAATTGAAAACAAATATCGTTCATTAAAACAGCACCATCCGTCAAATTATAACATTCTATGATTCTTGAATATAAGTGACCATAGCCGCCAAAGTCCATAAAACTAATATTATTACCCTCCTAAAAATTGTCTTTCCAAAACTTCAGGATGGATGGGTAGGTAATAGGCGTGATCTGGAAATATGCTGGCTAGATGCTAGGTGTGTCTAGTCTTCATGTTGGAGTGATAATATTTACTGATGTTTACGTTTACCTCACTTAAATATTTTGATATATAATGACAAATTCGGTGAACATTGAGGGTGAGAAAGGTGAGGAAAACAGGGAGTTATAGTTAAATCCTAATGGTTACTCTTTTTCATTACTGCCAGTATTTCTGGTATTCCTTTCAAGGTTTAGTCCACTTAACGGGGCCTTTCCGTATCACATATATTTTAGGGGCTTCGAGTTGGTGTAGAGGTTAGTGCAATGACCTCTCACCTGAAAGGCCCGTGTTCGGATCTCGGCAGCGTAAGACATTTTCCATTGGTAATTCTAATTGAATGCTTTTATAATATATTGCCATCATTTCATTGTCACCCACAGGCCACCATTACCACTGTCTCCTCCGGTTATTTCCAACCGCTTGGTCGAATCGAGTATATCGTCGCAATGGCACCAATCATATTCCCCCAATGGAAGTCACATTCCAATGTGAACATATCGATACGCAAATATCGATTCTATATTAGCATCACCATATCGCACGACCCGAGGAGGGGGTGGGGGAGGGTAGGTTCGGGGGTAGAGATTTGGGCGGGGGGCGTGGGAGAGGAGAAGGGAGGGCGGGCAGGCTTTTGGCGCCCGAGGCAATGACATGCTTTCGTGGTCCCGGCAAAACGGCGGGGCAGCAAAGGTTAAGATGGGCGGTTTCGTGGGATGGGAGGGGGGACAGGGGGAGAGGGGTTTTTCCAGGGGTGGGGGGAAGGGGTTACCGCGGTGGAAGTGGGCTCGTAAGGGGGGAGTAGGGAGGGGGAGGAAGGAGGAGACGAGAGGGAGTGCGAGGTCCGGGTTAGGGAAGCGGGGGATGGGCATCACTTCCTCGTGGGGAAAGAAGCTGTGGGCAGTGGCGGGGGCGGTTGCAGGGCGTTCGTCGGGAATCGGCGCCGACGATGCCGAGGGAGAGGTGATCGCTCCTCTCGGCCTGCACGCTATGCTTCCATCACGACTCCAAATGAGGGGAACTTCCTGATCGATACGTATCGAGTGATACGTATCGATCGTTGCCAATGTCGCTTCTCATGGCCGGGGACGGTTGCGGGGAGTTCGTCGGGAATCGGTGCCGACGATGCCGCGGGAGAGGTGATCGCTCCTCTCGGCCTGCACGCTATGCTTCCATCACGACTCCAAATGAGGGGAACTTCCTGATCGATACGCATCGAGTGATACGTATCGATCGTTGCCAATGTCGCTTCTCATGGCCGGGGACGGTTGCGGGGAGTTCGTCGGGAATCGGTGCCGACGATGCCGCGGGAGAGGTGATCGCTCCTCTCGGCCTGCACGCTATGCTTCCATCACGACTCCAAATGAGGGGAACTTCCTGATCGATACGTATCGAGTGATACGTATCGATCGTTGCCAATGTCGCTTCTCATGGCCGGGGACGGTTGCGGGGAGTTCGTCGGGAATCGGTGCCGACGATGCCGCGTGAGAGGTGATCGCTCCTCTCGGCCTGCACGCCATGCTTCCATCACGACTCCAAATGAGGGGAACTTCCTGATCGATACGTATCGAGTGATACGTACCGTACATGCTTCCATCACGACTCCAAATGAGGGGAACTTCCTGATCGATACGTATCGAGTGATACGTACCGATCGTTGCCAATTGCGCTTCTCATGGCCGTTGAATGGAGGGGTACATCATCGTCCTTGGCAATGGATGGGCAACTGCGGCCTCCACATAATGCGTTACATGTCGATTGATAAGTTTCAAGATGGTGGACGCAGAATGGGGAGGTTCACCCGGAACCGAAATAGCAATTTTGTGCACGAAATTGTTAGGTGGATACGAAAAACGAATTTAAGTAATGACCTCTCACCTGAAAGGCCCGTGTTCGAATCACGGCAGCGTAAGAAACACTCGGAACCGAAATCGCAATTTTGAAATCGAAATTGTTAGGTGGAATCGAAAAACGAATTTTAGTGAAAAAATTAATCTTCTAACCACAACCATTCACTAATAAATCTAAAACTAAAATAAGCAAAAGGTGACGCCCACCGAAGAAGCTGCTTTGATATCATTGACGTCATTTTCCTCCCGTCCTTGACTGCTTTTAGGGGAAAGGAAGGGAGGGGGGTTCTTGGAAGGTCTGCTCGCATAGAACCTGTTGCAATCGCTCCCATTGGCAGAGTCAGCTGTGTTTCCCCCTTTTGTCATAAGGCGAAGTAGCTGTGCGGTCTCAGTTGTGATTGCACGAAGTCAATTACGTCAGAGATTGCACCACGCCCAATTTTCCGAAAGGGTTAAAAACATCAGTTTTTCGCCGCTCATAACCCGAGAAATAATTGACGAATCGAAAAGCGAAAAACGGGCCTTTTTATTTTACAATCTCTATCGGATCCGGCAATAAAAAAAATATGGTAAACGACCCCATTGTAGTCGATATTTAAAGAGTGGTGTGCCTAACATTTTTACCAGATATCGATCGCTTTTCATGTCTTCAATGGGCAAATCATCGTCTGTGGTAGATCCTCAACAGCAAATCTACTATATCATTGATACGCATCGATTAATAAGTTTAATCACGATCGTTACGTAACTTCTTGATCGGTTAGTGTCGAGAGATATTTGGCCATTATTTCCAGATGTCGCTTTTTCTGGCCATGATACCGTGAGGCAATCAAATTCTGAAGTAAAAATATGGTAACAACACTCACTGTATCACAAGATACTACATATACTATATATTTTGTAGCAATCCCTTGGAAACTTTTTCATCATCGCGTATCGAGTGATATATTATTCATTATTTTCAAAATTACTCCATGGCCTTAAGCTCGAAAACCAGTTTATCATTATTTGTTAAATTTCGACTCCCTATGTTAACAGGAGCAAAAACATTTTAAATCAACAAAAAAGGCCTATTCCTTAATTAAGATATCCATGCTATCCGAACAAATATTTTTGGAACAAAGGTTTTGAAATGTGGAAATATTAGTTGACGGCTGTGATGTACTTTCAAGGAGTACCCTTTTTTATGATCCACGAAAAGTAACAAATGTTTAGCTTTTTGTTTACGTCATTTTAATCGATTTAAAAATATGACTTTCTTCATAAGCATTATACCTGGAGGTATCTACTTGAAGAACACCATTATCTTCCTTTTGAAATTTATGCTGCATTCATTCAACGTTATAAAACTAACGACACCACATTAATTATATTGAATTTTATATTTTTTGCAAACGAGGGCAAAGAAAAGGCAGCCTAACTAGCGTTTAGATTGTGCGGCGTTGCCAAAGTGAGCATTTAATATTCTCACTTAAAAGATTGGCTACATTTCAATATAAAATACTTCATTACAATAGTCTGACTCATATTTTATCAAAATTTACCTTCATTCTTGCTCTTCCTATTGGTATTTAAAAGTGACGCTACCCTCTGTGACTCTCAAAAATGACATAACATTTCATTATACTACCAACACATACCTCCTAATCAGTATTTAAAAACCCATGAAAATAGACTCATCGATTTTTGAAATATAAAGCCTTAAACTCGAATTGATATAGTTTTGGAGTAGACTGTTATGCCCTATGTAAGCCCTAGGTTTCCCACCCCTAGGTAGGACGGTAAAAACCAACCTATGTAATTCGATCCCCCTATGGCGTGTGTATAGCCTCGTCAACAGATGTTTTCAGACATTCTCCTTTTTCCTAACTTCATCTCTTGGTACTAGGATAAAAAGTTTCCTATTTCACTAGTTGATGCCATAAAGATGCCACTATATTGTAAATGTTCCCGCTAAGGCTTGGAGCATAGCTCGTTGGAAAGATGCATTAATAAATATAGAGAAAATATTGTAAAAAATCATCCATATGAAAGAGAGAGGTCCTCGAATATAAGCGTTAATAGGAAGCTGTAAAAACATTTGCAACCTATATTATTCATTTATCTTTGAACTTACGCCATTTTATTTATAAATCTTTGATAGAACCATAGCAATTAGGTGATGCGTAAAACATGTTATGCTTCTTATTCAGCGCACTGTTGCATTGGCAGCACTGTCTTTCTTGGACGGTCCTCCAGTTTCATCGGGATTTGTCACATCCGTAATAAGATGGCACATTTATCGCATCGAATTGTGAACACTGTTGTTAATGTTGTTGACATTTGATAGATATTTATAAATGTCCAATGTTATTAATATTTGGTATTATCTTCTTTGTCTAGCGTTTAGACCAGTGCTAATAATATTGTATTATCTTGTTCGATAATTAATTGTTTACCGTGTAATTATATTTATGTTGGGTAAACATTAAAAACAATAAATAAATAAACAATAGAACTTAATTGATTAATAACAGCAGACTGAGTGACGAAAATTCCGATCCTTGAAAAAGTATTTTCGCCTGAGGTATCCATCCCCCTCGAAACCTACTGCTAATACGAGCCCTCCGTATTGCGAATATCCCCCCCAAAGCACTCAATAATCATCGCGGTCACTCAGACCGCACTCCAATTCACCTTCGCTTCATGACTTTTCCCTTCACCCAAATAACTCCCTCTCTCCCCCCTCCCTCTTTCGCTCACCCCTCACGTTTCCATCCCCCCCCCCGCCTCCCACCCTCTCTACGGCCCGGTCCAGCGCACCGGCGGGATAGCAGAGATGAGGATGATTTGGCCCACCATTACCCCCTGAGAACGGCCGCCTCTCCGGTCTCGCCGACAGCGCTCGAATCACAATAAAAGGGTCCTCATCCCGATCGATTCGGTCGATTCCAAATCCAAACACGCGCTCAAGTGGAATCGGGGAATAACTTCTCCGCTCTCCTCAACGGATCACCCCGTTTTGCCTCGCTCGTTGAAGGGTCAGATGGGGTGACCGCTCCGTTTGACCCCAAGCATCATCTTCTATCCCATTCTATCCATTCGAGGAAACTTTATCATTGGTATCCTCCAGGTACACGTAGCTCTAGACATTTTTATGTATCTTGAGGGCGAGCACACATTCACAATGGCGCGGGAAGTCGTGGTAAGACTCATAGAGGTATATGGAGAGGGCGCCCCCTATGCTCCGCAATGGAGGGGAGTGAAGCCTAGGGGGCGTGGCATAATTGCGCATTTAGCCATATTATGCAGCCAAGCTATAACACAGATTCTTATGGGGAAACGACCAATTTTTGCTCTTTACTCTTAAAATAATGTCTTTGGGGATTTTTAGCGGCACATGCGATGTAAGTAAGTAGTAATTCATGCCCAAATGACTTAATTTGTATTGGATTAGAGCCGTTGTGTCCCGCAGAAACAGGATTTTCTCTATACCTCTATTTATACCTCTATGGTAAGACTCATGTACAGCCTAAACTTCTGCAGTGATGATGCTGTTACAGCAGGGTTGGTAAGGAGCCCACACGAAAACAAAATGATCGAGAGTTCTTATCCCACCCAGGGCATTGATCTTGTCATTGCTTCTTGGTTTCAGTGTAAAGTAGTTGGTTCAATATAACCTAAGCAGTTGGAGTATTTTAAATTAGTATGCTACATCTGCTGTGATAACATCAATGTGGATTGGTTTCAGCGTCTTATACTAGGGGTAGCTAATTAATTTCCCCCCACTACTAGTTAAACCATGATGGTCTGATGAAGGCAACCGTCAAAGGAGGCGCGGAGAATGGCATAAAAGACCTCGGATGAAAGAATAAGATTTGGGTGTTAAGGATGTGAAAGAGCAGAATTATGTAGTCCTTATGTATGGAGAGGTTGAAAGTTGAGTGAAAAATCTTAAGATCGATGACTGGTGATGATAAGTAAGTAAATAAAACATGTTTCTCCTCTTCAAAGTTGATTTGATCTGAGAATGTAGCAATTATCAACTTAGAAGGCAAACGACGTAAGGAAATCACTTATCAGGGTATGAGAACGCTTCCTTTCCAGTGTTGTCCGTGGTTTCCCAAGAAAATCTCAATGTCAGAAAATCTCCCCGTTGGGCTTAAACCGGGCGAATTCTTTGATCATAATTTTATGATCCCTTTGAACCAGATACTCTAATTTCAACCGTCTTTTTTGCATTATGTTCTTGATCTTATCGCTACACTGGCAATCGTCTTCATGTGACAATGAAAAAGGTCCATATTTGCAAAGGCAAGTGACCAGAAACTCTAATTTCAACCTTTTTTTCGCATGATGTTCTTGATCTTATTTCTACACTGGCAACCGTATTAGTATAACAGTGGAAAAGGGCCGTAATGCAAAGGCAAGTGTATTTTTTGAACAGAAAATTTCCTGTTCCCGTTCAATTCACCACGGTTCCCCAAACTTACTTTCCTCGTGTCTCTCACCGGTGAAGTAACCGCAAAGTTCTCCGATGGAAAGATGAAACGGAGATTCCTTCCTGTCTAGTGAGGGGCCCAAGTCTGGGAAAACCTACACTCGAGTTTCACAAACTACCATACTTTCCGATTTCAACGTATCATTATGTGAAATAGTGCCCGTTCATCGCACTGGAATCAACCTTATGGCCCCATAAAGAGACAGTAACGGCAAGAACAAACATATCATAGCTCAAAAGAGTTTAGATGGCAGTAACTGCTCTATTACGTTTTCTTCTTCATTCAAAAAATATATCTGAGCTGTCTCGTCAACAAGATTGACCGTTTTTGAAGCAAATGGTTTTCTTTCTTTTCTATGATTTTAGGGATGGGTGAAAATTATAAAGATGGCGAGGAAGTTATGCAATGATATGTCCAATACACGGAGGAAAAGAAGAAATCGATAGAGGAAGATGGATTTGGGAGAAAAGTGGATGAGTGATGCCTCAATAGGTAAGAGAGTGATGATGATTTTGACAGAAGAGAGAATGATGGGTTTGATGTGAATACAAAGAAAGTAAACGGTTTATTGATGCTATGTAAACAGATGTGGCATATCAATGAAGAGCAATACATAAACAGAGAGGTGAAAAGAGTTCAGTGTAAGGGAAATAATTACGTATTCTCCTTAGTTAAAATGCATTTATTCCCAAATACATTCACGTCCTCGCAGTATCAATTTACTCGTTCCAGCAATCCCCGTATCATACCCTCAATGCTGTATCCGTATTCGCCTAAAACTCTAACCAATATACAGCCATATGACATGAATGTTACACCCCATTTGGCTTAGTGCTTATTTGATGTGGATATCTCTATTTTCTCACAACTAAACTTATCGTAGTCAAAACAGCATGTGTAATTGGAGCACCTCAAAGGCGTGCTACTACTTGAATGATTCTTATACTAGTTGACTAAATAATAATAATTTATTATTCTCAAAGTACTATCGATAAAACTCTGTGATAATGCATAACATTGGGAGGAGACCAACTGCTGCATCATTAAAAAGAGGTTGATATTTTCATATTGGTAGGACTACTTTATGACGTGAAATAAGGCTGGAGTGGAACTTGTGGATGACGCTCTACTCTTAACAAAATACCTCTAGGAGACCGCAGTTTAATGCCAACTTGGACGGCTAGAATAGTTAAAATCTGTAAGTCCTTCCAGGAAATATACTAAAAAAGCACGGTAAAAATCTTCATCATTTCGAGAGTGTTTATCTTTACTACCAAGATTTAATGAAAATACTCTTGGCTACTTAATATCTGCATATGTGGTGAGCATTTACACTAAGTAATGTTGAACTAATCGTGCATGTATAGCATGCATTTTTCGTGACTATTTACACCCTGCCTCAAACCCTTGATATGGCTTGCTAGGAATTGAATAGATGTAAATATAAATATCTCAGATCATAGACCAATCGGATGTCCGTGCATGTTACTGAGAGACACCAAGCAATGAAGGGATATGGCTTGAAGTGATGGTTAGAGAATTGGTTTCCACCACGAAGGTTCGATTAATCGGCGATTTTTCATTGGTATCTCGGTTCCCCCTTTCATTCTCTGAGGAGAGCGTTTCGATATTAATAATATATCCGCAGGATGGGACACTAAATCGTTAACCCCTTGGTGCCTTTCGTCAAGAGCAGGGTAATAGCGACGCTGGGCTTCTTTTCTCCCTTCCTCCGCTCCTTAAAACATTCCTACCTAATCCTTAATGGCGAAATGACCTTCATCTACATCTATATCTACGCAATACCCTGCAAGCCACCGAGAGGGGGTGTGGCAGGGGGTGAAGATCACAAAGCATAGACATGAAAACATGCTACTATAGGGTCTCAGGCAACTAGATTGTTAGTATCTACATAGTACTTAAAGGATTGGTTGTTAATACATGCATCATTCACTACAGACAACTCTAAAATATTTCTCCTTCCTATTCATTTGCTATCCTGCCTATTATGTTCTCTCATAGCACGGGGGAAAAATGACATTTTGAATCTATTAGTACGACAATCTATTTCTCTGATATTATTTATCTGGTCGAGTCTAGCATAATACGCTGGTGTTTTTAATGAATACCTAGCATCTTCAGTAAAGCTTTCCGATTTAAATTTCTGTAAGAAATTTAATATGTACTTTATCCCACGCTCTGATAATGATTCCCACCGTAATTCTTGTATTAAATTCTGATACACTACTAAACCTATCGTAACACCCTTTAACGGACCTAGCTGCTCTACGCTGCACACTGTCTAATTCTCTGATCAAACCTAATTCATTCGGATCCCATAGCATTCAGATCTTAGGTGTCGGTCGCCTCCCCCCAAACAACTGAAGCCTAAATTTTGGTTACTGTTGTGAAAACAATTTATGTTGGGAGTGGAAGACGGTTTCCGTCACCCAGGCGTAATGATTCTCTTCGGTGACCTCCGGTCACTCCGGTCCGGGATACGGCGTCAGGGCCTCCCAACGAACCCATCCAAGGTAAGGCTTTTATTTGCCCGAAACATGTCCGGCGAGGAATTGAGGATTCCTCATTTCCGAGACAGCAGCGCCCGGGAAGACATCAATCAACATCGCGACACTCGTCGCTGAGTGATGGGCCGTAACCGCTCGAGTGCGCCCCTTTTCCTGTTAATCACCACCGACCTGTCGTTCCATTATGTGTTCGTCGCACCCACAGAAGCAAGCAACTCAGGCGGAGCATCACTTACCTCCCCAGGGGATGGCCAAAGGTGCGGACAGGGAATGGGAAAGTGGACTGAACCGTAGGTACGCATATGGGACGAATCTCGGAAATGGTTTGTGCCGTGGATATTGGATGGGCCTTCGGGTATTGTTCCACAAACTAGCCATGGTCCAATCGGCAACTCATTTGGGAGAGCGACTGATTGCTTCCCAAAGTAATAAAGGAAGAAATTGGTCCGCAGTCACCGTTCCATTCCGTCCATGGATTGATGAAGCTGGAACGTGATGGAATGCCGTCAACAGATTGAAGAGAGGGAAGGCATAATTACTCATGTTTTGGGGTGGGTGGGTTAGGCTGTGCCGAACTGGAAGAGAGTTAAAAACCACTCTCTCCCCTTAATCTATTGCAGTGAGTTCGAATGAGAGTTCAAATAAATAAAGCAAGAATCACGTAAGATCCAATGAAATTTATGTCGATGAATACTTGCGTAAAATGTGGAGGGAGGATATATCCCAAAGCAGCTGAGTCTTAAAAGCAGCGATAGAGAGAAGTATGAAGGTCGACAATGCGTTTTAGAAGGATATAACAAGGAAAAGGAGTACGCTTAGGAGACAGAATTGGCTAAAGATAATATTTTAGGAAACACTGGCGCGAACATCTTTGAACCTACCGTTGTTGATAGACTGGTGTTCGATATTTGTGACCGTGATCAGGGAAATAATATTTTTTTTACTTACACTTCAGAGAAAATCGACTGGTCACCTACTAAATACCCTAACCTACTAACTACTACTCGACTAATGGCTCGGTTGCCATATTTTTCTATTTCCGTATATGATAGATTTTGTAAAATAAAAAGACCCGTATTTTTTCCGTTTTTAGATCCGTCAATTATTTCTAGAGTCATAAGCGGCGAAAAACTGATGTTTTTAACCCTTTTGGAAAATCGGGTGTGAGTGCGACCTCTTACGTCATCCACTTCGTCCAATCACAACTGAGCCCGCGAAGCTACCTCACCTTATCGCAATGGGGGACACACAGCGGACTCGGCCAATGGAAGCGGTTGCGACAGGATCTGTGCGAGCAGACCTTCCGACACCCCACCTCCACTCCCTTCCCTTTCCCTAAAAGCAGTCAAGCACGGGAGGGGGATGATGTAAATTGTATCAAAGCTGCTTCTTCGATGGAGGTCACCTTTGGCTTATTTAAATTTTTGACTTATGAGTGAATGGCTCAGGTTAGAAGATTAATTTTTTCACTAAATTTCATTTTTCGTTTCCATCTAACGATTTCGTGTACAAAATGCGATTTCGGTTCAGAGTAAACGCCCCCGTTAGGCTTCAAAAATCAACAAGGGCCTTACATGCCTACCGTCTCCAATAGAAAATGACGGATTATCTGCAGTTGATGCTGATCATCACAAGCGGAAATCCTACGAATGCTTTCACTCAGAACTTCATGTTATTAGCATATTCTTCTTTTTCACATCACTTAATACTTGCTTCATACATTTCATACGAAGCCTTCCTTTTCCATTCTTCCCATTCACTTTTCGAGCTATAATTGTCTTCATCAGGACATCATGTCTCCACCATAGCCGATTAAGTTGTCCCATCTTTTCAAAGTTTAGGATAAACTTATTTTTTTCTCTCACTCTTCATACTCCGTTTTTTACTTGAGAAATTCTTTTTTCACCATCATTCTTCTAGAGCACAACGTTTTAAATGCTTGCAGTCTTGGCTCCCTTGCTTCTATTATCCTCTATGCCACATTATCACAGTGAAACTTGATCCACATGCAGGTTCAAACTATCGATAAACTAAGGCTAAATAGTTTTCTTTTTGCAGTATCGTTGAGGGAGACGGCTAAAAACGACAGATATTTTTTACCTTTGAGGACAGGGAAGCATTGGGTAAGAGGCAGTAAGTAAGTGACTGGAGGAAGGGAATCCTGTCACTGGTAAGCCTGCTCTTATTGGTGGGCGTCTAGGGGTCCACTGTTTTACATCCTGTTCGACGGACAGAGTATTGAACGTAGAATACTCGCCATGCAGTGGCAAGTTGGGGTTTCATTGAAGGAAATATTCAAACAATGACTCTTGATTTGGGCTAAACTTTTTGCGGCGAGTCATTTTTCTATCGAGCATGAAGAGAAAGCCTGGAAATCCATCAAAAATTAACACGCCTTTTCGCATTCACAAGTTTAAATAAAACCAGGAAATAGAATTAATTATCCTGGTCATAAGGATAAAATCCACCAAAATTACATTTGAATCCAATTCCTTTAATTTCCAGCCATTTTATGATGAAATAATATTCCTTTTGTGACTAAAATAATTCTGCCGAATAGGTATTACTAAAGGAATACGTATATCCTCTTGTATCACACAAGAATCTACACGTAATGAAAGAAAAACCATAGAATTCCTTGTGCATTAGGATCACGGCTGACCACTGTAGTCAGACGTAAAACGTTCCTGCCTCGCAACCTAAGGTTGCACCTCACCTTGAGAAAAATGACCTCAATTTTTCTGAATATTAACCTTGCATTTAGGTTAAACTCTTCGATATAAACTTGAAAATTGAGCCTTTTTAAATTGTATCTCCTACTTTATTTGCAATAGAGCTTATATTTTATCCTCATTTAGCCATGAGGGCTACAGTTGATTTCAAGAATCAAATAATTATCTCTTATGATAAAGGCCAGAATATGTACTTACGTAGTTATGTTCACTTTATCATGGTCGTATTCACATAATATAAAACAATGGTAATTACTTTTTGGGAAGGCAATAAGCTTTCTATTATTTTAATTAATAACTAAATCTGTTTGCAGACGATCATTGAAGTGAGTACGTCAGGATGGTAACAGGATTGCCTAGATTCCAAAATTGCTGTTTCTTACCCCGCCTGGGAAATGAGTATCACGTTATAGGTACTGAAAATTAAGTTTAGTCTACATAGTGTTATAAAGTAATGACCGGCGCTCATTAAATGAAACCCCTGTAAACATCTATTGAGGCGTTGAAATGGAATAGCACGCTATGTAAGGATATGATTCACTATTTCAAATTGATGAATTCTCAACTTGATGACGCTGGTATTTTGAGTCTGATAACAGCCATGCACGTAAATGTTCTGCCAGTAGACAGGTCACATCGAGCACTCCTCCCAAATTCCATTCTCTCCCGTAATCCCGTCGAGAAATATTGAATCAAACGGACCCGTGAGGAGCTTAGTTTATCTCAACCGACATTCCCTTCGGAATGCATTAATAACCATAGAGGGCTAAGGGGTCCCAAGAATGAGTGACATCACCCTGTCCGGATATTGTGGCCCGAAATCTCGACCACCCCTGGCCAGGGCCGGGAAGGTATCCGGGACCCTGGGCACGTACGGACGCCATATCGATAAATGACCAATCCGAGCAGAGGAGAATTTGACCGATCGTCGAATGGAATCAATATGAATGCCTGGGTGTGCGGGTCGGAGGGACACACGAACAAAAGCTTCCTCTCTCTCACTCTCTCTCTCCGTTGGGGAAATCGGTCGCTGACGGGTCCGGGAGGAGGTGGGTCCCGGCCCGGCTCTTTTGGTAGTTCTCCGCGGGAGGCCGCAGTCACGAGGACATCTAAGGATTTGGTTCCCAGACCGTTTCGGTTAACCGATGAATTTACCCTCCATCTACCTACCTGGTGTTCTGCTAGTCATCAAGTCTAGTCAGTCTCCAGGTTTCCCGGACTGCTGTACCAGTTTATTCCGCAAGAGGATGAGGATGAATATGATAGACTTAGGCACCACCATCTGCCTCCAAGAGGTCGATTGTCTCAACTGCGTAACTGAATATTCATCCAAAAACAACATTACGCTTCAAGATCCCTGGAAGCTAAAATTTTAGCTATAGGCAGCAGAATGACTTCTTTAGTTCAAGCTTGAAAATTGAATCCGCAATTGCTTCATTATCAGCAAACGTTAAGTGCTAATGAATAATTTTTACTTTCCACTAATTGCTTTTCTTATATGTATAATTGTAATATTTGTGTGAATGTATATTGAGATTAGTAATTATTATAAAATGTTTCCCCCCTCTCCCCTTTTTGTATAAAATGTTTCCCCCCTGTTTGACCCCTCATTTAAGCGTTAAAAGTTATCAATGCACGAAAAATTTTAAACCTTTAACTGGGTGTGGAGAAAATATTTGGGTTTGTTATTTTACGTCTAAATTGGATGGATAGATGGATGAATCCTAATTTTATCCTCGGAATATTTTAGACGAACTATTCCGGGTAGCGAATATTTTTGGTGCATTTAATAGGCACATTCAATCAAGTCACGGAAATGAAAGTTATTTTTGCCTTAAAATTAAGAGCAAATTTTCAGACGGTGAAATAAAATATTAGCATCTGGAACTATTAAAACAGTAAATTAAATAATAACTGTAATCCTAATCCGAGTCATCTTGCTATATACCGTTATTTATTTCAGTTAGTACTGAAATATTTCCTTCCCCGAAGATTTTGCACCAAATAAAAAGAAAAATTAGCGAGTCATAGAAGGACTTCTTTTTTAAATTAGTTCCTTGGCTAACTTTTCTCCCATTCTTGGTTTGATTTAATCCCCACACTCTTTTGATTCTGTTCACACTGTCATAGGGAATTATCATTGATCACTTCCGCAAAATGAACGCGGTTATTTACTTATAGCTTGACTTATGCGTTGCAGAGTTTAGACCGAACTTTTATGAGAATTCTTCGGTGCATGCCATTAGTATGTTTCTCAATTCAAGGATGAAGTCCACGGAGGACGAAATGGGACGGTGGAAAATTTCCCTGCACCTATTTCCGTCCCGCTAAATCTTGACCGCCGCGGCCCGTTTTTCGCGGCACACGAACCGTGCGCGGAGGGGCGTTCTCAATTCCGCCCGCCCCTCCCCGCCGACCCCTCCCCACACCTGAAAACCCACCCTCACCCCATCCCGCGACTCAAGTGCACACTCCCCCCTCCCCTTTCCCACTGACCCCTCACCTTAAATCTCCTCCCTCGAAGGCTCCGCCCGCACTCCCGACAACACTTAGTTCCCACAGTCTCTCTCTCTCTCTCTTCCCCTCCTCCTTACCCGACCGCCCTTCCCGGGCCTTCTTAACTCCCTGCCTTGGCCTCATAGAACACGCTGCCCTGAGGCGAACACGCTGAACACCTCGCCGGAGAGACCTCCTCCCCTTCCTTCAACTTCCTCCCCTATCTACCTCCCACTCTCCCCACTCGGAAACCGCCGCGGAATCGACTGTTATGGGACCCACCTCCCACGCCAGCACTAGATCATACAGCACGCCTTCCCTTTTTTTTTACATCGATCCCTTCGATGCCGCCCCTACCTCGTAAAACTCAAAACTCCACAGATAGGACGGCCAACCGAAGCACACCCTGGAACGTAATTTTCCCTCTCGCAAGGTTTTTGGCGAAAATTCTGAAATAATTTTAGGCGCGGTATTCAAAAGACAGAACAGGGAAAGACTGACAACCAACCATTTGTCAATAAAAAATTCTTCTCTGCAAATTGATTTCATTATTATTGTAATGAGCACATATATTTGTTTCCTTGCTTAGTAAGCATGTGTGCGTTTTAAAGGCATTATATTGGCTTCAGCAGTGCTAATTTTGACTTTTTTTTCCGTTATCTTTTATATTTATTTTTTCAGTTTTTTTATTCCCAAGCATCTTGTTTTATGTAATTACTATACTTAATTTTTGAGCCTTTGTCTCATCGTAATTAAATGTACGTGTTTTCCTTTGCTAGGTCCTATAATTGTAGCTTTCCATTCTTATGTTTATTGATGACTTGTTTTTCAGCCGTGTTTTTTTATTTGAAAGCTGAATTATTTGTGTAATTTTTAATTGTTATCATGAAAAGCCAAAAGCATAATAAATATTCATTCATTCACAGCAAATCCTATCAGTATAACTGCCATCACCATTCCTCAATCCTATGTTTGGGTTGACGCAGCTCTCGCCACCCTCCCACAAACTAGCCTTATGTTCGTTTTCTTTTTTATTATATCCTTCACTACTTTTTCATAAGAGGCATTCCTTTTCCATTTTCCTCATTCTACTTTCCCTCAACACACCTTCATGTTTTAATATATGGCGATTTAGTTTCCGACTTCTTTTTATAATTTTCATCATACTTCTCTTCCATTCTTCTGAGGGCTTCTCCTTTTGTCAGACTTTCTATTCATATTATTTTCACTATTCACCCATAACACGTCATTAAAAATTCTTCCAGTCTTGAGTTTCCTATGGCTGACAATGTTTACGCCTCATTCAGAAGCCAGCCATGCATGATGGGCGTTAAGCTGCAGCCAGACATCCATAATGGCAAGAGGGTTTCATTGTCTTTCCCTACTTCACCTTTTGCGTAGCAGAGAAAAAGTCGAATCTTACAGAATCTAAACAGAAGGATGATCTCCATCCTCCTTCAAAGCCACAAAGAAATGTCTATCCGCTTATTTCGTTTTCTTTTCCAAAAGACTAAGTTTCATAACTACGTAATTACGCACTCTTTATCACTTTTTACTTTATCTTTTCTTTATATCACATCATAGATTCCTAGCCACTTATTCATTTCTTTATGAAAACTATTCTTTTGTCATAAAAATTATTATTCTCAATGCCTTTGCTGTTAAACAAGTTTTCTTCCAAAAAGGTGTCTTGTTACGTTAATATCATAAATTTAGTTAGCTAGCTTGATTTACGATTGTTTACGATCAAATTGTTTTGATCTAACGGTTAGGGTAGGTTTTGATCAGTGCATCGCATTTAATTTTGATGCATTTTGTTAATTCTAATTGAGGATATTTATATATATGTTTTTACTCTCACGTAATGTATGTTTGTCCCTCCCGATAAGCTCAATGCTAACATTTGATGAAGACGTTTGAAGTTTTAGACAAATATTTTAAGCATATTTCGCCTTAATTTAACATTTCTCCAAGGGTCTATTTAATATTTAGTGCTTTTCAGAAAACAGTTCTGCACAAAACAGTCTGGCCAACTAAAGGTTGCGTGTTCCATTCCCACCCAAGGCATGCATGTTATATTTGTATTTGGGTTATAGCAATACGTAAGACAGTACGATATGTCTTGAGCCATAGTAGCATCTAAACTGCCACGTCTGTTACCTTCTTGGCACCCTTAACCTCCAAAAAAATTATTCATTTACCCTGCAATTTTCCGATCCCCATGATACAATTGACCTCAACTACATCTAAATCTGCAAAATACCCTGCAAGCCACCATAAATGTGTGCTGCCAGGGGTGAATTCACACCATATATGCATTACATATGACGCATAAAAAAGTGACAGTATTAACGTACTAGTCTAAACTTCACAATTTAAAATAATGATGAAAATACCAATGAAAGCATGCAATATCATGCTGTTAGTTGGGATAGCTTAAAGTCCTTTTACCAACATGCAACTACCTATGCTATCCGTTGATACACTCGAATTTATGCTACTTGATATATTTACAGCTATTCATATCCTCAATTGCACGAGGAACGAGGGACATTTTGAATCCATCAGTTCGGCAGTCAATTTCTCAAATTTTGTGATTATGGTCTAGTTTACCATTGGAGTTTGCAAATATTTTTAAGGTCATCAGTGATAATATAATCTTGGAATTTATTTAAGAGATTAAGTCTAAAATTCAACCTATGATCTGACAATTATTCCCATTTTAGTTCATCTAATGGACTGGTTACGCTAATAGAGTCATCATACCGTGCCTTTACAAATCTTGCCGATATGGTCAAGCAGGATAGATCACTTATCCCGACTGGCTACCTCCAGAAACTGATAACTGTTAATATGTACGAGCTCTTGTATCCGACGATCTAAAACATTAAACACCGGCAAGAGGATTTGCCAAATTGTAAAAACGGACGACACATTTTGCCACGAGTAACTTCCATGAAGAAGTTAGCACCCAGAATTTCGTCGACCAAAGAAATTATGCAATTACTGTCTCGACACACATAGTTTGTTGGGTACCTTAACAGAATTCGCAATTAGCACGTCAGATTGTACGATGAATGCTAATAAACGATGAAGGTTAGCCAAAGACTTACTATTTGCATTAAACTTCAGGTAAATAGGACAAAAGGAGAAATCATGGTTAAAAAAGCTCAAAAAGGCTAGATATTATCATTTTTACAGACAGGGACAAACAGTTGCTTACGTGATTGTTCAGCTAAAGCAAATATTGTCTAGCCAGTGATCAAGATGGATAAACTAATGCTAGGGGGAAGACCGGGGATGAAAAAAACAGAGCTTTGGCCGATCTTTTAAGACAAGTAACATCAAGAATGGTTTGATCAGCATTTTTTGATGTGCATAAAAAGTTTCTCCCATATTTATTTAGCTTTACATATCACATTTCACTCTTGTAATCACAAAGAGATTTTATGAAAGAGGGGATATATTAACACAGGAACCCTCAACATGTAAAATGTGTACGGTTGAAGTTAAATCGAGGTTTTCAAATCCCTCTAATATTATGAATATTCTATTATTATTACCCGGCCGATACGATCCTAAACGGTGGGAGGAGTTTTCGCGATTCTAAGTTGCGGATTGGTACAGCGAGGAGATGGGGTCAACCAGGAGGACTCGGTTGCCCCCGGAGGCACCATCAAAGCCCTCCGCGCTGGGCCAATAATCTCGCCGGGTCAGCGGTGACTCATGACGACGTCGATGATGCGGGACCGCGCCAAGCGCACGGAGGTGATGGGGCGCCGAATCTCGTTCGTGTTTTTTCTCTTATTTCGTACTCCTTCCCCCACCCACCATCCCCTCCCGAAATATGAGTTACGTACACTTGAGCGAGGGACGACGGGAAGGAGGAGGGGATGGGATTCAGAGAACAAAAAACGCCGAGGTTGAAACAAAAACGGCTTTTTAATCTTGATTGGCCACGGTGGGTTACGTCATGGGGGTCTCGAGAATTCTCCCCTCTGCTTTTGTCTTACCCCTTTCTCTCTCTCTCAGGCGCGGGCCTCTTCTAGGGCCTGATGGGCCGCGGAATGGGGCCCTCTCTCGCGTGGCCAAGTTCATCGGTCTCCTCATCGGCAGGAGGCTGAATATGCGGACGCTTTTAAAACCTTCCCTCTCCCTCCTTTTCTCCTTTACCCGCGGCGTTCTAATAGGCCCGCAACCCGTCCAGTTTTCTTGTCGAAAGGTTGCGAAATTTATTTAAACTGCCAAAATTGTGCGTGCCGATCAGTACCGGTGGTTTTCGCATATTTTTGGAGAATATCTAAACGAATCCGAAGATATAAACGAATTAATAATGATGGAGACCTATATATTACTCTCAAAAGCTTTAACGGACAGTGGCCACCATAACCGTGTAACTAACTAAGAGATAAGATGATAAAAATATATACCTATGAAAGGCAATACAATATTAAAAGTAAAGAAAGGCATATAGGAATTTAATTCTGGGGTATGCTCCTTGTAGCAGTAATGGCAACCACAAAAGAGATGGGACAGTAGAATGCATTTGATAATGGTTTGAAGGAAGGATTATAAGGATGATATGGACAAACAACTTTAAGATGAGGGCAGGATATGATATATGCGATGAATACTCAAGAAATGACAAGGGGTCTTGACCAGAGATGAGACGTTATTGGACCCACAATATGGATTAATAGTGTGATGAAGATCGTCTTAGAAGGGGGAATATAGGGATGAACTGTACCGACAGTGAAACATCAGGTGTTAGCACATAAATATTAAAAAAAGAAGGCATATTTTAACATAAATATGCAACTTGAATTGAAAATCTGTTGGAGAGTTACAGCACAAAAGTCTGTATTGATGAATACTGATAATAATGACGATGATAGGGCATTTATTACCGCATTTGTGTTATCTCAAATCTAGGTATACTCTCATTCAGTTCTATCAGCCTATTACCTCAAAATATCTCACAGAGGTTTATATTTTCCTGTTGTATCCTATCGAGCAAACCCTCTTCTACTATGCCATAACTTTATATAGCTTATTACGTTAAATAAAATGGATATACACGCCATCAACGCCTATACCGGTTGAAATAGAAAATCTGATATTCGCAATTTAAACTGTTATTCTGACTTTATCTTTTAGATCTCATCCCCCAAATATAAGTCTTGAAATTACAGTAATTTTTGTTAAATAATAAGTAGACAAAGGCCTGGTATTATGTAAAATTGTTTAGTAGCAGACACATTAACTTTTAACACTTCAACTGCTTAGATTAGCACGTATAGTCTAGTTAAACTTTAGGATAAACTTATTGTGAAGAAGAGCACCATATCCCTTAGTGGGCTTGAAGGCTTTAAACTGTGAGTCAGCAAATCGGCACATACCTCATCTACCGAACTCTTTTATCAACGCCCTCATTCAGGTGTCATGCCACGCTCCATTTAGCTCTCTCTAGATATGCCATAAAGGCTCTAAGCAGCATTTTTTATTATTTGATTCCTCCTCATATTAATGGGTTTTTGGAAGGAGTAGCTACCTTTTTGCAAAGACTATACTGGAACAAATTCATTGATATTCTATAGAATAGGTATACATTTAATTAACGATTGGATTGTTCCTCCTTCTCTAAACGAGACAATTCTTTGGAAGAGAGTAAAATGTATGAATAAGAAACGAAACAAAACTCTAGAAACGATATCCAACCCTCTGGAAATGATGAAAAAGTTGTTTATGGAAACGTCTGTCCAAAAGGACATAGCCCGGTTGATAACCCGTGAAATTTCCAGCCAGATACTATGCCGAGAAGGAACCAAAGCACACTAAAAATGTGTTTCCGCATTATTTTTGCAAATACTTACCTTCCCTCAGCTCTCCACCTTCATGCCCCTTCCCAGAACCCACCCTCTACACATATCTCACACCATCTCCTCATCTCCACCCCTACTCCTCCAGCCGTTCGCTTATCACTCACCCTCAACTCCTCTTATCCCTCCGAAAACCCTCTTTCCCCCCCCCCCCCCCCCCCCCCCCCATCCGCTGTTTACACTGACGCCTTTAAGTTGGATTGACCTTCCCCTTATTATCACCGTCGTAAAGAGGGAAATAACTTGACGCGTGTTTGCCGCGAGATCTCGGTTATTACGCCTGCGCAAACCTGTTCTCATCCTCGCACCCTCCCCCTCCTCCATCGACTTTTTCGCCCCTCCCCTCTCTCCCTATCTTTCCCTTACACCGCCCCCATCCTCATCATCCCACAGCAAAAACTTTCCTTAACCACCGCGGGGGAATTTTATAAAGATGAGCACTTATGGGAGCTCGTCCCCCTCCCTGCTTTTATCCCCCTCCTACCTACTCAGCAACATATTCTCCGGCCATTGAGGATGACGCCGTCCGCACGCCTCATCCCACCAACATTTCGCGCCTTTCCGGCCCCGAAATTCGGGGTCGCGACGTCCCAGTGTTTTGTTTTTAGTCTTATTCAACCGGACCATACAACATTTTTAGAACGAAATCTATGACCCCTCAGGGGAAACAGTGGTTCTTGCGCGTTAATTCTTTCCCTGAGCATCACGGCAGATCTAAAGCTACTCCCTTTGAGCTGAGAGAAGTGATAGTAATTTTAGCGAGGCGACCAGTAACGGAGGTCATTTGGTTCATTAAGGTTAGGGGTCACGTACTATGGGTGGGATTTACGAAGTATATAATAAGAGAGGAGAGAAACCATGTTTCAGCTTTACTGAAGATTAGATATACATATATCATATACAGAGAGACAAAGATAAGGAGATTTAAGAATATAGATTCGCCAGATTCTCATTTTAGTTGCGCTGACAAATTTATCAGCATTGTGTTTTAAGATGCTCAAACTAATGAAGTTAGTTTGCAATCTTATAATTTAAGTCTAACCCTAAGGCATACAGAATGCCCATTATCTATCTATATATATATCTACGACATACCCTGCAAGCCACCTCGAGGGTGTGTGGCAGGGAGTGCATACACACCAGGAACAATGACACAACAAACAAAAATGAACACTACAAAACAAACACTACACCTTTAAAAGTAATTGGGGAAAAAAAGAAGGAAAAATACTAAATCCCAATCATGCATTACACACCCATGAATACCATGCATGCAAAAAAAAGCAATGCATGTGAGTCACACGTTGATTGCAACATGCATGTAATTTAAAAAAAATACTATGGACCTACTCTGAATATTACCTCTATAATTATTACCGATTTACGCGATGTTTAACGTTCTGATCTCGAATCGTACGCGGAAAAAATGACATTTTAAACCTGTCCGTCCTGCAATCTATCTCCTTAATTTTATTAGAATAATCGAGCCTACCATAATAAGTCGAAGCCAGCAATATATGATTGACGTCATTAATGAAATTTCCCTCCTTAAATTTTCCTAGAAGATTAAGTCTATAATTCAGCCTGCGTTGTGACAGCGATTCCCATCCCAATTTGGCTAATATACCAGACACACTGCTTTCCCTATCGTAACACCCTTTTACATATCTCGCCGCTCTTCTTTGTACTCGATCTAATTCGTAAATTAAGGCTGCTTCATAAGGGTCCCATTTACTCACAGCATATTCTAAGTGTGGTCTAACAATTGAAAAATGGCAACGTTCCTTCACCCTCTCCTCACTTCTCCCTAATATTCTTTTAATAAACCCCAACCTTCTATTTGCTTGACTTCATATTTCCTTGATATGTTTCCCCATGATAGATCCTGAGTAAGTGTTACACCTAAGTACTTAACTGATTCCACGTTCACTAATTCCGTTCCTTGAATCATATAGTTTCTTTCTATCGAGTGTTTCCTTTTCCAAAAATTTACTGTCACGCACTTTTTTATGTTCAGTTCTAGTTTCCATTTATCGCACCACGCCTGAATTGCTACGAGGTCCTTTTATAACGATGCCTTGTCTCCCGGACTACTAATTTCTCTATACACTACTGCATCATCTGCAAAAAGCCGAATTCTACTATTTTCTGCAACACTGCCGAGGTCATTGATATATAAAAGAAATAAAAGTGGGCCTTTCACACTTCCCTGGGGAACACCTGATGTGGCACTAACTATATTGGACATGATACCGTCTATAGTAACTCTCTGTTCGCGGCCAACTAAGAATTGATTAATCCAGCATACTACGTGTTTATCTATACCGTAACTTTCTAGCTTTAAGAGCAATCTGTCATGAGGTACTCTATCAAAGGCTTTTTTAAAATCGAGTAATATCGCATCAACCTGAGCATTATTTTCTCCCGAAACTAGTAAGTCGTGTACAAAGAGTGCCAATTGCGTTTCGCATGACTTAGATTTTTGGAAACCGTGTTGGTTATTAAATAACAAATTTTCTCTATCCAAGTGTCCCATAATCGAACTAACTATAATATGTTCCATTATCTTACACGATATCGATGTTAGTGTGATAGGTCTGTAGTTGCTAGGATCTTCTCTATCGCCGGATTTGAATAAAGGTGTAATATTAGCCATTTTCCAGTCCTTGGGAACCATATGCTCAGATAACGATTTACGAAATGTTATTTCTAAGTAAGGTGATATTTCTGATGCTAGTGTTTTATAAACGCGTGCCGGAATTTGGTCAAATCTATTGCTGTGGGAAGATTTAAATTTGCGATCTGGTGATTTTGGTTGAGATATTAAATAATTCAAAGTACAGAGTAATTCTAACATGATTTAATGGCGGTGGATTTTCTCACCTTTGCCTACAAAACTGACTTTGAAACTGGTTAATCGAAAACAAATTCCGCCAAAATATCCCAACCATTTCCCTCTATTTTCTTCTGTTATTGAGAGTTATCATTTGAAGATCAATTAGAATACAACTACAATATTGGTGTGCAGCAATAAAGAACTGGCCAAAACCAACGTTAAACTAGGTAAGCAAAAACTGGAAGAGGTGAAAGAGTTCTGTTACCTGGGAAGCCGAGTAACCAACGGTGGACGAAGCAAGAAAGAAATAGTAAGTAGAACAGCTCAGGCAAAGAGGGCATTCTACCAAAATAAGAACCTACTTACACCTGGAAATACAATCGTATAAGTAAGGAAACAGTTCATTATAACGTATATATGTAGCATCTTTCTTTACGGCAGTGAGGCGTGAACGAAAACAGCAGCGGAGAAGAGAAGGGTGGAAGCATTCGAACTGTGGTGCTACAGAAGAATGATGAAGATAAAATGGATTGACCGAGTGACAAACGAAGAAGTCCTAAGAAGAGTGAGAGAAAAGAGAAGTCTGCTGACAACTCTAAGAAGAAGACGGCACAGCTTATTCGGCCATACCTTAAGACACGATGGCCTGATGAAGATACTCTGAAGAACAAGTGGATGGGAAGAATGGCAAAGGAAGGCTTCATGTGAGATACATGGAACAAGTGATGAAGGATGTGAAAGAAAAGAAATACGTAATTATGAAGAGATCAGCCAATAGAAGAACTCAGTGGAGAGCTGTATCAAACCAATCTGAGGATTGATGTATAATTATGATGATGAATGCTAGTTCTTTGAACGAAAAAGCGCATTTGAATAATCTATGAACACTTTTATAGCAGAATACCAGTATCGAGGAAGTTCATTGTATGTACCTATCATTCCAATCTTCCTAATGACTGTGCATCCATTTCATGGTATGTTTTCAGTTCGGTTACTGATTGAAAGAACTTCGTCACTTAACAGGTGACAGATTTTTCATGGACATCATTGCACTGCGAAGGGGTCCATTCTATGGAGGAATAATTATAATTTATCTGTGTAATAATTGAATCATATTTTCGGGTGACTTCCGTTAGGTGGTGGAGACCTTGATAAAGCATCAGGCTAGCGCAAGAGAGAATGGAGTAAATTGTAAGTAGTACTTACCAAAAGTAAAAATATTTGGAAAGGAAAGAAAATATAGCAAAGTTCATTCCGTATGGTTTAAGTAATACCTAGAACGTTAATGATTAATATTTAAGAAAACTTAAAAACACAGAATAGGAAAAAAATCTTCTTTCATTTACTGATCTCTGTGAGTTGCCGCAGTACATCGTCATCAATCTGGATAATTGATATCACTGTATCCTGTGCACATAGGAACAGCAGTGGAAATAATGAATATTTTTAATGGCATCCATGCTTGAAGAAATGCCGAGAAAGAAAAATGATATCTTTAGATGAAATATGGACTTATAAAACGGAATTTTTCTTTCTGCATAATCAGTGTTTTCCTCGTAGCTCTCTTGAATACCATTTGTTAATGATGAGTTGTAATACTTATAAATATAGAAGAGCACGACAAGGATTGTTCCTGTTTTTACTAATTTTATATCGGACTTCTCCAAATATCCAACAGATACGCACATTTGAAAATTAGGCAAAGTAACTTTTTGATCCTGAAAATTCTAAAATTCTACAAAGAAATCGAGCGAAAAGAAATTTTGAGGTGTTCCATTGCATTTCACACTACCTCTGTACGTGACAACTAACACGTAATATTGTATGCTCCACTGGATCAGATACCCTCTTTTCTGCCGTCTCTCTGTGCAACAGAGTATGCGTAGGCTAATGGTCCTCTGTCTTCTCGTCTTCATCGAATTCTTATTAGGCTGTGATGAAAGTGAATATAGTTTTCAGGTTTTATGGGTTTAATACCAGTTTCGCCGAGAATTCATTCGGAATATTAAGCCCATAATAGGAAATAGCGGTTTTGCTTATTTAATATGAACAATATTGTTGTTCAGCTGTCATTGGCTGTCTTCTAAACATTATCTATCACGAAATTGTTGTTTTATAACCAACTTTACGAATGAAATTCGTATTTTTTATTCTCTTTGGTGGCTGGGGTAATAGCTCTGCTTATTACGGTTTTCGATATTACTATCGCCTCATCGAAATCAATTAACGCAACGAAATCCTAAAGAATTCAAAATTTAGCAGATCAAGCACGGAAGCCTACGTATAAAGGCTTCTTAAGTGATTTAGCTGAGAGTATTCTATACATTATTTAGGAGCCACTTCAAAATAAAATACATCAGTTTTACGTGCATGCAAAAACATCAATGTAGATCAAATTGCGCTAAAATTTCAGCGATGAATTTACGTTGCATTCAATGTAGGTTTTGAGAAAGCTTCGAGAATATAGTCGTGCGAATGGAGGGATGTGCACCCAATTATGCACAGTTCCCGCTCATCAACTCGATAACAATTTGATTATGTCTCGTTCCCGTTGAACACCATGGAGTCGGAAAAAATTCAGAGCCATCCCAGCGATTCCTGTTTGATCATCATACTGTGGTCGACTAGGATTACACCCAAGGCTTGAAACCACCTATTGCAGCATTATCATCAACTGTGCCTGCGTGGAAAACCAATCATGCACTGGACGGGAAGTTTTATAGACTTCGTGCACGTAAGGTATGTATTTGAACGGCGAAGGGAAAATACACAAACCCACCAAGAACGCCTTCGTACAGTAAATTACTCTCGATGCCTGCGGTTTCAATGGCGAGTGGAGATGAGCGAGAAATACAGACGTTCGATTCTGACGGTGCTGTGACTTTCACATTCGATGTTTTCCGCCTGTCTACTCCCGATTCTTCAACGCATGGGGAGCTTTATTATTATTCAGAGAGGGACGGGGAAACTTCCTACGCCAACAACATCACCTCTACGGACATCCTGTTGTCAGCGAGTCCCACCGACATATTCTTTCGGTTCCCACACACGTTCCACCCGCGGCGATAAGGAGGTGATCGGTCCTCCTGAATCCAGTTTGCGGAATTGATGTCGGGGTGGATTTTCCTGAGCAGGCGTCAGCTTGCCGGGATTTCTTGGCCACTTGATCAGGCGCTGTGCTCGTCGTAGACCACTCATCTCCCATGGCGGGGAAGGTGATTGATGTCCAACCAAATCGAGGTGGTCCTCCCACGTCGGTGGATATTTTACGACCCGTTCGAGAAAGCTAGTTCCCATCGTCTCGAAAGTGTTTCCCCTTGTTTGGGAGCTTTCGATATTTGCTCGAAAGTGATCAACTGGAAGGCTTTTCTCGTGGGGATTCGAGGAAAGTCGAAAGTATAATTGATAATTTTGTAAATCACAGTTTAGTATTTTTGAAGCGTTAATAGTCTGCTCCAAATTTCTCAGATGCATCATTCGAGTATTATCACTTATCCCAATTTTTATGAATTTCCCTACTGTTTCGTAGCTAATTATTCGCCTATGTGATTAAGATGATTCGGAGGAGGCAGAATTCCCCCAAAGAACAACGAAAAGTTGGAGAGGAACCCGAGATGGATGTGAGGCAGTTTCTAAATAAGGGAAGCAAGGGGTTCTCTTTTAAACGTCCTATACGACGGACGGAGTGCTGATCCTGAAGTTTTATCTTTTAAAACTTCTAAGTAGGGACCAGTAAACCAAAGAAATTTCGGCTACTGTTGGGATTCAAACCAGGCTCCATAGAAATAGAAGCTAATACTATAGGGTCATTTCAAGTCAAAAAACGGGAAAACGCAAGTTCCCATCTCCAATTTTCACAAACATTTGTACATACCTTCCCTGTTCGTGTATTAGTATGCATTAAAAACCGTTTTCCCAAATATCGAGTTTAACGAGAGTTATAGATATTTGTCATTTTTAGATTTATACAATTAAGCCCTTATCTTTATGTCTATATCTCTTGATCTCATTGAGCTAAAAATGATCAAAAAAAGCTTGTTTTATTTGTTGAAAGTTTAAAAATGATATTATAGGGGCAGATAAAAATTTATAAAAAGTTTTTGATTTTTTTCTAAATGTTTTAACTTTTCAACACAATTTGTAAAAATACTTATGCCTTCGATTTCGCTACTTATTCATGAATCAAAGGGCTATGTGTCCACTATAGGATAATGAAATCACATCAATGAGCAATTCTTAAATTACTGCGTAAAAAGATCGGAAGAATAGCGTGCAAAGTATCGAGGGGCTCAGCGGCGGATCTATTTTCTGTTCGCTCAGCGCTGCAGCCTTCCGAGGGTAGGGGAGGAAGGGAAAATGGGGTAGAGACGGGTGTGATGGGAGAGAGTCTGTCTTAGCCAAAGGACTATTGTCTTCTGTAGACCAGTGCGAGAAAGACCCAACCCAGCTTATCCGTGTATTGCGAAGTGCGTAGGTCCTGAGTCGTTATGCCGTCTTCAAGGCATTGCTATATTGGAAGTTCTTTGGATAAGAAGTGTTCTGATGGTGCTCTAAAGTACTCTCAAGACTTGCCGTCGCGGGAGATGCATCTGCTGGAAGTGAGGTCAGGATTAAAGGATGTAGGATCAGTATGTGATGCGCAAGATAAGCAGTTCCGAGTTTGGGAACTGCACTCAATATTTGGGAAAACGGTTTTACGCACATAGTAATACACGAACAGGAAACGTACGTACAAATGTTTGTGAAAATTGGAGATGGTTGGGGTATGGTCTCGTTTTTTGGCGTGAAATGACCCTATAGTACCATACCAACTCGAGTGCTTTCAGTATTTTTATTCCTTCCTATTTTCAACCTCTCTCCATCCATCTACAATGTCTACTTTTCCTCCATTCTTTCTTACTAGACATGCATTATGCCTTTAATAATGACCAGAAGTATCCAATTGTCTCTAATTACTTGTTTGATCCACCCTCTTAGCCTCTTTCTAATTCCGTAAACGTTTTCTTCCCCTTACCACTGTCAACACTTAACCGTTCCCTCCTTCCGACCTGAATACTTTAAATTTAATACGACCAAATTCTATTGGTCCAACTATTCGTCTCCTGAAAACCTAAAAAAGAAGACGGGGTAATTTACACTGTAAAAAGTTGATCTGATTTTCAGTGCGATCTGAATTTAAGCGCTGTCTGGTTTAAGGCAGGAACACGGATGCAAGGTGCGGAAGAGGCAGGAACATGGATGGTTGGTACAGGAGCAGTTAAGCAGGAAGCAGAGGAAGCAGGATTCTGGATGGTCTGATTTTCAGTCGTTCACCTGCCTTATTTTTAGACAAGATATTACTGCTGAAATTCAACATACCCTGTCTTAAAATTGTTGCATCTGAAATTCAGATCGCTTTTGTGCCTTAAAATCAGATCTACTTTTTACAGTGTAATTGGAGGCATCTTGAGACATATTGATGGTGTAGGCATTTATCGAGGGACAATTGAATGGGAAGAATGGCAAAGTAAGGCCTCGTATGAAGTATTTGATCAAGTACTGAGGCATGGATCAGAGAAAAATTATTTAAGTATGAAGAGGTTTGATGATAGGTAAATAGAGTGGAGAGATGTGTTGAACCGATCTGAGGACTGCCTACCTAAGATGATTTTGAATCGTCAGTAAATACTTCGAAAGAATTGAAATATGTCTGCAATAACGCTATTATCTAAATTCATCGCAGGAGAAGCAGTGAAAAAGAAACATTTGAGGAGGAGAATTGTGGTCTTTAAGGGAATCGATATTTTTCATTGAGTAAAATCGGCAGTTACAGAAGTAAATGTTGCAACAGCATCGTCATAAAATAGATGGTTAGTGCTGCACACTGGTTTATCAAATAACTACAAAGGTTACAACACGCTAGGGCACATACCTGATGATTAAAACATAGTGTGTAGAGACAAATTTTGTCGTTAAAATAAACCTGCAGGGATTACGACCCTCTATTTTATCATTTTGCTTTCAGCGTTGCCGCACTTCCACCTAAATCAATATCAGAAAATTTGCCGGTACCTCCTGATTAACTTTCTCACTTACTTACCCTAACAGATTCTGCCAAACTCTAATCAAAATCTGACATTAAGAAGTCACCGTGAAAAATATAATACCTACCACTAGTTTAGTTGACAAAAGGAAGCTATATTGACGGATAAATTTGTAACACTGAAAGAGTTGTACAGATACCACTTTAAGAGCATGTATGATTGTTAATTGGAGCATTGGATTGGACCAGGAAATCATGTATTTTCACTAATCTATGTGGACAGTTACTACTTCACGCTGTCATGGCATGAGATCATAAAACAATAAGATATGCAATATCCAAGCGTTTATTGTGCTAAGGAAATGAATTTAGCGTGAATAACTTACTGGGGAGCTGGACCCATTTGCTAAATAGGGCGGACCAACATTTGATACGTCTCAGGATACTTGATCCAATCACCTCTGTGATAGGGGTGAGGTAGGCCTAAGCCACGCCTCCCCTCATGAATAAATCACGAGTTAGCAAATGGGTAGCACGCTTCCCTGTGTCCATTTTCGATGAAAGTTTGGACGGATAATTCCAGCAAAGGTGAAGAATTGAAACTTCTGTGAAATCGTCTTTGGAAAATATAATGAAATGGTTTACATTTTCAGGCATACATTTTTAAAATAATATATTTTAAGACACCACAAAATGTCAATCCAAATATTTTTACCTCGTTCTCTTTCACGCTACATACAATTTTCCATTTATACCCAGATTATACCTCTTGATTGTATCTCACGAAGTCATGCCTAGCCAAACATAGCCAAGTCCGCCAAGCCACAGGTTCAAATCCCATCCAGTGTATTAATTTTGCCTTCGTTGTAAGATTAAGTTCTTTGGTATGACGGTGTGATATAACCTTAACCTAGGGTAAACGATAAGGAAGTAGTGTATCAAGTTTTTGCTAGCAGGAGAGCTAGCGAAATAATGCTATACTATTTGCATAAACGCGGAATGAATCCCGAAAAAATAAATAGTCAAAATGTACGGATGTTTGTTTACTATTAACATTTTCAGGGAGAACGACGAGACGACAATACTTGAGGGCTTGAGTAAAGAATATTGTATTGCTTGTCAAATCGGAAATCGGGTTCGAGTCCCTGTCAAGGCGAATGATTTTTTTCTCTGTGAAAAAGTTGCTATAGTGTAGTTACAGGCTTATTGCCTCATAGGCTAACTCACTTCCCTGAACAGCAATAATAACTGTATCAATATATGTATGGAAGAAATAAATTATTATTATTATATCTTGCCGCGATGGCATCATAGAAGCGGACGGCAAATCTTGAGGCCCGAGAACGAGAGAGAGAGAGCAGCGGAGATTGGCAGCTGGGAATGAGGTGGGACGGGGACCCGCTAGCCCCTTCTCCGGACCGTTACTCCGTTGAATCGCCCATCCGCGGTGAGTCACTAGCGGGGTATATCGAGGTCTCCCATTCTGAACGTGAGGCAAAGGTTCCGGGGACTAATAGCCTATCCTCATGGAGAGGCGGACGAGAGGGAGAGGCGGAGGAGAAAGGAGAAGGAGGGATAGGTGTTGGGGGAACTGAGGAGAGGCACGATGACTTAGCCTCCCATTCTCTCCCCCGCATCCATTCTTGGGCCTCCATTCTCAATACCCATTGTGCCCTTTCGTGATTAACTGCGGGAATTTCTCTTTCAACAAGCGCGTTCCTTGGGCACACGTCCGCGGGGGGAACTAATGCGGCGAATTATCCAAACCGTCCTTCTGTCAAACGTATTGAATTTTATTTGCTGCGCTTAATCTATTCACGACGCCGGCTCTATTCACTCGACTTCAATTACGTTTGAGGTGGGGAGAAGTTATTCGAGAGTGAGTTGACGTTCGGAAGATATGAAACGTTTTGGATGCCTCACTAAGGTAAAGGAAACCTTACAGCCTCCAAAGGGAAATAAATGTTGCCTTGAAATGATCTTAATGCCATTGCTTCTCTTCTAAGAACACGATTTTTTTTATGGAAACCAAATAAAGCTATAACAATCTTGCGAGATGAGCAATGAGAAAACCTGGGAAATATCTTATGAATTTTACGAACAATTATAATGGATATAAAGAGTAGGTATTCCAGATATTTAAAAAATAAAACAAAGGTATGCCTGCTTAATGAATAAGGTGCTAAACTCAAATATAAATTTTAATGCGTCAATCAATCAATTTGCGTTGATAATTATAATGCAATGTGGTTGAAGTTATTGATAGGAGATTATCTGAGAGAATTTACGTAGGTATCCTAAACAAAATTGTTGGTACCTGCTGACAAGTTCAAATAGAGATCTTAACTGGACCATAAGTTTTAATTTATTGATCGAAATTATTATTATTGAAATAATGATTTATATACTAGTGAGGATGGTATGAAATGCTGGACGTATTGTCTTTTTTTATTTCATGATTTAATTTTACTTACGTGCAAAATTTTATACAATGATCTGCAGGTTTCTGTAAATGTTTCAAAAAACATTAATTCTAAAGATAATAGATTCACCCACGCTCAATATATTTATGTTTCTTGAAGCAATCTGTTGTACACTGCGTGTAAATAGGTAACTCTACTCTGATAAATACAACTATATTTAGAAGTTTAATGCTTATAAGAGCAGTAAAATACTTTTCTAAATGGATCCTAGAGGTAGCTGCATTGGCATGTGGTTCCCAATTGAGTGCTGCGAGGAAAGCACTTCAAGAGCTGTTCCCAATCCGTCAGAAGGCCATACCCTTTATCTTAGTGTAAGACAATGCTGACGTCAGGTTTCTCTTCGCCAATCCTCCTCTCTTTCATTAACAAATATGCAAGACATGTATGGTACAATTACTCGAATCATGCAAACAGGTCTTGTAGTTACTTAGGATGGGACCTTGATCGTGTGTTGTCTGTCTTGTCATTCTACAAGCAAGTAATGGATACATGACAAAGGTGGAGATTACCTTGCTGAATTACTTTAATTATTCAGTGAAATAAGATGAAATAAAGTCCTTAGTTGATCATATAAAAAGTAAAATGTTTGACAAACGAATGACTTTTAACCTGAATACCCGACGGATAAATTTCTGCACAACTTATGGTGTAAGAGCAGAAGGACAAGATCATTCTCAAATGCTCGGTCTGTCCATCAACACTAACGTAGGTACTAGATATATGATAACTCTCATAGTTACACAATATGGTGGAGGTTATATGCCGGGTCAAAAGAGTACCCAGAATGCCGGGCGATTACTTTCATAATGGACGTTGACACGTAATAACCACGTTCCAAAACGAGTTGCGAAAGGTGAAGGCAAGTATTAACCTGGTTTTATTACGAAAGGCCTTTGGATTCCCCTTTCATCCGCTGACCATAGCTGCATTTACATAACGGCTCTTCATTGAAACAATAAACGTTCCCTCATCCCAGCATAATCTCCTCAGGGCGCGCGTGAAAAAAAAAACAATGATTAATCTTCACACGCCTGTTGGACAGCTATCACCGTAACGTAACATTCCTCTCGCACCGCACCGCATTCCACACCTCGATCCCTGTCCTGTACTCGTAACAGGAGACAAAGGGGATACGCCCTCGCGACATCGTTTTTTCGTAACTTGGGCCAGTCGAGAGGGTGGGCCGTGTACATTTCTCCGCGACCATTTAACGCCATCCGTTCCTTCATACTATTTTAAAGATTGCCGCATGTTTAGGGATCATTTTTAGCGAGGGGTTGATCATGCGGTTGTAAAAGGCATAACAACGTTCTAATCACATTTATACGCAGGTTTGGATATGCTCCTATGTACTATCCATAGTAGGCATCATAGCGACCGAATGATATACCGATAGTAGATTTGCCATTTCAGGAACTTTGTTTCTAAATTTAGCAACTCTCAGTAACAGTTAGGCAACCTTTTTTAAGAGTTAGCAACATAGTAAGGCTACTAAAAGTAGCAAGTATACTTTCTAAATTTAGCTACTAGTAGAAACAGAACGCTTACAAAAAATTGCATGATTGCTTATCAAAGTTCTTAAACCAACTATTAGTAAATATAGGCATGGTGATCACAATATCTCTCATCAATGGTCTTTTGGCATTAAAAAATTTTACTATACAGATTAAGGTAGTTATTAGGAATGAACGCTTTTTGGAAAACCAAAAAGTATATTTCCTTGTTAACAAAAACTAAGTGCATGTACGTCAAATATGTTTCATAACCTTGATACGTGAGTAATGTAACGTGTTTACATAAAATTGTCACTTTGCTAAGACACAACTATCAAAAATGAGTTAGAAAACAATTTCTTACGGTTACATTGACAAGAGAATTTGTAGCTGTTTATATGATAATGCTAGCAAATTTATGGTAACTTTTGAAGGTATCGCTTTAACAACTAAAGTATTGAAGAAATAGCAACCGTGACCGGTAGTTTCAACTATGGTAGCCTAGTCTGAGGTACAATCACTAGGAAAAATTTCATGACTCGAAGAACTGATCATAACTGCACCCTTGCATTGATAATGGAACTTATAACTTAAAGCATTAAAACAAATGTCTAGCAGTCTAATAAACAATATAATTTTCTGTACACTCTAAACATTTAGTTTCACATGGATGTATAAATAACTTGTCCATTTGAGTAGCCCAGTACCAATTACTACATTCAAGAAAATCATTTTTGATAATTCTCACTACTTCTTCCTCAGGAAAGAATATATTGCTGGCGTGTGGTATGTGTGCATGATACATGTTTCATTATGCGATTGGGAGTAAGTAAACAAGAAAGAGTGATGAGTTGGCCATCGGTCTATTTGATATTTTTTTCAATTCGAAGGAGCTCTGAAGGGAGTCACTATCAGTTTATTGGTTGCTGCAAATTACAAAGACAATCAAGATAATTCAAAGCAGAATATATTTCCTATACTTTTTCATATCACCTTCTTATTAAGGCAAAAACAAGGCTACAGTGGTAAATTGCCAAAAGGAGAGATTTTTATCGTCTTTTATTCGGTGAATGACAAAAGATCATAACTTGAGTAAAATTTAGAATATACAAATGAAAATATGTAGCCAAACCTGTATTACACGAGGAAAAATCTGAACTCATCAGCCTACCCTAATTACACCATCAATGGTGTAAAATATTTTAGTAGCTGGAAATAAATGATTTTTACTAACACGTTTAAAAAAATATGTTTAACTGTGGTTTATATTAATTTAGGACTATATTACAGATGCATAGACCATGCACAAAACATAAAAAATGCTAGAATGCTCGCCTTCATTATATTGAAAATGTGTTAAAATTATTTTAGTTCAGAGGTTCAAAGGTGGAATAACAGGTCCTAAATACGTGTTCAGCCGTAATCGTTTAGATTTTTGCATTCTTTACATTTGAGGGGAGGTATAAAAATATATAACACTTTGCGCAGAGTTCTGGTGATGAGGGTATTGTCGCTACTTAGTTCTACTGGATTCTTTCGGCTCCCAAAAGTCCTCCCTTTAAAATATATTTATCCTAAGTGACTAAACAATCGTAATAATCTTTCGCTTGCCGATCAAAATCTGTTTTCAAGTCTGTTTCCACACTAATAGGTGCTTCATTTCGGGAGGAAAGGTACAAAGATGGGAATAGAAAAGAGAATGGGTGGAGAAAAATCTCGGTGACAAAATTAGCCTGTTCCGCCTAGGGGATCACGGCTTAACTTCCCATTCAAAGGACAAAATGCTGTACGTGATTTTCTCTACCAAACACTGAAGTATGGGCCGGTTTAGCAATAAGGAGTATCGTCTACCTCCTGGTTTCGAACGCGGCCCTTCCCACCGAAAGGCCGGTACTCTAGCCATTACACCAACTCGATGCCGTCGTTTGCCAACTCTGACAATAGGAACGTCAATAATCTTCTTAATCAGTCCTTAATTGTACATTTCATGCAAATGATTTTGCCAACTCTGACAATAGGAACGTCAATAATCTTCTTAATCATTCCTTAATTGTACATTTCATGCAACAATTTCGGCTCCAAAGATGAGTGAAACCACTCACTCACTCAGTGATTCAACCCGAAGGTTGGTCTTTGATAGGTGAGGTTACAACTCACCCCGTACTAAGCCAATGGCGTGTGAAATTCACACATTCACCTTTCCCTGGGCCACCTGCGATTTCCTACAAAGTTCTGACACGCAGAAAATCGAATCGCGAAGATTTTAGATGGGGGTGTCCAAAAAGTCTCTTGCTCGGGATTCGAACCCGGGACCCTCCGGTCAGTAGATCAGTGCTTTACCCACTAGGCCACTACGACCCCCAGTGAAACCACTGCTCAAAAGATAAAATCCAAAGATGCTCCCTGACTTGTTATTTTTTTACTGAAAACTTGGGAGGAATCTCAGAGGAAGATATAAGTTTTGAGTCGGAGGACATAGCAGAGACGAGGCGGGAGTGGACAAGTGGCGCCAGCTGTTGGCGCTCAGAGGACGGGAGATTGAGATGGGGCCATTAAAACAAGTGGCGAGTGTTCTTTGTGCGTGGGGGAGGGGGATGGGGCGGAAGGGGTCCAGGGTGTGGGCGGTGGTGATGTCCCTTTGATGTCACGGTGGGGGGTCCACCTTTCGCCACACACCGAGAGACGCAACCCGACACCGTATGACCACGTATAAAGGTCCGGCTCTGAGATTCTCTCCTATCCGGGGAAGTCGAGGTAGAGAGAGAGGGAGAGAGAAAGAAAGAGAGAGAGGGAGAAGGCTCGTGGCGTGGATGGGAGGGCATGTCACGGACGTCTTTACGGAGAGTGAAGGGAGGTCTTTGGGAGGGAGTTGGGAGGCCGTAGGCTCAAGCTAGGGACACCTCGCCTCAAGTCTCCGAGTTGACGGCGGTGGTTCTTGAAAAGTTTTCCGCACAATTTGATATGAGGGATCCTCAAACGCTTGAGGGCAACGGAAGATTTCCGCACCATTTGATACGGGAGACTTCAACGCCCGTAGGGTTTTCGCCTTTTTGTTTTGATGAGGGATCTTTCAACGACCGCTCTGAGAATGTTTTCTTTGATTTACATTTTAGCGACAAAGTAACCGTCCCTTCATGGTTACACCAGCATCTCCATATTATAACATAGCCACCTTACGAGTGCATAACCTTTTGTTTGAATGAATACAAGAGTGTAATTATTGGGCTCGAAGTACACGAGTCGTCATGTCACGACATCTTACACAAGTCGTGAACTCATTTAGCGATATTAGCCGGCAAATGACTTTTGAGTGGAGATCAATGCGATTTAGAAAGGTGATTGGGCTGCAAGGCATATAATAAGGAAAACATCATATTGAATATTTATTACTAAACGCAATCAAGAAGGCCTGCGGGAAGAAGTTCATATGGACAGCCTTGGCCATTCAGCCTCACATACCTTCAAAAGGGCGCATCACACCACTGATGCTATTAACGAGAGTCATGTAACATTTAGCACATATAACTTGAAATTTAATAAACAAAATTTTAAAATCAGGCGGACGTTAAGGGTGCCTCCAACATTATTTGGTAATTTTAGTGACACCATCAAATCTTAAGGTCAAACTTCACAATAGTGCTGTTACGGACAGTTCAGCGACTTTTAATGGCTTCCTTAAACTGTACGGGCAAGGTTTGGAACGAAGTTAAGTAGGCAGTTTTAAAATTTAACCGGTTTGAAAGTACTACAACTTAAGATAACGAGGTTGCCCAGATCGTGTAAAATAGTACTAAATATCTGTGAATATGAAAGGAATTTATGTTCAATGTATGAACCTTTAAGATAATCGTAAAGGATAGATATCATAAAAGAATACTCAGCTGTGAAAAATCCTGACTAAATTAATAGAGCTTATGCATATCTCAGTATTGAAGACTAAACACTTAAAGAAACACGCCTGCACAGTACGATTTAAGTAATAAATTTCACCTACAGGCCCACTTTTTTTCGGTTTAGCCTATTTGATTCCGCAATAAAAATGGCACGATTTAATTAAGCATTATTTCTACATGAATTCAGCATTTTTAAGCTTTATTTGTAGATATTTTACTTGCCATATCAACTGCTTTAAGACAATAATTTAATCGACATACGAGCCATCGTCAAAAGAACACAGTAAAGAATGTATCACGCATTTTGTCTCATTTAAGTAATATTAAGTCGTACTTCAGAGTCCAGGAGGATTTTACCGGTTTAAGATACCGTAAAATTATGGAATTTTTTTCCATAATGTGGTTAAATGTGAAAACACGAGTTGTATCGCTGAATGAGATGTAAATAATATTTTGCTTCAAGTGCCTGACTCTTTCACCTTTTACGTCGACTTCAAATAGCACGTCTGGGTGAGAACAATAGAAAATCCAAAGGCAATAGCCAATTAACCTTTTGAAACGATCATCCTTGACATTTATGCAAGCCCGTCTTTTTCTCAGTGGATTCACAGTAACTTAGGTAAAGTTATTTGTTTCATGGACTCCTAATAACGACAAAAGGCGTTTGGCGAAGCAACGGAATAAGACCTCATCCAAGCACCATGTTTCTTTGCGTGCCAATGTCGTGCACGATGTTTCAACGGTGCTGACAATAAGCCTTCACGGCATGCACTCCCTCTTCCCATCCCCTTTCCTCTAGACGCTAAAACTCCTCCCACATTTCACATTTTCTCCCCGACGTCCACCAGAACATAACCAGTTTAGAGAAAACTCGTGAAGGGATAGTTTTAAAAATTTTCTTTTTGCGAGCATCAACTCATCAAAATATCTACATAGTAATTTTCCCAAGATATAACCTTCTCTAGAATATTCAGCTTCATACTTGAACTAAAAATATCTTCAATCTACTAATAATTCTTTTCCAAGTAAAAAACAAATTCTACACATTTAACAGAAAGTTTGGTCGTATTTACCGTATTTATGAATGTAACGATTTAATTTACGTTTGAAACTGCCATTTTCCGAATGTTATGTTGCCATAGCTGTCATAAAGTTCATTGAAAGGTAAACATTATCCATTACCGTTTTTGTACATTGTTTCAATTATTGGATTGTTGGTGCTTTGCTTTACGAATTACAACAGATTATTTGAAAAAAGTTATACTGAGTTATTGTGCTATTTTACAAAATATACTAAAAAATAATCACTGTTGATTGTTGGCTGGGAACATAAAAAGAGACTTTTAAACAAACATTTTCTGGCGCTTAAGAATTTTTCTTTAATGTCAACCATTGTCTTATCGGGTGTAACAAATTACAATTTTTACATTTTATCCTCACGAATTTATGGGTGATTAAGGACTTAGAATGAAACCTAAAAGTAAAAATACAGCGCAAGTGTGCTGTGTATCACTTTAAAATGGCAGCTAAGTGTGGTTGATTTGGTGGGGAATATGTAGTTGTAAGCTTTTGGCCCCTACTTGGTCCTTATTTAGGCAAAATTATAGGAAAAGCATGCAAATAATGCCCCCTAGAATTGTCTAATTACCAGTCATGAAAGAAAATAAAAGCGAATTCATAAGCAGCTATTGAATGGAACTACTTGTCAATGTGTGGAACTAAGAGTTATATCATAGAAAGTATACAGAAAATCTTAGGAATTATGAAAAGAGTGGTAAAAATATTTTGGAATGGTAGAGTTTTCTTCAACACCACGGAAGAGCAGATAAAAATTATGAAAGTCATAAGGGTATTTGGGGTCATTTGATTACTAATGGTCATACCTATTTCTTTGAACAAAAAATGTCCATTGAAATCAAGTTTCATCATAATTTTGTAAAGTAATGCTTCAAATTCTCAACGCTATGCTTAAAAGAATAACTTTGACGCTTCATCTATGGGAAAACGATTAAAAAATCAAGCCTTTGTAATGATTTTTCTAAAAATATTAACAATGGCAGCCTATAAGAAAAGTGTGAATTGCTCCACGAGATCCTTGAAAGGTCATATATTGAAATAATGGCACGTATACCACACTTCATGAAAATCAGTCCCTTTTTAACAACCTTAGAATTTTTGACATTTTTTCTGCTCTGCTCTCAAGAAAGAAAGAGGAACAATTCCTAGTTTATTTTGAACTCCTGTCCAAAAATGATAGACGCATCCAATTTTTCTTTGCTGGCTTGGGAGAATTGCTTTTGGTACTGGAAACAAATTTTTAAAGGAGATACACTTGGTAGATTTCAAGCACTTTCCCAAATACCATTTTGCCTTCTTTGTAGCAATATCTACGAGGCGATTAAACTTTAGTGTGCGGTCCATTACGTAAACTGACCTAAAGAGGATATAGCTGACACCATTCCTGTTTTGCAAAGTGTGGTAATAGCAAACTATTCGAAAATATAATGTCATAGGGCACTTTTATTCATAATGGAAGACTTTCGCGCCAGCTTGCCTGACTAAGAGCAGCGCGTTAGCGTGCGTAAAAACGTGTGAATTATGCATAACTTATTGCATGACACGCACCAAAACGTTTTAAGCAGTGAAGTGAATTGTCAGCGGAGAAACATTTTGCATAACACCCAGCATAGCAATGCGACCGGATGGTTAAGGCTCGCAAACCGTCTGGTTCACCCCATCGACCTCGTCATCGAGTTCAGCTTGGTGCGGATCGGACTTCATACAGGTCGGGGAATGAGGGGACGTATCCACGGTCTCCGAGGAACTATCGCGTCTGGGGAGGAAGTCCGTAAAAAGCGTGAGGTTCTGGGGGAAACGACGTAGGTCCGTGGTCACTTAGGTGAATGGAGGGGAAGAGCCAGGACTCGGAAGAGATAAGCTGCGCGGTTAAGTCCTTAAAGAAAGATTGTCGAGGAGGTGGACGGGTAGATGGGCGTGGATGAGGTTGGATGGGACACGGGAGGGGGGAGAAATGGCTTGTCACGTACGCGGGTGGTCGCCGTATTCCAGCGAACACACCCATAACCTCTCATCCGGCACTCTCACCATATGACCTCCCCCACCTCCTCCTCCACCCACCAGGCCCATCTTCAGACGCCCTGCCCATCCCATCCTATGGGAGGCTCACGTGGGCTTCCCTCAATGGGCACATCTGAAGCATCAGGCGACCTCATGACGAAACGCGCCCGCCCCGCAACCTACCCCTCGTCGCAGAATAGTGATTCTCTTCGTGCCTTCGTGGAGAAGTTTGTTTCCACCCCCAGAGAGCCCCACCGCGAGTCCGCGTGGCGCGAAGATTGCGGGTGATGTACGGTTCGGGAGGCGTTTAACACGTTCGGAGGATGCACGAGTGCAAACATCGCTCGATGAAATCCGCTCCTAGATAGGTGCAAAGCCGCGTTCATCATTTGAAGCATTCATGGTCTCGAAGAAGCGCGAAAAAAATATTCCACTGTCAGTTAAACATTCAAGCCAAACTCAACTCTACTACTGCAATGTCCACACGTTATGAACCTCAATGACATAGTGGTACAGTAAATGCTTTGAAGAATGTGCCCCCGAATGTATGAAACAACCCCGAACATCGTATTAAATACAGTAAATACTTTGCAAATACATAACACCCTGGTGGAGGCTAGCAGGCTATTATGTAGATGGCCCCTACCCCTACCATATCGACCCCATTGTCGTAGATATCGTCAATTTCGAGTTATTTTGTTTTTAGAATACATCTCGAAATTGACGATTTCTACGACCATAGGGTGACTATGGGCTTTGGTTGGGGTCATCTATATAACATCATGCTAGCCTCCACCAGGGTGTGTGGCAGGAGGTGAACCATCATCAGGCATGCACTAAAAATTGCTGTCGTTTCATATTAGCCATAATAATACGGTTTTTTTCTAGTTCAAATATACAGAATAATATGGTCACCTCCCAAGATATAAAGTCTGCAATCTGTTATGAAAACTATTTAATTCTAAGTTCGAGATTGCATATAAAATGTATTCATATAATTTGTCAATTTTGTCAATTATATTACTTACTACTACAGTGACCTACAGAATCATACGACACCCTTTAGAAGACATAACCTCTCATCAGGAATGGGCTGTTGTTGTGATTAGAGAACTATTTATTCATCTCAAAAGTCTGAGTTTTATCCCAGATGGAAAAAAATTAGCATTGAATCTGCGTTCCTCATTGAATTTTATCTGAAAATTTCATTCAAACCAGTGTTCAGGTATGAAGGTAAATGGTAGGCACCCATGGTTTCTTCTATTGAGGTGACTAATATAGTAGTTCCCTCAATCCTCCCTTCCCGACTTATATATCTCCCTCTCTTTAACAGCACAGTTGTCCTTGGTCTCCGTAGCTTCCATTCGTTACCAACTACGGACATATCGCTTTGCATCTTACGTACCCTTTCCAAAGGGTCGCTAACAATCAGTGTGCTTATAGCAATAATAGAGAATTATTATAAACAAGGCAAAATAGTTCATTTGCTAGGTTTAGAGTTATAAAACGCATTGATAAATATATTCATCTCATTAGTGAGTATACTTAGAAAAATGAAGTCGTATGAGCTACAAATATTGTAAATTTTATGCTTAGCATTGACTGACTTCTAGATTTTAAAATTATTCCACCTTGCCCTAGCATGTTCTAGATTTTACGCAAAATCATCCTTACAAATAATATTACTACAGTTTTGCCGTAGTTTATGACTTGGACGAGGGTTAAAAGAATCCTAATGTACACACAAGCGCTGAACAGGTTATGAAAAATAACTTTTTACAATTCCATAAAATCCTTGACAATGACGCTAAGACGTTGAAATCAATCGGTAGAATAAAATTAAATTGTGGAATTGCACAAAGTTATTTTTCTTAACATGTTCTGCGCATCAAATTTCCACTACGCATCACCTCCCTCCATCCCTCCTTCCCTCCATGTTGATGGCCACACATCCATGATTAACCCTTTAGGGAAAGCCATCAATCCCAAGTCATGTCCCCACGGGATAACGAACTGAAGAAGGAACAAGGGCAATCGAACCTATCGCTCCTCTCCGCGGATTAATTGGTTTGGAAAGCACGTGTAATCGCGACACTGCGCGCGCTGTAACATGGGTTTAGCGCACTCGACCAGCAGAGACCTCGTCTCGCGTCCGTGTTCGGTGCTCGGATCCTTCGCACCGGCAATTAAAATGCCAAGGGGAGAGAGAAAATCATCTGCCACACCCCCCACTCGTGGACGAAGCAGGGGGAGAACCCATTTCGGTACACCCCGATCATCCCTCACCGATTCTACCCACTTATCAGCGCAAGGTTCTGTGGGCTCGGTGAAGCCGATTGGTCGGACGTTTGGGCCGATTTGTCTCCTTCCTGGACCCCAAAGAGACTACACGCCACGGCTGCCAACTCACCCTCGTTTATCGAGACGGTAGATGGGGTGTGCGCCCTCTGAGAGTACAAGGCGAATGCGGACCGGAAGTTGGCTGTTGAAGTTCGGAGAGGGGAGATCAACTACATGGCAATTCGCTCACTCTGCAGCAAGCTCATTCATCTCTCCCGACTCCCAATGACTCCCTCTTCCTCCAACTCCCTTCTCCATCGGCTCCAATAAATCTCTCCAACGTTCGCATCAACACACACACGTCCCTCGGAATACAGCTTGGTGGGTGCTTTACCTCTGACGTCATTCGCACGCTTCGGGAGTGGGTGGGCGATTACGGTTATCAAGGGGCGAAGGAAGTGAGAACGATGAGACAATTGGCGATGCCTGATTGTTTCCGCTCGAGAAAGAAACCATCCTGAAGTTATATCCTATATTTGTATTTTCAATTCTGTACCAGAACTTATAGGCGCTTCAGACCGGCAAAGGTATAACGATGAAAATGGAAGGGAAAGGAGGTAATATGGAGAGAAACCCGGTGTCGGCATTAGGCTGCTCTTAACTAAATGTACCAAGGAGACCGCGGCCCAATGGCCTATCCGAGGGACGGAGTAGTTCACTCTACTGCTCTCCACAAAGTACCTAAGTAGGGGCCGATTTGCCAATGAAATTTGGCACTACCGGGATTCAAACCAAGACCATCCTTGTGAGAGACCAGTACTCTAGAAACTAATCCAATGTAATCTTTAGTAATTACTTAAGGTCACATCCCGCGCTAGCCATATTACGTTATGCATCGGTAAACTTTGGCATTAAGATTCTTCTACTGGTAAAATTAAATCGCACTGCAAAGCGATGCAAAGGTGCAGAAAGTGGCACAGAAATAATTCAAATAAAATAAAAATGCAAAAATGTAATGGATGAAGAAGTTCCAAAAAGAGTATCTGTAAAGAAACTCCCAAGATAGTTCTAAAAAGAGAAGAGAACAACCTTTTTGGACACACTTTGAGACAATACGGGATGATGTGTTGTCGTGGAAAAAGATAACGAAATGAATGGCAAAGTGCTTTATATGTCATGAAGGAAACACATCAGGGAAATAACTAATTCAGCAAACCGTAGATTAGTACTCCTAAAAATAGTTCTAGGCAAAATTCGATAAGAGAGTACCAGGAAGAAATTATTTTACGCTTCTCAGGCCTCATTTAGAATATGCCGCTAGTATATGAGATCCGTACGTGGAATATATGATAAAGAAGTTAGAGAGTGTGCAAAAGAGATCAGCTAGATTTTTTAATGGCCGATATGATAATTGCATTAGCGTAACGAGTTTAACAGAAGAACTAGGATGGGAATTTCTATCAGAAGGTAGACTAAAATTGAGGTTAAACTTTTTAAGTAAATTCGAAGCTGATTTGTATACAGATGACGTTCGATATATATTAAGAACTTTCGCGCAATACGCTAAGTTTGATCAGATTAACAAGAATAGAGAGATAGAGTGTCGTACATATAGATTCAAAGTGTCATTTTTTCCGCGTACCAATAGACACCACAATTGGCAGTGTAGCAAAGTGATACCTAGGAAGATGAAATACTGGTAGAGTAGTCTGTAGTGCATGAGGCATTTAATAACAACCAATAATATATCTCTTATTATGTAGATACTAAACATCTAGCTGCATGTGACCCTATTATCTAGCATGTCTCCATGTAGTAGCCTAGTTGCATGTCAATAGTGCATGTTTGGTGATCTTCACCCCTTGCCACACACCCCCGTGTGGCGTGTAAAAGGGGAAAAATATAGATATGAACTGGCCTAACGAATTGAATAAAGAGGATGAAGAACTTTTTCAAACCATTCTTAGGATTGCTGTTTAATATGAATATAGATATAATGCCTTTCGATCAAAATTGTTTAATTTACAGGGAAACGAATCTTCCTAGGGTATCTCGAAAGGAAATGGAGAAAGAATGATCTGATATCTGAAACGCCGTCTTATTGTCCCCTCTGAAATACTGTGATTTTCATATGAAATGAAATTAAAATTACTCCTTAAAATGAAAACTAAAGATAGTTTGTATTAATAATGATTGAGTTAACAATATATTTAATGTTCTTAGTACTGCAGTTATATCGCTCCAGGTAACTTGCATATAGGTTTGCTTCTAAAAAAAACGCGACACCTATACACAGTGAGTGATTCGAGATTCCTCTAGGATTTGCAATAGCGATAAAAGATAATATATATGTCCGGGGTATGGCAAAATCGAAATAAAAATAAATACCTTATCGTGAAACATGTGATTCTTGCCATGAATCGACTTCTGTGACTTTTATTCACTCGATCCGAATTAAAAAAGCATTTTGGCCGCCAGTCAAACTGGTGCAAAAATCTGGGCCATGAATTATAATCAAATAGTGATTTGAGAATTAGTTGATGTCTCGTGGGGTCCATCTTACACAAACAAAAATGTTCGTATTTATCGGGTAAATAATGTAGTATGTAGTGCTGCCAATTTTTGATGAAAAATCTGAGAGTAGGTGTCTCACATATTATGTGGCCAAATTCAGACAACTTCATTAGCGTGATTACATTTAGTTGTTTTTGAGAAATGGCTAATTAAAAGGCTCTTTACACTCTGGATGAATATTTTACTCTTGATTTCTCAAGTATACAGTTTTTAAACAGTGCCGTCCATACTTGCTCTTTATAACTTGTAAATTTGATGAAATGCAATGTTTGTTTGCATGCATATATGTATATAATTGTAATGAATAGTAATTTTATATTGACTACATTAATCATAGCTGAGGCTATTCCACGGATAATAATGAAAATAAATAAATAACTAAATAAATTCTCGTCTTTATCACGAATGAATTGAAAATTAGAAGGGGAAGGGAAATAAATATTATTCCCAAAAAAATGTCTCAAAGTGCTAAACTTTTGAAATGGAGGTGCATCTATGCTTAAAGAACAATTAGCGTTTTGTCCATAAAACGTCTAAATATATTACAAATATCAAATATTTTGTTAGGATACCTACTTGGCCATTTTTATTTATGGAATGGTTTTTACCCAAGTTGAATGATTCGTAAAGGTATGATGGTACATACAAGGTGAGCAATGGCTACGATGAAAATTTTACGTTGAAGCACTCTCTTCAGTCTTCCTCTTGGAACATATTCGGAATCTCACTACCCCGCGAAATATGTCCACAAAAAGTCGCACCTCACCCACGAAGATTTCTGCCGTTAATTCATTCACATGTCAAACAATAATCCATTCCCTTTTTATGGGACCTCAATGAGTGTTTCAACCATTTAATGACAGCCATGATGTAATCATCGATCAAGAGTTGTGAAAAACTGGATGAGCACTTCAGTTCCCACATGTTGTGTCCGTTATTTACGTTAAGAGTTGTGAAAAACTGGATGAGCACTTTAGTTCCCACATGTTGTGTCCGTTATTTACGCCATCTTTGACATGAAGGGACTAGAATAATGGAATAAATATAAGTGTAAATTGTATCCCTTTGCGGTAACATTTTGAGAATGAAAAAATTTTATTAATTGGAATACAATACGGATGGAAATTCTTCATACACGGTCTTATAGATGAACGATGGGGTTCATAAAGATATAACCTGGCCATCAGGATAAGGTTTAAGATGGATGAAAGAAATGAAATATTTCAGGAAAATTCAGACACAAATATGTGACTAAGTTATTGAAGAATAATCAATATATGAAGGTTAGATACAGGCACTCATTAAGAGAAGGTGAACTGCAGCATTTGTAATTTACTAATAAAAAGAGTCTTTTCAGGCGTGATGTGGTGGAATAACATAATTAAATAAGAGTGGCAATTTTCCACAAATAATTCTTTACTCCGACTGGTTTCGACGTGATAAATCATCATCAGGTCAATGATGATCTACACATCGAAACCGGTCGGAGTAAAGAATTGCTTGTGGAATTATGCGTCTAATTTAAAAATTGTAATTTACTGCCAACGATGAGATATTTGGAGCTATTACTGAAGGTCCAAAATAAAATGACGGTTTGTTAATGCCAGAGAAGTTAGCCGCTTACTAAAAGAAGAGACCCGCCTCAAACCAACTGTACGATTTTGGTCTACTAATGTTGACGAAAAATATTGGCATCAATTAACTTTAATTGTAGGTATTAGAGTGTTCATTTATAATGCACTTAGATGTTTGGGAACGTACGTTTTACAGCAGTAAATAAATAACATAAGACGACTAGATTTTTATGAGATGAATATATAATTACATATTGTCAGTAATTTCACTCTAGACTAAATTGCTTGGTTCTGCGGGCTTTTAATTTACGACTGACTAAATTTACGAAATAGCAAATTGTTTCGAGCGATAAAAGTGATCAATTCCATACTCGTTTTTAGTCCCGTGATAAGGTGCGTGTGAAACAAGCACTAATAACCACTACTAGACGCAACCATGCAGTTTACCCACGTGCGATTCCGCCATGGGCAGGTACTTGATGTTCCGAAAATCCTTTGCTCACTCAACTGTCTGGTCGGCGGAAAGTGGCCATTTTTTCGCATTTGTCGGGAGGGGGCATTTCCACCCATTACCTCATCCCTGCCTGCCCACGGATAAAATATGCGCGCATTTCCACCACATCCTCCACAGCCCTCCTCCTCCCCTCCCTCCATTTTCTCCTCGGAACCACTTTTACTCCTCCTCATTCACCACTCCTCATTTCTCCTAACATTTCCCTCCACGCATTTTTCCACCTCACTCCCTTGTCCGGACCCACACTCGCCTCTTTAAGTCGTCTCATTCCACTCGCTCACACCTCCTTCCCCTTCCCCCTCACTCGGAATAAAAAACATTCCCTCTCTCAACACGTGTTAAAGCCATCTCCCACCTTCATTCATCTCTCTCTCTCTCTCTTTCTTTCTCTCAGATTCCGCCACGAGGTTCACGGCTGTCCCATCCCGTCCACGTCTCATTCCCAAACCTTCCTTTTTCCCTCCCCTCTCTCTTTCTTTCGTGGCCTTTCCTCAAATGTTGCCTTCCTCCTCCTCCCAACTTCATGGCAATTAAGGTGGTCAAATGGTGTGGTAATTGGTGTATTGGGGTTGTGTTTGACGCATGAAAACTCAATGATAGTCGAATTCCTGCCTTATTCACGTTTTAAAATCAAACGGTGGAGATTTATTGAAAATTTGAATCCTTAAATACGTTAACAATAAAGTCTTACATGCTGTCTTTAAGCTGTAACATTGTACATATAAGTTTCTTGAACGTAGTGCATACACGAAAGTGGTCTTCTTGCATGCCTACAAGATAGCAAGTGTAAATTCATTTCTCGTGTGATTAAAAATGTATGTCTGGTGATGGTTCATTCCCTGCCACATACATGTCCGGTGGCTTTCACGATATCATGTAGGTATATTTGAGGATCAAGTATACTAATTACGTTTCTGACTAAATCGACTTTTAGCCGGTGCTTTGATATGCTGTTTTGTAATATCTTCTTGTTCAAATTATATTGGTAAAAAAATTACTGTCCAAATATAATGAAGAATTAGGTTGAAAATCATCTGAAGTCAACAGGTCAGTACATCGGTTCTAGTGCGGTGAATGGAGTGTTGGTCTCCTGTCCCGAGAACGAAGGTTTAATTACAGGCGAGGACAGATATTTCAGCAGCATAATGGTCCCTACTTGGGTGAGGAGTGGAGATCACTTTGAGTGCAGTGCTCTGTTAGTCTGATGTGAGGTTATGCCTCGAACCCCAAGCCGTCTACCTTTAGTGGCAGGTAAATGCAAGGTTCCTCTCCGCCCCTCTTTCCTCAATCCTTAAACTCATACCTCTCCCAAAATTTTTATCCCCTCGTCTATGGGGAAAATACCTTCAGCAGTCGGGTACCGCCCATATTATCCACAGTGACTACAATAGTAGATTGAAACGCAAGCTCTTTTGTAGATATTTGAGGCGTACCTATAACTAATCGAGAGTTATTTATAACCTAGAATATTTTTCTCTCAACTGGAGGGATCAATTATGCAAAAGAATGTTTAAATTTTAAATGAAAATCGAGAAAATAAAGATATTTCTTCCCTTGCACACACCCATACGGTAGCTTGCAGGATTATTGTAGAATGATATATCAAAGTCTCGGCTTCGAAGCTAGAAACGGATGAGGATCGGGATGATGTGGTGGCTAGAGTACCTACTGGCCTCCCATCCCGAGGGCCAGGGTTCGATTCCCGGCGGTGGCAAACCGGTCTCCATTTGAGTGCCTAGTGGAGGGCATTTCAGGCTCATTACTCCGTCCGTTGGATGGGACGTTAAGCCGTGGTCCCCTTGGTGCCTGTCGTTAAGAGTAGGCTAATGCCGACGCCGGGTTTCTCCACACTCTTCCTCCGTCCTCTGAAAAACTCCTACTATTACCCAATTACCCACCTATACTAAATGGTGCAAATGACGTCAGCTGTCGGTTGCCTCCCCTGAATAACTAACTAACAAGTAACGGGTTAAGATTTTGAGCTGCCTCTTTGTTCGATAGAAACCTTTCATTCAGAGCAGACTATTACTGGCACTGAATTTTTGTTCATTCTTCCTCCTTTCCCAATCAATCCCAATCCTTTTATCTCTCGATTTGCCGGTACTCTAATTGCGAAAGGAATGAGAAGTCCTCACACTGAAAGAAAATATCCTTGGCGTATGCGCAAATTACCATGGTGAAGGTATTGACCATTGATACATTTTGTAACATGATATTTAATTAATTAATGAAAGGTAGCTCATACGCAACCATTATTCAGCTAAATGGTCCCGTAGGCATGTATAAAAACGGAGGGAAGGGCTTATGAAGGCATTTAAAAGTACGGCAAAACACTGTACATGGTCGCGGTTGTTGGAATGGATTGAAAAGAATTAAGGTAGAAAACAAGGAGAAATTTAGCAACAAGAGAGACGGAATTAAAAAATGCGAAAGATATTAAATATATTTCCAAAATTATGGAAATTAAGAAGTTTCAGTTTAAACGATCCATTAGTGTGGCGAATTTTTCATCCCTTTAACAAAAAGAGTGTTCAAATGAAAATGGGGACGTATACGGAATAATATGATGAGAAACTCACTGAGGAAGGCATGACAGAGAAGAAACAAATGGATTAGAGAGAGCTCATTAAATTTATGTACTGAAAGGACAAATTGAAAGAAAGTTCCATGGGAAAAATCTAGAATGGCAAGGCTTATGGATACGTGGATCAAATAGGTTTGTAGGTAAGAAAAGAAACGTAGACAAAAGTAAATTAATTGATAACCATTGGAGAATTATGTAGGGGTGCTCTTTTAACCAATAAAACTATCATGCATGACTAGATTTTTTTAATACCATTAATCCATTAGCTTAAATGATTTTTTAAGGGAAGAGTAGTTGCAACGAAGATCATTGGTTCCATTACCAATATATAGCATAGCATGAGGCTCTCATGTGTGTTTCACAAATATGAATGATTGGCAATATGTAGGAATTTCGGGTTTGGGAGAAGAATAAAGACAAACCCAGCAGCTGTTAACAAATGGCGCCAAGCGCTCTACAAGTATATAATAATAATATATGATAAATAGTTTAAATGTAGAAATTGAGGGGAAATGTCTATCAGCTAGCAGAGAGTGGAATTAGATGTGGAATATTTGCAAAAATGGAAATTTAATTCACTTTGCCATTAAGCTAATAAATGGATCGTTTAAATAGGGTTTACTTAGTTTTATCTACCGAGGTTAAAGACAGGAACTGGATAATTAAGGGACCAACTGCTTTAACTCCACAATCAGAGGTGTCCTTTCTTAAAACTATCAGCTATCCCGAATATCTCATTTTCATTTGGAATATGCCAGTATATGGGATCCCTACGAAATCGGTCAAAATAATGAAAATGTGAGCAGCGAAGATCGGCAAGATTTGTAAAGGGACGGTACGATAACCATATTAGTGTAACCAGTGTATTAACTGAATTAAATGGGAATCATTGTCGGATCGCAGGTTGAAATTTAGACTCAATCCCTGAAATAAATTCCAAGATAATATTTTCAATGATGACCCTAAAATATTTTGTGAACCCCAACTCACTATTGTAGACTGGACCATGATTGCAAATTTACAGAAATTGATTGCCTAACTGACAGATTGAAAATGTCCTTTTTTCCACGCACAATTACAGGTATGAATAGCGGTAAATATGTCCAATACGAGGGAATCAATGTACATATAGCATAGGTAGCTGCATGTTGGTATGAGGACTTGAAGGTAACCCAACTAACAGCATGTTTTTGAATGTTTGCTTTGCTATTTCTATCATTTTTAAATAGTGAAGTTCTGAACAACATATTAATACTAATCCTTTTATATGCATAATATATAGTACATGTTTAGTGAGAATTCACTCCCTACATTACACCTTTATGCTGGCTTGTAGGGTATTATGTAGAATATAGTTTTAAACATTTGCCTCAGTTGTTAATTTATACTTACAATTAATTATTAACAATACTCTTTTATATACACCTGGGAAATGACCCAAAAGCTACTCAGGCCTGAGAGCTCTCAATTCTCTGCTAAGTGTTTTAAGAAATCAGCCAAGATCTCACTTGAAATTTGCACCATATACATATTTTTATCACCATAAAGCGTTCACATGGTGCCGTCGATTTTCGGAAAATATGATCATTTACCCCTCACTGATGATTCAAGGGACTACTTAAGCTTCTTGAAATATAACCCGAAAAGCAGAGCGAGTTTCAAAAGAGGGGACATGAGTCTCCTTAACTTTTAAGTGTGAATATTCATGTTTGAAAGGTTCAAGGGACAACCGCAAAATGATAGAGGGTCAGAGAACGGTGGTGAACTGAAAAGTAGATAGAAAAGACGGGCAGGAAAGAAGATAAATTAGGAAGGAATGCAGTTAGGCGAAGAAAGAGATAAAAGGATGATAAAAAAAACCTGGGGTGTGGGCAATGTGCCTGCATTAAACACGAGTCTTGAGGGCCTTTTGAAAGAGCAACTTGAGAAGACGCACGCTTTTACGGAAAGTGTTAAGGAAACTCATTCAATTTTCAGGCTTTTAATCTATTACTCTACCCGTTGAGTGAATTTACAGCTTAAGTGAGGAGCTGTTGAGGGTTGGTTATTTAAGAGTTAACAACTTCGGACTCTCTCCATTCATTTCAACCACATGAAAACGCTTTATATACATAATCAGTGAGAAGATTTTGAATGCGTTTAAGAGAAAAAATAGGAACTTGAGTAAAATATTTTGTTGGATTCCTAAATTATACGAAATTGTCTCTGGACAGGAAAAATTTGGCCATTTTTCCTTTTTTGTAATTATATATAATTTGATAGTATGGAATATTGAGATGAATATTTCCTTTGTGAGCATCAACTATGATAACCTCATGGCTATTCAGCGTGGTTCACCCCATGCCACGTACCCCTGCGGTGAATTGTAGAGTATTATGTAGATATAGATGAAGATTCAACTATTACACCGTTTCAATTCTCAGACCTTCCTTTTGCCTACAGATATTGAAAAAATGACAGCAGAATTTGGTGATATTTAATGAAAAATACACTAATCATTTTTCATCTACGTAATACCCTGTCAGCCACCACGAGGGGAAGATCACCAAGAAGTTAATACTAACAAGCGACTATGAGTTAAAATGATACCACTACCTGGAAACATGATTGCTATAAAAATTACCTGCAAATTAATGGTTAATGTCTACATAGTAACGAAAAGGTAACAGGTTACAAAGGTGTCCTTTAAATATATCTGCATTTCCCTAGCATGCTTAGGCCAGTAGTGATTAAACATGCTTCATGCACAACACACTATTCCATCAATTTTTTACCTTTCTTTCCTGTGACATGCAGCGTATTCTCTTATAGTAGGCGGGGAAAATGATACTTTAAATCTATCGGTGCTATAATCTATCTCTCTGAGCCAGTCAATCTGATCAAATCACACCAAGCAAAATACTAAAGGTGTTCCTACTAATTATCTAGTGTCATCTGCAAATAAATTTACCCAAAGGATATAATAAACTTTATACTTGCGTCCTAATAGTAATTCCCATCCACACTATTACAATTATCATAGCGGCATTAAGCGAATCCTATTAATCGTCTTTACACACGCTCTAATTCTGTTATTATACCTTCCTTGTACGGATACCATATACTGGTGGCATACTCTTCATGAGGCCTGACAAGTATAAAATAGCGTCTTTCTCGGACTCTTTCATTTCATTTACCTAGAACCCTTTTTACGAATCCTAATCTACGGTTTGCTGCACAAGTTATTTCCCTCATATTTCCCCCATGACGTCTTCAATGATAGTGACGATTAAGTATTTGTAGTAGTCCCTGCGTTAGATATTTTATTTTTTATACAATAATTATTTCAATGATCATGAGAATATAAATTTTTGAAAGAATCTAATTTCTTAGAAGCTAAGCCAACCACGGTTGTCAGGTATTCTACGCTCCTTTCTAGTAATCCGTTGCTCACTGCTTCGAACCATGTTGCGGGAATGGATATTATCTTTGTTTCAGGATGAAACGTTAGACTATTTTGGGTTAGACGGCTCGATACCTGTCTTTAGCAGCTAGGACAACTAATAAAACCCAAGGTCTTTTGCTATGATTTATAATTTTAAGAAAACAATTTAGCAATGAAATGAAAAATGTGAACTTATATGATCATATTGGAAGTGTAAGATATGCCATCCACCATGAAGATTCGAAAAGAGACTTAAAGATGAGAGCTTGGTGTAAGCTGTAGAAGTAGTCTTCAAATAATCCATGCCGAGGAAAAAAATTATTGTCATATTGTCTGTTAGGCTGTTGAAAGATGATATTAATATATTTGGCACATTTAAGTATTGCCTTGGAATGACAGTAATGAATAGGGAAGGATAGGGAACCAGCGATGAAAATATGTTTATTTACCGTTACTTATCCGGTGTATGCGGCATTTGACAATCACATTCGTCAACCTCAACATTATTTAATTACGATTTTTCTCAAAAGAATTACCATGGGACTAATCTACCATTTTTAATTCTGAATCTTAAATATATTTTGTCAGCGCGGTCAACACGCGATCGTGTCATATGAGCATATGCCAAATATATCACCGAAATTTATAAAGCTTCATAAAGGAGACCTGGGTAACGTAATGGCTTGATTGGATTCTTTTTTAGCTTTATATCAAACATGTGGAAATTTTGATGCAAAATACCAATCATGCCTAATGTCTGCTGAGAATTTGAAGCTGAATGAAAGATAGTATTTTCAGAACTGGTCAGTTTTGTCCGTCACCAGTGAATTTACATCCAACTTTTGTCGATTGGTTAGAAAAACAGGCTACAGTGGACCTGGAAACATATTAGGGTTCAGTGCCCCTCATTTGAGGATATCCTTGATCGAATACTCACTTTAGACTTTGGCACTAGAATGCTATTCAAAACATCATGCGATATTGACGCCCCATCATAAACGAGAAAATTTGGCATTCCCTAAAATTTCTATTCTTATCTCATATTTTTTTGACTTAAGACTACGCAAAGAGACAGAGAATGTACAAGCTGACGTATCCACGGCACTTTTAATTGCCTATTAACGGAGCACCGCGAGAAGTAGGCATTTCGCAAACTCATAAAAATGACCGAGCACGCCTCGAGCCCATATAATGGGAGGGAGTGTTCAAGCATTTGTGTGGGAGATTATGCTAAAAAATGTAAGGAATTCCCTTAAGGATGAATTCCAGTTTAACTGCTGTCACCACAGCTATAACTTAACAGATGCCCATAATTGGAATGCGAACTTAACGCCTTGGAACTTATGTTTCAAAGTGAAAATTATTGCTCGTATAAGTGACGATTAACTTGCAACTGATGACTAACGAATAACGAAGTGGAAAGATGCGCAAATTGTGTCTCTTTCCTCGGAAAACAAGACCGTCTCGATCAATTTATTTTGTTTTTCTGCCTTTTGGGCAAAGAAAAAAAGAAGGAGCTGAAGGACACAAAGAGAATAGCGTCTGATTTTCCCTAATCTCTTAACGAGAGTCTCAGGTACATCACAAAATCCAGGGTCACCGCGATGAATTTCGTAAAACAGACATGTTGTTCATCTGTATAAACCTATTTATATTGGGCAAATGAAAATAGTCAGAGTAGTAAACTGTTGATCGGGTTAATAAAGACCTGCTCATCCAGTCAAACTGATGGATAGAGAAGGAATCTGATGTGCGGAATTTAGATGGAGAGGCTCTACCGGTTTGTCGGTCGGTACAGCCCAAATGTTTTTTGTTCGGAGTTCATGGACTTCTAATGAAGACTCTTACTTATAAGAGAACTAGACTAGAAGAGACTGACTTACATCCTCGAGTGCCTGGGTTCCATTTCGGGCGATTGCAGACATCTTCCCCTCGTAGTTCACTCCTCAAGAATAGTACTCCATCCATCGGATGGGACGTTAAGCAGCAGACCCCCTGGCGCCTTTCATTCAAAGCAGGCTGATTTCAATGCCGGAATCCTTCTCTCCACCCCTATGCCTTGCGCTTAAGTAAATCCTACAAACAGACAAGAACCAAACAGTCATTTATCCCCAAAGTAACTGGCTGGTTGTCGGTCACCTGACAGCAGCAGTTATGGGAAAACTAAAAGTAATCAAGCCAACTACCATAAGTGTAACCACAAGAGGTTAGAAGATACCGAAGGAGACATTGGTATGCTAGCCTATGGGTGACAAATACACCTGCATGTATATTATTACATAAGAATTTGGTCGTCATTTTTCTCTGTTGTTTTCCCCAACGTCGTCGCGAAGTGGGGCGGCAATAATGCAGGACTGAGGCAAAAATCGGTTTCTACGTGACGTCGGAGGCAATCGCGAGAGGCGGGGGAAAGCAATTAAACAAATGAGTTTACCCGAAGTTGTGTGGAAGACGGTGTTGTGCATGGAAGTGAAGCGGCTCGCAAGTGAAAAAGTGTGCATGGCCTGTTTTTTTTCGAGCCTGAAGGTTGCCGGTGCATCGTTTGTAGGGACTTTTGTTTTTGTGCATCGTCATAAGTGAGAGAAATAGATATTTTTGTTTTTTTCTTAATGTAATTAGTGGCGTGGGAGTGAAAATCTGCATGACCTATTGTATGATAGACTGAAGATTGACGGTGAATCGAGTGAAGGATGTTTTGGTTTGATGTGCATTGTCGTAAGTGAGGGAAAATATATTATTATTTCGTTCATTTAAAGTAATAAAATCTAATAAAAATCTCACAATATTTTCTATTAAAACTAGATACATGACGCCTCTTTGCTTGTTTTCACACTTTCCTCTGTTTCCTTGACGGATTTTGAAAATGCCTTCCACAATCCACCTTACTATTTTCAGTTTTACCACCAGCGAAAACAATTTCATCCGTACGAGTACTGCAGGTACCAAGCTCGTAGAATTAGGGATATGAATTGCGATAAATATATCCAATGTGAGTGTATCAATGGATAGCATAGGTAGTTAAATGTTGGTATTAGGAATAACTAACCTAACTAACAGCATGATATTACATGCTTGCTTTGCTCTTTATATCTTTGTTTAAAAAACGTAGTTTACAGCAGTAGGTATATTATTACTAATCCTTTTTATGCATGATATGTAATGTATGTTTGGTGTGAATTCACCCCATGCCACACACCCTTATGGTGGCTTGCAGGGTATTATGTGGATGTGGATATAGACGAAGTCCTCATGTTCGCACCTACCAAGAGGGCCACTTGCTTCTCAAATTACTTACGCTGCCTCCTCCAGTACATTCTAACCTTTTCGGGTATTTCATCATCCAGCCCGGAGAAATCTCAATGCTTCTATGCAGCAGTGGGAATATTTCGTGACCTCGACGTCAATATTACGCCATTGTCAAGGCTCGGAATAGGCGGTTCCCCCTTTGCGAGAGGTCCCTGATAGCGCATGACTACGTTTCAGTCGACGGCAGCGGATCTTACTCCGCCGCTCACCCAACTCTGGGATTTCGAGGGGAGAGGTGGAGGGAAGAGAGAGGGGCCGACGGATTGAGACGCGGTCGAAGGTTGCGTGGAAGGGGCAGTAATAAGTGAATGGGAAGAAGGAATGCGAGTGGGGGAGGTGGTTCAGTGAAGGGGCAAGTTAGAGTTTAGGGCGTGGAAAAAAGTGTGAGGTGGGGAGAATGAAGGAATAATGGGGAGAAGAGGCGAAAGAAGATATTCATACCGTGGAGGGAAAGAGAGAGAAACGAGGGGATGGGGAGGAAGAGGATGAGAAATGGACGAAGAGCGCGCGAGAGTGGAAAAAATGGCGGGAACGGACGAGAGTGAAATGGGACTCTCCCGGTTCGGGGGGGAAAGGATTGGAGTGGGGGTTTCCAGCACACGTCTACGGGGAGTGGGATGGGGAGGGAGGCGTCGTGTGCTTGTGGCGTCGACGGCATTTTAACCATCCGTGGATGGGAGGGATGGGATTGCCTCGCGGGGGACAAGATTTTATTAAAAGAGGGCGTTTTTGCTGCGGGAAACTTTAGCTTGTCGCGGATCTGTCTCTCATGGGTCGCCCTCGTGTTAGTGGGTACGAACAGGGGGAGGGAGCGCGGGAGGGGGTGGATGTACAAGCTTTAGGGCCGGGGTCGTTTTGTCAACCCTGTAAGAGCTACAAGCCGAGTCGATCTTCAACGACGGTGCAAGTATCTTGGTTGTCACTAATGCGTCATTTTACGTGACTGATTACATGGCTTTCACGGTTCCTCCTATTATGAACCTCGGTGTTGTGGATGGCGGATAATTCTGCATTGCCCACGCGCTCTGTGAGAATTTTCGTTTGCTGAAGTTCAACTGACAGTAGGGAGAATAATTCCGCCAGTCCCCAGTGAGCTTGCGCTTTGAATTAAGCGTCAAAATTGTTTGGTATAAGTACGCATTACTGTGATCCTTAAACTTAAATTAATTAGACATGTCTAAAGTAATTAGTCGGATAAATATTCAAAATTGAACGAAATTCAAATGAAATTCATACGAAAATAGAATATGCAAAAAATATCAGGACTACGAAATTCCATAAAAATATACGCTAATTCAGTTAACATAGTTTTATTGATATGCTTAATGGTACTCTATTTACTTGTGTATTCCGCGCATCCTCATTTTTGGGCAGGCTTGAGAGGAAGAAAAATATCTTCGTCGAAACTATTTTTTGCATTGAGTTTAACGCCTTTTTTCATAACCTGAAAGTACGTTCGTAAAAAAAAGTTAAAGAATTAGAAATAGGTTTAAAACAATAAGTAGGAATAGTGATAGGAATTAAAAAAAAATATAGTTCGTGGCTTAAATGAAAATCTTGAGAATTTTCGTAAGCCATGTATCTACTTTTTTCACCGGATTTTCGGAAAAAAATGTGTGCAGCTTACAGGAGTAAATACGGTAGCATCTTTATGAACTACCATATCTATAGCATTATGGTTTTTATGTTTAAAGTGGTCAAAAAGAAATCTGAAAGAAATTGTGATTACTTTTCCACTAATATTCTTAACGACAAAAGATATGAGAGAATCTTACAGATAATAACATCAGTCAATCTAATACCGTGGTCAGTTTACTTTAATACGTGTGGAATGTTGATTTTAAAGTGTTAAATCTCGAAAAGGAACATTTTATTCAAGAAATCATGGCAATGAGCAAAAATTAATTTAATTCTTATAACAAATTTGGAATAAACAAAAGTAATCATTCCCAGTTTTTCTTCCAATGAGGATTAGAAAAATAAATTACAATTTATTTGTCAGAGGTATGAGATAGGCATGAAATTTAATATTTATAGATGAGAATACCCTTTCTATTATTATACCTCAATTGAAATAAATTTCTACAAACAGAATCGAATTACACCAAATCACGTTTATACATGAGTAGTTAAAAAAATACAATCATTATTCGTTTACAAAATGTACTCATCGCATAAGGGAAGCGTAACAAGTAGAACGCGTAGTTTTGTGATGCTATGTTTGATTAATTCCGGTAATATTTCATTTCATATTTTCCTCTAAAAATATATTTGGATAAACTTTATAGTGAAGTTGCGAATACAGTGGTAGTTGATTTATTCATTATACATTCTTTTAATCATGATTCAGATAAATATTACATATTTTCATAAAATATAGCTTTTAAGATGGTAAGAAATTCATTCACAAGTACTTACCTAAACGAAATAAATTTGCATTACACAAAACCATTAAAATTCCCTTGGCGAACGTGGCAAGCCTTCCAAAAAGAATGGAAAGCAATACCTTCATCACGGTTGGGCTGCGCGCAGATTTCACGGTAAGCATACCACGAAGACAAGAGGTTATTTAACACCACTTCCGCGCGTATTTCTCGGAATACGTCGTGAAGATATCATCAGCGCGCTAAATGTCAAACGGCTGACATTTTCAAGAGCCCGTCAAATCTCAAACTACACAGGAGCCCTGACAGGAATTTGTTTTCCCATAGTTGCCCCACCAACTTGGGACGGGGAAATTCCCGACCGTTCATGCCTCTGGGAGACAGAGGTACGCGCTTCTTCCTCTTGACGAGATCTTTGCCGAGTGGCGCGATCAGACGTCAACTCAACCGATTGACAACGCAAAGCTGCGCTAACTCGGGCTCGGCCACCGATCACTCATCCGGATAGAGGGGCGCGGGGCACCTATTCCGCGAACAAAGTGGGAAGGCTAAGGACGACACAAGGGTCTTCAACAATGAGACGAGGGGCGGAAGATGTCCCCGAGATTAAAACGGTGGTGTTGCGCTGGCAGGGATGGTGGGAGAGGTCGGAGCGAGCGGGAGCCAACGCCGTCCATCTATTTGACGTGAGGTCCCCGAAAGCGTGGCCGGGTAGACCGGCATTTGTTCGTCGGATTGGACAGAGCACGATCTCCTAAGACCCACCCCAAAAGGGGAGGGAGGAGCGTGAGCCGTTGTCACGCTGGCATCACCCCGCGACAAAAAGGGTGGCCAGCACTTAGGAGCCAAAAGGGAGGGAAGGGAAAAGAAAGGTCCCGTTTAAGGGAAAAGTTGGACAAGGGGGAATGACAAGAACTCCCACCAGAGCCACCTCATCTTCGTCGCCGACCGCAAACCTATTCTCTCACCTCCTCATGTCGACATGGGTGGCCAATCCTCTGCCCATCCAGGCGTCCTCTTCATTTTCGGTCCCGGGGAGGGTGGTGTGGGGTCTCGTCCCTTTCGGTGGTGCACGGGTGTGGGGACAACTACATCCCCCCACACCTTTTGAGGTCCTCCATTCATTTCCCGGAACCTATCTCCGTCCACTCTCACCCCTCCGCCTAGCTTGCATTGTCAAGTTACACCTCTCCGGAGGTGTGAGCGCCGATGGCCATCCGGGCCGCGTACACGAAAACCGCGCCCCGTCGCCGTAATTCAAGGGGTCCACTATCCCGGGCGTTGAGATCTCCTGATAAAGTGGGGACGAGGCTCCCTCCGAGTCTGTCTCCAAGAGCTGAGGCCTCGGATGGAGAGAGTGAGAGGGAGAGAGAAGTAGGAAGACAAGTGCTGGCGTGTTCGCCGGGGAGTGGGAATAAATCTACCGCCCTCGGTGATAAAATAATACAAGACAATGACCATTAAGCCGTTGGGAATTAAAACGGCCCTGGCTGGCGTTTTATTTTTAAGTGCTCGTGCGTTTTGGGTCGTGTGCTCGAGGTGGGAAGCCAGTTTCCAGCTTCTCTGGGAGGAAATGTTGGAAGTGACCAGTTTGGAATGGATTCCTTCAAAGTTTTATGCGTGTTTCGGGAACGTGGAATGTGCGTGGATGCCTAGGTGAATTCACTGCTCAAATTAAGAAGACCTTCTTGAGGAGTGTGGAAGGAAGTTATATCTGCCGGGTGCAAAACCTCTTATCTTACATTGTGTATATCATAATTGAAAAAATTATCTTTAGCTGATTGGGATTTTCTGCTTGTGTTACCTTTTCCTACTTTGAATCAACCTAGGACGAGTTTTGTTTAAAAAGTTGTATTCAACCCGAACGCTGGTCTTTGATAGGTGAGAGTAGAGCTCACCCCGTACCAAGCGATTGGCGTGTGAAATTCGCACATTCAGGGTAGGGGGGCCAGTCCCTTTTCCTGGGCCACCTGCGATTTCCTACTAAGTTCTGACACTAAGAAAATCGAATCGCGAGGATTTTAGATGGGGGTGTCCAGAAAGACTCTTGCCTGAGATTGGAACCCAGGACCCTCCGGTCAGTACCCACAAGGCCGCCACGACCACCGTTTTTTGGTCACCCGACCCCGAACAAGAGAGTTTTGTGTGGTCTGCCACAAATAAGTGAATGCGATGATATGCATCATATATTAACTATTCTAAGTTAAAAAGTACACTCCTTGTGAATAATCTGTAGATAGTCCTCTTTGAAAAATCATTTTTCCTTGATTATATAAAAATTCGCATGATGAAATAATTAGAAGCATGATCTATCTAATGCATGAGCTCCCGCTTGATAATTGACATTACCCCATTCCTGATTAACCACAAACTATATTTTGCATAAAAATCTGTGAATTAATTAACGTCATATGAAAATAATTGGAGATCTGACACCAGAATTAAAAAGAACATAAATCATTCGTTCAAATAGAATTCAGCTCTTATCTCTGTGTTGATATCTGATTCCCCCGCGGTGATAAAAAATTACTACCCCGGAGTTCATCGAAAGAAATGGAGGCGTGTACATGACTACAACACAGAAACCTGCCACACACCCTCGCGGTAGCTCGCAGGGCTTTACGTAGATGTAGATGAAACCTGAAGAAGTGGTGGAGCTTTACCTCTTTAAAAAAATCATTATTAATGAAAGAGAGAGTTCAAGAAATTAATTTTTTAAAGTATAATATTGTTCTTTTAAAGGCCATATATTGAGCTGGTAGCCAATTCGTTTTACACTGATAATATCCATACTAAGAATACCCTCCGCAGAGTACCTAGTGTATGCATAAAAGATAGTGAATTGTTATCAGACAAGCTCAGGTTTCATAAATCTAAAGTCTACAGTGATTCTTACTAAAATAGTGTCAAAACTGATTTCTAATGGTTGGAGCAAAGCTTCTCTCGAAGAGATAATATCGTTTTTTGTGGACAGCACTCCATAATTCTATCATCACAGCATATACCAGAGGTTCGCAAAGCAGACTTTACAAATATTGAGTGAACTATTCATTGAATACTACAAGCTAACTTTACATTAAATTATCTATTTTGTAATTAATTTAAGAAGCCCATACAGACATATTGTTATCCTATTGTCCGTGAATAGAATGTCATTTTAAATACAACCGTATGGAAATATATACATAGATGTTCTCTCTTAAGCTCGCAGTCCAAACAATCGTAAATGTGTTCTCAAAATATATTCAACATGATAAAAATAGGCGGGCTCCTTGGCTCAATTTCCATTGTAACCTGTAGTGTGGTACCCGTAATATATTTAATTACAGACTTATGGAAATTAACTGATTCATTTTCCACAGACGTTAAAAACTCACAGGTAAAATAATAAGTTAAACCATTAACATTCAATTAGTCAGACCAGTGAAGTAGAACCATCGCTTCTACTTCACTGGTCTGTTCTATGTGAGTGAAATTGTGGATTTGCAGTTCAAAATAATAAATGTATATACTGCAAGTGAAGCTGATTTTTCCCACCAGCCACAAACCATTCCAGATAATCAAGGTACTAAGTGAATTTGAATGTAGTCAAAAAATATTCCGTCTTATTCTTCATAAGGTTTAAGAGACTTAATCAATAAAAAAACCCACTAATAATTTCATTGATATTCTCTGAGCACGCTCAAAATATATAGGTACTTACAACCATATCTCATAATTATAATGCACTAGCGATAGATTCCATACGAAATTTGACAAGGGAGAACTAATATGATTTTTAACTTAATTTACGCATAACACATGCAGAAATGTGGAACCAAAGTTTAAGGCTGGTTTATTCACTGGCCGTTGCTAGCTTGCATTACTGAGATCTTATAATATAAATCTACATCAACGAAATATCATGTGAGCCAGAGCGAGGTTATGAGGCAGGGGATGAATATCACTAAACATGCACGATTGAAACAGCTAAGAGCTACAGTGGTACTAAGACATGGGAACATATTAGATAATAGAATCACGTGCAACTAGATTGTTAGTACCAACATAGTAATAAATGTATGCATGCAATGCAAGTATTGTACACTGAAAACTGAGAATAAAGATGCTATGTCGTTGACAACTCGCTAATTGGATATGTGTAGGAGATCATAGATTGTGTCATCAATATTATTGTATAAAGACAATATCAGAATAATCTGAATACAAAATTTGCAGGTCATACCTAAAATGCAGTAAATTAATCAATTTAGTTACCTGTAGTGCACTATGGTCAACGGTGTACGAATTTATAAAAATATTAGGAAAGAATATTTATGGGAAAAAGACGTAAACTAAGAGTATAAATCTCATGGATGAGTAGCTGTAGATACTAACCATCAAGTAACACGTGATTCTAACAGATTATCGTGTAGTAGTAACTTTACAGCTCTTGGTTGCAAGTAAATCGCTACACTAGTTCGACGCAAGTAAGACGGTAGGGAAATAGCGATTAATTTATTTAGAGAAAGCTTTTCTAACCATTAATCCCTTCATTACTATTTAGATAGTAACCGTTTTGTTGCGCGTGTCTAGTATACCTCATAGGTCTCCATGTAGCATCGTAGCGCTTACATCAGCTGCATCAAAACGTGTCAATAGTGCATGCTTGGTGATCTTCACATGCTCACCCCGCTACACATGCTCTCAGTGGCTCGCAGGGCATTATGAAGAAGATGTAGATCTTATTAAAGTTCCTAAGATTAATGTTAAGTCTGGTGTTAATAGGTGCCGAGACTCGAAGAATAGAGGTGGAAGAAATGAAACTTTTCTAATTTCGAATTCCCTCATTACTCAACCATCCTTAATAATTACTTTGCTCCTCTCATCCTCCGTCCATCCCCTCCTCTGTCCTCCCTACAAACCCATACTGATGGATGCAATTTTTGCCATAATTCTGGAAATTTGAGCTTAGAGGAAGGTGCATTAAGTGCAAATGGTAGGAGACGAATGAAGTTATTTTTAGGGATGACTGCGCAAGAAGTGAAACTTAAATTAGGAAAAGTCAGAACAGAATGGAGAACCCAATGTGAGACGATGGAATTCTGGAGGTGGTCACAAAGAAAGGAATGCTGGGAATGCGAAGCAAGGTGAGAATGGACATATAAGCATGGGACGCAATGAAAAGTGATGCATCTCACTCCATACTCAATAATTTCGCTGTATTTATTTTAAACATTTATAATTAGTATTCAAAGCTATATGTAGCTATTCTCATTGCACATTTTAGGCAATAGAAATTCACCATTTGATGGTTGATAAGTTGATAATCAATCCTGTACAATTCATTCCACTTCTGCATCACAATCTGCAGATTATCCTGCAGACTACAGGAAAGATGCGAAGAGGATGCTCCACATCTCTGAAAGTACGGTTTTAAAAAAGTGATTCAACAAAAAAAAAGTCACTTAAGGAAACGTTCCTCTTGGAAGCATCCACCTCTTTGATATCTTGAATAAATGTTATTCAATGGTGGTGACTTACATGAAGGATAAATGCGCCAAGTAGAATGTGAGTGATTGGGTAGAGAGGGGAATTAATCTAGAGAACCGAAAGAGGGTAGAAAGAAAACCAACATCGGAATTAGTCTCCTTTTAGAAAAGACGCCAAGGAGTGTCTGGTTTAACGTCCCATTCGACGGACGTAGTGCTGAACTTGAAGCACTATCCACAGAGTAATCAAACTAGGACCGGTGCAGTAACCAACTTTCCCCTCTCGGGATTCAAACCCGTGCCCGCGGGGTAGTAAAGAGTACTCTTGCCACCAAACCAACCCCATACTCCTAACATCTTGAGTGGGAAACCAAAGAAAATGTCATTTTATTCCCGCAACACGTATTTTATGCTCTTATTTTTGACAGCAATATTTTTCAACCGCAGAGGACCGATGGAGACAGTCACTCTTCATTTACGCGAGATTTCAATTACCTTTCACGCAGGGGCAAATTTATGTCCTCGTGTCCATCCGAGCGTTTTTCATGGTGGGCGTAAAGCATGATAAGGGCCAGAGAAGGGCCCAAAATGGCCCGAGGCCGTAAACTGCGCTGGGAATACGCGCCGTGGGAGGAAGAATGATGGCCGTGTGAAGGGAATTTTTATCCGTGTTCCAATCATCGCGCATCGCGTATCTCCGACGACACATTAGCGGTTTTAAAACCGCTCCCCTCCGGCTCCAGCGTCTGGTGGGAGGCATAAAAATTTAAACGGCTCATAATCCAGAGAGTTCCCAAAACTGGTGGGTGATTCCTTCAGGGTTGGCCGGACGACTCGCGAGTGTGGAGTCCGACAACGCAGCCGCGGGAGTGAAGCCATGGGATCCTCGTATCTCACTCTACCGTTCCCCACGTTCCCCTGCCTCCACGGAGAGCTGTTGGGCGCCTTGCGTGTCTCGAGTTGGATCGTCGTCAACCCTCAACGCCGCCTCAACTGCCATAAACACCTCCCTCCCGCGTTTTTAATTGCCCAAATAATGTTCCACGGGTCCGTTCTAACGCCGGGTCCTCATTCTCCGTCGTTTGCACCCGCTTGGATCCCGAAATCTTTACGAATGGAAGGTCTGACCCGACCCACCTCGTGACCCCACACTTCTCCCCGCTGCACCGCCGCATAGCGCTATCGCCAACTCGTTCCTTTTATTGCCGGTCATTCGCCGCCTCCCGAAGGGCCTTCCCACAATCCCCCTCTGCCTCTTCCCCACTCCCTCCCGCCCCGCGCGGGCCGTGGAGTTGGATCATCTGCCGACTTCCTCTCCTCTCTCTCTCCGTGACCCCTTGACCTCCCCGCGGCAATCCCTCCGCCTTCCCAAGAAGCCCAACCCAAGCATTCTCGTCCCGAAGGAATTTTTATTATTTCGCCTCGCTCTTGGTCTCGCGAAAATGTGTAAAACCCCGCTCAGGAATCCGTAAGGGTCTCCCGGGTTAGGGTGGTTGAATTAGACTCCAGACTTGGAGGTATTCCAAGAACGCGATTATCAAATAATCGATGGGATTTCTTTGATTCAGTGGCTAGGATACGTGGATTTCATTAAATATTTCGTAATAAGACTGACAATAGACCTTTTTTGTGGTAAACACAAACGTGAAATAATGGAAAAACGAAAGCCTGAAACGACTACCTTTTTTAGTGAAATAACGGGTCAAGCTCTTCGTAAACTGGGATTCATCAAAAGAGTACTGAGTAAATATGACGATCACGTACGAGAAGTTTCATCAAAAAAAGAAAAATTCAACAAAAAGAGCTATCTTTCATTTGTGAGACCTCATTTTGAATACGCTGCCAGTATATATATATTTATACGAATAAGGACTAAAAATGAACTCGAGCGTGTGCAGCTAAGATCAGCAAATTGCAGAGGGACGGTAAGATAACAATATTAGCGTAACTATTCTATTGAATGAATTAAAATGGGAATCATTGTCCGATCAGAGGTTGAAATTTAGACTTAATCTCTCAAATAAATCCCAAGTTAGAATTTTCGCTGACGACTTAAAAAATATTTTGCGAACTCCAACTTTCTATAGCAGACTGGCCATAAATACAACATTTGAGAAATTGGTTGCCGGATTGACTGATACACAATGTACTCTTTTCTTTGTACAGTTAAGGATATGAATAGCTGTAAATATATCCAATAGCACAAATACGAGTGCATCAATGGAAAGCACAGGTGGTTGCATGTTGGTATAAGGACTTTAATCTAATCCAACTAACAGCATTATACTGCATGGTTGCTTTGCTATTTTAATATTTTTAAATTGTGAAGTTTAGGCTAGTATATTAACAGTAATCCTTTTTAAGCATGATATAAGATGCATGTTTCGTGTGAATTCACCCCGTGCCATACATCTATAGCATATGGTGGCTTGCAGGGTATTATGTAGATGTAGATGAGACTGGGATCGTATTCGGGTGGTGTCAGGGATTATTTACCAGGTGCCGGTTTCATATTTATTGCAGTATGAAGAGCACATCAAGAGCAGTACTACTTCCATCGTTAAACGTTAAAACGTGAACCCTTTGGATCCTTCCAATAAAAGTAGGCTAATGCTGACTCCGGATTACTCTTAACCCTTCCTCTGCTTCCATAAAATGCCGACCACTCTGCATTTACCCACCTATCATACATGGCCTTAGCCATCTGCAACCTCCTGCGAATACTAATTGTAACATATCCATGTTTGAACATTACTACCTCATTCATGTTTTGGGAAATGTAAATTAAATGCGAATTATTAATTAAATTAAAGTAACTAAACGTGAATGTATTAATGGAATGCATGAGTAATCTCTATTTATAATTTAATTTCCACATACTAACAATTCAGTCGCACATGCCACACGCATGTAATGCATGGACTCCTATTATTGCATACCTGCGTTGTAGTAAGTGAGTAAGTGTAACTTCAATTCCCTATGATTTTAGATGAAGGTCTGGTAGAGTGCAGGGTATTACGCAGATGCAGATAAATATCTACTACCAACAGTTACTGGGATATGTAAAACTTTACAGATATAAATATTATTTATAATATTTTTATTGCTTTTCTTTGTGCTTATTAGTTTAAAATTTGGTAAATTCTACTACACCGCTTTATTTCCCCGACATATTTTTAAATCCTCCTCCTCCTCAGACTTTCCCTCTCTAGATAACAAATATTACTATCTGATGTAGATGGAATTATAGAGTAAACTTGAGCTATTACTGACCACATAAAAATGCCTTCCTTCAAAATTACCTAAGTAATTTAGGTTCAAACTTTTTGCATCAAAAGCCAATTAAATTTTAGCTGTTTTTGTAACACGAGATATGGCTGCATTATAGAGAAGTACGAGAATCCTGCTGTACTGAAGTAATTTAATCAATCGTTCAGGGTATTGAATGATTATTATTAACGAACGAATTCAGGGTAAAATATTCAATACAGCTAGACACTGGGTATCCCTATTTCTGTGGTACTACGGTATCATGTGAACCACCACGGTATTGAAAGAGTCGTGCATTTTTGCGGTGACGTGATAGCTTGCAATTTCTTTCGTGTACATCCTGCTTAGGTCTATCTTGCTTGGACTGCAGTTTTACCGGCGTTACTGTATGCATCGTCATAATTTCATTGAGAATTCAGACCAGAAAGGGTTAAATGCCTTGCATTATTTTTTCGCTAATTCTATTAAAAATTAGAATCCGTGAAAATTAAAAAAATTCAATTGAAAAATAGGATAAATGAAAGCAGAATAGTGGAGTGAAGCCGACGTAAAATACATACCATACGCCGACTTCTCTTAGACTTGGAACATCAGCCCGTAGAAATTAGGGGCCCAAAACAATGCTCATTTCGGAACAGGAGACTGCAAGCGTTTTAATGCATTTCACTCACTCTTCTCAGAGTATTTTCGTGCCGAAAATTTGTTCGACGAGGCCCCATTAGAGTGGAAAGGTATTGTGAATGTGTAGGAGGATACGTGTGTGAGACTCGTGCCCTGGGGATTCCGTCGTCCAGTCGCCTTTCCATGACAACCTTCCCGGCGCTTGCCACTCTCGTCCAGGCCCCATCCATTTCCATCCCACTCATGTAAGCTTACATGTTTTCCCTTTAACCCCGAGTCAAAAACAGCCATTTCATAAACCGCATTCCTTTTACTTACCCATCCGAGCAAGGGAAGAGGGGGGTTGTGGCCGGAGATGCTAAAACTTCCCCTCCTACTATCCTTTCTCCCCCGTTTAAGGTGGCTGGATGACGAATGTGTGAGTGAAAACATTAAGAAGTCCAGTCTCCAAATTAACTCGGCATGAAATATTCTTTATTTCAGAATCCCATGCTTATGCACCAGAAAAAGTAGCTGGCCTCGAAATGTTGACATTAAGATCAAACATATTTATTCATTACCATTATTCAGGGATTGAGAAGTTTGAAGCAGATCTCCACTCGATTTTTCTATCAGCTAAACCCTTCATATTTTCGCATTAATTCTTCTTTTATACATGATTTATACATGAGTAAACTTGAGCTAATACTGACCATAAATAGAGATTACTCATGCATTTCATTCCGAAACGATTACGAAACAATGCTCATTTCGGAGCAGGAAACTGCAAGCTTTTTAATACATTTCAGTCACTCTTCTCAGAGTATTGCTTGAGTCTTGCTTCACGTTTGCCTCAACGATAGCCTTCATCAGACTATCATGTCACAATATATTACCGATGAGATTGCTACGTATTCTCTTTTAAAGTTTTCATCTGACTTCCCTTCCCTCCCACTCTTCCTAAGCCTTCTCCGTCTTCTACTCGCTAAATTTATTTTATCTTCATCATTCTTCTGCAGCACCACGGTTTAAAGACTTCAGTCATCAACATCACTGCAGCTCTTATCATCCCTACCTCACTGCTATTGAGATTTAAGTTTCTATTAGTGTTTTATTGCATTCTGGAGTCGAGGAAGAAATTTTGATCAAAATGGGACAATAAGGCCAACTCTTAAAGGAAAAAGAATAACTTTGACATAATGTTCATCTCAATGATGCTAAAATAGTATAATAACAAATATATCCGATTCCATCACTAATGCTAGGATGAACCCGTGAAGAGAAGTGCCACTAATGGTCCAATTTTCTATTATTTGCTCTCTTTATGCATTCATAAACGGAAATGAATTATTTATGCCATATCGTAATTGTAAGAAATGCCAATACTTTTAACATGGGTTTAAATTTTCATCCCCATTCCTCAATTAAACCTATTTTAAAAACTACATTTACGCAATCCGCCGCAAGCCACTGCGAGGGTGAGTGACAGGGGATGAAAATCACAAAACATTCACTAACGACAGGCAAACGACAGGCATTGCTACACTCGCACTGCAGTTGTCGTAACCTTCTCAGCTGTTCGAAAGTCAGTTTCCCCTATTTTCTCATAGCTTCCAATATGATTTTGGTGTAATTCGTAGAAAAAGGAGAGTGAAGAATTGAATGCGTAAATATGAAAGATATTTTCCAAACAAAGATTTTCTTTTAAGAACACCGCAAATGCAAGAATATTGCAGTTTTACTTTTTGAGATCAAAAATTATTAATGCTGTCCCCCACTAGTTCGTTTACAAAAGAAAAAGTTTTCGCGACAAGTATACAAATTAAAGACGCTAAGATTAATACTTTGATATGCTTTATGTTGTAATGTGTTAGCTAACTTGCTTTTTAAGGAAGGAGTTCTAACGTTATTTAGACTATTTTCAAATGTGGTTTCGAATGGATAAAGAGGAGATAGATCTGAGTCAAGAACAAGAAGAACGAGGAAGGGCTAGATGTGATGCTTTTGTGGACAAAACGAAGGCAAAAATAACAAGGTAGAGCAAGTATGATTAATAAATTTAAGCAATGGTTTCTTGAAGGATACGATTGTGGAAATGATGGCTTAGAGGCTGAGGATGAGAAAGGGACTAGGGATTAAAAATATGTGAAAAAAATTGAGAGATATTGAGATTTTAAGAGGAATGAAGAACAAGTCATTATTAGCGCAAGAAGACCGAATACGCTTTGCGGAAACGAGGAAGTAGGTATATTTGAAAGTAACTTCGGGACCCTCCCATAATTTGCAGAATACTATATCTACATCGTTAAGGTGTGTGGCAGGGGAGTGCCTTAGTGATATTAGTGCATTAACGATAGAGATATTAGTGCAATATGACCAGATATGCTGCTCGGAAAAGAGGAAAGAGATCAGGGAGGAGCTTCAGATATTAGTGCATTAACGATAGAGATATTAGTGCAATATGACCAGATATGCTGCTCGGAAAAGAGGAAAGAGATCAGAAGGAGCTTCAGAAACCTGCCATTAGGAGTATAATACCTATGACGATTACATCTGCGACCACTACTCCCCATACCTATAACCCTTGGTGCACCCCTTTGCTCGAATCATTGACCCCGGGCCGTTTCACCTCCCTGCCCGGCGCTTCTCACGGTCCTGACCGCGACCCGACTGCGCGAGCACTCTCTCCCAACTCCTTCTCGGCCCGCTCCGCTGACCAAATGATCCCCGCGGGGCACTCCGTGATCACCGAGAGCAGATCCCGGTGATCGCGCTGGGAAACTCACCCTCTCCCTTCAACACGGTCCAGACTCTTTCTCAACGATCCCCTTAGCTTGCAGTTGCATTCAGATGATAACCACAAGTCCTCCCACGCTGCGCTGCGATATGGTTCCGAGTTAGAAATGATTAGCAGGTTAGGATACGGCTATCATCAGTAGATACTACCTTTCGTGGTATCGTAGTTGATAGAGCAGTGTCAGGATAACCGGGTTCAAATAAAGAAGAGGCTTCAATTACATATATAAATACAGCGTATCCTGTAAGCCTCTTTGAGGGTGTGTGGAAGGGGGTGAATAATGGTAGTAGGTATGCACTATATATAAGCACTGATAAATATAAAATACTTCATTCAACTCCCGGCCAACCACCGAGTCCCTTAATTTAAAAGGTTTAAAACTTTAGTAAAACATCAGAGTAAAAAATAAGTAAATATTAAGAGTAAAGAAGTAAAAATATAAAACCGAAAATAAGAGTTGAAAAATGAGTAAAAATGAGATTTAAAAAAAGGAGTAAAAATACTAAGCCAATGAGTTAACACAATGGGGTCAGAACCTGTGAAGATAACTTAAAACACAACATTCACTGAGATATTAATAAGCATTACACATGATTATTGGAACAAGGAGATTAAGGCCAACAATTCAAAAATGCGCATAAACTCCCTTAGTTGCCTATCTTTTGTCTTTTGTTTTATGTACCTATTTGAAGCGTAATTTCGTATGAAAAAAATATTTAGATCATAGTTGCCTTGGGTATGATTAAAATTAAATCCGAGATGTTTGGTATCGTTGGCATATGATTTTACCTATCAGTGTTATCATCCCTCAAGTGTACCAAAGACGCTTATGAATCCAACTATCCTAATTAGGGCAGAAAGAAATGCAACCTCTTTCTTTAGATCTTTACTAGTTTTAGAGTTAGCAAAGTGACTCCAGCGGCAAGTATTAACGCTAAATGTGCAAATTCTGGGGAAATTATTTATAAATTTATAAGAAAATATTGATAAGTGTAGGTGTACTTAATAGCCTAAGTTGGTATTGGAATTATTTCATGAAATAATTGCAACTGTTGGGGCATTATGGTTCGAATTTTTTCCACAAATTCGCTAAAATGGACTTTTTACTTCATTCATATAAAGTTTGAATCTAACGGCTCTTTTTCCACACCACTGAATCACCTAGTTGTCTTTATACCTTAAGTCTCACAATTATGTTTCCTCCTTTTCATTTCTTTGATAATACAACGAAAATATGAATTTCATTCAAACATCAATATCAATATTGAGGCATATGTTAAGTTTGTATTTCTATATATAATATAGAATAGAATCAAATACTTACATTAAACGATAATCAACATCATAACATTCATGTGATAAGCTTTTGATCAATGTTTTTTGCATGGATATTCTAATACAATACCTTTTTTTGGGGTTAAGTATAAAAATCATTTTCATATCTCTGAGCTCTAATATGAAAATACTTGGTTGGCACATTTTCATTTACACAGTAGGTAACTAGTGTAAATACCCATTAAATCGCGTCAAAGGCTTTCCTGTGTAGGCCGTTTGATCGGATGTCCAGTAATGTTCTTTTACCCTACTCGCATGATACTCGATTATTCCTGCCCTCATTGCTTGGGTGAGTCCAGGCAAGTTATTATATTTATTTATAAGTAGTTTAGGCTAATTTTAAAAAAATACTCTCCGTTGCATTTTTTTAGTTACAATAACTTGCAAAATTAATGTTATACTCTCTTCTTAAGACGTGCATTCCAACTAGGACTGTTGATCTGTTTTGCTACTAATGAAAGATGAGTCATTGACAAGGTTTATCAACATACTCTCTAATCACCTAATTCAAATAATTTTCTGATCATTTAAGGACTTCTGATGATACAGTGCAATCCAAGGATTTGCTATTTTAGAGCATCTTTGGCGCATGGGATTCTCGCGAAAAAAGCCGAACATTTTGGATACCAGACTAAATGCTACTGTATGGATTAGATTTATTTTAATTTTGCAGATAATTTTTATATTATCCTAGAAAAAAAAAGTTGCCAAAATGTTTTCATAAACATGCTGACGAGATGAATTTCGGCAACAAATTTAATGCAGGGTCTGCATGCAAGGATTGCTCCATAGTTTCGTAAACAAGAAGATATTTCCAAAAATTAAGCTCCGTGGCAAATAACGTGCAGTTATACGCTTTTAAATAACGCTCTCAATCATAAATTTCTACGGTAGAAAGTAGAATGCTATACAATACATAAAAAGGGAAAAGAAAATTCTATGCTTAAACGGTAGCCTACGCAATATAAATGGCTTTTTAATAGGAACGTATGAACGATCATTTTCAATTTATCATAAAATGAAAGATTTATGCCACCGATATTTTTCATGCGGTCCCTCCCAGTTATTGAACTGATTAATCTTATACGTTCGGTGATATAAATGGTGGCTTGAGGATGAGTCATAGGATCGATATTTTTCCTCAACCTCAAAACTCCCACCACACCCTCTGGGCGCCTACTTCCTCTCTCTTCTTCTCGCCCAAAATCATTTCCACCCATCATCATCTCTTACCCCGCCCATTTTCTTCCCCTGAACCTCCGACGTGAGTCCTAACGATGGAACTTGCCCGCGCCATTTTTCTTCCCGCCATTCTCGACGCGGTTTCCACCACGTGGCTCCAATTCCACCTACCTCCGTCGTCAAACATTCGACCGCCAAATCTCAAAGATAATTCACCACTCTCGATCCCCCTCGTTCCACACGCTATCTTAACTAATTGTTTATGACACATTTTGTTTCTTCGCAGCCTTTCTCTTGTGTTGCATTTCATTTTCCTTCTTATATATTGACATATATGGCTGCTGAATATATTTATATGCTGTATACTTTATCTCAACTAATTAAAAAACTTATAGCAATCAATCGAGATATCGAAACCATATCAGCGAATAGGACTTTTTTTATCAACTTTTGAATTTGCATGCTTAGTATTTGCATGCTTAGTATTTGCATGCTTAGTTTACGTTAAAACATAATTTCTTTTTATAATTCATGGCAAAAGAAACATCTTTCAACGGAACGAAACAAGAACACTCTCGTGGTGGCATCGTCAAGTAGCAATGATGATGAAAGTATTAATGCCAGGGGAAGACATTTAATTTTGTTTTAATCTTGTAAACAAATATTTCAAAAGTGATAGGTATCGTAAGTTGTATATATATGCACATTGATAAAATATTTTTGCAATTTAGTTTTGTCTCTGTAATTATTTACTTCTAATTTTGATTAAACTTGGGAGAACCCTTTTCTCCTGATAAGTTAGAGGTTAGATTCCTTTTAAGTTCCCCTTTTTTAAAGCCATTCAATGCTGTCTAGAATTTATCTTTAGTGAATATAATTTCTCTTTGTCGGTAAAAGACAAAGCCTTTGATATTACTCCCTATGTTATATATGCACGGTCTTTTCGGCAGTATATATTTTTGTTATCCTTTGGGATTCCTCACCTACCTACCCATTTGATCATATGGATAGGTAGTGAATCGGGTAAAAATAGGATTCTCATTTCATAAATGATGGAGGGAAAATCGGCGTCATAAATTGCAGGATTTTTTCACGAAAGTCGCCATAGAATTCACTATTTACCCATTCGACGCCAGGTGGAATAATGCAATGGAGGAGCTTTCGATCTCGCTGCCAAATAGGAACTGGTTTCTAGAGTACAACTCTCTACCACTGCCTGGATTTGAACCCAAGGCTAGGAAGGCAAGGTATGGAAAGTCAGGGCCTGCTAATTTTCATAAGATTTGGTTATTACTAAGGCTTGAAATGATGAATCTAGCTAGATGTACGTCACATTTCCTTCGCATAAAAGATGATAATACACAATATATCCTATGATTTTTCTGCCAAAATTACAATTATGGTTTACGCAACGCTTTAAAAGTATTTAAATGGTAAGTTCTACCCAAACTAAGCTTCTGCTTACATGCAACAGATTTAAAGTTTTTATTTCAAGGAATGGTAAAAACGAGTGTACTCATTACTGCTGCTTTGCCACCTTTGTATTCCCTACTTTCAGATATAAGCAGCTATAAGTTAAGCCTTTCAAGCTCTTTTAAAGAGCTAGGTAGGTACTTAGCTAGAATGTCATGTATTGCATAAATATAAAAATTACATCTTTAAAATACATTTTCTTCACCCTAAGCCTGATTTATATCCACTAGTATAATTATATTACGGTTACTATTCATATGAAACACTAGCTTCAAGCACTACTATTATTTCGGCAGTGAAACACCATAATTGCTTTGTACACTATTGAAGGATCCGCAACTACCCAAAAAGTTATGCACTGACTAGAATCGTTATCAAATTGATTAGTGTTTCAAGATATCAAGAAAAAAGTTGGAGGCTCATCACCAAATACCTTTGTCATCATTCCCTTTCTTTAAGCGGCAAATACATTGCATATTTCCCCTCAGATAAAACATTTTATGAAAACAAAACTTCCATTAAATTACTGGGAATCGAAAATGCGGTTAATCAGTTGTCAATCCAGAACGTTTCCGGTCTGGATTTAAGGGCCAGCTGTTTTAATACACTGATCAACGATATAGGACTCGTGTACGTGCTTTCTCATCCCAGGTGTTATTCCACTCTATGTCTTAGCATCAAGTCGTCCATTTTGTGGACGGATAATTTATTTTTTTACTTTAAGATCAAATATCCATCAGCCGCTTCGTCCTCCTCTTTTCTCACGGTCCGAGAAAGGAGGGGCTTTGGAAAGGGGGGGGAGGTACACGATTTCCTCAATCTCTCGCCGATAATATAGTCGTTTATCTATTTATCTTCCCAATCTTTCCATCATCGTGTGCCCTCTTTCAAAAGCCCCCGCCTCGCCTCCTCCGTCGTGTTTCCCCCGAGGTGGCACCGCTGTCTCTCCGCCAATCGCAGGCCCGCACACCGCTCCTTATTTATCGCCAGCCATTCCGCTCTCGACGGACGCCGAGGTCTCTTCCGGATCGGTTTCCTACGACGACTTGGACAAAAATTACACACCTCTCCATGATCTAGACTGATTCCGGGCGGGATGGGATTAAGGGATATGAGGGGATACGGGGAGTGACACAAAAAAGGGAAGCAATAAAATATTTATTTTTCCTTATTCATTCGTCATCAACATGTATCAACAATGCCAAGGCTGGTTTGACGCCAATCTCCAACCTCTCCTCCTAGCAGCTAACATACCTATTCATATAATTCTTCTTCCTCATATCATATTTCCTCTTAACACCCTTCATAACTTGCTCCACATACGATGACTTACTTCGACATATTCTCCATTCACGTGTTTTTCAACTATTACCATAATTGTACCTGTATGTCTTAAGGTAATTTTAAGTAGAATATTTTCTCATCTATTTAGTTTTCAAAAAACTTCATTTTCCTCCCACTCTTCGTAGAATGTCTGTGCTCATTGCTCCATTTATCCATCTTTAGTACCCCATTTTAAATACTTCTAGCTTCTAATTACTTAATTAAGTAATTGTATGTCTGTCTCTTAGTTGATTCCTCTTCCGGTAGCACTTTCTCTTCGCCTGGGCTATTCCACTGACTAAGAGAGAAGAAACTGTCTAATCAAACGAATTCCTCCATTGCAACTTTTTCGTCTTACCAGGCAGCAATCCTCTTACCCTTTAAGTTTTGTTTACCTTGTTTGTAGTTTGCCTTGTCTTCTGCTTCTCCACTGTCATGCCGGAACCGCGCCCCTGCGCTCCTCTTTCGAGGTTGCCGGTAGGGCGACATAAAATCAAAATGGGACTCCTGCCCATAGCATACGAATGGTCAGAATAAATACACTTCATTACATTTCTCAGATTTTAGGACATAACAAATGTGATACAAAATTATGGTGGAATGAGTAATGAGCCTTTATTCGGGGAAAGCGAGAGAGTGAAATGCAGAAAAAGAGCTTAATTAGTACCAAGGAACCAAAAGCTGCTTCCGACAATACTATCTTGTCGACCGACCCGATGTTCAAGAATGAACACTCGAAATGATGCCCTATATTTAACTGCTTCGGAGTGTTTAAAGCATCTCAGTATTCAAAGAGCGTAGGTGAACTTCCCGTTTCTTAGGAGACAAATAGGTAATTGTCTCCCAAACAATCAAGGTTGGAAAAATATGTTAAGTCGCAAAAGAGGGAAAGAGGCAAGGAACAACGTTTTGCTCTTGTTTTCATCCCTCTCACCTAATTCCGGTTCACAACACTACTGCAAGACTGCATATTTCTAATGAATTGGTAACATTTTCCTAAAATTTGCCCATAGGGTTGGACAGTGAACGAAGTGTATGCCGACTAATTTGTAACGGGATTTGTATCCGGTAGAGACTTTCTTGCAAAAACCCAGAAACGCAATTTTATGGGTACGACATTATTTTCGAAAAACCTTGGCGGCCCAATTGTAAGTACTATCTGTTGCACGTATGCACTGCACCAAAAATATGTGAAGTACTTTTTTTAACAGGTCCTTCCCTCACGGTTACAGTTTAGAACCAGGTGTATTGCATTTAAAGCTCCAATGTTTCCTTGGAATGGTGCTCTGAAGTCTTTGGAATGGATAATCGCAACACATTTAGTTGACTCTGCACTGATATAGGCGATGCCGTAACAAAAAAATAGGGCAATAACCTCAAACAACAGGGTAGGATCTTATATTTTCCTGGTAGGTAATCTGGATGAATTTTTCTCGGGTGCGATACCCAGTGAAGCTTTTCATTACAAATAATTCTCCGAGCAACTCGCTCTATCATATACAGAGCTTTACAAGTAACAATTACTTTATTCCCTTGCGTGAATTCCATGTTGGCCGGTATATATTCTGATCTCGAAATCAAAATAGCAGCGTTTAAAGTCGCGGCATAGTCCTGAAGGCGATGAGCAAGTTGATCGCCTAAATGTCGGCAATAGAAAGTCAAACCAGAATCAATTCAAGATAGGATAGCTTACTTTGGGGTCTAACACCGCCATAAACCCAGTCTATTACATGAATTAAATTGGGAATCATTATCAGGTCGCAGGTTGAAATTTAGACTTAATCTCTTAAATAAATTCCAAGATAATATTTTCAGTGATAACGTTAAGACAATTTTACGAACCCCAACTTACTATGGTAGACTGGACCATAATCACAAAATTAGAGAAATTGATTGCCGAACTGACAGATTCAAAATTTTCTTTCTTCCTCGTACAATTAGGGATATGGATAGCGGTAAATATGTCCAATACGAGTGAATCAATGTATAGCATAGGTAGCTGTAGTAATATATGTTGTTATAAGGATCAACCAAACCAACAGCATGTTTTTTCATCCTTACCTTGCTATTTTTATCTTTTTTAAATAGTGAAGTTTAGACTAGTATATTAATACTAATCCTTTTTTATGCATGATATGAAGTGCATGTTTGGTGAGAATTCACCCTCTGCCATACACCTTTATGGTAGTTTGCAGTGTATTTTGTAGATGTAGATGAACTCTTACTAAGACTTGCAGGGTTCTAAATGCCTTCTTTGCACTCACCAGGCACTTGTATGTAAAAGATGTCACACAAAAAAGAGAAGCAACGTGAGTGAATAAAAATATTCTTATAATCCTCGGTGGTTTCAAAAGCATTCATTGCCACATTGCCACATTTCTGCAGTTAAACGTACTGCCATTGGAGTGCTCGGATGCTAAACGAAGGTACAACTATCGAATCCAGATAAGACCCCTTTCGTTACCTCTCTTTTAACGAATACAGAAAAATTTTCCAGGAAAATACCAGGCCTCATAAGTCTCTGCTTTAAAATCGGAGGTAAACATTTCTCTTTGTACCTAAATATTTATTGCCATACAGAATTAGTTATAGGAATTATTTACGCCTGAAAAGGCTACAATTGCAATTTTGAGAAAATTATCATCTTAGAATGGATCATTAGAAAATTCAATTTATTTGATCGTGATCAAAACCCGATACAGGTATGTTTCTTTTTGCTGTTGTTTTTTTCAATTGTTTTTACATCTCCAAATAATACAATTTAAATAATCCGTATTGACCTCGCTTAATTGTGTCACTCATAATTTTTGTGATGTTCGTGTCACTTTTTACATCGAGTACATCTTCCAAACCCCTCATATACGCAAAAAAAACTCTTTTTTTGAGTAAGAAAATTTTTTCTGAGTAAGCAACATTTAGACTTTCTAAAATGATGACTTTCTAACTTTTTAAAGCCAATCCCACGATAATTAATGATGGTTAAAGTATAGTATTGTTGGAATGAGAGTCTGTATAGGCCCATGCGTGAGGGAGTTGAGCATTGTTTTTACAACGACCACATCTCCCAAAACCCTAAAAAAACAAAAAACTTTTATTTATGCACCAAAAAGAATAACATTAATACTTTCTAAAGCAATGCTTTTATAATTTTTAAACCCTGTCCCACATGGACATTTTTAGCTCTGAAAAACAATTTTTTTCCAAATTTCTCAAATTCAAATGAACTTTTCTCAATAAGAAACGCTCACATTCCATATTTATTGATATATTCATACACTAGATACATATAAGTACTGCGGTGAGAAGAATTTGCCCGTTTTCAAAATTATTTCTTGGTGTAATTTTAGGCTAAACTTGTGAAAAAAGTGAATTTTGGAAGTTGCATTTACAGCGACAAAAAGACACTTATTATTGCGAAAAGTCCTCTAATAACATGTAGACTTCGTATGCTTACTTCTATTGACACCTTTAACATTTGTATGTCACATAAAACCAGTCTGCTACTGCCTGTAGAATAATAGTGTGAAAAGACGATTTTCAGGCGTAAACGCAATGCATGCCTTATTATAGTTCAAGGGCGAAAAATTTTCTGCTAAAACAGGGAACGGCTTTCGGCTCAGGAAAGTTGAGAGTATCTATGCACCAATTTTATTTTAAATCTGAGATGGTGAAGCAATATATTTTTAAAAAAATGTTTATTTAAAATGGAAATACCTTACTTTAAAATCTATTAAGACTATAAGCAATAAAGCCTGACTTATGCATAATAAACCAAAACCCAACCCTACAGTAGTAGGTGAAACCCAACACTACAGTAAAAAAGCCGATATTATCAATAAAAACCAATTCAGGCTTATCATTGGGTTTAGAATTTCTCAGAACGAAATTGCGTGTGTGAGCAAATTGCTTTGGCGAAGGGAACAGTTATCTCAACTGTTTTTCAATACAAAGGAAGGAATTGAAGATAGAACTTCAACGTGGATAATAACATTTTCTGGTTTCTCACGATTTAATAATTTAGGGAAGTTAGACGAATTTTAAATTACACGATTTCCTCATCAAAGCAACCACAATTAACTGGATCGTAGGTACTTTTTTTGAGAAATCTACATGGTACAATATTCAGTTATTATATTTATTATCATTACATGGTTTTTCGTGGTAGCCCAAAAACCTGTATACCTCTCTACCACGGACACTAAAGAATGCGTTAAACAACTGTTATTTCTTTATTGCCAATACATCTTGATGCAATGAGAATTCTCTTATTTTAAATCTACATTAATTTGAATTATGGATTCTCAAATAAATTACAAATAAATGTCAATTAGTGATAGACTAAAGAATTTTGCAATATTTATTTTTGCAGGATTTGCAAAATGTCGGATATCTTGCACTTTACACATTTATTGACTACGTTTCGTCAGCCCTCCTGCTGACTTCCTTAGGTCTGCTGAGGGGCCTGTATCAAGATCGTCTCGTTTTTTATAGGACGTTTGCATTGGTTTCCAAATTTGAAAATTTGCATAAAATTTGAAAAAGTGCATTTTTCAAAATCCGTTTATACTATTGTTAAATTTATTCATAGCCTTATTCTCGGTTATTTTTCCATATTTTTTTTGCTACTTCTTTGATTTCCCTTTTTCATTTCGGGAAATAGCGGTTCTCTTTTGGAATTAATTTCGCTTTTTCCATGTTGACATTGTCCGTTTCGCTTTTCCAATTGAGTTGTGCTATTGTACATATGCGAAAATTTTGATTTTTAATAGCCCTCTGATTTTCTGTAGTCGTATTTTATAGGGTTTACAGGTCTAACCGATGTATAAGTGACCAAAACTGCATGTTATTTATTTAAAAGATTATTTATCAGAAATGAAAGGATGGCAGGATATTTTCAGCTTCGGTAATGACGGGTTACGGTAATAGTAATAAAAATAGGCGACAAAAGGTATTCATATGCATCCAAATGCATGAGGGATGACCGGAAATTCATTTTTACAGTCGCTGACACGTCTGGACATGGTTTGCGTGCCCAATCTTGCCTCTACCCACCCCAAGAGCTCCACCCACCCCCACTACCCCGGGATGCACTCACCCCACCCTTCCCATCCTCAGCCCCGCCTCCCCACACCCCCAAACCGCCCGCGTTTGCAACCCCCTTCCGTGACCCTCCCGAGTGGCCGGGGCGTGAGAACTGGGAGGGGGCGCCGCCCCGGGCGATTTTCCCATAATGCCCTTGCGCCAAGAAGAGTACGGGAAGAGATGTGGGAGTGATGCTGCTGGAGTGGAAGGAGGAGGGGGTTGTAAGTAGTTTGAGCTCGTGGATCGTGGGGGCGGAGGAACGGGACCAGGGGAGTTATAGGGGAGGGGGGGGGCTGGGGAGGCGTTGGGGGCAGCGGACGATGTCGGAGGGAGCAGGAGAGCCAGGAGTTAGTCAGGGGAAGTGGGCGGTTGGGTGCTGTGGGTAGGAGGGGGAGCAGAATGAGGAGGAAGAGTGGAAAAACGCCTTTATTATTGACGAGCGGCGAGACAGTAAACCTATCTGCCGTCCCTACCCAGTCCGCTTATTATAGAGCTCCATATTTTTTTCCGTTTCCCGACGGAGTGTGCACTCGAAGTCTCCTCCATTTGTTTAAGGCGTTACTCCCCAAGGTGTGACCGAATCGCATAAAATTGCGATATGAAAAAGTTTCCCGTTAGCTGGAACTGAATTGAGAAATTTCAATAAGGAAACAAGAATTTGTGAAAATGGCTCCATCTCCTTTAATAATCGATATGTCCTCATACAACACCTTCTAATAAAAAAACAGAATGATAGGCGACTCAAGCAATGTGGAAGTCAAACTTTATGTAGACACCGTGGGTTATATTATATCATAGGCATGAGTATCCAAAATTTCTGGCAAATGCGGATCATAAAAAAGGAGAAAATACTTTAATTAAGTAAAATGTGATAGAAAATAAAAACTGTGGGCGTTGCACGCACAAAAGTGATACATTTAATCCATAACTTTTTTGCGAGTTCCATTTTATGGATGATATGAATGCTGAGTGGAAATAGTACATAAAATCAAGAAAAAAAGGAATAACTTATTAAAATGTTTGATCTTTATATTTCAATTAAAAGAATATACCCTCATCACTTTAGAAAGTTATAATTTTGGATTCCTCCACGTGTTTACGAGGATGCAAAGTTAAAATTAAAAAAAAGATCAAGGTACCGGAAATCAATAATATGCCCGTGACATTGTATGTACCAAAGAATAGGAAAAAATGCAACCCATACCAAAAAAATATTTCATTCTTTTTAGGCTTCAACACCGATTTCTCGCGACTGAGCTTAAAGCCACCGAGTGCGTCCACCGGGTTGCAGACGGTGGGTCGACCTCTAGATACAGGGGTTAGCTGCGAGATAAGCGAGTTAACTCGTCGTATAAGCAGTCGTGGACAAAAAGCAACGGCATTCCGAGGGGGTATTGGTCTATCCCTGGGTAAGATATGCCTCTAAATAGTACAGAACTTGTAAAGATGCCGTAAATTGGCGACGGGAGGACGTCAATAATTACGCTTCTCATCACCCGGAGTAGAGGGCAGCAGCTCTTCTTCATATGTGAGAAGATGGAGACCACAGTGGTCGGTACAGCGACAATCATTTCATTACAGGCGTGGAAACATTTACTTTAACGGCTGTATTACTGCAATGTGGAAGGCAAGGGGAAACCACCACATTATTCCCCCAAGGAGTCGTAGCTACTCCACTCTTTACTTTCTTATCAAGACGTGATGGCACCCTCTCGAGTAAAATATTCCGGAGGTTAAATAGTCCCCCATTTGGATATCCGGGCGGGGACTACCCGAGAGAGTACATCAGTCAAATTTGATAAACATTTTAGGGTAGGAACATGGAACGTGATCTTGCTTTGGACCTGTGGAATACTGAAGAACCTGAAGGTGGAAATGCAAAGAATGAACCTCAACGTATTAGGAATCAGCGAAGTGAAGTGGCCCGAAGATGGATACTCTTGGAGTAGAAGCTACAGGATTTTACATACGGGATCGTTAAATGGTAATGCTGGAGTAGGGACAATACTTCATAAAGTGCGCCGCAATGCATGTGAAGAGCTTTCTATAGTGCAATAAAAGGAAAATAATGGTGAAGATGGGAACCAAACCTGTAGATACCGTAGTGGTGCAGGTTTACAAGCCTACGACGCACTATAAAGATGAAGACGTGGAAGACGTCTACGAAGATATCACTGAAGTAATAAAAAAGGTAAGAGGAGAAGAAAACCTAATTATTTTAGGAGACTGGAACGCTATTGTCGGCGAAGGTCAAGATGGAAGAATAACTGGAAAAAACGGATTGGGAAAACGAAACCAGAGAGGAGAAAGACTGCTGGAGTTCTGCACATAACATAAGTTAGTGGTTACAAACACATTGTTTAAAAATCACAACCGAATAAGATACACGTGGAGAATGCCAGGAGACATAGGAAGATTTCAAATACACTACATTTAAGTGAAGCAGAGGTTCAGGAATCCGGTAAAGGAATGCAAAAGCTGCAGGGACTGCAAAAGGGTGCAGACAGCGAGAGCGACCATAATTTATTGATGATGAAATGCCATCTAAAATTCAAGAAGTTAAAGAAAACAAAAAGAACAGTTGGCAAGTTGAAAAACTGAAGGAGACTTAACATCAGCTGGCATTTCAGAAAGCAGTAGGAAACTTCATAGGAGAGAATCTGACAGAGAAACCAGTAGATGAGCGCTGGGAAAACATTAAATGTGTAATACAGGAAGCCGCAAGAGAGGTTCTTGGAAGAAGAAAAGTTGTTAACAAGAAGCCATGGATCACGGAAGAGGTCGTTTTGCTGATTGAAGAAAGAAGAAAGTTTGAGAATGCAAAAACGGAAGAAGGACAGCTTTGCTACAAAAGAATAAGGAACGAAATAAGTCACAAAGCAAGGAAAGCTAGAGAGCTGTGGTTGAAAAATCTTTGCGAAGATGTACAAAGCAACCTTGCACTTGGAAAGGTGGAAGCGGCCTACAGCATAGTGAGGAACCACTTCAAGAAACGGATCGCAAGATGCAATGCCATAAGGGACAAGAATGGAGAAATTTTAATTGAAAACGAGGACAAAGTGAAGAGATGGAAAAAATATCTTGAAGAGATATGCAACGGAAAAAATCTCAGCAATAAATCTCAGCAAAAAATCTACGGAATAGGAAAGGAAATTGGAAAAGGGTGATATGGGGGCATCAATATTAAGATCGGAATTCGACACTGCAGCAAGAGACCTTCGGATGAATAAGGCTTCTGGTATTGATGATGTTCCTGCCGAACTAATACATATTTCGGAGAGAAGACATTAACTCATCTTTACAAAACCATCTGGGACATGTACTCTTCAGCAGAAATTCCAAGGTACTTCGAGAAATACATCATCATTCCTATTCCCAAGAAGAATAGAGCGGAGAAATGTCAAACTTTTAGGGCTATAAGCCTGACGACACATGCATCGAAGATACTGACCAAAATCATCTACAGAAAAATAGAACGAAAAGCAGAGGAGCCTCTGGATGAAGATGAATTCGGATTCAGGAAATTTAAGAGCACAAGAGAAGCAATTTTGGCCCTTAGGCTGCTCAAAGAGAAGAGAATGGAAAAGAACAAGCGAACGTTCATTGGATTTGTGGATTTAAAGAAGCCTTTGACAACGTGGATTGGGATTCAATGGTTGGAATTTTGAAGGGAATTAGAGTGTCCTACAATGACCGAAGAATTATACACAATCTGCACAAATCCCAAGTAGCTGTGATTAAATCTGGACCCAGCTGTGAAGAGACGAGAATAAGGAAAGGAGTGAGACAAGGCTGTACACTGTCTCCCGTAATTTTTAATGTTTACATCGAGAGAGCCATCAATGAAACCAAAGAGAATATCCATGGAGAAAAAATAAGCATGTTGCGATTTGCTGATGACATAGCACTAATTGCAGAGACAGAGAGAGATCTGAATAAGATTCTAGTAAGCATGGAAAGGACAATGGACAGATATCAGCTGAAGATAAATAAGAATAAGATTAAGATATTGGTGTGCAGCAAGAAAGAAAAAGCCAAAACCAATGTCAAACTAGGAAAACAGAAACTTGTAGAGGTGAAAGAGTTCCGTTACCTAGGAAACCGAATAACCAACGACGGACGAAGCAAGAAAGAAATAGTAGTTAGAATAGCCCAGGCAAATAGGGCATTTTATCAAAAGAAGAATCTACATACAGCTTTAAATACAAGCGTAGAAGTAAGGAAACAGTTCATCAGTACATACAGCATTCAAAATGTGGTGCTACAGAAGAATGATGAAGATTAAATGGATCGACCGAGTAAGTAACGAGAAATTCCTAAGAATAGTGGGAGAAAAGAGAAGTCTCTTGACAACTCTAAAAAGAAGAAGGGAAAACTTAATCGGCCATATCTAGAGATACGTTGGCCTGTTGAAAACCGTCGTCGAGGGAAAAGTGATCGGAAAAATTGGAAAAGTCAGGCCTCGTATGAGATACATGGAACAGGTTGTGAAGGATATAAAATAGAAGAATTTTGTCACAATTAAATGGTTGCCCGATAGAAGAATCGAGCGGAAAGCTGCGTCAAACCAAACCTTAGGATTGTCAACCAATGATGATGACACCGATTTACAGAATTCTTTAGGAAAATATCAACGCAATGAGACATTGTATAATTTACCTTTTCCACATAAAAAAATCTTTTTAATCAATGGATATTTGTACAGATGGAAAATACTCTTTAAAGATATTTCAGTTTTCAAAAATTTTGAAATTTATTGTATTCCATCCTATCAATTACGTCATCATGTCAGCTACATCCTACACTCTTTACACTTGTACGTTTTTATGCCTTCTAGAATCAATGGAAAGTAAGCATTCTAAGTTAACCACATAAGCCGTCTTTTTAAGAGTAGTTTATTCGTTAATTAATTATAGTTTATAGTTTGGAGAGGTTAGCATCAATCATTCTTGGCTTCTTTTTTGAGTCTACACGTACACTGCGACAGCATAAGAGTCATAAATTGAGGAAAAACAATGATACCCAAGGACAAAGACGGTGATTTAAATTAATAATGCAATGTATTTGGTAGGAACATATTTCATTGAAATATTTAAGGACCAAAATGTTGACCTGTCATAATCCATGGGCGTCAACCATAGATTTTTTCCCTTCGTCCGTCGGAAAAAAGGTGGCGCATAATATGAGACGGCTCACATTTTACAGAAATACGATTTCCATATTATTATCTTTTATTCTCCAGATAACTCAATTTCTCTTTTATAATTAATAACACGTTGCGTTTCATTTTTCCATTTATTCTCAGCCCGTTATTTATTTTAGTATTTTCATTTCTACAAATGAAGATATTTCAGGGACATAATAAATTTCCCCGTTTCACTTTATGTTTTACAAATTTTACAAAAGAAGATAATCAAAACGAAAACCGTGGTAGCATACTCCCCCTCTTTTTCTGGTCTAAAGTTGCTCCCTTTAAGAAATATGTATTTTTACAAAGTATTGAAATTATTTCATGTAAGAAGCGGCAACGAGCCAAAAGTTATTGACAGTCATAAGATGCATAATCTTCGCAGAGGCCACTGGATCCCTGCACCTAAAGTATACTTAACTATATTAAAAAGATCCTTTTTGTACATAGGACCGAAATTGTATAATAAGTTATCAAACAAAATTAAAAAGGAAACAAACAGTAAGCTTTTCCTTAGATCTGTTAAAAATTGGTTTTTGTCTTGTGATAAAACGGAAATTGTACTTCGATAACATAATTTGTGTTTTGTTATTCTTTTTTGCTGCAGTGCCTTTGTTGTCAAAATTTCTGTGTATCATCATCATCAGTTCCAAGCAATGTTCGTGTAACAACTGAAGGCACCCTAAAAACAGGCTTAGTGGCTTATAGGGTGCCAAACTTCCAAATTTTCTAATTACAAAAAGAAATTGTATCATGTGAATGTATGGGAAGGATTGAACTATTATTATATTATTATAGCTTCAATAATGCCAGTATGATCTCACCCATACAAACATTATTTTTTTGTGTTCAGAGCCTCTAGGAAATGTAAAATGCTTGTTGACCAAAAATCCCATTTAAATAACCCAGCTGAAATTAAAACTACTTACACTGATGCTGCGGGAACAAATGGTTCGAAAAGAAACTTTATGATAATTAATAATCAAGAATAAATGCCAATATCATGTGGATCAAATTACAGATGGAATATGACACCCTAGGAAGCAAAAAAAAAAACACGAATGCACAAAAAATAGTAAAAAACACTTTTTAATTTTCTGCCCCTTATAGCTACAGCTGGGAATAAGGAAATGTATCGCTAGGAAACCTATTGATTTTCTTGGTGATTTATTCCCATTTATATTGATACCAGAAAGTCCATTTTTAACAATAGAATTCTATGTTCGACAGAAGTAAATTTCTGCCAGGAAGAGCTACTACAGCTAATGCCAATAATGCTCTCCTTGAAGCGGAAGTTCAAGTCAGAACTTCTCCAACCTGGTAAACTATGTCACGGGATCGAACGTGAATATCTACATCTACATGATACCGTCCGAGCCAACGCAAGGGTGTGGGACTGGGGGTAAAAATCACCATACGTGTGCAATGGTGAATATATGCCATGACGACTATGGTTTCACTTGCAATGTAAGCTCAACAGTTTCTCAAATTAAAACCGTCTTACAGCCGAGCGGTTTTCTACCAGGCATACGTTACCCCATAGGTGTCCGCGCTTGATGATGTATAATTACGCGAAATAATAGTTTATTAATTTTGGAAGTAGCTGTAATCACAATTTTTCATTTGAAATTTTAGATCAGGAATAGGGCGAAAAGCCGGAATTCAATTATTGACGAGTATACTCATATTTTAAGTGACTACAGTGCCGATTTAACTGTAAATGAATAATAGCTATACAAGTTAGAAACAATGAAACAACTTCGGCCGTCACATTGTGGAATTTTTCCATGATTAAAAATAAAAATCAACTTTGTAATTTTCCACACGTTTTTTAATAACCAACCGGTTTCAACACTGACGTGTCATCATCAGGGACACCCTGATGTCCCCCTCCCAGGGACTCCCTGATGATGACACGTCAGTGTTGAAACCGGTTGGTTATTAAAAAATTTGTGGAAAATTACGAAGTTGATTTTTATTTTCAATCAAGTTAGAAACATTTTATTAGCGGAGAGATAACTCATGGATAAGGGTTACAGAATGCGGAAAAAGACTGCCTAGTGGTACGCAAAGGAAAAAAATGTTGTGAACCGTTATCATGTCGATCATGGTGCTCAGATAGCCACACGTCCTGGCAGCCCGAAGGTCACGTTTCAGAACTCCGTACGGGGTATGGATGTCAAGTTTGTCTTCAGGATCGAGTCGAAATTGGTGGTTGGTGCTGGAGCTATTAAAAATCAAACGCTGCACCTACCCGTCTTCTATCAGTACTTGCGCTCGAAAAATGGTTCACCGTGGTCGCCTGGTGGAACACATTTAAAGAAGGCGCTAACCCACGCTGGCTGAGACGTCGGCTGTACGGGTCATCGGCGCCGGCGAGCGGGGGCGAAGGAGGCAAGAAGGAGGAAGAGGAGAACGAGTGGGATGGAAGGAGAATATGGGAAGGATGAAAAAAACAACGAGGAATCAAGTGGGAGTGTTTGGCGAGGTCGTTACTGCAAGACGAAATGAGTTCTTCGGACGGCGGCGGGTGGCATGGGAAAGGAAAGGGAGCAACAACTGTGGGAACCACCGCTCCGGATCCCACCGCATTTGATCTCCTCCCTGACTCTCTCTCTCTGAGCAAAGGGTATTTTCTCCCTCCCTCCCGCTCCCTGAGGGAGGGAATTATCTTAAGGGTGGCCGAGAGAGCGATAAGGGCCTCTGACTAGGAGAAAGGGCAGCGTGGAAACAAAGGATTGTGACGAAATGGAGTAGAGAATGTTAATGATCGAATCTCCCACGTTCACAAGGGGGCCGGAGTTATTATTTAAAAAATCACAGAACGATTTAAACTCGAAAATTTTACTTAAATGAATAATTAATATTCCAGTACATTGCTGATACTCCGATCACCAGGGTATGGTTTTCTAACCAACAGGTTGAATATAATTTTCCCACTATTCCATCATTTTCCCACCCTTCGTGGCCTAGAGGGTAGAGCACTGAGCTACTTACCAGAGGGTCTCGGGTTCAAATCCCCGGCAAGAGCCTTTCTGGACACCCCATCTAAAATCCTCGCGATTCGATTTTCTGAGTGTCTGAACGTAGGAAATCGCAGGTGGCCCAAGGAAAGGAACTGGCCCCCCTACCCTGAATGTGTGACTTTCACAAGCCAATGTCTTAGTACGGGGTGAGCTCTACCCTCACCTATCAAAGACCAACCTTCGGGTTGAACACAACTTTTTTTTATATAGCTGTACTCTTGGTGATAACCTTCATGTACATCACAATTGTCCCGTATGGACAACAATGAATTACATCAAACCTACATGGAAAATAAGTAAAAATGATAGGAAAGGCACATTAAAACATTTTTCTTACTTCGGAATGATCCCAAATTAATAAAAGTTTATGCTCTTGCATGACTGGCACGCATGTACCTGCAGATAGGTACGTTGCATGATGATCATTACCTCCTACCTCACACCCTAGCGGTGACTTACATAACTTTCCTCAGAGGTAGAAGCAATGTAACACGTTTAGTCTCTGCTTTAGGACGATAATATATCATAACATTTGTTATTGGATGTAAAACTGATGTCATTTCCAGCTGAATTTAGTTTATTTAAGTCAGCAGACTAGTTATCTACACTTGGATTTTTAACTCGGGGGTAACCCACGCTTGGCGTAACTTCACACCTATATAACAAATCATCTAAGTGATTTTTGGGGTACTCCGTAGAAATGCTTGCATTTCCAATATAATCATAGGAGTCGCAGTATCAAAAATGGTTTTTCTACTGTCATATGGTATATGGAGCAGAAATGTAAAAAAAACTCAAGCCTTCGGATAAATTTGGTAAGCTGTTAATGAATAAGTAGGTTTTTCAGAATCTTTTTGCTATAATCCAGAATGACCTGTGGGAAATACTACGCAGCCCATCCACCTACGTCATTCTATATAAAAAATGACGAAAGATTACTGCTTAATGATGAATATAAAAGAATTTGACTTAGGTACATACCAGCGAGAAGAAAATTGCACAAGGTTTTCGCTGAAGACTGAAGAACATATTTCAAGCGCAGAAATTGAATTCTATTAAGTAATTTAGGCATGAATATATGCTCAAAGCAAGTCTCTTAAAAGTAATTCAGTGAAAAAAGGAATTGCTGTAATAGAAATATTAGTCCAAAAATACATATGTACTTGGATTTTTTCACTATTTGTCTAATTTTGATGAGCATTTTCCACCATGAAGAAGAAAATTTGAAAATGTATGCTATGCTATCTCTGGTCTCTGTGGCTACACGAAAATATTTAAAAATTAAGTAGTTGCACGACCAGCCATCATCTTGTGAAGCAACAATAATGATCGTAAATCTCATTTATACTATGTTAAATTAGTGCTATATAAAACTACTCTGGTGAACGGCAAAATTCAACCAAAACCCATTCTACGTACCCATGGGAAAGATGACTCGCAAACCGGCAATTGTGCATGGAGAATCACTTGTAGCTCTGCTCTAAATTTTATCATTCATGCAAATTATCTAAGATGATTTTTACTGATCTGTATTTTTGATAACATTTAAAGAAGAGAAATTATCCTACATTCGGTTAAAAATACAGGAGCAAATATAAGCCAAATGTTCCCTCTTAAGTCTCAGTAGCAGTAAAAAAATAGAAGTTTGAGCATATCAGATAACACTGAAGGCATCACTTTGTGGAAATTTGTAATATTCATGGTAACGAATAAAATAATAAAACTTTTAGTCAATTCCACACTTTTTTATGTATCCGACTTAGGTTTCAACAAATTTTGAGAATGACAAAAATTTGTTGAAACCTAGGTCGGATATATAAAAAAGTGTGGAATTGACTAAAAGTTTTATTCGTTACCCTGAAGTTTGAGCAGTTAACGTGAGGACAAAAGTTCGATCAAAAAATATTACCCCGTGATGACATATTATTTTAATGAAGTACATACGTATAATGGAAAAAAATGTTTATGCTCGATTGGTCACTGATGTTACCGAAAGTATATCGAACATGTGCAATTCTTATTCCGCTATTATTACGTGTCATATTTCTCTCTCGCTATGTTCATCCTCCCCATATACCACCGACCGCGTTCCCGTTGGGCGCTCACATAAGAGACGGCAGTCTCCACTCGACACGCACCGTCAACCCTAAGGAATTGGCGGCACTCGACCGCCAGCGGGTGCGAATACTTTATTAATAGTCACCGCCTACACAAAACCATTTTTCCACACGAAGGGGTCCTAAACGTTGTGGAGCCACTTTGCCGCAACTAAAGCCTCGAAGAGAGCTCAAAAGAGGGGAAATAAGTTTTTGATCACGCAATTTGAGAGAAGATGAAGGTTAAAGGGCGTTAGATTTGTGTGGTGACTTGATTAATAGCATCACTCGTAATCTCGAGGGCCTGGGTTTGAATCCTGGCAATGGCGGATATATTTGAGTTTTGTACCAATCCCTACTTTAATTATTACTTCAAGTGCTCGTATGTAGAGAGCACTTCTAGGGCAGTACTCCGTCCGTCGGATAGGATGTTAAACTGCGGACCCCTCGGCGCCTTTTGTTTGGAGGTAATTCCAACGCCGAGTTTATCATCACACTTCTTCCACAAGTTCCAACCCCCACCAAATGGCCCACCTGTCTTAAGTGTCAAATTACCATAGCTGTTGGTCTCCTTTCCCAAATAACTACCACTGCTAGTAATAAAGGGTAAATGGGGTGGTGGCCCACTCACAGTTATTTGAAAATGCGCTTCAAAATTGTGTCAGAGTGTGAGGGATGAGGTACTCAGGTTTAATTGCATTTCAGGCTCTCCCTCTGCGAATATTATACCATTATACCTATCATGTCCAAATCATAACGCAAACGGCATCCTTCTCAGTGGTAGTGTTCGAACCCACCACCCTCCTTACCGTTTACACTCTTCATTTCATTCAATGCCCACATTTCTAAAAATTTAAATGCATTCTATCATAGATGAATGAACAATCTTTCCAGTTTTAGTGGGAAAAACTATCACGTCTACATGTTGAGTGGATGAAACAGGCCGTTAGTTTTGAAATGCAGTGCATAGAATTTTCAACAAGTTTGTTTACGCCTGTTGATGATGAGACTCCATGCATTGGAGCCTGAGGCCATCAAATTTTCTCATCATTTTTGGCTTGAGTTTAGGACTTAGATTCATCCTAAGCCACGCTACACATCAAACCTTTCCTTGTCATTCCTGCTCTAGACTGTCATTCCATGTTCTCTTCTGTTAGCGAACCCAAGTAATTACTCCCCTTACAAGATTTTAATATTGAAAAGAATGCATAACAACCAAGGTTTTTATGTCCGAACCTCGATATTTTTCAAGATTAGGCTTGCGTGATGGCTGTGGTATTGAACTCCCATCCCGAGAGCTAGGGTTTGGATCCCAGCAATGGCTGATACTTACGATAGTATATCGGTCTCTACGTACTTGAGTTACGTTTTGAGAGCGCTTTGAGTGCAAGACGTGGTCCGTCGGATTGGACGTTTAACTGTGGACGCCGTGACTCCTTTCATTAAAGTTAAGCAGTGCCGACGTCTGGTTTAACTCTACTCTGTGTTAACTAAGTAATTCACACTTATCACCAAACTTCACTCAAATTGACCAATCACCTATAATGTGAAAATTAACTTGGCTGTCGGTCACTTACTCCTTGTAACTACTGCTATGACTTTTTGATATTTTCGAGTCGCAAAAAATTGGGAACTTCCTGAATAAGGTCCCGATTCACCGATTGGGCAAAGAAAAGTATGCTCCTATCGCTTCTATAAGGAGTCTGGCCACCTTTTACTCCAAAATTTCACTCAAGACCGATGGCGTGCAAGCGAGGGATTTTCGCAGAGAGCTTGGCGATACCTCGCCCAACGATGTGTCAGAAGGTAATCTTGGATGTGGGAGGTGGCGGAGAAGGGCAAAGGTATGAAAAGATTGCGTGTCAAACAGCCGGGAGGGTGAAGGGCCCCGGCGCAGCGGTGGCGCCTCTGTGGCGATTGGGGGAAGCACGAAACGCCGGAAGTGAGCGGACGGGATAATATGAAAATAACATGAGCAAGCGAGGAACCTTTCATTTCCTAACTTCTTCCGCGAGCTTGCCCAAGAATTTGCCCGTTGAGAGAGGCGTGACATTCATGCCCAGCGGCATCAATGAGGCATGGGACTGACGTGTCTTTGCCGAGCCTGACGACATGACGGCAGAGCCAGTGGGCACTGCGAGAAATCTGAGCTGCTAGTGACCCATATACATGCGGCTGAAATTATAATAATGTGGGTTTTGAGGAGCCAATTATCTTAAATGCAGGAAATTTTCCATAAAATATGTCCTCTGTGTTTTTCAATCTATATCCGCGTTTATAGACGCTTCAGACGGGGGGAAATATGTAAAAATGGGATTGGAAAGGTAAGGAGTAAGGGTGGAGAGAAACCCGGCTTCGGCATGAGCCTCGGGACCACGGCTTAACGTCCTATCTGACGGACAGGGTTCTGCACTCAAATGATTTTCTTATAATATCCGAGTAGAGGCCAGTTTACACATGCAAGCATATCATCTATTGCCTAGATGAGAACCGAGGCCCTCCAGGTTAGAGGCCAGTACTCTAAAACTTACACCAACCCGATCTCCTTTCCTGAAACATTTTTCAACTAATATTATATGCAATAAGAATGTCCGTCTACCTATCAGTTACAGGTAACGACCATTTATTTATCTTCTAAATGGAACTAGCTACTATAACAGATATCAGTGGACTCATTTGGTATTCAGTACTGCATGGAGAGGAATGAGCTGATGCCGTCAGTGATTATTTTAAGTCTGGGTAGGGTGATGGAAAAGGCAGGCCTCGTATGAGGTACATAAGACAGATCGTAAAGGACGTGAAAGAGAAGAACTGCGTTAATATGAAGAGGTTGGCCGGTAGAAGAATCGAGTGGAGGGCTGCGTGAAACCAATCCTAGGATTGTTGACCCTTGATGATGATGATGATGGGTGGGGTGATGAACCAAGAAGAATATGAATTAGATGCAAATGTGAATAGAAAGAAATATGAGGATTACAATCAGTAGAAAGGGAGTAAGGACGCATTTAGAAATCATTCTTCATCATTAGTCATCAATCCTTAGATTGGTTGGACGCAGCTCTCCACTGAGTTCTTCTACCGGCTATTCTCTTCACATTTACGTATTTCTTCTCTTTCCAATCCTTCATCACTTGTTCCTCATATCTCACTCGAGGCCTTCCTTTGCCATTCTTCCCATCCACTTGTCCTTCAATTATCTTCATCGGGCCATCGTGTCTTAAGATATGGTCGATTGAGTTATCCCGTATTCTTTTTAGAGTTTTCAGCAGGCTTCTCTTTTCTCCCACTCTTCTTAAGACTTCTTTGTTTGTTATTCGGTCAATCAATTTTATCTTCATCATTAGAAATCATTATTAGCCTTAAATTGATTAGTGTGACGCTGCACTCAATTAGAATATTCTATTGGCTACCCTTTCCATAATGAGATGAAAAGTATAATTAAATTGCTCTATAAGGGAGGTAGTAGAGGTCACAACTCATGATTGCCGAAGTAAAATAGCAAAAATGAAGTGGAATCATTCGAGACCACTCTGTTGATTCAAAATTGAAGAAATTAGTAATTCCCTCTTGCAGATTTCTCAATACTATATCACATATTCCTTAAATCCTTCCATTTAACGCCTTGCGTTTGCATTTTGAATTTATGCTGCGTTTACATTTTGAATTTTCGCTGCGTCTGCCTTAGAGACGCAAACAGAATAAACATGACGAATACACTTGAAGGTCGCGGATATTTAAGCTGACATAGGAATATAACGTGCTTTATCTAGTCTGACAAAAATAATTTTTATCCATGAAAAGAATAGATTTTATATTTATAAAATATTACATTCAAATACAGAAATTAAGAGGTGTTTTGATTGACTGAGTAACGAAATTTATCCCAGACAAAACGATATTTGCCCCTATTACCATTTCATATATTAGTGCTGTGGGTTTCTCCTAGCCGAGAACAATATTTTGTCCTGCACTGCAGTTTTAAGGATTTTAAACAGTGAATAGATATTTAAAAAAATCCTTGGCATAAGCAGTATCGCATGCAATTTTTCCATGACGCAATTATCACTAGAAGATTGAGTTTAAAATATTTACTCTAAATAATTTTGCTGCTACTCCCTTGATTCAGTGTAGGTCTTGAAAATCAGTGTACGTACTACACACACACACACTTTGCATGAGGAGTTGGTAAGTTTTGTACTTCACCCATGTGTGTAAATTATCTAGCCTTTCCGCCGCTCGGGATACCCTGGTGTGTACCCTACCAACCCGAAGGTCGTGTGTTCGAATACAGCCTCAGACAAGGTCATTGTGTATGAGTTTAAGATTAGGTTAGACGGTGCTAAATAACCTGAGTCCTTGAGACAAATAAAAACCAAACTCCACTATCAAGCCTTTACCCCTGGGCAACAATTGGCCGTTGGCTGGCTGAGGAAAATCACAGTACTGAACGAAAAAAAAACGGTGATCAAGTCGTGTGGGAGTTTAGGACCGTGTGGGTCATATTTTTCCTCCTCCGTAAATATGGACATGAAACGGTGAAAGAGGAATTCTCTCTCAATTTTTAAGAGCCCGACCGGTAGGAAAAATCTGTACCCGAACTCTTCCTTCACCGTGGGAGCCAACCACGGTTTGTGAAGGAACTTCCACGCTTCCTTTCTCCGCCTCATGCCCGTGCTTTTTTTTCCTTCCATTCCCCCTCGGCGGTCCACTTGCGGCGATTATGCTCTCGTGTGGGCGTGGCTGGGCGGGAATGCTTTGGCCTAAGCGCACCGAAATAGCACGGAGGGAGAGGGGAAGGATTCAGGAAAAGGACGGGATTGGAAGAGTGAGGAAAGAGGTGAGGAATAGACTGAGTCAATGGGAACTAGATGCTGGCGGGTGATTAGACCACGTAGTTTCAACAGATGGGGTTTACCAACGGGACGGATTCTATTTTTGTGAAACCCCTGTGCATTACCTTTCGAAGGATGGCGAAGAGAGGATTTTCTCCCGACGTAATGGATCAGAAAAGCGCAGCAAATCAGTCAGATACGGAGGTAAAAAATGTTAAAACTCATTTACAAATACGGAGCTAAGTACAAATGTCAAAGTAGGTACATATTTTGTCAGGATAAATCAGTTTTAGCTGATAACGGCAGCGGTCATTTTAATACCAATCCAAATCCATCATATTGAAGACGAAATTGACACCTGATTTATTTTGAGAAATCCCATGTATGTATTACACTCTCTGTACCTAGAAATATTTCAGCTAATATAATGATTCTAATCAAAACACTCATATGAAGCTCCCTACTAAGCTCTCATTATTTTAAAAAATGATTCCTGCATTGAGAGAACTTAATTGAATGAGGTTCTTTTTTGTTGCTTCTACTATCCTCTCTATGCCTTAGATAATATTACATTCTCATGCAAAATGCCTTTAAAATAGCTTACTGAACTACGTGAACCAATTTATATCAGTCAGTTCCATCTCTTGGCTTTAAAAGATTTCTCTGAATAATCCAATTCTTTTAGTTTTAAATTAAGATCCTCATTCAATATGTTTTGGAACAAATCTGTACTACTTTTATAACACACACTTAAACATTTGGTCGTCCAAAAACCTAGCGTAGTCAATCATCTCTCCTACCTTCATGCTCATCTATAACCTCATCCATGCCTCTCAGTGGTAATTGGTTTATATGTAGAATGGTAATGAAGATGGTTAAACACGTATTACATGTTACATAGTCATTTCACCGATCAGTTCTCTGGGCTATATACAATTCTCGAATGAGACCTTCAAATCCTCTCCTAGGTTCCGCAAAACCAAAATCGCTACTTTGCCCACGAAACTGTTAGATGGAAACGAAAAATGAAATTTAATGTAAAAAATAAAACCTTCTAACCACAGCCTTCGCTCATTAATCAAAAATTAAAGTAAGCAAAATGTGACACCCACCGAACGAGCTGCGTTAAGGATTACTACGTCATCCATCTCCATTCCTTGACTGTTTTGAGCGGGAAGGGAGCGGGGGTGGGGAAAGGAGGTCTGCCTCAAGGGATCCTGTCGCAACCACTTCCATTGGCAGAGTCAGTTGTATGTCCCCTATTGTGATAAGGCCATGGAGCTTCGCGGTCTCAACTGTGATTGGAGAAAGCAGATGACGTAAGAGTCCCTTGCACGCCTTTTTTTCCGAAAGGGTTAAAAATCTGTTTTTTGCCGCTTATACCTCAAGAGCTAACTGAAGGATCGAAGAACGGAAAAATATGAATCTCTTTATTTTAAAAAAATATATAAGATTCGGCGATAAAAAATATGGTAAACGACCAAATTCAAGTATTAGTATTTTCCAGTCAATAAAACAAGAAAATAAATTCGGCTTATAATTTTATTCTGCTCACATTATGAACGATATGTAAATCTGAATCACCATTCCGTTAATAAAACTTAAATTGTAGAAAATCTTCTCGGGTTATCCACCGGGTCAGGTTGTCCATGGTCGACGTTTCGATACTCGACTCGGGCACCATCATCAGGGCAAATGAGTGTTGAACTGAGTTTTTGTCCGCCTTATATACCCTTGCCGGGAGGTCAGGTGCCACGTGATTGGTCGCCGCGATAGAATGGCGTCTTGGCAGGTCAGGAGTGCTCCGTTGATTTTTGATGATTTTTAACAGTGGTATCCACGCGATACTGATAGATGACGGTGCCCGAGTTGAGCATCGAAACGTCAGCCATGGATAACCTGACCCGGTGGAAAACCCGAGAATATTTTCGACAGCTATTTCGCCGGGAAAACCTTCAATCTTAAAACCTAAATTCTTTAAAAGAAACTGAATGGTAATGAAGGTGATAAAAAATCCTACCCCTGATGTATTACATGTTAAATTGTCATTTCACCGATCAGTTCTCACTTTTCCATCCGTATATGAATTGAGAGGGTTATATTTACAGCCCGATTGTTACATATACCGTCTATTGTCATTAGAAAACTTTTGCTGTTGAACTCTAAGCCCGTTAGTGTATGATTTAATTTCACGAAGCCATCGAACCAGACTGCTTATTGGCAAATTCTACATATATTTACTCTTCATTTCAGCATTAATATTTCAGATATTTACCAGCCCTATTGGAGTATTTATTGCATATGCCTATTTCATTGTTTTCTTGGAATATTTTCTATCCCTTGCCCATGCAACCTCTACCTATATCGTATTCTTTATCCGTACCTATGGTCATTGGTATAGTTCTTCTATTATGAATCCTATTACCTTCACATTTAATTCTCACAGCTTTCCCATTTTTACCGAAACTTCTCTTTGGCGAAGAGATGTGAATTAATCAGGGCACTATGCCCTATAAATTTTACGTAAAAATATGAATGACGTCAATTTTCAACAAAAATTAAAACAAGACCAGATAATAGTAACCGAAGAAAAATAACATGATACCCTCTGACCTACAAGTGGTATCATCTATTTGGTCACCCTTGTCCTTCCCACCCGAGGAATTGGATTGTTTTGGTAACTAGAGTAATTGCTTTTTATTACCTGCAGTTACCAACCTGAGGGATATCTCCTAGGTGTGGCGTATTTTTTTCTTTTGTTGCAGGTGGTAGAAATTCACGAATAAATAATAACTTTTAGCAATTAATTTGAGTAATAGAGGATGGCAATATAGGTTTGATTTCTGCACTTCGGTTAATTTTCATTTTAACAAGGTTCTAAGGAACCTCATATTCCGTCATTTTGAAACTACATTGGGAGGTATTTAATGTGATTTTAGGAGTTGCAGTAGAGAGCTGATTACCTAGCCCTTCCGAACGCCACTATTCCTATAAAGTCTTGGAGTACCGATAGTTTTTCCCTCTCAATAAAGTTTCCTACCGATTTATTTCTATTTAAAACTGTTTTTGGCAGCGTAGAGCCCCATTGCGGGTATGTGAGTCAGGGTATTGGTCGAATCATTGAATTTTAATGTGAGTGGTAAGCGATAGTTCAAGATGAGTGAAAGATCCACTGAAGATGCCTTCGTCGTTTTGCCAATTGTTTATGATATGAGCTGCCCAGATTAGACTTTTTTTCAATTTAAATCTCAGTTGAAGTACAATTATAGCTTTTGAGATTATGGTATCATCGCAAGAGATGAAGGGACATTCGCTGGCCTTTGGCATTTTCAAGTACAGAACATCAGTAAATTTTCTTGATATTTAGCACGCACATAAATTCTCATTATTTATAATTATCTACCTGATGTTAGAGGACGTTCGCGGTCCCTCCGGGTTTGAACCCTGGGGCAGGAAAGAGGTCAAATCGTGGCAGTGGCAATATTTTTTATTCAATGAATTCCAACGCCATGTTTTTCTCTACCCTTCCTTCTTTACCTGAGTGATCCAACCACTACACAACCACCCACCTATCCTAATCGGTGCAAGTGACTTAAGCTATGGGTCGCCTCAACAGAATAACTCCAAAGAAGAACCCTTTCCGCAGGAAACTCGAGAAACACGAGAAGATTTTTGGGGATGAAGGATTGCGTGTAAGAGATGAAATGAGGAAAATCAGTGAGAGAGGAGAAAGGGTGGTGGAAAGATATGTGGAGCACAAGGGTGAGGATAGCGAACGAAAAAAAAATACACCCCATTTCACCGGACCGGCCTCTTTTCCCACGCCAATGAAACCTCCATCCTCCGGCCGCCTCGCCGTAATTTCCCATAGACCCCCATCTCCCATCATCGCCCTACCCTCTTTCGGCAATCCTCTTCCCTGCCGAAAAACTTCTCCGCCTTCCCTCGTCTGCAACGATCCCGGAATCTCTTCCGGCTCCCACACCCCAAGCGCTCTCGTTTCTCTCTTCTCGCGGTGGTCCGAAGTGAAGATCTGGCGAAGGCCCCCTGGGCGCCAAGCACTTCGTGAGGGAAAGGGGTGGGCTGCGCGGGGGTTAGGAGCACGAGTCGCGATGCGGAAGGGCACCGAAAGGAAACTTATTGGCCCGGCTGACGAAACCACGGCACGAGACGTGGAGCGAACGCGTCAGATCAAAAGGAACTACAGTGGTAATAATGGCGGATTGGATCCAGTGAGAGCTTCACGGCGGATGTCACTGGCGTTATCTGGATCGGAATCAGTGCCTCTCTTAGGAAATTATGGCTTCGAGGATGGCTGAACACAGTCCAAATAGAGGATTATCTCTATCAAACAAATTAGGGATGAAAAACTTCGCCAAGGTAGTGCAGAAAAATTATCGCTGAGTAAGAAAATTTTGGGTTTTTCACATTTAATTTTTCCGTCCACGACCGGTTTCGTCGCAAATACCACTACATCCGGTACAATTGATATTTCAATCAGTTTTTAATTTGCACAATAAAATTAACAGTTGACGTCACTTTAGTGATGAAACCGGCCCTGAAAGAATCAATTACATGTGAAAAATACAATTTTCCTATTCTTCGCTCATGGATTTTCATTATGCTAAGCCTGAAACTGTAAAGTTCGGGGAAATTACTTTAATAATAAAGTTTGTACTAGAATGTGAATAGGTTCTGGAATCGATTCCCATTTTTCTTTATGAACGTCGTATCCATGTTTGTGTGGAGTATAAAAATCTCTCGGAGATTGCCCATATATATTGCAGTTAGACTCTACTTGAGCACTTTGAGGAGAATACAAAAGCTCAGTACTCCCTCCTTTGGATGGTACGTTAAACCCTATACTCCATATACGCCATATACAAGGTGTTCTATATATATGGGATATTGTGTATTTAACTGTCAAACACCATCAAAAACGTTATTTATCGAAATAAATGCTCAACGTTGACTCTTGCCTTAAAAACTCTAAACTTAGTTTTCTGTAAATTGCTCATTTCTAAGCAAATACTTAGTTAATGTTAACCTAAACACTATTTTGTTAATGTATAGCCTACCAAAACTCCCATGTAATGTTATAAAATTTGTAAATTCTTTATGTGTGGAAGAATAAAATAGAACTATTAACATTACTGACTGAGCCTCGGTCACAGAGCTGAAAATTATCATAACAGTAGTGGCGTTCTTCCCCTCAAAGCCTTACGAGAAGGAGTCCATATGCTTCTGCGTTTGAGAAACGCGGGTTAAGGAATACGTGCGTAATGAGTCCGACTACTGTTGAGACCCCATTCATATTTATATTGGTCCATGGCATGGCTTCTCGAACCATGGCATGATGCATTGCTCTTTTTATACTTTGTCCTACCTATCATTCTATGCCAGGGGTCGCGAACCTTTTGGCGATTGAGTGCCAAAGTGTATGAAATAAGAGTATACTCGCTCGATTCGCGTGCCAACCCATCGAGTGAGATAGAGGTATCGATCGAGCGCTCTCCCAGTTCCACGTGCCACTTTGGGCACGCGTGCCACCCCCGCCCTATGCTAAAATCATTTTATACGATGTTAAACGATTCACAGGAGAAAGAGAATTAACAAGTCCTGAATAATTTTGTCAATAGTTTACAAAATTACGCCACATAATAAACTATCCTCCACATTTAAGTCTCAATGCCTGTATTATTTGAATATCTGTCATGAATTACATTTTTACTACTATAACATCTTTGTGGTGTTCAATTGGCGATAAAACTTTATACATCATAGGCTTTTCGGACCAAAGGTTACCAATAAAATATTTCAGCTTCTATATCTCTCATGCAGTCCGTGTCGTTAGGACTGATAAATTACATCTATGAGCTACCGCGAGGGCGTGTGGTAACGGGTGAAAGCTAAAATCACCGTACATACGAGTACACAACATACTTGCAGCTAAGAGGTGCAATGCTGCTACTTTAGAAGGATGCATTTACAAGCCACGTGGAACTAAGACTGAACTGCTAGAGAGCTCATCTCATTCACATTCCATAAATATCACTGCCCCATATTAACGAATCTTTTTCTTCCAGATTGAAGCTTCACTGGTCCTATTGGGAAAGAGGAAAAATTAAACTGATGCAGAAGTGTTTAAGATTCTTGATCTGGAGAAGCATAGGGAATTAAAAACCTTTTGCGCGAATTGCCTCAAAATGGTTTATTCTTCATTAAAGCTGTTTTAAACGGTCATTGGAACTGCGCAAGTTGATGATGCTTCCGTTTGAGAAGTCGTCTGCGAAAGTCCGTGACGTAGAAAATTGCGAGGACGCTTGCTTGACAGCTTTACATGGTGCAATCGTCGGTGCATTATGTCAGTGACAATATACAATTCGGTAGTGGTAATACCGTCCATAAATCACATAACGTCAAGATCTTTTAAGCAACAATTAAAGTCAACACCTTTTAAGTAGCAATGTGATAAATTACCACCATATTAAAATACGTTTTAAGCCATAGTCTAAACTGAATGGTGGAGACCCTAGTCCCGTATACTTAGCCCAAAATTTTCACAATGAACAAACGGCTGCAGGCCAAGGTAACGAGATAGCGACCCATTCCTTTACGAATGAAATTTAAGCTTCTACGTGATTAATCGCCCAGCTCATCATTATTGAACTTCATTCACACTCTAAGGAGTTAAGTGCAAACAAAAACACCCAACTCAATCGACAACAACCTATTTAATTGCTGGAATTCCCCTGGCAGTTCGTTGCGGCTACATCTGCACCATATAGAGAGAGAAATTAACTTCTAACTTGCGCGAACGCATGTATCAGATTAGAACATGTTCTAATTTGCTCGCATACGTTCACGCAGTGGCGCTGTCTCTCCTCGCAAGTCGTCGCTTTACACGGTGCAATATTTCTTGCGCAACTGTTCTCGCAGCAGTCTACGCAGTATCCAGGAGCGTGTAAAACGGCCTTTAACCACTTACTAGGCCGGAATCAATATTATATGTAAATTCATGGAATCAATTTTCTCTCAGTTTTAATACTACTATAACTCAGGCAAGCGAATGGACAAAATCAGGGAACAAAACGATGCAGGTATAATTTAGAAGAATGCATTCTTGTGAACGATGAATGCGGTTCCAAAGACCTATAATTCCATTAACTGCCTCCCAAACATTGCGGATGTAGAATTCTCAGTCTAGATAAAAATTAGCGAGCATTGGCTCCGGCGACCGCTTAAAGCATAGATTTATAATGATCATGAGGAGACAAGGGTCCCCTGAGAATGATACGGAACGACATCGCATGTCAGTAATTGGCCAACGAAGACGGGCATTATTTCACATTCCGGTCGACTTTTCTAGGCCACGGTTCCCGGGACCGTGGCATTATCTACAATTTCGTTTTAAACGCCGGGCCGAGGTTGCCTCCATAGTTTTCAAGGAAATCAGTTCATCCCGAAAGACTTCAATCGCGAGGAGGTATCCGTCCCGCCGACGTATCGGCATCCATCCGGGCTTGACGAGGCCGAAAAGAAGAACTTAGATCTCATAATTCCACCTCGCTAATCGCCGACACTCCTTCATTTGCCGCCCGTAAAAATAAATCCTATGGACGGGAGACGTCCGGAGCGGCAAGAATTACGATCGTGAAGCGCGGTTGCCGACTGACCATTAAAAATATATTGGCACGGCGCAGACCCTTTTTCCCGCTCTCGGAGTTCGCTGGGCCCAACGTTTCCATGGATACAACCCATTCCACCGCCCTGTTCTTCTGTTTGGCCACCACCCAACCGACCCTCCCCCAATCTTTTTCCCAGCCTCTGAACCCCTTGGGTACCCAACACCCCCCAGATATTCTCACCCCTGTTCCGTTCCTCCCTTCCCTCCCACCACAGCCAGGGGGAGATGAACGTCTTCTCTCCTCCATGGAACTTAGGGAGGTCCTGGAGAGGAGACGGTTAGCGACGCCCGCCGTCAATAGCACCCATTAAAAACGAATATGCGTTTAAATGCACGTCGGAAGACGGGGAGTTTAGTGGATTCTTTGAAGGGTTTTTCTGCCCACTGTGGGAAAAAGTTCTCAACGAGTTCAGGAATCGCTGCCCGTGAGAGCAATCCAGTGGTTTTTACGGTTTCCAACTTACAGCTGTTTTCCGCAATTTTCTCACGATTTTTTTCATCGTTGAGCATTTGGAATCAAATCAAGGCGCATACAAAATGAGTATCGAAAAGCAACTGAATCTCAAAACTTTTGGATTGTTTCGAGTAGCTACGGAGGCTGATGGCGATTTTAATAATAGGTATTAATTGAAGGAGGCAATAAAAAAGAGAAATCAGACAACTCTATTCTCATTCACGCGTTTATCTTTATTCAACACGTGGCGTATTTCCAGAAAAAGTGCTTCACTTTCCGTGCAATTACACTGTAAAAATATTGATATTTAGCAATTACGTAGCTTCCACGCCAGAATTATGACAATAACCTATCTAATTTTCACAAAATCTTGTACCAATTATTTTTTAAAAATTCTATACTACAGGCAGCAGGCTTTAGTCAGGAATGAACAATAAAATTAAATAAAAATATGAGGGAGTTATGGAGTAATTTTCTAAGATTCTGGTTTTGTACCGAATTGCCTCCACTTGCCATATCCTAATATTAGTATAATATGCAGTCATGTTCTATCTTCGGATTCCAGAACCTCCAAAAGTTTATCTGATTAACAATCCATAAAAGTTACTCTAAGTCCCTTTTTTTCTAAACAATGCAAAGGATTATGATTAAGAGAATCTTTATTCTGTTTTAATAGAATTTTGGGGCTTACCATGACATATTTTCTGAACTTTAGGAAAAAATAATTAACCCCAGCCTAAAGGAAGTTAATAATGTTTATTTATGTACAATGCTGGTAATCTCATTCTCTCTCAGTAAATTTAATTTGGAAAAGCACAAATTCCCAGTCTAAAAAGGCCTGATTGGCGATTAATCAGTTTATATACTGTGAGTTTAATTTATGTCAGTGGTTGTGAAACTTCAGGTTTTCAAACGTTCATCAGCAAACGATAAGTCGACGTGAACGTTAACTGCTCCTGTGACCTCAGTTTTTTAACCACAAAAATATTTAACCTGGCACGATAAAACCAGCAGACCTTAGGGGATAAATTATATGATGATAAGCATGATTTATTTTTCACTGAGAAAATTGTATTAAGTGCTGTTTTCCTACACATTTATTTAGCTATATGTACCTAAGGAGTATGTAGTCCACAAAACATCATATTTAAGGCAATGTTATGAAACATACAGCTCATAGCTAGCATAGCTCATATTAGTTGGTCATAAATTCCAATAAGACTCTATGAGCGATTAGTACTTCTTATGAATAAGAAACATTTTGGGCTGAAATTCCTAGCATTATAAAAATTGTGCGAAACGATGGCCATGTCAATCACGTTATACAAGACTTAGCATTAGGTTTCTTAACTAGGGCGTTGAAATGTATGTTTATCATGATATTTTGTAATCAATAGAGATGTTTCATTGAGCAAGACAAAGGTATATGAAAAGCTTAATGAGTGCAATAATCTATAAAAATAAATTCTCAAAAATCATTCCGCACTCAAAGGGTTAAATCACGAGAAATAAACAATATTTTTACATTCCTTTGATGAAATTCTTTTAAGGTAGGTATCTTTTGGTCATTAGTTCATTTTGCTAATAATTCATTGATCTGGATGGAATCTATTTTATGTCGCTGCTCTTGCTAAAAAAAACACATTTATGGTGTATATTATATCTTTTTCTGAGATTTTTTTACTAAACCGCGGCATCCTTGGTTTTTTTCACAGTGAATGAGAATCATTTTAAATTTTTGCAAGGAAATTTGCCGTTTTCATTTATTAGTGATCAAAATTCGAAGCCAGTAATTATAATAACTGATGCATCTCCTATGTTACTAATGGAAATCTCTTTCAACCTTAATCTTTTTGAATTGGTATACATGATTCAAAAAGCATTAATAATGTCAATTAATATCGCGTCACAATTTAAATGTTAAATTTTGACTCAAAGTATACTAATTGGGTAGCGAGAAAAAATTGTTTTTTTTAGTAACCCCAAAAATAAACTACATGAAAATATGCTGTAATATGGAAAATGAGTTCTGAACGAAAAGAGTGCTATTCACATCAATATCAGGTAAATTAGCTGAAAATTACCCTGTTGCACGTTGGGCTTGAATTTTAACCCATTGTTGAGTAAAAAGTGAAAATAAATTAGAATGGTGATATTAATCTCGAGGACTACTGAAAGATATACAACCTAGTTGCCTTCGTTACTGAAAATTTAACGTTAACCTACCTACTGTATACATGGAATTACAGGTGTTAACAAATGGTGTTCTTTCTACTGATTGAATAAACTAATATTTTGTCAAATTAAAGTTAAATTCATTTAAAAGCAACATATATAAATTAGTAAAACATGAGAGAAGAATGCTTTGCATAAAAAGTGTACACAATTGATGATCTTCTTCCTAACCGTACGTTCAACCTAGCTTGTGACCAATGAAGCGACCCCCTTTAATCCATCTTAAACAGCGGTATGATCTCCATCATGTTCAGCTTTAAAAGAGAATTGATATCATAGTAAATTAATAACTATAAATTATAACTAAATGTGTATGGACGTTTGTGATTATTTCTTATTACCCGACAGAATAAGCAGGAACTTGAAGTTATACTCCGGCCGCGGTAGCTCAGTTGATAGCAAGTCAGTCTAGTAATAATTGAAGTTCAAATTCCACCCGGGGCATGAACTCTTTGTTCGTCTTACAATTAAACCAAGTACTAAGTTACATTATACTATTCAATTCAGCGTCAAAGAAACATTAAGACTCTTGCTACAGTAGTAACTTAAAGGAAAGCGTTCCATGCTCACAAAACGTCATTCTGGGCGAGATATCCATTCGGTACGATTCCTGCTCAACATATCGAGTTAGAAAAGTTCCCATGTGTCCCCCAGTGCGGAAAAATCAGTCGCGCGTCACGGTCGAAAGTAAACCAGTTCACGGATGTCTTAAAGCGTCACTCGCTCCGTTCGCAATCCCTCCGCAAGCTCCTTCGGTATTTCCTCCATTTCTCAGAATGAGAAAGGTGGCAACTCGCAGTTTTCGGAAGGGAGTCGGTGCCGTGGGAGCTGGCCCGCGAACGTCAGTCACTAATCCGTAGCGGTGTGTAATAACCGTCCGATCAAACGACGGAAAATCACAATGCTCTTTATCCGTCAAGTGGATCTACGGGCGATCGATCAAACGTTTCCGACCACATTACTCACGGCCTCCCGGTAAACGGTGTAAAACAAGAGTCGATAGCTATCATCCGGACTGATCTATACATCCCTTCCGGGGATAGCGGACGACTCACCCTGGTCGTATTTAACTCACGGTGGTGGATAGGAGGGCTTGGACAGGAATGCTTCATAACCACACGTTCCTCTAATATCCCCTTTCTGGATGGAAGGTAGTCCTTCAGAGTTGGGCAGTAGGTCCGAAGCCTAAAGAATTATGACTGGAGTTTCGTTATTTATTTCTCGCAGTTGTCATTAAGAATATTTGGGCTGTACAGGAAGAAGGAGGGAAACGAGAACTGAACGGAAAACTTACGCCACCATTCCTTTCATCAGAGGAACATCAGAGAAAATTGCGGGAGCCCTGAAGAAACACTAGGTGGTCACAAGATTCAACTGTGTGACCAAGATCATCCATATTCGATCATGTGCGAGAAATCAGCTACTTTTCTCTTGTAAGACCTCATTTGGAATATGCTGCCAGTGTATGGGATCCCTACGAATTCGGTCGAAATAACGAACTTGAACGTGTGCAACGAAGATCGGCAAGATTTGTAATTGGACGGTATGATAACCTTATTAGCGTAACCAGTCTATTAAATGAATTAAATTGGGAATCATTGTCAGATCGCAGGTTGAAATTTAGACCTAATCTCTTAAACAAATTCCAAGACAATATTTTCGGTGATGATGTTAAAAATATTTTGCGGACCCCAACTTACTATGATAGACTGGACCATAATCGTAAAATTAGAGAAATTGATTGCCGAACTGACAGATTCAAAATGTCCTTTTTTCCTCGTACTATTAGGGATACGAATAACGGTAAATACATCCAGTACGAGTGTAGCAATGGATAACATTGGTAGCTGCATGTTGGTATAAGGACTTAGAGCTAACCCAAATAACAGTATGTTTTTGCATGTATGCTTTGCTATTTTTATCTTTTTTTAAATAGCTTAGTTTTGAACAGTACCTATACAAGTACTAATCTTTTTTATGCATGATATGTAGTGCATGTTTGGTGAGAGTTCACCCCCTGCCACACATCTTTATGGTGGCTTGCAGGGTATTATGTAGATATAGATATTCAACCAGGACCGAAGGACAAACTTCCTCCGGGGATACATGAAGGAGTGTACAAAGTTCCGTGTTCCTGCGAGAAGTCATACGTGGGTGAGACGTGCAGATCCATGAACACGCGCATGAAGGAACACCAGAGGGCGACTAAAAATAAACAATTCCATCTATCCGCCATCGCCGAACATGCGTGGAGCGAGCCAGGACACTTAATCCAATTTGAAGACGCCACAATAATAAAAAGGGAGGCACGATACTTTCCGAGGGTAATTAGAGAGGCGATAGAAATAATAAAGACAGCGATGAACATAAACAGAGAGGACGGATAACCTTTGCATTCTGCTTGGAAAAGGGTCCCCAAAAAAATTCCGGCCAATCGGAGGGCAGCACTAATACGACCAGGCCTATATAAGGACGACGAAAACGACTTCTCAACCACTTCGAACTGAAGAAGCCAAAAGGAAAGTTGGCGAATCTGTTGTCACAACTGTCAAACGACGCGGACGTATGCCGAAAAAATGCAGAGAACATGACTATTTGGGTTCGAGCTGGCCATCTGTGATGAGGATTAGATCCTAGCTCCGGCTCCTGATTTATGTCAGGAAAATATACTCAGCACACCACCTTGTTGGTATGTGGCAGGGGATGAATCTTCACCTAAAAATTGCCACTAATGAAGGATGTGGGACTACCACGTATTTCCCTGTAAAATATCTGTAAGTACTTGTTATCCGTCTTCTTAAATGAAAATATGTAATTAGGTAAGCAATATTCAGCTGTTATAATTAACTTTAATAATTAGTGATTCTGAGTTGCGCTAAAGAAAATGTTGATTTTCATAGATTAAATACTACAGTCACCATCACAAGTCATTAGCTCTGGCTTCACACAACCCTTCCCATCGATTCGCTTATTAGCTAATCTCTTCATATTTACATTGTTTTTCTCTTGCATATTCTTAACTACTTGCTCCTTACACTCACATGGTCTTTCTTCGCAATTCTTTCCTTTCACATTTTCTCGACGACTGTCTTCAACAATCTTATTTTGACCGTTGACATTGTGTTTTCTTTTAAATATTTACCACAATTCTTTTTTCTCATAATATTTTAAGGGCTTCATCGCTAGTCGATCCATTTTATCTTTATATTATTTTCTGTAACACCGTATTTTAATTGATTCCACTGTTGACTTATCAGCACGGGTGTCACTGCCATCAGGAAGCATGCGTCAGATAGGTGTTGTAATGAAGTATTTTTAGCTGTACATATATTCTTCTTTTGGCAGAATGGCCTCTTGACCTGAAATCTTTTACTAGCAATGTCATCCTTACTACGTCCATTCCAGGTGAATTGGTTTTCCAGGTACTTAGAGTACCTCCTGAAGGTTTTATTTCATGAATTGAACACTGGTTTGGTCTTCTATTTTAAGGGCCTCAGGGGTCCTAATACCACTAAGTTTTCTTATTGTGATAAATTTTCCCCTAAGTTTCTTCAAGTGATAAATCTTCATTAGTATCATTATGGTTCTACTAATTTTATTGTTGCTGATTTTGCCTAAGAGAACTCGGAAGAGACTGTTGATCACCGTAAAAAATGACAGCTCGATTGTTATATTTCGTTAAAATTTTATCATACTCTTTGGTGCCCGCATTCGATGGACCGTAATGGTGAATAAGAGCTAGTACCTATAGATCAGAGGTTCTATGGATGAAGAACCCGTACCTACAGGGGATAAGCGAGGATTGCATGGGGGTTACATTGAATCGCTATACACGTGAGTATTAAAAAATTAGTTCACAAAAATGTCTTCTACATCTACGTAATACCCTGCGAGTCACCACGAGGGTTGGTGGCAGGGGGTGATTACGCAATCTGTGATCTGCATTACGAAATAGTTGTACCGCTTGCTGATACCTAGGAACATCGTAAAATTTTATGGTTTTTTATGTAAAATTGAATGGTAAACTATCTTTATAATTGTAAAGTAAGGTAGTGGTTAGAAACATAACCAACGTAGGGGTACGGGTATCAAAAATGGTATAAACCTCTGATATAAGCCCTCATAAAAATTTCCTTTGGAGCCAAGAATGCTGAGTAGTGCAATGACCTGCGCATTGACCAGGCAATCCAAAGGTCCTCGGTTCGATACCCGGTCCAGAAGAGTTCTTTTTTCGCTTAAACTTCCATTGTACTTTCCCTCTAAATTCCGGAACTACGATGACGGAGCGTTGGTCAGTCATCGGGTCAGGACGTCCGGGACAGAAGTCGTAAATTTCGGCCACTCGCCACGCTGCGGGCGGAAGATTTATGCGTTCGGGTCTTCCCCACTCCGGATGGACCCAGGGCCCGCACCTTTGGAGAAATAATTGAGCATCGGCAGTGCGAATTATGGGAGATTCGTCATCGCTCCCGGTCCTGAAGCGGCCACGGACTCAAGGGGCTAGCCTTCGTCATACTGACCGGTTTCCGCGGTGATGTATCGGCCGGCTGAGTGAAACATTGGCCTTAAGAACACTCCTTAAGTGTGTCCGTCCATCCATCAACCCTGCATACCCCTCTCGTCTTGCCAGAGACTAATCCGATGAAGGGATGAGGTCAGTTTTTTGATTGTGGTCAAAGCACGGGATTCATTCTTGGTTTTGGGTTTGAATCGTAAATATGAGATGGAATAGTATATGGAAGCAAAATCGAGACAAATCACTCACTTTTGGGCCTTGCTACTGACCTCACTGATCTTACCATGTATTTTTAATTGGCGCAACCAATTTGTAGAAAAACTGCTAAGGGTGTAGCCTATAACGCGTGGCAAACAATTCAAAGGATAAATGAAAAGAGGCTGCAGTTTATGTCATAATAATTTTCGTTAATTATCCTTTATTTTACAATAATTTTCATTTTAAGGATTGAAAATATTTCAGTGATCTACTTTAGTGAGAGTTTATGCTTTTAGTTCATGTAGGTGAAAATGATAGCAAGAGCACGACCTTCATCGTGAGTCTCAGTATGATAATGGAGTTAGGCACCAGATTAAGCTATCTGATATTAGATTGCAACCAGTGGCGAAATTGTAAGTATGATGAATGTTAAGATGAAAACATATTGAGTGAACTTTCCAATCAATCAACCGGAGGTAAATATCTGAATGAATGAATGTTCAAGGCGAACTCTGAATTTTTCGGATTCATTATTTATTTACATCGATTTCCTTCAAAAGATACCTCACAAATTCTCCATAGCTTCCATTCAATCTTAATAATAAGCTCGGATAATCATGAATTTTAAACCTATGGCTTTTGAACCCATTTAGTACTCGGCTACTTATTGTGAAATAATACCTTTTCGATTAATATTAAGAAAAAAGGCAAGTGCATACGGAGTGTAAAAAAGAATAATCATTAATGATACAGATACAGTGCCCTTGTTTGATTGATTCTTATGGCCATGAATTCTCGCTTGATAAAAGTAATAGTTACCGTGTGTCCAATGAGGAATGTTTATCATCATTAATATCATCACAATATTGTTGCTCTTCCATCAAAACAGCGAGTTGAAACTTTACCGGTGGTACAATTAATAGGTAAGTAGGTACTCAGCATAAAAACTCAAACAATTCTCTCTTTTTTTACATGGCAACATATGCCCCTTTGGTGTGACTGATACCAATTGATACACTATAGGTATCTGAAGACGTTAAAATATATATTAAAAAACCAGTGCGCCATGAAAGGGTGAATCAGGAAGCTTCGCAATTCTTTGCGCTTCACAACATGAGATGAATGTAAAAAAACGGCAGTTTTTTTCAATTCCATTTATTGTGATCAAAAATAGTTTGAAGAATATTTGTGCATTATGTACTGCATGATCTTTAGTCTTATTCTGAGATTCATGGCTGTTTATTATGTTATTCCGTATACACTTCTGAAATTTAGCCAAATTAGCATTGAAATCGATAGGGTAATTACTAGCATTAGGAATGTTTAGTTGATTATAATCCATAATTGATATCATGTCACTCCATCTTACAAAAGCAAGCGGCGTATCTCACGGTACTATTTGGATGTAATATAGGTATGCACGCCTGTGCTCTTCTTACGTATATACGAGGTGTGTTCAAAAAGTAAGTTGACTATATATTTTTATGAAAAAATAGTTATTAATTCTTCAACATCCGAGTTATCCCCTTCACAATAATCCCCCCCCCCCCCCCCCAGATATAATACACTTGTGCCAACGCTTTTTCCAATCCTCGAAGCAATTCTGATAAGCACTTTTTGGTATAGCCTTGAGCTCTTCCAGCGATACAGTCTTTATCTCCTCAATCGTTGTAAATCCCCGTCCTTTCATATGTCCCTTCAGTTTTGAGAACAGGAAAAAGTCGCAGGGGGCCAAATCCGATGAATATGGTGGCTGAGGCATGATTGTGGTGTTGATTTTGGCCAAAAAGTCTCTCACAAGCAACGATGAGTGAGCAAGTGCATTATAGAGATGCAAAAGCCATAAGTTGTTTTTACAAAATTCCGGACGTTTTTCTCGTATTGCTTCTCGCAAACGGCACATAATTTCAATGTTATACTCATTATTGACCGTGCGACCTTGTGGTAAGAACTCCTGATGCACTACGTAACGGAAATCGAAGAAAACAGTGAGCAAAACCTTGACACTTGATCGAACTTGGCGTGCTTTTTTCGATCTTGGTCCTCCTGGGAACTTCCATTGGGACGATTGAGGTTTGGTTTCGATGTCATAACCATATACTCATGATTCTTCACCAGTTGTGATCCTTTTGAGCAAATCAGGATCATCATTGACGTCATTCAACAGCTCCTGAGCGATGCTCATGTGACGGTTCTTCTGGTCAAAATTATGCAGTTTCGGAACGAACTTCACTGACACACGTCTCATGCCCAAAACATCCGAAAAAATTGCATGGCACGAGCCAACCGATATGCCAACATTCTCAGCAACTTCTTTAATAGTGATTCAAGGATTTTTCAAAACTATATTCTTCACTGCTTCAACATTTTCATCTTTTGTTGACGTGCTGGGTCGTCCAAAGCGAGGTTCGTCATTGGCATCTTCTCAGTCATCTTGGAAGAGTTTGTACCACTTATAAATATTTTATTTACTCAGAGCAGACTCATCTTATGTCACTTTCAACATTTAAAGTGTTTTGGAGCACTTATTTCCATTTTTTACACAAAATTTGATGCAAATTCTTTGATCAATTTTTTTAATTGCAGAAAATCGCCGAGGACCCCAAAACACGTCTAAAATTTGTATCTGTCAATAAAAAATCTAAATATGCTATATTCTTATAACTGTGAACAAATTTTTCAGTCATGTGTACCAACACAACAAAACAAATCGAAAATCGGATGTATGTTGCCCGCCTTACTTTATGTCACCTTACTTTTTGAAAACACCTCGTATATGGATAGATAAAGTCTTTATTGAGGCGAGGTTGGGGCTCTAAATACCCTTCCTCCATTTAACCCCTCGTGGACACATAAACATAATACACATGATGAACACTGCCATATATATTTAAGAAGTCTTCGCGGGTCTTCCACCGGGATAAGCTTTTAATAGAAGCCGACATTCCCAAGTCCGTCTCGGACTCCATTCTTATTTTTTTTCTGAGTACCCGCGAAGACTAACAAAATAGTATTCGCCGGCAAAAAAAAAACAAAATCATACTTCACAATTATAAACACTTGAAAATTGAAATGATTGTACTACCAGAAAATAAGACATTGACAAGACAAATTGAGACTATCGAAAAAGGGGTAAACATTTGAAGAACTTGGAAAAATACTAGAATTTTGGCTGATGTCCATCACGGAAGAAAACCTATATCAGTAAAACACACACACATGGAGGGTGTGTGAAAAACCTACAAAAACCCTACTGAGAGAAGCCTAATATGAAAAATAAGAAAATAATATACATATTTAATTAGTAATAATTTGTGAGAAATGACGAAAAATGTGAGGATTTTGGCTGATGTCCATTCCAGATGAAAAACAAGCTGCAGTAAAACACACACACATAAAGGGGGTGCAAAATCCTGAAAAAATCCGACTGAGAAAAGACTAATGCGATACGATACGAAAATAATATAGGTGCAGGTATTATAAATAATGATATTGAAATATTGAGAGACTACAACTAAGAACGTGAAGCTTAGGTACTCAGAAAGAATTCTGCAGGAAAAAATTAATCCACTTTTACTGGGGATTGAGCCAAGGCCGTCTCGATATACAGGTCTGCTACATGGAACGAAAAATCTCTGTGGTGTCACGAAAGAAATCTAAACGAAAGGTGTCCCTCATTTGTTTCCCGGCTTGTTAATAGGACTTTTACTGTAGATAGTTGTACGTTTATGGTTTTGAGTGTGTAATTTGCTGTTTTAATCGTACGTATATCGTTTATTTGCATTTTTTGTGCAATTTAATATTTTATACGTCTCTTTGAGGTGTTGGAATCCCTATAAGGGTGAAGTGCATGGCAGAAAACAAAATTAGACCGATAAGTAACATGCCTATTTCATTCTTTACCTTGGCGTATTAGCTAGTTTGTTAGGTTGAAAATCAAATTCCTTCCAGTTTCCTCAAAGCCATTGTGATTTAGCATATATTTATTTGTTTCTCAATGTTTGCATTAGTATTTTCTCAGTTTTCTCCACCTTGGGGTAAGCTTGACAGTTAAATTTCTTTTAGTTTGATATCCTTTTTCATTCACTTTGTATTCGTTGTTTTAATAGCTACCGAGAACATTTTGAATTCAGAAAACCTCATTAGCGTTATCTTTATGCAGTGCTACTCACTTAGAAGTAAATGAAATTTCCCACTTATAAACGAATAAAACGGAAAAATGTTACAAAACGTAGCCAAAGTTGTGTTCCGTATTATAACCATATTTAGGTTGCTTAGTTTAAATTGGAATGAGGGTAGTAAGTGTATAACAGGTAAGCTATGGAATATTATTATTGGAATTAAATCCGGATCGCGCTACCACAGTAAATGACTCAACGTATTCAAAACACATCTCGCATTTCTGCACGCTACGAGTGCTTGTCGGATCTCACTGGTGACGTCATAGAAGCTAGTGTCAGGCCTGTATAACGAGACGGTCTTGATTGAGCCCGGATACAACGATATTGCGCTCAGAGATAATTTTCACATTCAACCCGATGGATGATTCGTAAAAGCATCATGCATTGATTGACGTTTCATCCAATCTCACCCGTCTGATTGACTACTCCTCCAGGCAGCGGAACAATTAATTTTGCGCGTCAACACTTTGAATCGGAGCCCGGCGGAGAAAATCAGTTCGGCGAGTGAAACGCAATCCCCCTGTTCCCCACCCCGGGTCACCGTTGCGCCTCCATGGGAGGAGGTCAGGGCAACCTGCGATTTTCCCACCGCACACCCCTCAAATCCCATAAAAATTAACTCCTAAGTCGTCCCCGGCGCCCCTCCAGCGGCGTTTCTACGGTATTGGCCCGGGGCACTGCCTCGCAAGGGGGGAGGGAAGGCTGCTGGAGAGGAGTTGGGGGAAAAAGGTAGACGGTGCCCCTAAGGTACGAACCCATATAACCCGCCTCCGGCGCCAACGGAGTAATTACGCATCGCTTCGGGGGGATATCCTTAGGGGTAAAGGAACCGAGGGTGACTGCAGAGGATGGGGGAGGGGGTGGCAGGCGGAGGCTTTCTCACGCTGTACCAGTGGACGGGGGAGGCGGCGGGGGTGGTAGACGGGGCCGGAGGATGCTTCCTTTCCTCTCCCTCCCTAATATCCCCGCCTCCCTCTCCGCAAAATCTCCGCTTTCTGAGACGCCCGGCGTCCCCAGTTGAACAGGGGCGGGGAATGCCTTTCCACCTTCTCATAGACACCCCTCTTCATATACCTCCACTATCGTAACTTACACAGGTAGATCGAGACGTGGTAATCATTATGAAATCCTATTTATTAGAAAATAATTAATAAATAAACCCGAAATCACTAAAAAAATCCTTGAAATCACATTGTACATAAGCAACAATCCTCAGATTGGTTTGGCACTGCTCTCCACTCAATTCTCCTTATTCATCTACATATACGTAATACCCTGCGAGCCACATCAAGGGTGTGTGGCAGGGGGTGAAGAATACCAAACATGCACTATTGGCATGCAACTAGGCTACTACTTCGAGGAGAGGGTAGATAATTGGTTCACATGCAGCTACACCTAGTGTGCTCTCTTATCGTTGTATTTGGAGTAGGCGACCGACAACTGAGATCATTTGCACCACAGTGGATAGGTGGGTAACTGGATAAAAGTGTGAGTTTTCAGAGAAAAGAAGGGTGGAGAGAAACTCCGCGTCCGCATTAGCCTGCTCTCAACGAAAAGGCGCCAAGGTTTAACGTCCCATCCGACGGACGGAGCACTAGACATGAAGTGCTCTCCACAAAGCACTCGAATAGGGACCGGTGTCCCAATGAAGAATCGGCTTCTGCCGGGATTCAAACCCGAGCGCTTGAAATGGGAGGCCAGTACTCTAGCCACCAAACCAACCAGATCCCTTTTCAATTCTCCTTACAGCTAACTTTTTCATATTTAGGTAATTCTATACATTAGGTACCTACCTAATATAAAAAAATTAAACTGAGTAGGGTTTCAATATCTTTGTGCTCAAGGTTCGAAAAAATTATTGTTTTTTTCTTGAAAAAACTTGATCAATGTCATTACTGTCAGCAAAAGTAATTAATGTCCGAAGAGAAATGCAATTATATCCTTATAGAGAATTAATTGCTCTATATTTCGGTGATTTTTGTGAATATTCAGACTATCTAGGCAACTTTCAACATGCATACTACCATTTTTTTCTTTTTATTTGAAGTGATACGTCTACATTAGAGTACTTATAGCGCATATAAAAGTTAGTTGACTGGCTAAAAGTGTTTATTTTATTCTTTGAAAATTTTTACTCCTAGGCATCCGATTAAATCATTTGTCATCATTTCTTATTTTGATTGATAGAAGGTGGATACACACCAAGTTAGGTAACTGATAATGGATGACTAGGGTAATAAGTGACTGTGAAGAACTCCTAGGTATCAACTTGCAAAAAATATTCCATCACTGATATTTAATAATGAAGTGTTAACTAAATACTGCTGAGTTAATCACTTAAAAACATATGCCACCATCATAGTGGAAGTAGTTATTAATTGCAATATGACTTTTAAATAATAATAAAGGTATCGTGGTACATCAAGGAAATATCTTGATATAGAATGTTTGCAGATTTAGAAAAAGTGGACGATATGTTATATTCTAAATATCCAGAATTTGCAAAGTATCAACAAAAGAGTGCTATCAGAGTAAACGTGTTTAAAAAGGAATCAGAACGTTTAGTATAAAGAAGTTCACTCCTTCATCATTAATTTTATGTATGACGCCCTTTCGAGAAACGCATTATGTTGGTGTGCAGGCGATAGTACCTAATCTTCCTGGTACCTATTTGATCGACTATATCGCTAAGGGTACAAATCTGCGCATGTGCTCGCCTTTTCGTAAACTTACTATTCTAATGGTGAGTTCTTTCGTCTTCAACTTTTAAAACACAAGGCTAAAATTTCACTCTTTGGGTCGTCAGGTTATTATAGTAGTCGGCTTACGTACCGGACCGTCAACCACAAGGACACCAGTTGAATCCTACCACGGGAAAAATTATTGTGGTCGTCTAAAAGTTGACATTTTCTAAATTAATTTTTACTGCAATTCATGAAAAATCAGTAATTTATGTATAACAAGGCGTTAGCAAGGTGGGTGACCATGTTCTTTACTTGGTGACTCGTACGTCACTGGTCGGCACTCAATTATAGGCATTGATGTTGAGCACGTGTTAGGATTGAGATCGGCAGTGGGTGAAGCACCGAAATGGCAAGCTAAAGGTCAAGGATTCACATACCACCAAGAACATGTATGTTTGTCTTAAGATCTGAGATCAAACAGTAAGAGCTCCTAAAAACACTAGTCACCTAATACTTACAGTTGAGCATAATCACAAGACGGTAAAACATTACCTTAAAATTTTGATGATCAAAATAACTTATACTTCCCGTATCTAAGATCCACCCTCTTTGGATGGTTCTTAGGTAATTTTCTATCCCAACCTGGTGGATTAAAAAAAATGAATCTACAGGAATAAGCGGTGATTACACGTAGGAGTCATTCCTTTACGAGACCTCTTGTTGCATCGACTACGACCTTTATAATGCCAATTCCTACACAAGTTCACTATCGACCATTCAGACTTTGATACATGAATGGGGTAGCCGCCATTCTAGTGGTAACCCTGGCACTGTCGATATATGTTCGATTGCTTCGGACCTTTGCAAAACTTCTCGTGTGTAAACAAGCGCGCCGTACATGACTGTGTAAAAATTTAATTATCTTCTGCAAACAAAGATAATTGATCATTTTAACGCAATAATTCCTAGCTTTGACTTTTAGCCTTTGGTATGATATAACTTTTATGCTGCTCCTCCTTGGGATTGCCGGAATAATTGTAAATTCTGCTCACCGTGAACGGGCTGTCAGTTGTTTACATAACAACTTTATTTCAACTTTCAGACGCTAATGACCTTCCAAGTAAAGTTGAGCATGTATTCGGTTAGGTACATATCGGTCGTTTATGAGCAAACTCCGATTAAACCTGTGACGATACACGCTGGTATGGAGTTACCCTAGCAACGCCCATAATCGCAAGGGGGAGCTATATGATCCGTGGCGGGGGTGGAAATCGAGGGTTACCCTCTACGAAGATTACGGCCCCGCCGTAACCCACTGGTTCCTCCCACACTGGGAAGAGAGAGGGTGGATCCATACCCGGCGGGCTATACCGTGGCACGGCGCCCAAGAAACGCCCACCCCCTCGGGGTCACAGGTGTCTACCCCGCCCCCGCCCATGCCAGGGCCAACACCGACAAACGCTTCTCCAGAATTCCCACAGCCGCCGCATCCACCGCGAGTTATACGCACACGGGACGATATATGTGTTAAGTCCAATACGCCCCCGTCTACAACCCGAATTCTCTTTCCCTGTACCCGATCATTTAGCCATCCCTGGAATCCTGAAGGAGGATATCCCATGGATCCAGGGTTATAGGGGTGACCTCCCACCGCCTAACATCCAATTCTGCCCTTACAGTGGTCACACACAAACGCACCCTCTCATCCAGCACCACAAACACTGCCGCCTACACCGTGTCCACCCCCGCCCAAAAGGATAACACCCCCTGCCACCTCCCCTGGAAACGTTCCAAATGAGTCGGATATCGTACCAGTGGTTCTCATGGATTCCATCCCGTGGGATCTTTGGTCGACCGGGTTTGACCCTACCATTCCCCATCCTCGAATAGGGTCAATCAGCCACCCACACGAATATACCCTTTCGGATCGCCGGGGATCTCGAAGCAATCAGTCCCATCAAAGGGGTTCTCGTAGGGTCACCCCGGGGTTTTGTCCCCCGCGGGCGAATCCAGAGGTCATCAGTCATAGGAGCGAGGGAGAAAAAACGCTCAGTCATTACGCTAAAGGGTTTCCCAACCGATGTACAAGGAACGTGTCGGAAGCGTGAGTGGTTTTAGGGGAGATGAAAAAAAATATTCACCGGTATCTCAAGAAAATATATCGACCTCCACGTTTGGTTAGAAGTTCACGCCTGAGGTCATACAGGCTTAAAATTTCTTAACTATAACTGGTGGTCTGCGCATTCCTCACTGGCTCTTCTCCGCTTCTACATCTACATTATAGCCTGCAAGCCACCGTAGGAGTATTTGTCGGGGGGTAAAATATTATAAGGCATACATTATTAATCACAGAGAATAAGGTTTAGTAAACAGTGTAATAGTTTTTTTTCAGTCAGTCATTTCCATAAAAGAATTAAATAAATAACTTATCTCCTAGAGCATGCATAAGTAAGTAGTTTAACATATGCAAATATTTTAAAATTCACAACATTCTATGTTTTGCATCAAAATCTACAATTGATATTCTAATTAAACCCTGGTACTTTCGCTGTAATCAATTACTCTCCGTATTTGAAGGCGAAAAATGAACATTTGAACTTCTCTGCCTTGGTATGTATCTCTTTCATTATATGCTTATGCTTATAATCTAACCTGCCAAAGTTCGCTGGCATTTTTAGTTTACTTATAAAGTAATTAACTTAAAAACCCTGGGTGAAAACGAAGAGAAAATGTTAAGCGTAATTCCAAAGGTTCCTTGTACAATTGGATATAGTTAAGCCTTTGTATAGTTGAAACTCTTATGGAGTTCCTCACATTTCTCAACAGAAAAGTTTTTATTTGACAGTGTATTTTGTAAAGTTTGCTCATCTTCTCACGGTGTTTTAATTAGTATTATGTCCAGGAATTGGGGGTTGAACTGATTAGCGAATTTATTAAATGGTGCGTAAGCATATAGATATTACATTATTAAGAAAACTTGGATTGGATAAGAAGGAAAAATATCGCATAACGCTCGATCGATTTTGATGCAACAACTTTAGAATGGTTGTAGAATTTTTAAGTCAAAGAATAAAGATAGTGGGTGGTAAAGACAATTGTGGTCAAATATTTGCGTATCACTATCACCACCGAAAAATGTCAATTTACTATTAGTTTTATCAATTTTAGATGCATAATTTCTTGCGTAAAATATAGTACTTGTGCTAGGCCAATCGTCGATTTTCAGTAGTAAACGTTTCCCTCTAGTCCTACAAATACTTTGGGTAACCATTTTTGATTAAAACCTCAACAGGCTAAAATCAGAAGTAGTTATCTGATGGAAAAGTTTTTTATCATTCATACTAATTGAACAGTAGATATTTTTCTACAAATCACATACTCTCTTCCATAAGATTAGAAAACTCTCGTCATCCTTTACATATGGATGTTTTCATGGAAAATTGCATTATTTACACTGATAAAAAGTTGCTATTTCCAAATAAATCTAGTGCTGCATTAACTATCATTCACCATTTAATCAAATTACCAGTACTATATCCAGCTGATGTTCTGATAAGTAAGTTTATGTTAAACTAAATGAAAACATTAAAAATATTACGTTGCAATATATAAATATTAGAACCGGGATGATATACTCTTAACTGACTTTCTCAACGATCATACGTGCATCAATATTACCTTACCTATTCCTTTTGAAATATCACATAAGTTTCGTAGATTATTTGTTTTTGATTAAATGTATTTGATTGGTTACGATGGATAGTAGATGCAAAATTGTTTTTACGAAAAAAAATCACCTCGACCGGGACTGGAACCCGGAACTCGGGGTTCCAATCGAGGTGTTTGATTTTTTTCGTTGTAGATATTATATTACTGGTCGTGATTAGAATTTTCGTGGCATTCCGCAGTCCTAAAATGTATTGATACAAAATGAGTTAAACTTGGGATAATTGAAAAATATTAGAGATTTACCTGTCTTGGTTATTCCCTTATTGCTTCTCTGTCCTTATCTACTCATCATTCGCAGTGTATAATTTGAGAAATATGATTTCGGGGATAAAGGGTTCCCCTCGCTGGGTTACCCTTCTACCCGTGTCTAAAGGGCATCAAAAGATTCTCAACAGAGTGTCTATACGTAGGTCGATCATGTGACCACGTTCCATTATCCAATTACGAAGATAATTTCGTGAACTTCGATTTCGGCCGTTTTTTCGCCCAATAGTGACGATCCAAATGCGGAAGGTTTATGAGACGATACTTTGCCTTTTAGGGAGTCAGAGTGCGGAATCCCCAAAAATTACACCATTCGAAATAAGGGTGAGAAAGGGAAAGGTTGGATTCTCGGCGCCAGAGAAGAACGAAGAAAGCATTCCCATAATTCCCAAGCTCATAGTTTCACCCCTTTCCACCCTCGTCACTCCCAAATAATCTTCCCTTTTGGTTTAAAAACCTCGAAATCACCGCTTTTACAACCTCCTTCCCCTTTTGCCAGCCTCTCCTTTTATCCCTTTTACCTCCTGTACCCATTTTTTCTGAGTGGGCCGTTGGGTCTTTGTCCTATCTCTCTGGTTCTTTAATTCCAGCATTTACCCAGTCTTAAACGCGGACTTAAAACGTTTGAGTCGACGGCATTACGACTCGTTTTGGCCTCTCTTAGGCTCTCTCACATATTTGGATCCAAGTGGTTCGACGAATTTGAAGTTTCCACTTCAGAGGAAAATTCAGTTTTTTTCATTCTGATAAGTCACGTGAAGGGTTGGGATTCAACGGACGCTTCCGTCTGTGACGCTACCAGTCATGATTATTGCTATTCTCCGCGATTTGGATTTTTATTCTTACTTAAACTCTTTCGCTCTCATTATACTTCTGTGGATAATCTCATCTTGGTCTGTGCAATAGGAGGTAAATTTTGTGTGAAATCCTGATTCTTTTTTCCGGGAAATTCCAGCTCCTAGTGACTTGGACGATGTGGTCAATTATGAAGTATTAGGGAACAACCCTTAATAATGTACCTATTTTTAATCTTACAATGCTCTGTCAGAGAAATATTGAATTATGATAACTCGAATTCAAAGATCGTGAACTAGCCGTGAAAACTTTAGCGGCGTTGCCCGCTAAAATTGCACTGTAGCCGTTTTTTCTCTGTGGAATATCTGCTGTTGCAATTACTCCTTCAGGAAAATATGTTACTTAACAACATTAGGCTGGCATTCTGAAGATCTTTGAGCCATAGCAGAGTAGAAAGATTGATTATGGTGATGACTTTCAAAGCTTTACGCTCACGGAAAATAAAATTCATAAATAGGTTATCGATTCTCTGTGTTTCTATCGTGAAGAACTTTATTCGGATACACAGATTTAAAAAAATCAACGTTAAAAATTACATTTTGGTTAACTTATCTATTTAATAAAACAATTAAACATTTATTTATTTCTGACATTTTGCTTAAGTGATGCATGTATACATGATCGTTTTTGGTATTTAGTCCAACAATGCGCCAATTACTTTCTTCTTCATTCATGTTTTTCCCAGTGAAATGCCTCCTTGAAGTCTCGTTCCTTGATTCTAATACTGATGGAATCATTCCCTAAATCAATTGTAATCTTAAATATATATGGATCATGAATGCATTTTAAGGATTTGTAAATCATTTGCCCACATGATTAGAAAATACGGCGAGAGCATAAAAAATACAAAAATCCGGGGATTAATATCAGTCAGAATAATGTCAAGTCAGAGTAAATTATGTTTAATTGGCAATTCAAATGTTCAATCAAGAAGATTAGGAGAGAATACACTGGAAAATGGATGACGATAATAGCCGACATAGGAGGCGGACAGTGGGTACTCAGAAGGAATATATTTTTTGTAAGGCAAAAACTTTTTCTTGGAATTAAATAATGCCAAATAGGTATAGGTGAGAAAGAATGGTTATTTACCATTTTTAAGGCTGTTATTAAAATATTGGATTATTAATTCCCTTAGATTTATATATCTTGGGTAGAATTATTTAAGGAGCATTTTTAGGAACGGAAACGAAGCGGATTGAAATGCTGCGTCAGCATTAGCCTGCTATTAACAAAGGGCGACAGAAAAAAAATATATTTTCACTAAAGGCACCTGCTGACAAGCCACTTTGGCTTAGCAGGACCTTAACTGCACTGCTATAAATAAATTGTGATTTGTACCTACTCTTTAAATTCTTACTATTACAATGTTACGTTGAAAATTTTTTACTGTCATCTTCATGGAAATTATTGCATTTTTCTGATTTTCATGTTTGTGATTTTGTTCTCACAATGAACTAAATTGTTTGTTTGCTAAACGTTATGTATTTAATATGTAACTATGTACTCATCTCATGTATGTTACGTGTGTGTAAGTGTGTTATGAATGTGTATGTTACTTGTTCAAAAAAAACAAAAAACAAAAAATTAAAAAAAAAAAAAAAAAAAAAAAAAAAGTTTATATTCATCATATTTATCTATTTTGACGGACTGAGTACTTAATTTAAAACCATCCTCACAACGTTCAAGAAGGGACCGAAAATATTCTAATATTCTCTGGATTTGAACCCTAACCCTGGAATACGAAGTCCAATACATACGTCATCAGCCACATCAACCAAATTACGCAATTAAGCGAAGTAAATATGTAACACACAATAAAGTATATGCTAGGTATGGGCCCAAATGACTGTATGATGATGACCAAATGATTGTAATTTAACTCTGGAAGAACTTGCTATGAGATCTATTATTTTAATTTCCCAGACTATATCAGAGTTTATGCATAAATTAAAATTCTCACACGTCCATGTAAGTTTATATTAAAAGAAAATGAACTTCACAATTTTTCAATTAGACAGAAATGAACTTGATCATGAATATATTTTGTGTCCTTTTACTAAAACCCCCTGCGTTTCCCTGCGATTGGGTTACTGTTCAAAAAGCAACTGTGGGAAATATTTGCCAATATATTAAAAGCCACTTATTAAGAAAATGCATTGGATTCTCTCAGGGAAATAAGACGTTCTTTGTGCCGAAAAGAAAATATTGCATATTATTACACGCTTAGAAGATGGGAAAGAATGGAGATAAGACTTGCTTTGCGCAGACGTCTCAATGGTTACACAGTGACGCCTGTCTAAACAAGTCGTATTTCCGTCTTCAAAGCATACTTGGCGAGAGAGGTAAATTTTTATTTTTTACTCGCTGCAATGTGTACAAGTAGATGGAAGTAGGAGGGAGGAAATGGCTGCGGATGAGACTCGAGAGTAGGTATCTTAGAAAATTTGAGCCACTTAGAGATCCTTCTCCACCGGATCCCGAACCAAAGGCACGTAATGGGCCATCGTTTCCGAACCTATCTCCTTCCTACCCCAACAACTCTCCAGTTCTCAATGGGAATGACATATTTTTTCACCAAACCGTTCCCGGCTAATCGTCCAAACCTTCAATTTATCCGTGGGACTTCCAGACTGGCGAAACCCCGCCCATTACGACCCGTAGTTCCTACTGGGAGTGCGATCTTCGGTATTCACCCACACTGCCTACCTGTTCCTCCGGCCTCTAGGAGGGATAATTAGCCACCGGCAAAAGAAACTCGAGGAGAGAAAGAAGTGGCAAGTGCGTCTAGGATTTGGCAATGAATAACTACACCAGCTTTTTTTTTCGAAACTCACAGATCAGTCATTTTCTTGCATTCGGTCTCAGTAGGTAGATGCGAGGAGCGAAATTAGTTTAAATTCATGGCAGCATATCAACATTAGATTTTCAAACTTTGCTAAGAGAGTTAGCAGCCTCAAGTGAATCTGAAGCTATGAATTCCATTTAGCATAGTACAATATGGAAATGCATGTACACCATTTTACAAAAAATATTCATTTCAGTGGGAGCCACTTCCTACTGGTGAATAGATACAGGTGAAACGAAGTTAAATTTCGACTAAATCATCCTCAAGTGAACAAAAAAATTCCACTTTACATCAAGCTTCAAATGTAGTGAATGCGTCAAGTTACATATTTTAAATTACTTTTATCACGTAATTCAAAATATGACACTGTATGAATTCACCAAGAGTGTTTATACTAAAATAAAATATCACTATCCATTAGATGCTGATTAAGTTAAAATTAAATGAAACTCAGCGATACCACATTTATACTGCGGTCCGGTAATGAGGCAAAATGTAGACCCAATTTGGGATATTTCAACTCCATTAAGACACTGAAATTGCGCTGAAAGGAGCATAAAAAGGAGATGGTTATCACTGCATACCTCTCAGGCTTAAACTGGATTTGAAAAACTCAGCCGCTGGCTATGGAATTCTCCTTGCAAAGTTCCTTCACAATCAGGTGCCCTTCCATTTACTCGGCTGTTCTGAAAAACACGGCTTCCAAGACCCTGACCGCGAAATACACAATGGGCGTATTTTCGACGATTGCTACGCTCAGTGCTACTCCATTTCTCTTTTCCGGACAAAACACCGCCCACACTGGGAATTCCCATCCTCTGGAGATGGCACCAGACTAATAATTAGAGGACCAGGAGCTTGGAGGATGCGATCAGTGAGGAGCCGAAAGAAAAACGGTGGTAAGGAGGCAGCCAAGCGAGGAGTGTGGTGCAATTAGCGCCTATTCACTCAATAACATCCCTCCGAACTCGCCCGTAATCCGATCACCTCAACCGTCGAGTCCTCTACATTCCAACCGCTTTCTTTTCCTTTCATTCCTTCCATCCGTTTCACCCTCCCCTCCTTCCTCTGTGCAGGAAATGAGAAGTAAGTAGGACTGGGTTTCATGGCTTCCGCGAACCTGACTGATTCGCCTGAAAGGTGTAGCATTCATTCACCGAGAACGGAATTTCCAATTAATGTTTTTTGACGTGTTTCTTCGTAATAGTGAGGCTGAAAACCAAATACTCTACGTTCTTGTCTTTGCCTGCAGTCCCTAAAAAAAATAATGGAGTTCAGCATCTAATTATTTGATTGCCAAGAAGAATGTTTCCACAAGAAAGTCACTAAACTTGAAGGATTACTAGAACCCAAGACTCCCTGGATTTTGGCCAAGTGTTATAACCATTTAAGCTACCAAAGAGCCCTTTTTCACTGTGAATAACTGAATTAATTGATGGTAATTGAGGATTTGCTTCGTTCTCAACAATTTGTTTGATAAATTTCCTTTAGCGGATATGGGAAAAAAATATAAGGCTTCTTATTGTTGTAAGTTATTCACTGGAGACGATCGACAGTTGAGGCCATTCACATTATTCAGGATGGGAAGGTCAAGGGGTAAAGGCAGTATTTTTTTTAGAAAATGAAGGGATGATGGAGTGAAACCCTGCACTCGTTGATATTAGGTTGCTCTTAATAAAAGTTATACGTTAAAGTATTTGTGCTTTGCAGGTTAATACCAGCAACGATAAACAATCCTCCCTTCCCCTATGAGATTTATACACTTATCTAAGTACCCAGAAAGTTTACCTTTGCTCTTGGTCGCTTCCAACGAATACCTACTACTAAAAAAAATAAGATTAAATTATTAAACAGTAAATTTTCTATTAATACGTGTACGCAAATGGTGCTTGCATTCATTTCACTCCCTCACGTAAACCGTCATGATAGTTTATAAAATAATCTGTGGTTGCATACGAATATTAAAAGGAAAGTAGAAAAATTATTTGTGGATTGATTATTCCGTTGAGGATTATTTGTGAGGTAGCTTAAACCCAAGGTCAATGACGCCATATAAATTATGTCTATAATAGAGAGGAGGTTGCAATTTTTCAGGATAACAATGGAAAAGTAGAGTTCAACCCGGCGTTGACATTAGTATACTCTTAACAGAATTGGGAGGCTCCAGGACATCCAAAATTTAACGTCCCATTCGGCGGACGGAGCGCTGAGCTCGAAGTGCTATTCACTTAGCACCCAGGTGGGGACTGGTAAGCATGAAAATTTTGACTGATCCAGGATTCGAATCCAAACCATCGTAATGGAAAACCAGTTCTCTAGCCACCACACCAACCCAATCTCCGCAAGTTGTTAGTTACCGGACTAAAAAAAAATAAAGGGGATATTACGGCAGCACCGTGCAGGAATCCAATTTGTGGATCGGAGACTGGAGAAAGGAGGTCGATCTGAGAAAAGACGGGATTTCCAGACGGCACCACTCTTCAAAAGATCAGACCACACTCCCTCCTCCCACTCCCCCTATCCCCACCCCTGGCCCCACCACGAAGATTTACTCCGAAGTTGGGCGCCAAAGGACCGACCCCTCGTTCGCCACCCCCACAAAGCCTTCCCTCGCCCTCCCCCTCACCACCTTTTAATTCCGTCGACTAATTCTCCCCGTGCGACTTCCCTCTCATTTGCCGTTCCGAGCGGAACCGACAAATCCGGGAGTCTATGCCTGCCTCTTCCCTGCTTCGCAAAGGTCCGTCTGTCCTGTCCGTCCGACTGTCTGTCTATCCTCTCCAAGGGGCCCATGCGCCGGCTCTCTGGTAAGCGTCTCCAGGTCTTCCCGGATGGAAGGATGTCTCAACTTAATTACAGATGGCGAGCGAAGGTGATTTACAACGCGTGCACGGCGAGCGGAGCGGAGGAAATTGAGTTGATTCACCCAATCCGATTGAAATTCCGGGTAATGACACGTGCGAGATTTTCGGAACGGATGGAACAATTATTTTAATTTTTTCCAATGAACTCAGTGAGAAATACTCTTCATATAGTCTTCAACTTGGTATTTTGCTCTCAAATAAACTTAACAAGTGGAAGAAGAGTTTACGCTAGTATCAGACACAAGGTGGCGGGTTTGGCGTAGTGGTTAGAATATTGGCATCTCACCAGGAGGGCCCGGGATCGAATCACCTCAGTGGAAGATATTCTTCAACCCGGTAGACTTGCCCCTACTTGGCTATTTAGTGGGGAACGTTCGAGTACAGTACTCCGTCCGTCGTTTGGGACGTAAAGCCGAGATCCCCTCGGAGCCTTTCGGTTATAGCAGGCTAATTACTACGACAGGTTTCTCTCCACTCTTCCTCCTTACTCTTTCATTCATATCCTTGTACCTTTCTTCCCAGTGTGAAGCTCCTATTAGGGTGGAAACTGATTTTAAAGCACAAGAGATTGTTTCTAGTGATAAATTATACAATTTTTTGGCACAGCTCTCCACTCCAATTTTCATTCTTCCAGAGGGAGCGCTATAAGACACAGTTTTACTATTTAGTCAAATAAAATATATCAAAAAATATTTAATATAACAAAACATTTATTTAAAACCTAACCCATGAAGCGATCTCATTAGCCCAACGGTTTAACAGTGGGTGCCTAACGTAATATCTATGGACAAATAAAGTGTAGTTGTACTTTACTTTTTCAATAATGTACTAAAAATGGCTGTATGCACAATGTAAGGGTTTTTACTCAAAAAAAGTCCCAGTTGAAATTGAAGCAAATAAAACATTTGTATTTGCAGACGGATAGAAATGTTGTACGTCTAAGTCTCCTAATATGGTTACTTTAGTTAAGCAAATAATTCTCCAGAATCAACACATTGAATTCAATTGGAGTAAGTGTCCAGACCACTCGAAAAGGTTTTAAAATTGGTATTTTTTCACTGCTTAACCATACATCGTTTTTAACTTTTTTGGTGAATTTAAATCTAATGAACCTTCGCTTAAGTGTATATATACTAAAAATTTAGTTAATGCTCAAAATATCTCAATGTCCGGTGACTGTGCTGAAGAGTCACCGGAGCAATTTAGAGTTTCGTGTTCCTCCGTCGAGCTGCTTCGCCTCCCCCTCTTCCCCACTCTCCGTTTCCCCATCCCGTCCCTCGCACACCCTGAATTTGGGCCAATTTACTCCTCGACACGATCACTTTCTGCGGCAACATTACCTTTGGCTCACGACGAGTCTGAGGCCGTAATGGGGCACTTGAGGAAGATAATGTCCGAGGGTGGAAGCTATTCACTTTCTCTTTGCTTCGTGACTGTTTTCCATAGTTAGCTTATTAGTTATGTTGCGGCTGCAAAAGGAACTGACTATTTACTACTTATTTTGCGAAGTTTTTTTTGGAGCCGAAGTAAATTTCTTGCGGGCTCGGAGGGCATTAGCTAGCGTTCAGCCTAAAATTTGGCGCTTCACACTTCCCTTTCATTACATCCTCCGTTGCGTAATCTTACTCGAAAATGGAGTCGAGAACACTAAACCTTAAAGGGCAATGGACGCATTGTCTGTGCGAATCGAAATGAATCTCAGAGCAAATAACTTTGAAATGGCCGTGTATAGTAGTCATGACGCAGGCCTTTGCTAAACTACACATTTACGTAAGCAGATTGAATGCTTAGTGATTGAGGAAATAATTGTAATGCATTGCTATTGTTAAGAATCCTGATTAAGTGTTAACTTTTATGATTACAATGAATGAAAAATTACTAACAATGGTGTATGCACTGAACTAATATACCAAATACATGGTGCGGGTTACAATTATGAATGTATGTTGAATATAGTTCGACTTGTATATACCCGAGGAAGTCGAGCCAAGACTAACACCGTTTGCCATTTATGTATCAATGGATAGATATGCACAGGATTTTTAAGGGCCAAGTGTAGAGTGGAGAAAGACCCAGGGGCCCACTGTTAACGAAAGGTGGCATGCCAGTCCACTGTTAGGAAAAGTTCCGAAGAGTACTTTCAGAATTACTTACCTCGAGAAGCTTTAAATTATTGTAATTTTTTCTCGAATAAATGCAACCTCCCCTCCCCCATTGGTACAAATTCGAAAAAGTTCGCTATGTGTCGCTATTAAGGTTTTCTCAAAATACAACTCCTCTAATGATCTTTAAAGAGTATTAAAATAAAACAATGTGCTCACGATTTATCAACTGCAGTCAAAATGATCGATAAAGCGTTCTAGGTAGGAAGGCGGGTTTAGGCGTTTTAGTGTTAAATTACACTTGGCCAACTTTTATCTCCGGAAATCGAAGCCGGGATCCCAACCCGGATCATCGAGAGGAAAGTTCAACTATCTATCATAATTTTCTCAATATGAATAATTTATATATAAGTTTTCTTATACGGATACTAGATCAACTGCTACATTGCCCCTTACCCTATTCTATCGTCTTACACGACTCTGCTCTCTGCTATTTTACCCCCAACAGATTCATATCTTCTACCATTTCTCATTATTTTCAGCAATCGTATTTGTGTATTTTATACCCACTCTGGCCCATTATTATCAAAACTTTCAAGAGTCCATTAAAATTCATTCTAAGTCATTTCTTCAGCCCTCAATGCTTTTCTCAACGACTTTCTTCTAATCTACCATTATTGCAATCTACAGTCGTTTTCCTCTTCACCCTGATAATATTATCTATCTTCCAAACCCAAATGTCAAAGTTATATTCAATTTATGCTAGTCCCCTTGTCACAGAGAAAATATTTCGCTACTATTTACGACACACTTTATATTAAAGTCTTCACAAATCTTTTCTTCCCTTCTATAATATGAGCCGCTCTCACCGATTCCCATCTTTTTGAAAACGCCAATCAATTCCCTTACTAGATGTTTGTTTATGTTCAATTGCCATCAATACTTTCAATTTGTATCCCAACGTTCCTCATGTGTCTCTTAGCACCCAAATGTATTATGATCACATCACTATAAAAAATGGATAATGAATCGGAAAAAGGCATGCATTTTCACAATTGCCAATGCAGCCCCACATTCTCATTAAAAGGGTGTTAACACTCTGCATATCAATAGAAAAAAAACTTCTTTGCCTATTGTCCAATAATTCGCCCATAACTGTTATTTTTTACTTATAATATCATTTAAGCTTTAAACTCCATATCTAGCCATCCAATGATTGCTAATCATTTACCTTTGAATGCCAAATTCGAATCTATATGTTGGTGATAGTATCCAAATCAGTGAAGTGCTGGACTGATAAGATATATCCTTAGTCACTGGAGCATTTAAAACTAAAATACTGCTACTACTATGAGTTGTAAAAGTTAATGAGGTAAACGATCAAACATTTAGACATATATCTTCATTATCACTGAAGCCATAAGGTTTGTGAAATAGAACCCTTTGCTCTTTCCAATCCATTAATACTTTCATTATTCAATGGACTCTTACACCTTGGTGCCTTTTAAATAAGATATGCGTTACTAAAGTACACTGCTATAAGGAGGAAGGTTGAGAAAAAATCCAACGTTAGCCATGGATCTGGCATACTCTGTAAATAAAAGAGCCGGTGTATCCCCCCCTGTTCACCATTAAACGGTGAACTGCATTTAAAAAGCCCTCTTCACCGTGCTTAACCCTAGAGTGGTGACGCCCGGTCTCACAGACCGAAGATTAAATCTCATCGGTGTCTCAAGCGAAGTATATAATGTTGCAGTTTATGCTTTTCAGTAGCTTCCTATTTTACGCTGCTCTTCCGATATATGACCCAAAAAATCACTTCGTCAAAGTAAATTGTTACTTACTGCTACTTTCGGTCTGTGAGACCGCGCGTCACCACTCATGTTCCGAAATTTTATTTTGTTGCCGGAGTGGTGACGCCCGGTCTCACAGACCGAAAGTGTAACATTGATGTATCATGAGAATAGATTACAATGATACCGCTTTTACCATGCTTTGGATTCCAATTTCAAGTCTTGGAAGTTACATGTACCCTATATAAGGCCAAGGAATCCTTTTTCCACGAGTCAGTCACTGTGTGCACGCAGTTATTAGACATGCTTGTGGAACGACGCCGCTGTCCAGGAAAAACACCCGTGCACAACGACACTAACAGGTACGTTATAAATTTTGGAATGCATTCATTTGAAATTGCTTATTATCTTCACGTAAATAATTAATTTTACAATATATATACATTTTTTTTTGGTTTACACATAATAACTGAACGTGATGAATGGCATTATATGTAATTACTTATAGTTTTATCATTATCTCGACAGGGTAAATAATCGGCCCATCTACGTTTTTTTGTGAATATCCTTTTGCAACTCTTGCGACAACTCAGACTGCACTTATCTCACTTGGTAAGTACGCTACGCAGCAATTTCACTTTTGCATTTTTATACCTTATGCCGTACATTACAGTTCCATGTGTTGCGTCCAATTTTCCTCTAAATGTATGTGAACATTTTTTATTACCGAAATTAGTTGGAGTAATGAGTTATGAAGAGGAACAACAGAGGGTGTCACGGTTGCTGTCCGAAGTAGAGAGAGAACAACAAGAATCCCTGCATTTTGATGACGACGACGACGATGACGAAGAAGATCTTTTGGAGGTGCGAGAAGAGAGCAGTGACTCGGAGCAAGACTGGGACATGGACGACGGAGCAGCAATGAAAGAGGATGATATCTTCACCGGGAAAGATGGGACCACCAGATGGAGAAAGAAGGCACCAAAACAAAGCGTAAGAACGCGTTCAAAAAATATAATTACACAATTACCAGGGCCTAGAGGAAAAATGAAAGGAATAAAAAGTTCTATAGAATCATGGCGATGTTTTTTTGACAGTACAATAATAAATGTGATAACCGATTGTACTAATAAAGTCATCGAAAAGGTTTCTCCTAATTACGGGCGTAGCACGTACGCAATACCTACTAATGTTCATGAAATTGAAGCACTTTACGTTGGAAGCAGGTTTACATTGGAAAACAACCCGAAGGGCCGTATTCAATGGACAATAGAGCACTTACCGTGGTTGAACGCTTGTGTAAGCCAATTTATTACACTAACCGTAATGTTACCATGGACAACTGGTTCACTAGCATTGTGCTTCTTGAGAGACTGCTGAATATCTATCAGCTGACTTCAGTGGGCACAATCAGAAAAAATAAGCGCGGCTTACCACCAGAATTCGTTCAAAAAAAGGGACGTAAAGTGAAATCATGTCTGTTTGGTTTTAGGAAAAATTGTACATTAGTTTCGTTCGTCCCAAGAACAGGAAAAAATGTTCTCTTGATTTCAAGCATGCACGACAATGACCAAGTGGCTGCAATAACTAAAAAACCTGAGATCATTTTGACCTATAACAACACGAAAGGTGGAGTAGATATAGTGGATAGGTTGTGCGCTAACTACAATTGCGCTAGACCAACAAGGCGTTGGCAAATGGTCGTGTTTTATTCATTATTAAATATATCAACAATAAACTCTCAAGTAATATACACTATAAACAACAAGAAAGAAAACCTTGTACGGCGTAAATTTATTGAAGGAATTGCATTTACCCTGATTGAAAAACATCTTAGGAATCGTGCATCTATGGAAAACATACCACGAATCACTCGTTTACGGATAAATGAACTACTGACCATTAAGCCATCAGAACTACCTCCTAATCCTACTGAAGGGCAGATTGGGCGCTGTAAATATTGTGACAGTAAGAGAAATCGTAAAACGCGATACTCTTGTAAAATTTGCAACTCATTTCTCTGCCTTGAACACGTAACCTTGCTATGCGAAAGGTGTTATGCCAAAAATGCAGAAGCCTTCTTTTGACATTGATATTTTTGAAAAATACCTGATTATGTATGATTGAATACCTTTTTAATTTCTGGCATGTAATGTAAATGAAACCTATTGTTAATTATCAATACCTTGTATCGGATTTTTTGGTGTACTAATGAAAAAATGCTAATGTATAAATATTTTTTCCTGTTAACATTCAAATGAATAAAAAATGAAAACCATTGTGTTTGTAGTGAAAATGTGAAATAAACGTTTATAATTAGCAATGCAATTTTGTTATTTAAAGCTAATTCAAGGAAATACTCAATTAATCTTCAAAACAGCATAAGAGACCACATCGGTCCAGGAGACCGACGTCACCACTCATGAACCAAAAATTCACGTCACCACTCTAGGGTTAAGAACGGATCGGGGTCACTACGCAAGAGGATTGCCGAAATTGAAATTCGAGGACGGGTCTAACATAAGCATGCATAGCTACCTTCAGAGCAGTGGCCAGCTTTTGAAGTCCGGGATTGAATAATAATGGGTTCAAATGAAAAAGAAGAGAAGAAAGTAAAACACTTTATTAGTATCGACCGTGGTTTCGAAATGTGCCATTATCATGGTCATATAAATGTAATTATCAATGTACAATGTCACGACGTTTCATTTCCAATCTCGTGGTTCCACAAAGTTAAGCCTCAAACGTTAAACTGTGCTCGATTATTGGCAGAGTTGTTTAGAAGGACACGTTAGAGAGAAGCATATTGAGAACATTGTAAAGGGAGTAAAAAAATTGGATGTTTAGATAGAGAAAAAGAGAGATGAATGTGCATCTAAAAAGGGACATCATATACAGACACATGTATTTGTTTCCAAGTAAAACTACACTTTTTTCATAGAAACCTAAACTTAATCGGTGGAACACATTTAATAATTTGATTCAGAGGAATAACAGATGGTGGAGAAGGATTAAGCACCTATCAACGCCTAACGACGTGGACTACGTAATGTAGTCAATGAGCCATTAGTGCTCATGCAAAATAAAAAAGAATAAGTGAGTGTAATGGAGAAAATTAATTTGATACATGCTGAATCATGGCATTTTAATATGGTTGTGACCCTCTAAATAAGAGATCGCAGGGGCTAACTCATTTCGCCCACTCAGTTATGCAAAGGGGAAAAAACGAGGCTAGAAACAATAAAAAACGGGTTAAAAGGGAAATTTGGCATTAAAGGCCGTACACATAGGGTATGAAATGCCATAATTTGTACTACATATCGGTTTAACCAGGCCAATAGTTTCCCCTAGGCCCTAGTTTTAATAGGCCAAGTCTCCCCTGCATGTTAAAAAAAGAGACTTTTCAAGAATTTTAACTGCTTCAAAATGAATAAAGTGCAAAAATATGGATAAAATGCCATGAAGAAACATTTTTAATGCCAAAGATGACTTAAACAAAGTTCTTATTACTTTACTTTCCAACTTACGAAAATATGACCTCTACGTTCCCAAAGGGTAAAGAGAAATTATGACTGTTCGTCTTACATGTCACAGATGTAGTATTGACAATATGGTGCTGCTGTAAGACATCTGGATCAGTGGATTTACTGAGCCTCAAGCCATTGCGCATAAGGAAGGGAACACGGGTGTAATTCCCTTTAACTCTAGTGTCTCTGTCCAGTTCAGTCCTTAAGCAGTAAGGGAAAGGAAGCACTTGCCGATGGCAGCAAAACCAATGCCGGTAACACATCGACAAATACCACCGCTCCGATTCAGAAGAAAATTGAGGCCCGGGATACGCCCCTGGGTGACTCCCTCTCCGTCGCCTCCATTAGCTCTTCCACAAACCCCGACTCACCCCCCTGCGAAACGTTGACGCCGTCTGTCCTGGGGCACCCCACACCAGCCGGCGAACAGATTGAAGGGTCCCGTTTCTTAAATGGGCAATTCTGGGCGCCAATATCCCGCAGCTATGCCACCGCAAAATTAGACGTCTGCTCCCTTCCTGAGGTTATCAACTCGATACCGATATCACGGGAAAATCGAAGTATCGCCAAAAATGGATCCTTGTCATCATAAAAAGTCTCTTGAAAAGTTTGAAATATTTTGTTCATTGGTCATTTCCAAAAAAAATATTTTCATCCACTTAGTACTGACGCGGTGTTAGAAACGGTAAATGGATGTAATGAGATTGTAAAGAATATTAAGAGGAGTATCAGTAACTCATGACCTGGAAAGGAAACAACGTATCTGGTGTACATGCACAGATTAGGAATCAAGTATGGCTTTCGACGTAAAAAAATGGAGTAGTATCTACAGGAGCGAAGAAAAAGAGGGAGACCAAAGATAAACTTGACGGAAGGAATGAGAAAAGTTATGAGCCTTTGTATTATGAGACGTGATTAATGGAGGAATTGAAACGAATGTTACCTTTATCTCTGAAACCATTATCCCAGAGAGATGCCATAAACTGCATTGTTTCTAGCACTCGGAAAGGTCTGGGAAAACAGCTACATTTTTTAAAGTTCCGGGTTCAATGCCTGATGGTAATCATGTGTTTACCTTTGTTTGAATAATGTTTATGAATTTAAAATATTGCAAGACTTTTATACTTCATTCAGTTAAAAGGTAAAACATCAATGAATATCTAGCATTTTTTTTCTTCATTCAAAGTATAAGGTTACAAACAGGCTTATTCTTGCAATCATTTAACGCTTTACTATCTAGGTTTTTCTAAATTTAGTGATTTCTGTCAACATTTACCTACTGCTTATTCCTTTTCTTCTGTAAGCATTGCCAAGAAAATTGCCATGTTCACCTCCAAATAAAAATATCGATGATGTTTAAGCAGTTGATAAGACGAGGCTAAAGGATGCCGTTACCTGCATTATTTTTTTTAGGAAATGATTTAAAGGATACTGGAGACAGCATCGTAACTAATTCGTAAAGCAAGGTTATCCATATTACTCTGCACACACATTCTGGAATACATATGCTAGAAAGGTTACATTTATTAATATCGATATTCGCCAACAATATTTGTGTTACCAAAATTGTCAATTATTTTTATAGACGGTCCCAGTACACATCATATAGCGTAAGCAAGGCACTTCAACACATCTCTACGTGTTATTTGTCGCTACGCATGCATTCTCAATGCACTATTACGTGTTCATTTACGTACGTTGCTTAGAAGTGAAAATTAGGATTGGTTCAGCTAATATTATCACCGTAAAGCTACGTGACTATTGAACCTAGAAAACTGAAAATGGAAAATTCATGTAAGTACGGTCTTACCACCACATTATTTGTTTTATATTCCCATATCCAATGAAAAGAAACCCTAAATGTGCCAATTAACTCCAACTTGCAGTCCATCCATTTGCTGACCTTATGTTACTTTGATTGCGCTGCGGGAGATAATACAATAGGTATCCTTGTTTGCTTCAACAGATTTCCACTCTTACCACCAGAGCTGTGATGCTCGTCATAAAACTGAAAAATAAATGGGCGCTTTTGAACCGACTCATTTTTTGAAAACTTGTATCCTTATCAATAGGGTTTACCAATGCTCATAGTTTATAGCATGAATGTTATCTCAGCGACAAAACCACTAATTTATCAAATCAAATCTCTTGTGGTGAAGTTCCCCCTGGGTTGTGTGAGACAGGCACATATTTTGTGAATGTAGATCAATGTCATAAGATATATTTTCAGAAAGATGATTCATTTCCTATCAAATGCAAAGTTGGCATAGCGTGCATAGTGAAATGAAGGTCATATTGTTTGCAGCAATATGAAACTCAGTTATATTTGGGTGTCTGAGAACGGGAAACTAGGAATTTACGTAACAAATCACCCCCAAAACCTTGATTTTCAATCCAAAGTTGAAGAGTTTTGGGGATACACACGACGCCTCATGGTGCATGAAATTTACAAATCTGGATGGATGTGCTACGCCTTCACCCTATGCTGCCAGTGGTTTATTAGAAAGGATGGTGTCTAGAAAATCACTACTATTGTATTACTGGACGTAGTATGCTAAGAGATTTCTCTCGGTTATGAACTCATAAGCTCCAGTTAGCCTAGCATTCTACCTAATGAGCAACAAATTAGACACATTTTTATAATATACGTCACTCATCAATAGCAATAATGAAGTGTCCTAGGACAGTTCCTGCTTGACTTCTTCCTTTTTTACTGCATAGTTGTTTCCATTACCATAATTACGCCTAACGCTACTATAAACCTATTTTATGCATCTTAAAATTTTCATACCGTATGCACTTTTGTATGCATGTATTTCATACCCTCATGCACTTGGGAATCCCTATCCGACCCCTTCCCCTCCCAGTACTTCCTCCATTACACTTAACACATGGATCTCCGAATGTTTCCCCTAAAAGTGAATTTAGAGTATATACGTTTGATTAATGTTTTTTTATAGGGATCAAGAGCCTTATCAGGACACCCCGTCCTATCCATAACTCTAGCTGCTAGTGGTAGTGAGTCCCACGTTCCGTAAAACCCCAACCACCCAAAACCACCGAGTTTCTTCATGGGTGAACCCCTCCCGCGTTCATTCCCCTTAGGCGCCAACCACACCCGCCCACTGCCGCAGATATTCCAAGGGGGGGGCCGAAAAAAAAACCGTGGACTTGGATACACATATACGCAGACACACGCCCCGCCCCCTCCTCCCACGGGTGAGATGCCTTAGCGACGGCCGCGACCCCGCCTACAAAAAAATTTCTGCCGACATAATCACATGGTTTCCGTGTTCCACGAAAGTACGGACGATCCTCCTACACCGCTTTCGCCTACCCTTCCTTCTTCCCATCCCCCTCCCCGTGGTCGCCTCACCCCTGTTTTTTGACCCACCCCAGGGTCCCACTCCCCGCCCACACCCACCCTCATAGCCACCACAGGCAGACCCACCCACGCCTTGGCCGACGATCCCCAAAAGCGCCGAGACGTCCGCCCAACTCGCCCCTCCCCGACGCCATCGCCAATTATCGTCGGGGGACTCCGGTTGCGCTATCTATGGGCGAAACCCTAAGCCCGTTGCCCAATTGACATCATACCTACGATAAATATTGTACCGGAAAAGTTGGACTAGAATTTGGACTCCGATGTTTGAAATTCGTAAAAGAGCCTCCAACAAAATGTGCGTCACAATTTTTGACGTCAAATATACTAATAATTTATCCTTATATGGGAATTGATTGACATAGTGCAAGCAAAGCAAAGCAAAGTGTAAGCCACAGGCCACAGAGTGCAAGCAAAATTACAATAGGGACTGTGGCCTCCAAATCAGCCACACGTGGGACCCTGCTTTGAACCTTAATAAAAATTCTATGACTACTCTTTCCACTCCTCCCCTTTCCAACCTTTTCCCTCCATGAAACCACTATATAAACTCCAACGGCTCGACAGATAATTCATTCCCTTTGAAAACAAATATATACATCTATAATGACCCGCAAAATTTTCAACCAAGAAGCATCGTAACTATTTCTTAAATATGAAATGATTTTTTTTACTTTGAAGGATATGTTCAATCAAAAATTTAGCCAATACTCCTTCATACGTTACAGAAATAATATTTATAATTTTTCTCGTTTAATTAATTCTTGCCTTTTGCTACAGTAAATCTTACTCATTTAAAGGAAATGTGGAGGCAATAACTGATGTATTATTCACTCTCAAAAATTAATCCTTCAATTGAATACTAAACAAAGACGGACTTTCTGATTACGTAAATACGAACGCATTGTATTTTAAGGAATGGTGGTCTTAATAGACCAGAGGCAGCGCCGTATGGTGTTAATGCGATGAAATTCCTTTGATAATGTAATCAACGCACTGATTCACACATAAAAATGGCTTAAGTACTTTCACAAAATAGCAGATGATTTTTGTTAATCGTCTCAAACAACAGTTGATTTATCGTAAAAAAAATCACATAAATGTAATCATTAGACTGACGTGAAATTCATGCCTATGGCGGGATTTAAGTCTGGGAACTATGAGTGCTATGAGTCAACAGATCTGTTCATTACTGACATGGCTGACATGATTGGCTGCTTTCTTGCGTAAATGCTAGGATATGGAGAGTGCGGACTTATCTGGAAACTCAGAACATTAACGAGTTTTAAATTAAGAAGAGAATTTACAAGTCAGTTTTTTGACTTCACTCTGTAACCGGAACTCAACGCGAAAATTGGATAAAATATTTATCACGACGTTAACTTTTCCTAATCTATCGCTACAAAAACAGAACATAGAGAGAAATAACTTGAAAATGTGAAATAGAGGACATAGTATACATTTTTTGGATGAATCCATCCGATTCTGAACATAAGGAAACTCTTTTTAACGCATATAGATTTAATTCGCCAGTTGTTTGGCTTGTATTCCACTCACCTCTCCCCTTTCGAGTCGTGAACTAATTTCACGAGTTGGTTGCAATTTTTTTTCTTCCACGAGGACCACGAAAAAAAAACGTCTTTTCCCAAAACCAATGAAAAAAATCACGCCGGCCGCCCAATTGCACCCCGCCACCTGCGCTAGCGACACGGCCGGTCTCACTTTCACCCGGCCCCTCACTTACGTAACGCCGCACGAGGGCAAACCACTCTGGGGACCGCCGCCGCCGTTCCGGCCCGGCAATCGACCCACTTAGGCAGGATATTAAGAGCTAATTTCCGCCCCTCTGTTGGGCCCGGACAATTTGCTCTGCGGTCAAGAATGAGGTGGTCGTGAGCTTCTATCGATACAGGGAAAACTCTCGAGAAAAAAAAGCAATTTTTTACGAAATAACTGAAAACTGTTGAGGTGTTATGTGAAAATGTTGGCGAACATTGCGTCAACCTATAACATAAATAAATATTTAAAAAATATACTCTTTCCCGTTCAAGATTATTTTAGGTTTAGGTTTAACGGAGCACAAATTAATTAGGTTATACCGGTTATACTTATGGCACCGTGTAACCCAACTAAATCATATGACAATAACAATCCTAATACTCATGTTCGAGATTGGGATCAATACCCTTTTTTTGGTGGTCAAATTAGTACCTTTTCAAGCTAATTACCTAGGCTGTATTTTATTTGTTTAATTTCTGATAGAAGACTGCCACACAAAGAAATAAAATATACGTCAACTGCCTAAAATATACATAATTTAAATTAAACAAGTAATTTCCCTTAGCGAAATCAGCAGAGTAGCCAATTGCCTTACATCCTATGCCACATGTTAAGTGCTAAGCTTGAAGTGCCATACATATGGCACTTACCTCGGTAGGCCCCGATATTCTTGGAAAAAATATTCAGGCTATTCAAACACAGAAATTCAGGCTGACAGCCCAATACTTTGTTTGTCATGTCAAACTGATCATTACTTTAAAACTCTAGGTGAAATATTTAAGAACAAACCCTAAAAAATTGTATAAAAGTGCAATATAATTTTTTGATTGGCATTGTTAATTTCTAAAATTCTTAAAAATTGTAATAAAATTATTCTTTACCCTTTTGCTCTAATGTTGTTATCATTTTCTTCATTCTTTTGTTTCTTAAATGTTTTTGCCAATGTCTATAAAAAGCCATTGCAATATTTTTTTACTGATACTTTTCGAACACATATATTATTGCTGTTAGCTGCCACACTGGTGCAAACCAAGGTCCGTCTATATCTCCGATATATACGGACAAACCATTGAACCTACCTAAAGCCCCACATTGTAAAGCATTGTTAAATTATTTACTGGATTGTTTTTCACGTGGATAAATAAATTTATCTTTACATTTAAAACTCAGTAGAAGTATATAACGTACCATGACCAGAATACAATCGACATCATGTTCATTCCAACATTTTCATTTATTTGCTACTTCAGTCGTGAATTAAAAATAAAAATTGTGAATTCACTTAAATTAATGGAATAAATACCTTTAATTTAGCTCCTAAACCACGACCTAAGTTTGCTTCAACGTTTTACATTCGAAATACTTACATCAAACAGCGAGAAAAAGTACCTGGGGGTCTTATTTATGAAACGAAAAAGATAACGGGCCTTTTTAAGGTTTTTTAACTCCCAAACTGGAGTCTGAAAAATGTTGAGGCAGACGTCAGGTGGGAGGTATACTGCGAAACCCAGAGGTGAAAAAAATACCGAAAAGAGCGAAGGCGGATGGTGGAAAAGCAAGACTTTTATTAAAGTTCCGCGAAATAGCTCACGGGGTTAGTTGGAGTCTGTGACGGGGGTGAGGGTTGGTATCCGAGGTCTGCGGGGCAAAACATTGAAGGCGGGGCCGTGGGCGTGTTTTGTGGGGGTGAAATGAAACCGCGTTCAATGGTCACCTTGGCAACCACCCCCGCCCACTTTCTCCCCCTCTTCCTCCTCCCCCGCCTCCCACACTCCGGCCATGCGCCCCGTTTTGCCAGAAAGCCCAAAAATTTCTGCCTCAGGTCTTTCGGCCCCTTTGCCCCACCTCGAGGGCAGACGTATTGTAGGAGGCGTGGGAGTGAAAGAGCAAGTGCCCTCGCTTTTATTTTTCGTGGGACGCAAAGGGGATTATTATCTGGATACCCAATTCCTTGACTGCCGAAGGGGGATTCGATGATGACTGTTCCCCAGCTTGGCATATGCCCTTCTCCGGGTGCCGGGAACTCACCAGCGTCGGCTACCTTCCACGTACTGCAGTGGTTTTCTACTGTCGGAAAAGGCACTTAAACCGGCAATGGAAGCCTTGAAAGAGGCTGGGTAGTTTTGTGCTTAAAGTACTGATTTCCCACCCCCAGGGACCGGGGTTCTAATCCCGGTAAAAGCAGAAATTTTTCTACTCTATCCCGGTCCGTACTCGAATGTGGAGTGAAGTTAAAACGTTATGCTACGTCCCTCGGATGGGTCGTTAAAGGGTTAACCTTTTGGCACGTTTAATTAAATGCCAGACTAGTTACTACGCCGGGATCCTCTCCTCCTTTTAAACAATTGCAAAAATTCCTCTTTCCTCCCAAATTACCATCTATCCATCTTAATGGCACACATGATCTAGTTGTCGGCCGCCGCCTCATGAGAGATAAATAACCTTCCCATCAACTGACCTAGGTAGCCACACTGTTAACGTACTGGTCTGGCAACCCAAATGCCATGGATATGAATCCCAAACATCTACATCTACGTAATGCCCTGCGAGCCACCACGAGGGTGTGTGGCAGGGGGTTAAGATCATCAAACATGAATTATTGACCTGCAACTAGGATATTTAATGGAGACATGATAGATAATGGGGTCACATTTAGTATCTGCATGATAAGAAAGGAATTATTTGTTGCTATAACATGCATCATGCACTACAGACTACTCTGACAATATTTCACCTACCTATCCCTTTGCTACGCTGCCTATTGTTCTCTCTTATGGTACGCGGGAAAAATTACATTTTAAATTTATCGGTACGACAATCTATCTCTCTAATCTTGTTAATCCGATCAAACCTAACATAATACGCAGGGTTTCTTAATATATATCTAATATCATCTGTGAACAAATCGGTTACGAATTTACTTAAAAGGTTTAACCTAAATTTAAACCTACGTTTAGATAGTACGTAATTCTTCTATTAAATCTTTTTATCTCTATTCAAACACATAAAAAGGACAAACATGCTAAACCATCAAATGTAATATGTCGATTAAATAGTGGGTCGGTAAAAGAATTATTGAGGAAAATCTTAGTTGGAAAGAAGTACCAAAGGAGTAATAGACTGGGAGAAAGAATTACTGTGATAGTAGTGAACTGTCGTAGTTGAAGAAATAAAGTAGCAGATTTTCACCACCTCATGTAAAGTACTGATGCAGCAATAATAGTAGGCACAGAAAGTTGGCTTTTGAAGGACATATCGGATTATGAAATATTCCCGAAGTGTTTTACCGTATACAGAAAGGATAGAGTAAGCAGAAACGGAGGAGGAAATATTCATAGCTGTAAAGGACCCGTATGTCAGTAGAAAAGAAATTCTTTCAGAGCACTATGTAGAAAGTATTTGGTGTTCCGTCAAAAATAAAAGTAGTGGTGCAAAAAGAATATATGTAGGTGCATATTACAGGCCACCGGATACAGGCGTCGTTTCTATAATGGAACTAGAGTCAGAGATAGGTATATTGTCTTCTCGGAACAATGATAGGAGAATAATAGTAGGTGGAGACTTCAATCTTCCTTCCATAGACTGGAATACGTGTAGTTAACATAGGTAACAGGAGGTAAAGATAAGAAACTCTACGTATCACTGTTGAACACCTTTACGTCACATACTTTACAACAGCTAGTAACAGAACCGACCAGGGGAAACAACATTCTAGACTTATTAACAACAAATTTACCCGAAAAAGCTCTGAATGTAGTTGCGGGCACAGAAATTAGTGATCATAAAATAGTGCATGTGAAATTTATTCAGAGCGTTGAAATACATTATAAACCAAGGAGGAAGGTATACTTATATGTCAAGACTAATTACGACGTTATGAAAGAGAAATTAAGGGAATCGTTTAATGTATTTAGCGAGTAAAGCAATTAATTAGATACAGAGGATTCGTGGAGAGAATTTCTTGAGGTCACCTGTTAAGCAGTTAATAAATACATACCAAGTAAATTGATAAGTCATAATGAAGCTGAGGATATTACCTAAAATGCCTATTTTTTCTTTTACTCAGGAAACCAATTTTATGAAGTCATAAGTTCATTTAGGATCATTTTAGGAGAAAAAAGGCAATTTTTACTGCCTAAAAATGCCTATTTTACCTGTTTATGCCTTTTTCTGCTAATATCGCCAATTTAAGAGCATAAAAAAGCAATATTCTTCTCAACTTCATCAAATTTCTCTTTATTACGGAGCTAGTCGGTTATTTCAGTTTCTTTCTTCATATTTTTAATCTATCAAGGTTGAAATATTGTCAATAAACATTCATAAAGAAAATTCATCCAAAGTATTATTATATAAAGAGTAGGAAAAAAACTAAGGTAATTTTACGTTTATCAGATGCAATTTTGTTTAACTACCATCGCTGGAGGCAAGCGATGAAACAAATCGACAAATTATTCAGAAATATCTTGCTTCACCACCTCAGATTTCAACCAAAATTGGTGCATATATACCGTCAACCTTCCTGAGACTAAAACCGTTCCCTGTTTTAGCAGAAAAATTTCGTCCCTGAGTTATAGGCAGGCATGCGTTGCGTTAGTGCCCAAAAATGGTCTTTTTAAACTACTTTTCTACAGGCTGCAGCAGACTGGTTTTACGTGACATACACCCATAAAAGGTGTCAATAGAAAGCATATGAAGTCAACATTCTATCACAGTAGTTTTAAATGTACTTTTTGACAGAATAAGTGTCTTTTTGTCGCTGTAAATGCAACTTCCGAAATTCATTTTTTTCACATGTTTAGCCTAAAATTCCACCAAGAAATAATTTTGAAAACTGGCCAGTTCTTCTCACCTTAGCACTCAGACGTACCTTGTTTATGAATACATTAATAAACATGGAATGTGTCAATTTTTGAATGTGAGAGATAACTTGAATTTGAGAAATTTTGAAAAAAAATTGTTTTCCGGAGCTAAAAAAGCCCATGCGGAGCAGGGTTTCAAAATTATAAAAGCATTGTATTAGAAAGTCTTAATGTTGTTATTTAAGGAACAAAAAGAATTGTTTTGTGTTTTTTAGGGGTTTGGGAGATATGGTCGGTGTGAAAACAGTGCTCAACTCCCTCACGCATGTGCCAAAACGGACTCTCATTCCAACAATAATATACTCTAACCATCATTAATCCTCGTGGGATTGGGTTTAAAAATTGGAAAACCATTGAGTTAGAAAGGCTTAAAATTGATGAATAAGGTACAATAATAAATGTTTTGTTTTTATGAGGGGTTTGGGAGGTATAGTCAATGTAAAAACAGTGTTCATTTTTCACAGGCATTGCACCTCATAACACCCATGCATTATTACAATGCCATTTTTTAACCTTTATTATCTTCTAATTCTGAAGATTCAGGCGATATGGAGTGGAAGCGAAACATGATAACACTGAAAGAAAAAACACAAGCCAAATCCACAAAAATAAACTTTACTACGACCCTGGTTTCTCTGTATTACAGCATCTTCAGGTAGCGTATATCTAAGATGCACCGATATATATATATGAAAAAATAGGGTTGAGGAGGAAGGGGAGGGAGGAAAGGGAAGGAGCGTGGGTGTGGACGGTTATTGGTGGTTATCAGAACAGTGTGGGCAAAAAGAAGTGTGGGAGACGTGGGAAGGAGTGGGTAACAGGGGGTGAGGTGGTCACAAATGAGTACAAACTTGAGAGTAGTAATATTGGGTTCTAAGGAGCTTCAATTGAAGAAACAATATATCGCACAAAATAACCCAAAATCTTAGTCCTAGGACAAATAAAACTATCATGCCCTACATAACCTCATTTAGAACAGGCCGCTAGCACATCTACATCTACATAATACCCTGCAGACCACCATAAAGGTGTGTGGCAGGGGGTGAATTTATACCGAACATGCACTACATATCATGCATTTAAAAGGATTAGTATTAATATATTAATCAGAACTTCACTATTTAAAAAGATAAAAATAGCAGAGTAAGCATGCAAAACCATGCTGTTAGTTGGGCCACCTTCAAGTCCTTATGCCAACATGCAATTACTTATGCTATACATTGATTCACTATTAATGGACATATTTACCGCTATTCATATCCCTCATTGTACAAGAAAAAAAGGACATTTTGAATCTGTCAGTTCGGCAATCAATTTCTCTAATTTTGTAATCATGGTCCAGTCTTACATACTAAGTTGGGGTTCGCAAAATATTTTTAACGTCATCACTGAAAATATGGTCTTGAAATTTGTTAAAAAGATTAAGTTTAAATTTCAACCTGCGATCTGACAATGATTCCCAATTTAATTCATTTAATAGACTGATTACGCTAATAAGGTTATCATACCGTCCCTTTACAAATCTCGCCGATCTTCACTGTACACGTTCAAGTTCATTATTTACACTAATTTCGTAGGGATCCCATATGCTGGCAGCATATTTCAAATGAAGTCTAACATGGGTAAAGTAGCTGAATTCTCGTACTTGTTCGTCACATTTACCTAATACTCTTTAAAGAGCTTACTAGTAGATTGTCCCATTATTTCACGCATGTTTTTACCCCAGGAAAGATCATGTGTCAGTCTTACTCCAAATATTTAATGGATTCCACGTTTGTTAATTCATTATTACTTATTTTGTATTGTCTTTTTAATATATGCCAAACATCTTCAGTAAAGCTATCCGATTGAAATTTCTCTAATAGTTTTAATATGTACTTTAACCTACGCTCTGATAATGATTCCCACCTTAATTCTTGTATTAATTCTGATACACTAATCAACCTATCGTAACACCTTTTAAAGAACCATGCGGCTCTACGCTGCACACTGTCTAGTTCTCTGATCAAACCTAATTCATTCGGATCCCATGCACTGGCTACATACTCAAGGTGGGGCCTAACTACTGAAAAGTAACATCGCTCTTTTGTCTTCTCATCACATTTCCCAAGTACTCTTTTTATAATTCCTAGCTTTCTCTTTCTCTACGTAGATGTATATATAAATTTCTATAGAACATGAATCTGAATATAAGGAAGAGCACCAATCTCTCGACAACAACGGTGGTAGTATATACGAGGTTGCGTTCTCAAAATTTTTGAGAGCGTGTGAAAAGACTGCCCCCTATCTTATGATTCATGGTGAAAAATGAAAGGTGGGACGCCCCCAAATCGCGTCAACCGGGGATAATGCACTGCCATCACACTCGGTGGAGTCAACGGGTCGAACATGTCATGGGCCGACCCCAACCCTTGTCACAATGACTAGCGGTGTGGACCCGTAGGAGAGAGAGAGAGAGGCAAGACAGGTTGCAGTCGGAATTTTTATTTTCGTCCGATGTCACTCCCGGCGAGGGAGGCTTTTCTTCTCGGTCAAGAAAAAGGAGGCCCCATCCCTTTGTGGAAGTGGGGGAGGGGGTGGCGGAAGGATATCTCTGCTACATTATGGGGAGAAAGAAAAATAGAATGGATGCCCATTGTGTGGAATGTCCGTGCGACGGAAAATGGGGAAAAGAGGGAGCTTTGGAGATGAGCACACGGGTGAGTTGTTAAGTGTCGACGCCCGTCTCGAAAGCCCGGGAAGTGTGAAATGACTCGAGAGGGAATATGGGCGTGTGAAAATCCGTTTCCAGGGCCGCATCCACGTAATGCCTCGTCATACACTCGCTTATCTTACACCATGCCGTATGGAGTGGAGCCGAGCAGTAGCAGGTATCACTTGAATGCGACCGACGGATGAAGACATTAATGCCATTAGCGATGAGAGGTTTGGGGAGTACGAGTCGAATTCTTTAGAGAATGGTGTAGAGTAGAGAATAGTGTACCGCTTCTATTACTTTTATGCATAAACGATTTGGGTACCGTAGTTAGTAGTAAGCATAGACTTTTTGCAGACGAGGCGGTAGTGCATAGGGGTATATCATAAAAGAATACAGGAAATCGCTTAGAGAAATTCAATCCGACAGCTTTACTGAAGATGTTAGGCATATACTAAAAAAACCAGCGTATTATGCTAGATTCGACCAGATAAATAAGATTAGAGAGATAGATTGTCGTACTGATGGTTTCAAAATGACATTTTTCCCCCGTACTATAAGAGAACAGAATAGGCAGCATAGTAAAGGGATAGGTAGGTGAAATATATTATAGTAGTCTGTAGTGCCTGATTCATGTATTAACCCGTTAAATACTATAGATACTAACAATCGCATGATACCCTATAATAGCTTGTTTGCATGTTAGTAGTGCATGCTTGGTGTTCTTCAACCCCTGCCACACACCGTCGCGGTGGCTTGCAGGGTATCGTGTAGATGTAGATATAGAGAAAAATCTCACGACTGTATAGTAGTACTCTCTCCGAGTGGCAAAGGTGCCGAGGTGTCCACAGGAAAACGCCCCGCTTTTTTTGTCCTTTCTCATATTAGCCTTGAAGTTCTTTTCATATGGTACTTAAATCTACATCTGCATAATACCCTTCACGCCACCATAAAGGTGTGTGGCAGAGGGTGAATTCACACAAAAGCATGCATTAAATATCATGCATGAAAAAGGATTGGTAAATGTATACTAGTCTAAACTTCACAATGTAAGAAAGATAAAAATAGCATACAAAATCATCCTCTTAGTTGGATTAGCTTAAAAGTCTTATACCAACATGCAATACATGCTACCCATTGATACACTCATATTTATGCTACCGGATATATTTAAAGTAATTCATATCCCTAATTATATGAGGAAAAAGTACATTTTGAAGCTGTCGCGACAGATTCAAACCGAACCGACATGTCGGTTCTGCAATCAATCTCTCTAATTTTGTGATTATGGTCCAGTCTGCCCGTGTAAGTTGGAGTTTGCAAAATATTTGTAGCATCATCAGTGAGAGTATTATCTTGGAATTTAATCAAGAGATTAAGTCTAGTAAGTACCTACTCTTTCCACTGCGCCAACCCGACCCTATACCCCCAAATAGTAGTACGTACTAAGAGCTAATCATCAATGTTCTAGAAACTTTTGTAGGTGTGTTGATATGTTCTGCTTGTTTTATCCTCTAACTCTCGCCTTATTTGATTATCAGTCAGTAATTATTATTTTAGAAAATTACTTAAATCTTCGTACCTTCCACCTGACTATGCTGCATCCAGAACTTGTAGCCCAAAGAATACAGGATAAAATTTTATATAGTTTACACGTTCACTTTAGGACTAGGCTTGATTAAATTGATGATATAGCCAATGGTGAACTATTTAAGATATAACTAATGGCGTTTTAATAATAATATTGTAGATGTATCTGAATGTGGAATATTGAATGCATATCTGCTTGTGCTTTATCACAATTATTACTGATTTAACCAGTTCCCTACCTTGAATAGCTAATAATTAGTGTTATACTAGATTTGACCAGATAAATAAGATTAAAATGATAAGATAGTCATACCATTAGATTCAAGATGTAATTTTTCCTGCATACTGTAAGAGAACACAATGGGCAGCATTGCAAAGGGATAGTTAGGTTTTTGCAAGTTGATACCTATGAATTGAAGGATTGAATATTGATATTGGTGAGACAAAAGTAAATAAAATGCCAAGTGATGTAGTAAATTCTGTTTATTAAGGTAAGGGGTAGGTGAAACATTGTTAGAGTCTATAGTCCATAGAGCCTTATTCATGTATAAACATTACTATGTTTCGTACTCGCTAGCGCTTATGGTGTTATATAAGGTGCATTCGGTTATTGTTCACCCCTGCCGTCACTATTGAGAGGCCTTCCTTTGAACTCCGTACATGTCGATAATGTATCGTGTCAAAGCGTTTATAAACAGAATTTTCTATATCACTCAGCACTTTATTTACTATTGCCTCTCCAATATCCATATTCAATCCTGCAATTCATAGGTACCAACTTACAACAACACTCCTCTCACATAACTATGGCGATACAAACCAACAATAGACTTTATAGACTCTATAGACTAGAATTTATAAAAAGAGTACTTGGGAAATGTGATGAGAAGACAAAAGAGCGATGAGACTCTTCACTAGTTAGGCCCCACCTTGAGTATGCAGCCAGTGTATGGGATCCTAATGAATTAGGTTTGATCAGAGAACTAGACAGTGTGCAGCGTAGAACAACTTGGTTCGTTAAAAGGTTTACGATAGGTTGAGTAAGGTTTCAGAATTAATAAAAGAATTAGGGTGGGAATCGTTATCAGAGCGTAGGTTAAAGTACAGATTAAATCTATTAGAGAAATTTCAATCCGATATCTTTACTGAAGATGTTAGGCATATATTAACAAGACTAGCAGATTATGCTAGATTCGACGAGATAAATAAGATTAGAAAGATAGATTGTCGTATTGATAGATTCAAAATGGCATTTTTCCCCCGTACTATAAGAGAACACAATAGGCAGCATAGCAAAGGGATAGGTAGGGGAAATATTTTAGAGTATTCTGTAGTGCATGATGCATGTATTACTAGCTTAAATACTATAGATACTAATAATCTAGTTATAGTAGCTTGTTTGCATGTCAGTAGTGCATGCTTGGTGATCTTCACCCCCTGCCACACAAATTCACGGTGGCTTGCAGGGAGTCGTGTATATGTAGATGTAGACAAAATGAAATACACTCATTGACAAATGGATATGGACAAAAAGTTCATAAAAATGATTGCTGGTTATCTCATAAACATGCAGCAGTTGAAGCACCTCAAAGCATGAGACAAAAAATTCTACGGGTACCACATATCCTTGCATGCATTTGTCCCGAAGCCTAATATTTAAGCCTTGTAAGACCTCATTTGGAATATGCTGCCAGTGTATGCGATGCCTACGAAATTGGTCTAAATAACGATTTTGATCGTGTGCAGCGAAGATCGGCAAGATTTGTAAAGGGACGGTATAATAACCTTACTAGCGTAACCAGTCTATTAAATGAATTAAACTGGGAATCTTTGTCAGATCGCAGGTTGAAATTTAGACTTAATCTCTTAAACAAATTCCAAGACCATATTTTCAGTGGTGATGTTAAAAATATTTTGCGGACCCCAACTTACTATGGTAGACTGAACCATAATCACAAAATTAGAGAAATTGATTGTCAAACTGACAGATTCAAAATGTCATTTTTCCTCGTACTATTAGGGATATGAATAACGGTAAATATATCCAGTACGAGTGTAGCAATGGATAACATTAGTAGCTGCATGTTTGTATAAGGGCCTAAAGCTAACCCAACTAACAGCATGTTTTTGCATGTATACTTTGCTATTTTTATCTTTTTTTAAATAGTTTAGTTTAGAACAGTATACATTTACTAATTCTTTTAAATGCATGATATGTAGTGCAGGTTTGGTGAGAATTCACCCCAGGCCACACACCTTTATGGTGGCTTGCAGGGTATTATGTAGATGTAGATTTCTTGCCGTTTGATATTCCCTTCGAGGAGGTGGAGGGTAGGTGGAGGAGGATGGGAGGGGAGAAGGGCATTCATTCTTTGGGTGCTTGTGATGGGGAGGGCCGAGTCGACCGACAGGGGGAGGAGTCGACGGTAGCCAAGGGAACGGCTCAACAATGCCATTCCAGACACGCCCCCTTTCTGCCCCCAGGCCTGCACACCTCCCCATGACAACGCCACCCCCGCAACCCTCACACCACATGGCTCCCTCAAATGTCCCTCTGCCATTTCGCCGTCTCGCACCATTTCCCATTTTGTCCATTGATCTCTCACCCGACGTGATGAGGAGAGGGGACAAGAGGGGCGGCCTCTTCAAAGGCAAAGATTTGCTTTTAACCAGGAGAGGTTAGCGGTAACCGAGTCATGCCTATCACCCCTCTTTCATTTACCTGCGGTCGGGGGTAGAGTTAGTGTGGTGGCTAGAGTATGGGCTTCCATCTTGATAGCGTGGGTTTGAATATCAGCTATTTGGTTAGACATGTAATACATTTTGAGAGTGCTGAGTATCTTTTTTTTAAATGAAAAAACTTAAGTTTTTTCCAACAATATATTTAAACAAATCTACTGGTTTCGGCCTTCTCAGGCCATTCTCAAGATTACAGTGTTTTGTTTAAACATATTGGTGGGAAATAACTGAGTTTTTTCATTTTTAAAATGAAAACTAACATCCACAATGTAAACTCGCCGACCATTTCTTTTATTTGCTTAGTATCTTGTTGAGAGTATTCCAAGATCAGTAATCTATCCATCGTACGGGACGTTAAACCGCAACCTATTGGTGCAAGTTCCCTTAAGACGGACTTCACTCTATCCTATCCCCGGTCTCTGAAATTCTGCTTCTAATTTTACAACAATAGTGACTCAATAGTGCCAATAACCTTATTTATTGACCACCGAAATCAAATAACTGGTATATACATGTAGTAAGAGTAGCTCACTATCATGAGGTCCCTAGTTCGTACTGAGAGATATGTTTTACAAAAAATCTGGTATTAAACGGTCCTGTGGAGAGCATTTAGATGCAAATTTTGGTGCGTCCGATTGAATTTTTAAACTTTAATTTCAGAAGACGTAAGTAATACTAATGTCATCCAGTTCATCTATTTGTCATTCATATGATGATTTACTATAAGTTGTTTCCATATAGCAGTGCCATTGTTGCTCTTAGCAGATGTCAGTGGTGCATGCATGGCGATCCTCACTCCCTGCCACTCACCCTCGCGGTGGCCGGCGAGGCATTTGGTAGAAGTAGACGAAATTATGACATAAAATTTATAGTGGTAAATAACAGGATTCCCCTCTTGGGAAAAATTAATGTTCGGAAATTTTTCCAATCGAGATGATAAAGCATAGGTCTCTTGGGTTATTGATTCCGCTATAAAATCCAGATAAATACTGTTTACTCTCCATTTAATTATAATTAATTCACTATTAGTTGCATGCTACTTTGTAGAAGTTTAACTAACACCTGTGAAACATTGTGCTTTCTTTAATTTCAACTTTTTTAATCTCACGCGGATTTCCTCCTAATTTTACCATAGATTTTGCCTAATTTCATGCGTTCCAATTAGCATTTACTTCCCCTCTCTTCCGCATAATTCTTTCTTATATAATGGTTTGGTATTTGTTTACTTGATGCAACCATCCAAACCACTTTATTATTGCTTCACCCATCAGCTTCCTCATTTCTCCATACCCTGAAAACCGTAATTTGATGCCATATCTACCTATTTTATTTTATCCATTCTTCTCCAAGCCAAAAGTTTTAAGAACTCGGTCTGGAGAATCAGGTTGGTGTGGTAACAAGATGGCTGGGATCCTATCTCCAAGGCCCAGGGTCTAACTCTAACAATGATAATTGTTTCCGTGCTATACTGGTCCTTTCTTAAGTGTGGAGTGGATACACATAGCCCATATATGAATATCAGTATATCATGGAATAGTTTGGCATGGTAGCTAGAATAGGTTGCTGTATCAATGGATAGCATAGGCATGAATCATAGGAACTGACCGTCAAAATGTCCTTTTTTCCTCGTAGAATTAGGGACATGAATAGCGGTAAATATATCCAATACGAGTGTAGCAATGGAGAGCATAGGTAGCTGCATGTTGGTATAAGTTGGTTGGTATAAGCTATCCCAACTAACAGAATTATATTGCATGCTTGCTTTCATAATTTGAATTATTTTTAATTAAAGGTTGGACTAGTTTATTATTACTAATCCTTTTGTATACAGATATGTAGTGTATGTTTGGTGAGAATTCACCCCCTGGCACACACCTTTATGGTAGGTCGAAGGGTATTATGTAGATGTAGGATACTGGCTTCCAATCCCGAAGACCACAGTGCGAAACCTGACAGTGGCAGAGTTTCGATTGCTTAAAACAATCCTCTATTTGAGTTTTATATCGGGAGCACTTCCAAGTCTGTCGAATGGGATGCTAAACCGTGGACCTCTAGGCGATATGTTTTAAGAACAGGCTAATACCTCGATTTATTTCCACCTTCCCTTTGCTCCCTAAATTACTGCTCTTTCCAAAATACCCACGTATCGTTTGATTTTACAAGAGTATCGTAATGGTTTAACGCCTTGAGGAGAACAACCATCTTGTTGTTATTTGGTTTGATATGAAAATATTAAAAAAATATATAAAAAAATTACCTCATTTGGAATATGCTGCCAGTATATGGGATCCCTATGCAATCGGTCTAAATAATGAACTTGGACATGTGCAGTGAAGATCGGCAAGGTTTGTCAAGGGACGGTACTATAACTATAAGTACTAGCGTAACCAGTCTATTAAATGAATTAAAATGGGAATCATTTTCCGATCGCAGGTTGAAATTTAGACTTAATCTCCTAAATAAAGTCCAAGATAATATTTTTATTGCTGATATTAAAAATATTTTGTGAACCCCAACTTACTATGGTAGACTGGACCATAATCACAACATTAGAGAAATTGATTGCCAAACTGACAGATTCTAAATATCCTTATTTCCTCGTACAATTAGGGTTATGAAAAGCGGTAATAGCATAAATACGAGTGTATCAATGGATAGCATAAATAGTCGCATGTTGGTACAAGAACTTTAACCTAATCCAGCTAACAGCATGTTTTTGTATGCTTGATTTGCTATTTTTATATTTCTTAACTTGTGAAGTTTAGACTGGTAGGGGAAGGTTGCCGAAATTGGACCATTGCCTAAATTGGACCGCATAAGTATTTACCCCCCTATGTGTATATCAAGCAGTTGAGGTGGCAGTACTAGGTGGTGACACCATCGAGGTCACGTGATTAGACGGTCAGGGAGTTGGAGTCATTTTTCCGGTGTGGATGGTCGTAAGCGTGATTTGATTGTTTGTGCCATAACTATTTACCCTCAGTACGTAAGCTGCTGTCTTAAGTAAAAGTAAGTAATCGCTCTTTCTATGGAACACTTTTAACCCGAATTATGTTAGCTACTAACGATATACTGCATATGAGTGTGAAACCTCGTGTGTTCGTCTGGCACCATTATTATTATGACAGGAACCTGTTGCCTAAGTTGGACCATCGAGTGTTCCCTAAGTTGGACCGGTCCATTATGGGAGACTAATGAATGATGTAATTGGCAAATTAATTACTTTTTAATAATATCAATTTTACTTTCACAATAAATATCTAACATATTTGGGTGAATGTCTGCATAGGTTTTCATGATGGAAAAAAGGGGTACGTAGGGGAAATGGGACGAAAAACATTAGCAGATGGCTGTGGCAACATACAAGAAGGGTGACTATGGATTCAACGAATGTGCCCGTGTGTATGGAGTGCCTAAAGCTACAGTAAAGAGACACGCTGATGGTAAGAACATTTTTTCGAATGCAGTTACATCCTACGGTAGGCAAGCAACCTTTACTGCGGAGATGGAAAAGGTTCTCGCCGAACACATTCTCCTGTTTGAGGAGAGATTTTTTGGGTATTCAATCAAAGACATCCGAAAGCTAGCCTTCGACATAGCAGAAAAACACGCATTGCCCCCACAACTTTAACGGCAAGCACCAAGTTGGAGCTATTATGAGCGGGGAACGGGGCGAGAACACGACGCGACAGTAGTGAGTGCTGCCAATGCAGCGGGATTCTTCATACCACCTAGCTATGATAATTTTCAAAAGAAAAAGGAAGTCACAGGAGCTTGAAATGGGTGCCCCACTAGGTAGCGTGATAGAGATTTCGGACACTGGATATTGTATTGGACACTGGAAATGTTCAGAATTGTTTGTATCATGGCTCAAGCATTTCAAAAGGCATGTGATTTGCAGTATTGAATCACCTGTACTTCTACTACTAGATGGTCACACCACACACAGCAGAAATCTGGAGGCAATCGAGTATGCTCGAGATAATGACATCATTATGTTGCAGTTTCCAGGCCATACAACCGATTGCAGGCACTTGATGTAGCATTTTTGCGCCCCTTCAAATATACTTCAACCAAGCACAAGAGAAATGGTTGCGTCAAAACGTGGGAAAAACCATCTCGCAATATCAGATATCTGGAATCATAAAGGAAGCTTATGGAAGAGCAACATCTGTAGGGACAGCGAAGAGTGCCTTCCGAGCGGCTGGAATCTGGCCCGTTGATAGAAATGTTTTCTCTGATCACCATTTCGTGCCATCAGAAAAGTTAGCCGTCGATGAAATGTGGATGATGAGCCTACTTCTAGCAAAGGTCTCAAGCGTACCTATGAACGCTATTCACAGGGCGACACTAGTGGTGATGGCAGTAGAGGAACTAAAAAGTTTAAGAAGACCCTAAATGAATTGTCCCATCTACCAAAAGCATCAAAATTACTGGCTAATCGAGGAAAAGGGACAAAGAACAATGTGCAATTTTAATTACGAGCAGCTGTTACAAACTGAAATTAGAGCAGTGTAAAATTCAAACGGAAAAGGTTAAACCGATGAAGAGAAGGTTGGTTTCCGATGAACAGAGTGACGATCACTATGAAGCTGATTCAAGCTGGTTTAGTGTTGCGCCGTAAAGGAAGAAGACATGATCCAGTGTAGGAGTTGCAGATCATACACGATGTGCCAAAGTGCAACCCAGCATAAAAAAATATTTTTGTAAAGACTGCTGTTAGACCTTTTTGTAATGATATTAATCACTTGTTTGTTTTTAAACTTTCAAAAAATTTGTCTTTACACTTTTAATTAATTTGCTGTGCCCCTTTTAATTCAAAATTATGTAATTATTAATTTTGTTTTTATGAAAATTTCAACGTGATTTTCTACTACTGCGAAGATAGCGTTTTTTTTAATGCAGGCAGGCAACAATGATGGCAGATGGTGCCCTTCTTTTGAAGTGAACTTTTTCTGTAGCGCAGTTGCCGTTAAGTATTTATTTAAGCTTGAAATGTTTAATTTATCAAGTATTAGCCAATTTTAATGCAATTACAGAAATTTTGTCCAATAATCTTGTTATTAATTTTAAATACTTTATTAAAAAAATAACGTTATTTGGTAATTTTTGTTGTATATAGTTCTTTCAATGAGTGTTATTTTTAATATTATGGTCACATTTCTGCATACTTAAATGATTTTAAATTTTTACTAAAACCCAAATGATCAGTCGGCTTAATAAAAGTGTTCATTAAAGTATTTTTCATTACCATTAAACATTATTATACACCTTATCAATTGATAGGCTATTATTAAAAATGTTTACGTAGTGAAAGAATTAAAGAACTTTGTTTTAGTTCACAGAATTTTTATGATACGACTAGTTTCGAGGCATAGGCGTCATTAACATGCACAAAATTTGCAATTCATTTTCAGTGTTATTTATACTCGAAATAAGGGGGGGATATGGGAAACGTGAGGGGAAAGGAATAGGGAAGGGTGGTGGTATGGCGAGGCAGGAGTTAGTTGCATTCTGTGAAGAGTGGTGTGAGGGTGATGGGTTAGTGGAAAGGCACACATCGGGGATTAAAACAGCTTCTCCTTACTGGCTAGGGAAGAGTATTTAGTGTGATGAGTTACATTGTTTTTAGAAAGTTTGAACTCACACAATGTAACTCTCCTCACAACAAACGCTACCCTGATAATTAGGGCTCCTCACCCGGTCCAACCTATGAAACTGTGAGTCCAAATTAGGCAACCGGTTTCCCAATTTGGACCATTAGCATTAGTTCGGTTTTTTCCACTTAATTTATCTCGAGAGTAATATATTGCAAATATAAAACTAGTAGATGAAAGGGAAAACTGTGAAGTATGTTACACAGAATTAAAGTTTGTGGTGGAAAAATAATAAGGGAAATATACAAGAAAATAAAAAAATGGTCCAAATTAGGCAACCTTCCCCTATATATTTGCTAATCCTTTTTTATACTGATATGTAAAAGCCATGTTTTTGTGTGAATTCACCCCCTGACACACACCTTTATAGAGGCTTGCAGGGTATTGTGTAGATGTAGATGTATCGATAAAGGCTTTTGCCAAGCAGAACTAATAACACATCCTTTGGAAGGACCTGAGAGCTTCACTGAGAAAGGCTTGTTTAGAGGAATGGGAAACCTCATGGCAATTTATTCAGAACAATAAATTGCGCATTATCAACAGCAGTTCTAGAGCGTGGATGTCAATGATAAGAATCTTTAAAAGAGAGGATGCAGTCATCACCAAGATGCATATTGGGCTCAACACGCTCACCTTCTCAATCCTTTTTACCATTGATAAAGAGCCACCCTGGTGTGATAATTGCCAGTAACCCTTATCCATAAAACTACTGGTATCATAATTCAGAAAATATTCCTATCTGAGGAGAAAATATCAAATCACAGGAGAGATGTACGATATTTTATGCAATGACTAGTCTAAAATAGATGGGCTACTGCTACATTTTAAAGAGAATCGGCTTTTCTCGGCTATTAGTTATTCATCCCTCATTTTTTTCTATTTCTAATTCTTAAGGCCGCTTTACACGATACAATTTTTGTACAATTTCTTGTACAAACGCTTGTATAAACTGAACGAAATTGTATGTTTGTCTGAATGGACTTAGAACAGGTTCTATTTCCCGTTCAGTCATTCAGACAATCGCAAAGGGTTCGTACAATTTGCCGCTTTACACGGTACAATTTCCTCATACAAGAGTTTGTACAAGAAATAGTACAAAAATTGTATCGTGTAAAGCAGTCTTTATTATATGCCGGGATTGTTTTCTGTAATTCTTTAATTTTATTTTTATGCAGCCTTTTGGAAGGTGCAAAATGACCGTTGCCGTTTATGAACCTCAAAAATAAAATACTACTATTAACAACACGCTAATGGATGCTAGCTTTACTTTTTACATCTTTCTTATATTACTATAAGTTAACTGAAATACACCAGCGTGGTACGCTAGATTTGACCAGATAAATAGATTAAAGAGATCGATTGTCGTACTGGTAGATTCAAAATGTCATTTTTCCCCCGTACTGTAAGAGAACAGAATAGGCAGCATAGCAAAGGGATAGGTTAAAGAAATATTTTAGAGCAGTGTATTGTGCATGATGCATGTATTAACAACCAATACATTAATTACTATGTGGATACTAACAATCTAGTTGCCTGAGACCCAATAGTAGCATGTTGGTATGTCTATAGCGCATGTTGGTGATATTCACCCCCTGCCACACAGCCTCGCGGTGGCTTGCAGGGTAACGCGTAGATGTAGATAAACTGAAATATAGCTATTATTTCTCATTATGCATGGTAGGTAGTGCATGTCTCGTGAAGATTTACCCCCTGCCACAGGCCATTATGGTATCTTGAGGGTATTATGTAGATGTTGTCATTAATGGAGAAATTACATAAGCTGACTGTCTCCTTCTTTTATAATAACCACAAACGCACCATTCCTATTTCAACCTTCTTTCCACGAAGCCGAGGTTTTGCCACACGACTGGCTCTAGATCAAACTCAGCAAGAAACAATTATTTAGTGTCTTTGCCAAAGTTTCCTGTCATTAAAAATAAAACGATAAAACTGGAGCAGCAGAACTCATGTCGTGACCCCATTCCCGAAAATCGCACCAATATCTCGGAATGAAAGGCACCCGGTTGATTATCACGGTGGCAAACTCCCAAGGAAGAATTACGGCGTTGGGAAGAGAAAAGGAAGTAGCGAAAGGCAAGGCGCCGTGTTTTGAAAGGGATGGGAGGGTTGGGCGCGACCTTGGGACTCGATCGGAGCGAGGGAGTATCCCGAGTCGGACCGATTTAACCGTCGAAACATTAATCTCAGGGAATGATAAACAATTTTACGGCACCCCCAAATGGCTTGAGTCTAAATATAGTCCGACTTCTTTCTCATTTTGCTTTGCTGCCTCGATCGAACAGCAAACAGCGTTACCAACTCCTCAAGGGTAAAACTGTGGTGGGTCTGTTTCAGCAAATTGCGAGAAATTTAAAGGTAAATCTTATTACAACTACCTACTCCTTAATAGCCATTCCTCCTTAAAAGCAACGTGATCATACTCCACGTTTAAAATATCGTTTTTCCAAATGAGTCTAGGTCAACCTAAATATTTAATCTTGAATGATTTTTAAATAGATGGATGGGATGGATTAATGTGAATGCATAGAGGATATTACAGTACCTCTAAAGTGCTAACTGAATTAAAGCAGTATAATTTATGCTTTTCTAGATTATAGACTAGCACTTCAGCCTACTACCCGTTAGATTATTTTAAGGGAGTGAGTTATTGTGGGTGCTAGATTACTGGTTTCTCATCCCAACAGCCTGGGTTCGTAGGTACCCAGGGAGTGGCAGAGATTTTTAATTTGCATACCTTTTCCTACTTGCAATATGCTAAACACCTCAGGTTCAGTTCTCTGCCCGTCAAATCTAACGTTAAACCGTGGTTAATTTATCTTTAAGAGTGCCAATGAAGAGTTTGTCTACACTCCTTTACTCTATAAACCAAGACTTTTTCTAAATCCCAGCGTATCACCTATGGTCTAAAATAATTCATTTTTCAGTTTCCCATAGTAGCACACAAGAAGGTACTAGTGTCTTTGTTGCTTATTGATGTTACTAGGGGAGACAGAAAACTTTATTTAAATTGGAAAACTTTGACTTAATTTGGACCATCAGTGATAGGCTGAGATTTAGAAACAGTCTTGGCTTATAGACTGGAGAAAATGTAGAGTGACAGTAAGCAAAAAGGAAACTGGTACCCACTAGTTTGCCGTGAGGAAATTTTTTCAATTAGTAGAGTTCAATCTTAAGTCCGTCGGTTGGGACGTTAAATATTAGACACGTTGGCGCCTTTCGTTAGGAACTGGATAATACTGATGCTGGGTGCCGATGCTCCAACCTTCATTCGTTTACCTATCTTGAATGATGCAAATGACGTGGCTATTTGTCGCTTCTCCCTAATTATTACCCACCATCATCACTGAACGATCCTAAGATGGGATTGACACAGCTCTACACTTGATTATCCTATCTGCTGGCCACTTCATATTAGCAATTCTTCTCTCTCAAATCCTTTAAAATTTTTCCAAATATTTTACCATTGACCTGCCTTTTCCATTCTTCCTGTTCACTTCTCCCTCGATAATTGTCGTCATCAGGCCATCGCGTATTGAGATATAGTTCATTATGTCTTCTTTTTAATGTTTCCAGCAGACTTCTATTTTCACTCATTCTTTTTAAGACTTCTTCGTTTGTCACTTGGTTCATCCATATTTTTCATCATTCTTCAGTAGCACCACATTTCGCCAACAGTAGTTTCACCACCGTAACTATTGCTGCGATTGTTCTACTACTTAGTGTTAGAGGGTTTAAAAACACATCATTCCGGTACACAGTAAAGTAAATACAATTCTTCCATTTCGGGAGACTTCTGTCTAAACTCGGAAAGTTGGTAATCCTAACCAGCACCCTCCCAGGAGAACCTCCACCCCCCTCCACCCACCCCACTTCCCTCCCTATCCCTTCGACGAATTCATCCCTCCCTACCTCCCCCTACCTCCCCATTCTCTTCCCCTCCCATCCTCTCGAGCCACCCCACAACCTCTCGTAGTCCCTCCATGCCAAGCCGTCACATAATTCATTATTTTTCCCTTTCCCGCACCGAAAGAAAAAAAAATATATATATAAAGGTGTATTCGGTCCTGAAACCGTACCTGGCAGGGAAAAGGAGCCGCTTCCAACCACACCACTCCTCGCCCTTGGTCTAAAACCACTACTGCTCCATCACCCGCGATAACCTCTGACGATGATTTTCCCGGACAAACTTGGACGAAGAGGGCGGCCCAACTCCTGACACATTTTTCTCCGCATTCGGATGCCCCGATCCAGGCTAGACCTGGAAATCCTTGGGTTCCCTTTTTTGTACCCCGTATAAAGTTGTCCGGAAACTCTGTTCGTGGATACCTGATACAATTTGGTGAGAGATATTATCTGCAGCACGACGGATGAACGGAGGAACATGACTGTTTGGGGCTTGCTTGCGTTTGGAGGTTCAAGGAAATACAATGGGCCCACGCTACGATGGCTTCTGAAGGTAGATAACGATGATTTCATGATCATCGGCTTTCACTTACATTGATCCATCTGATTGGTTAAAAGAAATAGCCACCTTGACAGGGATCGTAGCCTTTTTGTAAAATAACAGTGCTGCGATTTAAGTCCAATTTATGCTTGGCGGAAATTGGTGAAAATAGAATTAGAATAAATTTTGGTGTCAACTTTTTTATTACCTATTTTAAATTATGTTTTATTTAATAAAATTTTTTATCAAGCAAAATACGGTTACTGGAGCCACAATTTTTCCTACGTCTATTTTCAAGATCATAGAGCTCATTTATTTGATCACAATACAATAGGCAGCTTAAGCGAGCTATGTGTATATATAATAATGATATTATTAATTTGGGCACAGTTCAAAGTCTGAGGCTTTACTTTGTGGAACCACTCGATTGGAAATGAAAAACCGCGATTTTAAAAATTTTAGGAATTAAAAAAAAACACATTTAAAAAAAAGGTTGTTTTTCATTTCCTATTAATTTGGGCTTGATGTGATCGGATTGACGTTAAGGCTAGCATACTGGCCCTCCTATTCAAGCGCACGGGTTTGAATCCTGGCAGTGCCAGAGAGTTTTCATTAATATTAGTCCTTGTTTGAGTGCCGTATGGAGAGCACTACTTTTGTCGGCATTACTATTAAGAGTGCACTAATGTCAACGCACGGTTTCTTTCCAATTTTCCTCCACTACTGGGAAGATCTCTAAGAGCACCCATTTACCCACCCGATCGTAATTAGCGAGAAGGATCTGATTTGTTGGTACCCGAATAACTTCTATTGTGTCTGCGCTTTAAATTATTCAGATATTAGTTTTCATAGTAACCAGATTAGTTATGGTTTTGAAACGTAGTTAGCAGTAGATGGATTTAAAAAGTTCTTAAACTTTGCCCCTCATGCTCGTACACTTGGAATCACTTATTATATCAATTATAGCATTATAGAAGTATGTGTTAGCTTTATGTTTTAAAATCATCCTTCCCAGGAATATAAGTTTCTCGAGTAAAGATTAATAGAAACATATAGGAGTTTGTTTTTGATCAGCATATGCAGTCAACCTTAAAAGAGAATATGATAAAAAAACATTTAAATACCCAAAACCAATTTCCTGATATTACCAGGTTTTTGGCTGCTTCCTGTTGTGGGAAGAATTCTGTAAGTGATCTCCATCACTGCAAAATCTTACGGCCAATAGACATCGGTGAAGCCCTAACCGCAATTTAACTTTCTGCCCATGATGCCCCGTTTGACTTGACGGTTATAGCCGTCGAATCGTGGAACTTGGTGATGAAAATAATTCTAATTAATTTCATGTTCTTTTTTCTGAACGATTCATAGACCTGTGAAAAAATAATTGAGTAATTAATGTCTCAATGAAGGTTGCCCGTAGCTTTCACCTCGGGAGATTAAAGTTTAGTACCCATTCTCAAGTTCTCTGCAAAAAAGACACTAAAAATGTCCAGTATTCCATATGCTGTAGTAAAACTTAAATGTCACTTTAAGAGACATGAATATGTTATTAGTCAAGCGGTTATTCCTCATGAAGCGAGCCTTAGTACCACTATCAGAGTAGATCAAGACTCGTGTGGTTTGAAATAATATTTTTTGCGTGGCATATTCTTAGTGTGAGTGAAAACTGATGGGAGAGACAGATTAACCTGCAAATAATGTTAATTTTCCAGTAGATGTCATTGTAGGTTAAGGATAAATGTTAGAAAGGATGAACTTCGAGGTCAGCTCATCGAGGTCGTTCTTATCCCTTATTCAGCATATCGCCAGCATGGTAATACACCAATTACAATCAAAACCCCTTCTCGCATGACTTCTAGCTAAAAACATCTCTCCGTACCTCTTACATATTACAAAGCACTCCTTCCAAGCTATTTTTTGCTTTAAAATGGCGCTAATATCTAATAAAGACGATAAATGAAAGACGCTAATACAGACGCTAAAATGTCGTTAAAATTGGCTGATAAATAAAACTTGAAGTGGAATTGCGCTATATCATTTCATTTTTACTTGTAGGACGTAAAAAAATTTCTCACTCTATCGATGATTCAACCCGAAGGTTGGTTTAAATAGGTCTAAGTCCCGGACTAAGCCATAGGCGTGTGAATTTCACACATTCAGGGTAGGTGGGCCAGTTTCTTTCCCTGGGCCACCTCGCACTCCGAGGATTTTTCATTCGGGGGCGTCCAAAAACTTCACCCGGATTTGAACCCGGGACCCTTCGATCATTATCCAAGCACTACCCACTAGGCCACCACGCTCCTCATTTCCAAAAAATTTCTACAAAGTACTAATCGCCTGATTCGATCAATTTAATTGATATTTTCTGAACTACTTGTTATATGGGCTGAAGCAGGAACCCTATTTCACCTTTTATAATATTATGAAGCATTGCTATGTATTACTCTTCACACAGATTTCATCTCACGGTCATTATTAAAGGAAAGCAACCTCAGGTGTGTACCTATCAGGATCAATATACGATCACTGCTTTTCCCCGAACATATTTCTGCATTGACATAGCGTGATCCCTACTTGCGTGGATGGATTCAACGTGGGAGTCCACAGCCTGGCTACACTTACGATCCACCGATGCGAATTACACTCAAACGGTTGGACGTAATCCCACATTAACCAGATGGTCCAGGTGTATTCACTGCCGTTCGAGGTCGAGAGGGAATCCCGCATGACGATCGACTACAATCTAGACAGCCCATCGGATCCTGGCCATGTTGTTTTTCATTAGCGATGCACTGCTGAAACTCGATTCTTGGTGAGGTAAAAATGTTTCCTCTCGATCTCACCGATTTCTCCGAATCTTCTTGGCTCAAAAACCTCGGCATTCCTTTCAAATTTCTCGCGCAAAATGAATTACACCTGGATCCGATGTTCGAGATAGGCCACCAGACTCGATGTTATGGATCGTTGCGGTGGGAGGACGACAAGACGTGGGGAAACAGATCCCATCTTTGAGGGGTAGCCGGAGAATTCCGGTGATAATTCTAAAATAAAAACGAATAGATAAAGTTACGTGTACACGCGCGGGTTCCAGTGGCGCTGGAGCAGATTAACATTCCTCCCTTGAATTCCAAGTTCCTATAGCCCGATACATATATTTCCGCACTCCAAGATTTAGGCTTGATAGCTTTCCTTCAGTGCAACGCATAAACATATAGTGAGGGTAAGATTTCAGGAACCTATAGGCATATAATGATGACGATCAAATAGAAGAGTGAATTAGTACCTAAGTGGACGTTTCTGAGAGGGATGAAAATAGAAGGGATCTAATGAAAATACCTTTACCTGGAGTCTGGGTGGCAACATATTGCCACAAATATAAATTAAGAACACACAGATAAGAAATTAATTTCCATAATAATATTGAAATGTAACGACGCTTTACTTTCAATATATTTTTCCTTGAAGTCTGACAAAAGTTTTAAATTAAAACTTAGAAAAACAAGTTTAATTACTCTAATTTCATTATCAAAAGAAGATGTGTCAACCAAACATGTTGTTTATCGAAAGATGGTAAAGTGATGATACATCCGCCAAGAAAAAAATTGATCGGGAGAGTGGCAAAGTAGATTTACGTACATGAGGAAATAATTAAGGATGTTGTAAAGATACACTTGGAATAAGAACTGGTGGATGTATGAGAGAATAATTAAAATGGCATAAAGAGGTTAGCCAATGGAAAAATCGAGTGGTGAACTGCCTCAAATGAATCTTAATATTGAAGACTTCTGATGATGATGATGGCGAATATTTCGGCAAAATTAATGGAATAAAAATTATTTTTCATATTGATTTCCTTCATCATTGCTTAAGGCTAGAACTGTCACTCGTAAACAAGGAGTAACTTTACTACCATAAATTTCTGGAACATTGTAACTCAGGGATAGCAACCGGCTTAAACCAGGACTGAAAGTATTTAAATTGTGGCATAAAATGAGAATGATGACGATAGAATGGATACATCGAGTAAGGTAATGGAGAGAATCTAATGAGTGTAAGAGAATGAGGAAATTTCTTGATATTTATCAAGCGAATACGGAGCAGTCTTAATGGACATACCTGTAGACGTGATGGTCTAAATAAGGCAGTCGTAATTGCCACAAGAATAGTGTACTGGGAGAATTGCTGACATAGACGGAGGATGAGGTATTGGAATCAAGGAAGGAGTAATGCAGGTGGGAATAAATTTATCAGTGCGACAAGGGTAGCTGACCTTGAGGAGGTTTTGCCAAAACAATATTACTACCGATGACTAGATATAATAGAAAAAAGCGAGATATGCCTATAACAGTAAAACTTCATTTGGTAGGTTTGGATAAAAACCGGAAGCAACCTTACCATGATCAACATCACCATGGGTCAACATTCCATAGGTTGGTTTATCGCAGCTCTCAATTCAATTCTCCTATCATGGAGACAATCAAAGATGGAAGTGAAATCCAACAGGATGATATGGGATACTCAACTTTAAGAACAGAATTTGACGCAGTATTAAAGCTAGATGAGAGGAGTAGATTTTTTAAATTTATGTAATATTCCTTTAATATTTGCTTTATGATAGTTCTTTCCTACCACGGTATTTATTCTCGGTGCCTTGGTAGCAAAGGACGACAGGATAAATTAAGCTTCTGGAATTGACGATGTTTTTATTGAGCTAGTTAAAAATATAGGGGAGAAGACATAATTTCAAATAAATGTAAATCCAAATGCCTTAAAGTTATTGAAAAGACATCTAATTAAAAATAGAACGTAAAAAAGGGGAGTTCTTGGAGGCGGATAATTAGTATACAGAGAAAGAAAGGACACAAGAGAAGCAATGTTGACCCTTAAGATTTTGATAGAGAATAAATTGAGAAGATGAGACTGATGGCTGCCTACCCAACAGCATAAATGTGGTCCACAAAACTAAATTGTTAAAACAAATTGTTTTAGAGCTTGAAATTATAGCCAAAACCTTTATTATTCCAAAAATATATGGTAATAACGTAGGTAAGGGTAATCCATGGCTCTTTACTATTCTTGGCGATAAAAATCAAAATCTCCTTATTATGTGTAGAATGGACAAAACTGCTGCAAAATAATCTGCAGATTGCTGACGAGAGAAGAAAACAGTGACGTGTGTGCCTTTTTTGTGAAGTTGAAACATGATTCTTTCACCAATCCCGTCCATTGCAAAGTTTCGCGAATCTTCTTGAGTCGACATTCAGCATTGATATTCTTGGTTGCCATCTCGCATCGTAATATGAGCTTAGTTCTTTTTCTCTTTACCCTATCGGCAGTCAAACAAACCGAGCCTACCACCCACTTACTCGGAACCATCCTGACTGGGAAACATTATCCTCCTATTCTCTGTTTCTCCCCCCCCCGCCCCCCCACCGCCTTATGCCCCCCCGGAGATGGCCGCATAGCTTCCCGTATTCCCTTCCTTGTCCCTCTTCGAGAGCGACGACCACTTGAGGTGATGGATGACCCTTCTCCAAGAATCCACAGGTAGTGTACCCGCTCACAGGATTCCCGAAAAACACGAAGTGGGACCGGCGGAGAGGGGGGTGAGGGAGGGTAGGTAGGTCGAGTAGTGGAGGCTCTTTGGACCATCAGTGAGAAGTTGGGGAGGCTTTGAGTAGGTGCCCAAGAGGTGCAATGCAAAGGCAAACACTGGAGGGCCATATTCAGAATCCCAACTACAGTCTCGCCTCCACTGTTGATGCCTTAAAGGAGGCTCCACCGAATTACGAAGTACATCTACATCTATATAATACCCTGCAAGCCACCATAAAGGTGTGTGGCAGGGGGTGAACTCTCACTAAACATGCACTACATATCATGCATAAAAAAAGGATTAGTACTTGTTTAGGTACTGTTCAAAACTACGCTATTTAAAACAAGATAAAAATAGCAAAGCATACATGCAAAATCATGCCGTTAGTTGGGTTAGCTATAAGTGCTTATACCAACATGCAGCTACCAAATTTATCCATTGCTACAATCGTACTGGATATATTGACGGTTATTCATATCCCTAATAGTACGAGGAAAAAAGGACATTTTGAATCTGTCAGTTCCGCAATCAATATCTCTAATTCTGTGATTATGGTCCAGTCAACCATAGTAAGTTGGGGTTCGCAAAATATTTTTAATACCATCACCGAAAATATTGTCTTGGAATTTGTTTAAGAGATTAAGTCTTAATTTCAATCTGCGATCTTACAATGACTCCCAATTTAATTCATTTAATAGACTGGTTACACTAGTAAGGTTATCATACCGTCGCTTTACAAATCTTGCCGATCTTCGCTGCACACGTTCAAGTTCAAGTAGATGTCATTTTTGTGATAATTTCAGGATACATCATTTTTTGGCCCTCTATGGATTGGCAATAAAATAATTAGGCTTTTCCATCATATATTTGAAGAAAAAAGAAGCTGAAAATCAGCTATTTTATACGTGGTTATATGGCAGAGCATGGATGGCTCTAGCAGTAAAATTTGCAGATTAATAATGCAAAGAGAAATGTCGTTTTGACGAAAAACTAATATAAGATGCACAGTTTTATGTAGAGTTTAGCATTTTGAAATAGTGCTTACCTTACCACACTTGTTTAATTGATATTAATAAATGTTTGCTCGAAAAAAATAAAATCCTTAGTTACATGAAAGTGGTGCCACAGTAAATTGTTATCATTGGCAACGGTACTTGTGACGGAACGTGCTTACAATCCTATTAACTAACTTAATTTAGGAATATTCCTTACCGAGGTCCCTCTCATATTTTTTATGTAATTTAAATATTTCAATGGTTATTGACATGGTGAAATTAATACCAATGCTTCCAAATGGTAGCAGCGTCATTGTTGCCAAACAATTTTCAAAAATATGAATATCATTAACATTCAAAACAAAGAGTTGTTTTTCAAGGGAATAGTTTAAAACTAAGTGACAAAATATTTATCCTATTTTAGAATACGTATTAGTGGTATTGAGCATGTATTCTCATTTTGTAAATTAAACGTGGCAAAAACGCTTCAATTATAATATATAAATATTATATTATAAATAAATATTAAAATAGGTGGTTTATATATTATACATAAACCACTTACATATGCATTGCCTTGGTCCTGTTTCTGTTTTTATTCCTATCATTTATTATGCTATGTATATTTTTATATGCTATTTATATTTATATATAGTACTGTACTTATCCTGAATACATGCAATTAAAATTTTCAATTGGTGAATACTTCCCCTTTTTTGCTCATTCCGTCCAATAATTATTCCTTTTAACCTCTTTGGCAATCTTGTATTCTTTTGGTAGTGAAGGCTGCTCGGGTGCTCCACCGGGTAATCTCCTCCATGGCTGCCGACGTTTCGGGGTACGAGTCGTACTCCATCATCAGGGCTGAATGTCGTGGCTCGAAAAGTGGCCGCCTTATATAGCGGTGTCGGGGCCTCAAGTTCCCTCTGATTGGTCCTTGGGTTTAGCCGTTTAGCCTATGATTCGATACGTTTAGCCTAATTTTACTTTTTGTCACCATTTTGACCTTTGACACCCTGAGTAACCCTTAAAGGTCAAGGGATGAAAAGAGGGATCTGATGACCTTTCCATCGACATTGGCACCTTTTTAAACCTATGATTTGACACGCTTGTAGCCTGGATTCTCTGTTTCCATCCCTGTGACCTTTGACCTCTGAGTTACCCTTGATGGTCAAGAAATGAAAAGAGAGATCTGAAGACCTTAAAATCCACCTTGTCATCTTTTTAAAGCTATGATTCGAAAGTTTTGTAGCCTTATTTCACCTTTTGTAATCACTGTGACCTTTGACCCCAGAGTTACCCTAGAAGGTCAGGGGATGAAAAGAGGTCTCTTATGACCTTTCCATTGACATTGACACCTTTTTAAACCTATGATTCGACACGTTTGTAGCCTGGATTCATTTTTTCCATCCCTGTGACCTTTGACCTCTGAGTTACCCTTGAAGGTCAAGAGATGAAAAGAGGGATATTAAGACCTTAAATTCGACCTTGGAACCTTTTTAAACCTATGATTCGACAGGTTTGAAGCGGTGATTAATTTTTTTTAACCCCTGTGACCTTGACTGTGACCTTTCAGGGGTCACAGTTGCAATTTCTGACCTCAATAGTACTTTCATCGTGTTCTTCGTGTCCAAAAACCTATTAGTCGAAAGTTTCGCTTAAAAATTCCGTCTTTTTTGTACTTCGAATATTTTAACATTTGGATTTTAGGTTGGACCCTATTTCTGGGGTCAAAAGGTCATATTTTTCATATTTTGCTTAAACTCAACAAAACTTACATCTTTTTTCTAGCCAAGTACCAAATTTCATCCATGTGGCTCGAAAGAAAGTGTCTAAAATTACAGGTTAGAAATGACACACGATCAATGGGACACTCTGTATATGTTCCATGGGACAAATGTCCTAAAGTAATAATTTTATGTATTACCATTATTATTATCATTAAGTCCTAAGGAAATGTTTTTCTTGAAAAATTCCATAGATATACATATTGACTTCAAGAAATGTTTTCTTTTTGTTCAGGGAAATATAAATTTCTACTGGATGGTCTGTTGAGTGTGTCCGTTAATAGAGGTAATGGAAGGAAAAAAGATTCATTCTGTTGTCGGCATCCGTTATTGCGAGTGTTCTCTATTTGGATGAATTAGTTCCACAAGTCTCCGTGTTCTGTTGCCGGGAATCCAAGATCTGTTCGTTTTTAGGAGATATCCGCTATTTGGAGGTGTCCGTTACGGAAGGCTTGACTGAATTTTACATCTGCATCTACATAATACCCTGCAAGGCATCATAGAAGTGTGTCGCAGGGGGTGAATTCTCACCAAACATGCACTACATATCATTCATAAAAAAGGATTAGCATTAATATACTAGTCTTAACTTCACTATTAATAAAATAAAAATAGCTAAGTAATCATGCAAAAACATGCTGTTAGTTGGGTTAACTTCAAGTATTACCACGCTATGAACCGCTTCGAACCATATCAAAGAGAATCTGTACTCCATTTTGCACTCGTAATGGAAATTTTATGATGTGAGCAGTAGAAGTGAAAATGAAGTTGAGATTCTGAATATTGCTCAGCTATTTCCAGAATTTCAACTCATTACTCAGAGTACTCATTACTCACACTGAGAAGTAATACCACCTTTCCGGGTAGAATCTGCACACCATTTGACTCGACGCAGAGATATAGGATGTAAGCAGTAAAAGCGAGACTAGTTGAGATTCTCAATATGGCCCTAAGTCAACCTCATGAGGAATGGTGGAAAGACCGGTGATTTCGGGTGGTGTCTCACTTCGTATTTTGGTTGTCGGAACTTAAAGGTCGATTTCGAAGCCGAAAAGAGATGAAATGTTAGACGGCTTAAAAACCGGTAGAATATATTCTCGTAAACGGGACACCAAGGATTAGAGTAACTCATGAAGCTTGTTTATTTTCATATTTTCCTATTTTGTTTTTCCTCCCTGGAAGCTAGCGATGACATACTAGTATACCATTTATACGGGTGTTCATCTCCGGGCCCGTTGAGATTTTTATCAGCTCAAGTTATTCATCTGACATAAAATTTCGAAAAGCGGCTAACCTCCTTGACTTTTCTTTGATGTAAATATGAATTTGAAATATAAGGTTTATATCTGTTTTAAAACCATCATTCAATCACCAAAAACCTCTGGAATTAAGGGTGAAGTCTTGCTGTAAGGAACGAGAGCATTGTAAACTACTAAAGCCGGAATTTTATAATTCTCCCTTGGTAATTTGGTGCGCAATATTTTTTCTATAAAATAATTTCATTTAAACATACATTATACGCATAGAATAATGCTTAATTTTATTAAAAACCATTTATTAATAATATTTCTTATTTGTAATCCCTTCTAATTAATCTTAAAGATATGATCAATTACAGTAGAATGGAGTTTTTTGATGTTTTTGTGATCTCTGAAAAATGATCTGAATTTGATTTCCTTAGGAAATTATGCATTACATTTAACCCCGTGTTTTTATCGGGAATCAATCAACCAATATAATTATTCCCACGATATGAACACACCTCTAGACATATCATAGCATATATTTAGAAACTAGCCGCTGTGCCTTGCACAATACGCAGTTGTAAGAGCGAACCTCCTTCATTTGCAGAATATATATTGCAGGCGTATTCTAAGTTAGAATATTAATAAGCTCCAGTTTCCTTATGAACTAAGAGATTGTGTTGGTGCTGTGGCTAGATTACTGTCCTTCTATCCCGAGAACCCGCGATTGAATCCCAGCCGAGAAAGATTTTATATTTTATACCAATCGGTATGATAGTGCCTTGCGGAGAGCACTTCAAGTCCAGAACTCCACCCGCTGGATGGGACGCTAAACTATGGAACCTTGTAACTTTTGTAAAAGGCAGACGCCTGAGCCGGTTAGGTCTACACCCTCGTTCGTTTCCTGCTAAATTTCTCTTATAGGCCAAACATTGATCATTTAATCAGTGATCAAGTAAAAATCAGCGATGCCTGTATTAACCCCTCAAATACTCCTGATGCTAACTATCTAGTTGCATGAGACACTTTAGTTGCTTGTTTGCATGTTAATAGCGCATGCTTGGTGATCTTCACCCCCTGACACACACCCTCGCGGTGGCTTGCAGGGTATCATGTAGATGTGGATGTAGATGTTTAAGTATTTGTGTGGTGGGAGAAGGGATCAAGCCAACTGTTACAATGAATTTATAAGAGGCAGGGTGTTGAGTCCAGCATTACGCTGCATTAGTAGATAGATACATTATAAATTCACATCTTGTTTAAAAAAATAATGATAAAAAAATAATTAGTGACTGAGTAGTAGAGAAGATAGTACTGAGAAATAAATGAGGTACATATTTTGAAAGATAATTTGCTCAACAAATTCACGGAAGGGTCTTTTTAACATTGTTGAATAATATAGTGGGATTAGCGTCTTAAAAAATGTAACGGATAGTTATGGGAGTCTCAGAAAAGTTGAAAATCAGTATTGCGTAATGTACCTACGGATATGCCACTTCCAAAGAAGTACCAATCCTTAATTGCTACAATGACCTTTGCCGTTGGTCGCCTCCCCCGAATTACTAATACTTAGGTATACTTAATTGACTCCGTATCCGTAAGATCTGTAGCTTGCATCGACATCTGCATCTACATAATACCCTGCAAGACACCAGAAAAGTGTGTGGCAGGGGGTGAATTCTCACCAAACATGCACCATATATCATGAATAAAAAGGATTAGTATTAATTAACTAGCCTAAACTTCACTATTTTAAAAAGATAAAAATAGCAAAGTAAGCATACAAAAACATGCTGTTAGTTACCTTCAAGTCTTTACACCTGATTGCAGCTACCTATGATATACATTGATTCACTCGTGTTGGACATATTTACCGCCATTATTATCCCTAATTGTACGAGGAAAAAAGGTCATTGTGGATCTGTTAGTTTGGCAAGCAATTTCTTTGATTTTGTGAACACAGACCCGTCTACCATAGTAAGTTGGGGTTCGCAAAATATTTTTAACGTCATCAATGAAAATATTATCTTGGAATTTATTTGGAGATTAATTTTTAAAAATTCAACCTGCGATCTGACAATGATTCACATTTTAATTCATTCAATAGACTGGTTACCCTAATATTATCCTACCGTCCTTTTACAAATCCTGCCAATCTTTGCTGCACACTTTCAAGTTCATCATTAGACCGATTTCGTAGGGATCCCATACACTGGCAGAACATTCCAAATGAGGTCTAAGAACTTACTGGAAAAAAATTACTGGATACTCTCGGAAACTAAGCCTGAAAGAAATCGATGGGCAGAAATCTCACCGAGACGGACGAATGTTCGAGAAACGTGCAGCCCAGGTGGGTGGAAACGTGAAGTGAAGAGACGGATGGGTTTCCGAAGGCGAGGCGATGGAATTCATTTCCGAAGGCCGGTAGCCCGGCCCGTCCATTCCACTGCGAGAGATAAGATTGAGGACCCGCGATAAAAGAGGGCACTGCTTTTGTTTTCCGGTTGTCACAGCCGGGACGCCCATTGTCCCGGAGTGACTCGGGGGATTTGGACTACTGGAGCAGTAGGTAGAGCACGGATGACTTCACGACCTCTCTCTCCCGAAGCAGCAGAAACAAGATTTTCGATGTGTCTTTCGATATTTTCCGCATGAAAAGAACTTTGAGTAATGTCTCTCACTCAGTTAAAACTCTCCCCCTGGAATCAGAGCGTAGCATCCACCGATTCATCTTCTGTGGAGAGAGTACGCATCGTTAAAGTAGCTGATATCTATCTTGAACTTACAAATGGAGAAACAAGTCTTCATGTCGTTGCGTGGGAGACACACGCTTTGTCAGTTAAAATCTGTGAATGCTTGAATATTTGTGAGTGCAAGCTCATTTTTTCGGCAATCGGAACACAGGGATATGATGAAACAGGAGGTAAATGAGTGTATAAAGCGAAAAAAAGAAGCAATTACATTAATTTCATACTGGCAGAATTACACCTTTTTAGCTCGTATTAGATTAATATGCCTATTGCTTACGTTTATGGGTTACGGGCGCAGATAGATTCCCATTTTAGGCCCTATGCTGCGCAGAAAACTAATATATCTCGAAATATTATCCTGAAAGCCATCTTGAGGGTGTGAATCAGAGGGTAGTGAATATTTTAATCACTAACCTGAGTATAAATAAAATTTTTAATATGCGCGACTATCTGTTAGTGATACGGCATGCAATAACAGTGCTACTTAATTAGCAATCACTCATTGACATCATGCTGAACTGGTACTTAGACATAAATTTTTTCCCCAAACCCTTCCGTCTTACTATTTCTCTCTCACATTTTATCAATTTAATTATATTTTTTACATTACATTACATAATTACTCTTACATTACGGTAGGAATTTTGACAATTTTTTTTATTCAGGAGTTTTACTCACTTTAAATTTCTGAATAGGATTTATACCGTAATTTAATATGCGGTCGAATAGTGATAATTTTGTTAGCTCGGTGGTCAGAATAGTAGTTCACGTATCCAAAATAGCATCTGCTCCACTGAAAAGCATTAACACTTATGCAATTATTTTGCTGAAGATACAACGCCACTTTGTGCCTAGTTAAAATGGGGAGTCGTTTCTTGGTTTACTCAAGAATACAAGCTTTGAAGAGCCTGTGTTTCTCATAAAGCTCACCACCCTATTGCAATGTGTGAGGATTCAAAACACACACTTTAGAAGATTCTGGCTTCCCATTACATGGGTCCGGGGTCTAATATAGTAGGTGGAGGAAGTTTATAGCGAAATATCTGTCACGTCTCATGCTTAGCAAATATAGGATACTTCAAAATAACATGTTCTGTCCGTCATATAATACGCTAAATAGTAATACTCTTGGTAAGGTTTATAATTCCACTGACAGATTTCCCTTCCACTTTTTTCCTTTTTCCAATAAATTTTACCTTTATCTCATCTTCCATGTATTTCCAAATTCAATAGCAGAAATTCCACAGAGAAAAAATAATTCAACTTAATTGGGATTCGAACCCGGGCACGCTGATTTCCGACCAGATGCTCAACCATTTGAGGTACATACAAAGGCTTCCTCTTCCACTGTGGACATTATAGAGGCATTAAAGGAACAAGCCAAAGGAACTAGTATCTGGTCATAAATCCGTGGTTCCGGGTTTGGGTCCCGGTCAAGGCGAATGATTTTTATCCTCTGTGGAATTCCTACTATTTGGCATTTTCAGCGGGTGACGCCGTTAAGTCTCGCGACTAGTTTGCAAGCTTTGAATTTAGATTTAAGCTAGCAAATGAGCTCAATTCCCGGTCACCCTCTTAAAAATAAACTATAGCAAGTTTAGAAACAGCTGGCATGGAAGACGATTGATATTTTGACTCGAGATTCTCGGAGTGATATTTTTATCACTTCTGCACTGATATTGCGTCGTAAAACATCTTGAAATGACCTTGCCATAGATATATATTACTGCACCTCTCGCTAAACCTCATCAGGACTCGGGAGGCAAACATGAGCGCACCAGTGCGGAATGATATGTGACGAGGTGGGCGTGGTGGAGACTCGCCCAAGATCCCGTAACTCCCCGGTCCGTGGCATCTCGCTAATGACTGTATTTATGGAGACGGAGGTAAAATATGATCTCGCTTGATGAATGTCCGGCCGCTGGGCTGACGGCAGAGGGACTTCACCCACGTTGGGAGTGCAGGGAGGTGGTAGACTGTTGGGGGCTGGGGGATTACCTTTGTTGCCCCGGTGATGGGGTGTCCGTTCGACCCATCCGTCCGTCTGTCCGTCCGTCCAACTCGGCGGCCGCCCCTGAGTCCCTCATTCCTCCGCCCACCTGGTCAGTAATGCCGCCGCCGGCCGCCGCCTCCGGCAAGCAGACAGGGGAGATCTCGAAGGTGCTTATTAACCGGTGGCCGTGGGAGCCAGGATTTATTCCGTCCATGCTCCGAACTACTCCTCAACCCCTTCCACCAGCCTGCGCATCGCAGCTTCTACCACCCGACCACCTTACTCTTATTTCCATCTTGGAGTTTGCCAAGTTTATGCTGTAAAATATGCATAAAATACTTTTGTTCAAAGAGCGTTGTCATTTTAAATCAAACCTCTACTTTCGCGTGTAATTAAACATAATTTGATAACAAGCTAACCATACAATTAGCAGCTCTAAAGCTTCTACCACCCAACAACCTAACTCCTATTTCCATCTTGGAGTTTGCCAAAATTATGCTGTCAAATATACGTAAAATACTTTCGTTCAATCCTCTCATCAAAAAGCATTGTCATTTTAAATCAAAACCTCTACTTTCGCGTGTAATTAAACATAATTTGATAACAAGCTAACCATACAATTAGCAGCTCTAAAGCTTCTACCACCCAACAACCTAACTCCTATTTCCATCTTGGAGTTTGCCAAGTTTATGCTGTAAAATATACATAAAATACTTTTGTTCAATCCTCTCACCAAAAAGCGTTGTCATTTAAATCAAAACCTCTACTTTCGCGTGTAATTAAACATAATTTGATAACAAGCTAACCATATAATTAGCAGCTCTAAAGCTTCTACCACCCAACAACCTAACTCCTATTTCCAACTTGGAGTTTGCCAAACTTATGCTGTAAAATATACTTAAAATACTTTCGTTCAACCCTCTCATCAAAAAGCATTGTCATTTTAAATCAAACCCTCTACTTTCGCGTGTAATTAAAACATAATTTGATAACAAGCTAACCATGTAATTAGTACAACGGCAATAGCAACTGCGGTGATTTTAAATTACACACCTGTGTAGAGTTTTTTCCCTTGCTTTGCGCCTCCCTCGTTTTCCAATTATTAGGTATTTGGAGCTAAAGATCACACGGTTGTGGGTTTTTCTGAACGCGCACGAAGAAATAATCCTCGGATTTGAACCTAGAGCCCCGAAATGTTTTTCAAACGCTCTATAATATTTTTTGCGCATCCCATAGACATTTTTGGTCACATTACCTTAAAAAGCTGTCGGAAAATAAATAAATCTATGCATAGGGATGAATTCTCTGGAACTAGAGAACTGAATGATGAGAGCCGAAACAGGAATAAGAGTGGTCGAGAACGTTTCCGGAAAATATTCAATGCAATGTAATGTTATAAGGGGACGTATTTAATGGCTGCGGCCATTAGCGCTATCATTGATTCGTAGAGTAAAGAGAGCTGTAAAAACATCAGATGGACGCACTTAGAAGCAATTATATCCAAATATGTAACAATCTGTACTATATGAAATTATGGTTCAGCCGTTACAATTTTTGTTCAATCCTAAGAAAATATAGTAGGTACTCAGAATTAGTTTTGCACGGAAAGGATGTTTATTCTACGGTCTGTGATAAAACTACCTAACACGAGAAGAAACACACCCTTAGGAATGTTATGGTCTCTTACAGGATATGAGACCAAGGAAATCTAGGATAAGTGTGTTAACTAGGGCCCAGGATTAAAATCCCAGAAGCCATAGAGTTCTCAGGAGAATACCCGCAATAACTTCAGTAAAACTTTGAAAAGGTCATTTCATGTTCATTATTGTATCCCATCAGATGGGTATTCAACCATGGAGCCCTTAGTGACTTTCATTCAGGGTAGAGTAAATCCGGCGCCAGGTTTCTCTCCCCCCTTCATCTGCTTGCTAATATAAACCCTCTATCGATCCATTACAATACCAATACCAATCCTTCACTGACTTCAATTGCTACATTTTCACTGCCTTCCTGTACAAAAGCAAAATGAAACTTCACACTGATTGAGCGAATTTTAATTTGCAGAACCTCCACAGCCATAACCTTGGAGAACAACAATCTCAATTCCCCTACGTACCTTAGAATAAAGTTCAACCTCCTCGCAGATGAAACTTCACACTGATGGAGCCAATTTTAATTTGCAGAACCTCCACAGCCATTACCTTGGAAGACAACAATCTCAATTCCCCTTCGTACCTTAGAATAAAGTTCAACCTCCTCGCAACATTAAGCTAAAAAATCACGGTCTCTAGGATCAAGTAGTGCTGAGATAAATTAAACCCTATGATTTTTCATTGGTTACACAAACCACAAATGGGGCCCGCATATGACAAAATCCTTTCGGAATCTGATTTACGAGTGAGGAGGATTGAGCCGCCGCTTCCTGGCCTTTCATCGTTATGAAGTTAACCGTTCCCTGGGTCCCCGAAGTGAGACTGCCGGCTCCCGTTACCGAAATCTATTTCCATCGAAAAGACTCTTAAATGAAAGTCACAGACGAAGCAGTCGTAATTCAAACTGAACGATGACAAGCGGGTAAAGTCAGATTCCCCGTAATGGCACTTTTCCGAAAGAGATGAACTCGAGGTTGTAACGTCCCTCGGTAATATATGACATTTAAATTCCAGTTCCCATTATTATAAAGCTTCCTCTCCATTTCCTCTGGTCGCATGATCGTAAGTTTTTATCCGTTGAAATTTAATTAACACTGAAATGGTTTCCTACCAAAGCTAAAAAATAGGCGGGTACCATCTGATTACCATCTCATAAAACTGTGTGCACATGATTCATTATTACCCCCGTGAACGAATAAGTATTTAAGGTTTATATTCCGAAATTTACGATTAGACCTTTTTCAAAAAGAAAACCATATGTGTTTACTTTCCTCAGTGTGTTCAGAGGCCATTGCGGGGAAATTAAATTGCAAAACATAAAAATCAAAGGCATGGTTCCGGAACAAACACATGAACCTTACTATCAATTAATATGGTGCTTTGGTCTCAATTTACGTCGAGGCATAAATGGGAAAATACCATGGAAATAATAGAGGTTCAACAGGCGTACAAGCTTCTATTATTTTCTACACAACACATAGAATTAATCTACTCGTGTAGTCAAATAAAAGCACTATTCAATGAAGACGAAGCTCATATGAATAGATTAGAATAGTGTCCATTAAGCGAAAATGTTACCACCTTATATTTCATTAATTCCCAATAATCATCTTTACTAAGGGAAGGAATGCTTCATCGAATCATTTTTTCCCGGGACGCGTATCTATTGGACCGTATCGTAAAACTGACGAGATTCTCTAATTTTTGAATTCATTATATCAGCCGTTAAGTTTGAACATTCTGAATCATAGCATTGTTTTGTGGACGCTGTTGTTGCCAAGCGTCAGCGTCATTCAACACCAAAAGTACAACGCTCAGTAGTGCCACGTAAATCTCTCTTTCTTTCTCAGCGATGTCGTAAGATTTCCAGCAAGCTACCAGACTGACTTGGACTTGGTGAATAAACAATGATTCCCAAAAAATTTGGAAGCGAATCACGCCCGATCCTGTCATGCTCATGCTAAATAATTCGTCGAGGAGTACCGATTATGTTCACTCAAAAAAAGAAGACGTATCCCTCAGGGGTACATAAGGGTAGAGCAATGATAAAGATGTCTGGCGTGCAAAAAACAGTAACATTCACGATTATCCCACCTCGCAGTGTGGAGACGGTATATCACTCGGAACTGGCAAAAATATTACTCCAGTATGAAGAAAAATAATTTTTTTTAACGATCATCGTTTTAACGATTTGCACAAAATTTAAAGACCGCACCCCACTATGCAGTTTCACTCCTTTTCATTGTCCCTAATCGTAAAGAATCACAAAAATTGGCTTATTCCCCATCAAAATAGACCTCTTGATTTAGTATTAAGTACTAAATTACAGTAAAAAACCAATGATTGTAACATGATATACAGAGTCAAAAAGTAAATAATGTTGCAGGCAATATAAATGCAACAATAAGGTGAAGTAATGGTCATGACGAATAAAAATGTCGTTGAAAGTAATTAGGTAGACGAACGGAAAGACATCTGTATCAGTAGGAATGGAAGTGTAATTAGGATTAAATTAAACAAATTGGGGGGGCACCTCTGCAACCTTGCTAACTATGAAGCATGATTAGGTAATCGGGCCATTCCCAAGCTCTCGATTCCGTTTGTATCATTACTTTTGTAAATTATACACCATTTATTTCATAGCTTTTATAAATTATGCACCAAGAGCCTGAAAACATACGCATAGTCTTACAGAATTTGTGATATTTTGTATTGATTTCTAATTAATTCATTTTCCTATGTTATACATATTCCCGTAATTTGTTATGCCTATGTGAATTCTACGTTATCCCTGTAATTTGTTGTGCCTATGTTAATGTTAATGCCTATGTAATATGTTGCAGCACATGTAGGAAACGTACATATTCCTCTATAGTGTGTGCAGAGCAAATAGACATTTTTATCAAGAGAAGTATGAAAATAATGGCATATCGTTTCCTTTACGATGGAGCCTCCTCAAGAGAGCTTCAGTAAGGGATGGAGAGAAAGATTGGCGTTTTAATTCGGTGGTGGGAACCTTTCTGGGAGGAATGGGGAGTGGGAGACACCGTCCCAACCACCTCCGCACGGACCTCACCCGGGAGCGACTATCCCTATGTCGCTCCTAAGACCCCTCCTCCAACCCCACATCATCCCCTGGACCCCTCCCACGTCCAACGTTCCCGTGAAACATCCCCGGAGGCACGGGAGTCCCAGAGTGTTCATTTTCCCTCGCCGACGAAGTCTCCCGCTGCGTAGCGGGGGTCCAAGGGTCGGGGAACGGTCGCTTCGTCGGCGGCCTCGGATCTCGGAGATTCGAGAGAATGGTCGACAGCAGTGGTGGCATTTCTCCAAGGAGAGGATTTCCGAGGATTGGAAGGAGACTCTTACTTTTCCCTTCCCACATTTACATCATCTACTTTGGCCTTTCCACTACTCGCTAACCGACCGTCCTAGGTATCACCATAGAATACGATCAGGTTGGAAGTGGTAGTCGCTGATTCGGTAGACTCGACCGAGAGGTCGTTTGCGCCATTTAGGAAAGGCAGGGAATTGGATAAATTTAGGATTTGTCAGGAAACGGAGAAAGAGTGGGTAGAATATCGGTGTGGTCATTAACCTACTCCTTACGAAGGGCGTCAAGGGGTTCACGTTTCAGCGTTCAATTCACCGAACGTTGTACTGAATAGAAGCACCTGAAACAGGTGTATCGCTGAAAATATGCCACATAGGGCTGCAAACCTGAACCATCGAGATTGGAAGCTATTATTCTAACATTACAGCCGGCGTAGTGATTTTTCATCTAACAGTGAGTGTATGGGTATGGAGAAACCTTACGTTGGCATCAACCTATTCTTAATGAAATGAAACGAAACGTGATCCACGGTTTGGCATTCCGTCTTACGGATGGTGTACTGAACTTGAAAAGTCCATCACAGAGCAATCAAGTAGGGACTGGCAATAGGAATAAATAATGTCTCCATGTAGAAATAAAGATCATTAGATAAAAATCCATTCTTCAATTCTAAACAGACCCAGGCTTCAACAACTCAGTGCCATTTTAAAGATCGAGTTCGTGATTTCCACCGACTTTCCACCGATATAAGAGATAGTGCCTGAAACTATATCCTAAAAATCTTCCACCAACACGTTCGCGTATCAGAGGCGTGTGCACGCTATAGTAATCTCACGCGAAATATCTTAGGACAACCGCCAGTGACGGACAGAATTCCTTGGAATTCCAGTCACTACTTGGATTTCATGTGGATAGCACAGCGGAAACAGGCCACCGTCCGTCGGATGAACCCTTTCCGTCGAAGCCCTTGGCCCCATTTATGGCAGGCTAATGCCAATGGTGAGTTCAAATGCAACAAACTTCTCATTCCATCGATGTTTGCAATTTGTAAAATAATAATGATATAATATCTCTAATTCATTATATTGTAAACCAAATCTATCACTACTCATAAAAACTTAGCGACTCTCAAGGCAATTGATAATCTGACGTGAAAGGACTCATAACAACGAAGGGCATACTGAATTATTAATTGAATAGACACAGTTTCAATATTATTAGGCAACTGCATGTAGGTATATGATTGCTAAACTACTTAAAATAGCAAATTAAAGAAGTGAACTTTGTTAATGTAGGTATACAAGAAAATTCACTCAAAGTCTATTTACGCAGGACAGGCAGATCAGAAAATAAATATCAGAATATATTAATAGAATTTACAATTTGGATGGTTCATCCCCAAATGAAATATGGACATAAATAACCGAGGGTACTTGGTATGGTATTCATTAGTAAACTTACATCTCATCATGCTGAGTAAGTAAGTAGCATTTACTACTCTGCAAAATCCTACCATTGTAACTAATTATGATAAGGAATAAAGAAATCTGCCTATTTCATTAAAAGTAAATTCTTTCGCTAAGCCAATTTACATAGAATTACAGCATAGCGTATACTCATTTCTAGGAATGCCTTTTAAAAATTTTGAACACGAACAAATGGACAAAACGTGCAATAGCCCAGCTGTCATAGGTCATTGTGAGTTATGACCTCATCCTTCGTCTAACCCACTCACTATGCAACAGGCGCTGAATCCAATATAAATGATTTTCCACCTCAACATCCCATTCCGGCCACGGAACAACGAAGAATCGGGAAACCCCGAGACAAAAATAAATATCCCATCCCGGAGACCACGTGTGCTTCGCCGTACGCTAAATAATTGCTTTATTAAAAAATGCCACGGGTAGAGGCACTAGTCGGAGTTATAATGCCTTTTTAACATTCATTACATCTCGGAGGTCTCGCGCGGTATAGATATTTATTTTTTCCACCAACTTCACGGTCATCCTTTAGTGGGCTAACTAACCTTCGCCTCACTCCCTCTTAAAATATCCCGCCTAAAACCTTTTTTCCCCCATTCCACCTCTGCCCATTTTCCTTCTTCTGGACGGGCGTGGATCCTAGTAGGGGTGGGCGGCAAAGGGGGTGAGAGGAGGTGGAAATAAAAATCGTTCGCGATGACACGGGACGAATTCCGAAGCTCATCTGTTGGCGTCAAATGACGGCGACGAAGGGCGCTCGGGGTGGGTGAGAGTGGTCAAATTGAGCAAACCCTCTCAACGACAAAAAAAAGAGGGCTGAAAAAAAATTCTCCCGCCTACCCCAGAGTTGCTCACGTGAGGATAGTGGTCTGGATCTTTGCGTCCATGAGACGCCCCCTACATTATATATACCCCAACCTCTATTTTTCCTTTTATTTAAGAAAATATTACGCTTGTATCAAGTCCGCCGCCTCCGTCCTATACGTTTCTGACACCCACCTCCCAAAATTCTCCTCTCTCTCTCTCCCGACTTATTCCTCCCCAAAAACCCGAACCGAGTGTGTTGACAAGTAATTTCTTTGCAAACCGTCGTCCGGTCCTTCCTCCCGTACACACGAATTGGCATCTTTATGTTGATTAAACTCCCTCTGCACTCCACGGCGTAGAGTTAAGGCTGGCCGGAAAAAAATGGAGCAAATAGGACGGTATGAAGAGATTCGAGGAACATATTAACGGGGAAGGTTTTCATTAAGGGGTGAGCCTGTGTGAAAACAATTTCAAAATGCGTGAGGTTTTAGTTAATTTATTCGCTTCGGGGTGGACGGGAGTAGGTGGGTTAAAAGTGATGGTTTTTTGGGACCTCGCAAGTTAGCCGGACTGCGTCTACGGTCCGTTCCCTTAATTGAAACGTGTTCTGCACGGAGGCTCGAGGTGTTCGTCGTGTAGTTCCACCCGTGGGCGCCTTGCCGGAGTGTCTGGATCACGCGAAGGAAGATTTTCACGCTTGTGCGATGCCATACATAATATTTCCGGTCCAAAAACAAACGATTCGTTTGTAAATATTCTGAAGTTCTTCTGTGGAACCCTTCACTTCAAACCTTATGCAATGGTGAAAAAGGTTTCAAAATGTTAGATATGGGAATTATATACCTGTATCTAGCATCGTAGAAGGGATTTAGGGATTTAGACAAGAACTCTGCCTTACAACTTTACTATCTCTAAAAGTTAATATTCTTTTAGTTTTGTGTTAAATCCTTCGTAGGCCAAAATGTTTTTCCATTGTCATGTTACTTATTATACGAGGAATGAACTGGAAGAGTTTTCATTGTTAGGTAGGAGCAGACATTACAAATATTATTGAAAAGAACAAATGGGTAAACTGAATGAAAATCAATATATTTACATTAGATTATCATCAAAGTTACTATATTTCGCCATTTAATTGCACCTTAGGTATATCAAAGCACCTGGGGAAATCAAAAGAGTTTTTCCCAGGTAATAGAGAATGCCATAAAGGTAGGGTTGTAATTCCTAAACCACTGACTTTTATTTCATACTTATTATATTTGGCTTTATCCTAACACGAACAATGTTTTTCATTCTCTAAAATGGAACTAAATTCGCGTAGGAATATGTATTGTACATTTTAATGTTACAAGAGATTCATTCAATCATCATTGCTTTTTTCGTTCGCATGCGCTTGTAAGCGCCAGTCCCCAGTTTTTCTTCCATTTACCAATTTTGCTATACTATGAACGGCCATGTCCACACATATAATTCACACTTAGTTATTTTCTATCCACAAAGGAATACAAGGCATATTACTGCGCACATAATTCGTATTTTAAGACAGGGGAGCGAATTAAATGAGCTCAATGGAATAAGAACTTCACGCAACCTCACAATAGTGACATCAGTGCAAATAATAACGTACTTCCTTATGGTACACTGTTCTAGAGGGAAGTGTGGTTTTATGACATGGATGTTAATAACAAAAATCTATAGAAGTAACCGCACTTTACATTCTAATACTCCGCGGCTATGCCATTTGCTGTTACAAGACAGTAAACAATGGTTAATTTATCATAACGGTTCACGTAGTGACCGGATATGTAAACGTAATTTATATAGCTTAGCTAGAAGTACAGTAACCACGTAGAGTTTTTCATACTGTGAACTCATATTAACTATATTCTTATGTTTCTAATTTAACACAAAAGCATAGTGACTTCAACTAAAGCATAGCACAGTAATAAAAACATTTTATAATTTTAAGTTGCTATGTTGCACCTGTACGATGCGTGCTTCAGACCAGTTGTTCAATTAATTACAGTAGTACGTATAGTATAGTACATACGGTACTACCAGTTGCTATGAAGTAGATAATCGATTAAATACCATGTAGAAACTATAATTAATTTGAACTATATGTACCTAGATAAAGATAAGGAGATATATGATTAATTGTCCTAGCGTACCACCTACAAAACTTATGTATTTGATGAAATAAATTGCCAGGGCTTTTTAGACCATTTTTAACCAAGTATACAATAAAAAATTAGAAATACAGTATCAAATTTCGTTTGATATAACATCATGCACACTTCCAATCTTATCTTACTACCATCAATACTTTGCAATTAAAAATGGGTAAATGATAATTTGATATTAATTTTTACACACACGAGTTAATGCAAGTAAAATTACAATTAATGTTTACTCCAATATAGGTTAATTTAATTTAAAATTCAAAATCACTATATTTAATTAATGCAATGCAACTTTCTTAAATAAATATAAGGACACCGTATTAACACCTAGTTCAAATACGGTGACGGTTCGCCTTCCGGGGATCGGATTGGTGTGGTAGCCAGACTACTAGCCTCCCATCCCGAGGTCCCAGGCTCGATTTCCGGCGGAGGATTTTTCAATGGCATAGAGGACCTTACTTGATTGCTTTGCGGAATAGTTCGAGTTCAGTACTCAGTCCATCTGATGGGACGTTGAGCCGCAGACATTTTGGCGTTAAGCTTGGTCCACCAAATAACTACTGCAAAGATTCAATAGGGGCGTTTAGTCGGAACCGAAATCGCAATTTTGTACATGAAATCGTTAGATGGAAACGAAAAAAGAATTTTAGTGAAAAAATTAATCTTCTAACTACAACCATTCACTAATAAATCAAAAATTAAAATAAGCAAAAGGTGACGCCCACCGAAAATGCTGCTGTGATAACATTGACGTCATTTTCCTCCCGTCCTTGACTGCTTTTAGGGGAAGGGAAGGGAGTGGAGAGAGGTTATCGGAAGGTCTGCTCGCACAGATGCTGTCGCAGTCGCTCTCATTGGCCAAGTCAGTTGTGTCCCCCCATTACGATAAGGCAAAGTAGCTTCGAGGGCTCAGTTGTGATTGGACGAAGTCGATATACGTCAGAGGTGGCACCATGCCCACTTTTCCCGAAAGGGTTAAAAACATCAGTTTTTCGCCGCTTATAACTCGAGAAATAATTGTCGGAACAAAAAACGGAAAAAATAAGGGTGTTTTTATTTTACAAACTCTATCAGGTTCGGCAATAAAAAAATATGGTAAACGACCACATTCCTCCCATACATCATAGTAGCTTTCAGATCCACGAGTAAGCGTTGGTGAAAGTCTATATTCTTTGCAAGAGAAATAATTGCTATTCCATGGACGATTGCACCCTTCATCTATGCCGACGAAACGGCCAAGCAATCTAGGGCACGCCTAGCGCTCCAACAAACACCCCTAGATCTATCACTCCTCCGACTCCGTGCATCTATTACTAGCTCGGATTTTCCCTTCTCGTCCCCCCCCCCCCTTCCCGCCTTCCTCACCATCACTCCCCGTTTCATTTCCACCCAATCAGCACCCAAGACAGCGGGTCCCGGACCAGATGACGGCAACCCGATGGTCTACCGCCTCGGCGGGTCGTTGGACCGACGAGAACCCCCGCTGAGCGAAAACTGCCGACGGGCGACGGACCCTCTCTCACACCCATATATCCCCCGACCGAATATCCTCCTCCAATTCCTTATATATTCTTCTTTTTTCCCATTTAATTTTTTTCCCCGACGTTTTCGGGCGGTGATGAAAAACGTGGATGATTTACAGGGAATGGCCGTATGGTTGGGATACCTCGGCGCAAGAATTCCAAGCAGCAGTTAATTGCAAATACATAGTTAATCCAGTAGCCAAGGACTAAAAAAATGTGCTAGATTCGTTATAGAATCAGATCTAGAATACAGAATAATTATACTTTTAACCATAACATTTTTTTTCTGTTTATCAATAAATAAATAACAAATTTTACTTGAATATTAAATGAAATATAGATTTCGGAATAACTTTCTTTTAAACCATAAGAAAATCAAGTGCTCAGGTTTTCTTGAGCTAAAACTGGAAGATGAATATAGGAAGCAGGAGGTCACATGCTAAGAGCATACAATATATATTATTCCATAGGTATTCGTGAGCCGGAATGAAAAAATGAGTACATCAATGAGCAGATAAGTAAGTTGATGAATACAGGGGAAAATCAATTAGCGCCTCGTCAAATTCTCGTAATCCTGGTTGAATAGGCCTAAGTACGAGAAACTGAATGAAAAATCAGGAAACTAGGCGAATGCCTTGACAAATATCTGAACCTCTGTGAACAAATTGCTATCTTAATACAACTGCTAGCGTATGCTTACACACTCGATGAGGAATTGGTACACCACTTACCATCTTCTGGATTTGATTTCGGGCGCTCGGTATAGGAGAGCAGTAATATAATCACAAAAAAAGCCAGATTCTCTAGCTCCATAATGTTTAAATTGATCCAGATGATAAAGTATCATTCAGAATGGCCAAAATTAAAACATTAGGAAAAATTTTGTTTTCAATGCCTGCATCTTTGGGAGACCTGGGCCTCGATCATGGATCTTCATAAGGCGTGCATTAGCGTTATCGTTATTTTTTCATTTAAATTATGTCAGAAAGAACGTGATCTCCATTCTTCATTTTTCGCACAACACTTCAAATCCCTCATTACAATCAGGGGAGCGAATTGTATAGACGGTTATTGTTAACCCTGCGCTACTCTAAGGGTAAACGTTAACGATAATGATTGCGATAACGCGAAAGATAGATACGTGATTCCACACCTGATTAGTGACCATATTTAAGGATAAAATGAGATAAAATGCATAATTGTTGTCCTGCAATCTATGCTATTGCGTAAGTTGTGTTATAATTTTTATCAAAACGGAGTACGGTACTGATTTGATGGCTTCAGAAACAAGGCAATGCGCCCGAAGGGAATTGATTCAAACTAATGAGAAAAAATAATTGGAAACATTGCCTTCCGCCCTTTAATATATTTTTATCCTTCCTTTCAAGGTTAAAATACGCTCTAAATCAGCGAGGACAACGTCAAAGTTAGGCAATATACTTTTTTGAAAAACGAGATTCCATCTTGCCCACTCCACTGCCGAGGACAAGACGCATGGAAGTCGGTTGGTTGGAATCCACAGCATCGCTGCCTAGCTTTTATGTGCCGCCCAAGAATGTGTCCCGCTACCTCACTGTCCCCTCGTCTCCTCTCATAACTCCGTCTCTCTTATCGGCCTGTACGACCCGACTCCCGTTCGTCCATTTCTCTCCGGCACTCTTTTCTATTTCCCATAATTCCTCGCGCCTTCATAATTCTGCGCGGCGCATATTATTCCTGTAGCAGCATTAGTTTTAAGGAAGAAAGCCGACCGACCACTAGAGTTATTTCTGTATCTAAGAATAGGATTATCATCAGAGTCCATATGAATGAATGAATAGTTTAGGCAACGATGGAAATATGAAGAAAAGCTCTATGGAGTATGAGTGGAGAGATGCACTCCCGTTGCAGAAGTCTACACTTATAAATAGAACCCAAGGTATCATTGTTTAATGTCCCTTTCTGAAGATTGAGTGGTGATTTGTAAGTGCTGTGCAAGGCAGAACATTTTATGATTCCTCTGAAAAATGTAAGATGTGCCTGAAATTGAACCTGAGTCCTTTGGATGAGAGACTAACGCTACCAAGTTAACCTAATCTACGAAAAATGAATCAATCAAATTTCTTAAATCAATTCACTTCATACTCCTACCTACGGTCGTCCACACGATTTCCCTGCCTCTGCTTATGACTTTAATCATTCATTGGGTCTTGCCTGTGCTTTTGGATCAATGTTTTTCTACTTCTTCGACAGTAAATTTAAAACAATCCGTAAGCTAACAATACTACTATCCTTAGGGCAAATTTTGTAACTTTTGATTTCACATATGATAGGGCATATCATAGAGCAAGGTGTTCATCTTTTCCGAGTGCTGAGAGTACGATACCTTTCTTTACCTTAAAAATGATTCGTTTCATGATACTCCCTAAAAAAAAATCCTCTAAACGTGTTTGATTCTCAATACTCTGAAAACGATTTCATCCATGTGATTTTCCAAATTTCATAATTTTATCAAAACTTCAGCTGAAGAAAGCAATGAATTTTTATGTTCCCATGAAGAGTTCTGAATAGAGTTAATGCTTCCTAATTCTGAAATAATATCCGTGACTATAGCATTGCCCAGGAAGTATCGGTTTAACTTTCTTCTAGAAGAGAACTCTCCTATTAGATCTTACACTACTAGTTATCAGTCTCAAGATTGTTTTGACGCAGATCTATACTCGGATCTCCTATCAGGTAACCGTATTCTTATTCACGTATTTTTTTCCTCTTTAACATTACACCCCCTGGGTCATTCCCCTCATAATAAGCTAATTAATTTCGTAAAATTTGTAATACAATTTCTGTCCCGGATTGTATTATTTATTCCCTGAAACCGACAAATATAGGTTGAAAACTCGTCGAGTGTTGAAAATTAAAGTACTCATCGACATGACTATTTTCAGAATTAATGCAAACTCGGTTCATTCTGAGACTTACTCAACGGTATCTACTATTTAGTGTACAGTCCAAGTCTGACTTTTCACTACTGTACTTTCCTTTTCTGTACTTCACTACTGTACCTTTCGAGAGGATATTCATGTACCCTCATGTATTGGTTGCTCAGTATATTTATAAATGAGCCACGTATGTGTAAACAGATCGAGTTCTAGGCTGAAAATGGTACCGAAATCGCAATTTTGTACACGAAATCGTTAGATGTAAACGAAAAATGAATTTCAGTGAAAAAATTAATCTTGTAACCATAGTCATCCCTCATAAATCAAAAATTGAAATAATCAAAAGGTGACGCCCACCGAACAAGCTGATTTAAGGCTTACTACGTCATCCACCTCCCGTCCTTGACTGCTTTTAGGGAAAGGAAAGAGAGAGGATGGGGGTGTCGGAAGGTCTGCTCGCACAGATCCTGTCGCAACCACTTCCATTGGAGGAGTCAGCTGTGTGTCCCCAATTGCGATAAGGCGAAGTAGCTTCGCGGGCTTAGTTGTGATTGGACGAAGTGGATGACGTAAGAGGTCGTATGCACGCCCACTTCTCCGAAAGGGTTAAAAACATCAGTTTTTCGCCGCTTTTAACTCAACAACTAATTGACGGATCGGAAAAAGGAAAAATGCGGGTCTTTTTATTTTACAAACTTTATCAGATTTGGCAATAAAAAATATGGTAAACGACCCCATTCTGGCATAACCATTTTTGCTCCACACTAAAGCATTAAAATAGGTGGAAATTAAATGGGAAAAGGGATTGTTTTCCAAACGGAAATCATGGAGAATTTGTTACTTTTCCCCACTATCCACGACCGTTATGCATTTTACGTTTAATTATTTCCATGTCATTGCGTTCTGCCTAGCGATAAATTATTCCTGAATAAAACCTGTGAAAGAAACATTTGTAATTCTTGTGATCCTTGCCAAAAGCTAACGAAGCAGCTTGAACAGTAATTCTTAGAAGTGTATTTTCAACCATATGAAGAACAATAGGATCTGTGAAATATTACTTAATAACTATTTTCCTTTATCAGAATGGATATAATATCCAAATGGACCATTAATATTTCCTTTTAAATTAGCTGTATATCTACAATACCAAGTACTATTATGGTTACAGGGATCAAAGAGCCTACTTCCTGTGGAAATATCTTCGCGATGTTTTACCGATCTTCATACATAACCTTCCAGTTTCCCGTGTGAACTTCTTCTCTCTCTCTATCAGCTTAAAAAGATAGGAATGTTTTGTTATTCTGGTCCCAGATTATATGCAGCAATACAGTTACACGAAAGATTGTTAGTAAAAACAAAAGTGAACCAGCGGTCAATGAAAAGTAGCCCGGAGAGTATATCAGAAGCAAAGGGCTCGTTACCAAAAATATAATGCACTGATTGGCAAACATGGAATTGAAGAACCATTTAATGAGAAAATTTTAAGTTTGCTGTTTAAAATAATATAACATCGTATGGCCGTGAAATCTAAGAAAACAAATTGTCTATAACGCACAAAAGTACTTCTTTACTTCCCTAGAATCAAAATTTCATTAGAACGTTTATCTGAATCTGGTGAAAATTCTAAATAGAAGACAAAACAATCTTTTCGCGGATATATTCAAAATTTTTGGTCCAAAAAAACTGTTGTTCAAGGAAAAGTAAAATAAAAAGAAAGGCAAAAGGCCTGGTGTGAGATGTTAGGAACAATATTATAAAGATGTAAAAGAAGGAAACAATGCTGATAGGAATAGGTTTAGTTGAAAGAATAAACGTGTGCAGAGTAGCGTCTAACCAATTTTTGGCTTAAGAACGAACGATGAATGTGGGATGAAATGGGTTAATTTACATGAAACATAATGCTTACATAACTATACTGGTCAGATGAGAGAAGAAGTCTTTACCTTTAGGAATAAGAAGTGTTGGGAGACCGAGATTAGGATGGAGAAGCCGGAACAGGCAAAATACCTAAACCTGGAAAGCTAGCAGAAGAAGAAGATAATGTTTTGGGTGAAGTAGCTGGTTTCTTACAATTATTATAAGAGTAATAAACTCTGATCTAATGTGATGTCATCATCAGTAGGTATTTCAATCCGTGGATTGGTGTACTGCAGCCCTCCATTCTGCCCTATTCAATGTTAATTTCCGCAGCCCTGGCATGTTTTCTCTTTCACGTTCTTATTTATTTGTACTATATATTTGTCCCTTGGTCTTCCTCGCGGGACCTTCCCTTCAATCTTCTCTTCTATCATATTTCTAACTAATTCATTGTGCCTCAAGGTATGTCCAATCCATCTGGTTCTTCTTGGCTGTAGGGTTTTCCGTATTGTCTTTCATTCATCTGCTCTTCTGTACACCTCTTCGTTCCTCACTTTATCTATCAATTTAATCTTCAACATTCTCCTCCAGCACCATGCTTCAAAGACTTCAATTCTTCGTTGGTCTGCTTTCCCGATGTTCCATTTCTCTGATCCATAGAAAGCCACGTTTCATACGAATGTTTAGATGAACTGCTTCCTTGTTTGCAGCCGTAGGTTCTAGAGCATAGCAGTTATCTCTCCATCATAAACGCCTCCTTAGCTTCTGCTATTCTTCGCTTGTTGCCCGTCGTGCTTCTTCCATCCCAAATTATGTTCTGATGTCAGCAACTTAAAATATTATCCCTTATGTACTTTTATTAACAAACAAGGGGATACCTCGTGTTCAAACGGATATGCAGAGCATGTGCTGAAGGTTATTATAGGACAAGGATCGTAAGAAATATATTAATAAATAGAGATCAGCTGACTGATGAATCGGAGAGATTACTGCGTCAAACCAAGCTTTGGACTAACGACCAATCATGATGACGTCTACATCACCGTAGAGGAAGCAGTGCATTGTGAGACCAGAAGGGAAAGACCTAGAGTGTGTTCTGGTGAGAAAAAAATGAGGATACGTGGGTCTTCCACGTCGGAGAACGTCCCCTCTTTAAAAAAAATGAAAGAATAAAATATCCCGCCGAACAGCACCCGACGAAGTCATCTCCCGACATTCTTTAACCCCTCTTCTCTTCTCCCCGATCCTTCTTTATCCCCATTGTCGTCGACGGGGGGGTGGGAGGGCAGGATGGGGGTGGGAGGGTAGGAGGGGGGAGTCTTGGCTGCGGGAAAATAAATACGAGAGCCTAAGGGTCAGGAGGGTGAGGGGAGTCGAGGTTCCCGTGGTCCCTTCGCGTGCCGTCCGAGATGGCGTCGGAATGCGCGCGCTCTCGAGATGAAGACATTTAAATAAGTCTCGTCTTTCGTGCGCCGGAGCGGAGATGAAAGGAAAAGGAAGGCACAGGTCCGGGGGAGAGCTTAATCGCTCCGTAAACACGCGTGGAGACTCGCTGTCTCGGCGCGTGCTATCGTCCTGCGTCTGACTCGCGTGCCGTGTGCGTTTCTATTTGGTTCTTCTGCGGGTTCTCAAAGAAATTTTAATGTGAATATCCTTCCTCCATCTAGTGCCACAGCTAACGTAAACGGTAGTAAAATATTTTTCACATGAATACATAAGATATTAGAATTTGAATAGGTATTGGGGATTTTGATGCAAAAGAGTAGTGTCTTGATTTTTTTAAAGATACGCATGCAATAAAATTTCTAGCTCATGCATGCTGTGGGAAATTAGATCAAAGATAAGTTACCATAGTAACTTTAAACAAGTAATTTATTATAATAAAATCAGTTAAATAATTAGTATATTATTAGATATGCCTGACTTATCAATGAATATTGTATTCTTCATAGATACAAACAATTAAGTGTCATTTGTAGATAACTTTTCGCGTATCTCGTGAATGCGTGCCTGACATTATCCATAAAATGGTGGCATTATGCCTCTCGATTTCATGTAGGTTTTTCGATCAAGGACTGGTATTATTTTTATACGCCAGTATGGTGTTGAGTGTATCTTTGGTTCTCTCTGATTTAAAATGCAAACCTAGTGATGGCTCTCCCCCTGCGTCACAACGTTGCAGTCGATAGCAGGGTATTGCATTGATTTAGATACATTTATAAATACATTTTACTCTTTTCATAGACTTTGAAAGCACTAATAAAAGATCCGGTTTGCTTAGAACTTTAGCCTCCCAGTTATTTACAAGTGGTGCCTGATTGAGAAAAAAAATCACACATTTATTACGTCCATCAACATCGATAGAGTGCTATGTTGATAAGTACAACGGAGTGTAGCCCCATCAATAATGGAACCAATTATAAGAATATAATGTAGTTTTGTAAAATTGTAGACTGAGAATTTGCAAAAATTCTTTACAACGTTATCAGCGTTATAATAGTGAAACCTGTATTGAAGGCACTAACAAGAGAATTTTTTGCTTGTCAATTATGCACGCATGGTATGAAGGCAATCCCTGCTATTCATCTGTGTTTGTCGAGTATGTGCTGTATAGGCAATGACATATGTTTCGTTATGAATGTATTGTCTCATGCCTTCTCACAATCGACTTAAACCGCAATTACGGCTGCAAAATTATTGCTATGAATAGTAAAAATTACCAAATAGTAAGTTGCGTGTTGGCAAATTAAGAAATTCATGGTAACGAACAAAATAAGACTTTTAGTCAATTCCACACACTTTTTTAATAACCGACCTAGGTTTCGACAATTTTTGTCATTCTCAAGGTCGAAAATTTGCCGAAAAAAAAATTAGACAAAAAAATTTGTTAAAAAAAAATTGTCGAAACCTAGGTCGGTTAGTAAAAAAGTGTGGAATTGACTAAAAGTATTTTTTTATCCGACCATGAATACTGTAAAATTCCTCAAAGTGACGCCTTCAGTGTTATCTGAAATTAAGAAATGTTGCGGTTACGAAACTGTCCATTTACGGTAAGCCGGCCGTGAAATGTCGTTTAAGAAAAGGTTATTTTGAATGGGCCTGATAGTTTCACCCACCCATGTTTAAACTAGTCGTCATTTCCTAGCGCCTCTACTCACTAGCTCAGTCGGTTGTTGTCGCAGGGAACCTCTCGGAAACCGAGACAGTCGTGCACCCTCCACGGTTTCCCACCGACATCTAAAGGGTCCCGCCGCCCTAAAGGAGTCCAATCCCACCCACGCAACCGTCGCTCTCCTCCCCGACACGAGGGGCCTCGCCCTTTCCGTGAAGAAGGAGGGAGGATGCTCAAGGAACCGGTGAAGTCAAAGAGTTGACATCCGGCGCGCGCCGCTCCTCTTGTGTTTTTTTTCACATCCCGACCCCTTTCTTCTCTTCCTCCCCCGCTTTCTAGGGATGAAAGGGACCCGCGTCACACCACGGCGGAATTCACGTGTCAACCGCGCTTTTCTTTATTTTCTCAAGCCTACTCTCTGAAGAATTGAGGGGCCCGCGAGATCTTTTCTGTGAAGAGCGGAAAATAATATCTGTCACGTGGAATCCTCGTCGTAGTGAGTGGCGTGGAAGATGCTGAATCGTAAAAGACGACTTTCAGTTTGTCCTATGATTACATTTGCTTGACAATGTTCACACGTGCTATTCTGTTTTCTAGATGAATATTAGAGTTTTATATCATACGTAATAGTTTGAATATTAATTAATTTAGCTCAGCAGTAAAACTAATGATGTAGTTAGACATTGTATTAGGTATCAATCCCAAGATTGGTTCGACGTAGCTCACCACTAGCACTATCATCTTCATATTGAAGAAATATTTTTGTAATTCCGACACTTTCTTCGTGGTAATCAGATAGTAGGACTTCTCTTTACAACTCTTGCTCCTTTTCTTCCTACCACCATTATGTGTCATTAGATAGCCCGTTATGTCCGAAAATTGAGATATCAAAATAAATTTTCAGTGCTACGACTGTGAATGCCTGGGTAATATCACCCTCACCACAAACTCTTATGGTATTTTGCCGATATGATCCCTATGCAGCTGTCATGGGCGTAGCATACCTTTGCGTCTAGGTTTATGCATGCAATGAGGAATGAAAAAAAATATACCTCGCATACAAGCAACATGAAAGTTGCTCCTGAATGAAAAGAACCCTTAAGTTTCTTACCACTGGAAGTCTTGCATTCGATGAAAATTCAATAAAATCAAAACCAAAGAATATGTATTCTCTATATAAAAATTTTGCAAATTTAAATTACTTCCCAATTTGTAGCCCTTAAAGGCATAACGTAAAATATTGAATCAAATTTCATTTAATATCAGTTGAATTTTTCTGGAACGCCACATACCGGTATTCATAGCAATGAATGCATTGGTATCCATACTGAAAAGTATCCGCTGAATAGTCGCTATACTCATACTTTGTAAATTTCGGTGATTTTTTAAAATTACAAATTAAATTATTATACCGTAAAACGGTGTTTTCTAATCCCAGCCAAAAATTGATCGCTACTCTATAATAAAGCATCGTATATAAGAGATGTTCTCTATATTAAAGAGTGGATGGTAACCAATCGCGATCATGATCTGGTTGGATTGGAAGAAAAGACTAAAAAAATATTATCTTAAGGCCCTTATAAATTGGTACACAACAAAAATTGGCTACAGTAACTTTTGGTATTTTTATATTTTACATTTGGTATAGTTAGAGAGATTGCTAATAATCTACTTGGTAATCTCATTATGAATCTGGCAGAAGTCTTAAAATTTTCATTTTATGTCTATATGCTTACTATAATCCAACAATTCCCATGCTATCTTCTCTTATACTCTGATTTCAGAGTTGGTAATGCTAATTACTTTCTATTTTCCACTGGCCATAATCATTCTTGAACTATTCTGAATGCATTAATTTCTTTCCTTCTAATAAGGGGCACGATAAGTAATATCAATTTCATTTCCACTAATGGTAATGTGTTTTCGATGGAGGAAAAGGTCTTTGGTGATGTCTTCTACAAGTCAAATGATTATGTATTTGACAAACATCTTCCTTAGCGATACCTGCGTCATGGTCTTTTTCATATTCTTAATTCACTTATAAAGAATCGAAGGTTTGATTTAAGAGCGAAGTCAAATGAACAAGTATTTATTAAAACATTCTGTGCTTGGTAATATAAGAATGTACAGTATAGCAATGTTCGTTGGCTGCCATTATTAACAAGTTGAGTTTGTTTATATGATAATTAATAGAAATTTGAATGAAATATTCTTATCCCTTACAAAGGTAATTCTCCTTCCAGTTTGGGCTTTTAACAAGAAGAAGAATGATATAACGGATGAAAAGACAGAATGAAAAGACTAAAAAGTTTGATGTCCGTGGGATACTTAGGTGGGTACGTTGGAAATCGAAAAAGCAAAGGGGAAACCGTTTACAAGCTTAATAAAGCATCATTTCATTGATGATCAATCCTGAAACTCCGAAGTTTAGCATTTTTGTGGCCAGTTTAGTTTCTAAACGAGATGTGTGATCGAAATAATACGAAATACAAAATTCTAATTGTTGCTATATGGACAAATATTCTTTACTTTTTTGACTCCGGGTGATGGTAAATGAACTTAAAGGCAATTATCAATTCCATATGTAATGATAATAACATATATTTACCATTGAAGGCGCCCGTGAACTATTTTAATCAAGGTCAATTATTTATGAATCACAGTGAATGAAATGAGTGGAATGCAAGAGGATGGCTGTGACAGTAATTAGGAATTTAATGTCCTCACGCATGTCCTTTACAAAGTAGGCTCAGCTATGCTGGTTAATTGGTGTGATTATTTAATGATATAAAAGGGTCATCATTAATATTAATCTGAAATAGATTTGACGCATCTCTTAACCTAATATTTTTGTCAATTATCCTCAATATTGAGCGGAAATATTTTTTGTATCCATGACTCATTGTTATAAATTGACTATTTGCTCCACAAGATCTTTTTTTCACCATTCTTTCCATCACTATTTTATCGATGATTGTCTAAATGAATATTTCCTAATTATATAGTAGGAATATATATTTTATTTGATGATGAATAGAAATGTGAAAAAATATGGGCATCATTTCAATTTGGTTGCCATAATAATAATAACTCCCTGAACATGGAGTGAAAAACTATAGCATAAAAAAGGCGCGTATACGTCCTTCATGGCTTTTTGTGGCTTTAAAATACAGCTAAGAAAAGTCTACCATAAGTTTAACCTATTGAGAAACACGCATTTTTTCAGGCTTTTCTTCCAATCCAACCAGATCATGATGGCGATTGGTTACCATCCACTCTTTAATATAGAGAACATCTCTTATATACGACTAGGAGGGTATAATAGAGAGTATTACTCGTGTAAATATCAAACGCTTGAACTCACTGCCCTTCGCATCCCCGACAGTCGTTCAGTGTAGCGCACAAAAGACTTTTCCTTTCATTCCATATCGCAACCATTCCACAAAGGACTACGCTAGACTCTTCCCAGTGTCCTAGTCATCTTCACAGAAATTCCTCCGAGCCCCATAACCCCCTTCTCCCTTTTCACTCACCCTCAACCCCGGAGTTGCCCAATGCCTCCGCAGCTATAACAAATGGCCCGGCAGCGCGTAGACAATTGACAATCGACTCGATGGGAAAAGGTCTTCTTCCGCAGTGAGGGGATGGAGAATAGGGAGATACATGTGGGCCGCAGCCTGTGCCGAAGTGGCAAAGGTTCTGAGGATGGCCCCTGACATGTGGAGAAAGGTAGGGGGTCGCTGGAGGCTCGTCGTCAGCTGGAAAAGTGTGGGAAAGCTCTGATATGAGCTTGAGATTCAGTGAAAACTCCTCACTTCAAATACCCTGGCATCAATTCCACAGTGATACAAAAATATCCAACAAAATTCAGCTCTCAAGTGTTATGGTTGATTTTCAGTAACTATCTTTTAAAGGACGCAGAATGCATCGCTACCTCGCTTTCTTCTGAACATAAATATATTTCTCGACATAAACATCCCTTCTTTCTAGATTTTCATACCTTAATCGCCTAAACACAAAACGTTTCGTCATTATCACTAGTAAATTATTCTACGAATAGTGCCTCACAAAATACTTTCTATTTTTTCATCAAGTACCTACGTTCTTCATATTTATATATTTTTTTCCAAAGTATATGTTGGATAAGTTTTACTGTCCTTGAAATATAATTTTTACCAAAGTTTCCTTTTCCCCTTCTCTTCTTGAACACTTAAATGTTTGCATGGTTTAATCTTAAGATGATTATCAATTATATGCGAAGCCGCTTTCAAAATGGTCAACGTCTCTTTTCTCGGTAATGTTTATCAGTGACTCACTCCGCTAAGAAGATGGTTTAGTAAGCATTTACTTGAAGTTATTATTACCACAATTGTTTACTCTTAACCGAGCAATGAGGATAAATACTGCATACTGATAAAAAGTACCCTTCGTAAAGTGCGATTTGAATACTATATGCGAAGGCTCAATAATTCCACCTCCCAGTGGCCACTTTTCTGAGTTTTTGCTTCCCAGAAAGACGATGGCACTATATGGTCTCTTACACACAACCTCTATCTGGCAGTTAAGTGTAAGAGAGTAACACTATTCGGCCTCGTAAGCAGTTTAGGAGGAACTAAATCCTTCAAAATTTACCCTCTTCCTGAACCAGTGCTAATTTTTAAAATCAGCATTCCTTTTAATACTGCAAATGATATCAGCATTTGGCTGCCTTCCCCGGGAAACCATTGGCAACCACTCAAAAGTGCGGCAATCAGGTGATCACTGCGCTTGGAACGGTAAATTATGTTTCCGCGAGGGAAATCCCTCAAGAGGATGGGTGATGAGGAACTGAAATTGTTCCCTTTGGAGAAGGGGAAGGTGGTAATCGGAATAGGAGAGTGGCGGGAAGACGTTGGGGTGGTGGAGAAGATAAAAGGAGGAGAGCGGTTGGGGGTGGGGAGAAGTCAGGTGAACTCGGGACCTAACCCACCCCCCCTCCCTTTTCAAAACCTTCTCTACAGGTGGCAGTGTGGTCGGTCGTGTGGGATATGGCCGGGAGGCCTTCTCACGGACAAGGGAGTGACTATGCGCGCTCCCAAACCCACTCAAAGGCTCCCTTCCCCCCTCCCACTGACTTCAGGACCGCTCACGCTCCGCGGGGATGGTGGTGGGGTGGAGAAATCCTTCTGTGGTAGTGGGGAGGAGGGGCGTTTGGACGTTTTCCCGGTCTTGTGACCCCTCCCCCCCCTCCCCCCCCCCTCACTGCCCCCGCCCGCCTACCCTTTCCAGAATCCTCCCGGAAAAGGTCACGACCGCTGACGGAAGAAAATGCCTTTCCTACAGTCGCGGCTATTCATTAACATGAGGTGGGGCCCGATGCGGAGACTCGAGAGCGTGGGGGAGTGATGACGGGGTTGGGGCCATGTTAGGGGACGTCGGAGTGTGAGTGGCAGGGGGTTCTATAGTAGTATCTAGACCCGATGCGTTAACCACAAGTGAATGCAGTTCGGAATATGGGGGAAAAACGAACAACCCTTCAGTGTCCGAGCAAGTGAAATAAAAAGGTGCTCTATTGCTGGCAACACTGAAGAGTCTCACTTTGTAAAGCACATTTGGTAAATTGTCATTCAAGTGATTACCAGAGTTTTCAAGGAGAGAGTTTGAGGATTCAAGTACCAGGGATCCTTCTCCAAGGAGCAAAGATCAGGAAACTCGAATTCTAGGATGAGCTTAGAAAGAACTGTGCCAGTGAACAATTAGTCAAAGACTGTTTTTGCAACCAATTCATCTCTCCCGGATGTAACTTTACCCCAATCTGTTATCTCCTTATCTGCCCACCATGCCCTCACTCTGCTAATTAGTTTCCGACTAATCAGCCTCAGATGGCTGGCTAATTAACTCAGACATCGGAGGAAAAATGCAAACAAATATCCGTTTTCGAATAGAGGTATGCTCTGCCAAATACACTCTTAAACCCTTTTTCTAAAAATGCTAAAAGTTTTAAATGTAAATGTAATGGGTTTTTTAAAAATTGTTGCAAATATTATTGTTTTGATTGAAAATGATTGCTTAAGATTCACTTGCCAAATAGGCCTAGTTTGCCAAATAGTTGTTCATTACAATTAAATAAATAAATCAGCCACTGGTCACATACCTAAACTCAACACACTCTTTTCCTTCCACTTCTTGTTTGCCCCCTCTGCTCTCTCTCCCCCTCCCACCCTCCCAATTTTCCTTCTTCCTACTAGTCTGGCATTAACCACCTCCCTCCCTTTCCTCTGCTGTAAATATTTGTAAATCTCAATTATTCGCCAAGAACGGTCGTATAACTTATGATTGTGCAATATAGAAATTATTTAGCCATTCTAAAGAACAAATAGTTTCACCAAATCTAGCCTGAAATCATCGCATATCTTAACGCATTCGGGTACATCTTCGGCTCACAGAAATGGCCTTAGGCCGTTAAAGAGGCAGATCATGCAGCATGATATGTGCATTTTGTAGTAATCACCTCCCCACGCCCTTCGAACCGAGCAGAGCACACAAATCATACAACTGAATCATTTTGCCTGCTGTAGCGTTTTGGACGATTTGCTTTTTGCTCGATCGCCAAGCAACCGACTCTGAATTAGATTTCGATCGATAAAGTTTCATGAAAGATAAATTGCACGCACTGATTGGAGCTTATGTAAAAAAACAGGTTTCGTGGAGGAATCCATTTTATTTAAAGTACCGCACATGGAAATAGTATTAATTTTATTTCACTATTCCTTCTGGTTAAAAAAATGTTTCCTTTGATCAAGATTAACGGTGAAAACTATCTGTCGAGTTAAAAACGGAAGTAACATCTTCCAGTGCGTGGTTTACTTCATACAATACATTCATAAGTATATACAATGCCCTCAGCATAGAAATATAACAGTCTAGCCGACGTACACGCGCGGTTTTCCCTCAGTCTGATGATTTCCCTATCTCACTTATGGGACATCAAATTCGTCCTGCAGATAAAGCAACTTCAAAGCGGGAATAGAGGTGCTGGATGGCAAAAGAACGTTGCCTGGGTGGAGGGAATGCCGACGAAGTTATTATGCTGATCTCAAGGCGCTACGAAAAAAAGATTAGCAAATCCTTGAACGAGCGGGTTATTGAATTTGAAAAATAACTAAATCTGAAATTCTCTCGATGCAGAGACTCATTGAATAACCATGCCACGACCATGATCCTGGTTTTTGTTACCATTAGAGGCGATTAAACCATATTTTCACGATTGTTATTAAGTAGAGGTATGACCTTGTGGTGTGGAGGAAAAAGTAAAAGAAAATTTGTTGGCATTTGTCTGCTGTTGATGCTACACTCCGAGATGTTCAAAGTATTTCTTCAGATCAGACAGAAGAATTGCTTCACCTGAACCACTCTCAACACATCATGCAAATAGAGTCCTATATAATGACGAAAACTCACTCAATTTCGGTCGTCAAACCCGAGCACTTGCGACGACAGGATGGAATTCAGGAAATGAATCCGAATAAGTCCCTGCCCGGATGCAAATTCTGGTCATGTAATAGGGTTTGTCTGTACTTAACCCAGCGGACCAAACCGTTCCCTGTTGGTACTCACGTTTTAACGTTTGGGGGCAAGGGCCAGCTAACTACAAAGGGGAGCGGCGTTAGAGGGGTGGCGAGGAGAAAGTGCCAAGTCAGCGGCATTCCTAGATGGCAGCGCGGGCGGCGACGGGGGATGGAGGCCTACCGGGAGAAGAGCATGGCGGGCGGCCGGCTATTATCTCCCGCAGGAGATCTGGGAGACGACGCGAGCGCCGCGGTGCGTGTGCGCGCAATCTCATCGCGGACAACAAAAGCCTTGGAGCGGTACAAATTGTGATTGAGTGACGGGCGGGTGTAGTGGGGTGGTGAGGAGCGTAAGGGGGAGGACGCCCGACGTCCCTCCTCCCACGCCTATCTCGACACAATCATGGCGTCCCCGGAGGAGCGATTACGTCGATTTTAAGGCGATGCGTCGATCTATCGCCCGTCGCGCTCCTCGCTCCATTCGATAGAAAAATGTGCAGGAAGGCTGACTTTGCCCGGGCGACTCAAAACGGTAGAAAGGGGTGAGGGATATGAAGAAGATTAATTGGAGTTGAGGTGAGGGACAAAAGGTGGACAGTTAGGTGGATTAAGGAAACCAAGGAAAGATTCACCGGCAGACCGAATGTTACAAATTCGTCAGGAGCGTCCCAGTAACTTCATGGTTAATATATTTTCATCTACATCTACACGTAACCTGCAAGCAACCTTAAAGTTGTGTGACATAGGGTAAATTCAAAACATACTTGCACTACATAACATTTTTAAAAAGCATTATTAGCTCTATTATACTCGAAACATAACAATTTAAAAAGAAATAAATAGCAAAACAAGCACCCACAAACATAGTGTTTTTTGGGTTACCTTAAAATCCTTATGTCAAAATGCAACTACCTATGCCATCCGCTTCTATATATGATATTTACAAGCTATTCATATCCCCAATTGCACAAGGAAAGTGATACATTTTAAATCTGTCGGTTTCGCAATACATTTCTCTAATTTTATATTCACTGTCTACTCTACCATAGTAAATCAGAGTGTGTGATTCGTTTCAACGACATCAATACAAATTTTGTCTTGGAATTCAGCTGAGAGATTAAGTATATGCCATGATGAGGTTCGTGCTCAATCTTTCTCCCATTCACAGCTGTTTCACATGGAGATTTAGTTCGTTTATAAATTATCTAGTGGAAAATCTCAACAAATTTCATTCATTGAATTCGAATTTCACCACTTCACGTCTGACTCTCTATTTTGTACCGATTACTTTGTATTTTCAACCGTTGTGGTTCCAAGAGTAATTCCAAAGAGTAGTGTCCCTGAATCATAAGTCGAGCTTTACCCAAAAATGTGTCAATTGTTTCCATCTCACATGTTATATAAGGAAGAGTGACGAATGCTCTAGGATTTTATTTCTCTCTATGTGCTCCTGGTTTCATGTTTTTTCCACAAGTCCTCTAAGAACTGACTTTATACTGATAATAATTGTTCACATTGCTCCCTTTTAATGAACTAATTAGACACACGTAGTCTCTACTTTGCAGTGAGTTCAAAATGCTTCTTAAATTCTTGGTTGAAACTTTTGCTGGTCATTGTAGCTGTATAAATTCGTTGCTCGGGTGTATCCCGCGTTCTTTACCAAGTGTGTTACCCGACGTTCGTGGCCGTTGCTGGTCACTTTATCAAAGGGAATGAAGTAGCTGTCGAGTTGGTGGGGTTTAAAGAATAGTTCATGGGGGGAAAAGGATGGGAAAGCGGAACATGCAGCCTCGGGACACGCGATTGAACTCAAACAAACAAAGATAATCGCGAAGGTGAAAAACTTCAAGTCGGAGATAATAAAATTTAAGCAAAATTACAAAAGTGACTATGGCCTCAAAATCAGTCACACATGGGACCCTGCTTTGAATCTAAATAAAAATGCAATGACTACTCCTTCTACTCCTTCCCTTTCCATCCTTTTTCCTCCATGAACCACTATATAAACCCCACCAGCTTGACAGCTGCTTCATTCTCTTTGATAAAGTGACCAACAACGGCCAAGAAACTTCGGGTAACACACCTGGTAAAGTACGAGGGGTACACCCAAACAATGAATATGCTCAGCTACTTAAACGTCATTTTCAGCTCAAAATGTCCTTCTTTCCTCGTACAATTAGGGATATGAATAGCGGTAAATATGTCCAATACGAGTGAATCAATGCATAGCACAGGTAGTTGCATGTTGGTATAAGGACTTGAAGGTAACCCAACTAACAGCAGTTTTTGCATGCTTACTTCGCTATTTTTATCTTTTTAAATAGTGAAGTTTAGACTAAAATATTAATATTAATCCTATATTATGCATGATAAAAAATGCATGTTTGGTGAGAATTCACCCCCTGCCACAAAACTTTATGGTGACTTGCAGGGTATAATGTAGATGTGGATATAGAAATTTACAACATTGGTTAAAAATATGGTTTTCCAATTGAAATAAATGTAATTTTTCCAATACCATTTAAATACCAGTGCAGAGTTGCAGAAAAGGGTAGGTAGGAGACAGAATTGAGAAAAACATAAGCACACGAACAATACAACGAGAGCAAAATCCGACCATATCCCCCGTCCCGTTCAAGAGTGACCCTCCCTCTCGGCAACAGTAATGGAGTGAAGGGGACTCCTCACTGCTACCGTCCACACGGCAGTTCCCGCTCGAAATCCGCACGGTCGCCCAAGGGGAGGGTAAAAGTTCTGCTCTTAAATAAATGTTCCCCTCTCGCCCCGCCTACCACTTCACAAAAACTCCACAGACCTTCTGTGCCCTACACCCTGTGCTTTACCCCGACGAGAGGAGGTAGAGAAAGAGTCCCCCGCGGCGAATTTCAAAAACGTCACGGATCCGGGAGAAAAAGATGCCCTTTTTAAGGGTTTCCACGGTCGTTCGCCCCTTTGAAAATGAGGGGGCGTGGGAGGCTGGTCGGCGGCTTGTGGCAAAAGGAACCCCTGGTCACCAAGGGGTTCGAATGGGTGGGTGGCACACCAAAAGTGTCTGGAGCGGGGTGGAACAGGACAATGGCTAAAAACGTGGGATATCACCGTGCCCAGGACGACGATGATGGGTCGAAACAGGTGGCTTTGGCAGTGGACAGAGGTGGAGGTGTGTCCGGAAAGAAAAGAAGTCCATCAAAATGATGATCTCCGAAACAAGTCTTTACGAGTGAAAAAAAACGTAAAATGAATCTCGGTCCTTCAGTAAAAGTCAGTGTAAATTTTTGAGGTTGGTAAATGAAAAATTGAGTCATTTGAATCATAGATAACCCAATTATCGTCTTTGAAGTACATGCTGTTCTTTCTATTTACCTCACAGGTATAAGAAATCCCCTCAGGCGTTACTTTGTGGAATTGTGTCACTAAGGAAATAAAAATGACTTTGTATATTCCGCATCATTTATTGGAACAACGAACAGCGGTTTCGACGACTAAAACATCATTCTCAAGGCATACAAAATAGTGAACGGTTTCGTAATCAAATAGTGAACGAACCAAAGTTCACTATTTGGTATGCCTTGTGAATGACGCTTTAGCAGTCAAAGCAGCGGTAGGTTGTTCCAATAAAAGGTGTGGAACATATTTCGTCATTTTTATTTTCCTCATAGATCTACATTCATTTTTAGTCACTACTGCGTACAATACGTGCGAAGAATGTTCGATTGTTGATGTTGAACATGATCAAAGAAGGTCGGGGAATTGGTAAAATATCCTCACAATAATATTGCAATGGTCTCAATCTCGAGCAAAGAAACGAGATGTCTTATTTTTCCTCAGTACTGTATTAAATATGAAATTCATAGCGCGTTTTGACACTTTAAATGATATCAAGTGTACGTAATGACAACTTGTTTCTTTCTCCAATGCAATATACATTCCTCATCTCGCCTGAAATGTTTCATTTTATAACCTAATCTTATTAGAAGAACTCGGATAGGAATCCTCATCAGAGCATTTGATGACATTGGAACTGAATCTTTTAAGTAAATAAGAATCAGATATGTACGAAATGTTTTTGGCCTTTTGCCGGGTAAGAGTGTCAATTCTCACCTATGTAAAGTGGTCTGATTAATCCCTCCTTTTCCAAGCTCTAATTAAGCTTGTAAAGCAATGGAAAATTTTCAATATAGTTTCTACGACCAATGATAAAGATCAAATGTAATTCAACTCTCAACGACTTGTCTCTCTCGTCGCAGCCTCACATAGCCAGTAAAGTATGTACTTATGAGTACATTATGAGAACGCCAAATACACACTGTCCCATGATACAATCGTTTCTCTTTATTTTATTTTTCCACCAACTGAGAAGTTAAGGAAAGCTAATGCTTAACACAGAAAAAAAATAATTCCTAAAAGACGACCTTACTTGGCTCATGGTAGTACAATATAGGTTCATGAAGATTACTCCCGAGAGAAAATTGAATTGGTAGAATATCCAAGGAAGATAACGGTTAAGATTCTTTTAGCATTGAAAGAATGGTCCAAAGGGAACGAAATAATGAAGTGCTTTTCGGAGAAATCAAGTAAACATCAAGTAACCAATGACAAATATAATCAAGCGATAGTTTTCATCGTGAATTGGTATATATAGTACCTGCTGAAAACCTGGAAATGGCACAGATGGCAATTATTTCTTGGCGTAGAGGAAAATATCTTTCCTATCCTGAGTTTGTTGTATCTGTTCCATACCAAACCGCACTGGAATGGTTTACCCTATCTTTTATTGCCGAATCTGATAGAGTTTGTAAAATGAAAAGACCCGTATATTTCCATTCTTCGATCCGCCAATTAGTTCTCGATTTGTAAGGGATGAAAAATTGATGTATCTAAACCTTAGGGAAAATTCGAAAAAGTGGGCGTGGAAAGGACTTGTACGTCATCCACTTCGTCCAATCACAACTGAGATCGCAAAGCTCGGTCGCCCAAACACAATGGGGGACACACAGCTGACTCTGCCAATGGAAGTGATTGCAACAGGTTCTGTGCGAGCAGACCTTTTGCCCCACCTCCACTCCCCTCCCTTACCCTCAGAACAGTGAAGGGCGGGAGGTGGAACACGTAGATATCCTTGACGCAGTCCGTTCGGTGGGCGTCACCTTTTGCTTATTTTAATTTTGGATTGATGAGTGAGCTCTGGTTATAAGATTAAGTTTTCCCTAAAATTCATTTTTCCTTTACATCTAAAGACTTCGTTTACAAAATAGAGATTTCGGTTCCGAGTAAACGCCCCCATTCATTCCAAAAATTACCGTTACAAAACGTCACTTTGTTCTGTGGCGATAATAATCTGCTCGAATTTAATATAGCAACGGAAATTTGTTGTAGGCTCGTAATATAGTCGGGAGGATATCCCCTGTTGCTTTATTTCTCTCTCCATTCCATCAAGACAGCCTTCTGCAGGCACTTTCCTTTACAGAGGTGGGGAGAGAAGAAGAGAGGTTCAAGTTAAAGGTCAGTGAGTGAAGGGAACGAGTCATAGTGTCAGAGAGATATGCCATTCCCTAGTAGCAGCTATCCAGGTTATGCGACAGACAGCTAAGCTCATTCCGCTTATCACCCGGTTTAATTGCACTCTTCAGTTGTTATTAATCAATATGAATTTCGTATGTGTTCTGCTTAAGAAACTTAATTTTTTCATCTTCATACCAACCTGTCAACAATACCTCTTATGTTGGTTTTTATAATAAGTTGTTGATTTATCTTCTATGTTCAACGAATAGAGTCCACTTATTTCCAAAAAATAATCAAGTAAAGTATCTTTAAATTCCAAAATCATGGTGATTTCAACTGTTTTCGCTGCTATTTCTACGACGGAAACACCGTCGTTAAGGATAGACGGGTATTTTGGAAGATATTTGGAATAAGGGAGTGAAGGGTTGATGGAGACGAACCCAGCGTCAGTGTAGGTTCCAATGATTTAAACTGTTCGACGTCCCATCCGACAGATGGTGCACTGCGCTTTAGTTGCTTTTCTCACCGCACTCAAGTAAAGAAAGGTAGACTAATGAAAAATCACTCTGGCGCGGCCGAGATTAAATTGCGACCCTTTAAAATGTAGTTCGGCGAACTAACCACCATACCAACTCGATCCTCAGGTGCCATTTTAAATTAATTGGAAGTAAAATATCATCAAAACATTTTTTAATGGTCACCAATGCAAAAAGAACGTGAAAGACGCAATTATTACTTAGTACGAATAATGCATAAATAGGTACGTAGTTTATCTACATCTACATCTACATAATACCCTGCAAGCCACCACAAGGGTGTGTGGCAGGGGGTGATTTCTCACCAAACATGCACTACATATCATGCATAAAAAAGGAATAGTATTAATATAGTAGTCAGAACTACACTATTTAAAAAAGATAGAAATTGCAAAGAAAACATGCAAAAACATTCTGTTAGTAGGGTTAGCTTTAAGTACTCATACCAACATGCAGCTACCAATGCTATTCATTGCTACTCTCCAATAGGACATATTTACCGTTATTCGTATCTCTTATTGTGCGAGGGACCATTTATTTGACCAGTAGGGCCTGGATATAAAGAAGGCCATACCAAGTGTTTCTCTAAGGTCATTGTTTTGATTATAACATAAAATAATGCCTAAATCTTATGAAAATACCTCAACTCCGCCATGCCCTTCGAGTGTTCGGTTGGTGTAGCATAGTGATGCCAGATTGGGCTGGTTCCCGCCAATTGGGCGGGTTGAGGGGCTCTGCTGGCGGGTAAAAATATCATTTGGCGAGTTACCGCCAACTTGGGCTGGTTGGGCCTACCTCCCCGGAAATTGCTCGGGTACCTAAAAATATCCTTAACTTCCCTATTTTATACCGGTAGATACCATAGAACTCATAGATACCATAGCACTAATAAACAATAGTTCGACCGTTAAAAATATTACGGCCGTTTCCCAGTGCGAAGCACCTCTCAGGTGGCTCGCAGTAAAGCTCTGTATTTAGAGCAAAGCTTTACAGAGCTTTAGCTCGAAGGGGGAAACGGTTGGCAGAATTCCGAGAAAAATATCGCTAGTAGGTACGATGAAGTTGCAGAGAGCATTCAATAAATTAGAAATAAATAGGTGTTAATGAGTTATACTATCATTTAATACATTATTTAAAGAAGAAAGTAAAGATAACGAGAATACGGAGTGCGTCACATTTGAAGAGATAGATTGTTCTAAGGAAAGCTTTACCAACTCCATTTCAAATTTTGAACTACTCCAAAAATGTTTTCTGTGTCTTTGGAATGATTATTAATTCTGTAAATGAGCTTGAGCCAGCGAAAGCAGAGGATCACTGACTAGAGTCCTGAAGCGAGTCCCTACCAAAATGATCGAGCAGTTAGAAATATTTGTCATTTGTTCGAGAATAAGAAAAATAAATTATTTAAGCACTTCAAAAATCTGTTTTTATAACTAGAATTCTCTTCATTTCCTCTACAAAAAAACAACAATTTTCAATAACATTTTTTTTTCTATTGGAGCATTGCAACATTAGAACTTACAATGAAGTTATTCCTCATTTAAAAAGGAAAATTCAATGAGTTAAAAGTCGGTAGTCGGCCAAAAAGAAGAATAAAAGTATTTAGCCATAAAATGTCTTATGGATAGAAATCATTGAAAATACGAATAATTGTTTTTTAAACACCAAATGAATGACCTCTTGCAATAGTTAATATTTAGTTCATTTTTGCTCTTAGGGTTTCATAAATATTACCTTATTACTATTTGTTCCTTTACGCGGATTTGACCCAACAAAATGAATACGAGTTGAACATTTTGCCGTACTATATGTCTATTTTCATATCCAAATTAAAGCACCTGGTCGTTGTACATTAAATTTTGTTTAAATCTTGGTGTGAAGCGAGAAAAGCGGGAGATTGGGTGGGTTTAGGGCGCTCTGGTGGCGGGTTGAGGGTCGTAAAATCTGGCCACACTGGTGTAGCAGAAATGATTAGGGTTAGGGTGGTTATTGGTTAGTTAGTGGTTAGTAGTGATGGGAAAAAACGTTTTTTTCATGGAAACGTGTTTAAACGTTGAATAAAAAACGTTTTCATCTTAAAAAACGTTTTTATGATATTTTATTCCTATATTGCATTTCTTTTTAGATGAATGTTGCTAAACATTAACGTCTATATTATTGCTGGACAATATATACTTGGGCTGGTGATAGAAATTTCTTTTTTTTTCGAGGTGTCCATCTCTAGTCACCAGCGGCTAAAAGTGTACAGAAGAGGGATGGGTTTGAAGGGGAATGAAAATGAATGGATTATGTATTGTGTCATGCTAATGCATTATTTCCAAAAAAAATCCGTGGCAGCAATGAATGTTTTTCATACTCAATGGTAACGGTCATTGCGTGGTGATGGCGATTCACCGTTAAAATTCATTGGAAAAGACAAAATTTAGAATGGATTAGAATGGATCTGTTTGTAAACCTATTTCTCCAAAAAAAATAAAAGTTCCCGACTTTGACTTGGAATGACATTAAATCCACTAAGTTGCTTACTTCAGTGTGTCCAGCTCATTTTTTAATCCTATAAGGTGAGTAAATCGTCCAGTTACAGCCACTACCTAGTCGAGTGTTTGTTTATTGTGGTCATCTATGCAGAAAAATAACATTTTCCACAAAGAATTGCAGGCATGCTAGAGGTTTCAATTTTTCTCTTTTCTATTTCCCAGTTAGACTATAATGCTTTCATTACCAAATGTTCTATCTTTATCAGTCAATGCGGAAATATTAAGGGAAATGAAGTTTTTCAACACTTTAAGAGGATTTTGCATTGCCTTCTACAAGGTTTCACTGTGGGGTGGATGTTTTAAGGCCGCTTTACATGATATCATTTATTGTACAATTTCTTGTTCAAACGCTTTTATGAGGAAATTATACCGTGTAAAGCGGCAAATTGTATGAACGCTTGTGCAAATGTCTGAATGACTTTACGGAAAACAGAGCCTGTTTTAATTGCATTCAGACAAACATACAATTTCGTTCAGATTATACAAGCGCTTGTACAAGAAATTGTACAAAAATTGTATCGTGTAAAGCGGCCTATAGGAAAACGGGTGCATGAAAGTTCAATGGAGTAGTATCGTTATGAGAGAGAGGCTTTTGCTTGTAAGGGAGAGTTCATTCCAAGATTCATGAGTTTAGAGGTCAAACAAAATATCAGGCACTAGTAAATTAGTTCGATAGATTTATGTAGAGCAGAGCATTGTATGGTTCTAAGAATTGGTGCTGAATAAAACAAAATGTATTTGAAAATTGAATTTGAGGAAAGAAGGTGAGAATACACAGATCACTTTTGAAATATAGGCTGCGGAAGGGTTGAGAAAGGGTGGAAAGAGAGGAAAGGAAGACAAACGAATACGTGCTACAAATTCCGTGGTAGGAGTGAAAGTACACTGAAGAAACTACATCTACATAATACCCTGCATGCCACCATAAAGGTGTGTAATTTGGGGTGATTTCACACCTAGCATGCATTGCATATCATGCATGAAAATATTAGTAATATATTCCAGTCAAAACTTCACAATTTAAAAAAGATAAAAATAGCAAAGGAAGCATGCAAAACCATGCTGTTAGTTGAGTTACATTATATTTCTTATGCTTACATGCAACTACCTATACTATAAGCATTGATACACTAATATTTATGCTATTAGATATATTTACAGCTATTCGTATCCCTAAGTGGGCGAGGAAAGAAGGACGTTTTGAATATATCAGTTCGGCAATCATTTTCTCCAATTCTATGATTATGGTCCAGTCTACCATACATACCATAGATGGTGTTCGCAAAATATTTTAACCTAATTAGTGAATGTATTATCTTATAATTTATTTAAGAGATGTAGTATACATTTCAACTTACAATTTTACGATGATTCTCATTTAAGTTCATCTAATAGACTGATTACGCTATTACTGTTATCATACCGTCCCTTTACAAATCCAGCCTATCTTCGCTGTACACGTATATGTTCATTATTTAAGCTAGAAGTGGACGGAGCGATTGTATGCTACGAGTAGTAAGAAAAGATAATCTTACAAATTAGGTGATAGGAAAGAGAATTCTGGGCAAGATGAAGAAGAAGAATGAGCAATATGGATAAGAGAAAATTATTTGAGGAGGAGCAGTATGTGAAACCTACGAGTGTTCTGATGTACGAAAATGTTTAGAGGCAGGAAAATTTCTTGCACGCCTTGGCGAACTTATTCAACTAACCCTAGAGGCAAATCGCAACTAATAAACCGACTAATACTAACTCCTATAAATAATGATTAAAATGTTCATGCTGCAAGTTGTTTAGAGATGTTTCTAAGTTAAAATTTTGGAGGCTTGCAATTTATCCCACATATATAAATGTTATAGCTACAGATATTACTCGATGCATAAATTTAGACATTAACGTTAGTTGGCATGAAAGTTAAACATACGTACGAAAGAGGACAGAAATTTTTACAGCACTAGAGCGAATCCACATTTTTTTCTAGTAAACAAAATATTTTATCGGGCATATCATAACTGAACTTAACACACTTAAAAAGAAATGAGCCGGATGGAGAAATCCAATGCAGGAAAGTAGTCTGTAGTTCTCCATAAAATGCTCTTAGAATAAGTAATTCAACGGAATGTAACCTCTTATAGGCATTTTTTGTATAATGATACCTAGTACAATATAGATATACGACTACTTGTCTTACTGTAAGGGAGTTGGAGGGAATTAATCATCGACTTAGCATGTACCCAAAATTTATTACTTCTATTAGACATCACTCGGATGCCTAATAGAAGTTTTAAATTGACGCATTTTAATAATTCTTAAAAATTCAATATTAATACAGAGTCATTTGACACTAAACTTTACTCGCATGGGTCTTTTGGATTCACTGGCAAAACATTTCCCTAATTAGGTAGTTTTTTACATATTAGTCAGTAATGGTGTTCATTCATCCCCTGCCATACGCTCTCACATTGTTCTGCAGGGTGTTCCGCAGGTTTAGAAGAAATAACGAGGAATGATCGCCAAACAGTGACATGCTCTGAAGTACTCCGAACCAACATCGTACACTGATGGGCGTTGAGGATGAGGAGGGGTGGAGTGGGCGTCAACGGAGGCTGAAAACACGGCTCGCTCATTCGAGGGGTGTGTGTCCCTTGGGGGTGGTTGAAGGGGAGAGGGCAGGGCGGACCCCCCGTGGACCGAAGACGGCGTCTTCAGCGAGGGAGTGGCCGCGCGGTGGAGAGGGAGGGGGAGAGAGGGTGGGTTGGAAGCCACCTTCTCAGCCGTTGTCGCACGCCAAGCGTCCGTTCATCACCACAAAGGTGGTGAGAGGGGACACAGTGAGACGGTTCACCTCGCCTGCAGTGAGATTGCCGCTGTCGTCGCGACTAAAAGTACGGATAGCGTGTCTCACTGTAAAGCTAGATGAAGGGCAATTCCATCGGCTAGGAATGTACTCAAAAAGATGAGAACTAAGTATGCGTATACATATCACTAAGTTTTAGGAAATATAATATTTTTCTACACGAAAACACATGACAGATTCAAAATGTCCTTCTTTCATCGTACAATTAGGGATATTAATAGCTGTAAATATATGCAATAGCATAAATGCAAGTGTATTGATGGATAGCATTAGTAGTTGAATGTTGATATGCAACGACTTGAAATTAACCAATTAACAGCATGTTTGTGCATGCTTGTTTTGCAATTTTTATCTTTTTTTTAATTGTAAAGTTTAGACTAGAATTTAATTACTAATCCTTTTAATCTACATCTACATCTACATAATACCTTAATGCTTGATACCTAATGCATGTTTGGTGTGAATTCACATGCTGCCACACACGTTTATGGTGGAGCGTTATGCAGATGTAGATGTAAATCTAGATAGAACATTAAAAGCTAATGCAAAGGTGTTTGGCAGGATGTTAATTAATCAAAACATGAGTAAGCATACGCAAAATAATAGGAAAACGAAGTTTGTATACCTGTTAACTCCTATCATGAAAAACACCATGTACAGTTCCACGTTACTTTTCATAGTTTTTCCTCCTTGGCAATTACGCTATAGTCATTGAAATCTGTATATTTTTAAAAGTACGGTGGGACTGTTCTTGGTCTATTTTCATTAAGGTTGCCTAATTATTTCAAAGCGTATCACCGAGCTCCATCACTTTTATTGGTGAAGCTTGTTTATCTGTTCCATCGAGGCATCGATAACGAATTTTAAGGACACGAGTTTTTTTCTGAAAACAAACACATGAAGCCTGTCAAAATTGGAAGGAAATATTAATATTGATATTGCGCACCGCGAGATCATCAAGAAGAATCTGAATTACAAATGAAGATATTAAAAGAAATTTTTGAGTAGCTAACGACCGTTATACACCTCGAATAATCATAAAAGAATCGAAGAAATGACCAGCTCCATTGAATAATTTTTACAGCTGAAACTTAATGTAGAATCAATTTGTCAAATAAATATACCCTATATGTGTGATAGTTTTTGATTCCTTCTTTAGGATTCGCATTTATGTAGAAACATTATTGGCTAATCATAGCTGAAAACAGAAATGTAAAATTTGCCCAAAATCGAAATTTAATATAAATGAAATGGTGTTATTGATAAAATGTTTTGCCCTTTCATCACTTCATTTTCCAAAGGGTAAAGATCGGCGTGATGTTTACACAATCTGGGCTTGCTTCCACCTGTTTTTCAACAATCCGTCACTCTTACATTCATATTTCACTTGTACTCGGTTCATTAATCTCAACCCCTCTAAAAACTTAAATATTTCACTTGTTGCGAGATCACTTCAACAAATTCATTTAGAGTTTCCCGGTCAACTCTATCCCCTAAAATTACATGCACTCAGTTGGTAATTCAATTTAGGCATTTGACTTTCATTCAAGCGATACAAATATCTTACCCTTCGACTCTCTTTGATTCTAACATTTGTTTTCAACTCATATCTTACCTGGCGTATCAACTTTTTACTGCAATCATTTCTCAAGTAAACCTAATGAGTATAATCCAGACGGCATACTAGCTCATCTCGCCGTACATAAGTTTCATTCCCTCGAAAACGTTTTCTCGTTTAGATGCTTACTTCTCCGAGCGTAGTCACAATTATACTATTTCACTCTCTACAGTATTTTATTGCGTTCAATAAGGTTTAAAGCTAATCAAACTTGATTAAGCAGCGTGTATGACTTTTTCCTGCACGGCAAGGCTCGTCACATTCCCTACCGAACGCTTCCGTGGCATATTCAACACAATCCTTCAGACGAACCATCCCATCTCGGTCCTGATTGAGATCGTCCGTGGAGAAGAACGAACCCCTGAGATGATGAAGGAGGTTTTTAAGGTCTCCGAGGGAGGAGAGGGGTGAGGAAGGATCTTATTCGTCATCGCAGACGGAGGGATGAGCGAAGGAGTGGGCCGGACCGCGGCGGTGGAAGGATTAGATTAACGAGGGACGGGTGATGGATACGGAGACGGGGGATGAAATGGCATCAGGGTGGAGGGGTAATGAAAAGCGGAAATGGAGAAGAGGCACCCAACAATGACTCTCAGTTACTCAACTCCGATGCCTCATATTTCCCCCGGAGCTTCATTTGTTAGTTCTTAAAGTCTCATTTGCGGCCGCGTCAGTGCACGAGTCCATTAGAGCGGCAATGGGGGCCAGTGACAGCGGGCGTGAGCCGTAGAGAAGAGAATTTCTAAGGAAAATAGACGGTGGAAAAAGAGGTTGCATCTAGCTCGTGGTTCGAGGACATGGGATGTAGACTGGTCACGTGTATGACATTGATATCACGCAACGGAATATGACGGAACCAAACTTCAATGAGTTCATGTGACCGTACTTTGAGCACTCAAACGCAGAATATCATCTACATCTACATAATACCCTGCAAGCCACCACAAGGGTGTGTGGCAGGGGGTGATTGCTCACCAAACATGCACTACATATCATGCATAAAAAAGGAATAGTATTAATATAGTAGTCAGAACTACACTATTTAAAAGAGATAGAAATTGCAAAGAAAACATGCAAAAACATTCTGTTAGTAGGGTTAGCTTTAAGTACTCATACCAACATGCAGCTACCAATGCTATTCATTGCTACTCTCCGATAGGACATATTTACCGTTATTCGTATCTCTAATTGTGCGAGGGAAAAAGGACATTTTGAATCGGTCAGTTCGGCAATCAATTTCTCTAACTTTATGATTATGGTCCAGTCTGCCATAGTAAGTTGGGGTTCGTAAAATATTTTTAACATCATCACTGAAAATATTGCCTTGGAATTTGTGGAACAGATTAAGTCTAAATTTCAACCTGCGATCTGACAATGATTCCCATTTCAATTCATTTAATAGACTGGTTACGCTAATGTAATTATCGTATCGTCCCTTTACAGTACAATATCGACTCAATGTATCTTTGAAAAGATGCAAAATTCATAGAGCCATTAAAAATTACATCTTCACCGGTATGCCATTATAATTAATGTTCGTTTCTTCAACGGTTAGGGCAGATTAGAATGGAATCCACCTAAAAGGCATAGGATTGACGTATTGGATAGATTTTTACGCCAAGGTCTAGGTTTGGATCGCAAATGAGGAAGAGGCAGTACAATACAGTCCGGTGTACAGTATTTAGCATTAAACCAGTCCTTACTTGAGGGCTTTGAAGAGAACAATTCAAGTTCATTACCCCGTCCGTCAGATGGGACGTTAAACCGTGGATCCTATTGCGCCCTTCATTACGTAGGTATAGGTTAATTCCGACGCCTCAATTCACTTCATCCATCTTCCGTGCGCTAAATAATTATTACCTCTATACAATGATCACCTCTATACACGATATTGGAAAAGCCTCGTATGAGATACATGGAACAGGTTGTAAAGGATGTAAAAGAAAAGAATTACGTCAATATGAAAAGGTTGGCCGATAGAAGAATCAAGTGGAAAGCTGCGTCATCCAATCTTAGGACTGTTGACCAATGATAATGGCAATGATCACCCTATGTTGTAAAGGCGCGAATCATTTTTATTGTCAGTCGTCCCTCCCGGATTACTATTTAGAATAAAAGGCTTGATATTTTCTCTTCCACTTCTCCTAATGGATCCCTTACTTTCAGTGTTTTGCTTTTCAGATTAGTACGATTTCTACTTTTTTCCTCCAAGTTAAATATTCCTGCTCCTTCTTCCTTACTTCCCAAGACATTTTCCCCCTATAACGACATGTAGACCCTCATTTCCCATAATTACCCATTCCGTATACTTACGCAGCCTCTTTCTGGACTCCTCCGGCAACTTTAATTTCTTTTCAAATTATTAAGCATATCGTGCTCTCGATTTCCATTTGACAGTAAGACGCTCTTCATCATGAAACACTTGCACAAAGAAACTCATATCTGAATGTTTATTTACCGAAAAAACTTATTTTTGAATATTTAATACCTGTGAATTTTTAAGATGTGTATGTTGGTAGACTCTAGAAACTATCTAAAATAGGGCGTCCAAAAAATCATTTCTTTCTCTGGTGCTTTCAATGAAATGGATTACTATTTAAGATAAATAAATCATTTTACATTGTCAACTTTTATATCCAGAGTAGCGGAATTCTATTCTCGTTTCTTCAAGACACCACAATACCAGAATCTAAACTCATGGATGGATATTTCGTTTTCTGGGGAAGTATTTGAAGTCAAAAACGTGACAAGCTAAATATAATGTCTAAAGACCAAAAGCCACCATACTGATATAACATTCCTCTAGTTATTTAGGTTTTACAATTGCTTTGATCATGATTTCACACGTTTGAAGGGCACTACCAGGACATATGACGGGAGCGTTTGGTCCTCGGCACATTAGGATTGATCGAATTGCATTGCGAATATTCGGGGATCACGTTGGTGTGGTCGCTAGATTACTGGCCTCCCATCTATGCAAATTGTTTTTTGATTTTGCTTACCGATCCCCACTTGGGTGCCTTGTGGAAAGAACTTCAATTCCAGTACTCCGTCCGTCGGATGAGACGTTAATCCGTAGTCCTCTTGACGCCTGTCATTAAGAGCAGGATAATGTCGACTCCGTATTTCTCTACGGTCCCTGAAAACTGTTACCTTTACCTATTACCCACATATCTGGCACAAATGGCCTCAGTTGCCGGTCCCCTCCTCCAAATAACTACAATTTCTAGGTACTACGAATACTTGAGATACTTTGTGATCAGGCTTAGAATTTCTGTTTTTATTCAATATAATTTTATAATCTTAGTTGTACTGTCAGCAATATGGCTTTGAAAAATAACAAGAGTCTTCAAATCTCACGTTATATGCAGGCATTCATTAATATAGCGATTGACTCCTACTATTGAATTCTACTTGTGTACCTTATTTCTATTGTGTGTTTTTAACTACTCTATTCTGGATACTTTTGAATAAACCTAATTAATTCTGGGGTACCATTTAGGTGTAACAATCACTAAAGATTTATCGTGGGGAGGACACATCCGGGAAATATGCGGTCGAGCGAAGAGAAATATAGGATTTATAAAAAGAGTATACTTGGGAAATGTGATGAGAGGGCAAAAGAGCGATGTTACTTTTCACTAGTTATGCCCCACCTTGAGTATGCAGCCAGTGTATGGGATCCGAATAAATTAGGTTTATTCAGAAAAGTAGACAGCGTGCAGCGTAGAGCAGCTAGGTTCGTCAAAAGGTGTTACGATAGGTTTAGTAGTGTAACAAAAGTAGTACAAGAATTAGGGTGGGAATCATTATCACAGCGTAGGTTTTAAGTACAGATTAAATCTATTAGAGAAATTTAAATCCAATAGCTTTACTGAAGATGTTAGGCATATATTAAAAAGACCAGCATATTATGCTAGATTCGACCAGATAAATAAAATTAGAGAGATAGATTGTCTTACTGATAAATTCAAAACGTCATTTTCCCCCGTACCATAAGAGAACACAATAGGCAACATAGCAAAGGGAAGGTAGGGGAAATATTTTAGAGTAGTCTGTAGTACATAATGCATGTATTAATCCCTTAAATACTATAGATACCAACAATCCAGTTGCCTGAGACCCTATAGTTGCTTGTTTATATGTCAATAGTGCATGCTTGGTGATCTTCACCCTCGCGGTGGCTTGCAGGGTAACGCGTAGATGTAGATGTAGATGAATCCATGGTAATACGGCTTTTACCACTGGTCTTCAAGAAGCATTTACGAGACATGACGTTAATGCTCAATTATTTTGAAAAACCCTTATCAGACTGCTTTTCTTTTGATTTTGTAAAACTTGCAAGTGCTGAACTTTTGGTTTAGGATCGCAAATGTTATGAAGTTTAGACTGCTTTAACCATTTGCATAGTCAAATACCACGGCTACATGAGCACCAGAATTTTCCGTTGCCGAATCACTTACCACGTACTACAATTAATTTAATAGGAGGGTGTCCAAAGGGTGGAAGGTTACTTAAGATTTTTTCGGAGTCTTTTGGCATTAACAAAACGTTGCTTACAACTGTAGATATCCTCATGTAATTAAATCATAGATAAAATAACCATTTCTGCGGTAAGTTGATATTGTTATTCAGCCATTGATTGCGTCCGCGAGCTGCAGCCATTCCTTAATAACGTGAAAGATAAAGTCTATCCAAGGCAATGATTATATTACCCAAACAATTGATTACCTTATAATCGCAATAGATCACCTTTTTACAGAGCTGGCATACTTGAAGGTTTATGTCATACGATATTTCCCCTGAGTCCCCCATTCTTCCTGAAATTTTTGGGAGTTATTTGTGTAAAAAATAGCCCATATTAAAGTCGGATGCCGTAATTACACATAGTGCATATTTTTTTGCGTGTGTACAAAGCATGGCTTCAATTTATAGCCCATCCTTCGCAAAAAATCTGGTAATTACTCCTTTAGCTATATTTATACCGAATTGGCGATGGTAGATGAAGGTGTGAGACCCAATTTGAGGTCCCTGATTTCATTTCAGCAGAAAACAATGCATCCAGATGTGAAATACTTGAAGGCATGCGAAATACAATATTTCTCATGACGCACCCAATCTTCTTCCAAGTTGTTGGAACGATTTATAGAAAAAATAGCCCAGAAGGAAGTCAGCTGGCGTAATTACAGAGATAGCATATTTTTTTGTGAGTACAAAAAGCATGGAGTCAATTTACAACCCATCCTACGCAACATACCTGGTTAATTACTGCTTTAGTTATGTTTCTACTGAATTGGCGACGAAGATGAAAGTGTAAGACGGCAACATGGGGTCCCTGATTTTATTCCGGCGAAAACCAATGCATCTATCACACCCCCGCACCACGATCTCCCATTCCATGGCAATGTCTCCCCACGTTATGGATCCGAGAGGGCAAAAAAAAGAACGAACTTCCATAACTACCAATTCCGTACCTCGTTCGTCATGTGCCGCCCGCCCTATTTCATACCCTGGCGGGGTTCCTCCCATTCAATCCATTCCTCCCCTGCATGCCTCTCCCCTTCCGCCCCCGCGTGCCAAAGCAACCCTGTCGTTTCCGCCCCGGATGGCCTCCAACAAGAGAGGGGGGCTGGAGGGTGGGGCAAAGCCTCCCATCCCCGCCGAGAGGAAGAGCATTTCATGAATGAAACCGTCGGGCGCATAACTCAGCCGGGTATCCGACGCTGGGAGTTGCCGCCGACTCGCTATAATTCCCCCGGCGAGTGCTAGCGGGCCCCTCCCCCGCAAATCCGTCGCTTCCTTCCCCCTTTCGGGACGTGTCCCGCCGCCCCTTCCCACGTCCCGCCCCGGCCGCCTTTCCCAGGCGCCCACGCGCGTGCCGAGGGGCCCGCGGAACGTCCCACGCATCCGCCCGGTCCCTCCCGGGCCGGGCCTCCACGAGCAAAAGGGTCCTACCGCACTCACGCGATGATTTAAACCCCGATCTCCCCATGTGCACACGCCCAAAGAGATCCAACCGAGTCCCTCACGCAAATAGGTATAGCCTACCTTGGAAAATTATAGCGAAAAAATTGGCGAGGGCTCTGCCCAGGTATTTTGGGCGTAGAACAAATCATATGGTTGTTGGACAAATTCGGCTTGCTCGATACATTTTGGCTTATTCTTTCATTCAGCTCGAGGTGAGACCATAGACTTCCATAAATTAAGATATTTACACACTTCGAAAGCTTCACCTTCTCGGGTTATTGCCAAGTTTTTACGAGAAAAATTAGTGTTTTTCATGATTCTGATTCCTCAAATCGAATTATCTAGACCAATCTAATTACAATTTGTAGTACGTGTACCACCTTGCCATTTTGGGTATTAAATCGCTAAACTGCGATCGCAAATTTAACAAAAAATTGAAAGACACGTCTTCCGCCCACTGATGCGTAAACTAACCTGTATCACCAAAAATTTCATAGTTTAAGCTTTCATCTCTTCAACACATCTCCTTATTTTTGCTAGATTTTATGGTTTTATAGATGGTTTTTGTTTGGTGCACTTTTACTTGAGATAAGCGGATTCTTACCTAGGTAAAGTTTAGTGGTACGTCTGATTGTTACCAGCTAAGTCTTAAAGGATATTTTATCACGTCCTTTTTTAATAGGCAGCTTATAACGGACACAATCAGTATCATTATGAAAATAACATTTCATTTCGTTTACGCCACTCTTCACCATATTATTGATCAATAAATAAGGATAAGATAGATTAGGATTAGATAGATAAGGATAAGATATAAGATTATGCCGATTGCTTCATTTCAACAAATTGAAAAGAATAAGATTTATATTTAAATTAACATTAAAACATATGTCGTATATTAGCTTTCCTGATATCGCCTCGAGATATTAGGAAGAAAATACATGAGATCCAATTTTAGAGTGATATATATATCGGCGAGTATTCGGGAAGAGTTAATGCTTTATGGATTGTAAAAAGGGTGTAGAGAAACCAAGCAACGGTATTAATTTCCCCCGGTTGTTGTAAACCATTTTAATCACACTTCATAGGTTTATGAACTGACCAGTTGTTCAGTGGTAGCCAATTGGTTTCTCTTCACCGTGACATACTCTTTATGTTTACATATTGTGATCGCTGCCTCAAACCCAGTATACAAGTGATTTAAGTACAATTAATCGTTATTCAAGTAAATATATTTTCGTTATGTAAATAACTCCTCTACAAAAGAAAATATAATGAAAGATAGCTAAAAAGCTGCTTTAATTGCATTCGTAATGTTTGTTGGTTTTAGGTAGCAATTGATATGACAACGATCAAAATATGGCAAAATGAAAACTCAAACGACACGTGACCGCAAGGTGAGACTCTATTGGCTAAAATAGCACAACCGGCCGGATTTGAAATAGACTAGCTCCTATCCTTCAACCGATTTTCGTAACGAAGAGCTAGTTGGTGATGATTGGCAGACTGTGCAACCGGTAACCGGCAAGGGCTATAGTAAGGTGCGGGCTTTAAAGTGGCAAAGGGCCGCTGAATAACGTCTTATTTGACGGAAGGAGCACTGAACTATGGATACTTACCACACACAATTATTTGAGAACCAGTTTTTCACCCAAAAGACTCAATGGTTGTTAGGATTCGAGCACAGATCCTCGATGTGGAGAGCCAGTATTCCACACACAATATAAACCCGGTACCTACCAAACTCGTTCACTTCCAGAAAGAAAAAAAACAATTCGTATACTCACGATACACAACATCTCCTACTCTTATAATTAGTTGCAGCATTAGGTTTTCAGGTAGTCTAACTGCTAAAGTCAAAGCATACCTTAAAAACCATGTAAGACCCAAATTTATCCTAAGCTAAATCCTATAATGAACACAACGTATATGTCCAAAGCGGGATGCTAACGACAGACTATCCCTTTCCGTTTGCATTTTCAGTAAAGGCTATTTTTAACATCCTATCCAGGTCATATGGGGTATTCTGAGCTACCGATGTTCCACTCCAATGCTGTAGGGGAATGTATTTTAGCACTGTGCACGGTCTATAGATCACCTAGGCAAGCGTTCGGAAGAAGTTTTAGGACGGAAAGTCAATAGTAAGAATTGCAGCAACTGCAAAAATCATTAGAGACATACAGGTATGCTTAGAGTAAAGAGAATTTTTTTAAAGTTCCATTTCCTGCAGGTACTTTCCTAAAAATTTAAAATTTAAAGTAATTTTCAACAATTGAGTAAAGTTCATCATAATTAAATAAACTATGAAAAGTTTATTTCTGAGTTATATGAACTCAACTAAGGCTCACGAGCAGCGTGTGCTGTTCGCGAGCCTCAGCTTATCGACCCCTGCTTTGTATCAACAATAAGAGATTTTCCCGAATATGTATGCCACCCATAACCTTCACAAATCTTTGTTCACGGATTTTACCACTTTTTCTTGTATAGGATAGTCCCATGGAATGCAGAACTAATTTGGCACATGCTGAGAGGAACAATAGACTAATAGAGACCGTAATGAAAGGAGTCACTCCTTGAGAAGGCACACTGACTCCGGCTCGGAATGAATGATAGCAAGTAAATGATGTCAAAATAAGCGTGGAACGAGGCAAGGATTGGAAAGAATGGAAGTGATAATAGTCTGCCTGACTACATCGAAGTTATGCAGTGATAAATAACCTGTGATGATGCTGCCAAATTGCCGACTTTGATAAATGGATTTGTTAGTTTATTCTAACACACTTGACGTGTAGAAGGTGTAAAAATATAATAGCTTAAACATCCTCTCAGATTTGACTGTAATACCTTTCATTTGTCAGTGGTTCCCAGTCTGTTTCACAATCAAAGGGGCTTCAGATGAGGGTAAATGAGTCAGAGTTGAAATGTAAGGCAAAGAAACAAGCATGTAGAAGCCGGGCGTCGGCTTTAGCAGGCTCTTAAGGAAATGAGTCAAGGGAACCACATATTTACGCCCCATCCGACGGACGGAGTACTGAAATTAAATTGTACTTCAAATTGCACTCAACTTGGTATAACAGTGTTCATCTACGGAGATTGGAAAATAATCCTTTAGCATAAGCAATGCATTATTGCATCATTAATTTTATCGATTTTAGCTGGTAATATCAAGTCCGTTTATAATTAATTCTTGTATTTTCTACCCTAAAAACCAAACTATGTCCTTAAAAACAGTTTAAATTGCTTAGCGTAATTTAAGTAGATTAGGAGTAATGAAGTGTGTCCACCATGATCCACCATTAGATACACCTCACAGGATGCTATTTTCAGCTTGGTGATTTCTTACGTCTACTTTAATCTAAACGTGTAAAATTACTTAAAGTTACACGCCCTAAAAGTTAGCATTCTTAAAGTTACCAAATTTCGTTAAAACTATAGTTTTTCTTGCATGAAAATAAAAAATGTTTCATTAAATTTATCACACATCCAATCTTATCAGTTGCCCAACATCTTTCCAATCTATTCACTGATATAAAATTTCCTACGGATGTCACAATGGTTTGTACATTAGAGAAGGTGTTTCACTCTTGCAAAGAAGCCACACTGATTGCGTGGTCGACGCTATTCGTTCTCTATAAATAGAATATGGAGTGGGTTAGAGCCAGATTCCATATCTTGATCCGCGCGACCACTCCACACCGGTACCAGGTGATGTAGTCCCTTTTGATTTCGCGAAGTTTTGTAGTGCCGGTTGTAAACCTCTAAGCTGCCAATTCGTGGAGGGTTGCTTATTACATTGCTATTACCTCAATGCTTGAGACAGTGCCAATGTTATCTTTGCTATATCTGAGAGCTACAACATATGAAGCAACCATACCTAACTTTGGAGCACTTAAAAAACCATTCTACCCCTACTGAAAACTTTTTTATCAGTACATAGAATCTTTAACCTAATTCCCTGAACATGCCTTGGCAGTACTTTGCATGTTTTAATACAATAAGATTTAAAGACTTCCAAACAATATACTCTTAGGATAATACCGCCTCTACAAGAGGCTATAAAATTAATGAACATACTCGCGTTTCAAAGTTATACTACTAACATGCTCAAATACAAGATGGGAGCTTGCAGGGATATGCCATTAAAAAAAAGAAATACCCTTGGATACTTGCTTGGTTCTTGGTGGATTGCTTCTTTCAAATTCTCGTCGAACTGGATTGGCGTAAAATCGTTCCACGGAAATATGCAAGGAGAAGCGGTTCTCTAAGAAACTCTCATTGGCACGGAGAAGCATTGGATCATCAGTGTCCATTGAGCGGTTGGTAAAAAAAATAAAACAGCGAATCTCAAGTCTCCAGAACGCACGCACTTCGATCTCCAACTTCCAATATAACCGAATGATACACGGCAGCAGGTGGTCTCTGAACATATTATCCGATCCCCTCGGTAACGAGCAATAATTTGGGCTTTAGCACACCAGTCCCGGCTCCATTATCGGCGTCGCCTCCTTCGACCAAAAGACGGGGAGGATCATAAACCCGACTTCCTACATCCTCCGAACCCCTCGACCAAAGAGAGTAGCCGAAGATTAAAAGAACAAATATTGTGAATTGGTCCGGGGAGTTATTTATCGTCCCCGATATCGGGAAAGGAGGTAGTCGACTAGGGGAATAAACAGAGGGGGTTTGAAAAGCACCTGTCTTAAAGGCTTCACGCTAATTTACATTCGTACCGGGGCGATGCAAAAAGGAAAAGTCATCCGGTAACGTCGATCGAGCCTCCATGGTCTCAGCGTCATCGGCCGTAACGCCACAAATGATTTTTTTCCCCGCGCGATAAGGCATAATAAAACGGGAGTCGTCTGTTCCCGGTCGGCGAGCCTTCTTGTCCGGCCTGTCTCCGGAAGGTGTCCGAGATTAAGATCTTGCTGATGTGCAAAGGGGATTCGCGGACGTCCAGTTTCTTGTATAAAAATTTTAATGCCAGTGGGGAATTCCGTGAGGTGGGGCTTGTTATATCCACTCCTGAAGTTTTTATCTTGGTTGAGCCATCTGACTACCAGTGCTCCTCACCGAATGCATCGCATGAAATGCCCTCAGACCTGAATGTCGTTGACACATACTCTCCCGAGGTTTCCTATTCCAGAATATCATAACCTGGTTTATGCGACGTCACATTTTTCTACGGCCATAAATATGCAGAATAAAACAGTTTAGCATATGCCTGAGGGTTTTTCTGCAATAAAGATAATAAGTACAGCCATTCTGGGCGGCAGCTTTGTGAGAAGCAATATTTAACTCAATTTTTTGACGTGTTACTAGCTCCTGCGAAACATAACAAACACCATAGGTGAATTTTGAAAGCCTCACCATGTTATCAGTGCTCATTTTACTGTAGCTTTTCTAGTCCAAATGTTAGACGTAAATCCAAATATAAAAACATAACCATCTGCCGGAAATACATTTTCCTGTTATTGTAATGGACTGATATCCCGTGCAAAAAATATTTCCTCGTAAGGACATCTATACTTCAATGCTAGGTTACACTACATTCTATTCAGATAATACCATAGAAATTTTGCTTCGGATAAATGCCAGCTATATCCAAAACTGTTTGAGAACATGTTGGTATCAGTGGTACATGCAAAATTTGCCGCGATATTTTGTAATGCATCCCAAGTGGCTAATCAGATTCCCACATAATCAAACTATAGGGTTGTTGTTACATATTGGTCAATTTTAAAAATTATTTAACACGTCCTAAGATAACATTTGAAGTTTTGAAGAGGTAGAACAATAATTTACAGCCTTCGTGCGTTTTCTGCATAGAAGTGATTAGGTTTATTACAAGAACTTGGAAGACGTGGAAAGAAGTTATATAAAACAACTGATAATTTAGTGCTACGCCAAAATGCAATGGCAACAAATAATTTTCCCACCAAGGTAATCCTGGGACATCACTGAACGACAAATAAAGGACTTCCTAAAAATAGTTAGCTTGCTTAATGCGTGAGGAAAATCGGCACGCATAAAAGAATTGGAATGTAGTTTAAATAATGAGCTACAGTGTTTGTGAGGCTAGTGTGTCTCCTTGAAGAGTTAATGCAGATTAGCAGTAAAATAGAGAATATATTCATTAAAATTATTATTCAGTGCATGACGGCATTGGAATTAAGAGTCTGCGCTACCACGAAACTTTTCAGCGTTGTGAAGACGTCTTTTTATTAAATTTATAAATCTTTGAAGTGTGTTTGAAGGTAATTTTTTGCGATGATACCAGAAACACTTACTAGGCGTTACACTAAACAAACAAGGCGTTACCGGTCGTTAAACGAACTAGGCGTTACACGCAGGTTTTACCTGCATTTAACGCCTAGTTTGATCAGTAAAACAAAATAAGGGATAAAAACACTCATACGGAACGATATAAAACAGTCTACTCCCATAGAGCCAAAAGAGATCATATTAGGCTAATGTATCCAAATAAAGAAAAATATTGGTGGAGTAGTTTTGAAAACATATGCAACTTTACTAATTAATGCTAACTATAAAAGTGCATGGTCATTTAGAAATTGTCAAAATATTAGGCTAACACATGTAGTTAATGGGGGCGTTTACTCGGAACCGAAATCGCAATTTTGTACACAAAATCGTTAGATGGAAACGAAAAACGAATTTTAGTGAAAAAATTAATCTTCTAACCACAACCATTCACTCATAAATCAAAAATTAAAATAAGCAAAAGGTGACGCCCACCGAAAATACTGCTGTGATAACATTGACGTCATTTTCCTCCCGTCCTTGACTGCTTTCAGGGGAGGGGGAAGGGAGTGGAGAGAGATTATCGGAAGGTCTGCTCGCATAGATGCTGTCGAAATCGCTCCCATTGGCCGAGTCAGCTGTGTCCCCCCCTTTGCGATAAGGCGAAGTAGCTTCGCGGGCTCAGTCGTGATTGGACGAAGTCGATATACGTCAGAGGTTGCACCACACCCACTTTTCCGAAAGGGTTAAGAACATCAGTTTTTCGCCACTTATAACTCGGGAAATAATTGTCGGATCAGAAAATGGAAAAATACGGGTCCTTTTATTTTACAAACTCTATCAGATTCGGCAATAAAAAAAATATGGTAAACGACCCCATTGCCTAAAAAAGCGATGGAATCTTTATTCTCACTTACCATTTTCATATCTAATACGTTTACATTAAGTAATAATACTTCTTAGCTGCATATAAGTAAGTTATACATGTTAGTTATACCCTCACCTCCCCAATCTACACTCTCGCTGTGCAGGCACGTAACTAGAAATTTGCTTTGGGGAGGCGGAGAAAGGGAAGGGGGGCAGGATAAGGGGGGAATAATTCTAGTGTAGCGTAACTTGAATCAAATCAGGCTTGCCCGTTCTGTGCTCACAAGTTACTAATCTCTTCCCTTAATTTTCAGTGTTTGGTATTTTCTTTCACAGTGCCCATTCCTACCCCTTCTCAATGGTAAAGTTCACTCTTTACCTTGTTATGAAGCAGTTAATTTGACCGGACCCAGAACAGAAGATCAACGCATACATGCATGCATACATGTCAGATTGAAAATAACAATTATTAACCAAACACATGCGTCAAAATAGTGATCACGTTTATAGACACTTAACAGTTTTATTATACGCAGTGTAATCCGGATTATCATGCCCAGTTTAAAACAGAACAATAAAATTATTGGGAAAAAATTTAGGTGGGGGGGGCTGAAGTTCCCCCCCCTGGCTACATGCCTTTCGCTGTGGCTTTCAGGATATTCCGTCTATGCAACTTTTACCTCATGTGATTTACATGGATAATAAACTGATGCCCCAATTGGCTGGCATTTATCAAACCCATTCACACCCTACCGTATATTCTTCAGATAGCTTGCATGGTATTGAGTAGGTGTAGCTGGAATTTGACTTTTGAGGAAATATATATGCATGCAGTTCTCATCAGGTTACCTGTTCTAATTGCAAATGTGTTTCCTCTCCGGCATTCAAGCTCCTGATGGAGCCAACAACCTTCCAGCATGAAAAAGCCGAGCACAATATTTACAAAAACCAAGCAATCAGACGATTGCCGGCAAATCTTCCACAAGCGGACTGGGGCGCATTAATCGACGATCCAATCGACAAGACGACGGTGCTGGTCGAACCTCCGCCGTAATTCAACCGATGCTCTTGCGAGACACGAAAGAGGGCCTCGCTGGGGAAACTTGTCATCCACTCAGCAGCTGCGTTTTGCCGACGCATGCCATGTTTGCTCCCAAGGTCACCTTTGTTAAGACCACGCTGCGATATCGGATGTAAATCGAAGCGTTCGATAAGGGAGACGAGGAGGGGAAGGGCAAGGGCGTCTGCTCTCGATTGTCCCTACGGAAGACATCGATTCAGACGCGGGGCCAGAATGGTCCTCTGCGACGGCTCCCGGCTCGTAAAAATATGAAAAACGCCTCTCGCAACGACTCGACTCGTCGGGAAGTTGAAGTAGCGGCGACTCCCAGGCCGTGTCCACGGAGACGAGACCCTCTCGGCCTCGTTACGTGTCCAAATCGACAATCTGAACGACGCGAAGCGCTACACAGAGAAGGGGTGAAAAAAAACAGAAACGGATGCGTAACGATGGATAAATAAAGTGGTCAGAGAACGTCCTGACGAAGTATGAGGGTGTGGAGGGAAGATATTCCGTATCGAGGCACACGATTTATGTATATCGGTACCGATGTAATGTCTCTATGTATATACACGAATATGCTCCATATCATGCAGTCCAGGAGCGGGAAGGAAGGTGGTTTACGAGAGAGGACGCCATTGTTATCAGGTACAACGACATCAACGCTGTCGGTTATTTTTTCTCTCCATCACATCTCACCCCCTTCGGCACCTAAATCCAGTTTTATTCCGTCCAAAAGAATTCCCGAGGGTGGAAAACATTAACATGAACAGCCTTAAACTTAAACAGCCGACTTTTTTCGGAACATTTTACCTGCATCAATATGTACGTTTTATTCTTCATGCTACCATAAGGGTCTGTCGCAGGTAATTCTAGGCCGTAGGAATATTAGCAAACCATAGATTAAGACTCGTAAAAATGGTTCCAGGGAAGATCAGTTTAAGGAGATAGGAACCTGGCGATTGGGATGAGACGGAGAAAAACGCCCATTGTAGCTGTAAAAAAAAACTTGCACTTAAAAAACGGGTTCTCGGTAAATACGATGGGAGGGTACGAGAACGAAGAACCCTTTTTAGACTTCATTTAGAATATGAGAGGCGGAAGAGAAAAGTTTGGCTAAGGAATAAGAGCAGGTGCCGCAAACACTGGCAATATTTTTGTTAAAAGTTGTTGCGATAATTCGCTTCTGTTACATACAGGAATGGTATGCGCTAACAGAACGCAGATTAAAATTTAGGCTTAATCTTAAAAATACATCAAGGATGCCCACGTTTAACGCTAGATCTGATCATAAAAGTAAGGTTAAAATAAATGTAGATACTATCTGTAATGTCATTTTTCCCTTCCACCATGAGGGAGCATAATGAGAAGCATTACCTGGTTACATAAAATATTGGTAGAGTAGTCCATATTGCATCTACATCTACATCTACACGATACCCTGCAAGCCACCGCTAGGGTGTGTGGCACTACCATACTTTAGCAGTACCACTATTGCACTACCACATATACCACAATACCACTATTGCACTACCATACTTTAGCAGTAGCTAATAAGTCATGCATATTTGGCAAATAGATATTTGGTCTAAAATGCCCGTATTGTAGTGAATGACATCAGAGTTAACTTATTTATCAAATGCATGCTTGGTAATAGTAAACTCTACCATATATCTTTGCGGTGGCTTGCATTGTATTATATGAATGTGAATGAGAACCTATAATGGATTTTCGCTAAGAACTAATGCCTACCTTTAGTAAAGGCATTATTGATCCCGCTGTTGAGGCTAATCAGATTGGCTTCCAATTTAAGAGTATCACGATGCGAAAAAGATAATTTATTGTTTTCGGCGAGAGTGAAATTCGTGCTAACTTGACGTTATTACGGAGGAATAACTTTGCAGACGAGACACGAGAGTAGGGGGTTGGGCTTGTGTAGCCGAGTGCTGGCCTCACACCAGAAGGGGCAGGGTTAGAATCCTGGCAGTGTAAGATAGGACATCCGGATAGGATATTAAGCCGTGGTCCCCTTGGCGCCTTTCGTTAAGAGCAGCCAAATGTCGTCACCGGGTTTCTCTCCATATTTCCTCCTTTCCCATCCGCATATCGTATCGGTCTGAAGCTCCTATGGTACGCACTTGAAAACCACAGATAGACTGACGGAACGGATACTGCGAACTTGCGGGTAAAGGAGATTACGCTACCGATGAAAACTCTCCAGATTTGGCATAATGCTACGTGAGCCCTGGCCTGCAAAAACGCACAGCCTTTCGTAGTCCTTTAGGATCACAAAAATAAAAAAGTTTATCTAAATGATGAATTCCAAGTACCAAGTCTTTATGACATTAACTTTTACCGCCCAGTTCTAACAATTAAATTATTTGTACATGCACTCCAAACACTTGAGAATCTGTTCAAAAGAAAAACACTAATTTCCAGAATACTTGGAGCCTCACAAACACTTTTAAAATGCCTTTAACCAACCTATTTACTCTTAATAACCCTAAAAATACAAACAACCTTAAGATTATTCCCAACTTACAGCTGAATAATCACAATTTTATCGTGCTACAGCTGCCAATGGTACGTTACGCTGTAAAATTATAAGTTAATACTACTTTTAAACCCATGAAAATGGAACAATTATGCTTGAGAAGGGGTTCAAATCCTGCTGTAATCGATTTCGGACTACTAATATCACTATTGAGGTCAGCTCCCTCCCATATCATGCTCATTATGAAATTGATCAAACTACCTACATCTTTAATGTGGTCTGATTGACTAGTATCATCCTTTTGACAAGTGTAAAAATATTTTGTGGAAAAAAATTTGTGCTTTTGGACTCCTAAGGCAGAGACATATTTCTCTTTGTTGAGCCGATTCTCCTTGCAGAGTATTTCACTAATTACCTACTCAACGCCCATTGCTATGAAAATTAACTTTCCTAAATGAAAGCAAAAAATTTGGGGTTTCAATTATTCGTCTGGAGTATTGACTTAAAAAAATTAGCAAGAGATGTTTCCATGCAAAGGAGTTGGAATATAAACGTCATGACTCTCTTCTCAACTAAGCGCTTCCTACTGAAAACAACTTCCCAGGACAAAAAAAACATATTTCTGTCGCGTACACCACATATTGCGCTCAAAATTACGCCAACATCCCTTCTTAATCAATTTGATCCGATTGAAATGTAGGGTAAAATGACACGGTTAATTTGCACATTACCAAGCTTCATAACTAAGCCTGACTCTGAGTCAGTACTTCATCCATAATTAAGGAGAGATACAAACCAATGACCTTTAGGTTACATATCCAAGTAAGGTGGCCTGATCCCATCTTATACTCTTAATCAAGCCGCACAAAATAGGTTTGAGTCCGAAAAATATTTTAACACTGTCGAAACGAGAACTTCAAACTTCATTAGAATTTTGAGATACAATTTTAAACAGTTCCACCTCGTCGCCTTACTGGTAGTCGTATACTTGTGTCACTGGTAGATTAGTGGGCAGAGCACTCTGGATATCCAAAGCCGAAGACCAATGACCGGTGGGGCGGTTGCTTTTCGGGGCGAGGGCCAGGCGACTTCGCTGGGACCCCGCTGTCTCTTCAGCGGGGGGTCACAGGCGACGGAACCACATACGGCTGAACCCTGCCAGAGTTCGGTGCCGACAAGGGCAGTCGACTAATGTGAGTTGAAAGGGTGGACGCCAGGGCTATTCTTTAGTTCCTAACGGTCGGTCTCGCATATTCGGCTTCCGGAAGAACAAACGGTCAGCCAGAGGCTACTTTGGGTAACGTGTAAAAATCCCTTTGTATTGAAGAAGAACTTGCCGACAGAAATACCTGTGCCAGAAAAGCAAGAATTCTTATTAGTCTAACATGAAAAAATGACATTACGAGAGCATATCGCTGGTTGAGAGGGGATAATGATTATGATTCCTGAAAATGATTTAATTCTGCACTATGGTCAGATGATAAGCTGAGATATGCGGTCGTCGTAATCTCCCTGATTTGTCCGAATCACATGGCCATTAATTCAAAATTTTAGTTACTTAACGTAATTGTAGTTACGTAACAGGTAGTGAATCGTTTTTATATACCATTTTTTACCATGACTTTAGGATAAATGGTTCCCGTCTATAACAAGCTACAAGTAAAAGAACAGTTTGCTATCTGGTTACAGCTGCTCATTAACTGTTTTTTAGAAATTTAGATCAAGTATTTTCTATGCTTCTAACGTGCATTTCTCCCAAGAATTACCCCCCGGAGATCCATAAATAGAGTATAAATCGTGGCCGGCAGACAAATAGTGCGTATCCTTTATTTGTCACAAGAATTACTTGAACTCATGGTGAAGAGACTATAACAATGTCCTCACGTGTGGATATTCTAAAGGCTGTATGCAGCGGCGTAAGATAAGGAAAATCAGGTTTATGACCTAGCTTTTAATTTTACAGGAAGCGTACGGAAACTGAGGTAATTAATACAATTTAGGACAGGTAGTGAATAGACTTACATGAAATTTTCGTTAGTAAGGTACAAATTGTGGAAAGGAAATTAGCTATTATTAGTATTTTCTGTAGTAAACGCGAGTTTAGCTCACTGTCACATGAAGGAATAGGTTTAAGTCATAAAATATGATCCATTTCGATGAAAGAATATTAAATGTAACAGCACATTGATACGAGCTGGGGTATAAAGGGTAGTTCTAAATTTAAAAAAAATAGATTGAGAATATACTCAAGAAAATTTGATTGTAAGTTCAAAGTACTATCACAATAGTTATGGATAATATTTTAAAGTTGTTACCCTCACTATTATATTGTATATATAAGAATCTCAATCTCGTCTAACCAAAGGAATATGTACTGTTTTTGTTACACCCAATTCTTAGGCAGAAAATCAAATTTTTCAGGCATTCCACATAATTTTGTTTAACACAGTTTATCACTATGGAAATACAAATTGAGCTGAGATATCCTTATAGAACTTATGCAATCACCTTTAATTTCTACATATCAGAATATCTGCCATTTATGATAACCCTTAGAAGGTTTCTATGCAATCGGTTACTCTGATAGCTTTGATAGCATATAACGTAAACACAGCTCTTCTATTATTTAAAACTGTTCTCAAGTCATGGTTGAACCCAAGTAGCTCAAACACGGTATGTAAATTAAAGATGATTCAAGATCAGCCCTTGGTTTTCCTAACACTGCTTTAAATTTTAAAACATCATTTCATACGAAAAGCTTATCAATTCATATGCAAACAAAAATAAGTTCTGCGGAATGCATAACATGAATAGGAGGTCATATTAGCGTTCTAATAGGTTGAGGCTATATACTATCGTAACATTTTTTTAATTATTGCATAAGGAGTTCAAGCTCTCAATTACCAGTTATGCCACCCTGAGATTTTTTGAACCGTTGGAACCTCATTTCTTTTATCGTTACCCAGAATGGTCACTACACCAAACAGTGAAACCTATTTATTCCACGGAATCATGCTTTTGTTTGGTAAGGTAGAATGCAGGCATTTTAACCCTAAGTCCGGGTTTTCTTACCTTTGCCATATTTTTTTTAAATACCACCTTAACTTTTTACGCCGCAATCCAAGATTTAAGCTTCTCCCTCGGAAGCAAACTTCTGGAAAACGCAGCGGTTAACATTCCGCAGATGGCGGTTTACATCAAACGTCGCGCGAACGAATATAAATCATGTCCAAGGAGTGGGATTTTTATTCCATCTACCTCAGGTACCGCTGGATATTTTGTATCGCCTTCTTGAGTCATCAACGGTGCAGGTGCTATTCACAGCCTGTCACATATTCATGCTCCGATTACTGTAATTTTTCGAACGCAAATAATACGCACCCAAGTTTTTACCTTCAAATGGGAGAATTTTATTCTTTCTATGAAAAATGAACATTTTTTGCGAGAAAGCTTTAAATTTTTAGAAGAAAATCGTCATCACTGGAAATAGTATCAATCTAACAGTAAGGTTTCACTAAATTGTATCTGTTGCACATACGTACCACCGCTTAGTTTCATTACCTTCCCATTGATATCAGATCACTAACGGCCAACACATTAACATCATCATCTTAAATACGCGTTTTTACCTCGTACAATACGCACCCATGATTAAGGGTAAAATTTCTTAGGAAAGGTGTGTTACTTGTACGGAAAATTACGTCACTTTTATTTCGCTATTAATTGCACCTTTTTCATGCATAAAAGTTTGCCTTCTACGACAATTTGCCGAGCTTATTTGCACACCCTACGTAAAAGATTGAGAAACAGATCATGAAACGCCCTTAATACTGAATGCTAGTTACCTGAAGAAACTTGAAATCGTAAAAGACGAATAGTAGGGTGAAGTTATGCGCAAAAAGCCGTCATGACTAAATTCTATTGGAAACAGCATTGTTTCATTTTTTACCGATGATATTCTCTCCACTGATAAAGATAAACTTGTGACGAAATTAAAGTAAGGATCATCTATTTTGGTAAACCATCATAAAAATACACCTTTTTTAAAGGCAGCCATATTTATTTACCTAAGTTTGGCATACCATTGCAGCTGCCTTAAATTTTTTTTAATTTCATATCTTCATGATGTACACTTCATGTATATCCTCCTCCTGAATCGATATTGTACAATTCAGGAAAAAGTCCCTTACTTGATTACTACAAGACGGCGTTGAATGATAAAATGGTTCTACACTATTCATCGTTGGTAGCACTAGGTGAGCCTAATCAATGCAATGTGTACAACCGTCTTTCACAGTTGATGTTATCCTCCAAGGATATAGCTTTTGTGCTAATTTGCGTATTTAATACTGTTCATGAAGAAATGAATCCATCATTACTCCCTAAGCCATATCCATTCTCATATAGAGTACAAAATAGCGTATAAAATGTACTGAATCTGGTGGTTATGAATTAGTGAATTACTTCTTCATAGCTTCATTGTGCATAAAGTATATTGAAAAAAGTGTTTTTATGGCCTTTAAAGGTAATTGTTTTGCATTCAATTCGATTAAAATTGCAACTTTTTCTCTTACCCACCATATTTTATGCAATAAGTACATACATAAACACAATGAACCCCATTATTTAGTTGAATTTTATCTAATTAAGGTAAAGTCCCTTAATGTAGTAACTAGGATGGATCCTAATTATCTTTATGGGCCCCAAATTAGATCCACGACTTATCAAAATTCGGTCACAGTTGTAGGATCGCATATATGGAACAACCTCCCCAAAAATATCAAAGACTCTCCATCCTTGAACATATTCAAGAGGAAACTCTTAAAACTACTGAAAGAAAAATCCCTTTATTTGTAATATTCAAAGGAAAATCTCTTGTTTTATTTTGTTCTATCTACCAAGTGATGTTCTATATTTTGAGTAATCAATTTTATGGTATTTAGCTTATGTTTATTATTACTACCTATGTTGTCTTTCTCTCGCTGACCAAAAAAAACAAAATTGTAATACCTCAAACAAAAGTCACTTAGTACTCAATGTTTTTTTGTAATATTCTATCGAACCCTTAGTTTTTTTTGTTATAATATCACACTGTGACCTCCAGTGTAACATTTCTTACTTACCACTGTTCATAGGGGGTGTAAATCCTTGAACATAATTAACGTTATTATCATTATTATTATTACATACAATTAACAAATGAATTGCCATTTAGAGAAAAGTAGTGTTTGCTGCGTATGCACAAAGTATAGATGATTATGAGCTACCATGTACTGAAAATGTAACAATGAGCTACGAAATCATTTGTGTATGCTGTGAAATTTTCTACAAAGAATGTGCAGGATGAAGTTGATCACCTTTCTATAATGAAGAGCTATACTATAGTGATACACTATAAACGAGAAAACATGTGTTTACTCCATCCTATTCGGTAATTGTAACGCCTATTCTGATATCTTCATTGCTTGAGGTATGCAATGAGTTTAAAATAATAGGGATAAGCACTCATTTGAAATACAAAAACTTTCTTGCAAAAAAATGACTTCGTATTCCCACTGGCCTCTCTTTCTTAGTACGAACTTCGTAAAATATCTTCCTCCTCTCTCTTCTCACATTCCGTTTTCCTCAGTCTTTTAATCCCCGAGTTTATTTCGCTTCTGGAAATCGCCTTCACGAGAGTCACCGCGGGGAGTCTGCTGCTTCCTTGCGGGACACGTCGTCGCCGATTTGAGGGGTGGGGGAGAGAGGGAGGGGGGAAAGGAGGGGAAAAGGAACAAGGAGGGAGTGGTGGAACTGTGAAGCTTTGGTTAGAATTCGCAGTCAAAGACTTCGGGCTGGATCATTGCATTTCCAGCTTTGCACTGACAGGCACTTCGAGTACAAGTGCCATGGGATCGAATTGGTGTCGAGGCTAGAGTACCTGGCACTCGATCTTGAGGGCATTCGATTCCCAGTGGCAAAAAGACTTTTCATTGATATACCAGTCCATACTTGACAGTTAAGAGGAGAGTACTAGAAGCCCGGTACTCATTCCGTCAGTTAGGTTGTTAAACTGTGGACTCCTTGAGGAATTTCTTTAAAATATTCTAAATCTTATGGTACACCTAATACTTAAATAGGAATAAGAAAGTCACCATTTTTGGCTCAATCTTTCAAATCTATGGTGACATTTTAAGTAAAATATCCATAATTTTGGCATCATACCATTTTCAGATACGAGAAACAGCAATGGCGAATTCGATTGTAAGATTGAAAAAGGGCAATAATATCTGAGAAAAGTACTCTCTTAATCATTTACATAAATCGTAATATATAATTGAGTTATTTAATATTTATTTTTTCCACTAGCACCGAAAAAAGCACATGTGGCCTTGACAACGGGGTATTAACAATGTAACAACAGACGATCACACACAGCGATGTCCTGAGTGGTGAAAAGCCAACTCAGTTGGGACTTGAACCCACGACCCTAAGGTTAGCAGGTGAAGACTTAACCACGCCGCCACCAGGGCCGACATAACTTACATCCTGCCGTTTAAAAAATTTATGTTCATATCAAAGTTTGAAAATAATTTTTAGTGTAATGCTAATGGAAGCTATATTAAGATAAATCTTTTGTCTACTCGCAGAAATATGGAAGGTTATGGATACTTGTGATGAACAAGGCAATAAAGAATGCTACCAGACATTCAATATCAGCATTATTCTCTCGTATGTCTTCAACCAAATGAATATTATATAAATAGTATGTGTGCTTATAGCAAATAGGAAAATAATCACAGCTAGGATAGGAATAATTGCATCTAATAGTAGTATATATGTCCTGTTAAATCCTGCACAATGTAATTCGTCACTCATGTTTTACTGATCCTGCAATGTTCCTGTACTTTCATCAACAATTGGTATGATAAAATAAACAAGCAAGGCCATTGAGAGTAAGCATACCTCAAATGCAGGTAAGGTCACTTATTTCGGATAGCATATCTTCAAGATAAAGAGTCAGTTTGCATCCGCTTTTATCCGTATTCTCCTTACTTAAAAATAGATGTCTCTAAATTTTAAATCGATTTCATGAAAACCTATTCCCGTATCCTTAGGGGTATACGTACCCCTGATAGAAAGCTGCGGCGGTAGAATGCGGGTTGCCCACGCTACAGGTCTCTACCCACCCGGATCTTCCATCTGTCCTTGAAACTATTTTGAGGGTCAGCGACTCGGCCACTGGAAGCAGGAGCTCATTTGAAGATAACGTTTGATGAAATTTCACAATCACTCAACTTTCATGCATGCTCCGATTCCCAGTTCAAAATAAGTTTCTTACGCATACCTAGTGAATTTCATTATTTCGTTTTCATAATTAAAAACGATATTTGAACGCAATCATTGCTTTTCGTTCTGGGTTTTAGAACTTATAACGATAACGAGTGAAATTAACATAATTATACACATAAAATTCATAACAAAGAGTGTGGATTTGGGTAGGTAGGTAGAATTATTTTGAAGTGCTTCGACTGCTAAGGTCATTTTGCACCTTTACTTACCCAGATTAAAATCAAGCGCTAGAAAAACAATACTTGGTAATCACAGAGGAATAATTAGGAATAGTATTAACCATCAGTGGATACGACAAGTTTAAGTCTGTTTTCGTCATGTGTCAAAAAAGTTCCATTTAGAGCTATTAGTTAATTTAGAATGAGTCTTCCTGGGCCTCAAACTTTGGGCAGCAATTTCAATCCATGGAGAAATTTAAAAACGCAATTGATAAGATTACGATTGTCACCCAACATCTTGCTCAGTAAATAATGTCATAGGAAATATAAATGCAATAATAATAATGGGAAATAATGGTCATGACGGATAAAAATCGTGTTGAAAGTGATTAGGTGGGCGATGGATTTTGGTTAATTTGAAAATTTTCAAAATGCCTGTCATTGCTTCGCTCACTTCTTTCATAAAATAATGGAGAAAATCCTAGCCCTATGCTTAGTCTTCTTCTATTTTCTTCTTGCCTACATTTTGGAAAACAATGTTCAATCTCATTGGGTTTCAAACATTCCTCAAGATCTTAATCTCCTCTGTACAATTGCTCTAAACTTTTAACCCTCTTCCACTCTTCTGTTAACCTATTACCTCGGAATGTTTGACTTCCCTTGAAAATATAAATGATATTGTGGACAAGTTGACACTATGGAAGTCAGAAGTCAAAAAAGGACTACTATTTCCTTATCCACAACTTGGTATTCCAAAAATATATTTTGTTTCGGTAATGTATTCCAAACTTATAACCTCTGATGTTATTATTAAAATCACATCGAAACTGATTTAGTGGTTATGAAATGTCTGTAAAATTTATAACTGATCGCAATATCTGATCATCATGGGTGTTTTCAAGCCTGTTTCCGCACTAATAGGCGCTTCAGACCGGGAGGAAAGGTATAAGGATAGGAATGGAAGGGATGGGGGTCTATGGGTGTTTTCAAGTCTGTTTCCGCACTAATAGGCGCTTCAGACCGGGAGGAAAGGTATAAGGATAGGAATGGAAGGGATCATCCGCGAAGGTGAATAACACTGGCCTAAATGCTCTTTGCTCGGTATAATACTTTCACTTTTTCTTCACCCTGAATTACGACCAAATCTTCCTGCAGCGTTTCAGTAGCACCCTCACATTGGAATTTTCCTTGACTATTACAACATTATGTCAAATTCACACCATCACTTGCTCCATCTAGTTTCAAATGTCCCGTTCGCCTTTTTTGGACGCAAAATGTGACTCTTTGCAAAGGAACTGCTCAATATTAACTGTGTTTGCTTCTTTAATAATGTCTTGAGGTTTATTGAAAAGAGATTTAATAATTATTGAGTCAAAAACGGCATCATTGAATCGATGAAATCAGACATATTTATTTAAATTAGAACCATAGTTTCTCATGACTCAGCAGTTTTTCTAATTGTGATCTAATGCTTTGATTTACAACGGCTCTATTAAACTTAAAATATTAAGGGGACAAGGAAAAAGTACAATATTTTTACCCTCTGATATTGAATATATACTAACAACAAGTCACTAAGGTCAATCATAAGCTCAATAAACCTATTGATTAACAACGAGTTCTGTGAGTATTACTTTCTTTTCATTTCATTATCAAGTTTAGTAACTACTAGGAAATCAATACCGATGGCATTTTTTCAGAGTAGAATTATATGCTAAATTTTTACAAACGTTTATAACATAGAGAACAAGAATTCACAAAAGATTCGATTTGAATGAATCAAGATATTCTACGCGTAAGAAATAAATAAATGAGAAGAAATAATAAACTAATCTTAACATTTATGATCAGTAAACAACAATGATTTAAGTCGTGGCACAGTAGATGAATTGCCAGAGGCAAATTATACTCCTATCTCTCCTAGCTACTAGGCAAATAATTTAACAAAAAAAGAGTATATTTCCACAAAAAAAATTCAGAGACTTTCTCCAAATGATAACTTATCTCCGTCCTTTTATTAGCATTTTAACCCCTGAACCACGATAAAAATGGTGGTTTTCAAATTGATGGAGCATATTTACCTCTTTTTGTATAGTTACAGCTACTTTTGAAATGCGTCTCCTGACACCCTTACTTTAGGTACGGTTTGAATTTTCATGCAATTTAAAAACTCTTCGAAATTGAAATATAGTTCATGGAGAGAAAATATTAATACCATGCAGTAGAAAGATGAAAAAATTGAATAAGTCCATCAAAAATTAGGCATGTGTGAGGCCAATGTAACCAAAACACCCTAATATTAATAATTTAAGTAATTCAGTATATATTATATGTTCGAATGAAGAATTGTTTCACCGTAACACTTATTTTATAGAAATATTCCTGAAAACCAGTGCACCATAACCACGATTTACGGCAGGAAAGCAATTTCATGCAAGAAATTTTCTTTGTTCATTTAAGTTATTTACACTAAAATACACCATTTAGCAATACATACCTCGTAAATTTATGATAAGTATTCATATATCTTTGTAATGCCAATTGTTCATGCATGTATATTATGTATTTTGTAAAAATAAATATTTCGATTTAAATGCACTCCTTGCATGGAAAAACATATACGTCAGATGTGGCACAAAGTTTATGTATCAAACCCGAATGATCTTTATGTACTTTCTCCATTTACTTGAGACCAATATTCTTCATAAACTGCAACGTACCTATTTTAAGTAAAACGTCATATATTAAAAAAAAAACATTTAATTTTGTGAATAAATGACTACCTTGAAATTCCAAAGAGCTCTGAATAACTTTGGGGCTCAAAGCATTTTATTTACTACAGAATAATTTATTGAATTTGTCCACAGAATTTCGTTGCGTACGCATCCGGATCGAATAGTATAAGCTAATTTTTCATTTCAAAATATAAAAGCGAATGGTAAGAGTTATGGAGTACCTAGTAAAAAATAACCAATTTATCCTGAGAAAAATGATAAAGTAAAATGTTTACCAAAAGTGGTCATCTGCAATTACCCATGCGCACAGTATTTGGAGAAAAGAATATTCCCTTTACTACAGCCACCTCATATTTATTTCTCCCAAATTGCCAGAAAAGAATATTTCCAGCTACCGACCCGCTCACCTTCCTTACGACTCTCGTTTAATTTCATGAGATGTCATAAGGTTCTCTCCCATCTCTTGGGGACATCCGGATGCCGTTTCATTCCTCCTCCTAACTGGCCGCTTGTCCATCTGTTGGTTTCGACCCACTCCCCGAGAAAGCAGTCGGTCTCCTGTGAGGAAGCCAAACTCCTTCGCCGACAGCCGAATAAGGTAGCCCGAAGCGGCGGGAGGAACCCGAAAACTTATATTTACCGCCCGTTGCCGTTCGCCAGAAATCATCGCGCACGAATGACTCTCGGTGGAAATCGTAAAAAAGGCCGGGACGTTAACCGAAAGCAATAGAATAGAAATGAGACGGGAGGGACGGAGGTCTCATTTTCATATTTTATTGGAATATTTCGCTCCTACAGCCGAGCTCAATAGCTTTGACTACCCTTCTCTTTCGATGTCCGTCAGGTCCTTCTGTCCTCACCTGCCCGTCTGCCGAAACTAACTTCGTGTTCCCTTGTCTCACTTCCGACGTAGCAAGAAAAATCATCCCCTATACATTTCCTCCTTTTCCTTCCCTAAAACGTACACTTATTTTCTTCCAAACCACCACATACAAAATAGACACAAGTCCATAAACACAAATATATAAGTAAAGCAAGTTTTTTATGAAACAATCTCCCAGCATTCTGTAATTAGGATAGAATTTTAAGGTATCCTGTCGATAAATACGGAACAGGTGATGCCTTTTCCTTACAACTGGAGCTCCAATAGAATTATCAGAAATGTTTGATCAACATTATCAACGGTTTAAGTTGCAAAGTGAAATATTATAGAATAATTAGATGACAATCATTAGGTTCATCGTTATCAACAATTTCTTTGGGAATGTTTTTCTTATTACAAGAACATATATTCCCGATTTCTCAATATTTTTTATTTTTGTATCCGGCTAGCTAGAAGTATAAAAAATAAAACCTGTTCGTCGATCGATCTTTATAATTGGTTCCCGTTACGCATGTGATTCGTGCAGTGTGCATTCATTTGAATCCCACGGTGATTCTTATCTCGCTTCCACCGACCTTTCCACCAATAAAAGATACACATGGTTTAGTCGATCAATCAATCCATCGATAAATCAAAGAATCCACCGGCTGATGTTTCACATCATAAATTCGTTCCTTTCCCATCCTCCTGTTTTTTTAAGAAAGCTGTAAACATCCCAATATTTACGTTATTTTTTAAATATTATGCACATAATACTTATTCAACAAAGTTACGGCAATAATTCTGGGATGAGACTTGAGACATTGACGAGGTTTCTTTTGTGGTTAAATTGAATGAGAAGTAATACATTCACGATGTCTTAATTTCCCCATTATTCTCCAGCCTCCCACCAAGTCTATCTATTCTGAACAACTTTTTTTTCCCATCAGGGGATCCCAAAAGCCGGGTATTAACCATGACTGATCTGTTTAGAAAATAATTTTCTTTACATATAGTTCATAACTGAGAATGATTATTTTCTTTTCTAATCCATTATCTTCGCTACATTCGCTTTCTTATATGTAATTAAATTCTTTTCTTAATACGTTTTAGACTGACTAAAAAGTTTCAGATCATCTTTCCGAATTATTTTACATTCACATTTTATTTATCTGAAGTTGAAAGCTAGCTAATGATATTTTAAGAAAATATATATCAGTGGTATATTATATAAACGATGGTCAGCAGTATTAACAACCGGTATTTCTAATTGAATTAAATGCATGAGATTCTTGCAGCATAAACTATTCCTACTATTAATTATTTCAAATCATAATCTTTTTTTCTAATCCATAAGTCGCGCAAACGAAAAAAATCGTTAGTAGAGGAGAGAGAGAATTTGAGAGAACAGAATATTCGTATCCAAAGGGATATCGGTTAACTAAATTTTTCTGTCACAATACAGAGTGAAAGATTACGACATATATCTGTATATTCATTGATTTGCATCTTAATATTATCGTATTTTTGTAGACTCCTAAACATGCAATGAAGCATATTTTATTCAAATTGGCCTGCCAAAAATGCAATAAACTTAAAGTACTTTTCCGAGTATCAATACTCATTATTTTATGGTGCTTTGCACTGAAGAATAAAAATTTGTTACAATGATATAAATCTCTGTCAGTTATCTGAACGTACTTCTTTTCTTCCATGATGATGATCCACAGACAAAACAGTGGAAGAGAGTTGAAAGAAAATACTATGAATAGGAATTTTTGTGCTAAAATATATGAAGAGTCTTAATGCCTACTGCATGACAACTGAAGGGGTTTAGGCAAAAAATGTAGACCATATTCCTTTCAAAGAACCAATAATTATTATGATAAGAACGTTACATTTTGGTAGAAAAGAAAACTCCCATCCCTTCCATTCCTATCCTTATACTTTTCCTCCCGGGCTGAAGTGCCCATTAGTGCCGAAACAGAATTTGAAAACAGCTATCTAGGAAAGAAAACTAAATCATGCATTTAGACTTAGTGGGAAATACTGAGTAGAGCAGAGAAAGATTTGGCACGAAATACAAGATTAAAGTAAGTATGTAATGAAAAATTAGATTAATATGAATAATTAGAGAAGATCAATTGGTAAACTACATGAGTGTTAACATAAAATTGTTTTAGCTGAAGTCCAACCACCAATTCTTTATGTATCAGAGACTCACTTTGGGTAGCTCAAGTATAAAACTGTTCAATACTGAAAGCAGTGACTTATCTACAATTTTCTTCCTTCTTGCTCACTTCCTCAGGCGCTATTTTTCTATCACGCCTCTACCATCACAAAGTCTTACTTATTCATTTTTTATCCTTGTCTAGGCCCTGCCGGCCCAGAAACAGACCGAGAATTGAAAAATAACTTTTCCTATAGAGCCCGAGCGCCGTAAACACCCCATAAATCTATCACTCCGGAAAACTAGAAACCTAAACATTCTCTTCCTTTGAGACTCACTTTCCGGGGCTCACATCATTCCTCTTCCCACCACTGGTGTGGAGTTGGATGAGAGGGTTCCGGCCCACAAAAAGAGAATAAGGGGACTGCCTCCTTGCTGCGCTCTGTCCCTCACACGCTCGGACCCACGCCGCGGCTTCCGTGGTCGGTAATTTGTTGCCTCCACCCTGAGCCCCCGCGGGCAGCTGCGAACCTTAAAAACTCCCGTTCCGCCGCTCGCTGCCCACCAAAACTTTTGACTTGCTCTCAGACTCCCTTGGACCCCGACTGTGGAGGGAGAGGGGCAGGAAGATTGGTTGGGACGTCGGGAGCAGAGGTCATGCGGCGGACTTATTGAACGGATGCCTCTTCTCCGCGCCTCTGCCTCCCACACCCCGGGTGCAGGGAGCGCGAGGGACCGCAGGAGAGGAAGGTAAATCCGTGAGAAAATCGTGTGGAATCCCGAGGCGAGGTCGTCACGCGGCGTCGCCATCTTGGATCACCCCACACTCCCCACGAACCGGACTCCATTAACTTTCCTCCCTCCCCCCTTCGGCTCTCAAATGCCTCCCGGTTTTGTTCCCTCCTCCTTTCGATATCGCCCCTCGCGGCGTTATTTTATCCGCCTCCTCGATATTAATCGTGCCGGGTCGAATGCCCCCGAGGCAGCCAGCGGGTGTCCTGTATCGATTCCAACTTACGGCGTGCCGCGCTGTGCTTTTCTGACTTTTCGGCGTTTCCTCTTCTTCTTCCCGCGTGGCGCCACCCGCGGTTATTGAGGTAGCGTGCGGAAGTGGAAGTAGATGATGAGACTGCCGAACAACAATCCTATGAGACACTTCTTCACTTCTCATCTCCCAAATTATCTCTCTCTTGACCTCCACCATCCTGACGGTGAGAATGGAATCTCCTCCTATGCCATTATAAGTTTCTAGCTGTTCCAATCTTCTTTATATAATTTGACTCTTCTTTATATAATTTGAGTTTCTGAAGTATAATAGAGAGGATTTCACCATTCAGGCAAAGAATGTAAGCTCTCTTCTATGCATGAATGTCATTAGAGTACCCGACCGAATTCCAAGTCATTTGTACAGCACCATCTGTGATTTCAGGTCTACTCCCGCCTTTAGGCCCTTGAAATCGGGATGGAAGGCACAAGGATGGAGATAAGTGTGGAGAGAATTCCATCGTCAGACTTAGCCTTGGCCTTTTAACAAACACAACAAAAGAATCAACTCTCTTAACGTCCCCTATAACGGATTCAGGACGAAACTCGAATTTTGTCCACAAGCCACTCAAGCAGGAGCCGGTTAACAAATGAAAAATATCTTCCCTTGCCGGGATTTGAGTCTGGGCCTTCGGATTGAGAGACCATTACCATAGCCAATACAATGAATCGACTCACATTTGCACCGTAGAGGATCGTTGGGTGGGTATTTGGGAAGAGGTAAGATTTTTTTGAGAGATGGGGTGGCGGAGAAACCCGAGGTTGATATTTTTCTACTCTTAGCAAGAAGCACCAAGATATTCATAGTTTAACGTCTCATCAGACGATGGAGTACTAAGCAGTTTCCTACACTTCTGCATCTTCATGTTGGTACATGCTGAGTTTCCTTGGTAAAATCTACCATTGCTGGGAAAAGAACTCGAGCACTATGGATGGGAAGCTAATTCTCTAGACACTAGAAAAACTAGAAAAGCGGTCTTGTATTAACTTACTTCACCAAACTTTCATTTATATGTGAAAATGGATGATTTGCAACAACATGGCAAATATTAAGAGAGAATCGCAGGCCACTTCTGCCAAGTTGGTATTTCATCCATATTGTCAGAGAGTCTACTGTTAAGCTTCTGAATCCTCCTCCTTAAGTACCTATAGATGTCCCTTTCTTCAAAATAAAGGCTAAAATCAGGTAAAATAAATCAGTCAAAAAAAATTTGCTTAAAAATGTGTTCTTTCTATTGACTTCGATATTGGGAAAGTAACAATATCATTATATTTACAGTCAAATTGTTTACAGCCTCTTTGTCAATATGCTTGACCACGTTGAAGCCATTTATAAAATTTAACTTTGTCATAAATCTACATCTCCACATTACTCTATAAGTTACCATAAAGGTCAGTTATGCCCGGTGAACCTAAGCTAGACCTGCTTTACTGTCAGTCAATAGATTCTAAAATAAATAGAATTAACCTAAAAACAAGCATTTTCACATGCTATGTTGCGATTAATGAAATTCCTTTGAATTAAGGATTAAAAACATGTTATTTTTCCCAAACAAGAAAATAAATCACTAATAATTGGTCTCCTGTTACGTCTAACATCTGCATTATGTAGCCTCGTAGTGGCAGTTAACGGTTCAGTACGATAAGGTAGCACTCACCGGTACTATAAATACATTAAACATTGTACAAACTTCCAGTTACGCGCAGATTCTACCGGAGATAAAGCGAATAACTTTTCCCACATCAGTAACAAAATCACCTTTAATTGAATAGCTCGTGCATTTTATGTGAGATGTGGACGCAAATGAATCCAGCGGCAGGCGAAGCACCCGTCTTTTCAATTTCAAGAAAATCCATCACCTCTGTGAGTTATAGACGTCGCGGGGGTTGCTTGGCACTGGTTGCGTGGGCCTGCATTGAAAGCGCTCGGTGGCAATAACTCCTCAAGCACGCGTCAGAAAGAGAGAGAGAGGATATGGAGTTTCAAAGCCGTATGGAGGAAGGAAGGGAGGACTGTTTTGGCAATGGAATTGAATCACTCTTTATAGGAAATCATTATTCGACGGTAGTGCTTTCGGACAATTTTTCCCCCAGCCACCTTTGCACTGGGCGTGCTTGGAACGCTATTAATATTTTCACCCCACAGGGAGCACCACAATGCCCCTTCAAAAAAACCCATCGATAAGTTTGCTTCGGCTTCGATCCGCCACGCAATACGAAGCCCGATATTCATTCATTTTTTTTAAACGAATCGATTCATCTTCGTCTGCTCAATCAATTCCTGGCTGTCCCGGCGATTCTCCTTCAAACCCTCGCACCGCGTCAATCTTAGGGTCAACCAATGAGGTGAGGACGAGTCCAGTTGTCGGGAGGCGTTTGTCATCCATTTTCACAATCGTCATCGTGTCCGGGGATTTTATTTTCCATTAAAAGCCCCCATGCATACCATGGCATTCGTTTCGGTCCTCTAACAAAAGTGTTTCCCCACTGAATGCGAGTTCAATGCAGGTTCACGATCAGCTACTTCCCTTTTGATCCACGGGAATCTGACGACTTCACGCCTCGCACCACCCATGAAATTTTATTTCTTTAAAAAGCAGTCTTAGGTAAGAGTCTACTTTAAACTCATTCTATTCAATTAAATTAACACCTTGCGAAAAAAACTCAGTTGCATCAGGCTTCAGTTCCTGGAAGTATTTAATACTCACATTGAATGAAAGACACAGCACTTATCCTTATTGTTTTATAGCTAACTATACGAGACCGGTTTCATGAGTGATAAATTTTATCTCCTCAAAATCTTATACTAAGATGTTTTTATTTCTCTGAAGATAGCACATTTTTTATATTCACAAGCATATATACGCATACTAGAGCGGGCAAAGAGATTTATTTTTAAAGAACCCTCGAAATAACAATTGCTTGAAGATACGTTAGTCTTATAGCCAAATAACTTTAATCCCACCAAGGATAGAAAATTCATACAAAAAGTAAATTAAGTAAAAATAACATGATTCAACAAACGACTATTAAAACACTTACGGTGCACAAAAGGTGGTGTATAGCAAAGTAAAAATGCTATATTTTTGTACATTTGAGAATAAATAAGGATAACTGTTCGTACTCAATACTATTTAAAAATCAATAAAATTTTGAAGAGAAAACTTTAATATTCAAAATTTATTTTTTATAGAAGTGCAGTGGACATTCATATTAAGCATTCAACTGAACATGATGTAGAAACAAGGCTCCCTCTTCCAAAAACATCCCGACGCAGTGTCACTCCCTTCCATCAAATTCCTCCTGCCATTTCTAAGATTATGAAATGCCTCTCGCTCATATCTTCTCTGATCCTAATTGACTCACTTTACTAAACGACTTTCCAATGCATCTGCATTCAAGTGATACATGGGTTCACAATAGTTCACCCGCTCTTCCATACCCTGAACTACTCTTACTAGACAATGTCGCATAACTACCATCATTTTCGCCTAGAGTAGGTTACAGTATTTATTGTATTGAAGTATTATGATAGCCTTTCCAAAATTGCTGTTTCATTGCAAACCATTCTCGTCAATATCTTCCTTATTCTAATATTAAGGCAGCCATTTATTTTGGAAAACATCATAGACATATTCAGTTCCTTGCAAGCATAAAATTTTATCTTATCCGATTCAAAATAATAAAAATAGGTGCTTCATTTTAAATGAGAAAAAATATTTGTGAAACTGTTTATTAGCAAGAAATCCGAACTGTCAAATTAATAGAAAGTTTAAGCTGATGTTACACAAAAATACTCCTATATTTTCTTACGTTTATAGGACTTTGTCATTTTTAAATGGTAAGCCATGTGTTCCCGTTAGGGAAACTAAATATTTTGGCACATTATGTATTACATCATTTTAAATGAGTGATATCATTGCTCTTTCAAAAAGTAGTTACATTGTGGGTCAATGTGTGTCATAACTTAAGATACCCTTAAAATCGGTCACTTGTATTTGAACATCCTAAAAGTTTAAACGCAGGTTCTCACTAAATGCTGCAACGGGAGAGCATTAAAATAGGGGAACATTTCACTACAAAATAAAGAACGTAGGATAATAGTATATATAATCGAAGGTTCCGTTGACCTAGGTTGGTAATGTACCCCTTTTGTTTGGTGCATGGGAAAAACCAATAAAATAATTTTATGGTATTAACTGAAAACCCATAAATCATAACACACTTTGGATAAATAGGTGCATTACTTTTTAAATGGGAAAATATTAGTGAAACGGTTCATTAGCAAGAAATCAGAACTGTCAAAATAACAGCAAGATTAAGCTGATGTTGCACAAAATATACTAGTAAATTTCCTTACCTGTACTCCCATTCATCACCCATGGTTTCGTCATCCCCTACTCGCATAGCTGCACGTAAGGAGCGATATATCGAATAGGACTAGCGCATGAACGTAATTACAAACAGAAACGATGCATTTCCGAAGCACGCACAAGCTTCCTTCCCTTGGGTCCACCCAGACGAAGCGATAACACCTGCATAGTACATTGGTTAAACGTCCGCTCTCCGGCGTTTTACGGATGCCCATCGTCCAATGTTCAACCACGTCGCACCGTCTCGTAAAGCACCACACGCTCTGCTCTTTCTCGCCCTGCACCGCGCATCGAAGGAACCTCAGAAGAGAGAGAGAGAGGAGGAGGGAGATTGCACGATAGCCGACGGATTCATCCGAAGATCAGAGACGACCTGGCCGTAAATCGGGACCCTTTCGAAGACGATCGAGAGGGTCGCGAGGTGTCGATCGCTTGGGGATTGTTGCACCGGCCCAGAGTCCGGTTAACGACGCAGGACGAGCCCGAGAGCGCATTCCGGATCGGAAATACGACTTAGCGATCTTCGACGAGATGCGTCGGGGTGCACCGTGTAAAAGGCGAACTGTTCGCGAGCATTGAGAGCGTACGTGGAGGTTGGAAGATATACGAAGGAGCGGCATCTCGACCCGAACGTGCATTGCAGAGTGTGTAAACATTCAAAGTCGATAAGAGACACGTTGATGAACATTGTCAGAGAAGTAATCTGAGATTCATCTCGGAAAAGATTTTGAGGCATTCTTGGGAGTGTACCAGAGTGACCAGGGTTGCCAAATCGTATATAAAGATATGTAATCTATGCTTTGCTTTGTCGAAGAAGAAAAACGTAGTTTTTTACCAAGAGGCTATGATTGGGAAAAAAGGACAGCGATACACATTGGCACCAGCACTCTCCAAATCCACTAAAAATTAGCGAAATGAGCCGTTAAAAATTACCAAATAATTAACATAGTATAATTCAAACTCGACAATAATAATTTAAGCGCTTTTGTTGTTATGCTACGACATGATAGTCATACTACAAAAGGAAAATGCTGATACGCAACTAAAAGTCAACAACTGGAACTAAAGGTCAAAGAAAATATTTACCAATGCCAAATTTTGAGTGGTTTTCAACGTTAAATAATCATCGTCATCAAAAGTCGTTAATCTTTTGATTAGTTGAACGCAGCTCTCCACTAAGTTATTCAATTAGCTAAACTCTTTATAGTAATATGGTTCTTCTTTTACACCTTTCACTACTTTCTTGCATCACACATTCAAGCAAATGACAAAACTACTGAAATAATATTATTATTTCGTAGATATTGACAATCAAGTTTCACATACTTATTGCATGCATGAAAAATATTGTTAAATTTTTAGGAAAAAAAATCAAGCAAAAGATGAATTTATTACATGAATTTATTATGCATACTAGTGCAAGTACGTACTACTCAATTTGGTTATGATGGCCCTCTGGTACACTGTTTTAAGGTGGCTTGTAATACAATCAGTGCATGTAGATGTAGATATCATCCGTTCGTGATTTAAAGTTGAAGAATTCACATCCGACTTTCTCTTTCTTTCTTTCTAACCCGACCGAACAATAGCTTCAAAGGTTTTTAATGGCCTTGAACCTATACCTAAAGAGTACATTCGTATATGCTCACCTTCTCTCTCTATTGATCAATGACCAAATCTCGGGTCTCATTTTACCCTCCACCGTATTTCTGCCTGCCTTCTCACTTGCACCAAACCCCACTCTCAAGTACTCCACACACCATAGGTATCCGTTGGCAACGGATATCATACCAGTCTCGAGTGCAACTCCCTACCCTCGACCGCAGCGGTGAAATATTTATCGTCCTCACGAGCACTCGAGCTCTCAAGACAAATGAGACGCCACCAATATATACATTACGGCCAGTGGAATAAGACCCTCGCCTTACTCCCAGCGAGCCGAGAAGTCACCTTACGTACGTGCCCGCTCTACCCTCCTCTCCCCTTCACATAACCACCCTCGCCCACAACATTCTGCCTCTATTCTATTTAAGCTCGCGGGAATCAAAGAGTTAATCGCTCCATTAAGGGGAAAGGATGAAACCAAATGGCCGCCATTCACACTGCGGCGATCGTGAGCTGGCCTCGCATCACGAGTCGAGAGGTGAGAAGTGTCCCACCCTCAAGGTGGAGCGCGAGTCTATCAAAGGGGAAAAATTGTGGGGGGAGGCGGGGTTGGGTAGGCTCGCACGCCCACAGCTAATCAATGGTGTGCGTCATCATCCCTTTCCGCGAGCCCGCCACCGGCGTCCACTTGGTAAGGAAGTAATAATTGCCGGTGTAACGTGGGTAAAAATGGAACCGGGATGGGCGGGAATAAATCAGCCGACCGTTAACAAAGTTGACGAGATGCGCGAGACGTGCTCGCGCTGCCATTAGCATTCCGTGCGATTGGCACGCCGGATTAGCGTCGCCCCAAAGGGAAGCGATTCGTTTTCCCGAGGAGAGAAGTAGAGAGAGTCACCCGGCGACAAATCCCCGTCAAATTGGCTTCGCGGCAATCCGTGACCGCGTTCCAAACTATTATTATCACCATTATGTTTTTTTCCTCCGAGGAAATATTTTCTCTCTAATGCGTACCGTCATGCATATGGTCGGTGAATGAGCGAGTCCGTCTCGGACGACGCCGATCTACAAGATTTTTTGAATAGGTCGGGGGTTGAGGGGATTGCTCTCTTGATCTCTTGAACTGATTTACAGTCTCGCGAATCTTGGGGAGCGGTTACATCCAGGGCGCGGGATAGCATTTTTTTGCGAACCGGGATGCCGTAGGTGGCGGACAACGTGGATGGAAGACAATGTGTGCCCATTTATACCAAGCGTGTCTAACACGCAATTCAGGCAGCGGACGGTTCGAAGGTTGGGTTGTGTCCTCTGGTAATCCATTTCGCCTTTCCAGCATTTCCTCATTCGCCTTCAACGCCATCGTCTTTGGACTCGTCAGGTTCCCCAAGCGATTTTGCTCGTCTGGTGTGCACAATGGATGCAATTTAATTAAATAGCAAGTAATAAGGACCCAATATATTAACTGAATCCTTGGCCGTTGGCCAATGGATAAGCTCCACTCAATAGTCCATGTGGCATGAAGGAAGTTACGCCTCAGTAAGCACTGTGGCGGCGACTTTATTGTGAAAATTGCACCGACACATATAGAAGAAATATTTCAGAAGAACCTCTAATGATGTGAAATATATGGGGCTATTAAAAATGAAAATCTTTCATGATTATACCTATTATAACCAAATTCCTTGCGTTTGGCATCGAAATAGCTATGAGAGCGAAATTATTATCCAAACTCTGACAAGGAGTGTATATGTGTCGCTCAGACTGAGAATTATTGCTGACTCATAATAATTATTGTGAGAGAGATTATAGTATCACCCTGTAATTTCAAATTCCGCATCATCTAGGCATGAAGGGAGAGCTTGGCGGCACCTATTAACATTGCGGCTCTATATAAGGTGACGAGACAATCGGTACACTTAACTGATTGGTATCTCTGTGGGCGATAGACTGTCTCATTGTCAGACTGTCTAGATAAACTGCCTCACAGTTTGAACACTTGAAAGTACCACACTAGAAACTGAGCCATATTTTTCGACCACAAAAATATAAAAATAAGCAACATACACGATGAATTTGTGACAAGACGTATTGTGTAAGGCCTCAAGAAACGAGAGGTTCAAGCCATTTATTTGAATAGAATAATACACATATGGGTCCGAGTATATCCCAGAAATTGACTACGATTACTGAGGCAATACTTGAAAACTAAATTGATTTGTGGACGTTGCAACCTTGAATTCTTGGCTCGAAATTTACTAAATTCCATTGGTTCTTTTCAGCAACTAAGCAGCATAATTTTTCTTCACAAGCAACTACCGGCAGCATATCAAAAGTATCTGATATTTCTACCCTGAAAGTATGAATTTCAAACACTCTTTTCTATATTTATGCAAAGATAGCTCCACCCTCACCTTTGGATCAAGTATTAGTCTGAATATCAAATGGTTTAGAAATATTATTTAATGATAGAAACAACGGAAGAAACTGAGAAACAATATAATTAGCTTTATAACCCACAAAGAGTCAATGGCGAATTAAACGCTAAAGATCTCATTGGCGTGAAAGTATCTCTTCTACCCTAAGTCTTGAAATGAAAGAACATTAATGATTTTATCTCAGTCTTGAATTATCTCCATTATAATTAAAGTAAATTCGTTTCCAACTCGGTGGTAAACTTAAAGGTTAATAATGGTAGAGAAGGAAAGAGAGGGGAGATTACTGAAAGTTGTCACGGGAGAAGGTAAAATTATTTTTAAGGGTCTTCGACTACTAAGGTAATTTTGCACCTTATGTAGCTACATTAAAAGCAAGTGTTAGAAAAACAATATTTGGTAAGTATACAGTAATACTTAGGAATAGTCTAAACTATCAGTGTACACGATAGGCTTAAGTCTGTATTAGTCATAGTCATATAGCAAAAGAGTTACATTTAGAGCTAATAGGCAATTGAAAATGCGTCTTCTTGGGCCTCAAATTTTGGGCAGAAAATTCAATTCATGGAGAAATTTAAGAATACAATTGATAAGATTCCGATTGTCACCCAACACCTTGCTCAGATCCAAAAATATAGTTGTCACGAATTTGAATGAAAGGAACCTTTATTGTGAACGATTTGAACGTTACTACATTCGTACGGCTACGAAAGCCACAAGAACTGTTTTAAGTTTGCAAAGAAACATATGCAAAAAAGGATTCTAGGCATTGGCAGGTACACTAATGGAACGATGACAGGTACCTTTGGTTAGAAATTGCTCAGAACTTGCCACTCGATTCCCACCCATTAAATCCCCATCCCCATAAAACATGCCAGAGACATCCCCATAAAATATACATACCAAAAAGCATTACCTACTCTCAGTAATTATCATCAGTTACTTTTATCTCAGGTATTAATGTTTATGATTTCTGAAATTGCATTTAAACCTCTTCGCTTTGTCATACCTCATAATTCATTGGTATGTTATAGCATAATATCAACTATACAGAAAAGCAATTGGGCTTCATTATTTGCAAAAGACCCAGTCTGAGCTTCAACACACGTTTAAACTTAGATTCTCAAGCTAATTTTTCCAACTACTGAAATAGTAAACTTTGCAAGTCTTTGCTGAAAATCACTTTACAAACATAACTGCTTTCTGCTATAGATACCTTATTCTGATATTAAAACTACTGATCATCCTGAGCCAATATACCGGTAGCACATTCTAGTTGGGGCTTAGAAGGTGAAAAGTAAAAGTACTCCTTCCGTTCTGATCGGTCTTTAAGTGCTCTTACTCTTCAGGTTATTACGCACAGTCTTACCTAATACCTTAAATCTAAGATAAATGAAACAGCCATGTCCGAGACGAGAATCGAACCAATGACTCTTGGGTTGACAGGTTGGTAAGATCTCCGGCTACGGTGGTCGGCAATTTCCTCTTCTATTCACATTTCCCAAACATTATTATAATAAATCGTACTTTCCATTGGCCCTTTGCCACTACTGAACCACACAATAGGTATTTGCTAATCGTAACATCTGAGGAACTGATAGTCATCGCTAATGATTTCCTGTCAAACTCGTCAAATTCCCTCACAGTCTAAATCCTCTTCCACCACCTAATCTATTCCCTTTCTTCCCATTTTTTTGCCTCTGTATTTTTACTCCTACGTCTCTCCATTAGCCTCTCTTCCCTCGCCTATTCTCAAAAACAACCCAACCCCTAATATACCGCTTCTTCCCTCCGTCTTCGGAAATCAGTCCGTCTCCCGCGGAGTTCGTGGAAACAATCGACAATCCCCGGCCGGGCCTTGTTTTCCTCGCAAATCATCCCTTCCCCCTTCCAGTCGTCTCCCCGCCGGCGTGCATCCCCCTCTTCCCGCCCTGCAGAGCGGCTTGGAGTGGGAAAGCCCCATTTCCCGCTCAGCGATAACCTTGTTGACCGAATCTCAGCGGGCGCACCTCACCCAACGTTTATTCGCTTCGCATTCGTCTAATCCCGCCTTTTGCCGGATCCGCATCGTGAGCTCCCTCTCGACTCCAATACCTATTTCGGCTTTATGTTAAAAAAATTCTTCTCCTTTTCTTGTCGACCTCCCGGCTTAAGTCTCAAATATCTATTTTTTTCGCTATTTAGGGAATAATTGATTTCAGCGTAGGTATGTACATGCGAAAATCAGAATATTTGTTTTAGATTTTGTTAAGGCCGCTTCGCACGATACAATTTCTTCTACAAACGCTTGTATACACGGAACGAAATTGTATGTTTACCTCTATGGAATTAGAACAGGTTCTATTTTCCGTGCAGACATTCGCACAGCGTTCATACAATTTTCTGCTTTACACGGTACAACTTCCTCATACAAGCGTGTGTACAAAGCAAATTGTGCAAAAATGGTATCGTGTAAAGCGGCCTTTACAGAAAATAGGATGCAGTGTTTTTTTTTTAATGTGTTAATTTTTTAGCTCTATTAACTCATTCATGCTCTAGGAGATATGAGTCAATATATTATGCATATAAATAAGTGATTAATTAAGAGCTTTTACGATACTTTGTAAAAACTTACATTATTTTAGTCATTTATAGCCAAAATTTCACGTGTCTCTTTAAAGATATGACTGTCCGTGCATTACTGGGTTGGTTGTAAAACAGTATGACTCTCAGTTGCACATAAGTATTGCTTGCAAGGAGCAGTATTTTTTTCATTCCTGCACGGTAGTGAGCGTAAACACATTCCCGGTTGGTAGGTTATTCAGGGGAGGCGACCGACAGCTGCGGTCACTTTCGCCATTTAGGATAGGTGGGTTGTTGGGTAATGGCAGGAGTTTTCAGGGAACGGAGGAAGGGTGGAGAGAAACCCGGCGTCTGCTTTAGTCTACTCTTGAAGAAATGCGCCAAAGGGACCACGGCTTAACGTCCCATCCGACGGACGGAGTACTGAACTTGAAATGCCTTCCACTAGGCACTCAAAATGGGGACCGGTTTTCCTCGAGGAAAACCGGCCCGAGGGCCCTCGAGATGGGAGGCCAGTACTCTAGCCACCACACCAACCCGATCCCCTAAACACATTCCTTCTGGTGGATAATTCATGCCTGGCGATGGTTTACTCCCTGCCAAACACCCTTGCAGTGACTTGGAGGGTATTGTGTAGATGTAATGATTGATCCCGCTTCCTTGAAACATACAGGTAAGGGACTTTTGTGCGTAATTCAGTTGGCCCGCTAATTAACACGCAAAAGTTAGCAAAGAAGAGAACAGAAAATGTCGTGCGGTTTCATAGTATGGGTCATATTCCGAATCTCAACTACAGTCTTACTTCTAGTGCTTGCGTCAAAAAATCTATTCTACGAGTCCGAAATGGTATGCAGATTCACTTCGATATGGTTTAAAGCGGTATACATATATTTCTCCTCAGCTTCACGCTGAGGAGCAATACCGAATTGACAGGTACAGCCTGTGCAATTTGACTCATAGTGTAGATTTCATGAAGTGGGCAGTTGATGTAAGACTGTCGTTGAGATACGAAATATGTATCTATGTCAAAACGAGCGAGAGCATCAAAAGTATCTGTGCCATTTAGGATTGAATGGTAACGGAGTGCAGGTAGGAACAATAGGGATTGTTTTTGGTTTTTATGTGCCACACATGGCAAAAGTAAACTACAAAGTCTGGGCCTATTATTTTATCAATCTCAATCCAAACTTATATGACATAAATATCAAGGCCGGTTTCAAAATCAGGACCTTTCCTGTGGCCACGCCGACGAGATGCCGACAGAATCAGGTTAAGTATTTAGGGAGAAAAGGAAAGGAGGAGAGAGAACTGGTGTCTGCATCAGCCTCTTCAGAAAGAAAAGCGTCAAGTGGACCGCGATTTAACGACCAATACGATGGACGGAGTATTGGGCTACTGGACTAGAAAACCTTCCACTCTTCACACAAGATAACACAGAATTCCTATTTAAAATCTCGGTCACATCCGGAATTCGAAACCGTGCCCTTTGTATAAAAAGGCAGTACTCTGGCCACCCCACCATCCAGATCCACAAGGTTACCTTTTCCTTACAAATTGACGTACAAATGTTCCTATATCCACTGCATTATGTGCCTAATACGAAATATATCAATAACAAAGCCATTTCTGTCATCTATTCACCAAAATATGCATAATCCTTTGCAAAAAATAAATTCAATATTCGTGACGTAAATATTTAAGCCACATCAATCCTATTGAAAGAACCGTAGCGTGAACCGGTCACTGATTTCCATATCATGTACGAACGAGTCTTCTCCTGCTTTAATTATGAAAGTTAACGCAAAATCTCAGCATCAATACTTACTTTAAATTTTCACCGACACTTCAAGTCACCAATCTTATTTGGCTGAGAAGGTGATTTGGACGATTATTGTGGGCAGTGCGCTTCTAGATGAGTCTGCGATAATGAAAAAAACTGCGATAGCACTAAAGAAATATCCAGGCAACACCCTTGTTTTGTCTTGGAATGGTCCAAAGGAGTCCTCCAGACAGAAGAAGAGAGAAAGAAGGGAATCTACATCCACATCTACATGACACCCTGCGAGCCACCGCGAGGGTGTGTGGCAGGGGGTGAAGATCACCAAGCATGAACTACTAGCATGCAAACAAGCAACTATAGGGTCTCATGAAACTAGATTGTTAGTATCTATAGTATTTAAGGGATTAATACATGCATCATGCACTATAGACTACTCAAAAATATTTCACCTACCTATCCCTTTGCTATGCTGCCTATTCTGTTCTCTTATAGTACGGGGGAAAATGCCATTTTAAATCTATCGGGAGGACAGCCTATTTCTCTAATCTTATTTATCTGGTCGAATCTAGTATAATGCGCTGTTTTTTTAATATGTGCCTAACATCTTCAGCAAAGCTATCTGACTGAAGTTTATCTAATAGATTTAATCTGCACTTTCACCTACGCTCTGATAATGAATCCAACTCTAATTCTTTTATTAATTCTGAAACGCTACTCAACCTATCGTCACACCTTTTAACGAACCTAGCTGCTCTACGCTGCACACTGTCTAGTTCTCTGATCAAGCCTAATTCATTAGCATCCCATACACTGGCTGCATATTCAAGGTGGGGCCTAACTAGTGAAAAGTAACATCGCTCTTTTGTCTTCTCATCACTGTCTCATGGTTGGAATGTCTCATAGTCTTTCTTCTTGGGGCGACTTCCTTCCTAATGTGCCCCGCCGTCGTTCAACCGGGCCAGGCAAAACGAGCGCAAATTCGAGATCCCCCTTTGCGCTTACCGCAGCGTTTCTTTTTCCATCCGGGCGTGGAATGCGGGAGCGCGGGCGAAAGTCGTTTGATTAAGCGGCAATCTGCTCGTGCGGACGCGGAACCTTGTTCCCGCTTTGTTTCTCGAGCAGGGCATGATGGTAAGGGAGAGGGAGTCGTTTGCGGAAATGATTGATGGGGTCGCCGTGGAGAATAGGGGTGGAGAGAAAGAGGAACGCTCGGACCCCCACCATCGCTTCGAGGACCTCGTCTCATGTTGCTCAGGAATGGATGTTGAGGGTCCAAAAAAAAAGAAACAGTCATGCAAGAACTTAACACCGCTGGTGCAGCACAACCTTCGTTGCAAGTGTGTCTGATGAATAATGCGCAGTTGGACCACAAGCGGGTATAAGCAATTAATATGAGCCGCAGTTTTTTCAGGCTCCCATTCCTCACTCGATGACAATACACATCCGAGTGCGTGACAGAATATCCGCTTCAATAATTCTTTTCGAAGTCCCCTCGTGAAACGAAACTATACCTGACAAGAACAACATTTTTAAAGTATACTGCATATGTGAGGTTTTCAAGCAAATGATAAAATATCGTCCCCTCAAAGAGTCCCTTTAAATCAATTTGTGTAGCTTCCAATTGCCTCAAGGCTAAAAATATATGTTGGAATTTTTATTATGACGATGTAAATCATAATTTCACAATGTAATTCCTATAAGCACACGGACTCGCGCCATTTAAAGCAAACATAGGATGATGCAGGGAAAATGTACATGGCAAATTCATCTGCATGTATATTATACCCTTGGAACCACCACAAGGGGGTGCGGCAATAGTTGTAGGTCAACATCTGTGAAGTTGAATTTTAGCTAAAAACTTAACTTTTTTATAACTAGTGAAATATGCTGTGTAATTTTTTTTAGTTTTCCTTGGTTTTCGTTGTAGTCGTGCATTGCGCGCAGAGAAAAACTGATTCTTATAATGCTGGACCAGGCATTAGATCACTTTTAATTTGTCACATCTGTGGTAGTCACTGTGTGAGGGTAAAATAATGGCTGAAACTTCAGGCTTGAACACTTTTAATTTGAATTTTACAAGAAACTTCAATATTGCGATTACCTTCTATACTCCAGGACTTCCCAACCAAGATCTTATAGAGCCGAGTGACAATTTCTGTATGTATGTAAGAAGTTTTTATGTAACGCGCTGAATCCCTTTGAATCTAAATCCGTTCCGGCATTAATTCTTTATTTTTTGGGACCTAAATGCTTGATGCATACTCTAGGTGACTCCCTTCCAGGAGGAAATATCATAATGCTTTCTTTTATTTTTTGCTCGAACACTTCACCAGAATTTGTTTGATTAATCCCAGTTTCTTTAGCGCTGCGAGAGAAATATTTCGAATATGATTTTCCAAATATTGCTTTGAAGTATCAGCGATGCCCAGATTCTTCACTTTCCACACATGTTTACTAAGACAACAATGTAATTTCCAGTTGTGTCAGATTTTTGTTAAAATAAAAATTTAACGCTGGCAAACTACGAATGCTATTATTAGTAGGTATTAACGGTAATATGTATAGTATTGGTTGAGTCAACGACGTCAGGACAGAAGAATACGCTTAATTTTGGAATAGTTAACCTTATTTCCTATTATCTTACTGGACAAATGGTATTCTCCGCCCTGCTACAGACTACTATTCTACATCTAATTCTACATAACCTATCCTTATTTCTTTATGTATCTTCTCTGTAATTTATTACTCTCCCTAATCGTACTGGGGGAAAAATTGTTGCAATTCTGTCTCTTTATTTCTCTCTCTAATTTTTTCTTCGCGATCTAACCTGCCATAGTAAGGTGGTGGTTTTTAAAATACTTCTAGAATCGTTAGAGAATCTGTCCGAATTAAATATCTGCAGGATATTTAATCTGATCGTAGCCTACGATCTGATGCTGATTCTCAACCTGATTCTCGCAATACTTTCGACACGCTACTAAAACTATCGCAAAAACTTTTTTGAAAACCTAACTGCTCTTCTCAGCATAATGTTTAGTTCTCAGATCAAACCTAAAATTTCGTTTCCACATATTCTCTGCATATTCAGGTGAGGACTAACAAGAGAAAAGTGTTTTATTCAACCCAGTATTAATCTTGTAGATAGAAGTTCTAGTGCTGACATTTAGATTATCTGAAATTCACTCATTATGATTGGCTGGGAGGTGGTAAGTTCATTTCTCAGAGCGGCATATGTTGAACATAACGATTCGACTCTCGAATAATCAAAAAAACTTCGGCTTGGCTGAAATATTGGATATATGAGTTCTAATTGCTTAATTACTTCGGCTTAACTTACTATTTCGGCTATATTGGAACGTTACAGCCGAGTTTCTAGCCGTGAGTGGAATACAACATAGCTAAGGTGAGATTTATTCCAGAGGACGCAAGACTTTAGTCCTGCGTCTCACTTTCAACGTTCACAAAAACAAGGTTCCACGAAAGTACAAGAAGTCCAGTTTTTGACTTAAAAAATATTATTTGTAGCACATAGGGCCTTTCTATTATTTTAACAGCTCATAGCCTAAGAGAATCAACTATATATTGAGGGGGTACAGCACTTATTTCAAGGAATTCCTCTCATAAAAAATAATGAATAATTTTAACCCCACCCCTCCAAATATACATTGAAATTTCTTGAACCTATTGTTTATGTCCCATCAGGGTATGTGCTGTTTGCTCGAGATGACTGCTTTTCACATTAAATAAAATAAAAGCAGTTACGGGTAATATAACTATCACTCACTCAGTGATTCAACCCAAAGGTTGGTTTTGATAGGAGAGGGTAGAGCTTACCCCGGACTAAGCCACAGGCGTGTGATTTCAGGACACAGGACAATACACATTCAGGGTAGGGGGGCCAGTTCCTTTCCCTGGGCCACCTCGAACTTCGAGGATTTTTTTTTCCTTCGGGGACATCCAAAGGCTTCACCCGGATTTGAATCCGGGACCCTTCGATCAGTAGCCAAGCACTCTACCCATTAGGCCACCACGCTCCACTAATATAACTATGGAATTAAAAATTGGGGGATCTATACCATTGCAATGTCCTTAATTCTTCAAGTTTATGTATGTTTATATCTTGGGCCCTGCATTTCCAAAAGCTACGAGATGGCAATATCATTTTCCACCCTAAGCTCAGAATACTGTGTTTAAACGTTTCACTATTTTAAAGCCACGGGTAAAATAGTCGGATCCTGGTTCTTCCATAACGCACACATGCACCCATGTACCTTGTAGTCGCGTGCTCGAAAAGGTTAAGAGTGAGTCGGCTCAGTAGGCTTTGAACTCCCTTAAGTGCGATTGAGCTAGAATATTACAATGCTTAGCTCGCGTGGTACTAAACTGGACACCACAGCCAAATTTCAGCAGCTAAAATTTAGGATTTGCCCAAGGAATCTCTCCCAGAATTGAACCCGTAACATCCCATCAGAACCCCCAAATCTCCCACCCTTTTAAAGAAAGTTCATGTTCTTCCCCGTGCATATCCCGTTTGCGTATTCATTGGGTAAATGAATACGTTTACAGGCGTTTACTCGGCACCGAAATCGCTATTTTGTGCACGAAATCGTTAGATGGAAACAAAAATGAATTTAAGTGAAAAAATTAATCTTCTTACCAAGCCATTCAATGATAAATCAAAAATTAAAATCAAAGTTGACGGCCACCGAACGAGTTGCGATAAGGATTGCTATGTCATCCACCTCCCGTCCTTGACTGTATTGAGGTAAAGGAAGGGGAGTGGAGGTGGGGGCGGTAGGACTGTTTGCACAGATCCCGTCGCAACCACTTCCATTGGCAGAGTCGGCTGTGTGTTCCCCATTGTGATAAGGCGAAGGAGCTTCGCAGTCTCAGTTGTGATTGGACGAAGTGGATGACCTATAAGTGCATTTCACGTCCAATTTTCCGAAATGGTTAAAAACATCAGTTTTTCGCCGCTTATTACTCAGAGAACTAATTGACGTATAGAAGAACAGAAAAATACGGGTCTTTATAGTTTATAAAGTCAGATTCAGTGATAAAAAATATGGTAAACCTATATGGACGCATTCTTCTCGGGAATTAGATTCTCTATCTCCGCCAACGTTTCAAGGTAGTGAGCGAGCCGATCATCGAAACGTCGGTGGAGATGGAGAATCCAGGCCGAATGAAGACCCGAGAACAATTTACTCTCCACCCAACGCGTTACCACGCCGTTTTCCATGGTGCTAATCTAAGGAAACAGGCTCAAATTCTTGCCTAGGACGCTTTCTTCCACCCACGCCCTGACACCTTCTTACCACTCCCAACTATAAGCCGGCCTCTATCCACCTACCAAGGGTTAACTCACCCCCCAACACACTCCAGCGAAGACCTCTGTAGATCCACCGAACCGTCCTACAGGCTCCGTTCCACCCGCGCGGCAGGAGCCCTGACAGACGAACATCGCGATTTGATTAATGAATTCCCCGCGCCGATATCCGCCGCCGCGGTAATGAATGGTCGCTCATTCTGCCACCTCGCATCCCTCCCCCAGAATAGAAGACGTCCCACCCTTGGCTCCCGCATCCATCCTCCCCTGAGCATCCCATTTTTGTGTCCCAGGAGCCCCCTACCACGCCCTTGGCGGTATGGGTCCCTCTACTCCCCATCTCCCGGCCTCCCTACCTCGGTCCCCTCATCACAAGGCACGCAAGATGTGGTAGGCTCCATTTCGACCTATCCTCTCCCTGCCCCTTTTAATATATATATATATTTTTTAATATGGTCCTCATACAGCCTCCCTCGCGCCGGTACTCATTACAACACCTCTTTGTCCCCGCGAACATATTTCACGTCACTTTCCCTGAGTTATAATATATCTCTTTTGAGCAGCATCTTATCGGTCCACTGCCTCCTCAAGCTATTCCTCTCAAGTCCGTCCACACTTCTCCCCCATCTCGTCCTCTGATACATATCCACTCTGTTCGCAAGAAATGATCAGTGCCGCTTATTCGAGGTCAGCTGAAGAAGGGAATGTTGGTGCTAAGTATTTGTTAAAACAGGTAGATACGTGAGAAGAATACGGTTTTTCAGCTACGAATTTAAGCATGGAACATTGATTGAAATGATTCATAAGTCGCCTACTCGAGAAAACTACCAGCCTTAGTCGCTTACTCGCAAAGAGACCCTAATGTAATTACCATTTTTATGTGTGGTGAATTAAAGAAAGAGCAAATCAATACATGATTTACGATATCATACTCTTCATTTAAACCCTGATATGTAATCAAGTTGGAAACCGGCTTGGTGTGTTTGAATGACCATTTCCCATCCCGATGATCCGGGTTCGAGTCCAGGCACTTGAAAATTATTCCTCGACCACTACTTGATTGTGATGTAAAGACCATAATAAGATGAGTACCTACTCAGTCCTTCGTACGGGACGATAAGCCATCAGCCCTTTCGCTGAAAGTACACTTCATTCTCCCGCTGAATTATTGATTATTTCTAAATACACATCCAATGGTAAATTACTTAAATTTTCATAATAATGAACAGTACTTAAATAGTCATAATAATGAGACTGCTATCAAAATTTTCACTTTGAGCCGTTGATGCATAGGATTAATTCAATGAGTGACGTTACCTCAGCAAAACATTGTAATAACTTGTAACATACCTAAAACTTCTAGTTTGGCGTCAAATTATTAATTTTTAGGACGTAGTAAAACGTAGTGAATACTCATTTTGTACAATTTTGCAGAATTTTTGCACTAACATCGATCTATATTTGCATTTCTTTTTCAAAATTATTTTGAATTTTCAGACTTTCTCTGTTTTTTAACATCTGCAGCTAATGCCATAGTCATAATTTACTGAAAGAATATTGTTTTTCTCGGTCATATTAGGACAGGCATGAAATAAACCAAAATACTCTCTAGAAGTTTTTGTCCCAACTGAATTTTCCATATACTAATCCAGTTTAAGATTGAGTAGCCAAATGTATGATAATTTTATTATACCATGTAAAATATTTGAGCAAAGATAGTAAACATCAGTTCAGTAGCTATTCGCATTCCTATTGATGTTTCAATAGTTATCGCCATATATTTCGTTTTAAAAATCACTCATCAAAGCTATAAAGTTATTAAAAGTAACATTTTCATTAATGGACAAAATTACAGCAAAGAGATATGCATTAGAAATAGAAAAGTTGCACTTACGGGATTGTGGACTTTAGCACATTACTTCACATCAATGCCAAGTTACATTAATAACGTGCCGGAAAAAACGTCTTGCCAATTTTTCACAAAGACACCGCACTAGATTCTAGTAATATTGAGTGAAATGAATTGAGTGCCCATTTATAGTGCGAGAGAGTCTGCACAGTCCATTTATACTCCTGATCATATTTATAAATCTGAAAATTGAAATGCCGTTTCACAAAAAGCAGTATTGTTTGAATTTGTTTGAAGGCATTCAGTGCATTACATATCAATGCAATTTTGCAAACTATTTCATCACATTGAGTTATTGTTCACAGTTTTATGCCAAACGTCTTTACGTATAAGGATTAATCCCTTTATAATACGTAGTTGAATGAATACACGGAGCTTTATTCACAAAAGCGGAAAAGAAACAATATCAATTAAACACAACAAATCATAGTGATATTGGGTGTTCCAATGTCTCAAAACAATTTGTGCAACTCCTAAAAAGGCTTTTTTCCCCGAAGTAAAATCTACCCTAAAAATACATTTTCACAATTCTGACATTTGATGCATAGAACTGCAAGCTTTCCTTGTCCCGTGCATAAAAATGACAGCGCTAGCGTTAACAAAAGCGAGACAAGTGCTACCGTACTCCTAGCTTGGGAGCAATCTTTTCCGCAATAAACTCTCTGGTTATGAGACAGTAACAACATACCGCGTGCACAGATAAGTCATCGCCCAGGACATATAGCATGAGTTGTCTCCACCAGCAACAGCCCGGTTGCACGAAAATAGCATTCAAACGTCTTTGCACACGGGGTTATCTCTAGATCTTAAGAAAATCACATCTTCATAGCGCACAGGCACCCCATCTCGGAGCGGGCGCAGAGCGGGACGCTATGTTGTACACTCAATGCTTATCAATAGGCGGGTGGGTTGAGTTCGTTTCACGAAGTCGGGACTGGTGGAACAAAGAACAAAAGGAGCGAGGTGTATCCAAGTAAGGACACGTCACGACAGGGGGAGAAAACATTTGTCGAGGTGGCACGCGTGATTACACACCCGAACGAAGAGTATTGTGTAACTCATTATCGTCAGCGTGAAAGAAAGAGACCGACTAGTGTTCTTTTTTATCCACCAGACTTCAAAAGAGACAACCCGACATTTTCCCACCACTCTCTCATTGTTTCAGGTCTCCGTTTTCTTGGACGGCGTGGGAATGCTGGCGGTGTTTTCATAGTGCGCCTCAACCCAGGGTTTTCCTTTCCGAGAAATATTGACCTCGCACATCACTTCTGACTGAGTCGGGTGACGTTTGTCCCACTATCATCATTACTACTTCATTCTCCTCCCACCACAAACCGGTTTTAATCTTCCTTCTTTGATTAATCAATGGAATGCTTGTTATTTCAGCTCTTACCAGCATTGAAATGATTTTTACGCAAAACGCAGAATCGTGCAATTCTTCTATCTTTGTCTTATTCTTCAATTTTCCCTCACCCATTCCAATAATAGAAGAAATAGTAGGACAAATAATTCCAGACAGTCGGTTGAAATGAGGACAATTTTATCAGAGATTTCGAAACTGTATTGCTGGCTAACGACACAATAAATATATTTTCTGTACTTTAGTAGTACCTACATTAGGTTTATTCAAAAAACAACACTTGGGAGATGCTCTGTCAACATGAAGATTTAGTAACATTCTTAATGAGAAAAATAAGAGAATAAAATACACAACACGGTAGCCAGATAAATAAGTGACACATATGTATTCTCTAGTGCATCTAAAATATATTCCTAAAATATCTACCTCATGTTGAAGCTCATGTACTTTAAAACATGGATACAAAATGTATAATTATGTAGGTATGTGGTTTTAAAAATTGCCTGAAAAATTTATAATTATTATATTCATACTTAAACACTAATTGTTTAGTATCATGTGCCTCGTGAACGAATATTTAACAGGTATTGGCAATGAAGTAGTAATGAAACTTTAGTTTCATACAGTCCTGCATCCTTATTGATAATTCACCCCTTTTCACGCAACCTCTAGATGCTTGTAGAGTTCTGCGTAGATGTAGATCAATAAAGAGACGCCTCCGGATAGACGTACCTATTTGAAGCAACATATTAATGAGCTTTCCATCCTTGAGCTATGATGCTAAATGTCCGATTACTTGCATTATCTTTTAAAGTCGTCCTCCTCTTACATTTATTTTCAGCCACTAATTATATTCTACGCTATTTTCGCCCTCGTTACTGTTTATCCGTCGCGTCAAAACGCAAAATTTCTCTGATAAATTCCTGTTCTAGATAACTTGTAAAATGTGAAATATTATAATTAAATGTACATATCACAAAGAAGAAAAAACTCTGTATTTCCACATGAAAACTTCAGTAGGGCATCATCACCTGATGATGCCCTAGCGGGTGAAACCGGTCGTGTCGTTATTAAAAAGTTTTCATGTGGAAATACAGAGTTTTTTTCTTCCTTGTGAAAAATTAATTTCTACCAAGTTACCGCCAATACTCTCAATTTTATTTAATGCATAAATATTTCCATCATCTCTCATTCATGGTAAAACCTGAGCATTTATAGTCAACCATGAAAAATTCTACTTAATTAAAAGCCACCGTGGGCCGTAAATGGAAGTAAATTTAACTTTATTTTAAGAAAATGGGAAAGTATTTTTTTTTGTTCGTCCCTTCATACCTTCCTCAGCGAATACTCGTATAATGATTTTGGGGTGGTTATGCCTTGAAATATTTCAATAATACCATCAGACGACGCTACATCGCTTATGCATGATTTTTTATCGGCAGATACAGAGTTGGTTAAACCTCCCAACCTCCAACCTCCGGGCTGAATCACTGAGTGAGTAATGTCTCTAACAATAAATGTACTCAAATTTGTAAAATAAAATGCGAGATTCAGTCAATGTCAATTCATTCAATAAGATAAGGTCGGGATAAGGTTTTCTACAACTTTTCTCCTACCCACATGATAGATATATATATGTATATGCATATTTCCTGAACTTCCGGGTTTGAATCCTTGGAGCGATTGGGTTTTTTCTCTGGAATTCCGGTCCCATTACATCTACATAATACCCTGCTAGCCACCATAAAGGTGTGTGGCAGGGGGTAAATTCTCACCAAACGTGCACTACATATTACGCATGAAATAGGATTAATATTAATATAGTAGTCACTATTTAAAAAGATAAAATAGCAAAGTAAATATGCAAAGACATGTTGTTAGTTGGGTTACCTTCAAGTCCTTATACCATGCAACTACCTATGCTCTGGATTGATTAACTCGTATTGGACATATTTACCGCTATTCATATCCCTAATTGTACGAGGAAAAAAGGACAATTTGAATCTATCAGTTCGGCAACCGATTTCTCTACTATTAGTTGTTCGTATTCCATTTTCTAAGCATAACGGCAACCATGTCGCAGGGATCAATACCAAACTGAGGCACTCAAAAATCAAGAAAACCACCTCTCAAGAATATTTTTATTCCTCCGCGCGTTAAAAATCGTACGTCTTTCCTTTCCTTCACGTTGACAGAGCGTCTTCCCTGAGCCTTTGCGAAACGCATACAAGCTGAAAAAAAAGTTAGTTATGACAAAATCTGCCCGTCGAATTCTCCGCCCATACCACACGGCCCATTTCACTGAAACCAAAACAATCGAACGTCGAAATCTCCTGCCATTCGGGGCGTCCCAGCGAGCGGATGGCACACAAAGGGAGAGCACGAAGCTCTGTGCTTGTTTACTTCACACACCTTCGGCATCCACTCTCCCTATTCTCCAACCCCCTTCCGGTTAAAAGCTCCGACACAGTTTCCCTCGTCCCATCCGGCCGAAACCCATTCTCCCCACTGCCACGCTGCGTGCTCCCCCTTTAAAAATGTTAAGTAACTCCCTCGGTTCCCCTGCGACAAAACCTCAGACGTGGGTCTCTTTTCGGGAAGTGGTTCATTTCCGAGGGCTTCCGCTGCTCACTTTGAAGTGAATTCTCGAGGGTTTAAAAGATTCGACCGATGCCCCCCAGCCCCGTTCCCTCTCTCCCGACCCTTCTTACGCTATCCCCAGCTCGCGTTCTTTGTGAAGCGACTCGCTTGAGCGTCGGGAATGAGGGCTGCAACTTTTTGGAGGTGTTGAGTGTGAGGTTTCGTGCTCTGAAGAGGTGTTGGGTATATAGGGCCCCTGGCCTCGGGGTAGGGCATAACTCGGAAACTCCTTTTCGCTTGCTAATTTTAATGAGGTCTAATAAAGAATTTTTTACGACACATTTATTTCACACTAATTGGTACGAGTTAACCCAAAGGAAAAAAATGATTGATTTAGGGCTCGCGATGCAACAAAGTTAAGGCAGTTAAATAGATGTGGCTCATAAATATACACCTGTCATTAGAGTAAAGAAAATGCGTCAAATTTAATTGATGTTGCGTTAAAATATAGAACCTACTTAAAATAGCAGCCTCTGAAAAACATTAAAAGGCCCTAAAAGAAGATATTTATCTATTTATCTTTAATATTTGCTACCTTTTTGCACTATTTTAATGATCAAAAGCATACTTTTTTAGTCTTAATTTGTGGAGAAATATAAATAGAGATCACTTTTTTAGTAGTTTTAAAATATGAAATAATGACGTGTATCATTTCACGATTCAATATCCTTAATTATACAAAGGTTTTTAAAAAGCAACAGCATAATTAATTAAATGCAACAATAAAAATGTGCTTACTAGTAAAGCTGGGTGTGGAAGCCCTCTGCCACACGCCCTAACACCACGCCACTGCGCCCATGGGATGGAATATGGATTAGAATTTTGCACATTGGATTTCCCCACGCTGTTCTCACGTAGTTGTACCGGTGCAACTGCAAGTTCACCGATAATAAATGGAAAATTATTGGGAAGGAGAAATATTTATGTTGACGCAGTGAGCTCTGATAATCCTAAATATATTTTCTTGGAATGAAATTTTCACACTGGATAAAATACTATATTTTAATTTATTTTTTCTGTTTTCTCGAATCCTCTTTCTTATAGGATTTTTCTCAATGTATCTAAATCTACATCCACTAACTACCCTGCAAGCTCTTACTCTTGCAACCTGCAGGAAATAGAAAGGGGTAAGTTATCACCTAATATTCAGGACTGTGTACGCATATCACTCCTGAATGAGAATGCCATGAGTATCAGCCGGGGAGCACACTACAAATTTCACTCTTCACATCACAATCAGGGAAATATTGTGCCAATAACGTTCATAAAAATGTGGCAATTACTGTTTTCAGTAACGCAAACTGTTTCTTATTTGGTAAAAGTTGGTAAAAACGTTAAGCAATTCGACCAACGTCTCCCTAATTGCACCAACCGTGTTAGCGTACACAGGATTGTAACACACACACCTGGCAACCCGAACCCGACTGCTGAATCGTCTGTCCACCGTTACTCTTGTGACATTTTGACGCATTTGACTCCATTAAAACTGTCAGGGTTACAGAAATATTAGATTTTTCAATGTAAATACTTTTGAATTAATTAGGATACATAATGTTAATTAATTACATCCGAACATTTAGGACTCAGGTCATCAATTCAGTATATAAAAAGCACATGGAAAGAGTGTTATGTCTTGTGACCAAAAAAAGACAGTTGAAATGCACTATATAACATGAATCAATTTTCTCTTCTTCAAATTAAAATATACCATTAAAATATTTTTTATATTTTACTCTACTGTCTTAGAAATGAAGTACAAAAATATATAGTGCATAAGTATATAAAGAGACATACAAGAACAGGGTTACAAGTAGAAAAAGTGGTTACTCTTGTGACCGTTACTCTTGTGACGGATCGTCAAGCATGCAATGAAGGCACATACAGCAAATTCAAATTTGTTCGTGAAGTTTAATTGGTAGGGGTAGCACTAGAGGCATGATGGCAAAAGAACTCACCGAACCTTATTTTAAGAGAGCTATTTATTACTAAGGCACCATACAAGCAGTGACCAGGTCGAACTTGGTATTAAATGGAAGTGGAAAGAAGGGAAATAAAGAGATTACCTACTGATAGGGCGGAGCGCCAATCGAGGAGCTAGGGCAGAGTCGCTAGCAGAGGCGTCGCGACGCGTCGGGCGGTGTGTCTGCAGCCACAGTCAACGATCAGGCCTTTTGCCACCACCTCAGTAGTCTCGACTGGTAACCAGGCCAGCGGCACTTTATATATCGAAGGCCCTGTTTTTCCTGAAGCAGTCATGCCAGACACCATTTAACTCGGTGCTGACTACGGGTCAGCAAGAGCCTCTTTCCTCGTCCTTCTTCGTTCATTTGGCATTGGTGTCCCCTACGAAATCGGTCAAAATAATGAACTTGAACGTGTGCAGCGAAGATCGGCAAGATTTGTAAAGGGACAGTACGATAACCTTATTAGCGTAACCAGTCTATCAAAAGAATTAAATCGGGAATCATTGTCAGATCGCTGGGTGAAACTTACTTATTCTCTTAAACAAATTCCAAGACCATATTTTCAGTGATGATGCTAAAAATATTTTGCGAACCCCAAGTTACTAGTAACTTGGGGTTCGCAAGGGGTAGGGGTAGACTGGACCATAATCACATGATTAGAGATATTGATTGCCGAACTGACAGATTCAAAATTTCCTTTTTTCCTCGTACAATTAGGGATATGAATAACGGTAAATATATCCAGCACGAGTGTAGCATATGGATAACATTGGTACCTGCATTTTGGTATAAGGACTTGAAGCTTACGCAATTAACAGCATGTTTTTGCATGTTAGCTTAGCTTTTTTATCTTTTTTAAATTGTGCAGTTTGGACTAGTATATTAATGCTAATCCTTTTTTATGCATGATATGTAGTTCATGTTTGGTGAGAATTCACCCCCTGCCACACACCTTTATGGTAGCTTGTAGGGTATTATGTAGATGTAGATTCGTCCACCCACAAGCATGGGATGTTATCCTTTTCCTAGTCTTTTCGCTTTCATGGAATTAATTTTTTTCATTCCCAGTAAGCTCTCGGCTAAAACTTGAAAATATTAACTATATTTTCTATTTTTACAAGCCAGCTTGAATATTTTGCCCGAAACTTTAAACATGTAGTTACTAAAAAAATTTCAGCTCAATTTATATTTTTCCGTAAGGGAATTTGTTGAATAATGTTTGAAGAAACATCATTTCTATCTTGAGCCGATACATCGGCTCCTTGAGCATTAAAGGGTTAGGATTAAGATCCAAAAGCGTGGATGCTATGTTTACCCAATGGTTAAGATGTTAGATTATGCGGTACGATATAATGTTAGCCATTGGAGTACATAAAATCCGGGACTAATACAATAACTCCAAATGTGTCTCAATATAAAGACCCGTAGGTGACTATTCGTCCACCCCTCCGTGTCAAGCTAGATTTCAAAAATTATAAACAAGGTTAGAGAGGTAGATTGTCGTATAGATAGATTTAAAATTTCATTTTCCGCGCGTACCTGAAGAAAACATAATAGGTAGGGTAGTAAAGAGATAGGTAGATTACGTATTACTAGGTTAGTATTTAGTTTTTTTTAGTTAGCATTTTACCCTTGTCAGGCCTCATTTAGAATATGCCGCTATTATATGTGATCCGTGCGAGGAAGGTATGATAAAAGAATTAGAGCGTGCGCAAAGGAGATCAGCTATTTTTTTTAAAGACCGTTATGACACTTTATCAGATTAACAAGATTAGAGAGATAGATTGTCGTACCGATAGATTTAAAATGTCATTTTTCCCGCGTACCATAAGAGAGAACAAGCAGCGTAGCAAAGGGATATGTAGGTTAAATATTGTTAGAGTAGTCAGTAGTGCATAACTAATAATTCCTTTCTTATTATGTAGGTAGATACTAACCATCTATCTGCATGTGACACTATTATCTAAAATGTCTCAATTATATATACTAGTTGCATGTCAGTAGTGCATGCTTGGTGATCTTCACCCCCTGCCACACACCCTCGTGGGGCTGGCAGGATATTATGTAGATTTAGATGTAGTTTCTAGTGCATGAAGTATGTTTTAGCATTTCTAACCATGCAAAATAGTAAAATTCTCAGAATATATGTTTACCTATATTTAGAGAAATCCGTTGTAACAAGTAATTACATCATTAATAAGTAACTACCAACCATCTAGTAGCTCGTGAGTCATTCAATTAACATTTATTCATAAAGTAGCAACATTGTAGCTCAAAGGGACATATTCAGAATCTCAACTACAGTTTCGCTTCTGCTGATTACGTCCTAAAATCTCTATTATGAGCTCAAAAACATATATTCAGATTCTCCATGATATGGTTCTGAGCGGCAAACAGCCTGGTGATACCAACATTGCAGGGTGAATATGAGCACCAATGTGACCCTTAGTAATGGTTTTAGGACGTAAACAGGGGAAGCAATACTGTAGTTGATATTCTGAATGTGACCCTGAGTTTCATGTAAGTTGTGAATGTCATCATAGAGGCACTGTATTAGGTAATAGAGCTGCTTCTAGATCATCACCCCCTGCCCCCTTGTGTAATATGGCATTGTGTAATATATATAATAATTAGGTAATAATTCGGTGCCGACATGCTGCAAATCTCTTCCCTTAATTTACAGTGCTTGGTATTTACTTTCATAGTAGCCATTCCCATCTCTTCTCAATGGTTAAGTTCACTGCGCACCTTTTTATGAAGCAGTTAATTTGACGGTATGCAGAACGAAAGTTACAGAAGTTCAACGCACACATACATATCAGATTGAAAAGAACTATTATTAACCACACACATGCATAAACTAGTGATCATGTTTCAAGACACTTAACACTTGAATTATACGCAAAGTTATCCGGATTATCATGCCCAGTTAAAGTCAGAACAACAAAGTTATTGGAAAAAGTTCGGGGGGGGGGGGGGGGGGGGGGAGGGAGGAAAGGGCTGAAGCCTCAGAAATACCCCATTGCCATACGAAGAGAGCCGTTGTAGTGCGGATGGGGAAGTGGAAATATGAGTCCTGAACTTTTTTTAAACTATTTAATTATTGATTTTATTTAATAAAATTTTAAGTAATAGTAAAATAGGAATATTAACTGACAAAGTGTTCTAATAAACCAAATTTTACATATTTATGGCAAAAAAAAATTAGATTAAACGTCTAAATGTCACCTCCATGGGTGTCCCATGCCGTGTTTTTACTCAAAGAACAGTGAGCAAAACTTTTTGTACTGAGTAAATTAATTTATTCAACCATCGCATAATTAACCAGTACCATTGCCTTAAACCTTGGGCTAAAAATGGAATATTTCAGTTCTATTTGAGATAAATATAAAGATTGAAAGTTATGTCCCTAACGTTTGACAAAACGTTTGAATTGAAAAAATAAATTTTTTCGTTCGTAAATTTCCACTTATTTTCAGAATGACCCGGATGCAAGTCCTCGTCCTCGCATTGCGGAGGTCGGTTCTAGCGGACCGGGAATCTCGGGCGGCTTTTACCAGCCGACGCCTTCGGAGGACCACGCCTCGTCTTCGCCCTCCCACCTCCCTCCCCTCTCGCCGCCGTGCCGATGCATTTTCGCACGGCTCATGTGATTCACGAGCGCGGCCCGCCATCCCAAGACTAGCTCACCTCACTCTCGTGGGCTGCACCAAAGGATTACCCCCAAACTCATTCCTTTTTTTCATTTAAATTATTCCCTCTTCGCTGATCCCGCGTTTACTGCATCGTAAACCACAGGGAAACCATAACGGAAGACGGAAATAAAAGTAGACGGGAGTAGAATACGTAATTTCTCTCTGTCTCCACTTCTCTTCCTTTTCTGTTCTTTTTATTTTTTTAGAGTGTGATAAGTTATTTAAAACGTTGGAATAATAGGCTAGAGTAAATGTCAATAAATTCTAGTTTTAATTTCAGTTTTTTTTAAGAAATTGTAATTGACAACCGAGTGGAGTGTTTGGCGATTATATGCTCGGCAAGTTTAATTTCCGCAATGAGAAAAGATGCGATGCCAGCAATGTGAAATGTGTAATTTTTAGCTCTAATGCATGGTGATAACCTTAAATTACGAATAATTTTATTGATAGGTTTTATTAGTCTTGGAGGTAGCGATATCAGTACAAAAATTCACACATTCAAATGCGTTTTGTGGATGAAACCAGAAAAATAAATCTCATTTTACAGGCTTACTAAAATAATTATTAGTCTTTTCTGTTAGGTACTCTAATGGTAAGGCGTCCAGGACTTCTACGAGTAACAACACCTTCATTTCTTGAAAAATATTTTCTCCTGGTTGGTCAGTTTTTTTTTATTTTCCACGGTGTCAATAATCTGTGAAGGCTTCATCTGAGACATCAATATCTTATTCGTAGTAAATGCAATTCAAATCTAAGTGGTGGGTGAAGAATTTAATAAATGATTCTCCATCTGCTTACGAATTCCTTAACTTCAAAATGTACTCTTAGATTGGAAAAAATCCTCCACCGGGCAATGTACGCACCCTCGGCGTTTTACTTGTCAGGTTGGCGCGTTACTGACGTAGCGACCGTATCAACGGTAAATGGTCGACTACTATCTTCCTCTACAGAATACTGACTGCAAAAACTTGTTTCATTCAAGCATTGAGAAATAATAAACAGAACAAGATTGAGTATGATTTGTAACTTTACGTAGTGGAAGGAGAGAGCTGTTCGTGCGGATATGTAAACATGGCCCTTGGAGTTGAATCGGTACTAGCCTACTCTTAACGAAAGACGCCAATGGTCTTCAGTTTGACGTCCTCTTCGACGGACGTAGTACTTAACCGGAAGCGTCCTCTTCGCAGCACCATATTAGGGACCAGTACCCTAAAAAATCACCACCACAGTTGGGATTTGAGTCCGGAACCTAGGGACTAAATTCGAGTAATTTAGTCACCAAAGCTTCCCGATCCGTAAGATTGCGTCATCCAGGTACGGATTTGAATAAAAGATCTGGCGTGAATTCTGGCTCAAGTGCGAAAATTACTCTTTCCACCACTCCACCACTCCTTAATTTGACCCTAACGCAAAAGGAAACAATCTTATGTGTGGGTGGAAACCTTGGTCATCGCTAATTCGCTCATTACCATTTGCACGAGACTACGCAGGATTATTCATCGTTTCAGGCAAGTACGAAGACCCCCGAAGCCTTTCAAATATTCGCTGCCCCATTTTCCATCCGATCTCAAATTCTCGGGGAAGGACTTAACTATGTTTACATTTCCACCCCAAGAAAAAGTCCCACTTCATCGCCTCCAGGAGGACACGCCTTCAACACTAGGTTGAATACTACAGGCTTAAAAGGGTCATTATATCCTACTACGCGGCAGACCCTTTGAATGGGCCCAACAAGCCTTGAGGCTGCATCCCCACACCATCCCTCATCCCTCCAAATCCTCACTCCCCAAACCCTCAGGAATCACTCCATTTACCACAGGGTAAGAGGAGGGGGGGGGGGGGGGGAGGGGAACAAAACCTTTTGGTCCCACTGTGTCACGTTCGGCCTGCCGGTCCCGGAGCGAGACTTCCCACAATGCAACTCGACGGATCCACCCTTTGAAGGTATTCTAACGCCCCTTCCCCTCAAAAATCCCCACTTCACACCCCCTCCCCCTCTTCCTTTCAAGGCTCCCACCCGAACACCCAGAAAAAGGGTGGTGGGTTTTATCTCGTACTTTTTTGTCCCTTTTAAGGCTACGTGTTGACGTCGCCTGAGAGCGTGCCATCGTTGTAGCACTGCTCCCTTTGACAATGACGGCACGGAGGAGGGATTTTGGACGAGAGGCTGCGGGGATTGCGGGTTTAAGAGGTGAGAGAGCGAGGAAGGGGATTTGGGGTTGGGGTAAGTAGGGTGTCGGTTACACATTTCCATTCTCCTCCTTGCCTTTTATCCTTCCCGAACCTCATGGCCTACCCATCCCTTCACTCTACGCTCTAGTCAAGTCGTAGCCATCGGCAGATGTGGTGCGGAAACTAGTTCGGGAGTGCCGCCGATGATGATGACCCTAAACCATTTCTCTCCCCAGTCCAAGCACTTCATTACATCTACGTAATACCCGCACCGCACGTACAGCAAGGGTGCGTGATAAGGGGTTAGGATCAGTGGCCCATCCAGAAATTTTTTTATCTGTCCAGTCTATTGCAAAGTTTAACCTAAACATAACCAAAATGTTATTTTAATCAACATATTTTGAATGTTATAGTAGGTCAAATTAGTTGTTACAAGCATGCATCATATAAGTAGCCATATCAGATTTACAGACAAAAACTGCCATACACTTTTAGGCCCATGCTAAATTAGTTATGCGTCACAGCACAGAATAAAAGAGACTTTCTGTTATCTTTGGTCCAGTCATGCTCGAGTAAAATGATGCAACGAGTTTTTCATGTTATTACCATTGCTGCTACCATGTGACTTTGACTTGTCAATTAAAGATTAATCGGGGATTTGTTGAGAGCTAAGGGGGGGCCTGGTCCGCTTTGACTCCCCGAACCCCACCCCCTCCCCCGTGGTTAAGATGCACCACTGGTAAAAATCACCAAAGATGAACTACTTACATGAAACTAAGAGCTTAGCTGGAAGTACTTCATGGAGGCATGTTCGGCATAAAGGTCACGTTGCAGCATAACCCGAGAAAATACAACAAAATTCCTCGTACGCCACGTTCCTCCAGAGGAAGAGCTCCTTACAATCTTGGGCTAGACAGGGTGAGGATGAACGAGAAAGAAGTATTATCAGAAACAACTAAACAAGTAAATGTATTTCAGAATTATCAGACAAGATACATACTTACCAGCAACTGATGAACTACATCCACCTCAGGAATCCCTAACAGTATGGTACTACAAATGCGAGCAGAAATTGACCAACTCTAAAAATACCAGTCTCGTAACATGACTTCAGGCTGGCGGTCGCTCGACGTCTGATGCTTGCCGTCTCGACTCGAACAGAGGGCATGAGAGATGGTGAGTCAAAAATCAGGAGTGGATTTTATCGGCGAGGTCAAGGTGTAATGGGGTGAATTTGGAAATAGGCGATTGGTAGTTTTTGAGGGGAGGAAAGAATGGGAAGGGTACATAGGCGAGGTGGAAATTTTTAATTTGAGCCTCAGAAACTCTGTCCTGACCCCGGCCTCAGGACACCGGGGCATAGCCGTTTTGCTTTGCTGTATATTCTGGTCTTCTTCCGCCTCCAGAGGGATACATCAGGTATAGCGAATTTGGCGAGGGAAAGGTTTGACTCAAGCGGTTCGGCTCAAATGGCCAAAATGTTTGCATTTAGGAATGGTAGGCATTGTTGGCGTTGTTGACGCGCATGGTGTGCAAGTCCGGATAAGTCCGGAAGGTAAACCGCCCGCCGAAGGAAACATGTTCAATGAGGGGAATCGATGAAAAAAACATCGGGAGGGGACAAGAAAAATTGAAGCGTGCAGCAAGATGGCTCGAATCTACGTAGCAATAAATGATTACTGGCTAGAAAAGTATTTCTTCAAATACATGTTTTTTATGTATTTCCCTAGCGTACGTGTGGATTAGAAGTATAAAAAACATGCTTAATGCACTAAAAACCACTCTGAAAATTTTCTTGGGTGCCAATTTTGCAGAGTACCTGGCCAAAAATTAGTGTTTAACGAGTTCGATTCCCAGTCAAGGTGGTTTTTTTTCCTTGTGGAAATTTTGCTTTTGTGGATTCTCACCGGGTGATTCCGCTATGGTAATGGAGTCGTTTACTATATTTTTTTTATTGCCGAATATGATAGAGTTTGTAAAATAAAAAGACCGGTATTTTTCCTTTTTTTGATCCGTCACTTACTTCTCCGGTTGTAAGAGGCGAAAAACTGATGTTTTTAACCCTTTCGGAAAAGTGGGTGTGGTGCAAGCTCTGACGTATATCGACTTCGTCCCAATCACAACTAAGCACGCGAAGCTACTTTGCCTTATCGCAAAGGGGGGGACACAGCTGACTCTGCCAATCGGAGCAGCTACGACAGCATCTGTGCGAGCAGACCTTCCGAGAATCCTCCTCCACTCCCTCCCCTTCCCATAAGAACAGTCAAGGACGGGAGGAAAATGACGTCAATGTTATCACAGCAGCTTTTTCGATGGGCGTCACCTTTTGCTTATTTTAATTTTTGATTTATGAGTTAATGGTTATGGTTAGAAGATTAATTTTGTCACTAAAATTCTTTTTTCGTTTCCATCTAACAATTTCTTGCAAAAAATTGCGATTTCGGTTCCGAGTAAACGCCCCCATTGCGGCAAGTTCACAAAACTTGAATTGCTCTAATAATATTTCACCTCCCTATCTGTTTACTACGCTGACTATTCCCCTATATCTGAATAATACCCTGCAGGATACCATAAAAGGGTGTGGCAGGGGGTGAATTCACACCAAACATGCGTTACATATCATGCTTGAAAAGGATTAGTAACTACATTCTACTCTTCTATGCTCTACTACTCTTATTTACTTCTTCTACCACTATACTTTTACTACTTCTACTCCTATTTATTCTACGCTCATTCTGCACTGCTATATTATATTCCCTTATGATGCATGGGAAAAACGATACTTCAAATCTATCTATACATTTATCCATCAACCTAATCTTTTTTATCTGACTAAATCCAGCTTAATACGCTGAGATTCTAATACATATATTTCAAAAGTCATCTACAAAAATATTAGTTTCAAATTTGCCTTCAAGTTTTGGTCTGAATTTTAATCTGCTCTCTGATAATAAATCTCATCCTAGTCCTATTAAACGTAATGCAATTATCGTAACGATCTTTAACAAATCTTAATGATCCCATTTGCATATGGTCTAATTATTTTATGAGACAATGGTTTAAATGATTGAAGCTGTCGTTAATCCGATATCCCACGGTCAAATTTGGGTACAAGTTTTGCATACAAATGGGATAAAACTGATTTGGTCCGTGCATCATGATGGAATTGAATCCAAATGACTTTTGATCCAGACTACTGCATTCACATTTTTGGGTCAAACAGATAGAACTTAATATAAATTTCCATCTAAATGAATGAAACTAACGAATCAGAACTTCCGAAAAAGTGAACAATGCTATACGCTTTTTTAAGAGTAATTTGAATTGAGCTCTTTCGTTAGAGTTTTTCAATCACGGCACAGATGGAACATATGTAATATTGAAGCCCTGAGCCAGTTAGTGTACTTATTGAGTCCGAGGGAAAGATGAATAAATATACGATAACAAAACCACTTTATAAATTTATTTCAGTTTATGCGCGGTAGATGCACGCGGAAATAAATACTTTTCCATGGGTAAAAAAATTTGTTCCATGGTTCACAACCATTTCCATTACTCAATATTTCCTCGTCAATTCATTGTTTTTTCAATTTTTGCCAAAACACTGCGCTCTAGAACCCAACACTTCTGTATCTTCCAAAATTAGGATAAAAAATGTTTAGTCTCAAATTTTGGACCAAATATTGGATGAAAATTTGATTTCGGGACATCAGCTTTAGGGTCTTTACCCAAAGAACTGACGGGCTTATCTGCTAAAAAGGCGGAAGATTTTTATTCTATTAAAAATTTTAGCAATTTTTTAATCTGATAAGTTGTATCCTATGCTTTGTTATAATCCTTATTAATAGACATCGGCCCCGAGATTAATTTATTGCATCTTTCTTCTCGATTCTTCTACCAGCTGATTTCAGATAGTATGCTGTTGTTCAGCTCTGAAATTGATTTGGTTGGCGTGTGTTGAAATCACCACATACTAATCACGAGTGTACGTGGTGTACCGGTGTGTGGTATTCTCCCATAAGGGTAAAGGGGAAAATTGCTTTCTTCGTGTCTCCTGAAGTTTTCTAGAAAGATGTGGTAATAATATAATCCTGGGTTTTGCTGGACATGTCCATTGACCTCTCCCGGGGTTAAATTTGGAACTTCCGCTCAGTAGCTCAAAACTCTTAACACTGGGCTATGATCGAATCTCATATTGTCATAAATATTCTATTTTACCTCTTTCACTACTTAATTCATGACTTTACATAAAGATCCTTTTCACAAATGATGATCCTGTGCCAGGAAATCTATAAATTTTTATAACGACTTATGCATCCTTGAAATATTGTCTGATTTCAAATATATGTGCACAAACCACGGGTTTTCTTTCTTTACTATCTTTATACTTACTATTAGGGAAGCAAAACTAATGTGCTCCTTCCAACTCAATAATTTATCAAAATGAATATTTATAGGAATCTAAATTGCGATAAGTTTCCATAAAATGCGATAAGTCTCGAGTTTTCATGAAAGAGATATAGTACGAAAATAAAAATGGTGGTGTAACCGACACGAAATCGATGTTGAGAATTGCTATTTCCTAACATCATCATTGACCTGAGTTAACTTAGTGTATTTGTTCACTCAAGAAATAGGATAGAAGACTCTATAATTTGTATTAAAAGAAGTGTCCCTGATGTTACGGAGTGTTGAAAAATTCTCCTACCGATTTATTAGCGTTCTAAATCTCTTCATATTTTTTTACCATTGCTCGAAACTAGACTTAAATCTGAGGTGGTATTTTCTCAATATTTCATCGGATCTCAAATAACTTTAATACATATCCGCATTTGTTAGTTACGCAGCATACTCCAGCTGTGAGTGGCCTTACATGACAACAACCGTCCGACCCGTAGCATAGCGGTCTAGGCAAGTGAGCTACCGCGCAGTCAACGACTGGGAGGGTGGTCTTAAGTATTCCTCGGAGCAGAATAACACGCACACCTTTCGTTCTCATTCAGCTTTCTTTACGCAAGCGTCAGAAAGGTTAAAGAGTGCGGATAAAATCTGCTTAAAATCTGGAAAATTCGAGAGGAAGCTTGACAATGCAGTTCGGCGCGTGTGGTCCTACAGCCTTGAGCAGTTCGACGAAGCGTGGGCGGATTTACGAGCAGTCCGAGAACACGAGAGGGTATTGGCAAAGATTTTCCAACCGTCAAATTCACACATATTCACCCACCCTTACTTAAACACCTCCTTAACTCACCGCACTCCATTATAAGAGGAAGGAATGTACTCCGAAGGAATTTTTGAGAATGCCATTACCACGGGGGAGGTAAAGTTGGGATGAACATTTCCTTTCACTCTTCCAAAGATTTCAATACATCCCTCCAACTCTTAGGTTTTCAAGCTTCCCAACTTCAACGCACCACGTCACGTAAGCATGCTCCTTACAAAAAAAACCTCAACACCAATAAATCGAGTTCTCACGATCGCAAAACACATTTGAAGCAGCTACACCTACGGTTTGTAGATTTAAGTCTCTCTCAAGTAGATATAAATCTTGCATTTCAACGCTGTGTTTTACTAAATACTAAAATAAAACTATAAATTAACTTGTAAAATTCAAATTCTCTCCATTTTCTTTCTTTTGAGATCTCTAATGGTAAGTAATCAAGAGAGTTAATTATATGAGCGCAATTTACAAGGCAAATTATTGCAGGTGATATAACTGTTTTTGCATTTTTAGTTGCATATCTTTTATAATCCCAAGTGACACCAGTGATCCGCGGAATAATTGGGAACCTTATATAAAGGCATAAAAATGCATTAATGTTTCGTCTTCTTGGAGAAATACGAGTCCTAATATAAACCTAATTTCACGAGTCCATATGGCGATGGTTTTAAATCATCATAATTAACTCAGCAAGAAAGGTTTATGTCGAGAGAAGAATAAAGTGAAGAACTGCATCCATCCAATCTTAGGATTGATGACTACTGATGCTGGTGTGCACCAGAGCTATAATTACCCTGTATAATGTGATAAGGTAAGAAATGTACTAACCTTAATTGAAGAATATGGTTGGGAAGGGGATGATCGAAAATTTAAATCTAAAGAGGGAATATATATCCTCAATACCCACAATAACATGTAAATATTCCATAATAAGAATTATAAAATAATAAATGTACTGCAGTGACATCACCAGAAATAAATGTTTTGTAGAAATACATAACAGAAGAAAATTTTATTCTTCTATACCAATTGCATTATAAATAATTAATCTCACTGAAATAATCGTAATCATATCTCAGGTAGAAATACTATTATATTGCACTTAGTTATATTTGCAACCAGAAATTCTAAGTAATCCAGAACTCTACCTACGCCAACATATACATAGTATGTCATGTCAGGAATCGTTTTAGGGTTTCAACGTCACATTAATTATAGTAGAATAACCCTTTACCCTTTGACTTCCTGGCATTACCCTAAATCTATACATTAACTAATCAAAGTTTATTGTTCAAACATTAAAAATCACGATAAGTGGTTTAAATGGCTGTCGGAGCGTCGTTCATAGCCAAAATTGGGCGCATAAATGTTTTATTTAACTGGTGTAAGATTCCCAACCTTAAATATTTGCGCGGTTTGCATTACGATAGTTTATTTTAATGCGAACCTCAAGATTTATTTCGACAGCCGAATGAGCCACCCATGGAAGATAAGCGATCAATCATTTTGACACATGATCTTTCCCGGGGTAAAAACATACGTGAAATAATGGGTCAAGCTAATCGTAAACTGGGATTCATCAAAAGTGTATTGGGTAAATGTCATGAACATGTACGAGAAATTAGCTACTTTTCCCTTGCTAGACCTCATTTGGGATATGCTGCCAGTGTATGGGATCCCTACGAAATAGGCCTAAATAATGAACTTGAACGTGTGCAGCGAAGATCGGCAAGATTTGTAAAGGGACGGTACGATAACCATGCTAGCGTAACCAGTCTATTAAATGAATTAAACTGGGAATCATTGTCAGATCGCAGGTTGAAATTCAGACTTAATCTCCTAAATAAATTCCAGGATAATATTTTCAGTTATAACTTTAAAAATATTTTGCGAACCCCAACTTCCTATGGTAGACTGGACCATGATTAAAAAAATTAGAGAAATTGATTGCCGAACTGACAGATTCAAAATGTCCTTTCTTCCTCGTATGTACAATTAGGGATATGAATAACGGTAAATATATCCAACGCGAGTGTAGCAATCCATAGCATAGGTAGTTGCATGTTGGTATAAGGAGGTAAACCAACTAACAGCGTGTTTTTGCATGTTAGTTTTGCTATTATTATCTTTTTTAAATAGTGCAGTTTAGACTAATATATTAATACTAATCCTTTAAAATGCATGATATGTAATGCATGTTTGGTGAGAATTCACCCCCTGTCACACACCTTTGTGGGGGTTTGCAGGATATTATGCAGATGTAGATGAATCATTCATTCGCCCCCCCGAAAAACAAGACGATACAAAAAAAAACAAAAAAAAGGAGCATAGCCATGCATACACTTTCCCTCCTTTTGCTCCTAAATGAAATGCGAAAAACACTCACCGCTGACCGTGGTGGCGTGGGGGAGGGAGCCCCGACCCACGGCACTGTCAAAGCAAACGCTCTCCGCAAAACAATGGACCATTCCACAGTCTCCGCAGAGCAACGGCGTGTCGAGAGGCGAGATCAACACTTGGGAAGTTGACGCCCTCCTCCTCCCATATTGTTCGCGTCTCACCTCATTGTTGCCGGGCGTGTCGTGGCGCGCGGCACAAAAGTGGGGGTTTAGGGGACAGTTCAGCCCACCCACGTGACCGTGGACTCCATAAGGTGCCCCCGTGGCCGATTCAGGGGAACTGAGAAAGCGAGAACGGTGTCCGTATTATAGAAGCAAACAATCACGTGAACTGTTGGTTTCAGCCTTACTCAGGGCGTGTGAGTTTGTATCACGCGATTCTGTCGCTTGATTTTCCCTCCCCCGTCTTTGATGAAAAAAATATTGCGAGGGTTTTGTTGGAGCTGCTGTTCATTGATCGCAGAATAAGTTGCGTTGCCTTTGGATGCTTGAAGTTTTTTTTGCTAAAAAAGAGAATTTTTTGTGCCTCTTCCAAGATCTCCTCTCGGGAATATTGCAAACTCATGATATTGGCGTCTGTGGTAGCATGGTTGGTAACTCATCGGTGAGAAATTCCACATGGTCGCAGTTTCTAAGCTCATCTTGAGACTAAATGCCGCATTCGCTGCTGTATTGAGAACTTAAGAGAGAGTTAGTGGATACGATAATAACCTTTATCTGGTTCTTATATTTGTTTACAATGTAGCTTGCTAAAAACTGTATGTAAGGCCAATGTGTTTTGCAGTGAGAAATCAAAGTAGCTGACCGCTTTAACCAAGTCACGAAGGTGTCACAGTGTTACGTAACGACTCATGGGTTTACATTCCACCTCAAGTATGGATTTCATGCTTGTATGAGTACATTAAGTGCATGAAAAATGCCACTTTGCACTATCTACTGTTGAAATACCTCATCTGATGTTATATTTTTCATGAACCCAAAAACAACCCAGGTGGTCTTTACACGTGGTTCTTTAAATAAATTGCAATTACACGAGCACTGATATTTATGACTCGAATAGTGAAAAATCTACTTGGGTGAGAATCGAACCCGTGACTCTGGGATTGACAGGCGACGGATAGGCCCCGGAATCACCGGGGCCGGCAAATTTCCAATAGTTCAACCTTTTTCCAAAATTCACTATTCTCCAGATATTTTAGTTAGCTCAGTGTAGCGCCAGTCTGGCAACAGCATGGTCGTGAGTTTAAATCCCACCTCTTGCATGGATATTGTGTTAGTCTTAGGTTTAAGATCTGGTCAAACGGCGCTATATAATTTATTTATGTTGTTGGAGTATCTAAAAATCAAATTATATTGCTCCTCATGCTATTTATTTTCCTCATTGACCAGAGTAAACCTACAAAAACGCTTTCGGTCGTGTACATTTTTATGCAAAGAATATTATGAAGCATTACTTTGTGGACAAATTAAACATTCATTGATATGATAGCTATAAACTAGGTTAAATCACTCCCCAGATAATTGAACCACTTTCACTCATAGTAATGACTTTCATAATACCACTTTCTTCTTTAGTAAACGTGAATGTTATATCCTGCAAGAACTCTATGAAATAATACCAAAAAGAAGCTAATGTGTGAAATCATTTTCATTATTTATTTATTATCAATAATGTTATGCTGATTAATACATATATAGATAGACACAACTATTCTTCTCGCGCAACTTTATCAGAAACGTTTTGTTAGCTTAGCCTACCTGCTACCTCTCGCCATTCTCCCAGACCACCCCTTTCCTCCTACGCCTCATCCAATGCTTTACCAACTTCCCATTACGTCCATCATAACACCCATCCGCTTACTTCTCGTTCCATCCTCTCTCTCTATCGTACACCTCTTTTCCATCCACATTAGCCCGTAAATAAACTCACTGAGAATTTCCAAGTGCCTCATGATCCCTATACATGATCTGCTGCGCTGTAATATTTTGATTAGAGTTCAATCAAAGTTATCAAAAATTAACCTCAATTACAAAGTGTCGAAAATACTACGTTAACGTGCATCGTAACTGCACATCTAATATTTTCCACGAGTGGTAGAATTTGTCCTCTCAGTTTCATGCATGTGATGAGGCACGAAGTAGTATTTTTTTACATGCAGAGTGGTCAGGGTGAATTTAATCTCTTTTTGTTTGGTTTTCGGCTTGGTAGTATATGAAAATTAATATACGAATCAGGTTCAGAATGATTATCAGATCGTAGATTAAAGTACATTTTTCAAATATTGCAGCAATTAGAAAGATAGCTTTACTGAAGATGTTAGATCTATGTTAAAAACACCAGCGTATTACACTACATTCGATTAGATACATAATATTAGAGAGACATTATCGAACCGATAGATTTCAAATTTCATTTTTCCCCCGTACTATTAGAGATCACAATAGGTTGAATAGCAAAAGGATAGGTTGCAGAGTAGTGTGTAGTGCTCGATGCATGTGTTAACCACCAATCTCTTTATTACTATGTACATACTAACCATGTAGCTGCATGTGGCCCTATTATTAGCATGTTTCCATGTAGTAGCCTAGTTGCATGTCAGTAGTACATATTTGGTGATCATTATCCCCTGCCACTCACTCTCGCGGTGGCTCGCAGGGTATCGCGTGGATGTATATGAATCATCCGTGAATCAACGGAATTAATTTCAGTGCATTTACATGCGTAACACAGGTTCCAAAGTCCCACCATTTATGTATCGCCCATGAAGAGTGCCTTGAGGCAAGTTCAATGAAACCAGTTTTGTTCAAGAGTCCTACAAGACCAAAGAGTGATGGAGAGGGAATTGAATGAGAGCAGCAGGTTGTCTAGCCTGGTGGAAGCGGGCGCTCTAGCCTCGAACACGATTGCTTGTCCTTGGTTAGAGCGTTTCCATTTACAATTCCTGATCTTAATACAACGCCTTTCTCCGAAATTCAGAGAGTTGGAGAAATTGCAGCCCAAAATAAGAATCAAAGTACGCGAAATGCCGCTAGCAATAAGAGATCTTCTTAGCCAAATTAGTGTCCGAAGAGGAAGGTGAGATGAAGGCATAGCAATCTGTGATACATCCAAAATGCGTTCTTAGCACTACTAATCCATATTAAATGCACACTATTGCATCCGCATCGAGAATCCAATTTCTCCTAAATCAATAAATTTAAAGAAATTACCAAGAAATTAATAGTTCTCAAATTCCCGTATATTTTGCCATAATGTTGCTTGCATGAGATGAAATCACTGGGATAGGATTAAACTCCGGCCATGATAAATACTTCAAAAAGATCTTCAACACAATGAATAAAAGACAAATGGCTTCCCAGGGACATATCAAAATAATGGAACGTGAAAAGAAAGGTTATAAAATTCAGGAAAGGAGAAAAACCCAAGTTTCATAGGTGAAGTAAGTATACCGTGATCTTAAAAGAGTGTGTTCAGGGAGGAGTAGAAAGGAGAGAGAAGGGTATTTAGAACTAAGAGTGCATGAGTGATAGATTTGGAAGAAGATAAAGTGAAATCTAAAAGAGACTAGGTAGACTAGGAAAACGAGCAAGAGAATGAAGGAATGCTGGAGGAAGAGAAAAGAAAGGGAAAGGAAGAAAGTAAATGGAGTTGTGTTAATGTGGCCGGCCCAGAGATGGTTAGAAGTGTTTTTTAAACCTTGTATTCCTAAGTAGATACTAACCAGGTGTATATTCCTGATGTATGCATAGCAAACACATTTTGGTATCGAAGTAGTATCTTACCCAGTAGTTGCAAAGTTTGCATAATATCCCATCCATCTAGTCAAACCTCGACTTTGAATTTCTTTTAACATAGTACGTCAGGAATGGTATTTTAAAAAATATTCCCGAATCTAGGTGGTAATCTCGTCGAGTGTGAAGGTTTCTTGGCTGTCTTTTCTTTATAGCAGTGCCGATGCGTTGATTTGGACCTTGTTCTGAACACTGGCACGAAGAATAATGTAGCATCAACGGTTTAAGATTCTAAAACCATGCTCAGTTTGATCTATTGATAATAAGTGTACCTGTATTTGAATTCAGAGGTAGGTTGGTGGTAAAAAAAATGCATATTTAACATCTGTCAGTGATTTTAGATTATGGGAAGGTAGTATCAGTAGGCAGATGTTTCAAAATGCATAAGTAGGTAGCTCTTAACTTGACAACATTTACTGATTTCACCCTCTTATGTACGCAGTAATGAATACGGTAGTAAATAAAAGTATTAATTGCCCACTATGTGTATTCCTTAGCGAGTTTAAATTATTTAATAGCAATTAAAAAGCAAGTACCTGATAAAACAAGGACCGTTCTTGATTACCAACCAAACACTTATTTGCATTCACATTAATTGCCATGCCAAAAAATTCAATTGGACCGGGAATTTCGGGACCGGGAAACTCGGACTTTTCTCCCTTGCGTTGCCATCTTTGATGGACCGCGAGGGCTCAACATCTAGTACCTTGAACCTTGGTGAAATTGTCATGGGAATTAGGGATCCTGGGTCTGCGCAGTGGCCCGTAAAGCCAAAGGTCCGTGGTTCTATTCCCGGTCCAGGTGAATTCTTTCGCATGGCAATATATTCGAAATCCACCGCCGTTCAGGCTTGGAATATCCCACATTTGTTTGCATCTTCATAATGCGAGTTTAGCAACAATTCACGCCATTCCAGAAGCCTCCAATGTGACTATGAGGTCCCCAGTGGTTGGAGTTTTACGGAGGGGTAATTATTTAGAAGATTCCATAATCCCAGCAGTTGATCGATTGAGTGACACTGGTCACCTTCAATTTTCATTTGCCGTTAGGTCTAAAGGAATAAGTTACAATTCCATTTGGAAAACCATTGTCCTCTAAAAAGTACTTACTATAGTGAATAGATAGAAGACAACATATGAGAAGCGACACATTTATTTCCGACTTTTTATATTAAAATTTATAAAATTAATTTTTAAAATCAACTTGCGATCATCACACAGTAGAAAATATATGACGTCTTATATTATATCACGTGCTTTCGGCCGCAAGACCAATTCAATAGGCAGTGGTTTTTTTAACCTCTTAACAATCGACGTCCCTCGAATTCTAAACGTATATATATTTATACGTCAGAAAATATATTGGTGATGGAATTCTTCATCTTGGGCACTTCATCTTGGGCAACGCGAGACAAAAATAATAGATTTTCAATTGCACTGTATAAAACTTAGTTTCTTTGTAGCCAAAGTTTAGGCACAAAGACAAAAGGCACTTCGAGAACATTTCACAGTATTCCCGTTGTTCAATTCTCAGTTTAGGTGTTCAAACAATATCGCTTTACGCCTCGATATATAAAAAAATCGAACTTTACAAACACACGCCAAAGGGTGAACAAGGGATTATCATGCGCAGAAAAATGGCATATATGAGCTCAAAAATGAGTTAAATTCATTCCGAAAGGAACAAGCTTTACCTTGTTCATAATATCACTGAAGTTGACAATATGTACAACCAACTCTGAGCTCGTTTTTTATATATTAACCTTTTCATAGGCCAAACACTTGAGAACATACATCTATCATTTCAAAATAAAATATGTCATTTTAGTTTCCAATCAAATATAGTTCTATGCCTCATTTTTGGCAATATCCATAGTCTTATACACAAAAAACAAAAAGAGATCTTGGTATTGCATTGCACATCGGGGTATGTGTTATTTTAACCTATCAATTGCTGCTCCTCCTATTCTCATTCCTTTATGAATTGTCACGCCGATCGCCATACATCAGTCGAAATTGTATCAAACAGATCGAAATTGTATCAGCAAGATGCTCACTAACAACTTCAACACTCCATCTTGCTGCTTTGTTCCGTCAACGAACAAAGTCGTCAAGATATCACGAGCAAATCGTGTCCCTACATCGTTGAAAACGTTGAATCACGTACTAAAAGCTTCCAGATAACGTCGTGACACTCTTTTGGCATGGATTAAGTGTTTTTGACTCTTCTTTCGATTGAATGGTTACATTTATGACATCGTTTTGCGATCCGAGTCGTTCATCACCATCAAGAATCCTTATTCCAATCCCGTTATCGATTCAGCATCCCTGATTACCTGAATCTTGAAATGGAGTAAGACGTTGAAATGTTAACAAAAATGCAACCACCAATCTATGGAAAAAATTGAGAATCATCCAGCAAAGTCGCCGGGGAAGCACATGGTCCTTCTTCACCATTTGATCATCGTCTTTGACGCTATCATCCATTCGAGTTTAACTCAAAATGACATGCTTTGAGATAAAAATATTGCGCCGCTCGTAGGGGTTTACTTTGCCGCGCTTATCAGCGAGTCTATGCTGAACTGGGACGTGCCCTGCGTCGGTGAGGGCGGGCATGTAGAAGTGGCGGCCGCCGCTGCCAACGAGTCCGGGACCGTCGACGCCGCCTCCGGGGCCCCGGAGCCCGCCCCGGACTGCCCCCCGTGTCCCAAATTGTGCGTAAGGCTGTGCCGCCGAAGGTCGCAGTTGCGCCGGAACACCTTGGCGCAGTGCGGCGCGGGACAGCGGTAAGGGCGGATGTGGGTGTGGGTGAGGAGGTGCGTCTTGAGGTTGGAGCGCTGGTTGAAGGCGCGGCTGCACACGGGGCACTTGTGCGGGGACTCCTCGAGGTGCAGGATGCGGTGCACGGCCAGGGTGCGGCTCTGGCAGAAGCCCTTTCCGCACTCCCCACACACAAACGGCTTCTCCTTGCTGTGGATATACCTGGAAGGAGAGGAAGAGATGCGTGTTGAAATTCTGCGTGACTCCACTCCGTAATATTTTCATGAAACCCAGGAAATCATAATAGTAAAATCATGTTATAGAATCCTCCAACTACTTAAATTGTGTCACACTATTTAACCTAACTATAACCAAGCTTGTTGGTAGCACTAATTGTTATTTTAAATAAACAGTAGAGCAACAGCTAAGATTATTTATGCAATTTTCGAGTAGGTGGTTATCTGGTGGAGTATACAATATTTTAGTGTACGGAGGAAGGGTGGAGGGAAACCTGGCGTTGATGCCGGAAAATACGCCAAAGTGTCCACTTTACAATGTCCAATCTGACTAATTTATTACTGTCCTTGAAGTCCTCTCCATATAGCACTCAAGAGAAGATCGGTATACCGTTAAAAATCTTCTGACAACATCGGGATTCAAACCTGCACAGTCGGGATGGGATGTCATCTTCTCATTCTTCCTAATGCGAAATTCATTTCCTAGGCAAGGGGTGAACCCGCAATCTTCTTTGGGATGATAGGCCATCCTTTTAGCAAACCTACTTTCACGGCTGGAAAGTAAAGACTCCTCTACACATGTGAATAAAAAAACTATATCAGCATTCGAAAAGTCAGTAGTAAAGGCAAATTTTATCGGAGAAAGAGTGAACTCATTTCACTGCCTTTGTCACCAGATCTCGCAGAAATAATAAGAATTGTGAAATAAGTTTTGATATTCCTCAACTTTTGAGACAATATTATTATCATCATCATCATGGGTCAACAATCCTAGTATTGGTTTGACGTAGCCCTCCACTCGATTCCTCTATCGGCCAACCTCTTCATATTGACGTAACTCCTCTATTTTACATCCTTCACAACCTGCTCCATATACCTCATACGAGGCCTGCCTTTCCAATCATCCCGTTCACTTTTCCTTCGACTACTGTCTTCATCAGGCCATCGTGTCTTAAGATGTGATCGATTAAGTTGTCCTCTCTTCTTTTTATAGTTTTCAGCAGACTTCTCTTTTCTCCCACTCTTCTTAGGACCTTTTCATATGTCACTAGGTCGATCCATTTTATCTTCATCATTCTTCGGTAGCACCATATTTCGAATGCTTCCACCCTTTTCTTCTCCCCTGCTGTCATCATCCATGCCTCACTGCCGTAAAGAAGCATGCTCCAGATATACGTTCTGATGAATGGCTTCCTTACTTATAAGCTTGTATTGCCAGCTGTTAGTAGATTCTTCTATTGATAGAATTCCCTCTTTGCCTGGGCTATTACACTATTTCTTTCTTGCTTCGTCCATCGTTGGTTACTCTGTTTCTCAGTTAACAGAACTCTCTCACCTTTCCAGTTTCTGTTTTCCTAGAATAACGTTGGTTTTGGCCTCCTATACTGTCAAACACTAAAATTTAAGCCTACGTTGAACTAGTTATTCATGCGTAAGGAGATATCTAAACATCCCATTTTTTGTAGCCAGGCGAGGGGATTGAGATTTAATTCCAATCAGTTTACCTGTTCCTTGAAGATAAAGATGAAAAAAACTGATTATTTAAGTATACTCCATCATAATAAAAAAATGATGTGGAAACAGAATGTTCGTTATGCATGTCTGCATAGTGGAAGGGTAGAATGATATATTATTCAAAACTGAAAATATGTCATGAAAATAGTTATCTCTTCTTAACATCTACATATATTTCATGACTTGTTAGAAAAATAACAGACTTTTATTCAATAAAGCACCGTATAATTTCATTTTATAATTATAATAAGCCATATGAAATCGTGATATGCTTCCGCATTGAAACGCCGAAGACCACACCATGCTATGAAATGATTTTAAATAAGGGAATGAATTATCACCACGAATCAAAACACAACATACAATAATATCCACACTTTTTCTTTTCCTATACTGGTTTCAGTGGATATTTACACCATTTTTACCTCTTGATGATGGTGCAACTATAGTGTTTTCCATCGTTTTGCCAACATTATAATTAATTATATATTATTTGAAAATTTTACCCCCCATTATCACCCCAAGGCGATGGATGCGAGTTTAAAACTAAGAACTGTATCTCTAATAGAAACTTAATCATTTAACCTCGAGCATAAATATGCTGAGGCCATTAAAATTGCGTGCTTGGACATTGTGAGCATCAAATGATTGAATGAATGACTGATTGAAAGAATGAAAAACCTTCAAGAATAGTTTGAGAAATAGCAGGCATGAAATAAATTCTAAAACGAAAATTGAATTGCCATATGGGGTACATCGTCTGACATATCTATCTCTTGATAATAGTAATGTGAAAATTATGGTGAGAAATGCGAATGGAATTCTTGGAAAACCCATAAATTAAATGGTAATAATAGCAGTAAACTACTAGAAGCGGATGATGTGCGTTAGCACGCAAACGTTGAGCGATAGAACAATTAAGGTTAAACCTGCGCAAAAGAAGCCTTTTAATATATTTCTAGAAGTAATTTAATTAAATATGAACACTAGAGTTGTTTAGCGGCAGAAAAAATGTAACTGTTTGTCAGGCGCCACCTGAAAATATGGGGAAGTAATTTTCAAAATCAAGGAAGCATCAAAAGTCTTTCAAAAACCTCCTCATAAAAGGTGAAACATATTTTACCTCGGACCCTCCCCCATCACTATTCACCGTTGATTGGCTGTATAGAATTGATTACACACTCGGATAGATATTATTTGCTTAGATCCATTGAGTGAATTTCACACGAAGAAAATGGGTGGGTGCCTCCGATTGGGCAGGAATTAAGCCAATGTACCCCACTTGTACATTCATTGGTTTGTGTTTTTGTACTGGTGCTTTAATACTTGTTTTCCATACCGAGGGTCTGAATTCGAGTCCCTGCAATGGCATACTTTCCTGGCAATGTTCCCATTAACTGACAAACGAAATTGCTTGGGGATAATTTCCTATAAAGAAATTGGAAAAAAATACAACTGATAAAGAGATGAAATAATCGAATAATTGAAATTCGATGAAATCGATGAAATAATTGAAATAATTCAATGTCATATTTCATATAGCTATCTTTGGGCACGGAGTGTAGAGCACTATGAGTGCAGTTCTCCCTCCACCCGATGGATCGTAAGCGTAAGTTGACAATAAACAACTAAATGCCCACTTATCTTTAGCCATCCGGCCATGGTCGTCAGGTAGGTGACGCGTTGACCTGGCACCCAAAAATCGCGGGTTCAAATTCCGTCCTAGGTATGGATATTGTGTTTCTCCAAGGATTGAGATATTTGGTTCTACGGTGCTATATAATCTCAGTCGTTCGAGCATCAAATACCTAAGGCTATTGCTACTCTTTATTAGCAACATATCCCACCTTACTTATTGGTAACCCAACCCGTATAACTAGAACGAGACGAGTACTAAAATTGTAAAAAAAAATAGCGACGATTGCCAAACAAATTCTTACTCGGAGTACCCTTCCGACTTCCTCGGCAAACGGTCGATTAGAACGCTGCCACTAATTCCAATGAAGAGGGAGGGAAGCGAGACAGAGGGATGGAACTATCCCTTGGCCGTACCCACACGTGTTGGCTTCAGGTCGGAAGTATAATGCTCCGAAAGGGCTCATTTAGTCAACGCCATTCAGCGATCCGAACAGGACAATGAGAGGAGTGGAGGAAAGGAAGAGGAAACCGTCCATGAAACTCATTCCTTTGATATGGTGACCAAGTTATAAATGATAACCAGGACGTCCCACCGGAGGTTGAGGAGCACATGGCCGGTCGCATTCCGAGATATACCAACGATTCATTCGTTCCGTCAACTCAGAGCGTCTCTAAAGAGTGAAGACCTAGGATATTTTTTTTAACAGGAAAAGTTGAACGTCCCCGCTTGAGGGAAGGAATACGTCTACAAATAGGTCATAGGTAAATAATAAAGCAGGTGATATCAAGCTAATGTTACTGCTAAATTATGACTTATTATCATGCGGTGTAGGTCTCGAATCTGGGCATTTCCTCCTTACCCTTCCATCCCCATCCTTATAAATTTTCTCCCTGTCTGAAGCTCCTATTGCTGCCGGTACAGACATGAATACCACGGGCTGTTTCGACTCTAAGGCAGGCATTTTCATATCGCCTACAGGTGTGGCATCATGAGAATTCCAGCGACTTCAACGGAACGGGTGTTATAGGTGTATAGGTGGATTAATGGCTTCTTATCCTTAAGGCCTTAGTTGCAAATCCTGGCTGAGGAATAATTTTTGCTTCCCTTCCATTTTCTTCTCGCCTAATTAAGTATTGTGTTATGAGAACTTCAGCGCCTTTTAGCATTATACAGGAAAATGGAATTCGAAACCTCTTTGCTTTATTTTATGGCTCCAATATTATTATTACGATCTAACCCCTCAAGTTATCTTTGCTTTGAGCTTCGTTCAGTAGATGCAACATATCAGAGTGCATATGTCTAATCCATATAATCTTACAGAGTGGTCTGTTTTCTTCCAACCCTCGGTAAAGTTATTCACTTTGAACTTTCGCAGGAGATTTAGTCAGTGCTTCAATATATGGCAATTCCCAGCCTAATATTTTACCTTATTCCTCACACTGGTAATTGTATCATAATATCTTTATGCTTATCTAAATCCCTTACACTAACAGTGTATTTGGTGATTTAAAAGCAGAGGACTACATTTACATTTACTGAGTATCATACAAACCACCTCGAGAGTAATGGCAGGGAATGGTTATTCCTTTTCACACTTTAGAATACAAGAGCAATTAGATTTTCGTAGGAATATTTCAGGAAACGGATGAAGGGTGGAGAGAAACCCGGCGTCGTGTACTTGCTCTTAACGAAAGGCAACAAGAGGTTTAACGTCCCATTCGACGGACGCAGTACTTAATTAAAAAATATCTTCACAGAGCATTCAAGTAGGGTATAATAATGAACAACCTGTGCCTTTGCCAGGATTTGAACCCGGGCCTTTGATATGAGTGGTCAGTATTATAGCCACCACACTAACACAATCCTTCACACACTAATATTTAATGTATTATTCTATTAGAGATTACTATAATTATCATGATAGCAAGATATTACTATTTGTCTTTTTTTTAAATAGCTTGCAACGAGATGTTAAGGAAAACTATATACGTACATGAATAAAGGTGCCCGTTTTAATTTTCTGCAGGAGATATAGCCTGAACTTTAATCTATAATATACAATTTGCTCTAAGGTGATCGGATTGATGTAGTGGCGGGAGTACTGACTTCCCACCCCAAGATTCGGGGCTCGATTCCCGACAGATTGATTTTTCAATTAGGTACCGGTCCGTGTGTACCTAGTGGCTTTTCAGGATCAGCACTTCTTCCGTCGGATAAGACGTTAAACAATGGTCTCCTTTGCTCTTTTTTTTAAAGAGGAGATGATACTATACCAACGCCGGGTTTCTTTTCCCCCTTCCTCAATTCCTTGAAAAGTTTCATACCTTTACCCAATTATCCATCGATTCTAAATAGTGTAGATCAACTTAGATGCCTTTGATCTCCACCGAATAATTAGCGAACTTAGTGATTCCCAGTTTAATTAATAAGACAGTTTGGACACACTACTAATCTCACACTCCACTCACCTCTAACAAAAAAACTTTGTACGAGATCTAGCTGCTCTGCTCTAAGCACGCTCCAATATTTAAATCGAACCTACTTCATCTATACCCTAAGTACTTGTGCATTTTTTTCAGCTGGTACTTAAGATCTAATGTGATCAGGGTAAAAACTTGCGTCATTGTCTCCCGCCCCGATCTTTCCTTCCACTTGATCCATGATCTCGAGGGATGGATATTCCTTACTCCTGCTTCCCTACCGGCAAGTAAGACAGAAATAGAGGTTTCTTTTCTCCGTCTTCAGTTCAACCGATTCTTTCTCTTTTCATTCCTTTACCCGTGGATATAATTCACGTCCCTCTCCATTAGTAGCCACAAAAGGCCACCTTCAACCACACCAATGGTTCCACCCTCTCGTCGCCCTCCTTACAATCCCCCCGCCTTCATCAAACCTCCTCCCCATCTCGTAGAGAGAGAGAGAGTGATTGCGTGTGCAGGGATGGTCGAAAAAAAAGGGTTGGACGTGAAAAAATTTCGTGGACATAACCATCTCGGAAAGATATGGGGTTGAGATCAATTGTATGTCCTTGACGGCAGGTTATATGATCAGGGAGTACAATTTTGGGAACGCGGTCGAGTAGTAGAAATGAAATGAGGATGGGGAGTGACTACCTTCCTAGAATACTTGAAACATATACGTAGCATATTAGCGTATTCATAGATGAAATGGCCGCGTTAAAATACGATTTAAACGAGTGAGGCTAATCAGGTCAAGAACTTCATACATCAGCGTCTTTATTTTAGCTCTTAATTGCATGTCCCCATAAATGATAGCTTTTGCATCAGGCACATATTCGGTTTCATTTGTTAACAGTACAACTCAATGTAATCTGAAATTTAGGAGAGATTATTCTTTTAAAATACTTATAATCCAGTCTTTCACTACAGTAAAAAAATAGTAAGTTATTTGATAATGTAGTCATTGTCCCAAAATTTCTATTGGTATGATAATGATATGAAAAAACTTCTTAAAAACTGCTATTGTACACATTTATGTACCAAATACAATTTCAATTATATATAACAGATCATTTAATCGATCTTAAAAGAGACTCATTCCGTAGTGAGAAGTAAATCATCTTTTAATCATAGTAATATATCACTGATATTTTTAACAAACGTATAGGCCTTCAATTTGAAATAATATTTCATACTTCACCCAAGTAATCCTATAACAACCTAAATTCTCAAGAATACACTGGTTCATTTGAAAATAATGAGACCAATTGCAGCTTTTAATAAGCAATGAGAGGTGTTTCGACTTTTATTTCAAGCGTATTTTTATCCCATCAAAATTTCCAAAATATTATCAATCCAAGTATCAGAGTTGCATATAAATTTACATTCATAATTACATGACAAACAGCAATCATATCACGATATGAACGAATAATGGGAACGTAAATTTTGATGGCATTTTATAGCATTAACATTATAAATAACATATTATAAATTTCATCTTGCTTCAGTTCTGAACTTGCCTTATTTTTGCATTTTCCACAGTAAACCAAAATATTTTGGCCAACAAAGAGGTATTATGATGGAATAATAATAATCATCGGTTAAATGAAGGTATATAAAAAGTAATAATTCCTTTTTCTATTCCGCTGATTAAACAATTTCCATTTCAATTAATTTGTGAGAACCATCCAAAAGTTCTTCTGTTTCAAGCGTCCTAGCAACTTAAAGCGACGACATTACTAGCCATACAAATAAATATCCTGTGTTGAACATAAGGAAACTCTTTCTAATTCCCTTAACCCTCCCCTCTCATTTCGTGCTTGAAACAGGGCTATCTATCTTTCTACATCAGTGGCTATTATAATATTCGTTTCATCTCTTCTGATGACAGTGCCTTTCTCCTCCATTTCGGCCTCGATCTTGGGCGTTGGTTTCAGAGAGGATGAAGAAATGCCATTCTATTCGTCGTCGAACAATGGAAGCCACCTCAATGAACCTAGCTGCCGACAACTCAAACTCGGTACCGTCACAGATCTTGCGGATTAATCGATCCAACTATGCTATGCATGCAAGAAGTTAATTCGATTGTCCAACTAGGCATCCAAACACATGGTAATTGAGGGCACCCTATTTAATATCAGCATGAGATAGGTAAGTGATGCCGCTACTTCGTTTGCAGCATTACCTAATTATGCTCATTTAATGATCAGTGGAGAGAGTTCAAATAATATCTCTAACTGTGAATTTTTCTTTCAATACCACTGCTTTTTATCTTTAAATGTGGTGCTTTTATAGAAATGTTATATTTGAGGTAATCTTGACCTCTTTGCAATGATCTTCACAACTAATACTGATCCAGCCATTTACACGTTTCATATTTTATTGCAGTAATTATTCATGGTCCAAGTGACATTTAATATCTTAAGAGAAATTACCCACCGATTTCGACAGAAAGTTCATTGCACTTATGGGCACCAGATGTTATAGTAATTCGTACACGTCGTAAAAGAATGAATTCCAGGGATATGTAACTCTCGATGAGGGTTTCAGTAATATTTGAAGTGCAAGCCACCAGAGCCACTAATTTAAACAAATAGCACGCAGTAAATGAGAACAACGGAACAATAAATCACCTTAGGCCTAAATAAATAAAAAAAGTGTATTGGTACGAGTCATTCATTGCAATTGCCTGGACGGACCGAAGGACATAACTGAAGTTCCACGACTCTGAACCCAACCCATACCCGCTCGATCTCGATGGCCATCCCATCTCGCACAAATGTGTGTACATATATACGTGCAGGTATATAAATGTAACGCATACGGTTCCCTCTGTCACCGCGTGCCGATCCAGGTCCGCTCTGCCCCCCTGCCACATGGACGCACCCGCCCGGATATAAATAATAACGAATCACAGCCATCAGCGGCGACTGCTTTCTCGGCGAGGGGTCCGAGAATGCTCCCTTGCGGTACCCCGCCCCGCGCGTCCTCTTCTACCGGCAGACAGTCGAGGCGGTAGTAAGTTATAACTCCGCACCAGGGGGTCCGAATCTGTTCAGAGGGCACACAAGGGGAGACGGGAGGGTAGAGGTGGGTGGGAGGAAGTTGTCGGCGGGGTGAAAAGGGTGGGAGGAGAGAGGGGGAGAGGGAGATAGCACACTCCCATGAACTTGGTCTCCTCCCCACACCCAACCTCTCTACACTCCCCATAATGCCGACGGAGACTCGCGAGTTTTCATTCTCTTCCACTCCCCCTCAAACTCCCTCCCATGTTATATACCCTTTATGCTTCCCACCCGTCTAACTCCCAACCTCTTCCTCCGCCCTCTTCCCACGCAAATGATTGCGTGGGTTTTGCACAGATAAAAAGGATTGGGTCCGTGTGGGCATAAAGGTCGCGGGTCGCCGCCCGGGGATCGTAAAGTCTCCTTTTAGTGCGTTTTTTGGACTTTCCCGCGGTCACGTGTTGCCCGTTCCATAATTGAAGATTATCATTCTCTCCCCGCTGAATGAGAAGCTGGCCATACGTCTTTTCAACAGTTGGGTCGTTTCTTTTTTTCCACCCGCTTCATTTCTGCCCGCCCGAGGGACGTTTCCTTTGAATGCGAGCGAGGGGATAGCTCCGGTGGTAATGGGATCTCATTGGGATCTGCAGCTGTCGGATTAATGTCCCGCGGTTGTTACGAGTGCCATTGTTATTTCACGGGCGCCGTGCAGTAAGGTCACGATCGACGTGGTCAGAATATTGTCTCCAACGTCGACAATTGGCACCCTCGTGGTTAAGACACTGTCTGGAGGTCTGTCAGGGAGATGGGTTGGGCTCTTTTCTCAAGAGGGAAAGATTGGAATAAATACATAATTATGTAAAAATATTCAACTTTGGATGCAAAAATATTTTAAACACGTGTCGGTTTGGAACCGCACAAGGTGATGATTCCATCAGGGACACTGTTGAAGACATCAAAGCTGAATGTTGTCCACGAACTCAGCCACTCTATTCTACATGAGCTAAATCCGAAAGTGGGAATAGAAAATTATAACTCAGTTAATGGCTCAACACATGTTGAATCCACCTCCAATAGGGAAATGTTATACAATTCCGCAACCAGGGACATCCAACGTTTCTATAATAATAAGCACCATGAAAATGCACATGGAAATATTGAATTTTCATTTACAAGGTGTATTTTGTTGAAATTTTTATAATCTAGATATCTTTTTCAGAGGCGTGTTGCAAGGACTGTTGAGTAGTGTGTGAAAAATAAGATTGAAATAAAAATATGAGTAAATAGTCACTAAAAATGCCATCAACGCCAGTAAAACAATGCAAGTGGAGAATGTTATCTACCTAATTTCTTGTGAAATAACATATATGTCAACACTTTCGAATACTTACTTATTTCTCATCACGAAAATTACCACACATTATATTTATCGGAGGAACAGGTGCAAATTGTGACTATTCATTTATTACGACAATCGAGTATCTAATGTTATGGACTACGAGAAAATAATCTCGCTAGAGAATCAAGATATGCTGCACTCTTAGGAATGACCGCGCAATAACTGGCGCAGGAGAATTTTTAGTCAAGTGCAGATATATTCATAGTTTTTATGATATTGGGTGGCTCAAAACCCGGTTTACTTAGTTTAGTGTGTGAGAAAAAATTTGCCATAATCCACCGATTTGTCCATTACATGCTATTATTACATCAGTATTCCCATAGCGGCTGGTAGCTTTGATTTGTGACGAAATTATTCACTGAGATAGTCAAGACGCAGTAGTTAACAATGCAAATAAAAACAAGACAAACTTTATTACTAAGAGATAGGTTTATAAACGTTATAAACTATCACTATAAGCCAATGTTTAGAAAATAGCTAATTGCTAAATCCAATTCAATGAATTCTATAACGCTTATTGCCATGAATGTTCCTGAGGCTTTCATCTATTATGAAGTTGTCGGAACACCAGAAATTTCAATATGGCTGTTGTATTAAAAAAAATAAATATGGTTTTGAACAGTTTAAACCCATGCGATAAAATTTTTTTATTCACGAAGAACCAAAATACACGCATATGAGAAAAAAATTAGAATAACGGTATTCTTTCTATAAAAATGACGAAAAATGTGGTTGGCACCACATTGACTGCTCAGCGTCCGTGTAACATAACAGAGTCATTATGAAATGAAATCAGCTTTGTACATAGTAGTCCATATTACCTTCTATGGCCACGATCGTTTTTGCGCTTTCGTGTAATATTAAAAGGGAAGTATTTTTTTCTTCGAGGCAGCTTCTTATAACTATCATACTCTTTGAAAAAGACAGTAAACAAAATATCATAAGAGAGTATATATTTTCTTGAGATTATATATGAGTCATCTTGGAGAAAATGTATTCTCCCTTTGGAATGACACGAAAACATTGAATCGTGCCTGCGTCATTATGAACAGTGCAGAATAATACAGTTCATTTTCGTTTCCCTATATTTTCGATGCTCCACATAGTGCCTTCACATTCTCTGTTAGCCAAATTAAAAATGTCGGTGCCTTCCATTTTGCCTTAGTTTATGCAGACGGTATGTTTCCAGCCCTCAAATACATGTACAACATAATATATACACTGCAAGCCACCTCAAGAGTAAGCTGTTGGGGTATTACCCTAACTTCATATATTTTGCATCATAAAGTATAGAATTGGCATCGACTCAGGCATGAACAATTTCATGCACTTGGTAATTAGGAGTTATTCTGAGACAAGACGACTCACCTGTGGTCCCTCAAGTGGTCCTGCCGCCGGAACGCCTTTCCGCAGATGTCGCACGAGTAGGGCCGCTCGTCCGTGTGCGTCCGCTCGTGGATGAGCAGGTTGTACGACTTGGTGAACTGCCGCTGGCAGAAGCGGCAGATGAACTGCTTCTTGGGCCTGGACGAGGGGGCGGCGGCCGCGGGAGTCGCCCCGGACGCCGCCGACAGACCACCTCCGCCGAGGCCCGCCGATGAGGACGAGTGCACCACGAGAGAAACAGGGGCCCCGCCCGGCGAGGACAGCGATGGAGAGGAAAGGCCCGGAGCGGCGGAGGACGTCGGCGACGACGAGGACACACTGGGAGGAGACGGAGGGGCCCTCGACGACCTGCCCAGGACCCCCTCCGCGAACACCGAGAAGGGCAGAAGGCCCCCACCTCCAAGCTCCGGCTGGTGGGCGTTTCCCCCACTCCCGGATGTGTTCTTCCTCGTCAGGTTCCTTCTGGAGCCCCCACCAGGGTCGGATGATAAGGCCCCGCTTGCCAAACCACTGGCCGCCAGAAGGTTGCTCTGGTACAGGGCGTTGACCAGGTACGCGGCCTCGCTGGCAGCGAACATTGGCAGAGCTAGCTGGAGTCCAGCACCCATGGTGAAGTTAGCGTTGGCTGCCGCGGCTGCTGTTGCTGCCGCAGTCGCCTTGTCCAGGGCCGAGGGTTCGTTGTTGACGGTACTCCCAGAAGACTCTATGGAAGCCCCGTCGAAGTAAGATGTACCCTTCCCGGACGGGTCGCTTGACAGCCGCTGGAACGTCAGATATGACTCCAGAGCCTGAAGGTTAAGTGCCGCCACCGTAGCTGCGGCGGCTGCTGAAGAGATCCCGGAGGAGTCAGCGCTGGAGTCCCCGGAGGAAGAGGTGGGCATGGTCCCTCTCTGGTGCTGCTGCTGAAGAGACTGCTGTGCCGCCAGTAAGACGGCAGCCGTGGCGCTCTGGAGTGAGCGGAGGTTGTGCAGTGACCGCTGCTGGTGCTGGTGTTGCAGAAAGAGGAGGGAGGCATCCTCGGCTTCCGACGGCCTGGAGCGCCTCAGCTCGGCGGCGATCCCTGCGGCATCTCCCGGGAGGGCGGGTCGGCCGCCGTCGGAGAAACCGCGGCCGCCTGCCTCGAGGACAAAGTCGAGCACGTCCTCCTCCTCGTCCACCGGCTCGTCCTCCTCCTCCTCGTCCTCATCTCGTAGGGCGTTCTCGTTGGTTTCCTCGCCATCCCGTAGGCGCATCTGCGTCAGGTTGGCACTATTGTCCAGCATGGCTGCCATTCAGGCTACGCTTTGGCAAGTGCTAGCTGAAAGGGATAGCAAATAGTGGGATTAGATTTTAGAGTGCTCCAACTTGAAACTTGATAAGTTAACAGATTCAGGTTTTATTTCGTGAACTACGGTTATCTATAAAAGAGCCAAGTGAAATCATTGCACCGTCGACAAATATAATTTAAACGAAGGTTAAGCATGTTTGCGGACATAATAACCACATGCAACTTTATTTTGTTCATTTAACGTAGATATTACATCGTACTCTTTCCCCAAAAACTTAATGCAGGAAAATTAAAAAATACCTACCAATGAAGGATAGGCAGTAAGGGTATCGAGCAGTATTAAAGGTAGGATTCGTATTTTAGATGCTCGAATGCAAGTTATATTAGACCTATTTAGTTTAAAGTACTCTTAAATGTAAACATAAAATCACTCCCATTGGTCCCCTATCAAGCGCGCAATCCTTGAGTTACCATGTCGCCGCGTTTACAATCTGGCTCTCACGGTAGGCATCTAATTCCAGCAAGTGAAAAATTTGGTCATCAAACCGGCAAGTTGCCGACTTCGCCACCGCAGGTGGCCCTCAGAAAACGGATTGTGGATTTACATTTCGAGGAAATCAACTGCTCATGTTATACCAAGCTATTTAATCTAAACTCAGCCCCAATTTTAACATCATATCGAATCCATACCCGAGACTGGATTCGATTACGCGATCTTAAGGATGACAGGCCGGCATGTTGTTATACTTACCACGGCCGGCAGCCTGGAAAAGGTTTTAGGGTTGTTAAAAAAAAAGAAATACATAAATATGAAGAGATTAGCCGATAGAAAAATTGAGTGGAGAGCTGCGTCAAAGCAATCTAAGAATTGATGACCCATGATGATGGTGAAGGAGTCTGATTGAGATAGCGCGTATCACGAAATTAATGCAAGCAAATTCATAGTTTTTAAATACCATACGTACATCAGCAGTCTCATTTTTGCAAATCACACAAGACGTAAACTTGGAAAACTTGTACATACTCATAGAGATTCGCAATGTTCTCATTTGATACTTCACTAAGGTATAGCATAAACGAAATTGCGAACGGTTACACCTCAAATGGACTTCTTCTGACTAATATGCTACCATTCAGTCACAGGCATTGATGGGTGCGTGATGACCTATATATGAAATTTTAAATGCGCTGAGAACTTATAAATTATAAATCATTTTCAAATAAAAAATTTTATTTTTGCAACTTTTTATGTTCGAAATACAGCTATTATTCATATTGTTTCACAAAATACATTTTCACATTTATCAGCATGAGTATTCTTGTGTGGCAGGTAAAAAAATGGACAACTATATTCGATCTATCTCACTTTCATGTATTTCCAGCAATTTATTTTATAAAACCATTTTTTCGCGCATTAGTCTGCTATAGCTCTTTGGCAGGGCTTCTCTTATCCCTAGAGAATGAGTAAATGCTGATTGTAAGTTGTGAGCGTTATTTATGTTAATGAATGATTAAATCTACTTTTTGCCATACTAGCCGCAACCTCGAATGCAATAAAACATTTTACTCTGCATTTTAAAGGCAAATTTTAAATATGTCTTTAACTAAGGTAGGTTCCTAATGGTGAAAGCTAAAGGCAGTTATGCATTCCAAAATATAATATAATGCACTGAGGTTAATATAAATAATTCTAAGAATTAATTGACCGATCATTTTTAATTCAGTGCATTCCCATCTCAGGAAACGAATGTCGCTTGACTTAGTGGAATTTCCAGTTCCGTTCGATACTTGATTCCACTTAAAGGTTTAGAATTAAAGTCACTACTAGTTTCGGTTTAAATATGATGCACGCAAAACACACAACAGCAAAACAAACGAAGCCTAATTTTTGCAAAATGCGTAATTGTTTTATATGTAAGTAATTGTTTTACGTAACGCGTACTATATGCTTCAATATTACTTCCCAAATTGCTTTTCTTTCATCTTTTCAGCAACAATTCATCTCTACGGCTGGCAACTTTTAAGACCCTTACGACACCCCTTTGGAATGGCTCGCAGGGTGAAATAAATATGTAGGTATAACGAAATGGGCCTGTCATAATTTGTACCTCAGTCAAATAGCCAAGAATCGAGACACATAATTAAGAGTTTTCCCTCAGTTTCAACATTTTATTTAATAATTTCTTTCATGATTGCTACTCCACTTACCAAACACGTAGGTTGCCAGATTTTTCCTTCGGGGGAGTGGGACGGCGGTGGGTGGGGGCTAATTCTAGTGCAGCGGAATTTGAAACCAATCATCCTTGCCCGTTCGGTCCCGACATGTTACAACTCTCTTCCCTTCATTGCCCATTCCTATCTCTTCTCACTGCTTAAAGTTCACTGCTTACCTTTTTTGAAGCAGTTAATTTGAGCGACCCCCGAAGAAAGGTTCAACGCATGTGTAATTATAAGATTGAGCAGCAATTATTAACCACACACAAGCATCAAATAAGTGATGAAGTTTCTAGACACCTAACACTTGAGTTATACGCAGTGTAATCCGGATTATTTTTCCCAGTTAAAATCAGAACAACAACATTATTGAAAAAATTTCGGGGGGACTACGTGCCAGCTACTTACGATTGGATAAAAGGAAAGTATGCAAAAACGTTCAAGTGGTCTGCGACGCTATACGGATCGGTAGCATGGACTATGGAAAAGATGATTATGAAGTAATAGTAACCTTTGAAGTCTAGTGTTGGAGTAGGATAGCGAAGATCAAATTGACGGACGAAGTGAGAAACGAGGTGGTATACAAATGAACAGAAGAAGGAAACACGATATAGGGCAATGTATTCTAAAGAAGAACACGTGCTTTAGGGCCTAAGGAATGCGTCGAAAACGTGAGGTAGGTAGAAATTGAAGAAAACGAGCCACGAAGAAGACCAAGAGACAAATCATTAGGACAATTTTAGAAGGAAGGAAGGCTAAGAAAATTAAAAGGACGTAAGGGAATTGGCAAGGGATAGAAGAGAGAAATGGAGGGGTAAAGTAAACGAAACCTTGGATTGCAATACTAACAATAATTATTCACTGATTATGTTTTAGCTTAGTTTCATGTTTGTATAAGGCAGGGAAGAAAATGAATTCTCATAGCAGTCAATAACGAGTGGAATGCTCGACTTCCTCCTCGCTCGGGGACAAAAAGGAGCCCATTGTGTCATGCCTCCTTTTTGGTCATCCTGTATTCCACTTCGCCTGCCACGGTTACCGTAAGGACTGGGCGACATCGATTTCCTTCCATCCTAATTAGCCCTTCTCCTCAGATCAACTGGCGACAGAGAAGTTTCGACTTGCTTTCGGCTCGGTGGACCCCAATCAAAATCTCGTACCGGACGGAATCCTGACTTCCCCTAATTGCACGCTCGGAGTGAAACTCCCCGCGTGTGGTCCCCGCCATCAAAGTAGAGTCCCCGCATCGATGTCGTCCGGCGATAAAGAGAAGGCAGCAATAATCGAAGGGAAAAATTGTTTGGATATCTCTTGATCCATGAGGTTAGTCTATTTTCGTGGGCAAGGGCAATAGGGTGGAATGACAGGAGAATATTTTTGAGCGTTTAGATAGAGATGGATAATTTCAACTTGCACTTATAATTTTAAAAAATAGGTTAACAGGGAAGCATTAAAAACAGAGGGTATATTTACGTGTACAAAATACTCTGCAACTGCGGGGGTATGTGGCTATGGGTAACCCAGCATTAGGCAGGCATTAACTCCAAGGAATCAAGCCTTTTATTGGAAAATATTGTGAACTCTGAAATGTGAATAACCCGCGAAAAACCTTAATGGAATCATCCGCTGATATGTACAATAACAAGGTTACGCATAGGATAAAATTATACACATTGACTAGGATTCAAACCAATTTATGACCAACTACACTGCAGTCATAATTGTCCATCTAATTTTCTAAAATAAATTTGATCCACCCAATAAATGAATCATCATTGAATTCAATGCTGCATTTCATGGACAGCCTTAATTCTCTGGGATCGACATCGCATGTAAACAAAAAATTATGAATTTAATTAAAGCATCAGTATGGCAGTTTACCCATGAATGCTCTTATAAGTTTTCGTTTGTTATTTCTTTAAACTTGGAACTTATGCATCTAAGTTTGATTTGCGCTTTTTAAGATATTATTAGGATTTTTATTCATCTTAAAATATACTAAGATCCAAAGCTGCAATTGAATTCACATAATGGAACGTTTCCCACAAAAATTTGGGTTTATATCTTTAGTAATGGAAAAAGTATGAAAAAGCGTCGACAAATAAACTTCATGATAGTCAATTTTATGTATCTTCATGCTGTACTATAGCAGGGTGTATGCATCTATACATTTCAATCCATGAGCTATTGACGTAGCTCATGGATTGAAATGAGATCATAAGCAAGTTGTGAAATACCTTTATTTGCCCATTATAAGGAAATTGATCTTCAAGTTAGGCACTTCCAAACCGGAACGTAATTCATCCAGGTGGATCATTAAGCAACACATTACGTGTACCCTAATGGTAAGGCGTTTGCCCAGTTAATAGAGGGTGATTAGTGAGTACAGAGCAGCTGCTAATAATAAATGAAAGTAAAGTGTGAGTAAGCTACAATTAATACATAAAATAAAAATGAACATTTTATCTAAGAGTATCATTTGAATTGAACCATACCAAATGAAGTGTCAGGTATTAACAAAACTCATCGGTCACAGAGATTTACGTATCAGTGTAACACAAATACTCATTCCAAGGATAATTATACCAACACCTTAAGTGGATGATATCGCTGAATTCAGAGCTACCTTTTTCCAGTTTTTATACTCAATCTATGCATACGTGCTTGACTGGTATTCGCAGAAGTAAACCGTAAGAAAGCATTTTAAACTGTCACATTTATGGAATCAAGCTGAGGTCCTTCATTTTAAAAGACAATATTTCTTTTCCAATCTGCAATCTGAATCTGTAACCAGAGAAATCTCACAACCTTTTGGCGTTACTGAGCTACCTGACGTGCAAATGTGTTTTGCTGTTATTGAAGTCGCAATACCAGTATTTCTGTTTGAAACAACGACCGAATTTCAGTGTTTTCTACCTACCAATGACGAATGACACGATTAAAATTTGCTACACACACTATTTGTGACAAAGTGAAAAAAATATGCATGGCGAGGCAAGTAATTTAATCTAAAACTGAGTTTGGGTAGCTTCCCGAGGTAAATAGCAACAGTATTCCTATGGTATTTATCAGTACTCCGTATTCATGTATTTATTAGTATCGCAAAAGTATTTCCACTGAGACGCAGAAATACTACCCAGCAGTATTTATTGATATTCATTATGCATCAATCAGTATTCCACTGGAAGTATTTATCGCTATTGCTTACGTAGTATTCGGTTTTCTTTATGCAGTATTTATATGCATCTCTTTAGTATTTATAGATATTTCTACGTTGATTTGCAGCATGAAAAATTAGACAATTAAATTTCTGAATTTATACATTACTAATCACATGTTAATGACAAAATTCGAATTCAGGGCGCCAAAGGAAAGATACATACCACCAAAATAACAGGAAGTATCTACTGTAGCAACTCAAAATTACACATTCTCACACGTTTTCCCATTTATGGGTCAGATGTGAATAAGATATTTGCTGTGGAACCAGCCAACAAAGTGGAGATTGATGATTAAATATTGATGGGATCCACACAAATGAAATACAAATTTAATAATTTTATTCTCTTGTTAAGACTTATTTATTTCTTAATCATCGAGTTTTGATTACAGTGTATTGTGGGGTATCATATTAAAATTAACGCCAAAAATTAAAAAGTTATATGTGAAAGTCCACCACCCCATAACATTATGCAATGAAGTACCTCGCAATGCACAATAATTTTACATTTGAATGCAAATATGCAAATAAACATATGCTCATCAAATTTCTAGTACCTAACATTTACTCAATCATTCCAGATTTTGTTATTATCAATGTCACAGAGGAACTGCTGCAGAGCTGAATAAAATTTTACTTTTATCACAACACTTTCTGTTTCTAATCATGAACGGCACCTTTCATTGGCACTTTCCACTACATAAGTAATGTTTATTAAAGAATATAAAAAATTCAAATCCTTGGGGGGACACATTTCATCTTAGGGGTACTAGGTATTAATGGGTTTATTTCAATTTTGCAGAAAATATGTAAAATGATAATGAAAAGGGAAACAAATTTTTCTCCCACCAAATTAAATATCTTCAAATTTATAGCCTGTAGCATCCAACCGAGTTTCTGACAAGATGCACATGATGCAATTATATCTCTACAGTTTGCTATCAAAATTTTGAAATTTATACTTCACGTAGAATAATTTCCTCTTCCATTTAAGATTTTAGAGTCAGTAGTCATTGGCGTTGAAGATATGTGCAAACCATTAGTGATTTCCAGTACTGATAATGAAATACCTGCTCCACAACCTATACGTTATCCATATCCATTTCATTCGTCTGTCATACAATTTCCTAGGAAAATGAATAAAACCGAATTAATTCATTACAAATAGTAATTAAGTAAATAACTACAATTGTTTAGAGAGAATGTATATTTTGCTTTGAATTCCAATTGAAAAAAAGGAAACTTCTTCATAGCAGATATTTATGCCTCAATTTTCTCCATTTCTATTCTTCCAACAGGTAATCATATACATTTTTGGGAAGTTATTATTCGTTTCTATATTACTTAAATCTTGACACTCCACATTAACCTGCATGCACCTGATTTAAATAAAGCAAGTGATGCACCAAAACCTACCATAGAATGTACTAAAACTTCTTATTATGTAAGAATCTTATTTATTGTGAGCCTTATCACGTAGCTATTTGGTTATGTCTACAAAAATCCAACCTAAATCCAGAATCATAATCAAAGGGAAATAGAAGTAGACCTGAAGAAGCAAGTAATTTTCTCCCTCCTTCCACGAACTAATTTTGAGGCAGGTTAATCAGGCCTTCTAAGTGAAGGTAAGGAAATCTCAGACACCCCCTTGTGCCCCTTGGGTAGTTGGGAAGCACTGTGTGTGTGGAGTCTGCTGGGTGCACGCCAACACTTTGCCATTTGGGATGTATTGCCTTTTTGTTATTGGTTTATTAAGTATGCAATTGGTGTCTGGTGGTATAACATCCTTCAAAACATCAAGGTGTTGAAATATACATGTTGTCTGCCAAGGAATTATGTGGATGTTTTGAATTACTTTTGTTAGGCATTACTGTGACTGACAATGGAGAGACAGTGGCTGAATGTGTATGAGTCAATCCCACTGGAATCCATTCATAAAGGCTGGTTTTGTTGAGGGTTGTCTAAAAAAAATACATACATACATGGCAAGGGAATGTGTGACACAACCACAGCATGAGATATGTCCTGCAATTACCATACCCACAACACAGACTTAAACTAACTATATGAAAAATGTCCTTATTACATGGGTATAAAAATCTATAGTAAGATACCTAAACACTTAAAATATAACTCGATCACTTTCTCAAAACAAAGATACAAGAAATACCGACCGATGAAGCATACTACTCTATTCAAGAACATCTGGATGATTAAGAACATTTATGATGTACTAAATGCCAAATTGTATCCATGCACCTCATATTATGTATATCTCTGAATGGTTTTAATTTATGTACCCGTGCACTAAATGCCTAATTATATCCTAATATTTCAAACTATGTACATCTCTGTAAGGTTACAATGCATATATCCCTAATACTGTATATATATTTCCCCAATATTATTTTATTCTTTGATGAGTCACCAACTTACCCTAGCCATAGTTAAACTTTTGCAAGTGCAACATGACATTAAATTATATTATTATTATTATCATGTGCTTTCCTACAGTGGCAGAATAATTACAGCCACAAAACAACAACAAAATCACATAACTAAACAAAAAAAATACATGATTGACAAAAAATTTAAACCATATAAAGAAGAAAGGACCAACAAAGAGTCTAATTATAGAGACATCAATATACATTAATAGGCAAAACTATATTTACATCATGTTTTTGCAACATCCATAAAACATTTTATAATATATATATTTCCACATATATGCTAAATGTATTGCAAGAAACAGTTTCAGTTGTTTTATAGGTATTTATTTGTTTCTTTTTTCTGTTTACTTACTGTATTAATGACTATAGAAGCAGGTGGTGTTGATGAAGTACTTATATTGCTAGGAAACTTGTATGGGGAGTCCAATTGCCCCATCATAGCTGATCTTGTCATGAACCAATTACTTGATGAAGTCATATCCTAACTACATTTTATGCTCACACATATATGTAAATATGTAGATGACATTGATCCAATTTTCCCCAACATAGCAATCCTGCACCACATTAAAATAATATTAACCTAGTGAGAAATACCCTTCCTAAAAATAATTTTCCCAATACACACATCAATACCATCCTTTGTAACAACAAGATCCCCATACAGAATAGTCAACATACCCAACATTAACTACATTGCCCTAAATATTGTAACAACAAGATCCCCATGCAGAATAGTAAACATACCCAACATTAACTACGTTGCCTTAAATATAAAGATAACAGTAGACAAAGGCACAATTTCCCACAGTAATTCCACACATGACAAACCTGGCAATGAATCCATAAACTCACCATATGCAACAAATCCAAGACTCACAGTAGCATACCATACATCAAAGGCTTGTCAGAAATACTACCAAAGCACTCAAGGAAAAAACATTGACTCATTGCACATTCTAAGAATTGCTCACCTAAGTTGTATTTATGTGAATTTCATTTAATCTGTTTAACGAATTCCTTGGTCGACAAATCTTAATTGGGTGATTATTACAAGTTGCCTGACAACATATATAATAAAACATCACCTTCTGGTTCTATAGGCATTAAAACTGAACCTAAGCAAAAAGAAACAAATATGTAAACTAGAAAATGACAAATGAGAAAGTTTTTGCAATAAATTTGTATGTATGTATATTTAAACACCTTGATGCTTTGAATAATGTTACACCACCAGACACCAATTACTTACTTTATAAACCAGAACAATTCGGCAAGACATCCGAAATGAATTGACAACGAGACAGCTACCGCTTTGAGAAACAAGTCAAGGGATTTGGTTTTTATATACAATGTAACTAACCACCGTGGGTCCTCTGGGTAGAATTGTAGAAGTGACCTCTAATCTTCTGTAGGTAAAATTATTACTTAACGTCGTTAATCAAATAGTATATTATTCATAATGAATGACCACTCGGTCAGGTTAATGTTTCAACGATAACCACAGTCTAGCATCAATACATACCAGTCACACTACATTGTACGTAGGAAATCTAGACAAAACTCTTGATGTCTATTTAAACCAATTCATACAGAAACACTCACCCACATACCCACACAAAATGTTTACTAAACGTAAATAAGATGCAAGAATACTTCACACAATATCACAAGCCAATAAGGTATCACCTCAAATTAACATGCTTAGGCAAAAACATACAAAATGTTAGACACTTGTGAATTTCGCTTGTGCTATTTTCGGTAAGGATCAAAATGAACATTTGGCGTGAAACTATTTCAAATATATTCTTAACAATAGAACAAATATAACTAACATAAAGCAGGAACGTCAACAAATAACTTGGGCAAACACACACAAAATCCTGGCGTGTACATTAATAAACTGCCTACGTTCACTTCAAACAATCCAATCCAATGTACATGAGTAATAATAGTTAAATAATTATTTAACGTTAACAACTAAAATGTTACGCGAACAAAGCCACCAATTATTCTCTGCGACCAAAACCTCGCGGTGAACTACTCGCAGCAGCTGTTCGCCGACTGACGACGAGAACGATTTTCTCTTATTTTCACTGCAATAGCCCGCCAAATTCAAACACATCGTTCATCTACTAGAATGTATCTTACCTTATAATTTCCCGTTTTATGGTATCTAACTTTGTAAGTGGCTGATTTATTGGTGATAGAGGATAAATGCATTTCTTCAGCCTTTGTATCCCATTTCGAACAGACGCTAAAACGGAATAAACACTCCGTACAAGTGTTCATATTTCCTTCGTACCTTCGTACTCATCTTAAGGATAATTTGCAAATGGCTTTGAATGACCTGAAGAAAAAATAATAGAGAATTACTACGAGTTCTTCGTCAATTGAATACAAATTTTCCGCCATACTGTTTGAATATGGTTGTCAAGGGAAATACGATGCTATTCTCTAGGAATTCTGTGCCTACCCAACTACTGATAAATACGATACTTTTTCCAAGGAATACTGCTAAGCAGCGCTGTTCGTATTCCTTGCATTCCGTGAAATACGGAAGTAGAACTAATAAATACTGCACCCTGGACGATGAATAGGATCGAATAGCGTAGGAATATGGAAGGAAAGGGGATCAATACCAATAAACACGAGAGGGTTACTAATAAATACTGTTGCCATTTACCTCGGGTTAGCATGCAAAATTATGAATTTTTCCAAACAAAACAAACTAAAATGCAAAGATAGACATGCTGAATAGCTGAATTCTAATGAATATATCATTAAAATATATAGGGAGCAATTTGGTCAATTCCATCCACTCATGGTGACCAAGGAAGAGTCAATGGTCTCGAGCTCCTCATTGCGTTCACCGTCAAGAGGAATGTGACTCGACCTCATATTTCAACCGGATCAGGCGCCGTCTGACACTATTTCATTCCTGAAAAAGTGAAAGATTTAAGGAGGCGGGGGCAACGAAAGAATGCCTATACACTGCGGAACAAGAGCCTTCGAAAAAGAAATGCGTGGTCAAGAACTGAGGAACACGTTGCCCATTAGTCACACGGGCCACCACTCCGATGAGCAAGCATTATTTTTCGGGAAATGAGTCAAACCTCGGAGAATACATCCATCTCTGCCCTGCATGCATATCCATTGTCGGAACGTAGGTACGCTATGCAACACTGAGTATACCGATCATCTGTCTATACTAATTCTTTCTATGTCACCTTTTGCCATACATGGAACCACTTACCCAAAGACATTAAAGATTTTAAAAATGCCAACATTTAAAAATTAATATTTTAAAATGTTGTTTCATTTGCATTAACGAATGTGCTACTTTGCGTAACACCGAAAATATATATATATATATATATATATATATATATATATATATATATATATATATATATATATATATATATATCTCTAGTGTTGTTTTGCAGTCTTGCTTATTGAATTGCAATAGTATTGTAATAATATGGGATTTTATATTGGTATTCTTCGGTAATACTAACGTGCTGTCTTCCTGTTATGTAATTAATTTCTTGACTCTGGGTATGTATTAATTATGTACAATTATTTGTATTTCTAAGGGATGAAATTGTCCCGGAATAATAAAATTATATTCTATTCTAAAAAGTAGTAGAGATTATTCAGGGAGCAGGTATCGGCAGGCAAGGTCATTTGTGTCACTTAGGAAAGGTGGGTTATTGGTTACAACTAGGATTTGGGATATTTGGATGCTCTTAGTGAAAGGCATCAAGGTGTCAACGGTGAACGTCCCATCCGACATACGGAATCACGCACTCAAGGTGCTCTCCATACAGTACTCAAGTATGGACCGGTATTATAAATTAAAAATATTCTCCGGTGCCGGGATTTGAACACAAGCCCTCGGGGTGGGAAGTCAATACTCAAATAATCACAGAATTCAGATCCCCTTCAAGCTCAAACCGATAGCATTTAGGTATAAGCTGGTACTGCGACACCACTGAAGTGCTGTAGGTACATATAAAGATTTGCAGACATGCAAGTAGAGACTAAAATACCCACCATCTATTCTAATCTCCTCCCTCTTAACTTCATTTCAGTATCCTATCGGCACGTATCCAATGTGTAAAAATTATATCAAATAGCTCTGTCTATTTCTTAAATTTATTCCCATAACCAAATCTTCCATAGTGGCAGGTTTTGTCATAAATTTTGCGTCTTCAGGGATTTTTATTAGCAGTTTTCTCCTCGAACAAATATGTCAATTCACTCTACATATAATTATCGAACATATATTTCCTCAGAAAGATTGGGAAATTTAAGGGTAATGTTAAATTTTTACTGGAGATTTTTCACAACTACATTATGAATGCCGTAGATACTTAAACTTCTGAAATTGAAATCAATTTCATCTAATGACCGGCACAACGCTCTTGATGATATTTCTTATGTTTTTGTCTTTGAACTGACTCATTACCCGCTTTCACCTTTTAAGAGAGCGCAATAACTAATTGTTTAATACGATTGGACCTTGCAACCTCACTTTCCCGTGCTTGCCTGATGATTAAACACATACTTCCCAGGGTTTTAACATATTTATTTCTTTTCTCAAACCTCTTTATCGCATTAGCAGAAAAATTAAGTGGAAAGGGTACTGCAGTTAAATTTCTCCTTCGCTATATGCATTGCTGTAAGCAAGATGAAACAGAAAAATCTGTATCAGGAATATTACACTAAGAAATAAATAGAACAGTCATCACCTAAAAAAATTCGAGTGAAAAATAAATTGGCAAGAGATTATTATAATTGGCGGGAATTTTACTAAGGAACCATAGAGAAAAATATTTTAAACGCAAAACGAATACGAAATGCAGCGTTCTTTGAATGACTTGAATGTCATCGAAACCAGGACCTTGATTGTGGAGGAAAGCAATTTATGCTGTACGGGAATTGCTTCGGTAAAATTAAATTTACTTGGTGGATAAGTAATAAATGTTTGCAATAGACATTATTTGTTGAAGAAAATTATTGAGAATAGGATACTTACAGATTTTGAGTAATTAGGCTGATATCGATATTTGGTGAATAGAGGAACAGTTAAAAGAGAAGGCATTACTTTGTTCTCAATGGAAAGCTCCAATGGGCCCACGGGTTTATGACCCACCTGATGGATGGAATGCTGAGCTGGAATTACTATTAAAACAGTGCCCTATTGGGAATTACAAAAGCAACACTGCCATTGCCAGGATTCAAACCAAGGTCCTTAGGATAAGTCAGTATTGTAGCCTCCATACCAATTCTGTCCCAAGCAGTAACTTATCAGTGGCGTTTAAATGAGGACAAACATGACAGATTCAGGTGGATTCAGGGGGATTTAAACAGAATTTAGCGATACAAATAGAGATAAAAAAAGTTTAATTGTACCAATATCCGCCTCCGTTGCTTTGCAACCAATATGTTTTGAAGAAATAAATATCAAAATAATACTGTATTTGTCGAAATACATCGGTATCATTAAAATTATTTGGCGGAGAAGTAATGATTGCTTGCAGTCGACATTATTTGTAAGACATATTAGAAGAATAAAACAGTACGTAGGGCAGGAAATAAAGCAAAGGACGAAGTGATATGTTGTTAAAGGAGAGGATAGACAGCTGTTGAAAAAAATTAAAGTAATTGGTAAACGTAAAATTCAAAATAAGGCTGTCATTTTGAAATATACATTTCCGTAGCTGCCGTTTTTAACATAACTTTTGCGTCCTCAAACAAGCCAATTTGATGGACTTCGTAACAACACTGATTTTGTGCTAAAAGCCGTTTTGGAAGATGGAATGCTATGAAAATGAGGAATTGAGATAATAAATATCAGAATTGGATGTTGGGAAATAGGATCTATTCTGAAATGATTATGAAAGCAAACCGGGCATTGAATTTTTCAAAAGGTGCTAAACTAGTACCTACTAGTGGAACTCGATAACCTACTCTGACTGCATAACTCTATAAAACTAAATTATTCATTCCTTATAGCCATCCACACTTCCCAAGAGCTGCATAGCAACTTTATTCCAGCCACAACTTGTTTCAAACGTGCATTAAAGAGATAGAAAGGGCATTTATATTCAGTGTCCAAATATATTCCATTCCCCAAAAAACGTGATTTTCGGCATAATTCATGAACTATGCTATAGGAATGGGATAGCTGAGCTTTTATTTTTAATCTACTATATTAAATCCCGGAACGCATTTTGAAATCGTATCGATTGAAGGTGAAGTATGAATTTTACTTTCTATGTTATTATTACACCCCCCTACTTGATGATTAAGCCTTATTATTTTGACATTTCCGTAATCTCAACGCATTAGCTTTTAACAGATAGCACATACTTAGCACAGGCATGCATAACTTTCTCTGGAAATACAAGCTGATAAAACTAATTAGAGTATTTTAGAAACTACATTTTATCTTAAAAAATTAAAGCTAGATAAAATACCGCTATTTTTATCAATATAACTTTCAAAATTCTATATTCTGTCAAATCCATGTAATGGTGCTCGAATAGTTTTTGAATGGTTGCTAAGGACAGGTATGGCTTCATCAAAAAGTGTACTACCTCCCAAGCTGGAATAACACGAACTTCATCATTCCTACGCCTGGCATTTTCAGTTCCGTAATCTAGAGGATTCAATAGTTCAATGAATAAAGCCTAAGTAAGACACAAGCATTCTACTTTTTGTATTTTCTTCGGTATTTGAACATTTCGTAGACGGAGCGAGTTTTTTAGTTTGTGGCTAGTGTGTCATCCTTTGCTACCGATAGATCGCGTTTGAACCTAGGCAATAGCAGTGATTTTTTCAGCGATTTTCCAATTCGTACTCAATGCCTTGTCCACAGTATTTCCATTAAAATACTACTTTAATACAGTGGACGCCTCTGCGCCTCTCGCTCAGGTAATGCCAACTTTGGAATACACCCTTGCACCCTTTCCTCAGCTTCTAAGTTATCAACCCTAATACAACTTAGATAATGGTATCATTTACCTCAAACCTCGGTAACCTACCCCAGATATGCGAATACATATTTCCCAGCCATAAAATCTCATAAATACATATTCGTTGATTTAACTACTCCAAAATAAAATTTACTCATATTTAGCGACCATTTAATCATTAATAGTGAACAAAACCTCGATCTTAGATTTTCATATTATATAATGCAATATTTTTTGACTCTTTACACAGTAAAATGAGTGTATACAAAAGACGATACAAAACCCGACAAGTGTGAAAATATGCAGCCTGAAGTTGGGGTGACCCAAAAGAGGGACGAAAGTCGCCATTCAACGGAGAAGGAATATTCAGTGAGAGCTATTGGATATTTCTCTTTTGCTTGATGTAGAAAGTAATTGTTTATCACTATCTGCCCCTCAGTTGTCCGTCTACTGCTATTATCACTTGACTACCATGACTATCACTCACCTACCACGCTCAAAAACAAATTCATCATCAGTGGAATGAATAATTTTAGTGGAAATGGGTGGATAATTTAAGCCAAAAACGTTCTGAGTTCAGAAAATGTTCAATATTATTACCATATAATTTCGGATTTGTACAAAAAAAAACAACACCGTTCTTACTCTTAGGAAGGCATTTAATGAATTTCATTTACGCTTTTAATTTCATTAGGTGGGATCAAAAGATACGGTGATAGGTACAGAGAGGAAATATATGTGAACAAAAGAATAAATATATCGAGGTAACATCCAGGATTTCCAGATGTTTTCAAAGCATAGGAATCTGTTTATGTTCCGCTTATACACGACTTATTTTTTTCGCGGTGGATAATGTACTTCAGTCACTTTCACGGCGACCGCAGAGCTTCAGAGTGGAGTAGTAAAAATCTATTTTGAATCAATCCTGAACGGTCATTAGCTGAAAAATAAGTATCCTTCATACTTAGCATCATTTACATGCTTACAGAGGTTTTCTATTGTTTTGGTGGAATGTAAGAATTCCTTATAATCAAGGAAAATAAATTAGTATGTTTTTAATTGAAACTCATTCTTAGTACAATTAAAGAGAATTTTGCAAGAGAAAATTGGGAACATAAAATTAGTAATAAGCAATATAGAGTAGTAATTTTTACTTCAAGATAATGCTCATAGACCAGCAAAATCATTCAAAATAAATATGCAAATGCTGATACATTGTCCATTTCTTGGTAACAAGTAAAAACATTGCCCCTAGGTAACTATGATAGTGTATTCCCTTACTTTTGTCATTAATAATGAAAGCATTCCTATCTATAAAATATAAAAACCTTATGTTTTACTGGAAACCTTGCTAGATTCATGTGCTTTAAAATCGTACTTATTTATTCCATTATTTTTAAATGGAATATTTTTATTTTATTTTTCTGAAAAATATTTCAGGCATATTAAATCATGCCAAATTAACAACAAAAATAAGAAACAAAACAAAATATTTGGAATATTTGATGACTGCATTACATTTACACACGCCATTTATATTGTAATTAGAATTATTACAATATAAGTTGACATTACAGGCGTTTTCAACATTATATAAACTAGATTAATGAAGCAAGTTAAATTATCAAAACATTTTGATTGAAATTACATCGATTCGGCATTTGTTGATTCACTAGGAATCCTGACTCACCTATATTGCCACCATAATAGGTATACACTGCTTATTTGATCTATTATATGAGTATACTTTTCTATTTAAATACTTCTATTATCTTTTAAAGACTTGAGAAATAATAATGAACAATGAGTTTCAGTTAAACTTGGTTTCCACCTTTCTCAATTTTTTAAGGAGAAACATTGCAAGCATTTCATCCAAATATTTCACTCCGTGGGAGGTACATTCCATTGGAATACTTTCTTTCGGAGGGTGCATGCTTCAGACAAAAAAATAACGCCCGTTATCTCCCTTTCGGCACCTTGAAACACGATCCCTGAGACGTGTGACGTGAAAACACTCGGAGAGCATGAGAGAGAGGGATGAAAGGGTGAGGGATAGAGCGAGCGGGTTGAAAAAAAATAATAAAACAACAAACAAAAGACTATCTTTTAGCGTGTTCCACCCCGAATATCTCCGCACTAAATCCGTAGAGAACTGCTTGTTGATAAAGACGTTATCCGTTCTATATTCAAATTCCTAAGCATCGCTCCTTTCAATTTTATTTTTACCAGCTTCCCTCCCATCCACCTGAGGGTTTTTTTTGTGTATTTTTATTTCGTTCCGGGTTCCTCCAACCCCTTCCGTGAAAGGCCTGCCCAGCATTCTTCAGGCGAGCGCTCGACCTTCCCGAGAGACTGCATACGCTCATTTCCACTCAGTCCTTTCCCCCTGCCGGAGCAACTAAAACTTTTTATTTTGGCCACAGATTCCCACCCTTTTTGACCACCCCATACTACTGCTTTTCCGTTAATTCCCTCTCCTGAGTGAAACGGCTCGTAGGGGACGTCCATCGAGTGTCAGATCAAGAGTTATCCTCCCTCCTTCCCCTCTCTTTTCTCAAGTTCCCTTCCTTCCCTTCTTTCCCCCCCCCCCCCCCCCACCTCTCGCAACCCTGCGGGCCGATCTGATTGGTCGACTCGCTCGCGTCACCTTACTCCGACCCCTTTCGAACCGGCCGGAATATCCCACTCCCCTTCCCCCTTTCCCTATTTGCTTCCAACCCCTCACCCTCTCCATTTGACTCCAACCGGCGTGCCCTGGAGCAAGAGCACGCGCTGGACTGCGGTCGGCGAGTTCCTCAAGACTGATCTTTTCCTTACCTCTCCCCCTTGAAAAACTCGAGAGGTGGAGGTAAGGGGAGAAGGATTCACGAAAAATGCGGGGGAGGATGGGGAAGTGGGCAAGGAGGGTGAAGATCGGGGTTGGTATGGGGGCGGCTCTCAAGGGGAAGAAAGGAATACAAACAAAAGGTCTTCTTCCTCCTCCCCCTCCCCCCCGTTCACCACCCTGACCAAAGAAAGAGAGTGGAAAGAAACGAGGAATTGCGCTCGTGGCAAAAAGGTTTTGTTCCGACGGCTGCTGCGTGTCGACTCTCAACGAAGGGTTAGTTGGTTTCTACTTTATTTTTTCAAGTCCCCATCTTCTTTTATTTCGCTCGCAATGTGTTCTCTTCGTCGATTCGGGTTGGAAGGGGAAGGAGGAAGATGGGATAGATTCCCTCCACTTTGAGTTTGGGGGGGGGAGGGGAGGGAAAGTGAGATTTCGGAACGGAAATAGCTCCATTGGGTCGGAAGAAATGATCGCATTTACCCCTTCACCCTCTCGTTATCCTTTCCACGACAGCTCATTGTTTTCTTCTTGGCACGTAGCGGTAACCCGATTGCCTCTGGTGAGCTTTCGTTCAGCGCGAATCAATAAGTCAGCCGAGAATGCGAGGGCGGATGTGGTTTATCGTTCTCGAAGATCCATATTGCCCAACAAGAACCTTTTCAGGTCTAATGAAGTGCAAGATCAGTAACACATGAGGGCCACTATAGACAGATCATGGAATAGGTATTATTTTGCACTATAACCATGATTCTGCGTCCGAAAGGAAACAAATGCCCCTGAAGACAGAAGTTCGTCCTATCTTTCAAAACAATATTCAATCTGTATAGTAGGAAATTATTTACTAGTAGGTGGCAGGAGAACATTAAATAACGCAATTGTTTGAAGCGTAATGGTGAAAAAAAATATTTTATACTCTCTCAGTGGTCGAATGACATAAGATGTTGTAATTAAAATCAAATGAAGTTATCACGCCTATTAAAAATGGTCTGTGAATGATGACTAATGACCCGTAACCGATTCATCTAAGGTCAGGTTTATCCTAATGCAAATCACTAATAGGTTTGTTGTTTCAAAAAATGCAAGTGAAAGTCTTTAATTTGTTGAAATTGCATCTAAATGTTCCAAATTTCCTTGACCATAATCGTATGTGTGTAAGTACCCATCTACACACAAACACTGAATTTACAATTACTAGCCGTAAAGTCAAACCAACGATTTTTTGCGATCCGATGCTCTAAGTGCAAAAATGATGGCAACTTTGTTCCCTTCCATCTCATGATACAACTTTCATCGGTAATCGAACCCCTATTAGTGTATTCCTGGGACTGCCAGTATAAAATTGCAAATACTCATGCATTATAATGGTTACTAGCTAATGAGTGCACATACGACAATTTTGTTTTTAATAATTTGACTCATGCAACACGTGTCAAATTATTTTCCCATTAGTAATTACACAGCATTGAGAAGAGTATGAGACCGTATATGAATGAAATCTATTGACTAGATTACCGCATTTAGTGATGTTTACATTTCAAGTGAACTTTTAAATGTCTTCGCTTGCACAATGTTACTCTCTTCTTTCTCCACATGCAGGGTACGTGCAAAATAAATAATTCGTGTCTTTAATGCTGATGCATAACATTGTTTAAAGCAATTTATAAAAATTAATTCCTCAATAAGTTTGGCTGTTAAAATATTTAGGTTGACCTTTGCCACTGCAGCTTCGGAATTTTAACAATACAATCATCTGCATGTCAAAGCCTACCATATGCTTCACTACAGATGCAACCTCTAACAGTTCATCGCGCTGCAAATTAATTCAATTTGAGCACTCAATGGAGCAATAAATAAATCACTCTAAAAAATGAAGCAATAGACATCCAAATGAATCACTTCCTTTTTTATTATTTGCAATATTTTCAGAGTAGGCTTTCACATGTTTTCCAAAGGATTGACAAATAATACCGATAATTGCAATGCTAGTAGTATTTTTCCTTCAGGAAAGATTTATTTCACATAATTTTTGGTATTTTTCGTGGATTTATATGCCTATTAATATGTTCTGTAAGGACATCAAACAGTTCATATCTTTTACTTTTGGGAACCGCGTTTATGGCTGCAACATATAGGAATTTTCCTTCTTATTACGTTCGAAATGTTGACGTGCCATACAGTGTTTGTGATCTGAGGTGATTGCGTCTATACAATTACCCGAGCACAGAAAAAAGCAACGTCGGCACAAGGAAAGAAAGAGTGGATAGTACATGACGGTAAGCAGACAAATTTTACCAACAGTCGTGTGGTAAGAAAAGTCCGCCGACTTACCCGAGAATCTCCCGCGAGCGCCGCCTGACTCCTCCCGGGACCCAGTGTCTCCGCTTCGGCGGGCCGCTCCACGTGGTATCGCCCGGAGACTCAAATACGCGGTTCACTCACACTCATCACACTGATCACCCAGTCACCAAACCCTCCCCCTCCCCACTTCGACAGGGGTCTTGGTTCTCGAGCCGAGGTCCAGACCGGCGAGACGGTGACGATGGGAGAACCGACCATAAGAGAATTCCTCCCGGAAGGAACTCGATCGCCGTGCGGGAAAAATCCTCAGTCGAGCACCGGGACCGGAGATCCGTTCATCGGGAGCGAGACGGAGATCCTTCCCGCTGACCTCCCCGTGGGATCGCCGCCAAAATTCCAGCCCGACCTCCCCACTTGTCGTGATCTCCCGAGACGGGAGACTCTTGCCCGGCAACCACCTCGTGTTTCAAACACTCCCTTTTTCTCCCTCACCTTCCTCGGTTCCTCCGCCGGCCTTACCGACGTCCTACAGACTCCGAGTCGGCAGCTGAGGAAGCGGCCGCCAGGAGGACGGTCGTGAAACGGCCCGCGCGGGTCGAGGGGGAGGAGGAGGCGGGGAGGGAGGAGGAGTGGGAGTGGGGGGAGGAAGATGGAGGGAAAAAAAAGAACGGCGAAGCGCGCGCTGAGCACCGTAAAAATAAAGTGTCTTAGGGCGGTGGGGATGAGGTGGCGGTTGAGTGGGGGGCGAGGGGGGTGGGAATGAGAAGTATGGAGGGGAGAGAGGAGTCGAGGTAGGACGCTGGGCTAGATGAGGTAAACGGACATTGATAGCTTAGATGAAGGCTGGGAGAGGGAAAGGACGTAAATTTCTTCTGACGCCCTCTTAAACATAGCGGGGATTGCATTCCAAGCTTACGAACCTAATATTTAAGTAATTAAGTACCGCAGATTTGATGCAAGGAAGGATTATAGCACTAAAACGATTGCGAAATAAAAACCCACACGTCTAGCCCACTATATTTCCGTTCTCATGCGTGCGTCTGTCATACCTTTACATGATTTTTTTTAACAAGTTGAAAAATTAATTTTTGGCTTGCTTCACCACGTGCCTCAACTAAACCGAAGAAGAATGAGCGAATTCCCCATTTCTTTAAGAGGTCTTTTCTGTTGCATTCACCTCTAAATTCTCAACTCAACACAAGCGACTTTCCAAATTAGAGTCTCTCCAAAGGTACAGCTTAAAAGTCTGAGTCAAACAATCAATGATTATAAATTGTAAAAATTAAATGCATTAGAGATTCTAAGCCTCTCGATTCAGGGCTATGAACCACTTTTTAATTGGTTGCGGATTGAAAACTAAGCTGCCAGTTGGACCGCAAATGAGGCACGAAGCATTTCAAAGTCGAATTATTTGAAGTCGTGGAGTTGCGAGGATGTATACCTAAATAAACTTTGGTACGCCGTCATTTACGTTCAAATGGTAAAGTTCATACAAAGAGAAATAGTAAGTGATGAAACTGCATACAATTATAAGAACCCCGTCTTATTCCAGCACATTGGGAAAACAAACATCAAATTCCAACAGAATTAATATTAAGTATTCTTAATATTAATTATGACCTTGAAATATATTTATATGTTCCCAGGTTTTGGCAATTTCGTCGCCACAAAAACATTAACTACCAGTAGATAAATATAAAACGAAGGAACTTTACTTTAAATTGTTAGTATTTTGACCACTTGAATAATAAATAAATATTCATTGGATCTGGAGATTTTGGTCAAATATTGAGACATGGATTTCCGTACTCTGCCTACTTTTCGCTAAGTTTTAACAGCAACATCGGGGCTGCGGCAACACGTTGAGATGAACCTTATATGTCATTGCGGAGAAGAAAATAAATGTATATGATATTCTGAATTAATGATATATGTTTTGAAGCAATCACGTTTATATATATTTTGAAAATGGCAGAGTGGAACTGATTGGGTAAATCCCTTAGATTTTCTTGTTGATCTATAAAAATTTTCTCAAGTGATTCCTAGCATGTTTCTATATCCAAATTTTGCCAAGGTACGTACAAAAATATACCAATCAATGGCTGTGACCTGAAAGACTGATTTTACTTCACTCTTCAGTTCGCTTACCTAACAGCTAATCCCTTCAAATTACTGTACCTTCTTTCATCCTTATCTTACAAGTCAACACCCCTGTTGGAATTCTTCGTGATAGTTTTATCCAAATTACCCCAGCCATAGTTTAATCTATCTCACTTTCGTGATTTAAAGAATACCAAATGAGTTTTTTTCCTCTAACGATGTATATAGGGAACTTCCTTTTCTACGTGAAGGAATAGCGGAGAGGTCTGTTGAATGCGATTGATGAGTTTATGGGTTCAGTCAGTTTGAGGAGAAGGGGAAACGAGAAGTGAGGAGAAAAGGATGGAGTCACGGGGGATGAGATTTAAGGGAGTGGAATGGGAAGGTGGGTGAGTTTCAGGACCCACGGAGGTGAAATGAGGTATGAATAGAGGGAAATAAAAGAGCAGCGGGCACAGATGTCGCGATAAAGCTCTGATTGGGCCAGGTTTTGGCCACGAAGACGGCCAGATTTTCACCCCTCCATCATTAGTGTACCAAAGTCACGATTAACGCCGCTTCGGATCACAATAGTGTCTAGATCGATCCAAGGGATTTATTCAAATGTCTCCCGGGCCGTTTAGCAAAATACCCGATCCCTCAGCTATCCCGGCAACTAAATTTGGGATAATTTATCGACTCGGGCGTGGGTATCATTTTCTTAACGACGGTCATATCTAATGACAGCAATCCACGCTTGATGCGGACATCTGACGGTTTTCTTGATGTCTTTCACTGAATAACTTTAAAGATCAACCTCTAAATAAGGGAAAAATATGTATGTTAATAAGATTAGATTAGGGAGAGACTATTCAACCTCGAAAATGAAGCAATTCGTTGTGTAATGCTTGTTCCGAACGTACTCGGCGGTGGCAATCATTAAATATCTTAATACTAAGACATAACGCAATTTCACTCCTATGTGCAGTGCGAAGAATTTTCAATTCCAGAGTTCATGGATCCGTGAATATGCAAGATCGTTTACCAATGAGGCAAGAAAAATTTATGCTTATTAATTTAATCATTTTTGGAGCATTTGAAATTTCCGATATTTTCTGCTTTATTGTTTACTTTTTTTGGAACGAAACTTGCCTTTGTAATGCATAATAGTGAACAATTAATAACTTCTGAATTGGTATTTTTTGTACTCCTGGATATGTTTCATGGATTAAATGTAAGTTTATAATTGTACTAATATACAACTGAATAACATAATGGTGTTGACTCTATGCCACCTGACTGTGAATACTTATACTTTCATATTTATATTCTATTCTTAAGAAAGGTCATCACCTTTTTGCGTGCCGCTCGACCTTGTTTTAGAACCATAATTTGTAAATGCTAACAACATGGTCTGTCATTTAACTCAATCGCTTCTTAGTGCATGGGCTATTGTTTATTCACCTGACAGTCTTGAGCTCTGTTTAACTCATTTTTATAATAAGAATACAGGGCGAAATCAGCATGCATTGTTATTTTTTTTCGAAAATAATGATTATTATTTATTAACCTATCAACACCGGCCACAAACTACAAGAAAGATAATAAAATACCGAATCTAATTCATATCGTGTAAAATTTTATCCTATTCCAAAACACGAAAACTTTCAAATAATATACGGATATTTGGAAACTATCTGCCGTTTTTGGAAAATATTTGGAAAACCAAAGACATATCTAATGTTTGTTCTCATAAGAGTACAAGGGGAAGATTCATCGGATCATGCAGTTATAGATGATCTGGCTAATATATAATCATTCGTTGCTGTTTTTGTTGTATATTCTATTCATGATGTGCTTGAGAAAATAGGAAGGAAACGAAATTGATACAAGGCTTTTTTGGTGGCTCTAAGAACCATGTGAGAGATGAGAAGAAAAGTGAAATGATTACAGTAATAAATGCTAAATACGAATTCCCAAATGAATCTGAGGTAACAAAACTGGCAGAAAAATTCCAAGTATTTTATTCCAGTTTTAAAATCTTAAGAAACCATGAATCATGAGGTATTGTCTAAACCGATACATAGTCCTTGATTGTCCAAGTAACTGAGACCAACACTGCAATTTTACTGTGAATACTACCATGTATTTGAAAGGACAAACGGCGGAAATCAGCCAGCAAATTTAACTCTTAACTTCATTCCTAGATTCTAGATTCAAAAGGTAATTTCTCCCGCGTACTATAAGAGAACACAATACGCAGCATAGCAAAGGGATATATTTACGTGAAATATATTTAGAGCAGTCTGTAGTGCATAATTCATGTAAGTATTAACATTTCTATCCCATGCATGGTAGGTAAACACAGATAAAAATATTTAGATAAATAGCATTATAACCAATAATCCCTTTCTAATATTACTATACAAACTTTCTAGCTGCATATGACTCTAATATCTAACATATTCCCATGTAGTAGCCTAGTTTCATGTCGAAAGTGCATGTTTAGTGCTTTCACCCCCTGCCACACACCCTCTCAATGGCTTGCGGGGTATCGCGTAGATGTGGATGTAGATGTTCCTAAGTGGATTAGAAGAAGTCGTTTTTAGGATCCGGTCGCGGTAAGCAAGCTGGTAACATACAGCCCTGTTAATTCAAATATTTCATATCTTAATTCCATCTCAGGACATTGATGTTGTGTGTTTGATCTAGGATTAAGACCTAGTTACACGGTGCAAAATAAGCCCAGCTGGTGGAGTACCTAAAAACCCAAGTGTGCTACTACTGCTTTTGAGAAGAGCAGCTGGATATCAAAATTTTTTGAAGCAGAAATTAAAGAGAAAACAGATGGAAGATGCAGTGATGTTCTAAAGTCAGTAGGCATTTATTGTAGATGAAAGTTTAAAATAATAATGAACGTTCACGTGCTTTATCCCATTTTAATAAAATATTTTGCAATATCACAGTTAAGTCAAACTAATTAATTAATTAAAACTCAGTGACTTCGTGGATCCACGAAGTCACTGTGTTTTAATTAACGATGAGATTCCACCAAATTCCGCCTAAAACCACCAGTTTCTTAAGTCAAACTACTCAAAAGCAGCTTCATATAAATGCTGTCTTAACATTTCACTGTCATCATGCAGTACTGATACGAGTATTGCATACATATTATTAATAAAAGCCAAATATTATGCAATCGAAAGTATTTATATGAGATCAGATCCTTAAAAATCTCCCATTAGCATGGAAAATAGTATTAAAGATTACAGTACCTGCGGTAAATAATTGTTCTTCCCTGAATTTTTATTTAATCTTTGCTTATAAGCCTATTTTATTACAGGCGGGAAAATGGAAGGCCGTACTCAACATATTTTCATCCCTCTTATTATATTTTAATAATATAAACTGTAAATGTAGAAAGGAGATTTAACATTTTAAATAGCTTCACTCCAATAAACTACCATCAAATTCTTCCCACGATATTCTCTGTACTTCAAGCAACAATTCCAATAGTGATTTCTCAGTAGGAGTGGAATTAGGTTTGAAATCGCTTCAGCTCCATGTTGTTTCACGTATAGCATTGTTTAACCTAACTCAATTCTAATCATAATCCTGAAGCAATTACAATTTCAATATCCAAGGGTGTCCAAGTAGGTGGGTTCTCATCAGAGTTCTCTAACATAGCGTCCCCATCTAATTTTTCTAGAAATATTTTTAAATACAATTCAAATAAAATTATTTTCCACATGATAAGCAAAAAACATATAAAGTGTAGGAAAATCCTACGCTATATATGCAAATTATACGCTATGTGTGTTATGTATGATATCATAAAAGTATACTGCCTTGTTGCATTGCCCTTAATGCTAATGTAGGTAGTGATGAGTATATAATTTTGAAGCTTTTTGTATATTTGCAAACCTTATAAGGTACGAAGCCAACGAATGAGCTTTGGTGACTCAACGGAACCTGCGTTCCCTAATTTGGTTTGGCAGGAACACATTACGTGCGTATTATTTAATTATTTACTTCCTATATTAATTTCTGAACTTCTACTATCATTTTAATAAAAGAATCCCTCATTTACAAACAAATCTTGTTGCAGTTTTCCAATATGCCTAGTATTTAGCAGGTGAATCTATTTGTGCGGTAAAAAAAATTCCATAAAAAATATAATTTAACCGCTCCATCAGAGCATATCGAAGTTGACACCTATCGCCACTAAAAAGAGTACAAGAGCCGGTCTTGCCATGTTTTTCCCCCATATTACCACGCATCATCTTTGCATTTCACCGAAAAACATAACGATTTCGGAATGATAACGTTGACTGTACTTAAGGGGGGAAACAACAGTCGTGACTGCGGGACAGTCTCCGAGGAGGAAAGTCGAAGGGAGGGGAGGGTAGGCTGCGGGGGTGGAGGGGGTGGGAGAGAAGGGAGTGGAGGGGGATGCGAAGGGGTGTGGAGAGGGGAGAATATGCGGGGCTCCCTTGCGGACGGCACGCACTCTCGCAGCGCCTCGCGCGGCCGAGGAGAGAAACGAAGGGGGGAGGGAAAAGGGGGGGGGGGGGGGCAGCGTATAGAAGTGTCGAGAGGTGGGGAACGTCTTGGAAAAGATTTGCAAGAGGTTTGAGGGAGAGGTTTCGCGAGGGATGGGTTGGGAGACGAGGCAAGGGAAGGGAAGGTTCACCTCACCCCCTCCAGTTAATCCGCACATCTCCCGCGAAGCCGAGAGTTAAGATAAGAGGCCCCGATATTGTCCGCCTAGCACAATACACACGGGCTTTCGATCGACCCGACGAAATCTCCGCCTTCATCGGCCGAGTGACCATTCCCGCCGCGGGGGAAAATATTCAGCGGGAATCGCTCGCAGTCCGGACGGACATGCGAAGTGCTCAGCGATACGTAGATGATGGATTGACTAATCCACCAGCCTTTTTAGCTGGGGGTTAATCCACCAGCTTCTCACAACCCGCATCCTGAATCAGATTCCGTGATAAGAGAGATTATATTCTGAAGCTCTCTTGCCCCCTGCCATGAACTAAATTGTTCTTTCACATGCAATGATGTAACTGCTAAAAAGCATCTGCGAAAAGAAATTTTCGACAGGTGTCCTAAGTAAGGATTCACGAGGACCCGGGCTGGAATCCCAACTGTGAGAAAGGGTTTTCAGCAGTATAATCATACCATGCTTCACCTACTTCGGTATTAAGTGGAGAGCACATCAAGTGTAGTACTCCGTCCGTCGAATTGGACGTTAAGGCCAGGCACGTACCTAGAGGGGGGGGGGGGGGGGGGGGGGCAGCCTACCCCCCGAAAATTTCCCCCAATAACTTTGTTGTTCTGATTTTAACTGCGTATGATAATCCGGATTACACTGCGTACATGTAGTTCAAGTGTGAAGTGTCTTGAAACGTGATCACTAGTATGATGCATGTGTGTGGTTAATAATTGTTCTTTTCAATCTGATATGTATGTATGGGTTGAACTTATTTTCTGGAGCCGGTCAAATTAACTACTTCATCATAAGGTCAGCAGTGGGAAGAGATAGGAATGGTCACTGTGAAAATAAATGCCAAACAATGAAAATTAAGAGAAGTGATTTGTAACATGTCGGCACCGAGCGGGCAAGGCTGATTTGTTTCAATTTACGCTACATTAGACTTAGCCCCCTCCCCCTACCGAAGCAAATTTATGGCTACGTGCCTGGTTAAGGTGTGAACCTCTTCGCACGTTTCATTTAAACAAGGTTGATGCCGACGGAGTTTCACTCCACTCTTCCTCCGTTCCCTGCAGAATATGTAATTATCTCAGCTCTATAGCCAAATTATACACAAAGGCGTAAATGACATAAGTTGCTGGTCATATCCCACGAATGTTACTGCTACTGCGTAAATGAAGATATCACGGTAAGACAGTTAAAGGCTATAGAGTGTGATAGTTAAAATTTGGTCGTCGACAAATGAGGACGAATATAGGATTAAGGAATGCATTTGAGAGGACGATGATGGACGAGATTGGGAAAGGAAGTAAATGATTTGAGATTTTGAACAGCAGAAGTGACTATGTGAAGTGTTTAAGAGAAAAAAAATACTAGAAATTATAGGCGTTCCAACTATTTTTCTTATTCTTTCCATCTTCAACCAAATTTTCCAACACTTATTAGCCATTCCCTTCATGCAGTCAACTTTCAAACGTCGAGAATTAGACGTTACAACAGCTTAATACTTATATTTCGTTAAGCAAGTTTACGACTCAATACTTAAGTAAGCTAAAGATTAATTTTTCTAGTTTTCTAGCGGTAGTTGAGTATTTGAATAAGGTAAAAATATGAGGAGTGGAGGAAAGGTGGAGAGAAACCCGGCGTCGTTATTAGCCTGCTCATTAACAAGCCGCCAAGTGGGCATCGATTGAATGTCCCGTACGACGGACGCATCTCGGAGTGCTTCAATAAGTGGCAATCACTGGAATGTTTGCTAAGATCAGGATACGAACCAGGGACTTCGGAATGTGAAGTAAGTGCTTCAGTTACTGCACCACCTCAATCCCACAATACACCCTCGATCACTTTATGATATACAACTTACGATCGGTTGATCAGTGTTCGGCAATGTTGTGGGAATTCAACCGACCGGTGTAGCAGACGTATGAGGATGGGGTGACGATATTTCGATAGTGAAGGTTATGGTAGTTCATTTGGAACGAATGGAAATGGGCGGGAAGTGAAATCGTTTTCGGCTGTCAACCGTCCGCATGCATGGACCAGATTCTTTCGACTCATCCGTCGTCATGGCCTCGTCCGGCCTTCGTTTTTAGAGTCGTTTATCCTCCCAAATCCCGCCTCCTTCCCGTCCCAACAGCCATCACTTCGCTCTGTTCCCCTTCCACGCAACATTGTCATCGTTTTAAGCTAGGCAAGGTGGACACTTTATCTGAAAATGTTAAAGACATACTAAAAACTCTAACCGACAACATAGCAGTCATGGCAGAAACGGAAGGAGATTTAACGAAGACGCTAGGAAACATGGAAAGGATATTGGCCAGATATCATCTGAAGATCAATAAAAAGAAGACTAAGATATTGGTATGCAGTAATAGAAAAGAAGCGTGGACGAATGCTAAACTAGGAAAACAAAAATTCGAGGAGGTGGAAGAGTTTTGTTACCTGGGATGCCGAGTAACCAGCGATGGACGAGTAAAAGAGAAATTGCCGGTAGAATTTCCCAGGCAAAAAGGGAATTTTACTAAAGAGGATTACAGCTGCAAATACAAGCGTGAAGGTGAGGAACATTACATTAGAACATTTATCTGGAACATTTTACTATATGGCAGTGAAGCATGGACGATAACAGCAGCAGAGAAGTCCAGGCTGGAAGCATTTGAAATGTGATGCTACCGAAGAATGATGAAGATAAAATAGATCAATCAAGTGACAAACGAAGAAGTGTTAAGAAGAGTGGGAGAGAAGTGATGTCTACTGAAAACCTTAAAAAGGAGATGGAACAACTTAATAGGCCATATATTAAGACACGATGACCTAATGAAGACAATCGTTGTGGGAAAAGTAAACGGGAAGAATGGAAAAGGCAGACCTCGTATAAGATATATGCAGAAAGTTGTGAAGGATGTAAAGGAGATGTAAAACGTCAATATGAAGAGGTTCGACGATTGAAGAATCAAGTGGAGGGCTGTGGCAAACCAATCCAAGGATTTTTGACCAATGATGATGATGATGATGGTGAAAAACTTTACCGCTCTATGGTAGGTTGCGCCATGAAAATAAAATTAGAAAGGCAGATAGTAACACAGGTAGGCTTAAAATCCTATTTTTCCCACTTGCAAAAAAATAAACTGAATGGATCGAAGTTAGCATTGAGAAAATGAGAAACTTCTAATTTTCATAAATGAAACAAGGTGCGCATTGAACGGTGTGCATAATCCAAATTATCGAAAATACTTAGGATGTAGAAAGAAAAGTGATGGATTTCCCATATGGATGTTCTATGACGTGGATATTCTATGGCGTCTAAGTAACATTAAATTCTTTTAAATACCTTGGCATAAAAATGCCAAGTTAAAAAAAAAAACAAATTTGATCATGCTATATAAATTCCTTTCAGTCGCTAGGTGCTCTAAACTATATCCTGTACACCTACATGTACGCGATACCCTGCAAGACACAGCGAGGGTGTGTGGCAGGGAGTCCATATCCAATACATCCATTAAGTATAATTATTTAAGTCACTGTGTATTTTTAACGCTGCGAATTTATTGATTTTTGGGTTCTCCTCATGGAATTCAATTTTTAGCCAACCTTAATTCACCAGACTTTTCAGAGATTTTCTCTACCTAGGCTTTTTTGTATTTAAGCTAATCACCTGCTAAACGATACAAATTTTTTTTCAGTTTTTAATATAATGATGGCAAAACGATCGATGTTGATGTATTTGCAACAATTTTACTGTAAATTGTTTCCGTAGAGTATAAATATGTTAATGTATTACTTAACCATCATGAGATTATTAAAATCACTATTACTTCTGCTGGAGTAAATAATTTAGAATTGCATTCAATTATGAGCGATACAGCATTGCATATTTTTAACAAATTAATTACATTATGCTGAGAATATTCCTTTGTTAATGCATGACAAATCTTTAGATGATAGGAAACTGTAAGCTGATAATATGTCATCTATTGCATGGGCTATGAAAAAAGTGTCGAGGCATATAAATGTGAAGATACCAAAAGCAAATGACAATGAAAAACCCTCTAACAGTAATTCATACGACCTGGTAAGTGCAAGTGAAGAAACAAAAATTCGGATTAGCTCGGTTGTTACAGCAGTGGATTCTGAGTTCTCCGTACGGGGCCTGACTGAGGCCAATATATTTCGTTGCGTATTTCTCATTGGTTTTCCGAGCACTGTGAGGTCAGTACTCTTTTCGGTGCTCGGTTGTGTGAGGGATCTTAGACCTATTTTTTCTAAGACTCAACCGTTACCCTCAACCGTTTCTCCGCTTCAAAAAATTCTACCTGAAACCAATCAATACTGTCCTACCCTCTGCTGCATAAATCACCATAACTTTATGTTCTAGTAATAAAACACTATGTTCTAATGATAGAATTAGTGGCCTATGCCTCCGTTTTGCTGCTGAGCGAACAAGAAATAGGTATTTTAAATATGGTCAAAAGAAATTAGTGTAGATGGAGCTTATCTTTAACTATAAAATAAGGGTAGCAGTGCGCAGCAGAATTTTAAAAACTTTAGCTCCATACTCTTAGATTCCATTTTTTGGACCTGAGAACGCTCCCTGGGAAGAACTTAAACCTATAGTCATCATAAAGTTCATTAAATACAGCTGACAACTCGTATATGGGAGGTGTACCATCACTACACTACGAAAATCTTCGCACCAAAATAGTCTTCCTGCCTCTAAAAACATCAAATCGAGTAACATCACAAGTTTTATTTGGGGAAACCCTTTCAGCGAAATCTTCTGGCCAATTCTAATCCCATATTTCTCCCCCTGAGACATGAATTCATTCCATAACGACAGAATTTACGCACAACCGCCTCAAATATTTCCAACGTCAACACTCATTTCCCTTAATGACTCTCGACCTCTCTTGACGATCATGCTCCAAGCGTGATGTCACGCACAGGGACATGATCGCAGACGGTTTCGTGGCGGGGCTGAAATGATTGCGCTCCGAATTAACCCGACGTGTATTAATCGCATCGAGCGAAGAGATGGAAGTTCCCCGGGCGATCTCGCTCTTCTCCGGAAGATCAGGGGGAGCCCACGGGAAAATGGGGCCTCGGTCATAATTCTCGGGTCGGAACCGTGACCCTCCCGAAAAGGCCTCGTGGGGCAGCTGCTGACCCGGCGCCATCTCCACCAATAAGGGCACGCGTCGGGACTTTCTGATTTTTCCCGGCGGAACATTCTTGGGGGGCCGAAAAAGGAATCTAGAAATAAAGGTGACCGGCTTAACCCCTCTTCTGCCACGGGCCAAACACTTGGTCCTTATCCTTCCACACGCCCACCCAACCACTTGCGTAAGTCCTAACGTCTCCCCTTCTCCAAATTCGTGGTCGGATCGTAGATAGGGCGGTTTCCGACTTGGGTGCAAAGATGTCGTGTTCAGGCTAAAAACTTAGCTTAACATTATCGTTGAACTTTGAAAATGAAGCTAGGTTATGCAGTATTTTAGCTGTAAGTATAGCTTTTTATGGATTATTCATTTCCTTAGACAATTTTTCTCTACAACTAACCAAATATATCCAGCCTCCCTTTATATAATCTAAAAAGGATATTCCTATCCTCTATTTTCACATCTTTTCTATTATACCAACCTGTATAATGGACTTTAAGATACCGTGGCCATTAATAAATTTTTTTTACCACCTATTTTGTCTCCTTCTAACTTCCTCCACCTAATTTTTCTCCCCTGCAAATACACCCAGTATTTTGCAATTAGTCATTCTTATATTGATCATTCATTTCCATTTTTTTGGATCAGCATTTTTAAAACCAACAAACTATTCCGGCCCATTTTTCCCGAGGTCTGCATACCACAATCACGTTGCGCTGTTTTTCAAAAATAGCTTCTCATTAACATTTAAATAAATATTTTGTTAGGTTCAGGTCATAAGTCGCTTCCCGAGAGTAAAATTATATTTCACCAGTGTAATTACGTGATGAATGTATCGGGCAAGAAGTCCACATTATGGCAAAATTCTGCCCAAGAAACTGAATGCATCCACCTTTTTCAGTTCCAACCAACCTAACTTGACTCCCTGAGGTATTTGATTAGTTTTTCACACATAATGGTTCATTATCATATGTTCCTCACGATGACTTTGTTACGCGTCGAATGAACAATATTTCCCAGTAGGAGATTGGCTATCAAGTGCTGGGTCATTGGCAATTGAAATGGACTCTATCCTCCATCTCTTCAATTAGCCTTCTCCAATATTTCTTTATTCCTATATCTAACCTCTAGAAACCTCATGCACAATATTTTCTCCGGTTGGTATGGAACTTGTCTGAAAAACTCGGGATGGATCTGTGTCTGTATCATAAATAGGTTAGAAATAAGTTAGTTGAGACAGAAAGCATAGAGAGTAAAATCTTAGAAGTTTTAGTATCTTAAAACCTAATTCTACTTCTACCACTTTCGCAATTGGTCCAGTTGTCTAATGATATTTGATAACCTATAAACTGATCCTATTTTTAAAAAATGGAAGTACCATCTGTATTCAACAAAGAATAACTGTGGATATAATTATTTAATTGTGTGTTCGTCAAACCTAACACTTGTAAATAAGGAGATCAAATTGGTTTGGTTGCAGGAGCACTGATCTCTCATTCCGAGTGCTCAGTTTTGAATCATCCCGGCAGAAATAGAGATTTTCCTGTATATAATCGGTATACTCTGGTTCCTACGTAAGTACTGAGTGGAGAACATTTTCAGAGCAGTGGTCCATCCGTCGGATGGGACGTAAGACCGCGGTCCCCCTGGCGCCCTTCAGCAGTTGAGAGCAGGCTAATGCCTATACCGAGTTTCTCTTCACCCTTATTCCGTTTCCAGAAAAATCCTACCCCTACGGAATCACTTATTCTCCCAAAATGGCGTAAAGGACCTTACCATACAATGAGCCATTAGTCGCCTCTCTCAAAATAACTACTATTAACCTGCGCACTGAAGATAGGCTAGATTTGTAAAGGGACGGTAAGAACATTATATGCTTAACCCGTTTATTAGACGAACTAAAATTGGAAACACTATCAAACTGTAGGTTGAAATTTAGACTTAATCTCCTGATTGAATTCAAACACACTGATGGCGTTAAATATATTTTGCCAACTTACAATGCTATATAGGACCATAGTGATAAAATTTGAGAAATTGATTTCCAAACTGACAGATTCAAAATGTCCTTCTTTGCTCATACAATTATGGATATGAATAGCTGTAAATACATCCAATATTATAAATACAAGTGTATTAACCGATAGCAAAAGTAGGTGAATGATGGTATACTAACAAAGCTAACCAATTAATAGCAATGGGGGCGTTTACTCGGAACCGAAATCGCAATTTTGTACACCAAATCGTTAGATGGAAACAAAAAACGAATTTTACTGAAAAAATTAATCTTCTAACCACAACCATTCACTAATAAATCAAAAATTAAAATAAGCAAAAGGTGACGCCCACCGAAAATGCTGCTGTGATAACATCGACGTCATTTTCCTCCCGTCCTTGACTGCTTTCAGGGGAGGGGGAAGGGAGTGGAGGGGGGTTCTCGGAAGGTCTGCTCGCACAGATGCTGTCGAAATCGCTCCCATTGGCCGAGTCAGCTGTGTCCCCCCCATTGCGATAAGGCGAAGTAGCTTCGCGGGCTCAGTTGTGATTGGACGAAGTCGATATACGTCAGAGGTTGCACCACACCCACTTTTCTGAAAGGGTTAAAAACATCAGTTTTTCGCCGCTTATAACTCGGGAAATAATTGACGGATCAGAAAACGGAAAAAATACGGGACTTTTTATTTTGCAAACTCTATAAGATTCGGCAATAAAAAAAATATGGTAAACGACCCCATTTGTGCATGCTGCTATGCTATTATAATCTTTTTTAATTCTTAACTTTAGACTAGAATATAATTACTTTTTCTTTTTTAAGCATGATATATAATTCATTTTTGATGTGAATTCACCCCCTTTCACAATCTTCATGGCGGCTTGCAGGGTATTATGTAGATGTAGATGTACTACGACAACATCCAACAAGATACCTTCTCCCAGGTGGCTTCTCCTTCCATCACCCTATTATCTCCTTTTCCTCCAACGAGGAGAACCTTCGGCATGCCCGTAAAAACGGACTTCCATCGCCCCAGGAAAATCCCTATCCCTCCCCCCTTTCCATTTTGCTGCTCGCAAACGTACGTTCGTCCGCGCAAACACTGTCCCGACAACGCGAAGCTAATCCGGCGCCGAGAGCAGCTGGACTTGGCAGCGTGCGATATTTCATCGACACGTTGTGGCTCGCTTCGGCTTTTCGAGGCGTCCGGCGTGTCTCGCGGACTGAAAAAGAAGACACGAAGCCGGGAAATAATTAGAGCTAGCGAGTGAGGATGCATCTCGCATATTTCAAGAGGCTGTCAAAACGCGAGTCTCCTGGAGGCCCTGGATGTGCTTTTGTTCGGAGCATGTTCGCCTTCTTTCCATTACCCACATTTTAGGGAGGGATTTCGAAAGCAGGTGAGAATTGAGAGCCTTATCACTATCTTCTCTCCTGCGTAGCCTACAAGCATGGCCGTATCTACTTGAAGTGTTACGTTAATCTTTCAGTTTTGTGTGTTACCCAAGCATGTTGATAAGTTGCCTCTCAAAATATTATTACTTCCCTATTAGACGTAGCTGATAATTTGACAGGTGAAAACATCCTCTAACAGTCTTGAGAATATGAGACATCTGGAGGTGGGATAAATAATGAGGAAGTAGGGTCTTCATGACTTTCCCTATTGTATATTTGAGATATCTGAGAAGTTTTCACCGTATTTTTTAACTTCTTCCTATATTTATTAATCCATATGGTAAAGATAAAAAATTCTATTGTGAGTTCCAAAAAAATTTAAGCGATCTATAAAACGTATAAGTATGCTAATTATATACATTTTTTCCAAATATAATCCTGGTAATATATGTCAATGCTCAAATTCCACTACACATGAGTTACTTCATTGAAATCACTTCAGTGATCTTAAATCTTTCTAAACTATGCCAAGAGGATCTAGAAACCAAAAAGTATTCTAACATTAGGTGGTGAATCTCAAAATTTTTAACGAGGTAAGAATCAAAATTCTTGAATCAAAGGTGTTTGCAAATCTCACGTGTCAGGTCAACAATTTGCATGTTTTCTGTAATTTTTTTGCTATTATTTCATAATTTTTTCCTCGATAAGCGACATTTCGTTCTGTATCCTCCAGGAAAAATCTCTGGGACAACTAGTACTTGAGAAAAATGTCAATTTGAGAAACTAACTTCCATACGCTGTCGTTATTTACCTACGGCCCGTAAAAATTTCATATTCACGGTAATTATTCACTCCCCATATTGCTCCATCACTGAGAATAAATCCCATACGTTTCGGAGCCTTGAAAAATGAGCCATTGATACGGCGACTGAAGGCCACTCCCTTACGCTCTTAAAAATCGTCCCTCCTCCCACGTGTTCTCAAAACGTGCTGTCTCCGAGGGTCGGCCAGCTTTCGGACCACCACATAATCGTGTTCCCGGTATCGTATGCCATCATTTATCATCTATCGTTATTTTTCTTGATGATTTCCCACCGCCATTCTTCATAATGCCCACCATACCCACACCCGGAACGCATTGGTCTGTGAAATACTATAATAAATAGAGCGAGCATTGAAATCTTTAACCCATTACCCGTTATGTATTTGACGGGCGTTAAACCTTGTGGACCATCGATGATGACTCGTGGCGAGCTCTCTGCTCTCTTCTCCGGCCATTGATTTTCACTCCTTTCCCCAGCGTCGTGATAGCAGTTAATTAATTACCGATCCGACTCGAACGTAACCACAGCTTCGGCTCCCTGAAGTCCCGGCCCGAGCAACATAAAGCGTTCTTCCAAAACAGTTCACTCACCTGTCGTGTCGTGATCGTAAATATCGCTAGGAACATATATATCAGGGTCGTCGTTGGGCGTTTGCCTGGTTCATTTCCAGTGTTCGACTTTCGAACAAGCTACCGAAGCTTCCCTCTTTATTACCGGCTCTTGCGTAGGATGCGGTGAACTCGATTGAGAGAGATATCACGCTCACCGTGGCTGATAGGATAGAGTCCACCGTCTAATCCATAGAGCTCACGCCATAATTAATTCAGTACATTAGCAGCCCCATACACTGATGTAAACTTGTCTTTCCTTCATAGTGAACTTAAATTGTACTAAATTGAGTTATTTTATCGTGATGGAGGAAGGATTATAAAGACCTGGGAAATATTTAGACGTGAAAGTTTGACTTGATAAAAATTCAAGAGTGTTAAAAAAAATGGTTTCGCCCTAATTACCCCTCAACACATTGCCACTTTCATTTTAGCATTAGCAATAGTATAATACAACGTTTCTCTCATTATGAGAGATTAATTTTTAAGCTGGCCTCTTGATAAGAATTATGTAGCATTTGCATTGATCAGGGTTTCAAGCATTCTTATGACTTTTGAGTGAATTATTCACAAGCCTTCATCCGAGTTAGGCTGTCCATATCAGCCGACGTTTCAATGAACGACTCGCCTGTCAATTTCAGAGCAATTAATTTAGGGATGAGTGAGTTTTCATGGAAATCAATGATGAGTAATGTTTTCATGGAAACGTTGGAAACTTGTCATAATTCTTCAAGGAAATAAATTGCATTGAAGATAATGAGCAAGTCGTTCGTACGAAACGACAGCTGAAATGAAAGCCTTACTCAAGTACAGAATCTAGAAGAATTTACTCTAAGGTTACCTGCGCCAGGAATGACAAAAACATTCTTCTTTTCCATGTCCTTCCAGCATACTTTGTACATCTTAGCAGTACGTCGACAGTGACCGCAATTTCCTATCTCAATTATACTTACATGACAACATTCTTCAATGACTCTTCACGAAATATTGTTATTGCTTGTCTCAGACTTAAGCACTGCTTCAGGATGTTGGGAATGTAAGAGTGGGCACCCAACATTCTTCCTCACGCTGAATTCCGACGGACGTGGGGCACGAAGCGTCTGCATTTAGCGGGGGCCGTCACTTCGCCAAGGTGCGGGCAGAACAAAGCCGCTGTTCATCACCTCGAATCGGACATCGCTGAGAGAGAGAGAGAGGAGAGTTAATACCTCGTCTCCCGACCCGCAAGCGGCTCTCAGGCACTTCGGGAGCCGTCAAAGGCGTTTCGTCGGGTGCCAGTGGAATGAATATGGCGAGCGGAAAAATTAAAACGTTAAAGGAAAATCCCCAAGTCTATTCGCGTAATCCCAACTTAGACCTTCATTCCAATGCTGGAAGAATGAAACGTGGATGAGGAGTGGGAAATAAAATGGAAATGAGTAAGGAGGTGGTTAGAGGAAGGAGAAGAAGAGATAACTTTGAAGCAAATGCACCTTGAGTGTCAGGTTTTTTTTTAAGTACTCAGGTCTACTTTATGTCTTCTCTATTCTATTACATCATGAATTAGGGAAATTAGGCAAGTGAAGGAATGAAAGCGATTGCAAAAGAGCAGTTAACTCCAACGTCATTAGAGTACTTTACTCAAATACTACCTCCTTAAATTTAAAATGACACGTCGTTTCAAAAAGTACAGGAAGATCTGCATACGCAACAAAACCTGAAACCAAAAAGACCAAAGGATGGCACATAATTTTCTGTTGCTTCGGAATCTAGGTTTTTCGTGCAAAATATTGTCAAATTCATTTTCAAATCACCTATAAGCGTTTAATGAATAATAACTAATTCCACTAAAATTAATAGTATTCAAGTTAAACGACTCGTTTAGACTTCTATCACTTGGCAATCATCTAGAAAGATAGACCTCCTTTAGGGGAATAAATCCCTAATATATCAAAAGGCAAAAAAAATATATTAAAATGTAAATGGCGCAACCCTTATGAGATCATACGCTGATGGTATTTCAATGCCGTGACAAGTCATCCTCCTTTAATGCCACTACCATTAATTTTTCAAAAAGAGTTGCTACATGCTTTGGGAATCGGGATGCTATGGTTAGTACGGGGTTCCCATTCCGAAGGAACGAGATCAAATCCTGATAGGAGATGAAAACGATTAGTGTTACAATACCCTTTATTTGAGGACAGTTTTGAGACCTCATCAAGTCAACCTGCCCACATTCAGCTGCTCACTATTAGGAAGCTGGTTCCGACGCCGGGTTTCTCATAACACACTCTCCACCCCCTTCCAATCCCATCCTTACTCCTCTCTTCCTGGAGCAAGATGGCATCAAAGGCATGGTATATTTATAACCACCGATTAGAAATCGCGAGAATAGCTCTAACCTTTAAGAAACAATTGACTCATGCTCGTGTCAGTGGACCAGTTCTTTTCTTAGGTACTACAACTTTTAAGGTTCTATCACATCACATCGTAAAATCTAAACTGTGAACAAAACTATTACAGATCTGAAGAAACCGGGATTTATCTAATGAATTAAAAAGAACAAAGAAAAAAATACGCTATTGCACGCAGGTAAGGATTCCCTGGAGCATGCTGCGAGCAGTTTTTGATCCAACGGATAAATATTAACTCTGTACTGAATAATATCTATAAGAAGGCATAGTATTTTGTAACAAATCCTTTTGAACGTACTGAAAGCTATTTTAATGGGTTAGTTAGGAAATTCTTGCGAGCCCTATCTTCAGATGACTTTGAATCTGGCCATTCAAACATTCCTTCCACCAAACTATATCATCAGGGCCAAAAGAAAACATACTATAAGCAAGCGGTAAAAAAATTTGCTTTTCCACTCACAATACACGATTACAACAAATGCAAAATCAAATTATTTAAAAAAAGGACACAAGCCATACTACGTGTTCAATTCCCAAATCTTTTCTTCAATTTTTTCTGCAAAAATTATTTCTTTTCGTCAAATGTTGTTTTCATGGCTGGTGACCTACCACAAAGAGCTTGCGGATTGCAGGGTGACATGCAGATTTAATAATAATAATAAAATGTAATTTTACCGTTCAAGGATTTACATCCGATATGAACATATTTTCATTAGATGTAGGTAAATCATTAGACTAAACTTAAGTCTTAGTCAATGGAACATCAATACCCGAGGCGCGATTCGAACCAGCGACCTTCGAGATTCCATTTTGCCACGTTACTGAACTTCCTACCACGTCCAGCATCTGTGGACTAGGATTCCTTCTTTTCACGTGCTACGGAAATGAGGGTCAGTCGTGGAGGAGGAAGAGGAATGGCTGGAGGGGGGGGGTCGTTGAGTAAAATAATTCTGGGGGCTAAGGATTACTCTCGTCCGTATTGGCCACGCACTGCCGCTCCCGGACAAGGGCACCGCCTGCCCGAGTGGACAGTTTTAGAGTCTCGTGTCCGGAGCCACCGTCCGGCTGTCCGTCCACCGTCCAGCCCGCTTCAGTCGGAAGCCGCGACACCGACGTGACACGCCGATTGGGACAGTCCGCGGTGATGCAAGCGTGGGACACAGCCCGAACCCAGGACGTCAATCATGCGAACCGACGAAACATATATCCACATCGGTCCCATATTTCATTCCTGCTCTTCGGATTCGACTAAATCCCTTTATTCCGCTCCTCCGTACACGTCGTATTCCGCGAGGCCCACTCTCCCCAACCATGGAGGAAGGTGTTGGCACGAGTATTTCTGTCCAGACGGCGGCGAATAACACGGACTTCCGACAGAGGGGTTGGGTCGTCGGGGTGGTAGCGAGGTGGTCAGAGAAAGGCCCGCTAGTTAGCAATGTGTGGAATGGTATTAACGGAGCGGTCGACTCTCGGGGCATGGAGTTTGTGAAAGGGGAGTGCTCGACCACTCCTGCGTGAAGTCTGTTGGGAATGTGTCCGCGGGGACGCAAGATGACATTGAGGAGGGCATAGTGGAATGAATGCCCGACAAATGTCGCCAAATATTTGGTACTTGGTAAAATTGCCATTAATTATATCAGATCAAAATGCAGTACATATTTTTGATGTAACAAAAGATTGCACTTGATACTATAGTAATATGCTTGGATTCTAGGTTCACCAACGGCAATTGTATATCGCACCTTGTAATCTAATTGGTTAATGCTAAGAAAGGAACACCTGAAGTGGTAAATGAAATATTAATTTTGTTTCTTTCCACAGAATTATTTCCTTGGTACGACATGTTTCGACACATCGGTGTCATCATCAGGTACCTGACACCGATGACACCGATGTCGTACCAAGGAAATAAATCTGTGGAAAGAAACAAAGTTAATATTTCATTTACGAATTTCAACTTCCACCTAGTTCAGCCTGATACTATGGATCCTGAAGTAGTATTAGAAATAGTGACCTTTGGGTTACTAGATCTCTGCGTCACCTACCTGGCTACCACTGCTTCATCTACCAACCTAGTATCGCGGCTACCATTAATACATGCAATACAGATACTTCCATCAAGTAATATTTACTGCATCTGTAAATTACCCCTTCTTATCATAATGGTGCGCATTACATGGAAAAAATGCCAAATATTAATTTGGCATATGCAAATATTTTTACCGCGAATCAAGAGAACTTACGATATTTGGAAAACAATGGGGTCGTTTACCATAATTTTTATTGCCGAATCTGATAGAGTTTGTAAAATAAAAGGACCCGTATTTTTCCGTTTTTTGATCCGACAATTATTTCCCGAGTTATAAGCGGCGAAAAACTGATGTTTTTAACACTTTCGGAAAAGTGGGTGTGGTGCAACCCCTGACGTGTATCGACTTCGTCCAATCACAACTGAGCCCGTGAAGCTACTTCGCCTTATCGCAAAGGGGGGACACAGCTGACTCGGCCAATGGGAGCGATTTCGACTGCATCTGTGCGAGCAGACCTTCCGAGAACCCCCCTCCACTCCCTTCCCCCTCCCCTGAAAGCAGTCAAGGACGGGAGGAAAATGACGTCAATGTTATCACAGCAGTATTTTCGGTGGGCGTCACCTTTTGCTTATTTTAATTTTTGATTTATGCGTGAATGGTTGTGGTTAGAAGATTAATTTTTTCAGTAAAATTCGTTTTTCGATTCCATCTAACGATTTCGTGTACAAAATTGCGATTTCGGTTCCGAGTAAACGCTCCCAAGGGGTTAAACGAAATTTTTTTGGGTTTGTTTCCCTTTTATGCATCTTTGGAATGCGGGCAGCCTGAAATCAACCAAGAAATAAAAGGGAAACCGTTCTTAACTAGACGTGCGAAAATCACCTGTCCTTAATGTCGTCAGGTTCAGCTTTAGCAAACCAGTTCACTTCGGGCCTTAATTTTGCGGTTTTATACAAAGTTTTAATATTTTCTCGAGCTTGGCGTAAAACAGCAATAAAAATGGTTATTATATTTCCAAAATGGTAGCACAGTATTTCTGTAAACCATTGAATAATAATAAGACTTTGTTCCACAGCGTCTGCTGGGCGAGATTGAAATATTTCCATTAAAAAATATGTGCTAATTGCTCGACCTTACATTCATTGGTCTCCACCGCGTGATTTTTTAAATATTTTTTTTCTTCACATTTTTGTATTGCGCAATGAGATTACTAAAACACTACCAAAATAAAATGTTGAAGATTAGAGAAAAAGAGATACAAGGTCACCCATGATATATTAAAAAAATAAATATTTTGGGTAACGATGATTTATTCATAAAAATTAAAACGCAACATTTTGCAATACTGTGGGAATATCATCAAATAAAACATCTTGGGTAAATACAAAATAGTGACGTAAAATTACAAACGCTAGTATATACTGTGTTCAATTCAAGTTATTAAAGAGGGCTTGACATATTGAAATTATGTACAAAAACAATCTATCCCCTTTGGATTTAACTTTACATGCTGTAACGTCAGACGTTTATTTTCTTTTCAAAACTCTTTTTTCTTTACAATACAATGTTTCTTGGTGCATTCAGCATCCTCTTTTCCCAAATCCCATTCCTCAACAATCCCCCTTTTCTTCCATCAACAACTCCCCAGCAACCCAGCATCCACAACACAATTCAAATCAAACGTTACAATGTCGTTATTGAGACCATATCAATTAACCGAATGAGCATAAATATACCGCTATTTTCTGCACAAAAATATTAAAAACCGAATGACCAACTTTTAACGGGAGTAAAGCAAAACATTTTTTTACACGTATTACACAGTGTTCCACACCGGATTGGAAGGTAAACACGGTTCATAAGATTCTCAACAAATAATTCTCCAGCACTCGACGATTAAAATTGATCACACGTTGCTGAACAAATTCTCACCCACTTCTTATTGAGAAGGATTGAAACCAACGTACCATTCGATGTGAGCCATTAAGGGAGAGGACGTCTCGTGCGACAGATTGACTCGAGCAGCGGAGACCAATCGGAGACACCTGCCGCCTCATTTGCATATCCCGGCATTCCCGGAACGCTAATTCATCCGATGCGAATCGCGTTAATTTGTTACACGAATAAACCGCAGCTATGCGGGGGGATATGGTCCGCTAATTCCACAGCCATAACACCGCCGCGGCAGGATACGGAAGGGGGAACCTGTTCCTCGGATATGTTTAATCTGGTGGAAGATGCAAGGCGGATGGATGGGGCGGGTTCTATCTGCAGGGGAGAGGGGCGGAAAGGACTGCTGGGGAGTGGGGGATGGGTGAAGAGATGGGCTACGAGCCACGGACGGCTTAGCGTCCATTCTGTTTCGCGCGCATCGAAAACTTGGATATGTCTTGTCGTCCGAGCCCCATCCCACTTGGAGAGAAATTAATATGCCTCCCGACTCACATATTCAACCCTCTCCTTCCTCCCTTTCAAACCCTCCTTTAGTCCTTTCTCCTGGCCGCTCACTACAACGCTCCTATCATTCCTTTTACTTTCGCTTCTCCTCCGGTTGGGTCATCGTTACCTAACACCATGGTCACCATCTCTCCATTACCCGATTAGAGCATGATTGGAGAGATTTGTAAAAGGCAGTAGTAGTAGTATATTTGGGTTTATAGGGTGCGTCGACAACTATGGTCATTTTGCACCACGCACGATCTAATTTATAACAATAAATATGCATAAATATAAATATGTAGAAATATAAATATAGAATAAAAATCAGAGGCAGTATAAAAGGTCCAGTTTATGAAAATAGATTAGATTTTACTCATGAGGTTTATTTCTTTTAAAAATGTAATAACATGGCATAGGCGATCAGTAAAAGGCAGTAACGATAATTGTGCTAGTAACACAAGCTCAGCAGGAGTGGGATTGGGCTAAAGTGGTGGCAAAAGCAATGCCCTGTCTTCCTGAGTGTCCAGGTTCTGGTCCCAACAGTGAAAGAGATTTTTATTGATCATCATCATCAAAGGTCAACAATCCTAGGATTGGTTTGACGCAGCCCTGCACTCGCTTCTTCTATCGGCCAACCTCTTCATATTAACGTTCTTCTACTCTTTCACGTCCTTTACGACCTGTTCTATATAACTCATAGGAGGCCTGCCTTTTCCATTCTTCCCATTCACTTTTCCTTCGACGATTGTCTTCATCAGGCCATTGTGTCTTAAGATGTGGCCAATTAAGTTGAGCCGTCTTCTTCTTATAGTTTTCAGCAGACTTCTCTCCCCCTCTTCTTAGGACTTCTTCATTTGTCACTCGGTCGATCCATTTTATCTTCATCATTCTTCGATAGCACCATATTTCGAATGCTTCCACCATTTTATTCTCCGCTGCTGTCATGGCCCATGCCTCACTGCTGTATAGATACATGATCCAGATATACGTTTTGATGAATTGCTTCCTTACTTCCAATTTGTATTTCCAGCTCTAAGAAGATTCTTCTTTTGATAGAATACCCTCTTTGCCTGGGCTATTCTACTCACTATTTCTTTCTTGCAATGTACATCGTTGGTTACTCGGCTTCCCAGGTAACAGAACTCTTTCACCGCTTCCAGTTTCTTTTTTATTGATGAACCTGAAAATTTCTGTGACTTTGTGAAAATTCATGGTCACTGATAAAATGCGAGTTTCATAATTCTAGCAAATTTACTACGCTACTACCGGTAGTAAATGTTTAACATTACAAATTTTGCATTTTTTCAGTGGAATTTTTGTTGTTGTAACGGTTCCTAATCGAATGCCATGTAGAACTTAGTATAGGGTCGAAGAGCGGCAGTTGGATGGGGCATTAAACCGTGGACCGCTTGGTTACTTTCCTTGAGAGAAGGCTAATTCCAACGGCAAGTTTCACTCCTCTCTTCCATTTCCAATGCGCTAACGTTAATGGAGAAATGAATTTAACGATGGTTTCCTTCACCAGATTCAAAATCAAAACAAATTATCTTATCAAACCAGTTAAGTAGTAGATCATAACTTATAATGGATCGTGGGCCATCAAAATAAATATTTTAGCGGGATTATTCTTGGAAAATCCTTACTCATCAATCAGCTTCATTATCTTCTATCAAATCTATGGAATGGATTTTTTATTCTAATATATTCCATGAATATTCTATAATTTCTAATTTATAATTTCTTAAAGATAAAAATATTTATTTTAGATTCATCAAAATCAAAGATCTGCATAAAAAAACATTTGGATGGATATGATAAACTTTCAAATAAGCGCCTCCTTCCTCTTGATCTTTAATCCCTTATATCTCCGCGTCACTTACAACTCTATTTAAATAGCTTTTTCTCCCTTTTCTAGTCTTACCTTCACATCTTCCTCTTATTAAGTCTTTCAAAACGACTTAGACTCTTATTGCCTGTACCTTGCCCTCGCTGCATCCACCTATGTTTCTCAGTTAACTTCCTCACTTCAAGCAGTATTCCCAGAACTTCGTCTTTTGGCTTGTTTTTCACCGACCTTACCTCCTCCATCTTTCTCCTCACTCGTATAAAAAAATACAGCCAGTCTAATTTAATTCATTTTCCTTTATGTCCAATTCTCCGCACCACGTAAAATGCCACCACCAAGTAGAATTTAATATCAGACTAGTCATCAATATTTTCTTTATCTCCTTACACAAGACTTTTATCAATTAAAGTCACTCCGCACATGTCAAACAAATCTAATTTTTAACCTTTTGTTAACCCGAGGAAACACTTTGCACGCAACTCAACTCCTTTTTCTTGCCATGGTAACCGAATCGTTAGCACCCCAACCTGGTGACTCAAAGATCGTGGATTCCATTCCCTGGATTAAATACTGCATTGTTACAGAATTTAGAGCTCAGCGCCGACCATGGGGGTTCGTAAGTGGTGCGCTAGTCTGACAACCCAAAGGTCGCGCGTTTTAAACATCATCTCAGAAATGGATTTTGTAGAAGTGGAAGTATAACTAGCCATGGTGTACTACATTGACTTACCCAAGCACTTAAGTGCAATTAGTAATAGGTGCTCAAATTCCTTTTGGTTATATATCGTAATGTTCCAAATAAACTGATTCAAAGACTCAACCAAAGACGGACGAAACATCCATGTCATAGAAAGTATTCGAACCCGTGACCTATCGGTTGCCAAGCCAAAGACCATATACTTCGAAAACATGCAGTTTGAAATAGCCAATGCTATATAACCTATGCTGTTAAACAATTGTATTGGTACCCCAACTGCGCTTCAACCCTTACGTCTCTACATCTATCTCAATCTATTTGATACCCTGTAAGCCACCATAAGAGTGTGAGGTAGGATGTGAATTAAATTACTTTTTGGACCTCTCTGTATTACTATCTATCTCTCTTTAATTTAATTTCCATGGTGTAACCTTCAACAGTGAGCTGGTGTTTTTGATATGCTTATAACAACTTCAGAGAACCCGTGCGTTTTAAATGTCTGCAGGAGATTTAATCTTTATATTAAGGCACGATCTGACAGTGATTCCAACCTGATTCATCTATTTATTTAGATACTCTGCGAAACCTATCGTAGCACCTTTCAATAAACCTAGCTTCTCTATGCTGCAGTGTCTGGTTGTGACACGTCCCACCCTTGCCTCACAGTTCCGGAAAGGGCGCGGATTGACACACAAGGACGATCACTATGGGACCTCATTTCGGACCACGACTGAACGAGCAACGGAGTCATTTTAGACAGAGGTAGGAGGGGGAAAGAGAAAGAGAGAGAGAGAGGAAGTAGGTACTAATAATGAATCCCCCTCAACAGATCGGCCGGACCACACACGTTCGCTGCCTGGTATGCGCTCGTGTTAAGTATCGATTGCCCAATGCCCCGACAAAAAAATAAGAAACCGTCCCCACCCACTCTGGGCCATTCATCGCCATCTCCTTAATGGAGGGAAGAGGGCGCCGCCTGAGCCCTTTATTCACTTGTTTACTCACGACCGAGGAGGTGAGAATGGAGGCAGAGGAGGAGATAAGGCCCACAGAAAGATGGCCGGCATCGGACCCTCGGGAAGAAGTGCTTTGTCGCGGCGGGATTTGAGTGGGAGGTTATAAAAATCCCGCACCCTCCTCACCCACGCACCAAGTAGGTCTTCCACTCCCCCTGCAGACCTCCATCAACCCCCTCCTCCACCCAATACGCATTCGTTCATCGGATATGCTCACGTTGGCTAGGCGGGATTGGTTCGTGCCCTCGCTCGAAGCCGGGGGACGTGAGGTGCAGTTGAGGGTGGTTTTGGCTATTTTCCCCAAGCGTCGTGGTAACCGTAGCTCGAGGCTCTGCCAGATTCGGTAATTTATGTCTATTTGTCTTTTATTAAGCGTATGGCATGTGGATATTTAGCATTTAAAGAAGCTGCATAGTTCAAATCACGTTGTTGTAAGAAATATCATTTGCGTATAAATGAGCAGAGTTAATTAAAGGTAGTTCTTGACATAGAGGGCATAAGCAATATTGATAAAATGGTGTGACAGTGTTCCAAGCATTTCCAATGTCATTCTGTATGTTTTGTCTAGGGATGGGTCGGTTCGGTTCTTCGGTTCTCGGTTCCACCGGTTCTTGAGCTTAGAACCGGAACCGAGGCCAAAAATAATCGGTACCGAAATAATTGGCGCGAAAACCAGTTTGAAACCGACTCACACTCCGAAAGTGGAGGCTTCACATTAAAACCTGGTGAAATAGTGTACTTAGATGCTTCAAAGTCGTGAATTATTCTAATTCAGTCCCTGAAGATGATTATTGATTACCTTATCTTACCATTGAGCAATTCAAAGTAAGTGGTAAATTAAGAACCGGAACCGAGAATCGGAACCGAGAACCGAAGTTAAGAACCGAACCGGAACCGAAAAAAATCCCTAGTTTTGTCACTCGGAAAATGCCACTCGGCTATTAGAAGAACTTGACGAGGAAACAGTGGAATCTAGAAGGTTATTCAAAATAGTTACTTGAAAAATTCCGATATAAAAATCCTCAGTCATCAGATAGATAGATAGATTGTAATAGAGGTGGAGTTCCTCACAACGGAGGCCCTGAGGCACTTAGACCCATTGGTCCATTGTGCTAACCACCCTTTGAAGAAGTCACCCATAAAGGCCGATCGCCCTGCTAAAGGCCAACAAGTCCCCGATGGGGATTTCCCTTACCTCCCTGGGTTCCAAAAATGGGGAACCCAGGTACCTGTTTCGAGTCCTCATCACCGCCGGGCACTCGCATAACATGTGGGATGTGGTTTCATCCTCTTCTTCACACCACCTACATCTAGGGGAATCTACGATTCCCAGGAGGTGCAGGTGCCTCATCACCTGGTAGTGCCCCGTGAGGAGTCCCACTACCGTTCGTAGTTGACCCCTGTTTAGTGACAGGAGTCTTTTGGCAAGCCCAGGCCTAGGCTCTTCAATGTGTAGTTTGGCCTGTCTAAGGCCTGGTGCAGCTCGCCAGATCTCAGAATGTCGGGTTAGCCCCCACATTCTAATTTCTGCCATCCCTACCGACGAGGCAATAGGTATGATTGGCTCTGGACCAATCGGATCTCGGTTGGAACCGGCCCTTGCCAGCTCATCAGCCATCTCATTTCCAGATATGCCTGCATGACCAGGCACCCAGAAAAGTTCCACCTTGCCGCATCTGCCTATATCATTGAGTGCCTCACGACACTCCTGCAGCAGCTGTGATTTGCACCATGGTGATGTCAGTGCCTTTAAAGCTGCCTGACTATCCGTGCATATGTGTATCGGTCTGTTAAACATCCCGATTTCCTTAATGGCATACGCGCAGGTCAGAAGTGCATATACCTCTGCCTGGAACACCGTAGCATATTTTCCCAAAGGGATTGAGAGCTTCCTTGGTGTGCTACAATTGTAGACCCCTGCTCCCGCTCTTCCTTCTTTCCTAGAGCCGTCCGTATACCATACCTCGGCCCCAGAATGAAGTTCTTTCCCCTTTCCTCTAGCCCACTGTTCCCTATCCGGGAAGTGGGTTTTGAAGTAGGGGGGTGTTTGGTTGAACCTGGCTATCATTCCATCACTGCCCATCCCGAGAATGGGACTCGACTTCATGAGCTCTGTCCAAACTTGTCTGTGACCATAGGAACTTCCTTTGTCATACCACTGTCCCATACATTTGAGACGATAAGCCGCTGTCTTTGCCTGCACCTCAGCTTCCACATGGAGTGGAGCGAGGTTCAGCAGCGTTTCCAGCGCCAGAGTTGGGGTTGTTCTCATTGCCCCTGAAATGCCCATACAGGCCAATCTTTGAAGGTGGTTCAGTTTGTTCCCAGCAGTTTTGAGCCGGACTCTCTTCCACCAAACTATAGAGCAGTACAAGAAACTAGGTTTAATGACTGCCGTATAAATCCATCTAATGGCTTTTGGCTGAAGTCCCCATGTTTTACCAAGGGTCCTCCTGCACATCCATAAGGAGGCACAAGCTTTCTTTGCCTTGGTCTCCAAATGCTCTCCCCAGTTAAGCTTGGAGTCCAGAATAACCCCAAGATACTTGACCGATGGTGAGGGATATAAAACCTTTCCCTGCAAAGAGGGAGGTCTAAAGCCCTCCATTTTCCTTCTATTGGTAAACAATACAAGCTTAGTTTTCTCCGGATTTACAGTCAGCCCTGTTTCTGCACACCACCCCATTGCCTTATCCAGGGCTTTCTGCATGAGTCCAGAGACAGTATCAAGGTACTTTCCAGTGATGATTATAGCCACATCATCTGCGTACCCTTGAGTGTATGCGCCAGTCCTATTCAATTCTAAAATAAGACTGTCCACTACCATATTCCAGAGGAGTGGAGATAACACTCCTCCCTGAGGGCAGCCTCGAGTCACAGCTACCTTCTTTGAACTGTCTCTCAATACTACTTTTACAGTTCTTTGTTCCAACATGTATCTAATCCAGCTCACAATGTGAGCATGGATACCATGTCTTCCTGCAGCAATGCATATTTGATCGAAGGACGTGTTATTAAATGCTCCCTCGACATCAAGAAATGCCCCCAGTCCGTACATTCCGTGTTCCAGCACTCCCTCAATCCTGCTAACAAGATTGTGGAGCGCTGTCTCCACAGATTTTCCCTTCTGGTAGGCATGTTGATACAGGTGCAGGGGGTGATCCCTTAATGGCCCATCCCTTATGTATCTATCCACTATCTTTTCTAGTGTCTTCAGTAGAAAAGACATCAGACTGATTCCTCGAAAGGAGTCTGCTCTTGTGTAGTCAGTCTTACCTGGTTTAGGTATGAAAACCACCTTGGTGACCCTCCAGGCTTTCGGAACATATCCATAAGCAAGGCAGGAGCGAAATATTCTTACCATTGGAAGGAGGAGCAGATCCTGCCCTTCCTGAAGGAGTGCAGGAAATACCCCATCCTCCCCAGCAGCCTTAAAGGGGCTAAAACTCATGATTGCCCATTTTGTAACTGTGTACGTCACGATGCTGGAGGAAAGTCTCCATTCCGTCCGAGCCGGATGGATGGGATTCCTCCCATGATGCATCTCCCTCAACTCCCTGGAGCCTGGAAAGTGGGTCTCCAGCATTAGCTTTAGTGCTTCCTTGTCGGAAGACGTGAAGTCTCCCGAGGGAAGCAGCAGAGAACCCACTCCCGCTTCTGAGTCTTTCGATAGGATCTTATGAAGTCTTGCCATCTGTGGAACAGTCTCTACGCTCTCACAGAAGCTCCTCCATGAGTCCCTTTTACAGCGCTTGATTGCTGCTTTGTACCTCCGTTGGGCAACCTTAAAGTTTTCCCAATCCCGAGGCATTCTTGTCCTCTTTGCTTTATTAAAGAGTTTCCTAGTCTCTCTGCGGAGACCGTCTAATTCTGCTCCCCACCAGGGTAATTTACACCCTTCCTTCCTGGTCCTTAGGGGGCAGCTGTCTTCGTAGGATGTGATGATGCTTCTCTGTAGATAATCAACAGCAGCATCTACCTCATCCACATTTCTAAACTTGCACTGAGGTGCCCCCTCTAGGGCAGCTCCCAGCCTTTCTCGATATAGTCCCCAATTGGTAGTCCTCGGGTTTCTATATGTTATTTCCCTGTAATTGGATTCTAAAAGAGTGAAGAGTATGTGTCTGTGGTCAGACAAAGTTATCTCCCCTGACACTCTCCACCCATCAATCCTGTGCAGCAGAGAACTGGTGCACAGTGTAATATCTATCACCTCCTGCCTAATGCTATTTGCAAAGGTAGGTTGTGATCCTTTATTGAGTATTTGTAACTCCGTAGACATAAGATACTCCAACAGTGCCTCTCCCCTTCCGTTGGTGCTCCCACTCCCCCACACAATGTGGTGCGAGTTAGCATCACAACCGATCAGAAGATCCCACTTGTTGGTCTTACAGTAACTCACCAGCCTCTCCATCTCATTTGATGGTGGAGGAGCCGGTGCATCGTATGGCAGGTAGGAGGAGCAGATGACCACCCTCTTCCTGTTCTCACCTTCCCCCAGGGTCAGCAGAACTGCTGTCTGATCCCTAGTGGTAAATTCTGATAGATTCAAAGCACTTATCCCATTCACATAGATACAAGATCTAGGCCTATCAACAGTGGTACAGTAATATATTTTTCCGCCTGTCATGCTCAGGCCCCTGACTCTTCCCTGAAAAGCCCAGGGTTCCTGAATCAGAGCTATTTTGACCATACCTTCAGAGAGTATCCTTTGCAGAACCCCTCAGGCAGCCTTACTGTGTTGTAGGTTGGCCTGAAGCACGGCTATGCCAGCCATGGTTCGGCCCCGCCCACATCTTCTTCCTCTCTTGTCTCCTTCTCTTCGAGGGGGTATGGAGCCTTCCCTTAGGCCACTACCCACAGGGGCTCCCGAGTCAGACTCTACCCCCATGGGGGAGACCAGGCTTGGTGCCTCCTTGAAGGTGGGCCCAGAGAGGTTGAAAAGGATGTCGTCCTCCTCTCCCCACGAAGGGTATGAGGGGCAACTGGGATGTGTGGGTCTCCCAGAAGGAACCCCCACAGGCAAGGTTAAGGTAGTAGAGGGTGCGTCCCGACTAGGATCCCCATCGGGGCTCTCCACCGGTATCGCATCCCCCAAGGAAGAAGCGTCCCGACTGGGATCCCCATCGGGGCTCTCCACCGGTATCGCATCCACCAAGAAAGAAGACAGACTACAAGAGTCCATGTGAAGAGTGCGCCTGTCAGCGCCCTCCATAGTTTTGTTTGAGGGTTCCATGTTTGGTCCCACGAGTAGCTAGGGAAATATGGTGTCCGCCCATGCAGAGCCCCGCATGCATGGGTAAGGCTAAATAAAACCGGAGGTCGCCCAGTATCCGGAGTCTCTCTGTTAGTGACTTCTTACCCTCCGCCCCGCAGATGCGGTCACCCTTAGCACAGAGACGCACCATGGTGATGGGAGCTGTTTATTGACCGCCAGGTCTAGATCCGTCATGTTCAGCGATACCAGGGGCACCTCGAGGAGGATGTGGCTCTTCACCACGCATGACGGTCTTGGTGGTCCATAGGCATGTTCTGCCCTTGTCCCTCCCTGGAGTCACTGACCCCTTACCCCCCTCAGTCATCAACTCATATTCCAAAGTTTGAGCCTGACACTGAAGAAACACATCAGCCTGACAAACAGAAGCGACAAACTAAGCCGTCAGGAATCAGCCGTCAGATGGAGAAATTCAAGAATTCGTTTTCCTCTTCATCATGGACGAATAACAAGCAAAGTGTATTTCATTCAAACACATTCTACGTTATTAATTAAAAGTTTTTTTCAGCTAAAGTTACCATCACTCTTACAATTAGTGGTCTAAAAATCCCTCTCACACGCCCCGGTGGTGGCTCGCAGGATAAAATGTAGATGATATAGAAGCACCTTAAAGATGGGACGACAGTTCTTAGGTAAGGAATACAGGTCCCCACTTGAGTACTTTGTGGAGAACACTTCGAGTGCAGTACTCCGACCGTCAGATGGAACGTTAAACTGTGAACTCCTAGGCGCATTTCATTATAAGTAAGCTAGCGATGGCGTCGAATAACCGCACATCCTTCCTCTATTCCCGTAAACTGTATTACCCATATCCAATTACCCGCCTATCGTAAATAGCGCAAATTACCCAGCAGCCACATGAATAACTAATACGTGAAGGTAGGAGTTATGAATAGTAATTAAAAATGGAATATGATTGTAAATGCTAGCGTGTATACGTAGTTCATTCTTTGTATTATTCATTTTCTGTCATACACCCTCAAATTCAATTTCTCGTAGCGGCTTTCAGGTTACTTCATAGGCGTTAATGTCAATTGATCAGATTCAGAGTCAAAATTACAACACTTTTGGCGAAAGACACCAGGGGATGTATAAGTTAATGTCTGACCCAGAGCCAATCCTCTGGATTGCCAAATAATAACTATAAAGTACCTGGGAGTAACATTGAGAATGCCATCTAGAGGACTCTGTGTCCGACCCAACGAACTGGTTAATACGCTTGTGATGTCCTTCATTTGGCGCTACATTAAAGAGGGGAATTCCACTGAAATATATAGAACAAAAGCAGGCATTGAATCCGAGCTCTTAGATTGAGAATCTGAACTTTAAGCAACAAAATCAATCAATTCCCAAGATAACAGTTCTACTACGGTGTAATATGGGTAAAACCCTTAACTTTCAATATAAATTCTTAGCTTAGCTTATGTTATTTTGTTGTAAATTGAAAATACTTAACAGCCTCAATGAGCCTTGGATCACTATCTAGTATTAGCACCTTGCATCACTCAAAGCCACGTTGTGGGATCAAAATAAAACTTGTAAAAAATCCTGGCTATGTAATTTATGCTGCATTCTCCCTTACTTACCATAATGGTCTCATCTATTTTCAATTTGTCATGAACACATCCAGAAAATTTATGACTTGAGACAATCAATTTAGAACGTAGGCATTATGATCATAGGTGTTATTGGGCCCATTCATCTCTCCGGCATCAGTATACCTCCTAACAATCAACGGGAATACCTGGAGATCCGCTGACACGCATGTCAAAACTTGGCACTCCGGAACATTACTTACGCTATAAGCAACCGTAAATAATTGATACGGAAGGGATGACAAGTATAGGTGCTCAAAGGATCCAGCCCATTCATATCTCCTAGAAGGAAATATATATTCTCTTTTTTGAAGGGAATCATTATTTACGTATTCCTAGGAAGAAAAAATGTCTGTTTTCACGAATATAACCGAGTAACCCGTTTCTAACCTCGTTTTTTCCATTTGGACTCATTATTTTCCTTTGCACAATTTAGAGACCAATGGAAACATGTAGACGCTGTTAAAATTTCTTCTGCTCTTAAAAATTAGATTCCTTCCCATCATACACTTTGCTAGCACCACCAGTGTATAATTATCCTACATTTTATTTTAGTTGCCATCATCTATTTTTCTCGCATGTCCAGTAGCAATAAGTAAGGCATCAGTGGATAAAATACTTCTTTGCTAACGTTACTCCAAACACTAATCGTATGTTTATAATTAAAGTCAAAAGAAAAATCTTGTAGGCAATAGCGTAACGAAACAAGAACATTGACACCATGAAGGCTTTGTAAATAAGCAACGAGGAAGATAAAATTACTGTCGGCAGGAGCCATGTATGCTGCTTACACCTGTAAAAATCATCAACCAACAATATTTTTATTTTGGGGTGGATTTCTCAACAATTTACTTCGATATATTCGTTCCTTCTTGTGTGCTGCACCGTATTCCGTTTGCTGGATGATATGTTAAACAGTGTACAGCTTGGAAAAATTAAGGAAATCAGGTTATAGCCGATAGAGGGTTTTACTCAACTCTTCTTCTCTGCACAGATAAATTCCTACCTCTAATCAATTACCCTATCAACTATCGTAATAGGTTCCTATTTTCTACGCAGTTGGTTACCTTCCACTAAGAACTACTGTGGAATTATTTAAGCAAAAAAAAAACAGAAATGAATAATGTCATAATAATAAGAAAATTTGCTTCGCTCCCAATGCAATAAATTATGGCTCTTAAAAAGCAAGCATTTTAATCAAGAATCATTAAACTGTCACTTTTTCTTAGAAAAGAATTAACATTATGACTTGGACTTCCAATGTAAGTTTCTTTTTACGTTGGTTGCCCTTCCTATTTAAGTATAAATACAGTCTCTCGTGCTAAATTTTCCATGCCTGTGTTTTACTATTAGGTACAGATTTTCGTGCCTTTTTGATAGAATATGTGCGGACAAGCTGCTTGCCTACACTGTGAAAAACTTTAACAGAAAACGTATAAATAAAATATTTTTATTTTCGATCCGTCAATTAGTTCTCGAGTTATAAGCGGCGAAAAACTGATGTTTTTAACCCTCTCGGAAAAGTGGGCGTGCAAAGGATCTTGATAAAGATAACTTGTACGTCATTCACTTCGTCCAATAACAACCGAGACCGAGAAGTTCGTTCGCCTTATCACAATGGGGGACACAAAACTGACTCTGCCAATGGAATGGGTTGCGACAGGATGTCTTCAGGTAGACCTCTCCTCCCTTCCCGTTCTTCCTCAACACAGTCGAGGACGGGAGGTTGATGATGTAGTAATCTTTAACGCAGCTCCTTCGCTGGGCGTCGCCTTTTGCTTATTTTTATTTATGTGCGAATGGCTCTGGTTAGAATACTATTTTTTTCACTAAAAAGTAATTTTCCGTTTCCATTTCGATTTCGTGTACCAAATAGTGATTTCGGTACTGAGTAAACGCCCCCATTTGGGATGTGCACGTAGAATATTGGCTATACTTATAACCATTTGTTGTGATAACTTTGCTGGAGTCGTAAACTTACTAATAAAACTGAGATAAGAATCATTGCCAGGCAATGCTTTTTAACTATGCCATGGCTGGAGTCATGAAATCACAATAGGTCGGAGTAGAGTATGTGCCATTATTACACAGGTCAATATTACGACAACTGAGACAGGACTGGACAGATATGAACCACTTCTGGAGCAACACATTTTTTACATTTAACATGTTCTTCTGTATTTTTTCGGGAGTCCTATCTCTCATCGTTCATTCAAAAATAACGGTTTTTCTCCTCCCTTTACCCCGCTAACATGGTATAATACACTATCTAGTTTTTTAATAAATATCCTCGCCACTATAACCCGTTCTGCTAACACGTTTGGCCTCCTAATTACTTCATAATCACTTTTCATTTTCGGAAAATTGGATGCCTGATAACATCAAACACTACCTATGGACACTAAATTTAGAGTAGATTGTCATCTATTTGATAATGGAGCAGACCTGCAAAGCATCATTCTGCCTACCACTAAGTCATAATTCTTTTACCAGTTCAAAATATAAAACTGGATGATGCACCTCAAAACATAAAACTGGATGATGTCGTCGTAAAAACTATATTGTTTAAGTGATTTTCAGTATTTTAAACTATTCTGTTCGAAAGAACTGTGCACAGCATGTTCTGAGTACGCAATCAACAAGTAATCGTCCGTAAAACAGAATACGCACGCTAGAGAAAGCCAACTTACCACTTGAGGATTGCAAAACAACTATGAAAGTGTCCAAAAGGACTTTAAATGCGCATCAGGCTGGCGTTAACTGAAGAACACGGCTAAGGGTACAATAAAAAACACCAAACGTAGACATTATTGAGGGTGGCTGCGATTGTTTACGGCTGTGCTTACATTCCAACACTTCGGCGTAACAACGCGTTAGGAAAACCTATAATATTCCTATGATGTCGGAAGAGACTCCTGCGCTCTACCCCACGTCAGGCGTGAGGAACGTCTTTGAAGCATTACGAGTGAAGTAGGGGAGAGGGTGAATAAAGATGCACGGCGTATTGAGGCGACGATTAAGGAAATCCTTGAACTGTACCGATTGGGGTTAGGAATAGGTTTTTTTTTCTCTCCGGAGTTTACAGTTTTGGAAAAAAACGGCCATAAAGTTCAACTGTAACCATATACTTTCACTATTCTTACATAATTTTGGTTTTATTTTATAGCACTAATTTCAATGGATGTTGTGGTAAAAGTGCCCAGGAAAATTCCAAAGTATTCAATTTGAAATGAATTATAAAATAGTAAGTACGAAAGTTTGGCGACATACTTTTTTTCGACTCGGGAATTCCATTCCTCGTTAAAGTTGACATTGTTGGCTAATTTCAACGTACCTGTGGAGCAAGCTGATGCCATGATTTATGTGCATTACTTGCGACATTATGCCTTTATGGTCTATATATCGCCAAGGGTATTGATAACTGTCACCATTTTTACCGGGAATCGTTTTTTCATTCAAGCATCATACGATGTAATGCTGTATAGATGCATACAAAGATTTTTTGGTTCACCTGTGTGTAACTACATTTTTATTTATTCAAATGTTCAGTAACTCCGACCAATTGCATTTCTCTGTCCATTCTACCCAAGCTGGTAGAACACTATCAATTAAAGCAAAAGTAAAAGGGGAACTATGCTCTATATCAAAAAGTTTTTTTTCGTGAAATGAAGAATAATAATAATCATTCATTTACTTTAATGTGTGTTTTCAACTCTCCCATCACGAAGGATAGTGTTTTTCAGCAATTAGGGGTTCATCCATGCATTACACGAAGCTGATTATCCCATTCTCTTCGCCTAGAGCGATTCGTAACATTCTCTAAGCCCCTCCCCATAAAGTATGTAAAACTGTCAATAAATCCTTCTTATTGTTAAATGATATAAAAGATATTCTTTGAAAACCTATATATTTACCAATGCGATTATTTATTCGGAAATAATTTTGTGTGTCATCAATTCTATTTTAAGAAAGACGGATCTTTTAGTGCATTGCATCATTCCCCTAACATAAAGGAAGGATGACTTTTCATTCCTCCCTATCGAATAAATATTTTCACGGTTGGCCTAGCCATAGAGGTTTAAATGTCCCGGGGCAGTAATATACTAGCGTAAGTATGACAATGAAACCAGAATAGGGGTGCTTGGGAAAGATTGATCCACACTTCCACGGAACAAAACATTTCATGTATGGCATTATATGAATAATGTATGAGTATTTAAAATATAAATAACCATGAATTTCATCAAAGCAGCATCTGGTATTCTCCTTACAACTATTAAAGGGAGGTATTTATGAATTTGATACTCCTGGGAGTTCATTTCATTCCTAAAATCTGGTTTGAATGTAACATACTGAAACTATACATTTTGCCCTATTTTTGCTTGTTTGCGCCCTTTCCTTTGTTTATTTGATGAATTTTAAATATGCATTCCATCATTTATTTTATTCCTCTCACTTTCCCCGAGTGCAAAAACAACTTTATCCGTAAGTGTTGAAAGTACCAAGCTCTCCGTACTGACCATGATGGCTGACGTTTCTATTCAAAGCAGCCTTGATGCCTCCTGGTTGGTTATTCAGGGGAGGCGACCGACAGCTGAGCTCATTCGGGCCATTTAGGATAGTAGGATTAGGATTTGGGTAATTGGGTAATGGTTGGAGTTTCCAGGGAACGGAGGAAGGGTGGAGGGAAACCCGGCGTCGGCATTAGCCTACTCTTAACGAAAGAAGCCAAGGGGACCACGGCTTAACGTCCCATCCGACGGAGGGAGAACTGAACTTGAAATGCCCTCCACGAGGCACTCAAGTGGGGACCGATTTTCCACTGAAAAATCAGCCACTGCCGGGAATTGAACCCAGGCCCTCTGGATGGTAGGTCAGTATTTTAGTGATGCCTCCTCCATTACAATCTAAATACATAGGACCTGGCCTCTCCTCCCTCTTTACCGTTCGGTAATTTATAGACGGCAAGAAAGGGAATGGCTCCCCCTTAAACGTCCTATTACGCACAATCATGGATGGCCGAGAAGTGTGAAGTTGCAATGGCAAGTTTCACATAAAGTGGAAGAGCGTCGACCTTTCAAGCAAACATAAAAAATATGCAATAAGGACGCGGCAAAATATAATAAATGCGTGGACATATACCATGCAGAAGTGGGACTGTGGACCCCCCTACGGAGTAATTAGACGGGGTAGGGGTCGGGTTAGTGCATTGATTAGAGTAATGGTCTCTCACCTAGAGGGCCCAGGTTCAATTCCTGGTAGTTGATATTTTTTATTTATTTTGTTTAATTATCATATTTCATACCGGCCTCTACTTGAGTGCTTTGTGGAGAGCATTCGAGTTCAGTACTCCGTCCGTTGGATAAGACGTATGGCGTGGTCCCCTTGGCGTCATGTCCTGAAAGTGGGCTCAGGCCGACGCCAGGTTTCTCTCTGCCTCAAGAGGTTTTCTTGGGTTGTCCACTGGGTAAGGGCGTCCATTTCGGCCGACGTTTCGATCCTCGACTCGAGGGTTATCGACAGGGCGAGAAGATGAACTAGCCCTGAAGATGACTCTCCAGTTGAGGATAGAAACGTCGGAAAAAACGGACCACCTTACCCGGTGGACAACCCAAGAAAACTTCTTGAAGCAGGGAGAAACAGGTCATCTACAGGGCGAGAAGATGAACTAGCCCTGAAGATGACCCTTGAGTCGAGGATCAAAACGTCAGCCGAAATGGACCACCTTACCCGGTGGACAACCCGAGAAAACTTCTTGAAGCAGATACGCCGGGAAAGGACCAATTCCTATTCCTCTCTACTCTTCCCTATCTTTTTATTCCTATATCCGTTCATTTTCATCCAGTCTAAAGCGCCCGAAAGTGAGGGTACAGGCTTGATAGATATAGAGGATGGGGGGGTGCAAGGGGATGGTGATGGGAGGAAAGGGAGGGTGGATGTTCCGTGACGTGGGTGGCCCGCGGTGGGTGAGGGTTGTGGGGGGAGGTTACCACGGAGCTCTCCCTTGCGGTGGTGCGTGCCTGCGAGCGCCAGTGCGAACACGCGTGCCTGAGGGAGACGCCCGCCTTGAGGAAGGATTGATAGAGGGCCTCGGTTGGCGGAGAGCCTGTCGTCGCCGAGTTGTCCGTGACGGAGCCAAGGGGTTATGTGATGATGGCGAAAAGGGAAAGGATGGCAGAAGATTTGTATGCGCAGGAATCAGGTTGGTGAGTGGGTAGAGCATGCTTTCCGTTTCCAAAGGCAAGGGTTCGAATCCCGGCGATGACAGATATTTTTCTGCGATGTACCGGTCCCTAATTAACTGTTTTTTTTGTGATTTAGCATGTTTTTTTGACATTTACATGCTTTCTCTCCACCTTTTCCTCGGTCTTCCAATTCCTCTTTCCCCATGTAAAAAAATGATCCCTGCACACCCTTACCTTCTATCCTAGTTCATCCTGAACCAATGCATATTCCATTCCATTATTTTGTTTATCACCCATTCTCAAATCGCTTCTTTTTCACTATCCTCTCATATATTTTTACCCCTCTAAAGCCAATACGCTCCGTTAATTGAGATAAGTGATTGGAAGGATTAAATAAAATTTGAAGATCGGTTTTTCCCTTTACTTGGATAAATAAAAAAATACGATAACGGGCGTGCGCATGCTATGAAGATCTGTGTCCAAAATTTTTCTATGGTGGCTGGAGAACTGATCAGTCAGCCTGTAGGCAGTAGTTTGATTCCTGGCAGAGGCGAAATTATTTTGTTTTACCACCGAAAACTTTGGTCCATTGTTCTTCTAGACAGGCTTTGAATGTAAAATAAGGTCTTATATTTGAGTTAACCACCTTAAATAATTTAATTTCTGACTAAAATAAATTCTAGCCAAGGGATCAGCGTGTTAACATCTCATACGACCGGCAGTGTAGTGAACTTCTCTCCACACAGTACACGAGTAGGGACTGTTATGATACTGAAGAGTACATGCAACGACGAGATTCGAACCAGAAACTCCGCAATGGAAATCCAGTACCCCACAACCAGACCGAACTGGTCCAAACGGCCTGCGGGCTGGACCAAAAGTGCGGATTTCTCGCATGATACCGCGTTCGCGAGTCTTCCACCCGGTCGACGACGGGTCGCTCGTGCTGAAGCGGAGGGAGGAAGCGTGTGGGTGGAGAGGAAGAGAGAAAGGGTGGCGGAGGAATGAAAAAGTGTAAGGGGGAGGCGAGGGGGAGGGTGTTGTCGTGAAAACATGGACGCGGTCACCCTCCCTTGATGGTAATGGAGACGCCACGTGGGTTCTGCGGCGAGGGAGGGAGTCGGCGGTCTAAGGGGTTGGGTTCCCTCCCCGAGGAGGAGTGGGGAAGGGAGATAAGACTCTCTCTCTCTCACTCACTCAAAACGTCCGCGTCGTCCACCCCACACCCCAGTCCCACGGACCCGTGTGGGAGGGAGCGGGAGGTGGGATGGGAGGGGTTGGTCCAGAGGGAGGGATGAGGGCCGTTGTCCGCGCGGGGGGGAAGAGGGCTCGGAGAAGATGGAGTGGCCGTTTTAGAGGGAGTGAAAGCTCGATCAAGGTGGGGTGTGGGCTGAGGAGAGAGGACCAAGGGGAGGGGAAGTGGGATGGGGGTTGTGGCGGATGAAACGAGGAGAACAGAAAGAAATGGGAGCGTTTTTATTGTCCCCCAACGGAAAAACCACCTTCAGGTATGGTAGGAAATAAAATATTTATTACTTTCTCTCGATAAAATATTATTGATTCTGTTTCAACTAACCTCCATCGTATCTTCCGTGAAAAACACAAATTATGACCAACAAACAAAAATTATTCTGTTAATGAGAACAACTTTGTATCTTTTCTATGAAAAACAGAATCTTTCTCGTGAAAAAATCGTCATTTCGTTCTTTGGTGAGGAAAGGATATTTCTACGAATACAGCTTCGGAATATGTTTGCTTTTGACGGACAATTTAGGCTACTTGTATGACAGGCTAATCGAGGATAAGTAGGTGATAGTTTAGAGGCACTAATCTTTTCTTAGAACGAGGGAAGGGTGGAGTGATACCCGACTATGGTGTAGCCTACAGTTAACAAAAGCAACCAAGAAGACCGTGGCTTAATGTCAACAACAACACTGAAGCCAGTATACTACCCAAATAAATATGCCTCTTTCAGGAATCGAACTTTGTCTCAACGTATGAGGAAGCTAGCTCCATAGTATCGAACCTAATCAGTCCTTCCAACGCTAAGCATTAACAATTGTATCACAAATTGGCTTCGCTAGGTGGGTAGACCACTGGAGTACTCTCAGGAGATCTTAGGTTTAAATCCGGGAGAGGCCTTTCGATGTGACTTGCTTCACTCAAGCTGTCATACTTTCGGGAAACCACATCCTTCTAGGAAACCCAGTGTGGCTCAGGGTAACTTCCCCTAACCTTAATGTGCGAATGAGGCTTATCAATCGCAATTAAATATTATAATGCAAATTATATAAAGTTTTCATCAGACAAAATGATCAATAATCAATGAAATCAAAGAAGCACAGGAAACGCAAATCGTAACCTGGGGATTCATTGTACTTTTTAAATGTATGCGCTAAGAAATTTTGCCTGAAAGTACTAGTTTGCATAAGACAAAATTATTTTTGAAAGAGGAAAGTTGGCGTTTGAAATAAAGCTACGATGCTTACAGGACGAGGATTATTTACATTCTCCAACAGAGGTGCTTTAATAACTTACCAGGAGAGTGATATCTTTGGTAAACAATCTCACATAAACAAGATCAATACCAGCTTAGTTTGAGTCAAATATAGCAGTGTTTACGTTGGGGACATAATCAGGGTTTTTTTCTGAAAGCAGTATCAAACCAAAAAAATTTCCAGAAATCAATAACTGAAAATATACTGGCAATAAATGAAAGAACAAACTATTTTTCTAACAAAGAGTTCCAAATTAGAAGAGAATGGAAACAAATGCTTGAGAAATTAACGCTACAATTTGCAAGGAAGGTTTCAAAATAGCACAGCCACATAATAAAACTGAAAATCGTAACTTATTTTTAGCCAGGACATTTCTTCTTCTGCAGAATTCTTAACAGAGACTACCGAGATAAATAATACAGAATAAACTTTAGCATAAGTATTCTCTGAAATCTTGAAAGGAAAAGGTAGGAACAGAAATAGAATATTGAATTGAAACTTATGTCAAGAAATTTATCTTCATATAAATAATCTACATAAATATATTATTAATAAAAAAGTATTTTTATGCAATTTAAGATAAGTTTTTGGCGCAAAATATTTATAAAAATTATTGAGGAAAACAATACCTACCTAATCAATTACGCTACATAAACGAACGAGGTGTCGGATACTTAGTAAAATGGCTTTATGAAACATAGTTGTTTCATTAAATAGTGAAAGTACTTCATTATCCTGTGTTTTTCAATGAATTTTTCGTGATTTTCTCGCAAAGCATGTATGGATAATTAGATGGAGGAAACTGTTTTTAAGGGGAGGGTCAATGCAAAATTCAGCGTCAATATTACCCATATCTAAGGCGCCTAGGGTTTACTATTCAACGGAGAATATGACGGAGTACTGAACTTAAATTTCTCACCACACACCCCTGAAAAATCACTGCTAATGACTTTGCGATACCTGTAATGTTTTTTTAAGTTACACCACTGTAACTCTGGATTTATGGGTTAAAATGTAAACAGCGCAAAGGATGACTTCCTTCAATGCTTCTTCAGGCAAAGTTCTCACACAGGTTAAATCGAGAAAACCCTTTCGTGGCAAAGTTCATGTAATACCTTGTATTAAACAATGAGTATGTAATATATCGTGGGGGAGATAAGATTTCATCCTCTCAGCTCATATTTCAATCACTCTTCTCAATGATGACATAATTTCGTGAAGTTCATTGTTGCTCTTAGTTTCTTGTCAGTAGTGCATGTTTGTTGATCTTCACCCCCTGCCACACATCCTCGCGAAGGTATTGATGTAGGGCATAGGGTATTGATGTAGATGAGATACAATGGAGTTCATGAGGAACATAATATCGGACCCTACTTAATAGCCTTAGAGATTTGATTTGAATATACTACGGGGACTAAGTGTAGAGATAATGCAAAAACATAATCCTGCTGACATTATCATGATAACAAGATCCTTTAGTTTAAGATGCCTTCAGTTTTACGACTGTATTGTCAGATTTGTTGCGCGATGAACTATTGACCTATTTTATCGTCATCCCAGAAAGTCCAGATCAAACGTTTTAGAATCGTTAGTCGCACAACCTTAGAGCTCAAGTTTTTCACAATTTGGAAGATTATATGCAAGTACCTATTCTTCCAAGTCAATCCAGTCGATATTGGCATGAGAACGAGGTCACTGAATCTCCCTTAAGTCTTACGACTTTTCTGTCACATTTGTAACACGATTAACTCTTATCATGCTGTATTAGATCGTTCAGATGACATTATCTTAGAATTATTTGCCGTGCAACCTAAGAGATCACACTTTTCAGTGTAATAATTTGGAAGATAAGGTTCAAGCCAGCGACCAGACTTATGTATAGCCAAGGGCTGTTATTATCACTCCGGAAACGCAATTCTCCAGCATCCCATTCCTTTGGACCAGGACCATAAGGCGACAGCATAGTCCTTTCGTCTCACACACATTATCCCTCCCCCACCTCCTCCCACCCTCATATTTTCCCACCCCCTCAACCCTTTTGGGTACTCCCACCGCTTCTCCTTCCCACACTTATTCATGCCTCTCACCCATTGACACAGCCCTCGGGGAAAATTACTCCCTCCTCCGCCCCCCCAACCCTCGCATCTCACGCGGGTCGCCTCCGCCACAATGGAGACCGTGCCCTCGACCCCTCGAGAGCCCCCTTGATTGGCCTCCCCTCTCGCGGCCAACGCCTTAACAAATGCAGCGGAAACACTCCCATTTGGGAAAGGTCCGCACTCAGGATGACGATTTTGAATCGAAAGAGACGACAGGCGGGAATTGATGTATTTAGAGGCGAGAGTGTACCTCTTTGAGAGAGAGGCGTGAGTCTCTATTATGATCTATGCTGCTTATTTCAGGAAGATTACTGTACATTGGGATGTGGTATGATAAATTCTGAGTAATAATTTTGCATTTAACTCCCCAAGCTAAGTGGAAAAAAATATATCGTTGCTAGGGTCACAGCAGTAAGGTGAAATTAGAAATATAGCTCAGTCATTGACTCCATGGAAATTAAATATGAATAAAATCTCGCACGTTATCTGTGAATTCAAACTAATAGAATATGCTATGGAATATACCTACTGCCTTCATGAAGAGTGTCTCTACGAACTCAGATGAGGTACATGTATTTTCTAACACTCGCAATAAATATCTAAAAAATTAGTGTTTTAGTTTTTAACAAGTAAACCAACCAGGGATATCAAAATCTCCGTGTTTTACGATACAAAATACTCTAATATAATTAAAACCGAATTGTCTGTTGCATTATTGTTTATTAATAGATCAGTTAATTGCTTAACATTTTTTTTGTCGTTGCGAGAATTAAGCGGATCATTCTACAAAATTCTGCTCTCTACAATGAAAATTATTTTATCAATGTTGGACTACTTAATGTTCGGTATACTCTCACGTTAAGTCTGGACAATACATACACCTCGAGGGTTTGTGGTAGTGACATAAGAAGCCTAATTAACATCAAAGTTCTCTCAATAGAGACTGCAAATTAGCTTAAAAATGACGAAATGGTCCTACGTAAAAATGAATCAATCTACAACACGCGAAAAGAAGGTGAGTAGCTTAAAAGATAATGTAGGAATGTGCATCGTCTATTCATCATAGGAATTTAAGTTCCCGAGTAAATACATGGGTACCTGAAGTATGTATACTCACTGTACAAATGCAATTACTCATTTGTACAAGTATATGAATATCTTGATGAGTGCAAGAGTATCAGATCGTATTCCCTAAACAATTCTCTTGAAAAATGCTTGAGCGTCTGGATGAATATCGCTGTTTACATTTAACCTCATTAAGACCCTACTCTGGTTCTCATACATTTTTATCACCAACGCCTGTGCCTTAAGTCGTAATTCTGAACAAACCAATTGAATGCCAAGTTATTTTTTATTAGGCCATTCGGTAGTCACCTAAACACTTACTCTTTGGGATTCAGATAATCATACGCATTCAACTAGACATTTGAGCATTGGCGGAGGGAAGCTGTTTATTCTTTATTCATTAAGGCAGTGATCCTTAACCATTTTCTTACCAAACGTCCAACGCAACAGCAGACATTTTAACTGCACACTTTGGTAAAACCTTTTTTTTTAAACCTGAATAATTTCTTCTACATTATATGAAAGAGTCTACCAAGATATTTAAATCAGACAAGTCGTTTTCTGTATTATGTACACGAAATAAACCAAATATCGATTATAAGTACATATCATCATCATCAGTATTTCAATCCTAGGATTTATTAACTGCAGCCCTCCATTCTATCAATTTCAGTGTTGATTTCCTCACGCCCTGGTATGTTTTCTCTTTCATGTCCTTCTTTATTTGCCCTATATATTTGTCCCTTGGTCTTCCTCGCGTGACCTTCCTATCAATCTTCTCTTCTATTATATTTCTAACTAATTCATTGTGCCTTAAGGTATGTCCAATTCATTTGGTTCTTCCTTGCCTTAGAGTTTTCCATATTGTCCTTTCTCCATCTACTCTACTGTACACCATTTCGTTCCTCACTTTATCTGTCCATTGAATCTTCAACATTCTCCTCCAGCACCATGTTTCAAAGGCTTCAATTCTTCGTTGGTCTGCTTTCCCGATGTTCCATGTCTCTGATCCATAGAGTGCCACGCTCCGTACGGATGTTTTGATGAACTGCTTCCTTGTTTGCAGCCGTAGGTTCTTAGAGCACAGTAGTTGTCTCTCCATCATAAACGCCTCCTTAGCTTGTGATATTCTTCGCTTGATGTCCTTAAGTACATACATTATCTTTTTTAATTGGTGATATTTGAGATTTTATATCGTACTCATTTACTAAATTCCCAAATTCAAGAGGAAAAAATAAGATTAAATCTATGGAAAATTTATTAAGAGGAATGATCGACAGGGGAAAAAGGGAGACACTCGGAACTGTAGTATTTCGGTATAATTATCACAAATGGCACTAAGCCGTTAAATGTTTCACGGCACAGTATTTAGCACATCGGTAGGGAAGCACTGCATTAGAGTACTCGTGTAATTATCAAGATTTTCATGTGCTTATGAAGATACATATGCCTTCGTCAGGTACTCATGCATTAACTCGAGTAGTTACTCAAATAGGTACCTAAGAACGGATACACATGCCTCGTATAATGGCAATGGAAATTACTTAGTATCTCGTAAAGAAAACGGATAAAAAATTCAAATTCTCTCATATTTGAGCACTGCGAAACTTACTAAATCATCTCAATGCTCCGGAGCGCGTTCAACCCACTAAATCAACCTCGATATGGAGTCGCGGAACGATATCCGCTCACGCCTACCCTTGTCGGAATCCACCATCGTGGCCACACCGGCGATCTTCGCGTTAATTTACTGCAGGAATGGTGTAGAGAGAGAGAGAGATGGCGGAAAAAAAAGATAAGAGAGGAAAAAAAAGACGCAGGAGTGCTCGCCTGGCTTTCGCGGCCCGGAAATTTATTCACCCCTCGTCCACGACAATGCCGGAGATCTTCCCTGCCCCCTCCCCCTGTAATGAGAAAGTTGACCCGGGAGGGAGAGGCGTCAGCGGCCGTCCCCTGTGATTTCGCCTGGGCGCGCCGTAACATTTAAGGCCGGCGTCGCCGCTCTTCCCAGTCGGCAGCGACGCCCATTACCGCGTCCTGACGCTCTCCTCCCCCCCACTTGGGGCGTCAAACGCACCACCGTTCTCCTCCCGCCCGTCCGGTTATTTATTCAAATGCCGCCCGCGGCCGCCCGGTCAAATGTGGGAGGGCGGGAGGGGGTTGAGGAAATTATAACGCGTTTATATAAATTTCTCTAGGGTCGCGGTCTACCGGAGGATGGATGGGTCGTGGGAAAGAGCTCGCGACCCCGCGACCAATTATGGGTCATCATCCTCCCCTCCCTCCCCAGTGCATTGTGGGGTGGGGAAGTAGGTGGAAAAGTTGGGACGCCGCGGATGTAAAGGAGGGATCGTCCGATGTATGAGAGAAAGGGGTGCGAGTATCTTCACCCCTATCCTCTCACCCCTCTCTGTCCCAAAACACTCGACCGAACGGAACACTTCCGAGAAGACCACACCCTGATTCGCTTCGCCCATTTCGACTCCACCATCTCCTGCCATCCACCCGTAAACATATCTCTCCTACACATTCGTTCCTGAGCTGAAACACGTACACGCTTTGTTTCTGGGTGGTAAATTAGGGTTTCGGCTGCCCAACGACTGGGGCCAAGTCGATGTAGTGTCTGCAGAGTACTGGTCTCTCATCCAGACCGTCGGGATTTGAGCCCCGGCTCGGGTCCAAATTCAAGCGTTCCTAAGCTTCTTCCTTTAGCAGGGTACTAATGCCGAAACCAAGTTTCTCACCACCCTTCCTCCTCCTTACCCTTTTATTTCCATTCTCTCACCTTTCCTCGTGATCTGAAGCGACATAAAGTGCGGGTACAGACTTGAAGACCATAGATGAGATGATGGTCAAACAGCTGAGGCAATTACACACCGTATTAATTAACCTAATCTACTTACATCTGCAAATATAAGCGTAGAATTGAGGAAACAATTCATCAGGACGTACATTTGGAGCATGTTTCTTCACGGCCGTGAGTCCTGGACGATGACATCGGCGGAGAAGAAAAGGGTGGAACCATTTGAAATGTGGTGCTACAGAAGAATGATGAACAGAAAATAGATCGACCGAGTGACAAACGAAAAAATCCTAAGAAGGGTGGGAGAAAAGCGAAGTGTGCTGAAAACTCTTAAGAAGAAGACGGGACAACCTAATTGGTAATATTCTAAAACACGATGGCCTGATGAAGGCAATCGTCGAGGGAAAAGTGAACGGGAAAAACGGCAAAATAAGCCATCGTATGCGATGCATAGAACAGGTCGTGAAGGCTATGAAAAAGAGGAATTATGTTATTATGAATAGGTTGGCCGATAGAAGAATCGAGTGGAGGGCTTCGCCAAACCAACCCTAGGATTGTTGACCGACGATGATGATGATCAATTAGGTAACCTATTTCTTAAGTTTTAATCATGAACTAACGCAATGCTGATGACCAAAGGCGGTTAAAATCAGATAAACTAGGCAGTCTTTCTTTCAGGTAGTAGAGTTTGCATACTCTCCAGAGTAAACAAGGCATAAGAACACGTTAACTTTATTATCTCGGGCGGATTTTGTCCAACGATGAGCAGAAAGGAAGCAAACCAAGAAATAACATTTTTTTAGGGGAATGGACTTATTCTATGATTACAACGGAAATAAAGAATCTTTCGGCCTTCTCCCTATGTAGCATTTAAAACATTCTTAATCTTTTATTCACACATCATTTTGGCGAAACACTCGTATCGAGTGATGGGAAAAACCCTGCACTACGAGGCATATACAGTTCCCTGAATAAATTTCGCTGTATTGATGATTCAGAGTATAAAACAATGAACTTTCACCTAAGAATGTAGTATAAACAATGATTAAAGTTAAGGAAGATAAACTTGAATATGATGAGGAAAATAAAAATTTTTGAGTGGAGAAACGAACGCTGGACGAAGCCAACATGATATTAGCAGCCTAGGTTATACATGCATGCAGATGCCATGAGATTGATTCTGAAAGATATAGTGAACCTTGATTTGCGATTGTATTATTAACATACTAGTTAGATTTCAAGCCTTATTTTGAAGCTTCATTATCAATTGCTGGATACTGAACTGCGGGCAACAATATTATAAAACTTAATTCACCTCTGTTTTGCTCTGTTACAAATGGAATAATGATACCGCGGTGAATAACACTCCAACATGATATTAGTAGTATAAAATTTACTTCTGAAACACCCTTAGTCTTCTTATTACATTTTTCAAGCCAAAATCAACGTTTCTCGCACTGAAACATTCATATAGGAAAATAGTTTATTTAATGATCCCACCGATGCTTAAATACTACTAAACTACACCTCAGGTATATAGATTTATATTTTATACCACATTGAACAGAGGAAAGACACGCATTTCTTTTCGTCACTTCCAGTCCATCCCTGTTTTGTGCTTCACATGAAGGTGATAATGCATAAATGAATCACTGAGTTCGTTTCCCCTATAACTATAAGTATGAGATTTATGCATATGAGAGTATGAGGCATCATTTCTTTTAATTGATTCCTGATTTATGTTAGCCCTTTGTAATTCCACGATAAAAATTTATTCACTTCCTAGGTGTTCACCACAAAAGGTTGAAATATGTTTTCCATACCTATTCACCTGAAGATGATTCCACGTGTCGAAACCTAGATAGTGAATAAATTGTTTATTAGATATTACAAAGTATTTATTTTCGATGTTAAAAAGATGCGAGGTTCATTGGTTGAATTGGAATGCAATTATTAACTAAAGTGACTAAAAATAAGAATGAATTTGGAAGAAATATCTTTGCTTGGACTTCACCATAAAGTGCCATGCATCAAGAATTAAAACAATTTCGCCCCTTCGATCCCCATCCTTATACCTACCTCCCTATCCGAAGCGCCTATTAGTGCGGAAACAGACTTGAAAACTCCCATGAAAACAATTTCAATCCCAGAGAGGTCCCCCATCCCTTCCATTGCTATCCTGTATGTATGTAATTAATATATTATATATTAAGTATAATATATGCATGTATGTTAATATGTTCGCCTAAAACTCGAGAACCATACGTAGCACAGCTTTGAAATTTTAAGGTTTATTTAATGTCATCCTCAGACAGACAATAGGCTACTTTACTTGTGACTAATGGTCCTCGATTTGACCCCATTGGAGTCAAAAAATTCTCATAAGAAATACATGTAAAGGGCTTTCTTACAGCTTGCAGCCGTTTTTTTTTCTTTTGAATATTTTAATTAGAAATACCTATTGCACAATCTTGAGACGCACACCAGCCGAAAGATAATTCAATAAATATTCTTATTGCTATCGACGAATTCTGCTTTCAGATCAAAATTACTGGTTCCTTAGTAAAATACGACGATTTCTGGTGATTTTTTTCAGTTTAATCAGCCCCAACCCCTTGACGACAAAAGGGATTGTTGCGTTACATAGTAGAATGTAGGCAAGTATATAGGCGTATTCATTTGTCTGTAACTGAGAAATCAAACGTAGTAGGGCATTCAAACTTTTAAATTTATTAAATGTCTTTCTTGCGCAGTTAATAAGCTGCTTCTTATGTAAAAAATAGTCCTCGGTTCGACCCCAGACGAGTCTAAGTGTTCCCATAAGACATAAAGCTCTTATTGTGTGAGGCAATTATTACATTCGTAATTTTAATGCGCAAACTTGAGACGCACACTAGCCAAAAGATATTTCAATAACGGTACTTCCTTTTATCGGTGAATACTGATTTTGGGTCAAATTGCGTGAAGATTTAGCCGGAACTTTCTTAAGTTTTACTGCTTAAACAGCCATTTTCCATGGCGGCCGAAGACTTTGTTTACAAATAAGTTTGATACCTATGGTCCGTCCACGTCGTTCGTCGTTTGTGCTTCCCTCTTCGCGTATTCATTTGAATTAATTGTGTTGATTAATTGCTTATGCTATTCGTCAGACTAGTCATCGTTGAATAGGTAGGTACTGATTTTGGTTAAAATTACCGGAACTATGAAGATTTCTGAGGAACTTTCTGAAAGTTCACCGTTTAAAAAGCTATTTCTCATGGCGATCGAAGACTTAGTTTACACATAAGTTTGATATGACCGTCAACCAAAATGTTTGTGTTTCTCTCTACGCTTATTTCTTTGGTTTATTTGTGCTGATTTATCACTGCTAGGTACTCTTCATCTGTAAACCTGAATTTGATTTTTCTCTGCTGGTATTTTTTCTGTATTGTGAGTGTTAATTTATTTCAATTCCTCTTCTTGTTTAATCCCTGATAACATACCGGGAAATGATGGTAGAGTATCAAACAAATACAATCATCTGGATGAGTTCTCTCTTTAGTGAAGAAATTTATGCTCACAAAAAGGACCAGAAAGGATGAAATAGTCTGAAGAAAAATTTCATCTTGATCGGTAGTAAGAAATATCTCCTCTCCAATGCCTTTCCGTAGAGAATCAATGACCCACAACTCTGGGGGCGTATTTACCGCTTGCTAATGGTGATGAATCGGGGCTGAAATACGCACATGGACGAAATCAAACGAATGATCACCCACGCACCCTCTCGAGAAATCTCTTTGGTCGGAGGGTTAAGAGAACCGACCTTAAAAAAATAATAAATAAATTCGGGGAGACAAGGCGGCGAGCAGATGCAGTAGAAATAATATGGAGAGAGAGGGAGAGAGTGAAGGATAGCGGGTTCGGGAATGCCAGGACCTCTTCTTCCCTGAAATGATACACGAGGCGAAGGGCGATATCTGCTTCGGCCCATCTTCTCTCATCCTCATCCCTATCCTCCCTGTACCCAGCGCCAAACACCCCCGCTCTCTTCCCTCTCCGTCGCCATGGTTACCCACCCACGCACGCACAACCACCCCTCTCCCCATTTCGAAGCCCACCACCCTCGCAACCTCCCTCTTTCCCTGCTTATCTCCCCCGATATCCTATACCGAGCATCGGCGACGCGGACGACATAGGCGCGGTGGGCAGACGTCTGACTCCTAGTTCGCCCACCGTTCCTTTTTTCGCCCCTTCCACTCATCCTCATACACCACCCATTCTCTCGCCCACCCTCTCTTGTATTTTACCACTTCTCCGTCCCTTCAATCCTTCAACAACTAGATCGCGCCAATAGGGAAGAAGATATAGACTTTTTCAGCGCATATCACTTGTCGCTGGCTTCGCAAGGGGTCACTCCAACAGAAGGTGCTCTCAAGATCATCATCATCACTACTCATTCCATCCAAAGATTAGTTTGACGCAGCTCTTCGTACTGATATAATCCTTTCTTTTGAATATTTTAATATTTGCTCCATATATCTGATATGAGAACTGCACAAGTTGAACCGCCCAAATATATTTAATGTGCACTTCACGGGTTTCACCGAAAAGGCGCCATCATCAGATCTACTGATTATGACGCCTTCGGTGTTAAAACCAGTGCTGTGTATAAATACACAAAAACCTATCAAAACTTACCAAAAAAGTGCGAAGTCAAAGAGGTTGCTTAGGCGACCAGCGATCTATAAAGGGTTAACACTTTAAGTGGACGGTAAAACTTTCCAGTTTCATATAATTCTTGAAATGCTCCTCCACCGGGTAACGCCTGATACGGTCTAATTCATCTCATCCTAGGTTTTTCTTCACCATTCTTCACCTTCATATTTCTCTCGACGATCGTCATAATTCCTCGACTACATTAAATAGGTGTTTTCAAGTCGGTTTCCGCACCAATAGGTAGAAGGATGGGAATGGAAGGGAAAGGGCCCACCTCCTTGACCTATCAAACATCATGTCTCCATGCATAGTCGATTAACTGTCTCGGCTCCTTCTATAGCTAACATTAGGTTTCTCTTTTCTTCCAATATTCTTAGAAAGTTATCGTTTGTTACTCGGCTAACGCATTCCATCCTCACAATTTCTATAGAACGCTACATTTCAAATCATTTCCGTGTTGACTACTCACATCCACGTGTCCATGGAGGAAAACTGGAGGTCACACAGAATAATAGTTACGGAAGTGCCATGTTTACGTAGCTGTTAAATTCAAGAATGATATCGAAGAAACCTATGAAGTGGTACCCTTACTGCCGATTTACATGGCAAGTAAAATAATTCCACCATTAATTAACAACCCTGGGTCTTTTTCCTCCAAAAATAAAAAGCTATATCATACTTATTGCGATAGCATTCTCTAATTAACATAAAAGACAAATTATTAAAAAATTCAGTACTAATAAGCACCGTGTAAGCTTCCCTAAGCCAAATTGCTGCGAAAGCTACTTCACTATCTTCTCTACGCCTAATAAATAAATTTCATGGCTTATGATCGGGTATCGGTTATATCATTTTTTGAAAACTGATTGGGAAAACATGACTTTTTTTACATCAAATTACACAATCTAACACGCTCTTGCACTTCCATACGCAGCATCAAGTGGTCAAGTGATACAGAGAATAGGATTTAATTCCCCTCTCATAAGAAATGGCCCGGTATGAAATGGACGTTGGCTTACGCTTCCACGTGAAATAGGATATTGGTCGCCACACCGAAATGGAATAATTTGCGAGGGAGGAAGGGGAATCTTAGTGCGAGGCGAGGTCCCCCACTACTCTGCCCGGGGATTGAATAGATGATATCCGAAGAAATACCGGTATTGGACCGCGACGGATACCGGAGACGATCGGATCAACGCTATCGGTCCGGATTTATGAATTTCGCGCGGAGCAAAGTGCCGGCCCAGGGCATAGATTCGGGACCGGAACCGAAGTGTCCCGTTTTTCCCGTGAGTCACGTACCAGCTTATCCCTCGGGGTCGTGGCGCCGCGGTGCGTTAGGGAGTCATCCCTTTGGTAACCCCTTCATTCACGACCCATTGTTACATTTATCGGTGCCGAAAACTTTCTCCCGACCGAACGATGGGAACATCTTCACTTATTCACGGACGATGGTGCCCGGAGTCCGTGGGAGAAATGAAGGGGGTGGAAAAAGGAAGGAGACAAAGGAACCAGACGTGAATGAAACGTGATATTTTTAGTGTTGAAATCCCTTTATGGCCCGCGCGCGACGTCCGAATCACCAGTTCACCATCTTCCCTCCCTATCTTCCCGACCACCTTCTCTCTCCTGTTCTTTTGCCCGTCTCCCTTCACCCCAAATCTTCTTCAATGGACCACACGTGAGACGGCACTCACACAAACCACCCTGCTCAGTCCCATCCCGGGTCACCCGTCTCACCGGAAGTTTTTTTTATATATATGTGCCCACACTTCCATATCCCCTCCTCCGGTCCCGCGGTAGCGTATCGCCTTGGGTCGTCTCTGGAAATGGTGAAGGCGCCGACAGCCTTAGGGACAACACGCGGGGAATGGGAGTTGTGACCTCCGTTACCCATTCGAGGGACGAAACGCGAGAGGGCTCGAAAGATGGGTGAGGTGAGTCGAAAAATCCAGGCGCCGAGTAGGTGACATGGAAGGAAAGACAAACATCTGAAGGGACGAGAGGTGGTGAGTTCCCCTGAAAGGATTCAGATGCCTGAGAGGAAGACTAGGATTCACTGCACTATTTTTATGAAAGTATCCCTTTCTAAATTATTATTAAGGAGATGTTACTTCGCTTCAGAAAGTCTACTTTCGCAACGGGTTGGTAGCATGGACAGCGAATATGTGCACAGAAGAAGTTGGGTTAAAGTGTAAGTGCTGCTCAGTGTGACCAATTAAGAATTTTCTAATGGATACACCCTGAGATATGATAGATTTGTTAACAACATAATTGATGATTGAATATAAGAAAAACCTCACGAGGAACACTAAGTCATGATTAATTTAGATGGAATTTCACTATCAATAAGTTGTGGTCACTGCCGATACCTGCCCACAACTAACTTTTGAAGTCCTACGCCTGGTTACTAAATCTCTGCCTCACAAAAATGTAGCTATTTCGAAATATTTGTTCCAATGGCATGCTCTGATTTCAAGGATTGATTGAATCATAGATTGTTTTAAGAACAGTTGTTAAATGAGGTGGTGCCTATGAATAACTGACCGTTCCTTTCTGTGCGACTCCCCCCAGTCTCCTCAGTCGAGCGGTCGAATCCTTTACCCTGCCACATCCCTTTAATTGTGGAAACACCTATCCCTTATTTCCCTCTTCTCCTACCCTTCCTCCCCGACCATGGTATAAATATGACAGAGACAGCTCCTGGGTTTGAGTGAACCTCTTGATAATGACGTGTAAAGGTTGAAACCGGTAGAGGTCAAATAAAGAGTGAGGAAAATTACAAAATATTCACTCCTTGTTATAAATAATGGTATTTTACAGGCAGCACTTATGTCAGCGTTTACACTCAGTTCGATCTAATGAAAGTTTTTCAAAGTTTAATAGATTTCAGTGAATATTAAAGATAAGATAATATGGGAAAAAAGAGAGACTTATAATAATGTGTCCTCATGGCAATTTAGTTCATTAATGACTGTATTTCTGGTATCCCCCTCTTGGATGATTTCACTCAACATTACATGTCAATTTTTAAGCATCTTATGTTACTAAGAGCCGTAAAATCTAAAAGTTAATACTGCTGGAATAGGATTCGTAAACACCAGAAACGATAGCAGACTTAAAATGGTTAAGATCCTGCGTATTTTTTTTCATGCCTGCCTGTCAACGTTTTACGAGGCTGAATTCTATGTGGGTGAAAGTAAAGGGGAACACACTTGCAAATGCTGAGTCTTTGAAGAACTTCCCTCCAGACATTTCAATTCGGTAGTCATTGAGAAAAAATTCCGGAACACACTCGCATACTTTGGGAACATTTACCTTTATACTGCGGTGAACTTAAATTGGTAACGGAAAAAAATTTTCCTCTTTTTGGGTTCCGTACAGAATGTAATTCTTAGACACTAAGAAGAGAGTTACCAAAACGGCACAACGAAATACTGCACTGATTCAAATGAATATTTTCTCGTACTATTTCCTCCAATTTCATCATAGTCAAAGCATATTCGTAGTAACAGATCAGTTTCGGTGTTTACAACAAAAGTCTACCCTACAACCCGACTGGTGTACTTTCATCGCATGATTTCGTGTCGTTTTATACCTACCAGTCCATTGTTACTACCCCTAAAGTGAAATGAGTGGTACTCTACCGACCGCTGTGGCCTCCACTCATATGATATAGAGCCACTGCTCTCTTCTCTGGATCATGAAATGCATAATTTCAGGCGGACCTCCCTCGCCATGACACGGCATATTTACAAATTTCTGTATCATTTTAAACTCCTACCTTAATCAAGAATAGACCGAAACCAACTCAGAATACAGCCACTTTCTGTACACTACCGCTCATTCGATGAGTAAGCTCGCTAATTCTCCAGCTAATTGTATGAGGTCGATCCGCCATCCTCAACCCGGCATACGCACGCGGTGCTTTTAAGCTCAGCTCTCAGGTACGTCTCTCAAAGTGATTTTTGTAGCTGAGGAATTTATGCGTATTTATCCCACGCAACCATATTCGATGAAAACAGAAAACAATATAAATGAAGAATTTCTAAGGAAAGTGAGAGAAATAATAGGACTGATGAAAAGAGATCTGAGTAAAACCAATCTTAATACTGACAAATAATGATGATTAAGGTTCAAACAGCAGAAATCGCTCAACTGAATTAGATAGAAAATTGTACCTCCCTCTTATTCTCTATAATACCCCTGAAGAAATCACCGTCTGAAATTTGTGCATAATTAATGTTATCTTCTCCTATGTTTTAAAAGTTTGATTAGCTTTAGAATTAACGCTTTGATATAAAAGTAAATAACCAACAGAGGCCTATAGAATTCTCGCACACCAAAAAGCCTGTTCATCAAGCAACAGTAATTCATGCCAATTATGTAAGACCACAAGAAGAACGTATTCAATGCTAATGCCTGGTCCGAAAACCAAATTACCAGATGAAAAACACTGTTCGTACTCTCTCAAAGGATTACCTACTACCCAGTTCGGTCCCTCAATCTCTTCAATAGCCATTGCAGGGGATGTTAGCATTTTCCCACCCATTCCTCACGTAGGCCGGGGGGGTGTCTGAATCGTGTTCACCAGTGTCCATTCATCCCTTCCATTCATCCTTCGGGTCGTTTGCGCCCACCACGTGACTCGGCATGATCCCCGAAGCGTCACCCTTTGTCTCCCTCTCCGAGCCGGTCGGTGCATTCAGAGGTAAAAAAAAGAATTCCCCTCTTGAGCTATCTTCCTTCTTCCCATCCTCACCCTCTTCTCACGGCACCATCCCACGCACTCATACACCCCCATCTCTCTCTGAGGGAGGAAATATTCGCCATCTTCCACTCTTAACACGCAGGCGCATGCCCTCCGTTTCCTGCAATCAATTTCCCGCCCGTCCCATTCGACCGGAGGACTCTTTCAGCGCGAGTCCACTCAACTCCTTCCCTCTCCCTCCTCCCTCCCCCTAGCATCGACTCTCCCACCTCACCCCATTTGACTCGCCCCCTCCTTTCCACCTCCTTTCCACCTCCTTTCCACCTCCTTTCCACCTCCTTTCCACCTCCATTCCACCTTCGATATCCAGAACTTCTCCTCTCCCATCTCCTCTTCCCTCCCTCCCACATCCTCCTTTATCCCACCGGTTGCGACCTCCCGCTGGTTTGACAGTCAACTGTCCATACGCCACCAGCGCCACTCCCCCGAATCACTTTTGACCTCCAGCCCCGAGTTCGCGTCATCCTCCCCCCCATCCCTCCCTCCTTGAGACATGTTTGGCGACAGCAGTGACGGCCATAAAGTTTCGATGGGGAAGACGGAGAGTGAAAGGAAGTTGAGGGAGTGGCGAAAGGGAAGCTTCGACTTTGGAGTGCAGGTTGGAGAATTCGCGACAAGAGGGAAGGAGGCAGTGGAGGAGGAAGCAACGGCATCAGATGGAATAGTAGGGAGGTTCTGTGAAGTGGAAAGGCAATTCTGTGTTTTTGAAGGGGATGAGGTTGGTGAGGTGGTTAGAGTACCGACTTCCCATCTCGAGAGCCTTCAAGTTCAGCACTCCGTCCGTCGGATGAGACGTGGAGCCTTTGACCCCATGGTGCCTCTCGTTTATAATTGGCTAATGTCGACTCTGAGTTGCTATAAGCCCTTTCTCTGCTCCCAAAAATCCTGCCCAATTACTCAACTATCTTTTAGGGCGTAAATTGCCTCAGTTATCGGACACCTTCCTAGAATAAGGAGGACAACAGCTGGAGCAACAGGAAGTTTTAGTGTATCTTCTTGTCAGAATGAAATTCACGTCCTTAGGCTAGTCCCAGGAATAGGGTGATCTACGAATGTTATGAAAATGCCATAAACGTTTTCGTACCTCAATCCGCTTCTTCTTGATTTGTTAATCATTCGGCGTAGAAAGCTGACATAAGCTGGCTGACAAAATAGTTCCTGAATACATTGAAAAATTGAGTTCCATTGACATTGACGTTTTTCCTAGAAGATAGTTATCTGATGAAAACGAGTAACTAACACTGAAGGAAACAGAATAAAAATTTAGGATGGCCCACTGAGATCTATCGCAGTCAATAATTTTTTTTGTTAAATTTTCTCTCATTCCTTTGATCCATCTTACATGTTACAAAAGATTTTCCATCGTCAAAATGGATTTGATGTAATATTAGACGTTAAAGATTTTCCCCGAAGAGGAATATCCTTGTTCCAACAAATAGGAAACGCAGCATGATTTTTCATGATTACAGCAAGAGAAAGCTGTGCTGTATTTCATTCTTCCCTTTGATATCGTTTCCAGTATAGAGGTAGAAGAGAACGAGATAAGGCTTCAACATCAACGTCGCAAATGTGTGCTGAAATCTTCCCCGCACACTACCGTCGCATAATCAACGCCGTATTGACTTAATTACACCGCTAAGTTAGAAATATTTACCTAGGAAAAACTGGTACACGTGAAACACAGTTTTAGATATTAAAATTTCATCATTCTGGACAGGTTGGGCACCAACACAGTACAAATATTTGGGTTTCGGGGCCAAATGTTCGGGGGAATAGATAAAACGACTGCATTACCAGGCTTGTCTTTACAGCCTTTTGCTGACAAGAATAATTAGTCTAAAAGCTGCACAACCCAACCAAAATTATTATTTTTTCCCTAATTACTTCCCCGATTCGATCCATCAACCACGTCGGTGGATTAGCCGGAGTACAGGTACTCAATCATGTTTTTTGGAAGTCAAGGGATGCAAAGGGAGTGGCCGGGGGATTTAGGCACTGAATGTGGTCATTCCATTATCAGCGACCACCGATTACTCCTTAACGACCTGGGCAGTGGATCCTGGACCATCGTGTCGTTCTCTCAAAAAGTTCGCCAACCTGAACCGGTCGCGGAAAGCTGTCGAGAGGCAGGATCAGCATCCGCCCGAATTCCGGCACATTTTTGTTTTCTTTCCAGAGAGCCATCTTTTCATGTCAACGGGACTCACACGACAGTCGCCTTACTCCCGCTGTCAACGAGGGAATCGGGGGGATGAGGACGGGGTGCGGGAAGGTGAGAGAGGGTATTGGGAGAGGGGATAGAAGTTAGGCACTCCTTGCACGGATCCCAAACCTTTCCCGAGTCACCTGCATCTTCCGCGAGTGGAGATAGCCCGCGGAGATAAAAACGGGAGATATGGTCCCAGGGGAGCCATTACAAAAGGGTTGATGGTAAGGTTTCTTTTTTTTGTGGAGGAAGTAGAGGGAGTTCGGCTCGGATTATGATGCGGGATTGCCTTCAGATGCGGAGGAGGCAAAAGGTATTTTTTTTATACCGCGGGGACACATCTTTATGGAGGGATGGGTGGCTGAGAAATGTCGAAGGGTTGGTGGATGCTCAGAGGTTTCGGTGGTGTGAGTCGGGTGTTCGAGAGGGTTGGGTGGGGACCATGAATGGGTAATGTGGAGACATAATGGATTCTTGGGCGGATGTGGGGGAAGAGATGTTCACGTGCATGTATATATATATAGGGAAATGGGAAGGGGTTTTTGGGGGGCGGAAGACGAGAGTTTAGAATAGATAGGAGCGGGGAAGGCCGAGCAGCTTGGGAGGGGATGGTTGACTCCGGGGTTGAGTTTTCCATTGATCATTTACAGCGCACTAAATCAAACTATGGGCTCAAATGGCCACCATTAACCCCGCCAGGAAAACTACCGGCCAATAATAATAACCACTCTCTCTATCACACACACTCACACGTACATGCACACCCAAGCACGAACTTAAGCGAACACTTTTCCGCATCGGGTGTGATGATGCAATAGCAGTGGGAGTGTTCGGAAGAAGCGAGAAGCAATACCAAGTTTTGTTTATTCATGGTGCTTGAGCTCTCTTGTGGAAATTGAAAGCCGGGCGTGAAATGTCGCATGGAGGAACAGTATGCGTTCCTCCCTAAGCAGGAGGCGTTCAAAGGTCAGGGATGTTTTCCTCTTAACTTTCGATACGATTCTAGATATATCAGAGTACCCCACTAGAATCCGTACAAAGAAAAATATTTGTGAAATATTGCCACCATCATTACACGAGTGTCCCGAGCTTCTAAGAAAAGAAACCGATGATGGTAATCATGATTGGGTCAAAGGTTAAATTTGATACTCAATCTCTTAAGGACCATTAAAGCAATCGATTTATTTTGCAAAGGCGTAAGAACTATATTAAAAGCAAACTAATTTTCCTCTCGATTATATTAGGATAACAAGATTAGAAAGATAGAATGTCGCATGGATTTTAAAAAGTTGCTATCTTCACGTGAAAAATAATTAGGTATCATAATTGGCCTCATAAAACCTGAAGATGTAGGCATGATGTACGTATCCCAACCTTTGGTAAATCAGAAATAAATTTTTGAACTCTGATTGCTCATGCTAACTGCACGGTTTAATGCCTAATTAGTTAAAATCTATAATAAATCCAAAAAAGTGCATGAACAATAATAATATTTTTGTCTATCGTCATTATTTATCATTTCTTTAAATTTGCGTGGTAAATACCTAACTAGAAAATATTCTAATTACACATAAGGTTGGTTATTCAGGGGAGGTGACCAACAGCTGAGGTCACTTGCGCCATTTAGGATAGGTGGGTAATAGGGTAGTGGTAGGAGTTTTCAGGAAAGGGAGAAAGGGTGGAGAGTAACCCGGCGTCGGCATTAGCCTTCTCTTAACGAAAGGCGCCATCGGGACCACGGCTTAACGACCAATCCGACGGACGGATTACTGAACTTGCAATGCCCTCTACTACTTAGGCACTCAAGTGGGGACCGGTTTTCCACTGAAAAATCCACCGGGAATCGAACCCGGGCCTTCGAGATGGGGAGCCAGTACTCTAGTCACCACACCAACCCGATCCCCGTACACACAAGAATATCATTTTCTTACAATACATGTTTTAAAAATGCATAATACCATATGCACCTGATCTATTCCCTACGGCACATCCCCGAGATGGTTTTCAAAGTGTCCGGTGTTAGTAGATGTACTTTCAAGTCTACCACGCGTTAATTGGCACTGAGTCTGAGAAAAGTTGTGATTGGCTGGGAGGAAAGGGTGCGGTGGCGAAAAATCCGGCGTTGAAAATAACGAGAGACTAGGGTCCACAGATTATGTCCAATCAGTGTTGAAAACTCATAAGTATAGGGTCTCACAGTTAAGTATGAAAAGATTTTAATGTGGAAAAACAAAGGCTCTTTATAGCACAGAAAAATTGTTCCACTCGACCAAAGCATAAACTACACTTTTTATTAGCAGAAATCAGGGTCCTCTGACTTTCTCAACACTACTCCCACATTAACTGCGGAATCTCCAACTCTGTAGTTTATTATTGGCAAACAAGAAAACTAAGACTTGAAATAACCTCCTACCGACATTTCTTGATCACCATTAAAATTCCACTAAGCTTAGGAGATAAACCTCCTCCGAATCTACAGTTGAAATCATAGCTTCGTTGGTGCCACTTCAGCACATTGGCTAGGAAAGCTACACATACTACGTGAATTCAAATCTTTCAGGTGTGACCTTGTGGAAGTCCATTATGAATATTGAGAATAACAACTATCTTTCAATCCACAGAGATTTTACTGATATTCTCGTTATACCATTAAATTGTGGATTGAAACATAGTAATTATTCTCATTATTCTACACATGCGTGATTAAAATTAAAAAACTTTGAGTGGTAGGAAAATCGGTGAAATATATTTGTAAGAGAACGGGGATCATGCAGAATAAGACATTCCAGAATTTCACTGTAACATTTTATGTAAACCAGGGCGTAAAGCAATTGGTATTAGGATGACATTAAGCATTGACTCTCTCGTGTTCAACTATTTTATTATATTTATTATTACACGTCTATCAGTTGCAGTAGGTTTTGTTGTAGCATACCTTAATTGCATTATATTTTTCGTCTGTATAGTCTTCTCTTCTCAATACAGGATTTCATTCTAAACGTATCGCCGATTTAATATTCATCCCACTCCTTTTTCAACCACCATTCTACTCTCTGTTACTATCCCATCTTTCTGTTGTTCCCTCTTAAATATACCCTTTTCACTGTTTATACAGTTGCATATAAAGCATTTAATGTAAGATTTTCTGATTCTCACCTTAGCTATTCTAGCTCTGAATTAGAGTTGACTCGTAATTTTGGAATCTGTCAATATGAGACAATTTCTCACCACTCTAACGTCTCTCATCGCGCATCACCTTTCTTACCATCTACATCTACATATACACGATACCCTGCTAGTCACCGCGTGGGTGTGTAGCAAGGGATGAAGATCACCAAGCATACACTATAAACATGCAAACATGCTACTATAAGGTCACATGCAACTAGAAGTTTAGTATCTAAATAGTAACAAGGGATTTGTTGTTAATACATTTATCATGCACTACAGACTACTTTAAAATATTTCCCCTGCCTATCCCTTTGCTATGCTGCCTATTCTGTTCTCTTATAGTACTGGGGAAAAGGGACATTTTGAATCTATTAGTACGACAATCTATCTCTCTAATCTGATATATCTAGTCGATTCAAGCTTAATGCCTCTAAATTAGTTTCTACATTTTTGTCCTGCATTAAGGATATCTTATCCTTCACCACAAATTTGGGAATAATGCATGAATACACACGTTTGAAACACTTTTGGGAAACCGAAAAGGAATATTAAATAACTGAATAGAAATTTGCTGCCTGGATTTCCAGGGTAACGAAGCTGTATTTCATTTTGCATCTTTCCCCCGAATCCGAAGAGGGGTTTTTATCTCAGCTATGAAATTAGCAATTGATTATTGCACAATCGAGCAGTTTCAACAGTCTACATTATGTACTTTTTTTAAAAGAAAATGGTATCCATATTCTTCCATTATAAAGGTAGAAAAGCTAAGCTCAAGAGCAAATTAATTATCAGATCACAGACTGCAAATACATATCATAATACATTTCGTGCAAATACGTAAATAATAAATTTCGTGCAAATACATAGATAATACATTTCGTGCAAATATATATACATATAATATGTACATTAGGGTGGTCCAAAAAAAAAAATTTTTTTTAAACACCCGCTCCACATGTTTGCCCCTGTTTCAATTGGTGTTAGAAAGCCATGAAAAAAAATTCAGGCAAATTGGTTAATATTTAGAGGTCCCTATGATTGAGCACTTTTTGGGTGAATGCGGATTTTTAACTAAAACAATAGTATTTTAATGAAAAAAATTTCATGGTGACAACTGAGTACATAAATAATGCTAAATGATCATGATGCATTTACTGTGACCATAAATAAGTCTCTGAAAAGGTAAAAGGTATGTTCAATACAATATTATAATATGTTTATTTTCAATAAACCCCGTTGCCATCATCATCGTCAGCCATGAGTAATGCCTTCTTACAAGTTGATTATGTGGTTCGGTGTGATTTAACAATCCGAAGAAGATACTGAAACTGGCCTTCATTCTTGGTTATACACATATTGAATGTTTGTATCAGGGCAATGTCCCTTTCAGCACAGTCATTAACTACTTTCATCTTGTGAACAGCCTCTTTGAGTTGTATGTAATCGGGATCCGAATCCCACAACTTAGGTTATTTGCAAAGAAATGAAGCAGCCTTTTCATTCCCATCTTTATGGAGAATGTCAAAGAGTTCTGCAGTTCGCTGTGTCACATATGTTTCCAGAGGAGTGTCATGTTTAAATGTTTTACTCTCAACTCTCTTAAGAGCCTTGGCTTTTGGTGGGCGCTGTAGGTTGGTAACCATTTTAACTTTGGTAGAGTCACAGACACGGGAATCAAAGAGGGGAAGTCCAACCAAATGTTCTGAAAAGAACCACAGATGGCGGTGAAAAGCTACCAAAGCAGCCTTCTTAACATTGCAGTTGGGATAAGCTTCAATTTGTTTTAAAAGAATCATGTCATTCATGACAGCTTTCTCAGCTTTGGGGGCCTCATTCCAATGTCGACCGTAGATGAGAGCTACATACAAGCTTACTTCAGTGATTCCTTTTTTTCTCCAGCTGTAAGGGTGAACTGTTCTCTAAATAAGTAAATTTTAAGGGAATAAATAGCCTTTGCCATCCGACGTGCGTTGTGCAAACCACCTGGTGCTCGCAATTTCTCTTTGGATCAATTAGGACTTTGACCACCAAGAAAGGTATAACACAACTTTAAAAGCTCGAGGTAATCATCTCTAGGCTACTTTGACTTAATTGGGTCTTCTAAAATAGCAGCATAATATCCCATCATTTCTCCTCTTAACATTTTGATTTCATTGGAATCATACAGATCATCACTCCCTTGAGAATATATTAGCTTGTCGATACGAGGCCATTGTTTCTGGAAATGCTTAAATATTGCGACACCTGGACCCCCACTAACTCCAAATGCTGTGGTAAAAAAGAAGACAACATGATTTAAAGTACATGGAATCCACACAAGACTAGTTCCTAAACTCTCCTCGAGAATAGTAGATGCTCCACCCTTCAAGCCTGTTTTGGCAGCTCTTGTGTCAAATACTAGAGCCCATACATTTTGTCCGAGTACAATTTCATAAGTTTTCTTTCAATCGCATTTATTCTTTGAGTAGGAATTCTTGTCATACCCGAAATTTTCAGTGCATCCTCAATAATGGCTCTTATACCTTTTTTTAAGCCCAAATTTTGGTTAATGTGGTGGAAAACAAGTCGTTGTAACATGTTTCGTTTTGAAAGTCTAGATTTGGGCAGTGACTCAGTAGGCTTTCCATTAAGCCACAACTGCCTGCAACCAAGAGATTTAATATGGTAGATATAAGATCTACCATATTAACCTCAGCAAACATGCGCTCCAAAAGTTAGGTAGGTCTGGTAGGTACTCGATACGTCAATTTAAATATTTATTACTCTACCTTTATATTGTGTGATTCATTCTAAATTCAAGGTATTATTAATTATATACACCTTGTGTTGTATTAGAATAGAGATTTACAAAGTATGACAATGACACTGACAGCTGGCACAGAATGGCCGCCTGTGAGTTTGATGAGAATACCTAGGTAATACTATAGGTTCGCTACTGCTACTGCTTTCTAGTGTTGTTCTATGGAAATATTTTCTCAGTAAACATTGGAATGTGCTATTATCTATTGAGAAATGATATAACTAAGTAAAACTTCTTGTCTATTTACAGTACATTGGAATAGTCCAGTAATTTTCTAACAGGAACCTGTAAATGGCAAACTTTAGAAGTGATTGCCAAAAAGTGCTTATTTCTTCAAAACGTTCAAATCATAGGGACCCCTAAACATCATCTTATTGATCCAAATTTCGGCATGGTATTTCAGTTTACCTAGTGGAACAAGGGCAGCAATGTGGAGATGAACATTTTTAACTTTTATTTTTTTCTTGCGATTTTGGACCACCTTAATGTACCATGCATGTAATAATACATACAAATTAAAGTAAACGGTGGGGAAAGGCTCTGCTGAGGTTGGGTTTTGTGAAGCATAAAAGCCGGAAGTCAACTTACACAAACGTAACGTGAGCGGAGGATGAAGGAGGAAATAAAATAACATTTAGAAGGTTCGGTTTGCTATCTTGCGTCAGAAACTCTAGGGTTTTAATGTGGAAGAGGGAATACTGCTGATAAAAATGGGGAGTGGTTTAGAAAAAATTAGAGGTTTTATAAAACCAATTCTTCATTGGTTTCACATTTTATTTATTGAGACAATCTCCTGCTACTTGAGGAAATCTCACTCTCACTCAGCGATTCAACCCGAAGGTTGGGCTTTGATAGGTGAGGATAGAGCTCACCCCGTACTAAGCCAATGGCGTGTGGAATTTACACATTCAGGGTATTCGGGGGGCCAGTTCCTTTTCCTGGGCCACCTGCGATTTCCTACGAAGTCCTGCCACGCAGAAAATCGAATCGCGAGGATTTTAGACGGGGGTGTTCAGAAAGGCTCTTGCCCGGGATCTTGAGGAAATCTAGCAATGCTAATTTTTTCTGTACTAAAAAATTGAAGTTTAAAATCACTTCCGTTGTTTATTTTCTATCATTTTTTTAATTAAAGTGATACAAGTCACATACTATTATTTCTCATATCCAAGCCCACGATAGAATGAATAGATAGCCAAATGATAATATCACATTTGTGATTGATATCACTTGGACTATTGTGGCGGAGAGTATTGTGTTATTCTAAAGTCATATAATATCCAAGTACTTAGAGACAATGTATAGAGCACAGAGAGTAGGATATTTATTTTGATCTCCATTATTATTGTAGGAATAAAAAAAGGTGTTCTCAACCCAAAGGTTGGCTTTTTTTGATAGGTTAGGGTAGAGCACACCCCGCACTAAGCCATTGGCGCGTGAAATTCACACTTTCAGGGTAGGGGGGGCCAGTTCCTTTCCCTGAGCCACCTGCAATTTCATATGAAGTTCTTACACGCAGAAAATCGAATAGCGAGAATTTCAGGGCGAATTTTAGGGTGGGGGCTTCCAGAAGGTTCTTGCCCAGGATTTGAACCCTGGACCTCATCTACCTACCTACTAGGCCACCACAACCCCATTGTAGGAATAAAGAGATGAAAATACGTTAAAGGGGAGAACTGCATGAAGTATGGAGAGGTCAAATGGAGTGAGAACCGAGAAAAGAGCTGCGTCAAATCCATAAGAGAATTTGTGACCATTAAGATGAATATTTACTTATGTTATTTTAGTTGATTTAACTTACTTAGCTGCACCAATCTCAATAGGTTAGCACGATGAGACGATTGATCCTAAAATCATGTTCCCAAACCCAAGATTTTTGTATTTCCAGGACAGAACTTTGCCGACCTGACTACCACTACGGCCAAAAATACATACTTTAGTGCAGTATCTGGAGTTCAACTGTAGGAAATCATAATACATAGTGTGATAGTTGCATTAGATACATTTAAATGTTATTCCGATACGTCGCACCCATGTGTTGGCATTTAAGAAATCACGGGAAAGATTTGAAGTGCAAACTGTGTGAGAGCCGCCCCTTTTTTTATACGGGCACTAAGTCATCCTCCACCCCTGAAGAGGATGGGTTGCTGTTAGACGCCTGTGGTTGGCTGCGGGGGCCGCCGCTCCCAAGTCAAGGAGGAAGGTGCGGTAAAGGGGTTGGACCTTGAACATAAAAGAGAAGCCAACCTCCTGCCCCCGGCATTTGTGACCCCTTCAAAAGTTCCACTGAGGGAAGAATGACAAGAGGGAAGAAAGAGGCAAGTGCCAATGGCAGAAAAGCCCACGTGAAACTCCTCGTAATTTTTTTTATTTCGTCTCATTCTTTCTCAATCTCAATTCTTTTTTCTCTTCGCCATCTTCCCCCCCTCTCTCTCTCTCTCTTAGTCCATCTTTCTTTATATATCCTCCTTCGGTCAATCTGGCCACAAATCCGGACGTCAACCGTCCGAGATACGGCCCGTAGATAACTCCACCTTCTTCTCTTCCCCTAAGATTCAAACCTACCGGCCTTCTCTTTATTCCTACCGAATAAAATAGCATCGTCCAGCATTTCTTCTGAAGGCTACAACAGATTGGCATAAAGGGGGAGAGTATATTGGGAGGGATTACTCAACTCCTATTCTGTGGCATTTTTTCGTGCAACGGTGCTCCACTGCCCTAACGATTCCTAACAATAGAATTGGCAGATATGGTGCCCTAATGAGAAGAAAGGGATTCGGGTTATTGTAGTGAAGTGAGTACTGGCTTGAATTTTTACGGTGACAGGAACACTGATCACTACTTGAATGCTGTACGGAGTACACATCAAGTTAAAAACTCCGTCCGTCGGATGGGACGTTTAATTTTGCGACTCCGTGGCCTTCATCTATATTCAAATTAGAGTAGCAGGGATTTTTTAATGAAATTCATTAATTGCTGTATCGAGAGATTTTAAAATGTGATTTTCAAGCGTACCGTAAGAGAAATTTATGGGCAGCACAGAAAGCAATAGGTTGGTGAAGTATTGTTACTGTAGTGCAAGAAGCATGTTTTAGCGTTACTAAACCATGCATGCTAGGAAAAAACAGAAATATATATGTAGAGATGCCTTTGTAACCAGTAATCCCTTCATCACTATGTAGATACTAGCCATCTTGTTTCACGTAACTCTTGTATCAAACATGTCTCCATGAAGTAGCAGCATTACAGCCCTTAGTTGCGCTTAGCACTTCAAAATTAAGAGCGAACTTCATTAAGAGAAATGGCTTAGCATATAAAGTAATAATTTCCGTCGTTTGTGGCTCCTCCGTACCTTATTACTCCGTATTCAAAAGTAAATTTGGGTTGTTTCTAACGAGTTAATGTTCAACTAGCGACAATACTACATGGGTACAGAGAAAATACGAACGTCACCCTTTTACTTTCCTAAAAAAAATGGGTCATCGTTTCGTAGTTTGTAAGCTTTGTAGTTTCACTTGTAATCTCCTTGCTCCGGGACATGTGAACGCCGATTTTTTAGAACCCGATTAGCCCTACTACTACCGACCTGCGTGTTGAACACGCAGCCTATCTCTAACACCCTTAATATGCCCCCAGAAAAGCATGCGGGACTTCTTCAACGAAATTCTAAGCCTCTAGCGTACCCGATCACGCAAAAAAAACTTTTAGGATTTCACTTGTAAGTTTTGGAAGATAAGGAAGGCTCAACCTTATGGGGAGGATGGCTATGGATAAAAATAATTAGACCTCACCGATTCCGTTGGTAGTTCGTCGTGAGAATAGGGTGGGGTGGTCCCTTCGCAAGTTGCCCTAATTGGTCAACAGGGCGCGCTACTTCACCCCGAAAGGGAAGAAAAGGAGAGTGGAAAAAGCGTTCGACAAGCACCTCGTCAAACTCATCGGAAATGACGCGTGAACGTGAAGTCGGGGAGACGAACGTATATGGGGACCCGAATGAGTGAGACGCGGAACCTTCAAAATCGAGGTAGGGAAGAAGTCGGTTTGTGGTTGGGGGGGGGATGGGAAGGATAAGGGATTGGTTTTTTTGAGGGAACTGAAGCTATGAGTGATTCCCACGAGGATAGTGTCTTGAGGAATGAGAGCGAAGACCTGGAGTTAAAGGCAGAGTGGGACGAGTAAAGGGGAGAACGGAGAGAGACACTCCGGGCGGGAGTCGCAAAGCAGTCGGGGGACGTAGCGACGTTTTCCTGCGAGCGGGGTCGACATATTCGGATTGACGTTCGGAGATGCGGAGATAACGCTAAGCGAGGTTGACAAGAGAGAGGTAGGCAGGCAGGGAGGCGGTATACTGGGTCAGTGAGCTAAGATAAAAGGGGGATGACGGAGGACGGTGGTCATGGGGGGAGGGGAGGAAGGTTGGCGCCTCTCGGGGAACAGTGGGCAGGGTACGGGGTGTAAATGAAACGCCCCGTTCCATCGCCGTCCAAAAATTCGAGCATGTTTCTGGTAAGATGGAAAAGAGAACGTTTCTCACGATCGAATTCCCAACGCTATCCCTTACCCAGCTCCATCCCCTGTGGCTTTGGTAACGGCTCTTTCGCCGACGCATCCCTTGCCAAAATGTTTACAATGCATCACAGCGTTTCTCTACACCACATTATATTCCGGGCCTTGAAATCATTCTCTCAACCAATTAAGGGTAGATTTGAGAAGACTATAAGAAGAGGTGACTAACTAATTAGACAAAGATTTGATAAAATATTAGTTAGGTGAGGATTTTGAAAGTTGTAAGATCTCATCTTTATTTCCCATCTTGGATTTAAGAGGTCTTCCGTATTCCCACGCACATTTTCTCATGATAGGCTAGTGTACGAGATCGTCCCTCTTTACGTTCTGGCCTAGCTGCCATATACAATTTTCTCTCTGCGTTATAAAAATATAATGTACTCAAAAAGAAAAAAGACACCGCAAACTATCACAATCTACCTCCAAAACTGATAGATTTTCACTAGGTTCCAGTGTGTATCCACGAGTACGTAGGCTCAAGTACATGCAGCTAAAAATCGATTTCAACAGGAAACTATCTTTTATTCAGTATAATTCTATGACCTGCTACTAATATTTCATTATTACAGATCAAATTTGTCCTAAAATATTTTTATTCACTCTTCAACTTTTTTTCAGATATAAAATTTTGCAAGTAAGAACGATGTATGAAGGTACAATTCTACTCCAAAGAATCCCGCAAGTTTTTCCCAGCGTGGGATATTTGTTGCTTTCCTAATTGACTTTGGTCGTAAGCTTTCCATTCCGTCATCTTGAACTGATCGTGGTGAGCTCTCTACTGGCCAATATCCTTCTCAATACGTTCTTGACATTTGGTTTGTTGACTGAACGTGAGATGCCGCATGTGAGCAGTCAACAAACATTACAGCGCGGCGGCGCGAAGGAAGGCTGGCAGCTTTGAGTGATAGTCGAACGAGTGAAGCTAAAAGAGAGAACAGATTCACTTAATCAACTTGACGCATTTATTTTACCAATATCTTACAGAATAAATTCCAAACCTATTTTGAATTGGCAGAAAATTTATATTTTTATCTTATCTAACTTTTACTGTTACATCCAAATGTTTGACGTAACGTAGTCCTAAGCCTCATCTAAAGACAAGCACACATATTAAAGGCAGGATTAGAAGCCTTAATCCGTAGTTTGTACTTTTCGGGGGAGGCGACAGACAGCTAAGGTAATTATGCCATAAAGGATTGGGATATTGTTTTGAGGTGGATATTTTTCAAGGATAAAAGGAAGGGTGGAGAAAACCCCAATGTCGGCAATTATGTATTGCAAAAAAAATGAGGCCAAGGGGTTCATGATATAAAAACCCATCAGATGGACGGAAAACTGAAGTCGAAATTCTCTCAACACAGCAGTAAGGAACGGAATAGTATATTACTAAATAATCTGCCACCACCGGAATTCGGGCCTTCAAGATTGGAGGCCATTCACAATACCAACCTTGCTACGATCAGGCCGGAATGTTTCCGACTTGCTTCAAAGCTATTTCTTGTGGCCACAATGAAATAAACAAATGGAGGGGTATTAATTTTAAAAAAATTTGCTCATATTAAGTGTATATTATTATTCTTAAGCTACGTTCTCTGGTTCCGTAAATTTAATCTAAAGTGCACTCATTTTGAAGCTTAAATTCTCTCCACTAATTTTGAGTGCACTCGAAGAGATATGTGTAGTTCACAAGTCGCACAGTTAGGAAAGGGTAAGATGTAAGGTTTTAAGACAGTGATGTTAATAATTAGTGCACTATAAATAATGCAAAATATGGGGATGAAACTTTAAAAAAGCATTGACAAAAAATTCTTTAGATGAAAATAAAATTAAAAATTAGATAACAGACCAAGCAAACGTCATTAAAGTAGGTTGACAGGAATAGAGGGAGAGAAAATGCGTTTTTAAATCACAGCATTGCAGCAACAACACCACAAAATGTCAACTAAATCCACTTCACCGCTTTTATACCACCGTATCATGAAATCGATGTTTTCATTTTGCTGGAAATACGGTTTCATTATTCTTCTTCTTTAGGCTACATGTGAAGAAGAGATAGGAAAATACTATAATACGGTTGGACCCGTTTGCAAAAATACTATGCAAATAGTACGGATAATAATTCATTGTAACCTACCCTAGCAGGTAGAAAACAAATAATAATATTTTCTCTCGCCGTCAGAGGCTTTCGGGTGCAGCTGCGTATAACGCGTTGTCAGTGAGCGAGCTTTCGCGGCCATTGCAGGACGCATCATCATGCCAGTTCATTGCCTGATGATGCGTCCTGCAATGGCCGCGAAAGCTCGCTCACTGACAGCGCGTTATACGCAGCTGCACCCGAAAGCCTCTGACGGCGATGGATTCCGCTGCGAAAACCTACGTTCCAAATAATATTTTCTCCTCATAATAACCTAATATCATTTTATCTTGTTGAGCACCTGGCTCCAATTATCTTTGCAAAGGGGAAGAAACCCCCTGAAAAATTGTTAGGAAAGATCAGACGAGTAAACTAGTAAGCGAAGCGTCTACTACTACCGCTTTTAGACAAATTCACCTTTGGACTGAATGCTGAGAGTTGTGTTGCGATAACAATCCACCTTACGAGGGAAAATCCATCCCCTATGAGCGGATTTACTCTAATCTTGGAGAAAAAATATTATATTCAATCGTTAAGACTTTTAAAGTGATCATTTTTTCCACCTTTTTTTGCTACTTCTTCTTCAGCTGTTCATATTCTGTACTCTCCTCAATGGCGGTTATGTCTTCCCTTGGCCTCCGTAATCTCATTCGCTAATGGCTTAACCCCATTCCACCTTCTTTTGGAAAGTAATTTCCACCAATACATATTTCATTCTCAATTTCTTCTAGAATTATATTTTAAAGTTCTCAAACTGCTAAGATCATATCGTTTCATTCAGTCTATCGTAACACTCAACTTAATTATAAATCTAAGTGATAGTCAGAGGTTGAGTATGTGAATTTCGGGGTATTAGAGCGGGGCTTGACAAACCTGACTTGTGCCACCAGCTTTATTCCCTCCTTCTATCTCCATCGATATCTTGAATTTACAAACTCATCCTGCTGTTCCATTCTGATCTATGTACTGTCTAAAAAAAACTTACTTGTTGTTGGTCTGAAAAACTACTTCTTTTGGGTTAATTTGTCCTCCACTTTCCCTTATGCTGCTCCCGCTAGGGATCAAGGACGGTGGTCAACATCAGACCAATGACCAGAGCCGTGTACTTGTGGAAATAACATTCGAGGGATCGACCCTGAGACAAGAAGTCGGAAGTCATAAAAACAATGGTCCCTCATCTTGGAGACGGACCTGGGAGACTGCAGAGAGGAAGAATCCGAAGCAGAATTAGAATTACGAAGAATCATTTCGCGCCAAGGAAGAGCTGGGTTTCTTTGGGGCGGATACGACCCAGTGGAGCATCATAGGCGCTGAAAATCTCGCTATTGGTGGTGTATTACCTGAATCCACTGGTAAATAAAATGGTGTGCCATGGAGAGTAAATAGATCTCATTAATCTTGCTGCCCTTGCCCTAATTATCGCCCACGAGAAAGTCACTCAATACAAGGGGAGTTTTTTCGCTAATATCTTTCTATATGTACTTATTAACAGCAAGCCACCTCGAGGGTGTTTGGCAGCGGGTGAGTTATCACTATGAAAGCAGTAAGTACATGCAATTAAGTTTACTTATGCCTGGTACCTGAGGAGGTTTTTGTATGAATATCATGCGAAGACAACTGGACAAGACACAATGGGCCGTCCATATATATTGTTCCTGTAACGGTTGCGGTAGGTTTCCGATCAACAGTTGCGATGCACTATTTACACAGAAGGGAGTGTCATGCCTTTCCTTACATTTGAAGAAATTTAAAATATATTTGTGCATTAGTTGACATGGTAATAATGACAAGAAATGAATAATAGATTGATATCGTATTACCAAAAAAAATTTGTTTTGCGGTTGTAATATTGTTCACAAAAAGAAAGTACTCATTGGTAGTATCGCGTATTTATAGGCATAGATTTCTTTTAGACTGTTTCGAGTACGAAGATTGTGGAGTGGAGGTAAAAAAAGTAGATGAACAGCATTGTGATTTATATGGGTGACGCCAAATCAAATGCATTTGGCAGTGCATTACTTAGGGCTCTAGCATCGGACTTTATCTCAATGATAAATGCAAGCGATGCAGAAAGTTTTATGCGAGAACAGTTTATTCTCTCCCATCGCAACCATTGCTTTTTTGGGGATTTCACCAACTGCTAAGGTCAGTTGTGCCATGAAGGATATGTGGGGTGGGTATTTGGATAAAGAATAAAATTGTAGGTAGTGGAGGAGGGGAGGAGAGAAACAGAGCATTGATATTAGCCTGCTCTTATCGAGAGGCGCCAAGGGGGCAATGGTATAACGTCCCAGCCGACGGACCGTGTATTGGACTTCAAGAGGCTCTCTACTCAGCACTCAAGTCGGGACGGTGCACCACTGAAAAGATTTCGTCGGCCGGGGTTTGAACCCGGATTGACAAAATGGGAGCTCAAGGGGATCGGGTTGGTGTGGTGGCTAGAGTACTGGCCTCCCATCCCGAGGGCCTGGGTTCGATTCCCGCCAGTGGCAGATTTTTCCGTGTCAAACCGATCCCCACTTGAGTGCCTAGTGGAGGGCATCTCAAGTTCAGTACTCCGTCCGTCGGATTGGACGTTAAGCCGTGGTACTCTGGCGCCTTTCGTTAAGAGAAGGCTAATGCCGACGCTGGGTTTCCGTCCACCCTTCCTCCGTTCCCTGAAAATTCCTACCTTTACCCAATTACACACTTTCCAGTATCGTGTGAATAGAACTAGAAGCATGATCGCTAGTATACTCGCTGAGCTACTGGATTTCCTACTTGATGCGGTACTAGCCTTTCCTTCTTGATACTAGACCCAGTAGGACCCAGTGGCCATCTACCTATCACGTTCAAGTTACAGACGCTGTGCGATCTTCTCTTTTTTTGAAATTAGTATGGAATCATATGGAATAACCGATTCATAGCAAGCACAAGGTCGATAATTTTGTGAAACCTTCCAGGACGGTTCCAATCATACTAGATTCCGTCCTCAATATCAAGTAGCGTCTAGCACACTGGGTCTTGTGCTGGATCAAGTATCGTGTGACACAGGAATTAGGGAAGGAAGAAGACTGACTCACCCTCGCTCCCTCTTGAGTTCTCAAGGAAGAGCACGGAGAACGCGACCAGCACGTCTATCCCCCATCCCCCTCCTCTCTAACCCTCTTCTCGTCCTTTCGCGAGCGACATGGAAGTGAGGGGAGATGGGAGAATTTCGCTTCGGCGGCGTGTGGGTGGCTGAGACGGAGCGCGCGCCGGGGCAGAGGTTACGCGCGGCAGAGCCTTAAAAGGGAGTGGAATCGGCGCGCTGTGTCGGATGGGGACGCTAAGGGGAGGGAGGTCGGGAGGGGTTGGATGCGGTCGGGTGTGGCGGGCGAGGCGGAGACAGGCAAGAGACTGCATTTGACGCCGGGGAACTATTTCCGCGGCGCTGGCCTGCCAAAGTGCAAAGTGTGGCAGGGAAATTACTCCGCTCGTCTCTGGAGAGACGCCGAGGGGGTCCCGCATAAGAAAATGGACTGAGATGGACTTGAGACGCCATTTTCTCCAGGCGTGGTGTTGTTAGTAATCTAATTCGTCCCACTAGCAGCCAGAAAACTCGAATGGGTACCCAAAAAAATGAACTTCATATCACGTAGAGAGACAACGCAAGAGACAAGCAAGGAACTACATCGAAAATGGTGTCCACTCGTGAACTTCAGGAGGCACTGCAATGCGGAAAACAATAAAAAAGATGCCGAAACCCACTCAAGAGAATCCTAACTCCCGCTCAAGTAGAAATTTTTGTATTTTTCCATTGATAATTTTTATTGCAAGTGGTGCTTTTAGTAATCCAATTCGTCCCACTAGCAGCCAGAAAGCATGAATGGGTACTCGAAAAAATTAACTTCATATCACGTAGAGAGACAAGGAAAGAGACAAAAAAGGATCTACATAAAAAATTGTGTCCATTCATGAACTTCAGGAGGCACTGCAATGCGGAAAACAATAAAGAAGATGCCGAAACCCACTCAAGAGAGTCCTAACTCCCGCTCAAGTAGAAATATTTGTATTTTCCCATAGATAATTTTTATTGCAACCCAACTGTAGTTTCATTGTATACACATCTTTATCATATGATCACTGTGAGTGCTCATGAGTAAGCCCATGAGAATGACTTATATCAGTTGACACTAAAGTTGGGTATCAAACTAATATTTTGGATATCAAACTAATACTAATATGAGTGAAAAAGTGCAAAAAATGTATTCCTGCTATGATAAATTTCCACAAAATATAAACTACATAAAGTCCTCAAATGGATACTTAGACCTTAGCTCTCTACTGAGGCGAATGTATTGGTAAAATAGGAGTCTGCTTGTGATAAATATTTGATTTTAAAAAGCAAGTTGCATGATAATGGTTCAATGCCATCAAAGAAAGGTATTTAAGGTTATATGCGTCCAAGTTTTGCTGATTTAGAAAGTCTTATTCAATAGATTTCAAGGAGGGGAATGGCTGATGTGTATACGTTGACCTATACGTAAGATCGAGAGACGACTATATTCTCCATATACTTTCGTATCGACCTGTTGTAACAAGGTGCTTAACCCATGTTTAATATTGTTTCCCTTAAATGATATTACATATGGAAAATTAAAATATCGCGGAAAATAAAATAACAGTGTACCTAAATCAAAATATACAAAAGTTGAGTATGTTATATGAATTAGATGATATTTTCTTGTGCTCAGATAGTAAGGTTGAAAACTCATATTTGAATCATGTTTTATTCAGCGATGAGGTCGTTTTCCATATTTTTATTGCAGAATCTGAAAGAATTTGTAAAATTAAATGACATGCATTTTTCTGTTTATCGATCCGTCAATTAGTTCTCGAGTTATAAACGGTGAAAAACTGATGTTTTTAACCCTTTTGGAAAAGTGGGCGTGCATCGAACTCTTACGTCATCCATTTCGTCCAATCACAACTGAGCGCGCGAAGCTACTTCACCTTATCGCACAGCTGACTCTGCCAATGGAGCGGTTGCGACAGGATCTGTGCGACTAGACCTCCCGATAACCCCCTTCACTCCCTTCCCTTCCCTTAAAAGCAGTCAAGGACGGGAGTTGAATAACGTCAATGGTCTCAAAGCAGCTTCTTCGGTGGGTGTCACCTTTTTTTATTTAAATTTTTGATTTATGAAGGAATGGATCTGGTTAGAAGATTTATTTTTTCATTAAAATTAAGTTTTCGTTTCCATCTAACAATTTTGTTCACAAAATTGCGATTTCGATTCCGAGTAAACGCCCCCATTACTTGAGAACCAAATTTTAAAGATTGTTTACTGATACACGACAAATGTATTTCAATTTTCTGTTAATTTATAGGATCCACTCGTTAAAGATGGCTTCCTTGAAATCAAACTTCGCCTCACGAGTGTCCTTCATAGCGAATGTGATCGAGCTCCTGTCTGTCCTCCTAAAAATTGTTTCTGAATTAGGAAACCTGACGAGTGGTGGAATGCGCAACGATCCAGCAAACTAAAGGTCCGTGGTTTGATTCACGATCTAGGAAACCTTTTTTCTTTGGCAATTTTCAACACGCTTGTCGACCATAACCACTAAATAAAAATCTTAGTCGTGTCAAAAATCATTCTTCTATCTTATAGTTCGGTAAAGCACGGCTCACAATACATCTTTGATCTTTGTGTACGTAGGAGTGGCTTGAAAGTAAAATTGAAAATGAATATAAAAATATCCTAGTTTCTTTTTAAATAGCGTATATCAGAATAGCTAAACGAAGCTAGCATAGATTCAATGACTGATTTCAACTGGGAATCGTGTGAAAAAAAAGTATTGTTTACAAACCGGTCACTAATAAAATATTTCAGGAAATGCAAGTTCATTGCTCATAAAAAACCAATTTGAGCAAATTTTTATTTATTTTTAATTTTATTAGAGATATCGGTATTACTATTGCTTGTTTACAAACATTTTAATAGATATATCCCCATTAATATTGCTTGTTTTTATATTTTCTTAAATTTTCACTCATTTTATAAATCTATTGTGGGTATCAAAACCATTTTAAGTCATTTTGACAGGTTTAGCTCTTCCGTCTTTTTCCGACCCCTGTCCTATTGCCCTAAATTTTTTCTATATTTATGCTAATGATGACGAAGTCAAATGCAAATTCACAGTCCGTAATACTGCTCAATTAATATACGAAAAATGGTGAAAGGCGCTAGATATCCACTTAATATTCACTTCAATACTAAAATAAGGTATGATCTCATTGGAAAAATAATATATTGTGAGCCAGAATTAAATTTGAAGACTTAATAATAACACTTTAAGATTATGTGATTTCCTTAAGTTCCGTAAATAATTTGCTACTCAGCTGGGGTATTATGGACGTGTTTGAGAGAAGACTGGCTAAGCGCAGTATTTTCCTTGAGAAGTATACAGGGTTGACTCAAATCGAGGATTAAAATGCGCGGGAGGAAGGGCGAGTCAGATTGGAGAGAACCAAAGTTGGAGACGCAGAATAACGAATTACAGCCATTTTCACGATATACATATGAAAGCATTTGGACACTCCTTTAACGTTTCTTTAAAAAACTCTCTAATATTAAAATTGTAGTTCAACATATATGCATCATAATTAACTGAATATATATTTATAACATATTTTTCAGTCCATGTTTACTAGGTAAAGGTCTTCTACAATTTTTTTCAAGAAAGAGTGTTAAAGAAGTTAAGAACGAAAGAGATAAAGGATGAAACGTCTTCAAATTTTAGATGAAATAAAACAAAGCAGAAGTATTCTTTGCGATTGCTAGAAAACCCTATTCTAGCTGATTTTTAGAAAACCCTCTTCTAGCTGATTTTTAGAAAACCCTATTCTAGCTGGTAAACCAAAGTGGTAATAATTATCCAAGGCCTCTTCCATTCGTCAGCCTATAATAGTCAAAAATAGATTATATTTCGTCGTAGTATGGAAACCCAAAGTGTGTTACATGGCTGTCCACTCATGGCTAAGTAGCAGGTTTTTCTTGTCTCCGTTGCCTACGTTTAAAATCCAATTCATGTACAAATGAAAAATTTCCGTTTTTGTACCGCACCGTAAAAGTACAAATATGTCACTTAATGAAAAAAATTGGTAAATTCCTGATGGAGTGCTTGAAGTGAATGGGGTGAGGCCGCTAATGATGGACAAGGTCCTTCCCCATAATTATGAAATAAAATTTAAAACTAAACCAGCGTTAATTTCATTTGGCAAAACAGCAGCCCCTTTGGTGAAGTGACTTTGCTCAGGTTAATGCCTGCACGCCCAATTAACCCTGAGTATAGAGCAAATATATAAGGAGGAGAGCATTAAAAGCAAAGGGGCCCACAAACAGAAAGTAGTAAATACTAACTGGCGCGCTGAGGGGGTTGGGACCGGAAAGACGAAAACAAGATCTCAGTGAAAAATGTAAACGACGCGTAGTGTTAAGCGTTCGAGGAAATCGGACTTGGAGGAATGTCTAAGAAAAAAGCTGGGTTAAAAGATTTGGGTAAGTGAATGACTAATGTGAGGCAATGCTGACTGAAGGGCGATGTAAGAGTTTGGTGTGATAGATGGAGACAGGAAATTATCTATCGTAAGAAATTTGGCGGCAGCGATGACAACGGATAGGGATAATGAGAAGCACACGGAGAAGGACGTGATGGATGAAAGAATGGTGAGTAAGATGGGAAGAGGAAGGAAAAGATTGAGTGCAACGGTAGAAATGGAAGTTGATCATTTTGGAAATGAATTAGTGGTACAAAGAAGTTTGAACTGTTGACATGACCTTAAATCAAAGATAAAATCTAAAATTACACATAAAATTGCCGTTAAAAATGAATCAACACCCTGGATTGGATTTGAAACACGGACTAACTAGGTTAGATAACTCGTCAGGCATACTGTAGTTAACAATTTTGACAAAAGGTCAAAAGGACAAAATCTTCAGGTGAATGCGAGCCACCAAGCATTCCGTTTGCACCCTAAAGTATAAGCAACTGTGGAATAACTTGAGGAATAATATAAATAATAAGATTCTATATAATTTTGGCGTGTTATCCTTAAACATTTTTCGGGCACATTGCCAAAAGCATGCTCGGTAACGGCTGAATAATTCATGATCTAGGTACTACTTATAGTGAATGCAAGTGCTTCATTATTCCAAATCAAACTAAACAGGGCTTTGTACTGTACTAAAACTGAAATTGATCTCATATTTCACTGCGATTAATAACCTTTTATTGACTAAAAATGTAAAAAACGCAAGTTTTGGCAATAAATTCTCCAGTTGAAGTAAATTGTTTTGGTAAATAAGCAAGGGTAGTGAAAGATTCTTTTGGCAGTCCATATTTAGCGAATTGTTGTATTGGACTTATTAGAGATATTTAATGATGAAGAAGCTATTTAATACAAAACCGGCCAAAACTTTATTTGCCGGCCAAGGTAATGCGCAGGCCTAGTAACCCAAAGGTGACATTCTCGAATCCCTCGATGCTGATTTTGTCTTTTGATTATGTTAGGTTTTACGGTGGGATTAATCCTATAACCTTGGAATTTGGAGCACCTAAAAACCAAAATCTACAGCTAATAACGCAACAAACGGGAAATCTGACGGATAAATTTTTTATAAGGACGACTTTTTGGCGAAAATTTAGTGCCCACTCTATGGTTTTCCACTCTAGGGGTCCCCTCGAGGGATATTTGAAAGTGAAAGCCAAACTACTAGCTGATCGCTCCATAATTACGAAACCAATTACGAAAATTTTCCCTCGCGGCGTGCCCGAAACCTCATCCACAGTCAAATAAGATTCAGTTCTTAGACGCCAATTAGAGTTCCCGCGAGGATGAAATTCGTACGACGTCGCCGGAGATCGTGTCTACCACTCAGTCGCACACACAAACACTTTCACGGCACGCCTCGACGAAAATTCAGGAAAACACGAGGGTGGAGCATTGTAAAAAAAAATTTGAAAACACACTCGAGTTCGGGAGAAAAGCCACGAAACGGGAAAGAAAAACGAATCACAAGTCCAGGGCGGCGGATTCCCTTTGATCTTCGCTTATGGATAATGATGATCAGTGTAAAGAAAGGGATTCCTTCCCTGCCCAACTCTCAAACCGTAGATCCCCGGTCCCTGGGAATCTTATCGAATTACAATGGGGCGTAATTTGATTTTTGTTCCCTCCCGCCGACCATGCACCCCTTCCCTGCGTTTGCGACAATCGGTAGAAATAATCGCCGATTGATACGGTGGTGATCGCTTAGAGACACTCTCCGACTGAGCACGAACCAATGCCTGTCCCAGAGACATCGCTATCTCTCCCAAATAAAAATTCAAAAACCCTTCCAAGCATCCGTCCGTCCGTCCATCCGTCCATCAGTCTTCGCTACACGTTACCCTCCCTCTCTCTTTCTCTCTCTCTCTCTCTCTCCCATCTCACTCTGTACCACCACACCTCCCCGAGTGGGATCCCCGCCCATATTTCTTCCCTCCCCCCCTCTCACACCCTCACGGAGGCTATAAAGACCCCCTTTTCTGCGCCGACTTTACCGGCACACAGCGATGATGATCGCGGCGTGGCATTGGTAGTGATTAAGAGAGCCAACACTCTTCGGTAAGGGAGTGGGGTTGGAGGAGCCTTAAAAAAGGGGGGGGGGGGAGAGGGAGGAACCTTTAACTATACATATACGAGTCCCAACCGTGAGCTGGGCCTCGTCCCACGCGGGTGCTCCACACCCACGCCACCATGGGAACAATCGGCGAGTTGAAAAGCACGGGGCCATTGTTGTGCCGGCGACAATGGCAACCGACAACTACACCTGTTTCGAATGCCCCGGCCCCACGACTCTCTCCCCCATCCCACCCCCTCCATTGTCATGGCAACCGCCATTATTCCCCTCCCTCCGCTCACCCCCTCCTCCTCTCGGCACCCCCTTCCCCCGCAGACAGCGCTCCCCCCCCCCGGTCGGCACACCACAGTCGCGCCAAGGGGTTCCCGAGGCCTGGACCCCTCCCCCTAGGCTTTATTTCCACCACCACCTACGCCTCCAATCCCCCTGCAGTCCCCAAGAATTCCATCACCGATCGTTATTATTCATCGCTCGCTGCCTCATCCCGGTCATCTGACCAAAGTGTCCGTGGAGGCCGTTGTCTCCTGCACCCACCTCAAAGACAGTGGTGCTCAAAGAATCTCATTGCGGGATAAGTTATTTCATCCATTTCTCGGATCTTCTTGTGGTCTGTATCGAATCGGCAATGAAGTTTGCGCGATCAAAGGTATAAAAACTCCATTTTTATTTCATAATAACTAGAATTTATTATTTACTTCGAGTAAATAATACTAGCACAAAATAAAGAAACCACAAAGTGCAAAGTAAAGGGATTTTTTTACGGACCCCAACTTACTATGGTAGACTGGACCATAATCACAAAATTAGAGAAATTGATTGCCAAACTGACAGATTCAAAATGTCCTTTTTTCCTCGTACTATTAGGGATATGAATAACGGTACATGTATCCAGTACGAGTGTAGCAATGGATAACATTGGTAGCTGCATGTTGGTACATGGACTTATAGCTAACCCAACTAACGGCATGTTTTGCTATTTTTATCTTTTTTTTAAATATGTACCGTAGTTTTTTAACAGTACCTATACAAGTACTAATCCTTTTTTATGCATGATATGCAGTGTATGTTGGGTGAGAGTTCATCCCCTGCCACACACCTTTATGGTGGCTTGCAGGGTATTATGTAGATGTAGATGAATTAATAGTGATTCGGAGGAGGCCACCGATAGGTTATGTTATTTGCAGAATTTAGAATAAATGGGTTATTGGATATGGGTATGAGAATTTTTAAGGAAAGGGGAATGTTGGAGATTAATCTGAAGTCGGCTTTAGCCAACTCTTAACAAAAGACGCTAAGAAGGTGCCCACGGCTTACCGTCCCGTCCGTCGGACAGTACTGATCTTGAAGTGCTCCCCCTTCAGCATCCCCAGGACCAACCACAGGATCGTCATACCAATGAAAATCTGTCTTGGTCGTGACTAGAACCAAGGAACCTCGGGATGGGGAGACAGTATACTGTAGTCAAAACGCCAACCCAATCCCGGTATTGTCTAGCTCTTACTCATTACAATATATGGCAACGGAGTAGCTAGTAGCTTGGTCTGACGTTTTCACCATTATTTGCGTTCCATCTTAAAACTAGTTATTAACAGCCCTGCCTTCTTCCATTCTTATTTCTAGCTCAGTTACATCCTCATCTTCATCATAAGTCAGCAATCCTAAGATTGATTTGACGAAACTCTTCATTCAATTCTCTTATCAGTTAAAACATTCACATTTGTTCAATTCTTCCCTTTCACATCCTTCATATATTTTTCATGTATATTATTCATTTTTCATTTTACGCACTTATTTTTCAGCATCTTATGGCAACCTCAGGTGTTGAAGGCTTCCATTATTTTATGATCATCTTTTTTTGGTGGCCCACCTCCGTGATCTATAGAGTGTTCACTCTAAACTAGGGTGTTCACATATAGCATCTGGCCACGTGCTGATTTCTGAATGCATCCTCCAACAGTACTGCAGTGATGCATCATCATAAATACTTTCTCTTCTTGAGCTTACCTTTGCTCAATGCCTTTGAGTCCTTAAAATTTGGGAGTCCTACATTCGATAATTAAATAAAGAAGAGTTTAATTTTAATATAATGTCCATTTCACTTGCACATTCGTTATTCGTACTTGATGCTACTCTCTAGGTAGATGAACGATTTTACTTGTATTATATTTTCAATGCATTATAGTCCACATGCGAGTTGTTTTTGAAAATATATATTCGAAAATACTCTTTCCACTATCGTCGTCAACAAACACATGGCCTTCTTGAGCGGATTTGGTCTACTTTATTGAAGGAATGTAGCAAGCCAGAAACAGGGTAAGCATGTCAAATTTCCAGGGACAATACATATCCGGGGGCACATACGTGGGCTTTGCCTGTAATTGGTTCTATTAAACTGCCTGATATCACCCTACGAGGCTGCAGAAAGTAAAAATATTTCAGAAGGTTCGTCAATGGGAACGTAGATAATCAAATTAGTATAAGAGCACATCATCTCACATAACAAACCGTTTTAAATCTCTGGACACCAGATTAAGTTGCAAAAATATTATGATAACCTCATTTGGACATCCTATAGCAATGATGGTATTGTTTTTATGTTGGATTACCCGCACTCTTCGAGCGAAGTGGCCACTTGATGGTTAGCATAGGAAGTTTCATGTTGGCAAAAGATCTTTCAGCTAACCCAACTATATTGCATGCTTGCTTTGTTATTTTTATCTTTTTTAAATAGTGAAGTTTAGACTAGTATATTAATACGAATCCTTTTTGTGCATAATATGTAGTGCATGTATCGTGATAATTCAACCCCTGCCACACACCTTTATGGTGACTGGCAGTGCATTATGTTGATCTAGATCTGGATTCTTATCCATTTGAGTTTCTGTGGTGGCGATGCATTGCAAAATCATGGATGGATGTACTTACTAAGACTGCATTAAAATTGCATAAAAGCTTCGTGTAGCAATATTGAAGCTGAGAAAATTTCTGGACGGACAGCTGAAAAGATCCATAACTGCTTTTTATGGGGTGAAATTAGTATCAGGATTAAATAATAAATATTCTGCTTTGGTGAGAGTTATACGCGTAGGATGTAGATAATTAATTCATCAAATGCCAACCGGTTGTCCTACCACTCATATTTCTCTCAAGGAATGGCAAGTTAGGCATAGATCTCTTAGCTTCTCGGCAATAAGAGAAGACTCTCTACAAGGTATTTAACTGATGTCGCCAGGAATGTAGTAGGTGCCACTTGCCTTCGAAGCTTGATTAAGTCCTTGGACTTCCGAAGCTCTGATGACATGTAAGATAGTCAACTAGCTTCAGTGTTTTCACATTGCTCAACTAGTTGTTTCTTTATAAACCAAGAGCAAAGTCACCATGAATTTTCATTCACTTGCTTTCGATAGAAAAGCAACCAATCCCCTTCTTGTATAACATGACGCCTACATTCAAGAATAATGTTACCATTTAATACCAAGACATTCTCCCAAAAAGGTTAGAAAATTGACTGCAATTAACTTTCAATATAAAAAATGACTGTCCTTCAATCTGATAGCTCTAATCCTATTATGGAACCGCTAATGAGAAGATGAATAAGAGAAAAATGGCTACGCTGTGTTTTAATAGCGCGTTATCATTAGATTTCTACAAAAGTGTGTGCACAGTATTTTAGCTAAATTCAGCCAGTCTGCTTCCAGCATTCAAGTTAATGGGACACGTAACTTTTATACTTATAAAAACTCACCCAGAGGATTACACATTTTAAATAGTGGTTATTCTGTAACTAACTATATGATTTCTCGAAAAATATCTAAATATGTTAGGTGGCTTTCCAGCATCAATTTAATGCTAATTGAAGGCGAAAATGAGACCCTGATATCCATTAGACTATATTCAATCTTCAAGCATGCCAGATCTTCAGGCATGCGGCTCTGGTTCAATGTTTTGAATATGCCGCTTCAAGAAATCGTGTGCTCAATACAAAGCCTCATTATTTTAGAGATCGTCCTTACAATAAAATCAGTCCTGCGGGAATGGCATACTCCTCAAAAATATATTGCAGAAACTCATCCCTTATTCCTTATATACCCATATATGTATTACTCCCTACAACATAAAAACATGTGAAAAACCTTTTCGTTATCTAGGGTGGTTCCCCAGGGTAGCGTAAAAGGTCCGCTTTTTTTGTTATGCATCAACAATTTCGGTACCGTAGTTAGTAGGAATCTTAAACATTTCCAGGAGACACGGCAGCATACAGGGGTATGATGAAGAAGATAGGGAATCACTTGGCTAGTACATATTTAGAAGCAACTCAAGAGTGGCGCATAAAATGGTAGCTAGAACTAAACCTAAAAAAAAAGTATGTAGTTATTAACTATGGTCAGAACGTTCCTATATTATTAGTAAAACAACAATTGAAAGCGTTGAATTCATAATGTCCTATGGTGTTTCAATGGGGTCGTTTACCATATTTTTTTATTGCCGAATCTGATAGAGTTTGTAAAATAAAAGGACCCGTATTTTTCCGTTTTCTGATCCGACAATTATTTCCCGAGTTATAAGCGGCGAAAGACTGATGTTCTTAACCCTTTCGGAAAAGTGGGTGTGGTGCAACCTCTGACGTATATCGACTTCGTCCAATCACAACTGAGCCCGCGAAGCTACTTCGCCTTATCGCAAAGGGGGGGACGCAGCTGACTCGGCCAATGGGAGCGATTTCGACAGCATATGTGCGAGCAGACCTTCCGAGAACCCCCCTCCACTCCCTTCCCCCTCCCCTGAAAGCAGTCAAGGACGGGAGGAAAATGACGTCAATGTTATCACAGCAGCATGTTCGGTGGGCGTCACCTTTTGCTTATTTTAATTTTTGATTTATGAGTGAATGGTTGTGGTTAGAAGATTAATTTTTTCACTAAAATTCGTTTTTCGTTTCCATCTAACGACTTCGTGTACAAAATTGCGATTTCGGTTCCGAGTAAACGCCCCCATTATCAAATATTTATCTTGGGAAAGACACATTCGGAAAAAATTCGGCCAAGCCAAGAGAAAGCTACAGTTTATTGAAAGACTAATAAGGAAGTATAATGAGGAGGAAAAAGGAGATGCTAATTTTTATTAGTTAGGCCCCACCTAGAATATGAACACAGTGTAAGGGATCCGAATTATATTATTTGATCACAAAACCTGAACGTGTACTGCGTAGAGCATGTAGGATTGTTAAAAGGTGTAACTATAGGTTTTGCAGTGTACCAAAATAATTAAAAGAATTAGGTTGGGAATCATTATCAATTCGTAAATTGAATTCCGATTAAATCTCGTACAGAAACTTAAGACGGATAGGTTCACGGAAGATGTTAGATACATATTGAGAACCCCTGCGTATTATCCTATATTTGACAGATGAATAAGATTAGAGAGATGTATTGTCGTATTGATAGATGCAGAATATAATTTTTCCTGCGTATCATAAGAAAACAAAATAAGCAGCATAGCAAATGGAAAGACCGTGAAATATTTTTAGGGTGGTCTACAGTAGATGATGCCTGTCTACGATTACTAACCCATGCATACTAGGAAAAGAGGGATAAATATATTTAGATAAATGCCTTCCTGACCAGTTATTACTTCATATTTATGCAGATACTAACCATATAGTTACACTCGAAAACCAAAGTTCGCGGGTTCCAGTACTGTCTCTGGAATGAACGATGAACTCGTCTCAGACATAAGCCGATTATTAATTAAGATAAGACGGTGCTTTGCATAACAGCACCTTAAAATCTACTCCTATATCTAACTCGTCTCCGTGAAATAACAGCATTGTAGCTGTTAGATGTATGTAATTGGTGCATCATTGGTGGTTCACCCCCAGCCACACACGTCCGGATCCCCGGAACCACATTAAACCAATCACCACATATTTTCAATTGCAGTCAACACTAGCCGACGCATTTGTCATTAACCGCCACGTCAAGGGCGCGAGCGGATATTTGGGATTCCTGAGCTTCCCAACAAAGCCTCAACCCCTGAACAGTCTCCCAGCGATCATTACCTACCGGACTTGTGGGGGTAGGTGGTCTATGCGGCACCAGTGGGGAGGATCCGTGTCCCCCACAGGGGCTGCATGACGGGGTGAATTCCTCAGGGTTTTGGTCGGAGGTCACCTCAGAGGGCACTCCCGTGGGGTGAGGGGTGGCCTAAGAGGGTGAGGAAGGTTCTGTTAAACCACAGGTATTAGGGACAACCGGGGTTAGGACCCTCCCTACTTCATCCCCCTTCACAAACTGTCAAAATTTTCATCACTCTCACGGCTATATTTTACTGCACAAAGTGAATATGCCTAAGCAATTATCTGGGTATGAATGAACGTATTCCATCATCTACCTCTTAGTTGCAGACACGTTAAGAATGTTTGATGATCATGCACCCCCTGACACACCCTTAAGGTTACTTTCTGGTCACGTAGATGTAGGTCCACGTCTAGTCGTTGTTTACACTTTAATACTGGCCAGTCGATCAATAAATAGTACTTTCCAACATGCGTATGGGTCGTTAGTACGAAACGAACGACTATCATTTTCTCTAACTGTACTTTCAGTAAAAAAATAATTTTTAGCACTTCGAAATATGATAAAGTGTGTGTTCTAATCAAGGCATGTAGCTCAAATCATAGCCCTAAATCACTACATCCCGATCAAGACTTAATACACCTCTTTGAATTTCTAATACCCTAATTCATCATTGAAAATAACTGCTAATATGATGCTTGAAAACTACTTTAAAAAAATATTTTTCCATCCGTTAGCAGTATTGCACCATATTGACTTCTACCGCATACAGAAACAATGATGGCATGCAATGAAAAAAGCCAATGGGATTCTTAATGAAATAGTATGCAGAGCTTGTGAATGAAATAATCACAAATTTTTCTTTCCATTTAATGTGCAATTACCATGTCCAAACGTTAGAGAATATGATATTAAATAAAAGAATAATTAATAATAGAAGAAAGATCTATGCTGGGAAAAATGTATACAGGTTCATTTTACGGAAATCCTATGTTATAATTCTTTTTTTGTCGAATGTGGCTCAATTTTTGCCATGGCATTGATTGTGCAGTGATATTGTATATGATAACACCATAATAAACTCTAATGTCTACGATGAGGAGAGAAAAACTGGGCATGTTATTTTCAAACACTATTAAAATCAAGTTCCATAATGCAGAGAAAAGTGTGCTATCATCTAATTTATTAAGATTCTAGTTTTAAATATTGTGGATCTAAGGCATTTCATCCACTATTTGAATCTAGAGATCGTGGTTTTTTTCTGTAGATACATTTTTACGATAATAATATTCAAAACAATAACAAAGTATACCCTGATTTAATTTGCTAACCTGTGCCGTAAATTTAAAAACCATTAAGAAAACTTAACAATGTAAAGCAAGCAAAATTGATGCAATCACTACATGTAAGCATATTTTTCTCCGAAATATATGCGACTTATCAATATACATTATAGTTCTTTGTTCCTCGTTCTAGCTCAATCATTACCATTATCACATGTAATATCTTTTGAAGCATCATCCTAGGGTATCACGTTCAGGCGGGCTAATTTCTTCTCGAGCCCTCCGTAAAGATCAAACTCCGGCCCTCCCCATCTTGAAATTTTACACCTCGAGAGCCCCACCCCATTCACCCCCACCTTATTCCTGTCAACCCCTAACCTCCACAAGCCCTTCGAAGATTCTCTCGCCTCGCTCGGCACGATGGGGTTATCGGGTGTCGAGATCTCAGAAGAATTTCGAAGTGCAACATCTCAAATACAAAAAAAACACTCCTGTGAATACGCCTGCGCTCGCATTAGCATAATCGTGCCGCTCTCTCTGGTGGCCAGGGTGATTCCACACCAATTTAAACTTAATAAGAAAAAATGGAAATGTAAGAAATAATATATTTTGGATGCGTTATCGGCATCCCGTTTTGCCAAGCGTTGTGAATGTGGTGTCCCGTGGTTAGCGGGCGTGTTTCTGAGGGTGATTTTTTTCTCACAAATATGTTTCGTCACCTCATGCCTTCCCCAGAATTGATCGATGCCTTTTCCACCCTACGCCTCAGGTAAGCTGGGAGGACGCACAAAGGCTTCGTAGCCCGATTGACTATCTGAGCCCCGTAGGCATTGACGCGACCCTCCCAAGCTCAGGGAAAATGTAGTCTACAGCCACGTAATACTCTGCAAGCCCCTATTAAGGCGTGTGGTAGGGGGTGAATGTTCACCATAAGTGCGATAATTATCGTGCTTAAAAATAATTAGTAGCTATTTTTTAGCCAAATTTTAGTTGATTCTCTGCTGCAACAAAACAATCGCTATTTTTTCCACCACACGTGAGCCACCATAAGTGAGTTGACCAAAGGCAAATCGCTGGATTTTGTTCTTTTAAATCCCTTTTCAATCATTTTACGATCATGAAATTAAGAAGACAAAAGAGGGATGTTACTTTAAACTAGTTAGGCCCCACCTTGAGTATGTAGACGGTGAACATTAAAATCCGCAGCTAGGTTCGTTAAAAGGTGTTACGATAGATTCAGTAGTGTAACAGAATTAATACAAGAATTAGGGTGGGAATCATTATCAGAGCGTAGGTTAAAGTACAGATTAAATCTCTTACAGAAATTTAAATCGGACAGCTTTACTGAAGAATTTAGGCATTAATGAAAACACCAGTGTATTATTCTAGATTCGACCAAATAAATAGGTTTATAGAGATAGATTGCCGTACTAATAGATTCAAAATGTCATTTTTTCCCCCCTACTGTACGAGAACACAGTAGGCAACATAGCCAAGGAATAGGTAGAAAAATATTTTAGAGTAGTCTGTAGTGCATGATGCATGTATTTACAACTAATCCCTTATTACTATGTAGATGCTAGCAATCTAGTTGCCTGAGACCCTATAGTAGCACGTTTGCTTGTTTATAGTGCATGATTGGTGATCTTCACCCCCTGCCGCAAACCCTCGCGGTGGCTTGCAGGGTATCGTGTAGATGTAGATGAAATGGCTAGCAACCTCAAAACAATATATTTGTTTTGTTTTCTTCTAATCGTCTTTTTCTATCGGAATTTGGATCTATAACTACCATGCAGTGCCGTCAGAAGGCGTTTCAGGTCATGTGATATTCGTCAATTTTCGGGAACAAAATAAAAGTATGTAATAATCTTTGTGGTTGTCATGTAAAACTTTGGCTTATATATTTAAAATTTGAGAAATTTTCATAACAAGTACATCAACAATGCAGGAGAAACAAATTTCATACATCTACATCCACGTGATAACCTGCAAGCCACCGCAAGGGTGTGCGTCAGAGGGTGAAGATCACAAAAACATGCACAATTGACATGCAACTAGGGTACTACTTGGAAAAATGCTGTATTATTGTTCACATGCAGCTACATTGTTAGTATCTACATAGTAATAAAGGGATTGGTGGTAAATGCATGCATAATGGACTACATATACATCTACATCTACACGATACCCTGCAAGCCACCGCGAGGGTGTGTGGCAGGGGGTGAAGACCACCAAGCATACACTACTAACATGCAAGCAAGCAACTACAGACTACTTTAAAAAATTTCTCCTTTGGTATTCTCCATTTGGGAAAAAGTATTTCAGTTTAACACGGCAACCTCTCTTTGATAGACTATTAAGAAGACATAGGTGTCTGTAACAGCACGCGTTATAGCTCATTGGGTTTCCAGCGGGTGGAGGAATGCGAAACACGTCGATGGTCTTCGTGGAGCACCAAAGGCGGCATGTCAAACAAGAGAGTTTGGAATGGCTGTTTGCGCGGTCAGCCCGCCAAATTTCCACGAAATAGTCCCGATATATCTCTTGTTTACAGTCAAACAAATCGATGGAATTTCCAGAGACATGAACACAAAGTTTTTCCCAACCGAATTCTACCATGCTTTGAACATGGTTCCTGTCAAGACCATGAGTAAACTCAAGATAAAACCGCTTACTTTGATCACAGTATTGTGCTACCACGTCACAACAGCTACGAAAGGATGGCAATTATTGCTCATCATTTGTTAATATCAAGCTATTGAAATAATTGGACTGAAGGTAAGAATAGATCAGTTTAATCAATATTTCTGACTCTCTCCACTTAAAAATCCGCAAACGCATCCAAACACAGTGATTGCGCAATGCAAAACATCATCTAATTGGAATGCAAATGTATTGCCATAACTCGGGATAATTTAGTACTGTTTTTGCTTTGATTACTATAATTACTGCTGCTAACTTCTCCTCTTTAATTGCTTGAAAATGAAACCCTTGTGTAAAGCACGTAAAGGAAGAGTCGTACTATATTATCGCTATCAAAAAGATCTGTAATACTGTTATCATTGAGTAGATTGATTCGGAAATATTACCTGAGGGATTAATTTCTCGCAAATAATGCTAATCTCATAGAGCTGGTTGTTTACATCTACATCTACATAATACCCTGCAAGTCACCTTAAAGGTGTGTGGCAGGGGGCGAATTCTCACCAAACATGCACTACATATCATGCATAAAAAAGGATTAGTATTTATATAGGTTCTGTTCATAACTACACTATTTAAAAAGAGTTAAAAATAGCAAAGCAAGAATGCAAAAACATGCTGTTAGTTGGGTTAGCTTAAAGTCCTTACACCAACATGCAGCTCTCTATGCTATCTATTGATACATTCGTATTGAATACATTTACTGCTATTGTACGAAGAAAAAAGGACATTTTGAATCTGTCAGTTCGGCAATCAATTTCTCTACTTTTGTGATTATGGTCCAGTCTACCATATTAAGTTGGGGTCCGCAAAATATTTTTAACATCATCACTGAAAATATGGTCTTGGAATTTGTTTAAGAGATTAAGTCTAAATTTCAACCTGCTAACTGACAATTATTCCCAATTTAATTCATTTAATAGACTGGTTACGCTAATAAGGTTATCATACCGTCCTTTTACAAATCTTGCCGATCTTAGCTGCACACGTTCAAGTTCGTTAGTTAGACCGATTTCGTAGGGATCCCATTTATACTGGCAGCATATTCCAAATGAGGTCTTACAAGGGAAAAGTAGCTGATTTCTCGTACATGATAGTACATGATGATTTATTTAAGGTAGTAGCAGTAGAATTGCCGTAAGCATTAAATACATTCATCGAAAGTTATGAAAAAATGACGAATTGTTTTTCAAAATATTTTGGAATGCGTTATTTCGTAACCAATTGATTTTCCTATGTTGATTATACCATTAGGATAGCTTTTAGGTGTGTATGACAAACGGCAGAAATAACTTTCACGATTTAGGTCAGATGTGTAACGGGACTTGTGTAAGTTATAGGGATATGAGGAATAGGGGTGCGTAACTGGACTTCGGTGCAGTGAAATTCTTAAAGGAAAGTCGCAAGAGGCCAACGGTTGGTTCTTGGAAGGAGGACACCGACGGCAGAAATCATTTACACCATTTATGAACGCTGGGAAATTGGGGAAGCGCATCAATAAATTAAGGGAATGAAAGGTTGGAGAGAAACTACCCGTCCTTATCAGGCAACTCTTAATGTAGATATATATAGATGGTTTTTTTTCAGGAAGTTAGGTCCTTGAGAAAATGAAAAATTTAAACTAATAGGCCAACGTTTCGGAAAATATATGTTTTCCGAAGTGTCGGGCAAATAGATTAAATTTTTTATTTTCTCAAGGACCTAACCTCCTGAAAAAAAACATCTATATAATAAGAAAGAGGTCTGGAAACCAGCTTACCACTTACTCTTAATGAAATTGCGACAAGGGGTTCACAGTTTAACCCCCCATCCAAATGATAGAGTATCTAACTTGAAGGCATCTCCTCACAGTACATAATTAGGGATGTGCCTACCACTGAAAAATCTCTGCTAAAGATGGGACTCGAATCCTGTCCTGGAGATTTAAAGGTGGTACACCAACCCGATCTCATTCCACTATTCAGTGTACTATGTGACGGACGGTGGGCTGTGCTTGATTTACTTAATTCACGTGTTTCAGGTAAGGACTGATATCACGCCGAAAAAACTCTGCTACTGCCGTTAAACAAACCAGGACCATTATAATGGGAAGTCAGTATTATAGCTACCACAACAACCAGATCCCCTCGTCATATGGTTTCACTCATTCGAACACGCGATAATAGTAGCATTAAAAACTATTACACAATTCCTCCACTGCATAAAGTAGCTAAGTTTTGTTTTGAGTGTGCTTGGACAGTCAATATCAATTTAACCACTCTGCCTATTTTATCTTGAGTGAGGAGAATTAAAATCGATTTTATTTGCGCATAAAAATATTATATTATATAAGATTAATTTGTTTTGAAAAGGCCAGTTTCTTTCAGGAACGATGTGACTCGTCTTAGGTAATTGGAGTCGTTGCCCAGAACATATAGTATGAGAGCGGACTCGTGAAGAGGAATACTGAACAGCCCTTTGTTTAGAGAAAACCATATCTTTCCAGTCCATAATATCCAACAAAATATATCAGAGAGTACAAAGCTGTGATATCCCGTCAATTTGCATCCATATTCACCGTGATGGGCCGTAAAGTAGCGTCAATATTCATCCAATTTTGACCTCGGAGGACGGACTCAAGTGGGAAAGGTGAGAGAACCCTTCTTTATTGAAGAAAGAGAGCGCGAGAGTTCATGCTCGCACACTATTTTAGATTAGGAGACGGCTACGGTAAAGTTCAGACCACCACGCGTTGAAAACATTCGCATCTCCAGGACATCATCATTCCTTGAAGGGATTGGCCTCGAGGGTGTGTCCAAAAGTGTTTCCATCCGTGCACGAAGCGGTGCACTCCGATCCAGAGAGTAAATTCATTGATAATCCAAACCACTCGTAGGCTGCTAAAAATCCTGAGCCTTTAAAACCACGCTTTTGAGTACCACTCAATGAGTTTGCCTTTTTGCGACTTCAGGAAACGATTTCGGAATCGGATTTGAAAACGCGAAGATATGGAAAAATATTACCGGCCTCAATTGTGAATATGCATATGGCAACACAAAGACGTGGATTCCAATCCCGTCTCGGACCTTATTTTCACCTTTGTCTTTGGAATAAGTTTCAAACGGTTAAATAAGGTTAAATGTTGCATTAAAACCTTGGAAGTTGAAGCGTCTAAAATTCTAATTAGTTTTAATACTGGAAAATGTAGCTATTTGGGAATAATAAAAACTTCTGAAGGACAAAGTATAAATGAGAGCATAGAGCAATTAGGTTTCCAAAATGCTCCAACGCTAAGCTTATATTGCATCATCTAATCTTACGCAATCCAATACCTAATATTAAGACAAATTTACTCCAGCTAAGAGCTATCTTACTATACTTAAGAGCTAACCCTTGGGTTGCCCGGCGTAACCAATCTACAGCAGGTTTGATTAGAATATCCCAAGAAAAGGGATAAAACGACTTGACAATTGAATTTCTACCGTAAAAAGAATTGAAAATCGTATATAAATACTAGATTTAAACGAACTCATTCATTCTACAGCAAATATAAGTTAATTTATTTATGTTTTTATAGAAGCGGTGGAATAATTATTAATTATTACCGTGTTTTGCATATACTATGAATTTAGTGTCATTTATAGCCAACATTTCTAAAGTGTCTCGTGAATGCATGTGTCCTCTCAGTTGTATGTGAGTAATGCATGCACGGACTAGTATGTTTGCATTTCTGCACAGTAATACATAGTAGTAAGTGTAAATTTAGTTCTTGCCCATTTAAAATACATTCCTGGTGTTGGTGAAACCCCTGCCACACAGTCTTGCGGTGGCTTGTAGGGTATTATGTAAATGTAAGAAAGGATATGTTTCATGAGAGCTTACACCAAGAACATGCTCGTTTTTTCTGCAGAGGCAGAACGTAGAAAAATCTAGACTGATTACAATCATTAATAATTAGCATTTAATATGTGGACTAATGCAGGAAAATTATGAATGTTGAATTATCAATTGTGTTTCTACTTTTTATTCAACTAGCACCACCTGCCCCGGTTTTAGATTTTTTGCCATTTTCAGGTAAGTATATTAGACGTGGACGTGTGTAATACTTAATGATATGACTATAGCTCCTGCAGATGGAACCACAATGAAAACCAAAAGTATTTTCCGCAACTATTGCGCTGCCAAGCCGGGAAATTGGCTGCAGAGGTCGGAAATATTTTCCTAAATCGTCAAGTACTGTAATACGATTCCAGAAGCTTTGTCTGACTTCATGAAATGCTGGCTCTCTGGATGGCACTCGATAAATCTGCTTTCCATTCAGTAGTCAAGACGATTATTTGCATTTATAAATAAGAATATGAGAAAGTTGCTCGTACTTTAACAAGTATAATCTGTTTGAATTCATATCCGGTGAAATTAGAGCTGGTAACACTAGCATATATATTATTAGAATATCAATTTTAGGAAATTGTCACCGCATTTTCTGAATTGAAAAATTCTCTATTACAACCCCAAACGCATGTTGGAACACTATCTGTTTCGAGTTTCGACTGATTTCAAAGATGATTAATATGAAACCGTCTTCTTTACTAATGTAAAGTTTTAAGAAAATTTGAAAGAAGAATAAATCTGATAAATCGGGGTGTATAGTAGTATCTAGTATATCTAATGCATCTTGAGTCATGAAGACCTTATGAAGAAATTATTCGAAAGAAGAGTGAATGAGAATATTTTAAAAGAAATACCTAGTGTAAGATATATGGAGTATGTAGTGAACGATATTAAGGAGAAAACTGTTGAGGCGATCGGCAGCTAAGACAATGGGGTCGCTAATCATGTATCTGATATAGTTGACAAAATAACAAGACCCGTATCTTCCCGTTCTTCAATCCTTCAATTATTTGTCCAGTTGTAAGCAGGGAAACACATGTTTTTAACCCTTTCGGAAATGTGGGCGTGCAAAGTACTTGCACGTCAGTCATCCTTTTCGTCCAATCACAACTGAGACTACGAAGCACCTTCGGCCAATCTCGATGGGGGACACACAACTGACTCTGGCAATGGAAGTGGTTGAGACAGAATCTGTGCGAGTAGACCCACCGCCCCTACATCCATTCCCCTCCCTTACCCTCAAAACAGTCAAAGGCGGGAGGGGGATGACGTAGTTATCCTTAACGTAGCTCGCAGCGGTGGACGTGACCTTTTGCTAATTTTAATTTTAGATTTATGAGTGAATGGATCTGGTTAGAATATTAATGGGGTGGTTTACTATTTTTTTTATTGCCGAATCTTATAGAGTTTGCAAAATAAAAAGTCCCGTATTTTTTCCGTTTTTTGATCCGTCAATTATTTCTCGAGTTATAAGCGGCGAAAAACTGATGTTTTTAACCGAGTACTCTTTTAATAAATCCTACCTCTCCTTTGCCGCAATTTCCCGTGTGTGACTTCCCCACGATAAATCTTTAGTGATTGTTAATTTGTTACACCAAAGCACCATATGGTTTCGACAAATCAACAGTTCGGGGTCCCTCATTTCTTGTTATATCCACCTTTTCTTCCTCTTAATGGATGTGACTTCTTTGACTAACCTTTAATGCTTTATCTTACGTTCTCCTATCCTCCTGGGAGAGCTAGCGTTACATTATTAAAAAGTGATAATAATGAGAATTAACTCAACGGCTTTTGAGTGTGGCGTCTGAAGCGATCTCCTTCCGCGGTCTCCCCACATTCCGACCTCCCCCGATCCATCCCCCAGGCCCTTTCCGCGTCCAAAGGTCAGAGTTCAAGAGAGGCCTCCTCCACCACCTTTCTCCACGGCGACCCGCGATCGGCCTCTGCCTTCCCTCCACCTCCGGTGGGAGAAGGGTGGGAGTCAAGCCAGCCGAGCGACATAATCTTGTATTGATCACCGCATCTTTCGCTCCAGCGGGGGTCTCGAGTGAAAGTGGGAACGAACGCGGTGGACGGGAAGGCGGGAGAAAAGGAAAAGGAGGACTTTCTTCCGTCAAAATGGAGCGTCTCCGGGTGAACGCTCGCGACGGAGATCATCCCCCGGTCCGTCATCGCAGATAGTTTAGCACTTTCGAAAAATTTCCTCTCGCGAGCGAGTGCCCTTAAACGTCTTGCTCTTCCATTAGAGCGGAAGAAAATTGTCAATCTTCACTTTGGAGAGACACAATAAATTAGCAAAGGGCTTTTCTGATCGTTTCCGTGTTCATGTATATCGGGTATGGGAATAATACCCTCCGAATGAAGTATTGGAATGACGATTTAACGTGGTCCTCAAAGGCGAATTTCCCAACTTTCGTAAACCTCTGTGAGAAGCTATTCTTTTGCTGTGTTAGGCAGCCGAGATAAAATTTAACGTCAAAATAGGGTTTATTCTTATGCGATGTTAACTTTCTTTCTGTTTTCAGGTTGTAATATCTGGACAATAAAAACTATATAAAAATCAATTTACATAGAAATAATATTAAGGAAATCGGAAAAGCTATTCTTTATAGGTTGCGTACGCACGTAAGTAATGAATGAAATTGTTTCTTTATCCAGGATCCCTAATTTTTAATAAGTTCTTTTAAATTTGCTTCTTTTTGTGCTGATTTTTTAAAATTTACATCCTAAGTTACTTCACTGAGTTCGCCTATTTCTCTTGGTAAGACAATGGGTCAAAATAAAATGTACCTATATAAATGATATCGCATGAAAGAAAGGTGTTTTTGGCATTTGCATATGAAAATGCCTTGAAATGCCTAATGATAATGAGGTGGATGTCAAGTAACAAATGATAAAGCAAATTAAAGTTTGCAAGCAAAAGATTACGTTTCACCTGTGTGCCTACTCGTGGTTCATACCTAAATGATGAAAGCTAGATGATGCAGGTGATATCTAATCTTTCCTGAAAGTATATTTAAATGACAAGGATTATTTTCTCACAGAATAAAATATTAGTGAATTTTATTGATTTATCTAATGATAAATAAAGAAGATTTAAATAGAATTTATTCATATAAAGAGCACCACGATCCAAACGCATACGGAACGTCCATCTCAAAATTCGCAAGAGTTGATTTATATTTGAGCTTTCAACTTTTGGCATGAAATACTCCATTATATCGTTGCTAAATTAGCACATGCTGAAAGTTATCTTTGCGTAATTCATTTTTCCAAGGACATTTTCCTTTGAGACAGACTAAAACAATGCGTAGTTTCTGAGAGCAAGAGACGCCAAGATATAACCTTGAGAATGGCCCGTGCAATAATATCTTCAATGCTTCTTTTATTACACCAAGAGATCCTCCAGTACGCAGGGAAATTGTAAAAGACGTTCATAAGCGTATTCTACTGTTTGCTCGGGTATGTTACTGACCCTTGTCCCGCTATAACTAATGTCCGTTCGGATGAGGTTCTAAATCTTGAGAAAAGCAATTATTTCGTAGATTTCGGATATCGCACATTTATTCCCACTATCCGACGCGAATGCAAAATTGCAGAGGCCAATAATTACGATTCCATCACGCGTTGATTTATTTGTCATGGCGGTTTCCATTCATCCCTTAGCTCATTGCCTCGCTTTTAAGTGCTCCTTTCCCGTTTCCTGGCTTCAGGTTTCCAAATGTGCCTCTGCACTGCATTAGCCGGCACAGGCTGACTTTAACTCACTAATTGCATCGGCTGGAAATGCCGAGACGGAAATAAAATGGAGGCTTAGATCCTCGGAATGGAAACCAGCATGAAAGGAATGTTTTGACGCGAATATCTCTTCTGAGCACTTCCTTGGAAGAGTCTCATGTTCACGTTTCCTTGGGAAGTTTGCCCAGCGTTTTAACACAGAATAGTTGATAGATGCTTCGGAAGAAGGGCTTGCAGTTCGTCGTCACGCATTTCATAACAGCTCACGTATGTTATACCTCGCGCACATTCTTATCATGAACCGCTAACCTGTGCAAACATTTCTACACTGAGCTCCCCGTCAAGAAATATGACCAAAACAAAAATTGTCGCGCAGGAGCACTTAATCATGTTTTGTGAAGAAATTGCCAGCCATTAATATGTGGCATACAAGGTGAAAAAATGTTTATCACTATTTTTCAATTGCAGTGATGGAAACAATGTACCTTGAGTTAAAGACAGCATATCTGAACAAATGCATGCTTCCGACAGGATATTCACCTATGTTACGCAATTAAATATCATAATGGACCGAAAATCAAAGAACTTAGTGCCAATTCTTTCAAACATTCTTAGCAGTCTTAATCAAACATTCGTTGCCAACACATTAACCTGCTCCTCTAGGCATATTAAATGAAGCTCCATTCACCTTTGAAGCTGCAAATCCTTTGCGTATTTCACTCAAAGGTAAGCATCATTTTGCCCAGCTTATGCAAACCTTCGGATAAAATTAATGGCTGCATATTGCATGCGTGACAAGATTGTATATCTTAACCACAGAAATCTTAGAATGAATGTGTTGAATTTCCCGTATCTCAGCATATTTAAATGCTATTCCATGAGCATATCGGCAACTGAATTTTTTATCCAAGGAAAGACAAAAACCAAAGTTTTAAATAAATTTAATCATCACCTATACTGTTTAGAATTCGAGTAATTATTAAATTTCGCCTTTTTTTGGACTTGCAATCATTTCAAAACAAACTTAACTTTCTTTATTACCCAGCTACGAAATTTCACAGCGTACAAAATGCCTCTGGAGATTATTCTCTTTCTGTCACGTTTAGTTTCCAAATTCTTTGATTCACGGACTTATAAATTTATTTTATGACTCAAGATGTTTTGCCAGAGCGATACATCACTTTCCCTTTCATGTCAGAGCAACTACCTAAGATTCTAATTAAAGATATTTGAAACGAAATGCATTAAAGTAATCAATCGTATGACCTGATATCATCAAAAGAATCTGGCATTACTTTGTGCAATAAATTAATATTTAAAGGAAAAAAGTAACTCCATAACTCCACTTATATGTGTTATAACACTCACTTCATTCACTTGAATTCATTTACCACTCAAAGTATAAATATCTTTGATTCACACAGTGCCGCAAATATGTAAACCATGGTGTCCTTAAAGAAATATTTTCCTATTCATAGAATCTTATTACAACCCTATATCTCAAAATGTAAATGGTTTAAAACAGTTATAATAATTAGAAGTAACGAGTGTCCCTGATTCAATCTGGAATCGATTCCACGAAGGGACGCCCTAGCCCATTACTCATCAATCAAGCCACCAGCAACGACGCCATCCCGGGAAACATGACCGCACCCGTCGTCCTATCGCCACCAGACGTCTGGGATGGGTCCGGGACTCCTGAAGCTGCAGAGCGTCACGATTCAGTCCTACAAAGACCGCCGAATCAATGGGAACGTTCATTATTTGTGTGGAAAGGGGTGGAGGGTGAATCACTGAGAAGAGACTTTTGGTTTTAAAGTCTACTAAGCAGTTGCTATGTTCACCACTACACCTATATCTGCATATAACTCAACGTACATGTTAAAAATCCCAGCCCATTATGCTAACCACAGCATATATGACCAGAGAAATAAGATTAGAGAGATAGATTGTCACTCCCATTGATTCAAAATGCCATTTTCCCCCGTGCTACAAGAGAACACAATAGGCAGCATATAAAAGGAAGAGGTAGGTGAAATATTGTTAGAGTTGTCTGTACTGCATGATGCATGTATTACTAACAATAATTTCTTTATTATTATGAAGATACTAACCATCTAGCTGCATGGGACCCTATTATCTAACGTGTATCCATGTAGTAGCCTAATTGCATGTCATTAGCGCATGTTTGATGATCTTCACCCCCTGCCGCACACCTTTTTGTGCCTTGGAGGGTATTGCGTAGATGTACATGTATACATAGTAGTAATTGGGCCAGGACAAGGGTGAGTGGTGGGGGTGTCATTTAGCACACATTTCCATCGCGCATAAAATAGCATTGTCTCATTGCCTATTGTATATTTGACTATTTGCTAGTAGGCTGTGAAAAGTCTAGCGCAAAAGAATGTTATGAACGGAAAGGAGCTAGTTCCCGTGGAGAATGAAGGGTATAATAGTCGGTAGCCCAAAAACGATAGTGCGTCACAAAAGGAATCCACCCCACAGTAAAAAAGAAAATATATGTTTACAAAATAAAGCAAGGAAACAAAACATCTTCGAACGCAATAAGATTCCTAACTTTAAACTTTTTTCCCATAGTTAAGCGGAGGATACAGTGCACAAATCTTATTTAATAATTTTGAAAACTTACCTTACATGCATATAAATATCTAAAATAATAACACTTAGGCGCTCCTCATTAGGAAGCTCACGAACACATACTAGGAAGCCCCAAAATCTGCATTACCTAATTATATTCTTACTTATTCCGAAATTACATATCATATTCGATTGCTATGCGTGGAAAAACGTACGTTTTTCGTAACCCATGCTCTAACTTGATCTTCATGTTATAGCCTACTATTATGTTACAATGTATTTTGAAATATTTTTCACATTTCCAGAAAAGATACCCGGATTACTAGGCCCGATCTTCAACAGGTGATCTGTTGGTGAATCCCAACCCATTCTTTCAATTCTCTAATCGCTGGCACTTTCGCCATCGTTGCAGAATCCCGTTTTGGGATTGATGCTCCTCTTGTCTCGGCCAAGGGCGGGCCGATGACAGTCGGATTAGCAATCTCACGTCGGATGGAAAATGGGCGCACGATCGGAGACAATTCGTGGGCGGACTCATTTGTTTCACGCGTGATCGGAAAGTCCCTAACAAACCATCATCCCTCCGTGAGTCCGCGATTCGCGTGGCCATGTCTCTGGACCTCCCGACTCTCAAGACATCTTTTTTTCAACAGATACAAACGAGACAGGGATAACGGTAAATATATCCAGTACGAGTGTAGCAATGGATAACATTGGTAGCTGCATGTTGGTATAAGGACTTAAAGCTAACCCAACTAACAGCATGTTTTTGCATGTATGCTTCGCTATTTTTATCTTTTTTTAAATAGAGTAGTTTTGAACAGTACCTATACAAATGCTAATCCTTTTGTATGTATGATATGTAGTACATTTTTGGTGAGAATTCGCCCCCTCCCACAAACCTTTATGGTGGCTTGCAGGGTATTATGTAGATGTAGATGAGACTTGACCGAGAAATTGAAGGTAGTATGTAGCTGGAAATAGTTATTTATAGGGAGGAGATCGACAACTTAAGACTTTTACGCAATCTAGGAAAGTTTTATATCTGGATCGATAACAACTGATTGCAAACTAACAGCAAGAAACTGAGAGAAACACGGCGTCGGGATTAGTCTTAAGGAAATAAGTCAAGAGAAGAGCGGTTTGACGTCTCATCTGACGGACGGATCAATAAACTTGAAATTCTCTCCTCACAACACTCAATTGGGCCAGTATTCTATCTACTACCCCAACTCGATCCCCCATTATATAGCTAGTTAATGGTTCTGTAATTAGTCAATCGTTTGCTTCAAAGTTTTGTTTGATTCAAGACAGGAATCATTTCAGACCTTAGGCTTCCTGACAGGTTAATATTTTTCAGAAAATGTTTAACAGAATGCATAGCAAAACACAACAAAAACGTCCTGAAAGGTTGAGGTTACTTTGATAGACTGGATGAGAGTTCGGCACTCTTTATATTGCGAGCTATATGCGGCATTAAGTAAAATTAAATATTTAAAAAATTGTCAAAGTTCCATCTATGTTAGCCTGTAATGGCATAGCCATATATTGTTAATAAACAATGTTTGTTTTACCATTGGAATCGTGCCCATATGAACTAAAACTAGACTACAAATAGGACATAGAGACACTTTCTCGCAAAATTAAAGCGCTTTACTCACGCCAAATGAAGCTAATGTAACCATTTGTGCATGAATTTTTCTAGGTTTAACCTAAATATGATTAATACGAGTGCATCGTTTATTGTGACTTTCCATTGGTCTAATATTTTAAAAATATTAATGGTTCTAGAATAAAATTTTAAGTGTGATGAGAAACCGTTTTATTCCTTCATCTCAAAAGTTTGCAGACTCCTAGGTTACATCATGAAGATAAATCAAGGGTGATAAATTGTAGGATAGATTTGAAGCAACATTTTCTCCACGTATACCTATCATAAACGATAATGGATTAAGCCCAAGGTAATGGGAACATATAACAGTATTCATAAGAGGAAATGTAGCTTTAAGGCTTTTTTTGCATTCCTGTATGGGACTCTATATGCACCACGTAATGGTTTTAGATATTTCCTAGGATGTTTGGCATATAGCTAGACATGTTTATATAAAATTTTATTGAAAGGCTAGACATGTGGAGAGACCTAGATCGAATTCTAGGGAATAAATTGGATGACATAGCCAAAGTTTTAAGTTTTTTAAGGTGCAATAATCTTATCAATAACATATATTCCCCAATTGGAAAGAAAACACGTCTAATTTTGCGATTCCATTTCCAAATTTTTTTAAAATGCTTTTTAAACTCTCTTAAGCTCTTGAATGTAAATGTTAAGGTATAATTTGAAAACATAGTTGCAAGCTGTGCAAAAAGCCGTCGAACAGCCCTTAAACCAAATTACTACTACTTCTACACATGCAATTTTATCAATACTTGTCGTGCGCCTTGGGGATTCGTATTCAAGCTGGCTCACATTGTCCTCCAGGACCTAAATGTAGCGTTATCCAACTCGGCGACACTAGTTTCACGAACTATGAACTCAGTCCCAGCGAGTTTGACAAGAAATTCCGAGTCACTTAGGATACGTTGAAGATAACACGGGGTCGTGTGTTTGAAAAAAGAAATACGCATGGGGGCAACCATTCGACCTTTCAGATGTATTGAATTTAATCAGGGGCGTGCGCCTACGAAGACGCGTGACAGTTATACGCCCCGCCAAGGAGCCTGCCATCTCATCATAGCTGTCCATCAAATCCCACATCATACAACTGCCGACATGATGCGTTAATTTTTTTCAGAATTTATAGTGACACCAGCCCCAATTTCTATTTAGCGTGCAAGAAGGGAAGGTAACCTTAGAGGATTTTTGCTGGAACGCACAAGTAATGATATGTTCGCGGGCAGCAAATACACTTCTGTACGAAGAGGATATAACCTGAATAAATGAAGTCACACCGATGCATAATAATGTGCTGTGGTAAAATTATCATTATGATATTCACAGAGAATTGATTGCTTCACGTAAGTCAAGCCAAAATAATACCTACTTTCACGAATCCCATTCATCACACATATAAGGAATAGGAGGAGAAAAAAACCATAGCATATTGTTTCGGAATCTCTTTAATGGACCACAATTACCCGTGTTAAATGCATAACTATCAACTAAATCCAGGCCATAAGCAACATATTCGCATAAATTAGAAAGAAGAATAAACACTACCAACATAACAGTAACCTACTAATGCATTTTTGCATAAAAAGGAGAAATAATAGAATAGTAGAATAACTCTTATTTCACCTGCCATTTAGGAGACAACGCCGCTTGTATTTAGTGAACGCTTTTTCTGAGTCTTGAGTTAGGTCCTCATAGGTCATTTGATCATCGCTTTAACCTCTGAACTAAGACAAAATATCTCTTTGCACGAATGAATTATTCCATCAAAGGATAAACCATAATTGCTCGGGAAGGTACCTACGCCAATTGTGAAGACTAATATTTAACGAGCGCAATCTTCTATAAAAGAAAAGTGGTTAGTATAATCCCTCTCTGAGATCTCACTGAAGGCTAATAACTCCAGAGAATTTTTATCAGTCAGGTTTTTCTGTCAAATATGCACAAAAACATTTTTATAAGTAAATTAAACGAAAAAAAATAATCAGTCTGCAATGGTTTTCTTTCGTAAGGGATCGGGTTCAAGTCACAGATAAGGTAGAGATTTTTCATTTTTGTATCAGAACTTTTGTGTCAGCTAAGTACTCCATGGTTAAACCTCAAACCCCTTGGCTGCTTTCGTAAGTAGTAGGCTAGTACCATGGCAAGAGTTTCTCTCCACCTTTCCATCGTTCAGAGATGTATTTTACCAATACAGAATTACCCAGGTATCCGTAATTCGTGCAGTAGACATTAGCTATCGGTCACCTCCCTCGAATTACTATCATTGAAACGGTATGACTAATAGAAGTGATTATTAAATTGAGTGATACTAAATTCTCCGCATCTTCTATCCACATGAAATGGAAAATATCAGAATTTTTATAAAAAATTAGGGACTATATGCATAGGTCCCTGTATGGACCGATGTGAACGTTCACAAATTTGCCTGTAAGTATTATTTTTCATGGTCCGAAGGCACTTTTCTTGCACATCCTCATGACTTTAAGTCTTGTGATTACGCCATTTTACTCTACTCATCTTCGTCCACACCCCTCAGCGTCTTCGAAGTCATTTCCCACCCCGTCACCCTTTCTATTCACACAATGTTTCCGCCCTTTCTCTGATTCCATCACTTCATTCACCCACACCCCCGTCAATGCCATCTCTTTCACCCGTATTCGTTTTACAACCTCAGAGACATGACTCAGCAGCGCACACCGCCACGCAGGAAAATTTTTCTTAGCATTTCAACCAAAGTCTTACAAATAACCGGCTGAGGAAAGCCTCCGCCCACATCCCTTCTGACTTCCCTTATCGTCGGAAATCTCCATTTTTAAATATATACTCCGAAATACAACTCATGATCTCCTATTGCGTTTCACCAGGCTGTAACTTCAAGAGAGCCTAATTGACGGAGAATGTCACATCTGTCGAGTGCAAGTAACATTCGGTTTATAGAGGGGAGCGTATGAGCTCTTCGGTTTCATTTAAATGCCAAGGCTTAAATGCCAAGCGTCAAAACCAGAATTATTTGGCGGGAGTGTTATTTGAACCACACTTCGATCGAGATGGAATAGAAAGATTATTTGCGTGGATCAGATTGTTGAGGTGGCTATAGTACTGGCTTCCCATTCAGAGGATTCTAGTTCAAAAACCTTAAAGAGGTATGTCACAGCAGTGGTAGAGTTATTTCATTGTTATAATACTCGGTATTTGAGTTTTGTGAGGACAGAATTTCGAGCACAGTGCTCCGTCCATCGTTTGGGACGTTAAACTGCGGACTTCCGGTGCATCTCGCTACGAGCAGACTAATGCCGACGCCGGGTTTCTTTCCATCCTTCCCCCTACCCATTAAAACGTACCACCTCTACCCAATGACCCACCTATCCTACGTGGAGCAAATTATGTAATTAGACAATGTAATAATAGAATCATTAATTGTAAAATAACTAAAGGTCTTAAATATTTTAATTATAAATACACTTTAACGGTAAGCGGACGTTAGACAGTTACCTTATACCCTGATATTTTTCAATGGTACCAGTAAAACGTAAAATAAATGAAAATTTAGGCATAAAAATTTCATAAAAAATGTCAATACATAATTGACGTTATTAATGGCAGTATTTTGACATAAACAATGTCAATGTGCAAGGTACCAAATGCTGTACTTCCCGAAGTTGGCTTCTTTAACGTTTAAATCCGTAAAAACGTTAATGTATTTGATTATGGGCAACAAAATCAAAATAAATCAATGATGTGATGCGCCAGTAACTATTTTCATCCAAGATGAGATTGAGGACTATTCTATAATTATTCACAGGAAATATTGTTGCTAAAGACCAGTGAATTGAAAATCGCCTATAGTTGTTACAGCACTATGAAAAGCTCCATCACAACAAATTACGTGAGCAGAATTATCTTCTTTTCGATCGTTTATAAGACTCATAATTGATCCCTGCGCGTAGTTGAAGACACAGTGCCTGCAATTCCATTCATTGACACCGGTTCCCGTAGGTCTCGATGTTTAGAGTGGAGTGATGCCACATTATTTCCAGGGAACGAAGGAAAGTAATGTGGAGTCCGCAAGCCGGCAAAAGAAGCCGCGCGTCCCCTTCCAAGAAAGGAGGATTTCTTCACCCCAGATGAGTGACCACCTCCCGCTCTCTCGTGAGATATTTATACGGTCATCGAACCATATATTTTAATGGTCCGGGCAATCATATCGCGATGCGAGAGACTCCTTTATTTTTTTACGAGAGGAGATGCGGTGCGCCATTGAAGATGTCGCCGCTTTCATATTTTCGTTACGAGGGTCGCCCTTGGAGGTCACCCTTTTCAGCCGAGTCGCATTTGCGTGGGAGGCGCCCTACGATTTAACCGTCGGCCACCCCTTAGCCTCCATCCCCGTCTCGACCACCCCTTGAGGTCTCCCTACTGGGAGTCACGCTCCTACGGATCACCGCCACCCAAAGGCAGTGGTACCACTAGTTATGGCACGAAACCAAAGCATGATAATCACAGATTTTTTCAAAAATGTATAATGATGAATTTATTTTTTCAAGAGTATACGTACATGCATACAAAAACAAAAACATACAATTATGTAATTTGAAATTATTTCAGGGAACATTTAAAATTTGTGTTACAAATTCCAACATTTTACATAAAATGTCAATACAATTCACAATCTTATATATTAATTTTTTTTATGTTGACTAGCGAGTTCTTCTGAGCCTTAACAGGCTCATCAGAAGCTGCTCTTTTGTAACTTTATAAAATACCATATATGTGTCCACATAGATTAGTACACAAGCAAATGTAGAATGGTTCTTATTAATATAAGTTATGCTTGCAGTTGCAACGCATTAGTCGTGAGTTTTAGGTGTCCCAACGGCTAGGATTTAACCCAACAGTGTAGCTTAAGATAATTATTAAGCTTCTTAATATTAAGAAACACACAATACATAACCTGGGAGGGATACGAACCCCCAACCTATGGGTTACCAGGGCAGTGCGTTACCAGCCCGACTACCACGGCCAGCATAAAATGTACGTATCTTGACTTAGGTCTCATACTGATTCTAAATGAATGAACGGAATTACACATGTGATAAAAAACTTAGATAAGTCTCAAAATCATAATGCCGGGATCGTAAGTTTAAACACGGTGTTCAAAGCTTAAATATATTGGCAGCATGTTTACTTCACATCTATCCTGGAAACTCACATTGGAAGTATTAGTGAACCTGCAGCAAAGACACTAAGGTAACTGGATAATAATTAATTCGTAACATCATAATATTTTTTTCTGGCCACCAGCTTTGTCATTCATTACATTTCATTACAATAGGATTCATGAAATTACCTTTGTAAAGGTGCTTCAGCGAAAAAATATAGGTGAGATTATATTTTGCATTGGTGTGGCCTCTTTTGGAGTTAGTATGTCAAGAGTATTTTGGATCCATTAAATATAATTTCGATTCGGTAACTGGATGACGTAAAATGAATACAATGAGTTTCATTTACAATGTTGTGAATAAATAAACTATGCCGCGAGACTATAGCAAGAAGGTACATACTGGATTGAGACAACCTGGAGATTAGAAACTTGCAAGTCATATTAAACTGTTTTGATTTAAGTAAATCATCCGAGTATGAGGTAGTATTGCTGATAAATTTCTATTCACAGGCTACATCATAATGACACATGAATGCTGCACACAAAGAGCGATCATCATTCAATTAAAAAGGTATGAAAATGTATTATCTCTTCTCATAATTCACGATCATAATGCAATGGAAACGAACCTCAAAGCTTTCCACAAAATTTTATCTTTCACTGCATACAATATTCCATTTTTTCCATCAATATCCATGTTTTACGGCTGGTGCGTAAAAACTCCTGCCACATTATTTTGCAGCGGCTGTCATGTTTGTGATAATGGACAAGTGTATAAAAGTTCAAGACAAAAGAGAATGGCGAAGTAAAACACTCTAAACGAATTCTAAATTACACAAAATGAGTAATTTATCGATGTGTGCTTTAATCAGTCCAGATTTCCGTGCTAAATAAACCTCGGGTAAATTCGAGGCACCCTGAATCAAAGGCTCTATACCTGTGAAATAACATCATTCACATGCCACAGTGATCGAATATCATAACAATACCTACCCTAAAACTGTAACTATACGGATAAAAAAAGCAATGTAATACTTCATTAGGCGAAGAAAAGCAGGAAGTATTATGGGAAATACTGCCAGTGCGGGAATATTTTGGATATATTGGACAAATTAAAGATTTTAAGAACTCCAAATCGAATGGTTTGTAAACTGAATCAACCGTTCGTGAGGAAGAGAAAAGAAAAATCACGATTCTCCTAAAAGGAGATATATCTCTTCTAAATCAAGGATTGATATGATATATACTGCATAAATAAATATCCATATTCACAAATTCAGCTTAATTTCTCTTTTTCCAATAGAATGAAGTTTGATTACGGCATGCTAAATTTCAGTGAGTCTATACACTCAGAACTCTGCACGAATTATCGTGGACGATAAGATTCCACACAAATCGCTCGCGATTAATGACTACAACTGTTTAAGGCTCTATTCATTTTATCAGGGCAGTCATTACATTTGCTGATAGAGGATGTACAGATAATAATTTGGGATTGGGATTAATAGATAACAACTTGTGATCCAAATCCCAGACAAAATAATAATTCCGTATCCGTTACTTCATAGACTAATTTATCAACTTTCCATTCCCGCCAGTTCGGTTAACACTTAACTTCTGCCATAAATTATTTTAAACCCTACTTGGGGAAAATAATGCAGCATTTCGTAGTGGTTGCAGAAGACCCAAATGAATATCAAAGTCCTACAACTCAAAGTAATATTCTCCGCGCGTAGAATACTAATTTGGGATTATCATTCCCATCCGAGAATATCTTATGCGATAACGCGAAGGAAAAAACAGTTTTCGAGGCATTAATCATCCAGTGACAGTGGGCGACTGTTTTCCCGCTGCAGTCTCTCCCCACTCTTTTACACCCGACAATCCTCTTACACCCTCCACTAAATCTTTTTGCATTTCCCTCTCCGAGTTTACTTTCTGTCCACTGTTTATCGCATCTCTTGCCTTCTATACAGGAAGAAAGTGTGAGGGGTTGAAAGGACCATGGATGGAAAAAGAGTAGGACTCTTTTTAATCTTCGTCAAAAGGATTTATTCGACATAACGGTGGAGATATCGAAGATGGATAAAGGAACCAAGAAAGGTCTTATCGATGAAACTTTCAGCAAGAGTTAGTTCACAAAATGATGCTGACTAAAAGGTCAGATGTGATCAGAAGGAATAATGATTAACCCCTATGTCAAGCGCGACCACAATCGAAGCACAAAACTACAACGAGTAGCAGTGAATTAGATTTTATGGTGCCCTAAAGGCTAAGATTATATCTCATTCCCTAATTTACCTTATTTATCAATATTTGAATCCTAAGAAGAATACATACACTATGCATAAGGTGGGATTCGAACCCATGACCTCTAAGTTGTTAAACAGCATTTACACGTAACAGTTGACTGCTATGACAGTCGTAAGATGCGCGATATATCTATATCGCTACTCCTATGATGCATCTGCAATAACTTCTATGGAGCTTAAGGTCGCTATTTAGGCGTTCTCATAACAAATAAAAAGTTTTATTTCAATATTGATTGATGCTAAAATTTTCATGAAACTCTTCATGCAATAAATTCCATTTACATTTATTTTGTGTCCCCATTCTTTAAAGAGTAGAATCTACCTTTTGGGGAGGCATATCATTGTTATCATATCCAAATTGCCGGTATCAGACGTCGTGTATTGCTTTTCGTTTGCGATTGCTGCGATTGTGTTGGATACATTTCCGCTGGAAAATAGCTAGTTACTATAGACGGTTTCATGTCCAATATAGTTAGTGCCACATCAGGTGTCCCCCAGGGAAGTGTGATAAGCCCACTTTTATTTCTTTTATATATCAATGACCTCGGCAGTGTTGTAGTAAACAGTAGAATTCGACTTTTCGCAGATGATGCAGTAGTGTATAGAGAAATTAGTAGTCCAAGAGACAAGGCATCGTTAGAAAAAGGCCTCGTAGCAATTCAGGCGTGGTGCGCTAAATGGAAACTAGAACTAAACATAAAACAGTGCGTGACAGTAAATTTTTGGAAAAGGAAAAACTGGATAGAAAGAAACTATATGATTCAAGGTACAGAATTAGTAATCGTGGAATCAGGTAAGTACTTAGGGGTAACACTTACTCAGGATCTATCATGGGGGAAACATATCAGGGAAATATGCAGTCAAGATAATAGAAAGTTGGGGTTTAATAAAAGAATATTAGGGAAATGTGAGGAGAGGGTGAAGGAACGTTGCTATTTTTCAATGTTAGACCACACTTAGAATATGCTGGAGTATATGGGACCCTTATGAAGCAGGCTTAATTTACGAATTAGATCGAGTACAACGAAGAGCTGCGAGATATGTAAAAACGTGTTACGATAGGGAGAGCAGGAGAAAAATTAAGGAGATAAATTGCAGGACAGACAGGTTTAAAATGTCATTTTTTCGATCACGATTCGAGATCAGAACGTTAGACATCGCGTTAATCGGTAATAATTATAGAGGTAATATTCAGAGTAGTTCGATAGTATTTTTTATTTCCTGCATGTTAAAACCAATGTGTGATTCGCATGCATTGCTTTTTTTGCATGCATGAGTTTCTATTAAATTAGTCTCGGATTTCAAGTCATGCATGGTATTCGTGGGTGTGTCCTGCATGATTGGGATTTGGTGGTTTTTTTCGTTTACTTCCCCAAATTACTTTTAAAGTTGTGGTGTTTGTTTTGTGTTGTTCATTTTTGTTTGTTGTGTCATTGTTCCTGGTGTGGATGAACCCACTGCCACACATCCTTGAGGTGACTTGCAGGGTATGTCGTAGATGTAGATATAGAGACGCACTTCAATTTTGCTAATAGCTCGAACGTGGATCGATAGTGTTCGATATGTGTCCAGTAAAGACCTGAACTCGCATCGCAGTTGCTATTTACCCATGCGAGTGGGGCTTAATAGTTGTTAGCAGGTGACTATCGTGGCAGTCAATTGCTACGTGTAAACGCACCTTTAGGCAAATACATTACCAAACTGACTACCGAGACCGATAGAATATTTCGAGCAAAGCAACCAGAAGTGACATACATTTATATAAATCAACGCTGGATATGCAGAATGCTAGGAAGCGAAACATTGAATCCATATTATTTTATGCCTATAATATTCTATTTCAAACAGAATCCTCATTTAAAATCCAAAACTTAACCCTGAAGCTAGTCACAAATATATTTGTTAATTTTTATTCTTAACGTAAGCGATGGCATGCTACTAAACTAAGCCCTTTAAAATAATCACTCTTTAAGGTTAAAAATTTTGATTTCTGTACTGATTTAAGTACTGATAAAACTGAGACTCGAGTGTGATGTAGTGAGTGGATGCAATGTGAATTTTGAATTAAGAAAAAAACTGTGTTACACCACAGTCAAATAGTTAGTAGTAATTACTTTGAGCTAAATAATTACCCTAAGTTACTCTGCGAGTAACAAGGTATTGTAGTTATTTTATGTCCCATAGCATAAACACCGGCTGTCGAAGCTCAAGTGTATATTTTTAAATGATGCCTTTTTCGCGTAATGTATTTCCATGACGAAAATCAAAAAGCTCCGTCTTCCAAAAATAGTTTTTAAATTGTGTTTATTTTCCTCACTCATCGTCCAATTTTTTTCTCTAAATACAAATCGTCCTTAATAAATAGTATACATTCATAGTAGTGAAGTTCAGCGCTCCAAACACGGTTACCCAAAATAATGTGATTCAGCAAGAATTACTCAGTGGCTTCTTTACATAAAATTGAATGCACACAGTAATGAAATGAATTATCTGTTTGCGTCAAATGAAATATAATTTTCCTGTTTTTACTAAGAGATGAATAACTTAACTAATGAATTTATAAATGTCCTCGATTAGCATTAAATAAGAGGCATTATTGAAGCACATCTACTTCAAGATATGATGCTAAAATTACAAAACCAAAGTTTAAGTTTTAAATGTTTATGTTGGGGAAGGTTTCATAAATATATTTTGCGTAAAGACATGAAAGTGCACGTAATCAACTTATTCTAAGTATTCCGATGTTGTTGTACTCCTTTTTATTTTAAATTAGCAGATATTTTTAAGCATTTGATTTTAAAATGTTTGCTTTTTGCGTAGTGAAACAGGTACCTATAACAAAACTTTGGTACTCACAATACGGTCTTCCATGACGTAAATATTTGCGGCAGTTACATCCAGAGGGTGAATTAGAGGGTGGATACCGCTTGTTTCATTGGCTCCCAATCATTGAACAACCTTGACAATCAGGGTCGTAATATATCAAGGGTCCTGAAAAAAATTTAAGGAGTGATATCGTTTCATTTAACGATCACAAATCTAATAAATAAATCACATACATAGTTCAAAATACATATCTTAAAAAAAAAGGTCCATCTAAAAACACACTTTGGTAACTATTGAGTGCTGACAAGTGAATTTGGAGTCCGTAAGGAAAGCTCCGATCAGGAAGAATGGCCAGCACGATACAATATAAAAAAAACTAGAAAGGATTAAAAAGTGGGTATCTTCACAAAATAATGTCAACCTTTTTTCCAAGAGCTCCATGAGATTTTGAGGCAGGCTTCGTGTTCTCCCGTGAGGTACAGAAAATTCCTAAGATGATAACCATTCATCGTAGTTGACTGGAACATGATCGAAAGAATGGCGAATGAAAGATATCCTTGAACAAGAAAAGTTGTCACCCTGACCGTGAAATGGACGCAAGAGTAATGAGAAACTTGGCTAGCTTCTCGACATATTTTCAATGTGCCAGGTAAGAGCTCTGATAAAATGAGACCTTCACAGTTGAAACACGCTGAGTCGATTTATCTCAGTCCGGAGAGGGAAGCATGGATTAAAACGAAAGGAAGTGAGTTGAGTGATCAGATTACAAACCATATGGCTTCTTCAGACTCTCGTATGCTCACAGCTTAGAATCTACTTTCCCAAAATGTCAGATTATGCTGTTAGTCTAAGGGATATCAAATCTTTCTTTGCTTCGACGGAGAAAGCGTGAAGAGATACAATACTTCCGATGAAATTAAAAATAACGCAGAGCAGGTTCCTTTTCTCATCTCTGAAGTGCATGTTTTTATATTTGTAAAGAAGGCATTTCATTTGGACATGAATCGGTTACCAAAGATTGATTGAGCGCTGACTTCAGATGCCGACTACCTCGGTTCGAAACCTGGTAGTAACAGAGATATTTCACCTAGCATGCCGTCGATTAAAATTTTAATGCTAATTTAATAGCACTTAAATAACTCTTTCCGTAATACGAGGTGAGAAATTAACTCCGAGTGTTCAATCAGGAAGTCCATCTGGTTGATTAGGGTAGATCTCACCAGGTACTAGAGTATCTGAACCTTAATGGCAAACACTCATACAATAGGATTATAGGGCCTTTTACTGTGTCCGCTTGCATGCTAGATCTGTCACTCTTAAGATCATGCACCTTCAGCTTGACTGTGTATATTCCAAGGTTTCCTGTATTCAAAACAGGCCTACAAACTGCACATCAACGTCTATCCCTTTGGATATCAAACCGATAAGATAAAAGTCGCCAATGTTAGGCAGCAATACTATACTTACCTATATTGTACACATATAGTATTAATAATAGCATATCATTACTTTTAATACTACTTAAGACGTATGTAGGGCGAATTACTTTATTCTATGTTATTTAGCCAAAATAATATCGCTTTTCATGCATCTAAGTATGTGCCGTAGTTTCAAAGTTAAATTCTCTCTGTTAAATCATAACTTGAGGACTGGTAAGATTGCTACTCATGCGTCTGGGGTTCCATTCCAAAGGTGATCAGTTATAAAACCACAACAGCTTCCCCAAAACAATTATCCTCAGCTAAATACCTACTCTCTGAGGCACGTGAAATCGTTTACCACTGTCATCGTTACACTAATGGCCTATCATGGGTTTAGATTTCTCTAAACACTGCAGTTAGAGAATGAGCTTCATCTGCTCTGTTTGCTCTCTTTAGTGTCTGTCAGTCAATGTGATTTAGGGAAGGCGCGTAGTGGTGAGATATTTTTCTGAAACAGATAAAGGAAGGAAATATTCTTGAGTCGGAATCTGCCTGCTTCTTACGAAAGGCGCCAAGGGGTTTACGGTTCACCAGCCCATATGACGGACGGTTTACTGAACTCGAAGTGTACTCCACACAGTATTCAATTTGGGACTGATACACCAATGGAAAATCTTTGACAATGACGGGTTCAGAAAGAAGGCGTAGTTTACCGTCTAAATCATTTTCTTTACCTTTGCAACAAAGTCGACGAGCATAGTTGTTAATATTTCAGGCTAATTTAAACGTGGAGATCTAGGTTGAATTCATCCTCCTCCGGCCATCCTTTGGTAAGCTTGCGGTGTACTATGTATGGATGAGTTCACTAGTAAGCTACGGTAAGTAAAATACAATCTGGTAGCGATTTTTATCCAAGTTTTTCTAGCAAGCTTTCAACAAAAATTAACGCCATTATTATTACGATCTTAAATGATAATCCTGCCGAACTCCTGTGTAAATTTTACAATTCATTAAGTAAGCACACAATGCATAATTATTAATCTAATGGGAAGAAAAGGTTGTACCTTGAATGGATTAAAGCTGATTTATTTATATATTTGTGTTTGACAGTACGTGAACAGAAATATTAAACCAGGCTAGGACGATCGGTAGAACTTAAACTCCGAGTTTATTGTTTCCGTGAAAATGTATTGTCCAGCATTGATTCAAATAATTTATCCTCTAGACACCAAGCTTCTCCAAGCCAGAAAGAGCATTTCAAGGCATAGATTTGACTAAATATTTCAGAGAGATAAACTTTTATAGGATGTTTTCATTTGCCGAGGTATTTCCACCAAATGTAACATTATAGATGCAACGACCGTTCAAATATCGCACTAAACCTCGAAGTGCACATTCTAGTTCCTCAATCAAACTTCTCTTACACAGATCTCATATGCTGTGTCCTTAATGAGACCTAGAAAGAATATCTATCCGAAAGTAGTAGCGTATTGCCAACTGAAGGTGTTGGACCCGAAGGAATCCAAAGGATCCAGTCTTAATTTTAAACCTTGGAGCGCGCAGAACGCGCGTGCGAGCTCGCGAGAAAGATGGCAGACGGCTCTTCCTTCCCCACCACTCCGTCCCAGCCTCCTCCACACCACAGGGACGAAGGAATTCCTCCGCGTCCAAATATTGTGCGTCGTGTTTCCATCAATTAGCTTTTCGTTTCCCTGGCAGAGGGGTGAGGATGAGTCACGGGGTAGGGATGGGGTGAGTGGGGTGGGGTGATGTGGAGGGCCGGGGGTGGGTGGAATGAGGGAGAGGGGGAGGAGGAAGAGATACGAGCAGATTGGCGCGGCCGGAATGGTCCAGAGCGCCTCGCTGTCCGGCGTAGTAGGCGGGCAAGTCATTCATTCCCGAAAAATATGATGCAAAAATGTATCTAAACGTCGCAACTCCTTTCACATTATGGGCATTTCCAGTTAATGAGCTCCGTTAATACTAAAGAGGAAAAAGGACAAGATTACGCAACTAACAAAGAGCTCTCAAATGCATGCACTGCGGTTCAAGCGATGCAAGCGATAATTTTAATTTTCATAATTTTAACTCGGATATATACATACGTGAAAATACTCAACTCCCACTTTCACATAAGTATTTAGGAAATTATGATATCAAACGAAGTTTAAGATCAAACAATGTAGGAAACTTCATTATAATGGGCAATCATCCGTACTGCATGTGGAAGGGGTCCTAATCACAGATTTTGGCAAGTAGGTAAGCTTTCCCTTTCCAAAGCACAAAGCATCAGGTTCCTCGTAACCCGGCGTTCCTAATCAGGATTCCGCAACTGATTCTCAGAGCATGCGTCCGCAAAAGTCATGAAGATGACGTAAATTAATTTGATGATTTCATCATGCGGGAATAAATGAAACTACTTACATCAAGTGAATAGGAACTTACTCAGAAAGGATTTTGGGATCTTCTCGATGCATGGAAGCAGTAATAACAGAATGATCTACTCGTCACTGGGACCATCTCGATGTTTCTTCCTTTCCAATTACTACTTACTCCATGATTCTCGAAATGTCTTCTAAGTTTTAATAAATAATATCGTCTTCAGTCATATTTTAACATTGCTTTCTTTATGGATAGTTTTAATGTGTACCTTAATAATACTTCCTTACACCTATCGTGTAAATTATATTTGATAGAACATAAGCAGAACTAAACTTTTTCATATCCTAGGGTTCCATTTGAACCATTTGCTTTGAAACAATCTGCATGGGTCAAAAAAGTTAGGGAACTGATGCCCTTACCTATTACTGCCAGAATTTCACTAAGTTTTTAAGGGAGAGAAAGAGAATACGAGTTTAGGAAGACAACAAACTAAGGAAATATCAATATAATAAAAAAACTTTGTGCAAGAAACGTGGATTGGACACCAATGAAGGCAAAAGACAACCAATTTGTAAGGAAAGTAGCATGCACACCCTATCAAACTAAGGATGCCTAATAATGATATTGACATTGAAATGTCAAAATGAAAACAAAATTTGCTGTTAGTCATAGATTAAAAAACAAACTTCAACTCTATTTCCAGACCCCCTTGAAATGATTTCAAGAGGATCTGGTTGGTGTGGTGGCTAGTGTACTGGCCTCCCATCCCTCGGGCCCGGGTTCTATTCCCGGCGGGCAAAAATGGTAAACCGGTCCCTACTTGAGTGCCTAGTGGAGGGCATTTCTAGTTCAGTACTCTGTCCGTCAGATACGACCTAAGCCGTGGTTCCCTTGGCACCTGTCGTAAAGAGTAGGCTAATGCCGACGCCGGGTTTCTTTCCACCCTTCCTCCATTCCCTGTGAAGTTCCTACCATTTCCCAATCACCTACCTATCCTAAATGGCGCATGTGACCTCAGCAATCGGTCACCTCCCCTTAATTCACATTAATTTCCATGTGAAAAAATTCACCTGGACCGGAAATCGAACCAGACCTTTGACTTTCCGGGCCACTGTGCAGACCACTACGCTACCCAGGATCCATAATTCACATGGCCATTTTACCATGATTCAAGCTCCTAGGTGCTGGGTAGCGTAGTGGTCTGTGCAGTGGCCCGGAAAGCCAAAGGTCCGTGGCTCGATTCCCGGTCCAGGCGAATTTTTTCACATTGAAATTAATGTGAATTGTATTGAGCAGCTTGCGAAAAGGTCTCCACAGAAACCACCGGGATTCACATCTCTCGGCATCGCTCCCCAGTCACGTACCGAGGATGGAGAGGGACCGTCGAACCTTAGAGAGTGGTCGGAGAGAGATGAAGTGGGAGTGCGATGGCCAAGAGGAACGCGACACGGGAGGCTGGCCCTGTCATAATGGTCGCAGAAATGAAACCCCTTCTTTTTGTTCGGAAACCTTCGAGCGGGAGGTGGGTGGTTTGGGGAATGCGAGGGGCATGGCACTTGACCCCTCCCACAACTGCTCACGTCCACTTGCCAAGTTTTGTGACCCCACCATCGACCAAATGGTGCCGGGAAGTCGCACTGCTGTCCATGCATCCCGCTCGTTTGTGATGAGCAAGTGGTAGCCCATCATCATCATCATCATCATTGGTCAACAATCCTAGGATTGGTTTGACGCAGCTTTCCACTTCATTCTTCTATCGGCCAACCTTTTCATTGTGACGTAATTCTTCTCTTTTACATCCTCTATAACCTGTTCCATGTATCTCATACGAGGCCTGCCTTTTCCAATCTTCCCGTTCACTTTTCTCTCGACGATAGTATTCATCAGGCCATCATGTCTCAAGATATGGCGGATTAAGTTGCCCTTTCTTCTTTTTAGAGTTTTCAGCAGACTTCTCTTTTCTCCTACTCTTCTTAGGACTTCCTGGTTACTTACTCGGCCGATCCACTTCATCATCAGCATTCTTCTGTAGCACCACATTTCGAATGCTTCCACCCTTTTCTTCTCCGCTGCTCTCATCGTCCATGCCTCACTGCCGTGAAGCAACATGCTCCAGATGTATGTTCTGAAGCCCACCTTAGTATTATAGGCAGTAAAATTATCGGCTATACAATTTAAATATCGGAAACACTTTAAATAAAAGACTATATTACCAGGTTTTGTCGACGCTATCACCAAAATGTCCATTACTTGTTATGCTTTATAGATATTTGGTCATCTATTGGAACACTAATTTATAAACTATAAACCTCATTTAAACCTTAACCGTCCTCTCCCTAATTACAGTATTTTTATAATTTTAGGGCCAACGAAAAATAAAATATGACAAGATGAAATATGTATCTTCACGAGTCTAAAAAACTGACTGCAATGGTTATACACTGCTGAAAACACTAAAAACACCAAATTGATGACCATGAAGTGATGGTATGCACCACAAATGGATAAATAATGTGATCAAATACGAAATTAAAAAATATTTCAAGGTGGAAAAATTAAAGGTAGAGGCTAAAACAGACAAATGCCCACACTGGATTTCTCTTCGTTCCCTGAAAAATTCCTTTTTAGTAGGCTTAGGTTTTTAGTGCTTCCAAGGCTATAGGTATATCGAACCGCCTAATATTAAATCTTAATCCTTAGGCAAACACAACATATATGCCCTGCGTGGGATGCGGCCTTTGAGGTGTCAATTTGACGCAAGTTTTTACTCTTCCTATTTCCGCACTCCATCTGAATGGTGAAAATTTATTAATTAGCGGTCACCACCCCTAAATGCAGCTAAATACAGCAAAGAAATCCGAGGCATTTTGCGTATTTTATAATATCGTGTCCTTCATAAGAGAGTAAGGCTATTGGGCTTATATAATGGATAGTAAGTTACCTTCCACGCAAAGGATCCTCATTTGAATCCCACCAGAGGCAGAGATTTGTAGTAAAATATGTGGTGCTACCTAAATATTATGCTTGGATGCAAAATTACATACCCAGCATTCTAGGAAAATAACACAACAGTGAAGAGCATATTTTTTTTTAATCAGTCAGCGCCAACAAATTTGTTGCACTTATTTTTTGATGTTTCCTGTGTCGTCTCATATTTACCGGCTATATGAAAAATCCAAAGCGTATCCTCGCCTAATTTTCCTTGTTTTTCATCATAGGGCATAATGAAATCTATGCTATTTAACTGTCGGATGGAAAGTTACGCGGTGAATCTCTTGATGCTAATTTCAAAAGAAGATTAATGCCAACACCCGATTTCGCCTTACCCTCCCTGCACATTCTACCATTTATCCACCGCCCATCTATTCTTAGCAGCGCAAATTGCCTCAGCTGTCAATCTTCTCACCCTTATGACAATGGCGGAAAGGGGATGAGCTCAGATGGGAGCCTTAGATGTGTGGGCATGAAGGAGAATAGATACGGTTAGCTGGTCGGAGAGGAAGACAAGCGAAATCTGTTACAATGGGCGATAGGGAAAGAAGTGGATGTCAATATTCGGAGGCAGAAATTGTGGAGGGAGAGCAGTGACAGGCCATGGGATATGTTGAACAAGGTGATGGACGAGAGAATGATGAGTAGGCGTGGAAAGGAATGAGAAGAATTGGCGGCAAGAGGGTGGTCGGAAAATGCGAAGGCCTCGACCACAGAGTTCGTGAAGTGGAGGATATCTTCCTCTTGCTGAGAATTCATGCCCGTAGACGCGAATACCTACATAAATGATGATCGCGGAGCCCAATTTTCTAATAACGCACAATGGAGAAAAGAGCGCAGAAGCCATTTACAGCTACATCTACTGAGTATTCGACAATTCACCTCGAGGGTGTGCAGTGGTGAATAATCACTGAAATGGCATTGCGTGCATTCACTTTGAGTTCCGTACTACTTGAGATATTATTGTACTGCTTTTTAGCGGTTCAGTCATTCGTTTGAATGCATAAAATTTTCATCCCCAAATGGGGATGCAAGCGTTTAGTTAAATTAGGTTAGTATAGTTAAATTCTGTTAGAAGTCTCCGAGAACATAACTGAAAGTGATAACTTACATTGCAGCTCTTTTAATAGCCTGCTGAAACTTATATGTGCACGCCGAATGAGTGCAATTGTTTAAATTATTGCTTGCAGGTTCGTCGCAAAGTCAAAAATATTCGTACTAGATTCAAATAGTAGGTACCTGTCCGTCATGGTGCGGATTCGCCTTGTTAGCTGTTTGGTGGTAGCACCCGACAACTAAAGTTTTATGCGCATTTTTGATCGGTGGGTAATTTGGTAAAGCTATGGCATTTTTAGTAAAGGAAGGAAGGGTGTAATGAAATTTGGTGTCCGCATTAGCCTGCTCTTAGAGAAAGGAGACAAAGGGTCCACGATTACGCGTCCAATCCGATGAACGGAGCTACGATGCTAGTTTGAGATAAGAGAATAGATTCCAAGTGACTTTCCAGTGATTAATAGGTCAATTAGTGTGTAACATTGAAATTGGTGATGTACTCACTAAATATATGAATGTTTGGTCCTCAATAATACCTGCCTGTTGAGGATTCACCCTCAACCACACACGATAGTATGATTAGTATTTATATATAAGCATAAGAAATGCTTATATGTGTAATACATATCTGTAGTGCTCCTTAAATGTTTTATTGCATGTTGGATGAAAATAGAACTGGTACTGTATGCCCCGTATAATATTTATGGGTGTCTCTCCTTAGGTACGTTGTATAAGTAAACTATAGTGCATCTAGTACGTAGATCAATAAAAGATTATGGGTAAATTTGACGATCATTTACGAGAAATTACCAAATTTTCCCTTGTCAGACCTCATTTGGAATAAGCTGCCAGTGTATGGGATCCCTACGAAATCGGCCTAAATAACCAACTTGAACGTGTGCAGCGAAGATCGGCAAGATTTGTAAAGGAACGGTACGATAACCTTATTAGCGTACCAGTCTATTAAATGAATTAAATTGGGAATCATTGTCATATCGCAGGTTGAAATTAAGACTTAATCTCTTAAACAAATTCCAAGACCAAACTTTCAGTGATGACGTTAAAAATATTTTGCGAACCCCAACTTACTTTGGTAGGCTGGACCATAATCACAAAATAAGAGAAATTCATTTCCGAGCTGACAGATTCAAAATGTCCTTTTCTCCTCGTACAATTAGGGATATGAATAGCGGTAAATGTATCCAATATGAGTGTTACCAATGGATAGAATAGATAGCTGGATTTTGGCATAAAGACTTTAAGGTAACCCAACTAACAGCATGTTTTTGCATTGTTGCTTTGCTATTTTTAACTTTCTTTAAAAAATTAAAGTTTTAGACTGGTATTTTACTCATTACTAATTTTTTTATTCATGATATGTAGTACATGTTTGGTGAGAATTCACCCCCTGCCGCACACATTTATGGTGCCTTGCAGGGTATTTTGTAGATGTATTTCATGCTTGGTTATTACTCACACTCTACTACTCACCCTAAATGTGGTTTGCCAGGTAGTCAGTAGATGTGGTGGTGACTTGCAGGACATAATGTTGAACTAGGTGTGGACTGGAAAGTTGCAAGGTAGAGGGTGGGGCTTGCGGCAAAGGCATGAGGGGGTGGTTAAGGCTGGACGTAAGAGGCGCGCGTCGAATTCAGCCAAGCCGTAGACTTTTTCGTTCCCCACCACTCCTCGTCCATCCTTCCTCCTCCTACCGTCTCCAACCCATCTCCTCACTCTCTCCTTCTCCGAAAAAGGTGGAAAAACGAAAAATCCCACCCCTCTCCCATATCCCTCGTCCGGTGGACCGCCCACGCCCTTTGATTAATACCTAGCCATTAGGGTCGTATATAGCCGTACGGGTCGTCCGAAAAATACCTTCCCTCAACCTACCCACTCCCTTCAGGCCTCTCGTAAGAGTCTCTTTCGCCCCTTCCCATCCCACCCCATCTATGACTACCACCTCGATCACCGTTGGCAAACTTAAATGGGGTTTAAACAACCCACGCCAGCACTCGCCTTTGTACAGGAGGTCCCCGCATTACGTCGACTCGCTATTCGTCGTTCAACTGATACGTCATGTAAAGTATAACAATGGTGATTCACTACTCTCTCATTTCTTTTTTTTCAAAAATGTATGCTTTACATCTATGATATTTGATGTAGGCATTAAGAATTATTTAATAAATTAGGTTTTCAGGAATGCATGCATATTTTAATTCTTTGAAATTGCAGCATACACCTGCATGTCAACAGTCAAATAAAGTTTTCCATTTCCAGTCAAAGCCAAAGGCTATCTGATATCAATGGCAACTGTGTTAGATTTTAAACATATTTATAAGCGTTATACATCAATAGTTAACTGAAAATGGTTATTCGCTTTCCGTTATTCCGCATTATGTCACAATTTTGCGAAATGTAATGTGATAAAAAGTGGGGATTTCCCGCTGGGAGCCTTTAGTTTCAGGTGCTCCAATGCTTAGGTTATTTCGAATCATTTAATTTATTTTCTGAATAACAATTTATAACTCAGATAATCACAATACCTGTGCTCGGAGCAGGATTTAAACCCGTGACAATTGTTAAGCCAGGCAGTCACGTTACCGATCTGATTACTATAGCCAGCGCTACCACTGATTCCCGAGCAGTCCTACCACTTATTTTAGTGAACGCTCTTAAGATAAAATGATGAGAGTGCATTTGTCAGTAGTTTCCTTCGCTCAAATAGTTGGACAAATTATATGTGGAGATAACGCTGTTGTTGTAGCATAGGCTTCAATGCTACATCAATATTCGATCCTGCAAGAAACCACAAGACTACAGCAGTGAGGTGAATCCACGCATACATTATCAATGATGCAACATGAATACTCCCAGTTACTTTCCCACTAATTTCACCGTTTTCACTGTTTGCGGTGGGGATCGTGTTCGTGTGGACTAGAGGTCTCCCATCCTGAAGGAACCGGGTTTGACTTACGACAATGGCAGATTTTTCAGCGGTGCAACGACCCCTACACATGTATCTTGTGGAGAGCTCTTAGTGTGCAGTAATATGTCCGTTGGATGGGACGTTAAACGGAAGACCCTTCGGCACTTTCCGTTTAAAGGCTAATGCCGACGCCGGATTTCTCTCAATCTTCTTTTGTTTCCTGAAATATTCTACCTTACCCAATGACTACCTATTCTTATTGATAAAAATTACCTCAAATATCGATTTATTCCCCCTAATAACAGCTAAGAACTACGAATTTAGTGAAAGACTCCGGTGAATTCGCACTAATTATTAACCATTAATTTTTGCCATACGACTTCACGTTAGTCCATTCATCCCCTTGACACTTCCTCTAGGCTAAATGCTTTTCTTTAGGGAGCAAAAGTCAACGATAAAGAGCTGATGTTTGGTGAAGGTCTGATTAAATGATAAGGTACAAGGATTTTTTTAAAATAAGAACAATCGCGTCATTTCCGTTGCTGAAAATCCATGTACCTTATCACTTAATTTTTAAGTCCCCAATTATCGGTCTATATGAACAGCCCTAAAAATAAATTAACGCAAAAATTCTTTCTTAGTTCGCATCTACACCAAGATAAGGATATTTCCTCAAATTTTAAGTTTTCATCGCCAGTGGTTTTGGCTGTGCGTGAGCGATTGAATGAATCAATTTATCAGTCAGGACATAACGCTCCATATGAAGAGATTTCTAGTTGGATATGCAAGAGGAAGAAAGAGATTCGGGTTCCGGCAGCAGCTGAGGTTTCATAATAAAGTGGTCAAATGCTACTTGAGCGTTGTATAGAAGTGGTAATCAACTTTTTTAAATGCGTTCTACCTTATCTCCTGTGGAAAATCAAGGCCCGCCAAAGCACAAAATTAAGTCTAGCTGTTTTGACTTCTCTCGCCTAAGAATGCCGATAAAAGCGCACAAAGTATGTACGTATTTACATGATGCATGCGGAAAGTGCCGGTTAAAATTTTATTAATTTTCTCTTACTTCTAATTCGATATCTTGCCACTCCACTGATTCACATATTCGTCATCAGAGTGATATTTAACAGCTGAAAAACCAATCTTCAGTGAAATGGCATGTATGACACTATTGAAAAGAAATGTGCTTGCATTTTTTGGGCGCGGAAATCCCGCAAAGATCTGCGCTTGTAGATTACGAGGTCACAATTAGATTGAATCCATAAGACGTTTGATAAAATATTTTTTAGTTATTAAAATAAACCATAGCCTGACGGAAGACATTGTTTCCTTGCTTAATGATAGGGTGCGGAACAAAGACTCAATGGGCTTCCAAATAATTCGGTGAAGCCATAAATGAAGGGTGGATATGGACCTAACACGCCCTTCTTCTCTCAGTAATTTGTATATGTAGTTAACGAGCACCAAGGATGTTTTTTACGATAGGCGGTGGTTAAGGAAATGAGTGCAAGCCTATCCATCATAATACTATAATTACAGGTTCGCAATATATTTCATGATACTATAATTACAATATCGCATATAGTTCAAGTAAATTTAATATACTCATACTTTTCATGGCCATTATCCTTGAGATGCGATTTAATTTCAAGAGCAATTTAACTATAAATCTGCCGTATATTCTTACTGGATTCTTAAGTACCCATCACATCGATCATCATCACTTGCTAAATAAATTTAGAAACGTAATTCGACAAACTTGAATGCGCTCACGAAATGGCCAGCCAAAGTTTTGAGATAGACACTCACATTCAGAAATAAGTCTCAATGCCGCTGCAGATAACGAGGGCATCACTGAGGGGAGAGAAGGCAAATTCTAGGCAATGTATTCTGATAGCATGAAGATACTAGTCCTTTCGTACTTTCCAAATATTGTTCCCTGGTGAACTGCTGGCATTGCAATATTCACCAAATATATGATTTTTTTTATCGATCATCAAAATATTTCTAGCTGTCTGAAGAAATTCGTAGAAACCTGCAAATCTGTAATTTTTCTAAATTGAGAATTAAATTTTTCATGAGAGTCATAATGATTATTCATTGTGATGCTTTTTGTACATGGGACCTAAAGTATACAATTTGATACCAGTGAATATAAAGGTCAATATTAATATGAAAGCTAAATTCCTTCAAATGGTAGTGGAATGGCTACTTACTCAGCCCAGTATAGACTATTTATTTAATATTATTGTGTGAAGTTCTTGCATTTATTGTATTCATCCTGTTTGGCTTATTGTAAAACTGTATTGTATTAATTTCTTTTTAACTTATCAATTTTTCAATATTCTTATGAAAGTAAGCAGGTATGCATTTCTGTGAAGGTAACCTCAACTCAGTTTTTTCTTAGAGACTAGCTAAAGCTTCGATGAAACAACTTCGGCCGTCACATTGTGGAAATTTTCCATAATAAGAATGAACTTTGTAATTTTCCACACGTTTTTTAATAACCAACCGGTTTCAACACTCACGTGTCATCATCAGGGACTAAATTTTTTTTTTGAGCAAGGGAAGGCCTTAAATAGTGCACTGGTGGGGGGGGGGGGAGTATATCTCTTTAGGAAGGGGAAGGAAATTTGAGGGAACGCTTAGGTATAAACTGGTTGGAGGTTAACATGGACAGGGAGTGAGGCATGGGGCTACATCACAGGGGTAAGAAGAATATATTGGAGGTTAGGTCAAATGTTCACATTGTGGCGAATAATGGGGTATACCAGAGCAAGTGGTCAACGGGGAATATTTAAAATCCGTCAAATCATTTGAAAGTAAAATATCGGGTGAGCACCGTCGTTCTACAATTTCATATTTCTCTAAAAAGTCAAGTTTAAAACCTTTATCTCGGACGTGTAAGACTTGAGGTTTGAAGTTTCCCCGGTGTCCAGTCTCTAGTAGATGTTTAGCATACATTGAAGTCTCGTCACAGTATCTAACACACTTCTCATGTTCTTTCACTCTGGTCACAAATCTTCTCCCGGTTTGCCCCACATACACTGCGTTACAATCACCACACTCTATCATATACACACCACTTTTATGGTCCACCTCAATTTTGTCTTTGGAATTAAAGAGTAATTTGCTTAGTGTAGTCGGATTATAAAAACAGACCTTAAAAATGTCTTTGGGTAAATGTCTAGCTATTACTTGGCAACTATTGCCTAGGAAGGGCAGTTTAAACCATTTCTTTGATTTATCGTGGGGAGATTGGTCCAAATTGCACAGTAACTTTGTAGCTTTTGACTTTTGAATTTTATTTAATAATTTCTCCACTGTATGTTCACTGTAGCCATTCTGATGAGCTATCATTTTTATGGTGTGCAGTTCATCTTTAAATGAGCTATCTTGAAATGGGATGCTCACTAGCCGGTGTAACATAGAGTTTATGGCAGCCAGTTTATGTGCATAGTGATGGGTTGAACTATTGGGAATTATAGCATCTATAAAGGTATCTTTGCGATAAATGGCAAACTGATGTTTACTGTCTTTAATGGAAATGGACAAATCTAAATAAGCTAAAGCTTCTCAAATTGTTGTATGGAATCTTTGTTTGTGAATGTTGATTTGGGAAGTGATAAAATCTCATCACATAACTTATTGATTATTATTTTTATAAATTGATAAAGCACTCAATGGTAGAATGAAGGAAACATAATAGATACAAATACTAAAATATAGAATCACTGCTTTGCAAGCAGGAGAGTTCATCCTCTTGCTTCATTCATTCCAGGCGGATTAAAACTATTACAGATTCTAAAATATCAAATGACAACAAGTATGGAACTTCAGCTATCAAGTACGTATTTCAGACAGATAGCAGGAAAACTTACCTGCCCAAGTAATCTTTGTATAAAGTGCGAATAAACACGGTAAAAAAATCCTGCGGAGAGATTTAAACCCTCGACCCCCGATTTACAATACCAGTGCTCTAACCCCTGAGCTACGGAGGCCTAAAACATTTTCGCTACGATTGCTGTCGCAATTAATTCCAATGTTTACTTTATTAAAATAAATATTTTTTATTGCTTAGTGCTGCTTTATTCTATTTACCTATGTCCAAAGTATTGCGTAAATAGTTATTCTTCGAATATTCTGCAAACGGACTGAAGTCCATTGTGTTTAAACGGCACCGGTTTTAGTCGGTTTCAACTGCAAAATATAGTAATAAGAGTTATCATCAATTATCAATGATATAATTAGCTATCATTAATATGCATAATTTTTAATTAGTTGTCATTAATCCTCAGAAAAACACTCCTGCAATCCAAACGATTTGAAAACCTAAAGCGACATATGGCCTAGTAAAGCTGAAACTGCTATAGTACGCTAAAAATACGCAATAGTAAAAAAATGAGGAAAAGGGATCAGATTTGTGCCGTGGTGGGGGAGCTTAAATTTCATGAAAGACCCTCCTGATGGCTCGGATACAACTCACGATCCGGTCAGAGGATTTATTTATCATACAAGAAAATATTAACGCCTTTTGCAAAGAGCAGGCTTGTCCCGACGCCGAATTTTTCTCCTTCGTACTTCTGTTCACATCGGATTCAATTCCCATGCCTCTTCTTTCGGTGATAGCTCTTTAAAATGCGATACAGATTCAAAAATCCGTAAGTGGATGAGGTGTGAGATTGATATCGTGTTGGTTTGGTGGTTAATATCGTGTAACTGAATTCATGCTGTGAAATTTAGTCCCATTTTCGTAATATATCAGCAATAGAGTGTCACGAAGTAGATAGTAGTCCCCGAAATTGGAAATATCGAAGACAATGTTTCTGGTGTTGGTATGATGAGAAAAAGGTGTCTTGACAACGTTGACCCGCAATTTGTTTCAAGTAAATTAACGTTGTGGTTACCCATGGTAGTTTTATTGGTAATGGAACCATGCTTATTATTATTTAGCTCCATTAAAGACTATCATGTCAAATTACAGTTTTCTCTATCCAAGAAAATATTTTCATTCACCATTGTTGAGTAAACACACATTTTATTTATGTTTAAGTTTGCCATAATTGCTAATTGAGCCTAGTCCATCAGTATGTAAAAAAATAATAACTAATTTATCCATGATTCGATTAGCAGTTGCTAAAATTAACTGCTAATTCCGGCTAGCAGTAGCTGTTAGCAACTGCTAGCAGAAAATAGTTTCAACCATCCCTAAGCATGACTGACAGGAGTATGCTTAAAGCAATAAGTGATACCGTTAAGCACGTCCGTTGATCAACGGCAGTGGTAATTGGGGAAGAAACTCACAGCTGAGGTGAGATGATATTTATTAAGGATTTAAGTTGTGGTCACACAATCGTCAAGAGGGTGATGGATTCAAATTTAGGTCAAGTAGGATAGAGAGTAATGGAAAGCAGTGGAAGGGGTAAAATCGGTCATTTACAACTGAACATTACTGTTTTTACGTGACAAGCATATTTGAAACTTCTAAAAGGTCTAGTTTCTATCCTTTAAATTTGATAAGGATACCAGATTATTAAAACCACTATGATGGTGTAGTCAAGTATATGTACAGAGAAATTCGACGCTGAGTCATCTTTGCGCCAGCCTTTTGCATAGCCTCTTACACGAGTGTTTATTGCTAGCTTGTTTTTCCTAATACAAACGACATAGGCATGTCGAAACATAATTTGTACCACTTTGGTCTCTATTGTCAAATTTGTGTTTATTGTTGAATAGTAGGTTTCCAAATGTTGCAAGATTTTAAAAGGAGATTTTTACCATCTATTTCAGGAAGGTTTGCCTTGGTCTGTAAAAAAACTCTGTAATGGTCATGGTGGATCATACTCATGTATTGTATAAACTTAAAACTCTTGGCGTTTGTGGTCAATTTCTTAAGTTATTTCAGTCATACCTATGCAACAGATCACAAAGAGTTGAGGTTGAAAGTTCCCTTTCGCCTCCGGCTAACGTCACATCTGGCGTGCCGCAAGGGTCTATTTTAGGCCCACTTCTTTTTAATGTTTTTATTAATGGCGTGCCGCAAGGGCCTATTTTAGGCCCACTTCTTTTTAATGTTTTTATTAATGACTTACCTGGATGCATTAAATCTGACTGCCTCTTGTATGCAGACGATTGTAAGATTTCCGCCAGGGTTAGTTCGTTGAATGACTGAGCCATTTTACAAACTCGACAAGCAGAACTTTTTCACTTGGTGTAAGGAATGGAACCTTTATCCTAATCTTTCCAAATTCAAAGTTATCTCTTTTTCACTTAAGAAAAACATTGTCCACTTCGACTATAAAATCGATGGTGCCACACTAGAACGAGTGACTTCTATCACCGACTAGGGTGTCAAAATTGACAACAAACTTAACTTCAATGCGCACATTAGATCGATTTGCTCTAAATCTTATCGCCTCTTGGGGTTCCTAAAGCGGAATCTTGTTGCTAATTTCTCCATCGAAACTAGCATTCGTACATACTGCTCCATTGTTCGACCTGTTCTGGAGTACGGAAGTGTCATATGGAACCCACATCATAAAACATATTCAATCGCCATTGAAAAAATTCAGATGCGCTTTGTGAAATGGTTAAGCCTCAAATACAATGGTCCTGTTTATAATAAAAATGACTACCCTAATTTGTGCAAGCTTTTCCACCTTACTACTCTAAGAGTCAGAAGGAAGGCTGCTGATGTTATTTTTCTACGCAACATTTTGAACGGGGCAATTGACTCAAGCCAACTCCTCGGCTTTGTAAATATAAACGTACCTACGCGAAGAACTAGGCACACTCCACTCTTTCGAAGTCATTTCGGGAGAGTGGACGTAACGCGCTTCGAACCGCTATGCGAACCCGCATGATGCGGACGGCGAATGACTTCCTTGCCCAGAACCCTAATTCAGACCTGTTTTCTGACACACTTACTAGTTTAAGGAGGAAAATGCTTGCCTCATTTAGTGATGTTTAATGTATTTATTTAATTAATTTATTCTATTATCAGTATTATTTTATTTATGACTTTGTTTGTAATGTAATTGTGCTTTTATTACAACGCTTGTAATTGGGGGATACCTGTAAGCGTTCAATAAATTATTATTATTATTATTATTATAAAACTTAATGCGGAAATTTATAAGTGTTCCTATAATAATGCTGCCTGCCACACATTTCCATACATTATCACCTGATACTTTAAAGTTGTCGCCTTTGTCTTAGGGTTTGGCATTTTTAGTAAGGTTAGGCTGAGCGATGTAACCATAGCAGTTGCAGCATTTTAAAATCAAATTCCACTGTTTCACGATAATTAACCTGCCATAGTAAAATAGGGCTAAGTATGAGTGTCACGATGCGTAATATTCGTACACCCGCGAATATAATGTGACGTCCATCCCCGAGTGCAAGCTTTTTAAGTCCCCGCTTCCGAAGCACATCAATACATTGGGTCAGTCATCCAGAGAGCCTTCCCCTCGTCTCCTCACATCAGGGACTCTCGGCCACCTCCGACAGACAAAAGCATTTACCTCATCACGGGAGAAAAAAGCGGCCAATTTAACTTCACTCCTCGCCCCCTCTCGAGCCGACCAGATACTACCGCCCCGAAACTCCCTCACACCGCCCAGCTCGAGAAAGCACTTAATCATTAACTTCATTTGACGTCGGTTCCCCTTCTCCCTCTCTCTCTCTCCTGGGGGAAGAAAACTAACACTCTTTTTTCCCCGACCGCCCTCCACCGATCGGAATCTGGAACGGTGGAGAAGGCGGGCATGGTGATGAGAGAGCACTCGATTTCGTTGTTGGTAGTCGGGGTGGTTCGTTACGGTCTGGTAGGGGGAAGATTGGGACGAGTTGTTCGGCCGCAGCACGTTCCTCTGGGACGCGGGTGCCCATCATCAAATCAGAAGCGCCCCTTTACGCAATAATTACCTCGCCTCGTTTGTTTTTTTTCGTCTTTTCACGTCCAGAGGTCTCTCTCTGCGGGACCCCTCCGCTCCCGTATCATGGACCCGCCCCCTTCACCTCACACCATCAAATATCCCGCCCCTCGCGTTCCCCCACCTTTAGTGTAAGGCACGAAACGATCGAATCTTTCTCATCCAATTTCTCTGTTCTCGCTTGTCCTAGAAGCTTATGGGAAGACTACCAAGCGTGTGGATGCTGGCAACAGGAACAGCTGCTTAGGCTCCTAGATTGGTTATTGCTTAATTGATATGAAAATACGTAGGCAACTACCGGAAATAATGCTTTAATCTATAGTATTCAAGCCTAATCATCTCCAGGCACCGATATATTTATCCAGCCATATATCATTTCTAAATATAGTAGGCGTAATCCTACCAGGACGTTTAACACCTTCACCCGGAACTCCGCATCTTAAGAGTATAATTCGTCTTTAGGTTTTAAATTGGGGCGATTACTCGGAATCGTAATCGTTATTTTGTACACGAAAGCGTTATATGGAAACGAAAAGTGAATTTTAGTGTATGAAATAATCTTCTAACGAGAACCACTCCCTCATAAATCAAAAATTAAATAAACAAAAGGTGACGCCAACCGAAGAGCTGCGTTAATGATAACTACGAAATCCACCTCCCATCTTTGACGGTTTTTAGGGAAAAGTAAGGGAGTGGAGGAGGATGGGTCGGAAGGTCTGCTCACGCAGACCCTGACGCTACCACTTCCATTGGAAGAATCAGTAGTAGTCTAGTTGCAAGTCAATAGTGCATGTTTGGTGATCGCCACCCTCTGCCACACATCCTCGTGGTGGCTCTCAGGGTATTACGTAGATGTAGATGAATCAGCTGTGATAGGGTGATATTGCGATAAGGCCCATTGTCATAAGGCGAAGGAGCTTCGCGGTCTCAGTTGTGATTGGACGAAGTGGATGACGTACCTACTAATCCTTTGCAAGCCCATTTTTCCGAAAGCCTTAAAATAACGGAAAAAATATGGGTCTTTTTATTTTACAAACTCTATCAGATTCTGCATTATAAATAATGGTAAACTATTCCATTGCAAAGTATTTATCGCACCATTTAATCAAAAACTTAACCCTAAGACTGACATGAGCTGAGATTCGAACCAGCGACTTAAAGTTTGACTTGCATGCAGGTGTTCAACCTGGCTACCGCGCCCGACTAATCGCCCCAAAACAATTCACATTTCCCTCATTTAATACCTCTATATATCTTCATATATTCTGCGTGCCCCCATGCCAGATAGAACTCCCGTGCTCAAATTACCTTGGTCTATTCCTGTTAAACTCTCCATTGCCTCTCAGTACGTTCTCCATCCACTTTTCTTGTTTCATATCCTTTATCTTGGCACATGAACATGAAAAACCTACTGTCGAGATACAGAAGTCATCTTGGTACATAATAGATTATGTGAAGGAGGATTCCTGCGTCTATATCTAAGCGATACTTTGCAAGCACCGCGAGGGTGTGTGGCAGGGGGTGAAGATCACCAAGCATACACTATAAACATGCAAACATGCTACTATAAGGTCTTATGCAACTAGATGGTTAGTATCTACATAGTAACAAGGGATTGATTGTTCATATATCATTCACTGCAGACTACTTTAGAATATTTTCCCTACCTATCCCTTTGTTATGCTGCCTATTCTGTTCTCTTCTGGTATGGGGGAAAAATTACCTTTTGAATCTATCAGCAGGACAATCTATCTCTCTAATATTATTTATCTGGTCGAATATAGCTTAATACGCTGGTTTTTTTAATATGGGCCTAACATCTTCAGTAAAGCTATCGGATTGAAATTTCCCCAACAGATTTTATCTGCACTTTAACCTACGATCTGATAATGATTCCCACCCTAATTCTTGTATTAAATGTGATACACTACACAAACTATCGTAACACCTTTTAACGAACCTAGCTGCTCTACGCTGTTCACTGTCTAGTTATCTGTTCAAACCTAATTCATTCAAATTATTTGGTTCCATTTGGTGAATGGTTTCCATGGAAACATGTGACAAAAATTTTCCGCATACGATGTAAAACATATACGTAATATCAGTCTCTCAATCACTATCAACTCTCAATCACAGTATCAACACCCTCGTCTTTGACATACAGTTTTAATTATTCGAATACATTCGTCTCTCTTCTGAGGTCCTACCTATTCTGCATATCCCGTTAATTATCACACACCAAAAGCAGGTGGAGTGATTATTCTAGTTTGATAGTAAGTTTGTGGAAATAAATAGTAAAATATTATAGACAGGTGTATTAAGGTGAGCTATATGTATATCGTGCTGCATGAGATGCATTGTATGTCTGTCAAAATCTAACGTAATCGGTGAAATACTTAACATTTTATCAAATTTCCAACAAGTTATGTCCAACCTTTATGGGCATTTAACTCTTCATAAAGAGCTGATGTCTTTTCTGCATTTGAGTTGTAATGGAGGGCAAGGCACAGTTCCGTATCCTATTCAATGGGGTCGTTTACCATATTTTTTTATTGCCGGGTCTGATAGAGTTTGTAAAGTAAAAAGGCCCGTATTTTTCCGTTTTTTGATCCGTCAAGTATTTTTCGAGTTATAAGCGGCGAAAAACTGATGTTTTTAACCCTTTCTGAAAAGTGGGCGTGGTGCAACCTTTGACGTCACTGACTTCGTCCAATCACAACTGAGCCCACGAAACTACTTCGCCTTATTGCAAACGAAGGGACACAGCTGACTCTGCCAACAGAATAGATTGCGGCAGGATCTGTACGAGCAGACTTTCCGAGAACTCCCCTCCACTTCCCTTCGCCGAAAAGCAGTCAAGGACGGGAGGAAAATTACGTCAATGTTATCAAAGCAGCTTTTTCGATGGGCATCACCTTTTACTTACTTTAATTTTTGATTTATTAGGAATGGTTGTGGTTAGAGGATTAATTTTTTCACTAAAGTTCATTTTTCGTTTCCATCTAACAATTTCGTGTACAAAATTGCGATTTCGGTTCCGAGTGAACGCCCCCATTGCGTTTAATTAATAAGGTGTGCATTGTTATCATCAAAATTCCGTTGAGTTTTCCTCAAAAATGGTACGTGAAAGGCTATCTAAGGATGTATTATGCAGTTAAGAGCGATGGGTCTCTGAAGACCAAGAAAAATTAAAGAATATTGCGTTAGCTTGCAGGAGGAAGGAAGAGTAGGCTGGCAAAATGCGTTGATTCAGAGGATATAGGGAAGAATTTTGCTCTTTTGATTGGGAAAATCGATTAATAAAGATAACCATAAAATTAAGTTCCCATTAGGAACCTTTCTTTCACTAAATCTGAGGCTTAGCGTTTTCAGCGGTGGCAGTAACTTTTAAACGTTAGAAGTAAATGGTGGAATTTCTATTCTTTTACTCGTGCAGTCGCAATGGAGTGCCACTAACCGGAAGAACAGTGTTAATGATTATAATCCTTGGATTTCCTTGAAATGATTAACACCGAGTAGGGCGTTGGAGAAGAACTTGCCTGGGTCACTTCCGGTGTGGAGTGCGGCTACTGACCATCTACTGGTGCCGGAGGGGAACCAAACCCTCCATCACCTGGCACCAACGCCCAGGTCTCCACCAGTCCCGCCCTTACTACCCTCCCCGCTCCCTTGTGACTCGGCACTAAATAAAATTGGGCGGCGTTCATTGATGAAGAGCTCTCCAAGGAGTTCTATAGCAGAGGCGAGAGGGTTTCGAGATCATTCAAGAGAGGCTTTGAAGAGCAGCTAGAGGCGGTCGAAGCGTGCTCCAATCAACAGCTGTGTGAACGAAATAGATTAGTGTTTCCCTTGATGTGGCATCGTATTGATCATAAACCTAGAGTTATTTTGGAGGCATCTTCTGGTTAATCAAAGAGTCCATTGCATGAGAAGATTGAACCCATGAACTACATTTCGTGGTCCACTAGCAATATCGATGTCATTATTGCTACATTATCATCATCATCGGTCAACAATCCTAAGATTGGCATATATTCCACATAGAAGGACGGAGCGTAGGTGCCAGTATGAGCAAAGCATGCTCAAGATGTTTCAACTCCGCAAAGAAAATGGAGGAGCATGGTAGCCTAGTGGGTAGAGAGCTTGGCTGCTGATCGAAGGGTCCCGGGTTCAAATCCGGGTGAAGCCTTTGGACGCCCCGGAACGAAAAATCCTCGGGGTGCGAGGTGGCCCAGGGAAAGGAAATGGCCCCCATACCCTGAATGAGAGAAATTCACACGCTTGTCTCTTAGTCCGGGGTGAGGTCTACCCTCACCTATCAAAACCAACCTTCGGATTGAATCACTGAACGAGTGATAGTGCGGGGTAAATGACATTTTAAATGTATCAGTACGACAATATATCTCTCTAATCTTATTTACCTGGTCGAATGGTGCATGGTACGCTTCTTCAAGGTAATGGCCATGTGATCGGGGATCGGTTGCAGGTTGAGTGAGGGCTGAGGTTGCAGGATGAGTAAAGATGTTTTGGATGGGAGTTGGGAAATGTAGGAGGAGGGAACGAGAGGGATACAAAAGTTTATTAAAAATATTAAAATCGCTCCAACATTCCTCCGTTCTCTCACTAGCACAACCTATATCCAATGATACTGGATAGCTGCGCCAGCATGGTCATAATTATCATAGATTTAATAACTATTATTGATGTTATGGGTCGTTTTCCTGAGTGAAAGGATAATCACTCTCAATCAACGTCATAATTCAACATTTTTCTTATTTTACTGTTGAAAAGATCGAATTGATATTCAAGAAAATATGTAGATACTAGCCACCAGGCTGCATGTAGCCCTATTATCTGGCATGTTTCGGTATGATGGCGGTGGTGCACGTTTGGTGACCTTCACCTCCTGCCACACACCCTCGCGGTGGCTTGCAGGGCATCGCGTAGATGTAGATAGCGGAAGTGATTTAGCAGTGAGAGGAAGAAGGTGACTGGAAGGAGTTTATGGGTAACTGTTGAGAAGATGGAAATGATTCATACATATGGTCCTTTCTTACTAAAAACTAAATAAACACTGATAATAGAAACCGACCTGGCTGAAGCCGGTCCGAACTCATATCATGCATGATTTTAAAAGTAAAACAGACCTAATAATTTAGCTACGGCACCAAATTATAATCATAATTAAACATCGAGATCACAAGGCTTCTTGTTAATTTGAAATCCAACAAAAAGATGGCACTCTTATCCCTTTGGAAACTTCATATAACAAAATATATTACTGGATCTAAAACCCATAAATTTATGATTACAAAGAATAAATTTGATTATTTACTTTAGTTACCCCAGCTAAAAATGCCAAATTAACTAACACATCATATATGAATCAAGATTTTACTTTTAAAAATTTTGTTAAACCCCTCAATGGAGTTTTGGCCTGAAACAATATTTAAGCTTTTTAACTCTATTATTGTATTATCCCACTAATGTATATAATTACCTTGTGGTGTCCGTCTGCAGGTTCTATATTCGTTACGCATCTCCTCAAAAACCACGGAACCGATAGACCTGAAATTTTATCGGATTCTAGCGTTTAAACAATAAGGTGAAATAGGTTATATTAAAAACGGCTCAGGGCCCGGATTCGAATCGTGGCGCCAATTATGTATTTACATTGGTTTGAATTGACTTTTTCAATTTATGATAGCGCAAGAGTTTTTTTTTCGCACAGTAAAATATTACTTTGATTTATTTCATTCGTTTTGTATTTAATGGGAAAATGTTTAAATTTTCTTATTTTTTTAAGCGATTAATACTTTGTCCTCGAGGTTTCTGGCCAATGGGCAATTTACGTTGAAATTAAGAGTTTTTTTCGGTTCTTTTCCGAGCGTTGAGATGAAACACTTTCGAAATCGTCGTCGATGAAGATAACTTGAGATTTTAGATAGTTTAAGGAAAACCAGGGAATAAAATTCTAATCCCATGCAGCATAATGTCTCATTGCGTATCCATGGGATGTTCATTGATGCCACTGTAATGATGCTAAAACCTTTCGTCCAAAAGCGATGCCGTAAACAGCATTGCTCTTTTCGTGAAGATATTTAAAGGTACTAAAAGAAGTATCGCAACTAATTCTTGAATCTAGATCGGCCATTTCATTGGGAAAAATCATACTTACTTTTCGCGCTACTCCCAGATCAAACAGGTTTGCATTCGGTAAAACTGAAAGTAATTAAATGAAAGTTTCTGCGGGGCTCAAAAGGTGAATATTTTATGGATTTATACCGTATTCCGAAGTGGACCGCTTTCAAAATTATTGTCTTTTGAGACACAAGAACGTGATAAGAAACTTTAATGAAGTCTAATCAAACATAAAAGAAGCAAGGTGAAAACAAAATTAATATACTTCATTTATTTCATTTCATCACCAAAAACGGCGCAAAGGCTATTAAATTGACTGACATAATCAACAAATAAATAAAAAAATAATCACAAACAAAGTTGGCATAAACAGTAATGAGGTAATCACAAGAAAGGGACTTTGGGATTGGAGAGGGGTGAGTAATACAAGTGGCGTTTCAGGGAGGATTTGAAAATGGTGGCAGGGGAGAATAGGTCCAAGGAAAGATATTTTGAGGCCAAGGAGTTAAACAAGGAGGGGATTCGGTTGAAAAGAGAGCGCTGGGAAATGGAAAGGCGAAAACGGGGAATGTTAAGCAGACCGTTACTACGTAAGGGACGAGGAGGAACATGAAGGCGAATGAGAGGGAGAATTTCATTTGTCCGTAGAGACCCACTGAATATTATGTGTAGGAACATCATATCCCATAGGACACGGCGGGTGAATTATGTTTGAAATGCCAAGGGAGGAAAGGATGAAATCACGGGTGGAGTCCCTGAAGGTGAGGATTCGATGGCGGGCTATGGCGAGAAAGAAGTTGACTGGGCGGATGAGCAAATCCAAGGTCGTTGGACAGGCGGTAGACCCAATTGGTGCACAGTACTCCAAGATGGAGAGAATACAACCGAAAAATACAGTTTTCAGATCATTAGGGGCCTGAACGTCAGTGTGACGGTAAAGCATGCAACCTATGGCAATCTCCTTCCGAACAATCTTCCTCATGTGGTCAAAAGTTGAGTTTGGTGTCAAGAATTACTCCCAAGTCGCAGTGGGAAGTCACAGAAGGGATAGGATTATTTAAGGGAGTGAAACAGTGGGCATTATACGTCAAATATTCAGAGGGTGTGAATATACCTACGTAACCGATATACAAGTATCTGGTTTAAGTAGGATAAATAGGCATGTATTAGGTTAGAAGAATAGAATTTACTCTAATTGGGATAAAATGCATTAATACGTATCCATTGTCGCCACTGTCATGAAGTTGGGGAATTGAAGCAAGCATAACATACATAAAAGAAAAAAATTTTTGGCGAAGAGGTGAGTCGTACCATTCCCAAAGACCTGAATCTGGCCTCACTCTCAACAATAGACAGACATTACTATGCACCTCCGCTTCTAACCTCCTTTGTTTCTTCTGGCCTGAAATTTTCTCAACAATATTCTTATTTTTTTAAAGGCCCAGGTATGAGTCCAGGCAGTAATTATCTGTTTTATACATTGGTTTAAATTATATTTATGGTCCCGATACTGACTTGGAGCCATAGCTAACTCCATAACGCAAGTTTTTTTTTCGCCCCTTCATGAAAAATGCTTAAATTTCTTAATACAATTTGTATTTATTTTATTTCTCCCTCCCATTGAATTTCAACAGGCACCTTCAGCTAGTAATTCATAAAAAATAAGACACCTGATGGTTTATAAAATCTTTCATTCCAACTCTATACTGAAAAACGTGCTTGTGGTACCTAGCTGGGTGCAAATATCCATTGACAAATGTATTATCAGGGTTTCATGTTATCTTTAACATTTCCATTCCAGCTATTCTAGTTCACTTCTTTTGTTAGAAATATGCAGAACCAGTCATGTGACTCCATAACAGAGCATGAAGACTACCAACTTTTATTCTCTCTGGATCTCAACTTGTGTGACGAAGCTTCCGGAGATCCTTGAGAGTTGGGCCCTTGGAACGGAGCGGGAGAGAGGGAGCAAGTTGAAGGATGCAAGTAAGGGGATACCTACGGAAGCAAAAAATTAATTGGAGGAAAAGATCAGGGCAGCGGAGAGCTGTGTTTGTTCTTCAAATCACCCTTCTCCTTCCTCCCCGCAGTAAGTCCAAGGCTGAGACAGGAGTCATTTTTTTTTGCGGGGATGACCGGAAAATCCAGCCGTTTCATGCCGCATCTCGGCGCGCGGGTCGAAACGTCCCAAATTATTAATGATTGGGGCCGTCGGACGTGTGCCTTTCCGTCGGCGCGCACCATTATTGCTCGGACGGGGGAAAAGCAATCTCCGAGGTTATTTTTGGAAGGCGGGAAGCTCAACGCGGTGCTTCAAGAGAATTTTAGGTGCTCTCGAATGTGCGGAAAAATGTCTATAGGCATTACCTTGATTTCTCAAGCGTATCGGCGACCGATGCCACTCTGAATTACCCAAACGTAGACAGTAAAATTAAGCATATTGCCCATTCATTAAATCAATGTGAACTAAATATTTTTTTTAACTTGAAACAAAAACTGTTTTACACTTGCAGTATGTTGCATGGAGAGAATATAAACATGGTTAAAAAAATCCTGAAATCAGTTTGACGCAACTCTACACTCAATTCTCCCATTAGGTAATCTCTCTTCATATTTACACAACTCTTCTCTTTCAAGACCTTAACAACTTATACTAAATAATTCATGTGAGGTCTTACTGCACATGCATTTATCCCTCGACGATTGTCTTCATCAGGCCATTATCATTCATGATATTGCGGTTAAGTTGTCCTATCTTCTTTTTAAGGTTTTCAGAAGGTTTTTTTTTTTTAAGATTTATCTTAGACGATCTTTCTGGCTATTTTTTTTCTTTCCTCTCACTTTGTGGTAGGAAACTGAATACTGTAGCATCAAGTATCAAATGCTTTCAGCCTCACTTCCATATGAAAGAACATACTCAAGGTGTAAGTTCTAATGAAGTATTTCCTTACCTCTAAGCTTGTATTTCCAGCCGCAAGTAGATTCTTCTTATGCTAGAATGCCCTCTCTCTCTGTGGTATTTTACTGACTATTTCCTTCTTGCTTCCTCTATCCTCGATTACTTTTTATACAGTTTAGTGATCGATGAAAATTGATTCCATTAGGGTAACGAATAGGATGAAAAAAATCACTAGCGCATGAAAAACAGTGAAAAGTGCCCTCTATTCTCTTTCTACGAATTTATTCTTTAAATTTTCGATTTTACACCACTTTGTAAGGCATAATTTATAGCTTCGTGTACAAAGTCCTTACCAGTGTAGTATGCATGCTATTTATGCCATAGCAGAACAAAACAAAACGTAAACAGTCAAGCTGTCAGCTCCAGCATTGGTAGTTGTTAGTGGGAGGCGACTAACAGCGAAGAAAATTTGCATCATTTCAGAATAAGTGGGATATTGAGAAAATTTTAGACATGAATTGTGTGCGATAGTGGGAGAGATAAATTCAGCGTAGGCATAGGCCTACTCTTAACGAAAGTCTTCAGAGGGTTCACGCTTAACGACCTTTACGGCGGACAGAGTACTACACTTAAGTACTCTTCACACAACGCACAAGGAGAGACCAAAATACTTTTCACTGGATTGTAGACGCAGAACTAGGTATTATTTGTACCGCATGGTATTAATAGTAGTACCAAATAGGAATAAGACAATTAGGGATAGATAGTAACATATTGCAGCGAGGACACATGAGGAAATTAAAATAGATATTATAATTTTTATGCACTAGTGTATCTAGTGATTTTTTTAAGATGCACATGTTTTAACATTACTAAATCATGAACACTATAGGATATATACATTACCTAAAAATATATTTATAGAAATTCCGGACTGATCAATAATTATTACTTTAATTTGTATGCATAAACAATTTAATTCTGAAGATTCAGGAGATATGGAGTGGAAGCGAAACATGATAACACAGAAAGAAAAAACACGAGCCAAATCAAAAAAAAAATAATAAACTTTACTACGACCCGGGTTTCACTGTATTACAGCATCGTCAGGTGACAACCTATAATAAGTGAATAACAGTTATCGTTAACCCCCCTGCCGCACACCATCAAAGTGGCTAGCAGATTAATCAATAGGTGTACGTGTATGAAAAATTTCTGTCACTGCGGGGATACGAACTCGGTCTCTCGTAATGGAGAGTAAGTATTCTAAACACCAAACCAATCCGATCCCCCTTAATACTTCCTTGATATTTTCCTAGTATCCGTTTTCACTCCGGCACGGTATCTTACCGAAATGTGTAATCCGTTGCCTGCCAAGGGCTCTCGGGTTGCGCTTCAACTCTTGAATTTACCTCAGTGGTGCACGCGCGTAATATATTGTTAACATTCGATTTGACACGAGCGCTCATTTTTATTCGCGTAACGAGCGCATGAACCCGTGAGCCAAGTTAATCGACTCCCATTGTCTCCCCTGAATACATTAAAAAATAAATAAATAGCAAGCGGAGGAGTATGAGAAGCCGGGCCTCTTTGGGGAAAGCGATTATTGAAAAAGGAGAGGGGGCAAAAAAATATTAGCTGTCAGCGCCAGATACCCGAAGAGCGTCCATGAGGGACCTCTGAGCAAACATCAACATCGTGAGCAAACGGAGGCAAGGAGGGGCTCGCGACTTTAGCATCGATTTCAAATATATTGAATTCAATTGAATTGAATATTTTGAAATATATCAAATATATTTCAAATATATTGAATTCGTCTTATCGCAATGGGGGGGACACAGCTGAATCTGCCAATAGGAGCAGTTGCGACAAGATCTGTGCGAGCAGACCTTCCGGGAACCCCCCTCCACTCCCTTCCACTCCCCTATAAGCGAATAAGGACGGGAGGAAAATGACGTCAGTGTTATCACAGCAGCATTTTCGGTGGGCGTCACCTTTTGCTTATTTTAATTTTTGATTTATGAGTGAATGGTTGTGGTTAGAAGATTAACTTTTTCACTAAAATTCTTTTCTTGTTTCCATCTAACGATTTCGTGTACAAAATTGCGATTTCGGTTCCGCGTAAACGCCCCCATTTGGTCGTTGTGGAAAGAATCCTTCACCAACCCTATATATTCCCTACAAGGGAAAGGATTAACGTAGAAGTAATGCCGTAGAAGCAGTAGTACTAACATCGCTCTTGGGGAAATGGTAGTTCTTAATAGGGGGAAGCAATTGACAGCCAAGATAATTTTCACCGTTAGGAATACGTGGGTAATGGAGTACAGGCAGGGTTATTCGGGAAACTTTGGGTGGGCCTAAACCTAGTTCCGGCATCAACTTACTCTTAATAAAATGAGCCTAGGAATCTATACCTTAACATCCCATCTGACAGACGGGGTACTGACATTGAAACGAATTGAGTGATCTCCACAGTAGCAGTACGAACTACCTTAAAATACTTCATCCGGAACAATGGAAATCAAATTCGAATCCTCGGGACTGAAAAAAATTGTTATAGCAGGGTAGGGGGGCCAGTTCCTTTCCCTGGGCCACCTTGCACTCCGAGGATATTTCGTTCGGGGGCGTCCAAAGGCTTCACCCGGATTTGATCCCAGGACCCTTCGATCAGTAGCTAAGCGCTCTACCCACTAGGCTACCACACTCCTCCATTTTCTTTGTGGAGTTGAAGCTTCTATCTTTCAGTAAGAGCACGCTTCGCTCTTACAGGCACCTACGCTCCGGAGGAGAGATGTAAGGATTAGATGATAGGTCTTATGAGAGGGAGGGGACCGAAATCCAGGGCCAGAATTTATTTGGTCTCAAAAAATAGTTTCCAGAAGGCTAAAAAGGCTAAACGATCCATTTGCTGGAAACGAGGGACTGGAACTAAAATTCTTCCCACACTCCACACTGACCCCATTAAAATATGCCAATGCCGGGAATCGAATTCAAGCCTTCGAGAAGTGAAAACATTACCTTAATGACTAAATAAAGTCAATTTCCTATCATACATCGTACAGCTTCACCCTTCATTAGAAACACTCACAATAAACATAAAGATATAAATATATATTAAACCTAGAAATACACAGTGCTAGCAAAACAAGGGTTCAAAATGCATTTTTCCGTGCATAATGATGGAGAGTAAATGATTACAATGAAGTTACTACGGGGAAATTAGGCTAAGTTGATTAAATTTTTAGTAGCATAATTGAGTGCCCGCATGATACTGTATGTAAATTTAATTTTCTTTTCCATTTTTAGCTAAATGTGTGAGCAATTTTGATGTGTGATCCTCGGCCCAAAATAAAATGGCTTTCACTCCAGTATGGCATATAAAATTACTTTATTTCTTAGAGTATGAAATAAAGAAATTTTAGGTACAGTCTTCCTTTAATTCTAGATATGTTAGGATAGCAAAAAATCCCATGTTAGCCATTGTATTAACTGAACTAGGATTCGACCTCACGATAAGCATGCGCTTTTAATCATCTCCCTGCCACACACCCTAGCTGTGGCTTGAGGTTTGCGTGAAATTCAGATGCAAACCAAAGTTACTACATTAGGATAGGCAATGTGGATTACTGTTTCCTTAATGTTTGCATTATCCATCAAGAATACAATTCATGGGCAATTTTTTTTGTTGAGTATCTCTCAGCACGTCGTGTGAATGTTGGATTTAGTAGTGTCTCCCGTATGATATTAATTTGTTATTAATAACTGAATAGTAGTAAAACAACTGAATAATATGCGTAGGCATGTTCTACGATCATTATCATAAAGAAATTCACCATTTGTCTTTACTAAAATAAATTTACATAAAATGGAAAAGAAATTGCTCACGTTCAATTAAAACGGATTCATGAAAGAAACAGAGATGTGAAATTCTTGTAGGATTTCAGCATATTTGGACGAAATATTAGAAATATGAATATGCATAATTCATGATTTTAGTACTTCTCAAATGTTTCTCTGCATGTTGGATGAAAAGTAGAATTTGCAGCTTGTGTCCCGGAAGATATTTTTAGGAATTTCTCTGTAGGTGTTGTAAGAAAAACTTAGGTGCATTTACGTAATGCATGTTTGGTCGCAGCTCACCCTCTGCCACACACCCTCGTGGCGGATTGCAAGGTATTCAGCACATATAGTTATGATTCATCCCCTGCCACAAATCTTAGAGGTGGCTTGCAGGATACTCAGTAGGTGTAGGAATGAGGGTTAATCCACAGAATACCTCTTCTTGGGGTGATGCAGCTCAGAATCCGGGGTGGAAGCCGTCAAATTCATTAGCCTGACCTTTCCTTCTTTTTTGACATCCTTCCCACAATTCGTCCCCCGCGACAGAGTGGACCTCGACATGCTATGGAATGGAAACTCGACTCGGCACGTCGGGTGAGACTCTCGTAGTGAGAGACACCCGACCGACTCGCCCATCACCCCGGCACAACGCGAGTCTATTCACGTTGCCCTCGACACCACAACTCGGAGATTTTACGCCTCCCGCACCGCACTCTCCCACGGCATCACGAAAGGGGTGTCGTCGAACGACTCTTGCCCGACCCACCACCCTTCCATTACAATCTCCACCCCTCACAGACGCCCACGAGAGTTCGCGCCAGTTACGCCCCCTTTCATTGGACGATCCGCGCGTTCCGAATAGGGCGAAGAAGGGACTCGAGTGATCAGTCGACGGCGCGGATTCCATAACATGGCGTTCGGAATGAAAATAGCGTGGGGGTTAAGCTGGTGCGCTTACTGGAGTACTTGTTTCTCATTCCGTTCGGACCCCCACACTGACAAGGATTTATCAATGGAATCCCGGTCCCTGTTGGACAACCGTGTTAAGAGCACTCCAGGTTTAGTACCAGGCTCATCACAACCGACGTCTGTTGATTACCCTGATAGTAACTTCTAGTGAGGATTATTATCACTGAGCATGAATCAGTTCATCAGCGGTCAATAATCCTAGGATTGGTTTGACGCAGCCCTCCACTCGATTCTCCTAACGGCCAACCTCTTCATATTGACGTAATTCCTCTCTTTTACATAATTCACAACCTGTTCTATGTATCTCATACCTGCCTTTTCCTTTCTCCTCGTTTACTGTTCCCTCGACGATCGTCTTCATCACGCCATCGTGTCTTAAGATATGGCCGATTAAGTTGTCCCGTCTTCGTCTTAGGGTATTCTGCAGACTTCTTTCTTCTCCCACTCTTCTTAAGAGTTCTTCGTTTGTCGGTTGGCCGATCCATTTAATCTTCATCGTTCTTCGGTAGCACCATATTTCGAATGCTTCCACCCTTTTCTTCTTCGCTGCTGTCATCGTCCATACCTCACTGCCTTAAAGAAACATGCTCCAGATGTGCGTTCTGATTAATCGTTTCCTTACTTCTTAGCTTGTATTTCCAGCTGTCAGTAGATTCTAATTTTGATAGGATTTTTGCCTGGGCTATTTTAATGACCATGTCTTTCTTGCCTCGTCGATCGTTCATTGGTTACTCGGCTTCCCAGGTAACAAAATTGTTTCACCCCAGTTTTTGTTCTTCTAGTTTGACGTTGTTTTTGGCCTCTTCTCTGTTACTGCACACCAACATCTTTGTTTTCTTCTTATAGATCTTCAGGTAATATCTGGCTATTGTCCTTTTCATGGTTATTATAATCTTATTCAGACCCTTCTCTGTCTCTGCTATGAGTGCTATGTCATCAGGGTCATCAGTCATGATACAGATACAGACACAAATAGTTACAATACTACTCTATTAGGGATTATAACTAATAGCATGCGTTACAGACTGCTAATTTTATTTTGTACTCAACATTAGCCTAAATATATGCATTTCATGTTTAATGGCTTACGTAGATATACAAAAATTTCTAAATTAATGACCTATATTCATCACCTCCCAGGTAACTCTTATTTACCTATTACTGTCCCTTGTTATAAAGACGAGGAGAGGTATTTGCTCTTTTTGCTAAGGAATAGTCTTCTACCGATGCCGAGTTTCTCTTCACCCTTTCCCCATCTCCCTCCTAACCCGATCCTTATACCTAATACTCGAGTCTGAATCCCTGAAGAAAGGGTATATTTCACGGTGGATTTTCTATCCATGCCTCCTATTCACATGCCTCTACGATATTTCACAGGGTAACTTACAGGACTAGAAACTTGGATTCTCTGTGAGATAATTTCAAGAACTATAATGCTTTGCCCATTGGATGGGACTTTGTGCCGCGGAATCCTATCGCACGTTTTGTTAGGAGTAAGCTAATATTGATGTGACCTCGATTTTTGTAACACGTAAAGTGCGTTTTTATTTCACAGCCGTGGTATCTTTCTGCCCTATTTATCCGTTGAAATTCATTACTTTTGGAACAATTGAACACATTAAACACCCAAAAATGTTAGTTGCATATGACCATTGATTTTGAAGCCCCATTCACCTGATACTACCGCTGCTTGATGCTGACGATAGATTTTCTCCACCCTCCCTACAGTGCCTCCCCCTTCCATTATTATTCCTCTTCTCCCAGTTTGGGTCATTTTAAAGCGATGAACAGCAGAAAAATTTCGATACTCAATAATACTATGTGAAGCAATAAAATAAGAATAACACATTAGATATTTCTTACCATTAGCATAATGCAATCAGAGGTTGAGTTGCCAAAACCTGTAGGTACTATCAGTCATAAATTACGGAAAAACGATTGAATATACGAAAATTGAAATAAAAACACGTAATTGTGAGGCTGTTATCGCCAACATGAATATTAACATGGTGAAAATTTAACCACAACGAAGAAGGTCAGATTTCATTTTCCCAGCCTCTATTTTACGAAAATAATGACCAAATTTAAAGTAAATTCTGGTACAAATTCAATTGTAAACACGAATATTTACCTCTCAGTCATCGCAATAAAATGATGGAAGACGTAGTGATGCATTCAGTTTTTATGCTCCCTTATTGTCGAAAACAAAGGCAACGTATGAAGATCAAAATTGGCTAGTCACGATTAATATCGGATATACAGATTTTTAAAATGCGAAAATTTCATGTGCACTGACATATTTAGGACAAAATATATCATTAGGCGTAGGTATAACTAAAAAATCGTAAATTTGCATCTCCCTTGAAAATAATATTATACATCCTCGTCATGTAACAAAGATCTCCATACAAGCTTAACAATCCAGCATACACTTAACGATAAATTATTAGTACCCTTTTCGTTTCAGCTGTACTGAAAATCAACAGAGCATCTTGGGAATCAAACAGCCGTAAGCATGCTATTTTAGGAGAAATCCAAGCCAGATTTAAGAGAGGAAAGTGTGATTTGTAGTGCTCAATCAGAGGTTAAATAGATCAAACTTTCATTCCACTCTGAGCATCTCGCGCTACGACATTCTGGCGCGAAGGGTTTTAAACTCTTCCTGGTTCTGGCATTGAAGGATTATTCGGTCCACGAAAAATCACGAACGCACGTCCCACGCATCATAGTTTCCATTCACTAAGTTTCTTTCCACGGCTCATCCCACGGACGTTGTACCCGAGATATATTTTTCGAAGCGTCTTCTTTTTTTTCCTGGAGAAGATTTCACATTTTTAAGCATCGGCCGCCCTTTCATTCATCTCAACCCCTCCCTACATCCGCTTCTCATTTTCCCTTCTCCTGGACCCCCAACAAACACCAAACCCTTCCCACCCAATTACCGGTATAGTTCTTCCCCCACCTGACAGTCCCTTGCAATGCCACCCCCCCTTAACAACTTCCATCACGCTTAATATCCCCGCGGGATAATATGCGAGGAGGAAGCGAGAGGTCACCCTCAACCACCCAGGGCCACTCCTCTCAATTCCCACCCTCCCTGGATCCGATCCCACCCTTGCATCCCACCCGTTGTCATTGCCACCCCCCACCCCCTCCCCCTCCCCCACCTCTCTCATCTCTCGGGACGAACGCACTGGTTAATATGTGAGGCGAGTGAGGCGCTCGAGTGGGAGAATGGATTACGCCCTCTCCATCCTCTTTTGTCTTCGTCCACGGGAGGGAATTACGTCGGGAGTAGGGGAGGGTGGGAAGGAACGAGTCCGGAGTGGGTGGGGTCCTCCAACTGAGCCCTTGAAAGGGCGGAGGGCCGATCTCGGAAAAAATTCCCGCGTCCCGTGGAAGGAAGAAGGGTCGAGGAAATTTTCGGGTCGCAAAACGGCACCCTGGCGCACCCCGTTGGTGGCGAAACAGACGACTCCCTTCCGGGGAAGATTGAGCGTTTGAATGGGAAAATGTTTACGTGGAGTGAATTGGAAATATCGGGATACTATAATGGCGGTTCGCGAGGACTGCGGAGACTAAGAGCGTTAATCCAGAGAAAGTTCACGGAGGTAGGGTTGGGAAACTGATTGCCCAGAGTGATGTTACCTCTTTTCCACTTGTGAAAATGGCGAAGGTGGAATATTTTCTTCCAAAGTTCAAAGATCTGATCGGTTTTGGGTTATTTATGGCAATCACTTCGGCGCATTTATCAACGTGCCGAACCCTGAACAGAATAGCCCAACATAATTTGTGATCGATGGTTTTTTTTACTCACTCCCCTCGAATCTTTAAAAACTTCTTCAAAAAAAGCTTAAGTTTTATATTCAGAGCATTCGATCATCACACATCTTCATTCACTCAATTCCTTCGTGATAAACATGAGAGTCTAAGCCCAATCGCAAGCAGATGGCCAGTTATAAATTTCCTGACGTGATGCATGGCAATAACGGTCAGTGTACACTTAGAAATTAATAAAAGCACTGAAAAAGAATATTTCGAGGAAGAAACACTGATAAAATTTGAAGTTGCTGAAAGTAATGTGCATTTTTAGGTAAGTAAGACGAAAAAGAAGCGGAAGAATATTTTACAGTTGAATTCCAATATTCTATATAATATGTAATGCTCTACATAATACTCTACAAGCCACCGTGAAGGTGTGAGGCAGGGGGTGAATTCACACCAATCACGCAGTACAATTCATGCTTAAAAAGGATGAGTAACTATACTCTAGTCCAACACTCCCATCTCCTTCATTAATGAAGGATTGATGAAGCAAATAGTGATGAAAGTTAGATGGTGGAATTTTTAATTCTAATGGCATCTCTGCTCAATAAACGAATATGCGCATGTTTGTAGTACTTCTCAAAGGCTCCTTTGCATGGTGTCTGAAAATTGGAATTTGTAGAGTGTACTGTATGCTTTTCATATAAATCTCTCTTTATGTGGGTAGTGTGAGTAAAGTTTAGTGAATATACATAGTGCATCTTGAAGAACCGCGAACTGGCCGCGAGAACTTTAACGGCGTTACCCGCTGAAATTGCACAATAGCAGAAGTTCCACAGAGAAAAGAAAACCATTTGGTGGTTTAATTGGTTAAAGCACCTGGCCAGAGGATTCGGGTTCGAGTGCTGATCAAGGCGAATGATTTTTTCTCAGTGGAACTTCAGTTATTACGTAGTGGATGTTTGGTGTCAATTCACCCCCTGCCTCACATCCTCGAAGTGCCTTGCAAAGTAGTTAGTACATGTAGAGATCCTCCTCGTACTGTGAGAGATAGATAGATGTATAATTTTTATTTTTGTTCATTATACCATACATCGTGAAGTTAATTATAAAAAATAATTAAAATACACAATAATAGCAATTCACAGGTAACAGTTCTTCTAGACAGATGTATTCTCATAATAGGTAAATTATATATATTGAATATTTTTTTTTGATAATCGGGTTCACTCTCCAGGGTGTTAATTTGTGAGCTCAAGCGAAGCATAAAAGTTGAAAGTGAATGTGGATTTCTGACATGGGATGGTAGTGAGATCCATTAATATGTAGAGCTAATATATAGAACGAATTTCGGAGTGTCTTAGTTGAATAGCGGAGTATCACCAGGGGCTGCAGCTCACCCCTCACAGGTCTGGTGCTAAGAAAGAAAGAAATATCAAGCTAGGTAACTGGGTTAGTCCAGTTTTCAGTATTTTATATAGGAGACAGGCAGCAAAGTATTGTAAAAAGAAGGAGAGGTGAATTGCACGCCCGCATCAACCCTTACGGCCGCGCGAAACCATGGTGCTCGCACCAATCGCTGGTGCCCTCACTCGCTCTGGAGGGGCAGACGACCCTTCCCACTCGCTCGGCACCACGGCACTCCCGCACCCTTCCTCCCCACCCCCCGCCCTCCTCCCCCGCCTCTACCTTCGCTGGGCGTTGTCGCCTTTGGCCTTTGACCCGCTCGCAACGGCGGCGGGGTGGGAGTTGGGACCGTGTGGGATGGGCATTCGTGGGGTGAGCAGTTCGAGGTCTGGGGACGGGGGAGTGTACTCCGCGGAGGGTGCAGGAAGGATGGAAAAAAGGGGAACTGGTGACGGGAGATGGTAGAGAAAGCTGGAAAGCAGAGAGAGTTTTTATTTTACTTCTTTTTTTTCTGAAACGTATTGCCGCGGAGACGTGTAATAATGCTTTTACGGGGGACTTAAAAACCGATGGAGATCTCTCGCGTTGCCCTCGGGGGAGAGGCGCTAATCTATTTTCCCGTCCCGCAGAACGAATGGGGAAATCTGTCCTCCGCGACGGAGGAATTTCCCATTTCTCTAGTCTTTTTCTCCATTTTTTTCCGTAGAGGGAAAACCTGGGAAAAATCCCCGAGCGAGCGCTATAAAAATGGGATGTGAGAGCAGACGCCAGGGAGGATGGGGCTGTGCATACGGCGCTTTGATTGACTCCTTTGCTGGGCGCCCGGGCCTCGTTCCGACGCATGACATCTTTTTCACCCAGCTCGTACCTACATCTGCATCTATAGGACACCCTTAAAGCCGCCTCGAGGATATGAGCTTGAGTATGTAGCCCACCTTGTGTAGGTAGCCAGTGTATGGATTCGAATGAATTAGGTTTGATCATAGACCTAGACAGTGTGTAGCGTAGACCAGCTAGGTCCGTTAAAAGATATTACGATAGGTTAAGTAGTGTATCAGAATATATACAAGAATTATGTTGGGAATCATTATCAGGGCGCAGGTTAAAGTAAAGATTAAATGTATTAGAGCAATTTCAATCGGACAGTTTTACTGAAGATGTTAGGCATATATTAAAAACATCAGCGTATTATGCTAGATTCGACCAGACAAATAAGATTAGAGAGATTGATTGTCGTACTGAATAGATTCAAAATGGCATTTTTCCCCCGTACTATAAGAGAACAGAATAGGCAGCATAGCAAAGGGATAGGTAGGAAAAATATTTTAGAGAAGTCTGTAGTGCATGATGCATGTATTAATCCCTTAAATACTATAGATACTAACAATCTAGTTGCATGAGACCCTATAGTTGCTTGTTTGCATGTTAGTAGTGCATGCTTGGTGATCTTCACCCCCTGCCACACACCCTCGCGGTGGCTTGCAGGGTATCGCGTAGATGTAGATATGTGGCAGGAGATGAATAATCCTCAAACTTGCACAGTGTTGATATGACTAATAATTTAGCTAAAATTCTTTTGGAGGCTAGTATCAATATTATATCGAACAATCATAGCAGAATTACCTGTTCACAGAACATGCAGCGACATGTTTATGAATATTTATTCACTAGCTCGTTTCAACTACATTACCTATCCTAATTTTTTCCAGGAAACTTGGTTAATTTTCCTCATTTTACGTGAAACGGGTGATACTTTACATTTATTTCGGTCCTGTTTAAATAGGATTGAAAAACCTCAAGCCGTATTCGTTGGAAGCACTAGGTGGGGAACAGGGGTAGACAGCTAGAGAAACACACCACAAAGGCTGAGAAAGGGGTGGGAGTAGGGAAGAAAATTCCTAAGCCAGAGACCCGAAGATTAATTCAAGTGTAAAAACATGAAAAAACAGGATAAATTATTTCGGTCAGAATACCTAGGTCTTTATTTTATTTTTTCTTAATAAACTCAATTTATATTTAATTTTATTATTTAAATATTTAAACCCAAAAATGGTTTGCCAATCCTTATTTGTCATTTGTTTCAAGTGATAATAGTTTAAACGCATAGGCTGTACGGCAAAGAATGATTGCAATGACCTTATTTAAGAGTGAATAAACTTGGGTATAAATTAATTCCAGTGAGGTAATTATTGATATTGGCTGTATGCGCAGAGACAAGAATCGATTCTTGAGCTGGAATTGGCCACTGTAAATCACCCTTGCTTTCATTAGCAGCTACAATTTAGATGTAGATTCAATTAAAAACGTTGGAGACACATTCGGATACGTTATTTCTCGCTGCGGTGGCCATCAAGAAAATGTGAGATAAATCTTTCACCTTTCTGTCAGCTCTACAATTATTATGACTATGACATTGCTTACCAAAGAAATACAATGTTAGAGTATTTAATCTCGGAACCACGGAAAGTAAATTTCCCCAGCCTTAAGGGAGTAAACGTGTTCCTCACGTAATCAAATAGCATTATTTTCACCAATATTGATCAAGAAAATACAAGATTATTACAAAAAACGGGATGATAGAATGTGAATATTAAAATTTAGATTTTGATTTAAACTATCATTTTATAATTTATCAAAAATCCCTGTTCCTTCATCCATCTCAAAGCTTTCAATGAACGTCGCTTATTATATGATGCTAAATCAGAATAGTTTCGTAGACAGTATGCATGATGTACACATTGCAGGGAAATGTATTTTGTGAGAGAAAAATTTTTACTGCCACGAAGTTGTTTCATTCAAATTTCAAACAAAAACAAAAAATGGTATAACTTGATGCGAGGTTAGATTCACGGCATGACGCGGTAGATATAGAGTTGAAAAGGTATTTCCGAGCAAAAAGACTGTAAGCGACCTCAAAAATGTGTGCAAATCTCAGAAACTTAGAGGTGAAAGCACAGCTATTCAGTAAAATATATAATCTTTTTATATAAAATAATACCAAGAAAAATTTCCTTTTTAGAAAAACTGCCTTAGTGACGTTAATATTTAGGTCCTGGCTTTTAAACGGATAATAAATGAATTAAAAAACTAAAATTTCACAAAATGAAAGTCGAAAAGAAAATTTCTGAGTAGGTAATTGATGAAGATGATTACAGATATGAAAGGAACTGTTCATTAAAACTAAAAAATAACAGCTAATAAAATATGTACGATTTTTAAGTAATTTCAATCCCCAACTTTCCCAAGAAGAGAAAATTTCAGAAAATAATTGGGTAATTGCTCCATGCAGCATGGGAGCGGAAAGTCATCATGGGACACAAATTGTCAGGGAAAGTTATTTGGCAGGTTACTGAGCGTACACCAAGTAAATTTATACTCCGTCTAAGCACATGATTTTATGCTAAAAAGTAGAAATGAGTTTTATTACCCAAGTTATCGATGGTGGTCAGAAGGAGATAGACGGAAGGAATTCAGATAGAAAGGTGTAACATGAGATAAGACGCTAATGAAGTGATGAGTGAACTTTTCACTTTGCTTTATGGATAAATCACCATCTAACTTCTCATTCAGGGTATTAAATTTGGGAAGATGTTGCATTGAAATACTAAAACTGTTCATTAAAACTAAAAAATAACAGCTAATAAAATATGTACGATTTTTAAGTAATTTCAATCCCCAACTTTCCCAAGAAGAGAAAATTTCAGAAAATAATTGGGTAATTGCTCCATGCAGCATGGGAGCGGAAAGTCATCATGGGACACAAATTGTCAGGGAAAGTTATTTGGCAGGTTACTGAGCGTACACCAAGTAAATTTATACTCCGTCTAAGCACATGATTTTATGCTAAAAAGTAGAAATGAGTTTTATTACCCAAGTTATCGATGGTGGTCAGAAGGAGATAGACGGAAGGAATTCAGATAGAAAGGTGTAACATGAGATAAGACGCTAATGAAGTGATGAGTGAACTTTTCACTTTGCTTTATGGATAAATCACCATCTAACTTCTCATTCAGGGTATTAAATTTGGGAAGATGTTGCATTGAAATACTAAAAAAATCATTCCATAATACGTTCATGAACTTAACATGGTCAAGTTAACTTTACTTCAGTGGTAAGCACTTAAGCACACAATAGCAAAGGTAAAGATGTGAACATGGAAAGTTTTTATGGTGTAAATAATCGAAAAACATAATCCAATACATAATAGTATCGATAGAAAATTAAGGCTTCCCTCTTGACGGTATTGGTGCGACTATGAATATATTGACTTAGACAAAATTGATATTGGTGGACAAATAGTAAATGTGTTTTTACATCAAATGAGTACCACTTACGTTGGATATTATCTGCGAATAAAGAACGATGAAAGTATAGGAAATCGTATTGTATAAATAATTGAATAGAATTATTTTATTCTAGGTTTTCCGTTGAAGATAGTCCACTTTCGGCGTAGACAACGCATTCACGAGAACAGTTCGAAGAGAACCTGAGAAAAAATAACAGTTTTGCAGAAAACTAGCGGCAGGAAAATGATTGCAACAATATGTTGGTTGAATGCGAAAATGACAGCATGACCATTAGTGAATGCTTCACTTCGTTGATTAGAATCAATAGTGGTAGCAGTAGTAGTAGCAATAAAATAAGTTTTTAAGTTCTCCGATGACTAAGGATACATTGCAATGGCTAACCTCAAATAATAATAATCTCAGCGTTACCGATCTATAAACCATGAACAGCACTTATTGATTTCACCTTCAGCCTTTGAATATCGCTCTCAGACTGTTGGTTTAGTGAAGTCCAAATTGAGCATATTTTTAGCTTATTTTATTTCTACACGTATGAACCCATAAATGTGAACGCTGAGTGCAACGGTTCAGTTGTCTTCAAGAGTATTTGTGCGCGTGAAGCGATAGGTATATCCTTTATGTTAACAGTAATATTTTACCGACCAGCATAGCAACCACTAAAACCACTATTTAGTAAGTAGTACACGTTCCGTGATTATTGACCCTTTGCCACGCGCTCTCTAGGCGGATAGGTAGATGTAAATTTAGATTTTCGGTGTTCTTAGCTCAAACCCACACCTCCGGAAACCTCGCATCTTACAGACGACGCCAAAGATAATATTGGAAGAGATTGAATTTGGGTGCGGCTTAAGAGTGATGGAGGTTGAATGGTCTGAGGGAATCGCCAATCAAGAGGTTCTCTTCGCCGAGAAAATGATGATGGAAACCAGAAAACACTTAAAAGATGACGGGACAAACTTGCTGGGAGTGCTAAAGGCAAAACTGTTATTTCAAGGCAGAAATATTAGGAGACATAGATGGGAACACATAAAGATGATGACTGAGAGAGGAGTGTTGATAAGAGGAAAATACTAAAATGGAACACGCAAGACTAGAAAGGAAGGGGACATATTGAACCCATGCAAGAAAAGAACTGTGTAAAAATCATAAATTAGGAGCTTCATAAAAGAATGGTGTATCTATTTTTCGTGCATATTGAATACAATGCTTATAATTAATTTATTAACACTTGAACAGAAAGTTGAAGGAAAACAAGCGAGATAAAATATACTAAACTATACATGTGCCCTCTTTAGATACCGCTGTTTCTGGACCAGAGTTTCTAGAGGGTACGTGGCTAAGGATTAACCAGCGATGAACTAAGTAGAAGAGAAATTGCCAGTAGAATTGCCCAAGCAAAAAGGGCATTTAACCGGAAGAAGTTTCTGCTTAAAGCTGCAAATACAAGCGTGGAAGTGAGGAAACATTTCATTAAAACATACATCTGGAGCATTCTACTATATGGCAGCAAAGCATGGACAATAATAGCAGCAGAGAAGTCCAGGCTGGAAGCTTTCGAAATGAGGAGCTACCGGAGTAAAATGTGAAGCTACTGAGATAAAATGGATCTATCGAGTGACAAACGAAGAATTCTTAAGAAGAGTGGGAGAGAAGAGATGTCTTGTGAAAACCTTAAAAAGAAGACGGGACAACTCAATATGCCACATCTTAAGACACAATGGCCTGATGAAGACAATCGTCGAGGTAAAAGTGAACGGGAAGAATGGAAAAGGCAGGCTTCGTATGAGATATATGGAGCAAGTTGTGAAGGATGTAAGAGAGAGGAGTTACGTCAATATGAAGAGGTTGGCTGATAGAAGAATCGAGTGGAGGGCTGCGTCAAACCAATCCTAGGATTGTTGACCGATGATGATGATGACGACGTAGCTTAGAGCTATTTCCTTGTGGAGAAGATACGAGTGGTTCTGGAAGCTAACGTTTGAGTGTTATTTTTATTGAATTAAAAGTATTGATTTATGATTCCAAATATGAATTTCACATATTCAAGGGGACCAGTTCCTTTCCCTAGGCCACCTCACACTCGGGGTATTTTTCGTTCAAAGGCTTCCAAAGGCTTCACGCGGATTTGAACCCGGGACCCTTCAATCAGTAAGAGCTAAGCGCTCTACCCACTAGGCCACCAGGCTCCCATAATAATTGTACGAGATTAAAAAGTAATGACACGGATTCAATAAAAATACGTATTTATCTGAAATTAACAATTCAACATTATCGCCCTCATTATTTGTTCAAATTAGTAGAGACGTTTCTCCGACTCCTCTTGCATACTGGTAGTCCCCCTGTGAAATAACTTTCAGTCGATCCGTCATATTGGTATTCCTGAGTGTGTTTTTCGGAAGTTGAAAGAGAACAAAGTCACAAGAAGACCGATCAGGGGAATATGGGGACTGAAGCGCTACAAAAATACCTTTTCGCGTCAAAAGTTGCGTGACAAGGAGTCCTGTGTGACGAGGCGCATTGCATGCGTGGTGAGGAATTCAATCTGATCTGCAGAAAAACTCGACAATTGAGCTAATATGACTGATTCACAGTTTCCCCTGAAGGAACACACTTATAACGATCGATCCCTTGACTGTCGAAAAAGGAAATCAACATTTTTTTACCGTAACATGTAAGACAAATACTCACGGACGAGTATCTTTGCGTTCCTAAATGATAGTAAGTGTGCTTTTAATTATTTGCGTTTTAAAATTAATGCCTGGGGGTGGTTCAACCATGGCTCACACCCTTGCGGTGGTTTGCAGTGCATTATGTGCATTTAGATGTTTTGATATTTTATTTGCGCATCGATGCTTTCGTCCTACGTTGTGAGGTGGGAATGTGTCACTCCTGAATTTGGTGTTTGGTCTCAAGAGTTCTCAGGTTTGGTGACCCTGATAATGATGCATTTGCTTAAAATGGCTTTCCTTACAAAGAGAACTACATACATTCTCTATTATCGGTGGTGAATGTGAACAGATTCCAGATTTATTTTCTTCAGAAAAGAAAAAAGGATCGTAAATTCCTCTTTCATCTTAAAGCCCTTAGAAGCTCATGTTCCTTACCTTGACCATACGCTTTATGAAATAACCGATCCAGGACTGGCCGCTGCATATCCAGGAGACCGTATCCCGAGTAAATGAGATTTTACTCAGGAGTTCGACTAATTAGAGTGTTTATAGCTAAATATTTTTTCCCATTTGACTCAAAGTAAATGTTTACACAGTGATATAACAGACGAAAAATGGTGCCCAAAGGAACATACATGAATTTCGTCGTTGAAAAGTCGTAGGGGAAATCCTAGTGGAAGTAGGAAAACATCCTTCCATCGCCGAAGGATAGCCATCCTCCCCTCCAATCAATGGGTGTGTACGAGATTCCCTGCCGCTGCGGCAGAAGCTACGTGGTACAGACCAATCGAGCCATCTCCCAGAGAGTTTAATGAGCATAAGAGCGATGGAACTTCATAATTGGGACGCGTCAGCGCTTGCCGAACATTATGCCTCGAGCCAAGGGCATAAAATAATGTTCGAAAAAACACGAATTTTGGCTAAGACGGAGGATTATTACCCACGCCTGATACGAGATGCAATATTAATACCTAAAAGACCGAATAATGTCAATAAAGAGGATGGTTACAACCTGAGTCGTGTTTGGAAAGGTTTCCTGGTCCCTTCAAATGCACAACGGCTAACGTACGTCTTCCGCCCGAAATTCAAATCGGCCCAACTATGGGGTAACGGACACGGATGCTCCTACAAAAGAATGAGACGAAGCCGATTTACACTCAGTCTCTTGATAATGCTCCCAGTAGGGAGGGAGGAGTGGAACGTTGAGTCACAAAATGAATCGCACGCAGCATTTCCCGAAAGGAACAGTTGCACCTTGAGGAAGTAGTTATGTAAGCAAGCATAATTCTCCATTGAGCATGCAGATACTACACTCATTTTTCTCAAAAATTATTACCATTACAAATACGCTATCGACTCTGGTGAATTTTGGATTACCCTTGCCTAACATAAATCTGCCAAAAATTCCTGATTCACTTCAAATCCACACTGTATTGTATACATTACATCCCTTTTTATCATCATATCTTCTGCCTACTTTCCATTCATTCAGCTTAGCTGTTTTATTTTCCCGTGTCTCACGAACGCTCTCCCGTCCCTTCTTACTTAATATCCTACCCTCTGTCTTTCTCTGGAGCCGGGGTCAGTGAACGTCTGAGAATAAAGTGCTGCACTTGCCCTTCACAAGAGTAAAAAATATTTCTAGAGCTATAACTAATTATTAATACAAAAACGAAGGATTAGAATTCATTAAAAAACAAATACAAAAATTCATTATGTCGTTATAAGATGCTGATATAATCACGCAAAATCGCTATCATTTTTTCTATTTAGCACGTGTAAAAACCTGCATTCACTTGGAATGTATCTATTTGTCTGGTTCATAACTAATCGTTTTTAATTTAAGGAAAGAATACAAGTTGAGATCAGTGAATGGAATAACAATATCTTCACTGACGAAGGCTATAAATACTTTCATTAATCAATGTACAATCAATCACTTTTACTAAAGAGTCACACTACCCGAAGAGTCTCATGCAGCTCGCGAGCCGTAGTTTGCCCACCTCCACTATGCACCTACTCTAGAGCATTTGATCAATACCGCAAAACCAATTAAACTAGTCTATCTGCTCCCGCTTTTGCCCACTGTCACTGCTACCATACCTTGACAGGATACATATTATGTAAATTAACTTATGAGCATCTTGCTTACAATCTAATGGAAGTACCTCTGAGGATAGTTTGGATATTCAATGTAAGTACTTCTACTTTTTTGTGTCTGAATAAACTTCTAAATATTAGCGCACGGATGCAATTGTAATATATATTTCCTTGTATGCTTCGCACGCAATCGGAAATTTTTTATAGGATTTTCATTTTTTTTGGTACAGAATATTTCCTGCATGATGATAATTGAGGTAAGAGCTGGAGAAAGAGTAAGAAGTGACGCTGCTGCTCGTGAAGTCACCGTGTTCTCTATTTCAATTTGTTTTTAGCGGTGAAGTCGGTAGCGTAGTCACTGACAATATCACTGTTTACTCGTCTATAATGCATATCTAGTGAGGAGTCAGTCTACCCCTGCCATACACCCTAGTGTCGCCTTGTCGGGGCACGATTTTGACGTACTGATGCAACAAGTTGATAATAATGGAGTATTAACACTTCTGGTGGGGGTAAGGGCGAATCGAACGCATCTGGGTTCGAAGAAACTCGGGCAGAGGGCAACATCTCCGTAAGCGCGGCATCCTTTTTACTTCTTTTCTTCCACCCCAAAAGATTAATAGCGAAGTCCTTATGAGTGTCCTTGGCCAACACTTGCGAGACTGACGTCTCCTCTCCCCTACCCAAATCCTCCCCTCGAACATTTCAACCCTTGGACCCCCCCCCCTCCCTCCACCAAAGCAATTTCTCCTCCCTCCTCTCCCCCGCTCAACAATTTTTCCCTTTCCTCCGATCCAACAATCCACTCTCTCCTCCTCGCCGAATTCTTTACACTCTCCTCCTCCAGCCCAGCAGAAAGCTCGTCGGAACCTCCACCAACCTCTACACTGCGAGAGACTTAAAGCGAGGCCCATGGTCCACCCCAGCATTATAGAGAGGGAAGTGTGGTTTCTATTACATTTCGGGATCAGGTGTGGAATCACGGATGCATCTTTCGCGTTATTTGTATCGATAACGCTTACCCATAAAGTAGCACAGGGTTAAAAATATCCGTTGATAAAATTCGCTTCACTGATTGTGATACGTGATTTGAAGTGCTGCGCGAAAAATGAAGAATGGAGATCACGTTCTCTCTGACATAAGTTAAATCAAAAATAACGATAACGCTAGCGCAAGCCTTATGGAGATCCATGATCGAGGCCTAGGTTGGGACACTGGAGAGAGTACTGGCCTCTTACCCAGATTTCTTGATTAGAATTCTGGCAGGGTAAAATATTTTTCATTCGTAAACCAGCTTTTAAAATCACGATATTGAAAGTCTGGAGGCCCTGTTTCAGGTATGGCAATGTCCAAAGTAGCGGCTATAAGGTCATGTCCATCAATGAACGGTACGTCTGTTTTCCAGTAATCGATAAGAACATCTTAATTGTCTATCAAGCACAAGTCCAACCAGGTATCAGACGCTGCGGTGTGATGAGTAGCCCCGTATGGAACAAGCTGTAGAGAATTTATCTCCATGAGATTACGAAGAAACTTAGCATCCTCTGACTCAGACAACGGATCTGCGTTGAAATCACCAAGTTTTATTTTCGTACCGTAATTGTGCATGTAGTTATTTAAATTATCGATAAATTCAGAGCCCGATACAAAAAGTGAATGAGGAGGCCTATAAACAACCGCAATGAAGAAAGGGTTATATCTTCGAGGAGAGAATTCACAGAAAATATACTCTGGCAGGCCCGGAAACACAAGTCCACACCTCAGAGGAAGTACATAAAAGCTTTACCGAAAGTGAATGGTGAAAAAATGGTCATCCCCTCCCCTGGTATTCCGATCATTTCGAAGATGAGCAAATCCATCAAGCGCCACCAGAGAGTCATCAACAGCAAGTCCGAGTTTAGTCTCCGTAACAGCTATCACGTGGAATGGGGAGGGGGGGAGATGCTAGGAAAAGACTGATCATCTCAATGTGCGCTCTGATAGAGTTTGCATTGATACAGTCGAAGACCGTTCCCTTACGCACAGAAAGTCCCTTTCCACGCAAGAGCTTGGTTTTTGGATGAGGCAGGATGACGAAGGCAATGATGATGGTGATGATGGAGTTAGAGTGATGGATTGCGTTGCTATTTCCCTAAAAAAGCGTCGAAGTCCTTCTTCTCAGCTATTAATTAACACCGGTGTATCACTTCTAGCCCTCTGTACGTAGATGCGTCCTCCACGCAAGAATGCAGTAATCAACTATTCGGGGCTCGAGCGCTCCCTAATAAGCCGATGGAGTCGATAAACGTCCCTCGGGAGGAATTCATTGATGTTAATAAGTGATTCATGGAGCGGTAGGCTGCATCCAGCCTCACGCAGTAGGTCAGAACTAAGCTCCATTGTGTGTAGCTTGAGCTTTATGAATTTGGCTCTTATGATTTCCTCGACTAGGGCCCTGAAACTTAGGGAACCTGAGGGTGTGGGCACGGGGTGAAGAGGTAAAAGATAATGAAACGTTAACGAAAATATGTTAATGATGAGTAATCTGAGGGGTAACCATGCAGCCACGTTCATGGATAGGATCATCTAGTATGGAATTTGGTAAAAACTATCACATGATCCAAGCAGCAATCTATTTCTCACGTTTTAAAAGCTCAATGAAGCAGTGTGAATCGTATTCTCGGAGCTTCTTACAGTTTCAGTTTGCACAGGTATCGGTTGCACTTATGTTTATATTATTGCATTTTTATTAAACACGGTATTAACCTGCTTACATGACATATTTACTTATTGTTACTATCACTTTCGACTCTCAATATTTACCCACGTTTGGAGCCAAAAACTCAAATACAAAAGTAGGAATTCAAGTCTAAATCACGAAGATCTGCATCATGTAAGATCATTCTGATAAGGGTCCGTGAAAAATAAGTCAATTTAAAGAACGGTTCCACTGATGGGTTTCACTAATGCAATTTTACATGCAAGTAAAATGCAAGTAAAGCTAATGGTCGTTCCTAGCGCAAAAGAGAGGCTAAAAAAAAGCTAAACACGGAAGGAATATACTCTCTATAAAAGAAGTCGATATCTGAAATTACATATGTGAGTCGGAATATGAAGGTTAAAGAGGGAATCGAATAATCAACACTAATTCAAGTGACGAACTATAGCTTGGCTGCGGTGCTACCTTTTGCCCACCCGTGTAGAAGGACTCATTGGAAACAAAATGGCCGCGTGTTGGTAAACTCCAGTTGAGCTCCAGGTAGCGTACACATTGAATTGGTAGGGACAACACAGAGGCTCCACTCCAGTCTGAGGCCACCGAAGAACGCCATCATCACCAATACTGTATCCTTGTTTCTATTTTTGTCTCATACTTTCTGTGGTGCTACGAAATAACGATGAAGATCAAATGGATCGACCGAGTAAGCAACGAGGAAGTCTTAAGAAGAGTGGACGATAAAAGAAGTCTCCTGAACACCCTAAGAAGATGACGCGACAACTTATCGGCCACACCATTACACATGACAGCCTGATAAAGACAGTGGTTGAAGGACAAGAGGACGGGAAGAACGACAAAGGAAGGCCTCGCATAAGATTTATGGAACAAGAGATGAAGGATGTGAAAGAGGAGAAATACGTAAATATGAAGAGACTAGCTGATACAAGAATTCAGTGGAGAGCTGCGTCAAACCAATCTCAGGATTGCTGGCTAATGATGATGATTTTCAGTATCAGTGAATTGTTCCGCATGTATTCCTAAAATAATTTAAATGTTTATCTATATGAGGGGTAAGAATGGAAAAGGCAGGCCCCGTATGTTGTATATGGAACAAGTTGTGAAAGATGTAAAAGAGAAGAATTACGCCAATACGAAGAGGTTGGTCGATAGAAGACTCGAGTGGAGGGCTGCGTCCAACCAACCTTAGGATTGTTGACCGATGATGATGATCTAGATTACTTTCTTTCCCATATGTAATGTGGTATTTCAGACATTTACAATATACCTATAACTTGTTCTATAGCCTTTTCTTCTGTAACTACCTCACGATATATTATTGATGGTTATTTTCACTATGTACTATTGCTTCAATATTGATATTTGTTACTCATATTATGTTACTATATTCATAACGCATACAGGTTTTTGTAGTTCTTACTCTCTATTTTAGATTATTACTTTACCACGGAAATGCCAAATAGATTCCACAAATTTTCCTTTCAGATAAATTGCGGGATCAAAGCATAACTCTTAAGAGTTAAGCAGTGACGAAGATACGCAATAGACCTTTTTGATTAGGTTTTTCAATATAAAATGGCATCCATGCATGATCTTCCTTTCATGAATTCCAATTACATTTCTGAGAGGAAATGGTATGATATTTTTTCAGCTCCCATTATGTATTATTGCGTACACATTGTTGGCTGTATGATGATCCATAGTTATTTGGGGTTTTCTGTTACATTTTTTAAAAAAGGATTTTTATTTCTTCGGTCGTCTGTTTTTCTGATTGTCTACTTTTTAGCATATATTGTATAAATATAGAAAGCGCAACAGGAAGTTTGCTTGCATTTTATTAATTCGGTGTTATGCCATTGATGCCAGGTACTTTACGATGTCCTGATTTCCCTAGCTCTCCATAAACTCCTAAATGGAAGATTGACGACCTACAGGCTACCAGTTCGAGGAATGGAGTCAATATCAGAGGGGAAGAGAGACGTTGGAAGACCAAAAAAGAAATGGATTCCGGAAGACGATCAGGGAAAAGCCCACTCCTCGAAGAGATGAAGATATACTGACACTTTTTCCTAGTCTAAGCTGAAGAAGAATTTTGGCCACTGCACGATAGATATATTACATTATTGTTAGTTAATCATGTTTGTACTCGTGTTGTCCTTTTGAGGTAATACACAACAAATATATCTTTTTACATTTCTTATGGGTAATATCTATCACCAGATGAGTGGTGGCAGTGAACTATGGCATAATAAGTGAAGAGTTTATAAGAGTTAATAAGAAGTTTTTTTTTCTAATATAATACATTCGTAAAGATTTACTTTGGAAGCAAATTAATTTTTTTTATTATTTATTATTAATATATTAGTCAGGTCTAGTTGTATAGGATATGGCAAAGGTATGTTGCATTGACGAAACAATTTATATGTGCCGACGATGTGATTACAGGAAACCAAGGACCGAATGAAATATTCGGATTAGCATCAGATAATTATAATCAGATAGTAATATTAACTCAGATTAGCATCACATCTTCTGGAGGTTTGAATTGAATGTAGTAGAATCATTATAGTCTCTAACAACATTATGCGAAATGCATTTTCAGGAGAATGTATGCAATATGGAGCATCGTCAACTGTTATCTGACTCTACAGCGGCAAGACATATGAGTTATTTACTATAAAAAGACAGCATAGTTAAGGGCTATAAAATTGTCTTAAGGTAAATAAGACGACATTTTTCTGTAAAGTTTTTAAGTTCCTTTTCATGACTATTTCCTCATCAAATAGGTTTAAACTACGGTACATGGTGCCTGAAGAAACGTTAACCAGGCTATGGAAGCTTCAGAAATTGTACCAAAGCGGGTCGTAACTGCAATCAGTTTGGTGATAGACAGAGAACTTTGAATAGGAGGAAGGTAGTGAATATGCATGTTAATTTCCTCCATGAAATAATTTAAGTTGAGCTCTCACGTTTACACCTCCTCGGTAAATATTCCTGTTTTAAACTCCCTCATTTTTGGCCAACACAGGACTACTCATAAAAATTCATTAATTTCGTAACAAAATTAAAATGTATTCCCTTTACAAAATATCCTACGATCCTTCATGAGGCAAATGACCTTACCAACTGGATAGCTGTATATATCAAAGGAAGGTGACCTCCATTTTCTTTCTTCGAGTCTAATTCAAATGATGGCTTATAATATAGTGTATTGAACCTGAAATTCTCTCCATTTGTATGCGTTAGGTCGTTAACCCTATACTTCAAAGTTTCAAATCCCACCTTACCTGCTCTTAAAGAAAGACGCCAAGAGTTCCACCATTTACGTTCCATCCGATAGTACCGCCGCATAACACCCATGCTGGAACCGCTATGCCTATGAAGTCTCTCTATCACAGCCGGAATTCGAACCCGGGCCCTCGTAATGGAAACCCAGCACCCTAGCCTCCACGCCACCCTAATCTCAAAGTTAGCGTTTGTTTTGTTTGTCGTAGGAGTAAGCACAAGTTTAAATGTACCTAGAGAGTACAGTATGAGCTGATTCGTAGGAGAATCCTCAAACCTAATTCTCCCTCTACTTAAAGTTCTCACAATCAGGATCTCAAGGAAGGATAGATATCTGTTCAAGGTAATCTTGGGTGGCTTGGTCTGGTATCCAAATTAGGACATCCTATTAGCAGAAGAAATAGATATTCAAGTGCCCTTATCGCTAGCTATATCGCACCGTCAAATTTCATCCCCAGGCAGTATGTGCCTCAGGTAACACACTTCATTCATTTCCGCAGTGGGTTTCGAACCAGTGACTATCGAGTTGCCAGATCGGCACGTACCCATCTGAGCATGACTTCAGGCAATAGGGTTCTATGTAAAGAATCATTGCCACTGTCGACATTCGAACCGGAGTTCAGGGGAATGATAGGACCGTGGTCGCTACGCTGAACCGATACTAACACAGCTGCCTTCTCTAATGACTAGTCACTACTTTCCATCGATCTGGTGTTCATTCTCACCGGACGGCGGGTGCGGAGAAATCATCCCCTGGGCACATCAACTCGAGTCTCCACACAGCATCATCCCCATCTCGTCCGCTTCGGTATCTCAAGAGAGCCCTCCATCCCGATGCCAACGCCAGCGTCGGAATTCATAGGCGGCGGGCAAAGGGCGAGACAGACGATATTCCTCTCCCTCCCCCCACCCATCCAATGCACTGGCGACCTAACTCTTTCTTCCCCCGCCCCTCCGCTGGTCCACCGCGCGACTAATGCCTCGTTCGCGCGCGCGGGAAGATCTCTCTCGGCGAGGCAAGACACTGCCTGCCTTCAGCGTTCCCCCGCCCGTGGCCTTGACAGCATTTGGGCAATATTCGTGACCGGCCTGTGTGTGGGGGGGAAGGTATGGGGAAGAGCGCATGGCATTGAAATTGCGCACGAAGCGAGAGGTGTTTTTTTTTTTAGGTTGGCGAAAAGAGAGGAGGACGAAGGGGAAGGGCGGTTCGAGTTGCGCGCGGCGCCCATGTTGCCATGTCGCCAAACGGTCCCATCATACGGCGAACGCATGGGTGGAGGGCGAGGATTATTTTTGATGAATTGAATGGTATTCCATTCCTTCGTGGCCGAATTCCGCCAACGTTGGATGTCCTTTGGCTTCCTCGAGCATCGCTGAAGCAGGAGTTGCAAAATGGAGTCACTCGGGTCGTGCCACGTTTGAAATACAACACGAGGATTCATAGATCTAAAAGCTTTACCTAGGACGTAGTAGCTGTCATAGAATTGACATTTAAGTTGTTTCCATTTCTTAGGAAATATCGCACCGCCTAGCCTGATCTGAGGCCCAACATGAAACCACCGGCCGAAGTTAACATGTATGTAGCGTACCAGTTGAATAACCTATTGGTCGCTGGCTCTTATTCTGTCTCGGGTATGTGTGCTGTGTTTCCCATGAATTAGGCATCGGATAAAGTTTGGCTTAACGGTTAGATACACTCCTGAGTTGCTGGAGCATCTTAAAAACTAACTTTATCATCATTATACGTTAGATTAACCTTACACTTAAGACATAGGCGGGTTTGAGTGACACGACCGTAGGCACAGGTCGACATATTAAGAACCTGGCTACCATTACCGTCCCCAGAAAGTCCTCATTACAAATTCTCTGCCGGTTGTGAACGCTTTTAGCTGATAATTTTATTTCACTTTACATTTTCCAACGGTTCCGTTCCCACAGTTAACCTTTCTTAAAACCTCTGGGCATAAAAACTAAAATGCATTTTCTTTTCTTCCTCCTTCCTCTATCTCATTAAAACAAAACCCAACCAGTTATCAGTTGCTGCCTTATATTATGCGAATTATGAAAGAGCCTGGCCTCGAATTTGTGAGGCGAGCGCGGAAACGTTTTTGTAGTTAAAATGTAAAAAGACCATCAACTAATTTCATTTGCATCATTACTATCTCATGGATGCTCCGGCAAATAAAATTAATATTTTTTTTTATTTATAAAAAAGACTGACATTAATAAACTACACTGTAATTACTAAAATTACAAAGTTATTTACTTTGTATAAACTAACAATACTGCGTCAATTATAGTTAATGTTTCGAGTTCCTCGTTACTGATTGACCAATATTATTTTGGTGTGGTAGCATTGTGCCTTTCAGCTGTAAGTAGTGAATGCAAGGAGTAGTACTTTTTGCCTGCCTAAATGGTAGTAAGTGTGAACTGATTCCTTCTTATTTATAATGCGCGTCTCGTCATAATTCATGCCCATACCATAAACCCTTGCGGTGGTTTGCAGGGTATTATGTTAATCTCGGTGTTGATTAAGGGAGGGCGGGCAGAAAGAAAAAGAAAGGATTACGTAATAAAGAAAGGGTGGAACGAAATCCTTCGTTGGCATTAGCTCCCTCTTGGCGAAAGGCACTAGGGATCCATTGTTTAAAATTCCATTCGACGGACGCAGTACTGAACTCGAAATGCTCTTGACACAGTAATCTACCAAGAGCGGTTAAGGTCTGTCCAATTCGGGACAGGCTTTTCGGGATTCTGAGACAAACCTGTCCCATTCGGGATTCAAACCGGATCCTTTTGGGCAGCCTAAGATAGGAGTACATGAGGGTTCATCAGTCATTCGTCAAGCTCGGAAAGTGGCTCCAATTCGCGGTATAGAGCCGTAGACTATGCAGTTCACCACTACTGTGGATAAACTGACGCAACCGCATCATTGAGTGGGAGAAAAAGGTAAGAGATTATCCTACCTAATTCTTCTAAAAAGCTTTAATATATAACGCCACTTTTACGCTTGACAAATCCGAAAAAATAGGGATGGTGAAGAAGACTATTACTTAAACTTTATGTATGTGAATAATATGTATGCGAGACTCGTAACGTTTACATCATGTCCGCGATGATTTGACCATTCTCTCTAGTTTAAATTTCATTTTTGTAATGTTGAAGAAGAAAGAGGATAAGGTATTCCTACAAACTACAACAAGATTCTGGGGGACACAAGACTTTTTCACTGGCATTAAAACCCGCAAGATTTCAACAGAGAAAACTTAAATTCTAGAAAAGAAAATATCTTTCTTCTCTAAAATATCTGAATTCCCTTTATTTTAGAGCAAGATGCGCTAATTAATCTAGCTGTTTTGTCTAGCGGTTTTGCACGTAAATATGCCGTCATCTCTTAGCAAGTTAGCGTTAGCAGTGAAATAGGCAGTGTAGGCACTAAAATATGATTGTTTAGAAGCCAATAATACATGCAAGGTGTGTAATCACCCCATGCCACACACCCTTGTGGTGGCTTGCAAGGGTGCGATGCAGGTTTAGATGTACGTGTGTACGATACAAGGCAATAATGTTGCAGTAAATTTATGACGACTTTGGTTTAAAAACAAATATTAAGCTACTTGCTTCATTTAATCGCCATTAAGACATTTCCATTTCACCATGCAAAGAAGTAGTCTTTGCCGGTCTAAATAGCCATATTTCGAATACTTTTCGCGTTAGCTGCCTCACCTTATTATTGTAGGTCGGAAAATTGAATCTTCCTAACACAAGATCCTGATTGTCGATTTTGAAATAGGTTCCAGCGACGCGGAAGCATTTTACGTTAAACTCTGTTTTACCATATGAATCTATATCATAAATGAACACTCAAGGAGTGTTTTATGAATGAAAAATGCAGTAAAGGGTATCGGATCTAGGACCCAAAATTGAAGTGGAAGACAATTATACGAAAAATTCAACACCTCGAAGGCGGACAATTTATGTCAGCGAATGATTTTTTTCATTACAAGATTTATTTAATCCTACCTTGGATAGAATTGGTTGGTTATTTAGGGGAGGCGACCGACAGCTGAGGTCATTTGCGCCATTTAGGATCGGTGGGTACCATTGGGTAGTTTTCAGGGAACGGAGGAAGGGTGGAGAGAAACCCGGCGTCGGTAGTAGCCTACTCTTAACGAAAAGCGCCAAGGGGACCACAGCTTAACGTCCCATCCGACGGACGGAGTACTGTACTTGAAATGCCCTCCACTAGGCACTCAAGTGGGGAGTTTTCCACTGAAAAATCCGCCACTGCCGGGAATCGAACCCGGGTCCTCGGGATGGGAGGCCAGTACTCTAGCCACCACACCAACCCGATCCCCTTGAATAGAATGCCTGCACTTATTTTTTTAATATAGAGGAGGGGGATAGCTCATAAAATAAATTTATCTTTATGTCTTCTCTAACTCATCTTCAGTTCGATGGGAAATTTAAGGACAACAACTAACGGCCGAAATGAAACAAATATATACTAAGAAAGTAATTTGTAACGCTCGAATAGTCGCACATTTCTTGGCCTTTTAAAATCTTATCTCCAGTCTTATTGGTAGAAATTAAAAGGCTCAAGTTGATACCTATTCAGCAGAATAACTACGCAATACGATTGCATACCACATGCTGATATTAAGCCCGTTTCACACGATACTTGATCCAGCACAAGACCTAGTGTGCTAGCCGCTACTTGATATTGAGGACGGAATCTGTTAGGATGGTAGGAATCCTGCTAGAAAGTTTCACACGATCATCGACCTTGTGCTTGCTATGAAGCGGTTATTCCATATGATTCCATACTAATTTAAAAAAAGAGAAGATCGCACAGCGTCTGTAACGTGAACGTGATTGGTAGATGCCCACAGGGTCCTACCGGGTCTAGTAGCAAACTAGTACCGCATCAAGTAGGAAATCCAGCAGCTCAGCGAGTATACTAGCTAGCATGCTTGCCAGCTAGTATACTAGTTCTATTCACACGACACTGGAAAGCTAGTATACTTGCTAGTATACTCGACCTTGTGCTGGATTAAGTGTCGTGTGAAACGGGCTTAATACTTTTAACTAAGTAAGAAACGCTGCTGCGGTATGAAATTAAGTATTAAGCTACTCACTTTTTTGAGAAAAAAGTTTCCTACCGGGTCCGAACTCATCGCAAAGCACTCTGCCTTCTCGCTGAAAACCGGCGAAGTCACCATCAGTAACTCACTAGCTCATCGGCCGAGGTGTGTCCATCCACCTTGAAGAGTCGACTACAAATGCCTAGCAATACAAACGCGGCGCTGCCATTGAAAACCCCCCTGCTTTCAACGCAACCACCGCTTTGAATGCCGCTAAACATTTCGATCAGGTTTTGTTTTGGAAAGAGCAAGTGTCATTAAACCCAGTATGAACAAAAGCTCGAATTTCAATTCAGGATATTGCCTAAGTGACGAGAAAAAACTATATCCTTAAGTTTAGAAACAAGTCAAGAGCGAATAATTTTCACCAAAGAATACACATTCATCAAAGTAAAACGTATTCTTTTCACGCCGGATTCAGTAGATAGAACGGTATCGCGCTCACGTGATAACACAAAGGCAGTTTATCATCCCACCTTGAGAACGAATGTATGACCGCATTTATATTAAGTAAGTTTTTCTATCGTTCGATTTAATCTGATTATTTGGAGAACTTTAATCCTAATTCATAAACTAGATGTCGTTTCTCGTTTGTCAACCTAGCCCTGTATCGATGCATTGGCAACATGTCTCATCTGATACTTGTTCTAAATGATGATACAAGTTCTTCACGAGCCGGAAAGGATTAAATGGTTCAATTTTTGTTTTTGACAATGAAGATTACTCTTGGTGAACTTTTTTGAGCATTTGGGGGATTCAAAGGTTATTTAGAACGAAATTTTCAAAATAAGACGTCGGTCACCGTAACGAGTTTCGCTGAAGAGAGCTAGTGTGCACGTGCGCACTTAGTACACATATGACTTGCAAATAGTTAAGACATCATATGCAACCAATGGAAAATGGATGTATTTCTTACATTGGATCTTCCATTATTCCTTCCAAATGATCAAAAGGGATAGTACGCTTTGGAGCGAGGGAAAACCTGTTTTAATTTCCATTTGACAAAAGTGGTCAAGTTATAGAGATAGATACTATTATTTTTTAAATCAAATACTTAGGTACGGTTTAAAATTTAATAAATATAAACACCCATTTCTGATTTCCGTCCATCAGCGAATTACGCTCAAAAACGTAAGTGGTCATGATCGTGGATCTGGTTGAATAAAAATGAAGTAAAATTGTTGACACCTATCATGAGTATGTCGCATCTGTTGGATAAAACTGAATCTTTATACTTGGATAAATATGTCGTTTTCAGGAATTAATTTCTGTTTAACCTTACTATATCCAATACGAGTGTAGCAATGGATAACATTGGTAGCTGCATGTTGGTATAAGGAATTGAAGCTAACCCAACTAACAGCATGTTTTTTCATGTTTGCTTTGCTATTTTTATCTTTTTTTGAATAGTGAAGTTTAGAACAGTATATAAATACTAATCCTTTTTTATGCATGATATGTAGTGCATGTTTGCTGAGAATTTACCCCCTGCCACACACCTTTATGGTGGCTTGCAGGGTATAATGTAGATGTATTATTTGCGGCCATTTACTTACAAATTAGAAAAAAAGACTTTCCTCCTATATTATTGGCAGGAAATTTTATAAAGCAACAAAAGGCGACGAGAATTTTAGAAAGGTGGTATCAAGCCGCTAACAGAATCTTATGGTATCATCCATTGGACCACGTACCGTTTGGACCACGTACCTTTAAGCAGTTACTGCCCTCTCGGGGTGAAAGTAGATGCTGAAATGAAGCTTAAGGAAACAGAGGGTGGCAGAAAAGGTAAGTGTGTATTGGGGAATGCCAGGAAATCATTTCAATTAACTTCCTTTCCCGTCTGTTTGTAATCTAATCATTTATTTCCACACAATAAAAAATAAAACAGTCAACAATGCACACAGCATATCCTGTACGTCACCTTGGACTCGTAAGCGGGATACTCCTATCAAAGCATTTATTTATTACTTTACTTATCCAAAAATAAATAGTTTCAGCGTAATTGCTTCCTTGAAAAAAAATACAGATACAGTTCACTCAGGATATTTTTCAAGTTTATATAATAATATTTTACAGTCACTCTCTTTCTTTAAAATTTAGCAAATTCATAAAATTGATATAAATCTCTGTATTTTTTTTGTTTATTTTTCATGATTTTTCTCTTTCTCTCATTTAAATACACATAATAAAATATATATTTTTTGGCGCTGCACCCATCTGGGACATTAGGGTGGGGAGGGGAATTTTCACGGATACATATGTACCCAAAGCAAGCACACAACATCATGCACACAGAAGAGGAATATCATCCATCACCGTGATTTTGGATCACGGCAAAAACTTCTGTCTGGAACATTAATATTAATGTGAAGCAGGCTTCTTCTCAAAGGTACGTATAATTTCCTTTTGAACATATCCAAGCATTTCAAACCCTTGTGACCGCAAACAAGTACAAAATTCCAATTATGCATACTCAGTTCTATTGGAAACGTAAGAGCTATCGTAAATATAACTCTCGGAAAACATAAAAACGTTATGTTTAAGGGCACTTGAATGCTTACTGCTCTCAAAAGCCAATAGTTCGTTGGATTCCATTGTTTGCGGATTCTTTTTTACTTAAGCCTATCAAGCACAGGACTATTCATTTTTAAATGGAACACGTATATTTTTATTGGATAGCACCTTCAGTATCTTATAGCAATAAAATTTATATAAGAAATGTCTGAATGTACACTCATTCCATTCGAGAAATTAAATTTTAAATGGAAACATTCGACAGTATATTACATCAACATTAAGTCTAATAAAATGAATTTAAGAATCAAGTAACGATAAGAGAAAAAAATGGCTTCAGGAAGTCTCTACGGCCTCAACTAATCTGTGTCACCCTTGACTACAAAGCGTTTCACAATTGTAAATATAGTTATAAATAAAATAGTAAAAAAATTAATATTTAATAAATCACACTAAACTCTATGCAGAGTTTTCTCATCTGATTTAGTTAATTTTTTATCTATGGGGAATTTTATAAACGCATCGATTAATATGTATCTTCATATTTAGGATCTTATGCCGATTGCAAGCATGAAATGATATAACAAAGTTAAAATTCCCCTTAAACTAAGATATCCATCAATACTTTATACAGCTTAGACACAAAAACTGTGGGCAGTGAAGAAAAGATATTCAACAAATTTTAAGCTACATTACGAGCAAGATGCAATTTATATAATTACATTTCTTTCTGATTGATAAAAAAACTGCGTTCTCTCCTAGAATTCATCGGCAAAAAATTCACCTGAAAACACGTGGGAACATCAGCGGTTGACCGTGATATGAGTGCTAGAGAACGAATCCAACCTCAGCGGTTGATCCGCTCACTGATTGAGCCGGATTGATCCGGCTTTTTTTTTTTTAATGAGTGGAAATTGTAGTGGAGAATTGATGAAAAATTTCCTATTTATCAAAGCATAAACCTTGCTCTGGATTCGAAAAATGATAATTATAAATTGTTAGATCGAGGATTACCTTAATTGACTAAAAGCGTGTTAATACCAATTATTTTTTTAAGTAAACTCGTCGCAACAGCATTGGTCCACCTTCGACGTTGGTTTCATCTTCAATTCTTCTGGCGACTCTTTCCATCTTCGATATCGATCCGCCGAAATGACACGGTCTTGAAAGATTGTTCCTTGAAAGGCCGAAAAGAAACTGACGCACAGTCCTCTTGCTCTCTTGTTCTGCTCCAAATGCACATAAAGTTCCTGATCCTCAAATATCCTCTCCGTCGAATCTCTTCTCTTCACCGCCGACATGTTTTTCTAGTCTCCGTTTCTCAAACAGGGCAAAATGTACACTTTAATAAAAAATAAACTTTCAATACATTTTCGAACATTCCCGATCCCCCACTCTCGATCATCCTCCCGTCCCTCGCGGGTATCTTCATATCCTGGCCATGAAGCCGTTCGAAGCCTTCCACGGTGTGCTGTGATGGAACGACCTGCAGCCAGTGGAGAAAGGAGAGAGAAAATATGACACTTTAATCATTTGAACTCTTGGACCGCACTTAGAAATCTATATAGTCACAGTGAAACAACATGCATGGAATCAAAAGCACGTGATACCGTGTTACTAACAGATTATCCGGCGAGATAGTCATCGCATCAAGAGATCACGGATTCGAAACTAGCAAATTGAAACAGTTAAAAAATTAACAGAGAGTTATGTAGTGTTTTGCTAGGCTCTAATTTTTGGTGGGGAGAGGCACAAAAGAGATTATACTAGGAGTTTCAATTCCTCTTCTAGTAAATTACATAGGTCGACCATTTTAACTTTGTTGCAAACATCGTAGATCTTGCTTGAAATAATTATTTACCTACTCCCCATATTAAAATTTACAACACTCGATTAAACATTAATATTTGTAACACTTCATTGTAATCAATAACTATTTAACATTTAAGCCACTGAACAAGCTCAGCTTGAGATGATGACTGACTCGTTTGTAAAAATATGTTACATATTCCAATCGGAGTTAACTCACTAAAATTATAGAACCTATGAATAACAAATATTATAACTAAAACAACAATGAAGAACTAATATAAGCGTGTTAGTCAAAATTTAAAACAAAGCATTAAGTTAATGAAAGGGTACATATATTCATTTAAATTGCCACATCCTAAACATGCAAGCATTGAAATGATAATGTATGGAAATAGTTTTCATTCTTTTAGAAAAAAAGGCAGCATAACAAGCAATGGACATGGAGAAGCAACTGTGATGATATTGTGACAGGCGCCTTGAATTTCCAAGCGGTGACGTTCCAAAAAAAATAAAAATTGAGGAAAGAATTGTTTTATTTCATTATGCGTTCCAATCGTGTAGCTTGATAGTAAAAAAGCGACATCTTTTTCCAATCCAACGAAAGAGAAAGCAAATGAGAGTGGACGGAAAAAAAGCAAAAAAAAAAATAATCACATAAAATAAAAGAGGATGAGAAAAAACTAATGAATCATTTCCTTACAGTAATTAGGCTTTTTGACTGTTGAGGGTGTGGCGATCGTACGAAAATACTTCACCGTGACCCACATCTGAACATGGAAAAAAAGAGAAAAGAGAGAAGGAGACAAATGCCACAGGTTATTTCTCTCAAAAAGGCTCAAACAAAAGGCCCACTGCAGGTCGCTGCACCGCTATGAAATCCTCATTTCAGTGCAAAAACGTCAATACTTCAACCTAATCCCTTGATACGTTCAACAAAATTCTCTGAACAAGACGTACACATTGCATTAATTCATCAAACTCTCAAGGCTACATAAATGACATGTTGCAATACACTTTTCGATGGCTAAAAGAATAAGTTACCGATAAAATGGAAAATATTTGAATAAATCCTAGTACCCACCTCTCACGAAAAGAATTTCAATAATTTCGCAAACCTATTGGCGGGAAAACAAATTAAGCTGTCGAATAAACTTCTAGAAATAATTATTGCAAATGTCTGCACGATTATTTAGTGATTTATTCTCAGTAAACGGTGCTCTAATCAGAGCTGTAGTTGATCTGGTGGGATCTATGGTCTAATTTCCCCTTAGAATTAATACTTTTTCACAACACAATCGATCTCTATTCATCGTCTTGTTCACGGATTATTGAATCGTATACAAGAGATACTGGGCCGACCATGCTTAAGCCTTAATAACTGATAGTATTAATAATAAATTAAAGTTCACTAAATACACTGGTTTCAGTGCTTTTTGATCAAAATAATCAAGTCACGTATAACTGTAATAAACTATTGGTTACTGGATTAGACTTTCAGATACTTTTCCGACTGAGTTTTACAATAGAAAATTAGGTTGAGTAAGGCAATATTAAATTATTTCCACCCAAGAATCATTAAACAGTACCTTATTTCTCAAATATTTTACAACATAATCGTGAGGAAACTTTTGCATTAAACCAGAGTATATTGTGAAACAGTATTACTTTTATTTCTTTCAACCTTAACCCAAGCCATTTATATCAAGTAGAGAGAGAAAATTATTTTACGATGAGAAAAACAACATAAACTTTTAAGCACTTAGTGAACAAACCACTCGACGGAATTTACTTAATTTTACTGTGCATTTCCTCAGGAAAATGGCACTGAACGGGCATTAACCTAATAATAATTGCATAGGATGTTTTTTCATTCATTGAAGAGTAATTTTTATCTACTATTAAAATTTATACTTCGCATTTTTATTTCCCTTTTGTTTTCCACTCTAATGGGCTTTACCTAATTGATAGTGAATCGTGATAACTATTTGTTTCGACTGTTTGAAATATTTCGTTATGATATTTATTTAAAGGTTTCAATCATCAATAGGGATCTAATGAGAGATAGCTCACAGGAGTACATGATGCATCTGCATTCTCCATAAAATATTGCTGGATGGGAATAATTACTCTTCCATGCACAAACGATCCCCACCGAAGAAAATGATGCTTCCTCCTCTTAACGTGAGGCGAGTTAGATTGGACGTAATCATATGCATATCGCACACGGTGTAACCACCATTCTCGCCTACCGAAAATGAGCCTGTCGCATTTCGACACCTTCTCTTACAAACCGCTTACTTAGCACGCCATCCAAACACCTGGGGGTCGTGGATGTAAATCGAATTCAGCGAGAAAAGCGAGCACAAAGCGGAAAGAGTGAGGTGAAAGCTATCGATCGCAATCGTCGCCGACACCTGCTCCAATGCAAGCGATAAAAGCTGCAAAAGACGGCACCTAAACAATTATTCACTCCTACCCAAATAGGCCTTCGATATGCGTTGAGTTATACGATCCGGACGCCGAGAGAGCTGCTTTCTTAGGTTGCTGAAGTATATCCCCACCCTGCCCCGCTGTATCCGCCGCCGGCGGTCTTGTCCGACCGCCGCACCTGCCGCGTCTGACCGCCGAAAGATAGCAAGCAGAGGCGGCGGCGATGGTCACCCGAAGTTCCCACCCAAAGCGAAGCCTCCAGCAAGCACGGACACGTTTCATCGTCCCCATCTGGGAAAACCATCTCTTTCACCTGGAGTATAAATTTCAGCCCTCTCCACTAATCGATGAGGGATGAATTCATCAGCCTCAGAACAGCATTGAACGGCCGACACGCTCATTAATGCCAGTGTACATTGCTACGTGTTACAGCTGCTTAGTCATCCCTCACACCATGATCAATTAATTAGGGGGGTACTCATAAACACATTGACTCTGCTCATGAATATGTAATGGTGGATAACAATTTTTAAGCAAAATCAGGTGCACCATGGAAATGTTGACCAAGACAATGTTCCAGTGTAACTGAGTTATACCTACTGGACGTACATAAATATTTAAGGCATTGATTAGAACTGACTGTAAAAGCCTCAGCGGGCACATTTTCTCCATTTACGATCAGCGTGCTGTTTATAAATTCTATCGGAGTTTTCTTCCTTGCTGAATATAAATGTATGTGGAACATTTTTTTTTAAATAATGGTATAAAGCCGTCGACGAAGGAATATATGTCTTTGGGACGCCTTGACCTTCTATAATATTTCGTCTTATTGGCAAATTCCAAAATAGGAAATCAAATTTACAATGCACATCCTGGTTCTACTTATTTCAAATAGATCGAGCACACCACGATAGGTAGAGTGCTGAACAGCGATTTAACAACCGCGTAAAATGAATTTCAAATCTACACACGCATAACAAGTTATACTTGAATTGAGAGAATTTCAGTTTCCTTCCAAGTAATTTTGAAGGTAAGATTCAAATCACATGATCCTTTTATGACTGCAAGAAAATACGAGTGATGGAGCAGCAAGAAGACCACTTAGCACTGCAACACAGGAAGCTCTTGGACGAAAAAGAAAATAAAGGCGGAAGAAAATAAAATTATATCGGGCTTTTTTACTCAAAATAACGTCCGAGAGGATTCATCCAAAATTTGCTCATTTAAAATGACCTTTTTTATTTTATGTTTAGCCATTTTATCGAGACATTAGCATCCATTATAGTATTTGTGAAAATGCAGAGGCATGATGTGGCAGCCTTTACATTTGGCTCGATTCATTTTTAGAACTATGGGTTCAGGTGTCAAGCTCCCAGGGTCCCTTTGTCAAACTGTTGGTTTAACTTTTGTAGAATATATTTCAAGTCACTTCACAAATGTTTATACACAGTGTCATAGTTCAACCTCAACCAAAGCGAAAACAACAGAGTCAATAAAAGATATAAATGCTTGGAACGCGGAAAATTATTGATGACTAAATGTTTCATAAAATATCACTTGTTTACTGCTTATGATCGAGCAATTAAGTCTCAATCCGTGAATCTTTTTATGGAATAATCCAAGCTCGAATTAAATAAACTACGACCAGTGATGTAATGCATTCTATCCGCCATCCAGCAACATATCAGTAAGCCAATTAGAGTAAAGAATGAAAATATTCATTCAGTGTGGGCCAAGAAGCATATTTTACAAACTACGAAGTCTAGAGCTCGCAGTCAGACATGCTGCAACATTGGCCTACGCTTCTTAACGGTAGCAATCACCGCTCAAAGTGTATACCTTTGCATGTTTGCAAACTATAACCATGAAAAATAAAGTTAGAAGACCTTTCTTATAGGAAGTCGGGTCTCAAATTCACTGGCAAACGGGTGAGAATAGGATGTTACTTATCTTAAATAGGTTCAAAGCAAGTAAAAGAATGCATCATGAGTCCTCCTTTTTTCACTCCTCATTTTCCTATGAAGCTGTATTATTACCACACTATCGTCAACAGTATACTTGATGCATTTGCTCACATTATTGCCTCGCCCTCAGACCAGATATTTTCAGTCAATGAATGTCACATCACAGCTCATCGCTAATGTCACCGGGAATCGACTCAAAAGCTGATAATGTGAGCGATGTTACGATATTAGTCGTAGTTAAAATGGTGTTAAAGTATATACATTCATGACCATGAGTTTCCACAAGCTAGGCCTGACACGATAGAGCTCCTCAGCATCCAGATTGTTGATGGGCACTATTTGACCAAGGTCAAGTCCCTGAACATCTGCTCAGCAATACACCCTAGTACAATGACGCTCTGATTTAGAAAGGCGCCCACTGCAGTGGCAAAAAATCGCGTGATTGGCAGAGAGGAAGGTCTCCCACAACTGGACACGACCAAAAGAACATCCACTCCGAATTCTTAACTCTACTTATGACCTAATTTGTTAAGGTTTTGGGGTTGTTGCTCGTGAGCTCACCTGTGCTGCTTGAGGTTGTCTTGCCTCTTGAAGGTCTTGCCGCAGAGTTCGCAGGTGAACGTGACGTCGTCCTTGTGGGACCGCTCGTGTATCATGAGGTTGTAGGGCTTGGTGAATCGCCGCTGGCAGTACTTGCACACGAACTCGCACTTGGTCCTCATCTTGCGCCGAACCTCACCGCCGTTCCCAGCACTGCTGCCGCCGCCTTCGCTGGCACCGCTACCGCTCCCGCCGCGACCCGCTCGCTCCTCCGTATCGACCGGCATTATGGCGAACATCTTAGCGCTTCTTGCGTGCACGGAGAGCCCTTGCTTTAGTCACAACCTACTTCCTTTCAGCCCAAATATTGGGAACCTTCCCAACCAAACCCAACCAACTCAACCTCCCTCCCGCCCCCCCAATTTACCCCGGATAAGAATCCCAGACCCCGTTCTCGCGACCCGCAAAAACTAATTCCCAACCCAACTACCCTCTTTCAACCCCTCCCCCCCATCAGCTTTGTTTGCACTTTCTCGGAGGTGGACCTCGGGGCTTCAAAGACGGTCAGATAAAGGTTGTATTTGACACCCAATGAATGTAAGTGAAAGACGCGATAGTTAGGTAATCCCTACCCTTATCTCTGCAGAACCAGCGTTAACAACACTCACTCTTTGGGGTATCTGTGATTAGTGTGAAACAAGGTCCCTTGTCCAGGACAAGCAGCAACTACACGGAGAGTTCCGTGAAGCAGAAAGATTTTGTGATTGCCTCCGGAATGATTTCCCTCGTGGCATCGGAGTTTTATCTCTAATTAACCTTTTGACTGTCTCACTCGGTCTGTGACCGTTGAAGATAATGTGGAGAGTAAAAATTACTCAAATTCCGTAAAAATATGAGACTGAAGATAAACATGTATGGCAGTGACTTCGCCTTATTGACAAGGCAGAAAAACGTCATTTTTTGCGTAAGAAATAAGTTTTAGTCAAATGAATTACCTACTATTCTCAAACAGAAATCATTGAAAAGAAAAGGCTGCATAGGTGAATTCCATCCGTCAAATTCAGGAAAAAAATTACTGAATGTATTAAAAGCTTGAAAGAAGAATCAATTCGCCAAAGAAGAATCAGATCAATTCCCACTCTTGTACAATACGATTGTATTGGAATAGATTTATACCACAGAGAAAACGACCGAAAGCAATGATTTTGATGAATGATTCTGATAACAATTACTTATGATAATAACTGATTGATGCAACGGGACAGTTAATTAATGCATACTTTCATTTAGTGTTGGCTGGTTATGTCTAGGATTCATTTCAAAGTATAAATATTACAGCGATACATTAAATATGATTCTGTAAGAAAATGAATGAAATTGGAAAGATATGAGGATTTAAGGGTGGAAAGTGGAAAAAGCTTCAATTTATTTCAGACTGATAGATCTAGTCATGATTTATGGTGGCAGTTTTAGTGTCTGCTGTGCGCTTTTAAAAAGCAGAATAAATATTTCCTGCCTTATCACATTATTTCTTTAGAAATTTCAATGAATTATTTTATGAAATGCAATATATCGCAGTACTCTGCATGAAGTGGCTTGTCAATTAGATGGCTTTCAAGGGATAAGTAATTTACTAATTTTTTCCCTTTAAAGGCATTAATTTGAAGTCATATATTGGCAATATAATGCACTAGTGAGAGAAACCAATGAAAAAGTCCGTAACTTCACATCACTGGTGATGTAACGGACAGTGTTTACTTGAATATCTACTTTCAAAATTATTAATTATGAGCTTCCAGTACTTTTCAGTATTAATATGTAAAAGTGTTCCAGTAACATAAAGTGAGGGGAGGCAGGATATTGTTATTATTTTTGAAGACTTATTAAACTGCAAGGTTAGGCAGTGTTAAAGACATTAAGGTAAATTTGTGTAAGATGGTAAATTTTGGAATCGGTTGATTCTCGTGCAGGTATTATGTACAAAGTGCATTTAACCTAAAAACACCCATTCATATGACTTCAATAATTGCTGCATATAACTACCCCGTATGCTGGTTTCTGCAGTTCATCCCGAACCCTCTACTACATCTGCCATGAGTAATAGCAATAACTCTTCCCGGACAAAAATTGAAATGGTGCGTTTTCCTATCCATAGAAGATGGCGGTCGTATCAAAGTAGGTTGTGACTATTTCTAAAGGCTCCATGCATACCACAAAATTACTATCATAATGCATCCTCTTCCAAGATAGAAAAGCCATAGCGTTCACAAACACTAGTAAACCAAATTCAAGGTCTCATGAATGAGAGCTTAAATTCTTCTTTCACATGATCAACCTGATCGAAGCTGTGTTACACACAAAGTAACCTAAATTTACATTAAAACTGTTACCTTTGATATTTTTAAAATGGTGATTAGAAAAATTTTACTCCCTTTGACCACGCAGAGGCACCTACTTTAGGTTCTTAATATATGATTTGGTTCGCGAGTGAAAGTAAATTGTTTTTGACCAAAAGGTATGGGGCAGTATCAAATTAGAACGATATTCCACTTATTTCGTACCACACACCAAGTGATTGATAAAAGTGAGACGTTCATATGTGACTGAGCAGATACATTGACAATCTACCCTGCAATAAAGTTATCGCGATGAGCAATTTGCAAATTCCTTTTGAAAGGATAGAGCAGCAGGTTTTCATAATTTCCATAAACTAAAATTGGCAAAAATAATAATCATACTGCTACTGAGACATCACCATAAATTAGCACAGTTGGTATGGCTTTTCGTATCAAAAAGAGAAAAAACGTTATGAATAATAAAAACAATCACCAAGATCAAGATTCAGAAATAACTGTACATCCATAGCCCAGAGAAAATTGTTAATTCGAAGAGCGTTTGCAATCGCCCAAATTTCATGCAACTTCTTGTAGTGACATGCGTGTTTCTTTTTAAAATGAGCATTCTCTTTTAGCAAAAACTTTCTGAATTGAATTCTGAGCTACCAGTCAAATTCATTCACTTTATCAAACTTTCAATGCAAGTACGTTGTTCGCTTACTTACTCACACTGTTCCCAACAATTAAATATCCACAGCAAATTATATGGCTTGCAGAAATTTCCATTGGCGTGAAGTTGAAAATGGAATGCATTGAAATTATGCTGGAACTCATGTTACGACTGAAGACTAGAACAATAATTAGTTATACAAGACGTTTTTAATACTCATAGGCTTGTTTTCCCTAGGTACCAAACTGAAAGGTTTTCCACAATGTAAAGACAATTTAGAAAAACTGGACACGGGAAGTTGAAAATATTAATTTACAAAGACACTGTTGCCTAAATTTTGAGAGAGAAATTTAATTTTTATCCATGTTTGTTAATTCAGTAAGAGAATGAAACAGGGGGAATGAGGGGAGAAAACCCTTCATGCAACAGATAAACAGGTTTAGTGAGAACATAAGTCAATTAATCATTATCATTAAACCATGAGTATCATTAATGACAATTGAGATATTTTAGTGGAATCTAGCTTTGAGTTAAATTTTTTAAAGCTTTGGCTATTCCAAAATGAAAGCCCACATCTTCCACCGTAGGAGTTGATAAGTTTAAATGCATAAATTTTTGAAAATATTTTTCTCTCGAGTGACATATGACCGCCATTTTTTAAGTGCAAAAGGGTGCCAGTTCTATTCTGATAGGAGCCACGCCGTTCGGCGTGTAAGTGCCTAAGTATGTTTCTATCCCAAACTCTAATGACTACTCACCTCCTATTCTCCTCCCTTTGCCCTCTGCAGTCTCCCCAACCTCTCCTCCTTCGCCTCTCTTCTATCAGCTTTCGTGGGCTCTCTGGAGGAGTCGGGGATGCACGGAGACTTCAACGCCCGCACGAGAAATCGCAAAGTGATTCCCCGAGCTGAAGTCCGCCGTAAACGTTTCCTGGGGAAGATAATAGATATTCCAATGTAAGATGAGCTGCAAAGAATAGGTCAAGCACACGTTCTCGAATAGGAAACCATACAAGAAATAAACCAGCAGCAGGATATTACTATCCGGTTACTGCAATGGTGGCCTAGTGAGTAGAACACTGAGCTACCAACCGGAGGGTTCCGGGTTCATATCCCGGGCAAGAGTCTCTCTGAACGCCCTCGCCTAAAATCCTCGCGACTCCATTTTCTACGTGTCAGAACTTGGCAGCAAATCGCAGGTGGCCCTGGGAAATGAAGCGCCCCCTACCCTGAATATGTGAATTTCTCATGCCAATGGCCTAGTATTTATGCCTATCAAAAACCAACCTTCGGGTTGAGCATTTTTTTTTACTGAAAGAAATTGGCTATGGTTCACTATAGACTTGAGGCTTACACCTCGTATGGAAAGCAACAGATAAATTGAACTCGTTATTATTGCTATTACTACTATTTTGCTATTTCTAATTAATACTAGGTTATTTATCAACTTAATACTTCCAGAAAGTTACGTCTGAAATGTTGACGTTTATAAGCAGTCTACATAACTCTCTTTTCACTCTACATCAGAATGTCAGATAGAAGCGGTAAATTAAGAGAAAATGTTCAATGAGGATTCGTTTGATACCTATCTCCTATATATCCTCCTCAAAATTGGATTTGTGATCAGGAATCCTGGGTAGGGAGGTGGTCCACATTAGGCATGGGCAGTACTTAAAAAAAGTACCGGTATTTTTGTGATGAGTATTAAAAAGCAATAATAGTACTCCCCTGGTAGTACCGGCGAAAAAATACCGGTATACTGGTACTTTCGTGATTGATTAAATATGCTAATAAGTTTAAAATTAACGTTCGTCTTACTCTAATTATCCGGTATTTCGGCAACTTAGAATGTCAGACAGAAATAATACACTGAAAAAGTCCTCCACAGGCATTTTTTACGGAAATTTATCGGAAAAATAATACGGAGGCTCGATAATCTAATAGTGAGAAGGGTGATAGCGACGTCGTTGTAAAAGGCAACGTCATACAAACGATTTCGGTAGATACATTTTAATTTTTGGTGTTTTCCGGGCGTATTTTATGTGTGAATTTCTCTCGGGAGCTCTTCCAGGTGAGTGTTTTTCCTACAATCAGCGTATTTTTGTCACAATCTGACACCGTCATCAGGACCTCTTCTACCATGATCTTAATAAATAATAAGTCTTCTTATTCATTATAATGACCTGACGGTGTCAGTCTGACACTAACTTGGCTGTACAAAAAGCACTCACCTGGTGCCAGAGAAAACTTCACTCATTTTAATTTTTGTTCTTTATACGTGTGTAAAAATATCTTTACACTCGTCCCTTGTAAAGACATTTGATGGTACGATTTTACATTACAAGAATCGTTGTTAGTTTTGCCTAAAATACTGTGATGGAATAAAATCGATGATGTAGTCATGGTCGCATTTCCGTTTATTTTAGAGAAATAAATGCATTTGTACGGTCCAATAACATTGATTTTCGAGGTAGGGCCTTAGAAGGATCGCCGCCCCTCTCGCAACGCACGATTTTTTCCTGCCGCAAATATTATTTGTCCGGTTTGAGGACGGAACGCGTTTCTTTGGAAATTCTTCCGTAATTTGATACTGGTGGGTGTATTCCTCTTCAGTACCCAACCGTTTCTATGTTGTAAAATGTCGAATTTCCTTAATTAACATAAAAGTATGTTTTTTTAACTTACACGCACTCCTTTGCTGCAGCGGAATGGTTGTAGGGAAGAGAATGGGTGAACATCTCCCACAATCAGAGTAAGGATGGGCCTTCCTCTGAGGAACATCCACCACTAGGTTTGGGGGGGCGGTCACCAGTCTTGTCCCCTTTACCCCCGCCCATCCAATGAAACGACAGACTATCGATATGTATTATTGTAATCATTGTTTTATGTAGAGCCATGTCACTTCTTTCCTAATCGTCATGTTCAGTATTAATCGTCGGTCATTGCCTATTAAAAGCAATATGCAGAATTTTATGCAGAAAATTCTTCACATGCACAATTCAGCTTGGAGGGACGACCACCCCCCCCCCTTCCTAGCTTACCACCGCCCATAACCACCGCGGAAGACTCTTTGAGATAGGAATATTATTTAACGATTGGTAACGAAGGGGCAAACAACGTTGTTTACCTTTTTCTTCCATCACCATATGCCAGTGAACCATTTCACGCTATAGGAATCATGAAAGATTCAATCACAGAATTTTAAGATTTCAATTGTCCTATTAACATTTCGTCCGACATGTCGGATAATAGGACTTTTGAAATGTTCCGAGAGAAAGGGAAAAATAACCAGTAGGCTGCAGTAGGCATATGGGGATCCCAATTATTTTCGATAAAAATTCTCTTTTTTGCACTTCCAACGCAGTCATAGTATATGCCCACGGCGTATTTGAGTCATTTCTTAATTAATTTTATCGCAATTCCAAGAGAGACTTTTGAATAACTGTGGTGAACATATTTAATAAATGAAATTATAGTTATTATATATATATGATAATATTGAATGACAAGGGTGGGGAATAGAGGCAGGTTTTTGGAGGGCATGGGCAGGGACCATAGAAAAGCTTACCATGCTTGGTAGGTTGGGTAATTTTTTGTTACTAGAATAAATAAGAAATAATAAATAATTGATAATAAATATATCATGTCACTTCAGTGCAAAGTTTTCATTTTAAAGTATGAACAAACATAGTCATTCCGACTCGCAAGGAAACTGCTATTTATGGAACACGTTGTGAAATGATAAAGCAACGGCAATAATATACCGGCATTTATCAAATTAGCCAATTCAATAAGGACTCGACGAAAAAACAATAATTCATTCATTCATATTTTATTCTTCATTAGCACGTATATTGTATTCTTCATACCTTGGGATCAAGTCAAAACATGTATCAATTCTCACTTTTGTACACTAGAATTTTGGCTCCAATTCTCGTAAAATTACTGTGCAAGTTATATTTAATTCGAACGTTTTTATTCCTAATTGATACTTCAAAGTAGGCATGGAATATTACATTCATAAAGAAAAATCATAATGGTTTAGTCAATTCTTCATGAATACTGTTAATCTGTTATTTATGCCGTTGTAGTTATTAGTGCTCTTCATTAACATCAACTTCGCTTGAACTATTATCAACACTCAATTGTTTTAGTAGTTAGTTGACTGATAAAACATAAGATGGCAGCGCTGTCCAAGTACCGGTATTTCTAGTACCGGTACCTTCGGTAGTACCACTTTTAAGTACTGGCCGGTACTACCGGAGTAAAAAAAAATAGTACTCGATAGGTACTACCGAATACCGGTATTTTTTGCGTATCCCTAGTCCACATATTGGGCCAAAAAGCTGCAGATAATGTTGAGATATCGAACGAAATTAGTGCAATCGGCGCACATATCAAAGACTGGTCTTCAAATGGGATGCTTTTAAGTACTTTCCGGTACTACCGGAGTAAAACAAATAGTACTCGGTAGGTACTACCGAATACCGGTATTTTTTGCCCATTCCTAGTCCACATATTGGGCCAAAAAGCTGCAGATAATGTTGAGATATCGAACGAAATTAGTGCAATCGGCGCACTTATCAAAGACTGGTCTTCAAATGGGATAATATTTAATTACCTCTTACACTTTACCACCCAATTATTTCACCCATAATTGCCCTTCCACTTGCTTTTCACCATCCACAAGACTTTTGCCATTCCGAATTAATAAAACAAGATCCTTTGACACCTTTTGATATTTTATTACATAATAATGGTCGACAAAAGTGTTTATCTGCTGTAAGTATATTTTTCCATTCCCTTTCAGAGCCTCATTTTAAAATCCTCCCATTTATCCGCGTTATCCTACTTGAGAGTCCAGATCTCGGATACAATTAATTCCACGTTCATCGGTAAGCACTTGGCCAACTCCTTGACATGTATGCTCAACGCTCTTGGTAGAAGATCCCCGATAATGGTTAGCTCTAGGTTACCCTTTCTTCCACATCGTTTGGGCATGGTTTTGGCCTTTGGTTGTTCTGGAGAAAAAACTTCTTTCGCCAACTCCATTTGATGTTCATCGTAGATAAAATTATGTTCACCTTTCTTTCAGCTACCTTCACCAAATTTTCTGACAAAGTTAATTTTTTTCATGCATTTCAGTTCTCGGAAAGAAGGTTTTACGCACAAATAAGCATTTAATAATAGTATTAATTTCACTCTTCCAAAAAAATGTACTCGATATACATTAAAAGTCAAAATTATTTTATAGTGGAAAAGTACGAAGCTTCATCACTTTATTCCCTACAATGTATTTCCACAATATATCGGCCTCCACCATTAATTTCATTAAAATTCAAGGTACATGATGAATGGCGTCCCTCAGGCGACAATTAGAGTTTTGAAAGTATATACATACTCTTCCATGTAGTAATGATGACCACAAATGAAAGTGATAATAAACCACGTTTTGAAAACTGATCCCCCGTGGACATATTAAAAATAAGCAAATAACCTGTATCTTAAGGCTTAAACTACGTGCATTTGAGAATGGTAGCACCAAGCACTGACTTCAGAGCAAAAATAAATCACAACTGATGGCAAGAAACCTTCATCAGTGCGAAACTCTTGCTTCGGTCTGTCAAGCCAATGAAGCCTGAGGGGGAAAACCCGTGGAACACCCGTTTGTCGGTAGCCAAGGTAGTTTTAATCAGCTGCGGACCCATTTTTCCTCGTAAACGTCCGTTAAACAATTCCTCGTTACTCTCCTTCCTCCTATCCCACTCCCTCGCTCATTTTTCAATCCGTTTGCGCTGCGGTTGCCCCGGGAAACGAAATAAGCTTCTCTCTCTCCCCCCTTCCCTCCACTCTTTTCCTCTCCCGCAGGCGTCTTAAATTTCCAATTAGCCGCCACCTTCCTTCCGGGAGCGGTCACTCCCGGAACGGAAACACTTTCGAACCGCCAACATAGCCACGCCACAAACAAGCCGCCCGAGTTAATCCCGTTTTAATTTTCCCTTCCTCGCACCGTTCCCGCCCACTTGGGGGAACCCCACCGCTCGAGCCTGGATCCCTCCGGGGGAGAAAATTACTATATAGACGTCCCCGAGGAGACTTCTCGCCTCTTTAAATTAGAGCGGCCCCACTTTCAACCTCCCGGGCAGTGGGAGGGAGAGAAAGAAAATAAATCCGTCCGATTCATCATCAATCTTGTCCCTTCCTCCTCCGTCTCTCCTTTCGGCAAACCGCGTCGCCAAAATGGTAGTTAACATCGAGTCGGCGCTCCGGTGGTGATGGTCACCGTTCCGAACATCGCAAGAAATATTAGCTTCCCGTGAGTGGAAATATTTCCGAGTAGGGCCGACGAAGCTTTCGCACACGTTTACCTGCCACTTAGGTACGCAACCGAAGGGTGGATTCACGTACACCTCTGTTCCACCAGTCCAGTCAGTCCCTTCGATACTTCCTTCTCCCCATGGTTTTCGCTGCAGGGATTGCTTCTTCCCCTTTGCTCTTATCCGAGATCCCGAAACCCTCGACGGAGTCTTTCTCGGAACCGAGGGTTGGAGCGAGGGGGTTGGGAAGTCAGGTCTAGAGCAAACACAGGCACCTCCTCCAACAAAGGCATTTTCCCATGTTGGAAAGGATCTCCCATATTCTCTCTCTTCCCTTTGTTCCAGCCCTCATTTCCGTCCTTTTTAGCCGTTTTAACCTTTTTTATCTCGGTAGCTGGGAGAAGGGTAGACCATCCTTTTCGCTTGTTTCCCCTCAGGGGCATCCATTCAGTACACAAAGGGGCACCTCGACTTCCTACGGAGATAAACCTAAACAAACTGCTCATTTATCTCGAAGGGATTTGGAACTGATACGGTTGAAGAATGAGATCTAAATGGCTCGGGGGGCTTTTTTGTGTGGCAAGGATGCTATCGCTTTCATCGCAAGTAGTGTCACCTTCCGAGAGGAAATGGGGAACTCGCCAACGCCAGCAACTGCTTCATATTTTGACAGCTGAATCGTTGCAATGAAAAACTTCATTACTCGTTACAGGTGTATCATTAATGTCACTTTCATGATCGTAGCTGTCATGTGGTTATATGAGTTTTCACAGCAATCGTTTGAGTTAGAGTTTACGAGTTTTGATATAAATACGGAGTAATTACCAGAAAATATGTTAAGAAAGGCTCCAACCAACGCTTATATGTAGTTCCATATTGTTTTCTTATGATGATAATAAATAGAAATCGTCATGTTCTTAAAAGTGCTGCATTGTGTTTGCAAAATAGCAATGAATATTTATTTATTGGCACATTCGACTTATGTGGCTCAAGAAAGATTATCCTGATGGTGATAATGTTTTTTGCATAATTTATGCACATTCAAAACTGGTGGAAAGTAAATGGAGATTTAGCTATTCTCAGCAGAATACTTGGGAAATAGTTATGATAATGGATTTAAATACATTAACGATAGTCATTCTTGTTTTCCACACGCATCTGAAAGAGTCAAATTCTATAACGAAATCATTTGGTGTCCAACGTAACAAGAGTAAGGAAACATAGACTTCGTTTAACATGGACATTTAGTACAAATGATATTTATTTCTTATTGAAACCAGGAGGCATATTTCTCAGAATAAGCATAAAACGTGCTTCGGTCCCGCAAATGTGTGAGGTGAGGGGCCTGCCTCGTAACACTAAGGTCACTGGGTTGCATCTCGTCCCAAACAGCAATCCGTTTTAGGACTGAATTAAAATTAAGTAGCAAGGCATCACCTCAGCAGTTGAAGCATCTTAAAAATTCATTCAACTGCCACTAGGGGTGAAAGTAAATACTCCACTTGTTGAGAAACACTTTCCCGGAAAAAGCTAACCACCTTTGTCCTTACGGGTCATGTTTCCCTTGGGAAGAGGAGTAACAATTCGACCGCTGTCACAAGTCTGTCGATTGTGTCTGATAGCCGAGCAGTCACCCACCACAACTGAGCTGTTGGTGGGCTACCGCCGTCAAAGTCACATCACCCACATTATCACATCTGTGGTTTTCAATGTCTTCCCTCACAATCTAAGGAAAGGGACCATTCATTCCGTCTAATCTCACCTCCATCCCCAAAACTAGACTCAAAAGGGCCGGGAAACCCAAGGCGAAGCGATATAAAACGTTTTATTTATCGCGTTTTCCTTACACGTTCCCCCTCCCACAAGCCGCGTGGCCAACGACACCACGCTTGATACCCTAAACCTTCGACGACCACCCGTATAAATATTTTCCCGAATACGAAAACACGACTTTTGACCACCATTTCACGCTCAGGAGGACGAGAGGGAATTGGGATGGTTGCTTCGGAATGGTGTGGGGGCACCAACCATTCGGAATCTTTCGGTAGACCAGTTCAATGCGGCCCGTTGGTAACACTATCCCCATCTCCAGGACGGGCCCGAAATCACCCACCCCACCTCACACGTTTCTCCATCCCAGCAATCAACCGGATTCTCCCTCGTGCTGCTTCTTGCCCCTTCTTTCTCGCCAATAAAAAGAGAAAGGGAGACAGATAGTTGCTACGTCTTTTCCCGCGCGACGAAGCTGAGGATATCCGAATGCCTACGGCGACGCTTGCGTCTTTCAAGTATGGGACGAGCAAAGCGCCGATTGAAGGGAGCATATATACTTCTGTTGAGTAAATTGCTTACCTATTAAGATCTATTTGGAATATGCTGCTAGTGTATGGGATCCCTACGAAATCGGTCTAAGTAATGAACTTGAACGTGTGCAGCGAAGATCGGCAAGATTTGTAAACGGACGATACGATAATTATATTAGCGCAACCAGTCTATTAAATGAATTAAATTGGGAATCATTGTCAGATCGCAGGTTGAAATTTAGACTTAATCTCTTAAACAAATTCCAAGGCAATATTTTCAGTGATGATGTTAAAAATATTTTACGAACCCCAACTTACTATGGCAGACTGGACCATAACATAAAATTAGAGAAATTGTTTGCCGAACTGACCGATTCAAAATGTCCTTTTTCCCTCGCACAATTAGAGATACGAATAACGGTAAATATTTCCTATCGGAGAGTAGCAATGATTAGCATTGGTAGCTGCATGTTGGTATGAGTACTTAAAGATAACCCTACTAACAGAATGTTTTTGCATTTTTGCTTTGAAATTTCTATCTTTTTTAAATAGTGTAGTTCTGACGTTCATATTATGTTCTCATATTAATACTATTCCTTTTTTATGCATGATATGTAGTGCATGTTTGGTGAGCAATCACCCCCTGCCACACACCCTTGTGGTGGCTTGCAGGTTATTATGTAGATGTAGATGAGATCTAACAATTTTGTATGGTGCGACACATCCTTATCTATTGGAACATAGTAAAAACTAGTTCTACGAATCAAAACCAAGCCGTCCAGGGTAACCAGGTCGCTAACGAGTTAACCCAATGTTTCGTCTTAGATTTGAACTACTTTCGACGGAATAGATTTTTAAAAAATGATCTACTACTCAAAACCAAGCCGTCCTGGGGAATCAGATCAGTTCTGCTTTGGCATCATATCTTAAGGTCGTGGATCGAATCGTGACTTGGTCACCGTTGTTATGTTTGTCCCAGAATGAAGATCATTATATCAGATCAGTCGGTATGATATTACCTTAGCAGTAATGGCACCATAAAAACCTGATTCTGTGATTCAAAACCAAGATTTTCAGGGTGGCAAGCTCAATAACGCGTAGGCCTGACGGATTGTCTTAGGATTGAACTGGTTTAGACTGAATGGTACCTCATTAGTGACTGGAAAATATTAAAACCTAAATCTACTACTCAAAATTCCAAGCCATTCCTGGGTAGCCAGAACAATAACGCGTTGGTCTGAAAATCGACGGTTAGTGGGTTTAAATCCCGACTTTATCATTGTTGTTGAGTTTGTCTCAGAATGAAGATCTTTATGTTAGATCTGTAAGTGCAATATTACCTTAGCAGTTACAGCACCTTAAAAACGTTATTCTATTGCCAAACAAATCCAAATACCAAAGCATTTCCTAAGTTGGGTTCATCCGGATGGAACTCTCCAGAGCTCTTACTCGAGCGGAAAAGTAAACATCCTAACCAATTCATTACCTACTTTCACGACTAAGGCGAACACAGAATGTTTTTTCTTCGTATTTACGTGCTCTCATCTTATTTAACTTCCAACATCTCGATATCCAGCTCTCCCTCAGTGGGTGGCCTTCCTGGTAGCCGTGCGGGGTACTGAAAGGGACCACCGTGGTCGCCGAAGGAGATCACACCTCCCAATGATACTCCACTTCAATACCACCCCGTCCGATCCAGGGGGTGGGGGAAATCGTCTCTCTGTCTTCCGAGTGCTGAAACAAGATTCCCATTATCGCCTCGGACTCGATGGGCACCCGAGCGAGAGAGACAGCGGAGAGGGGCTTGATGAGGAGGAGGAATGGCACCGGTCAATATTTTTTTCGGAAAGCGCCGGTGATATGTATCGGGCGTTCGGACTCCCTCGTAGTTTTTCGAGGGAGGCGACCGTCAGCCGAGGCCATTTGCGCCACTTACGTCTGGTGAGCATTAGGGTAAAGAATTTACCAAGGAACGGAGGAAGGGTGGAGAGAAACCTAGCGTTACAATTAGCCTATTTTTACCGAAAGGCGCCAATAGGACCAGGACTTAACGCCAAATTCCGACAGAAGTGGTACTGCACTGGAAACATTGTCAGACTGTAGATTGAAACGTAATAGTTAATGTGGTGAATTCTTCATGGGTTCTGCACCGGGTCAGGGAAACGGGTCAACAAGGTGTCCCAAAATTATCTCAGTTGCTTTACGAAGATATAAATTTTAAAGGACGTACCCAAAGTTAAACACAACGGATACTTCACCCCAAATGTCGGGGACGAATTTATCGGGACTTCTACTACTACTTCACTCTTACTGTTACCTGATCCTACTTTTGCTCGTCATCTGGCGGTTAGAGTAAGTTTTTATCGACTGTTTCTTCTCTTATTTGCATATCATCCATGTATCGTTCATTCCCTATGCTATTTCTCTATTCAGATTGCCGTATGTATGGCCCATTTTCATTCTGTACATAACAAATTTTGTTTACCCTCCTCGTTCTCACATACGCATCAATTACCTTCGATGGAGACCAGAATAACCTCATTATCATCATCATCAATGGTCTACAATCTTAGGATTGGTTTGACGCAGCTTTCCTCTTCACTCTTTTATCTGCCAACCTTTTATCTGCCGAATTTCCCTTGCATCATAAAATTTTTGTGCTGCATGTAGTTTGTAAATTTTAAATAGGGTGAGGACAAAATGGATTCTAAAAAAATAAGAGGAGCTATAAAGGGAAATAATATTAATGAACCTGAAAAGCTTATAAATATAACTTCTTTTGATGATATTTTTGAAGGAGAATATGCTTTGTTATAATATGCTGCTAGGCAAGGAAAATTAGAGTGTGTAAGGTTTTTAATAGATAAAGGCGCGAATGTCAATATTAAAAATGTAAATAATGAAAATCCCATACATTTTGCTGCAAAAATTGGCTATAGAGACATTGTTGAGTCTTTTGTTAACGAAAAGAATGTACGTAATTGTAACGTTATTTTCTTTTATTTTCTTTTGTTTTTCCACTCTTTGGAGCTCCGAATGGGGGACTATTTTACCTCCGGGATATTTTACTCGAGAGGTTTCCATCACGTCTTGGTAATAAAGGAAAGAGTAGAGTAGCGGCGACTCCTCGGGATATTAATGTGGTGGTTTCCCCTTGCCTTCCACATCGTCGTACTACAGCCGTTAAAGTAAATGCTACCACGCCTGTAGTGAAATAAGTGTCGCTGTACCGACCACTGTGGTCTCCACCTTCACTCATATGAAGAAGAGCTGCCGCCCTCCCCTCCAGGTGATGAGAAGCGCAATTGTTGGCGGCCTCCCGTCGCTAAGTCACGGCATCTTCACAGGTTCTGTATTATTTAGAGGCCTATCTTACCCAGGGATAGACCAATACCCCCTCGGAATGCCGTCGCTTTTTGTCCACGACTGCTTATTCGGCGAGTATACTCGCTTATATCGCAGCCAACCTCTGTATCTAAAGGTCGACCCACCATCCGCAACCCGGTGGACGCACTCAGCTCAGCCGCGAGAGAATAACCTCAAAGGAACTTATTTAGGAAAAAGCACCAGTAGCACAGCTTGTAATTTCAATTATCATCATGTGGAATACACTTTACGCAAATATTCTTTGAGTACTTGGGTTCACATACCAAAGATACAAGAAAATACTTATCAAAGAAAACACCAGTCTTACTTGGTTAGCTCCACACAATATAATAAAGAACACACAAACCAGTTTTGTTGGCTAGGGCAGTTTCAGGCACTGACTTTAAACTCTCGGTCTCCACGTGTAAAATTCCATAAATGTAAAATTAGGCTAAAAGCTATGCTACCTTGCCATATTAATTATATTCCAGTTAACTTGTATATGAACTATGTTTCCCTTATTTTACGCCAGATATTATTGGGTTATTGCGTCACCAAATCATCTATATATTCAGCACAATCAATCACTAATGCTGTGTAAATTATCCTGCAAACTAAACTTTTTGAGCGATTCAAGGTAAGAAGTACAATTTTATCCCCGAATACACATGACTGCATGAGATTTTCAGATTTCACTTAAGTGCCATTATAATTTAATTGTACCGTTATAACAGATATGTGTTTTAAACCTAAAATATTACCCAAGCACAATATTTGCTCTCATACGAAGGCAATACCTATTACACCTAGTTTGCACAAGTTAATTTAAACTTATTAAGTATTCGTGTTTATTTCGTTCTAAAATCCAGGATCTCTATAGCCGTTAAAAATAGTGCAATATTTTGGATGGGTAATAAAGTACGCTTCATTTCGTAGTTTATATGTCAAATGTACTTGGTTCATTTTCATACATGCTAAGGTTCAACTATATTTTTGTAAATAGCACATGAGGTTTTGAAAACTTCAACTAACGATATTTACGCAACATCTTCTTGCAATTTTTTTTAGAATGAATACAACCTGGGGAAAAAGAATAGAGAAATTTTCAAAACATGGGCCATGACAACAGCTGCAGGGACACACTGTGGTCAGAATGACTTAAAATTTCACCCGAGCTTTTAAGATTTGAAATGGGACCCCTTTCCATGCTCTCTACATTTACAATGTTCTCATTTTAAGACTCCACAGGGGAGCTGAAAGCCCCGTTGACGCAGACAACTAGGTATCGCTGAAACTTTCCAAAGGGCAAAACTTTAAAGGAGTAACGAAAAACCTTGATCACAACTCTTCAGAAAGGATGGAGACCACATAAGCAACCCCTTTTTGCGAAGACTTGAACCCCTTCAACTCTCCAATTCAACCGCGGGTGGTTAATCGGCCCTAAGAACGAACCTTGCGGTACCCCTGAAAAAGCCTTAAAGTATACGTTTTATTTCGGAAATGAATCCGACCACGGTAGAGAGGGGGACGATCGTTTTGAAGGGGTTAAGTCGGTGATGGGCGGATGAAATGAAAATCGGCCCGGGCTCTCCCCCCTTAATTTGGACCCGGTACGTTTCCGACGGCCGGCGAAAGTAGGGATGAGGATGGGGTCGTCAGGAGGGGGTGAGGAAGAGGGATCTAAAAAGCTCTCGACCCTCATTGCCGTAGTGGGGTGGTTGGAAGGGGCGACCTGTTTCTTTTTTGTACTCCTCGTGCAACAATGACGGCAAAGGCGGCAATTTCAAAAGACCTCCGACGGAGGCCAAGTAGGCTGTTGATGGGGGTCTGGAGGAGACATGGGTGGTTGGAAATAAAGGATTAATAGCGTTCGGCAAGTGGGATGGGAGAGGTAACGGGGTGAGGGAACACCCAGGAGACGGAATCATTAAAGGATTGAACTCTTACACTCTCCCCCAACCCCTTGACCGGTGCGATTTTAGCCCGCTTTTCTTTTTTTATACACCCTCAGAGCGTGTTACACGGCAACCCTTTTTATAAAGTGTAATCCAACGCCGGGACACGCCATTGCCTCCTCCCATAAAGTGGCCATCAAAAATCACGGGGATAAAGACATGCGCCGCCACTTGAATAGGATGCGACCATACGGGATACGTAACCATTAGGGCAGAGTGCTTTGGCTGCCGCTGCCTGTGAATTTTTCAATACCTTCCGTCTGAATCTTTGCTCACAGCAAACATCTTCCTCAACTCCCTGCAACCAGTCGCGGATCGCTACTCCCCAACCGAGAAAGTTTAATGCTAGTACCTATACGATATGAAAGGATTTTTATGAAAAGTTTCGAGTGTTGCCGAAGAAAAAAAAAGTAATTTTACAATGCCGATAAAATATAGCACCCCACTTCTATTCTTTGTAATTTGTTATATCAATCAGCATGTTTACCACATTCTAAATATTCAATTCCACCTAAAATATTCTGTAAAAAAATAGTTTCAAGCAAGTTTACTTCTCTAGCTAATAGATACACCTGAAGCATATAGCGGAGTTTAGTAAAAGGCCAAAATGAAATACTTATGTGTTTTTGACGCAGATAAAGTTATACTTTTCAAGCCAGAAGTAGGTCCCATCGGCCAAACAATCGAACATTACGGTTCCATGGAACACTGAAATTGCTAATACATCTATACGAGAAATTTACTCAAAATAAGCTTAGAATAGCATAGCTAGTGCAGGGTGAGCTGAGTAAAGATATGCACATTTTGTGCCAGTAAAATAAGTAAATCACTGGACTTCGACACGCTAGAGTGAGGAATTATCAAAATGGCCTTATCAAGTAAAACCTATGTACCTAGTGCACGATAATGCCAATAACATTAGTACCTAACGCTGGATTTGAAACAAATTACTGATATGCATTTCTGGGATTGCTCATTTTAAAAAGGAAATAATCAGGAATTGTTTGCTATTTTCAGGCATGCTAAAGGATATGCCTTGTAGAGCTGTGGCCTTTTCTAGAGACAAGAAACATAACACGAAGATACATACGACTCTTTACAAATCAGCCACTTTCGCGTAATAGGCTTATTTAAGTATCACGGAAGCACTTGGGTGGGAGTGTACGATCCACCATTTAAATTGTTATGCTGGAGAAATGGACGAAAAAATTTCAAAATCGTTAAACATGACGAAAAATTATTCCTTAGAATTAAAATAGGTTAATAATACACATGGGCGAAAGTAACCGAAATACGATCGAGTTGGAAGGAGCTTGTGGAAAATTAGCGAAAATTTACGACGAGTGCGATTGCCGCAGGTGCCAAAATCCGCAGCTACCAGACAAAGAAATTAAGGTTTTGAGGATCGCATTTATCGCACTCTCGCCAAACCCTAAAGGCCATTGCTTGAGACCCAAGGAGGGCGATAAACAAAGAAAATAAATAGGCCGACCCTTCTAGGTTTTTTCCCCTATTGCGCAAAAAATGACCCTCTCAAAAAGGATTCAAAGTGCTACCGGCGAAGAATAGCTGTTGCCTCTCTAACTCGAAGCCATCCTGCAGGTAGTTGGTGAGGCCCACTAGTTTTTGTGCTGAGTCGTTTAGAAAGGCCGTCGAATCCCCTTACTCTTTGAATGACGTTTTGTGTTGAGAATAATTGATGATATAACTCGCATTCTGTTACTAGATGCTCCAACTGATTGGGTGATATCGAATTGTCTTTTCTAATCAATTCATAATACTTTAACAGACAATAAAAATATATGTCAGAGGTAGGACTCCAGCGTACAACATTCGGGGTATTAAGAATTAGTTACTGACATTCAAAGTGTCTGGAGGTACATACATATGCCTCGCAATTCGATCTTATCGCAAATTCTAATACAATTAAAGTAAGTTCGGCAAGAGGTTTCCTGCATTATCTCTACACGCTTCCTTCTATTTCAAGTATACCTTCATCTAAGGAACACCCTGCGAGTCACCGCGTGGGTGTGTGGCAGAGGGTGAAGATCACCAAACATGCTCTACTTACAACTAAAAGTTGATAAAGCATGCAACTAGGTTCATTCATGGCATTGCCTAACATTTTCCGCACATTGTATCACTACTTTACACCGATTCTTTGACTTACCGGAGTGCTATTAAATAAAGATAAAATGTATCCAAAAGAAATTCCTCGAAGTAAAAGCCTTCTAAATATTTTTATAAAACTTGAGCTTGTACTTAATAATTGAAGCAGTTAATATACGCTAATATGCATAAAAGTATTTATATAAATGCCTGACGAATTAATAAATGTCGTCACTTTTCTGTACACTTATTTAGTTACACTTGTCTCATTAATACATATCTGACACTAATTAGTAGCATTAACCTCTCAGTTGTTTGTACATTATTTTCCTCCAGTATTTTGGAATACCTCCACCAAAGGAAGTTCAAATATACTTCTCTCTGATTTAAAATACTTGTCTGGTGGCATCTCACCTCCTGCCACTCACCATTAAAGTAAAATTGAGGGCATTTATGTAGATGCAGATGAATTACACCAATGTGCTGCTCACCTATCCGGGGGATTTCGTGAGCAAGACGCTTGTTAAAGTCATTGGTAAGGCAGCTCAATGTAATCCAAAGCTTTTGAAAACCGGAAACCAAAATCGTGACTCAAATGAAAAGATTCATGCAAAGATCTCTCTATGGTGAAAGTGAAAACATGTCAGTGCACCCAAAAATTGAAATGGCATCAAAATGCCAGCGGCTTCAATTAGGCCAGTTACGCACCGCTAACCACCGCAAACCGCCGTAGCAACCAAAAGTTTAGGGTCCTGATAGTTTCCGGCTAGGATGTTGTTTTCCTCAGATTGAGAATCACGCTCAAATGTGAGATAAAACCTAAGCAGTTGGATAATTTACCAACTGATAGCCAATGTTTCTACTGATGTTTTCACTTAATAAACCCTCCCTATTTTGTGAATGATAAAACAGACATGGTGTCCAAACACCTCATTAATTTGTCGCCGGGGATCGGGTTGGTGTGTCGGCTAGATTACTGGCCTCTCAACCTGAGGGCCCGGGTTCGATTCCCAGCAGTGGCGGATTTTTCAGTGGAAAACCGGTCCCCACTTGAGTTCCTAGTGGAGGGCAATTCAAGTCCAGTACTCCGTCCGTCGGATGGGACGTTAAGCTGTGGTCCCCTTAGCGCATTTCGTTAAGAGTAGGCTTATGCCAACGCTGGGTTTCTCATTACCCTTCCTCCGTTCCCTGATTACTCCTACCATCACATAATTACTCATAAAATAATATAATTATATTTAATATAAATTGTGGCAAATACACATGAGATGGCTTTCCTCTAAAGTTCGTACAACACCTGCGGCCGGATGGCTACAGCACGGCGGTAGCCACTATAAGTAGGGAATCTGAAAGAATCCCCACCTTCTAGACACGGGAGCAATACTGTGAAAGGATCGTGAGCGGAGATATGGGAAGGGGTCCAGAGAATGCTTCGCGTCGAGAGTGGGCGTTCGTGGCATTCGTCCTCGGCAAAAAATAACAATAAAGCCAACGAAAGCCAATAAAAAAAGAACAAGGGGAAAGACTCACTTCTCCCGCACCGCGCTCCTGCGTGGGCGGAACCGAGATTTATACACGAGACTCATTTTTTGCTCCATCCGCGAGCTGAACGGGCGGGGGTGCCATTCGGTCGGTAGGAGGAGACGCATTATAAAAAAAAGGGGGGCATGGTTATGCCCTTCCCAAGTGCCCGCAATAGAATTAGAGAGAGGAGAAGTGGGAGGTAATCTTCAAAGCACCAATCGAATACTTTCTTCCTCTTTTTTTTACACATACATATATGACCTGCTCGCTCATTAAAAAAAAAGAATCCTCTGCTTCCACGGAAGGGGAAGGGAGGGTTGGACGTTGTTTGAGGCCCTTTGTGTTTTTATGCGCACAATGGGAGTAGTGCGTGGGTGGTTGAGGGTCCAGGTATGGGCAGATCGGCGCCGGTGAATCCGACGCTTCAAGTGACGATCGCGCGGCCTGCTTCGGAGCGGGATTAAGAGTAGGAGCCATGGGTCCGGCATTGTAAAACAAAGGACCACTCTCTCTCCCTTTGTCGGCCGTCTTCGTTACCGTTCAATACCTTCATCGTAGGCAAGCATTGTTCATTCATTACCAATCGAGCATTACGGTGGGATTCCCATTGATCGATAATGAGGATTTAGATTGAAGTATGAATCAGCTGCTGCCATTTCGTTATTCTGTTCACTTTGAGAAAATTAAAACTAGAGGCTCGGAGAGAAAGTTTAACAGTTATTAAATAATTTTTGCGGAGGAACACTAATTCTGATAATTCACAAGACCAAGAAAAATTATTGGGGATCATGGTGGCCTATTTGGTAGAGTGCAGGCTAAGGAGTGTTTTGTTTTAAATCTCGATGAAGTTTCTTTGGAAGCCCCATCGAAAATGCTCGCGGTGTGATTTTCTGACAGTAGGAACTTGAAAAATCTCAGGGTGGAAGTGCATCGCAAAGCGTGGAAAAAGGCAGGTAACCCAGGGCTTGGTACGGCGTGTCTTTACCCTTATCTATCAAAGCAGCCTTGTGGGTTTTAAAATGAGAGTTAATGAATCTAACTTTTAAATGACGCATTATGCGATGACTCGCATAAACTTTTGGGATACCTACTAAACCTTTTCCTCGGTCAGTTTCTTAAGATAAGTACTACTTTCAGCTGAATAGCAAATTAAATAAAGACCTAGAGTAATCTGCAGCTACTGGGCAAAATTAAGCACGTATTTATGGAAATTAAACTTCAGCTCGCAGCTTGAAAATGCAATTGAACAGATTCCATAAAAAAACTACTCACAAATAGATAATAAAGCTATCTTAACAAATAAACCTGATGTAAACCTTTAATTTTTTTCAAAATTATTTCATAGCATTAATTTATGACATATTCATCTGAGCTAGATAAAAAAAAGTTGTTTTCAAATATAGGCTACACTCAGTCACTGACAAGAACAACAAGATTCACGTAAAAAATGAATGTCATCGGCTCTGGCAGTAATGTCATGTACGTGCAGCTTGACATTCGAATTACCGCGGTTCAAATCCCACCCAGAATATTGTCGTAATTTTTGTATATGAATTAGGCTAAGGTTTAAATAATATTGGACGGGCGATATAATCTAAGGAGGTGGATTCTAATTCTACTATTAGTGAAAAATGTCGGGGCTGTTAAATTGGACATTCATTTTGGCTATAAGCCTTAATGCACGATAAATTTCCCACGAATTTAAATCGTAGAACAAGACGTACGAAAATGTTGAAATGACAAGTGTGTATAAATGACAAACAACTTTTCATCCTAGCATCGCATCACGCTTAACATCTTTAGCAGTAAAAACAAATCGATTGAAGAATCATCCTTAAATCATAACACCCGTGACAGCTGCTAGCATGGTGGCAATTAACTTTGGGAAGGCTGCCAAAGCACTCAGTACCGACGTGAGACTATTTATAACCGCGCCTGAAGATTAATCACTGACGATGATTCGTCAGGAGATCCCTGGTCGAGTGCATTGATATTTACGGTGCACAGTAGGTGCCACCGATGAGCGGGACCATGCATTACCGCGACGTCACTGGAGTGCGCAATCACAACAAGAAAGCGATAAAACCTCAACTCCAGCACGGCGATGTATATTCAATGACCAGCCGAGTAGCCACTTCCGTCTCTAACCATTGTCCCGTCGATCTATTTAGCGTTCGAATAGCGGCCACTTGTGCAGGTGATTGATAAGAAATATGCACAAGCATATTTCTTATCAATCACCTGCACAAGAATATGCACAAAAAGCTACTCATTCCCTTTCGTTTCTCACCCTCCTCACCTTTATGCAAGCGTAGAGTGAGGTAGTCCTCACTCAACGCTTGCATGAATAAAACTATTTGAGTAATTGAGCAAGTGTTGGTATGAAAGGATGAACGGGAGCGAAAGATTTCATTTGTTATTTTAAATGCTATGAAAGGGGTAGAAAGTGCATAGAACTGAGGAATAAAGTCTTTGTACCAAATATTTTATGCTGAAACTCGTCGAAAAACAGTCTTCCAGCTCTCCGATCTTCCAACCCCCCAAAACGACTTGAATTGGACTCTCTGAGGGAGTTTTTGGCCTACTTCAAAAGTCAAACATAACAAATTCAACAAAGAAGTCTCTCAAGGATTCCTCTGGTTCGTGATTTTCATTTAGAATTAAGATGAATGAAAATCTAGGAAAAGATTATTAGATGTGTTACTAAGGATATCATTAGGGGTAGTTGCGAAAATGTTCCCGAGAATATTTGTTGCAGTCTTCCAAAAAACAGATGAATTTAATATTTTTCTGTCCAGAGTTGCATCTCTTATATATATTTTTAGCGTACAACATTGGAAAAAATATTCACACAGATTACACTGCACCCTAAACCACCTCCGATTGTTTTTATACTACAGATTAAACACTTACTACTTGAATATTCTTTCTTGAACGTGCTAAAACGTATCGAACACTAATAATATGGCACATCATATCATAATGAGGAAAAACGGTAACATAAAGAGATTAATGATATCATTTTTTTAAATTCATCTTCTTTTCCTAAGTCACTATGTATTAAATAAGACAATTTTTACTTTTTGTACTTGTACTCTTCACATAATCATCGTATCAGTGAACTGAGCACACAAAAAATGTATCATGAGTAAAGAAATCTGCGCAAAAGTGCATAGTCTATTGCCTGTTTCATTATTGTGGATTTTCAGACGCTGCCTGACTCTGTTTATTTCACTATCAGGTGAAACATTTTCGAAATTTCGAACAAGAAGTTAGAATTATGCTTTAAGTGGCGTTTTGCTCGTCCGCTGGCAATGCTAATTCTTATAATAAACCTTCCATACTTCATATGCAGTTTTTATTCCCGTGAGTTCCAAAAATGCCTATATAAACTTAAGGTCAGCATTAAATGATGGTTAAAGTTAACAATATCTTCAGTAATACCACCTTTTCAGGTAGAATCTGCTCAAAAATTTGACTCGATGTATATATTTCAAGGCATAAGTAGTAGAAGAGAGACTTAAGTTGTGATTCTGAATATGGCCCTAAGGCAACTACTCTAAGCATGCCTATTTTTATAAGATCTATACAATGCTTGCTGTGCGTTAGTAAATTGACTAAATGCCTCAACCAAAAATGGCTAATAGCAGTGGCCAAGCATTCGTAAAAGGGGAAATATGGGCCGGAAATTCGACTGCCCCTTCTCTCCTAATCCAATTCCCTTCCATCACAATAGCAATCCAAGCTTCGAGTCTTTCTTTCCACACCTAAACCTCAGCACTCCTCACCGAGTGTGAGCTGCTAGCTGCAAGTAGGTATCTCCCCATTGGTTTGAATTTCCTTTTTCCGCTTCCCCCACCACATCCCCCTTTTTTATTCCGCATTTTACAATCTCCCATTAAAACGCATCTCTTGCCTCGACCCCATAGGATCACTCCCTTCCCCGCCCAGCTCTTTCACCTCGCCGACCCCATCTAACGCCCCATAATCCCTTGCAACCACTCCGGCAGCAGCTCTCACCTACCCATCCCTCTGATTCCCCAACAGCCGCATTAGCTGGGAGAAGACGAGGCTTCCTCGTACTTATATCTCGCCAGGGGTTGTCCAAAGGCGGAAAATATTCAGTATGCGACACTGTAAAAAGTTGATCTGATTTTCAGTGCGATCTGAATTTAAGCGCTGTCTGGTTTAAGGCAGGAACACGGATGCAAGGTGCAGAAGAGGCAGGAGCATGGATGGTTGGTACAGGAGCAGTTAAGCAGGAAGCAGAGGAAGCAGAATTCTGGATGGTCTGATTTTCAATCGTTCACCTGCCTTATTTTTAGACAAGATATTACTACTGAAATTCAACATGCCCAGTCTTAAAATTGTTGCATCTGAAATTCAGATCGCTTTTGTACCTTAAAATCAGATCTACTTTTTACAGTGGAGTAATAAATATATATTTCCTACTAGTTGCATGTAAGAAGTGTTTGTTTGGTGATTATTTCCCCATTGCCGTATATTCTAGCAGTGGCTTGCAGGGTACACCGTAGATGTAGGTAATCGTGGGGAGATAAAAAATTCCAGTGTCGAAACGTGCCTCGAGCGCCCAGCAAGGGAGTGAATCAACGAAACATGGGCAAAACCTTAAAACTTCATAGTGTAGGGCCCTATGTATAGTCTGTAGTTCATCTAAAACTTAACAATACTAACCCATTTAAATCCCCAGTTCGTCTAAAACAAAACATTACTAACTTACTTGTCCATTTAGGAATGAACATATTCATTTAAAAAATGACAACAACTTGAAATATTTTTATTTCTTCGTATATACCAATCATGAAATTTCGCGAACCTGATGCATGGATGATTAACATATTTCTCTTAGTAAATAGTATTTATCTAAAAGATAACGTGCGCTCAGCTACATTTTACCCTTGGAGCTGCCTCAAGGGGGTGGGGCAGGGGCTGGTTGGTCACTAGCCGTGAAGCTAGTGCGATGAATTTAGCTGAAAAATGCATGTTTGGTGATTATTCACCGCTTGCCTAACACCATTGAGGTGTCGGAGGATACTACTTAGATATAGATATAAATGATTTAAATGAATTAGAATTAGGAATTCAAATACTCCCACTAGTTAAGTAATAGTACCTACACCGTCAAAGAAAATTTAATCTAATACCGACACAACGCCCATTACTATGGTATAATTGGAACCCACGATCTTTAAGTTGCTAGACCGGTGTGTTATTGATATGATTACCTAGGTCGGCTCCGGTAGTTAATCAAAAATATTTATAGTACAGACTATTGAAAGAATAAGACAGAACTTTATTCCTTAACCAATCTGAAAATTGACGAAATTATTCGACAGTCCACTTCTACGCATTCTCTTCCTCTTAGATACCTACCTAAATGATCGAAATACAAGTTTATAAGTTTATTCCTTCTGTTTTAATAGGCTTTACGGATCTATCTTCCTTCTGAAAACTGTTCTTAGCAAATTATTTTCACAATAAATGCATTAGATAATTTTGATCAACATCTTTTGATGGGCTAGAGAAATCAGGAGCTGTCCGCCAAATACGCCTGTGTATGCAATGTTAAAATGTGGCTCAATCAAAAGATTGCAAGTCAAATAATGTCATTATCATTATCATTGGTCAGCAATCCCAAGATTGGTTTGACGCAGCTTTGCACTCGATTCTTTTGTCGGCCAACATTTTCATTGTGACGTAATTCTTCTCTTTTACATCCTTCACGACCTATTCCATGTATCTCATACGAGGCCTCCCTTTTCCAATCTTCCCGTTCACTTTTCCCTAGACGATAGTCTTCATCAGGACATCGTTTCTCAAGATATGGCCGATTATGTTGTCCCTTCTTCTTTTTAGAGTTGTCAGAAGAATTGTCTTCTCTCCCACTCTTCTTAGGACTTCCTCGTTACTTACTCGGTCGATCCATTTCATCTTCATCATTCTTCTGTAGCACCACATTTAGAATGATTCTACCCTTTTCTTCTCCTCTGCTTTCATCGTCCATGCCTCACTGCCGTAAAGAAACATGCTCCAGATGTATGTTCTGTTGAACTGTTATTGATAAAAAAGCGCCACCACAGACGCCTGCAAAGACGTCTTTCCTCATGAAAGCGTGGAATGCCCACCTGTTTCATCTTCCCTTTTCCCTCAACCCGCGACTCCACACTTGGAACGGGTCGATCATATTCTCCCTCGAATGAGAGGGAAAATAATCTCTCCACTCCCACCCTCGATCGAACGCTCCCCGCCCACGCCTCCCTGACGTGTGGGACCTCGCCCCATCCCTAGAGAGGTCGGGTATGCCCCACGAACGCGGGCCCTTGGGGTAGAGCGGATTTCCGAGCCGCGGGTTTAACCCCCCGCTGACGGCGGTCCCTCTATTCCGCCGGGCGTGGGCGAAACGAACAAAAGAACGGGGCGAGAGAGAGAGAGCCTTGAGCCCGCAACAGTGCCGCACATGTCATCGTGCCCTTGCAAGAAAGAGTCAGCCGGTCTGCCCCGCGCGGGGGATGGGGAGGGAGGGGACGGCCTGACAAGGGTGTGAGGGTGGAAAGAGAGGCTTGGGGGAGAGAGGCGTGGAGAGGGTGCAAGCATCACATTCTACATTTTTTTGAAGTCTTCCTTTTCAACACATTTTTTTTCTAATCTACTCTACGTTCCAATCCATCCCTTTGGTAAACGTATTGTCAAATATCGCTACATTCCAGACACCATTAAAAAAAATAAGTTTCCCTATTTTCCTGAATCGCAATTCCTGTAGCTAATAATTACTCAGTTATTGACAGTACCTATTGGTAATTCTTTTTTAATGAATATGCTTCGGCTGCAAATACATTCAGCCACATTTGGCTTTGAAAAGAAGAGAAGGGACCTAGGATAAATTCGACTGTAAATTTAATTATATCCAAATAAAACGTGTATCACTTCATTAAAAAAATTATTAAATATAATGACATATTCTTACCATCATCGAAGGGTTGTAAAATAATTATTTTAAAATACACGATATTATTTGCATACTAAGAATTACTTTGCGTTTTCAATTATTCAGAGTATGAATTTATATTATAAGTTATCCATTTTTTATTAAATGGACGCAAAAACATTTAGCACACAGTATACCATTGAGAATTGTTACAAAGATTTTTGGTTTATAAGTTTGTATCATTTTTACGACGAACCGATTAAGAGGAAAACGTAGAAGTACTTGGCAGGACTGGAGAGGGGATAAGATTTGCGGGAACAATTGGTAGGAGATAAGAGTACGTGGGGGTAGTAGTGCATGAAGATAAAATGGATTGTTTGAGGAAATTGAAAAGGTAGTCAGAGTTAAGCTATAGGTATAATATAATGCTTGTCCGCTGGCAATACCAATTCTTATAATAATATGGATAATTATTCCAGAATGGTGTTGTTAGTCGATAAAAGAAGAGTGCAGGGCTGAGTCACGCCATTGTTAATACTAAAGGCTGGAGTTGATGAAAACGACATACACACCCGAAGGAACAATCGAACTCAAGACTTGCGGGATATATTTATTCTGCTAGTTTTATCTTTTTAAATAGTGAAGTTTAGACTAGTACATTAGGTATTACTAATCTTTTTTATGCATGACATATAGTGCATGTTTGGTGAGAATTCACCCCCTGCCATACATCTTTATGGTGGCTTGCAGGAGAATATGTAGATGTATATGTGGATATAAGGAAAACTGGTTTTACTATCGAAACACACCAACAATATTGACGACATAAGAACTTTTACAAAGGTTACAGTAAAATACGTTCCCTTTCAAGAGGTTTCTTCTCCAGCGGTACATCGAATAAGCCATAGCGCACGGCTCATTTTTCCCGGGGAGACCATCCCTCTAGAATCCGAGAGGAACAAGAGATTCTCGCCACGCAACCCTGCCGCGTTTTTCCCTCTAATTTCGCCGACCTCATCTCGCATCCCGGAGGACGATGGGAGGGGAGACGACATCACTCTCACCCGAGGAACGGGGGAAGTTGGGCCCCCCCGCCAGCCAAATGGGGTGCTCCACGACCCCCTGAGTGGGCACATCGCCGCTAAGATGAGTAATGGAGGCGGAGACGAGAAAGGGCGCAACCCTAACTCCCCCGTCACCGCCTTACATATTCATGGATTCCCTTCCACCAACCTCTTCACCTCAATCTCTTCCGGCGAAAAAAAAAAAACTCCCTCCGATCACATTTTTCGGCCTTCTCCGACCTTTCCAAGATGTCCCCGGCCGTTGACGTGGGGGAACACCTCGTGCCCTTCACCTCCAAATGGGAGGGATGATGATGGCGTCTTGGGGCGAGACGAGGTGGGACGGGCGAGGATCTCGTTAGAGTTCAGGGGGCAGGGCCGGAGAAGGTTGGGCGTGGAGAGGGAACTCCCCCGGCCTACCTAGGGAGGGCAGCTAAAGGCACGCCAAGCCACTGAAGGTTGAGGAATCGACTGTGCCATCGCTTTATGTGCCATATAGCTTTGTCACAACTCATTAGGCACTAGGAGAGAAGATAGTTATGTTTCACTGGTCAAAAAATGTACTTAAATTCCAGGATGATTTGAAAACTACCTACCAAAGGTGTTAACTGTGCTGAGAAATTTTACCTTGAATTCAAGAGGATATCGACATCCATCAACGTATGAATATCGTAAAAAAAAGGACTCAATCTGAAAATGGACTTCAAGCTGGTGAGGATGGAGCTCACCATGTACGATAAGTTCCTACTAACAGCGCACTAACTTGTAAACTCATCTGTGACTGGAACTCGTTCATCGAACAGCTCTTTTATATAATTCTTATGAATTATTCCTCAAATATTGGTTTATAAGATTAGCTGAGAGAATGACACCAATATTCCCTCCCGGATTGTCAAACCTTGGGCCTACGGTCAGTACCCCAACGCTACATTGAGAGGCAACCTCGCAGTCTCGAGGTCGCATAATGCTGGTCAATTCATGATGCCATTTTTGGACAATTTTTTTATAGATGTTACGCATTATATTGTAGGATACTGAGGAACGGGTGAAGGGCTAAGAAGAACCCGGTGTCGGAATTTGCCTACCCTTAAAGACAGGTGCCACGGGTAAGTACTCTCCACAAGGCACTGAAGTAGTTATCGGTCGATGGAAAATCTGCCTCATACAGAGTTCGTATATGGGCCGATGAGATGGAAGGCCAGTACTCTAAACACAACAGCAGCAATTCCCTGCTGAGATTATATCGCACAAATATCATAAAACTAAGGTTAAAATAACATTCGGAGCCAAATAATGCAGCACCAGACCTGAATGGAATTCCAAACAGTAGGTATACAAGCAGGGTAGACGTAAGGTTAGATTTTAAAGTGTTTCAACTTCATAGGGTAGTATGATTTAGTCATAACCTTAATTTTGATACGGGAAACGGATACATGGCTCACACGGGATTCGATCCGGATACTCTTCCATCGCCACATTCCGATATAGAATGGATAAATCTTAACCTCTGCCGATATTCAAAACTGGTCCCTCTGGTTAGGAAAGACAAAACACCATCTCAATCCCAAAATTGGCTAAATCAGAAGAGAGCAATGTATCGTCTTCTTTCGTTCTGAAGCGATAGGACGAAAGGAAACGGCTGAATGTGGAATCACGCGTTGATCGATGATATCGTTTCCTCGCATATGGCCATGATCTTAGCCCGGGAGATCTAGGCTAAACTCAGAAATTGTGAAAAAAAATCCGAGGCGAACGAATAAGGCACGCGCAATTACTCGCATCATCCAATTAAACGAAGCTGCGGACAAGACAGGTCGGAGCCCATCTCGGGGGAAGTTTGAAAAGCAGGAGGGCTCGTTCCGTCCGGACGGAAATATTAACAGCCTCATCCTTCGGCCATACCCACATTCTGCCCTTAAGACGTTCCCGGACAAAGGAATTTATATTGCTACTTAACGAGAGAAATAGTAGCGGGTCCACTTCTTACCCTCGGACCCGCATCGCCGGACCGCGAGAACCGATGGGGCGAGGATGAAGGGAAAGGGGAAACATTTTTAGGATGCGGACGTATACATCCCCCTCCTCCCACGGACGTGACGAAGGGACCGTGCGAAATGGAAGGAATATGGTTCCGTCGGCTGGAGAGGCAGGTGGCACAAATGAAAGGGGCCGAAGGGAATTGTCCCAACGCGTGGAGGAAGGCGTTTGAAAAGTAGGAGGAGGAAAGGGATAAGCCGGTCTTGTTCTTAAGAAATTGGCTGCGTTAGGGTACGGAATGGGGAATTTTTCAAGAAAATATACCTTACCTTCGTTATGATTCGGGTCGATTAGATAAAAGCCCGAGCCTTCTTTTTCCCCGAATCCAATTTAGGAAACAAATCACGATATTAGCATATTATTTAGGTTTAGGAGGCCCCAGATGACATTAAAAAATATGCTTGATACCTATCTGCCTACATGCTATGGTCCATTCGATTGGAGAAGCATGGCTTGAGAAATTGACTGAGGTGCAAATAGATTTAAATATTTTTCTTCTCACAAACAAGAAGATATCGCGTCATTGGACTCCTCTAAAACCAGGTACTTTTGTTTCATTCAGATAGTGCATTTGTAAGTACCAAATTTGAAAAAGTTCTCATCTCTACTGATGCATACCAGCTGCATAACTAAATGTAGAACTTTAAAAATTATAGTGAATTAATTTAAGTGCTTAACCAATTAATAAAACGATTTTTCCTCGTTTTAATGCATCTTCCACATGTGCCCGGTGTGTGGCTAGCAAATAAAATTTTTCGACTTTTTATGCGAAATAATACAGGTTTTGTCAGAAATCATTGACAAAATTTTCCAGTGAAGATTGTTATGAACTCAAGGTAGCTTGCAGTATAGATTTCATTCCAAACCCTTAAAATTAGACGTGACTATCATAGGATAACTGACATAAATTTATTTCTACACCAAATCGGGATTGAAAAAATAAAGATAGTAGATTCATTACTAGGTTAGAAGTAATTCAACTGCAGACGTCAATTCATCCAACCTCAGATTCCGGCCAAAACATTATTCACATTCGTGCACACCATTACAAAACGCTATCGTATCCAGTTGCCAGACGAGGATCCATTCCGGGAAACTTTTAGCACAGTAATTTCATCTTCTTACCACTAATGAAGTGAAATGTATCCTATTGATTACTTCAATAACTGTTACAATTTACGTAACTGTGTCTGGCGAGACGAAGTGAAATGATATCAATATAAGACATAAGATATAGCACTTATTCCACAGGTTTGTATTAGTGGTACAACGCGTTTCAGTGGTTACGCCATCATCAGGTACCTGTGGAAATAGTGGAATAAGTGCTATATCTTGTGTCTTATCATGTTACAATTTATTAATTTATTACTAAAACATTGATATGGGATTTTGATGCCATGGATACATCATTAGAAACAATACTTAGGCTACTCAGATAGTGATCATACAAAATATAACCATATGTAACACCCCTTTCCCAGGAAAAAATTATCCTAACCAACGTATCACCAACCCTTCTCCGTATAGCCGCACACTGTCTTCCCCAATCAATCAAGAGTTACTGATTTCACATACATATCGACAGCGAACGAGCCAAGATAAACAACGAAGCATAAATTACTTCTCGTGTCAAATAGATGAGCATAAGGTGATTTGGCCAGTCTATTGGGTAGTTGGCTTTGCAGCATTGAGTTTCCGATTTTCTGCATCGAGTTTTCGAGCCAGAAACGTATGTCGTTTTTACGTGAAAGGGAATAATTTTTACTTAGAAAAATCACTTGTTCATCAAAATGACGTTTCCCTAAGCCATTTTTTCAAATGAAAAAATGGCCAGCTTCCATTAGTCAGTGCCGAAGGTGCCCAAATTAGTTTTTCTACCGTCGTAAACACCCTCACACACAGTTTGCACATTTGCCGGTATCCGATGCACTGTCTCCATTTCAACGGGTAATACCTACTATTTTTTTCTTGTCCAATGCTACAGTTAGGTGCACGAGTGCTATTAAATTTCAACTTATACGGACTCAGAGAAGAAAAAGTAATGCCGTCCTAATTTAAAACGTAGTCTCCACCGCATAATCATTCTAAGATGTTTTTTACCTGCATTCAAGAATGCCATGAAAGATTTGGTGAAAGTTACGCTAGTAATATAAACCCAGTTAATCTAAGTCCCGAAAATGCACTTATATGTAATATAAACAATAGTAGTATTTGGTTCAAGATTCTCCATTCCTACTCACGCATTTTAAACTTCCCTATCAAGCTTTCTTTCCGCATTTCTCAGATGCCATTCATGATATTTGTAACATCTGCAGAAAAAATTGGCCAAATAATTAGACCAGTTTGGAAATCTAAATGTAAATTTATGAGCATTATTCCAGAAATCAAAAATGTAAAAATGTAAGAATAAAACTTTATTTATTCCACCGTGGAACTTAAGACATCTGCTGACAATAAATAGGAAAGAATAGGTATCTATTATAAGCATAGCCATTTAACCTAACAATTGAGCACGAAACCTTCAACGTGATCAAACCAGCGACCTGCGTCGTTTTGGTCGAGCCATTTACCATTCATACGAACATATTTTAAATAATGCAAATAACTCCACCGGTCTATCCCAACAATGGCTGGAATTACATCAAAATTCTCAATTTAGGAACGTAAATGAGCGGTTAAATTGCGTAATAAATCAGCAAACGGGTGAATAATGAGTAATCATCGAGTTTCCACAGTTTCGCCACCACTAAATTCGTCCGACCATCCTCAAGTCCCCCGTCCCTGTAAACCTTTCATAACTCTCATTTCTCCTATTCATCCCGCCCTCCCCATAATTCCCTCCTCCACCCCCTTGTGTACCTCCGTCTCCTCGCTCGCCCACACCCTCCATCTCCTCCACTCGCCTCTTCACGAAAGAGTTCTTCGATATTTTTTTTTCTCCTCTCTCCTACCTTTTCGCTTGGTTTATGGCTCTCGCCTCCGCGGGGGTCCGACCTTAGGTTAGTCGGCGACTGGGCTAGAGTGGTGGGGAAGGGGTATCGCTGTGGAGGGAGCCGGTAAGAAGACTTTGTGGTTTCAGGGGACGAGGAAACAGTGCGGGGGTGAAACGATGCGTACGAGAGAGAAGGGAGATAAGGAAGAGGTGGGAAAGGGTCAAGAGATCCGGATAGAAGGGGGAAGAGAAAAAATTCGAAGCTAAAAATGCTGTTACACGAGCACGGTGTCCGCTCAACAATAAAAATATTTCTTAGGTCTCTCGATGAGCCCTTAAGTCATCAATTTTTTTTTCTCCTCCCATCTCCGGTGGTTGACTGACGCTGCCCATGATGCATCATTCCCGGAAACGGTACCGGACGGAAAAAAGGAAGAAAAATGTTTCTAAATGCTTTCGCGCGCTTTGAGAGAAATAGTTCTGGGGCTATTCGATAAGCGATCGGAATCGGCACTTGAAATGATGAGGTGAGGAAACAAAGCACTTTCTAAAAAAAGGTTCCTTGCAATGGCATTCACGAAGTACTTTCCGATAGGAGAGTCTCGTTCCGATTTCGGATGATCACAAATTCGAAATTCCCTGGGTTTGCTTCGTCCAAATTCTTGCCATACCTTCATGAAACATCGCATTTATGATTGTCAACAAAGGAAAAAGTTGAAAATCCAAGGAGAATTATCGTGATTCTTAAATAGCGCTTCTGAATAAATGACGTCTCCCCGTCCGATTCTAAAAGTAGGGATCCAACATAAAAAGAATTGGAAAAAAAGTATTTTTAGGCAATAACTATCCTATTATTGCTGGGTGTGCAAAAGTAGGCAATCTTTTTTAAAGTGATAAAAAAATATTAATGCTGACGAATACAAGCAGGTGTGACAAAAAGATCAATATAGTACGATGGGTAGAAAAAAACACCATGTGCCGTTATTACATAGGAAGCATTAAAGCATGCAGGTGATGCACCAAGCAAAGTAGCACATTTAAGTATATCATTGAAATAACATAAATTTATACAAGGCACATTCTGGCAGGTACAACTTATTAGCATCAACGTATAAACTACTGTTAGAGACCTGCCACACACCTTTATGGAGACTTGTAAGGTATTATGTCGATGTAGAGGGCGTCTCGTCAACTCATTCCAAGGAAGATGGTGACATCGGCCGTGACATGGTGGAAACGATTCATTGTAATATAGATAAATAAAGTTGATTTTTTAACAATTTTATTTTTCTCCACTACCCAGGTTTCGACTGTTAACTCATCATCAGGTGTATACTACTAAGAGAGAAGCAGACGATTATGATGTATCTGAGGCGTATAAGAGAATTTCCTTTTCTAAATCTACTTTTGACACTTCCACTTGACAGTTCCACCTTCATTAGCTTTTTTTACTGAAATTCAATTTCATATGTGCACCATTTTTTATGTTCAATTATTTTAAGGTAGGTAGAGCAGTTTCCAAAACTGCTAACATTTATTATGAACTCGCGAAGATTACGCAAATTGCGGACATCGTTGGATTCTAGGATTGGAAACATCTCCATTTCACTTATTAACTAACTAAACTTACTAACTAAATTAACTTATCAACTAATATTTCACTTCAATCAATATTCTTTCTTCCTGTTATTAAGTGTTTAATGACCATTAATTGAACACATTGACCTGTGTAGGTTGACTGGCATTGCAATACCCAGACATTTATCAGATATAATGACACAATTCAAGACGAATCAGTTGGAAATAAAATGTATACAACCTTCGATGAATCGTAGATGCAATCGTGCTGTGTCTTAGCACTGCTCTCCATTGCCATTGCAAGAGAAAAATCATTTATCGTTCCATAAATCAAAAGGTCATACGAGAGTGTGACGGGCTCGGATTACATGCGCTGCTGTAAAATCGAGGCTTTTGGTTCAGTAATCCGCGGCCTGCCGACTGAAGAGCCGCATGAACTGGAATAAACGCTGTCCGACCCGGGATGATATCAATTCCATTATCACCGGGGTAATTTATTCTTCACGGCCCGCATGGAAAATTCCCGTTGCCTCCGCCTCAGCAAGAAGAAACCCAGAGTCACACCCTCCTTTTCTTCGGACATTGTTGAGCCCGAATGGATAACGCCGTCGAGAATCCGCCCCGAAGAGAATAAAAAAGAAATAACGTCATATTCCGCAAAAGGAAGATTTCTTCGATTATCGTTCATCCGTGGCGGCTCATTCAGCGGCAATGAAGAGCAGCTCACGAAAGGATCGTAATGCCGGGGGAAGATTTATGACTCACGCCTATTAACGCACACCTATTAACGTTAGGAAGCCGATGAATTCCCACGCCTCACCCCTCACATCCCCAGCGGGACAGATTTAATTCAACCGCCGTGATTACGCGTAATGAACGACCCACGGCCTGCTTTGAATGCAACGCATCACGTTTATTACAATATATGGGCGACCGTGTGCATTTTTCACGGATATTTCTCCCTCGGCCCCTCTCAACTATTACAACTCCACAACCTCCTTCTTATGATATTTTCCAACTCCTTTCCTTACTCCCTTCCCATTCGTTCTGCGTCAACTCTCATACTCCCACGCCCCCTGCATTTCTTCTCTCTAGCTTTTCCGAGCCGAAAATATTTTCGCGATTTGATTGGAAATGAGGCTCTGGGGTGGGTTCTGACGACGCGAATTAACTCAAGTCAAATGAAATGTTGAGGAGATCTTGACCTTTTTCCATCATAGGTCTTAGGTTCTTTAATAACTATACTGTTTTAATCCTGTTTACCAGTGTTGGGCAATTATCTATAAATTTCTCCGTTTCGTAAAAAAAATTGGGTCCCAAAATACCTTTTTTTTAAGAGTGGCATATGCTGCGCTAGGTTTTGCACCCCTCCAACTCCATAACACTCTTAGTGCTAACCTTTCTTCTGGGGTTCTAGCGATAAGTTCGGAGGATAATTTAATGAAATGTAGTACCTTAGGAAAAAAAACATTGCAATTGCTATAAATATCCAAATGCTGTTTTTTTACATTACTTATGTTGAACTATGATTTATAATTGCACATCTTTTTACATTGACTGAAAACTGTTATTATTTTAGTGTCATAAAGTTGAACAATGTATTGATATTGGGCCGATATATCGCCCCGCCGCACTTTTCACCCGAGATGCAGCCAATATATCGGCCCGTCGCACTAGAGGGTTAAAACTCCAAGCTACACTATAACATTTGCCAGACATGGAAGTAATAATCATAGAATTATTTTGCCTCTTAGGGTAGCTGATGGCAAAAGTTAAGATAGTGAGGAATATATAGCAAAATTAAGGATGATCTACAATAAAACGAAAGAATTATCATAATTTTTTTAACCATGCATTGCACAGAAAATTTTATTCCGGCACCTCACGTAAAAAATGAACATTTTCGCGCTCAATGAGGAGCATGAGTGTAGCATAGCAATAAATATCAAATAATAATAATATCATTTTTGCAAAAAAAATTATAAAAGACGCACATTTTTTCTATTATTATTTATCAATATTTACCAATATTATTTGTCAAGTAAATGAAAGAAAATTGCAATTACTGCAGACATAATGCTTGGTAGAAATAGCCTTGACACCTTGCACTTCGCTCCTAGGGTTCTTAAATCTGGGGAAAAGCAAATGCTCAAAAGTTTTTTCGTCAACTTATGGTATTTTTGAAACCTTAATATTACCTAATAATCTATTTAGTACTTGGGAATATTATCAGAAAATGTGGTTTTTTAGACGACATAGGTAAAATGTTAGAATGTCTCATTAGTTTTGACTCATTATTTACGTTACTTTCTTTAAAAAAACCTATTCATACCACCGAGACTTCCCCATCCCTACTGAGCATTGAGCAAACTTTCTCTGTCTCAATTCCGGCAGAAAAAATCTTACGGACGGGCGCCCTTCATATCCCTCATGTCTCAACTCACTCACTCTTCGAACCGATAAAAACCGTCTTCAAGAGGAGGACCCTTGGAAAAGAGCAGCTCACCCACTTTCCCCATTCCACTCACTCCCAATCCCCTCTCCCCTTTCCCGATGCCCTCGCCAGCATTTCGGTGGACTTGCCTCCGACCTGCCATCTCCCGGCAGGGGATCGACTCATTCACCCGGCCCTTATGAGGGCTAGCGGTAGCCTTCCATCTCTCTTTCTCACTCACTCCCTTTCTCTCCTGGTTCCTCCCAACTTCCCCCTCCTCATATACACCCTAACCCCCAATGTCTCTCATTTCTTTTCCCTCTCCCCTGCTCCAAAAAAGAAACTTCTTGAGACTTTATGGCGTCCGCGTCGTATGGGGCAGGTTATATTACTCCCTACCTCTCCAGTCCCATTCAACACATCCACCTCCTTCCACATATCTTTTCCACCCCCTCCCGCCCCCCAGACCGCCTTGTCTCCCTTTGAGCCAACTCCCGACTGAACCCCCTTCCTCTCTCGAAATGAAGGGGGAGGGGACTTCACCCCCTCCCACCTGAAAACTCCCGCCCACCCGTGCCTCGGAGGAGAGCGATGGTGTTTCCACGGATTTATGGATATTCCGCAGGTCCAGCGACGATGGGGGCGAACCTTTTTCCATTCCCCGCAGGAGTCGCCGACTTCTTCTTCTATTCTCCTCGCCTCTCCCTGTCCCGTTCCTCCGCCGTATCCCCAGTGCCGCCTGCCCCACTCATGTTTTGGCCTCCCCTGGGACCACCTCCCGAGATCCAGATTGCCTCCGCTCCCGTGTTGCTGCCGGCCGACGACGCATTCGCCTCAAAGGGAAAGCTCGCATCCGTTGCGACCAAGCGGAGAAGTTGCCACTCTTGTTATTTCAGAAGATTACCACTAACTAAGGTAATTTGCACCAATAAAGGCAGGAATCAAATTTCTACCCAAGCCGGGATTCCAACTCAGGCTCTGTTCAAGGAAGCCAGCACTTTAAACATCCCCGAGCAGAAAATTAGTTTGTCTAACTGTTAGGGAAGATAACCACTTATTAACTAAAGTCATATGGGCAAGAACAGGGGAAAATCCCATATACTAGCGGCATATTATAAATGAGGTTTGACAAGTGTAAAATAGCTTCTTTCTCGTACTCTCCCATCGCATTTGCCTAGAACCCTTTTTACGAATCCTAATATACGGTTTTATACACTAGTTATTTCCCTGATGTGTTTCCCCCATGAGATGTCGTCAGTGTTGGTGACGCCTAAGTATTTAATAGATTCTACGTTAGATATTTTCTTTTCTTTTTTCATTCAGTTCAAAAGTTCATTGCGGCGCATTTCTTCAAATTTAATTCTAGCTGCCAACTATCACACCAATCATCAATCGTATCTAAATCTTTAGCTAAGGACTGACTGTTCTCTTCATTTCTTAGTTCCTTATACACTACTGCATCATCGGAAAAAATTCGGAGCTTGCTATTTTTAACTAGGTACTGTATTCAAGTCATTTACGTAGAAAAGAAATAAAATTTGGTCTATCACGCTTCCCTGGGCAACACCCGATGTAACTTTCACCTCGCCAGAGCTAACACTATCTAATACCACCTTTAGCTATACATATATCTACATCGTAGGCGATATTTAAACCCAGTATCTTTAAATAGGCAGGTCGACACGCTATCAGTAGGACTATCCCAGCTAATTATACTACTATCTCTCCAGGTGTTTACATAATTATTTCATGATTGTCCCACTGTCCCACACCACACTTGGCCTATAACGATCCTGATAGACCTAATAACCCGTGCACACTATCAACATCTCGACCATTGGACACACACTCAAAGCCATTTCGTGGGAGCTTTACGGAGTGAAACGCCAAAAGACCTTTAATATTTTTTCGCAAACATATCGATAAACACCGTAAATTAAGCATAAAATTACGCTTGATACAGTATCTGGGTACGCGCTACTAAACTTTAAGAAACCGACGCTAAATAAACTTTTTATAAAAGGATACACACTTTTCGGAAGGAGATAGTAATTCAGATAGCCGTTCAACCTTACAACCAGACCAATCTTCGGGTTGAACACGTTTTCATTAACCAAAGGACTTCCTCACTTAGAAGCGTTTTCGTGCTGCGTTTGCAGGCACCTATTTGTCTCGTGGTCATTTAACCCGTGCCATGTACACTACTAGTGGCTTACACGGTACCTACTCGGTAGTATTAGTTGCATATGGAATACCAGCGTATGCAGCGAGGTAGACGATTGATCACTTTCGGATGTTTCGGATTATCGCTCCGCTTCTTCTCCGCCAGAGCCACCTTCCCTCCCTCCCAACAACCCTCTCCTCCAACGCCGCCCAACCCATATCCTCGTCGTAAACCACGCGCGTGGCCTCTGCTGACTTGTTTGACCTTGGGGTAGGAGTTGTATGGCGATGCAATTTCTTCACCGCCACGAAGAGAGCGGGGACGGTGCAAGAAATAGCTTCGGCGTGGGAGGGACAGCGAAGGAGATTTACGCGGTAAAATGAATCCCTCGAATACTAATTCGCGTGCGAAAATTTTTCGAGACTGAAATCCGAACTGATTTGGAGATCAATATGACGCGCTTTTATGTCGCAAATGCATCAATTAACAAAACGGCTTGTGCAAACGACAATTACTTCCTCTCTATTTTACAAGGTGACAGGTACATCTACTGACCACCCTCAAGGGTGAGTGGCACGGGGTGAGTTTCACTAAACGTGCACTGTTAAGGAAGCAAATAATGCTGAGGTTGTATATAAAGCCCGGTCAGACCTAACGCATACTACTAATCTCAAAACAAATAATATCCACTATGTGGATTCAAACCCGTTATATTTTGGTTGCATGATCAGTGCGTTACTGACCTGTGTACAACGACTAGTGATAATTTAGTACTTTGCCCTAAGCAGAAGTACCAATTCATTTTGGAGATAAATTCAAATAAAAATAATTTCCCATCTGTATAGCTCTTTTGTAAGATAAAGCTCGTAAATAAAGCTTTAATACCGCTAAAGACGAGGTAATAGTCACTTTTTTCGAACGATTCTGGAAACAACTAGCTTTTTAATGTCATTACTTCGTAAACTTGTTATGCAGATGTAGATCCGAAGTAGCAATTTTATTTTCTTGCCTTGAACAATATATTTCGCTTTATTTTGTATGAGAGTGACCCTTTATTATGACCACGTCTATCAGCTGTATGTGCGTAGTGCGTGATTGTTGATTATTACCGATAAACCTTACGTGGAATACTCTTAGATGTTGATGAAGGTGAAAAGTGTGAAAACTGGTTGATGGAGAACGTATTTGCCCCTCCCCGTGTAGACGTTGCTTAATTATTATGCCTCCACACTATATCGGCAAGACGATTCACACAGATAAGATTATGAAACAGACATTATTACCGATACATTCAAATATTCTTTCTTTCCTCGCACCATTCGTGATGACAACACCACCTTTTTGCCATTCCAATACGCCGCCATAAAAAGAGTTTAGTAGTTTAATTATGTATTCCACTACTAGGGTCATTTTTCATCATTCAAATGAAGACCTTCCCATAATATGTGATAATAGAATTCAATTGCTTACAGATTGCATGAACAGATACATCAAAACGAATTAACCGGGGAGATCATCAGTTATTTTATAAATCTAGGGTTTCCCGCATATTGTATTGAGACGATGTTAGGGTTAAATGTTCTTCTTAAATATCTAATTGCCTGAAGGATCTTATGTAGAGCGGTACTAGTGACTTCTAGGGATTCCCACTCGGATGGTTGTTCACGTGCCGATAGCTGAATCCGCTAACGTCTTCAGGGCGTTTATGATCGAAACCTCGGCACCTGAAGTTTCAACGCAGTGGGGATCCCATGGAGAATTCACTCTCATCTATACATACGTAATTGTGCTCTGTATAATACATTACCCTGCGAGCAAGGGTGTGTGACAGTGGGTGAAAGATCATGCATGCCATATGCAATATCTCTCCTTGCATGTTATGTGGACGTCGTTCAATGGTGGTTGTGTTCTTTGGTTTTTAGATGCTCCAATGACTGAGGTTATTTCGCACCATCTAGTCTAAAATCTTAATCCTAGAACAAACACATCATCAATGCCCTGGGTGGTATTCAAACACGTAATCGCTGTGTAGCCAGGCCGTCGTGTTACCGACGTGAATACCACGGCCAGCGAACTTAGTTTAGTCTGTCCTTCATGAATTAATAGCAATCTCAGACACATTAGTATAAAAACTATAAGTCCATATGAGAAATACATGCACGGTGTTTATTTATCATACTTTTTATAGGGGGGGAGAGCCGCCATCTGCCCGATCTTTTGCAAAGTGTAACCAAAACGTTATTTTAATCAGAATATTTTGAATGCTATATTAGGCCACATTAGTTATTACATATATGCATCCTATAAGTAGCCATATCAGGTTTACAGACAAAAATAGTCAAAAACTTTTAAGCCTATGCTAAGTAAGTTATGTCACAGCGGTCACAGCACAGCTAAAAGAGCCTTTCTTTTAGTTTTGGTGTAGTCAAAATCAATAAAACGAGTATTGATTGATCAATGAGTTTTCTATTTATCCAATTGATGCTACCATGTGACCGTGACTTGAGAATTAAAGATTAATTTGGGTTTTGTAGAGAGCTTATGGGAGGGGGGACAGGGCTCCTTTCCCCCCTCCCCCCCCCCCCCCCCCCCCCCCCCCCCCCCGTGGGCCTCCCCATGGTCGTAGGTGTGATTAAGAAAATTTGACCGAAAATCTTACAAGACTTTCAACGCCACGTCTTAATCGGGTCCGTTGGTTACCACGCCGCCGATTCGTCAGGTGGTTTCTGGTGACGCGGAATCGGACGCATTCAGTACCAAGCGTCACGCACTCAACGGAACTGCGTCACGCGTCGACGGAAGGAGAGAGTGAGCAAGGAGAAGTGAGGAGGAGGGATGGAGAGAAAGTGGACCGTGGGTCGCGCGCGTCACGTGACACATCAGGGAGGAGGAGGAGGGGTAGGGGAAAGAGTGAGTAGCAAGGGAGGGGAGGGGAGGGGAACCGGTTCTCATTCTCATGCGCGCAAACGGCGTCCATATTTCGACAGCCAATCGAGGGAAACTCGTTTTTGCCCGTGTGTCGACCGTCGAAATCCCAGCCCGGGAGATGGCCCCGAGGCATTAATTGTCGAGTCGGAGGACGTAGAAAACCCCAAAAGGAAGATAGATGTCAGAGCAGATATTAGACTTAATATTGGGTTTTTCGGTGTCCCAATTTCCGTGGTAATATCGAAGCGTCCAAACAAAATGTAATAATATTACGATTGCGACAGCACGTAAGGTGATATGTTCTCATTGGTAGCTGCGTTGCATGTTTGATGTTTTATTTTTCGAGTTAATTAAATTAATTTTAGTATTTTATATTGCCAACAGAATCCGCAGTGGAGTTACTTGCAAAATGTTTGTTTTCATGATGTTTATACGTGCCTGGTGTTCATTCACCCTCTGCCAAACACTCTCGCGTAGGCTTGCAGAGTAGGTATTGTATAAATATAGATCCGCAACTGGAGTAGAAGAATTCAAATCATTGAAAAAATGCCACATTTGCATTTCAAAACCCTCCACGGATATTGTTAAACTTTATTATACTAGCAGAAGCTCTAAAGTTGAAACTATAAGCAGAGCCATAATCCGTCACTTTATCTGATTTCATCCATCTCTATATCTGTGATTCCATCTTATGAAATGCGTCCGATAACTCTTTATTTTTATTGAAAATTAATTGGTTCGAACTCGGAGGATACTGGTTCATATCCCAACCCAAGAGCTACTGTTTTATGGAATCCTAGTTCCCGCTGTAGGACGCTGGAGACAGCACTTCTAAGTTCCATACTTTGTCCGTCGTGTGAGACGCTAAACTGGGAGCATCACGGTGCGTTTCGTTCAGATATTGCTAATGCTGACGCCGGGGATCCCTCCTTCTATCCACTATTACATACAAATTCCCAGGTATACACAATTCCACCCACATAAGAGGACATGAGGGTGGCATTCTTGTATACTCAATGATACTGAACCTTTCGTAACCTACCTAAAAATAAAAGCATAAATTCCAATAAGTGCATCCCCAAAAGAGCACATAAATGAATGCAATGAATAGGATCAGCACAGTTTATAAACGCCGGATTTGTTGTACGTAAGCACGTGGGGTGAACTTATATTGAAATAATTATGTATTAGTTTCAAGTAGGTACATTTTCCGCACTTACCCCTAATGGATTTTCATATCAGAATCTCCAAGTACCTCTCAAGGGCACTCTTACCTGCAAACAGAAAAAAATATAGATAAGTATTATTAAGATTTACAATTAAGAAAATCGTGCATAAAATTATGGAATATAATCCGTAGTTTCGACTTATATTTAGCATAACAAGTCTAATAAATACAAATACAAAATATTTTTCCTTACTGTTAAAGATAAAATCTTAAGGATATTCAATAAATATATTAAAAAAGTCTTTCACTATCTCTGCCGTTGACATGTGTTCTTACTAAAAGTGATAACGTCAAAGTGAGTTCGTTTTTTAAAATAACTACATTTCATCTATCGAAAATAATATAACAATTCAGTGAAAGAGCATAATTAATGGAGCATTTCAACGTCCATAAGGAATAGATGCAAATTATTCAATAGGCACGTATCAGTGATGGAATATTGTTGTTCTTAAAAGAGTTCAGGCAAAAAAGGAGTTATGTCTAAAGGGGTTTTGCAACTATTTATGCAAATCGGCTCGCATAACATTCAGTTTGCCACAGCTAGTTTTTTAAAGAGCGATGTAGCCCATGAGTTTTTACAAATAGTGATAAATCATAACACCAGCCATATTCGTTTTATGTTCAAAATTGATCGAACAAATTTATATAATTAAGTCAAACCTTCGACGTATTATTGTGCAAATATATTGTATGAAAGGGAATGATGAATTTGAAAATACATGCGAAGTCTCAATTGGACTCTTACCACCATTTGAATTTATTAAACTTTCGTTCAGTAAATGTAGCTTTGATTTTACATTTATAAGGTATATAATGAAGAGGTATACGATAGGATCAGCATTATCACTACTTGTCTGTCCAAGACAGGTTAATGTACCACTCCATTTGGTTCATCTCTCGACTACGCTCTTCGTATTTACATATTTCTTCATTCTAATTTATATTCTATGGGTTCAATAATTCTATTATTGTACTACGTTTTGAATTTTTCCAGTATCGACGCTCCTGTAACTACTCCAGTCAATGACATGAATCAGCATTATCTATATATACTTCATTTATGAGTGTTTGAGGGGCCGTGCAAAGAAAATTATACGCAATCGATAATCGCCCATGTTGCCTTAAACTGTGAATTCCAACAGACGTTTTCGCAGAATGAAATTGAGATGCTACCGTAGCAAAGGTATTATCGAACAATCTAGCCTAATTTTATCACAAAAATAAAATCTGTCTATGCCCGCGGCCTAATGATTGCTTGACCCAACGTGACTACCATGACCTAGCGACATTAATACAGATGCAAGAAGCTGATACGAAAACGACATGGGTATGAAGGCTACCATTTCAGTAATCAGCTTGAGGAGATATGCTCTTGTTGGCAATATCGTCTCAATCACAGAACCTACACGCGGACAAACAGACAAAAGAAGAAATATATACATATTACGGGCCAAAAGTAAATTTATTTAATCCGTATCTCTCATCTCTTCACATCTCCTAAGGGATGCAACATCTCGAAGGAGTTTTCACAGACTAGAGAACCATTTTTTTTCTTTTAAAAGATGAGAATGTTACCAATTTTTCTTACTCCCCTCCCCATTCATTTTACGATCCCATTCGACATGGGCACGACTTTTAAGATACCCGTCGAGAAGCGCCAGACTTCTGTTAATCCATGGACAAAGCGTTTTACTGCCGGAATATTGCACGCGTTTCGAGTTTGGTCCATTGTTGAGCTCCGCCATGGTTGTCACTCGCAGAGCGTATGGCAGCGGGCCACGGAATCCTTTTACGGGAGGGATGAGTGGAAAGGGGACCAGAAATGTGTCACGCCCGATGCGTTGAAATGAGTTTCGGGGCCATCGCCGATATGGTCATCAATCGTCGCCGGGAGTGGTAAAAATCTTGCGCGCTTTGCGAAAGGTCAACACGAGAGCGGAGCGACAGGTTCATCGTCGGGGGAATAAGGTAGTTAAAACAGTTTATTGCCTCCCTCCTTCCAGCCACTAGAGCCAAGAGTGCGTCCTCCGCTGAAGGCGACTTAAGAGCTTTTCACGCCGCAACGGGGATGCATAATATTTTTATGGTTCCATAACGCAATCCCCTTGATGTCCCGATGTCATTTATGAACATTTAAAGAGGACTCCCTGAGCATCAATTCTGAGATTAAACCCGCGGGTCTTTCACGGGATGAGTTTTACATACGCACCCATATTAATATGAGGACGTAGTTTTTTTTACGAGACCAAACTTTTTATGGCGTTTTAATTTGGATAGACGAGTAAAATTTTTACGGAATAAGTCCCTTGACCTGCAATACTTTGAGGATGTTATATAAATGATGGCACAGTGTATAATTGGATAATTTCACTTGGAATTCCATGGAAAAATGTATTTTTATAAATTTATGTTTTTTTAAATGTCAGATAATTTTGTACGTCCTTTGCGCCCCTGGTATATTTTTAAGACTCTTCCCACACGCCATGAATGTTGGTAGCGACACGAGCGCAAGTTAACGCATGGAAAAAGTGCGATGAACACGAATAAAGAAAGAAAATTCTGGGAATCATAAACTGCAATACGGTTTATTTCACTGAATTCATTCATAGTCTATAGATTATAAGCGATGCATATTGAAGTAAAATTAGTTTGCTTACAATAGCGTGATACGCATGCTGAGAGCAATGTTAAAAATTCTTTTTTGAGTTAACAGAAAAAGAATATTGCGTGCGTAAAGCAATGCTCTCCAACCCATGCGTAATGACGGGAAAATATCTCGCGTTATAAATGTCTTCCATGATTCCTCTATTTCAGCAAATATGTAAAATATCATATCGATTGTTTTTCTAAGTACATGCCCGCAGCAGGTATGGAAAAACGATCTGAATGAGCAAATTCATGCCACAAAGACATTGGAATACCCATGGAATAGTATGCACTCAAATACGCAAGCACAAAAGACCCTTCTTGCGGAGGGAAATGATTTAACCTTCAGGTTGAATCTGACCATTGTGATGATTCATCCCTGCCATTCATCCAGGGTACACTTTGCAGATGTAAATGCTATCACTCGGTGTGAACGACCCCAGATTCTAGAGCTCGGGAAACAATGCGATCGCCGCCACCGCGGCTTGGTCGGGATATCGCATGTTACGGAACAAGAGGCGTGTGTGATACTACGTCCCCCGCAGTCACTCCCGTCCGAGTCGGCCCACAAAAGAGGATCCCACAGGCCCGAGACGCCCACGGCAATACCATCGACAATGAATCGGGGGAATTAATGCCCCGCTAGGCCCAAGCGTGAGCGAGCCACGCATCGGCGGCAGAGCTCGCAAATCATTCCGCACCCCGGTCCCGCTCCATTACGACCGACCGTTCAACTCTCCCTCCTGAAGTGAGATGGGTGTAGCGACGAACGAGTGCGGGGTGGGTGACATATTCTCTCTCGCGACAGCCATTTTGGCACGCCACGCCCCGCGGAGGCATTCGCACCTCCCGCGACAGTCATCTGTCTCCGATGAATGGGGCCAGAGTCGCGACCGTGGCGCCGCCGAGCGAGACGGAAGGGAAAAAAATATTTTTTTTTCAATTTTTTTAACGTGAAGCATCATCTCAAACAAAGAAAGCGTGGAATTCTCAGCTCAGTGAGGAACATACTAGATAGTTTTTTCTTTCTTTCCAAGCTGCTCTTGTTCTGAATAACTTGTAACTGCATTGAGAAGGGAGAGTTGACTATTGACCAAGGAATTTAGGTATTCCAGGTGTGGAATCACGGATGCATATTTTGCTTAGTTAATGTGAATCTACGACCAGATACGACCAATATAGATTAACCGTCTATAAAATTCGCTCCGCTGATTGTGATAAGCGATTTGAAGTGCTGTGCGAAAAATGAAGAACGGAGATCACGTTCTCTCTGACATAAGTTAAATCAAAAATTAACGATAACGCTAGCACACGGCTTATGAAGATCCATGATCGAGGCCCATGTCTGTAACTCATTCCTTGCATATAAGTAGAAATGGTTATCAGAGAAATGCCTCCACAGCAAACAATTTTCATCTACGTCATAATCTGCAAATTGTCAGGATGGCGTGTGATAGTTTTAGGAGCGACCAATCTAGATGTTAACCGTAAGGAAAAAGAGATAACCGCGAGCATATGGCTCTCCAAACATATCCAAACCCCACTACCCTTCCCGGGATCCCTAATATAAAAGGCATTTATTATATTACTCATAGGAACAAGTATTCGCACAACAATGCCGTTAACAAAACATAAACGCAAGTCAGCAACAGGATTCGAAGAAGTCATAATCCACCAGGATACGTCCGTAAGCGTACAGCAACGTATTTTAGTATGCCGCCGTTTCCTAACACTATACATCAAAAGAGCGAGTACATATCAAAAATCATGAGAGTGAACGACCCTGGGTAAGGAGCCCAAATATATGTCTTCTACCACACGTGAAGTATTCCAGATTGTATATTTACTGAATGTTAAAAATATATGTCATAAATGTGAGCTATCTCTAAATTATTAATGAATCATCATTACTTTCTGGAGTACGTTCAATTCACAGGCACAGTAACTGCAAAACTAACAGAATTTCGTACGACGGCGGAAGTCGCGTACTAGGAATCAGACCTCTCCACCAACATAACCTTGGGAAAAAGGATGTAGTCTTTGAGGACTGATTGCCATGTGACCGACCGGAAAAAATAACTGGGCCGAAGGAGTCCACGAGGAAGGTCAAAAAAAAAAGAATACGTGAGGCCGAAATTAATACCGCACGCGGCGATGTGGGCGTTCGGATAACGGGGGACCAGAGGGGATGGGATGCGTTAGATTGGGACGTCAAGGGAATCCGATGGCGGGGGAAGAGGCCTTTATGATTTCGTCGGCCGACAAAATGGAAGGGGAAGGAGAATTGGAGGGGGGGATAGGAGGATTCGGTTCCCTGGAACTGGATTGCTCCGTGGGCGTGGGAAAAACGGTACGGGACCGACACGTCATTTGAACCGTTTCTCGGAAAACAGAAACCTTAACCTGACCACTTAACGACCCGAGAACAACCACTCCACTCACCTCATCCGTGCCTCGAGCTGAGAATCCTCGCCGGGTCGAGGTTTAATTGAAATCCTCGCAAAAAGAGTGGTCGTGCGGACATTTTGGCTGGTGTTTCCCCAAGTCGCGTGCGGCGCAATGGAAAATCGTAGTCTTCAGCTATATCTACAAAGTATCCTGCAGGCCTCCTCAAGGGTGTGTGACAGGGGGGTCAATAATCAGGCAATACATGCATGCCACTGATAGATGCGAGTACATGACTAATTTAGAGAACAAGCAAGAATTTCCACAGAGAAAGATGACGCCTTGGTAGCTCAACAGGTAGAGCAGAAATCAGGGGGTCCGGGTTCGAGTCCCGGTCAAGGCGAATAATTTTTTCTCTGTGAAATATCTTTACGTTTTCGCGGCTAGCTCGCGAGCTTTGAATTTGTTAGAGAAACTTGTTAGTTATGCACCAAAATGGCACAAGCAACAAAATGATTAATACCTCTTCAGGAATATGATACACTGTATTTATTAAGGACGAGATTGAGACTATAAAGTCCCTTCTTCCACCCCTAGTCAATAATAATTATAAATATTTCAGCAGAAGAATAAGGATAAATGGTTGAAATACAAGTGACGATAGAGCATCATTTCGATATCTACAAAATTTGAAAGAAAGTAAATATAAGCCTATCTAACTACAAACGAGATAATGGAAATTAAAGAATTAAAGAAAGTAGGTACTGACGTGATACCCTGCCACAAAATTTTATACAACAAATATATAGCATACATAAACTACAGTAAAATACATGAGTATATTGTAAACAGTAATAATACATAATGATTATGAAAATGACAGGAACTTTTAATGCGTTAGTTAATAATTCCCATTATAAGAGGACACGGGGATCGGGTTGGTGTGCTGATTAGAGTACTGGCCTCCGAATTCCTAGCGCCCGGGTTCCATTTTCGGTAGTGGCGTATTTTTCAGTGGCAAATCGGTCCCTGCTTAAGAGCCTACTGGAGGGCATTTCAGGTTCAGTACTCCGTCCGTCGGATGAGACGTTAAGCCGTGGTCCCATTGTCAAATGTCGTTAAGAGTAGGCTAATGCCGACGCCGGGTTTCTCTCCACCCTTCTTCCATTACCTGATATGTTCATAACATTACCCAATTACCCACCTCTCCTAAATGCCGCAAATGACCTCAGCTGTCGATCGCCTCCCCTGAATAACTAACTAACAATGAGAGGGTGCAGGGTGAAATTAACTTGAGTTGAAAGGCAAGGAATATGCCAAGGAATATAGGTAAATAATGCACTACAGACCACCATACCAATATATTTCATCAACCTATCGATTAACTATGTTTCCTGGTATTATATCTTGATTTTTTAGCAGAAAGACGCGGAGTAGGTATGTGTTACACTTCTTTCTTACGTTCACATGATCCAGCAGCACTGCGAGATCTTATTTTTAAAAAACATCCGCCGTCCATCAGCTCCGATGGCATGCTTCGCGGGGACGTGATATTTCCGTTTCGCTCATAAATGTTTTGGTGGCTGCGGGCGTGAAATAGCAGCGGGTAAGAAAAAAAGGAGTTTCCCGCATAGAAAAGAGCCATTAAAGTGCTATGGGTAAAATATGGGCGCTAAAGTACCCGCTTGCAGGCACTCCAGAAGGTAACGCAACAATGTGTCCTCATTGGCTCCATCACTCATTACATTCGTCCCGGGCCCAAATAGCTTTGCCTGTCACAGTCGTTTAAATGGAAGGTTTTCTTCATTCATTCTTTTCTATTGTCGAGTGCAAAAAGCTGTTACATTAGACAAAATGATCGGTACAACCGCGAAGGACTCAAGCGGACCTGAGGAGTATGAGTGAAACCGTAGCTTATGAGGCCATATAAATGGAATACATTCACAATGAATTATGTGGACGTAGGTATATTGACATCAGTTCAATATTCGAAGTTTGATAAAATAATAACCAACTGAAGAACAGACTGGATACGTCAGCGGGTTTTTAGAGTATGTAAAACTGATAACGATTGGTCCCTCTTTCAACAACTATAACTTCTGCGCCTATGCATGCACAAAAAATTTGTAAACTGTCGATATGAGTGACAATATAATGGCTGTCTACTGTCTATTTGTGCAAGTAATATTTTTAAATATATTTATTATTTGTACAAGTCTATTTCTCCTAAAAGTCTTGGTCATAGAGCATTTTCTGTTTCCTATGCGTTAAAATAGTGCCAGACTCGCTAGCTAGGTTGGTAAAGTGTCGGTCTGAATGGACAGGTCGAGGATTGGAATTCCAGCCACCTCATGGATTTCGTGCTCGTCTTACCTAACCTAATATATAACCTAAGCAATTGAAGCGCGTAAGAACTGCATATTACTTCGACTTAAAAAGTAAATACCCATAATTAAGTTGTATTTAGTATTGTGCCTATACTTGCTTGTGCGTCGTGCATGTTTAGTGATTATTCCTCTGCTACACACCCTAGTGGTGTCTAGAGGGGAAATGCTGAGAGGTAAATTAGTCAATGTATCAGAGATAGGTATGCTAGAATCATATCATTCAAGTGTTGAATTCTCCATAATTCCCTTGGGTTGGAGTGATGTGTTGCATGATAAATGCTTTGGTGTTGCTGACTCAATGAATGCTGGCAAAGTGTAGATGGGTAAATTTTGAAAAATTCTTTTCTGGCTAGTTTTTTCTTCATTACTATGAAAATACTAATCATCTAGTTTCACATAACCCCTCTCTCCAACTTGTCTCGATGAGGTAGTAGCATTGTATCTCCTATTTGCATGTAAGCAGTGCATATTTGGTGATCTTCATACCCTGCTACACGCCCTCGTGGTGGCTCAGAGAGTAGTATGTAGATGTATTGTAATTATGTCTGAGAAAGTCGCTACAGGCGTTGAAGTCTCTAAGCTTCTCGGAATTTCTGGAGTCCTCAACAGAAAGGGAAGGTTGGGAATAGAATGTCTTCCTCCCTGCGATGTGTAACCTAATCAGATGGTGTAAGTCAATCTCAAGACATTTAATTTCATTCCCTCCCACCGTGATCTGGGAACCTGCCATGAAAATTCCGCACTATTTAAAGCCACGTGTCAAACTCTAATCTCAATAGAGCCCACCAACACTCCAGACGACATCACGTCCAGTCAAACGCAGACGCGATCAAATTCTCCGAACGGACTAAAACGACGCGTAGAGAGTAAAACAATCTCACAGGAGGGTCAAGACCTCTGACTCACACCGACTCGCCTTATGACCAATCGCCGGGAGCTGATCTGAGTTTTCAAGTCTGCGTCCACACTTATAGGCGATGATTCAGACCAGGAGGAATGGTAAACGGATGAAAATGGAAGGGAAAGGAGAAAAGGTGGACAGAAAACCGGCGTCAGCATTGACCTGTTCTTAACGAAATGCGCTAAGGAAACCATGGCTTAAAGTCCCATCCGACGGTCGGTGTACTGTACTCAAATCCTCTCCTAAATCATTGAAGTAGGGGCCAGATAACCAATGAAATGTATCTTCAACTTCCGGGATTTGACTCGGGAATTCCGGATGAGATGTTCTCTAAACCACTACCCAACCCGACCCCTTAACCGATCACCAGGCCGCATTGCGGAGATGATGACGATCAAATGGTTCCGGTGTCGGAGGAATCAGAGGGAACGTATTGAGCGATGGCGGAAGCGCTAGCTGGTCTGCCACGGAGCCCTGAGGGGACGCGAGAGTTTCGTGACCTCGGAGCTTTTTTTAGAAATTGTGTTCAGAGGATGCGGGCGGAATTGGTTGCGAAATATCCGACTGAAGTGCTGTCCGTCGGTGGGGGGAAAAGGGATGCCACCTATCGGAGAAGTGAGGAGATGAGTCACGAGACACTCTCGCCTCGCATTGTGAATAACGCCGTGCGTAGAGGAGTCACCTTCTCCGAAATCCCGTGAGATTCCAAAGGAATGCCGTCTCTGACTGGCCAGCACAAGCGTTTAAATCTCCGGTTACACGTTCTCTGCGTTGAATGAGTGGAGAGAAGTTCTTTGCTAATGCTAAACCAAGATAGTAATCAACCTGGTGAGTAACAATATGATGTAGTCATCTTTGTTGAATCGTAGGAGACTTAAAAAGTATACATCACCACTTTATGACCTTGAAAGAGATAAAGTAGGCTATTACAGGTATTTAATTGCAGGTTTCCTATTCGTATAGCTAGAGACTGAATTCCAACGCTGGCGGAAATAGTTCAGTTGAATCACAATCAGTATTGTAATACCTCCTAGAGGGCCATGCTAGTAGTTTCAAACTCCATCCCTTGGAAGGGAAGGGATCTGTGGAGCCCTTCTGGAGTTATTTCCTTGCAACAGGTGTGCCTGTAATACATTTACTAAAAATTTGATTGCATACAATGTGGTTGTGGACACCCTGGCGTTGGTTTGCAAGGAGAGGATTATACCAACACCTGGTATCTTTTCTCTTTCCCTCCTTGATCAAATTCTACGAGGTATTTTATTATGAGGAAGAAATATATGATAACACAATAATCTATACACAGCCACATAAGTAATAAAAATAGCCGCCACTGTCATTGAATTTAATATATTCAAAGTCCACTCATGCCTAAGTTAAGGAAAAACTGAAATTACAAGGCTTTCTTGATGAACTAAGTCACGGTGATGGTTCGTTTCGAGCCGAAAACATTTTGCTAGTACCTCACCAATGTAAAAGCTGGTGATTTTTTTCATCCTCACTTTCCGTTTTCATTTTTTTCGCCAATAAATGAAACGATTAAGTACTCGAAGGCTCGAAAGAAACTATTAGAAAAGTCCGATCAGAAATGTCCAGAAGGTCACGATTAGCTTCTTTCTGATGTGCGATTAATTCCAAGTCCAATTCGGAGACAGAGTATTGGAAGACAGAACGGTTTTCGCCCGCCATCTAGCATGTTTTGCCAACAGCCAATCAGCCACTTAGGGAGAATCGGAATACAAAATGAATAACGAGGCCCGAAATCGATAAAAAACATGAGACGATAGAGTCGTGGAAAAATATGGGAATGGTGATCACGTGCGTGTGTACGTGCGAGCGGTCATTGGTGAAGGCGGCGTGTGCTTGGATTTCCATTTTTCCTTTCGTTCCGTCCTTATTTTTTGTACTCCCCCAGTTTTCCACGAGATGGGACCACGCGTCAAGATCCGTTGGCGTGAGGCGGGGAAGTTGAGGAATGGAAGAGCGGGGTGAGAAGAAATACGTTGGGGAAGGGATGAGGTGGGAGGATAAGGAGATCTCATCGTGGGAAGATGACAGGATAAGGGCGGATTAGGGCGTCCGAAGAGTGGGAGGAGAAAGTTGCGGAGTTCAGGGTGGAATGGTATGAAGGATGGGGAAATGAGTGGGGTGTGAGAGGTTTGAAAGAGGTAGAAATGGTTCCAGTGGTTGTGGGATGTGGGGGAGGCTTTGAGGAGGTGGGCTGGCGGCCTCCAACTCAGGAATTCCGGCTGAGGAATTTACGCGGCCAACGGTTGAGTGTTATTACCGTGAAAAAGGTACGGCGAACCATTTTTCCCCACCTCTTTACTTATTCTCCGCCCGGATCTTGCGGCGTGCGTCTGCGCCCATATATTGGCCGCTTTATTATTTATCGACCCCGTAAGTTGGGAAACGGAATTTCTCAGCTCATCGGCTCGCGTTGACGGAGATCTTTACGAAGACGAAAACTTATCTATCCACTGAAATAAAAGTTGAGGGAAGGATCAACAAAGGTTTTATGGCGTGCTTTTGTTGCGTCTTTCTTGCACCTGAGCGGTGCTGTATTCTAACAGTCGTGAAATCAACCGAACAGGAACTTGGAAAGTTGTATAAACTGATCCTAATTGAGCGTTTAAGGTCTTAAGAATTTGTTAGAAGACGAGTAAAGATAGGGGTGAATTGAAGTGAAATTTGTAGAACTAATGCATTATTGAAGATTAAGAATTAGAACGACATAGAAAGAGTAAACTCAAGCATGTGATCATTGGAATCATTTTTAACATGTCTACATGTAACTATAAAAGGAACAACGTAAGAATGTGATTGTTTCAGACATCTTGCATCTCTGTCATGAAACCAAAAAATATATGAACAGCATTTGTAACTCTTGCTCCTCTCACAAGATACTAGGCCGGGGCCAAAAGCTGTATTCTGTTTAGAAGTTCGATTGGTGAATTTAGTTAATAAACAGTGAAATCAGTTGCCCAGCTACTAAAAATAGGATCAATATTTTCAGGCTCAATTTTGTGATACATTTGGTTTTAATAAACTTTGTGAATTTACATTTCAATTTGCAAATTGTCATATATAATTGTGAGAGATTTGCCAAATGTATTTTTTCCATTAAGCAATTCGATTGTTTACTCGTCAATAATGTATGCCTAATGCCACGACACCCCCTTCCACATTATTTTGCAGTGGTTTACACTGTATTTTATAGACTTAGATAAATCAAAACTAAGATTTAATACAAAAAAACTTGTGAATTCGAGTTGATAAAGCAGCATTTAATTAATCTCTCCTGTAAATAACGCATGGGTCAAAATAAAGAAGGGACTCACTCTATTTCCAAAAACTGAACCTTAGTTATTTTTAATAGATATAGGTACCGTTGAAACTATGGGAATAAGAGTAATCTTGCACTATATTCCTGCTTCAAAAACAGCCTCAGAGCCATTGTAAGCATTATTGCCCCAATACTTCAAACGTAAAAAATGCAACGTCACAAGAGCTGCGATCGCCGTAAGTGGCGCCGCCACCTGAGACTTCAAGAAACTTCAAGAAGATTTCAGGGTTGGAGGATAATCCTTCCGAATGATGATGGAAATAAACGAGCATGTACCTATTTGAACGAACGCCACAATTTATTCCCACCACTACACGCACCCTAGGGGATGGATTCGTTTGGTGGAGAAGGGATATATGAGACAAAAACCAGGAACGGGAAAGGCGGGAACAAAAGTGTAAATGAAGACAAGAGTGGTTACGAAAGGTATTTAAAGTATTCGGGCTGAGGGATGAAGGGAAGGGAGCTTCGAGAAAGGACACACATAAAGATTCTCACGACGTGCTGTAAACAGGTAGGAAAATGGACTTCTCATATGGCTAAAAACTTAAAACTAAAGCTGGTATCAATTACATTTTCCTTTCACCATTACAACAGAATAGTTCTGACGGAAAACACAAATACCAAGAAGGTATCCCAAAATGAAAAATAGTAAACTTATAACCGTTTACCCTAGTTAACAACATCAAGGTGTATGGCTGTCAGGATCTTATAGTTGTTAATAATGTAAAAACTTTACTTTTGAACTATTAGGGGCAGCCTTGTTGGAGTAGGTAGAGATCACCAAATACTGTACCCAACTGCGTGAAAAAGTCACGCGTTGAGGTGGGGAACCACTGCACTCTTCCCTGAATAATTTTGCTCTGGATGAATGAGACATGGTTACATTGAACGAAATATGAAAAACATAAAATAGCATTCAATCTCAAACAAGGGGTGAGAAAAATTTGCTAGTTTTAAAATCTCAACTCCATGGTATTTTATCCAATATTACGAGCGCCACCAAAACTCGTAGAGTAGAAGGTCCTTAGTAACCAATTTTAGTACTACTTCTGCATCATTTTCACTACGCAAAAATTAATGCGAGAATCGTATATGTGACCCTGGGTAAGTTATGTGAAACCAAACATTACCTTCAACAGCTCTAGCTCTAGAACTGTGCTCCAACAGATAGAACAGTGCTCCGAAGTCCTCAGATTAGACAGCTTCAGCGTCAACTGCAGCACAATTTCGTAGCATCACAAGTACATCACAAAACCATGATCAACACACTATTAAGGATAAGCACGATGCAAAGGTCTTGCGGAGTGTATAATGCTGCGATTCATGGCTTCGCGGTCGAACTGAAATCCTGGAGAGCTCATCACAGAATGAATCCACACGACTGGATCATCTGAGCGCTCGCGAGTACTTTTTGACTCGGGGAGACGACTATAAAAGCGATCGGCAAAGGTCGTGGGGAAAGCTAGCTAGGCCACTGTCGACGGAATCTCCAGCGGAAAAAGCGACATGTATGATGCAATGCAACGTGTAAACCTATTAGGCCCTTGTCAGTCGCTCAAGCCGGATCTACCGTCCGCGGAACGATTATTGGGCAAATCACGGTCACGTAAATCACATTTATGCCCCAAGGCATACAAAGTTAAAATATAACCCGAGTTGATCTGATGCTGAAGCTCTTTATCCTCACGCCTAAGCATTGCGTCAGGTAGAGGCAATGCAGTCACCACTTTCAAATACCGTTATATTTTATACATTTAATATTTAGGACTTTCCGGTAATCATCTTGACCATGAACTGTCAGTGGTAAACAATGACCCCTCGGGTCGGAGTGACGACAAGCACGCATTTCTGGCCGGAAATCAAGAACACAGAGGAAAAGGAGAGAATCGATTGCAGAAATCGATTGCCGTGATTCATTCGCTTTTTTGCCAACTAACCGATGAGTCAAAGATCGTGAATTCTAATTTTATGAGAATAATACCAAAGGCTTTCCTCATCTGTGGAATGCGTCATTCTCAGGATGTATCGCTAATTTCGTTTCAAATCTTTATCCTTCAGCAGAGAAAAAATTCTTCAGAGGTGCTTTCGTTGTCAGTGGCAGTTCATTTTAAACATTGTACGCAAAATAGAAATGACATGTTAGGTGCTTTTATCCAAAGAATGGAAAATAATCGTTCAATCAGTATAAACGACTTTTGCAACAAGGCAAAATAAATAACCGATATAAAAGACGTGTTCGTCCTCATACTGTTAATTCCTTATTGAATAAAGTACCTACTGCCGTAACCAATAACATAAACTGTCTCAACTAAGGGTTTTATTACGCTTAATTCACCACCAACCTGCGCAATAGACCTGGAGCAATTTACGAGATGAGGTATATGGTTGGAAATGTTGGCCAGGAGTAGTTACAAGGTGGGCTAACTCTTATTTCCCTCATCTTCAGCAATATTTTCCTTCGCCTTTAAAAGTATGTCGCCTGGATTGATGATCCTCCTCACCTGCAGGAACGTTTTTCACTCGTGTTTGCGTCAGCAAGTGACTCTATTAAGATTCTACTGCACTACTCCTTTCAGCAGCGTATTTACCTTTAATATGATCCGAGCGATCTAAAATAACAATTTTTTCCTTATCCTTATCACTTGCTTACACAGCATTTTTTCTTCAATTACTGCTTCAGTATTTGTTTCTAGTTGCTTACCACATCGACCTAATATTTGGTACGTTATTCAGGGGAGGTGACCGACAGCTGAGGTCATTTGCGCCTCATAGGATAGGTGGGTAATTAGGTAATGGCAGAAGTTTTCAGGAAACGGAAGAAGGGTGGAGAAATAGCCGGAAATTGCCTACTCATAACGACAGGCGCTGAGGGGACCACGGCTCAACTTCCCATCCGACGGACGGAGTACTGAACCTGACATGCCCTCCACTAGGCACTCAAGTAGGGACCCGTTTGCCACTGAAAAATCCACCACTGCCGGGAATCGAATCCGGGTCCTCAGGATGGGAGGCCAGTAGGTACTCTAGCCACTACACCAACCCGATCCCCTCAACCTAATAATTCAGTCGAATACCCACCAATTATTTTATTCACTAATATCATTTTCATTTGCTCTCTACCTGCACTACGTGTTTGTTTATGCTAGCATATTTCCCATAAACATCCATGCAATCCAAAGTTGTGTTTCCCATAAACATCTATGCAATCCAAAGTTATGTTTCTTTTCCTCCATCTCACTCGCTTTTCCAGCATTTTACCTTCAATTACTGCTACAGTATCCGATTGTTCCCAATTGCTTTTCCCATTTACCAAATGTTTCTGTCATATTTCCGACAGTTTCTTCATCTACTAAGAACATTTTAATTTAAAGCAATGAGCAGTGTTCATGACGGGTGATATATGAGAAATTGAGCTTGGTGGGGCTTGAGAAAGGGTGGTGCAATGGTATGACAATCAGGAAACGCGTGCATAGGTGAAATGATGGGCAAAAAGTTTTCTTGGGAAAGCGGTGATCCCTTTGGCCGGTGTGGGTGAATCACAGCGCCGGGATATGCTGCAAGGAGCGCCCACTCAGGTTACGTTCAATGGGAAAGCGCTCTTGGTGGGCTGACGTTTCCGTTTCATCTCTGCTTCCGAAAGATTATTATTACTCAGCCGGGCCGTTTTACAGAGTCGACCTTCGAGTGAGGCGCTGAGATCACTTTGATCTATCCCAGAGATGGGTGAGCAGCCATCTTCTTGGTGTTGTAGGTGGGAAATAGTTTAAGTGGAGGAAGGAAGTGGAGGGAAGATCCGGCTTCGACACCAACCCAGGCTTGCGCCGTAAAATATATCCTTGAATGATCACTGATTTCGCCGAATTTTTCCTTATGTGCTTATTCTGCAAACTGGATAACCATCACGGGATTTTTTTGTTTTCCCTGCAATTACGTATTTGGAGGATTAATCTTAGCTCTGAGAAATAAAATCCTCATCATTCTAGCAAGCGGCCCTCTGGTCCGGTAATATTTCAATGACGACTGGAGCAAATAGTGTTGATACGCTTGCATTTGTCACGAAAACATATCTTCTCCTTAATGTATGGTGATTTTTCATGCACTCAGTGATCAATTGCAAGGAAATAAACACCTATTCCTGCATAATAATGAGAATATTGTAATGTAAGAGCCAATATGATAGTTTTTTGTTGCTTGTTTCATTTTGAAAATAGCACTGAGAAAAAAATTATAACTTTCTTTGCTTTAAGACAATTGTTAAAAAAAAGTATAGTCTTTCTAGCCTTTAGACATGACTATGAGTCTTGAATTCAGTCGTGACTATCAGAATTGAAGTAAGACATTCAAATATTTATTAATTGTTTAAGTATCGATAAGTTTCATGATCAGCATTAATATTTCTTACTTCCTCGTATCTGTATCAAGCTGTCCTGCGATGATTTACCACGTAATGTTCATTGGTGGGTATCAAGATGGTCCACAATTCATAAATGTAAATCAAAGCAATCATTAACCTTTAAATTAACCGTTTACCGAGTGAATGCTTAACATTCACGCAATCCTTACACGTTTGAATTTAATTTTCAGAGTTCCAAATTTGAATTGACAGTTTATGTACACTTTTTATAGCCAGCATCGTTAAAAGTAGGAAAGAAATTTGATGAATAGGTTATTTTTCGGATGCAATTATCGTTAGCGGTTGGCAGCCATTTTCAAAATTACGTCCATTACTCTTCTAGGCTGTTACAAGTAGGAGGGGCAAACTTTCCGTTAAAGTTAAAAATAGCTCCCCGTTAGGAACAACTAAAATGCGACTTGAAATTTGTTTTTGTTACCGCAGTATATCACGTAGATGGTGGAGCTAACCACATTTGCTATTCGAGAAGGTATAGTGGTCACTTCAGTAAGCACACTTAAAATTCCAAGCATCCTGTGCAACAAAGACCATTTGTCCTCATCATATGAATAACAACTGTCACATCAATAAAAAATGAGTAGGTACTGTTGCGTACGGGTAGAATACGATGGATAGTCTTAATAGTATTTCTTTTAACATGCGCGCTTGTTACAAGTAGAGTTGGCGGATATCCAAGAGTTAGTCAATCAAATATGCACTGTATGATGGAAAACTCGGAGTGACTTAGGAAATGAATTATTATGAAAAGATGCCAACTGAACTCACCTTTGAGAATTCAACTCTGAGGTATCTCCTGGAAATTACGTTTGTTATGACTTGGCATAAGATTTTCTATTGATCACAAAACTTGCATTTCCCACTCTGGGAAGTACATACAATGCGAATCGCCTATCAATGTTCGATGTCCTGAAAGAATATGGCAGAATCCACAATGTGGGGCGATTTGATAGGCATCAGAGGAGACTTAAAATACGTTCTAGGGAATATAATGAACACCTAAACCAAGTTATTTGTAATATAAGAAAACGGTGTTTTTAACTGAATATGGTTTGACAATGGTGAACAGTGGTTGCCTACAATTATTTTATTTCCTGTGATGACATATAGCAAAGAGTCTTTTTGAGCAATTTGAAAATTGAGTAAAGAAGATGAAGTGGTTTTTAACTTTCTTAAAATCTTTTCTATCTACTCCGTCAAACGCTGATTTTACTTTCATGATGAGAGTAGAAAAATTGATTAATGTTAAAAATCTGGTATTTTACCCCACTATCCAGCTCAGATAAGAGGTCTTTGGGAAAACTAACACACTTTACTTTTAAAATAAATTTAAATAAAGGCCAAATACATTACATATAATAAAAATCATTTAACGATTTCTTTAGCTTCTACTCAATAAATTTGTTTGCGAATGACAATCACAGATCAGGATTGGAGGAGCCGATTGCTTTCCCAGTGCCCTTCCATCGTTTTATAGAAAATCAACTGTGAATACCATAGAGCTCATATTAGCTTAAGCCGGAGAGGTCAAAGAGACCTCTCCATAAATCGAACCCATGACCCCTAGTCATGAATCTATAGTTCTAATCACTGGCTCTCCACGCCGCCAGTTGATATTACGAGCATAACTCATTAAGTCATAAAAGAATGACTTCGATAAGAAAATGCATTCCCTTATTCCTTTCACATCAATAGCTTTAGCGTAGTCCAAACGATATCTCTACGAAAACATGGCTTACGTGCTGCCTAGTAAGCCAGGTAGGTAACAAATAATTCAGGAACCCCTGAATTTCCTGCTTTTCAACGGATTAAGTTCAGGTTGGATGGTACGATATAAATTCAAGGTTAAAGTTGCCCAAGATTTCGAGTTCCATTCCCACCATGGGGAAGATTTTTGCGTTTATCTTAGGATTAAGGTTGTTTTCAAACTTTTAAGTTAGATGGGCCGATGCAAACGTACTCCTTGGATCATACCAACAACACATTTAACACACTACTCCCGGAATTAAGCTATTAAGTAAGGTATGATCGCTTTGGACCTGCAAACGGTCAAAAAGATCACTTAATTCCGGATAACCCGGCTCGCTCTCTAGCAAAGAACCTTTGAGTTAACAAAGAAACAATACAAACCTGAAAAAAGACGAGAATCTTTTTCTGGGATTGAGGTAGGAGTGTGCGAGAGTGGAGATGATGTGAGGAAGTCATTCGCTCACGGGAGAATAACATGGTACCTTTGAGGGAGAAGAAAATGGAGGAGCATGAGAGACTGAGAGGTGGAGAGTCAGGTAGAAGAATGGCGTGACTAAGGAAAGAGGGATGAAAATGACGACGAGGTTCTAGAGAAACAATGTATATCATAACAACGGCAGATTTGAGGGTCTAACAGATTGGAAAGGAATATTAAGCTCCATTATGGCAGTATTCAAAGAATAAGGCATCAAGGTGCTCCAACCGCTGAAGTTATTCATAGACCACTAAATATTTGTGAGTGGTTATTAATTAATATCTAGCTTTTACGCGTATATTTTCTATCGTACGTTCAAATGCTTACTGAGAAGGAAGAGTGCTAATGTACTGCATTTGATAATTCACTCGGCGGGCTGATGTATTTTCGTCTGACGATTCCACCGCTGTATATTTCAGCTGCCATTGTATTCAATAATTTCTTATACTGCAATTTATGCTGATGATCATTCCTAAGAAACGTAATGTGTAGGGTACATGTTCTATGAAAAATGCTACGGATACTACGCAAAATAAAAGGGATAGAGGGACTAGAGCTGCCATCCGATCAGGAATCGCTACGAGTAGGGATAATTCTTGATCCCAACTGAAACGAAACCTGACAAAAAAAGGAAGTGGTTATTTACTCCTGAAAACATCAACATTTACAGCACTAACATACGGTCCACCGTCCGCCACTCGTGCCCTCCTAGCGACTGATGTCATCCCAACAAAACCGTTTGCACACCACGCCTATTTTTTCTCCCTCCAAAATTAGAACCGAACGCAATCGTAAAAACCTCGACTTGTTTGAGGACGAAGATGCCAGGTAATGAAGCGATTAAAACCACGGTCCTTTTTCTTGCCCCTCCCCAGATAGGACGGGATGGTATAAAGGGGTAGGGGAAGGGGTGGCCCCAAGAGTAGCGCACGGGGGAGATGGGAAAGCGGTGTTCCCACGGTGTCGAGGGAGAGAGAGAGAGAATGAGAGAGAGAGAGCAAGGAGATGAGTGGGAAGGGGATTGGGAGGCTGGATGAGGGGAGGGTTGATGGCCGTGGTTAAGGAGGGAGGCCCCAGGAGGGTCTTTCTCTCTCCTCTTGGGAGGGCAGGAGGAGGGAAAAAGGGGTGGGATGGTGGGAAGTGGCCCTAGGCGCCATGGCGGGTGGGAGACGCGTGGGAGAAGCGGTTTCTCGAACGGCGGAGGTTTGTATGGGGATTGGTCGACGGAGGGAAGCGCGCGGCGGGGGCGGGAATTGGCGGTTCGAACTCGGGGGAAATGTCGCGAGCCCCACGCCTGCCCTAGACGTTTGCCACGGACGGTCTTATCCAAATTGACAAACAAGCAGTGTTAACAGATGGAAAAAAAGGGAAAAAATTGCTAACAATTAGTGAAAATCAATGAAAAGATAAGAAGTCATCAGATTGATTCGAAGTCCTTCGTGGTGCATAGACAGTGATGGCAGTATATATCTGTTTTCGACGCGTCGTTGCTGTTTAAGAAACAAAAGTTTCGCAAGCACAACAGCTTATATTATAATATGATGGCCAAAACGCGGCACCCAGCAATTTGATCTGAACACGCATTCAGGTGAAACTGTTGTCCATAAAGCAACAACGACGCGGTGAAAGGCGAAAGAGGAATGTGTATGTATGTATGTATGTATTTATCAGAATCAATGATCGTATTGAACGATACCCTAAATAACGTTTGAAAATTGATGTAAAAGTTTTAACCACGGTGTATTGATTAGGTATCTCAATGCTTTTATTAAATGCTTTGTATTACAATTACAAAAAACAGGAGTTAGATACCCCCATGTATACCGTGTGTACTGAATGAAAATCGAAGGCGTAGGTGAGGTGGATCTTACACAGTTATATCTCCTTCCGCCTATGCATGTTATGTATTATGTATGAGGATAGGATAAATATCAAAAGATTTGCAAAGTAAGTCGCCACGTTTCGACCCCGATTATGACTAAATAGGCGGGAGTGAGTGTTACTGGGTACGGAGTTCGGCTGGTTGAAGTTCCCATGGAATGTGTACATTGAAGTCGAACGCGGTCATTTAGCACAGCCGCTTCATAGGGGAACTGATCAACGATTTAGTTTTTTCCTATCCAGAGATGAACAGTAATAAATAGTATGATAAGCGAAATTATATTTTTCGAAAAGGTTATCCAATTTAAAGATCTTTCCGCTCTAACAATTCGTAACGTTTATGAAAATTTTTAATATATGTGTAAGCCATTAATGTATAATTAAAAATTTTCTAGGAAAATCCTTACGATATTTCCTCGATTACGAAGAAGGACAATTGTAGGCACTACTACATTGTCCAGCGTTTCACTACTGCACCTCTGCATTCTTCGCAACAGTCGTACGATGCTGATGCCTTGAATTCAAGGCGAAAAATCGCAAAAGTAAAATCAGAGTTTATGCAACCCCCAAAACTCTGAATAGCTGTTTTTGTGGGCATGCAATGAGATATGCCTATTTTGGCCATCATTTGAGAGTTCAGCATTAGATGGTACAAGCCCATGCCAACCAGAAATGTTGGCAACGAACAATTATGGAGATCGGTAAGAAATCATAGAATTTGGGGAACAGGTTGCTATATCACCACCCCAAATACGACAAAGGAAACCCAGAACCACTAAAATATTGAATCACTGGACCAAATTTTAACAACCATCGCGTTTTCTATCTTCCAAGTGCATTAACGTAATAGCCATAATGCGAGCAGTAACGTAATGAAGCTCCCTGATGGAGCTGCAATTTGATCAATCCAAACCAAAAACAGCTTTTATAGCTACCCAAGTTTAAAGCCAAACGGTTTTTTAAATCCAAACATTAGGGTAGGGGGTGAGTTTTTTTCTCTCCGCCACATATGGTTTCTCAGAAAAAAATGGTGCCTCGAAAATCCCACATCTTGGGTGTAACTGGATTTCTGCAAAGGTGTATCTCTGAATGAAACCTTGGAAACCTCTACCAAAAAAACGAACGCTGTAACTACTAGGCAACTGCTCTATCTTCCACCAAAAATCATGAAATATAAATAACATATACCTATGCTATAAATATTTTCTGCATGGTTCCAGATTTCCTTCCGCGTAGGTTGGAATGATGACAACAGTTGCGCTAACTATTCTGTCAGCGTCTTCAGATATATTTTGACATAAATATTTCATATTATATGAAATATAACAAGAGAGTTGTGGTACTCTATTAACAGTGATATGTATACTTTGATTTTGGCTATAAGAAAGGCTGGTGCAAATATTTTGGAAGTTTTAAACCGATGATTCGTGCTTTGAAGATGCCAATCAGGATTGAAAATAGAAGAATAAAATAAAAAGAGTAAAAATGAGATAGAACATTGTGAACACCACTGGTTTACTGTCGCTACTATCAGTATCATCGGGTACATAATAAAAATTATGTACCGGATGATAATAATTATGCACCCGATGATGGCCTAACGGCTGAAACCGGTGGTACCGACAATAAACCAGTGGAATTCACAATTTTCTATCTCTTTATAACTATGGAAAAATTCCGCAGAATAACCACAAAGTCACTAAGTTTTAAAACAAAAAGAGATGGCTCGTTAGGTTCCAGAATCAATTTCCAATATTTCAGCCACAAAAATAATTATATTCCCATCTTCGACGTTTCATACAACTATTTGACACAGATAATTTCACATTTACGACAGTCTCTTCAACTTAAGTGCATTATTCCAACGTTTCTGGCACAAAATTGTATATTACACTCATCACAAGCATTGTATCAAAAAGGAAAGGAATGACAGTCATTGCAAGAATTACATTTCTTCAAACTTCAGTCAACCAGAGTCTTTCCATACGTCACTACGAAAACCAAATATTTTTCCCCCTAAAAATCCACGTGGCTTAATCGCAAACTCGTCATCATCCCAAAAGCGTAAAATTTTCATTTATCACGTGAAATTTACAATTTTTCCGTAGCTCAAAATTTTACATCTACCATTATTTTTCATAGGTATTTGTAAGCTTGTCGCTGGGAAACTCAAGAATCCGTCATTCCCCGGGGCAAGTGAATAGGCCGTATATAGCACAATTTTCGCTAAGTATCATCATGGAAATTTAAAGATTTTCGCGTAAAAGACACTATCCCTTAACAGAGTAATATTTAAAAAAATGTATACAAAATTCTGTACCATTGTCAAAAAGCTGAGAACTAAAATCTCCTCAGAGCTCAATTTCAGCAAAATATATTTATTAACAGAATGGGGGCGTTTACTCTGAACCGAAATCGCAATTTTGTACACGAAATCGTTAGATGGAAACGAAAAACGAATTTTAGTGAAAAAATTAATCTTCTAACCACAACCATTCACTCATAAATCAAAAATTAAAATAAGCAAAAGGTGACGCCCACCGAAAATGCTGCTGTGATAACATTGACGTCATTTTCCTCCCGTCCTTGACTGCTTTCAGGGGAGAGGGAAGGGAGTGGAGGGGGGTTCTCGGAAGGTCTGCTCGCACAGATGCTGTCGAAATCGCTCCCATTGGCCGAGTCAGCTGTGTCCCCCCCTTTGCGATAAGGCGAAGTAGCTTCGCGGGCTCAGTTGTGATTGGACGAAGTCGATATACGTCAGAGGTTGCACCACACCCACTTTTCCGAAAGGGTTAAAAACATCAGTTTTTCGCCGCTTATAACTCGGGAAATAATTGTCGGATCAGAAAACGGAAAAATACGTGTCCTTTTATTTTACAAACTCTATCAGATTCGGCAATTAAAAAAAATGGTAAACGACCCCATTGTATTCAATGTTATGGATAGAATCTCGGTATTGCAATTTTCTATGGAATATTATTATCTTCATTTCTATAGGAATTTGCGACAAAATGTAACCTCACCATTAATTTTTACTCAAAAAGAAATTATTACATTGATGTTTTGCGACTGCCAGTTTAGGCATCAATGCACAGATGTGCAATTCAGGCTTTATGCGAAGGCGGTATCGACACAAGTAACGTCTTTTTCCAGAAAAGATGGCAAGTTCAAGATACCACGAATCGAGCTCTTGAAAAGTTTAGCCGTGAATTCTAGTAATTCTAGAAATATGCTTCGATGATAGTGCAATCTCCTAAGAAATGTTTACTTTAATAAATTGCAGTCCCTGATCTTTTCCCCCTTCGAGAGAGGGTGTGGTCTTTTATGCACGCGAAGCCAAATTCAGTTTGGGGAAAGGTTGTCTTGGAAGATATGGAAGCAACGCAGATGTTCGCGGAAGAGTTTCACGGACAGCTTTAAAAGCCTCCTTCCTAGAATAGAGATGCCAGATTTGAGTGCAGGCACCTCTTGGCCAGCTTACAAACAAATCGCCAAGGCCAAGGTTGTACACAAGGAGTGTGATGGAACTTTATGGGACCAGACCCTCAGCATCATAAAGGAGACGGTAGAGAGCCGTCCATGGGTTCCTTTTAGGATACGTACATAATTAGTCATTTAGTTTTGCTATTTTCCCCGGAAAAAATGCTCTTAAATTATTAACCCTCTTATTTTACGAGCATTTCGAAATAAATAAGAACTGTGAGCCGAATATAAATTCAACCGTGGCTAATTTTGAGTCACAAGTGTAAGTTGTAGCTTTAACGAAATAACTCGAAAAATAACCAAAAGAATTAACGTAGGTCTTTCAGCTATTCTAATGTTGCAGACACAAAAAATTTGTTAAATGTACAAAAACTTTCAAGTCATTGAATTGACATTGTCCACCAAATAGAATAAGCTCACAGAGAAAAGATTTGTCAGTAATCTAACATAACTACCGGAACCCGTTTTCTTTTGAAAGCATTGAAGAACCCGTGACTGCGCAAATGAAATGAAAGCTGACAACTTCATTTTCCTAGCAATTATTTTCCCTTCAACGTTAACTTACGAGATAATTTCAAGGGTATCGGACGCAGATCTTCTCAGAGGTGTAATCCACGTAGTTTTCTGTCGTCATGGTGTTACTTTCGCGGTTCAAACCAATATATAGATATAAGATGTTCCGTGGCATACGTCTTCAATGCCACATCTGCACAAAATACCCCGCAACGGCATGTGGCAGATTATTTAAGGGCATCAGCCATGAAAAAGGAATAGATGAGAATAGATCAAAATACTGAAATGAATAGGTGCTTAGGTACATATGTATCTTCCCTAGACGTTATACAATTCGTAATTGATAGGTACCAGGAATAAAGGAACTCTTGCTGTGAATTTTTATTTCAAATTCTGAGCTATTCTTTCTCTTTTCCTAGGCAGGATAAGGAAAACAAACGGCTGTATAACCTCAGAATCGAGAACACGATGGACGCCATTCGAACGATCAAGCGAATCATTCACTGTTCGGATTAATATATTTATTTCTTTTCCGCGTCAAGACCTATTATCACCCGTGATCCTTTACCGCCTTATTTAGCTCGATGAGAAAGGAACTACAGCTGCCTATCACGGGGTAGGCCTATGCTTTCGTTTTCCTTCAGGCACACCCCTCCTATCAAACGAGAGGGAAAAGGAATGCCTTCAAAATATTTTGAGCCCGATATTCAACGCGAAACGGCCCGGGGCGAGGAAATAGCAGGCGGGAGTCGGTCGGTCACACAACATATAAAGGGAAGATATAACTTTTCCCACTCTCGCAACGGGAGGAGTGGCGGGGCGAGCCATAAAGCGAAGATGAGAGGGAGAGGGACCTCATTTCTTGGGAAAGGCCTTTTGGGAGGTGTCGCAGAATCAGTGTTTGAGGCTCCCGGCACGCGGGGGGAGTAGTGTACGGCGGTGTGGGGAGTCGGAATGGGTCTCTCTCGGACCGAGCGGTGTCGAGTCGTAAAGGAAAAAGACATTTCGAGGACTCCTCGTCGTTGCTTCCTTCATCCCACCTACACTTCATCATCAAACCCATCCTCCTGAAGCCTGGAGCCCGTCGCAACGTCAGGCGCTGATGAGTCAAGATAGGTCGAAACGTCATCCTCCTCTCCTTTCAGGATATTTCGGACCTGATGAACCTTGTTTCTTGCTATTACCCAGGAAGGAAAGCGACAGCAAAAGACATTTACGCCTAAGAAAAATGTGGGTATCAGAAAGGTACAGAAGAAGGATGAAGATAAAATGGATCGACCGAGTGACAAAAGAAAAAGCTCTGAGAATAGTGGGTAAAAATAGAAGTCTCCCAAAAACTATAAAAACAAGACAGGATGCTTTGATCATCCATTGTCTCAGGGAAAAGTGAATGGAAAGAAGAGCCTCGCATGAGATATGCAGTAGATCAAATAGTGAAGGGTCTGAAAGAGAAGCAATACAGAAGAAATAGCATACAGAGGTTAGCTGTCAGGAAAATTGTGTGGAGAACTGCATCAAACCAATCATGGGATTGTTGACTTGTGGCAATGATTTTGGAAGCGGAGGAAGGGTTGAGAGAAATTTGCATCGGCGTTGAAGAATTTATATCAAGAGTTGCCAAGAGGTCCACATCGTTATAAGATTCTTGATTTACAATACCATCGAAACAAAAGTTAGGTAAGAGAAGAAAAGTGAGACAGCGGAGGGAGATAATAAAAGCTGTACTTGATGTCATAGGATGTAATAAATATTTTGCTGGCGTTTGTCATCCTAGGCTGACTGACAAAAAGCTTTTGTGTCAATCAAAAACAGTAGTTATACAATTAGTCGGGTTACAATAAATACCTATATGTAATATATTTCAGAGTGACTGAAAAGTCAGCTTTGGTACAACATTCAATGACCCCCGGCCAATTATCTCTTATAATCATTTTGCAACTCTCACAAGCTAATACAATCTAATTATAGCAGCTTGCCCTTGAAGTTCTGTCTCAACGATAACAGTAACCATAAGGATAAGAATACTTTTTAAAAGGGTTTTAATAGCATAGCTAAATTGTGACACGGAAGGGAGAGAGGTGGGAATAAATTAAACCTCGGAACTTGTGGACCGCACTCGAGGTGGGGCCAAACTAGTGAAAAGTAACATCTCTATTTTGTCTTCTCATCATATTTCTCAAGTACTCTTTTTATAAATCCTAGCTTTCTCTTCGCTCGGCCGTACATTTCCCGGGTGTGTCTTCCCCACGATAAATCTTTAGTGATTGTTACACATGGTTACCTTATGGTTTCAACCCTTTCGATCTTCGTGTTACTAATTTTATAGGATTGCTCTATCGAATTATTCCTCCTCCCAAAATTAATAGCTTCACACTTTTTTAGGTTAATAAATGATCAATACCCAAAAAAAATTCAATAGCATAGTAGAAGTAGTAGATTTCAGGTCCTCCACCAATACCGATAGATCTACCCTTAGATCTTATTCCTAACAAATCAGCATCCATGCCTTTGGCGGGATTTGAACCTGTGACCTTTGGCTTGACAACCCAGAGCGTTACCGGCCTGGCTACTGCAAATGGCGCTTATAAATCGAGAAACATTGAATTGCATCCTTCTATTTATCTCTGTTTTATGATAATTCAATCACGACTTTCTAATCAGCGAGTTCATCAGTGACCTTTCTTCTGTTTCTAAATGTTTCCTCACCATCGGTAGCCATCAATTTTTCCATTGATTCAGAGGAGGTGTACGTTTAACCTTAATGTGTGCCAGCCCATTGAAGATGTCATAATTCATAAATCTCCATTAATGACTGGAGTTAATTTTCGTTATCTGAGTAGGTACTTCTCTTCCACTCTCTACCATTCAAGGTTGCCATGAGAAAGCCATCATGGCTCGAAATGTGATGCGTAAATTCATGAAATCAACATTCGTATCTTCCTCAGACTTTGCTCCACTCATATTTCCTTTGAAGCATGTCACACATGCATTAGTTTAACTAAATGAGTTCAAACAATCATGATAAATGTCCGAAATGCCTTAGATATTTAAACATGTACAGGGATAAAAGAAATGGTTGGCAAGTTTACGTTGTGGAAGCTATTTTCCATGAGTAGTAGGAGATCATAAATACAACATTGTCACTGATACCTGTAGTGAAGGCAGAGAGGTCAGTATTGCATCTGAATAATGTTTGCGAAGATATAACGAAAGTTATTTAAGCCTTTCGTGCCAAATGGGGATTATAAATTAATGTATTTTGACATACCCCTGACTTATAATTAAGCATTATTTTCCTTCGTGGGCATGAATTATTTAGTTTCATCTACCGGGTGGATGCAGAACGTTCACATTCCACTAGTAGCATTGTTTTCCCTAATACTAGAGGCAAAATGTTTTACAAATGTGATATATTACAAAGTACACGTTGACAAATGTCACTCAGGTTTATATCCGGGTTAGTGGCTCCATGTCCGATGTTTCAATAGAGGAGTGAGGTGTTATCCAGTGTTGTGAATTCCGTTAACATTACGAGACGGGAAGGTCTGAAGTTCTTCATTGCGTGGCACAAGTTCCTTGAATAAATGCCCCCCTGATGTGCACCCTGGAGTTTCCTAGCTAGATACTTCGTAAACGTAAATGTAGAATTAGAAGACGTAAGGAAAAAGTACGGATTGCAATGGGAATCGCAGAAGATTGGAAGAGTCGGAGACAGGGATGGGAGTTCACGATCACGGTCAAATGCGAGAGGGAAGAGGAGTGGTTGGCGGGGGTTGAGGCGGAGAAGGCGCCCCCGGTCGGGGCCCGAAAAAAGGTGTCGAGGTGCGGTGGAAGGCGACCTCGGGAGGTGGCCGACCGATCGCCGGCGAATCCCCACGTCGTGGCGGGACGGACGGAGAGCGGGTGAGGTCGAGACCTCGGGGAAAGGAAGAGTTGACAGGCGCGAGGCGCAGATGAGGCCGTCGAGATAAAGGAGAGCGGCCACTGAGGCGGTTGGGCCACGTGAAATCGTACAGTGAACCTCCTATCTCTCCTCGTCCTAACCGGCCCATTGCCCTGGACGACGGCGAGTGGTCTCCAGACAAGCTGGTTCCTCCAGCAGATCACTGATGCGAAACAAATCCCGAAATTCTATACATATCCCTTGTCAGGGCTTTCACTTGATATACCTATCATCTGTATCTATCAAGATTTTTCAAATATTGTAATTTTCGTACACTGAAAATGTTCGTAGTTATTGCTAGAAAAATTAAGTTTCTAAGGTTTTTAGGCCATTAAAGTTGACACAGTCATAAGGGTCTATTCGCGTTTACTGGATTTCCACTTATGTTTTTTTTTCTGTTTTTGAGCATCGATAAACTACAACGAGAATATGAACAATGGCATGCACATTAAAGAATCTCCAAAATACCGGCGGGAAGTGTGCGAATACACAAAAATATGATATGTAGCGTATTTATAAAATAAAAATGTATACCAGCTTTTCGGAGTAGAATTAAGCCTCATCGGTAAAAGGTATTAATACTTACCAACTATAATCTCAGCAACTTTAACTTACATCACTGCTAATTTCGGCAACAATACCTCGGTTATTCATATTTTAGTACGCATGTAGCTTCCATTAGAGGCAATTGAAAAACGCAAAGCTTAGTGGTGAGTGGGCGAGGACTCATCCTACCCGGACACCACATTCTGGCTTCATTGTCATCTGTATGATAGCGTGCGTATGACCCCTCTTGTCTCTAGTAGTGTTGGGTTTTAGGTCCTCCAACGGTTGAAGTTATGTTGCACCGTCTAACATAATATTTTATCTCCATGAAAAACAAATATTCATGCCCTGAACGGGATTCGAACCAACCCTGGATTGCCAGGAGTACGGGCTATCCATTTTGTTGCGACGGTAGGCTACAATTTCTTCCAACCACTTTGGGTTAGAGGTATTCATGACAGTACTCAAGGCATCGTGCTCAACCTGATTCCCTCATCCAGGACACGCCCGCCGCCCTCCAGAAATAGGACGCGATTTTTTAAACCTCCGATAGACACGACCCTATTCCTGAGCTACCGTGTCCTCCAGGACTGAAACAGGACTACAAGGCGAAGCATTGGGTAGGGGCATACGTCATGCCCTTTGCTCTTCACGGGAATGAAAAACGACTCCCGAGATGACTCGAATCGTCCGTCATCTTCCCCGCACGCAGCGTGAGTCCCCTTGCTTCTCGGGACTTCCTCAACCCCTCAACTCAGGGGGCAAGCTTAGGGGAGGATTCCTGGCCCCAATGACCCGAACTGAGGTCACTCTGCTGCAGAAATGGCTCGCAGAGCCAAAGATTCACTATACTGTCCTTGTAAAATGGAGGATAGCATGATTTAGGAGTGTACAAGTGGGATAGAGAAGGTAAATGCTTGGAAATTCCCAATAAAAATACCATAATGATCAAATATCACTTAGACACTCATTTTAATACCCAATGTATCATTGCAGCCATCACACAGGGTGTCTACCAGAGAGTCATTCATCACAAAACATATCCTAATAAATATGTTATAAGAAATTACTCGATATATTTCTATCCATGGAGCATGTTGTGACAAGTGTCCCGATGCTTCTTGTCATTGCTTTTGCCTAACGACCTTCACTCTATCTCTCTGTTACTAGGAGATAACCTAAAATACTCCAATAGATATGTCAATCACTCCGTGTACTACACTCCATATGTAATCTCATTGCTCACCTATTCCACCATCTCAGCACGTTTTTTCATCTCTCTTTCGCACTTGCGTAATGTCACGTTTAGTATTCATCCTAAAAACACCCCCAAAGGGGCCAATTTGGTCACCACTTCATCCTTTCATCGTGTAACTACATTATATTCATAACGATACCTCGTTCATGCGGTTAAGATGTGCCTAAAAGAAAATATTTATGAAAATATGAAAAGGTTACTTATTAAAAGAATTTAGTAGAGAGCTACGTCACACAAACCTAAGATTGATTATTGGTGATGGTGATTCATAACGCAACACGTGTAACAATCGAGGACAAAGTGGGCACTGGAGTAGCACCACGAATTACGGTTACTGCTGGGGATATTAATGAACGAATTGAATAACTAGCTACACCGTACCCTGCAAACCACAGCAAATAGACCGGTAGGCAGGGAGAGGGTTTGAGAAGCAGTCTCTAATCGTGTTTAATGATGTGTGCAAGTAGTGCGTGCATTTGAATGTTTATATGAAAGGAAGGCTTATAAGGGTAACGCTCTTGATATCGCTATTGTCACGAATTTGGCGAGGCGAATAAATATGTTAAATAAATTTCACCTGCCAACATTTAGTCTTCACCACCAATCGACAGAAAACTCCGTAGGTTCTTGGGAACACATATTAATGGAGAATGTATGAACTATGGGAGCGTTTTTGGACCAATATTTTGGGCAGCTGTGGAATGAATAAACCTTTCCGAGCCTTGTTTCGCGTGTTTGAGAGGACAGTGATCCCTGCATGGAACACGAAACACTTAGTCCTCCTCCCCCGCACAGCCAACCCTTGCCCCATCTCCCCCACCCCAAACGCATACTTACCTCCACACGGGGGAAGGAGAGAGGGTGAAGCCTCACACTGCCTCTCTTCTCTCCTCCCCAACGTGCACACGCCGCTTGTCCACGTCTCCTCAGATCCCTTTCGCCTTGTCCCACCCGACGCCGCTTTCGCTCCCCCGACTGACTAATAAGCGCGATCCTTCAATGTCTCCCCTCCAACCCGCCAAGACGCGACCGACGCGTCTCCCGGCCCCACTCAACACGTGGCCCCCTCCTACCTTGGTTTCACAGACTTACCCCATTTGATTTACGAATGCTTCCTTGCGCTGCTCCACACTACCACTCCCCCCCATCCCTCTAAAAAGTACGTACATGCTCCTCTCCACACAAACCTCCCTGTCGCGTATTCCTTTCTGGATTGTCCACTAGAACCTCTACTTTTAACCCATCGCCCAACTTCATCGCGTTCTACCTTCGGTTTCCTAACTTCGGTCATCCTAAACCATTGACTATCCATTCGTCGATTTTTAAGCTTAACCAAAATTCGAGAGTCGCACAGCAAACTAAATAATCGTCGGGTACGATAAAGGTTGGTGTGTGCTAAGTTCACCAAGACTAAGCCCTATGATATGTGAATTCCAGACATTGTCTCCCACTCGTGCATTTTTTCTGAATCATTCGGATGGTTTCAAGAAAAGAGGATCCGAGGAACCTATTTTTTAATACCATCTCCCAACTTCTTAGCGTCATATCATCGATTGCCTTCATTACTGCAAAAAGGATAAAGAAAATTACCTTTTTTGGATTTGGATAGACGAAAAAGGTAATTTAAGGTAACGAGACGAAAAAGAGCTCTCTCTTACCTAATTTGAACCCCAGACCTTCAATCAAAAACCTGCCGTACTCTCCCTACTCACTTATATTTTTAAGAAATGTGTACGAGAATGTACCACCAGGGGTGATTGGAAAAAATTGTGGAAGTCACATAGCTTTAAATCATTTTGATTATTTTTATTCACAACTCAGCATAACTTGGAAATTTCCTTTCCTTGTGTCGTATGGTTTCCCAATAGGATCAAGAAAATAACCTTGTTTGGGTTTGGCTAGACGAATTTTAAGAGCTCTCTTCTCGAAAATGAACATATGAACATATAAAAATGAACATATCTCGAATAAAAATATTTATATTTTATATGATGTAAACCTCCATGTTTATATGAGTGTAAACATATACCACTGTATGTAAAATCGAAGTTTCTCAAAAAGACTCATGGGCAGGTACCTACCTTCTGAAATTTGCCGAGACTTTAAAGGGGCTGACTCAATTCCCAGAGTAGTTTTGGGCATACCTACTTGCTAATTTCAAAGCTTAAATGCTTAGTATCACTTGAATTCTATAAATACAGCAACTGACGGAAGATACGCACGTATGGAGTACTACACTAGAATGTCAGTGAAAAAGTTACGTAGGGATTGTTTTAATAATAAAAAATATTTTCCACTGCCAGGATTCGAACCCAAGCCCTTATGGTGTGAGGCCATTTCTCCAATCATAATCCGCCGCGATGGTATGATCAAGCAAAGAGTGCAACAATTAATTCCTTCTACCAAATATTTTCATGAACATTTTACCGTTCCGATTAACAGATATCAAAAAAATGACTTCATACTTATTTTGTACGAAAAATATTCATAGGTGTAAATTCTACCAGTAAGGGAAGGATACTTCTATTTCTTTAATTTTTTGCAGGAATTGATATAGTTTCCTTTGTCTACTACTGCCATCTAATGAAAAATAATAAGAAAAGTTCAGATTCAGTTAAAGCGACTAACGTTGGAAAATCATGGGCGGGTATCTTCTTCAAGAAACTCTAGCACAGGCGTAGAAGGCGATTTCAATTTCACAAACGCATCCCTGCGATAGGATCGCTGAGCTATATCGATCGCTATCCCGGCGATGACGTTGGACGGTCGGGCGTCTCTTCCATCGGATCGTACCGTTCGACCGCTTGCATGGCAACATCATTGAAAGGTCAGGCAATCGCTCCCACAAAAACGTGGATTGGGGGCTCAGGGGTTGAAGTTGGATAGATCCTTATGATCGTATTGATGAGCGATATCGATCACTATCCCACATTGTCGTTGGATCACCGACGGGCTCTCACATCGATGAAAATCTGGAGCAAATGGGATCCAATGGGATGGTCCATACGATCGGGTTATTGAGTTTTATCGATCGTTAACCCAGAGATGGCGTAAGGCAGTCAGTGAGCTCCCGAAACTATGCGGATCTGAGTTGGAGGGGACAGATCGGATAGACCTTTTCGATCGGATCGTTGAGATACATAGATCGCTACCCCGGCGATGGAGTTGAACCGTCGATAGGGCTGTTGAACGATGTGGATCGGGGCGGAGGGGGCAGAGGATTCGGAGTTGGAGGGCGAAGAACACAAACCTGCCCACCCATCGCCAACACCCCCCAATCCGGGGCGGCCCCCAATCGGGGCTAACGACGCGTCGGAGGCGTCACCACCCCCGCCCCCCTCCGCACAGGGATAGGAGCGGGGAAAGGAGGGCGATGCAATTTTTCCCACGCAGGGACCGACCCTTCCCAGTCCGGGAATGCATTGCTCTACCCCTCCCCACTCTATCCACCCCCACCGCCCTCCCCCGTCCTCTCACGGCGGGCCCATTGAGGGCGGCTGGGAAGGGCCCCCAGAAGAGGGGCAGGCACGCACGGCTTTCGCCCGGGGCGCCCCCGGCTTAATGATCGGTGGGGGAGATGAGATGAGGTGGGTGTGAGAGAAAATGCTTGGGAAGGAGTCTGTGCAAGGCTTTCCGAAGTGACCACCCCCCCCCCCCTCCCCCCCCTACTCCTTATGCCGCGTCCAGCCTGTCGAGTCCCACCTCGGGAACCTTACCGTCCAATCCTTTTCCACAACCCCGCTCCGGCCGACGAGAAGACGGTGGAGTTTATAAGGAAGGAGGCGGCTCTTGATTTGCGAGTTTTTCCTCCTCCTCTTAGAAGGCGTCCGGAGCGAAAGAAGTGGAAAACGCTTTTGCAAAACCAATCGCCGCGGAAAATAGTTAATTATCTCCGAGGATTTCCGCAGAGATGCGAGGCGCAGGTTTCTGAAAGGGTCGCTCTCTCACACTTCTGCGCTCTTGAGAGAGTGAAATGCTATTTTTATTTGGCACCTTTTCTGGAAATCCAATTAGTCTCACGACACTGCGAGGGCACGAATGGTAGGGGGAAAATTTCTTCCAGTTGAGAAAAGGATTTTGTCAAATATATCCTAGAATAGTTGATGGCCAGTATGAATTCCTCAACGGATTTTAATACTACGCCGGAATTGATGTTTTCATCATCTACATCCACACCAGTAGGTGCGCAAATTCATAAGCTCAGCAGCCTCTGCTTTTGGGCGTTATGGGATTTTCAATTAAAAACGTATCCAGCATCATCTATATACGCATCTTAGCCTGAGCAAGTACTGTAGTCTTTGGTGCTAGGTGCTCCAACGGCTGAGAAAATATCGTACCATTCATATCCAATATTCGAGTCTGCGATCTTTTGATTGCCACGTCAGTGCATTACGGACCTGGCTGCCATTGAAGGCAGGAATATATTTATATGTAAGACAAAAGATAACGCAAGATTGAAGAACCTACTTTATCACTACCTTCCCTTGACAACCAAATGGTTTTGTGTTAAAGCATCTTTAAATTACAAAATATTTTACATTTCAGTGAGGTTCTTGATCAATGTATAGAGTTTAATATTTCAGAGTATTCACTCGTACGTCTAAAATTCATTTTTTAAAGACTTATTGCAGTGCCTAATGCCAATACACCTATTATTCTTGTAGTTAGCATTTACTTCGATTAATACGGTTTTGTGTTCAGTAGCGCATAGCAGGTTTCACCATTGCATTGAAAAAACCTAAATATTGCCAATTTTGACCGAAATAAAACGGTAATGACGACAGAGGAGGGAGAGGAACGCGTGAAGTATGAGCACTTTGGAATGACCCTCACAGGGCAGGAAAGATTTAACCCGCGGTGAGGATTCATTCGATTAACTCCCCTTAAGTTTTCGCACAAAGCTTCGCATGACGGTTCCGTCACACTAGACCCCTTATTGATGGCACGGCGTGAAATAGAAACGTTCCGAGCAGGAAAGAAAACCTTTATCCCGACCAAGAAATTTATCGCGGGGAGTTAGTCAAGCATGACAACCGAGACCCCCAGTCACCTCTCGCCCGCGGCGGCAAATAAGCACACCCCTTCCCCTATTGCCCCGAGCTAATGACGACATCTGTCACTCCTCACCCACGGCCGGCCGGAGCGGGTTTTTTTTTCACGGGGCCGCGTCCACAAACACCGCGCGGCAGAGCGGTGTGTGATTTCTGCGCAAGAATCCCGCGCGCCGCGCGTCCTCCAATGTTTGTCGCAAACACTTGAGGGATGCTGGCGCGTGTTTGCCTTCGTCGCGTCCCGTGCCGCGTCGCGTCGCGCGTTTGTCACCGCGGGAGTAGTCCTTCAAAGGCGTGCCGCCCGACGCCGACGCCTTGTTCCACTGCCGCGGAGGACTTATTTCCTTGGGCGAGATATGAAAAGAAAGCTGCCTTCCAGAAAAACGGTCTTCCCGTGAAAGAATCCTGTAGAAATATTGATTCGCGCCGGGAGGGAGGAGGGGAACTTCAAAAAACCACGTGCTCACACAAGCATAAGCCGTCTTGTTTGTACCCGCGGATGCTTTTTTTTGTGTATTCATCCCCATGTTTGATCCGGAGAGCGAGCAGGTGGGCGAAAGGTATTCAAATTCTCCCCAACATTTCCTGTCATAGGATGAGACTGGCTACTACAGGCAACAGCAAGGGAGTAGGGGGGCACCCCTGATGGAGTAAAAGTTATTCCCAAGGTGACTAACGAAATTCGAGGAACAGAAAAAGCGACAGATGTGTCACACGCGACTGGCCTCATTCACGTTCCTATATGTAGGTGAAAATTCATAAGTTGGCAGGAAACGTGAGTGGCAGTCGGCGTACTGCTGTGCCTGTCCCTTTATGAACGAATTTCAGTCTCTAATAAAATCTTGGAAAAAAAGGTACTTACTTTCTCAACACTACATTCAAGAACGACATTTTCACTGATAGTTCTGAATGTTTACAAAAAAGTTTAAATAATCTGGGGACCCATGTCCCATCATGGGGACATATGTTACTTTATTGACCAGGTTATACAACTCTGCCACATGCAAACATACATAATGATGCCATAAAGTACCTACACAAAAACAGGGCATTCAGGGAACCAGATAACTTTCTTACCGTGTCAAGGAAATAAAATTAATTACGCATATGATAAACCCTAAATAGAACCTCGTATTTGATAATATTAATAATTAATTGACTTAAAGAAACATGAAGGCAATATAGGAACTCATACCAACCAATGCATAATATAATCCATTACCCTAAAGATGTTATTTAAATCGACGGATTAACTGTTTTTATTTTACTTTCATGCAGACACAGTCCCCTAAAGTCAAATGAATATTATAGTTACACCTAAGCAATTTTTGAGGAAATACCTAATATCCCTCTCTTCCAATTGATTTTGACATATTTTCGGTTTCCTAATTAAGGCTTAATATCCACTTTTATAAGTGCCATGACATGACTCGGGTATGGCTTCGAGAGAAAAACCTCTCAACACAAGGCCGTCATTTTTGAAGTAATCATACCAAGACTTCGTGAGAATAATGAGAACAGGAGTACGAATAAATTAAAGGATATACAGCGCCTTACAACATTAATGCACAATTCGAACGGCAGAGCAGCCATATAATACTATTGGTCATTAAAAGATAGAAAATAGAGATGAAGTTCTGCATTCCGCTTAAAAGCCGAATTTCATTAAGCGCTTCACCAGTGAATCTGCTGTCTTCGAACTACTCAATTTTTATAGTTGACAGCCAGTAGTATTTCTAAAAGACACTTCCGTACATACCTAGTCAACGACTTTTTGAAGGATAGGTACTAGAAACACACTCCGATCCAGTACTAGGTATATTTCAAAGCCAATAATTGTATATTCTCACCTAATTACTAACGTATGTCGGCTGCAAAACTCTATTCAACTTAAAACTGAACGAATTATAAGAGCGATGGTAGATAGACATCGTCTAGTTTTAAAACAATCATCATTACAAAATATGTTCGTAATGTGAACTTAAGAAATCATACGTTAGAAAATTACGGCGGCATTTTAAAATTATCTTATTCGTCGATCATGACTGTCGATAAAATTACCAGTACCATTAAGCAGAATTAAGAAACGTTCAATCGGGTTGATAATCAAACCAAAAATGATTTGTTTCCTGGAACGATATGTGGAACTACATTTAACTAGTCTTATTTACGTATGTCCCTTGCAGCGAGGAGATCTGTTCATTATCTCTGTGAGGCTGAAATCAATCGTTCATTGGGATGAAATGTGAGATTTTATGAAAATGATTCCAAAACTACTATTGGCACGTAGGTATCTATGCAAAGGAAGTCTGTAATAGTTACGAATCGCATGAACAATAAGCTGCAACATGGGTATACGCACACACGCTCCCCGCAGGAAAGTACATGTAGATACTTTTTATTAGAAGTGCCAGTACTTCTCAGTTGAGTGGAAAAATAAGCTAGAGTCAGGTAGACCGTCCGGAGAATCAGTCGTAGGTACGCTATTAAGCTCAAGGAAAAAAAGTTCTCGAGTCTCTCCCAATAAGTGGAACATGATCAGGTCGATTGCGGGGGCGAAGCCGTATGAGAATTCCCCGGACAATCCCACCCGCTCTCGCCGCCACGGAAGCCAGCCTCCCTCCCCGCTGCGGCTGTTGTGGGGGGAACATTTTGTTTCCCACCCCGCCACCCGATTCGCTACCGGCTTTACGTCTTCTCCCCCGCCCAAGCCGCAGCGCTTTTTTTCCCCTCGTCGCCTTCTGCCTCTCTCTCTCCCCCTACGCCACACCGTCATCTGCTAAGCCACCCCACCACCACCTGCGGCCGACCAATGAGCTGCTACCGGTCTTGCGCCTCGGCTACCGTTCCCCACCACCTATATATATATTTTATCTTTTTTTTCCCCCTCCACCAGCTCCAAGTTGAGCTCTGCGGTTGGTCGGTAGTAGCTACCTTTCTCACACCCTTCTCCTTGTACTCTCTCTCTCCCTCTCAAACCCCCTGATTCCCCGCAGAGTGGGATGGGTGTGAAGCCGCGAGGGTGCGTTGATGTGGGCGTGGGAAGGGGTTGATGAACCGATCTCAACCCCGTTCACTCCTCCCCCCTCGCATGCTGAAGTGGGGAGACAGGGTGGCTGGGATTGGGTTTCAAAAGCAGGCGGGCAAACAAAGGGGAAGCCACGGCTACCGTTCGCAGGCTCACCCCCCTCCAATCCCGTTCCTCTATCTTTCCTCCACCCTCCCCGAAGCCGCGGCTACCGTATTGTGTGATTGGCTCCCGGTATTCCGCTGGACCATCCCCTCCGTTCCCACGGGCAGAACGCGAAACGCTACCGCCTTCTCCTATATGCCGTCCTATTCCCTCTTTCCTATCGGCCAAGAATTCTTGATTGATAGGTATCAATACTGACTGCATCGATCTCCTTCAGAAACACAAAGCACATCACTTTAGTAACAAGTTGGATGTCGAATGGAATGGAAGCAATGCGAATCATGACTGTATAATGAGGGTTTAAAAAAGGTTTGTATGATAGGAATTGTAACTAGTGTCGGTAAACCGTTAGCTTTACACACGGTAGGCAGGCAAAAATACAAATTTATGATAGAAGGTACGAAAACCATAGGCTAATTTTACTTTACAGTTTCAAGCAAAGACAATAGCACCAGCTAATACCAGGATAAAGAATACAAACACAATGCAGCGTGTATGAGGTAATGGAGACATGTGTGATGTAAAAGTACGGGAGATAAGGAGCGATTCGTGAGCACCAGAATATCAAATGGGTACTCTATCGATAAACAAGTGTATTATAACACAGTGCATTGATATTCACATTTGTCTTATTCACGGTTGATGGATCTAGTGATAATTCCTAAGATCGGGCTGACTAACGAGGATGACTCCACGTAAGTACAGAGTATAATACGGTACCTATACAGCTATATTTGATCAGTTTTCCCAATGAGACCTCTCTAAGAGGCCGAGGCTTGCGTTCGTAGTCTAACCTAAATGAAGCCACGTGAGCAGGATTGAAATGAACTCCTGAAAAAAGAAACGATTCAAGGCGCTGCAATTCGTAAAAAGCAGCTCAACTCCACCCAAAATGTTTTCTGCGGCAGAAAGAGTTTTGTATGCGATAAAATGTCAGTTAAGTATGTAGGTATATTAGCATTGGCATTTTCTACAATTCCGAACTCTTTCTCAGGGCCTACAGTCAGAAGGATGTTAAGAGAATTTGACGTGAGATAGAGATGACTGGATTTAGTTTTCAAATATTTAAAATTGATAACTCTCTGAATATATTTAAGCAGCTAAAAAGTGTGAAAGGTGCGCATATTTGTTTATTCTAATAGGCTTAAGTTCGATAATGTTGCAAATTTTAAGAGTGACGACCAAAAACCCAGTGATGATAGCAATCTTCTGTTGGTAAATGACACTAATTTCGTAAAAATTATTATCCAATAAAAGGAGAACAAGATGTTACTCTGCATGCAATAGTTAAGACTGGTATCCATAAGTCGCAACTCTTAGTAAATGCCATAACTGTATCTCAATACTAATGTAGTACATTACTCCGACATGGGTGGACATTTTTAACACCTCAACAATGGTGGCAGATGACTCCCAAATTTTAGGAGATATTTTACGGGATTGTTTGGTTCTATAGCAAACGCTAAATATAATTTTACCTACCGACAACGCTGAACAGATTTAGGCGAAGAAGCAGTTTTATTGTGTGTTTGAGGCACAAGGAAATGGTATAAAATTGATTGAAATACTGACGACTAGCGCAGCACGTTTCACTAATAAGCCAGAGGCATCTAGAAATGAACACAAGGTGCTGTGGAGAGTTTGATATAACATTAGATATTTCTCAAACTGTAGCAGATCACAAAACATTGTTATATCCAGTTAAATTGTCCGACAAAAAATATGCGTGACAAATTGCTGAGCTACCTAAGGTCACAATGGATGATTAATATGGAGTAACTAAAACGGATATATTGTACACGAATATTGTGCTATTCGGCATTAAAACTCTTGCCCACAGAACCACTACTGAAGGTGGGCTCAACAATTAGTAAAATACCGTCATCTCGATCATAATTGTTTCCAAGGCGGAAAAAAAAATTAATTGTGATAAAATTTCGGTTAGTATAAACATTCACATTGGCATTCTCTACAAGTTCTAACTCTCTACCAGGGCCTACAATCAGAGGGCACGCAATTACTTGCAAATCATGCTTTCGACAAGTATTGGGGTCGGTTGGACGGTAGAACTGGGCTCGACAATGTCCACGGCCCAAGTTCAAATCTTGGCAATGGCAGAGATAGGTATTTCAATCTTATGCACCCGTCTCCACTACAGTACTCAGTCCGTCAGATGGGACACTAAGCTAAGCTATCATCTTGGCGCTTTTCGTTAAGAGCATGCTAATGCCGACGCCAGGTTTTCTCTCCGCTTTTCTCTCGTTTCCTAAAGGAGTAAAGGAGATTGTACCTGCTATTAGCCACCTATCCTATATGGCGTAAAGTATTACTCATCGCTCACCTTCCCTATACAACTGATAACGACTTACTTCGCCGGAATTAAGAAGAAGAACATGGTTATAGAGAAATCGTGAGATGCTGTGAACAAGATTTTCATTTGGGCGCACCTTGATTGACGCAGAGGCACCTGTCGGGAGCATCTGATTCGCCACGTCTTCCTCCCCCACCCTATCAACGCTCCCGTTCGCGAGCGCTCTCGGCCAATCGCGACGAATGCTGCCACCGTGCTTGCCACCCAATGAGCGGGGCTACCGGTGTTCCGCCTCCTTCCCCTCCTCGGATGCTGAGGGGTCCGCCCAGGTGTTCTCGGGACAATGGAGGCGGTGTGGACCGCGGGTGCTAACCACACCTTGGGAGGGTCTGCTTTGAACTGTGGGCTAGTTCACAGGCTCTTCACTTGAGGGCCCGTGTACGAACCCCGGTGTGGCCGGGTTTTATAGACTAACTCGTCTCAACTCGTACAAAAATCACTTCATGCGCTAAATTCCCCATTTACCCTTAACCACGAAAAGATGTCAATATCACGCAAGGAGATCGGTCTACCGGGAATAAAACCAGAGGACCCGCTTTCGAGTTCCGCTAGAATGCAGGTTTCTCGCCCAAAGAGCCCAGGTAGGAGTCCGTGGCAGATTGTTTATTAAAACTCGGTTCCTACTGCAGTGCGTGATAAGTGCTTCAAGCTCAGCATTTCGTCCATTAAATGGGACGTTTAGCCGTGAATCTCTAGGCGCATTTCATTATTAGGCCGATGCTGGCACCGGGTTTCTCTTCACACTTCTTCATCAATCCCTCAATATTCCTACCTTTTTCTAAATACCAACCTACCCTCCAAAGTGAAATAAACCTTAGCTGTTGGTCGCCTTCACAATTGATTTTTAAAGTCAATATCGACTTTCTCCTATAACTGCCATATTGGTACTGAACCAATTTATATCGGTGTTTTCTGTAGTAATTATATTTCGAAACAGCTTTCAATAACCACATTATGTTCCAAAGCTAAGATCATGTAATATTGTCTTCAGCTTACCCGCAAGACAGGGGAAAGGATGATGTCGGGTATGTAATAATTAAGGAATACCTACCCATGACATCGGTAAACACAATTGCGAATGTAATTGATGAGTATGAACGCACTCAACAATACGAAACAGAAACGATTACAAACTATTAGAGTCGACCTCCTCGACGCATGTCTTCTGTAGGAAACCGCAAGCTGTCAGCTTGACGTGACCGCACTTGGTAAAGCTCTTTGATTACCTTATAGCGACAGCAGAGAAATTACGGTGAAAGCGGAGTCTCATAACAGTGTCATGAGAGAAAGGAGCGACTTCCACGACAGATGAGTAATCACGGCAAAAAAATAAACAAGACGTTCGCACGCTTTCTAATGAACTTATAATCGCAAAAGCGCAGTCACGTCGGTCATAACGGGTAATGACTGCCACAGCATGTTAGGTTTGCTCACCGCGCTGGCTTCTGCTTCATCAATTCGCAAGATGCAAATTTACTGCAGCATAGAATTTTCTAAAAGATAAGAGCTGTCTCAGGATTACAGCTCATTTCTTGCGGGAGTCATGGTGTCAGGGCTTCTTCGCATAAAGATTTCAAATGCTGGTAACCCAGCCAATCATATGGATTTTTAGCGACGATTCAAAAGATATAACAGCGCGCTGTTATAAAAGCATGCTAAAAGCACGCTGCAGCGTGCTTTTATATTTTTGTCATTGAAAGGTAGACACGATATTTAGGTCCATATTGAATTATTTGGACTGAGTTACATCTGCGACTCCCATTCACAATAATAGCGAAAATATTAGGTATGAAATAAGTCTTAGATAATCATCTCTCAATTAACCACTTTGATGCAAATATATTCCCAGTAAAATTTTAAAGGTACCCAATATGAAGAAGAGTCTTTGATTTTTCACAATTTTCCAAGTTTTAACTTTCTAGGAAAATCAAGTCATATTTTAAACACCATATCATCAGTTATTAATCGTAACAGTTGTTTGTTACAATCTCCACTCGATTATTCCATCATCTGACCTCACCAAATTTAAGTAACTGTTGTCTCTCATGCTTTCCACGGCTGCCTTCATATATATCATGCAAGATCTTATAACCGATTAGTTTGTGCCATTTCCTATTCTAAAATATTACATATTTTTCACTACTGCCTTAGATTCGTAACCCTTTTTACCAAGGTTTCTTTCATCATTCTTCTCTGGTACAGTTATATAATATATCCTAATCGGATTCATGGGTGTTTCAGGTTAGTTGAAGATTAAAGTCTAATGTATCATGAGGCATGACTATTCTGACTCGGCACTTTACAAATATTATACATAAGAAAGTGGATAAATTCTATGGTCTTCTGTTAGGTCACGAGGGCGATCAGGCTGATGTTTCACTTGAGCATTGCGCCAGAGCTCAAATGCTTCACCACCCAACGGGAAATGGTTTCCTAATCGCTCCCTCGTGCAACGACAACCGAGCAACTACCCTAACGTTTCATTAGTCACGGAGCAAAGAGGAATCCGAGTGACTTCCTGCAAAGCGACAGAAAAAATCCCTCCTCTAGTAACGCACGTAACGGTGACTATGAACGACATTACCCGTCTCCTTGATCAAGTGGGCAACATTTGAGGCGACGCCAGTCTGTATTAGGTTCGGAAACTCCCTAACCGTCGACCTGGTTATCGCCGGCATAGAGAAGGCCTCGAGCTAGCACAACACGGTACTAGTGTCTACCCAGCTGTACTTGAAGCACGTGTCATGTAGAACAATTTTGAAGTGAGTAGGGAGAGATACTTTCGTCACATCAACGGTGCGCCGCTAACCTTTCCCATGAAACGAACCTGGATTTCAGCTTTTGGTCTATTCTACTGGGGAAGAGTAAATTTGAGTTCCCATTTCTGCGATAGGTAGGCTACTTTTGGTTTGAACCTAGTTACTGAATGATTCATTTTTTAGGTGTGCTCAGTAGTGTTTACCCTTATTTATTTCCAGCAGAAGTATTATAGAGAGTTACAGATTGGCCAAGTGGTGAAATAGAATAGAAGGTTAATGAACAACAACAAGTTTCTCATAATTTAGCTTCGTAAAATTTTAAATATTCGTAAGGCTGATTTCAATTTGTCCAACTTACTATCGTAGACTGGACTATGAGCATAAAATTAGGGAAATTGATTATAGAACTGACAGATTCAAAATGTTCTTCTTTCCTCGTGCCATTAGGGATACGAATAGCTGTAAATATATTCCATTGCATAAATGCAAGAGTATCAATGGTTAGCTAGGCATAGGTAGTTGCTGTTGGTATTAAGTAGGTATCTACTTTAAGCTAACCATACTAACAACATATTATGGCATGCTTGCTGTGGAATTTACCGTTTTTTAAATCGTGAAGCTCGTGTTAGACAAATTTAATTCCTAATCTTTTTTATGTGTGATGTGTAATTCATGTTAGGTGTGACTTCACCCCCTACCACACGCATTTACAGTGTTTTGCAGGATATTAGGTAGATGTAAATATAGGTCTCCTGTCTCCCTATGGAAGTGTAAGCTCCTAAATTCACTTGCTTCTGCTTTCCACAAATTTTACTCTAATGCTTTTTTAAACACGCAGAAAACATAGGATATTCTAACGAAAAACAATTGTAATTCGCTTACCCATCGAGTAAACTCACAGTAAGCCTTTCGATTTACTTCTTCTCACTGTATTAGAGACAAGCGTTTCAAAAACCAAAGATGGATGGATTTAGTGCCGTTTATAATTAATCAGTTTTAAAGAAATCTCACAAGATCGGCAGTTTAATTTGGTTATGCACCCGGGAACATCAAATTTAGAGCATAATAATCACTTTCCATTAATTTTTCTCCCACCAAATGCTGAAGTTTTGTATAAGATGGGTTCTCCATTAAATATAAAGCGTTAATTATCCACTAATAACATATTTTTCAGGGAACTAGAGTTACAAACGAGTCCTCAGCATTATAGATATTTACGCGCGTGTCAAAAACACCTCGGCCCATGCATTTCCCATCAACAGACAACATTTCCAACATTATGCAATTAATCATGACATTATACGTCTTTATCTACTCGGGATATGGTCGTCTTAACTTTGGTATGGCAATGGCTAATTGCTCAAATATTTCTCCTTAAACTGGCTATTGAGAATACCAAGAGCTGTGTTGCCAGTAATTCTTAAAGACCGCCCGCAAATATCTCGGCGTGATACCTATGAATCCACTACAGCCAGCGCTACTCCAAACGTGCCTCCGCTCTTTCTCCGGCCGCTGGCCACCTGGCCTTTCGGTGGACCAAATGGAGCGGCTGAAGCCACGGGTAAGGCCGGGGGGGCGGCATCCAGAGTGCAGAAGGGCCTGTTCACCAGCGGCATTCGACCCTGCACAGTCTTCAGTGCGGACAGCGTCCTTCATCGCGAGTTAATCACGCCACAATTCACAACCATGTCCCTGTTTCGACCCGAACGACGCGGATGAGTCCCCCTCGCCTCGATTGTCGATGCGCCACATTTCCTTTGACGCCGAACCGCGTCCCCGGCGGTGCATGGCCGGCGGAGCGGCTGGCGCTCCCGGCGCGGAAGGCAGTCGTGAAAAACCTCGCGCTTCCTCGGTCCGTCGGGCATCCGAACGATGATTAAACGGGAAGAATAACGTGAGCATACAGCAGGAGTGCCTTCTGCTCATCGGCGGCAACCGCTTTCCCCCCCGCCGCGATTTTGCTAAACTATCCTCGCATTTACGTTAGTCACTCAATCTGATGCCTCAACGGTTAACTTGAGTTAACGGTCAACTACCTTGCTTTGCGTACGAGTAATCCATAAACATCGATTTCGAACTGAGTTTCCTTTCAATCAAGAATAAATGTAATATTTTGGGCCCAAATGTTGGGACATAGTGTTTAGGCAGATTTCATGAATTCCGTCAGTTATGCTATAAAATTCATGATGAAATTTACTTTGTGGCACGGTTTTTACTAGAGCCCACTAGCATATCTAATATCTGTTTGCTTTCAAGCTGGACAAGAGCTAAAATATTATTCATAATTCTGCCAAGTTATGAAATTTTAAAATTGACGGGAAATTTAGGTCCAAATACAATGTAGACGCCTGAGGTATTATTTTTATAGATATGGTAATATATATCTCGATTTTCACATTTCGCCTCCAAGTAACCGGATTAAAATAACTAAAAACAGATTTAGGACTTGTTGAATGACAAGCTACTTCGGCACCTCCGCAAACATACATTGTTGAAATGTTGATGGGGCCGATCGAATTCCTCTGGACGCATGAGTACCTACTACATCGAGAGATGACCAGTTTCTCTGGTTTAATGATTTCTCCACGAGCATAAAATGTATGCATTCACTGCAATGATCCTTCAATTTAGGATGTTTTTATAGGCAATTCTCTCTCTCACGATCACATCTTCCAATTGATGACTTAACCGGTATATGTCAAAAATAAATAAATTTCTCCAATATCTGCACTAAATAATAACAAGAATAGATAATTACATATTGGCATCATATTGGCGGGGAAATAAATAGTCAATTATCAACAAAATCTTAACCCAATAAACTATTTCAGTTGTCAATCAAGGTGAATAATGCAAAAAAACTCATGGAATGACTGAAATATGCCATGCATAAGAAATTTGGAGATTATTGTTTGGGCCATGATATATTTTACCCTCGGGTATATAGTTACATGCTGACAAAAAATACTTGTTCCGACTTACACTCTTGAACAGACCCTTGGACACATTAGTAAACATATCAACAAAGTAAATGGTCAGACAAGTGCTAAACAGTGTACAAATATTTATGCGAGATTCGATATCTCTGTCGATAAAGGCAGTACAAGTGTTTAATATGTCCGACTTCAAAAGTGGTCACTCCTGTGACAGGTGACGGTTTGTTTCGTTCTAAGTGACAGTCCGCAACTGAGCAAGCTCTATAATTAATTCATACGGTTAACGGAGGGAGCGGCAAACGATTACCCTGGCATCAACCACAGCAGTCGTGAGACGTTTAATCATACCTCAGTGCTACGAGATCAGACTTTTTCGTCGATTCGTATGGCGGTGCACCTACGTTCAATGAGGATTAATGAAACTCAATGAAATGTTTCTCAACCAGTCAAGTTAAATTAAAGAAGCACACCAATGAAAGCAGACTAAAAATCATCACAAAAATGACTGTTGAGCGATTTATTGCGAGACCGTATGCGACACCACCAACACTTGATTTCATTTGTAAACGGAACACAACATCCCGGTCATATAGAAGGTATCCACGCTTCTGAAGGTAGTATGAGAAGAAATATCACAGTTTTATCACATAAACATGAATTATTTTTAGTTTCTGGGCTAAAACAGCGCAAATATTTTACCAAAAACCCTCTATAGATACCGAATAACGCCTGATATCAGCTCAAGACGCCTATAAAATGTCTTGTTACCGCTGTGTGGGATGCTCAAATTTCTTCAGTTGATTTTTTTTCTACTTAGTATTTGGATATAACGTGTAAGAAGGACCGAAGTTGTTATAAAAGACACAATAGGAGAAATTGGGGTAATATAGCAGCGAAGATGGTATGGGAATAGGTACGTGGTGTGTGAAGCTGAATACTGTCTTGTAAAAGATACATGTTCATCCAAATCTACTTACATGGTAGAACAATAACACCTTATCTCAATAAAAATTTCGCGCCAGTACGCAATACCTATTCGGTTTGAATTAACTAATGAGTGCACTCGAGTGGTAGGAAAATTGCGGAGATAAACAAGAAAATAATATGAATAAGTATTCTGCCGCATAGGAGCATATGCTTCCATGACCTTATGTTCAATTAAACGAAAAATACCGCAGACAGAATATGGATAAAAACATCATAGGGGTTAATACATAATCTAGAAGCGGACTAGCATACAATTACTCATACAATAAAATTTTCAGACCAGGACATATTACTACCAATATTGATTAGATGTAACGATAAGGGGTAGGATGTAGGCGGAGGTAAAGAAGAGTAGGAGTGAGAGTTTTGGTGAGAATTCACCCCCTGCCACACACCTTTATGGTGGCCCTCAGGGTATTATGTAGATGTAGATAGATCACGTAGATGAACATGCACAAATATGAAATTCATAAAATGAGCAAACATTTAGGCTAGTAAGCATAGCATATACAGCTTTCTCAGTTCGCCATTCAGTCGTGTCGTATCATGTGGTTTCCCCCTGTCACTGAAAATATCTGCCGCACGGGACTAGAACGGAGTGTAAGCCCAGTGGCAACCGTATTTTTTTTCCGGGACAACTCGAACCCTGAGGGGACCCCACGCCCTCCTCTCACCCCATCCCAATTTTACTCCTACTTCCCTCTAACCCCTAGCTAACCTATACTTTTCATTCGCATCGCCATAAATATGGAACGCCGACCCCTCTCGGTCCGCCCGGGGCGAGGAAGAGGAAACCGGGGCGAGATGAGGGACAGCTGCACTTTTGTTTTTTGCACGCCCACCTTACCCTCGACTCCCTAACTCCTGAGAACTCGCCTCCGAGCGCCAGAATGGGGTACAGTTAAGTAGGGAATGACACGCCACTCCTCCTCGAAACCTCCCATCTCAACCTGCCGAAAAACCAGGGCGTCGAACCGATATGTTTTGGGTCGAGATTCACCCCCTGGAGCACGAAAACAAAAACATTCATTGTTTGGAATCTGGCTTCAGACCATTTTATCCATTCTACGCAACACTGTGCCTAATTACAAGGATAAATTCTCGGGAAACTGCATCGGCTGCCAGTGCTTGAGTTCTCTACTACTCTACTACACTATTAAAAACCAATCCCTTAATTACTATGTAGATAGTAACAATCTAGTTGCCTGAGACCCTATTGTAGCATGTTTGTATGTCTATAGTGCATGCTTGATGATCTTCACCCCCTACCACAAAATCTTGCGGTGGCTTGCAGGGTATCACGTAGATGTAATGTTGGATTGTTACACATTTTCGCACACAATTCTCCTAGCTGAGCCACTACGATTCATTACAAACGAATGTCGCCCACAGTCAGCAATGAAAATGGATAAAATTTCAACAACACATGGTAGTTCTTCATCGGTTGAAGGTTTGTGTGGTGGATAAAACATAGCCTTCAATTACGAGGTCTCAGTTCCGAATTCCACGAGTGGAAGACTTTCAGAAGCATACTGCTCCTTGTGTCAGTGAGGCGCGGAGGGTAATTCAAGCGCAGAACTCAGTCCGTCGGATGAGGGGTTAAACAGTGATGCCCTTGGCGTCGGATGAGGCGTTAAAAGTGGTCATTAACCTTCAGTAAGAGCAGGCTCATGCTAACGCCGGGTTTCTCTACGCCCATTAGTGGTGTTTTTCAGAATAGGGTAGGCTCCCACGGACTACCTTCAATCATATTTGGCACTGCTGAATATTTATTTCTCTATTAGGAATATTTATTTCCCTTCAGTTCGGCGTATGACTTTTCTCACTTAGAATATCCATAAGGCCATAAATCAAATTTTTCTTCATCTTTTGTCGTTCTAGTTATATATGGTAGCCTAGTTGCATGTCAATAGTGCATCTTTCGTGACATTTATCCCCTGCCACACACTCTGCCGTGGCTAGGAGGGTATTGCGTAGAGATAGATTTTTCGCTAACATTCTCACTTCTATGAGTGATTCAAAATATTACTTTCCCTCAACTACAACCCCGCCAAGGACCTTAAAATTTGTCTTCCTTTCCTTCCATCATATCTTCTCCATTTTTCTCCGTCCTTATAGATTAAACCCTTCCAATATATGTATTCTAATTTTCCTACCGCTATTCGCCATGCAACGCCGGTAAGGGATATTGGAAGGGATTCAATTTACACATACGAAACGAAAGCCTACCATTTTCACCACGCCAGATATACAAAAATGCTTCCACAGACGTTACCTTGAGCGGGAAGATCGTGTTGGGAAGGGTTTAGAGTAATGACCTCTTACCGGAAGGACCTAGGTTCAAAACCCGGCAGTGTACGATACTTTTCATTGTTAAACGGCACTTAAGTGTTTTGTGGAGAGCATCCGAGTACAGTACTCCGTCCGTCGGATGGGACGTTAAGCCGTGGTCTCCTTTGCGCCTTTCGTTTGGGGCAAGCCAATGCCGACGCCGGGTTTCTCTCCACTCTTCATCCATTCCAATCCATTCCTTATACCCTTCCTCCTGTTCTGAAGCGCCTCTTGGTGCAATTTGAAAGCACATTTGGGATGAGTAGAGGCTGGAGGGTAATGACGCTCGTCGGAGTGTACCTTGCCGAATTGCACGGGGCCACATCCGCTCGTCTAGGGGGAGCGCGTCTGGACCGGCGGGCGAAGAGGTTGCGGCAGCGGAGGAGAGGTTAGGAAGAGGGGGTGGACTGGTAGTGAAGGACAAAGGGCAGCCAGGAAAGGAGGGATGAGGGAGAACGGGGGAGTATTGGAAAGTTCGCAGACTGTTTACAGCCTTGGGAGTCTGCGATGGAGAGAGAGGTTGGGGTATGAAGCTGGCTACCTCGTGGTTGGTAGGAGGTAACATGGTGGACGCCACCGGGGAGGGAGAGGGACAACAGAAGGACTTCGGGTCACGTGGAGGAGCAGCCGTTGAATGAGAAATGACCTTTGGTACGCGTAGGGGAGGGAAAGAAGAGGAGGCTACAGAGAGGAAACTACTTATGCTGACCAGAGAAGGAGCCACAAAAACCAGAGAGGGTTTTGAAGCCCAGAGTGTATTTTCTTTATCATACAGCCAATTCCTAACTCCCAAAATCACGTTTCAAGTCAAAAGTCAAGGAAAATTGCTATAAGAGTTTTGCAGCATGTTAGTTCCCATATTTCAGGTAGGAAGCTGTACTGCGGGTGAAGTCAGTGTCTTCCCTCGCTTAATGCGCTTTTAAGATTGAAATTGATAGTATAGTCATGGACAAGATGATGTGTAGGTAAAGTATGCCTAATGTGGAGTAACCTCCTACCATAACCCACTTAGGATCCTTGAGGGTACAATGTAGAAGTAGGAGGAGACAGATCTTTAAAACGGATTTATATCAGTAAATATTTTAAACGATCTCTCTCCCCATTTCCTCCAAATGGGTGGCACATTACATATCTGACGGGTGGTAATAACTGTCCCTACTATTAGGCGGGCTGGAATCCCTGGAGATAGAACAGTGTTTTCTAATAGGATACCTTATGAATATCATTTCAAGCTCAGTACGCTACCTTTCCCTAACAAAATACTAATGCCGAATATGGATTTCTATTCGCCCTTCCTGCTATTACCTTCTAACCCCATCATAATATCTGTCCTCCTGGTCCCAAACACCTTTATAGAGGAGCATACAAAGGCCCCTAATGGGTAAAAAGAACAAATTATGGCGGTAAGGTTATATCGTAATTATTTTCATTATTAATTAATATAACTAATATTAATTCAGGGTTGAACAAAACCCGCTGCGAATTTATGATTAAATATAATTCATAATTCTACCAGGTAAATTTAAATGGTACTGCTTCGTGACGAAAAACTATAGGAGTTTAAACTAAAAAGAAAAGAGAGCGATATTGCGGCATTTTATGTGAATATATATCCAATAGTAGGTTTCAAAGATACAAATTTCTTTGTTCGATCTCATGCGATTTAGTTCTCAGCTATGCCGGTAAGGTTTGAGGTAATTTATGGAACCAACATGAGATCTTCCATAAACTTCAAATACACATTGGTTGTCATTTTATTGGGAAAAAAACAAATAAGTAGTAATAAACATATGCTAAAATGATGAAATAAAGTAATCGCCTTGACACATTCAGATTTTGATTTTCAAGACGGAAGAGCTTAGGACATTGGATTTTGCAATCGGAATCAACCTCACCCTCCCATGGCACGAAGTAAGTAGGTAAATCTAAAACTGCTAATAATGATGGCACTTCCTTCCCGGCGACCTTTCATGCAAGTTTCCTCAGAATTCGAAACGGGTTCCTCATATGTTCACCCCCGAGAGCACATTTAATTTGGGAGAAAGAGAAAACTACTCAGGTGACTCAGAAGGAATTCTACCTCCGAAGGTCTTACATCGGAAAGCAAAAAGTATTCGTATTTGAGCAGACAGAGCTAATTTTATCACGGTGAAGACGATGGTCAACCTCGGTTTTCAAGCCCTTGGTTAGTGAATACGAATCTATACAAATATTTACCTATTATAAGCAACGCAATTCTCCAAAACTGCAGTTCTAGATGATATGCAGGAGATCCGGTTCAAACTCAAAAGCATGTTCTAACGGCTTAACAATTGCACCGACAGCTTAGTTTAATTTACCCAGGTTATAAACACATGAACCAAGTACGAGCAAAGAAGACGCCTCCGCGGAGTTAAGGAGTTTGTCAGGTTCTCTGCATGTCAGGAAATCTACCTTACACCTTTTTTCACTTTTTGATAATGTCCGTTATACTTTAAATACACAAATTTCGATTTTTTTAATACTAACATCATAAACATAAACAGTCACGAACCCTAAGATTAGTTTCATATACATATCTCCTTTTATAGATTACCCTCTTCATATTGGCATAATTCCTCAATTTCACTTGCATCACTATTTCCAACATTTCCTTCATACGAGACCTTCCCATGCCATTCTCCACATTCACGTTCTCTCGGCGATTATTTTTACTCACTTAACTCTTTCTTTTGCGGTAAACTCTTTCCTAATTTTATAAACTATACTTTCACTCTTTTGTAAGTTCTAATAGTTTAGTAGCCACACCAGCCAGTAATCGCTCAGTAGACATTATATTAATGAAATAACACGTTTACCTTATCAAATAAATGTTATCCAATTTTCTACGCACAAAATGCATGCTTGGTGGTTAAACTTTCCCTGCAACACACTATCAAATTGGCTTGCAGGGTATTCAATAAACGTAGCATGGTAGAGCTCAAATTTTTAGGATTATTTAATACACTTAAGTATAAGAATGAAACCAACCTCGAGGCAGCAACTTTGGATATGACCCTGGATAATTACAGACGTGGCCTTGGTCATTATTTTTTCGCCACGTACCAAGAGCTAGGGGGTTGGGAATTAAGCCGCAAGGAGCCGTGGAGTGGCATTTCACACTTCGTTAACACGACTCGCAAACTCTCCATACTCCACCTTTCCCATCCACCCAAGTCCTTCTCCCTCGACCAATCAAGGCTGAGGGAAGGCGAGCAAGTTCTCAGCCTATTCCTTCCTCCCGGCGTTTTGGGAGTGTGGGAGGGAAAGCACGGAAAAAAAACTTAAAAAAAAAGACTTTTTTGCTTGTGCGAAATACTCGAGGGCGAATCCAAGTAGGAAGCGCTTATCCTCAACCTCCATCTCCTTCCCTTGTTCCTCTTTTTCCCTCTCTCTCTCCCTCTTTCTCTCATCCCCATTTGACCGCTTCCAATTGTGCCCAAGAGAAGGGGGTGTTCACACCGAAAACGACCGAGCGAACCAATTACCCACTTCACGATCGGGAGGGATGGATCCCCTTCCCTTTTCCCATTCACGCCCGCCCGACTAGCCTCCGGGTCCGCTTTTGGAATTCGTTTTCCGAAGCACCGCTTCCCAGGATTCCCGCTGAATGCTTGGGCAGTGGGAAAGAGCTCCATTGTAGATGCTCCACGAGGAAGCCCACATTTAAATCTACATCTACGCTATGCCCTGCAAACCAGAACAAAAGGTGCCTGGCAGAGATAGAGTCATCAGCAAGAATTCACAGAGTGCCATGTATGTACGCATTAATTTTTCCACTCTTTAGAACACAAATTATTGTAAGATTCTCAATTAAGATACATAAAAACAACAAGGACCATGCGTAATGAACTCAATGAAACAAAAAAAATATACACGCACGAAATATATTCCCGACATTTCGGTGGCCGTTTTCTTCTCAATAGTGACACAAAAAAAGTGTAGGTATTTTCAGAAAACACAAGAAGGACACTTCCGCGTATAAATGAACTGCTTAGATAGGAGTCCAAGCTCAACTCGTGCAGTTATATTATGATAGCGCTACTTTAAAATGAACGATTGGCTATCATTTCAATATCTGTTACATTATGAAATCAATTTTAGTATTTCAAATGGCATCTGATATGACATCGGCAACCGATCTATTTTGTATTTTCAGTTTAAATTGTAACCTAGGTCACGTGGCATTTCACATTTGATGTTTTCCCAGGAAGCTAGTAACATTGCTATCATCCACATTTATAATAGGCTTTGCAAGACATGGCCAGGTGAGTGACAGGGGATGGCTCCACTTCAGACATACATAACGGACGAGTAAATAATCAATACTGCGAAGGATGAACTAAAAGATTCACTGTTCACAGCTTCTTTACCCAGAGAATATCGCAACTCAACGTCTCACCTACAACAAACATGAAAATAAACGTTTACATGAGAAACATCGATATGCACAATCGTAAAGAGTGAGAAAACAATCTTTAAAACGTACAATTACATCCGTTATACAAATACCCTGATTACCCTCTTATATATCGCGTCGTAATAGTCAGATATACGATAATTCACTTAGCTTGGAGAATAGCTTAAAAAAGCTCATGACCCTGATGAAGTATGCTTAATTCACCCTTGTATGCTTTTTCTATACAATATAATATATTGTAAACTCTCATAGTTAGCATCTCATAGTATTTTGCCATGTTTAGGGCAAGCTTGGTGGCATTTCTCTCTCCACCATGCACCACAAAATGTGATAGGCAAGGAACCATATGTATTGCGCTTTGTATGCAAGTAAGCTATTGACTGGTACATCATCACTTGAAACGATCATCATTTGTCCAGCCCATATGCACTCCACAGAATAATGTGCCGCTATTTTTCTGAAACACCCACTACATAGCCCATTGTAAACTAGGATATTCATGGAAAATTTGGCATCAGAGCCTGCATTTTCTTCCCATACGAACGACTCGGTAAGTCATGGGATGCGGACCGATTACGAGACGAGTCTCGGAACATCCGAACTAACTCGAGCGGAGGAGAGATTTGAAGAGGCGGGAACATACTCGAAGAGAGAGAAGGAGAGGAAGGGGGCGTTTCCCTCCGGCTGCCGCTTTGAATGAGAGCCGGCCCGTAAAACAGGTAGCGGGAATCAGTCCCTGGCTACCGTTGGTCCACAAAGCAGCTGCTCCAACCCCTCCTTTATCTACCTTCCTCCCACCTCCCCCCGCAACAGATCAGCAGACGACCCGCCTCCCAACACGTTGGATGCTCCTTAACCGACCGCTCCTCATCAAAAGTATTATGTGCTGCCTTAAGGCAGTTTCTTTGGAGTAAGGACTGAAGCAAGATGGCAATCTACCCAACCTAGTAGACTGGGTTCGAAGCCTGCAATAAATATCATTAGAATCCACGATTGGATGCCGTGGAGAGAACTCCCACAATGCAGCCGTTTGTCCGACGGATGGGAGGTTAAGCCTTTGAACTTTTCGTTCAGATTGGGCGAATGCTGAAGCCGGGTCCCTCTTTAGCATTCTTTCTTACAATTTCACACCTATTCTGTACATATCTTTCACACATGCCTTTGATATCATCATTTGCATCTCGTTGATTATATACGCTTTATTTTCCTCTCGAAAATTTATATTTATATTTTTCTTATTGTAAAACTGTACTTATTCCTTTTTCTCACTATCCTCTTATTTTTACTTTTTTTTGTAATTTTATATCTTTTTAATTTTTGTAATTTTACATATTTATCAAACATTGATAGCAATGTTAACATGCATTATATTTCATCTATTGACGAGTGGCTAGATGGAAGAGGGGACTTTTAGTCTCAATCTCGCCCCAATAAAACGTTCATCTATCGATCTAATCTTCCACCTTTCCTTCTTGTCAAAAGCGGTTTTCAGAGCGAGACAGTCTTGAAACCATACATGAGATGAAGGCAGCTTTACCGTTGGTTCACACTCGCTTTCATTGAGTATCTCCATCTTTCTAGAGATTTGTTTCTGAATATATGAACGATTTAATCTAATAAGAAAACAGCAGGCTTTCTTTCCAGATATTACCAAAGTATTTGCCCGGTAGTCAGGTTACGTGCTGGCCTGGTAACCAAATTGTATGGGCATTAAAAAACAACCAAAGAGATGAAATGATGGAATTTGCTAACGAGTTTACAAAGTATTCAATTAAGAATGGAGCTATTGAAGGACACAGCAATGTTAAAGCACGAGTGAAGCCTTGAATGTTTTCATCATCATCAGTCAACCATCCTGAGATTTGTTTGAAACAGCTTTCCACTCAATTCTCCAACCAACTAATTAATATCTATATATTTACGAATGTATTCTGTTGATTATCATTCATCACTTATGCCATGTATCTCATTGGAGGCCTTCCTGTCATTTTTCTCGTTCACTTCTCCTTCGAAGACTGTCTTCATCAGGTCATCATGTGTCATGATATGGCCGGTTAAGTTGCCCCGTCTTCTTCTTAGGGTTTTCAGAAAACTTCTCTTTACTCCCACTCTTCTGAGGACTTTCTCGTTACTCACTTGGTCGATCCACTTATGTTTATTATATTCTTGCGAGTGTTTCCACCCTTGACTAATCTTCTACTGTCATCGACCCAGCCTCACTGCCATATAGAAACATGCTCCAGATGTAAGTTCTTATGAATTAAGTTCGTAAGTTCCCTTACTTCTTCGCTTGTGTTCAGATCCGTAGTAGATTCTTCTTCTGGTAGAATACCCCCTTCGTCTGGGCTATTCCACGGACTATTTCTTTCTTCCTTCTTTCATCGCTAGTTACCCAGCTTCCCAGATAACCCGTGGAAGAAAATATTAGGATAAATTGGCATTATCAGACGTGTTGCTCTAAGGAGACCAGGAGGTAAAAGCCTGAGATAAATTATGTGGGTCAGAGGCACACGGCAGCGTGACATCATTCTAGAAAACGTGGGGTTGTTGACAAGATTACTAGCATCTCGCCCTTTAAGGCATGACTCGATTAGCCCCGGCAAGTAACGCACTGGTATACACAAATGGATTCCTTGCTGAGAGTATTCCAAATTCCTTATTTCGTCACTTAGATGAAACGTTAAGCTAAGACCCTTTAGCGGCTTTCCATAAAAGGTCAATGTGGACACCGGGTCACCTGTCCTTCTTCTCACTTTTCCCTCACGATCTCATCCTAACGCCTCTTCTTCTGGTCTGAGACCCCTTTAAGAGCGGGACAAATGATAAACCGGAAACACGAAAAATCCCTACAACTACAAGGACGGGAAATTAGTTAGCACTGTTTCACAACGGTTGCAATACAAACAGCTTTTAGTGAAGTGACGCCATCCGTTTACTCAATGATTTTCTTTTCTGCTTCACTTAGAAAGTTCCAGTTGGAAAAAAGGAAAATGAAGCAAATACGGCTGAGTTAATAGGACTAACCGTAGCTCATATGACTCAGGGTAGCTTCTCAAAATCAAATATTCACTGATATCAACCGCCATTCATCCTTAAGTCGAGATAAAATTATGAACCCTTTCCCTCTGACCACTCCGAGAGGCAGTGTCCAACACCTTGAGAGAAAAGAACCGGAAATCTTTCCCCTCCAAGGGGTAAAAGGGTCCGACCAAGCTCGGGAGATTAGTTTGCTCACCAACTCTCGCAAACTAAAAGGGTCGCTCGTTATCTCTTCGGTGTGTAATGTGTGTGTGAGTGTCTGGACGCTCCATCTTGTCCCCTGCTCGGCCGCCAATGAGCCGTCTTCCGGTCGCACGGCGGAAGTGACACACTTCTCGCAGGCCAATGGATCAATATTGTCAGAGAGGGCGTCGTGTACACCGCTCGCCTTTCCATTTTGCCGTGCCGCGTGGTCCTCTTCCACCGCTTCCCACGCCCCGAGTCTTCCGGACCCCGAGGGGGTCTCAATGTGCTCGAGTCAACAACGCATTTGTTTCAGCCCATTGGCCAGGTGCGAGCGTTCAAGCCTCAATGAGACCTCGGCACAGCTACACCATACAGTGGTCTGCGTCAGCAAATTTAGGATTCTTATGCTTATTAGGATTCTTATGATTATTTTCGGATCAAACAGGAGGTGTGCGTTTGAAACCGTCGGGATTATCTCGAATAGGTAACCAAGGTGGTACGATCATGAATGGTTCGCAAATTTGCAGCCTTTGAGTCGCTCAATACCATCTCACTCATTGTTTGCATTTGAGTATTCCTCATCCTGACGCACTCTGAACTTAACTGAAGCTGAAATGCCCTTTGCCCGGCACTAAAATGGGGACCAGTGAGTATGCCACTAAAAAATCCGCCATTCCAGAGAATCGAACTCGGGATAGAATACTGGAAAAATAGTACTCTGACCACCACACAACACTGGTTTTCCACTACTCTCGCAGCCGCACCAACCCAATCCCTGAACACATTAGTGCGTTGTGAAAAACACCAATGTTTTCTCGGTTTAATTCCAAATTTTCGCGGGCATCAGTTTTAATTAACTAATTTCGTTCCGAGTCTCAAAATGAACGCCGTTGCCGATGCCCTGGCTTCCGCCGCGGCCGCTCTCAACGTCCTCCTCGGCGTCTTCGGTCCACGCCCACCGATTCTCCACGCCATACGACGTTTCTTCACTCCGCCCAAACATCTCTTCCACTGTGTTAAACCCCTTCAATTGTCGCCCATTACCTTTCATCTCATTCTCTTCCCATAAAAACTTTCGTCGACCGAAGTTGGTGCTAACTGAGGCTGATGAGGGAGGCGAAAACGAATGAGTGCGATGAAGAAGGCAGAGGAGGAAGAAATTATGGTGAAGGAAGAAAGAAGTGACGAACACCGCACGAGAGATGGAGCGAGAGTATAGCACGAAGGGGATGCATGCAACAGACTACAGTATTTGATATTTATGGAAAGCCTGACGCAGGGTCGCACCGTTGCTATGCTAGAATTGGAAAGCTTTCCAGATTAAAACACCAGAGAGCATAATTACCAACCAAATCCAAGGAGTTGGAGTGTAATTCGGTTATTATGTGCTTAAGTTCCTTAAGTTTACCGCTTGGTTTGCTTATGAGTTTAAATCTTTGGGAAACTCTACGTCCATGCTCGAGACTGAATTCAAATCCGCGATTTTTGGGTTACCAATCCTGCCTGTTATTGACTTTAATACCTCGGCGCCAAATCCATATTCACGGTGGGGATATGAATGTACCATGAGGTACGCATTACATTGTAAACTTGACAGTAGTTTCTTCCACTTTGATAGCAAGACGATATTTCGGTTCAAAAACTATTGCGCTCTCTTACTTTACCCCACGGATTATGGCCACTGATACTGTTTATTGTGGAAGGCCCCCCACAAAATAATATGGGTCTCGAAAAGGCGAAGACCTAATTTTCTTTCCGTTCACGAATCATTCGTAGCTTCATTTTCTCCTCCGCTACTTACTTTCGCGCTGTCTCCCTTCACTTCAACCGAGCCGTAAGAAAGAACGCCCACGAGCTTCGAGATATGAGTCCTCAAACAGAGCGTAAAATATAAAGAGCGAAATGAGTTCGGCGTGAGTGCTCATTTTACGAGTACGGTGTCGTTCCCGGGTCGCTCTGAGGTCCCACGCCCGGCAGACCCCATGGATTCTTTCCCACGAGTGCTGGGATAACTTTTGCCCCGCAGCGACATCGACTCACTTCATCAGTCGCGGACCCACCCGCTAGACTAGACCATCTCTCCAAACACGGCAGTTGGACATTTACATTTATATTATCAACGTCTATATCCACTTCTATACGGTACCTACCATGCAAGCCTTCTGAAGGATATGGGCATGCTCTGAAATTAGAACCTGCATTTCATTTGCATTTCTTAGGTTATTTTAGTTGGTTTACCGGGAGGACCGATAGTTTCTAGTTTTTGAATTGTGTAGTGGACAGTAGTTGCTTACTCATTTTAATTTTTTTTCATTTTTTAGTTTAGACTAGAAAACTGTTATTAACCCTTTCTTAATCATGATATGTATGGTGTTGTTGTGAGTCAGTGGCGCCTCGACTCATGTTTGGTGTGAATTTACCCTCGGCCACACACCTTTGTGTTGGTTTGCAGGGTATTATGTAGACTTAGATGTAAATGCCTATCACCATTTTCAGCAAAGAAAAGTTTGCGGAGTAATCGTATAAATAAGTAAATTTCTTCCACGTCACGACTTCCCAGGTAGATTGTTCGGGCCACTCGACCAATTCAAAAGAATAACCGTGTCTCATAAATTATTTTAGATTTCATTCCTGCAGGTAGCTTTCTTTTCTTATAAGATTAAAGGATTCAGTTTCCTGAAGCTTTCAATCCAATCTTCAATAAAAGTTTCATTCAGCTAATCACTATTTTGATGAAAAATATCACTATGGTTAAGCCTCGAAAATACCTCTTATACTTTTATATGGCCCCTAAATTTTAGTCATGAGACCTGATTAGTTTGCTAACAAGTGATGTTGATGATCATCGAGAACCTGTACCTATTTTTTCATGCTCCAAGGGTGCTTCCCAGGACAAATAAACCTTATTTTATTATTACTATCGTGAATACTAGAGAGACAACTTCCGGAGTTCCCAAGTGTGAATATTTAAGCAAATGGCGAACGAAAACATTTTAAACATACCCCTTTCTACCGCCGCATGAGAACCGTGGTTGAATATTACTATAAAAGGTGGGGATTTTTAATTCAAAGTGCTCATAGTGAGAAAGGAAGAAAACAGCACCTTGATTACAAATGTTAGGATAGCTCTGTTTCTCTGAGATCGCGGAAACTTTGAGGAAACAAAAAGAGAATTCAAGTCCGTTAGAGCTGGAAGCCTTGAAGGTTCGTGAATGTCTACGCTGCAAGGCATCATCGCTTAAGAGACGAGAAAGGGACAACCGCAAGCGATATGCACGCTGTGAGGATGAAATACAGCTTAAAGGCCATCCATGGAGTCACGGAACGAAAGAATAGGAGAACACGGTAAGACGGAAAGTCGCATCAGGCAAATCCAAGGATTGGCAACCGGAAATAACGTCTCAATCTAAAATGGTCGCGGTCCCAATCTTTCACGCCGCGAACGCTAACCGCGGACCCACAAAGCCGGATTTGTTTTTAGTCGATTTCACGGTGGTGAAGTTCCTCGCACGCTTAGGTGGGCGACTTATGCATTAGAACCAGCGCAAGCGCCACTGACTCTATCCCTCATTTCATCCTTCTATGGAACCGTTCACTGGGTACAAACAAGGGTTGCCAACTCCTTAGGAGCTGTTTCCGGGAAGTATCCATTACGTAAGAAAATAATCGTAGGAAATTTAAGAGTCGAGCGTAATTACACTTGCCCCAAAATTTTCTTTCCTCATTGACTGACACTATGAAAATAAAGTTTAACCAAACTGCATCTAGGTCTACTAATTTGTATAGTCTTCAACAACTAAACACATTTCTTTCAAAGGTATGTAACGAATTAGAATCAACTAAGGGATCGATTAAATAGTGGGATGGCCTAGGCACTTTCAATTTCAGATCCAAGTGGCTAAGTCGGGAACATGCTGGCCTGACAACCCGAAGGTCGCAGATTCGAGACCTGCCAGAAGTGGGAGTGGTTCATAATGAAACACAGTTGGAGTTGTGTTCCTTTTAGGATATATTTAGTCGGTACGATATAATATTAGTAGTTGGAGTGTCATGAAACCTAATCTTACAACCACAATGTTGAGAGGATCGTTCAGCACCTCATGAGTATTTATTTATATATCATTGATCCTAAAACAACATATGTGGTCTTTATATCGGGTAACTAATAACAAATACATAAGCACAAAAAACCATGCCACGGGCAGTGAAACACCTCCCCGGGCGGGATTCGAACCCGCTACCCTGGGACTGACAGGCGAGGGATTTACCCCGCCACAACCGGGTTCGGCAAGGTGAGATCCAGGTCCCGTTATACAGTGCATTAATTTCAAGAACACCTTCAAAGTACATAGCGATTTAAAATACAGTCAATGCAAAGATTTTTTGCTCACTGACAGCGAGAGGAAAACACCTCAGTCCGGGAGGAGAGAGATTTTAAAATTCAAAGTTCAATTACAGGAGACTCCAGGGCGATACCGGGAGAGTTGGCCACCCTGCCTGGCACTCCCGGGGAGGAACGCCCCGACCCAGTACTCCCGCGATGGGGCGTAATTTCAATCCCAACCCTCCCCATTTCAGCACCGTCGTTCGCATCGTCGTAAAGTCCGCGAAAGTCCCGCCGGGGAGCGTTGCATCACGGTCGAAGAACGCCATTTGCCTCTCGAAGGGTTCCGGAGAAGGAGACGGAGCTTTGGGAAGTGTTGAGAGAGGGAAAGAGAACGTTGGGTACTGAAGGGTTGAAAAAAAAAGAGGAGTGCTGGCGGATGAGTGGAGGCACGAATGAAGACGAACCGCTGCCATCCATCAGCCACCTAGGGTGGAAACGTTGCATTTCGAGCCGAGAAGTCGTTTCGACCGGCATCTCGTCGAGGGTATTGTTACTGGCGATGTTCTTCTTCCCCATAAGCGCCCTTTGTTCGCGAATTACTTTCCACACCGTCTCTTGGCCTCATGACGGTGACTTAAAATAATTAACCGAGAAGAGACGATGCGGATGCCTCACTCCCTCACTCGCGCTAACAACAGCAAAGAAAACCCTCCGGACATTCTCGAAAGAAACAACGCTAATATTTCAATACATATTTTTTCGTTCGCAGCCATGGTGTCCTTGCTATTGTTATTTGGGGAAGGCGACCCACTATTGAAGGCTTGCGCCAGGGATGATCGGCACCTGGGTACCTTAGTTTTTCAGGGAACGGAGGAAGGGTGAAGAGAAACCAAGAGTCGGCTTCTGCGGGCTCTTAACAAAATGCGCCAAGGGGCTATGGCTTAACGTCCCATCCGACGGACGGGGCACTAGACACGAAATCTTCTCCACAGGGGCATTCTAGTAGGGGTCGATATGCCAAAGAAAAATCCACCTTGGCCGGTGTTCGAATCCGGGATGTATTTGCCGGTGATGAGCCGGGATGAGCCGGTGTTTGTTTCCCCGGATAGGAGGCCAGCATTCTCGCCACCTCACCATTCCGTTCCCCACCATGGTATCGCAGCAAAGCAACATTATCAGCTGATGATTTCGTGGCGCTCGTTTTAATGACCATGATTTCGCTGTTTTTCAGCCCAACCGTGGTCATAAATGTAAAATATTTGTGAAAATTGTAGTGTTGTTACTTTGACAAACGTCATGAGCATGAAAGGCTTCCACAGAGTGAACCCTAGACTGTTTCCGGCGCTTCAAATCGTAATGACCAAATATCACCTAATCATCGCCAATGACATTTCCTTATTGTTAAAATCCACACTTGGAAAACGATACAAAATGCCTCTGGTAGCATTATCTATGTTGTTTCACAAGTGATGGCAACCACTTTATTAATATTTATATTTTTAAACCAATTTTATATTTTAAAGGTCTTGTCTAGCATGGTAGAGTTATGCCAGGAAATTACGTCTGTGACCGATTGAAATGAACTTTGCAAGCATCGCATTTTAGAGCCAAATTCGTCTACCTAACTCATAGTGAAACGATAATCAATCCATGAAATAACGCAGAAACCAAAGTCGCTCTTGAGTAGCAGCATAGCATTACATAGAGCTTTTTAGCCATTCAATTTGCCCCCAAATTCGATCCAGATTCACCATGCTAACTTCAAAACTAAATTTTACATTGAAATTGAATAGCACCAAATGAGTAACGACGACATTTATTAGGAATGCGAACGTAGTAATTAGTCTTTTCTATGTTATATTCGTCAACTACGTTTTACGCAAACGCACGGGACAAAAAGAAGCTGACGGACTAAGAAAGGAAGCGGGTAGAAAAGAGGAAAATACTTGCTCTTAAGTTTTGTGGCATCCGATTAAACATGGCTTATTTGAATATTGTGGGAAACCATATGGTGGTAGATTAATGGGAAGTAGACAGCACAGTATGGCCACGCTATGTTCATTAAGGAGAAATATTATTCTGAGACAACGATTTTGGGGTTAGAGAACAACATTAAGCAGCTCTCGGGGCTGCGGTGTTTTTTGGTCTCATCAATGATGCCTTTCCATCGGATATTTAGAGGAAAAAATGAGAGATGAGTCCTGACAATGTCCACAGAAATATTATCACTATGCAAATGAATCTCGGACTAACCTTAAAAAAAACTCTTGACCATTCATAACACTCAAAATGAATTTTTGCGAGGGGAACGTAAAAATATTATTGTCATCACTCAGAGGTGCTATTAGTGTCAAGGCGCGCCGGGGAAGAATAAATAATGCATTGAGCACCGGGTACGACTCAAATACCCATAATTATGAATGCTCTCAAAATTACAATATATTCGTCGCATATTACTCCGGTCTCACCTCCTTGCAGCGAATCAAAAATAAGGTTTACTCTTAATTTGTAAACCACTTTAGTAGGCAGAATAATTTCTTGGTGTCCCAAGTTGAGGGGAGAAAAATTTTGACTCTTCAATCTCTGAATGCCATCTTGGTTCAAATTTCACTTTCTATCACAAGTACCAAACATGCTAAGGAATTTACATGCGAATCATGTGACGATAAAATAAATATGCGTAGCGTGACGTAAAACTGTCCATAGCATTTTGGAACTTTATATCTACAAGGCAGAATGTCCACAGGGAAAAAAAATCGAGTGACGATTTTACCAAAAAAAATTATTCCATATGTGCTCGGAATCTTGGTATCTCTATTTATAATGATCTATCTTGGGTAGAAAATGTATCTCAAATTTCAAACAGGAATAATTCAATTTCATATCAGTTGAAAATTTGTATAAATTTGCTTTCTGTAGATACTAGAAGGAAACTTGTTTGCTCATTGATCTTTCCTCAACTAGACCACTGCTGTCTTTTCTACTCTTATATCACTGATGAGCTCAACTCAAAACTCCGTCTAAAAATTCATGTGCCAGATACATATTTGACTTCAGAAAATATGAGCATATCAGATCCTTTCTCTATGAACTTGGGTGGCTCCCAGTCACCTTCAGGAGGACATTCATTCTGGAAATGTTTTTGTTCAGGCTATTCCAGAAAAAAGCCAACTTATTTACTAAATATGTTTGCTGAGAGAGCACAAAATGTATGAGCATCCAAAACTAGACGCCATGATCAAAGATATTACCATCCTTCTCATAAAAGCAATGTTTATGGAAAGTTTTTTTGGTTAATTCCATTAAGTTATAGAACTCATTCCCTACGAGTATTAGTTGTATGCGTACCATTACAATGTTTGAAACTAAATTTTATGAATATTTGATGAATAAATCATACCATTAAAAGTCATTCTTTGCCACATAAGCACACAAAACTGTGTGCCTATGCAAAATATGTGTGCCTATGTGCAAAATATACTGGGAACTTCCAATTGTTTTTTTTTTGCTTTGCATGTATTTATTATTATTATTACTATTGTATTATAACGACTGTCATGTTATACGCTATTGTTGCGTTGTTGTAACGACTGTTATATGCTATACTCTGTGATTTTTCTTAGGTGGCCTTGCCACAGAAAAATAAATAAATAAATAGGTATCATTATTATTTTTTTTAATTCGTTTTATTTCTTTTTTCTCCGTGGAAATTCAGCTGCTGTGCATTTCATCGGGTGACTCCACTAAGGGATTCTCGGCTTGTTCGCAACCCTTGAATGACATCTACATCTCAATAAACATCTCTGAACTTATACATGTATTCTTGAGGAAACCCCCAAATTTATGAAAGCCTCGAAGGTCAGTAAGAAAACCTATAGCGTCAATGATATGAGTACAATAGTCGGATTATCTGTGAAAAATTACACACGTGATTCAGAATTTAGGTTTGATAGAGCTTGTTCAACCTTGGACAGTTGGAGCTGACTCAAGCATTTAAGGCATCTGGAAACCTGATTATAATGCTCCATATAGTGAGAACACGCTGTCCTAATCTGTAAGTTTCAGCGAATGCCATGAAAGGAGATAATAAAAACGAGTGACGCATCCTGAAGGGTAAACTTGTCAGATACATAAAAACGTGTATCGGGGACGGCAATCAGTAAATAGGTGAGGTCTCGATCACGTCACGAAATGATGAACAACCCAGTCTTCGCGTTTACCGACACCGCCGTATGGAACAACCGGAGCGGGAGCCCTTGTATCCCTCCCACCCGTTGTAAGTGAAAGAGAATTATTCTAAGAAAACGTAGTATACAGAACGGAAGAAAATGAATCAAATCGGCGAGATGAATTGAGTGATTGATACCCATACTGCAGGTTTAGCCTAAATTTTAACGCAAGCTAAATTTTAAGCTTACCCACTTGAATGAATTGGAAGCTGATTTGTTTACAGATGACGTTAGACATGTATTCAAAACCCAGCGTATTATGCTAGTTTTGACCAATAAACAAGATTAGAGAGATATATTGTCGCACCGATAGGTTCGAAATGTCAATTTTCCCACGTATCCTAAGAGAACACAAGGGGCTGCATAGCAAAGGGGTAGGTAGCTAAAAAATTGTTAGAGTAGTCTGTACTGCATGATGCACGTTTAAGCATTACTAACACACACATGATAGGGAAATATCGATAAATGTATTTAGGAAAATATTTTTCTGGCCAGTAATCAATTCATTACTGTGTATTTGCTAACCAACTAGTTCCACGTGACTCTTATATTTAACATATAACCATGAAGTAGTAGTACTGCATCATACAGTTGCATGTAAGTAGTGCGTATTTTTTATCTTCACCCCCTGCCACACACCCTCGCGGTGACTCACAGGGTACTAACGCAGACGAAGACATTCCAGAGAGACAGTTTTAAATCTCGTCAGTGCCAGAGATTTTTCAGCACAGTAACGGTACATATTATGTTTCAAAAGAAGATCGCATTAGTACAGCAACAGGCTGGGGCGTAATAATAATCCATTGGCCTCTCGTAAGAGTGGACACATACCCGGCCGGTGTCCAATTTTCCCAAACCATTTGGTGAAAAAATACATTCATTAAAAGACAGGATCTGTTGATACAATTATTGAGGGAAGAACTAAACAAGTGTTTAACCCATTGCAAAGTGAAATCCACACCACAGGATAGAGGACAGCTCCTTTTCATTCGTTGCTTTGAATAACTAAATACCTGATACTAAGAAAATCATTTATAGAGGAATAAGGTGAACCCCTCCAGGATTTGAACCCGGTTCAGTAGCCTAACGCTTTACTCACGAGGCTACCACGACGCCATAGTCAGTCAATATGTTCATCTACACGTACAAAGTCCCTTGTCACTCACATTGATGACGCAGAAAGGGGTGAATCAACTATTTGAGTCCTAGGTGTAGGCAAAGTAGAATCACTTATTTCGAAGTACAAAAAAACTAGTGCTAAATAAAGATAGAGGAGAAGTAGATCACACGAGAAGGGTGGAGCGGTTGAAAAGGGAGGTGCTCTGCACGCGAGAGCCGAGTTATACGACTCAGGGGCGTGAATTGGACGAGGGCGGAGGGATAGGATGTTCGATGAAGTGAGTCATGATTCGGAACGGGAGAATTCAGCGGGCCCCCGCCCTGTGCACGGGCGGAGACCGGCAAGACCCGATGACGCGGCCCGGGAGGAACAGCTTCCCGCCGCAGCTGCCACAAGGAGCCCACGTGAGCGATACGCGAAGATTGCATGCGGAGTTGAAAATACCATAAAACAGGCACTCGCTCAAGTGTAAAGTCGTTTCCGGATTCGTTTCGTCAAGGATTAGGGCAAGTTTCGTCCACCGTCGGACGTAATAAATATTCATCTATGAAAACTTAAGGCTCGGGCCGAAAGTCTTTTAAATTCAAAAACGAAAGGTGGCATCCATTCCAATCAGTCATACCTTCCCGCCGAAATTATATTTCTCATTGCAATATGGTAATTTGTTTATACTTTCACGGCTCACATTGAGATTCACCTTTGCATGAGACTTCTATCAGCATAACACAAAGCTCCAATTCTTCGCACCGCCGAAAGCTGAATTATTTGCCTACGATGGTGGCTTAGAAGCTTTACTGCATGTGGTTTGGATGGAATGCTGACAGGGTGACAAGCGTGCGGGACTAAAGATAAGAAAACGAAAGATAGAATGCGCGGGAAATTTTTTCAGTCCACATAAGCCTACCTTAATCGATAGACCACTAATAATATTTTCAATACCTCCCACTTTAATTGATTTCTTTTAATAAATTAACTCGGAGGTATCGGCCGTAACGCTGCGGTGCTGCTGCGGAGGAATGTGTGCCACGTTCAGCCTTATATTGACATATTACTCAATAAATTATCACAAACGAGGGGTGTTAAGAGTAGGAAATTTCACATTACATTTTTAAGCCTTGGGACGAATTGACCTTTCAAAACACCTGCATCCATGAGTGACTCTCAAAGGAATGGTATCATGAACCGCCATGGAAGCTGAGCATGGCACGAAAGAAGCTTTTGAAACCTACTCTCATGGGTGCAGTGATGATCAACTGGGTTTATGAAATTATAAAAGAGGAAATAAACTGATTATCGGTAGGAAAACTCCACATAGTACACGACAGATGAAGAAGGAATGGGCCCAAAAAAAGACAATTCATGTTATGAGAAGACATAAGAAATAATAAAAGCATTAACGAAGAAGAACCACTTATATTCGGGATACTAATACTTAGAATAAAGTGAAAATAAAGTTGGGTAGAAACATATTACGTCCTGATTCCGTTAATTTTCGCGGTTTGAGTAAAAAGAGTTCTGCGTTCAAATATCGCCACCTTTTGCGTTGAGGACCAGACTTCAAGGTTCTAACATAAATGACAAAATTGACTTCCTTTCAATAGATCACGTTCCAATGAAATTCCAAAGAATTGGAGAATTCCAAGCGGAAACAACGAAGATGGCCGACTGCTCAGTGGCGACCGACAAAAGCTGCCGAGGTGGATGGAGTACTGATCGGATGAGGGGAAACAGAGACTTAAAATCTTCCCAGAGAAGAAAGAGAGGTGAAGGTAGGAGTGAATGCATCATCCAAGCGTAAGCCTTTGAAATTAACTCCCGCGCGTCACGAGAACTCGATGAAGATAACGGAGCCCCGGTACATCTCCAAGGAGGTTGGGAAGGCGCGTTCCCCAACCGACTGAGTCGTCAACTGCAGCAAAGGGCGAAAAAACTACGGCAACACCAGAGGACGCCGGTCGGGCCGAGCATCGCGTGCCTTGCCGACGTGGGTACAGTACGCAATCGGGCGTCCATAGCGTGTGTATTGCTGTAGCGGGCAGACGTTGACAAATCGGAGGTGCTCAAAGCGGACCCAGACGTTGGGCTACTTAAGCAGACAAGTAAATTGTATAGGCGTAACGGGGATGCATGACATGTCGGATGTGTAGAGGCTAGGGAAAAGAAATGAGACTCCAACGATCGGGTTCGTGAACAAGCGCCACGGTGATGAAGACATTACCTTCGATCATCTTCATCTCTCAGGAAAAAAAACACGCAGGTCACGTTCTAACTCAGAAAAATCTTTTTCCGGCAAAGTTATGCCTACAAAGTTACCTCTGTGCCGAAAGGTTCCCAGATGATTATAACGATTCCATGGCACGTAACCAATACGTCATGGGGTTAAAGTGATTTTTCCATAACTCTCTTAGAATTATCTACCGGGAAACCTCATTCCCTTTCTGATGAAACATCGATGACATTGCATTTTGCCCACATTTGTTTACTGTCATGCCATTGAGTAAAGCAACGTTTTGCCAATATACAGGTCCTTGATAATGGTAATGTTCCTGAAAACCATGGTTTCAGGATAACAAGGGTGGCAAAAATAATAAATTGGTACTTTTTCATCCTTGAGATATTCTTGGTTCCACTAACAATGACACGATGACTGAACAGCTAGAGGTTCTTAAAACGGCGTACTACATTATTTGGCCGAGAGACGATTAAATTACGGTTAAAAACTTGATTTACATAGAAATTAGTTAATGCTCCTCAGATATATTTTCCAGATTTATTTAAAAAATAATTATAAACTTCAGATTAGTCGTTTTAAACTTCTGAAAATATTAACTGCAATAAAAGTTGATAGCTTTTGTAATAGGACGCGTTGATGGTTCATACTAGATTAGATTCGCCATCCTTAGGTACGGAAACGTCAATAAAAACTCAACACTTTTATCCCATAGTTTGCATTTGAGAAAACATATCCTTACTAAATTCAGTTTCGCTCATGATTGAATATATTTGCTACACAAAGAAGAAAAAATTAGTTTATTGAATCGCCGTCGTTATTACACCTTCCTACTCCGAGTATTAGTTCACAATTTCATTATTTCCACGCATTTTCAGAAAAGTCGACATATTGATGCGCAGGATTTAAAAAAAGTGGCAAAGGTTGTCTTGAGTTTGTGGTGAAAGCATTCCCATTATAGCCGACGCGGAGACGTAGGTACCTTTAAAATCGCCCGCTGGTTTCCGCTATTATGGGTGGTCCGACAGGGTGATTTTAACGCACGACTTTGTAGCGAAACCATTGGACAAATGTCGGCAATCGAAATGAAATGATAATGTTAGCCTCCGTGCCCGGCTGCCTTTAACGGGGGCAAGAAGGGTGCGATGAGGTACAGTCAGGAATCAAAGCAACGGAGGAAACCGTGAGCGCTCATTTCGTACAAGCACGTGAGCCAGGCGAGCTGTCCTGAGATATTAATTACGGATACGGGTTGCGTGAGCGCCAACTACAAGCATGCGACACATGAATCTGCCCTTGGCTCGGCTGAGAACTGATGGATATAATACGGGTGAAGATACATGAAACGGAGGAGTCATCCATTGTTCGACGCTCTTTGGATAAAAAACAACCTGGCTCTTGTCCTTTGGTTACACCAACCATTTATGACTTCATCTTAATTAACCCCTTTCTCTTATTAAAGAAGAGGTGTCTTGGAGTTGGCTTGGGAATGCTCTATGTACACGACGTAAAATGCATGGTGTTTGAAGCTTAAATCTATACCTGGACTTCTAGCCATTTATCACCATAGATAATTAATAGAAACTAGTACTCAAATTTCCATTTTCTCGTGATTCTACAGAGTAAAAATTATGTTATGAATCACATAATGCCAAAGAAGTAATTTCAAAACGTTAATCTTTCTAAGACGACGGAATCTCATCGCTTACGACGACTACTAAATGACACTGTCACGAATATGCGGACTTGCTGTGTGACCTTTTCACATAGTGCAAAGGATAATTGTGTGTCATAATGGTAGCAAACATATCTGGCTATATTTATTTATCGTTTCCCTGGAAATGTAAATGGATCTTTCTCTGAATTATGGAATGAAAGTTCCATATATCTCTGTTTGATGCGATACCAATCATAATAATATAGCCATGTCTTATAAGAGACCAAAAGCTAAAATCTCTTTCCGAATATATATATGTAAAAATGGAAGAGGCGGGCCTCGTATGAGCTACATGGAGTGGGTCGTAAAGGACGTGAAAGAGAGGAACTACGTTGGTATGAAGAGGTTGGCCGATAGAAGAATCGAGTGGAGGGCTGCGTCAAACCAATCCTAGGATTGTTGACCCTTGATGATGACCATTAACAAGTGACTGACTGAATTACGTAAATAATTATAATAAACATAGTGGCTTGTAAACCAACGAGGGTCACTACTACCCTAGCGATAAGCGTCCAGCATTTTTATTCTCCAACTGGACATGAAGAATTGAAAAAGAAGTTAGATGGATGAACCGTGCAACAAAAGAATTGCATGCACAAATCTAAGGTTTGCTCTAAACAGAAAATTCTAAAAAATGTCTGGAAGAGGTCTTTACAAAATTGGGTATAAATAACACCACATTTTCCTTGCATTTATTATTTACAACTAACTCAAAAAAATTATTGTGACAAACTAAATAAGAATGTTATTAATAATCCGTGGCTGGATATTTTTACTACATAATCGCAGAATAAGTTTGATATATGTGCTTTCAGTTTGGTCGTATTTTGATAGATGCAAGCACGTATCCTCTACATAGGCTTCCCAAAAACAGCCGGGTCACGCAGCTAGTTTGTCAAGCTAAAAGGAGTGGTGCAATCCGACGCCCAGAGCCAAGCTAAAATAAAAACCAAAGGGGAATAACTTGGTGAAAAACCTTCCCATTAACGATTCACCCCTCTTAAACCAGCCCACGTCATCTCGAGAAAGCAACGAGACCAACATCGACGCCACAGGACGGCATCATTAATAAGGCTTAAGGACGCGGATCGCGTTATCTCGGGAGCAAAGAAGTTAAGACGTCTGCAACGCTATCCCCCGCGTGTCGCACGCAGACCTCGTGCCTACCGCAGCGAAAGATCCTCCGTTTCTCCCCCTCGATCCCAACGCCTTCCCTTAATCCCCGTGCCTCCTGTTCACCCACTCTTCTCTCCCCCAAGTTTTAATTCCTTCCTACGCGGCGGACTCCCACTCTTCCCAATGCTCCCGATTCCGCACGATATATCCCACTCCGGGCGTGTCCGGTGTGCGTGTCCGGTCTTCCTCCGCGCGTGTCGCGCCGTTCCCCGCCAGGCCACCCAAGAGACGCCGCCGCCGTGAAGGGACAGTCGTCGGTCATGCGATCGTTCAGTTTCTTCCTCCTCCTTCTTATTTTCCTGAAGGGATACGGGAGAAATAATGGACGCGAACTGCAAGAATTTTTTTGCGATCCGATGAATTTTTTTGCGATCGCTCCGGTGACACACTTCGATTGTTGCCGCCGTCGCCAGGTCGGAAACCGCTATCGATCCGGAAAGACGGAGGGCAATAGCGCAGCTGGTGGCTAATCTTAGGTATTTCCAGGAGTTGACGTTGTACCGCAATAGAGCATGCCTGGTAAGCTCGTTTACACGTACCTAAATCCCTGAGTTTGTCGAAAGGGACAAATAGTTAAATTATCTCCAAAGGATTATGAGCAAAGACGGCGGTGACTTCAACGAAAACAATGAAGATAAAGTACCGAAATCATTTTTTCCTTATTTTGGCTGTAAAATCAATATTCCTAATGGTAGAGCAGAGTCCCTGTTCGCTTACTCAAAACGTTTAAATATAACAAATTATTTACGCATTTATCCGAGGTACGATTGAAAAATGTGCATTACTTTTTGATATTCTGTTGTCGACATGATATTATGGGAACGTGAAATTCAGCAAAAAGCCTGTGGCATTTTATAACCAACGATGTTCTTCCTCGTTCAATATTTGAGTCAAAATTTCATTTTTTGAACTTTTGTATGCGTTCACACAAGCGCTAAATTCATTTACAGTATGATTATTTCTTTATTAATAAATTTTAATTTATATCGAGAGCAAAAAAGGCATATTTATTCAATTTTTATAGTGCAATCGCTGATTCTACAATACCTGCTTTGTTTTACCAAAGACAATGGTGGTTATAGAAACCCACTTTTCAATTCTACACATTCTTTAATGTATTCAGAAATTCATAAGGGTGGTACCATTTCAAATACTATGCAGTAACCCATGAAGGGATACTAATCACATATGCATGCGCCAAGCGTGCGATAGGTCTCTGTTTAAAGAAAAGTAGTTTTCATCCTAGCAGTAGCGTAATATAAACGTACTGCGTGGTTAATATTCTGTATCCAGTTATTGGAAAAATAAATTACCTATTGGAAAGGAAACAAAGATATTTAATCGCAACTACTAGAGGATAAGAGAGGAACCGCGCTATGGGGGTGACAACTTTAAAGTAGGTAATCACAGAAAAAATTTTTAAACAATTCAGAAGAATAAAGGACATGTTACCCTTAAAGTGCACGGAAGTTCCTGCGCTGATGATGGTGCCTTGCAAAATGAAAGTAATTCGATATTGGCCATTGTAAAGAGAGTTACGTATCCGCGCAAAAGCGCACCCTGGTCAAGTTAATAACGACAACAAGTGGTTTGGGTAGGTTGGTAGCTTTCCATCTCATGGGCCCGGGTTTGAATTCTGGAAGATAAAGATTTTTCAATTGGACACCTGTCCCTCCTTGTGAGGGGTTAGTAGAATCAAGCAATTTCAGCCCTCAGTCCGGTGGATGGAACGTTAAACCGTGGACCCCTTTGCGATTTTTGCTAGGTGCATGTTAATGCAGACGACGGGTATTGCTCCGTTCTTTGCATGATTCCTACCTCTACCAAATAATCAATCCTAAATAGAGGTAATGACCTTAGCTGTCGGTCACCTCATTATAGTAACTAAAGAAAACCAAAGAGATTGATATCCTACGCTTCTGACCTAGTAGTTTTTACCTTCAACAACATAGGTGTAGGAGGCACAGCAATTACATTGACCAGCTGATAGAGACAAAAATGGCTTTAATTAAAGGGCCAAATGTTACTTTGTATTTAGCTGCTAGTTGCTGGTAATGTCTTTACCATATCGGAAACCGGTCACAATCGGTTGGGAAGAAAACTAAACTACCTCACCTAGTTTCACCGGCAGCCACGACCAACTTATTTTCGATGAATATGATTTGAAATTTTTAAGGGACGGAAAACAGTTATATCGCACACCCCAATCAAATTAGCAAACTAATGAAATACTTCCTCAAGAAAAAGAAGACAAGAAACCTTACTCACTTCCACAGTTAACAGTTAATTACCTAGAGATTGCAAAAAAATGCACACAAGAAACGAGAAAACATAAATAAACCTAGCCCACATGCCTATAGACATAATGACTAGCCTCTTAAGAAAAGACAAATTTTTTGAAATCATAATTTTGGGAACCAATTCAGGAAGTACCTGCGTCATTATTGTCAAATATTTCAAATGCAAAGATCATACACACTAATGTCGCACAGGCATCGATGCCATTGGTTCAATTTTATGATCAACCCCCGGTTACGATCAACTCAAACGCGAATCAACTCTCAAAAATTATTTAATTTTTGAACCGAATAATGAAAAAATGTAGTCCTTATTTAAGCATGTATGACACCTTCCGGTTGAGAACATTTTCAGCAACGAAACGCTTTTGATCAATCAGCTCCATTCCCTTTTATTTTTAGAGAAAACAAGGGCGATAAGAAATGGCACGACGCGGGAGGAGATAGGGGGAAGTTACCATCATATCACCAAACGTTCCCTTCCAATGCGCGGAAAAATAATCAGTGTGTACGGATATCTACGTACAGTGCAAAATCATGCTAAGCATTTGCCAGTTCCTAGCATTCGATGGCTCAGATCCAAACGCCGCACGCTACCGTGTCGGCGGATATGTGGCGGGCGCGATAGCGGTGCTCCACTAGGTCCCCTCCACACCCTCCCCCGTCCGCCACTCCGCACCACGGGGGCTGCAGTACCCCGTCTCACACGCCGACGTCCACGGGGGTGTGCGCGGACCCTATCCCTCCCCCACGACCGGGACAGTGGACTGCGACTCCTCCACCTTCCCCCCGCGTCGAGCCCGACGATCCCCGCCAGCTCCACCCAAGACGGACCTCCCGCTTCGTACTTTATTAACCCGATCGCCCGGATAATTCCTCCCGGGCTGGACCGCGGGTGGTCGGGATGTGGACAGGTTTTCCTCCGCCTAAGATGGCAACGGTAGCGGGAGTCGGGCGGTCAACTCCCCGCCCCTCGATTTACGCGTCCGGAGGGGGTTGGGATAGTCGACTCGGATGTTGCGAGGGTTTGTTTGGCAGGGGGGAGGTGGGGGCGAAAAGGGGTTTTACGGAAGTGCAAAGGGGGGGTGCTGATTGAGAGGAGGGTGTGCTGGCTCCAGATCTAAAAGAAATGAAGAGGCAGGGGAAGGAAGGAGTTCCTAGGGGGAGGTGATGCGGATGGTTGGTTATAAAGGTGTGTTCGGCCACTATCCCGGGGGAGACTGGCTCGGCTCACAGCGGGGTTTTGATGGATTGGGCGCGAATTTCAATTAAAGAACCGCCGGCTTCCGCTCCACAAGCACGTCACCTTCGGCTCTGTCTGTCCGACACCGCGCTCGTGGAAGCCGTTTGGCTGCTACACCAATTTCCATCACAATTACTACATCAAAGGCATCCGTAATATTACACTCAAATTAATTTAAATCTAACCGCTGTTTCAGCAGGTGCATTCTAGTGATAAAATACCAATTGCATTTGCCCGTAATGGGACACATATGTTAGGAAACTGCGAACGGATTTATAATTAAATCTCGAAGAGTATATTAACAGCTTCATTCATAGCAATCTGAGCTTAAAGAGAATCATCTTTTACCTTTGGTATTTCAATTTGTAACACTGAAATACACAGCATCAATGAATGCCACTATTATATTACCCTTGACAATGCCACAGATCAGTAGGATTCGTGGTCGATTACTGATAAATCTGCCAAGAATACTGAGAAGGTTAAATTTCGAGTAAAATGAAGATAAATCTCAAGCTTGGGAAAAGGAGTTGGAATAATTCCCATCACGGTGTTACCTACGTAAAACGATCAAGACGAAGTACATCCAAATTGCTTACTGTCAGAGACTACTCTCATAGAAATATGCTGCCATCTGTAAGGTACTTTTTCAATAGAATTAATTTTCCCACTATTCATGCTGCAGTATTATTTGAGAATGAATGAGTTCATTGTCTTTTACGACGTATTCCTCTGAGTTGAGGATTATAAAATTTCCTAATCAGAAGTTGTGTACTCCCAAATCGACAAACCGTGGAAAACTTTCCAACTTGAGACAATGCAATCTCATTGTAGCTTGAGTCCACGACTCACATTCCATGTTTTTACAGAATTGATCAGATCAGTGCTTCACCATTAGTTGCATAAAAATTCGCTGACAAAAAACTTAAACAGGATAGACTCTTAGAGCACAGAAAAAATTTTATTTTGCGTGATTTACTTTCAGCATCATCCTTCCCAATGAGTAGTGATGAAACTCACGAATGTACGCCAGAATTAAATTCTGTGTGGATTTTCAGTTATAAAAGTTGTGGTAAAAAGCCAGGCATATTATTGAACAGCCAAAATCGTAGCCTTTAGAAAATATTGCCTGTCGCTGCAATGATAAATCCGCAACGGAATCAGTATTCTTTCACACCCTGAAAATCAGCGTTCTGGGAAAAAATAGCCCAAAATGAAGTCTGAATTTAAGTACTGCCAATGATATTATTACTTCGATTAAAATTTTAAATTCATATTACATCCCGTTTTTCATCGAGCATTTACTTCTTTATGGCACTCGTAGATAGCAGATGAATAGTGAAACAAAACGCTTTTAGAATAATGTATTTGTACATTAATTTCTGTATTTTAACTATTTTAATGTTGTTATCACTATCACCAACCTCTAAGATTAGTCAAACAAAGCTCTCCAATTGATCCTCTTATCAGCTATCTTCTTCATAGTAGCATAGCTATTCCCTTCCCTATCCCTTAGCTAAACATTTCTCATAGAAAATCTAACTCGCCAGTGCCCTGATTCAACCTTCCTCCGACAAATGCCTTCTCTAACATATCTGTCTATTAAATGAATTAAATTGGGAATCATTGTCAGATCGCAGGTTGAAATTTAGACTTAATCTCTTAAATAAATTCCAAGACCATATTTTCGGTGATGGTGTTAAAAATATTTTGCGGACCACAACTTACTATGGTAGACTGGACCATGATCACAAAATTTGAGAAATTGATTGCCGAACTGACAGATTCAAAATGTCCTTTTTTCCTCGTACTATTAGGGATATGAATAATGGAAAATGTATCCAGTACGAGTGTAGCAATGGATAACATTGGTAGCTGCATCTTGGTATAAGGACTTAAAGCTAACCCCACTAGCAGCATGTTTTCGCATGTATGCTTTGCTATTTTAATTTTTAATTAAAATTTTATGCATGATATGTAGTGCATGTTTGGTGAGAGTTCACCCTCTGCCACACACCTTTATGGTGGCTTGCAGGGTATTATGTAGATGTAGATCTGTTTCCAGATATGTTCGAGAAGGTTGTGCCATCTGCATTCCAGAATGTTTAATTCGATTATTAGTTTCTTACGATTTATATTTATATTCTTCATATACAATTGTCTTATCCTGCTCCTCATATCCTGCTATTCATCAGTAAATTAATTCATTAGAGTTTGATGAGCCTAATGGAATTACACATTTAAACGCTTCCATTCTTTTCTTCCTTGTGGCTGCTTTCGTCCATTCCTCACTGCCATTAAGGAGCATAATCTACATGTTGGTGAGTTCCAACACGCGCTAATGTTGTTTTCCAGCTATTATTAGCATTTTTAAGAGTGCTCTCGTCCCCTGAGTTATTCTACTAATAATTTATTTCATGTTTTAAAAGGCTTCCAAAAACTCTTACAAAACCTGTTTCTCTGTAAATATTTATCACTACCCCGCGCATTTTGTGGTATGCATGAGTCACATGTGTGCTATAAACAGATCATTCACACGAGCTTAACTTTAGCTCAATCAAAATCCGAAAACATGCCAAAGATACGTGGTGACAAAAACCAAGCGACAAATCCTGACTCCACCCATTCAAAACCATTCCTAATTCTCCTTTCTCGGAAAAAAACGATAGATTCACTGATTACAAACGATTCAATTGATCTAATCCTTCACCTAAAAATAAAACATTTACAGCGTCCATTAATTGTCAGAGATCATGTATGTCACCGTGTTATTTACGAAACACCCATTACAGAAGGTAAAAAATTTCAATAGCACCTTATACAATGGGAAATCTCGATGGCTATTTTTTTCCTGCCACTTCAGATGTGCCTTGTTAAGTGCCGGCGTCAAATTTGCACTCCCATGAATATACACCAGCACGCATGACGCAAAATTTTAAATTACATTTCCTTGGAAGTATATGATTTCATCTGAAAATTATTAGTCCCACTTCCGAAAATTTCCTCACCTCAAAAGCCATTCCCAAAACTGCGACATTAGCCAATGAATTGTCCTTGAATTTCCGAGACTTGAAGTGATGACTTTTACAATCATCCCCATCGACACTACGGTTTTGGATCCTGGCCAACTCTCAAGGTTCAAATTCTTTACCGCAGCGTTCTCCTGGGTATAAAATATTTCGTTTGGGAACGACAAGCTTCCATAGCTACTTCTCCTAATGTCCGTTCGTACTCGGTTTTGAACAATCGTTTCGTAGTAATCAGAGTTGAGAATATTGATTAGGAAGGCTTGTTTTACAATTATGCTGTCTCGATCGTGGGGTAACTGACAGATTCAAACGTCCTTATTTCCTCATACAATTCGGGATATGAATAGCGGTAAATATATCCAATGAGTGTATCTATTGATAGCATAGGTATTTGCACGTTGGTGAAAGGACCTTAAGCTAACCCAACTAACAGCATGTTTTTTCATGCTTGCTTTACTATTTTTATCTTACTTAAAAATTGAAGTTTAGACCAGTATGCATTACTAAATTTTTATATATGATATGCAGTGCATGGTTGGTGAGAATTCACCCCCTGCCACACACCTTTATGGTGGCTTGCAGGGTATTATGTAGATGTTGTGTAAGGACGCATTGTTTTCATGCTCTCAACAGTGCATCTTGCCCAACAAGAAAAATCAGCGTCAATGTTGATTGCCTGCGCTGATGGCCGAAACGGAAGGGTAAAGAGCTAGGTCTAGGTCCCAATCTAGACTATGCACCAAGGTTTGTTCGGGTGGAAAAGCTACGCATCGTAAATCAAAGATTGGGGATTCACTGGTGTAGCGTGATTTTATTTGTTATTATTTGATTCCGCTAAATTAACTTATCGCAATAATTCCGGTTAAACTGTCTAGACTCGCCGGTGCCAGTGGACAAAACTAAGCTCTAGTGTGACCATACTACGCAATCTGTAACAAAAAGTAATCTCTGGGGAAAGAAGCATGCACTCCTTTCGTTAAGTGATAAATATGCACTCATATGCTAGAACTCAACTTGACCTGAAGGTTATTACGAAATTGGGAAATTAAGTGATTTTGAATAATGGGCTATTAGCGGTAGATTATTATTAATGGAGAAAATCATTAAACTGTGACCTTTATTTTTAATTGGAAAGATAACATAGTCTACACCAGAGAACTAGAAAATAGATATAATAAAAATGAGCGACAGAAGAGTCCAAATATCTGGAGAATTGAGCGAAAGAAAGAAACATCTAAAGTAGTTAATCCATTACGGTTTATTAATATGTTACCTTCATTAACCGTGCCTTAGAATTTAGTAATGTCCTCTATGTCAACTTCGAATGGATATAATACTAGTACTTATGTCTCCAATGCATTTCTCTCGGTGAAATCCATTCGGCAAAAAAGTTAACTTTGCATGATAATTTCCATAAGTATAATTCTCATTCCGACATCCTTCCTCCAATATAATTAATAAAGCGAAATTTGCCTTATTAATTACATTGCCTTATTGGCAATTAATTATAGTTCAGTTATACCATACTTTCCATTTGAGTCCATGGGGATAACTACACAAGTAATCAATGACAAGGGATAATATTTACGTATCATTGAAGCTCACTCACACATGTATGCACATTAATATGTGTGCTCCTTTTCTCTCTACAACGTGATAGTAGGAACAGTGGCATATTGGTATTACCTCTTCTTCGACTTACTGAGAGCAGAAGTAAAACGAAAGAAGTGTCTGTACTCGAAACTAGATCGTGTAGTCAAGAAGGGGCCAGGTTTTAGTAATTTCGGGCTGGAGGACAAGGGAATAGTCCTGGAGAGAGACGTTACGTTCACTCGAATTCACGGAAACAGTGGTTAGGGATTGAATCCCAACAGAGCGGACACTAAGCTGTGTAAAGAGTCGGAAAATTGAACAAGGCGAGAACGGGACATTCCTTCCGCGGCCTCGTCGACGGCTTTCGCCGGGAAATCCCACGCGTCCCCTCCCATTCTGAGGCACTGCACCGGTCGGCCACGTCCCCAGTACCAGCGACCTCAAGCGATCGCTTGCCGCCAGGCCAGGATCGCTCGCCCGGCAAGCTCTCCCCTCAACGCGGCCGGAGCGACAACGTCAGAGACCGGGAATACAAACTATTCCAGACGCTCTCTGCAGTTAACAACGATACGTTACTCGTTGTCTGTCGTGGTAATCATTACCTTCATTACGCGTGATGCGCAATTAGTTCACAGGCGAATGATTTCGCAAACTTCTGTCAGACAACACGCCCGGGGACTGTCGTTACGATCACCGAGTAGCTCTGAGGAGGCGAGAAATATGCGGACGCACCATGGACGCTTCGGAATATGCCGTAAAACACTGACGAGTTTCTCTTATTTTGTTTCCGAGGAAAATGTTGAAACGGCTGAGATTTTTACGGCCGCGGAAGGCTGTGTCCACGTGGAAATTATGTGAATAGCCGGTCGTTCGTAGGCTGAGGGCAGGAGTAACAGGAACTCATCCCTTTCTGCAGATATTATCTCAAATAAGATGCTACTTTTATTATCTGCTCAGCGGGCAATGGGATTCCGTTTAAATACGCGGTGATTTCATGCAAGCTACCACCTAGCAGGTGAGCCGAGAGTGTAAAAGCCGGAAAATAATCCTTGTTGCATGAAGTGTTTCTCTCACTCCCTTTAAACTGCAAAGGCACATTTTCCACGAAAAATGAATTTTATCGGTGATAAATATGCTCACATGTGAAAAAATTCCAGAGATGTTCAATGCGGGAAAGAACCAGTTACAATATGTAGGTAATAACAATTACGTAAAACAATATTTTATCAATAAGTATTATTTAAATCCAGAAAAAGCGCGCGAATTTCAAGAACTCTGTAATACAAGGATCGGTTATCAATTAAAAAAATGTGAACAAAAGAATAGGACAAATCAACTCATGAATAAAACCTCTTGAAAAAGAGCGTTTAGAGAAATAAACTTTTCAAAAACAAATCGTTGAAACACCATTCTTAGATATTAGTTTTTGCATCAATCACAATAACCCCATATTCCCTACATTTGATTGACGAAACTAAAAACACCAAAATAGAAATATAGAGGACATGAGTACTCCTTGTTTTGTGGAGGTCATTATTGCGACAGTACCCTTGAAGATATGATAATTCGTAGACAAATTCTTTAATTTAGTAAACAATTTCTTTATAAAATTCTGGGGCTATGATCAGGACATTTTTCAAGCCCTAATACATTTGAAAAAACCGCTTTTTAAAACTAAAGTTTCATATACTGTCTTCTCCTTTTTCCTCGTTGTTCATTTCAATTAACATCAAGACGTATCAACACCACTGCCGGAGTTAAATCATATGCTTGCTTCACTTTTAAATGTCGATTAATGAAATACTTAACAATTTCATCTAAATAATTTCTTATAACATTTATACTCATTCACTCAAGGGGAAATAAAATTGGATGTTCACCTTATCAAATAAATGGACTGAAAGTGCCGTTTAACTGCGAAAAAAAACCAGCATGTCATCATGAAATTATATGAGCAAAATAACATATTCAAGAAATAAAATAATTTCACTAACGTCAATATTTCAGTACAAACCAGGTATGTACATACATGCATATGTTCTAAATGTACCAACTTATACAAGTTGTACCAACTTATACAACTTATTCTAGTAACACGATATATCAACGAAAAGAAGTTTTAGCTAAAATCAAATGAATAGAAATATTTAGAAATTTCTCTTAACTGGTAGTGTAAAACGTCGTCCAATGGTCAAAGACTGGCGTCTACGTCATTTTACAAATGTATTTACTACGAATCCAGTGGCAGCACTTCCTTTTCTGAATTTGAATAGAGCCTGTGATAATCCATCATTACTTCACTGGCCACCAAAAATATTGGCTTCTCTTCTTATTAATCTAAGACAAAATATTCGGGGAAAGATTATAATATAAGCCATAAAGCATTGAAGTTACTCAGCTATTAATATGTATGAATAACCATACACAAGAATACACTAACCAAGTCTATCTCCCAAATAGTGCAGGGAGATAGACTTGCTTTCCAATCCTCTTCACATAATAAGTAGAAAAAAACCGTGGCGGAGAAGCGGCAATTGTAAATGTTATTCAGCACGCCTAATATCCTGTAAATTTTCCTCCAAATATATTTTTGAAGAAAAATTCAGAAGAAAAGGTACATACAAGACAGTGACGAAGGATAGTATTTTTTTCAATCCTACCGCAGAAGCCACCCTATTTTTCGTACTATACAAATTGTCAAACCTGCATCTGGCATTCTAAAGTAACATCTAGGTTAAAAACTGTTGTTTAGTCGAGGAATGTCAAAACATTATTCATAAAGCATCGCCCAGAGATGATAGTGAGTGACTAACGAAAATCTCTTTAAATAGCGCTTAAAAAGCTCCGCAATCCAAGAAATACAATATTTGTCAAGCCAAAAATATGACAGTTACCTCAATTCCGTCGGTGAAAAATTATTATCGTTGGTTAATGCTCCATGGCTGCCAAATATGGTCTCCAGCATCCTAAATTTCTCGGTAATTTCCACTCGCTTTTCTAAATACATTTCCAGTCGCAAATTGACAGTCAACTCGAAGGTCAAAATGAAAGGGCATAATTTACAAATGTGATTTGCTTTCACATACCTTAAGCATCGAAGGAGCGTAGAAAGAAAATGAGAAGCCATTAGGAAATTTTCGGAGATCTCATCGAAGCAAAAAAATGAGTTGCCCACCGACGTGGCCGAAACCGAGTTGGATAAGTTATATGCATCGCCATGCAAAAGCAAAAACGGCGGGGCGACCACCGCAGTAAATACTCCATTTGGAATTACCCCCCAATAACACGGGGATGGGCAAGCAGCCGGGTGTGTAGTTTCGAATTTTACGCTGATAACAAGGCCTTTCTTAAAGGCGGAAGGCCGTCGCGCGCCACACTCCTCCAAATGCCCGGCGGGGGTCTGAAAACGCCTTCATAAAACGTCAGCCGGCTTCTGTGCGCCCTCGGCCCATTCACGCGACCATCAGAACCCGTTTGAATGGAGCGGCCCCATCGCCTCCCGAGATTGGTCCGAGAATATGGTTCATAAACACGCAGTCAGCCACAAATTCCGGGGAGATTGTGACGCATTGAAATTGGGATTTTTTACGGTATTTGACCGGCCAGCAAAAATTCTCCCTTTTACATTCCCTCGTGAGCAGGCGTTGAAGTCTCCACACAACCGTCTAGGGGAAATGTTTGACGAGGCACACGGGCCACTAAGCATGAATAACCTACATACGAATTGAACACAGTTTAGTACGCAAGGCTATATTTTACGTCTACGATTGAATTGATTTATTGGTAGGTAATAGGAAGTCTATTAGCCACAACTTTCCACAAAGTCAAACATGCGAGTATAGAAAATGAGCGATAAATAGGGCATTTCAATATGATCACCGTATGTTCATCATCGCATGTTCACCAGACAAAATAAGTTGACATAGTTCACATTAAGTAATAATAAATAGATTTATAATAGATTACATTAAAAATTGAAAGAACGTTGCAATCGATTGCACCTGGAAACTTAAACAAAAACTCTTCGTGCAAAAGGCTAGTTAAATGAATAGAAACGACTACCAAATAATTCTGAGGGTTAAATTACTCACATAGACAAAGTTAAAATGTATTTCTGCCTAGGTGAGAATTTGAACGTCACCATTTCTGAGCCCTGACAAAATTATGGGAGCTTCGGTCTTTCATTTTTTAATGATGAAGCCTTACATTCTAAAGGAACAATCCCACCGATAAGCGACATTGGAAAATCCCCTCGAAAAAGTTATTTCGCGAATGTGTCAAAACTCCAAGCATCACGGCGACATAAAAAGCAATTGCCATCGACTAATTGTCGTCACCAACTTTAAGGCTTGCTCACGCGGGCGATCCGTAGCCGATTTCACAACGTTATTCAGGTTCGCACTGCGCAATTCCCGTCGAGACATCGGCACCCAAGCGACAAACACGTCGAGACACACGGTTGGAATACAGGGGGAGAACCGGATCAAAAAAAAGAAGGCGAGACAAAAAAATAAAAGGGATACTTCGAACGAAAACGCTCGCAACCGCGACCCGTGAAAAAAAAATGAATAAAATCGTCGTCACGTACGTTTCGTATGGACCCAGCCGTGACCGACGGGACGCCTTTTTTCGGACGTTACGCGGAGTCTTAAGAGAAGAAAACCTCACGAAAGCAGTGGCGCTTATTAAGATTAGGAGGAGTCCAAAGCAAGGGGGGCGTGGATGTGGGGGAGGACTACAGGGGGGTGGAGAGGATGGAGGCGTACGAGGAGGAGGAGGTGGAAGGAGCAGGGGGAGGAGGGGAAGCTCGGGGGAGGGGCTGAGAGGGGAAGGTGGAAGACAGTGAGACCGGCTGGCGTTACGCAAAACGGTAGCCGGGTTGACGCCGTATTTAAGCTACGGGGCACGCGGAAAGCCGAACCGGTCCCCCGACATCATAAAGACAAGCCGAAAAAATGTCAACGGCCATTTCGGACGAGTGGGCGGGCTCGTGAGAAGAGAAGAGGGGAGGGAAGCAATGGAAAATACGCCCTCGGCATGAAGCATCACGCTCGCGTATCGAAGATTCGAACCCCGGCACGGATCCGTCGAGCGTGCCAACTCCGCGGTGGGCAGCGCACGCGTGTTGTGACCTGAACGTGACTCACCTTAGCTCGCCACCGGGACTGGAAGATGTCCTGGCGGATTTTCGCCCCTTCCTCGCCGCCGAAATCTTCGCGCTCCTCGGGATGCGTTCGCAGGGCCGTGGCTGCCGAAATAGCTTCGCGCTCTGCTCGTCCCGGGATCTTGGGGAAGGCTTGTATTTTTTCCTCGGCGCTCGTGGGCGAGAAACGTCTCGGGGGAATATGTTTCCTCTCCCACTCTCTCGATTTCCTTCCCTTCCTCTTCCACCCGAGCACGCTGCGACTGTTGGGTACCGCGTCTGCCCTCCGTCTGACGTGTGGTGGCCGTACCTGTGACTCCCTCAGGAGTCCAGAGTAGGGAAGAGGTGGAGGTGGAGGCGGAGAGGAGTAGGGCGGCCAGGCGGAGGGAGAGGGAGGGCTAGGAGAAGGGAGGGAGGGAGAGAAGAGGGAGAGGAGGGAAGAGAGGACGAGAGAAAGAAAGAGCAGGAGGGTTATGGTAGGATGGGCTACACCGGTGGCCCCTCCCACAATATAACTTCCCTCTCTCCGCCTTCACACTCAACCATCCCCTTCGACCCCGTGGTCTTAAAGGGGGGAGGGTAGGACAGGGGTGGGTGGTGGCTGTGGGAGAGGGGACCTCTCAAACCCCCCTCCCGCCCCCGGAAAACCCCCTCGAACCAACCCCTCCCTCCCCACCCACCTAGGTTGGGGGCTGCCGTATGTGCTGCTATGGGGACTACCTCCGGGGAGATTTTGTGAGAACGGAATACAAAAAAAAAGTGGCATGACGGGACCGATAGAGAGGGAGAGAGGGAGGTGGGTCCCTTGGAGGGGGTGAGGGACGTGATAGGGCGAGTTGGAGGGGGATAGGGTGCACCAAGTCGGCGGGAGGGGAAGGGGCATGATGGGAAGAGGGGGGAGGGTGATATACGGATCTAGGGGAGAGGGAAGGGGTCGGGACGGCGCGGAGACTCGCCGGAGAAGAAGCGAGGGCCCGGGCAGCGGGCCGGGAAAGTGGGCAGGCACCGGAGAAGGACCTTGCGTCACTCAATTCACAATATCGACCCACGATAAGTAAAAACGATCGAGATAAACAGCATCGCGTTTGAACAATCACGTGATCATAATAGTTGGCTATAAAATCAACCGTCGATAATAGTGACCAAATCGGTAATTATCGAAAATATCATCCATATGGTCTGATCTCCGACAGCATCAACTCCACGGCAACAATGTTCACTTCCTTTTATCGTAAATAGCTGTCGGCAACAACGTTCAAATTCAAAATGATTATTGGTACATCGACAATATCATCTACGTAAGTAAGTATCAGATCTTCTGTGCCAAATGCTTTGAAGTATGCTTCCTCTTACAGAATTTCATATATTTCGCAATATCCCTTGTGCTGGGGTTGTATTAAACACTATTATGATCATCATGTTAATGAAATAGTGTAAACCGTCGAACCGACAAATGGCGTTACATCAGCTACATTATCTACAAGGAAATTTATCGACCACATCATCACAGCGATGTAATTACGTTAGATAACTTGTATTCTCCATTTCGACAATACCATCAAAAGTAGAGAGAACTATTCCTATCAGGTCTACTTGAAGCAATACCGACTACACTGCATAGTTCTAGATCAAAGGTGATACCATTTTGTTGATTAGGCGAGAGAGAAGGAAGAGTCGAGCTTAGGGCGCACCAATAGATTCGAGCATCGAAGAAAGCACGACTCTAACTGCGCTTGATTCTTTTCTCCTGTCCGCCCGGCACGTCTCTCGACTCCCGCGGACCTATAACATTCCCCGCACGCCGCTGCCGGATGTCGAGTCTCCTCCCCCAAAAGATCTGTGGGATTGGGACAGTTGGTTTAAGAATTGGGTTAGTCCAACCGAAAATATGAAAGTTATGCGAGCAACTCTTTCAGGAGGAAATAAAACGTGGATGAATCATTAGGGAAACCAGCATGGGTACCCTCTAATCACGAAATGAGCAATCAAGATTGGCATCTAAAGAAAGCTTGCGAAGAATCGTGCTTATTTCTCGCACCGATATGATGGCAAGTCTCTAACCTGATTTATTAGGTTCAACTAAAAAATTGGTAACAAACGAAAATAGATTCCGGAAATAGGAGTTCTGAGTGCTTGATTTCTCAGGGCAATATCAACGAGTGGAAAGAGTATGAAATGAAGTATTTTTATGGTAAAAGCACCGTTATGTCAAAGGAAAGGGTAAATGATAGGAATTATTACTGCATAAGAATCTACTTCGGACTTCACTATTAAGAGCAGCGGGCTTCGGGTTCGTGTGGTGTCTCAAGTAGGGTGTAGCCTTTCGAGTCAAGGGCCCACGTTCTAATCCCGGTAATAGCAAAAATTTGCTGAAACTTTCTGTCCCTTATTTAGTACTTTCAGTAGTTCACGGAAGTTCACGAAACAGCATGTTCATCATCCGTCCTACTGGACTCTAAACCGGGGACATCTTGTTGCCTTTCGCTAACGCCAATAACTTCACATTTTCTCCATTCCTGTAAATCTTACTGCATAACACCTTTTAAATTGATCAAATGGCCTGAGCTCTTGATCGCCAAACCTTAGTAACAAATAAAACTCGTTGGAAATTTTTATAAAACGATAGAAAATCGTTACCTTCGAAGGAGGTAAAGCGTAATTTGAAACTTTGTCGCCTTTAGAGTCATGCAGCAAATAAGCTGGGGATTTCGAATTGTGCGCAGTAGACTTAGACATGTTGGGCGCGAAATAAAGTTATTTACCGATGCTATTAAAAAAAACCGAAAGTGAAGTCTTGAAAAGAAAATTGGCGCTGAGGGCTTCAAAATAGTGTAAGAAAAGGATGGCAAGAGAAGTATAAATTTTATGACATGACAAAATATAGGATATAAGAAAAACATTACAGACAGCATTTGGTACGTGCAGTGTGCACAGCTTAGTTAGAGTAACGGGTGCCCTGATGAGGAAAGGGCTAATTGGCATAGGTCATAGAACCTGCCATAGTGAGTTGAACATTTACGACGGATTGGCGAATATAACAGGGCCAACTTTTGAGCTCCAAATCATATGAAACGTTTGTGCTGTCATGTTGGGAACACAGTTTACCTACTGTTACACATCTACGTGTATGTTTCCTGAAAACTATACTACACACCCAGGCTGCGTCTTGCACGGAAACACTTCGGAGCAGCACGCAGACGAAAGTACTCCATCCAGGAACAAACCTGACGGGGCCCCGTCGGCCGATATTTCGTCGCCCGCGTCAGGGGACGTCACCGCACCAGCTACTCGCCGCGTCTCCCTTACGTTCACCGCGGGGGGCACCGGGTGATATCCGTGGGGCGAGGAATTTGCGGATCCGCGGAACTTCTCCAAGGATTGCATCGGAAATCTACTTTCCATGCAACGGGGCGAATATTCCCCCGCCACGACTGACGATTGAACTCAGCTTGAAGAACATACGTATCCAGAAAAAAAGAGAAAGATACCTGAAAGAATTCAAGCAGGGAAAGGACATGAAAGGGTAGACTCATGTTGCCATAGCTCAGCGGTCACCGCCAGAAGTCTCTACCACCAAAGTACACTCAGTCTCGACTGATTAGGTAGGAATATAGGTAGCGAAATCTGCAGTGCTTGAGATGAATGCGTAACACCGTTCTGTTATACAGCAATGTTGTACAAATTAGTTCCTGAGCGTATTGTATGTTTTGTGATGATTATTCCCTGCCAATGTCAAATGTTGCTAGCTGGGTACCCAATGCGTACACACAGATATTTGTCACTAGTCAAATTTGGGAAAAAATTTCATGGAATTTAAATGCTGATAGCGGAATATTAATCCGGGGGACCTGGTCGACGTATTCCGTTGACAAGGCTTCCATACAAACTGACTAGAAAGATGGAATAAATAAACAGGGTATGGTACATACAAAATCCCTGAATTACACTCTTGAGGGTACGAGTGAGAATCAAAGAAGGTGGCCCATATTCCTCTTAAATACTGTGTCTACTATACTAGAATACTAGAGAGCATTCTATGTTCAGAACTCCGTCCGTCGGAAGGGACTTGCGGAGGATTTGGAATCCTTGGCACGTAACGTTAAAGCAGGTTAACTATTATAGGCGCCGGAATGCTCTCCACTTCTTTCCCATCCAATCCCATTCATACACCCTTTCTACAGGACAGGCTTAAAATTACACATGATGAACTGGCAAGACCAGAAGAATCCATGCCACAAGGACAGGAAATTTGTGAACATTATTTCACAATGGTAGAAATGCGAACAGCTTTAGGTGAAACGAAGACGGCGAGGTGTCGTCCTGTTTACCTAATGATTTTCTTTTTTGCCTTTCCTTGGAAAGCGGCAGTTGACAATAGGTGAAGCAGTGAGGCAGCAGTGGTGAGGACCTTAATTACACAGCTCAATGATTTCATGTGGGTGTTTACCGCCGAAGTATCGCTCATAGAAGCTGAATTTCGATGGAGAGCCATGTAGTTTCTTTGTTTTGTCGACGGAGTTACAATAAAAAGATGAAGTCGGAAAAGATTATGGGACTTTCGAACCTTAATGTCTTGAAGAGAAAAGGAAAACCTGAGTGACAGACAGTTGTTCATTTACTCCTTTTTACACATTATTTCGTAGTTAAGATGACTCCATTTTCATCAACAATCGTCTTTTCAAACGCAATGGATGGAATAGCTAGGTGTAAATGAAGCAAAATAAAGGGCGATACCTCATGTATGTCATTCACCACTACTCGTGAGTATTTCAAAATTATTGGGAAATTGAAACACCTTAGCAAAACAAAGTGAATAGTGCTGTTTGCCGAAGTCTTCCAGCCCACTGATAATGAAAGACCAGTTTTCGCAATTATTTGTAATGATAGCACTTTCATAGAAAGATAAAACACAAAATATTGACACAGCTAGTCATCAGTGACTATTAATATGAGGAAAAGTATATGATAGTAAAAATAATACAAAATATGAGTCTCTTCATTAAATCGCAAGTTTTGGCCAAAAATATACAAGCTCATGAGAAATAGTTTAAGTATATATGTGAATAAAACAAAAACTCTTTTCCAAAGTGTATTAAATAAGTTTCAGCGAGTAAGCCGTAACTTCGAGGGGATGGCAAGAAAAGAGGGCAAGATAGCTGAAAACATACTTTTAACAAGGGCACAATTGCATCAATGACATTTGAAATAAAATCGTAAATTTTCAATGTTATTTTCTTCAGTTAAAAAATACACGTTTCATCAATATTCCGGCAATATTTCATCGTTAAGCCAAGTGAAGATGCCAACAATTAAAAAATTACATTTTTAAAATTAAGACGAGAAAAGTATACACTGAGCAATTATTAACCAGCATATAGCATTCAGACTCTTTCCCGGTCATTTCCTAGCAAATTGCAGCTCGAAAATTCGGATGTTGACAGAAAGAATGTAGAAAGAAATTACGCCAGCGAAACTATAAGGATGTTTAACTAAATCCAACGAATAACACTCGTGGTATGATAGTCCATCCCTAACTATGCCAGCAGCTTTGAATTCGTCCCGATTCCTATATTACTTCAATATTGTATTCAGCAATTTGCGTCGATTCTTTTCCTCTCCACTGATTTATTCTCTTTTTCACGTTTCAGTAATTTCGTATGTGTAACCTTCTTCGTTTAGAGACTTTCCAACCTGTTTCTCTTGAAATTTGTCGAAGGTGCCTAATGGTACATCCACTCTTCCTGTTTACTCTATTCTAAAGGTTTTTCTGGGATACGACAGGGAAAGCAAGCAAAAGCGATGAAGTTATCGTGAAAGGAGATAAGAATGGAGGACTAGAAGCGGGGAAAGGAAGAAACAATTTCATGGAAGGGGAACACAAGACAACAGATTCATCTTTAAGGCCAAAATGTTGAGAGGGATTTCTCCCCTGCCGGGTTCAGCATCGCGACTCATCATCTCACGCTGAACGGGGTCGAGGAATGTTTCTCGGAAGTGATTAGTTAGCCCCGCGCATCGTCACCAGCCGTCCAAACAATCCCCTTCCTTATATGTGCCTTTCCCGCTCCATTCAGGTCCTCCCCACGTTCTCTTAGAGGTAGGACACCGATTTTGAACAATCCTAGAATTTTAGTTTTTCTAAAACTATTATTTCCAACTCAAGTACTTGTTATAAGCAGAGGCATCAACGAATAATATTATTTGTTTTACTAAGAATGGTACGGTATTTGGGTATGGATAAAAATTTTGGATTTGGTGAAAGGACGCAAATAACCCATTACACCTCCTAGTGAAAGGCACTGAAGGGTACACGACTCCCACCCGATTCATCGCACCCAAGTAGGGACCGGTGCACTCTGAGAAAGTTACCTTTGCTGAGATTCAAACCCGATCCCTAGGGATGGTAAGCCAGCATAAAAGCCAACGAAGCAGCCCAATCCACATTTGTCGCTCATTTCCATTCATTGTTGCCGTGCATCCCAATTATTCTCCAAAATTTCGTCCTTTGAAAAGTCTGCCCTGCGTCAAAAATGATAAACTAGGTTGAGAGTGAAAGAGCGCCTTATATGACGCCAAGGTAAGTTTTGACATTTAACTTAATACGACGTGCACATAGTAGCAAACGAAATCTCAAAAGTTGTCACCAAATATATGCTAAGAAAAATGAATGTATAACATGCAATGCATGATGTATAATGAATGAATAACACGCAAAATCGAGGACTAGATTAAAAAAACCATCTTGTTCCTTATTCCTACTACTGTTTATCAACAATCACTAATATTGGTCAACGCCGTAGAAAGGAAGTGGAAGTTATTGTGAAAAAACTAGAAATTTGGGCCATAATAAAGCTGGGCCACTTGATTCACGTTCCAATTAATGGTGACGCTTTGGGAAATCCCTATTGTTTTCTCAATGACAGACTTTTGTCAAGAAAATGACAGTACAGGGGAAAGATCTACTCCCCCAAACCTAATAGGTGTACTCCAAATGCACCAAAGGTTAGTACAGGCACTATATATTGCTAATTGTAGCGTAATCGCATGGATATCTCAGAGGGAATCGGTGGCGTACGCAGGATTTCCTTCCGAGGGGGGGGGGGAGGGGAGGTTCACATAGCATGATATTTAGATTATTAATCAATACAACAATAATTAAGTTAACCTTCTCTTTTCATGAACACAATAAACTATAGTTTTCAGCACAATAAGCAAAATTCTAAACGCTATTGCAAAATATACAAAATATAGTAAATTATGGGAATGTTTTTGGAGGTTTTAAACCCTAACCCCCCATACATTATGGCAATATATACTTCTTTTCAGAATTTTCAAGGGAAGTCAATCTCAATTTTTTATCAGTGATAAAGTGATATGATTTTATAACTGTGATTATGTGTGTTCCTCCAATTAAAGGTAGCTTTGGATGGAATTTAGTTTAATCGCTTCTCTAAACTTGCACTTTGCTATTTATTCAACTGACTATGTTATTAATTGTGCAGAGATCTTCAGTTACTCAGCGCGTGTTACTTCATTAAAACCATTAATATCCTTAATTAGTTTCCTTTTGTCTTAAAAATACGTCCTAATAAAGAGTCCATCCATTCAAAATGAATATGAGAAATCGTTTCAGGCGTGACTTTGATACATTCAAAATGATATTTTCCTCTACTCCACTAACCAAACAGCAACCTGACATGGTCTTCAAAAATTTCATTACTTGATGCATTCTATTTCACTGGATTAGTTCTTTATTCCCACCCATATTTATTATAATATTTATTCCTACCAATACCAATATTTATATACCGTCATACGTTTTGCTAATTTCATCAAACGAATTAGAAAAAAACGGGACTTTACTATCGCCCATAAGTGAACACATTAACATTGGTACCAAATACAATCCAGTGCGTGACAATACGATGATAAATACATAAAAATATAGTGAAACTCTTTTCCTCCTTGTCCAAATTCTCAGTATCATAAACCTGTTAAGTGTATTAAATATCTTCTACACGACTGGCATTCATATTGAAGAAATTGTTTGAGCCCTACAAACACAAGGTGAAACACGAATTAAGGCCTAAGGCTCAATGCTCCCAATATTGGCGAAAAAAATTATATTCTTCGAAAAATTCGATTGCATCTGAGCAAAACAAATAATGTCATTTAAACGGTTTGTTTTCATAATCTCACGCTATGTTCATTATATATCATGAACCAGGTTTGAACGGTAAATTCAAACAGTAACCTACTAAGTAAATGCAATGCATGTAAATGAATAACATATTATAATCCTGGATACCAGGAAAATACGTGATAAAGAAGAAACATTTGTACACATGCTATTAAAACAGCATTCATTTTAGCCCAAGGGTTAGCTGTGATTGATCAATCTAACACCTAATGTATCGTGTGGTGTACATGGAATACTTTTTAACAAATAGAATATTAAAAATTAAAAGAATATAAAGAGAGGAAAGTGAGACTGAACGCAACTGGAAGGGCTTTGATCCTAAATCCTCAGAAAACAAAGATCATCTCGTATAGTCCATTATTGCGGAAAGAGAGGTGACATGTATGGATTTAAAATTATTTTTTACGCTGAATTCCTCAATCGTAACCCAAATATTTCATTCTTTTCTTGTTTGCCTCAGCAAGAATCTTTAAATTTAAACACAAGAGTGTAAATATCTTACATATACCTACGATGGCTGACTCATAACTAAGGATATTTTAATGGGATTTGTGAAGAAACTGTCCGGCTGCTGCATTTTGAAGTTACCGTATTCCCTTGGTAAAACATCCTTTTACAGTAAAACCAGGACTGTATTCACCATCAATAGATATGATTGTTTACTCCTCGATAAAGCATGACTGGTGTAGAGTCACCCTCTGCCCAATTCCCTCATAGTGGCTTTCAGGGTACGGTATAGATGTAGAGGCAGTACAGACAAATTTTATTAGCGATTAATCCGTCACAAAGGGATACCTCCCCATTAGGGGAACCCCGGGCTCGGGATTGAATCCCTTCAGGCGAAAAAGGGCGGGTGGCATTCTTCGGATCCGTAAAAGGGCGGGGTCACGTTGTTCTCATGGCCCCTTTAACCGTGAGAGACCGGAGCACGGAACACGTGAGGGGAAGACTCGAGACGAAACCACGCGAACGAGATCCCCAGGCGGACAACAATGATTGCCGGCCGGGCGGAAATGATCCGTCCGTTTGATCATTGGCATTCGTCATCTCCGGAGTGGATATCTCACCCCGATCCATTCTCTCTCGTTCCCTCTCTCGCCTTCTTCGCCCAGGTTAGCGAAAACTTGGTGACTGTACGGCAGACGGCCCGCCCGGGGTGCAGGGTACACCCATCCAGTCATTCTCCGGGGAAACGGAGACTGCGTGGGCGAGATTTTCGTGTCCGGAGACGCGCCGGGATGGAGTCGCCTCCTACGAGTGGAAAGCGGCCGCGAACACGTCGATCAAAATCGCATGCGAGTCTCTTCCGCCGCTCGACGGATGGGTTGCATTCTCCCAGAGCTTTCGTCATGGGAAAGTGCGTTGGATGGGCTAGAAGCGGACAGAAAACATCTAAATTCCACGAATTTGGCAAAGACTCATGCGAGTTCACACGTGTGTATTCAGATGGATATAGCTTTAGAGGGAATGGAGGGAGAGAATAGAAGGAATTGTATGCGACACAAAGACTTAAGGTCATGTTCCATGATGCAATTGTAATCCATGGAATTGTAATCTCTACTAAGAAACGCACGGCAGGACCGCAGACACGAATTTGATGGGGAATCGAACGGATTGGCCCAAACGGAGATGAAGCTACCCTTGCGATTGAGAGCTTAGTGTCTGGTTCACAGCTAGCAGACGGGTCGCGATGTGTTTATATTTTACACTTCCCAGCATTTCAGTTAAAGTTACTATTTTTCTCGGTGCATGACGCCCAAACTCATCTTTTGTTTTTCGACATAGCTCGATACATTTTTGCATCAATCCTAGATCAAGATTACAATCGTAGATACGGCAATTATAATCCTCCACGACCGGTAGCAGTCTAAAGGATTGTAATCACGCAAGGAAATATGCCTTTTGCTGATTATAGTTATAACAGGAATAGAGGGAAAGAATGAAGAGAGGATATAATCATCAACATCGGTCAATAATGCCAGGATTTAATTCCAATCTACGTTGTCAAAAACCTTCTCTTAATCCACAAATGCAATAAGAGTCGGTTTTTTCCTCAATTCTCCTCTCTATGAGCACCCTAAGGGCCAATATTGCTTCATTTGCACCCTTTTTTTCATGAATCCGAACTGATCTTCATCCAGGAACTCCTCTGATTTTCGTTATATTCTTCTGTGCATGATCTACATCTACACGATACCCTGTAAGCCACCGCGAGGGTGAATATCACCAAACATGCACATATAGGCATGAAAACAAGCTACTACATGGAAACATGCTACACAATAGTCACATGCAGCTACATGGTTAGTATCTACGAAGTAATAACGGGATTGGTTGTTAATACATGCATTATGAACTACTTGATCCTTGTCAATATCATCGATGCTTGTGTCGTCAGGCTTATAGTCCTAAAATTTTCACAAGTCTCCACTCTCCTCTTTTTGGAATGTTTTTCTCAAAGCCCCTTGTATTTCTCCTCTTTAGTGCATGTTGTAGATGTTGCTGTAAAGATGGTTTAATGTCTTCTCCCCTGCAATTTTAATTAGTTCTGCGGGAGTATCATCGATTCTAGACGCCTTACTCATCCGAAAGTCCCTTACTGCTGTTTCAAATCCCGATCTTTATATTGATTATCCCATATTATCCTTTTTGACTTCAAGGAGAGGATACACAGAAAGAAATCAAAGACAAGAAAAAGAAAAAAAATAGAGAGATGAATAGTTTCATTCTCTGAGATGTCCTTCTCCGACACTAATCGTATTGATAAGGCTTTCAATGCCATTGGAATTTTCATCGCGCGTTCAGGTGACATAAGCGTAATTAAACCGACTCACTGAGGGTGCTGAGTTACTTTAAATGCAGTATCGCAGCAGTAGGAGACTCCACTAACCACCTCTAAACCAACAAAAACCACAGAAAGTTAGTTTTCTAGGGAGAGCGTAGCTTAAACTTCACCCAGCCCAATTGTTGGTGAAATCCACAAATATAGGTTGAAGGAACCACTTCCCTGTGCCTGCGGTCCGTGGTTACCCATAAAACCTGTGCCTAAAAAAACCATGTGGTTGGGGATTGGAAGGATATGTCGGATAGGGCTTCACTCGGTTTTGGCTACCTGTTCAGTAGCTGAAATCTTGGCACAAGACTCTATCACAGCAAGGGACGTAGGCAGCGTATAAAAATTTGATTAGACCACATTCCGAACGGCACAATAAAGCACATCAATAAATAGAATACTCGTCGAAAAGTCAAAACATTAGTCCATTCACTCCACATTAATGCAGGCGTTTGATGACTGTATAGGAAATCCTCCTCAATATTTTCGTTTATGAAAATATTTTGAGCAAGTACAGTGATTTTTTTACAAGTAAATCCTATTCTTGTGTAGCAGTGAGCAATCACAATATGCTTTACGTCCATATAGTGAGTGAGTAATTATCAAATGAACCCATCGTAATACAGTGATAACAATTAGTATTTATAATTGTAAAAATAGCCTAAATTTACGCAATTCAGTTGCATTCACAGTAACACTGCATTCACGTAATGTAACTGGAGGTATAGTCATTAATAATAATTTTAAAAGGCAGTGGTTGAACTGGCAATTATGATATTACCATATGTAGTGTTCATCACAATAGTCCCAGCATAAAATGAGCTGCATGATGATCAATAGCTAAAACAAAAACGTTATGTATACTCTACTTTCAAGGCTGCCTCCGAGCATAATTCCACTATCATCAATGCTCTAGAAAATATAATATCCGCGGTTAACATTATCCGATAACTGCAACGTATGCATACTCTGAACTTCCATTCTTGTATGATTCAATCTGTGCTAAACGCAATGATAATTTACCCTGATAGAATAGGTTGCAATTGCCATCAATTTGAATCTTTCTCGGCAACCCCATCGTACAGTGATTTCTATTATCTATCACGGCCTTGAGAGCCTCACAAAAGGAGAAAACGCCTGTTATCGGAAAATAATGAACAAGTCCCGAACAAAGCCATGGAGATGAGGAATATTCACCGCTTTTTAAGCGCCGGTAATCAGAGGATATACGTGAATGTTCAAATGACGCGGGAATCCTCGCCAATTATAAAATTGTATTTTCCTCGACAACAGCACCAAGAAGAACCAAAACTATGAATGAAAAAGAATATCTCAGGAAGTGGGCTTTCCCGAGCTAAAAAAAGATCATGTGTGATAAGGGGGCGGGTCAAATAGACGAGGTCAGACAGAGTGGTTGCCTTAATATGAAGCGAAGAGGTCAAGCCTCTTGAGAAGGGTCTCTAGTTGAACCTTACCTCCGGGCACGAATGCTGTTTTTACTCCGAGAAGCGCATTCAAGAGGAAAGAGAGCATTCGAGAAAACGCTTTCAAACTGCCATACGACGCAAAGAGAGATGTTTGGAAGTAGGTAATTATGTTTTCAGCCCTTAAACGCAAAACGAAGGTCAATTAAATTCAATGATAAGAATATCTTATCATTCAGATTCATTTAGATTATTATTAAGCATTCAGATAAACTAGCCGATAACTAACTAAAAAACAAAGACTTATTATGTGGTACCTATTGCATCACCCTTAAATGAAACAGCTCCGACACTACGTATACCTACTCAATTCTCGTACGGAAGGAAAGGAGACTTTAGCTCACAACGCTTACGCTCATCAATGTATGTAATTGTTTTATCCACTCGTAAACACATCAAGTAAGATTCCTTGAAGAAATCAATTATATAACTTCCCACTGGGATGGGGATATCCATATTTAAATACTGCAAGCCAATATGTACAAGGATTTTTTAATCCTTGATAGAATATTTTTAAGCGCTCAATTAATAATTACTTCTCCTTAAATGGTGCCTCCTTAATTACCATGGTGGAAGATCAACTCAATATCATCCAGTATCGCTTAATTTGCGACATTTTGCAGTAGCGGCAACACTAAAATTGCCATTTACAATTAGCAAAGGCCAATAAAATATGAATCTGCGCTTCAGAAAGAAATGCAACGCCATGAAAATAAGAACAAATCTCAATGATATCTTGAGTACTAAGATATAGATGCAATTATAAACTAATACATAAAGAAAAACAAATCCCTAGGATAACGGTCTAGTCAGAAAATTAAATAAAGTGTGCATGAACCTAATGAAGGATTTGTTTCCCAGCAGTGTTCTGTTTTGCCAATATTACCTCACGTAAATGTAAACATTACCATCGTTCATAAAATAAATCAACTTTTTTCCTCAGTTCCTGAGTCTGTAATCTATAATGTATTATACCAGAGATTCACACTAGTTACTTTCACAGTAGTAGTGCCGTTCTATCATTCCTCATTAGACGAGGGAAAGTTTCAAGGGAATTTGGAAAAGAAACCTAGGAGCAAAATTAAAAATGGGCGTCTCTCACATCATCAGTTTGATGCTGCTATTTATGATTTCACCGAAAATATGATTAAAAACTTAACAAATGCCCAGAAAGAAAAAATGATCCCCGTAACATTTGAAGGCTCGAGGGGCCATCATGGCCGAAAAATTTGAAGCTGTTGCGGCGAGGGAAGCGGTATCACTTGGGCCTTATGATAGATGGGTAAATTTAAGCTCAGATTGCCGGTGAAAAAAACATTAGAGCCATTTCCAAGGACGGCAAGGGCATCAAGGTTTGCAAGTTGCCATGAGCGATCTCGGAGTTTTCTGCACAAACGAGGATGAGCCTCAACAAACCGCAAAACCATCCCGTTTTCCTTGCGCAAAATCAATTACTTGGGTATCACAAACACAGTTTCACCGAAATCACCAAGTGAGAGAAGTTACCTCTCTCTCTACACATCCAATTCTAGCATTTGACAGGGATGCATCATTTTCGTTGCAGAAATCCGCAAATTGGTCACGATGGACCTCAGAAGATAAGTCCGCTGATGAGCCCATCAGCTCGAGAATTCCTCCAGCTGAGCAAAAGGAATAGATCTAAGGTCGCTGAAACAAGGAATTATGCAGCAGACTTTTTCCACTTGTCACTTACCTCATTTCGTGCCAAATACTTTAGCCAGTGTGGTAATGGGAAGCCCAATTAAACGGATATCGAAGGGCTTTGAAGGGTCCAGATTTTGACCACGCTAGCTTGGGGATGTTGCAAATCATTATACTTGTACGTACAGCACCGCATTTCACAAAGTTAAGACCAGAACTTCAGCACACTTAAAAGTATTTTCTAAGATTCACATTGCGGCCTTTACCTATTCGTAAGTGGAATACTTGCACACTTATCACATCATATGCAGAAAATGCATTGTGGTAAGGAGAACATTGTAAAAGAGTAAAGTTTACTGAGCACATTCAAGCGTGGCGATTATCCAGAACGCAACGCAACGTACTTCTAGTCGGGAGTGTTTACGCTGTGGTCCAATAGTTTCCGGATTGATTTTTTCCATAATGGATTGCTAATTGTCACTACTGAAGTTATTGGCATCGTCAAAACAGGATGTAAGGAGTTCTATGCTACTACTCTTACTTGCGAAATGAACATGAGGGAAGAATAACGGATGGCGATTAATGGCGATTTTGCAGTACCCATGATTTTTCTCCACATATACTGTGCAGTGAGTATTGCAGACTTATATGCTCATATGCAAGTCAAGAAACCAATTTTAATTGACAAAAACATTTTCGGGATGGTTGGGAGTCAAGTCTTGGACGACGAATGAAATAATCGACCTAAATAAATAGTGAATAAAAATTTTTTTTTTCGAAACTGTGGTATTGTTTGCAGCATATGTCCCAATAGTTGTGCATTGACTGAAGAATAATAACCATTGTTCCCATTCGAGGATTTGGTTCCATACTTTACCCTTTTCACCAGTTTTTTCGTTTTGCTAGAGAATTGTTTCCTGGCTAGAATGGCAAAGATGATTTGTTAGTTCCTGGCTCAGAGAGAATTCGCAACTTACTGGTAAATTATTATAACATTAGCCTATTTCTTCCTCCAAAAATAAAATTTACTGCTAAAAGGCTTGTAGTTTAGTTTGAGACAGTTCAAGATTATGAAGAAAGTGACCAACCAGCTTAGCGATATTCCCTCGGAATGCGTTTCCAACACCGTGAAGGAAGTAGACGCAAGTGCTAACTATTCCATTGTGGATCCAAATCATTCATAATTATAACGCATCTGTTTAAGATTTTTATCATCTTCATTTCCCGGACCAAGCTGATAAAAAGCTTAAACAGGTAGCCGAACTGTGAGGAGGTTTTCGAAGTTGATCCGGGTCAAAGACGGCTTAAGAATATAAAGATCGGTTCTTCCTTTCGTGAGATTCGTTCTTCAATCAGTCTTTAGTCCTAAGATTGGTTTGACAAAGCCATCCAACGATTCTTTCACCGGCTAATTTCTTCATACTAACATGATTTTTCTCCTTCACAACCTTCATTACTCGCTCCAAATGAAGCCTTCCTCTGCCAGTTTTTTCACTCGATTTTTATTGAAGTAGTTTGTAAATTCGTAGGTCCAACCTTTATGCACGAAATGCTACAACCACAGAGATTATTCATAAATATTATGCACAAAGGAATCAAGATGGAAAAGCGATCAGATGAGCAGCAGTAAGATTGATCACGATCAAAAGTATGATGAAGGACCTTTTGAAGTATTTTATGCTACATGGTGGGGATGTGACGGAAATGGTCAAGTACAGCTGCTTTAGTGGAAATGGACGTGTGGCCAGAAATATTTCAAGATTGAGGGAATGGAACTAGTTTTTGTACGTCCTTCATTTACCAGTTTCCTTCAAGAAGGAAAAGAATTTTTTTACATTTGGTTCATATTCACTTTGGGTGCAATAACGAAAGCTGGAAACCCTTGGTGATTCAGCACTTTGAAGGCTGACTAACATCAGGAAAATTTTCACACCTGTCAGTAGATGATCCTGAACGAACGAAACAAATACATATAACATTAAATCATATTTTAAACACCAGCGGGATGCGGAAAGGAAGTGATGCATTTCTGACAATCATCAGACTCGTTCCATAGAGAGCACTCTTGCCTTCCCCTGGCGTTTATTTTCTACACACATCCTGTGTATTTGCCATGCCCTGTTGATCAGACGCCCGTGTGATAACAACATCCTCTCCACGGTTTCTCTTGATGGATGCGGGCCACGCTGACTCTTCCTTATATGCCTTTAATTTGTGGTTCATCACATTTTTCGACAAGTTACTATCCACTGCTATATCTACTCTTAGTAAGTATTGTAGTTTTTAGCTTCTCAATAAAAGACCTAGCATCGATGCCATTCAATCAACTAGTCGATCTTATAACCCACCTTTGCAGCTTTTTTGCACTCATTTCCTACTATTTCCTGATGACCATGACTTCAAAGAAACCAGTTTAAGATAGAGTGGAAATAGGTAGGGTACTAGAATTTATGCGTGTTTGGCGATGTTAAGAGCCTTCCGTGTATTCTCAGGATGCTAAGGCGTAACATGGGGTATTCGGTGAAGGAGGGAGACAGACACAGAGGGGTGTGCTTCTTTGGGAAGTGGTCGGGGGCAGACCGCGGTCGCGGTGCCGAATGGCAAGCCCGTAGCGGGCTCCGACTGGGCGGCATCGGCGGCCGGGTTCTCCCGGAGCCGGGGAGCGAAAGCGAGGGAGTGGTCTCTCGTAGGAATATTCCGTGCCGGGCCGGTGGAAGAGAACAGGGGAGGGGGGACGATGAAAGGGGTTTGTGTGGGTGGCATCGTGGGAAGAATGGTTGCTTCGAAGCTTTCTGGCCCTCGTCTCTCATCTGATCGAATGCCTATCTCCCTCCCCCACCACCAGTTCCTCAATGACCTCTGCGGGAAACTCGCCTCCCTCCACCCCCCAAACCCCGGCGGCGGAGGTAACGACAGGAGACCTCTCTGGATAAGGATGGGGTACCGCGCTGAGGGGCGGTAGGTGGCGGCAAACGAAGGCCCCCCGGGTACGCGGGACCCTGGATCTCCGAAGAGGGCTCATTCCCATGCGTCGATGAAGGCGGGGGCCCATACCGTCTCACGGTGGTGCGCGAAGGGAGTAAACGTTTCGCTCCCCCTCCCGGACCCACAAAGAGACCACCTCCCCAGTTCCCCCATCTTTCCTGAGCCGGGAGGACGGGGAAACCACGCTCCAATACCTCCACCCGTCTCCCTGCTTTGACAAGCGATTAAACCATCTCCACCTCGGAGTGGTTGCGTCCCCTCCCAGAAAGCCCAACACAACCCCGCTCCCAAGCTCCTCTACCGGCCATAGAAAAATTCTAACGTTTCGCCCACCATCTCCCCCACCTCTTGAATCAATCACTCGAAAAAATCGCTGTAAAAACAGTCATTAATTACGCCACGAGGCTCGTAGTCCGTAGTCTCCCCCCTCTCCACTCCAAGGCGCCGGTTGGCCCCTCCCCGTCTAGATATGAGTTCCATTGCTCACGCATCGCGAGGCAAGATATCCTTCCGAGGGAGATTCGGATTCCTCCCCACTGGTGCCTCACCGATCTCTGGCGGGGGAGGGAACGACCATCGGCGAGTCTCGGGGCCGTAATCGGATTCGACGCCCCCCCGGCTTCGAAGCGTCAAATTCGATTTGGGACGGGCGGCCGGAGCGGTGGAACCGAAGGGCCTCGCAACACATGACCGATCGGGTATACCCTAACGACGTGTGAAACGAAAGAGAACGAAAATCACTTTCGCATCTCGGGGCCACGTTCTCAGAAGCACAAATACGTGAAACGGAGCAAATATTTTTATCTCAGGATGAAGTAATTTTATTCCTAGGGTGACGCAAACGTAACATTTATTTGCATCCAGGATGATTCAATGATAAGCATAGTGAAAGAGAACGTACACATTTCAATGAAACCTGACAAGTTGCTTCCCTATGCCAAGGACACAAAGTTTTATCCGTGGAAAAACATTGGCAAGTATTTGATAGGACCATAAAATGGTAAATTGCAAGTAAGGCTGCGACTATCTCGCAAGAAACTGAGATTCTGTAGAAGCTTTTAAAATACTCTCCAATAAATTGGTCCTCAAAAGCGGAGGCGTTTCGTATCAAATGATTTTGGCTCTCAGCCTGAAAAACTATAACTGCGACAAAAATTCGTCAGAAAAAATACCATAATTTTTTTCCGAGGCCTATTTAACAGTAACCCACAGACTTAACCCTTCCCCGCAGAGAATAACCATGAGAGAGATGAATCTCCTAACTTTTAGCTGTGATCTATAGCACGAATTTACTGAAGTTAATATTGAACAAATAAATGTGTTTGGGCCACATTTAAAGAAACACGCCTACGCCGAAAATTCCCTGCAATTGGCTAACATTTCAAACACAAGTGTATGGCAATGTATGTACATTAACGTCGCAATCATTTCAAGGCTTCAGGGAATAACAGCACGCTTTTATAATACAATTATGCATGAAATGAGAGCTTACGGATGAACTGACTTCGATCTTTTATTATTTATAGGCCTTAAATATAAATTACCCGTCTCACTATTCATGCCCTACGAACAAGTATGGCAAACAAATTGAAAAACAGAAGTAGATGAAATTAATACCACCGTGTTAACACATGCGCGTTAAATAAAGACTAAATTTGATTGTGTTGAAGAATAAGTTGAATTTTGGTAGAAAGAAGGGCTGCCTATAAAGAAAAACTGTGATTGAGCAGCTTAAGTTTTTAAATGCGCTAAAACTATGTTTGCTTTTCTTTCTAATTACTATCTATTTTGAATTACTTTTGCACACACTGGTCAGTGCACTTAAATATTTTTCCAATCATTTTTACTAACGCCGATTTGATTATTTTCACGTTCAATTTATTGGCACAAAAATTGACATGGACATTAGGGTGTCCCTTATTTGGCACAAAAAATTTTTTGGAAATTCCATTTTAAACCATTTTCATTATTTTCCTTTGTAATAGTAAATAAACAGAGCAAAATTTCAGCTTGATCGCATGAGTTTTTCACGTGCCACGAGACCGAAGAAATTAAGAAATTTAGTGAAAAACAGGAAAATAAACTTAAAAGTTGCAGGAAATTTTTTATTTATTTTTACAAAATAATAAGTTATTATGTAGCTATAATTACATATCTACTCTAAATAATATTTTGAAAAATCCTACATACAGATAGGAAAAATGAGGGTTAGCATGAAATACTTGCTAAAACATGAGTTGAGACAAATTCTCCTTGGTACATTTTCTATACTTTCAACGTGTTGCTTGCGTCACAATAAGCATATTTTGCAAATTATCTCTGCTTTAAACACTACGGAGGTAATCTTGTGTAAGTGCAATCTCTCTCCGCTGTATCATTTGTCACACTCATGTCAAAGGAAAACATGCAGGCTTCTTGAAAATCCTGACATTGATCCCATTTGCTTGGATGCTAATTCATAAAATTATGAGATTACCCAAATCTTCTGAATAAGTACATAGTACAGGGGCCAGAAAAATCATAGAGACTGCTATTAGCCCACATTTGCAGTTCTTTGAAATAAATTTTCGGACGAGTGTCTCGGTACTCTTGCATAGAAACAGTGCATTCACAAGACTTTACCTTTTCTAACATATTTTTTCTTTACATGTTAACGTTACTGTTGGATCTAGTAAAGCCAGGCCATTAAGTTGCTGAGTATGATACCAAAGATGCCTAGAGAATGTTATTGTAGCAGTTTGGGACACTCTTTTGTTAACATTTTCATACGTAATCAAATTTTTCAGGAAATTAAAATCATTGTGTGACGCAGAAATGGGCTTTTTTCACCTCGAAATGTCCAGCACTTTTTTCATAAAAGAATTCCATGCTTGATTCCTCTCTGTATGCTTGATTCCTCTTCCTCTCGCAATCTGGGTCTTGGGGCGGCGAGTGCGGTTTTTCTGGAGTGATATCTATTCCAAGTATAAAAACTTCACTAGTTTAACAACGAGGGGCAGATGTTTAATGTTTACCTTTTTCCCAAAAGCTTGTCACTTCCATTGCGGTGGTATTGCAAGATTTTGAAAGCGAAGATTTGTGAATGCATCTGATAAAGAAACGCAAGACCTGCATGCGCGAAGGCAGCTTGGCACCAGTTATCACATCCGAAGAATTCCCTATGAGAAATACATGCTTCCGAAGAGCATTGTTTGTGTTGGTACTAACACGCGACATAATATGGAGTCCTGTAGATTTTAGTCCAGGTTCTGTTGTGCTGCACAAGCGACGCACTACTGACACTGGTCCTCCTTATCATTGCCAGTTTTTGCCTCACGGGTCGATATTTATAGAAAAGACAAACCTTGCATATTTTGCCTGCTATTACAAGCAGTGGCCTCCTGCCGCCTATCAGCAGCGGCCGCCCTGCGCGTTCTTTTGTTCCGCAGTTCGTAGCGGCGGTGTGGACTGGGGAGGCGGGGACAGGAGTGGTTAACGAAGGGGGGAGAGGAGGCGGGGGTGATACAATAAGAACAATTGGAGCCTCACAAACTTCAAAAAGTAAGACTACTGGGACTACTGTGCATAACATTGATTGGACGGCTTCATTCTTCTCCAGTGGTAATTATTGTATTTTTCAATCAAAACTGCAAACCTTTAGACACCTATTGGCACGGGAAAAATTCTCTGATCACGTTCAAATTTTGCATAGCAGCTGTTTTTGACAAAAGGAAAAGAAAAAAAAGTGGTGCGAATCAAAAAATTGAAGCTCATTTTTAAGGGACACCCTAATGGACACTCTATTAATCTTTTTTGTGCCCACGGATAGCATGGGCTGTATTACTATGGTTGGGATCTTTCGCCACATTCCAAGCTCATTTGGAAAGGAACTATTGAGCGTATTCTGGAAATGCTTTGTGAATATCAGTTAGTGGAGACAGACGGGTTGTACATGGCTGGCGAGACTCAAGAGAGTGATGGAAATAGTCTTTCTTTGGATAAGGAGTTGCAGGAAGCAGCTGGAGTTACTAGCACAACTCCCGATCCATCGCCGTCGGTGGGAAGATAATATGAGCCCAGCCCAAAAGCTGTGAAATATCAGCAAGTGCCCCTCAACGTGAAAATTAAGGTGGAAAATCTTGCAAGAGAACACCCAAAATGGAGTCGTTCTTCCCTGCAGCATTAAGGTTCAGGTTTTTTGAAACGTAAAGAGATCATTCCTATGCGGCAAAAAGGCTGAACGGGGTGACACAAAGAGCGATAAGCTGCAGATGATAGATGAATGGATACATGATCGCTTCATTGAATCCAGGAAGAGGAAAGAATCAGTGACGACCAGGACCTTGCAGGAGTGGGTTCTGTCTGCGATGGTTCAGCATACATCGCCAGATTTTGAATTCTCTGCAACTGCAGCATGGGTCAAAAACTTTGAAAAGAGGATCCGCATAGTGCAGCGAAAATTACGACGCATGTCTTCTCAAGCGAGCAGTCTTCATTGGAAAACATAGTGAAATCAGCAGACTTATTCCAAAAACATGCAAAAAAAATTTTTTCACAGTAGAACAGTGATTTTTGTGATCAATGCCGATCAAACAGGGTGTGGGTGTGTATGAAAAAAATCACTGGCACAATAGGGAGAGAAAATAGTGTAAGTTGCAGTTAGGAGCATGAGCATATTGACCCACTCGTACATGGCGCAATATACAATAACTGCGTCTGGAAAGCTTCTTTTAAAGGTGTTTTTGTGTATGCAGGAACTTGGGGGGTGACTTTGGTCCACGAGTAAATGAAAAAGTAAAAGATATGGAAACTGAATATATCCCAATGTGGTTGTTACACGTTCAAAATCTGGAAAAGTAAGCACTGAATTGTACAGTAAGAAAACTTCGTATTTTTCACACTTTTATTGAGAAACCCTACCGGTTTGGCCACTTCCGGATCATTGTCAGGGGTATTAGCATAAGGTATTCTGATATTTACACGGTGGCGAACCCTTATATATACTCCAAATGAGGGAGAAACTGCAGGAGTGGTTGGGGAAGCTTAGAGGATATGGTAAAGAGGGATAAGTAATGTGTTGAAGGTCAGGATGACGGAGGAATGCTTTTGAAAGGCGGGACGGGAACATGATACATTGGGGAAAGATTGAACGGTAAAATTACATTTAACAATTTAGGTCCCAAAGCATTGGAAGCAGATACAATCTCTAAATTTTCTAAGAAATCCAGCTTTGCACCTGTATCATGACCATTTTAAATCTCTACTATAAAATCAGACATGTGATTAAAGCCAGACAAATGAGAAGCAAAGACTGACTTGTTGTTATAATGAATAAAAAAATTAAAATGTTCCTTTGTTTTAATGTTAAAACTTCTACCAGTCTGACCTATATACAAACAATTGCAGTCCTGAGTATCACATCTTAAGACATACACTCCACTTTTGTTTAAAGGATTAAAAACAACTTTAGAATTAAAAAGTAAATTTTCAATGGTCATTCTGGAATAAAAACAAGGCTTCAACTTTACATTGCGAAATATTTTATTAATACTGTTGATCATGTAGTTGCTTATGAACGGCACCTACGTCCATTTCTTGTCGGGGAAGGAGGGGGGACAATTTGAGTAAGGCCTGTGGATGATGAGGTGGTTAACCTTCTTTGTTTCCTTTTAAGAAGCTTGTCAATGAGAGAACACTCACAAACATTCCTGATCGCAAGGAGTTTAATGATGTTCAATTCCTTGTTAAATTCTTCACCTGCCAGCGGAACAGAAGTCTTAAGAAAGAGAATTCAAAAACGAGCGAAAAGCAGTAATTTCATTAGAATAATGGTGGTTGGAATCCTTGGGTATGACGGCATCGGAATAAGTGCTTTTTCGGTAAGTAGATAAATGGTGATTGCCATCATTGAGGGAAATAGTTAAATCTAGAAATGTTGAGTTATTAATGCCAATCTCCATCGCAAAACTGATAGCTTATGTAAGGCATTAAGTAAAACTAAAAATTGATCCGTTGACTGTCTGAGGCTCCTCGTCCATAAACAAATCACATCATCAACATATCTATAGTAATAAAAATATTTTGATGAGCGGGTGGCTCGAACCGAATAACTTCGATTATAAATTGCCCATGAAAACATTTACCCAACACCTCTAACATACTAGAATTTGAATGAACACCTCCGAATCTATACTAGCAATAAAAGGTCATTCAAAACGTAGAGTGAAATTATATTACAAGTACACTGTCCTTTATAGATATAGTAACAAGATTTATAGTAAATTAATGATGCTATGATTTTTTGCGCGACCAACATAACTACCTGCGAAAGAGCAAGTAAAATAAACGGAATATGGCGATCGTTAACGTTTGAGGAGTTAATAGGAGTTAATAATGTTAAGTAACTAACTCCATAAACTGAGTGATTTTTCTGACCAACTTAACTCTGGATACTACCATTCTAATGATTACTACCATGATCACACGCCGTTAGCAGTGACAACAATTCTTGCAAAAAATCTAGGACGGAATCTAGAGTACACTTCTGTTTTGGTGGAAACTTTTCAAGCGCAAAGATTAAAGAATTTATTCTCCGTCATACTGTATCAATGTTTCCCTCCAATATTTATGCCACTAAAAGGTAGTGTATTTGATATCAGCGTAATATTTCTACCACCCTAGAGAACTAAGGGTAGCTCGAATGCTGTTTGAAAAGGCACTAAACAGCATATAATCTACTGGTATGTTGAACCTTTAATACGTTTGAAGAAATCCTAAGATGACTTATCAACCCCAGAATCCACATGAGGGTATCGACGAATTGGAGTGATTCCTCCCCTAACAAAAGAGGGACAATGATGCTGATTCTGAAATATTTTTTAGGCTAAAGCTAACTACAAAATTTTGCTCAGATGCATAAAAAACTTCTAAAATATTTACCCGAATGTGATCAAATGCCTTTGTTTAAAATAGTTGACAAAATTTATATGAGCACGGACATAATTTTACAAAAAAAAATGTTAATTGCTTGTGTACCAATGCCATGAACTACTTTTGGCATAAATTCCGTAACTTATAAGGTTTTTTTATCTTATTTTACTAAACGTTCATCCCTAATAATGTGCTTTATCTTTATGCTAATTTTTTCTAACCATATAGGTTCCTAATGAGAGAAACTTTGACCACCTTTTATATTTATTTTGCTTGTTTGAAATATTTTACGACAAGATGTACTACAAATCGCCTTTCTAAAACTTCTGTTACTACAACAAACTAGACTTAGCAAGTAGGTAATTGTGTAAAATTGCACCTTAAAAAGGGTTACTTAAAGTAACTAAGCTAATAAAAGCTGATAAATTTAGTACCAAAGTTATGGATATGGAATCTCGAGTGATCCGGTTAACGTATGATGTTTTCGCATGGATTTAGCCATCGAACGTATCAGTGAATGTAGGCTGCAGCATTAAGATTTATTTTAATTTTTTAGAAGTAAAAACGTCGTGCAATGATTTACAGAAAATCTAGTGCCAAGAGTGTCGTCGAAAGACTATTTCGTCCAATCAGGTAGCTATTCACTTCAAGCTGCACGTGAGTTTTTCATCCCTAAGAGAGCTTTTTACCAAGTAGTTTCCAAAACCTGCCTTTAGATTGCAAATACCTTTAGATAAAACAATAAAGGCCGAGGAGTGCAGTCCAGATTTTAGTTGAAATAAGTCTTTAAGCTGCGAAGTGCGAAGCGGTAACGTGAAGTGTGCGAATTCTACATGCCAAAACTAATCCAACGAAAAATTCCACTTACGTTTTTCAAATCCAAAGAGGGATACTCAGGAATATGCTCAAAATTATTTCTTCAAATTTTTTATCCATGGTGCACTAAATAATTAACATTAACGCTATATAATAACGCTGGCTACCCACCCTCACTAGATTTGAGACCCAGTGAAAATTTTATTGGAATCCCTGCGTGAATGCTATGAGGAGAATATTCAAATTTCAATACTCCGTCCGTCAGATGGGACGTAAAGCTGTGATTGACCCTTTGATGCCTTTCGTAGAGAGCAGCCTAATGCTGACGCCAATTAACTCTCCATCCTTCCTCCTTTCTCTTCCAAACCCATTCTAACACTTTTCCTCCCGTCCTGAATCACCGTTAACTGATGGAGAGACTTGAATCCATTGATGTTAGAGGCATAAAATGTGCACATTTTATTTTCAGCAAGTCCTGTTATTCGTAGTAGTGGGTTTCTATTTAAGGTTTCATCCACACCTACGGCCATTTTGAATCACACTAAACCAATTTTACTTGAAATTAAATAAGAAATTATAATTATAAATCGCGCAACCCGAAAGTTAAATAATATTACGAATTTATTAAAAAGATCGGTTTCTCTGAGATAGGATATGCCGTGGCTTCAGTAGTTACAGTTGTCACTGCAAGGGATTCTTACGATCTTGACTCTACGATCCTGACTGTCCACATTCTCTGATCTGATACCCTGATCTCCCACAAAACCCATTTAAAACTTTCTTACCAAATTATCACATGCGTGTATCTTATTAGCAAACAATAAAGCACGCGTTGTCTGATTACAAATTTTGCGGGCTACGAACTGTCCATTTCCAAGAAGTCTGTAACGAGATTCTGTTTACAAAATAAGATGGCAACAAACTGAGATGGTACCATAAGGTTATCAAGCAATGCTCGGATAATGACGTAATGATCAGTGCTCGGCACTAAAAATATATAAAATAATGTATGCACGGGCCTCTGAATTTATCATGTATCACGATAATGATTTTTATGCCCAAAATACTCAAAACCTCAGTCTAGACATCTCGTTGCGAAACTTAAACCTTTTTTTTTTCGATCCGATAGCTAAATTACATCGACATGACTATGGTTATTATAATGAAGGTACGCAGATGATGCATAAGGTGAGGGGAATGAGTTCCTAGAACGATTGCAAAAAAAAAAGAAATTCGCCCGCTCGTCTGTGGAGTCGGAGAGCCACCTTCTTCCCGTCCGATTGCTTCGCGTCACACCTCGCCCACGCGACTCCATAATGCAACGCCTAGGGTGGGGGGGGGGGGGGGGGGAGGGATTCCGCTCCCTCGCCCCCGCGACCAACAACCTGGTCGTCCAATCATCGCCACCTCCTCGGCGTGAAATGCCGATGATTTCAATTCCCGTCGGAATATACGAGCCGAGACACCCATGAATCATCGTGGTTGAGACGTTTTGACTCCCATCGGCGAGAGGGGCAAAGTGTTCCGGTAAATGCGCTGGTGAGGATTCGGTATTCCTCGAAATAGGATGCGGAGATTTATAGATAGGGCGATTCCGTTATTGTGGCCCACCGGTTTGTGCCTTCGCGAGGCTATTAATAGAGGAATCATAAGCATACTACTCCATGGTTCTGTTCAGGTTCGAAACAATTTCTTCTCGTCTTCATTATAACAATCATTGACGCAAACTATATAGGTAAAAAATAATGGCCTCTCTCCTCGAAGACACGGGTTTGAAACCTGGAAGTGGCAGATATTTTTTATTGGTCATCGGCTTCTACTAAGAAATCATTTCGAGTTCAGTTCTTCCGTCGGATGGAACCCTAAGGTGAGGCGTTTGACCCTTGGAACCTTTCGTTAAGAACAAGCCAATCTCGACGCCGGGTTTCTCGGCGCCACTCCTCCGTACCCTTAGATTTCTTTGCTTGCACCTTTTCTCCGAGTCTGAGACCGGGGGTAAACTTGTAGCCGCAAAAGAGAAGACTCACCCTTTCGGTGGAGCCTTGAGATTTGAAGCACTAGACGAAAGTTGCAGATTTCACGTGCAGACGTAAAAACATCGCGATATTACGTTGTGCAAACAAGCCACGAGGGTTTCGGAATAAAACCGTTTTACCATTAGCTGTAAGCATCTTGATTGATGAGGTACCTTTTTTGATGCGTTCACATTGAAATACATGTGTATTCAAATATTTGCTAGATAAATTAGGTAATGAATTACATTTTAATGAAACGATCCTTAAAAGTATAGCATTTTAGGGTCTTGAGTATTACTATTTAAAATTACATGGATTCCTACATTTTTCTCCGTTTTGGTCAGTTTCATGGGTGTTTTCAAGTCTGTTTCCGCACTAATAGGCGCTTCAGACCGGGAGGAAAGGTTAATATCCACTGATTGAACAATTTGACTAAATTTAACAATAAAATCCTCGTGGAATGTGTTGATATTCTACTTCAAGAGCTAGTTGATAAGTCCCCACAGATGCAAAATGTGGTGTTCGTGGTGCTAGAGAAGATTTTTCCCTTGCTGTCGCAAGTAGCTCTCACAATTTTCATCTGGACATATTCATAATTCCATTTTGTTAATATAAAAAATAATAATAAGAAAATGGAATGCCATCTGCATGTAAGAGTTTGAACTCTTACAAGAGAGTAGAGAAATCAAGGGAAAGGCAAATAAGTGTGTTCGGGCAATGTGGTACCATGCTGAAATAAAGATGTACTGTACGACTATTTTCTTCTATTTCAAATGAAGAATTCAAAATGTAATGGGCTCATATCGCAAGTGAATAGCTATTAATTTGTTATTCATTACGAATAATTAGTGTGCGAATTTGCCCGTGGAAGTTTATTGTACGTGGAAACGGTGATAACTGATACTTGGTGAATTACAAAATGGCTGCCGTTAGAGAAGGGTAAAAAATACAAGTGGATAAACTCGAATAATTTAAAGTCTCGGGATAGTGGAATTGGCATGTTTCGATGTTATAGTGGGCGTGTGCATTTGAAGATACTCTTGACGGTATGCGCGAATGTTTTGAAAGAGTGGAAGAGGCGGCCACAGAGCAAAATGCGTCAGCGCGTCATCTAAGATTAAAAGACGACGCGAAGGTGGCAAGTTCGTTAGCTGGTACGCTGGAAAATCCGTTGCCGAGATGTTGACATGCAACCACGCAAGTAAATATTTGTTACAAGCAAGTTACACGCACGATTGGAGCAAATCAAAACGCAACGAATCAACACTTTGATCGAAGCCTTTTTTTGATTCCAAATTGGCGAAAAATAACACATCAGCATACACGTCGCGAAGTTACAGAAGCTATTCGGGGATTTGAACGACGAAATGCAGAAATACAAAGAAAACGTTTAGTCAGAAAGAATGATGAACGGTCGAATTATATACACCTTAGGTAAAGAATTCGACAATTTTCATGACTTGTAGAACAAGATTCCGTGGGAAATTCGAAGTCTAAATATATTTGTGACAGTTAGATTAGTCTGAGAAATTGTGCACGATTGAATTTGGAGACCAAAAACCGGTGTAATCGGCAGCGTTTGTTGTACGCCGGGGCCCGAAGAAGAAAAACCCGCGAAATAGGCGGGATAGTTGCAGGGAATTGGACAAAAATGATGAGCGTGCAAAACAAAAATGTCCATGCCATAAGTCCATAAATATTAAGGTATAGTAGACCTCAGGGCAGCGGAGGGTTCGATGAAAAGGACGGACGGAAGCATTAACAACAACCAATCTGAAAAATATGTTGTATTATAATTCATACGAACTACGATTAGGTAATGATGATAAGACATGCAAAAATTATTACATGTACCTTTTCAATAGTAATGTAAATAACGCAGCTGCTCAATGGCGCACCTTGGACTCACTTATTGGAGGAAAGAGAAGGGATGGAAACATATTGAAAATAAAATCTATACACCGAAACGTCACTGAATGTCAAAACATTGTCGATGAATTCAGCTTTCATTTTGAACAAGTAATAGATCCTTTACGGAACAATATAAATCTGCAAAGTGATTTGAAGAGATATAAAGAAATTTTTCCGTCCTTCAATGTAGAAGAATCACTATATTTTGTTCCAGCAAATGAGAAAGAAGGTAGTAATATCATTAAGGATCTAAAGCACAAGAAATCCAAAGGTATTGATAATATTTCTGCATATATTATTAAAGCAGTGAATGCAAATATTTCACAATTCTCTTGCTTACATTAACAATCTAAGTATGCAAACAGGTTTATTTCCTAATCAGTTAAAAACTGCGATAATAATACATATTTTTAAGAAAGGTGATAAAATGGGCGTAAACAATTATATACGAATATCCTTACTATGTCTTTTCTAAAATAATTGAAAAAGTTATTAGAAGTCGAATTCTTAGTTTTCTAAATAAGCATTTATTTTTTACCACTGATCAATTCGGATTCCGGTGTGGTAAAAGTACAGAAGATGCCTTATTAAAATTATGTTCAGTCTTGAACGAAGGACTTAAGAGGAATTGCAAAGTTGCAGGCCTGTTTATAGATATTACTAAAGCTTTTGACTCGGTAAACCATAACATACTAATGCAGCGATTATGGGAAGCTGGTGTTCGGGGCATTGCGTACGACTGGTTTCAAAGTTATCTTTGTGACAGAGACCTATGTGTGCGTCTTCAAAATTGCTGCAGCAAAAAGATCAAACTAACCTGTGGTGTGCCACAGGATTCTGTGTTAGGCCCCTTATTGTTTTTGATTTATGTGCCGGGACGTTTAAGGGTAAATTAACGCCTTTTGCTGACGATACTGCAATAATTTATTGTGCTCATAATAATGTGACTTGCATGAACAGATACAAAGTGGCCTTAAAGCACTACATATCTGGTTTTCAAAGAATTACATGTTTCTAAGTGAAAAAACAAAATATGTTGTATTTACAATGAGTAAATTATGTCACTTAGAAATAAACTGTATTATCAATGTATAAGTTGTATTAAAGGTAATTCTTCTTTTTGTGATAACGGTATTGTGATAGAACAGGTAAGTTACATTAAATATTTAAGGCATATATATATTGATGAAAAATGTAAATGGAAGCTACACCTGAATAAACTAAAATCTGAAATTATTTCCGTCAGAAAATTCTGCTTCCTCAGAAACATATGCCCAGAATCAGTGTTGAGAATAGTGTATTATGCCCTGGTCAACTCCAGATGGCAATATGGAATCGCATGCTGGGGTGGAGCCTACTTTACCACCATTAAATATTTGCTGGTTGCATAAAATAAGTCATTAGAGTTATGACACGGTCATTACAAAAAAGCCGCGCTTTCCCATATATTAAATATCCTACCATTACGGCACCTATCTATCTATAAAGTTCTCAGAGTATTTTATAATCGTAGCGGTGAGTAGGCCAAACCAAAAACATACTCTACGAGATTAAATTCTGATTTTGTAGTACCAAGGCCTAAAAATGAAATCTTTCGTCAATCGTATCAATACCTAGGGCCAATATTATATTGTTTACTGCTCAATAACGTGACCAGGTTAGACAGAATTTGAATTTAATAAAGCGGTTAAAAAATGGCTTATGAGCAATGAGGAAGTTGAATTTTTACTTAAAAAGGCTATATAAACTGTTACTACATGATGTCTACTTGTACATAGGTATATTATGTCTTCATATGATCATATACTTATATAATCAATATTGAATATGAATGAACAAATATTGCTTTTTTTATTAATTTTTTTAACATAACATACTGTATACTGTAACTGCAGAAGCAGAATTAGCACCTGGCCTGCACGTCTAAAATTAATTATAATCGTAACCCCAATACAGGTATTGTTCCCGTGGGGTACCTCTACTCCATTGATTTGTATAAATTGTCAAACATAATATTGTAAGTTGGTAATGAAATAAATACATTATTATTTTTGCCATAAGCTCCAGGTGTCTCATTTGATAAGAATGCTGAAGCCGACATATGGTACTACGATAGTGACGCCACCAATCACGTCACTGCAAATAAGCAATATTTTGTATCACATGAAAAATTCGCTGTTTCCTAATTCACAAATTTCTAGCAACGAGGGTAAGCATGCTAGCTCACGAACAGGACACTGTTAAAATTCAAGTGCATTTAAACAAGGCTTGGAAAAAAGCGGCATTGAAAAACATTCTTCAAGCTCAAGTACCTTGTACCCTAGCACACAAGGAAAAAGGCTGGGTTAGGCAACCAATTTTAGTACGTTAAGAAATGATTAGCGTAAATACCAAGAGTAAAGGACGGCAGTCCAGATGGGTCGACCATACTATTCGGTTTTTTTCTCTATATGATCGGCGCATGATTATCGAAGTCCAGACAGCTCTCGCGAAGAACCTAGGTCTAACTATCCACAAAGCAAAAATTATCCACTAAAATTCTGTAACGCCATCAATTCTGTAAGTAGATATTCTAAATATCTACTAAATGTCTAGAAATTATCGTTTATGGCACTTCTTCATTTGATTACAATATCGCATAATAACGGTTTTCTATAGCATATGTTATCGTATGCTTACTTTTTCATTGCTAAAAATCCTCTAGACAGTGGTGCGAATTGGTGAATATTGCAAGCAACCATATTCTTAGAACTTAAATATCTAGGTGAGTCTTAGTACTTCCCTATTTAATCAGTAGCCTTTGTAAGTTAGGAAAATTCATGTACTTAACTGGCTCCATGTACTTTTCTGGCTCCCTCACTAACAGCAGCAACTTTCAGTGATTTTAACGACCAACAATACAACACAAATCGAGAAAAACTACCTCTCTAAATTAGGAAGCCTCCTCATTACAGGGTATCTTACCCTATACGACACTTTTGTACGTTGGTTCCACTGCATCTATGCACTTCTGAGGGTTTTTTTAAGGGTCACTGGTGGTACCAAGGACAAGGAAACCATTTCCTTTCCATAATAGGTAACGTGCTTGACTGCTCAAAATGTAACCACTACATGACAAACTAAATGACCTGGTTAAAAGTTATTCCACAATCTCGACCCTTAATATATGAGGATTACAACAACTTAATTCGTGTTTGTAAAAATAGCTTACCATTATGGTAGACACTTCTGCAATATCATGGTAAAATAAAACTTTTACCCTCCACAGTACACAGCAAACGCTGTGACTCACTAACGGCGGGAAACTGAAGAACTCCCAAGTTTCGGGAAAAAAGCTAGTAGCACTTCTTCAAAGAGATACACAGGATTTCGCCATGCAGCAGCACTTACAAAGCGAAAAAACCTACCTCCCTAGATTAGGAAACCTCCCCATAATAGAGCATCTTACCCTATACGCCACTTTTTTACGTTGGTTCCACTGCATCAATGTACTTCTCAGTTTTTTTTTCCAGGGTCACTGGTGGTCACAAGGACTTGTACAAAATAACAATTTGTTAGTCTCTGCAAGTCACTGGAATTATTTTTCAAATAACATAATGGTGCACCTGTGTATTTGCATCTTTATACTTTTGTATGAGAGCATTGGATTTATGGTATTCTTTCAATCAGTATTGATTTATCTGCCATAGTTGGATAATTAATTTTTTAGGCGACTTGTTTCAACACCTAAAGATCTTTCGTGTAATCATGTTTTGAAAATAGCGCCTTTAACTGACGATGGGTGAGGGAGCGAATTGCCTTAGTTTTTTAAATATTAATATCTGTAATCTGCAGAAATTACATGATTTGATAAAGTATAGTTGTGGTCAATGGAAAAACAAACATGCCAATCTTTCACCAGTGAAATAATCAAATAAAGAAAGTTCAGGGAACGGTCAGAATCAACTACGAACGTTAGTGATATAATCGGGTGCATATTATAAATAAATTTGATTTCAATTTGCAATTTTCAATCCGAGCCGTTACAGAGCCGTGCAGTTACATCACATATCATTGGTACACTAGTGAGAGACAGTTAAAACGGTGAAAACCTGAGTTAAGAACTATTTTACAACGTGATTCATAAAAATGTCTACTGGTGAAGATTTCATTGGTAGAGCTTTGGCTACTGATGAAAAGTAATTATCAAACAGGAAATAGTTTTCTGACACATAAATTCAGTATCATCGACAGCTTCTGGATAGTCTCTTGAGGGGTGAACGCAATATTAATCGTAAGTTCCCTTGCTTATTTGGGTGGAAAATTGGTGAAATGTCTAGAAGGACGGGAGGGGTCATTTGACCTATATTTGAAATTCAACTTAACTTTTCCCTTGCTTATTTGGGTGTAAAATTGATGAAAAGGTTAAACATGTCGAAAGAGACCAGTTTTCATTTGCTTGGAACCAGTGTATTTTTAAACTTTTATGGCAGTTTTAGAGCATTGGTGCTCCAGCACACCAATGTTCCACGCGTTTAATATTACTTATGCAATCTCACTCAAACGCAGGTTTGGTTCAGTGCACTCTTTAGAATTTACAGAAAAAAAGGTCACGTTTGAATCCTTAGAGACCTGTAAGTTGTGTTTGTCTCAAGATTGAGTTTTAAGTAAGTAGGTGCGATATAGCTGTTGGGGTCAAGAGTTGGATGGTGCAGCCAACTCCATCATATCATTTTTGTTAATGGCTGCCTCAGCTAATTTGATGGCGCACCAATATCTAACTAAGTTGGTTTACACTTTTACCAACTGTAATTTTGCTGTATCCAATCTTTTTTTCTGCGGCCAATTCAGATTTTGCTTCTGGGCGATAATTATTTGCACTTGAAATACACTGTAAAAAGTTGATCTGATTTTCAGTGCGATCTGAATTTAAGCGCTGTCTGGTTGTAAGGCAGGAACACGGATTCAAGGTGCGGAAGAGGCAGGAACATGGATGGTTGGTACAGGAGCAGTTGAGCAGGAAGCAGAGGAAGCAGGATTCTGGATGGTCTGATTTTCAGCCGTTCACCTGCCTTATTTTTAGACAAGATATTACTGCTGAAATTCAACATACCCTGTCTTAAAATTGTTGCATCTGAAATTCAGATCGCTTTTGTACCTTAAAATCAGATCTACTTTTTACAGTGTAAGGGTCTGCCTTGACCAGTGGCCAAGCTTAGTTGATTCATTAAATGAAGCTAATCTCAGGTGCATCTTGAAAAAGGCCGTTCAAAGAACAAAATATAAACTAAGGCCCGTATTCATAGTCAGGTCTCAAGTTATGACTTGAGACCGTCTTGATGAAGATCGCCTTAATGGTCAAGGCGTGCTTATTTCAAGTCACCTTTCATAGTTGTCGAATAAGACCGTCTTAATGAAAATGAACTTGACGAAGATCATCTCATTTTCAATAAGACGTGCTCCATGAAACATTGGCAGAAGCAAATGTTTGTTCGTTTAACCAATCACCTTCAACGTTACATTTATTTACTTGACAACCGTTGCCACCCCGAAGTGGTCAATTCGAATCTGAAAATGGACTCAGCCTCGGTCAAGCATCGGCACTACACGCCGTTGGAGAAGAAAATTTTTCTCGACATTCTTGCTAATTATAAAAACATAGAAAGCAAGAAAGAGGATACTGCGTCACTCAAGGAAAAGGAAGCAGTATGGAAGGAAATTGCGGATACATACAATAATTTTCACAGCATAACGCAAGAGGTGAGGTCTGAGTTTTATATGGAATTAGTACATTTATTATGTATGCGTGATGAATATTGATAGCAAGAGCATGCAAATCACTTAAATGTGGTGGTTCGTTTAATTTCTTTGTTGCAGAGGACAGTCCAACAGTTGAAAAAGTTATGGTCGAATCTAAAGCAAACACAGAGAAATGCAATAACAAAAGAGAGGCAGATTCGTATGGCTACAGGCGGGGGACCAGCTCCTAAGGAGATGGATATAGATCCGGATGTGGAGAATATTGTGCCAAATCTAATGGCCACGGTGCCGACAATATTCTCCTCTAACATGTCGGCTGAAGAACTTGCGGGTAAATATGGGAATAATATCCTTTAAATATGAAATTTTCTTCGAAGTTGCTTTCCTATTTTTCAATGTAATTTGTGTAAACGTGAGTTTCCTTGATTTTAGTCAAATTCATCATTCTTCAACCATAACTAATAATTTCCAGTATTGCGATTGTATTTCATTCCAGAGCACGAATAAAGTGTAATTAACGGACTATATATATTTAGTAATGTGATTGACGAAACGAATGATAGTGGTAACTTATGTCATGCTAAGTATCTAGAGGCATTATTATTGTGGACATTAAACTAATTTGTCTGTGCATTCAATATAACTAGTTCAACGCTATCATAAGATACTACCCAAAGATAAGTTTTCCGGTAAATTGTATTACGCTAGTCGCACGATGTGTTTGAGTTTAGGGTCCCCCAAGAAGAAAATAACGAATGTCCAAAGTTGCTACAGAGTGATCTGTCGTGGCAATAGTGGTTTATCCATGATCCATCGTAAAAAGTTGTAAATTAAACACTTGGAAACATGAAACTGAGAAAAATTTATTATTATCAGGTATCAAGTTTACCCATTCTGCTTTCTTATTCACAGACTTGTAGCAATGACAAATTTGATTTCAGGGCCAATGCCACCAAAGCAATCATACTTTGAAAAAATAAATTTGAAGTCTGAGCTTGCGCTGAAACGAGAGCGAATTGAAAGGCTCATGAAGTACGATGAAGATTTGGCTTCAGTGCGACTAGATGCAGAGAGGGAAATGACACAACTGCAAGTGAACCATTTGAAGGTTATTCATGCTCTTGAAGTAAGAGCTGCTGCAGCGAAAGCTGAACTGCAGGAGTTCCTCCTCAGAAAGAAAATGAATGAGTCATGATTTATTTTCTTTCATGTTTTCTTGAATTAGTTTTGTATTGTATTCAGAAAAAAACACCAAATACATGATTTGAGAAAATAATTTAATATCCATGAAAAACTACATGTATGGATAAAAGTCAATGAAAAATTCTTTCAATAAGAGCATGTCGCAGGGCAAAACCATATCCTGGCTGCCAGTTTGGTGGTTCTACTGGCACCACTTTATCTTCAACAAACTCACCATCCTAAGGAACTTCATTGAAGATTAAACTTAAGTTATGAAGGACGGCACAAGCTACAACTATTGTGGTAGAGCATATGAGCTTTGTTGATAGGCATTTAGAAAGGCAAGGAAACCTCTTCCAGATGCCAAATGCCCTCTCTACAATTATCCTTGTTCTGGTTAGAAAATCAGTATACCTAAACATATAAGGATTAAAATTCAAGTATTGTACCATAAATCAGTGGAATGCCATGGACTGCCTACTACTATGGAGTACCTTCCTTTCATTTAATAATTCTATAGAAATGGATATGGTAAGTAAACAGTTTCCATAAAAGGCGAGGCATTTTGATTATAGTGGGTCAAAATAATTCATTAATGATGTCTATTAAACTTTGTACTAATAATATCCTGTCGCTAGTCAAAATAACTTCTCGGTACCTCAGTCTCAGGGTTTGCAATGGGTGTCAGTAAAAAAGGTAAGCATGGGTACCCAGCATCACCAACTAGACACCCATCAAGGTGCCCTCCCAAGTACCTCATATAGAGATAGAAATTTTGAAAAATTCGGCTATCATGCTGACTTCCTGGCCATTCAGGAACTAGGTTCAGAAACTCCATAGAAGTACCAACAACTGCCTATTGAAAGTGATGGAAATTGAACACACAATTCCTATTTGTCATGCGCTGCCGATCATATCTTTTTACATTACAAACATACTACTGCATCACCGGAGGAATCGGGAGACCTCGGTTGTTTGGTTTTTGTAATGGCACCTCGATAAGAGGCAATATCCCGTTAATTACTGAATGTTTGGAGAATCTATACCTCTCTTTAAACTCTCCTTCCCGATACCAATCGAAGGGATTCTGTGCATCCCTCATGTATCGTTTTTGCAATCTTTCGACCGGAAAGTCAATAAGATCACCGCGAGGATCATACAAAACAGCGTTTAACTCCATTCGGGAGATTCGAGGGGTAGACAGAACAAAAAAGTAAACGATACGTTTGCTCAAGACGAGGTTGATGACGACTTGATGAAGGCGACTTATTTGCGGACTTATTCGATCAACAAGACGAGCTTCGGCGACTATGAATCCACGCATGCTTCAGCATTTGCTCGTTTGCAATGAGACACAACTATGAAACCTGATAAGCTCCACTTGAAACAAGGCGATCTTGATCAAGCTCGTCTTATTCGACAATAGCTTGTGACTGTCTTTTTTAGCGACTATGAAACTAAAATCGTGATTAAGCTTGAACTTGAGGCGGACTTATTCAAGCAAATTTAAGTTCCGACTATGAATACGGGCCTTAGTTTGATATACACGTTTAACCACGCATTCTTTTTCGGTATATATTCATCATGCCTCTCTTAAATCATAAGAGAATTAAATGGCAGTTCGAGGCCTGTAATCAGTAAGTTATAGACAACTGCCTCATTTCAGTATTGGATGGATCTCCGCTACCACATTACAGCTGTCAAAGCCAAGTTGACAAGAGTCCACTGGCGAATCTAAAACTGCGTTTTAACCGACAGATATGAAAATAAAAGTTCTCAGCAACAATGTAAATGATCCATCAATTGGTAGAGGCCAAAGAGAGATGGATGTTACCAAGGTAAGAGCTTCTTTTATGGCGATTGATTTTAAGGAGTGGTGAGTTATAACGCAATGATAATTTCTCAAAGAATCTCAAAGAAATAGTTTTCATGGCTAGTCATTGGAAAGATTATCACGAAGTTAAATATAAGAGAATAACATACTATTCCCTAGTTCACATCGCGTGATGCATTCCAAATATTTCAACACATATTTTACATTAAACAAAACCTTCAAGAAATCCCAAAATTTCAGAATCTATGCAATCTTTCCCATGGTGACTGTGCAAATATCATTTTACAATTTAAGATGTAATTACTTAATCTGTCAATTAAACTTTATCTTAAGCTATTAAGCATTATCTTAATAGCCAAGACTATAAAAGTTTCAGGATCAAGATGAAAGATTTCAGGATTTCCCTACTTATGATGAGCAGTTGAAACGTGTCTTTATAAGCCATCACCTGGTGTGAACCCAGAGAACGAGTCATCATCGTCACAAGATAAACTTAACACGCCAAATATTTCATTAGCACATTAAAAGTGTAATGATCTCTAAAATCACAATAATATTTTTTCCTAGTATTCAATAGAGAAAACTGTACGAAGAGCAGCAGAAAACCAATAGATACTTGGTGATTTTGTGCTAAATATTATTCTAAGCTGCTTGAAACTACAATTTATTTCTGCTTTCTTCAATTGCTTTCCATAGGAGAAGTAACACTAGCATCTTAAGAAGAAATTAACGATTTTTTCCAGAGAAAAGAAACTTACCTGAATTAAATGGCTGACACCAGGCAGCAATGCTTGGGGTACATTAAAATGAAGGTGTCCGGCCGGCATTCTCCTACCCGAGAAAGCGTGAATACACTCATAAAATAACTTTCAAGTTAGTCAGTTAAAACTGCTAGTAATTTCATCGAAACTTACACATTGGTAGTATCTATTGCAATACTTGTACTTAAATAGAATATTTCCATGCAGTAAAAATATTCCTATATGACCTCACTGATGAGTAAGCAATAAAAGTATGCATGACAGTAATTTCTACCAGAATTAGATTAACCATAAGTAATTTATACCAGAATAAGGCCCGGAGAAGGCTAATAGGTTGACTCTTAATTTTCTTTTGAAATAACTTCTCAAATCCCTAAGGGCAAATTTTATTACTATTTCCAACGAAATAGTATATTTTATAACAATGATAGTTACTCCATTAATCACTAGAACTCGAGGAAAACTAAGACCATCTGGAGCCTTCTTTTTATTTTCAGGAAAAATGCGCAACTTTACATGGGTTTCACACCAATGGAATTTAGTTCCAGTTATCAGTGATGTTAGGCTCCTAAAAAATAACATTTTCCCACGTCATTACCAAAAACCGTCATGACTACAAAATCATGGATGATACTCCCCATACTAGAAGCCCAAAAAAGTACTATTCGATCGATCCCAAGAAGTTGAGTGCATTATTTTCCAAATAAACAACAAGTATGAAAATTTGGCATGAAAATAACTCCGGCAAATGAAAACTAATCATTCGACATTGGATTTTTGATGGCTCAATGGTCAGGACGATACAGCGAGTCACAATTTTTGGAGTCGACTGTACGATTTGAGGCCGGCAACGAATGGCCAGAAGATAGCCAGGAAAGAATTTACAATCACTAAAGATTTATCGTGGGGAAGACACATCCGGGAAATATGCTGCCGAGCGAAGAGAACTTGCGAAATGTGATGAGAAGACAAGAGAGCGATGTTACTTTTCACTAGTTACGCCCCACCTTGAGCATGCAGCCAGTGTTAACTTCTGAAAGAAAAATCCCTTTGTCTGTAATATTCAAATGAAAATCTCTTGTTTTGTTCTATCTACCTAGTGATGTTCTGTATTTTGAGTAATCAATTTTCTTGTATTTAGCTTATGTTTATTATTACTGCTTATGCTTACTTTCTCCCGCTGACCCAAATACAAAATTGTAACACTGCAAACAAAATGTCACGTAGTATTCAATGTTTTCTGTAATATTCTATTGAACCCTTAATTTTTTTTTTGTTGTAAAATCACACTGTGAGCTCTACTGTAACATTTCTTATTTATTACTGTCCATAGGGGATGTAAATCCTTGAACATAATAAACATTATTATTATGGGATCCAAATGAACTAGGTTTGATCCTAGAACTAGACAGTGAGCAGCGTAGAGAAATTAGGTTCGTTAAAAGGTGTTACTATAGGTTTAGTAGCGTATCAGAATCAATACAAGAATTAGGGTGGGAATCACTATCAGAGCGTAGGTTAAAGTACATATCAAATCTGTTACAGAAATTTATATCGAATAGCATTACTGAAGATGTTAGGTACATATTAAAAACACCAGCGTATTATGCTAGATTCGACAAGATAAATAGGATTAGGGTGATAGATTGCCGTACTGATAGATTCAAAACGTTATTTTTCCCCGTACTATAAGAGAACAGAATAGGCAGCAGAGCAAAGGTTTAGGAAGGGGAAATATTTTAGAGAAGTCTTTAGTGCATGATGCATGTATTAACCATCAATCCCTTTATTACTATGTGGATACTAACAATCTAGTTGTCTGAGACCTTATAGTAGCATGTTTGCATGTTTATAGTGCATGCTTGGAGATCTTTACCCCCTGCCACACACCCTCGCGGATGCTTGCAGGGTATCGCGTAGATGTAGAGATGTATGAGGAGTCAGGTGGGATCCGTACAGACCGTGGAGAGAACTGAGGGGAGAAGCATGAACCCAAAGAGAAAGGATCGATAGAAAGAGGAAAAAATAAGTTCTCCAGGAGGTCACGGAACATTCCAGCCAGAGGAGGAGCCTTCGGGAGGATGGAGTTCGAGAAGGGGGGGGGGGGGGAGGCGCTGAGATGGTGAGAGGGAGAAAAGACTGAAGGGAGGACGCGTGGAAACCCTTGAAAAAGAGGGGGGTGGGTTCCGAGAGAAGGAGAGAGAGTGCCACCCAAAACCGTGGTAAACGGCCAATCAAAAGATTTCCCCCTAAGCACGCATCCACACATGCCCACGTCTTTCAAAATGCCGCCTCAAAAAAAGATGGACCGGGCCCTTTCGGGGTGAGGATTGCGGGGGTGGGAGAGGCTCTGGGGGGTGGAGATGGCGGTGGAAGGGGGATGGGTACCCTGCGTGGCTGGAGGCCGGGGGAAGAAATATCGACAGGGAGGGCCAGGGCAGAAGGCAAGGGTATGGGATGCGGAGAAGGGAAGTCCGGAAAGGGGTTACGGGGGAGAGGTGGGCAGTTAAGGGCTTTCCTTCTTTGGTGGATCGAAGCAATATGGTGACCGCGCTTCAGGTGAATGGGAGAGATCCACGAACGCATAGCCGGAACACGACTGGCTCTTTACAGCACGCATATGGTCTTCGTAAGATATTTTTCTAGCTTAAGTATTAATAGTTCTGGTACGTAATAATAATGAGGTCTGCTACTGAGGTAGTATACTGCAAAAAGATAACAGCTGCTCTTCAGAGGTCAAGAGAGGAATAATTTTAGCAAATAAAGCCTTCCAAACAAAGAAAAGTCTCTTGGTGAGAAACAATATTGATGTATTGAGACTAAGAATAAATTTGAAAAGTTTTATACGCAGCGCACTAACATTGGGTGCGAGACATGGACACTAGAAAGAGTGAAACCACCAATATTGAAGCTGCAGAAATGTGGTTTTGAAGGCAGGTATCAAGAACTAGGTGAAGCGATAGAAAAACAAATGAGCATGTGCTAAATCAAGTTCATACGGAAAGAGAACTATTGAAATATCAAGGAAAGAAAAGTTAAGCTTATCGGAAACCTACTCCGGCATGATGCCTTCCCTCAAAATATTTTGGTAGGTAAAATTCTTGGGAAAAAACTGAGAGGACGACCAAGAGCGTCGTATTTAAAAGTTATGACGACGGAAATGGGATGCAGTGCGTATGCTGAAATGAAGAGAATGGCTGACGACAGAGATGGTTGGACGTCATGGCTGCGGCGACCAGCCTCTACACCTTTAAAATTATAATAACGTATTAATATTTACCGCAAGTCCGCATATCATGAGACATTTATTTACTTATTGCTGAAATTCCCGAAAAAAAATGGACATCATTTACTTTAACTAGTGACAACTACACAAGCATAAACATCCATGCCCCAAGCATTGAAATACCTCCTCGGGCAGGATTCAAACCCGCGACCCTGGGATTTACATGCGAGGGATTTACCCCGCCTCTATCGGGGCCGGACACACTGGTCTCATAAAAACAGTCATCGAAGGAAAATCAAATGGGGGAACTACGGAGGAAGACCAAGGATGAGATGCACGGGGCAAGTAGTCAAATATGCTACAAGGAAGACATATGTGGGTAAAAAGAGATTAACCGATTAAATGGTGTGGAGAACTGCGTCAAAGGAAGCTTAGGATTTACGTCCGATGATGATGACTCCAAATCAGATAACTTGTCTCTAAACTTTAAAATGAACAGAAAAGAGTGTTTTCTTGAGACTATTATTATTAGTGCTAATATACCAGTCAGGATTAGACCGATATCACCACTGAAAATTTCATGGGTTACTTCTCTCTTTTTTCCTTCCGGACGTCTCTTTCCTCCCGCTAATACCCCTTTTCTTTTCGATATGCCCTCTTTCCCTTCATATTAAGCTCTTTTTCCCTATCCAACTACCTCTAATAGGCCCGATTCTTCAATACTACAACACTTGGACATCCACTTACTCAGAAATCTCCTAATTTTCTAGATAACCGTTTCTTCATTTTCCAGAAATAAAAATTGTAAAATAAGACTACAAAACAAATGCTTAGGTCGACGATGCTGACATTTAATTATTCATCAGCTACTTATAATAAGCTTACACATTTGAGTATGCTTGTATGTCTAATCCAGATAGTGAAAGACCAGCAAATAGCCAGAGAGAGTTGTGCAATAGGGTGCCTATACTGCAACGCCATCAAATGTGATCATTTAGATGAAAAAATCAAAAATTAATACTTCAAATGAACTAGGGCAATTAAAAACATCGCTGTTGGTTAAAATATTTTGGAACGTACAAAATATGAAATTTTATCGAAGTGCTTTGGGTTGGTTTTGGTTTTCTCAGATTTTCAGCTTCGACCGGTATCCTTATCGCATTTCCAATGGTTGGCGAGTTAACGTGAAAATTAGCGATCTGCACGACGGTATACTGGTTTTCATCATTCACCTTTAATATACGTGGTTGAAGATTTTGAGGAACAAGAGTTAGCAAAACTATGTTAGTTTTACAATGAAGTTTAAAAACTAATCTCTAAATCACAAGAAGTTTTCGCAATATTATAAGTCATTTTGAAAATTTAAGTGATCTAGACTTTTTCATGTTTTACCTCAAAAAGTCTACCCTCAACATGTACCTAGCATAATCAGGAAAACATTGAATACCCGACCAACAGATTATTTTTGTTTTTAATTTTATTTTAGTTTAAAGTTAATTTATCATTTTGCACCTAAGTTAAATCATTCCTGAATTTAGCAAGGAGTTATCCATTTATTCATATATTACTGAAAATTTTCGTACTCAGAAACTTCGATACGACGTTCATAAATTAATCATTTCTTTCTTTACGATTTTATGCCAACGAATTCGCGACTTTGGAGATTTATATCATGTTCATTTCAGCCCACAGAATTATTTAAAAAATTGCGACAAAAAAACAGCATCCCTTAGTGTGCATTGCTTAAAAATAACTCAAGAGGTTAAGAAAATTGATGGAAGATTTTGTACTCTTGCTCAGTTTCCAATGGCCGTAGAATGTATTGATTACCCCCACATAAATATTTAGTGTCAATATACGTAATTTCAAAATTAAAATGCAAATTTTTATTCGATTGTAAGCAGTAAATTTGCAATAGTTTTTATAAAAAGATGTTGTAATAACTCCCCTTAATTTTGGGAAGTTAGGTAAGTTACGGAATGCAAACAACAAAATCCAACAAGTTGCAACAGTGCTCTGTTTCTCCGCATGTAGATAGAGGTTATATTTGAAGCACTAACTGCAACTCCATAGGAGTGAATGATTAGTGCTTCAGATAAAAATCGCACGTAAGTAGAATGAGTTAATGCCCAAGGGTAATTGAATTGCATTCATGAAGATACATGATGGTATTTTTACTGAAACCAATAGTATGATAAAGGAAACGCATAGAATAAAGATGCAGTACTGACATATCATCCATATTTGCATTTGAGTTACTGGGATTTGTCAAACCAGATGTGATGTTGTGAGAGAGATGTTGTGTTACTACTTCATAAATCGGGGTGAAAGGGGTTCCCGGCATCGGCCCTCAAAATCTCTATAGTCTCGCCTGCATTTCGGCTGCTATAGCCTTTTTTGTTCCTTTCTGTAAACTATCATAAATGGTTCTTAACTGCACCCAATTTATTGGCTTCACTATTTGGGAATTAAATTTATCAGGTATTCTCTTCCATTTATTTTTCTGATTGCATGAAATTAGTGTCACTTATGTCTTTAGATAATGTCAGCGAATGAAAACTCTTGACATAGGTTTTCCAACTACATATTCATATCACTTTTTTATTTACGATAATACTCTGCTCTTCATTAATTCATTCAGTGAGCAAAAGTTGATCTTCATTGCTAAAATAACTCCTCTTATTAAACGTGGTCTCACAAGAATCAATTTATAAATCCCTCCGTTTTAAAAATTGGCTTTTATTATTTTGACCATGCTCAGACCTGAGAAGCTGTTCATACGCACATACGTCCTTCGTTAGGATTCTCGTCCACTAATTTGGAGGTATGTTCATTTTAATAACACCAAACCTCACATTTACTACAATCTCACGTTACCTAACGAGAGGTTTAACTACATATTACAAAACCGGCCCTAAATCATGCAATGTGATAAGTAGTAGGCAAGAAGTTAGGGCTCGTAGCCCTGATTGATCACCGATGCTTTGAATAAATTACACATTATTTTATATTTCGACTGGTTACGACGGATTGAAAATATTAAGCAGCAATTAAGTAGCTGAAGATCCAATTTGTAGATATTTGAGGGGCCATATTTAATCTCAAAGCTCAGCATTTCAAAAAACAGGCTTTGAAGTTCAATGCATAATTATGAGAGAGCCAGGATCATCACCCATTCTTCCCATCTCTGGATCTCTCGAGACAAAAGAATAAGAAGATCTGGGCTCATGACGCAATAACGATTAGGGAACGTATCAAGCCCTAATGCTCAAGAGGAGAGAATTGATGACGAGGCCATTTGCATGCCGGCAGGAGAGGGGAGCGACTTCAACCAATGCACCCATGCCCAATCCACGACCCCGCGTTCCTTCTCCCACGGGACCCGGCCGTGTCCGCGGGCGACCACCGCCGACGGACGTCCCCGAGAGCCTCTCTTTGACGCCCACCCTAATGGAGATGTGGGCGGGAGGAGGTGGGAGCGGCTCGGCGAGAATCGAAGGTCCCCCACCAAATTAAAGACTTGTTCTTCTCCCTCCCTTCCTCCTCCCTGCACGTGGGAGAAAGACGGCGACTCCACGGCTTGGACGCAGCCGGGGACCGGAGTCTGTCCCACCCGCGAACAAGTCCTCAGACCTTTACGGCTACCGGCTAGACGACAAAAATAGTAGTTTCAGTTTTATTGGTTTATTGGGGCGCATCCGGAGCGTCGCTCCAGGCGAAGTGATACCAAACCAAGGGTTCACGTGTTTCTTGGGATACAAGAATCTTCTACAGCACGTGAGTAGATAGGATGAAAATATATCGCTTACCATATAGTTATAGTCATGGTACTACTAATGCAAGGTAAGTCCAGGCAAGGTGACCAAAATAAGTCCATTCTGCTCATGACGTTATCTGAATGTAAGGCCCAGCAGAAGACTGCCACGCAACTTTTATATTAATGATCAATTTATTTGGTTTTAGGTTTGACTGGATAAATTAAAATCAACCAGAACTAAATAGGAGATCGGTGAAATCAGTGAATGTACGTAATAGGTGAAAATCGAGTTGCAGTAAGTAAACTGTTAAAACGCATGTGTTTGGAAACTATTTTTGTTTATATTTTTTACCTCAAAAATGATGGATTTTCCTCAAGAGTTAATGATTGATGATCTTAGGGATGATGACCTATTTGCGAGGGAACAATAAGCTCTACAATAAAGATATATCCGAGGTGAAATTAATTCGAGCATTATTCCAAGGAAGAGTTCAGGAAAAGTTTCACATTCACCAAAACTGCGATAACGATGTAGGTTTCAGCTCATTCAAATAAAGATACAACAAGAGGACTGCCAGTGTCACTGCCAACCACTCTTGCCCTTAGGTCCTGAATGCAACGGCAATGACCAAGAGCTCTCTGACTGGCGAACCGTTCCAGCTTCGAGTATCTCCGAAAATTGCCTTTGAGTATCCTTCAATTTCTCATGAACTAAACGGCGTGAACGGCAAGTAATACGTGTTACCTTTCATGTTTGACGACTCGCGGCAATTCAGCTGGTCGAGTGATGTCTGGGAACTCGGCGAGAAGTGAAATAAATGCAGAATCGTATACAGTGGTCTTCCCGCTATGCTGAGGGACTTGACGTACTTGAAATGCCAGCTTTGATGTCAACGAAACGCTTCATACGACAACAGATAGTAATGTGCGGTAAAATCCGAGCAGAGGATTGCAACACGTATATCAGCTAAGATAAATTTTCATGGAAGATCTCGACGAAATCCCAAATCTTACCGAAGTTCCAAGAGCATATGCCAGTTAATTACGAAACCTGTTCGTTTTCGTTATTGATGTCTACAGGTAAATTTGAATATAACAATAATATATTCAACTATATGAGGCTTCAGACTTAAGAATTGTTCAATAGCGTTACAGAAAAACTTAGCCACTTTGAACCCGCTCCAAATTTCTTTGCATAACTTGGTAGATCGGAGTAATCATATAGGTGCCTCGACTACTACGGTTATTTCGCACCTTTAATATAGTCTTGACTTTAATGAAAATGCAAAATTTAACCCGTAAGTTAACTTCGATAAGTACAAATATGCGTAACTTCGATAAGTACAAATATGCGTAACTTCGATAAGTACAAATACAAGCTTATGAATGGGATTGCAACACTTCGCATATAGCACCTAAAGACCACAGAAATATTGATAATCAGGGACTGAAATAAAAATTTGAGTGGAATACACAAAGTGACAGAATTTTTCCGTAACTTGACGATATATTACTCCACAATTTCAATTTTACAAATTCAAAGCTCAGGAAATGCCCAAAAAAATAAATCAACCTACCACAAAAATAAGTAAATTTCCCCTCTTTTCGAGCAAAATTAAAAACAACCACAACACAGAATCTCACCAGAGGACCCAAGCTTTATCTCGAGCTGTCCTGTCACGTCTTTCATCACGGGCGCCCGACGCTCTATCGAGCAAAAACGCCCTCAATGCATGACTCATGACCAGGACAAGGAATTCGAGCCCGGTGAGGGGACACGGTGAAGAGAGGCGACGCGAAAGATCATGCGGGAGTGATTCATGCGGTCGCATGCGGCGTGGATGGCATCCGCGATTCGGAATTAAATGCAGACCACGTACTCAACAACCCCCGCGTTCCGTTCCAACCTACGCCCTTAAAGTCGCCCTCGAGAGACGAAAGAAGGGCAAAAAAATACCCTCCACGGCGACTTTGTCTCGTCGCGACATACACCTCCCTCGCAAGATAACCACCCTCGCCTAAAACGCCGTCTGCAAACCGCAGGAGAAAGTTTCACCGATGTGGACACGGAGGTTGGTGCTCCTTCAGAGCAGCACAAGAGGTTAAGGGTGCGACGATGACTAAAGTTGTTCTACGCAACGCTGACACCAATTATTTTGAGGGATCGGGTTGGTTTGTTGTGGAGTACTTGCTTTTCATTATGAGCACTCAGGTTCGTATCCCGGTATGGGAATATTCATCAAAATGGGTCAACATTCTTAAGATTGGTTCGAGCACAGCTCTCCACTCGATTCTCCTATCAGCTAACCTCTTCATATCTCTATAAATTGCATAAAATTCTCTTCTTTCATAGACTTTGTAACTTCCGCTACAAATGTCATACAACGCCTTCCTTTTCTATTCTATTTTTCCTCGTCTATATCAGGCCATCGCGTCTCAGGATATGGCCATGTTGTCCCGTCTTCTTTTTAAGATTTTCAGAAGACTTTTCCTTCCTTCCACTCTTCTAAAGGCCTCTTCGTTAGTCACTCGGTTGATCCATTTGGTCTTCATCAATCTTCTGTGGCGCCACATTTCAAAAGTTCCCAGTCTTGACTTCTCTGCTGCTGTATTCGTCCATAGCTTACTGCTATAAAGAAGCGTGGAAGATTATCCAATCTCTTAACCGGTAACCGGTCTCTTCTTGAGCTCTGAGTTCGGACCAAGGTAGCTACGTTACTAATGAGCCGTCATGGACATCCAATTTCGAATTTAATCTTTAGCATGGATTATGTGTCCGTCATAGGTTTTACGATTGAGATAGGTACTGCTAAAATCCGCTGCTGGAGGCCTCTTCAGGGTAGAATCAATCGGGGAGCAACCCAAAAACCACAACACCATATAAAATTTGGTACATGTATGTTGTTTGCGTTTGTTTGCCAATAACCTAGATTACATATTTATGGTATATTACATGTTGTGTTTGTTTGTGTATGTTGGCATAGCGTATTGAACATAAAAGATCGGTTCCACTATCAGCCGACGATTCTCAATCGTGCATATCGACTTAGTTGCCGCTCACTTCCCCATCAACCCCCGGTCTCCTGTTCAACAACCATTTATTCAGTAAAACCGCGATTGAGGTAATAAATCATTCCAATGGGTAACAGATATATTAGCATAATTATGCTTTAAGGGACTGTTGCTGTGTGCTGGAGCATAAGTGATCTAAAACTTCCAAAAAATGTTTAAAGATACACTGGTTCCAAGCAAATGAAAACTGGTCTCTTTCGACATCTTTAACCTTTTCACCGATGTTCCACCCAAAGAAGAAAGGGAACTTACGGTTAATATTGCGTTCACCCCTCAAGAGACTATCCAGAAGCGGTCGATGACACTGAATCTATGCGTCAGAAGACTATTTCCTGCTTGTTAATTACTTTTTATCAGCAGCCTAAGTTTTACCAATTTAATCTTCACCAGTAGACATTTTTATGAATCACATTGTAAAAAAAGTTCTTAACACCAGTTTTTGCCGTTTTAACTGCCTCTCACTGGAGTACAAATGATATATGATGTAAAGGAACGGCTCTGATTGAAAATTGCAAATTGAAATCAAATTTCTTTATAATAAGCATCCAATTACATCACTAACGTGCGAAGTTGATTCTGACCGTTCCCTGTATTTTCTTCATTTGATTATTTCACTGGTGAAAGATTGGCATGTTTGTTTTTCCATTGACCACAACTATACTTTATCGAACCATGTAATTCCAGCAGATTCCAAATATTAATGTTTAAAATACTAAGGCATTTCGTTCCCTCACCCATCGTCAGTTGAACGCGCTATTTTCAAAGGATAATTACACGAAAGAACATTAGGTGATAAAACAAGTCGTCTAAAAAATTAATTATCCAACTATGGCAGATAAATCAATACTGATTAAAGAATACTACAAATTCAATTAACTCATACAAAAATATAAAGATGCAAAAAAACTGGTGCACCATTATGTTATTTGACAAATTATTCCAAAGTTTCTTGCAGAGACTAACAAATTGTAGTTTTTACAAGTCCTTGATACCACCAGTGACCCAGGAAAAAAAAACTTTGAGAAGTACATTGATGCAGTGGAACCAACGTAAAAAAGTGGCGCATAGGGTAAGATGCTCTATTATAGGGAGGTATGTTTTTTCGCTTTGTAAGTGCTGCTACCTGGCGAAATCAAGTGTAACTCTTTGAAGAAGTGCTACTAGCTTTTTTCCCGAAACTTGGGAGTTCGCCAGTTTCCCACCGTTAGTGAGTCACAGCGTTTGCTGTGTATTGTGGAGTAAGAAAGTTTTATTTTACCGTGATATTGCAGAAGTTTCTACCATATAGGTAAGCGATTTTTACAAATACGAATTAAGTTGTTGTAATTCTCATGTAATAAGGGTGTAGATTGTGGAATAACTTTTAACCAGGTCATTTAGTTTGTCATGTAGTGGTTACATTTTGAGAAGTCAAGCACGTTGCCTATTATTGGGAGGAAATTGTTTCCTGATGTTGGGCCACCCATATATGGCACACAATCTTTTACGATATTTGAGGGAATTTAACGGTAGACTTTTTTCTAATGTCATTGCATATGGCTCCAAGGAAAAAGAAGGATCCGGTCAATATGAAAATGGCTGTTACTGCCATCAGAATGAAACAAATGGGCAGATTTAAAGCACGAAGTCTTCAATGTGCCACGAACTACACTACAGCGATACGCTTAAGCCATGAACAAAATGTCATTTCCACCAAAGTTCGAAATTATTTAGCCTAATATTGACCACTACTCAAAAGAAAATATTTTGGTAAACCGATTCAAGATGACATTAGATTCGTGTTGCATGCATGCTATAATGGCATCGTGACCACATTTCCATGAGTAAACAAATGGCAGGGAGAAAATGGCCCAAGATATATATGGCTAGGCCCCCCGAGTTCCATCAATGTAAACAAGCTAAAAAATGATATATTTCCCTTCATAAATAGGCTCAGACAGATAAAAATACAAAACAACAGCACCTGCCCCCACTCCACAGGTGATGATGACAAACTATACAGACTTACTAAATGTTACAAAATCAAAAGAGACAGGCTTCCGAACAAACAATTAATTATATCGACAATTACAGATAATAGGAGAAAGAAACACAGAAGACGAAAAACTAATATTTCCAGCACATACAAACAACTTGATATCCTCGGTCGTAGCATAACATATGAAAGAAGCGCTCAAGGAAAGCAAAGGAAAATAATGAAAGAAAAGTCCATTATTTAAAGTAATACAGAAAATATTAAAAGTTCTCTACGGGGCACAAAGAAGCCTAATGCAAACTCATTTGCTAAACAGAGCTGGGGGAATAACTCAATGCTATTAAGTTTAATTTAAATTCTCGTACCAATGATGCAAGATTGTCATATAAGGTGTACATCCGAGAATCCCGAATTAAAATTGAAAACAAGCCCAGAGCCTCCATGGGATAAAACCAAAATGAAAAAAATTTGTCATTAGGATATAAGGAAATTAGCCGAGCGGCGGCGCCGGCATTCGTTAGCTATTTCCTACGATTACTCGTAACTGATTTATATCGATAAAATACACATATAGTAACATTTATACCAACGAGAACAAATAACACACGTCTATAAATCGGTTATGTATTTCATTTTTTAACTTATTTTTCGTCCATTCATCTTAGGAGATACAGAAAAATTAACAGTTGCTTCTGGATAGTGAATGCAATACATTATTGCAAGACCTTAATGAAATGACGTGTCGAGAATTTTGGCTTAGACACTTACGAAAATGGTTAACTTCTACCATGTTTTTAAGGCTATTTGTAGATTATTTATCAAGTACATTAAGGATAATTGTATTAACAACTTGGGGTACCTGAGGGCCTCAGCAAAGATATCGGCAAAATATTTCCGAAATCTCCGCATATCTCAATGATCTTACAATACCACTGAAATCATGGTATTGTAAGATGTAATTCGTAATAATTGGTATTGTAATATGGTATTTGTGAGAGCAATTCAGAGTGGCAGAGATTGTATTTGCAGAGTATCTGCCATAGTAATTAACTGAATCATAGAGTTTGCATTTTGAACGTAAACAGCAAAAAAATGCCGCAGAAAGAGAAAGTTAAAGGGAGAGGTACAGCAACGGCTAACTTGATTGCAGATTTGTTGATGCTTAGAATCAACAATAACCTTGCGCGAGCTATCTCCAAAACCATTAATTATATTCCGTAATTTTACACGCACAGTTATATACACCAGTAATTTATGCTTCCAGTCTCACGCGGCAAGGAACTTGCGCAAAAATGTCGTCAATGTTAACCCATTTTTAGTCAAGATCACAGTTTGACTACAGACTTATTGTCACTTTATTCTTAACACGCTGAAGCATAACATAAATAAACTATAACTTTATCCAGCGATTAAAAATTAAGGATCTGATTTTCAGGCGAAACAAAATTACGTATTTTCTAGCACCAAAACGATCTGATAGCCGTAACTTCTGAAGTGTTTCCACGATTTCCGTCCACATCAATCCTGATAGGTAAGTGATCGCAGGAACTATAAGTTTATCCAGCGATTAAAAACTAAGGATTTTATATCCAAGCGAAACAAAATTACGCATTTTCTAGCACCATAAAGGCCGTTTTACAATATACAATTTCTTGGACAAACGCTTGTATAAACTGAACGAAATTGTATGTTTGTCTGAATGGAATTAGAAACAGGTTCTATAACAGGTTCCGTTCAGTCATTCAGACATTCGCACAAGCGTTCACACAATTTGCCGCTTTACCGGTACAATTTCCTCATACAAGCGTTTGTACAAGAAATTGAACAAAAAATTGTATCGTGTAAAGCAGCCTTAATGATCTGATCGCCGTACTTCTCAACGGTTTCCACTATTTCCCTTAGCCCATCCACAACAATCCTGATAATTGATCGCAGGATAGCCAGCTGGCTGCCCGGTAGCTAGATATAAAAAAAGAGGTGGTCGAGGGGTAATTCGGGTAGCAATCCAAGCGTCCCCCAACCATTTCAACTCCTCGGCCCACAGCGGCTTCCCGGCTATCTTCGGACCCTCTCCTCCCAACCGCTCCAACCAACCCACCCCACGGCCCGGCCCCGGGTGCCTTTACCCCACAATCGTCCACCTCTTCATTCTTCCATTCAGTAACTCCACCTCCCGTTTTCCTCCTCCCTACCCCACCCTCCCCAATCCCCCTCCTCTCCTTTCCATCTCTTTATTTTTTTCCTTTTTCTCCTAGCTCCCACCCGAGACCATGTGGAGATCCCTCTTCCCACAACCCTTCCTCCCGATCTCCCTGCCTCCCAATCATCGATGCCGCCATTCTATCCTCTTTGATGCCACCATGCCCGAGTCCTCGTACTCCCACGACTTTAGAGGAATCCCGCCGTCGCTGCCCCAACCTCCCGCAGCCCGCCTCCCTTCACCCCCACGCCCAGTCTCCGCTTTTTCATACTGTTCAGCCCCCTCCGCTCCCACACCAGGGTCTCGCCAGCCTCCACCCCTTCCCGTAATAGCAACCCGGTCGTCCATCGAATGTCCCCCGGCACGTCTCCCCCTACCCGCCCCCACTCACTCCTCTTATCTCCCTCTCCCTCACAATAAACCGGTTGAAATGTATAAGATGTTCAAGGCCCTGAAAAGGAGCGACTTTTGTTAAACCCTGGCGCGTGATGTAAAAATGGAAGGGATGCGAATATTAGAGATTTCTTGAGACGTTCCCCCGGGATCTTTTTACTTATGAGAAGTCTTATCGTTTCGTTTTCCACGATTACACTCCTCAAATCCGACCGAAATACCCCGGTCGTATCCCTCCCGATGCCCGTACACTCGCAATCGGCGGCCCTCTGGAGCATACATATCTTCTGTTTTAGAATTCATTAATGTTGCAGAACTCATACCCGTAAATCAGTATTTGACACCTTATATGGCAATGCCTAACACAACTTTTTCGTAGTAGGGTAATGCCGACGTACAAAAAAATGTTGTACTTCTAATTGATTCGATCACGAGTCTTTTTATTTTTAAGTAAATATGACTCAGCAGACCATAAAGATGGATAACTCAGCCAAGGTTTTTCAGCCCTTCCATAATAAAAGACCTCTTCCATGCTAAACTGTATTTGATATTAAAACATCTACAAAAATTTGGCCGAATGATTCATTAGAAAGAAAGAAAGCACCGAAAATAAACCCTCTGATCACTTAAATGACAATTCTATTACCTGAAAAAAAGTCTTAGCATATAGGTTTCAACCAAGAGGAATTTCTAATGTTCCATTTCACAGCCTAACAACGTGCAAAGAACGCAAAGCATAACTTGTAACCTTTTATACCTAATTATCATAAACATACAATAATGCATCCGTATTTTTGCAGTTTGCGGCTTTAAATACGTCATATCTCTTTATAAGACACGAGATTTAGCACTTATTCCACACGTTTTTATTAACGGTACAACACATTTCAGCGGTTACACCATTGTCAGGTACCAGATGTTGGCTTAACCACTGAAACACGTTGTACCGCTAATAGAAATCTATGGAATATATATATATATATAATATATATATATATATATATATATATTGCGTCTTATCATGATACCATTCCATTACGTCTCGCCGGACACACTTACGGTCATATCTCTTCTTACTCATTATGGATCAACAGCCTTCTAACAACAAACGGCAGTTATTCTCAAGTGTAAGTTAGAAATCGGCCGCTTTTATTAATTACATCAAGTCAGCAAGCACGACACTCCAGCCTAACTATACAAGAAGCGAAAAATTACGTTCCGAGAGGCGACGGTCAACATTTACTATGAAAGACGTATTTATACCTGAGGATGCTACAGTGTAGCGGAATAAGCCGTTAATAAATTATTTTTAAACAGTGAAATTGCAGTATGTTTTCACCTACTAACAACAAGCTTTAATGCCAGTACTTTTTCTTCCGTTTCCACTATATATTGTGGAAAAACTCAGACAATACATCATGAATACATCAGCAACTCTAAAAACCTAAAATACATAAAAGTAATATATACATAAACTAAATATACCGTGTACTTTCACAAGATCATCCACCAAGCGCGCAAGACTGGACATGATTTGGAAACATTGTCCGCAGCTTGGAGGGCTATGGTAGGGAGAGAACTTGTTCAGATGGTGGATGAAGGGATATTGGTCCCTGTAAAAATTCAGAGTGGGCCACTCCAAATGTATGTTTGGAGAAACGCAATGGGTCAGTTGGGATCTGTGGGGACTATTCTTCTACATTAAATCCTAACTGTTCAAGGGACATTTACTCTCTGCCTACTATTGACGAGGTCCTAGCAAAGTTAAATGGAGGGAAATTTTTTATGCGATTGGATTTGTCCCTAGTCTTTTTACAGATGACGGTGGACTCATTGGACTTCTGTAACAAATCGCATACCTATTACATACAAATTCCATATATATTCACAGTCATTGACATCAAGAGCTATTAGAAATGTCTTCAATTCAATGCAGCTGTGAAAAGAAGGGAATAGCTCAACTAGCACGAAGCATATCTTGCAAATGCATAAATCAGTGTACCGCACATGTAGATGTATATAACAGACTTCAAGTTCAGGCATTCTACTCTTTTCCGAGCTTCAACTGGTTGCCCAGGATGATCTAGTCCCGATAGTCAACTTTACCTAAGAAGAGTTAGCTCAAACAGGATTCAACCAAATTGGAAACAGATGTTTGATTTTGCAGTGCAGCAACCTGTATAGGTAAGCGAAGTAGGTACACTACGCTATTCCATCAAAGAAAACATTTCTGTACCACAATTTCACGAAATCAAAAACGGTGAAGAGGATGTTTGCAAAGGAGCCTAAACTAGATGTGTGTAAAACAGTCGAAATAATGACTGCAAGCACGGAAATGATAGACTGAAGCCTCACAAACGTTAGTGTGGACGTCGGATGTTGTAGAAGGGAATTTTTATAGCAAGTGCATCAACCGATCAGTACTGGAGACCATGGATCTTACTTCATCTTTCATGTGTGGCTAGCAGCTTCTCCAACTTACATCAGACTTTCGCCAGCCATTCTAGAGCTGTATTTGAAGATCCATTCTGTCTCATATGCACTTAGATGTCTTTAATTACTTAAAATAACAAGCTTCCATGCTCTAGCTGTCTAGAGGAATTGAAACCTCGTCAATAGGATATATTTTTATCATTTCAAAAGCATACATTGTTTTCGTACTACAGGCGTACTTTCACAGTTTGGCATTCACGTAATATAAGCATTGGACATTCTCGTATTCCTTTACGAAAAACATACTGAGGTCACACATTCATCAAGCATCCAATACGATTGGCAGACCATGTCTTGACGCTGCTGTCGGACGATTTTAGAGGGCCAGCAAAAGCTAAGGACATTATTGGGAAAAGGCGACGACTAGGTGGGACAACGAGATATCCTTAAATTTTTATTTCATTCATTCATTACACGTGTTTAGACGTGCATGGAGGCGACAATCACGATAGTTTCAGCAGACATGGATATGCTTTATTAACGACATAAGCAGATAAGATTTGTCATATGTGCTTATTTTGTGTGTCCCTTGTATTTACGCAAAACTCAGCATCTAGTCACCTGTTCGAGGTTCACCTCCTCACGTTCTCGCCCTGTGAAACTGATTATATTTCAGAATTGGTTCAGACTGCCAAACACCTGCGATACAGAATGATCCAATCCGTCAGGGGCGAAAAAAGCTAGTATCCCTCACTACCGCCGCTAGTGCAACGTTATGTGTAGGCGGACATTAAGAGATTCTGCCAGCTCTAGAGCTTGATCTGCGCACAAGGACACAATCGCGGAACAATTCCGCACTTCCACGCTCATTTGTTCAGGATGCACTCACCTCTAACCGACGCGGCTCCGCTCAGCCTACCTGTCCCACCCTCCCACACCACGACAGACACGCGCGCGCGCGCTCCCCCCAACCATATAGTCAACCAGCTCCGTCCGATAGCCTCTTGCTCCACCTCCTCTCCCCTCCGACCCTTCCTTTCAACCCCCTTCCAACACCGCTCAAGCAGCTCACTCCCCACCCCTCGATCCCCTCCCCGTCCACCTATTCCCCCTTTCTCTCCCTCTCTCCGGAGGACTTCGTGGGAAATGCACGGTAGTCGCTTACCTGACGGACCAGCCCTCTGACGCCGGAGTCGGGAAACCGCGGTGGAATTGTGTTTTGGTGTCGGCCCCGAGAGAGGGGTTAGAGGAGAGGGACGGATGAGGGGGGAGGGAGAGAACTGCCCATGGGCGTGTGGGAGGAGACTTGAAGAACTTAGGGGGGGGGATGGGGTTGGAAGGTGTGGGGAGGGGAGAGATAGTGGACCTCTGGTGTGTTGCCGAGAGGAGATGGGGGGGAGGGGGGAGAGGCTGCGGGGTCGAGAAGGGTGTGGGAGGAAGAGAAGGGTTGAGTGTGACAGATGGACGTGGAGGGGGTGAGTAAGGGGTGGACGCGGAGGGAGACCAAGGGGAGAGGGGATGTGGTTGGGAGCGTGGGTGGAATCGGGCATCTATCACGCGCGAGGCAAAAGCCAAGGAGAGATGGATCCGGAGTTGGCGGAAAGGGGCAGTGATGTTTATTGCCGCCGGAGAAACATTTCCACGATGGAGTTGTTATTAAAGCACCGACGGAGGTTGTTTCATTGTTACGCGGATAAATATTGCCGTCTTCCGCCAAGTCTCCGCGGCGCTGGTGGATGGACAGAGGGGTGGCTCCGGGAGGACGTATCTGACGCCACTACATGCGCTGGACCAGCATAAATTTCCATCCTCATTCCAAAAGTAAATTAGACCATTCGTCTTTAGGAAAATTCGTCTTTCGTCATAGCCTTTAGGAAAAAACGACTCACAAAATGCTTTAGCCTAAAACGAATAGGAACGAGAATAGGTTTACATTATCCCGGAGCTTCAACGACTTTACGGAGTAGGAATAAGCACGTGAATACGAAGGAATATTATTAAATGAAGTATTTTATTTTACGGCCACCTCGATCACGTATCCCCACTCGCATCTATTCATACTTAGATATTAGTTTACAAGTATTCCACAGTAAATGGCCAAAGCACGGTTAAGTGATGGCGGAGCAAAACTTTTCCAATACAGATCAATGATTTTCTTTTTCATATAAGAAAAAATGTTTTTTTTTCAGGCTAAACGCAATGTAGGTACTTACATAAGTCCCAGTACGTAACGCCGCGCTCCTGCTCATATTATATATAGATACTTTTTAAGTGTTCTATTCGTTTTATGTGTTTTATTTTTTGGATGCATTCATTGGAAAAGTATTTGTGTTTAAATTACAGGTATTGTTTTTATTTAGCTTGACATTGTCAAGGGTTTGCTTAATTTTTGTTTAGGGAAAAGATTGATTGTTGAATAAAAGAAGGAGACGCTGAAATAATTCGAACTTGTGTTTTGAAGACGTTGTTCTCCTCCGATTGGGATGGTAAAATATTTAAAGAAGATTTAATTCAGACTTCATAACAAATAGCGCTATCACGCAGCAAGACGTTACAATACAACTTTAGTCATATCTTTCATATGCATACCACTATCCTTTGGAAGAAGAGTATAGTTTGCGCAAGGTACTAGTTATCAGAGCGGGACTGAGTATTTACTTCCAGAAAGATATCACTGCGTATATCAGAGAATACAATACGTGGGATGGTAACTTTAATAAATGAGAGCGTATAGGCATTTACTTTGTGGATGGATGATAACTTTCAGATGAAAAGGAGGGCTAAGAGTTTAAAAATAGTATGAACAACCATCGATTAAACAAGTTGAATATGCCTAAGCTTAGGAAAGGCAAGGGTTCGTTTATTAGGAACCCATAAAAAACTGATCTCGCAAAGTATTTTCTACATTCCCTTTCAGTGTTTCGGGACGGTAACGAGCATATCACAGACGACAGTGTGTTCACAGGAATGAGATTTCCATGCCATGGCCAACTAACACAGGCTAAGGATCTCATTAACACTGCATTCTGCCAAAGATTGAAGAATTTCATCCTAAGCTTCACTAGAAAGTTTTAGGTATGCATTACAAAAATGGAATATATTTTTCTCGTCCAGGATTTTGACATGAGATACAATGGGATTTAAAGTTAAGACGAAAGATAATGTCATTTAGCTCCACGCACAATCTACTACTGTTAACTATAAAATGCATAGACATTTAAATGATTTAAAATCACATTAGCATTTAATTTTCTAATGGCTTTTAGCAAAACGTGTATCGCACACCTGAGACCAGACCTAATGTTAATGGATGTGCAACCTCTCACATAGCTAAAAGCATATCACACTCACCGTCAAGCGATACAGTAGTGATGGAGGAGTCGCAAAATAATTTGGAGCTGAATATAACACTCTGAAATGAAATGAGCGACTAGCAGGCTCAGCTGCTCTATCGTTTATTGAGAAAGAGCTCTAGGGAGAGATTGATCGGGGAAGTGGACCATAATTCAAGGGCTTAATAGATGAGAATAAACCTTTTATTTTGCCAGTTCTTCAGGGTCTCATTCCTTAACGCCATCCTGAGTAACTATTAGTAGATTGAGGAGAGTAGGTACCAAAGGGTTATTTTACACTATTCACATACTACTTTACTGTGCTGTAAACTACTTTTAACGCTAGAACGCCCGATGAGCCATTTTTGGCACATTTATTTTTTCAAACTGTGGTGGAAGGTTGTTATAGTCCTAGAACCGTGCGCTTTGTGAGCTTTCATCAATTACGTAGGTGATACAGCTTACGCATGTACGCTTATTTTCAGGTTTTACTTGGAAAATAATATGAAATTTACCTCGAAAGTCCGTTGTGTCATTTTTGGCACAAAATTTTTTTTTCTGTTATAAGTTGCAAATATTTACGTTTAAGCTGTTGCAGGCCTGAATATATATTTATATACATGTTATTTAAGTATAAAATAGTACTTATAATTATAGTTTTTTGTTATAATATTGTATGGAATGGATAGGTCAGACATCTTACGTCAATAGACACTTGGTGGAAGTAACTTATTCGAACTCCTGGATACTTCAAATGTCCGAGAGAAATCAAACACTTTTATTATCTACAAAACTAAAGTATGGCTTAAGTTTAGTAATAAAAATAAGACCATTTCACTGAAGGAGCTAAATGTATATTAAACCATAGACACATGACATTCGTGGTACAGTGGAAGGTTAAGGGGTGGCTACTCATTTACAATGGTAGAAGAACTTGGGTTTAAGGTTTTTTTTTTCAAGGACATGAATCGCGTATATTCATGAATGAATAGAGTCGAGACGTATAAACGAATGACCCATAGTCCAGTTTGGATCGCACGAGTACACGGTACAATAAATGCATGGATTTGCGATCGGCACCCTACGATGAGTGGCTTAAATGCTTAGTATGGAGACTTTTACGCCTTAAAACCCGGATGTGCTGGCGCCAGTTTAGTCGGTAGTCCAAGGTCGTACCAAGGAACCTGGCCAACTCGAAATACCAGAGAATTCTGCCACCTAGTGACAGAGCTGGCGGAATATAATCTCCCCTCACCTGGTAAAAATGAATGCATTTACAGTCCCCTGTAGAATACGTAAACCCATTTTTCAAATACCAATACTCCAGTCCGTTTAGAGCTAGCTGGATAACTTTGGTCGCGCTGATGACTTTCGCCGACCTGCAAAATACTGCTAGGCCGTCAACGAACAGCGATCCCAGAAGAGGTCTGATAGTTTCCGATGTCGTTTATGGCGATAGCAAATAGCGTAACCGATCCTTGAGGCACTCCATTTACCCGTGTGTAAAATTATGATACGTGTTTGTCTATCTTTGCCCTAAAAACTACATTTCCTACAAAGTTCTTAATAAAAACCGGTAAGTTCCCCCTTATTCCCTCAAGTTTCCCACTCATGCAACGTCATTAAAATCTTCAGCCACCAGACTGGATCGTATCCCTTCTTTATGAAGAAGACACCCTCGAAGTGTTGGCCTAGTATAAAGCCCTCCTGGATATAGTTATCAATTCTGACCAGGTGGACGACAGTCCAGCAGCCAGGTCTTTTTAAAATCTGGCCAATTGGCTCTCCGAATAATCCAGTTTCCCGGGAGAATGTTATCTATGCTATAATTTTCCTCCCTATTAATTGAAAGGGAAAAGTGGTCGCTCCAATATAAATCGTCAGGTACGGACAAGAGAAATTTACTGAACAGCGTGATGGATGCAATGCTCATGTCAATTGAGGAGAATTGACCGCAAAAAGAGTTAAAATGGCGGGTTCTCCGTTATTCATTATAAATAAGTTACAAAATACTTAGTCTTCATACATCTGCCCTTTAAAAATCTTATATGCTCTCGCCAATTCAACTGGTAGTCAAAAACATGCCGAGGAACCGGATTTCTTGGACGTAGGTTAGATACGTGTTCCCCAAACGCAATGGCGGTGGTATGTGTAGTCGTCTCAAGCGGTAGAAATGCATGCATTTCGTCTTCTCCGCCGAAAAGCGAAATTCATTATTCCAGACCCAGGTGTTGAGTTCGTTCAAGGTCATCCTTATTCGCCTTGCGGCACTGACCAGCTTGGACGTTCGGCAAAAAATTGCTAGATCGTCCACAAACAAGGACCCCATCAATGGTGCTTGGATATTCTGCTACGTCATTTATCGCAACGGCAAAGAACGTTGCGCTCAAAACGGAGCCCTGTGGTACTCCGTTCTCTTGAAGGTAAGAGTCGGACAGACAGTTTCCATTCTGTTTTTAAACGTCAGGTCAGTTATAACAAAAAAAATGGGTAAATTACTTTTAAAACCTCAATCATACAAAGTCTTTAATCTTCTGCTGCCAGACGCTATCGTACGCTTTCTCCAAGTCGAAGAATACAGCAACGACGCGCTGACGAAGAAGAAGCTTCTGGGATAAAATTGTCAGCACGTATTAAATGGTCGACGGTAGATCGACCCCGCCTAAAGCCCAGTGAATGCTGAAGAGAAGATTTCGTCTCTCGAGGCACCAGACTAGTCGACGATTTACCATTCTCCCATACGCTTACTTAGGCAACTCGTTAGCGAGATCGGTCGGTAACTGTTGGACCAGACCTATCTTTCCTCTGCTTATGGATGAGTTTCATTGCCGACTCCCTCCAGGATTGTGGGAAAGAACCCTCCAAACATACTTGGGTAAAGGTTTAAAGGACCTTCGACAAAGTTGCCTCTGGTAGATTCTGGAAGAAGGCATTATGGATCTTGTCTAGTTCTGGAGACGTATTCCGTGAGTCCCAAATTGCGGCCTTCGGCTCCCACAGCGTGAATGGTTCGTTGTAGTCATGGGATTCACGCGCCTCAAAAAAGCTGACATCGCTCTCTTCGCAACGCTTTTTTACAGCTGCAAACGTAGCATTGTAAGTCGCGTTACCAGAGAGATCTAGGAAAGTTGTCAGTCAGAAGCTGCATTAGTTCTCGAGAGGACGTGAGCACCCTATCCCCAATATTCAAGCATAAGACACCAATTCCCTGACCAGCTCCTGATATGCATCTCACCTTACTCCAAACTTGGGTAGGGGGTGTCCTATTGTTAATGTTGGACACGTACTCCATCCAAGAAGACTGTTTGGCCTCTTTTACGACCTGCCGAACTTTGGCTCCTAGGCGTCTGAAATATGCTAGATTTCGTGCAGTTTTGCACGAAATCTAGCATCGGTAACAAATTTGTAAAAAATCCGTAACGCTCTCTTCCAAAACCTTATGGCTTTTGCGCACTCCTCATTTCACCATGGCACAGGTGGTCGAGGAGTACGGCCGTGGAACGCTGCATTTAGCGGCTTCGACAATGGCCTTTGAGAGGTTATCAATGTTGCGTAGGGAATCGTTACTATTGTCGTGTTTGTAATAAACCTTCTGGTGAAAAAGAAGCCAGTCGGCTCTCTGGATGACCCAGTTGCTCGGTCTAATAAAATTTGCTATAAAAACACGGTCACGATGAATGAAAATGGGGAAATGGTCGCTACCAAATAGATCGGTATAAACGGACATTGTCATCTTATTTGTAAGACTGCTCGAGCCAAAGCATAAATCAATTGAGGAGAAATCTCCATTTAAGCTGTTGAAACGGGTGTTTTCTCCGTGGTTTCCTAAATAACTTTAAAGTAATTTATAAAATCGGATAAAATGCGTACCGTCTTGTTACACTGCGCCCTTCAACTTCCATAGGGAGTCGTGGGCGTTAAAATCGCCCATAAGAATGAATGGGCTAGGCAACTGTCGGACAAGGGATTCGAGGTTGCACCGAGTTACTGGTGCACCCTCAGTAAAGTAAACATTGCACAAGGTTATTTTCTCCGGGATATTAACAGTCACCGCAACTGCTTGGAACGGTGTCCTCAGATGAATTTGAGAAGTTTATAGGGCCTCCCGAATCGCAACTGGAACCTAATCTTGGGCTCGTTGCCCGCTGGTGTCGTGAAATCTAAAAACTGTATATCCCTTTATAACACCCTTATATGTCTTTAAATTGAGTCTCCTGTAGACAATATAAGAGGGTCTGAGATGGTGAACCTCACGACACTACGAAAAACAGCTTTCTCCTCCTTATTTCTGTAAAATACATTTTCCACTGCAGGATAAAAACCATAAATAAATAAATAAAATAAACAACGAAACAAAATAAATAAATAATAACTTATTGTTAGTTAAAATCGAGCGTTAAACGTCTGTTTATGGTCGTCTAATGCCATTTCATTATCATTTAGGCCGCCTCTAAAATGGCTGCACTTGCGTGTGGCTCCTGCAAAATATCTCTTGAAATGCGAGATAATGCGAGATGTGATATCTGTAACTGTGCACATCACTACGAATGTCGAACTTAAATGATATCTCACTGAAAGCCTGGTCCGCATGCCGTGATTTATATTGGAAGTATTTTTCGTGTAGGTCCAGCGGGACTAACATTGACAATATGGCGACGGACATAGAAATTTTGAATTCGGAGCTGAAACAAATGAAAGCTAATATCGATGTCGGTGCGAAAAAAAGTTTCATTTTCGGAAGTGCTGCAAACGAAGAACACTGTTGATAAAACTCTTAGTCAAAATCCGGAATCCCCATCTACGAAATCTGACACCAAAGTGAACAGTGACTTTAGCAACGAAAATGTGGCAACTATCCGGGCGCCCCAGGAAGCTGTGAAATCACGAGCTTCTCATCAACGAACGCAACAGACTGAAACAACTCATGTGGACCAGCTACCTGCGGATGATCATGGTTTCATCGTTAAATTCAGGAGGAAAGCAACCCACGTAGGAAAACCGTTCCGCTTTCATCATCGGTAGCGGCAATGATGCAGCGCTTGGTCTTCGAGCGGCGAAAAGGTCTATGTTTGTGTACATAGGTCGTTTAGACATGAAAACTAGCAAGGAGGATTACACCACATTAAGGATAAGTTCAATGTAAACTGCATATCGTGCGATACTATTGAAAATAATTAAAAGCTCCTTTGGCTCTTTCAAAATCTGTGTCGACCAAAATGACTTTACGAAGTTGAAAGATCCCTCTTTATGGCCTACGGACGTCATTGCGAACAGATTTATCATGCCTAAACATACTGTAGACATATTTATTGCAAATAAAGCTACTAACAGCGGCGAAATTTCTTTAAGACGTCAACTGAATCCGTTTCACGTCAATATTCAGGGCATTCGAAATAAACTCTTTGAACTTGAAGCTCTCACAAACACTCATCTACCTGAAATGATTTGCATAAACGAGCATTAGCTAAAGCCTACAGAGTTAAATTTTACTTGTCTTCCAGGGTATTGTATAGTGGACGCTTTCTTCGTACATCTTTTAAATATGGTAAGGTTTAGTTTTATGAGCATGAATCTATTAATCTCGGTTCCATGAATGTTTCTTATCAAGAATTGATTGAGGAACGCACTTTTGAATGCAGTGCCTGCTGTGTATCCTAAATGATGGTCTCGACTTGCACAGATTATCATTTTATAGGTCACCACTAGGTACTTGTGTTTTTTGTTTGGACAAATTTGATCACCTGGTGGACAAATTGCACCAAGGCAAATGTGATCCTCCCTTAGTAAATACAGGCGCTTTTAACTGTGACCTACTAAAAAAACAGTGCAGACAAAAAATATTTATTGTGTTTATTAAATTCTTATAACCTCCATTTTGGGGTGTGTTCTGAGGTTACTCGTATTACAAGTAATTCCAGATCTCTGATGGATAATGTTATTTCTAGTGTCGATGTCAGGTACTCTGACACCACTGTCCTTGATTGTGCTATGTCAGATCATTTGCACTGTCCACATTTCAGTTCCACTATTCTCCTAAGATTAAACTCGATTACAAGCGAGACTTTAGTGACTAAAATGTGTGTTATTTAAGAATAAGATGCTTTAATTGACTGGCATACTGCTTATCAACCTGTTACATTTGATGAACGTTTTCAAATTTTCCAACATCATCTTTTGCACCGGTTTAATTTTGCCTTTCCCCTAGAAATTACTAAGTAAAAACGTCTACATGAAAGAAAACCATGGATTACTAACGAAATCAGACATGTCTTCCTACATCGAAACCCTCGAACCCTTCCAGCAGATGTTCAGACACAGATGAGGCAATTTAGAAACATAAAATATTTAACATTATTGCAAAAAATCTAATACAGGCAAAAAACAGTGACAATAAAATTACTTCAAGTAATAATTCTAAAACTTCCTGTGAAATTATAAATGCTTCAGTTAGGAAATCTTCATGGTAGGATTTGATTTATTGGGTGCTTCGACGGCTATGGTCATGTTGCACAACGCACATTCCTTTTTTAATCACAATATCTTTACACGGCGAGCATTATGGACCTAAAAACGAGTATTTACTATCGTATACGATGCATAAAATTATATTACACTTAAAATGTTCTAAAGTTTGTCTAAAAAAGTGGTTTCGCGTAAAAACTGTATTTGGTATGACGTGCACCGGTTGGCAGCGAGAATTCGGACCGTGAGTTTTTCGCGCCGGACGACACGTAACGACCAGGGTTTTCCCTGTGAGGCGCCTACCCCTCCAGACACCTCCCCTCTTCCCTTGCCGGCCCCGCGCGTGCAGGAAAAGTTCCTTTCACTTTCCTCTACCCATGCCCCTGTGGAGTGTGCCCATTGGCCTTCTCCCTCTGCGGGTAGGGGGATTGAGAATACTCCCGCAGTATCCCTGCTTGTCGTAAGAGGTGACTAAAAAAGGCGGGGAGACAACCCCGAAAACAAACCCAGAGCCAACAAGGGTTGAGCCCGGACAGTCTTGTGGGCCAACTATCTGTGTATGGCCGTACCACCTGGCCTGCAATCCACCCGCATGTCTGCCGTGTGCGGAGACCCGTAAGGAGGAGAAGCGGAGCCTGGAGGGTGAGGTCCGTGGCTCCCAGCCGGGCGTCGGATGCCCGGTATGGACTACGGGTCAATACCCCTCTTCGGCCCTGGATTCGCCGTAAACGGGCGGCCGGGAGCTAGCCACTCCCGGTCAATCGGCTTCCGTGGCGTTTAGCTTAACGGTGGGGAGTGCCAGGGAATTGGGGGTCTGGGTAGGGCGGTCGGAGATGTACGTGTTTGGTGGGCCCGTGCATTAAAGACCCAACCCGAAACAGACGACCACTAGGGTGCTATATCCCTGGGGTAGCCCTGGCGACCGCACCGGTTTGCGGTGCGGCATCCCGAATGGTTGGCTCTATGGTGGGTGGGGAGCTCGGGGGAAGAAATATAGAATTGGTAAGGCGGATAATATCCTCCCTCCAATTAAAAGATCCCGCCCGGGCATGGGTGGGGGAGAAATATGTATAAACGGAGGTTAGCGCTTCCTCATTATGAGATGCATGAAGGAGGGTGAGACCTTTGCCAAGGTTTCCCCATTCCTAATAAGAACAGTCAAGTCGGCATTGGTACCCGGTGACATTAAGTCAGCAAAAAAGCTGAGGGATGGCACCTAGATAATTGAAACGGCAAACATAGCACAGAGGCAATAGGCAAGAAACTGATAGTTACGGATAGACTCCGATTGGATGGATTTTAGCAGCATAAGAAGATGACCCTTTTAATGCATGATTTTAACCTTTTTTGTATGTCTCCAAAAGACACATTTTAAGAGGACGGACAAGGGCACATTAAAATGTTTTAACATTTTTAGATTTGACGACACCAGTGGCAACCGATTCCAGGGTGGAGAGGATGTTTTAATTCGGGAGGCCATTTACACCCACCGAGTACAGCTTAATATACCGTTTCAGGAAGTGGTGGTAACAGTGTACTCCCCGGAACCGATAACATTGTGCAATGTTTATCTCCCGGAGGCTGCAGCGGTTACTCGTTTTAACGTGGACGCCCTAGTCCGTCACTACCGAAGCCCTACATTTTATTAGGAGATTTGACGCCCATGACACCCTGTGGGGGTGTTCTAGGTGACGGCGACCGAAGAGGTCGTGTTTTAGCCAATTTTACTTTATATTTTAACTTGATTTTATTGAAAAACGGGGAAAAACCGTTTTAATGCTTTAACGGTCAGTAATCTGCGATTGATCTGTCCATTGCATTGAGCAGTTTGATAAATAAGATTCAAATGTTCGTGTATAATGATTTGTGTGGAGCGATCATTTTCCCCTCTTAAGAAAAAATACCAAAATCTATTTTGGATATTATTCGTCCGGGTAACTGGATTGTCCGGAAAGCTGACTGGTCTTAAATTAAAAAGGTATTTAATTTTAAGACGAAACATGTGACCCTATACTGAATATAGAGAAATTGACGAATTGCCTGATTGAAAGCGCAATGTGCGATGTTCCTCGGTCAAAGGGCACCACACTGAGACCAGCAATAGTTTGATGAAACGAGGAATGCGCCGCGGCAATTGAACGACAGAAGAAAGAGCTGATAATTTTTAGCATTAACCCCGCAGAAAGGAATCTATCCTAATTCCGTCGAGCTAGCTCGACACGTCGAGCTCGACACGTAGTGAGAGAGGCGTAAAAGGTCTTTTGGATGGAATTTGTATCAGCTATAACCTGCCGAACTCAAGGTCGGCAACGTTTCAACATCTCCACGCAATATTTGTGAGGCCTTTGGTCAATTTTTCGCAGGGTCGAGTAGTGACGAGAGTTGCCATTCACAGCAGTTGTGCCATAAGGAGTGCTACGAGTCTGTCCAGCTTACTTTTGAGTCGCGGACGGTGGCAGATTGCAATCTACCTTTCTCCCTGTGGGAACTAAGTTCAGCCATTGCTGATTCCCATGACTCCCGCTCCAGGAATGGACCAGGTCCATAATGCCTTTCTGCGGAATCTTCCGGAAGAGGCATTGCCGGAGGTCCTTCGCACCCTCAACCAACTTTGGTCTGAGGGTAGCTTTCCACCTCCCTGGCGGGAGTCTGCCATAGTTCCAATCCTGAAACAGGGTAAAGAGACCACCGATCCAAACAGCTATTGACCGATATCCCTCACCAGCTGTCTGTGCAAGTTAATGGAAAGAATGGTTAATCGTCGGCTCGTCTGATGGCTGGAGCGCCGAAACCTTCTTTCCGACATCCAGTGTGGATTTCGGCGGGGCCGCACGACTATTGACCACCTAGTAAGAGCCGACAATTTCATCCAGGAGGCCTTTCTCCTCCGCCGACACGTCGTAGGTGTCTTCTTCGACTTGGAGAGGGCATACGATGGAGTCAGGTGGAAGAAGATTCTAATAGTGTTGTATGAACGGGGTTTGAGGGGTAACATGCTCACCTTTATTCGAAACTTTTTAATAGACAGGGTTTTTAGGATAAAAATAGGCTGTCGTTTATCTGATCAGAATTCCCACGATAACCACAGGGTTCCGTACTGAGCGTCACGCTATTTGCAGTCGCAATAAACAAGGTGGCAAACTGCATCAAATTACCGATCATGTGATCACTGTTCGTGGATGACCTTGCCTTATTCTGTAGGTCTTCCAAACTAGTCTCTGCCGGCAGATTATTGCAACTCACCGGCAACAGGCTAGAAGACTGGTCCCGAAGAAACGGATTAAGGTTCTCGTTTCAGAAAACGAAGTGCGTACATTTCTACCACCGGAGGGGAATCTTTTTCCACCTGTGCTGCAACTAGCTGACAGAATTTCTCCCTTACGTGGAATATGCACAGTTTCTTAGAATGACGCTTGACTATAGACTGAATTGGCGGCAACATATAGAGGCGTTAAGAATTAAATGCCACAGGATATTAAACTTTTTAACATTATTAACCCATTCGACATGGGGTGCAGACCGCAAAACGATGCTTCTGCTCTACCGTTCCCTTGTCCGCTCTAGGCTTGACTATGGCTCAGTTGTCTATCCCTCGGGCCGTGAGTCGTACATGAGACCTTTGACGACGATCCACAATGCGGGGTTACAGCTGTCCACTAGGGCGTTCATAACTAGTCCGGTTGTCAGCGTTTATGCTCATGATGGCCGCTCTCGTGCCGGAGGAGTCTTTTGATGTGCAGCAACGATGCCAAATTCTTACCACAAAGGCTCATCCCTGTTTTAAAATTCTTTTTAAACCCAGAGTTTTGGAAATTTTTTGCACTAGGACAAGGTGTACCAGACCACTGGGAATACGTTTTAAACATTTTATCGATAGCACTCGTATTACGTTCCCGGAAGTTTACCGTATCGGATATTCGAACCACCCACCGTGGTTGGTTCCAAGGCCTAAAGTTTACTCTGTTCTATATAGCCGGCGAAAAGATTGCACCACCACATCGGAATATCAACAACTTTTCCGAGAATTCTTTAGCAGTCACTCCGACGTTATCTCCGTGTATACGGATGGATCAAGGTCGGACACTGCATGTGCCAGCGCGGTTACCTGGAGTCATCATGGAGTAATCCAGGATAGGTAAATCCAATGTGTAGTGTGTACACAGCGGCACTCCTGGCCATCAAGATGGCACTGGATCGGATAGGAAGTTCTGGTGCCATACGTACTGACTCCATGAGTTACTTGGGTTCCATTTCCTGCTTTTTCCCCATACACCCTATAGTACAGGACATACAGTCTTCCCGCTTATCCCTTGAGAGAAAGTGAATTGATATCGTACGTTTGGGTTCCTGAGCATGTGGGAATTGCCAGAAACGAGAGGGCAGATATATTGGCAAAGGATGCCTTGCTTCTCCCAGAACAAGCGCATACCCTGATACCATGCGAAGACCTCCGATGTACGTTAATTAAGGAGTAAAAGAGCAGTGGTACACTGCGTGCGTAAACACAGCCAACAATAAATTGCGGTGCGTTCAACCGGTTGCATTGGCATGGCCCTCTTCCGTTATGAGTAGTCGGAGAGAGGAGGGCACTGCGCTCTGACCCACTACTTTCTCTTCACGGAAGATAAAATTCCACCACGCTGTGAAGATTGCGACTCTCCTCTCACTGTTCGGCACCTCCTGACGGAGTGCGTTAAGCACCGGGCAGAGCGTAATAAGTAGGATATCAGGGGAGGTCTAGAATACGTTCTCGGAGACGAACCTGCTCGCCTGAGCCAGGCGATTTTATTCTTCAAAGAAATAGGCCTTTTAAACAAAATTTGATTCGGCCAGCCCCTTTATGATTGTAATTATTTTTTATAACAATTCATAAATACGCGTACGTTAACGTTTAGTTATACTTCTACTGTGGACATTTTAGGTTGCGTATGGTGCGAATGACCATGGCCGTCGACGCACCTTAAACCTAACTCTACGACTACCATTGGCTCTCGCTCGGACCAGGGTTCGTATAAAAAGGGCTGCCCTGGCCAAGAAAAATCAGAACGGAGGAGGGAGCCTAGGGAGTAACGTCGAAGTGAGAATATCCTCGCGTCACGTTCAATACGGCACTCAGTGGTACTCCATCAGCCTGAGTGTGGGCACGAGATAGGACTTTACCTACTCTGACCTTAAAACTCCGACCGATCAAAAGGTTTCGGATAAAAATCAGTAGGTTTTTATGCAACGTCATTACGATTTTATGATGCCAGACTCTGTCATAAGCCTTTTCCTCATCAAAGAAAACGGCGCTGGTGTGTTGCCGTAGGAGAAAGACTTCCTGAATGAAGTTTTCCGCTCTCACCAAGTGGTCTAAGGTGGATCTGCCACGACGGAAACCACACTACACGTTTGAAAGTAAGTCTCGGGACTAAAGCCACCAAACAAGGCGGCAATTGACCATTCTTTCCATGCGTTTACTAACGCAACTGGTCAGACAAATTGGTCGATAATTATTGGGGTCACTCTTTTTCTTCCCTTGCTTGGGAATATGTACATTCACGGATTCCCAACATGATTGCGGGAAGGTACCATCTGTCCAAACACGATTAAAGGCCTTAAGGACCTCCACCAATGCAAGTTCCGGAAGATTCCGGAAGAAGGCATTGAGAATGCCTTCTGCTCCAGATGAGCTTAGAAGTAGTAGAATTTGTTTTTGGGGGTTCTTCGACAGCGAGGGTCATTCGCACCTCGGCTAATAGTGGGTTAAAACAATGGAAATGATAAATAACAAATGTAAAATCAATAAATAGATCGAATGAAGATGAAATATTACATACTAGGTATTTCTATTCAATGTAATTAAATCTTATTGAAAAGACCGGTTTCTTTGAGAAACTGGATGACAACGTTGATTCGCTCAGGGTCATCTCCCAGAACCTGTTTTAAGTCACCCCTGACGCCCAGCCTTTCCCTTGAAGCACGGTGCATATCACACTCAGTCAGGAGATGTCTCACAGTCATGGGAGATTGGCAGCGATCGCACCGGGAGGGAATCTTTTCCTCTGTAAAGAGGAAAGAGTGTGTTAGGGCAGTGTGCCCTATCCTCAACCGTGCAATCACCACTTCCTCCCTGCGAGTCCTCCCAACCGAAGTGGGCCAACCTGATATGCATTCCTTGATGCTGCGGAGTTTATTCCCCACCTGAGAGCGCCAGATCTCCGACCACTGATTCAAAGCAGCATTTCTCAAAGTGGCCATCAGATCGCACGCGGGTACCAATGAAGATGTTATGTTTTCCAGCTTCAGCGCGTCTTTCGCAGCCCGGTCGGCTTTTTCATTACCAGCTATTCCCATATGGCCAGGTACCCACAGAAAACGAACTTTTACGCCCTTTTTAAAAAGAGATATAAGGGTGGATTGTATCTCCTGGACGATTGGGTGCATGGGAGAGTAGCCAGATATGGCCTGCAGCGCGCTCATTGAGTCACTGCAGACCATGTAGGCGCTGTTATTGTTTTTAATCCCACCCAGAGCCATCCTTATGGCGTAGAGCTCAGCCGCGTAGACACTACACAATGGGCTAAGCCTCGCCTTTATAAATCCGTGGTGGGACGAGAAAACTGCACACGCGCACGCTGACTCCGACTTCGATCCATCCGTGAACACGGGGATGAAGTCGGAGTTGCAGTGAAGTGCCTCCCTAAACATCTGCTGGTACTCTTCAGATGTACTGGTACATTTCTGGCCTCTTTGCAACAAATAGCTACATTTCGGGGGCGGTACCCGCCACGGTGGGTGGCCCGAATACCCAGAGTCATACACTTCTGGAAGTGTAGCGTCGGTGCCATCAATAAAATCTTTAAAACGAATGCTTAAGGGTTTAGTAGCCCTTGTCCGTGTGTTAAAAAGGTTTAAAAACCTGGGGCTAAAAATTATATTAAAACAAGGGTGCGTCCTCATTGATAAAATCTTTGCTACATAATTACTCATAAGGATGGTTCTCCGTGTTGACAAAGGGGGCTCCCCGGCTTCTGAATACAAACTCACGACGGGAGACGTCCTGAACGCCCCTGTTGCCAGACGAATCCCCGCATTGTGAACCGTGGACAAAGGTTTTAAGTAGCTGTCGCGGCCTGAGGCGTACACGAAACATCCGTAATCTAACTTGGAGCGCACCATTGCTCTATAAAATAAAAGCATGGTGGTGCGATCTGCACCCCAAGTCGAATTTGATAAAACCCTTAGGATATTTAAAACTTTAAAACATTTATCTTTTAAAACTCGGATGTACTCTTTCCAATTAAGCCTTGAATCCAACACCATCCCGAGAAAACGAACAGAATCAGCATACGGAAGAAGTCTGTCACCGAGTCGTAGCTCAGGAAGTATATGGTACCCTCTTTTCCGATGAAAATGGATGCATTTTGTTTTCTCCGCTGAGAAACGGAAGCCGTTCCGTTTGGACCATTCATCAAGTTTGTTTAGGCAAAGCTGGATTTGCCTAGCAGCGGTAGCTAGTTTGGACGACCGGCAGAAAATAGCCAGGTCGTCGACAAACAAAGATCCCATAACAGGTCCCTTGATGCACTCACTGGCGTCGTTGATCGCAATGGCGAACAACGTCACGCTGAGGACTGAGCCCTGTGGCACTCCATTTTCCATCGTGAATTTCTTTGATAGGTGTTTACCTATCCTTACTCTAAAAACTCGGTGTGTTAAAAAATTCTTAATAAAAATGGGTAGATTGCCCCTAAAACCCCAACGATGCAATTGAATTAAAATTTTTTGGCGCCAGACCCTGTCGTACGCCTTCTCCAGATCGAAGAAGACGCCGATGACGTGCTGACGCAAAAGAAAGGCCTCCTGGATGAAATTGTCACTCCGGACGAGGTGATCGATTGTCGATCTACCTCGCCGAAAACCACACTGGATATTGGATAGAAGGTTCCGTCGCTCCAAGCACCACACGAGCCGCCGGTTTACCATTCTTTCCATCGCCTTGCACAGGCAACTGGTTAAGGAGATTGGCCTATAATTATTAGGATCAACTTTGTCCTTTCCCTGCTTAACGACCGGAACCACTACAGATTCCTCCCAGGTTGGCGGAAAACTACCATCTAACCAAATTTGGTTGAAGGTTTTTAGGATCTCCGACAGCGCCTCCCCCGAAACATTTCGAAGGAAAGCGTTGTGTATACCGTCCAGTCCCGGAGAGGTATCCTTAGAATCCGAAATGGCTGACCGAAGTTCCCACATGGAGAACGGGTCGTTGTACTCTGCAGGCATAGACGTCTCAGTAAAATTAAGTGGGATTCTCTGGAAGCGTTCCTTGGTAGCCAGGAATACTTTCGAGTAATTCCCGTCACTGCTTGTGCAGGCTAGTGACTTACCAAAAAGTTCGGCGATGTCGCGAGGTTGACTCACGACGTGGCCATTCACATTAAGGCATGAGACGCCGTACTCCTGGCGAGAACCAGAAATACTCCTCACCTTATTCCACGCCTGTGCAAGTGGTGTACGATGGTTAATATTCGAAACGAATTCGATCCAGGAGGCCTTCTTAGCCTCCCTCACTACTTGCCGAGCTCTTGCTCGCAATTTTCGGAAAGAGGCTAAGTTATTTGCAGTGGGGAACTTGTTGAATACACGTAAAGCACGTTTCCGCTGGCGTATGGCCTCAGCGCATTCTTCGTTCCACCAAGGAACCGCTGGTCTTTGGAGATTCCCCGCCGAACGAGGCACGTTGCAATTTGCTGCATCAGTCAAGCCCTTAGTTAAAATTGCCACGTTGTGTGTGGCGTCACGGTTTTCATCGTGTTTGAAATAAAAATCCTTTTTAAAACTATGCCAGTCCGCTTTACGGACAACCCAATTCCCCGGTCTGATAAAGTCGGAGTTAAAATTTCCTTCGTATTTAATTAAAATTGGTAAGTGGTCGCTCCCACATAGATCCGTGTGTACGGACAGGTTCAACTTGTTAAAAAGACTACCTGACGATAGACAAAGGTCTATTGCAGAGTACTCTCCATTAAAAGCGTTAAAACGTGTTTTCTCCCCATTATTGAGTAAAAAAAGGTTAAAATCAAGAATAAAACTGGCTAAAATCCGTCCCCTCCTAGTGCATTGGCCTCTAGAGCTTCCCCATAGGAGATCGTGGGCGTTAAAGTCACCCAATAAAATAAAGGGCCTTGGCAACTGTCGGACAAGTGATTCGAGGTTGCTGCGAGTCACCGGTGCACCCTCCGGTAGGTACACGTTGCATATGGTAAGTTTTTGAGGGGCGTAAGTGGAAACGGCCACAGCCTGAAACGGAGTAGCGAGCTGAACTCGAGAGGTGTAAAGGGCCTCCCGGACAGCAATCGCCACTCCGCCATGTGCTCTCTGGCCGCTGAGGTCATCGAACCTTTCAACATTATACCCTTTTAATTCACCTTTGTCCGATGCTTTAAAATGCGTCTCTTGGAGACATATAAACGAGGGGTTAAAATCACGGATTAAAATTGCAAGCTCCTCCTTATGTCGATAAAAACCATTACAGTTCCACTGTAATATAAAAGCCATAATTATATTAAATAAATAAATAAAGTAAAAATTAAAAGAATCAGCGCCGAATACGGTGCTTCTTCCCCTTTTGTCTGGCGAGGAGGACTTCAGTCTCTGAGGGACTGTCGTCCTCCTCCATCGACTCCTGTGGCACTAGCTTGGCTAGTCCGCTGGGGCCGGGGGATGGCGTCTTTTCGCGCTGTTTCAGCGCGACGACGGTGGTGCTTTTTGCTTGGTTCTTGTTTGGGGAACCATTCGCATTGATGGTGGATTTTTGTTTTTGTGCCGGATTTGTTGCCTTAGCCGGCTTGGCTACTTCCTTCAGTTCAGCTGTCGTATTATTAATGTTCCTATCGGTCTGAGTTCCTTGGGTGGTTTTCTTTACTGTTGCCACGGACGCAAAGGATCTAGAAAAGGTCGGTGCTACAAGGGCCCTGAACCTTTTCCGTGCCTCAAAGTAAGTTACTTTCTCCACTGTCTTTATCTCCATGACCTTTCGCTCTTCTACCATTTTCGGACACTTGCGAGAATAAGCTGGATGCGTACCCTCGCAGTTCACGCAGCGTGGGTCTTTGGTACATTCCGCACCCTCATGCTCCTCCAGGCCGCAGCGCGGGCAGGTGGCCTTGCCCTCATATCGCGTTGCGATATGGCCGAAGCGCTGGCACTGGAAGCAGCGCATGGGCGCCGGTATGAATGGCCGCACTGGTACCGATTCATACCCGACGAAAACCTTGTCGGGGAGACTGTCACGTGCAAACGTTAACACGACCGAGGTAGTGTTAACTACTTCGCCGTCGCGCTTCGTTGTAAGTCGACGAGCATCAATTACTCCCTGAGAAGCCATCTCTCTCTTGATCTCGTCGACTTCAACGTACAGCAGGTCGTAATGGGAGATTACTCCCCGACTGGTGTTGAGGGTGCGGTGTACCTCTACCATTACTGGAATGTCATGGAGACTTTTCATGGACAGTAGCTTGTCACTTTGCTGCGGAGTTGCCGTTTCTATCAGTAGAGTTCCATCTCGCAGCTTTTTTGCAGACCTTAGATCCCCAGGCACTGCAGCCGACAGTACTTTTCTAATGAGAAAGGGGGACACTCGCTTAAGTGTCTCCCCTTCTTTTAAACACTTCATCACCAAAAACCGCCTAGAGGCGGACGAAACAGTATCTCCCCCACCCGTATCCGGGCGGGATTTTTTTGTTGGTGGTTGGTTTTTAACCTCCATGCCAATAATAGATTCTTCCCCCGAGCTCCCCACCCACCACGGAGCCACATATTCGGGACGCCGCACCGCAAACCGGTGCGGTCGTCAGGGCTACCCGAGGGATATAGCACCCTAGAGGTGGTTGCCTGTTTCGGGTTGGATCTTCGATGCACGGGCCCACCAAACCCGTACATCTCCGACCGCCCTACGCAGACCCCCACCTCCCTGGCACTCGCCACCGAACGTATCGGAAGCCGATTGACCGGGAGTGGCTAGCTCCCGGCCGCCCGTTTACAGTGAATCCGGGGCCAAAGAGGGGTATTGGCCCGTAGTCCATACCGGGCATCCGACACCCGGCTGGGAACCACGGACCTCACCCTCCAGGATCCCCTTCTCCTCCTTACGGGTCTCCGCACACGGCAAACATGCGGGTGGATCGCAAGCCAGGTGGTGTGGCCGCACACCGACAGTTGACCCACAACACTGTCCGGGCTCAACCCTTGCTGGCACGGGGTTTGTTATCGGGGTTATCTCCCCGCCCTTTTAGTCGCCTCTTACGACAAGCAGGGATACTGCGGGAGTATTCTCAATCCCCCTACCCGCAGGGGGGTCCAGATGAGCTTTCCCGGGACTCAGCGATAGAGGAAGTAAGTTCCCATAGTTGGAAAGGAGTGTTGTACTGTTGAGTTTCGCCGTTCTCTTTAAAAGATAACCTCAATGTCTCATTTCGATGTTTAATATCAAGGAAACCATGGTCATAGTTGTCATCACTGCACGTTTCTTCGAGTAAGCAGCCACCAAAAACCTCGCATATTTCGGAATGCTTAGATTAGCTTTCCGTCAACATTTAGACCACTTATTCCATAATCTTGACGGCTTCCAGAGATGCAGCGGACTTTACCCCATATCTGAGATATAGGTGTTCTGTTATTGATGGTCGAGACGTATTCCATCCATGAGGTCTTCGCGTTCTTTATCGCGGGTCGTGCCTTGGCCCATAAACGTCGAAAAGATACGAGATTCCTTTCTGTTGGGTATTTATTAAAAATCCGCAGGGCTTTCTTCTTTCCTTTTGTGTGAATTAGTGGGACAGCATCCTTGCCTCAACGTGCTGAAGAACAAAAACTACAAAAATCATAACGCTCGTGAAAATATTTCGGAAGAAAGAGGTGAAAAAATTAGAAAACAAGGTAACAAAAAATTTCACACTGCATCAACGTATTTTTATTGCAGTTTTATCATATGCGTTTTTGCTGTAGTTAATATATAAAACATTTTCATGTATTTTTTGTACATTTACCTTGTGTGCTATTTTTTTTCATTTTCTGTACAAAACATTTCAACTATTCAGTGGGCGCACTGTAAGTCAAAGTACCATTTTGTTACTTTTATTGGTCTAATGATGAACGATTAGTCCAATGGAATTGGTCTACTGATTGGTCTAACCATGAATGGATATGACAAGATATCTCATATATAGTCTCAAGGTTATTGTATTGCAAAGCTATTGCGTAATTTGTATAGTGTTGGGAGCAATAAATTGAAGTAAAATAAAAATTAGTCTTTGTTGCACTGTGCAACGCGCGTCCGTTTACCGAGTTGAGTTCGCTACAGAGTAGAGTAGGAAAGTGTATCTCATCTATACTACGATTAGTCAACTAGGATTGACCTGTCAGTTTTTCGCGCTTGTCCTTGCTGCCACTGTAGAGATCCCTCCGTGCTATTAAATACATTTTAAGGTCATCACTCACTCTACATCCATCTGCATTTGCAAATCCATCATGCCTTGCTAAAGGAATCATATTTTCAGTGGGCGCTGAAATCCAAATTTTGAGACATCCTATCGTCTGTTTGAGATATGCATATTGTGACGGTAACGGTTGTACCGTCGCATGACGATTTTGGATCCCCTCGCGTCCTTCTGCGCTTGGCGCTCATCGTTCGTTTTGTTTTTTCTGTGTTCCTTTGTTTGCCCCCCATCCCCTTTTGTCCCAGTGATGTGAACTCCCCTAAAAACGTGTTCGTGGTCAAGGTGAGTGACGTCGCCGGCCACGGGAGGGTCTGTCCCCCCCCTCCCTCTCCATTCGCCGACGACGTCCGGTGCATCTACGGCCTAGTCAAAAATGCTTCATGTCGACGAGTGGGGATTTCCCTACTCACCCCACCCCCCATTTACCCATGTGGTGTGCCCCCGAACGACCCCTCCCACATTTTGTGGGGTATTTAAGGGCGGTGAGCGCGCCACGAGAGAGGAGAACGAAATTGGCAATTGGAGGCAGGAGGCTATGCCACCCGGGAGAGAGTACCGGTGGATATTGTAGAGAGGCTGCTGGTGCACGGGTCCCAAGGAGCGACACAGGGCTGGAGAAGGAGACCCAGCATAAGCCGCGGCGATTCCACCCACGGGCAGATAGCCCCAATACGTGGGGATAAGATCGCGAGCAGCTGGCCCTTCCAGGCGACACACGGCCACAACATTTCAAACCGGGATCAGGACGCAGAGGAGCCACGAGCCCCCGTCATTCCCGGAGAAATCGGCGCGCCCATGGTCGGCCATTGTTCCCGTCGTCGTCTCGTTTCCGGACCGCCAAGTAAGCTGGCACGAGCCATTCTACCCCCTCCCCCCCCCCTTTTTGTCACCGTGGGAGAACCTCGTCGCCCCAAATTCAGGAGTGGTTGGACTTTTGGGAGCAACCCTTGAACCTATCGTCATAAAGTAAATCTTTGTAAAGTGCATTTGTCAAGGCGCTCATGCCACGCCAAAGGGATTCTCAACTCTCGCGGTTCCTTCAGAACGCGAATTATCAGCTGTAATCTTGACTCCATGTATTTTTCTTATTGTATCTTCATAGCGTTTCATGTTCATCCATATCATTTGTAGCAATCACCATCACTTTCATATCATGCTCATCAGTGCTTTCATGTATATTATGTTCTAGTGTTATATCAAAAACGTTGTGTCTTATGTTCACTTTTGGCCAAGGGGCTCAATAAACTTGTGCAAAGAACTGGTGTATGTTCCGTCCCAGTTAATGGGAAGGCCAGTCCCCATCATTCCCTGTGTGTGCGTCAGAACATCGAACGACTCGGGGGGATCCTTAATTATAATTTGGAATTCGCGGAGTACGTCCCTCGTGGGCTCAAACGCGGATCCCTATGTGTGCGGCCGTCCCCTTAGTGAAACGCGGGTTAGGGGGGTGGATCCGTCACATATAATGGCGCTGCGGACAGGATCCCGAGTGTCTTAGTTCATGGAATGTTCTTTTGTTTCGTGGGGAATTATTTTCTTGTGTGCCTTTTCGTTGAAACTGAAAATCATTAATTTAAAATTTTGCATTGTTGGGAGACGACGTCCGTGCCCTCGAAGTTTCATTTCTGTTTCGGTGTGGACCCCTCGCCCCGCGCAAGTCAATTTGAATAATTTACTCAATCTTTTGCTTCTGTGGGTAAGCGTTCGTTCGTTATTGGGTTCATAGGCTCACGTGACACCTCAACCACGGTTGCTCAGGGACGTTCGCGAAGCCGTAATTTGGTCACATGCCTTTTGGCTTCATTAAAAAAGTGTGTGCGCGTGATCAGTCCAGCCGGCGGTCTAGAAAAATGGCTACGAAGGGTAAAGTTGACGAATTGGTGGAGGAAATAACGTTGTCGGACTCCGACGAGTACGACCATGAGTCAGCTCACGCTGCAGCGGAGCAGGAGGGAGCGGAGGCGAAGGCCCCCCCCCCCACCTGCTACCGGCTCAGCGAGCGGGGGTTCGATAGACGCCCTGTTAAGTTGGATGCAGGCCAAGGAAGAGGAGAGAGAGGAAAGGGAGAAGGCCGATAAAGAGGAGAGAGAGAGAAAGGAAGAGGAGAGAGAGAGAAAGGAAGAGGAGAGAGAGGAAAGGGAGAAGGCCGATAAAGAGGAGAGAGAAAGAAAGGAAGAGGAGAGAGAGAAAAGGGAGAAGGCCGATAGAGAGGAGAGAGAAAGGAAGGAAGAGGAGAAAGAAAGAAGGGAGAAGGAGAGAGAGGTGAAGCGGGATGAATATTTTAAGGAATTGATTGGCGCTTTAAAATCAGAGGTCAAAGTCACAGCCGGCCAAACCCGACAGGAATTGGAGGTAGTTGAAACGAAGGTCCAAACTGTGGGCGCCCAAGTAATTGATCTCTCGAAAGGTCTCGAAGAAGTGCGTCAGAGGGAACGCGTAATAGCTGATAGAATGCAGCAGGTGGAAGATCACTGTAGGCGAGTGGAGCATACGGGGTTCCAGCCCCCGGTTTTCGCCATGCCTTCAGCAGTTTGCATAGACAAGCCGACATACGAGGGCGGAGCTGGGCAAAACCCCGTGGGTTTTGTGCATGCCGCGGAAGATTACATGAGGTTGCTGGCGATCCCTGCGTCTGCTCAGTCCCTGGTGTTTCTTAGTATGTTAGGAGGTCCGGCGGGATTGTGGAAAAGTATGCTGAGACCAGTCCCACAGGCTTACGAGGAGGTTAGACGGTTGTTTTTGGCAGAGTATTGGGATGCCTCCGCGCAGTATGAGTTCCACGCCAGCGTTTTAAATGGGACGTATTCACGTTCGAGAGACGGAAAGATGAAGGACTACGCCATGAAGAAAGTGGCGGCGGCGAAATCTTGCGAACCTCCCATCGAGGAGGATAGATTAATATATTCTCTAGTGCGACAGTTTCCGCCCCTCATACAAAACTTGCTTAAGAGTGCGGAACCGTTGTCGCTAAAAAGAGTGCTGACCTTATTAGGTCGGTATGATGACACGAGCGAAGGAGATAGGAGGGTTGGATTCGGACCTAGGGAATCCCACCCGCAGGTGAATTCTACCCGGGTTTCGAAGGGCCGTCCTTCTAATGGGGGACGGGATGTCCGTGGGAATGTTCCGAGACGGAGTGGGGAAGTCTCGCATATGGCCCCGACTTTACCACGCGATCAGAACGCGCAATGTCCCGGAGACATTCAATCGCATGGAAATCCCCATCCACCTCACGACCGCCCGGATGTAGCGACGCCAGTTGTTCCGAGGTTCGATCAACCACCCCCATCGAGCCCCGTGCCGGGTTCTTTAAACTCCTCGCGTCCGTGCCGTTAGATCCCCGCGGCTCGGACGAGCAGTGTAGCGCGGCGACACGCGTCTCCGCCACCTACGCGTTAGAGGGGAATCTTCTCGAGGACTTGCTCGAAGAGGAACAGGAGCGAAGTATTGTCAAGAGAGCGTGTCCTGAAATATCCTTATGGTGTCTCGGGCACGAAGTATCCACTTTGATAGATACTGGGAGCGAAGTTTCCGCCATAAGCGAGCAATTCTTTGAGTTAATTTATGCGAAAGAGCCTAATATCCCAATATTACCATTAAACAAATGTTTCATAATATGTGCTAACAAGAAGAGATCGAACCCAATTTCTCGACAGGCCTATGTCCCGATTGAAGTAGGCGGTAGGTGCATGGATGTCGCATGCCTGGTAGTCAGGGATCTCGTGAGAGATTTAATCGTAGGAACGGACTGGCTATCCGAGAATGGAGTCGTGATCGACTTTAGCGAAAATAAAATTGTGTTCGGAAATAAAGAAAGTGGGTTGGTCGTAGAGTCTTTTGCCACCCTCGTACCGACGGATGCGTCGGGCGGAGGGGAAAGAGAATCCACGACGATCAGCGTCTCGACGGTCGAATCGATGGGCAACTCGAACCACCTGACTAGCTCGCAGAAACAGGACCTAGAGCTTGAACTCGAGAAACACCGCGAGGTTTTCTCAGACAAGCCAGGTACGGCAATTGGATTCGTGCATAGGATCAGATTATTCGACGAAACTCCTTTCGTGCAAAAGTCCTACCCCATTCCACACGCGTATGAGGCACAAGTGGACGCCCAAATACGTGCCATGTTAGGTGGTGGCATCATAAGAAAGGCTTCTAGTCCGTTTGTGAACCCGTTGATCATTGTAAGACGCAAAGACGGGCGCGTCCGTCTATGCCTCGATGCGAGAAAACTTAATAGTGTCACGATTCCGGAGAGAGATGAGCCTCCTCGAATGGAGGAGTTGTTTAATAAATTCCATGGTAAAAGATGGTTTTCCACCATGGATTTTACATCTGCTTATTGGCAGATTCAGCTCCATCCAGAAGACCAAAAATATACAGCCTTCTTATATAGATCAGTTTCCTATGTGTTCCAAAAGGTCCCGTTCGGGCTCAAAAATAGCGGAGCGGCGCTAATCAGGTGCCTGGATGCCGTGCTCGGGATAGAGAGCGCTGCATTTACGAGTGTTTACGTAGACGACATATTGATAACGTCCTCCGACTTTGAGGAACATTTGGAACATTTAAGTAGAGTCTTCACGAAGCTAATCAATGCGGGACTTACCCTTAATCCTCTTAAATCCAAGTTTTGCCGCGTTCAGGTCCCATTCTTAGGACACATCTTGACTGCGGAAGGGATAAAAGCGGACCCCGAAAAGGTGCGCGTCATTCAGGAGGCCAAGGCGCCCCGGAACGTACGCCAATTAAGGGGTTTCCTAGGTGTTTGCAATTTTTACGCGAAGTTTTGTAAGGGCTATGCGGGCCTGATAACACCGCTGCTCACGCTGTTAAAAAAGGGAAAGAAGTGGGAGTGGTCGGAAGACCATCAGGAAAGTTTTGATGAAATCAAGAGGGCCTTTTTAGATTTAGTAATTGTGAAACATCCGGATTTCACGCGCGAAATGATTTTGCAAACAGACAGCTCGAACCACGCCTTGGGAGCGGTCCTTTTTCAGAGGACCGAAAACGGGGAAGAGCATGTAGTAGCTTTAATAGGTCGGACGATGAAAGGGGCAGAATTGTTCTACACCACTACTGAAAAAGAGGCGTTGGCCATAGTATGGGCTTTCCAGAAATTGCGACAGTACCTATTGGGTAGGGAAGTGGTCGTAATTACAGATCACAAGGCCTTAACGTTCTTAAAAAAATGTAAGCTGAATAATAGTCGCTTGACGCGATGGGTTTTAGCCCTTCAGGAATTTTCGTTCCGGATTGAATATTGCCCGGGGAAGCGCAATATTGTCCCAGATTGGATCAGTCGAAACTGCGCCGATGGGATCGTTCGACAAGAAGTGGAAGGCGGTTTCCAGATGTTGGCGTTGGAATTAAATATAGCGGAGTTTCCCGAAGAGGACCTCGCTAACATAGAGGCTTCACAGGAAAATGATCCGGAGTTAAAGAGAATCCGGCAGGCACTTAGGTTGGGGTCGCGCCGGGTTAGGAATGCGGGAGCTCAGTTCGAAAGAATAGTGGACAGGTGCTGCTTGCACAAAGGTGTTTTATTTCGCGATATGGGAGCAGCCCATTCCGAATATAAATTATGGGTTCCCAGTGCTCTGGGGCACAAATTAGTGTGGCACGCACACACCAACTATGGTCACTGCGGTGCACACAAAACCATAGAATGGATAAGGGAAAAGTATTTTTGGAAAGGTATGGGACGCGACGTGCGCAAAATACTACGCAGTTGCGATACCTGCCAGAGAACCAAATACCCTAATAGACGATATGAGGGAAGCATGGAAAATATAATTCCCGCACACCCACGTGACCTCTACGCTGTCGATCTCTATGGCCCGTTGCCTAGGGCGAAATTTAGGAATCGGCATGTCTTGGTGGCCATAGATGTTTTTTCCAAGTTTGTTCAAGCTTACCCTCTGAACAAGCCGACCGCGAAAAATTGCATTCGCGTTCTGAAAAATGAATACTTTAAATTATGTGGGACGCCCCGTAGAATCTTGTCTGATCACGGTACTCAGTTTACGAGCGCTCTGTGGAGGGAATCGATGGAGGAGATGGAGGTGAAGGTCATCTTTTCGTCCATCAGAAGACCCCAAACAAATCCCAGTGAAAGGGTAATGCGAGAATTGTCTCGCGTATTCCGGGTCTATTGTTCTGATGACCATCAACGCTGGCCTGAAGTACTTCCCTGGATAAATCGCTGGTTTAATGAGGTGACACATGAGAGTACGGGTATGACGCCCACAGAAGTGCATTTTGGTCGAAAACCAATTAGGGTCGATTTAGGTGTTGAATTCCCCGACCCACCAGGAGGGTCCACACGCGACGTTCAGCAAATAGCTTTGAGAGCATTGGAGAAAAGCGGACGCCGTAGGAAGGCCAACCAAAAATCGCGGGGATATGAGTTTCGTGTAGGAGATCGCGTTTTACTAAGATTCCCGAAGGCATCGGATGCCCGCGCGAATCTTTTTCATAAATTCTTTCATTTGTACACGGGACCGTTTAGGATATCTAAATTATCAGGACCTAATTCATGTTATTTGGTAAACGACGTGGACGATGAAGTCGGCGTCCATAATTTTGGAAATCTAAAGCCATATCATTCGCCGCTCACATAAGGTCTGTTTTGCTTTCGTTCTGTTTGTGGTTTCCTTTTATTTTGCGCGAGGAGCGCTGTGTTTTGACTTTTTGTAAACTGCGAGGAGGGTGTTTTCATTTCTTTCATCCCCCCCCCCTCACAGTTTAGCGGGGGGCTATGTGACGGTAACGGTTGTACCGTCGCATGACGATTTTGGATCCCCTCGCGTCCTTCTGCGCTTGGCGCTCATCGTTCGTTTTGTTTTTTCTGTGTTCCTTTGTTTGCCCCCCATCCCCTTTTGTCCCAGTGATGTGAACTCCCCTAAAAACGTGTTCGTGGTCAAGGTGAGTGACGTCGCCGGCCACGGGAGGGTCTGTCCCCCCCTCCCTCTCCATTCGCCGACGACGTCCGGTGCATCTACGGCCTAGTCAAAAATGCTTCATGTCGACGAGTGGGGATTTCCCTACTCACCCCACCCCCCATTTACCCATGTGGTGTGCCCCCGAACGACCCCTCCCACATTTTGTGGGGTATTTAAGGGCGGTGAGCGCGCCACGAGAGAGGAGAACGAAATTGGCAATTGGAGGCAGGAGGCTATGCCACCCGGGAGAGAGTACCGGTGGATATTGTAGAGAGGCTGCTGGTGCACGGGTCCCAAGGAGCGACACAGGGCTGGAGAAGGAGACCCAGCATAAGCCGCGGCGATTCCACCCACGGGCAGATAGCCCCAATACGTGGGGATAAGATCGCGAGCAGCTGGCCCTTCCAGGCGACACACGGCCACAACATTTCAAACCGGGATCAGGACGCAGAGGAGCCACGAGCCCCCGTCATTCCCGGAGAAATCGGCGCGCCCATGGTCGGCCATTGTTCCCGTCGTCGTCTCGTTTCCGGACCGCCAAGTAAGCTGGCACGAGCCATTCTACCCCCTCCCCCCCCCCTTTTTGTCACCGTGGGAGAACCTCGTCGCCCCAAATTCAGGAGTGGTTGGACTTTTGGGAGCAACCCTTGAACCTATCGTCATAAAGTAAATCTTTGTAAAGTGCATTTGTCAAGGCGCTCATGCCACGCCAAAGGGATTCTCAACTCTCGCGGTTCCTTCAGAACGCGAATTATCAGCTGTAATCTTGACTCCATGTATTTTTCTTATTGTATCTTCATAGCGTTTCATGTTCATCCATATCATTTGTAGCAATCACCATCACTTTCATATCATGCTCATCAGTGCTTTCATGTATATTATGTTCTAGTGTTATATCAAAAACGTTGTGTCTTATGTTCACTTTTGGCCAAGGGGCTCAATAAACTTGTGCAAAGAACTGGTGTATGTTCCGTCCCAGTTAATGGGAAGGCCAGTCCCCATCATTCCCTGTGTGTGCGTCAGAACATCGAACGACTCGGGGGGATCCTTAATTATAATTTGGAATTCGCGGAGTACGTCCCTCGTGGGCTCAAACGCGGATCCCTATGTGTGCGGCCGTCCCCTTAGTGAAACGCGGGTTAGGGGGGTGGATCCGTCACAATATCGTAGAAGGTTATGCAAACAGCAAGAATTCAAGATGAGGGAATCTACGGCTTTCAGATTGATGGCCAGGGGAGTGTAGAATACCCTGAAAATTTGACTTAACAAAGCGAAACTATTTGCGGTAACTCTTCTCGCCCGTGAAAACCTGTAATTGAAAATGCTTTTTCCACATCTTTTCTGGCCTGCGGTTTTGTGAAAGGCTTCATCATTTTTCTCCCCCAAACGAAATGCCTCACCACCGACGATTACACGAGGGGTTACACTGTCCGAACCAGGGAGTGGAGGAGGGGAGGGAAGAAATTTATGCTTTTCACTAATCGTCACATCTTTGATTTTTCTAACATTCCACTATCTCCTTCCTTTTCATAAGATCCTATGTCTACCATGAAAAGCTTGTAATCTGCTTTCACAGCAGCAAGGAATACTATAGAAAAGTCTTTTGAAGTTTAAGAAAAGGGATCCGGTTTTAGCAGGGCAAAATACCCTAACATGTTTGCCGTCGATTGCGGAACAAATTTGGATACTACCACTGCTCCCAAAATTCCACCGATTTTTCCTTTAACATTTCTTGATTTGCTGCGGCTAGAGAATTGGAGGAAGTTTCTTAGCCAAAATATTCCAAACGTTTTTCACCATTCAGCTTATATAGCCTTCCAGTTTACGAAAGGCAAACGCCATCGAACTGAAAGACTCTCCAATGGCCTTGAATTTAAAATAATATATGTAAATGAATATTTGCATTCTAACAATTCCGTTATTTTCTTTATAACAATCAAAAATTAATTTTTTCATGTGGCAGCGGACAGCTGCAAAAAGAGATGGAAAACATCAACGACACCTACAACAGAAACAAGGGGGTCAGAAAATTTGGAACTGGCTCCTCAGCAAAAGCTAAGCTAACTAAATGGGTTCTTGGTAATATACTAACTTTTTTATAAAATGTTAGCCAACAGAGAGAGTGAGTGCTAATCTCAATTTCACTGTTAAAATTATGCGTGGCTTCAGATGGATGGAGATATTTAAAATAAATAATTGCAAATAATTTTAAATTGATAATATCATTTATTAGGTACAACCAATGACGATATAGGCAAGAAGAAAAATGACACCTATGGAAATGATATCAAAGAGGTAATAGGTAAAGCTGACACTTCAGAGCCGTGATTCATCCGTAAAAAAAGAGTGGAAAAATAGGATGAAAGAATATTCCAGATGTTTGAGGAGAGGTAAAGGGAATATTAAGTTGAGCATTCTTTGAAAAATGTTATTGCAATAATATGTTAACTATATGAATACACGTATATATTTATAGGTCGAACGAGAGAAAGGATATTTTGAATCGTCTGGCGTCAAGAGCTGAAGACGACGATAGAAGTTTTTTTAGAGCATGTCTCTGGCAGTGAAGAAGCTTACGCCAGCTATTACTATAAAAGCAAAGCAAAGGGTCTGTAACGTTATTTTGGAGCTTCAATAGGAGGCTCTGTGAAGTACAAATGTTTCAATTGATTAATAAAATCAGTATTTTTCCATAGATTCCGTTTCAATATTTGGACATTTGTTGAAAGCCGACCAAAATTTCGAAAAGTAAGTACTGTCCTTGAATAGGATTTGATTTGTAAAAAAAGTATAAGCTAGCATCTTACTAATTAATAATGGAACTCTGTAAAAAAATTAGGTTAACTTTTAATAAAATAATACTTTTATGAAAGCCAATCCGCCTCAGGGTTACTGCAAGCTTTTCAGCAGGTTTTATCGGGTAACGGACTTTGTTGCAGGAGCGGGTCTTTAATTCATCTCCCACCAAACTTAAAAGAAAATTAAATTGCTCAGTATTTAGCCTGAAGAAGTTCCTCAACTTTTTTATCGTTTCCTAGTGCCTATTTATGAGAATCTGATAAAATCTGCCTTCTTCAGTTCTAACTTGGAAAATATCGTTACTATCACTCTTCCATTTAGTCCGGGACATCAACGAAAACTACATGATATCATCGTCTTCTTCATCTTCTTCCTTAAATAAATACTTACCCAGTCAGCAAAGGTTTGTGCTGGCACATGCTGGCACATGTGCTAAGATTGTGCTGCCGAGCATATGCTATAAAAACATTCTCAGCATATGCTCAGCATGTGCTAAGTTTGTGCTGCCGAGCATATGCTGTGAAAACATCCTCAGCATACGCTCAGCATGTGCTAAAATTGTGCTGCCGAGCATGTGCTGAGAATGTTTTCACAGCATATGCTCAGCATGTGCTAAGGTTGTGCTGCCGAGCATATGCTGAGAATGTTTTTACAGCATATTCTCAGCATGTGCTAAGATTGTGCTGCCGAGCATGTGCTGGGAATGTTTTTACAGCATATTCTCAGCATGTGCTAAGATTGTGCTGCCGATCATATGCTGAGAATGTTTTTACAGCATATTCTCAGCATGTGCTAAGATTGTGCTGCCGAGCATATGCTGATAATGTTTTCACAGCATATGCTCAACAAGTGCTAAGAATGTGCTGCCGATCATATGCCGTGACAACATTCTCAGCATGTACCAAAAGTGTGCTACCGAACATAAGCTGTAAAAACATTCTCCGCTAATGCTAAGATTGGATGAAATCCAGATTAACTACATCATATCATCTATTTATTTCATTTGGCCATAGTACATGAAACTAAAGCTAGGCAATAGGGGGGAATAGATAGACGGAAAAACTTTATAAAAATCTGTACTGTACAAATAGGCTATAAAACAAAACTTCATATTTAAGAATCTAGCTAAAATCAAGGTTATCTAAGAGAAGTTCATCTACAGAGTAGTAGATAGATTCCACTGTGTTTCCTTGGCCTTTGCATTAAAAAAATTTGGACTAATTTGGATTATTCTTTGAGCTGTCAATCCATAAGCCCACACCGTCTTTGTTTTACGCGGAAGGGTTACTTTCCAATGTGTGTGTGTGTATTGGCTCAATGGTAGCAGTCCCTGGGTGTTTGAATCCATTCAACTCCTTTTCAGATTTTTCTTTGAAAGTAATATCCAGGTCGGCATCCACGGTCCCTTTACTTGGCATTGTCCTTACAAGGTGATGGTCTTTCCCTACATTTTCGTCGTCACCTATGTTTTAGTCTCTCACTCAACGTTCTGTTGATCTTTAGGAAACACGAACATTTAGGAGTATTAATTATCCCGTTTCCGGTACTTTATTCGAAGAATTTATTGCACAGGCCTACAATAAATTATTTTACAATTCGGAGGCCAACCGATCCTCATACTTGATAAGAGTTCTTCACTTGCATAAATATAAGTTTTGGATTTTTCGTACTCAAGGCCAACTCGTTTCCATTCGTGGTAGAGATCAGTCATTAGTTTATCCTCCGTTTAATATTTTCTTAAGTCTTTGGTGAAAAAGTTCATTGGTATGGATAAAAAAGCTGTAATCGGCAAAGCAGAAATGTCAGATCGTAGTGACGAAGACAGCTTTGGAGAGTGCGGATATTTTAGTGTCTGTTGAAGGAGTCACTGCACCGAGGACCGTTGATTCTGCTATCAGAATGAATAGCAAGCAGCAGCTCCAAAGAGGACAGCAGCGCTGAGGAACAAACGCGGTGCGGTCGGCTTCAGTGTGGATCGTGTGGATTGACAACGGTGGTTCTCGACCGCGGTTTCCAGCAAATATACACCGTATATTGAATGTCGAATGTCTGAAGGTCTGAATGTCGAGTTTTTGTGCAAGAGGAAATTTTTGGTGTAAGCGTGGGATTAAGTTAATGTACACGTCTTTATAAAACCGGCCCTTAGAGTATAGCTACATTTTATGCGATTTTTCTCAAAGACACAAAAATCAAGGGCGATTGTTATGTTGTTTGTTTATCTTGCTGGTCCGTCTCCATAACTACGGCGTGTAAATACATTTTTTCAATTAAAAAATTCGTGTGAACCTGACTAAACAGACGCTATCCATACTTTACCGCCGGATAAAATTTTGCTGGTTTGGGATCAGCAAGTGGAAGAGATCAGGTATTTTTCAGCGAGGGCTGCTAGTAAAAGGCGTTCGTAAGCATTATCCAGCAACAGCAATGTTCTGAAGACGGGAAGAAGATTCTTATTTTTTCTTCGCTGGCAGAAATGTGTAAGTACTAAAAAACTTTTACTTATTGATATCATTTTCTCATATAATAGTCAACGATTACTCTTCTTTTAAAAACGTGTTTACTTTTGACATTTATAACATTTGTAATAAATTTCTAAACATTTTATGAACATGGAAATTTGTATTTTCATCATTAAGTGTTTAGCTGGTATTAATAAAGCTGCTGGTAGATGTGAGCTTAAGGGTCACGAACTTTGAATATTTATCCTGCAAAAACGGTGTTGATTAGCCCTTTTATTCCAACTGTGTTAGGTAAAGGAAGGATGGAGATTTATTATGACATGCCTTTCATTGCTCCAATGCCATTATTTCATGAGATATAACACTCCGAAAATCACCATTTTTCACATGAAAATCGACGTTTATCAACGCCATCTTGGGTTGTTCCCGAGACCACCGCTAGAGGGTTCCGCTACATTTCACCTCTTCCCTATATCCTGTGCAGAGCGGTGGGTTTAAGCTTTTTAAGGGCATTGTTTAAAGATTTGGCATTGTTAAAATACGCGATGTCATGAGACGTTGGGTTTTAGCTTCTGAAGGGCATTGTTAAAATACGCGAAGTCGTGTTACGTTGGGTTTTAGCTTCCCAAGGGCATTGTTTAAACACGCGATGTCGTGGGACGTTGGGTTTTAGCTTCCGAAGGGCATTGTTTAAAACTCGAACTTGTTGATTCGATCGTCTATTGTCGTCCGTTGTGGCTGCCGAGGCAGACGGAGGTCCTTTCCTCCTCGCCTAGTTTTGTTTAGAATGTGAGAGAAGTGATCAATCCTAATATTGGTGGTCGTCCGACAAAAACCTGCGATTCGATTGCAGTTTCATCGGCTGTGAGGTGTCTCAAAACCCCCATCCCGTTCATGTTTTTGTGCAGTTTCATCGATTGTGAGGTGTCTATAGACCCCCATCCCGTTCGTGTTTTTGTGCTGTTTCATCGATTGTGAGGTGACTCAAAACCCCCATCCCGTTCGTGTTTTTGTGCAGTTTCATCGGTTGTGTGGTGATTCAAAACCCCCATCCCGTTCATGTATTTGCTCATTTTCAATGATTGTGAGGAGTCTCGTAATACACTTTCCGCTGTTTTCCTGTTCCCCGCCTTCTCCCGCCAACCATTATACTGCAGAAAATGCACTCAACATATACCGTGACACCTGGTGTCGAAGCTGGGAAACACCAATATGGCGGTGCTGCGAACACCCACCTCAAGGATTTAAATCGCTGCAAATTCGTGAGTTTCTACTTTTTTCGAAATATTTTTTCACGAGTGTAAATTGCTGTTATAGCAGGTTGTGTTCTGAAAATATCACTCAAAAATGACGATTTTTAGGGGTTGAAAAAAATGTTCGAAGTTCGTGACCCTTAAGCTCACATTTACCCGGAAAGTGTATTACGAGACTCCATCAAAATTACAACTCCATAATAGTTGATGATTTTTGTCTTCTCCAGTTTACGGTGATACAATTACCAAGATATTTTCCTATGAGGAAACATGAGGTTAAATAATTATGTTGATCGTGAAGGACCAGGACAATAGAAAAAGTAAAATTTACAAAAATTAGGTTTTATGATTTCGTACATTTCGAATCAAAACCTGTGTTTCACAAACAAAATTAGAGCCTCTTCGTTGCTTCTCTCATGGTAACTATCTTCACTTCAAGGAGATTTTGTTTTTAAGTACATTTTATATATGAATGAAAGCCTTTAAGGGATAATATTGAAAATACATTTGTAATAGACATCATTCTGGCTGACTCGCAGTTTATCCTAGCACCAATAAGTAGGTGGATTTAATGCAGATATTTTTTTAAGATTCACCAGGCAAATACAATGCTGGAAGTAAAAGAATCAAATATCTCTTAAAACAGTGTCTGTACCAGTTATGATATATTTCCACCAAATATGATCATGATGGGAGTAGGCCTAGGGAATCTATTGATTCAATTCTTTAAGATACTTCAGACACTTCTAACATGGAGATGCTCTGTACACATGATTAGCACCCATATCAAGTATATTCCTAAAATATGCCCAAACCTTATTCTTAGCATATTCCCCAAGAATGTTCTTAGCATGTTCCCAAAGCATATTCTGAGCACATGTGCTGGGAATATGCTCAGCACATGTCCCAAGCATATGCTTAGCACATGTCCCAAGCATGTACTGAGCAGTGCCATTTGTCATGTTCTCAGCATGTTCTGAGAGAACATGCTCAGCATATGACATTGTCTTCTGAGCATATGCTAGGCATATGCTGAGCACATGTTTTTGCTGACTGGGTAGTCACTTTATTTCCATTCATAATGCGACTTATTCGCTTTGTAAACTCAACTGAGAACCTGGCTTTCACTCGGGTACCGCTGCGCTCATAGGTTATGACAGACTGAAAGTAGCACCGTTCTTTTTCCTCGGTACTGCCGGCCGAGTAGTGGCTATTTGAAAAACTCTGTTTCTCACGTTTCTGATACATGCTGGATGGTTCTCCGTCACTGAGGGTCTTCTTTGGATGCCTGAAAATGTTACTTTTGCGATTTACTTCGGAGCTTCAACTAGAGGGTCTATCAAGAACAAAAGTTTCAATTGATCGATAATAAATCAGTATTTTTCCATTAATCCCGTTTTAATATTTGGAAAACATTCATTGAAAACCTGCCAAAAAATCGCGGAGAATGTAATCTTGTGTTTCTTTATCTTTACGACTTTTCAAAACGAAAGATAATTTTGATCAGCACCTTATTTTTTCTCATATTCTGGACCGAATACAAACGTTTCAATGACTTTCGTCTCAGTCTACCTTCTGGTCGCGTCAGATTTGTAGGAATACCCCAGTAACCTGAGCCGCGCGGCCATAATCGCGGCTTAGGAATTTCAACTTTAGTCGCCTCTTACGACAAGCAGGGATACCGCGGGAGTATTCTCAATCCCCCTACCCGCAGGGGGATTACGAAGAGGGAATCTACATATGAAATCAGAAGGTAGCTTGTTAGGAAATTTTCAAAGCACATGCTACACTATGTAATAAAATTAGTAAACAAGTCCATAGAAAGTTACAGTGAATTAAGTAACCTTTCTAATCAATTCTTTACATTTGAACCCTCTCCACTAACACACACAGATACCTCCACAGTTACTGCCTCATCCTCTTCCGTGTCGTATTTTGTTCAACGCAGCACCGACCATTAATTGAACAAATTCCTTTCAAAGCTTGGTAAAAAACATTGCACTGGTCCTGATGACTTACCTGGTTCTGCCCAGTCAGCAAAGGTTTGTGCTGGCACATGCTGGCACATGTGCTAAGATTGTGCTGCCGAGCATATGCTATAAAAACATTCTCAGCATATGCTCAGCATGTGCTAAGTTTGTGCTGCCGAGCATGTGCTGTGAAAACATCCTCAGCATATGCTCAGCATGTGCTAAGATTGTGCTGCCGAGCATGTGCTGATAATGTTTTCACAGCATATGCTCAGCATGTGCTAAGGTTGTGCTGCCGAGCATGTGCTGGGAATGTTTTCACAGCATATGCTCAGCATGTGCTAAGATTGTGCTGCCGATCATATGCTGAGAATGTTTTTACAGCATGTACACACTGTACAAATAGGCTATAAAACAAAACTTATTATGTAAGAATCTAGCTAAAATCAAGGTTATCTAAGAGAAATTCATCTACAGAGTAGTAGATAGATTCCACTGTGTTTCCTTGGCCTTTGCATGAAAAAAATTTGGACTAATTTGGATTATTCTTTGGGCTGTCAATCCATAAGCCCACACCGTCTTTGTTTTACGCGGAAGGGTTACTTTCCAATGTGTGTGTGTGTGTATTGGCCCAATGGCAGCAGTCCCTGGGTGTTTGAATCCATTCAACTCCTTTTCAGATTTTTTCTTTGAAAGTAATATCCAGGTCGGCATCCACGGTCCCTTTGCTTGGCATTGTCCTTACAAGGTGATGGTCTTTCCCTACATTTTCGTCGTCACCAATGTGTTAGTCTCTCACTCAACGTTCTGTTGATCTTTAGGAAACACGAACATTTAGGAGTATTAATTATCCCGTTTCCGGTACTTTATTCGAAGAATTTATTGCACAGGCCTACAATAAATTATTTTACAATTCGGAGGCCAACCGATCCTCATACTTTGATTAGAGGTCTTCACTTGTATAAATATAAGTTTTAGCTTTTTCGTACTCAAAGCAAACTCGTTTCCATTCGTGGTAGAGATCAGTCATTAGTTTATCCTCCGTTTAATACTTTCTTAAGTCTTTGGTGAAAAAGTTCATTAGTATGGATAAAAAAAGCTGTAATCGGAAAAGCAGAAATGTCAGATCGTAGTGACGAAGACAGCTTTGGAGAGTGCGGATATTTTATTGTCTGCTGAAGGAGTCACTGCACCGAGGACCGTTGATTCTGCTATCAGAATGAATAGGAAGCAGCAGCTCCAAAGAGGACAGCAGCGCTGAGGAACAAACGCGGTGCGGTCAGCTTCAGTGTGGATCGTGTGGATTGACAACGGTGGTTCTCGACCGCGGTTTCCAGCAAATATACACCGTATATTGAATGCCCAATGTCTGAAGGTCTGAATGTCGAGTTTTTGTGCAAGAGGAAATTTTTGGTGTAAGCGTGGAATTAAGCTAATGTACAAGTCTTTAAAACCGGCCCTTAGAGTATAGCTACATTTTTATGCGATTTTTCTCAAAGAAACAAAAATCAAGGGCGATTGTTATGTTGTTTGTTTTTCTTGCTGGTCAGTCTCCATAACTACGGCGTGTAAATACATTTTTTCAAATAAAAAATTCGTGTGAACCTGACGGTATCCATAAAACAGACGCTATCCATACTTTACCACCGGTTAAAATTTGCTGGTTTGGGATCAGCAAGAAAGTGGAAGAGATCAGGTATTTTTCAGCGAGGGCTGCTAGTTAAAGGCGTTCGTGAGCATTATCCAGCAACAGCAATGTTCTGAAGACGGGAAGAAGATTCTTATTTTTTCTTCGCTGGCAGAAATGTGTAAGTACTAAAAAACTTTTACTTATTGATGTCATTTTCTCATATAATAGTCAACGTATTACTCTTCTTTTAAAAACGTGTTTACTTTTGACATTTATAACATTTGTAATGAATTTCTAAACATTTTATGAACATGGAAATTTGTTTTTTCATCATTAAGTGTTTAACTGGTATTAATAAAGCTGCTTAATGAAAACCTCTTAAATCAGTGAAGAGTAGTATGTGAGGCATTTGTATAAATACGGGGAACGCTATTTATCATTAATTATTGTTAAATTTCTTTGCAATTTGGGAAATCATTCAACACAGATCATGTGTCAATTTGCAACCATTGATTCTAATAAAGGAAGAAAGATCACTATAATTACGCGGAAAATTCCACAAATGAATTATGTAACTTGGTGTCTTTTTTGCATAAATCTGTGAAGTTTCTTTAATTATATTTAAGTTTTCAAAAAACGTCGCAATTCTACAAGATAGTACTCTAATTCATCAACTCCGATATAATATTCTATTTTAAAAATCTATGTCAAGGGTTACGCAGAGATGGACTGAAAGAAAAATTTTTCGTTGGTTTTTTTCGAAAATTCTTTCTTCAGTCACCACTGAGTTCCTACCGCATTAATTAGTACAGTGATATGTATTTTAATTATTTTTGATTTTCATCATTTTCCAAGTTTTACAATTATTACAATTATAGATGTATTAAAATAGTAGTTTTATATTATCATAATTTAAAAATTAATAATTATCTTTTCAGAATACATGTTTAAACATATTACGAGAATTGCAACTAAAATGAACATGAGGCTTAAAAATACAGAAGCCCTTTTAGAGGGAAAGAAGAGTAGAGGTAAGACAAACAGCAGCTAGTGTTGTTCCAGGTGTTATACTGCCATGAAAGGACCTTGATACATTGCTTCTGGTAGAAGAAGCCCTATCTTTAGCAGGGTTCTCAATGATCTGGTATGTAATTTTACCGTCTTAGGCTATGACATTCTATTTATTATCAGGAATGCCAGTGTCAGTTAAGTTGTCTGTGATTTCCAGGTCAAATACTTGACCAACAGAGAGAGTGGCAGGAAGGCACACGCAAGAGCCCATGGAGTGATGTCAGCTCTTTTCACAAATTACTGTGGTGCTGATTTGACTTGGGATGGGCAGCATAAATCATCAAAAAAATTGGCTTCATGAAACATTTCCCAAAAGTGGAACAAGTTCGTCAGGGTGAGTATTTTTTATTAAAATGTTGTACTGTTTCCTGATCTTAATCTGTGAGAAGATTTTTACCTAACTTGTAGACTTATAACATATTTATGATTATATTTATTTCATACTTATTTTTTATTTATTGCTCTATTTCTAATATGCTTGAGCTAATTCCTTTACTTGAAAAAATATGAAGCCGGGTGAAATATCCCAAGGTTAGGATTTCCAATAGTGCTCCGGTGTCTTTTTTCTGGCTGATTCTTAGACATATGTGATGTGTTGAGTTCATTGTAAGAGAGGTCTTCATAGTCCTACCAAATATTTCATTTTCCATTCCAAAAATTCCATTAATTCATTGATTAAAAATATCAAAATATCAGTGCTGATCTTAAATTGTGTTTTTTTAGAATGTTAAAAATTTAATTTGAGAATATTAAAAAACAATTTAGAAAATTAAAATAATGTAGCCAAATAACTTCTTGGAATAGAGATATAGTCAAATTCAAACTGTTGAAATTGTAAACTAGCAAGCACTTAGCACATATAACAAAAGGGAAGATTTACAACCTTTCAAGTCAATCCTGCCATTTAGTCATATTGTATCAATTTTCACATTGCAGATACTTTTGCTAATATCACTGAAGAATCCCTGAAGACTTCCAAAGAAGAAATCAAGGTCAAGGAAAGCAGGTGGCTTGTGGTGGCCGCTAAAAATATAAGTGGAAGCCCTAATGTTATAGTACTTCCGTGGAAATTGCACAAATCAGATGAGGAAGAGTAAAATTTGTTAGTTGAATAAATTTCTGAATTTTTCTGATATTCCATGAAAAAATAAATGTTATTATGTTAAAATTATTTATAAAAGTTTTTCAATGAAACAAATCAACAGTAATCGTAGGTCACCTATTTCATACTGGTTAGTTAAATCTTGAAAAGGTACAATGCTATATGTAATCCTTCTGATGTATTCGCTCAATCTGAATGGAAAGGATTTACAGGTTGAAAAAGTCCAACTAATTTTTCTAAGCCAACAGGAATAGCCCCCCTCAAACTTCATCATGGAACATAATTGGGATAAAATTACAACTCCATAATAGTTGATGATTTTTGTCTTCTCCAGTTTACAGTGATACAATTACCAAGACGTTTCCTATGAGGAAACATGAGGTTAAATAATTATGTTGATCGTGAAGGAAATGGACAATAGAAAAAGTAAAATTTAAAAAAATTAGGTTTTATGATTTCGTACATTTCGAATCAAAACCTGTGTTTTTTCGTTGCTTCTCTCATGGTAACTATCTTCACTTCAAGGAGATTTTGTTTTTAAGTACATTTTATAGATGAATTAAAGCCTTTAAGGGATAATATTGAAAATACATTTGTAATAGACATCATTCTGGCCGACTCGCAGTTTATCCTAGCACCAATAAGTAGGTGGATTTAATGCAGATATTTTTTTAAGATGCAACAGGCAAATACATTGCTGGAAGTAAAAGAATCAAATATCTGTTAAAACAGTGTCTGTACCAGTCATGATATATTTCCACCAAATATGATCATGATGGTGGTAGGCCTAGGGAATCTATTGATTCAATTCTTTCAGATACTTCAGACACTTCTAACATGGAGATGCTCTTTACACATGATTAGCACCCATATCAAGTATATTCCTAAAATCTACCCAAACATTATTCTTAGCATATTCCCCAAGAATATGCTTAGCATGTTCCCCAAGAATATTCTTAGCATGTTCCCTAACCATATTCTGAGCACATGTGCTGAGAATATGCTCAGCACATGTCCCAAGCATATGCTCAGCACATGTCCCAAGCATGTACTGAGCAGTGCCATTTGTCATGTTCTCAGCATGTTCTGAGAGAACATGCTCAGCATATGACAATGTCTTCTGAGCATATGCTAGGCATATGCTGAGCACATGTTTTTGCTGACTGGGTGTAATTCTCAAGTTATATGAACTTGTAAGTGAACGTTCGTTTTTTTGATAAACCAATCGTATTCCAAGGTGTTTTCCCCTCTGCCCTGAAGCACTAAAATATAGTGCCCATTTGCAAAAATATAGGAAGTCCTGATGACATCAATAATTATCGACCTATTACCTTGCAGAACACACTAGCTAAGGTATTTGAAATGGTGTTTGCTACTAGGCTTGTTTCCTTCTTGGAAAAAATTCACTATTCATTCCACACCACAACATGGTTTTAGGAAGGGTAGATCCACAACCACAGCCAATTATGAAGCTATAGATTTCACCCTCACCTCACTTGACAACAAACAGAAATCCCTGGTTATCATTTTTTACTTCTCTATGGCTTTTGTTTTGGTCAATCAACATCGCCTTCTCGATATTACCTTAGGCACTAGAGGTATACCATACGAATGGCTAGAATCTTACCTTCTTAAGCGAACTCATTTTGTATCTCTCTTTGCCTCTCTTTTTGGAAAAAAGTTAAAATGTTGCAGCAAAAATTACGTAGGCAAAGTATTAAAATTGAAATCGATCGAAGTGTTATTGAATCACTTGTGCAAAACAGTTTACTTTCTCAGGAAGCTGTAGACATAGTAACAAACTCGCTTCCTTCTGATGTTTTTTCATTGTTACACAGGGCACGAAAACATTCACAAGGCGAATGTAGCGGATTGTACGATCCTTTGCTGCGATCTTTTGCTTTGACATTGCACTATTATTCTCCTAAAGCATACAATAATGTTAGGTCAAAATTCAATTATGCATTGCCAAGCACTGGTACCATACATTCGTGGTATTCCTAGATTGACTGCGAACCAGGTTTCAGTTCTGAATGTTTTGAAGCAATAAAGGTAAAAGCGAAAGCTTCAAATATAAATGGTCGGATGCCAGTAGTGTGCCTTTCCATCGACGATATGTCCCTTAAAGAGCACATTGAATTTGACGGTAAAAAGGTAGTCGGGTATGTAGATGTAGGCACGGAAATAGACTGATAGTATGCCTCATGCAACAATGGCTTGTGTTATAATGTGTACTTCTTTAAATGAAAACTGGAAGATGCTATGTGGCTATTTTTTATTCACTCTCTTTCTGGCAGTGAGAGGGCTAGATTGATCACTACTTCTATTGAAAAGTTGGACGACGTAGGTGTTAAAGTTGTTGCATTCACATTTGATGGAGCAGCCTGTAATTTCAATATGGCTAAGTCACTAGGGGCAGAGCTATCAGATGCAAATAACCTAAAAGTATCTTTTCATCACCCCAGTCAGGCGGGCGAAACAATCTTTGTTTTCCTTGATGCTTGCCATATGATCAAGTTCATTCGTAATTGTTTCGCTGAAAAGAAAGTAATTTACAGTGACACAGGTACGATTAATTGGGCTTTTATCGAACAAGTATATCAGTTGGAAAAAAACGAAGGCTTACATTTAGCAAACAAGCTAAGCATGAAACACCTTGAATGGGAAAAATATAAAATGCGTGTCCGTCCAGCAGTTCAAACTTTAAGTAACTCTGTCTCCGATGCTCTTGCATATATTAAAAGTGAGTTAACTCTCCCTGAGTTTGCAAACTGCGAAGAAACAGTAAGGTTTATCAGATACATGAGATACATTTTTGATATGCTGAACTCCTCCAGCGTATTTGGGAAGCATTTCAAGGCTCCACTAAGCAAATCTAATGAAAAAGATTGGCGTCCTTTTATTTCAGAGGCCATCACATATATTGATTCGCTATTTTTAAGCATAGAGAACAAAATATCCATTCTGAGATCAAACAAAAAAGTTGGATTTCTTGGAATTAAAGTAAATCTCTAACGCATCCAAGGCTTGTTTGATAAATTAGTTAAAGCAAATGCTTTGAAGTTTATGTTGTATGTACAAGTTGAGTCAGGATCACCTAGAGCTGTTCTTTGGTCTAATTAGATAGAAAGGGGGATGGAATAACAATCCATCCTGCAGACAGTTTAAAGCAGCTTTCAATAGGCTCATAGTCAAAAATGAATTAAATAATAACATTACAGGAAACAGTACCAGTCAGTCCAGTATTAATATTCTGAGCGTTAGAAGTTCATGTTCCGTTAACAGCACACAGTTTGTGACAGCAAGTGAATGTACTTATGTACCATTTACGTGTATGACAACAGATGACCAATATCATCCTAATGTCACATCAATCAGTTTGGTTTCAAATAGTATTGTTGAATACATTCCAGACTACGTGGTAAAAAATCTTATCTCCTGATTGAAATGCATGGAGTGTCAAAATGCACTCCAGTCCACAAATGTGTACCCGTTGATATTATTTAAAAATCTCGGTGGACTCTTTGCTCCATCACATGATGTAGTCCGTATTTGCAAGTTGACTGAAAAATGCTTTCGAGAAGCGAAGGGAACAAACCTAAATGACACACTTAGTCGTCAAATTTCATTGGCAGTATCTCGGAAAGCTGTAGACTTAGGGATATTTTCATCATTGAATTATCACGCATTGGACTTAGACCCTCTTGATAAGCACATTAATAACCTAGTTCCAGCAGTTTCATTAAGGTACTTAAAGATTCGCGTTCATCACGAAACCAGGGTGATTAACAGCCTAAAAGCCGAACAGGTCTAAATATAATCGACTGGCTATTTTTACAGACATCTACATAAAACTACTACAAATCATGCATATCCAAGTAATTTCTTCCATTTCTGTCGCTTCAATTGTTTTGTCAACACACTTAATGTGAAACCACCTGGAGCAAATACGAAACCCATGGATTGTTTTCAGCCATTCCTCCGTAGTCGCATAATGGGCATATGTTGTCAACGTTTTCAAGGTTTGACAGAATTTTATGTCTAATTGTCTCTCGGTACTCGTCTGCATTTTATGTTACTTCTGTCTGTTTAAAGATTTCAGCCATGAAAAAGCATACGTGGACCCCTCAGTTATAATTATCCGTCTGTGTATCATAAGCGATGACCTTCTTCGACCATTTTCTGTCACCTAAGGTCTCACTTATTACTGAATCCCTAACTTAATTAGGGTAGTAATTTTTTTTAAATAAGTGATGTTTCCGTCGGAGAATGATCTAGAGGATTCATGTAGGTGAATGAACATGTTTCGAAATTGGAATATATTAAACACCAATGATCGTTGTTTATGTTTATTGGCATCAAATATTTTTTTCGTGAAATCGGTCTTGGGTAAAAAATTCCTAGCAATCATATCACCATTAATTGCATAAGTGGATATTTGACAATAAACATATAGGAAATCCTTTCGCTTCTCCGTAAGAACAGCAGCGTATGCGTCGATTATAACATTACACAACCAATTCTTGTCAAGCAGCGTAAGGAAGTCGTTTAAATGTAATCGTTCTTTGGTTCCTATGTACCTAATACATAGCTTTTACTAATATTTTCACAACATTGGTAATACTCACTATCGGTCACTATTCCATTGTCTGCAAATGCTGGTGTCGTATGATCTACCTCCGATCTCGTTCCCCGAATTCTCCATACCTAATCGGTATCACCCTCTCCGAACTCACGGTTATTCGGTTCGAGCAATTTATCCTGTATCTCAACTAATTTAATGTCACAAGATTCCGCATCACATTTCATCTCGAAATTCTTCAATGCCGTTCCGAGGAATGATGTGGTTTTAATTTTTCGGGATTTTTTTTGTCTTTTTCCCCCATCTATCCTCCTCCGCCAAAAGATCCTTTTCAATCGAGTCCACAATTTTCCACCTCGTGTTTACTGCAGGAATGCCTAATTTAATTTCTTTAACGTGCTCAGCACGATAGGTTTTACTGACCTAAGAAATGGACCGCAGGTCAAACCCAAATCGGACTGCAAAACTGATTTCTTCACCAACCCGAACCATCTCTCCACGCACGCATTGCTGTAGCAATTTCCTAGAGATGTTTTACTTTCACCTTCAGTGAGGTTAGACCATAGAGGAAGAAAGGTTAGGAACCGCCCGATCAACCAACTCAAAAACTTGGGATTGTGGAGTCGGTTACTCTCTCCCGTGGATTTGTGAAATAAATTTGCGGCCATATTTTTATATCGGTGGTAAAATGGACTTCTCTTGTACAGTCGGTCCTTTTTGTCACAAGGAAGTGTACTATTTTCCACCACTTTTATTCTTATACTCCACAGATGGGTTCTGCTGCAGTTATTCTGTCAGGTTCCACACGGCTTCACGAACCCCACTTTCCGCCTTTTTACTTAATAGGATTATGATTAGATTATTCATTATCTCATCGACCACACTCAATGAATTAGCGCACACAACAAGCACGATTATGCCTCTCAAAAGTTTCCTGTCCTTGTTTTTAGATGACTTGCCAAGGCCCTTCGCAATGATATGCATGAAATGCATGCAGCAAATACCTATAAACGGGCACAAAGGCATCCACTTCTCCTACCCCACATACTAATTTGTAGGTGTTCTCCAAATACTGCATTAAGGTGCACCTCGAGAAAGCGAGTATTATTGCATGAATGAGTGCAAAACTGAAATCGCAAACTACTGCTTTACAAACAACCTTGATGTTTTCATTTCAATCGTTACATAGCAGTTGAATTGCATCAGGAAATTAGCTACTATTGAAGCGTTATGCCGAGCACTAACTATTTCCAAAATTGGGATGATTTGATTCTTAATGTTATCCACACCTGCGTAGTAAAGTACTTTTTTGTGCGTTGAAGGATACGGTTTTACGACAGACCCTGTTGCATCAAAATATCAAACAGGCCTTTCACTTCGAGGCAAACATGCGACGAGTTGTACCTGCTCACGGTAGTAGCTGTGAATTACTATGGGCAAACCAACATACTGAATATATCTGTTTTCATCAATCTCATTAAGATGCATTTTTATCACGGCATCGACAGGATTGCAGCTCAAATCCTCCCTAGCTTTTCCTTCCATTTTCGCCCTCCGCTAAACATTTAATGAATGAATCTCCTGCAAATTTCCATGTAACACATCGTCGTCATCTGACCGAGCAATAGCTTCTTTCCTAAACCGATATGCGTTGCTCCTGGCCAGCGCTAACCTAGCCTCCTGCCTCTTAATGCCTATGAGGAGCCTATTCAGCTTTTCATTCCCATGATGGAAATTCTCGAAACCATAAATGCGGACGACTACGTCCTTTCCCCTAACGGCAAGGGATTCGTAACCACCAAGGTAACTTCTTGCAAGCACGGTGTTTGCAGTACGCTCGGATGCATATGCTCCCCTGGTTCACCACAAATCTATAATCTTTGATTATAAGTACGCATAAAGGGCTAACGATTGAAAATGTGTCACTTATGACATGTGTTCACTTTCTTGGGACGAATCTCCCGCTTGAGAATATTTCACTCCACTATCCACTGTTTAACCGGAATTCACCTTCCCTTCGCCCTTCGGTTCCCAACACATACCTGAGTTCTCCACAATTGCCATATTGTCAAGTACTACCACTACATCCTCAGAATCTATTACAGCATAGCTTTCATTGGGAGGGGGTTTACATTCTGGTTAGGACTTCCATAAGCATCTGATAGCCATCGCTCTGTCTTTTATAGTTCTACCATTTCAGGGAAGTTTTTACTGTCTTCTCCACTGAAGAACTCTCTATAGGAGGAATGGAGTCATGCCTCTTAACATAATCCCGTACCTATCAGCACTTTTGAGCTAAAATTCGGAATGCATTTTCAACCACACGTATTGCACGGCGCAACCGATAATTGTAAATTTCCTTTCGCCTTTTTTTTCGTCTGTATGTAAATGGCCGCATCAGGTATGGCTTAAGTGCAAATTTCTCATCTCTATTATTAATACAAATGGAGTTGGTTCATTTTTGCCAGGCAAAGTTTTACCACAAGGTACATTTAGTGACCCATCATCAAATCTTTTTCCCATCGCGATGAACTCAAAAATTCCCCCATCACTCTTTTTTCCACACTCACCCACGTCTATACACATGAACTTGTAGTCGGGATCTACGATAGCCATCAAGGAATGGAAAATTTCTTCAGGTAACAGATATGATTCGATCCACTATTCTTCGGACACTTAATTGCAATATGCTTTCCGTCAATGCTTCCGAGGCAGTTAGGAAATTGCCATAATTCTTCTAAACCTCGCGCTGACTCTTCCCATATTTCTCTAGTAGGCTCAGGCATGTACGTAGGCTGCATATGTCTCCAGATAGCATCACTAACTTCGTTAACTCTTTTGCTAACTTTAGAAAATCCAACTCCGTAACTATGACCAATTGTACCATAGGAGTCGACTGTTGCCAGAAATCTGGAAATAAATTAATTTTATTTAATTTATTTTGCAGGTGAAGTAATTAAAAAAAGAGGAAGGATTTGAGGGACAATTTTTCAAAACACTTAAGAGGGCGCAGGAGTGGTGCCTAAATTTTCTTCCAATGTTTTTGGATTTAATATTTAATAGATCGATTTCAAATTTTTTGTACGTAACCAAGGCGAGATTCCCGAGGTTCTGTGAGAGCTACTTTGAGAAATTGTTTTTTAATTTTTTTTTGTTAATTATATTAGGATAACTACGCATCGACGCGAAAATTGGACTCTCACAAGACCTCTTAAATATCATTTGAATAGAGGAAAAAAAAATTATTATTGAAACCCTTCGGTTTAACGCAAAATGCTCGAATATGTTTTGCAAAATTTATGCATCTAGACGTGGCGGCTCCTGCCGGCCGCAGGAGGAACAACTAGCCCAATCGGTCGCTTCAGCGGTTTCGCAACATGGGGACATCCCGTATCGACAGCGGAGTGACTGCTACCACTACGCTACCTTTTCACCCTCCCCTCTTTCCCTTCATACTCCGCTCCTCATTCCAGTTGATCACGTGAGTGGGTAGCGCTAGGACAAGGGCAGTGTGTTAGTGTCGTCTAGGAATCAACGTAGGTATTTATCTGCTTTGGTGACAATGGGAAGAAATGAGGTTCCTTACTCGAAGTTATCTCGCAATAAGTTGAAAATTTTCAAGAAAAAAGACAAGGCTAAGGACAGCGTATCAAGTCAGCATGACCCTTTCAACAACATTGATTTCAATGAGGATTTCCATCACGTTGAGAAGGCATTTGGTGATTCCCGCGTCGGCGTGGTCTTCGAGGAGTTTCATGATGCAGAAGACACGGCTCAGAGGAAGCCTAAGTAACTGGAAGAAGAATCATGGATATTGCCTTTTATCAAGCAGATCAAGCATTTTTCGGACATGGAGGCCATAGAAAAATAACAATTTGCATTCCAAAATTGCACCTGACGATGGCGCAGGAAGGAACCAATGATGGCACAGAAGCGCTGAAACTAGTTGTTCCGTCAATAAATTTACGAATGGAAATATCTATTGTTATTTTTCTGTCACTATGGATTTGCGCATAGCAGTGTTTACGTTGAATTGCAAAATGTGCCAATTTAAGTCAGTGGTATGGATTCAGTCGAAGCGCAGGAATTTTTTGCGTCTCTGAAATTAACAAATTTGGAGAGAGAGACTTTAGAAAAGACCACAATAGATAAAATAGGGCCCACTTGGGAAGGAGAAACATAGAAAGCGGTTGACGGTATCTAATTTCGGTAGCGTATGTCCTCCGACGAAAAACAACCAGGTCGGCCACCTTAGTAAGCAAAATAAAATGTTATACAGTGATATCAATACTGCAGCCATGCAATCCGGACATGACAATGAAAAACACGTTATAAAATTACTGCGGCAGCAGGAAGGTGTCGATGTACTATGGGAGAAAACATTTTCCCAAGAAATTGAGCGCCGCCACTATCGCTCGGAGAGAAAATCGGATTCCTTTCTGATGGAACATTAGACTTAGATTTCGGCCACCACGGGAGAATTTCAAACAGGGTAAGGTGATGGACTCACCTTACCCTGTCTGGCCCGGATATGTAACGGAATACAGGCAGCTTGCCTGCCCCGAAATGTAAACTTGCTTGCATCCAGAACGGACGTATATTATTCCGTACATACATTTTAAACGCTGTATTTAACTATATCGTTCTCGCCAAACATAACATTATCCGTCTTTCCTATCTTTTTTATGTAGGCTTCGTTTCTTCTCCCACAGTCTGGAAAGATCCTGGGATTCTCCCGGTGTCCGCCTCTTCGCTCTCTTTCACTCGTTTGAAAAAGTTAACAAAAAACGAACTTCAATATTTTCCACGACCATATAAACCATGAAACCGGTCCGTTAATGTCAGTGAGGATTGGTCGGGCTGCAATGTAACTGACTGGAAATACGAAGTTTTCAATTTGAGACCTGACGTTGGTGAATGTTTTTCGTTCACCATTTTTTATTTTACGAAAGCCCTGCATACATATTTTATATTTATATCGAAGATACGTTAAAAGAATGTAATGCTATTTGTTTACATTGATCTATTCTTCTCTTTCGCCGTGCATACCTATGTCTTGTCGTTCAAGGGAATTCGGATCTTATCTCATGATAGGCGGATGGTTCTATCTTCTATTGTTGCAATTGCTTTCAGAAAGGTAGTCGTATTTCGCCGCTTTAAGAGAAATTATCGGGGATAGTAGATAAAGAAATCCTTTTTATGCCCATCTCTTTGTCTCCTGGTCTAACGGATTTCTGAAAAACCGCCCTCCCTGTGCTGGATTTGAGCAAGAATATCATTCCACCTAACTTGCCTGGGATTATTGCTGTCTATTTTCTTTTCGAATACTGCCAGCTATCGTTCAAGGTATCTACATGTCAGCATCATAAAGTATTGAGTAAGGACCGTCATTCGTTCATTCATTCATATTGGCCGTGCAATATGCAATATTCAGGCCGCATGATGACGCTTTGAGGCCTAAAACGTAATGATAATGGGTTTTCAACACCTTTCCTTTTCCAATTTTGTGAATTTTTCATAATTTTAAAATACATTGCTGGAGAAATCGAAGTTTTACTCCACCTGAATTGTTGTATGCAACTCTTTTTGTTTCCTTAATGCAAATAATCAGCTCAAACATTTTCAAGATAATTATTTTTCTATGATCTTTCATCGCATGTGTTTAATTAATTACTCATTATGAAATATCTCACTGGGTCATCTTCTACGGTAAAAATATTCTTTGTTCACTAAAACTTCACTAAAACGTCACCAAAACAGACAGATATCCGGAATCAACGGGATTTCTTTCGTTACTTTTTCATCAGGCGATGATGATGATCACACAGTCGAAGTAAAGTCATCTTCTGTGCAATTATCTCCAAAGGTAACAAAATTCCACTAGATCCCAAAGTTATGTTATACACTTGTGGACTAATCATATATTTTGCAAGTAAAGGGCAAATGTAGAACATGCGACCACCAGAATAAACGGCTAAGAAAATTCTTCCAACACCAAAGCCTGAAATAGTTCCACAATTTTTGTGGTCTAAAAGGGGTTTAAGTATCTATAAAGCAAAAATTTAGCGAACGATTTCTTATAGCGTAGAAAAAACTAAAGAAGAGCGTATTGGCCAAATAAGTAAAATTACCGACTCAAATACAGCTCAATATTGAATATGTTACTCGGGAACACTTTTGCTCGAGGTATTTTTTTCCAAAGGGTGTCCAGGCAATTTGACTCAAAAGTGAATAGAAGTTGAAGAGACTGTTTTCAGAATTTTTGTGACTTGATCATAGTCGGGGAAGCAATTACGCAATACATATGATCAGTATTTAGACCAATAACTTAGCTCGAGCGTGAACAACAATAATTTCCTTTTATTCATTAATTATTGGGCTGGGCAAACCAATATTTCCGTTTTAGATGAATGATCCATGGATGATTTCAGCCAACCAACATGCACAAGTCGAAGCAAAGTTACCAGAGTGCATTCAAGTAACACCACCAACGTCACTCCGATTTTTCAGCCGTAGGACATTTCATTTTATGTGTCCGTCAAAATATAATTTTCTTCTGCCCAAAATTCTTCATACTTTATGGATAAGAATCGGGATTTTACCAATCGAAATGATATCTTTTAAATCTATACCCTACTTTGGTCCCAGTGTTCAGCCAGTATACGCGTGGCTTCCCTCTGGACTCTAGAGTAAAAGGCAAGTTTTGATGTAAATCAAGTTGTATGTCCAGACAGCTTAATGAAAACCAAATGGAACAAAGGGCTCCGCCAAGCAGAAGTGAAGCCGACCCCATGAATGGTGTATTGAGCATAAGTTTGTATTCACGTTCAACATGCATATGAGGAAAAATAAGCCACTGTTCGGTCTTATATTTGCAGAGTGATTTCAATCGCAAGGATTCTCTTTATCGATTAGTGTGGATTTACAAGCAGTTTGCTGATTTCAAGATAATGCCTAGGCACTCGAGCCAACAGGAAAGCCCCTGGCCGTGGCCGAATTTCCCTCCAAGACTTCAAATGTAAAAAGCAAATGGGTCTCATACCTGAAATCATTAGGACTTCCCCACTAAAAAAAAGTTTTTGCAACACATTTAGCTCTTATGGGAACAATCCAAATTAGTTCTGAGATAATGAAAAAGGTTTGAAAGCAACGGCTTTGATGTTCTACTCACTCAACACAAAGCTGAATGATCGGCCCGTTACGAGCAACTTCCCCACTTTCTCTTGCATTTCTCCAGCTTTACTTCCTCAACGACTTACATCGCTCGTGTGTGTTTATTTTCAATTTTGACAACACCTCTAAATGTTACGGCGTTTTCCTTGTATATTTTTATTTTTGGAGAGGTCTGCCGCGGGTCTTATATGTAAGCTGTACATTCAATCATGTACTCATGCATTGATTGCATGATCATTGTATAAGCACATAGTAAATAAATGTTGTCAATTTCATTTTGTATGCGCCATTTCGGCGAGTACCCAAAATTTCCCTGTCTACCGAAGTTTTAGCTGCGCTGGGCCTGATGAAGATATCCCGATAGTGAGAACGGTGGCTTCTGCTGGGATTGTAATTTGAGAGGTCACTCAGCTGTCTTTTGTCTTCCGAGAAAAGGAATGACGGGCAGGCAAGTTGCGACATCAGGGAGAGAGAGAGGTACCCCACTCCCCTCCCTTCCGCTCGCCGGTGACGTATTCTCGGCGCGACTGTAGGAGATTGTAGGAACTACATCCGACGTCGCGGGCTGCGAACAGAGCCATCTGTTGAGAGAAGGCTGCGGAAAGCTTCCTCTCCTGCGCCCTCTTAAGAAGCCTGAGTACAAAGACTGGCCAAAAAGCAAAGACAGCAGACCGCTATAAAACCTGGCCATGGGCAAGACAGATGGAGGTGTTTAGGCCATTTTTAAAATTTTCTACGACGAAAACGAATGTCTCCGCCGACATTGAAAACGCTGCTCAACCTGGAGATGCTGGTGAAGAATCTTCACTAATAGATATCTCTCAACCAGGACCAGCCACAGAACAACCATTTTCAGACGGTATAGGAACTTTACGTGGAGCTTCCGACACAGAGCTGACACGGAAGAGGAAGCGAGCCAAGGGGGAGGAGCTAATGCCAGCCTCGCAGTCAGTCGATAAGGTTATTTCCTACCTTGAAAAGAGAACGAAAACATCCACGATTAGTGTATAAGATTCTACAGAATCTTCCTTGGATATGAGAGGACAATAGACATTTTCACCTAGGAGACAGACGTTACTCAAAATGAGAATAGGTAACCTGATTATGGAAGAAGAGCTATTGCACCAGCAAGAGGATAGCAGTTCTGTTAGTAGGCTGGAATCCGCTTCTTCATCGTGTACCTATCACTCAAACAACACAGAAACCCCATATGCCATTGTTAATCCGGAAAGCAATAACCTCTCAGGAGAAGAGCCACCACAACTAGAGAATACGTCAACAGCATCATGGTTTCAAGCATTTCAGTAGAAATTTTATAATTATTTGCGTTGTCAGCATTCTATTTTTGTTCACATGTAAGTGAAGTACAAGTAGGGTTCTATTGGTACATACATTTAAGAGCAATAAAAGGAATTATTGTTGTAAACACCAGTATTTTAATACACAAATAAGTGCAGTCGCCATTTTTTTACCTTACAGCAACTGTGAGACGTTCCTTACGTGAAATAGGCCTGCGAAGGTGAGTATATTCTTTCTGTATATCCCCTTCAATTAACTTCAAAATTTCGTCAAAACACGCACTGGTCATGCGAAAATATTTATAAAACCGTTCCTCATCTTTCAGTACATCTTTGTACAAAGAGTGGAATTCGCCCAAGCGTTCTCGTTCGATGTTAATGTCGTGAACCCACTTTCTTCTTTTTCTAATATTTAAAAATGCATTTCATTACATATTTCTGCTGCACCAGGAACGTTATTTTAAATAAATTTTGACCATAAAAAATCGTTTTTTCCATTTCTTTCAGTATGACAAATACAGAATGTAACACATTTCAACGGAAAAAGACAAAAAGTTAGGGAAAGTAAGCACGTGAAATATACAAACAAACATAATGAAATGTCTACTCATATATAAACTGAAAAATGTACCTTACCCGTTCCTCATCTTTTCAGACTGCCAACAACAGTAAGGTTTCTTCTTCTACTTCAGAGCACATTTCACTCACAGAACTTACCTACTACTAAACAAAATCTGCTAGTATACTGATCGCTAAATCCAGATATGGTGTGCCATTATCGCGGCTGCCAACGCTACTGTCATCGCTCCGGTGTGTGTAGGCCTGTACGCCACCGCCAACGTCACCGCTCTGGTGTGTGCAGGCCTTAAATGTCTGATCCCCCGGCGGAGCCCCCGGGTACCGCCACTGCGGACCTTGCGAAATTATTCTTCATAAAGAAGTCATGGATAGAAGACGCTTGGTGAGTGTAGTCTTCATTGAAATGCATGTTTCTTACTGTAGCACGTTTCATTTGGTAATTTCAGTTGCCATAATAGAGAATTTGCATTGCGCGACAGAGCCATTTATTTCAGTCGCTTTTTTCAACGCCCTGTTGTACGGGAATGTGTGGTCCTGGAGGACTCCCTTGGCGTTAGGCTGGCCCGGAGGTGGGAATATAGGTTGGACGGACGTAAATGTTGCCAAGATCCTTAACAAAAGTATTATGTATTTTGTATTTATTAACGCTGCAGCACATTACCACTCACGTCACAGACTAGAATAGTTACTGATTAACTCGGAATTAATTGAGCGGAGGGATTGAATTGTCGCGGCAACACCAAAAGATTAGTTAACATAATTATCATGTATTACCAGGGTAATGCTAGTAGTAGTCTTCATATGATCTTACAATTCTGAGTAGTATATTTATTGTTGTGTTCTCCTCCTTGCAGTAAGACCTGACCGCATTGGTCTGTGTCGCTTCGGGTCCACGCTGATGGACCTCAGGTCCACCATTGAGGCTACACCCACCATTCGGAAGATGAAGGACCTCCTAATGGTGGGAACGAATGACATGAGAAACGTGAGTATACAACGATATTTCATTTTCTTTAAGTAGAATGTTTCTTAGGGTACTGCAAACAACATTTAATGGTACTCATTTTTTCTTCCTAGGGAAGAAGCATGAGAAGGATAAAGGCTAATTACTATGCCCCCCTCAGGCTGCTGCTGCAGCGGGAGTGTACCATATATGTGGTACCTCCATTCCCAAACCCACTGTAGCTAGCAACTGAGGAGGGGTTCCAGAAGCTAAAAAGCGTGTTAAAATGGCTCCGTAATTGGAAGAAAGGTGTTTGGTCTTCCATCTACGATGTCAACTCAAAGCCATAAAGCTAAAAACCTTACAACAGACACTGCGTACAACTTTAAATGATAACGTGAACATTAGTTCGCTTCATGTTCAACTCAACCCAGGACTAAAAAAAGTGGGGATTTGATTTAATTTTTCCAATAGTTTTCACGAAATATTTGTATTTTGACAGAAAAGATTGTCATCATAGAAGGTAACACGATGAAAGATGAGAAGAATTATGAACGCAAAGGCATAAATACTGGAAAAGGTATAGTTGGAATGATAATTTTAGAAATATAACTTACATTAAAAAGGTAACACAAAATTCCTTTTTCACAGGTTCATAGGTTTGAGTTGAAAGTTGGCTGCGGCAGGGGTGTGCGCCCAGTCTTCCTTTGTCCCTGGCCTCTTGTCGCGCGCAAGAGACAGACGTAATGGCTACAGTGGGCATGGCCACTAGGAAAAGTAAGCACAGGTACCTGTCTTCACCAAGGAGATCGCTATCCGGCTCCCCTGAAAGGGGACGCGACCGTTCACGCTCAACGGCCGGATCAGTAAACCTGATTCCGCCATCCTCACCGCTTACTATGCAGCCAGCCATATACGGCAGCCTTGCAACCAGCAGTTCATGTGCGGAACAGCCCCAGCAGCCGCCAGAATGGGTATCTACGATCCTGGGAGCGATCGCTAAACTACAACCGACACAGGAGCCTGCGCCGAACCCTCCGGCCTCGACTCCTTCGCTGACTCAAATAGGCTTCGGCTCCCAGCCGTTAATCTCCCTAGCCTCTTCCCAGGAGCTTCCATCGGATCAGGAATGCTTTGAGCTCCTGCTGTTGCTCAAGAATACCCACACATTTTCCAAGCTTACAAGACGGGACTTCCACGAAGTACAGTTAATTTTAGGCATCGCCGGACAATGGCATACCCTGAACGGTCCCGCCAAATCTCTCTTGTATAATCGGGGCAGGTTGCTGGCTATTGCCGCCAGCCATGGCTGGGAGACCGCAGCACGCTTAGTTGGCCCAAACGAGCTGCTGCGGCTCCCGGCCGCTGCACAACCTCAAGTAATACGGGAAGTAGTACGCAAGCGGCCGCTACCGTCCTCAACCAGGTACCGACCACCAGTAAGGCAGCCCACCAGAGGCCGGGGCCGCAGAGGCGGCGCTCCACGGCCCCCACCCAGACGCCATTGATTCGCCTGTCACCCCAGAGCAGATGTCGGACGATGGCCCCGTGCTCCACCTGCCGGGACATCCGTCTCCGGGCCCACCGGAAGAGCTTGATCGTGCGGCCAATGACGACCCTGTCATCGGGGAGTTATTACGCTGGCACGACTCCGGTGAGCCCGGTGACGCGGTCCCGTGGGTGGACCCCGAGGGCGAGGAGGACCCCGGCACTGACGACAGCCTTAGTTCGGAGCCCTCCATCGCCAGCGGCGATGACACCCCCACAGAGACGTCCGAGTCTGTAGAAGATCTGCCCTCCCAGGGCTCGGGCTTCGGGCACTAGGTGCCTGCCGACGGCCCAGAGATGCTGCCACTTGACCAACTTCTTTAACAACCGCAGCCGCAGCCTCGTTTGGTGAGTCCAGAGTACATTCCTTTCCCGGCAATCAACGTTTTTTCCTACGATGACGATATTGTTACTGAACTTTCTTTAGTGGGTGCAAACATACCTCGGCCGGAAGGTGCTCCTTTTATTTTTCATGACTCAGGCCATAATGTTGATTTAATTCATACTCTTGACGCATTCTGTCCAAGGGGCATATTTATTTAACGAAAACCTGTACGTGCATTTCGAACTTACCTGATTCCCAAAGCCGGAGGAGGGCATAGACTTATTCACGATTTATCTCCCTGGACTCTGTATTATAGAAAACCCAAATTCCGTTTAAAAGACGCCGCTATGGCATTGACCATTATACCCAAGAATTCTTGGCTTGTCAAATTAGATTTAAAGGATGATTTTTTTCAATTGTCTATTGATCGCAGACATGTTGAAGTATTATGGTGTTCGTGCCAACGTGTTCAGTAATCAGCAGTGGCTGATTACTGAAAAAAATATGGGTCAAGGCATACTGAAAGATATTTAAGAAGGAATGGGAGAGTAGCGCCTCTAAAGATGTCACTTTAGGAAAATTATACCGTCCTTCTTTTACCTCTTTCCTTCTTACCTCCGTTTCTTCAGTTTGGCGAAATAAAAGTCGAAAAAGTATATGAGATGCATAAAACAGGTTTGATTTGTTAGATGTCGTTGAATTCATGTCCGTAATTAACAATTTTAGATTTTAAATATGATTGTATTATTTTAATTTTTTGTAATTATCTGTACGAATTCCGTTTCTTTCCGCTGATATTATTATCCGTTTTCATAAGCAAATGATGGTCATTATGTAGAAAGGATCTTTTCCCAATGGAGACAACCCGTTTACATCAATTTTTTACAAAAGTGTCGAAAATAATTTTAGATTCTTTAATCACTGCCATTGCCTCTGTGGGGTATACTGTTGTAGCAGTAAAGTGTGACAATGCTAGGGCAAATTTAAATCTACAGAAAAAAGCCGAGATTTTCCTATGAAAGACGTCGGTTTACGTTTCAACGATAGAAAATTACACTGCTTTTCAGAAGCTCTTCGTGTTCTTAAACTATTAAGGAACCATTTTGTCGACAGAGATAGGGGAATAGGAACATCATGGGAAAGGGGATATTTCAAGGAGGGATCTAATCCATGAATTAGTCAGGCAGACTGGAAGTGAGGTGCCATCTCTCATCCAGTCATGTCATCAAGTAAGCTATTTAGTGATCCAATTGACCAGAGGCCCAGTTCAGAGATGGTATTTCAGAAGAGGCTACCAAAGTTTGCCTGCTATATTTCGCTGAGTGGGTAGCATGGTAGCATGGTAGTATTTGCAAAAACATTTCACGCCAAGAATATTGAGATAGGAATTTATACTTATAAGTTGCCTTCAGAGAATGATCTTGGATTAGCCATCTATATTTTGGGGGGTTGATAGAACCAAGTGACTGGTGGCGAGAAGAAGTGTTGCAATTTAAAACACTTCCGAAAAACAGCGAGAAGAAGAAAGTTAACCATAAAAAATTGTAGATACACTGTACAAAAAAATTAATACTACATAAGGGTATACAAATCTAAGAAATTCTTTGCGGAGACGCCTTACTGTTCACCTTGGTGTTCATAGAGCTGTTTTCTGCAATTGCTTGCTTTTCAGAGCTGGTGGCTTCCGTTCCCGTTCGTTGCATGGTGCTTTCGCGCCATTTCTGATTTTTCACTTCCTGACCATTTTGGCCGGCTTATATACCCGGCCAAATAGGGCCTTATATAGGGCCAAGCGCGTCAAAATTCCCAAATCCTTCTCCGTTCCCTTATCCTGAGCACTACGGGAGTACCAGTTGGGGATGGCTAACAAGTCCCATCTTCATACCATCTGGTAGCGTCTCTGCACCTGTGCTCCTTCCTAGGTCGTCTTCTCCTGGCGAGCTGAACAGAGGGCTTGCACCTCCACTGCTCGTTCAGCAAACCGGGAGCGGTCCGCTTGCTAGGGACTCCCACCTCCCCTCGAACCTCCTTTATAGGGAATTCATATTAGGGACTATTTTTGGCGCGCAATTAGGCGGGAATATTCATATTTTTCCCTTTTGGGCCAAATTGGCCAGTTTCTTTCACGTTGGGCAAACACCTCCCTGGCGATTGGCTAAGGAAAGGAGCAAGGTCGCATGGGCGATCAACCAGGATCCATGGAGTCCAAAACAGCTCCAATCTTGATTACGGATCTGCCGCACCAGGCTGTCGAAGTTTCTGCTCGCCGAAGTGGACGCTCCAAGGATCTTTCCACCGCCGCAGCCCGCTCATTATCAGCCTCAGTCCTGGACCACAGACACGAGGAACATTTCAGCAGCAAAGTTATCAGGGTTCAACGAGCAATCAAACCCAACCTTTCATCCTGTACTTCTGCTCCCCACACCGTCAAACCTAGTTCCTCAATCAACCCCAGCTGCCCTACGGTCGGCCAACCAACAGCTGAAGTCGATTCTACGCTCGCTTCAACCATATATGACTCCTTGGAATCAGTTATCCAACCGGATAACCAACTGACTACTGTAACCAACCCAATTCGGACAAATAACGGCTACCCCGATCAACTCTGCAGTTCTCAGACGCCCGAACCGTCTAGCGGCTCTCCTACCACAATTCCTAATGTAGTCGACCGCCAACCAGAAGGCCCTTCTGAAGACCCTCAAGGACCTTTTCACGACCAACCATCTACCAAGGTGGAAGAAGTCTTCCAACTTCCAAAGAGGAAGAAAACAGTCAAAGCAAAACCAACTGCTTCTGCTGCCACTCCTTTCTCAACTAGTTCCCGATTTGAAGAGCTCCAAGAGTCATCGGACACCAGACAACCCGAAACTGCCGCCCAGAATTTAGTCACCGGCGCATCCAGCCGGACAGGGAGGGAGAAAATCCCGCCCATCTTCATCAGGGGCACGGACAATTGGAAGAACAAGTACGAGCTTCAACAAAAACTGTGATATTCTTCCTGTGGCTTCCATCGCCGGGAAAGATGTAAAGCTCTGCTGCCAGACGGTTGCCGACATCCGAGCTGTATCTTCGTTCCTCAAAAACTCCGTTATCCCGCATTACACCTACCAGTTGAAAGCGGATAAAAAATTATACTACATCATCAGAGGACTGGGGATTGACACCAACCCCGCGGACCTCAAGGAGGAAATCGACAAAAAGAACCAACGCAACAAAAGTATTGCAACTTGTTACATCTCGCCCCACTTCAGAGGAAAAGAGAAAGAGAGAAGCCTTCCTCGCTAGCAATCCTGGTCGCGCGCTCCCGGCGCTCCCCAAGAGGAACCTGCCACTTTTCCAAGTGGAAATTGGCAGCAATGAAGACGCCGAGAAATTAAAAGCACTTCCGGCTCTCCAGAATCTATCAATCTCTGTAGAACCATATAAACCGTCACCCGGCCAGCCTCAATGCACGCAATGCCTGCAATTCGGCCACACTTATAAGGCGTTTGGCCTGCTTCACAAATGCCCTCGCTGCGGGAAAGAACATCCACGGGGAGACTGTGACTTGACCAACGACCAGCCCCCAGTTTGTGGCAACTGTGGAGGAAACCACGTCGGCAGCTACCGCGGTTGCCCGGCGTACCAGTCATACGCTGATAAGATAAAGGCGGCCCGGGACGCAAGAAGAAGTCCCCCTTCCCATCCTCCTCCCGCTCCTGATCCAGAAGACAGAACTGCCTTTCCTGCCCCCTTATTCTCACCACAACCTAGTCCTGCCATCGCTCACCAATCCACTGCTTCTCCTATCCCAATCCCCTCCACAACCACTGAAGTTTCCCAATCCTCAACTCCGACTTCAACTCCTCCTTCCTTTGATCTTAATAATATCATCAGCAAATTCCTTCCCTGGCTCATGTCCTTCATTTCTAAGCTTCTCTCACCTCCTCCAGGTCGAACATAAGCCGACGTCTTTTAAACCGCGCTATCCTCCATCCTTAATTCCTTTTTCCTTAACCAGAATGGCCCTTAAATACCTTTCCTTTTCCCAATTAAGAGCTATTTCCTGGAACATACACTCAACACCCCAACACATCCATGAACTCCTTCTCCTTATCGACAACGAATTCCCCGACATCGTCCTCTTGCAGGAATCTTACCTAGAACCCAACCTTTCCTTTAGCGTCCCGGGTTATCGCATCATCCGCAACGACCGCATTGCCGGCCGCGGAGGGGGAATGGCAATTCTTCTCAAGGATTGTTTCTCGGCCATCATCCTAACCGATCCTCCAACCACCTCATTGGAACTGACAGGAATACGACAGACCACTGCTCACGGACCACTGGACATCTGGTCTGCCTACATTCCTTCGCAAAAGGAGTTCTCAAACACCGACGTCGAAGCCTTCAATGCCATTTTTGAACACTCCACCCTAATAGCCGGCGACTTCCACTCAAAGCAAAAATCCTTGGGCTGCTTATCGAACAACGCCAGGGGAGCCAAACTCCAGGAGATCATTAACAACCTCGGTCTCGACCTCATCCTTCCTCCTGAGCCGACACATTTCCTTCCAAGCGATCCATCCAAAAACGACATCCTCGACATCGCGATCCTTCATCCTTCCCTACCGTTTCCTGACATTTCTGTCATGGACCCCACTGCCTCCGACCATTCTCCAATTCTTCTTACCTTTAACCTAAGCCCCATGCTTTCGCTTCTCAATCCCAACCGCAAGACCGACTGGAACCTTTTTAGCCTTCACGCCGAGGCGTACCTGAGGCACCTTCTTCCTCTTCCGCTAGACAATCCTCACCAAATTGACACCGCAGTAAACTTCCCTTCCCACGCCATCTCTGACGCCCTTTCCTCCACACAAAAACCTCCGATTTAAACAGTTCCTACCCATCACCTTTTACCTACCTCTGTCCTGAACCTTATCCGCGACCGTAACGGTGCCTGGAGACTACCAGCCCACCAGGGATCCTGCCTTCTTCGAGGATTACAAAAACCTCAGAAACGGCATAAGAAACCTACTCCGAAAAATCAAGAGCGACTTCATCACCAAGAAACTCAAGGAATCCAGCCAGGGTGCCCACCCCAACCCCTGGAAATTCCTCAAACAAATCAAAAAGAAAGCATCTAAATATCCGGACATGAGGGACAACGGGCAAATCCTCCACTCAGACCGGGAAAAAGCCGATTTCTTCGCCAACCAGCTTGCCAGCACCTTCTCCAACTCGCTAACCTCCCCCCTTGAAGATCAAGTAAATGATCTTCAAGCATCCCTTCCCTACACCCCTTCCACATGTCCTGACCTTACCACTCCTGCCGATATATCACTATTAATCTCCAAACTTAAAAACCGTTCCGCCCCCGGCCACGACCTAATTTCCAACTTCACCCTCAAAAAACTTCATCCCATCATCCTTCCATCCTCTCATTCCCTCCATATTCAACGCTTGCCTCCTACATTCCTATTTCCCTGCTTCCTGGAAAATTGCAAAAATCTCAATGATCCCCAAACAGTCGAAACCTCTGAACCTACCCTCCTCATATCGCCCAAATTCCCTTCTCCCTTCCAAGGCAAGATGTTGGAACGGATTATTCTCCGACGACTCCAACCGGTCGCAGAGCGTAACTTCCCGGACCACCAAATGGGCTTCGGCCGTCAACATTCGACCACTCATCAACTCCTGAACATTGTCCACGACATCATCCGGTCCTTCAACGGAAGGAAAATCAGAAGCGCAGTCTTCCTGGACGCCGAGAAGGCATTTGACAGAGTCTGGCACGGTGGTATTCTTTACAAAATGTATTCCCTCAATACCCCTTTCAACCTCTTCAAAATTGTTTCCTATCAAATAGAACCTTTTTCGTAACAATCAATAAAACAACCTCTCCTTGTCACCCAATCCTCTCAGGTGTGCCCCAAGGTTCAATCCTCTCCCCGCTTCTATACAACCTTTTCACTTCGGACCTTCCCACCACCCCAAACACCACCACCTACACCTATGCCGATGACTTCGTCATCTCCGCGGAAGGACTGGCTCCCCGTTCCGCAGCCAATAGGTTACAAGCAGCCCTGAAAAACATCCAGCAGCACCAAAAACACTGGAAATCAACTACCAACGCGGCCAAGTCTGTTCGGGTCACCTTTTCCGGAAAGAAGAAGCAAAAGTCTAACAAGGACATATTCCTCAATGGCGCTTTGATCAAGAATGCCAACGCTACTAAATACTTGGGAGTCACCCTCGACAGGAATCTGACCTTCGTGGTGCACCGAACTAACACTTTAAACAAAGACAAAGCAATGTGGTCCCAATTCGCACCACTAACGGCATCCAACTCCTCTCTTAACCTAAACGCTAAAATTCAACTGGTACGAGGCACAATCGAGCCTATCCTAAAGTACGCAGCACCGGCCTGGGCATTCAAGGCGCCTGTCACCATCAAGACATTCAGACGATTTCTCGACGTGCGCCTCCGTAGGGCAGTGGGAGCTCCCTACTTTGTGAGAAACGAAGTTATCCACAAAGACCTCCGCATCCCCGCCTTTCCTAAAATCCTATTCCAAGAAGCCCACTAACTCTCTAACTCCCTCATATCCCACCCTAACCTCTATATGGAGAAATAATATCAAAGGCTACGGAGGCAGAAGGAAAAAAAATGCTAAATTTCAAATGAAAATTAAGGTTATTTACGCAATTGTAAATACGAATTATATATCGAATAAATCTGAATTTGATGTCTTCATACATGTATATAGTGATTACTATGTTAATGTTTGGGCAATTTTTAAACGTAAAATTTTTAATGAACCAAATGAATTTTTGTAGCTTCCAAAATATTTGAATATATTCTGTCTAAAGAATATAATAGTAAGTTAGCATTATTTATCTGTGATTACGATTACTCAATTGTTTAAACCATATATCATACCTAATTCAAATTAGGCACATGCAATCACTTATTAAAATTTCTTCTGACCTTCTAATGGATTAATAATTTTTTTTAACCCTAACACGGGTATCATAATTCTCAATGGAGGTAACATTTTTATAGCTTTACAATCATAAAAATGGCGCGAAATAATGGGCATAACCCCAATTTTACTTGGGGTTTACATACTTCTTAAAAAGGGAATAAATTGGTCAGAGTTATAGATGTTGTATTCATAGAAACACGTAATAGTGTAGAAGGACAAGGATGCGATAAAGACCTTAGTCAAGGAAATATTGTCCTTTTAGATGACTTGTTGTCCCCTAGTTCAGATCAACAAACAGTTCTGGAGAATCCTGAGGCAGAAAACGGTGGTGATGATACTCCTCAACAGGTTGAACGAAGATATCCTCATAGGGAGCGAAAAGCAAAGGAATTCCCTGATTGTGTGACTTACCAAGCTGTAAGTAGTGACTGAAGTATTGAACCAGTCTCTGTATTAGATGCTATGTCTAGATGTGACTGGAATGAATGTCATGCTGCCATGAATGATGAACTAATATCGCTACAAGAGAACCAAGCCTGGACATTAGTTGAAAAACCAAAGAATCAGACAATAGTGCCATGTAGATGGGTTTTAAAAAGTAAGAAAAGATCTAGTGGTAAACATATCCGATATAAGGCGAGATTGGTAGCAAAGGGATTCCTTCAGATCCCTGGTTTAGACTATGATGAAGCGTTTGCTACAGTTGTCAGGAAAGAAACTCTTAGAATAATGATTGGTTTAGCTTCTCAACTCGGTCTACAAATAGATCATTTAGATGTAAAAACAGCCTTTTTAAATGGTGAACTCAATGAGGTTGTACACATGGAGCAGCCTGATGGCTTTGTCAAAGAAGAGGCTGAGCATATGGTTTCTATGGGCTGAAACAGGCTCCTAGAATGTGGAATATTAAGATTCATTCTGCCCTGATTGGTATTGGTTTTACTCAGTCCAGCTATGAACTTTGTGTGTATTTTAATATAACTGATAAGTGTATTATGATAATTGCTTTGTATGTTGATAACTTCCTTCTATTTTCTAACAATACTGAGGAGAAAGTTAAGATTAAGAGGGAGCTTATGTCCAGATTCAAAATGCAGGATCTTGTGGAGGCAAGTATGTGTCTATGAATGAGGATCTGTAGAGATTACTAAAAAGGTATAATCACTGTAGACCAGACACAATATATTAAAGAATTGTTGGGCAGGTTTGGTATGAAAGATGTGAAACCAGTATGTACCCCTATGGAAGTTAATCTAAAGATACCAAGACCTGAATCAGACTGTGATAAACCAAATGTTCCCTATCATTGTCTAATTGGATGGCTTATGTATTTAGCAAACTGTACTCGTCCAGACATTGCATTTGCTGTGAGTGTACTTAGTCAATTTCATTCAAACTATACCATGGAACATTGGAAATATGCTAAAAGAATATTACGTTACTTAAAGGGAACTTGCAATGATTGTCTAACATTTAAGCATTCGGGTAAAAACCTTACCGGATATGTAGATGCTGATTGGGCTGGAGACACCTCAGATAGGCGCTCATATACAGGCTTTGTGTAAAAGTTTGGTGGTGCAGCTGTGTCTTGTGGAAGCAGAAAGCAGCAGACAGTTGCTCCTTCTACGACCGAAGCTGAATACATGGCTTTGGCTGAAGTGTGAGAGGGAGTGTTGTTAGTGTACCCCCGCGACAACAGGTTAAGTGTATTTAGTTACTCTTTTTTTTCTTATGTCTCTGCTGTTGCCTGTGACAGCATAACAAGTAGTCCCGTTCAGAAGCTCACTGAATAAAGTTCAAGCTTCTCCCTGCTTAAGACGTTGTTCTTTGTGCCGCTTCTGCCTATCTCCAAATGCAACACGCAACAACATCTTTATCATACTTTATCAAGAAAAAAATATAAACACACTAAATCATCGTCTGGTATTTCTTCATCAGTCTCATCATCACTCTGTTCGCTAGATTCCTCTAGAGTAGGAAGACTCCTTACCTTAACAGGTAATTGCACACTTTTATATTCTGAACTCCTGAAATTGTTGATAACATGGGATCTGATGTAATGAGTAATCATCGAAATAATCTTATTTTGTGGCGATCCTGGAAATTTTTCTTGTGTGCTGTTCCCAGAATCTTCTGATGCCCTTATTCCTAGCCTCCATCGCCTCTTCGGACAAATTACTAATAGGGAGTTCTTGAGCAGAAATCCAGTGTTAGTAGGTATATTTTGAGCCGATGAACACTTCATGCACCATTTTGAGCGTTGTTCTTCCTTTTCAAAAATCATTCGAATTTTAGCATACTGTGTTAACACTTCGCTGTGTAAATTCACTGATCTCACAAGAGAACATTACCTGTCAATGACAGAAGCCTTAAATGGCTTACAATTGTTGAGTTAACTAAGGCTAGAACTCTTCTTTGGAGGCACGTTCAACAAGAATGACATGACATTAGTCATGACAAAAAAATGACATTAGTTGCATTCGAAAAGGCAATCCCTTACGAAGGGGAAGTGCTTTGAGTCATTTGACCCCATTCTTATGTGAAAAGGGTTTGCTAAGGGTAGGAGGTCGGTTGCTGTATTCTTCTTTACCCTTTGAAAAGAAATATCCAATTATTCTCCCAAAAGAAAACACGTTTACAAGACTACTTGTAGAGGAAGTACACAGGTGCACTCTACATGGTGGCCCGCAGCTTATGCTAAGCTATTTAAGTAGATTTTAGTGGATACTCAGGGGAAGAAGAGTGATTTAAAGTGTTTTTAAAAATGTGTCAAATGTGATAGGTTTTCTGGCAAGTCCCTTATTCAACAGGTGTCACCTTTGCCTGCTGAAAGGTTGACACCACAAAGAACATTTTCTTATGCAGGTTTGGATTATGCTGGGCCTTTATGGTTAAGGAAATCAAAGGCACCAAATCTCACAAAGGTTACATAGCGATATTTATTTATATGTATTCAAAAGAGATTCATTTATGAATTGTCACAGATTTGACAACAAAATCATTCTTAGCTGCTTATAATTGATTAACAGCTCGGAGAGGACTCTGTACAGCCTTGTACAGTGACAATGTTTCCACATTCCGAGCAGCCTCACAAGATTTTAAGCTCTTGTTTTCAAGAACCTCAAGTCTTATTGCAGAAATAGCAGAACAAATCGCCAAAGAAGGAACAGCTTGGTCATTTATTCCTCCAAGATCTCCTCATTTTGGTGGTTTATGGTAAGCAGCAGTTCGAGGCTATAAGTATCACATGAAGAGAGTTTCAGGTGATGCAATTCTTACACATGAAGAATTACTAACTTTAGTTTTGTAGATCGAAACTTGTCTAAATTCGGGGCCCTTAACAGCTGTCGATAGTCAGTTTAAAGACTTCCCCATACTAACACCCGGTCACTTCTTAAGTAGTAGTAGTAGTAGTATTTTTAAGGTGCGTCGACTACTAAGGTCATTTTGCACCTTTACTCATCCAGATTAAAAGCAAGAGTCACAAAAAAACATAGTAAGTATATAGGAATACTTAGGAATAGTATAGATTATCAGTGGACACGATAGGTCTAAGTCTGTATTAGTCATAGTCATATGGCACAAGAGTTACATTTGGACTATTAGGAAATTTACAATGCTCTTCCTGGGCCTTAAATTTTGGACAATAAATTAACTTCCTGGAGAAATTTGAGAACGCTATCTATAGCATTACGATTGTCACCCAACACCTTGTTCAGACCCCCACATATTTTGTGGCGTTCGCGTTGCATCCGATATTTTAGACAGTCGACAAGTAGATGCTTCACAGTCAGACGGCAGTTGCAGTTATCGCAATTTGGTGCGTCCTTCTCGGGGGTAAAGAGATAAGAGTGTGTCAGGGCTGTATGCCCTATTCTTAGCCTGGTGACAACAACCTCTTCCCGTCGGCTATCCCTGACCGAGGATGTCCAACCTATTACATGGTCTTTGATTTCCCTAAGTTTGTTCGACGTTACGTCGCTCCATGTCATAGCCCAGGAAGCGAGAACTGATTTCTTCAAGTGAGCTCTTAAGTCTTGACTTGGGACTTCACCAATATAATTCTCGCCGCTGATGGTGGCAGCTCGTGCAGCAGCATCTGCCGCTTCATTACCGGTAACACCCACGTGGCCAGGTACCCACAGGAATTTTATGTGAGTGTCCTTAGCATAGAGGCGGTGAATGAATGTTAATATGTTTTGGACCACGGGATGTGAAGGAGAGAGACTGCAGATACTTTGAAGGGAGCTTTGGGAGTCTGTACATATTAAATAAGACCTACTACTACATTCAGTCTCTTGTAGTGTGGCTTCAATAGCATCTAGCGAGGCTTTTATGGCTAGTAACTCCGCCGTGTAGACAGTGCATATGGGGTGTAAAGTAAAGGCCGCGGAGCCTATATCCGCAGAAAAGTAGGCGGAACCGCACGCGACGTCTGTTTTAGAGCCGTCAGTGTATATTTTTGCACTGTCACAACTGTTTATCGCTTCTAGGGCTCGACGTTTAAGCTCGATTGGGGTACTGTTAGCCTTGGATTCCATGTAGTCTATCTAGCAGTCTATTTTAGGGATCTCCCATGGCGCAAGCTTAAACGTTTTTGTAGGGCATACCTTTGGCAGGTGAACGCCCAAGTCGGCCAATAAAATTTTAAAACGTATGGCCAAGGGTTGCGGGTCACTTCTTAATTGGCTCACCATTATTGCCTCCAACTACGACATTTCTGGAAGCAGATTTACTTCAGACACACACATCGAGATGGAAGCAAATCACGCCTTTTGGAAGACATGGAGGAAGTATGCCTTACATCAATTCCAGCAGCGGAACAAATGGCTGAGCCCTTCGAATGCAGTTCAGGAAGGAGCAGTGGCGGCGGGTCCTATGGGTTCACTGAACCACGAAAGAAAACCACTGCAATATTTTTCTATACACGAATGTTCTTATCATGACTCAAATAGACCTGCCCCCAATCGCTGGGCCTAACTTTTCGTTCGCTGCGGCATGATCACTGCCGCTTTTGACGTCAACTAGCTCGACTACACGCATGGGTTCACTTACCGATATGAACCGCGTTTGCTGAAGTGTATGTGGGTGAAGAGAGGTGAGAGGAAAAAGGGGTATACGGCTTTTAAGCAAGGGCCGCTCGCAGGTCTACGGTGCAGCGACAGGCGAAGATTGCCGATGTCCAAGGAGAATGTGTTCTTTCGGAGGAAAGAATTCCTAATTAGGCCGGCTCTAGGCGCTGATGCACGGATGCTCTACCACCATCTGACGGGAAAGTACTAACTACTTGGAGTCAGGGCCCTCTTCATTGCAGTGATACAATTTGCACAGCATCTACAGCTAATTGTAACCCTAACATGGCATAATATTGTGTCTTTTAGAATTTATTGTTCGCATCCAGACAAAATATTTAGGGCTGTATTAATAGTCGTTTCCCTGAGAGTCCCCTAGATGCTCCCTTCCCAAGAGACTCCTGGGGGGTTCTTCGACATCGGTATTAATGAACATCCCCTGGAAGTCTCCTACTCAGGGTACTCCCATGCGATAGACGTGGCAACAATGTGACGCAATAGCAAGAGATTTGTTTTTCGTCAGTCACTTGTTCATATGCAAAGCATTTGATAGAGAAGTGCTTCGTTTTCCACGGCGGAGAAGATAATCCAGTGTGATTTGGTGGAAAAGCACCGTAATACGCTGGAAAACAAGAAAACGGACGCAGTACAATGTGAGGCGAAGAAGAAGGCGTGGCTAGCTGTACGAAGTGAGTACAACAGCCACCGCGATGTTGTTAGAAGAGACGAAAAACAACTTAAAAGGTAAATTAAAGGCTATGCAAGTAAAGGTAAGTGTAGGATGACTCTTTGAGGTATATTGATCAGCAGGTTAGCTGATTTTACGTAGTTGATAATACGATGTTAAGTACTTTGGATTAGTACATCCTCGCCTCACCGGATTCCCTACTTTGTGTCGTTTTCATAATGAGATGTCAGCGTAAGTATGTGGTAACAGAATATAGCTAGTGAAGAAAATAAACTGTGGTGAATGCGTCCTCTCTGAGAGGCTCCAGTAATGTGGATTGGAGTATCATGTGGAATCATCATACGGTATGAGTTTTACGTGCTGATGGGCACATACTTATTTGCCTAATAAGCCTGGAAAACGGTGTTTCTGCAATGCGATGCTTTTTTTTTCTTGCATTCTTTGCGTAAGTACATTATTATTAGCTTCGGTGTGAGTAGATGTGCATTGACTAATTTGAAAGACAAAGAATAATAATAATAGTCCTTAATGTGGCTTGGCAATTAGCTTGGGTAAATGTGGCTTGGCAATTAGCTTGGGTAAATGGTGCTTGTGCTTTAACAGCTTATAATGCTGCCTTATCAACTTGCATGATGATAGCCGTTGGAATCGGTGCAAATTACGACGGAAATTCTTAAAATCGGAGCTTCGGGAGGCCGTGGGAAAAAGTTTATTTCGATATCAACTGTCGTAAACATTGTCGTTCATATCTGTCATTAACGTCACTATGCTACATTTTCCGTTGATAACTTCACTACTTCCGGTGAAATTCCTGAAATGCACGTCACTTCAGGAATGTGTAGAAAGCAAGTTGAATAGGAAAGTGAAAGCATAGTGAAGCTCAGATTTACCATATTTTTTTTAATGAAAGCAAGGACATAACTGGGAATGGAGTTTTCATTTGCGAAACACATCGACCAGTAACATGGTGGTACGAACATTATAACCAAGAAAGGAAATTTATGGAGTCTATTTTGGAGTAAAGTTTCACTGTGTGAAATCGCATGTTTTTAGCAAGTAATGAAGGTCATGTAATTGAAAATAAGGTCTAACCTCTCCGGTTATTGAATCCATATTAATTGCCTCTTGATAATTTTTCAAGGGATAGGCGTTTAAGTATTCTAATATTGCATGCATTTTGGCTCTCTAATTTTTGGTTGGCTTTGAATAAAATATGTTTTTCATCTCCTGCAAGTCACTTTCGTCCAGATCGTAGGTAAATGGTGCTTACCATTTTTTTTTCTTTTTAATTAATGCACTGGCATAAAATGGATTTGAGTTTCATACCCGATCCTGTTGCTTCCAATTCAAACTCCACCCCTCAACCCATTCCTTTCGGTAGTAAAGTCTTTTCCCCTTACCATGTTGCTTCCTATTAAAACCCTAATTGTCTTCTTTGTAGTGTCAATAAATAGTGCAAGCGATAGTGTGCTATACATTCATTATAAAGGTGAAAGAAGGTAGTTAATTATAAATACTTTCACAGCTTCTTTCATGGGATTTTATGGAATTCAAGTGCCAAGAAAATAAATATTTTCTTGGAACTTGTCATAAACAAGGCATGTTATGTAATACATATTATGCCCAAACCATTCATGGCCTCTTTCTCTTTTGGTTTGCTTTTTTGCTCTTGAAGCATGCAATGAATGATTTATTTACCTGATTTTAATGCTGTAAATGCGATAAAGCCATATGATTTGCCCATTTTGCATTCCTTATAAATTCATCTGTTTCGGCTGTTGTGTTAGATGCTGGAAAAAGTAGAAGGGAGAGGTGAAGAACAGGAAAACGGAAGAGATGCGTCCCAGGATGGACACAGGAGGTGGACCCCCCCTGAGGTTCGTCGAGGACCCAATCACTGCTCAAGTGTAAACAATTGTTCCCTACTTGGATGTGGTGATTGAGGAAACCTTCGACAGTGACTACCACTATGGCCACAACCTCTTATCCCCAACCCATTCCTTCCTGCAGTCATGACACAACTTCCAATCCTGTTTCTTCCTATTCAACCTCCTCCCCTTAACCCATTCCTTCCTGCAGTTAATTCTTTTCTTCTACTCTTGTTGCTTCCTCTTCCACTTCTACCCCTCTACCCAAACCTTGCCCATCTGATTCTCTTCCAATTCCCGCTCTGTCTCCCTCGCAATCTTCCCATGGTTCCTTATCCCCTTCACGTCCCTATTTCCCTTCCCTTCACGTCCCTAAGAAAAGTCCTAAGAAGAGTGGGAGAAAAGAGAAGTCTGCTGAAAACTATAAAAAGAAGACGGGACAACCTTATCGGCCATATCTTAAGACACGATGGCCTGATGAAGACAATCGTCGAGGGAAAAGTGAACGGGAAAAATGGAAGAGGCAGGCCTCGTATGAGTTAGATGGAGCAGGTCGTAAAGGACGTGAAAGAGAGGAACCATGTTGGTATGAAGAGGTTGGCCGATAGAAGCGAGTGGAGGGCTGCGTCAAACCAATCCTAGGATTGTTGACCCTTGATGATGATGATGTCCATATTTCCTGTCCATCCCTGTGACCTCTGCTGACCAAGCCCCTCGGTCCTTGCACCCCACCACCTCAGCTCCTACTGAAGCTTCTCCTGGGATCCGCCCTTCCATCAGGAGACACCGACCTTGCAAGAAAGGTGAGTTCTCCGCTGCCATGAGTGTCCGAATTCTCTGCCAAAGACAAACAGAGATCACCTCAACAGAAAAATTTGCAATGGATTATTGGAAGGGCAGTATATCCTAGTAGTCCCTCATTGGGAAGCTCATCCCATCCACTGCGAAAATTTGAATTAAAATATTTCGGGCTGTTCTTGAAAATTTCATTTTGCATGGAAATAGAGGTTTGGACCACCACAAAGAATATTTTTTCCAGAATGAGGTATTCATCTCTCTAAGAATGTGGGCGTTTACTCGGAACCGAAATCGCAATTTTGTACACGAAATCGTTAGATGGAAACGAAAAAAGAATTTTAGTGAAAAAATTAATCTTCTAACCATAACCATTCACTCATAAATCAAAAATTTAAATAAGCAAAAGGTGACGCCCACCGAAAATGCTGCTGTGATAACATTGACGTCATTTTCCTCCCGTCCTTGACTGCTTTTAGGGGAGGGAAAGGGAGTAGAGGGGCATTCTCAGAAGGTCTGCTCCCACAGTCTGTCGTAATCACTCCCATTGGCCGAGCCAGCTGTGTCCCCCCCCCCCCCCAATGCGATAAGACGAAGTAGCTTCGCGGGCTCAGTTGTGATTGGACGAAGTCGATATACGTCAGAGGTTGCACCACGCCCACTTTTCCGAAAGGGTTAAAAACATCAGTTTTTCGCCTCATAACTCGGGAAATAATTGACGGATCAAAAAACGGAAAAATACGGGTCTTTTTATTTTACAAACTGAATCAGATTCGGCAATTAAAAAAATATGGTAAACGACCCCATTCTTTCCTACAAGCATAGTTTTACCTTACCAGCAAAAGCTAGTAAAAATATTTATGTTTGCAGCTCTCTTGTGTTTACTAATTTTGTAGGGCAAAATGATTTTAGGATATCTTGTAGTATATTGATAATGTTTCCTGAATGCTTTCAGCCAACACTCCCTTAGGCATTGCCGAGAGGGAGTTGAGGGCAAGGTAGGAAATGATGGAAGAGGAGAGGACGCACATCCGTACGGTGAACGAGATGAAGATCTTTCGGTCTCAGGAGAAGGACAAGATAGTACAGGAGAAGGACAAGTTAGTACAGGAGAAGGACAAGTTAGGACAGGAGAAGCTGAGGCAAGCTGTGGCTGCCAGGAGGCTGGCAGAAGCTCAGCTGGGAGAATATTTAAGTGGGAAATCTGACCCCTGATTTTTTTAAATGATGAAAATACATTGAATTTTAAAATTAACATAAATTTCATTCATTCAACTCATTAAATACCTGTCTCTGTAATGAAGGTCATGTAATTTAAAAAAAAGGTCTTACCTCCCTGGGTGTTGAATCCATATTAATTGCCTCTCGTCAAATTTTTCAAGGGATAAGCATTCAAGTATTCTAATATTGCATGCATTTTGGCTCTCTAATTTTTGGTTTACTTTGAATAAAATATGTTTTTCATCTTCTGCAAGTCACTTTCGTCCAGATCGTAGGTAAATGGTGCTTACCATTTTTTTCTTTTTAATTAATACACTGGCATAAAATGGAATAAAATATTTGTTCTCAACCCCCCAACCTGCAGAGGGAGCTTTTGTACGCATCACATAACAAACATAGCAAAACAAGTTTTGTGAGCCGTGTCATACCTCTACGCAAAAATAATTGTCGTTAACTCTAAAAAAATTTCTAATTGTAGCATTCGGGATGCTTTCTTCCTTAATTATTCCCGTTTGTAAATTCTCGGGAATAGAAAATACTGACATGAGAAATTATATGAAAATATATTGAATCATAATTACGGGATGCATTCCCTGACCCTACACCTCGGTTACCCATTTGCGGAGGCCCGCCGTTTGTCGGATCAGGTTTTAAATTATTTAAATGAATCAGGTTGGTGTTATCGGCCGTATCATGGTGGAAACGATTCATTTATATAATATATATATACATATATGTATGATAACATAGATTTTTCCACAAATTTATTTTTTCCAACAGATGCCTCCCGTTGATCCCTCCTAGATCTCCCACTGTTCAGGGATACCAATCCACCGTAACGACCTAATGCGTCACAGGACGAAAAACCTTTTCCCTCACGTAAAACCTCTCTTCCCCGTCCATTTGGCATTTCTTACCCTTACCCCTGATCCTGACAAACCCAAACTCGCCCATCTTTACTATTTTGTATGTGAAAGTACTGAAAAAATTTCTATTGTACACCTGATGACGACTTAACAGTCTAACCCTGGGAGGTGGAGGAAACATAAATTTGTGTAAAAATTAAATTTGTTCACTTATATTAAAAGAATAAATTTGTGTAAAATATAATTTGTTCTTTTATATTAAAAGATACAATTAAACAAATTAATAACTTTTAAAATGTTTTCTGTTATTAACATGCATCAATGCATATAAGTGTAAAGTAATAAAAATCAGTTACTCGCATCAGTTAACAGTTTTACAAGCCGGCGGAATGGGTTGACTCCCGGACTCTCAAGCCACTTCTCCGGCGTCGTAGTACCGACATTTTCTTAATTTGGACACAGACGATATACCCTTTATTCCATCCTTGTCTGCACCTTTTTTCTGCTTGCTTCAGATAACATTTCTAATCCCTCTATAACCTTATAAGATGCCGGATTCGCCTTATTCAATGAAAAATAATTACACTTGCCCATATAAAACCTACGGATAATTAAAACCTCAATACTTGAAATCACTCACAAATTCAAGGCCAATATCCAGCTTCGTACACATTCATGGCCACCGGATTCAAAAATCTCATGCCACACACTCAATTCATGACCAAACTGCGCATTGGTCGTCGTGAAAATTATCCGACTCGCTCTTCTACACAAATATTTCCCCTGCCACCGCCAATTTTCCATCCACCCGAAATCCAATGATGAATTCTATCCCATGATTATCACACAAAAAAATATTAAATTTGTTCTTAATCCACATTTCAGTCGTAGGGTAGGTAGGTTTAAAGTTGTAGGGTGCGTCGACGGCTAGGTCATTTTGCACCACTACACGATCTTCGTAGTAAATGTAATAAAGATTAGTCACTTGCACTTGTCACTTTTAAAAACTGTATAATGTGGATTAAAAAAGTGATGATTTTATTTTATTGAATATTCCTGTCTCTTTCAGAAGTAAAATAACTCGGCTTGAAACATTAGGGTCGTCTCCTAGGACGGATTTTAGGTATCCCCCTAAGTTTAGTCGCCTTCGCACGTCACGATTGCAGCCGCAATCATCACACTGAGGCGGTAGTTCATTGAAGAGAACAGTCGTTGGGACTCTTACGAAATAATAAAAAGGATATCCCTCCAGAACACGGACGTATGAGAACTACTGAAGATGGCTAGTTTCGTAGAGAAGTTACTTTATTTTTAAAAACAATCTCAGTATGGTTTTCTGTGCCTAAAATAGAAAATGTTATTATTTCTACCATGTTCCAAAGTACTGAAATTGATAAACACAGGAGAGCAAAACAAGCCTAAACTATGAACTACACTATGAACGTTACTGATTTATTTTTGTATTTCAAGACCTTCTTCAGCGTATTTCCTTTGTAACTGATGGTTTCTTTCTAACTTTATAAATGAAACTTGACTTTAAAGTTCCACATAAACTTATTTAACGAACGATCCGAGTTTTGACGTCAAACGCCACCATCGGGTGAAGACTACAGAATACATCATATATTGTACTCGGGAAGGGGTGGGGACAGTTTCCGAGGGTGGGAGGAAGGAAGGGGAGGGAAGAAGTTGGGTGGCGACAACATTTGGATGTGCATTTTTTTTTATTACTAAAACTACGTCCTTGATACTTTCCATTGAATAGTTAAAATTAAATATTTATGAAAATTGTACAATCCATCATCATGAAATATCTTTCTCACGCTGATTAAGCGAAATTTTCTCTTTTCATTGATTTTAATGGCAAGGAATAATAAAAATCGAGTTGTAAAATACACGACCACTTAAGTCAAAAAAATTTGCGCGACTATTAGAGGGTTAACCTACCATAAACCAACAAGCTACGATGTTTTGCGGGCTTAGCCCCATTACTCCCGGCACTTTCTTTCGTAAATTTCTGTGATTAAAAAACGTGTTAAAAATACTTCCCAATGTGTCCTAACGTTCACATAAAAATGCACCTAAAAATGTCCCTAATCAGTAGCCAAGTCATAATATTCGGGATTAAGCACTACGTCAACGCCTGAAGAGGCCAGGAGACTCCATGAAAGACGCATATACGAAGAGCCGCGGGAAAAAAATCCGTGGTTTCGACACCCACGTCAAATATACCGACAAAACATCGACCTTTACATGCCATTGGTCGACACCAACCGCGAACCATCAATCATTAAGAGAACCCGATGGCCGAGTCCAAGAGTGTAGCAGCGTTTTCCGTCTTCTAAAAAGAGAGCGAGCACCACAAAAACGTGTCGGTCCGAAATTACGAGGCCGTCGCAGACGACTGGGAGGACGCGACGGGTTCGCGGAGGGAGGAATGAAGGGAGTGAGGGGAAAGGCGACAGGGCAACCGGGGGAAGACTTGAAATATGAACGGGTGGGAGGAATGGGAGGCGTTCGGCGCCCCTCAGCGGGGTGGGGGCGGCTGAATGAAAATGGCCGGGGGCGGAGCTGGATGCTGGTGGTGTGGGAGGTTCAGGGAGGGATGAGATGTGGGTGAGTGAGAAGTGAGGAGGTGGGATGGAGACGGCGAAAATGGGAGGGGATATCCAAGCCACTCCCACACCCCGACTAATGATTGGTCGAATTGAACGATCGTGACCGGTCGCTCTGGATTATAATTGGCTCTCGCTGCCGCACCGCGACGACAAACAAAAACGCATCGGTGGCCGCGATCGTGACGGCCGGGAAGTTAGGAGTGTGGGGGGGCTATGGAAGAGAGAGTGGAGTTTGCACCCTTTCCTTACACTCCCTCCATCCCAACGGTCGCTATTCCCCCGACCCCTACCTCTCCCCCAACTTGCGCCGTTTCCATTCTCTCCCCCACCAAACCTTGCATGCAGGTTCCTTTTTCGTACACATTTCTTCTCCACCCTTCCCAGTTCTAGCTCATCCTCAGTATTCTCTGTTACCGCGGAGTCGCGGACGATGATACGGCAGGAGACGAGTCGGAGATGGAGATAACGAGAGTGATGCACCGATTTTCACCTGCCACATACACCTCAATCCCATCGCATTTATCACGCATTCCCACCCACCTTCCCAAGCCCCATTCCTCCACGTCGAGCTACCCCACGGTCACCCGCATAGGTGAAGTTTCCCCGTCTGAGAGCGGAGGCGTGGACGCTTGGTCTTCGTTGGCGTGGGAGCTGCTGGGGAACGGGGAGTGAATACATTTATATATAGAAGCACAAAGGAGGGAACAACGTAAATGTGGTGGTGGAGGGGCGTTACTAAGGCAGCGAGACACGAAAACATGTCCCGCAAGATCACTTCGCCTCCTGAAATCTTGCATAGAGACAACAGCGTACATCTATCATCATGCTACGCGTCAATCTCATGAGGAAGTCATGAGCATAGATGAGCATCGAAAGCAGAGCTTATGGCAATCAATCTCCAGCCACAATTGTATTCTACATAATGCAACCTTTCAAAAGGGCTAAAAAATGCCAGCATAAATGGACATACTGAACTATACCCATTTAATTCCAAAACAGGGGGATTCCCGTTCTTGGTAATGGCAGGCATTCCGACCAAAGTCACAAACATTTTGAAACGGTCTTCGATTGTATGTAAATATATCCTATTTCACTTCCATAACGCAGTAATATTGAAACCAGTGGAGGGGTAGCGTATAGGTGGGGAAAACTACAACGATTTTTAGTTTATGTAAATTGTTCCATAAAATTCGCTCAACGATGAATTTTATCAGATGATATAATTTGACGAATCCCACATTATCTTCCAAAAGTCAAATACGGTCTGATTTCATGAAGAAAACTATTGAAAAATTATATGCTACAAGATTTGGATCTTTACAGTAAAAAGAAGAGGAACATTGTACACCTTAGAACTTATCTCACTCAAGCAACATTTTACTTCATGCAATGAGGAAAATTAGTTTTTCACTTTGTGTTGAGAAACGGACACAAAAACAAAAAAAGCATACTCGGAACACGGATTAGAATAAAATCCTTTATTTTCGACATAGGATAATAAATGTCTTGCAACCATTTTGATGTCATTTCTAAAATATTATTACATTTTAGTAAATTTTAAATCTGCGGAGAGACGACATAGAGGTTGTCGTAACTAACTTTCTAAGGAGGTATCAGATAGCTCTAACAATAAAACATAATAAGCCGTACAATAACCTGCAAAAAATAAGTAGCAAGGGAAAGTTTTCAGGATAATGCGTCAGAGGCTGTATTTTTGCACCACACACTAATTTACATAGAAAGAGTAATCAATACTTAAAATTATTAATTTTAAAAAGGCAATGTCGTGAATATATAAATGGGTAGGGAGTTAAGAGGTTCTTGCTGCTATTCGCGATCGCCGAATTTACCTCGGAGAAGATGATTTTGAACGCTAAGCGGGGGCAGAGCCACTGTTTGAAGCATTCGAAACGTCACACAGTGCCTAAAAGGTGGTCAGTAAAAACCCCCTAAAAAAAAGTAAAGTAAGTCAGTAAAAAAAAGTCCTAAAAAATAAACTTTCAAATCTAGGTATTTTTTATATTACGCTGTCTTCTCTGATTATGTCGATATCAGGAAATGCAATTTTCAGGTATTTAGGCATGAAAATTCAGGCAAAAATCATTGTTAAAATGGCAAGAGAGTAGCTTACATGTGTGAGTTAGCAAACCGGCAATTATAAGGTCTACTTTGAAGATGAATTGCAATTCACCAACTCGATCGATTTTAATTTAGTAAAATGAAATCACTTCATCTACACGATACCCTGCAAGCCACCGCGAGGGTGGGTGGCAGGGGGTAACTAATACTTCCTTATAGTAAGAAGATATTATGCACATGAGTGCGAAGTTTATCAAGAAATCTTCATTAAATTTATTTTCATTTTTTACAGTGAGTACTTTTCAACTATTTTCACGAAAATTTTGAAGATAAATTTCAAAAAGAGGTATTGCCGGGCATTACCCCACCAAATAAGTTCCATAAATTTTTAGCCAAAGATCTCAGGTCTCGATTGATGGGAAAATATTCCGAACTTTAGCAGCGCAAAATGATATTGCTAAACAAAATATGTGCAGCACTTTAGTTTCCACGTTGGGTCGCATACCACATGTCATATCCAATTATTTTTGTCCGCTCAACCGTGTCAAATTTGATCCGTCTGGGGGGAGGTAACTAATGATTGTATCATTTTCATTCTTGAAGACTTGTACAATACATATTATATACGTAGTATCGTGAAAAGCATTAAATTCAGTGTGGTCCACTGGCGTGGTGATAATAGCATGATGTTAGACCTGTTCTGACGCATCAATTCAAGCATTTCTTACATTCGAAGCTCAAAGCAAAACTTATCTGACTTATGACTCCATTTTTTGACTTATGACGCGATTTTCCATTGAACACCACAACCTTACAATAGTTTCTACTTCCTCTGTTACACTAATTTACCTTGGAGAGGTTTTGTTTTTATTTGTAGACCATACCTACATGTCCGAAGTAATAAGATATTTTTGCAGCAAGCGTCTGCAATGACCAATGGCCGATTCTGACGTGTAGGAGCATGAAAAAAATGCAGAGGTAATAGTGTACACGGAGAAAAATTATTTTATATTGTGGTTGGATGCCAGTAGCCATTAATAATTACATTTTAAGAGTCTAAAAGGTGGTCAAAAGTACCTAAAATTGACGCTTGCTTCTGTAGTGATACATTTTTCAATTCATTGTGACGCCGGATAGCTCTTCCACATTGCTCTAAAAAAATGATCAATTCGTGACGCCGGGCGATTTTTCATTGTTTTCATTTGCTTTATTCCTACTGACATGAAGTGGGAGGATTGTAAACCTCCGGATGCAAGCAATTTTGAAGGTTAAGACATTCTCATGCATATGTCCTACGAAACTTTCGCAATGTTACTGAGTAATGTATCAAAGTCCATGGGCGAGACCATGGTTCTTTGTGCAGAATCGTAGTTGTAGTGTTTTGGTGCACTGACGCCGATGTCATTTAGCACCATCACATTCTATACGTAGTACCTAAAAATTATTTTGCATCGTATTTAAACTTTTTTTTTAAGTTTTACGTCCGACATAAACACTATTCGTACGGGGAAGTACAAGACCATAAAACGTCTACTAATGTCAAGCAAGGGCAAGGGCCTTGCCACGTTGATACACCGGTTCCCGTCAGATCACCGAAGTTAAGCAACGTTGGGCCCGGACGGAGGTTGGATGGGTGTCCCCCTTCCATACCTCTACCGTGGTGTTCTTGTCCCCTGCCTGCGTGTGGCGGGCAGGTTAAATGTGGGTTGGCACAATGGATCTTGAGAAGTCTAAGTGCCAGGGGGGCTCCAGAATGCCCCCGCCCACCCCTCCAATTTACAATGTCAAGCAAAAAGTCATACCAAGGCGTAAAAATACATATTTTTAAAAATTGAAAATGTACAATTTATCTTTAGATACATGGTTTAAATCATATCAAATTTACCAGTCTGGCTTTATCTAAAAACGTTAAAAACTTATTCAACATCTGAGGGTCACCGTCCTGCAACTCACTCACGCTCCAACTGGACCACCTCGTAAGAGCTAAGGACTCAAAATGCCAGGCGTCTACTGAGTTCCGTGTTAGCGCCGCCTACATCGGGGAAATTGGACTAACGATTGTGACGCGGCATCTGAAGCTGACGACATCTGAGGCTAGGACAACCGGAAAAATCCGCCATTACTGAACACAGCATTCACCACGACTACTCCATCCGGTTTGAAGATGCCAAGATTCTGACACGGTCCTCAAAATATTGCGATTGTGTCGTAAAAGAAGCCATCGAAATCCGCCTGGAAGATAAAAATTTCAATCGAGACACAGGTTTCTCAATCAGTAACGCGTGGAAACCCGTGTTAAAAATTATCAAAAATGATTGAGCACTCCTGACAGCGGATTGGTAGCCAAGACGCCATTCCATCGCGGCGACCACGTGGCATCTGATCTACCGGCAAGGGTATACGGCGGCCAAAACCTCTTTTCGGCACTCTTCTGCCCTGATGACGGTCCCCGAGTCGATCATCGAAACGTTGGCCATGGATAACCTGACCCGGTGGACAACCCGAGAAGATTTTCTACAGCTAGTTGGTCGGGAGGATCTTCGATCTTATATCAAGAGTCACTTCTACTCGTAATTCTTCCAAAATATGTAGCAAGGAGTAATTTTTCTGAAAGATTGGGTAACGTGTATTCATCTAACCATCTGACTTGAAAATCGTCTCACAAGATTTACTGCACAGCAGAAAAGAAACTGACGATCAACATTTACGCCAAACTCTCTCGAAAGCGACAACGAAACTTTTTTAAGAAATGTCTTCCTCTGCATCCTTACCTTCTTCAAACATCCTCCTTCCGTTCCTCCTCCCCAAGGCCCTCATCCGGTATTTTTTTTCAAACTTGCCACCTTCCACACACCCCCAATCTCACGACAGGTCCTTTCGTGTCCCTTTCTGTCACGCGCTCCTCAGTCCTTCCCCGATTTATTTGCCTTTCCATTCCCTTTACCAAAACACCATCTGCCATCACTTTATCCCAATGGTCGATAGAAAGACCTCACCGAGGACAAATTCATTCCACTGCGCCTCTAGGGCTTTTCCGACCACCTACCAACACCAATTCCTGAGTCAATATTTCAATCCATTTGGAGAGTTGACACAGGAGAACAAGGCAATCGCATTTCCCGCCTTTAAACCATTTTATAAATATTTCTTACATTTTATTACTGACCAACATACCATATTGAACGTACAACAACAGTCACTGGTCTGGGTAGCGTCATGAAAGTAAGACTTTTTTATTTTGATGCTCTTTTGTCTTTTATTTCCTTGCATAGCACTCAGATAACACACTACGTGGCAAAAAAGCAGCTATATTATAACACCCAGGAGGTTTCTCAGCTCACAAATTGACCATATAATCAATTAAATACCCACTGATGTTCTTTAAAAAGATAATTTAAAATAGCTAAGGAGCATCGCAACAGAAGGCAATCCATATAGACCAACGAAAGAGCGAATTTGCATCGTGACGATGAGTCAATTCAATTTTCGAAAGACGCTTGGTTCATTAATAATTACCTGAATTTTGAAGCAACGTTAACTTGAGTAAAATGTGCTTTTTATTTTGTTGTGTATTTAAGTACACTGAGGGCATCCTAAATTGATATGCCATCAATTATACAAAAGCATATCATTCCAATGGCCGAAAAGCTTCGTTGTTGAGACACCACGGTGTTACCTAAGGTTCACGGATTTTGTTGATCATCACCATCTATCAACAATCCTAGGATTGGTTTGACGCAGCCCTCCACTCGATTCTTCTATCGGCCAACCTCTTCATATTGACGTAGCTCCTCTCTTTGACATCCTTCATAACTTGCTCCATATACCTCATACGAGACCTGCCTTTTCCATTCTTCCCGTTTACTTTTCCCTCAACGATTGTTTTCATCAGGCCATCGTGTTTCAAGATGTGGCCCATTAAGTTGTCCCGCCTTCTTTTTAAGGTCTTCAGTAGACATCTCTCCCACTCTTCTTCTTTAAATCACCTTGTTTTTGCCATGACTGCTATGTCATCGGCGAATCGTAGCATTCTGATTTTCTCCCCGTGGATATTCACTCCCGGAGACTTTTCTTTGATTTCTTGGATGGCTTTCTAGATGTAGACATTGAATAATACGGGAGACAGTGCACATCCTCGCCTCACTCCTTTCTTTATGCTTGCTTCTGTACTGCTGGGTGCTGATTTGATTATTGCCACCTGGTTTTGTACAAGCTGTGGATAACTCTTTGGTCATTGTGTTATACTCCAATTTCTTTCAGAAGCTTTAGCATCATGTTCCAATCCACATTGTCAAATGCCTTTTCCAAATCTACAAATGCAACAAACGTAGGTAGATTCTTCTCTAGTCTCTTCTCTGTAAGTACCTTGAGGGCCAAAATCGCTCCTCTTTTACCCTTGTTTCTTCTGAACCCGAATTGGTCCTCATCCAGGAACTCCTCCGCTTTTCGCTCTATTTTTCTATAGATGATTCTCGTCAATACCTTCGAGGCTTGTGTCGTCAGGCTTATGGTCCTAAAATGTTTACAGTTCTTAGCTCTCTTCTTTTTGGCAATAGGAATGATGATGTTCTTCTCAAAGGCCGAGGGTATCTCTCCTGTTGAGTACATATCGCATATAGTTTTGTAGAGCCGAGCATATGTCTTCTCTCCGGCGTGTTGTATTAGATCGGCAGGAATATCATCCGTTCCCGAAGCCTTATTTATCCTCAGATCCCTTACAGCTGCATCAAATTCTGATCTTAAGATTGAGGCTCCCAATTCAACCTTATCGATTTCATTTTCCTCTTCGATTTAAATCACACTTGACTGATGTACCCTCTCGGGTAATATCCGCCCGGAGATTTGAATGGGGGACTATTTTACCTCCGGAATGTTTTACTCGAGAGGGTTCCATCATATCATGATAAGAAATAAATGAGTGGAGTAGCTGCGACTCCTTGGGATAATAATGTTGTGGTTTCCCCTTGCCTTCCACATCGCAGGACTACAGCCATTAAAGTTAATGTTAACACGCCTATAGTGAAATGAGTGTCGCTGTACCGACCACTGTGATCTCCACCTTCACTCATGTGAAGAAGAGCTGCTGCCCTCTCCTCCGGGTGCTAGAATGCATAATTGTTGGCGGCCTCCCGTCGTCAAGTCAAGGCATCTTCACAGGTTTCTGTATCATTTAAAGGCCTATCCTACCCAATGATAGACCAATACACATCGGAGTGCCACCGCTTTTTGTCCACGATTGCTTATTCGACGAGTAAACTCGCTCATCTCGCAGCTAACCTCTATATCTAGAAGTCGACCCACCATTCGCAACCCGGTGGACGCACTCGGTGGCTTTAAGCTCAGCCCCGAGATTTTGTTAATATCTTAATGATTTTCCAACACGTCGACGTAGTACCCATTGACTTTTCCCGCAAAATTCTCACGACATGGGTTTCTACATGTTGCCAAAATTACGTGCAGAAAATCACGACGCAGACATAAGGGCGTGGAAATAAAATATTAACCATTTTCCACAGTTTTCTTTTCCTTCCGGATGAGCTATATTCAAGTCCAATGCCATGTTTTATATCATCCGACTGAATTTTATGCTATTTATTACCCCAAAACTATTTTCCAGACGGAGCAATTATGCTCTTGCACGTTCGTGTTAAAGAAGTCTACAAGAGAGAGAAGCTCCGCTTAGGAGAATCGCCTCAAAATGAGCAAGTAAAAGCTGAAACAAAGTAAAAAACTCAGTTTTTTTCCCCTATTTACCAAGCTATTAATCTTATGGATTGACTACGTGTAATGAGCCTATTCATAAAAATATAAGACGTCGGGGACGAGAAACTGCAGCGCCAACTTTATCTTCACGATGCATGATAATCGATCCCCTATCTCCATGCCTTTCAGTTCGGACACCCAGCTATCCCTATTAGCTCTCCTTTCCTCCCACTTCCTCTCATTCCTATCCCATCCTCCACACACCCGCTCCCTAGCCAGAACCTTCACCCGCCCCATCTCTCAAAAGAACCCACCCCCTCTCCTTGACCACCAACGTCTGTCCCAACAATCCACGCTTATCTTTAGAGCGACCACCCAATCTACGGACGATCCACCACCGTCCACCGCGAAGGGAGAAACAAGTGTGCTTCTTTCTCATTTCCAAGGCGACCACTCCCGTTTCCCCACCTCGTCAACTGTCTTAGGCCGTGTGACCCGACGCCCACTCCACCCCAACATATCTCGACCCCCTTAATTCCTAGGAAAGGTATCCCATCAAGAATGACACACGCACGAACCCATCCACAACCCGCAACTCCTTAAACAGGGTGGGAGGTACATATAAAAGAGAGTAGGAGAGAAGGAACATTTAGACCCGAGCACGACTAATTTTTCTCACTTACCGTCCGCCACGGCCGCACCCAAGACCTCCCGCTGGGTCCCATTCACTCCTCTGCCTTTCCCCACCCCATTGACACCTTATCTTCAACCATCACCACAGCCACAAAAAAGGTAAAAAAAACTGTCTAGATGGCTTTAGCTCAAGGTGTATCACTATTATTCCACCCCACGTTCGATTTGTTTCACTAAGCACTCAATTAGAAAAGTTAGGCGGGTCTTACCTAAATTTGAAATGAAAGAATTTAACCCTAAATAAATGTTGCTATCCACAGTAATTGTAATCAACGGCGATCGCTACCGTTTTCTAAATTTTTCCTAAATTCCTGACCAACCTAGCAAAAGGTTCCAATTACGTCTCAGAAAATAATTAAAGATTTCACAATGGTAAGCGGGTTTAAGAATCGTTGGATCGATACAAATACTAACCGCAGAAAAAAATGTCTAAAACTTCACTATCAAGAACGAGGTAGTTTAATGACGACGCCATGCAGTCACTTGGCAAACTTATAAACTGATTAATACTTAATGAGACTAAATAACTCTAATTCAATTTGCTACACCTAACCTTATAACGCTATATATTATTACATGAGTAAAAGACAACAAAAATGGTAAGGAAATAAAGCATCCCTTTACCATTTACAGATATTTAATATGCAGACGATTTATTACTATAAGCAAAAAATTGCTAATACCGACTTTTTTTAATATTATACTAGAAAAAAGTTAACTACACGACACAATGTAATCGAAGTGAAGCCGTTTTGATGCATTTATGTACCCTAACTCCTTTCCTCGTTAATGAATTTTGTTCCTTCCAGACATACTACAGCTCTCTTACTTTTGTCTCCTCCGTTTCTTCCACTTTTCCTCGACACCTCACACACCTCTTGAGAGCCAACCACCCACGTTGAGGATAGCCCCATTTAAGTCAACCACCGTCGTTTGCCCTCCTCGCCGAGAGCGTAAAAACTCTCAATTCCGATTTTATACCCGGGCGTGGGGGACGTTTCCGTTGAGGGGGTGTATGCTTGTATGCCAGTCCGATAACGCTCCCTTGCTGTTGAGCAACGGTTAAAAAAATATCCTTTCGGGTCGCTGTCTTTCCTAATCCTCGCTATGCTCAACCACGTACAGATCCCACCTCAATCACGCAAGCCTCCCCGTGCTGAGATAAAGAAAGGGAGGCCGTGGAAAGTTTGGGACCACCGCAAATAAACGATGACTGCCGATATCCTGGAACCGTTGGGTGAAGGGACATGTTAGGTTACACCCGTCCCTTAAAACTGGAAGGGACCCTCTTTCATCCCCCCCAACTCCCCGGTTCTCGAAATGGGCCGGATCAATTCATTCCAATAACCGTGGACACTCGCTTTCTAAGGTGACTGATAGGACGGCAATATTGAGATATGTCTTTTGCGATTTTAAAGTTCATATAGATGCACGTGAAGGCAATAAACTATGTAAAAAGAACTTAAACAGAGTGCATCAATAAGTGTTTCCACTACTTAATTACTATAAATTTATTCAGACAACTAACAGAGCTAGTTTTGGCGTCATAATTTCAGTAAAATACACCATGTTCCTTATACTTAGTTAGTTTCAATATAACTTTCAATGCCTCCTTGAAAGAGTTGTACAGTGAAAATATTTACATATTATAAGGGTGCTTCGACCCCAGCAATCGACGCACCAGGTAAAAAACTAATAGTAATACAGGCAATAATTTTTTTTTCAGGGAAGATCATTTTCTCACATAACGCCTAACCCGCACGATCGTGCGGGTACCATAATGACTATTAGTGATGAATATTTTTAAATGTATTTTTAGGAAGGATAATGCTGGTCTGTAATATCGAAAAAAAAATTTAAAAAAAAAGTCAGGTCTTAAAGAGCTAACCACAGAACGAACTCCCGGTTTACCATCCTTTCCATCATCTTGCACAGGTGTCTGACGAGGAGTCTAGAGCTGTCTGGGTCACCTCGATCGTTGCCGTTTTTGGATGGGTATCAGTGCTGACTCCCGCCAAGTAGATGGAAGAGCACCTAGAATCCAAAATTGATCATAGGTGTGAAAAAACTCCAACAATACCGTTCAACAGAAACGTCAGTGGATGGTTTGAAATTGCATCCGTTGAAGACTGGATCACAACAACGTGCGAACCATTAAAAAAAACTGGCAGGGTCAAAAATTTTTCATACATAGACAATCTTTTGAGTCACCTTTCTAGGATTTCATTAGGTCATGTGAAGAAATGGGAATATTTGTAAGATTCCTTGACTGTTTTGGTAATTAATTTTACTATTAGTGTATTAAGTTCTTCTTGTATTATGATTGTAATTATGATTAATTGTGGAAAAAGTTTACCCTATTATTGTGTTTTCATGTTGGGTCAACTTAAAAAATTATTAAATAAATAAATTCCCTTCGTGCGACAAATTTTTGTCAGCCTCTTAATAATGCTTTTTTAACCTCTTCAGGGATACTGCCACATATGTGGCCATTTACAGTATGGTAAGAAAATGAGGCCCTGTATTGGGAAGAATACATGTTTGTGTACATTATCTTTCGATGCGTTGGCTGCCCTGTTCAAGGTATTCGACTGTCAACTGTTCATGGAGAATTGTTCGTGTACATTTGAGAAGCGCCCGCTGCTGCTTGTAGCGATGTTTGAACTTTTCACATAGGTCATTTGATTAGATTTCGGACTAATTTTTACTCGATATTTTGTGTTGTTAGTTAAATATTTATTATGGTGCTGTAGGCATTGGGACAGCGATTTCTTTGAAAATATTTGAAATAATTCGGCGTTTCCACCGTACGCATTTGTGTACCCTGTGCAAAAGGTAAAAGGATCTCAAATATAACATAACCTATAGTTTAACTCATTGTCCACTATGGTTATACAGTTTTGTATTCTGATATTACTTTTATTTATCTTCTTTACTTATTTTACATTTCTGAAGGATGAAACGGATGAAAAAATTATGCCCAAAGGAAATTGTGAACATTGTACATACATTGGACGATGCCAATTTTTCACATTTGGACATGATTTTGAATGATGAGGATAGTGATGTTCCTGATGTGAATTGTGATGATGATAGTGTCAGTGGTGATGACATAGCAATTCAGAATGAAATTACAAGTCGGTCAACAACAAGTACAAGGTAGGTAAGTAGAATTAGATTTTTTAGGGTTCATTGACACCTATGGTCATTTAGTACCACTTCTTAAACTTAAAAACATTAGCTGGTCCGTGTAATCTTAATATTTTGAAATTTTTAAAATTTGCGAACGTTCAGTTAACTACATTTTATTAAAAAGATCTGTGTGCCTTAGAAATTGTAACGTTTTTTGGATAGAAGTCTCGTCATCACCTAGTAGTTTGCGTAGGGGACCGTAGATAGACCGTCTTTTCACGTATGTCTTGATATCTGACGTACTCCGTCAGGATGTGTCGCACAGTGACTTGAGCACCACATTCGTCGCACCAGGGCTGGATCTTCTCTCCGGAGAAGAGATATGCGTGGGTAGGTTGCAATGCCCAATTCTCAGCCGGGTGACTACGACCTCCTCTCTGCGATTCCCAGTCGCGGAGGTGAGCCACGCTGATATCCACGGCTCTATTGCTCGTAGCTTGTTTTCAGCCAAGTTTGACCATTGCTCTTTCCACCTCCCGAGGGCTGAGCCCCGTAATGAAGCCCTGAGGTCTTCTGCCGGTACCTTCGACGAGTATATATCCCGGTTTTTCAAGGCTTCTTTGTCTGCAGAATCGGCGTTTTCATTTCCAGCTATTTCAGCATGTCCAGGGATCCACAAAAAGGAAATTGTTACACCTACACTATTAAGGGATGAAATGGGGGAATGTATCTCCTGAACAAGGGGGCATTTGGAGGAATAACTTGACAAGGACTGTAGTGCGCTCAGTGAGACTGAGCAGATGAGAAATTTTGAATGACTGCTCGTAATGCGTTGCGACGCGAACTTGATCGCAAAGAGTTCAGCAGTATAGATACTGCAGATAGGGTTAAGTTTAGCTCTGATGACGCCGTGATACAAGGACACCACGGCACATCCACAGGAAGTAGGTAGGTAGAGTTAGTATTTCGGGTGCGTCGACAGCATGGTCATTTTGCACCACTGCTTTTCAGATATAGGGATAGGATTTGATGTTAAGGGTGCGTCGACGGCAGAGGTCATTTCGCACCACGATCTAAATTTGAAATGAAATCATAATGGCTTTATCCGCCCTAAAATACTAATGCGATTTTTCTTGTATCTTTTCTTGTATCTAATGCTATAACTTTCCGGTGCAAAAGATTTATACAGAGTCAATCATATTTATATCTTTTAGAAACGATATAACCCGGTTGAGTCGGTCAGCGTTATCTCCCAGATCTAATTTTAGATTCCCACTCAGTTTAAAACGAATCCGTGCCTCTTGGTACTTAGAACACTCCGACAAAATGTGTTTCACTGTTAGAGACTTATCACATTCATCGCAGTGAGGAGGTATCTTATTTTCTGTGAATAAGAAAGAGTGTGTCAATGCGCAATGGCCTATCCGCAGCCGGGCAATGACAACCTCTTCCCTTCGATTACCTCGTACAGAAGATGGCCATGCCGAGGTAACCGATTTTATCTCGCGTAGCTTGTTACTTTGCGCGCTACCCCAAGATCTACACCATTGCTCAATGGCAATCTTTCGAAGCATGGACTTGGCATCCGCTGGTAGAACCCAGTCAATGACCGGATCCGGGTCTTCCAAAGCCTCTTTTGCCGCTCTATCTGCTCTTTCGTTACCCGAAATGCCGACGTGGCCAGGGATCCAAACAAAAGTGATTTTTAATCCCTTATTTGTAAGGGATGAGAGGAGAGAATGTATTTTCTGTATGATAGGATGGTCTGAGTAGAGACATGATAACGCTTTCAGAGAGCTCAGAGAGTCGGAGCAGATTAGGAAAGATCCTTCATTGTCCTTGATATTACCCAAAGCCATTGAATTGCGAAGAGCTCTGAGTTAAATACACTAAAGAGTGGATTTAACTTCGCCTTTAGGACACCGTGATGTGAGGATGCCACTGCAGCTCCACACGCAGAATCTGACTTGGACCCATCTGTATATACTGGTATGCAGTTTGGATGAGCTTCTAGAAGTTCCATGAACATCTGTCTGTATTCAATCGGTGAAGTAGAATGCTTGTGGTATTTTTTTAAGCAGAGGTTTACATTAGGTGTTGGCATTAACCAAGGTGGATGACTATGGACATTAACTTGACACACCGTCGGCAGAGAGATGCCCGCTTCGTCAATAAAATCCCTTAAACGTATTCCGAGTGGGCGAGTGGCCCGTTCCCTTTGATAAAAAATATTTAAAAACCTGGGTTTAAAAACTATACCAAAACAAGGGTGCGTCTTCATCGATAAAATCTTTATTATATTGCTTATATCTTATTATATTGCTTCCCACTTTAAGAAATGTAATGCCGAGATTTTGGTGGCTGCCCATTATACTTCTCACTTTGTTCCACACTTGTGCTATAGGGGTCCTACTATTCACACTTGTTACGAATTCCCTCCAGGAAGTCCTTTTGGCTTCTTTCACCGCCCTGCGAGCTTTCGCTCGAAGTCGCCGGAAAGAAGACAGGTTGGTAGCGGTGGGGTATTTATTAAAAATACGCAAGGCTCTTTTGCGTGCTCGAATTGCCATGGCGCATTCATTGTTCCACCACGGAACTGCAGGCCTCTTGGTGATGCGCACTGATTGAGGAACGCTTAAAGTTGCCGCTTCAATAATGCTTCTTGTCAGAGCCTCGCAGTTAAAAATGCCGTCACGATTTTGATCATGAGTATACGTAAAATTTGTTTTAAAAAGAGGCCAGTCTCCTTTCTTGATAATCCAGGTACCTGACTGGATTAAATCAGGATTAAATCCATCGTCTCTGTTGATAAAAAGAGGAAAGTGATCGCTGCCGCAAAGATCGTGGTGCACAGACAACTGAATTGTATTCAGCAAAGAGCTCGACGCAATGCATAGGTCAATGCTTGAAAATTGACCGTTAAAAGAATTGAAACGGGTTTTCTCCCCACTATTTAATAAAAACAAATTAAAATCTAAAATAAAATTGGCTAAAATACGCCCCCTGCGGTCGCACTGTGCCCTGGAACTGCCCCATAGGGTGTTGTGAGCATTAAAGTCGCCAACTAAAATAAATGGCTGAGGTAGTTGACGGACAAGAGATTCTAATTGAGGGCGGGTAACCGGAGCACCCTCCTGGAGATAGACGTTGCATACAGTCATCGGCTGTGGGGCGTGCACTGTTACGGCCACCGCTTGAAAAGGTGTGTTTAAATGCACTCGGGAGGTGTAAAGGGCCTCCCGAATTGCAACCACCACTCCACCCTGGGCTCGTTGGCCGCTGGTGTCATCAAATCTAAAACAGTTAAAACCTTTTAGAACTCCCTTGTCCGTTCCTTTAAAATGCGTCTCTTGGAGACAAACACAACACGGGTTAAAATTACGTATTAAAATGTCTAACTCCTCTTTATGTCTATAAAAACCGTTGCAGTTCCACTGCAAAATAAAAGCCATTAAAATATAAATAAATAAATATATATGTTAAAAATAAAAAACCGAGCGATCTGTATTTAAATTAACGGCGAATGCGATTCTTCTTTCCCTTTTCTTTTCTTGTGAGGGTGACTTCAGCCTCTGACAGACTTCCGTCCTCCTCCATAGACTCCGGTTGGCAAGTTTTTGCCAAACCAGAGGGGCCGGGTGGAGGCGTTTTTTCACGCCTGCCGAGCGTCGGCCCTGATATTTTTTTGGGCGGGCTTTTGTTAGAGCCCGTGGTGGGATTAGCAGTTTTTTGCTCTACTTTATTTACTTTTTCCGGCTTTGCTAGTGAGCTAACAGGAATTTTACTGCTACACTCAGTTTGAGTGGATATCGAGACTTTGGGTATTGGCGGAGAAACTACTTTGGCGAAGGATTTCGAGAAAGTTGGAGCTAACAGGGTCCTATACTTTTTCCTTGCTTCAAAATATGTCACTTTTTCTACCGTCTTTATTTCCATAATCTTTCGTTCTTCAACTACTCTTGGACACTTGCGAGCATACACGGGATGTGCACCCTCGCAGTTGACACAGTGTGGCTCGTTGGTGCACTCAGTGTCCTCATGTTTGTCCAGGCCGCAGCGCGGGCAGGTGGCCTTGCCCTCACACCGCGTTGCGATGTGGCCGAAGCACTGGCACTGAAAACAACGCATGGGAGATGGAATGAACGGCCTCACAGGTACCGATTCATAACCTATGAAAACCTTGTCTGGGAGCTTGTCTTTCGCGAATGTCAGTACAACGGACGTGGTCTTTTTAACCACTCCGTCACGTTTTGTGGTGAGACGGCGAACATCAGTCACCCCTTGGGATGCCATCTCCTTCTTGATTTCGTCGTCTTCTACATACAGTAGGTCGAAGTGACTCACTACTCCCCGACTTGTGTTCAGACTGCGGTGCACATCCACACAGACCGGAATATCGTGGAGAAAATTCATTTTCAACAATTTCTCGCTTTGGACTACGTTAGCTGCCTCTATAAGAAGACTACCGTCCCTTAGTTTTTTAGCGGAAATTAGTTCCCCAGGGACGTTACTACTTAAAACTTTTCTTATTAGGAAAGGAGATACCTTTGTCAGTGTCTCTCCTTCCCTTGCACATTTCATTACAACAAATCTCTTGCTTACGCAGGATACAAAATCTCTCCCTCCCGTGTCCGGGCGGGATCTTTTGGGTGGTGGAAGTTGACACTCTTCCATATCTTTTCCTACTTCATCCCTCGGGCTCCCCACCCACCATGGAGCCACACATTCGGGACGCCGCACCGCAAACCGGTGCGGTCGCCAGGGCTACCCGAGGGATATAGCACCCTAGAGGTGGTTGCCTGTTTCGGGTTGGGTCTTTAATGCACAGGCCCACCAAACCCGAACATCTCCGACCGCCCTACGCAGACCCCCACCTCCCTGGCACTCGCCACCGTTAAGCTTACGCCACGGAAGCCGATTGACCGGGAGTGGCTAGCTCCTGGCCGCCCGTTTACACAAAATCCGGGGCCAAAGAGGGGTATTGGCTCGAAGTCCATACCGGGCATCCGACACCCGGCTGGGAACCACGGACCTCACCCTCCAGGATCCCCTTCTCCTCCTTACGGGTCTCCGCACACGGCAAACATGCGGGTGGATCGCAGGCCAGGTGGTATGGCCGCACACAGACAGTTGACCCACAAGACTGTCCGGGCTCAACCCTTGTTGGCTCTGGGTTTGTTATCGGGGTGTTCTCCCCGCCCTTTTAGTCGCCTCTTACGACAAGCAGGGATACTGCGGGAGTATTCTCATTCCCCCTTCCCGCAGGGGTAGATCCGTAGTCCAATTTGGACCGCACCATTGACCGGTATAGAAAAAGGAGTGTGGTGCGGTCTGCTCCCCACGTTACGTTGCTTAAAAACTTTAAAATATTTAAGGACCTAAAACAATTGTTCCTTAAAAATTGAATATGTTCCCGCCAGTTTAGACGGGAATCGAAGATCATTCCCAAAAATCTGACCGACTGAGCGTAGTTAAGATCTCTGCCACCTAAGCGCAGTGGTAACGGAATATGCACTCCCCTTAGCCGGTGAAAGTGGTAGTAGTAGTAGAGTTAGGTTTTTGAGGTGCGTCGACGGCCGTGGTCATTCGCACCGTCCACAACCTAATATAAACACAGTCGAGTTATAAAAAATAAAAAAAAAACACTAATCGTTAGCGTATTTACGAATTTTAATAAATATGTATGCAGTAACTGTAGAAGAACTCGTAAAATCATATTTTGGTAAAAAGGCCTATTTCTTTGAAAAATAAAATAATGCGGCTTAGGCGATCAGGGTCGTCACCGAGGACGTATTCTAGGCCTCCACTTATGCCTAACTTATTTCGTACATCCCGATGCTTGACGCACTCCGTCAGGAGGTGCCGAATAGTGAGAGGTGAGTCGCAATCTTCACAGCGCGGTGGAATTTTCTCTTCCGTGAAGAGAAAGGAGTGGGTCAGGGCGCAGTGCCCTATCCGCAAGCGTGTAACTACGACTTCCTCTCTCCGACTACTCCTAACGGAAGAGGGCCATGCCGATGCAACCGGTTTAACACACCGCAATTTGTTGTTGGCTGTATTTACCCACGCATTGTACCATTGCCCCTTCACTACTTTGCTAAACATGCATCGGAGGTCTTCGCATGGTACTAGGTTATGCGCTTGCTCTGGGATGAGCAAGGCATCTTTTGCCAATATGTCTGCCCTCTCGTTTCCGGCAATTCCCACATGCCCAGGAACCCAAACGAACGTGATATTAATTCCCTTCCTTTCGAGGGATAAGAGGGAAGACTGTATGTCCTGTACAATAGGGTGCATGGGGAATATACAGGAAATGGGACCCAGGGAGCTCATGGAGTCAGTACATACGGCATAGGAGCCACCAGAACTTCTTATCCCGTCCAGAGCCATCTTGATGGCCAGGAGTTCCGCTGTGTACACGCTACACAGCGGGTTTAGCCTGGCCTGGATGACTCCATGATGGACCGAGGTGACTGCGCAGGCACACGCAGTATTCGACCTTGAACCATCCGTATACACGGGGATAAGATCGGAGTGACTGCTAAGGAATTCTCGGAAGAGTTGTTGATATTCCGATGCGGTGGTGCAACTTTTCCGCCTGCTATTTAGCGTAGAGTATATTTTAGGCGTTGGAGTTAACCAAGGTGGGTGGTTCGAGTATCCAATGCGATACACTTCCGGGAGCATAATGCCAGCACTATCGATAAAATGTTTAAAACGAATGCCAAGTGGTCTAGTAGACCTTGTCCTTAAATTAAAAATTTCTAAAAATTTAGGTTTAAAAAGAATTTTAAAACAGGGGTGTGCCTTCGTGGTAAAGACTTTGGCCGCGTAACTGCACATAAAAAAATTTCTCCGGTATGAGAGCGGCGATTCACCTGCGTCAGCATAAATGCTGACGACCGGGCTAGTTCTATAGGCGCCAGTGGATAGCCGTAACCCCGCATTATGAATCGTCGTCAATGGTCTCATGTACGACTCACGGCTCGAAGAATAGATAACTGAGCCATAGTCAAGACTAGAGCGGACAAGGGAACGGTAGAGCAGAAGCATCGTTTTGCGGTCTGCTCCCCATGTCGAGTGGCTTAGAAATTTTAAGATGTTTAGAGAGTAGTAGTAGTAGATTTAGGTTTATAGGGTGCGTCGACAACTATGGTCATTTTGCACCACGCACAATCTAATTTATAATAATAAATATGTAGAAATATAAAAAAAGTAGAAATATAAATATAGAGTAAAAATCAAAGGCAGTATAAAAGGTCCAGTTTATGACAATAAATTAGATTTTATTCATTAAGTTTATTTCTTTTAAAAAGGTAATAACATGGCATAGGCGATCAGCATCGTTGCCTAGAACGTGTTCTAGGTCGCCGTTGATGCCTAGCCTGTTACGTGTGTCCCGGTATTTGTCACACTCCGTCAGGATATGTCGCACACTGAGAGGACAGTCACAGTCATCACATCGCGGAGGAATTTTCTCTTCTGTAAAGAGGAACGAGTGGGTCAGGGCGCAATGCCCGATTCTTAATCGTGTGATGACCACTTCTTCTCTGCGACTACCCCTGACGGAAGTGGGCCACCCTGACGTTACCGGTTTAATTGCCCGTAACTTATTGTTTAGGACATCGCTCCAGAGTGCACTCCACTGCTCTAGGACTATTTTACGGAGAGAGGCTTGCAGATCCTGATAGGGTACTAGCGTCGTCGTCGGCTCAGGGATATTTAGCGCTTCTTTTGCAGCTGCATCCGCCTTCTCATTTCCAGCAATACCCATATGTCCTGGGACCCAGAGAAAAATAACTTTGATTCCCTTTCTATTAAGGGATAAAAGGGTAGTATGTATTCGCTGGACAATAGGGTGTGGTGAAGAAAAGACGGAAATGGATTGCAGTGCGCTCATTGAGTCCGTGCAGATGACAAAAGACCCCGAAGAACCCCTAATTCCTTCAAGGGCCATCTTAATAGCCAGCAGCTCCGCTGTGTATACGCTACACAGCGTATTGAGTCTGGACTGGACGACACCGTGATGGGAGGAGGTAACCGCGCACGAACAGGCTGCATTCGAATTCGATCCATCCGTGTATACAGGGATGAAATCGGAGTGGCGACAGAGAAATTCGTTGAAGAGGCGCTGGTATTCTAGAGCAGTGGTGTGGGATTTATGGCGCCTACCAAGTGCCATATGGATGTCCGGCGGCGGAATAATCCACATAGGGTAACTCGAGTACCCAACTGGATAAACATCTGGGAGTCTTAACCCGACACCCTGAATAAATAAATTAAAACGAACACTGAGCGGCTTGGTAGCTCTTGTCCGACGATTAAAAAGTTCCATAAATCTAGGGTTAAAAATCAAATTGAAACACGGGTGATTCTTGGTAGCTAAAATTTTCGCCACATAGGAGCACATCAGTATGTTCCTACGGTACGGTAACGGAGGCTCCCCGGAATCAGCATAAATGCTGAGGACCGGACTAGTCCGGAAAGCACCAGTAGAAATACGAAGCCCTGCGTTGTGTACTGTTGTTAACGACCTTAAGTAAGAGTCGCGACTGGAAGCGTAAACAACTGACCCGTAGTCCAGTTTGGAACGTACGAGTGCGCGATATAATAAAAGCAGGGACATTCGATCGGCACCCCAAGTTGTGTTACTTAAAAATTTTAAAATATTTAGAGTCCGTAGACATTTATCTCTCAAAATCTGTATGTGTTCACGCCAGTTCAGTCGGTAGTCAAAAGTCATACCGAGAAATCGGACGGACTCCACATACGGGAGAGTTTTGCCATTGAGTGACAAAGTTGGCGGGAAGTAATGTCCCCTCTCCCGGTAAAAATGGACGCATTTGCACTTATCCGAGGAAAACTTAAAGCCATTCCTCCGCGTCCAAACCTCCAGTTTGCTTAGAGCCAACTGAGTCACTCTGGTTGCAGTGGCTATTTTGGACGACCTGCAAAATATTGCTAGGTCGTCAACGAACAGAGATCCCATGAGTGGAGGTTTAATGCATTTAGCTATGTCGTTGATCGCAATTGCGAAGAGTGTCACACTTAAAACTGAACCCTGTGGAACTCCAATGTCCTGCCGATAAAATCTGGATAAATGTCTACCTATTTTGACTTTAAAAACACGATCAGTTAAAAAATTCTTGATAAAAATCGGTAAATTGCCCCTCAAACCCCACTCATGTAGAGTCATTAATATCTTATGCCGCCACACTCGGTCGTATGCCTTCTCCATGTCGAAGAAGACACCTATGACGTGTTGACGGAGAAGAAAGGCCTCCTGGATGAAATTGTCGGCTCTGACCAGGTGGTCAACGGTCGATCGGCCGCGTCTAAAGCCGCATTGAATATTCGAAAGAAGATTTCGGCGCTCCAACCACCAAACGAGACGCCGATTTACCATTCTTTCCATTACCTTGCACAGGCAACTAGTAAGGGAGATGGGTCTATAATTATTCGGGTCAGCTCTATCTTTACCCTGTTTGAGAATGGGGACTACTGTGGACTGCCGCCAGGAGGGTGGAAAACTACCCTCAGCCCAAAGTTGGTTGAGGGAGCGAAGGACTTCCACTAATGCCCCCTCCGGAATATTCCGGAGAAACGCATTATGGATGTCGTCCAATCCTGTGGCCGAGTCGCGTGAGTCTGCAATGGCAGAACGCAGTTCCCAAAGGCAGAAGGGGATATTATAGTCTGCCGTCCACCACTTCTCAGTAAAGATAAGTTTCTGAGATTCAATGCGCCTCTTGGTGTGTAGGAATTCTTCCTCATAGGTGTCGTCGCTGTATGTATTGGCGAGTGACTGCCCAAAAACCTCGCTAATAGCCGACGGAGATGTCAGTAAATTACCACCGATATTGAGGAATGAGACGCTGAGCTGATTGTGGTTTCCCGAAATTCGTCTAACCTTGTTCCATACCTGTGCAAGGGGCGTTCTACAATTGACATCAGATACATATTTAATCCAGGAGGCTTTTTTCGCCTCCTTCACCACCTTTCGAGCTTTTGCTCTGAGGCGCCTGAAGGAGGACAAATTTGTCTCTGTGGGGTACTTGTTAAAAATTCGTAACGCCTTCTTGCGTTTACGAATCGCTTCAGCACAATCATCGTTCCACCAGGGGACTGCAGGCCTAGTTATGCAATGCAGTGATTTGGGCACACTGCAATTTGCGGAATCGATGATATTGCGGGTCAGCATTTCAATGTTTAAAGGCCCATCACGGTTCTCGTCATGTTTAAAATTGATTTTTTCCCTAAAAGCAGACCAATCGGCATTCCGGACAACCCAGTTGTCCGGCCGTATTAAGTCAGTGTTAAAATTATTTTCTCTGTGTAGAAAAAGGGGGAAATGATCACTGCCACATAGATCATCGTGGACAGACAGATAGATCTTGCTCATTAACGTGCTCGATGCAATACAAAGATCAATACAAGAATACTGACCGTTAAAAGAGTTAAACCGGGTGTGTTCCCCTTTATTCAATAAAAACATGTTAAAATCAATAATAAAATTAGATAAAATACGCCCCCTACGGTCACACTGTGAACGCAAACTACCCCATAGGGTATCATGAGCGTTAAAATCACCAGATAAAATAAAAGGTCTGGGCAACTGACGAACTAGGGCTTCTAAGTTGGATCGAGTGACCGGGGCACCCTCCGGCAAGTAGACGTTACATAACGTCACAGCCTCTGGGGCATGCACCATCACTGCGACCGCCTGGAAAGGCGTGTTCAGCTGCACTCGGGAGGTGTAAAGGGCCTCCCGAGTAGCAACCGCCACTCCACCCTGGGCACGTTGGCCACTGGTGTCGTCCCATCTAAAAACGTTAAAACCATTTAAAATGCCCTTGTCCGTGCTTTTAAAATGGGTCTCTTGTAGACATATACAAGAGGGGTTAAAGTCACGAATTAAAATGCCCAGCTCCTCCTTATGGCGATAAAAACCGTTACAGTTCCACTGTAATATAAAAGCCATTAAAAATTTAAAAGGGAATAAAATACAATAAATAAATAAATAAATAAATAAATCAAAAGGGCAAGAGTCGGACTCTGAACACAAGTGGTCAGCGTCTAAGGCGATTCTTCTTGCCTTTTTGCCTAGCGACGAGGATTTCCGTCTCCGAGAGACTTTCGTCCTCCTCCATTTGTTCCAGCTCTAGCTGTTTTGAGCTGGAAGATCCTGGGGATGGTGTCTTCTCACACGTTTTGTGTGTTACCCCAGTTTCTGGTTTTTGTGGGGACTTTTTCAAGGACCCCAGGTTGGTGGTTGAAGTTTTTTCTGCTGGTTTAATAGCCTTAGCCAGCTTGGCCGATTCTTTCTCTGTTGGCTTTAGGTTAACTGCTTCTGTTTGGGTTCCAATGGTACTTCTCTGAACAGGTGGAGCCACAACACTGGCAAAGGACCTGGAAAAAGTGGGGGCGACCATTTCCCTGTACTTTTTCCTGGCCTCGAAATATGTTGATTTGTCCAGTGTTTTAAATTCCATTATCTTGCGCTCTTCCAATAGTTTGGGACATTTCCTAAAGTACACCGGATGATCGCCCTCGCAGTTAACACAGTGAGGTTCTTTTGAGCACTCCGCACCCTCATGCTCCTCCAAGCCGCAGCGCGGGCAGGTGGCCTTGCCCTCACACCGCGTGGCGATGTGGCCGAAACGCTGGCACTGGAAGCAGCGCATGGGAGCCGGTATGAATGGCCGAACAGGTACCGATTCAAAACCGATAAAAACCTTGTCGGGGAGTCGATCTAGCGCAAAAGTGAGGACAACGGACGTTGTATTTCTCACTTCTCCGTCACGCTTCGTAGTAAGCTTACGAGCATCTGTCACGCCTTGAGACGCCATCTCACACTTGATCTCGTCCACTTCTACGTACAACAGATCGTAGTGAGAGATTACTCCCCGACAGGTGTTTAGGGTGCGGTGCACTTGAACTGAAACCGGTATATCATGCAGTTTTTCCATTTTAAGCAACTTTCTGCTTGAATATTATTATTGCATTCGATGAGCAGTGTGCCGTCGCGGAGCTTCTTGGCCGATTTGAGGTCACCTCGGACGAGAGAAGACAAGACCCGGCGAATGAGGAAAGGAGAAACCTTTTTAAGTGTTTCTCCTTCCTTTTGGCACCTCATCACGAGGTAGCGTTTACTACCATTGAACTGCATTTCTCCCCCGCCCTTATCAGGGCGGGATCTTTTAGGAGGTGGAAGATTAGTTTCCGCCATACCATAAAGAAGTTCGTCCCCCGAGCTCCCCACCCACCATGGAGCCACACATTCGGGACGCCGCACCGCAAACCGGTGCGGTCGCCAGGGCTACCCGAGGGGATATAGCACCCTAGAGGTGGTTGTCTGTTTCGGGTTGGGTCTTTAATGCACGGGCCCACCAAACCCGTACATCTCCGACCGCCCTACGCAGACCCCCACCTCCCTGGCACTCGCCACCGTTAAGCAATACGCCACGGAAGCCGATTGACCGGGAGTGGCTAGCTCCCGGCCGCCCGTTTACAGCGAATCCGGGGCCAAAGAGGGGTATTGGCCCCCAGTCCATACCGGGCATCCGACACCCGGCTGGGAACCACGGACCTCACCCTCCAGGATCCCCTTCTCCTCCTTACGGGTCACCGCACACGGCAAACATGCGGGTGGATCGCAGGCCGGGTGGTATGGCCGCACACAGACAGTTGACCCACAAGACTGTCCGGGCTCAACCCTTGTTGGCTCTGGGTTTGTTTTCGGGGTTGTCTCCCCGCCCTTTTAGTCGCCTCTTACGACAAGCAGAGATACTGCGGGAGTATTCTCAATCCCCCTACCCGCAGGGGGCGATGTTTAGAGACCTATGACATTTATTTTTCAACTCCTCTATGTGTTTCCGCCAATTGAGTCTAAAATCGAGCGTCATTCCAAGAAAGTGCACGGATTCTACATAAGGAAGATTTCTGCCAGCTAGCTTCAGCACAGGTGGAGAAAAGATTCCCCTCCGTCGGTAGAAATGAACGCAATTCGTCTTCTGGAATGAAAACCTAAATCCATTCCTTCGGCACCAGTCTTCCAGCCTATTGACGGTGAGCTGTAACAATCTTCCGGCAGTGACGAGTTTGGAAGACCTGCAGAATATGGCAAGGTCATCCACAAAGAGAGATCCCATAATGGGTGGTTTGATGCAATTTGCCACCTCATTTATCGCGACTGCAAAAAGCGTGACGCTCAGTACGGAGCCCTGTGGCACTCCGTTTTCCTGAGTATATTGACTAGATAGATGACGGCCAATTTTAATCTTAAACACCCGGTCTACTAAAAAGTTTCGAATAAAGGTGAGCATGTTACCCCTCAGACCCCATTCATGTAACACTATTAAAATCTTCTTCCGCCAGACTCCATCGTAAGCCCTCTCCAAGTCGAAGAAAACACCTACGACGTGCTGGCGGAGAAGAAAGGCCTCCTGGATGAAATTGTCCGCTCGTACTAGGTGGTCAATAGTCGAGCGGCCCCGCCGAAATCCACACTGGATGTCGGAAAGAAGGTTTCGGTGCTCAAGTCACCAGACGAGCCGCCGATTAACCATCCTTTCCATTACCTTGCACAGGCAGCTGGTGAGGGATATCGGTCTGTAGCTGTTTGGATCGGTGGTCTCTTTACCCTGTTTTAGGATTGGAACTATTGCAGACTCCCGCCAGGAAGGTGGAAAGCTTCCCTCAGACCAAAGTTGGTTGAGGGTGCGAAGGACCTCCGGCAATGCCCTCTCAGGAAGATTCCGAAGAAAGGCATTGTGGATCTGGTCTATTCCCGGAGCGGTGTCATGGGAGTCTGCAATGGCTGAGCTTAGTTCCCACAAGGAGAAAGGTAGGTTGTAATCTGCCACCGTCCGCGACTTGAAGGTAAGCTGGACAGACTCGTAACACTCCTTATGCCACATTTGTTGTGGATGGCAACTCTCGTCACTACTGGCCTTGGCGTATAATTGACCAAAGGCCTCACAAATATCAATTGGAGATGTTAGGATGTTGTTGCCGACCTTAAGGAGATGTACGCCAAGTCGCTTCTGGCTCCCTGATATACTCCTCACCTTATTCCAAACCTGTGCAATCGGAGTTCGGCAGTTTAGAGCCGATACAAATTCCATTCAAGAGGCCTTTTTTGCCTCTCTTACTACCTGTCGAGCTTTAGCTCGTAGGCGGCAAAATGAGGATAGATTCGTTGCAGTAGGATATTTATTAAAAATTCTCAGCGCTTTCTTCCGTCGTCGAATTGCCTCAGCGCATTCCTCATTCCACCATGGAACTGCTGGTCTCGGTGCGGTGCCCTTTGACCGAGGAATACTGCACCTTGCGCTTTCTAACAGGCAGTTTGTCAAACTCTCTATATTTAATAAAGGATCACCAGCCTCATTATGGTTAAAATTAAATACTTTTTTAAAATAGGACCAGTCAGCATTCCGGATAATCCAGTTACCCGGACGAATATAATCGAAGTTGAGCATTTGGTCACTTTTGAGTAAAAGGGGAAAATGGTCGCTCCCACACAAATCGTTAAGCACGGATATTTGAATTTTATTAATTAAACTGCTCGAGGCAATGCATAGGTCAATCGCAGAGTACTGACCGTTAAAAGCGTTAAAACGGGTTTTCTCCTTGTTATTCAATAAAACCAGGTTAAAATCTAAAATAAAATTGGCTAAAATACGACCTCTACGGTCGCACTGTCTACTGAAACTCCCCCATAAGGTGTCATGGGCGTTAAAATCTCCTAATAAAATGTAGGGCTTTGGGAGTTGACGGACAAGGGCTTCCAAATTAAAACGAGTAACCGGTGCAGCCTCCGGAAGATAATCGTTACACAACGTCACCTGTTCCGGGGCGTGCACCGTTACCGCCACCGCCTGAAACGGTGTGTTAAGCTGGACTCGGGAGGTGTAAAGGGCCTCCCGAATGTAAACAGCCACTCCACCCTGGGCTCTATTGCCACTGGTGTCGTCAAATCTAAAAGCGTTAAAACCTTTTAAAATGCCCTTGTCCGTCCTCTTAAAATGTGTCTCTTGTAGACAAATACAAGAAGGGTTAAAATCTTGGATTAAAAGTGTCATCTCTTTCTTCTTCGTCACTTCTTTCAAGATGGCGGATACGAAAAACTGCCCGGTGTGTCTCAAACACGTTGATACTAACAATCCGCATATTATATGCAGCAAGTGTGACGTACATATTCATAAAAGGTGCTCCAAAATCAAAGACAACATTTTTAAGTTATATGTGAGTCAGCCCGAACTCGACTGGTTTTGTTCTGGGTGCAACCCCAAATCGGCTCCAACCACGCCAGGATCCAAGGCACCTAATAACAACAAGAATAGCAGCAAGAATTCGGATAGTGGAGTGAACTGTGGTTGTGCCGCTGTCCTTAGTAAATTGGAAGCCTTGGTGATGGATCTGAAAACAGAGTTGGCCCAGTTGAAAAATGAGCGACTGATGAATCCTTCTGTTCCTGAAAATCCCACTACGGAAGCATCTGATTTTATGGAAACTGTGATAAGTGAAGTTAGGGAGAGGGAATATCGTAGCAGAAATATAATTCTTTTTGGCATTGAGGACAATAGTACTAGTGAAAATGACGACAAACGGAAGATATTATCCGTTATCTCTGCGATAGATCCTAGTATCGCAAAGGGAAATGTCGCTACGCATAGATTAGGTAGGGCCATCAATGGGAAAAACCGTCCAGTGAAGATTCGATTAAGTGACAGTTTCAAACCAACGGAGCTGTTTAAGTCTTTCAATCGGATGAAATCAAGCAATCCTGAGGGGCCACTGAAAAATATTGCTGTTTCGCGAGATAAGACCATCTCGGAAAGGCAGTATATAAACAAAGTGCGTGAAGAATTGAATACTCGTCTTTCCTCCGGTGAGTCTGATATCACGATCAAATATGTGAACGGCGTGCCAAAAATTGTGACCAAATCCACAAAAAACGAATAAACACCTCAGTTCTAAACAGTTATTATCAGAATGTTCGTGGGTTAAGATCCAAAATGCCTAGTTTGAGGGCTGGGGTGTACTGTTCGCTTTATGACATTATTGTTCTGTCTGAAACCAATCTATCTGATGATATCAGTGATGATGAACTCGGCCTGCCTAATTTTAACATCTTCAGAAAAGATCGAGATGATAAGACAAGTTATAAATCCTGTGGCGGTGGGGTTATGATCATTGTAAGAAATGATATTAAGGTGTCCCTGGTTGAGATTGTGTGTAAAACAGTGGAACAATTATTCATTTGTGTTCACCTTCCTAATAACAATGTTGCACTTGTCGGTGCTGTTTATATCCCGCCCAAATCTGCCCCTGATGTCTATTTATCGCATTTTGATACGGTGGAAAATGTACTACATAGATACCCAAATTGTCATCAATTTGTCCTATTCGGTGATTACAATATTCCAGATGCTAGTTGGAGTGACGGTGTCATGCTATCCCCAAATAATTATGTTTGTGCAGGGTTTAATGAATTTCTGGCGAGTAGTGACCTTTATCAGTGCAATATGATTAAGAATGAGCGTGGAGTGTCACTCGACCTTGTTTTGTCATCTGTGATGGATCAGGAAGTATACACTACTGATGACCACATCCTCCCTATTGACTATCATCATCCCCCGCTGAGCACCAAATTGAAATTATCATGTGCCTCATATACTCAGCAGAATAGCCCTATGTGCATGTATGATTTTAAAAACTGTGATTTCTTGGCTATCTCTTGTCATCTTGACTTGGTAAATTGGCCTGAATTGCTATGCAATGTTGATGTTGATGATGCTGTTTCCTATTTCTACTCTGTTCTTTCACACTTAATAAGTCTGTATACCCCAATTACTGTGGTTAGGAGAAGTAGTTATCCCAAATGGTTCTCCTCAGAACTGAGGAAAATGGTAAAGCTAAAAAAACTAGCCCATAAGTCCTTCAAAAACTCCGGAGAATTTCATTTCTACATAAGTTTCTGTGAACTTCGTCGAAAATGTAAGCTGCTTAGTAAGAAATGTTACTCCAATTATATCAATAATACACAAAATAATATACTTACTGATACCAAATATTTCTGGAGTCACATTAATAATCTTCGCAATTCCCAAAGACTGCCAGATGAGATGTTTTTAAATACTCAAAAATGTACCAATTCCTATGGTATAAGCAATATTTTTGCTAGTCATTTTTCCAAAGTGTATAATCACACTAATTGCACTAGACCATCATTGCCTGATTTTCCCCAATCTATTCACATCAGCTCTCTTGTGATATCAGCAAACGAGCTAGTATCTAAACTTAAATCACTTGACACATCCACAAGTCCAGGACCTGATAACATCCATCCTCTGCTTGTAAAACATTGCAGTGGCTCATTAGCCTATCCACTTTTCATTATCTTTAACAAGTCTTTAAGCAGTGGAATATATCCTGATGCATTCAAAAATGGTTATGTTGTCCCCATTCACAATAATGGTGACAAAAAAGATGTCAGTAATTATCGTCCAATTGTAATTCAATCTGTATTCGCAAAAGTGCTGGAGAGCCTAGTTACAGACAAAATTAGTCCACTGATTGATCAAATTCTGGTTGATGAACAACATGGTTTTCGTACTGGTCGATCAACTGCCACCAACCTATTGGTATTTCAGCATGAAGTTTCTCAAATGCTTGTACACAATAACCAAGTTGATGTAATTTACTGTGATCTCAGCAAAGCTTTTGATGCAGTTGTCCATCCCCTTCTCCTTGCAAAAATTCAAGCATATGGCATTATAGGCAACATGTTTAATTGGCTTGAAAGTTATCTTTCCAATAGGAGGCTTAGTGTTAAAGTACTGGGAACTACATCACTATCTTTTGGTGTACCCAGTGGTGTTCCACAGGGCTCCCATCTCGGTCCTTTGCTCTTTTCACTTTTTATAAATGACATTGGTCAAGTGCTGACTCCCATTAAATACTTGTTATATGCAGATGATCTCAAATTGTTTCACCAAGTGAGGACTGAAAATGATGCCATAGAACTACAAGCATACCTCACTAATGTCTCCCAGTGGTGTCTGGAAAATTTTATTTCCCTTAATTATAGTAAATGTTTTGTAATGACCTACTGTAGAGGTAATCCATCATTCTCATATGAATACGCATGTTCTGGGAACCTGTTGCCTAGAGTCAATTCCTTTAAAGATCTTGGGGTAATTTTTGATTCAAGATTGTGTTATGACTTACATGTTTCAAACATAACATCCAAGGCATATAGAATGTTGGGTTTTATTTGTCGTGCGTGTAAGGATTTTAAAAACATCCACTGTCTAAGGATATTATATATGTCTCTTGTCAGATCAATCTTAGAGTACTGTTCAATTGTGTGGAATCCATTTTATGGGAAATATGAATCATCCGTGGAGAGGGTCCAACAGAAATTCTTAAGGTTTGCTTCAATCAAATTTTCTATTCCCAGAAAGAAAGGAGATTATGACAGTGTAATGAATTACTTAAACCTGACCAGTCTTCGATGTAGAAGAAAACAATTTGGTGTTATATTCTTATATTATGTTTTGAACAATTACATAAAATGCTCAACTCTATTGTCATTTCTCTCACTAAAGGTACCTTCGGTAAACACAAGACTGAGCAATTTTTTTAATGTTCCCTATCTGCCAAACAATTATTCTTTCTACATGCCACTGTACCGTGCAATGAGAGATGCTAATGAAATATCGAGGAACATTGACTTTTTTACCTCCTCTTCAAGCACTTTCAAAAGATATGTGAGAAGCAATGTTTCTTGACTGTTTGCCTTCTTTTATTATGTCATGTCTATAGTCATATTTGAAATTCCCTATTTCAGTTGTGAATGTCTGATGTTCTTGTTAGATTAAGTTATATCTATTTTTTTTTCCTCTCTTACTCTCTTACCTTTATTTTGAAGTTTTCTTTTATATCCTTTATGTACCTTTATTTACTTTAAAGCTGCTATTCTTTGTTGCCTTAGTACTTGTACTCAATGTATAACTCTATAAAGGGTTTCATATCAACCCGTTTAATAAATATATTATTATATTATAATAAATATATTATATTATATATTATATTATATCTCCTCCTTATGCATATAAAATCCATTGCAGTTCCACTGCAAGATAAAAGCCATAAATATAATATAAACCGTAAATATAATATAAAATTTAAAACTGATATATACAAATAAAAATCGCTAAAATCGAGCTATCCGTGCTAGGGGAGAATCAACGTTTAATCCGGCGTCTTCTCCCCAATTGTTTCGCGAGGAGGATTTCCGTCTCAGAGAGACTTTCATCCTCCTCCATAGATTCCGGCTGTCCAAGTTTGGACACACCGGATGGCCCGGGGAGTAGTGTTTTCCCGCGCGCGTTATTTGCGGTCCCGGGATTATTTTTGGTAGGGTTCTTCTTTGGGGAACCCACATTAGTGGTGGTCTCCTTAGTAGCCGGTGCCAAGGTTTTCGCCGGCTTCGCTAATTCTTTTGTCGCTACTTTATTTTTCTTATTCACATCTTCGGTCTGCGTACCCATGGTGGCTTTTTGCACTACGGCAACAGAGGCAAATGATCGCGAAAAGACAGGGGCAGCTAACGCCCTGTATCTTTTCCTCGCCTCGAAACAAGTTATTTTTTCCAACGTTTTCAATTCCATGACTTTCCTTTCTTCAAGCACTTTAGGACACTTGCGAGAGTACACCGAGTGTGTACCCTCACAGTTCACACAGTGTGGATCAGTCACACATTCCTCTCCCTCATGCGAGTCCAGGCCGCAGCGTGGGCAGGTGGACTTGCCCTCGCATCGCGTGGCGATGTGGCCGAAACGCTGGCACTGGAAGCAGCGCATGGGTGCTGAAATGAAAGGTTTCACCGGCACTGACTCGTAGCCAATGAATACTTTGTCGGGGAGCTTGTCCAACGCAAAGGTAAGAACCACGGACGGTGTATTAATTACCACACCGTTGCGCCTGGTAGTAAGTCGACGAGCATCGCTTACCCCTTGAGAGGACATCTCTCTCTTTATCTCGTCGACTTCTACATGGAGGAGATCGAAGTGACTAATTACTCCCCGACAAGTATTCAATGTGCGGTGCGCCTCTACTTTCACAGGAAAGTCATGGAATTTTTCCAAAGCTAAGAGCTTTTCACTCTGAGCTATGTTTGCCGTTTCTAAAAGCAAAGTACCATCTCGAAGCTTTTTTGCTGATTTTATGTAACCAGACACCATTGCCGGCAAAACTTTTCTTATGAGAAAAGGGGAGACCTTGGCAAATTTCTCGCCTTCCTTCTCGCATCTCATTACAAGGAAGCGCTTGCTTCCACAAATACCTTTATCATCCCCGCCCATATCTGGGCGGGATTTTTTAGATGGTGGAAGAATATTATCCGCCATACCAATTTTAAATTTCGTCCTCCGGGCTCCCCACCCACCATGGAGCCACACATTCGGGACGCCGCACCGCAAACCGGTGCGGTCGCCAGGGCTACCCGAGGGGATATAGCACCCTAGAGGTGGTCGTCTGTTTCGGGTTGGATCTTTGATACACGGGCCCACCAAACCCGTGCATCTCCGACCGCCCTACGCAGACCCCCACCTCCCTGGCACTCGCCACCGAACGTATCGGAAGCCGATTGACCGGGAGTGGCTAGCTCCCGGCCGCCCGTTTACAGCGAATCCGGGGCCAAAGAGGGGTATTGGCTCGAAGTCCATACCGGGCATCCGACACCCGGCTGGGAACCACGGAGCTCACCCTCCAGGATCCCCTTCTCCTCCTTACGGGTCTCCGCACACGGCAACATGCGGGTGGATCGCAGGCCAGGTGGTATGGCCGCACACAGACAGTTGACCCACAAGACTGTCCGGGCTCAACCCTTGTTGGCTCTGGGTTTGTTTTCGGGGTTTTCTCCCCGCCCTTTTAGTCGCCTCTTACGACAAGCAGGGATACTGCGGGAGTATTCTCAATCCCCCTGCCCGCAGGGGGACGAACAAAGATCCCATGAGTGGAAGTTTAATGCATTTAGCTATGTCGTTGATGGCAATTGCGAAGTGTCACACTTAAAACTGAACCCTGTGGAACTCCTATGTCGTGCCGATAAAATTTGGATAAATGTCTACCTATTTTAACTTTAAAAACACGATCAGTTGAAAATTTCTTGATAAAAATCGGTAAATTGCCCCTCAATCCCCACTCATGCAGAGTCATTAATATCTTATGCCGCCACACTCGGTCGTATGCCTTCTCCATGTCGAAGAAGACACCTACGACATGTTGACGGAGAAGAAAGGCCTCCTGGATGAAATTGTCGGCTCTGACCAGGTGGTCAACGGGCGATCGGCCGCGTCTAAAACCGCATTGAATATTCGAAAGAAGATTTCGGCGCTCTAGCCACCAAACGAGACGCCGATTAACCATTCTTTCCATTACCTTGCACAGGCAACTAGTAAGGGAGATGGGTCTATAATTATTCGGGTCAGCTCTATTTTTACCCTGTTTGAGAATAGGGATTACTGTGGACTGCCGCCAGGAGGGTGGAAAACTACCCTCAGCCCAAATTTGGTTGAGGGAGCGAAGGACTTCCACCAATGCCCCCTCCGGAATATTCCGGAGGAACGCATTATGGATGTCGTCCAATCCTGTGGCCGAGTCGCGTGAGTCTGCAATGGCAGAACGCAGTTCCCAAAGGCAGAAGGGGATATTATAGTCTGCCGTCCACCGCTTCTCAGTAAAGATAAGTTTCTGAGATTCATTGCGCCTCTTGATGTGTACGAATTCTTCCTCATAGGTGTCGTCGCTGTATAAATTGGCGAGTGACTGCCCAAAAACCTCGCTAATAGCCGACGGAGATGTCAGTACCATACCACCGATATTGAGGAATGAGACGCTGAGCTGATTGTGGTTTCCCGAAATTCGTCTTACCTTGTTCCATACCTGTGCAAGGGGTGTTCTACAATTCACATCAGATACATATTTCATCCAGGAGGCCTTTTTCGCCTCCTTCACCACCTTTCGAGCTTTTGCTCTGAGGCGCCTGAAGGAGGACAAATTTGTCTTTGTGGGGTACTTGTTAAAAATTCGTAACGCCTTCTTGCGTTTACGAATCGCTTCAGCACAATCATCGTTCCACCAGGGAACTGCAGGCCTAGTTACGCAATGTAGTGATTTGGGCACACTGCAATTGGCGGAATCGATGATATTGCGGGTCAGCATTTCAATGTTTGAAGTCCCATCACAGTTCTCGTCATGTTTAAAATTTATTTTTTCCCTAAAAGCGGTCCAATCGGCATTCCGGACAACCCAGTTGCTCGGCCGTACTAAGTCGTGGTTAAAATTATTTTCTCTGTACAGAAAAAGGGGGAAATGATCACTGCCACAGAGATCATTGTGAACAGACAGATAAATCTTGCTCATTAACGTGCTCGATGCAATACAAAGATCAATACTAGAATACTGACCGTTAAAAGAGTTAAAACGAGTGTGTTCCCCTTTATTCAATAAAAACATGTTAAAATCAGTAATAAAATTAGATAAAATACGCCCCCTACGGTCACACTGTGAACGCAAACTACCCCATAGGGTATCATGAGCGTTAAAATCGCCAGATAAAATAAAAGGTCTGGGCAACTGACGAACAAGGGCTTCTAAGTTGGATCGAGTGACCGGGGCCCCCTCCGGCAAGTAGACGTTACATAACGTCACAGCCTCCGGGGCATGCACCGTCACTGCGACCGCCTGGAAAGGCGTTCTCAGCTGCACTCGGGAGGTGTAAAGAGCCTCTCGAGTAGCAACCGCCACTCCACCCTGGGCACGTTGGCCACTGCTGTCGTCCCATCTAAAAACGTTAAAACCATTTAAAATGCCCTTGTCCGTGCTTTTAAAATGGGTCTCTTGTAGACATATACAAGAGGGGTTAAAGTCACGAATTAAAATGCCCAGCTCCTCCTTATGGCGATAAAAACCGTTACAGTTCCACTGTAATATAAAAGCCATTAAAATTTAAAAGGGAATAAAATACAATAAATAAATAAATAAATCAAAAGGGCAAGAGTCGGACTCTGAACACAAGTGGTCAGCGTCTAAGGCGATTCTTCTTGCCTTTTTGCCTAGCGACGAGGATTTCCGTCTCCGAGAGACTTTCGTCCTCATCCATTTGTTCCAGCTCTGTTTGTTTTGAGCTGGCAGGTCCTGGGGATGGTGTCTTCTCACGCGTTACGCGTGTTACCCCAGTTTCTGATTTCTGTGGGGACATTTGGAGGGAACCAAGGTTAGTAATAGTGGTTTTTTCTGCTGGTTTAATAGCCTTAGCCAGCTTGGCCGATTCTTTCTCTGTTGGCTTTGTTTTCACTGCTTCTGTTTGGGTTCCTATGGTACTTTTCTTAACAGGTGGGTCCACAACAGTGGCAAAGGACTTGGAAAAAGTTGGGGCGACCATTTCCCTGTACTTTTTCCTCGCCTCGAAATATGTTAATTTATCCAGTGTTTTTAGTTCCATTATCTTTCGCTCTTCCACTAATTTGGGACATTTCCTAAAGTACACCGGATGATCGCCCTCGCAGTTAACATAATGAGGTTCTTTTGAGCATTCCGCACCCTCATGCTCCTCCAAGCCGCAGCGCGGGCAGGTGGCCTTGCCCTCACACCGCGTGGCGATGTGGCCGAAGCGCTGGCACTGGAAGCAGCGCATGGGAGCTGGTATGAATGGCCGAACAGGTACCGATTCAAAACCGATGAAAACCTTGTCGGGGAGACGATCTAGCGCAAAAGTGAGGACCACGGACGATGTATTTCTCACTTCTCCGTCGCGCTTCGTGGTAAGCCTACGAGCATCTGTCACGCCTTGAGACGCCATCTCGCTCTTGATCTCGTCCACTCCTACGTACAACAGGTCGTAGTGGGAGATTACTCCCCGACAGGTGTTGAGGGTGCGGTGCGCTTGAACTGTTACCGGTATACCGTGTAGTTTTTCCATTTTCAGCAACTTTTCTGCTTGGATATTATTGCTGCATTCGATGAGAAGTGTGCTGTCGCGGAGCTTCTTGGCCGATTTCAGGTCACCACGCACCAGAGAAGACAAGACTCGGCGAATGAGGAAAGGAGACACCTTTTTAAGTGTTTCTCCTTCCTTTTGGCACCTCATCACTAGGTAGCGTTTACTACCACTGAACTCTCTTTCTCCCCCGCCCTTATCAGGGCGGGATCTTTTGGGAGGTGGAAGATTAGTTTCCGCCATACCATCAAGAAATTCGTCCCCCGAGCTCCCCACCCACCATGGAGCCACACATTCGGGACGCCGCACCGCAAACCGGTGCGGTCGCCAGGGCTACCCGAGGGGATATAGCACCCTAGAGGTGGTTATCTGTTTCGGGTTGGGTCTTCGATGCACGGGCCCACCAAACCCGTACATCTCCGACCGCCCTACGCAGACCCCCACCTCCCTGGCACTCGCCACCGTTAAGCAGAACGCCACGGGAGCCGATTGACCGGGAGTGGCTAGCTCCCGGCCGCCCGTTTACAGCGAATCCAGGGCCGAAGAGGGGTATTGGCCCGTAGTCCATACCGGGCATCCGACACTCGGCTGGGAACCACGGACCTCGCCTTCCAGGATCCCCTTCTCCTCCTTACGGGTCTCCGCACACGGCAAACATGCGGGTGGATCGCAGGCCAGGTGGTATGGCCGCACACAGACAGTTGACCCACAACACTGTCCGGGCTCAACCCTTGTTGGCTCTGGGTTTGTTTTCGGGGTTGTCTCCCCGCCCTTTTAGTCGCCTCTTACGACAAGCAGGGATACTGCGGGAGTATTCTCAATCCCCCTACCCGCAGGGGGCTTGAAACCCTTCGGTTTAACGCAAAATGCTCGAATATGTTTTGCAAAATTTATGCATCTAGACGTGGCGGCTCCTGCCGGCCGCAGGAGGAACTAGCCCAATCGGTCGCTTCAGCGGTTTCGCAACATAGGGACATTCCGTATCGACAGCGGAGTGACTGCTACCACTACGCTACCTTTTCACCCTCCCCTCTTTCCCTTCATACTCCGCTCCTCATTCCAGTTGATCATGTGAGTGGGTAGCGCTAGGACAAGGGCAGTGTGTTAGTGTCGTCTAGGAATCAACGTAGGTATTTATCTGCTTTGGTGACAATGGGAAGAAATGAGGTTCCTTACTCGAAGTTATCTCGCAATAAGTTGAAAATTTTCAAGAAAAAAGACAAGGTTAAGGACAGCGTATCAAGTCAGCATGACCCTTTCAACAACATTGATTTCAATGAGGATTTCCATCACGTTGAGAAGGCATTTGGTGATTCCCGCGTCGGCGTGGTCTTCGAGGAGTTTCATGATGCCGAAGACACGGCTCAGAGGAAGCCTAAGTAACTGGAAGAAGAATCATGGATATTGCCTTTTATCAAGCAGATCGCTGAGCTCGAGTGCCATAGTCCGATAAACTGTCGATTTTCGGACATGGAGGCCATAGAAAAATAACAATTGCATTCCAAAATTGCACCTGACGATGGCGCAGGAAGGAACCAATGATGTCACAGAAGCGCTGAAACTAGTTGTTCCGTCAATAAATTTACGAATGGAAATATCTATCTATTGTTATTTTTCTCTGTCACTATGGATTTGCGCATAGCAGTGTTTACGTTGAATTGCAAAATGTGCCAATTTAAGTCAGTGGTATGGATTCAGTCGAAGCGCAGGAATTTTTTGCGTCTCTGAAATTAACAAATTTGGAGAGAGAGACTTTAGAAAAGACCACAATAGATAAAATAGGGCCCACTTGGGAAGGAGAAACATAGAAAGCGGTTGACGGTGTCTAATTTCGGTAGCGTATGTCCTCCGACGAAATACAACCAGGTCGGCCACCTTAGTAAGCAAAATAAAATGTTATACAGTGATATCAATACTGCAGCCATGCAATCCGGACATGACAATGAAAAACGCGTTATAAAATTACTGCGGCAGCAGGAAGGTGTCGATGTACTATGGGAGAAAACATTTTCCCAAGAAATTGAGCGCCGCCACTATCGCTCGGAGAGAAAATCGGATTCCTTTCTGATGGAACATTAGACTTAGATTTCGGCCACCACGGGGGAATTTCAAACAGGGTAAGGTGATGGACTCACCTTACCCTGTCTGGCCCGGATATGCAACGGAATACAGGCAGCTTGCCTGCCCCGAAATGTAAACTTGCTTGCATCCAGAACGGACGTATATTATTCCGTGCATACATTTTAAACGCTGTATTTAACTATCTCGTTCTCGCCAAGCATAACATTATCCGTCTTTCCTATCCTTTTATGTAGGCTTCGTTTCTTCTCCCACAGTCTGGAAAGATCCTGGGATTCTCCCGGTGTCCGCCTCTTCGCTCTCTTTCACTCGTTTGAAAAAGTTAAAAAAAAAACGAACTTCAATATTTTCCACGACCATATAAACCATGAAACCGGTCCGTTAAGGCGAATGGTGAGTGGCCTATGGTGTGAATCTCCCCTGCCAAGATGGAACCACAGTCGATGACTGTCAGCGCTCCATGACACTAACTAAGTGACCTGACGATTCCCAAATATGGCCTTGTTCTCCCCTCGGACACCGGCTCTACCCTCCCCTACATCGCCCATACCCTTGCCCCACTCCTAACATTGCAACATCGCAGCAGTTTTACAATGTCTCGCTCGGACTGCGTCTAGCCAGAATATCTCGCCTCGGCTGCCTCTGGCGTGAACCGGCAACCCACCCACCCTTTTCCTTTTCTGTGGGAACTGGGAAATCGTCGCAAGCATTGGTCATTATTCTTTATTCATCGTTTTCTGCAATATATTTTTCACTATTTGTATCGGAAGAAGACTGCATGATGACTGGCGAAAAGATAGTCCTAAAAATAGAGCAATGCGGCGAAAGCCTCGAATCCCAAGGATGTTCATCAGAAGCCACTGGGTAGCCTCGAAAACAATCCACATCGCTCTTACTAAATGGAAAATATTCTACAGCACCTGGTAAGGTAGGAAATAAGACGAGTTCAAGAGGTCGGCAGGAGAGAAATTAGGAATTTTCTTTCCAGCAGCGCATCACCTATCACCATTGCTATGATAACATTTATCATAGTTTTTTAACAGACTAAAGGTAGGATTTCACAAAGCATCTCCATTCACTGTCAACCCCCTCATCTCGGCGTATTTTTTTTGCATCCGCACCACTTTCCAACACCCCTCATCTGACATGCTTCACAACCCTCTTCTCCTATTTCCAAGCATTCCACCCTCAAGAGCTATCTTCAACATCCTCTCGCCACCTATTACCTACTCGCCCCAGTGACATGCTTTGTCTTATCCTGATTTCCAAATATCTTCCCTCCCCCAACAATTCCACTGAATCCGCTTTAATTTTCTTTTCGCTCCGTCCTACGAAGATGACGGCACGAAAGATGTCTGAATCACTTTTCAGGTGGCGAGCCTGAATGGTATGTTATAACATACTAATGTGTGCTAAATACTTGCTTCTATCTTCTATACTGAAGTGTCATATGTTAAGTTACTTCAGGACGGATTTCAAAAAGGAGTCCGTGTTCTGTTCCCTCTGTAAAAGAGCGCAGCTTATTCTAGGCAAAATTGGAATAAAATACTAATCAACAGAGTAAAAAAGGCTTCAGGTGGGCATTCCTTGATATCAAATCGGCTGTAACAGAACTCGAGTGACATGCAGAATAGTAAAACGGGTAGTAGAGAGTAGAGTGATAGGAGCGAAGTTCTCACGCGGATCATATTCCGGCCAGAATAATTGGACCCGATGGAATATTACGCCCTGAATTCGATACTTGCAGAAACCCCTTGACCTGCTCAGAAGGGGCTGCGGGGCATATGTTCTACTCGTAGCAAAATTCAATAAAAAACTTTCACAACTAATTACTGTCAGGAGTAAAACCTGGATGTTTTCACATAAAAGCTTGGCCAGTAACAGCAGCAGAATAGAGAACATTGGAAGCGATGGAAATGAGTGGTGTTGTAGAAGATTAATGAAGATCAAACGTACAGACTGAAATACGAATAAAGAAGTTGTACGAAGAGTTGGGGAAAGACGTTTTCTGTAGATGATTTGCATTAGGAGATAATCTCATCGGACATACTATGAGGCATAACAGCCTCCTGATGACAATCATTGAAGGAATAGTAGACGGATAGAATTACCACGGAAGGCCAAGGATAGATCATCGTGAGCAAATAAATGGATACGCTAAGGTAAGAAATATGAGGGAGTAAAGAGGTTCGTTGAGAAGAGTGCAGATTGTAGAGCTACAGCATAGGTACCAATTTTCAGATTGATGGCTGCTAATGACTTAGGAGTAATTCGGTGCATTAACATGAATTTCCTATTCTTGAGCCAACATTGCCGGTTGTATCATGTAATTGAAAGTTTAAACATTTTATAGATGGCAATAATAAATGTACTTTAACACTATTCAAACTTTTATTTCCGGTTCTCTTATTTCCATAGATCGGAAAAGTCGGGGGTCAATTATTTCGGGAAGCAAAGCTTTATTATACAATTAAAGAAATTTGTTCTCCATGCGATTCTTCCAGAATTCACCATTCCGGAAGATTATTTGGATTTTGCAGTCCATAGGAGTCCACACCATAAAATTACAAAAGGAATATCGGGAAACATGTAATTGTCCCTGAATTTCGTAGTAATAATTATGGTTTAAAACCATTGGTTTTCTTGAGTTTAAGATCCTCATCCAAGCAAAAACACTTTATTTCCTCAGCTGCCTGTTTTAATGTCATATGTTCCGATGATATTGGACATTTTACTTCAATGATGCTGCATCATTTGTTTTTCCATCAGGCGAGGCTGCTAGGAAACAGTGTCCGGGATCAACAAAAAGGCCACATGGAAACTCTGCTACCCGTTAACTCCTCATATTTCTTAATCGCATAAATTCATTTAGGCTACCGTATCTCATTGTATCATTTTCAGATGACTGGGCATAAAACTTTTCTTTTCTTTGTCTTTTCACAAGTGATTTTCCCTTCTCCTACAAATAACACCAAAATTTGATTACGTCAATCTATTCTGTCTTTCATCAAACCATTGCTCACATTCGGTTTGGACCCGCGTCTCTCTCTCTCTCTAGAGCTTCTATTGACCCCTCAACCGTCAATTTCTTTATCAGCTCTTCGATTTCTACATCCATTTCCTATTGGTCCATGTCCAATTTCTGACAGAACTCTCCATAATCCTTAGTTTCTTTTGCCTCATAAATTTCCCTAACTTTCCTCTTAGGCTTTTTTGCAAGACACCTCCTAGTTGACTGTTAGCGTTTAGGCCTTCGCTCGCCAAGTCTGTGTATACTTTTGAAAGGGCTTCTTCCACATATCATTTTCTACGCAGAATAATTCCACCCTGGTCCCAGCTGAAAATCAAGCCCCTGCACCCTGCACACGATGAGCATACAAACTACTTTTTCCGCGGTTCACTTGCTTGCCTCCCATAAACTTAGCCACTAACGACAAAATTCTCCGCCAGATTACTAGTGTCAATCATGGCTAGCATAACTGATTTCCATACCTAGGGTTTTAATAATTCGTTGACTCTTTCCAGGGCACCCATCTCCTTGTCGTTGAAAATGTTTTCCCTCCCCTCCTGATCATTGCAGTTATATACTTTGCAATTCGAGTGCTATTGAATACGCGAAGCGGCCCGTTTTTTAGATCCTCAACTAGTGAGTTGCAGCCATATTTTTCTTTTACTTTCTTTTGTTAGAAATAGTTTCAATTCAGGGTGTTCATCCAGAATTTTGAAGATGGATTTTGTATAACATGTAACCTCGTGACTAGAACAATCACTTTTCTTAACCAGTTTCCCACATGGAACGGATTCACGCACCTTTTCAAAAGCACTCGAATCACCACTGCCTACGAGGAAATGGTATTGAAAGAAAAGTAATTGCATCTCCTCGCTCTATCGAAATGCCTGAACAGACATGTCAGCTTCCATGCCACGTGATGATCCACTTATGGTGACCAACAACTATATTTGAAGAAAATAAGGGAGATTTCCATATTCTTGACCAAAAATAAGGGAGATTTAGAACACGGCAAAATTTCATAACAAAAAAGAAAAAAGCTATGCAGTTCTTGTAAACAAAATTAAAAAGAACTTTATTTTATACTTTGAGAAGGCCTAAATATATTTTGCCGCAGATTTTGCTTCATAAAATAGTTTGCCATCACTTTTTTTTATTGTTATTAGATTTAAAATTCAATTTACATTTCGTCATGATTACCGGGGGTTTTACTAATTATATAATTAATAATTACAAAAAAAAAACAAAAATAATGCAGGAATATAGGACGTGGCGATTCCAGGCTGAAGATAACTCTCTCAGAAAGTACCACGGCTTACTCATCGGATTTAATAGGAACAAACATTGCGTCTCTTGCAATGTAAAATAATATCGCTAACAATTAAATGACTTTTAGAAAAGTGACGGATACATTTTCGCATTCCTCATGTATATTAAGATGAAACTGATGAAACCACTGTCTAAACATACTGTGGTGAAATAGTCAAATCAGCCATGGACAACAATTATACTTAAATCTTAAATGTTTAATCTGTTCCGGTGAGGCTAGGTCATTAGCAGAAACACGTATTTTTCTGAGAATCGGTTTGATGAAAACAAAAAAACGTACAAAATCTGAAGAATTGGTTCATTGTAGTCGTCCTCAACCAAATAATTACTTCGCTTGCCATTTCCTGAGACTCCCGGCAGACCTTTTCTTTCGTTTTGCAGATGAGAATAGACCACGTCTTTCTTACTTCGAGGATGGCCTTTTCTGGCAGTTTCCATGATAGTCTTTTTTTCAGAGATAATTTAAATCGAAGAAATTAATTGTAAATTATTTCTTGACTCACTGAATGTAGAAAAATTTCTTGAAAGATTTACGCAAATATTAGGCAATTGGAAATAGCTCTCGATACGAAAAGTCGAGACGGACTGAGAGCAACGAAGAGGGACGCATAAACTTGCGACATCCTGCGCGCTGTCCTCTTCTCAGCAAAAACACAAGGTTGCAAGATTTGTCTTTCGTTCGTCCCTCCCCTTAAACGCCTCCAGCAGCATGGCCCTCATCCCTCCAGCGGCATCTCTCCCTCCCCTACCTCATCGCTCCTCGGGTGCTTCGTAATGGTTCCATGATTTCGCCGCAAGTGACGCTCCTAGCAGCGCGTTTTTAGCGACTTCTAATTATTCTAATTACTAGTTATTACCTTCTCGTAATATTATTTAGAAAATTGGAATTGATTAGTGAAGAAACTCGAAAACTTCGTAGTTTTTCGATTTTTATAAATAACAACGCATTCTGCCATTTTGGTAATTTTTTATCATGTTTTTTAATTTTTTGCAAAATGTAAAAAGCAAAAAAGAATTTCATTGGCCAAAAAAAGTTGATGGTGAAAGATTCATGTCGATAACTTTATTTGCCTAGCTGCGAGAAGAAAAACCGTTTCAGGGGCAGTCACCATTGGCCTTAATGTCAGTGAGGATTGGTCGGGCTGCAATGTAACTGACTGGAAATACGAAGTTTTCAATTTGAGACCTGACGTTGGTGAATGTTTTTCGTTCACCATTTTCTATTTTACGAAAGCCCTGCATACATATTTTATATTTATATCGAAGATACGTTAAAAGAATGTAATGCTATTTGTTTACATTGACCTATTCTTCTCTTTCGCCGTGCATACCTATGTCTTGTCGTTCAAGGGAATTCGGATCTTATCTCATGCTAGGCGGATGGTTCTATCTTCTACTGTTGCAATTGCTTTCAGAAAGGTAGTCGTATTTCGCCGCTTTAAGAGAAATTATCGGGGATAGTAGATAAAGAAATCCTTTTTATGCCCATCACTGCCAGCTATCGTTCAAGATATCTACATGTCAGCATTATAAAGTATTGAGTAAGGACCGTCATTCGTTCATTCATTCATATTGGCCGTGCAATGTGCAATATTCAGGCCGCATGATGACGCTTTGAGGCCTACAACGTAATAATAATGGGTTTTCAACACCTTTCCTTTTCCAATTTTGTGAATTTTTCATAATTTTAATATACATTGCTGGAGAAATCGAAGTTTTACTCCACCTGAATTGTTGTATGCAACTTTTTTTGTTTCCTTAATGAAAATAGTAGTAGTAGTAGTAGATTTAGGTTTATAGGGTGCGTCGACAACTATGGTCATTTTGCACCACGCACAATCTAATTTATAATAATAAATATGTAGAAGTATAAAAAAGTAGAAATATAAATATAGAGTAAAAATCAAAGGCAGTATAAAACGTCCAGTTTATGACAATAAATTAGATTTTATTCATTAAGTTTATTTCTTTTAAAAAGGTAATAACGTGGCATAGGCGATCAGCATCGTTGCCTAGAACGTGTTCTAGGTCGCCGTTGATGCCTAGCCTGTTACGTGTGTCCCGGTATTTGTCACACTCCGTCAGGATATGTCGCACACTGAGAGGACAGTCACAGTCATCACATCGCGGAGGAATTTTCTCTTCTGTAAAGAGGAACGAGTGGGTCAGGGCGCAATGCCCGATTCTTAATCGTGTGATGACCACTTCTTCTCTGCGACTACCCCTGACGGAAGTGGGCCACCCTGACGTTACCGGTTTAATTGCCCGTAACTTATTGTTTAGGACATCGCTCCAAAGTACACTCCACTGCTCTAGGACTATTTTACGGAGAGAGGCTTGCAGATCCTGATAGGGTACTAGCGTCGTCGTCGGCTCAGGGATATTTAGCGCTTCTTTTGCAGCTGCATCCGCCTTCTCATTTCCAGCAATACCCATATGTCCTGGGACCCAGAGAAAAATAACTTTGATTCCCTTTCTATTAAGGGATAAAAGGGTAGTATGTATTCGCTGGACAATAGGGTGTGGTGAAGAAAAGACGGAAATGGATTGCAGTGCGCTCATTGAGTCCGTGCAGATGACAAAAGACCCCGAAGAACCCCTAATTCCTTCAAGGGCCATCTTAATAGCCAGCAGCTCCGCTGTGTATACGCTACACAGCGTATTGAGCCTGGACTGGACGACACCGTGATGGGACGAGGTAACCGCGCACGAACAGGCTGCATCCGACTTCGATCCATCCGTGTATACAGGGATAAAATCGGAGTGGCGACAGAGAAATTCGTTGAAGAGGCGCTGGTATTCTAGAGCAGTGGTGTGGGATTTATGGCGCCTACCAAGGGCCATATGGATGTCCGGCGGCGGAATAATCCACATAGGGTAACTCGAGTACCCAACTGGATAAACATCTGGGAGTCTTAACCCGACACCCTGAATAAATAAATTAAAACGAACACTGAGCGGCTTGGTAGCTCTTGTCCGTCGATTAAAAAGTTCCATAAATCTAGGGTTAAAAATCAAATTGAAACACGGGTGATTCTTGGTAGCTAAAATTTTCGCCACATAGGAGCACATCAGCATGTTCCTACGGTACGGTAGCGGAGGCTCCCCGGAATCAGCATAAATGCTGAGGACCGGACTGGTCCGGAAAGCACCAGTAGAAATACGAAGCCCTGCGTTGTGTACTGTTGTTAACGACCTTAAGTAAGAGTCGCGACTGGAAGCGTAAACAACTGACCCGTAGTCCAGTTTGGAACGTACGAGTGCGCGATATAATAAAAGCAGGGACATTCGATCGGCACCCCAAGTTGTGTTACTTAAAAATTTTAAAATATTTAAAGTCCGTAGACATTTATCTCTCAGAATCTGTATGTGTTCACGCCAGTTCAGTCGGTAGTCAAAAGTCATACCGAGGAATCGGACGGACTCCACATACGGGAGAGTTTTGCCATTGAGTGACAAAGTTGGCGGGATGTAATGTCCCCTCACCCGGTAAAAATGGACACATTTGCACTTATCCGAGGAAAACTTAAAGCCATTCCTCCGCGTCCAAACCTCCAGTTTGTTTAGAGCCAACTGAGTCACTCTGGTTGCAGTGGCTATTTTGGACGACCTGCAAAATATTGCTAGGTCGTCAACGAACAGAGATCCCATTAGTGGAGGTTTAATGCATTTAGCTATGTCGTTGATCGCAATTGCGAAGAGTGTCACACTTAAAACTGAACCCTGTGGAACTCCAATGTCCTGCCGATAAAATTTGGATAAATGTCTACCTATTTTAACTTTAAAAACCCGATCAGTTAAAAAATTCTTGATAAAAATCGGTAAATTGCCCCTCAATCCCCACTCATGCATAGTCATTAATATCTTATGCCGCCACACTCGGTCGTATGCCTTCTCCATGTCGAAGAAGACACCTACGACATGTTGACGGAGAAGAAATGCCTCCTGGATGAAATTGTCGGCTCTGACCAGGTGGTCAACGGTCGATCGGCCGCGTCTAAAACCGCATTGAATATTCGAAAGAAGATTTCGGCGCTCTAGCCACCAAACGAGACGCCGATTTACCATTCTTTCCATTACCTTGCACAGGCAACTAGTAAGGGAGATGGGTCTATAATTATTCGGGTCAGCTCTATCTTTACCCTGTTTGAGAATAGGGATTACTGTGGACTGCCGCCAGGAGGGTGGAAAACTACCCTCAGCCCAAATTTGGTTGAGGGAGCGAAGGACTTCCACCAATGCCCCCTCCGGAATATTCCGGAGGAACGCATTATGGATGTCGTCCAATCCTGTGGCCGAGTCGCGTGAGTCTGCAATGGCAGAACGCAGTTCCCAAAGGCAGAAGGGGATATTATAGTCTGCCGTCCACCGCTTCTCAGTAAAGATAAGTTTCTGAGATTCATTGCGCCTCTTGATGTGTACGAATTCTTCCTCATAGGTGTCGTCGCTGTATAAATTGGCGAGTGACTGCCCAAAAACCTCGCTAATAGCCGACGGAGATGTCAGTACCATACCACCGATATTGAGGAATGAGACGCTGAGCTGATTGTGGTTTCCCGAAATTCGTCTTACCTTGTTCCATACCTGTGCAAGGGGTGTTCTACAATTCACATCAGATACATATTTCATCCAGGAGGCCTTTTTTGCCTCCTTCACCACCTTTCGAGCTTTTGCTCTGAGGCGCCTGAAGGAGGACAAATTTGTCTCAGTGGGGTACTTGTTAAAAATTCGTAACGCCTTCTTGCGTTTACGAATCGCTTCAGCACAATCATCGTTCCACCAGGGAACTGCAGGCCTAGTTACGCAATGTAGTGATTTGGGCACACTGCAATTGGCGGAATCGATGATATTGCGGGTCAGCATTTCAATGTTTGAAGTCCCATCACGGTTCTCGTCATGTTTAAAATTTATTTTTTCCCTAAAAGCGGTCCAATCGGCATTCCGGACAACCCAGTTGCCCGGCCGTACTAAGTCGTGGTTAAAATTATTTTCTCTGTACAGAAAAAGGGGGAAATGATCACTGCCACAGAGATCATTGTGAACAGACAGATAAATCTTGCTCATTAACGTGCTCGATGCAATACAAAGATCAATACTAGAATACTGACCGTTAAAAGAGTTAAAACGAGTGTGTTCCCCTTTATTCAATAAAAACATGTTAAAATCAGTAATAAAATTAGATAAAATACGCCCCCTACGGTCACACTGTGAACGCAAACTACCCCATAGGGTATCATGAGCGTTAAAATCGCCAGATAAAATAAAAGGTCTGGGCAACTGACGAACAAGGGCTTCTAAGTTGGATCGAGTGACCGGGGCCCCCTCCGGCAAGTAGACGTTACATAACGTCACAGCCTCCGGGGCATGCACCGTCACTGCGACCGCCTGGAAAGGCGTTCTCAGCTGCACTCGGGAGGTGTAAAGAGCCTCTCGAGTAGCAACCGCCACTCCACCCTGGGCACGTTGGCCACTGGTGTCGTCCCATCTAAAAACGTTAAAACCATTTAAAATGCCCTTGTCCGTGCTTTTAAAATGGGTCTCTTGTAGACATATACAAGAGGGGTTAAAGTCACGAATTAAAATGCCCAGCTCCTCCTTATGGCGATAAAAACCGTTACAGTTCCACTGTAATATAAAAGCCATTAAAATTTAAAAAGGAATAAAATACAATAAATAAATAAATAAATCAAAAGGGCAAGAGTCGGACTCTGAACACAAGTGGTTAGCGTCTAAGGCGATTCTTCTTGCCTTTTTGCCTAGCGACGAGGATTTCCGTCTCCGAGAGACTTTCGTCCTCATCCATTTGTTCCAGCTCTGGCTGTTTTGAGCTGGCAGGTCCTGGGGATGGTGTCTTCTCACGCGTTACGCGTGTTACCCCAGTTTCTGATTTCTGTGGGGACATTTGGAGGGAACCAAGGTTAGTAATAGTGGTTTTTTCTGCTGGTTTAATAGCCTTAGCCAGCTTGGCCGATTCTTTCTCTGTTGGCTTTGTTTTCACTGCTTCTGTTTGGGTTCCTATGGTACTTTTCTTAACAGGTGGGGCCACAACAGTGGCAAAGGACTTGGAAAAAGTTGGGGCGACCATTTCCCTGTACTTTTTCCTCGCCTCGAAATATGTTAATTTATCCAGTGTTTTTAGTTCCATTATCTTTCGCTCTTCCACTAATTTGGGACATTTCCTAAAGTACACCGGATGATCGCCCTCGCAGTTAACACAATGAGGTTCTTTTGAGCATTCCGCACCCTCATGCTCCTCCAAGCCGCAGCGCGGGCAGGTGGCCTTGCCCTCACACCGCGTGGCGATGTGGCCGAAGCGCTGGCACTGGAAGCAGCGCATGGGAGCTGGTATGAATGGCCGAACAGGTACCGATTCAAAACCGATGAAAACCTTGTCGGGGAGACGATCTAGCGCAAAAGTGAGGACCACGGACGATGTATTTCTCACTTCTCCGTCGCGCTTCGTGGTAAGCCTACGAGCATCTGTCACGCCTTGAGACGCCATCTCGCTCTTGATCTCGTCCACTCCTACGTACAACAGGTCGTAGTGGGAGATTACTCCCCGACAGGTGTTGAGGGTGCGGTGCGCTTGAACTGTTACCGGTATATCGTGTAGTTTTTCCATTTTCAGCAACTTTTCTGCTTGGATATTATTGCTGCATTCGATGAGAAGTGTGCCGTCGCGGAGCTTCTTGGCCGATTTCAGGTCACCACGCACCAGAGAAGACAAGACTCGGCGAATGAGGAAAGGAGACACCTTTTTAAGTGTTTCTCCTTCCTTTTGGCACCTCATCACTAGGTAGCGTTTACTACAACTGAACTCTCTTTCTCCCCCGCCCTTATCAGGGCAGGATCTTTTGGGAGGTGGAAGATTAGTTTCCGCCATACCATCAAGAAATTCGTCCCCCGAGCTCCCCACCCACCATGGAGCCACACATTCGGGACGCCGCACCGCAAACCGGTGCGGTCGCCAGGGCTACCCGAGGGGATATAGCACCCTAAAGGTGGTTGTCTGTTTCGGGTTGGGTCTTCGATGCACGGGTCCACCACACCCGTACGTCTCCGACCGCCCTACGCAGACCCCCACCTCCCTGGCACTCGCCACCGTTAAGCTTACGCCACGGAAGCCGATTGACCGGGAGTGGCTAGCTCCCGGCCGCCCGTTTACAGCGAATCCAGGGCCAAAGAGGGGTATTGGCCCCCAGTCCATACCGGGCATCCGACACCCGGCTGGGAACCACGGGCCTCACCCTCCAGGATCCCCTTCTCCTCCTTACGGGTCACCGCACACGGCAAACATGCGGGTGGATCGCAGGCCAGGTCGTATGGCCGCACACAGACAGTTGACCCACAGGACTGTCCGGGCTCAACCCTTGCTGGCACGGGGTTTGTTTTCGGGGTTATCTCCCCGCCCTTTTAGTCGCCTCTTACGACAAGCAGGGATACTGCGGGAGTATTCTCAATCCCCCTACCCGCAGGGGGACTTAATGAAAATAATCAGCTCAAACATTTTCAAGATAATTATTTTTCTATGATCTTTCATCGCATGTGTTTAATTAATTACTCATTATGAAATATCTCACTGGGTCATCTTCTACGGTAAAAATATTCTTTGTTCACTAAAACTTCACTAAAACGTCACCAAAACAGACAGATATCCGGAATCAACGGGATTTCTTTCGTTACTTTTTCATCAGGCGATGATGATGATCACACAGTCGAAGTAAAGTCATCTTCTGTGCAATTATCTCCAAAGGTAACAAAATTCCACTAGATCCCAAAGTTATGTTATACACTTGTGGACTAATCATAATTTTGCAAGTAATGGGCAAATGTAGAACATGCGACCACCAGAATAAACGGCTAAGAAAATTCTTCCAACACCAAAGCCTGAAATAGTTCCACAATTTTTGTGGTCTAAAAGGTGTTTAAGCATCTATAAAGCAAAAATTTAGCGAACGATTTTTTATAGCGTAGAAAAAACTAAGGAAGAGCGTATTGGCCAAATAAGTAAAATTACCGACTCAAATAAAGCTCAATATTGAATATGTTACTCGGGAACACTTTTGCTCGAGGTATTTTTTTCCAAAGGGTGTCCAGGCAATTTGACTCAAAAGTGAAAATAGAAGTTGAAGAGACTGTTTTCAGAATTTTTGTGACTTGATCAAAGTCGGGGAAGCAATTACGCAATACATATGATCAGTATTTAGACCAATAACTTAGCTCGAGCGTGAACAACAATAATTTCCTTTTATTCATTAATTATTTGGCTGGGCAAACCAATATTTCTGTTTTAGATGAATGATCCATGGATGATTTCAGCCAACCAACATGCACAAGTCGAAGCAAAGTTACCAGAGTGCATTCAAGTAACACCACCAACGTCACTCCGATTTTTCAGCCGTAGGACATTTCATTTTGTGTCCGTCAAAATATAATTTTCTTCTGCCCAAAATTCTTCATACTTTATGGATAAGAATCGGGATTTTACCAATCGAAATGATATCTTTTAAATCTATACCCTACTTTGGTCCCAGTGTTCAGCCAGTATACGCGTGGCTTCCCTCTGGACTCTAGAGTAAAAGGCAAGTTTTGATGTATATCAAGTTGTATGTCCAGACAGCTTAATGAAAACCAAATGGAACAAAGGGCTCCGACAAGCAGAAGTGAAGCCGACCCCATGAATGGTGTATTGAGCATAAGTTTGTATTCACGTTCAACGTGCATATGAGGAATAATATGCCACTGTTCGGTCTTATATTTGCAGAGTGATTGCAATCGCAAGGATTCTCTTTATCGATTAGTGTGGATTTACAAGCAGTTTGCTGATTTCAAGATAATGCCTAGGCACTCGAGCCAACAGGAAAGCCCCTGGCCGTGGCCGAATTTCCCTCCAAGACTTCAAATGTAAAAAGCAAATGGGTCTCATAACTGAAATCATTAGGACTTCCCCACTAAAAAAAAGTTTTTGCAACACATTTAGCTCTTATGGGAACAATCCAAATTAGTACTGAGATAATGAAAAAGGTTTGAAAGCAACGGCTTTGGTGTTCTACTCACTCAACACAAAGCTGAATGATCGGCCCGTTACGAGCAACTTCCCCACTTTCTCTTGCATTTCTCCAGCTTTACTTCCTCAACGACTTACATCGCTCGTGTGTGTTTATTTTCAATTTTGACAACACCTCTAAATGTTACGGCGTTTTTCTTGCATATTTTCATTTTTGGAGAGGTCTGCCGCGGGTCTTATATGTAAGCTGTACATTCAATCATGTACTCATGCATTGATTGCATGATCATTGTTTAGCACATAGTAAATAAATGATGTCAATTTCATTTTGTATGCGCCATTTCGGCGAGTACCCAAAATTTCCCTGTCTACCGAAGTTTTAGCTGCGCTGGGCCTGATGAAGATATTCCGATAGTGAGAACGATGGCTTCTGCTGGGATTGTAATTTGAGAGGTCACTCAGCTGTCTTTTGTCTTCCGAGAAAAGGAATGACGGGCAGGCAAGTTGCGACATAAGGGAGAGAGAGAGGTACCCCACTCCCCTCCCCCCGCTCGCCGGTGACGTATTCTCGGTGCGACTGTAGGCGATTGTAGGAACTACATCCGACGTCGCGGGATGCGAACAGAGCCATCTGTTGAGAGAAGGCTGCGGAAAGCTTCCTCTCCTGCGCCCTCTTAAAAAGCCTGAGTACAAAGACTGGCCAAAAAGCAAAGACTGGCCAAAAAGCAAAGACAGCAGACCGCTATAAAACCTGGCCATGGGCAAGAGAGATGGAGGTGTTTAGGCCATTTTTAAAATTTTCTACGACGAAAACGAATTTCTCCGCCGACATTGAAAACGCTGCTCAACCTGGAGATGCTGGTGAAGAATCTTCACTAATAGATATCCCTCAACCAGGACCATACACAGAACAACCATTTTCAGACGGTATAGAAACTTTACGAGGAGCTTCCGACACAGAGCTGACACGGAAGAGGAAGGGAGCCAAGGGGGAGGAGCTAATGCCAGCTTCGCAGTCAGTCGATAAGGTTATGTCTTACCTTGAAAAGAGAACGAAAACATCCACGATTAGTGTAGAAGATTCTACAGAATCTTCCTTGGATATGAGAGGGCAATAGACATTTTCACCTAGGAGACAGACGTTACTCAAAATGAGAATAGGTAACCTGATTATGGAAGAAGAGCTATTGCACCAGCAAGAGGATAGCAGTTCTGTTAGTAGGCTGGAATCCGCTTCTTCATCGTGTACCTATCACTCAAACAACACAGAAACCCCATATGCCATTGTTAATCCGGAAAGCAATAACCTCTCAGAAGAAGAGCCACCACAACTAGAGAATACGTCAACAGCATCATGGTTTCAAGCATTTCAGTAGAAATTTTATAATTATTTGCGTTGTCAGCATTCTATTTTTGTTCACATGTAAGTGAAGTACAAGTAGGGTTCTATTGGTACATACATTTAAGAGCAATAAAAGGAATTATTGTTGTAAACACCAGTATTTTAATACACAAATAAGTGCAGTCGCCATTTTTTTACCTTACAGCAACTGTGAGACGTTCCTTACGTGAAATAGGCCTGCGAAGGTGAGTATATTCTTTCTGTATATCCCCTTCAATTAACTTCAAAATTTCGTCAAAACACGCACTGGTCATGCGAAAATATTTATAAAACCGTTCCTCATCTTTCAGTACATCTTTGTACAAAGAGTGGAATTCGCCCAAGCGTTCTCGTTCGATGTTAATGTCGTGAACCCACTTTCTTCTTTTTCTAATATTTAAAAATGCATTTCATTACATATTTCTGCTGCACCAGGAACGTTATTTTAAATAAATTTTGACCATAAAAAATCGTTTTTTCCATTTCTTTCAGTATGACAAATACAGAATGTAACACATTTCAACGGAAAAAGACAAAAAGTTAGGGAAAGTAAGCACGTGAAATATACAAACAAACATAATGAAATGTCTACTCATATATAAACTGAAAAATGTACCTTACCCGTTCCTCTTCTTCGCAGACTGCCAACAACAGTAAGGTTTCTTCTACTTCAGAGCACATTTCACTCACAGAACTTACCTACTACTAAACAAAATCTGCTAGTATACTGATCGCTAAATCCAGATATGGTGTGCCATTATCGCGGCTGCCAACGCTACCGTCATCGCTCCGGTGTGTGTAGGCCTGTACGCCACCGCCAACGTCACCGCTCTGGTGTGTGCAGGCCTTAAATGTCTGATCCCCCGGCGGAGCCTCCGGGTACCGCCACTGTGGCGGCGACCTTGCGAAATTATTCTTCATAAAGAAGTCATGGATAGAAGACGCTTGGTGAGTGTAGTCTTCATTGAAATGCATGTTTCTTACTGTAGCACGTTTCATTTGGTAATTTCAGTTGCCATAATAGAGAATTTGCATTGCGCGACAGAGCCATTTATTTCAGTCGCTTTTTTCAACGCCCTGTTGTACGGGAATGTGTGGTCCTGGAGGACTCCCTTGGCGTTAGGCTGGCCCGGAGGTGGGAATATAGGTTGGACGGAGGTAAGTGTTGCCAAGATCCTTAACAAAAGTATTATGTATTTTGTATTTATTAACGCTGCAGCACATTACCACTCACGTCACAGACTAGAATAGTTACTGATTAACTCGGAATTAATTGAGCGGAGGGATTGAATTGTCGCGGCAACATCAAAAGATTAGTTAACATAATTATCATGTATTGCCAGGGTAATGCTAGTAGTAGTCTTCATATGATCTTACAATTCTGAGTAGTATATTTATTGTTGTGTTCTCCTCCTTGCAGTAAGACCTGACCACATTGGTCTGTGTCGCTTCGGGTCAACGCTGATGGACCTCAGGTCCACCATTGAGGCTACACCCACCTTTCGGAAGATGAAGGACCTCCTAATGGTGGGAACGAATGACATGAGAAACGTGAGTATACAACGATATTTCATTTTCTTTAAGTAGAATGTTTCTTAGGGTACTGCAAACAACATTTAATGCTACTCATTTTTTCTTCCTAGGGAAGAAGCATGAGAAGGATAAAGGCTAATTACTATGCCCCCCTCAGGCTGCTGCTGCAGCGGGAGTGTACCATATATGTGGTACCTCCATTCCCAAACCCACTGTAGCTAGCAACTGAGGAGGGGTTCCAGAAGCTAAAAAGCGTGTTAAAATGGCTCCGTAATTGGAAGAAAGGTGTTTGGTCTTCCATCTACGATGTCAACTAAAAGCCATAAAGCTAAAAACCTTACAACAGACAACGGTATTCCTCAAGGCTCAGTACTTAGCGTAACACTTTTCGCCATCGCTATAAATGATATAGTTGACTGCATAAAAACCCCTGTAATTGGATCCCTGTTTGTCGATGACGATGGCGATTTTCTGCCGGTCATCCAAACTTCTCACTGCCTCCAGACAGATCCAACTGACATTAAACAGTTTACACAGGTGGACACAAAGAAATGGCTTTGGTTTTTCTCCGGTGAAAACTGTGTGTGTCCACTTTCACCGGCCCCCTGCGGGTAGGGGGATTGAGAATACTCCCGCAGTATCCCTGCTTGTCGTAAGAGGCGACTAAAAGGGCGGGGAGAAAACCCCGAAAACAAACCCCGTGCCAGCAAGGGTTGAGCCCGGACAGTCCTGTGGGTCAACTGTCTGTGTGCGGCCATACGACCTGGCCTGCGATCCACCCGCATGTTTGCCGTGTGCGGTGACCCGTAAGGAGGAGAAGGGGATCCTGGAGGGTGAGGCCCGTGGTTCCCAGCCGGGTGTCGGATGCCCGGTATGGACTGGGGGCCAATACCCCTCTTTGGCCCTGGATTCGCTGTAAACGGGCGGCCGGGAGCTAGCCACTCCCGGTCAATCGGCTACCGTGGCATAAGCTTAACGGTGGCGAGTGCCAGGGAGGTGGGGGTCTGCGTAGGGCGGTCGGAGACGTACGGGTGTGATATGCACCGTGCTGAACGGGAAAGGTTGGGCATCAGGGGTCACTTAGGACAGGTTCTGGGAGATGACCCTGACCGAATCAACGTTGTCATCCAGTTTCTAAAGGAAACCGGTTATTTCAATAAGATTTAATTACATTGCATAGAAACACCTAGTATGTAATATTTCATCTTCATTTGATCTAATTATTGATTTTACATTTGCTATTCATTTTTTTCCATCGTTTCAACCCATTTTAAGCCGAGGTGCGAATGACCTTCGCTGTCGAAGCATCCTCAAAAACGAATTCTACTACTACTTTATGTCTTAATCCTAACAATGATAATAACTGAACATGATTTAAGTGGCTTTCATCCACCTTTAACTCCATTGATACAGTAGTACTTTTTTGGTGTGGGGTTATTCAAGGTCTTCAAATATTTATAAGGTCCCTAACAAACAGCTTTGGCAGACAGGACATACCCTGGAAGACCTCTTTTGTGACCATGAATTGAAAATAAACAAGTCAGAATTCTCTCAGCTCCTTTATCCTTAATGCCTCATTAACAACTCTCTTCTCCTCAAAATATTCAGTGCCTGAGACCCATTCATCTTTAATGAGAATATCAAGTCTGTTTTGTCAGTAAATTAGTGTATCCCTATTTTTCTGGATCATCATTATGTAAATTACCATGACTATCACAGAAAATTACATTTCTCATGCAATTACAAAATAACCCTGAAGGTCGTTCAAAAGTTGTACCCCCTGAAGATGACAAATTTATTCCACCATTATATCAGAGTTAAGGGGGTAAGGAGTAAGGGACTCCAGGGTGGGGCGAGGTCAGAACATGCCCATGAACCACCAAGACCATCATGCGTGGTGAAGAGCCACATCCTCCTCGAGGTGCCCCTGGTATCGCTGAACATGACGGATCTAGACCTGGCGGTCGATAAACAGCTCCCATCACCACGGTGCGTCTCTGTGCCAAGGGTGACCGCATCTGCGGGGCGGAGGGTAAGAAGTCGCTAACAGAGAAACTTCGGATACAGGGCGACCTCCGGTTTTATTTAGCCTTACCCATGCATGCGGGGCTCTGTGTGGGTGGACCCTTTATTTCCCTAGCTACTCGTGGGAACAATTATGGACCATAACAAAAAGAATAAAAACAAAACTTTTGTGGAGGACGCTGGACGAACTCCGACCAAGGACTCTTGTAGTCCAATTCCAAAAATGGAGGAGGAGGCACTGCTGGGGAGCCCAAGGGAACCCAGCGGGAGCACCTCCTCTTCAACCCTTACCCTACCTTTGGGGGGCCCTTCTGGGAACCCCACTCTCCCTAGCCACCCCTCAAACCCCTTGGGGGAAGAGGAGGGAGGCATTCTTTCCGACTCCTCGGAGTCAACCATGAAAGAGGCACCAGGTTCACCCGTGGAGATGGAGTCGGACTCTGGGGCCTCTAACATTACTCTGGGTAGCATTTCAACAAAGCTACAAAGGCTATCCACAGAGCCCAAGCTCAGCAGCGCAGCCAGGAGGAAGCTGCAGTAGCATAGAGCTAAATGTGCAGCTGGGGTCTCTGCACATCCCCATTCCAGGGGCAATGCCGGGAACAAAGTAACCGGCAAAAGCCCCGGGCGTGGTAGAGATGGCGCTACGACCCCAAGTGCAGCACCACAGAAAAGGGGACGGACTCATGGAGATACCCCCAGTAACGAATCAAGGGAGAACAAGAGGCCCAAGATAATACCCAAGCAAACCTATGCTCAGGTAACGAGGGACCTCAAAAAGATGGCCATAGTGCCAGCTGGATACCCGGAGGTGTTGGTAAAGGAGGAGATGTATGCCGACATCGATAGACGGCTCGATGAACTCTGGGATGAAATCCCGGAGGGTCAGGAGCATCCGAGGTTCGAAAGCACCAGACTGATCAACGGTGCAGTGGAAATTGCCTGTGGCTACGATTTCTCAGCCACATGGGTGACAGAGGCAATAAATAAGATGGGACCCATTGGGGATACCACCCTTCAGGTTGTAGATGCCGACAACCTCATAAAAAGGAAAAGGATGATGATGTGGGTCCCAGGGCCCAATAAGTCTGAGATTAAAGTCATCCTTGACAGAATAAAGAAAGTCAACCCAGGGCTCCACACTGACTTGTGGAGACCCTATGAAAGGAGTGAAGCTGCACATGGGACGAGGTTCATCATAGGGGTGGACGAACCATCTGCCAGCTTCATTTTGGGGCCAGACTTCAATGCCTATATAGGCATGAGGAGACTGGACATCACCTTTTTAGGTAAAGGGACGGGCTCTGAGAAGCCCTCCAAATCCTCGGAAGCCAAGGCTGATGAGGACAAGGAGGGAGGTGAGAGATCCTAGGATGGCGGGCATTCACTGCCTTCAAGCAAACATCCAGCATAGTAAAGCTGCCTCAGGGGTCCTCCAGAGGATCCTTTCTGAAGGTAAGATTAAGATAGCCTTGATTCAGGAACCCTGGGCTTTCCAGGGGAGAATCAGGGGATTAAGCATGACTATGGGTAAAATATATTATTGCACCACAGTTGATAGACCTAGAACTTGTATCTATGTCAATGGATTAAATGCCATGCATTTACCAGAATTCACCACCAGGGACCTGACAGCAGTTATGCTGACGCTTGGAGGCGGTGGAAATGAGAGGAGGTTGGTCATCTGCTCCTCCTACCTCCCCTATGATGCTCCAGACCCTCCACCGAATGTTGAGTTGGAGAAACTGGTAAGTCACTGCAAAAGCAGGAAATGGGGCCTCTTAGTCGGATGTGACTCCAACTGGCACCATGTTGTGAGGGGCAGTGGGGACACGAACGGCAGAGGTGAGGCCCTTTTAGAATATCTCATGGCAACAGAGCTGCACATTCTAAATAAAGGATCACAACCTACTTTCTCTAATAGCGTGAGAGAGGAAGTGATAGATGTCACACTCTGCAATAACCTCGTGATGCAGAGAGTGACAGAATGGAGGGTGTCGAAGGAGATTACTTTGTCTGATCACCGACACATCCTCTTTACCATTCAAAAAGCCAGTGATAGGCAAACAACATACAGGAACCCTAGGAAAACTGACTGGGGACAGTATAGAGAGAAGCTGAGAGATTTCCTGGATCAGGCACCTCAGTGTAAGTTCAGGAATGTGGATGAGATTGATGCTGCTGCGAACTATCTTCAGGAGGGCATCATCACATCCTATGAAGCTAGCTGTCCCATCAGGACCAGCAGAACAGGGAGAAACCTTCCCTGGTGGGGCCCGCAATTAGAAGGCCTCCGTAAAGAGACCAGAAAACTTCTAAACAAAGCAAAGAGAACTGCTCTAGCCCGAGACTGGGACAACTTTAAGCTTGCCCAGCGGAAATACAAAGCGACCATTAAGCGCGCAAAAAGAGAATCATGGAAAACCTTCTGTGGAACTATTGAGTCGGCTCCACAACTTTCCAGATTCCATAAGATTATATCAAAAGACCCAGAGGCGGGGGTGGGAACTCTGTTGCTTCCCTCGGGAGACTACACGTCTTCTGACAAGGAAGCATTGAAGCTACTGCTGGAGACCCACTTTCCAGGCTTCATGGAGACGGAGGAGATGCACGATTTATGGAGGACTCCCACTCGTCCTGCACGGACGGAATGGAGACTGGCCTCCAGCATCGTAACGTATAATGCAACCAAGTGGGCTATAACAAGCTTTAGCCCATATAAATCTGCTGGAGAGGACGGGGTCTTTCCGGCATAACTTCAGGAAGGGCAGGAGATTCTACTTCTCCCCACGGTCAGAATTTTTCGCTCCTGCCTAGCTTATGGTTATATCCCAAAGATCTGGAGAACCACAAAAGTCGTCTTTATTCCCAAACCAGGGAAGACAGACTACACTAAAGCTGACTCTTTTCGTGGAATCAGCCTAATGTCCTTCTTTTTGAAGGCATTAGAGAAAGTGGTGGATAGGTACATAAGAGATGGGCCCTTAAGAGACCATCCCCTACATCCGCACCAACATGCTTATCTGAAAGGAAAATCAGTAGAAACTGCACTTCACAATCTCACCTGCAAGATTGAAAAGGTGCTGGATATGGAATGTATGGGATGGGAGTCTTCCTCGACATTGAGGGAGCCTTTAACAACACATCCTACGATCAAATCTGCATTGCAGCAAGAAGGCATGGCATCCACGACCACATAGTCAACTGGATCAGAAACATGCTAGAACAAAGAACCGTTAAGGTTACCTTGAGGAACACCTCTATGAAGGTCTCTGTGACACGAGGATGTCCTCAGGTTGGGGTACTATCCCCACTCCTATGGAACCTAGTAGTTGACTCCCTCTTACAAAGCCTGAACAAAACAGGAGTATATACTTAGGGATATGCGGATGATGTAGCGTTGCTGATCACTGGCAAATATCTTGATACTGTCTCTGGACTTACACAGAAAGCCCTGGACCGAACAATGAGATGGTGCTCTGAAACAGGGCTGACGGTGAACCCTCAAAAAACAAAACTTATACTGTTCACCAACAAGAGAAAAAGGGAAGGTCTAAAACTCCCCCTACTGCAAGGAAGATGTTTACAACCTTCCTCATCAGTTAAATACCTTGGGGTTATTCTGGACTCCAAGCTTAACTGGAGAGAACATCTAGAGGCAGGAGCCAACCAAAGACCGTTTGGTCCTGAACCATTCGTACCCATGGCCCCGACAATGGGGAAAACGGAGATCCGAATGTGGGGCCTTGCTCGACATGCTGAGATCTGGCGGAAAACACCGAAGCTAAGACAGGCCAAACTTCACATAGAGGGACCTAAACCTGGCCTAGCAAAGAAATTACTCCTACTAAACAGGAGTCAATTACGTACGATAGTGGGACTGTTCACCGGACACTATCAAGTGATGAGACACCTCCATCTCCTGAAGATAACTGATTCAGCCAGATGCAGATGGTGTGAAGAAGAGGACGAATCAACCTCACATCTCCTCTGCGAGTGCCCAGCCAGTATGAGGACTCGGAATAGATATCTTGGCTCACCTTTCCTGGAACCCAATGAAATTAAAGGGATCCTCATAGGAGACCTCCTGGCCTTTAGTCGGGCGATTGGTCTCTATGGGTGATCTCCTGAATGGTGGTTGGCACAATGGACCAATAGGTCTAAGTGCCCTAGGGACTCGCTGAGTACCTCCACCTCAATTTTAATCTAATCTAATCTAATATCAGAGTTAATGTTATTATTAAGGTTCAAATTAGGAATTGCCCTGGCTCAAAGGCGGGTTACTTACGGATGTGTGTATATAGATAATCGGAGCATGTAGACAATCAACATACACTGACAAGGAGACATCGCGAGATTGATGTTCGGGATCCGAATGCCGATGTTATTTTCTGAAACTATAAAGGAAATGTAGAAAAAGTGTCACGGCTTTCTTCCCCATAGGCCCGGGTTCGAGAGATATTAGCAAGTAAAGATTTGGCGCAGAATCAGTATCTATAAGTAAGGATGCGACTCCAACAACCGGCGTAGCCGCGTGTGTTAAGGCGCACGGCCGATGGCTTTTGCCCCGGGCGACCTGGGTTCGAGTCCCGGTGAAGTCAATTTTTTTTTCTTTCTTATAATTTAAGGAATCAATGCTACAACCCATCCCCATTCATTTAAGTCAGTTTCGTTAGTATTTATTCTATTTTCAACTCATTTTCTGGATTTTCAATGGACCGAGGACTTACGACGCGAATTAGGGGATTTTATTTTCCCATTACAGGCTCACATGCTGCCCGACGCATTAGGTTTGGATTTCAAAGATCCGTGAATACTTCTATGAATACCAAGGGCTTCAATTGTTCGCTGGACTACCTGAAGATAGTAAAGAATGAACTGAATGCTTATTACACTGCGACGGTTGCCCTCGTAAATTCCTCGGAACCGCCCTGGAATTTTCACTTTTATCACTTAATTTTTCCTTAAATAGTGAGCATGATATCGGCGGTAAATAGAAGGGCATGTGAAACATATTTAAAATGATTTTCTCAAAGTACAACGTATTTTATTGCAGTGAACCCTTATCGTGGACGAAGGGAAGATTTTGAATTCCTACACATAAAACATGATGTAGGGATAACACTATTTTTCTTCCCACCTCCTGTTTTCTTTCGGATCAATGAATGAATTTAAATTTTCATTCGTGGCAGGTATTTGCCCATTATTTGATTATAGGCATTGATAAAACTTTTGAAGTAAGGTATATTCCTTCATCGTTTTTACATACCCAATCCCATACAAATTAAATAGTATTTAATGTCAGTTACAATAGTATTTTTCTATCTTCAGCGTATTTTATTGATTTTTAAACGGACCTCCGAATGGTGACTTACCACGCGAATTTGGGGACGTATATAACGACACGTGAAATTCCAGGTAATGCGTTCTTCTACGCCCCAGCCATTGCTCCCTCAACCCCTTCATATATTTTTGATCTCAACTCTTTCTTGTCACCAAATAAACTCTACTGGCTATCCTCACATTCAGTTACTAACCCTAGCCAGCTTCCCCCTTTTACCCATTAGGTCAAGTGCAATGACCCTGCGTTCCAGTAGTCTGCTCAAAGCGGTCTCTAAGTCTTCTTTGTCTATCTTTCGCACCCGTCTTCACACGGTTGGGCCTCGGTGCCTCATTGAGAGATTAGCGAGGGTCAGCTGTGGAGGAAGGGTTGCTGGGGGCGGAACTCTTTGAAGGGCGCAAGAAGGCATGTCATAAAGGAGACAGGGTGGACGGAAGGACATTCTGTAGTAAGGAGGGAGAATTTGTTCGAAAGACAGTGGGTGGGCTGTGGAGAAAATCTAACGGAGGGAAAACCCAGTGGAAATGATATTATGAATAAAAGAATGTAGGAGTCGGAATATCCCGGTTTGAGACAACGTTTTAGTAATGGGAAGGGGTGTTCTCTACATACAGCAACGCGTGGCAGCTGTATTGGGCCGTCTATTTCGCCAGTTTCAATCCAGCTCTTGATCAGTGAAGGTAAAGTGAAGCGTAGCTCAAGTTTCCTGCAGCAAGTCTTGTGCATTATTTAGTTTTCACCTATCTGCGGCGCTGTGTCGGGAGTTCTCGGAAGCTAAATGAAGAGTGTTCGAGAAATCTGTCCTTCGTCCAGTGACGGCTCCTCATTGTCAGACAATGTAAATGACACTTCTCCATCGGTGTTGTCATCATACCAAGATGACATCACTGGTGCTGTGCATAGCTTTGAAGGTGTGTAAAGTAGTGATTTTGATAGTAAGCAGTGTAATAAGCATTTAGTTCATTCTTTACTATCTTCAGGAGGTCCAGCGAACAATAGGGTAGTTTCCTATTATTTTTTTATTGCCTTGATCGAAAGTTTATAACCTCTGGAGTACGTATTTTAAGCCGTTCGATTTTTAAATGACGTTAAGTATTTTTCCTCATTAATTAAAAAGTGAAAAATATCAATGGCGCGAAAACGCGACGGCAAACTATTGCATGCCGGTTAATCCTACGTGTGACCATTCTAATCCCTGGTGTGACGTCTAATTATTTCCTCTAACTGCCACCAAGTGGTGCTGCGGACGCTTCCAAGTAGACGCTGCACTCCGTTAAAGCTTATTAACTAGTATCGGAGGTGTATTTATTCCGTTAATTTATTATAATTAACTTTTATTTATATAATATTGTTTATGCAGTTGATTCATTTAAAAATAGTTAGTATTCCTTCTACAAGCATACCCCGTAGTTCGCCCATCGCCGCGCGACCTTCACGCCATACTTTGCCGTAGCAGAAGACACCACGAGCAGGATGCCCTGGAGCCTATAATATAACGACTATTAATATTATTTTTAACGAAGGAGACTTTTCCAACTTTGATAGTTTTCACAGGCTATTACTAATACATATTCACGAGAGCTGAGAGGCCCCGAAATACAATGTTAAGTTCAGGAGGCGAATTTTCCTATGCCTCGCAACGTAAACTACCTACCTGTTACGTCAGCAAGAAGGCAGCGCACCCCGCCATTTCAGAGCCTTTTCAAATGGCCTTAAATTAACATTAAATTCTCTAGTAACCTGGGATTTCTCAATACAAACTTTTTGCGTAAATTAAATACATTTATGGCAAGGCACAAATCGCAATTATTGAAGTCTGTTTTCTTTGATGAAGGAAACTACCCTATTGAAGCCCTTGGTATTCATAGAAGTATTCACGGATCTTTGAAATCTAAACCTAATGCGTCGGGCAGCATGTGAGCCTGTAATGGGAAAATAAAATCCCCTAATTCGCGTCGTAAGTCCTCGGTCCATTGAAAATCCAGAAAATGAGTTGAAAATAGAATAAATACTAACGAAACTGACTTAAATGAATGGGGATGGGTTGTAGCATTGATTCCTTAAATTATAAGAAAGAAAAAAAAATTGACTTCACCGGGGCTCGAACCCAGGTCGCCCGGGGCAAAAGACATCGGCCGTGCGCCTTAACGCACGCGGCTACGCCGGTTGTTGTAGTCGCACCCTTACTTAAAGATACTGATTCTGCGCCAAATCTTTACTTGCTAATATCTCTCGAACCCGGGCCTATGGGGAAGAAAGCCGTGACACTTTTTCTACATTTCCTTTATAGTTTCAGAAAATAACATCGGCATTCGGATCCCGAACATCAATCTCGCGATGTCTCCTTGTGAGCAATATAACAGCAATGACATTTTCGATACACTATTACTATACTGTGTTCAACAGCTCAAATTTCATGTAGCATGTAGACAATCAACATACACTGAGCAATATAACAGCAATGACATTTTCGATACACTATTACTATACTGTGTTCAACAGCTCAAATTTCACTCTTAAATTTCAAACACAATGTGGCTTTAATATTAATTGAAAAATAGTATCTTTCAATTCAGTGATAATGCAAAAGCTAGTAAAAATGTCTGAAGATTTTTCAAACGCCTATCACGAACTAAACATAACTTGGACAAAATTATTACAGCTTGATTGATGTCTGTCAAAATACATGACATAGACCATGGTCCAATCCACTAGAATACAAAAGAAAACACATATTGTTCACTTAAGTTCACATAAGAGAACAAAAACAAATAAGGTCATATCTTGTCATCTAAATATTCTAACACTGAATAATAGGCTTTTCCCTGGAGTACCAACTTAACTCTTTCCTTGAAAATATACAAGGAGCTAGCAGACTTCATAGAGTTGGGTTGTTTGTTATATAAAATGGAAGCAGTATGGTGCGGTCCCTGTAAGCCCATTTTCAGTTTATGTGAGATTAAGTGAACATCTATTTTCCTGCGTTAATGTCATACGGGTGTGAGGTAGCATTCACGGGAAACAGGTGAGGGAAGCTTTTTACAAACATTAAGCACTGTAGATTAAATATTGAAGGGAAAGTAAGAATGCCTAGTTTTATAAATAGGGGCCAATGAGCCTGACAGGGAACTTGGCATATGACCTTCACGGCCTGTTTCTGTCATGAAAAGGCTTTTATAGCCTTACTGTCATTCCCCCAAAAGATTATTCACTTGAACACTATGAAAATAAAATTTGCATTTCAGGAAGCTGTGCTCTTAGAGAAAATAAAGACACTGGAGCGAAGGCTGTAACTGAAGGAAAAAACACTGCAGACCACAAGAGCTCAACTTAGACAGGCGCGAAGAAAATTAGCTTCACTTTCCTTCTTACTTCCTGCACAAGTGGAAAATCTTTCGAGTGGTAGGAAGAAACAAAAATGGACAAAGGAGGTGGTCAAGGAGGCTCCGCAGTTAAGATTTGCTGTTGGTTGGAAGGGGTACAAGGTACTAGTTAAAAAAGGATACCCACTTCCATCATACAGCACTCTTTGTCGGAAATTGCAGCAGATAAATATATCTGGTCTAAATATCTGCTGGAGTTTTGACTGATGTACTTCCACTCCTAGAGAGTCAGGGAAATTTATTTTCCTCCTCCTTACAGAAGGATTGCATTTTCATGATTGATGAGATGGCAATTGAGGGTGGGCTTAGCTACGAACAAGTATCAGCATCGTATATAGGTCATGTCACTATTAATGACAAAGATAGGAACATTTTAGGCAGTCAGCTTTGTGTGGCAATGGTACGTGGTGTGAACTCTAACTGGAAGCATGACATAAGGTATCACTTTACCAACACATCAACACAGGCAAATTACTTGTATCATTTTGTTAATGACTGTATCCATGCTGTAGGTGTTGGCTTTCGTGTCATATGTATCTTGAGCGATATGGGCCGCAAAACCAAGGGTTTTGGAAAGTTTGGCGTGCGAGTGGGCAAGTACTCGTTAAGGTACTCTGTCCCACATCCGGTGAGGAGTGACAGTAGACTGTATTTCTTCCCTGATGTCCGTCACCTCCTGAAGAACTTAAGGGGAGCGCTGTTGTCACAGGATATTATTTTGCCAGACCCTGTTGTGAAACAGTTAGGGTTGCCAAGCAATGTTGTTTTTGCTGGGTATCTGAGAAGTCTCCACAACATTCAGAAGCGGAAAGATTTGAAACTTGCACCCAACCTTAATGACAAAACTCTCAATCCAGGTAAGTTTAACAAGATGAAGGTGAACCTGGCACTTCATCTTTTCAGCCATGAAACAGCCATTGCCCTACAAACTCTGGTTAACTTAGGACTTTTACCAAGAAGTGCTGAGGCTACTGTATGGTTTCTAACGCAAGTACAGACATGGTTTTCGTTAATGAATCTCAAGCGAGTTCAGGGGGCAATTACTACCTGGAATAAGCACAATGTCAAGAATTTTTTTACAAAATTCAAAGATTTAATCGAAGGGATTAAGATTGGCACAGGCCACTGGAAGCCAGTGCAAACTGGTAGCATCATGAGTGTTCTCAATGTCATTGAAGTTATGGAACACCTCTTTAGTAGGGGATACAAAGCAATCTTGACATCAAGGTTCAACCAGGATGCTCTTGAGTCTTTTCTCTACCATCAGACGGTATGGCAATATAAATCCCACTGCCATACAAGCACAGAGGGCTCTGAAACTTGTTGTCACTCAATTCACTTCTGATGAGAGTGGTGCTGAGAGTTACATGGCAGATCAAGCACCCTACATGGTAGATTTATTTCTGGCGAAGGCAACACAGGGTAATCTAGTAAACAGCGATGGGTGCTGCACGTAATCAAATGGATTACTTTCTGATAGTGAAGATGATAAGACAAGGTACGATACTGTCAGTATCAATGCTATTAATTATTTACTGGGATCAGCAATTTCAAAGGTACTTAAAAGAAAGTTGGCGTGTGAGCAGTGTAAGAGACTCATTGTCAGTGAGGAAACTTCAGAGGACAAAAACATTTTAATTAACGCTCAGCATCTTAGCACAGCGCGCCCTTTAATCACTGAATCTCCAGCATTAAAATTGCTTATTACAAAGAGTGAGGGGATTTTTTAAAAACCACCTAAAAATGTGCCAGGCACAATTCTCTTAAACCTCATCTAACTTACGTAATAAAAAAGAAGGTTGACTTTCAATCCCTGAATCAATGTATATGCCAGGTTGGGGACCGTGTTTTTGAACAATATTTGACATTAAGGCTTCATATCCATGCGAATGAAAAAAAAGGAAATTAGCATAAAAGAAAGGTATCTTATAATTCAAGGAGCTCATTCTCATTTAGTGTTTCTAGAAATGCCTAGGGCTCTCCCTCTATGAAATCACTGCGGGTGTCTTACTCGTGTCTTGGGACTATTTGCTGAGCCGTTACTCCGCTTGTACCTTTGCCACTACTTTTTTAATTGTGATGTAACCTGTGCTGCCGAATTATATTTATTCATGTGAATAATATTTTTTCAATCACATTTTCAATGCTGCTAATAGCATTGTGCCCCCCCTCCCCCCTCGTTGGACATCAACCCTCGGCGAACTAATTACCCTCCTGACTTAGCCGAAGAACTTGCACGACAGGCGTAGCTAACGACAGGCGTAGCTAACGACAGGCGTAGCTAACGACAGGCGTAGCTAACGACAGGCGTAGCTAACGACAGGCGTAGCTAAAGACAGGCGGAGCCAACGACGCCAATAATGCCTACGATTCTAAAATGCATCGATTCCGGACTTCAGCGTGCCGACTAAGCGTGCCGACTAAGCGTGCCGACTAAGCGTGCCGACTAAGCGTGCCGACTAAGCGTGCCGACTAAGCGTGCCGACTAAGCGTGCCGACTAAGCGTGCCGACTAAGCGTGCCGCCATATCGTGCCGCCATATCGTGCCGCCATATCGTGCCGCCATATCGTGCCGCCATATCGTGCCGCCATATCGTGCCGCCATATCGTGCCGCCATATCGTGCCGCCTTCCGCGCCGCCTCCTCACCCTCGGTGCTGTCACTTATATAACCCCCAGAGCGCGGAAGAAGACCAGAAGTTAGGCCATCGTACAAGCCGTTATTTGGTGTTCCCCCGCCGGATTCAAAAAAGAGTTCCTGATCACCCAATCCTAACCTTCCACCTCGCCCTCTTCACATCATGCCACTTCCCCCCCCCCTCAAATTGCACCTATGGAATCCCACGTTAAGCCCCATTGCACTTTGACCTTGCCGAAAATACCCCCTCCTTTCCCCAGAGAATACCTCCCCTCTCACGCCCTCTGTTCGAGTCGAGACGGCAACGAGATCACTTGGTGGCTAGGTCAGCGGGGACTTGGTGATTCTCGAGTCTCCTTAGCGCCATGGACTGTTAGTGCAAGTTATTAGCTTTTCTCTGAATTGTGAATAGAATTTCAATTTTGTTGGTTTGTACTTTGTCTTTTGTTGTTTTAATACAGTGAGTGATTAGTAAGATTCTCATACTTTTGTTGTTTGTTCTATATTTGACCTCATCTTGCTCACCCGTCTTGGAAAGAATTTATTTCCCCTGGACGAGCGTTTCTCGGGAACTGCTGTTCTTCTTTCGAGAAACGCTGCATTTGGTAGCAGAGCGTGGTTCGGTGTCTTTTCATAGCAAGTGGTGAGTGTTCTCGATGAGGTTTTTCCTTGATTTGTCTGTGCAACTAGACTTTTTTCCCTTCGTACTCTCGAGTGCTTGAATTTGCTTAGTGTTTTTCGGTGAGTTGGGGTTCGTGTTTTCCGGTTTCTGTCCGAATTCTGGTACCATGACTTCTGTAGCGCCATCGCGAGCGAGCGGCGCGCTTCAATTGTCGATGGTTCGACCAGCCGCCGGAAGGGGGCGGAGAGCAGCGCACGACAGGAAGAGAGAGAGGGCAGTGTGTCAAAAATCGCGGACAGTACGGACGCGGACAGTACGGACGCGGACAGTACGGACGCGGCCATTACGCTCCCGCAGCATACGGCGAATCCTTTGCCATCGTGAAATAGCTCTGTTGTTCATTGCATTTATGGAACAATAAATGATCGTTAATTAAATCGTGGTCATATCATTTAGCATCTACCACAACTTCCAATTCAGATGACCCTTATGCGAAAAATTATCGCACTACTGCCGAGGATAGGAAGGCCAGACTAAATGGAGAGCCTGGGGTTTCACTTAATAATACCGGATTTTCGACCGAAAACGAATTCACCCTTGTCCCACCAACCCAAGAATGTGACCTTCAGCAAACTCAAGTTCCACTCCCAACCCAAGTGCAGGTGCATTTGCCTAGGTCCTTCCCCACTGAACCTCTTTCAACTCATTTGGTCGATTTGCCCGATTCCTTGCCAAAAGAATCTCCACCAACCCAAGTTCTTCCTGTAGGTAGGTAGGTAGGTTTAAAAATTGTAGGGTGCGTCGACGGCTAGGTCATTTTGCACCACTACCCATGTAATTGGGATTGTGGGTGCGTCGACGGCAGAGGTCATTTTGCACCACATCCAATTTATAAATGTTGTCACTGCATTAGGCGGCTCAGCTCTAGACTCGTTATTTTTAACTTCAGAATAGTTTTTAACTAGAGAGATATACTGAAATAGAAATAAAAATTATTAAACTGAGTGGAAGATATTTATATCTTTTAAAAACCGGATTACCTGATAAAGTCGGCCAGCGTTATCACCCAGATCGTATTTAAGATTTCCCCTTAGGCCGAAAACATTTCGAGCATCTTGGTAGTTAACACACTCCGCCATGATATGTTTCACTGTCAGAGGCTTATCGCATGACTCACAGTGGGGTGGTATCTTGTTTTCCGTGAATAGGAAAGAATGGGTCACGGCGCAGTGGCCGATCCGCAGGCGGGCAATGACCACTTCTTCCCTCCGATTACCTCGGACCGAAGAAGGCCATGCCCGAGTGTCAGGTTTTATCGCACGCAGCTTGTTTCCTTCCATACTACGCCAAGTTTCACTCCACTGCTTAGTGGCGTTCCGTCGAAGCATGGACTTGACATCTTCCGATAAAACCAAGTCCAAGACTGAATCTGGGTTTTCCAACGCCTCTTTTGCCGCTCTATCCGCTTTTTCGTTACCTGGAATACCTACGTGGCCAGGAATCCAAACAAAAATGATTTGGATTTTTTTTGAGTAAGGGATGAGAGGGCAGAATGGATTTCCTGAATAATAGGGTGGTCCGAGTACATGGCTGATATGGCTTTCAGAGAGCTTAAGGAGTCAGAGCAAATTAAGAATGATCCTTGATTGCCCTTTATATTACATAAAGCCGTTTTTATGGCGAACAGTTCTGCATTAAATACACTGTAGAATGGACTTAGCTTCATCTTAAGGACGCCGTGGTGTATGGATGCCACTGCAGCCCCACACGCAAGATCTGACTTGGACCCATCGGTGTAAACAGGTATGAAGTTGGGATGAGCTTCTAGAAGTCCCTTGAACATCTGCCTGTATTGAATAGGGGTCGTGAATTGTTTGCCCTGTTTTTTAAAGCAGAGGTTTACGTTAGGCAGGGGCATTAGCCAGGGTGGTTGATTACAGTATTTAACCTGATGCACTGTGGGCAGTGACATGCCTACTTCTTCAATAATATCTCTAAAGCGTATCCCGAGTGGACGTGTGGCCCGTTTCCTTCGATTAAAAATATCTATGAACCGAGGTTTAAAAACTATGTCAAAGCATGGGTGCGTTTTCATTGATAAAATCTTTGCTACGTAGTTGCTCATTAAAATTTTTCTTCGCGAGGCCAACGGTAGCTCCCCTGAGTCTGAGTATATACTCGGAACGGGTGATGTCCGAAAGGCACCAATGGCTAGTCGGAGTCCGGTGTTGTGCACGGTAATCAAAGGTTTCAAATATGATTCTCTTCCAGAAGAGTACACAACGGACCCATAGTCCAGTTTTGACCTCACCAGCGAACGGTATAGTAAAAGCATCATGGAGCGGTCTGCGCCCCATGTCGAATGACTTAAAAATTTGAAAATGTTTAAAATCTTTTGGCATGCATTCTTAGTGTGTTGAATGTGGTCTCGCCAGTTTAATTTCTTATCTAAATAAAGTCCGAGGAAACGATGGGATTCCACAAACGATAACACCTTGTTTCCAAGCCTTAAGGTTGGATTTGGAAAGATTCCCCTCACCCTATGGAAGTGCAAACATTTCGTTTTATCTTCAGAAAAACGGAGACCGTTGGCCAGGGACCAGTCCTGCAGGCGGTTTAGGGTCATTAGGGTCACCTGTCTCTCAGCCGTTGACAGTTTCGATGACCTGCAAAAAATCGCCAGGTCGTCAACGAAGAGTGAGGCCGTCACGGGAGGTTGAACGCATTTTGCAATGCTGTTGATTGCGATAGCAAAAAGTGTAACGCTAAGGACCGCACCTTGAGGAACTCCGTTCTCTAGTACGTATGGTTGGGAGAGGGTGTTTCCTATTCGGACTCTAAAGGAACGCTTATTTAAAAAGTTTTTCACGAATATGGGTAGATTGCCCTTAAAACCCCAGTCGTGTAATGACTGTAAGATTGCATGTCTCCACGTTGTGTCGTAGGCTTTTTCAATGTCGAAGAAAACCGCGATTACGTGCTGTCTGAGGAGAAATGCCTCCTGAACGAAGGCCTCTATTCTCACCAGGTGGTCGACTGTAGACCTGCTCCGCCGGAAGCCACACTGGATATTTGATATGAGTTTGCGGCTTTCAAGGCACCACACAAGCCGTTTGTTTACCAGTCTTTCCATTAGTTTTCCTAAACAACTGGTTAGGGATATTGGGCGATAGCTAGAGGGGAGAGATTTGTCCTTTCCCTGCTTGGGGATCGGAACGATTATGGATTCTCGCCAGCTTTCCGGAAATACCTGCTCCGACCACACTTGGTTGAGTGTGGCAAGTAGTTCTGGTAACGAAGAGTGAGGGAGATTTCGCAAGAAAGAATTATGTATTAAGTCACTCCCAGGTGAGGTGTCTTTAGCGCTTTCTATTGCTAGTTTCAGCTCCCACATTGTGAAAGGGTTATTGTAAGAGTCGGTGTTATTAGCATCACAGAAATTAAGACGCCTTCTTTCGGCTCTGCATTTATGGCTTTTAAATGATGGATGGTACCTGTCGCTGGCGCTAATAGCGGCATAGTGTTTGCCGAAGGCTTCCGCAATATCGGTAGGGGATGAAAGAATGTCTTCATTTAATTTTAGCCCTGAGACCGGAGAGAAATTGCGTTTGCCCATTACGGATTTTATTTTATTCCAGACCTGTGTAGAGGGCGTTCGATGGTTTATACTAGAGACGTACTCCGTCCAAGATCTCTTCTTTGCTTCTCTAACGACCTGCCGGGCCTTGGCTCGCAGTCGTCTGAAAGCTGCAAGGTTAGTAGAGGTAGGAAATTTATTAAAGATACGCAGCGCTCTTTTACGCTTGCGGATAACATCGGCGCCATCCTCGTTCCACCATGGAACTGGAGGGCGTCGTGGGGTGCCGGACGTTGATGGTACGCTAGCTTCCGCGGCTTCGATGATAGCTTTCGTAAGACCCTCTACATTACTCCGCCCTGACTTACTGTCAGAGAATTGGAAATGTAACTTACGTTTAAAATCATGCCAGTTGGCTTTCTTTAGATGCCATGTTTTAGGGGCATTAAAACCACACGAATTCCCCATTTTACGAATTAATAGGGGAAAATGGTCGCTACCACAGAGATCGTCATGAACGTTAAGAGTAAAACGAGGAGCAATACTGCTCGAGCATATAAAAAGATCTATCGAGGAGTATTCTCCTGTGAATGAATTAAAACGCGTCTTCTCATCATTATTTAACACGATTAGGTCGAAATCTGATATTACCTTCTCTATAATTCGCCCTCTTTTATTGCATTTTTCAGGGGTAGAACCCCAAAGGGTATTATGAGCATTAAAGTCCCCCATAAGGACGAAGGGTCGCGGCAATTGCCCAAGGAGGTCTTCTAGTGCTCTAACGGTCACGGGTGCCCATTCCGGAAGATATATGTTGCAGAATGTAACCTTTTCCGGGACAGCAGTTGTGACTGCAACTGCTTGCAAAGGAGTCCGCAGGTTCACCTGAGAGGTGTAGAGGGCCTCTCTGATGGCCATGGTGACTCCCCCTTGAGCTCTCTGTCCGCTAAGGTCGTCTTTTCGGAAGAGCGTGTAAATGCGTCTTTTTCTTTAAAATGCGTTTCTTGCAAAAAAATGCAAGAGGGGTTGAAATTATCTATTAAAATCTGAAGCTCTCCTTTGTGTGTGAAATAGCCGTTAATGTTCCATTGTATAGCAAACATTTTAGGGTAAAATAGGTCGCGAGAGTTTCACTTTCGAACTCCTCCGATTTTGCAGAACTTGTTGGAGTTGCTGTTCATCCAGTACATCTTCTTCCATTTCCTCCTCACTTGGAAAGTCAGGAGTGGAGGTCGATTGGGGTGCTATTTCACACTTGCTCGCGTTATTTTTCTTTTGAACCTGGTTGTTTTTGATTTGTGGCTGTATTTTTTTCTGTGGTGCAGCCTTTTTCTCCACCACTGTCAGCTCTTTAGTGTTTGGCTTATGCTGAGATTTTTCCTCGTTCGCATTAGCCGCTGGGGTCTTATTTGAGTAATTTCGGTTGTTGTTGTCATCTTTGCTTCCAGATTTTCCTCCCTTTGACTCTTCCTGGACGACTGTATCCGTTTGTGCTGCGCTGCTGCGCATTTCCGGTTTACAGGTAGACGCGAATGATTTAGAAAAGGTAGGCACCCTGGTCCTATATTTCTTGCGGGCTTCGAGAAAAGGGATCTTCTCCGTCACCTTGATCTCCATAATCTTTTTCTCCTCTTGTAACTTCGGACAGTCTCGGGAGTATACAGGATGCGGGCCGTCACAGTTAACACAATGCGAAGGAAACTTACAAACATCGTCCTCGTGTTTTTTCTTCGCGCATTTTGGGCATGTGGGTTCACCCCTACATCTAGGAGCAGTGTGACCAAATTCCTGGCAATTAAAGCAACGCAAAGGGCTGGGGATGAACGGCCGTACGGAATAAGCATTAAACCCTACTTTAACTTTGTCCGGCAGCTTGTCAAGGGCGAACGTGAGTACTATTGACGGGGTGTTTATGATTTCGTTATTTCTTTTGGTGGTAAGCCTACGACAAGAAATGACACCTTGCGGTGCCATTTCTCTCGTTATCTCATCTACGGTGACATATAATAAATCATAACACGAGATAATTCCATCACAGGTGTTAAGTTTCTTGTGGGTTTCCACAATTACCGGTATGTCATGCAATTTATTCATTGCCAGTAGTTTTTCACTTTGCTGATCATTTGTTGTTTGAATTAACAAGGTTCCATCCCGTAACTTATTTACAGATTCTAAAGGTCCACTGACTGTAGAGGTTATCACCTTATGAATAAGGAAGGGTGACACCCGATTTAGATTCTCACCATCGGTGGTACATCTCATTATCAAATATTTTCTACACGCACTGACATACTCTCCCCCGCCCTTGTCAGGGCGGGATCTTTTGGAAGGAGGAAGGTTATTGTCCACCATACCATCGTAAATTTCATCCCCCGGGCTCCCCACCCACCACGGAGCCACACATTCGGGACGCCGCACCGCAAACCGGTGCGGTCGCCAGGGCTACCCGAGGGGATATAGCACTTCAGGCATGGTTGTCTGCTTCCTGGTTGGTCTCTGGCTACGTGGGTCCTCCAAACCCACGCACCTTCGACGCCCTTCCGCCAGACCCCCATGCTGTCCGTACTCGCCTGCTGAACGCCAATACGAAACAGCTAGCCGATTGATCAGAGGCGGCTACTCCCTGACCTCCCGTTTCAGTGGAGTCCGAGGCCAAAGTGGTGTGTTGCAACCCGGCTTTCAGGGGATCCGACCCCCATCCAGACCAGGAAGCTCAACCACCAGGATCCTCTTTCCCCACCTTACGGGTCTCCACGCACGGCAAACACGCGGGTGAGTCAGTTGGCCAGATGTCGTGGCTGTACTCAGCACAGTAGACTCACATACTGTCCGGAACTGCCCAATTGCACTGTGGGTTTTTTCACGAGGTTGTCTCCTCGGTGGGCTCGGGTCCGTGGGGGCGCTACTCCCCTTAGGAAGAGATCATCCTCTTCCCCCCGTGCGGGGACCACTACCCATTTTATTAGTAAAAAAGGGAATAGTAATAATAATAAAAATTGTCTATTGCAGTTATATCACTTATTAAAAAATTAAATAGAGTGATTAAAAAAAAAAAAAAAGGGGTGAAGCTTATATTTTTCTGAATAGTCCCGTCTCTTTCAGAAACTTGATAACTCGGGTTATAACATTAGGGTTGTCTCCTAGGACGGATTTTAGGTCTCCGATTAGGTTTAGCCGCCTTCGCGCGTCACGGTATTTGTCACACTCCGTCAGGATATGCCGAGTGGTGAGAGGACAGTCGCAGTCATCACACTGAGGTGGTTGTTTCTCTTCCGTGAAGGGGAATGGGTGGGTTAGAGGGCAATGCCCTATCCTCATACGTGTGATGACGACTTCCTCTCTTCGGCTGTTCCTGACGGAAGAGGGCCACACTGACGTACCCGGCTTGATGTCGCGAAGTTTGTTATTTCGTGCAGTGCGCCAACACTCCTTCCACTGCCCAAGGACTACCTGTCTCAGGCAGGATTTTAGGTCCTCGTGAGGTACCAGCGTGGATTTGGACTCCGTCTCGTTCAGAGCCTCTTTGGCCAAAGCGTCTGCCTTTTCATTTCCGGCTATTCCCACATGCCCCGGGACCCAAAGGAAGCAAACGCGTACTCCCTTTCTTCTTCCTGTTAGTTCTTCCTGTTAGTTCTTCCTGTATATCCAGACGCTACTTCAAACGAGGCCGAACCAAGACGAGTTAGGTCGGCTTTACCACTATCCGAAGGGTTGGCCGTTGTTAAGCAAAGGATCGCTGATTTTCCTCCCTTTGATGTTTCCAGTGCCGAAAATTGATATAATCTGATGTTGAATCTGACGAAATTAGTATCTCTCTTGCTAGTCCCTTTATCAACGTTGTTGAGCTTGGTTATTCCTAAGTTACCCTCCTGTTGGCATCGTTTCTGGCTTTCTATGTTGAGGCATAATTTTTCTTGGGCCCAGATAACGAGCAAACTTTGGAATGAAATAGCGATCGAGAATTTGATCGTCTTATTGCTTCCAAGGTCAAAAGATTTCAGTTCCCTCGCGAAACTGCGTGATTTTGTCTGCCATCAGAAACGCTGTGTGTGCATTAGAATTAGACTATTCTAAGAGCCAGATTGTTCATTTAATTTTTCAAGGTTTAAATTCAATCACTATTTCCGCTATCAAGACGCCCACCCCGCCGTCTAGTTTCGAAGAATTAGACGTAGTCATTGGTCGTGCGTCAAAAGCATTAATGGATGCCGCTGATTACGCTAACACCTTTTACGGCGCATCATTTTATGCTCCTTCTGCAGTTCCTAGGCAAGTTGCGTGTTCTTATTGTCACAAAGTTGGGCCAATGTCAGGGAATGTCGTAAAAAGCACTGCAGAGGACGGCCTCCCGCAGTCAGTCTCATGAGTGTTCACAAAACTCTCGATATCAATTTGCCTTTGCTACCTATTGTACTGCAGTCATCATCCTGTAATGCCCTGATTGATACTGGTTGTTCAGTCTCTATTTGCGACGAGAATTTCTTCACTAGCCTTGGTACTTCGGGTGCTAAACTAAAAAGAAAAATTAATTCTGTCGAACTATTGACGGTCGCTGGACAACCTTTTCGAGTTAGTTGTTCTGTGCAACTTAAAATTAAGATTGATAAGTACTCTTGGCTTAATGAATTTTATTAAGCAGACATTCCATTCCCTGTCCTTTTAGGGATTGATTTCATTCGCAAATGTAAACTTATTATTCATCCTAATGGTGTCGCGTTTGAATTGGCGCCATGTCATTTAATTCATTTTTCTTCTGACAGTCGAGCATCGAAAATCCCTCAAGCGTACGCTGAACCCATGTTCGCTGGTGACGGACTCACCGAATCTGTTCTGAATAATTCTCTACTTCCGTGTGATAATTTGGTGAGTCAGTTGAAATTGTTGTTGTCTAATTATCCCGATGTTGTAACCCAAAATGTAGGAGTGACATCGTTGATGACTTATGAAATTGAATTAATCGATGACAGTGCCGTGAGAAGTCATCCTTTTCAAATCTCACCGCCAAAAACCCTGTTGATGAAACAACTCCAGTCGTTATTAGATAAGGGAATTATTGAAGCTTCGAATTCAAAATGGTTCCTAAAGGTTAGTTGTTGATTATCGTAAGCTTAACAGACAAATTAAGAAAGATGGTTATCCGACCCCTTCTGTCGAACATGCGTTTCAGGATCTGTCTGATGCCAAGTATTTCACTATTCTAGATCTTAATTCTGCTTTTCATCAATTCCCTGTCTGAAAACTCAAAAACAATACACAACGTTTGTGTCGTCGTTCGGAATGTTCCAATATACTAAACTGCCCTTTTGTATCGCTAATTCCAGTCAGGTATTTACTCGTTTGATGAACGAGGTTTTGGGTGATTTGCTCTATTGTTGTGTGTACCCTTATATTGACGATATATGTATTTATTCTAAGAATTCCAGGGATCACGTAACTCATGTCAGAGAGGTTCTTAATAGGCTTCGCTCCGCCGGTCTGACTATTTCTGAAGAAAAGATTAAGCTGGGCTGCACTTCAATCGCCTTTTTAGGCCATCTAATTTCCAATGGAACCCTTTGTGTCGATCCTGATCGAATAAAGCCCATCGAATCCTTTCCTGTTCCGAAGAATACGAGAGAAGTGGCCAGATTCCTGGGCATGTGTGGTTTTTTTTCCAAGTTCATACCAATGTATTCTGAAATTTCTATTCCTTTAAATCACCTAAAACGTAAGAATGTTGCTTTTCGCTGGTCAACGGTTGAGAACGAGGCTTTTGTTGAGCTCAAGAAAGCATTGATGAATCCACCTGTGCTAACTTTTCCTCGTTTTGACGAGGAATTCCACTTGTTTGTGGACGCCGATTGGCGTTAGCCGCCGTGTTAAACCAGAAAGTAGATGGTGATTTTGCCCCTGTGGCGTACGCTAGTAAAACCTTGTTGCCACATGAACGAAAATTGTCCGCATACGAACTTGAGTGTATGGCAATTTGTTGGGGCATAGAAAAATTTAATGTATACCTCCAAGTAAAACCAATCCATGTATATACTTATAATGGGGCCCTTGGCTGTTCTCTCACCCTAAGCAGTTAGGGAAATTAGGCAGAATGGTTTTAAAACTGTCTTCCTATAAATTTACTATCCACCATGTTCGTGGGTGCAGCAATAGCGTAGCAGATTGCCTTTCAAGAAATCCGCTGAATCCATTTCATTCCTAAGCAGACGGATAGTGCGGGTGTTGAGCCATGTCCACCCATTTCTTGTGTTTTACATAATATTCCTTTATCATTTGTAGATATTCGTGACCACCAACGGTCAGACCCTACCTTAAGGGAGACTTTTGAGAAATTGGAGGATTCTTCCTCTTATCCAAATTACTTTCTCAAAGACAATTTGTTATGTTTTGGGAATGCTAATGCCCGTAAGGGAAAGATTGTCTTGCCGGTAGTACTGCGGCCGATGATATTCCAATATTATCACTGTTTAAGTGTGTCTGCTCATTTGGATATGGCAAAAACCTATTAAAAGGTGCAAAGGGAATTTTGGTGGAGCGATATGAAAAAACATTTTTGATATGGTTCGAAAATGTCATTTGTGTCAGACATGTAAACCCAGGAATACTGCTCCACAGGTATGATGTCTTCTAATCTTCCTGCTCATGTGTGGGAAAGGCTTTATATCGATTTTGTTGGACCTTATCCTTCCACGAGAAATATTCACAAATATGTGCTATCGATTATTGATGTTTCTCTAAATTTTGTATCCTGGAACCTGTTCGTAATACCACTTCCAGTGCTGTTGTTAGCGTTCTCACTCAGAGTTTTTTTCTAAATTTGGTTACCCTAAATTTCTTGTCTCCGACAATGCAGCTGTGTTCAAGTCACATCTGTTTACGAAATGTGTTTGCAACTTGGAATTAAACAGGTTCTCACAGCCCCATACCAACCAAATTCTAACCAAGTTGAGAGGCTACATAGAAATTTGAAAGCTGCAAATTTGAAAGAGTATTTTCCCTGAGCACCACTGCCGTTTTAGTTTGTTTGATCGGGATTTTCGTTGCAGAACCCGGGCTCCTTTTCTTTTGGCGCTTACAGCACTTCTACCAGGTACGTTTACTTTTTCTTCCTTGTATATTTTTTGGTTTCCTTAGCAGTATGGGTATCTTGCGTCTGTGTGGCGATGGTACGCTTAGAAATAGGTTTAGCTGCCGTGGCCGCAAAGGAACGAGAGAAAATAGGGGGAGCACTAGCCTGGTACTTCCTTCTTGCTTCCAAATAAGGTATTTTTTCCAAAATTTTTATTTCCATTATTACTCGTTTTTCTACCCGTTTTGGACATTTCCGTGAAAACACAGGATGGTCACTACTACAGTTCACGCAGATTGGGTCTGAGGTACAGGCACTTCCAAAAAAAGTTAACACTTCAGAGCCGAAATTTTTCTAAGTCCCGAGTTGACGGTGATTTGACAACGCTGCGTCACGGCTTCCCTCTGGCGGAGCCTCGAGAAGTTCTGACCGAAAAAAACCCCTTTCCCTCCTTCCCCTCCTTTACCCTTTTAACAGATGGACAAAGGGATTACTGAACGATCGGTCTTCTCATATCCTAAAGAAGGGGGCTATGGTGGGCACTCTATGGTCATTTTTTCCTACTCGCGCTGAACGACATTATAAGTCCCGAACATCTCTACGCTCGCCACCGTCGCATAGTGGATGGAAATCGGAAAAAGCTGGACAAATTCAAAAATAGCTTTCTTTGATATATAATTTAAGAAATGAGTTTTTATAGTTTAAAAACTATAAAAAATCGAGAGCATTAGCAAGGAAATCATGTCGGACAGCGTTATCACATTTCAAGAGCAATATGTTAGGAGAATATTTAGATAGCAATCCTAAAGCGTTTTGGTCATATGTGAGAGAGCTTCGGGCAAATAGGTCCACAGTGCACACACTTAAAAACGATAAAGGAATTAGTCACCAGCAGTGTAGAAAAAGCCAATTCTTTAAACACCTTCTTCCAAAGCGTTAGATTAGACATTAAACCAGATTTTTAGGGAAACGGCTGCGTGGTCAATAACAGATTTGTATTGGTATTATACAAACAATAATCTCATGGGCATTATTATTATTATTCAAATTAGGACTCCTAAACTATAAGTGCTAAGGTTAACTCGTGGAATGCCACCACAATTGGGAACGTTATTTACTTCATCCTGAAAATCGAGCATTTGACTGCGCCAATACGGCGAAAACGTTAAAATGTTCTTATCAGCCTGCTCCTAGAATCTGTTCAAAATATCTTTGCGACCGAACCTTCGACAACATTCGGAGCTCTTCGAACAAACTCGTTACGAAGGGGAGAACTGGTAGGCAGGGGGTGGGGGGACTTCAGCCGACGTTGCCAATAATCTCGGAATTCAGTGGTGAAAGGAGTTAGTCGTTTACCCACTCGTCTAGCAAGATCAACTGTGTTTACTTCCACGTGGGCTCGAAGGCCAAAAAACGATTTATGTATAAAAAGATACATAACTACCACCGTAGATATTGCTAAGTTATAACAGAATTTTAGAAGCTCTCCAACCGGTGAAAACTGTTACATAAACTCAAAAGATATTAACCGAAGGGGAATTAGTTTCTTAGAAATTATTTTGCGGTTTTTCCTTGGGGAATAATTTTATTTTCAACGTAATAATAAATTGTGATAGAGTACAATCAGAGCTTGTTCAAGTTGAATCCAAAGGACGAGCCAAGTCCTCCATATCATCATCGGCATTGTCATCTTCATCATCGGCATTGTCATCTTCATCATCGTCATCAGTATCGCATTCCAATGTATTTATAACGATTGGTTCGATGATTTCATCTCGTGCTATCTCCTTTGCGAAGTCAAGATCTTGCAATTTTTCAGCATGACGAACACATGCTGCCCACGCCTCCACTGTGATTCTGTCAATTGCCTGAAAAAGATTATTTGATTGAGTGTACATCCTCAAAAAGAGACCTCAAAATTCCTTCACTTATGCAATTTACAATCTGCCTTACCTCATGGGTGATGGCTTCCAGGTCAATCATTTTAAAGGTATTATTCCTCTCTGCTACATGCCTCTTAACCTGGGACCAGACCAGTTCAATGGGATTATATTGGCAATGGTATGGCGGTAGTCGTACAACAGTATGCCCTTCTTCAGCAGCCATTCTATCCAGAGCATACTCCTTTCTGACTTGAGCCAACTTCACCAATGCCAATAATTCCGCCCGGGTTTGATCGCTTGTAAAGGGAATCTCCTTTCCACTGAGCCAGCTTTGAATATCCTGCTTTTTGGTGGATGTGGTTGGTGCTTTGTTCAAAACCACGGAATGGTAGCTGGTGTTGTCCATAACGATGACGGCGTTTTGAATCTCCATTGCCCTCAAGGTGCACAGGAAATTCTCAAACCTGAAAATTTATAAAAATTAAGTATTAAAATAAGCCATAATTAATATTTATAGACCCAAAATGACATATTAGAATATGTAAATAGTAACGATATTATAAAACAGAAATTACCATTTTGTGAACACTTCAGCATTCATATCAGAGTGGTAATCCGTTCCTTTCTTTCCTTTTGAACGGAATACTAGTTTGCACTCTTTTATGAAGCCAGTTTGTGCTGAACCCACATGGCATACTATAAGACGGGATCCTCTTCCAACTGGAACTTTTTTCCCACCCTCTTCATTTGGCCCAACCCAAGCAGCACCGAGCGAGTAATTTTGATTAACCCATGTTTCATCAAGGTAAAATATCGTCCTTGCCTGGCTGCGAAGATTTTTCATTTTCCTAAGGAATGCTATTCGTGCAGCCACAATATCACTCCTTTCCAGTAAAAATTTCCGCCCGTCCACCGTCCTCTTGTAGCGAAAGCCAATTTCTTTCACAACACTCCAGAGCGATGTTCTACTGCCTTCGTACTCTCCGCTGTCTTGCATTGTTTTCAAAATACCATTGATTTGTGGAAATTTTCCTTCATCGTAAAATCCTAAGATTTTTCTTCTTAACACATCCTTTTGAAAATCGTCAAACTCAGTGACAGTTTTGGACCGCGGCTTCCTCTCCTTATACGGAGATTTGAATGCAGGTGAGCCAATTTTAGTGGTGGAATCCTTGGCTGTTAAAATAATGAATTAAAAATGCATGAGAAATGAGCAGAATCGACGTGCAGTAAATAAAATTCAAGTAAGGTATAACCGTTATTCTTATTTTTTTTAATCCAATCAAATTTGCTAAATAACGCATGTGCCCTCGAAAATGGTGGTAATTAAACAATTTTACTTACCTTCTCGAACAATTGCTTGGATTTTTCTTTTGCTTAAGCCACACGCCTCTGCAGCCCTCTCCTGCACCTTGTCAGGAGAAATCAAAGGTCTTCCTAACTCCTTTTCTCTCTGGAAATAATTCACTACATTGTGAACAATCAGCTTTGCTTGACTACGAAGCAGAAGATTCAATTTCTTATCCTCCATTGCAAAGCAGCGAGTTACTCAAATAGATCTCTTGAAAACTGTTATAAATATCCGACCACGTAACGCTAAAAGTCCTTGGCTGGGCTGCTAACAAACAGCGAAGAACAGTTTGCTCAGTAAACACCGCAAAACGGATTCCGGATATTTAGGATACACAACTGGCAACACAGGGCTCAAGGAGTAGAAGTTCACTGCACGGTAGTCAGAAAGCAACTGAGGTTTCGGCTGTTTAAGCCACTCCCTCTTCACTCCTATTGGCTGAAGTGAAGAAGCGTCATACAGAACTTTCTCTTTTCCTTCCCCCACAGTCGCAAAGATATTTTGAACAGATTCTAGTCCTAAAATTAGGGATCGCATATTTTCAAAGCTTCTGACTACATCGATGTGAGAATTAAATATGCCTATGAACTCACTCTGAAATCGCACGAACATGAAACAACACCAATTAACCAAGACATTAATTATTTAAGGGACACATACAAATTGGAGGGTGATAACAACAAATGATGATATGTGATTTCCTCTTCAAAGTAAAAAGTCGATTTTTAATGTTATGCAAATGCGTGACGACGGTTTTTTCTGTGACGATGGTGGCTAGCATAGAGATATGCTCAGAATTTCAGACGTCGTCACGCAGGTCGAGTCGAAGAAAACGACAATCTCGGGACACAGGACCGACCCACATTAGTCGGAAATCGAAAAAAGCTGGACAAAAACCTAAAATAACTTTTTTTTGAGATATACACTTAGATATATACTTTTTGAGATATATACGGACACTGTTCTCAGACAAAACTTTTACACAAAGTAGAGAATATCTAACGTTTTAGGGAGACACTTTTCACAGATTCTTAGAAAAGTTTGCTACTTAGGGAATAATGCATCACCTGTCATGATTATCATCCGTTAGTGCGGCACAAGGGCTCAACATCACGAAATTTTAAAAAAATCTTGTAATAACATTTATCCGAATATCTTACAAGTTGATGATGACGTTTTGGGAGGAATTTGATCAAATAAAAATAGCATAATCTGTTAACACTATACTTTGCTTTTAATTGCCTGAGCTGCAAATATTTTTTTAATCGTTTACTTGCTATTCCATTACTTATGATGGCGGACACTGTTCTCAGACAAAACTTTGCATAAAGTAGAGAATATCTACCGTTTTAGGGAGACACTTGTTAAGTCACTTATATCTGAGAATTCGCTGAAAACTCATATACACGAAAGTGAAGAGGAATTAAAAGTAAGTTTGCGACACCGAAAAATACATATGATTTTCCGAAGGCGCGTTTGGGGTTTGGCTCCACGCGTCGGGGGCTGGAATTGACGTGACTCGTTCTCATTGCTTGAGTGACATGGACCCTAAGGCTTCCAATTCGTTGTTTTTAGCTTTACCCATTGTCAGTAACCTCCATCACTCTTATTTGATGAAATCGCGAGCATATTGAGCCGTGCGACGGGATAAGATTACGCGGAATCGAGTTATTTTTCTTTGCGTACGCTCCGGGAACATATTTCTTATTCACGCCCTTCAGCCCTAGAAAACAGTGGAGTCTTTCTAGGGCCCATGTGAACTAGATATACTCTAGTTTTTCTAAGTAATGGAATAGCAATTAAATGATTAAAAAAATATTTGTAGCTCAGGCAATTAAAAGCAATAAAGGCATAGCAGTGTTAATAGGCAAATGATGCAGGTGTTTATTTGGAAATTTGGTTATGTTTGAGCCCGTATATCTAACTAACAGACGATCATGTCAAGTGATGCATTATTCCTTTAATTAGCAATCTTTTCTGAGCATTTATGTGAAGTTTCAAGTCTATATCTCAAAGCAAGCTATTTTGGAAATTAGTCCAGTTTTTTTCGCGACGGTGGCGAGCGTAGAGATATGTTCAGGACTTATAATGTCGTTCAGCGCGAGTCGGAAGAAACAACCATGGAGTGCCCACAATAGCCCCCTTCTTTAGGGCATAACAAGACCGACCGTGCAGTAATCCCTTATGCTAAACAGAGAAAGGTGAGGACGGGGGAGGAGGGAAGGGGGTTTGTTTTCGGTTAGAACTTCGCGAGGCTCCGCCAGAGGGAAGCCGTGACGCAGCGTTGTCAAATCACCGTCAACTCGAGACTTGGAAAAATTTCGGCTCTGAAGTGTTAACTTTTTTTTGGAAGTGCCTGTACATTCTTCCTCCTCATGTGTATCTTTACCGCAGCAAGGACAGGTGGCCTTGCCCTCACGAGTTGCCATACGGCCGAAACTTTGGCGTTCAACGAAGAGGATTAGGGACGAATGGCCTAACTGGTACGGACTCATAACCAATAAAAACTTTCTTGGGAAGCTCATTTGATGCGAAAGTAAGAATCACTGATGTGTCTATCGTCTTTCCATTTCACTTTTATTTTAGGCGTCGAAAGTCAGTTACGCCTTGTGGTGCCATTTCTTGGATGATTTCCTGAACATCGACATGAAGGAGGTCGAAGTGGCTTATTACGCCTTGACAACTATTTAAAGTGCGGTGTACATCAAGTAGTAGTAGTAGTATTAATGTTTATTGTGTTAGTCGACGTCTGAGGTCATTTTGCACCACCCACAGTCTAATTTGTAGTTTCTAAGTTTAATGTCAGTAGGAGTGTAATGCTGATATTATTATATTTGCATAAATTAAAAGACTAAATATGTACAAAGACAGTGGTAACTTAGATTTTATTATAAAGGCCAGTTGCTTTCATAAAAGATGTGACTCGGGATAGGCATTCGGAGTCATTACCTAGGATTTGCTCTAGGCCTCCTCTGATGCCTAGTTGCTCGCGTGCATCCCGATGCTTGTCGCACTCTACCAGGACGTGTCGAATGCTAAGAGGACAGTCGCAGTCATCACACCGAGGTGGGTTCTTACCTACTGTGAAGAGGTAAGAGTGGGTTAAGGCGCAATGCCCAATTCTCAGCCGGGTGATGACTACTTCCTCTCTGCGACTGTTCCTGACGGAAGTGGGCCACACTGACGTTACCGGTTTTATGCGACGCAGCTCATTGTCGGTCACATCTGCCCAGCATTTGTTCCTCTGCTCTAGGGCTACTCTCCGGAGGAGAGCCTGCAGGTCTTGATAAGGTACCAGAGTCGTCGTCTGTTCACGCATTCGAAGAGCTTCTTTCGCAGCTGCGTCTGCTCTCTCGTTCCCCGCTATTCCCATATGTCCAGGCAGCCAGATAAAGATAACTTTGATTCCCTTCTTGTAGAGGGATAGAAGGGTACTGTATATGTTCTGGACAATGGATCATGGGAGAGAATAGAGAAATAGATTGCAATGCGCTCATGGAGTCTGTGCAGATGGCAAAGGACTTGGCAGCCTCCCCAATCCCATCAAGAGCCATCTTAATGGCCAGCAGCTCGGCAGTGTATATGCTACAAAGCGAGCTGAGCCGAGCCCGAATGACACCATGATGGGACGAGGTAACCGCGCATGAACAACCTACATCCGACTTCGATCCATCCGTGAATTAGGGGATGAAGCCGGGGTGGCGGAATAAATTCATCGTATAGACACTGGTACTCCTGAGCAGTAGTATAGGCTTTGTGTCGTGAGGCAAGTTTCATATAGATTTTAGGGGGCGGAATTATCCAAGGTGGGTTACTGGAGTACCTAACAGAATAAACGTCTGGGAGCACAAGTCCACTGTCCCGAATAAAAATTTTAAACCAACGCTGAGCGGCTTGGTGGCTCTTGTCCATCTGTTAAAAAGTTCTAAAAATCTAGGGTTAAAAATTACATTAAAACAAGGGTGGCCCTTCGAAGATAAAACCTTGGCCACATATGAGCGGTACGACAACGGCGGCTCCCCGGCCTCAGCGTAGATGCTGAGGACCGGACTGGTCCTGAAGGCGCCAGTGGATATCCGGAGCTCTGCGTTATGTACTGTTGTCAGAGGCTTCACGTACGAATCCCGGGCGGACGCATAAACGAATGACCCGTAGTCCAGTTTAGATCGCACGAGTGCGCGGTACAAATTAAGCATGGACTTTCGATCAGCACCCCAAGATGAGTGGCTTAAATATTTTAAAATGTTTAGAGTCTGGAGACTTTTTTGCCTTAAAAGGCGAATATGCTCCCGCCAGTTTAGTCGGTAGTCCAGGGTCATACCGAGGAACCTGACCGACTCGACATATGGGAGGATTCTGCCATCAAGTGACAGCGCTGGCGGAACGTACTCTCCCCTCACCCGGTAAAAATGAATACATTTACACTCCTCTACTGAAAACTTAACCCGTTCCTCAAAGACCAATCCTCCAGTCTATTTAGAGCTAGCTGGATAACTCTGGTAGCGCTGGTAAGTTTCGCTGACCTGCAAAATATTGCAAGGTCGTCCACGAACAGCGATCCCAGAAGAGGAGGTTTGATACATCTTGCGATATCGTTTATGGCGATAGCAAAAAGTGTAACGCTTAAGACCGATCCTTGAGGCACTCCATTTTCCTGTGTGTGAAATTCTGATACGTGTTTGCCTATCTTTACTCTAAAAACACGATTTGTTAAGTAGTTCTTGATAAATACCGACAAGTTCCCCCTTAGTCCCCACTCATGCAACGTCATTAAAATCTTTAGCTGCCAGACCCGATCGTATGCCTTCTCCATGTCGAAGAAGATAACCCACGACGTGTTGGCGTAGAAGAAAGGCCTCCTGGATGAAGTTATCAACTCTGACCAGGTGGTCGACAGTCGAGCGACCACGTCTGAAACCGCATTGGATGGTGGAGAGAAGGTTTCGACGCTCCAACCACCAAACGAGACGCTTATTCACCATTCTCTCCATTATTTTACACAGGCAGCTGGTGAGGGAGATGGGTCTGTAATTTTTCGGGTCAGCTCTGTCTTTACCCTGTTTTGGAATAGGAACTACGAGAGACTCCCGCCAGGAAGATGGAAAGCTACCCTCACTCCACAGCTTGTTGAGGGAGTGAAGGACGTCCAACAATGCTCTCTCCGGAATATTCCGGAGAAAAGCATTATGGATTTCGTCCATTCCTGCGGCCATGTCACGCGAGTCTGCAATAGCAGAACGTAGATCCAAAGAGTGAACGGGATATTGTAGTCTGCCACCGTCTGTTTTTTTCGGAGAAGATAGGCGGATGAGATTCGGCTCGTCTCTTAATAGAAAGGAAGTGATCGGCGTATGTGTCGTCGCTGCATGTGCTGGCCAATAGCTCGCCGAAAACTTCGCCAATATCGGCTTGAGACGTCAACATCGCCGTCAATATTTAGGAACGAGACGCCGGGCTGATGGTGAATTCCCGAGATACGTTTCACCTTGTTCCACACCTGTGCAAAGGGAATTGATGCCAGATACGTACTCCATCCAGGAGACCTTTTTAGCTTCCTTCACTACCTTTCGAGCTTTCGCTCGAAGGCGCCTAAATGCGGCCAGATTCAACGCTGTGGGGAATTAGTTGAATATTCGTAATGCCTTCTTGCGTTGGCGAATAGCGTTAGCACAGTCTTCATTCCACCATGGCACTGCAGGTCTGGAGGTGCTAAGCACTGATCGCGGTACACTGCCATTGGCGGACTCGAGAATACTTCTGGTCAGTTTTGCAATGTTAAAAATCCCGTCGCGGCTTTCGTCAAAGGTAAAATTAAAAGTCTTCTTAAAATCTGGCCAATTGGCTCTCCGAATAATCCAGGTTCCCGGGCGGATAAAATCTATGCTAAAATTCTCCTCCCTACTAATTAAAAGGGGGAAAGTGGTCGCTCCCACATAAATTATCGTGTACGGACAAGTGAAATTTACTAAGCAAGGTTCTCGATGTAAAGCCTATGTCTATTGTGGAGAATTGACCGCTAAAGGAGTTAAAACGTGTGTTCCCCGTTATTCATTAAAATTAGGTTAAAATCCGTGATAAAATTAGATAGGATACGACCCCTTCGGTCGCTCTGTGCCCCAGAGCTACCCCATAGGGTATCGTGGGCATTAAAATCACCTACTAAAAAGAAAGGTCCCGGTAGTTGACGGACAAGGGCTTCCAGATTAAAACGAGTCACCGGTCCCCCTCAGGCAAGTAGACGTTGCATAACGTCAATGCCTCTGGGGCATGCACAGTCACTGCGACCGCCTGAAAAGGCGTGTTCAGCTGCACTCGGGAGATGTAAAGGGCCTCCCGAGTGGCAACTGCCACTCCACCCTGGGCACGTTGGCCACTGGTGTCGTCCAGTCTAAAAACATTAAAACCTTTTAAAATGCTCTTGTCCGTTGTTTTAAAATGAGTTTCCTGCAGGCATATGCAAGACGGGTTAAAATCACGAATTAAAACGGTCAGCTCCTTACGCCGATAAAAACCATAAATATATTTTAAAATAAATAAATACGCTCGAATATATAAAAAGGAGGTTCAGCGCCGAATACGGTGCTTTTTCCCCTTTTGTTTCGCAGGGAGGACTTCAATCTCGGAGGGACTGTCGTCCTTAGGGCTGGGCGGTGCAGGAAATGCTGAACCGGTTCTCGGTTCTGAAAAAAACCGTTTGCGACGGCGGTGCACCGGTTCAATAGATCGAACCGGTGTTTTCTACTGAACCGGTTTTTTCTTCTGAACCGGTGTTTTCTACTGAACCGGTGTTTTCTACTGAACCGGTGTTTTCTACTGAACCGGTGTTTTCTACTGAACCGGTGTTTTCTACTGAACCGGTGTTTTCTACTGAACCGGTTTTCTACTGAACCGGTGTTTCCTACTGAACCGGTGTTTCCTACTGAACCGTTGTTTTCTACTGAACCGGTGTTTTATACTGAACCGGTGTTTTATTCTGAACCGGTGTTTTCTAATGAACCGGTGTTTTCTACTGAACTGTAGTTTTTCTAGTGAACCAAGTTTTTTCTCATCCAAAATATTTTTTGGTCCATTTTTTATGTATTATACAGTGTTTTGAAGATTTGTTTTTTTTCTTAAAGAAGATACTTCTTAATAACGCAGGTATGCTTTCCTAAACTGAACAGTAAAATGTGGGAATGTTTGCGAGAGCCAATGGCTTTTGTAGAAGGCCTGGGCGTACACATAAATTGGTTTTCTGAAGTGTTAAAAAATGCACCCATATTTGTTGATCTGCCGAATTCGAACCTGCCGCGTAAACGGCGATGAAATTCACATTATTTTTTAATGCAGACATTGCAAAATTTCCTCGGATATTTATTTATTTAGCACGACGCGTTTCGTTGGCAAAACAGCATTAGCAATTGCCTTGGTCAGTCTCAATGATATTGCTATTGTAGCAACAAAACGCGTCGTGCTGAATTAATAACTTATCCTTGGTGAATGAAAAGCTCCCTAGAAGCAGAGCGACTGGTGTCTACGTACGGACGAAATCTTTCCACTTAATCTGATCTGATTTAAGTGCTTCCAGAGAGCTGAGATGTGTGGAGAGGCTGATTCCTTTCGTCTGTGATTCATAGTTATCTGCCTTTCTTAGTCGACATTTCCTTTCTCTTTCACAATGGCAACGATTACGAGTCGAGGGTCTTACTCTGACGCCTTGTGTTTTCTTTGGTGGCTTTATTCTTTTCCGCATCGGGATCGTCTCTTCACTGATTCCCTCTTAAATTGGCCATGACTTCTAGCTCACGTGATTTGTCCGACAAGCAAGTGCAAGGCGCTCTGGTAGAGAGGAGTGAAGTCAGTTCAGATACAATTTCCAAGGATTTAATTGGGTACCCTCTGTTTTCCTGCTCCTAGCAGGAAGAGGAAAAATTTCTCAGTTAATTTTTAATGCAAGAAAATAATTGGGAAGATATCGATAATGCTTATCATCCTTTGGCTTTCACGTGTGATTTAGTTGGTAAATAAATAGTGCCAGTTCAGTGTTCTGAAATATTTCGAGTTAATTTTCCGTGACGGTTTTACTACAATTGAGGTTGCTGAAACAAAGTGATCGGAACAGTGGGTATTGGAAAAGCTCAAAGGACAACCCTCGATTACCGAAATTGAATGCAAGAGATTTACAAGCCAACAAGAAAACCCAAAACTGGAGGTCGCAAGAGCCATCGATCCGCTAAGGCGTTTGCGTCAAAGTCTGCACTAAGTCTTCAATGCCTTCCCCATTAAAGCACCCTGAGCAATTAAAATAACTTCGATTAAAGTTACCCCGAAGGCATGGAATTGAGTGGACGCATATACTGCGTCGCATACTCTTGAGGAGTTAAAACGTAGGCATTCTTTTCTAAACTGAACAGTAGTAGAGCATGCTTGGGGAGCCAATGGTTTTTAGGTGAGGCCTGGGCTTCTTCACATTTTTAAAGTTCCAAACTATGCTCCTACATGTCTGGTTTTTGTTTCGGTAAACATCCCAGTGACTTCTTCAAAGAAATAAAATGCTGTTCTATTAATGCCACATGGAGCTGTATTTTAACAATTACTGGAAGGGTGTGCTGAAGGTTGAGAACAAATTGATAGCCAAAATTCACATTTTAACACAAGTGCAGAGGCTGAATTACAATTTTCAATCATTACTAATTTAAATCTAGAAATTGGCTGGCACATGGCGCTGGTTCATGGAAATGAAAAAGAGTTCTTCGGCGTGTTCGCCTAGTAAATATGTTCGCAATTTATTTATAACATGTCCTCCCAAAATGAAAATTCTTACGGATTCTGCTGATGTTGCTGGTATAGCAAGATATTTCCTGGCCAGCCCTGCAAGCAAGGGAAAGGTTGCCTCATGAAGCCTCCACCAACTGAGAATGTCTTCATTACGTTATTGTACATTAATAATCAACGTCAATATGTTCAAATTTTGTTTAAATTTGCCTCTTCTTACGTACGTGTGGCAGGGGTAGATAGGAACTTGAAACAATGCTCCTTCCTCCACAAAGTCTCCCCAAATCAACAGCAATGGTTTAATAAAAAATGCTACTGCACTAACTTGAATGATTATGAACTGTTTGGTTGTTCACCCGAACGAACTTATGCGTTCTAATCGTCGACAAAACAAAATAACATAAATACGGAAAATCCCGTATAGTTACTTATGTGACATTGCTTTAGATGTGCGAGTGTTCAATCTGCACTTTAGTGGCCGATTATTTGTGAGACGATAGGCAGACAAATTATAACATAGAGGGGATAGGAAAGTTCACAGGCGTGGACGCAAGCCAACCCGGCTACGAGCAGAGACGGGGAGGGAGGCAGTGGCGTGAAAGCCGAGCAGCAACGATCATCGGTGTTTCAGAACCGCTTCCCCAGGGCACCGGTTTAGAACCGCTTCCCCGGTGCGACGGTTCAGAACCGCTTCCCCGGTGCGACGGTTCAGAACCGCTTCCCCGGTGCGACGGTTCAGAACCTCCCCGGTGCGACGGTTCAGAACCGTTTCCCCGGTGCACCGGTTCAGAACCGATTCTCCGGTGCACCGGTTTTTTTACTAAATCTGAACCGGCCTGCCGGTTCTGCAAAAAACCGAACCGCTGAACCGGTGCACCGGAGAACCGCCCAGCCCTAGTCGTCCTCCTCCATTGACTCCAACGGGGGGGACTAGTGTCCGTTTCAAATATCTTTGCGACTGAGAGGCAGGCCTTAAATTTTTGGGGGTGAGCGAAGTGAAAGTCACTCGTCACGTGACTTTCTCTGAGCAAACTAGGATGCAGTAGGCGTGGCCTAGCTTCTCGAAAATTCAGTCGCTCTCAGACCTCCGTAGTGTGAACTTCGTGAATCTGCTTGCTGTGTTGCCAAACCTCCGCTGCCTTTGATCGGTGCTTCGTGCTGTTCTTTCCTAGCTCCCTTTACCAATTTTCCAATTAACCCTTTAATCCTTTATCTTACCCACTTTTTCCTTTGCACCATAACCCATATTCCTTTCCTGTTATTCCCCGTATTCCTGTTATTCCCCGTATTCCTATTATTCCCCTTTCCCATTAATACCCATTACGGAAAAAAATCATCATTGGTTTTATTCCCAATTCGCGGGAGTAATTATTTGCTATTTGGTGTTTTTGACGGCATCATGGATCAGAATATCATCCAATCATCCAGGTGCTTTCATTCCACTACCTGTCTGTTTTGAAGGAATTTGCATTCCATTATTTGTCTCATGGTATCCTTTATGTTCTCTGCACTCCACCTGTGAATCGACCAAGTCATTAGGTCCACTTTTTCCATAATGACCCGTTACCATACCATGTTGCTACCATACCCTGGCCTTTCCCATTGTGCGTCCCGCGGATTTCACGGCTCAAGTAGTTTGGGACAACGACATTGGCAAAGTTGATCTCGTGCCTCTCCTCTCGAAGGCCGTTCCCCACCCCCCGGCAGCGGAGACTTTCGAACGACTCCGGTCCCTCCCAAAACGCACCCGCCCCCACAAATTTAAGGCCTGCCTCTCAGTCGCAAAGATATTTGAAACGGATTATAGCTTGGCTAGTCCGGAGGGGTCAGGGGATGGGGTTTTTTCCCGCTGTTTCAGCGCTACCCCGGTAGCTGTGTTTTTTTCTTCTTTTTAGGAGAACCAGTGGTGGTGTTTTTCGGTGCCGGATTTGGTGCCTTGGCCGGCTTGGCTACTTCTTTTACATCAGCGATATCTATATTTGTATTTAGCTCAGTCTGCGTTCCTTGGGAGGCCTATGGTAAATTTGGGGACGCAACGGAGGCAAAAGATTTCAAAATATGGGTGCTGCCATTTCCCTGTACCTTTTCCTCGCCTCGAAGTATGGGACTTTCTCTATTGTTTAAATTTCCATGACTTTGCGCTCTTCTATCATTTTTGGGCACTTGCGAGAATACGCCGGATGCGTACCCTCGCAGTTCACACAACGTGGTTCCTTGTTGCAGTGCGCACTCTCATGGTCTTCCAGGCCGCAGCGCGGGCAGGTGGCCTTGCCCTCACATCGCGGGGCGATGTGGCCGAAGCGCTGGCCCTGGAAGCAGCGCATGGGCGCCGGTATGAATGGTCGAATTGGAACTGATTCATAGCAGACGAATACCTTGTCGGGGAGACTATCACGCGCAAATGTTAATACGACAGAAGTAGAGTTTACGACTTCGCCATTCCGCTTAGTGGTAAGCCGACGAGCATCAGTGACTCCTTGAGATGCCATTTCACTTTTTATCTCGTCGACTTCCACGTACCGTAGGGCGTAATGTGATATTACTCCCCGACAGGTATTAAGAGTACGGTGCAACTCCACTTTTACTGGAATGTCATGCAGCTTCGTGAGTGACAAGAACTTCACGCTTTGTACATTATTTGCTGCTTCGATTAGCAAGCTTCCGTCACGCAGCTTTTTAGCGGATTTCAGCTCTCCTGGTATTACAGACGGCAGAACTTTACGAATGAGAAAGGGGGACACCCGCTTAAGCGTGTCCCCTTCTTTAACGCACTTCATTATCAAAAACCGCTTGCAAGCGGAAAAACACTTATCTCCCCCGACCGTATCCGGGCGGGATCTTTTGGAGGGTGGAAGAATGGAATCTGCCATGCCAAATATTACCTCATCCCCCGGGCTCCCCACCCACCACGGAGCCACACATTCGGGACGCCGCACCGCACACCGATGCGGTCGCCAGGGCTACCCGAGGGGATATAGCACCCTAGAGGCGGTTGGCTGTTTCGGGTTGATTCTTCGATGCGCGGGCCCACCAAACCCGTACATCTCCGACCGTCCTACACAGACCCCCACCTCCCTGGCACTCGCCACCGTTAAGCTAAACGCCACGGAAGCCGATTGACCGGGAGTGGCTAGCTCCCGGCCGCCCGTTTGCAGCGAATCCGGGGCCGAAGAGAGGTCCAGCCCGTAGTCCAAACCGGGCATCCGACACCCAGCTGGGAACCACGGACCTCACCCTCCAGGATCCCCTTCTCCTCCTTACGGGTCTCCGCACACGGCAAACATGCGGGTGGATCGCAAGCCAGGTGGTATGGCCGCACACAGACAGTTGACCCACAAGACTGTCCGGGCTCAACTCTTGCTGGCACTGGGTTTGTTGTCGGGGTTGTTTCCCCGCCCTTTTAGTCGCCTCTTACGACAAGCAGGGCTGCTGCGGGAGTATTCTCATTCCCCTACCCGCAGGGGGGCGGTGTACATCAACCTTAATTGGAATTACACATAATCTTTCCATCGAAAGAAGCTTATCACTTTGAACTTCCGACACAGTTTCATTTAGTGTGTGCCATTTCTCAATTTCTTGGCGCTTTTCAATTCACCAGGGACGGAACTTGAAAATAAACGCCGAAAGAGAAAGGGAGACACTTTAACTAAGTGTCTCCTCTTCCTTTTGACAACTAATAGATAAATATCGCCTACTGGCGCGAAAAACCTGTATCTCCCCCACCCTTATCAGGGCGGGATCTTTTGTGTGGTGGAAATGTATTTTCTCCCATTCCAAAAATACCTTCATCCCCCGGGCTCCCCAACCACCACGGAGCCACACATTTGGGACGCCGCACCACCCTCCAGGATCCCCTTCTCCTCCTTACGGGTCTCCGCACACGGCAAACATGCGGGTGGATCGCAAGCCAGGTGGTGTGGCCGCACACAGACAGTTGACCCACAACACTGTCCGGGCTCAACCCTTGCTGGCACGGGGTTTGTTATCGGGGTTATCTCCCCGCCCTTTTAGTCGCCTCTTACGACAAGCAGGGATACTGCGGGAGTATTCTCAATCCCCCTACCCGCAGGGGGGCGGAATACTTTGCAATAGGTTTCGGATACTTCTAAAAAAAATTGAACTACCTCTTGAAAAGGTCATCAGTGTTTCACAGGCTGCTTGTACAGTCACTTCCAAAAAAAAGTTAACACTTCAGAGCTGAAAATTTTCTAAGTCCCGAGTTGACAGTGATTTGACAACGCTGCGTCACGGCTTCCTTCTGGCGGAGCCTCGCGAAGTTCTAACCGAAAACAAGCCCCCTTCCCTCCTCCCCCGTCCTGACTTAGCCATGACGAAGCGTTGTCAAATCACTATTCACTCGGGACTTAGAAAAAATTTGGCCCTGAAGTGTTAACTTTTTTTTGGAAGTGACTGTACATTGCACAATTTTCTCATTACTGAGTGTAGCAATATCTACTCTGCAAATTGTGAGGACAGAGACTCTGCAGGTAGCAGTAATGGAAGACCTACAGAACCACATCTGAGAGGACTGGAAAGAACTGCAGGGAATAGAACTACCAATGAGAGCCAGGACATAAGGCAATCATTCACTTTTTATTTCAATAACTCTGGAGCTGTACCATGGCAATGGGAAGCCATTCAGAAATATAATTATTGAATGTAAAATCTAATTGTGCATGTGGAACTCAACATGGGTAACTTGGTAATCCCTTAATGCTGCTGTTGATGATACAGAAATGATATTGGATTGTTAAGCAGTGAAATATAAGTATGATGTCTGAGTAATAAGTTATAGCATGGTTTGCACATTGTTATGTTACCTACCTGCCATTAGAACCTAGTGAAAATTACCTAAATTTCTGAAGATCAAAGAGGGAATCACATACATACTTGAACTGCCTTGCTAAATAAATGAAACAATCAGTGATCTGGTTAATACAAATGCCTTTTATGTGCAAAATACATAGAAATAAAAAATAGTGAAAATTAGCCACATCTTTCATTCACATGCCTCATTTAAATCCTCCTCCTCTGCTTCCATTAGGAGTTTTAAAATCCTATTTTTTGCTTTTAAGCAAAGTTTAGGATTCCTAATCCCTTTCAAAATAGCAGAAACATATGTCCCAAATGCATCTATTGGATGCACTTGCTGCTCCTGAGATCTACGGACCTTTTCTAAAACTAAATTGGCTTTTTCCAATACGTCACTTTCCTCTCTCAGGTCTAGCTTCCTCTTTCTGCCAACGTTTTTCCCTGAAGAGTTAGTGCTGGAGGCACTTGGTGAGACGACCAAGCTCTCCACCAATGGCGAGTCATCAATTGATTACCTGCTGGCTTATCTCTGCTGTATCAGTCAGCTGGCTCACATCCATGTCCTAATGTAAAAGCACAAGGAATGTAATGTAACTTACAAGATGCAATTTAACATGCAATGCAATGCAATGCAATGCAAGATGCCTCAATGCAATTTAACATTTAATGTACATATTATCATATCCAATGCAGTATTAAACAAATTATGTTTCCTTCAAATGACTGTGATGGTTGATGTTCATTGAAATACTCATGTAATTGAAATGGTGATTAAGTATGGGAATTACTATTACAATAAAGTCATATGTTTAAATATACTTAGTAGGTATCTATTAACTAGGCATGGTCCAAGTGAATCTGAACTTGAATTGCCAGTAGATGCTTGTTCTCACTTTAAGAGTTAATGCATCTATGTTGCAAACATGATTTGCTTTAAATAAAAACCTTAATTTCAGAAGAAATAGCTGATTAAGAATGCAAATGACTCTTAAAACAAAGTCACATACTACTTACCACTTCATAAATTACTTTTTCAATCTGAGAGTCTGGAAAGTTGTTGACGCCTTTCCTGGGCTGTACATGCTCCGACAAAAACTCGAGGTTTTTGAAGTACCATAAACTTGGTACGTAGACTTCATCTGAGGAGGCTCCACTTTTTAGAGAGGCCCGACGTTTATTACTCTCATGTACGAATGAGGTCCTCAAGCTTTTCGTCTTGGCTATCACCTCATTCGCTGTGGTTAAAGCCGTTACTTGTGTAACCGCTCCCACTATTCCCTCTACAGCTTGCTTGCCCTTCCTTGCATGCTTATTGAAATACATTTTATGCTTCACATTACACAGGCACGGCTCACTGCTCCAAGCCTCAATTAATGCTTCAACTCCTCTTCTGGACCACTCCATTGATGCCTGAAACATAACACATATCAGCACATGAACAAAAATGTATCAAGAAATGAAAAAATTGGAAATTAAACATCAAAGAGGCTATAAAGATGTTTTAAGAAGCAGCTACACATTATTCATTGAGTATAGTATAAAAATACACTACTTCGAATGGAAAACGTACTTGAATAAATCAGTACCTATGCAAAATTGAGTTATGTAGTTCTACAAATGAACATTTTCCGCTATAAATGGATCTATGGAGTTAAAAGCTGAACACAACCGAATTATCTTTAGAATTCCACCAATATGTTTCTCGTTCATTGAGTATTTTTTATGCAATCTATGATTTGATTAAATTGAATCAACAGTATCGTGTTTACATTGCCTTGCCTCGCTTTTTCACGAATTTTCAAGTATCTAAAGCTCTTTCACAACGTATTTCAATATTGGAACTGATAATATTATTCAAAGGCACATGTGCATAAATATTAGCTGAACTGGGAATATAGTATGCGAGTAGACAAATTGCAACAGAATGAATTGAAAATATTTCAAATCAAACACATGTATCTTGATTCACTGATGTTTCAATAAATGAATTTGGCATTTCAATAAACCAAACGTAAGTGGCCGTGATAATTTGATAATATTTTAGTAAGAAGTCATATAAAATTATTGAGGCAGGATATCTTGAAATACGAAAAATGTGCCGGCATGTTTTCCACTGTTGATTTCCAAAATTTTTAAACGTAATTAAATGCAACAAACACTACCGAACCCACACAGTAAGCATTTTACTTAGTATATTTAAACGTGTACTCACTGTTAATCTCAATGTATTTTCTAGATCTTGGAAATTCACTCGTACTTTGTCGTCTTCAACTTCTTCGTTTCCCACTGAAACCAGCAATGCTTGCACCGGTATGGCAGGAAAAATAGCACACGCTCTATCTCTTGCAACTTGCTTGCGATTACATTGCATGCCACCAGATGGCTTGCGATATGAGCGTACAGACGGCGACATCTCTCGCCGGCAGTGTCGTAAGCAATGCCTGGTACCAGAAATCTCACCGTGTGTACAGGCCTTTACGGATCTCCGCACACGGCAAACATGCGGGTGGATCGTTAACCAGATGGTATGGTCACTCACAGGTAGCAGACCCACTCACTACCCGGACGATACCCCATCTCAACTGGGGGTTTGTTATCGGGGTTATCTCTCCGCCCTTTAAGTCGCATCTTACGACAAGCAAGGATACTACGGGAGTATTCTCAATTCCCCTACCCGCAGGGGTGGGCAGGTAGGTGAAATTTTAAGATACATTACTGTAATCAGTCTTTGCCCCACTGTGTTCGTTCATGAACCTAACGAGTACCTTTGGACGCAAATTATACTTTGTTGTATATTATTATTCGAGAACTCATAGTAGTTGTCATGTTGTATTTTAGTTACGTTTTTCATCCTTGCAATGAAATCGTTAAGTATACTATTTTCTTCGACGTTGATTGCATTGAAATATGCATTATATTGTTTTGTCTTGCATTGCGGTATTTGCGTAAATAATTTGAAAGTGTTCGTTTTCATCAAGTTATTGTTATGTTATGAAAATGATGACCCACTCAACTAGCAAACCGTTATGCCCGGCATCAGAGTTTTATCAATCACAGTCGGAAGCTGTCTTGTCCACGAATCTTTGTGCCAAGAGTCCGTTGCTCATAAGAATTTGCTTTTATTGTGCTTCATAACCCGTAATCTTCACTTTATGTGCCTTTGCTGTATGCCTCATGTGAAATTCTTGGAATCTGCCTCTCAGAAAATCACTTCGTGACAGTTCCTGGGCAAAAATTCAGTAATCCACCCTCCTTATCAGGATGGATACTTAGCTTATATTAGCTTAGGAATGTTGTTGTGGGACCTAGTAAAAAGAACAATGCTGGCATTTGAATACCCACAACCTTAATCAAGACCCGGTTGAAATTTTTTTCAGTATTATTAGGCAGAATTGTGATGCAAATCATAACCCTTTCACTCCGCACTATTTACTTTATATCCAGGGGCAAAGATAATGGAGGATGGTCTTCCTTTTTCACAGGTCACAGATCGGCGGCCCCGGCCACATCGTGGAAATTGACGAGAGCGCTTTTTGTCGGCGTAAGTACAACCGCGGTCGTCTTTGCCGTACCAAATGGGTCCTTGGTGGTATCGACCGGGAGACCAGGGAGACTTTCCTCTGCCTCGTGCCGCAACGCGACGCAACTACTCTAAAAAAAACCCCATAACGACGTTTGTGAAACCTGGGACAATTATAAAAACTAGAGAGGCTACTCCGGCTTAAACGAGTTGGGGTACATTCACCATACTGTGAACCATTCACAGAATTTTGTCAAGCCTGGAGACAAGGTTACTCACACGCAGAACATTGAGAATCTGTGGTCAGTTATCAAGAGGGACGTGAGGAGGATGGGAAGATTATGCGTCCAAACGTTTGAGACGCACTTAACAGAATACGTGTGGAGGAGTAAATTTTCTGTGGAGGAAGATCTATTTTTAGATCTGATAAAAGCCCTTAAATGCTTTTATCCCATTGAATAGGGATAGGGATGGGTATTTATGACAAGGCTTCTGGCTGCTTTAAGACAAAGCTCTTTTCAGGGCTGCTACCGCTATTTCTTTGCTTGGCTTTAAATGAAATGGTCAAGCATTTAAATATTAGTAGCAGACTTGTTCATAACCAGCAGTCTCCACTCTGACACTATGATCCATAATAGACTCCTCGTAGCGGATACACTCAATGGAACTGAATATAATTTCGATTGCAACGTGATGAAATAAAATGGTAACTGTAACGTCTTCCATACCTTTGTCCTTCCTCTTAACATGATAAAATATGACAAAAGATGAACCGTTTAATGAATTGCTGTTGTAGTGATTAATATTAAGTGATCGTTATTGGCAAATTGAAGTGAGATTTTAGCTTGGGTATTTTTTATTTCATAATTTAATACATTCCTGGAGCTCAAGAGACATGGTTGGGTTTCTAATAGGCATCAATAATTCTCTAAAAACACTGCATTCTATTTATCCATGGAATGATTGAAGTACGGGCCGTTTATCTTTGAAATTTCCGCGTGGGTACAAAATAGTTATTTTGAAAAATATTAATTTGTACTGTAAAGAATACTTGCTCAAACTCATTTAAAGGAAAATATACTTGAAGTGTATGGCGATATTCCCCCGCTCCCAGAAAAAATTAGAAAATGTTTTTCTCCTTTGAAAACTAACAATTCTACTACAGTAGCGTGTAGATTTATAGAAAATAGCTTTACTGTTGTCCCTATATTCGTGCGAATGCGGATACAACTCTGTTTAAGGAATTCCCTTCGTATTTGCAGAAGGTAAATACATTTTTTAAATGCCAGTGCTCTCTCTAAATCGTTAGTTTTATTCTTTAAATTCCGGAGTAATTCATTATTGTTGAAACCCGTACATTGGGAACATATGCATGCCACTGTTGGTTATTATTGGGTGATGTAGGACAAAGTGTTCTGATAGAGTAACACAAAAATAGGCATGCCATTGGAATACAGACATCCAAAGGCTTTTGGAATACACTTTTACGAATCATTTTCGTACTTCCACCAAAATCCAAATTATTATGTTCATCTACATCTACACGATACCCTGCAAGCCACCGCGAGGGTGTGTGGCAGGGGGACTACCCCATTGGCTACTGCTGCTCAAATTTCAATTTAATTTTTTTTTTCTGCTGTGATCTTTTCTTGGTATAATTTGTGTACTTGGGATATTGTATACTCGTCTACAGTGACTGACCTGGGTGTAAGTATTAAACAAACTCTGTCATGGACGGAACAAGTATCCCTGGTCACCCGCAAGGTTTTTAAGACTCTCCATCAAATCAAGCAAAACAAAAATGAGCTATCTACCCAAATTCGACATAACCTAGTTATGTCACTAATATTACCAATATTTGATTACTCCTGTGTTACTTATAGCACTATTCGGGAAGACCAAAACTTAAAACTTCAAATAACTTGAATGCACGTATTCGCTTCATTAATGTGATCTCAAAATTTTATCACATATCACATGCACGCAAGCTATCAAATTATCTGACCGTGTATAAGCTTTAAGTCCTTACACCAACATGCAGCTACCAATGATATCCATTGCTACAATCGTACTGGATACATTTACCGTTATTCATATCCCTAATAGTACGAGGAGAAAAGGACATTTTGAATCTGTCAGTTCGGCAATCAATATCTCTAATCTTGTGATTATGGTCCAGTCTGCCATAGTAAGTTGGGGTCCGCAAAATATTTTTTACATCATCACTGAAAATATGGTCTTGGTATTTATTTAAGAGATCAAGTCTAAATTTCAACCTGCGATCTGACAATGATTCCCAATTTAATTCATTTAATAGACTGGTTACGCTAATAAGGTTTTCATACCTGATATTGTTACATGTGTTATATTTCTTGTCATATTTTGTTGATTGATATGAAATGTCATTTTAGAGAAAGGCTATGTTCATTTAATCCAACTATGTATTTTTGTTTTTCTTTTTGGTGATATCATTTATTATCAAGGCCAAATCAATGGATTAAAAAATGCAATGTTATTTCGTAATTTTTTCACTTTTTTGTAATACTAGTGGGAACTTCGGAAAGAAAAACCACCGAGCACCTAATGGTTTCGGCTTGATACTGGCATACAGAGAGTTAAAGGAAAACATAAGTTCAGCAGTAACATTAAAAATATTTTGATGCATGTGATGAAGGACTAGGTGCACGTCTTATCCGAAAAAAGCCCAGTTGTATTTATAAGGCTGTTTCTATCACTAGACGCTCATAAATCATGTAAAATTACTTAAGGTTTTTCTCACCTGAACTTCTCCATGAATCTGCAATAGTTAATTGCTTGGTGTTTCAATAGTTGAGCCTCCACTTCTGATGTGAATTCAATCGGTTTACAGTGCAGTCTTTTACACATCTTTGTGGCTCTCGTTCTATCTGAATTAGAAAGCGACACAGAATGACGCAAATAGACGTAGTAGGTCCGCTTCTATTTCTTTTATACATAAACGATTTGGGTACCGTAGTTAGTAGTAACCTTACACTTTTTGCAGACGATGCGGTGGTGTACAGGGGTATATCAAATGAAGAGGACACGAAATCACTCAGCAAGGATTTAGATGCAATTCAAGAGTGGTGCGACAAATGGCAGTTAGAACTCAACCTTAAAAAGTGTGTAGCTATCAATTTTTGGAGAAGGAATAATTCGATAGAGCGATCCTATAGAATTAATAACACGAAGGTCGAAAACGTTGAAACCGTAAGATATTTAGGTGTAACAATCACTAAAGATTTATCGTGGGGTAGACACATCCGGGAAATATGCGGCCGAGCGAAGAGAAAGCTAGGATTTTTAAACGAATACTTGGGAAATGTGATGAGAAAACAAAAGAGCGATGCTACTTTTCACTAGTTAGGCCCCACCTTGAGTATGCAGCCAGTGTATGGGATCCTAATGAATTAGGTTTGATGAGAGAACTAGACAGTGTGCAGCGTAGAGCAGCTAGGTTCGTCAAAAGGTGTTACGATAGGTTGAGTAGTGTATCAAAATTAATACAAGAATCAGGGTGGGAATCATTATAAGAGCGTAGGTTAAAGTTCACCGGGGTTGAACATGGGAAGTACATAAGATGGACAGAAAATGAAGTATCAAACACTTATAACCCGAAGGTGCTGACTGCAACGCTGGCGACACTGTCATCCAAGAAAATGGATGTATGCAGCAGAAATCCCAGAGTACTAGCATCTTAGTTTCTCGTATGCCTATCCAGGCTCTTCAAGTGCTGCTTGCTTTCGCAAGCTTTCCAGGTGCTGGCACAAAGTGTTCTCTATGATTTGTGCCAGCAAAATCAGTGGTTAAAGGGCTGTTTATACATCTAAACTTTACACTTATTTCTTGGAATGAACCATGGAAAAAGAGGCGCTACCAACCAATGTGATAACCTCCTTGGTGGTAGTGGAACAATCAGCCCATTGATGGGTAACTCCTCAGGTTTTACCTACTATTCCTTTGTAGACAGAGGCTTGAAATGGACAGCTCGAAGCATATTTACTTTCCTTGTTATCTTTACTGTTGCATTAGCATTACTTGTTATGGTCTACCCAACATAAAATTGGTACTTAAACATAAAATCCTATAATATGATACTGAACTTTTTCTTTCTATTGATTGTTTTGCAGGAATGCTTTTTGAAGAGCTGATGAGGAGCATTGGCATTCACATGGCTGTATCAATTTCTTCAATGTAAATTTCTGAAATACCTATGGGAACTGTTGGTTGACTTCATAATCCATTCATTGACTTTGTTATTAGGCTGAAGAGCGTAGCAGAATTAGTAATTACATGAATCTTTGAAATCAGTTTTTTATTTGCTACCCTTTGTTTCAATGATCATGAAGTATAAGTGCCTATTTTTTGTGTCTTCGCGCATGTGATCTTATTTCGTCGTGTTGGTTCCATGCAGTTTTACGGGAATGCTCAGATGAAGTTTGTATACTGTGACTATGACTTCAAGGAATTTTCTGATATGGGTAAGGAAACGATCATCAAATGAAGAGGATATACAACGTGGGAGCGTATCATAGCACTTGTACCATCGGATGCACGTAATAAATATTAAATTTAAAGAAAATTTACAAGTATTAGTATTTGAACGACGCGCCGCGGCGCGCCCTTCGAACGGTGTTTGGGACTACAATTTAGGGAAGCGCCATATACGGGAGTGCCGAGAATCTGCCCTGCCCCATTGCATTAGGGCGAATAATGAGGACGTATTCTGTTCCTTGGCAATTTTGTTTCAAGCTGTCGGTGGACACAGTCGAGCTGGCAATGCTTCCAGTCGTCAGTAAGTCACGAAAGTATTCGTATCGAAAAATCATGGAATATTATATTTTTGGATAATATACCCATCCAGCAATTGGTTCGATGCGCAAGCTGAAGGAGTTGGAAGAGTTAATTGCCCTCAGTGATTCGGATTGTGATGAACAGCCGACTGTTGACGTAGAGGGTGATGAGTATGATTCTCATGAAGAGAACAACACAAAGGGATCTAGTGATATTTCATCTTGGGGATCTTCGTAGAATCGGGAATAGTCTAGTGATTCAAAATGGGGGCGTTTATTCGGAACCGAAATCGCAATTTTGCACACGACATCGTTAGATGGAAACAAAAAACGAATTTTAGTGAAAAAATTAATCTTCTAACCACAACCATTCACTCATAAATCAAAAATTAAAATAAGCAAAAGGTGACGCCCACCGAAAATGCTGCTGTGATACTGACGTCATTTTCCTCCCGTCCTTGACTGCTTTCAGGGGAGGGGGAAGGGAGTGGAGGGGGGTTCTCGGAAGGTCTGCTCGCACAGATGCTGTCGAAATCGCTCCCATTGGCCGAGTCAGCTGTGTCCCCCCCTTTTGCGATAAGGCGAAGTAGCTTCGCGGGCTCAGTTGTGATTGGACGAAGTAAATATACGTCAGAGGTTGCACCACACCCACTTTTCCGAAAGGGTTAAAAACATCAGTTTTTCGCCGCTTATAACTCGGGAAATAATTGTCGGATCAGGAAACGGAAAAATACGGGTCCTTTTATTTTACAAACTCTATCAGATTCGGCAATAAAAAAATATGGTAAACGACCCCATTGTGTACTTCGGTTCCAAAAGGAGTGAATTTCGAAGAAACTGAATATATAAGCAGTGATTCGACTCCATTTACTGTGTTTATGCTTTATTTTACAGAGGTTTTTCAACTATTGGTGGATGAAATAAATCGTTATTCTCAGCAAAGTTGCAGTGGATTAGATGAAGGTCCTTCGCCTCAACCAGATGTGAGTAAAACATGAAATGTTTTTATTTTTGGCAATTATTTTACAAATACGCCACTGCACGTGAGACACAGAGATTTTTGGTCCACCCTTGAACAATTCCATACTCCCTTTTTTAGTAGTGTAATGAGACGTGACCGCTTTCTTCATATTATACGATATCTTCATTTCACAGACAATACCCAAGCGCCTGAGAAAAGTGAGCAAAATTATGATTTTATCGAAACTTAGGAAACTTTTTGACCTGCTCAATGATAACTTTGCCATATATTATCACCGAAGCAAACATTTGTCAGGTAATGAAGTAATCGTACTCTTCAAAGGGTAATATTCAAGCAATATATACCCAAAAACACAAGTTTTGGCATCAAAATTTAAAAAAATTTTTACTCGACCGGTTATACACCGGCACCTTTTTCAACCCATGATTCGACAGGTTTGTAGCCTCATTTTACCTTTTGTAACCACTGTGACCTTTGACCCCTGAGTTACCCTTGAAGGTCAAGGGATGAAAAGAGGGATCTGAAGACCTGAAAATCGACCTTGGCACCTTTTTAAACCGATGATTCGACAGGTTTGTAGCGGTGATTCATTTTTAGTAACCCATGTGACCTTGACTGACCTTTCAGGGGTCACGGTTGCAATTTTCGACCTCTTTCGAAAGCTTTTCCATCGTAATCTTCCTGCCCAAAAACCTACTAGTTGAAAGTTTCGTCAAATAATTCTGTCTTTTTTATGTTTCGAATATTTTAACATTGATAGCCCATAAGACAAAATTTGGATTTTAGGTTGGACCCTATTTCTGGGGTCAAAAGGTTATATTTTTAATATTTTGCTTAGACTCAACAAAACTTACAACCTTTTTCTAACCAGGTACCAATTTTCATCCATGTGGCTTGAAAGGAAGTGTCTAATATTACAGGTCACACTGTACATATGATATGAAGGTATATTTGGGTAAAAACCGACAAACTTGATGCAAGACATTACAGCAACTCATGCCACTGTAATGCTGTTGACTAGGACAGTTGAAGGAGTTAGCCATAAATTGTATATGGACAATTTTTTTCCTATCCTACTATTTTTGACGATCTAAATACCAAGAAAAATTATTGCTGCGGAATCCGGCGAGCTATTCATTGCAAATAGACTTGGTATCTACGCAGAATTCACCAATCACGCCTCGTATGGGAGAAAGACCTCAAGCTAAGCTATCTTTTAAATCTCTCTGCAACACACCACAGTCGAAACAGTGAAGGCAGGCCTAAGTTCAAGACAGCAACATTGTTATTTTTACTAAGTCACCAAATGAGGAGGATTGCTAAGAGAAGCCTCGGACTCAAACGACATATGCCTCATGAGCGGTGAGTTTGGCAAGGACAAAGAACTGTGGTTTAGGCGCTGCACTTCTTCAGGGTGGGTTCACTCAGCTTGCAGTGCTGCTGAGTCTGCAGAAAACTTTATGTGGTTTTTGTTTTGATGTAAAACTTTACACATTTCTGTTTTATAAAATTTTATCGCTTTTTGATAAACGTTTACCTAACACTTTTATACCATTATCAGTTGAACTAAATACCTAACGTTATATAGTGTATTAAGTGAGTTACTTAAGTAAGTCACAAGTGATAAAAGTGCCATATGCGATAATTCATTTTACAACTATTATTTACTTCCCAAATTGTGATTCTTTTAACTGTACGGAATTGCCCCAACCCCCGGGGCATTTCGCACAGGGGCAGGTTTTTTAACAATTTACTTCAACAATATAAAGTGAAATAATTCAAAATTCTTGGTGTCCGAATAGAAGCCAATGATCCAAATTACAGGTTGCCTATTTTCTTATAATTTTCTACCCAATATTAGCTGAGAAATAACAATTGTCGCTTAAGTGTACGGTATAGCCCCGCTCTCCCTTATATATATATATATATATATTTAGTATATATATATATATACTAAAACTTATTCCCTAAAGAATTTGTAGAATTACAATTACATATATATATATATATAGCCCCGCTCTCCCTTATATATATATATATATATTTAGTATATATATATATATATATACTAAAACTTATTCCCTAAAGAATTTGTAGAATTACAATTACATATATATATATATATATAGCCCCGCTCTCCCTTATATATATATATATTTATATATATATATATATAAATATATATATATATATATTTATATATCGTCAAATTCACAGACAATTGCATATATATATATGCAATTGTCTGTGAATTTTATCGCTTATAAAATTTTATCGCATATATATATATATATATATTGCATATATATATATATATGTAATTCTACAAATTCTTTAGGGAATAAGTTTTAGTACTATAAAATAAGAAAACAATAAAATAAATAATGAAGTTACTATGTGTAAGCAAGTGTTGAGGATTCACCAAGTTATTATACTTCATTCTAACACGAATACATTCCAGAGGTAACACCTAAAATCTTCAAATATATTTTAGGTCCTGTCTCCAACTATAGATTGTTTCAAATTTTCAGAATTGGCAGGGAGGGGGGAATTTCTTGGAATACGCATGGAAAAATATGTACGCAGGCAGCAGCCGGAACGTGTCATAAAATACCGCTTGCGTGCCCCCTCAACCCAATGCTTTATTTCTACGTTCATCGAAACTAGGGTTTTCCCCGGCGAGCCGTCATTCAATCCGTCTGGCGTTCATTTCAAAACTGACATGTTAAAATTTTCAAAAGTAGCTTAGTTATTCATTGTCCTCACGAGCAAACACATCTGCCTTTCCTCACACACGCATCATTCACCAAACAAGCGGCATTACCGTCGGAAATTACTTTCATTCGCAGTCTGGACATCATTTTCTTGGTGTTTCGTGTCAAATAATTTTACCACTTCGGCTAGGGCGCGTGACAATGAAAGTGAATACACACGAGGGTGAACTACAAGACGATGACATTGAAGAGTCGGGATCCGAATCCAGCTAATTGGAGCATTCATTCTCCGACACCGAGAACGAAGAGGAACCAACGCAGGAAGGACAGTGGTGTGAAGTGGACAAAACTCGGCCGCCTCGGTAAAAATACATTCAAAATTTCCAAAATTGGTGTTGAATAACACTTCGGATGCAATAAATCATAAATTTTAGCAATGTCTAACTTCGAAAATAAATTTAAAAAAATAAATATTTCACCAAAATTGACTATACTTCCTTTTTTCTATTATAAGGTTAAGAAAATGCAATTAAAAAATGTGACATTTTTGGAAGATAATTCACGAAATAACAAGGCAGTGAAGTGGTTAACAGATGGGACTACTTTCTGCTGATGAGCCCTTCTTTCTTACTCATTTCATTCTTACTCTTTATATTCAGAGTTCTAACAACCTGCACAAAATTCTCAACACATTAACACTACACCCTTTTAGTCGCCTCTTACGACAAGCAGGGATACTACGGGAGTATTCTTAATCCCCACCCGCAGGGATATGTAATACTGTTAGCATGTACACATTTCACCCAAAATGAAATCAAGATTACATCCTTCATTGACGCACCTCACTCAGGTGGGCACAGTCATTTTACCATTTCTATTTATGTTTGCTGAGGTTATTTCCAGCATAGAAAAAACTTCTCAGAGGATATCTTGAACTGAAGGCTGAACAGTGAATTAGAAATACTGTATTAAGCAGCTGTACAAACAACATATGAAAGGGACACCAATTAGTTACAATGATGTAATTAAACCACTTACCTGACCTGGCTAATAGCACAAAATGGATTGGAGAAGGAATACCCACCTAAGTAGAGACTTAAAAGTGTTGAAGAATAATAGTAAAATTCATGGCAAAAAGGCAAGCCATTCATAAATTTCTGAACGCATGTACTAACACCATGATATCTTTCATAGCACCTTTCCATGCTAAGCCCTCACCAGCTAAGGCATAAGAGACTTTTCATAGCATATTTATTCACATTAGTGCGAGGTACTCCTGTGTATATTATTTCTGTAACTAATAGAACAATGATAAAAAAACCAATGGCTGTAGCTTCAGGTCTAATAAGCTCTTACTAGGACCCCAGAAAAAATATTGAGAAAATTATTTTCTGACACTCCTGACAGCCCTATTTTCTTAAGTGATGGAATGAGGATGGGTAATTACAGAAGAAGGATTAAGTTTGCTGAGATGATAAACACAAAAAATACCAAGAGTGCCAAGAAATTTTATCTACATTGAATTCCTTAAGCAATCCCTCTCAAAATTTAACAACACTCCCTGAACTGGTAGGATGTAGCAACCAAGTCAATAATGCAAAATAATACCATCACCAAAGGAGTCGAGTATCAGCTCTCCATTGAGTACAACACAAAAGAGAAGCTATGAACCCCACAAGCAAGAATCAATAAGAGAAAATTCTAACTTCAGAAAGCAAAGCAACGAAAGCAGAATCATTTAACCGAAGTTGACATGTATGCTAAAGAGTAACCAAACACATTTGCAGACTCTTCACATTTGTAGAAGATATGATCTCTCCCAGCAAATGCATAGCTCAAATTCATCATTTTTTTAAGGCTAAATGTTAGAGCATAAATGCAGTATAAGAATAAATGTATTGATGACAGGAACACTAAAAGAAACTCATCTCGTTACCTTTTCCATAAATGGAGAGTACAGGGATGTAAAAAAATAGTTTATGACATCTTCATTGTATATACAAGTCTATAAACATAATTAACAATAATATAATACAACAATATACAAAAACATACAATTATTCAGACAAACAGCATATCTTAAGATTCAAACTATGTTCAATGGTAAAAACACTACACAAAATGAATTGTATAAAATCAAATCAAGCCAAATACCAATTCCAACAAAAATACAACTTGTATAATAGTGGAAACTTACTTTCAAGTGTACAGTAAGAAATTTGCACAGCAACCACCAATTAACAGCACAATTCAAATCAATCCTAACAAAATCAGAAATACAAGCAACTGCTTCCACTTAGTTGGACACCTTTTATCATATTCTCAAAATACACTCCTTGGTGCAGCACAGACGTCACTCCTTATGAGGGTCCAAATGCTGCGTACTCAACGCAGCGAGACGGATCAGTCGGGAAATACTGTTGACAACGTGTCATTAGCCTCTTGAGAGCTTGAATGTATTTGCGCTGAGTTTCATCATTCATTACGTGAGCAACATTCTTCGAGAAAATCTTTTCACGCCCTGTACGAGCATGGATTCCCACCATGGTGACACCAATTGGCCATGGTGCATTACCAATAGCCATCTGAAGGTATGAATCATTAGCCTGAAAGCAATAATATTTTATCATTTAAACACCTCAAGTTAGGCTGATACCTATAACATTCTCAAAAATTATCAAAACATTATCAAGTACTAGCTGAAGGTGCCCATTGAAATTCAATGGGAGGGAGAAATATGATAAATACAAATTGTAGCAAGAAATTAAAACATCTTTCATGAAGGGGCAAAAACAAACTTGTGTTATGGTGTTAGCTATGGCACCAGGTCAGTAGCGGAACCATAAATATAATTTAAAACCAATGTAAACATATTAACTGCCTGGACTCATACCTGGGCCTTTACAAAAATAAGAATATTATTTAGAAATTTTCAGGCCAGAGGAAAAAAAAGAGGTTAGAAGGGGGATACATGCAAATGTCTGTCTATTGTTGGCAATGAGGTTTGGGTTTTTGGGAATGGTAGGACCCACCTCGTAGGAAAAAAAAATTTTTCTCGGGCCTTTCAGGTATGTTATGTTTGTCTCAATTCTCTATCTTCATGACAGTGAACTTCCTACGGAAACAGCCTTTTATTTCAATTACAGTAAATTCTTTTCTTATAACCTAGTACTGAGTTAGAAGAATGGAAAAGTCACGCATTGTATGAGATATATGGAACAGGTTTTGAAGGATGTACAAGAGAAAGGTTACGTCAATATGATGAAGTTTGCTAACAGAAGAATAGAGTGGAGAGCTGAATCAAACCAATCCTAGGATTGTTGACTGATGATGATGATGAAATCAGGTACTTGTCGCTCGGTTACCTATGTTCACACCTTTTACGGCATATTTGATGCATCATTATGTTACAATTTTTTTCCATCTTGCTACACCTCTTTGTGGTTAGACTTCATTTAAGTTTCTCATCACCTTCTTGTGTCTCAAAATACAACAATTTTGAAAGCGGTTCACTTCAGAATATGGTATAAATCCATAAAATATTCACCTTTTGAACTCCGCAGAAACTTTCATGTAAATACTTTTAGTTTTACCAAAGAAACCTATTTGATCAGTGAGTAGCATGAAAAGTAAGCACGTTGATTGTTTCCCAATGAAATGGTCGATCTAGATTCATGAATTGGCTGCGATGTCTCTTTCAGTACTTTTCAATGTCTTCACGAAAAGAACAATATATTTTACGGCATCACTTTTGGACGAACTTTTTCAGCATTATTGCAATGACATCAATGAACATCCCACGGATACGTGATGAAACATTATGCTCCATTGAGATATGAATTTATTCCCTGGTTTTTGTTAAACTATCTCAAATTTCAAGCTCAAATCTCCATCGAAGACAATTTTGAAAGTGATACATCTCTTCTCTTCATGACCCAGGTCCGTTCAAAAGCACAAACTCGTAAAGAAAAAAAAATCATTCAAATTTCAACACCGATGAAGTCATTTAAATACTCCAAAAATTTAACCGAATGCAAATCTTCTAAAGCCGTGAGTAGCGCTAGCAGTCAGCACGTATCTTTGGGCGGAAAAATATGGCTGACCTTGCTTCACGAATAGCATGCAATGCCTTCAGTACCTTCCTATATCCAAGCGAAAAGCGCAATACTGTTTACGGCATCCCTGTATGATGAACTATTTAAGCATCAACAATGCTATCATTTTGAAGACGACAATGGCAATGGCCTTAGCAATGCTCAGAAAAGATTCGAAAAAAAAAGGACATTTCAACATAAATTACACATAACCCAGAAACCTCGAGGACGAAGAGTAAATAAGAAAAATAAGAGTACAGACAAAAAATAAAGTTTAAATATATTCCCATTAAATACAGAGAGAATGAAAGAAATCGATTAATATTTAGTTCTTTTACTGAGTGAAAGAAAAAACTCTTGCGCTAATATAAATTGAAAATGTCAATTTTTACCAATGTAAATACATAATTGGCATTAGGAATCGAAACAGGGCCCTGAGCCATTTTTTATATAGCCTATAGCACCTTCTGGTACATACGCTAGAATCCTACACAATTTCAGCTCAATCAGTTCAGTAGTTTTTAAGAGATGCGTAACGAACATAGAACTGGCAGACAGACACCATTTTATTTTTATATATTAGTATGATGATAAAGATTTTATTTAAATTCTTCAAGAAAATAGTGTTGGCGCAGACTTCACATTATGCTCAATGTAGAGAGAGAAGTGAGCTTGGAATACACTCCTGCAAAAACATGCAGGAAACAAGATATAGTTATTAACACATTAACGATTCCTGTGATAATCAAATTCAAACATAATTGTGAATAATAAATGAGGTAATACGAATGAAATATTTTTTCAAAAATTAAAAAAAACCATAGACAACATGTCTAAAAAAAACTTGTTACGATGAAACCAGGAATATAAATTGAAAGAACTGTGCTGTTGATGTGAAGCCTGTAAATGTGTGATTCTAAAGGTCTAACACTTGTTTTGTTATCCTTTTTATCATTGTGACCGAGTCATCAAAATTTTCCATTGCCAAAGAATTACTTTTATACTTAAAACTTAAGATTCATCCTGATTTCGATTATTTTTCCTATTAGCAGAAGTAAAGGGAATACTTATGTTATCTGGTACATTTGTTAATTTGTGCATATTTTTCAATGTTTTCGCAAATATTACCAGGGCCAATGTTATGCGAATAATTAAAATTTACCCCGTTCAACAAGTTTTTATTTTATTTTATGATTCCTGACTTCATGGATATTTTACGATACAATTTTTAGTGAATGCATCAATAATTCTTGATTTTCTCGATTTCATGGTTCTCCGTTCGCTCTAGATCCTCCAGATGGCAGCACTAGTATGACACAGTTGTGCATTGCAACCGACGGAGGCTCTTGCTTTTGGAAATAATACTCGCTGCAACTAATTTTCAAGAGATAACTGATTGTGAATTATAGAAATGGCTAGGAAGAGGTAATAATGCAAAAAATATTTTCGTCCTCCGAAAAATGCTGTATTTCTGCAAATCATTACGCCAACTTGCCTAACCAGTGGACTTACTTTTAACACTCGAATACTTCAGCAAAGCCTTAATTATTTATTTGGAAGATTTAATTTGCAAAATAAACTCACGCAATTATGCACGCAAACGGCCTATCTACCTAGCGAGTGATTTCCCAGCCATTGAGAGCACTCGTTATACCGAGCTTCCACTGTACTTGCTGCCCCGATGCAATTGGAACTCAAGAAAGTACATTAATGTGTGACTGTAAATTTAAAATATTAACGTTTTATATTCCAAATAATTAAATATACAATGTAATTTAATGTCATTGACAGTAAATACAACCATGACTCAATGACGTGAGCAAATATAACATTTTTAACCCATTGGCTTAAAGAGATGGCGATTCGCCGGCTGGCAGAACTAGGCCTTTCTTTAAAGAGCCGGATAATTAATTAATGAATAATTATTATTTCCTTAATGCAAAAAAATCCATGATAAGTGCTGTAAAATATTTTTAATCAATTAAAAATAAATATAAAATATGATTTCAATAAAAAATAGTGAAACAAGTGGCAAAAAAGGAGTAAAAAATACTAAGCCAATGAGTTAATACCCATCTTACTAATATCTTTTGGCCATTCACCCAAAACACCCACAACATTGGTTAAACTAGCGGTAAAGTTTTAGGAATTGGTTTTGGAATGATCATCTGAATATCTTTGGCAATGACTAGAGTTCGATATAGCGAGAGATATTTTGACTCCCGAGAGCTTTCGTTGAATTGTTGCTCTACTGCTTTACCTTAACCCTTTCGCGCCCGAGCTTCGTGGAGGGAAATTCTTCCTCGTAACGAGTCTCTTGAAAATTTTCTTCACTCCCCTGTACGAAGCTTCCTCGCGTCGACGGAAGGCAGAGGTTCCCTCCCTAACCATTTTTGGACCCAAATCAGCGGGTCACCGATCCCTTTTCTCGGCCGCTGTCCCAGACCCTCGAAGGATTAAAAGACTCCTTCACAGCGCTAGTCCACGGTCAACTGACTGAAATTGCAATGTTTAATATAAACAAATATTTGTTGTTCGCATAGAATTTTTTTACATTTAAAATGAATGTATTGTGTTTTTCTGAGCGTACAGAAATTTTAAACGAAGTTCTATCGTTCATATTGACGGATTAACCACAAAATTTTCCAAATGCGTACGTATTTGCCGTCTTCGATTGCCGTTCTATAGCTCCGTTGATATCAACGTTAGAATTTCTTTTGAAATTTCCATGCGGAAAGCAAAAACAGATGAATTCATTTGGAAAGCAAAAACAGATGAATTCATTTCTAACATTGGATTTCGTCGGTTAAGGTAGGAAAATTCACGCCGCATATATGAGGCATTCGTCGTTTAGGGAAGAATATCCTCGCCGCATAGGCACGGCAGTCGGCGCGAAAGGGTTAAATGGCTAGAAGTACTATTCACCACCACCAGCATCAGTAGACAATAGATGAATTTCCACAAGGAAAAAATACACCTCAACCGGGATTCGAACCCTGATTTCTCTCTACCACTGAAGCTACCAAGAATTCCTTCTCCCCTGTGGAACACTAATGGCCTTAAAGGACAAGATGTTATCGGCCTGCCTTACATACAACACCTGTAGTAGGTGGATATTTTCCTGGTGGAAATTCAGTTATTGCACATTTTCCACAGGTGACTCTGCTATGGCATTTGCAGTGCACTCCCAAGCCTTGCATAGGTTTAAGTAAGCACCTTAGTGTTTTAAGTGTCTGCCTGGTGTGAAATTAAAGCTCCATGTATTGTTGCACATTGATTGTTCAATGTGAGCAAGGAAAAAACCTGGTGGCAACAGTGAAATCTTGGCATCTCAAATGTCTTAAATGCTGAAAAAGGAGGTGATACGCAGGATTAAAAATTATTGGATTTGGAGCAATATGTCTATGGTGGTTGGAATGTTAGCTACGTTGAGCACTGCCGGAGATATAGCAAAAATGGGAGACCTTTCAACAGCAATTCACAAAGTTTATAGAGGCCTATTATGACAAAGTTATGGCGGCTAATAAGGTAGCCATTATATTAATACAATTGGCTGGAGAAGAGGTTCAGGCGGTGCACAAGCCCTCTCAGCTGGCTGGCTTTCAACTGGCTAAAATAAAATAACTTGGTCAACGAATAAAACGAATTGCTGATTAAATTGTTCTGTAAATTTCAGAGTTACCACACAAAGGCAACACATATCAGATCACCAGTGATATTGCACTATATATTCTTTTGGGATTTATTCTGAGCATGCACATTTTTTGACAACAATCTTTCAGTGCTCCTGCTGGCTTCCTCATGTCTGTGTAAGTGTCGACATATAGATGAACTCACATCTTCCTAGGGGATTTGTGGCTCCTTTCAGAAAAAAATTTCAGTTGCTGGCAAACAGTCTCACAGCATCAATAATGATGTGTAGGGATGGGAGGAGTGGGTGAGGGGAGCTAAATCCAGGATGGGAAGATTGCATGGGGGGAGGATAAGCCCAGAAGAGAGTGAGTGCACCCCCCTTGCGTTAGTGACCTTCAGATGGATAATAGAAGCACAAGAGATTGGGTAGGGAAAAGATAGGTTTTTCTGTTTCTTCCCTCTCACCCCTCCTTGACCACTCTTGCTTCTATTGTCCCTCCAAAGTTGGTCCCTATTGTTCCCTAACCCAATGGGAGTCCTGTACATTCAGATTGGTTGGTTGGTTATTCACGGGAGGCGACCAACAGCCGAGGTCATTTGTGCCATTTAGGATAGGTGGGTAAATGGGCAATGGTAGGAGTTTTCAGGGAACGGAGGAAGGGTGGAGAGAAACCCGGCATCGGCATTAGCCTACTTTTAACGAAAGGCACCAAGGCATGGCTTAACGTCCCATCCGACGGACAGAGTACAGAACTTGAAATGCCCTCCACTAGGCACTCAAGTGGGGACCGGTTTTCCACTGAAAAATCCACCACTGCCGGGAATCGAACCCGGGCTCTCGGGATGGGAGGCCAGTACTCTAGCCACCATACCAACCTGATACCCCTGTACATTCAGCCCAGCTAAATAGCTTATGTTTATATTATGGTATACAATGCATAAAAACAAATATTTCTAAAATTACAACAACAGACGACATCATCACTAAAACTCTTACATGCTATTTAATAGCTTACCATAATATAATTTCGATCCAGCAGATGACGGATAATCTCCGTGAGCGAATCCGAAATGTCTTCTGGTAAGGTACGAGACTTGAGCTTCCTCAGAAGTGGTTCCAAGTACACTTGCGTTTGTGTATACGTTGCAGATGCCAATTTACCCCTTGTGGATATCTTCTCTGATGCAGGCCGACTGTTCAACTGGTTACCCCACATTTTTAGCAAAAACTAAAAAAAAAAAGTCATTGTGTCAAAAAAATCAACAAAGCCAGCTTAGAAGCATAGCACTCTGAAAAACAATAATAGAGCATTTTACAATTGTATTGTGCAAAAATATGCTCTTACAATTAACTAGTTAGTGTACCATTTGTATCCAAAATATTAAATATCACATATCAACAGAATAAAAAGATGAAAGTTAATTTGTCTCATAATATTCCATATTGAGCTCTTTCTATCACTCTGCATTGCCCCAATCCAATACCCCAAAACATTCTTGATCATGATTAGACATGGGCAGATACCGATAGCGAGTATTGGGTATCAGCCATTTTCCCGATACTCCAACATTTTCGAGTATTCCTTTTTGTTTTTGGATACTTTATTTCTAATGTATTCGTTTGGTGAAAATCATCTAAAAACATATAATTTTAAAGTCCCGCCTTCTTCAACTGACTTACCCTCATGTCGCGTATTTGTTGACTTAGCTGCGATCTTTGTGATAGTAAAGGTGAGACAAGTGCTTAGAATTGGCTATGGGAAAGCCTGAGGCAAAAAGCTACACCTCCGAAAAGTACACGAAAATCCATGTAGGAAGAAAGTTTGCTGAAATTAATGCAAAAATTAAAGTTCTGCTGTCAACTCAAGTTCGCTTCGCTCAACGCATATGTTGTTTAGAGTTTCCGCCTACATTCCAAGTTCGTTTTCCAAAAGTACAAAATTAAAATATCATAGCATGGTCAAGATTTATAATGTTAATGGATTCGCATTAGAAATTTAAAAATGAAGACGAAGGTGTTTGATGCAAGCCTCCAATGTTGCATACCTACGGAGAAAACCCAGTTTTGTAAATTGACTACAATAACTTAAATGAGCATAAGCAAATATTTGAAACTTAAAGGATGTAATGGAAAAAGAACGATTCATATTCTATCAAAATTTCCTTTCATTTGTGCTTTCCATATTGTTATGACAATCTCCAAAGTGACGCTGGCCTCTGCGACTCTAAAAAAGGTGCAATTTTTCATTCCCACTGCAAAAACGTGCTTCAAAAGTGATTATTAAAAAAAAAGTCTGGTACCTGCATTAAACGAAAGGCTAAATTATCTATATGTTGATATGCTCTCCATGAATTTCGCTTCTTCCTTTTTTGGGATATCAAGTCTCAAAACCAATACAGTGAACTCTTGTTAGCACGTTTTTGAAGGGACCCAAAATTCTGAACGTACTATCCAGGAAAATGTGGTTAGGAGGTTTGGCCTTCCAGGGAACATTGAAGATGTATTTGAGTCGCATAACCTTCACGGAAATGTTACCTTCATTTTAGTTTATTCTGGTAGATAGCTGCTGTTCATTTATTGTTAAAAACATTTCACGGATCATTTATTGGGAGAATTATTAATTAAATTTATAATAACTACTCCGTGTTTCAATTGGGTTCCTACAAAAATGTGCTAACGAGAGTCCCCTTTATTTGTGTGTACTTGCAGGTATAGTTTCCTGAACAAATGTTTTCAGAGAATGGTGCTATGGTCCTGACAGAAGAATCCTCTTAACTGCTGAGTATGTTCAGCAGCCGTGTCAATAATATGTAAATGAGCAATACTTTCAAATATGAGCTGCTGAGCATGTTAAGCAGCTCTTATTTTGAAAAAGAATTTTCAGTATTTACAAATGCAAGAGGGCTTAGAGTCTGAAATCTAATTCCATTCTAATTGTAAGAATAGCAAAATAAAAAGTTGTCACAATGTCATTTCTCTCAATAATAAGGTTCTCTTTTATAATACTTTTGATTGCTGAGTTGACTTCACAAGAGGAAAGCACTTATCATATTTTTTTAGAAAAATAAATAAGGTATCAGCAAATAATACTATCCGTATCGGCCACTGGTATCGAGGTATCGGAAAAAGTGGTATTGGTACAAGTCTAATAATTAAGGTTGGGGCAGGGATTCGAAGATTCGGTCGAATCCTATCGAATCCATGGATTTGATTGAATCTCGAATAATCGATAATTGAAAATACTCCCAACATTATAAAAACTCCTACACAAAAACCATTCCGTTTTTTATCAATCCAAATTAGACGGTTCACCTACCAAAATATTTCCATAGGCTCTAATGTCCAATTCTGTTTTTAAACCACCCAAACAATCCCAGAGAAATATTACACCAACCTACGTACACCAAAACCATTCGATCTGCTATACTAAAACCTCCCAGACCATTCAAATGACACCGCGTAGCGGTAACCCTAGAGGTTGAACACGCTGTGCGCGTTGAACCTCTAGTCAATTAATAATTCACTTATCAGACATTGCCTTGTTGCCAGATTGTTGTCACCATCACCTTGACATTATATTGTTAAAGTTGTCACTCATGAGAATTCTTGGGGAAGACAGGCCTACACAAGGACATTAGAAATTACTACTGACAGCATCATAGTTGATTCTTGAAGCAAGATTAGCCAATGCCAGGAGGTTAGAAAGTACTTGAGGAGGAATTGCACTGGATTCCTGAAGGCCAGCCATTTTTGGAAGGCACACATATGTATAGGAATTAGACTACTCATGGATGAAGTTATCACACACAGTAAATCTTATAATAGTAGGGAACATATTCACAGTCGAGACTTTACGCAAAGTGGCCTCTAGATGGGCCAAAGGGACCTTTCCACAGTTCATAGATGTCACTTCTGACAAAATGATGGTGATGTGTCACTTTACAATGAAGGCAATCTCCAAGCTCACTTTAGTCCATAAAGTAAGAGTGCTGAAAAGAAAATGGCTGCAATTGACATGGCTTGCAATTGACAGCCTTGCAAATCTTGTGGACTGGGTAGAATTCATGGAGTTAGAATTTCTAGTAATAAATAAACCCCAACAATATTTAAGGTGCAAGGAAAATCCAATGGAGCCTTATCGTAATGAATTCATTGGTTATTATCCGTTTCCAAAAGTTGTTGTCATAGAAATATTGAAACTTTTTCCGGTGACTTGGAATGTGTTTACAATAGGGGTTTGCTGATGTTTATGAAGACTTAAAAAGGCACCCATAAGTCCCGCATTTTATTGCGGTGTTCATTTGTTTTACAGGAGTCAACTGGACATGTAAACTACACAAGCAACAAATCTTTGTGACAATTAAAGTCAGACAGGTACTCAGAATTAGCCATGGGAAGGCCTGAGGTAAAGGGAAAATTATCAATTGAAAAGTTCAACGCTCCCCGAAAAGTAGACAAAAATCTACATATGAAGCATGTTGAATTAAAGTTCTGCCATCAATACTAAATTCGAGATTGCTCCAAAGAAGAAATGGGTGGAAGCATTTGAAATGTGGTTTTTCAGAAGAATGATTAAGATTAAATCGATCAACTGAGTGACAAATGAAGTCTTAAGAAAAGTGGGAGAAAAGGAGAACCTGAACAACACTCGACTAAAAACCCTAAAAAGAAGGTGGGACAATTTGACAGGCCATATCTTAAGACATCATGGCCTGATGAAGACAATCATCAAGGTGAAAGTGAGTGGAAAGAATGGAAAAGGCAGGCCTCACACGAGTTATATGGAACAAGTTTTGAAGGACGTAAAAGAGAAGAATTACATTAATATGAGGAGATTGGCCAATAGAAGAATCATGTGGAGGGCTGCATCAAACAAATCCTAGGATTGTTGACTTATGATGATGATGAATTTATTGGGCATGTTGAGTTATTGGCATTCATTGATTTACATCAGAAATTTTAAAATGAAGATTAAAGTGTTTGTCACATGCCTCCAATGGCATTAATAATTTGAAACTTTAAGGACAATATGGCAAAAGCACGGCTCGTATTGTCAAAATTCCTTTTTGTTCGTGCATTTCATACGGTCATAGCCACCCCTAAAGTGATGCTACCCTCCACAAAATTTAACAGATACGGCCATTTTTCATTCCCTCCACAAAAATATGCCTCAAAATTAATTTTTAAAAAGTCCTTTGCCTGCACTAAACATAATACTAAACTATGTACACGTCGATAGGCTCTGTATCAATTCCGCTTCTTCCATTCATGAGATTTAAAGCCTTAACTTGAATCATTTGCATGGACTGTGCATACAAAATGTGCTGCTTGGTCATTATTTTCAAAATCATGCATTGAGTGTGCATCAACATAAGCCATTGTATGTATTTTATTCGGAAGTATATTAAGTATAAATGAACCTTTTTTACAGTGAAATAAAACCAGCTATCTATGGCATTAACGAAAATTAACAACAAGAATATCGCTCCCCTGAAACTAATGCACCTCATGTTACATACGCCTTCAACTTACCCGGGAAGGTCGAACCGTTTAGCACATTTTCCTCATAACCACGTTCAGAATTTTGGGTCTCTACGAAAATATGCAGCTGAAAGTTCGCTGCACTAAGTTTGTTCCTGCCTCATGCCATTTCAGCTTTCAGGTCTTAAATTATCTCAATGGCTTTTTATTCATCCTTGATTTAATGCAAAGCAGAAATATGCAGGTGAAAACGTGACTTCAGAGAAGAAAAAGTAGAATTACGTTCAGCATTTCGGGTCCCTACATAAATATGCTGTCAAGAGACAGCTGTAGTACAGCCTTTTGGATAGGATCAACACTTAAGCTTCACAACTATAAAATCTCACATAAATACATAAATACATATAAATTTACATAAATAAATATAATTTTAAACATGAACATGAAAGTTCAAACAAACCCTTCAATAGTTTTCTGTTAAACATTTCTTTTGATGGTGACTACATGAAAGGCAAACAAAAAATTCCATGCGTTTTCACAGCTGACTACAGAAAATTTAGGGTTCAAATATTGAACAAAACCACACCATGAACAAAAACCACTCAAATAAGTATTCCTTCTGGTGAGAAGGTAAAATTTAACTGAAAATAACATACAAAAAACTCAATTTATAACTTGAAATGCTATTGAGTCAAGGTTGCTCTAAATTACTTTTAAAACATTTTTTCCCTAAGTCCAGTACCAAGCATCAAACACATGTACCATAAACTCATTATCCACAACTATAGAATTTCCTGCCAAAACAAGGATAAGCACACCACTTTTTCAAAAGAGTAAAAAATAAATACTTACTTTGAGAAACTGGGATGTCACATTCATGTCCAAATCACGATCTCCTTGTCCAAGACGCTCGGCACATGCTTGAATCTGATCATAGGTGACACCATCATCAGTAACTTTCACATCATTGGTTGGGCGGCCTTCTGAATCATGGGACGTTGCACCAGAGGCACCTCCAACCCCACAGCCACCAGACGCACCATTGCCTCCAGACCCTCCAGTCATATTTGCAGAGTACAAAATCTCATCAACGTAAGCCTGGTCAACTCTCTCTAAGGCTTCTTGAAAGTCGTTTCTCAATCCCTAAAAAGGAATAAATTATACATAGAAAGTCAGCTTTCCAAAATAATGGAATACACAGTCATCATCATCATCATTATGGGTCAACTATCCTTTGAATGGTTTGACGCAGCCCTCCACTCGATTCTTTTTTGGTCCAACTTCATATTGAAATTCCTCTCTTTCACATCACTCACAACCTGTTCTATATAACTCACAGTGACTATTTCTTTCTTGCTTCGCCCATCGTTGGTTACTCTGCTTCCCAGGTAACAGAACTCTTACACCTCTTCCAGTTTCTGTTTTCCTAGTATAACGTTGGTTTTGGCCTTTTCTCTCTTGCTGCACACTAATATCTGTCTTCTTCTTATTAACCTTCAGCTGATACCTGAACACTGTCCTTTCCATGGTTGTTATCATCTTATTCAGATCTGTCTCTGCCTCTGCTACAAGTGCTATATCATCAGCGAATCACAGCATACTATTTTTTTCTCCATAGAAATTCACTCAGAAGACTCCTCTTTGATTTCATGGATGGCTCTCTCAATGTAAACATTAAAAATTATGGGAGAGTGCACAGAGCTGTGTCTTACTCCTTTCCTTATCCTTGCTTCTTCACAGCTGGGTCCATATTTTATCAAAGCTGCTGGGTTTTAAAACAAACTGTGAATAATTCTTCACTCAATGTATGATACTCCAATTCCTTTCAGAATTCTAAGCATTAAATTCCAATCTATGTTGTCAAAAGCCTTCAATAAATCCACAAATGCAATGAATGTCAGTTTGTTCTTCTCCATTCTCTTCTCTATGATCTGCCGAAGCACCTATATTGCTTCTCTTGTACCCTTACTTTTCCTGAATCGAAATCGACCTTCATCCAGGAACTCCTCTGCTTTTCATTCTATTCTTTGGTAGATGATCCTTGTCAATATCTTCGACGCATGTATCAGGTAATAGTTCTAAAATATTCACACCTCTCCGCGCTCTTCTTTTTGGGAATAGGAATTATGATGTTTTTCTCGAAGTCCATGGGTATTTCTCCTGTTGAGTACGTGTCTTGTCTCCTGCATTTTTTATTGCTGATTAGGGGATATCATCAATTCCAGAGGCCTTATTCATCCGAAGGTCCCTTACTGAGGCGTCGAATTCCGATCTTAATATTGATGCTCCCATATCATCCTTTTCGACTTTGGAATACACAGTATTATACTAATAAAAATGAAACTAATTCACTGTAGCAGAGTTGAATCCACTGCTTCATTTGGAAGAATATAAAGTGTAAATGAACCTTTTTTTACAGTAAAATAAAACCAACTATCCATGGAATTAACTAAAATTAACATCAAGAATATCACCCCCTGAAACTAATAGAAGCAGACCAAGCAGCCATATCCCGAGCCGCCAAGTCGGCACTACCACATGCCACCCAGCCAGGACAGCAAGCTGACGGCAACAAAATGTTCACCTCGCCACTTGAACGCAGCAACACTCCGTGCGTTCGACCACGATTTTCATCTTTTTGCTGCGCCTCTGGAGTTTTTCCCTGACCAGAATCTAATTTCCATGACATTCCCATGACTTTCAGTCCCGATTTTTATTTCTCTGACATTTCCGTAACTTCCCTGACCGGTACAAACCCTGCCAGCACTACACTGAGCCAAGCAGAAGGATAGTAAGGATGCTCTATGCCCTAGAGTTAATTGGCCACCATGTAATTTCCAGGGTTTTTCATAAAAATACAAAAATTCCTTAAGTTTTCCAGGAGTTAAAATTTCCCTGAGTATTCACGGGCTGAACACCCTGGATTTTTAAAGATATCAAAACCATTATTACATAAGTGACCAAAGAAAGGTTCCAGAGAATATCCCTATCCTGATTTTTACATGCATACAACAATAAAAAAAGAAGTTTTACTACCTAATTGAATACATATATCATAATTTAACACTCAAAAGCATATGTGTCCCACAGTGTTACCTTGAGATTGAGGTATCGCTGAATGAATACTCTATCACTAACAGAGGAATTTGAGTCAAGTAATCCAATTGTTGGCACAATTATACTGATTTCATTTAATGCTTGCAAGCAGCATGCCAGCTCTAAATTTTTCTGACCAAATCTTTCTGAAAGAACCAACATATGTACTCTCCCTATCTATGATGCACAGTGTATCCCAGTTCCATTAACACTGCTTGTTTGAAATTCCACACTGCAATGGTATCTCATGGCAAGTAGAGGTGTTACGATCCTTGAAGTTTCAGTAACAGCCATGTATAAGTTTGAAGTACTAGTATTGCTGCAGCATGTATTCTGGCCGCGAATGTGAAAGTATGTGCCTGACACTCGTCAAATAATGGCAGTGGAGCAGGAAGGAAACAGCAAGTTTTGTGTCAAGTTACGTAAATCTGATACTGATTTCTAGTAAGAAGATACTGATTTCACGAAATTGATTGTAACTGGTGACGAGACATAGTGTTTCCAGTATGAGCCTCTTACAAAGCGGAAGAGTGCAGCATGGTTGGGCCCACAGAAAGTGAAACCAAAGAAAGTGCATATGCAGAGGAGGGAGTTGTGTAAAGACAATGCTAACAGTTTTCTTAAATTCCAAAGGAAACCTTCACACTAAAATTTAAACCATTAATTCTGAGTATTATCTGGGCATCCTCCATCATTTGCGGGTGTGAATTAGTCGAATGCAACCTGAATACCGAGAGGCAGGTTTCTCATTTCACGTCCACGAAAATGCCTCATCCTACAAAGCGAAGATTGTATGCAAGTTTTTGGCCAAAAAAGGGATAGCAGTCCTGGATCATCCACCGTATTCGCTGGATATGGCCCCAGCAAAGTTCTAGTTGTTCCCCAAATTAAAGTTGGCAATGAAAGGACACTGTTACGCTACTATTAATAACATCCAATAAATTTGTACCACAGTACCAAATGCAATTACAAAAAAGGACTACAGTGACTGTTTAAAACACTTTTAAATCGCTTCAATGGTGTATCGATTCAGAGGTAGAATATTTTGAATAAATACAGTGTTTTTTTTAACATAATTCATGACTTTGATTTTTCATATCCACAGTCCTAACGTAACAGGGACACACGGTGTACGCAGGTAGAATGTATTAAAATTTATAATAGTCAACATTGATGCAAGTGAAATGACTGTAAAAGAAGTATCTCCTAAGTGGTGATAATTCATTTGGTGATTGCACTTCCATCGCCATGTAATTTAACTGCTTCAGTTAACGAGTTTTGCTTACTGAACTTTACATAGTGTTGCTGAACGAGCCAGATATGGATTAATGCATTGAAGGGGCTCATTATGCCTAGACAGGACTTCAAAGAAAGCAAAGCTGCCAACTTTCAGCTGCCAAGCAAAGCATTTGAAATTGGGAATAGTAGATAATTCAGAGTACAGCACATAATCCATGATTAGACACAAAATTATGGATTAAATACACAGAATTGTTCTTCACATTACCATATCATCCACTTACAACTAGTGATCATGTTACTTCCTGGTTAGAGCACTGATTACCCATTCTTGCATTCAATGTCATGTTTCACATCGCCCCTTAAAAATTCTTATCTCAACCCAAATAGGTACTCTCTTTTTCTTGATGACAAAAAAAACATCTTATCTGTAGGTCCCCTGTTACACACCCTCGCAATAGATTGCAGGGAATTGAGTAGATGTAGGTCACCTTCCCTCAAATAACTATTTGAAATATCCCTAGCAAACAGTAAGTAGGATTAGGCTGGATATGAAATGGGAAGCCGAGTTATTCAACGATGGACGAAGCAAGAAAGAAATAGTCAGTAAAATAGCCCAGACAAAGATGGAATTCTACCAAAATAAGAGTCTACTTACATCTGGAAATAGCTACAAGCGTAGAAGTAAAAAAACGATTCATTAGAACATATATCTGGATCATATTTCTTTATGGCAGTGAGGCATGGACGATGACAGTAGCGGAGAAAAAGGGGTGGAAACATTTTAAATGTAGTGCTGCAGAAGAATGAAGAAGGTTAAACGGATCAAGCAAGTAACAAGGAATTCCTAAGCAGAGGGGAAGAAAAGAATAGCTTGCTGAAAACTCGAGAAAGAAGACGGGACAACTTAATCAGCCATATCATACCATAGCCTGCTGAAGACAATCGTATAGTGAAAAGTGAACGGTAAGAATGGAATTGAAAGGCCTCTTATGACATTTACGGAATAAGTTGTGAAGGATGTAAAAGGGAAGAATTACGTTAATTTGAAGAGGTGAGCCGATACAAACATCGTGTGGAGGGAGGCGTCAAACCAATACTAGGATTGTTGTTGGATGATGATGATTACAACCTTTTCCAAGACAAAAAGTTTCACATCTTACAACATAATCACCCAGCATCTACATATGGCCAATGTCACTGTCAGCCTAAGACCACTAGAAATGATTTTTTCATTGCTGTACAATTAGCGCTTGCTTAATATATCTTCCGCTTCTTTATTCCATACTTATTAACGGTATCGATCAAGGCCTCGCTATTTAAACCTTTAACAATGACAGTTTTTTTAAGAGGAGCTATTAAGATTAATTATAAAAATAGCTGATAACAGCCGTTTCCCTCGCCATAAGCAACACCATACAATACATTCGGCTTTCGAATACTTTAAACGGTAGATATATCTCCTACGGATACTTACGCGATTGACTTCCGGCTCCAATAGCTCCAGCTTCCTCAGTCTTCTGAAAGAGTCTAACTCGGTTTCACCAAATATTGTAATAGGCTCCCCTCGTTCCCTAAATCGACGTATGACCTCACGCCTAGGTAATGTTGGCCCTGAGTTATCTGCCTCTTCAACCCCATCTGGAAATAAATTAAAGGTAAATTTAAGTACCTCATAATTCACCAGAGGATTATGTACTAATGATAAGTGCGAGCTTACCAAGTGATTCCTTGTTCGCCTTCGACGACTTTTCGTCTTCTTTGGGGCCGTATTTTCGTAAGTACTCCTCTTCGCGCTTCTTTTCTAATTCTTCTCTTCTGAAGCATTTTTTCCCTGATCCCTAGAGAAAGACGAAGAATCTTCAAAACACGATCATTAGGCGAAATATCTTATTAATAGTCATTCACTAGCAGTAAATTAAGTTATACATTCCAAAACTCACAACTGTCTCCTCAAGAAGCTTTCTCTTCCTCTGTATTTCCAATTTCAGCCTTTCCATTTTGGCACGGCAATAACACAGAGCTCAAGATGATGCACCTGGTTATTAGGCAAGGATAAACAGGTTCTCAAACTTTAATACTCAAGTTAAAGACTGAATATTACGAAGTACCACTTGTCTATTACGCAGATCACGCATGCTCATTTTAAATACCATTTATCCCATTAATAAGATACACAAACATGGCGACGCAGAACCAAAAACGTTGCAACCACGCATCGATCACGATTTAAATTTATAACGGTTGTGCTGCCACCTTCACAATAGCGCCCTTCACTACACGGGCTACACGGAAACTGGGCCCTGACATCTTCAGAATTTTAATTATACTACTTGGAGAGGATCACATCGCAAGTTGAACGCGTGGACGGATTTAAATCTGTAGGGTCATCTTGCAAAAATATGTTTATTGATTATTTACCGCGGGTGAAGCAATTTTATCCATTAATGAGGCAAACACCTGTAATGGCACTTGCATAAAATTTTGAAAGTAAATTGCTATCACTTTAATTTCGCATTGGACAAAGCACACCCACTAAAAACATGTCGTGTAAAGAAATTTTGGGTCGAAAATATGATTTCCTCAATTTTCTCCGTTCACAATCTTTGAGTAACCATTGGTTACTGTTGTCATTACAGTAGTAAATAATCGTTCATGATTAAGGGATGGTGAATAACTCACCTATAATTTACTCTCCTTTAGGAAGTCTATCATCGGAAATAACATGGAATCTAACTGGAAATTAAGAGAATTTCCAGTTAGCAAAGAAGATATAGAGTCTATGAAAAAGTCCTTAGAGAGGTATACGCATTAGAAACAATGGAATGACTCCATAATATTTGTTTAATAACATCCTGATTTCATCCAAATGGACTAGGTTGAACATATGTAGTGATACATATGCTGTTGTGCCAGCAGATACTAACGTTATCAATCGAAAATTACATCATTGCACTGTATGTGACGTTATTCTAAATTCATGTACCCAAACTAAAGATCACTGCAATGGAAGAAAACATTTGGCTCGTCTAAAACTCTGTGGAAAAGAAATGTCATTTGGTAAGAGAATTTAATGTCCAATCCTGAGTTACCCTATGCCTTAGGTCAAAGTTCATCTTTGTGACTGTCCTCTTATTAATTCAGATGAAAGATATGGTGTTCTTCTGAGGTTAGTATGATGACATGTCCAAGCAATTGGTGACAATGACTTGCAATTGATGACTTTGCACTATAGGTGAATGTCCCTTCTATTTTTACTCAAATATTCAATGCTGCATGGCCAATAGATTCCTTATTTGCTGTTGTGTATCGTTGAAAAATTAACTGCAATCTTTCAGTATCAATCTCTAAATAAAATCATACCAAGCTACTAAACTTTAGCTTTAAACATTTAAATTCCCATTAAATAAACACAAACATTTTTAAGCATCAATTAATATTTTTTTTTCATAAGAATTTATTTTAGCCAGATAACAAGAATAATCAAATGCATTACAAATAATTATTATGGACTAGCTCCATACTGAACAATGAATCCAATGCGTATTTTGCTAAGAATAACAGATATCTAGTCAAATTGAGGGTAAGGAAATGCTTAGATTGATGCAAATAACAAAATAGTGCATTCTGCTTTCAAATGGTGTGCCCAAGGCTAACATTAAAACCCCAATTGATAATATAATTATTTCACAGGAGATGCACTCAAGGAAAATTTTAATCATGCTCTCTCTTACCAAAAGAACAATTTTCGGCAATTGAAACCTAATTATTTATAGTACATGCATAATTTTATAGAGGTTAGGGCCATGGACTTCTATATTGAAAAAAACTATATTAAATATATATTTGTAAAATATTTATGAATGTATATTCTAATTTGCTTAAGCAATAAAGATAAAAAGCAACAATGCATTAATGCTTGTATCTTGTATTTTCTGGATGAATTCATCCAGAAAATACAAGAGTAAAAAGTTTATGCATCCATTCTGTTAATAATCTTGTGAGTGAATAAGTAGGTACTACTAACAGTAACTTATTTTAATTTATTTTCTAAATGCATAGGTATTCATGAAACTTACTTCAATACATGATAGGCAATGTGAAATTTTATGTCAATTTTGTTGACAGTGTGATTTGAGGGGGGTATGGAATTAATGAGAAAATTCTAGTAGTTGAATACATTCCCAAGCAGGAGCATCCATTCAAGACCAACACCGGACACTACATATTGTCAATGAAGGAATTGAGTATATTTGAAATGATGTGAGAAACTATTCATCAATTTACTTCCAAAAACTAGTTTTTTCTCACCCTGAGTATAGTTCTAACATTCCACTTACTTATTTTAACTGGCTTTGTTCTCTGATCAGCCTTAACTTCCGTTGCTCCCGTCACTTCTGCTGTGTAAGGAAACTCCATAATGATTACAGTTATAATGAAAGTAAAATGAAAGAAACAGTGTGCCTCATAAGGTTTGTTTTCTTTCATTTCTCAATTTTTTCTGATTCATTTCTATCTTGTTCAACTCCATCGTATTTCAGGGGATAAATAATTTGACTGTTTCCCTCATATTCACATTCCATGCTGTCTTCTCCAAGGATGTTTTTAAAGACACCTACATAAAGGTCCACTGTGGTTAGATGCATTGCTGAAACCACCTAAATGACGAAAAGGTGCTGTACGGACAACTATTCACTAACCTCCTTACCTCAATCTATCTGGCATGGGTTGACCTACAAAGAGTAGCTTTCATTGTTCTACTGTTCTAAAACTAGGGGTCATAGACATGCAAACCTGCCCCACCATTAAGTCATACACTACAGTCAAACCTCCAACTAGTGGATGTCTCCTAAAAACTGACCATTTTTCAATCCTCGGCATCAGAATATGAAAACATATGGAACTAACACCTCTAAAAAGGAGACACTCTCAATAACGGGTGTGGACAACAGAGAGGACCATTTTTAATTCAAAGTTTACCCAGAACCAAAATCAAAGTTTTGTACACGAAACTGTTAGATGGAAACAAAAAATGAATTTAAGTGAAAAAAGTAATCTTCTAACCAGAGCCATTCACTCAAATCAAAAATTAAAATAAGCAAAAGGTGATGCCCACCAGACAAGCTGCTTTGAGACTTATTACATCATCCACCTCCCATCCTTGACTGCTTTTAGGGAAGGGAGTGGAGGGGGGGGGGGGGGTTGGAAAGTCTGCTCACACAGATCGTGTCGCAACCACTTCCATTGGCAGAGTAAGCTGTGTGTCCCCCATTGCAATAAGGCGAAGTAGCTTCGCGGGCTCAGTTGTGATTGGACAAAGTGGATGACATAAGAGGTCGCATGCACACCCAGTTGTCCAAAAGTGTTAAAAACATGTTTTTTGCAGCTTATAACTTGAGAACTATTTGACAGATCGAAAAACGGAAAAATATGGGTCTTTTTATTCTGCAAACTCGATCAGATTCTGCAATAAAAGAATATGGTAAACGACCCCATTACATCCATTCCATACACACACTACAAGTTTTCCAGTAAACATTTCTACCTATTCCCCTGGACATAAAACTACATTTGTTTAGGCAAGTATGCATACCAAAGGAACTTTTCCAGATGAAACTTTTTCTTAGCAATTAGGGAGAAATCTCTTGTCTGTCTACAAGTTCGTTCTCCTGCCTATTTCCTTTCCCTTCACTGCTTACTACACTGCTACTTATACTTTTCTATGGGCCAAGTTTTCAAATCTTGTTTTAATTATGACGATGCCAATAGTTGTTCTATGGAAAAAAACACAATTATATATTTCATTCCATAATTTTTTTTGCAAGCATTTCTTTTCAAATATTTAAAAAATTAAAGTTTAATGCAACATATCAAATGCCTTAATATTTTATTCATCATAGTACTGCATAGAGAAACCTGCCCTAAGTCCGGACCCCCCTAAATACTGGACATCTCTCAATAGTGGACAATTTAAATTCCAGTTCCAAACATGTCCACTATTGGGAGGTTTGTATTAGGAAGATGGGAAAAATTTCTTTGTTGACTCTTCTTGTACCATGGGCTGATTTATGAGCTAAGGCTTCTCAGCCTCAAAGTACTACAAGCTTATACGTCTGTGCTCTTAACATAATAACCTGAGGAATCCATTGAAATGATGATCTTATTTCGACAAAAAGATTTAAATTCTTTTTCCAATCCCTTCCCTTAAATATTAGCATTAGTGTCAGTAACTGAAATATTTATTCCATTGACAGCTTTTAAGGCAATTATGTTTATGAAGGATGGTTTAATGGCATGAATCTGAAAAGGATGCATTTTTCCAGAGTCTGAAACCACAAAAAAACTCTGGGAGGAAAATAAATGCTCATTGTGTTCTATATGATGGTGTCTATGCTTTGGAGAGCTTGCAAATCTAAGAAAAATTTAATTTGAATTTTTATCAATAATTACACATCTAATTTAAAATTAAGGGCCGAAGGGTGAAAACATTCATACAACATCTCCATCTTCTGGGATTGTTTCTCTGAAGAGCAACGACCTGAGCTTGAAAGATGTGCATTCCAGAAACATGTAAGTGTCATTCCTTAATTGTTTTCCTTCTTATTTAGCTCTATCCATATAAAATAAAATGGAGTTATACAAAGTCCCTTAGTTTATGAAAGATGAAAACCAATGTCGTAATATATGATGCAACAGAACCCAATACATTGAACAGTCATATGAACTCATGAACATTTTAGTCAGTCCATGCTTGTAAACTCACGCTTAGGATCATTCCAAGACAATGTGGTGTAAGCTATGTCAGTGATCACTCAAGTTGATAGGAAATAACAGTAGGTATATAGCTTAAAATAGAAACTGCTATCATGTATCTAAACACATTCAGTGAGGGCCATGTTAACTGGCATAGTTTGGGCTGAGTTGAGCTATGGACCACATCAATCGACATGGTCATCATTCCATTTGAGCACTAGAATAAAATTGATCCAATTTTATGGGAGTTTCTTAAATTACATCCAGCATCCAATGTGCTAAGGAAGATACACCACAGTGATATACCTCCCATATGGACTGAAGTGATACTCCCTTTCTGTCCGTCTCCTTGATATCCCACAAAACTCACCATAACCGAATATGCATTACGAGTGCAAGTGAGCTAGGTGGAATTCAATGCATGAGGTGAAGGAAGAGTTGAATCATTACCTAGGTCTCTGAACTCAGTATAATATTGTCAATGATGCAGTGCGGAATACAAGCAATTATATTTACTCTAGATGGTAATAATTTTTCTGCATCATATTCCTAATAAATACAATAAATTCCCAACCCAAGCTGAGTTCAAGAGCATGGTCAGTGAACTATTAGAAGTATAGTCACATTGGTAGTGCCTGGAGATTCATATGTATTTTTTAAGTAATTAGAATAAAAAATCATAAACCCATTGGCTTAAAAAGACGACGATTCGCCGGTTGACCTGAAGTGGCCTTCCGTTAAAGAGCTGGCAAAACGCCTCAATCCCACGTCCCTCAATTTATTTATTTATCACATTATTTTATCATTCACAGATTTTTCACATTTAGTGTCATTAATGAATAATTAATATTCTCTGTATGCAAAAAAATCCACGATAAAGGCTGTAAAATGTTTTTAAATTGATTAAAAATAAATACTAAGTATGATTTCAATAAAAAATAGTGAAATAAGTGGAAAAAAGGAGTAAAAAATACTAAGCCAATGGGTTAAAGGAGCATATTGCAGTTGGAATTTCATTGAATCTTGGTTTGAATTCTGATAAAATAAGCTACCAAGTTAAGGGAATATGTATAGCCAGTTTCAATTTGAGCCCCATAGATGTTTACTTTACCCTGTTAAAAATTCCCCACTGCATGTCCTTATAGGGAATTGGCAATGGGGAAACATGAAATCCCTATAGGGAAATGAAATTCCCTATAGGGAATTTCATGTCCTTATAGGGATTTTTAATGGAGTTCCCCATAGGGAACATAAAATCCCTATAGGGGATTTCATGTCCCTATAGGGAATTTCATTTACCTATAGGTGTCCCTATAGGGAGTGCCAATTCCCTATAAGGAATTCCATGTCCCTATAAAGATTTTCTATGGGGAATTTTTGACAGGGTATACTGATTTGAATTAGTTCTGCACATATGTTTAAGGCACCAGTGTGAAATAAATATTGAATTGCATTGAGGAAGATTGTCATTTTTACCTGATTCGTGTGCTTCTGGGATCATTTTCTGAAGTAACTGTTTGATGTAATATCATGAACCTTGCCTGGCAAAGATTTTTCAGGGCTAAACCATGAGTTTCTATAGGGACTTACTTCAAATATATACTTCATATCACTAGTATGAAGTATGTGAAGTAGAGTGAAATTGTAGAGTACTTCAGTTCTCTGTCCATTGGATGAGAAGTTGACCATGCCTTTTGTTAATAAAATGCTAATTCTGGTTTCTCTTGACCCTTCCTCCACTTCCTAATTTCCTACCTCTTTCTAGTATCCACCTATTCTAGATGATTCGAACGACCACAGTTTTTGGTCACGTTCCCTAATACATGCCATTCATGTAAGATTAGAGTAAAATATGTAAGATACACATGTTGCACTGGATTGTACTGGTAATGATCAACTTTGAGCCTGATTTACCATAAACACTACAGTGAGATTGCATTTTATTTTAAGAGAAACTATATTACTCCCATTGCAGAATTCTCCCATTATTATGTGAGGAGTACTTATTATTGCAATGTTTGTGAGCAAAATTCTAAACCAGGGCTCCCCTAATGATGAATTTTGTGACAGAAACAAAATCTACACCTTATCACTTTAAGACAGCTACCACTAAATTAGGTATCAGAATTTACAATGCCTTGCCAAGTAGTATAAGAAGTATACAAATCATTATGTTTCCAAATCCAGAAACTGAAAAATATCACAGCGATTGTATGGTATTTGTGTGATAAGTAATCTCATGCTATTTAACTGTTTATAAACTACAGTGCTGTATTTACTGAAACATTGTACCTATGTTGTTCATTGTGCCTTGCAAGAAATTTTTGAGATATTTAGACAAATGAAGATGTTAAAACAAATTACATTACAGTGATTCATCGGAGGAAGCTTCTCCAACCTGCCCTCCAAATCAAAGTGCCTATGTCACGAGGGCACAGACTGCTACATCCACACCAAAGGCAACACTAAGCACTCTGGCTGAGTCAAATCCTAATGACATGTGTGAAATAAACCACTTGGACCGGGAAAACAGAGGAAAGACTGCACTGCAGGAACTTGCGGATACATTTGCTGACTCACTTAATGATGCAATCATTAGCAATGATATGGGAGCTGCTACTGCCAAGAAGTTACCTAAGAAGCTGGTCATTGATTACAAAAATATTTACTTGTCATCAAAATTTATGGATCAATTACTATTGATTTTTAAATGCTGAAAGCATTGAGATTCAGATCTAATCTGAAGTCGTACCTTGGTGGTCCTCAATTTGGTTATATTTTCTTGCTTGTTCAAAAATAGGTTTCCAAGGTGTTGATATGCTAAATTTTGCACGATGATGGGTTTTTTAGCACGATGAAAAGAAAACAGTTTCAGATTAAACTGTGGTCTTTTCACCATAAATAATGCAGAGAAAACTCACCATAATGCAAAATTTTGTTTTCTTACTTATCAGTTGAAGACTGAACACTAAAATTCCCTCTGTTTTCAATTGACAACCTCTGGATTGTGTTTATCATCATTCTTCCCACCAACAATTAATTACTTAAGTACCTACTGATTTGCAAATGTAATTATAGATACCGATTAGAGCATTTAGTGCTTTCAAGAAACATTTATTCATCATTCCGGTTTGAATTCACCCAGGTGGTGGCTAGATGCAGCATTTGTAGCTTGGAATTTTCTGGGCTTGTGGTCCTGCAGAGTCACCTAGCAGGAGCCAAGCATGCCAAAAAGGTAAAATTATGTTCCATGTTTTAATATTTAACTATAATTGAAATGATAATTGTCCACAAAACCAGATTCAAAGTGAAAACTGTACATTCCTTTTACCACTTGTGAGCTCATTTTAGGCTTAAGCTTGAGCCCACTCCTAGATACTAATAACAATGTTCAATGTAAGATCTGGTGTTTTCCCGGCGAATAATATGTGTGAAACCCAAGAGATCTTAACACAACAATGTTCAATGTTGGTAAATACAGGAGTTGCTCCACATAGCAGCTTCACTGAGATGATAAGAGATGTTTTTTTTGCATTGATCGTAAACAAATCCTCTAAACTAAAATACATGGCCAAATCAGTTTAGTCTTCTGTTTCAATCCTAATTGTCATTGGTCAAAAGGGCTACATCATAACTTCTAACAAAATTTGATCATCTAGTTATTGAAAATCAGGATGAAAGTTGAGATGGGAACCACTTTTCTTTTAATTGCCAAAGAAAGTATTCACGCAAGATCCTTACAATTGATAAGGAATTTTAATTTATCAATCCCTGGCTCAAAATAAGAATCTTACGACTTCCCATGTACTTTTACATACATAACATTTAATAAAATCAAAAGCAAGTGAAAATATGCCAACAAACAAGCATGGAAAATTAAAACAAATGGTAAAATGACCTTAATGGCCCCACCCCCGGGTATTTACTTGGAACTGAAATTGGAATTTTGTGCACGAAATCGTAAGATGGAAACAAAAAATGAATTTTAGTGAAAAAAGTAATGTTCTAACCTGAGCCATTCACTAATAAATCAAAAATTAAAATAAGCAAAAGGTGATGCCCGCTGAACAAGCTGCTTTGAGACATTACATCATCCACCTTCCATCCTTGACTGCTTTTAGGGAAAGGGAAGGGAGTGGAGGGGGGGTCGGAAAGTCTGCTCACACAGATCCTGTCGCAACTGTTTCCATTGGCAGAGTCAGCTGTGTGTCCCCCATTGTGATATGGCAAAGTAGCTTTGTAGGCTCAGTTGCGATTAGACGAAGTGGATGATATACTAATTCACATGCGTACCCACTATTCCGAAAGGATTAAAAACATCAGTTCTTCACCACTCATAACTCAAGAACTAATCAAACATCAAAAAATGGAAAAATACAGGTTTATTTTACAAACTATCAGATTCAGAAATAAAAAACATATGGTAAATGACCCCATTAACTTCTATTTTCTTCAAACCTATACCTTTAAGAAAAAATCATCCTTCACACCATTCACCCTGGTAGAATCCCTAAGTGTACCTTGCAATATGTATGTATATCGAAATTAGGACATTGAAACTTAAAAATTCATTGTGATTTACCCTTGGGCATGTTTCACCTAACTCATCTCAGAATGTACTTCCATGGAATTCCCTAACAACTTGAAGGGAGATCGATTAGAAGTGGATTGAAAACATTCATTCTCTGAATAATCCATGTATGATTGCAGGTCAAATCTCTGGAAATACTTCGTGAGCTCGAAACAAAAAGTCACTGCATAATAAAAGGAGACCCATCAAAATTTCTCAAATGTGAGGTGTGCGATGCTGTTGTCCATTCATCACAGCAGATGCAAATGCACATCAGAGGTATGTAGAGCAAAAGGTGGAAGCAATTACTTGGATGTCCTCAATTATTATGCATTAACCCTGTAGCTCGGTATCCTGCAATTACCACGGGTTAGGCAACCGTCCATTTTCTGCATATCCCACGATTTCCCCATCTTCTTCCGCGATCCTTCTATCCTATGTATAGTTTTATGGTGATGCAGTTCTACATTGTCACCAATAGATGGCATCTACATTCACTTTTTGAAGGATGACTACATGTGTTCTTCCCTCTTTTCTTCTGACTTCCTTATTTCAAGGGTGAAAAAATGCATTTTTTGACCAGTTTATCAAAAAAAAAATAACCCAGCTGGAGGAAAACACTGCATGAACAAAAAGTCTTTTTCTATTCTTGAGTCTATTTCATACCATTAACTTATTTTTGGCAGACGTGAAGACTCACTTGTCCTGCTGGTATTTTATTCATGCCCAAAACTTTAAAACAATATACATATGTATAAGTCAAGTAGACTATTATTATTTTGATGTCATATATGTAAAATGTTTGGGGAATCATACACTCAATCAATTACACAACAGTGCTCTTTGCAGTAATTTTATCCAACTATATTTATTAAGGCATGAATGGTGGTGGGGATGGACCTGGAGTAGGTTGCTTCCCGTCAATGCTATGCAGCAATGGAAGATTAAGAGATAGCCAAGTCAAGCAGCAGGGTTTCAAAGAAGGATTTAAGTATATGTGCTCTGCTTGCAAAGTCTACCTCAACTCGGAGATACAACTTCAACAGGTGAGAGATTCATACACTCGTCTGAAATACTGCATTTTACCTGGAGGTGTTAAGATATTATCCTAACCAACCTCACTCCGTTTGATGGAAGCTAAGACAACTTTGAAATAATATGAGAAACTGCACTTCAATCTTTATATGAGGGCACATTTTCTCGAGTGATATGCATCAACCACTGCAAACAGCTCAGCGACTAAAAAATCCTTGCTTCTTTTACTCCTCTTCTCAGAACAGGAGTTTCTAAAAACTTTGCCACCATCTCTTCCAGTAGCTCATAACATAAATAAGAGCCAAATCTCACATGTATTTCTAGTAAATTTGTGCTACTTTGCTTTAAACTACTAAAATTGTTATGCATGGTAAAGCAGATTGTTTTTGAATGTGGACATTACATCAGATGAAAGAAAACACCCCACAAGGCAGGAACCCTCCCACCACTTCCACAGTCTCTTTTCGTCTGCTGAAACAAATGCGAAATGTTATTCCAAATGGCTTCCGTGAAATGTCGTGAAGAACGTGTATACTGATCATAAAAATTAAGACCAACCAAGGGAAAGCGTAAAGACTAGTATTAAAGGCGATACATTTTTGATTTATCAGTTATGGTTTAATTTTTTTGCGAAACTAATCAAAATTATGGAATGAACATTAGAAAATGGAATGAGCATTAGAAAAGAGTAGCTTGGTCAGTTGTGCATTTGGGAAAATATTCGGCAAATCAAGGCTTTTTGAAATTTTTGGAGCAGTTGGAGCAGAGTACCTTGCTTTTTGATCTAATGGTTAGTTGGTAAATTAAGTAGGGATATTAATTACTGGAAAAACTTTCCTCTTCTTTCGGAATTTGTGCTCAGACTATCCAGATGGAAATACTTCCGCCACCTCACCAACCCAATTCCTAGAAAACTGTTGACAATAGGTTTCATGGCGATTAATTACACCAACCTTGGTAAGACGATACTTCACTATAACGAGGGTTTTTTTGGGCACCATGAGGTCTCGTTTTAAATAGATTGCACTGTATTTATGTCTTCTGTGCTTTGATGTTAATTAGAGAATTTGAAACTAAGTTGTCCTTTGTCAAGAATCATGGCATTCATAACTACTTCACAAGATGCAGAGATGATTATGCAGTAAGACAACATAACCTCTCTGTCTTCAATACTGGCCCCATCACAATTAGTAGAATTTACAATGAACTACCTAAATCCTTGAAAGACCAGAAGGCACCAGATAAGTTCAAAGCCATTATAAAGTATTAACTATTGACCAATTGTTTCTATTCTTTGGAAGAATTTTTCAATTATTGAATTGATTTTATATGTTCAAGAGTCATTTTTTTTGTTTCATTATTGTCTTACTTTTGTACTACTTGTAATTCATGTTAAGTACTTACTGTTATTCAATTGTGAATATTTTTTTGTGATTTTCCTTATGTCGATGGGTCTTATATAGCCTCATATATTCTATGACCAATAAATTAATAATAACTAATAATTATAAATAACTCCTAGTTCACCAATGAAAAATTACTAATAAGATAGAACTTGAATTGAGTTCATCTGTAATAAGAGGGATTGTCTGAAGACACATATACAAAGATATGTCAGCAAAATGGACAAATTTTGACAGACAGTTGAGGACAGGCTGAGATTTATTCTACTAACGAACAGGAAACTTTCATTCTAATTTCATTTGCTAAGTCAATCTTACAAATTAATGTAATACTTGTGATAGACTGTTTTTTAAGTTGATTGGCCATCCAGTGAAATATATCAGCTTGCTTTTATATTCTTGAAATTTAAATGCTGTTGCAATATACAGTAGAAGTATGCTATAAAAAGTGCAGAAAAAAGTTGCTAATTCACTTGTTTTAGAGCACACTCATACTAAGTAACATGAAATTTTATGATTATTTTTAATCATATAACATAACTAGTTAAAGTGAATATTAACCAAAGAATATCAGTAAAAATATATCAATAAATATAAATAACTCTGACACAGAAATGACCACTTATTATAGCTAATGAAAATCCAATGCCTTACAATATTCTCGCTATAAGCCACACTTGCAATAGCACACTTAAGCTACATTTTCATGTGGCCGTTTTTGCCTTGACGCACACTGCGCCACCAATCAGAAGCGAGCACACCAACGCAGCCTGCGTTGCCATCGGAGTTAGCCAACTTTCATCTTTCTGCGTTGACGCAGCTGCGTCAGAGCGAGGAACAATGCATTCTACCTGTCATTTGTTCGTCACGTGATTCTTTCACTACGGATTATCATGTATACCACGGTTTCCCACTGTCATATGTTTTGGTGCGTTGCTGCTGGCGCTGCCGGTGACATGAAAACAGGGTATTCTCCTGATGCGCAACGCAAAAACGGCCACATGAAAACGTAGCTTTAGACTAAACTTGTGTTAATACAAAGGTCACAAATATTTCCTTTTCACTCTAACTAAGCTTTCATTATGTACAGCACATGAATTCCAAGAAGCATAAGGAAGGAATGATGAGAGGACAGAGAGGAGCCACAAAAGCATACCAGTATGATAAAGAAAATGACAGAGGAATGAATCTCACACCTTTTTGTCAAAAGAAAACACCCAAACAACAGGGAATATCTTACTGGTTTTCACAGCAGCAAAAGCTAAGTCGTCTTAATATGACCAACAATCCTCCTCTGCGCTATATGTATCGTGGAAACTCAACAAGCTTAGTTACTCAAAGAGCATTTCCATCATCTTTACAAGACTACTACTCTAATCATCGATATGTACTTTAACAAGAGTAAGGATTTGATATGTGAATCTTGTCATAAAGATTAAATTATAGACTAAACAGTTAATTTTGTTACCACGAGGATGGGTTGTTTAATCAGGTTCAAATATCAATATATGTAATGCTATAATTTAAATATTTACATAATAGTTATGTTTACGTGATTTTGTTCTGAATCTTTACATGAAGATTGAATTAAATATTTACCATTTAATTTGGTTACCAAAAGGATGGTTTGTTCAATCAGGTTCAAATATCAATATAATGTTATAACATACAGGAGTTTATAATAGTTGTGTTTCAGTCCTTTGGTCTGTTCCATGAAATGTTGCTGAGAAAGCTAGTATCATTATGTTTTGTGAACATTCATTTCAGTTATTATTAACCCCAGTTGGAAATAATCACTGTTTTGTGTTATTTTAATGAATAATTTTGTTGTGAGATAACTCTGGTGTTATTATCGTTGTTTAAAAAGTTTGTGGTCACAATGTTTCAATCAATGTTGAGGTTATGATGTTAATAAATATTATTTGATTACGTCAATAGGTCTTGACCAACTTCAAATATGTACATGTATTATTCCAGCTAATGAAATTATAGAAAATACACAGTACATTAATAATTAAGCATTACAGAGAATTTGATGACTTACACAAGTCTGCAAATTCACAGCAAGCATACAAGCAAAGATAAATTTGTTGCTCACTCAATCATGTCATTCATTTCCCTTCACCTTAATTAGAAGATTAACAATAACTCACCAATGACAATAATGAAGTACAGAGTTGAATTTGTCTAATATTTATAATTTATTCTCCATGGTAAAACATCATAAAAAAGCAACCTTGGCAAAGCAGAGGAAGCAAAAGTACACAAGCAAAAGAGCTAAGTTGGCTCGCTCCACAAATGTGAATACTGGGTTAAAATGGAATAAGGCTTTCAAATTTGAAATGAAAAAATCTCACAAAACATTGTTTTAAACTAGATAAGGGAATAAGTTATAATTATTTTCAGCAGATGATGAACATTATTCTTCAAATAAAAAAACAAAGAAAGACCTAAGAAATGACATTATTAATGATATGCATAACAACTTGTTAAAATTGGTCCCAATCTCAAGAATCTATGATTGAAAGAATAATTTATCCCCTACGATGTATTTTTCTACAAAGGCACTGAAGAATTATAATCACACAAAAAGCATTTGAGAACTTCAGAGGATATAAGGTCACTTGTGGAATGTTGCACTTGAGTATTCATATGAGGAAAAGAACATTATCTGCCAACATCACTTGGTTTTGTTCCGTCATTCGAGCTATTGCTGTTGAAACTTGACCAGCAGTCAAGCTGAGCTCATCACCAGCCATGGTATTGACACGTCCAATTGCCAATGACTGGCATCTCTCATCCTTGAACAGATGGAATAACTTGGTTTTGAAGGCACTGAGCCTGTAAAGTAAGATTGTAATGCATGAACGACTGAAGACAAACATGAACTATGCTGCGTATTACTTTCTAGCTGAGAAGGGCAGGTGGCTCGCTTGAGAGAGTAACTACATCATTGGTATAACATTTTTAATGCAATATGCAACAAGACAAATTGAAGCTTACCTTAAGAGAACGCAAATACTCACTCAATTATTGCTATGATTCAACATTTCAACACAATTCAAATGTTAAAGAAGATACAAGGTTGCTACACATAAGTGCATCTGATTGGTATAATAATTTTTTACACAGTGGAATACAGTAGAAACTGGATATTACGAAGTTAATGGGACCGGAAAAATTGACAATTCGTAATAACAAATATCATATGAACGAGCATCCTTGACCAACATCGTGACGAAGATATTTTTTGTTTCCCGGAATATATGCACTCCCACAATGTACTTGCATGATTTACGATGTTAAAATTCAAAAATGTATCTATGAATGTGTATTCATGTCAACACGGTTCATTAAGTTAAACACAGCTAAATTGTGCCTTTTTTCCAATGAGTCCGAGGCAATCAAGCCTCTTTGCAAAATTTTCGTGCAGTTTGGACTAGGCCTACGAAGCCTTATTAGCGCAGTTTTTATTTTACTTTTATCTCTACTGAAAAACTTGAAACGTATGCGTGGGAGATGTATTCACATTTTTAAGCTAGCATTGACGTATGTATACACTATGGAAGTGCGTGATTTGCGGGATAATTTGCAACTAGATGCTGCTCCAGATATAGAATTTAGAGGAATAAATTGCTGCTAAAATAAAATCATATGCTCCGCATCAGGTATTATAGATTAGATCTAAATTAAGCTAAAACAGAGAAAAGATTAATAAATGACTCTCGAGCTTCAAGCTGAGTAAGATTCTCAAGAGTGTAAGGATTCTCTCATGGGTGTTATGTCAAACATGTATCTTGTAAAAATAATGATATGCCCATTAATTTCGAGAAATAACAGCCATAACCATCTTTGCGTGGTTATTTCCGAGCCGAAGACTATGAAAGAAGAGCTTAAAAAGGAGTTTATCTTTGTTTGCCTCCTTCCAAAAGTAGATTGTACAAACCACACAATTAAAGGGTGGAGGAGTGATAATTTCCTTTGCATTTTTTCAGCTACTAACGATAGTAACATAAATCCATAATTTAGGTTTTTCACTATACCCTGCGAAAGCTTCAGGTGTGGCACTATTCAAATCAGGTTGCCTGCTATTCTTCCACTAAATTGCAGGCATAATTTAAATATTCAATGCACCTAAAAATTGTGGAATATTTTTGCGTATTGTTCCTCCTCTGCTTCCAATCAAGCAAGTGGATTTTCATCAGAGCATTGCAGCTCCAGTTCCGGCCATGCACGAAGATGGAATCAGAAGTCTTAAGTCTTCACTCATCACTGAGGGGATCACTCCATTCACCCTCACAAAAACAGCTATGAGTCCCATGGTCTCCAAGTATCTTACGCCACTTGGGAGGTTGATCCGGCTGGGATTCAAGGCCAAGGGATGTGCACAGGAAATAAACATCAAAAGAATCATATCCTTATGCAGCATTGTCACATCTTAACTTCCTCCTGCTCTACCTCAACAGGCAATGCCTGCAGAGAGGGAGGACAAGACACTGGAGAGTGGGATCTTTTATCATGAATCAAGATATGCCCACAAAACAATATTTGAGCGTGTTACACCCCGTGCACAGATTCCTTGTGAAAGGAGGCACTACAGGGGCCCAAAGGTGGGCAAGTGAGGCCAGCTGAGCCAGTGGGGGACACTTCAGGAGGGAGGGAAGGGGTTCACGAAGTGGCCTTATCTCTTTGAGGGCCAGCACTGTGGACTTTGGAGGGAGGGAGTGAATCTTGCCCACCCGGGGGTGGCGAAACGAAGGGTTACATGAGGTGAGATGACCAGTGTGGGAGGGAAGGAAAGCCTTTGCTGGGTTCCCTGCAAATGTGAAAGAAAGGTAGTGGGGGAGAGAAAGTCAAAGTTTTGGAGAAAAGGAATCGGAAAACTGGAGGAATTTTCTTGGTGCGGAAAGCCAGGGGAGAAAAGAACATGGGAATGGGTGGGCATTTCCATTTCGCTTTCCCTTAATTTGATCACTTCTGGAAATTGGTGAAAAGGAAATCAGCGAATAATAATTCAAGAAGAAATACGATGAACAAATGTTTATTATAAAAAGTTGTTTCTCTTCTGGCGACAGAATGACCAAACTTTTCTGCAACAGCACTTCTACTTAACTTTTTTGATTCAATGTCGGGGATCATTTTCACCTTCTCTTCCAACATTACTCCTTTTCTCTTTAACTGAGAGGGTTCCACGTTCATGACCATGTTAACACACTGAGCCTTTTGCATCAACACCCCTACCTAAAGATCCCGGTCAATTTGTGTCCTACTTCCGAACTGGCTAGGTACCAACTAACTCCCACCCCTGATGTCCTCCGGGGTGTATCGTCCGATAATGCAAGGGAGAGGTGAAAGTGCCTCCGATTGCGCTAGGGTTCTGACGAATCTTTCTGCTCGCTCTCCGGCGACATGAATTAGGGTTTTTCATAGGATGGTTCTAGTTATCATCTAGTCTTATGTGTATCTCTAATAAGGATTAGGCTACAAAACCTTACCAGATTCCTTGTCACTCTTGAGGATCGCAGCTGATAGGATATATTTTAGGATATTTTTCCGATCGCTGGGTAGGAGAGAAAGGTGAGAAATGTATACTATTACACGGCCTATATATGTATGGGCATATGAACGTTTTTTAACATTGATTATGCATGCGCCCAGAACAAAACATCATATAGAATTAATGTGACAAACTAAGTGATCATATGAACCCAGCAAATACGTATTTTCCCTGATTTTCTTGGCTGTTGGTGATGGAAGAAGGGATGGGCAATGTTTAGTTACGAAGAAGATATCCTTCCTCAATGACTAAATCAAAACGCTCAATGAGGATGGTAAACGAAACCTGATTCTTTCGATGATGACTATTGTCAGCCGGAATAATGATGCTGTGGAGTACGTTTGGGTTATATATATAGTTGAAATACAGTAGAAGCCCGGTATAGTGAGTACGGCTTATTGCGAGAATCGCGTTATAGCGAGTGATTGTCTTTGTACCGCCAAAAGGCCTATGTTTTACATGTAAAATAAAGCGGATATAGCGAGGCCAAAAAGTTCCTTCCACGGTATACGCTCGGTATTACGACATATATCTCTCGAGAGCGATGCACCGCCTAGCAAAAATAAACTATTGTGATTTGTATTATCTGCTAATTAAACTAAAAATACAAGATGTGTGCCATATCTACAACACCTAAAGCCAGTTATGTCCAAACATGAACGATTTACGGCCTTCAGTACGCTCTGCGCGCTCCCATTTTACGCTCTTCTTTTGTTAGGCCCAGTCATCAGTGGGAGTGGGCAGACGACGAGCAAGATGAGAGTAGGAGAGGGAGTTAGGTCTAGGCGTGGGCGATATTGATAATTCAATATCGGGATATGATAATTTTAGCATATCATAAGGTGGCGATAACGATAACTCAGCGTGATGATAAACATCGTCTTATCGTGCCCCGATAATATATCGGGGCACGATAAGATGTCGGGGCACGATAAGATGTCGGGGCACGATAAGATGTCGGGGCAAGATAAGATGAGATGTCGGGGCACGATAAAATGTCGGGGCACGATAAGATGTCGGGGCACGATAAGATATCGGGGCACGATAAATATCGCTATAAATAGGTATCGCGATAACTATCACGATAAACATCATGATAAATATCGCGATAAAATATCATGATATCGCGCCCCGATAAAATATCATGATATCGCGCCCCGATAAAATATCACTATATATTATCACGATGGAATTATCGTGATATTGCTCCAGTTAATCGTGTCGGGAAAAGACAGCCGTAAGTTGGCCTTCGCTTAAGCTTGAAAAATATCTACGACCCCCGGAACATGCCGTATTTCAGTGAACCTTCAGGCCAATTTTCCCAACTGATGGACGTACTGGTTAACATTCGAAAACTCGACAAAGCTGATATTATCGTCATGACATATTCGCAAAATTATCCAAAAACTTCCACAGTGTACCTAATATTTTAATTCCGACTAGTTACTCTGTCTTTACAGCTTTCTTCGGCGATCGAAAAATAGAAGAACTGGAAGAAAAACATTGAAACTAGGGGAATTAATATTTTATATAATGGGAATTGTCCTGTTTCTTTCATGAAATATGTTGATATTCTACCAGATTGTGCCTGAAATTACTTTTTTGCTGTTTACCTTCGTCAAATACCACGGAAACAAAAGAAAAACTGTAAATACGAACGACTATGAGAACTAGGTGGGTTTTTTCAACACCATCGGATATAACGAGCGCTCGATTTAGCGAGTGATTTCCGAGGGATTATGAGCACTCGTTATACCGGGATTCCACTGTATATAGGGAGAAAAACGCTTCCATGCGTGATATGCATGACTGAATTCATCGCCCAAATGCTATACTATCTCTTCCGATGCCTGTGAAAACGTTTTTGAGCACACGCACGCAGTCAGCGATTACTGTACTAGGAATACCCCACATGGATTTATGTTTGGGTAAAATGGGTAGCAAAAAATGACAGGGATCGAAATCGGGAATATATCGAAAAAAAAAATACTCACAGGAAACTATCGAAATTTCACATCAGAATTCATTTTAGGGTGATAATAGCATATTATTTTAAAATTCTAAATGATCGATTCGAACGCGTTTACTACTCTCACGCTTGGAGCGGATAGCATGGATAGTAAGAAGGCATAATCTCTGAGCATATGACTATTGCCACCACGTAACAAATTTTTTGTCGTGTCTTTGCAATGTAGCTTTAATGTGTACGCAAAAGGAGCTATCTATTTCGTAAAAATGTTGCTACAGATACGTGATACCGAAACAAACTCCGCTTACGATTTTGAAAAAACATAAAACTCCTTGCGGCAGCTTACAGGATACAGTATATTTAAATACATATCAGTGCTACAATGTGTTGTCCTACTTACGATCTATACACGATAAATCTATTGCTTCGACAAATGGTGTTTCTGATCTAGCGTTTCTTCCAGTACCGTTGTACGCTCAGACTTTGTTAAACGTGGATTTTTATTTTTAATTACATACTTCAAAATTTCAGAATACTTTACAATGTACGATTTACTACTAAACCATGCTGCGAAGACTAGTATACCACTACAGTAGAAACTCGAAATTACGAAGTCGACGGGACCGGAAAAATCGGCACTTCGTAATATCAAATTTCGTATCAACGAGTATCTTTCAAAAACATCGCGATGAAGCTCTTTTTCATTTCCTTAAATAAAGATGAACTCTCGCGACGTACTTGCTTGATTTACGAAGCTATAATTCATAAAAGTATACTTAAATGTGTGTTCATGCCCACAAGGTGCAAACAGTTTAACGCAACTTATTTGTCGGAGGTTGATTCTTCCGATTTTCGGGATTTCCACCACATCGTTCCATCTTTTCACGGCGGAAATCCCGAAAGTCGGAAGAATTAAACTCCCATCTAAGCCCCGCGGAAATTTACATCGCGACAACTAACTTGCCGTTCTTTTTTCCAATGAATGATTAGGCAATGAAGCGTCTTTGCAAAATTTTTTGTGCAGTTTGGAATAAGCCTATGAAGCTTCATAGCGCATTTTTCTATATTATTTCCTAACTGGAGAACTCTTTAACTGAAGCGTGAGCGATGTTTAATCATTAGTAATACTGATTGATGCATACAACAAGGAAGTGTGCGACTTGCGCGATCATTGGCACCTGATATTGAAATTAGAGGAATAAAATTTCGTTAGAAGATGGTCCTTTCTCCGCGTCAGGCATAATATATGTATCTACCTACGTTAAGCTAAGACAGTGAAAATAAGATTCTCTCGCGGATGCTATGCGATGGATACACGTTTTGTATTTTGTATAAATAATGCTAAGCCCATTAATTTGCCGAAATAACAATCGTTTTTCTCCCTTGGATTCAGCTTATTTGTGCGTGGTTATTTCCGAGATGATAGAGCTGAAAGAAGAGCTTATAGAAGAGTCCAGCTGTGTACCTCCTTTCAGAAGTAGGGTGTACAAGCCACGCACTTCAACGGTGAAGGTTGATAGTTCCTTTTACACTTCATCGGCTACTAACGATGCTAACATTACAAATCAATAATTTTCGTTTTTCACTCTACTACACGAAAGCTTTAGTTGTGGTTCTATTCAGATTAGGTCTGCCTGCCTGCTCTTCATTCATTATATCTCAGAATTCTTTTAAACATTTGCTATTGAATTGAAATATGGGATATTTTTGCTAATCGTTTTTCCTTTGCTTACGATCAAGCAAGGAGACTTGCGTCCAAGCATTGCAGCTCCAGGTCAGGCCACGCATCAAGCTGGAAGCTGCCTTCTTTCCCTCCTTTCCCCCTCGCTGTGGGTGGGGGTTACTCCATTTGCCCGCTCACAAAAACAGCTGCGAGGCCCATGGTCTCGCAGTATCTTACGTCTGTTGTGAGGGTGATCCACCTGGGAATCAAGGCCAAGGGCTGCTTGCGAAGAATAAACCTCGAATGAATCATCAGCTTTACGCCGAATAGTCGCATCTTATCTTCCTCCTCCCTTACCTCAATTTGCTGCGTCGGCGGAGAGGGAAAACATGACTCTGGCGAGTGGAGCTTTTACCATGAATCAAGATATGCCCGCAAAACAATATTTACGCTGAGTTAGACCCATCGGCGTGCACAGATTCCTTGAGATTGGGGAGGGAACTTCTTAAAGGGCCCAAGAGCTGGTATGGGGGGCCTGCAAAGTCAGCGTGGGGCATCTCATGCTAGCCTAGCATTGAGGGGGTGGGACGGAGGGGCACTCGAAGGGGCCTGACATCCCATAGGGCGGGCACGGGGGGCTTGGGTGTGAGGGGGATGGCTCGTGCCCACTCATAGAGCGGGAAGGGGGGACACGGAGGGTCACTTGAAGGGGAAATATAGCCAGTGTGGGAGGGATAGATTAGCCGCAAGTGAGAGAGAAAAAGCACTTTTTCTTAACTTATTTAATTCAACTTCTTGAATCATTTTCACCTTCTCCAACGATATTCCCCTTCTCTTTCTCTTTGGTTGTGATGGTTCCATGTCCATGACCGTTACTCGGAACTCGGAACGGACACTCGGAACTCCTTTCCTCAACGCCCCTACCTAAAGATCCTGGCCAATTCGTTTCTTGCTTCCGCACTGACTAGGTACCAACTAACTCCCGCCCCCGATGTCCTCCGGGGGGGTGTCGTCCGATAGCACAAGGAAGAGATGAAAGCGCCTCCAATTGGGCTAGGATGCTGACGAGGCTTTCTGCTCCTTCTCCGACGGCGTGACTTTTGGCATCTCATAGGATGGTTCCACTTATCCTCTTCTTCATTATATCTCTAATAAGGATTAAGCTACAAAACACTCAAAAGTTTCTTTATCGATCTGCAGGAACGCAGCTGATCTCTCTTTTAGGATATTTCTTCGATCGCTATGTTGGAGTGAAAGGGGAGGAGGGTACACCATTTTCCGATATAAATATATATATGGGTGCTTGAGCGTTTTTTCCCATTGATTATGCATGCGCCCAGAACTAGTCTTCCTTTAGAATTAATTTGCGTTAAACTAAGTGGCCCTATGAACCATGCGAACTCATACTTTCTCTGATTTTCTTTGCTGTTGGAAGAAGGGAAGGGAAATGCGTATGAAGAGCCTTGCTCGATGACTACATCAAAACGCTCAATGAGGACGGTAAATTAAACATGAGTCCTTCGATGATAACTATTGCCAGCCGGAATAATTATGCCGTCGAGCAAGGTTGAGTGTAATCAGTCTGAAATAGTGAGAAAAAAAGCTTCCTTGGGTTATATTCACGACTGAATCTACCGCTCGAACAACATAGCACCATCTCCGATACATGTCATAGTTATTGCAAACGCGCAGCAAAAGATTTCTATACCAGGAATATTCATCATGGATTTATGTTTGGGAAAATTGGTAACAAAAAATGCCAGGGATCATGAGAGGAAAATGCTGGTTGTAGCAATTAGTCTCTCGCCGGTGAGTATATCCGTAGACGACTACTTAACATTTTTTTACTCGTTGGCAACTCTGTGGACTCGTGGTTACAAAGCCAAACGCATTTTATGTCAGATTGGTTTCATATTTTATGAGCTACGATGCCTACGATTCAAAGTCGTCCTTAAGGTCTGGTTTCACTGTGGCGTCCAGCGGCCACGTCCAACCGCTGCGTCTAGATGACGCGGCCGGGTGGTTTCATTCAGGCGTCTACATCCTGTTTCCGAGGCTGGTCGATGTGGGAGAATGCGTATTTAGTTTAATTAAAAATTTATTATCGGTTTGTGTTTCCTGAGAATGAGTTGATTTTACGCTTAAATGGATGGTGACGATTTAGTTTTGTTGGAAGACGAAGAAAAGGACGACCAATGTTGCAAGCAGTTTTACAAAAAAGAGCTGGAAAGGACGCGTAATATAAAATGCGGAGAGAGGAGAGCAGAAAAATCACCGAAATTTGGGACTGCCCGACTAGGCGTATCCGTCTCGACTGCTCTCGAAACAGTCGAGACGCAGACGTCGGGCATCAGCCGTTGAACACGACGGCCGAGACGTATCAGTGAAACCGAACCCATTTGATATAGATTGGATGAGTACGGCAGTGACTTCCGGCTGCTGGACGCGGATGCCGCACGCGGCCGCGGGATGCCCCAGCGAAACCACACCTTTACTATTGTAGCATTGAAAAATGATATATCGTTCAGGTAATATATTCAGTGCATAATGTATTCGGCGACGATGATTAATTAGATGTTTAACTCTGACAAGGAGCGCCGGAAAACGTTACTGTGATCCATCACTATTCGTATAAACGAGTAACTTTTACACGCCGGGACCAAGATCCGAGGTTCGTAATTTTAAAACTTCGTTATTTCGTAATATCACGTACTGTTACATACACTTAGATACCCTTTTGGTCGGGACCGAAGATTTTGCTTCGTAAAATCAAAATTTCGTAATTTCGAAGTTCGTATTTTCGAGTTTCTACTGTACTACTAGACATAATGCGAAACTTAGGAGAGAAAACAACAGGAATCTGAGGAAAAATGGTTCGCAGCTAACACGAAATCTGGAGGATTCGTGTCAGCCGCGCACCCCCATTTTTTCTCCGGCGTTTCGGGAAAAAAGGTGCGCGGCTTACACGCGTAAATACGGTATATCTGTACTTGACAAATTTACATTTTTTTTGACTTGTAGTTGGCAAAGCCGAATGTATTTTTAGTCTTATATTGGTGACATATTTTATGTACTACAGTGGATGCCCCATACGACGAGTAAGGCATATAGCGAGAAGCTCAAATTAGCAAGGGATTTGGAAGGAACCATTTAAAACCCTATGATTTACATGTAAAATAAATAGGTAATAGCGAGGACGACAACCAGCCTCAACTGAAGTCATTCACTATTACAAGAGGTAAATCTTGTGCTCATTTCAATAGCATTAAGTGCCAAACAGTAAATTTTTCCACCGACTTCGATCATTAAATTTTCATTTCCACCATTCACGAAATGCCCATATGCATCCTTATTAATTAAATATTAATTTCTCATAAGTCTGTGCATTTCATTGTTCTTTTGTCATCCTCCCGTGCCTCCCGTTGGTATTCGTATCAAAAAGTTCCGGATGCTGCCACTAGATGTCGGTACATCAGCAGATATTACGTTCACCCATACCTATCTCGGTAAAATTTAATCTTCAACTTGCAATTGCTAGACTGTGGACTTACTTGTCACATATGTTTCTAAAGATTCAAGATAGTATACCACAATAATTATTGTGGTCCACGACAATTTTTAACTAATGCTTTTGCATTCATAAATGCTGATTTTAATTGGCTCAAGATTCTGACAAAATCCAAGTCAGCTGTTGTCAGAGACGATTTAGACCATTTTAAAGGAGGCAATCTTACAGCAAATGAAAGTTGTTCTCTCCTTTATTTCCTCTTCTAACCTGGAGAAGATAGCAATTCGGTGCTTGCGTGAACTAAATCCCCTTTAGTTTCATCCCGGTAATTTCCTTATCTAGCAGCCATTGCCATTTTCAACTACTTTTGGAGAGGTAAAAGGTTTGACTTTTTCTTGTTCCGGAAAGTTTTGCAGTTAATAGTTTGTTACATTGCCATTACTTGCAGTCGTGACATATGTAATTGGCACATCCAAACAATCGGGGCAATGATAATATAATTAACATGTTAAACAGTTCACGCGTCTGAGGCAAGGGCTCAAGTGTAAAAATTCGACTTATTATATTTCAGCATATGCCAGAGGACATACAGTAGAAGCCCGGTATAGTGAGTACGGCTTATTGCGAGAATTGCGTTATAGCGAGTAATTGTCTTTGTACCGCCAAAAGGCCTATGTTTTACATGTAAAATAAAGCGGATATAGCAAGGCCAAAAAGTTCCACGGTATACACTCGGTATTACGGCAGATATCTCTCAAGGGCGATGCTCCGCCTAGCAAAAATAAACTATTGTGTTTTGTATTATCTGCTAATTAAACTAAAAATACAAGATGTGTGCCATATCTACAACACCTAAAGCCAGTTATGTCCAAACATAAGCAATTTACAGCCTTCAGTACGCTCTGCACGCTCCCATTTTACGTTCTTCTTTTGTTAGGCCCAGTCATCACTGGGAGTGGGCAGACGACGAGCAAGATGAGAGTAGGAGAGGGAGTTAGGTCTAGGCATGGGCGATATTGTAATGTGGCGATAACGATAACTCATATCGTGACGATAAATATCGTCTTATCATTCCCTGCTATTTTATCGGGGTATGATAAATATCACGAGAAACATCCTAATAAATATCATAACCACGATAAAATTCGTTATAAAATATCATGATATCGTGACCTGATAAAATATCACGATATCGCGCCCTGATAAAATATCACAATATGTTATCACGATAAATATCACGATAAAAGATCGTGATATTGCTCTCTTTCAAATGTAGCGTAATCGTGCCCGATGAATTATCGTGATATTGCGCCGGTTAATTCTGTTGGAAAGAGACAGCCGTTGAGTTGGCCTTCGCTTAAGCTGGAGCAAGTACGTTTGAAAACTTACTATTCTGCTATCTGCTAATTCAAATTCTCAGCAGTTCTCTCACACTCTCTCTTTCAATTTCAGTGGTCTGATAGTTGACGTACTTGCGTGGACAGATAGGGGACGTACTTGCTCCAGCTTAAGCGAAGGCCAACCCAACCACTGTCTCTTTCCAACAGAATTAACCGGCGCAATATCACGATAATTCATCGGGCGCGATTACGCGATGTTTGAACGAGCAAAATATCACGTTCTTTTGTCGTGATTTTTATCGGGGTGTGATATCGTGATATTTTATCGGGACGCGATATCATGGTAATTTATCGCGATATTTATCGTGTACACTTTCATGAAATATGTAGATATTCCACCATATTGTGCCTGAAATGACTTTTTTGCTGTTTACCTTCGTCAAATACCACGGAAACAAAATAAAAACTGTAAATACGAACGACTATGAGAATGAGGTGGGTTTTTTAAACACCTTCGGATATAACGAGCGCTCGATTTAGAAAGTGATTTCCGAGGGATTATTAGCACTCGTTATACCGGGATTACAATTATAATTTGATGTAATTGAAAGTGGATATGATCATGGGTAAATTAAATGTTTGAAAATTTGATTTTTAATTGCAATCTCATTAGAATATTTTCACCACTCACAAAAAATAACCCAAAATATAGCTGTGGGGTGATTATTTAACTACCTTCGGTTACAACAACAATTCTATATAGAGAGTGATTTTTCAGTTGCCGAGGGCTCTAACTATTTAGAGCTTTCACTGTACTTCGCCTATGGTTCAAAGTCGTCCAAATGCATAATATACATGTCAACGATGAATGATTAAGAGCCTTACTCTGGCAAGGAGCATCTGAAAAACGCTGTCATGATCCATCATTATTCGTAAAAACGAGTAATTTTTTCACGTCAGGACCAAATCCGTGGTTTGTAATTTCAAAACATTATTATTTCGTAATATCGAGTACTGTTTAATGTATGTAGATACCCTTATGGTTGGGACCGAAGATTTTGCTTCGTAATATCAAAATATCGTAATTTCGAGTTTCTACTGTAATTGCTAAATTTCTTTGGAAAGACATTTCTCCTTCCACATTTATCAAAAATACTGGCAGACCCAAATATATTTCCTTGCTATCATGCCTAACCTAAAAGGAATACAGTGCCACATTATAATGAAAGCTCAAAAGGTCATTTCTATCAAATATTATCTCTAAAATAACCTTTATCGTCAAGCCCACTTATATCAAACCCGTTTATAACGAAGTTCCGGATATAACGAAGTGAAGGCTATTCCCTGTTAAATGAGGCTCTGAAAAACTGGTCCACATATAACAAAGTTCAGTCATTATGAAGTAAATATTCAGTCCCTTCAACTTTATAAACGGGCTTGACTGTATTTATGTTTCTGATCTGATGGTTTTATCTTAAGAAGATGAAGCACAAGGAATAGTCAATCTCCTACTCCATGCTAGCCAATATTTTTACGATGAAATATTTTTGCAACCCAAGATATATAATCAACACTTATGCTGCGACATGCAGCAATGCCTGCAAAAATAATTACAGTCTTTGTGTGCGAAAAGCACTCATATAAGTAGACATGGGCCTTCAAAAACTAAAAGCCTGATGTAAAGGATATACAAGAAAACATTTGTTTTGAAATAACCTCCACATGCCTATTAGTTTGTACAGTCTTCTTTTCATAAATTAAGGTGAACTACATTTTCCTCGTTAAATGCCTAATTTTCGACTGCACCTCGCAATACCACTAACCCAATAGGAAGTGGGGAGTTGGGTCCACATTCTTTAAGCTGAGAATTCTACTTACTGTTCATCACTGATGGGTTCCGACTCCACAGCTGAGGTTCCACTTGTGGATGGGAGGGTCTCGGTATCAGCTGCCCCTTTCCTTGACCTTGTGCTAGCACCTTTGGCGGGGGATGGTGAAGCCTGCTGTCCAGCAGTTACTGCTTGCTCAAGGTCCATCACCTCATCCGCAGAGTCAAAATCAAAGGGATCCCCACTTTCCTGTGATCCATTAGGATACCATTAGAAGTTATTAACATTAAAGCACAAGATACAACTAGCAATTAAGAGATATCTACGGAACTTCCATCTTTGACAGCAACACTCCAAAATGGCGAAAAATGCCCTTTCTAGGACACATATTAACCAGAATAAACAACATTCTACCCAAGGACATAGTGAAACCAGCATCTTACAACAAACACAATTTGCTGAACACCAAAGACAGGATTGCAACGTTACACAAAGTGGTGTGCATAAGTTAAATTGTGACGATTGCAATGCTGTCCACATAGGACAAACACGGAGGAAATATAAAGAGAATTAAGGAACACAAGCTCTCTCTAACAAACAAAAACTCAAATTCCCAATTCGCAAAACATTTAATTGAGCAAGACCATCGAAGTAGTTTTCTCCTGGAAATACTCCACCAAGAGAAGAAGGGACTAAGATTGGACGTGCTGGAAAAATTTGAAATAATACAATGTTCAAACTTTTGTAATGTAGTCAACGAATATTTGTTCAATTCCCACTCCCACCTCTTGAACCTCCCATTAACCACGCGTCAACCCCAAAAACCACACACCTTACCGTCTCCCCCTCCTCCCCTCATACCCAGTCCAGCCCCTGGTGACGTAACCTTTCCTCCATCCCTAATCCAGGCCTCGAGCGCCTCCCCACTGAGTCACCAAACTGCACCCTTTTCCTCAACTCTCTACCCCCAATGCCCCCACCCCACCCTCCTCCTCTCCTACACCTCTGGATCACTCAGTTAATGGCGCTTTTACCTCCCCCCACGGCCCCTCCATACCTGCCAACCACCCCCACTCCTAACTGAATATAAATACCTGTGACAATTTCTGTATGTTACTTGATAATGTTGCGCTGCAACGAAACCAGGTCGTAAATAAATTTTCATTGTATGTGGACTTACATAGTGTGTTTTTGGTTATTTAATAATAACCAATTTAAGATTGGACTAGTTAAAGTTCGTGCAAAGCTCCCCTCAATCTTAGCACCGCCACCCATATTCTCTGGGTTGGACTTAGTCCAACTAAACAGTAGACTAATGAGTGTGAGCCAAGTTAAAGAAAATGTAAAGCATCCTTAGATTAGAAAGGTAGACTGTCATACAGATAGATTCAAAACGTCATTTTTCCTCTGTACTATAAGAGAACACAATAGGCAGCATAGCAAAGGGATAGGTAGGTGAAATATTATTAGTGAAATATTATTAGATTAGTCTGTAGCACATGATGCATGTATTAACAACCAATCCATTTATTACTATGTAGATACTCACCATGTAGCTGCATGTGACCCTATTATCAAGCATGTTTCCATGTAGTAGCTTGTTTGCATGTCAAGTGTATATTTGGTGACCCCTGCCACACACCCTTGCGGAGGCTTTCAGGGTATTGTGTGGATGTAGATTTCATTTTACACAGGCTCACACTGATATCATGGCAAGTGAGGGATCTTAAGAAGCCTCATGCCATTATGTGGTAGAAAAATGTACGTAAATGCTCCAACATACCCTTTCACCACCTTTCCTGGTTCTCTTCGTCTTCTTACGCCTAGGCCTCCCACTAGCACCACCTTCACCTCCGTCACTTTCTCCAGCCGTGTCACCAGTCAAACCTTCAGACTGCGATTCCTGAGACTCCTCCCCATCATTGCGCTTCCTCTTTTTCTTCTCTTTCTCCAGTACCTAAACATTTGAAAGAATTCACATCCATATTAACGAAAAGAAGGGATTGGAATTAAACTTAAATAATTTCAAAGGATTCTCATTATTTCCTATTCTATCAATAAACTAAAAATAAATTACAGAGCAGGAAAAGGACGATGAGCCACCTAAAAGATATAAGCCTAATTGGGGGGCAGAATATTTTCACTTGATAGAAGAAGCACTGGCCAGTTTTGAAGCATAGGAAACTAACACTGAATGGTTCATAAGGGTATCTTAATCAGTTCATGATCCACTCGCGAGTTACAAAATGAATTTTGTAGAAAAGAGCTTTTTTACAAACATCAATGGACAAGTACATATAAAAACAGTGACCTGATGTTATATTTCCATATACACCAGCAAAACCTTGAACGTACGTATATTATTTCAGTATAAGAAAAATCAGTAATGGCACAATATTTTCTTTCATTAGCTGTGGTGTTCATTACACTTTTATTTACAATTTAAAAAAAAAAGGAAATTAACCAATATATTTTTCCAATATCAAAAGTCTACTCATGGGCAACTGAATACAATCTTCACCACACTTGATTTAAGAAATGCTGTAACCACTGTTTTAATTATTCATTCATTTGCTGCTGCCTGCACTAGTTAAGAAATTATTGAATTAGGAATTTCTTACAAATTTTTTGGTGCATCATATGTTTAAATATTTGCATTTTATTAACTTATGTGGTCGTTTTCTTTTTTTTTACTAAAATTTCCATTTACAACAACATCATACACATCATTTCACACGTGTGAAATTGCCACGAATGTATGGTCCTCAAACTGGTGAATGACAATTGAGGAATTTTTGACGTACGCAGTTTTCAAGTTACACAGAAATTTTTGGAAGCAATAAAACGTGTAAGTCAGGAACTTACAGTACTAAAAATTGAGCACTATGAGAGTACTCCACTTCCAGTACCTATTTATCCAAATCCAATACCTTTTTCAAACCAAAGTATCAGCTGACAATATCACGACTACTATTAGTTTCAAAAATGAAACATACCTACGTGTTTTGGTGATGCCACACACTGCACATGTGATGTATGACTAAGTAATTCATAATAATGCATTTCACGAGATAGCGAAGCAAAAAGTAAACAATAATAACTATCAAAATATTATCACAGGAATAATTTTTTCAATTAATAATAATCATCTATGGCCACGGTATTTCAACTTACCAGTAATATATCATACTTCAAAAACGATCAAATGCTGAAGTCATTTGGCAGTTTCAGTTTTGGTACTTTTACACTCATCAATAAATTAAAAATTTATGGTTGATTTATGAATTACGCACTTAAACCTTTAGAAAATAAAAGATCATTTAAATACAAGTGTGGCACAAGTGCAAAGGGCAAGTTATCAAAAGGAAGTAACTTGTTTATGATGTAAATTTTAAGTTTATTGTCATACATCATGCTGAACTATAACTGAGAGGTGGGAAGTAGGTTCAGCATGATGTAGAATCCAAAGTAGTAAGGTTACTGTGAGCTCATTGGTTAAGTGGCATACCTGTTGTGATGGACGATATGACTCTGGAACTAGTTTAACAGGATGTCATATATCAGTAAAAAAATTTAAATCTAGCTAAGACTGGTACACAAGCTTGATTTGACAAATATATTTTTCTCTAGAGCACCAAACTTCACTGCATAAGAAATTACATGACGACTAAAGAGAAAAAGACAATTTTCTTAAGTGATCGCTTAAACAAGTAGTCCAATATCATATCTCTCGTAATTACCACAAATATGCAATTTGAGTCTTTGTTTTCTTGAGCTTAATGTTTTAAAACCCCAATGGATGCATTTCAAATTTCATACTGAGGCAAATATCTTCAAGAACAGGAAAACATAAATATTGACAAAACACATAATTCTTTAATTATTATGTTAAATTTTGTCATCTTCATTTCAAGAGTACTCCAAAAAGAGAGGCCACTTAGACTTAGATGAGTACAGCATTTTTGTAATATAATAAATGCCAGCATATAAAGTATGCCTCTAATATTGAGAAAGCTACCTTTTTGAAGTATGCATACTGCACAAGCTCAATAGCTGCCAGGGCATCCTCCATTTCAATCAATCTAGACAAGCGACTTCTTGCATGGGCCGTAGACAAACGGATTAGTGTCTCCAGAGTACGAACGGTGACAGGTTGGGTCTAGAAAAAAAAAATTTATTAGCTGTGAAGCAATACACCCTATACTATTATCATGATTAATTATGTACCAGGACAATACAAGAACTACGTCCCATTTATGTAGTGCCATGAGTTAATAACGATAATGAAGAAATTATAGAGATAGTTTCAGGCATTCCTTGGTCAAAACTTCATGGTATACAGGCATACATATTTTTCAAAGCTTTGAAAATAATGGTGACCCATTGAAACCTTAGTCGGTGGTATAAATAAACTGTGTGGATCATACTATCTCAACTTTTTTCTTTAAAGCAAATATGGAGAAATACTTCTTTACTATATTATTACAAATCTATTAAATTGACATGGAATATATTGTAACCGTTGCCGCTTGGCCGGTCACATTATTTAAGTATATGGGTGCTTGAGGGAAGGAGAGTTTAATTTTCTTTTGTTCTGTTTGACTTAGGGTATGTTTTTTTCTTTCGTATGCAGCATGTGGGTGAATCAAAATGTGGTCTAGGCCAGTTATTGATGGCTCTGCATGCCTGAAATTCCTTAAGTATTGGTCTGAGTGAGTGATTCATCCTTTCCCCTCCCCATGTCCCCAGATTTCCCATGTTTTCGACCCCTCCGGTGTGTGCCCTTGAACGCCTCGAGAGTGATCCTAAGAAGAGAGGAGAGAGTCCCCCCCCTCCTCACACCCCCCCCCGCCCCCCAAGGAGAGCACGGACACGACTCGACGGCCTCCCGGGATCGGAGTCCCCCCCCCAATTGCAGGAGAAACCCCCCCCCATCCCCCCCCCCCAGCGACGGATATATAAGGCAGGTGGTTGAGCCGCTGGGAGAGAGAAAGAAGTTAATCCATCGTGCCACGAGGCCGCAACGCTGGGAGTCTGGGAGAGATTGCCGTCCACGCTGCAAGCTTCTGCACTTAGTCCAACAGGAAGTGGCCCTACCCCTGAGCGATGGGAAGAGAATTGCTGATGTGATAGAGGAAAGGAGGTTGTTCCCGTTCTTCGACTCAGCATATCAGGGGCTTGCTTCCGGTGAGGTTGAAGAAGGTGCATTTGCAGTCCGGTATTGTGCCCGGAGGAGAAGCCGCCAGTGAGATTCCAGCCCTCGGCGTGACGGAGGCCCGATAAGTAACTAGGCCCGACCCACCCCTTTACCCAGAGCCGCCTACCCTCCCCCCCTCCCCTAGGTGAAGCATCCGGCGAAGGAGCCATCAGCGAGATTTCAGCCCTCAGCAAAACAGAGGCCCGACGAGGGGCTCCGCCCGAGCCCCCTAGACCTGCCCCCCTCCCAAGTGAAGAAGATATCATTCCTATGTCCCCCCCCCCCCCCCCGACATGTGATTGTGTGCGTGCTTTTCCGTACATTGTTTCGACTTCTTTTCTTTTGTTGTCCTCTTCGAGGGTACCTGACGTTGATAGACTAAAGACCAGCTTCACCGAGGTCGCTTTGTTGTTCACTGTTTTTTTTTGTATTTACGTGACTAGTTACTTCGTCAATCACTGTTTCATTCTTGCTTTTTGTTTTGTGTGTGATTTAATTAAACGCAATTCACGAAATTCCGTGTCAAAGCTTTCCTTCTCTTGGCACCCACTCCTGTCATCGGAGGTCCTCCCCCACACCTCCCCCTTCTCCCCACCCTCCTTTCTGCCCCTTTCCACCTCCCAACCCAGGTGCTCGGGGTCCCCCGCACGTTCCTCCCCCCCCCCCCCCCCCCAACCTTTCCCGCATTTCCCCCCTCCCCCCGTGTGACAGTCACAATATTTTGATACCATTAATGATTTTTAAGGCAGTGTGTACTATGAAGATTCATTTACTACCAAACTACTCATGAGCATACATGGATTGAAATGTAATTTCAATCTTAATGGTGTGTTTTTCTTGTTTTAAATGATAATAAAATAGCCTGAGTTGCAAATTAAACATTTTTTTATAAAATACTTAAAGAAATTGTTAATTAGGCTAATCCCTGAAGGAAATGTATTTTTACTAAGAGAAATACAATAAATTAGTCGGTTTAAATAACAGTTGCCAAACATTGTTTCAGGTATTTAAAAATTATCCAAATAGTCATTAATAAATACAATGTATGTATTAGGAAGATTCGTACAATAGTACAAGTGTGAAATACTGATGTATAAATAGAAATGGTAATTTTATTGCTCTATAAAAAAGAAACATTTTAAAACAAACTCACAAAATGAAAATATAACTGTAAATATAACTAAATTATAATATAAACAAAAAACCGATAAAATATTTCTAAATAATGCAATACTTTAAAATCTTATAGATCAATAATAAGCAGAAGCACCATTCACTGAAGGCTAGGGAAGCACTTTACTCACCCTTGCAACGTCAGACTCTGAGATAGCATCTTGAGAGCGAAGCTTTGAATATTCCTCAGCGATTGCAGCAGCAGCCTCACTTGTCAAAGTTGGCTTAATACAGCGTGCAATGTGAATATACTTGCGCATAAAATCAACACTGATAATCTTGTCCCTAAATAGAAAAAGTAGAGGGATTACAATCATTAACCTAGGATCCAATTAAAAACATAATTCATGAGAAGTTAATTCCTCAAAAACGAACTTCAGGTAGTCAGCGATGGACTAAAAATTGCTCACTGAAAACTTATGATTTAACATGAAGGGGAACATTAGATGATAGATCAACAGTGGTAATCAGTCAAACCAAACCTTCACAAAACAAAAAATTATTTGTGGGGAATGGAGAAGTATGATGATTAGAGTACTGGCGTCATATTTTGAGGGTCTGGGCTTGATTACTGGCTGAGGCAGAGATTTTTCATCGTATACTGGTCCCCACTTGCTATGAGGAGAGTATTTCAAGTTCAGTACTCTATTTATCAGACCATGTTAAACCATGGATTCTTTGGAACCTTCCATTAACCCGTTAACGCCTAGCGGTACCGTTTGGTACCACTTGGTAGTGTATTCCTAAACTTAATTATATTAATATTTCTTTAAATTCCTTCTGATTTTTTTTAAGTTCACATCAATTTACATACGTTGGAGCATATTATTCCGCAAATTTCGCTCTTATTGAACCATAATTAACGCGCATACAGATGTTTGAAATAGGGGAATTTTTAATGATCGCCAAAAAACGATTTTTGTCGTGCATTCATTCCGATTTTTTAAACTTTATCCAGTCCTATCCATATCTACGTAAGTTTTTCAAATAATATTAAATCTCAATACATGTAGCTATGAGCTAGAGTAGACTTTTTGGATATAGATGTATTCTTAGAAAAGTTACAATATGTAATATATCTGTGGTACCATATGGTACCGCTAGGCGCTTCCCATGCTATTTTTATGCGGGGAGCGAATTCCTTCCGCGTTTGTATTTCCACCCGATTCTTTTGCGATGTTGTGTTTTTAACACTTTTTATCAATGTATTTATTTATTTTATTGTTATTATAATTATTTTAAATGTTTATTTGTTCGATACATGATTATATAGTGAATTTAATGTATGTACACCTCGCAGATCGCAATATTAGTCCGCATGTGGTGAATCTGGTCTGAGCCGTAAATCACGCAAGAGACCTCAAATACGCGAGAAATTAATCATTTGGGATGATAAAGAAATTACTGTACGTGACACGATTTTCCATAATCCTGATTACTCCTTGTTTCGTGAATTGCCCACTACCACAGTTTTTGAACTGTTTTTTGATGAAGAAGTCATTTCTCACCATGTGCTAGAATTGAAAAATTATGCCTTGTTCTGCAAATGTACTAATCCAAATATTACACCTAAAGAAGTGAAAGTGCTTATTGCTGTTCTTTTCCTTCGTGGGCAAAATATGGTTCCTAGTGGAACCGTATTTTATTGGGAGGAGCACACGACATGAGGAATGAGATTGTGTGTAATTCAATGAGGTGAGACAGATTTATTTATCGTTTTGACAATACTGCTGTAAATACCTCGGATGAAATGAGGAAAATGCGCACGCATACCGAAGAAAAAATTTGGCCAGAATTTCAAAGAAGAGCAGTGCTTGAATTTCGATGAGTCAATGGTATTATATTTTTGAAGACACGGATGTAAGCAATTCATCCGGGGTAAGCCAATAAGATTTGGCTATAAAGTTTGGTGTCTCAATAGCCCTACCTACCAAATTTCGACGTATTCCAAGGGAATAACCCGAGGAAAGTGGAAAGTTACGAAAAATAATTTGGTTAGGCAGCAGCATCTCTAATACGAATGTTAGATGACCTACAAAAGAAAGAACCACCTTACCGGTTCTATTTTTATAATTATTATACAAGTAACAGCTTAGTGAAATATCTCCACAGAAGGAAATACGATGCAACTGGCACAGTGAGGGAAAATAGAATACCCGAAGACTGTCCTCTGAAGTCCAATAAGGAATTGGCTAAGATGAAACGAGGATCTTTTGAAGCTTGAAGATGCGTGAAAGACAACATTTCTGTCGTGAAGTGGGTGGAAAATTCAGTTGTATCAGCTATATCATCATCTCACGATATATATCCGTTATCTGGTGTGGGTAGCTTCTCTAAAAGTGAGAAAAAGAGAATCCTTGTGCCACGACCCGATATTTTTGGGAAATATAATGCATTTATTGGGGGGCACTGATTGAATGGACTGGAATATATCCCTTTATCGTCTAGGTGATAGGGTAAATAAATTGTGGTGGCTAATTTTTGCGGGGATACTAATTGCAATGGTTGTTGATGAGGAAGTCATGAAGAGGTTAGAGTTCCGTTCCGTCCGTTCCCTGCTAGAGTTCCGTCGGGCAATTGTGCAGACATACCTGGAAAGATTCAAGTATCCCCCAAAATCTGTGGGACGTGCATCTGCATCTAGAGGACGTGAAACTGGAATGATGTTAGTAAACTCATCATCAGATAGCATATAATTTTCAATAGATTGCATTTGATTGCTATCGGTCGATTTTCTTTTCTGTCTCCGATGCAGTAAGGTACGATGGGTACAACTACCTCGTGAAATCCACTCCCCCGCGGCGAAGGTGTGCCCATGAAAATTACACCAGTAGGACACGAACAGAATGTTTGAAATGTAACTTAGGATTACGTATTGTTTTGCGCCATTCCATTTCTGGCAGTGATTTATGTAAGCCTTGAAATGAACTTTTATTTACCTTGGGAAAATTTATATTTTAAATTATTATTACGATCGAAATAAATTGCTTGCATATTTCTTGGTATTTCAAGGACATTATATGTTAAAAATTAATATTCGGGTCATAAAATATAAAATACGAAGTATTTTCGACAGCTACAGTTTAATTTCAGGAGATTCTCGAAATCGGTTACATTTTATACCCTCTAGCGCCTAGTGGTACCGTTTGGTACCAGGCTGTATCTCCATAACTACCAATGTTTTAAGAATAAAATTTGCACGTTATATATCAGAAAATGATGTTAATTGAAATATTAGTTTTTCACTGAATTCCGAGAAACTTTTTTTTTCAGGCGTTACCAGGTTAAGAGTAGTCTAATGCCAATGCTGGGTTTCACTCCACTTCTCTGATTCTTGAAAAGATTCCTTCACATATCCAATTACCCACTTATTTTAAATGGTGCAAATGAAATCAGCTGTTGTTCACATCCTGTAAATAACTACTGAAAAATTACTGTAACAGCATGGCATCAAGAAAGATGAGTGTGGAGTGATTCTGAGACAGGAAAAATCAAGTTGAAAATTTTCCGTTTAATTCATAAAAAACAAAATTACTAATTTTTTATCATAAATTTGCCATAATATTGAACTATTTAAATGTGATAATATAGTCCATCAAAACAAATGGCATTAACTGCAGATGTTATACTGCCAGCCAGCCATTCTATCAACCCTTGGGGTATTAACCTTTATTGCGGTTCCAAAAGGAACCACCTAATGTTTTGGCAAATGGCCGTGCGGTCCCTTTAGAGACCACCAAGACACTCTTTGTTTCAAATCAGCTTATTATTTTAGTCACTGAGATGGGGTAGATATTATTCTCTGGCACTTGGGATGACTCACTTGGTAGGGTCAAAGCAACGTATCATACTTGTCATGTGGTATACACCCGTCATCACTTTCGAAATTAGTCCCCTGTTCTCATAATTCTCTTGCCTCAGTATCTTGAACATAAACAGTCGCGATGCCCTCTCATGCATCATTCTACCCGACTGTGCTGGACATAAACACTTCTGGCTGCCCAGAGCATTGTCAGTCTAGGTATGTGGTCAGCTCTTTTCCCCGCCACATAAAAAAGTTAACGAAGAAACTTATGTCGGTGATTTCCATTCCTTAGTTTCATGCTCAGATTCTTTCCATGCGTATGTCACTGAAAATTGTTTTTCTCCGAAGGATTTCTTATATTTTTCATTATTTTATACAACGCCACCTAGATGCAGGTGGCCTAAAGTCTGGTGACGTCATGGCCAGGAGGCCTAGGCAAGTCCGTTGTTGCTTCATTGTTTACCGGCTTGTTTATACGACTTTTATTGTTGATATTTGTATGCTCATGGTTGGGAGTGTGTAACGTGCTGTTTTAATCGTGTGTAGTAGCATTTATTGCCTTTTTTTGTGCAATATTAATATTTTACATGTTTCTTTGTGGTTTTGGTATCCTAAGATGGTGAAGTGCACGGTGGAAAACAAAATTAGACAGGTAATCAGCATACCTATACAATTCTTTACATTGGCGTACTAGGTTGCAAGTTTAATTCCATTCAGTTTCCTCAAAGCCGTTGGGGTTTAATATAACTTAACTTGTTTACTTCATGTTTGCATTAGTATTTTCTCAGTATTTTTCACCTTGGGGTAAGCTTGACAGCTACTTTCTTTTAGTTTCTTACCACCTTTGTCATTCACATTTTATTCGTGGTTAAATGGCTGCCGAGAACTTTATGAATGCAGTAAACCTCAGTAGCACTTTTATTATGCAGTGCTTCTCGCTAATAACTAAATGAGGTTCCCGTCTTCATCGAACATATATCTTTTACCGACAACAATTTTTATGTTCCACCCTTGTACTGCTTTTCGGTAATACTAATAAAAATTAAATTACTTGATAGATTTTTATATGACGAAGCCGGCAAATGGGTCGGTGAAAGTTATCCTGTTTTTAAAAGTCTATATCCAAGATTGTGTATGAATAAGGAATATTTTGTAGCATTACGCATTTTAGCAGAACAAGCTTGAAATGGAAAATTGCTCTGAAAAATCAGCGAATTTTTCCTAGATAAATGAAACAATTTTTATTGTCTACGTAAGTAAATTTTACTTTCAGTTGTCGAAAAATAAAATTATTTACTCTGTTACGTGCTTTTAGACGGTTTAAAAGGTGTGTGAAAAGTAATTCTTACATATTCCAGAGCTTTCTTTTGTGAGACCACGTAGTGAGCAGTTGAACGTTATCGAGATTTTGTGCTGGTGTTGAGTGGTGTTGTGATCGAGTCTTTTCTGGTCTTCATAGTTTACTTCGTAAACTTTTTTTTAGTGCTTGGTTTGTGAATTCAGCAGTTAATAAATGCTGTGTACCAAAAGAGCATATTTTCAAGATTTCCTGAGAGGAGAACTTAAAGAGGAAACAGGTTTCTTCAATCCCCAGGGAGGACTACAAAATTACCGAGAACTCTCGGGTAGGTGAATTCATTTTATAACCAATGTGTAGCTTGTTTAACTTGTGTTTACCAAGTAGAGTAGTTGACTGAGTGATAAGATCTGGTCGAGGGTAGATTTAAAGGAGTGTGCAGCGACTCCTTTATTTTTTTAGGTCGCAGAACTTCAAATGGAAATGACTGACAATCAATGGGTATTGAGGTGTAATTTGGAGCTACTCTTTTGAAGAATTATTGAAGAATGAGGGCAAATTCAGGTGCATTTCGGTCATAACTATCAAAGAACAGGAAGCTGGCAGCATTAGCCTCATAGGAGTGTTTCAGTGGCAATTAGAGTATGAAATATGTCAGTCACGATGCGTATGTCATTCTTTTTTACGTTTTCATCATCAGCTTCTCTGAGTTTAATACTAGCGATATTAATTACTGCTTAAGTTACTTCATGAATTCAGTTTCAGTCTTTCAGATATGGAAACGCTTTGAAAAGATCTGATCCATCCGCAGAATCTTGCCCCGCCGTACATAAGGCTGAAAGGCCTCCTGCTGATGACATCACTCCCAAGCGCTCCAGCCTGTATCAAGGTGGCGTTCATTTTATTCCACACCATGGGTTAAAACCTTACGGAAAAGGATATGGAGGTGTTACTTCAAAGTGATTTGGAGGATGTGTGCCCCTTGGCTTGTGGTCCTGTCTGTGAGTGGATAAGAGGCAGTTGCTGCATCCGCACTGGGAACAGAACTTCTCCCTTCTCGGGCGAGCAGAGTGGATTCCGAAGAGAAGAGTCCCTTCGCATACAAAGAGATTCATACCCTGGGGCAATATTTCTACTGTTCTTCACAGAAATTACTCATTTGCTGGTGGAGAAGACTAACAGGTACTCTTGTCAGCATTTGGATTTTTTCGGTGAAGATGAGGGACCCAGTCCTGACGTGACCACTGACGAAATGTTTTCTTTTTTGGCACTCATCATTCAAATATAATATGGCTTGCGTGACACTCTGAAAGATTATTGGTCAACCCTGGAACAATTTCACACCCCAACGTTTAGATATATAATGCCCCGAGACAGATTCCTATACTCTAATTTCTCCATTTTAGTGATAATCGTAATCAGCCTCACAAAAATGACGACTACAACCAATTTTGGAAATTGAGACTTGTTTTTGAATAACTAAATGATTCCAATGCAAAATTTTATAAACAGGGTGAAAATTCAGCATTGGATGAAATAATTGTTTTATAAAAGGGTAGTCATTTTTAAACAATATATTCCAAAAAAAAGCACAAAAGATTTGGAGTGAAAATTTATAAAATTTGGGATTACCAAATATGCTAATGACATGGTAGTATACTTAGGATCAAGAGACAAATAAAAGGCTACCGTGACGATGTCCACAACTCATGCAACTGAGAAGCATCTGACAAGGTGAGTTGCAGGCGTTGGGCATAAACTTTATATGGACAATCTTCTCTTGTCTTGTTTTATGACCTAATGACTAGAAATATCTTTTGTTGTGCGACAGTTAGACCTAATGAAAGGGAATACCAAAGAATGTCGAAGGAAAAGAAAAGCTAAAAAGAGGCGACTTGCGTATTAGAGTACGTGATGATTTGACGGCCATTACATGGCCATCCACAAATATGTACTCACAAGGGGAGTGTCCGAGTTCCGGGTCTAGGATTTTGACGAAATTTGCCAGGCAGGTAGTCCTTGATGAGTTATTTACGAATCACCCCCCATATAGGGTTATATATCCAGAAACTTCGTCAAAAAACGAGTTTGAAATATTTGATTGCAAATATGAAGCCAATAATTAGCCATGTATAATCAGTGCAGTTTGGGTTAGGGGTAATGTACTCGCTTCACAATGTTGACGTCTTTAGTTCGAGACTTTTCGAGTCCAATTTTTTTTTCATCGCAATTTCGTCGTACGACTTTCCATGGTTTTACATATTTTTAATCTGTTTACCCGGGATGCATTTTAACTATTTTACGTAATAATTACGTAATTTGCTAAAATTACGTAATTAGTACGTAAAATAGTTAATTACGTTATTTACCTAAATCACGTAATTAGTACGTGGCGGAATTACTTCCGCACGCCCTGTCGTTTTTTGTGTATGAAATTAACGGAAGAGCATAAAGTGTGATCGTGATTTTGAATTTCCGTATCTTTGGCTACGCAGTCCCGACGCACGTACAACACTTGTTCTAATTCGCCTGGTGCCGTGATTTTCCAGCGCTGTGCTTTTTTGGAAAAACTAATCGCAAGAGAAAAAAAGAACTTAAGCTCTGTAATCATATAATTCATAGTCGAATACGGTGATCGGGCGAAATATTCGGGTGGGAGAGATTTTCGAATCAAGGACGTCGCTTGGAAATTGATAAAAAGCCACAGGTAACAATTAATTTTGAAGAATTAATGTATTGCACCTTTTCAGGAGCATGTTAGAATCACCCGAACATTTCGGTAGTAACTTACAATTGTATGATTACAAAACCTAAATTCTTTTTTTCTCTTGCGATTAGTTTTTCCAAAAAAGCACAGCGCTGGAAAATCACGGCACCAGGCGAATTAGAACATGTGTTGTACGTGCGTCGGGACTGCGTAGCCAAAGATACGGAAATTCAAAGTCACGATCACACTTTATGCTCTTCCGTTAATTTCATACACAAAAAACGACAGGGCGTGCGGAAGTAATTCCGCCACGTACTAATTACGTGATTTAGGTAAATAACGTAATTAACTATTTAACGTACTAATTACGTAATTTTAGCAAATTACGTAATTATTACGTAAAATAGTTAAAATGCATCCCGGGTAAACAGATTAAAAATATGTAAAACCAGGGAAAGTCGTACGACGAAATTGCGATGAAAAAAAAATTGGGCTCGAAAAGTCTCGAACTAGAGACGTCAACATTGTGAAGCGAGTACCTTACCCCTAACCCAAACTGCACTGATTAAACATGGCTAATTATTGGCTTTATATTTGCAATCAAATATTTCAAACTCGTTTTTTGACGAAGTTTCTGGATATATAACCCTATATGGGGGGTGATTCGTAAATAACTCATCAAGGACTACCTGCCTGGCAAATTTCGTCAAAATCCTAGACCCGGAACTCGGACACTCCCCTTGTCAGTATTTACTTAGACCACAAATATGTACTTAGAAACAGTACATGTACTCACAATTTTGCACAATCCACCGACCTATGGCAATTTCTGTGATGAACTCAGGAATGGAGTAAAACCCGAAATCATTCAGGACTACAACCACAATATGAGCTCCTTAGACAAGGAAGGCAATTGAAAACAGTTATTCTATTAGTAGAAGGACCGGGAAGTGGACAACAAAAGTGTTTTTCCATTTGATGGACATCACCATATTAAACTCTTCCATCATTTCTAAATTCCTGAAGTAAAGAAGTATCCCACCGTATATTTACACTGGTGTTAGTGCGGGGTCTTCTGAAAAAAGTAGGGAATCAGTCAGAGGCTACGCTTAGAGGTAGAACAAACCCATGCATCACGAACATCATTAGATAAGATGCGAAAGAGATAGAGCACTGGCCTCATGAAACGAGCAAGATGCGAGGGATGCAAGGATGTGGGTATTCAACGAAGAAGAGAATCAGGCGCACGAAAACTCTCTGTGTGAAGTGTGACGTTGAACTGTGCATTGATCGCTGTTTTTGGGAGAATCACACAAAAAAGAAAGAGTAATAGTTACTAAACAAATTGAATAACTCATAAACTGATTGAAAATAACCAAGCACTTTTATAATTTTGAGTAATATTTATGATTATGTATGGAAAATATTGCCATCATGAAAGATTTTCTCACAACTCTTCGCTATAAACTCAGTTCCTGCACGGTGGATAAAAAATGTTGGATATAAAAAAGAAACATATTGATATCATAGTGTTGTCTTTCAAATACATTTTGTTTTGTTAGACATGCACTTATAGTTTTTGAGTTATTTAGCATTAACCGGAGAGCTGCTTAAATTTCGAACCTTGGCCATTTAAATCCCCGGCCGTTCAGAGTTACAATTGGGATTTAATGCCGTCCTTTAAAGGTTAATGAGAAATGGCAGCAAGCCGATCTATTGGGCCTGAGGCATTTATTTGCTTACATGTATTTTTAAAAAATGGCTATATTTTAATGGTGTGAAAACTACAAACTGAAAATTTTTACATGTCCCACACCATTTTTGAGTATAAATAAAGAAATTTGACTTCACTATAATAATATTAGGATTCATAAAAAGTTCTAACTGCACATTTACATTCCCATCAGATTAGGGCTGCCTGGCACTTAAAGGGATGAACAATAATTTAACTTGTGGTTAACTTACGATTTAGACCTAGATGATCCATGGAGAAGAGGATCGTATTTTTCATAAACCTGAGTACTGCTCTCCTCGGCATCATTCCCATTCTCCATCTCACCATTTTCTGCATCTGGATTCATAGTGCTCAACTGATCAGCCCACGTTGAACCCATGGGCAATACTTCTCCATCTTGTTCCTTTGGGTTCCTATAAAGATACATTATTTACACATTTACTGTATTTCCAAGCACATGGAATGCATGCATATGAAAATCACTGCCAAGTCTTTTCCTCAACAAAAAAGAATTCCTAAGTCTTGGCCTCAACAATCCACTTCACACAATTAAAGCCTTAATGCCTGTCATTGCTGACTGGAACCAATAAAACCTGTTTACTTTGAGTGCACTAAGGAAATTCAAATAAACTAATTGTGGTATGAGCACTTCCTAATGCGTTATACAGTGGACAATCTGTGACCTAAAAACTACAGTTTTTGCCTGAATATAAGATGGCTATTTTTTCCACTTGGAAGAGGTCAAAAATCACTCTCCAATCTTATTTTCACAACCATGAAAATAAAATGTCGGGACGCAGCCTGCACAACATCAGTGCACGGTGTAATTACTGGTTCCTTGCGATGAAAATTTCAAACTTGATAATTCTGCATGCCAGAGTGCAATGTTTGTCGATGGATGGAAGAGGAACAAATATTGAGAGGATGCAACTCAACAAGAAAGGCTCTAAGGGGTCAAAGAAAGGAAGACTAAGTGAAGTAGAACACATCGTTATAGATTTTGTGCACAACCTCAGGAATAAGGGTGCTCCAGTGTCTCATGAGGTCATAGTAATCAAAGCATTGCATGTAGCTCAAGGCTTAGGGATCCCGAGGTCATCATTTAAGGAAAGTCATGGATTGGCGAAGAGATTTAAGTTCCGTCATCACTTCTCATTACGACAATGCACAACTCTTTCACAGGCATTACCGAATATTTTTGGGGAAAGGCTCCTTCTGGTTCAGCATTTTGTGATTGCTAAATGCAAAGCATATAATGATCTGTCTGGTGATATGGGGAATGCTGATATATTTTGATATGTCTCCCAATATAACAGTGAATGTAAAAGTTGCCTCTTCAGTGCTCGGAAAAACATTGGGCAATGAAAAGTGACATGCAACAACAATGCTCGCCTGCACAGCTGGAAGAAAACTCCCTCCAATGATTGTTTTAGAAAGGAAAATGATGCACAAAGAACGCATCATGCCTGGCATCATAGTGCGAGTGAATGACAAAGGGTTTTTCACAGAGCAGCTGATGCTCGGGTGGCTGGAAGTAGTGTGGAATCGGGAGACCTGGAGCACTACTTGGGCGATGTAGTATGCTCGTCCTTGATTCATTCTGTGGCCACCTAATGGAGAACGTCAAACAGACAATGTCCAGGTAATTATTAACCATTAAAGATGCTATATCCAATAATTTAATTGTTCTTACAGTGGCATTGGAATGTGTTCGTGCTGCAGCCGCTCCTATTTGCGGCATGTTGACGCAGTCGCCGTAATTGGAAGCGGCCATGAAGTAAGCCATGAGAACTTAACAAGTGTTGCACAAAGCTGTAAGATACTTAACTCTAGAAAATAATGCAAGTATGACAGTAAGGCCTCTTTCAGACGATATGACTTTTTGCTGTGCACCGTTGACGGCATGGCGCCGTGTTTAAAATAACCATGGGACTTTATGGATGCCTCAAAATGCATTGAACCTCGCCGGGGACGGCTTCATGCTGTGAACGGCCATTTCATTCTGGTGCAGCACCTTGCCGTCAATTGCACACAGGGAAAAGTTGTCTGAAAAGAGGTCTAAACAAATCCAGGTCGTCACATTTCTCAATAATTGAATGGGTTTCTAAAAAAATATTGTGTTAATATTGATATGAATGCCACATTAAGAAATGAGTTGCAAGTGTTTAACAAGTGTAAAGATATTGAGAATAAACCTTTAAGCTCATTGGATTTCTTAAAACTATACCAGTACTCTTGGAAAGTTATCAAAACAAGAGTCTTCCTATTAATGATTATCCTCAGATCTGAATACAAATATTAATACATGATAATAATTTTTCTTAAGCTCAGACTGGATTAAGGCTTCTTGGGATGCCACCCCAGAAGAATAAATAATGAGAGACTTTAAGAAATGCTGTACTTATATTGTAACCGGTCCCATTTGCATGTGATGAGAGAGGTTCAGGCGAGCGGATCAAGTCGGCTCAGTTGACCTGTGAAGTGAATTCTTTTTTTCTCTTTTTATGCAATGCGTGAGTCATTTAGAGTGAATGTGGGTTTCCCCCCCTCCTCAGTGTCGGCCGTGAGTGAAGTGAAGCGACGAAATGATACCGCAGTGACCTTCCCGGAACACCACCCCCCACCCATTTTCCCCAGCCCTAAATTTCTTTGAATTTTGACTGCCAAGGCCATGGTAACGGCCCCAGGAGTAAGCTTACCCCCCTCCTTTTTTCCTCGAGGGCTTCCCTTTAAAAGGTGATCACGCTGGCCCAGAATAGGGAATTTGGCTCTGGAGTTTTGGCCAGAATTGTGGCAGAGCATAGGGTGGATAGAAATTTTAAGTACGAGAGCTTGGTGAGGAGAAGAGGTGCTAGAGGAGACGGAGGAAAAGAGAAAGGTTGGAGCAGGCATCCGGAGGTAGATGGAGGAGCGGAGCGATAGAGAGGAGAAAACAAAAGAGAGAGAAATCGCAACTCTTCCACGAAGGAGGAACCACACCCCGCATTGGCCGCCAACTGGTCCACCTCTCAAAGCAACTAGTTCCGAAGCTGCATGCCCATATGCTCTTGTTGAGTACTGCGCTCAGCCCCACCCCAAGCCACACTAAACACACACAGAGCCTATCCAATCCCCAAAAGAAAAGTGTTAATTGAGTTAAGTGTTAATTAATTAATAACTCATTCGTATAATTTAAATTCAGCATTTTCCTTTTCTTTCATTGATTTTTTTGGATGAATGGGAATGAATGATAAAAGGTTTCAGCAGGTTTATGTTCTATTTGCTGATGCTGTTATTTGTGCTTAAAGTGAAGTGATCAGGTATATGAGAGTGTATGACCAACAGAAGAAGGGAGTAAAGACTACGAAGCTGCACTCAGCTCCCTTGGCAACAGTAAATCTTCAATTTTTGTGGAATGTGTTACAAGTTTGATAAGGTGCCTCTTGAGCAACCTGATATATCATTTAGTTCATAGGTTAATTTTAGGATTTTCTTTTGGGTTATTTTGTCTAATCCCATGTTAATGATTGGTAAATTGAACAATTAATTGTCATTTGAAATAAGGTTGTTGACAAAATTTTCCCCGGATCGCTCTCCTTCTTCATCATGTAAGTTAAGAAAATCAGACTGCAGTTCTCACTCACGACACCTTGTCGACCAAGACACACCGACCCGGTAGAAAGAAAAAAGATTTCTCGTGTTTTTGCCCAACGAGCTGATGGTGCTTCCCTTTCTTCCCCTTAACCCCTTCCCGGAATCGCAGGCGGCCCCCATTGGTGCCCAAAGTAGTCTCGCAATCCCCTCTTTCAATTCACACTCCCCACCCCAGATTCCCACCCCACCTCTTCTCTCTCCCAACCTACCCCTCAGCGGATGACATCGGGGGAATAAGTTATAATATCAAATGCATTGGATGGCACCAAGGATGTCTTGCTGTAGGAGGACTCTGATTTGGAGGATATGGAATGGAGGCCAAGGGAAGTTCAAAGTGAGACATTTCATCTGGAAAGTGAAGATGAAATAAGAGAAATCTGAAGAGGGAAGTGAATATGATATTTAAAATACAGTAGAACCTCTTTTACGAAGTTGAAGGGACCCAAAAATTTGAGCTTTGTAAATCAGAGGGTTTGTAAAATGGAGGTTATCTTCCACTAACTCCTTAGTCTCCGGAACTGATGTGTCACCAAAACCAGCTGATCTCCAACAGTAGGAAATAGTTATTGCGGTGACACTCCCATGCTCTGGCAACACCTCGCACAGCATGGAGGCACATCATGCACATAAGAGGCTTGATCTGAGGCAAATGTACGTCTACTAAAACTCTGCTGACAAAAATGCGAGTATACTTTCAATGCAATTAAAAACTATGCTGTACTAAACTTGTCAAATAGTTATGTAAGGGTTTAAATCAAAATAATTACTATAACAAATAATAGTCATCTGCTCATTCTGGAAAAAAACAACAGATATTACGTGAAATTCTCCGTGTGCAGTGTATTTGCAAGAAATTGAAAGGATTTAAAACTTACACCTCAATTGTATTGATTCGCTGTATAGCATAGGCGTTATTCCTAAGGCTAGGACACTCACTTTAGTAAAAGAGAATGAAACAGCCATGAATGAAAAAAAACAGGTGGATATTTTTCTAGAAATTTATAATGGTATGAACTTGGCTGCTGCAACTGATTTAAGTTCTTGTAGCTGGTTGGTAAATCTCAAAATAAGGAGAATAAGAGAATTAACTCATCCTGCAGAGTATATTAAGCATATGCAGTTATTCATTAATTAACGAAAGGGGTATGTTTTGTGCTAGTCAATTTTTGTTTAAAGAAGCCATTTTAACATGGGAAAGCCAGGGATACATTTTAACTAGGAAATTTCAAAACAAAGTTCCAACTAACCCAGTATATTTCCCTGAAAAGACCAGAAAATGCCTTTTTTGAAGAAAGCGCATTGTTTGAAATACATTTAATAATATTTCGCAGCTGATTTAAGTCAATTTTAGAACTTCACTCGAGTAAATTTGAAATTCCCTCTTTTTTAATATGCTTTCTACAGTTCTGACATCTAGCAGTGATTTGCGAGAACTATTTACTCGCGGCTACAGAGAGCGATCGCGAATTCTTACCTAACGACGTAAAACACTTCAAATGAAAAATTAAATAATCAAATTGCATCAATATTTGAATATATGTAATTTATTATTGCAAAATTAGTATTTTTTAATGAAACTAAACTCCACGACAGCTGCAGCAACGAACTTCCTACGGGAATGCTATTTTCAAGTGAAAGCCTAGGCACAGTCTAGACCGTTGCCTAGGCTGAAGTAAGCTCTGAATTGGTGTTGCGGCGGCTACCTTAAAGCTAATTTTAAATAATTCCAGAGAAAATATGGATTCTTTGTGATGACTAGTTAGGTATTCACAATACACAAAATGATAGAAAAGGAATAGAAATTACCAAGCACTAATCCGATTATTTTATGATCTGGGACATTGTTTTCGAGAAGTAGGCATCGTGCCATGCGTCTTTGAACATTTTTTCCTTGGATCATGTAATTAGGATTGAATTGCAATTTGGATGATCAATCTCTGGGATTCTTGCTACAGTTTAAGCACTTCAAAAAGCACTATGCTGAATCGATTTTTCCACATTTTCCCATATGAAATACTTGGACCGAGGACCCTCTCAGCATGACCTATCTGTAGAGGTCCGTGAAAGTGGTTTTTTTTTTGCTAAAATTCGTTTTAAAACTATGTGATTTCGGTGTTATAGAAAATCTTGGCGGTGTTATTATAATGTTACAATTTTTGCGCATTTCTAGGCGTTTTATTATTTTTGGTACACATTTTGTGAATGCTTATACTTTTATTAAGCATTTTACATAACAAGAAAGGCAGTGAAAGAAGCACGCATAACTAAACACAATCGGAAACAAGGAAACTTGAACTGGGGGTGTGTCGAAATGATTTTTTTTTGCATTGAAGCTCAGTGGAGCGCCGAATATCCGACGATCAACCGCCAATAAGTAGCACCCCCTCTCCTCCTATCTTTTCTGTTACTTCCCCCCTTGCCTCAACTGCTAGCGCTTCCGTTCCCGGCCAGCGGTCGTGTTTAAGTCTACAAAATTGTTACATTAGGCCCACACTAAAGGTTTTCTTGCAACAAGTTATCCAATTACGCTGTCTACTGCGTCGCGGTGAGTCACCGGAATTACCGCTCGGCATTGACGCGTGCCGGGCGCGTGAGCTTATATTTCCGCTCTTCCGCGGCCGTGTTCAGCACATTATTGATTCAGAATATCTAATTCTTCAGGAGAGAAAGCGCATCATTCTAGATATTTCCAGGAATTTCAGGATTGATAAATGTGAATCGAAGAGAGAGGCGGTGATTAATTTAACGGCAAATTCCGGCGGAGACATCACTACAGTGTGCGATATTACGCGAATGCGATATGCGCGAGACAAAACAAGCCAATTGACCTTTGAATCGTAATGAGATAGAGCGAATGAACGTCATCCGCGTTAAACAATGAAGGCTTAGACTTTAATCGATTATGACTCTTTACATCTGATTTTTTCGCTAATTCACGTAAAAATCACGAAAAAGACGAAATTTCGTTTTATTTCCCGATTTCGCGATATTTCGCGTTAAACAATGAAGGCTTAGACTTTAATCTATTATTACTCTTTACATGTGATTTTTTCGCTGATTCACGTAAAAATCGCGAAAAAGGCGAAATTTCGTTTTATTTCCCGATTTCGCAATATTTCGCGATATCGCGTCTCGCGAATTTCACGGATCTCTACCTATCTGGCTTCAGCTGCTCCTCTCGCGGTATACAGCGATCGTTATTCCATTGTACAGAGTTCAGTGCTACAAAATCATTTCAAAAACTTCGTAAAACAGAGGTCAATCACTCCAAGGGACTGGCCTCTCACTTCGTAAATCAATAAAATCGAGGTTTCGTAAAATAGAGGTCATTTTACATGGTTTTCCTATATACAAAGATCGGGACCGGCGGAATGGTTCGTAAATTGGTGTCATTTCGTAAATTAGAGGTTCGTAAAAAAGAGGTTCTACTGTAGTGTTATAAGTGTGATATACATCACATCCTAGAATCTAGAACTTCGTATCATCCTATTATAACTCCTGTAACCATAGGAAAACATTTTCAGTAATTATCACCTTTATGTCAGCACCTGATTGCAATAAATGATGTAAAATTGTATGTATGTACTCTATATCCTCATATTTTAATCCCTCCAACCATTAGAGAGGTTTCTATAAAATCTGCCTCAGAACTTGATTGCAGTAAGTATGATTATACAGTAAGAAAGCATATCTATCTCATCTTACATTCGCTGCTGTCTTATGTTCGGGCCAGTATGGTACATAGGTATACAAAATGTACCAGACACAATAATTCTGAGCTAAAGAAGTAGTTGCAAACACTCTCGATTACAGATTGACAGTTATGAGCATTGTAGGCACTATCCTGGTGAACAGTGCCATTTATTCCACCGTGAAATGCTCAGTCAAATATCAATCTATCGTATGATGAAAAGGTCATAAGTTAACAACTGACTGTATTTAATCATATTTACCTGTATCTATGCATCCTCACCACATGGTCCGAAATCTTTGAATCAATTTCTGGGTCAACAATGTCCAGCATGACAAAAAGAAGATCAAATCGAGACAGCAATGAATCCTGAAGCCCAATATTTTCCATAGGTGTTTTATATTGGTCATACTGCAACAAAATAAAGAGAAATCTTACAATGTAAGAAGTGATTACTATAATGTGATTTCATTATATGCACAAATTCAGCAACCAAAGCTAAAAAGTAAAGGCCCAAATTACTTGACATACCAGCCCTTCAGGATTCAACATAGTATACCACAATGCAGCTAGTAAAGTGCAGACAGAAAAGTAAAAAATTGCACAATAGGGTAGCATAATCCTCAGATTACCATACACAGCAGAAAACCAATACAATCAAGCCCCCATTTGTAACGAAGTTGAGGGAGCCGAATATTTGCTTCGTTAAATGTGGGCCAGTTTTGCCAAGTCCTATTTTGGAGGCTACTGTTGTAATGTTGTGGCTTGCATACTTGATGGTGCGGATAATTCAAAATATGCTTAATATGTAACTCAAAGTCGAATTTCATCCCGTGATGCCCAAACGTATCGTTTATTTCGAAACGGTTCACTTGGGCAGTGCACGTTGATGGTTGGTTAGTGCCTATTTCAAAGTCATTGTGACTTTGGTATCGCTTTCTTGAGTTTAAGTTACTTTGAAGTATTGCCAAGCCATTTTGAACCATTGTTTATGCTTATGGTGCATTGCGCACCAGCAGCTGTTTATCCCTAATCAAACATCCCTCGAGTACATTCCCATATCGGCCGCTCCATTCCTACCTTTTTTTTCTGGGCCATTCACACCATAAATAATGCCTTCCTCTCATTTTCTACCAAGCCTCCCCTCCTTCCAGGCTCTGGTTGGATGATGGTAGTGCTTAGGGATTCTAGGTTTGTTGCTGACCTTGAGGTGATGCTTGACCCCTACCCTTCTCTACCCTCTCCCAAGCCCCTCCTCTATTGGAGGAAACCTGGGAAGTTAGGGCGGGGGAAAGAGATGAGTGAAATGTGATACTTTTTTTGCGGTCATAACTGATAAGGGACTTGCAGCAGGTAAGGATGATGATCCAGCAGTTCATCATCGTAGCAAAGTCTTGAGGGAAATGGGCTGACAGCAGGCTGGTACATTTAAAGATCTACGGTGAAAATTATGGTGACCAGGAAAATACAACTTATGTGATATTCCTGGAAACATGACCAAAATATTAATTTTGTTTATATATTCCGCATGATTGCGTCTTATAGTGCATACTTCTCCAACTTTAACTTGAATCTATCAACCCAATGAAATTACCTCGGAGGAGCAATTTAGACAGGCAAAGTCGTTTCAGCTAAGGACTGGCTACTACACCATCCACGGCATCAAGGTCACTGAGTCATCAACTAAGGGCGAGGGGAAATGGATGGAAGTTCAGGCACAAGCTTACGCAGTCTTGCTTGACTTGACAGCTGACGACCAAATACTGAAGGCAGCACCACAGGAAGAGCTAAAGGCAGAAATTGTCCGATGGCAGGGAAAAACAGAAACTCTGGGGTGGAAAACCCTGATGCCAGCATGTTTTACAGCCAATCACTGTCCAATTATTGCAGAAAATCGAATCACGAGGATTTTAGGTGGGCTGTGTGCAGCAATGCTTTTGCCCAGGATTTGAACCCAGGACCCTCCAGTCAGTAGCTTAGTGCTCTACCCACTAGGCCACCAGGACCCCCATAAGATGGGAACAATGTAACTTAACCTTTTCCACTCGGGTGTCGAGTTACACTCGACACAGCATAGCTCACTACCAACTCGCGTGTCGAGTGTCACTCGACATTCAGGGGCAAAATTAAGGGGCCTCTAATAATTATATTCCGAGTGGACTACTGGTATAGAAGGTGAAAATATCCGAACTCAGGTGTCGACTGATACTCGACACAGCGTAGCTCAGTACCAACTCGCGAGTCGAGCATCACTCGACACACAACATGTGTAATCCACGGGCATTTAAAAATAAATTCCGAGTGGACTACTGGTATAGAGGGTGAAAAAAATCGAGTGCAAAGTGTTAAAAATGACCAAAAATTGAATCGCATTGATTTTTAAAATACAGTGTGGACAGTATAAATGGTAGATGGTTACATAATGAATGCATGATGCACCTAAATTCTAAATTAATTTCCATCATAACCCATCAATTTCAGGATTAACTTTTTTTCCATTTAAAAACAGGCAGGCTGCATAAAATGCAAAGAGCATCATCAATCCGAATGTATAACTACATACTTCATTCATTTCCATTACACATTCTTTAAAACAACAAACATTACCTGCCTACATAAAGGGTGGACTGATTTCAATTTTCAAAACAATCTACCATTCAATACAAAGAGTGTTTACTGAAAAATTTGAAGCTTACCCTTCCATACACAGGGTTAGCTGCAGCCAACACAGAACAGCGGGCATTCAGTCTAGCATGGATTCCTGCCTTAGCAATAGTAACTCTCCCCTGTTCCATAACTTCATGGATGGCAGTTCTATCCATGTCAGACATCTTATCAAATTCATCAATACAAACTACACCACGGTCAGCCAGAACCATCGCACCAGCTTCCAAACTGGAATGAAAATGATAGTGAAAGCATAACTATCCAAGCTTAACACATCAATAACCCTGCCTCTTAATTTTCCATGGATTTTCTGCCCTTAGAAACCCTATTTAATTTTCTGAACATTTTCATTTGGAAATAATTGAATTTTTTTTTAAATTAAAATTAATTATACATGAAATATTTCAAAACTTATTTTCACTCAATTAACAAGACTTGTGGTACATATAATCAGAAATGAAAAGAATAGCATTAGAACATTGAATACCAACATAGAAGCAACAATAAATACGTTTGTAAGGTGACCAGCGTATTGCCAGCGCTTTACTCCAATGGGATAGTGAGAGCATTGATAAGTTATTGAAATAAGCTACTTTTGTCTGATACATGAATCTGTAACATGAAATTTTGCAATAGGTTACTCTATTATTGGACTATCCATCTGGGAGTTTCATGATTCTAATAAAACCCACTAGTAACTGATTTCCAACCATATTTATAACTAATCTCAAATTTACAATGAATTGTGAAAAATATAAGTTATAAGGCATAAATACGGTATAAGGCATCACTTTGTGAGAACGAGTTACAATCATGATAAGGAATAGACAAAGAACTAGGCACTATTTACACACTGTACTAATTATACAGTGAATACTATAATTACAATTAGATTAGATAATGACAATTAGTTGTTGAAACCATAGTTGGTGTTTAAAAGTGTGAAAATAGTACCTAATTGTTCATTGCTTCCTCCTCATGAACATTGCTAAAAGCATACATGATCTTTTCCAGTGTAAAATGAATTTATTTACAAGTAGTTCAGTTGCATAACATAATTTTAACATAGTGACACCAATTGAGAAAAAAATGTATTCACCAGCAGATAATTTCTTTGAAAAACAATAAAATTTGAGTGTCAGACAAGATCATAGTCCAAAGTTTACCGTTTCTCCCCGGTTTCTTGGTCAGTGGTGACAGCAGCGGTCAAACCAACACCAGAAGAGCCCCGACCAGTGGTAGGCACTGCTCTAGGTGCAGTGCAAAGCACGTATCGAAGCAGTTGTGATTTGGCCACACTAGGATCTCCAATCAGCAAAATGTTGATGTCACTGAGTTGGGAAAGAATGATGAAATGTAACTACAATCTCCTATCAAAGGGAGGTTTGCACACAATTGAACATTAAACTGTTACTATCAAAACAATTTCTCAAATCCGCAAGTCAACTGAGTCAACAAAGAATCCAATATGATATGCTTTTACTCAACTACATGATGAAGACACAACACCAGATACAATCACTTGAACAATTCAAACATCACTCATGCGAACCATTCAAGTTAAAACAATAAACAGGATGAAATAGGAAAGCTAAATTTTACATCCTTGCTCTCTAATTTTTTTCCCGGTCTTCATTAATTTTAATTGTTCATACACGAGCGAGTTTAAAGTACTGCTCGAATCTTGCTTGATTTCTCAATACGCTCGAAAAAGAGTCTCGACCTTGTCTCTAGATCTCCATCGTGGTGGACGTAATTTTATGGGGCCTTGCGTTATAATGCGACATAATAAATTAATATTTATTCCCTTTAGAAACAGAGCCCCGACCAAAACTGTAAGAGGTACGATGCCAGAGGAGGTCTGGACTGGCAACAAAGTAAATTTAAGTCGTTTAAGGATTTTTGGATCCTCGAATCCCTCGAATCTTGAAAAAGATTCGAGATTCAAATACTTGAATCTTTGTGCTATTTTCATCATTCGAATCTTTCGAATCCTAAAATATAAATAAACACCGAATTCTTTATGTAATAACTTAGAACAGATTAGTTTCGACCGCTAAAAATGTTCATTGCAAATAAGGTTAAACCTCGCTTTTACATCCCCGCAATTTACATTTTCCCGCCATTAACGACTTTTCCTTCAAGTCCTAATAATTTTCATATGTCCGCAAATAACATCTTCCCTTTATTTACGCTAGCAAATTCAGTATCTACATCGAGAAAGTCATCCAAGAAGTTAAAGAAAAGTCTCCGGGAGTGAATGTCCATGGGGAGAAAATCAGCATGCTACAATTCGCCGATGACATAGCAGTCATGGCAGAATCAGAAGGAGATTTAAAGAAGACTCTACGAAATATGGAAAAAACAATAACATATCATCTGAAGATCAATAAAAAGAAAACTAAGGTATTGGTATGCAGTATGAGAAAGGAATCCAGGACCAATAAACTAGGAAAACAAAAAATCGAGAAGGTGGAAGAGTTCTGCTACCAGGGAAGCCGAGTAACCAGCGATGGACGAAGTAAAAGAGAAATTGCCAGTAGAATTGCCCAAGCGAAAAGGGCATTTTACCAGAAGAAGATTCTCCTTACAGCTGCAAATACAAGTGAGGAAGTGAGGACACATTTCATTAGAACATGCATTTGGAGTATTCTACTATATGGCAGCGAAGCATGGACAATAACAGCAGCAGGGAAGTCCAGGCTGGAAGCATTTGAAATGTGATACTACCAAAGAATGATGAAAATGGATCGATTGAGTGAAAAACAAAGAAGTCTTAAGAAGAGTGGGAGAAGAGAAGCTGAAAACCTTAAAAAGAAGACGGGACAACTTAATAGGCCACATCTTAAGGCACGATGGCCTGATGAAGACAATCCTCGAGGGAAAAGTGAATAGGCGGAATGGAAAAGCCAGGCCTTGTATGAGGTATATGGAGCAAGTTGCGAAGGATGTAAAAGAGAGGAGCTACGTCAATATGAAGAGGTTGGTCGATAGAAGAATCGAGAGGAGGGCTGCGTCAAACCAATCCTAGGATTGTTGACTGATGATGATGATTGATATCAAATATCCAGTATGAGGAACGCCAGCCAGTGACTCTACTGAAGGGGATTGAAGCGCAGGCAACGTTCAGGCAATGCATGTGCCAGATGAACATGGGTGAGGAAGTGTTCAGGATGATTCACCACCTTGAAAACGCTGCCTATGCAGCCTCAGACACTACGGAACAGCAATCAACAATCAACACTTTTATTGCTTCAGTTTGAATTAAATGAAAAATTTAATAGAAATTCTCTCGGAGTTAGATATGCATTTTACACTTCAATTTTGTTGGTTACAACTAGGGATGGGTCGGTTCGGTTCTTCGGTTCTCGGTTCCACCGGTTCTTGAGCTTAGAACCGGAACCGGAACCGAGGCCAAAAATAATCGGTACCGAAATAATTGGCGCGAAAACCAGTTTGAAACCTACTCACACTCCGAAAGTGGAGGCTTCACATTAAAACCTGGTGAAATAGTGTACTTAGATGCTTAAAAGTCGCTAATTATTCTAATTCAGTCTCTGAAAATGATTATTGATTACCTTATCTTACCATTGAGCAATGCAAAGTAAGTGGTAAATTAAGAACCGGAACCGAGAATCGGAACCGAGAACCGAAGTTAAGAACCGAACCGGAACCGAAAAAAAGTGGAACCGACCCATCCCTAGTTACAACTTTAATTAGGTTGACCACATCAGCTAGTTTTTTGAGGAGTTGTGACATTAATTTTCATCTAATTACTTAATTAGAATCTAAAGTGATGGCTATTCATGAGAACAAGTTATGGTGCAGGAAGGGATGGTTTTGTTACGGAGATGGAGAGAAATTCGTTATGAAAGAGGCAATAAGTGGCCATGGGACCAAAGAATAGTTTGCTACAGCCGGGATTTTGTTTCATCCATACTCGTTTTAATCGGGATATTTTACATCTGCAATTATAGGAAAGTCCAAGGGACCGAGAACTCGCCTCATTATAGGCGGGAATTCGTTACATGCATGATCGTTATAAATAAGTTTTACTGTATTTTTCAATTGTATTATACAGTAAAACCTCGCTTTTACACCCCCGCAATTTACGTTTTCCCGCAATTTACGACATTTTCATCAAGTCCCGATCATTTATATATCTCCACAGTGTTATGTCTTCCCCGTATTTACACTTACGAAATTTTAAATGGTCTGCCATTTGCACTAGGCCGCCAAAAGGAACATGGCGGATAGCGTATCCAGGGATGGGCATGATTTGTCTTCATGAATCACGAATCATGATTCACGAATCACAAACTGTGATTTGTGATTCGTGATTCGGATCATTTTTTTTAAATGAATCGTGATTCGTGAGTCGACTCTTTTTTTTTAGTTGAGGTGATTCATGAGCCGAACTTTTGTGATGCAGCTCACGATTCACTGACGAATCATGAATTAATATCACTGATTTCACTGCTAGAAACGTACATCAGTCTTTCACCGACTGTTACTGTGTAAGTATACGCCAGAACGGAACAATATGGTTAATGCAAACTTCAATAATATATTTTACACTATATTACAGATTTGTTCAAATGTGACTTTAAATTGTTTTGAAAAATGAGCAATGAAATGTCCTACATTTAAATGATGACCACGAATATTACATTTATTACATGTAGACTCCTTGATGATGACCTACAAAAAATTGAAAAATGGTGTGATATATGGCAGTTAGAATTACATTTAAAAAAAGTGCGTGGTAATGAATTTTTGGAAAAAGAATTGTTCTCCTTCTAGCACTTCAAATTAAGTAATAATGAATTAGCAAACGTGGAATCCATTAAATCTTGGAATAAGACTGTCACATGATCTTTCCTGGGGTAAACACATACGTGAAATAATGGGTCAAGCTAATCATAAACAGGGATTCATCAAAAGAGTACTGTATAAATGTGACGATCATGTACGAGAAATCAGCTACTTTTCCCTTGTTAGACCTCATTTGGAATATGCTGCCAGTGTATGGGATCCCTACGAAATCGGTTTCGCGGCTAAACTTAAAGCCACCGAGTGCATCCACCGGGTTGCGGATGGTGGGTCAACCTCTAGATATAGAGGTTAGCTGCAAGATAAGCGAGTTTACTCGTCGAATAAGCAGTGGTGGACAAAAAGCGACGGCATTCCGAGGGGGTATTGGTCTATCCCTGGGTAAGGTAGGTCTCTCAATAATACCGAACCTGTGAAGATGCCATGACTTGGCGACGAGAAGCCGCTAATAATTACGCTTCTCATCACCCAGAGAAGAGGGCAGCAGCTCTTCTTCACATGAGTGAAGGAGGAATGCGTATGAAGGGCTTCCTGCAGTACAAAGAAAGATAATAATGATGAAGATCGAAACCAAACCTGTAGATACCGGAGTGGTGCAGGTTTACACGCATACGACGGACTATGAAGATGAAGAAGTGGAAGACGTCTACGAAGATATCATGGAAGTTATAAAACAGGTAAGAGGAGAAGAAAACCTAATTATTTTAGGAGACTGGAACGCTATCGTCGGCGAAGGTCAAGATGGAAGAATAACTGGAAAATACGGATTGGGAATCCGAAACGAAAGAGGAGAAAGACTGATGGAGTTCTGCACACAGCATCAGTTAGTGGTAGCCAACACATTGTTTAAATTTTATTAAATAAGTTTGGCAATTTTCCACAAAAAAAAAGTGTTTACTTCGACCGGTTTCGATGTGATACATCATCATCAGGTGATGATGATGTATCACATCGAAACCGGTCGAAGTAAACACTTTTTTTTTGTGGAAAATTGCCCAACTTATTTAATTATGTTATTCCACCATATAACGCCTGAAACGTCTCTTTTTTTACATTGTTTAAAAATCACAACCGAAGAAGATACACATGGAAAATGCCAGGAGACAGAAGAAGATGTCAAATAGATTACATTTAAGTGAAGCAGAGATTTAGAAACCACGTGAAGGACTGCAAAAGCTAGAGTAAAAAGTTAGAGTACAAGGGAAGCAATATTGGCCCTTAGACTACTCATAGAGAAGAGGATGGAGAAGAACAAGCCATGTTCATTGCATTTGATTGCAATGAACGTCTGCTTTAGATTTAGATATTTAGAGAAGGCTTTTGACAACGTGGATTGGGATTTAATGCTTGGAAATCTGAAGGGAAATGGAGTGTCCTACAATGACCGAAGAATTATCCATAGTCTATATAAAAACCAAGTGCCTGTGATTAAATCGGGACCCAGCTGTGAAGAGGCAAGAATAAGGAAAGGAAGGAGACAAGGATATGCACTGTCTCCCGTCATTTTTAATGTTTACATCGAGAGAGCCATCAATGAAATCAAAGAGAAGTCTTCTAGAGTGACTATCCATGGAGAAAAAATAATCATGTTGCGATTCGCTGATCACATACAACTAATAGCAGAGACAGAGAGGGATCTGAACAAGATTCTAGTAACCATGGAAAGGACAATGGCCAGATATCAGCTAAAGATAAATAAGAAGAAGATTGAGATATTGTCGTGCAGCAAGAAAGAAGAGGCGAAAACCAATGTCAAACTAGGAAAACAAAAACTTGAAGAGGTGAAAGAGTTCTGTTACCTAGGGAGCCGAGTAACCTACGATGGACGAAACAAGAAAGAAATAGTTAGTAGAATAACCCAGGCAAAGAGGGCATTCTATCAAAAGAAGAATCTACTTACAGCTGGAAATACAAGCGTAGAAGTAAGGAAACAGTTCATCAGAACATACATCTGGACCATTTTTCTTTACGGCAGTGAGGCATGGACGATGAGAGCAGCGGAGAAGAAAAGGGTGGATGCATTCGAAATGTGGTGCTACAGAAGAATGCTGAAGATTAAATGGATTGACCGAGTAAGTAACGAGGAAGTCCTAAGAAGAGTAGGAGAAAAGAGAGGTCTGCTGAAAACTCAAAAAAGAAGAAGGGACAACTTAATCGGCCATATCGTGAGACTTGATGGCCTGATGAAGACTATCGTCAAGGGAAAAGTGAACGGGAAGATTGTAAAAGGCAAGCCTTGAATGAGATACATGGAACAGGTTGTGAAGGATGTAAAAGAGAAGAATTACGTCACAATGAAAAGGTTGGCCGATAGAAGAATCGAGTGGAAAGCTGCTTCAAACCAATCCTAGGATTGTTGACCAATGATGATGATGATGATGACGAAATTGGTCTAAAAAATGAACTTGAACGTGTGCAGCGAACATCAGCAAGATTTGTAAAGGGATGGTACGATAACTATTTTAGCATAACCAGTCTATTAAATGAATTAAAGTGGGAATCATTGTCTGATCGCAGGTTGAAATGTAGAGTTCTTCCCCTAAATAAATTCCAAGATAATATTTTCAGTGATGATGTTAAAAATATTTTGCGAACCCCAACTTACTATGGTAGACTGGACCATAATCAGAAAGTTAGAGAAATTGATTGCCGAAATGACAGATTCTAAATGTCCTTTTTCCCTCGTACAATTAGGGATATGAATAGCGGTAAATATGTCCAATACGAGTGAATCAATGTATATCATAGGTAGCTGCATGTTGATATTAGGACTTAAAGGTAACCCAACTAACAGCATGTTTTTGCATGCTTAGTTTACTGTATTTATTTTTTTAATAGTGAGGTTTAGACTAGTATACTATTACTACTTTTTCATGCATGATATGTAGTGCATGTTCGGTGAGAATTCACCCCCTGCCACACACCTTTATGGTGGCTTGAAGGCTTGTACACATAACTGGTAATTTATGATATTCAGTTAATCCACAATGTATCTACACAAGTGTTTATTAACCGGCGAAAAGATTGATATAGGTTCCCAATTATGGGAGCAATGTTCAGAATGTGACCATTACTTAGTGGTATTGTCATTCTGCAATAATTCTATGATTCGTGAACCGCACGAATCATATTTAAAGGAAAAATCACATGATTCATGATTCGAGATTTGAATCAAATTTACAGCAGTGAATCGTGATTTGTGCTTCGAATCTTATTTCCTTCGATATTCATGATTCGTGACTCGAATCAATACTAGGTGATTCGTGCCCAACCCTGAGCGTAATACAACCATATGAGGAGAAATGGACATCGGTGGAAAAAGTTATGGGACATATACAAGCGAAAGACCTTTGAATTACAATAAATGTTCTAATTCCTTCTATTTCTGGGTTCATCTCATACTTTTGTAATAAACTCGTTTTAATTCCTCAAGAGGCAAATCAGGTAAAATTATAACAATTGTGCTAGTTCCCCAAATGCCTTATATTACGTTACGAGTGGCAATTATGCGGTAAAATCATGAAGGATTGTTCACAAAGGAAGAAACTTCAAAGTATAGCACACAAGACTTAAATTAATACAAAAACATAAAACAGAAAACAGCACATTGATATTTTAATGGAGAATTACTCTTAAGCTGTTAAATATCCCAGTAATACTTTCTTACAAAATATTAAGACTTAAGATTACAGCTTTGGGAATATTTCTTCTTCCGTATCGTACTTTATTGAAAGTTAACCTGTTCTCAGTTTACTATCAAAATAATTAGCTCCACATAAAAGAAAAATCTGAACTTCATATTTCGCTGCTTAACACATTATTCTAAAAATGGATTTGTGCATAATGTGCATCATCTTGGTTTCATTACGTGAAATTCAAACTGCTCTGAATCTCTTAAATTAGTTACTTATTGGATAAATTTTCATGCAACTCTTGATCACCAATTATCACCTTCATAGATGATTTAAAGGACACTTTAACAGATAGACAAGTCTTAATATGTCCTTACTTAGCCTTATTTTAACAATTTTTAGCCAGGCACGTGATAGTCATAATAATATTGCATCACACTATTTCATGTGATAAACATTAACCACACTCACCCCCTGAGCCGCGTTCCGTTGACAAGAACCTTCTCAACACCACCGAGCAGCATGCAAAGGATGGCACGTTTCACATACGTATGCCCATGGATGGATGGTGCCAGCGATTGACTGAGCAGTTCGAAGATGTTCTTGGCACCGCTTGAATCCCTGCTGCTGCCCTTATAACGGGCAAGCTTCTTGCAAACACGAATGTCCTCCCTCTTGATTGAAGGCACTGAAGTCTCTTTACTCATAAGCATGATGTTGCAGGCTATGAGAACAGTTCTGACAAATGAAATTCGAGAAACACACCATCATAAAGTTGGAAAACTTTTCATTATAAACAACACAGCACTGCATTACCGAACCAAAACTACACAGGTATAGTAGACTCTCGATAATATGAAGTCAGCAGGACTGGAAAATCAGCACTTAGTAATTTCGAACATTTTCAAAAATTTTTTATCTTTTTCTTCTCTAACTTTTTTCTTTGACAACACCACTTTTTTCGTCGTTGTTCATGAAAGCACTCTTAAAGGATGCCTTTGTGTCGTGCACTTTATCGCATGTCTTAAAGATCATAAAATAAATACCTACTTGTATTTTCAATGTAAATACAGTTTAAAGTCGGTGATTGTAGGGTTGGCGAAATTTTGTCCAAGTATTGAAAACGTATATTAAACAAAAGTTGAACATTTTGTAATAAGAATTTAATTTTCGGATTCCACAGTCAGTAGAGATGGGCAACTAGTATGGATGCTAAAAATTGACATTTGCTTCTAACATCTACGCTGTGATGATGGCAGCTGGCCCAATCACGCTTTAGTTGCCCTCTATCGCCCAATCATATCTCTAAAATAAAAGCAAGGAATTAAGCCTGTTTTCAGAAAAAAAATCATTCACAGGTTATAATTTGCCTCATCTTCCATATCATCAGCTGAATAAATGATCTTGGGAGGTAATAATGTTTCTTTACTACTACTAAGACCTTGATGACAAATGGGGTGTGATATGGCATATTTTTCCACATCGTTTCAAGAATTACATGACAGCCGGGGAGTTTGGATTTACGGTGTGTGGGGGGAAAAGGGTCTAGTTGTGGAGAGGGAAAATCCCAGTTGCAGGCAAATCTTTATATGTCTTGTTGAGCTTGAAGGGGGGAAGTGGGGAGGGGTGGTGGAATGGCATCACAGAACATCTGTGATGTTCCTTCCTCTCCCTCTGGGCAACCCTGGGGGGCGCATGTAGGTGGTTGATTGGAACTGCTTTGGGTGCTTAGTTGAATGGGGAGGGTCAGGGATGTGGCATCCTTTGCTTATGGGTGGGTCTTCAAGGGATGTGGGGGGTGAAGGGAAGTGGATGGTCTAGAGGTGTCAGAGTGTTAGAGGAGGGGTCGAAGACCCACCCATAAACAGAGGATGCCGCATCCCTGACCCTCCCCATTCCACTCAGCACCCAAAGCGGTTCCAATTAGCCACCAGCACGTGTGCCCCAAGGTTGCCCAGAAGAAGAGGAAGGAACGTCACAGGCATTCCATGATGCCATCCACCCACCACCTACCCACATTCAAGCTCAGCAACACAGATAAGGATACACCCACAACAGGGCCCTTCCCTCTCCACAACCAGACCCTTTCCCCCTCACGCACCGTACATCCAAACTCACCGGCCGTCATAATCCTTACCCCCAGCAACACAAGCCACCCAAATTTCCTAACTGCATTACTGACCCTCACTCACATCATCCATGAAACAAGATTTGGGTGGGGACAGCCTCTTCAAGGAGAGCTGAGCTAGGAGTGCTTGCCTTAAAGAACGAGGTAGGGTTCACGGATAATTTCAACTGCCATAATTCCAGGCACACAGCAGCGAGCATGGTATAAGCCGTCACATGTAAGTTCTAATCAAAAGGAAACAGTGTACATTATGGAAATGTTGGTAACAGTTAAGAGAAAAAATAACCACTCTATAGGATAAATAATGGCATTTGCTACGATTTCCACATTACTCAAGGTATAAATGATATGCGGAGTTACACATAGAAAATTATGGGGAGAGACTGGCATATGTGGGAGAGGAATTTACAGCTATTCATGATTTTTACTTTTGATGAACCACAATCAGCAACACTGATTTGTTAGGTGTCTACGCTGGCTAAAATAGTTACGCTGTAGCAGTTTTTCACCGAGGTTTGTAAAAATGAATTCCATTTGTTCCTGGGGACTGGGCCCAAAGTTCGTAGTTTCAAATTCATATTGCCATGTATTTAAGATAGGCTTTTTGTTGGAATTGGCCTTTTTGCTTCGTATAATTAAAACTTCTTATTATCGAGAGTTTACTGTATCACATTTTAAGGCATTAAACTAACAAGGCCATATAGAGCTGCCAACATTTGGGACCAACACTTCCTGTGCATAGCAAAAATTCTCATAGTTTGGAAAATTTGTATTACGTGCAGAAACTCAAGTTACATCTTCCTTCGGCTCAAAATTTGGGTTTCACCATAGAGGTGTAAGGCTTATAAAATTAAAAGTTAAAATTTAATAGCTTACATATCGATGCACAGTTCAAGTACTTGGGACGAAATTTTAGACAATATTGGGGATCAAAACATAAATGAGTAATACTTTTTAAGGTTTCTTAATACATGCTTAACAACATGCTAACCTTTTCAGGTGGTACTGTTGCTATTGAAATACATATGGTCAGGTCACATTTTAATTTCTATTTATTGTATATGTAGATAATATTTTCGCTGGAGTTCCTCTCAAGGAGGACCTAAGGCACTTAGACCTTTTGGCCCATTGTGCCAACCACCTTTCTGATGAATCACCCATAATGGCCTTGCTTGCTGAAAGCAAACATGTCCCCTATGAAGATTTGCCTAACCTCCCTGGGCTCCATGAATGGTGCACACAGATATTTCATTTTACTAATCAGAGTTTAAAATTTATGCTGTGCTTTTGAATGAAAAAATACTCAATAGAAGTAATGAGGTAATTTTATAATATCATGCTCGTATACAGTAGAAGTACGCTAAAATGAGTGCCGAGCAAAATTATAAATTCACTTGTGATGTGAACTATTGGGTATCTGAAACAGTCCATCCATGGATGAATATATATTCATACCTTTCAAGGAGAAACAAAATCCGGACACTCACTATCATTCATTAGTAATTAATGTATTTCATATACTGCATGAACTTTTTGAGTTTTTCAGGAAAAATCAAATTATTAGTGATCACTAGAAATGTGGGATTAACTTTGCATTTTTACAGCTGCAATTATAATGCAAGCATTTAGGGAAAGTCATACTGTTTCAAATGACAGCATCTACCCATATGCAGAAGAATAGCAACAAGAAGTCCCTGCATGAGGTCAAGAAACTGAGTGAGTGTGCCTCAATTCTGTACTGACTTTATTATTTCCCATTCATTTCCGTGAGAAGGGTTCCTTTCTTCACCTAGAACTTCTTCAGAGCTGTTAATGATGTCACGTGCCAACATTGGTCGAGGAGGTATAGGTACCCTATTTCTAAGGCCCAGGCTTTTTGACTGCCATTGGCACTCCCCCAGGGATTACCCTTGGGATTTAGCAGGAAAAGTGTGTATGAATGAGGGCCATGTGTTATACTGTATTCACACGTTTCACCCTTTTGCAAGTAGCCATCCCACTGCAGGTGGCCCCTGTTATTCAGGGGCCAAGGGGGACAACCAGAACCCTGGGAATACCCAGGGTGGATGGCGTGCATTCAGAGTTCAGTTCAGTGCACTTCCCTCCCCTAATAGATGAGCAAAGTGATGATAACAGGTAGAGCATTTGAGCAAATTATATTTTTCCTTCATTGGGAGAGTCTGCCATATATTTATACCTTTGTCTCACAGGATGAGTTCTGTGAATTATGCATCCAAGTTGACAATCATAACAACATTGACTCTCTATGTCCATATAACAGGCGAGGGCCCAGCCACATTGAAACACTGGTTCCCATCAGATTACCAAGTTAAAAAACATTGGGCCCAGACAGTGGTTGCATGGGTGAACCTCCACCATACCTTGACTGTTATGCTATATTCTGCTAGAGCAACTGCAAGGCATGGGCAGGTAAAATGTGGGTTGGCACAATGGAACCAAATGGGTCTCAGTGCCTGGAGGGCTACAGAAGGCCCCCACCCATCCCTCAAATTTACATTTTTTTACATGGCCATGTGACAGAAATTACCATGCAGAGTTCATTAAAATACTTAGCATTGGACAGAGTTCTAAAATATAATTTCTAGAGTAATCAAGAGCATGGTTGTTTCTTATTAATTTGAAGCAAAAAATAAATGTACCAGCACTGATGTTTTACTGTACAAGTCCACAGCCTATAAGTGTATTTTTAGCCTACTTAAGCTTGAACCCACCTGAAAACTCCAGATGTCAAACTACCCTGCTTATTAGGCAGGCATCTGTAGTTACCAACAATTTGCACTCTGTCTCCAGGCTTACACTGATCCACAAGGTCATTGTCACAAATAATATCAACTGCTCGTGGCAACTGTCCTGTAAACCAAAAGCAAATTGGGTTAGAAATTTAACAAAATAATCACCCACCAGAAAAGCGGTGCAACAACACCTCGAAATGTGGAGGGGGGGAGGAGGGGGGAGGGACAAACTCCTTGAAAAATGTGTAAAAGCGGGTTTGGGGGGGTGAGGGGGGGTGAGGGGGGGGGCGAGGGGAGGGGGGGGAGGGGGAGGGGGGCGCGAGGGTGGTTGCATAACTTAAGAGGGGGAACATGTGCGAGCCATCAAGATCACTGTTGTTCATTCATTGTAACAAATTTTCATTTGTAATTGTTACACCTCTCAAGAAAATACAGTAGAAGCCCGGTATAGTGGGTACGGCTTATTGCGAGAATCGCGTTATAGCGAGTGATTGTCTTTGTACCACCAAAAGACCTATGTTTTGCATGTAAAATAAAGCGGATAAAGCGAGGCCAAAAAGTTCCTTGCACGGTAAATCTCGGTATTACGACAGATATCTCTCGAGGGCGATACACCGCCTAGCAAAAATAAACTATTGTGTTTTGTATTATCTGCTAATTAAGCTAAAAATACAAGATGTGTGCCATATCTACAACACCTAAAGCCAATTATGTCCAAACATTAACGATTTACGGCCTTCAGTACACTCTGCGCTCTCCCATTTTACGTTTTTCTTTTGTTAGGCCCAGTCATCAGTGGGAGTGGGCAGACGACGAGCAAGATGAGAGTAGGAGAGGGAGTTAGGTCTAGGCATGGGCGATATTGATAATTCAATATCGGGATACGATAATTTTAGCATATCATAAGGTGGCGATAACGATAACTCAGCGTGACGATAAACATCGTCTTTTTGTTTGTTATCGGGGCACGATAAGATATCGGGGCACGATAAGATGTCGGGGCACGATAAGATGTCGGGGCACGATAAGATATCGGGGCACGATACGATATCGGGGTGCGATAACTATCACGATAAACATCGTGACCACGATAAATATCGCGATAAAATATCATGATATCGTGACCATGATAAATATCGCGATAAAATATCATGATATCGCGCCCCGATAAAATATCACTATATATTATCACGATAAATATCGTGATAAAAGATCGTGATATTGCGCTCGTTCAAACATAGCGTGTTCGCGCCCGATGAATTATCGTGATATTGCTCCAGATAATCGTGTCGGAAAAAGACAGCCGTAAGTTGGCCTTCGCTTAAGCTTGAAAAATATCTTCGACCCCGAAACATGCCGTATTTCAGTGAACCTTCAGGCCAATTTTCCCAACTGATGGACGTACTGGTTAATATTCGAAAACTCGACAAAGCTGATATTATCGTCATGACATATTCGCAAAATTATCCAAACACTTCATCAGTATACCTAATATTTTAATTCCGACTAGTTACGCTGTCTTTACAGCTTTCTTCGGCGATCGAAAAATAGAAGAACTGGAAGAAAAACATCGAAACTAGGGGAATTAATATTTCATATAATGGAAAATGTCCTGTTTCTTTCATGAAATATGTTGATATTCTACCAGATTGTGCCTGAAATGACTTTTTTGCTGTTTACCTTCGTCAAATACCACGGAAACAAAAGAAAACCTGTAAATACGAACGACTATGAGAATTAGGTGAGTTTTTTCAACACCATCGGATATAACGAGCGCTCGATTTAGCGAGTGATTTCCGAGGGATTATGAGCACTCGTTATACCGGGATTCCACTGTACATATGATACCTTACGTTGGTGGGCACTCAATAATTAATTATGACGATAATGGCCACAAAGCACGTTTTGTATATACAGTCCACGAGAAAAGGATCAAGTTTAGGATTTATGTCTCAAAAATGGAAAAAGTGATATTCATACAGAGCATTACAGCATTTAGATAGTTGTATTTTGTTTAATGCAGGTAATAATTTTTTCAATAATCACTTTTGTGGCATCTCTTTGCAGTGAGGATGAAATATTGCACAATTTTTTTTTGAGTCGCTGAGGGCAGTGTCACTTTGGCGGTTGTCCTAACAATATGAAATGCACGAATGAAAGGGAATTTTGATAGAATATGAATTATATGAATTGTACTTTTTTTATGATGTCCTTTGAGTTTCAAATGACTTACTTATATTCGTTTAATTAATTCTAACAAATTTACGAAACCGGGTTTTCTCCGTAAGTATGCAACATTAGAAGCACGCAAACACCTTCGTCTTCAATTTAAAATTTCTAATGAGACTCTATTAACATCATAGCACTTGACCATGCCGCAGTACTTTATTTGAATTTTATATTTTAGAAAACCAGTTGAGAGCGAAGGTGGAAACGCCGAATAACGTATAAGTTCAGTAAAATGATCTTGAGTTCAGTATTGATGGCAGAACTTCAATTTTTGCAGCTATTTCAACCAGCTTCATACACGGATATTCGTCTACTTTTCAGAGGTTGAGCTTTTCGATTAATAATTTTCTTTTCACCGCAGACCTTCCCAATGCTAATGCTAAACAGTTGTCTCACATTTAATGTTGGGAGGTATTGGTACTCACGTAGTTTTGATATCTAGCAAGGCCATGTCGACATACAGGCCTGCTACCTGTGACAAAAATCTCTTTTACGTCATGAGAGAAATCTGAACAAAAGGTGTTGCTCAATTGTTTACCGGCTTATTTGTAGGACTTTTACAGCAGACATTTGTTTGTTAATGGTTGGGAGTGTGAAACGTGCTGTTTTAATCATATGCATTAGCCTTTTGCAGTATTAGCTAGCGTTAGTATTTGAATTTTTTATGCAATATTACTATTTTACATGGATCTTTGTGGTTTTGGAATCCTAAGAAGATGAAGTTAATGGCAGTAAAACAAAATTAGATCATAAATAACATGCCTATTTCATTCTTTACCTAGGCGTGATAGGTTGCAAGTTAAATCCCTTTCACTTTCCTCGTAACTGTTATCATTAAGTATAACATATTTGTTTTCTTAATGTTCGCAATAGTATTTTCTCAGTATTCTTCACCTTGGGGTTAGCTTGACAGATGAATTTCTTTTAGTTTCTTATCACCATTGTCATCCACTTTGTATTCGTGGTTTAATGGCACCGAGAATATTTTCAATTACGAAAACCTCAGTAGTGTTACTTATTATTATGCAGTACTACTTGCTTGGAACTAAATGAAGTTTCCAACTTAATTTAATATATAACTGTTACTGACGACAATTTTCATGTTGCAAGCTTGTTCTACTTTCCGGAAACACTGATAAAAATTTAATGAAGAGTGACAGTTTTATATGAAGAAGCCGACAAAAGGGTCGGTGAAAGCTGCCCTGACGAAAAATTTATCTATCCAAACATGAATATGAATAAGTTATATTGTATAACCTTACGTATTTAGCAGAATGAGCTCGGAATGGAAAAATACACTGCAAAACTTATGTAAATCAAAAACAATTTTTATGGTCTACTTAAGTAAATTATTAGTTTCACATGTTGAAAAATAAAATTATTTACTCTATTGTGTGCTTAACATAATGAATGATAGAATAAACTTGGTATTCCACAGTTATTTATCTCACACTACGACCATGGTTTCGACGATCCATAAAATAACGCCTGAAACCATCAATTCTATTGCGTGCTTTTTAAATAATAATGGGTGAGTAAAAAGTATTCTCATATATTTCATACGAAGAATATTGGGGCTATGAGCAACATTCTTGTGAATAATTAATGTAAAAAAAGCGATGCAATAAAACGGCAAAATGTTACAAATCTAGGAAAAGTTTTTACCGTACACGCCTAAATTATCATCATATTTAGGTTATTTTATTCAAATTGGAATGAGGGTGGTAAGTGTATATGTAACAGGTAAGCAATGGAATATTATAAGTGTAATGACAGATCGAATTATCATTTTAAATGAGTCAACGTATTCAAACAAAATACATCTCGCATTTCTCCCCATTACGAGTTCTCATCGGATCACTCTCGCGACGTCATAGGAGTTCAGTCACATAGCCAGAAATTTGCTTCAGGGGGGATAAGTCTTGCGTAACTTGAAAACAAATCAGCCTTGCCCATTTGGTGCCTACATGCTACAAAACTCTTGCCCCCCTGAATCTAAAGCACCCCCACCGACTACGTGCCTGTAGGAGTGAGTGTCCAGCCTGTATGTTGAGACGGCCTTGTATCAAGACGACATTTGTAACACAAACGAGCATCAAATAAAATTCGGGGCATTTGGGTGCCCTTTTAATTCTACATAAACATTTTTTTCACCATATTATCCCTATTAAAGTATTTTTGTAAGCAATAACAATCATTTTTATGTAAGATTTAAACCTTTTGCGAGATATCCATCGTCAAATCAACCTATACGGCGATTATTTCCCTGGGAAAAAGTTGGTGGTCCTTTAAAAGTGCTAAAGAGGTAAGCAAAACGTGCTAACTAGTATTATTTACATGCACTATTACGCGGATCTGAGGAAACGAACGTGCTAAAAAGAAAAACGTGCTATCAAGGAATGTCCTAACAAGAGTTCACTGTACACTATACCAATTTTGTCCAGCGTTCAAAATCAGAGAGGAGTCACTAGTAATAATTTTACAATCAGGGAGTGTCCATTAAAAAGTGATCCACAACCTCTGATTTCTGGGGGGGCTAGCCCCCCACAATTGTGCTTGGGAGGGGGGGTAATGCCCCCTCTGCCCCCCCCCCCCTCCCCGTTGATGCGCCCCTGCACCAGAATGAATCTTTCCATCACATTAATAAACATTAACCCAAGGAGGATGACAGTGATACTCCCATCATTAGTTCTTCAGATAACCACCCTTGTATGATGAGATACATGTGGAAGTAAATCAGAGGCCATTCAAAAGGAAATGACACCAAAATTAGTCATGTTCCACCTCAATATCCCATTTTATAAAATGCAATGAGAAGACTTTCCAAGCTTTAAATCAGAGGAAGGTGTATTCATACAGAAGATGTTAATATTTACTAACATCCATAATTGAATGCATGATCTCTACAGCCATACCATCAGGAATGGAAATTTTTTTCCATTCATGCCAACAAACTGATGGACAAACATGAAAAATGAACTCCAGAGGGGAGTCTGTACTTTTTTTGTCTTTATTTGACAGCACAAGCTTTTTCACAGACAAACTATAGCTACCGTGAAAAAAACTGCATCTCACATACCAGCTGGTGCTTTCTCAGGCATTTCCTGGATCGTGAGTGTTTGATGATCCTTGTAATTACATAATCCATATTCTGTTTCTAATAAATTCCCATCTTCATCCTGAAAGGAGCAATTGAGCAGACATAAATTAATCAAACTTTGGTGACTGTTAATGCATGCAGATTATTGTCACCCTATTTTCTGCTTCTGAGAAAAGTCACTTTCCACTGGCATTTTTCCTATGCATATTTAATTTGGGGAAACATTCTAGGTTGATTAAAGAAACATTATCTCCTCAGAAAAGGAAGGTGTCATTCGGACATGAGGAAATCATGTTCACTCTGAAGCAAAATATGGAGATACTACTACTTTCTCAAAATTGAATAAAATGTTGAGTGATGCTCTCTTCTAAAAGAGCCCTGGCAGACACATTTCAAATTAATATCAGTTCAAGAATTAAAATATTAAAATTATTTCCTCAGGCTTTTTTGAAAATACAAAAAAAATTATTGTTCACAGGTATATCTCTTTGGGGTAGGCAACTGACAGCTATGGTCATTACAAGCCAAGGATGGTAGGAGCATTATATAAAGATACGAATCTAACACAAAATGAAATGGAGGGAAAAATCCAGAATTAGCATAACCATTCTCATTAAAAAGGTGTCAAAGATGTAACTGTTAACCATACCACCAGAAACATAAAGGGCTGCACTTAAATTGCTTTCCAATCAGCATTCAAGCCCAGGACCTTGGGATTGGAAGTTAATACTCTAGAAAGCATACCATACCATTACATAGTATCCAATCATGATCTAACAATTAACAAATAGCACTGTTCCACAAAAATGTATACGATGCACAATGACTTTCAGCTGTAAAACCATCATCAGTAACAAAGAAGTTTAGGCAATAAGGAGGTAAACATACATATTATTGGAATGGGAGGGAGAGAGAGGTGTTCTCAATGAGAAGGTTTAGTTAGGGGGGCACAGGAGAGTAAATGAAGAGGGAATAGAGTGACAAAGAGGGCTGAGTCACTAGTGAACTCATATTTGTTCATGAGGCCCTCCCCTCCAGCTGCTGAACAATTTCCAATTGCTCAAGAGTAACCATTCTTGAGCCTTTCCTCTTCACATGAAATAGGCTACACAGGGTGCACTGTTCCAAAAGGTGTTTGGTCACGAGGGAAGATGAATCAGCTTTTCCCCAGCATTTCCTTTGATTTGTAATTATGTCTTTTAGGAGTATTTTTGCTAATGTGTAGGGAAGGTTACTCACATATGGTAATTTACAACACTTTATGGTCATGAAAGGAGATTAAAAATTTCATTTAAGCGGCATTTAAGCCTCTCTTTTTCCACAACAAGGACTAATTTCATTCTATCCTTCAATCCAGAGTACAAGATGAGGTGCAGTGATTGTGCAAAGTGTTATATATGACAGACAGGTAGGAAGTTTTCTACCCTCTTGACAGAAAAAAGGAAATGCTAAGTAAAAGAAGACTTGTCTTCCTATGTGGCCAACACCTTTTGGAGAGCAAATTGTATATACCATTTCCTTGCCTGAATTTTTTTGCATCTGACGATGACTTAAAAGCTGAAATGCATTGTAGGTTGCGTTAAATTTTTGTACGTAGGGCTATCTACAAGGGTAGGCTGAAAAGTAATGCACACATGCTTGTAGAACACGAATGAAATGACCTACAAAAGTGCACCTGATGGCATTCGGAAGTAACCTTTCCCGTCCATACACATGAGCAGTTTGAAGGCATTGCGTTCAACTAATGTGTTTTGAGTGGTGGAAGTATGGAGATGTATTCTAAGGCTATGTCAATGCGAGGGAAACAGCGAGCTGCTATCAAATTTTTAACTGCTGAAAAAGTGACTCTTACTGAGATTCATCGTCGTTTAAAGGCTATTTATAGTGACGATGTTGTCGATAGGCCTACTGTAAATCCATGGGTTATAAAATTTCATGGTTTCCAGCTTGGAAAAGCGAAATTGTTAATGAAACACACAGCGGATGTCCTATCCCTGCCACAGATGGTAAACATTGAAAACTCTTCAACGATTTGGTTCAAAATGACCTGCACCTCAATCAAAAGCATAGCACAAACCATACTGGAATATCCAAGGTATATGTCGGCTTCATTATTAAACAATTGGGATACCATAAATTCTGATCATGACGGGTACCACGCCATCTCACAGACGAGAACGAACAGCATCCATTGGAGTGCTCTAGGAAACCTGAAGTTTGAACTGATTCCACTCTCTCCTTATTCCCTTGACCTTGCACCTTGTGATTTTTATTTTTTTCCTCTACTAACAAGATACCTTAAGGGTAATCATTATACCATGGACGATGAGGTGAAGGCAGCTATCGCATCCTGGATTCGAGAAATGTGTTAGGCCTAACAGTGACTAAGTAGGAAAATAAATGCATGATTTTGAAGCTTAAGAATTGTATTTTAATTTACTTTCTGCACGATCTTAATATTTTTTTTGTTAGTTTCCAACAAGCATGTGTGCATTACTTTTCAACCTACCCTCATATTATCCATTTCAAATACATTGGGGACTAAGAGGCAGGCCTGAAGTTTGTGGAGGTGAGCGTAGAAAAAGTGGCTCATTAAATGGGTTTCTGAGGGAGACTACGGTGCAGTAGGCGTGGCCAAGCCTCTCAGATGTCACTCTCAGACAGCCATGAAGTGCACTCCGTGAATCTGCAAGCTGCATTCCCAATTCCTTCCGTTATGAGAGTGATAGCAAGGATGATTTGGATGCCAGCGACGCAGATAACAAAGTCAGGGTGCAGGAGACAAAGTTGCCTAGGCCTCTCCGTTAGACCGGAGAATGAAACTGGGAATGCCTACTATTTTTTATATTTTAGCTCGTGATTATTTTTATTGTAAATTAGAAAGACCAATAAAAGCATATTTACTGTTACCATTTTTTTAAAAGCGATAATGGGGTAATACAGGATTTTGCTCTTTCTTGGCGAATTATAGTAATAAATGACTCTCGGGTTTCAAGCCGAGTAAGATTTTGGGGTGCTGATGTTTTGATGGTACATTCCTCCATCGTCCTCAGAGCAATTAATTATTTTATTTTTATATTTATTGCTCCTAGGACGACGGAGGAGTGTTCTATCGAAATGTCAGCAACCCAAAATCTTACTCGGCTTGAAACCTGAGAGTCATATATTAATATAATGGGGTAGTTTACCATATTTTTAAAACACTGAATATGAATGGAGTTTGTAAAATAACAAGACCTGTATTTTTCTGTTCTTCGATTTGCCTCGTAATTCTCGAGTTATCAGAGGCAAAAACTGATGTTTATAACCCTTTCACTTGAGTGGGCGTGAAAATGACTCATACGTCATCCACTTTGTCCAAACACAACTGAGGTTGCGCAGCTCCTTCGCTCAATTACATGGGGGACACACAGCGACTCGGCCAATAGAAGTGGTTGTTAGACTCCCTTCCGATAATGGGGCCATTTGATATATTTTTTTATTGCCGAATCTGATAGAGTTTGTAAAATAAAAATACCAGTATTTTTCTGTTTTTTGATCTGTCAATTATTTATCGAGTTATAAGCGGCGAAAAACTGATGCCTTTAACCCTTATGGAAAAGTCGGCATGGTGAAACCTCTGACGTATGACGACTTCGTCCAATCACAACTGAGCCCATGAAGCTACTTTGCCTTATCGCAATGGGGGGGACACAGTTGACTCTGCCAACAGGACAGTTGCGGCAGATTCTGTGCGATCAGACCTTCCAAGAATAGCCCCTCCACTCCCTTCGCTTCCACGAAAAGCAGTCAAGGACGGGAGGAAAATGATGTCAATGTTATCAAAGCAGCTTTTTCGGTGGGCGTCACCTTTTACTTGTTTTAATTTTTGATTTATCAGTGAATGGTTGTGGTTAGAAGATTAATTTTTTCACTAAAACTCTTTTTTTGTTTCCATCTAACGATTTCATGTACAAAATTGTGATTTCGCTTCTGAGTAAACGCCCCCATTTTGAAAGGCATTGCACATTAGACTACATCGTAATTTGTGAAAAAGTATATAAACTTCAGTACACTTTTATTCATGCCATAATGTGCACAAAAATTACTGAGTGAATTTGGTTATGTATTCCGTTGTTATCAGTTATTTACAGGATGTGCATGAGCTTTTTACGCAGTCTTCCCCTCCCTAGCTCCACTTCCACTCCAGTGTGCGTGCCACAATAGTCGAGGAGAGAATTTTTATGATGCAGAAGTCTTTAGTGCAGTTGATTGCATGGGAGTCACCTTTTGCGTATCTTAGTTTTTGATTTATGAGGGACCGGTTCTGGTTAGCAGGTTAATTTTTCCACCTAAGTTCATTTTTTGTTTCCTGTGTAAAATAGTGATTTCAGTTCCAAGTCACCTCCCCCATTACATATTTAATGACATGAATAATATCGGCAGAGGATCATATTGGTTAACCTATTCCTGCTTTTAGCCCACTTCTGTTGCCTCCATTTTCAGGGGAAATAACTTTTTCTTTTTTGCATTCAGGCATGCTTTTTGTTCTGAAAATTCTACCTATTAATCCGTTTGTTCCTTGGGTGTACTCATTTTCCGTAATTGCCCATGGTGAAAGTCATGATTAGAAATCCTTAGAATAAAAAAATGCATTTGTTATCCTCCTTTTTGCATCTCGGCCTAGGTGAAGGCCGGGCGGAAAAGTTTCAACAACAGTCAACACATCATCCATGGGTCTCTCTCACTGAGGGTCCCAGATATTTTTCAACTGAAGAAATAGGGATATGTAATAATCTCTACAATTTTGAGCTCCAGCTGCATCTCTTGGAGGTAAGTTTGCCGTCCCCTGGCAACGTAGACCTCTCAACAGTTACGGGCTTATCCAAAAGGCACCCGCCCCCACTAATGTTAGACCTCAGCCCCCAGGATATTTAAAATGGATACTAGTTGATTCTTAGATTATAATATCCTTCCGCTATGTATCACCAGATACAGTTACCTTATTTCCTACCACTCATGAAAAGGACTTTAAAATTTTCACCAAGATGATCCATTGCTTATACTTACCGCAGTTGGGTACACTCCACCTGATGGGAAAGCATCAAACGATGTCAGGTCCGTATACTTCCTCTCCAGCACTTTCCTAGTTGCTGGACAGTAGTGAACACTTCGGACAACCTTTAGACGCACCAGAGAGCCTAAAGAAGAGAACAGTGTGAAGGTATGAAAACCACTTTGCAAAGCCATTGATTCAGATAAAGGCTGCTGAAATGAGCTTATCTTGTTATGTTTCAATTTCTTCTTGAGGGAATGAATCAAAGGAGGTGGAAGCTAAAAGAAATCAATGAGTGTCGTACTCAGAAACAGCTGAGAAAAACAGTGAAATAGTACGGAGCCAGGATTTTTGTTTTGCAAGATTTCATCTTCAATGTCTTAAAACATTAGTAGATCAATGCTGGAACCAGTGGCGGATCTGTTGGAGGGGTGGGGGTGGGGGCTAAAGGGCTATAGCCCACCCCCATTGGGTCAAAACTTACAATAGATAAAATATAAATTTTTGGAGGGTCCCACTTCATACAATTTTCCAGCAAATTTACCTACTATAACGAATTAAAATACAAATTAGTTTTTAACTTATGGCCTATTTTACACGCTTTTGGTATGTTATGGGGGAGGACCCCTGAATCCCCCAGATATAGGTTTGCCCCCTCCCTCCCCCCCTACTTGGACCAAAACTAGATCCGCCACTGGCTGGAACCCTTTCATTTTCACAACCTTTGTTTTTTCAACCCAGAAAGATAATGGCTATATCTTGACAATATTAACACTTTCTTTGTGCATTTTTGTTGCTACCCTAGCATATGACCTTGAAGTTTGAAATTTTAAACATATTTCAGCTTCATCTACATTTTTCATGAGACAATATACATTTTTTTAAACATAATAATGCTTTAAAAAATGTTATCATGAGCCTCACTAGTCACTCACCCTTCCTTTTCACTCTATGCCCTCAACCAATCAATGACTATCTACCAGTGTCCCCCCAACTATCTTCCTCCCCATAGGCAATAAGTAAAATATTGGCACCCTGAGAGTTTTAAGTAAAACATAGGAAGCAAATACATGTGTAAGGGCACCTTGAGCATATAAATGTGTAGATAAAAATTAGAAAAAAATTGATTGATCGCTGTCAAAATCATCAAATTAACAATGCACTGGAAAAAACAAAAACTTATCACAATGAAAAATATTGGAAACCTAGAAAAATACATAAAAAGGTTTCACAATTATGTGGAGCAACAGGTCTCCATGGTGAAAACCCTGAGTGAATATACAGGCCAAATGAAATCACTGAAATGCTTAAAGCATCTACTTATTACTGATTGCAGAGTTAATTATATTGTGGCCAAACAAAACTCCTCTTCAGCTTCAGTTCCTGTTGCAAACAGTGCCCAGCATTTCCAGGCATGCTAAGATGCGATTATGTACACTCCATTAATTCCTTTGCTTCAGCTTTGTAGGACTGAATATCATCTTCGTATCACTTGAAAAATGATGATTTGTCATCACTTCCTTAGACGTCTGTTAATAATAGACTTGGGCTGATACTGATTGCGAGTATCAGGTATCAGCCATTTTCCCGATACTTCAATACTTTCGAGTAATCGTTTTTTTTTGGCGAAAGTATTCATTGGGTGAAAATAATCGAAAAACATATATGTAATTTTGAAATCCCTCCTTCTTCAACTGACTTAACAATGCGTCGTGTATTTGTTTACTTAGCTGCGATCTTTGTGACAGTAAAAGTGAGACAAGTGCTTAGAATTGGCTAAGGGAAAGCCTGAAGCGAAAAGCTTAGCCTCCTCCGAAGAGTAGACGAAAATCCACATAAGAAGAAAGTTTGCTGAAATAGCGGAAAAAATTAACCTTCTGCCATCAACTCAATTTCGTTATGCTCAATGCATACGTTGTTCTGCGTTTCCGCCTGTGTTCCAAACTTGATTTAAAAAAAATGAAATGCAAATAAAGTATGTATTGTGGCATAGTCAAGTGTTATGACATCAATGAATTCGCATTAGAAAATTTAAAATGAAGACGAAGGTGCTCGCATGCTTTCAATGTACCATACTTACGGAGAAAACCCAGTTTCGTAAATTTACTACAATAACTTAAACGAATATAAGTAAATATTTGAAACTTATCGGCTGTTATGGCAAAAGTACGATTCATATTCTACCAAAATTTCCTTTCATTTGAGCATTTCATATTGCTTTGACTATCTCCAAAGTGACGCTGGCCTCTGTGACTCTAAGAAATGTGCAATTTTTCATCCTCACTGCAAAAATTTGCCTCAAAAGTAATTATCAAAACAAGTCTGGTACTTGCATTAAACAAATGGCTAAATTTGCTACACGCTGATATGCTCTCTATGAATTTCACTTCTTCCCTTTTTGGAATATCAAGCCTCAAAGTCAAGTCTATATATACTTTTCGCGTAAACAGTATACACAAAACGTGCTATTTGGTCATATAGTCATCAAAAATTATTGAGTGTGCATCAATGCAAGGTACAGTACATACCTTTTGGGAGGCGTAATAATTGAAAATGAAACTTTATTGCAATAAATGAACGCCAGCAATGAACTAACTTGAAGGCACGAGTATATGGTCCCTTGGAAGTTATGCAACCTTCACATACGTCTTCAACATAACCTGAGAAGGACCAACCTGTTCAGCAAGTTTTCCTCGTTACCATGTTCAGGATTTTGGGTCTTTACAAAAATGTGCTAACGAGAGTCCACTGTATTTGGGTGTACCTGCAGGTTAAGAATTTCCTGAGCAAATGTTTTCTGAAAATAGTGCTATGGTCCAGATAGAAGAACCCTCTTTGCATGCCTCCCTCCTCCCCAGATGCTTAAAAAATAGACAAGATTTTTAATACGGTCCCATTATAATTATGTTCTTTTGGTTTTGTGTACTATGGAGCCAAAATCACAGTACGTACTTATTATGGGAAAATTAAATTATCGTAAAATTCACAAATTTTCAAAATGGAGGAATAGATTTACCAGAAAGTATGCAAGTGAAACTCATTGACCATCTTTGGCTGACTTTACGGATCCAGTAAGTACCAGTGGTTGAAAAATACTTGGCAACCTACAACAGACTAAGTTTCCACTGGTCAGTGAGGGGGAAAAAGCAGTCTATTCAAATGAGCTGATTGAAAGGACATGAATGGCTAGCATACAGCAAAATTGCTCAAGGTGGATTGTGTAAAATGTGCAATATTTTTGGCCGGCGTGAGGCGGGTACAAATATTGTGAAGCTGGGAAATTTGGTGTCGGAACCACTGAAAATATAAAAAGGCCATTGAAACGATCAGGCACCATGAGAGCAAGAAATATCACCAGGTGAACATGGTAACATCTAAAAATTTTTTTTGGTAATGGAGGGAAAAATCAATGGACGTTGTTGTACAAATAAGATCCTGGGAAATGAAAACTGTTGAAGAGAATCATAAAAAACCTATACCCATTATAAAACAATTATATTATGTGGAATGCAAAACATACCATTAAGAGGTCACAGGGATGATGGTGATTTAGAATCGGGAAGTTCCCATCAAGAAGGAAACTTCAGAGCGTTGTTGAAGTTCCAAATTGATGCTGGAGATGAGATATTGCATGAACACGTAAAACGTGTGCTAAAAATGCTTCCTACATAAGCAAGTCGACACAAAATGACTTGATTGAGTGCTATGGGGAATTAATCACAACCAAAATAGCAAAAAACATTAAAAATGCCAAATATTTTACTGGTATAGCTGATGAGACCACAGATGTTTCTATTTGTGAGCAACTGACCATTTGTATTCACTATTTCATTGTAGATAAAAATGAAATACAAGAAGACTTTCTCATGTTTGTCAAAGTTGATAAACTTACTGGTGAAAACAGTGCTCAGCATATTTTGAAGGCGATCGAAAACCTTAACCAGGACATGACAATGTGCCGGAGTCAAGCATACGATGGAGGAGCCAACATGAGTGGTAAAATAAAAGGTGTTCCGGCATGAATATCTAACATTCAGTCTTTTTTACTCATTGTGCAAGCCACCTACTCAACTTAGCTATCAGTACTGCCTGCACCGTACCCAGCATAAGAAATGCCATAGGGGTTATCTCAAGTGTAGCAACTTTCTTTCGTGAGTCAGCTCTAGGAATAAATCTCCTCAGGGAAGAAATGCAAGTTCATCTGCCAAAGGAAAAACAAAATATAATAAAAAAATGTGTGGAAAGACATGAAGCTGTTTTGACATTTTTGGAAGTCTTGCCAGGTCTTCCTGAAATTTTGCAAAATATGGCTGAAGAAGAGGTCAGAAGTGCTACACCTACATTGTCGCTGCTCCAAGCTATCATGTCATCGGAATTTCTTGCAAGCTTGGTAATCCTCACTGATATTTTAGTAATCACGCTGCCGTTATCTCAATCATTACAAGTCATTGAAATTGATATACTTTCTGCAGTTCAGCCTATCAATACGACCACAGCCAGTCTGCATAGGCAACTTGAAACTAGCATGGATGCATTCAAAAAAACTTTTAAATATAGCTGAGGGCCTTGCAAATGAAATGGGTACAGAAATCACGGTCCACAGAGAATTACCGGCCATCTAACAAATAGGTCGAATATTCAGATCTATTGAATAGTATTACCGGCTTACAATATATATTCCTTTTCTAGATTATTTGTTAAAGGAAATACCGTCCAGGTTCCCTAATGCTCAGCTGCAAAAAATTGCTGTCCCATAACTTCAATAACGAAGATATTGAGGATGTTTTGCAAGGTGCTGAAGTATATAAAAAAGACCTTCCTTATTTTTTAGCTTTGAAGGGAGAGCTAAATATTTGGGTAAAAAAATGAGTGAAAATATTATGCCTAAGTCTCCAGCAGATGCCTACAAAACATCAATGGCACTGCCAAACAGAACTCTGAGTCAATTGTTGCGCACGTTTCCTGTGACTACTTGCACTGCTGAGTGATCTTTCTCCACCTTACGCTGATTGAAAACATATCATCGCAGCAGAATGACAGAAGATCATTTAAATGGACTGGCTTTAATGCATATCCATAAAGATAAATGTCTTGATGGATTAACACATACACACAATATTGTGTCAAAAATGAATGTTAACGAAGTACTGGACATCTTCAGCAGGAAACATAAAAGAAAATATTATTACATACTTGTTCCCGTCTTGACCCTCGCGCCCCTCCCAGAAAAAACCTGGATCCGCCCTTGCTCATACCACATATTTAATACAAGGGATTCCGTAAATTCATCCCGATACAGTTTCCCTTCCGCGACTGTCATTGGCAGAAGCCTTAGAAACTTGAAAGATTCAATTCTTTATGGCTGCCAACGCACTAGGATGATTGAAGTCGTAAAGAAATAACGGTGCTTTCCGACCTATTGTGGTGTGAATTTTCAATAAGTTTCCTACGGGGTTTGGTTCTTCAGATCCACCGGAGATTCGATGAACGACTTGCTCTTCGAAACGTCAGCGGAGATTGTAGCCCTAGCCTGTGGAATTCCCGCAGTACTTCCCATCAACTTTGTGACGGTTTCTTACTCTGACGAGCGTCGCCCGAGCTCCCAGTAGCTAAAAAAACGCGTAAAATTGGAAATCAGGCGACACTAAAACAGAAATTAAAAACAGAACTTACATTTAGTAACAATTCCTTCCACGCACACCATGTTGCCAATGAATCGAGAGGTAAGGCTGCGAGGAGTGACATGTCGAGATCCAAAACTGCCTTCCAAACCAACAAAGAGCTCCTCATTTTTCTTTGCGTAAGTTATATCAATACTGGAAACATACTCATGCAATGCACGCTGTAGAGAACCCAACTCTTCAAATCCATTTTTCAACAATCTGCAATACGTAATATGTTAAAATACATAAGGTATGATTAAAATATTTTAATTCTCATTTGCGTAACTAGTAATAGAAGACTATAAACATTTTGTCGTCTACGCTTAAAACTCTGGCACAGCTTTATATGAAACACGGCAAAATCATTCATCATACATGCAACGACGAATAATTATGAGGAACTTCAACAAAAATTTGATAACATGAGAGCGCGTTTAGGGTACGTACGCTGCAGCTCTGGTAGGCAGTTTCTTTCGAAGATGGTTGATATTCACTATTAGTCTACGTCCTTTATCTTCTATCATATTCTTCACCACTTGCGCATACATCCCTTGATCATCCTGGAAAAATACAATGACAATCAGAGTAGTACATAAAAGAAACTGAACTATGCATCACAAATACATCGGCGGTTCATGGAATCTTGCAAGCATGAGTGCAAGAAAACAGATACAAGAAAAGTTTTCATTAATTTTCCTCACCTCATCGTCTAAAAATGACAAATATTCTCGCTGGTAATCCCTAAGTCTTTGGTCTATTTCCTGAAGGTCCATTGTCAATATCTTGATAAGGAAATAAATTTAAATCTACAATTTCCCTTTAAGATTTACTTAAAGATCCGACATCAACGCGGATCCAGGATTTTGGCGGGAGATGTGACAAGAATTTCGTTTCTGATTTGTTTTGAAAAATAGTATGACCGATAGCCAAGAGATGGAGTGTGGAGCAAGTATCATCTAGAGGCACTGTATTATCCCAATACAGTGCCTCTAGTATCATCTAGAGGCAAGAGGCACTGTATTCAACGAAGAGGTTGGCCATGAAAGGTAGGCGCCATTTCTCGTTGCTCGGAACGCTGCTAATGCATGGATGCTTACGGGCGCATGGAGTACGGCGTCATTAATATCTAATTATCTCTTTGTCAGCTCACTTAAATGGCTTTTAACACATTTATAGGCATATTATCGAAGTTCCAACTTAAACTACGACACGATTTTCCATTAACTTGGCCAAAAAATGATAGTTATTTCGAAAACGCTGGGACCGCTACCGCACAGGAAAGCAGAAGTGGGCACTGTCCGTCCAGCACGGAGACCACAACAAGTTCTTGGTGCAATGTGTGCTGGTAGTTCAGTCCTTTTAATTCATAACTTTAAAGTAAGTTGCGGTTGGAACAAGAATTATTGCTGAAAATGTCTGGGTCTTAACACCTAATCATTGGTTCTTCGTAGTCTGACGTCATCTCCCATACTAGCAGTAGTGAAATACCCTAGCTGTGCATTAAGAGTGAAAATAGTCTTTGCCTTTTTGAAGTTATTTCGTTATTTGACATAAATCTGAGTTTGTGTTCATGGAAGTTGGATTCGCAGAGGCAAGTTCCAACAATCTTCCAGTTGTTGACGCGATCATGAACGGACATTTTCTGAGCAACAACGCAAACTATGTTGGATGTGAGCAGGGAGGCGTAAAATTATCACGTTTGCCGTATTATTATTATTTTTCTTGCTTTATATTATATAGTAAACCATGAATTATGCCTTCCGTTATGTATTCGCCGTAATAATTATTAGGTTATAATTATTTGGTAATAATTATTAAGCTTAGGTAAAATTGAAGGCTTTAAAGCCTTCAGTTTTACCAAAGCTTTACTAGATAACTAATTAAGCTTTTCTAAACAGCGCACTATTAAACCTCGAGGTAGCTGTATTAGAGTAACACAGCTTGACGTGAATGGCATACATTGCAATTTAATTTATTAATTATGGAATAGTTCTAGCTTTTGTGACTACCGATGAACGAAATTCATATTCTTCATTTCTGTATTTTACAGGAAGTGGCTTGTGTTTTATTAAATAAATCCTTCGTTTTAGTAGAAATTTAAAGTATTTTACAGAGTTGTGACCACTAAATATGTAACTCGTATTTCCCTGCAGGTTTAAACTTCCAATTACCATGAGTATTAGGAAACTTCTACATTTAGAATCATTAGCATTAAAGAAAAGGGAATCAATTTAGAAATGGGAATAAGAAGAGCGAATACTATCAGCAATCAGTAACAGTAGTGAGTTGTCACAGTTGATGTCCTGTTGGTGCCTAACTGCAGTGGCTGCATCATCATTTTGAAGAAGTCTAAATACTCTACAGCTGTCGTAGTTGATATGCTCGCATTGGTAACAGTGCTAAGTAGTTCTATCACCTTCCTCTTCTTAAGAAATCACCTCTCAGCCAAATGTACATTTGAAGGCCTAGACTAGCACTCAAACACATGACCCATGTAGCACAGACGGTTGGGCCAACGTTGGGAAACGGTGCCACGGTTGGAGAACGGTTCGGTTACTTTACGACCGTTGACCAACGTTGGGAAACGGTGCCATTTACATGGTTATTTATGAATCGTTGGGCCAACGTTGGGTAACGATGACATTCGCACGGTTATTTATGATCCGTTGGGCCAACGTTGGAATTGTGAAAGGGGACTGTCGGATTACAGCGCAGCCAAGCTGGATATTATCTCACTTAGCACATTCTCAGCTACATGGTATTTGTTATCCAAGTGTTTTAGCCGAGATATAGTGAATCCTCATGGATCAACTCTGAATAATGACCCCTTAAGTACTAATTTTTTCATGCACCTCTTTGCACGTTTCTCTTCATCCATCCTATATTGCTGGATTTTACGCATCCGTTGCATAGCTTTCCTCCCTCGTTGACCTAATATTCTACCATTTACCTGACCTCATTTCCATTCAATGAACGTACTGTGCTAATGTATATACATTATGTGTTTATCACTGTCATCATTATTACCCACATAGCACAAATTATCTACTAGATATCTACAGCATATCTTCAACGTCTTAAATATCATAAATGTTGACAAGATGTCTTGAAAATATCTTAGACATCTCCCATATCTGAAAAGTTTATTTTTTATTCATCTCGTATGGATTCAAATGTCATATTCAACTCATATCCATTCAAATGGATATCCATGAATGGATGAGTTTTCTCAGTCCCTCGTAGACCGTATCGGACGTACAGAAAATGGGTGCGCTCACCGGAAAAATCTAAAGCCAGGAGGATCGGTGAGGGTGAAAGTACATCTGAAATGTGGTTTTAAACGCGATTTATGATCTTCAAGAGCGATTAAACATTGGTCCACGGATGATTTTTCTCAGTCCATCTAAGACGGTATCGGACTTCGAGAAAATGCTGGTGCGCTCGCCGGGAAACAGGTTCTCAGCATTATTGAGGAAACTCTTATTTATCTCTCCTGAAGTTGAAAGAATATCAGTTATGTATATTTACAATGGTCATGCTAATTTTAAAACAAAAATGGTTATTAGGGAAATGGTTTTACGGCGCAAATTATCCGTATCGCCCTTTTAGTAAAGTTAATAATCACAAACGACTTAATGCCAACCAGCAGCTGTATATATATGGCATCCCAGCCTCAATCCTGTAATTGGAAAATCCATCAGGTCATATATCAAAGGAAGATACACGTATGAGTAAAGTGTAGGTAGTTAGGTAGGCGTATCTGTAGCATGCGAGGTACAACTAGTCATCGAGTGAGAACCTGGATCATATCCCTTTTTTTCAATTTTGTTCCGTTGGGGAACAGTTGGGCCAACGGTTGGGGAAACAACTGGTTAAACGGACATAAATAACGGTTGGCCAACCGTTGCACCTAACCGTTCCCCAACGTTGGCCCAACCGTCTGTGCCTTATATACAGGGATGGGCATGATTCGTCTTCATGAATCACGAATCATGATTCGCGAATCACAAACTGTGATTTGTGATTCGTGCTTCGGATCATTTTTTGTTAATGATTCGTGATCCGTGAGTCGACTCTTTTTTTTAGTTGGGATTTGGATTGGGATTGGGATTTAATGCTTGGAATTCTGAAGGGAAATGGAGTGTCCTACAATGACCGAAGAATTATCCATAGTCTGTACAAAAACCAAGTGCCTGTGATTAAATCGGGACCCAACTGTGAAGAGGCAAGAATAAGGAAAGGAGTGAGACAAGGATATGCACTGTCTCCCGTCATTTTTAATGTTTACATCGAGAGAGCCATCAATGAAATCAAAGAGAAGTCTTCTGGAGTGACTATCCATAGAGAAAAAATAATCATGCTGCGATACGCTGATGACATAGCACTAATAGCAGAGACAGAGAGGGATCTGTACAAGATTCTAGTAACCATGGAAAGGACAATGGTCAGATATCAGCTGAAGATAAAAAAGAAGACTCAGATATTGACGTGCAGCAAGAAAGAAGAGGCGAAAACCAATGTCAAGCTAGGAAAACAAAAACTTGAAGAGGTGAAAGAGTTCTGTTACCTAGCGAGCCGATTATAAGCTACGATGAGGATGAGGAGGAGCTACGATGGACGAAGCAAGAAAGAAATAGTTAGTAGAATAGCCGAGGCAAAGAGGGCATTCTATCAAAAGAAGAATCTCCTTACAGCTGGAAATACAAGCGTAGAAGTAAGGAAACAGTTCATCAGAACATACATCTGGAGCATGTTTCTTTACGGCAGTGAGGCATGGACGATGAGAGCAGCGGAGAAGAAAAGGGTGGATGCATTCGAAATGTGGTGCTACAGAAGAATGCTGAAGATTAAATAGATCGACCAAGTAAGTAACGAGGAAGTCCTAAGAAGAGTAGGAGAAAATAGAAGTCTGCTGAAAACTCAAAAAAGAAGAAGGGACAACTTAATCGGCCATATTATGAGGTTTGATGGCCTGATGAAGACTATCATCAAGGGAAAAGTGAACGGGAAGATTGTAAAAGGCAAGCCTTGTATGAGATACATGGAACAGGTTGTGAAGGATGTAAAAGAGAAGAATTACATCACAATGAAAAGGTTGGCTGATAGAAGAATCGAGTGGAAAAGCTGCTTCAAACCAATCCTAGGATTGTTGACCAATGATGATGATGACGAAATCGGTCTAAAAATGAACCTGAACGTGTGCAGCGAACATCGGCAAGATTTGTAAAGGGACGGTACGATAACTATTTTAGCGTAACCAGTCTATTAAATGAATTACAGTGGGAATCATTGTCTGATCGCAGGTTGAAATGTAGACTTCTTCCCCTAAATAAACTCCAAGATAATATTTTCAGTGATGATGTTAAAAATATTTTGCGAACCCCAACTTACTATGGTAGACTGGACCATAATCACAAAGTTAGAGAAATTGATTGCCGAAATGACAGATTCTAAATGTCCTTTTTTCCTCGTACAATTAGGGATATGAATAACGGTAAATATGTCCAATACGAGTGAATCAATGTATATCATAGGTAGCTGCATGTTGGTATAAGGACTTGAAGGTAACCCAACTAGCAGATTGCTTTTGCATGCTTACTTTACTATATTTATTTTTTTAATAGTGAGGTTTAGACTAGTATACTATTACTACTCCTTTTTCATGCATGATATGTAGTGCATGTTTGGTGAGAATTCACCCCCTACCACACACCTTTATGGTGGCTTGAAGGCTTGTACACATAACTGGTAATTTATGATATTCAGTTAATCCACAATGTATCTACACAAGTGTTAATTAACCGGCGAAAAGATTGGGATAGGTTCCCAATGGGGTCGTTTACCATATTTTTTTTATTGCCGAATCTGATAGAGTTTGTAAAATAAAAAGACCCGTATTTTTCCGTTTTTTGATCCGTCAATTATTTCCCGAGTTATAAGCGGCGAAAAACTGATGTTTTTAACCCTTTCGGAAAAGTGGGTGTGGTGCAACCTCTGACGTATATTGACTTCGTCCAATCGCAACTGAGCCCGCGAAGCTACTTTGCCTTATCGCAAAGGGGGGGAAACAGCTGACTCGGCCAATCGGAACGACTGCGACAGCATCTGTGCGAGCAGACCTTCCGAGAATCCCCTTCCACTCCCTTCCTCTCCCCTGAAAGCAGCCAAGGACGGGGGGAAAGTGACGTCAATGTTATCGCAGTGGCATTTTCGGATGGCGTCACCTTTTGCTTATTTTCATATTTGATTTATGAGTGAATGGTTGTGGTTAGAAGATTAATTTTTTCACTAAATTTCTTTTTTCGTTTCCATTTAACGATTTTGTATACAAAATTACGATTTCGGTTCCGAGTAAACGCCCCCATTATGGGAGCAATGTTCAGAATGTGACCATTACTTAGTGGTATTGTCATTCTGCAATAATTCTATAATTCGTGAACCGCACGAATCATATTTAAAGGAAAAATCACATGATTCATGATTCGAGATTTGAATCAAATTTACAGCAGTGAATCCTGATTTGTGCTTCGAATCTAATTTCCTTCGATATTCATGATTCGTGACTCGAATCAATACTGGGTGATTCGTGCCCAACCCTGCTTATATACTTAAATTAATTGCCTTAAATGCTCCGCAATTTCCATTAGAACAATAAAAGTAGAGCACAAAAAGTTTATAATTGCATTTTAAGCAAAGTATCACCCAAAAACGAATTGTGTAACACAATTATGCCTATAAAACTAAGAACAACTTATTTCTTTAAGTACATTTGTTACACTTACGTTAAAATGATCAAAACTGCAGCGCAGATGAGATGATCCAGAAATGGCATAGTTTTCAGGTATCTTTGATCAGAAATTAACCAGTTTCTTCTTAATACAGGATTATCTTCAACGTCTACGAAAATCTTTTCGTGTGTTGTCACTCTCGTGCTCCTACACAGCATAACAAAGCCTCATCTTTCTAGCTGTAATTTCATTGCTAGAATAACTGTATTTTTCCATTTCAATACACAGAAATCGTCCCAATAACGTTAGCAGGATCAAAAACAAAACAGTCACACGCCAAGGCTACAAAGTCACACTATCTCCTAATAATCAAATGGTCGAGTATGGGAATTGACGTCACAGCCTACTAAACACGGCCGACCTGTGTTTCGGCGCAATAATAATTTATTAGATATTGTTAGCTAATAAAAAATTAACGATAAGCCTCTCGAACGTCAGAATGAAAATTTGGTGTCTGAAGTATCGATAGATTTTTTAGACGTCACTTCCCAAAAGTATGCAAATACTCTCAGTACATAAACCTTGTAATTACAGTACATATGATAGTATCGAATTAAACTTACGGGGGCTCTGCAACCGAGCCCTATACAGAATCCACAAAATATTTCTTCATTAAAAATCTATGAAAATATTAAGTATTTTATTCGGCAAACTCTACGTCATTTAATATCATGGCAACGAATGGAATACAACGAACGCTCTATAGATATCCTAGAATGACTGTTATGAAAAAAAATTGACACTATCATTTACTTTTTGGCAATCCAGAGAACTCTGCCGAGTGCCAACCATTTGAATCACAAGGTTCTCCGAATGTTTCTTTGCAACGCACATGCAACTGAATGACAATAAAGGACAGCCAGCGAACGTTCGCGTAACGTTTGCGTGCTGCGTGGGAATGCACGATAGAACTACTCACAATTTATTTAAAAGACCAGGAATAAATGTGATATTGAAATATATGCAAACAGTACCCACTTGAACTCACTATAAATCGATAAACACCTTAATCATTCCCGAAGCAAATAATCATGAAAATCTGAAAAAGTTCTGTTGATAACTATCTACATAAAAGCAGTTAGTTCACAACATATACACGGATGGCATCAAACTGGTCACAAAAATGGGAAATGAAGGGAACACCACACTGGCATTACCAATCACTGATCACACACGTTCACAAGAGCACACATCAACGTTGAGTAGATGCCGAGGCTCGCAAAATGAAGCCGCGGCGCCGACCTGCAAAAATAAACAAGAAACTTTTACAACCTAGAATATGCATGTTACTGTATTCAACTGACACTTATATATCAGCATCAATTCTAATATTCAATATTATCATTTACCTCATAAACGAATTAGACAAACTAGGCAAAATAATGGTTTGCAGTTAATTAAACGAACAAAACACGCCAAAACATACGTCGTCACGCATTAACAATGCCCGATAGAGGGGTCGACCATAAAATGTGCCTCATCACCACGTGTCTTTTAGCGGTGAAGGAGTAGAGAATTATTCATCGGCTGGGAATTAAGGTAATTTCCCCAGAAATATTAGATTATATTCACTAAATCATTCTCAATGTTCACCGAGGCAACTTAATATACAATGGTGTGGCGATTGACACAGAAACAAGCACGCGACGAGGTCAGAAAGCAAACAATATTTTTTCATTCTCACCTTTCACTACTCCCACAAGTATACTTAAATCCCACTTATAGAAAACATTAGAGCCAATACATATGAAAGTAAGCCTATCAGATAATCAAGATACATGCTATTATATTAGTGTCACATAGAGGAAACTTACCGCTAGCTTCATGAAACTTTAATTTGTAATTCACATGTTGGCGCACAAATTTCGGATCTTCTTCTACCTGAAGTAATACCCATGACCAAGGCCAAGTCGCGCAGTATGCACCGTTTTCAAATCTTTTGAGTATATCCATACATAAACGACGCAAAATTAATTATTAAACACTCTCACCGTCGTATAACAATCGTATACGCCGTGCATTCATTCGTTCCAACAACCCAATTTTACACTCTCAATTTACAAAGTTAAGGAACCAGACGAAACATCGATTCCAAACGAAAATACTCTTCCAACGCTCTCTCTGGCATTAAATATTCCAAGCGAGTATGGAAAGAACTAAGGAATCTAGGTCTCGTACGTCACCGACAAAACTCTCTCGCACAAAATATTACCGTCAATCAAATCAATCTCTACTTCTCTTCTATTGCCCACACAGGCTTTAGCAGCTACTCTCTTCTTCCTACCCCCTACATCTAATACTCTCGTCCCTTTCAGCGACTCAAATTTCTATTTTGAAATTATCAATACTGATACCCTCAATTAATTCATTTTCCGCTCAAGATCGAATTCCACCGGGGTTGACAAAATATCTCACAGAATGTTGAGAATCTCCTATTGTATCACAATGCCTATAATCCTTGATTTGTTTAATTTTTCACTACAATCCTCCAAATTTCCTACCCTTGGGAAGGAAACCCATCGTCTCTTATAACACCTATAAAAAAGATAAAAAAATCCAGTGAATCCGTCAGACTACAGACCAATATCCATCTTATGCAACATTTCTAAAGCGCTAGAACGCATTGTTCATTCCCAAGTTGTGCATTTTCTCGCTCGAAACAATAAATTTGACCAATTTCAATCTGGATTTCGTCGCGGTTTTTCCACCCAGTCTGCGCTTCTGAAAATCACCGATGATATTAGAAGTTCGTTTGACAAGAGAATGGTGACGATACTCGTATTATTTGACTTCAGCAAGGCCTTCGATCGGGTAGACCATGCTATTTTACCTGAGAAAATGAGGAAGTTGAATTTCTCCTCTTCGGTCCTCAACTGGTTTCATTATTATCTGTCTGACCGTCGACAGGCCGTAAAGGACACTTGCGGGAACATTTCCAGCTGGACTACAGTCCCCTGTGGAGTGCCGCAAGGTTCCGTACTTGGTCCCCTGCTCTTTTCCATTTTCATTAATGACCTTCCACGCGACTTAAAGTACACGAAGTACATGCTTTACGCAGGCGACCTGCAAATATATCGTCATTGTTTCCCCAACGAAATTGACGACTCAATCAAAAAAATGAACGATGAAAATAAAGTTATTTCTGCATGGTCTCAGCAAAACAACTTTGTTCTAAACTCAAGTAAGACCAAAGCAATAATTATTGGTAGTCCTAAGATGACAAATCGCTTGCCCTATGAAAATGTATCTCAAATCTGTGTCGACGGCACCCTTATTCCCTATTCAAACTGTTCGAAATCTAGGAATCACCATGAGCTCAAGTCTGTCTTGGAACAATCATGTTAACAATATTTCTCGCAAAATCAACACGATCCAAATTCATGCATCAGGTTTATTTTTAATCTTCGCAGAGATGTCCACTTGACCCCCTATTACAATGAACTTCGATGGCTCAATGTTAAGACCCGAAGGAAATACTTCCTCGGGTGCTTCTTGTACTCCCTGTTCAAAGAAAAATCTCCTAAATATCTTTCCGACATGTTTGCTGCCAAACCTTCCACTAGAGAGATGTGTACCAGATGTGATCCTGAATTTCTATATTTTCCTGGTCATCGCTCAACGAAGTTCCAAAATTCATTTATAGTTACTGCGTGTCATTTCTGGAACACCTTGCCCAAAAGCATAAAAAACTGTTCTTCCGTTGCTAGCTTTAAGATGAAATATTACGAAATGTTACTCTCTGAACACTAAATGTCATATTCCTATTCTGAAATTCAAGAAATATATGTATATGTAATTTGTTATACGATGTCCTAACGATGTCGCATTTGTCCTTTTTTATATGCCAATTGTTTTAATTTATATTTAATTTGTCACAGCTTGTATATTGTATGGATTGTCTGATTTATTTATTTTTTGTTGCTCGTATAACTATGTACATTGTATTTTGTCCTTAAGGGGCACAGCCCTGGGACAATTAATAAACATTCATTCATTCACCCGTATAAAAGCACGTTAAAACTTCGGCATAGCCACCCAGAGCGTGACACCTGCACCTCCAAGTGGTAAAAAGTCGCGTGCGGTGGGGGCGTAATGTGTCGACAACAGAGACCTAACGTATTACGCTGCGGAGTCACCAATCCTTAATGCCTAGGATATTAATCCATGCCTAAGATCAACTTCAAGCAAACTTGCAGCAAGCTTGCAGCAGGTGCAGTAGTCAGATTGCAGCAAGCTTTAATCTTGCCAATGCAAGCTTGCTATCTTGCGATGACAAGCTTGCTTCAAGGTTGCAGCAAGCTTGCTTTGCTACGTGGGAAATTACAATCCCAAACTTCTGAACTCGAGGTAAAACGAGAAAGAACGTATTTGCACCGTTTTATCATCCTTTCCCACGCGTATTGTATGGAGTTACGACGTATTTGCGTTCTCACCAATCACTTCTTAAAATGAGGGAGACATGACAATGCTACAATAAACAGCTGGTTTGAAAATAGCTATTTAGCTAGATAGCGCGCTAGCGTACTGCCGAATTTTAACTTATTCGCGTAAGGAACTAAGATATATTAGTGTATCAACGAAATGAAATATTAAAGAACAACTTTATTACATTCCTTCCATATATAGCGGAGCGGATACACATACACCATCTTGGACAACTGCTTCATTATTTCTGAACTCATGTGACCAAGTCTCCTGTGCCACAACTTCGCTGAAGAACCTTAACAGATTCTACATGATTAACATTAAAATTTTTGATAGGAAGCTTTTCATTTAACTCAGTATATAAACCATCCACAAGTGATGTTGTTCCACTAACTTTGCCATAAATAGATACATTGTTTTTATGATAAATGTCTCATCCCTTCTTAGAAAATACAAGAATTAAGTCTTTCTTAAACATTTGGGATATCGACAATCAATTAGCTGAGAGACCAGGCACCAACAACACATTATTAACTGTAATAGCACAATCATCGTTATGAACATTTGACATACCAATTCCCCTACAATCTAAGGTATTATTGTTGGCAACACTTACAGTCAAGCCATCTTTGGGATGAAATTTCTTTAGCAGGTGTCGTTGGTTGGACATATGTTCAGTACCAACCACCAGAGTCCAAATACCAACCGATTTTTCTCGGAAATACGCCCAAGGCTGGCTGGAAAGCTGAAACTTTCTCATTGTAGTCCCGGGGATGCTGGCTGCTGCCGTTCCGAGACTGTTCATCAGTCTTCCTCACGATGGTACGGCATTCGGAACCCTTTTGCCCAAATCTTTGGCACTTGTTGCACTTGTATTTCCTGGAATTCGGTGATTTCCTCTGCATCTTCTGCACAAGCTCGGGTCGGCTTTACTCCTGCCTCCCGTAGTTATTCACTATTAAAGCTGCTGCCTCCGCCTTATTTTCTTCTCGTCGAGCATCCTATGCCAACAGCCTTGACTTGACAAATGCTGACGTCAGAGTTTTCCGCAGGTGTCGAGGGCCGTTGCAAGAGCGTCATATGACTCACCAAGACCGTTAATGAGTACGTAAGCAATTAGCTCATCGTCAGTATCGTAGTTCATATCTGATAATTTATGAACTACCGACATGACGCCACCAACGTACACCTCCATATCTGGGTAGACTTCGAGTTTGGACGTGTATAGTTTCTTTAGAAGAAGTCTCTTCCCACTCGCGTCAGAAGGTGCAAAAGTATTTCGAAGCGAGTTCCATTCTTCTTTAGCAGTTTTTGCCTTCCTCGTGTACGAGTAGAGCTCTGGTCGTATCCTAAGCACTATTTTTGGCAAAGCTTTCTTATCGAGTTTCGCGGAATAGTCTTTCTCCGGTATTTTAACGCCGGTAACATATTCCCACAACTTTCATGCACAAGGTACATCTACATAGCGTAGGCCCACGAGTTATAGTCATTCATGCCCGATACTTTCTCTATTGCCGGCACAGTATTACTCTCCATGCTTGGAAAAACAAGGAATTGAACCGTAACCACCGAGAGGTAAAGGCCGGCGCGATGAGTCGTGACGCCATCCCGAGTGGTGCTATACGTTCAGCCGTAACCACAGAAGGAAAATTCCACCCAGCTCTGTCAGCACGTATACTTAACTAACAGCCGTACGTATGACCGATCGGTAACTTTAAGCCATTAGTACTGGTATTGATAAAGGTCTATCTTTGAAATTCGTAAGCTTATTGCCTCTTAAAATCGGACGAATCAACGGAGAATCGATTCTAGGATAAACGAAACTACCAACGTTATACTACGGAAGTTACCTATGGGAAATGCGAAAATCAATGGATGCTTGCTGAACGATCTAATGACTTGAAATAATTAGGATTCACAATAAAATCAGCAATTGGAAGCTTTTGAAGATAGTATTTTAAAGAGTTCACAAAGAGCTAAAGATACATGAAATCCAAAACTTTGAGTTAAGCAGATAGATCCGGAAATATTCAAGGCATGAGAAAAAATTGATCTACACAATGCTTAGCTGATTTGGTTGACAAACACAACTTATATAATCCAAAGCATAAATACTTTTTGTACAAAGGAACAAAATGTTCAATTTTACACTCACCTACTCTGTTTTAAACACAACTCAGCCAACAGCCAAGCAGACATCATGTGTCTACTTAAGCTATTTAAGGTCTAGGTTGATAGAAAAGAGATACTCGAAACATTTTAATGCAAATAATTTTATTACAACAAATATGTGACAAGAATATACACAACATTTTAAAAAAATATTCAAACATCTTGCCGTTATTTTCTTTTCCTCAGCCACCAAATCATTCTTTTTTGCAATAATTATTTTAAAAATATTAGTAGCTGCACATAACAGAATTTTAGCTATATGTATTGATCCAAGTTGTCCGTCTAGTATTTTCCAGGGATAATGTAGGACATACCTAGCTCTTCATTTCAGTATGACATACTTTGGGCAGTTCGGGGACAGGGATGGCACAGTTCCTGATCTCAGCCTTGTCCATTTCATTGGAGAACACAGTATTTTTCTTGTCTTCTCTTCGTATTCCTCCACAACCCGCAAGATATCATGCGGGTCAAAATGATCTTCACAGACCTTTAAGAGGAAAGTTTTAGTAATATTAATACAGGATACCAATACAATTTATCTATTATTCCCCCTATTTATGATACGTGCATATGAATTATTCTCTTTTAATTCAGTGAATTAAATTCAAACTAATATCAGAGCTGGGTGAAATAGTTTGGCTAGTCTTCAAAGTCTAGGCTAGTCTTCAACTCTTGGTCATGAAATTTACACAGTCCACATAGTTCGCAAGGGTTTACTGCTAAAAATTACCAACATCAAAATAGAGATAATAGCCCGCAAGCCATCTAAAAGGTGTGTAACCTCGCAACGTCGTCAATTCGCACTATCCTAGTACCCTTTTAACAAATCCCATTTACGATTTGCTCGACCAATTATTTCGCGAATGTTTTCCCCACGTGAGATCATGATTCGTATTATCTTTTTGGGTGGGCAGTCTTCAGCAGAAAGGTGTATTTTAGTTCACCATTTCATAATTATAAAGAAACTGTTGATTGCATCAGAGTACAAGTATTTTTGTGAGTAATCATATTTACAAAGAGCTACTACCCTCAGTCCCACTCAAAATTTAAGCAAGCGAAGGTGAGCTACGCGTATTTTATTTTCCATGGGAAATTACTTCTTAATCAGTCTGTTCATCTAAAATGGAATGCCGTAATTCGATCTAATCTACATTTACGTAATACCTTGCGAGCCACCGCGAGGGTGCGTGGCAGGGGGCGAAGCTCACCAAATGTGCGCTACTTACATTCTACTAAGTGCTACCTACTATTAAATGGAAAAATGCTAGGCATAAGATTCACGTGCAACTATAAGGTTACTGTGAACTTAGTGACGAAGTTGTAACTTGCCAGAAAGGTTTTCTCTAAATATATTTATCTTCATTTCCCCAGCAAGCACAGGTTAGTAATGTTTAAATATTCTTCATGCACAACGGACTACTCCAACAATTTTTTACCTACCTATCCCTTTGCTATGCTACCTATTGTGTTCTCTTATCTACTTGGGAAAAATTACATTTTCAATCTATCGGTACGGCTTTCTATCTCTCTAATCTTGTTTATCTGATCAAACCTATCATAATATGCAGGGGTCCTTTAAATATATCTAGCATCGTCTCTAAACACATGCCCTGCCGCACACCCTCGCGGTGGCTTGCTGGGTATCGCGTAGATGTAGATGTAAACAAATTGGCTTTGAGTTCAATCCAAAGGTTAAGCCAAAATTAACCTGCGTTATGATAGTAATGCTTCTTCGGGGATAAAAAATAATTTGCCGGTCTGAAAGTATTCCATGGCTTTAATATCCCACCGCGTAAATAGACATACTTTTTACCGCGATAAATTTCGGTAGACACGGTGCGGCAGAGAATAAACAGGAGAGATAAATCGGCATCAACACTTATGAACTCAAGTATTACTGCCAATACGCCGCAAATTTTCAGAATAAATAAGCCAATGTCTAGTTACAAATGCAAAAAATAGGAATAATTACTTAAATGATAATACTTTAGTGGGGATAATAACTCAATCACATACCTTGCTGCTCTTGGAGGGCCCAAATTTCTCCCTTTAGATGGCACGTTTCCATTTTGCTTGGTGGTCCTCTTCCGTTGGAATGTTAAAAACGGACACTTTAGGCCCGTTCCTGTAATTTTCGTGGCACCGTGGAACACAACAGGAGGTAGGCATGACACAATACCACTAAATATTCACCAATGCAGCGAATAACAACTTATCTAGCGCGCACAAAGCCTGCAAAAACCAGCGTTCCAAATGCAACCTTGTGTTTACCAGTTTCAATCAACAATAAACAACAATCGGCTCGAGCAATTCCATAGACCCTCTATGGAATATTGTAGCACCACTCATAATGACGTCACTCCGTAAACCTCATGCTTTGTGCAGGCCTTCTCTCTCGGTGGTTACGATTGAACGCAGCAAATCGCTTCACTCGAAACCTACAACTACAGAATAAACGCAAGTTTTAGCCTATAATCACGATCACTAGCGCTGTTTAGGCTGTCTGGGCCCATAACCTGATGAGATTAAGAACGGAGGCAAATACCCGAGTTCATCACACACGTCTTTATTCAACGGACGACAAAAAGGAACACAGAACAGTTATGAAAATGAACAGTGATACGTGAGGAAAAAGAATGACAAAATAAGAACGAAAATGTCAATGGAGTGTACAACTCAACAAAATAATCATATAATAAGATGTATTTTATCAAAAAACGGCAAATAACTACGGAACAACATGTGGTCCTACACGCACATTATTTTACATCTCTTAAAAGTATGAAAAATTAGATAGACAACCCACTAAAATTCTTCCATTGATACAGCCATACTTGCTCTTATGATTAAAGTAAAAATTTTGGCTTACTTACCTAAATAATATCGCTGAAAGACAAATTGCCACAACCTTCTATGCTCTGCAATGCTATTTTCTCCATTCAGCAACGAGAAATGGCGTCCACTCAGAGTGACATCCGGGCAACCACGCTCAGCCACTAGAAAATGAGCGCCCACTTGGCCAACCTCTCCCAATACAGGAGTCGTCCCGAAGAGTTTTACCGAATGGAGGAACAGATAACATATTTATTTTTGTGTTAATTTGTTCTTTAATTTCCTATTTGGGTTTTCATTGTTTTTATTCCGTTATACAATGAAATCTAGTCATTTTTGCAATATTTTCATACATTGCTGCTCTATTACTTTAAATTTCCGGAATTACCGCTCATTGCGCCATGCGCCATATTTGATGACGTAGGTATGCCGTAAATGTTATCTGTTCCTCCATTCGGTAAAACTCCCAATACAGTGCCTCAATAATCCAGAGTCCTCTAGAGTCCGAAATGGAATTCTCAACATTACTCCCAGGTCGAGTCGTCGCGTACACTTCCACTGTGGGAAATACAAAGTCGGCCATTTTTGGTTTTCGATCCTCATTAATGGTCTTACGGGGAGAAGCGCAGGAATCTTTATTTTTGGAGGACTGTGTGTCATTTTAAGCATCTCGAGTGATCATAAGACAAAGAGATATTGCCTAGAACTTACAGGAGCATATCACTATTAATTCTAACCATGAAAATAATGAAAATGGCGGAATTAAAGAATGTATTTCGAAACCTATTGGGTGGCAATGAAACGCAAGCAAGACTCCTCTTGATAGGAAAAGTCATGAGATTCGTCATTAAACCTGCATAAACAAGTATAAAACGTGTATTAACAAGGTTAACTCGCATTAGGTTTGCATAGCGTCATGTAATCAGCAGAAATAACTATAATGCGAGGGCCCTCTCTACAAAAATTTCTCTGTTAGCTCCGACGTGTATGAGAAATGATGTGCTCAGTAAAACGCCTGATAGATAAGGATCGCATTCGCAATAAGTTCGACATTGATGGTATTAATTAACCATGGTTTGCGAGCGTAATAAATGAATGATGTGTGAGCGGTCAGGAGATGGTGAACGCGACAACACTGAACCTCAAGATTCACCGTTTTCGCTTTCCGACTGAGCTCTCTTTCTTCAGTACAAATACCAAGCAATGTAAGTTAAACGCATTTATTGAAATATTGGACAATTGCACGCGAGAAATAGTCAGGATGTGTGGATTACAACGCTACCTAGAACGAAATTCTACGAGGCCCCAGTTTTGATGCGCTAACTTTTTATATAATTGATAACAACTTTTTTTCTATTACAGATACAAACTTAAAACTTATAGTATACATGAAACACGTCTTTATCTAGTAGTTATTAAATTTTAGTTGAAATTGAATAATTTGTTGTTGTTTTACTGATCATCAAATTCGGCGCTTTGCTTGACACCCATAAAATACCGGAACGTTTTAGTTACACCCGTTTTTAAAAAGAATATTTAAATGCCTCTCAAAAATTTAAAACTACCATCAAATAACCCACAATTAAATAATAAAAATGGCGATGTGATTAGTTTTTCTGTGGGTATTTAGTTATTTATATCCAAACTCGAGTGCATATCATTTCTGCGCAGACAGTAGTGGTTATCTTAATCGGGCCTCATTTGCCATGATACTTTTACAAAAATAGCCATCAAAAGTATGACTGCGAATGGAAAATTTATGAAAATTATACTATGGAAATTTATTCCGAGCCACACAAGTAATTTAAACGATTAGATAGCAATTCCGACAGCACTAATATGATACAATGTATAATGGTTAAATTTATTATGCCTAATTTACCTTAATATTAGAACTAGATGGTTTTAATAAAAACGACAGCGGGTGGAAGCAACTAATTCCTTTTTAATATATGGGGAAATTCATTGCGAGTTACACAGCTCATTTAAAATGTGAATGATCTGGCAGCAATTCCAGCTGAACAACACCTAATACTTGGCCTTAACAGAAATATATACTGTATACTGTCCATAAATGAAGGAAATCATTTATTCTGAAACATAAGTCTTTATTAGGTTCGAAGGTCAACATCTTTATACCCCTTAATATCGAAATAAAATTGACCTAGGTAAACAATGAAACTTCCTTATTATTGGTCACCCAAGGAACAGAATATGAAGGGCACCCAAATTATATACAGGTGAATGCAATTAGCAGTAAATTGTAATTCACAAATTGAATAGGCAAAATTTATGTGCAGTTACACCCAAAAGTTACATACAAATATCACGTATAACCAAGGTTAATACATAAGCAGTAGAGAAACAGATCATTACGATGCCAAATTCATGTCTAAACCAGGTCCTGGAACGACTTGGGACGGAACGAAAAAATCGCCCCATAGACAAAGATTTGGCTGGGACGAGACGAAATTTTTAGGACGTAAAAAATTTCGGAATGAGACGACGAAAATCATGGGACGAAGATATTGTGCAGGATGGGAAGAAACAAAAATAACGGAACGAAATAAGCTGTAGAACGAAAGAAAACAAAAAATTCCTGGAGGAAGAAACATTTAGCGAGAAAAAGCAGCATAAGTCCCTTTAAATTTTCTTGCCTATTGGGTCATCTTTAGACAAACACCGATAACATCTAACACTGAAGAAAAAATGAAATATTTGCAGTTTTTACTCTCGTGCATGGAAAAAAATGGCATTTATTCAATGAAATATAATAATTTCAGACTTACACGCGATAAGTCATGATATGCATATCGATATGTCCCAATCCTTAATTAAAATGTGAGCCGGAAAAAGAATGATCGCTTACTTTCAGTCACCGTCACAATAAAACTTATTTCACTGATGGCGGAAATTTGATCGAGTGTTTCTACCGAAATATGCAGAATTGAAGGAATAAACTGAATAACTTTAGTAAAAGAACGTAATCGAGTAAACCTCAATTATCAGTAGTTTGGGTGCTCTAAAATGAAATACGTCCCTAATGTGGAACTAGGAGCGTGGTAGCCTAGTGGGTAGAGCTACTGATCTACTTACTGAGCTACTGATAGGTACTTGGTTACTGATCGAAGGGTCCCGGGTTCAAATCCGGGTGAAGCCTTTGGACGCCCCCGAACGAAAAATTCTCGGAGTGCGAGGTGGCTCAGGGAAAGGAACTGGCCCCCCTACCCTGAATGTGTGAAATTCACACGCCTGTGGCTTATTCCGGGATGAGCTCTACCCTCACCTATCAAAACCAACCTTCGGGTTGAATCACTGAGTGAGTGAATGTGGAACTAAGGTAAGAGCTAAGGAAAATGCTCCCACTAAAAGGACGCTTTTAACACAAAGATAATTCTTCTAAAATAGATAAACAATTGGTTAAAACATTGGTCTTGTAGTGTTTTATTGTAAAGTTATAAAAAATCAGTCGGGGTAAAAACAGAATGAATACCAAAATTAATACCAAAAAAGAATTATTCCAGCATGACAAAATTTGTGTTAGGCGTAAAGGAACGAAAAAAAAATAACTTGTAAAGTTATAAAAAATCAGTCGGGGTAAAAACAGAATGAATACCAAAATTAATACCAAAAAAGAATTATTCCAGCATGACAAAATTTGTGTTAGGCGTAAAGGAACGAAAAAAAAATAACTTGTAAAGTTATAAAAAATCAGTCGGGGTAAAAACAGAATGAATACCAAAATTAATACCAAAAAAGAATTATTCCAGCATGACAAAATTTGTGTTAGGCGTAAAGGAACGAAAAAAAAATAACTTGTAAAGTTATAAAAAATCAGTCGGGGTAAAAAAACAGGATAAATATCAAAATTAAGACCAGAAAAGAAAGAACCCAACCATAGGCGGATTTAGGGGGGGGCACGGGGGCACGTGCCCACCCCCCCCCCCCTCCCCCCCCCCCCCCCAGAAGCTTAAAAAATAGACAAGATTTTTAATACGGTCCCGTTATAATTACGTTCGTTTAGTTTTGTGTATTACGGAGCCTCAATCATTTGAGCCCTGAGCCCAAGTCAAGAAGACAGATTTGCCGGTCATTGGTCATTTGCTAGTCAGCGCTCGAAAAAAAACATCGCCCGAATGGGAAGGGGGCTCGTGGGGGGACCGTGAGCTTTGTAGTTCACTTCAAAACACCTGGGCTTCGTCTGCTTGCAGCTACAAAATCAGCTCGTGAGAATATCTATGGCGGCAGAATGCGAGGTAAGACCGCCCATCAGTCGGACGCCTCATTCGCTGATTTCTACCGCTGGTGCTCTGCCGCCGTGCTAGATGCACCCTTTGAATAGATCGCTACATTGTCGCAACTACTAGTGCTGTGTGTTCCTTTTCTCTGGGATTTAATTGGGACGAAGACCGCGAAGTTGACGATGAGGAGGACGAAGACAATGTTTTTAGGGACGCAGTATATAAGGACGGCGACGTCAACGTATTAAAATTAAATTACGATAGAAGAATGAGCATAGTCGCGCGTGTGAGTGCGTAACGAGTGATATTTAGTGCGTAACGAGTGATATTATTTATAAATGAGTGACAAAGATAGAAAAAGACAAAATAAATTAAGTGCGTATTTCTATACAAAAAACAAAAAACGGACGATGCAGTTACCGAGACTGGTAGAGGGATTGAATGTGATGGTTCTCATGTGCATCCATCCTTGCTTGCGGCAATTAGGTCAATGTCAACACATGGAACACATCCATCGGCAGCGTCAGCCACTGCTAGTTACAAGCTGCAGGAACGCGACATAGGTAGGTATCGCGACGCCCCTGTTGGAAAGATTTTGATTTTTGTTGGTAATACTTATTTTGAGCTGTCGTTAGATTTGTCTTGCCCACAAGAGTGTATAATAAACAGACAACTAGACAAATAATGATAACATTGATTGGAGAAGTGAGTCAGCTCAACTAATAAATCTCCTCAGGGAAGAAATGCAAGTTCATCTGCCAAAGGAAAGACAAAATATAATTTTAAAAATGTGTGAGGCCAGATGGGTGGAAAGACATAAAGCTGTTTTGAGATTTTTGGACGTCTTGCTACACCTGCATTTTCGCTGCTCCAAGCTATCATGTCGTCGGAATTTCTTGTAAGCTTGGTAATCCTCGCTGATATTTTAGGAATCACGCTGCCTTTATCTCGATCTTTACAAGGCATTGAAATTGATATACTTTCTGCAGTTCAGCTTATCAATACGACCCCAGCCAGTCTGCAGAGGCAACGTGAAACTAGTACGGATGCATTCAAAAAACATTTCAATATGGCTGAGGCCCTTGCAAATGAAATGGGTACAGAAATCACGGTCCGCAGAATTACCGGCCGTCAAACAAATAGGTCGAATATTCAGACTGAGTCTATTGAAGAGTATTACCGCCTTACAATATATATTCCTTTTCTAGATTATTTGTTAAACGGATTATCATCCAGTTACCTAACGCTCAGCTGCAAAAAATCGGACAGTTGCAAAATCTGCTGTCACATAACTTCAGTAACGAAGATATTAAGGATGTTTTGCAAAGTACTGAAGTATATAAAGAGGACCTTCCTTGTTTTTTAGCTTTGGAAGGAGAGCTAAAAATTTGGCAAGAGATGAGAGAAAATATTATGCCAAAGTCTCCAGCAAATGCCTACAAAACATCAACGGCGCTGCCAAATAGTGCACGTTTCCTGTGACTACTTGCACTGCCGAGCGATCTTTCTCCACCTTACGCCGATTAAAAACATATCCTCGCAGCAGAATGACAGAAGATCGTTTGAATGGACTGGCTTTAATGCATATCCATCAAGACATTGTGTCAAAAATGAACGTTAATGAAGTACTGGACATCTTCAGCAGGAAACATAAAAGAAAACCGTCGTTATTATATACGTAACTTAATAATATTTTCACATTAATAACCTTTATATTAAAACAAAGAGTATATTTCGTACAGTAATTGTTGTATGTTGGTTTTTAATCCCAAATATGAGAAGACCGTTTGCCCGCCAGACCCTTTTGCCCCCCCCAGAAAAAAATCCTGGATCCACCCTTGAACCCAACAATGATAAAATTTGTGCTAGGCGGAAAGGAGCGAATAAAAATGGAAGCGGCAAAATTTTCGGGACGAGGCGAGACGAAAATCTTGGGACGAAGTTTGTTAACTTCCGTTCGAAGCCCTGGTCTAAACTCCCCATTGAAATGAATGGATGTGATTATAGTCAACTAAGACGAGGGGAGATGAAAGCCACAATACTCTATTACATACTCCATCGTCTTACTTATGTAGATAAGATTAGGATCATGTTGAGAGCAACTGGACAATATTTAGTCATGAGATCCTCTAAGCATCGAGCGTGAGACCCTGCGAATTGAGAAATATTCGTTAAATTTTATAGTAACAATGATAATAATGTTACATTATCTATGTCATTTAATATCACGTATTTGATACCGTCACATACAAACCACTAGAAAAATAATCCATGTTCTATCACTTACCTTCTCATGCCCTTTAGAGAAGCAATAACATAGCCGTAACCTTAAAATGCAAGCAAAGTCTAAACTTCTGGCAGCTGGAAGGTAGAAACGTCACGCTAGAAATTCCAAAGACATAATCACGTAACCACACTTGCTAACTTACCAAAACCATTATCAGAACAAAGGCACGTTTCCTGTGTGTTCCTTGCACACTGGGCATGCCCAACCAGGTTGGAGTGAGTGAATTGCAATGGCTAGCAACGGCGGGGAGAAAAATGACTATCATCGACCGTTACAAACCATAAAATTTGAAATAAGTGATGTCAAAAAATTATAATAATGCCTTGAAATAACCTTTAAACTTACCTTACAAAAAGTAGAATACAACATTTATCCCTCTGGCACATTTGCAGCCATTAGTTCTTCTCATGGGATATCTAGTGAAAACATAGCAAACGAAGACTTTGACTAGATCTATTGGAACGATTGGGTGCACTACAACAACCCATTGGGCTTTTCTGTGAATGTATATTCAGGAGAAAAACTACTACTCGTCTAAACTACTAATCCTGGCACCTATGCCACCACACAGGCAGCGAGATATGATAGGAATAAAAATGGAGGACTGTGACGACTCCGACGACTTTATAGTTATTCTTTGGCAATCCAGAGGACTCTGGGATCATCAGCGGGCATTCAAAAACCCTGATGTACATAGGTTGAATTGGGAATTGCACCTTTGCAATGAGGATATGCATTCCAATTTCCTTACGATGTTCGTCAATTTTTTACATGCATTTGCAACCAAGGGTAATCTTTTCTCTCATGATTTTGCTTTGCCGTCGATGCCCAAAACTGCGAGAATGGCCCTCAGGTGACGCGTCAGTCGCGGCGATCCCAGGCGGCGGCAGAAGCAGCCGCTTGCGCGCCGCGCACTGCGCAGCATTCCGCTCCCACCACCGCTCCACACCCCCAGCCGATTCCCAAACCCCCCTCCCTCTCGTGCCGCACGCGAACCACGCATCGGCCCACCCCAGCACCACGCCGACCCACACCCTTTGTCGTGCTCCCACCGCACCCCTTCCACCACTCCTCTCGGCCAGGCACCGCTCCGGCAGAGGGGAGAGGCTGCGCGCCGCGGCCCGAGTGACAGCGCGCCGAGCCGACAGACGAGCCGCGCCGAGCCAGACAGGCGGAGGCAGAGGAGGCCAGCGCCAGGCAGCAGCTGGCGGTCTCGGCGACACCATGACATGGCCGTCTGCAAGAGCGCGAGAGGCGGACGGCGGAGTCGCTCGGCCGGCGGCGCGTGCGGCGCGGGATGCCCGCTAGTCGACTCGGGCGCGCGGAGGACGACTCTGAGGGCCACTGCAGCAGCGGACAGCTCAGCGATCGCCGGTGGGGCGTCCGGCTCACCGGCCTCGGCGGCGTGGTCCGCGGACGCCATGTTGGCTCTCTCAGCGCACTCCACGGGTGGAGGTTGCTCGCCACACTCCGACGGCGGTCCCCTTCCGTCTTCGTCCCGAGCTGCGGAAGTCTCTTGGTCGCGGAGGGCGGCGGTCGCCTGGGGAGGCCGCGAGGTGGACGCGCCTCCGGTCGTAGTCTTCCCGCCGACGTGCTCTCCGACGCTTCTGCTGCCGCCGGCCACGTCCCCCGCGGCCTCTCGCCCCCGGTCCTCTCTCTTCGTCTCTGCCCGCCTCCTCCTCACGGCCGGCCCTCTCGAAAGACCCGTTCGCGACGGCCTCCCGGCACCCTTGGTCGTCCACTGAACCTTATGCCGCCGGTCTTCCCCGAGCGGGTCCGTGGGGCGGCCGGAGGACCCGTCCGAGGACGTCGCGACGCCGAAGACGCCGCCGCCACCGCCGTTGCTGCCCCCGATGACCGACACGACGCCGGCCGCCCTAGCTGCCCACCGAGCGGTTATAAGTCGGGCAAGTGGTGTCGCGTCCGGGAGTGATGCACTCCGATAACGGATTCGCAGTAGGGGTTTGGAAATAAGGGGAAATAGGCGCTTCCTTGCTTGCGTTCATTGAAAAAAGGGAAATATGCTCATATAAATATCCGCATATTTATATGTGCATATACTCGTACGTATAAATAAACCTCCGACGAGAGGAAAGGAGACAAGTGCGGCAAGCAAGTGATTTCTTTATTTCCTATTTTTTTCTCTCGCGCTCTCTTTCTGTGTCTCGTCACTTTATTGTTGTTATTCCAGGAAGGGGAAGGGAAGAGGATCGGGAGAAATAAGAGAGAATCTCCTCTTAACCCTTCTCTTTCGTGTGGGTGGGGAAAAAGCATCTGTTTTCCCCGGACATACATGTACGATATCCACATATATACTTATGTGTACATAATATTTCAGCGAAGGAGAAGAAGGAAGTGTGTTTTCTCGGTGTCGACTTATAAATTTCTCTCCGGGAGATTCTTGTGCACCGTTGTCTCTTCGGAAGGAGAAACCCATCCAACTGAGGAAGGAGAAGAGGAAAGGAAGGGTTTCGTCGCCTGGGTCTCCCTCGCAACCCACCTACCCCTTAGAACCACTCGACTTTCCGCACCTCCACCCCCTTTCGCCAACGACTGCGACCAGTGAGAAGAATAATCATTCATTTCCTCCCACTGGGTAACCCCTCTCCCTCCCGTTAATTCCCCATCCCCCCCCCCCTTTCAGGGTTCAGGGAGTGAGAAAAAAAATCAGGCGAAATCTTCCGATAAATAGAAGTAAAAGAAAGGGTCGGGATTTGATTCACCTCCTCTTCCGGCAAAGTGAAAGCATTGCTCGTACTCTTGGGGGGTTTTGAGCTCATAGGCATCTCTAAGCAAAGTATTAGGACCGGCGACCCCGTTTCACATTCATATTTATCTATTTATCCATCCCGGATAAATAAATACACGCACTCTTCCATTTCAACCTCGCTTATATCGTTCATCTGCTTCTGTATCGGGGGAAACCGGGAGTGATAATTCGGTAATTGCAATCAAGCGTACACCTCGAGTGTTGTTTGCCGCCCAGGGGAATAAGACGGAGGAAACCGCGGAGGAAGGTGAGGAGGAGGAGGAGGGAGGTGGAGGTGGTGGTAGTAGTAGCGGTGGTGGAGGAGGTGGGAAAGGAGGCGTTGGAGGCAGTGGTGGAGGCCGGAGGAGGCGTCGAAGGCGAGGAGGTAGCAAGAAGAAGCAGGCTGGTGGACGGGGTTCCTTCTCCCTCTCGCTCCTACTCTCTTCCGGCTTCGCGGCCATGGCGTCCTGTAGTGGAGGTGGAGGGGGAGTGTCATCCTCCTCCTCATCCGGGGGTGGAGGAGGGCAGCAGAGCGGTGGAGGAGGCGGCGGAGGTGGAGGAACGGTGGTGCCGGGGGGCGTAGTCGGCGGCGGCGGTTTGTCGTCTGCCTCCACCGGGGGCGGAGGTCTGCCAGGGCCGTCCCCCAACACCTCTGCCCATCAATACCCCCACCGTGGGCACACCTTCTCCAAAAAGACCTTCCACAAGCCCACCTACTGTCATCACTGCACAGACATGCTTTGGGGCCTCATTCAGCAGGGATACACTTGCGAAGGTTAGAGCGGACAAACTTTTCTTTATTTTGTTCTCTCTCTCTCTCGTATGCATCCACTTTCTTATGTCTCACGTATGCTTCATGTATGACAGTGTCTGGGGGGAAAATTGATGATGGCCTACTGGCATGTGTTGATGTCACCGCCCTGTAAACATCAATATATATGCCAGCCCGAGACTGAAACTAATCAGTTCTCAAATTCCCTAGGCCCTCTGACTGTTTTCATGTTTGGTGTGACGGTGTGTCTGAATGTGTAGTAAAATTTGTTCTCTTTGCATGCCTAAGATGTTTGTTTGATGAGTGTGAACTGCTTTCTTCGCAAATGGACTCGTGTCGAGCAGGCCTTGAGCCTTGCACCCAAAATGACGTATTTTTTAATGGAAATGCCCGCTTCCGGAAACCCCAACCCACGCATGTATGATCAACCCCCCCCCCCCCCCACCCCCACAACCCCGCAGGGAAGCTTTTGCCCATGTGTACTTGGGCTTATGCTTTGAGATGAGCATAAAAAGATGCGGAGAAGTAAAAAAAATAAAACCCATCGCGAATTCCATGGCGAAATCACATGGGCCGGACGAGGTAAGACGGCATGCAGATCATGTGATCGACTAGTAGGGAATCAGATGGTGTAACCATGAACGTAAAGTTGGTTCCGGGGATGAATTGGGGGAGGTTGGGTTCCGATTTATTTGGCATTAATTTTCCGGCCCTGACGGGCCGGAGACTTACGCCCCGGGCGCCCGGCCCCGTTCCCGCCCCGAGGGGCGAGGAGGGGGACGATTGCCCGGGGCGGGGTGCCCCAATTCCGTCTCTTCCTCTCCCAGTCACACCCACGCCGATGAAATAATGAACCATCTCAATTTCGGGGTTGAAACAGGACCAGGAACCGCTCGCCCCTCACTGGATTTAGGGGTTCCTATCCACACGAATCCAAAGCATTCCTCCCTCTCCTTCATACCCTGTATTGCCTCCCTTCTCTACAGTCCCCTTCCCCCTCTTTTTTGGGTTTGTCCCCCTCTCCCCTTGGGAGGGGGGGGGGGGAGGTAAGAGGAGGGAGAGAGAGACACCTCTCTTTGCAACGCTCCTGTTTCTCTGGCGTGGACACGCATCGTGGGACGTGATAAGAGCGGGTGCCGTTTCAAATCGGGTCCCCAAGCTCCCCACAGAATAGCATTGGCGCCGTCAAGGAAGGGAGAAATTAAAGATTCCCCTCGCCCATGACTCCCCGATCAATGTGGGCAAGGACGTAGCGAGCAAGGAGTAGGCAGTTGCCGCTGCGGGCCGCCACTCCCCCTTAAGCCCCCCCCAACCTCTGGCCTCCCTCCCCCTCACTCCCGCCCCCCCTATCCCCACACACCCTCATGTTTGATACGCCGACGCGCGTTCGAAAACCTTCATGCAAAAATGGGGGAGAAAAGGGGATTCCTCTCTTTTTGTCGCACAACCACGACCTCCATACCACCCCGCATACAACCCCTAACCGGGCACGCGTCCGGCCACGACTCGACTTCGCCGAAAAATGTATAAAAACGTCGGGAAACATGGGAAAAATATATTCCAATGCTACATTAACTCCGAAATCGCGAGTTGGTATCGGCTGATACTATTGCAAGAGGTCCTCAGAGCAAGTCTTTCTACCAACCGACTTCGCGAAAAATGAATGAACACGTCGAGGAAGGAACAATCGAAAAATATATTCCAATGCTAAATGAACTCTGGGATCACGAGTTAGCATCGGGCTCTACAATTGCAAGAGGTCCTCAGAGTAGGCTTTTGTAAGTCTTTCACAGAAAATGTATGAATGCGTCAGGGTTAGAGCAATTAAACTGTGTTCCAATTCTAAATGGACTCTTCGATCGCGAGCTGGCAATAATCTCTCCAAGCGCAAGAGGTCTTCAAAGAAACAGTCTGTAGCAAACGTACCTGACACTTGAGTTATGAGCACTGACTTTCCCAAAAAAATGTGTGCACGCCAGGAATAGAACAATTAAAAACAATTTCCAATTCTAAATAACTCAGGTATCGCGTTTTGGTATTGGGTCAGCAACTACAAGAGATCCTCAAGGCGGTTGGTTTTGAGCAAGTAGTAATAGAATTGGAATTTTAGACACTCTGACTGCTAAAATTATACCATACCGTCTAATCTAAGTTATTAATACTAAGATATACACTAGATCGATGTCCCTGTGATGTTTGGACCAACGATTGCCCGGCAGGAGCGTTCCCGACCTAGTTACCGCAGCCGGCTGGCCTTTAGCGTTGAGAATGTATTGATACCTCGTAATAGGTACTTAGCCAATAAATGGAGACCGAAGCATCTACTGCAATCGCCTTAGATTGTTTATTTTTTCTCCAAGGACCGCCAAGTGTAGTTTGTATTCTATATATCACGGAATATTTTAGGGTGATCCACTATAGGAAATGTTCTGTAGTTAGGAGAACTTGCGGGCACTCAAATTCGTTGCGGTAAACCACACATACCAAATCCATATATAACTCCTTTCACTATATGTTTATAGCATATCATTCCTTAAGGCTGGTAAATTGTAAAAGTAAATATTCATCTATCAAATCGATTATGATAATTACTACCATGAGTTTTCTGGCGGCTAGGGTAGATTTTGATCCTTTTCAAGTCTGTTTCCGCACTAAGAGGCGCTTCAGAAAGGGAGGAAAGGTATAAGGATAGGATTGGAAGGAATTATGTCCCAAAAATAGTAAAAAGTAAATGGAGATGACATGCGTGACGACTAAGTATGAATACGCATAAAAATGCGCAAATACGAGAAGTATTTCGGTGGTCACGGCCATCTTTAAAAGCACCTTTGCTCTTTTAATGCCGTATAGTTTGATAAAATGTAATAATAATGACAATAAAGGATAAAAACCAATATAAGTAATTTTTTTTGTTCGTGCCATCTATTTTTAGTCCAGTCTTTCACTTCCGTTTGTATGCATTGATTTATATTCGCACAAACACACTACTTAAAAGAGAGATGATGGAAAAGGTGGTGAATATATTGAGGTAAAATTTGCAAAAACAAAATGCGAGATTACACATTGGTTACTCTCCCAGTTTAGATGCGCATTTTCCTGTTTCCAGATAGAATTCAATCCACTTACGTCGGTATCTTTTATTCTGTTATTTTTATGTGCTCACTAGTACCTTCCCTCAACTTAGGTCAAACCCTTGAATATGCCCACGCCGTGTGGAATTTCATGCGTTTGTGGAATCGGGTTGGTATGGTGGCCAGAGTCCTGGCCTCCCATTTCAAGGTTCTTTGTTCGAGTCTCGGAAGTGACAGAGCTTTTTCATTAGTGTACCTGCCTATATTTGAGTAGGTACTTAGTGAAGAGTACTTCGAGTACAGTACTCAGTCCGTCGGACGGGAAGTTAACCGTGTACCCGTCATAGCTTTCCGTTAAGATCAGGATAATGCTTACGTCGGATTTTTCTCCTTCCTCCATTCCCTGCTATAGTCATACCCCTCTTAAAATTAACCACCCATCTAGCGCATAGGTCTTAGCTGTCGGTCGCATTCCCTTAATAAATAAAACCCATTCCGTCGGTCCGCCGAGATTTAGAAAATCCAACGGATATGGGTTCAAATGGAGCGAAAGTCCTCCATGATTTTGATCATATTCGTTTATATTGAGATTTATGCTGAATGTAAATCTCCATATTAACGGGCCAGCAAAGTGTAATAACTCCTCTGACATCGGAAGCATTTAACTTAATGGTGGGATTGGTGGGTTTATGTTAGCTAGGCTTTGCCCAAACTATGATAGCTCATGAAAGGTTTTTATTCTTTCCGGTACAGCTGAAATATTATTGTCAGCTGGCTGGGGTTGGTGTGGTGGCTAGAGTACTGGATTCAATTCCCGGCTGTGGTGGAGTTTTCAGTGGCAACTTGAGTGCCTAGTGGAGGGCATTTCAGGTTCAATACTCCGTCCGCCGGATGGGACGTTAAGCCGTGGTCTCCTTGGCGTCTGTCGTTAAGAGTAGGCTAATGCCGACGCCGGGTTTCTCTCCACCCCACCTCCATTACCTGAAATGTTCCTTACCCAATTATCCACCTATCCTAAATGGCGCAAATGACCTCAGCTGTCGGTCGTCTCCCCTGAATGACTAACTAAAGAAATGTTCTCCGTTTTTGCTTCCCTTCCTTTTCTTCATTTCGGTCTAAGAAGGGTGTAATGAAAGAAATAAAATCGCTATATTACTTATCCTCGCTTGTATGACCATAGGAGAGGAATTGCTTGTTGATGAATCGACGTTTTAGATACGTGAGTGTAGAGAAGAGCAAGCAGAAGAGGATTGGGCGAAAGGAAGGCCCAGGTGACGAAGCGCCGAAGAGGAGACGAAGTAGAGGACAATTTTACAGGAGATTTTTGGTTAAATTGATTTTTTTACCAGAACGAGACAGGAGAAGGTAACAAGGGTTGAAAGGCGGGATTAAAGGGAGAATCGATATGAAACTGGGAAGTTGAAAGGAGAGAATCGACCGCTGTAAATTTGAGGGGAAAGAAATGGGTTTGGGAGGTTCGCTAACATGTAAAACAGAATTAGATATAGAAGAATGCGTTTACAGTTGAACTACAGCGTTTAAAATTGGTTTCTATGACTAATCATCGAGTTTTACCACTAAAGGTAAGTTTAAAGAAGAATTAAATGTCCTTAAATGTGCTCTCAGGCTAAAGATTTCTTTCACATGGTGTTCATCATTAGCACTGAATTCTTCGTCGTTATTCCATCCAAGTGTCCTATTCTCCTTCCATCTATTCCCCGCTTACCCAACTTTCTCCCCTCTATCAAGTCAATCTTCACACCTCCATCACCTTTTATCACCTTTTTCGTCAGCTTATTCACAGCTCATCCTTGTTTTTCTCCCACCTTGCTATCGCCATCCTTCTCCGCCGTCACATCTAAAAAAGAAATTGACTACCGTCTTTCATCGTTTTTACTCAATATCCACGTTTCTGCGCCATGCAATTCCATATCAGACTCTTTTCCTCTCTTTTCTTAACGTTGCTTCTCAATGCTTATTACATCAGTTCTACTAGAGCACCTCTTTTGCTCTCATAGTTTCCCTTAGAACATCGTATCTGCTATGGACTGAGAAGTATCTTTGACTTTGACACACTTTAAGATTGTTTTGAACTAATGATGGAATGACTCAGAAAGCTGATGCGCGATTATGAAAAGGGCTTAAGATGAAAAGGAGTCAAGGGAAACTTGGATGAAAATTTTAATTTTGTCAAATGGATACTTTTATGACATGAAGATTTATATTTTCCTGTGAAATTCTCAGAACGGTAAGCTTTTGTGTAGAACCTTCATCGTGGATGGTGAGGGGAAAACAGGCGACCTTACATCTTCCGGCACGACAAATAATTTCTGTTAATTTGTCGCCTCCGTCTTTCCTGGCGATATTGTAAGAGGAAGAAATATAAATGCACCGTGAACTTCGTGCTCGTGCTATTAGAATTAATCAAGAAACTTCAATTTGGTGCGAAATATCCTAGTCTCAGTTTCCGAACAAAGTCTCTCCAACTACCGAGTAACACTTTGTGAGCGGAAACCTTTGAGAGATTTGAGCGCACGGCTTTTCTCTGTGCAGCGCTTGATCCCAAATCCAAACTTCATCAGATGGATTCCAAATGATGAATAAGTTTTCGGTGTGAGGCTTACGGAACCGAAATAGCACCTTTCTGAAATTTCCGTTTGAGTACAGGCCTGCGATACGCTCAATAAATCTCACCTAGTTTCTTTTAACGGTTATTTGCGGATGTTGAGTAGTGCCGCGTTGATTGTTGTTAACGCTAATTGGGAAGGCGACGGACAGCTGAAGTCATTTACTTTAAATGAAAGGCGAGTGATTAGGCAAAGGCAGGTATTTATGGAGTGGAGATGCAGAGAGAAACTTTGCCTGGGAATTAACCTATTCCTAACTAAAAGCACCCAGGAGACTGCGATTTCACGTCCCATACGACGGACGGAGTACTGAACTTGAAGAGCTCACCACAAAACACTCACGTTGGAACTAGTATACCAATAATAAATTTCCTCCACTTACTGAATCCGAACCTGAGCCCTAGAGATGGAAAGACTGAATAATATCCACAATAACAGCTCAATCCCCTTCCGGATGGAGTTGGGAGAAATAAAAGCATACGGAAGGAAGTAATTTGGACAAAAAAATCTTTGACAGTTCCGAGACTCGCACTCGGTCTATCAGAATGGGAAGCCAGAATCCTAGCCAATGCAGCAACTATGGTTATAAAATACCTGGCAATATGGTTATTCTATTTTTCGAAGAGTATTCGGAAAGTGATTCTTAGAAGAATAGGGATAAAAAGTCTAATGAAATTTATAAAAAGAAAACGAGACAACCTATTTCGATCACATCTAGAAAATGTTAGTGTCATGAAGATAGTCGCTTAAAGAAAAATTGAATGAAAAGAGTGACAAAGAAAGTCGTTTGATGAGATACATAGATCAAGTGGGGATCGAGAGAAGACTTCCTGCATCAAATCGTAGTAGTCGTAGCTATTCAGGAGAGGTGACCGACAGCTATGGTCATTTTTACCAGTTAGGATAGTTGCGTCATTGGTTAGAGGTGGAAATATTTCAAGGTACGGAGGAACAGTGGAAGGAAACTTGGCATCCGTATTAGCCTGATATTAACGAAAGGCGCCAAGGAGACTACAGTTCAACGTCCAGTCCAACGGACGGAGTAGTGAACTTTAATTCCTCCCCACTATTACTATAATCCCTGGATATCCATTGTGAAAATTATGATTTTTCCCCAAGATTCAACAACATGTAGTCCTTTCTGAATGAGACCTAATGACTCTAAACTGTCAGATGTTGGAAAGGACCGGGGTTCTACATAAAAAAAAATCATCCATTACCGGCATTCGAACCAGGGATCTTAGACTGGGAACCCAATGCCTCAGTCATCGCAACAACTCGATCGCCAAAGGGACTATCTCTACTTGATCTCCACCGGTACCCTCGTTTACTCATTTTATCTGTATGTAATCATGATTTCTCCGGGATTCAAAAATGCCCAGTTCTCCATTAACAAAGCCCCATGTTTCAAAACTGTACGCCATCTACATCCACTCAGTTCCTTGAATGCCACTTAGAGGGAGTATGTCAGGACATAAACAATCAAATATGCACTTAATACGAACACAGTTAAATATCACATATCAAGGGAAACTGTTAACCACTCAAGCATCATGAACATGAAACTAAATTATTTGTATCAACAAAATATAGAATTTAATTAGCTAATTCTATCTATTGGAATGTATTAAACTGTGCCGACCGCAGTAGCTATATCGATAACGGGCCAGCATGGAAACCTGGTACGAATCCCGTCTTGGATGTGTTAATTTTAAATTAAGAGTAGGTTAGACGGTGCCCTGTTAGAGCATCTAAAAACCAAATATACCATTGCTACGATTAGATTTAATTTAATAACTGGGAATGCAACCATATAATGTATATGGGTAATTAGAGCTAAAGAAAAAAAAGCATATACTGAGCAATACGAACTTTTATAAAATACCACTGACAATTAAATACAATTCCCGTCCCGGGTTTCAAACGAGTGATTGTCATCATTGCGATAAAATTAATTTTCCGGTCATTAAATTTGACAATACAGTCGTTAAACACGTATTTCAGTTGTAATAGAGGTTACCTATTTTTCACTCCTCCATAGTAGTGTCTTCCACTATGGCCACTTATTGTTCGTGAGAAGAGGGGCATTTTAAATGCCTACCTTATCGAATCGAACGTGATACGTGGGTGTATTTTATATACCAATTTCTAACGCCATCGTTAAGCAAAGAAGCTTCAAATTATTTGATATATTCAGGTTCAAATTGTTAGCAATGCGTATCCGTTTACAACGTCAGGAGGCACTTAGGTTCCTCTAAAAAATGTCTGACACTCCTGGGATTCGAACCCTGGATCTCAGCAATGAAAGAATAAGTAAATAGCTTTATCCACAATTTTTAGTAGCGGGAAACCAAAATTTTAACATCTTCAGGGTCCAGCATCTAAAGACGTTACGATGAAGTAATGTCGGGAAGTTAATTTTTGACAAATTCACTCTGTGGACAAGGAACATGATAAAATGCTTTATATGAGATGTCACGCGTATCTCAATTCAACATAGCTGTTCATTAACATTTATAATGAGGTGTCAAATTAGATTTAGTATAATATTTCAAAATTCTAACACTCGAAATTGTATAATCTCAATGAGATGACTATGTCTTTATGAACCCTAAACCCCTCTTAATACCCCGCAACCTAATTCACCCCTACCGATATCTCCCCCTCACCGTACTACAAACATTTCCCCTTTCTTTAAGTTTACCCAAAAAGGGTTAAAATTGCACAGAACCCTACAATATTTTCCCATCCGCATTTCTCCGCACCCCGAGAAATCCTTGTAATTTAGACCTTACCATTCTCCTGTTCCTCTTCGGACCTCTTTAGAATGACGTGCGTACAGCATCGAAACCGGTTGAAGCCAAATCAAAAAAAAAAACAGTGGAATTTTACCCAGCGCTCCAGCAACTAAGCCAACTCCATCTCCCGTGTCTCCGTCCAACCCGACCCCCACCGGTGCCCTCGTTCCCAAGGACGTCTCGGTTATTCGCGAAACCGTTCCCCAAACCCTTGAGTCCGCCCTCCCTACCCTTCCGCAGGGTCTTCCCCGAGCCGATATTCGCCCGATCCCCTCCCCCCGGAACCGCACAGCACCCAAGTCTCCCCTAATCGACGCCACGATTGATTTTTCCACGTCGGGTGCACGGTCCGCGGGGGTGGTGGTAGCGGCGGCTGGATGGATGGACGAGAAGTGGAGGCGAACCGAGAGAGGAGAAAGAAAAATAATCGTGAATTTCGAGACTCACGAAATTGATACCTCGATCCTTACCTCGTCGACGAGTAGGCGAGGTCATGGATTTGCGGCCAATGACGGCACGCCATTCACCCTCCCCCATGTGGCACGGTAGTGGTTGGGAGGTGGTGGGTCTAGACACCGTGTTTACACGAAAGTAACCCCAATGTTATAATAAATGATTCTATAATAATTGCAACCACAAAAACAGACGTGATAAATGGTGAAAATAACAATACCTTACTATATTTCACACTTTTATTGAACCAGCCGACCACGGATTCGGCGCGTAAAGTGTCTATCTCAAGGTACACCAATAAGTGGACCACTTACTTAAAAGTGTGAAATATACTAAGGTATTGTTATTTTCATCATGAAGATGGGGGGTAGTGTTTGAAACAGTCGGAATTATTTCGAATAGGTAACCAAGGAGTCACTTGGTGTAAACAGAAATGGTTCGCAAAATTAGTGTGTCTAAATCGTTCGTTACAATATCATCAATTGTTTTCACTTCAGTTTTTCTCATCTGTCTCGACTATAGATGAGATAAAGCATAAGCGTAAACAATGAATGAGGCTGTAGTCGGCGGTTTTAACCCAAGAAGTTTGCGAACCATTCGTGTTTATACCACGTGACTCCTTGGTTACCTATTCAAGATAATTTCGTCGGTTTCTAACACAACCCCTCGAGTCACAACGGAAGGTATTTCTTCGAGACGTGAATAATGCCTGAAGTGGTACGTGTTGGTGTGTGGAGTGATTACAACAACGCATTCAAAGTGTTGATTTGAAACAATTATAATTTCTATTTAAAAATAGGTCGCGGCAGATTAGTGTCTTAAATTATGAACAATAGCCTAAGAAGTAAAAACAAAATCACACTAGTGAATCGATAAGGAAATTGGGGATTAAATAAAAGGTACTCCACATTCGTTTGTATTGAACTATGTGCAATGAAAGCTCAGTAAATGAGAGCGGTATGGGAGGGGTTCGCTTTTCCTCCCCTTTTTCCGTTCTATAATTTTATTCATACTAGACCAGATATACCATTAAGAAACAGGAAAACAATACCACACATTTAATTGATGTTGCAGTACCTAGCACAACGTTATATCGAAAGAAGAAAAGAAATATATTTAAAAAATTCGAAAATATTTACCCCATGAGAAGAATTCCATCAAACCTGGGAGAAAAATGTATCTATTTCACACCAAATGTAAAATCTGCCTCGAGAGTTGTTCCTAAAATGCACATATATATCAAATTTCTTTGTGTTAATACTGGTATATTTTTACTCTTGTAGAAATTTAAAATAACAGACATATTCCATTATAATCCTTTACCTGGTGCCCGGCATAGAGCAGAGGTGAGCGAGAATAATAATAATCATCCTGGCTATATATTAGCTGAGTGAAATCATATCTATGAATGCTTCTTTCAGGTTTCACTCAGAATATCACAATCATCCATGCCTCGGGAATGAAAATCCTACTGGGCGGGATTCGAATGAGCGACCTCTTGATAGGTAGGCGAGGGATTACCCCGACGCCACCGACGCCGGTACCTTATCACAAATATAAGCACTATTTAGTCAGTAATACGAGGACGGATAGCTTATGACTTTGGCGCCATTTAGGCTGGTAATTGGTTAGAGGCAGACATTTTCACGGGGACGGAGGAAGGGTGGTGAGAAACCCGTTGCTTGCATTGTTCTACTAAGGGGAGGCGCTATGGTCAAACGTTTTATCTGACGGATTGAGCGCTGAACTTGAAATCCTATCTACATGAGACTATAATTGGGTCCAGTATTCCACTGGAAAGTTCTCCGGATGGAAAGCCAATACCCTAGCAACTACACCAACCCGATCCCCATTTCCTCTTTTCCACAGAATTCAACCCTCTACAAAAGCCTTCAATAAACCATCACCTTTAATTACGGAGCGGAGCAACTTGGCCTACCTGAAATTCAACCACAGACTTCCCCTCTCCCCAAAACCCATATCCTGTACTCCATAATTCATATTATTCCCCGTGCAACGTAACTTCACAATTTTTTCGCACGCCTGTATCTCAACGCCTCTAAACACTCCTCGCATCATCGATTTGTATATTACTGTAGTTATTTGCGGTAGGTAACTGGCAGTTTAAATCACTTGCACCATTGATGGAAGGTAGGCGGCTAAATAGAGCCAGGAATTTTTCAGGAGGGAAGATGATTAGGCGAGGCGAAACCCGGCTTAAAATTTACACCACTCTACTATTATAGAGGTAGGAATTTAAGGAGAGGAGAAAGGGTGGAGGAAAACCCGGCGTAGGCATTAGCCGGGTCTTAATGAAAGGTACCAAGAGGTTCGAGGTTTAATCAATACGTCTCATTCAACGGACGGAGTCGTGAGCTTGGAATGCACACAGCATTTAAGTGGGGACCGGCATGTCACTGAAAAATCAAACACTGCCAGGTTTGAACCAAGGCCTTCGGAATGAGAATCCAATATTCTCAACACCTCACAAAACCTGTTAGGTAAATTGCGTTCAGGTCAAGACTTCTCTGAGCTTTTAGCATCAGGTTACACCTCGTTTTTGCTAAGCTATCGTATATTTCGTTCATGAGGCTGCCTTGGAGGGCGTCCATTTAATACTTAATGCTGATTTTGCACTTTTTTAATCCCCCTCACCCCTATAAGGTTCCGTATTTTTCTCTAAGGCCCTTTAAACTATGTAACGCTACAAATGCCCCCTTTATTGCCAATTTTAAAACAAAGATGCTGCATAAGTTCCTTATTTATTTATGACATCTACTATGAATTTGCTTATCATTATATCATCATGATCATTGAACAAAGAATAAATTTTTTGATGTATCTTTCTCCCAGCGTAACGGAAGGCTATATCCTCCTCCCCTTCCCTTTAAGCTTTACGTAATATATGGATGATACCTTATTTTTTTCTTTCTAGCTCTTCCGTTCTTGTTGGTTCAATTTGTTTACTTGAAGTGGGAATGTGAACTGTGTGCACGGAATCTATTACTGTCTATTAGTCTTACATTGTAATGGAATTACTTTCCAATATGCTCAAACTACTTCAGTGTCTAGCCTAAGCTAGTGCTAAGTTTAAACTGAAGACAAGCATGTATCTTGGCGAGATTCGAAACCATGACCCTTGGGTTGCCGATCTGGCTATCTCGACCTACGAAACCGAAGCTAATAACGATTTTAATGAATATTGGTTTGGTAAGCTTAGATTTTACGCGTACTTAATTTAAAAAATCTCTCGGTATTCGAGCGAAGACTCTCCGAATTTTACTCCGTCATAATTAATCAATTAAAATGTTGTTCGGATTTGTAACAAGTATTATCTATTCCCTTCCATAAAACCAGCTTTTCTGTTAATCTCGGAGAAGGCGAATGAATTAGTGTAAAAATAAATCAAAACCAAGTTCATATCCCTGTGAGCGGGCAAATCCGTGAATCAGGTTAATCAGTTGGAAATGAATGCTACAAGTTAAACACTGAAATGGCTGTTAAACACTCCCTACTCTCCTATGCGGTTTTAGAAATAAATTCAAGTGTTTTTCGTGTTCCAACTTCTGGGATAAATTCCATCGTCTGACCTAATTTAATACTAGCAATATGCTTAACCTTAATAAGGACACGTATTCGTGTCCGAGCCGGGATGTGAAACAGTGCCTTGCGTTACCTAGCCGGCACGTATCGGGCATGAACACGGCGGCCGGCTTTCTTACCTCAATCCGTCTCCCAGTATCCTCGCACTTTAGGCCCCGTTCCGTTCCTGTGAAATAGAGGGGAAGAGAGAGGGAGAGAGGGAGAGAGAGAGAGTTGGGTGAAGGTAGGGACAAAGAGGGAATGAGTTTGTGTGAAACCAATGGGGGAAATCGATACACACCTGTGCATACGCACATCAGTCGGGGGCGACGATGGATCCGCTAGGGAGTCTGGCTGGAAATTTACCTTCTCCACGCACGCAACACGCAAGGTAGGAGAGCAGCAATATGCACGCTCCGAGCCAGGACACGAATCGGCGCGGTAGTCTAGCGCTCCGAGCGCCCGGATGCCGAGTGGTGCTTCCGGCGTTGACATTCAGGAATCGCCTCTGAATATCTCCGGCTGAAGCCTTAGAGATTACTTGGTCACCGGACCTTATTTCGACGCGAGATGCTTCTCAATACTCCATTTCGAGATCGACGACGACTCTAGAGGTTTCGTAGCCTAGTTAGAGGAGCCTTTCGGTATTGAATGAAGGTTCGCCGAAGCCAATTCGAATGGCCGCAAGGAATATTGTCAACTGGAGGCTAGTGGAGTGATCTAAAGTTAGCTGGACGATTTCATTTCCTAGACCTCTGGTTTCCTGCTACTCTCACACTCACCAGCATGAGGGTGATATTTCATGACTCCTATGTCTTTGCCGGAGCCCTGATAACTGAGAGTATCATCAAATGTTATCCTAGCACTTCGAGTTCATGAGTTCCAAGCAATATACCTCTGAAAGTTTCCACCCGAAATCCTAAAGGTGCAAATTAACTTTATATGAACCTCACTATGGCATACGGTACAGGAAAAAAGGAACAGCCTTGTTTGTCTCACAGGAGATCTAGCCTAACCTTCAACATGAAACTGTCATTTTGACAGTTACGCTTGGATGCAAAAGAATTCTATTAATTAACGATTAAAAGCACATATATTCGTACTTATTTGTTTAGAGTATTTGAGCCTGGTACGTCAAAGTTATTACTGCTCCATTGAGTCAGCTGCCGTAGTCAACCCAAGCGGTCTACCCTCTAAAACACAATGGTGTGCGAGGAAAATGAATGAATGAAAGCTTTATAAATACTCTGGATTAACTCTTTATAGCAATTAATCTCTAAGCAAATTGAGCATTCCACTCAAATAATCATAATACGCACGTTAAGTAAAAAGGAATTAAACAAATTTTATACCAAATCACGAAACCAAAGTCCATTATAGTAATCAAATTAACTCTAATTTGATTTTGAGGTTTTAAATATGAATATAATTTATCTCTGAATAATTGGAGTCGTGAGGAGGATTTGATGCGAAAGGGTAGTGAGATCCAAAACTGTAAGCAGTGATCAGGAAGGATTTAAGATGGGAATTGGTGCGGGCTTTGGGGATGTGAAGGAATAGTCTTTGGAAAAGACTTTTCCTGGGGATAAATAGATTATATTTATGGGAATCCGGGGTTCCGATTACAGAAGGATGGAGTGAGAAGAAATGGGGAAAGAGAAGGCGTGACTTATAATGGAAAAACTTAAATTTTTAGATTGTTGACAGTGAAGCAGAAAGAAAAGTTACGCTCAAGGGATTAGACAAGAGGGTTGGATTAAAGAATTAGATCCTCACAGACGTCGGTCGGGGCGACTCACGGGTCAGTCGTAGGTTGGACGTTTTCGGCGGAAACTGAGAAATTAGGAACGGAAACACCTCATCTACGTGCAATTTTTCAATGACAAATCAAATCGAAGTTGTTATTCTCATATATTCTTCGTGTTCAGTAATTCTAGTCGCAACTTCTATCCCCGCTTCCGCTACATTTTTGACTTATTTTTTGGTCATCTAGGGGGGGAGAGCGCTGGCACAGGATCGGAGGAAATTTCATACGATATCAGTCGAGCACGTTATGAAATCTCTTACCTTGGTTTTGTAATGTTTTCGTAATGCATCCAGCTTGTCCAATCAGGGCTAATTCACGTTCCATATCATGATTTTGGAAACAGCGTAGCTACCCATGAAGCAACTCGTTCATCTGTACACCTGGAAGAGAAGAACGAAATTGATATTAATCCTCTATATGCGCTTCCAGAACACGTTACATTAGCGTTTCACAATGAAACACTTCGAAACATCCAAATTTTGAATTCGGACCACTTTACGATTAATCTGATTCGGTTGTTATGCGGGAAAGGGGGGGTCGTTTTAAAGTTTAAAAGGCATAATTAGGAAAATTTAACCCACCTGTAAGTTTAGGAGACGCGGGAGAGATGCAGGTACGCGGACAAATTGAAATTTCCTTGTAAAATTGAGAGGCACGCTTACAGGAGCAGGAGCATTATTTGGCTCGTGCCGGATTCTATTCAACATGTATAATTAATCAATGACGGAAGGGAATGCATTAATTCAATCAAGTCCTCGAGGTACGTGATTGAGGGTACACAAGTGGAAACAGTTATTCCCTCAAGTGTCGAATGCTATCGAATATCGTGCAAAATTATCACTAATGTTCCAGCATCCACTCGCATCGTTTCCGAGTATTTGGAAGTGCACTTCTCTCCAAACACGCAGCAAATATTTACTGCGTTGAACGCCTATTAAAATTGAATCAGCTTCAAGTTACTTGACGGATTATATAAAAATCGTCCTAAATGCTCGGTGATATAATTCGCGTTGTAAGGCTTCGAAATTAACTTCCTCTATCACACGATTTCCAGATAATATCAATGAGGTGCCCGGAAAATTTTTTTTTCTGAAGAGTAATTCATAAAAACACGTGAGAGCCCTTACTCCTACTGGGAATCGTGAACGCGACCAGGTAGTAATTGCTATGGAATGACTCCCAGTTGCTGTAAATTGAAAGCCTTTGCATTATTTGGCTCGTGCCGGATTCTATTCAACATGTATAATTAATCAATGACGGAAGGGAATGCATTAATTCAATCAAGTCCTCGAGGTACGTGATTGAGGGTACACAAGTGGAAACAGTTATTCCCTCAAGTGTCGAATGCTATCGAATATCGTGCAAAATTATCACTAATGTTCCAGCATCCACTCGCATCGTTTCCGAGTATTTGGAAGTGCACTTCTCTCCAAACACGCAGCAAATATTTACTGCGTTGAACGCCTATTAAAATTGAATCAGCTTCAAGTTACTTGACGGATTATATAAAAATCGTCCTAAATGCTCGGTGATATAATTCGCGTTGTAAGGCTTCGAAATTAACTTCCTCTATCACACGATTTCCAGATAATATCAATGAGGTGCCCGGAAAATTTTTTTTTCTGAAGAGTAATTCATAAAAACACGTGAGAGCCCTTACTCCTACTGGGAATCGTGAACGCGACCAGGTAGTAATTGCTATGGAATGACTCCCAGTTGCTGTAAATTGAAAGCCAATTAATGAAACGCTTCGGTGAATTTTGATATCAATCAACGGCTAATATTTTCAGTAGAAATCAATTTCCACCGTCATATTTTTCCTCATGCTGGACATGAGAAAAATACTTCCATACTCGTATTAATCAAATATGTGTTAGAATTTGCTGCACATGAAAATTAAATTATGCACTAATAAACCCCATGTCATCTATTTTATGAACTGGCAGGTACTTCATTAAAAAGTATTAACCCCTTCCCGATTCCGTGTGAATTCAAGCGGAAAACTGATTATTGTAGCGAATATATCAATTAATGGACATATCAATCAAAGGCTAACATTTTCGTGTTAATCCAGTGTTCGGTGTCATCCTTTTCCTTATCGATGCGGGGTGATGGCAAATAATGCTACATGTTCTTCGTGAAAACATCGCCTCAGCTTTTCACACAATTTTTCTATAGGCCTATCTTTCTGCATGAATACATCTCTTCCATTTTTAGATCTGTCATTGACTCCTCCGCAAATTCCCGTCCATTTTGTATACCCCTAGAGTTCCCAATGACGGTTTCCTCAACGAATACTTCCTTGTGACGATTTTACATTAAGATCAATCCGGTTAGATATTTATTTCTTATCAGGGTTTTCATAATATTTCTTTTTTCTCTCATCTTTTTAACCTCCTTTTTGTCATTCTTTGTATCCATTTCATCACTATTCCGTTAAGACACGTGCTTCCTACACTATCCTTTACACGGCACTTAGTCCCTTAAGGATAACACCGATCAAAGCAATTTTTGTGACTCACTCTTTCCTTCATTTGTCTGGTTCTTTTGTGAATCACTTTTTTAATACTCATATTTGACTGGTTCTTTTTGCCATTGAATTGAAGGAAAGTAATTGTATAATGCTCCTAATTAGTTTTTGAGTCCAGGGAATTGATTTTTCATACTCTTGCGCCTTTTTTCGATTTTGTAACCCCAAACTTGCTCCAGACTACCAAGAAAAAAGTTTGGTTCAGTCTAGGAGACCAGGAAAAGTCCCAATAAACCAGGAAAAACGTGGTAGAATCGTCATGGAGCAAAACTAATTTTTTTATAACTGTGCAATTTGAAAACAAATTACTGTTATTCAATAAATTTTACTTTTTTCATGAAACTAATACTTCTGCTAATGTTAGTAATCTTAAAATGCGAATGAATGGGTAAAATATGTTGTGAATGTCTATAACTAACTTATTCTAAACGGCAATGTATCAGCGCCGTTTATTGCTTAGTTTAAGTGCGCTTTACGCTCATGCGTGGTAGGTATTTGACCACGCCCCATATCCATGAGAGCGATACGCTCCCCTTGCATTATAACTAAGAGCCAAAATCAATTCCCTGACAGTAAAATCAAAATTATGACCATTGATTCTCCTTCATTTTAGGGGAGGAGGGACCAGTCACATTAATGGAGAACCGAGTCACGTACGAAAAGTAAAACTTTGTGAGGGACTCGGTTCTCCAGAATGTGTAATGCATCAGACGCATTTTTTTCTTAAAGTCTTCTCGGGCTTTCCACCGGGTTAAATTTTGGTATAACACCAACGTTTCAACGGACGACTCGCTCATCGTCTTCAGGGTTAGTAAGTAAATTAAAGCCGTTGAGGCGTATCTATAAACGGTTGCAACAATCAGGTTACTCCTGATTGGCCGGAAGGATCTTCGAAATTTGGATAAGGAGGAGTTCTATCGTTTTTTATTTTTACATAAAATGGGATTCCACGAATTGCTAATTTTATAACTGTGTCTCTATTAAAATTATTTTATTTTAGCCGGATCTCAATGGCCTCCTTAGCAAGCCTATCCCAGAAGTTGTTCGAACGGCAGATCAATTTTGCGCTATCTCATTTTATCCTGTGGTCTTGAGTGATACTATGTACGAAAATAATTCGCCGGGAAAGAATTAAATCACATCAGACGCATGTTTGCGTAAAGTATTACCTTTATTGCCAGGCTTGCATTTACATCTGTTTGTTGATTTTTCTTCCAGTAGAACGTCTCCCACGACATGGATAAATTAATGATTTCATAGAAAGAAAAACACGAGCCAAATCCACAAAAATAATAAACTTTACTACGACCCAGGTTTCACTCTATTACAGCATCGTCAGGTAGAGTATATCTAAGATGCACCAACATAAATATGAAAAACAAAAAGGGGGGGAGGGAGGAAAGGGGAGGAGCGTGGGAGTGGACGGTTATTAGTGGTGGTATTTCCCCCCCTCCCTTTTGTTTTTCATATTTATGTTGGTGCATCTTAGATATACTCTACCTGACGGTGCTGTAATAAAGTGAAACCCGGGTCGCAGTAAAGTTCATTATTTTTGTGGATTTGGCTCGTGTTTTTCTTTCTATGTTATCATGTTTCGCTTCCACTCCATATCGCCTGAATCTTCAGAATAAATTAATGATTATTTCCTTCTTGTTTCTCCTAACGCTGAGTCTTTATTTCTCCAAGGATTTGATTCATTTCCGCAAATATAAAATCCCTGCACATTTTTAGAACCAGAACAGTTTTTTGGGTTGACTTTGTATGGAGAAAACAAAATTAAAAGAACTCGAGGCAATTAGGAAAGGCGATAGTGTTGAAATTCTCGGGTATGGGCATGCATCCTTGGTGAACCTTCATGAGTGTAATCGTCTCGGAGCTCTCCAGACTCAAGGCATCATAAAGCCTTGGGTTCCTTCTCCATTTCGACCCTTGCTGTCGAGTCCAACTCGACCAAATTTACCGACCGCTGTAGTCAGATCGGTAGCGTGCCATACTGTCAACTCAAAAGTCGCGGGTGCGAATCCCTGCTCGGCAGCAGATGCACGTCTTAAGATTAAGTTGGGCCAACCACAGTGATATAACCTCAGTACTTTGATAACTTTGGGATAAGATTGGTGTGGTTGCCAGAGTGATGGCCTCCCGAGGGCCTGGGTTCGAGTCTCGGCCCAGCCCGAGCAGGGATTTATCAGAGGTTTACCTATTCCTTATTGAGTGCCGTATGGAGAACACCTCAAGTTCAATACTCCGTTCGTCGGAAGGGACGTTAAACCATGGACTACTAGGTGTTCTTTGTTAAGATCAGGCAAGTACCGACCCCGGGGTATTCTCCGCTATTACTCAAATCCCTGAAAATAAACCGCCAATTTTATATAAATCGCCTATTTTAAATGGTGAAACTTTCTTCATCTCTTGGCCACCTACTGAGAATAACAAACTTGGATACCTTTATAACCTAATTATTATGCTTCTGAGGCAGAGTTAATGCCTAAAAATTTAACAGGAGATGTTTTTATCAACTGGAAAGACCAGGAGCTTCAATTAGTTCATACGCACGAATGTGGGTGCTGAAGTGTAATTAGGAGTTTCAGATATTGGAGGAAGGGTTGATGGAAACCCGGTACCAGCACCAGCTTGGTCTTCAAGAAATTCGCCAAGGGTTATGCACTTTAACATCTCAACAGACAGACGTACTATTGAACTTAAGATTCACTCCTTATGGCACTCAACTGGGTATCAATATCATCCTATTTCTAAGGAAAAATTCCAAGTAGACCAAAGCTAAGAGCATTGATCATGAAGTGCTCCGCAAAATGCACTCAAGAAAGGGCAGATATTCGGCTGAGAAAATCTACCTTGCAGGTTCTCGAACCGGCTACGTCGGGATGGGTAACCAGTGTTCTAGCCACCGTACTAAGCCGATCCCTAGTCCCTTGCGACCGAGTTGAGGTTTTGCCGAACGGTTGCCGATAATGTGTTGGGACGCGAAAGGAGATGAATCCCCTTCCTCGCGAGGGGAAACTGACCTACTTTTCTCAGATCTCGTCTGGTCTAGCCCAACACGCATGCTGGTTGGACAAAAGCGACGACGTGAGAGATGGGTGGGAAGTCGAAGAGGTTATTTCAAGAGTTCATCACTCACGGCTATCCCACCCAAAATGACGGGGGTGCAATAATATATCTCCTTCTCATTTAATCCCTTTTATTCCCTGCTTCGTTCCCCGTTCCTGGTTACGAAGACACCCATTGCCTCACGCTTCCGCGGCTGTAGTTTTATTTTTTGGGCGGACGGACGAAAACTGATATAATTTGTTCCATTCGCTTGTGCCGTCAGGGTAGGGGGCTTGGGGGTTTTAAATAGGATTTGCTATGAGCAGAAGAAGAGTGAAGACAATCCCGGCAATGGTATGATGCAAATCCAAAAGAAAGGCGCCAAAGGGATCACGGTTTAATGTCTATCTGACGGACGATGGACTGAACTTGAGGAGCTCTCCCCACAGTACTGAAGTAGAGTTAGGATATTGTTTTTAAAATTAGGGAAAGCGGTCGATATTTGAGTTAAATTACCCAATTAACAATAGATGGTATTATGAAAGAATTGCGGTTTACTGAAACTAGGAGAAGAGTCGAGTGCAACCCAGCGTCGACAGTACCAACAGTGCCTTATCGAAAGGTACCAAGAGGTCCAAGGTACAATATCCTACGCGACGGACGGTGTACTGAAATCGAAGTGCGTTGCATCCAAGTTGGGATCGGTTTCTAATGAAAAACTTTCTATTATGACCAGGACACTAGCCATCCCACCAATCCCAGCAGAGTCCTACGGTGTCTATTATTACTCAGTAAATTGAATATCCACATTCACAAAAACATTAATTTTACCAATAATAAGTCAGCTCGTAAATTCCACTCAAAAATTTTATGTAGGTAATGTACCGGATTTCAACATGTATTTACCCTTTGATGTAGTGACCTAATTCATTGAATGAAAAACTATAAGTGTAGCTGACAAAGTGACACTATTTTTGAGACCTTACCGGGTACTTTCGTAAGGTAATGAAATATGGAGTCAATTTTTCTAAGTTTCACGAAATCACAGCGCGTTTCGACACTCCTACGTCACTTTCAAGTATTTTACAAATTTTTCAAAAACCCTTCTCCTTCCACTTCACAAGGTATGTTTACTTTTTCTGGAGTAAATATCGTAAATAGCTTGAAAATGACCCATGAGAGTCAAAACACGCCGTGATTTGGTAAAAATGAAAGTAAGCGAACTATACCAAGTTATTTTCTTTCAACAATGATTGATCTGTGTGACAATATTCTCGCCGGAATCAGGTGTGGAATCACGGATGCATCTTTTGCGTTATCGCAATCTTTATCGTTAACGCTTACCCCCTAGAGTAGCGCAGGGTTAACAATAACCGTCTATAAAATTCGCTCCACTGATTGTGATAAGCTATTTGAAGTGCAGTGCGAAAAATAAAGAACGGATATCACTTTCTCTCTGACATAATTTAAATCAAAAAATAACGATAACCCTAGTACACGCCTTATGAAGATCCATGATCGAGGCCCAGTTCATTTTCGTGGATGCTGAAATCTCCACAGCGGATGACTTGGAGCGTGCTTCTCGGGTGGCACGGAGGAGTGCATAGGGAAATGCGTCTCCCGAAATGCATCGGTCTCGTGCCCGCGCAACGCCTTGCAACCTCGCTGCTTCCACTTCAGAGCCATCTCCTTCTGATATGAGGGGCGATTACGACGGGTTGGGAGGTGGGAGAGGAGGTGGAAGGGGGGAGGTGAGGAGGGAGGGAGGAAGGGGTTGAGGTTGTAGATAATGTTCGTATATCGACGGGCTTTAGAGGAGTCGGCCGGGAGGGGAGTGAGGGGAAAGAGGGGTTGGTGCGTTGCGTGGGGAGTGTGATGTGGCTGGTGCAGGCTGGTCGACGCGATTGCTGCGACTCCCCCTCCTCTGTCCCTTTCGCCCTCCCCACCCGGCCCTCTCGCACTCACGTCAACGTCGAGGGGCCCGGGAAGGGGTGGAAGGGAGGTCGAAACGTACTCGAGATTTCGACGACTTTTCCACAGGATATCATCCATCTCACCACCATCCCCCTACCGTGTCCCACCTCTCTTTTATTTCGATCACTTCCGTGCGACACTTAACCACGTGTGCGGTGCGCAGGTCGTGATATTAGGTCAGGCGGGGAGATATTTCTTGTGGTGGGCGGAAGGAAAATTCACGGATCGACTCGGATGCGTGGCATTCGAAAACGAGGATCGTTCGTCGAGTTGATTTCGATCACATCGGCGTGACGCGTGTGCGGATGACTGGTATGCACTTTGTGGTTGTGGATTCGCGAGGTGCTCTACATTGTGGGAGCAAAACTCAACGAGTTGACTCGAATTTGTGACAATCGAAAGCAACAGCCGCCGGCAGAGTTTATTTAAATCGTTTCTTAGTGCGGGTCGTGGCTCAGGATAAACGGAGGGGAAAAATCACGAGTGGAACCGCATTCGAGGCAATCGGAAACTGCAACAGTTCTAGTTGATTTCGATCATTCCAGAATGTCGTTTTCCCACATAAATATTGCAATGGTGATGAATTATATTGCGCATGTTGCTGTCGGTTGTTGATTGAAGAAAACTCGGAATTTGGCATTTGAATATGACGCAGTTGGCCGATACTGAAGCTCCGTCTCAAGCGCTGGGTGTCGAGCACGAAGTACGTTTTGCTATTAAAACGTGGAGTTTCTTTTTCCACGATAGCACTTACGACCTTTTTTTACCCTAAGCACATCAGCCCATCACGAATTCTACTCGCTAGCAACGAGAGGCTTTCAAAAAGACCACCAAATTACAGGAGAAAATTCCAAGTAGCTTTTTATAATATTAGAACACTAAGATAATGACCCTTGAGGAAAGAACGCATGTCTACGCCGGTTGTTGAAGAAGTCTGGGGAGAAAAGAGCAACTCATAAGTTAAAATATGAGTACATCGTATTTATGAATACGATCACCTCCACGTGGCCCACTTCCACCAGGAGTGTTCAAAGGGAATAAGTCGCAATTGAAAGCGCAAGAAGAGGGTATTTTGCCCTAGCTCACTCGTACCTCTTCCCTGGAGTGAAGGATCCTCCATGATGCAACAAATGCTACTCACCATTGAGCGCGAAGCACCTATTGAAATTCATCAAGTATCGGATTATTCATAGGAGACTGAATATTACGGAGTGAGTAGATACTCTGTATTTTCGGAGAAAATGAATGCGTGAAAAAAATTCTGAGAAAATAACTTTGACGAAGAATGAGTGAGTGGATGGAACGGGTAATAAAGGCTCGGAGTGTATTAATCTTAACCTAAATAGTTCCCTCTAAGGGTGTGTGGCAGTGGTTGAGCCATCGCCAGGAATGAATTGTCAATCTACATCTGTGCAGAAAATCTACATTTGGGCATGCAAAAAAATTATACCCTGTTTAAACACTACTTACATGAATTGAAGGGCATGGTTGAAGGCAGATGTTGGGTGAGCGTGGTACAGGGAGAAGCAAAGGTAGCTCGGTTAGAATGGTGAGAGGCAGAAAATATTCAGAAAAAAAGTAAAAAGTAGGTTGCCTCGGAAGTACATCTATGGCAACCTAAACTCGTCGTGACCGGTAGAACACTAATATTAATAAACTTATTCATGTATTCATGCATAGTAAATAGTCCACTGAATATTTTGCAATATTTTATTAGACTTCAATGTGGTATTTTGTTCCTATGTCTTAATGTGATGATTATTTTTTATTTTTTTTTTCAATAAGTGTGATCTCTTTGGGAGATATGACACAAGGTTTTTTTTTACGAGGACTTCTATTTTTCTGTTCCACGGAAAGGTACTGCAGCTATGAATATTTTTCCTAGCATGGTAATAGAGTGAGCTCCTTCGCAATGGTAATGTGTGGTAGTTTTGTGCTATGAAGAAATGCCAGTATTCATAATCATTTTTGTTTACAAAAACGTGGAATGAAGTAGAGGGCATTTAGTTTGCTTCCTATCAAATACACTGGAACAATGGGAAATAAATTTTACAAAAAATAATATTAGTATTTGGGTAATCGTCCATATATTTAAAACTTTTATCTGCATTGTTTTATTTTATCTACGTAACATTTTATCTACCATTGCACAGATATTTAATACGCACTTTACCTCCATGAGAGAATCTCTGTTACGTGCTTACCTGTGACATGCGTATTTTAATAATGCATATTATGCATAGACGTTATTTCTGAGGTTCAGTTCGGCACTAATCCATTCTCAATGACAAAGGATGAATATGGCTGGTGTAGATTAGGTATTAAGCTGTGAGAATTGACCTCATCACATGTCGAAACACCCTCAACACCGTCCCTACCGGCCAAGGATCACCTACGCGTGGAACGGACCCGAATGAACGGGATCTCGTTGATGGTGGTGGTGGGTTGAGAGGGATGGGATGGACTTCGAACAAAAGCAGAATTCCCTCCTCATCCGCCGAGTTCCCCATTTCGAACCCTTTCCGCCCGTCGCGTGCCCAGAAGGAACGGGAGCCCGAACCGTGATTCTGAGCGCGTGGAGCGTGATGGGATATGCCCTCTCGCGATCATTCGAATCCACGGACCTGCCGAATTCGTTCCCCGGATTCAATTTTCGCACAATTGAAGGCTAAGAGAGATAAGACGCGTACGTCAGGGTCCCTATCTGGGACCCGCACGATTGGAGCCTCATCCCTTGGCCGCATTTCGTTCCGAATGAATTGTCGACCCACTCCCTCTCCGACCCCTTCCCCGAAATCCAATTTATGCCGCGTGCACTCAGGGCACGGTCGTATTTAGGGGTCTGCATTAAGAGTTTTTAATTCTGTCCCTGAACCGCACCATTTCTGTGGCCCCAGTTCCACCGGCTTACGTTTCGCTCCACTCCCCCCGTGACTTTTTTTTTTGTTTTCCACCTCTGCGGCACGCCATTGGCCCACTGCGTGTGCTTCCAGCATCGCGTGTCACACACCACAGGGAAGCAGGGCGTTGACGCATGGACGCCCAAGGCCGGATAACTTAACGGTTTCTTTTGTTTTGATTAAGGCTCATGTATATTAAGACCTCATCTCAAAATGCGCCTCGAGCAGACTTTGGTGACCCGATGCAAAAATAAATTCATACGTGAAATTAAAAACGGACCACGAAGGACTCTCTGAGTCTTCAAAACATGCTTAGGTGGAAGGTGATGGGATTATTAGGAAACCTGAGGTGGTGGCCCAAATTTAAGAGAGAAACACAAACTAGTGAAAAATAAAAACAACTTAATTGTGGTGCTAACTCTGGACCTTTGTTTTACAAAACCTCAGGGTGAGGAGCCGACGATATTAGTCTCTTGATCGATTCTAAAAACCTTTTATACGGACTCCATATTATTACTAACTCTTTCCACTGTCTTGTGCCTTAATATTTATATCGGGTCACTCGAGAAGTTAACGCTTAATTAAGGTTGCAAAAATATTCAAATATAAGCATGGATCATATTGCTGTGGTACTTGAGCATTGACTTATCACCCCGGGAAACCAGACTGGATACCGCAAGGTCAGAAACCTTTCCTTGGAGTACCGGTCTCCACTCCATTGCTGTATGGAGAGCATTTCAAGTTCAGTAGTCCGTTCGTCGGATGGGACGTTAAACCATGCACTCCTTGGGGCCTTTCGTGAGTAGGCTTATGTCGATTCCGAGTTTCGCTCCTCCCTTCCTTAAAAATCCCGACGCATGGAAGGTGATGGGATTATTAGGAAACCTGAGGTGGTGGCCCAAATTTAAGAGAGAAACACAAACTAGTGAAAAATAAAAACAACTTAATTGTGGTGCTAACTCTGGACCTTTGTTTTACAAAGCCTCAGGGTGAGGAGCCGACGATATTAGTCTCTTGATTGATTCTAACGACCTTTTATACGGGCTCCATATTATTACTAACTCTTTCCACTGTCTTGTGCCTTAATATTTATATCGGGTCACTCGAGAAGTTAACACTTAATTAAGGTTGCAAACATATTCAAATATAAGCATGGATCATATTGCTGTGGTACTTGAGCATTGACTTATCACCCCGGGAAACCAGACTGGATACCGCAAGGTCAGAAACCTTTCCTTGGAGTACCGGTCTCCACTCCATTGCTGTATGGAGAGCATTTCAAGTTCAGTAATCCGTTCGTCGGATGGGACGTTAAACGATGCACTCCTTGGGGCCTTTCGTGAGTAGGCTTATGTCGATTCCGAGTTTCGCTCCTCCCTTCCTCGAAAATCCCGACGCATAACCAATTATTCGCCTGTTTTAAATGGTGCAAATGATTTTAACTGTCGGTTGCTCTTCCCCCCACCCCCCTCCTCCGAATAACGATGACTGCTAAGTAAAATGAATTAGTGAGTGACATTGTACATATAACCCTATCAGCTCTATGAGATATATGAAGCGTTGATAACCACATATATCTTGAGAAAATCTATGTCTTGAGTCACAAATGTTTAGAGGAAAAAAACACTTTTGTAAAGCATAAAATCAGTTCACTGTACGATGATTAAATATAATAAGTACACTGTAAAATCTTCAGTCCACCCAATTTTTTCACATCCGAAGTGCGGAATTGAATGCTACCGCAACCTCAAGAGGCGGGAAGTCCTGGATGTTGGGATCATCCTTCAGTGGGCGATCAATGGAGGCCGCTACTTCCCAGAAGATTTGAATTGTGGTAGGCGAACGAAAGGGAGATAGATCTCCCACTACAACTCACCCTCTCACGAGAACGGCTCCAAGAAAAACGAAAAGAAAGGATTTTATCCCTTATGCTGAAGGGCTTTGGTATCGAAGTGGTGCGGAGTGTTGACGGGAGGATTGAAAAAACGAAACTTTGAATTTTTTTTCAAGCAAACGGAATATACAAATAGTCTCTCTTAAAGATACGTAAAATATGTTTTTCTCTGAATATTGACGGAGTACTTAATCATTAAAATTAAATATCTTTTAGCAAACAATATAACTACTCCTAGGTACCTGTACCTAGGTTGTGGAACTTGATCATAAATGAAGATACTTAATCGAGAGGATTTTCCCTGCGCATAGTTCGGGATAAAAACCATGACCTGGCTAATGACAGTACTTATCTATATGTATAACTATATTATGAGTAGCACTTGTTTTTTCACTTTAATTATCAATTTGTTAAGGAAGTAAGTTTTAATATTTAAACAATACAAAGATATGGTTTTAAAACTATACTCGATATGATTTGCAGCTAATTTTATTAAAAATTCCTTAAAATAAACTAGTTTCCTCTCAACCAAAGAGTAAGCGCACCTCATATTTGGAAAAGCTTGTGCAAGAGCGTTTTTTTATTAAAAAAAGGTTCTCGGTAGAAATAAAACGTCAAATGAAAAGAGAAATTTTTATTGCCCACCATTAATAGAGAGGGACGTAGGTAAGTAGGATTGATATTGAAATCAAAAGCATTGGCTTTATGAATCCAGTCCCGAGTTCGAACATCGGCGGCAATTGGATTTTCGAGTGGTGTTCCGGTACCAACATCGATGGGGAGCTTGGGAGGTTACTCTGCGCTACGACAGTAGGGAGGCACTTCAAACTGTGGCTGATCCCTTTCGAGCCAACCTCCGAAATGTTGGGCAACGCCGGCGCCAAGATCCTCTCCATTCTTCACTCCCCAAGAACTCGCCGTCCCCAAATTAGACGCCGAAGAGGTGAGCACTCAGTCGAAACCATTTGATGACGACCAACACTATTTATTCGCGCACACCTTGCAGCAAGGAGACATTCCGAGGCGCAAACGGGAACCGTCCATTGAGTACTTCGAGTGACTCGTCCGATTGGACCGTTCGAACTGCGAGCCCAATCCCTGAATACGTCCGCACCTGAGCATTTATCGATTTTCAGTGAGAACCAGAGGTATAATTTGGGTATCCCATAATTTATTTAGACTGTGCATTCGGTTTCAGCCATTTGATATTATCAACGTAAACTATAATCCGCATCTACATTTGATTTTACCATGAAAAATCGCCACATGGGTGTGTGGCATTGGGTGACATTGGCACATACTCCACAATTAATCTGTTGATTTAGTGATGAAGTCTCCTCGGGTTTGGAACAGGGAGAGGTTTTCCATTGCCAACGTTTCGACGAGTAACTCACTCATTTCTTCGGGGAGAAGTGAGTGAACTTAAACATATTCTATGCATTGCACAATGTGTATTGTTATTCACTAAATCAGCGATTTTACTATTAAAAACTAATTCACCAAGGGGACACAGCCACTGCAAATAAAATACGCCCACCTACTGATAATGGTCTTTGAGCTGGAGCAGTTTGTGCTATCCAATCATGTTGTGGAAATCACAACGTTTACTTTTGTTTTCATCGTGGATATATTCCACAGTGTAAGCATATGCTATGTATCGATTTGGATTGCATTATGAATATAATGTTAATCAGTTATAATGCATAGATTTTGCTGTTGTGAAGCGGCCATATACTCCTAAGGCATTAACAATTATATGGCAATAGTTTGAAATCGTTTCAGCTTTTAGCAATGACCTTTCATCTTTTTCCAATTGATGTAATAGCTAACTTGATGTTTCAGTAATTGTATTGTATTCCCATGTTTGTTCGCTCATCGTTTGCGTTAAAAAATAAGTATTTAACTCGAATCATTGTGATTTTATTTTCGTGATCATCATATACGACCATGTTATGGGAAATCTAGAACAGGTGGGAAACGCTGGATTGATTTAAGATGAGTTTTCATCCGGGAAAATTGAGATTCTTCACAGAATGAAAAAATATTTTCCTCAAATTTTCAGAAAACACTTTCTTGAAACGGAGTGAAAAATTGAATGTGTTGGATATCAGGAAATACCCTGTAATGTATTCGGCACATGGCGTTAATTGCTCATAATTTATTAAATTTCAAAATCTAATTTAATTGCTCTATTTTGCTGGAGGATATACACCCTATTAGATGTAAGTAGAGCTCGGGAATCCATAATTACTTCTCCAGTCCTTTTTAAAAGTAATATAATACTGGCGCTGATGCTTACTTCCTCAATCATCGTTCGTAAACCCGAATCCCACCTGCTAAAACGGCTCCATTCATTCGTGGAAGGTGACGGATCGCTAAGATATTCCGCTCGGTTGAGGATAGATGAGCGGTTGGCTATAATTAGGGATAACGGGGCAACGGAGAAAGGATGGAGAGATATTAGAGAGGCATCAAAATTCGTGTACTCTATGCCAAAGGAGCCTAGTGGACCAACCATTTACGACCCATCTGACGGACAGTATTCTGACCATGATGAGTTACATAGACGCCTCACATGTAAGGACTAGTATCATACGGAAATGTCTTTTATACTGCCGGTATTTTAACCCACACCCAAAGCTTGCAGTCGGAAATCATTATTCTCGTTGCTACTTGATCCTGATAAAAGATTGAACGAATAAAATAGAAGTAGATGGAGGATATAACGAGTGACTGTGAGATATCAAAGGTAGCGAGGCAAAGGAAAATGTAGGTGATAGGGAAAATGTTTAGATACCACAGCAGGAAGTGGTAAAAGAATTACTAAGGGAGTGAATTACATTAAGCTATATTATCTAACGAGGTTTTTTTTACCATTGATGATATGTCGATTTTAGAAAATATATTTATAAGTACCACAATTTATGAAGCTTCAACGAATTTAAGTATGCTTGAATTAATTCCCATTGGGGCTAAAATTAATTGTAAATCTAAATTAAATCTAGTGAGCATTTCTGGCAGGAAATGTTACTAAAACACAAAAAACATGCTGTTGACGAAATAGAAAAATAGCGAGTAGAGTTAAATATCTCGGTGTCTCCAACTTCGAATCTATTTTAAGAGATTCATTTTCGAAATATTTGCTGCGCAGCGTTGAAGAGACTAGGATTTATTTTGACGGAATCTGGGAAAGTGCTCCGGTGAAAAAGTTAAAGAGAGGTTTTATTTCGCTAATGTAAGGCTTCACGTGGAATGTGCATCGGGAATATGGGATCCGACGAATAACGATTTAACTCGAGAGCTAAATGATACTCAAAGGGGAGCGGCGAATTTCGCAGCACGGACGTATGGAAAGTGTTAGTTGGCTAAAGTGTTGGTTGGAAGAACTAGGTTGGGAAAACGTAGAGACTAGAAGGTTGTTCGCAATATTAGAGACTGAAAATTTCAAAGTAAATGGTTTCGAAACTGACACTGTAGCCATATTTTTACCTCCACTGGGGGTCTTGGTAGCCTAGCGGGTAGAGCACTGAGCACTGACCGGAGAGTCTCGGGTTCAAATACCGGACAAGAGCCTTTCAGGATGCCCCCACCTAAAATCCTCGCGAATCGATTTTCTGCGTGTCAGAACTTCGTAGGAAATCGCATAAGGCACAGGGAAAGGAACTCGCCCCCCCTACCCTAAATGTGTGAATTTCACACGCCAAGGATGGGCTCTACGGGGTACGGGATGAGCTCTACTATCGCCAATCAAAGACCAACCTTCTGGTGGAACACACATTTTTTTTTACATCAGTAGGGTAAGCGAAACGATGAATGAATAAATTTAAGTGCCGAACAGAGAGAAACAAGAACTAGTTTTTGCACAATACACAGCTACCAATTATAGTCTAAAATATAAGCAAAGCTTAATTCAAATATAATTATAATCACACTGAACGGTCATATTTCTAGCTTTCTCTTTTCCATTTCCACAGCTGGTGACCTACTAGCCCTTGCCACACGCCCTTACGTTAGCTCAAAGTGTGGCATGTAGATGCAGGTAATGTAGGCTATGATTCAATTCCTTTTTTCTCCCCGTTACATATCCTTCGTAATTTAGGTGTGGCATTCTTTTTAGCCTCAAATAAACTGCGTAGGATAGTTGAGGTATACACGGTACACTTTTTCATGTGCTCCAATCTAGAATTCAGAATTAAATATAATTGCCTTTTATAAGTCATATTCAGTAACTTTGTTCATCAGCTTTAATCCTGGCTCTCACTAGCGGTGAGGAAATGTTAGGGAAAGGAGGAAGGTTAAAAAAAAACCTAGCGTTGGCGTTAGCCTTCTGTTACCGAAAGGCGCCAAGGGGTTTAACGGTTTGACGTCTCATTCGACATACGGAGCACCGCACTCGGGAGTTCTCTCCCCAAACACTCAAGTTAAGATCGGAAACCTATAAAATATCTTCTATCACCGCGATTTGAACCCAAACCCTCGGGTTTGGGGACCAGTACTCTTAGCCACCACATCAACCCGATGGTTTAAGCATCGAAGGAATGGGTGAGGTTTTCTGGTGATAACCTGTGTAAATTCAGTGTCAGCGGTGGTTTAAGCTATAAGAGAATTGAAATTGGGACGTAAAAATTTTGGGGAAATCCAAATTTGGGGAAAAATGGGTGTATTTTGAGAAGTGATGATGATGGTATCTCTGATGGTGTTTGATGAGTATTTTAGGCTAAATTCAGAATGACATAATATTGAGATCAAAATGATCGTGAAATTCGATAGCCTCTCTTCCTTACATGATAAATAAGAGACATGCCGAGCGGTGAGTGGGCTCTAAGGTGTTTCACGCTTTACAATATGAAGTAATATCGTAAAGTAAGATAGTGAAGGTTTTATGGACAAAATAAAACCTAAAATTGGCAAGTTCGAATAAAAATATTTAGATATAACTATTGAAACAACCAATGTCGGTGTGCTAAATCTAATTTCAGGTGGCTATGTATTCTAGCTCACTAGAAGCTAAAGTAATACTTCTAAATTAGGCTCAAAATTTTGAGCCTGGGACATTTTCAAGTCTGGTGACCTACCATCTCATGCCACACACCCTTGTGAGGGCTTGCGGGGTAACATATAGATGTAGGTCGTGCAGTAAAATCCATACCAATCTCTTCAGTCATCTTTTATTTGCATCCCTACCCAAGTCCTTCATCATAAGTTCTCTTCTTCTGGTAAATGCCTACCTAGCTTAGCCTTCCTCAACATGGAATCATTCCTCTACTCCCGCCCACCCTCGTCCATCATATTACCCACTTAACGAAACAGCTTCGCCTGTGTTAACAATGCCAATCCATTGCGCTAACTTGTGTTTTGTACCACTCGCGATAAATATATGCCGGCATTGTAGCCACTCCAAGGACTCAGTTCCTCTCCGCAGTTGGCCTGTGGGAAGGAGGACTCGCAGTAGGCGCAGTGACTGTGGGATGAGGATTTGGGTCGCGGGCCTCCCCGCTCGAGTGATATCGGCAGCTTTCGGTCGGGCGGGTCTCTTTGGGGTGCGGACGGGGGAGGGGAGGGGGGGGGGGGAACGGCGAGGAGGGGGGGAGGCTCGCTCGGCGGAGTAAGGGGTGGCGTCCACCCGCGATGCTTGAGGGAACCAGCCTCGCGTGAGCCGGCATCTCAACCTTTTGCGCGGGAAGTGCTTTCGTTCGCTCCCTCCTCATTCAGGCGAAAAAGGCGGAGGGGGTAGGGGAGGGAGGAGAAAAAAGTGGTTTTCCTCCTCATTTCATTACTCCTATACCGTACGAGTGGGACGCGGGTATTCTCTGTGAGGTGTATTAGGGAGAGAAGTATATTAGGGGGAGGGGGTGGGGGGGGGAACGGACTGGTGCGGTGATAAAAATATTATCTGGCCCAGAACATCGGTATAGCTTCCCAGACCGATGTTCTGGGTTAAAATCCCGTAATTTATTCCTCATCGGCTCCAAATTGAGTGCTGTTTAGGGAGCACCACGAGTTCAGTAGACCGCCCGTTGGATAGGACGTCAAAACCAATGGGCGTCTTTCGTTCAGAACAGGTTAACGCCGAAGCTGGGTTCCTTTACACCCTTTCTCAACTCCCTATATTTATACATCTTTCTATTAAAGGCGCAAATAACCTTGGTTATTGGTGATTTCCCCTAATGACAACTATAGGGTGGCTCTTTAGGGTCAGGGAAGTTTTGTACGAGAAGTGGATATGGGAGGTGTGCTGCCTTCGAGCTTGGGGAACAGTCTCCCTCCCATATCCCTCTTTCCCTTTCTCTCTCCCTATCTTCTCCCTCCTCTTCCCCTTCACCTTCTCTCTCCCACACCCTCCCGACCTGCCCCTCCCCTCTCTCTCTCCCCCTCCTCACTCTCCCCCTTCTCGCCGTTTCTCGAGTAACGGGTCGATACGTGTAGGGGACGAAGGGATATATAGGATGAGTTTTTAGCGTGGTGGGGAAGCCGGAGGGGGGAAGGGGGTGAGGGAGGGGATGATGATGGGGAAGGGGGGTTGGAGGGAGGAAGAGGTTTCGGGAGGAGGCAACCGAAAGGGAAAGAGAGGTGAGGAAGAGTAAGGGGAAGTTAAAAAGAGGGGATACATTTAGTGGCCGTGCGACTTTTCAAGATGGGTGATTCCCTTATACTTTTTGTTTTTTTTTTCTTTCCCTTTCGTTCCCCCGCGCAAACCCTTACCTCTTCACCCCTTTCCGCCGCGAACGGGTTGAGAGCGAACGTTTTGAGCTTCGTCTGCGCCTTCCTCCGAGGCGTGCCCAACGAAAACGGTGCGTTCGTTGATCGCGGACTCTGCGCTCTGGGCGTCGTGGGTGGCGGACTCTCACTCTCTTTCTCTCCGCATCTCTCTCTCTCTCTCGCTGTGAGTCGAGGTGATTTTCCTAGCGTTGGCGGCGCGCTGCACCAAAAATCCCCTCTCACTCTGCTACGGAGCATTCCGTGACTGCTCCGATTTAAAACGCGACTTCTCTCGGATATGATACGGATCGAAATTACTCTGGATCACTCCGATTGAAAACGTGACTGCTTCCGGATATGCTACGAATCGAGACCGCTCCGATTCAAAACGCGACTGCTCTCGGGCACGCTGAGAATCTGCAGCACTCCGAGAGCAGTCGCGTGTTCATCTTGACCGACGAGAGGTGGCGCCAACAATATCGTGCCCCAATGATAAGCATGCGCTCACAGTTCCCCCATTTAATTTCATGCCGCGAGGCGCTTATCAACGCTCAAACGTCACCGTCAGGTGCAGTCCGACTGCGGCCAGCTGATGTCGCCTTGGGTCGAAAAATCCTTTGTGTGGTTTCCGACCTGTTTAATCTATTAAATGAGTTCAGATGCCTCCACGTCATATTTAATAGGTTTATTAAAGGAAGCGTAATATTCAATTATATATCTGAATAATACATATCTAAGTTGTTCTCTTTGTTACACAATACAAGCTGATCGTTGCACTTGACTTAGACTCTTGGTAGCAGAAAAGCGTTTAATTGAATGAGTTCGGTGAACTTAACTCTCATTTTTCAACCATTGTATTCTCATTCATGTGTTTAACATATCCATGGATAAAAATATCCCGATTTTCAGATCAAATAGTACAATAGTTCTAAGGCACTAGTGACTGCCGATAGCCACGCTGCTTAGCAATATAAGAAATAACCCAAATGTCATCAGTTCAAGAGAGGTCAGATGTTTTCCCGCTCTTGCTAAAATACGATTATTTTAATTAACTCGGAGTATTTCCAGATGTTTAGAGGCAAAAGTTATTGAACTTAAGCATTTACCGCAATCAAGTCCTCAATCGAATAGAAAACTGATTGGGAACTTTTGCATATCTTGGAAATAAAAATCAGAAATAGCAATGAAAGATAGCCTTTACAGGTGTACTCCAGGCTCAAACCCAATTAATCTCTGTCATGAGCGTGAACATTTTCTAAGTTGTCAACAACTGTACACTGCCTCAAGACAGCTCGAATGAGGGTATTCTTACTTTCTACGACCGTGCATCTACCACAACGGTTGCTGGTTCGAATGTGATGCAGAGGTTAATTTCTGTGCTGTGGGTTTTACTGGGTTTTGTGCAACTTTCTCCCCTAATTATTTCAACAGCGGCAACTATATTCTTCACGATGAGTCTGCGTCTCCTGTGGCATAGGCAACACCTAGACTTACAAGAGAAGAGGGAATATCTGAACAATAAGGGGCTACAAATATTCAGCTCGATCGAAGGATAACAAGCATTGAAAATCATTTATCGTTAACAAGTAAAATGATACAGTGTGACAGGAAGAGAAAAACTAAGCCAAGACTGCCTTGTTTATTTTTTACGCCACTGGAGATATATTCGGTGGTTATATTTATGGTAATTGGCCATAAAATTATCTAAAAGTGACTCGTTATCGATATTATTAGGATTCTAAAACTGAGTGATTATAGTGATTTCCAATTGAACAGGTTTAAAAATTGTGAAATATGGTTTTATTTTCCCTTAAAAAACCCACACATTTAGACTCACGGAGAGGAATTCGGGAAAAAATTAAAATACCCATCGATCGATCAAGGTCACTGCCTACGTTCACCAATCTAAACGCGCTCTCTTCCCTTTCATGAATTCTTTATGGACTTTTTATATTTCAGTTTTATCCATCCATGCTTATTATCTGGTGATTGAAAATTATATTTTACAATATTTAGATAATATGCCACTTTTCAAAAGAAAGTATCTCTTGAAGCCTAAGATGCTTGCGAAGAAAATTATAAAAAGCAATAGAATGACGGATAATCAAACAAAAAGTTGAAAAAGAGGCTGCCTACTTGGTTTAAAATAGCTAGTTGTGCCATGCGTGGAACGCTTTGACGGATGAGAAATACGGTGAACGGTGTAGTAGTTATTAAATATTGTTCTCTGTCAGGTTAGGGAGAGAATGAACAAACCACAATAGGGAAAATAGAACAGAATACAATTATAAGTAATAGTAGTGGACGTAACTTGGTGGAAATCCTTCATAGTTGGATCGTTTAAAGAAATATCTACATGGCTGTTTCCAAATGTGTTTTACACGTGTGGAAACGCATTTGGAAACAGCCAAGAAAGTATTTCTTTAATCTTACCGACTAGAATACGCTTATTTCAATGATCTGTGTAAAAAAAACAATATTAGCAAAGTATTACCATTGTGACGTAAATGACTTTGTGCGTTATTAATGACAACTTACATTTGTACTGAAACAGGAACAGATGCAAAAATTACACAATTATAACATTCGAAATAAAAACATAATAATTGGCATTTTAGGGCAGCTATTCAATTTACACACAGGTGAAACCGGTAGTTATAATATCAAATCTTATCATAACGCAAATTATTGCAGGTTCCTAGATTGATAGGCAATGAGTTCCAAGTACGTAGATTTGAATTGATGAGGAAAGATTTGCCAAATAGGTATTATAGTTCTGTAGGCAGGTAAATAGGAAATTATCATATCGTAGATGGATCGTTTAATTATCAACTATGGAAAATTGAACGTGATTATAGGTGTGGGATGATGAAGGAAGTAGAAAAGGATTGGAAGTTTAAAACGAAATTAAAAATGTTACGTAGAATGCAAATCTGAAGAGAGGAATACTCCATGTCAAGAAGCATTGTGCAAATGGAATATGAGCAGAGATGAGATAAAGTGAAGTAAAAATATTTTATTAACAACTACTCTAACCAGTAAGTTCAAATTTTTAAATAATAACTATAATAATTCTGCTATGTATGCAATAACAAAGCTTTGAAGTGTCACGAAGGGACCAAAGAAGCAGGGATATTTAAAGGCCGTGTCACCTTACGGAAAGCACAAAAATAAAAGTTTCAATGAGCGTGGCTGTCGCAGCAATGCCACGGCCTTTATGTGATGTGATACTGTGGCCTTTGAGTTTGGCTGAATATGAAGTATGTTGTGCTTGACGCATATTCCTTCCTGGAGTGTTATCAGAAGCGAAATAATAGTGCTGCTCTTCACTTCGTATCAGTTACAACTATCGGTCTTTTGTATTATGATCTCTAGTGGTTTAATTCCAGTGTAAAAAGCAATTCAGTGAAAAAACTACCAAAGCATGTTCCGCAAGGAGCTGAGCCTTAAATTTATTTTAAATGATAGTTTTTTAACGCTATTGTTACTGACAGTGTACATATCAGGGTCAGTTGTAAGTGGACTTAAAGTAAGTCAGGATCCAGTATTTTAAAGGTGAACCTTTATGTGCTTCACTTATTTCATTCCAAGTCTTAGATAAATAATCAATAACTTTATTTAACCTTTATTTCCATCGTTTAGTTGATATTTCATCTTCTATCAGATCCCATTACGTGACGATACCTCAATTATTTTCTTCATTAATTTCTTATACCTACAAGTTGATTTCTTTTAATATTTTACCACTTGCCCCTCACCTGTATTTCCGTCAGCGAACAAATGCCTGTCTTGTGCGCATTTAATTTCTCATGCCTCAACCGTTAATCCTCCAAAAATCCGATTCCTTCATTTGGCCAATTTTCGCTCATTTTTATTCCTGTGCGCGAAACAGATGTCTGCGGCGAACATTTGGATTACCGAGGAGGGAGGGAGTCCTCATGGTGACAGGGGTGCCAACTTGTAAAATTCCGCTCGGGGCGAGGTAGGAAATTTTTCGGGAGGCGAAACGACTTTTTACCTCCCGGCGCAACCCAGAGATGGGGCAGAGGAAACGCCACCCCCTTCTCCCCTCCCAGAAAGCCTGACAGATGCGGGCTGGCAAATCACGAGGAGCTAGCGAAATGCTCACGGGGAGCGGGAAAAAAGAAAAGTGACGGGGATTGATGTAACAAGTAGCTCCCTTCGGAGGTCGTCTTCGGAACTCGGGGGAGGTCAACCGATAGACTCAATCAAGGGGAGTTGTGCCGGGATTTTTTTTTTTTCGAAAATTATTATTCTCCTAATTTTTTTCTCTTGCTGTTGAGATTTTTATCTCGTCACGTGGTGTGACTTCTGCCCCCTCTGCCCCGGGAGGAAAAAAAAGAACTAACTATCCCTCAATCCCCCTGCCCTCCACAATGCCGCCAACCCCCCCGTCTCCTTTACATTTATTACTTCCTCATTTTTTTTCGGGTGGTTGCGATGAAGTGGTCGTCGAGCGAGCACTTCATTCGCGGGGGTGGAGAGAGAGAGAGAGGTTGAGGGAGGGAGAGAGAGAGGGTGAGGGAGGGAGAGAGAAAGGGTGGGGTTTGGGCTCATGGTGGCGGAGAGAGAGGGGGGAAGGGACCATGGGAATCGGTCGATGGGACGGGGATGAAGTTGGGGCGGGGGGGGGGGGGAGGGGGTGTTATCGGCGGTGGAGGAGAGTAGGATGGCGCAGCAGGTTAGGGGGGTTGGCGGGGCGAAGAGGAAGGACTCGGCGAGATGAGTGGTTTCGGGCCGGCCGGTTGGACTTCTCCGCTCTCTCGGCGAGGGTATGGAGCACCGTTCTGAGGTGAGGGTGGCGGGGGGGAGGGAGGGGTGGAGGTGGCGAAAGGGGAAGAATTTAAGGCTCAGTGCCTGCCGAAAAAGATGGTCGGGGTGCAGCGTTGCCAACGGTTAGGATGGAGCCGTCATCTGCAACGTTCATTGCACATAGACCGAGACTCAAGTCCAATATTAACTTGACTCTCATCCGCACCTTCTAAGGCTTGTGGCAACCTTATCTCTCTCCAATGCTGCTATTTCGATTCCTTATACCTTATAGCACCCATGATCCCCTGAATTCCATCCAGGAACCTTTTAAGTTTATAACTAACGGCTGTGGTAGCCAGGCCAGTTTCCCACTGGCCTGGAAATCAAAAGTCGTAAGTTTCAATCTTACATCTGGCTCAGATGTTGTGTAGGTTTAATTAGGTTAGACACTGTGATATGACCTAAGCAGTTGGAAGACATGAGGGCCGTAATGTGCTTCTGCTGCAGGAAATTTTATTTATTTCAACAGTTTTCGACACACTTTTTGCATTTTTATCTGAAGCGAGTTATTTGATTGAAGAGCTAAATAATGGACTTAGATTATTATATGCTATATATTGGAATATGGAGTAAGCCTTTCTGGACACCCATGGCTAAACTACAGAAGAGATTATAGGATGGGTGTGGTCGGTACTGGCCCTTCATCTAATTGCCACGGTTCGATTACCAATTTATTCCAGGTCTTTCCTTCAATTGAAATTCATGAAATAAATATCAATGTATCATATCATGTTCAACAAATTCACTTCCTTTTTATGCATCTCTACAAACTTCTCTCCATTTTAAATTTTCCCTTTGTACTTAAAATTGGATTTATCTTTATCCTATCTGTTTTTTGTTATTGTTTTCCAGATTCCAGATTTGTTTGACTACTCCATAGTACAAGCAATCAATTATTTTCATTCTTTTATAATTATTTGGGGAATGGAAGAGGGGATGTTTGGCATGTGGGGAAGAGGGAGGACAAGAATCGGCATTTTTGTTTGAATACTGAGAGGTAAGGAACGTGCTTGATGGAGGAAAACAGTAAATGATATAAAAAGTGATCCTACTTGATGAGAAGTTCAGAAATATTTGAAAGTGGATCCGTCAATCTGCATCAGCTTTTATCCTTGGATTACCAATACTTTGTGATAGATTTTGGGGCTATTTGTTGGAATAAGCGTAGGATCGAACCGACTTACAGAATCTTCATGAAATCATAGTCATAATTTTCGGTCGCAATTTTCTGAAAAATATTTCGCATCACTTGTCACTCTTCTTCCCATTAGGCACAATTGTTTTTTTCCTCTCCCTCATCCAGAGTTTACATTCAGTAGTACTTTACATTCAGGGAATGCCTTCAACATCCCATTGCATCTAAGTACCTCATGCAACCTTTTTCCAATAGTTTTTAGATATTCTTATGAAATTTTACCCTCCTCGACGACGGCCGGGTTTCCTTCGTCGGACTTCCTTCTTGCCCTCCAAAATTTCTCCCTCCTACCAAAATTTGCAATCGTGAGACTTCACACGCAGTGCACGTGTCTGCCTATTGCATTTTAAACATGAAACTAAACTTACGAAGCCAATGGAAGGGCAAGTAGAAGAAAGTTTTGTTTGCAGAGTGTACATTTCCTTTGGAGGCCGTAGTCAGGACGAGTTCTTACCTTTGCTTGCAAATGTATTGCTTCGCTACGTTCTGCAAATTCCACGACCTCTAAATATGAGAAGGCAAGCCATTGCAGTGCAATGCAGCCATTTTTATCGTAGAAAAGCAGCTGAAAGTATCATGATGATTATTATATTATTAATTAGGTAGAAATACTATTGAACGTAATGAGCAAAGGGGCAATGAGCTTGTTTGATGATTAGAGTAATTGCCTCTCATCCCAATAGTCCGAGTTCGTATCTTGGCAGTAGCTGAGATTTTTGTTGATATACCGGTCCCTACTTTAGTAGTGTGTGGAGAGCACTTTAATTTTAGCATTCCGGGATGTCAATACCTTACGTTAAGAAATACTAGCTAATGCCAACGCTGAGCTTCTTTCTCACTACCTCCTTCCTCCTACTGATTGATCCTCTCTTCTTAATTAACGACCTGTCTTAAATGACGCAAATTACCTTAACTCTCGGTCGACTCCCTTGAATGACTACAACGACAATGGTCACGGGATTTTAATGGAATTGAACACGGATTATATTCATTACCTATATTTATTTTGTAATTATATTGAATTTGTCGGAATTTGAATTGTACGTACTTGACCATTCTAGCGTGAATATATTTTTTAAAGGCAAAACTGCTCTTTCCATATTTTTTGTCGCAATCACTGTGAGCAGTGAATTAAGCTTAGTTTTTTCCCTATGGCCAATAAATTTAGAGGAAGGCTGGTCTTTTAGGATTTTGGACAACGATTGATATTTGTATTGAAAGTGGGCAAAAAATATGTCATATTTTCAATGCGTTTCTCCGGGAGAAACTGAATCAATACACGTGATATGCGTCTTTGCTATTTTTTATGTAGTCTACTTCTTTCAAGCTTGTAGCTCAAAAAAGACCACCTTTATTTCCCTTATTAATGTAGAATACAATTTTCCTTCTTTTCCTTTATGATATCTTCGAGATGGACCAAGGAGAGTGGGAAAATCCTGCTATTCTTTAGTATTTATTAATGAGGTACGTCCTCTTCACTAAACGTTTTAGCCACGTAAAATTATTTGTGGGATACCGTATTTCAGTGCTCCAATCTTAAATGAGATAAGTCGAAGTATGCGGTCGGATCTTTTAAGAGATGTCATACCTGGCGAGAACCTTTGTGGTGGTAAGTGAATACAATTGTCGATGCCATTTTAATCATTGATGGGCATCGGGAATGGGCATGTTACGTCACTTTCGATAAATGTAATGTGCTCTTCTACTGAGGTCTATCTTCGTCTGTGAAACTGTCTTCCAGATTTTTTCCATGGTCTTCAACTGACCTAGTCACCTTAAACTTTGTTAAATATATTTAATACATTGGGTGTGCATGAGTGTGAGGCAGTAAATTGGGTAGTCTGGAAGTTATTAACAGGACCATGAAACGACACTGAACATTAAATAGGGTAGGGCCATCAGATCCTTCCAGTCATCTCTAAAGTGGTCACTACTGAATGCTTTTCATTTTTACGCATGTTCAGGGAGGCTTTAAGAGTAGCTGAGATTTAGAAAGATGATTCTGGAATGTGTTTTCCGCACTTCAATACATGGATGGAATTTAGAATGCTATAGTTTGCGGAAACACTGTTCATGAAATATTGAAAGAACCTTCTTAGTCGTAAAACTTACGGTATTTTCCGGCTCATAAGACTGTTTCTCTTAAAGAAATCCGTGGAAGATCACCCTCCGTTTTAGATGGTCTTACTAATTTCGATGCCAGATTCAATCATGCATATACCGACTGTGCGTTTTCGAAGATAAAGTATCATTAAACTGAGTTGTGAAAACTTATCTCATCTTACTCGTTATTTACATATTTTATGGGGAAAAATTCATATTCACAGGTACGTCATAATTGGTATAATTTAATGCGTATGTCCCGAGTCGAATCATTTGAAAGTTTTCTGAACCCTGTTAAAACTTGAGTTCTGATTCATGATATACCGAGAGAGATCAGGAGAATCAGCGTCGAGCAATGAAAGTGAAACCAATCAATATCCCAGGTTGGACCTCATTTTACTGTGATTTAAAAATAATATGAATTTATGCCATAAAACTCGATCATATAAAAATCTTTTCCCTATATTTCTCTAAGTTCTTCTCCTTAAGTAATGTGATTAATAAAAATGAAATCCAATACTAGATTGAAAACGATTATTTCCTGACCTCTTGATGCCTATTCAAAGATGAGCGTGCGATGAATAAATTTAAGAATAGTCTCCTTCAATCTGGTTAAGAAATGCTATGCTAAACGAGAAATAGCGTGCTCATAATTGAATGCATACAACGTAGCGCGTTGAATAAATGGCGATCTGTTTCATTTACATATTCTTAAATAAATCTGTATCCAAGGACTCTAAATGAAACTGAATGATGAGGATACAGTCCTCCTAGAGATATCTAGGCAAGAAGTCCCGCAAAATATTTACCTCTAATTATATTAAGAAAGCTTACTTTCGTGAAGTTTTCACACCGAAATATGCGACGAAAGTGATCCTTATGCTAACTTCATATCTTTCCTGAGCAGGCTTATAATGATAAATATTTACTGCGGCGTGAGTCGCATTTATTGATTGCGTTGAACCTGCAGGTGAATTCTCAAGGAACCTCGTTAACGCCGCTCCCTGGATGTGCTTTCATGCGTAAGGCTCGAGAAGTGAACGTGAACGGCATTAGTCTGAGCCGAATTCAAGAGGAACTACGCGGAAATGTTACGTATCTCGGAACTGCTCGAAGGAAAATGTGCATTAATTGCTTCGCGTTCCGTTTATCTCCTATTCGCAACGGAAATAATACCTCTCCCAGGATCCCGCGTATAAATTGAGGTTTCACGAGCCGAGGATGAATCTTGACTGCTCAAGGACACTTCACTCCTTCACTTGGCATCGTTAAAATCGTTGGCTTTGAGGTTTCAATTATATTACGATAATTTCGCTTTCGAGCGTCGAAGTACTTGCGTGTATTTTTAGACAATTCTCTTCTTCCTTTCGGTTTTCTCCTAGCAAGTGTTTATTACGTGAGTTCTTTTTTATAAAAATCTCAAAAGTGGTTTCCTATATCTCTAGTGCCACAAATTACATATTCTTTATAAACAAAGTTTTATTTTAGTGTAGAGCTACTTGCAACTATCAAATATGCTAACCGCGGATTTTATTTCATGGGAAGAATATTTTGCCTAAAGCAGCTTATTCTCCGAGAGAAAATTCTGTCTAGGATCCACATTAAATGATTTAAGTTGAAATATTGGTATTACATTAAATGATTCAATTGCGTTGACTCTTGTGGTTAAAATTGAAAGTCGCAAATTACAACACTATTTGACCTCTTCTTACCCTTAGATATCGTTTAACATTCTATTTTTTGCTCATATTTACACAGGCTACTTAGTCCTGGTATTCCTACATTCCATACTTCCTACAAAATAACAAAATGTATGAGATTTTATTTTAAAGACAAATTTTCCATATTTGAAAAAGATATTTATTTCGTCATTTCCTAAATAATACCTGCTTGAAGAGTACGGGAATTCGGGTATGTTACAGTGGAAAAAAGAGTGTTGAATAAAAGAATTTCTGCGCAAATTGAATCGAATAAATAATTATGCAAATCTCATCAAAACAGGGCGGAACTAAATAACACGATTGTTCGCAAAATTTAACTTTGTGGTCTTCCTACAGCAGAAAATATGATACTGAACATTTAGCGTATAAAATTGGTAAAAAGAGGCACAGATATCATTATATTCAGAGAATATTTATATCCTGCGACTCGCTGAGACCCAATAATTGAAGGAAATCGGATACACGATTTATATCCCATCCATATATATTTATTTACTCTGGGGAATTTGGTAAAGGGCATGAATGTGAAGTGGGGATTTCTCCCTTGTTTTGTCTCAAGCAGTTGGAATCCGACCTCTTCGGTTCTTTCATCCCGCAAGAGCGAGAGGGGTGGGAGTTAGGGAGGGGGGCTGCCGGCGTGGGACGAAGGCCGGGAGGGGTGGAAGCGGTAAAGATGGAAGGGAAAGAGTCGGGGAGTATATAAGTGGCCGTTTTCTAAGGATCTGTGAAGTAAACGGTCTCTTCAGTGCTTTCGTTTCGATATTCTTGATGATAAAAGAAAAACTAAGTACTAATTTCCATCTAAGTAGAAAAAAACTAGTCATAATTCCTAAAGAAGAGCCAGAGATATGTGGTGGCTAGGGTATTGATCTCTCAACTCAAGGGACTTGGTTCGATTCTTGCCATGATTTTCTGCAGAGACCTGGACCCTCATTTCATGCCATGTGGTGAGTACTTCAAGCTCAGTGTTCCGTTCATTGGACGGAACGTATAACCGTGGATTTCTTTACGCTTTCCGTAATAAATGCCGAAGCAGGGTTTCTCTCCACCCATCCTTCGCTATATCTATGAATCTTCTCTCACACCACTATGGCTAAATGGCCTCGACTCACAGTCACTGATGCTCAATAATTACTAACTACATGACTCCGGCAACTTTGGGTCAATATAAAGATCATTATTATCATTGCAAACACTGACTTATTTTATCATCATGTGCATGCATACAATAATTTCAAATAATGATACCTCATATTATTTAGTTCCCCTTCTGAAACATAGACCGAGAATTAAAACGTCGTAACCTATGTTTTTATTCAATAATTTTTCCCGATAAGGAAGGAAGAGAGCGTAAGCATGGTGATGGAGTGTTTCTGCTCCTCTTTGTATTCCTGTTAGGCACTTAATATATCCATCTCTACGCTATGTATCTCCTCGGGTGAACAAATTTCCTACTTCACCTCACCATGTCAGATAGAATCGGATGGAGAAAAGGACACATGTCGCTTCCTTACCGGTAGTTGAACCCCCGCGGCTAGCTTTACATTTTCACACAGGAATACAGCCGATACCCCAGAGACATAAAAACCGAAGTCTTGATGTTGAAGTCCGTGAAATGCCAACGGCAGTAGGTGGTTTCTGGCGTAACTTTATGAAAGTGGTTTTTCATAATGAAACAATATTTAGTTCTTCCAGATACGGTGTATTTATGCCGATGTACGGCGTCATCTTCAACATCGCTTGAATAATGATGTTGTAGTACCGAAAGCGATCGTATATTAAAGATGTCGTCCGCGGAGGAACTAAGTTTTTCTTCATTATACCAACAGCAGGTTAGATTTACACAAATGTTAGAATGCTATTGAAACATGCATATCTCATCAAACACCACCGAAGTTCTCGTCTCAAATTATTTGACTCGTAAACAATTTATTCCACCACACAGATCGGCTGCATTGTTTCCTGTTTCGAAGTTAGGTAATTACAACCTCAATCCTCTGAATTGATATCCTGTAGCTGAATATGGCAATATCGTGTAATATTGAAGGGAATGAACGGATTGCAGTTGGATAGTCTTCGGAAATGAAAAAAATGTGTCACTCGGGATTGGAAGCCAGCATCCTAGTCACCACAACTACCCGATAACCCCACTTTAGACGGTTACGGTGACTCCGGTAATGAAAATGGGTAGGCGTGGGTGCGTTGTGGAGGAGGGAGGGAGAAAGGAGGGGACAGAGTGGTGGGGTGGAAGGGTTCCGGAATGGGAATATGGAGAAGGGGGCAGGTTGGCGCTCAAACAGAGCGTTTACGTGCGGAGGGATGAGTTTAGAACCGGGGGCGAAGTGGGGAGGGGGACTGTAAGAGATGGGTGCTTATTTTTAGCCCGAGAAGTAGAGGAGGAGGCGGAGGAGGTCTCTTAGAGAGAGTGAGAGAGAGACGAAGGGTCGTTTACGGCGTAAAATTTTCACGCGTTCTAAACTCCCCCCCTCCAACCTCATCTTCCCCTACTCCACTCTTCCCCCGCCCAACCCTTAGCCCTTTCGCGTGCATTCTTCGCCCTTGGTAACCTCCCTGCCCACCTACCCCCTTTCTAAAACGTCCACACACACACGTCCCCTCCCCCCTTCCCCCCGACGCGTTTTACCCCACCGGGATTCTATATATTCATCCGCGGAAAGCCGTATGACTGCTCGCGGGGCAAAAGTCAACACGCGTTTATTTTAACCGTGGGTCGCTCTCGTCCGAGGCGGGGATGAAATATTCATGCCGCCCCTGCGGCGATGGGTACCCCTACCCCCTTCCCCCCCACTCCGCCCCTTCGCTCCATTCCCATAAGTCTCCGCGCGGCCAATCTTCGAGTCCCACTTTCGCAGGGACGCAACCTTTCGCTCACCTCTGGGTAGTGCGACGTACCCGAGTAACCTCTACTGGGGTGCACAGCTGGAATTATGATAAACAGGATCGTCGCAGGTATTACGATAATATCATCAGCTCTTGGGATAGCCAATTGGCTTCAAATTAGATGGCGAGAAATGCGTTTTACGGACACAAGTTTGACGGACCAAACAATCGAAGAATGAAAAATGTTAGTGGGCGAAAATATTACCCCCGTGGTAGCGGCCATCACTTGGTAGATGCGATTTATTTAAGAACCTACTATCGCATACAAAGGATAGGACCCCAATTAAAAAAAAAGAATGATGTTTATTAACTTCAATGGGTTCTACAATACATATTGGGCGAAATGGGTATGAATTTCGACAAAGTGCTAAAAACATAAATCGTTCTTCAAAAATCAGAAAAAAACATGCCTACATTTTACAAAGAGCATCATTGAAAGTGGACATTTTAGTACTTTTATTTCTAAAATCCTTCATTTGGAGAATAAATTTGGCCTCTGAGACGCTCTTTAGTCGTTGGAGACTATCAAGAACGTCAAATAAATTGTAAGATTATAAATGACCATTTTTCTAAATTTCCTGCTCAGCTTTTCACGGCCTCCCGCTATTTCAATCAACCCCATTAGCTATGTAGCTTGCATCTCTGTGAATCCTCATCCCCTCTTTTCTCCATGGTATTTACGCTGATATCCGGTACTTTTTGCTTCTGTAGTTACTCAAGAAGATAACTCAAGAAGTCGAAACCGGCAATAGAAAATAAACATATTGTGGAAAAAATAAATATTCGTTCATTGATGAAAAAAATGAATCAACACTTGTTAAGCTAATGTTTGAGGCACGAAAAGCCACGAAACGAGGGTGTACTTAGCCCAACGGGTTGTGAATTACATAAGAGTATGGATCAATTTGTTTCCTCTGTGCAACCTGTGATTCCCGAGAAAGTTCCGATAACCCAGCTTGGGTTAAGAGGAGTGAGTCTGGAGGCCCCTTCCGGATTCAATCCTACGATTCAGACGCCTAATCTCTCTACCCGTTGGACTACTACTTAGTCTTTTTCACTTGTGTTCTTTCAGCCTTCAATAAGCTTTCTTCCTTAGAGGACTCGTTTGGTGGAGACTAGATAACCTAAGTTGCATCTCAAGGACGAAGTTTTAACCAGAATTTACGATGTGTCCTCAAAAATCAATTATACGTATTTCATTTTCCGATATTTAATATCGAACATTTCGGAAACCACAATATACCGATTTTTCCATGGGTGTAAATGCTCCCTGCATCCATTTTTATGGCCAAAAAAGATTGAAGACCCCATTATCGGTTATATTTAGGTTAGACCGGTGTAGTAGGTGGAGAACTGGCCTCCGAGGGTCCGTTTCGAATCCAGATAGTGATATTTGTCATTGGTGTACCGGCCACTGCTTGAGTGCAATATGAAGAGCCCTACGAGTTCAGTAGCCCATCCGTCAGATAGGCCGTTTAGCTGTGATCTCCTTTGCGTCGTTCATTAAGAGCAGGCTAATGCCGACGCCAGGTTTCTCTCCATACTTACCCCTTTATCCTTCCAATTCCATCCAGTTCTTTTCCTACCTATATCATTATTTTATAAAAATATTTTTCATATATATATATTTTATTTTAAATTACATTACAGATGGTGGATCAGACGTTTACTGATTACATTATACCTGTAATATTTTTGATTTGTATAAGCCAAAATGTTTTGTACTTTTCTCTTTTTTTTACATTTTACAATGTGTTTAACTATACACTTTTATTCTGTACCTACTTGAACCAATAATGTTATAAGACATGTATCTTTTATGCCCTGGGCGGGGGATGGAGAGGACGGCAATGTCCTATCCCGCCCAGGTAAAATAAAACTCAAGAACTCAAGTAAGTAAGTAAGTACCAGTCTGAAGCGTCTTTAAGTGCGGGGCAGTCTTAAAATTACATATGTGATGAGACGCCGGTGGAAACAGCATAGCTTTTTTTTGACAGGATATGGGTTTTTTTCTGTTTTGAAATATTCGCTCTGGACCGGGATTTTAAATTTTGCCCTTGCGCCTCACGCTTATGGTTCCTAGAATGGCGCAAATTAATAGATGTATTTAATTCGAATGAATGGATTTAATCGAAGTTGAGTCCAACTTTGGCGATGTAATCGTTTTTCATCTAGCACTGCACTTACAAAACAAACGAGACAAGAGAGACTGAATTCCCAGTAGTGAGGTTCAATTTTCGTTTTTCATCCGCTAGTCACCCACGAGAACAGCAGAGACGCAGCGACAAACTCATTTACAGATATGAATCTTCGGACTATTCAACTATTTTTTTCACCGTAAGTAAAATCCGCGTTGTGAAGAAAAATAAGCATCAAGTGCACTTTGAAAAATAAAGTGAAAATGTCTCTAGGTAATTTTTAGTTAAAATAGGTTTTTAGTCACTTTCTGTTCGTCGTAAAGCCTAAGCAATCGTAGATTTTGATAAAATACTTTTACCCTACATTTTCTAGTGCCATCTTCATCACTCTATTTCCCTCTCTTGCTCAAAAGAATTTCCACCTCACTAAATTCCATGCAATATTTTTATCCTGTTCCCTCTCAGTTCTTATAATTTTGCTCCGATGTTATCTATCTCCAATCGTTTCCGGTGTAATAATAACGTCTGAGAGCGAGATTACATATATTATATTATATTCGAGATTTAATCAGGACGTAATGTATATAATATAATCAAGATGAAAGTAAATATATAATTGGCCCCATAACAGCAAAAACATTCCATGGTATTCCAATTGCATATATACTTTTAAGTCTTTCTCCACTTGAAGACTTCTCATGGGAGTTTCATTAGCTTGGGAAAGGAAAGGTAAGTAGCAAGCTCTGTTGGAAACACGGCGTTGGTCTCAGCCTTTCTTTGGACCGCAGCTTTCCATCCCATCCGACGGAGGGAGCAGTTGATCTTGAAATGCTCTCCTTTAATTTAAATATTGATCGAGATTTGAACTCGAATCTTTTGAAAGGGAATCCAGTATTTTCACCACAGCACCTACCCCTACGCAGCTACCTACTTGCCATTCCAATGCTCCGTTAAGCCGTAGTAAATTTTTGCACTCGGAGGGGTTGCCGATAATGAGGTCTATTTTACCATCATGAATCGGTTAGAACATTTTCTGGGAATGGAATATTACAGTGAAGTCCGGCATCGAAATTAATCGATTGTTAAAGAAAGGCACCACGTTTTAAATTCACATTAGACCGTCAGATCGATTTGGCATGGTGGTTTAAGCACTAGACTCCCGTTACGAGGACCCGGGTTAGAATCTCGGCTGAGGCCAATATTTTTATTTAGCATATCGAATCCGAGTGCCATGTGGTGGTCACTTCGAGTGCAATACACCGTCCGTTGTATGGAATGTTAAATTGGATATAATAATGGATATCCCTCTTGCTCAAAATGATTGCTGATTTTTGAAGCACGATTTATGTTTTTAGCACTTTGTCGAAATTTACACCCATTTCGCCCAATAAATATTGTAGAACACATTGAATTTAATAAACATCATTCTTTTTTTTTAATTGGGGTCCTATCCTTTGTATGCGATAGTGGGTTCTTAAATAAATCGCATCTACCAAGTGATGGCCGCTGCCACCGGGTAATATTTTATTCTACTCTTTAAAGAATGGGAACAAAAGATAATCGTCAATTGAATTTATTGCTTGAAGAATTTCATGAAAATTTAAGCATCAATCAAAATTGAAATAAAACTTTTTATTTGTTGTGGCAACGCCTAAATAGCGGCTTTAAGCTGCATAGAAGTTGGTGCAGAAGCATCGTAGTAGTAGCGATATAGATATATCGCGTATCTCGCGACTGTAATAGCAGTCAACTGCTACGTGTAAACGCTGTTATAGGGATTGAAGGGTTTTTCTTATGTCCACCTCTGATTGTTCGGATCCTCACCTTATATATCCGGAGCATATCGTTCTGCTGCAGCGCGCGCTGTTCTCCCCCCCCCCCCACTTAGTTCATCACCGGCCCTCCCTCCCCCATCTACTCCCACCTTACCCCCTCCCACATTCCACCGACACCTTCCCTCCCCTTCACTTCGCCCCGGCGTCGGACGACCCGCGGGAAGTTGTCGATAATGGCTGTCGCTTTCCGACGTACGCACCCCGGAGAACTATTAGCGCTTGTTTACACCTTCCTTTCCTCGGGACTCGGAATGAGAGAGGAGGGTATCACTTTTAACGTCGTCAGTTTTCTCGTCAACCTTCCTCCTCCCCCTTGTGGGGCATCTCCCTTCCGCGACCGAGATTTTTTTTGCAGCGGTTTTGTTCCCGAGGAACGGAAGCTATTTTGAATTTCCAAAAATAGTATGTTTCAGGTTGGTCATCGCTGAAGTGTGGTGGATTGTCAATTTTTAGTCTGACTACAGGTGGTTTGTTTATAATTTCCTCCCGGGGATGTTTGGCTGGAGAGATTTGTTATGTGTAGAGAGGGAGGGGTGACGAGAGTGCAAAATCATCAAACTTACGTAGTTTTTGGAATGGGTTTTCCCAAATAAATTATTTTTCACATTATTTCCACCTGCGGCTGCTAAAGCGAAATTTTTTCCACGCCTGGGGTAGCCACAAATGACCAGTTAACTAACTATTGGTTCCTAGTCGGAGCCCGTGTGGAATGTGGAAAGTTTTTTTCACGCACGTAAAAAGTTTATCTTCGAAAGAACACCACCTTCCATCACAAAAAAACTCAAATTAGCATTCAGGCAGACAGGTTCTGCACAAATCATTTTAAATTATTTCTTGTTACGCTCTAAACATGCAAGGAAATTAGCATGTAAAACAATTTTACTCATGCTCTTACAATTAGAGGTCTTTGCTGACGTCCAATAAGCCAAACATATACATTTACTATCCTAATAATCTTCACGGTCACTCCGAGTTCATTCATTTTTGCACCCTATTGTAAGAGGAAAGAATGACTCTTAAAATCTGCCCTTCTAATCTTTCTCTCTAACTTTATCTTTAAGATCTAACCTACCATACAACACAGGAGTTTTTGCTTCTGCAACATCTTCAGAAAATATTGATATCTTACATGTCTCTGATAGACATGTAAAGGACATGTGGGATCATTATTAAACCGTAGGTCTTTACCAAGGTCCTTAAAGTAGGGTTTCAGGACCTTTGGGTCTTTGCGACCTTCGGTTGAATAATGATTCCAAACGAGACTCCTCGAACTATTTTGACACAACGCTTAAATCTGTCATAACACATTTTCATAATTAAATCAATCGTTGACGGACACACTTTGTGGCAAAATTTCATCATGAAATTTGAAAAACTTTGTAGTTTTCCACGCTTCATAATGACGCGGAAACGTCGAAACCGATAGAGGTTAATAAAAACAAAAAGCGTGGAAAGTCTTTCAAATTGCACATTCCCAAACCTAGCTGCTTATTTTCGTCCCCATTATTGTTATAGCACCTGGAGACAATATGGGAGATAGGTAATTCGGGAAATAATCGGAGGCCAGGCATTTTGTATTCGATCGGATCCGGGATCATTTCCAGCAGATTCGGCCCGGAACTGTGCACCACGCATAATATTAAGAATAAACATTAAATTTAAAGCGCACTCGCTCACGTTAACGCTATTTTTTCATCGCATACAACGTGTTTAAATGGAGCAAGACACCCTTCAAATTTATTCCGATTTGAGGAATTAATGATTTCGGTTTTTCGTTCCGGTTTGTTCCAAAGTGCCAAATTTCGAGTATATTGGGTGGAACCCTTATCATTTCTTCGACCTAAAAAAAATTGAGATTCTTTTTCAGAGAACGTAACTGCAAATGAGATGAAATGAGCATCAATATAAAAATTAAATACTTGTAATTAATTGATGAAAGTAAAACACTTAGAATCGATTAATAAATATACTCGGGGTTTATATAATATGGGTACAGAGTATCAGTGTGGGTAAATCGATGAAAGTTGCCTGCCGCTAAGAAAGCCACCTCTTTCGCTTACGTCTTAAAGGAGAACTGAAAAGACATGCCGGCTTTCAGTAACGGTTCTGCGGTTCTGGCACAAGTTGTTTGGTTTACCCGATTAGGGTACAGCATCACTTAGACCAAAAGCTGAGTTTTTTGTGTGATCTGGGTTTTCAACTCAGCTTCCGTTCGATGATATGATATTTCAAATCATTATTTTCTCTCCTCGGAGCGGGGAGTCGCAAGAGCTTTGAACGTAAAGAAAACCTTCTGTAGAAGCTCACTTTATGGAAAGCGAAGGCGAGAACGGTTAACGAGACCTGTTCAAGTTCTTACCGGGGTAGCAAACGCCGAACTGGTCCTTGAACACTAAAAGTGCTTAGTTTCACGCACCTTAAGACTAGGTTCTTCGGTAACAATGAACTTGCAGAACAAACAGAACTTTAGGTCGAACATTCTAGTTTGTATTAGTTCGAAATGTTTGGCAAATTCCGAAAACCATTAAGGACTATTTAGAGAGTGCCTTCCAAAGTCGAAGGCAAATGAAGTAACTCAAATTAAATTCCATCCCAAAAAAGTAATTTGGAATATGAACATCCTGGGCGAACATTGGAATTGGCATGGTAATATTGTTAAGGTTTTATTGTAATATTATTGAGGTTAAGCTTTAGGTTCATCACTTTCTTCTTCATCGGTCCTCGACACCTCATCCTCGGTAACGGTGAAAGTAGCACACTTTTACTTTCAATGAATTTTTTAAATCTCGAAAGGAAAAGTGTGGACAATTTTAATCTCCTTAACATCCATAGGTGCCAGGAATAAATAATCCCGGCTTAGGAATAAGGTAAATTGGACCTCGGGTAACTAATTACATCTCGAGTACCTCAGGTTTTATTGCATTAAATCTCCTTAGAATGAGAAAGTTCCAGGGATGAATAATCCCAGCTGAGGGGAAAAGGTGAGCAAGAGCTTGCGTAGTTAATTAAGTGCGTGGCGCATATAAGGTTTTATCGAATGTGCAATTAAAATATGAATTAGTGGGGAATCTCCTTGTTTACACCGCTGAAACACATTTGCTTTCAGCTAAAAAAAAGCAGCATGTGTCCCGTCAATTTCCCTTTCATTTCATTGAAAACGAAACCATATAATCGGGTTATTTTATTTTTTCTTGAGATCAGTTTTTCCGCCATCCATTTATTTTCCATTATTTTATCTAGGACGTATTAAATTCGCATTTTTTATGAAGTTGTGGGGTTGCTCCAGTGGTACCGCCGGAGGCTGCTTCTCTACGGGTAAAAATGCGAAATCTCTCCTTCAGCGATCAGAATTTCACTTCCAAACTCTGAAATCGCTTAATTGGGCGTAGGTTACCACAAGGCAATATTCACGTGGAACGATCACACCGTGGGTTTAAAAATAACCAAGTGTATGATGAGATTTATCTAATCCAGACAAATACCATCGTAGGAACGTAAGTCCAATCGGTGTGAACGAAATGAAAAGTGCTTCATTACCCTCGGTTTCCGACTTCATAATTTGATCGCGTAAAATTCATTACTTATCACAACACAGAAAGAAAAAACACGAGCCAAATCGACAAAATAAACTTTACTTCGACCCGGGTTTCACTGTATTACAGCATCGTTAGGTAGCGTATATTTAATGCACCAATGTGAAAAAACAAACTGGGAAGGGGAGGAAAGGGGAGGAGCGTGGGAGTGGACGGTTATTGGTGGTCAACAGAAGTAACCAGTGTGGGGAAAAGATATGTGGGAGCCTGCCTGACGATGCTGTAATACAGTAAAATCCGAGTCGTAGTAATGTTTATTTATTTTTGTGGATTTGGCTCATGTTTTTTCTTTCTGTGTTATCATGTTTCATTTCAACTCCTTATCGTCTGAATCTTCAGAATTAGTCAATACTTATAGTTTCAATTACTATATAACCTCACGGTCCGCGATGGTCTTCGGTCCATGATCATGGTACAGGGCTTGTTAAAACAGGTTACCCATTGAAATACTCGCTAGCGTTCTATTTTAGAAGCATCTACTTTTGGATAAGTACTTAAATATCGATACTGGTGATAAATTTAGAAATTTGAAGACACTGAACAAAATTACGGATCCGAACCCTTACAACCACTTTACCCATTAGGATGGTAGTATTCTCAGTACCAGTACACGTACATTTAAAGCGATTAATAACAAAACACCTAGCCCTGAAATCGTGATAAAGGGAATGAACTTCTATTAGCCTCAACGCAAAAAATTACGTCTTCTAAGGCAAAACCAATCATTATGCAGCGTATCATTTAAACAAATTTTAAAAATAATTTAAATTAAATCCATGTATTCCAAGGTAGTTAACGTTAGTCACGTATTAACAAAATGGTTAGGGAAAAGAAAGAAAAATATTGTATCCTTGGACTTATACACATCTGCACTGCTGATTTCCTTGGGCTACTTTTGCGGCGTTGGGTTGATATGGTTGATATAGTGGGGTGGGGGGCATTTGTTTTGTAAACAACGTTCGAGATACGGTGATGGAAGCCATCTGTTTGTCTCATAGTCATTATCCTATACTCTTAGCTTTGTGCAATGTTAATTACTGTGCTGAACTAAAGTGGACGAAGGACTATAAGGATACGCTGGGAAATATTGTGCCAAGTAACCACTTCCTGACACTGAAGCAAAGTTCATTGACGACCCGGGTTCATTATACACCTTTGTTGCCACAGCTACCGATTTATTCAACTTTCTCAAGTCTGCTTCTTCGCCATGTAAGTATACGTAACTCTAAGCTTAAACAGCGTTAACAATCCAGAATTTGAATTTGGTAAATAACTCGACCAAGCAAAACTCTTCTTTCCCCTAGAAGCAAACAATTTTTTGGAGTATAGAAAACATATCACTTGTAATGAGATATTTCATTGCAGGTGACGAATCTTATGTGTGTATTAATTGATTGAAAAATTCTGGCCGTGGTTATGATGGTTTTCTTCTGTAGCCTTTTAATGACCTTTTCAAACTATTTCTAATAATAAGAGGAAGCAATGTAATAGTATAAAAAGGACCTTAAATTCTCAGTTTTCATGGAGGCTTTAAGCATGTGAACATGTTGACCGTAAAATGACCGAATTATGTATCTGTCATTAAAAAGTCATGCTATCCTTATTTAATCACTTATAGATTGTTTGTGTAATAATTTAGACTATGCTCATTTTAGAGGTGGGTATGCCTCAAATGACACCTATCATTAATCTTGAGGCAATATCAAATGCGTTTAATTCAGTGCACATCCTTTGCTTTGCCAAAGGGCAATCATTCTATACCAGTATGTAATGTTATTTTGCTTGAAAGCCAACCAATTAGATTCAGGTAATGGTTTCGCCACACGTGAACTTAGGTTATACACACTAGAATTGGTGACTTGCTGCCATTGAAACTCATATCTTATGGAATTGCTTTATTTCTAAAGCAGCTCCGTACAATGATATCCTTCACCTGTCTTAACATGTTGCTAATCCTTGATCTTACACTGGAGCTCAATATGTTGTTGTGTTCTGGAAATTTTTTGCCATGAAAATGAATTTTTTTATTTTGCTCCCCTCAGGTTTTTTTTGCATATATACATCTTTCATTTGTTTATGGGCCTTTCCTTTTGTGTTAACAATTATTTAAACTTCTTTATTTTCTACTTCTCTTGTCATTTACTGTATACTACATATTATTTATGTATTTCTTATTGACATGTATCCTTACCATTTGTCTACAATATTTCATCCCAAGAATTTATAGTCATCAGCTATGCTAGCTATTAGATGCATCTGCTAATTTTAAAACTTTATTTCAATCTACAAATTCGGAGCTTGTTTCAGTCAGATTACATTTGTTCGCATGGTACAGCATACTTATTCATTTCCAATAGGCATTTTGAAATTTCGTAAATGAATTTTACTAATTACTAGGTCCGTGTTAGTTGTGAATTTGAACAACAATTTGACAACCATACTTATGTGTTGTGGCCTTAAGGCAGTTATGAATATGAATTCTTTTTCATCTCATTCACAATCCATTGAGAATTTCATTAGCAGGTAGGTGGTGAATGTTTGAAAAACAGTAACAATAAAGTTACTGGTGAAAAATTTCATTAGTGTTACTGTGAATGCCTCTTGCTCCCGGCACCAAGAACTCTTTGTGCATATTCTAACAGTTTTTATCTCATTGTCAACATGACTCACTAAAAGTCCTCTGAAGTCCTTGTTCATGTTTGAAAAATATTTAGTTACATTTCCCGCTTAGGTGACTCAAATCTTTTGTATTTGTAATCTTTTGTCAACTTCTCATAAGATTGATGATATTTCATGAATGTTCTTAGTTATAGGGTAATTAAATCTATCTTTTGATGTTATACACTTCTAAATGTGTTAATGGTGGTGGTTTGGAGGTGATTGTTTGTTGAAGCTTGTAATTAGCTACTAACTTTATTTCTCATAATCCCTCTATTCTGGAATACTCAGCTCAAATTTACATCAAATTTTCATGGCACTGCCACTTCTTCTTAAAACCTGGGTCTATTATTTAAATAAAATTAAAGTTCCTTATGATTGGTTAAATTAGTAGAAATATTTATATTCATATTCACTGATTGCCATAAATCATGGTCTATGACCTTGAGGTAATCTTGATGTTTAGCATGTTTATTGTCACCAATGGTATGTAAATTACTGGGTAGTAGTGGGAGAAGGGTATGATCTTGGCCTTCAAAAAATTTCAGGCATAGGTTGTGCCCAAAAAATCATTCACCTTATGTTGGTCTAAGTGATGCATAAGGACTAAGATATGAACCCAATTTCCCTGAGCCAAATATTCTGCCTACTAATTCTGAGGTTTCAGTATGATTGAGTGGAAACGTAACATAATAGTAACAAAAAAATGAGCAACTTCCACGGAGAAAAACATTTATTGCGACCGGATATTGTTTTTACAGCATCTTCAGGCCTGAAAATGCAGTAAAAAGTGAAACCCGGTCGCAATAATCATTTTCTCTGTGGAAGTTGCTCATTTTTCAGTTACTATTGTGCATACTGGTATGCCAAGATATAAACTTTTATGTGATGTTTCTGCAAGCATCTTTCGTTTGCTGTGCATTATAACTAAAGAAATTTTTATATGATCATAATCACTCCATGATTTTGTTTTTGGGGACTGTTATTAGGGGAACATTTGATGTCACAAAAGGGTCTAGGTATAATAAAATTTGCTCACATATGAACTGAAAATGGCATTCTTCGGGGGCGAAAATACTACTGATATTTTTAAACATTGTGTGAACAAAGAGGTTTAGCAAGGATTGCTAAGGATTCTATCGTTTTTTATTGATCATTCGGCTTAGCAGCGAGGAGTCATGTAGTGCCCATCAAATGGTCTTAGAAATTAGTATGAGGTTGGATTGTAGATTGAAGCAGTCAATAGTTAAAAACAATTGGTTTCAATTAGGAGAAGCCCACCCCCCTCAAGCTTGATTACTCACCCCCCAAACCTGATGACGCAACCCCACCTCAAACTTTTAAAGCAACAAACATCCTTGAATCGGAAATGGCCTAAAAATCAACCTTACCTATCTCCATTATTAGATTTTTTCTAGGGCTAATAAACAATCTCATAGTTATATTATGAGATATTACATGTATTTATTAAACATTTGACTAAATTAAACAACTCACTTTACATGAAAAACACACATACATGTAGGTATAAAACTCTGTTCTGGTACGAACTGTAAAAGATAATGTCTGAATGTTAAAAAATATAATTCAATTTTCATAAACTATTGATGGAATAATTTCTTAACATAAGCAATGCAGCGAGTGCTTATACATTGGACAGGCCTACGTTTCTAATTATGACCTGTATTCAAAGTTATGTAGTGTTGAAAATAAGCAATGGAATCTAAATGCAAAGTGAAGGCTGTATTACTAATAATAAATCCTAGGATATATCACAGCATATTATTTCCATCACAAAGGAAACTACATTACTTTCATGTATTATTCCAGATACAGCTTTAACGAATTGACAACTTTTTTCTTAATGAAGTTGTTCTAGAAAATTTTTTAATGATATCTTCATTAGAAATGCTTGAAAGGATGTCTCTCTTTGCCAAATGAACAAAATGGTTTTACAGTAATTCATCACCCATAATGATCTAAGTCGGTTTTTTACTATTTTTATCCTGCTCATGGCTCTTTCAGCAGAGCAACTTGTTACTGCCAAAGATGTAATGTGGAATGTGGAATACACTACTTTTAGTTGTCTGAATCTTGAAAAGTTGACCAGAGATCTGTAAGGCTTTATAAACCCTTTAGTGACCCAAAAATGTTTCACTTTTTCTTCACATTTGTGATTGTCTTGTTCTTGTTGATCCTCTTCGCCAGAGGGATCGTGAGTAACAACATTTTTGTGTTTTTCATTTGTTCCACCCAGTATGTCAGTGACGTCTCTGTTTTCCTCAGCAAGACTTTGTAGATGTCACTGAAACTACATACTTCTTCTGCTACAGCATCAACATCGCACTTGTAATACATACACAGGTCTTTAATGTTGTTGGTTTCCACTTGGCTGTGCTCCATATCCAGGAGTCCTGCATTAGAAAACGTACTCATTTGCTGTACTATTTTAAGGCAATGGTCAGGATTTTGGTCTTCTAGTTGAAATTTCAGGGAATCCAAGATTTTAAAATACATCTCAATCTTTAGCCTCTGTTTGTGATCGGAGATCAGGTCATCAATCCCCACTTCATCCATTAAACATTTTATTCCCCCTGATTTGGCTTTGGCTGAGCTCGGGCACTTCATGCTTATGAACAAATTCCACACACTTTTCAAACATGTTTTCCCAGGCTGTTTCACTTCTTAGACTTTCTATCTTACTCTTAACACTCTCTATGCTCCCTTTTACAGCGCCGCAGTCTGTCACCACACCTTTAAGCGCCACTGTGACCGGATTCATTACATTGAATACACACAGCCATTGCAACACCAAATATGTTTAACTTTTTCTGCAGACAAGAAGCAGGGGCAACTGACTCTGTCAAATTTACTTTCATCTTGCAAGTCATCCAAAGAAGTTAAGATTTCTTCGAAACAGCTGATTGCCTCTTTAGTAGCATCTACTTTATTGGTCCACCTTGTTGTTTGAACTCTTTTGAGACGCTTCCTATTTTCGCTTTGTTTCTGAACTACTGAGTTGCTCTTCTAGAGAGCAGAATTATCTTGCAATAATTCAGATGGTTCACACGTCTTCTCTCTTTATGCGTACTTCTCTAGGCGGGTGCCTTTCTTAGTCCGTTTTTACATATATTTTTATTTATTAATTTATTTTATTACTTATATTTTTGTAACCCCCCTCAAATACACTTATGCGAGAGCCCCCCCAAAAATTCCAATGGCGCCTTCTGCGCCATGAAACCCCCCCGTGGGCACCCCTGGGATAGGAAGGAAACAAAACAAATCATTCTTGGAACGAGGGAAGGGTGAAGAGAAACCCAGCTTTTGCATTACCCCACTCCTAAAGAAGTGCTCAATGAGACCGTCCAACGTTTCCTCCGACGGGCGGGGTACTGACCTTGAGGTGGTCTGCACATTGCATGTTTGTGGGCGCCAGGAATTCCGCTGAAAAGAAGCTGCTGAGGCTAAGATTCCAACCGTAATCCTCGGCATTGGAATCATGCTTGCAAACATAATTTTAATGGTAACATAATTTTGATAATAATATATTGCTGGTTTTTTTCATGCGACGAGTGATCAGGTTGTTACAATGGGGGCGTTTACTCGGAACCGAAATCGCAATTTTGTACACGAAATTGTTAGATGGAAACGAAAAAAGAAATATAGGTAGTGAAAAAATTAATCTTCTAACCACAACCATTCAATCATAATTCAAAAATTAAAATAAGCAAAAGTTGACGCCCACCGAGAAAGCTGCTGTGATAACATTGACGTCATTTTCCTCCCGTCCTTGACTGCTTTTAGGGGAGGGGAAGGGAGTGGAGGGGGATTCTCGGAAGGTCTGCTCGCACAGATGCTGTCGTAACTCCTCCGATTGGCAGAGTCAGCTGTGTCCCCCCTTTGAGATAAGGCGAAGTAGCTTTGCGGGCTCAGTTGTGATTGGACGAAGTTGATATACGTCAGAGGTTGCACCACACCCACTTTTCCGAAAGGGTTAAAAACATCAGTTTTTCGCCGCTTATAACTCGAGAACTAATTGACGGATCAAAAAACGGAAAAATACGGGTCTTTTTATTTTACAAACTCTACCATATTCACCAATTAAAAAAATATGGTAAACGACCCCATTCCAGTGGCATGACCGAGTTTAATTAAAAGGAAAGTGGAATAGAATAGATACTTGGCAATTTTTACAGCGAACCCCATAGCTTTGAGGATCGTGTGCATTTTGCATTTTCTCATAGTACCTGAATTCGAAGGTAGGAGTGAAAGTTGGTTTAATAGTGGCTATTAACGCAAAAGAAAAGGTGACATATAATGTAATGACTATAAATCTTCACCAAAAATCCTTATTTTCCCCCTTAAATGTTTCTGATGGATCCCGCGTTCGTATTGAATACGAGTTAAACAACCCCAATATGTAGGTATAGATGTACTCTACAGTTTTATATATCGAGATAATACATTAGAAAATTATCGTGTAGGTAAGGATACATTGTAACGACTCCTGTATTTTGAAATCACTTTCATCACTAAGTCATCATTCGTAAGACTGGTTTTACGCAGCCCTCCAATCGATTCTCCAATCGGCTAACCTCTTCATATTTACCTTAGCATTTTCTTTTACGTCCTTTACTACCTGATACATGTATATTTCCCACGAACTTCCCTTTCCATTCTTCCCGTTCCGTTTTCCTTAGGCGTCTGCTATCAGCCTTGTCAAATCAGATGTCTCACGATATGGCTGAATAGGTTATCCCGCTTTCTCTTTAAAGCTTTCCTCAGACTTCTCTTCTTCCACCCTTCTCATGGACTACTTCGTTTGTGAATCGCTATGTATCATTATATTACTAATATATTGTATATTATTTTATTATTATATTGTTATTTACTTATTGTAATTTCGTATAATTTTTATTTTCAAGTTAATGTTTTACCGGCTATCATGTATATCATGTTTCATGTATCGACGAGGGGTAAGATGGAAGAAAGGATTTTTACAGTCTCAATCTAGCCCTAAAATAAACGTTTATCTCTCTATCTATTTTATCTTCACAATTCTTCTTTCAAGAGGAATCAGTTCAATCTTCAACATGAAGTTAAATTAGGCTAACCGCGAAGTGGTAATCGTTATAGGCTTACTACGAAGTGGTAATTATTATGATACTGACGAATCATATTGCTTATAGAAGTACTATTGGTTTCTTCAGTTTTAGGAGCTTAAGATCTTGAAAATCCAGCAACGTATCTAAGATTCTTCATTATATGACACTCATTGGTTACATTTTAATAAATGTTCGAATAGTTTTCGGAGGAAATGAAAAGGTTATGGTTTCCACTTTCGTCTCCAGGTTCTCTACTTCCCGGGTCTTACGAACTGAATGGAAATAAGTTTCGTAAGCGGACCATTTTTTTTCCGGAAGTGGGTTACCACGGAGTTTTCAGCGGCACGAAGGGAGGCGGAAAGTGGTCGGGGTGGTTTTGAGGGACGCCTTATCAGACGGGGGTAACGAAATAAGACGCAACCCAGCGTCCCTCTTCATTTTCAGTAGGTAGGAGTTTATGTAAATATTTATAAGCCTGTAAGCCGCCTAGATAATGTGCAACGGAGATGATCAATCTTCACCACTTATACTCGATGCTCTGTGTAAAGGGTTACGTCTCTAAGTAGTGGAACCTTATATGACTGTGTTATGCTGTTGATTCAGTAGGAAAAATGTCAAAAAATAAAAGATACATGTAAGTTATGCCAACCCATTTCTGAAGACCGTATTTTTTTTCTTGGCCAATCCGTTCCTTGCCACCATCCTACTTAATAGCCGCTGACATTTCTTGCGTACGTTATTTCCCAGTTAACTACGGTTAACCGCAGTTAACTGAGAATGTAACAGCGTGTATAGCTATATAATATGTGATTAATCAATGTTAACCGTAAAATAGAATATCAAGCAGGCTCGTAAAAAAAACTTGACCCCGAATTTCCCACCCCGATTGAATATTCTCCCGGTATTATTGTTTTGGTATACTAATGCCTCTGAAATTACATGAAAAAATTATGAATTCAACTGCATGTGTTACTCTTTATCACTCAAATTTTAACTCAATCATATAACCTGCTATGGTGGAAATAGTGGTAAATATAAAAGCCGTAAAATAATATCAAGGAGGCATGAAAAAAATTCTAGACCCCGAATTTCCTATCCCATATGATTATTCTCCCGTTATTATCAATTAATCGTATCTATTTATTATAACGTATATCAAAAAGTTTTTTTTAAATTCATTGCATTACTATCTATCTATCTAATTTAATTTTTATCATCTATCCTGATATAATAAACCGTCAGCGGTGTCGGAAGTGAGGGGCAGGAGAGACCATCAGTCCCTCCTGCCTCCCCCTTTGAATTTGTCCCGGGCCCTTGAGAAATGAGTAGTCTTCATTGATAAAAATTAAATTTCACTTGTTTCCGGCTTGCTTTTTCTCTTCTGATGCATATTCTCGCACCTTCATATGGCCTTTTTAGCAAATTTATTGTCTCTACTATCTCGTATCCACAAAAAAATGCGGGCCCTTTTCTTAATAGCCGGGCCCTTTTATTAGGAGCCGGACCCTTTTCATGATGCCCCCCCCCCCCAGCGAAAATAGTTCCGATGCCCCTGTAAACCGTAGTTAGTGGACATTTTTAAATATATTAAGGAAACCTACCCGTTCATGAAATTCTGCTGATGATTCAGCTCATGCTTTGAATCCAAAAACAGTCATCGTTAAACGAAAAGCAAAATATGAGTTAAACGCTGTCGCAGTCTCGTTCCTAGTTACGTCGGCATAAGCCGAGGCTCAAGCCACGCCCTCTCCCACTGCACCTCCGCTGCAAATGGACCCGCGGATCGTGACGCAATAACTCCCGCGATCCGAGATTTCGGATGGGAGCGTGGTGCACCTCGGTATTTAGCGGTCGATGATGCTGCCCAAGATGGCAACAGATGGGACGGGGAGAGCTGGGGGAGAAAAAAAACTCTCTCGTCTTCACATCTCTCGGGCACAATCAGATAGGACGCTATACGAGCGCCGAAGGGGCGAGTCAAAAAGGCCCGGTTGCTCTGACACCCTCTGCCGCCCTCCCGGCCGAGGTATAATTACGTGGGTATAGCCTTACATTCCTTCCAATTAATGCTCCCGAGGCGTGACCCAAATCTGAACGGGTCACGAGTCGGGGAGTAGTACCCTTCCCCAAGTCCGGGAGGAGGACCCTCACCCCACTCGCTCATCCTTTGGCTTATTATACCCCCTCCCGCTCCCTCACCCTCCAACCTCGTGCCCCCCACGGCGCTGTCCCCTTCGACTGCTCCTCCCCGCCCTTGTGACTGCCTCCTTCAGCCTATAACGCGGCTCACGTGTCCTCATAGGGGGCGGAGAGAAGGAAGGAAAGGCACAGGGAACCTGCTCAACAGGGCGTCCACTCGAAGTGCTCAGGAGTCTAGCCATTAGGGGGGGGGGAGGCCCTGTCGTCCTTCCTCACTTCAATCCGCCCTGCTCCCCTTCCACTAAACCCTCCCTCCCCCCCCCCAACCCTACCAACCTCTTGTTCCTTTCCACCCTTTAAGCCATGCATCTCTCCACCCGCTTCGTTTTTCCTCGTCCGCCCTTAAGGAGGTTCCGTCGCGTCTCCCTCAGTCAAAACAAATGAGAAATTCCAGCGTTTGGGGGATCGGGTTGGTGTGGTGGATTGAGTGGCCTTCCAACCCGATGACCGGGGTTCGAATGTGGCTTTAAGGGTAGGTGGGAAATCAATCAATCAATGAGATTAGATGTCCATAGACCTCTTACTAGCAACTAGCCATTTCCTCCAAACTACACAGAGTGGCGAAGCTTTGGCCCTAGGAGTGCAATATTCTCCAATGGTACCTTATATAGCCTGATGATATTGTAAAAAATCAATTTCAAATATCCGTGTATGTATGCGTCGATTTATATATGACATCTGTTCTTCACCACCATTGATTTTTACGCATAGTTATTTGACGCAGTGGGTAATTTAATCTCTAATGAACCCGATATGATCATCCCGTCGGAACTATTTTTTACGATGCCGTTGCCTTTTCAGTGATTTTTCCAAGACAGCTCTTGTGCTCTTTCTATTTCCTGCTAATATCGCGTCCAAAACGCCTTGTTGAAATGTGCCTGCTTCCGCTTTTCCGCTGCCTTACAAATCTATCTTTAATTCTATCTGCTTTCTGTTTAAAGTTTTTAGTAGCATGCAATTGTTTAGCTTCAGGACTTGAATCGATCTTCAGCATATTATATATATCGTGAGTGTGCGTTCTGCTATGGCCACGAAAGCTCGAATACTGACAAGTTGTCGTACGTAGCTGAACCCGAAAACCATTATTGACGAGACAGTACTCGCTGCGAAAACCTCAGATCCGAATTTGTTTTGCTACTGTTTAAATACTGGTACTATTTGTTTGTGAATTGACGTCAATTAACTCCATCCCTTTTAGTTTGTATGTTGTGACGATAGTATTCCATTTATGCCATCAGGTATAGGAGATAAGTGGCGACTTTTATGTCCATAATCCACAGCCATGCTTTTTATAATCTCCGTATCTTTGTTGTTAAGCATTGTGTTTTTCCTTCAGTTAGCCACCTGTATCGTCCAGACACCGGTATGAAAGTCTTGGGTTCATTTCTCGACCTTGGACCAAGACGTTGGCTTCACGTCTCTTCTTTTTAATGCGTCGTTTTCTCGCGAAAGGGATTTTTCGGAGCAAAATGGCGCGATGCGACCTCAGCTGACGGGAAAACCCCGTTTCAGCTATATCATCCTTAAGAACATTTTGTTGCATATTGATGGAAAAATCGATCAGATGCCAATATTCCAACTAAAGGTTAACTCCTGGCACGACCCCATCGTCCGGAGCTGACATTTTGGCAGATGGCATATTCGAAGTTTCGTTTCGGGCTGGAGGTTATTTTTGTGTCTCGCAAACCACATTTAATAATTGAGTTCTGTGAACGTGACTGTCTCCCGGTCGGTGGAGGTGTGTTGCAAGAAAGTTCCGCGCCGGATGTTGGTTGTGAAATGGTTTTTGTTTAGCGTGACGGACAAAAGGACAGTATTAATCCCTTGATGAAATCGACCAAGACAATTCTCCGTCCCGGAATATGTCGACCATGCCTTTTAATTAACAGAAGCCAGTGAAAAATTCGTGTCCTAGCTTTTATTAATCTGCGTTAACCTTCGAATGTAAACCTTCAAGTCATGGCAAAGATTTGTGGCATAGGGTATCACAATACAACGCATGCATCGACGTCGCGCACGCAATCTTATTGTTGACATGTGCATTGCTGATTTAACTGTTATTTTAACTTTATACACCTAGGAAAAAATATATAGTAAATAGAATTAAATATAATATAGAATATTATATTTAATTAAATTATAATTAAATAGACATTTATATACTCATATTAAATAGAATTACTTAGCCCGAATCACCATCGTGATTATTATGGCCTTAGGAAAAAAGGGACTATTATATGAAAGGGAATATTATATTATTACATGCCATGCATGCGAGGAAGAGCCAAATACGCATTTTTAAATCCATAAAAAGTAATATATTCTAAGTAATACAAAAAAGCCCCTACATTACTGATGCTTGTCATAATTTTTCCGCAAGGAGATTGACTCATGTATAATTATTAACCTTTATTACTCGTGTAACGACTGCATGTTACACCTCTCCGTCTTATTGTAACAGCAGGTTGTCCAGGGATGAACGGGACATAGAAAGCTACTATGAGATGGAGATTAAATCTAAGCGTGAATTAAATAGACCAACTGAGAATGTTTTTGTTGTATATTTGGATTTGGCTGGTATCAGTTTCTGTTTAATCCTCTTGAATCTGAACTGTTGCTCGCACTGTTGGAGATGCAATTTCAGCGGCGTATGTATTTTCGGGAAAGGAATTAAAAATATCCTCGCTAGGTACTATGCCAATGGTCGCGTGATATCGAATGGTGTCCTTCTTCCCGATCAATTTAAGCACTTCCCTCGCTCTTTGAAAACTTCAATAGCTGTATATTCAAGTTAAGAAGGGGTGCAGATTTGTCATTTTCGCGCCTATCTGAAGGACCACACGCGATAGATTCGTTCCCTGACCCGAAGGTGGGTGACGTAGAAACTGTGGTGATTCACCATTTTATAAATCTGACGATTAACCACGGCTTATCGGGATTTTAAGGGGAGCATGTTCCGCCTGTTTTTTTGCGAAAAACAGTGGGAAAGCGTGGTTCTCGCTGTAATACCTTTATTTGAGAGCGCTAAGTTTACGCGAAAGCCGTATTTTATGCACCCGGGAGCGTGGGCTGGGTCATTGATGAAGGATCTTGACCGTATTGCCTCGCCGTCCGAGATTAGCGAGAGATTTTTTTACGAGAACGCTCTCCGGGAAAATTTTGAAGCTGTTCATTTCCCACGCAAGTTTTCGCTGATTGTACGCACTTTTTGTGGAATTACGTCGCGTATTTAGAAATAGAAATAAGGGTAGAATGTTAGCAGCGTCCTGGCAATCCGAGGGCCGCCGGTTCGTATCCCATTTCGGGCGTAGATGTAGTCTTTGCATGGATTTAAACTTCCGTTAGACTGTGCGATTTATTCTAAACATTTGGTGCACCTAACAGCCGAATGATTATGCTACTGCCACCTGTATATAATTACGGGTGAATAACAGTTGAGGGTATTCCAGCATAGAATTAATTATTATAGTAACATAACGTTTTATTTCTGAAACGCAGACCTCTACATATGCTTTACACACATTAATGATTTCTTCGCATCTATAGAGTAATTATTTACAGCTAGATCTACTAAAATGTTTAATATAAAATATGGTGTAGCAGTAAATTTATTCTGCTACAATAACAAAAAATTATAGGCGTGTTTGGAGGTTCTAGTTTGTAACGATATTTATTTTTTTCTATAAGCTATTGTATGAAGTGTGTTTTTTGAGGCTAACAACATTCAGCCATTATTTTGTTTCAATAACGCTGTTTACAGTTCATTGTTACGGGAGGTGCTTCGGAAGAGAATCAAACATTTTTAGAACCATCTAATGCACCGTCCTCATCCTGTATTTATTAAAACGTTTTGGAATTTCATATTTTTTGTTTCTCATTTGTATCATAATTATTATACGTAAATATTTGTAATCCTTTGAAAAGTATTGGTCTATATTAGGTGTATAATACAGGAAATTATTTAGTTTTGACAGGTATTTCTTTTGATATACACAAAACATGCTGTGTACACCGAGAGAGAAATTAATATTTACTTGAAATATCACAATGAAAGAATTGGGTTGTTAAATAATTAATGGACAATTAGGGAAGGAATGTATCCATAAATATGCTCATGCAAAAATGATATTATTTGGGAAAAATATAACTTTGTAGTCAATACTTTTGTTGTTTTCGAAACAACTAATTCAGCCAATAAAGATGAGGATTATGAAAATTTTAATATCAGTTTCGTTATTTTATTTCACTGGCGCTTCAGCAAGTGGACGTATTTAGCGAAATGAATAGGAAATTGGTGCTCTTGTATTTCGTAAAAATGAAGGATATCTCATCCTCAGAGAAAAAAAGCGAGAATCGGTACAAAAATGAGATATAAGGAGAATGCGTGGAACCCTGGGAGGTAAAGGTGGATTCCGAAGCCACAGAATGGATCGATGTCGTTAAGTGCAGCGTTTTTCCCTGGAAATCCTTGAGGTCGAAATTTTTATTCCACCATTGCTCTCGTCTCACATCAAACGGATTTGTTCGCACTGAAGCCCGGATAAGCTGCGTCTTTTCAGTTCAAGCGTTCGAGCCATACACGTGAAATATTTCCAATGCGTCGACTGTTCTTTGTGTTCCATTGTTTAGCGCCACTGCTTTGTGCGGCCGTATCTTCTTTCTATTAATTGGCTGGCCTTTTTTCTCATTTAGATCGTCTACCGAAAAAGGCACGTCGACGATAGAGGAGAGAGTGACAGGTGAGCGAGGTATAGGGAATAATAGATTAAATATTTTATATGATATAAGCCGGCCAACGCATCTGTAGATTTTAGAAGGCCTTTATGTTGGAAGTGCATATTGGATTGAAAAGGAGGTACGAGACGAACGATCAACGCATTCTGGGAATATCAGCAGGGAAAACCCGCAAGGCTTCCATTGTCGGTAGAAAGCTTCTGAGAAATTTATTCCATTTTATGTCTGCGCATGGTAAAATGTCACGGTTTATTTTTTCTGGCCTTTTTCAGTGACCTTTGCCGAATCTGGTTTAAGGCTCAAAGACCTGTAGCTAACAATGAGGAGAAATACCGGATATGAATTCACGCGAGTTATCTGAATGGGGCCTCATAAAAGCGATGCTTTTTGAAGTAAAATAGACTCGGCGGGAGTTGCTCATTCCAAAACGTTTGGAACAATAAGTTCTGTTTAAAAAGCGTGCGAATATTTCCACCGTCCAGTTTTTCTTACCGTTGGTCCTGTAGAATTTTCAGATGAAAAAAAGTCAGTCCCATCTATTTCGTATATATTGATGTGATTCACTTTTAGTGGATTGCTAGAACGAAATTCGAAACTCGGAAGAACCGTGACCTAAACGTATTTAGCGGTAGACTGGTTCTTACTTGGTTGCCTAGTGGAGAGCTGGGAAAGTTCAGTACTTCGGCTGTCGGATAGGACGTTAAACCACTGACCCCTTGATTCCTTTCGTTGAAGATGTCTAAAGTTGACGCCGGGTTTCCCTCCACCCATCTCCCGTTCCTTTAAAATTGCATCCACCCAATTGCGAACACATTCTAAACGGCTCTATTGAGTCACACAACTGAAAATTCTTTTATTTCTAATACCCTGTATTATCTAGAAGGGTGTATGTTTAATCCTTATCTCCATAACAACATAGTAGCTTCCACAAGGATATGGAGGTACGGGATAATCGCTCAAAATATGTTTTTTAAGAGTGAGAATCTGGTAATGATATTTTGCCAATGCAATCTTTATGAATATACTTAGAACATCATAGCATACATGTAGCAGGTATATAGTAAATGAGGAACATGAGAAGCGATTTTTCCAGTGGTCATTGTGAGGGCTTGAGCTGACCGAGATGGACTGACCTCTGTGACGGTTCACGCATCTGGCGAGTTGTTATTCGGGGAAGGTGACGAACACCTTAGGAAATTTGTGCCACGGGGTATTTGGGCAGATGGAGGAATGCTTTTGTTTCAGAGAGTGGAATAAGGGTGGTGAGAAACGTGGCATCTGCATTAGCTTGCTCTTAACGAAAGATGCTAAAAGGGTAAAAAATTTAACGTCCCATCTGACGTGCCACGGGGGTATTTGTGCAGAGGGAGAAATTCTTGTTTCAGGGAGTGGAATTAGGGTGATGAGAAACCTCTGAGAGTCTGCATCAGCTTGCTCCAAACGAAAGGTGCTAAAGGGGTGAACAATTTGATGTTTCATCTGACGGATGGAGTATTGCACGCAAAGTAGAGACCCATAATGAAGTGTGTTTTAGATGAAGGCTTGCCTAATGGGTGAGGGTGGAGCTTAAAAATTATTAGGTAACGCGGCGTGAGAAACGTACATGTCAGTTTAGGGGATGTAGTTCCTTTCCCTATGCCGCTTGAGGTTTTCCAGGAAGAGCTGGTATCCAGAAAATGCATGCTTCTTGATGGCTCTGAGGCTTGGGTAATAACAGCAGCAGAATAGTCAAAGCTGGAACCATTTGAAATGGTTGGAAGCTAGCGCGAGAAAGCGTCATCGTGTTGTAAAGGATGCCAAAGAGAATTATGTCAATATGAAGAGGTTAGCCGATGGGAGAATTCAGTGGAGAGGTTCGTCGAACCAATCATACAATTACTGACTGATCATGATGATCCTGAAAATAAGCCGATTCAAGTTTGGAAGGGCTTTTCTAAATTAATGGATGTCCGCGATTCAAGGCCAGGATCTACGGCCATCAACCCTGCGCTCTACCCACTGGGCTACCATGCTCCATATCTCCGCACCACTCGCGTAGGTGCCGGCGTACTGCTGAAAAATTTGCCACTGTCGGGATTCAAACTCGGGGAGTTCGGTGCGAGAGGGCACCTCACTAACTTGATCTTCACATGCCAGGTGATCTGGATGATGATTTATCCATAAATGGATTTTTAATCCACCCATTCGAAGGTCTTTATCTCCAATCTTATTATCTAATCTACCCCTTTTGACGGAAATCGCTAAAATCTTTCTGCGTTGTCGGAAAATCGGTCGGATTTTTGAATTTTCTGGGTTGGTATAATGTGCATTGGATAGTCCGGACTGTGATTTCCATCCAGCTTCTCCCAAGGACCTGGTAAAGTAGATAAGATCGTGATTACGTTCTTTTCACGAGTCCCGCTCATGTTCTGCGAACTCTTTTCATGTTGGTATGGAAAATTTCACTATGTGGAACCAGTATCCGTATTCAAAGTGAAGCCTAGTGACGTAGAATCGGTTCTTTCACTTCATTATCATTTTCAACCCAAGGCTCCTTTAATTATCCTCTGCCTGCGGTTTGTGATGTCACTCATCTTTTGGTCGGGTCTTCCTTGCGTGAAAAGTTGAACGAGTCAAGGGTAAACTATAGAATCCACGCTTCCGATCCCTCTTTGCTCTGCGCAGCACGTGGATCATTCAATACATCCTGTTCTTTGTGTTGTTCCGTTCTCCAGTTCGTTCTTTGTGGCCTAACACACGATATTTCGGGATATGGGTATTCTCCTGCGCTCAGGGTGCGAGATTGAAGCCACGGGTAATTGAAACGGAGGCCTGTCAGTGGTGACTCAAATAAAATCTATCTATGAGCTACTTGTATGGTTTTCTGCTGGATTTGCCCGTAGCATCAATGAGACTTTCCACGTGCCTCAATATTCTTTGGCTTTTGACAACTGAACTCCTTTTTATCTGGATTGATTTAATTACGAGCACAGGATGAAAGAGGCGAGGCTGCTGAAAGGATTGATTTCATACGCATTTCCTTGAATCACAAAAGATGAGAATGTATGTCGTTTTCAACGAGCACACACGTGTATTTTGGTAGTGCGGTTTTCAATTGAACTGTAGAAGGCTGGTAATTAAGTGACCATTTAAAGGAATATCCCATTCTATTCATACTCTGATTTCAAAGCTTAAACTCCGCATTCAAAGAAAGTTATTGTTTGGCCTTTGAGTCTGATAGGGGGCGTCACTTCGCGTGGTGGGTATTTAGAGCGAGCATGAGAATAGAACGATGGCGTTGAGGTAGCGGAAGGGGGGATGGATATTGGTAAAGACAAACAATGAAGTGTTGGACATGGTGGAGAAAAGGAGGGGTCTGGAGAAATTTTGTAGGGGGTAGTGTAAGTTAATTGAACAGACGATAAGGGTCGATGGTGTTTCGAAGGCTGTACTGGATATAGGAGATTATTAGGTAATCGGTTTAGACACGTTATTTAAGGGTACAATGATGAGAGATTAAGAATGATTTGAAGCTAAAGAGAGACATCGAGTGAATAAAAGATGTATTTGGATTTTAGAGAGCGTATAGAAATGCTTGGTACTCATCATGACCTACCTCAACCAGTAAAACACCGACGATAAAAAATAAACCACCCGTAAAAGATTTTAAAAACGTAGCTCTTTATCTGCTGGGTTTTCTAACCTGCTGATTATTAGCCTGAGATTTACCTTCTCCCCACACACTTCCGGTAGGTTCTCTTTGGGCGTGTATTTATACAATCGGCGCGAAGGACATAACGGGAGGGAATTTGAGGGAATTCGCTTGAAAATTATTTCATCAGAATACCCCTATTAAAATGCGCGTCAAAAAAAACTGGTCATCTTTTAATCGTTCCTTCCCCTCTATTATATCCTTACACGCTTTTTCTCTAATGCTTCAACATAATCAACGAATTAAATCAAACATTCACGGCAGATTGTTGCATGCAATAACTATTGTGGCAGTCGAGTTTTATAATTGTTTCGTTGATTTAATTTATCGTATTGTAGGGATTTTATAAAATTTGGTTCTTTGAAATCGGATTCCAAGTCAAGTCCAAATGCTCTCATACAAATTTTAACTACCCAGATTTTCAGTTTTAGTAGTTTTGTTTTAGATAGATTTAAAAAAATGCTTGTTTAAATTTAAAATTCAAGCAAAGTCCAAATCCCTTCACACAAATGTTAACTGCTCAAAACTAAAACGTGAACGGATGTTTGATGGGTGAAAAGAGCTATTATCCACAAGAAACCTAACATATTACAGTTTATGTGCGCCATTGAATGTCAACAGCACTAGTCGAGTACCTAATTTCCGTAAAGGTACATGCGGCTTCCCTTTGCCGTCGTTTGAGATTTCTGCAGGTCTGTCTCACTTGAGAGTCATAACATACACTTCGCTTGTGTGAGCATAATTTCCTCACTTATTGAGGATTCTGTCCTATATTTACTCGGAAGTAGGTGTGTAAAATGCGATGTGATAAATCCCTCTCGATCATTCTTCATTTGCTTTTGCGGAATCATTCCGAGCTGTGGAGCTGTATAATCGCCATATTTCGATTGGAATTTGCTAGTAAAAGATTTTGTGCTATTTAGTGATGAAAAATCTTGTTTTAACCATGCCAGTATGACATTACCCTCACCCCAATATGCGGATTCGAATTTATTTCGTGCTCATCGGAGACTGGAATAGGGTAGGCTTGATCATTTTTGATATTTTATTTGTTTTTCAAAAATGAAGAAGAGTGGGAGAAAAGAGAAGTTTTCTGAATACCCTAAAAAAAAGGCAGGCAACTTAATGGTCTACGTCTTGAGATATGATGGTCTGATGAAGGCATTCGTTGAAGAACAAGTGGATGGACAGAACGGTAAAAGAAGGTCTCGTATGAGATATATACTATACATGATAAAGGTTGTGAAAGAGAAGAAATGCCTAAATATGAACAGATCAGCTGTTATAAGAATTCAGTGGCTAGCTGAGTCCAACCAATCTTTGATTGCTGACTTATGATGATTCAAAAATGAAGTTTTTACATGCGTTGGATGAGGGAGGAGAGAATGGTTATTTTTTGTCCAAGAGATGAGGAGCGTTTGCCAATTAGAATAAAGATATCGTATAGGGTACAAATCATTCAGAAATAGTGGAAGAGGAGAATTAAAGGGTGCAGAACTCTTAAAACCTACCCTACGCGGTAGATAACCACATAATTACCTAGTGCCCGTTTGAAGATATTAACTCCATGCCAAGCATTCTCAAAGTAGCTTGAATTAGAATCCCTAACTACGGACTTCCTTTACTGTGCGGAATCAGATACATTCCTTGTTAGCATACCATCACAACTTTAACAAACTATTCCACCAAATGACTCATGACGAAGTATCTGCCCTTTTGGGCCGTCGATCGCTGGACGATTCTAACCTTAATTATTCGTTATTTTATTCGATTGTCGTAAGTATCCTGAGATTATGTTTGGATCACAATGCCTCCGTCGATACCCTCCTCAGTAAAGGTAAACCGCACTCATGTCTGGATTCTTCATGTGCCCCCCAGAGTTTCCGCGACGATCACGTCAAAAGTCAGTGTTGCCAACAATTTTAGGTCGCATCTCCCCGCTTAGTGTCCTGAGACGTGATAATGAGGAGAAGGGGTTCGAATCCCTGCAGCTGCCGAGATTTTCATGGGTAAACCGGCTTCTACTTGAGTCATGTGTGCTTAGCACTTCCAGTTCAGTATTCCGTCCCTCGGATGTGACGTTAAACTGTGGGTCCCTTGCCGCATTTCGTTGTGAGTAGGCTAATACTGACGTCGGTTTGCTCCTAATTCTTCCCCTACCCAATTGCCCTGGCTTCTTAGCCATCGTTATGCCCCGGTTCCATTACTAGCGTATGTACGCACGTACCAACCAGCGATGCGTTCCCACGACACTCGTGAAACTCAGTGCTGCCCCTCCCTTGGCATCTGACTTAAAAAGTTGCTGGTATAAGTTGTTTACGAATACATTCAGAACTCCAGCACATTCTTCATGTTTTTGCCGTTTTAAAAGTATGAGACACTCATTCTCACTTATTCATCAATGTACAACCGACAAATATCCATTTTGTCCAACTTTATAGAATATCGTGATTCATTTTTCTTAGTTTCCGCCCCGCCGCCAGCGCCTAACCAGTGAAAAATGACATGGCTCGGAACTACGAATTACGATGGTCCTTACGTGCGTTCCCACGGTGTTTTTTGGTCACACGCGTATGTACGCGCGTACATACGCTAGTAGTGGAAACGGGGTATTAGCCTCTTCAAACAGAAGACAAGCATTGCTCATTCGATTCTCTGTACAATTCTTGTAACTGTCCTGAGAGTTGGGTTTGTACCAAAATTCCTTCGTCGTCATCCACCACACTGATGGTGAACCGTGTATCGTGCACGAAGTTCCCCCTTCCCTAATTTTCCACGCTCGAGGGATCAGTGTTGCCAACCGTTAAGAGCTCTCCTTCCTTAGCACTCGTGCCGGGACGATGGAGTGACCTACTTTATTTGTCCCCGTCTTGTTTACCCCGCGAAATTCGGGCGCGTTCCGCGTGATGCCACACTGTCGCGCCCTGCTGGACCTCGCCTTCCTCTCCCCCGCCCCCCAAGCCACTGGTCCCCTCCCGGCCGTGATGTAATGCGTGAGGAAGGCCTCGTGAGATAGCGCGGCGACCAGTAGAAAGTGAGTTGGGATGGTAAAGAAGGAAGTGGAGGGGGTGAGGAGGTGGGGAGTCAGCTTGGTGGTTTAGGAAGAGAGGGAGTGGAGGAAGTTTTCGGAGGAGGAGGAGGAGTAGGTGAGAAGGAGGGCTAAGGAGATGGGAGGACGGGCGTAGGGAAGAGAGAAAGAGAGGAAAGGAGTTCTAATTTTAGTGTGTGTCTTGCGTCAGTTAATTCCTCTTTTGTATATCCCGGAGCAGCGCGGAAGGGCCTTAAGGTACCTTGGGACTCCCTGGAGCTTTCCTTAAACCGCGAGTTGCCTCTTCCTCGCGAGCGGTCTCTCCCAAGTCTATGGCGTTCTCTCCCACCTCTTCAAAATCCCCCGCGACCTTTGTATTCGGGTATATTTGGTTTACGCGGGAGCCCGAAATGATGCGAATCACGATATTTAACAATAAAATCCATCGTCGACGAGCTCACTTTGTGGAACACTTTCATTGTAAATGAAACTTTAGATACTTGGTAGTTTTCCACACTTTTTTATTATTATTTTTATCTATTGTGTTTCAATTAGTAACTTCCACCTCCGAGTCTCCGGCTAGCATCAGGTTTCGTTGCCGTATTATTATTATTATCTTAAAAAAATGTGGAAAACTACGAAGTACCTAAATTTTCATTTCCAACGATATTTTACGTTTATTCCGGAAATATTTCCTTGTCAAGTTATGTTTCGAATATGGAAATCCAAAGGAAGTATTGTAATCGGTTTGAGCTAAACGTCGTCAAAATATTTCCCATAAAAACCTCATCGTTTTCGTTGCATTCATAGTTTCCTCTCACTTAATCAAATCTTTCGGTAATCCCGCGGTTGTTAGGTGGTAATGTGTATGAGGTTGTAGGATTCCTTAAAGTTCCACTTCAAGTAGGTATAATGGCTTTCGAGCTTGCCTCCGAGTCAGTGTGTCCGTTGGTGACGTTAGTTTCTCAAGCCATTAATATCTCCAGTCCCCAAGCCGTTATAATTGACGTGATGATATTACTGCCATGGTTTCCACGGTCATTTGAAGATAACTCCAGCCAGAGCCGGTCTAAGGGCAAATTCTTCCCGTGTGTAAAGTTAAATTAGCTGATCCAGTGTAATGTAAATATAACGATATAACTTGAGAATGAAAAAATATATAAAACTTTTATATCTAGAGTAATGTAATATATGGACAAAATGATCTTTTTTATGTAATTTATTTATTATTTAAATAAAAATGGGATATTTATTTTGAAAGTATGGCATATAAAATCTTAGCATCTAATTTTTTGATAAACAATCTTTTAAGAGCAGACGATACTTCGCGCTTTGACGAGACTCGTGGATAATTTGTAATAAAATCATTGCATGCAATGATTAGTGATAATTACTTGTGGAATTACCGAAATGAGATGCTGGAATGTGACTTTTACTTCGCAGATTAGGGATTGTGTAACTCCAGAGCTAAAATATATTCTCAACCGTAAATATACAATAATTATTGGAGCATAGAATAACCCGCCCTTGTGAAAGTTACTCATTGCTCTCGACTTAGTCTCCTCCCTTACTCCAGCGTTCCTTTTGGAATAATCGATTCCAAAGTCGGTTCTTCAGATTCCGACTGTATTGCTGTTGTTGCCTTTTTGTCGACCGATGTCGACCAAAATGAATCAATGCACTGGGAAACCAGTAGCCCTGGAGTTTTACGCCATAATATCTTGATTATTTGTTTGCTAATTATACGTTTTCATTTTTAGTCAAATACCTTGTATTAATGACATAACTGCTCAGCAAATATTTTGCGTTCTTCTAAGTTAGCGTACCCATAGTATATTAACAAGCCATAGGCCAGCTCTATATCTGTGGGTCAGCTACCCCAAAACTTAAATAAGTTGAGTTACGATGCTTGGGTACCAATCACCAACTGTTATTTAATTACCTTGTCTCGTTTTGTTATTATCTACTTTCGAATTCATTGTCTATTTTTTATCTAGTCTCTCTTCACTTGGCAGTTATTGATCATGGAAATATTGCTCGAATTAATGCCAAAAGTCATGGAAATTCAAAAGTTTAATTCTTTTGCCACTGACACAATCCTATAGGATTGAACCTTAATCCTGTAAAATGACAAATAACTGACCGTCGATAAATGCCCGTCAAATTCAACTTATGTAATTATTGTTTTTGGTTTCTCGGTAAGACGAGTTTAGAAACAGAAACTGATTTCAGTCCACGGCTGTAATTTAAGTGCACGCAATGAGACTACACTACGTGATTGATCATACTTCAAGCACAATTATTATTGAGGAGAGCTCAATCTTCTACTGCCAAATACAAATGCTTGCCCTGCGACAAAATGTGAAATCTCTAAGCTGTGATAAGAGCGATAGGGTGGACATTCCTTGTGTAGAACAATATTTCCCGCCCGTGATGATACTGTATCAGTGCTTTTATGCGACTGACAATTTGGCCCTGGCGTTTCGTACTTCTGATAATCTTCAAGGATCCGCATTCTAATACCCAATACAGGTATAGAATGAAAACGTAAGGTTCATTTTCAACAAGCCATACCATATCGATTTATGAACCCATTTCGCTGTTCAGGAGTTGATTTGGTGCAACAAAGACGTAATTATTTGACAACCGGTGCAAATGTGGGTTTCGGTGTTGGTTTTTTCAGCACTTACTTTATCCTTTGGCAAAGAATGGTTATTTAAGTGTCATATAGGGAGAAGCTTAGTCTGAAACGTGTGAATGCAGATTACGCGGCCACCATAAAAATATTTGTGTAGGTAAGCTCACTTGGCTTCCTATCCCTAGGACCTAGGTTCGGATACTGGACCTACTTGATTGTTGTGTGGAGAGTGCTAGTTATACCCTACTTGATCGGCTTGTGGAGAGTGCTAGTTATACCCAACTTGATCGGCTTGTGGAGAGCACTTCGAGTCAAGTGTTCCGTCCGACAGATGGGACGTTAATCCGTGAACCCCTTGGCTCCCTTCGTTAAGAACAGGCTAATTCCGACGCCTGATATCTCTCCACCCTTTCTCCATTCTCTGTAAAATACCTACCTCGAACCAAATACTCATTCATCCCAAATGGCGTAGATGACCTTATCTGTCGGTTGCCTCCGCCGAATAATTACCGACTACTGCTGCGAAGTATCTAGCACGAGTCTATTGTTAGCATAAATCCAAATTGTCGTCCCGTTTCGAATATCTACCTCTTAATGGAATACTAGTCGTTTGAGCTGGTTTTAGATTTTTGCTGATTTCGAAGTATTTCTCCAGTTCCTTGATGCGATTGCAGAAATTCCACAGAGAAAAAAATCATTCGCCTTGACCGGGATTCGAACCCGGATCCCCTGATTTCCGGCCAGGTGCTTTACCAGTTGCTACCAGCTCGCAAAACGCCAACTGCTCATATCATACGATGGTGAACTCAGTTGTAAGGCAAAGAATATTCCAAATGGTCGTAATAGTACTGCCCCACATGAAGGAGAAAAGGCAAGAAACAAATGAAAAAACGAAATTAAACCTGAAAAAAAAAGAAATTTAATTTATTCATTTGTTTTTGCGTTTCCTCCTTCGTGTGGTGCAGAACTATTTTGGCCATTGGAGTATTCTTTGCCTTACATATTAGAGGCTTTATAGCTTAACCATCTACGTTTTAGGGACTCATTTGTCGAAACGTAACCTTATTTTTAATGCGTCCGTGTATAAAAACCGAGAGATCGTCGGTCGTGGCCGTGGGTACAGAATTTTAAGGAAGCCTGGGTTGCTCATGGATTTATACTTGCATCAAAAGAGTTCAGGCATCAGATTTAACAATTGCCTAAAAAATAGGTGAAATTTGGAGTGGAGCCGCGAGGTGCAGAATCTGCTTCCGTGCGGCAGATGCTTTCAACTCGTATTTCCTCACAGGTAATAAATTCTATTCTCAATACGTTCCATTGTATTCCTTGTTCATTGTGTTCCAGGCTCAACTAGGTTGAATTTCATAAACGAAATACTAACTTTGTTTCCTTCCACAGATTTATTTTCTCGGTACGACATGTTTCGACACATCGGTGTCATCATCAGGTACATTGTTTTGAATTTTGTACCTGATGATGACACCGAACCGACGACACTCGGTACGACATGTGTCGAAACATGTCCTACCGAGAAAATAAATCTGTGGAAGGAAACAAAGTTAGTATTACATTTACTCTATTCTCAATCGCAATGAACTCAATAACTCTCAATGAATAAACACTATTGAATAAATCCTTATGGCCGTTTAATTATGTTCTTGTAAACGTTGCAAGTATATCTACAAATTCATGTAGTAACGAAAATAAATACCACACTAACAGTCAATCGTAAATTAAATACCGCTAAGCCAATGGCAATCGTCGCATTGGGTCTAATATGTTGGTAAGGCGAGACTTTTTCGGTGGAACTGAAGATCTACGATATATCTCCCCTTAGAATTTTCTTTAATCGGTTCAGCATTGTTACTGGCTACGTAGCTCTAAACGCCTCCAAGAATTACTTCTCAATACCTTCGAAAGTAGTCTTTTTACTCCAACTTCCGTTTTATTTTCATCCTTTCCTCTGTATATCCCTTTTCTCAACGTTCCTTTGTTCACATCTATCCAATACACAGACTTCATGTCTTTTCAGAACTTCACCCCGATATATTTTTCGTCTTTTCGCCTTTCTCATCCACAGGCCACTGAAGCAAACGCTTCTCTTGTGCGGAGACGAAGGGGTGAGTTAGTTTCGGCGTAGGAAGCGTGGAGAAAAAAACCGCCAACCTTCTTACCATTGCTGTAACAACGTGGGCGTCAAGGCGTAGACACCTCGGCGTCATTTCCCAACTCTCCCAACTCCCGAACTTTGGACTGATATCGTAACGATATGAAGAATTGTGAAACTTCACGTTTTCCTTCTAATTGTATTGGGTGCCTGGAAGTTTTAATGGGAATTTTCCTTCCACCTCCGGCAAAGGTTAATCCTATTTATACGCTCGAAATCATTGGCTATTTATGCTTTCTGCGCTTAGAAACCACAATGATGTTACGCATCAAGCTTAACTTGCGCTCTGAGCACGTTATTCACCCGGAAGATTACTTCATTTTTTAACAAATTGATTCCGCTCTCAGTGAGACGTGATTCGTTCCATAAATTCACTTAAAACACGTGTCCATTGGAGGTCAAGGTAAAGCCATTATCGACGCTACATAGTCGTTTATGGCAGTGGATTCGTGCTGAGAGGTCTTGATACAATTTGGAATGGCTGCGAAGGTCGTATCGAGCGGGAATGTAGAATTTCGCCTTAGTATTGATGGATCTTAGACTCCCATGGGTCTTATCGTCACCAGTCATCTACCTTAAGATTGATTTGACTTAGATCTCCGCGCAATCCTGCTCTTGGCCAACCCCATCCTCATCATATTGACATAATTTTTCTCGCTCAAAACCTTTACTATTTATCTCATACGCGGTTAAGAATTCGTTCTCAGGCGTGTATACGGTATTTGCCTAAGGCAGAGGTTCCCTTACTGGGGTACTCATATTCCAAGAGGTTTCAGGAAGCTTGTCCAAGAGTTACGGTGAGTAACAGGCAAATTAGTGTATGGTGCTATTAATATATTCCAAAATAGTTATGTTATCAAAATTTAATACATGTTCCATTTTGGAATTATTCGTTAGCCACACTAGAAACACCAGGTCTCTTTTGTTTATCTTTAAATATGTATGATAAACTAAGAATTTATTCTAATGGTAGGAAAAAGAAATAAAATTTTCCACCAATGAAAGTTTTAATACTCGACCATCATGGTTTCTATGCAACTGCATCAGTCACGCCTGGTATAAATGAAAATGCATCTAACCAATGGTCGTAGAGTATTAAAACCTTTATTAAGTGTAAAATTAATGTTTTTCTTTCTACATTTATGTAGAAATTCCACCACATGACGCTTAAAGATTTATTTCGTATTATAGAGCATAGGGGCACCAGATAGAAAGCCAATGAAATAAGGGCACATCAATAGTTTGGGAAATGGTTGGTATAAATATTTTGAAACAGTGCACTACATTATTGTCCTTTTTGTTAATTTTTTTGGGGGTAGGTCAAAATCAAGCTCACCTCTCTTTGCCAACGTTATGGAATGTGATTATCACATCTTGAGGACTACAACGGATAATATGTAAGCTCCACTACACTTATGCATAAATATGCAACATCGAAAGCTAATTGACTTTACACTAACCTTCAGAGACATTAAACGTCTTCGTGTATTCTTTCGTTTTTAGGAAGATCTCTCTGAAGGTTCTTATATGTAGTATTAGATGTTTTATATTTATTTTAAAATATAGTGAGCCGTCAAATATATTATCCTTTGTAGCCCAGAAGGCGGAGTAATTACTTTCCAAAACGCTGGAAAAGAGAATTGTGTTTGATTTTGATGTACTACTACTATAAAATTAACAAGAATTAATTAATATCTTGCTCAGGAGTAAGTTAGATTGGATGGTGTGGTATAGTAGTTGAGCCTTTGTAGTTGAGGTGTCTAAAATTATAATTCTCCCACTACTACTATGGCTAGAATATCTCCTCTTGGCCTGGGCTTCTATTCTGCTATTTCCTTCCCATTTGGTCCATTGCATGTGGGAGGTTATGTGCGTCAGATAGGGCTGGCGGGAAGGCTACGCGCTGTCTGCTCCATCGCCGGCTCAAAAGCGTTTCGAAGTGTGAAGGCGGTGGGATGCTGCGGGAGTGGTAGGGGGAGGGTGGCACGGGGTCGAGAGGCTGGGGGGCGGAGGGGTGAGGGAGGGAGGACTCGGGGGAGGGGAGGGAAATCCACTGTGCCTGCTCTTCCCCGAGGCGTCTGACGGGTGCAGTCGTGATGCAACAGCGGCTGGAAGCTCGCGGATCGTTGAACGATAATTGCTGCCGGAATGCCTTTTTACTCCCTACTACACGCCGCTTCGCGAGCTCTGACGATTCAGTCATCGGACCCGAGCCTTTCTTTCTCTCTCCGTCTCTTCCTCTCGCGCCCCCAGATCAAGCCTATCGCATGCGTTCAGAACGGTGGCCCCGTCCCCAAACGAATGTATTGTCGTTTCGTCCATATTCACATTGAACAGGGGCCAGCAAATTTTTGTAGTGGAAGAGCCTCAACCTGGCCATCACAAACGTTTAGTAAATATTCAAGAGCCATTACTATATTTTTACAGATAACATATATTATTATTTCTGTGTTAACTGGTGGAACTCTATATCAAGTTGGTACTATCAAATGACGCTATGATGATTTCATTTACTGATACCAATAGGTATATTCTTTAACAAATGAGACTGCAATTGTAGTTGATTTTAAAGGCCGATACTCTGTGGAACTCCATGTTAGGGTTGAAATTATACACTTTGCAATTCCACTATAAATGTGAAAATGATTTATTCACAGATCACAACATGTTTCACTACAATGTAGCGTCATCAGGTGGTAAATACCTTTACATACAATACATTTACCACCTGATGATGCTACAGTGCAGTGAAACATGTTGTGATTTGTGAATTTACACATTTATAGTGGAATTGCGAAGTGTATAATTTCAACCCGAGACTGCAATTGATGTATTTCCATTTTCAATTTAATTTCCGAGCCATTAGTACGTGACCTAAGATCTGATTACGGCTCGCGAGTTGGTTTGCTGACTGACCCCATGCATTGAAAATTGCGTTCTAGCGATTCGCTTCAATAGACTCGTATCTTTCCCTGCTACTTTTTTGGAACGTTGAGCTTTGAGTTACGCGGTGTTAGTTCCCTGAATGGGTGATGTAAACAATAATATCGTTTCGTTCTGCTTTTGATAGCAAATGAAGTGAATTTGACTCGAACTATTTGCGTGAATAGAGTATGTCTTTCCATGCTATTTTTTTTTAATAATGTGGCGCTTGAAATACGAGTGCTTATCAGTGGGACCCCGAGTGAGTTATGAAATTTGTAATTTTTGGCAATAAAACCAGTCGTAATTTTTGCAAAAACTGGTACAAAGTGCGAGTTTATGAAGAAAATACAAAAAAGAATTGGCTCCGATCCATCCTAGTTGTCGTGTTTCGTTCAAATTGGTCCAAAGGAGGATGCAAGAAGAAGGGATTGCCGATGCAAATAGTTCCGTAAAGAGGGATGATTACTTAAGTCATTAATGTTGCTCAACGTCTTTGCCTACCACGAAGGAGACTGCAAGTGATGCAGTCAAAAGGTTATACGATGGTCAAAAGTGCCGTATATGAACAACAATATTGATTTTATGTTGAGGTACTTTCTGTGAGGAAATATTGAGTAAACATATCTTTCCCGCCGCCATGTTCTCTTTATTTATGTTTAATCTATGCTATAGTACTACTCTTTATTTGTGGAATTGTTTACGTAAGAATGTAATACCTGCTAAGGCTTTTTTGAGCATTTATTTTCCATAATATCGTCCCTAAATCGTAAGTCTACGTAATACCATGCGAGCCACCACGAGGGTGTGTGGCAGGTACCGTGAGATTTATTTGTTTCAGAGATATTCTGCTTCCTTAATGTACCCGTCAGCGTTATTTCTTAGTTATTGTATCTCGTTATTGGATGATACTTTTACTTGAGTTGATGTTGTATTTATGGAATCGATGGATTCTTCAGAGTAAATCACTACTGCTTCATAAATGATCTGAGCGCAGCCTCGATCTATTTAGGACCTGTAACAGCTTCGTGAAAACTGTCAAATTAATTAGAAAATCGCTAGTATTTTATATAAGCAGTGTGAAAATATCGTAGGTAATACATTTTTATTGATTTGGAGTAATTTTAAAACCTCATTTTATATGTGAATCTCGAGGCATGATGCTCATGGTTTTGCTTTCTTGAAAAAGGTCGACTCTTTGCGAAGCCGTCTTCAAAGGACCGTGACATGGGCAAATATTCATCTCACCTTCATTTGATATTTCTTGGGGTGGTTCTATGATGTCTACATCAACCAAAGCTAATGAGAAATCCCTTTACTTTATCCATCCCGTTCAAAAATAATGCTTACACTGATGAAACGCCAAACGTGTAGAAGCATAAGGCGCTAACTGCGTAAATAATTTGATGAATAGTACCTTTAACACTTTTCATTGATTAATTTTTTTAGCTTGAGGGACCGAATGAAGCTTCATTTATATTTGCATTTTATCTGTCGTGATTGGAATTTTCTACGAATGAAACCCCAGTCAATATGGATTTGTACGTTCATCTCATCACCAATTAATTTCCTTGAAGGAAATGAAAGCCTTATGAAAGTTATACGGAAAAAATGGATTTTATTTCATTTCCAGTGTCGTATTTCCCGAAGTTAGCCTCCTGATCACCATTAAATCTGTATTATTTCACGTTTCATTTGTGTAATGTTGCCGAGTTTGCGGAATAGTAATTTTGTAATGGTAAGATTCTGTCATAACATACGTAGGTCATTTTTTTTAAATCGTCAAAAAGATGGAATAATTGTACAATAATTTTTCGGTAGAACCTCAAAGTGGTATTGGTTCTTTAAGATGGCATTGAGAGCCGGGTAACGATTCTCCAGTCACTTTAGAGAGCGTGTGAGACAGTAGAGGAGGGAGGGAGAGAGGATGAGGGTGTGAGCCACATTACGCTTCGAGTTTGTTTTCACATCGGTGTTCGAGAGGGGGCACTGCCGGATGAAAAGGGCGGACGCGGACTCCAGTGACTTTTTTTTTTCGGGGTTCTTAAGGGAAATGAGAGGTTAATGTTAACGATGAGAGACGAATGGGGCTGCGTGGAAGAATTGAATATATTTTTTTTGTCTTAAGAAAATGGGGTCGGAATGGTTTCCAGTTGTGACGCCCGTAAATGCGGCTGTTCCCGAAGTGGCATCGCTTTGTAGTCGGATATTTTCGTCGTTAAGGACTCAAGGGAGTGCGTGGCCGAAAACCTTCGAAGTCATTCGGGACGGCGCACAGTGGTCGGAAATCGAAAATTTTTGGACAAAATTCAAAAATAGCTTTTTTTGAGAAATGGACTTGAATCTTCGCACATATACTCACAAAAGATTGCTAATTAAGGAATAGCACGTCATTTGTCATGATTCTAAATCGTTAGCTAGATACAGGGGCTCAAACTTGACCAAATTTCCAAAAAACTCCCGACTTCCTTTTTCTCCGAATATCTTCAAAGTTATGTTGATGGTGTCGTTGTGGGAGGAATTTGATCGAATAAAAGTTGGTATAATATATTAACACAATGCTTTGTCTTTACTATACTTTAGTTTCGAAGATTTTTTATAACATTTGTGTGATATTACGTTACAAAATGGCGGAAGCTGTTTTTGGACAAAATTTCACATAAAGTAGAGAATATCTAGCATTTTAGAGAGAGACCTGTCAAGTGACTTATATCAGAGCGTTTGTTGAAGACTTTTAAATACGAAACTGAAGAGAAATAAAAAATAAGTTTGCGACGCCGAAAAATGCATATGATTTTCCGACCGCGCGTCCGGGGTCCGACTCCGGGCGCCGGGGCTGGAAATGCCGAGACTCGCTTATATTGCTCATGTGGAATGAACCCTAAAGCTTCGGATTCGCCGCGTTTCTGCTGTACACATTGTCACTAACCTCCACAGACTCACTATGGACGGAAATGGTGAGAATATTGTATCGAGCGAGCGGATAATTGTACGTGTAGTAGCGTTCAAGTTATTTTTGTTGCGAACGTTCGGGAAACATACTTCTTATTTACGGCCTTAAACCAAAAACCATGCATCCTTCTACTAGCAGAAAGGCGCCGCCTGGGATTGTTTTGTATTCCTTTTGCCCCCCTGCCCGCACGCACGCGCTAAAAGATGCACCGAAGAGGTCACAGTCCAAGCCCCTGCCGTGCCCCCAAAAGGGTCCTGCGAAAAGGGACATTTATGACATTGCGGAAACTTTGAAGGTCTTAAGTGGGAATATCCGAGGAAAATTTTCTGTTTGTAATATGTTGATATGTCATTGAGTCAAATTTAGACGCATGTGCAATGACTGTAGCTGTCGCGACATTTGAAAAATATAATCAGATGTAACACCTCATACTTCCACTACCGGTCAATGTATTGCATACCTAAGAGAATTGGTCTTTTTTAATGCTTTAATAGCATTTAATAACAATTTCATTACAAAATACATCAGTATTACTTTTCCGTTAATCATTGTAGCAGCAAAGAAAATTTGATGGAGTAGATTCCATTATTGAACGCTTTTAGGCCATCAATTTGTTTTTGAAGATGATTCCTTTCTGCATTTGCTATTTCCCTTGTCTCCTTCACCCACTGAAGGCGAATCGGCTGGCAACATTTTGTTGTTGAATGCCGAGGATTAGACCAGATTATTTCACCTAGAATTAGAGGAAACGGGAGTTTTATTGCCTATGCATTATTTTCAATTCGTCATAAACAACGTTTTGGAAATTAAGTGATGGGATAACTAGAGAATCCATGGTATGTAACCTGTAGCATCATTAACTAAGCGAAATGGCACGAGGGAGCTCACGCATAAAAATTCATCATATGCATTCCCTCGTTGCCACACTTGTTTGTACTGAGATGGCCCAAACTTCCATCAAACCCACATTTGCTAATCAATGAGCAATTTATTTCCTCTCCCGATGTTTGAGTTGAGTTGAGGAAACACACGCCAGGAACCCCAAGGAGCTAATCCTCCTTAACCCGTAGGAACCGACGCTCCGGGGGATGCCAACGCCCGGACCGCTTCACCCCTTCCACAGTGGACTTCACGAACTTTCCGTAGACCCTTAACGACCTGGGCCATCCCCAGGTCGCCATCATGCTTGGTTTTACCCATCAACACTTGGGGTTCCTGGTGTATTCTTTCGCTATGATATTCCACCAAATCAAGCCTGAAAAAACTACCTTTATAACAAGAGTCATATCAAAGTAGAGGAAAATTAATGTTATCCAAACTGAGATGACTGTTGAGAAGGCTTTATCCCTTATTATTTCTACGGAGTTGTTATTAATGTTATCCAAACTGAGATGACTGTTGAGAAGGCTTTATCCCTTATTATTTCTACGGAGTTGACCAAGAGTCAATACATAACTCTGCGTAGCAAAGCCTTAAGCCACGGATATGACTTATATCCTAGCTATGACCGATTACTACGAGCTAAAAGCGCAGCACACCCGGAAGGAATAGTAGTCACAGAAAATATGTGCGAATTAAATCTTCAAGCTCTTCTGAATCACACTGCATCACGGATCCTGGCGTGTGTTTCCTCAACTCAACTCAAACATCGGGAGAGGAAATAAATTGCTCATTGATTAGCAAATGTGGGTTTGATGGAAGTTTGGGCCATCTCAGTACAAACAAGTGTGGCAACGAGGGAATGCATATGATGAATTTTTATGCGTGAGCTCCCTCGTGCCATTTCGCTTAGTTAATGATGCTACAGGTTACATACCATGGATTCTCTAGTTATCCCATCACTTAATTTCCAAAACGTTGTTTATGACGAATTGAAAATAATGCATAGGCAATAAAACTCCCGTTTCCTCTAATTCTAGGTGAAATAATCTGGTCTAATCCTCGGCATTCAACAACAAAATGTTGCCAGCCGATTCGCCTTCAGTGGGTGAAGGAGACAAGGGAAATAGCAAATGCAGAAAGGAATCATCTTCAAAAACAAATTGATGGCCTAAAAGCGTTCAATAATGGAATCTACTCCATCAAATTTTCTTTGCTGCTACAATGATTAACGGAAAAGTAATACTGATGTATTTTGTAATGAAATTGTTATTAAATGCTATTAAAGCATTAAAAAAGACCAATTCTCTTAGGTATGCAATACATTGACCGGTAGTGGAAGTATGAGGTGTTACATCTGATTATATTTTTCAAATGTCGCGACAGCTACAGTCATTGCACATGCGTCTAAATTTGACTCAATGACATATCAACATATTACAAACAGAAAATTTTCCTCGGATATTCCCACTTAAGACCTTCAAAGTTTCCGCAATGTCATAAATGTCCCTTTTCGCAGGACCCTTTTGGGGGCACGGCAGGGGCTTGGACTGTGACCTCTTCGGTGCATCTTTTAGCGCGTGCGTGCGGGCAGGGGGGCAAAAGGAATACAAAACAATCCCAGGCGGTGCCTTTCTGCTAGTAGAAGGATGCATGGTTTTTGGTTTAAGGCCGTAAATAAGAAGTATGTTTCCCGAACGTTCGCAACAAAAATAACTTGAACGCTACTACACGTACAATTATCCGCTCGCTCGATACAATATTCTCACCATTTCCGTCCATAGTGAGTCTGTGGAGGTTAGTGACAATGTGTACAGCAGAAACGCGGCGAATCCGAAGCTTTAGGGTTCATTCCACATGAGCAATATAAGCGAGTCTCGGCATTTCCAGCCCCGGCGCCCGGAGTCGGACCCCGGACGCGCGGTCGGAAAATCATATGCATTTTTCGGCGTCGCAAACTTATTTTTTATTTCTCTTCAGTTTCGTATTTAAAAGTCTTCAACAAACGCTCTGATATAAGTCACTTGACAGGTCTCTCTCTAAAATGCTAGATATTCTCTACTTTATGTGAAATTTTGTCCAAAAACAGCTTCCGCCATTTTGTAACGTAATATCACACAAATGTTATAAAAAATCTTCGAAACTAAAGTATAGTAAAGACAAAGCATTGTGTTAATATATTATACCAACTTTTATTCGATCAAATTCCTCCCACAACGACACCATCAACATAACTTTGAAGATATTCGGAGAAAAAGGAAGTCGGGAGTTTTTTGGAAATTTGGTCATGTTTGAGCCCCTGTATCTAGCTAACGATTTAGAATCATGACAAATGACGTGCTATTCCTTAATTAGCAATCTTTTGTGAGTATATGTGCGAAGATTCAAGTCCATTTCTCAAAAAAAGCTATTTTTGAATTTTGTCCAAAAATTTTCGATTTCCGACCACTGTGCGGCGGCGAGGACCACGAAATTTTCGGTAGTTTCGACTACCCCCTCTGTGATAAGTTTGCAACGGCTAGGGCTTGCGTGTTGAGGAAATAATTCGTTTACCTCGCTTGTCTGGATTTCCGAATTTTTCACGACCGTGAGGCCCAGCGCGATGACCTTGCCAACCGAAGATCGCGGGATTGATACACCGGGAATGGATGTCTTTTTTTGTGTGTTATTAGTAATAAATTTGGGTCGTTAAAGTGCTCCAACTCCAAAGACTGCATCGAAGCTACTATCCGCCCCGAGGCGGTCCTAACAACCGTGACCGGTGAATCTAGTATCTTCTTATTCAGCGTATTTTAGATGGCCCTGTGTAAACTCAGCAGCCACATCATAGCTAGTCATTTATCCCAAGATTGACTTGACGTATCTCTCCCCTCGATGCCCCTGGCGCCCATGGTAGAGACGTACCGACCCAAAGGTCGCGGTTCCGAATCCCGACTTGGGCATGGTTATTGCGTTAGCCCTAGGATGAAGGTCATGGGTTGGAAGGCTCCATATAACCTTAGCCATTGGAGCACGTTTGTGGTTACTTGGGGGAAGTGTCCTGCAAATAAGGCCATTTGTGCCAAAGAGGATATGTGGGTAGCTGGATTAAGGTAGAAATGTTCAGGGAACAGAGGAAGGGTGGAGAGAAACTCGGCGTCGGCATTAGCTTGCTCTTAACGAAAGGGGCCAAGGGACCTCGGCTTTAACGTCCCCTGCGACCGACGGGCTAGACTCGAAGTGCTCACCAGAAGACACTCAAGTATATCAATGAAAAATCTGCCGTTAGTGGGATTCGAACCTGGGCCCTCAGGATGAGAGGCTAGTACTCAATCCACCACACCAACCCGATCCCCGGTGGAGCACCTTCAAACCCTAGGCTACTGATACTCGATTCACCTATTGCGTGAACTCTTCATATTAAAATATATCAATATAATAATTCTCCCTTACATGATTAGCAACTTTTTAACGTTTATCTTGAGCGAGGACTTACAGTGCCATTCTTTCCAGCCACTTTTCTCTCGAAGATTGTTTCCATTAGGCCTATCATGTCTAAAGCTGTGTCCTCTATCGAGTATATCCAGTATTGTCAGGTATTTACTGGTTGTACCGTCTTCTCTTTACAGTTAACTTCAGGCTGCTTTTTTCTCCCACTATTCAATAAATCTGTTCGCTTGTTACTCAGTCTCCTCGACTTCCACGGCCTGCGCGATTTATCACACTACGGACTTGACTCCCAAGTGCTGGAAAGCCATGCTCTGGCCTTCTTTTGTCAAAATAAAAATGCGGATTTGCAGTGTTGAGTGATATATCACTGCTGCGAGTGAGGGCATACGAAACTTGCGCAAAAATAGACGGAATTCCTCTAATGATTTGAACCTCTGGATAAACACTGTAAGTCCCAATTTTATGATGTTTGGCTAACGTTGACCGGCACCTTGTGTAGACATATGTTAATGCCCTGGTCACTGACGCATCAGATTTAGCAAACCATATCTGACTGCCAGTCAGTTAATTTACGGGGGAAAAAATAAAAACACGACGCACCCTTGCCATTTAAAATTGTTTTCCGGATATTCTACAGCCCGGTACTATTTTACGGAGTATGCCGTGAAGCGTTTACGCAGCTATTGAGATTGATCCAGTTAGGATTGATAAAAATGTTAAACATCTCAATATTTCAAATTGCACGTTAGAAGAAATTATTTGATTTCGTTTCGGTGGGTGTGCTTCCGGATAATTGATTCTCTTTGACTCTAAAACGCCCTCTGGTTGCATCGCCGTGCAGCCGATAGTGTACTTACTTATTAATGAGGTATTCCAACACCAAGGGTCCTCTCAGGACGTAATTATCGCCAGCAAATGAATCTTCTTTCGTGGGTCCATTCCATTACTGAACACTAAGGCGGAGGCTGTTTTTACGATGAAAGAGGATTATTTTTTTCTCATTTCAGATGCTTCGGAAAGATTTGTGGCAAACTCTTTGGAGCGCGGGCCAAATGATTCGTTTGAGACATTTAGGATCGACTTTATCTCTTAAGATCAATAGCCCCGAACGCCGATGAGTTTCCTCCTGTGTTTAGTTTAGTACCAGCATCCGTATCTTAGCATTTTCATTTAATATTCCCATGAAATGATATTCGGGTTTGTCGTAGGCTGGGGTTAATTTAAAAAAGAGACTATGGTAATGCAGTCGGATATGATCCATGCAGTTAGAGAATCTCAAATAAAGTGAAATCTATTCTCGATCTTTTTTACGAGTAAAATTTCATATGGCCTCCAGTTCTCTTTTTTTTTGTATTTTGATGATTATGTATATGTATCATCATGGTCATTATCAATTATCACTATTGATAAGTGTTTATCAAAATATGCAGACGAAAATCGATTTAATAAACATGAAGCATATTTGATATTATTATGATATTAATTTTCATGCTCCAAAAATATAGTACATACATTATTAGTGAACAAAAGTGTAGAAAAAATTGATTCTTTTGGTTCCTCATAAGGATTTCCTGTAAGGGGAAACATCAATATTAATAAATACAGTCTCGAGGTAGCAAATACCATGTAAACAATACACAAGAAAAACCACCAGAAGAAACATTCTACATTAAAATGTGAAAAACGCCATTTTTTACGATTTAAAAATAACTGTAACCTAACTTTTTACATATTTTATGGTGAATAACAATTATTGTAATAGTTTGGTGTCATATAAAGAAAACTTGGATTGAATTTAATGGTCAATTACAGCTACCCCTTGGCTGAGTAGAAGTTCTGAATGTCCTCATCAATTACAACCACATCACGTTTTCAGTGATCATGAGACTATCGATCTCCTGTGGTACAATTGATACTAATATAATGATTCAAATAATGTTAAGTTAAAATCGACGGCGTTACTATCCCGTGGGTAAATCATTAGGATACTAGCATGAAGGTTCCAGATTTACGACTGTCATTGGACACTTCCATTGATACCATATGAAGTGATTTTGTGGGCACCAGATCTTTCTGATTACTACAGGAGGCCCATGGAAGTACACTGATTCACTCATCCTGATATGAGAATTCCACACGTCGTGGAAATTAGTTTTAGGTATTGTTCTTTAGCTCTACCCTCACCGGCGAAATCCACATTCAGATTGAAAAGTAGTATTGATATTTTTTTTCTTATTTAAGGGAATTCAAATTAACTTGAATTATCTTTTGGTCCAAGATCTCATAATTTATATTGAATAATTCGAACAATCAATTAGTTAACTATTTTTCTGATTATTTTTTTGATCGGAATTATCGCAATAGATAATATGTCATTTACGTAATATTTTAATGGCCTTTTAATTTGGTATTTCCTGTGCCTGTAATTGAGGTATATTTGCTGGTACATTGCCAGAAAATAATATATTCACTGTGGGTTTTACATCCAAGAAAAATTTGCTCCACTGAAGATTTTTTTTAAATTGTGAGCTAAGTCCAAAACGGAAGACTTAATTGGTAATTCGAGAACGTAAAATATGAATGCGCCTAGGATAACGTTATGATTTTTAATTAACGGTTGAGTATTGAGTTGCCGGCAGATGAAGCCTATGGCAACTGGACAGTAAGCCGTGGCCAAATAACTGGCTCAAATAATGGCAATTTATCGGAAATGGTCTTTAGTGAAGGGGAACTCGTTCAGTTTTTTTTACTCTAGGTAAAGCCCGACAGAGTCGATGGGTGGTTACGAATGGAGGGGTGTATGTTTGTTGCAAAATGTACGCATATACTCTATATTTCATAATCGCGGATTCTTAATTACTGGTCTTGAAGAGCTTAAAAATCGTTGTATTTGTCACTGGATGACTTCAATTACCTTGGGGATGGAAAATTTTGCTTTTATTTTGGTGGCGCTCGACTGCAGCACACATCGTTTTGAACACTTATGTTGCTAGCGGGACAGAGTGAAATGCATGGTAGGCAACTAAAAATATTAAATTTCTAACCCTAGTGTTTGCAGCGGAAGATGAGTAAGTATTCGAAGTTTTTAACCTCAATCAAAGTCCTTCCTGATCATTTTTTTATCAAGAAAGTACTCAAATTCTTACAAGACCATGGACCGTCAGGAAGGGCAAAGCACAAATCCATGCTGTGGGTGGTGATGCAAAACACGGAATTCGAACTCGCGACCCTATGGCTGGCTGACGAGGGCTTAACCGCGCGGTCACTGGAGTCGGCATACATGAAACAGATTTTCGTGGATAAGAGGGCTCCAAATCCAGGCACAAAACCAATGTAGTGTCTACGACTGACCGCGAATCCGAAGCGAAGAACTAAGTGGTTGTAAACATCGTGGAAGAAATAATATAAGCAAGAGATGAAGGATTGAGAAACTTACATGATTTTTCTCCCACCGTAAGAAAATGTCAAAGAAAAATGCTCTGCTGTGTATTGCTAGTTAGGGACGGGAGGAAGAAGAAAAAAAATTACGGAGAAGTTCTTCATCCCCATTAAATTAACCGTGGCCAAAACCTAGTCACCGGAATATTTCGTCCGAGATAGGTACATGTCACGAAATTAAATTTTCGGGCGCCTTCGTCTTGTTAGTGGAGCAGAAGTTCATAAGCTTAATAGGGTACCACGTGCAGAGCCCAGGTGTGGATATCACCAGAGTAAAGTAATAGTGGTGATGAGTGGCGAATGAAAACGAAGAAAATAAGGAGATAATTATCTGGCTAGGTCAAGAGTAGAAAAATTGAAGGGCACTCGCACGAGATCGGTCGTGAAACGAATCCTGCGATAAGATTTCGAGGAATGCGTTGATATGAGCTCCGGGCGGCAAAAATACGAAAAGTGGAACAGTGGATGCTGCGAGGCAAGCTTTAGGTAGTAGGGAAGCCGTCATGATGAAATCCTGAATTACGGAGGGAATACTCGAGCTAATTGAAGTGGGTGGGATGTACGAGAACTCAAGAACTGGTTGAGGAGGGCGGCGATATTAAAGGATGAGGAAGGAGGTCAGCCGGAAGACAAGATAATCCTTGTGAAAGTGGGTGGAGTACCTATTGCAAAACAAGCAAGTGTGTGCTCGTGGAAAGGTTGAAGAAGCTCACGGAAACTGCTCCGTGCGACAATAAACGAGTCTCACGGAAACAAAAGGGAAAAGAGCGAAGAAATACTTATTGAAGATTAGATGGAGTTAAGGGATGGAACGGGTAATGGGAACAATATTGCACCTCGTAAGAAAAAGGTACACAAGTACTAGAGGGGAAAATCACTTTGATGGAGGCGTCGAGGAGTGACGATAAGATATAGCAGCCGGGGAACTCTTCTTGAGTGAAATCGTTAGTTTCATATCATGATTTTTATTCGATATCGCGCAAAATATAAGTAGTTCATTGAAGACGATCTTCAGACTAATATACTCTGGACAGGAATCTACAAAGTTACCGTCGGGGTACAAGAAGATAATGGTAGGTAAACGTTACGGATCACGACCGTTGTTGAAAATGAGTCGGAAGTGCTTCCAAGAGTCAACTTATGTGTATGGCTATATGAATGTGAGGATAAATTTCTGGCATGGATAAGCGCAAAGGAATTTGTGTGTAGGGAAATAGGAGCAAGATAAAAGTGACTTTAGATTTCGAGCAAATGTGGAGCAGGAAGTAGAAATGATAAATATCATTATTGCTTTTGTTTATTTGTTTGCTCCAAGTATTCTTTGCTATAAGATCTCTCGTACTCAATCAGTTATGTGAATCCCTGTGGCATTTTTTTGGGAACGCCCCCCCCCTCCCCCCCTCGTTGGACATAACCCCTCGGCGGACTAATTACCCTCCGGACTTAGCCGCAGGACTTGCTCGACAGGCGTAGCTAACGACAGGCGGAGCCAACGACGCCAAGAATGCCTACGATTCCAAAATGCATCGATTTCGTCTGCTTCGTTTCGTCAGCTCCGTTCAGCAGCTCCTTTCAGCCGCTCCTTTCAGCCGCTCCTTTCCCTCTCCAGAAGCTCTACCACTTATATAGCCCCCAAAGCGCGGAAGAAGACCACAAGTTAGGCCATCGTACGAGCCGTTATTTAGTGTTCCCCCGCCGTAGTAAAAAAAAGAGTCCCGATTGACCCAATCCTAAGGTTCCACCTCGCCCCCTTCACATCATGCCACCTTTTCCTCCCCTCAATTTGCACAAATGGAATTCCACGTTAAACCCCATTGCACTTTGACCTTCCAGAATATACCCCCTCCTTACCCCAGAGAATACCTCCCCTCTCACACCCTCTGTTCCAGTCGAGACGGCAAAAGAGACGATTTAGAGGCTAGGTGAGAGGAGTGTTGGTGATTGTCGATTCTCCTTAGCGCCATGGACTTTTGGTGCACGTTATTAGCTTTTCCCGAAATTGTGAAGGGTATTTCAATTTTGTTGGTTTGTACTTTGTCTTTTGTTGTTTAAATACAGTGTTTGATTAGTTAGATTGTCATACTTTTGTGGTTTTTTCTATTTCTGACCTCATCTTGCTCACCCGTCTTGGAAAGAATATTTGTCCTTTGGACAAGCGTTTCTCGTGAACTGCTGTTCTTCTTTCGAGAAACGCTGCATCCCTACTACACTCTCTTGCTAATGACAGAAATGTTATACGCAGTTTATGCCTCCAGGTGGCAATCTTACCTGAACTAATTATTGAAGGAGCAAAAATCACGAAATCCGTTTAAGTGTTGCGATTAGTAGGTTTGATTCGTGTATGTTTTTTTGGAATGATGAAAGTTAAGTCGAGGTTGGGAATAGTAAGGGGATAAAACCCGTAATAATCTTAATCTAATGAGAGCCCGCGGAAAGCAAAAATATTTTCTGTAACCGCGCGAAATGAATTCATGAGTAAGAGTTGTCTTTCGCAAATTTCGCGTGAACTGATGATGGAGAAAAAGGAATATGAAGCTTGAAATGTTATTGGATCAGTGATCAGATTCCATACTTTACCAGGCAGTTTGTTTCAAGTATGAAGGATATTTTTTGTTTCCACGTCCATCTCTTTCGCCAACCTGAGCAAGGGCAGCCTTTATGAAGGCTTTATTGAGGTACAAGCGTTTCAACAATGGGCTCCATTTTCATCGATTACGTCCGAGCGATATACTATGAAAAGAGGGACGTCTGTCATTCGATGATGTGCTCACTACACGTAACAGTTCACTGTTACAAGAGTCATCTCCGCTGCGTTGAAACCTGCCGCTGGTCTGTGATAGCATCCCAGCGATTGAGACCGCTCGAAGCAGCTTCCAGGAATCGCGTCGTCGTCGGCGGGAACTGCTGTAAACACGATCCCCCGAGGTCGCTCGCGATTGTTTCGATATCAATGGGCATCAAACCCGCTGGCAAGTAGATGAGCTCCTATTGTGCCGATGGATCGAACGAGGGTCCACAACGTTCGACTAAGCCGTGGATCGATCCGCCTTCGCTTAGCAGTGCGTTGTTTACACGAACGAGTGGAGACTAATGGCTGGGAGTAGCGCGTAAACTCACTCTTGGCTCCCTCGTCACAATACTTCTTTCAAGTGCGGACCGTGTCGAATTTGACGGAAGCGGTGAAGGGGTGGTGGGGAGGGAGGGTGTCCCAGGACGCAAACGCGGGGGCGCTTGTTATGCACCTCGGAAGCATCGTAGGGGAAAGGTGGGAGGTGATTGCTTCGTGTTTGGTGTATGTGGGGGAGGGCATCTCCCTACGGGAAGCTTATTCAAGTGGTTTCCTGGTATTAAGCGGGAGGGAATCTGGTTACGTTCAATGCGGGCGGGCGCGGATACTCCATTTGTCCCAGGTGATGGTTCTACCGCGGCTCTACTCCTCCTGTCGCCACCTCGCTGCTCTGAAACGTGAACATACCGCGGCGGCCAAGGGGGTTGAGGTGTGTCCGTCATACCGCCCGCGTGCGTAAACAGACTCGAGCACCTCCGCGCCCTGTGTTCAGGCGCGGGTTCCGCTTCCGTCCGATCTTTTCACGTCCTCGTGCACCCGTCGTGGAAGGCATTGCGTCCTGGAGGTTAACATGGCGATTACGTGTTGATGCCATCAGGTTCGTCATTTGCTCCCCCCCATTGTTAGGAGGGAGCCCTGCACGTAATGGGATAATTGGATTCTCATACCCATTGAACTTTGGTGCGGAGACTTTTCAACTCCGCCTTTTTGAAAATATGACCCAAGGAAACGTGATCAAATACTACCTACTATTTGAATAAGATTTCTAGGGGCTCCATATGTTAAGTTTATATTGTACGTCATAAGCTTAATCCTATGGCAAAATTGACGTCCCCATCGGATGTGGAGTTAGAATCAGCGATATTTAGGATTGGAAACCGATGCGCTATCGACCTGTTCACCGCGGCGGCCAGCAAACGCACAATTCCCTAAGTTCATTCCCAATAAAATTAATTAATTCATTACATTTTCGGGTTCCGGATTCATTCATCCGTACCGTTTAAATACAGGAAACCATACCTTTTTCTGATTCAAGTTGTCTTCCGTAATTCCCCTTTCTAACTTTATTTTTCTCTTCTTCTTCTTTGCTAAATCTTTCAATGGTAATATTCTAAAGCAAACTAATTGGCTACTATTTTATGGTCAGCTGACCTCGCTAGTTGGTTCAGAACGAAATGGTGGTTGGTAAGAGTACTAGCTTCCCATCTTTAAGGTCCCGAGTTCTACTCCCAGTTTGTTTCATTGGAGTCCCTACTATTAAAGTTTTTAAAGTACAGCAGTCCGCCTGTGGTATGGGACGTAAAACTCTGGACCTTTAGGTGTCTTTCGTTTATCGAGGCCTAATGCCGCTAAAGAGTTCCACCTCTTTCCTCCATTCCCTTCCAATGCCATCCTTAGACTTTTCTCTTCGGTCTAAGGCACCTTTAAAGGCGAGACAGACTTAAAACTCTGCTGAGAAATGGTCGGGAACTTGCCGTTTCCAAAATTGCGGGTTCGAAATCCGCTTCCAACATGGACGTTGTGCTTCTACTGTAATCAACATTAGATTGGACGACTCGATGTAACACAAACAGCTAGATCTCCTAAAAACTGATTCTGATACTGCTTTTAAATACCCAGGTCTGCGATTTGATGACTCCGGTATTCATTTACCAACGTCTTAAGCCATTGGTAGCGAATCGACACTGTGAGTTGATGATTGATTGGGGTAGTGGAAAATCTCTAAAGTCGTATTTTTATGAAAACCGAACATCCACTCTCTTAATATTCTCAGAGACAATTGTATCTTGTGTAGCTTTCAACGTTATTCCTTCATCATTAAGCAACCTATTAATAGCAATGGTAATACAAATAGGTCTTTCTATGGCCTCCAACTTCTGGGACAAAATCATACCGGCTAGCATCAGCGTTATAATTCTATGCAATAAATGAATTGGCTTTTACAAACCACAGGGTCAGAAATACAATGGCATAATCCGGATTTCATTGCACTGGCATCATCGGACATCGGACAGGTACATAAATTGGTTATAAAGGGAATTCTACAAAGTTACTCCGAATCTCATCTCATTTGTAATTGTTTTAATAATATGCCTACGGATAAAGAATAGCTACTGGAATTATAAGAAAAACACAATATCCATGTCCGAGGAATTGCTTGTAGCCACGACTTCACAGATGTTCTTATGAAGGAGAACAAGGGGGGAATAGGTTCAGGGAGTAGATGTATTTTAGCTTAAGAGAATTCGCATCGGAGAATGAGATGGTGGCTTGTATTGAAAGAAAATTGCAAATCATTTGAAATATCAGCCATATGACGTGAAGTTAAGTGTTTGAATGACTTTTTTCAGTTTTTGAACTTGTGAATTTGTTGCTTAAAACAAGTCTGCTGGAATAATTTTCTTCCCAACTGTGATATCCAAACAATGGCGAACTTTGAGAGGAGAGTATGTGTGAGATATAGGCGTACCGTCATGGCATTCGAGGCTTTTATTTCGCTAGTTGTGATAATCTAAGTGTCTAATCAAAGGTTCTCGGTGGTTATGTGGAAATATGAAGTGGCGAAGGAAAGAAGTTCAATGATTTGCAGGCCTAGTTAAGAACGAGAGTTTTGACTCCATGTGAAAAATTCATGAAATAAATGTGATAAAAATATGTATGCTGAACCAGGGTACATTTTGGCCTTTGCAAGCGTGGTTTATTAAATAATTTTGTGGGGTAATGTGGTTTTTATCGTATACTCAAAAAGAATTTTATATCTATTGAGGGTGTAGTCGGTTGCGGTGTTCATGTCGGTAGCGCTTCGACAAGGCCACCTTGTGTTCTTGGGTTCGAATTCCGTCTCGGGCATGGGTGTCATGTTTATCTCAGATTCAAGCAAGGTTTGACAGTGCGACGTGGCAGTAGAAAATGGAGCACCTACACAATTCTGGTACTGCTGCTGAGTATGGCGTGGTAGCTCAGTGGTGTAAGGGTTAAGTTACTGACCACAGAGACCTTCAGACACGTCCAGTTAAACCTAAGCTCTGTAATTTACTTGGTACCGGATCTTCCTCAGAAACTATAGGCTTTGATAGTTCTGTCCTCTTCAGCTGGACCAACCTTCAGTTAGCTAGTTATCAGGGACCGACAACTAAGGTCATTAGCGCTATTTGATACGTGAGCAATTAGGTATATGTATAGGGATTCATCGGGGAGAGGAGGAAGTGCTCTCCAATCATCACAGTACAAGGGCCAGTGAAGAATATGCACCGCAGCTGAGTTTCGATCCCAAACCCGTGAAATGGGAAGCTGGTACTGTAGGTACCACTCTTAACTCCATCGCCTATTTTCGGCTGCACACTATGACTCACGTATATTTGAATGACCGTAAACAACCAGATCGCTATTGCATAGATTTTAATTTACATTGTTGCCTCCCGATTTCATTTCAACTTTTATTCCAACATTATGCTGATTCAATGCTGATTTTCTCCCTCCCCGATCATTATTTTTCTATGCATTAATTAATAAGAAGTTGTGTAATCACGCCTTTGTCGCTCTTATAAATGTCTTGTAGTTATAATTTATCGTCTTTTAAACTCATGGCACGCCATCACAGGGTGCTCAGAGTCCTTATTGGTTTTTTGTTTAATCTTATATAGTTCATCGCTAATTTTCCTGTTCTGCTCTTTTGTACGCCTTTTCGTTTTGTCGGTTCTCTTCTTATTCAGCATCAGCTTTCAGCGCAAGTTTTTGATGACTCGGTATTCTTTCTTTGTCAAACTTTCCATTCTCAGATCTCCAATCAATATAGTTCCAGGAAAGTTTTCGTGTATCGCTTCCTCATTCAAAACTGCTTCCTTCTAGAATTTTCGCCGTCATGTCGTGATTCGTTATTTTACAAGCAGAAGGAAAATACACCCTGGGGTTCAATTTGCCACCTCAACCTTGTTGCAATTTAGTCTTTGTGCTCGGCAATGTCTTACACGATTTGTTTTCTAGAAAAACATGTTTATTTGCATCAAATGTCTTTGGTGTCTCTAACGAATGTGAAGTAATGAGTCCTTTTATTATATAAATGTGAGGTAGGTAGCTCGAGTAAACACTGCCTTCTCTCTGGGACCGAGTTCGGAACCCGATTGAAATTTCATTTTATTCCCTATTTTTATGCCTTGTGGCGAGTATTCCAAGTTGATTACTCCTTCCGTTGGATGGGACGTATATCTGTGGACCTCTTTAGCAGTTTTATTTCATAGAATAGTGCCCGAAGCCGTTGTTAATTACACCCGTACTCCTTTCCCTTCAAATCTCAACCCTCTTTCGGCTTGACACTTCTTTATCTGCTTAACAGGCATGGCGAGTTGATATGTGAATTGTTCTAGCAGGAATTTAATATGTATGATGGCTGTTCTTATATATCTTTTTACTCGACCTCTGGATATTTCTAAATAGTTTTAAATCTTCATAATTAGATAATATTGCCGTTTTTAAAGGATAACAAACGTATAATACAGGCGAGTGACCTAAGACGTGGATAAAGAAAATTATGGGTTAACGTGGTGGGAGGATTCCTCGGAGGCAGGAGATTAGGACCTTGAGTACAAGCTAACATACATAAGCCACCTGATATTGACAGATTCTGAAGATTTATGTTAGGATGGGACAATGCAGTAGAAAATTCTTTTGCTGGATCAATTCCATATGATTATGGCGGTTTAGGTGGACGTAGTGGCCTAGTGGGTATAGTGGCTAGCGCTGAGCCTCCCATCGGAGGGTCCCGAGTTCATATCCCGGACAGAATCCTAACTGGACATCCCTACCTAAAAGCCTCGCGATTCAATTTTCTGCACGTCAGATCTTCGTAGGAAATCGTAGGTGGCCCAGGGAAAGGAACTGCCCCCCCTACCTTGAATGTGTGAATTTCACGCGCCAATGGCTTATAAAAAAAACCTTCTGCTTGAACATCAATTTTTTACCGTGGTTTATGAGGTAGTATGTGTCCTCTTTTGCAGAGAGTCCATGATAGATTTGTATGCATGCATAAGGGAAAAGATGAGTGCTGCAAAGAGACGGTAACGTGGTTTTTAAAGAAAGGTACGAGGGGAAGGAGCAGTGATGGGCTTGAAGGTGACGGACGGTATTTTTGAGCGGATTATTCGGCGTCCTTGGAACGAGGAAGTGCGTACGAACCTACGCGCAAACGCAACGAAAGTGAGAGCATGTAAGTTCCGGGATTCGCGAAAGGATTCGTTGGGACGAGGCGGTTTTCCTGCTTCCACCATCGATGATTTGACTCCTTTCCATCGTTCCTACCCCAAATTACTTAAGCTCCTTTTGACAATTATATGTTTCCCCGACCATAAATCCAAAAGAAAAATGTCGGAGAGCATCGATTAACGGAAAGGAAGATTTTGGCCTTAACGAATGAGTTCCCGACTCGATTTTCAGAATGCGTTCCTCAGGCGTTAGTTTTGCCGATGGATTCTCGCCTCGGACGTGGAGTTTAAGGGCAGCAGGCGAGCAGATAGACGGCACGAGGCCCCGGCCTGCTTTACCCTATCCCCTCTCTCTCTTTCCCGGCTTGCATTTCCCCATCGATCCGCTGGTGGCGCCTCCCGCGGATTCAGGCGCCCCCTCTGCCATCCCCTCCCCTCTCCCCTCCCTCCCCTTTCCCCCTTCTCTCCCATGCCGGGACCATCGCCTCCCCCTCAAATGTTCCGCGCGCGCTGCAACTCCGGTTGACGAGAGAGCGTGGCGGAGGGCTCGGAGAGTTGGCAGGGGGAGGAGGATAATGCGGAGGGGGAGGAGGTTGGGCACCTACTCTCTAGGTGGAGCCAAAAGGGGGATGCTCTCGAACGATGACGCGTTCGCAGTGACCGGGGGAGGGTGTGGGAGGTCGTGTAAGGGCAGCGTTTTTCAGCGGGCCCGCGGCCGGCATTCGTCTGGAGTCTCGGCCGCGGGGAATATTTGGGACGCCGTCAGCGGAGGGCCTGCCGAAAGCGAGGTGCGGGAGAGGTTCGGGGAGTGGCCCTGGGTGCCGGACAAGCGGTGCCCTTTTGAACTTGGCCTAATCGGCCTGCCCTCAAGTCTCGCGGGGAGCCCTCTCACTACATCTACGTATTAACCCGCGAGCCGCCGCCGGGGCATTAGTTCGTAGTAAATGTAAATTAGAGGGGTGGGCGGGGGTATTCTGGATCCCCCCTGGCATTTAGACCTTTTTAGATCAATTGTGCCAACCCACATTTAACCTGCACGCCACTTGCAGACAGGGGACAAGAGCACCGCGGTAAAGGTATGGAGGAGGGACACCCATCCAGCCTCTGTCCGGGCCCAACGTTTCTTAACTTCGGTGATCTCACGGGAACCGGCGTGTCAGCATGGTTAGGCCCTTTCCCCTTAGTTTGTAGTAAGTAGTTTTAGTTATTTTGGGGAGGCGACCGACAATTGAGGCCATTCACGCCAGGATAGGTGGGTATCTGGGTAAAGGTATGGGTTTTCAGGGAATGGAGGAAGGGTGGAGAGAAACTCTGCGTCGGCATTAGCTTACTCTTAATCAAAGGCGCCAAGGGGACCGCAGCTTAACGTCCCATCCAACAGTATTTTCCACGAGGCACTTAATAGGAGACCGGTATACCAAAGTAAAATTTGTCAGTGTCGGGATTCAAACCCGGGCCCTCGGGATGGGAAGCCAGCACTCAAGCCACCACACCAACCCATTCCCCTCAAGGGTATTAAGCGAGGATTTTGATAACAACATGTGGGAGACAGGGGACGGAGTGTTTTGTCAGAATTATTTTGGAGCATTGTTAGTTTCATCGTTTTAGAGCAAATTGCCTTAGGAGGGTTTTCAAAACGAAGTCAAATCCAAAAAAGAAGAGAAGAAAGGGATTCCTAATCCGGTTAAAATTAGTGGTTTCTGCCGAGATGTCATGGAACATATCTGACCCTGAAGAACCTGAAGAAACAAGTTCATCGGCCAACTGGGGAGGAGTTTTGACTATATGGTTGCCGAATATAGAAGAACCTGTACTAAAAGCAATTCCTCATCCCCACTTGCAAGTCATCAGACTGAGTTGTACCACGCTTCGGAATTTATTCACTAAATTTTAAACCTGAAAGATAAAGGACTTCAATTGGATTTCTTAGATTAGTGGTAAATCAGGCAGCATGAGAAGGGGAAGGACATTTTGTTAAATGAAAAACATCTCTGAGTGTCATTCACCAATTTTACCTGTATCTCCAAATTCTTAATCTTATTAGTGACCTTTCCTCCCCCTCCTCCTTCCCCTCTTCGCCCTGATAATCCGTTTCAATTTCACCCTCGCCAAATTCAACCTATTTCGCTGCCTCCATCTCCCTGTACTAAAATTTCCACCTTTCTCCCCTTTCGTATATATTCGTACCGCAACAATACACTTTGCAATGATCACGTCTGTCCTAATCTAGTGTTCATTAGATGTCCATCTACGGGAATCTTAAAGGTCCCATTGGTAGCTTTTATTGTTTGCGTGACCGTCCTGTGTTCAGAACGTATAACAATAGGTATAACAATATTACATTTAGCTCGTAGGGTATAAATTCTAGGTTTTACATCTTCACCACAACGGTTAAAAAAAATTCTTAAAACCTTATGCACAGACAAATGCCATAGAGGTAAAATTTTCATCTTTTTAAATACGGGGAAGGAATGCGCTGTGGGTGAGGCTCGTGTCATTACCCTAAACGCTCTTTTTTGGTATACTTGTAATGGACTATTATTAGAAGAGTAAGCTCCTCCCCAGCATTCAATCCCGTGCTGCTATCTCGAACTGACTTGGACATAATAAACAACCCTGAGCACCGAAATCGGGCATGTTTATCTCATTCACAGTAGATAGAACTTTATATTGGCAGAGGCCAATCCTAATTTTAATTTATTAATATGACTTTTCCAATTACAGTGTTGGTATATATTAATTCCTAAATATTTTATTTCACAGACTTGCTAAATTTCAGTGCATTTATTACAGGAAACCCTTCTATTGCCATTGCCATTGCTATTAATTGAGAATAATTGCCATTAAAGCATTCATTACATCTATAGAAAAGTTAATTTTGCTCCACTTTCATACTTTTCAAACTAAACAAGACACACTTGGTTTTATTGCTCAGCTTCATATTGTGGAACCAGCATTTCAGTTTGTTTGTATCATTTTGCATCCCTATTTGTAAAGCATATGTACTACTAGCTGAATAACATAATGTTGTGTCATCAGCAAAGGAAGTTAGCTTGCCATCAAAACTTCCATTACACAAATTATTCACATACACCAAAAAAAAGACCCAGAACAGAACCCTGGGGTACTCCACAGGTGATAGGCACCTTTCGACTGCATTGATTATTAATCCGAACACACTGATATCTATGGCTAAGATAGCTTTGGAACCAATTATATGGTACCCCTCTCACACCTATTTGCCACAATCTTCTTAGGAGTATTTTATGATTCACAGAATCGAACGCTTTTGTAATATCTATAAACAATCCCGCAACCTTTATATAATTTAGAGCAGAATCGTAATAGGGCATCCTCAGTGCATTTTCATATTAAAAAGCAAATTGATTTTCGCTAAAGTACTTTCGATTTATTAAAAAAGACAACTGTCTGTTTTTAACAATTTTTTATAAGATTTTAGAAAAACTGGCAATAATGATATTTGGTAAGTTGAAATCGAGACCTCTTTATTATTAATATAGGGATGGTTTTTGATACTTGTAACTGATATTTGTAATTTAAGTAAAATATATAATAATTTAATACATCGAAATTAAAAAATCATAACATATGGACCCTAACAACCAATTTATAAACAATTTCAATTATTGAACTGAAGGTATGTAAAATTTTATTCCATGTAATCTTTTCACGTTAAAATTTGTAAAAATTATATTGTAAAGCTTTTTTGACACTGTACATATCCTTTAAATCATGTTTATTATTATTTTTACGTTATTGGTGGTTCAACCCATTGAGCCTTGAAGAAGGAAAAATAAAATTTCCCAAACGTCGGCCAGAAGTTTAATAGTTTTCATTTAAACAAAAGACCTAAACTCACGAAAAACCATCCCTATATTAATAATGATATTGGCATGTAGTTGTTCAGATCCATGCGATCACCGTTCTTAAAGATAGGAATTACAATTGCAGTTTTTCGTTGACTTGGAAAAACTCCAGTTTGTAGGTTTAAATTAGCTATGAATAAAAAACTGTTGAGATTTGTCATTTATTTCCTTTATTACAAATGCGGATATGCCATCTACCCCTCGAGATTTCTCCGGTTTCAATTCCGTTATTATATTTCTAACTTCTTTTTCGTCTACAGAAGAGAAAAACAAAATCTTGGATATAGCAACTTGGAAACCATTCATCGTATTTCTTCGTATCGTATTGGAGATTTGAGCAATTACTTCCATAGTCTGTAATTCTTACGAAATGCTCATTGAATTCATTTGCAATGTCCTGCGAATCGGTCAAACGACAACCATTGCCCGATTTTAGTAAATCAATAGCTTATTTTATTGATTTTCCCCCGGTGATAGAATTAAGGATACGCTATTGTTTCGCTCTGTCGCCGCTGTTTGTGTTGAATGTGTGCATGTAGAATTTTCTTTGTTTTCGAGTATCATTATCCAATTTGTATTACTGTGCGAAATTATCATTACTTAGCTGCATGCGCATTTGGCATAAAGGAAATTTCGCTTAGCTATTCTATTGCATAGGGGCATCGTTATCCAAGATTTAAGCTATTTATTTCTATTACTGCTTTGGACTGCGTGTTTAGCTCTGTTGATACAACACATAAATTTGTCAATAAATATTTCATAGACTTTTTATCATTACTCTGGGAGTATACTTCCTCCCAATCACAGTCCATCAGAATTTCTTTTAGATAATTGAAGTCCAATTTAAATATAGGCTCATCTGTTTGACATACGGAGGACTCATAATTTATATTGGTGTTGAAAAAATAGGACACAGTGCCTCGTTGACATAGATGGGGACGTCAGAGGGTGGCACTCCATCGAGAGTCAAATGCCGCGTTGAGAAGTTTCTCTTCATTAGACGCTTAGCCAAAATATTTTCTTTGACTTCGTGGGAATGAAATCTCATTGAAATCCCTCCTGGTGTTACGTTTGGCTTGGGCTTGAAACGATAGCAATGGTCAATGCTATTTTCACTTAAGTTGACCCCTAATTGCTCACCGATTTTATTAACAATCGAATGGAGGTTTTCACGCTCACTGTGGGGCACGCCGTGGATTTCAATTGTATTTGCTAGAATACGCTGTTCTAAATCCTCAGAACGGTTTTGACACTCGATAATTTGGTTACGAAGAAGCCGATTTTCACATTTTAGCGAATGTATTTCTTCTAAACACTGATTAATCTGCTATCCCTGCGCCTCAATCACTTTAATGCTTTCATCAAACATCTCGTATATTCTATTAATTGAATCACCAAGATTTTTTTCTTCCTCCTTAAGCTCTTGCTTTAAATCTACAAAGAGGCCATAAATATCAGGAAAAGTTTTCACTTCACTAGGACTTTCACTTTTCTCCTTTGTCTCCGTTTGTTGGTTGGAATGGTGACTCTGTTTTTGCGAAGTCTGACACTCCGAGCACCTCCAGCTTTGCCCACTGGCCTCAATACCATCAACGTCTTCTTTAGATAGAGGCTCGTCAGTACACTGTGCATGGAATTTCCTATGACACCCAATGCAGGAGATGAACACATTATTGCGTGTAGACTTCCAGGAGGTAAAACACTGACTCATAATTGCATTAATACAGTTATCTCTAGTTTTACGATTATTTGTTCACATAAAACACAAGAAAAAAGCTCTCGTTTGAAGCAAGGCTCACTGCAGGTCGAAAAGTTGGCTCATCTGTTTCATCTCATTGTCCACTACGATGAGCAGCACGTTTTGACCTTGGATATTCCATTGGCAGAAAAAGCACGTCCGCACTGAACGAGCGACAGAAGAAGTGTAATTTAATCTCATCTTATTCTCTATCTTATATACATCTCGATTTAATTTAAATTTATTTTATCTGGTGTCGTTAGTAACATCTCTTCGTCACTAATTAGGTCATTTCATTTTATGTTTAATAATTTTCTGTAGCCTATTATTTCTAATGCTTGTGGTCTTGCCTTTTCTACGGATTTTGTTGTCCGTGCAACTATGTCGTAAAGGGAGCACGTTACAGATGTTCGTTTTAGTTGTGTTTCCTGCTACACACACGAGTTAATTACGTCGAAATATACATTATTGATACCACTGGACAATGAGAACCTCACAAGGGAAGTTTAAGCGGTTGAACCTACTCGAAACTGCTTCCCAGAATCGTGCCTTCCTCGTTAACTGGTGGAAACGGAATCATTCTTGCGCGCTTGCTATTGTAATGATCGAAGATGGATCCAGACGCAGCGGCGCACTGCCGTAACAGTCGACTATTATGCCTGTTTTGTTCATGTAAACACGTGCGCTGCGGTGAGAGCACGGATCGACATCTGACATTCACAGATCGACTCTGCTGGGCGTAATCGACGCTGGCTTCAGGTATTAGAATAGAAGCGCCTCTGCTTCTCAGCGGAGTAATTCCCGTAGATGTCGGAACAATCGCGAGCAAGCGAGTATGATTCTATTTACACCACCTCACACGTTTGCTGCTATTCTAAGAAGCAGCGTCAAGCGGGTTCGGCGTCTACGGCTTCCTTTTGGACATGTTAGTGATAGTAGTGAGCGTCGTATGCACTCGAATTTGGCTTGTGAATCTGTTTACTGCTGCACGTAAACCTGTTCTTGAGGAGTATTCCTTCACTAAACAGTGGAAGACCTTCTATACAGCTAGCAGGTCGAAATAAGGGATGAAGTTTGACCAACTGCCATAATGATTCGTGCTCGCATCCGAGGTGTAGTTTACCCTTGCTAGTCGTGCTCAACATTCGGCCGTGTTACCATTGCCAAGCTACGCACAGATACACCGTAATCGCTTGTGCGGGTAAATAATGCCCTTTCCAAGTCCTAAATTGAATCCTTGCAACCCAGCACGCGTATACACTACGAGTTTGGTCCCGGGTTCCATTGTTAAAGCGCTTAATTGCTGCGTGTAAACCTATCTTAGAGCACGAATGCGATTTTGGAGGGGACTCTGGTTTCCCTCGATGAGTATCCCGGCCCAATTTCCGACGGAAATGATGTACCACGCGGTGTGGGCATGGAGAAGGATGAGGAAATTGCGGTGGACATAGAGGGAGACGAACAAGGATGCTAAGGGAATGAGGGTAGTTCCTGAAGGAAATTAGAGGGATGGCGGTGGAGCAACGAGGGTCAGTGGAATTGTGTGAGTCACTATAGACGTGAGAATTGTAGGAAAACGAGTAAGTGGGAGCTAGAGACGGAAGAGAGGGCGTGAGGGAGGGGGTGATAGTTTTCCAGTTTGGGTGCACATTTGCGTCCATCGGAGTAGATAAATAATACTACGTATTAGGGTTGCTGAAGAGGAATCTTCGCAACTAGCAGAGCTGAATGGCAGTTTTTCGCAAAACCGACTCCTACTCGTCGCATATGCCATCACTATAGTTCAATCCGAAAAAATATTCTCGGACCATATTTTGTATATTTTGCACTATCATTTAGAATTTTACTTATTGAGCTCAAAAATATAGTTGCAAAGTCTTCACGAAAAGAGAATGTTAATTTAATTATTGTTTTAGTGAATAATAATAGAAATATCATTTTATGATGATGCTCATAAATATTAATGATACCCCCCCCAGAAGGAAATCCTGCGCGCACCGCTGTTGAAAGGGTTAGTTAAAATAGTCGTCGAGGGAGAAGTGAACAGGAATAATGGGAAGGAAAGGCCTCGTGTATAGATACATGGAGCAGCTAGTAAAGGATTCAAAGGAAAAGACTTATGCATTTATGAAGATGTTGACGTGTCAAACGGATTAATAAAATTAAATTCCTACATCACTTTGCTCTTTATTTACTCTATAGATATCATCCTTCATACATTATGGCTTCCTAGATAACAATCCTTATTTACCATTAATTTTTGGTCTCTATGACGATCTGCAAAAGAAAACAGTAGAAAAACAAAAAGGAAATACACTAACTAACAAATGAATGTATAAAATGGTAATACAATAGAAAGGAAGGAAATTCATGAATGTGATTGCCGCTTATCAATTGTACATGCATCAAGGTTAGCCGAGGGAAGAATTGAATGGGGAACTGCGTCATACCAATGTTAGCAGTAATTAGTGGCGGCTATAATGAACGTCCTTATCAAGTTACGAGGCACGCACATTTTGTCTTAGGTCAGTCCATTGGATAGCTTCAATGTGAGCAGGGTGGAAGAGGGGGAGGGGGAAAGAGTTAGAACGCGTTTGGCGATTGGGCAGGCGGTGGAACGGTGAGTGATTCAGACTATTGTGTAGTGGTTGTTAGTGGAAGTTGTGGAAAACATCATCTCTGCCCTATCTCTACATGTATCCCATTCTCGTCATTACGCTTCCCATCCCCAGCCTACTTCCCCATGGTAGTTATTGGACTGACTCAAGGCAAAATATTTACGAATTGTTCGTTGAACACGAAGCTTTGAGCTGGAAATGCGCTTACGCTTTTAGTTTACTGTTGTGGAAACTTAAAAAAAATAACTTTTTTACCAATGTTCAATGATGATGAAATGATTTTATTGCTTTTATAGAGGGTATACAATCATTTGATTTTAACCAGAAGTTCGGGGAACCTTAATGTTTTCTGTAAGATTAACTTTGAGGCGGTTGTCTAAATTTTCCTGCTTAAAAAGACAAATGGGATTTATTTTTCCTCCGCCAAATCACGGTGGAAGTATCAGTGTTAGATTAATTTGACCTTAAATGGCCGATGGCCCGCTTTTATTTTTAGTGAGTGAGTGGAGGAAACAGCTGCGTAAAACGAAGAAAAACGAGAATGTTCTTCGAAGTTGTATGTTTTGTAGTTCTACGTTCACTGCGAATTAATATTTGAAATCTGTACCATGGTAAACTAATTGTTTGTGTCAGCAAACATTTCAACATTCTATTCCAAATAGACGAGCATCAGCGTGTTGCTATGCAGTTATACAGCAAATAGAAAAGTGTTTATCTGGAGTTGTTTGGTAGTTTTTGATAAGCACCAATTTACCAAGGTAGACTATAAACAATGTTACAAGAGGAACATTGTTTACAGAATACCTTGCCAAGAATGTTACAAAATTTATATTGCGCATACTGCAAAATGCTTAAAAATAAAATTAATGGCCATAAGTCATCAATTAAAACAAGTACCGGAACCTGTGCCTTGGCAAAAAATGCTTTAGAAAACAACCATTCCTTTAAATTTGAAGATGCAAAATCCATTGATTTTGAATCTAACCTTCAAACTGCATGCAATAATGGAACAGATATACAAAATTTAAGTAAAATATACCATAACATTATATCCACAACATAAATATGTCTTGCTCAACATAGAAATTAACGTGTAAATTATATTCATTCAATATTCACTTTTGTTTAAAACTATATGTATAAAATTCAAATTTTGTTTGTGTAACAATTTTAAATTTTGGTTGTTTCGGTTTTTATGGTTTTTATACAAAAACATTTGTTGATGAATTTATGTGTCTAAGAAGTTTAACATTGTTGTTGTTGTTGTTTTAAAAAAAATGTCACCAAAGGTATGTAACAAGATATTAATATTGTTCTATAAACTTTTTTTTTCTCTTTCTGTTCTATTCTAAGTCTGTTAAAAAGTAATTGAAATTTAAAAACTTACATTGTGTACTAAATAGCCCTGAAGAAGCCGAAATAAAGAGGTGAATTTTAGGCGCAAATTGGTGTTCATCAAAAACGACCAAACACATGTCTATTACTACATAAACAAAGTTTTCAATAAGAATACTTCATTATAAGAAAGTTATACAGGAAAAAACAAACTTTTGAAGGCGCACATTGAAACAAAAAAAACATAATCAGGCATTGTAATCGTCACCATGTATTTCCTTTAGGGAGAGATAAATTTTTGAAAATGTTTGGTGAAGAATCAGTTTGGAAAACAGATACGAAAAAGTTGGAGAGCACATTTAGTCTCTTTTGTTTACTTTAGTTTGATGCTATGCTTGTCTGTTCGCTATCCGCTTATCTGTTCATGAAAGGCTCCCACAAAACTTCAGTGAGACTAGAAATTCAAAAAGATAATTGGTACATCCTGGATACGCTGTCAACATCCATCTTCGAAAGCCCTTTGGCGCAAATATCAAACTGTTAATAGTTTTTTAGTGTTAATCTCTCCGTAAATATTCTCCGAAGAGCTTGGTTATTGACGCTCTTCCACCGTTGACTGGACAGTTTAATTGGCAAAAACCTCAAAAATGCGTTCTCTACCGACAAACTTTTGACGCTGTGTTAACGCAAGACTTAATGTCAGACTTCGTGTTATTTTCTGGGTGGAAAATAACACGAATCTTGCTGCGCGACCTGCGTAATCCGAAATACGTACATCCTTCAACCCCCACGTTCTGTGCTAACGCAAATGCCTATTGTAATCTTGTTTACGATTTTGAGGCACAAATGCGTGATAACGCATCGTAACCTTCTGCAGCAATAATGCAAAATTGTTAATTAGTGCCTACAGTGATCTCGCTACTCTGATGGTTCTCGTCATGGGGATAAAATTATCAGTTTCCGGTGGGCCAGTCACTCAGTTTCAGCGCTAAAATATTCGGAATCATCGAGGTATGCACGTCGAAGTGCGGGCGATTGTTTTATATGGGTGTGTAATGTGGATGGCTCCCGTGGATTGACCAGCTCCGCCCAGTCTTACGTCGCGTGTAGATTTTAATTGGCACTTAACCTTCGGTATTTTTCTCAACCGGCCCTCTCTTCGACCTTGACGTGTATCGTTGATTTTTCACCCCCCAAGCGGAGTAGCGTACCGGAGGATGGTCTCTCAGCGACCCTTGCTGTGGGTGCGGCGTATTTGCCGCCCGAGTACACCGAGCGAACGCGGTAACGCACGACCTTTATTGCGTTTCCGTACGTGGACGAGAGGAGAGAAATTAAATTGCATCCCCTCCTCCGCACACGAAATATGGAGCCCGGCGGAGGTCTTTGGTTGGCTAACGTGCTCGCATCAGCTGTGGTTTTTGCATGCCCACGCTCTGTGAACTGAACCTCTGACGGTCTCGCTCTTGCCGGTTGCCGGTGAGGTGGCTTGGGAAGGGTGGGTGAGGATGGAAGAATGAGATTAACTGGAACGGAAGGCAGCTGAGCCCATCAAAATTGGGTCAGCTTCCTTAATAAATCTTATCACCTCTAAAAGGTCAGGCATTGGTGACATGCTGCTGCAGATTGGTAATTGGGTCGGAGAATTCTATTACTCAAGTCATTCGCTCTCTTTGATGTACGGGTTTTAACATCTTGAGGAGGGGGGGGGGGGTGGGTGGTTGAAATTCCTATTGGCGCACTTAGCTCATCCTCTTAAAATGCTACCTAATGGCTTCTTTCACCGACGACATCGGAAATCGATAGAAATTAGTCTTATTCCGAGGTCATTATTTTATTCCATCTTTACTCATAGGGTAGGAGTAAGATATTGCCTTGATTGTGGCCGGTGATGGGTCCGAATCGAACAAGCCTCCATTCTCAAGGCTCTCGAAGGAAAGGGATCGTAAGGAGATGGCTTATTCTTTTGATCTTTTCACACCCATCGCCTTGCACTTAATCTATTTAGCTCGCCATAGCTTCTTTCCTGACAAAGTAGCCAGAGTTATATAGCGACCCGGCGGGTAAAATAAAATTGAAACCATACCAGATTTTTTTTAAATTCGTGACATTTTTTTTTAGCGAGTAGCTGTACAGAAATCATGTTAAAAATAATTTTTTGGGCTCCGGTTTTTGAAATCTTTTTCAAGATCGCATCATCATCCTAAGAAAGTATCCGAAGAGGCACAGTTCTCGATTCAATTCCTTTATCAGCTAACCTCTTTACATTCGTAATTCTTCCTAAAAGTACTTCTTAACTTTATTACGTGTTCCATATACGTCATGCGAGAATTTCCCTCGCGGTTATTTTTTTCACTCACTCTTCTGTCAATTACTGTCATCGTAAGACTGTCATATCTCATGATTTGGCCGAATAGGTTTTCCCTTCTCCTTTTCTATGTTTTCGTAAAATTTCTCTTTCCTCTCGCTCTTCTTTGAACGTCATCGTTTTTAACTTGGTCCAACTTTTCTATCTTCATCATTCTTCGCTAACACAACGTTCACGATCAAAATATTCCGTAAACCGTGGGGAGAAATGCGTCAGTTGGTTCGCACGAAAAGGGTCCACGGTTTAATGCTACGTCTAAAGGGCAGAGTTGTGGCATCTCCTCACTGAACCGATGGTTTTTCTGAAAAAATTCTTCCGCCTTTGGGTTTCGGGCTCTCTGCATGGGAAACCTGTACTTTTCTGTACCACCGTGATCCTGTACGATTTGATATAATTAGTAAATTTTCCATGCCTATCGTGGAGGTCGGCGAAGTACGCAATAATATTAGGATTATTTGCGAGAAATAGTTAATTTTTCGCACGACCGCGAAAAAATAATGTAAAATAAATAAATAATTGCATATAAGTGTCGTGTAATATTTGTTCTTATTTTTTATAATTTCTTCCTATCCTTTGCCATAATTTGTTTTATGTAAGATGCATTACATAGTATAATGTGAACAGAAATTTTTCCCTTTAGATGGGATTATAACTCATGCTCAAAATATGGACATGAAATACATTTTACGAATTTCACATGGATCAAATATGCATTTTAGATGAGTATTTAAAAATGAATTTTGAAAATTTTGCAATACTCATATTCACGTGTATGTCAAGACATTTATCCATCTGCATATTCTCTTGCATTGTCAGTGCATCAAAAAATGTGAATCTTGCTAATTATATCTCTCATAAATCCTAAATTCATTTCCTATTATTGCTAGGAATAGTGGGACGTTAATCGTATTGTCCCAATGACATTGGTCTCATTATAAATTCCCCTCTAATCACGTGCATAATATGACTTGCTGCACGGAACGACGACTGGAAAAAAGTATATTCATACGTGACATTTGAGACCAATTATATGCTCGTTGAATTCATTAGCATTTTAATGGGTGTATATTTTCACTGCACTTTTGTAACTGTGCGTCCTAAAATGTACATGCTGATGTACTGGTTACTTCTTTCATAAATGCTTCCAAATGCGGGTATAACGGTTTTAAAACAGGATTTTTATGTAGGAGGAACCGAGCATAAACTTTCTTATGCCCGTAAGAGTATTCTCGAGTGTAAAATGTAAAGGAAAAAAAGGGACTCGATTTCATCCCAAAAAAACGTTATTTTTGCCAAGAAAAAAACCGGGAACTCTCCTTTTCCTTGTGCTAGGCTCTTCGGAATAAAATGAATGGACCATTTTACCCAATCACGAAACTATTCTTCTCGTTTCAAGCATGTTTTCCTATCATCGATTTTCCTCGTTCGACACCGTTATCATCTCTTCCCTCGCGTAATTTTATGTCTTCAGCCAAATTGAACGCCGTGGGGATAAGGTGGGGTTTCATGTAAGTGGATGCGGTAGTTGATGTATTTCGTCGAAAATTGCGTCGTCCGCTGCCTTTTCCACGAAAGGAACTTATCCCTCGTTCAACTGTGTTAAATTACTGTGGTGGGGACGAGGGAGGATGAATAATTTTCGGAGGATATACAGTACGTGTGGGGTTTCAGGATCGAATGAAACGCGTAAACAAGTTAGTTGAACTTGCAATCCCATGGCAGAAGTATTAAATCAGGGCCTATGGTGCTGCTTTCGTTACTAAGGTGTCTGAGCTTCGTAACTTTGCAGCTAAACGCCACTTGCCCTGGAAGCAACAAGCGGCTTTCGATTTGAACTTTTAATAGGGCTTCTATTTTTTTCAGCACAATGACTCTTCTCTCTTGACCTCGAAACGTAAAACGGGACCGAAAATAATCCTTTGGATGCATTATTGAGCTCCACACGTAGTCCGGTACTAAAAAGAGCATTATTTTTTATGTGAGTGAGGGAAATCTCTTTAGCTCATTTTTAGTCGTGAAATTGTCTTATCGTGCGCTTAATGATGAAATTGGCGTACGTTAGTCTACGTAGGCTCATCTAATTCCGCTCATTCTTTTATTTTGATGTCAGTTTATTTTTAGTTATCCAAATTTAGGGCTTAGTTTTAGAATAAGAACTGCCATAAATACTTAGTAATTTCATCTAGTAGTTAAATACAACTGAATATTGAAAATGAAGCTGTTTTTGATCCTAATATTAAAACAAATACAAAGCGTCAGGTATTAAAAAATCTCTTGTTTCTTTATTCTCCAATTGTTTTAGATTTTGACGAGAAAATACTTTTAATACGATGGAAGCATGTTGTTGTACGTTTTTCATATGTTTGAAGCGGTGAAGGCACTTCAAGTTGCCTTAGGTTAACTACACGTAGATTTATCTGGAGAAGGAGGCTTAACGCATGCCAATGTAGCTGAAACTATTTACATTTTCGTATTATATTCGTTGCGCATTGAACTGCTTGCCCTAATAGGCACTGGAGTGAAGGAGGATCAACATGTTTCACGTTCATTTTGAAGAGATCGTGAGAGTGCTTTTGTTTTTAAGCCCGGCGCCATGCTAACTCGGTAGAATGCACTTCAGTATGCATAAAAACGACATGGGGATTTGCATGATTAGCTGAACTGTTGAAAAATATCTTCTCTGGGAAGTTAAAAAATAGAGTCAGACAGTTTCTGCATTTTTAAGGCTGTGAAATGGTGCGTATCATAGGGGCGTATTTACTACATTTAATGTTGCTATCTGCCTAGTCATAACTTGCCCACTTCATTTTTCAGAGCTCATATTACATTAAGGTCCGAGTTCTATCGTGGAGTGTAAAGGAGTTGTTCTATTGAAGGGCATAAAGGACATTTTACATTATGCACGTTATTGCGTGGAGAAATGAGCATTGAAAAATGCATCGTGCAAATCAAGGAATTACAGAAAACTTCTGAAATACATTAACAGCCGTGCGGAACATAGCCCCTGTTCAATTTTCATCTATTCATCTAAGTAATTTCCAAGATTTAACTGTGATTTAATTTGTACAGCTCGTTTCTTCATGTAAAACTTAATTGTTAAAAATACCCTTGTAAGAGAAATTTTAAAGAGTTAAAATGTAGTACAATTTCTCATCACCTCGCCTGGAGTTTTCTCTCTTTTGTTTGTTGATACGTAATTTGTAAAAAAGTAATACGTTAGGAATTTTAAAATTTAAATATATAATAGAAAAATTTTAATCTAAAAAAGAAATAACCTAATCTTATTATTATCACCCTCTTACGCAGTGATATTCAGAAGTTAGTTCAGCAAGAATGTGCAACTTTCCGATGGCAGTGGCTTGCAGCTCATAGCGATTTTATATTATGCATCCTGTGCGGAGAAGAGGTAGGGTTAAAGTGATCCGCCAAATGCCATGCACACCGCGATAAATCCGTAAAAAATTTTTGTATAAAGGATGCCAGCTCCTTTCCCGTTCACCGATAACTTCAATTCTTCGAAGACTTCTCCCTGAACGCCCAAAAGTGCCTCTTCTCCACTCTCTCTATATCTATCTCTCTCACTTCTCAAGTATCAATCTCCCTAGTACGTCTGCGAGAAATCCATTGCCCCACGCTTTGCCCTACATTTACATTTTTCGTCTCCTGAGAATTTCTCCCCGGTCAACTCCCACTTCACCTTGGCCCTTTGCAAGGATTTTTTTCCCACCAATTCCTCTTTGCACGGCTAATTTCGTTTCACTCCTTTTCCCATTCCAAAACTCAATAAAGCCCACTCAGTGTTCTACCTCATTGAACAAAGGCTAGATATAGGAGCCACTCCTCGAAGCTCTCCGTATTAAAAGCCACCGGCTAATCGCATCTTCACATTTCTTATATAGAGTCTCGATGCTCCCGAGTCTGTGATGTCGTGATAAAGCTTCTCCCATATTAATGCACCCAATATTATAAAAAAAAGATATTTAATGGTTATTTTGTTTTGCGCAAAGGTCAAAGAGGTGCTTAATATCTCTTTCCCTCTGTGCCGTCTAAGGCATCGACTGTAGTACGTATCGACGTATATTGTAATTCAAATGATGTAAAATATAGGTGACCCACCAGATTAGTCCATTTAATGCCAAAGTTTCGGAGTCTTGACTCATCCACTGTATTATTTCTTGATCTTAGTTTTTTTTTTATTTGTTTGTATAACCCTATCTGGCTGTCGTAAAATATGTTGCAGTCTTTCGTGTTTAGATGCTCTAACGGCCAAAGATAAATTTGACGTGACGATCGTGATATATTCACCATCTGAAGTAAGATCATAAACAGGGGCCAAACTCAACATCCTTGGGTGGCACCATCCATGCCTTGGGTGGGATTCGAACTCATGACCTATGGCTGACCAGAGCAGCACGTTACCGACCTGGCTACCACGGCGGGTTTGAATCCTCATTTGTTCGCTTAGTTTTCCTTGGAACGTTATTTACAATTGTTCGTGGAAAAAACGTTAATATTGTACACTAAACCGATTGAACTTATTCTTCTTTTTAAGGGTATTATCTTAAGGTGAGTTTCAAATAAATAATGGTTTTAATAACCTTTATGGTTTGAATTTTGAAAATAGGAAATCATAGAGATTTTTTGTTCTCATCCAATATCAAGGGGTTCTTCCGGAATGTAACCCCCAAAATTTTGGAAAGGTTACCTGTAGCTGAATCTTTATGAAACTCTTGTTTTTTTCGGATTTTTGCTGAGTGTTATCTCTAAGAAAAAGTGATTCGATTAGAAGTGAATGTGATTGTTCCATTTAAAATGGAGGTTTTTTAATTTCTCTTATTCAACTGAGCTAATTCTCTCTGCAACAATTCTTATTTTACTTTTAGATATTAATCGTGAAAATGTAATGAGGTTTTAGCAATAAGCTCCATTTTTTTTCTTTTGTTCTACTGTACTTTATGTTTTAACTTGGTTAGCCTTGTCGGTTTAGAATGATTTTGTAGGTTGTTCAAGAATAGGGTAAGCTCGAAGGTTTCAAATTCTTTCGATGAGTTTCTATGCGTTCAACTTTGCGTGAACAGGTGAAGTCGGTAAGTTATATCATATAATTTTTAAATGTCTTGTGTTTGTTACCTTTCTGAAGAAGAAGGTCCTAGGGATTTACATATATTTACGAGGGATTTAAAAGGTAGAATGATTGGTAGACTCAGCATTAGTACTTGCCATTTGTCATTTGCCCTTTGCGGTATATGTAAATTAGTATCTACGGCTACCATCATGAAATATCCTTCAGTTTTGGCGAAGAAAGCGATGGCCGAAGTAAAAGAGAAATCGCCAGTAGAATTGCCCAAGCGGAAAGCACATTTTACCAGAAAAAGATTCTGCTTACAGCTGCAAATACAAGAGTGGAAGTGAGAAAATATTTCATTAGAACTTACATCTGCAGCATTCTACTATATGGCAGCGAATCATGGACAATAACAGCAGGAGAGACATTCAGGCTATAATTATTTGAAATTTGATGCTACCGAAGAATGATGAAGATAAAATGGATCGATCGAGTGACAAACGAAGAAGTCTTAAGGAGAGTGGGAGAGAAGAGATGCCCACTGAAAATGTTAAAAATAAGGCAGGGCAAACTAATAGGCCATATCTTAAGATACGATGGCCTGATGAAGACAATCCTCGAGGGAAATGTGAATGGGAAGAATGGAAAAGGCAGGCCTCGTATGAGTTACATAGAACAGGTCGTAAAGGACGTGAAAGAGAGGAGCTACGTTAATATGAAGAGGTTGGACTATAGAAGAATCGAGTGGAGGGATTCTCCAATCCTAGGATTGTTGACTGATGATGATGATAGCAGAATGTCCAGAAAGAAAAAATTAAAAATAGATTATGAATAAATGAAAAGATCTTAGTGGACTCAACAGTAATTACAGATGAATGTGGAGCCCAATAAGATCTTTTCATTCATCCACAGAGGAAAGCTTTCACCATTTCTGGCCGTAATTTGTTTCCTCTAATAAAAATAGCTTATTTCGAACCTCCAGACGTCTCTCCATTTTCTTAAAAATAAACTTTATCTTTTTCCGGGAAACTAAACGGTGAAAAGGAAACGTCTTAGTTTTCGATTTTCTAGCGATTAAGACCGTTCGTTGCGGGCGGAATGCTTAAGCTCCATGAAAGTGGCGGTGAAGTGAAAAAAGCAGTCTCTTAAAAATATATCTCTTCGACTGATCCGCATCATCAGTTCCTTACCAACAGTTTCCGAAAGCGACAGGCGTGCTTGAGTAGGAGTGAGTATCTTTTTTACACGCGGGAAGGATAAAAAAAACTCTCTAATTTTGTTCTGACTCACGCAGTCGCAGGCGACCCGGCCGTGAGCGCGTAGGGAAACGCCAGGCCGTAAGCCATTCCCGACCCCTTCCCCCGCCTTCATCTCGCTGCATCCGCTACTCCCTGCCTCCCGCCCGCGGAACGGCGCCTGAAGCTGGAGACCAGAGCGGAATCATAAATTGACCTGTGACCTTTTCTGGGTCGCCTTCCCGCGTATTTATAAAATAATGCGTTTCTATTTAGGCTCTCCGTCTCCTTTCTCGCCCCTAACCGTATTGCCTCCACGAAATTTAATACGCTTACGACCAACCTTCCTTCACCCCCTTTGCCTACCCCGTGACCTTACGGGGGTGGGTGGTGGCGGTTGCTCCGGGTTAAAGTCGGAACTAAAAGTTTCCGCCGACTTCGCCTCCTGTGCTTCACCCTTCCCAAACCTACCTACCTCTCTGTTTCTCTCTCCCCCACCTCTCCCCCACCTCTCCACCCTCCCGATATTCGAAAATTGAGGGCTGACCTTTGATAGAGTGGAGCTATTGCCTGCGATGGCTTTGCTCGCGAAAGCAGAGGGATGACGGGGAGATGTGGGATGGGGGGGGAAGGGGTGGAGGTGGACGGTGGATTGGCGCGGGATGCAATTTGATTCGTCCCAATGATTCTCTGCTCGGACTAAGGGTTCGCGGAATCGGAAAATATCGCATTTGCTCCTCTCGGATCCCACGCGATGGGAACGAGAAACGTTTAAATTGTGTGAAACGCGTCCTGTCTGCGAGGAGAGCATCGGGAGAGGACGGAGTGGGGCGAGAGATAACGTCTCCGTAGGACTTTCTGAATGGCGGGAAGGAGGGGGAAGTTGGAGGAAGAAGTTTTTTTAATTTTTTCTTTTCCCACTGCTCCGTGTGGGAGAGGGAAGGAAGTTGATGAGGAAATTGAACGGTGGGAGCAAATACGGGTGGAGTTCGTATTAAAAGGTCGGAGTGGATGTTGAATAGGATGATTGGGGGGTGGTGGTGGGAGGTTAGCTCGGCGTGAGATGTGCAGGAATGGAGTTATAGAATTTCAGATGGCATAGAGATAAGTTGGAGGCGCGACAAATAAAAGATCTGAGGTTTCCCGTCAAGTCTTCTGGATGCGTGTTCTTGGGGTTCACAACGGATTAGGCTTTGCACTTCGGCCGACGTTTCGATGAGAGATCGAGTGGTAGTTTCTCGCGGGAACGAAAACTTAGGTAATTTGCGCTAGTTGGGATTGGTGGGTAATTGGGAAGAGTAAGAACTTTTTTTCAGTGAATGGAGGAAGGATGGAGAGGTACCCAGCACCGGAATCAGCCTGCTCTTTACGAAAAACGCCGAGGGGACCACGGCTTAACGTCCCATTCGACGGACCGAGTACTGAACTGGAAGTGTCATGGGGGATTTACTCTCCCGTCGTTTCTACTGTTGTCCAATGGATGTGTAATTATGGGCTATGTCCAATAAGTATGGCATTTAAGGTTTATAGGAAATGTAGGCGATTGATCAGAGGAAGGAATTTGGAGAATGGAGGAAAGGTGGAGCGAAATTCAGTGTTGGTATTAGTTTGCTCCTAATGAGAAGCGCCTGCGTTAATTGGCGTATTGTTGTAATGCTGGTGATGTGAACATCAGGCAATATTTCTCCTATACTTTTTCATGCTCAGTGGATTGATTATTAGTTCGATAGTAGTAAATTAAGTTTTAGATGCTCCAACTGCTGAGTCTATATCTCACCGTTTAACCTGGATCAATACTAATGTAAATCATAAAGCTAACACAACATCCATGCCTAAGGTGGAATTCGAACCCGTGATCCTTGGGTTGCAAGGCCGGGGCGTTACCCACCTAGTTACCCTGGCCGTCTGATGGACAGTCGGCCAACTTTTCTTTCTTGTCTTTTTATAGATGTACTGTTCAACCCGCAGTTCTTTCAAAAGAGGATTCAAGAGCCTCGATTTGTATTGTATCATTTCTGTAGCCGGCATTCTTAATGTCATAATTGGTAACATACGCTTAAAAGTGGTAGAGGTGCTCCTTAACTTTTTTGTTGAGAACAGTACCCTTTTAGATGAATCTTGTGTTACCAATAACGATAGAAAGTTGCCGAATCGAATTGATCTACAGAAAACATTAAGGTAAGTTATTTAAACCCTCAGTGCTGACCTCTGTGCGTGCATGGTTGAGTACCGGAATTTCATCTCAAATTAACAGTGGGGCGAGAGGTGATGAAGTGAGAAAGCATTCTTGAAGCATCTAGAGTTATCTTCATATGCAATGCATGTCCAAAAACTAGATTTTTAAAATCAGCCGGAACGGAGGGTTAAAACCCATTTAAATACCCCGGTACGTAACTGTGAAGTCGACTGATTTTTGCCGACTGGAATATTTGAGTCTCTGTAGCAGTGAGTTAGGGGGCCGATGAGGTAGAATACCCACTTCGAATACCTTAGCTTTGCCACTGATAGCAACTATCTGCGAGAAAAAGCTATTCTAAGCTGAATTTAGTGGCCTACTGAGCTAATGTACGTCATAACAGTCTGAAGAAGTAATTTTGTCTTTTCCTAGATGATGGCATAGTTTTGGTATATTTAACTACCTTTTTCTCCTGTTTTACTTATTCGAAGAGTCTTTGGTGTTCCTAAAACCTTGACTCAATTCTCCTGGCCATCTCCGGTGAATAAACATCTCCGTATTCACAGGAGATTGGATATGATTCCTGATGGCATTCAATTCAATCAGCCCTTCAATTTGACTGTTTGGTTCCGGAGTTTTGTGAGCGTAATGTAAATCGCATGCAATTCGAATCAGGGGAGAATTCAGTGGAAGCGATAAACGTTTTGCTGTAATCTGACAAAGCTTTTTTGTTGAAACGTTTGCCGAAATGTTAAGCACAAAATACATGGAGTTCGAGAAGAGTTCACCCAGATATGATGACGGTGAAAGGGTATTAATGTGAGGTTAATTCGTGGTTAAGAGAGAAATATTAGATATCACGACGTGGGGAGAGATTGAGATCTGACAGTCCAAAGTCCTATCGATAGAATGGAGAATTTGCATGAAATTTATTTCTCGTGTGTTAATCATATACTACTTGATGCGAAATTTTCTCACAAATTTAAATATATAAGACAAATTTTTGTATGCCAACCACAAAGATTATTAAACGCTATTGAAATGTTCCCGAAAATTGACGAAAGTCACGTGACCTGAAACGCCTACTGACGTCACTGTACGGTATAGGTTCCATAGTCTGAAACGCGTTTATTTTAGGAAAAAACGAAGCGAATATATTGTTCTGAGGCCGTTTCTTAATCGCAACTGAAATCCAAAATTTTTAAAAGGATTTAAAACAGCACAAACCGACAATTTATCTTTGTTTGACTCCCTTATGGTGGCGTCCTTCTTAAAAAACTGCGATTGCTTTGTCATAGCACAGGTTTTTGGAGTGAAAAAAACAGGGTACTATACAGGTATTATTCAATTTATGGACAATTTTCTCGTTATGAACCGTACTACTTAATTAAAAAATCGAAATGCATTCATTTATCGCATTGAACAAATGAGATAAATACAAACGTTTTTGTGAAGTATTAATTAAACAACTTAACTCCATGTGCGACAGATAAACTATAGTGATACTGTGTCGTGACGTCATGCGATGTCGTCGTGTTTTTAAGCTGCCGAAAACATAGAATTTTTAAAGAGTAAGCACATTTTAGCCAATAAACTTCACATAAAAAGAGCTATAAAAATACTGCATGTTCCCCGTTGCTGGGATGATCGTGATCACGTGATTTTAGTTACTCGTTGACATTAGTTGACGTAAAATGATGTTTTCCTTATTTTCAGCTGGGAAAAAGTATATATTACAAAGCTTTGTGCATGAAGTACACTAACTAAGCGGCAAGAGTATCCAGCTTCCACCTGTTTACTACTGCACAGAATATTGATCGATAGAATATTGCTGCTCCCTAAAGGAGTGGAGCCTATAATTATTTCCCCATATTCCAGCAGTATCACGTTATCATACAGTTCGGTCGGCCTCATTTTCACTTCAAAAGACGACACGGTGACCTCGCATTCATGGATGATCAAAGTTGTTAACGAATTTACTTTTGATGCTTGGGAATAAACCAGGTTTCTGACTACTGCCTAGAGATAAATACTGGTGATATTCCAGTTTGAGAAGTCGCAGGTAGAAACGTTAACGATTATAACGTCATCTTTCGGTCTACAAAATTCTGTGTAAGCCTTTGGCAAGTTCCCTTTTACGCGGCATTTCCTCGTCTATAAATGCCCTCAAAATCCATTACCCGCCTAGCACAGAGGTTGGGGAAGTGGCAGCCTCAAGAAGGCATGCAGCTTTTGTGGTACCCAGCACGGCCCTTTGCAGTATTACCACGCATGACAGGTGGGCGATGAAGTGAGGTGCCACGTGCTCATTACTGCGTACACGAGGCTCAGAAATAGGTAATTGAGTCCGGTATCTTTTTCATCAATTCAGCTTTGAAGTCGTGGGAAAATGTATGTAAGCACTAGCGGCAAGCTTTATAAATGTAAGAGAGGGAGCACCTCCATGTGACCCTCATTGCAGTGTGCGGTCTGATGAGATCTCCTTGGTGTGAATTTCTGGCTTCTCCGATTTGAAAAGATTCTCCGCCCAGCGTCTCCTCGCTTTGAATTTCCTCCGCTAATTTCCTTCAGACTTATTCATATGGCTTTTGTTCGGTGTTCTCCCTCGGTTTTACTTTTTCTTCCGTGATTTCCTCTACCTGATACTCTCCAAATACGTCCTGTAGGTATATCCTCTGTCTTCTCTCATTTTCGAAGCTTTCATTTCTGTGCTTCTAATTAAGTGAAAGATCGTAGATTTCTCCGGCGAATGATTATGGTTAGGTTCCCACGGGTAGACTACCGGGTGATGGTGTTAGTAGGCACCCACGTCCCGCTAGCTGAGACTGCCAACATCTGCGTGGTTACCCCTGAAGATAATGGCAGGCTTACCTATCGAAACGTCGCAGCAGCAGATATCAACACCTGGTGGGAAACTCGAAATTAAATAATTCTTCTCATCAGATCTTCATTGCTTTTTTCTCTATCACCCCATTCAATGTTGTGATTCGAGGAGGCGACCGGTTTCCGAGGTCTTTCATGTCATTTAAGAAAGCTGCTTATTTTATAGAAGAAAGCTGGTAGATTAGAAGATTTGGACTTTTTGGAAGAGGAGGCGTCGAAAAAGACCAGGCGTAGGTATCAGAAGGTATCAGCACCATAAACCCGAAATTGAATGATTCTTCTCATCAAATCCTCATGGTGTTTTTCGCCGTCTCCCCATTCAATGTTGTGATTCGAGGAGGCGACCGATTGCCAAGGTCTTTCATGTCGTTTAAGAAAGCTGGTATTTTTATAGAAGAAAGCTGGTAGATTTCTAATCTTGGACTAAAGTTGGACTTTTTGTAAGAGTAAGCGTCAAAAAAGACTCTGCGTCTGATACAGTGTACTCGTACTTTTATCGAAAGGTACCAAGGTTAAACTACCCATCCAACAGATGGAGTACTGAATACAAATGCTTTCCACAAAGCACGCAAGTAGGGGTCGGTATACCGATGAAAAATTTCCGTCAGTGCTGGGATTCGAACCCGGATTCTATAAATGGGAAGTCAGTCCTCTAACCACCACAAAAACCCATTCCCGTTATTTTAAATTGCATCATTTGTTTTGCAATTGCTTCTTCGGGCCACGCATTGGAATTACTTAAATCCCTGATGCGAAATAATTCCACCCTACTCAAGTGTTTCTAGTTTTACTAGCGTTGCATAACATTTTTATATAATATTTTGTTCTCTGTCAGCATCATTAGTCAACGGAATAACTGCCCTTCAATCCAAGACACAGGGTGTTGAAATGTTCTCCGGTGGTTGATATGGCCTTGCGTCATTCCACTCACGGAATGTTGGTCTTCTGCCTTGATTCCCTTGCATCGCCATCAATTAAGCTGGTGACAAAAAAGTAGTACAGCCGTCTCGATTCTCGTTTTTCTGTTTGTCCTTGGCTGTCTCTCATCTTCATTTACAGCTCATATAACATAGGCGTGAAATAGGGCATGCTTATTTTATATAATTCATCATCATCATCATCATTGGTCAACAATCCTAGGATTGGTTTGACGCAGCTTTCCACTCGTTTCTTCTATCGGCCAACCTTTTCATTGTGGCGTAATTCTTCTCTTTTACATTCTTCACGACCTGTTCCATGTATCTCATACGAGGCCTGCCTTTTCCAATCTTCCCGTTCACTTTTCCCTCGACGATAGTCTTCATCAGGCCATCGTGTCTCAAGATATGACCGATTAAGTTTTCCCTTCTTCTTTTTAGAGTTGTCAGCAGACTTCTCTTTTCTCCTACTCTTCTTAGCACTTCCTCGTTACTTACTCGGTCGATCCATTTAATCTTCAGCATTCTTCTGTAACACCACATTTCAAATGCTTCTACCCTTTTCTTCTCCGCTGTTGTCATCGTCCATGATTCACTGCCGTAAAGAAAAATGCTCCAGATGTATGTTCTGATGAACTGTTTCCTTACTTCTATGCTTGTATTTCCTGCTGTAAGTAGATTCTTCTTCTGAAAGAATGCCCTCTTTGCCTGGGCTATTCTACTCACTATTTCTTTCTTGCTTCGTCCATCGTTGGTTACTCTGCTTCCCAGGTAACAGAACTCTTTCACCTCTTCCATATATAATTCATAACGTCTTTAATTTTCAACATCTCTCCCACAGCGAGATATTCCTCATAGATAAAATAATTCGCCTTGACCGGGACTAGAACCAGGACCCCCTGAATGCCGGTCAGGTGCTCTACCAGTTGAGCTACCAAGACGTCCTCTTTCTCTGCGGAAATTCTAGAGGCTGTAAAGGAACAAGATGTTGGTAACTCCGCTAAAGTTTTCGCGGCTAGCTCCCGAGCTTTGAATCTCTCCCATTTTTGGTTTTTCAAAATTTTGCTCGCCTGAACTAATTCCGAAAACTGAATCAATTTAAAAATATATGGGGTAGTGTCGGTAGAAATTGCAGGCAGTTAGGCAAAAACTGAAGTAGGTTAACCGTCTTGTATCAAGAAAGGAAATGCAAAAGAGATGGAAAAATTAGGCAAAATATTACAAAAAAGAACTTGTCGTTGGGAACGGTGGACGCCGCCGATAGGATGAGGCGGAATTACTTAGAAGTGTGGTTGAAGCAGTTTCTAAGATTCTTTAATTCCTTATATTATATATCATCGTACCTAAGACCAATTTTAATCCCAACACAATGCCTATGTCAGTGGTGAGATTCTTACTCGTGGCTGCGTCGCGTTAGTTAGATTTCCTTATGTCCCAATGACTACTAAATTTCACTCTGCTGTTAGGAAACTGCGCTTAAATTAGTGTCCCATTAGGAGAAAACAAATTTTTGATACTTTTACGTTGTTGAAGAAGAGTGATGAAGATAAAATGGATCGATCAGGGGACTAAGGAAGAACTAACAAGAGTGGGAGAATGGCAAAGGAAACTTCGTATAAGATATAAAGAGTAAATTATGAAGGATGTGAAAGAGAAGAATTACGCAAATATGATGAGGTTAGCTAATAGGAAAATCAATTGGAGAGCGGCGTCAAACTAATCTCAGGATTGTTGACCCATGATAATTCTGTTGGCGACAAAAATAGCGGTGAATTGTACTCCACTGGAAAAAGAATATCATCATCTCTTTTGCCGACAAGGTTAGGAAATATGAAAAATTCGCAGCCTAATGCCGGCGTCACATGGTTTATTCGTATGAACCCGGAGTTAGGAGATAGTTCTCAAAGTTAATATCACGTTGCAACTTTCCGTTTAATTAAACTGGGTATTAGGATGCCGTAAGCATGGAACTCGGGCCTTTATTTACAGGCATGAACGGTTCCTGATGGATGCATCTCATTTTTTACTTTTCCACTTCAATCTTGAAGTTCGCTCTATGCATTACATTGATTGTAAATGCGGTCAAAAATGCACCCATTCCGTGGTTGATCTGGTACGGGACCATGATATGATTCGTACCCATTGAGCCAAATAAATTGTCAATTGCATCTCGCCAGCTGGTATGAAAGTAATCTGTGCCCTGGTTTAATGCGTCCGGACAAGTGCAATATTTGTTCCAGAGCAAGTGCGCGAGATGGAGAACGGGACGTGAAGTTCGTTCTCGTGTGTTCACGTCTTTGATTCACTTCCCTCCGCATTCCTTCCGGGTCGGTTTTCTCCAACTAACGTATCGCAGGCGTTCCAGCCATTCGTCTTCCGATTAAAAGTCACCTGCCGCAGAATACCGACGCACTCAATGGGGCCCGGGGAAGAAATGCCGAAGTAATGAGGTGGTAGAATTAGTTTTTAAGTGCTCCAACTGCCTTGGCTATATTGCAGGATCAAATATGAAGGTTGCGTAAAAGACGAGGACAGCATTCCCGCCCGAAGAGAGATTCGATCCTACTAGATCGTTCAAGATCGCTCAAGTATAAGTCAGGGAGGGGGGATGGAGTTGGGCTAAGAGGCAACCAACGACTAAGGTTATGTGCTCAGTATAGGTGTATGGTTTAGATTGAAAGGGTTATTGTGAAGAGGTAGGGTTTTTCAGGAAAGGAGAAAGTATGAAGCAAAAGCTGACGTCGGCGTCAGACAACTCTTGAGGAAAGGTACCGAGGGGTCCACAATTTAACGGCCCTTCCGACTGATTGAGTACTGAACTTGAAGTTCACACAGCACTCGAGCAGCGACTGATGTACCAATGAATAGTCTCTGTCACTGCCGGAATACGAACCCGGATCTTCGGAATGGGGAGCCATTAGTCTATCCACCACACAAATACTGATCCGGTGAATAACCAATTAATCTCGTAATGCATTTAATAATGCCCCTATCTCTCGTCAATGCCTAGACCCTCATTAGTGGGAAGGATAGAATATAGTTATTAATCCACAAGGAACCGAACTCGGAAACATTGATTCGATAATCGAACCCTGTGCTCGATGAACTTTGACCCTCTATCTCCTGTCGATCCCTCATTATTTAGGATGGCTTGTGATCCGAAAGTCAGGGATTACTCAGGTAACATCAAAACTCTCTAAAATTAATGGAAATGTAGTACCTAGTTTTTTTTAGCTATAATATATTTTATATATCTGACTATGAACAACGAAAAATTTAGAATACAGACATTCTTGTATACACAAATAATATCTTTTCATCAAATCTTATAAACATAGAATTCTTCTTAGATGATTTTTTTGTATCAAGTACTCAATTACAAAGTCAATTTTTACGTAATTACGCCATAAAAATTTTCCGTGATAGATCTAGCTAAACTATACTCTAGCTTTTCAGCCGATATTAATCTCATAAATACATATTGTTTTTTCTATCATGACTATATTATTTGAGCAATAGGAAATATTGAACAACCTACAATCCGTATATTTAACATTCTAAGAGTCATCTTTTCATTTTTTTAAATTTCAAATAATGTATTTAGATATTTTAAGTTGTTGGGCATATTATTGAATATGGCAGGCACTTTAATCATTAGATTTCTCTCTCCATGCAATGTGTGACACATTTTTACTACATATCTAGTATTTCCCCTGAGTGCTAATTTCATTTTAACCTTATCCATAACCTGATATTTGTCATTAAAATAATTCTATATAAATTATCACATACGTAAATAACTTATAAACTGGTAGTATACCCAAGATTTTATATGCATCCTCTTCTGTCCTATTTTTACAATTGAATTTCACTACTTTTTAACGCTTTTACTTCGCTTGAGCTCGTGAAAGATAACCTAAAATCGGAATCAGGGATTGGGATCTCTGGAATTGTAATAAAATTAAGTGAATTGTAATTCCATGAAAATAAGCCTAAACATAGAGTAAGGGGAATGTCAAGAAATATTAAAACTCCGGTAAATCAGGGAAAAATGAAGTAGGTAATTTACAAGTTTTTGTGAATTTTAGTCTCTTAAATAAAATACCAAGTGATCTGGGAAGGCGGGGATATTTAAAATAAAATGAAACCTGTGTATAACCCGGATAAATCTTTTATCTCGTCAACTTTACCCAAATCAGGTGTATATCATTAAATAGTATCGCAGAATATCTCGGGCGAATCCGTGAAAGTTAGCCTAAACTTTGAATCCAGAGTAGTGTTAGGAAGTATTACAACTCGATGAAATCTGGGAGAAGCTAAGGGAGTTCCAGTTTTTCATGAACGAGAGCATCAAATTAGAATGTGGGAAAACTCAGAACACGTTAAAACTACACAAAATATTTAGACACATCGTTGGTGTTGGTGAATGTTAAAATAGCCTCAGAGTGAGGGATATTTAAAAAATATCAGCAAATATAAGCAGAATTAAAAACATGCGTGAAATCTCGTCTCAAGTGAATCTATCCAGAAAGAATCCAAGAATCATTTAAAGTCTCGTGCTCCGTATCGTATTCATCGTTGAAATGAGTCGTGGACGAAAATCGATGCCCTTGTGTCGATATCCGGAAAACAGTTTTGGAATGCGGGGAAGAGGAATGAGTTAGGCCACGTTTTGCAACTTATATTTCCTGACCCACGAGATGTTTCATCACTTTGAAATTTTGTCGGAAATCATAATGCTAGGTCACCCTTATTTTTTCTTTTCCTCATTTTCACTAATAACTTTGTATTTAGATTTTCTCTTTTTTATCATGGCTGCAGCTGTGTACTCGGGCCGAGTTTGTTCACATGAAACAGTATTACTTATACTATTTTGAATTTGTCAAGAACGTATCCACAAATAAAAACAGGTGATGTGCTCCATGAACTAAAATGAACGATAAATCAGTTTCTTTACATATTAATTTTGTAACGTGTCAGTCAGTCAGTCCGTCCGTTCTGTATGCGTTTTGTTCCCTTCTCTCCAAAGTTTGGAGCTAAAAGGGTTTGGTGCGTTGAGTGTGGATTCTCTGTCTGCATTAGTAGTAGTTTTGGATTTTTAACAGTTTGTGGTGCAGAGAAAAATGGTTTTTTCCCTATTTTTTAACATGGGAAACAAGTTGCTATGCATATTTGTTTGCTAAGTAAATGTGTGTACGTTTTTGGTAAAGGGGCAAAAATTGGATTGAAGAATTTGAGGAAATTGTAATTAGTTTCATCAATCAATTTTGTAAGTATGGAAATATTAATTAACGTTTTCGATGTGCAGATAGTGAAATAAAACAATTCTTGCCTACCGGCACCGATATTGTGTATTAAATGTTAATATCAAAGTTAGGGGTTTAGAAGTACTTTTCTAACAGTTGAAAGAAGGTAATAAAACGTTTATTATGTATTGATGTTCGTTGCTAAAGTTCGAAAATACGCCCACCATTTTAACATTATCAATGGCTGCCCTACACCCAATCCATTCCGTTTTTTATCAATTTAAAATACAACATTCACGTATATCTCCACCTAAAATAGTCATTTTGCACTTTTTAATAAACCAGATTAAAAACAAGTGTTAGAAAAACTATACTTGGTAAGTATGTAGAGTACTTAGAAATAGTGTAAACTATGAGTGGACACGTAAGGCTCAACTCTGTTCTAGTCATATGGCAAAAGAGTTGCATTTAGATCTGTTGGGCAGATTACATTGCATCTTAAATTTTGGGTAGTAAATTCACTTCAAGAAGAAATTTTAGAACGCAATAGACACGTTTAAAATTGTCATCCAATACCCCCAATACCTTGCTCAGATCCCCAAATATTTTGTGGTGTTTGCGTTTCATCCTATATTTTACCCAGTCGACAAGCAGGTGTTTCACCTAAAATATTTTCAAAAACTCAAGAAACCAATTCTAAAATAAATCTACCGAGACGATTCCGGGAATATATTACACCAACCTTTACATTGCTTTGGGTATGATGTTTACCAAATATTACGTCGAAACCATTCGATCGGCTACATTATAAACCTCCTAGATAAACCTCCGAGATAAACCACCTAGAATATTCCATTTTTCATCAATTTTAAAAAAGACATTCACTTACATAGCCACCTAAACTATTTGAAAAGGCTAAAAGGATGAATTCTATTTTTAAACCACCCAGACAATCCTAGAAAAATATCACAGGCACCTTTGCATCGGTTTGGGTGTAATTTTGTAGCGTGTCAGTCAGTCATTCTGTATCCGTTTTGTTTTGTTCTCTCCCAAGTTTTGAGCTAAAAGGGTGAGGTTTGTTGCGTTGAGTGTGGATTCTCTGTCTGGATGATTTGGTAGTAGTTTTAGTATATTAGCAGTTTGTAGTGCAGAGAAAAATACACAAATAGGTGGTTTTTGGGAGTGGGAGATAATATATACTGAAAATATAGTGTAGAAAAAAGTACAAAAACATAAAGGATAATTAGAGTGGGACACATTTCTCAGTCTATAAAGTAGCTTCTCCCTTCTCTCTGCATACGAAATGCTTGTGAAAAGTTGGAGCCCAAAAGTGTAAAAAAATGCAAAGACTGCTTTGAGTAGTGAAGCAGTAACTGCCTGCCTGAAGCACAAGCACTACTGCCACCTATTGGTAATGTGTCATCAGTAGTTTCCAAACACTTTTTAAAATTACATTTGACACTAGAACACAAAGTTCACCTCAAGAGCACACCAAACAGACTGCCTGCGAAACAGGCCGAAGGTCTGCTAGTCCAATATAAAGTATATAAATAACTCTTAATAATTAGGTGCTTAAAACTGTTCTCTTCCAGTAATTTGTTTTACTTGTGAATAACATTAGCTGTCTTCCAGTATCCAGTTCGTATCCAATGAAGTGGAATGCTTCTGTGATAGCTGCTAAACTTGCTAACGGATTACGACTAATTAACACAACACGATTATCCGCAGTTGATGAGCGGATTTAGTCGTTTTTTTCCGAAATATATTTTACTCTCTGCCAATTCATCAGAGTGCAGCTCCGTTTGAAATGAATTTTTAATTCCAGGAAATTCCTATGCCATTTATATCATAGGTGCGGGCACATTCGTATTTATTTTTTTAATTACATCGAATACCTATTTGGAATAAATTTGCCGTAAAGTGACATGAATTTAAAGTTCAGTTTTTGTCACATTTATTAATTATAGATTGTTTTTTACGCCCATTTGATACGTTCGTCACCCCCAATAGCCCTCTATTTTATTTCTTTCCTCCAGTTAATTTTAATGTCATTTCAAGTCGTAAAATTTTGTTTTGCCCCTTATGCTTTTTTCTGCACCTTCCGTTCTTTATAATATTCTTATAGGTATCACAAGTATTTCACAAGCTGGTCAAGTACGGCTCCATCCTCCAATTAATTCAAGCACGGAGATGGAAGGTGAACTGAATCAATCGTTTACCATCGACGTACTTTCGCAGTGCAGGGAATCTACAACTTTTCCTTTCATGCGCCAAAATATGCCGCGACTCTCTTCATTCGGGTCGATAATTTACGCCGGTTCCGTCCTTGAGGTAGCTGCTTCGGGACGCGTTTTCAACTCAAAATCCCTTCCCAGCGGATCGCGCGAGTTGCTGGAAAATTTCCCCACTCGTGTCCTCTCCGCTTTGGAAATTATGACAATCATTGTCAACTTGTCGGTCGAATGCTTACTGTATCGGAAACAAAGTACGGGTTTGTAACACAAGTTTGCACCCATACAATTTAGTAGCTTCGTTTTTAATGGATGAATGAAAGTAAAATGTTGAACATTTTTAAGGTTAGTTAAATAGGTCGTGTCATTAGAAATCGGTGGAAAAAAATTATTTATATTATCATTTTTCTTTATTTTTTTAAGTTCAAGGAAACAACTGCTATTTTCTATCATCAATTGTAATTTTTGTATTGTTTGTGTATTTTGTATTGCCAACTGTATGGTGTTTTTAATTTTCCCTCGTTTGGACGATATGAATATTGTTACAAAATCGCCTCATAGCGCTTTTTCCATTATCATGGTGTGTCATTAACTGTGTGCATTTGGTGAGGTATGGAGGCCATCCCCATTTTGAAATGGTTGACCTAATGCCAGTTTAAATTGATCATGAAACTTTAATACTAAAAAACATTCCAATAAAAATTAAAATAATGAAAATCCTTTGAAGGCAATGCATGCGTTATCGAGAAAACTCAAATTTAATTTACCAAATCAAGTGAACTAAAGTTTGACTCCAAATACAAATTTTATATGTTTTTGCACGGAAAATAATAGTTTTAAGTAAATAGGAAATGTTTCGGAAAAAACCGTGGCATTTAATAGTGAAATCTATAAGCTAATTAGTGGCAAAGAGTTCAATTTGGTGTATTGAGGGAGAATGTTTGAAAGTGCTAGAGATGGAACATTTAGATTGAATTCTTTTCTTGTAGAACTAGAATTCGGCCTGAGTACATCTTTTCAATCTCGTTATCAGAGGGGTTTTCATATAAATTCGGTCGGTTATGTCTTTTTCTTCCCTTGCCTTCGCGTAGAATTTTAATTCTTTATCTTGCAGAAAATTTTCTTCGCTTGGTATGATAGCGGAGTCGGAAAATAGTTAGACGAAGTGAGAATTACTGTGTGCGTACCCTTAGAATCCCACTACTCTCGTCCACCTACTCCATCCGCCTCCTCTCCATCTAATTTACTCCAGTCTTCTTCTGTATCATTCTTCTTCAGTTGTTCAAGTTCTTCCTCGTTTGTCATCCTTTTTATCCTTCGCACTTTTTCCATCCCTTTCCTAGCCAAAAGGTATTCTATCGCAAAGTCCTCTCAATTATATTCTTATCTCTTTAGATCTGGAAAGCTTATGTATTCTCGCTCCTAATCAGTATCCATGTTGTTGGTTGCCTGATATAAATTACTGCGACTAAATTGGACTATCGATGGCAACTGTAGCGATAAATGCCAACTTTCGGGAAAACGAACGATTCCTATACATCAGGTGGTTCTTATTCGGTTTTCCCTGTAGTTCTCCTTTCTTCCTACTTCTCCTTTCTTGCCTTACAAATGTTATTTTAAGCTTACTCTCAAAGTAGGTACTGAGAGTTTGCCCCTGTGAGAAAACATGATAGAAAAGTTATAATATACTTTACGAAGCTGATCCCGAGATGTCCTCACCGAAGGTTATTGCTCGAACCGTTGCTCCTCTCTGCAATGGCAACAATGGGAACCAAAGTTGGCTGACAAATTGATGCCTAACGATTTCGGATCCCCTTTTCGTTGGATTCATTCCTTCGAAGTTATGCTTGTAATTGGAAAATGTTGAAATGGCTGACATGCTCTTGCTGCCTCAGCTTTGGTAAAGTTAGGATTGTTAGGTGCAAAGAAGCAATTTTAATAGGCATGGCTGTACTAGAAAAGGTAAATGTGGAAAGGTCATAAATAAGCATATTACTTTATGCGGTATTTGATTTCATGTTGTTCAAATCTTTGGTAACGATTTTTGTATTTATTTTCTTAAAGAAACATAGCGCCTACGTATCCCATCGCAATTATCGCGTGATAATCATTTGTAACTATTTGATCGAAAAATACCATTATGTATGTGATTAAAATAAACGTTAAAAAGCGAATTATTCCTAAGCAGTAAGTTAGCGCAGTGGTTTTTCGAAGATTACTCGGGCTCTAGGTATCCTGCTGAGGTTAGCAAAGAAAGTCGTAATGAGTGTAGGTAGAATGTACGAACGTAAGTACATCTGGTATAAATTTAACGCTTGGGGTTAATCCCCTAAGAAGGCTTGAATCATATTTCCTTTGATATTGCTGCTTGAAAGGGAAGAGGGAAATTCTTGAGTAAACTTTTCAAGGATTTGTGTAGGGTGATGAGGCTAGAGTACTGGCCTCACATTACGAGAGTCCGGGAGCAGATCCCAGAAGTAGCTGAGCAATTTCAGTGAAAACCCGGTCTTTCTCAGTTGCTTTTCTGGAGATTATTTCAAGGTCAGCACTCAGGCCGTCAGATGGGACATAATACCGTCGAGTCCTAGGTGAATTTTGTTAAAAGGAGGCCAAAGTCATCCTCGGATTTCTCTCCACCCTACCTCGGCTCCTGAATAATTCCTTTTAACCCCTGATACTCTTCCGTTTTAATATGGCGAAAATTACCTTAGATGCGTATCTCCGTCGTGAAATTATTTTGACCGGTATTATACCGGCTAAGGTGAACCTAAACTGTTTTTCACATAAACTTTTACGTGCAAATTAAGTTGTTCTAAATACTATTATATTTTCTCGTACATTGCTGTACAATTTTCTTTCATATACTGTCCTTCCTTCGCTCCGCGTGCTTCCAATCCTTTACTGGATGGAAATCAAAAGATTATATAGTCCACGTACTTCATCTTCGCGTATCTATAACCCTTTTTGCCTTGGATTTTAGGTGATCCAATAGCTAATATTATATTGCACTCTTTAACTGAAGAACTTAATCCTAGGATAAATACAACATCCATACTGTGGGGGAATTGAACATACCGGTAAAAGTCACTACTTTTGGGTTGCCAGGACAGCAAGATTTGTTATTTGTGTTAGCTGGATAACTGAATTACTATCTTTAGGACCTTTGTTCGAATCCCGGCAGTGGTAGAAGCTTTTTATTTACAATAGTCCCCACATGTGAGCTGATTGAAGAACGCCACGAGTGCATTACTCCGTCCGTCGGATGTGACGTTAAACCGTGTACCCTTTGGGACCTTCCGTCAAGAGTAGGCTAATGCTGACACTTAGTTTTCCTCAAACCTCCATCAGTTCCCTGAAAAATCTATACCCATACTGAATTACCCGCGTATCGTAAATGGTATATATATGATGTTAGCTGTCGGTCGCTTCCCCGTAAAACTCGCTATTTATAACTATCGTTCTCCGTATCTCACAAGGGTACTATTATCTGTAGAAAGCGTGAAATCCCATTCAAGCAGGGAATCGGGTTGGTGTGATGGCTAGAGTACTGGCCTCCCTTTCCGAGGTTCCGGGTTCGTATCCCGTCTGTGACAGGGTTTTTATGGATTGAAATGCCGGTCCTCAGTTGATGGATAGAATACTAGCTTTCCATTATAATTTCCAGGGTTCATATCACGGCTGTGGTAGAATTTTCTCGGGGCCCCACTTTGAGTGCCCTGTGGATAGCACTTCGAGTACATTACTCCGTCCGTCTGAATGGACACTTAAATGTCATCCTCTTTGCACTTTTCATTAAAAGCAGACGGGTTTCTCTCCACTCTTCGTCTATTCCATGAAAACTTCCAAATAATGTCCAGTTTACCACCTATCCTAAAAAAATGTCGCAAATGGCATCACCAGTCGATTGCCTCCCCCGCTTAACTAAACTCTAAATGCTCCCCTTGCAGCACTCCCCAATTAGAGATCGGTATTCAGCAGTAAAATCTTCCGAGGCCGGGATTCGAATCCGGATCCTCGATGTGGGAAGCCATTAATTTAGTCACGATGCTGACCCGATCCCCACTCGAATTACTTGAACACTGTTATGGTTAATGGGCATTGTACTGAAGATATTCTGAGGGAAACTGGTTTGATGCATAAAGTTGTCTTTAGTGAGAGGGAACATGCTGGCGCTGCGAAAACTATGCCTGTTAAAGCTCCGGTCTGGCACCACAGAGGTCGGGGTTCGAATCCCAACTGTAGAAGGGGAAGAAATTAATGTCAAAAGAGGGCCACCATATGGAGCAAGATGTGGAGATAATGGCCTTTATTGGGGCGAGGTAGAGACTAAAAGTTCGTTCTGCCAACCAAACCCTCGTCAATATGTGAAACATTATATGCATTAGCAGATATTCCTCAGAGAAAAAAATCATTTTTCTTTACCGGGGCATGAAACCGGCCCCCCTGATTTTCAGCCAGGTACTCTACCTCTTGAGCTACCAACGAATCCTCTTTCACTCCAGAAATTATACTGTGGGGTCTCGGTGAAGGCGAATGATTTTTTCTCTGTGGAATATCTTGTATTGTGCAATTTCAGCGAGTAACGCCGTTAAAACTTTCGCGGCTAGTTCGCGAGCTTTGACTTTATTATAGGTATATATATATATATATATATATATATATATATATATATATATATATATATATATATATATATGTTATAAGCGTTGTTATAAATACTTGAAAATGATATAAAATTAAGACTTGACTTGAGGTTTATTGTACCTGGGCGGGATAGGACGTTATCGTCCTCTCCACCCCCCGCCCAGGGCAATTTCAGGTACATATATTACATTTAATTCAAGCATTGTTAGAAATTATATACATGGTGTTTCACACAGTGAGGACTTCACAGTTTTCACATTATAAAATCAAATGGAAATTAGAAGTATAAAACCTTTTGCCTTGCCTCTTTAAGCATTCGCAGATAAGATTATTTTTCAGTTTCCACATATCTACCAGGAATTTACAGATGTACATAAAATATCAAATAAAAGTTAAATCATGAGAATATTTAAATTACAAAGGTGGGAAATAAAATTATAAACAAGTATGCATTTGTGAAAAAGCATATATACCTTTCAGTACAAAATTTATTCAATTAAAATATTCCAAGTACATAGAATATAAGAGTCGTGAAAGAATCAAAGGAGAGGCATTATTTCAATATGAAGAGGTTATCCGTTGGAAGAATCGAGTTTACAGCTCCGTCGAACCTATTTTACGATTTTTTACGAATGTTACAGGTAGATTTATCTTCGTTCCTAATATTGTTTTAGCCCAGCTTTCCGCTCAATATCAAATTATCATATTTATATACTAGTAATTATTCTCTTTAATATCCTTCACTGCTTATTGAATACCTATGTATCTTTCCCGAAGTCTTCCCATGCTGTTATTCTCGTACACACATCTCTTTACGGCTATTCTCATGAGGCCATCGTGTCTCAGGATTTACGATAAGATCGTCCCTTCTTTTCGGAATTTAGAACCGATTTCAATTTCCCCCAACTCTTCCTAGAAATCTCTGAATTAGTTTTTCATACCAATTTGTGCATCATTACCCTTAGAATGTACCGAAAATATTGCATGGATGTGAAATATATTGAACGCATTGTATGGAGATGATGTAGATACGTGAATCTAAGTTCAAATTCACTCAGGTGTAGAATCATGAGAGCGTGATCCACTTTTAATATTGATATTCGTGAATCAGCCTTGAGAAATCAGTGGAGAAGGGTTTTACGACAATTTATTTTCCATCGCTGCATATAGTATATAGCGTATCCGTCTGTCTGCGTGTTCCTTCAAGTGTGTCAATTTGTCCGCGTCGAGTTTTTCCTCGTATTTAACTGAGTGGAAGCCTGGCGGATCCTTCAGCAATTTTTCTCTCTCTCTATGCTAAAGATTCCATTTCGCTCATATTAAATTTCCTTCGCATTGTGCGTCTTGCGCATTACGTCTCAAGAGGGTATCCCTCCGATATATATTGGCAATAAAGATGTTTTCGAGGACAGGATCCGAATACGCCCACGAGCTCTCCCCTGACTGCCTGCCCGAGATTGAGTCATTTCTCGTTTCAATTTTCCGACCGTATTCCGAATCGGTGGCAATCGCATTGAATCAAAAAGGTGAATTTGATCGGCGTGCAGGCACTTTAGTCTAATCCAATTCCAGCCTATAATTCCTTGCTTCGGAAATCGACGCTGGGACTCTACTCCTCAAGTGGTGGCACATAATTTGCTTCCATGCTTCCCTTCCTACGCGGTCGTGCTGTGATTAAATAAACTCAGCTTCCAGAAAGTCAAATAGCTGAAGTCTGCATCCTCGAACGTTGATGTTTTTTCCCCCACTTGGCGTATTCGGTATTGGGTTCGCCTTTGAGTGTTTTCTTACATCATATCACATCGGGATTTTCAAAAGAAGCCGACAGTATGACGCTATGGCGTGAATTATACCTATCGTTGTTTTGTTCTGCGTTACCATTCGGCAGAAATATAAGTGCTGCGTTAGATTGAATCAAACTTTGATTGAAAAATCTTGAATTAACAGCAAATTGAAATTCATCGATCGAAACTCCCAGGAGTACTTAATAAAATGATAATTGAAGTCCGTTTGCATATTTTTTTCAGGCGTGGGAAAACTTTTGTTAGATCACGCTGAGAAATGATATGCGTGAGTGAAAATTAATAGCATGAACGATAAAAAACCTTAAGTAGTAGGTACTCCAGTTGAAAGCGGTAAGCGGACAAAATGGGATTGTAGGTCATTTGTGTCATTAATGATTGTTGGTTAGTTGGCCATAGTAATGAAATTTATTAGAATCTGAGGAAAAGTGGAAATAAATCCGTTATTAGCCTAGGGGTCTATTGTTTAACGTCCCATCCGGCGGACGGAGGGCTGTACTCGAAGAGCTCTTCACATTTCACTCAAGAAAGAACTCGTGTGCCACTCGGAAATTCTTTGCCATTACCGGAATACGAACTCGGGCCCTCGAGATGGGAGTACTTTAGCCGCCATATGAGAACGATGCCCGCGAATGGAATCTTCCGATTTCATCAATATGGGACAGATCAGACGGATTTTGTTGAAGGAATTTAGTCAGAAGGAGAAGGAGAGAAGGATATAGTTCAATGAAAGAGATACTCAAATGTGGGTAAAGGAAACGAAGGTATAATCTATCTATGAACGGAAGTTTACCTTTAAGAAAGGGGAGAACTAAGATCTTCTTCCTTCCCTGTCCCCCCTCCGGATCAGTTTCCTCTTCATGTATGCTATTATCACATCTTCCCGTCATATCCTCCTGGCGGAAATAGAGTTGGTGCTTCGATAGGAAATGGGAGACTTGGAAGAAGGCCGTAACTAAAGGAAAATTCAAGGTAAAGAGACGAGGGAAGGAAGGGATCAACGATTCATATGCCATGAGAAGACTCGGATTCTCTTAGCGAAGTGTATATTAGTGAAATGGCATTGAGAGTCACATTTATCTCACATTAAATCAATATTAATCAATCATGTCATCACTAGTCATAAATTTTGAAACTAATTTGACGCAGCTCTCCATTCTATTGTTCTATTGGCTAATGTATTTATGCAAACATATATATGTTCTTTTTTATCCTCAAATTTTTTACCTATACACCTGATAAAAGATCTACCTCCAAAGTTCTTCCCACGTAGATAGATGTAGGTTGTATTTTCGGTGGAGTTCCTCTCAAGGAGGCCCTTAGGCACTTAGACTTATAGACATTATGCCAACCACCTTTCTGGTGATCACCCATAGAGGCCAATTGCCTTGCTGAAAGCCAACAGGTCCCCCATGGGGATTATTAGAGCCCTGTATTCCAATGTAACGTTAAATAAAACACCGTAGGCATAACGGACTAGCGATACACTTTCGTTCGCCTCTTCATATCCGCCACAATCAGCCTTTAGTTCTCAATGGGTTGCCGACTGCAATAGCGTAAAATATTTAGTTATTTCAGACCTAAATTTGATGAATCGATTCATATTATTAAATAATGCAAAGAGCGATAGGTAATATTGTATAATTTTATTCACACATCATCCGGAATGCTGATTATGACTTTCGTACGTGTTCTTAATATATGGGTGGAAGAGGTGAAATACTGTAGGTGGGATACTGAAGGTGTAGTAATTACGGAGGATGTTGAGAATTTGTGTAAGTTGGCTGTAAAAGAATAGACTAATTGTGCATCGCATCCTGTGTCTCTCGTTTCTTTTATTTAGTATTGTTGAGATTGCGTTCATTTTTAAAGATTTTCGGGGATGGGGCTGGTATGGTGGCTAGAGTACTGGCCGCTCATCGTGAGGGCACGGGTTCGAAATGCAGCTGTGTCGGAGATTTTTTCAGCATACATCCGTCTATATTTGAGCGATTCATGGAGAGAACTTCCAGTTCAAAACTCCGTCCGTCAAATGGTGCGTTAGACCGTTGATCCCATGGCGTCTTTTGTTAAGAGTAGGCTTATGCCGATGGCGGGATTCCGTACCAATGCCTCCTTATCACTCACCTATCCAGAATGACGCAAATGACATAAGTTATCAGTCACCTCCCCCTAATAAATAGTTAGTTTTTCTTTACTTTGTCTTCCTCTCATACCTTTTCTAAGTTTTCCCATCTCTTCTGATGCATCCCATGCGTACATACCCGTTTTGTAGCTCAGCTTCAGTAAAATCAGCAATCGACACCTTAATGTTTCCTCAGTTCCTCGAAGTTACATTAGTATGAACGATCTTCTAGTGCCGGTCCGGAGCAGATACTTCAAAATTCACTTATCCATGCGTTTTGAATGGAATTGAGATGGGTGTGAAGTATGCCGATCTGAGGTGATGAGTGGTTCAGGGCCTTGGTAAGAACTTGTCCGTATGAGTAGTATGTACTTCATAGACGATCCGACACTGCCTGAAGCGGCGATAATGCCTCATTTCTAGGTTCCTCACGTGGTACGCTGGCCGGAGTTGAGCCTCTGTGGTTTCAAGTATGCCCCGCGCTTAAAGGCGCCCCAGACCGGAAGGAGAGGTCTGAGGATTTGATTGGAAGGGGAAGGAGGAGGTTTGTAGAGAATCTCGAGTTGACGGGAGCCTGATCTTGGCGAATGAGCAAAGGGGTCCACGGTTTTACATCACATCCGTCGGACGGAGTTCTGAAATTGGAATGATTGGGTCTTAATAAGCAAGTCGATTCATCGAAGTGCGGATTGTTATACCCGTCGAGACTCGAACGTAGGACACGGGGACCAAGTTTTGCTTTAATTAAGTTTTATTCAATCCGAAGGCCTGTCTGATTGGTCTGTGTAGGGCTAATCATATGCTAAGACCAGCGGCGTATGCAACTCACGCATCTGGGTCCAGCACATCATCCGTCGCGTGAAATGTTAAATCTTGGAACCCTTGGCGTATTTCGTTATCACCAGGCTGAACCCGACGCCGAATTTTACTTCACCCTCTTTCCGTTCCTTGAAAAATTCCCAACCCTTCCCAATTTTCTCCACCCTACATCCGTTCCGTGAAAATTATCTGTCCATATACCGTTCATCCTAATTGGTGCAAAAGATCTTTGCCTCCAATCGTATTCCTTGAATGACCTTGACATATTCTGACTGGGGCTGTAGCTGCCCACCCAGAGTTCCCTGGTGCAAGCCCTGGTAATGCCAATGCTTTTTCATCGACATAACGGCCCCTACATTAGTGCTGTGTTGAAAGTGAGTTCAATAAATCGTCCGTCGCATGAGACGTTAAACCTTTGAGAGTAAGCTAAATGCGATTACGTGTTCCTCTCCACCCTTCCCCTATTCCCCGAAAAAATTCCAACCCTACCCAATTACCGCCTATTCTAAACGGTGGAGATTGCCCTAGTTCGTCGATCTCCTTCCACGAATAAGTTGCGTTACTTGGAATCCGGCGCCTTGGGAGTGGGGAGCCAGTACCCTCGCCGCACGGCGGTGTGCGGGGATGAGTTCTCTCGGTGGATGCCGGGAGTATGAATGCCGTTTTCGTGGGAGAGTGGAGATACGGCTTTCCCCTGCGTTACACTCTGTGGCGGCAGCTGTACTGGTTGGGTAGGGGTGAGGCGGGTGGGGAGGGTGGGGAGTAGGCGGGCCGAGCTCCCAAGCATTGATCCGACCGCCCTGCCCCCTTCTCCTCCCTCCCCCTCACGCTACGGGCTCCGGGGCCGACTTCTCCGTCCTTCTCATCCCCTTCAGACCCTTCTGCCCCCCTCCCCCACACACAAAACCTTCGTCCAGCAGTCCCCGTCCTACGTGTGGGGGTGTGCGATACATATATATGTGTGTATATATATATGTACAATATATATATGTATATATATCGATGTATCGGACGGGATCGCTGCGCGATATCCGTGCGGTATCGCGCGGTTGGACTTTTTGGTCGCCTCGTGAGCGGGGGAGAGAGAGAATACATTTGCTGCGACGCATCGTTTTCCCGCGTCGAGCCTACGTGATATTCGGAATCGATTCCGTGACTCAATACGGATGCGGTTGGGGGGTTGTATCATTGCGACCGGAAATGCTCGCTAATTAGTTGCGACGTTGCGCCTCGGTAAAATGCGTCAAGCAGTACTCGCGCACTGGCGCCGAGCGGATTTGATCCTACGAGAAATGAGTTGTTTCCCTTTTGTATACCTCGCTCGGCACGATTTGAAAGTGATGCCTCGCAGAATGTGCGAGGTAAACTATACATGCGACGCACCAACAAGAAATGCTCGCTAATTTGTCATGACGTCGTATCTCCTGAAAATATTCGAGCGAGATAGTATTGTCATTTCGCGTAGCGAAGCTAAGCCGCATACAGTTGTGATAAATCACTTTGCCCCATTACGCTAAATGTATTTTCAGACCGATGTCATCCCTTGCATAATGTAACCAACATTTCAGAATGTAATCATATCGAATGGCTGCTAAATTTAAAGGAATTTATAACTTCCATATAAGATTCGATAATCGATATTCATGCAATTATATATTGTGAGGTGTCATGCCCCAAAGAGGCCATTCATCGTTTCACTATAACGTTCGAAATGCTGTATGGAATCGATTGGCGATACGATGCGATTTAAAGGCGATATACGCGGCCTTCGGCCGGTCATTCACCTGGTACATGAAGTTCAGGACACCAGCTCCGCTATATTCCTTCCTATGCCGATGGTAATTGGTATCACTTTCATTGCATTAGATTCCTTTACGTGTTGAAATACCATGTATTCGAGTGCATAGTTATGTCAGGAGCGCTCCGAGACATTGGAATGGCGTATCCTATTCATCGAATGGTATTATAGCATGCAATGTGTATTATTGAGCCGTATTGAGTGGTAATTGTTGCTAAGAGAAGTGTCCGATTGCTGAAGGAGTTAATGCTACTCGGTATAATCATGTAATGAAGGTATAGTTGGGAATCGCTTACATGAAGAGCCTCTTCTTGCCGATAAAAAGATAAGGCTGGATGGTTTTGCTTATAATCCAAAACAGATTAATTCACCTTCAAATTCACACCTAACTCTAGTATGTATCTGGATTCCCTTAAAAATGTACACCTTTAAGGGTTTCGATTCCGTGACCTTGGAAGCCATCGAAACTTTGTTAGCAAAAGCGATACTCCGATATGAAATTCGATTCCGTCACGTCATAGCACAATCTCAATTTCTCTAGTATCGATATGCTTGCGTTTGTTCTCGGTGTCGTGCAGGCCAAGCGTAAGGGGCGGCGGCTTCTGTGGCTTCAGCCCCCCCTCCTCGAAATTTTTTCCCAATAATTTGGTTGTTCTGATTTTAACTGAGCATGATAATTCGGATTACACTGTGTATAATTCAATTGTTAAGTGTCCTGAAACGTGATTACTAATTTGATGCATTTGTGTGGTTAATAATTGTTATTTTCAATTTGATATGAATGTATGCGTTGAACTTCTATTCCGGGGCCTCTCAAGCTAACTGCTTCATAACAAGGTAAGCTGTGAATTTTACCAGTGAGAAGAGATAGGAGTGGGCACTGTGAAAGTAAATACCAAGCACTGAAAAGTAAGGGAAGAAATTTGTATCATGTCCGCACGGAACGGGCAAGGCTGATTTGTTTCAAGTTACGCTACACTAGACCCGAAGCAAATTTCTGGCTACGTGCCTGGTATCGTGGTGCGAAATTCAGGTTCCAATATAGACACAGACTTATGAGGAGATCCATCCTGGGGGTATCGCTCTCCCTCCTTCTTCTCTGACTCCCTTTCACATATTCTTTTATCTCCCTCCATCTCTGTCGTACGTTCCGTTCCTTCTTCATCGCCCGCGTTCGCTCCTTTTCGACCCCGGGGCTTCTCGTTGCAGAAGGGGTGGAAGTGGCGGGGGAGGATACTAGATAGGCGGGGGAGGATATATATGGTATGACCGTAGAAACGTTTTTAAGTTTCATATGGTGAGGTGTAAAACGCGAAAGGCTGTCGGATATCAGACAAGTCTCCGCATGCCACTGTCTTCGTTGTCACGTTCGTTGGTGGGGGATGAGGAGCCTACGGCTATCACGACAGCGGTCTTCGTAATATGAGTCAAGGTTCAATATTCAGAACACATTACACACCATGCTGTATTATTATTGAACAACATTTTTTCTTGAGCTTAATTCCATGTTCACGGCTGGTGACCCTTCACCCACAGCCAAGGGTTATTTCTGCTGCTTGCTGGGTGGTTGCAGATAGAAAAAATACATAAAATTCCTAAGTTACTTGCCCTTTCGTTTTAATGAAAACCATGGAGTTTTCATCTTTTTTCATCGCTTGAAAAAAAAATTAACTCTCAAGATCAGGAATATTACTAGGGTTTGAAATGTTAGGTATCACGTTAGAGTAAAATGGGTGTAGCATCTGAGATATTCGAAGGAAAATCGCGTTGAAAAAAAGTCGTTTACTCTAAGGAGGGAACAGGTGATGGGATTATTGATAGGGTCGTTTATGGAAGACTGGTGATGTACTACAGGGGCAACACGGTTGCTAAGGAAAGAGAATAAAATCTGACTGTCGACTTTTAAGTTTTGGAGCAGGTAAGGTGAGTGAAAGGCGATACAAATGTTGAAGTGCTGAGAGTGGTAGTGGTGGAGAGGGAGCTAACTGAAGAAATTAGGAGACCGGATGAATAGACGCAACGAGTGATAAGGGGCTATCATCTTTTTAAGCATGTGATATAGAAAGGATGAAAGCTGGGCAGGGAAGACAGGAGGAAAATAACCTATTTCCTTCCAACAATGAGATGTAGGAAGTATGCCAAGCTAAGAAAGAACAGCATGTGAAAAATAGGCTAGTTTTGGAACGTTTCAAAATATTTAAAAGTATTGTTTGTTTTGCCCTACTGAAAATTCACTATAGCGTTTGAATATCCATCAATTTAAATCTTTTCGACAACTGACTATCAGAGATCACAGGTTACACCAAGAAGGGGGAATGATTGAAAAAAATATCTTGGCCGTTTTGTTAAGTATCTTAAAAATTACATCATGCTTCTTAGAGTTTTTTTTACAAGAAACTCAGGTACTTATTCTGCTGCGGCAGTAAGCAATGACTCTCGGTCAACCATTCGCTTTCCCTTCAAGGTGGGATTTTACCTAAGTTCTCCAACTGCAGACTCTATAATGTGCCCTCTACTCGCAAGAGTCACGTGTGAACGAATAAGGGAGCCATTAATCGGGCGGGATACGAACCCGCGACCATTTGGGTTTCCAGGCAGTTGCGTAACGTACCAGGACCGGTGTGGCCTGATATTACTTCATTCACTCTGGTATTGCTTCATTATTACAGCCATGCGTATAGCTTTTTCTAAGGAGTATTGGAAATTCAGTCTTCCTTACGCTCAACAAAATTCCTTCCTCTTCCGCGTAACATCCCTTTTAAACTTCCTCGCGTTCTACAGAATTCTACCCATTCCCGAGAGCATTTATTGAACTCCTTTGGAGGAGGTAATTTCTCGAGGAGATGGTTAGAAAGAAAATAGCCATAGAAACCTTAATGAATTCACGTTCGGCGGAAAAGCCTGAACGGAGTTTTTATCGGAGTTACTTCGCACACTGGGTCTGTTGTGCCCTAGAAGCCAAAGGCGTATGAGACTGGGGAGTTATTCAGTGCAGTTTTATTAATCTTAAATGTCGTGGAATTTTCATACTTCATTGTGCACTATTAGGAAGCTGCCACGGTTAAAAATACTTTGAAGTATTGAGTAATTAGGTCAATTTCAAATTCCACTTCGAGGCTCAGAAAGGTTGCAATTTTAATGAAGGAATAATGCAATATTCATGTACGAAATGATTCTTTACGTATGGAATACGTTTCAACGTCGGTTTCGGTATTGTCTTCAGGTCACCAGTCTCTTGGTAATGATATATATGCATTGGAACCTAATTGGCTATTAAAGTTCTTTTATTAGAGGAATATAGCATTCCTTTGTCCTTTAGCTATGCTAGAATTCCATTCCAATTCTAATTCAATTCCATTTCAAAAATTTCGTGGGAATCCTCTTAATTTGGTTTCTCTATTCATACGTAACCTCACGCTTTATATTGGGTTATATTGATAGCTCGTGAATTTTCAGAATCCGTGGAAGTCATTTGAGATACTTGTAACTCCTGGGCATTTTTACAATTGTTTAGCCAGGCTCTAGGAAGTTCCATTCGAAATATAGAGTCCATGGGGTTTTAATATTTAAACAAAGCAACTGTTTTTACAATATTAGAACTCTAAACAATGGCTTCTACTTGTTTTTTACGGACGAACGTACGTATAAAATATAATTGAAAGAATATTGAAATTCAACTCTCAAATAAAATAACATGTACCCCCTCCTTGTATAAAATGATCGTATTCTGCCTCTCAGTATGCCATTCCATTGTGCCTTACTTTAATAGTACTAGCAGCTAAATTAAAGCATTCCTCATGTATCTCCCCTTCATGAAACACATGCTGTCATTTGTGAATCCTCAAATAAATTCTCTCATTTCGTTTATTCCGCAGTTCCGTATTAACTCCACTGGCAATGAAAGAGAAAGAGCAGCGGTTTTCTGAACATAATTTATTATGCCACTCTCAGGTAGTTAGCTATTCAGCTGAATGACCACCAGTTTCTCAGTGTGCATTGTCATCCCATTCACGATTATTCATTTTTAAATGTATCGAAAAAGTCTATGGGCTATGCCCCATTATACATGATGATGAAACTTACTTTCGTCAGTACGTATAATTTTAACGCATACCTACCTTTTCCTTTCTTTTACTGTCAGTATTTCAGTTCGTCACTTCACGAAATTATCGAATAACCCGTGCCCTAGTTTATCCCGAGACGGTACATTTATTCTGGAGTGTGATCCATAGTTTACGGTGCGGGCGAACTTTGCGTTTAGAAGCATGTCACCGCTTATGATGATATTATATTTTTGGGGCATTATTGAGACTAATTAATCTTTTGTTCAACCTAAAACCTGGTTGGCATAAATTTGAAAAATTTTCAAAACCAAAAGTGAGTAAATTTATGAATGGACCTTAAGAAAACAAAATTTACGTACCTGAAACACAGGAAATAAGAAATAAATAAACTAAAAATGATTCTATGTAATTTAGAAACATGACACAAACGATGCGTCACTAGGGCTGATAGATAGCTATTCTCAGTGAAACTAGGGTTTATCTTGAAACGTGAAAATGCTTTTAATTTTCCATTTTGCTGTAATACGGCTGTCAGGTTAGAGACTGTTTCTACACATCTATGGAAAGGATGTCTAAGGATATGTTTTCCTGAGTCGAACTCAGTGCCCGCTCTCAAAATCCATCTGTATCTACACAGCTTCCCACTCGACGATATAGTGCTTACCATATTTAAACGTCCATTGGTTGATGGAGCGCTCAGGACAACAAACTGACATTATTCCCATCGTTTTTTCCGTAGAATTGGAAGGGAATCATAAAAAAGTAGAAAATCTATTCATCTATCCGGTTAAGTTATCCTTTTTTTATAATAGTTTGCATTTCTGGCTGTACCTGTTTATCTTTGAAATTATTAGCATATCATTCCCGTCATCTCACATGCATGCTTGCACTTTGTGTGTGCTTAGTAGTCTCCTTGCTATTTTTCGGTCGAAATATTCAGACTGCATCAACATAAAGTCCTTACAGCCAATGTGGAGTTGGGCTTGGGCATAATCTTAACAATGATGCATTAGCATAATTTGGTATTCAGTGTTCAATATCGCTTCATGCTTGTTTTATTGCCAATGTATTTGTCTGCATTTATATTATTTTGGATACAATTTTTGTAAACCATTTATTTGTTAATTTATTGTATTTTGGTTTCTAATGCATTGATTATTTTCAATTTCAGGTGAGTAACTGATTCTCACTGCTCTCGGCCACCTGTATTCCGAGGCCGCGCAGAAGGTAATGTTCCTCTCCATGGTAAAATCCATCCGCATCGCCGCCGTGCGAAACTGCAATATAAACCAAATTTACGCTTATGCAGTCAAAAGTACTTCATAGGGAGGGGTGGAAAAATCGTGTTCATTCTCCCGTTTGTTTTAAGCCAAGAGGATTTTTTTAATCGCCAGTCGTGCGCCCTTGCGCTTTGTATGAATCGTATGTGCGCATGCCAGTTAAAATGTCAATCTTAATGATATTCTCACTCGCCTTTGATATTTTGAATCGTGAATTACAGCGAAACGCTGATTTTGTGTAGGTGTTTGTGTAAACTATTAATAGCATGGCATTGAGTGTAATGGTGGCCGCGGCGTATATTTTATAGAAGTTGCAAAGGAAAGACGAGCAATACTCAGATTCAATCGCCGGGGAAATCAAACGGATAGCCTCATCGTGTTAAATATTCTACCAGAATAAGTTTGTGGATAGTCCCTGTCTGTTACTGTCCACCCGAGGGGTGATACAGCTATAAAATGTACGTTTCCTGCATAATAATATAATAATAATTTCTTTATCGATTACAGGATTTTCCCAATTACAATCAATTCAATATATGGACATAACACATTTAAAAAAAACCCATGCTCTGGATGGGTAATTATACCTAGGCGGGACTCGAACCCGCGACCTTTGGTTTGGTAGGCGAGGACTTAACCACACCGCCACCGAGGCCGGCAACATTAAATCCCTATCAAACTTCGTACCTTGGGCCTGCCTTTATACCTTCCAGTACACATACTCTTTTCCTCCCTCTCCTGCTCTTCTCTAATATTCGCCCCGCAATCAAGCGGGGCGAATATTAGAGAAGAGCAGGAGAGGGAGGAATTAGTTTTTAGGAATTATTCTCTAATATTAGAGGAATTCTCTAATATTAGAGAATATTAGAGAATACCTACCAAATAACCTACCAAATACGAGACAACCGACAACCTCGTACAACCTACAAAATACCTACTTATAACTCCCTAATTCGTTTTCTGCTCAAATCCGCTAAACTTTTTCATTCCTCGATTCTCACCCACATCTTGAAGGTCTTCAACTGCCTCTCATACTTTTGCCGTAGGATACAGGTTTCTCAGCCGCGTAAACACAGCGCTCCATTTTATTTTAAAGTCCCTTCACATATAATTTGTGCCTAGAGTTCGTCCATAAATTCGCTCCTAATTATGAGCGCCTCTATTTCCCCCCCCCCCCCCCCTCCCAAATTTTTTCCCAATAATTTTGTGGTTGCGATTTTATTTGAACATGATCATCTGCATTACACAGCGCATAATTGAAGTGCTAAGTGTTTAGAAACGTGATCACTAGTTTGATGCTTATGCGTGGTTCTTTTCAATTTGATATGTATGTATACGTTGAACTTCTGTTCTTAGGCCGGTCAAATTAACTGCTTCATAAGAAGGTAAGCAGTGAACTTTACTGGTGGGAAGAGATAGGAATGGGAACTGTGAAAGTAAATATCTAGGAAAGAACTAATATCCTTCGATTAGGATTTATTTCTCGCAGCAACCTGTACTCACTAGTCAGGAAATTATTCCCATAATGTTCTCTCACTCCGTACTCCGTCCGTCAGACGGGAAATTGAGCCGTGGTCCCCGTGGCACCTTTTCGTTAAGAGCAGGCTAATGCCGGCGCCTTGTTCTCTCCGCCCTTCCTCCGTTACCTGAAATGTTCCTACTTTTACCTATTTACCCACCTATCCACTCTGGCGCTAATCAGTGGCAAACTGGTCCCTGCGTGAGTGCCAAGTGGAGGGCATTTCAGGTTCAGCACTCCGCCTGTCGGATGGGACGTTTTGCTGCGGTCCCCTTGGCGTCTTTCGTTAAGACTAGGCTGCAACCGATTGTGGGTTTCTCTCCACCCTTACTCCGTTTCCTGAAAAATCCTACTTACGCTTAATTGTCCTCCTCTCCTAAATGATCTTAGCCGTTGGTCACCTCCCAAATAACAGTTACAACTCTTAGTTAGAAGTAGTGTTTTCCAGCTTTTTTAGTTATAGAATGGAAATAGACACACTAAAAATTTGAAAATATTCTGGAGAACAGAGAAATTCCGTTATAGTTAATTATTATTTCTTCGTTTCTATAAGTATTCTCTTTTAGGATTGATTTACAATACGTGCGGGAGGGTTGCTGTATTTGGTGCGCTTCTATTTGATATTAAGATAATAAGGAGAGTCTGTTGACGCCACTGTGTGTCTGCTGCTGAAAAAATGGATCGCTCATGTCGGAGATGCATCCACTTAAATATAGGGCCTTTGAGTCACTATTTCTGTGGGTCTAATGAATCCCTAGCTGCTTTTCCAACTCCATTGTTAGTGGTCCAATAGTATCATGATAGAAAGGTATGTGCGTCTATTAGGTGCAAAATGAACTCTGCCATCTTCCATATCCTTTGTAAAGCATGCTCTTCTCCCCGAATTAAATGCCTCAAATATAAGTTTTGTAGGTGGTTATGTCTTCTACACAGATGATATCGTTTGATAGCTGTTGCGCTAATTATGGGCGTAGGGTGGGGCCAGAAATGTATGTAATTTTTCTCCTTTCAATAGATTTATTCGCGACGATTTGCGTCCCATTGTTTCAAGAGTCAAAAATGTCACATTGAAACCAAAGTAAGGGAGGAGTGGGAATTTACAAATATTTTTTCACTATAAATTAACTTCAACACCTGAATCCGTATCATATATGGGTGCAGAGCATTCCCATTTCAGTCAATGACTGCAGTCATTTTTTTATGCATTGTGAAACCCTCGTGGAAAGTTTTATTTCAATACAACGATACACCTTTAATGCACCGTTGCTTCATAATGGAGGGCATTTAGAGGGATTCATTGTTTTTTTTTTAGCTTTCATTCAAATACTTCGCCAGAGGATAAATGGCGAAAATTCTGTTTCCCTTGGAATGAATGGTGTGAATAAATCATTCGTGTAACATTTGTCGAATATGAGCCTGAATACTGTATTTAATTTATCCAGTGCTTTTTGACTCGTGTTCGTGCTGATAAGAGCATTTTCTTCGCTAGCAGGTATTTGGGGAGGTGACCAACAGCTTAGAACCTTTGCGCCATTTATTGGGTAGTTGCGGGGATTTTTCGGGGAAAAAAGGAAGTGTGGAGAGTAACCCTGCGTTGACATTACCCTGCTTTTATTGTAAGGTGCCAAGGGGTTTATGGTTTTAACGTTCCATCTAATGGACCTATCTGGGTGGGTGACTGTGCTCTCCACACAGCACTCAAGTAGGGACGTCTACATCTGCGCGATACCCTGCAAGCAAACGTGAGGATGTGTGGCAGGAGGTGAAGATCACCAATATATGAACTATTGACATGCAACTAGGGTACTACATGTAATATGCTAATGATATGGGTCACCTGCAGCTACAGGTTAGTATCTACATAAAAATTAAGGGATTGGTTGTTAGCATATGAAACATGTGCTACAGACTACTCTACAAAACTTCGCCTACCTATCCCTTTGCTATTCTGCCTATTGTGTTCTCTAATAGTACGGGGGAAAATGTTTGATATCTATCAGTACGACAATCTATCTCTGTAAGCTTAAGTATCTGATCGAATCTAGCATACTACGCAGGTGTTTTTAATATATATCTAACATTTTCAGTTAAGATATCCGTTTTAAATGTTTGTAATAGATTAAATTTTGTAAATGAAAATCTGTATTTTAGCCTACGATGTGATAATGATTCCGAACATAATTCTTGTGTTTATTCTGATACCCTACTAAACCTATTGTAACACCTTTTAATAAACCTAGCTACTCTACACTGCACACTGTCTAGCTCTCTGATCAAACCTATTTCATTCGGATCCCATACACTGGTTACATATTCAAGGTGGGGCCAAACTTGTGAAAAGTAATATTTTTTACTTTTGTACTCCCATCACAATACCCAAGTACCCTTTTAATAAGTCCTAGCCTTTTTTTGGCTCGGCCGCATATTTCCCGAGTGTGTCTTCTCCACGATAAATCGTTAGTGATTGTTATGCCTAAGTACCTTATGGTTTCAACGCTTTTGATTTTCGTTTCAATAATGCTATAGAATCGCTCTATCGAATTTTTCCTCTCTCAAAGATTAATAGCTACACTTTTTTTAAGGTTAAGTTCTAACTGCCATTTGTCGCACTACTCATGAATTGCATCTAAATTGCTAAGCGATTCCGGTATACCAATGAAAAATCTCTGCTATTTTCGGGATTCGAACCCGAATCCTCGCAACAGGAGGCTGTAACTGTAACATTCACACCAAACTTATCCCCTCAAGCGCATTTTTAGTGTGCTCGCTCGTTACATTTTTCGGCAAAAGAATGCTGGCTTTAGCATTTTTGTTCACCTATCTGTTGCACTTGCTGTGATGAATACCGGAGATGGCATTCATAACCCGCCTCCGTGACTGCATAGCAAAGTTTTTTTTATTCCGTCTCACGCAGTTATGTCAAGGCGTGATTCTGAATTGATGAGAATATTTTCAGCCCGGGTCGCAGCTCCAGTCACATTCCGAGACGAACTTGGGAGGTATGCGACAACAGATTTGCGCTCTTCGTCGCCCCTTCGGCATTATTTTGTTCCAGGAATTCCACTTAATGGAACTCATGTGTGCGATAAAAATTCGATTCGGCAGGAATGAAATTTTCCTTATTTCCCGAACCCCTACTTTATTTTCCCGTTCTCGACTTCCATTCCAATTGCATTTCGACGCCCCCACCTGGAAAAATTTGCGTACCAGCCGCTGGCCCCCGGGATGGACCGGGAGAAGCATCCGAGAGGTCGACGTGGTCACTCACGACTTCGGAACATTTCTTTTGGGCACTCAGCGACGATCCAAGCCTGTCACACCGGCCCTCGTCGGGGAAAATACCTGATAAATTGAGGCAAAATAGGAATGACTCTTCTCTTTGCTCATCCCCCCCGCCCCCGCCGGATCTAGTCAAGCGGTTAGTTCTCTTGACACTTGAAATGCCGAGGCGTCCTGAAATCTCCCGATGGCCCGTCAAAACAGTGTGGAAATGCTGGGAAGAGTAGGGGGATTGAGAGGGGAATCCGCATGCTTTTGCATTCGTGCCTATCCGATTCATTCCCTCATACATTCTCGTCCCCCCCTCCCTTCTCGCTCTTCCTTCGGTTGAGGCTGGGGGCGTCTAAATCGCCCACAAGGCGCATGCGCTTCGGCAGAACCCTGCCGTGTCCCACTGCAGCGCCGAAGCGGGCGTATTCCGAAACGAGCATCTTGACAGTGTGGTAAAGAGGGGGAGGGGGGATGGAGGATAGCTTTGGCCCCCTTTCGCCCAAAACGGGGCACTGCCGATTTTCTTATATCCTTCTTGAACCCCTCCCAAGCCCTGCTTCCTCAACACAGAGTGGTTTGTAGTTTTATGTCTTTAAGGAACCAACAACCACGGGGTTCCTGTTGGTGTGGTGACTAAAGGGCTCGGCTTCCTGACTCAAGGGCCAGAGTTCGAGTCCCGGTATGAAATATTCAGTTGTGTACCGTTCCTGCTAGAGTGTTGGGAGGAGAGCTCTTCAAGTTTGTTAGTCCGCCATAATATTGGATCCCTAGACGATTTCGTTTAGAGCAGTCAGACCCTGACATGACATCTAGCCGCCTTTTCTCTACACCATTATTTTTATCGCTCAAACACCTATAACCTCTATTCAATCCACATATCCTTACCGGTTCAAATGATCTTAACTGCCGTTTTTCTCCCCTTTGAACCACAATTATAAACTTTAATACCTAAAGCATGTCGACGCTATGCATCATTTCCACGCGACAATTGTAGCATATCGGAAGTTAAACTAATTAAATATTGAATATCATTTGATCCTACACTTGAGAATAAGATAAAGTATCGAAAAGTGCTGTGTAATAAGATACATACTGAACAGAACAAGTGATTTGCATGTGTAAGGAAAATTCCATCTGTCTGTCTAATGATCTGTCTAGTGAACAATTCGTTCTAGGACATTCTCGTTCGTCAAGTTTAGAATTGAAAATAGTATCACGTCGCACTGGGAGAAATATTCCGCACATGTGGAAGCAGAGGCTGGCTGAATAAGGCAAAGGATCGAGAACTTGTCTACTTGTGAATTTTCGTGTTCAAAACTGGGCGAGGCCTGTTGGAATATATACTGCTAAATACACGCTGCGTGATTTTCTTTCTGGTGAAACACAGGCGGTAAGGAATTGAACATATTTCTATGTTTGAATTTAATGCGCTCTGCTCTGCTTTAAAATTAATGTGTTCTGAGCTTACAATTTGGTGAGCTCTGCCATTACGACTCCGGCCAGCCTTCGTGTGGAGCACTATGATTAGTGAGACATGGTCCCAACTTTGTGGTCGGTGCGAAATTGAAACTAAAACTTCGTTTATTCATGTCTTTTGAAAAATTACCGCTCTCCCCTGTGATGTATCTAAGCCTTGGAAGAGCTTATGTAAGGCGCTGAGGCTTAACAGTTGCGACGTTTTTTTTCTTTAAAAAGCTCACTTTTCTCGGTACCTGGAGCTGACTGTAATGGCCTTTCCATCGTATTGGCTAATTTTACGAACAGCCAATCTGGAATTTGGCGATAAAAATTGGTTGGTCCCTGCAGTTTTTAACAGTTTTTTCCTCAGAAAAATATATTAATTTGCTTTTATTCGCGAAAATCACGTGTCTTTTGCAGCCAAAACTAGTTAACTGCTTCGCTGCGTCCTTTCTTCATTTTTTTCCTCTGAAGACAATGCATTTTGAGGCGTGATTCGTGGAAATATCTGCGAGGGAAGGTAGGAATATGCTAATGCGGTGAGATGGAGACGACCCCTCTGCAAGTTTCGCGAATCGAAGAAAAATTGCGAGACTTCCTTTATAGGATGCGAACTCCGCTGGGGCAGTCCTATCATAAGTTCCTGAGTCGCCAAGGGGCGTGGTGTTGGTGAGGCGGGAAAAGCGTGACGTCGTGACGTGCTGAAGGGGTGGGTTTTTGAGTCAAAGTCACGCATCGCGGAAAGCACTCAAAATTAGGCCATGTCGGATTCGATGAGAAGGAGTCCGCTTTGTGTGTTGGCGGTGTGGTGGATTAAAATACAAACACAAGAAGATGGAAATATGGAGGGAAAAATGCAGAGAAGGTGGAGGCCGAGGTGACTTGTATGACTAATGCTAATCATCATGAGTATTTCAATCCTAGGATTGGTTTACTGCAGCCCTCCATTCTGCCCTATTCAGTGTAAATTTCCTCACGCCCTTGTATGTTTTCTCTTTCATGTCTTTCTTTATTTGCCCTACATATTTGTCCTTTGCTCTTCCTCGCGGGACTTTCCCTTCAATCTTCTCTTCTATTATACTTCTAACTGATTCCATATACCTCAAGGTATGTCCAATCCGTCTGGTTCTTCTTTGCCGGGTTTTCCATATTGTCCCTTCTTCGTCTGCTCTTCTGTACACCTCTTCGTTCCTCACTTTATCTGTCCATTTAATCTTCAACATTCTCCTCCAGCACCATGTTTCGTAGGCTTCAATTCTTCGTTGGTCTGCTTTCCCGATGTTCCATGTCTCTGATCCATAGAGTGCCACGCTCCATACGAATGTTTGATGAACTGCTTCCTTGTTTGCAGCCGTAGCTTCTTTGAGCATAGCAGTAGTCTCTTCTTCATGAACGCCTCCTTAGCTTGGTGTATTCTTCGCTTGATGTCCGTCATGATTCTTCCATCCCAAGTTATAGTGCTGCCGAGGTAGGTGAAGTTCTCTACTTGTTCCAATCTGGTAATTGCTAATTTGACTAATGCTCTGGACTCGATATCTCGGTATCCGGGTTCGATTCCTGTTATAGGCATGTGGCTATTACGTGGTGGAATTCTTACAAGAAGGATATACAATTCTTACTCCACTAAAGGTCATTTTGAACGATATAGTTGCAATACTTTACATAGCTATCAATTGCAGTGACTCATAATTATTGCTGCATAGTAATTGCAGTCAATTAGGGAAGTCTATCGACAGCCATGGACATTTGTGCTATTTCAGATAGTGAGTAATGAATATGGGTAGTTTTAATATATATATATATTAATTTTGTAGCTTGTCAGTCAGTCCGTGATTCTGTACCCGTTTGTTTCGTTCTCTCGTAATTTTTGAGCTAAAAGAGTGAGGTTAGGTGCGTTGATTGTGGATTCTCTGTCTTCATGATTTGGTAGTAGTTTTGGATTTTTAACAGTTTGTGGTGTAGAGAAAAATGATTTTTTCCCTATCTTTTAACATGGGAAATCATTTGCAATGCAAATTTGTTTTCGTTGCTAACAATAAGTAGGTTAATGTGTTTACCTTTTCGGTAAAGGGGCAAACATTGAATTAAAGCAGTTGAAGAAAGTGGAATTAGTTTCATCAATCATTTTTGTTAGTATGAAAATATTATTGACGTTTTCGATTGGCAGATAGTGAAATAAAAAAATTTTTGCCTACCGGCCCCGATATTGTGAATTTCAAAGCTAGGCCTTTTGAAGTACCTACTTTTGTAACAGTTGAAAGAAGGCTATAAAACGTATATTATGATTTAATTTATGTAGCTAGCTAAATCAGCAGTGTAATTCGAATATATACATTTATTTTGTAGCGTGTCAGTCATTAATTCTTTATCCGTTTTGTTTTGTTCTCTCCCAAATTTTGAGCTAAAATAGTGAGGTTTGGTGCGTTGAGTGTGGATCTCTGTCTGTAAGATTTAATAGTAATTTTGGATTTTTAGTTTGCAGTTTGTGGTGCAGAGAAAAATGCAAAAAACGTGGTTTTTGAGAGTGGAAGACAACATATAATGAAAATATGGTGTAGAAAAATGTACAAAAACATACAGGATAATTAAAGTGGGACACATTTATCTATTTATAAAATAGCCATTTCCTTCTCTCTGCATACGAAGTGCTTATGAGAAGTGCCTGCTAGTCAAGAATTTAAGAGCGGATGCACGGTTAAAGCGAAACCTGGCGTCGACATTAGCCTTGACTTAGAGAAGGGTCTCTTTGAGAGCCCACGGTTTAACGCTCAGTTTAAGGGAGAAGTTAACAACGTTTGAGGGAGCGGTATAACAACTAAAAAACTCTGTCGCTTCCGGTATTTGAACCCGGGCCTTCGGGATGGGAAGCCAAGCTTTCTAACCACCACACCAACCTGGTCCTCTATTTCTGCATTCAGTTGTAGGATTTAAATCACGAGAGATCAAAGCGCATGTTCACCGGATTGCTTAAAAAAAAAGGAAGCTGCGGGCCAAGAAGAATAATTTGTTTCAGCTTGGAATGTTAAGAAGTAAAGTGCATTGGAACACTTAGACCCACAACTAACTCTGAAACCTGATTTGATGATCGAAGCAATCGTAAGTGTAACCGTAAGTGTCGCATGATAATACAAAATTTCCCATTCGCTTGGACCAATCCGTATGGTTCCCAATTTGATTCCTTCCTTTTGCTACACTGCGAGTTTATTTGAATGCACTTTCATAGTGGAATATATTCGTGAGGACTAGACCATAGGTATGTTGTTAATCGCGCGATCTCTTGCACATAGGAAGTGATTATATATGTGGCCTTTTTCTTTTTGATTCAACCGAAGGATTGAAAGGAATAGGTGACGGTAAAATAAAAATGTGAATTGGAGGGGTGGGCGAGGACCTTCTGGAGCCCCCTTAGACTTTAGACCACTTAGACCTCTTAAAATCCATTGTGCCAACCCACATTTAACCTGCCCTCCACTTGCAGACAGGGGACAATAGCACCGTAGTGGTATGTAGGGGGGCTACCCAAGGTGATAGAATACTATTTATTTTATTCCTTTTAACATCTTGGGGTTACCCACCAACCTCCGTCCGGGCCCAAGGTTGCTTAACTTCGGTGATCGCAGGGGAACCGGTGTATCAACGTGGCTAGGCCCTTGCCCATAGGTGACGGTAAGTCAAAGATGTGACGGAAAAACGTTTGATAAGCAAGAAAGCTGAAGGAAATGATGAATTTCTGATGGTGTTTGATAATTAGTTAGTGCATGCATAATGAACGATAGAATAAACATGGTATTTCCACAATTATTTATCTTACACAACTACAATCATGGTTTCGACGATTAACGTCATCGTCAGGTCAGGTTAATCGTCGAAACCATTTTCGTAGTTGTGTGAGATAAATAGTTGTGGAAATACCAAGTTTATTCTCTTATTCATTATGCATGAAAGCAAATTCCACAAAATGACGCCTGAAACCATAGGGGTGGTGACCGACAGCTGAGGTAATTTGCACCATTTAGAATAGGTGGATAATCGGGTAATGGTTGGAACATATCAGGTAATGGAGGAAGGGTGGAGAGAAACCCGGCATCGGCATTAGCCTACTCTTAACGACAGGCGCCAGGGGGACACGACTTAACGTCCCATCCGACGGAAGGAGTACTGAACCAGAAATTTCCTCCACTTGGCACTCAGGTAAGGACCGGTTTGCCACTGAAAAATCCGCCATTACCGGGAATCGAACCGAAACCTTCGGGATGGGAGTCCCACACCAACCCGATACCCCGGGTTTTATAATATTTTGACAGCACAAATACGGTCCATGGAGTTTCCGGGTGAAACTAGGCGTTTAAAATTACACTTTCCCCCTTCATAACTTTCCTTTAATAGGAAGAATACCCCAAATAAAGCCACTAGGCCACTTTCATATTCGGTGGTGTCATGTGATACCAGTTTTGTTACCTCGCCTGACTTCTCTAATCCCGTCGAAGAGCTTCTTATTTCGAGAGCCCGGAGGGGCTGTCTATCACGATAGCTCTCCCTTTACCCGTATGCTATTGTGTTTCATCGATCGGTGAGCCTCGTCCCGAGTGATTCAGGTACGGTATGTGGAAAGGAACGCTGCACATCCGTACTGAGATGTTAAAGATTCTTGAATACGGAAAGTAGAACTTTTATAGAATACGCAGTTGAAATAATGAAATTAGCATTTGTGATATAAATCCGTACATACTTGAGTTTTTGGTCGCTTAAGACGAGGAAGGTGTTGACGGATAAACATTCGTTTTGAAAAACATGAAAAAAGATGCAAAACCTAATTTACATTCAAATTCACTGGCTTAGTCCGGGGTGAGCTCTACCCTAACCTATATAAACCAACCTTCGGGTTAAATCACTGAGTGAGTGACTGCGAATGGGAAAGTCGGTATTTTAAACTAATACCTCCAGCTCTTTATGTGTTTTTTCCAGTTTTTGTTGGTGAGATTCTATATCTAGATCTTTGGAGAAAGAGTTGAAATTAAGAATAGAAATGCTTTTGAACATTAAAAATAGCATTGGGCATGAGGCAGAAATGACTAATAAAAAAATGATCCTAAATCTTTAATTTTCTGAAAAAAATGGACTTAACTTTTCCTTGTGAATGAAAATAACCATTTACCTACATATTTCGTTTCGATAGTTTTAAATAAATTAGTAATCCGAATCATATCGAAGCGCTTTTATCTCCTTCAGCAGTCACCATTCCCAGCATCATTTGAAGCAACTCTCCGCTCCCTGCTTATATCGGCGAACCTTTAATTATATGGCTTTAAAAGTAATCATCATCATAATTTGTCGACAATCCTAAGATTGGTTTGACGCAGACCTCCACTCGATTCTTCTGTCGGCCAACCTCTTCATATTAACGTAATTCTTCTCTTTTAAATCCTTCACAACTTGTTCCATATATCTCAGTTAAAAGTAATGTATATTGTACAGTGTATAGAATGTAAGGGTAGAGATTGATGCGCTAAACATAATTGCTTGTACCTACTTAGGTCAACGTGCTGTCTAGCTGCTTGTGCGGTTATTTCATTCGCTAAGCACATAATGAGATTGATTATATCGGGCGCAGGTGACACTGCGAACGTTATTATACGCTTTATGTCTAATAGCATCACGGAAACATATGTAGTTTAACCTCACTTTATGTAAATTATTTGGGTATAATCAACAGCTTACTGGTATCATGTGATGTAGTGCACACATGTAGTGTACACACCACTATTTAATATATATTTATCTGTGTTGAGATGTACGCATACTTGTATTAATGCTTGCTGAGTATCTCCTCTAATAAAACTTACTTTGTAAATTTAATTAACTCACGTAATTTTCTCAACATATTTATTCATGCTGTAGATTATATTTTCACTTTTAAGATCTTGAAGTCGCAAACGTAGCGTAGGATAAATATGGGCTATGTATATTTATAAATAATTCATAAGTACTTCATAAGAGTATCGATTAAAATTTTTAATGTTATTATGAATTGGTAATGTAAAAAATGCAAGCTATAATAAAAAATCAGCTCGCGTGACCTCATAACACGGTTGACAAAATAAATAAAAAAATCCCCTTCAGCCCTTGGTTTCCTTCAAGGTTAGGGTGGACTAAACCGGAACCACTCGTGGAGTAACCCCCTTATCGCAAGAATAAATTTATTAAAATGGATGATGGAAATAAGGGGGACGAAAATAAATTCGATGAGTTTGATAGCCCGTCCAAGATATTGGCGTACAATCTACCATCCTCGATAGCCTATATTTTCTTCCATAGCTCTACGAAAGGTTAAGTAATCAAGATGCTAGCTGCGTAACGTGAGAGCGATGCATATGGCTTCACCAATTTGAATTCCCATCCATTCTCCTGATGTAGATATCGATGTCTCCATTTCCCGAGTACCTACCATGCAAGCCACTTCAAGGGTGTGTGGCAGGAGGTGAATTATCACCGAACGTGCATTACCAGCATGTACATAATAGTTGTTTGACTACGCAGTTATTGAGTGCTATTGCTGTCAAGCGGAAGAGACGTTACAACGTTCAACACGTTGTACGCAACATCTGAGGGAATGTTTTATGAAAGCTTCCGCGGTGAAATGCTGAGGTTAAATTTCTGCCGTGGTGACGTCCATGTTGGTCCATATTTCACGGGAAACTGTTTCGTCAGCGTTGCATTCGCCTTCTGATGAGTGTATGACAGGGTGTGAACAAACTTTAGACAGGCATGTATTGCCGAGGAAACAAACCCATGGACCTTAAGACTCCGACTGCAACAAAACTGTTTTATCCGATCAATATGGATCAAAGCGGAAGACATTCCAGGTGAATTTTGACCTTATGCTAACAGGTATTTAAGAAAAAATACTATTGCTCATGCATTGTGTGTTTAATCATTTATGCAGGTGCGCAAAAAGCTTAAAAGACTGCATGATCTATCGTAATCATCTCCATGAAAGCATGGGCTCAATCTATAAAAAAACAGTTTTTATGTACTGTGCGCAATTATATTTTCATAGAAAAGGAGATTTTTTTTATTGAGATCCCGCTTCATACTGAAGTGATGAGTGGGGGCAGAGCAAAACTCCGTCCGCTGGATGGGACGCTAGAAAGTGGACCCCTCGGCGCGTTATGTAACACCAGAGAAGGCTGACGCTGCATGCTGTCGAACTTCGGAAATGGTTGTGATCTCCCTGTGGACCACCTGTCACTACTCGTTTGTCGTGTGGAGAACACTGCAAGTGCAGTACTCCGTCTGTCGAATGGGGCGTAAAATAGTGATCTTCTTAGTGCCTTTCGTAAAGAGTTTGCCGGATTTATCTTCATATTCCCTCCAGTTCTTTAAGTCTTACTTATTTTTAATTACCAAACTATTCTCAAAGATGTAGATGCCCTTAGTTGTTGGTCACCTTCCTTTTAATAACAATGAAAAAAAACGGTATATCTTCTATTCGCTAGAGATTTTGCCGAGTTCAGGTATTGCTGATTGCGTGGAAAATTGTTCAAGAAATCGCTGCTGCCAGTGACTTGTATCGCCGAAAAACCATTGATATATCCTTGGCAATAAAAATGACAATCTGAGTTTTTTCAGTCGGATAGGGTATTAAACCGTAAACCCCGTGCCTTTGGTAGGTTAGAGTCGAAGCAAGGTTTCTCTCCACCCCCTTCCATTTCCTTATGCATTCTTACCTCTAAAATATGAAAGGAGATTTTTATATTTATTATATATTGATTAGATAGGTTATTGGTAATGTGACTCGATTAATCGCATTCCCTACAGGATAGCTATCCGAATCCCGACAAAAGCCGATACTTTTCAGTGTTGTACTGGTCTCTACTTCATATGGAGTGCACATAAAGTTCACTACTCCGTCCGTCGGATGGGACGTTAAGCAGTGGTCCCCTTGGCGCTTTTCGTGTTCATGGTGGGTTTCTCTCCAGTCTTATTCCGTTTCCTGAAAAATCCTACCCATTCCATGGCCACCCTCCTAACCTTGATGGCGTAAATGACCTTTGTTGTCGATCACTTTCGCTGTCAGCGACTGGGACGTTGTTCGGGGTACTCTCCATTTTCCCACCGATCCCGAAACTCCCGCCTCTATCCGAATAGCCCTACCTCATCTGATTATCCTCACAACTGACCCCTGCTCGCCTGTCACCTTCCCCGACGACAATGAAGTTATGAGATCGGCTTTGGGCCTCGCGACGCATTTTGGTCGGACTCGACAAACTACGAAGCCGAGGAGGAGTTTCCGTTCGGGTGCGGAGGCGTCTTTAATGGAATCCCTGGCCTCATCGCATTAGTCGGCGTCACACCGCCCTGATCGTGACGAGTAAGGCGCCCCGTGCAGCTCGGCACCACGTCACTGAAGTGGCCCTGGCCGGAAACGGCCGTCCGCGGACCCTCTCTTTAAGCGACCCTGTGAAACGATTAGGGCAAGTGTGCTCCGGGAAGTAAGACTTGGAGGCGAAGGTGGATTTTCGGAGGCTCAACCACTCCTTATGCTCTCACAAAGTCAACGCCGAAGCGAAGTTTAAGTGGTAGAGTTTCATCATCACCATCATCCCCGTCAGTAGTTTCAAGTCCTCTGTGTACTTAAAGACGCATCGGATCGGATCAAGAGGTTTAAGGAAGGATTTGGAAGGAATTGGAGGAAGAATAAAGAGAAACCCGGCGTCTAGTAGTTATTTGGAGGAGACAACCAACAGATAACGTCATTTGTGCCATTTTAGGTTTTTTAGGTTCTTTACTAAAGAAGGGTTTTTATGGGAAAAGAAGGAAAGGTGAAAGGAAACCCAGCATTGACGTTAGCCTTTTGTTAACATAAACCGCCCCGGAGATCAATGCTTAGCGTCCTATCCGACGGACGGAGTACTGAACTCGTAATACTCTCCATACCGCACTCATGACGGGAGCGGTATAGCATTGAAAAATTTCTGCCACTCCTAGGGTTTGAACCCGGGCTCCCTGGGTGGGAAGCCAGTACTCTAGACATCGCATGGGGTCGATATACCCTGATTTTATCGGAAGGCGCAAAAGGGTCCACAATGTAATTTCTCATTCGATGAACGGAGTACTGAATTTGAAGGTCTCCCCATAAAGCACCGGATCCAATCCCAAAAGGCTGGCTCGAGTTCCGGGTGAACCAAACTTTTATTTTAAATTAATAATATTTTGAATGATATTCAGTGCATTAAAACGCAAAATTTTCCAAGCTTTGGCAGATATATTTCAGGACTCTCATTGGCAATGTATCAGCAAAAATTTAAATACCTACTATCAACATGAATAAGTTCCCATAAACTACTAAAAATCACATATGTACGTCTATTTTGCCCAGTATAATGTTATAGAAATTAATTAATTAAAGTAATAAAAATGGAGTAATACAATTTAAGTAAGTAATTATGAGTTCATCATATGCAGTTCAATATCACGTTAGCTAATTGGACAGTGTTATTTGAGGGAATGCTGGTAGAATAAAGCTATAAAGTAATATTTGAATGGAAAAAAATTTATGAGAGTATTCTGTTGGGAAATCGGATTTAGTGTGATGGCTGAATTATAGATATCCCGTCTAGAGGTTCCGGGTTCGAATTTCGATATTAAGGCTTTTCTATGATATACCTGTACCCGCTTAAGTTCTCAGTGTGGGGAATAAATAAGGCCTGTCCACATAGGGTTTGATTTCTTTGTTTAGGTTAGGTTTTTTTTAATTTACTCCCAAATTAGGTACTGGAAGGAACAAAGTAGTCCAATGGGGAGCTTTATATATATAAAAGTAAACAAATTATGTCTTCTATATTATCAAAAATAAAAAGCAATTTTTTACACTTTAAAAAAAGAAAAAACTTATGACTCATTGTATGCAGATGGTACTATATTGAAAACATTTGGCCCAACATATGGAAAACTTCGCTTGAACAATGCCATTTTCGTCTTAGGTAAGGGTAATAATTCCCCTGGTAGGCTCCATTATTAATGCTTGTTGGTTATGGGGATTTTGTTACCACTCCTCAAAAAGAAGCTTATGTTTCCGTAGATGTGGATATACGCCTTAGGCTTGACTTAGGCAAGGGGATGGAAGTGATTTTGGACTTGGGAGCAGAATGGAAAAAGTGTGATGGACCGGAAAAGTGAAAAACTAATTATTTCTGTGATGATGGCAAAAGGAAGAGAGTTCTGGGAGAAATTTAGGAGGAAGTAGAGTAACGAGGTGGATGAACGAAGATCCGGCGTTGTATGAATTCGAAACAAATACCAGAGTGGAATTAGGATACAGATAAATTGAAAGTGTTTGGGGCATAGGTTTGGAGAAGGATGGAAAAGGTGCGATGGACGAACGGAAGACAAGGGAGTCCGTGCTAGGAATTGCAGGAGAGAACAGAACTTTGCAGAATAAGAGGATTAAACAAGTAATTAAAGATGATGGTTTATCGAAGGTTTGTATTGAGGGTTGAATGGCGAGGAAGAAAGAAGGATGGTTGGTTTAATTTATATTACGAAGGGTACGTATAGAGTAGGGCATATGCTATGGGATATAGCATAGCAAAGGAAAAGCTCTGGTGTCAAACTGTCGTAGAGGCAGTCCATGAAAATATACCCTGATTATTGGACGACCGCTAGTCTTATCCTTCAAGAATCTGTCCTTAGGACCTTTCGCTGGACGCAGCAGTCGGGTCGCTAACGCGCCCATCTGTCAATTCAAAGGTCAAATGTTTGAATCCTGCCTCAGGCATGTTCGTCTTGCTCTAAATTTACCAGAAAATTGATCATTTCCCATCCCTAAAAAATGCACTAATTTATCCCTTGCGGGAAACGTAGAACTAATTTCTTCCGTTAACAATGACTCGTACACCTCTAGAATTTATATTGACTGCTTCATAATTCAGTTAACTGGCATTCTTCGCATTACAAAGGACGAGAGCATCAATCCAGATATATATTTTTTGGAATCACCCAATTCTTATGAATGGCTAGTACTAAAAAAATGCTTTTGTACCTTTACTGTAGATAATAGGTTCAGAATCAAAGAGTCAAATTATATGGGCGCCAGTTGAAATTCAATCTTTGGATCGATAGCTTAATATCTTTTGATAAGATAAATGAAACGTTATTTTTTTGAACTGCTTCTGCGCTCTATTGGATGCGCGTTTATGGGATTGGCTCGGTGGGCGAAGCCCTACGTTTTCGTACATCAGCTCTTTTGCCTTATTCAATGTCATATTGACTTCGGTTAATGTATTCCCGGCTTTGATTTTGGCCCCGAAGTCTTAAAAGTAAACCGATCGCAATTGAATCGGATGTATCAACATGGTCGCCAAAGCAATGTTCGATAAGAGGAAATGAAATCTTATGACTTTTCACCTAAGCAACTTATTTTATAAAGACTAAGCACGACCCGCAGAGGGATAAGGAAGATAGAAATTTTCCTTGCCAAATGAAGGCAATGTGAAGGAAATTGATCAATTTCGGCACGTGTTAATTCAGTGGAAAAAGAAAGCCCTCAAAGAAGTGAGCACGGCAGGAAAAGGAAATATATCACTTAAGCCAATATAAATGTATAAGGTCTCCTGAATTCGGACCCTGGAGCTTTAATTATCGCATTGGAATTGAATTGACATGGGAATCAGTTTTTTCCGGGACATTACATTTAGCAGACCCACGATGCTGAGTACGTATGCTTCGTCTGCAGATCAAATCATTTATGAGGTATTGGGGAAGACCGAAGAACTTTAATTACTTTATACTAGCAGAGAATATGAAGGTTGTTGAAATTCTATGCGAGATGTATAATTAGGACTGATTAGGAAATGTAGGAATGTGAATCCTTATATGGTACTTTATAATGCCCCCTGCTATCTTTAGATTACAACTCCAATATCACGTCACTTAAATGTTTCATTAGTCCATGACAATGATTCAAAGATCCTAATGCTTGTCTCTCCTGCTCCGTTCCTTCATCTTGCCATTTACATCTGTTAGAGAAATTTTATAATGCGGTCAAGCAGCCTATGCTTAGCCAATAAAATTCAATTATCAAATTATACGTTACCTGGAAACCAATAAACCATGTAATTAATATAATGTGAAAGTTCTTTGTGGTCCTTGATAATGCGTATAAGTTTTGGATCTCTATAAACAGTAAACATTGGAATATACGTAAAATTTGGAGCGCGAGATTGTCCGCAACAGTTAAGTAATTAGTTGAATCAACTGGAGATATGTATGATTACCGTAAACTATATCCAATTAATTTGCCTTGAATGTAGTTTACAATCGAGCATAGTGCTCCGATATATTGAGGTAATCTGAGCTGTTGCTGTTTATCGTAAGGAACATATTGAAATGCGGAATCCCAAAAGGAGCATCGGATTGGTGTTTTGGCCAAGAGTATTGCCTTGCCGTAAAGAGAGACTGGAAGCACAGGCCAATCTGTGTAGTGGAACACCGATCCATACGAGAGTACTCGTTTGAAGAGCATCTCAAGGGCAGTATTCAGTCCGCCAAAAGAGAGGTTAAACTGCGGAACACTTGAGCCATTCAATTAGAGTGAGATGATACCGGTGCGTATAATTCCTCCGTCCTACATCCTTTTACGAATAAAAATTCTGAAAATTCGAATCCGGCGATGCCTCTCCCATCAAAGGCTTTCGTTTAGACTGGCTCGCGCTGGATCATGATTACCTCGCGATTGATTTATTTTCCGTCCGTAATCTTAGTGGCGTGTTCGGGAAAAAAATTACGGTCTAATTTTCCTCCTTTTTTCGTGTGCGACAAAGTAGTTTCTTCGACGCAATTCCACCGCAGATATTAATCCTTATTTTTTTTCCCCTCTCCCGCCTGAGAGTCATCTCATCTTAAATAGTTTGGGAAAATTGACTCCCGGCCTCCCTTCGAGTGCAATGTGAGTTCATTTCGCTTGGTCAAAAAAAATTCCGTTGCGGAGGCGTGAACGAGAAAAATGGAAAAGCTTCCTCTTCGGATATCATTTCCGTCTACGCCAAACTCCCAATGCGTGTTGTTATAGGTTTCCCGTTAGGGTCTTCATTCTGTTTTAAAAATAGCCGGTGCGGATTAATAAAAGTAATAAAACCTTTATTGTCGTCGGCTGATATCGACTCCTCAGACATTTGAGTACATTAATTTACAAGACGTATTAGTTTACGAGAATTGAAATGTGTACAAAAAGAGAAAAAAGAAAATGAGTAATAGTTACTATGTATACATGTGTTTTATTTCTGCACACCAACAGATTAATGTGTTTTAACAAGGCACGAAAATAGATTCATATCACATGTATGTTTTAACATTGCACAGAAATAAAATTCCAATGTGTAGCAACTACCTCTCGTCACCTTCACCATTAAATGTTTTTAAAAATATCTAATTAAATATTCACTTTTAAAATTTCCTATATATCGGCTTGTTTTTATGTCCTGTGTGAGTGAATTCCAATTTCGTGCTGCTATGGCTATGAAAGATTTGTGTTAGGTTTCTGTTTTATGATGATGGATCTCTAGGTCTAAAACGCGGATTCTTTTCTCGCGATATTGGATATTTTTTTTAAAACAAAGGAGCTGATCATGTAATAGGACGAATGGTACTATTTAGTTATTTGGGCTGCATCCTGGACGAAGCTGGACGTGGCTAAACCAAAATGGTTCCAACGTGGCTAAACCAGAAAACCCGAGTTAGACTACCCATTCCAGTGCCGTGTGGAGAAAATTCCTAGTACAATACTCCGTCCGCAAGATGGGACGTAAAATAGGAGGCCTCTTAGAGCCCTGTGTTAACATCAGGTTGATAATGATGGGAAGTTTCTCTCCAAACTTCCTCCACTTCCTTTCATTCCCACTCATTCCCACACTTACATCTCTCCTTTAGGGCTGATGAACGTAATGTACTGAACTAATCAATCACCAATTTAGGTAAAAATGAGTGTAACACGTAAGAAATTAATACGATCGACTATTCGAGGCTTCACTTCACGTGGAAGCTGCTATACATATTAAAAGTGCACTTCGTAATTTTCCACACATTTATTGACGGTACGATGCGGTTCACCGCCTTGCGGTATCATTAGGTACATATATACCTGATGATGAAGAAAGGCGATGAAACGCGTCGTACCTTCAATAAATCTGTGGAAAAGTGCATTTTTAATATGGGTAAGACATTATGTTAAAGTTAGAAAATCTAATGTCTTTAGCGTTAGTGAGTGAGCAGTGTGATATCAGGAGGATACCTTGTGGAAAGGGTTCTGGATTCATATCAGGATGCTTATTTCTCCAATGCGGGCTCTTTGACTTTTTTGGACGTGGTAATATATTGTCACGGTAGTATATAGTAGCATATTATTGCAGCGGTTTGGAGTTTCATCGGGAAAATTATGGCGATATGGGTTCTATTACTAAAGGGTTAGGAAGGTGTTTCATTGGGTTTCGAAATGTCTATTTATTTAGGGTTAAGGAGGATTATTTTGTGTAGGCAAGGAGTTATTATTATAGATGGGTTATTTTGTAAAAGTCAGGAGCTATTCCTATAGGTGGGTTATTATGTTAGAGGATCAGGAAAATGTTATGCATGGAGCACAGCGTCATATGGTTCCCAAGCTCGATCATAGGGGAAAGAGCATGAAAAAAATACTTTCGGCTGTTTTTATGAGGAGTTGGAGAAAGAGGGGATAGTGAAATATACCAAAAGGAAGACGAACTATTAAGTATTGGGATGGTAAGGTAGGAAAGAAGCTGATTGATGGAATCAAGAGGAGGTAGATGAAGTGGGTGGATCAAATTGGATATCGATTTTGACGATGGTCATTGATGCAAGAATGAAAAGAAAAATTCGTGAAAGGAGAGGTAGGAGATATAGTAATCGGTGTTTTGGTCGGAAGGATAAGATGTGAAAAGTACACCTATCAGAAAATATAAATAGTGAAGGGAAGGAATTATGTGGAGAACTAGGAAGGAAGAAGTAAATAGTAGGAAAAGAACACCACATCAAAAACTAACTTACCGCTAGAATGCCGATGATATGAAATCCATGGCAATTATTCCCGGTCTGAGTTTTCTTCGAATCTGTCCCCCGGATTCGTTTCCGCGTAACCTATATTTCCGATCGCGTCCCTTTTCTGGCTTCGGTCTGCGCGACCTCTCATCGGGCTTCGGGTCAATTCGGACGACGGCGGAAATTCACGTGGGCGGGGTCAGGAAAAAAGAGCCGAGTTTTAGGGGACGAAGTGGTCCGATTGCCACTTTTCCTCGTACAAGATACCCACGCCCCTAAACTTTGCTGAAAACGTTGCGGGAACACGTAGTAGTGTTGGTTGTTATTCTGCAGAGGTGTCCGAGGGGTAAAGTCACCCTTATGGATACGTAGGTTATTGAATATTAGGGAGAAATATTTCGAGAATTGGAGGAAGAGTGGAGCTAGGCCACAGTGTCGACATCAGGTCACTCTTCAACGAGAGACGCCGCACTATGGGGTACAGAGGTAGCGCTCACTTTCAAAATCGTAGAACTTTTGAATGAATTGAGATATGAACATAAATTTTTTTTTATTTGAAAGCCAAAACTCTAAGGAATAGAGGAAAAATATGGTTCAAATGAAAAATAGCAATAAAAGTCTGCAGAAAGTGTGCGAATGCCGTAATTTTTTCCAATTATTTGTATAGACTAAAATGAATCAGCGAAACATAAATGTTTAAAAACAAAAATATACATATTACTATATTTTCTCATTTTCATTGATAATTAGATTAAACTAAGTCGAAATAATAAATAATATTTATGTTATAAACAATTTTTTATTAATAAATTAAATAATTGAAGTAGTACTCACGTTAGAAAAATTGTAAAAGCAGATTTGTAATCTTCAAGAGAAATATAACAAAAAATCATTGATTTGTTTCTAACATGCAGTAAATAGTTTAGCCACAAATCGATTGTGAATGTATCGAGTCGCGCAACATGCTAATTGTGACCCAGCGCGCGCTGCACAATGTCAACCGCAAGCTGAAATGAATTACGTTGTATAATGTTCAAAATCATTAATCTCGGTTCAGTTTCAACATATGTTTGAAAATAATATGTAGTTACAAAGCTAAGAATTGTATCTATTGAAAAAAATGCTTAAATCTATTGATTAACTAAACAGTGAATGTTGCTGTTCGAGTGCAGAGAGTGAAAAGAAAATCAATGTCCTTGGAAGCAAGGGCATTTATGAAAGAAGGGTGAGATAATTTCCAGCATTAAACTTAACAAAATTAATAATCTTATTATTCTCCATATTATAACCAAAATTATAATTTACAAAGAGAATGCAGACATCGACAGTGATTTCTCCGATTATTAACCTATTGATATTCTATCATGATTGTTAATGCTCCAATTATTATCTTTGCATTGTTACTGCATGTTTCTTGTTAGTAGATTATTATTTTTGAATTGTTATTAATAGACTTATTGTTCTTGATATTGTTATTACTTCTGTGGTTTATATGTTGAATCCCAATTTCTAAACGCACATTGGCGACAATTACGGTATAAAAAATAGGTATATAATAAAAAAACGTAATTTCTCAGAACTTTTCTCGGCCTTTGCATTCAAAATTCGAATTGAACCGGACAAAGGATCCTTTTAATACTATACACATTTCACTGTTATGTAATCAGTATGTAAAACTAGTCAAATCCAGTGTCTGTATTACCATAGGAGACATAAGCGATATGAAAAATCGATGAGAAATCGAAAAAAAGTCATTTCGCAGGACTTTTTTTCGACCTTTGCGTTCGAAATTCAAATTGATCCGGACATTGGATCCTTTCAATAACATTCACATTACCTTATCATAATATTACGAGGAAAAAGCCGTCGAATCCAGTGTCTGAATCCCCATAGGAGACAATTGAGAACTTTTTTGTTCAAATTCTAACTTGTTAATTTTTTTATTTTGATTTATACTTATAGATATTTTTTAAATTATTTAAGGAACTTTTCACGGAATAGTTTTTTATATTTATATTTTAAGAATACTCATAATTGCGTGTTATAATTTTATCAATAGATACACTTCTCAGCTTCGTAAAGACATATTATTGATGAAGATATCTTGAATCGGGGACGAGCTTCACGATTTTGATGAGCAATATACAGGATTCTGATTTCTCGTCATATATAATTCGGTCGGAAAAATTAAATTTTCATAATGTTTTTGCAATAAAGCTTGCAAAAGCATTTTTATCAATATATACAATTCTTAGCTTTGTAACTACATATTATTTTCAAACATATGTTGAAACTGGCCAGAGATTAATGATTTTGAACATTATACAAAGTAATTCATTTCAGCTTGCGGTTGACATTGTGCAGCGCGCGCTGGGTCACAATTAGCATGTCGCGCGACTCGATACATTCAAAATCGATTTGTGGCTAAACTACTTACTGCATGTAAAAAACAAATCAATGATTTTTTGTTATATTTCTCTTGAAGATTACAAATCTGCTTTTAAAATTTTTCTAACGTGAGTACTACTTCAATTATTTAATTTATTAATAAAAAATTGTTTATAACATAAATATTATTTATTATTTCGACTTAGTTTAATCTAATTATCAATGAAAATGAGAAAATATAGTAATATGTATATTTTTGTTTTTAAACATTTATTTTTCGCTGATTCATTTTAGTCTATACAAATAATTGGAAAAAATTACGGCATTCGCACACTTTCTGCAGACTTTTATTGCTATTTTTCATTTGAACCATATTTTTCCTCTATTCCTTAGAGTTTTGGCTTTCAAATAAAAAAAAATTTATGTTCATATCTCAATTCATTCAAAAGTTCTACGATTTTGAAAGTGAGCGCTACCTCTGTACCCCATAGTGCGCCGTGGGGTCGAAAGGTTAACGTCGGATGCGACGGACGGAGTACTGAAGTTGAAGTGCTCTTCAAGCAGCACTCGAAGATGATCCGAGTTCTCCGGTGGTGAGGGTACTTATATCCCATCCCGAGGACCGTGTTCGAATCTCAGCAGTGCGAATTGTTCTTGAGTAAACCGGTTCCCAATAGAGTGCTCTTTGGAGGACGCCTCGAGTTCAGTACTCCGACCGTCGGATAGAGCGTTGGATCATGGACCTCTAGACGTTTTGAGTAAAGGATAGGGTGGTACCGATGCAGGGTTTCTCTTCACCCTTCCTCCGTTCTCTCAAAATTTCCATACTCTGCCTGATTTCTCATCCAATCGAAATGGTGCAAACGACCACAGCTGTCGCTTGGCTCCCACGAATATGCACAACGCTCCATGGATCGATAAACCCTAGAAAAATGTCTCTTCCACTCCCGAGATTTGAACTCGGGCCAACAGAATGGGAAAACATTACACTCGGAACCACAGCATTACATATCCGTATATTTTCCATGTAATATAGTAACCTTTGTTGCGTATAAAATTACCGCCGGCAAATGGACTACGGTCCTCTTGCTTGCCGTTCCTATGCGCTAAAAAAAGTCCCGAGGTTTCCTTTTCCCAAAGGCAATTTTGAGTAGGGCGTGTATGTATAACCCCACATTCACCACTATGGTCCGAAAAGCTCAAAGCTCTACAACTTTTGAGCTGGAGGAGGAGTTCTAAGAAGCCGACCGCCCGTCCACGAAGGTCGATCGTCATTTATTGCAAAGGAAATGGGGAAAACATGCTCTGCACTAGAGTTTTGCACAGGCCACTGCAATACATTATCAATTCCTCTATGAACTAAATTTTAGTGCGCTGAAAATTGTGGGGGAAGATGAGGTTCGCCAGGTCGATATTTCGAACCCAGATCTTTTGCTTGCCTGTCCTATGAACCTCCGTCTGTTGGTATAGATTCCAGCAATAGGTCCATGGTTTGAATCCCAGCCGCCAGGCACGTAGCCAGAAATTTGATTCGGGAGGAGCTAAGTCTAGGGGAGCGAAACTAGAAACAAATCAGCTTTGCCCATACGGTGCCGGCATGTCACAAATCTCTTCCCTTTCCTCTTTTTAGCGCTTGGCATTTACTTTTACAATGCCCATTCCTATCTCTTCTCACTGGTGAAGTTCACTGCTCACCTTGTTATGAAGCAGTTAATTTGACCGGCCTCAGAACAGAAGTTCAACGCATACATGCATATCAGATTGAAAAGAACAGTTATTAACCACACACACGATTCAAACTAGTAATCACGTTTCAGGACACTTAACTCTTGAATTATACGCTGCGTAATCCGGATTATCATGTCCAGTCAACAGAAACAGAGCAACAAAATTATTGGGAAAAAATTTCGGGGGGCTGGAGCCCCAGAACCCTGGCTAAGTGCCTGCCAGCCACAAGGACCTTTGTTATCCGTTAGTTTTGGTAGTTTTCAAGGCACTGGAATGTTGCTCATAGGCGGCATCAGTAATATTTTTAAGTGACATTTTCTCTGAGACGGCGTCAACTTGGTAGCTATGGTAACAGCAGTACAGACGGAAAGCAATTGAAGCAATATAATGGATTAAAGCAAACGTTACGGGCCCAAATTGGGTATTTTTAGATGAAGCTGCGTATAGGAGTGCCATTTAATGTTTAAAAGTTTTTATTTTAATAGAAAGCTTGAAGATAGTGCCTGCCTGTAGACTGGGTTGACTTGGCAGTATAAGAATTTCGGGTTCGAATAACTCCTCGAAAATGGATGTTCGGTTTATTTAATTTAAATAAACTAGGGGGGATTCACCATCTGTTCGCCTATGGTGGCCGGACCCCTTTCATCGTTTCGCTCGCTCCATTTTAATTCTGATTATTATTATTACTTTGCAAATGTTTTAGTTTACTAATTATTACTTTACCAGATAACTTAAGAACGTACAGCAGTGTTTTGCTTTTGATGGTATGTCAGCTCTTTTCCTATTCATTTTTTCAGGCTTTCTACCAAATGTATTCTTATCTGGGTCACTCTAGCATGACATTTGGTCGTCGAGAGAAAAGAACAAAAGTTTAATAAATATCGGTATGATATTTATAGTGAATTGGAGCAGAAAACTATATTTCATTATATTGATTTAATTTTTGTTGGCATTACCGTTCTTTTGGTTCATGTCTGGTGTACTTAGGTTAATAAATAATAATTTAATCTCTGAAAAAGAAATAGTTGTTTAAACTGAAAACGATTTTAATGTTTACCCTTTTTTATGGAGCAATTTAAAAGTGCTTAAATTCGTACCCGGAGCTTTAAAGTGAATAAAAATAGCCCGTTTTCTGTTGGTTGAAGGTATTTAAGGATTTACCAATTTTCAAGTTTTTGCAACTCATGATTCTATAACTAAAATCGAGGTTTGCATAAACGCGATGTACAAAAAGGTGATGACATTGGGGCTACCTCTAGCTTTTTACATGAGAGAATATATTACGTTAAAGTGCACTTCAAAACATAAGGCGATAGGTGTAACTGAAAACGTAATACTTTCACGAATACTAAAAGAAGATAGAGCGATCGGAGTGTATCCATGTACCTATTATTGTGTGTCTGGAACTTGTCCGTGTATTCCATTTTTACCTCTTCTCATTATTTTTCCCTCACATCGTTTGTCTGCGTAAACTTTTACGGACGTTGGAGTTTTTCTCCTCATCCATTTACTCTTGTGCTCGTCCCTGCGAGGCCAGCGCTGAGCTAACGATGTTAAGGCGAGAAGCGTGCTTATCGGTCGCGTCTCCAAGGAGGACGGCTGTGGAAACGGTGCGGAATGGGTTTCGAGAAAAAGGCCCCGGGATGGGGAGGGATTCTTCCGGCCGGTGGAGAAGGCGTGTGTAGGCTTCGGGGAAGAGTCGGAATTGGGGGCAGGCGATCGGAAGGAAGGGGGGGGGGGGAGGGAGGGAGGAGTGACGTCAATTGTTTCCCGTGCCGTGATGCGTCGCGGGGGTGGGGTGGGGGGAGACGGGATATGCGATGGTCATTTTGGTGTGGGGAGGGGGGTCGGGGTCGGAATGGTGGGTTATAGGCGGGCCGCGGGAGTGGTATCAGAGTCGCGGATTGATTTAGAATCTCCGCGGAGCGCTGCAGGTGAGTCGGGATGCCTTTGCTCCCTTGGAAATCCGTCTTGCTCTCCCCCCGGGTGCAAGATTGCAACATCCGTGAGTTAGGGGCAGTGGCGGATCTATGGGGGGGGCTAAGGGGGCTATAGCCCCCCCCATTGGGTCGAAACATACACTAGATAAAATCGAAATTTTTGGAGGTTACCACTTTGTACAAAAGTATTTATTTATATTTTCCACTAAATATACCTACTATAACAAAGTAACATACTAATTAGTTTGAAACTTAGGGCCTATTTTACACGCTTTTGGTATGTTACAATCGGAATCGATACTTGCGAAACCGGACAAATAATCACGAATTCGCGCATTAGCGCAGCGGCAGCCTCTGTACACGTACACGTGGACATTATAAAAACTCTCAACACAGAGAAAACGATATAACAAAAAGAATAAAGGATATATATATATATATATATATATATATATATATATATTACTATTTTATTGCACCCATTAAAAATTCCCCCTTTTTATTGTTTCGTATCTCCAGTTCAAAGATCAACAAGCAGTCAAATTTAAATTACGTGTAATTACATTTTGAATTTTTTTTCCCATTTAAAATTCCTGACTCTTGTTTATCGTAACAAATTTAATAATAAAAACAAATTAACTTATCTAATCATAGAAGTGATTTGACTACATTTGTGTTCCTTATCATTAAGTCATACTTTAAAAACTAGATAAAGCATCATCATAAGTTTCTATTATTAATATTACCGGTATTTCAATCTAGGCCCATAATGACCACCATAAAACTTTTACTAATAAAACGACCTACTACATGTGCATAGTAGTGTCTTTTTATCTAAGAATTAGCCTAAAACCGCCGTTTTAGAGTCTTGAAAATCCCAAATTTCCAAAATCCCCGAACCCTCCTTCAGACCCCCGGTTTGCCCCCCCCCCCCCCTCCCCCCTTGCTCCAAACCTAGATCCGCCATTGGTTAGGGGGGGGGGTATTGAGTTGTTATAGTGTTTATATCACTTGCCTCCTACCCGGAGACACCTTTTAGCACCTTTCGATAAAATAGAGTATATCGATGTCGTGACCCGAGTTCGATTCCAGGGGGGTTGTGTACGAAACCGTCAGGACTATCTGGAATAGGTAACCAAGGAGTCACGCAGCATAAACACGAATGGTTCACAAATTTGTGCATTGAAATTTATTACAACCTCATTCATTGTTTACACTTGTATTTTATCTCATGTGTTTGCTCTATAGTCGAGATAGACGAGAAATACTCAAGTAAAAACAATTAATGAGGTTGTAATAAGCGGTTTTAACACACCAAATTTGCAAACCATTCGTGTTTATACCACGTGACTCCTTGGTTACCTATTCCAGATAGTCCCGACGGTTTCAAACACACCCACCCAGCAGGGCAGTGACAAGTATTTTTCATTTGTTCATTAGCGCCTACTTTGATATTTGTGGGGGGCATTCGAGTTCAGTATCTCGTCCGTCAGATGAGACGTTACTCTGTGGTCCTTTCATTGGTAGTCTAAAGCTGACACCGGGTCTTACCCCACCCTTTCTCCTCACCCTTCCATTCCCATTCTCGTATCCTCCCAGTCTGAAGCGCCTTAAAGCGCTGGTAGGGACTTGAAAAACCGAAGGTGAGGGAGAAGCTGGGCAACCTGTTTTACAATATTAATAATAATGTTTATTTATTTAAAACTTGTACGTAAAAAGAAGTGTTATAGTTAGCTTTCACGTTAGGGCAAAACTTGTACATAAAAATAAGTGTTACAGTTAGCTTTTACGTTAGGTCAAGGGTCTAGCCACGTAGAAACACGGGTCCCGTTAACTTACGGGAGTTGAGCAACGTTGGGCCCGGACGGAGGTTGGATGGGTGACCCTCCATTATACCTCTACCGCGGTACCCTTGTCCCCTGCCTGCAAGTGGCGGGCAGGGTAGATGTGAGTTCTGAGCAATGGATCTTAAAGAGGTCTAAGTGCCAGGGGGGATCCAGAAGGCCCCCGACCACCCCTCCAATTTACATTTTAATTTAGCTTTCACATTTATACAGAAATTTACAAAACATTGCTACGCTCTGACTTTAGCAATGAGTTTTAGACCTCAGTAGTTCTTAAATCCTCCATTTATATGCTCCAGGTTTTTTCGTGGATTTCAAATAAGAAATTAAGGTTGCTGTATTATTAAAGTCCCCGATACAACAGTAAGTACTGGAAGGATACCTTGTTTCTCGTAAGATGGTGACAATTACTATTATATACGAATCACTCTGGACAGGGAGGGCGAAGAGCTCCAGCCTTTCGTTACGTTGTGAGAAAAATACGTTATAAAATTCAGTCTTTTTTTCAATAATAATGATATCACATGCTGTAATAATTGGATAAATGGTAGCAATATGGGTTTTATAAGGTACTTAGTGAGCATGTCTGTTTATCGTTAAAAAAAAGTGGCATAATTAAGCAATTTATGGGAGGGAGAATTCTTACATAAAGTTGCGCGTAGGGGCGGGGGTTGAAAAAAGTGTAAAATATGCATTATTTAATGTGTGCGTGGTAATGCCGACAGTTTTTTTTTCTTGTTGCGACGATCCCCACCTTGGCGTGAATGATTTGGTAATTTATGCCAATTCTCGTTAAAAAAAAAGCTATCCAAATATGTCTTGAACCTTTTATTCTGTTTTTATGCCTGAGGAAATTACATAATTTTCGTTAAACTAAAGATATCAAAATATGCGTTTAACCTTTTATGCTGTTTATATGACTGAGGAAAATATGAGCATAAAGTATATGGTGTTGGGAATCATTTCTTACTGTAGGGAACGCAGTAGAAGTGATAGAGTTAAGATACTCCTACTGCTGAGTTTATTTCGCACCGGTTGACCTAAATTAATCGTTGCCCCAATCCGAAGACAAACTCGGAACCCATTCCCAAGGCGACCCCTGGGAAGTCAGCCGGATCTTTAGCAACTTGACTTTCGCGGTTGACTCTGACCCATGTCAGTGGAAGTCATCCTCCCACCAGTATATGATATTACTAATTATTCATAAAATTTCACCCAATTTTTTCGTCAGCTCCATATTTTGCTCCGCTGTATGGCACGCTTAAAAACATTTTCAAAACGTGCTATGTTTGTTTCATTTCATTCTAGGTTATTCACACATACACAAAGAACGCTACACTCTGGCTTACCGGCCTGTTCTTGTGTTAGGTACTTATGCGGTGTTCGCTATAACCTTGCTTTCGGCCAGTGTCCCTAACACCTTTTCCCCTACGGAATGGAATATGGAAGCCGGTAGAGTAAAAATCATATGCATCGTGAATTTCTGCCCCAAATTTTCCTTGCGGAAATCCGAGAGATCAAGGTGTCTATCAGCAGACGCAGGAATCGACGGATATTCACGTCCTTCGAGTTATGGCTCGGAGTTTTTGCTCTCGAATATTTGGTTTCCAACGGATGCCACCGCTGATTGGCCTGAATCGTCGATCGATTGACCTCCTGACGTCAAACCCTCGTGATTTTGAACCATCTGAAGGGCTGAATCCTCGAATAACTTGGCTTCGGAGGAAAAGTTGACTCGAAGCGTTCCGAAAAGTAACCGCCCTTAGTAGGGAAAGTAAGCGGAAGAGTCCTATTTTGATTTGCTAGTGTGTCGCAGGGTGAAATTTTCGCTGTAAGACGAGATTGGCGCCTCTTATGCTTAGAATTTCACTCTACCTTCACTAATGTTATGAAGGACGTTATTTGGATGCTTTGAGGGTTTGTGTGGTCGCTAAAGCACTGGTTTACCAACCCCGGGCGCTAGGGTTTGGTTTCCGGCGGTGTGAGATTTTATATTGGTATACCGGTCCCCACTTGGGATCGGCGTACCACTAAAAATTTGGAATACCTGGAATCATTATGATATCAACACCCGGTGGATAGCCATCTGGAGAGCACTTCGAGTTCAGTACTCCGTCCGTCTGACGGGACGTCAACTCAAGGCGACTATCGTGAAGAGTAGGTTAATGCCCACGCCGGGTTTCACTTCACCCTTATTCCGTTCCTTGACAAGTTCCTACCCATATCCACAAACCCATATATGATAAGTAGCGCAGATGACCTCGGCTCTCATCCACCTCCCTTGAATGACTACAACTTGAATTTTTTGACTGAATATTATGTTGAGGTTAAGGAAACAATGCACTTCCACAAAATATATAATTTATTTACTCACGACCATGGTTTCGATGCATAGCATCATCTTCAGGTGTCAAATACAGAATTGTAAGGCCCTTATATACAATTATAAATTATATATTTTGTGGAAGTGCATTGTTTCCTTAACCTCATCATGAAGGAATTCCGCGCAGTCAAGCCAGACACCTTCAACTTCATAATTATGTATTAGTAACAGTGTCTTGGAAGAGAATATGAATGATAGTTTTTATTCTACCTTTAAGCTCAAGGATACGTTCAGTTCTTATAGTAGCAAAGGAGTTCTAATTTCTTACCGTATTTAGTGAATGAATATTTTGAAGGATGAAAACTTAACGTTGCCAGTATGAAATGAGCGCTTAATTGACCGATGTAATTAACTACTAGGGATTCTGTTTTCAGTGAAACGATAAAATTAGTAAGTTTTAGGCTGCATGTGAAACAATGAGTCTCTATCCGTGCAATTAGAAAACGATTCTGAGCCAAATTATGTGTATTTAGCGAGGAGTGGTTTTGGGTTTCATACTGGAAATTTGCTTGCTTCAATTTTAATTCCACCTTTGATGTTCATATACCTTCAATTACCATACTTTGTTGCCCTCTTTAGCCTGCGTTTCAGATGTCATGCACCAAATCAAAGATTAATGGCGGATATTTTCTTTACGATTCTTTGACCTATATCTCTTAATATAATGCCTGTAATTATCCATGCAACATGACCTCATATTTAGGGCAAATATCGTTGGAAAACGTGATATCTCCGTGTATTTTCGGAATAAAAATACAATTGTTGTATTTATCTGGGGAGACTGAATAATAGCTAAGGTTACTTCATCAATTTTTGTGAGAGGATGGCGGTTGAGATTTCATTGTTTCAGAGAGAAAAAACTGAGGTAATGAATGAAGGGGTGCCAAGGGGTTATATGAAGAAAATATTGGCAAATCCTATACCTTGGAGAGTTGTGATCTGAGTAGTTATGAAATTTGGTGTTCGCGGGAATCGAATGAATGGACCTTGGAGGCATTGGAGATTAGGGTGTGGAGAAGAATGGAAAAGGTTAAATGAATGGGGAGGAATAATTAGGTGGTGTATATGTTGGGGAGAAAGGGTGTAGGTCGGAGAAAATAGACGACAGCGAAATTGGATGGAAAAGACATTTTGATAGGTATCTTCAAGCAGGCCGCGGAGAAGAGAATTCTTTATGAGCACGAAAGACTGATTAAAGCAGGGGCGGTCTGGCATCGTTGGGGCCCTCTATTGGAAACGAATTTTGGGCCCTTTATTTTATTGGTGAATGGCAAGGCCGTAGCTAGAAAAATGTTTGGGTGGGTACCTGTTGTTGCAAGAAAGGTACCTAGTACTATTATCCATGCTATTTGGACACGAGAAGAACTCGCAAACAAAATAGGTTTGTTTTATTGCGAGATTAACCAGATAATTAATATACAGATATTTGTTTATAAATATTTAACTTGGGTCTGTGAGAGGCAGCGCGACAAACTAGTTTCCAAGTACCGGCGCGTCTACTGTTCCCTCGATAAATGAATTGAACTATTTATAATTACACCATATGGAGACTGTTCAACTAATAAGTATCAAAAATAAATCAAGCAGGCGTAAATAGCGCTGTATTGAGAGGGTGGAGACAGTTCAAATAGCAAAACGATCTCTCAAGTTGTGGCACATGTGCCACGTCCTCTCTCTTGCTGCCGCTGGTTGAGTTTTTCCAAATTAGTGAGCACCAGCCCAGTGCAACTCCCCTATCCCAGCCATGCAAACCAGTGTCGCCGTTACTGTCGTCCTGCGAGAGTTTCACTGCGTAGGTGGCAGCACTAACGCTCGCCCTTGCTCCCTTAGCAGTTTATATGGGTGAGATAGATGGAAGAGGTTTTCAATGGATGTTTTCGCTTTAAAATATAGAATCAAGCTCTGAAGCATTATGTGGATACAATTTGCTATATCTGTTCTGTGACAGGAATGCGTGGAAAACTAAGTGACGACGTCCGAATTTCTCATCAACAGTCTTAACATATATCGTCTGCTAGGCCTTCAGTCGATTAAGCAGCGATAAAGATGAAGTGAAAAACACACGGAATACAAAAACGAAAAAGTGTTGATATAGTATTCCAACGGCCAGTGACAATGTTTTCATAGTTGTAAACTAAGCCCAGCCCCATCTTCCCCAAAATCTATTGTCACTTATAAGTTATGGTCTCTGAATTTTGCGCTAACATTTTCACGTATGACCATTTCTACAATTTATATCAAACCGTATCAAATATGATCCTTCCTTATAATCAAGATATTTTCAATCAATTGAAAAAACGAAGCATCATGGGCATAATTTGTTTCTATATGTATTATCGCATCAATATTCAGTCGTTTGCCTTAGCAGACCCGACTATTTGCAGAAGGGTTATCTTCAATTTGACAGGTATTTCGCAAATTCTCAGCTGCCCAGTAATGGAACTCTCCCGTGAAGTTGCAATTTAATGTTAACATTTATGAAGCTTTTCTTTCTAGATTGTATTTGTTGTGATTGTCCACTTCTTCTTCAGCAAAGTGCCCTTGTAACACCTTTTTAAGACTGTACTTTCCCATTAGTAGCTGATCAAAAGCACCCTTCATAAAAACGAAACCGCTTTTTGGGACCACATTTGTTGTATGTATGCATTTTCCTGATCCAAGCCTTCTTCTCTCCGGCGCACATTGTCAACAAAACAGCCTCTTCAATCAGAAGGTGGAATTTATTACTTCTCTCTCCATTTTTACCCTATTTAGCAAATCCCACACAAGCAATTGCTTGATCAAATTTTCTGACAATTTCCAATTCCCCACTGTTCTCTAGTAGGTTTGGGATTACGGGTGCGTCGACGACTAAGGTCATTAGCACCACGTGCAATCCAATTGCATCATAACATTTTTTCCCCAATTTAATATGGATGTTCTCTTGAGTATCATATAAGACATGAATCCCTTTCAAGTTAAAAAGTGAAAGCTAATGCCGTAAATGGCATAGTTAAGGCTCAAACTCTTATCAATCCAGAAAAGCCTTGTTAACGAAGGCTGATGCACACAATTTTCAACAAAAGGTATAGTTGTTTATGCGACTGTGGTGAAGTTATATGTCATGCCTTGGTTAGGTTCACATGCGATTAAACAAAATAGGTTATACGATTTTCAAGCATTTAATGGAATCCGAGCTAAAGTTTTAAATATTAAGCATTGAAATATTTTAATACCAGTAACTAATTACGTCCTAACAAGAAGACTGATCGATTTTTAGCTTACCAACTGCTATAAAACAACACTAATGGTACGAACCACAGGTATCCCTTGTTAGAAATCATTAGGAATACGCCGCCAATATATAAAATCCTTATGAAAAGGGCTTTAAATAACGAACTGGAACGTGTACGGCGAAGATCGGCAAGATTTGTATAGGGACGGTACGATAACTATATTAGCGTAACCAGTCTGTTAAATGAATTAAAATGGAAGTTATTTTAATTGGGACCGTAGGATGAATTATAGACTTTAATAAATTCCAAGACATAATTTTCACTGATTACGTTAAAAATATTTTGCGAACTCCAACTTACTATGGTAGACTGGACCATTGTCATAAAATTAGAGAAATTGATTGCCGAACTGTCAGATTCTAAATGCCCTTATTTCTTTGTACAATTTGGGATATGAATAGGTGTAAACATTATTTCCAATTTTATAAATACAAGTACTGATACCATAGGTAGTTGCATGTTGGAATGAGAAATTTAAGGTATTACAACTAAAAGCACGTTTGTGCAGGGTATTATGTAGATCTATATGTATCACTTTTCCATTACGGTCGTTTAGCAGCTCCTTCCATGTGATTTCTTCCGGCGAAAAATGTTTCTGGCGGACCCTTTGCTCAGGATTGGTAGCAAAATCTCTCCTAAGAATGGCATTTGCCCATTTTCTCAAAATTACCAGTTTCTTGGGCACAAAAAAATCGGACCATCTCCGGGTTACTATCTTAACCCGAAGGTCCTGGTTCAATACAACGATGGCCCTTATATACAATCTTCGCGAAATAATTCCGTGAGTACTTTAAATAAAATCAGTACTACAAAGCTGATTCTGACAATATTATAAAAAACACAGAAAGCATATGTGTCCTCACCATGCAACGACAAAGTATTTTAGGGCGAGCTACAGTGCTGCCACCTACTCGGACAGCTTCTTCTCGGCGACAATAGCGGCGACTAGGATAGCGAGAAGTGTCCAGTCCTGACTATTCTAAGTCCGTGGTGAGCACTAATCCACTGTGTCCTCGATTGTATTAAACATCTACAAACATTATTTTATTATGCGACCATACCACAATACTGGAGCATCAAAATATTTTTTGTAGTGCAGCCCCAATAGCCTACTTGTAATTGCGGACCTGGCTTAAAGTAGGTATGTTTGTCGAAAATTCGACGTTATGTTTAAAATAAAAACCTCGAAAACCGAATTATTCATGTATATCCGGTAGAAAGGGCACTAATAAGTAGTTCTACCACTAGATACATACAATAATTATATTGTTGGATCGTAAGAGTGTTCCAAAAACCGACCAATCACAGCGCAGCGGCGAGAGAACGAGGGCTATATAAACGCAGCCAAAATGCCGATATCGGCACTTCGACCTGAAAACGCCTGGTGGAATCCCGGCGAAACTGTCGTCAACCTTGACTAACAACGCGGCGCAAACCCGAAAAATGGAGAGATCCACGAATAATAATTATATTGATTATATGAGCTGTACTCACAGTACATTTTGACATATGTTACATTAAAAAAACAGACAGTATAAATATTTATCTCACACTACGGCCATGGTTTCAACGATTAACGTCATCATCCTGATGTTCATTCTGTTAAACCTAAATGATTGCCAAAAAAAATTCAAGGCAGTATTTACTTGAAAACATTTTTTGTAATTATCATCCAGGATAAATGTCTTGGGCACCAATTAACAATGAAATCTAACTTTTTCCCTAGTTTCTCACCAGTATGAGCTAATTAATTAATGATAATGTCTTTATCTGAATTGAAAAAACAAATCTATTTCCACATTAATTAGTAATCAATTAACAAGTAAATTGGACAGATGATCTTGAGTCAGCGTTCATCTTAGTCTGTCCTCGACGATTTTTAATTTAGAAAATACTCTTACACAAGTTACCTGAGTGCAAGGATGGGTAACAATAAACTTATTGTGCTGTGTGCAAGCTTCCTCTTCTTGAAAGTTAACTTCATCATCTTCACAGTCTTTTCGAATTTTTCTTAGATTAGGCATGTCTTCTCCTTCATCATATTCAACTTTATCTGTCTTGGTAAAAATTTCCTACTGATCTGCAAGCTGTTTCAGTTCTATAAGTAAAGAATTTCTTTCTACTTTACCCAAATTCAGAATGGCGCACATTATGTCGGGAGGAAAAGTGTCTACCTATACTCTTTCGGGAATTTTTTTAGGATCAATCCAAGGGTATTCTTTTAAAATGTCTCGTTTATACGAATATGTCTTTTACACATGTTCTGGCGTGATCAATAATGCTAAAGTGGATCAATATATACTTTTGAGTTCCAGCAATTTCAGGTGCTTTTTCTCCTGACATTGATTTCTTTCTTGAAGTCGTTTGTGTTTTAAAATCCAATTCCATTTCCACGTCAATTGAGTCATTCAGATCACTTCTTCTCGTTCTTTCGTAATAAAATGCAAGTGCTCATTACATCATTTAGAGTTGGGTAGCTGTAACAAACAATCCACCGTATTCCAGGCTGTAGCGTACACTATATTCATACTCGGAAGGTATTTAGACTCAGAAGAGTTAAAAGAATATATCCAAAAAAACAAAAGACAAAAAAATGTTTTCAAATGCTCTCCATTGGCTTACTAAATATTTGGCTGTAAATTTTGATTTGCAGTCAAAATTTCCAGTGGATATATCCCACAACACACAAATTAGATTGGTTAATTTCCCTGAGTAACCATTTAATATATTCTTCATCTTCAATCGATGAAAGTGCCCTATGCTTGCTCTACCACCTTGTATCACCAATATTTTGGATTCTGCAGAGTTTATCATGAGCATGATGTTTCCTTCTAGTTTCCATCTCCCACACTGACATTCTGTTGAAGGACGAGTATAAGAAAACAACTGATTTTTCTAATAAACCAAATAAGTTTTCTGCTTGCACCAAATTTACAGTTGAATGGGCTATCACCAAATTTAACACATGCCCCATACAGTGGGTGTAAATAAAATCAGGATTCTCTCTTTTAAAGTGCACTTATAGACCATTGTAACAACCTCTCTTGTTAGTAGCTGCATCAGATGAGCTAGCAATAATGCTGAACTCTGCGCTGGCTCCGATTTGATGCGATTAAACAAAGCAAGTCCACTGGAAACGACAACTACTATTAAACTGAAAAGTCTTTGATACATCTTCCCTTCTACTCTACATCTAAACACTATGTTATTATGCAGGTCTTTCAGAGTGATATCACGTCCCAAAGTACCAATTAAGGTAATTAGCTTATTAACGAAATATTTGGACAAAAATGTTTAGAGAGAGCCGCGGTCAATCTATCTTTTAGTTGATTCTCCAGCAGCTCATATTTTTTATTTGCTTTCATTCTATGCAGTCTGCTCTCTTCAATACATTTTCTTACGTAATTTTGCAAAATCACGTCGTAGCTTGCAACCAAAATAACTTAATCAAGGAAATTTCCATGATTTTCAACTGTTACATGAGTTCATAGTGTTACAATTTGATTAGCAATTTGTCTTTACGCTGTTGTGAGGAGCTGTGACGAGGGTAAGTGTGGTAATTAGACTTGGTATCATTTTTTCAAAATGCACTGAAATGTATTTTAATTCATATCTACTTTATTTAAAAAACATACGAAATAAATTTTTTTTACTTTGCTAGTATTCTTCTCACTGATTCTCCGCATTTGAGCTCGTAAAAAACCTTGACTCCATCCTTTTTGGAAATACAGTTTTATGTTTAACTATTTAATTTTACAAATATATAAAAAATCTTAAACAAATTTCGCCCACACATAGAACATTTTTACCCGCTATAAATATTTCACGTACGCAATAACGTTAAAAAATTGCCTTCTCTAATATTCACGTTTTCGTGATTTTGGGAAAACTGGAAGTGATGTAGGAATTTGAAGGTAATTTTCAGAATCCACATAACAATACGCCTCTTCATTTTAAAACAACAAAATCTTGCATATTTTTGATAGCCACTGATTTTCCTAGCGCTCAGTACCTATTCCAAAAGTTTTCATCACTTTCCCGTAAAAACAGAAACAGCATTATCTTTAATCGTTAATGTTATATTAAAATCGAGATCCTAAACCACAAATTGAAATCTTTATTTTAAAATTTGTACTTTTAACTGTATTGGGACCCTGAAATGAAATTATTATGAGTATAGCGATTCAATTACGATAAACGTTACTTTTCAACTACTAACGCTTGATATAGTCTGGTTGGTAGCCAATTAGCTGTCGAGTGAGACTGTTGCCGTGAGGCGCGATGTTAGACTAACTTTTATCGTTGCTAGTATCGTTGTATTGTTGACATCCCTTGTCGGGGGCCCCCGAAAGCGCCTCGGGCCGACCTGCCGACCTATCCAGACTGCCCCTGGGTTAAAGTATGGATTTTGGTACGTCATGTAGATAAACAGAATAAATAAACACTTGAAGAGAGATTTAATTGGGGAAAACGTAAATCGGCTAGGAAGGATGGTAAGGGAAGTGCCATTTGGGTGAGGAATAGCAAGAAGGGTCTGCCCTCAACCCTACCAGTATTGTTAGAAAACTTATTATAGTGAAAATGTAGTTTTGATTCCCACTACGCTTGAAGCAGAAAATCACTTAACTTTTGCACACTATTTCTATTAATTTTGCTCCGTGACCACTCAGAGATCAGATTTTCTCGGGTTAATGATATGCATGCAAATTCCAACTCTTCGCTCAAATTAATGTCAAAAACAGTAGGCGATAGAAGAATATCATTTTAGCTGACAAAAGAAACCGTATACGCGCAAATGATTCGTTCAACGTTGAGAATTTTATAAACGCCTGCTTAAATAAAGACTGAGGGGTAAATCATTAATATGATATGAAGATTTAAAGAGGAATTTAATGCAGGATTCGTGGATTGGTTGAGAGGAAAGGGAGGGACGACATGCATGAGTGGGTTATTGCCGGCTGGGACTATTCACAAGCCTGCCGATGTCCTGCAGGTAGAACACGGATGATCGAATGAGTGAGAAAGAGGGGAACAGTTCGACTGGGTTCGTCACTGTCCCGTAATGGAACGCACGTGGTCACCGTGGCGATTCTTCGACAGGTAGTCCGTGTCAGACAATGCTCGCGATTGCACGCCACTGCGGAACTTAAGCGTGAATGGGTATGCGCTGCAGAAAAATGCCATCGTGACTTGATTCTGTCGCTTCCCCTTGCAAGCCCGGCCCTTTTGCCGCCTGACCGGACCCATCCGTAAAATTCATTTACCACCGAAGTTTTGACGGTTCCCTGGAAGTCCGGTTCATGATTTCCTGTTGCCAGTGAATAAATGCGTGGGATTTTGACGCCGAAAATGGCTACCAGAGTTGAGGACGCGACAAATTTGGCGACGACGTGTTCGGGATAGCGGTACTGTCCGAATTAAAAAGCTTTGCGGGGTCATCCACTGAGGTTCCCGTCCTAGCGAGATTCTAGGTAGAAAAAGTCGCTCGTCCATATGGGAGTCGAACCAGGATTTCTCGATTTCATGCCGAATGCTTTGTCCAGTTGAGCTACCGATTCGGATTCCAGAGAGAAAAAGTCACGCGTCCAGACCAGGATTCAAGCCGTATACATTGATTTTAAGGCCGAATGCTTTATCCAGTCAAGCTATCAATTCGGGTTCTACAGAGAAAAATCACTCGTCCAGATCGAGATTCGAACCTGAATACCTCGATTTCACGCCAAGTGCTTTATCCACTTAAACTACTAAGGCTCCATCCTCCATTTCGAAGTTTTGCACCATTTCACAAGAGGCAGTTCGTCAAATTCTTGTACGCATAAAACCCTCTGAAATCGATGAATTCCATAGATTCAGATTTAGCATATTAAAATCCATGATCACTGAATTCGATAGACTTTGTAATTTTCACAATCGTTAAAACCCCTGGAATTTCACAGAGAATGGAGAATCCTCATGATAGCTAGATTAAGCCTTCCGAGCTGTATTAAGGGAATAAGGCCTGAGTTCCGGACTGGGTGTATGACTTACCGTCTGTGGAATTCATTCCCAGGAGAATTGCATGAATGTAGAGTACGTTACTTATATGATGATGAGCATATTCTTAACATAGGGCTTTGGTACTGTTTCACATTTTTTGGCGTGACTTTCCCGTCTTGATGACAGCTACTTTGTTCTAAGACCAATCTCGTGGAACCAAGACTCGTGTCTTGTGGTGTTCCTCGGCATTAGTGATGACTCGTCCTTGCTACGTTAACGGAGATTTTGGCTGATTTCTACCAGATGTTCCTTCTGTTCCTGGGTCACAGGTACAGTTCAAACTCGATAGCAACATCGTTTTCAACTCAGACGTTAAGGGTTGCCAGCGCTAATCCATGCGATGCACCAAAAATGAATGTCAATTGTTTCACGAAAATTCCAAGCGCGAGTTGCCGAACCCATTCCACATATTCTGGGGTGATGCTCGTGGAAGTTCTTCCATATCACTAGCCATCTTCCAAGTACGTTATTCCTCCCTCAAAGCGACCATGTCACTCAAAATATTGATCATGACTCTCGTCGCAAGGTCGCCAATGCATTTTCAATTTCCCTGTTGGGGATTTCAAAAATTTTAACGTAAATTTCCAAGTTCCCTCTTTCTTTCGACATTCTTTCAAACCCGCGATCGCTGACAAGCACACGCCGGTGATCATAAAAATATCAGTGAAATAACTCCAAATCTAAACACGACAGTGTCACTTTTCACGTAGCCTGGACGATAACAGCAGCAGAGAAATCATGAAGATAAAATGGATCGACCGAGTGACTGACGAAGAAGTCCTGATGGTGACCTGATGAAGACAATCGTTGAGGAATAAATGATCGAGAAGATTGGAAATAAAACATATTGAGTGATAGTGAACGATGCACAAGAGAATAGTTACGTATATTCTGAAAAATTCAGTAGACAGCTGCGCCAAACCAATCATATAGCCATTGGCTTGTGGTGACTAAAAAACTGAGAATATGTACTTTTTTACTACTCTTCTCCCAAATTTTTCATTTTAAATCTGTATGTTAGCTCGTACGGTCACAAAAATAATCGTCAGCCAGATTCATATTCCATACCCGGGTTCGAAAAACAGCGAAAACATCTTCGATAGCTGGATATTTCGATACCTGGGGTATCAATGTGCGATGCTATCAAGTAGTTGGTTACAGAACAAGCCCAGGTACCTTATGATGAGACCATTCCTTCCGAATATCGCTGCAGAAAAAGTTATGGAAACCATGGAGACCCTTGAATATTGCTTGAGAATCCCTTTGTATTAGATCCGTGTAGTGGAAGGAGAAACCGTTTTTTTTGGGGCCATTGGACGCCTTTTGCTCTGTTCCTGCTTCTGGCTTTGGCATCGTTGAATCGAATCCCACTGGTGACGAAAGTGGCTCTGAGTATGGATTTTTGTGGCGAAGGAACCGAATTACCTCAAGTTCGCTCGAGAATCAATGACATTCTATCTATATCCCTCCTTTACTCCACCCTCCCACCCACTGACTGCCCCTCGTATTTCTTCTCGTGAAAACCTTAGAAATTTCTCACCCAAAGAAATGCGGTGAAAAAGGACAGAATAATCATAAATGTGCGTCATCCATGGAGAAACACTTCAGAATATTTCGTAGTAAAAACGTAAAAAAAAGGTGCTTTCAATAAAAAGCGTCACTCGAAATAATAATATTAATTTATTCTTTCAATACTATTACATTAAAAAAATTCTTTTTGCAATTAGAAAATGTGGAAGTTATGCACCCTGTAAGCCAATAGACCTGTTTTTAGGGTGCCTTCAGTTGTTTCACATACATTGCTTGGAAATGATGATGATGATATAAAGTGATTTTGACAGCAAAGGCATTTCAGCAAAAAAAATTATGTTAGCGAAGTATGTACAATTTCTAAGCTATCGCTAGAGCACTGGCCTACCATCCCGAGGGCCTGGGTTCGATTCCCAGCAGTGGTTGATTTTTCATTTGCGTACCGTTACCCACTTGAGTGCCTAATGGAGGGCATTTCAGGTTCAGTGCTCCTTCCGTCGGATGGGACGTTAAGCCGTGGTCCCCTAGGTGATTTCGTTAAGAGTGGGCTAATGCCGACGCCGGGTATCTCTCCACCCTTCCTCCGTTCCCTGGAAACTCCTACCATTACCCAATTACCCACCTATCCTAAATAGCGCAATTGACCTCAGCTGTCGGTCGCCTCCCCTGAATAACGAACTAACTTCTAAGTTATCACAAGACAAAAACCAATTTTATACAGATCTAAGGAAAAGCTTACTGTATGTTTGCGTTTTAATTTTGTCTGATAATTTACTATACAATTTCGGTCCCATGTACAAAAAGGATCTTTTGAATATAGTAAAGTGTACTTTAGGTGCAGGGACCCAGACCCAGGGCCGAAGATTAAACATCGTGTGACTGTCCATAACTTTTGGCACATTGCCGTTTCTTGCATATAATAATTTCTGTACCATGTAACAATACATATTTCTTAAAGGGTGCAACCTTAGACCAGAGAAAAGGGGGCGAGTATGCTCCCACGGATTTTTTAAGAGCATCAATCTGATTATCTTATTTAGTAAAATTATAGCAGCCCCTATAGTATGATAGTCTGCTCCTCCCCAACAAATCAATCCGTAATCTAACTTCGACTGAAGTCGGGCAAAATAAATAAGTTAGCGGATATGAAGTGGGCACTTATTTCGAAGAAAATAAAATTTTACCAAAATATACCTCGCGCACACATTGGAAATTTGCAGATCCCACCGTAGGCGATAATCCAAAATTACTCCCAAATACTTGAACTGTTTCGTCTGTTCATGCTTATGCGTTAAGGAGCCATAAAAATATATGCAAACAATGATCTTTACATGCGGATTTGAAAAACAGTATTTTTAAAACACGTTGTTACTACTGTGAGTTATGTAATTTACTTTTTTTGGAAGTTTAGTTCGATCTACCTCCAGTTTTTAGAAGACTGGGCCGGTTTTTGTCATTGTCATGATAATAATACACTCCTCGTTTTGGGAAGTATACAGTTAAATGGTCAAAACCGTGTGAAATAATATTTTAATAAATTTGGGACTGGTTATTAGGTACTCTGGTAACCGATAAGAAATGGTGTTGATATTTATTTGATGCTAGGTTATATTAAAAATATTACGATACTTTTTGAATGAGAATGCATAAATTTCACGATTTAAAGGGCATAAAATTCACAGAAAAAACTGAAGTGACGGGTGACACACATCTATTTAGCTTCACTCTTCTCTAGTAGCGAACTCAGCGAATGAGCTACCTTGAAAATTAGATCTAAAATATAAAAAAAATTTTAATTGAAAAAATCCTTAAAATAATTAATGATTTTCAACATACTATCATTTACAGATATCGATATTTCGATCACGAAGCCGTGGAGGACTAATTTGAAGGTAGTCCTCCATGGTACGGTGAGATGGGGTCAATAGGCTTAGAGGTAACTAATAAATGGTATGAAGAGATTGTAATCCATGTGATTACTTCACTTAAGTAGACAAGCTTAAAGAAAATATTAAACAGCCATAATTTTTACTCATATTCGTACATTATCGCTGGATTTATTATTACATTGATATAGCGCGCAACGAGCGTGGAATTGATAAATGGCCAATTTTATTCCATTGAAAATTGCAGAATATTTATTCTCACATTCTATGCTTATTCCTTTATGTATTCATATTTAAAAAAGCTGAGCAGATGAGAGAAACCTATTTATTCACCGTCTGTTTTTACCTTCCAATTTTCCAATCAGTTGACAGGAATAACAAGAGAGCTCTACTTAGAAAAATTTTGTTCCCCTTCAATTTGGGGATTCTTTTCTGTATCGTCTGCTCGATTGATACTTGGAGGTGACAAATTGATGGATATCGTTTTACAAATAAGAAATGGGTGAAAGTAATGACAGAGTTTTATGGGAGAGATGAAACAGTTTTCGGTTAACTTTTGTCATCTGAGTAGTCTACCGACGCGTCGCGACGGAAGGATTTCTAAATAAAGCTGTAAGAGTCTAGTTACTTCATTGATTCCTCTTATGAATTCGCGGCTTACATGCTAGATCAGGGATCTCCAAGCTCACCGGAGCACAGTAAACTCTTTTTTACCGTCGGCCCCTTCAAGAATTTATTGACTTCAGTAGTACTAAAAGTTGAAATAACTTACTGAGTGAAACTAACTCCTTAAAACAATTAATGCTTTTCAACAACCAGCCATTTAGAAAGGTCAACATAGCTCGATGTGGAAGCCGAGGAGAACTATTGGAAGGTATGGAGAACTAAGAGATGGTCTTAGTTATTAATAATCCATGGGATATAATGCACGGTTAGGTTATTTAATTCTTGATCAACTACCTTATACTTCCGAGTTGGGATCTTACATCTTGTTAGGAGCGAATCATACCTTTTATGTGTCGTGTTGAAGGCCAGTACTGTTACTCAGACTGTAAGTTGTATATATATTGTAGAAGTCATGTGTAAACTATTTATAACAGGTTATACAAAATTTTCCGAAATTTATGTCACGTACCTACTTCATTTTAAAATTTTATTTTTCTTCATTTAAAAAAATAATATTCTATAATTTATTTTACTGGGTTTGAAGATGGTTTCTTCTATTATTATTATTTAATTATTATATTTGACATTCAGCTAAGTATTTTATTGCTAATTGCCGATTAACGTTTTCCATTGAATCCCGAGTTCAACTCGAACCCCAGCAGTGTTGCATCTTCTCTGAGATTTGAAATTGACCACAAAGCGGACTGCTGCGTTGGATAAATTTCTATCGACAAACATCATCAGCAAAATGAATAAAAGCCATAAAATGTCAGGAATAGACTGTTGAATAGAGAGATCCAAAGATTCATTTTACCCACGCACCGTTCATGACCAGAATTGCAAACGTTCTCCGCAGAATTGCTACTCTATTCACCCGATTGTTTGCCCTGAATTTTTTTTTGACCCTCTTTCTCCTTTAGCACCCCCTGCCAAACACACCTTCAACAGCTGGAAGCGTGGTGAGTGGGAGTAATTGTGCAATTCCTGCTGGATAATCGACTTGCCTTGATCACTATCGGTAGATGTCCTTAGCATTTGCGTACCGTGATTGAAATACCGGCATGATTGCGTGCGTGACCTCAATTATTTTTTTCAATTCAAGATCCGTCCGTTATGGCAAGATTCATATTGTGGGCCTAAAACACAATTGCGTTGGTGTGCCAACTCGTTGATTTTATGGGCATGAATTCTCAGCACTCCAGTATACCCCTTGCATGCTATCATTGCGTTTCAAATAAGCTTTCGCAGTCGTCAGCGTGTGAAAAAATGGCATTAATACTCGTGGCATTTTTCGTGCCACCCCGTCGCGAGTATTTCTCGGAAGATTGTTCATTCACATGCATCTCTATGAGGCTGCCCCGCTCACAGTTCGGTTTTATTGATTCCCCGCAGTCAGTTCGACATGTTTCGTTGATGTAAATATGCACTAGCCAAATTTTTGCTCAAGGTCTTTTTTCATTGTATCTAATTGTTTTCACGTGTTGTAATTATGGCTGTCTGCCATTTCGTAATGACAATATCATTATGGAATCAAGAAGTTACGCTGAGATGTGTTATTATTCTTTAGTAAACTATGGCGTTCTATTTTTTGACTGACTCTGTCTTGCTTTTCACTTTTTCTAGCGTTAAATTCATTCGCCTTGACCGGGAACCGAACCCGGTTTTTGTGTACAGGTTCTAGCCTGGAATATTTGCTATGAAATGCCATATTTCACTTTTTTATTAAGATTATTGATTATTGTGGACATGGGCTAAACCATTAACCTCTTTGCGTTTCCATGTCATTTCCAATTTTACTTTATTGAGAAGTGTGTCCAACGGTAATGATGAATGGTACAAGAAGACTCAGTGGCTTCTACCGTGCCATAATTAGTTAACAAAGGCCCTGGCTGCTATTTCATCTTCTTGCCCTCTTATTCAGAAAAATAGATTGTGGGAAAGGAGTTCTCATAGTCCTTAATATGCCATTCATTTTACGGGCGGTGTACTTCTCTATAATTTTATCTGAATCTACCTCAGCTGCCGAAACTGATAATTACCGTGGATAATAAACAATGGAAATCGGGAAGCTTCTTTTTTATCTTTCATCATGACGGCCAACCATGAAGTTGAATCTTCGATTTTTTATTTTACTAAAATGGTATTGTTTATTCAGAGCACATATTTTCCCTCAGATGAAGGAAGAGATCATGTATAATCGTCGAAGTTCGCCTCACCCTATTGTTAAAAGTAAGACTGATGCATCAAACCATGTTTTTAAAAACTGGTTAATGCCCGAGAATAATCACTGAGGTCTGAACATGAACGTACATTTTCATCTCTTTGCCATCCCTCTCATTGTCTGAAATTCGAACCCCCTTTACTAAATCTGTACTTCTTTCAATGCAGTCAGTGCCTTTATTCGGATGAATGCATATTGAGTTGCAGTTACTAGTTATTCAAGTTGATTTGTGTTCAAGGGCAAATTGAAAACAGCGCATCCTCGTGGAGTTTGGGAAGATAATTAGGAAATCTCATTGTCAACGTTGGGAAAGAAACAAGTGCCTTTCTCTTCCCAGAATACCCTTCTATGCACCGTTCTATTATTTCTAGGTAATGCATTCGATAAAAAAAGTTTTTCGACTCCAGCGTGTTCATTAACGTGGGCATTCAACCTTATGTCCGTTGCTCTATGGGCTGTTTCTGCCGGACAACTTTTTAAACATTGTTGGGGAAAATACTTAGTATTTCCTCCTAATGCATTTCAATTTTCTATGCTATTTTACTCTTATTCTCTGCATGAGTGATTTCTAGCTCCGTAAGATCATCAAGTTTACTCTTTCCCCAATATTCTCCTATCTCTTTCGACCGTCAACTTTCCACATCCTCTTTAAATGCCCTCCACCTATATTTTCTGCCTCTTCCTGACACCCCACTCTGATTTCCTTCCCTCCCCTGCCATATATAATAGTTCTTTGTTTGACTTCCTCCCTAAATAGCCTCCCTAATTTCTTTTCATCCCTCTCCGTACCCGGGCCTAAAAAAAACACGAGATATTTTTTACGCTTATATGAATATCCGGCGCAATCGGATGGAATTAGTGCTTCCCGTGCTTGGCGAGGAGTCGTCGGGATTAATGCGGGAGTCTTCGCTAGGTGAGGAGGGGGATGGTAGACTAGACAATGCCGCGAAGTGCCTTCATCGTGGCCGGCGAGCTGAGAAGAGTTATTCCGTGTGACGAGTTCATCGTCCTTGCCGCCGGATTGAATCCTAAATAGTGACTGTCATACGGCTCACTCGACGTGAAAGGCAGACAGGGCCCTTCATCGGAAGGGCCTTAAGGGGTCGGCACTATCTATCGACTGATGCCATGCACGCACGCTCAAACGTGCATGGGGTTTTCGTGATGGTGAATGGGGGAGGGGGGGGGGGGGGTCACGACTAAGAGTATTGGTCGACTGGAGTTTTGGGGACCTTGCCCCAGATAAGTGAAGCTCATTCCGCCAGGAAGGCCGGCGTTGATTTCGTAATTACTCTCGCGTGAAATCCAAACGTAAAATCCGAAGTCCTTCCCCGCCTCTTAATGATTTCCATTCGGTAAGGGGATCGATATATTTCTCCCTGCCTCCCCTTTTTTGTCTAAAAGCCCCTTCCCCTCTTCTGTTCCACCCCATGAATGATTTTCATAGCGGCCCTATTGGTAATTTCCCTTCTCTTTTCCCTCACAAATTTTCCCTAGAAAAGTGCAAGATTAACCCTTTAAAATTGAAGCTGAAGTCTGAAGATTTTCCCTAGAGCATCGTTTTTTCTTGGGAAGTAATGTCCCAAACCTTTAATTTTCAAAGGAAAAAAGTTCTTCGGAAAAATTCTATAGACTCTAAGGGAATTCCTTAGAAAAAACATTTTTTCTAATGAAATTTAAAATTTTCCTTAGCTTTCCCAACGTTCTAGGGAATTATCATGGGGAAATTTCTTGCAGGAGGTTAAATGGGCTAGTCATCCCTTACCTTGCAGTGCGCGGGCAATGCTGAATTCTCGTTGAGTGTATTGAATCCCTCTGGGGAAATGTTTGTTTGATCGAATATTTTCTTAAATTCAAAAAAGCACGACATTGGGATCATCCCGTTTGATTTTCGTGCATGGGAATTTAGGGGTTATTCTGCAGGAGGCCGGTGGCTATTTTCTCGTTCAGAACGCCGATGGTTGTGTTACGTGGCCGGTCATAAATTACGTAAACACTGAAGGGTTCGGGGGAAGTGTTACGTTACACTATCGACTTTAGGATTTTTCAGCTTTCTTTGGAGGAAAATACTTAATAATTATAAAATAAATATCTTGTTTAAATAATAATGACAACAGGTACATAAGTAAATAAGTTAATTCAATGGTTTTAGGCTCAAATTTGTGAAATTGCATTACATATAGAAAAAAACTAAATTTCACACGAGTTTATTCTATCGCTACCGGTATCGCCGAATGGTTGACATCTTCAGGTATATCATACACAGTGTGTGCAATAAAATCGATGGTCGGCGATGGAAGTCAGACATCGTAAAGATAAAATACGTGGTTGATTCCACAATTTATTTCTACTCTACCGGTTTCAACTTTTACAAGTAATCCTCAGGACACTCATTAAGGTAAAGGTTGAAAGGTTGTCCGGTTGAAACCGGTAGAGTCGAAATAAATTGAGGAATCAACCATGTATTTAATTTTTTGTTACCACAGTGCGTGTATCCTTTTCACCAGAGGTTATTGACTATCAGGGAAACCTGTCGTATTTTAATAAACTTATGCGGAATTAACAATTTTGGTTTCTTGATTCAGTAATAATTAGCGTTATTTGGAATAAAAAACAATTATGAATAAATAAGAGAATTACTCAATTTATATTGGAGAATATTTGGTTCATCATTCACAAATGTAGAAAGTGTCGTAATTTTGGGGTAAAGGAGAGAAATTTGCACAGAATTTACGAGGGAAAGTGGGGATGTAAAATGGAAAATCAGCGTTACGTACCGTTAAAATGGCCAAGACGTCATAGCAGGACAGAGAAGAACCATGTAGATTACCAAAACTCTCAGTCGCAATGCATTATTCAAGAACTTAGTTAAGAAACCCAGCGTGAGTATTACCCTGCTGCTAACGGAAAGCATCAAAGGGTTCCTGTTTTGCGTTTCATCCGACGGACTGTTTACTGTATTTGCTTCCTCTCTTCGCACCACACCCAAGTAAGGACCGGTAAACTTCTGAAATTCGCCACTGTCGTGATTCGAACCCATGCCCCTGGGACGAGTACTATGGCCACTACTTCAAGCCTTGTAACGAGTATGACCGAGAAACTTGGTCTTCGGTCGTATTCAGAGTATATCGTCCTTTCCCCAAGGTGTCATGTTGTTCCATTTTTCCCGCGTCGCAGGATATATTTCTGGTGCAACTATCTAAACGCGCGGCTTGCGTGCCCGACGACTCGAACCTGTAAATAAAAGGACACAGACGGATAAAGAGAACCTTGACAAAGATTGCGTTGTGCGATATCAATGAAAGGATCCCTTTCAGATCGCTCCCGAGCGTATACAAACTATAATTCACGCCGTTAATTCTCTTCCTTGGAACTTCTTCGAATTCTGAGGTCACTCCGCGTTCCATTCATGGCTTCAATCTTTTTGCGCTACATAAGGCTCTTGCGAAGTAGATTTGGAGAGAGCTCGTGAAAAAAGCTCGATCTTGGTGTGTGGACAGAGTACTGTCTTCCGAAACGGAGGAATCGGGTTTGATTCCCGGTTGTGGTAGATATTTTCCGTGGATCGAGTATTGTTTGGAGAACAAGTTCAGTACTCCGTCCGCCGGATGGGACGTTACACCGATGACCTCTTGTCACCTCCCGTCCAGTGGAGGCTGATGCCAATACTGGGCTTCTCTCCTCCCTTCATCCACTCCCTCCAGGCACGTAGCCAGAAATTTGCTTCGGTGTGGGTTAACTCTAGTGTAGCGTAATTTGCAACAAAGTAGCCTTGCCCATTCGGTGCCGACATGTTACAAATCTCTTCTCTTAATTTTTTGTATTTACTTTCACAGTGCCCTCTCCTATCTCTTCTCACTAGTAAAGTTCACTGCTTACCTTGTTACGAAGCGGTTAATTTGACTGGCCCCAGAACAGACGTTCAACACATACATGCAGATACGATGAACGGAGAATAATCTGGAGAAGATATTTCGGTCATTGTTGGCAATGGGAAGGAAGAAAAATTGATTAAGTGGTAGCATCAAGAATTATCTCTTATTATATAAGATCACACGGACCGTAACAGAGACACAGTGGGCATGTAAAAATCTTCAATTCCCCGTGCATATCCCTTAATATAATAAATACTAATATAATTGGTTAAAATAATCCCTTATGTGGGATTATAGTAACCAATACCACCGGTTAATATAATCCCTTAAGTGGGATTATATTAACCGTCTGAACATATTCGGCAGCAAATAAATGCCATATTAAGAGAGTTGGCTGATGAAAATGAAATCTTGAGTTCTTGAGTGCCTAAATTGGTCGTATTTGCCTTGAGGTCATCTGCTTTGATGGATTTATTTTCCATTCCAACTTCCTTACTTAATTAATTAGTTACCCCAAAGGCTGCTTTCCTAAAAATTACTTTCAATCGTACCTTGTTACGAAGCGGTTAATTTGATCGGCCCCAGAACAGGCGTTCAACGCATACATGCATATCAGATTGAAAAGAACAATTATTAATCACACACGTGCATCAAACTAGTGATCACGTTTAAGACATTTTATACTTGAACTAAACGCAGTGTAATCCGAATCATCATGCCCAGTTAAAATCAGAACAACCAAATTACTGGGAAAAACTTTCGGGGGGCCTGAAGCCCCAGGACCCTGGCTAAGTGCCTAACTCCCTCACTTCCTACCTTTCCCTAACACTGAAATGTTCTTACTGGCGCAAATGGCCGTATTTACCAGTCGCCTCCCGCCAAATATATGATGAACGGAGAATAATTTGGAGAAGATATTTCGGTCATTGTTTGCAATGGGAAGGAAGAAAAATTGATTTAAGTGGTAGCATAAGGATATAAAAGGTCTTAAGAGAAGAGAGTATGCCAGATTGGGATATATCAGGGAAAAAAATAGTTCTGAATCAGGCTGAACAGGAAATAAATAAGCAAATTGATAAATTATAAGCAAATAAGCAAATTGATAAATTATAAAGACCACTTGGACTATAACAGAGACACAGTCGGCATATATAAATTGCTTTAATTACCCGTCCATATCCCTAAATATAATAAATAATAATATAATCGGTTAATATAATCCCTTAAACGGGATTATATTAACCGTCTAAAAATATCAGCCAGCAAATAAATACCATATTAAGAGAGTTGGCTGATGAAAATGAAATCTTCAGTGCCTAATTTGGTCGTATTTGCCTTGAGATCATCCGCTTTCATGGATTTATTTTCCATTCCAACTTCCGTCAGTTGTGTTAAGGAGCCATTATGGCGCAGAATGTTTCCGGAAATTTTCTCTCTCCGCTACCTGTTAACATTTCAATTTTACCTGTCTTCTCTCTCCTAATTAGAGTGCATCCCAATGGGTTCACTCGACTGATTTAAACTTCCTTATCTCCTTCCCCAACACTCGTCAGCAGTCAATCCTCCCCAATTTGTTGTTTATTCCTGGGAATAATTAGTGCCTTTCGTGTACCACTTTTCATTCAGGGTTTTGATAAGATTTTTCTGCGCTGTTTTTCCGCCTGGATTGCCTCTTTCCTCTTTTTTCAGTGTGATATGGCTTGGTCTTCTTCTGTCCTTTCAATATTTAAAAAATATCGAATCATCTCTCTATCTATCTAGCATTCTACCTTCTATCAAAACCGTTTAAGATCTCATTGACCCATATTATATCCTCAATCCATCTGCTCTCTTCTAGCTTCGTCTGGTGAATTTATATATTTACGTATATGTACATTTCTTCTTCGTTTTTCATTCTTTCTCAGCATGGTATGTGTTTTCCATTTCTCATGGCGATAATTAATCACATTCATTGGTAAATAAAATTGTAAAACTCAGTTACAAACGATAATGTTTTTGAACCCGTATGATTTGGGGTAACTAATGAATTTATTCGCATAAAAAGTGGGGATATGATCTTTCCACGGTAGTTATTATTTTTCCTTCAGAGTTCAGTATATCACGTTGGACTACGATTTTTCAATTAGAGGTGCTCAAGAAGTTGGATATTGCTATTGATTCTATATTGTCATTGAGTTAGGTATCGTCTTAAGCATTTGGTACATATCGTATTTCAGTGTTATGTATTATGAGTAGGAATAATTATTGGAGAATGGCGCAGTCTTTTAGGTAACTACTTAATTAAGTAAATCTGTTCCTATTTCATTAGATCTTCCTAAAACTAGTTGCCGTATTTGTGTTTCTGGGTTGTTTTCTTCTTTGTTTGGTATCTTGTCAGGAATAAAATGTTTCCTCGTGTTGTATTTCTCCAGGTTTTGGTAAAATTACTTGCAAGCGTACCTTATCAACTCGGCCGTACCATTGGAAGGCTAATTAGGGTGGGATTCTGATACATTCTGAGTGTTGTGATTAATTGCATGACTGCTATGCAAACCTTTTTTTTATAACGATTAACTTTGTTACTTCTCCATTTTTTTGCAGGTTTTAGCTTGTAAATGAAGACGTAAAAATCGAAATCGATTGTGAACAACGAATTGATTTGTATTATGCCTTTTTTATTCCTAAAATATTTTTCCATATTTTGGTGCCCACCATGTATCTATCTGGTTGTCGTCTTGTGTTTCCCAAAACCGAGTATCACACAAAAGTTAAAGGCAGTCCATGTTGAACTTTGATTAAATGATTTTATTTGGTGGTAGCAGTTATTATCTATATCCTCTGACTACCCTGCGTGCCACCTCGAGGGTGTATGGGAGGGGGTCAGTTTTCACCATACATGCATTACTTACATTCACTTATGTTTACTCATACTATCTATCTTAGAAGAGATTTCTATGAATAATATGCGAGACGCACTAAAAATTCTACCTTTCCTCCAACTCACATAGAAACGTGCATTTGAGAAGTATTACGAATATGCATTGTCCATTTTAGTGCATATTTCTTGTAGACATGCTTCAATCCTAAAAAATCCTCCTTGTTAATTTCATCTCTGTTTGTTTGATTACTATATTAATTGATCTAAAGTAGGGAAATTCATTTTCAAAAGGTAAATTTATTTTATGAAGGAATCACAGTCTGAGAAATTGGTAGCATATTCGTGGAAGGCGACCAACAATAATAATAATGTACTTATTGCTCTATCATGTTGCACACAATTCATAGAGATAATTACCTTCTGGAAATTTAGGTGATCCCTAAGCCATTTGCCAGCTGTGTAGTCACCTTCAGAATATTGTAGCAAAAATAGCACAACATATAATTATACCAAATTGTCGCCAGTTGAAAAGAAGAACTCTTTGCAACGGAATAATGAAGAGATTAGCCGATAGATGAGCTCTGTTGAGAGCCTTGCCCATTCGGTGCCCACATGTTACAAATCTCTTCTCTTAATTTTCTTGTTATTACTTTCGCAGTGCCCTCTCCTATCTCTTCTCACTAGCAAAGTTCACTGCTTACCTTGTTACGAAGCGGTTAATTTGACTGGCCCCAGAACAGACGTTCAACATATATATGCATATCAGATTGAAAAGAACAATTATTAATCACACACGTGCATCAAACTAGTGATCACGTTTAAGACACTGTACACTTGAATTATACGCAGTGTATTCCGAATCATCATGCCCTGTTAAAATCAGAACAATGAAATTAATGGGAAAAAATTTCTGGGGGTCTGAAGCCCCAGGACCCTGGCTAAGTGCCTGACTCCCTCAATTGCTACATCTTCACTAACACTGAAATGTTCTTACTGCCGCAAATGGCCTTATTTACCAGTCGCCTCCCGCCAAACAGATCCGATGAACGGAGAATAAATTGGAGAAGATATTTCGGTCATTGTTGGCAATGGGAAGGAAGAAAAATTGATTGAAGTGGTAGCATCAAGAATTATCTCTTATTATATAAGATCACACGGACCCTAACAGAGACACAGTGGGCATATAAAAATCTTCAATTCCCCGTCCATATCCCTTAATATAATAAATACTAATGTAATTGGTTAAAATAATCCCTTAAGTGGGATTATAGTAACCAATACCACCGGTTAATATAATCCCTCAAGTGGGATTATATTAACCGTCTGAACATATTCGGCAGCAAATAAATACCATATTAAGTTAGTTGGCTGATGAAAATGAAATCTTGAGCGTCTAAATTAGTCGTATTTTCCTTGAGATCATCCGTTTTGATGGATTTATTTTCCATTACAATTTCCGGCAGTTGTGTTTAGGTGCCATTACGGCGCAGAATGTTTTCAGAAATTTTTTCTCTCCGCTACCTGATAACATTTCAATTTTACCTTTCTTCCTCTCCTAATTAGAGTGCATCCCAATGGGTTCACTTGACTGATTTAAACTTCCTTATTCTCCTTCCCCAACACTCGTCAGCAGTCAATCCTCCCCAATTTGTTGTTTATTCCTGGGAATAATTAGTGCCTTTCGTGTACCACTTTTCATTCAGGGTTTTGATAAGATTTTTCTGCGCTGTTTTTCCGCCTGGATTGCCTCTTTCCTCTTTTTTCAGTGTGATATGGCTTGGTCTTCTTCTGTCCTTTCAATATTTAAAAAATATCGAATCATCTCTCTATCTATCTAGCATTCTACCTTCTATCAAAACCGTTTAAGATCTCATTGACCCATATTATATCCTCAATCCATCTGCTCTCTTCTAGCTTCGTCTGGTGAATTTATATATTTACGTATATGTACATTTCTTCTTCGTTTTTCATTCTTTCTCAGCATGGTATGTGTTTTCCATTTCTCATGGCGATAATTAATCACATTCATTGGTAAATAAAATTGTAAAACTCAGTTACAAACGATAATGTTTTTGAACCCGTATGATTTGGGGTAACTAATGAATTTATTCGCATAAAAAGTGGGGATATGATCTTTCCACGGTAGTTATTATTTTTCCTTCAGAGTTCAGTATATCACGTTGGACTACGATTTTTCAATTAGAGGTGCTCAAGAAGTTGGATATTGCTATTGATTCTATATTGTCATTGAGTTAGGTATCGTCTTAAGCATTTGGTACATATCGTATTTCAGTGTTATGTATTATGAGTAGGAATAATTATTGGAGAATGGCGCAGTCTTTTAGGTAACTACTTAATTAAGTAAATCTGTTCCTATTTCATTAGATCTTCCTAAAACTAGTTGCCGTATTTGTGTTTCTGGGTTGTTTTCTTCTTTGTTTGGTATCTTGTCAGGAATAAAATGTTTCCTCGTGTTGTATTTCTCCAGGTTTTGGTAAAATTACTTGCAAGCGTACCTTATCAACTCGGCCGTACCATTGGAAGGCTAATTAGGGTGGGATTCTGATACATTCTGAGTGTTGTGATTAATTGCATGACTGCTATGCAAACCTTTTTTTTATAACGATTAACTTTGTTACTTCTCCATTTTTTTGCAGGTTTTAGCTTGTAAATGAAGACGTAAAAATCGAAATCGATTGTGAACAACGAATTGATTTGTATTATGCCTTTTTTATTCCTAAAATATTTTTCCATATTTTGGTGCCCACCATGTATCTATCTGGTTGTCGTCTTGTGTTTCCCAAAACCGAGTATCACACAAAAGTTAAAGGCAGTCCATGTTGAACTTTGATTAAATGATTTTATTTGGTGGTAGCAGTTATTATCTATATCCTCTGACTACCCTGCGTGCCACCTCGAGGGTGTATGGGAGGGGGTCAGTTTTCACCATACATGCATTACTTACATTCACTTATGTTTACTCATACTATCTATCTTAGAAGAGATTTCTATGAATAATATGCGAGACGCACTAAAAATTCTACCTTTCCTCCAACTCACATAGAAACGTGCATTTGAGAAGTATTACGAATATGCATTGTCCATTTTAGTGCATATTTCTTGTAGACATGCTTCAATTCTAAAAAATCCTCCTTGTTAATTTCATCTCTGTTTGTTTGATTACTATATTAATTGATCTAAAGTAGGGAAATTCATTTTCAAAAGGTAAATTTATTTTATGAAGGCATCACGGTGTGAGAAATTGGTAGCATATTCGTGGAAGGCGACCAACAATAATAATAATGTATTTATTGCTCTATCATGTTGCACACAATTCATAGAGATAATTACCTTCTGGAAATTTAGGTGATCCCTAAGCCATTTGCCAGCTGTGTAGTCACCTTCAGAATATTGCAGCAATAACAGCACAACATATAATTATAGCAAACTGTCGCCAGTTGAAAAGAAGAACTCTTTGCAACGGAAATATGAAGAGATTAGCCGATAGAAGAGCTCTGTTGAGAGCTGCGTCAAACCAACCTGAGGATTGATGACTAATAATGATGATCATATAAATACTTCAGGGAAATTTTATATGGGAGTCAAATTCATGTTGTGGTTGGAGAACAGGCCTCCTATAATGTGGGTCCGGGTTCAAAATATGGTGTCGATAACGGTTTTTATCGGGTGTATTTCACACGGGACAAGTGGAAGGGAAGAATGGCAATGGAAGGCCTCGTGCAATATATATGGAACAAGTGATAATGGATGTGAAAGGGAAGAATTATGTAAATATGAAGAGATTAGCCGATAGAAGAACTCAGTGGAGAGCTGCGTCAAACCAATCTGAGGATTGATGACTTATAATGATGTATTTCACACATCCGGGCTTTATCTTAATTCACACACATTTGGTGGTGAAGGTTAAAATAAGTCATATTTCAACCGAAACAAATTCGACTGAGTCGGATATCCATTATAAAACAAAGATAAGCTCTGTTAGCTTCCTCAGTTTATTATTAGCGCACTACTGGTTTCAGGTGTTCACCAGGTACCCTCGGCGTGTACCTATGATGATCTTGTGTTCTACCTGGAGAGCACTTTGCTGTAGATCGCCCCAACTTCCGATTGGACGCGGAAGAGAGAACTCTTGGCGAGTTGTTTTTTCTCCCGGAGAGTGGGCTAATGTCGGGTATCTCACCAATCGTGTGAATAATCCCTCTCTTCCCGACATATCGCGCTAATGAGCTCAGTTGTCGATCGCCTCCTTCTGGTTATCACCGCGCTCCGAGTAGCCGCCGACCGCTGCGTGGGGCCACTTGGTCGCTAACTGCGTCGTAACTCAGAAATATCCGTGCGTCGAAAGGTCAGAGGAAAGGGTTGGAGGGAGAAAAATGCCCATCCCAACGTTTCCGCCCTCATACGTCGCGATAAACTGGCTGCACACTGCCGCCTGTCGCGGAACGTGCGCGATTTCGCCTTGTTTTTTTTTCGTGCATCTCCCTATTCATTCCCTGCGTGTGCATACGTGACGAGTGCGGAGGAAGTAAGGTGAAGGGTGAGAGGGTTGTGGTGATCTCCTCCTGACGACCTCAATGAGGTGGTTGGACCGTGAAATTAGGACGCCGTCATTATTTCGCGTTTCCGGTACATGTGCAGGAGGCGTTTCCCCTCCTTGTTTGCCCCGCCAGATTTCTTAGCTCACCCCCGTGTTGCATCTTACGCGAGTTACACTCAAAATAACCCAGTCCTTAGAGCTAGAATGGCCGTCGCGGCAGAGTAGGTCTTTTTTTGCCTTTTTAAAATTAATTTCTTTCGTGAGAAAGCGATGAATGCGGAAGGCAATGGGTCGGGGAAATCGTGAGAATGTAATGAAGAATTATATTTTGGTAGGAGTCTTGCAAAAGCTGTAAAACTATAGTGAAAACGGGTGCAATTAGGGAATCGGGGTTTCAAATAAAAAGGAAGTCCTCAGGCTTCACTTGGTGGAACCGCATAGTTGTAGCAAGGAGAAAAATCACTTTGTAAGATTCCACAAATTTATTGAGTTACCGACCTAGGTTTCGATTGTAGTACAATCATCCGCAAGACCTTAGATTTTGAAGATGATTGTACTACATTGGACCTGTGGAATCGTACAAAGTGGTTTTTCTCCTTGCTACAAACGGGGTTTCATTTGGTGGCTAGACACTGGTGGAGAGTTTTCCTTGATTAACCTATCCTTACCGCAGCGCTTTGCGGTGAGCCCTTAAGCTAAAGTTATTCGTCTGTCGGATAGGACGTTAAACACCCATTGGTATACTTCGGGAAGAGTGGGCTAACGCCGACTTCGTGTTTCACTTACATTATATTCTCATCTTTGGATGTCAAGTTTTATGAAATTTTTGCTTCCTGAAGTACACGCGTGAGAACGATGAGTATAAAGTGGCTTCAGTTTGAATCAGGCTATAATTTTCATGAGATACAGAGGGACAAAAATTCTTAATTTTATTTTCCACTAATTACTTCCCAAGAAACCTTGCATGATTTAACTACACAAATTAACTCATAGAGATGTGCACTTTTCCGTGTTTACTTGTGGGCTTACATATTTAATTTTTCATACAAGCCTAAAGCTCAAACGACTTTTTTGGCCACGGAAATATTTTTTGGCAGAAATATTATAGAGAAGGTTGAAATCTGGAATTGTATAGTCACTCTGGATATGAGATTCATATTTTTCCGGAATATCAAATCCGTGAAAAATAAGGAAACCTATTATGCCAGTTTTTTTGGCTTTAAGAAAGTTACCATGGGTATCGCAATTCAAATACCTATTTAAGTATCATACTCTTCTCCCATAGTTCCTGTAGTTCATATTGTATACGTGTACCCTTAGAAGTGTCAGGAATAGGATTCCGGGTATAACGCAACGCAATATTTCGACAATGGGTAAAGTTACATGCTTGAATAGGGCGGTATTTGGAAAATTAGTGAAATCGAGCCGGCTCTCTGCGTCTATGGCCACTAATTAAACTTCGACGTTGCCTAAGCTGTGAGGGAGCAATCTAAAGGGCTTGGATTCAAGGAAGTGCGTCCGGGAGGTAGTAACCGTAGTAACCAAGCCGCACTTGACTCCCGAGGTCGAGAAAAGCATTTGATAAAGGCGTGGTCGAATCTATTTATTAGGTGCCTAAGTTCTCCCTTTGAAGGGTGTGAAGAGGTCGAAGGATGTCGAAATTCGTTGCGCTTCAATTTATCCGCTGAGTTTGGTGTCAGTCGCTGCCGTAAGTGAAGGGAGCTAAAAGTACATCTTTTTACCAAATCTTCATGGAACCCATTGCTCTGGACGCACAGCATCGACAGAATTCAGCTGTAACGTGACTAGATAATGGATATAAAATGAATTTCGGTAACTTTAAATCAGAAAGGTTCAAGATTTCGCACTGACATGGTTAATGGCCAAAATGCAAAACAGGTTATATATTGTGGAAAATTGGGTATCCCTCTTCATCCATTATCTGCCTTGAATTCATTGCCTCCACCATCGCATTATTGCGTTGCGTTGTACCTTGATTGTTGGTCCTACTCTTAGGGAAGAATCACAGCATGTTGTCTGAACTAGCGGAAAGAAAATTCTGTAGTGTGTTTGGAGCCAATCGTGATATCCGAATCCATATAGTATGGCATGGTTTGACAAGGTTTATGATCTCCAGTTGAGTACCGGAAAATACTTGAATTATGTGTGAAGAGAATTACAAATTCAGTAATCTTATCCGCCGGATAGGAGGGCAAACTCAAATCGCCTGTCAACGTCCGTAAAGAGTAGGCTACATATGGCAGCAGGTTTCATAAACGTGTATATATTACCCATTCAAGTTCATCATCAGTCAACAATACCAAGATTGGTTTGACGCAGCTATCCAGTCGATTCTTCTGTGTCCTAACCTCTTCATACTCGCATAATTCTTCTTCTTCACTACTTACTCTATATGTCTCACGCAAAAGCTCCCTATTCAATTCTTCCCATTCACTTTTCTCCCAACGACTGTCTTCATCAGGCCATCATGTCTTAAGATGAGGTTGACAGAGTTGTCCCGACTTTTTTTCAAAGCGTTCTGCAGGCTTCTTCTCTTTTCTCCCAGGTAGCAGTAGATGAATTAGTCAGGAATTCCTTCTAGTCAAGGAGACAGGCATGTTTTAATTGAATTGCCGGTGCTACTGATAGTTCTATTACCTTCAAAAGCGTTACGCATTAGCTTCAGGTGCGATTGACTGCAAAAAAATATTTATGCGAAACGGATGATGGGTAGGTACACAAATATTTATGGTTACATGCTTAGGTGTGAGAAAATATCTAAATTATTTTCATATGCGTCGTGGGTATAACGCAGACAGTGTAGGATTTCTTTCCAATATACCTGCGTATCCTATAAATTGTACCCTTATATAGTACCACCCACCTATCCTCTACGCCTCAAAGGATTTCAGCTGTCGTTCTCCTCCTTGTGAGAACTCGCAACTACTTAAAAATATACTTCCGTCGGCTAATCCGCCTCCTCAGCATCTTTGTATCTTCCTTCAATAGATCCGAGACGCTCTCCCTGAGAGCGGGATTCAATTTTTTCCAGGTATGAATAAGTGGGTGGGATGTCTCGTCCCTTTCGGATTCGCATTCTCGGGCCTTCTTTGCGGGACGGAAAGGACGCGGTCCGTCCTTCCTCTTTTATTCCTCCGTTCTCTCCCTCGAGTCCCCTGTGTACACGGCGCTGCTGCGACGGTGCTCGGGATTGTGCTCATCTCCCGAGCCCCTTAAGTCTCCCGCCCTCGCAGCTGCACGATCTTTGACCCTGGACGCATCCCTGCTTGTGCCGGGGATCATCGTCAGCGCGGTTAGTTTGCCTCCGTCCGCTAAAATCTCCCCACTCCCACCTCGCTTCCCTCTGAAGGGGTTCGAATCCCTTCCTCCCCCCTTTGCTTCCTCCCCCCGCCCACGCTCGCGTCAACTCCCCCTCCCTACCTCCCCGCTCACCCCCCTCGCGTCATCTTTCCTCGCTCCCCATTCCCTCCTCCTCCCTCGGCGAAATCTCCCCTCCTCCGCCACAACCCAGTCTATTTTTAGAGGAGCATTCACTTGCGGGAATCTCCTCTCTTATTCCTCCTCTGCACATACGTCCCTCTTCCTCTTGCCTCCCTCCTCTCCGCTGTCCTCATCTCTCTCGCTCTCTTAAAAAACTTCCTCCCGCCCCCTTTCCCCAAACCTCGAGCTGGCCACGCGAACCAACGCTGGCGCGCCCGGTGGGGATGTGTGCGCTCTATGAATCGCTTGTGATGTGCGGCTCCGATGTATCGATTGCGATGTGCGACTCCGATATATCAGTTGAAATTTGCCAGCACGATATATCGATTGCGATGTTTGACTACGATATATCGCCTACGATCTGCGACTCCAATATATCACTCACAATGAATGACTCCGATATATCGCATGGCTTGTGCCACTCTGATATGCAATTCGTGGTGGTCGACTCTAGTATATCGCTTGCAGTGCGTTAAGCAGCGTTTACACGTAGCAGTTGACTGCTATGATAGTCAACTGCTAACAACTGTTAAGCCCTACTCATATGTATAAAAAGCGACTGCGATGCGAGTTCAGGTCGATACTGGACACCTGTCAAACACTATCGATCCTAGTTCGAGCTATTAGCAAAGTTGGAGCCCGTCTACTTTCCAGCGGAATTGTATCCAACACAATCGCCAACGGAAAGCAATACACCACTTCTGATATCGGGAATTTGGATTAAATAACAAGGATATCCCTTCCCAAAGGGGAGATTCTACTCTTTAAAGAATGGGAACAAAAAATAAATGAAAATAGAATTTATTTCTTGAAGAATTCCATGAAAATTTAAGCATCAATTACTATTGAAATGAAACTCTCTATTTGTTATGACAACGCCTGAATAGTGGCTTTAAGCTGCATAGAAGTTGGTGCAGACGCATCATAGCAGTAGCGATATAGATACATCGCGCATCTCGCGACTTTCATAGCAGTCAACTGCTACGTGTACACGCTTCTTTAGTTTGGTAAATAGCTTTCGATGTCCGAAACCATTAGTTAGTGTGCGGTAGTAGGTTCGCATTATCGCTTGGGATGTGTAAGTTCAGTATATGTACTGATTAGCGACCGGGCGAGGACTCTCTTCGCTTGCGATGCATGAGTACGATACAACGCGAGATTCGATTCTATGGTTGCGGTGAGCGAGCTAGCTATATCGGTTCCGTATAATGATTGAGATGCCGTTTCGAAACATACATTTCTATGTATTCAGCGTGAATACGAATTGTATAGATTATATGGAATGTCGAAACCTTGTATAAATGCGTTTAACATGATTGTGAGGTTGGGATGTTGTATGTGGTACCTCAACTGGACAATAAAACGTCGCCCCTGCGGTGTAAATTTTCTGCCAATCGACATATTGTACTCCAGTTCCAATATCGCACTGCACAGGCCGGGAGGAAAAACGGGGGCGGGAGACTGTCTCCACCAGCCCCTCGCGTTATTCCACGTGGACTCCTGGATTCGCCACAGTCACGAAGTTGACGGCGGCGTCCAATCACATTTTTCCCTCTTTTTATTATTTTTTCGTACCCCTCTTCCCGTTCACTCACACTCCCCAGCATCTCTCATCTCGCTCTCTCTCTGTCTCCTTTGCTATTTCCCTTCCCATCCTCCCGCCCGACGCGGATGAGAGGAAAGGCGGGAAGGAGAACGAGGGATATTTTTAGTGGGGGCTGTTCGATCAAAACATCTGGTGGCTTCGGTATATGTGTGTGTGTGCAAGAGAGAGGGTTTTTCGAACGCGTACGACGCGCACGTAGGAGTATTTGCACTCAAAAACCGGTCAAAATTATTTTGTGATTTTTTTTCGCAATGTGATCCGTTGAAAAACAATTTTTGACCTTAATTAGATGTTTATTTACTAAATATACAAACTTGACACGAAAACTATTACAATATATCTTTATTTAGTATCGAACTGTTGGTCATCGTTTCCTTCGTCGCTATCATTTTCATCTGGACGTAAAGTTTGGTTGCGTGTAGGAGTGTGGTGGTAAAAAAGTGAAGAAGATTCAGGTATTGTTGACTGTTTAAGGCTTTTGTGAGTAATGAATAAAATAGCTATGTTGCCACAGTTTAACTTTAATTTTAAGTTTGAATGAATAAAAAACAAAATGGCGGATGAGGGTGGACAATGTTATTGTGTTAAACAATTTTCATTAGTCTAAATTTCATGTCTGTAGAGGTAATATAGCTCGAAAAGACCCGACATGTAAATAAAAGCATTGATATATCAAAATTCTGAGATAAAAAATACCAATGGAAATACCATATATAAACATACAATTTAAGCAATAAACCAATAAAATTATGTTGTACGATAAAGAATATACCTTCCACATCCATACTCAGTAGCGGTTTTCCATCTAAACGTAACCACAATAGCGAGAGAAATTAATTTCACATACGAGAGCGCACGAACAATTACTTACGTTTCCTATTTTCTTGGTTCCGACTGACTGCAACAATAGGTGTGTGCGGAGGGGATGGTATTGACTGCCAATAGACGGTCCGGTTATCGAAATTGAAGATTAATACATTTGAAAAGATTTTAACTTGTTGATTTTGACTTTTGACCGTTTTTTGAGTGCAAATACTTGTATGTGCGACGCCCAGGCCAATGTTCGCATATTGTCTTGAGGTTTACGGATCGTTCCCAAAGTGAGTTGCCACCTCTGAAGTCCAAATATCGAGTACGCACGGGCCGTCCTGCCCTGGAATCAAGTATCGAACCTAATAATTTGGGACTGAAGTTTTCTACTAGAATACCGGTCCCGGTCTGAATGCTGCGTGGAAGGCACTTCACTCCGAACTGCGTCCGTGGAATAGAACGTTACTTTTTGGACCTTTTAGTGCCGTCTTGGTTTTTCCACAAATATATTATTCTACCCAGGTTTCGACTGTTAAGTCACCATCAGGTGTACTACAAAAATTTGTTTTTCAGGCAAGTATATGGACAAAATGGTGAAGAGGGGCGGGTTTGGGTTTGTTAAAAATAAAATTGTGGAAAAATCAAGTTTGTTCATTTATATTATAATGAATCGTTTCCACCATCCTACGACCGACAACACCAACTTTTGGTGCCGTTTTGAGGATGAGATTAGCATTAAGGGGGATCAGATTTGCGTGGTGGTCTAAAGTACTGATCATCCATTCTAAGAGACTGGGCTCGAGTACCGAAAGTGGCAGAGAGTTTTCTTTCATTGGCTTAAACCGGTCTTTACCGAATTGCTGTATAGAGTGCACTTCAGGGGTAAATTCTGTCCGTTGGATGGGACGTAAAACGGTCAACACATAAACCCTCTTCTTAAGAGTACGTAAATACTGACCTCAGGTTTCTCTCCACCCTTCCTCCATTCCATAACAAACCAACCATACTTACTAATACGGGTTTCAAATTTTTCGATCTCCTGCAGGACTAGGCAATATTTTGGAATTTTATCCAGTTGGTATTAGTTATTTTTCTTTTGCCCATAGACATCTAGATATCACCAAAATCTACATTAGATAGCACCATATCAGCTCGCTAAGTGTAAAAAGGCTCATCATCATCGGTCAACAAGCCTAGGATTGGTTTGACGCAGCCCTCCACTCGATTCTTCTATCGGCCAACCTCTTCATATTGACGTAGCTCCTTTCTTTTACATCCTTCACAACTTGCTCCATAAACCTCATGCCTGCCTTTTCCATTCTTCCCGTTTACTTTTCCCTCAACGATTGTCTTCATCAGGCCATCGTGTCTTAAGATGTGGCCTAATAAGTCTTCTTTTTAGGGTTTTCAGTAGAAATCTCTTCTCTCCCACTCTTATTCGTTTGTAAAAAGTCTGAGAAGAATAAAATTTATGGAAAAGTACGTTGAAATAATATATTCCACTTTACGGTTAATATCGAATTTGAACTCAAAGTGATTTACCTCACCTGATCTTTCAAGGAAGTCATGGGCGTCAAAAGGAAAATGAACACCCCCCTCCCTCTAACCTTCGAATGCGTGCTGTAGAATATTATGAATTGCAAGACTCGGAGGCTTAAAATGGATTTTTTTCTGCGTAGCGTTAGGGACTATATAGTATTCGCTATACAAGTTCCAGAGGAGATGATTGAGTAGGATAGATGATGGAGTTTAAATGTTTATTTTGCAATTTGGCCCGAAGATATTAATGTAAATTCTATTATTTTGACATTGCGTCGTACACATTACATTCCTCTACTTTTACATTGATGCTGTGAACCGTCTCAAGGGTACATGGTAGATCACCAACCGTGAAGTTAATTATTAGAAAAAAAAATTTGTTGAATAATAATGTATTATTGCGTGCAAGGCATTTAAAGAATCATACTTTTTTTGTATTTAGTATTATTTTAGAGAAGAACACACACACAGTATATGTGCGTGTGTTCTTCTCTGCCAGACAGTTTATTTCTTTTAATTTGACAATTCTCTCGATTGTCCTGTTGGTGTAGTGTGGGGGTAGAAATATGTCTAATGTATCAGAGTGGAATTCGTGAGAGTTGATTTTTCGAGTAACATTAATATTCCGAGCAACCCTCTAGTCTCTAAGGGTTTCTCAACCAAGCTCTTCCAATATCCAAGGGACACTTTCTGTGCGTTCATAGGGATTTGTCACAAACCGCGTTACTTTCCTTTGTATCTTCTTTAGTTCCAGAATAAAAGTTTTGCTTTGAATCCCAAATGCTTGATGCATACTCCAGGTGAGGCCTTAAAAGGAATTGTATAATATGTATAGTAATAAACGGGTGTCAGACTGGTGTTGGAGTCAGAGTAGGTGCTGTCTCTGGCATCTCAGTTCAAGAGCCCTAGATCGAATCCCGGTAATGGTAAAGATTTTTTACTGGCATGTCGGCGCCTACTTCAGTGTTTTGTGAAGATCATTCGAATTCAGTACTCTGTCCGTCGGATGGCACGTTAAGCCGTGGTCCCCTTGGCGCTCTTCGTTAAGAAGAGACTACTGCCGACGTTGGGTTTCTCTTCGCACCTCCTCCCTTTCCATTTCCATTCTATTGCCTTTCCTAGCGGCCTGAAGGGCTCAAGTGCGGGCACATGCTTGTAAACACGGATGAAATAGCAATAAATAATTTTGTATGATTAGTGGTGTGTTGTTTCTGAATGTTAATAGTTTGAAATCAATTTCAGCATTTCATGTGAAGCTTCCGCTTGTTTTCTGGGCGAATTTTGTTAGCGGTGAATTCGCATATGCAGTTGCTATGAACAGAATAGGGTTTGTGAAAGTACTGCATGCGTTGCGAGGAGACACACTCTGCCACTTACCCTTGTTTGAATGCGGGTTAATATTGCAGTGGGTGTAAGGGTGTTAAAAGATAACATCCGTGCGAACCTCGAACTCGTGCGATTCGAATTCATGAAACAAGTATAAATGGCTTGCAACCTTCCAGTCCCTCTATTTTCCCATTCAAATCCTTGGAATAGCTGAAAAAACTTAGCATAACGTCTAAAGTTTATTTTTTATTCCATCGTCTACTTCCATTTCTATCTTACACACCTGTTGAATCAAATCTTTATTAGTTGAATCCCGCGTTTGATGTAAACTCGAGGTGAATTCTGGCCAGAGGGAATTAATATTTCTCTTTCTATTTTTTTACGAGGTTATCTTTCTACGATCTTTTTCAAATTATTTCTGGTCCCTTTGACGCAATACGGTGAATTTTCCTCTGATGCGATTCCCACGATATAGGTGGTGTGAAGTAAGAGAGACACCATAGGCGTTTCACAGTTATCTGAGATAGTGAAGAAACAGCTGACGAGGTGTGCGAAATATGTGTTCATCTGAAAGTGAACGTGAATTCCTTATTACGCAAAAATGTGCTTCTCCTGTGAGGATAATGCATGGTGCAAGGGAATTAGACTCTAATGGCATTCTATAACTTTCGGCTTTCAATTTGCCTTTATTTCTAGCGTTGATAATTAATTACCTGGAGTATTTCGTATAAAAATCTCCTCAGTTTGAATGAGGTTTTGGGATGAAAGTCGTGACTCTATTCCCGCAACTACACATCGTGAAGTCCGAATGTTATTGTATCCATCTTAATGAGATGACACAAAAATGCCCAAATTTCCGTCATTTTTTTACGTGAGATCCCGAATGATCGGTAATTGTTTTGGGATATGTGATTGGTTTGCCAAATTAAATTCCGTCGTTAAGGAATGGTGGGAATTTAGGTGGAGATCAGAATAGTAGGCGTAAAGGAGGAAAGATTTTTTGAAAGTCACCTAGGGGTCACGGGATTACATACCTTGCAACGGTCAGAGTTCTGCACTCGAAGGATTTCCGAGTTTTCATCCAAGAGGGTCAGGACGATGTTCAAGTAAAATATGGCGAGGAATTCTACGTTTCTCAATTTTTAAATGAATGATATTACAAATTTTGGTATGGCACTAAATATGGTGATTTATTTTTACGACCCTCAATTTTTAAATCAATGATATTACAATTTTTGAAGTTCTGGCACTCAATATGGTGATTTATTTTTACGTCCATCAGTCAAAGATCTTCGTTCGCGATATTTTCGTCCGAATGTATTTCATAAAATCAATATAGAATACCCAATTTCTAATACTATGTTTTACAAGAGCTCTTTCCTTTTTTGTGTTTTTGTAGTAATAATCGGACACATGATGATATATACGTTTCTGATCGCGTTTCGACGTATAATTGTTGAAACGAGATCAGAAACTTCTAAACCCGCTCATATTTCGAAGTATCTATATCTGGCGTGAAAGCAATTCTTGCTAAAGTATCGCGTATGGGCATAGCGTCTATCTTCAGATTCATTTGAATATCGATAATTGTAGAAATGAAATACGATGCATGAGATTTAATCGTGACACCATGGAAACCTGTGCTCAAATTCGATAGTATTAGACCTGAGAGGTTTTTAGGCACTTTAATGACAGAGGTTATAATCAAACCGGAGATGTTTATCCAATGTTAGGATATGATGTTAATGTCTTAATGCACAATATCCTTGCTCTGGGCGGGATGCGAACCCACGACCCACGATGGGGTGGCCTTACCAGTGCCTTACAAACCTGGCTACCACATTCGGCACCTTTTGGTCAGATCTGAAGACTATCGTCTTTCGTCTCGAAAGGATTATCACATAAACCAGTTGCAAATGCTCATGGTAATGGACGCGGATGGAATGTAATATTTTTTAATAGCAATCAAACGGCAACAGACTGAGTTGATGTGTTCCACATGTGGCGGGGTTGAAAAAATGGCTTAATGATATCCGGAGTTTCGGAAGTGTTAAATTTCGAAATTTACAGTATGAAATAGTTCCATATCGATTTTTATTCATCCAGGAACTATGTACGCGATTGCTTTAGGGCAATAGTCGTAGGGTTAGATTGACACTAAAAGTCCCGTCTTACCCGTTGTCAATACATGAAACATGATATGCATGATAGACATAATTAATACTGAAAATACTATAAGTTTTCAATAAAAATAAAAAATCTACTAGATGCAAATGATAAGATCAAAGATATGTGTAAAATACATGTACAATTGTAGGAAAAAACGTGACGATTTTGGATGATGTCCATCAAGGAAAAAAATCCACTGTAGGAAAACACACAGGGGTGTGAAAACCCTACGAAACCCTACTGAGAGAAGGCTAACGTGATTAAAAGAAACAAATTATATATGAGTTACAAATACTTATACTGAAATTTTTTAGCGCTTCGTGAGGTGATAGGCAGTGAAAAAAAAACAATTTTAATTCTTTTTTTTTTTCACTGCCAATTTTAATTCTTAATTCGAGCGAAATTATTTGATTCCTTTAAACATATGAATACTTCTTCTTTCTTTCTTAACCCGTATTTCCCTTACTCGTAAATATCCCATCCATATCGCACGTGTATCTCGCCCAACGGATTTGCATTTCCTGTGTGAATCATGAGAACATTCTCGCATCCACGGGTCGTTCTGTGATATTCGCCGTGTTCTCTCCAGCTTTCCTCGAATCCTGTTCCGTCGTCATGTTGGTTGGAAATGCTGGCAGGGGTGACATGTGGTTCGCATGCGGGGACCACGAGAGGTCCGGCTTCGTTTGGCCCGGCTAATAGCTTGCAAGTGTGGAGCTCCCTTAATGGGACCTTCCCTTCCTCTCCGAAACAAAAAAAAGTCCTCGCTTAGCTCGTCTCGGAAAAAAATTAGACTTCCGTCATTCGTAAAAGATGTCCGGCAACGATTCATTCTTTAACGTAATTTCAGTAAATTCAGTTTTACCTACTCTTCTTTTTCGTATAAGGTTATTTAAGGACCCATATTTTGACAGAAATACTTATAAAATCGATATTTTTGCTAACTTTGTTGATTGAATTCGATCCTCCCCTATGGAATGATTACCAACTTCCCCAAATTCGAACAATAATTTTTTTAATATTGACCCTCCCGGATTATACTGTTTACCACCCCCTTAGATCAAGAACACGGTCTACCAATGGATTACATAGTGAACCGTTAACTTGCAAATTGGTTCTTCTTTAGTATTATTTTTTTAGGACACAGCGATATAGGTTATCTTTTATCGCGAATAAACAATATTTAACGTGTAGTGTATCTATTATAATTTGTATTCATATGCGCTAATTTAATTATGCCAATATTCATACTCATGCAGAGCGAGGTTAACTCCTGAAATATTTATCCTATAAAGAGTGTTCGAATACTTACAAGCTATAAATGATCTCTAATATCGCGATACACTATTAAGATATTCTTCACAGTTAAGGGAACATAAAATATTTCGCTAGGAGGCTAAATGTTTTCCTCAGATGTTTGATTGCTTGAGTAAGCTAATTTAAGTGACCCTGTCTCTTGATATTTTTATGCATTTATTCGAGGCAAAAATATAGTATGTGCATTTCTTACATTATTGACTTGTCAACTGATCGATGTTGTTCTATGGAGGAAGTCATGCTGTATAACCCAATATTATATATATTTAGCTGGAGCTAGTTCAGTTGTAATTGGATTGCACATTCATGCTGTTCACTAATGAAGAATACACATTCCGCGTTAGCGATAACAATGCTCGAAACTAAATGATCCGGAATACCCTAATTTTTAAGCGGACAGCTCCCGGAATCAACATTCAAAGTTGGTAGCCGTATCTCTCGAGCGATCGTTTTATCGATGGACTTTACTAAGATTTGACGTGGCTTAGAAGAACTCAGTGTCTTTAAAATATTATAATCTCTGACCGTTCTCATTGCTCACGCAAGCGTCCCAGATTACCACGCTCTCTGTTCTCCCACGATATATAGCCCTTTCATTTTAATAACACTGAAAAAGCCTAGTACCAGTAATGAAGACACTAGCCACTTTAAAAGTAACACTGATAGGTAATTAAAATATGGTTTTGTAATTGTAAAATTATTACAGTTTGTTAAGTATTTGTGCCTAGGCTTTTATGAGAATAAATCAATTTGGCAAAAAGTGAATGGATGTTATTTATATCCTATAGTAATTTCCTGTGCTTCTTCCTTTCAATATTCACTTCCTTGCTGCTGTCATCAGGGCTATTATTCTGTAATGAATCAATGAATGTATGTACTAAAGCTTGTATTTTGGACCCAGCAGGTTAAGTTATTATTAATGAGTCAAACCAATTTTGGTAATTAAAGGCATTTTTAAATGTGTCATCTATGTGTATTTAAATGTTGCCATCTAAAGAAATATTTATGTTGAAGACAATTTCAGAAGGAAACTAAATCCTCAAGAGAGCCAGTAGATTATCTTCGATCCATTTATTAGGTAATGAGTGTCTCATTGGTGAGGAATTTTGCAATTCAAACTTTCCTCATCCTCTCACGTATGCCTATACTAATTTCATCAAACTCAACAGCTTAGTATTCGAGTACTTCACTAGTAAACACGTCGATTGGAATTTTATTGGAATTAAACTCTCTTCAGGCATAGAATTTCCGTAGTTGACTTTGGAAGTAATGTTTGATTTTCGAAGTTATGAAAACCGAGAGATGACGTCCCCAAGGTTGTGGTATCCAAACACTACGAGTACCGATTTGTTTGCATACTTTGAAACGTCTTAGTTGGTGTTTATCTCGTATCTATGAGGTGGTAGAGACCTGTAAAATGATATGGCTTGGAGAATATGGTTAACACCTTGAGAGAAGGCGAAATAATGAAAATCGAGATATATTGTGCCTATTAATCCGTTTTCAGTAATAGCTGTGACAATATTATCTTAGTTGAAATGTTGTCGAAACATTAATTTCAAGCTCAGGACTGAATTAAAGCTCACATCTGAGCCTTGGAAAACCATTCCGTTAAATATTTTTTCTTTGGACTATGTGAAATAAATCCGTGTATGAACACCTTTCGCTTAGTGCTCACCAGTAAAGCGTTTTAAATACTGTTATGAATTGTCATGATGAGAGAGGGTGACGTAAACAGTTCCATTCATTTTAATTTAAGTATTTCGTGCGCTTTCTATTAATGGTAAAAAGTACATGGAAAATAATTTTAATGGATGATGAAACCAATTTAATGAAAGGTCTGTTAGTAAATGAATCGTCTTTTTCAGCAGATTTATCAGCGTGTTTACAGTCTTTGAGTTACTAATATTATCCTTGGAAATTTTATTATTTGTTTTTTTGTTTACACCTCAATGAAAAAAATATATGTGGCTGTTAAATACACTCTTTTCTAAGACTTGGCTAATAGCCTTACCTATAAGTGTTTACTTTACACGACTTAGGGCTTACTTATTTCGTGGTAGCCTCTACCCTCACAAAACAGACAAATTGATCTTCTGTCTAAAGACTGGAGGTGGACCATTAATTAACTCTCGTCATAAAACTACAATTTTCATTTTTATCTCCGGTCATCAAAAGTTGCTGCAATAATCTCTGACAGCAGCCAGAGTGTCAAGAATTGTCCGATAAAATTTTTCAGTCTCAGTTTCAGAATTTACCCGAGACTAATTTTCTTTTCCTCCCACTTTTCTTGAAGCCAATTCTCTAGTTAATCAATCTCTCCATTTTGCCTGCATATTTCTGATGGTACGCTTCATTCCGATTTTCTGTCGATTTCATCGCACATGCCTTACGTCCGTCAAATGGCATGCGCGAGATATGCATTCCAATGAATTTTGCTCCCTTGCTCCCGGTCATGTGAATGCATCTGTTAGCGGATTTTTCTCCCCATAGATTGCCCTCTTCCCCCGAGCCACTCATCTGGTTCGGTTTTTATTTTTAACCTATTGTCGCGCTCCATCGTCGGTCATCCCGCTCACAAAAAAATATCAATACTATTCCACTTCATCAAGCTCCTCTATTCCGATTTTCGGTCTAAGGAAAAAATGTCATTCCGTTCGCACGAAACGAACTGAGAGCTCTCTCTACCTCTGTCGAATTCCACGCAGTAGAGTGTAATATCTGGTGGTGGTGGGTGGGGGGGGGGGGGGGGATAAAAAAATCAGAAAAAAATTCTTCGTGCGTCGATCATCGCGGATCATGGAATGCCTCGCGAATCGAACGAATTCGTGAATCGCTTTCCGAGAATCACCTCCGCACGAATATTCATTGGAACCCGAGACGCGGCGAGGGACACCCATTATTAAGCCCCTGGGGAAGGTACGCTGGAGGTCCAATATAATTTCCCCTCCCTCACCTGAAGCGGGCACCCCCCCCCCCTCCCCCCCCACCCCCGGTCTCTTTGTAGATCCCCGAACTGGGTGCCCCGCGTGTTGAAGCGCCGACGACGAGTTTGTTTGAAGATTCTTCTCAACCTCTCTCGGTCTAACGATCTGTCTCTCTGCGCCTCCTCCCACCACGGTGTCCGGCGAGGATCCCCAGCCTCGACCCCGTTCTTAGCCGTCGCCAAACTTGTCCAACCTCCCCCCCCCCCCCCTCTTTCCCGCCGACCGCTTTCGATTCGTCGGCGTTCGCCAATTGAAAGAGCCTTGGAAAGCCAAGGGCTGGAGGGAGAGAGATCCAGGACCAGGCCATTGTGTCCGTGCGCTCAACGCGCTGGAAGGGGGGATGCTGGATGGAGTAGGGGTGGACGGAGGGTTGACTGAGGACGCCTCCGCGATAGGACTGAACGTTCCCTGAACGCTCACTGCCCAGCCCCAATACGCGCCATCAAACGACTGCATCCGAATGCAACGGGTGGCCCGCGAGTAATTAATCTCACGATTGAGTTTGCAGCGGCTTAAAGGTCCGGTTTTGGGTGCTCTGAGTTATTGGAGTTGGAGGTATTGGAGACAGTTGCGAGCAGGGGTTCGAACCAGCGATTGTTGGGATGCAAAGCCTGTGAGTTATCGACCTGGATGGCGGTGCCGTTCGCGCTAGCTTGGATGGTGACTCACCGTCCTGGCAATCCAAAGGTCGCGGGTAGAACCTCGCCTGGAGCTAGTAGGGATAACTTGGGGCTATAACTATTGCTGATGGAACTCCAAGAATCCGCATTAATTTGTTACTGACTAGCGATCTGCACATGAAAATCGAAACCTTTACAAACCATAGTAAAATTGTTAACTCACGACCCAGTTTTCGGCATCATCATCAGGTGGAGTAACAAGGCGAAACCCCTGTATATATACCACAAACGGGAATGTAGGTGGAGGGTCGTTGATGGGAGGGGAAAGTGGGAAGTAATTAGGGGGTGGACGCGGAGTGTATTGCAGGAAAAGGCGGAGGGTGGAGAGATAAGCGGTGCCTTGCAGGGCTGGTGTTAGATCTTGAGTAGAGTGGGGATTTGCATATGATTCATGTTCAGTCAATAGTTTTCCAGTTTTAACGAAATAGACGGACGCTCAGCTGGTGCAGCGTTTCCCATGCTAATTTCTGTGGCTCACTGGTGTTTTCTGAAAAATTATGGGAAGTGATAGCAACCGTATCAGGGACCGTATCTCTTATACTTTCTTGCTTAATTCAATTATTATTAATACCTTTCTATTCTATAAAATGCAGTAGGTGTGGTATACGACCGTATCTTTCTTCCTCAATTTATTAAGTAAATAATATGTATCTATCGTATAAAATAAACTAGTTCCATTTACATTTCAGGACTTGTGAAGGGTTTCGTCAGAGGAAAAGTTCAGGATATGCTCTGCTCCTTAATTTCCGCTTTAGGCGATTCGATTTACGTTCGCATTAATAATATGTTCTTACAGACATCATCATTATTTTTCATCGATAGTGAGATTGCTTTAACTTATCTCTCAATTTAGTAACCCGGCAGCTATCCACTTCATGGGAACTCATTTCTTCTATTTTCTTATACGTAATGCCACTTCTTGAATGTGTGGTAAGTTAATTCGCCCGAGAACCAAAGTTTCCTCTAATGAAGCACAACTTATAATCTCAAACCATCGTTCAAACCTAGAGAAACTTCTGTTGCACGAAGGGTTTATGGAGAAAATGGTTTGAATATACTTGGAATTACGGTTCCAACATACAAGGAAATGTCTAATTTTTATATTCTGTGCATTCAAAGTTTTTTTCCGATGTGAAAAAAGTCTCCGACCATGATACGTGTCATAATAATTTTCTCCCCCGTAACTGCGATGAATTATTTTATTTTTTTCCTTTTTGTTCGCGAAAAATGGCATTTTAAACCCCTATGTCTTGAAATCTGTCTGTCCAATTTTATCTTCATGATATAACCTTTCAATGTAGGAAGTAGGATTTTTTTTCTTTTTTTCCTTGTCATTATTTCCACCGTTTATCTCGTCTGAGGTCTTCGTATAAAGTTCCTACCTATTATTTTCCCTTGAAAATTTCCTTTGCGAGACTATCATGTTTCAAGCTGTATTCTCTCACGAATTTCCTTAAGATTATTTTTTCCCTGCGATTCTGAGAACCTCTTTATTGCAGTGCCTATCCATTTAATCTACATTATATCATTCTTCAATAACGTCAAGTTGGTGATACTCTCAGTCTTTTCTTTGCTTCTGCTATTATTGTCCACGCCTCTCTCTCGTAAAAGAGCATGCTCAAGATAATGCCTTCCAATGAAGTAGTACGATCTTAATCAAAGGCTTGGAGTCGCTCGTGGATTTTTCTCTTGTTGAAATGACTTCATGAATTGGGATGTTGAGGTGACTTAAGGATTTTTATGGAGGTACAAACGTCCATATGATATCACCCCTTCTAATCAAAGAATAAAAGTAGGACAAACGATGTTTATTTACCCAAAAGAGATTTGAACTAGAGGTACTTGTTTCCAGACCGGCTCGGTTCTACAATTGGAAAAAAATATATTTTGGTCAGAAAATGTTATTTTCACAATGGACAAGGTGAAGAGGCCCCATCGATTATGTGAGATAGGAGATTTAACATCACCAAACAGGAACTAGTTGCCTGTGATAATAGATGTGCTTCTATTTAATTGGAGAAACTTGTTTATTAGGTATGTACCTGGCACGTGCAGCGAAGTGAATAGAAACTGATGTGGAATAAAATGTTTGTTAATGGGTAAGGCTTTTAATTAGCTTACATACATGTTACAGCAACAATGCCTTCATGTAGTTAACATGCGTTGGTGGAATTAATAATTTTTTTCAGGTGCACTAGAAGCGAGGTTGCTCTCATTACTTCCTCCTATTCGGTAATAATGCTGCCTATTACGGTTTCATATTGTTCGCAGGAAAAGAGAGAAATTTTGAAACATGCCGCTTCGCCTGTATCTCTCTCTCTCTCTCATTATTTTGCGATGCAATCCACCATAATACGAGGTATTTCTCCAAATAATTTTAGCATGGGCGTGGATGGGATTTTGTCCTCTTTCCGTCTCTTTCGCAAATTTTTGCATTCAATGTTTATGACCGCCACTTTGTGGCCGTAGGATTACGTGCATAACTATGTAGGTAGTAGGAAAAAAAGATAAATTTCCGCGATGATTCTGAAAATGTATCAAAATTTACGGTAAGCTTTTTCGAGCGCGCTCTTATATTGACTTCTGCGATTTACACGGATTTAGGTATTTATTTATATTTGTAGAGAATCACAATTGCTCGATTTAGGATGAGAGAGAATGTAAAGAAAACAATTTTCATATCACACAATTTTTTCGTGTAATATTATCGAGTGTGACCTCCTGGAACAAATGCTTACCGTTGAGAAACAAAACTAGTTCGTCTACTTTTTAGCTCCATGCTTCAATAGCCTGCGTACAAACTATTTCTATTTCTCCACAATTAAACGTCTATAATATAGCTGATTTTTACTTGTTGAGACGAAGAATGGGAATACTGTACCTAAAATTAGTAAACCTGACCCAGATTTACGCTCAAGTTAGGTAAAATTATTTTGGGAATATTGCAGCTTCATAAGCATTGCATATTCGATTTCAGAACTGACAACATGTCAGCTATATAGGGATTTAATTGCTGTGGCTATGAGTTTGAATACACATGATGGTGTCTTTGGCGATATCTTTCGTACGCTGTTTATTAAATTGTATTGAAGTGGCCATTGCGTTTTTTCCTTCATTGGCACTAATTTGTTATGGTGTGAGCATGTTTAGTCGCTCCGAGTAGCCATATAACCTGGCGGAGATCACAAAATCAAACTGATTTTGCGATCCCCGTCCGGTGATCCCTATTCCTTCCGGGCAATCGATAACCCGGTTAAACGTATTTTAAGAGACCCGACCACACTCTCGTCCGTCTCTTCCCTCCCTCGATGATCGCCGCTTTGCGACTACCCCCCCGAGCAGCCTGTCCTCAACCTTCGTGATTGGCCAGAACCCCTTTTGGGTCCTCCTATGCGGTCAACTCTCCATTAGTGATATAACGCGTTTAAGAAGGCGAGCAAAAGGGGGTATCTCTCATCTACATCCCAGCAGTGCCCTACTGGCTACCACAAGGGTGTGGGGGCTGGGTGTGACTGGGTTACTGCACACCTATTTCGTGACAATGCTCGTGCGCACAATCCTGTTGCTAAGCAATTAATAACCACTTTACCTATTGAAGATGTTAAGCAACTCTCATGAGTTAATGCTTCTAAAATCAAACTATTTCCCTGCGGGAAAGAATTTGCTCAAATCTTCGACAAATATTTGTGGCTGTTTGCCTATCATGCTTGGGAATGTCAAAAATAATTACCTTTATCAGTAATATATTTAGAATCTGATAAAGACTTTAGAATTAAACTTCAAAACTATATTATCTATCCCAATTAATCATGTCCTTGGTGACTTCGATGGCATATACTATTGTCCGTGGAGAATCGATTTATCAAGCTTCGTCTATTACCTATGTACAATATATTTTATCTTAAATGAGTGTTTTAACAGCCGAAACCTTTGGTAAATTCCATTAACTCTTTTCGAACATCTTATTCTGCGCCTAAATCTTTTTCTTTTTAAAGCTTTTCAGTCACGCATTACAGGAATAGTGCACCTGAAAAAACATAACTTTAATTTGTTTGATTTGCACACCCCGTCTATTTGAACTTTTCTTTGTTTCTATCTGTCATGGTGATGGGGTGTGAGCGATTAGTTCATCACGTTACTGTAACGAGACTTGCAACCGTTAAGTCCTGAAGCCCTTGCAGTTGCAGAGTGACACTTTTCATCCGATTCAAGAGTATATTCACTACAAAATGCGTTGCTTTCCTTCGTATCTCATCAAGTTTCGCAATTAAATCTTAAATAGTTTAATTCCACCTGGTCCTACGTACTCCAATTGAGTCTTTTACTGGAGAAAAACGTAATCTCGAATTAACTTTTTAGCTAAAGAACTTTCTTACAATTTGTTTGATCATTAAATCACTGGATTTTTAACTAAGTCTGGTGAGTTTTTCCAAAGTAATTACTCAAAAATAGATTTTAATTAAGCGCGATGCCCTACTTTTTAACTTCGCTCCCTAAATTTACTCCTATTGTGCTAATGTTATTAATTTAGGACTGATTAATCGATTCAGCTAGTATTCCATTGCCATTCTTATCTTGCCTTAGGCATGTAAACCCTCGGTATTGCTACCTGGGCTCGGATGCTAAACGTGAAAGGGACATCATTATCAATATTCTTTCAATAATAGTGGTTTCGTTTATAAAAAGTCATTTCCAGCTCAAACCCATAAAAGTATTCTTTATAGCTAGTCAATCTTTCCAACCTTGAATTCTTTATACGTTATTCTGATCTCCATTTCTTTCAGAATACCTATTATTCCCTATTTCCTCCCTACTCACTTGACATTCCTCCCTCTATCACCTTCCTCAACATGAAGAAAAGAAAACTTACCCTTCTAGTTCATCAAATGAATATATTAAAACACGACTCGGGTTTTGACGTCCAACATCATCAGGTGAAGACACAATTAAGTTTTCTTCTCATGATGAATAATTTCGGTTAAGTTACGCCTGAATCCACCAGTCAACCTTCATCAACGTTTCATCCCCCTTCAAGATGACCCCCAACCAATTTTATTCTCTCCTAGTTTCTCCGATGCACAACCTTTCATCTATTACCTATTATGCTTAACACGTCCTCATTCGTTCTACACTCCACCCAGCCAGACCTCTCCATGCTTCTCCAATCGGAATTGAAGGAGAGCACGGTGGAAGAAGATGCAGGTCATTATGGGGCGCAGTGTGAATCACAAGAGTCAGGCGGAAGGATGGGATGAGAATGACTCCATCACGAACGTCATTGGCGGCAGAATAGGGAAGAGGATCTCTCGAGGAAGTTCAAGGGTTTGGTATAAAGGCCCAATTAGGGGAGGCACAGTGGATAAGAATTGCCAGGATGACATGGAGTTAGCTGCTAATGGCGAAGAATGGCTGCAGACAACCAATCAGGTGATTGAAAGACTAATGATGATGATGGCTTTTCAAACCCTTTGACATTTTCCGGCGTAGACCTCACGTGGAGTTTGTGGTTTAGGTCACCGCAGTCTGGATTGCTTCTTTGGAACGAACCCGGAAAGCTGTTGCGTAAGCTCGTGCAGTAAAAAAAAAAAAATATGTACGTGTCTCGTTTTGCTTCTCTGAGTTCTAGTCGTGTTTGCCTAACGAATCCGTATGTGGGGCATTTCTCTCGCGACGCCCGTAAAATGCCATCGGAATTCCATCCGAATCAAATATCATTAATCAGCGATAATTATTTCAACAATTCCATTACAAATTGACGAGGAAATATGATGCGTGTGACACGTCATCTACTGGTCATGACTCTGCGACTGCACGACTTCTCTGTTTTTTTTTGCGCGTGGAAAATTTAATATTTGAGCGAAAATAATGTGACGGGACGGTTGCTAAAATACCACACACGAACCCCTCGCTTTATTTCATAACCTATTTTTTTTATCCTCACCCCAAGTGTTTTTGAGTTAACAATCATTAAATGAGGTTTCGGGGTGGAGGATTGCTGCAATGCGCAAGTGGTTTACATTTATTTATCGAAATTCTCACGCATCTCCCTAATCGATAAATAGCCCGGCGACATACTCTCGGGGGCTGTGATGTTACGGGGCTTGATGGCTTCAGAGGGGTGAGAATTCGCGGCGGTTGAAGTGTCCGATGATAATGCGGAATGTCGCGTGCCACGGATTCGCGGTTTGGAGCGCTGAAGCTGACCGGGTTGAAGCGAGATAGGCGGACGCATTGCCGGCAAAGGAAAAAGGTGACCTAGCTCCGGACAGACGTCACTTCGAGTGATGTGGACACAAGGGTTGGGGGTGATGGGACGTTTAATAGCGGAGTTTGGTTCTGAAGGGCCATTTCTACGCTGATTTTCCGACCGCGGTTGCCAGGTGGGTATATGTCAGTTTGACTACCAAATTGTAGTGGATTCGTATCATCGCTCAGGAATGGGATACGTGAAGCTCACCGTATTGAGCTTATATGACATCTACTTTCGACCGAGGTTGCGGTATCAAAGAAAAGTAAATCCTTTTATGTCGAAGTTTTATTCTTTGCATTATTATTTTATGAACTCATTTCCGTCCCTTATAGCGTACCTTGATGGGTAGATTCAGTTTTTAGGCACGTCGACAGCGAAGTGACTTGCTCCTATTACTTACCCGTTTATTTAAAAGAGGCTTTTTGAATTTTGTCTGTAAAACAATGAAAGTATTATCGCGAGTGGCTACAAAAGGGAAACCATAATTAAATCAAATTTTATTTACAAGGTCATTTCTTCTAAGTTACGAAATAACTCCTTCAGGACGGTAAGGGCCGTCACCTAAAACGAATTTCAGTCTTGTCTGATGCACTATAAAATAGTTTTGCTAAGAATCGATCATAATAAATGGCTAAAAACATTTAAAGAAATATATTAAAAATATTTTGATATGACATCGTTGAAATTAATTGGGATTGCCAGATGCCAAATGTATCGAGTTATAGAACTTAATTTTGGCCTACCTTTCTTTGTGAAACTTCCTAGTTTAGAAAAAAAACTAGCCGTTGTAGAGGTTTATTTCTGATGGCTTAGTTTTTGTGGTGATTCAACAATATAGCAGGTGAAAAAGCTAGAGGAATATCTAACGTTTCTTAGATTCTGGTTTACAAGTTGCTTGACGATAAGGTGAGCGATGTTATCCTGTCAGTAATAGGATTTGCACTATCGAAATGAAGAAAAATGGAGTCATCAAGGAGTCATTTCCCTCAAAGTGAACTCATAGGGGCCAGAGAATCGTATGCCATTTTAAGAGAAAGTCAGAATTCGTGTATGCCACCTAGACCCTGTTCATTGTTGAAGTAAACCTAGGGCAAACATGGTGATTGAGAGGATACCTTTGAGGTTCAATTTTTGGGTTTAGTTTGATGAATGATTCACTCGCACTTTCGATATTTGACTAAGCCCTCCCGTTTTCTTGGGTGTAAAGTAGTGGAAATGTGAGGAAAATCCGTGTGTATCTAGGAAATAAAGAAAGATAGTGCACAATTGAAACATTTCATTCCTCAATACTATCCAGCTGACTAGAAGAAGAAATGGAAATAGTTTCGCCTTGACTTGGTAGAATTTTCTCGAGGATGATTATCAAAGATTATACTGCATTTCCCCATGTAAAATTTAACATGTCCTCACCCGACTCGGTTTTTCCACAGCATCTTGTCCGATGTGAAAGAGAAGTATTTTGCAAACATAAAGAAGTTAGCTGGTAAGAGGATCCAGTAGAAAGCTGTGTGAAACCAACATTACGTTTGATGACTCATGATGATGTTGATGACAGCATCTTCACTTAACCTAGTCGTGAAAATAAATGCTGCATTTGAGATTTAAGCGTAATAGTTACGTGTCCAAGGTATTACGAGTTAAATAACCCATAACGACAAATCTGCCCCTGTCTATCAGTGGTTTTCAAGTCTTTGCCCGAACATATGGGCGCTTTAGACCGGGAGGAATGGTACAAGGATGGGAATAGAATGGTAAAGAGAAAGGCTGGAGAGAAACCCGGCGTCGACGCTTGCATGCTCTGAACGAAAGGCTACAAGGTGATCACGGCTCAACGTCTCATCCGACTGGACCGAGTAGTGAAACCGAATGCTCTCTAAGACGTACACAAATAGGGGCCGTTTTACCAATAAATAACATCTCCCACTGCCGGGATATCTTAAGAAATAAACAACATGGATTCCCTAGTCGGGATACGAACATACGCTATTTTGGTTGCGAGTAAGGCGGGTTGACGACGTGGCTACCGTGGTAGGAATAAAAAGTCATTAGTATTGAGGGGTTTTTGCGCCCGTACCTTTCAATGTCCAGGTATTGTATTGACCAGTTCTTCATCCGTCTCTTTTGTCACAGGGAAGTCTCTGTGGATACAGCGTAAACAACGCGCTCGAGCGGTAGCGGCTGATCATTTGAGCAAAAAAGTTTCCCGCAGATTCGGTAGAATACACATTTAATGCACGGAATGCAATTTTACCTCTCGCGACTGGGGGCGGTTCATATTAAATACCTCCTCGTCCACGCGTGGGAGGAGGTGGGCGTGGGAGGAAAAAAAGAACGTCGCTTCAGTCAAAGGACCGCAATTGCCTGTCACTTGATTATACCCCTTCCTGTAAATATGATGGCTGTTTAGATTTTCCCTCCCCCCTGGTACCGGGGCGCATTTTATGGACCATCTACCGCTGCATATTACCCTCCGGGCCGTCGAGCGTCCGTGTGACAGGGGTGGTCAGTCAACCGACCGAGGGATAAAAAGGGGCCTGAAGGGAGGGAAATAGAGTTGAAGACCAAAGTGTAAACGAATTGCGAGATTCGTTTTTGTGGCTGGTATCAGTGTTGTTTGCATTGTCTCCGTGGGTGGGAGAATCATTAAAATACATCAAGGGTCGCACTTTTCCTGGAATTTTATTATAGAAATATGATGATGATTGAGTGCTTTAAAAATTCTGCCTCGGATATAAAATTTTCAAGCTATTTATTTTGAGGTTTGCGACTAAAATTGGTGTAAAATGTATCTCGGATTCATCGGATTTAAAATTGTTAGGAAAAATTAATGACTTCATCTGTTTTTCTCCGACAAGATAATGAAATATATTGAAAAAATTCTATCTCGCTATCGATCAAAATATGATCTAAACAATATCGGTGAATATGACCATGTAAAACACCCTAAATATGATATTTAATTGAGCTAATCTGCCATTTCATGAGAAAATATGATCTTCAATGTTTCATTCAGAATAAGCTTTCTAACTTCTTTTCGATCCTTAGCCATGTTTCCTGGATGCCCATGGCTTTTAGTAGCATTTTGTATTCCAATAATCATCAATTTAGCTATATCATGATGGTATTGCCACACAGTTGAGCACCATTTCTTAATTAATGTTGTGTTCAACTCGGAGGCTGGTTTTCATATGCATTAAACAGTAATAATAATCTGATATAAGTTCATTAATCATCTGCAGATTGCTTCGAGAAAATTCTTGCAATATCATCGCATTTACTGGAAGCATCGTTACTACATGGAAATTAAGCTCGTTTCACACGACCCTTGATCTAGCACGAGGCCTAGTGTGCTTGTCGCTACTTGATATCGAGGACGGAATGTATCATGATTGGAACCATCATAGGGGGGGTTTCACGCAAACATTGGCCGTGTGCGTGCTATGAAGCTGTTTTCCATACTAATTTAAAAAAAGAGAAGATCGCACAGCGTCTATAACGAGACGTGATTGGTCGATGGCTACTGTGTTCTGTTGGGAGCTAGTAGCAAACTAGTACCGCATGAAGTAGGACATCAAGTAGCTCAGCAAGTATGCTAGCGATCAAGTGATCAGCGATCATTTGCTTGTCAGCCAGTATTCTGGTTCTATTCACGCGATACTGGAAAGCTGGAATATTAGCGAATATCCTCGACCTTGTACTGGATCTAATTTCGTGTGAAACGGGCTTTACACTGTAAAAATTTGATCTGATTTTCAGTGCGATCTGAATTTAAGCGCTGTCTGGTTGTAAGGCAGGAACACGGATTTAAGGTACGGAAGAGGCAGGAACATGGATGGTTGGTACAGGAGCAGTTAAGCAGGAAGCAGAGGGAGCAGGATTCTGGATGGTCTGATTTTCAGTCGTTCACCTGCCTTATTTTTAGACAAGATATTACTGCTGAAATTCAACATACCCTGTCTTAAAATTGTTGCATCTGAAATTCAGATCGCTTTTGTACCTTAAAATCAGATCTACTTTTTACAGTGTAGATAATATAGCTCGGGTTAATGTGACGGCTTGTGTTGACTTTCCATTCTGAGATCTGTGGCCTGATTCAAAGCGGTATCTATGATTTGTTGGAAATATCATTCCCTGGTTGAGTTGGGTCTTGAGAATTGAATCATTTGAATCATTCCCCTTCGATGGAACTATAAGTACTAATTTTCCTTTTCTATTTTTTTGAACGTGTGCTATTATTGAATTTTGGTCTCTGTATCCATTCCCAATAATTCCTACGCCCATAATAATACAATTTGGCGCATCTCTTCCCACTCTCCCTAATCTCCACCCACGTCTGGCTCGAACTTTCTTTCTCAAGAACTGTGGGTATCACTGCTAATAAATCGTTCATTTCCATCAAAACGTGCCCGGATATTTTATATTTAAGTCACAACTTTTTTCACTAGGCCGTCAATGCCGAAGGGCTATATATTTTGGTAAGCAGTCTGATAGAAAAAAATAGGCGGTTTCCGAGATTTACTCCACAATGCTCATGCTTTTTTACGCATGATGTTTTTGTTTATTTATATTATTTTATCATTTGATAATTGCATTAGCATTAATCTGTACCCATGCTATATTAGTTAGTCTTCATAATAGCAGTTTTACTCATTATATGAAATGATATTCACGCATCACCTCCCTCAAATTAACCAGTCCAAGTAAATGCTTTATAATAGTAATAATGATGCCATTAATGATTGACGCACGCATTTCATCTAATTACTCTGCCTATTAATCAAATGAAAGAGTGCAAAATGATATTACTAAGCCTTAATTGATGTGGCTGATTATAAATAATTTTTACAAATTCTAGTTTCACCATAACGAAGCACTTCTGGTATCTTGACAGTTATTCGATACATCTATTGGTTAAAACTTCATACCAAAAAAACGTTAATTTGAGCCGCATTATTGATGGCAAATATTCCTTGTTTAAATAGCCGAAGGGATGTGAATGGTCATTTATGCAATTTCGAGTCGACTGTGAATAGCTCTTAATTTTTTAATCGGAAAATTGACATCATCGACATGCGAAAATCTGCCGTGAAGTAAAAATGTCGAGTATGCTGGCTGCGTGTTATGTATATTTGCGAACCAATATTTAGAGCCCGTGAAGAATCTCTCAGGAATTTTTGTCCCACGTAGTATTATAATGCCGGCAATTATCGAAATACCGGTCCCACTATTTCAGTAGGTCGCATCTGTGATTGCATGGAAATCGGACGCACTTGTTTACTTTCGGATCGGACGGCAAATAAAGAATGCTCTTTATTGCAGATTTCTCGGTAACACGGGTATTTGCGCGTCAGGCCGTTGCATATGAGGCCTTGCGATCCGTTTGTGAGCCCGGCCGATGTGTGCGTGTGTGCTCTCGTTTCTGTCCAATTGCATTTGCATTGCAACCCAAAAGTCGCCGCAGAGTCATGTACGGGGGGTGGGATGGAGAGAGGTGTTTGAACAGTCCTGCCAGGAGAGGGGTGATGAAATCTGCGCAATGGGAGTACTTTTTGACGATGGCAATATTTTCCCATCTCGAGTCGGGAAATCGTTTGAGCGAAAAAACTAAAACACTCGAAGCTTCCGTTCAACAGTCGATTACATCTCTCTCGCTTTGTTTTTTTTTTTCTTCTCGTGATCCATCCACGTGCGGTTCAGGGGATAGGGACACCCCGGCGTGGGGCGCGCGTTTGAATGCCTATTTACACATGTAGGGACCTGCAAACAGACCTTGAGGGACACGCATACATATTGCGTCGGAATTCGCTCTCTCCCTCTCTTCCTCTGTCTCTTGCATGCAGACGCACAATGTGCCACCGAAAGAAGATGCGTGTGCAAGCAATGGAGCAGTCCGTACGTAATTAATACGCTTTGATCCGCGCATGCATAGAGAATGAATTTAGGGGCGCGATATATTTTTCTTTTGCTTCGAGCCGAAGCCCTGTGATGCACTTGTCTGATGCAAATTCACATTCAGGCACGTGTGTGCTGCAAAATCATATTCATGCACGTGTTCCGCCACGGGCAACTGACCCAGAGGGAGCTAGATTCTACTTTTCCCATCCCATCGAGTTTAATAAATGTTCCGTCCCGTTCCTGTTTCGAAGAAAAAAAACCTTGCCGGCAATCCTTTGCCGAGCCCGGGAAAGGGCTGTTATTGAAGAAAATGACCTTTAGACCAACGCGTAGGAGCCTGGGGTTCATTGGGTTCCGTCGGTCCAAGTCCCCGGGCCCAGGGAAGAATCCGGGGCCTCGTGCTAAGGATCGGAGGGGGTGGGAAAAAGGTTTTCCCAAAGGGGAGGAAGGAGTGAGGGTTCCGTGGTGAGGAAAGGTAGTCGAGGCAGGAGAAATTAAGCATCTTCGAGAAATAACGTTTTGATCCTTAATCGACGTTTGCACGAGGGGGTGGGGCTTGAGAGAGAGGGGGACCCTTAACTCCCCCGGGGAGTGATGTCCCCAGGGTTCATAGGAAATTGGGTGTGAGGCCACGTGCATTGGTCCGCCCGGAAGGGAATAGGAGCATATCATGGTGCAATTTAGCAGAAGTAGTAAGGCAACGGGAACAAAATCATACATTAACGGCCACGTTGTGAATAAAATTTCATTTAATAATAATAATATCCCTTTATTTTATATGTGAATATAGGAGTATGAAGCCCCCTCTTACGACTAACAGATTGGCCAGTATCAAAATCGATTCCTCGGGAAGTGAAAATCCTCCCCGGGTGCAAGTCGAACTCGCGACCCAGCGATCTTCAGGTGAGGGATTTACCCCGCCGCCAATATCGATATAAGAAGCGGAATCCGATTAATCGCTGCTTAGACATCTGAGATCATATCACATCTTTATGATGGTCAGATATTTATCAATAATTATAAGGTTTTTGACAATATTACCTAATTTTAGGAAAACCCTTTACTCTCTTTTTAATCTCGTTGCTTATAACATGTAATCTTTATATCTGTAACATTTTGACGTTCTAAATTTCAATTCATTTTCTCCACCACCTCACACCCAACTTTGGCTCTTTACTTGCTAGTTTCAAAAGCCCATTGCCTTTCAACCCTTCATTCATAAGCGTTTTCTGCCATTTGCGAGTTTCTCCCGAATATATTTCCACGCCCTCCTTACATAACCTGTGTTAACCTAAACTTTTTATGAAATAAACGTGGCTGAGTTGAGTTTATAACCACGGCTGGGGTCCTAATAGAGAAACATCATGCTTCCAAGGTGGAGTTCCCACGTCCCCATTCAGAGGCACTTAGTTTACTTGGTGGTGACGATTCGTTTCCCGTGAAAGCCACACTTTTTTTGTTACACCTGAAGATGAACTATGAAGTGGAATCAGTAAGTGAAAATAAACATGTACCTATACTGTGAAAAAACAGTGTTTGCTCTTTGATATTAACTTGAGTTACTATTCACTTGGTGTCCTAGTTGGGTCTTGGGTTTCGCTGAAAAATCAGGGTCGTTGAAATGTTAAGCATTCGGTCGTCAGGCCATTAGCGATCCAGAAGAAGCTGGCGACTGCAAAGGAAACCGTCTTACGAGGAAGGTCTGTGATGTTAATGTGAGAATGCCGCGAAGATGTTCAAATATTTCTGGATATATTTTGGAGTGTTTGACAACATGTGGGAGTTGGGAAAAAAACAATGCGTACTAGATAAATATACTACTCTTCTCGTGTCGTCTAAGTCTAGTCAGTTCTTATTCTATCTATGTCTTTGAGGATAATACAGGTACACTCACTAATTAAATTGTGTGAATTACGTTTTCAAAATCAGAATTTTGTTGGAGAATGAAAGTAGTTTTACGTCATTGATGATATCAGAATAATATTTGAGATTTTTCCGTTGTAAGTTTCGCGTAAAGAGTCGCTTTTGTGAAAAGGACGAAAAATTAATTTTGCCTCCTGTCTAACAACGAGGGTTAAAAAAATTACTTCATTTTTCCTTAAGGGGGTTCGGAAATTTCACCCACGCATACATTAATGCAAATATACAGCTCGGAGTGTGGCAAAGCTAAATGATCATTTCTTCGAATTTTACTACTCGATGACCTCGATTGCAAAACTCGTGAAAATATGCCCAGCTATACTTTTTCATCGGACTTGTAAGCTCTCGTGCAAAACATATTAGTTAGAATTTTAGTACCTGTAGCCAATGAAGGGCTTTTTATTTTGGTATTTATGTATTTTGGTGGTTACCGACATTTCGAGTATCGTAAAGCACGTCAAACTATTAGTGGGTGTGAGGTTTAGTGATAAATTACCGTGAATCCAGCTTTCCACAGAAAATTTGCATCTGCTTCTTGAAATCGGTTCCTATAAATGATTATTTGGGGCGTTTTTTCTATTAGAGTTTTAGGTGATCATTGTTTCCTTCGCAAAAATTAAGATTGCAGATACCACGCAGTTTAATGATGTGTAATTCTGTCATTCCCATCAGCGTTTTATCTTTTTCGCGCACGTAACGTAAAAGTTCTATTCCGAAAAGCTTTGAAGCAGCAGTTATTGTTTTAACTATCTGGAAGAGGAACTTCGGGAAAATATCATTGGACAGTAAAAATTTATTAACTACTTCGTACTTTTTTTTCCTCAGGAAATCCTTGAAACGATAACCCAATTCTTACTCTCCTAGGGAAATATGATTCACTCAAAAAATCGCGCTAAGTCACCGTGGTGATATTTTCCATCTCTTTCGTTCAGAGCCTTTTACGAACGTCCGGAAAAAAAAGTTGTTTCATCTCAATGTCGAACTAATATAATGCATTCGGGAAGATGGTGGCCCAATTTCTTCTTAATCGTAATGCATGGATCGTTTTTATACCGACGTGTTAATTAAATCTTGAATCAGCGGACAGGACGAATTAAAATTTTTGATCATACTAATTTTTTTAAAGATTGTGTAATTAATAGGAAAGAGGGAGGCAATATACCACTATCATTTCCAGTTTTTTTCATTCACGTTCAGAATTAATGAACCTTTCTTTTCCTATAAATGAATTAGTGATGAATTCCTCATCTGAGCCAATAAATTCCATCATTGACCTCGGTATATGTCAATTTCCGCCTCCATTTGGTTGCATTGGATGCCAAATTTCATGCTACAATGATGCCGTTAATTTTCCTCATTCCAACTACGAACCTGTGCAAATAGAGAACAAGGCCTTCTTCGAACGCTTTGTTAATGGTAACCTGATTTGAGTACGATATATTGTTGTGAAGAACTTAATTTCATATTTTTCGAATGGAGCTGATCCTCGATTTACCAATAGGCTTTTATTTAGTTCTTTGAAATTCGGTGTTTGAAGGAATTCCTGGATGGAATAATCGTCAATAATAAGAATCATTGTCTGTTTATTAAAAAAATAAAATGGGAATTGGACACCTAATGAGGCTGGTTTGCTGGTCTTCTATTCCGATGTCTCCGGTTCGCATCTCGTCAGAGGGATAGTTTTTCCATAAGTATATCGGTCTTCACTTGAGTGCCTACCAAATTGGGAATGCTTCGAGTGCACGACTCTATCCATCAATAATGGTTGGCTCCTTCGTTACGCCTTTCGTTAAAATCAGGCAAATTCCGAAGCCGGGGTGTTCTCCACCCTTCCTCCGTTGTTTGGAAAAAAATCTACCCATTACCCGCCTATCCTAAAAGGTGCGTAGAACCCCACCCGTTTGTCACCTCGCCACATTAAATACTACTGCAAAAAAATAGTAATCATATAAATGTTCGAATTGCGTGTTTTGAGTTTCCTAATCAGCTGTAAATGCCATGCTAACGATACCTATGTATTTGGCAGCTCGTATTCTGTTGCCACCCGTACGGGTTTGAGACTGGGACTTACGGAATCCTGAAGTATGTCCAGAGTAAGGTGGGAGGCCAACCCAGAAAAAAACATGCCTGGGAATGAAAGATGAATATCCACGAAGTCTTAATTTATATTAATTAAAGTGGATTAGAAAATGGTTGACATATGTTTCCAAATATAAAGAAGCCAGCAAGAGAAAGTTAACAAATTGAAAGACAATTGGCCTGAGGGTTTTGCGGGGATCGTATAAAGAAAAGGTGACAACACACCAATGGCGCACCCACGGGGGGGGGGGGGATGGAAAGGGAGCCTACCCCCCCCCCCCCCCCCCTCAGTTCTCCACAAAACCCAAATTAATCTTTAATTGACAAGTCCAATGGTGGCAGAAATTGGGAAGATAGGAAAAACTCGTCACATCATTTTACTTGAGTATGGCTGGACCGAAGACGGCCTTTTTAAATTTAAATTAATTAATAATTTAAAAAAAAAATTTTTTTGTGGTCTTGCCTGGTGTTTTCTTTGTATGTTATTATGTTTCGCTTCCATTCCATATCGCCAGAATGTTCAGAATTAGATTGCCACATTTTTTGAATACTTCTTACATATAAGAAAATATGGCCTACTATAACATTCAAAATATGATGACAAAAATAACTTTTCGGTTGCACTTTGCAAAAGATCGGGCAAATGGTGCCCCCCCCCCCCCCCCATAATAAAATTTGTGGGTGCGCCATTGGACAAAACTACCTAGGATCCATAAAAATTGCGTCTCCAAACCTGTATATTTGCTCAAAGAAGTCAATCCTTCATCATTTGGTGGTAAGACAATGAATTTAGCGGCTGTATTTCGGTTGCTTCTATGGAAAACATTTCGCGATGCAACTAGTGGCGCGTTCGCCTGCATTCCATTGCGTTCTCTCGAAGCGTGCTCAATTTCCCTTCTCACATTCTGAACGCAATAGCGAGAGCGTGAGTAGTGCATAAGAGCGGGAAAGAGGTTGTTGGAGAGGTTGCCGTCATCAGACGGCCTTGGCGATGATGGAAGGTAATCAGATTAATTACGGAAAATGCGTTTAATACCAGCTGGTCAAAATTTACCTCCCGTGAAAATTACCAAGTATCCACTCCATTACATGTAAATGCTGCACGGTGAAGTTGATACTCCAAGACACGAATATCGAGCTGGAAACTATTAGCGTTATATTCGTTGATGTCTGTGATATATACGCTGTTATTCATTTATTATTATGGCAACGCCGTACAAATTATCGCTTCAGGTGACTTTCAAAGTGAGGCTACTATCCCAAGAGCAAAATGAATCGTTACAAGTTAATTGGAAATGCATTATCTACCGAAGAAACATCAAAAACTGCGCTAAAAGTGATGGAAGTATTTATTTTTCTAATGTAAAACTGAATTCAATTTGGGAGTGAAAATAGATTGTCCAATCCGTTTGTGGATAGTCTGATTTTTACATGTTTGTAGAATTTTTTAAGGACGTGGAGGAAAGTTTTTGGGAAACGCAGCACTGTAAGTAGCTTCCTCTTAGCGAAGGGGTCCATTATTCAACATCCCATCCGACGAACGAATTACTAAACTTGAAGTACCCTTCGCGCAGCGTTCAATTAGCGACGGGAATCCCACTGACAAATCTATGGAATGCCGAGATTCTAACCGTGGCCATTGGGATGTGAGACTAATTCGTCCACCCCCGCAGCAATCCGATACCCATCACTGAATTTCCCCAGAAAAAATAACCCGCCGGGAAGATCATTTTTTTCCCCGAAAGGTTGATAGGAGTTTGATCTACTTTCGAAGATCAGGGATTCAAACGATTTCATGCCGTTTGAGAAGGAGGGGGAGGAGGAATCATTGCATCGCATTAAAAAAATATATTTTTTTCGAACATGGGTCACTTCCAAATTACCGTCGGCGTGGACGCGGGTACCTGTCGACTAATGCGGACTTCTCTCCTGTTAGGGCGTGAATTAGGCGCGCGGCGCTTCATTTCCATGAAAAAAATCACTCACCGCGATCAGGAATGCGATGGGCGTTGCGGACGCGGAGAGTATTTGATTTTCCCACACGTCCTTTTTCCCATTTGCCTCTCCTCCCCCTTTTAAGCATCTCGATGTGGGTGTAGGACGCGGTGACCCTTGCCACCATCCCGGTAATGACTTTCAACCTTGATTCCCTCCTGCGCCCCGGGGCGGAGAGTCTGGCGGACTCCACAAACGGAATGGTGGCCAAGTGCACCTACGGTCCCGTGTCCCGGAATAATTCGCGCCATTTCCGATGCCTTCAGAAAAGATGACGTCAAACCTCCGCCAAGGTTTCCCGCCAACACTCCCCCCCCCTCCCCCTCCCTACGCCCCTCTTCACACCGAATCTCTTTCCAACTCCCCCCCCTCTCTCAGCCATCCTTCATCATCCCCCCCCCCAACTAGGGATTTCGACAACGCTGCACCTTCCCATATCGATTTCGGCCAACAAATCTCTTCCATTTTGGAGGACGGGGTGGGAGGGGAGGGTTGGTGTGGGTGGTTGGTGCAGGAGTTGGGGACACTTGTTACTCTTCTGGGGGAAGGGGGGAGCTCGAGTATTCCCCCGACAAGTTTTTTTTTATTAATTTGTTTTTTTTTCCCCTTTAATTTCAATGCTTTTTGACGTGGCTACGTGTAGGGTCGCGTGTAGGTAAAACCGACCGATGGGTACGCTGGCTGATGATGTGGGATCCCAGCAGGTGGAGCATTGGGCCACTTCCGAAAGGCCCGAGTTCGGATCTATGGGCACGTATTCATATGTCCCAAATCTTTAGGTAACTATCCGGCTACACAGCGATAAAGAATTGCCGCCTCTAATTTACACCTACATAATATCCTGCAAGCCACTATAAAGGTGCTTGGCAGGGGGTGATGTCACACCAAACATGCATTACACATCATGCCTAAAAAGGATTAGTAATTATATTATAGCCTAAACTTCAATATGCTGTTTTAGTTCATACTTCCTCCCTCTGGGCTAATAAGATCGAACCTGCGGGTTTGGACACTGGTAATGTATCTGTTGAGAAGCAAAACGAGAGAGACATCCTCCAATAACCTGCACAAGACATTTTATGAAGTATAGTAAAACAGAATCCAGTGGTTGTCATAGCGCGGATGGCCTTCACATGAATCCCAGCGGATGAAGAACGAAATTGTTGAAATATTTATATTTTTTTTGCGTTTGATCCTGATGCGGTGTTATTCCTTAGCATTTAGATTGACCTCTTATTATAGGCCCTGCGTATTCAAACATAAGGAAATAATCAAACTTGTCAAAACCTCACTATGTGCTAATTTAAGGCAATGTTTATAAATTATTTCATACAGATTTAACTGATACTATTTGTTTTGGCAACTGTTTGAGTTCATTCTTAAATTATATTCTCATATTGGGTAAACTAACACAATAAATGAATAAATATCTGAAGCTGAGGCGCAATGCGGGTTAAGAGAAAATCAGCGAAGGAATCAGTCTACATTGCGAAAGACGTCGAAATATTTAATTCACTCTGACGTACGGAAACTGAACTTCTGATTGCTCTTCCAAAGGGGTTCAATAAGGGATCGAGTTGAGGTGGAGGGTTGAGCACTTTAGCCCATCCGAGGGTCCCAGATTTGGTGGCAAAGGTATTTTCTCTGTTATACCTATCCTCACTCGATTGCTCTGTAGAGAGAACTCTGGTAAAGTGCTTCTTCCGTCGGATGGGTCGTTCAATCATGGATCTTTCGACACCTATTGTTATTGTAGGATTTTTTTATTAGTAGAGTATATTAATGATTTTTACAAAGTTCATACCGGTGTTTGATCGGAGCTATGAAGGTGGAAATAAGTAGTCTACGAAGTAATGTGACTTCCTCAACCTCTATTAATATGTCTCCTTGCTGATACAATGAGGGAAACGTCTGCTAGCACCGATTGAAGTAAATATTTTTCGCTCACTCTTTATACTTGGCGATATAGTCCTGTTCCCGCATGTCCTCTAAATTCTTATTCTTTTAACCCTTATCGTACAAATATCCCTTAATAGCCCCTAGCCACTATTCCCATTCAATTATGTTAGGTGGTTTGGCGATGTCCTCGTCAGCCAATCATATATTCGAATCCTGCTCCTCATGACGAGCTATTGGATTAGAAGGACTTCTCTGTGCTCTTGTAAGAAAAAAAGTACTTCTGCCTGGTGCATTTTCTGTCCATACGAATTTCCTATACGTTATGCTTTCCTCTTCCTTAACTACATTTGATGCACCTTCGTTTGCTTTCTTTTTCCTAAATTTACCTATTTAACCCATCTTAAGACCAAATATTCAGTATACCCTTAACTCTGAATCTCTGAAAAAACTTTAAGGTATACCTCCTATTCAAATGCTAAATTTGGAAGCCACTGTTTCAACATTTTAATTTATCTTCCTTTTTGTGTGTTTTCACATTATCTGTAATTAGTTATATTTATAAAACTATGCCTCTTTTGCCAATGAAATTTTTTTCTCGTTTCATCGTCAATGAACCCGTTTCCATCGATTTTATTGTTCAGGTATATGAGTATAACCAACCTGCTCTAATCCAAGCCCTTAGTCTTCATTAATGTCATAGCTGTCCTAACCTTTGAGGTCTCATTAATTTGGCTTGCCTGTGATTAATATGCATCCCTCATTATCTGTATTAGCACGGTTGAGATTGATTATAATGATTAATTGGAAAATGTAATTAGAAACCTCACTATCAATTGCACCAATATCTGTCGGAGCTTTGTCGCAATTTAGCTCAAATATACTTCATTTTGCTGCTTATGTCATTTAGACTCGACTGTAAATTAAACCTATGAAACTCTTTGAAGTGCCATTCTCAGTACCATTCTCTATTACCCAGCCTATTATTTATTAGTAAATAATCCTAGCAGGAAAACTCCCGAGCTCAATTCTCCCCTTGTGATTGAATATATGTGCGGTAAAGTGTCTGAAAAATTAGAATGAAGCTCCGAAGCCATCGAGTTAGGCCTACTGTTTGTGCTAGATAATGAATTCTTGGCAAAATCCTCAATGAGATTTCGTTAATTATCATCAAGGTCACTCGGTGGATTGGTAATTGAGGTCATGAAAAGGTTTTAACCATCATTGCTGGTGTGGGCAAAATTGAGTCCGCTGTCTAACTCCTCAGCTATTGTGATGGCTTCTTCCGTTAATGCCCTGGGCTCACATTGCTGCTTTTTTGAATGCACTTTGGGGGTGTTCCGTTCCCTTACTTCGTGTGCAATCGAGAATATCCCGTATTTCACCTATGAGTTTCGATGTCCTGGGAGGATTGATGGCGCATTGCGTTAAGTAGGCCCCAACGCTATACTGCACCCCACCGTGGTCTCCCGAGTCCTTATTTCATTTCCGACGATGCCAATTTAGTTTCTAAAATTGTGTTAGGAAGTGAGTCTCTACGTTCCTCACCTCTAGGTGAGGTGCTAACCAACGCGTAGATCCTCCGTAGTTTCGGAATCTCGATCAAGCTCTGGTGAATTTGGCAACAGAGCAGTGAATCGTATCAAGTTCTAGTTATTCTCTTTATCGATCGAATTGAAGTAGAATGAGAATCAGATTGGTATGGTAGTTAGAGTACGGGCTTCTATCTCGTGGGTGTGATTTTAAATTCAGGCATTGGTAAAGATTTTCCAGTAGTAAAGATTCCGACTCCTAATCCAGTGTTTAGTGGAGAGTACTTCGAGTACAGTGCTCCGTCCTTCGAATGGGACGTGGAGCAGTGGACACCTTGGCGCCTTTCCTTAAGAATAGGCTCATTCCGACGCCGGGTTTTTCTCCACGCTTGCTCCGTTTCCTGAAAAATTCCTTCCTTGCCTTATTACAACTACCCATCCATCCTAAATTCTTTTATGAGTTATGTAATTTCTTTTGTTTTTACAATGTCCGTCACATGTCTTTGTTGTACCATCGCCTTTGACCTATTGCTTTCTCATTTGTATTTTGTGGGGATATACTTCCTTATTCCATTGCATGGAGTATTTAAGAACCATTTACACATCTATAGCGTACATTGTCTAGAGATTAGTTTGCGAATGCAGGGTAAAAATTTTCAAGTTCGACCCCAAACTTGGTGACATTGCTTTACCCAGTTAAATATAATTCCAGCTCCGGTTTGAATTTGTCATCAACATTGGTGATCAGAGTAGTGAAACATCAACGTATGTCATCATTTCAGCATGGGTTGTAACTATCAGGTCTAGTATTTTATTTCCTTTTCTTGGCATCTTTGGAACTTGGGACTAGGAGTAATTTAAATGTGCTTAATAATGACCCAAAAGATTTACGATTTCTTGATTCTCTTCTAATAGTATTACTACTCCAGTTCATAGCTGGAAAATGAAATTCTTTCCCGACGATTATCACACCCTTGTGATTTTTGAAGAAATTGTTGATATTTGATTGAGTAGTTAGAGTATTGTTTCAGGGTTAGCATTCGGTTGGCAATGAAACGAAAAAACGTGGATATTTTTGTATTTATTTCTTATAATTTCACACCAGACACTCTCTATGCCATTGAAATTAAAAGTGTTTGCGATGCTGTTGGTCGTATCTAGTTATTGCGCATGTCGTATAAAAGCACATGCACCGTTGGTTGGTCGATTTTTTCATCCATTGCCTAGTTCATGTTCGTTTATGTAGATTCATCCTACCTCCCATATGCTAGCCAAATACCTTTTTTATCTCTCCCACGCCTACAACCTTCAGCTTTCTTTATTTTTACATTCATCTTAACGTCTGAAGCCTCCCATGATCACTTTCTTACTTCCCTTGCCACACCCAGTTCAACCTCGTGCTTTCCCTTATCCGTTCATCATCCGTAATTTGTGTTTATTCAAATCCTCGCCTCACAACTGCGAGCCTAATATAGTTTTAGTTCACCCTTCACCAATTCCAAGTCTAAGGGTCACACAATTTCATACTCGGCATCATGGATGGTACTCAGCGTAACGATATTTACATAGCTGCTGACAGTATTGATTAATGGGTGTGAGTTTACGCTCAAAAAAGATTCACTGTCCGTTTGAAAGTTTTCCAGGAGAACGAAGGTCCAAACGAACACCAGTATGATATATATGTAGTCTCTCTTCTAAATGTGCACGTGGGGCATATTGCGCCGGAGGGAGAGATAAAGTAGGAAATCCTCCGAGACGGAAGCCTCGTGACTTTGGGCTGTCGCCTGCGTGTTCGGCTGCCAGGTTGACGAGTGGGGTGGGAGGTCCCGGATTCAGATGTGGATAAAAATGGACAGCGGTCGGACGATAAGAGACGGACCTGGTAGCTAGAGTGATGACGCACTGAGCTGGAAATCCAAAAATCGCGGGTTCTGATCCCGTGTTCAGCATGGAGCAGTGTGGCTCTCTTAGCAATGTGGCCCAAGGGTGCAATGTCACCTTACCCTTCTAAGCAGCCTACAGTACACGGTAGTAAACCAGCAAAAAAGTTAAATGAATATGTCATTGCTTGCTGACAAATAAACTTAAGAGAGAATAACTTCCACATACGTGTGGATAGGCTCGGGCGTAACCCTTGCTGTGTTTGTTGTAGCTGTTTATGAGCTTTCGTAGGCACAGTATTCCCCACCACCCCAGTAATCAATTCATACGTTTGTTACGTTTAATAAGAGTAGAGCTCATGAAGTATTTAGGCCGAAATTCTAACATGGGACAGTTCCTTTCCCTGTTATGTTATTGTATTTTTCCGAGAAAGACTTGGTTCCAGAATATTAATCACTTTTGGTATGACTGTAATCATATCCAGAAGCCTTTCCCGGGATCCCGGGACATCCGTTTAGCAGCCCAGTGATCTATCCACTGGGCTATCACACCGTCACGTAAAGGATTAATGCCATTCATTTGAATACCTTTCCCGAATAAGATCCCAGAGCGTCACCCAGTTCTCCCAAAAATTATCTCTTAATTTCGTTTTACTCCGAATGTAATGAAGTAGCCAGGGATCATGTCAAGAATTTGTTTTCGTCGTCGTATCCCTGTCGGTCACCGGTCAGGGTCGGAGGACCGTATGTTCGAGCCGCCGCCGGAGAGAAGAGTCTAGACGTCCGGCGAAGCGATTCATGGCGTTGCGTCCGTAGTGCAGTGAAATAATCCTAATCGGGTATCATGTCGATCTGAGACGAAGTAGCGGAAGAAGGATTGTCGTCCCGGCGCCCGGGAGTGATGCGTCTACGTGACCTTTCCCAAGACGGAGAACCTTCTGCAATCCCCTTAAACGGCTTCTAACGTGATCTTTTCCTCTTTCCAGATGCGAAGCCCGTAAAAAAAGGTCGACGGAAAGGTTTTCTTTATCTGCCTTGGGGTCAAAGTTTATAACAATGATGATTTTCACAACTTTACCCTTATTTTCAAGGCTTCACATTAAAGCGGGGAAATAATTTTCTCATCAGTTTCTAATAACTTTTCTACCAATAATCCCACCTTAATAGAGTAACTTCCACACCACTAGTCATCAATCTGAAGATTAGTTTGATGCAGCTCTCCATCCTATTCTTTTCAGGCTGACTTCTTCATATTTACATAATTCTCCTCAAATATCACTTGTTCCATGAATCTCATGCGAGGCCATATTTGCCATTTTCCCCATTCAATTTTCCCTGTATGCCTGCGCATTTATTACAACATCATGTCCTATAATGTGTCCTACAAGGTTGTACCGTCTTCTTTTTAAAGTTTTCAATGATTTCAGGATCAGTTGAAGAATTTTTATTTTAAATAGCCCCAAATGCTGGGGTTATATCACACCATCTTAGCTAGAATAATTATCCGTTGCTTTACTCTGGGAAAAGCCCAAGGCCTGTTGTGTTTGCTAGGATTGCCTGCAGTGGAATTCTAACCTGACCTTTGAGTTACCGAAAGCTGTACGATGCGCTAGTTATCTGGCTATCTTCTTTGGGTTTGACGGAGATTGTTCGTCTTTTATGACGGCAGCGTTATTGAAGAGTGGGGATAGGTAACTCGGAGTAAGGACAGGATACTCCTAATTCGAATTAGTACTCCAGTAGGCTAATGCCATTTTAGGGTTTATCTCCACCTCTAATAATGTTTCCTATTGGGTTTATGACTAGTGTAGTGGCTCATGTAATATCTTTCCTTCTCGAGGGCCTAGATTCGAATCCCAGCAGAGGTAAGGATTTTTCAGCAGCATTTAATTCCTTTCTCACAATGCCTTTTATTGTGTTAGAGAGAACTTCAAAGTTGAGTCTCCGTTGGCCAGATGGGATGTTAAACTGTAAACTCGTAAGTGTCATTCATTACACGCATGCTAATGCCATCTTAGGGTTTATCTCCACCCATACTCCGATTCCCGAAAGTTCCTGCCCTTATCCAATTACTAACCTGTCCGTAATGGCTCAAGTGACCCTAGTTGTAGTAGCCTCAGCCAGTAAGTAGGTACTACGATTTACTAAGATGATTCCTATCAAGGTTCGAATCCGATTACGGTTCGTAGCCTATGGAGCCGCTTAGCTATACCTACGCGCTAAGCTGAAAGCCGTCTCAGGAGCCGTCTCACACTGGGCATGCTAGGTCAAAATCCTGGAATATAATATGTAAAGGAAAATGGACCGAAACTAAATTTCTTTATTAAGTTGTTGTCGTAAATTGTGAGATCAAAAGTAATCCCTCGAGCCTAAAATAGGTATTCTACCACGGTCTCAATCTCAGTGTTCAACCCAAAGTGTGATTCGATGCCTTTGAGGTTGGAGCTTATCCTGCTCTTCAATGTCTTACGTTGCTCGTGCTTTAATCATTTTCTCATCCTACTCTATTGAAGACTATCGTGGAGAGAAAAGCGGGTGGGAAGATTGGCAAAGGATGCTTTTTCTGAGATATATGGAGCATAGAATGAAGAATGCAAAGGAGAGGAATTATATAAATTTGAAGAGGTTAGCTGATAGGAGAATTGAGCAGAGAACTGTGTCAAACCAATCTTAGTATTGATGAGTTACGATAATGGTGATGAAGTCATTTCCTTCCAGAGGCCCAGTTCCTATTTTCTATGATACCATTGTTTTCTGCAAGTCGCTAATCGTGTATTTTAATAGGATATTTTCGAATGTGCTTGGCCAGGAATTTATCCCAAAATAACCTGTGGTAGACAATGACAGCAGCGGAAAAGGAAATGTTGGAAGCAATCAAAATCTGGTGCTAAAGAAGTATGATAAAGATTAAATGGATCGACCGATTAAGTTACGAGGAAGTCCTCAGAAGACTGGGAGAAAATAGAAGTCTTCTGAATACCCTAAGAAGAAGACGGGACAACTTAATCAACCACATAATGAGACATGATGGCCTGATGAAGACAATCATTGAAGAACAAGTGGACGGGGAGAATGGCAAAGTTAGGCCACGTATGAGATATATGGAACAAGTGATGAAGGATGTGAAATATATAAAATGCGTGAATATGAAGTGATTAACCGATAGAAGAACTCAGTGGAGAGCTGCGTCAAACCAATCTGCGGATTGATGACTAATGATGATGGTAGCCTAACGCTTTAGTGGCCTGGAAACCCGAACATTCTGGGGTGGAATCGATGGTGTTTTTGTTAAGATTATGTTTTGGTTAGTCGGTACAGAATGATCTCAGTGGTTGAGAGCACCTAAAACCTACTACCTGACGCTCAACCCATAGGCCGGCCACGCTTTAAGCAGTCTATCAATAAGTCTCATCTCGTCCCTCTTTTCTGACCTACAGATTATTTTCGGGAGAGGGTTATGCCCTTCGAGTCACGAAAAAAACCACACGATTGATGCTGCGGTAATCGTAATGAAAAATTAAGTCTAATCATCTCATGCTTTTTCAAGCATTTGCATGTCGATTCGGGGTTTTATTGGGGTAGGTTTATTGAAGTTGCTGTAGGTAGGTGTGTATTTTAACCTGGGGCAGAAAGACTGGACATTTTTTGAAGGGAAATTAATGAATTGCGATCAGAACTCTATCAATACCAGTTATATCAGAACATGGGCCATAAGGGAATAGAAATTTCCCACTTTCATCCATTAACGTTTAGAAGCACTGCTATCACCACTTCCTCGCCTAAGCTGCGATGCTAAAACAAAATCGATGATCCATATTTGCAGATGGTCCGGCGATTTTTTTTGCCGGACCGAGCTGGCAACTGCAGCAACGGATCCATCAAACTAGCGCTGTCCACCCGCTATAATTGCATTAGTTTTTCCTATAGCTCCAAAACTAATTAGTGCCTTAATTGTATCGCGGTTTTAATTAATGGAAATATACGCATCAATTATCGTAAGTTTTCCCGGAAAATATGATGGCACGCTGCTTTTGCAGTGGTAGCTATAGAGGGAGGTGATTAGCGACTGAGGCCTATTATTAAGGACTAATATTACCTATTACCTCGGTAGCCTGGTCCGTATCCCGACGGCTTTGCTTCCTGTAAGCCACTGGTTCGAATCCCGCTTTCGACGTGAATTTTGTTTGTTATGGCATCAAAAGCGTAGGCTAGATTTTATGATATAATCTCAACAGCTGCAGCATCTCAATATCCGTCTATTTTTGCCACCACTCACGAGACGTGGGTAGTTGGACGTTGTCAGGAATTTTAGCGGATGGAGGGAGTGAGAGATGAAGCAAAAGATTTCGGCTCTAGCCTTCTCTCAGGAAAGAGACTTGTGGTTTCTTAGCTAAACACCCCGCCCGCCGCACGGTACTCATTGGTAGTCATTTTCGCCCGATGCCTTAAATGTATTGGGAAAGCTTCAAAAATGCTTCCTTCGTAGGGATAGGAACACGGTCTTTCAAGATATGAAGACGAATCTCTGATCTCTAAAAGTAATAGGCTTAGATGCATGGAGTAAATAGCATATTATCGTATTATCATAAAGAAATTTGTCACTATCACCCGGCAGGCGCAACCTCAGGAGTGCCAGTGTCTTCGGTCGTTCAAGCGAACCTCCCTGCAGTTCTAAATTATGCGCTCTTATGCATATTTCTCTACTTTGAATATTGTAAACATCATATATAACTTGATTTAATGGTAAATATTTTCACTGCCGTTCTGAATGGGCAGTGATAATGCTGAGCATTTCCTGGGAAAAATAATATAGTCTGGGAAGCGGACTACGAACGAAACCCATTATTATAGATCTAGCATAATGAAGGCTTGTGCACGATGTGAATTACGTAAAATAAATTCAACTGACCTTTAAAATTGGCTTTGTTTAATGCAAAATGCGTTGCTCACAAGCCTTCTATATAATGGCTGGAGTTATTGTCAAAATTACACAATTATTTCTCATACTCCTCCGTAATGGATTTCAACATTTCAACCGCACCTACATGAAAATTATCCAGGGAAAACGGAGGTAAATCATTCAATGTTTACAATGGTTAATTATTACACATCTTCATGATTGAAAGTTTGCATGAAAGAAAGAAAGTAAAAATAAAACAAAAATTAAGAACATGGTAGAACTAGTTAGTAGATATATTTTCGAAAAGAAACTAACGCTGTGTGATGAAAAACAGATTTTTAACTTATATTCGTATGAGACATTTTAAAAGTGCGTTATGTCAAGGAGGGACTATCAGGTGGATGTAAAGTAGTCCATATATTGAGCGTTGATGAATTTTAATCATATACCAAGTTTGAAGTTCATGCAGCGTATGTTTTCCGAATAATGAAGCAAGGTATCACAACGTTTGACCATCACGCGATGGTTTTGAGCTTTTCCTTTTATTCCATAGTATCGTACAAATTATTTACGTTGTCATCATCCGATTTTCGTAACTAATACAAAGCCTATAGCGATGAATAAGATACAGTACAGATACACTTAGTGGATAGGACTTTTTATACCGAATTCTGACGCCTCATGCTGAGTTTATGTGAGAACACTATGATTAATAATAATTAGGTAAGAAAAAAAAGATACAATATGATTATAAATTATTATGAAGAAAAATCTTTCAGTGTAGCGAAAAAAACGCCCTCATGTAGGAGTCGTCAAGAAACAACGAAGAAGGTCGGCAGGAGACCGTTATATTGGTTTTAATTTTGCAAATGAATGACTTATACAAGGTGTTGCAAATTTAAAAAATCGGTATAATGGATAAACTGTTTTTGCTATAATCATGTACACTTGCGGGATTGTCAATTATTTCAAAAACGGAACAAAATAATAAAACAATTTTGATAGGGGGTGGAGTTAAATGATGCGAAAATTTAGCAATGGTTTACTGGTAGGTGTGTAAATGTAAGATTGGTATGAATATAATGGAGAAGAACTAAAATAGTAAATAGTATGATTCCGCGCATAAAAATTTATTGAAAGACTTTTTACAATGCCCCTCCTCCCCTAACATTTGTATGCATAGCGAATGACTTAAAAATAATTTTACCTAATGACGCTGCACTGTGACGAAACTTGGTCATTTAGTGAAAAATTTTACTTGTTGAATTCTATTATGCACTAATTTTTATGTATCTTCTCGACGGAAAAGTTCATCCGAATGACTTAAGACTGTTTCCCATAAATGTAATGGAGTTGAATGGGAATTATTGACCAGTTGGGGTAAAAAAAATGGCACTCATTGGTAAATGTGAAGCGTGTGGGAGGTCGACACTACACATACAAGGCCTGGGGATGATTCTTTTAGACATTTTTTTGAAAAAAATGATGTTCAAAATTCCGTAAATTAAGTGAATTTCCATCATGAATGGCGTCGTAACGGGATATACTCCGCTCCGAAATTGATGCGTAAACAAATAAGTTTTCTTCCCTTTAAAGACAGAAAATGAGGTTCTAACCGGGGATTTAGGTTGGATTTAATTAAGTGTTGTCTTGTTACCACAAGTCGATCGCGAAAAGTGTCGAATACCAACTCCGTTCAAGAAAAGTCGGTAGCGAAATGTCGTAGGCGGAATAGGTGGTTTCGAAATGACGTGTAACCGCTCTAGGCGCCACATTGGCCCCGTTCCCCGAAATGACATTACGGTGCGAAAGAAAATGGATATTCCCCGCCCAACACCTAATCCCTCCGTGGAGGTAATCTAATTTCAATCACGATGGGCGGAAAATTCGTGCTCGGGTGTCCGTTCACGTCAATTTATGGAGAGCTCCTCTTTCCGCAGGTGTCGTTAATAGGAAACCATGATGATTTTTTAACTCGCCATCCGATCTCCTATTAAGGGTTTCCCGAGGTGGAGCGTAAGCCTTGCTATTTCTTTTTTACGTTCATCCTTTTGGTGGTCGCAGAATAAAATCTACTCTACCTAAGAGCATCATCAATAGAAACCTCCTTTTCTTCGCTACTTAACTGGAAAATTGGACTTCAAATTACATCGGCTTGCAGGGTAGAATGGACGTAACGCGAAAAAATATGTCTCATTAGATCAGAAAAAAATGTCGCTTTTGTTAAAAACGCCCCTAAGGTCGGCATTTTTCGATGATAAAATGGCTTTGAAATGAAGGCTTCATTTCGTCTTATTTCTTTTACGGATTGAGAGGAAACAACAGATAATTAAAATGAGTTTTTTGTTGGAAGGGAATCTGCATTGGTCCTTCGGGCTACGATTTCTTCTCCCATTTTTTTTGTCATGCCAGAAATAATGGTCGGATCGGGTTGGTTCGGTATACTAAGCAGTAACCCGCCACGTAGAGGTACAGCACTCAGAACCTGGTGATGGCCCCAGTGTCGGCGACAGTGGGCTGGGAGGCGAATTGGGCGGACAAAAGTCGTTTTACGAATTAGATGACAATATTCCAAATGTTGAGCAAACGTAAAGCAATGTATCTCGAATAAGATATTTGATAAGAAATTAGACAATTGGAAGGTAAATTTCGTAGATATACCTGTAGGTCTTTTCCTTCGCCGGTTATCGATGCGTGGTTTTCCATCGCGCCGTGGCTATCTTACAAATTTTCCTGTTATGACAAAAATCGTGATTTGACGCGGTTTGAATACTTTTTTCCTTATAACTGTACCATTGGCGTAATATTTTCATCTTAAGTTTCAGGATAGATGGTTTCGCGGCAATTTGACAAGATACATAAAACCTTGTATCCCAATAAACAAAGTTTTACACAAAAAGTGAGCTACAAAAAATGCACTGCTTTACACTGTTGTCTGCCGGCCACCGCGGCGGGGTAAATCCCTCGCCTGTCAATCTCAGGGTCGCGGGCTCGAATCCCGCCCGGGGAGGATTTTCACCTTCCGGGATGTTTGTGAAGTCCGAAGTATTAATAGTAAGAGAGGACTTTGAGTCCTAAATTCACAGATTTATTCAAAACATTTAATTTTCAATTTAATTTTAATTTTTGCTGTCTGTGAGTTTTTTTTCGATATTATAGCAATCCTGATTAATGATAGAGTGAATATAACTTCTGAAACTGAAGCACGTCGTTCGTCAGAAGAGAAGTTAAACTGTGGCCCTCTTTCTTTATGAGTTGTGTAATGACAATTTCTGGTTTTCTCCATCCTACATCATCATCGTCATGGGTCCTAGGATTGCCAATCCTAGGATTGGTTTGACGCAGCCCTCCACTTGTTTCTTCTATCGGCCAATCATCCTTCCTTCAATCCATCCTTCATATAATCCTCAAAATCCTACCTAAAATCAGGACACCGTCCGACGTATGGGACGTTAAACTGTAGTACCCTTGGTGGGTTTTGTCGGGAGCAGGCTTTTATCAGCGCTGCGTTTCGCTCCATTTGTTCTCCGGTCCTAGAAATTAAGCTTTGAGTGTCTATTTCCTGTCATCTTTGGTTTTGTACAGCGTCTACTAATATCTTACCGGTGGTGTTCGGTCGTCAGTCGCTTAATATGGAAAGGAGAAGATTCGTAGCTCTGGAATCGGATTAGATGAAAGGGAGATATTCATATTTATAATGCCCGAGTCTATGTTAATTCGATCATTTCTTGGATGAATGAATACATGAATCTTTCTTTTCAAGAATTAACTTATCAAATTTTATCACTTTTTTCATGCAAGCTCTTGTAATGTGAGGGTAGGAATATATCTTCTGTACCACCCTGAAGCTCCTTCGATATGAATTTTTCTAATAGTTTCAGTGTTTTATTCTCGATACTCCGATGAGTTGGGTGACCAAGTGCTTCTTAGATGATTACCGGCGATTTGTGTATAATTTACGGTAATGTTGTTGCCGACAATTATAATTTCTTTTAACAAAAATAAATCACTCGGTTACTGCCGGGTCGGGCATTGGTGTTATGTTTTTATTAAACTAGCCTAAACACGGGCCTGTTTCCATCTAAACTTCCATGTAATGTTAGTAAAAATGTAAGTCATTTATATATGACTAAAATATGTATTATTACTATTAAGATTTACGCTTCAGTTTATTAAGACGGTGCTATATAACCTTGGCATAAGGAGCACCTTCAAACCTAAATCTGTAACACTTAGTTGTTGCCGTGAGCGGTAATGGGGCCGTTTACTCGTACTGGAAATCGCTATTCTGTGCACGAAATCGTTAGATGGAAACAAAAAAATGAAGTTCAGTGAAAAAATTAATGTTCTAACCACAGTCATTACACATAAATCAAAAACTAAAATAAGCAAAAGGTGACGCCCACCGAACGAATTGCGTTTTGGATATCTACGTTATCCACCTCCCCTTTCTGGATTGTTTCGAGGGAAAGGGAGGGAAGTGGAGGTGGTCTGCTCGCACAGATCCTGGCGCAACCATTTCCATTGGCAGAGTCAGCTGTGTGTCCCCAGGCGAAGGAGCTTCGCAGTCTGAGTTGTGATTTGACGAAGTGGATGACGTACAAGTCATTTACACGCCCACTTTTTCGAAAGGGTAAAAAACATCAGTTTTTCGCCGCTTATAACTCGAGAACTAACTGACGGATCGAAGAACGGTAAAATACGGGTCTCTTTATTTTACAAACTCTATCAGATTTGGCAATAAAAAAAGATGATTAACGACCCCATTGTGAAAATAGAATATCTCCAAATGTTCTCACGCCATTAAAATAATTGAAGAAACATTGTGAAACCGGGCCTGAGTTGACCTGGTTCGCTTCTTCCTCTCACAGAAAACTACAACTACTGGAGGTCTTTATTTATTAAACACCACTGGTGGAATGGTGGGATTTCTCACTCGTTTTGAGTCACGCAGTCGCGATGGAAATCTCCTTATAGGAACCAAAACCGTACTCCTTTTCGGGAGGGGTCCTCACTTCGGGAGCAGATGCGAGTGAGGAAGGGGAAAGAGGGAGAGACGGGAACGGGCGCAATGGATGTCGGGAAGACTCTCCCCGAATCCCGGCCAGTGCGGAGGGAAGGTGCGGCCGGGTAAGGGGTGGCGGAGGGGGGCTGTTTTCAGGGGCGGGGTGTAGTGAGGAGAGAGAGAGAGGGGGGAGGAAGCATGGGAAGGAAATGGGGCGAATCACCTACCCTCCCCTCGCTCGCTCCCGGAATGGAAAAAGTCTCGGTTTTTTTTATTTTCAGGGGCGGAGGGAAGATTTGGTGGGCAGCCCCGAATCGGGGCGGTATTGGAACGTTTCTTCATTCGCGCCACGGCTGTTTAAGCCCCCCGCCCCCAGCCACACCGGGTATTTATTTTCGTGTACCGGTTTATCGTTCGTGTTCCATTAGATATCGAAATTATATCAAAGCAGCGAGGACTGGAAATCAGAGTCGTTCTCATTTCAGTCCCAAAAATAACCAAGGCATCGTCGTGACCGCTGTGTGGGAGACTGAGCAAAAATTGAATGGCGGTGTTAATCCTTACAACTGATGTCAATTTTCGTGAAACCTTAATGACGACGTACGCATTTGGCGGTCATATTACGTCGTGCGTGTCAAGTTTACGGCTATCCGCGTATTGCTATACTTTTTCTTCATTTTTAATGCATCATTCCATTTAGGCTCTCATGAAAATAACTGTGATATAATGGCAAGGTTTTTGCGATATGAATTCTACAAGATAGTCACAAAGGGGTCATCCATGTATAATATGGAATGCCGACTTCCAGGATTTAATCACCCCTCTTTTCCCCCTCTATAACTCTTTGTAACGTTTTCTAAGACCTTCCATTAATTACGTATCCCTATAATGAACTCTCTCTTTTTAATGTTAAAACATATATTATTAAAAAACTTTTTTCTCAATTAGATTCACAAATTATTTTGTATCATCATAATTATTTGAATTTGAATAAAGAATGAATTTTTGTGGATCTCTCCCCCAACGTAATGAAAGGCTGGACCCCCTCCCTTACCTATCGATGAAGCATCTTAACGCTCAGCCTGACCCCTCCCCTTATTTATCATTACTTATTAATGGTCCCTTAGGATATACTCATCACTTCCTTCAACTACTACTACATTTACTTATCAGACTACTAAACTGATGTCTAACGAGACACTTATTGAGGGCTTATTCTCATGAAGAGAACACATAATGTTTAATACATTGATAATGCTTGTTTAATTATTGATTTTGGATCAGACTTAAATTTACATCAAACTTTTATGCTATTTATATCGAGCAAGTTACTTCTAAGGTGAGTGGCAGGGGTTGATACATAACCAGTCAAACACATCGAAATGATATTGAACTTTGGGTCGGTAAACTTGGAAGAGCCAAACCTAGTCTTCAAAATAACTTGAAAATCATTCGAGAAGCATGAATATATTTTTAAAAAGAACAAATATGTAACTCAATAAGTTAATTATTTATTAAGTTATTAATAAGTTATTAATAATTAACACTAAATTAATAGTTTTAATTGTATGCATTTTCAAATAAGAAAAAAGAATATAAGTTGGTCTAATCAGCATTTGAAATGAGTCCTGAGAATGTTTAATGAATATCTACATCTATATCTACGTAATACCTTGCGAGCCATCACGAGGGTGTGTGGCAGGTGGTGAATATCACCATACATTCACTACTGGCATGCAACTAAGAGCTACAATCATACTACCACATGGAAACAAGTTAGGTGTAAGAGCCACGTGCCACTAGGTAGTTGGTGTCTACATTTCGGCGTCTACGTTTCAGTGTCTACGTTTCGGTCCAGCTTATAGCTAGTTATTTTTTTTTATTTCAGGCAGGAGTCCAAGTTATTAAATCAAACTATGGTAGTCGATGATGTACTGATGCCAGTTCATACTTTCATGAATTAAGCACCGACATTTTTCTAATGCTCCATTTTACTTCCAAGCCACAAGTACATAGCATAAAGAGTCGCGTGCGTCTCGCGATTCGCAATTAGCCGACTCCTAATCCATAGGATATAATACATTTGATTTTAATAAATCCTGGAATGGGTGCGTGCTTCCTTAATTTATTAACTTAGTGATACCTTAACTCAGTAAGTGCGAAAGAATGCAAATTTTTATGAATAAGAAAAATGTTTGAAATAACTGCGGTATTTTACCTTTGGGTGCAAGTGTGTAGTTGATTTGCGTTGTAGCAGTTGAACTGGGACCTTAATTCATATGTAATTGTGACCAGAATATATTGAGAACCTTAGCATTTTTTGTTTCCGCTTGTAACCTCTTATTTATCGCAGGAATGTTTATAACCTATTCTAACATCTTTTTCGCTAATCTCGCTTACTTAATCGAATCGAGCGTAATATGCCGGTGTTCCATAGGGATATTTTCATCCGGAAAAAGAAAAAAAAGTCAAATTTACTTAAAATATTTAGTCTTAGCTTTGATATAAGGTCTCTGTGTGATTTTAAACTAGATTATTTTGCTCAATTCGAGACATTACCACAATAATAATGACATTATTTCACGTATTGGCCGATTTCATACTGATGAAATACACGTACTAATATATCTAACTTGTCTCCTACGTATCCCATCTACTAGCGGTGTTCTATGAATGTGGTCATACGAGAGAAAAAAGTAGCTGCTCTCAGCTACTTTCACGTCACATTTACCCATAGCCCTTCTTGTACGAATCCTATTAGGTTATTTGGTCGGACGTTTTGGAAATAATTCTCTTCGATGCGGTTTCGTACCTCGATGCCGTAGGGAAAAGAATGTGCTTTGATGAGAAGATTTGGACATGTGGGTTAGGGTGGTTATTCAAGGGAGGCGACCGACATCTGAGATCATTTGCGCCGTTTAGAATAGGTGGGTTATTGGGTAACGGGCCCTGGGGGTGGGAGGCCAAATACTCTAGCCACACCACCAACCCGATCCCCAACTGTTGGTTAGGAGGTAGATTGAAGGAATGAAGAGGACGGAAAGGAAGACATGCGATGAAGTTCCGACTAGCTATCCTCGCGAGGCACATTAATGCGCATTTGGTTGCACGGGCGAGGGGTGCCGTGCGAATTGTATCACGTGAGCTGTCATGACCTTGCCCAAATTCTCGCGAACGCCCCGGAATTGCGCGATTACTCCATTAACAGCTCGAGGGGTCGTTTATCCTGTCCTCTCATATAGGTACATTACCGTGCGAGTAACTGCAAGGGCGTGTGGCAGGGGATGAACCATCACAATTAATATCAAGGATTAATTTAATTTTATTTATTTATTTACCACTACCATCGAAAAGAACACATGTGGCCTTTATATCGGGGTATTAACAATGTAACAATAGACGAGCACACACAGCCATGTCCTGATTGGTGAAAAAACCCACTCAGGTGGGACTCGAACCCGCGACCCTAAGGTTAGCAGACGAGGACCACGCCGCCACAGGGGCCATAAAAGTTAATTAAATCACTACAGCGCGGGTTGTCCTACTAAATTAAATTCTACAAGAAATGAAATTAACATAATAAGTTAAGTATTTTCACATTCAATACTCCCTCTAAGTAATAGCCTTCACTATATGTGGCGGGCTTCGGACAAATGCATATATTGGACGCATTTTGATAACCACGAGGAAAATGAATTTATTTACTACTAGTATCAAAAAAGCATGCGTAAAAGAAACAAGAATATCCAATATCTATTATATTTTCCTCCTCGTAGCTTCGATGTAATCTATCACCATCTCCAATTGTTCACGGATAAATGACTTTTTTCGCCTCCTTGTCATATTATTTACTTTTAATTTTATATTTGTGACCTACAGAACGCTAGGATTCTTAATATATATTTTGCATCTTCATACAACCTGTTCGCATAACATTTCCGCAGGAGAGTTATTCTGCACTACAACTTAGGATTCAATAGTGATTCTCACCTTAATTCTTCTGAGAATGTCTATACGCGGCTCAGTGTATTGTAACACCTTTTAACAACCTAAACTGCTTTACACACAACTCGCGACTGTGCAATTTGATGCATCAAAACATGCGTGAGAGGCGCGCATCGTATAAAGTAGCATTTATTCGGAAAATGTTACAAATGCATGAGTTACTGCGTGGAAACTGGCTGCCGTCCTTTTCTCTTTTTCTCCCTCGTGATACATCCACGATTTTAACTCTGCTTCAAATTTATCACTTTATTACCTCGTGCAAAATAGCCTGAAAAGTAGACCTTGTTATAATCCGTGCCATTTTATCTCGTGAATTCACCACTTCTTTTTAATTCCGCTGCATGCCTTAATTGGGTCGGACTTTGCATACGGCGTTCGTTTGATTGGAGAGGATGAAAAGTGAGAGTACACATTTGAAGGGGGTATAAAAGTGGATGGAGGGTGCGATAAATGTTAACGTAATGTTGAAGTTGGCGACAGAAGAAATGCTCTTGGGTTAGGTAAAGCAGTTGGCGGATGAATCGGGTCTTATCGACGCGTGAAGGTGTGTGAAAGATATGGAGAGCTGAAGATGGAATATAATGGGGAGAAATGAAAGTAGAGCAGTGGAAAATGGTATTGGATTCCTCGCCAGTTCTCGTATAATCCATCTGGCAAAGACGATCCATAAATCTACCAACTCGTTGAATTGCCTTCAAAGATAACCATTTTGTTATGGTATTGGGTAGAAAATAATGAGGTGATGTGAGGTGGGCACTGAATCATTCAGCAACCGCGGACCGAAAAAGTTTAACCAGTCAGCGCAACGATGGACGAAATGAGGTTGGCACTCAGGCTTTCCATCAGGCTGAGAGATCGCGCAAAGGGGCTTCGTAAAAAGAAAGTAAAGCATTCTTGTTCTTGCTTTTGGCGTTTGTAGAGAAAAATTGACAAATAGCTATTTACATCAGTAGAGCTATGCACTCGCATGTCTCTTTTTCGGAAAATTATATTTTAATTGGTCGTTGTTGTTTTTAGTGGAGGTAACTGACAAGTTCTATTAAGGATGAGTGGAAAAAAGTAAAAATTTCGTAGTGTGGGAAATAGCTGTGGCGGAGGAAGGCTGTAGGAAAACCCGGCGTCGCCACTTGCCAACTCTTATCGGAAGGCGCTGAGGGATCCACGGTTTTACGTATCAATGCGGCGGAAGGAGTGCTTCAGTTGGAATTCTTTCCTCTCATCACTGAAGTATGGAGGAGCAGTATAGTAACGAAAATCTCTACCACTGCTGGGAACCAATCCCGGGAACTTGAGCTGGGAAGCTAGAACTCCATTTGCCGCATCAAACTTATCTCCACGTGCAGTTACGTAGACGTAATGGTAGCAGTAATTTTACTCGAGGAAATAGAGCTTTATGACATCAGAACAGCGGTATTTTTGCGTGTAAACCGTCAATAATTGCGATTTCCCCACAGTTAAAATGACATCAAGGTACAGATCTATAATTTTTTTCGATTTCTTTGTCGAGGAGTGCAATGATGGTGGAAAAATGTGGTGGTTGGGAGGGAATACGGCTGTATTCGGCTCCTAGGTGTGAGAGAAATACCTAAGAACGGAAAAATTCCACTCTCAACTTATCTGCATATTATCAACTAAATTTTCCATTTTTAAGATTTAAGATTTTTAAGAAATTTAAGATATCAGGGAATTCTGCATTTTTTCAAACAGCATTGGTAAAATGGTGGAATTTCTATTTGTTTTTACGCTCGCAGTTTCTGTGTTACTTTCGGAATGGAAGTCCATTGTCGATTGTGGCAGAAACGGAGTGTGTTAGGCCCTACCCGTCAAGAAGTATCTATATTTCCTGGGTATCAGTCCCACCGTGAGGACGGGAACGATTAAGCTCCAGACCTAACATTGGTACTCATTTATTCCGAGAGACACCTTTCGGTGATGATGGTGACATTGTATGTTCTGGAATGTACACTATAATTATAATAATGTTTAGTCCACGTAACGTATTTAACATCACACAACATGCATAAATTGTTAGTTACAACGTATGATCGGATAGAGGTAATCCATAGAGTCGACCTTTTTTGGGGATACCATCATCTGTAATAATTAATGATAAAGACACCCGTACTATTTTCACACTGTATTTAAACTGTAGCACGCCGTGATTTCAACACACTTGTGCCATTATTGAAACCAGAATGGTCGTTATAGCTTACAGTTTGAAAACAGTTCGAGTTTCCTTTTCCTTATCGAGGATATCAGTTATTTTCACAAAGTGACGCCCTCAACATTAAAATGGTATCTGCATTTACTGCAAGGGTTCAAGAGAGCAAGTGCTTTATACTAAGGTAAGACACAGATCTACAAAATACAACCAATAGATAAAATATCATGAATTGCAATATATATATATATATATATATTATATATATACAGTGATGGTAAAAGTAATAAGAATGTTACTACTACTTAAAAAAAACTGAATAATTTTGACGGTTTGGAGTAGCTATCAAGTCAAAAAGAACTTCGCAAAAATGAATGTTTTCAAATAATAAACGGTATTGCTAAATATACTCTATGATAATATTATAGATTTCAAGGGAGTACCTAGGTACTCTTTATAAACGGCTGGGGAACAACCTTGCAAATATATTTTCTTACCCTCAAGGTCAGCAAAGTGTTCACCGGGTAACTTTTTTGAGCGAAATAGGCGTCCTGCAAAACTGTAAGGTATTGAGTGGTGTTGGAATTTCCTTATTGTAGCTAATCGCCGGCCGCAGCGAAAGGTTAATCACGCGCCAGCCCAATAACCCAGAGGTCGGGGGATCGGATTCCACCTCTGACATGTATTGTGTGAGGCGTAATATTAGGAGCTTGCCCTAAGTGGTGCGATGTAGCCCTAGCCACTGGAACATCTTAAACCCAAGTCTGAACCTCTCGTGGGTATTTGAAGGATTAAAGCAAATTACCGAATTTTATTTTGTTTCACTCATGTTGAATAGAAAGGTTCCGCACCCATCAGTAATAGCTGAGGTATTGCCTGGGCGAGAGAAATCACAGCATAAAATCTCAAATACACATACAGCACGCAGGGCAATGTCATAGGAAACCTTTCATCCAGAATCTCGGAGGAGCTATCTAAACCCTTCCATCTCCTGTCGCTTCTTACTTTCTCGACGAATACGTGGCTAAAAAATTGTTGAATACTTCTACATGTCCTGATATGTTGATGAATTCTCCCGAAAAGCCTGAAAAATAGAAGGAATTACTTTCTGGCGGTGGTTTCTAAGCTCTCTGTGAACAAGGAAAGATTACGTTCCCCTCGGCCTCTATTCTTTTCTATAATAGACGCGACTGAAGCCGCATTCTCCTACTCGAGCGCTGTTGCCTCTCCTTTGAACTCAATTTAAAGCAACTCAAATTTTGATTGGAATAGAGGAGGCGTTTGGATGTTAGCTCAACAAAAAGTGCATTAAATTTGTTTTCCCTCAATTTTAAATCAGCTAAAATACCTCTATAAAGTGTAGAGCAACTATGTTACTCTTATGAAATGTATTGTAATAAAGTCAAAACTTGAGTGAGGGTATTGAGTAGAATGAGGTGGACTCAGAATGAAAGGTATTAAAAAATTCACCAATAAAGAGAAGGGGTACAATAGTACTGGCTTCATATTCTAAACTCTCTCATTCGAATCCTTGTAATATAACATTAGTGGTGCACCGGTTCCTGCCTAAATCATGTGCGGAGAGTATTTCACCTCCACAACTCAAGTCCAATGAATGGGGCTTTGAGCCTTTGGACCCCTTAACGTTTATCGTTAAGAGGAGTGTAATGACGACGTCAGGTTTCTCTCCACTTTACCTCCAGTTCTAAAAAAAACCTTTGGAAAAAAACGTAATATCTTTGCCCCTTTTTACTCAAGCTTCTTCAATGGTACTGCTAAAATGATCCTAGATGGGATGTCTTTCCGTCCTTAAGACCTTAGTTCGGATCCTTGTAGTATCCGATTTTTCAGTGATTCACTGGTCCCTGGTTAAATGCCGCGTGAAAAGCACTACAGTATTCCGTCCGTCGTAGTACTTTAAACCAAGGACCCTTTGACGCCTTTCGTTAAAACCGGCGTAATGCCGACGCCGGGTTACTCTTCCAGTCCTTAAAACCCAATCTATGCCCCACTTATCCACCCATCCTTAGTGGCGAAAATGGCTTTAGCCGTCAATCGCCTTCCCTAATAACAACAGCCATCATTTCAGGCAGGGATGACATTCTTTCCCCACCTCGCACGCAAACATACCGAAAAAAGGGACCCTTTCCGGCCCACCTCTGGGACCGGACCCATTCGAACAACCCTTCATCGGGGCCTTCCATGCCGCACCGGTCCCGAGCTCGGCTCGGGCCCATCCACCGAAGGCCCTCGGCAGGGCGGGGCAGGGACGTGGAAGACCTCACCCTCCCCAATCAGGGCCACTCCCCTTCTCCCGCGGACCGCCGCCACCGTCAAAAGTCCGGAGACGTAAGGAAATACTTCGGGAGGGAGAGAAAGATGAAACGACGTGCATGCGGATGGTGTCGCACGCGGAGGAGGAAAGGATGCGATGTGGTAAGGAGTCGGCGGGGGTGGGAGTGAGTCGGAAATTTTTGGGGGACTGAGCGTCGGGAGGGGTTAGCGAGTGGGGGTGTGTGTTGGTGTGGCGTACAGGGAGTGAGTCGGGGGAGGCGAGGGTGGTGTGTGTGGAGGAAGTTCGGGGAGTGAGGTTTCGGCTTAGTGGGAGCAGGGCGCCTCCGTTGGAGCCTTGTATTGATCGGCATTCGTTGACGACGGAGTGAGGGGAGGAGAGGGAGATGAGGAAAGGGGAGGGAAAAGGGAGAGGCGGGGGAGGGAGAGAGAGAGAGGGGAAATAGAAGGAGAGAGAAGGAGAGAGAGAGGGAGAGAAAGAGGGGAGAGGAGACTTGCTGGGAGAGAAAGACATACGGATGGATGGATACTGTATTTCGCTCCGGGACAAGTCCCTACTCTCCCTCACGAGGAGTGAAGGTTAGGACGGAGGAAATTCACAAGACCAATCATTTAAGTGCGGGCGGAGAAGTATTTAGGACTGGAGGGAGGCGGGAGGGGGTCGTGAAGTGTGCGGTACCCGGCGCATGATTTTCCGCGGCGTTGCGCGGCGTTCTGCATCATTATCCCCGTGCCTTCCTTCGCATCTGAGCCAGCGGTGAGGAGCTCGCGGTTCTCGCGTCGAAGCGATCCGCCAGAATGCTTCCCGAGAGTGCTCTAACATCGACAACGGTGGTCTCGTCTTTTTATCCGCTATAATGGGCCTCGGAAAAAAATGTACGTCGATAAGGTCTTCGAGGAAATCGGGTTGGTGTAATGGATAAAGTATTTGCCTCGCGTTCTCGAGAGCCATGGCTCGAGAGACGGCAGCGGTAGATATTTTTCATTGGTATACTCGTCTCTGCTCGAGTACTGTATGGAAATCTCTTCGAGCGTAGTACTTCGTCCGTCGAGTGGGACGTTACGCTGTTGACTCGAGAGTGTCTTTCATCGAGATCTGGCTAATTCCGACGCCAGGTTTTCCTCCTCACTCCCACCGTTCTGTGGGAAATTTATACTTCTAGCATTTCATGGGATGTGGTGTAGATTGCGTTCTTTGATGGTAACCAAGGTTGTATCATTAGCTGCGTCTACCTATTGTCAATTAATTAAAAATGCCTAATTTGTGCAACATTTGGTTACTACCAGTTCTAGAGCGTCGATATCAACCTTTCCTTCTCTTTCCTTCCTTTTATGAGCCGAATATTTAAATTTAAGTTTATATTTTTAATTAAATGCCGAAAGAGTAAGGCCTCAATTGGGATGACTCCTAAGTGGGTCGAAAGAGTATGAAGATAAGGGCCGGCCGTGGTAGCCGAGTCGGTATCGCACTGGCCTGCCACCCAAAGGTCGAGGGTTCGAATCTCGCTCAGGACGTGGATATAGTGTTTGCCTAATTGTTAAGATGTCAGGCTGTGCAATAAATTAGCCTTTGGAGCACCGAAATCTAATGATTTGGGGAACGGGTTGGTGTGGTGACTAGATACTGTCCTCCCATCCCAAGGGCCCGGGTTCGAATGCCGGCACTGGCAGATTTTTAATTGGTATACCGGTCCCTACTTGAGTGCCTTGTGGAGAGCATTCGAGTGCAGTACTCAGTCCGTCGGATGTGACGTTAAGCCGTGGGAAGAGTTTCTCTCCACCCTTCTCCCCTTCCCTGAAAACTCCTACCTTAACCCAGTTTCCCACCCGTCTTCTCTGGCGCAAATGCTTTCAGTTGTCGGTCGCCTCCCCCAATAGGGGGGTGCAACTAATACGGGGGTGAAACTAATAGGGGGGTGCAACTAATAGGGGGGAGGTACAACTCCCCCAATAGAGGGGGTACAAATACAACTGAATATTAATGCTACTACGAGGAATAATTTGGTGCGGTGGCGAGAGTACTTGCTGGCTTATGATCTGGATAACCCTGGGTCGAGTCCCGGCATTGGTGTATGTATCATTGGTAAACTGGGCCTTACTTGATTTACGCATGATGATCACTTAACACGCAGTATTCCGTCCGACGCGCAGTGGACTAAGTCGCTAAAACGTGTCAACTTTAAGTTAAAGTTTTTCAATCATAGTTAATTTTTGTGTATACCATTTGAGATTGCTGATGACGATTCTTCAATCGGAATAGCAAAAAATAATAAATTCTACAAAATAATTGTAATTATCAGCTAAATATATCATAAAAACATTGTATTAACTTGAGAATAAGTGTATAAGGATGTTATAGGTCGCTGATGACGAAACTGCAGTGGAAATTAAAAAAAAAGTTGATTTTGAGTCCGAAACAATTCACGTCTTGTTTCTGATTTTTTATGGTACGATAATATTCAATATTGGATTTATTTAGGCACCCATAAGTTGTATTGTTGACACACGAGCGACTTTTGTCGAGAGCAGGCTAACGCTGGTGCCTGGTTTCCCTTGATACTCCCACAGTCCCATTGTAAGTTTCTGCTTATACCACACTACCCAATCGGTGTTAGCAAAAATAAACCTTACGTGTCGGTAGCCCCCTTGGTGATGATAATAAATGTAAGGTCGTTTTGCAAACTGTATACGTGGACGTTTTACTTTTCGCAAATGAAAGTAAGAATAGCTCCATTGAATAATTTCAAGCTACCATTAATACACTAGCGTCAAATCTCATCCTAATTCTCTCCTTTGTTCACGAACAGGATATTTGTAAAATTCTGAAATTTAATGGCTCTAAATTTGGATGGTCCTTAAGCTGGTCAAAAGATCGCGGGGATTCAATTGGTGTGGTAGCAAGAGTACTGGCTTCCCATTCCAAGGACCCGGGTTCCATTATTTCATCGATATACTAACCACTACTTGATTTATGTATGTAGAGCACTTCAAGTTCAGTACTCCGTCCTTCACATGGGAAGTTAAACCGAAAACCCTCGGCGCCATTCTGAAAAGAGCGCGACAAATTCCTACGGCGGGTTTCTCAAAGAAACACCTACTATGCCTTTCCATCCAGCTAACATAATTTGTCCAAACGACTGCGGATGCCGGTCACCCCTCCCATGGTAATATTGACAGTTTGATAATACCACCTTGTAATTGTCATATTCCGATATTTTACTTTAAGCTAATCACAGTAAAGAGCCCCCCATTTCCCTTTTGCATCGTACCAGTACTGACAGCGGAGGATGTTTTAGGTGGTATTTTGGTTCCTATTGGGTGCAATGTAGTAGACACTTCAGTGCAGCACTCTGTCCGTTGGATGGGACGTTAAACCGCGGACCCTCTGGAGCCTTTCGTTATTAGTGGGGCGATTCCGACGCCGGGTTTTTCTCCACTCATCCTCCCACCCCGAAAAAATCAACCAACATCTAAATGGCGCGAATAGCCCAGCTGGAAACCTTCCCACTATTTTTTGAAAAGGGATCTTTCCATACGTCACATGATGAATCCATGTCAAATGAATACATATGGAAAAGGCTTCAGCAGGAGCGGGTTTGCGTGATTGATATAGTCCTGGTTTTCGATTCCGAGGACTTGGATTCAAACCGGACAGAGAACACCTCGAGTGCAGTGCTACGTCCGTCGGTATAGGGACGTTAAACTTTGATCCCCTCGACGCCTCCAATTTAGAGCAGCTCTTTCCCATAGAAAAAAATGCTGCCCACATTTAACCATCCACTAATCGTAAATGGCGGAAGATGACCTTAGCTGTCGATTGCCTTCCTTAATGGAAACACCAGAATATGGCGTCACTTTTTTGGGGAAAGGACGCCTCCTCACGGTTCACTTGATAAATCCAGTCTAAACGAATGCTGTAGGATGTGGTTTTCGGCGTGATGATTGAGTGATGCTATGCTCCAAGTCCTCTGACATTTCGATTCCCCCCGCACCCACATCAATCCCGTAGCAAGTCCGCAGCCATAAGAGTGCTACGGAGGTATTCGAAATTGCCCCGTGCCCACGCTAACCTCTCCGACTTCAAACTAGGCCCGAAGCTGGGAGCGGAGTAATCGGCAGGTAGTGTCGTCGAATGGAAAAATTCGACTGAATCCCATTTACGTGGAAAAAAATCATCGCTCGCCCCTGATGGGAATCATATTAACATCCATTTCTCTCGGATAAATCGTTCGGTATCGTAACCCATCGGGAAGCAATCGAGACGGGCAAAAAAAAAAATAATTGAGCATCAGGGTCGGGATACGTGTTAATCAAGGAATACACGAGTTTTACCATTCGCAGTTATGCTCACCTGCGCGTAGGCAGGTCTGGGAACGACAAAGGTTAGCGTTCATTTCCCTCGGGAAGAGGTAAAATTAGGTTTTATTTAGCTGGTCGGGTTGGTTTCCGAAGCGCTGGGAGGTGTGGCAGCATTACCCATGCTGCACATCAATTGTGATGGATCAGTCGTCGGCGAAAACTTTTCTCTCTTAATAAATTGGTTGCGCAAATGTATATGCGCCATCGTATTAGCATTAAAATTAATAAATATTGACCGAGATTCATTAACTTATGACCGAGTAACCAACGATGAACGAAGCAAGAAGGAAATTGTGAGTAGAATAGCCCAGGCAAAGAGGGCATTCTATCGAAAGAAGAATCTACTACAGCTGAAAATACAAGCTTAGAAGTACGGAAGCAATTTATCAGAACGTACATCTGGAACATGTTTCTTTACGGCAGTGAGGCATGGACGATGACAGCAGCGGAGAAGAAAAGGGTAGAAGCATTCGAAATGTGGTGCTACCGAAGAATTATTAAGATAAAATGGATCGACTGAGTGACAAATGAAGTCTTAAGAAGAGTGGGAGAAAAGAGAAGTCAGCTGAAAACTCTAAAATGAAGGCGGGGCAACTTAACCGGCCATATCTTAAGACATGATGGCCTGATGAAGGCAATCTTCGAGGGGAAAGTGAACGGGAAGATTGGAAAAGGTAGGCCTCGTATGAGATATATGGAGCAGGTTGTGAAAGATGTAAAAGAAAAAAATTACGTCAATATGAAGAGGTTGGCAGATAGAAGAATCGAGTGGAGGGCTGCGTCTAACCAATCCTAGGATTATTGACCAATGATGATGACTTATTGCATGAGACGGTTCTAAGAGTAGGCTTACCGCTGGTTATCATAATCGCCGTTGAATTATGTGAGAGAATTTGTTAAAAGACTTTTCACTGAGTATAAAATCCAACGCCGTTGTAAAATTAGCATGCATTCCATCACGGTTCAACATCTCCTGGTTGAGTGCAATGACATATAAAGCTCCACGTGTGAGACTTAGTAGACAGGGAGGCTTAGTCAAAGTGCTGTGCGGTATCCGATTTAAAGAGGGCAGAATACTCAAAATGATTCCTTAAAACGGTCACGCTATTAAATATTTTAGTAAATGCCTAAATGTAATATTTTCCTATGCAGTTTTATGCTTGGAAGAGTCAAACAATAATAATGAATCATAGTTCAAGACGCGGTGCAATATGACTTTAGTCTTGAACTCACTATTTTACGGAATAATTATCTTTAAAAAAGCGTAAAAATTATCTTTAAAAATTATCTCACGTGCCTCAGGATTTTCTCAAGGAAATTTATTTGTGTTGGCTTTCTTATGGGAACAAATTATCATGCTTATTTTCATATAACAATGATGTCTAGTATTGAAAAATCAAATACATTTTGACATTAGTCTCGTTTAAAAGTGTGATATGTTGAATTTTCTGCAATTCCTTTGCATGTAAATTTACAAAATCTTAACCATCCTGTATCGGTTTAAAACCCTGAATTCTCTACCGACGGTAAGGGAATAGCTGCAAAGGAAATTGAGAATTATCTAATCGGGCTTGCTCTAAAGGTAAATTTGTGAGCATAAAAGATAAAATGCGGAACAATATCGGCTTAGAATAGGGGAAAATGGGTAGTAGTATCAATCGGAATCTCAAAGATGCCGATTGATTTGATTTTGATAGAGTGGCCACGTGGTTTATTGCCATTAAATCACGTCTTCCGGGTATTTGTTCTCTTTTTTTTCGTTTCTCTGTGCATCGGATATTGACGAGTAAAAAAAATAAGATTATGTCGCGTCGGAGAAGAGCGTAAGGCACAGAAAATATTAAAACTGGTGAAGCAAAACATCAGGGAAATAAAAAGACTTTTGTCCCTTAGGAAGCACAATTTCCTGCAACGGAAAAATCTAGAAAGAAATAATAAGTAAAAATATCCCAGGCCGAAAGGCCACTCCGCCAGAAAGATAATCTATTTACGGTAGGAAACTCAAGCCAGGAAGTAATGAACCACTTTATTAGAGCGTACATCTGAAGGATGCTTCTCCGTGAGAGTAAGTCGCAGACAATAAAATCAGCAGAAAAGGCAAGATGGGGGGCATTTGAAAAGCAGTGTGGCGGAAAAATGAAGAAGATCAGATTGATAGACCGAGTAACTAACGAAGAGTCTTAAGGAAGAATCGGAGTAAAAAGAAATTTCATAAAAGCCCTTAAGAGTAGACGGAACAGCTTTATTGGGCACTATCTTAGATAAAGGTATCGACTTGAGTGCTGCATTATAACACATTTTAGGTTAAAAATCATCGGTTAAGATGATAGATGCCAACTTAATATTTTTAGCTGATTCTACTCTTATTTAATTGGTAATTAAGTCTTGCAATTATATTTTACCTCGACTCTTTGAGATTTTCCTATGGTACCCAGAATTTCTTGCCTTTTTTAACAGGTATTTTTGGCGAGAGGATTAAAAGGTTTCAAGGTGTAACAAATGACTAAAGGAATCGGCTAGGTATGGAGGCTGAATTCGGAGGGCTCAGGTTTGAATTCCGGTGTTGGCAGATTTTCCTGTTTATACCGGTCTGTACTTGAGTACCATGCGTCGCACTTCAAGTTGAATACTCCGTCCATCAGATATGGCGTATTACAGTGAACAACATGGCGCTTTTTTTTAAGAGAAGGATAATACCGACGCTAGGTTTTTTTCTCCTCCTTCCTTAACCTCCTTGAATTCTTATCTTACTCCATACTCATCTTTGCTTAAGGACGCTAATAATCAGTTCTGCGTATCGTTCACATTAGTGCCTTGTCGTAAGGGAAGATTGAATGCAAATGATTTTTCATTGGCTTCGATAAATCACTTGTTTCGCCGTTTCGTATTAATTATTCGGTGGAGGTGGCAGACAACTAACAATAAGACCTTTTCACCATTTAGGATATTTGGAAATTCGGGTGAAAGTAAGATTTTTAGGAGTAAGGGGATGAAGAAGAAACCAGCGCCGGAATTAGCTTGCCCCTAGCGAAAGGTGCTAATGGGTCCACGGTTTAACGTCTCATCCGACGAACGAGGTACTGAACTTCACGTGCCTTCCAAGCATAACTCAATCTATTCGATCAATTAAAGAAGTTAAGGTTGAAAATGGAACCCGTATTGTAGCTACCAAAATAAGTAACAATTCTTGACATCAATGCATGACAGACGTTGGTTCACCCCCTGCCATACAACCTTGTGGATTCTTGCAGGTGAACGTGTTGATGTAGTTCATAAATAGGGATCGCTTCATCAAGGAGAAAATTACTGGAACTGCGGGGTTTCGAACCCCGGCCCTCGGAGTGGAAATCCAGCACTACCACGCCAAAAGGATCCCCTTCAGTGATTAGATTTTTTATTTGCCCTTGATAATGAAAGTTACGATATTCAGATCCTTAATTCGCAATATTTTTTACAATATGGTTTCCAAGTTCGAGTACGAGTCATGGAATGCCAATGTTTTTTTTTAAGTGTTGGGCGAAAAACTTTCACTGGCAATAAAACTTCTATCAAATGAAAGACTGTGCAAAGAATACCTTGGGCTATTTGACAATATGTCCGGCACGCTCCGTGGTATTGGAGCGTGCTATGCAATAGAGAGGCATAGGTCAGGGCAAAGCGGTAATTATAGTGTACTTAAGTCACGTATTCAGCTGCTGGCAAGTCTGTGTTTGCGTTGTATGCCGGTGTAGAGGTAGAGGTTTTATTGGAATGATAAGAGGTAGGGAGTATGCAGAGCTGCAGAAGTGTCTCATGGAAGGATTGATTCTCCCTACTGAAAGGAACATTTAAAAGTATTCAATATCCATCCAAGCGCACATCAGCCAGTAGAAAGACAATAATTATAAAGATGGATTTGAAGATATAATCTCAGAAAATTCCTGGAAAGATTATCATTAGGGTCCCTCTCAATATCCCGACGGAAACTTTGGATGCTTTTGTCCGCGCGCAGCAGAGAATTATATTCAACCTATTCTTTTACATTTCGGCATCCAAATTGAAGTTAAATTTAATGAAAAATTTGGAGATGGTTCACTTATTTTCAAATTAATGAAAACTACCTTTCCTTAAAATACATCCTGGCAGTGTTATTCGCATGATTAAATGTATTTTGGAAAATTAAATCACCCAGCTCATCATACTTTCTTTTCGTTTATTTATTGTACCTTGTATTTTGTGTGGGATCTATCATTAAGTCACGTATGCAGCTGTTGGCGATCTGTGTTTGCATTGTATGCCGTCGCATTTTGAATTTCACATGAATTAATGATGCATGTATAGTTTAAATGGAAAGGAAAGTTAAATCAGTGCATTTTTTCATGAAACATCGATATAATTATATTTCCCTTTGGTGTGTAGCCAATTGCAATAAATTTTGAGCAGAATCCCTTATGCATTTCTTTCTCTTTGTCTTGCTAATAGAGATCGTCCCTCATATAGAGAATAATTATTTTAATGAGCTGAGATAGCATTTTTAGGGATAAGAATAGACGAATTATATCAAAACTTGTTGAATCATGTCAATTATTAATAATCATCTTTAGTCAACAATCCTTAGATTGGTTTGAGGCAGTTTTCCACTGTATTCACCTATCGTCTAACCTTTTCGTATTTACGTAATTCTCTTTTACAACCTTAACAACTTGTTCCATATGTCTCATACGAAGCCTTCCTTTTCCGTTCTTCCCGCTCACTTGCCCCTCAATGTATTTGTTTATTTTATTTATTTCTGTGTTTATTATTATGCCTAACGTTCACCCAAATTATACATAATTATAGGGCGAACAATCCAAAGATCTACATACATGAATAAGGAATAATCTGGTATAAAATAAGGAAGAATCTCGATGATTGTCTTCATAGCACCATCATGTCTCATGATATGACCAATTACATTGCCTCGTCTTATTTTCAAAGGTTTCAGCAGGCTTCTCTTTTCTCCCATTCTCAGAATTTTTGTTTTTTTTCGGATTTTCTCAGGATTTTCGTTTGTTAGTCCGCCAATCATCGATTCATTTTACCTTCATCATTCTTGGGTAGCATCATATTTCAAATGCTTCCAGCCTTGACTTCACTGATTCTTTTTTTTATCCATGCCTCGCTGCCATAAAGAGGCATGATCCAGATGTATGTTCAGTAATTAATAGTGGATGCTTTTATTCTGCGAAAATGCCTTGCATAGCTCGTAGATACCAAGGAAAAAACAATGTTTGTCAGATTGCTTGCCTTTCGTACTTTGCCGAAGAGGAGCCGAACATATACAAGTACGAAAAATGTTTGTGATATTTTTTAAAAATTGATAATGTTAATTTTAGATGAATGCTTTATTATTTAGTGTACAGTTCATTTAGTTGAATAAGATTCTACCTAGATACAATGTGGTTTCAGGGAAAACGGGATTAACGATTTACTCTGGGCACAAAGAGCGTATATTTTCATTGTCAGAATGCCGCAGTGATATCGTGGGAGAGGATAATATAATCATGTACCTGAGAATATAATGTGTCAAAGGTTTTTAAAAATTTATTTTGAATATTTAATGTCGGGTCATAGTACAAAGTGAATGCCAAGGTAGCTGATCTCAAAATAATCTTTTTAGGCGTTCTCAATATTTTTATTTTTTGCAATATTCAATAATAAATTGCCCCTCCGATTACGAATAATGAGGTTATCTCTGTCTGCAATCACGTCTCCAGGAAAATGTAGGCCTTAATGATGTAGCCAATCTGGTATAAGGAATTTGAGAAGGATACTTAAAATAAAAAAATTGGGTTCGATGGCTATAAAAGAAAACTTGTAGTTTGTTCATACCTTTGCAAATGCAATATTTGCATTTTCATTTTTTTGCTAATGCAGGGGTTCCTAGCCGTCCTTTTCACGTGCTCTAAAATTATTAATGATGATCACTCGCAATCACATTACTATTATAGGGTTTGTCGTGTGTTACTACAATATATTAAGCATTATTTGTCATTTCCTTATGCTGTGCTTTCGTATTTTTATGAGCCCTAATATGGACCCCATGTGTGAGAAACAGGACACGCCTATGACTAAGCAAAAGAACTATGGAAAATTCCAATAGGCAGTAATTTAGTGGCTAAAATTATGGCAAGGGGCAGCATCTGACAACCCCTTGCTTATTTTCTGAGTAAAATCAGTCGAGGTAATGAGTGCTGCGAAAGTCTTGAGGGAAAACGTTTGATGATCGCGATGGTGAAAGTTGGATACGAAAAAAAATGAAGTCATTTAGTGCGTAGAAGTCATAATAATAGGTAATACGTGTGAGGGGGGAAATAAAGCCGGTGAATTTCTTGGAGAAAGATAATTGGAGGATTCAAATATCAGTGCCCCTTATCAAAAGATTGATCGAATTCTCCCTTCTATAATCTCTTTTATCATATTCCGATTTCCTCGTGTCCCGGTAGCTCTATCGTCTTACATCCCATTATATTTTGTTTACGCGTGATTTCTTTGATCTCTTCCTGAAGACCTTCCCTGTTATTGCTCATTCTATTATGTCCCTCGTGGAGGAGGAAGGAAGATTGATTCCAAGGTTTTGTTGTTCAGTGTCGGCTTGTTCATAAAATCTTAAGCGATACTCATTGTGCGGGATTGGCCCATTTTCTGTACATCAGTCATTTTTGTTGGTTGCATAATCATTTGGACCGTCTCAAGATATGATCTAGTTGGAATATCCAGTTTGTGGGCGAGAAACTTGTGCCGCCGATATCAGAACTGAGCGCGCTAAGAAATATATGAAAAATCCTTTTCATCTTGCCTGTTGGGTGGAAGAAGATATTATGGTGAAACTGTGTTGGGAAGATTGTATGGCTTATTCTTGGATATCTCTTCTGAAGTTTTGTTCTCATTAGCGATTGGAAAACTTTATTAAGAGAAAAAAGTGCGAGTGATAGGAAAGAATTATAATTACTACTGAACTTAGAATCAGGTCTTCTCAAATATCTCCGTACCTCTAACTGCTCCGTAGTACGGAGCAGTTTGTTGCTCGTTAACTAGCCTAGTTTTTGTTCTCGTAGCTTATTTCTCTGAAATTACATCAAGCGATCATTCTGGGTTGGATTTATTTCATTATCTTCTCTCAAATCCAATAGAAGTGGGCTAAATCCACACGCCCAGAGTGAAACAATTTCATCTTTTTTCTTTCAAAGCTTTCTGAAATTTTTCCGTTGCACGTTCATACCCATTAAAATATCAAATAAGTGAAGAATGATTTATTTTTTTAATTACTTCAGTTGATTGTTGTTTTTCATTCTAATCTTCTTCTGCAAAAAGTTAATTTTGACCTAGTTTTGTTGGTTGTATTACCTTGCCCCGTTTAAATTAATTGCCGAAGTGCTTAATATTTCCTTCCCTGTTTTCGCAGTCATTGTGCAAAAATTAATTTAACTTTGGGAGGTTGGCACACCTAAGTTGCTGTAGTTTTTTTGTAAATTTCCTATCTTAAGTAGGGTAGAAGTTCAGTTGGGCAAAGATCACCAGAGGAATTGTCGTATGTTTTAGTATCACCACTCAATTTGGCAACATTTCGCGAAAAATCCTCTTAAAAATATGGAGCCGTAAATTATGACGCGTCTGTTGTCTGACTGTTGTCTGGAGCCGTCGCGACGGCTCGCGAGGCAGCAACCCCCAACCTGAGAATAGGAAAATACTCCTCCGAGTCGATATTCGCTCCTTTGAGCCATCAAAAACAAGAAGTTTGATTCGCCAAATCTTGCGAATGTTTTGAGCTCCTGTTGATTGTGGTGAGTGTTGTCCTTCAGCAAGGAAACTGACGAGAATTTTCCCGCAAAGGGCGATAGAAATCACGTCATAATTAAATGGTTCTAAGATTCCGCACTTAACGGCGTGAAGGAGATGTGAGCGTCGCAATTGGAAGGGAAGGACGGAGGATTTAAAGGAAAACTCAGCGTTGTTACTTGATTCATCTTAACGAAAGTCGCCAAGAGGTCCACTGATTTACGTCTCACCCGACGGACGTAGAACAGAAATTTGAAGTCCTCCACCTACTATCGGTAGGTGGATGCCAAAGAAAGTGCCCACTGAGATTTGAACCCGGACCTAAAGGGGAGGGACCTGGCTAGTCCGGCAAAATTATAGTCATTGTCACAGTAACGTCGATAATATCTATAATTGAACTTCTCTCTTTTGCTAAATATCTCACTAATTTATCTAATTTTATCTTAATGTTCTAACCTACCATAGTGCGCTGTGAATTAAATTCACCTAATTGATCGTAAGGTAAAAGCAATAAAAAATCAGACCTTTTTAAATTAAACCTGGTGAAAGTTTATTGTAAACTTCAATGGCTGTTACGCAAACGGTTGGCGATACTTGTGGTTAAAAGTAAGTTCGACACAAAAAAGATTAGTATACCTTAAATTTGACAGTTGAATGGTGTATCCTCAGTCATTTGAAAGACTCGATAATATTAAACCAGTCATCATGAAAGTGGCCGTAGAAAGAATGAAATAGCGTGTGGGGAAGGGAAATTTCGTAATCGTTTTAACCAGTTCCGTTTCCGTTAAAGGATATTTTGGCGTGAAATAGTATTTTTCCGGGATGGGTGAGGATAAAGCGAAGACTCCACTTCACTTTTTCTTTTGGCTGTGGAGTAGCGACCGGGATCATCTCCGTCTGGAGTGCGGGATGCGTTTGGACAGGAAATGGCGCTGGAGTCGCCTCCTAGCGACGAGGAAGGAAATCTCCCCGAAATATATTCCTCGTCACGTCTCCATCTTCAGTGCCTCATTATAACTTTTCTATAGCTTCGGCACGTTATCAGTGAAAGCGTTACTTTTCAAACGGCATCAATGAAAAGTTGGGATTCCTCGTCTGTTTGCGCCCACGCGGTGCAGCGTCCTGAAAACGCAGTTCGAGTGGGAGGGTGGGGTGGGCGGGCACCGTGGGAGGTGGGGGGAGGATGGGAGAAGGGGGTGGGGGGGGGTAGGTGGCGGGATAGACGCATGCAGATAAGAAGAATTCTCGGAACCGGCGTCGCGAAGTTTTGCGCGAAGCATTTAATTGCGTAGTTGGATTCCGGGTCAATTTGTGTAACCAGGTGGGTGCCGACAATTTGCGGGGATGAACGAAAAGAGCTTTTATTCGCCACGCGTCGGAGATCAAATCTCCGCGCAAATCCATCGTCAAATTAGTGCGCCCATGGACGAGTGTTTTGTCAATTGCGTAATGGGCAGGCTCGGTTTTGAAGTAAAATCGAAAGTGGTGGCCATAGAAGTAGTTATTTGATATTTGCTCCATTTATAACGGTTGGTTAATTGGACGCAGGATTTTCTCAAGAAACGATTGAAATATGGAATAAAATCTGGCGTCGGTGTTACCGTACTCATTATTAAATATGCCAAGGGGTCCTTGTTTTAGCGTCCCATCGGATGGACGGAGTATTGGCCTTAAGGTACCTCCACACTGCTCTCAAGTAAGGGCTTACTGAATGGTTGCAGTAATGGCAATGGTGTAGTAGGTTTTTACTAGTAGCTTTTCATGCGTCTTGACTAATTTTTCATGCATTTGATATTTCGAAGGACGCGATGGAGAACATTGGTACGAAGAGAAGAGGGTAGAGGTTTTATTGGAATGATAAGAGGTAGGGAGTACGCAGAGCTGCAAAGAGTCTCATGGGAAGGATAGATTCTCCCTACTGAAAGGAGCATTTAAAAGTATTCAATATCCATCCTAGCCAGTAGAAAACCAATAACTATAAAGATGGATTTGAAGATATAATCTCAGAAAATTCCGAGAAAAATTATTATTACTGTCCCTCTCAATATCCCGACGGAAACTTTGGATGCTTTTGTACGCGCGCAGTTGAGTATTATATTCAACCTATTCTTTAACATTTCAGCATCGAAATTAAAGTTAAAGTTAATTAAAAATTTGGAGATGTTCCACCTCTTTTCAAATTAATGAAAATTACCTTTCCTTAAAATATATCTTGGCAGTGTCTTCGCATGATTTAATGCACAGTCAAACTCATTTATAACGAGCTCGGTTAAAACGAGATCTCGGCTATTGCGAGGAAAGAGTTTGGAAAGAGGAATTTGCGTGGAAATAGCGAGAGTTGTTTGGAAATAATGCATTTTATGAGAAATATATAACGATTAAAACGAGACTGTATTAGAGAGCCTTACGGTTATAACGAGCAAATCTTTAGTCCAAATCAACGAGCAGTGGCTGTACTGTCGTACCAAGGACTTTATCTTGTAAATTTAGCATGTATGTGGATAGTTTACTGAATAAATTGTTTATTTTGTAATTTCAATCATCGTATATTAATCTTTGTTTATTTATAACCTCTGCATAAGAATAGTATGTGTGTGAGTGCGCCTGTGTGTGTGAGAGAGGGAAAGACAGTGAGTGACAGTACATGTTGATACTCGTAACGGATATGACGAGAAACGGATATTACGATGAAAAGCATTTGGTCCCTTGGATCGAGTTGAACTGTATTTTGGAAAATGAACTCACCCAGCTCATCATACATTCTTTTCGTTTATTTATTGTACCGTGTGGTTTGTGTGGGATCTATCCGACTATATTTTCGCTTGAGACAGATTTCTGTACTGTATATAAAGTATTTTTGTTTCCTTTCTGCGTTCAGTCGCCTCTCCTGGACACCTAACTATTTACTGTGTAAGTGGGATCTTTAAAGGCCTTTTTATTCCGTATTTTTGGACAAAGGAAGACGGATGGACTCGAAACATTTTTATGCGCACATGATTTTTATCAGGCACCTAGTAATAGATTGGAGTAGATCCAGTAGTTTATGTACATTTATAAAGAAATGGCGAACTTAAAATCCAATAGGCTGCAGCATGTTATCGATGATTTGAGGAGGGAGATTTCAGCTTCTTTTGAAGGTTAAATGACTAAAATAAGTTCTATTTTGTGAAGAATGAGGAGCTTAAAAGATTCTATCGAAAATCTTTTATCAGGTACTTCATCCATTCTTCTTGCCTTACGGTAAACACCTGTTGATATGCTCCGTGGCTAACGTTTACATAATCTAGAGTGTAAATATGACCATATGTAATTTTTTGTAGTTTTGTGGGAAAGAAAATCTTGTGTGGCAAATCATCGTTCACTTTACCCAATTGTTTTGAGAAAAACGTGCATTTCTAGTGCTTCATGTGATGATTAATAATTCGAATATGAATGTCGCGCTTGGTCAGTTGGCATGTATTGCGAGTTGTTTCATTTCGTTTTGTCATTTTGTGTGACGAAGCGATTTCCATGGGTTACTTTTTTATAGCTCTCCAAATTGCCAGTTTCAATTTGCTGAGCGAGTCGCAGGAGCAGCGGTAGCGAACAAAGGGCTACTAAAAAGGATCGCGAGTCGGGAACATTTTTCCTGAATCTTAACTCGAGCATCCAATGCTCTCCGCGCAAACTCGGTCGAGCAAATCTGATCAGAAACATCTATATTCGCCACGCGAGCATTGTGTTTGCTTGTTTTCGGTGTCCACGATTCTTTTCGCCGTGACATTTCTAATGTTTACCCGCGAAATGTGACGTTTATGAAGTTTTCCTGTGTGTATATCTAGTTTAGATGGATTAATCACCGCGTTATTCACGGTTGATGTTTACTTTTCCTGCTAGGTGCGGTTAATTCACCTATTCGCATTCACTAAATGGCAGTGCAACTTTTCCTCCTCACGTGTTGGAATTCATTCAGACCTTCTCGTTTCTCTTTTATTAAGGTATTGCATTCAACAATATTTGGGACGACTAATTTTATTCTCCACTTCCTCTATTTATTCCTTCCAACTATTTTCTAATCACGTATCATTTTATAACACATCGCATCGATGGGAAGTTATTTAATTCTAGCTCATTGGTGAGAATCCAATTTTGTTTTAATCAGAAGGTCGACGTATCACGGTGCGACAGTGGAAGATTTTTTACAGGAGATTGCTAATGAATATGTATCGTATAAATCGTATTAGTTGCTAATAGGGCAGGGGGGAGTCATATTTGTCATTAGGGGTAGGTAGTTGGGTAATTGGGGTGTAAATATGAAAATTTAGGGAGCTGCCGAGGGATGGAGAGAAACCTGGCATCGGCATAGGACTAAAGGCGTCTAGGGTTCAAATGTTTTACGTCCCATCCGATGACCAGTTTACTGAACTCTGTGCACGGCACTCAAGTAGAAACCGGTATTACATTGAGCTCATCAAAATCTCTGTTGACCCTGAATTGAACCATGGGTCTCGATCGATGCCCTTATAAATCTTTATAATTCGAAAATTATTCTACATGCGTGAAATTTTTTTCATGAAATCTAATTTAATAAAGAAAAAATATTTTCTATTGTACTTTAACTTTACGCAAGGTGTGTGTTTAGATATTGGCGTTTCTAAATGGAAAGAATATTTTGAAAGTACTCGGGAAACGGTTGGCGGCTTTTTACTACTTTTAAGACACCCGAAGCCTTGTAAAATATCTCAGTTCAAGTTTTTATTCAGATTGGAAGTGCATTTAAACGATTTCAACAGGCTTATTTTGCGTTGTTTTATACTCGACTTTTCGTCATCAACAAGAAAGTGTTGGTTAAAGAAGGTGGTTAAAGTATTGACTTCTCAACCACGAGACCCGGGTTTGATAGCCGCAAGTGGCAGAGATCTCAGTGGAATACTGTACCTTGTATTCAATGGGAAGAGTATACTATTTACTACTCCGTCCATCGGATAGGACGTTGTACCTTGTACACCTTGGCGCTTTTCGTTAAATGCCGACGCCGGGTTTCTCTCCACCCTTCTTCAGCACAGTAAAATTCCTCCTCATCTCAAATTACCGAGCAATTACTTCAATACATAAAATATACCCTACCATTTTGAAAAGCACAAATGGCCTTAGCTGTCGGACACCTCCCATGAATAAATACTACCACTAGATTTGATTGCTGATGGCGAGTGGTAGGGCGGCAATACACGTATTGTCTAGGACTGTGGTTCTAGTCCTTTATGGCATCAAATACCAATACATTTTTGGCAAAGGACTTTTCGAATTCCGGTACGCGTTTCACAGATTGGGAATAGCTTGGCCGAGTTAAAGAAAGAGCGCCGGTGTTACTCAACCGATTATTGGAGCGAAATAGAGAAAATATTGTCTCCTCTGCCATCTAATGCCGTTCAAAATTTGTGCGCATAACAGTATCATTGACTTTCAGAGTACCTACTGCTCATTGTAGAATAAAAGAGAAAAAAATGCATGTTTTCAAATATATCAACATTACATCAATTTTCATGAGTTATGTAATTACAAAATACGAAGTTGAGCAATATTAATAATCCAGGTTACAATAATATACGTGCATTTGAATTATTGTACCTTATTTCTTTTGCGAAAAAACTTGTATAAATACCCACACAAGAAGGTGTATGGAAAAACGTGTTAAAAATAATGATATCCTAACTAATTCCGGTTGTAAACTGTCTGAATAAATATTTTTGAGGTTCGAAAACAACAGGTTGCCCACTTCTGCTGTCATATTTGGTGTAATTTCAACTAATCATTTTTGTGATTCTCTTTCTATAACCAGGAGTTTCGATAACCGCCGGAGTAATTAACGACTGCACGAACCGTTGGCTAACAATAACGAGACATTATGAAATGCAGTCCTAGAGTTTCACATTCTTAAATGTAATATATTGAATGCAGAAGATAGTGTTAATGGTAGAGGGAGAACAAGAGCCTCGAATCTGAGTCCGCGCGGAATGGTGGTGATAGGTGACTTGCTGATGTTGTCTCGTCCCTCGGGAAACTTTTTGACCGTCTTCAGATAACCCCCGCAGTCGCATATCACCCTGGGTATCTTCTATGCGCACGTAATTTATTGCCGGCATTGTTCCGTGCTCGAGTCACTCTTGTCTCGGCAGTGCGACGCTCTTGGGAGTGGAAGTGACGGCTAATGCCTTCGCTTTTCATGCTCGATCACGTTCCCAGGTGAAATCAGGTCGGCTGAGAAGTATCGACTCAGCTTCGAGGGAAAGTGGATCCGTTTCCCAGTAGCGGAAGTATTTTTGTCGTAAATTTATTCTTAAGGTGTTCCGAGCTCCGGTTTGTATAAATTTGTGGGATCTTTTCAAGTGAGATGCGCGCATTACCATACGGATCCCGTGAAATCGGAGCAACTTTCGCCTGCGTATATTCCGAATGTTGTTTTGGTTATGGTAGATGACGGAGCTTTGCGCCATTAAGGATAGGAAGTCAATTGTTTAAATGTATTATAATGGGAAAAATATAAATGGTGGAGGGAAACCCGGCGCCGTCATCGGCCTTCTTTTAGCAGAGGGCGCAAAAGGTTCCGCAGTTCAATATTTCATCCGACGAACGTAGTTCTGTCCTTAAAGTGCTTCCTTTTAGGAACTGAAGTGAGAAATTGAAACATAATCGGTCATTATCGGGGTTTGAACCCTGGATCTCGAGATGAGAAGCCAGAACTATATCCGCTCAACCAACTTGATCCTTTCGAGCTTGAAGTAGGTGTAGGTATCGCTATTTTTACTAGGTGATCAGTCAGTACGAATCTTTATACAATAGTGCAGGTAAAAGGGCCAGTAGAGCTCACTAGAGGAGCCAAGCTCCAGTGAACTTAAAATGATAAGAACTGTACGCGAGTGAACAGCACTTGGTCGTTGGCACGCAGACCTTTGGTCACGGAATCAACAATTCAGGGTGTAGACAGTAAGTCAACTAAGGTAGAATATGAAGCAAATATATCGAGGACAGAAGGATAGACAAGTGGTGGAAGGTGTGAGAGATTTATTGCCAAAAAAAGGGAAAGTGAAACAGCGAATAGGGAGGAGAAAAGACACTTCTCATACCACGGAAGAGTCCCTTGAGGGAGCAGTGATTTGCGAATGAGACCATTTCCTAAATTTTAGGAAAAACTTTAAATAGCTCAGTTTTTGCTGATTAATTTGCTAATTTGCTGATGAACTGCTTATATATTAAGATCAGTTAACGTGTGCGAAATAAACGCACATTCAACGCCCTCTATCCTCCAAAAAAATAATAATTTAGTCTTTTGTTGGGCTGTTGAAATTAAAGTCAGGGGAGTAGATATACAGAATATGAAATAATGTTTGTTAATGCAAACGCATTTGCGATATCTCTGATAAGTTATTTATATACACGATTATACATATATACATATAAGTCGAACACAAATAGTAATTAATTCTCCTTTCTTTATACGTCTCCATGACTGCGTTGTTTTTTTCGCTGCGCTTTTGTCTGCAAGATTTTTCTTACGACTTAAATTATAAAAAAACCAAAAATGTTTCCTTAACATAAACTGAGTACCTATGTTACGTCAGGAATTGCGAAAAGATTATATCAATTAATACCTTATTCATCTCTATAGGACATATATCAGTTGAGGAAAAATGATGCTGACAACAGAAATACTGTTTATGATTGCCCACTATAAAGAGGGTGAACGGAATATTAGTATAAAAGTCGGAAGGACGGAACTAGTGAAAATATTTTGCTGCAGACTAAATTATCCAGGTACGTGATGCACGAGCCTGACAATCTAAAGACCGCGGGTTCGAAACCAACCTCGGTAATGAATTTTGTGTTGGCCTTAGAAATAAGTTGAGCTAGACGATTCTTTGTAGCCTCTGCAGTTGGAGCACCTAAAACTTGATTCAGCTCATCCATCTATTTACCTGTTTGGGCAGTTTATCGGGGGATAATGAGTAATAATTAATAGTAACTGAAAAATGAGCAACTTCCACAGAGAAAAACGTTTATTGCGACCGGGTTTCGCTTTTTACAGCATCTTCAGGCCTGGCCTGATGTCAGCATTATTTACTTGTGTTGTGCAAAGTTTTTCATTAAAATATGCGTTTTCTGGTCGGAGAAAATGTTGGAGACGAGAACTTTGATATGGGACGGCGAGAAAAGATGGATGAGGAGTTTGAAATAGAGTGTGGAATTGTGTGGCTCCCAAACGTTGAAATAAAGGAAACAGGGTGTAAATACACAAGCTGTTATTTAGACCTAGTGGTGGAGAAGTCTATATAGTTAAGGCAACCGGAAAGGAAAACAAACGAGGAAGTGCTGAGAAAGGTAGGTGAGAAAAGGGAGTTGATTTGGGTAATTAGGAGGGAGTAAAGAGCGTAGGTGATAAAGGACTAGGGTATTTCGAATGACTCGATGGAGAACATTGGTACGAAGAGAAGAGGATAGAGGTTTTATTGGAATGATAAGAGGTAGGGGGTATGCAGAGCTTCAGAAGAGTCTCATGGGAAGGATAGATGGCAGGAACTACTGGAAGGAACATTTAAAAGTATTCAATATCCATACTAGCACACCTCAGCCAGTAGAAAGCCAATAATTATAAAGTTGGACGTGAAGATATAATCTCAAAAAATTCCTGGAAAGATTATCATTAGAGTCACTCTCAATATTCCGACAGAAACTTTGGATACTTTTGTACGCGCGCAGTTGAGTATTATATTCAACCTATTCTTTAACATTTCAGCATCCAAATTAAAGTTAAAGTTAATAAAAAATTGGAGATGGCTCACTTATTTTCAAATTAATGAAAATTACCGTTCCTTAAATTACATCTTGGCAGTATTATTCGCATGATTAAATGTATTTTGGAAAATGAACTCCCCCAGCTCATCATGCTTTCTTTTCGTTTATCTATTGTACCGTGTATTTTGTGTGGGATCTATCCGACTATTTAATAGTAATAATAATATTTATTTCTCCAGCAAGTTATAAATAATACGAAAAATAATTTTGAAGCTTTAGGTGAACCCTAAGCCTTGTGCCTGTTGTTGGGTTCACCTTCAAATTACTCACACATCAATACTGGCTTACATTATTATAAAACAAATGTCACCAATTGAACATAGAATAACACTGTCACAAGAAATTACTTATAGTGCTTTGGAACTTTTTATGGACGATACAGTTACACTTATAGGTTACTTTAAGGCATTACAGAAATAATATAGTATATATAATAAAGTAGAACAATGGGTAAATATTTTGAGCAACCACTAAATTACCTCTACACTTATGCTATCTCTCGTAAATAGCCAGATTTTCACTTGCTTCAAAAAAGTTTTGAAGTGTATGGTATCTCGAATACTCGGTGGCAAGCTATTGAAAATTTTGGGCCCCAAGTAAAGCAAGCATCTTTTGAATTAGGATGTATTTGGTGTGACTTTGGACTTGAATATATAATCTCAGAAAATTCCTAGAAAGATTATCATTAGGGCCCCTCTCAATATCCCGACGGAAACTTTGGATGCTTTTGTCCGCGCGCAGCAGAGCATTATATTCATCCTATTCTTTTAAATTTCGGCATCTAAATTAAAGTTAAAGTTAATGAAAAATTTGGAGATGGTCCACCTCTTTTCAAATTAATGAAAATTACCGTTCCTTAAATTACATCTTGGCATTATTATTCGCATGATTTAATGTATTTTGGGAAATGAACTCACCCTGCTCATCATACGCTCTTTTCGTTTATTTATTGTACCGTGTGTTTTGTGTGGGATCTATCTGACTATATATTCGCTTGAGACAGATTGCTGAACTGTATGTAAAGTAGTTTTGTATCCTTTCTTAATTAGTATTTTAAAGTGGAATTGGATGTGTAGCTACTATAACGGTTTCTTTTGAATTAGGATGTATTTGATTTGGCTTGGGACTTGAATATATAATCTCAGAAAATTCCTAGAAAGATTATCATTAGGGTCCCTCTCAACATCTCGACGGAAACTTTGGATGCTTTTTTCCGCGCGCAGCAGAGTATTATATTCATCCTATTCTTTTAAATTTCGGCATCTAAATTAAAGTTAAAGTTACTTAATGAAAAATTTGGAGATGGTCCACCTCTTTTCAAATTAATGAAAATTACCGTTCCTTAAATTACATCTTGGCATTATTATTCGCATGATTTAATGTATTTTGGGAAATGAACTCACCCAGCTCATCATACGCTCTTTTCGTTTATTTATTGTACCGTGTGTTTTGTGTGGGATCTATCTGACTATATATTCGCTTGAGACAGATTGCTGTACTGTATGCAAAGTAGTTTTGTATCCTTTCTTAATTAGTATTTTAAAGTGAAATTGGATGTGTAGCTACTATAACGGTATCTTTTGAATTAGGATGTATTTGGTTTGGGCACAACGTAAGAAATGTTAGTTCTCAGGGTATCTGAGTGAGGCTTATCCAAGACTTTAGGGTTATTTCCACTACGAAGGTAGAATAGCCTTATCAACTTGTAGATGTATAAGTGTCTTAAGGGGAGTATCTGCAGGTCCACGAATAATATTTTCGCTTGAGACAGATTGCTGTACTGTATAGTAGTTGTGTTTTCTTTATTAATTAGTGTTTTAAATGAAATTGGGTGTGTAGCTACTATAACGGTATGATTGTTCTCTCGTCGATAAAACATTTGAAGTGTGGACTCACCCCCCGCCTTACACCCTTGTTGTGGCTAAAAGTGTACAGTGTAAATGTAGATGGAGATAGAGGTGGTGTGATAGATAGAATGGTAAATGGCATGGTAGAGTTGATTTTTTAACTCATTTATTCTGAATGAAGTCACCCAAAGTGTGCTACTACTTAATATTGATGGCTTTGGGTCACGACTGAGTAAATGTAACATAATGTGCATCAAGAGATGGCATTCAAAATCACGAAACTATTTACCTGTATTAATCGTTTCTTTGCGTCGTGTACGATAATAACTTTCTGTATCATGCATTTATGAAGATGTATTTACTGAGGAACACTACGATGTACTGAAAAGTTCCTGATTTCATATGCATTCGTGAGAATTTCAAAAATGTGTTTCAATGCCAAGTAATGGCCTTCCATCCCCAGGGTCTGGATTCTAATCCTGATTGCGGCAGTGTCCGATTTTCATTGGTGTATCGGTCTCTTTTCATCACTGTTTTGAATTTACTTCGAGTTCATTACTCCGTCCGTCGGGTGGGACGTCACACAGTTGACCCCTTGGCGCCTTTCGATGGGTCCGGTTCAATACCAAATCCCACATTTTTCCATTCTCCATTCACTCCTCTATGCTTCTTCCCAAACAATCAACTATCCTTGATGGCATAAGTGACCTTAGTTTCACTTCACTTTCCTTAACAATAAAAACAAAATCTAGTGAATAATGCAGTAAAAGCGACACTGCCACGCCGTGATAAATGCGTTACCCTCAAGTATTTCATAGCGATCATTGTAGTTTCGTAAGTATCAGAGTGCAGATTACTCGGAGGGTTGAATTTATTAGCTAAGATATTGTTAAGTAATATACCTACGCTGTGTTAATGACAGAGGCACTTTGTTCACTCACTGTAATCGTGTGCTTTTTCGACCCGGCAGTTGAGTCTTTGGCAAAACCCTATAAGTCCTTCTAACTGGCCTTCGAGCGATAAACTTAGGCTGATTCGCTGTTCCCATGTACCTATATACATCACATTTTCAAGCATGTAACTCAGGCTTGCATGTTGGAGAATGATTGTATAGCCTAATCCACCCAAGTAAAAAAAAAGATGTCAACCCAGTGGAAGAAACATGTATTTCTACGGGAACAGAAATTCAGTCTTTGAGCGTCACATATGGACACTTCCTTAAGGGGAAGCTACTCTCAGCGTGTATACATTTCCTACTCCGTCGAAGGGTCATCTTCAAACCGTTGTAGTCTCCCTTGCGTCTCGTCCATCTTGTGGAAATCGTAATAGAATTCTTCACTGTACTTTCCTGAAGACGTTAGGACTATTGGAAAACATTTTGGGACGACGCAGTCGTCAAAAACTAAAGGAGAATTCAAACGTGTTGGACTCGACGACTATTAATGATTTGAAGCAACAGGTGATTCGGATAGCGGTGGAAAGAGCGCGATTCGCTGAAAATAAGATTCCGTGCACGCGCATAACATGTATTCCGAATGTTTTGAAGACTTTGTTGGGGAAATCAGTAGGCTAGCGGGTTGTACGCCATTTTAAAATTACTCGCTTGATCCAAGCGTCGCAGGTTCGAGGCCGGAGCGGAAATTATTTTTCTACCTTATTATTCCTAACGTCATGCTGAACCGTTGATTGAATCACGGTTGCGTGGTGTGGGCGGACCCCTATAAAATCCACGCACATATCACGTGCAATCTATCCTATTCATAGTAACTATACATTCGGTTTTTATCTTAAATTAAATGAAGTCACTTTGGAATCATGGCGGATTCTCATGCAATTCCGTCTCTGATTTCAAACTATCACCATCGCAGGCTTACACACATATTAAATAATATGCACGCTGATCTTACATTAATATTTATGGTGACACACCAATTATGCTAGCTAGTGAGTACGACAAGAAAAGACGTTCATATGTATCGTACATTAAGAAGACATTGTTGTTCATTTATTTTCCTATTACTGTTCAAACTTTCTTTATCGTACTGCTTATCGCTATCATTGTATTCATGTGACATAATCTACTACTGTAAAATGGTCTTCAATAGTCTTTAGATCTTCTGATAATGTCAGCCAAATATTCAAAGATTATCCAGGGTATTCTGCCAATAATAGTAGTTTCTAGGCCAGTTCCTGCTTGTGTAATACCCTTGCACCCTGTCGATATTTCTATTCTTTGGAACAAATTGTGCTCGTTGCTATTCGCCCCTCACTCTATTTTTCCGAGATCAATATCCTTTCATTTCTTCCTCAATCCTATTATTTACCTTTTCGGATTTCTACATATCACTTCCTTTCCAAACCTACAATACCTAGTACTTCTTCGTTTGTCTTCTCTTTTACACCTAATCTTTGTTCTGCTTTACTCCATTCGATAGCCTCTCATTTCTCAATGGGATCCTTTCCCATATTTTTCATTGCCGAATCTGATACAGTTTGTGAAACAAAAAGACCTGTATGTTTCCGTTCTTTGATCCATCGAGTCGTTCTCAAGTTATAAGCAGGGAAAAACTGATCTGTTTAGTCCTTTCGGAAAAGATCCCAGATCAATATCCTTTCATTTCTTCCTCCATCCTATTATTATTTGCCTTTTCGGATTCCTACTTGCCACTTTCTTTCCAGACCTACAATACCCAGTACTTATTCGTTTGTCCTCTCTTTTACACCTAATCTTCATTCTGCTTTACTCCATTCGATAGCCTATCATTTCTCAATGGGATCCTTTCCCATATTTTTTATTGCCGTACCTGATACAGTTTGTGAAACAAAAAGACCTGATTTTTCTGTTCTTCTATCCATCGAGTCGTTCTCGACTTATAAGCAGCGAAAAACTAATCTGTTTAGTCCTTTCGGAAATGTGGGCGTACAAAGGACTCGTACGTCATCCACTTCGTCCAATCACACATCTGACTCTGCCAATGGAAGTGGTCGTCAGACTCTATTCGGATTATTACGAAAGGAATTGCATATTCGACTACGTCGTAATTTGTGAACATACATTTAAACTTCAGCACACTTTTAGTCACTTGAACATGTATACGAAAGTATTTTGTCGTGCAATCGTTTTGGATTATTTACAGTGTGCGACAGGATCTCTTCAGGAGACCTCCCCTCCCCACCCTTTCCCTCCAAGCAGTCAAGGACGGGAGGTGGGTGACGTAGATATTCTTAACGCAGCTCGTTCAGTGGCATTTTGCTTATTTTATTTTTTGATAAATTAGTGAATGGCTCTCGTTAGAAGATTATTTTTTTTCACTAAAATTCATAGTTCGTTTCCATCTTACGATTTCGTGTACAAAATAGCGATTTCGGTTCCGAGTAAACGCCCCAACTGTATTTTATCTCTTTCTCCATCCACTTTTTTGCCTTTTTCGTATTTCCCCCTTACACTCACACTTCTTACTTATCATTTTACTTATACTTTTGTCTTCTATATACATTTTTCTCTTCAACTCCAAACCCATATTTCAAAAGCCTTCAACTTTAGTTCGCTAAATTAAAAAAAATCCGCACGTATTTTATGTGTCCATGAGTGCATTTTAAATGAACCTACGTTGCAGCAACAAGCGAAAATACTAGCGCATGCACGAAGTTATTTTAAAAGCTGTGTTCTTGTAAATTGATCGAAAATACGTTTATAAGTGTTTATAATTATACAAGTGGATTCGATTTGTGAATCACTGCGTATGATATGTTTGAATACCTTTTTTCCTAAACATCGTTTCATGTGAACCAAAAATCTTAATTGATTCGAGAAGATGTACGTCTGCAATGCACATAGATGTTAGTTCAAATGGAAGTGCAGTTCGTGAATATACTTATAGAATGTATTATAGTACTTTCTTCCTTTGCTCTTTTCAAAATTTATAATTTTATTTGAGGATGTGCTAAAATGGACTTATCAATTTATAGTTTGGAATTCATTAAAGTTGTCTGCGAAAAAGCAATGCATAAATGTTTTCCTGGAAGTGTATTGAGGAAGATGGAAAACCTACCTTAAAATGCACCTTTGGAAAAAAGTGGAATGCATTTTCCTCACGCGTGAACATTTTCCGAAAGTATTTCAATGACTTAATTTCTAACGTGGTGGATAATGGCGGAGGATGTTAGCTGGATGCAGAGGAAGGAGGAAGATGGCGTGTTAAACGCTGTGGGTGAGAATAGGAAGTTGGTCGGAAAAATTAAAAGAAAAGTGGTCGGTGGGCATGTTCAGAGCACTGAATAGTGGCGTGATCATTGTGGAGAGCATGTTAGGCAAGCCAGGGAGATATGGCGAATGAATAGGTATTTGGATTGCATGGCGGCAGACAGAAGATATGAAGAGTTAAAGAGAGATTTCATGCGTGAAACATGGATTGGATGGGAGAGAAGGCGAGTGAAGGCCAACACGGGTTGATTATGACGAGCAGGGACCACCCGCAAGCCTAGCAATAGAATTCGGCCGAACACTGCATGCATTTGTGTGCGCTGCGCTGTGGAAAGGGGTGAAAAGTTTGCGCCGACAAGTTCAGCAACACAAAGGTATCTCACCGAGCAGGTTTTGCGGTGGAATTTCGCGCAGCTCTTTACTCCACGCACGAAATGAAGTGGCGATGTATGTTTTATCCTCCAGGTTCCTCGAATTCAGTAGAGCTTTTGTTCGGTTTCAAATCGTTAACCCATTGCAACTGCCTCATCGGTTGGAGTACGAAACGTCGCGTTTTCTTTTTTTTCCCGACCAGCTAGAAATCCTGCTTCCGAGAAATCTAGGTGTTGCCTAATATCCAAGGATGTGCTCCGTTGAATGCTTTTCGTTTTTCCCTGTAATCAGGCACGTACATGTTCTCGCATTTTGACCAGTTTCTCTTCACTCGTATCTCTTCCGCAGACATGACCTGAAAATGCATGGCGTTTGCTGTAAACGAGGATGTTCATTCTGCTGGGAAGAGTGGTAGCTGGCGTTATGCACTACGGCTTACGGAAATGTGCTGTGTGTCACATCTTTCCAATTAAATGCTTGTGATGTGTGCACTTGAATGAAATATTGCGCAGGTTAATTTTTTTAATGTGACAACTACGTATGACTACATCGTAAAACATTTATAAGGGCATCCAAACCGGAAAAACTCTCGAGGATCTGTTGTGTTTTAGATCGCTTGATCAGTGTTGTAAAGAGGGAAGACTGAGGTGGCTAGGTCGATAACGCACCGGCCGAGTACCCATAGGGTCGTGGGTTTGTATAATGTCTCAGCAGAGATGTTTTGCATGACTTAGAATTAAGAGCTTAGTATGGACGGTGCGATGTTACCCAGGCCGTTGCAGCACTAAGAAACCCACGTCTTCTACATTCGTGAAGGGGTATGAAATATCAAGCTTTTAAACGCAGATATAGAAGGGAATTTAAAATTGATTATTATTTTTGCGTAATGCCATGATAACCAACAACTGCGGGGGAATTCTATGTAGTTGGGAACATTCTTTTGTTATTATTATTATTAGTGTCCTCCCAGTTTTGATATAGTACTACCGTACTCTACTCTGTCTCAGCAGAGATGTTTTGCATGACTTAGAATTAAGAGCTTAGTATGGACGGTGCGATGTTACCCAGGCCGTTGCAGCACTAAGAAACCCACGTCTTCTACATTCGTGAAGGGGTATGAAATATCAAGCTTTTAAACGCAGATATAGAAGGGAATTTAAAATTGATTATTATTTTTGCGTAATGCCATGATAACCAACAACTGCGGGGGAATTCTATGTAGTTGGGAACATTCTTTTGTTATTATTATTATTAGTGTCCTCCCAGTTTTGATATAGTACTACCGTACTCTACTCTTCATTTTATTACATGCTTCTTCCCAACACTGGGCCATCACACCAAATGAACCGATTTTTCCTTCCCCTAGCCCAAGTACAAATTATTCTTCTCTATATCCCCAAGCATCTCATTGCTATCCATTACTCTCCATTAACCAACACTGCCTATTTTTATTTCCAGTGGCAACATTTCTTTCCTCTTTTAACGAGTTTGTTCTCCGTCCTCCATTCTTTACTTTCTTTAGATAATCGTATCTTTCCATTCTCTTTTTCACCCTCATTTTTAAATTTTCCGAAATCCTCCATTCTGTTCCCTTTCGTTCTCACCTGGAACACATTTATGTCGCTGGAAATCCTGCGTATTACGTAAGATGATAATGGTATGATTTTCTTATAATGGAAACTAGCTTATCCCTACGTTGCTCCCAGTTAATTTCTTCAGCCAATGAGATTTCGTGGCCACTTTGTGGTGAGCGTTGTGGTCGGGTAGAATTCTGTTTACCTTAATAAAACAGCGTATTACGCTACAGGAGACGTAATTCTGAGAAAAAAATAGAATCGTCACTTTCATTTTCCGATCCTATTTCCTTGAGACGTCTTATCCCTCTTTTTAAATCGGATTTCTGTATTTAACTATCTACAGTGAGCCACGTAAATGTCGCCGTTTGGCCATCAAGTACTGCGTTCCACGGCACGTGAAATTTTTGTGCTTAGTCTTCCATTTCGATGTTGGATTCTTCACGAGACCCATCTGAAGTAGTACGAATGCAAGGATCTTAACAAAAATCGCAGTAAATAAAGATAGTTTATCTTGTTAAATATTGGCTGGCTCTTTCACTCCATTGTTTTAATTCATTTTTAATGGCTCTTATTTTCTCGTCGTTCTTTTCTTAGGCTAAGAATATTCTCCTACTTTTGCCTACGCTACACTACTATTGATATAGTAAGCATTGTATGAAATGGTTTCTGGCTTAGCACCGTAGAGATTCATTGTTGAATGAATAGAAAAATAATTATATTTCCATCCAAATATTTATTCAGGTTTTGGCATATCGGCGTCATCTTCAGTACTTAAATATTACATTATAAATTTTGTGGAAATAAAATTAGTTTTTTTCAATCAATTATAAACATTATTGATTTATGATGGAAGTAGTACCACTTGCTCTTTTTTGCATTTGCAACTCCTATGGGCTCCTTTCTTTCTTTTCCTGACATACCGGTCCCCGCCGAGGTCCCCTTAGGCGCCTCTCATTAAGAGCAGGATAATACAGGCGCCGGGTTTCTCTCCACCCTTCTTCCGTTCCTAGAACGATTCCTTATTCTTCCCAAATACCCACTAAACATGGCGAAAATAATAATAATGATAATAATACGTTTACTGTCGTAGACCAATGTTGGCCTTTAAGACAAACAGTACAGTGTAAGCTGCGAATAATATGTACTCAATTTCAATTCAAGATTTTGCTAATACAATTAATGATGATAAATATAACAACATAATGATATCATAATAATAAGATAATTATGACACTCTGCTTCAAGTACACAAATTTTCATGACATCAATTTAAAACAAAGGTAAACTTTCGTATTTGTGGGACTGAATTTACAGTATAATATTTCACATATTTACATATTCATATTTTCAACTCTTAATAATAACAATAACAGTAGGGAATAGGGATAATCATATTGGTTTGTGATAAAAATTACAATGTTCATAACACTCTGTTTTAAGTTCACTATTATACAAGGATTTCAATTCAAATATATAAATACTAACATTCAATAATATAACCTCTGAAAAGAATCTATGTAATGACAAGTTCATAAGTATTCCCGATATGCAATCATAGCAAAGATTGCATTGCGATTTAGCAAAGTAAAAATTATCTAATTACTATACATAAATTCAGCACATCAAATACATAAATATTCAGTTTCCATTTGAAGTAAAATATTATAAATTTTCTTTGAAGCAAATTCGAATAGTAATGAAAAGTAAAAAAAATGAAGAAAAATAGTATATGTTAGCGAATACATTATATGTGGGTCGTCTTTCATATTAATAATTTGAGTAATTTTGTTTTATTGGTATTTATTGACTGGCATTTTTTCATTTCCTCAGGGAGTAAATTCCAACTTCTGGATATGGCAGCTATACACGATCTATGGTACATTTCTGTTTTATGCTCGGGGATCTGTAGGACTAAATGGCCCATGTTGCAAATGGCCTTAGCTGTCGGACGTCTCCAATGAATAACTACATATACTATAAAAACCTACGCTCGACGCTATTACTTGTACATTATTTTGACCTGCCCATCGACTGTGTACCGATCCTAATTTTTAAGTACTCTGATGCCAATTCGTACCCGAAGGTTGGTCACGTTGGTCAGGATAGAGTTCAGCTATTACTAATCCCAACGGAGTGTATAATCCAAACTTCATGATAAGGGAACCAGTACCTTCCCTATACGGTCTCCGAAAATTATCTAGCCCAAGAAAAGAGGGCATGGATTTGGCGAGGTATGCTCAGAAACTTACTCATAGAGGGGTTCGAACCCGGGGCTTTCGGTCGGTAGGCTAAAACTCTTCCCACTTGGCCTCCACGTTTGCCACGCAAGGGAATCAGTTGGGGTCTCACTCTGGCCGTCATGTAGGAAAGAAACATTGTATTCCGTGGGCTGACGTTTCATTGTCCCGTGCCATTTCTCGTGGCTCCCCTTTCGTGAATTGGGGAGCGTATCCACGGACTGGGTCACTCGTTATCGTTGTCACCATTATTGTTATCGTGTCCAGAGCTTAACGATGCGACGGAATAATGATTAAAAAGGTCCACCGCGAGTGGGCGGAAACGTCGATGGAGGAGTTCGTGACGGAGAATAATTACCGCCGAGACGGTAATTGCGCGAAATGATGCGCCTTGTGCAGTCTTCTCGGCTTGCCGGCTCCCTGGCTCGCTTTTCTGCCCTCTCCGCGGATAACTATCAAATGTGGATCAATTTCTGCCCCTGGTGATGCCTAATGGGAGGCAAGGCTTGTTAGTCGGACGAAAAGGTTCCCACCGCATTTAGAAGTCACCCAGCTGACCACCAAATGAAGACGCGACGAGGAGCGCAAGAGACTCCATTGTGATTGAAAAGCAAGAATGTTGTTGGCAACGAGGGACGGTTTCAATAACCGTAATTTATTGAAGCGCGGAACCATGATTAAAGTCGGTGAATAAAATTAACCTTGAGAATGACCACCCAGTACTCATAGCAGAGACAGAGAGGGATCTGAATAAGATTCTAATAGCCTTGGAAAGGACAGTGGCCATATATCAGCTAAAGATAAATAAGAATAAAACTAAGATATTGGTGTGCAGCAAAAGAGAAGAGGCCAAAACCAACGTTGAACTAGGGAAGCAAAAACTGAGCGAGGTGAAAGAGTTCTGCTACTTGGGAAGCCGAGTAACCAACGATGGACGAAGCAAGAAAGAAATAGTCAGTGGAATACCTCAGGCAAAGAGTGCATTCTACCAAAACAAGAACCTACTTACATATGGAAATACAAGCGAAGAAGTAAGGAAGCAATTCATCAGGACTTACATCTGTAGAATGTTTCTTTACGGAAGTGGGGTATGGACGATGACAGCAGCGGAGAAGAAAAGGGTGGAAGCATTCAAAATGCGGTGATACAGAAGAATAATGAAAATTAAATGGATCGACCGAGTAAGTAACGAGGAAGTCCTAAGAAGAGCGGGAGAAAAGAGAAGTCTGCTGAATACTCTCAAAAGAAGAAAGGGCAACTTAATTGGCCATATATTGAGACACAATGGCCTGATGTAGACAATTGTCGAGGGAAAAGTGACGGGAAGAATGGAAAAGGCAGGCCTCGTATGAGATATATGGAACAGGTTGGATCGCCTTGTGAGTAGCGAAAACGTTTTGAGATGAGTGTGTGAAAGAGGAAATGTCAATGAAAATTGAAAAAAGTGAACAGAACAAACTTGGACATATCTTGAGATAATAATATGCGGTGAAGACAGTGGGCGTGGAATGAGTGATTGTTAAGAAGGATAAAGGGAGGCCTTGTTTATATACATGGAGTAAGTAGCTGAAGATGTTAAGGAGAAGAATATTTGTTGCTATAAAACGATTGGTCAAAATAATAATAAAGTGATGAACCGCGTCAGACCGATCGTTAGATTGATGGCCAGTGATGAACTTAATTAAGTAATTCGAGACGTATTATTTTTATTGTAGTCAGTTATTTTTTTTAAAGGATACTCATTTTTAGTTAATTTTGACTTAAGGAATCTATGTATGGCAGTCTATGTAGCCATTAGTATAGCCCGAGGCAAATGACGTTAAATGTAATTCGTTAGCCTTATTTTGTGGAAATCTATTGTCATTTTATAACTAATTGATAACTTCATGTTTGTATTTAAATCGGTAGAGGTATTCTTATGTTTGATAATGGTCTTATGCATAAACCCTTCTAAACTTTATGCACTCTACCACCTTTTTAGCTATAATGAGATAGATTTTATTAATCTACAGGATGCATCATTTGAAATCAGAGTATGATACACAGATACGCAGTAATTTAAAATTGTTAATTTAGATTCATTTGCACTCACACTTACCTATACCTTGTGACAATAACTATTTTCAAACGCTTTTAACTGCTAAATGTATGAGAGCTGTATTTGTGGGTTTTATTCTCACAATATTTGTGCTTTCAATCCGATTATTTTGTTTATTTCCCCGAATTCACCGCGTCTGAAGTTTTCCGTGAAATTATCAGACGCTCAACTCTCGGCTACCACTCAAAACGCCGCTTACAATTCTTGTCCTTTCAAGTTAAATTGAATCCCCTGCCTACATATCGCTCTCTTCCTAGATCGGCAAATTAAATTTTCAACTCCCTCACTAAACGATACCGTTGGGCATCACAGTTGAGCACACAGCTTCAGGAAATACGTCTGATTTGACTCTTTATTCTCGATCTCCCCCGCCCCTCCTCCCGTCGCCTCACCATCAGACCTTGAGCTGAATGTATCGATTCATTGAAAAGAAGTTGGGATTTGAAAGTCTATTTCAACGATTCATCTTTTTGTTGTGCTATTTATAGTCGTAACGAGGCACAGGAAAAATGAATATGAAATGAAAAAATATCTGCTCTTCTGAAGACTTCTCACTTTTCCATTGTCAATAGGGGAACAATATTTTTTTTATGGGATAAGCCAGGACTTATTTCTTATTTTCTTTCGAGGAATGTTCACCCCTACGTTATCTTCTTCTCAGAAAATCATGATAAAGAGATCCGGAAAAAAATTCTCGTATCCTTCTTCTTGTGTCAATGGCGTTGGAGAAGTGTTTGAACTTTTTTTAAAAAAAGTCACGGAAATGGACGTTTAGGTCGCGGTCTTACTTTCTGTGCTATGAATTTATTTTCATCTGGTTTGTTTCAACAATAACTATAATTTTTATTCGATCGTTCGTGGAAAAATACGTGCTATAAAGTTTATTTTTTTGTGCGTTTATGCAAAAGAGAGTAGTCATCGAAAAGTATATTAATGTGGCTTTCGTAGTACGCCGAAGTGCATAAGAATAATAAAGTATTACGATGCAATTCTGCGTGATGATCCCACTAGTGTATTCCGAACTTTCCGGTTTCAACATAATCAAGTAATCCAATGAAATACTACGACTCTCGAAGCTTGCATATGCCCACCTAAACGCATCCGTATTTTTTTTTGCTGAAATTAATCGGTCAAGTGAATTGAATGATGTCGCAATCTGTTTTTTTTTATCTCGAGAGGTTTGCATGTCATGGGTTTCATTAAAAGTTTGGTCGCATTTTAATGCTTTTATCAACTTCAGAGATATTAAAAATCGGTTTAAAAATATCCTTTTAGTAATAAAGAGCCAGAGCTCTGTGGATTACAACCATAGGTGTTAAACATTTTATTCATAGGCGTGTACTCGTATTTTCTCTTTTTGAGTAGGCACACATCAAGCTTGGCTGTCACTGCAAGTTTGATTTCTCTTCGTCAGAGTCATTACCATTATTATTATTATTATTACCTTTCCCAAAGCTAACCTGCCCTCACTTGGGAACTCACGACCGATCCCGATTACAGATCGAAGAGGCAGAGAAATTACTCGAAATATATTATTTCCCATAAACCCACGTGTATTTTTAGTTTTTTTTAAGGAACTATAATGCCCTAAATTGTCTTTCAGCCGTCCTACCCCATTAAGAGTGGGTTGATGTTTTTAGACCTCTGTTCATCAAACCATTTTTTCCATTAGCAAGCTCCTTGTAATTTACTCTACTTTGGATTTAATTGAAACAATTCTCCCCTTGTGACCAAATAGCAGCCACATTATCGGTCTAAAATCGAGCTAAAATAACTTAAGTAGTAACGCTGCAATGAAAACACAAAAGTGCGATTTAAACTGCGAAAATAGTTATTCAACTAAGAGTGTAGCAATTTAAAATTAGCTCGTTTCGTTCGCTCTTCAGAATCCATCTAGGTGTTAAGCACTTGTCAGCACATGCATTTCTGCGCCGTAATTTTAATTTCTGCGCCGTAATTTTTAAAGCTCTATAAAAAAAAGGTGGCGCGCAAGCCTTGGTGGAAGTAATCGGATCAGAATTTGCCGTCTTCCCTCGCACGGGACAATTTAGAGAATACATCAGGTTTTACATGTTGCTTACAAAATTTGGATTTGTGAATCAAGCCTTGCCAGAATTTTAATGGGCTTTAAGGATTAGCCGTCTAACAATAAGATGCTTCAAATCCTCGTTGGCTAAATAGCCAACCGCTGGCAGCATCTGTGATGATGAAAGTTATCCTTCGTTAGAATGAAGAACGACGTCCATATTTCATGGTAATGTTGTTGTATCGTAGAATTAAAACGCGTTACCTATTTATTATATTTTATGGAATAGTTGTAGAATTTTCACACTGATTTATGCCACGACCTAATTATTATGACCTTATATTATGACACGTATTTGAGTTTTCATGTTAACGATTACTTTTATCTTCAAACTTTTACTCTATTATTTGTTTTTCCGTCCACGCACTGGCATTATCTTTCTACTGGTCCCTCCTCTCTTCTTTTACCGCCGAATATGTAATCCCAACGTAACAGGCTAATGCCGACACGGGGTTTTTTCCGCACTTCCTCCCTTTCCCTCCCTCACCGTCCTTGTACTTTTCCTCCTGGTCTGAAGCAGCTATAAATTTTCCCGTGGTGCCTATCTGTTTTTGGTGTCAGCGATCGTCAAAGTAAGGCATACTTTGTAAGTAGCGGCTTAAAAAATGTATATCAATGTTGTGTAGAAACATACACGTAAGTTTTTAGCCGCGATTTCCTACCCTGCCTTCAGGGCTAATATCCCCTTTTTATCATAGCATTAATACATGGGCAACCCCCTAATATTCCGATTTATTCCTTTTTCGCTTTGCATTTTCCTTTTGCTCTCTCTTAATTAATCAAACTCTGTTCACAATATAATTATTAATTTTCCCTTTGTGATCCTTTCTGATACATTCTTCCTCTCTTCAAACATTTCCTTTAAGATGACTTACAGCACCCGCTAGAACAACTGTTGGTTCGATTGCTTCAACTGATTCGCTCATTTGTCTCCAGAATGGAAATGCTTTCCACGCATAGCGTAGGATGTTTTAATCGGGAGAAAGAAATATATTTTGAAATATTTTGAAAGTCGTAGATATTTTCACAATATTTAGGCGTGGCCAACTCCGGAAAAGATCGATTTTAGGTACTCATTATGACTCACCGTTTAAACATTTTTGTGTACTCAATTACTTTTCCCGAAAAAGAATGTAGTATTTAATTCACTGGGGCAGACTTTAATAAGAGTTTCGCGTGCGCATTGGGAGGGATGAAAAAAGAAAATAAATCAAGTGGAGGAAAAAGGTGAGATTTTTATTTAGAGTGTAAAAACATCGGTGCGCAGTTCGCTCTTGAAATCCCCGTATACGCACAAGTGTGTGTCATTTTGTCCCATGAATAAATATTAGTCGGGCCAATTAAAACCGTGATCACTCACATTTCATCCATGTGCGTTATCTATTTCCTTGCATGTATTAGCATGGGAGAGTAAGGGTTGTGGACTTGTATTTTTTTTCACGTGAGATGCAAACGGCCACAATTATCGCTCTCCGTAAATGCATCGCTCTTTTCATCATCCTATTGATGGGCCTGGAAATAACATGGGATATCTCGCCAAATGGAAGAACGCTATGAGTGAAAATTGTCTCGAGGGAAAATCATCAATCCAATCGATACCTACCTACAAGCGAAAATTATCAATCAAAACTCCATTCAACTCCATTATCCCTCGATGTTGAGAAACGATCACCTAGGCTTCATTGCCTTATGCATAATTTTAAATGCTGCGGAAGAACCTTGGGTGGTTATTGCGTTTGACGATATATCTCCGGACAAAACGCCACACGCATTGTATTCGAATTGCAGTGAACGAATCCATTACAGTAGTACTCCTAGTGAGTTGCAACGATTTACAAACGTGTTAGGTTTACTATTCGTATCGGCATTGACCTCTCACGCACAGAAAAGTCTTTATATTTTCCTCACTGGGCAGATTAAATGATTGTGGCGATGTTGATTTCAATTGATAAAAAATACCACCTAATGACGACAGCCTGGAATATACCTACCTATAAGAGAGGACAGTGTCGACACCTAGAAATCGTCAAATCAAAGAAAAAAATACAAAAGAAAAAATCGGTCCATTCTTCAGCATAATAAGGAAAGTCGTGAGATTTGATTCTTCGATTTTAAACGCCAAGGCGACTGCGGTAATCAGGCCATAACATGCTGGCCTGACAATCCAAAATCTGGGTATCTCCATGTTTTTTGGGTAATGCCGCGTCGGTGTATCTTGAGAATGACGTTTCGCGGCCAATACAGGACACATTTCAGATCTGTTCCGAATACCAAACGGTGTATTTATACCGTCCTCAGGGCTGCCTTCCGGCAGCGCAGCCAATCAGCGTTGAGCACTCCGATTTGGGCAATAGTTCTTTTGTTTGTTCGGTGATTAAGCTTGGGATTAAATTGGGTTAGACCTTAGCAGTTAGTGCATCTACCTATTTCCACTTAAGCGACGAGGCGGGTTTAGAAAGTCTTAGCCGTTTAGACCAAGATGTTTATGGTGCAACGGAAGAGACATTGGCATGCTAGCCTGTGGGTAACAATGAAGCGAGAATAGGGGTGTTTGGGGATGATTAGGCCACATCTACTCCGTACAAAGCATTGCATATTATATGGACTCTGGTGGAGATTGCATCATCATCATCAGTCAACAATCCTAGGATTGGTTTGACGCAGCCCTCCACTCCATTCTTTTTTCGGCCAATCTCTTCATATTGACATAGTTCCTCTCTTTTACATCCTTCACAACCCCTGTTCCATATATCTCATACGTGGCCTGCCTTTTCCATTCTTCCCGTCACTTTTCCCTCGACAATTGTCTGCATCAGGCCATCGTGTCTTATTATAGGGTCGATTAAGTTGTCCCGTCTCCTTTTTAGAGTTTTCAAAAGACTTTTCTTTTCTCCCACTCTTCTTAGGACTTCTTCATTTGTCACTTAGTCGATCCATTTTATCTTCATCATTCTTCTGTAGCACCACATTTCGAATGCCTCCACCCGTTTCTTCTCCGCTGTTGTCATCATCCATGCCTGACTGCCGTAAAGAAACATGCTCCAGATGTACGTTCTAATGAATTGCTTTCTCACTTCTAAGCTTTTACTTCCAGCGGTAAGTTGATTCTTCTTTTGGTAGAATATCCTCTTTTCCTGCGTTATTCTACTAAACTATTTCTCTCTTGCTTCGTCCATCGTTGTTTACTCTGCTTCCCAGGTAACGGAACTCTTTTACATCTTCCAGCTTCCCTAGTTTAACATTGGTGTAGGCCTTTTTTCTCCTACCGCTATCTTAGTCTTCTTCTTATTGATCTTCAGCTGAAATCTGGCCATTGTTCTTTCCATGGTTTTATAATCTTATTCAGGGTGATTGCATGAGTATTTAGATTAAAAAAACCATTAAATCGTACCCAAATTTTATAGAAGCGGCGTCAGTTACTCTTCCATAGGCTATTAAGGGAATTTTTAATACATTTGATCCCCCTATGAGTTTATTTATTTCTAAAATGGTTTGAATTTAACCTATTCAAACTACTTATTTGTTGCTTGTTTGCGCGTTTTCGCACTTTCCATTATTTTTTTGAGGAAATTAAAAAATTAATTCCATTATTTATCTTACTTTTCTAAGTTAGGCCGTTGCAAAGAGAACTACATCCGTGTGTACGTGCCGTGAGTGGTAATCCCGAATGCCGGTGCCTACCAAGATGGCCGCTGACTTCTCAAATTAGTTGCGATTCATCCTCCAGAACATTTTGACCTTGCTGTGAATAGACTTATTTGATTGGTTTGGATATAGCACGCATCGCAAAGACCGATACTGCCCCAAGTATTCGACTACTCATGATGACATAGCTATCGTATTAGGGATGGGCAGTGTGTGAGCGAGTCAGCTCAAAAGAGCCACTATGTAGATTGAGCTGCGAGTCGTAATAAGCGAGTCACGACTCTCTCCGCCATCGCCACACACAGCTCGCAACACCGCCCGCTCGAAAGAATCTTCGAACTCATAGCCCAATAGAGTCTTTGAGCTCACAGCTCATATGAGTCTCCGAGCTCACCGCTCTAAAGAGGCTTCATGTCATGGAGTCATGGCTGTGGCACGAGTAAAGGGAGTCCTTTGCGATCGAGTAATATGAAATGTTTCCGTGAGTTCTACTGGGAATTTGTTGTTGGGGTCACAATATAATGAATAGGTATGAGCTCTAAAGCACCCCAAATAGTTACTGATAGGAGAAATAAACTCCTATCCTTTTCCTCCCCTCCAAAGGACTCCCCCTCTCTCCTCCCCCAATTCTCCCCTCCCAATCAAAATGACTCCAAATGAAGTCACTCTGAGAGAGTTGCTTGCTGAAGTGAGCGGTGAGTCTTGAGTCAGCTCATCTATAAGAGTCATATTTCCCATCACTATTAATCGCTACTAAGTATATTATTTTTGGCATGTCTCTCAGCTCAGCTGAGGGTTATCATGAGTATCATTACTCTTTTGTTTTAGTTTACTCTTTAGTTACGTTCTAGTTTTTTTTGGGGGGGCATCAGCTGTGATCATTTGCGCCTTTATTAATAGGTTAGAAATGGATAGATGCCGGTGAATCTTGGAGAAAGTAAGCTGGGCGAAAGTAAATCCGGGTTCGTCATAAGCCTTCTCTTAACGAAAGGCCAACATGGGGTCCATGTTTTACCGTCGCATCCGACAGACGGAGTTTTGATCTTAAAGTGCTCTTCACGCAGTACTGAAGTGGAAACCGGTATTCCGCCGAAGAATCTACCATGGCCGGTAATCGAACCGTGACCCTGGGGGTGAGAAGTCGGTTTTTATTTAGGAATTTTTTCTCCGATCGGATGTTTTCCGATAGTTGACGCTTCCTTCGCTTCTCTATTCCAGGCTGACGTGATTAGGTAACTGATTCATACGAGGAAAACGTGGAGATTTTTTGAATCCTCTGTCCACCACACCAACCCGATACTCAATTTGAATCCAGTAACTAGGGGGAGCGGATGAATCTAAATGTTATGGTAAAAAAATCGTAAATAAAGAACTCCAAAGAATACTGGTCACGGAAGAACGTATTCATTTGTTTTTTTTTCATTTCCAGGGAATCGTCGCTGAAATTTGAACGCTCTAAAGTATTATAAGTTGAATTATTATTTTCTGGGATAATGGTGGGAGATGCGAATGAATAATGAACTTGCGACAACTCCTCTACAGGTCTAGTAACTCTCCGTGTTTAGTTCACGCTGAGCGATGAAACTAAAAACATGCAATAATTGAGTGACGATGGCTTTTCCATGCAAATTGCTTATTAAACGCCGGTGCCCCGCCAACCTGGGCGAGGTGTCCAGCTTTCTGTGTATTGATGGATTGGTCAGTACGTAGATGAGTCGAGGGTGACGGGTATGAGGGGATTGGGGTCAGGCTGAAACCGTGGTTAGCTTCCCCCGAGAATACAACTAGCCGTTCCCGCTGGATGAGGCATGCATTGCTTTATATCCTACGCAGTACTTATAATGGCATAATTGGTCTTGTGGTGTAGCACAGTGTTGAAAGCGATTGGATGAGCGAACGGGGAAATTGTGGCTCTGTTGCGCGCCGGATTTTCGAGTTGAGAGATGGAAACAAGGACAAAAGGTTGTTTGTTCCTTGCCCCTACTCCTTCCCTCTTTGGATTTTTCCATCGTGTGCGGAGATCGAATGCTCGGGAGGCAAACACGTATTTGTCTCCTTAGAGACGGAAAGTTTCACCTTCGCTCGGCTCCATATATAGTTAGATGCTGCCAGCACTCGGTGAGTGCGGTGTACGAGATCATTTCGGGAGTTTATTCTCGAAAATCGGGTCGGTCGAATGGAATCCATCGTCAAAAGCCACTCTTGCGTCCTTGGTGAGAACTAGGGCCATATTCAGAATCTCAACTACAGTCACGCTTCCCCTGCTCACGTCCAGAATCCCTGCAACGAGTTAAATTTGTGTGTAGATTCTACCCGTAAAGGTTGTATTACTTCTCAGCGTACACTGAGAGCTGATTTAAGGTTCTGAATATGGCCCAGAATCTCAGCTACAGTCCTAATTCTACTGATTACGTCATAAACTCTATTCAGAATGGAATATGGTATAGGTAGATAGATATTTATTGGTTCTAGGACATTATGTTCCTTTAATACAGATTGTCCTCGTTATGGTCCCTAGTTCTAATACAGCGTGGTAATACAAATTTAGCTGGGTGAATCTGCACACCGATTTGACTCGAATTAGATATGTTAGAGAAGTAAGGGCGTAGAAGTAAGCAAGAAATGCTTCAGAACGTATATCTGGAGCATGTTTCTTAACGGCAGTGAGGCATGGACGATGACGGCAGCGGAGAAGAAAAGGGTGGAAGCATTCGAAATGTGGTGCTACCGAAGAATTATTAAGATAAAATGGATCGACTGAGTGACAAATGAAGTCTTAAGAAGAGTGGGAGAAAAGCGAAGTGTGCTGAAAACTCTAAAAAGAAGACGGGACAACCTAATCGGCCATATCTTAAGACGCGATGGCCTGATGAAGACAATCGTCGAAGGAAAAGTGAACGGGAAGAATGGAAAAGGCAGGCCTCGTGTGAGTTATATAGAACAGGTCGTAAAGGACGTGAAAGGGAGGAACTTCGTTAATACGAAGAGGTTGGCCGATAGAAGAATCGAGTGGACGGCTGCGTCAAACCAATTCTAGGATTGTTGACCCATGATGATGATGAAGTGGAAGCGAGACTGTAGTGGAGATTCTGAATATGGCCCCTACATGGGTGTTTTCAAGTCTGTTTTCGCACTAATAGGCACTTTAGACCGGGAGGAAAGATATGTATAAGAATAGGAATGGAAGGGATGGATCGGTAGCCAATATGGCCCCTAAACAATGCTCCCACATATCCCTCTTCCTCTCGCTCTCCCAGTGTAAGTGTTCATTACACACTCCCCCAAGGCTTTGTATTACATTGTTATCATATAAAGGCTGAGAAACTCAGTACGGTGTTCTTATTCTGATCATTCCTACGCTAAGGGTTCATTTTGTTGGTGAGTCGCCGTGCCGAGAAAACTCGAAGGTGGAGCGCTCGGGTGCAGATCCGGCGTACTACAGCGCCTCTATTTCGTCACGAACATTCAGCTACACCAATCAACAATGCTGAGATTGGTTTGACACAGCTTTATCTCCGGTTTTTCTATCAATTAGTATCATCGAATTTACAAAATTCTTCCCTTTTTATATCCTCTACTACTCACTAGGCATTCCTCAGCAGTGCTCATAATCTGCATATCTTCGTATTCACTTCGTTCCCTCGATAATTGTCTTCATAGAACTGTCGTGGCTCAGCATGTGTCCCTCACAAGTTTGACGTCTTTAAATATTAATTTTATGTTAGATTCCTCTCTTCCTTGTGTTATTCTAAGAGTCTTTTCATTGCTTAGTTGTATTACGATTATTTCTCGTCATTTACGCCGGCCGTGGTAGCTATATCCGTCCGTAGATCTACTGATCCGAATTCTACCCCTGTTATGTAGGTTGTGTATGTCATTAAGAATAAGCTAAAAATTAAATTGCCGTAATTTTCCGATTTTGATACTCACGCACCATAAGATAAATCCATATAGGTATAACTAGTAATTGGGCACTTGCAGTTTACGTGCAATGAAAATTATTATTGTGAAATGCTATCATGAGGAATGATTATGTTTCTATGAACTGTTACATAGTTATTCCTTTGCATTCTTTTAAAGTGCAAGATGCGACGAAGCAAAATTCTAGATGCTATGAAACTCCCATTTCTTATCGTAAAACGAGAGGGACCTTAAATAAGCTTATGCTTCAACATTTTATACATTTTAGGCAGGAATAAATGATTTATGGTTGCAAAGCACGAAGGGCGAAGTCATATTTTTAAAAGTCTTGAAAATACGCGACGCGAAAGCCAAATGCCCTGTAACATCACGGCAATGCACTAGATTGCGCATTGAAAGGCTGGGTAACAATGCAGCCTTCCCTTGGCAATGAAAGGGCCAAAAGCCTTAAAATTGCATACATTTTTCTTGACAAGTTCAAACTTTTCAGTTGATCAATTGATAAAGGATAATCGATTGGATAAATTAAAATATATGATGCCTTAACTTCATTGTTGTCCAAAAACCACACTTTTAGCTTTTAAACCAAACTTTCATTTGTCAATGAGCGAAATTAAAATTGCACTGCGTGCAAATTTTTGTTTTCCCCGTCTAATCTCATTGAAAAAATTAAATCCTCTCTTGGCTTGAACGCAGGAGAAGATATCGGCGCTTTTGATTTTTCCCTGACTCGTTGAGCGAATAAGAAAGCCCCCTGAAATTTCAACCCTCTTACTATTGATACAAATGACTAGGAATTTGTATCAATGAGAGTCAGTTCTGTAGCTTTATGCATCTTAATACGCGCGTTTTTAAGGGAACGACATTTGTCGATAATATCGCGTAATGGTCATCCACCGGTCTGCGCTCGAAAAAACATCGCACAAGCGGATAAGGCTGCCACCTATGGATAAACCTTACCGCTTAAGCTTACGCACCACCCCTTTGTTTCCGTGGCATTCTAAGAGTAGCAGGTCTATACGAGCAAAATAAAATCGTGATAATCTCAAATACACTTTTTTTAAATATATAATATGAATTCACCTTTTTGATCACTGTTGCGGAGGGGTATATACTATATTCCAAAATTTACTGCAAGTTAGACGGTACGATGTAGTCCTAAAAGTTAGATCACTGTAAAACCTAATTCTGCCACTACTCTGCACATTCACTTAACTTTCCTGCCTTGCTTTTTCTACCATCTTAGGAGTCTGTGGCTCCTTACATGAAAATGCACGCTTCAAATGCACCACAAATGAGCATTAAGCCAAAACTGTTCGTAAAACTAACCGATTCACTGAGATTGTCGGGTGGTCAAATGGATACCTTCAGTGGAATAGCTAAGAAAATACTGAGCGTTTCAGCTACTTATGTATTTTTTTATTGGTCCAGGATTGAGGATATCATGCTATGTGCTACTTAGGCGTTAGAGAACTTTGGGAGGAGAAGAGTTCTTACGGAGGAGACCCACAGTAAAAACTTAGGGAGCATTAGTAGAATAAGATTTGAGGTTCTCCAACTGCTGGAGGTATACCACATCATTAGAAGAAGAGGGAGTTTAAAGCCTGAATCATTCTATGAATCCTCTCGTAGGTGTTCGTTTTTCACGTAGGTGTTAAGCTATAGCTTTCAAGGACATAAAAAATGATAGCCCGCTATCATTTTCGCCACTCACACGGTCATTTTCTTCATCATTTTAATAACCAATCGGGACATTGAATTTCTACATTTCAGGGTCACGTGTTTCATTTCAGGCTGCCTTTCTGGTTTTCGTATGTCTACGGAGACGGAAGAAAGGACCTGTTCAAATGATGAAATAATGGATGGAAGTCACTATCTCTGCTATCCCTCAAAATGCTCATTTTTAATATTCATTTTTCTGCTGTTAGTTGATCTCTCATTGTTGCTGTCCCTGAAATTGTTCTTGAAAATGATCGTGTGATTCAGTCTTAATACTAAATTAGGTTACGACACGGAACAATCGCAAGACAAAATTGAACGCCGATGAAAGATGATGAGGATAACTGGAAGACTTTGAGATGTTGGTGTGGAGAAGATTGGAGAAAAACCCGAACAGGGTAGTCAGCTTGTAAACCATAGGGTCGCGGGTTCGAATGCCGCATTGGGCATAAATGCTGTTTATCCTACGATAAAAATTGGTAAGTTAGGTTGGACGGGGAGATATAATCACAGAAGTTCTAGTTCCTCAAAACCTAATTTTAACTCTAATTTGGAGAAGGTAAAAGAGAAAATATTAGAAAACGCGAAAGGTATTGTGCATGATTGGGAGGTAAATTTAAATTTATGGAATATTGTTGGTAATGGTGGTAGATGAAGGGCTGAGTAAATAGTGAAAAAGGACAGAAAACTGAGATGCTCGTTGATGTCGAGAACCTTGATAGCAGCATGAATAATCCCTGGGTAGCAGAAGGACGAATGGGGTATTTTATATTTTATTAAGAGAGGGTGAAACAGAACAAGGCTGCGACTCTTGTGAGTAAAACTCGTCGATTATTAGCTCCCTTGTATGCCATTATAACCCACCTTGACCACTGAAATACCTATAATCAAACACAGTCAAGGTTAAGCCGTACGTAAAAGCTACGGGAGGTTAAAAAAAAACACTGAAGCCACCACATTTGCCAGGCGTCGATGATGACGTAGAGTCATGGCAGCCGATCGAATAAGATCGTTATCTCCGTTTGAAAAGTTGGAGGCAAGTTGCTACCGTCGAAATATGCTTGCTGAGGCAGCTTCAAACGGTAGCGGAGCGCTAAAAGAGGAAAATGAAGATCGCCCTCGCCCGTCTCGACGATTCATTGAAACGGGCGTGCTAAAGGTTTTCGAATTCTCTCTTTGGATGAAGGATACGGTAAGCTCTTCTCTCCACCTTGGGCCGTGTTAAGAATCTATACTCCAGTCTCGCCCCCACTCTTCTCCCTGTCGCACACCCTTGCCGTGGCTAGTAGGGTAATATGTTGATGTAGTCGTAACGGTATACAGATTCAACCTGAAGTGGTTGTGTTAGTTTTTAGCATGACGCTGAGAACACCTACGGTTAAGCAACTCCATCACTGCAGGAGGAATCCGTATAGCAGGAAGAATCTGTATACTGTTTTGAATCGTCGTAGATATTTTAAGACGTAAGCAGTAGCAACGATGATAGAGTTGAGATTCTGCATACGGCCCTAATTCTGCGTGAGTCGGGGATCGAGTTGGATTGGTGGCTAGACTGCTGGCCTCCCATCCCGAGGACCCGGGTACAAATCCCGGCAGTGGCACAGCTTTTTAATCCGTTTTTTCGCCTACTTGAGTGCTGAGTTGAAACAGTTCTAAGTTCAAAGAAGATGGAACGGGAGACAAGGTAGCAGTATGCGAAAACGTTCGTGTGGATAATGGAAAAATACGGATCGCAAATGTGGATCATCGCGAGAGTGGTGCGGAAAAGACTTGAAGCCTTCGAAACCTGGTGCTGGAAAGGATGCTTCAGATTGAACGGACGGAAAGGGTGAGGATTGAGGGAGTAAGTATACAGAAATCTGAAGAAAAGAGAACTTTATGGCACTGTATACGTGAAAGAAGAAGACGATGGATTGGACACACCTTGAGAGACAACGAGTTTATAAATAACCTACTGGAGGGGGAAGTCGAAAGGAAAGTCCCACGAGATAACCAAGGGACAAAAAGCTAGGACAAGCGAAGAAGTTGTTGGTAAGAAAAATTACAAGGAAGTAAAAGAACTGACAAAGAGTATGGTATAATGTAGGTACAATAAAACAATTTGAGGATCAATATTGATGATGAACCCTTGATTGCTGCGTAGAGAGCACTTCGAGTTCAGTGCACCGTCCGTCATTCCGGACGTTAACCGTTGACCGCTTTGCTCCTTCCATTAAGAGCGACTAATGACGCCAACGACCTTTGGTATTACCGACCTCAGAAAAACTACCACGAGAAGTTCTCGGCGTGGCTCACTCGATTCACGGAGCAAAGACGCCCTCGAAACAGAAGCGTCTTATATATTCGATGGCAATATGATTGCCCGTCATCCCCTCCCCTCGTCCATACGGGCGCCCGCATACTTCAATTGATTCCCACTACCGGGGCCTCCTTTTCTTGCTGCAGCCCGTTCGGGAGAATGCCTTCTCAGCAACGTAAGTTCGTGTGACTTTGAAAATAATCCATTACTGCTGATCTTGAAGCAAGCGTGAGATCGAATCTTGCGCTCTCTTAAGTAAGTATCCTTTGCCAATGAGCGACCGCAGGAATTGATCCGTGGAATTTCGCGGCTCCCAGTATATAACACTCCACCGAATGCCCGACTTGATTTTAATGCCGTGTACCTACTTGATTTTAATATACTTTGAAGTATACTTCGCGGTGATGAGACCTCAACATCTCGTAACGTTTTTTTATGATTTCGCGAAATTTTTTTGGCCTTTTATCGCGTTTAGCTTCTACACTTGGAATAATTGGATTTGTTACACTGGGGAGGCGAGCAAAAGCAGTGGTCATTTAGCGCCCTACTTGACGGGCGGATTCTTGAACATGAGGCAGAGTCCTCCTGATTGCATTCTCAACTCTACTCCCTCACCAATTCGTAGTTATTGATTGGCAATCCAGAGGACTCTGACATCAGGTATTCATGATGCAATACCCAAGAAGGGACTGGGATTCCAGAGAGTCCTAATTTGAAGCCAGGTCCTCGAAATCTAAGAAACTTATCTAAGTGTGGCATTTTCTTTTCTTTTCATTTCCATGTTGGTGCACTTTCGTCTGGTGGCAGTGTGTAATTTTGTGGTCCATGATCGCTGTTTGAAGACGGTAGTCTCCCCTTGCTCCAGTATTGCTGCAAATCTAATTAAGGTGAGTAAAGTTCAAGATTTTTTCTCTTGATCTCAGAAATTTTAAATCGTAAGTGGTAGGGATGGAGTACAACTACTTCAAATTAAAGTTTTCACTGTGGGAGTATATTTGTTTCTTTTCATGATATCTCTTGGAAATATTTATTTATTCATAGTTTGACAATGCTGTAAAACATCTATACACTTAAATTAGGTGAGTCCGTGAGTATATGGGAACTGAAATTAATTATTCAATTAACATACTTATTTCAAACCAAAGCATTTAACATAAGTGTAGTTGATAATTTAGTGTTTGGTGCACAACAGGTTAAAGTTTGTAATATATTGTCATTTAGAGGGGCACATTGAGAATATTGTTGGATATATATTTATGAATCTTAAGCATTTAGAGTCATTTAGATAAAAATAATTTGGCAAATGAAGAGAAATTAAGGAGTCTATTTCTTCAGAGTTTGCTGTGATGTGAAATAGAAATCTGACCAACTGTATTTAAGATTTATTCATCTTGAAAATTTTGTTGCAAGTTGAGTGTACAATTTTATAGTATTTTTCTCATTTTTAGTTTAGAGTTGTGAACCTCAGAATGCCAGTGTAAGTGATGCATGTAATTTAAGCCCTATGTGGGTCATAAACCCTGCCTTGCATTTCACATTAGGTCCAAATGATCATGGGTATTTGCAATCAGGACCTTCACTGCACACTGTATTCTTAGTGATTGTTAAATGTGAGGGAGATGCCTTAAGCCTTATATTTAATCTTTCCTTCACAAAGGTCAAGTTTCTGATTGGTATCTATATCATCATTCTCACAATCTTTGATGGAGGTCCTTTTTATGGACTCAAAATCTTAATGTAATTAAGGAATCTGATTATTGAACGTTAAATATGCTGTAGCTAATTGAATTAAGGTATCTGAATTCACTTCCTAGTAGTCCTCCCAATTATCTCCAAAGCATAGAATTTCATTTCAGAGAATTCCGTCTGAACTTGAGTTTCCTTAGATGCTGAGAGTTAATTTGTCCTGGATTTTAGACAAAGGACCCCAATGTAACTGTTAATATATATTATATAAATTTTTATTGATAGTACTGAATGTGGATAGTGAAAAAAAATAATCATGTGGTCAGAAATTTTACACAGCTTGTTCAGTGAAAGCAGGGAAATGGACAATTCTACAGTTCATTTGAATTGAAGAGACTTTGGAAACTATTTGAGAAAAGCATAGTGAAATATGCATATTTTGCAGTTGTTGTTTGTCTACTCTTTTATTGAAAGGGTAGACATAAAACTTTAAGTGCATGGATGGTTGAATTGATGTAGGTCAATTGGAATTGGATTAAGGGCGTAGAAAGAAAGTTAACAGTAGCAATATCGCACTCATTATGAAAGGCATCAAAGAATATGCTAGTTAATGTCCCATTAAAATGGATGGAGTACTGACCTTGAAGTACCCTCCACAAGACACTTAAATAAGCACTGAAATTCTGCTGAAATATCTCTTCTATTGCTTGGTGTGGAACCCAATGAAAGTTTGCTTGATGGCAGTCCTCTTTCCCCCCCTCCCACAGTGAAAAAAATCTGACCATGCGTTGATTTTTTCTGTTGGTTTTTCAAGGACTTTTGAAGCAGAGTCAATAATGAGAATATAATAAGGGAGAGCTAGAGTTAAATATTTTTTTTTGTATAAACTCTTGTTGATGTCTGTATCATCAGTCTTTCCTTACAGTAACCAAAATATATCCATTTATTTTTCTCTTCATAATGAAATAATCCAATTTTTTTAAAACTTGAAATCTCTGTGTCTCGAGAAAATAAGTAAAATAGTGGTAGAATTATTCAAATTACAGCATTAAGAGTAAGTAAAATGAGGTGTTGTAGCTCCATTCCATGAACTCTGCTCGTTTGCATTATTTACCAAAATAAGGAGTTATAAATCTGTTACTCCAGCCGAAATTTCTTTAGCTTTTTATTCTTTCTCCTGTTGGTAGGCAATGTATTTCATTTAAGGGCTAAATATGGATCTGATTGATTGTTGAGGTGAGCTAAAATGAAAGTACTCAAGTGAAAGTAATGGCAGATAGAGTGTTGCCAAGCAAAAAAATAATCTGTCCTTATTTGACGATTTACCATATGCCATATTATAACTATCATCCAAGGTAATGAGAATAAATCTCTTTATATTCCATGTCCTATTAAATATGGCCGACTAGTTTCATTCTTAAAATTCTAGTACGAAAATATGTGACATCGATTTAAGTAAGTTTCTCCTCCATATACATAATGAAGGTAATGTTGTTTTCATAATATTTGTGGATACTGAACAGAAAACTGTGATCAATCAAATTTGAATCAATGGAACAAAATCTTTACATGCTCCTTGTTCATAAAATTGCTCTTGAAGTTACACAGGAGTGGTGGAGAGAAAAGAAGCTAAGAACTTGAGTAACTTTTGCATGTTTTTTGGGTTAAATTAGGTAGTTACTCCCTTGGTTGATAATTAATAAAGAATAGTTACTGGTATTCAAGTTGGGGAAATATGATTGCAATATTTTTTTGCCCATCCCATATTCAATAGGAGTGATTTATTTCGTTTATGTTACCAGGAGATATTTTGACTTTTCTTTCTTAGACAGATTTCTTGTGCTTTATTTGTTAAACTGAAAATATGTGCATTAAAAATGAAGCAATCATGGTTGGAAAAACAGGCAACTACCACGATTAATATTTACTTGAAATTCGCTATGCTGGGTTCTGCTTTTTTTAAGTTCATTCACAAGTACTCAGTTTTGTCTATCTTGATTACCTTGCTACAGAATCCTGTGGCCCACTGTTGGTCTGAGCAGACTCATCACAAGCGCCGATTTTGTAATGTCTGTCGCAAGAGGCTTGAAGATAGTCTCTCCATCCATTGTGAGAGTAAGTATAACTATTACTAAATCTTTAAAAAAAAATTAAATTTGAAACTTTTTTCTAACTGTGGGAAATACTGTTACTTTGTAGTCTCTGTCATTTTTTCATGAATTAATTTAAACTTTATGAGTACCTAATATTTAGAAACTTAAGCATTTTTTTTAATTCAGCCCTTCGCTTATATCTCAAAGGTATTCAATTACATGTGGTTTCATAAGAATATGCTCTCTAAAAAGTCTTTGGTAATAATACTTGTGGTGAAAATAATACCTTTTTGCTGAATGAGAGAGAATGCAGTGACAAGGTTGTCACTATGTAGTGGTGAACTTAATCTCAAAGATCATTGTAACAACATTTTTACTGTGGAATTATGTGTAACAATGTTGGCATTAAGTCCAAATGAAGTTTTTAAATACTGGTAATCTTTTTTGTAACAATTCTTTTATTTTCTTCATCTTCTCAAGAGAATTATTTTTTTTTTATCACTTTTGGCATCTTTTTAAAGTTTTCATTGATGAATTCAATAAATGTTAGTTCTGCAAGTTGTTAGTCATTTTTGTATGCTTGAACTTGCATGCAGTGTCTATAGAAATTAATGGCTTTGTGCAGTTAGTTAAATATTGTCAGGACAGGACTTGAATATAATTGCCTCTATGCTTTTCAGTTATGCCATGTGGAAATTAAATATTCCATATAAATGCCAACATTAAGATCTTGAAAGAGACCTTGATACATCCAGATATATAAATTTCTCCTCTATTAAATTTTTTCAGGTGTGAAAATGTTATGCGTATTCTTAATAAATGAAAAAAATAGGTTTGAGCTATGTTAATTAGCCATACACTATGGTTTTGCTTTAATATTAAATTTAAAATGTGTTTTTACTTCATATGTACTATATCCAGCATAAAAATTTATCTGCATATGTATTGTATTTAAACAATTTGATTGAAAAGCTTACCTTACCTTCTCCTTGCTTTTGACAGTCTGCGAATATTTTGTTCACGTGGATTGCCAAGACTTTGCTGTACCAGATTGCAAGGAAAATGCCACATACCTGCCAGGGAAGGAAGTGTCATCAGTGGTGCATGAGCACCATTGGAGGGAGGGAAATCTTCCTTCTGGGGCCAAGTGTGCCCTGTGCAAGAAGACCTGTTGGTCAGGGGAGTGCCTTGCTGGGATGAGATGCGAGTGGTGCGGCATGACCGTAAGTATTCTGGTATACTCCTTTGAACAGGAGGACTTGGACAGGATGGAAACTTAATTTTTTAAGTTTAAATTTCTATATATAAGAAAAGGAGCTCTCATAGAATATCATACAGATTCATGTTTCATATCCGACAACGGTCCCACATAAGTTTAAGTTGAGTCGTCCATTTCGAAGTTAGTATGGTTTTCGAAACATGAGAACATAGTTTCCTGCATGTTGCTAAAAACATCATTGGTTTTATGTTCTTAAAATCTGAAGTTAATATGGCAATAGGCCAAAGAATAGCAAGCACACGAATATGTTCATTGGATTTTCGGGCCTGAAAAATGCCTTTTTTCAAATAAAATTTAGTAAAAGTTTAACCACCATGACAAAATATTTTTGATCCACATAAATGAATGTAGAAATGAATATTCTATGAGATAAATGTTACTGCATTGAAATTAGTTGTTTCTTTTGTAAGATGTAGCTTCACAAACTCAGATTTGTAGAAATTTTTAACAGACAGTAGTCCTCATCCTATGAAATGATGCAATACGTCTGTTCCAATTTCATATTAATGTATCTGTGCTCGTTAATGAAAAATCGCTTCTCTCTTTCTTTCACCGGCTCCCTCATTGTCCAACTAGCTTTTTCTATCAGTCATTTATGCATAAATATCTATTTAAGGTTGGGTTCAAAGTTAATGGGATTGAAGTTACATTAGTACTTTTTAATATTCTTGGGTGAGGTTTATTTTAATAATTTAAGCAATTGTGTCTCTTCTCTAAGAAACTCTGCATTTGCAGCTATGATGAGAGTGAACTTTACAGACTTCAAAATTATTTGAAAATGGTAATCTTCTAAATATGTATGTGTTAATACTCAGTAACATATTCAGAACTACTTATTTTCTAGTTCATTTTATCATCAAGCATATCTACCTCATGACCTGTGTGTTTCTCTGTAAATATTATTTTTACATTATTCTTTTTCTCCTTGCTTATTGTATTTATAACTATGGGTACTATACATTAAGTATTTGGATTGTTGATTGCAGTTGATTGTTCTATTCCAATAGTTCATCTAGAAATGTATGAACAACTCTTTTCCAGTTTTAGGATGAAGCTGTTAAACTAACTGATTAATATTTAAGTAGTCCTCGACTGTTATCTGCATTAAAAGCTTGCCTCTCCTTTTATATGTTTCGTTGTTTTTTCCTGTATGTATAGTGCCTTGTATTGTTAGAAGTTGGACAAATATATAGGGCAAATAAAGAAGGACGTGAAAGAGGAAACATATCAAGGCATGAGGGAATTAACACTGAATAGGGCAGATTGGAGGGCTGGAGTAAACCAATTCTAGGATTGAAATACTGATGATGATGATTGTTGAAAAAGTTATAAAATTTAATGAGAATTTATTTTGTAACCTTCTGCATGTGCATTTTGATTTTTATCCCTAGTGCCATTCAGTCTGTCGGAAGAACATCCCTCCAGAGTGCACCTTTGGCCAACTTGAACCCATCTACCTTCCTCCCCATGGAGTTAGCATACCCCGCACTGAGGTTCCAATGGAGGCCATAATTGGGGTTCAAGTCCGAGGTCGTGACCCTGCTGCTATCTCTCGTAAGTTTCCTGCTGATGCTGTTCAAGTGCTTTCCTTGCTCATTTTAGCAATATTTAATCTCAATTAAGCTTATGAAATTTTAAGAAAAATGTTCATTCCACATGAGTATCTCATCTTTTTCAATTTTTAAATGTCTCATTGTATCCAGTAGCTCTTCACCAATCACATATCCTGAATGCAATACTTGATTTGATGAAGGATGCTAGCATTTATTTCATTCTACCAGATTGAAAATATTCAGTGGAGTACTTATATCTCATTGAATGTTAATGTTTGGAGCAATCATCATTGAAGTTCATTGGTGGATCTCAAGTTGATTTTTAATTTGAGTCGAATGTGTTTTCAGCTGATTTTTGAGGATCAATTATGACTAAACAATGTAAATAGATCTCATTAAAAAATAATATCTTGTATTTTCTTTGTTTTGAGTGATGAATTTACCTTTCATTTTATAAGTGACAGTTACACATTCCTATTCAGTTACTTTGAAGAGGGCATGATTATAAAAATTTCCTTGGTGAAAACTTTTCTTTGCAAAGTATAAGTTTTGCAGCATTACACCTTTTAATTTTAATTGAAAAATAGACATTTGATACTTGGCATAATTAGGTAAGACATTTGCCTTAAGTTTTTGTATGAGTAAGAAGAGAATGCATTCACCAATTCCAATACTTCCTTGGATGTTTAGCTTGTTTGTTTCAGTGTGAGTTAGGTCATGTACTGTCATGTCATTGAGAAGGAAAATGAGCTTATAATCTTTGAACCTCAAAGAATTGCTTTCTACTTTTGAATTGTCCGTGATAGGTATCTTGTGATAGCAATCTTTCCTTAAGTCCTCATTTAACAGCTTGAAACGTACATCCATCCACCAATAACTTCGTATGTGTTCAGTATTTTAATCTAGGTTTCTATGGGAACCAATGCATAGAAATTAAGGTGTACTTAAATGTGGCCTATTAAAATTTTAATGTGGTTCATAATCACGTAGTTTGGAAAGCAGAGTTGAGAAAATCTCTTTCACCTTCACTATTTATAGTATTAGTAAGGGCTGTGAGGAAAGGATACAGTAGAGATGCATAGCTCTTTGTTTTCCTCATCTATTTTCAAGGTCATACAATGAATGATGCATGTATTTCATCCAGAACAATCCACCTGTTTAGACATCATTTTCATCTTTATAACCTAATTTCTATAGCAATGCATTAATTCCATTTTTGTCACACATCATTTTGATTAGAGCAGCGTTTCCGGTCTTTTGCTGTGCCTAAACTTCTTAATTCGAAGCAATTATTGAAGCAAAACATAATGGTATTGTGTGTAATGTTCTTTGAAGAGTGTTGATACCATGTGCGGATGAAACTCTCAGCGAAAAAAAATACCAGGGTTTGTAGAATTCAGTTAACATTTTAAATTTGTTCCAAAAATGTTTATAGGAATTCTTTACCTTCAAACATTTGTGAAAAGATCTGAAGAATATGTGTCTGTCAGTGATTATTTTATTAAATTTGAGTATTTTTTGTTATATGTATTGTATGCAAAGGTAAATTTTCTTTTTCAGTGCCAGATGTATGAACTAATAAACATATTCGAAGAAGCTTTTAAAATAATCATGCTTATTTAGAAACTGGCAGAAAGAGATTGACTAATATGATTTGCAGACTGATATACATTAAATAAGGCAGTTGCAGAACTTTTCGTATCATGGAATATTTTTTTTATTCCTTGCATTATAATTTTAATATTGGCTTGGTCATTACCATAGTGAAAATTATTTTTAAAGTACGTTGAGCTGACTGTGCTTGCAGTTTTGTATCAAAAATTCAAATTATTAATAGGTGCCTTATTGATTTAACTGCATCATTAGCCAGAAATGCTGAGCATTTGAAGGAAGTATGGTTACTTCATATACAATAAAGCAGTGTGAATTTTTCTTTCATTGAGTGATATATTTTTCAAGACACTTTTAACACCTATTCCTTATGAATGCTGATTGCAGTGCTTCAAATCAATGCTACTTGAAAACAGTGGAATTATAAATGGGTTTTTTGCTTAAATGATACTTTTGCACTCAATTAACCAATAGCTGTTGCCCTATTGTCATCAAGTAAATGGGCCAGTAATCAGTAACTAATAAATTTTCATTTTTATCAGCTACAGCTAACCAAACAATATGGGTTGAAGTCATAGCTATTTATTGTAAATAGGCAGTTTCACTCTAGAACTTTTTCTAATATTTGGATGTTGTTCAATATTTTTCTCTGATACTATTCAAAAATATTTTGGTTTTTAGAGGTAATGCTACTCATTTTTTTGTCCATAATCCATTTCTATGATTTTATGTCAGAGTTTTTGCACAATACATAGAAGTAAAATGCATGTAATTTCAAAAGTATATTCTTTACTTTTTAGGTAGTTTAAAAATAATTAATGACATATTATTCCTGGCATGTAGGCTTTTGGTCAGGCAGAAATCTGAGAGATAAAACTTACCCTTATGTGCATGGCAGACATTTAGTGGTTAGCTTTATTTATCCGTGCTTTTTCAGAAGTTGTAAGAGCATATTGTAATTCTATGCATAATGTCATTGATCCATAATGTCAGCATATTCTTGCATGTTAGTTCAACTCATTTCATCATCAGCTCTGCTCTTAAAGTTTATTAATTTCAATATTATATATCAAGTATTAGGAATAATACTCTTGGTATATGCCAAAAGTTTACTTCAAATCATAAGCTGAAATTATTGGCTCAGTTCCGTATACAATCTTTTAACCCTTTCGCGCCGGTGTCCTACGCAGGAAAATGCTTTCCTTCTCACGGGTTACTCTAGAATATTTTTCCACTCCGTGTACGGAGCTCTCTCGAAGCAAGGCTTCGAGCAGGTATGTCTTTCCCCCGCTTTGGGACTGGACCCAGCGGGGTTCCCGACCCTTTCCTCGGCCACTGACCAGAGATTATCTTCGCTCTTTTCCAAAGGAGAACCCACCCCGGCCTCTGTCCGCGGTCAACTATTTTTTATTCAGTGATTTTTGGTAAATAAATAATAGTAAGACTTTAAGTGGGGGTTAATACATAAATAAATTCCTGTTGTTATAAATACCATTTAGAGATTTTAAACGAAGTTCTAATGTTAATATTAAGATATTTAGCACAATAGGCATCATATCAATGGTTGCAATAATAAATTATTGGTGTTATTTCATAATAGAAGACGTCCGCGCATAATCCATCCATACCCGTGTTTTATATAAAAGCACATGCACTTTTTTTGGTGCTAAACCTTCATCAGAAACCATTTTTATGTAAATATATTCGCAATGGTAGCGCGAGATAAATTTTTCCGCGTAGCAATTATTTATTGAACCTCCCAATATTCCATCAAGCACGCATGCAGTTTTCTTCTAGTTTTAACATAAATGATTACAACATAATGATCACTCTTTGATATCTTCTTGCTAAAATAATTTCCCATCCTTCTTTTTCATCCGGGCTTTGGACCGGCATTGGCGAAGTTAAAAATTTTTTTTTCTTTTCCATTTTATGTATTTTTTTAAATTTTCCATTTTATGTATTTTTTTGGTTTAACATATTTTTAATCAATACATTCAGTGGCTCTTCAAAGCAAATTTAAAAAAAGTTGTAATCAGCAAAGACTAATAATTTTTTTGCGTGTGGAATTGTTGAAAACACGGAGTAACACAGAGTCCTACGTCACACCTCTCACACATATATCGTGACTCTCGTCTTTTTCCGTGCTTGCTGCACACCACACACCTTCGAGCTAGTGTTTTTATTCCTGGTGTATCAGCCGTTGAAGAAGGAAAATGCCTTTCCGTTAATCTAACAGGTAAATCTTCTAGAGATCTTCTTCCCGTAGCCGACTTGCTTGACCTGTGGTACATTTCCAAAATCTCTCGTATGAGAGCCAGCTGAAACTTTTCAATGGAAGTATTCCTTTTTGTAACTACCTTATACAGACAGTGAGCATTTAACACTGACACATCCAACATGTGAAAAAATAATTTTTTGTACCACTTAACAGTTTTTCGGATTGATTCCACAGAGCTCAGCATCATATCAACTCGATCAACTGCGCCCATTGATGCGTTGTAGTCAACAATACATTTTGGTTTTTGTACCATTGTTCCCGTTCTTTTGTCCTTTTTTCCAGTCTCGATTAAATCTGGTTTGTGAAATGTGGAAAGCATCCACACCTCTCTCTTGTCGCACCATTTTAGAGCCAACAAATTATCGGAATACTTGTATTGAATTTCTCCTTTTTTTAGTTTGTTGTCCATTTTTGGCATTCCCTTCCTATTCTTCCTCACAGTCCCACATGCGTTTGTGCCATTACTTTGAAGCCAGGAAAATAATGATGGGCTCGAGTACCAATTATCTACGTAAAGGTTGTGACCCTTTCCTAAATACGGTTGCATCAGTGTTGACACAATATCTCCGGATTTTCCAAAACTGTGATTTTGCTCCACAATGTCACTGCTTGAACCAGTGTACACAACAAAATCTAATACATATCCAGTCTTACAATCACAAATCACAAAGGATTTTATACCAAATCTGCTTCTTTTGGATGGGATATATTGCTTAAAAAATAGTCTCCCTTTGAACAATAGTAGACTTTCGTCTATACACAAATTCATGAAAGGAGTGAGAGAATTTTTGTATGTAGTACGTAGTGTATCCAAAACTGGCCTTATTTTAATGAGACGGTCACCGTTGCTTGGCTTGCTGTTATCCGAGAAGTGAAGCATTCTCAAAATCATGAGATACCTATCTCTCGGCATAAGGTCACCAAATATCGGTGTCCTAAGAAGAGAATCCTTGGACCAATACTCATGAATCGCAAGTTTTTTGGTGCGTGGCATCAGCAAAGTCATAGCGAGGAAACAATACATTTCTTCCAACACTACATCCTTCCAACCTTTTAGACGTGGCACTGCAAGTTCAGAGACGTGCTCCAAGGTAAATTTATAAAATCTATTAGTCTCTTCAGTGATCAACTCCACTAATGCCACAGAGAAGAATACTTCAAAAAACTCTCTAATGGTGGAGCTTTCCGTAACTTTCGCCTTACAGCCGGAAGAAGATGGATCAAAATTATGCAGTGTTGGGACGCAAACATTTGAAGACCAGATATTACCGTTAGCTGAGGTCCTTCTTTTTTTAGGAGCAGATTCCAACTCTTCTCCAGAAGAATGTTCCGACTCCGACGAAGACTCGGGAAAACGCAGCTCCCGGGTTGTCCTTGATGTTGATGGCAGAGATTCGGATGCTAAGTCACTGACACTAGCTGTAATTGTATGTGGCGATGAAGTTTCATCCTCCGAATCACTGAATAAATCTTCATCCTCACTATCACTTCTGGTCAATATTTCCAGTATGGACTCATTCGATGTTATCTTCGGCATTATGTCTACACTTGAAATAAATATCGCATGGAAAATCCTTCCAGTGCCGAGCAGTGAACACAAGGGAGATACCTGATTTCAAAGCGCAAGAGACTCACTCCGAGCGTATGAACCACGAAGGATGAACTGAACAGAACTAGAACTATCGAAAGGAGAAAAATTCAGAAGTTGTCATTCCAAGAAAATGGTAATCACCTAAAATCTAATTTCAACGGAAATCTCCGAAGAGGTGGGGAGCGTAAGGAACCCCCCAGCGTGATTTTTGCTGAAGTAATTCCATGAAGAGGGAATTTGTTCTTCTGAGAATTAAGCAGAAGCTTCAATGAGGCAAATGTACTCCCAACTGAGGCCGAAGAATTTGTTTGGCGATAAAAATGATTTTCCTAGAAAACGTTAATGTACCTGGTGAATGGGTTTCATGAGCTTTGGTGCTTGGGTGAAGCATAGGAACTATGACCCCCTACTACTGGCACTCAGAAGCGGCCTGTCACGCGAAAATGTAATTATCCTTATTCCTGAGGCTAAAGGAATTTGCAGGACCAGACCACATTCCTTGGAGCGACCCTTATCCTCATTGTATGCCACACTAACAGCATGAGTGCTCGGACAATCATTCTTTGGTGCAGTAGATTTACAAAAAAAATTGTTCTTCGCGTAGAAAAGAACGTTCAAAAATGAAGGACTAGAATCTATCCCTTACATATTTATTCGTATCATGCATTCCATTTACGATATTAATAAATTTCACCCTATCATGTGCATATAATAGATTTCGGGGTATGTCACGTGATATTACCATTACACATGTTTTCCAATATATGTTCATAAACAAGTAAACCGGAGAGAAAAATATCGGTACTACCTTATCGTCAAATCATAAAAAAACATACGTCTTAGTTCCTCACATGCAATGAAAAATTCTCCAAAATCGGTTTGGACTCTCTTTGACAGGTTAACTCTGTTAATAATAACGTTAGAGTTCCGTTTAAAATTTCTAGAGATTCAAAAAAACATAAGGAATTGACTTCTGGAACTCAATAATGCGAATTAGAAACAAATATTATTTTGGTTTTTTCACTGCATAAACAAAAAAGTGACCGCGAACAACTGCCGAGGGTGAGGCTCGCGCTGCGAAGAAGGGTCGAGATAATCCCCGGCTCTAAGCCGAGGAAGGGTCTTCAGAGCCGCGAGGAAGGGTCCTTTATGACACCTTGGACCTTTTCTACCTGCCGGACTCCAGCGACGTTTTAAGACGCCCTTCGTTCTCTTGCGTAGAAAAATCTGCGGCGTTTATAAACGGCCTTCGTTCACAGGAGTGAAAAATCTGCGGCGTTTATAAACGGCCTTCGTAGCGAAAGGGTTAAATTGTAACTTAAATTAAGGTGTAGTCTCTCTGGGCACAAGTGATTATGATAGGAAAGTGAAAAATGGTGAATAAAAAGCTGAAAATTGAGCTTATAGAATATTTGAAATCATGTTAAACTTTATTTCCTTTTTGAATTTTTTAAAAATATTTAATAAACTTTTTATCTTGGTGATTAATAAGTTTTCATTTCATTTAAAACATCCTAGTTTTGTTTGCTCATATTTTTTTGATTCTTAAGTGATTTAAAAAAAATACCTGAGTGTTTATTTCCCAAATAATTTACTATTGTTAATCAAATTTGAGAATAAACTTAAAATATGAATTTAGTCTAGAAATATTTCATTTTTAAACAATGTTGATGTTAATTCAAATGTAATCTGCCAATAATGTCTTTCAAGGACTCAGGAGAGGGTTTATAATCATAATTGAATATTTATAGTCATTTATATGAACTGTAATCATTTGACATTTTTTCATATTCTTTGTTTGAAAATTCATTTTGAAACTTTCTCAGTTGAAAATCTTATTTTTGGAAGCGAGTATTGCAGTGAGTACGTTTAGTTAATAAATTATCTGTGATATTTAATTTTTTTTAAAGGCTTTTCTCAATTTTTTTTCCATAAAATTTTGATTATTTTTTGCAAATAGATAGCATACCTTCCTGAAATATCATTTCTTCCATTATGTCATCTCTTCACTGAAATGCAAGGAAAGCATAGGATTTTAGGTCTTCACATATGTGCTGAAAAATGCTCTCTTTCTCAATTGCCTAATTTTTACTATTTGCAAGATGTATCAGTTTCCCTAATCTTCAACATTTGGCTGTATGCCTTGCCAAAACAATAAACCTATCTTCAAAAGTTTGGGTTGTATATCGTAATGAAAGGTTTCTGTTGCCTACTGGGTGTCATTACTTATTCTGGTATGGCATAAAACTTATAAAAATCATGGTAATCTGCCTTGCTTTAGATAATTTAGCCTCATTACTAGTTCTAATTAAAAAGGATAAAGTGGTGAGTACCTATTCTGTCTGTGAATATGATAATTTACTGGGTTAAAAATAATATCTTAAATTATATCGTACTGTAATATATTACTGTTTTCAGATATGATTTTCCCAATTTCAATTTGAAAGTGTCATTCAACATATTAATATTAATGTGACAATAGTCAAAGAAACATGAAGACCACCACTGTTATATCAAATATATTTGTAAAATGGTCACATCCTTTCCTTCACGTGTCATGAATTATCATGCATAATTTCAGAGTAATGTATGTAGGCCTTGCACCATTAGATTATGCTATAAGTTAGTAAGGTAAAAAATGATTCTTTTTTCTCAGATTTACTGAGAGAGGTATTTTGAAAATATGATGAAGAGTCTTCGTAAGTGAGAAAAGGGAACAATGTTACCAATACTGTCAGAAAAGATTGATGGTTGTTTTAAATTCATTTTATTTATATTTCCACCTGAATTAATTCTTCATTAATATTTTCCAACTTAAAATATGCTCTTGAGTTACCTTTCATTTCATTAAAATCAAATTTTAGAGAAAGTGTTGCATACCTTTGATGGTATAATACATAGTATCAGATGTGGCTAATTCATCCAGTGCACTCTTATTGTTATAGCTAATGAAATATTCACAGTTCATTATCAAATACCTCAATTACCATTTTTTTAGAACATTCTGTGCTTTCCTTCATTTCTTGTAGCCTACAAATCATTTGTTTATCATATCCTTCACTGCCAGTCCAGAATCAATGTAGGTCATGCTGTTTATATATACTGCACTATAGCCTGCGAGAATGAAAGAGTATGGGCTAGCATTCAACAGCCCAAAGGTCGATAATCAATTAAAAGTTGATGATGGCCTTGGCCTTGCATGCCTTGCTTCAACCAGCGGGCGACCTGGCTGTTTCAGGGGGGGCTGAGACAAGAGGAGCAGTTGGAGGAGGGGGTCGGGTCTCAACCCTTGTGAGACGTCTGTCCCTAGTTCTTCCAAGAAGCTGCAAGGCCAGCTGCCATAACTCTCCCCCATATATCAGAGGTACACGACATGACTCTGTGCGTGATAGCCTCACTCCACCTCCCACTAATTCATTCTTTTGAAGGATTCTTTCTAAAAGAGAAAGGTCGTGTATCCCAAAAGAGATATTTTTCAGAAAGTAACCATGAAAAAAAAGAGTGGGTTGGACAGTTTGAATTTGGCTTTTCAGCTATGCTTTGGCATAACTTTGGGAATGTATCCATTACTTCTTGAAAAAATTTTTTTGGTTTTCCATTTTGATCACATTCCATAATTTTCTCTCTGACATTTTGAAATAATTGTATGATTAGTTCCTTTTCTATCACTAATTCCCCCTATTAGTCTTCATTCATAACAAAGCTAATTCATCCAATGATAGTGGTACAATCCTATTCTCCCCTACCTTGATTTGTTGCAATTTCTTAACCTTGCTGTTTTCAACATATTTATCACCTTGTGGAGTTCACTTGTATACATAACATTATTGTGGCTGTTTTTCTTTAAATTCAATGTAACATTTAAATTTAGTTTATAGTGATGCCAATTCACTCATTAATTTGCTCCTTTAGTGTTTTTCTCCCTCTGTACAGTTTTATTTAACTTTATTTTTAATCATTTAACATGATGATTTTTTTGCTCCACTTGATCCTTGATAGTAACGAAGATGAATAGTTATTAATTTCAGTTTCATATGATATTTTATTGTATGTCCATGTACAGTGGACTACTTGGATACAGTAGAAACTGGATTTTATGAAATTTTGAGATTTTGTAGCTAACCTGTCTCTTCTAGTCAAATCAATATCCCAATTATATGGAGTAGTATGCAGTGTTGCAAAATTTGTAATAATAAAATATGGTTGTGATTCCAAAGGGAAAAAAAATCTTGTCTTTACAAAAATGCCTCTGGCATTGAGTTTTACAGTGAGCAAAATGAAATATTATATGTTTCAAATGTGTAATATGCAATTACTAAAGATGAGAGCTCAATTTTTCATACGTTAAGATAATATGGCTTTGAACTTTCTGCTATGAATGCCAAAAAAATGCCCTTCAATAGTAAAAAAAAAACTCACGCGTAGTTCAATTGTCTTTAAGTCCTTCATTTTATGGAAATATCATGCATTATAATTTTATGTGCTCTGTCGAGATTTTCAGCCATATATATGGACATTTTTTGCAAGGGATTTTCTTTCGATGTTAGGCTTTCTAAGAACTCTTTTTGTGAATTTTCACGAATTACAATACTACTATTGTTGTTGTTGGTCTAAGGTATTCACACAATATATTTAGTAATTTATACTAGGATTTTCAGAATGCTACTCATTAAGCATGAATGACTTTAAGAGGTGCAATATTGATTTTAGAAGGCTTCAATCTGATGTTGTGAACATGCGAACAAGCGGCAAATAAAACATGTGATGATCAGGAAACATAGGAAATTCTGGGGGCGCCAAAGCAAATTTTCTCAGGGATTATGGACTTTAGAAAGATTTTTGGGGAGATATGTAGATTTTTACATATTGACTCATAACCAAAGATTTTTTTATTGCCTAATAAGTAGTACAGTTCATCAGTAATTTTCTAGCAACCTAACACAAACTTTAATTCTTACACACTTCAGCCTGCGGGCCAAGCTCTCCAATTTTGATAGAATGTGTAAAAAGAATAAGCTCTTGCCTGGAAACCTGATGATTGCAGACTTGAATCACTCATCAATCAAGGATATTTCAACAATGAATCTCATCATGAGTACTGGAGCTACTCTGTGCCAAAAGCATCATCACTAGCCGCTGAAGAAAGTCACTAATTTCACTTTACATACCATTCCCAAATTGCAATTAGAGTATGTAACTATTGTTTAACAGCAAACATTTTAGTGTCCATAAAAAAAGGTCTCGTTTGGCTTACATATCATTAAATGCTCCAGTTATCATAGATATGTTTCTATAAATATGTATCACCAATTTTCGACATTATTTTGACAGGAAAGTTGATTTTAATTTAGAAGTAAGTTCAAATAACAACAAAAACAATTAAATTAAATTGAAACCACAAAAAACTGATTTTTTAGTCTTGTGATCTCATAATATCGAGTTTCTACTGTATTTACATTGAAATGAAGGACAGTTAGGTATCAATTAGTATACAGGCTTTGTCTCTAATTCATCTATCTAGTAGTAGCTACTGGTGGTGATAAGTCACTTTTTATTATTCTCTTTCAACCATTTTAATGAATATCTATTGTCTATTATGTAGCTGTGGCTAAAAATGACACTAGTCCATAGTAGAGGTAAGTCTCACATAAGAGTACTTGCAGCTTATTCAAAACTTAGATTTGTTTAAAACTCTTGGTTGGGATTCAAAAGGGAGTGACTGATTGTAATCATTCTTCCACCATAGATAAGGTATTTTCATTATTTATATTCGTAGGAATTATACCAAGTAAATGGATTGGTGAAATAACTTTAAAAAATAACTGAACAGATATTATGCTTGGTGTAGGTTTTAAGAATAGTCAAAGCCATTAGGTAGTAGAAATACAATAGAGTTTCATTCTAATTTTATCAGAATTGGGAAATGCTTAAAGATCTAATAATTTTAATGATTATTGTTAGCCATTATCACCATTGAGTTTAGGTATTTGGCTCTAATCAGTAGACTTACTTACTTATGGTGCTAGGTACCTTATGCTCGTCATGTGATATGGTTGATTCATTTCACAATATTGGAGGCTAACTTTAAATAAATGAATTGCAATCCTATCCATTGTCCCATCTTTTGTATGAGCATTAATATGGATAGCTCACCTTTGCAACATCTCACATGGGTGCAATGCATTCAGTGACTCTGACCACTATCTGGCAATTCTAGCAAATTCTAGTAAACAGCTTCTTTTGCTCAGTAGATACTTTCTAATGAATGCCAACTCTATCAAATGACATCAATCAGGGACAAATAATTCATAATTTATAAAGATGAGTACTTGAAAGCACAGTGTAGATGTCTGGTGACTGTGTAATTAAAATTTGCAGTCTTTTGAATCAAATGAGGAAATATGCATAATGTTTGAAGTGCGCCAATTGTGGAAATGTATTAAATATACTAAATTGATTTTAGTCTTCAGTTATTCTTGGTTCCTAAATGTATTAAAATCCAAGGTTTCAGAGCCTATTCACTCACTTCTTACCCTAAAAGAATTTTTAATATACCTGTTACCGTGTATGTTAACCTAGCATACTTCGTGATTCAGTATCTCTGCAAAACTTTAATATTTTGCATGGAAAATTATGGTATTGTCACTACGGCTGTTTGCATCATTTAAATATTTTTATCTTTCACCATTTCATCAGCATTCCAGTCATTATTTTCTCTGTATCTCATACCGTTTGCAGTAAATTAAACTTTGTATTGAATGGCATATTTTTACCCAGTTGTTATTCTCTGATCCTCATTATGGTAACATCATGCATTTGACATAACTGTAGTGACATGTAACATCATAATCTTTTAGTGAATCCATAAATGGTGCATCATGTGTAAATAAAATAGATTTTATGTGAGCATATGGCATCTAGGGTCTAGTACACATTCTTTATGACACTGTAGTGTCATTTTACTGAAAAAAATATTAAAATTACTGATTCGCAAGTGTGTAGGTTCATAGCCTGAATCACCTTACTTCTGTGTTTAATTTTCATGAATATGTGTTTGTCATTCGTCAATTCCATTGACTGGTCTTCTTTTGTGTTTTCAGTGGAATATTTACATTATAGGTGACATTATTTGTGTTTCATTTCCTCAAGTAGAGTATTTAAATTTCAGTGAAATCATTCATGATCCTCTATGTGTTGTCATTATGTTACTAATTAGTTGTTTTTCAAATGAAATTAAGTCAAGTTATTTTCCCTGTGAATTAAAGATAAGAGATGTAGTACAAAAACACTTGGATGGGCAACCATTGTATGTCCAGGAAATGGGGTCGTTTGCCATATTTTTTATTGCCGAATCTGATAGAGTTTGTAAAATAAAAAGACCCGTATTTTTCCGCTTTTTGATCCGACAATTATTTCCCGAGTTATAAGCGGTGAAAAACTGATGTTTTTAACCCTTTCGGAAAAGTGGGCGTGGTGCAACCTCTGACATATATCGACTTCGTCCAATCACAACTGAGCCCGCGAAGCTACTTTGCCTTATCGCAATGGGGGGGACACAGCTGACTCGTCCAATGGGAATGATTGCGACAGCATTTGTGCGAGCAGACCTTCCGAGAAACCCCCTCCACTCCCTTTCTCTCCCCTGAAAGCAGTCAAGGACGTGAGGAAAATGACATCATTGTTATTACATCAGCATTTTCGGTGGGCGTCACCTTTTGCTTATTTTAATTTTTTATTTATGAGTGAATGGTTGTAGTTAGAAGATTAATTTTTTCACTAAAATTCTTTTTTCGTTTCCATCTAACGATTTCGTGTACAAAATTGCGATTTCGGTTCCGAGTAAACGCCCCCATTGAAGCTAAATTATTTAGCTCCTTACAGTATTTTTCCACAAAAATATTATCAGGTTCCCTCTTGTACGTATTTTCACAATCCTGTAAATTGGAACTCTGTCAATAAGTTGGGATCATCTGTTATATGCTACAAGTTTGTTCTCTCTAGTGTTTCTGCTTGTTTTCCTGAAAAAAAGCTGAAATTGTCATAGATTTTGAAACATAGGCGTAAAAAATGAATGCCTAAATACCAGTGTAGAATTTTGATAACAGTTTACTGGAAAGTCTAATCAGCTTGCTTATCTCTTCACTAACTCCACACTATTATGTCGATTTGAACTGTGGAAAAAATATGTTGAAGTGCTTCATAGCTAGGGACCCTGAAATTTCGCGAATGGATTTTTTCGCCTATTTTTTTAAGAGCATAAAAGTTGTAATTTTGATGTTTAAAGCCTTAATAAGTTAAAATTTGCCATTTTAACGCTAGCGAAATTCACCTGAATTTCATGAGCAGCTTTTTATTCACAAAAATTAGCGGTATATGGCCGTTAGTGCGATATTTTGGACAAGATTTCACATTTTTTAAACCTATCATACGATATTTTGCGAAAAAAAACATGAAATGCTTCGTTTTATTTTGATATATATCTAAAAACGCGTAATGAAAGAAGTCCCATTTGGTGAAAAAATGATTGCAAACTCATGGTGTGACATAAATACATAATTAATCAATTGATTAAAACTTTCGCGGTCCATGTCTTCTGAGTGACGTGGTTTTTTGGGGGGTTTCTCCGCGATTACGTGGTTGTCCGCCAACGTTTCTCCTCCGCTGATGAAGGCCTCTTCAGGGTGTCTCTGCAAATCTCGCGGGTATTTATATGGGTTTGGGTAGGTTACATAATTATTATGTACGTGACCATTCCGCTATCATCAGTCAGATGATGCGCGTGACCATGATATCTGCATATGTCTCCCTAGATCGCATTCATGGTGGTGGGGTCGGAGCGCATCGTTTTCGTCGCGCCGCCGAAATGACTTGCGTAGTATTTATCCGGGAATATCCGTCAGAAAAGTCGCGATTTAGGTAATTACGCTCGTGAAAAATGTATTCAGTAAGTCAGCGCGTAGCATTAATGGGACCAATAACTACGCTGGACAAGAGTATCTTAAAAGTCTTCGCTGTTGGGCGACAAGACGTCAAATGGACGTAATAATTTGATTCAAAGAGCGCTCCACCTAAGCAGTGACTGACGGGCCGCAATTACTCCTCGGGTGGACAAAAAGAGTTATTTAAGGATAAACTATCGAATTCACTGACTGATGTCGAGTATACGTTGCCGATTTTATGATATGACTCCGGCGCGACGGCATTCCCGCCGCAGCAAACTTATTCGGCGCCCGTGGCGGAAGGTCAGTGGCTGGAGAGTCGACGGCATCGCGGGGCGGTAAAAGTACGAGATAGGGACACACTAGTATTTCCGTATGATGCGGTGCATTTCTTTTCCGGAAAGGAATTTTAGAAAAATTACCTAAGTCTAGGCCGCGGCGGGTAGGTACCCACAAAAGACAAGGCTGGGCAGGCATATATTTCCGATTCTCAGTACCTCTGGATAAACTAGTGTCACCACACGTTTATAGATCGATCAGAGCTACTGTTGATCAGAAAAAGTTATATGTATTTGACGCAACAAGGTTTATATATATTTGACGAAACAAGGTTTATATATATTTGACGCAACTTTGAATACGCAGGGAAGCAGTACCAAGGTAATTGGCGGTAGGCAACCCACACAACACCGTCCTTCGGCTAGGTGGCCGTTGAGACACCTTTTTTATGGCCTGTATTTTGCGTATATCTCTGTGTATTTTGTTAAATATCAATGAAGCTTAGATAGAATAAGTAAGATATATCAATTTATGTCTCTAATACAATTATTTGTTTGTTTGAATTCAGAAATACGTAAATATTTTTTTCACCACCAGAGCATGAAATTTGCTATTTTTGCACCGCTGGGACTATGATTTTTACACCGCTTTCCTCCGACTTTATTTACCACTTTTCATGGTCCCTATTTATAGCTTTACCTGATTGCATTAATTGCTAGGAAATACCATTTTCTCTGTTAATTGTAAACATTTGATGCAAGCCATTTCTGAGAAACTCCAAGGAATCAATTTTATTGGTAGAATGTTTTGTTTACAGATATGCATGCTTACGAATTTCACATTCATGCTTTAGTTCACCATGGGGGCCTATTTTAGAAAACATTAATTTTACTGAAAGCATTATGCATCGTGCCAACTTGTGAGGGTGGAGATTTTATAAGTGAAGCCCATCGCAATGAAAATGGGTCCTAAGAATGTTCTTTCTTTTAAATTCAGCAACAAGTTTATTTACGATTTTTGTAAGACGTTTTTTCCAGGAGGAATTACGTACAAAATTATAAGAATGTCACTTCACTTTACTTAAGTAGACAGCAATTAAGAAGGGAATATGCAAACAATTCAATATGTGTAATGGGTATATGAAACACAGCTAATTAGAAAATTTTATGACTTGAAAAATTGTTTATAATTTTTTATATGTAATTGCCATTGGAGTAACAATAGCATTCCAATTACATTCATTTATCTTTTTACTAATGAGGTAACATAACCAATTTTAAAGATATTGCGACTTCCTTTGTTTCGTGGAAGGTACCTTTATTTAGTTCTCTATTCAAGAAAACAAGCCAGTTGAAGTAGTATGAAATGATGTAACATGAATGGCAAACTGTTATTTTATATTTAGTCCCATCAGTTTCTATGAAAGAAATTTAATTTCTTAAATGTAGGTTGAAGTTGAGGAGATTTTAAATATAATTTTGAGGAGATGACCTCATGACTATAAATGCTTGAGCTAGTTGTACTGATGCCTTCCAAAACAATAAAACTCTGATTAACTGTGGAATATTTTCTGGTTTATAGGAAGAATGGAGTTTTTTATGTTGATGATGGAAGTGTGTTAATAGTCTTAATGTTTTATGTTTGAATATTGAGAGACAATCATTTTCTAAAGTAACATTAACGTTGAATTTCAATTTATGGTCCCTCAATCATGAAACTATGTTAACAAAAGAGGATGGATCTAGATTCACTTCTGAGAGCTTATTCTCTCTTGTGGATTATGTTGAGAAGAAAGAAGTGATTTTACTTTGAATTGTGTATGATCTCTACCAGTGTGAATGGTATTACTAAGGATCAGATCTTGCAATTCATACAGCATTTAATGCTACCAAGGTGCTTACACAAATGGTTACATAGATTTTGTTGTCAATTGGTACACAAGTAGATACTTGCTCTAGGGAATACTGTATGCCTGGATTTAGAGTATTAGCTAACTTCTGATTTCCAAAAATACACCTGATTAATTATTGAAATCCCCTCATATTAGTGTATTTTGGAAAGCTTTAGTACTTTAGAAAATGATGTTACACATAATCCTCAGCTTAGAATGTTAGTAATGATGTGAAAGCTTATGTCAACTTCTCAAGCTGTTTACCAAGCCATCAGTTGTTTTAATTTTCTTCTTATGGTCATTGCCTTGGTGACAAATCAGTTTTGAACCAAGCATCAGGTTATCTCAGCCTTCTGTTACTATGAGAATCAAGTATGAAATATATTGTTTAAAAATGTTTGAAGAATGATTATTATTTGTTTATATGTTTATTATTAAAATTTAATTGTCATGTAAAAATTTAATCAATTGTTTATTTAAAAAATACATTTTGGCCTCACGCGATACACATTAATGCGGAATACACAAAATTTTGTTCCTATTATTATTTATTTATTCTTTCTCTGGATCTTTTAGGCTGTCTGACACTTAGCTTCAGCTGCTTATAGATTAAGCTGCAATTTATCACTTCAATTATGTCAACATTCACTGCAGCATTAGTGATAGTTTCTAGAATTTTAAAAATGTGAATATACTGGAACATATTGTAGATGTTCACTGTCATTTGAAGCAGAGATATTCCCAAATGTGCCAACTTAATGTTGGTGAAACTACCTAAAAGATTCTTTGGCAAATGTTGGAGTGAGTTATGAGTGTTGGCAAAAAATTTCACTTTAATTTTGTACGCTTTCTTATGCTCACTCTGCTCTTGAACTTCACTTATTAGTCTCTGGTTGATATTTCCTATTCATCCTCTTGATTCATCTTTTGCTATGACTTGCATCTCACATCAACTCTCTCCCTTCTCCCCTTCCCCTATTCTATCTCCAACTGCCGACCTGACTGGACACTCTATGAAGTTCCACACTGGGATGTCCGGTCCAAAGTTGATGGTAGGGGAATGTCAATTACAGAATAAAAATATCAGAGTTGTGGAATGTGCCTCAAAGAGAAAGAGAGCTAAGACTGATATATCATAATGTTATTTGAGAACCTATTTTTAACACTCGGTGGTTTTATTCATTATTGCAGAGTACTTTTACCTGTGAATATTATCTTTTCGCATAATTTGGATATTTTCAGCTTGCCAACTCAAAAGCCAATCTTTGATCATATGATATCAGCTTGAAATTCACTTTTTTTGTTATCTGTGTAGATTCTGTACATTATAGGAAATTTCCCAAACGAAAGACGTAATTATTCATGAATGATCAATAATGGCATTCACTCTAGAGACAGTAATGAATAATATTAAGGATTTTCAGCCATATTCCAAAATAATTTCAACTTGGATCTCTTTCTCTTCATTCTCTGTCATGTTACTCTGGGTCCAATGATATTAGAAGTTGGATGATGATCCATTCCTATTTTTTTCAATTTTGCTTCCAGCTCAGGTTCTAGTATCAGATATTAGTAGATAAATCTGCCAAATTAGTTTATCATGATGTGATTCATTGGATCCAAAGTATTTCAGTGTGTAGATTAGCTTCGGTGTCATAATTGTCGTAAAAAGCCATGACTGTTTGTCATTGTCACGTTGATCGTTTGTCATGTGAGTGTCATTGCTACATCAAGTTTTAAATATAGTGGAACTAAAATTTATGCATTAAACCAGTTCTGATTCATTCAATACAAAGAGGTTAACAAGATTATGTAGTTTCTTTGCCATTTAAATTTTGAAGAAGTGGATTTTTTTTTGTTTTATATGGATATGTTTTCTCATTTTCAAGGATTTTAATTTTTTTAGTTGAAGGAAAGCAGATTACTGCATCATATAAAATCTTTTAGTTACACCACCTACTTACAAGATCTGGAGAAATCTTATGGCAGACATCAGCTCAGCAGATGAAATCAACATCCTTAGTTCATAAATGAATTTGTAGAGGTGTGGGCATCTAATGCGTTTTATGCCTGTATCTACTCTCAAAGGATGAACATTTTTCAAATTTAGTAACTTTTGTAGTTTATAGAAGTGATGATGCAAAGAACTGAAAGGCTTTGTTATGCTGTTGCTTAGCCCAAGATTAGTTAGTGCGATGATGGCATTGAGGAGTGGATGAAATTATCCCATCACCATCAGCCTATCATCGTGAATATGAGCTGCTCACAGGTTGTGAATAAATGTGTTGTTTTTCCTAATATTCACAATAAACTTTTAAAAAATTATCTTCTTTTAGTTAGTGATTTGTTTGCTCACCAAGCACTAAAATGTTATCTAACATAAGATTTATTTTTTGTCCACGAACTTGCCTAAATTCTCTTGCATGTGCAGCAGCTGATTACCTACTCATTTTACTATGCATGTGCTTTGAAACATTTTAAAGTTGCTATTATTATTAAAGTACTATTGTAAATAATATTATTAATAATTGGAAGTTGGTATTTGACACTGAAATGTATACCTACTTACTCACCCTTTACTAAGTAATTAATTCATATCAAATAATTTCTTATGTGACCCTATAAAACAATAATCATTTCAATGATAAGCTTGATAGACTCAGATTTTACTTTTTTGCAACTGTAATACTAGTGTAACAAAGAAAACAAATCATCCAGTCCACATATAAAAAATATTACAGATCTTAGTTGCAATTTGTATTGAGTCATAATCCAGATACTACAATTGTGAGATCATAACGAAATTTATTAACTCAGGACCTTTGAAGGTGGTTAAGTAATGAGATATGCTTGGATGAAATGAAGTTGGAGGTTAGGTGAGGTTTTTGGTTATGCCAGAGCCAAAACTCCATGCTTGTCATAAAAGTAATAGAAGGTGAAGGAAAATGTGTTTAATGAGGTCATGTTTGGTTTTTTTTGGAGAAATGAAGGCTATTGATATAAATAGCAAGTGAAATGGGATAACATGTTTTCTGAAAAGTTTATTTTGTCTTTCAAGGTCGTTTTATGTTGAGCAATTTAATGTAAAATTTGAAGCTGTATAAAATCGGTGAATTTGCATGGATGAATGCATAGACATAGACAAGAACTGTTTACCACTTAGTAGTTCATGCAATTAGAAAGTTTTCCATGCTATCTCTTTCTCAATTCAATTTTCATAATGCATCTATCAATCCATTAGACTCTGCATTGCTAATCCTTGTGTAAATGGCCTCTAGATGTTTCCACAGTCTCAAATCATTCATGAAACTCAAGCCTGGCTCCTTTTCTTTCACAATGAGGAACTTCAGGGGTAAATCTCACTCACATTCCTCCTCTGCTCAGACTTGACTGCTAATTGCTTGTGATATCTCATACTATTTAGATAATAACTGTAGGGCAGTCATAACCTAGGTCAGTATCAAAGTTTTATGTGTAGACTGAACAAAGTATTTTCCCAACGAATCATTTTGCAATTTTAGGGAAATATTCAAAGTTTAATATTTTTTTAAATCAACCATTAATGAGTTTGGGAATGATATTCATGTTTTTTGTTTATTAGAAATATACTTTATGTATCATTCTTCTTTTGAGTGGCAATTTTAGTGGAGACGACAATAACAATTCAAAAAAGCAACAGGGAACATTATCATCATGATGCTGCAGTAATCCACTTATATGAGAGGCCTTAAAGAGGTGCCTGAAAATATTACCTTTTGCTTGTTTTTCATGTATTTTGATGCATGCTGGAATATTCTTGCCTGTGAAAGTCACTTCACTGTTGCATGTATTTTTTTTGTAATGTTTTCACTTCTCGAATAATTATATTTTTCGTAAAATTAACCGGCCTGAGTGATACTGATAAAATCTCAGCATTTTTGTAAATGGAATTATGGGAATCGCATTGATAATCATCATGGTGAAATGTGATGAGATCAAGTTCAAATTTAAAGATTTGATTTAAGGTTAATTAATCATGGCACCCAAATATTTTCTAACAGCCCAAGCAGGTTGAAGTCTAGGTTTGAATAATTTTTAAATGCACTAATAATTTCAGTTCCATGCCATGGAAACTTTTATGATGTCTAAATAAGAATGGGGTAGATCTGTGTCAGTCAACAATCACAGTCAGCCTAGTTCATAGATTCATGCCTTTAATGGATTCCATGATGAAGAACGACCTCTTCATTAGTCATGCTCTTAACTAGCAATATTTTTATTTATTGTTCAATACAGGATTTCAGTCTCTCACTGTATGTTTGCCTTTTCTTTTCTTTAAATCCTTCCTTTCCTCATCAACATTCATCTCCCATAAAATCTTTTTGAAATGCCTCAACTTGAAAAATATTTCTTTTTCAAAAAATAAAACCATTCAATCAATTGTTTCCGCAACCTCCCATTTTTTTATAACCAATTTTTATTATTTCCCTTTGATGCACTTAAAATGCCTACCCCCTTGAAAAAACACATTGATACTTTCAAATGATATTTGTATCCATTTTTTTGAATGATCAAAATGTTTGCAAATCATACACATACCATTCATTTCAATCCAACCTTGACAATTACTTTTCCCACACCAAACCTTAATTGCCCTTTGCATTTTCTTTCATCTGTGTGTTATTTTTAATCTCCATTTCCTCCTTTCCTCATCCCTCACATTCATGTTGTGCACCATTACGATTCCCCAAAAGTAGCCCGCAGCATTTCAGAGGAGTTCAGCAGTGGGGATACCAGGTGCCGAGATGGGGGAGGTGGAGAAGACAGTCAGGCAATGGGTCCTCACAGCACGTCCTCCGTGTCCTCATCGTCCGCAACACATGGACCTGGAGGGAAAGTAGACAAGGCTGCAAGGGAGAGAGAGGAGAGGGATGAAGGTCAGTTTCAAGGAAATGGAGTGCTTAACCCCTTTTTAAAGTGCATTATATATTTTCAGGCTTTATGAAACTTCTTCACTGGAAAATAATGATAACTTTGTACATTCCTCACTTTATCAATACAATTTCACTCAATAAAGTATGGGGCATACAAATTTATTATTATTTAACTCTTAACCCTTTTGCTGCCGTAACATTTACATTTTTCCCCTCCCAGAAAGATCATGGTGTTATTTTGAAATTATTAACTCGCTGGTTAACCCTAGTGGATGATGCCCAGTCTGACAGACTGAAGGTATAATCTTATTGGTGACACACGCAAAATACATAATGTTCCAGTTCCTGATTTTCACTTTCTTCCTATTTTACGCTGCTCTTCCGGTATATGAACCCAAAAATGAATCAATTAAATTTCCTCATATAAAGATAGGAAATGCTCATTTAACCTTCCAAAACACCCCAGTGTCCATATCGGTCCAGGAGAGCAATGTCACCACTCATGTCCCAAAAATTCGTGTCACCACTGTGGGGTGAAACAGTTTTTTTGCAAGGCTAAAATTTGGCCTAGAAGTCTGATGTTGTAATCATTTTATTTTTAAAATAATTCAGAATAATCTAAATTTTTTCCACAAGTCAATTTACTATTATTTTTTTTAACATTCCTGGAAGAAAATCTATTTTATCTTATGCCAAATATATCGGCACCCTCAGTGTCTTAAGGAAAGTGTACAAACTAGGGGGAAAGCAACCCCAGGCCAAAAATGCCATGGAAGAGCTTGCAAAACTGACCTGTCAAAGATCTCACATGTGAAAGTATTTTGTCACACAAAGAGCTCCAAGTGATGGCATTCATAAGCAGTTCCTCAATAGGTTTCATGCCCTAGTTCAAAACCTCTATGGATAGAAGATGCACCACATATTTCTCAGCCCATTCTTGTATTCATACCTCTGATTATGTGTTTTCGTAGGATGTGCTCATTTCTCTGCTTTCACCACAGACTGTTGCAATGGCAAGCTAAAAATTTCCTCTGTCATTCATGTGTCAGGTTTTTAGAGAATGATAACTTCAATACAATCCTATTCCCTTAAATTAACAATCCATTTTGCCCCATGATTTGTTGACATTAACCAGTGTTGATAGTTTTTCCCTTTTAAAATCGAACTTTTTCTTTAAAAAAATCCTTAAAAATCATCTTAATTGCAGTGGTAGTATTAGTACGTAAATCTTGCTGGTACCAAATGTTATCAGTTTTCCAACATTTTTGGATGAAAATAACTGTGCACATGGAGACAAGTGCCTCACTTGTTTTTCACCCTTAATAATATGATAATTTAATTATTTTTTGCAGAAGTTGTAAAAGTTTATGATGGGAATAACTCTATGAGGAGAAGGATATTCCGCCCTGTAACCATTCCAAGGCTCACATCCACTGAGCAACTTTTGTGTGCAGCAATGAGGGCTTTCCACATAACAAAAGACCCAAGTAAGTTGGCTTAATTTACTGAAATTTATGTCATTTTTGTAGCTGGATTAAATTTTCACTTTTCTGTAAATTTTCTCAAAATACCTTAAGAGTCTTACCTTTAGATTCAAACGTATTAAAGTTCAGTTCAAAGTTTTGAGTCACGCTTTTTCAAGGGTTTAGGGGTGTGAATGTGAGATGTATTTCCGTAACCTATGGAAACAAAAATAACTTGAGCGCGGTTGCATATATCCGCTCGTTCTATTCAGTAGTTTCACGTTTTGTGCGATGTAGAGTCCGAGGAGGTAAGTGACCTCGCGCACCGATGGAAAACGATAAATTCGAAGCTTTAGGACTCGTGCCACGCGAACAATATGTAAGCAAGCCACAGCAATTCAGGTCCCCGGCGCCCGGAGCCGGACCCCGGACGCGCGATCGCAAAATAAAATATTAGTTTCGGCGTCGAAAACAATTTTGTAATTTCTGGTCTTATTTCGGGAAAGACATTTACATCGGGAAAGACCCTGTCATTTCAAGATGCTACATTGCTGTGGGATACTAAATAAGAAATCATCAGAAAGCTTACGCAGCTTCGTCTGTTGTGGTGAATAGTCATTTCTGTCAACTACAATAGCGAGTCAATTATTGCCGTCCAGGGCCTAGATCATGGATCTTCATAAGGCGTGTGCTAGCGTTATCGTTATTTTTTTATTTAACTTCTGTCAGAGGGAACGTGATCTCCATTCTTCATTTTTCGCGCAGCTTTCAAATAGCTTGTCACAATCAGTGGAGCGAATTTTTTAGACGGTTATTGTTAAACCTGCGCTACTTTATGGGTAAATGTTATCGATATAGATTGCATTAACGCGAAAGATGCATCAGTGATTCCGCAACAGGTTGCATAATTAGCGGGACCCCGTGAAGCCCCGTGACCCTCAATACCCCTTGAAAGATTTACACTAACTCACAATGGTGCGGTAAGTTATCAATAGGAAAGAGAAATGAAATTTGTTCGGAAACACTACCAGTTATCGTCACCATGCCTACCTTTTACGTTTTAATCCCTCGAGGGATTATATTTGGTCAATTTAGCCGCGATTGTCATCCCGGTTGCATACCTAACGGATCTAATTGCATCTTGTGGTGACAAAATTTTATTTTTAATTTCTTTATGAAGTGTATGATTTTCAGCATTTACCCACGGATTTCTAGGGACATTAAGTGGTTCATCTTCGTCTTACTATTCGCTGTGATACATGATGATAGAGAGTCATTATGCACCGAAAAAACCAATAATTTTGTAACCATTTGTAAAATGCACCTTTTTGACGAATTTTTGCCGTAAAATGCGTACCTTAAATGGAAAATTACGGTAAATAAAAAGAATCTGACCATTTTTTTTAACACTACAACTAGTAATAGAACTGTGTGCAAAAAGTATGTTGATGTTCTTACTCTAGCCTCATTAGCTCATCAAAATATTAATAACATTGTTTATATTTTGTTCCATCCAGCTAACTTCTACTTGACAGACGCCTATTCCCCTGATGAAACTGTCCTCTCTGACCCCCTACCGTTACAAAGTGTCATTCGTAAGGAAGGCAAGAGGCCTGCTCTCTTCCTTCGGTTCAGGTAAGTGACATTGGTTTTGCATAGCATGTCAATAAATGTATATTTCAGATAAGAAAGAAAATGTACCTATTGACTTCTTTTTTATTGGAATAGGGTTCTATATACCTTGTGTTTCAACTCGTGGAATTAAAAATTTAGTTCACATTCTAAAGTGGAAAAATCAACAGTCAAAAAGAATTATTTCATTCTCAATAGTACTAGTTATTATATTTTACATTTATGGATTCAACAATTTACTACCACACAAATTTACAGCATGCAATAAACTTTGACAGATTTTATTTGCCTATTAATGCAGTTGAGGATGAAAATTCTGATTTGCCCATTTAAAATTTGTATGCCAACGTAAATAATATTGAATTGATGACTGAATTTGTGTGAAACCCGGGAAAATGTTGCTACCATTTTACTGCATAACTTGTTTTATTTTTCTGTTCATGTTAACATTGTAAAAACTGTAATAATTTTTTTTTCAAGTTAGGTTTTCTTAAGTTAGCAACATGTGCTAAGTGGGTCGACATTTTTATTTAGCGTGAATGTCTTTCTCAGGGATGCGGAAATTGAGAGTGGTGAGGTTAATGTGTACCCAGGAAAACTACAACTTAATGCTGAACAGCAAGCACGGCTACCCAGGGTTAAGGTTGATGGCAATTCCACTGCAGTGGATGTCATCAAAGAAGCTCTAGTTCAATTTGGTCTGGCACCAAGTTTGGCAGAAGCACCAGCGGAAGATTATCGTCTGAATGAGATTCTGCTGGATCGGGGAGGTAATAAAGAATTTTATCATATTATCAAAGCTACTTAATATGATGAAGAAAAACAAATATTTTTGTATTTTTGCTATAGTTTTGCAAGAACAATATAAATTCGAAAAGTAGCCATTGGAAAATCGAAATAGAATTCCACCTTGATGTTTTGATTGTAGCTGTTATTTTGGAATAAAGGGTAAAAATACAATTAGAATCATTGTCAGTTAATGAAGCAGTATTCTAATGAGCATTTAAGTAATTGAAATATTTTTAAAGATTTCAAAAAGAAAGTGCTTGAAATCATCACATTATGTGTTCACAGTAGTCCATGTTACGACTTCATTTTGGTGTTTGGTGAAAATTTTTTAATTCATTTGTCCATTGAGTAACTTCATATAAATAGAAGAAATATTTTATCCCAAAATTATGAAAAGAAATAATACTAGCTTAATGGTAAAATTACTGAGTTACTGACCGGAGGGTCCCGGGTTCAAATCCGGGGTAAGAGCCTTTCTGGACACCCCCATCTAAAATCCTTGCGATTCGATTTTCTGCATGTCAGAACTTTGTAGGAAATCGCAGGTGGCCCAGGGAAAGGAACTGGCCCCCCTACCCTGAATGTGTGAATTTCACACGCCATTGGCTTAGTACGGGGTGAACTCTACTCTCACCTATCAAAACCAACCTTCGGGTTGAATCACTGAGTTAGTGAGTGAATGGTAAAATTGGCAGTTTGCTTAAGTCAGTTTTACTCTCCTGATATTCAGTTTATGAAAGTAAATTTACTGGTCAAAGGACTTTTATCTAATCATATGCCACTATTGTTTACTTCTGTGCTGATTCATTGCTTATCCAAATTATGCTCATAAGAGAATAATTTTAATTTAATTATCAGTCTTACTGTAAAAAGTATCATTTTAGAATGTTATTTCCATTAATAAAGCTTAATAAATGTGATTGATGCTAATGAAATTCAGTTAATCTGTCAAAGTTGCACCAGTAAAATTACTCATTTTGCTCAGTAAGTTAAAGACCTCTGAGCTAGGGTTAACTTTTTTGAGTGCTTTTGCCTTTTAAAGAGATATTCTGACAATAAACTAAACGTAACTTTTTATCTGTCATGTTTGTTGCAGAATGTGTTTAATGTGATAACTCATATTTTCTTAAATCTTTCAATAGCTGTGACGGAAAGAGTGCTTGCTTCTGATGAGCGACCATGGGAACGAGTCAAGCGCACAGGACGTGATTCCATACGGCAAATGGAATTAATGCGCTTTTATCTTCAGCAAAGACAGGATCCTCACGGTCCTAACTTGGCATTATTTGTCGGCAACTTACCTCCCAATCTTTCACAGCGAAACTATGAGAACCTTCTAACTGACTTTTTAGGAAGAGGTGAGCCTTCTCATTTTGTACCATGAAAAAAATCTTTTGAAATTGGAATGTAGTTTTTTCTCACACATGAAGGTGGATTTAACCTCACATTATGCCCTATCATGTGCAATTTTTATAAAACTTAATAACAGTTAATGGTTCAATGTCTTGCTTTTATTTGCAGAAAATAAATTTTCTTCTATTGGGCCAATTTATTATGAATACGGCTCAATGGTAATCACCTATGAAGATTCCAGTAAAGCTGTGAGAGCTTTATATATACTTAGGGAATCTCGCTATGAAGATAAGCATTTGCTTGGTAAGTGGGCCTCAGCTGTGAAAATGTTGCCGAATTGAATACTTTTTTAAATTGTCTATGCCTGTCAATGTTTTTGAGAATGTATTTGACTTCTTAGTACACTTTATTTGGCTATGTCATGCACTTATCCAACTTCTTTTCTATTTAGTGATGCTTTTGCCCAACATTGAGCCAAGTATGGTTCCTCCTGGTGTCCAGCCTTTATTAGTATTTGTAAATGTCAAATCAGGTGGTTGTCAAGGACTAGAGTTGATATCCAGTTTCAGAAAATTATTAAACCCTTACCAAGTTTTTGATCTGGACAATGGAGGTCCTCTTCCTGGGTAAGCCATCACTATTATGTCAGTTTTGTCTAAAATTTTGATTTTACAACAATCTTGAATGGGTTTGTTCAAATTAATGTAAGTTTTTCATGTGCTTCCATTGTGTTGTACTTCACATCATCCAAAATTAGTTCTTATCATTGATACCAACTTGCTTGAATACAGTTTTTTGTAGACCTATTAATTTTAAAAGTGTTACTGTTTTATGCTAAGAGTAAAACTTGATATCTTATATGAGAGCCTTAATAATTTTTTTCACTTGTATTTGCATAGGTTGTATGTTTTCCGCCACATCAAAGACTATCGAATTTTAGTGTGTGGTGGTGATGGAACAATAGGTTGGGTGTTACAGTGTTTGGACAATGTTGGACAGGACAGTGAGTGTTCATCACCTCCGTGTGCCATTGTTCCTCTTGGGACAGGTATGAAAATACAGCCATGACTTATTAGTTACCATGTATGATTAAATGAGTCACCTTTCATCCCATCAATTTCCCTGCTTCAACTGGAATTTGCAAAAAAGTACCTACCTCTCTGGCCTAGCGTAATAACGCTATGCCAGAGAGGTGAATGCCAAAGGGATATGATATTATCCTCAACAAGTCTTATATTTTTTCTCCTTTTCTCGGAAATATAAAATAAAATTCATTCATTGTTCCTGAAGCTTGTATCGACATGCCTCCACAAGGATCATAATTATTTCCATTGTATTAATCATAAAAAAATCAGACAAACATTTCAGTGTCTGTACAGATTGTTTTTTAAGGTCATTTCAATGCCTTCCTGATAGAATTAGCAATTCATAACTTACCCAAAGTCCCACGAATCATTCTTGTTGAAAGTCCAAGCAAAGGATTGATCTCATTTTTGGCACTGTAATTGATGCAGTCATCAATGAAGGATATTTTGGGTTTATCCCAAGTGAAATGGTGGAAATTGCAAGTTGAGTAGTATTTTCTTAGCCATATTCTGATTCTAGAACTCTATGCCTCATTTTTACGCTAGAAAATAGATTCCATTCATGATCAATCTGTGAAGGAGTCACAAATCATAATTTAATTGAACTTCCAGGTAATGATCTCGCAAGAGTATTGCGCTGGGGTCCTGGTTACACCGGAGGTGAAGATCCCCTGAATCTCTTGAGGGATGTTATTGATGCCGAGGAAATCCGACTTGACCGGTGGACGGTGGTATTCCACCCTGAGGATAAGGCATCCTCATCATCATCATCTGGTGAGGACAAAACAGGAGCGGGTGCAGCTGGAGCTGGAGGGGCATCGGGAACCAGTGGAACTCAGCAACAGCAATTGGCTAACTCAACAGGTGAGTGAAAATATACCACTGAAGAGTTGGCCAAAGTGAAATACCTCCCCGTAATTTGATTAGAATTTGATTACTTTAAATTCAAAGGTGAAAATCAAGGGAAAGATTTCTTTTGATGAATAAATACTACCGTCTCATTTCTGAAGGTCAATTTCATTGGTTAAGACATAGATAGCTATTATTTCACCTTGGCATGAGGAAAGAGAATGGAGCACATGTTCAAACAGAAGTAATGAGAATATGAATTAAAAGTAATGTAGAATAAAATGAAAATGAAGTTTTTTGTTTTATGGAAAATCAATGGTGTGTTGTCAAAAAGGTCTGGAAAAGTTGATGGAAATATGGAATTTACGATGAATTGACATGAGGAAAAGGTGTCCTAGGAAATTTACATTAGCCTCGAATGGCACAATGTACATTTAATTGTGGAGAGTCATAAAATATGTTAAGAAATCAATATTTAAGTGGTATCCATATTGAAATATGGTATTGACATCTTGGAAGAAGGTTTGTCCTGTAATCAGTCTGAGTAAAGGCTGATCATTTATTTAGCTGAAATTTTAATATTAATATAATATTTTATTTGCAGCAGGCTCCACGAGTGAGGACAACACCCAAATCTTTGTCATGAACAACTACTTTGGTATTGGAATTGATGCTGATCTCTGTCTTGACTTCCACAATGCACGGGAAGAGAACCCAAACAAATTCAACAGCAGGTTTGTACCAATCCTTTGTTGTTTTTGTTTTGGTATGAAATAGCCCATCTGTGTTGAGTAAAATTCACGTTCATTTTTCATTTATTCGAATTATCCCAGTATCCTCGCAGTATGTACCCCTCAATACTTAATCCACCTTTACCAACGCTTTTTAAATTTATTTCTACATCTACCCATCCTATTCTATCACTTTTTTCTTAAATAATTTTCCATCTCAATTATTTTTCTCGCCTACTCTTCGAAATTTATCTGATTCCTTTCCTCTTTCAATGTAGACCGAGTTTGTGAGGCAGTTGTCATTTTTCTCTACAACACAACATTTATCTATCTTCTTTTGACATCTTAGTACGGGTTCCCCTTACAGTAATTCCAACCCCTTCATTAATAACCCCTTTGATGGTGTATTCCCTTACGTCTTGTCCTTACTACAGTACCCATTTTCATTTTAAATACTTCCCACTTTAAGGGAAGTGCAGTGCTTGCTGAAATTGTGATCTTATACCTTAGCTTCAATTCTGGCCTATCTACCTCTGAGAATCTCAATATGTTTGTCGCTTAATGAATAGTATTCATCTCAAATTTGACTGATAACATGTTAGAAGCTCAAAATTGCCAGCAGTCTATTCAACTAGCACTTTGTCCCTTGCAAAATTGACTTAATAAATGGTTGTAGATCTAAATAATAGCAAACACAGTAGAAGTCCGCTACAGTGAGTGAGGCTCATAGCGAGAGTATCGCCATGATGAGTGTTTTTTTCGCCAATGTTGGTCCACGCTAAAAAGCATTCATAGTTTCATCAGTTATATGTAGGGACAGGAAAAAATAGCATCTATATTTTGCAAAATTAGCATCAATTTTTTTAACGAAATTATCATTTATTTTCTTGAAATCAGCATCTATTTGTTATCATCGAATAACCTAGAATTTAATATCAATTCTTAAGCTTGTTTGCACAATATACAAATATATCATTACTTCAATCAATAAGTTTGTTTAAACTCATTCAACCCCTTTTATGACAAATTAATCTGACACTGTAACAATTTTTCTAACATGAGAAAATGAGTTTAAAAATTGTCACAAAGTTTTAAGCTATTTTACTTTAAAAAATGATTATTAAAAAAATTGTCACGTAGTTCATGGCTGATTCATTTTAGAATTGAATACGACCTCGTGTTAATATGTACTGATCATATCAAAGATTGTTTCCAAGTTCAAGTACCTGCATGAAAAGCAAGACAGTCATGGAGAAAGGTAACTTGTGCAAGTAAAAAGAAGGGAAACTTTTAAATGACTGTTTATTTTCAATTTATGTGGGCATGAAATCGAATCAAATGACATGCTATCAAAAAAAGGATTATCAACTTTTAACTTAGCTCTTCTGTCATTCACAACTGTCTTTAAGTGCGAAAAAGAGCTCACATTGTCCACATTACTATTAAAAATACTTGCTGTATTAGAAATACTTGCTGTCATGCTTACGATGTTGGACGCACAGCGGCGGTAAGGGGGCCGACGTCATTGTTGTTCGGAAGCTTCGCGCGGAGCCTCGGACGGCCGTTCACGAAGATGACGTGCTGCCGCCGTGACGTCATAAATAAGACCCCTTTATATCTCAGCTCCAATTAAGTTTACGAAAAATCGCTCTCGCTTATTTTTTTCAAATTTTACGAAGTAGAGCTCGGTTAAATTTTAAGTCTCTCAAGAAACATTTGTAGACTCCAATCGATTTTTAATTTAAAGGCGTATAAAAAATCAATTAAAAACGGAAGAATATTGAAAATGCGTAGCGTGCTTTAGGACTATATATTTTATTTATGATAAAAGTTTAGATTTCCTTTGATGCTCTGTCGCTGTTCCACAATGTTGTAAACATGACCAAGTGTTGAAATCGGGTGTTTTTACCGTGTTTTGTTCTGATTTATGACAACTCACATCAAGAGGGGAGATGATATCAGCCCAAACGAGGTGTCATTTTAGAGACAAATAAATTCTCTTTCCAACCATGTATAATACGTAATACCAAACGAGCCCAATATTACTGAGGAATTCGTCAAAATCCAGGTCTATACCATTTTGACGGCGACAATAGTATACGTATACACTGTTTGGACGGCTTCTGTAGAGATCTTTGGATGTTCATCCTTCATTGAGAGAAAAATTGAAATTAAATTGACTTCTCTGTTGGTTGGTTTCTCTATCTCCTCGCATAACGTGCTCTTCAGTACTATGTAGCCATGGCAAATTTCTTCTAGTGTAAGGTCTTTACACCTGCTAAGGTAGACAACATCAGAAAGGTTGTTTAATATTATACTTTTGACTGAAAAGACCTCCCCAATTTTTCCATCTGGCAAATTTTTCATTAATGCAGCAAGTTTATCTATTCATTTTAAAGCTATACACCTGAATTTATCTTTCATCAGTGCACTCTCAACCTCAGAAAAATTTTTCAGAACAGCTGAAGTCTTCATTCCAAAATGCCATTCAAGGATGGCCTGAAGTTCAATTTCAGTTCATTTCAGCTTTGGGTACAGGACATGTTCCATGGGGTAGGATGAACCCTCCAGCAATATTGACAAAGCAACAGATGTCTCGGCATTTTGTGTGACAAACTGAATTTGTGTCCTGAGAGCCATTATGTGCTCTTTACTGACATATGCTTCATGATGATGTTTTTTTCCATGCAACTCGTACATTGCGATGCTTACAAATAAGGATTTTACTATCGACAGTATAAAGTCCATTACCACTGTATGTTTGAGCTCGTTCAAACACAGTAACAGTATTGCATCCCATATTCTCCAAGAAACTCCTAAATATGTATACAGTAAAACCCCTTATTTATACTTTTCTAGGGACCCCTAGAAAAAAGTGTAAATTGCTGGAAAATGCAAATAGTGGGAAAAGGAAATTTATCGGTTTTACATGCATACTTCAGCAATCTAGAATAAATATATTGTGACGGAACGGGCTTGATTCTCCTTTGCCCGTTGACTCCCCGCAGTCCTTACGCCTTCGAGAAATGGACCCCTTACCTTTGCCCCGAAACCTCGTCTACTTCGGACTTTCCCGTGTGGGAAATGGTTTTGAGAAAAAGGGATATTGCGACCTTTGTCGCGTGTTTGAGAAGGGCGCCACCCAAAACCGCAGCATCGAACCAGCTCAGCCGGCAAAGCAAGGACGATCCAAAATGTTCAAGGGTTGGGGGGATTTTAAGCCAGGGCGGACGGTAAAACGGCGTCACTGGGAGCGCCGTATGACGCGAGCACGGGAGAGAGATTACGCGAAGCGTAAGAATGAACCTCTGCCTTTTCTACAATTAACAGAACAACATTTATTCATCGAAATGAGCATAAAAATGAACACGAAGGAGGCACTCTACAGCTAATTAACACGTGTCTTACTAACTAATGAGGGATGAAAGGTGAATATATGGCGAGACATAAATGGAACGAAATCAACAAAAATAGAATAATCACTCTTTAACACTTTGACCCTACAATGAACAAATAAATGACCAAGTATGGAAAAAAATAAACTACAAAATGAAGAGAATTACAAGCTCCTCGTTCTTTTTTAATACTACTAATGAGGACGGGAGTGAGTGATACATGAGTTATGGTCCCGTAGGACTAGGATTGTCCACTCTTGGGATCAGTTTGACAGGGTCTCTTCTCTTAACCTGAAGGGACTTTAACTCTGTTTGGATATCTCGTACACCACTTATCCTGGCGCACACGGGTTTCACAGTGGGGAAGCGTGAATAAGAGGGTTGAAACCACTTAGGATTGGGGAAATACGGGTGTGGCGATACTTATGTATGAGATGGTGTGGAGCTTGACGGCGAAATCCAGCGCGGAGAGACTGCACCGTTGAGTTTTCGGTATGGTGGCGTGGAGAACGGAATTCAACAACTCCTGTTGTGAAAATGCACCTTCCGACTGAAAGGAACTCGTCCAACCTTTGGTTCCGGGGATGCGGCGGCCCGCTACCTTTCGCGGTCTGTCGCCCTTATCCACCCGAAACCGCTCCTCCTCTTTGGGGTGCCGGGATCGAGATCCGCTGCGTCTCGTTCCTCTTCTGGGGCAGAACGCAGGAAAAACCGCTGGGGAACGACTTTGTCAATTCCTCGCGGATGTCGTGGTGATCTCCGTCTCCAACTATCGCCTCTCTCTCTCTCCGTCCACACTCGTCTGCCTTCACTAGCACACCCTGAGCTTCTGTGCTCGACTCCGATTACCAACTGCCCTCGTTCGTCTCCAGTAACTCTCGTCCCCCCCTCTCACGTGACTTTGTTTTATGGTGCGAAAAAAAGATCTCACTGTCCACATTATTAGTAGGTGTATGTCTAGCATGTTTCTGAATCACATCGCAATTTTTCGTAATTGTATCTATCGTAGAGATAGGGGTAATCTGATGTTGCCCTACATCAGTGCGAGTTGCATCATGAGAATTCACAAATTTTATTTACGCATAAATTGAAAATATTCTAGTTGCTGCGAAGGCTTCCGCGGTGATTAGAAGATTACTCGAGGGCTTCCGATTTTTTTCCGCATTGTTTCATCCTACTTGACGAGTTTCGCCGGCATTCCAGACTCCAAATTCAGGTCTGAAGTATAGGAAATTAGATATAGGAAATATATAGCACGAAGATATAGGGAATATATTGTGACCTCGCCGGACTAACAAACTCCTCCTTGGGACCTGTAATCTCTCGCGGCGGGTGTGCGGGTCTCGGCCCACCGAGAATGTGATAAGACGTGAGACAAGAGCCCGAGGGACGGGAGCCACCTTACAATATAATAAAAATAAAATGAACTCTTCTTTCATAAATTAGGCTGGGTTTATTGTCCGAATTTCCCCTTTTCCTCAGGCCAATGGGGTCGTCTACCATATTTTTTTATTGCCGAATCTGATAGAGCTTGTACAATAAAAAGACCCGTATTTTTCGGTTTTTTGATCCGTCAATTATTTCACGAGTTATAAGCGGCGAAAAACTGATGTTTTTAACCCTTTCGGAAAAGTGGGCGTGGTGCAACCTCTGACGTATAACGACTTCGTCCAATCACAACTGAGCCCGCGAAGCTACTTTGCCTTATCGCAATGGGGGGGACGCAGCTGACTCTACCAATAGGACAGTTACGACAGCATCTGTGCGAGCAGACCTTCCGAGAACCCCCCTCCACTCCCTTCGCTTACACGAAAAGCAGTCAAGGACGTGAGGAAAATGACGTCAATGTTATCACAGCAGCATTTTCGTTGGGTGTCACCTTTTGCTTATTTTAATTTTTGATTTATGAGTGAACGGTTGTGGTTAGAAGATTAATTTTTTCACTAAAATTTTTTTTCCGTTTCAATCTAACAACTTCGTGTACAAAATTGCGATTTCAGTTCCGAGTAAACACCCCCATTGGGCCAAATGTAAAACTCCGCGATCCTCTTCCCCCTTATACACACGGACACATAGCAAATTAAAACAAATACTTCTTGATTATCCCCGCTTAGTAGTCTGGTCTGACACACAAAAAAAACCTGTTCGATGGCACCGTCTCTTGTGACGACCACACCCCTTCGCGGCACACTCCCGTTCGCCGGTCTTGGCAGGACTCTTGAACAATGGCACGATAGTGGTGGGGTCTTGGCAGGATCCTCGGACACTCATGACTTCTGCTCGTAACCACTCCATGCATAACTGTTTCACTGCCCACCACTGACTCGGGAGGGCGGTCTTTATAGCCCCCCAACTTGCTGTGGCGCGGTCAAACTGCCCTGAGCCTCGACCCCTCGCCAGGGAGAAGGATCCCTTGAGTTCGAAACACATCCCACAAGAACACAAAATACAAATAAAAGGAACAAAAATGGTGGCTTTCCGTCACAATATAGAAAGAGGATGAAGGAAATTTAATGGGACGTGATCTTCGGACCTGAAGATGATATATGGAATGCTGACGAAACTTTCGTTCAGAGGGATGAATCAACGCGGAAGAAACTCGAAACCCCTCGAGTCAACTGCACAGTTTCAGGCGTAATTTAGTGGAACTGCATATTTACGTAAAAATAAAATAAAATACGTTGTATATTCCACACAATTTTTATCCACCGATCCGGGTTTCGCCTACTCCGTAGACAAAAATGTGCTGAAAATGTCTACATAGTAGGCGAAACCTGGGTCGGTGGATTAAAATTGTGTGGAATATACAACGTATTTTATTTTATTTTTACGTAAACCCTCGAGTCATTTGAAAATATTATAATTCGAATCCATTTCTCAGTAACAATAAATTTACGTTCCGGGGTAATTAAAGATAAATAAACAACGGTTGTTTATGAGATAAAAAATATAGACTAGTATGTATGGCTAAATGACATAGAAGGGAGTTTTATCGCATTCTAACCCGCATCTAACGCAAACCACGAGAAAATGGAAAATGTCATTGTGTAAATACGGGGTTTTACATACGCTGGGGACGTGGAAAATGGGATGGGACCCGATGAAAACATTGTAAATTGCGGATAACGTAAATTCCGATTACGCAAATACGACGTTTAACTGTGCATGGTATTTGTCGATAATTGGGATAACCCACTAGCACCTAAGTCTTAAAGCCTGAATACTCGTACCGTCTCGCATTTACACTGCTTCACGCGACTGATGCACCATGTGAAAGCAAGTGCTCGCCCAAACACTTTTGTTTACTGACAAAGGTGAAAAAAATGCGCAACAACGCTCCATTGCTTATTGCGCGGTATAATCATTCCACATATGTATGTTTTTATTACGTTTAATTTGAAAATATGCCAATTGGATGTGTTCATATGATAATAATCATTATTTTAGTGGATAGAAATGGGATATTTCATAATAAACATGTAAAGATATTTTTATTGCCATTTCCTACTAGTTTTTTGTATTCATAACCTAATTTCGCATATTTACTAAATTCGCAGATATTTCGCTTTTATCCCGAATTTCCGCAGAAAATACGCGGAAATCGCAACATGCGATGTTTTCCGGTCCCTAGTTATATGAGTCGTAATTTCTGCATAACGTGCCGTGAATATCGTCCAGGTTGCATACCTCACTGAACTAAATGCTCCGTGGAAGACAAGATTACAACTTATGCGCCAGATCATCTCAATGAAAGAGAAATTAAATTTGCTCAGACGCATTACCAGTTGTTACCTTGCTCACCTGTTACATTATAATGCCTTGAGAGATCAAATTTTGTTGATTTTTCCGCGATTGTCGCCCTGGTTGCATAACTCCCAACCCAAGGACCTGCTGTAGTATCGCACTGGTAACGAAAGTTAATTATTTCTTAACGAAACGTATGATTTTCAGCATTTACCAATGGATGTTGCAGATAACCTGTAACATTCGTCAGCTCATCTTTGTCCTAAATAATCTCGTTAATAAAATAACTTTGGTTAATACGAATGTGCTTTATAAAGAGCGAATTTATGACTTTTATCAGCACTTGTTATATCAGACTTATACAGTACTATAACATGTTATTTTCAGATTTTATGATGTGATATTTTTTAAATGCATCACTCTTGTATATATCAAGTGAATACTTCTGATTTCTCCACTTGTTTCCCAAGTTTTTGTTGTGCATTAATAGTTTCCTTTCCTTGGCATTTATTTCAGGCTTCACAACAAGGGAGTGTATGTGAAAATGGGACTCCGCAAGATGGTGGGGCCGAAAATGTGTAAAGACCTCCATAGACAAATTCGACTGGAGGTAGATGGACGACATGTTGAACTCCCTCCAGTTGAAGGAATAATCATCCTCAACATACTAAGGTTGATATTTTAGGAAATTTAATTGATGACATGGTCAATCTATGAAATGATACACTTGGACGCTTTTCGCCCACTACAGTCTAGTGTGCTTAACCATATTTTGGTGCATAATTTTTGTTTCAACTATTATCATCGTCGAATGGCAGATTTAATAATATACACATAGTTTGCTTTGATAAAGTTACATCATGCATCACGTGTGTTGTTTCATCTTGATAATAGAAGGAATATGAAGCATCAGATGTTTGCTCCATTCTGAACCATAACTAAATAATGTCCCGGAATGAAGGCCTCTTTTTTATACTATAGTTAGGGACACCGAAAAATGGTAAATAAAAATCATCAAAAGCGGTGTTTAAAAGTGACAAATACGGTAAATAAAATCGTTTTAAAAAGGTGAAAGCTGTGTTTAATGTTGGGAAAAAGGAGTCTTAAATGAAGGGTTTTTAAAAAAATAATAAAGGCTTCATACCAAGGTGAACAAACAGTTAATAGTACATACATTTGAGATCCAATACAGAAGTTATGGCTACCCTACACAACATAAATTACACAGTAGGCAAAATTAAGTTAAAGGCAAATTAATGAGATAATGGTAATAACAATAACAGAGTGGAGTAGTGGACTGCCGGTAATGAAGTTCGATTCATATGCTGTTTTGAAATTTTTCTTTCAACCATTGAATAAAAAACTTTATCATCCTTCATTTCCAACCTTTGTGTGTGGATACTGACTTTTTTGTACTTCTATCGCTTCAACTAGATTTACAAATGCGTCACTCAAATATACACTGTAAAGTTAACGTAATGATTCCACGATTTAATTCTGAAATATAAATTTTTTCCAATCATTTCCTTTCGCCAAATTTAATTATTTTGTAACTTATAATTTGGCATGAAATTTCTGATAATCTACTTTTTTTAACTGCCTACTACCCTAGGAATACAGCACGGCTGTATTCCTAGGTAGTGTTAAGGATAGAACTCGCGACTGGCAGTGCAATAGCCCTCATTTTTAACAACTACCCTCTCATAGGTTCACGGGAATCTGGCGAATGTAGGCGACCCGCATGACATTCGGCTCAATTTTTTTCTTGCACATCCGGGCCGTCTTCGCGGCCGCGAAGACGGCCTATGGAGAAAAAGGTCAAGACGAGTATTTTTTTTTGTTTTCCTCGTTTGTGGCACGGAAAAAATCTTCTCATTTCGTGACCCGAGTTACTTAACCTCTCCTTGTTGGTATCTATCATACGTACATTCCATTCGCGGGGCGCATCGATCACGAGGCCGCGAGATGTTAAAATCTCCGATCCGGATCTGAATTATTACTGTCTTCGGATATGATTTTAGTAGCGAATGAAATGAAAGACCCGTGGATCCTACCCGACCATCCTTAATTTATTAATGGTACATTTGTAAATCTAATTTAAACAACAAAGTGTAATAAAGTGAGTATTCAGATGTAATGGTTTGAAATTGAATATGATAACATTTTCTGTGCAGTAACTGAAAGAAAAAATTAAACTGCGGTTGGGATCGAACTTCGCCCCTACACTAGCTCTCGTTGTACGTCTGATCCCGGCGAACGTAGGCTACCCGCATGACATCCTACGTATTTTTTTAATTATTTTTTTTCCCGCGATACCGGGGTAATTGGGGAAAAAAGTCATATTTCTTTATTTTGCTTCTAGTTGCATGGGAACGTTTTCATCTAATTACGTGGCCTTAGTTACACATCCTCTTCTTGTCAATATCTGCCGCACCTACATTCCATTCACGGGGCACTTCGATCGGTAAGACGCGAAAATTTAAAATCTACGATCCGGATCCGATTTTACTCCGTGTGTTTGGATCCGAATCCGGAACCGAGAAAAATGAAAGATCCGATCCGGCCATTACTAAAGAAAATATTTCATGCTACAAAAATTCGGCATTTGCAAAATATCTCAAATTTCGTAAAAAAAATCGCGTTTCAAAGAAAATACGGTTAATTTCGTGATTAAATCCTAAAGTCGCTTATTTCATGAATCCTGTCGCAAAAAAACGTTTTGTGAAAATGTCATGTTCCTAACTATAGTTCATACTTAAGCATTACATGAGAAAAATGTATTTCATGGCAACGCTACATGATTACACTTCCTTGAAATATTTACGGAACAAATACTTCCAGTAGAAACTTGATACAATGCAATTCTTGGAGTCTAAAAGTTGTTGGCTCTTTAAAAACGAGTTTTTTTTTGGGAAATTTTGTATTTTTCCTCTTTATATGAAATTAGTTATGCGCTCTTTACCTTTTCTGTCGACATTTTGTAGGAAATAATAGATGCCTCAAAATAGGAATATATTTATGACATCTGCGGCATATAGTGACGTGTAAACGCAATACAATTCTTTTTTCTGGGGTTCCCCTTCAAGTTTTCCCTGTCAACCTCTGACATAATTTGTTTGCAGCTCAGGGAGGGTCTTCGTATTGTTATTAATGGGTTTCTTACTCTGCAATTTATGATTCCTGTGCTAAAGTTTTTGTGACATGAGGGTTTACGACGAGATTAAACTGCGAAATATCCTTGACCTTGGTGAGTTTGAAACCTATTATCATTAAGTTATTCAGAATGATGGTACATGCCCTGCAGATTTCCATTGTCATTTAATTTCTAGTACTTGATTAATGGGACTGGAGTACGTAATTTCTTCGGTGTTCCTTTATATTTTCTGATCACCGCATGTTTCATACTTGCTCTGGAGTCTGTTTTTCTATCGGGAGTATACTACACCTAATTATTACTTCACCATATCATAGCCTCCTAAAATCAATAATGAACCTCTTAAAGGGGTCGGTTTATAAAAAGATAACAGTAAAACCCTAAATTCAAACTAACCTTTAGCCAACTAGATATTACGTTTTTAATTGGGCTGAATTGAATGAAAAGTGATCTTGTGGAAATCTTTACATCGCACGACAAGTCGTGATGTGTTTTTTGATGTTGATTATAGTAGACCGCCAGATCAGAAAATTTGGGGTACTTTTTCATGTGATGCATGAAATTGAATTATCTTCTCAACAAAAATCATGCACAGTCATACAATATACCATTTGATGTACGAAGAAACAAAAATTATGTTCTGCACAATATGAGGATGCTATTGTCTCAGTGCGAGACAAGTGGCTGTAGTAATAGACATATTTTATGCCGATTGGCGTGCACTACAAATTACTATATCTCTGGAATCCTACATAATAAAATGTTGAATGATATGTCGCAATTGCCTCATAGAGTGCTATCTATCTCATCATCATCGGTCAAAAATCCTAAGATTGGTTTGACGCAGTCCACTCGATTCTTCTATCGGCCAACCTCTTCATATTAATGTAACTCTTCTCTTTAATACTTAACTTGAGAGGATTCCATCACGTCTTGATAAAAAGAAAAGAGTGGAGTTGCTGCTATTCCTTAGGATAATAATGTGGTGTTTTCGCCTTGCCTTCCACATCACAGTACTATTGCCATTAAAGTAAATGTTACCACACCTGTAGTGAAATGAATGAGTGTTGCTGTAATAAAGAATGGCGAGTCTTAGGCTAGAGTCTCCTTCATTTTTATGAAGCAATGGTTCATGCCAATAAATATGCTCTACTGTGAATGGATTGAACATTGTTTGATGGCGGTTGGAGAAAAGAATAAAAATCCATTGCAAACAATGAAGTCATCAAAATACAATGAAATTCTGAGTGGTACACTCCCATAGTCAGAGAGATATCAATTCAAATGACCCATCTCATTCACTAATGATCTCTTGTTTCCAGTTGGGGCTCTGGTGCCAACCCATGGGGTCCTGAGAAAGAGGATCAGTTTTCCAAGCCAAACCATTGGGATGGCATGTTGGAGGTTGTAGGTGTAACAGGAGTGGTTCATTTAGGCCAAATCCAGTCTGGCCTTCGCTCTGCCATGCGAATAGCTCAGGTATAGACACCTATTTGTAATAACTATTAAATTTTTCCATTTAATATCATCTACTCTTATTGTATGAGCAAGTGTCAATTGAGCAATGGACATGTCAATAATGATTTGAGGTTAGCAATAAACGATTATCATCCCTATCAAAAGTCATGATGTTCTAGTCATTCATTGTGGTATTATTTAGTGATTTATTCATATATTCCTAATTTATTGACTCTTCAAATATTTTTTATATGTTGCACAAAAGTTGTGATTCATCATCATCGGTCAACAATCCTAGGATTGGTTTGATGCAGCCCTCCACTCAATTCTTCTATCGGCCAACCTCTTCACATTGATGTAACTCCTCATTTTTACATCCTTCACAACTTGCTCCAAATACCTCATACAAGGCCTGCCCTTTCCATTCTTCCCATTCACTTTTCCCTTGTCTATTGTCTTCATCAGGCCATCGTGTCTTAAGATGTATCATATTAAGTTGTCCCATCTTCTTTTTAAGGTTTTCAGTAGGTGCCTCTTCTCTCCCACTATTTTTAAGACTCCTTCATTTGTCGTTGTGAATATCAGATATTAGCTGATCTCAAATATGAAAGTTTAGGGTAATTTTTAGGTAGGTCAAAGGTCTTGAATACTGCCAACACATGTGTAACTTGAAATTGTGCCAAGTTTAGCATATTTTTAATGCAGCGAGTGGCCAAATGCTATGTTAAATGTGTTGTACCTATGCCAGTTTTCCAATGGAGACCTACCTGGGTGACTGTGTTAGTTCAATAAATGCTAAATGCTTTGGGCCCTAATCATTAAAACCATTCTGGCTAAAAATATTTAGATATAGCCTTATACGAGGATAGTTGAAATTGTCAGTTGTTTAGCTTTCATGTGAAAACTTTAACAATGACATATTTTTTTATTTATTTAATCCAATAAGTAATGCATACTTTGAGCTTATGTTGTGGCTATCCATAACCTACTGCTCAAAATATGGAGTTTATCTGTAGCTTATTTGGGGCTTACACATGGTATTTTGCTGCTTGTGTCAGTTATTTACTGTGGTAACAGTTTTTTTTCTTTACTTCTCAGGGAGGGCACATAAAAATACATTTGCATACCGACATTCCTGTGCAAGTGGATGGTGAGCCTTGGGTACAAAGTCCTGGTGATGTGGTTGTACTGAAATCTGCTCTTAAGGTGAAGTATATTTTATTATTCGTAGGATAATTGATTTTTGAGGCTATGCACTAACTATTCAGAGATATAAACATTCCCAGCACATCCACAGTAAATAAATGAAATTATCACGTTTACCCTTTAAGACTTTGCTGCTGTTTTGTGTGTAGAGCAATTAAGCATTTGCCAGTCTGTGGATTCATTGATAGTTTTCTTTACTTTAGAATCATAATCTCTTTGTTATGTTTTTAAGTGCCTAGCTGTAAATTTTTGGCACACTCCAGTTCATTTTTAAGTAAATTTAAAAACATTTGCTACATTTGAATCACGCTTTGTGTTATGGCTGCATGTAGAGCAATAGTATTTTGCTGATAGAATGAGAGGTAGAATTGCTGGCATGGTGCCATGCTTCATTGCATTATATGCAAATGATGAATAGGTATGAATTTTATTTTGCAATTCTGCAATACAGTAGATTTTATAGTTGTTAGGCATACTTCCTATCAGAGTTTGACATTTTTCTCTCATGGCTAATGGTTTTCAGTAGTTTCTCAATCCCCTTGAAGTATTTTCCTGAGCATCAATGAACTGTAATTTTGTGGAAAGTATAATTAGCCTGTTACTGTTTCATGATCTTAAATATGGAAAACATTACCACTTCACTACATATTAATGAGATATTGTCTAGTCTCAATGTATTTGGATCTCCTCATTCAGCGCAAAACTATTTATATAAAGTGAATTTAAATATTTTAGTTTAAGTAAATGAACAATGAGTTCAAGCAAAATCATGTCATTGTATATATTTTTCTGAAGTGATTATAGGTTAGGTAATATACGTTAGTTATTTGTACTCGGCCCAAAAGATACAAATTTACAGCATTGTATTGCTCATGGTGAACATTATCCGAGTACATTGTAATGAGGGCCATGTTACTTATCAATGTTTTGCTATGTATAGCATTCATGTAGGAGAATATATAGTATTCACTACTGAGTAGCTGTTCATGTTACCCACGTGCTTTTCATTGTTATTTTGATTTTAATATAATTTTTAATTATATTCTTGTTGTGATGGGGTTGGCGTATTAAGGCATGGATATTATGAATTTTAATCATTTAAACAAAGATATTTTTCCTTGTAAAAGGTGCTTGGGAATGCATTGATTTTTTGTTTTAAAATCTCAAGGGAAATGTATGTTCAACTTTTTCACAAGATTTCATGTTCAGTCCACCTTTGTACTACTAAGTCCTCTCAGGATGTCAAGCACTTTCTATTTGCACTTTTAATCATATATTCCAGGTTTTCTATGCATCTTTTTTTACTTTTCTACTCTATTTTAATCCTCAGTCTTTTATTTGGAGAGGTTTCACCTTTTGGCCATTTATATATATGTTCAGTATTTGGTTGACAAATTTTTACTTAAATAATTAAAAAATATGGCATTGTTAGGCTGCAGTGTAGTAGAAGAATGCTAGTTTTCTTGTGATTTCAATTAAAACATCAAATATAGATTAAAATATAATCATTTTAGTGGGGCATCAAATTGAAGATGAATTATCAAAGTGATTTTCAATGAGAACATTCAAATCAATGCATGATTTAAAATATTGTTTAAAAGTATAGTACGGTTTTTCATTTTAGTTACTTTACTTTTAGATATCTATATAACATACACGTGCTTGTTGCTTCCAAAAATGTACATACTCCAGTAAAAATATATTAAGTCCAAGATCTATGTAAAAATGGATATGTCATTGTTAGTTTTTTCATGCTCAATGCAAATACTTTCTGGCTAGGATTTAATTGTCTTTTAGCATTTGTATGTTAAAAAAAGATTTTTCACTCAGCCCTTTGATTACAGTCATTGTATTCATGAAAAGTGCAGATATGCAATGCTCTTCATTACTGCAATCACTTTGTCTCTGACAACTTTCCATTTTGAGGTGAATTCATTTTTTTATTTAATGCAGTAAGTTTGTGTAATGAGAAGGTCCAACTATCTGTACTCTAAATCAAAGTAAATTTGAATCAACTTTTGTGAAAAAATTGTGTCTGAGGGGTAATGTCTGTAGTGAGTGCCATAGTATAAGAAAGCAAATATAAAGAATGAATTAGATCAATCAAATTTGCAATTACCTGAGTAGTATTTATTTCTCACTTTGCTTTCTTTTTTTCACACTGAACCTCATGCATTCCTCCCCTTCCTCCATCAACATCCTTACTGCTACCAACACAAAATACTAAAAACCCCACTCTTTTTTATTTACACTCCACCATCTACTCAATACATTCACACTTCATGCACTCCCTCTCATTGCTTGTATAAATTTGCCATTCTCTAAATTTTTCATGTAAATTTTGACTCTCCCTTATTTAATGCACTCATTTAACAATGATGTTCTTTCAAAAAATTTACCTCATTCATTTTGGAATGCTTTCTTTTTTTGAATCATTATTTATCTTCTTTGATGTCCACCTCATCAATTGATGCAACATTGATACCAACAACAAATAACTAACCCTACTGCAATGAAAACAAAACGTCTTTAAAATATCATTATTTTTTCACTAAAACATTAAAAATATCCCCAAAACTCGAAAAATTCTCTTATCTGTCGGAACTCATGATTCATTTCTTCTCTTTTTCTTTTCCTCCCATACTCCATTGTGTTCTGTTCCTTTCTTTGCTACCGCTTGCCCTTATCAATTCTGTCTACACCACATTGAATCAATTTCATTGAATGTCCCCTCTCTCATACCATTCCCGCTCCCCTCCTCCCCCTCCCTGCCATTCCTGATCCACATCATGCACGCACTCTGTCACAACAAAAACGGGCACAATGCAATCACGACCACAGGCCACTATGCTCAAGAAAAGCAAGATGAAGCGGAGGAACACTGAACCGGCAATCCCACATGGCAACCAGTTGGGTCACCATGTGACCACCTCCATCACCTCAGGACCGCCCCAGCACTCTTCGGCCAATGGCGGGGATGGTGGAAGGTCAGGGGGACACCATTCACCTGCTACCATCCTGGAGTAGGACGAGAAGTGCACCGACTAGCCAGATAATGACATACACTTCGGAGTCGACTTGTGTAGTTCTGGAAGGGGGGAATAAGGGGATGCGATTTAGGATGTACATGCAATTGAAATGGATGAAATAAGAGTTTTTCTGGGCTTTGGATATATTATTTACGATGCTTCTTTGAGTCCTGATGGGATTAGAGTGGAAAAAGGAGAAGGCTGCATTGGGGATTTATTTTGTAATGCTCATTGAATTGGGTATAGAAGGGATGGATTAGCATTCCCCATTCCTCGGAAAAGTGGCAATCTTTTGTGGAATATTGTGAAAACTGCTGTGGAATAATAATGGTGATTTAAGAGTTACCATGGTAACAGTAAAATGTGCATATGTTGACATTCTTAACCATTTGTGTGTTGGCTTCCAGTATCATTCGGTAGAGGCACTGCAATGATGCATCTGAAAAGAAAAGATCAAAGTTTTCTAGGTGTACGCTTCAAAGAGTATAACCGGCTGTATGGTTCCAGGTTTTATGGAAGAGACAATACAAGTGGTGGGAAAAGTTTGAGTAAATTCCTATGGAGGAACAGGATGACACACAAGTCTAAAAGAATCAAGTTTCAGTGGTTTTATGGTGGTGAAATGGTTAAGAATTTTGAGCTTAACGCTTTACTTACTCAAATTTGAGAAGAACCCGAGACTTTTGTCATCAGCATCTAGTCCTTAAATGGAGGAAAGTGGCTTTCAATGGAAACATTGCAATTGTATTGAGCAGTGAAATATCGAAGGAGGAGGAGGAATTTTGTGTTAAACTGGAAGCAAGGAAATTTGGAGAGCATACTGAATGCTAATATGCACGAATGCATAATTTTGAGTGTGGAAAGATTAATGAAAATTGAATGGTTGTGAGGGATGAAAAGTTTTTTTTTTACTGGGATTGTGATTGGGATGGCAGATCGAAAGAGAAAAGTAATGATTGCCATTGATTTTTGTGCAGGAAGCAGTGAGATATTCATCCTTCCTACAGGTTTAGATTCAAAGCTGATGGTAGACTGTTGAGGAGAAATGTTCATTGTGGAGAAAGTATAGGGAAGGTTGATACTAGGGAACAAGACTGTGTGATGAGTGATTCTGGAATGTTTTCCGAGTGAGCTTAAAGTTGTTACATGGGACTGAATGAAGAGGAGAAAAAGAGGGAGAGAGGGAGATAAAGAGGGACCACTTTAAGAGGTGAGTTGGGTTTATTAGAGGAGAAGAGAAGGTTACAGAAGAGGGGAAGGCATTAAAACATTTTTCAAGGAGACTCATTCACGAGTAGATCAAAAACAAATCACCACTTTAAATTCCATCAATGATTTGATATGAAATTTCTATATTTGCCTCCCTGGTTCTTATTTTTATAAGTGCATAGAGTTTACATGTACACTATTTACTATGATAAATTTCATTCAAGTGGCTGGGAGTTATTTCTCTACCATCAGAGTTATCGTCTTTGCATTTGTGAACCTTGTGCGAAGGTTGTAACTCTGGAAGTTGAAGAAACTGCCCTCATCCAGTTCCATCTCTTGTCCACAGTGCTGTTTCATTTCAAATTAAGACCATTGCAATGACTTTCTTTCCTATCAGTCACTCTATGCATGGCAGGACACTGTATTGTTGAAATAATGTTAAAACTAGCTTAACTAGGAGAGATCACTGTATTTGTCAAGCTGTTTGATCCTAAGCTTATTATTTTCTATCATAAAATGTTCATTGTTCAATAATACTATTACTTATTCCTCTTGTGGGCTTATGTAGTTTGCAAATTTTACTTTTATAAATAAGTTGTCTTTGAAGTTTTCTGTAGTTTTTTGGATTTTCACTCTGCTTGGAAAGTCTTAGACCCTCTGGGCTGTTATTTTCAGAACTTCCTATCTATGAATGTGCATGTGAAAATTCATTTCTCTGGAGACTTTCTTGAGAAGTTATGAGTTGAGCTGTGAGGAATAGTTCTTAGGTTTTAATTGCTTATAATAAACGAACACTCAAATATAGAAGTGGGAGTGGAAAATTTTTGGCTTTATGTATTCCCATCAAAGAATTTAATGTTTGCAAAAAAATGATTTCAACCTGTTCATCAGTGGAGTTGCTAAAGTGGAGCTTCAATTTCCAATTTTTAGTGTAAGCATGTTTCAGTAATGATGAAACCATCTTTTAATGGTCAGTTAAAGGAAAAACAGGGATTTAAATTATTGGACTATCAATTTTATACAAGGCCTCAATGAAGGCATCTGATTATCAACATCTGAATTTGTTTATGCATTTTATTATTTGCATCAATATGCTCAGATAAATTTGTGTATGTATTATTAAATGTGGAGGGTATTCATTTCCTTACGATCACATACATGTGCAATAATTTGGAAAACAGTGTTCTGTTGTCATTTATCATGGAGTATAAGTTTTTAACCAAAATAATGCTGCAAAGAGTTTCCAAAAATTCTGGAAACTTGTGATAATATTACCAAAAATATCATATGAGTTTATGTGTTAAGTGGCATTCACAACTTTGAATTGGCATTTGAGTTACTGGAGTTAGTTATATACAGAGAATAGGGGTATGACACTCATATAAGTGCATTTTTCTTTCAAATAGTGAAATATAGTTACATAATTGCATTCAATTTATTTCATGTGTCCATTGAATAGAGACTGGAAATGTAATACTAGAACTGTAGAGAATGAATACAATAGAATTTCCATATCTTTAAGGAATTAGTTCCAAGACCTTCCATGGTATATTGAAAATAGATAAAGCAACGAATTTGCATTAGTCTCTTTTACTTTGCATAAATTAAGTTTGAATTCCTAGCTGACACAATATCATTCAGTTTATTTTATTACACATCTGCAAACATACAGCTGATTGATGGGTGCATATTTAAAAATTCAATGAAAGATTATTTGTATTAACATTGGTAATGAGTTTGTAAAACCAGAATTTTTTATGGGAATATGTATTTGATAATCTATGAGGGTGAAATACTTTTCCAATATTAACATGTGAATTTTAGCTGAAAATATAGATTTAATTCCATTAAATTGTGCTTAAGCTTAGTGAATAGTTGTCTTCATATTCCTCAAATAAATATATTATCCTTAGAAAAAAAGGAAATCTAGTCAAATAATTAGATTAATAAGGCCCAACATTGAAAGGAGTAGTGCCTTGTGTTTTGCTGCAATCAACGGAAGTATTAACATCTTAGATAATTAAAAACAGTTTTCCTCTAGTCCTATTGGAGGCATATAGTGATTTAGTGCACACTTAGTTATCTTTGTAGATTCTTTGAATACTCAGAATATCAAAAATAGAGTGACTCCATTTTTGTCCTGTCTCCATTCCACGTTTTCCAGGCCACCATGTTGAAGAAGACTAAAGGCAAGATTAAGAGGAGGAACACGGAACCGTCAATGGTTGTCTCACCAATGGCCCAGTACAGTCTGAGGCCACCAGACTCTTCCGCAAACCACAACACTGCATTCTGAAGAGGCAGCTGCTTTGCTGAAGAGGTGGAAGCTGCTGCAGGTGGCAGATTTCCAATTTCAAACAGGGATCTCAACATGGCTGAGTGCTTACTTGATCGACTTGTCCATTACCACATCAGAAAGGATGTGTATTCCTGTAGTGAGTGGATATTTGCGTGAATTTGCATACCCCTCACTCCCTCTGAAAAATCCTTGTGGCAAGTGAAGTGGCAAATGCTGTTGGTGATTGAAGAATGGTATCACATTTTTGGGGTAAAGGAAGAGATATCTTGGATGGCATTAGTGCAGAAATGCACTGTCTCTTCTGTCAGCTGTAACTCAGATGAATGCATCCTTTCATTAAGAAGCTGTTCTATTAAGCAATTAGCATTATTAAGTCTTTGCATATTTATTTGAAGTATTTCTTTATATATAAGTATTTTCCATATGCAACGTCAAGTTTCAACATAAAAAATATTCATGCTCTTCCCTCTCTCCCATGCTCTTCCCTCCCATATAGTTCTAATCTTTAACTCAATTCACCTTTTTTACATTATAATTTGATGAAATCTTTTCACTCCAAATTGTCAGCTTGCATCAAATATTCCAGCTTGATAAATTTTGACTATCTGAAAAATAGAATGCTCTTAGGAAATTTATCAATAGGGGCTTTAAAATATTTACTTAAGACCCTGCCTTCAAATTGGCAAAAATTTTGAATGAAGTAATTGGGAAGCATGTGAGTCAATCAAGACTTTGCAAAGCCTTAATATGCTTATTAGCTATTACAGTTTCTTTCGTAATCATTTTCAATGGTATGATTTTGTGTTCTGCCGCACGGTTGCAAATGAAATACCGCATGACTGGAGAGTGCCGAAGTTGAAATGCTTTGCAGTTGAGTTCACTGAATCTGCTTCACACATTGAATGCAACGCAATATCTTAGCAATGAAGGGTGGTAGAGTTTGCCGTTACCAGCTTGCCTCTGTTGAAGTAAGCATCACTTGAATGGTAAAAGTGGCCACTTAACTCCATTTGACATATTAACGCCATGTACAGTAAAGAAAATTAAGCATGCTATAAATAGAAGGTTTCATCCCTTCTCGGCTATATCAGTGCACGGTAGCATATATTTTTGAAAGATCTTCTGGGTGGGAACCCAGAGATTTAGTTTCGATTGTGCATAATTGTTAGATGGATGCAGTTAAATTTTTATTATTCCATTCTTCCTCTGGAGGGGCTATTTTTCTTTTTTTTGGAAAAGGTTTAACTTGCACTATAGCATGTTGCCTTTTTGTGGGTAAAGATGGTGATCTCATAAAGCCTAACGGCTTATTTATGTCTTTTTGTGCCATCAATGATTAATATTAAAGATTAGTAAATTTGTTTGTTTGAGGCACTTGGAGGTTGGTAGCTGCGGGTGAATTTTGATAGAAATCTTGCTTGAGCTATGGCTAAGCATAGTAGAGTAGCATTGCTTAATGGACTACTCCTGCTTGGAAAAATTCTCAAAGAAGAAGAATTTGAAATCTCTGGTTGGTTCCGACAAGACACGCCATTGCTGAAGTGAAAGAAGATTGGATATTGTGGGACAGCTACGGTGTTTGAAGAGAGGAGAGATAGTTGGAAATCAGTATTTTAAATTTCTACACATATTTTTTGAATGAGTGTTTTTAGAGGCAAAGTGTTGACGAGAGAGTTTGCGTGAAGTTGTTTTCGAAAAAATGGAAATATATGCGCGCGCGCTTTCATGTGTATGAGAGATTTTTGTGTGCATTTGGTATGATGGATGTATTATTTATGTGAAATCTGGAAGAAGCATTCTTTTTGTACAATTCAAGTGGATATCCCTTTTCAGAGACTGACAAAACCATGAGGCCCTGTGCGTCCAGTTTAGGCCCACAGGTTTATCTTATGTGGATGTTAGTCTCAATAGTAACTTAATGTTGATCATATTCTGATCAGTTTAGCTAAATTTGATGGATGGCTAAGCATTTACTTTTAAAGTCAGTGTTTATGAAAAAGTATATATACAAATATATACATAAGCATATATTTTTGCTGGTTGCTAAGTCCTCTTGAGGAATATTCGCAAGTTCCCTGCCAAGGATTCACTCTGAAGTGGATCAGGAGGGCGTGAGACAGCACAATAATGCTTGTGTGCTGTGAATGTGTGGTCAAGTATTTGTTTACGCCATCATTGGTACTTAAAATCTTATTTGCCCTTAGGTATCAGTATCAGTGTCAATGAATGTCTATAGGAGTTGGGTGGAGAGATACTGAGATAATTGGTCAGAGAAATGGACCCTGACGAGAAAGCTGAATTACTGCAGCTAGAATTTACATACATAATGTGCTACAATTTAAAATGAAAAACTCATGGGCATGGGTTTTCACAAGTCATCTTAACATATATATATATATATATTGTTAAAAAGTATAAATATCATCATTATGCTACCGTGAATGTGAGGGTCAAACTTCAGATCTTTGTTTATTTGTTGCATTTATGTTTAGCAAATTGTATGTATGTATATATATATATCATGTAAATCTCTGGAATCATATAATATCAGTATGGCAAAATATTCCAGACCCTCATGCTTGTAGGAGAAGCACAAGGAACATTAACTCTACATGGAATGTGAGCATTCACTTAATGGGAGTATGCATTTCCGTGTTGAGGATACAAAACAAATCCAAGCAAGAGTAAAGAAGTCGCACAAAATCAGTCAAGGAAGTTACGCAAAAAAATAGGATCCTTCAAGTATTGTACCTTTGAGTGAATGTGTGAGTGCTTCAGTGTAGTCAAACGAAGGATATAAATAAGAAGGCTTTCCATCATGTTAAAGCCCAGAAATGTCTATCAATGTAAAACATCATCATAGTGGTCTTTGGTTGAGTGTTGTACACTTTTTTTTTTACTTGGAACCAATCTAAATCTGCTCCATTTAAGAAATCATTAGTGTTGTATCTGTGCTCATAGTACCTATACTCTGACATGCTTTGCTTGTTGTATAATGGAAAAATTGAGGAACTAATTAATCAAAGCAACCCATTGGTCATTATTGAGGAACTTTAACAACGAATAATGAATGGGAAGTGGAAGTATTTAATTGTTCAGAAGCTGAATGCAACCGGCCAAACTTAAGTTAAAGAAATTATTTATTTTGGCAGAGGGTCTGCCTTGGTCCAAGAGTTTTGGAGCATTGGTGTTCAATAAGCTGTCAAGTAATTGTTGTGGTTAACTTCGTTCATTCACATATGTCCTATTTGTCTCCCTAATTGTCTCTATTTCTTCTTTATCTTCCTGTTATATGTGCTAAGGAGGTTTGAAAGCTGTTGGCCTACTTTCTGTTAGGCCTTTTACTGCTGAGATAAATATCTTTTATCAGCAATTCATTATGAACCTACTTGAAGAAAGTCTGTCAACAATGAGCTGACAGGTAAAATTGCCCTTATGATGGGAAACACTTCTTGTTCAAGTGTTTTATGGTGCTTCATGTTGTTCTAGCAGCTTGTTTTAATAATCCATTTCCTAAAATGTTTTACATAGGACTTGTGCAACTTTTTGTCTAAATGTGATTATCATTCAGTTGATGAATGGTTGCATATCTCTGTAATGTGTGCTGATTACCACTGTCAATCAATGTTTGACTCGTGGACAAACTGTAAAAAAATGTCCATTTGTGACATGCTCCATGACCTGACCCACTGCGATCTCCCAGTTGGTAACTTGTTGTGACCTCTTTATTGCTTAATTTAATGATTTTATATCCTTTTCTGATCGTCATCTGCTGAATCCAGCATCACGGCCGGATCAGTTAAAGAAGATCAAAAATGGGTTTACACACACCCTCATTTTTCGGTGTTAAATTTTTCATTTAGTTTGGTCATCTAGTTATGTAAAGGGAGTCCAGTTGACCACTTCTGAGGATTGGTGGTACATCAATAATCCCTTAAAAATTCAAAAGACATACAAGCTCAATTATATATGATAATTGAATAGAAACCATGCTATAATGAACAATAGCATTATATATATGGAATGCATAATATAATGCAAGTAAATATACATTTCCTGTAAAAGATTATAGCAATGATGAAGTGGCTTGTGCATCACAAATATTTGAGTGATACATTTATATTTTAGTTTGGGGCTCACAACTGACATGGCATTAAGTTATTTGTTATTATTTATGCATTGCAAAGGGTTCTGATCACAAGTCATTAATCATTGTTATGAGACTTTATATTGGAGTATACAAATACCCATTAATTGGCATTTATATTAAAAACATTTAATAACATCTCAAATTTTAACCTTTGAGGAATGAATGGGTGGTATACTGGTTCTGATGGCATTCTATAAAAATTTAAAACATATTTGTGCCAACTAATTGTTATTTCAGTCAGTTTTGAATGCATTTTAGTGCTTTACCACATGACCAGTATGATGGCAGAAGTTACTGTCATTTTATCATACTTAACATGTGTAGGTTGTTCCTGTTTCAGTACAGATTACTATTATTTATTTGTTAAATCTATCAGTTAAATCAAAGCCATCATGATTAAGGCACAAATAATGGTGTTCTTGAAAATATTTGACTTGTTTATAGTATTGAAGATTTGTTACCTAGGATATTTTGTTAAGATAATGAAATTTTCATTTCAGGAAGGTAATGAGTCACAAAAACTGTTTTGTTTAATGTCTTCAGTTTGAATATTTTTAGACTTGTTGACTTGAAAAAGACGAGATGATAGCATAAAATACCTGCATGTAAAAGGGGTAAACTTTACATGCAAACAAAAAAAAAACAAAAACAAACTCTAAAAGCTCAAAAAAAAAATCTCCTCTCCCAGATTTTCTTTTTGCGATCCATTTTAAACTTTTCTTTATCATCCCTTTCCAAGTATTCCCTGAATTCCTATTTTAAAATGCAATTAAATATATTGATATTCTACTCGTAGGAAGCAATTTAATGGAATTTGCCTAAGGTGATGACCTGGACTGACCATGCCGGAATTGGTTTGTTCAACCCATCGCTGAGCCACTTAAACCCACTGCTGAATCATTGTGCGTGGGGCTCAATTGCACGGGAATTTCATTCACCGACTCGATTTTTTCAACTTCCCAAATGTGTGAGTGAAAATTCATTTTCCGGACTGCTCTACGATTTGTGACCTATTGCCATTTAAAACTCGAAAACGTTTTAAAAGGTCATGAGCTGTGATTTTTTCCCGGGCAATCTGCACCAGTCAGTGGGTTTGTGGACAAAAAAATCTTGACAAAATGTAAAAAAAAACACCTGAATCATATGTTTCTGTCTCCCTTAAGCTAACAATGAACATGATTGATTAAATAATGTTCTTCTAGTATGGGTGTGTGAGCTAGGGTGTGGCTGTTGCATGTGCATGCATGTGTGTATCATTGTCTAAGAATCTCTCCCCAAAAGTCTCTTTGTTCCTCTGAATGGAGAAGTCTCCTCAATTATCCTTTAAAAATGTCTAAAAATCAGAATTCACAAATATATATATATTAAAGTTACGTGCGTACATACAGATATTGTGAGAAAAATGTGTCTCTGTTGCGTATGAATAAAATATATAAATATATATATCTACATTATACATATAACATAAGTATAGCGTTACACACACATACATATACATATAGGAAAAAATTAATATGTGCTATTAATAGTGCTAAATGGAAACAGTATTGAAGACTATTGGTTGTCTCATATTATAATTTATTTTTCTCATGTCAAGTGAGAGCAAAATTCACCTTAAATTCTCCTAGTAATTGCACTAAGAATGCTCGTATTTTAATGGCTTCAATGTTGAAGCCATTTCATATTGCAGTTAGGGAAGTTTTGAGTATGTACATGGACAGCATGCAGGAAAAAAAATGCAATGCATGCAGTAGCATCAAGGGACTTCCTAAATTTTAGCAAAATTCGAATCATATTTTGCCAAAAATACAACAGTCAAGCATGTGCTTGTAAGATCTGATTTCATGGGTCTCCCCAGCTAGTTACCTACTCAAGCTTCTGTAGCAAAACTTAAAGTGCAAGAGATTGTGAATTTTGCTCGCATTTAGGTGACAGGTAAAACAAAAATGTTGCAAATTTCTGTATGATTTAATTGACTGATGAAAATTTCTTGTATTAAATTTATTGCAATGAGGTTTAATGATTGAAAATATATGTATATGATGTGATGATGGTACATAGTATATATTATAACATGTGGTTATATAGGTAGAAATTAAATGTAACTACCGAGAGCAAAATGATGTATTTCATTTGAACAATGTATCTCTTTATTACCTTCCCCTTTATCGTTTGTGCTGCAAGAAAAATGCAAGAAATTATCCAGTTTAATGAAATTTCTTTGTGGAAAAATCTCAATAGAGTCAAAAGGATGCCGAGTGAATTACTGTCAGCTGCAGGCACATAGCCAGAAATTTGCTTCGGGGGTGGGGAGGCTAAGTCTAACTTTAAACAATTCAGCCTTGCCGGTTTGTTGCCAACATGTTACAAATCTCTTCCCTTAATTTTCAGTGCTTGGCATTTGCTTTCACAGTGCCCATTCCTATCTCTTCTCACTGGTAAAGTATGAAAAGGTTAATTTGACTGGCCCCAGAACGAAGTTCAACGGATGCATACATATGTACCAGATTGAAAAGATCAGTTATCAACCACACACACATGCATAAAACTAGTGATCATGTATCAAGACACTTAAAACTTTAATTATATGTAGTGTAACCTGTATTATCATGCCCACTTAAAATCAGGGCAACAAAATTAGAGGGACAAAATTTTGGGAGGGAGGGACCTAAATAAAGCCCCAGAATCCCCTGCTCTCCACAAGGCATTCAAATAGAGACCGGTATGCCAATGAAAAATCCGCCTTGGCTGAGATTGAAACTTGGACCCTCGGAATGAAATTCCAGCAACCAAACAATCCCGATCACGAATACAGTTCATGAATATGAACTTATTGATAATACGCAATACTTCTTACAAGGTACTTGCATGATTATATGCACAAGAAAAATGTCTCATAACATAAATACTCGATTATTATGCACAACATATGTGTCTCGAAGTGCTATCCACACAGCACTCAAAGAGAGGACTGGTGCCATTCCTGTGATATGAAACCTGGCCTTAAGAATGGAAAGCAAGAATCCTATCCACCACTACCATCTAATCATACAGGTTTCGTAGAAAGGGAATATCTTTTAGTGAAATGCGAAATGTAACAGAATATACTACCCATTGAGCCGGCCATAGTAGCCAGGTCGGTAATGTTTCAGCCTAACAACCCTTGAGTCGCGGGTTCCAGGGCATGGATGTTAGTATTTATTTATTTATGGGCATGGAGCCCTTTTACAAAAATACAAAGCATGATAATACAAAGTCAAGTATAGAAGAGTAAACAACACTCTTATCTTTATAATTAGCCTAAACTTAGAACATTTTCATGCGACATTGCACACCAAATTTTAGAATATAATTAAATATGAAATAGGAATAAAAATAATTAACACTAAGATTACAGCTATTTTAGAAGACACAAGGTATATAAATACAGAACCCATAAGTGAGAAAATATGTAGTCTCAAAAAAACATGTGATCATAGTAGTGATGAAGTACCAGTAGCACTACACACCAGTCTTTATAGAACTTCAGGCTCAGACATTTAGAATAAATCATTGCACACTAAATTATCTCAATAAACTGTTACAGTTATGCATTGCACAACAAAATTGGTAAGTTTTTCTGAAAAAACATTTTATAATGATAATAATAATATTTATTTTTACGGTCATCTGCCCAATGCAAAATAAAATGCATTCATCTGTTACAAAGAGAAACTCGGCTCACTTCTCAAAACCCATTTGGTAACATAATATAAAAATCCTATAATATAAAATCATGTATAATTCAAAATCATATAATTCAAAGATCATATCAAAATCATAGAAACATACATTTAAGAAACATTCATAAGACTACAAATAAAAATTAAAAACAAATAACGAATCATATGACGCAGTATTATTTATAAACAAAAGTCTTCCACTTTTAATTTCCTTATTTTATTCTTAACTGATGTAAGGGAACTATTAAAAAAAATCTATACCTATTCATGTAAGCATTATTTGAACGCCTTTGTACCTCGTACATTGGTAGGTGATATGAATTTGTTGCAGTGTGTGGAAGATTGAACAAGAGGTTGTTTCAAGTGCTTACTCTAGGCACATTAAAATGTAGCAGTTCTAGTAGATAACTGCTATCAATTAAATTCCGTAATAGACGGGCAAGAAAGTTTAGACCAGCCTATTTTCTATGGCCTGAGAGAGAGAGAGAGAGAGAGAGAACATATGTCCATATATATTAATTGCAGACATAAAAGATTGTAGTCAAGTTCATGTGTTGCCCAGGTTTTTTGTCAATTTTGACAGAGATCAAACGTAAGAATTTATGTTGGATGTTTTCAATAGTTGTCTGATGGACTTTATAACAAGGCGACCAAACAACCAAACCATATTCAAGAATGGGTCTAACAAGTGATGAGAATAGTGTTTTTATGCAATGAAAGTCATCAAAATCTCTGGAGAATCTTGTTATGAACCCTAGAGTCCTGTTGGCTCCTAGAACAGTTGCCTGAATGTGACCATGAAACTCCAGTTTGTTATCAAATAAGATTCCTAAATCTAAGGTATTGTTAACCCTTGTAAGTGTAGTATTGCCTATGGTGTAGTCATGTATGATGGGCGATTTTTTTCTCTGAAAAGAAATAACAGCATATTTCTTCATATTTAAAGCCATTAAATTTCTATTTTCACACCATTGGCTATGGTTATTTAAGGAGTTCTAGATTTGAGTAATGTCCTCATAGGTCTTTATCACATCAAAGATTTTTAAATCATCAGTATAGAGCAGGTGATTAACTGATTTTAAGTGGAGACTAATGTCTTAATAAATATATTGAACAACAGGGTGCCCAAATGGAAGCCCTGTCCCGGACAGACACAAGCTTGCTGCAATGTTGCGTTAAGGCTTCGGGAACCTTGGAAATGTTGCCAATGCTGCTACAATGTCGCGGGAACATTGGAAGAATAAGGTTACAATGGAATTGTTAAATTAAGGTTATGGCAAGGTTGTTTCCGCAAGCTCTCTTTTGCGAATGCGCGTCAGGGCCTAAGATGGTAAGAATTCCCTAGTGAAAATATTTGTGAGGTATTTGTGGGAAGTCCCTCAGAAATTAATGAGAAACGTAGTTTTTGTGAGAAAATTCTGAGAGAAATCTGAGACTTTATGAGACAAATTTTCGTGGCTGCAGCCACATGTAGCCACTTAAGGTGCACATTAAAAAAATTAGCTGTTCATATTCCTCATGTACACGAGTTCTTCGTTCATTCTTGAATGGTGTTCCACCTAACGGGATCTTTGTTGATGGGAAGTAATTGCTGGAGAAAAACAAACCTTTGGGGAATTTCATTAAAAGTCACCTTTTTGTAACACTGTCCATATGTTGTCAGCAACAGCTACTTATTCAGAGAAATCTCTTAGTTATCTCTCTCAGCATTAAAAGAACATTAATTATGTATGTACCTACCGGTCAAGCTTATTTTTATCCCTGAAATAATTTCCGAGGAATATTATTTGGAGGAAAATCTCCGTAGTAGGTATTAGTCTTTTAAAATTAGATCTCGCGAGTGAGTTGGTGCCGGCAAAGAGAGGTAGGTATATAAAGAGTCTCTCACCCTCTGGCTTAACAACCCATTAAAATAGAAGGTAGGAAAGGTGGATAAGGGGGTAATTTGGGGGAAGGATATATATTCTCCTGTGACACTTAAGTGTTCGGGCGAGAGGAATAGTGTCGGAGTTCCTTCTGGGGTTTATTTGATCGTGGTTCATATGTGAGTGATGTTGTGTGAATGAGCTGCCCGTGAAGTTTTTCGACGCACCGATATCCGAATCTCTTAAGGTCACGAGGGGAAATAAAACCTCTTATGTAAAGAAACTGTCAATATGTACGCTAAAGAGGAGGAGGGGTCGGGCCTACTGTTACGACTCTATCGACAGGGAGGTGAGGGGAGTACATCCTTCCGTAACGCTGGGAGAACGCTGGGATACGATGGGAGAAAGATACATTATAATTCAATTATTTTTTCAAATAATAATGATAATACTAATGATAGTAATAAATGCGTTTATTTAGCCGATGCTATTCAAATAATAATGAAGTAAATACATTAAAATGACGATATTTATTGCAGCAAAAAAAACTTTCGTATTATCAAACACATTTCCATACGGAGACTTCCAATTGGTCTTAAGACCCTTTAGGGTCTTAAGGGTCCCCAAGGGTCATAAGACCCTTTAAACTGCCTTCTCATGTAATCATTTCACAATGACATTACAGTAATTAATATTACAGTCCTTTCATTCCATTACTAACATTGTTTAATGTTGCATTGTTAACATTATAAAGCCTTTAAGTTTGTTGTTACCTCAGCGTCTTACAGCGTCTTACATTAATCAATCATTCTTTTACTCTCATGTCCAAAAGATTCAGATTCTTAATTGTTTTTGGTTCCGAGGTCAATGAGTGGCATAGATATAATTCCTTGTAAAAAAGTGAGGCTTATGATGAAGTCTTCTCTCTCATCAGACATTAAAGTTGGATGCCAGAATTTTATCTAACGTTTTGGTAGTACCCCAATTTTAATTTTATGCATAAAGATTAAAACATAGCTTTTCAAATATTGACTTTTTCCATCCATATAATGTGTTTAATATTAATTTAATTTTAGGTTACTTCTCACATTTCAGTATCAGTCTCATGCTTATATTATTTAATTAAACCGTAGGTAGTTAGGCAACAAGTAGTACTATTGAGTAATACATAAAGTATTTATAAAGATTGTCTTATTTATCTTTCCCAAATGGAGAAGGTTTTTTGGAAACTTTACGTGATTTAGGGGTCTTAGTGAATGTTACGGAGTTTTATGGTGAGGAAAGGAAGTTGTATAAAGTTGGAAATTTGCATTACGTAATGCATGTATGAACACAAAGAGGCAAGGAGGGAAGGAGGAGGAATGCAGGTTTCGTGTATATAAAGTGGGGTGTGGGAGTAGTAAAAAGGTTCGTTAAACAACATGTGTATTTAAAAATTTTTCTAAATTACCCAAGCCATCTGAGGCCCTTATTTTTCGTGCACAAGACATTTATGTGATGTCACTTATAGTAATACTTTAGTGGTAAGAAGTCGGTTATTAGCCAGAATTGGTCATTATAAGATTAGCCAGATTATTGTTTCTAGTAATTAGTACGTACTTTTAAAGTGGTAGATTCTCTTAGGTTAGTTTCCTTATTTAACACCCCGACCTCATTTCCACTAAGGAGATTAGAATGTACTGGAAGAGGCATTGGCATGCTAGCTTATGGCTGACAATGAATCCAGAATGGAGATGCTTGGCAGCGATTAGATCCCGCCTCCTCCGCACAAAACATTACGTTCTATTCGGCCTGTTATGGATACTGTTTGCGTTTTAGAGCATGAACAACAATGAAATAGCAGTGGCGTAACGACGGGGGGCTTAGGGTTTAAAACCCCCAAAAAATTCCCGTAATATACTATATTTTGTATATTTTGCACTAGTGTTTATAATCCTGCTCATTGGGCTGAACAATAGAGTTGCATAGTCTTCACTAAAAGAGAATGTTAATTTATTTATTGTTTTAGTGATTAATAATCTAAATATCAATTTATGATGATACACATAAATATTAACGAACCCCCCAGAAGGAAATCCTGCCTACGCCACTGTGAAATAGTACCCAAATTTCATATCAGCGGTATCAGTTAATCTTCCTAAAACTATTTAAGATGCGTATAAATGCACGTCTTCTCCTTTGGAGTTAATTTAATCTCTAAAATTGGTTCGAAATTAATCTATTTAAAATACATAGCCTGGACACGTAGAACAAGAGACCTCAAACAGATTGAAACGTCATAAATGAAATTCCTTACATCTGTGAAAGCGTACGCGTCTGGACCACATAAGAAAAATAGGACATTAGGCAAGAATTAGAAGTACAACCAGTAACAGAAGTAGCAATAAATTACGAAGAATAAAGGAAAGGACATGTTGAGCGCATTCCTCTAGAAAGTATTACCAGAAAGATCTCGGAGTATAAGTCTTTAGGGAGAAGAGGTGTCGGGAGACCGAATTACGATGGTGAAGCCGGAGCAGGCAAATTGCCTAAATCTGGGAAGCCAGAAGAAGAAGAAATTACATATTCCATATTGATCATATTTGTCACTTCTTTGCGCATTTTCTCACTTCCCTCTGTTTCATTGACGAATTAAAAAAATACATTCCATTATTTAATAGCTCAATACTTTAAGTATTTTAGAAGGTAACCAAGAAATTCGTATTTAAGAGTTATGACGACGGAAATGGAATGCAGCGCGTATGCTGAAATGAAGAGAATGCCTGAGGAAAGAGATGGTTGGAGGTTCCGGCGACAAGTCTCTATGACTTTAAATTAAATGAATTAATTAATACACTAAGATATACCTCGTGCAAGCACAACATCATCCATACGAGAATCGCTAGTAGCAAGCCCATACGTCGTACCTACCAAGATTGCTTGATTCTCAAGTCAGCTGCGAAGCCTCCTCTCGTTAATTCTAAATAACTTGTTCTTCACTGACGCCCTTGTGAAATTGCCGATCTTCTTCTATGGCGCACAATTGCTCCGCGTGATGCGTCCTATCCTCGCGAGGATCTCAAGAAGTTTCATCTTCCTTCCTCCCCACCTCCGTATACCCTTCCCCTTTCTCCAATTCCCCCTTTTTCCCCTCCCATCCCCCCCGCTCCGCTGGACCGTCTCCGCACCCTTCGCGAAGTAGCCAAGCGCCGAAATCCGCGTCTGCCTTTCCAGTCGGTTGGGACAAAGGAGCAGCTCGACAACATGGCTCCCTACGGAGAGGAGAGAGTGAACTCGTGGGAAGATAGGAGGAAGGAATTGGTGTCCCTCCGTGATCAAGGTAGGCTCGGTCCGACGCTAAGACCATCGCACGGTCTTAGCGTCGGAATAGGTATTGGGGGGACTTGAGTTCTGGAATCTTTTTCCGTAGGGTCCAGGTTCCAATCCCGATAGAGCTAGGGAGGATTCACGTGATTCCCGAATGATTTCTTTTCTCACACCAGTCGATAACCAAACCACTTCTCTGGGCAGGAAATTTTTGTTATCACACGTAGAAAGTTTGGATCTTGGGAACAGATGGAACGGATAATTTTTTTCCTGCAACTTCCAAAAATCTTCAACTTTACTTTTCTCCGGATATCTGATTGGCAGAGCAGTAGTTTCTCATCCCGAAGACCCATATTCCCATCCCAGCAACGATATTTTTCCGCAATTAACAGGTTTCTACTCGAGTGGCATTTGCAGAGTACAAATTTAGTATTCCGATGTTAAATCGTGGAACCTTTGTAGGCTTTCACTAAGATTAGGCTAATACCAACGCCGAATTTCTCTCCACTCTTTCACCGAGCGGTTCCAGAAAAATTCACACCCTTCCTCAATCACCCATCGATCTTCAGCGGCGCGAATGACTAGAATTGTCGGTGCTCCTCCCCAAGTAACTAAAAATTCCAATTTATCATAACTTGACAACTGTGCAAAGAGCAAAGTTTCATTACTCTGTCCGTCAGATGTGACGCTAAACCGTGGATCTCTGGGCGCCTTTCGTAAGGAGGAGGCTAATGGTGAGGTTTCTCTCCACCCTCCGTTTCTTGGAGAGCTTTTACCTCTCCACAACCATCCACATATCCTGTTAGAAGCGAATGATCTTAGCCGTCGGTCACTAAATAACTACTATTTGACTACTACTCTCCTGCTGAGCACGTTTGATCCAGTTACCTAGCCAGTCACCTCTGTGATTTCCATTCGCTAGTCAAAATAGGCTAAAGCCGAAGCGGAGCTTCTCCTCGTCCTTTGCTCCGAGAGAAAGCCCTGCCTTCACCCAGTTAAATATCGTACTCGAATGTTGCAAATAGTCTCAGCTGCCGGTACCCTTAACCTATTTCCTACTATCTTGACTGTGCCGACTCCTACACGTCTTGGCAGAAGAATGCCGTTGACCATGACTCGTGCTCGCTTTGGGCGGATCAGCGTGATTCTTTCTACCAAGAAAGTGACATCTATTGTTGAGTGGTATATGCCATGGGAAGAATGAAATGTCCATGAAAACCTATATTAACCGAAGGAATAGTCATAGCATAATTTCCACGCCAAGTAATTCTCATAGTTGGGTCAAGTTTATTATTTCGTTCAAACTTCTGGAAAGAGGATTTTTCAGCTGGTTATATGTTGTTTCGCAAGTTATTGCCAATGGGGATGGAGTTCAATTCGGTGTTTGTTTAAATGCTCACAATTTTTCTTGATCCAAAGTGGTTCATGCGAAAGGTCTAAAACAATCTTTCAGAGTAAATTTTGGCGATTCATAAGTCAAATATAGTTATTGGAACCAAGGCTTGGAGAAATGATAATGCTTTTTCCCGAAATAACGTTAGGTATGAGTAAGATTTTGTATTTGTTTTATTCTGCTGTCAGCAATATCTCGATTTTTTTGCATTTTATTTTTTGCTCCATAACTGTCAATGTCCGAACGTGATACATAATTTTTAGGTGACATGACATCGACACCAGGGTCGTTGTAAAACTTTTAGTGTGGAAAATTAGTGAGTCCTTGTTGGAGGTTATTTCTATATTGGATTGTAAACGTCGAGTGAATGTTGGTCATTGGTATTGTTGGGTGTGGAATTAGATTTCTTTTTCAATCATATTGTAAAATCGCTGTTCAAATCCAGCCGATCCATTTAAAATAGTCTATTGGTTTTCCGTAATCTTTTGTTCTTTTGCTGATAGCTTATGCTATCAGCAAAAGAACAAAATCTATGTCAGTTTCTTTAACATTTGGATTAAATGCAAACTTCAGACGCAACAAGCCAGTAAATTCTCGACACATATTCACTAATAATATTGCTCACTATGTAATATAAGGCCTGAAATAGTTGACAAGTAACTAATGTAATATAAAGATGATAAAATTCTTCTAATAACAGCGTTAAACTTACCATAATTTACTGGCGCAAAAGCTTAAACGTAAAAATTAGGATTTAGAGGAAGAATGATAAATAATGCGTATTCTCCATTCAGTGTTGTTTTATTCCTTGCCAAGAGTGGTGTTAATAAAAGATCCCAAGTGTAATCTTACAATCTTTTGATAGAATACTAATTCTCTGATCCAAAATGTTGAGTTCCGATTGTAAATATCTTCACAAAAATTCGGCTTTCATCCTCTTAATGTTAGTCCTTAATTTTTCCCAAGTGCCTTGATATTTGACTTGAATAAAATTACATGGATAAACAGAAGCTTTGGGAACGATCTGCAAACATTGGAGATCGTATTGAAATTCGCGTTTCTTTTGCGTACTCCTGCGTCCCGCCAAATCCAACCCTTTTGAACATTGCAGTTATTAGTGCTTTACCATGATGGTACAATTACATTTACTTGATCTAAATAGATGTAGAAAACTTGACTTTAGTTTCTCCAGTGACTAATATTATATTGCACCACGTAACCTAACCTAATCCTAATGCAAATAACATAAATATCTGAGGCGGGATTTGGATCCGCAAACTCATAGATTGCCAGGCCGGCCTTTGATCATTGACTTTAGTATTTTTAATTAATGTTTGCTCTCATCAGTTGGTGGATATCAGCTTAGTGAAATAAATTTACTCCACAATGTGGGAATAATAATGTTAAACGGGATGACTTATAGACGAGCGAATAATAAGAAAAATTGCCCTACACAATACGGAGGGAGACAGAATACGTGGATTCATTCACTTTAGGCGATGCCGAACACTAAGTTTTCCAGACTGCAAGTCGTGAATAGATTGGCATAGATTTAGCTATCCAGAATAGAGAGCTGTGAGCTAACTATGACTCCAAGGTCAAGGGTATGGAAGAGTAACGCCAGATACGCGGCATTTGAAGCGTATCCAATTTGATTGGATGCCATCAGTCTTACGAGGGATATCCTTCAAAAGTTCACTCTATCACTATGAAGGATTGAACCAAAACTGTCTTCATGTCGTATCTACATTATTCGATGTGATATAAATTGAGAAGAGAGGCTCCATTGATAACTGTAACTTATTAGTTTATTCCCTGGGCATCGAGGCAGCAATATATCTTTCTCTCCTTGTAAGCTGAGCTCCTGCTGAGCTCCGTTTAATTCGCTAGAAATCCCATTATTCTTTTTACATAATACGTTACCTTGTACCATCACTCGATCCTTTCCTTTCTAATATCCAATTATGATATATAAGCTCACTCTTTCTTGCATCACTCATATTAATCGCATATTGCAAATTATTCTTTTTGTTACCTCAACAAAATACGCTTAATCTCAGTTCAAAGAGATGTTTCGTAATCAGTATAACTATTATTTTAATAACTTCAGGATATATACTACACTGTAAAAAGTAAATCTCATTTTAAGGTACAAAAGCGATCTGAATTTCAGATGCAACAATTTTAAGACAGGGTATGTTGAATTTCAGTAGTAATATCTTGTCTAAAAATAAGGCAGGTGAACGACTGAAAATCAGACCATCCAGAATCCTGCTTCCTCTGCTTCCTGCTTAACTGCTCCTGTACCAACCATCCATGTTCCTGCCTCTTCCGCACCTTGCATCCGTGTTCCTGCCTTAAACCAGACAGCGCTTAAATTCAGATCGCACTGAAAATCAGATCAACTTTTTACAGTGTATACAGTCAACCACCTTCATTTAAACCGATACTATTTTTTGTTTGCATTCCAATTATTACCCGCATGTCGTATTGATGCATCTCTAATGATTTAATGCCATGAAGCTAATGATCAACAGACGATTTAATGCCACGGAAGCCAAGTTGCTAACGTATCTGGTCGTCCAAAAGTCTTGTGCTCGAATTTTATCTTAGGTGTGGTTATTTTCCAGTCGTAAGATCAAAAAATTACGTCAGACGGTTCCATACAACCCCAGTCTTTGGAGTACCTTAAACTTAAGTACCCTAATGACTTCATTTGAAAGAGCTCACATCTTAATTTTCTCCCAGTCTCGGTTACATTACTTATCTTTATAACCCCATCCATGGTAACAGTTTATATAATTGGGCATTTCTGGATCCAGAAATGTTCCGAAAACTTATTTAAAAATGCGTCAATCATACAATGGCAGAACAGAGTCACTGGTAGTCCTTACAGTTTGAAGTTCAAGCTTGTATGTGTGCAAATATAACTGTGACAATGATCCCAATATTCTCACTAGCAACAGCGGCGAGAAGCCAGTTCACAAAAAAATCAGAATGCCAAAGTTTTACCACATTGTGAAGCTACCCATATCGTCGACTTACTCGATTTGCGTGGTTACAACCTAAATTAAGTATTTCGTTGCGTTTGAGAAACAGAAACGAGGTCGCCGCGATTGCATACGAGTTGCCTGGTCTGAAGAAAGTTATTTAAGGAAGCTGGTTGAAGAAGCTTTCCTATTTCTCTGAACGGGAATAGGCGAATACCCTAGTATGGGAGTCGTGCACCTCAAAGTATGTGAGCTGATTTAAATAATGATTTCGTAACGTTACAGTTGTTATCCATCAATTCATTCTCGTTGTTTCGGCATCATTGACTTCGCAATCAATACAGACCGGTGAACACCTCGACACCACTACCAGCAGGAAATGTTTTCAGCTCCAAAATTGCTTATGATGTCCCAGAAAAAACTCTTTTCTGGGCATGTGTTACTTGGCTACCTTACACATTTAAAATAGAGCCTTTGCCAAAAGCTTGCCAAATCAAGGATAAGCGAGTCCTATCATATCCTGTTCTTTCGTCTCGACCTCTTACATACTTTTGCCAAAAATTCTCACCTAGTTTTTTTTCTCTGGTTTGCCTATCCTACCCAGTTTCGCTGGTGAGTAGGCTTTAGGTCATATAAACGCTAGCTATAATAGAAAGAACAGTTGAAGGACTCCATCATCTTCTCTTTTGCAACATATCATTTTAAAACGAAAAGAAGGGGGATGAGAATCAATCATTTGTCCGTTACAAATCAAATGAATAAAAATCAAACTGCTAAACACATTTACGAATTAGGCTCGCTCAATGCTTTTGACTTTTTTCCCTTTTTATAGTAGCGTTCAAGTATCCTTTTTCCCAGTATAATAACCTCGTAAAAGTATTTCACGGGATTATTTAAGAGTAGCGCACGTAAGGTTATCCTAGTGAAGATCTTTTGAAGAATTTTAATAACTTATTTTTTTACTCTTTACTGCCCTTTATCAACTTATTTTTTTCTTTTTCTTATCTCCATTTTCCATCTTAAGTATTTTAAGAACAAGGAAATACCGGAAGCTTGCATTCTTGGTGTCACTGACCCTAGAGACAAGGCTACAGCCGCCAGAACGCGAAATCTCAAGACAATATAATGCCTCTTCTAACTCAGTGACGCTTTCTTCGTCTCTAAAAGCTCAAGGAAATATATAATTCGGATTCACTCTGACTGCTTACTGCAGGCGATGCTGTTCACAAAGAAAGACAAATATAATGTTTCAATGCCGTCCGACTAACTGCTGGAACTTACTTCCTGTGGCAAAGTTACGCAGTAAATCGGGAAGGAAATATTTTTAGATCTATTGTGAACTTATAATTACTTTTATACAATAAACTTATTTCATTTTTTCGCTTAATGATTCTTGTTTTTAAATCTTTTAAGTTTGGAAATTGACATTCCCACTCGCAAATGGATCTAGTTAGAAAAAAATCACAAAATTCGGAAATGCAACGAATGATTCTTCGGGACCCATTTGTGTAAACCTTTCTCTGCAGTTTTTCTTATACCTATTATATGTGCTTTCTATAAATAGTTTTTTAACATCAGCACGTACATGGTCTGGGGTTGTATCACAGAGGATCGACTTTTATAGAAAAGCGCCTCCGGTTCTGAACATGCAAGCAGGGGAAAATTGTATTAGATTTCATGCGTCGATCATGCCCAATATACACCTATTGATTTCTTGTCCTACGACAATAGGGTGGAAAGAGTGTATGTTTATTCATAAATAATCGATATAAATTGGATAATCTGGAATTGTTTGGGTTTTCCCAGGTGTCTCTTGAAAAATAAGGCTGATACGCTAAAACCACTCACATATTTGAGTTCAGTGTGAAAAGTCCTATTAGAATCAGGCATTTTTATTCGTGTGACAGAAAAAAAGTTGCATTTCGCGAACCAGCGTTATTTACATCGGATATTAACTGTGTGACTTCCCTGCAGAGGATATAGCTTTTACGGCGGCTAAAAATGCCTGTGAATTTTTTTGTGAACGCTATAGTGCGATGGCGTCTTATTTTAGGACAAAAAGCTTTACGTCACGGCCCATTGAGGGAGAGAGAGAGAGATTCTTCTTTGAGGCAGCCTCTGCTCCAAGCTACTTCTGGCATTGAGTTTAAATTCGTTCGCTAATTGGTTTGGATTAGATGGGGCAGTGATCGGGAGCCGTCAGCGTCTTGGTGAAAACTACGTCATCGCACAGGAGCGCTTCGGATCGGAACGAGGAGGCGAAATCTTATTCGGGACGAGATAAAAGAAGATGTGAGAGCATCATAGAGTGAAGACGGAAGGCTGCGGATGTCTTGATGAAAGGAGAGTAAATATTCTATTGCAATCATGTATTTACTCACCAGAGCTCTGACCGTAGGTGGGCCACTTCAGTTTCAAATTCCAAATATTTCGCCAGTATCGAGCACGGAATTAAACTAAGCCGTTCTAAAGGAAATCGATGGTTGGCGAGTTCATATTGTAGAATTAATGCGTGATGAATAGTTAAACTTGGTTATATTCCACAAATATTTATTAACCGACCGGTTTAAACCTTCTCAGGTAATCCTCAGGGATTTAACAAGTAAAAGACGGTCTATGCAGCATATGTATATACAGTCTCACACCAGTGAAAAGAGAGGGGGGAGGGAGAATGAGGCGGTCATGAAAGGAAGGTGAGCGAACGACTGGTGGCAAGGGGTCAAGAGCAGCTTATTTGACTGTGGTGGTGGGGGGACAGGCACTGAGTAGAATGGGGAGAGGTTGCAAGGGAATGGGTCATTTAAAACATCATTTTTATATACATTAAAATATGGTACAATTTCAAAATTCTCCATAAAATCAAGTTTCCTCCCCTCGTCACAAACATGTAAAACCTTAGGGGTAAAATCTGAGGAGTGGTCATTTTCTATTTAATGTGTGGCAAACACAGACTTGCTATTATCATTTATAAAAGAATTAAAATGTTCGGATTTACGTATGCTTACCTTTGTACCAGTTTGTCCGACATAGAAACAATTGCAGGGGTATTACAATTTAACATGGGTACTCCACTTTTAGTGCAGTTAGGATATCTGTCTTTCGTGTTGAACAACAACGTATTGTTGAGAGTCATAGGGTTATTAAAACACACTTGTAACTTATTACCAGGGATCACTTGTATACTTATTACTTGACATTTTGATTTTATGTGACAATTTGTGGATGAAGAGTAATTTTACCCATTTGGCATTTGGTGAAGGGATCGTGGAAAGAGCAGTGGAATCCATAATGGCTCGTTTTCGGCGTAAGTGATTTAATAGGGTCTCTATCAGGGAATCGTGAAAGCCATTGTCCCTGGCGATACGTTTAATGAAAGAAAGCTTATTAAAGATTTATAAATGACCGATTGAAGTTCAATTCATCCGCTCTATTGACTATAAAACAGTAGGAATCAATATCCTGTCACCTATTTAATGGAACGGAACGTTCACTTTCAGCAATAATTGCTAACTCTTTGCTATGCACTAATTTAATCTATAAAAGTTAAAGAACACCCACACTTCAGATGATTTTAGTCCAATGATTGAACTTGACTAGAATTATTGCACTCGCCCATAAGGTATTTTATTTTCATTCCTTATACTTTAGGAGAGTCGAATCAAATTTTTATTTTTCAAGAAGTTAAAAAAAGTCTGATTTAATGATCCAGTGAGTATCATTTAATGTTGCTCATAAGATAATGATAAAAAAATAATTCAGAAAATGTGTAACTGGATGCTCTCAGCAGAATCAATATTGACTACTCAAATAACATTTTGGACAGTTTCATACTACCCCTGAGTTTTTACCTTCAGAGGCTCCAAAACCCGTCTCAGAGCTTTAGATTTTTAACTTATTTCTCATTTTATTCTGACATGAGTGGTAACGTAATGATCAAATTGATTGTATACTATTATAATTCAAAAGTAAAATTATTCAGCTCTATGCTTACGTCTGAGTACGTATGGGTTAAAAGCCAGTCTCCTGATACTTCCCCATTGCCTTCCCTTCCATTGCTTCCATAAATGCCACGTCCGTACTTATTATCACTCACTTTTCTTAATTTTGAAGCCTTACGCATTCACCTCTTGCGATTTAAACTTCCTCTCAATATACCTAATAATCCTTTTTTTTGCAATGTATTTTTTCCCCATTTTCTTTCTTCAATGACTCTCCCTAAAAAATTTTCGTTTTTCATCCTCTTTGGTCGATTACCCTTCAGTACTTGCTTAAATACGTTTTTTACTCAAAAAGTGAATGCCTATATATTTTACCCCTCTTTTTAACTTCTATACCATAGCTTTATCCAAAACTTTAACATTAGCGTAGAGTGTAAACTATTAAATAAATATTGAAAACTGATGTGTCCCACTCATGTGGTATTGAAATAATAATTAAGGGGTGACAATCAATTTCTAACAATCATCGTTACTAATATTCTGACTCGCATAGGATCCTGTCAGGAAATCTCCGGGACGTTGGGAAACCTATCGTCTAGACCCTTTGGCATTGAGAACGGACAGCCTTCCTGTTCTTCAAGGGGACTCACTTTTCTCCTTTGTTCTTTCCTATTCCAAAATCGGAACGCCTGGCAGGGCTGATCTCATTTTCACTGCCTCGTGTAGGCTGCTTTGGCCAACTGCCTCTCTCGTAGTTGGAAGAAATTGGCTCCAACTCTACCATTGTATCAAGATCATCTGACGTAGGAAGGTTTTTTAATTAAAAAAGCATGTGTCGACATAGTCACGGGTATGATTTCAACTGTCGAGTAGAAATTCCAAAAATGTACGATGGTACTCACACGAAAGAAAAGAGCAGCTATTAAATTTGAGCATTGCACCCCCTTAGCATCATCTTACATGCCTCATTAATGCTGTTTAATACTATTTGTAGACGAATGAAGAGGGAAATGGAAACCGTATTGGCGGATGACCAATTTCGTTTCAGAAGAGGATCCGGGGCAAGGAGATTATACTGACCTTGTGACTCCCGATTGAGAAGCAAATGAGAAAGGCAAACCTACTTATATAGCTTTATTATACCTTGAAAATGCCTTCAATAACGTTTTGTGGGAATAAATGTTTCAGTATTTAAGAAAAAGCAGGTATGAAATTCCAATATCGATAAGTGCTTAAAAGGCAATATGACATTGAATTAAGTGCCAAAAAGGTAATATATAAAAGAAGAAATATAAATCATTCAGCAATAAACGCATTATATTATATCACAGCAGGAAACCTATCAGAGCCCCTACACCCTCGTGAAATCGAGATAAGTTTTCGCAATAAACGTGTGTCTCCCGTTGAATTATTCTAGAAGGTGATGGGAAACAAACAATGTAAGGCAGTGTTGTAATAATTCGAACTCTCGAATAACGGATAAATTAAGTACAAGGCCGAGATAATTACTGGAAGCAGTGGAAAAATTATCATTACTATCTTTTAATTTTCTTCTGAGTAAATAAGCTGTGAGAAAAGGGACCCCTTTCCCATTAATATTCATCGCTGAAAACGCTGAAAATTTCGGCAGATGTGATAGAAGGGATGGGAGTGTTCCGTGGTCCAAAAATAAAAAAAAGTCATGAAGAATAATATCTTTGAGGTTCATATGAACGTTATATCAAAGTTGCATAGGGTCTGCAAAAATATATATTATCTGGCCAACGAAGGCGACTCTGACATACATTGACTGCACTCTTTATCCAAGGAGTTATTTTGGTACAGCATTTCTGTATGACCCTAGTCCCTGTTCATGACAGCAAACATTTCCTCTTTTGTGATTTAATTTCTATGATCACGGATAATGAAATGTGAGATCATATTCTGACTCCTAAAACTCAATTATCATCATCTTTCATCTGTCCGCCGCACCGGCTGTTTACTCTTAGTTACGATTAAAAATTTACCATCACCGTACACTCTAATTCCCGCTCCCTTAAAAGCATAGGAAAGAGTCCAGTTTATGTGCTACTGGCGCTACCGGCGGCAGATTTTGTCAATTTCTTTCTCTTGCTGTTAAAGAAGCTAAGCAATTGCACGTGTCTAAAATTTTCCTTCCATTCTGCCCCCGAAAAAGCCACTTCCAGCACAACACAAACGAGTTTTAATTGCCTACATTCAAGGGGCACAATCTTTTTCTTCTGTTTTTTGGGATGTTTATATCGCTGTTGTGAAGCACATAATTTACAATCTTGGTGAGCGGAAAAACACTTGAATTGTTTTCAATGATAATTTTTGCTCAGTTGGAATATTATCACAGTAATTTCATGAGAAACGGTTATATGAATAATCCTTAGAATATTGACGTAAAGAAAAATGTGTGGCTAAATGATTCAGCAGCGAAACCATGGTCATACGACAAGATATTCTTACTTAGAATAAAGCGTTTACTTTCTCTACTCCATTATGGAAAAATCCACCAAGTTACAACAGAGACAGTTACTTATATAAAGGGTTGAATCATTCGGTTGTGTTAATATTTTACTGATTAATTCTTTTCTACCTTTTAGGGTAGGTTTTGATGTATGACCCTATTCTACTTAGCATTTAATTCACCTTTTGACTCCATCCCTAATCTTTTCTCTCTCCAATTTGACATATTTCCTCCCCTTCTTCATGGGAGCGTGGTCTATTGTGACTGAGGACATCTGAATGCTCTTTGTAATACATTGGGGAACAAGTCAAAGAGTGTGGTCTGACCAAGCTTCTTTCCATTGCATCTGGATCGGGATCACCTCTTAGTTCATGTTCTTTCTAACTCTTCTGACTTCTCCTATTTTTCTTTGGTAAATATCTTCGTCCATGCTCAAAATGGCTTCATTCATTTGTCTTTTCATCCATCGCACTTTCTCCATTTAAGTTCTCAATCGAATTTCCGAGGCTTCCAATTTTTCTCATCATATTTCTTACCCATGCCAAAGATCTGAGCCAGTCAAGTTCAGGTTTCTTTCTTCACTAACCTTCTCTTCATATCTCTGCACAAGACCTTGTCATAAGTCCTCTCGTGATGTTAATAATATCACTTAGAATGATGTAACCCTATCACATCTGTATCTAACCCTCGCATTCATCGAGAATTTATTTTAATGTTCAAACATTAATTTAGAACTTTTATTACTGCTTATGACAGCTGAATCACATGCTTAACATATTTGCTTGAATGGTTGAATGTAATGACGTTGGAAATAGTTTTGTAAAAGAGAATCACCTAATGTGTCCAAATATATGAATAGGTATGAATCATTAACAGTAATTTTACATATGACTTAACAATGAAGTGTTTGGAGAAATTGATGGGTACATTTATTATTTTGAAATCATTTGATTTGATGGAAGTTGTTACCCCAACCACTTCAAACGTTATAGCTACCATGAAATTTTTTTTTTTTAATTATCAAGACTCATTATATATTTTCGTTTAAATAAGTTGCTTTATCCAGATTTGAAACATTCTGATTTAAGGTTGCAAAAACGAGCCATAATTTAAATTGTGAAACTTAATTGCTTTGCAGATAAATGGAGGGAAGTTCTTCACATGTGTGAACATCCTAATCAGATATGTGGAAAAGAGAAATGGGACCATGGTTTATTGTGGCTGAGGCCATCTGAACGCTCTTTGCAGTTCATTGGGGAACAAGTCCGTAAATGTGGACTGACCAAACTTCTGTCCATTGGATGTGGATCAGGTTTACTTGAGTGGCTTATTTATTCATCCACAGGTAAAAAACTAATCCATGGTTACATTTAGGGGGTAAAGAGAATTGCTGTTGAATAACATGCATATATCTGCTTTTGATTCAAGAAACAGGGCTAAAACCCCTAGTATCCTCTTTATACCAATGATGAGTAACTTTTATGGCAAATCTACTTTCAAAATAAGCTCATATTCTAGGCAGCATTTGGTTACCGAGGAATTGAATGAAAAATTATTTTAAAAACTGTTTGATACAAGATCTTGGTTTTTCCTGGCAAATACTTATGGAGAAGTTTTCTCTTATCCACCCACTTTGAAGACAGTGGCAGACTTTACATTTGAAACTTTGAGGTCTATCAACAACCTCAACAACCACAACAACCACAACAACCTGGAAACAGAAGGAAACTTTTCAACTTTTTGGTATGACTCTAAAATGGAAAATATAAAATCACCCAAATCTGACAATGTGATCATTAAGATGTTATTAGTTGCTTTTGCTTCATCCTTCATGAAGACATACAAAAGATTATCTTTTGCATTAAATTAATTACTTATTGAATGTTCATTCATTTAGATCCTCCTTAAGCAATGGTATTATGTAGAGTAAAAAGTTTTCCTCAGGAAACTTAACATATTTTGTGAATCCAAGAGGCATATTTAAAAAGAGTAAAGTGCATCCATTGGTGAATGCAAATGTAAAAAGTTTTAAATGAGTGTATGTTCCTACACTTTGCATCTGCTGTGTTGTGAATGTGTGACAAAATCCACCTTCATTCATTCAGGTGCATAAAATTAGATTGCCATCATACAAATAATTTAATATTTTTCTCTTGGTGAAACCTATAATAATGGGTGATTATACTCCCTTTATTTTGTACAGGAATGCATGTTGAGGGCTTGGAGGTTGATGCACCATGGTGGAATTCTCGCCATGCACCACCATGTTTTCTTCAGGAGAGTCAAAGACATTTCCTAGGGCCTGAGGAAAATTTCAGTGATACCATTCCTGAAAATGTTGCTCTGCTTTTTTGTTATTTCAACAAGTGAGTGGCTATTATACCCTTGGGAGTAATGTGACTTGCTATTAACACTAAGCAAAAGTAATATCTATATTAGAGATAATAGATACAACTAATTGCAAGTGTTTCAGCATGAAATACATTGATATAGCCAGCATTCAAATTCAAAACCATTGTCTTAATACACAATTTCAGGATAAAAGAATTTGGTCAGTGAAACCTATCATAAGATTTAGGTAAAACATTTCATAAAGTCATAATGACATCATTTTGTCATCATGATCAGGTCACGGTGACATTCAAAATGGGCAACGGCTGGGACGTCCTCCGTGAGTCATTTTGACATCATCTTGACCAGAAAATGACTGCATGAATAATGCTATGAGGGATGTCCTTCTTGAGTCATTGTGACCTCATCTTGACTTGAAAATGACCTTCTCTTCCTCTGCAAAATCATTCCCAATGCCACCTGAACTCTGATTGATTCCATTGTCAACATCATCAGAACTGATGTATTCATCAGTATCACCAGAGGCTGATGAACTGGAGGATGAATCAGACTCCTCATCACGATTTGCCTCCAGGCGCAACCTGTCCTCAACCATGGCTACTGCTCTTCTCCAATTCTGCCTATCAACCTGCACAGGCAGCAAAGCATACTTGAACACAAGGCCTTCAAAAACTATCACAATAAATATTTTATAAATGCAAACTTGTACTGCAGTACGATAGAATTTTTTATTAATGAGTCAGCAATGAGACACCGCGACATATAATGTGAACTTGCATTGTAATTTGAACTTAAAATTTCTTAATGTGAAATATTATATTCTAAGCTGAATCTTTAATTACTGCTGAGATGAGTAAATGACCATGACAAATTGAAGAACAATTGAATTAATCAACAGCAAATAGAGTGAACTAAATGCAGTGACAATTTCAAATACCAACACACTAGTCCAGCAACAATTCGGTCAGAAAAACCTTAAAAAAACGGAGTGGTAAGGGGAACAACCATAATCAGACTCTAATCGAAAAATACAATTGAAAACAGGCACTGTGTCAGGCGAATCATGGCGAATGAATGGGATTACCTTGATCATCATGACCACTCCCCAGTAACAAGAGATATGAAGAGATACTTACAGAATGTTTTGTGTTGCTTCCCATCTGAGGGGAAACAGGGAACAGCATAAAAACTTCGCAAACAATTGTGAACACTTTCCCCACTGACAGATCTACATAACTTCCTCTGCTCTCATCTGACGTGTTTGATGTGTTTGATCGTAGTATTCAATATTGAATTCTGAATATATGGCGTAAAGTACAAATGGAGTCATTAAATTTTATTAAGTATTTTAGTATCGAAACCCTGTAGGCAGAGCCGAACGCTTCCTGAAACAGTAATTTTGTTCAAAAAATAGATTTATTACAATGGAAAAAGAAACCATTAAATTCTGAAAAAGAAATGTGAAAAGTATCCTGGCTGACGCAGATAGTAGAGCGCAGTGGCAGGATAAGTACGAAATATCAAATCCATCAACTCCTTTAAATTCAAATTGAAGTTCATGCGACTTCCCGTGTTTCCAAGGTCTCTGATCACGAAAAGCGAAAATCCATAGAAAAGCGGACCATGATATTTCTTGAAGGTTTGCAGAATCACTACACTGGACTAAACATTTCCTGACGTCTTCTTGACATCATTTGACGTCATCTGGTTTGCTTCGTCACAGAGGTCATTATCGGGTCCCACTATGATGTCAAAATGACATCATTGTGCCTTTCGTGTTCCACCTGGGATATTGCCATAGATATACTCATTAGTTAAACAAACAAAGATAACTTGATTAGTAAGGGTAGAACAAGGGTACATATTTTCCATTATTTGATGTTCCTGGTTTAATATGAAGCTTAAGGTTCTTGGAAACTTCATAATATTAATAAACACCATCTACAGAGCCTTTACCTAAATTTTAACCTGAGGCGTTCTTGTCTATAGGTTCACTTAGATATATTTTGCCATTGGACAAAGGCCATCCAAGTGGACAAAATCCAATTATCATTCTTAAAAGACAGAGGTAGGTAGATGACTACATCGAAAAAATCAATATTTTTGTTAATAAGGCAGCAATCCATGCAACAACCTTATTACATACTCTAATACAGACTGCTGACTACTTGTGTAGCCACCTCCATGGAGATACGAACAAAAGGATTATCGCTTTTTCCAAACAAAAGAACAAGAAAAGAAATTTCTGCTCAAACACAATACTACAACGCCTCCTCAATTTCTCATTACATAAGTAATAAAAGTTACACATACTTTTCAATTAAACCTAATAAAGCAGAAATCTCCTTGTATTGTCTCTTTCGAAGGCTTTTCATTAGAATATCTGCCTTTTGCAATTTAGATGGAATATACTTTATATCAATAATTCCTTTCCCATAAAGATCATGGATAAAATTGTACTTTACATCTACATGTTTTAATCTTTTATGTTGCCACCTGTTCAATGATGCAATGCAGGATTGATATTCCTCAAACAAAGTTACAGCCTCATTAATTTCTACATCAAAGTCACTTAATAATCCCTTTAACCGCACAAGCTCCGTTGAGGCTTGGCTGAGCACAACATATTCTGCATCGGTTAAGGATAAAGCTACTGTCATTTGCTTTTTTGTATTCCAAGAGACAAGACAACCAAAAACTTCAACTAAGTAACCAGAAGAGGACTTCAGGTCCAAATAGTTCGCCCTGTTTGAATCTGCATAGCCAAATAGAGGTTTGGCAGATTGCTTTGGAAAGTGAAGACAGAGATCAATAGTACCTTTAATATAGTGTAGGACTACTTTTAGACCCACCCACTTCTTCTCTGTTGCATTGCCTTGATAGTGACTATAAAAATTAACAGCAACATTTACATCTGGACAGGTTGCAAGAGAAATATACATCAGGCATCCAACTAATTCTCGATAAGGCTTTGAGGTGATAATACACTCTCCTTTATTTACATCAGTATCTGGATTAATTTCCATCGGAGTGCCAATGAGATTACAATTTTCCATTCCAAATGTTTTCAAGAGGTTTCTAAAGTACAATCTCTGGTCTAGAGCCATTCCATCCTTTGAATGATTAATGTTTATACCCAGGAAACATGTCAGAGGACCCATAGTTGATATTTTAAATTTGGACATTAATGAATCCTTGAGTTGTTGTAGTTGAGAAACATCATTCCCTGCAATTATTATATCATCAACATATACCAAGAGATACACAACCTTTGAGTTATTCTTAAATGTATAAAGACATCTGTCATATTCTGACGGGGTAAAGCTCAATTATTTTACAAACTTGTAAAAGCAAGCCATCCATTCCCTTGTAGATTGTTTCAACCAATAAAGACACTTATTAAGTTTACATACTATCATATTATTGTCAGATTTAACAAACATTCTGGATGGATTTCGCATATAAATTTCTTCTAACAAATTACCATGAAGAAAGGCATTTTATTACATATATCCATTTGTTCAGCTACAAATTCATGGGCAATGATTATTGCTAATAAAGTCCTTACAGTTTGTAGGATGATCCCCTTACCACCAGTCTGGCTTTACATCTAGTAACATCACCTGCTGCATTTTGCTTTGTTCTGAATATCCACTCGTAACTAAGAGCTATTTTTCCAGGTGGTAGATTTACCAAAGTCCAAGTATTATTCTCACAAAGTGCACTTAACTCCTCATTTACAGCATCATACCAATAATTTGTATCATCTCTTAGGTCAATTTCATCATATGTCTGAGGCACATCATTCAAAATTGATTCAAGCACACCTACATTTAGTGCATACACAGAATAATCACTCATGATATAATCGTCATGCCATTTGGGTTTTTGCTTAGTTCGTAAAGATCTGCACTGACCCTCAAGAAATATTCCTCCTCCTCCACCATCGGAGCCCCTTTTTTCACCTACATTAAGCATGTCATCAGACTCATTCCCTACATTATTTTTAGGTTCACAACTGTAGTAGGTACATGCCATTTATAAATCTGCTTTCATCGAATATCATATCTCTACCAATTATAATTTTCTGCTCCTCCCTACTCCATAGTCTGTAACCATTTGTGCAATACCCTACCATAAAGCATTGTTTTGTACGAGAATCAAACTTTCCCTTCACAATTTCCTTATGGATTTTAAGATTGGCTAGGCTTCCAAATACTCTTAAATTTTGCAAATTTGGTTTGTTTCCATACCATATTTCATCAGGAACACTGTTTTGTAGAGTTACTGTAGGACTCCTATTTACTAAGTACGCAGCTGTTAATAAAGCCTATCCCCATAATCTCTTTGGCAATTCTGAGGCTAATAACATACAGTGGGCCTTTGCCACTAATGTTCTATTCATTCTTTCAGTAACCCCATTTTATTGAGGAGTGTAGCTTACTGTAAATTCAAACTGAATTCCATGGTTCTCAAAATGATTTTTCATACCTTGGGAAATTTTGCATACCTCTTCCACTGTTGCACCGGAATCTGCTCTGGTGCTGTCACTCTGGAACCAATGACTTGCTGTGTTAATTGTTCCTCAATGCAGTCAAGCAACTCTTTTTTGTCTAGCAAAGTTTCTACGCAAAACCGGCAACTGTCGTAATTTGTTCCATCAAACAGCAGTATCTTTTCCTCTGTCATTGTGAATTCCTTATAGACAAACTTCGGCGAAACTATTGAGTACATACTGGGCCCATAACCTGTTAATAAGGCAGCAATCCATGCAACAACTTTATTACATACTCAAGTTATACAAACCGCTGACTCTTGTTTTTAATTTGCGTAACTGAAAGATTATACACATTTCTTTAAATGCATAAAAATAGTCTAAGTTTTTTGTATTAAAATTTTATTTCTGAAAATTTACAACAATTGATACCATAAATGATGAAACTTATATGTATTGACTTTTTGCCACCTTGATTTATTCCTTTGTCTTAAGAACTCTCTCCGCTATAAGCTCACCAATCTTTGAGGATTAAAAAAGTAATAGTTTTCAAGTTGTAAATCATTGTGATGCTTGGTTTTGTATCAATCTTTTGGATTTTTACATATGTGTGACAAGCCAAAAAACTAGTTTTAGTCAATTTAGTGGCTTTTTTCCCTAAATCCAATACAATGATATTAAATGTACAATAATCAAAGCCTACTGAATTTCATCATTTACTAATAAGTGTATTTCTTGTGCAAAAAAATAACTGAATTTCATTGATAAGATACCATTATTTCAGTAATAATTAAATAGGAACACTATCAATACTAAATAAGTAAGGTTGATATTTTAGAGTAGTTTTGTAAGCACTAATAGGGCTTATGAAGGTTAAAGTTACCGTACTTAATATTCCATTTTCATTAAAAACCATATAGGTAAATAAAGCTTGAACAAGAGTATTAAAATTAATGTAGGTTTCATTTATGGGTGGGAAAATGTAAGATTTTAACACCAAGTAGCAACCTTTATAAATGCAGATTCCTCATATGTATTACTAAACAATATCATTTGTGTAGTACCTGAATAAAATGAGCACTAATTATACTGATCATATCTTTACAATATACATATGCTGACATATGCTGGCATAAGTGATATTAGATTAATGTACTTTTTAAAATTCATTACTTATTCCTTTGCTCCCAATGTGGTCATCAGTTGAAATCAATGACTTTCTAGTGCATTGTGGACATTTTGTCATGTGTCTCTATTCTAAATGACTCTGCTATGCAAGAGTTGGGGCTGACGCCTATTTCTCATTCCATAAAGGTGTAACACATGTAACTATTAAAGACATAATACATATGTGTAACATTAGGCAAATAAATTGAAATATTGCCTCTGGTGTCCATCCTAGTGGGATAATGACTGTAATTCATTCACAATTACCATGAAGGCAAAAGGTTCCTCAAGAATTTTAGCTGGTGAAAACTACTTTGTTTGAAAACAATGGATCATAACATGTGATGCAAAACTTATAATAGTCCTTTCAGATTAGTTAGTCACAAAACTTGTATGTTTCAAGATTTTAAAACATTAAAACACAGTGTACGTGGTTCCTGTGGATCACAATTGGATTTTGCCCCTCAGCAAGCAGTATGACTCATGGTTGAGTCACAAAGGCATTGACATAAACACCAAAGCCTCTGTACCTTTGAGTCTGACCCACAATGATCATGCCATCTTTATACATATTTGCATGTAAGAGCCATTGGTTTTTGGTCGAAACTGTCTTATATCCCAACAGATAAATGCTAAATTTTTCAATACATATTACACTGCTATCCCATAAATAATGTTTTTCACCCTTGTGATACATTTTTTGCATGAAATTGAACATCACACCCTGAGTTGAATATCTTATTATAATATAAATATTCAAGCTGAAATGAAAGGATGAAATCAATGACTTACTACTGCATTGTGGACTCCCTAAGAAGATGTGCCCACACACACAGCTACACAACCTGTATACGCAATTGATACATGTATAGACTGATTCCTTAGGGCTGAAGGTGTTAATCAGTAATATGCTATATGGTGATACTGCAGATAGAAGTATTTTAGAGTGATCTTTAAGGTACATCTAGACCACAGTAATATTTATGCACAGGGTAAAAACATTTTACTCCAATACATTTTTATATTGCATATTGACTACCCAGCACTTAGATAATTGTAAGATGAATAACTTTGTAACTTTTGAAATGAAAGATTATATTTGCTCTTTAATATTGTTTTTCATTGATCATATGTAATTAAGTGCATAATAATATTGAATGTTTTCCCCCATAAATGGTTTGCTTTTGATGTACATACATGATTACTTCTAAAGCTTTGAATCGCATATTATGGCTGAAGTACTTCTTTCTCTAATTAACTCTTGAAGCATTTAACCTAACAAATGAGAAGAAACTAGCCTACATAAATATTTCTACTTATGCAAAAAGAAATCATATTCATTGCAGCAGTGCAATATAATAGTAGACCAATGTTTGTCAATAAGAGCTGAACTAAAACAGTCCTAAAAATTTCGTACTAATCATTTGGTTCTGGTAAACTTAGATCCTGTGGAGTGATATGCGTTTTATGAATGAAGTACTTATATTCAGTGGCGGATCTAGGTTTGGACCAAGGGGGGGGCAAACCGGGGGTCTGGGGAATTCCCCCCAGCCGAAGGGGGTTCAGGGATTTTGGAAATTAGGGATTTTCAAGACTCAAAAGCGGTGGTTTTAGGCTAATTCTTTGATGAAAAAAGACACTACTATGCACATGTAGTAGGTCATTCTATCAGTAAAAGGTTTATGTTGGTCATTTTGGGCCTAGATTGAAATACCGGCAATATTAATAATAAAAACTTATGATATTGCTTTATCTAGTTTTTAAAGTATGACTTAATGATAAGGTACACAAATATAGTCAAATCACTTATGATTAGATAAGTTCATTAGTTTTTATTATTAAATGTTTACGACAAACAAGAGTCAGGAAGTGTCTGAAGCAATTATTGTAAATTGTGAGTGGCTGTTGCTGCGATATTAGGGCATGCATGCCGTATAAATGTCCCTCCATATTTGATCCTCCGTCGTACCCTTGACCACATATGACAAGCCAAGTTTTGACATCTCTTCGTCTATCGTTGATTTTATAGCCAAGCTTGTTGATTTGAGCTCAATGAAGCCAATAAATTCTTCCTTTGAGCTCAATGAAGCCAATAAATTCTTCCTTTACTATGGATGAGTTCATATCAATGTATCGTACACAGAATGTAAGTTGCTTCTTTCTACTAACATCGATAGTCTCGTCAGATATTATGGAGAAATATTTGGCATTTTTTACATCTTCAACTATTTTCTAACGTAAAAAATCACCAATGAATTCTATCACATCATTTTGGATGGTTTTTGCTAATAAGTGTGTTGTTGCGTTTGCATGACGAAAGATGCCATTTTAAGTCTTCGTCGCCTGCATCTATTCTAAATGACAAGAGACTTGAAAACCTCCTGTTTTCCTTGAATAGCCATATCTTGGTCTTCTTCACTGTTCAAATTGGCGTCATCTCGATGGCCTCTAATGGGGAGGTTGTTCTGGGCACGAAATAGTATTGTTTTTATTATGGATTTTAATTGTTTTCGATTTTTCTCAACTAGGTATGTCGGCTTTTTTTTCAATCGATCATTAGACCATCATGTTTGTTTGAAATTCCAGGAGCAGCTTCCATAGACTGTTTGAAATGTAGAGCTTTCTCCATTGTAACTAAATATAACTAATATAACTAAATACTTATAAAATATAACTAAATACTTAGAAAAATATAACTAAATACTTTTGTACAAAGTGGTAACCTCCAAAAATTTCGATTTTATCTAGTGTATGTTTCGACCCAATGGGGGGGGCTATAGCCCCCTTAGCCCCCCCCCCCCCCCCCCCCCCCATAGATCCGCCACTGCTTACATTATGATGATATTTCAAATAAATAAGTTTTAAAAAATAGTCATATAATTGCATTTAGTCATTAAAATACAGTGACAGGTTTCAGGGAGGAGGTAGACATTTGGTGGTTCAACTTTTTCAGGAAAGTGTAGGGAATGTTTGTCAGAACAAGCCTTTTATAAGGGCCTGCTGATATGAGGATATTTGAGATCATTTCTTTAATACTACATATATTACTCTGCAAAAGATGAAATTATCCTCCATCTGCTTCTCAACCACACCAAAAACCTTAGGATAAAACATTCAAGATTCTTTTGTATCCCCACATAATTCCATATACCACCATATAACAAATTGCATCACCACACAATGAATTCCGTGTGCCACAGAAACCACTGGTTGGTCAGTGTTTCTCACATGACTCCCATTCCTTTTGATTCTTTGCAACTTACCTACTGCATCTTTCAATAAATGGCACATTACATCTATGAACAATGAAATCAGCAAACAGCAAAACTTATTCCAATTTCTGTGCAATTAATTTCCTCTTCATCATCATCGGTCAACAATCCTAGGATTAGTTTGACGCAGGTCTCCACTTCATTCGTCTACCAGCCTAGAAGTAGAATGTTTAGAAGTGAATATTTTATGTTTATATTTGCCTGCATTAACTGAGAGAATCATAATTATGTAATTTTATGAAAGAAATTCCCTGGAAAAGGAATATTACATCATAGAAAATATAGTGTTGATTATGAAAATTTTTCTTGTTGATATGATTTAATGTGATTTCTTATGCATTATAAAACCTCAATATGTGTACGGTTCTCCATTAATGTCACTGATTTGTATCTAATTCCAGTGAGCAAGCATTCAATCAATATTTGGACCAGTATTTAGGCCATTGCCTAGTAGTAATTGGACCAGCTGCAGTTGGTGATGTTTTTCCCTTGAAGATGGATGGGAAATCTGGAGAATTTGCAGAAGGTGGAAGGCACTGTAATCCCAGACCTTTCAGTGTTAAAGAGCCATGGGTCCTCTCTGCTGCTCATAATGTTGAAACATCTCCTGGAGATTACATAGCAGTGTATATTCGTGGACCATAAACTTTGTCAATGAACACTCTCTTAAAATTTATTCATATTTATACACAGTATTTGGAAGAAATAAGGTTTGTGGCTGTGTTGATTGCAGGTCTTAATTTTGCCCTCAAATTCTCGCTCCATACTTGTCATCACAAAAATGCCTCATTAGTGAATGTGAAGATGAAAATAATAATGGTGGATCCAATTTAAGAGACCATATTTTTTTAAAGTACATATATCAAGATGGATTGAGTGGTACTAGCCATGTAAACTAGAAGTTATAGTTAAAATTCAAGTTTCAATGTTTAGTTAGTACCACAGTCTGATTGCTATGTAACCAAAGATTTCCCAACCTCAGGAATTCTATTTATAGGCAGTGAAGAGTAAGTGGAGTGCATTCTATCAGAAATAGTACATATAACAGAACCTGACTTGTCTGATCAAACATTTACAAAGGGATATGGATTTTATTTGCATAACATTTTAAAAAATTGGTTAAGAGGTGGTACAAAATAAAATTAATTTAATAGTTAAGTATATGAGGTTGAAGACAGGTGAGAGAGAGGTGGTCATTTTCTCAGCATTCATGTGATTAAAAATGCATATGAAATATGAACTCACATCAACGATGTAACTTGTAAGGTTGAAGGAAGTGAACAACATTTCTTTTTTTATCTTATTATAAATAAACTCATTGGATAATGTTATTATGTATCATTGGTGGCATGAGTTTTGCATGCCGTTAAAGTGGAAGAGAGAAAGGTATGTCATAAGAATTTTAAAGTCCTAATAAACCCCTGGTAAGCATGCATCACATACCTCCAGCTTGGATACTTGAAGAAAGAGCACAATATTTTATCTTTCGTTAGCTCTATGTCAGAAAAAAATAGTTATTTTTGCCTTTTACATTTAATTTATAATAATTCTTATACACATGCTTATATCCAAACTAGATGTGCTTGGACTAAAGTTTCAGCGTTTAGCTTCATGCACTAATTTGCTGATATATCTGCTTGAGCTTGAATTGCATTTAGAATATTCCAGGAAAAAAAGGACATTTTGCAAGAAGAAAAATCTAAAGACATTTTTAAATCTCATCACAGTTCCACAAAGTTTATTCATTGGCAATTAGCTTTATGAAGACAGTAGTTGAGGGGAAAGTTAATAACAAATCCTGCAAAGGAAGACCACAGATGTGAGCATGCAACTAGTTGTGAAGAATTTGAAAGATAAGAAATAATAGTTCATTTGAAAGGGGTTTTCTGAGAGCAGAATGAAATGGAAAAGAATGCCAAGCCAGTCTCAAAATTATACAGTTTTCCACAAAGAAATGAAGCAACTCAGAACCTTTCAATATCATCATCAACAAGACCATTTGATTGTGTATCTTTATTGAAACCAAGGTCATGAGTAAGGTTTCATTTCTTTATGGAGAATTTTATACTGTTAATAATTAAGATAATAAAATCATTATTTTCACTCTGTCAATTATTAATACATTTTACAGAAAAAGAGTAAAATTAAGCACCCCAGAAGACAAAGTTCTCATTACATGGTTGCCGTTCCATGAATATGACAGAGTTCAACTGTGGCATGAATATATAAACACAGGTACAAAATTGCTATTCATCAAAACATGGAAAGTATCATTACTATGCATGAACACATCTAAATAGGCCTCACTAAAATATTTAGGGCAGGTCTCCCACGAGATTTTAAGGAATTACCCAAGGAAAGTGTTCGTGTGGCCTTTAAATCACAATTGCCTCTTAAAAACATGTTAGTTAAATGCAAGGATACTTTTGATCCCATGTCCAGAAGTGGAATATACAGCCTGAAGTGCAGTGACTGTGATGGTGTTTACATCGAACAAACACCAAGAAATTTTAACACCCAGACGAAGGAACATTTTAAATCTTTTATAAACAATGATGGCAAAAGCAATTTTGCAAAACATCTCGTCAGACCACAAAAGTGATTTCAATGTTAATATATTATGTACCTGCAGCAACAAACTGGAACTTAATGCTCCTGGGCAGTTGGAAATTTTAAAAGGCATAAATGGCCCGGAAGCCACCGTGCTCAGCGAATAATTGTTCCCTGCTTCCTCCGCCATCCTGAACGTAGTTGCCTTGTTTTCCCAAACTCCCGACCCCTCCCCTTTCACCCCCCGCACCCTGGCCGTTGAGGTATAAAAGGAGAGAAGACCAGCTCCGTACCACCTGATGATGACGATGAATCGTGTAAACCTGGGTCGTGTCGTGGCTTTCTTATTTTGTGGTATTTGTAGCAGTTTACGCAATAAACAGGTTTGTGAGCACATCGTTTGACATACGACTTATTTCAAAACAATGGAGAAAACCACTTTAGAACTAACGTAAACTGGGATTGGGTTGGTGTGGTGGCTAGAGTACTGGCCTCCCATCCCCAGGGCCGGGGTTCAATTCCCGGCAGTGGCGGATTTTTCAGTGGAAAACCCTACTTGAGTGCCTAGTGGAGGGCATTTCTGGTTCAGTACTCCGTCCGTCGGATGGGACGTTAAGTCGTGGTCCCCTTGGCGCCTTTCGTTAAGAGAAGGCTAATGCTGACACCCGGTTGCTCTCCACATCCTTCCTCCTTTACCTGAAACGTTCCTACCATTACCCACCTACCCTAAATGGCACGAATGGCCCTAGCTGTCGGTCGCCTCCCTGAATGACATAACATCAGTAACGTAAAAGATGAAGATAAAGAAATATTTATTGTTCTTGGACCCTTGGTCCACTAAGAACATACAAAGGTATACATTAGTATCAGAGCTCAAGTGCACAGTAAAATTAGATACATACAATACATAATGGTAACAAAAAATACAAGCATATTGGTAAATTAAATTTTTTCATGTAATAGCATTTTATTGAACAGTAAGTTTTTGAAAGCAATCAGTGATTTGGAGTTTTTGATTAGTTCAGGAGTACTATTCCATATCCTTGTCCCAACAACACAAAAGAATTTATTAAATGTAGAGGTTCGGTGTAGTGGGACAATTAAAAAATCTGGTGACATTCGAGTTGAAACATTTAGATTTTTCTCTTTAGACTGAAAAAATTGCATGATATATTCAGGCTGTTGACAATTGAAAAGTTAATATAAGAAGGAGGCAAGCATGTATTCCCTCCTTGTTTTAGCTTTAAGCCATTCTAACTTAGAAAAATAAGGGGATATATGATCATCTTTTTTAAGATCATAAATGAACCTGACACACATATTTAATTGTCGTTGAATCATGGTGTTAATCTGTTCAGTTAGGTCATGATAAACAGGCAGCATTAATCAATATGGGGGAATATTAGCGAGGATAACAGTTGCTTCCGGGTATGAGAGGGCAAAAGGTTTTTATGAATTTTTAGTTGAAACAGGATCATGTTAATCTTAATGTTAACGTAAACACAGAGATGGATATGAAAATGAAAACTTCCTTTCCTTTGTCATGCCAAAATTCCACAAATTATCACCAGGATCTCCTGAATCAATCCCTAAGTTGTTAACGGAGGAGGGAATGGAACCGGAATCACGCGCTACCTTCCATTAACGTGATCCCAAGGATTCCACTTCGCCATCACGTGAGAACGTATACGTGAGAAGCAGAGCGCCACGAGGATGTGACGTAGTCCACGAGAGAATTCTTGGAGGCACGAGGTTCGTTGAATTTATTTCCAATTGCGTGTGCGAAGGAGGGGGGGGGGGCATCTTTTAGAGTGGGGATGGGGAAAGAGGGGAGGCGGAGTGAGTTTGGACGAGGGATTTAAATTTAGGTGACCAATGAAAAGGAGGACTCAGAGAGGGAGCGGCTGACGAAAACGCCTGTGCTCGAGCATCTTTACGGTCAAAACACAAAAACGTGACGGAGGCTCTGACGACTTGATTCTCACGGTCAGATAGCCATTCTACACCACACGGAAAAAGGAAATGCTAGCCTTTCTTGCGAAGCATTATGAGCTACTCAGGGGCGGGGTCATGTATCTCATCTCATTTTTCATTTTTGTTTTTCCTTAATATAAACTCAAAATGTCCTGTAAATTATACTTTTGCTGCTTGGAACTGGGTTGGACTGTGGAATCTTCAAGTTGAAATGTTATAGTTACCTGTTACAGCAGCAATCATGTAATTAATACGTTTGTTTCTATGTAATTTTTGCAACACGTTTTCATTTTGTTTTTATTTAATATCCATTCTAAATGTGATGTACATTATACATCTGTTGCTTTTAAAGGTATGTACCCAGAGCATTGAATAAATCTCTTCTATCTATCTCCTCTTTGACGTTATCGCTAATCATAAAGGGAGTCTCGACTGAAGTGCGCCGATTGCTGTTGTTATTTCTCACTGACGTTGCCAACGGAAACTGGGAGAAATTGAGTTAGTCTAGTGGATAGAGTACTGACTTCCCGTCCCAAGAGCTTGGGTTCATACCCCGGGGGGTTTTAAGTCTCAGTGCTTTGTCCGTCACATTGGACGTTGGACTGAATCCCTTGGCGACTTTCTTCCAGACAAACGCCGAGGCAGGGTTCTCTTCAACATTCCCCCACAGGATTAATGGCGCTAATATCAGCGTCATATAAAATTACAATTACTGCTCATGTTTCCTTGAAATTCTATCTGGTCAAAACATAAGGATAACGTAGTACACTTATCCTAGAGAAATTAAATTGAGCTTCCAGTTCACCCATCAAACAGAGACGTGAAGCCCTGATTCCTTTAGAAATCAAAAGGGTTGTGCAGGGAGAGAATTAAATTAACATTTCGTAGCAAAACACTCATTCCAAAATATGACTTGGAGATCTTGAAATTCCGTGGTTCCATCCCTGGTCTATCTAAGCAAATGTTTGAAGACATGTGAAAATTCATTTTTGGCTAGTTAAAATCGCTGATTTCCATGAACCGAAGAGTGCTATCTGAGATGAGTGCGGTATATACGAGTGAGGTGTATTCTTGTCGTGAAGTTGATGCTGAAACGAGAAAAATAATCAACGAAAAACATTTGAATTTTGAACTTACTGATACATGAATATGGATAAAGAATTAAAATTAGAACGGAGATAAGGTATCATCAGAGAAAAAGGACAGGAAGAAACAGCAAGGTTTAGATTAATTGAATAGAAAAAGTAATAAGACGTGATATTTCGAGACAATTGATTCTGAATGATGTAAGTAAGGAGAGGCAGAAATGAAAGCTAAGGATAAAGACCCAAGAAAAATATATTTACTCCGCTTCAAGAAAACAAGTGATGTAAAAGATGCGTGAAAGAGAATTGGAAGAATCAAAGATTAAGTTATAAAAGAATGGAAAGCTGCAGCCAAATAAATTCTTTGCCAAAGATCTAATGACGGTAATTTTTCTAACCACCATCTGATTCCGTAGTGGTTGATTACAATTTTTATGGCAGTCCTCGATTCAAACTAACCAATAAGCCTGCAGAAATAAATTTGTTCTTCCAGCATGAACTTCTAAAAGGAGACATTTGACTCATAAAGACTTTAACCAGCTCAGACGAGAACGTATTTTTCGAGTGCGTGTGTGCTGACGAATGGAATGAAAGCATGTGAGGCTTATCGCGCGTGATTGAGTCATTCGTGTTGAGCAGTAAAATGGCGGGAGGTCAAGCAATTATTCGGGAAAGGTGACTGACTGATAAAGTCTCTGTCTCATTTGTGATAGGCCAGTAGTTGCGTAAAGTAAGGCATTTTTTAGGGAATCGAAAAAGTGTAGAGCGAAAACCGGTGGCTTCTATTATTAGCCTACCTGTGACTAAAGTCCTCAAGGGGGCCACTGCTTTACGTCTCATTCAACAATCGGTTTACTGAACTCGAAGTATTGCCACACTGCCCTCAAGTGGGGACCGGAATCTCAATGAAATATCCCAGTCACTGCCGGGACTAGAACCGAAGCCTTCAGGATGGAATTCCAGGACTCAAACCACCACATCAACCCGTTCCATGGAAAGAAGACCTGCGAACACCTTTTGAAAGACGTGCCTGAGAAAGAAATTATTTCTGCGCAACAAAATCTGAATATTCTACGTGTGAAGACAGGATACCTTGCTCAGAGGAGTGAGGCCATTTAGTGGTGGATTTTCAGAAGAAATTAACTGGGGATCACGTGAGTTTCAAATTTTTCTCCCCAATCTTACGAGCTCTGTACCTCTTTAAGTACGTTTTCAGTCGCAGTATGTTGTTTTGACATAGGTTATATTGTTTAATTATTTGTTATTTCATAACGATCAAAGAGTCAAGCCGGGAATAAATTGCATAGAGATTTCGTTGGTAATGTTCAGTCTAGAGTTTTATTTTTATTGCGGAGCACATTTTGGAGGACACAGGGCATTCAATACTAGAGTTAGGCGGTGCCTTTGTGGTTTTGCCTTGTCTCCGCCGAAAGGTATTGCGCTTCCCAAAGCCATTTTAATCACGAGGCGTCGAATCAGAATTTAAAAAAGGTCTCCCAAAAACCTTGGCGGACCTGAGACCGCGACACGTTCAAATTTTTATCTGCACAAAGAAAAAAAACACATCCACTGTTGGTAAATAAATTTGAAAGTAATGAAATCGCAGGGAAGCCTTCTTTTAAAATCTTTAAACTCAGACGAGAGCTTTTTCAATAACCACGCCTTGAGTGCGAGAGTAAACTTAAATTTGCATTCGATATGTGTGTTTCCTTTTAGCTGGGAATCGTCGTTCTTATTGCGCCTAAGGTAAACACACGTGGAGAGCTAGAGCCACCTCGACGAGTTCCGTCGCTTTGATTCTCGAGGCAGCTGAAATTTGTGGTGGGTCAGTTACGCATCCCCCAACATCCACCCTTCTGGCCAGCCTTGAATGAAGCCATGTCCCGTCGACCCATGTCCGCTCGCGAAGGTCAGGACGAGTCCCTTGTTCGATGCACGGTCAAGAGTTTCGCTGTTCACTAGTTGCTGGGGTGTAAAGCTGTCGTTGTATGTTGTCTCTCAGCTCAATCGCTTGTACTCGCTGACCTGAATATCCGTCAAATGCCGGTTGGAACTGAAAGCCATTAAGGAAAGCTTACATTAGAATCACACCTTATTCCAGCAGAGTGTAAAGGGCCATATTAAGAATCTCAGCTACAGTCTCGCTTCTACTGCTTATGTCCTAAAATCCTTAAAACGAGTCAAATTGGTGTACCGCGTCTACCGGCAAATGTGGTATTACTTCCTAGCGTCTGGCAGAGAACTGATTTGAGACTCTGAATATGGCTGGGTCACATTGATAATCTTAACTAAAGTCTCACTTTTACTTCTTACGTCATAAAATCTATATTACGAGTCCAAAAATATATTCAGATTCTCCCAGATATGGTTTGAAGCTGTATACAGCGTGGTAATACCAAATATGCAGATTTAATCTGCACACCGATTTGACTTGAAGTAGATATTATAGGACGTAAGCAATGGAATAGTGGCAGTAGTTGAGATTATGAATATTGGCCTCCAAGACTTTGTTTACGAAGGGATTAAAAGTTCCAATTCCATCAACGTCATCCACTTATTGGACAACAATTTTGAGCATGAAGCTGCGACAAGTGCTCTTTTTATCTTGATCGAGAAAAATATCTCTCTTGGGCCTTCCATTCACTTACATAGATTGATTTTCATTCTAATCGTGATGTGGTATGTTTGGGTTGCTCCGCGATGTCGTAGTAGTCCACCATCGCGGATTGCAGATCGTGGAGTAGGGTAGAATGAAAATTAAAATGAAGAGAACATTCAACCCTGGAGAGGAAAACGTGGGGAAACGTAGGTAGACAACTACGACATCGCGGAGTAACCAAAAGAAAACCACATCACTATAGACATGGACCGTGAAAGTTTTAATCAATTGACTTTCATACCAATCATTATTTTTTTGTCATACAATCATGCTATGAATTCAAAAGACTTGAGAACAATCATTTTATGATTCAACGGTGACTGCACAGGAAAGCTACTTGTAATGCCAATTTTTGCAGGGCTAAGCAACTCACCTTCTTGCAAGCAAGATTTCCGTCATTGAAAAATTTTGAAGGTCTTAAACAATTGAATATTAAACTATAGTTCATCATAAGTGTAGTGTCCAGGTTTGTGAGGGACACGTTTTAGAACTCTGAAACATGTGGCGTTAAATATAAGAAATATTTTCGCGATGCAAGTTTTATTGCAATCAGTTTCAATATTGGAAACTATTGCAATACGTACGGTCAGAGGAAAGTGTTTTTTTTAACAACTATTTCACAATCAATCAATCAAACTTAAGAACAAATGAGTCGAATGGCGTCATACATTTTTTATCTGTAAATGGATAAAAAGGTGGCAAGTTGTATTTCGTTGCTAGACAGTTGTCAATAATACCGACATTCGTTCGTAGCCTGAGACAAAAACCTTATCAGAGGAAATAATGCTGATGTGGAGAGTTAAGCTCATATTACATGGTACAGGGAAGCCCATATAAGTATGGTACAAGTTCACCATCGATTTTCCCGCATGCTTGGTTCCTAGTCCATTCTGAATTATCGATTTTTCCGGGTCGGCAATGATTAGGGTTGCCGCCTTTTTATGGTGCCTATAATTACCAGATATTAAATATTGCCCTTCTCTACATTGCAGAAATCATTTTCTAAGTTAAGGAAAACAATAATAATTTTAAGTGAAATGATTGAGTTTAAATTTGAATGCTGACAAGTACTGTGTAATATATGGTTTTACCGTGAAAATAACTTTCAAATTACACACTATAAAATATTGACAAAACTTTGTTTAAAATGTACCAAACTATTACATTTCAAGAACAAACAAATAATTTGAATATCAAACTGTTCGGTTGAAATCCGAATGGTAACTCTTGCGATGGTCTCTAGCTTTTAAACACTCAGCACCATCTATTGGCCTCGACGTAATCTAGTCCAGCGGCTAGTCTAGCACTGGGCGGCGGGAATTTTCAAGTTCCAATCGTTACTTCGTCCGGATTAAAAGAGGTTCCGGAACAGCCAAAGGGAGGGGGCCTCATGAATGGATGTCATATTTGTTCGTAGATTGAACGAGATGGTGAATCATAACCTTAGCTATGAGAGCAACTAAAACCCAAGCCTACTTCACCATTTAAGGAAGTTAATTGCTGATGAAGGCTATGCTAAAGGAAATCTTGTTGAGGAAGAGAGAGTTAAGGAAGGGAAGTAGCATAGAAGAAATTTCGGTCAGAATAAGGAGATGTAGACCATTTCAAAATTTTAGAGGGAGTGTAGGTTATTAATTATTGCACGTGAGAAAATGCTATAATTAAATGCTATGATTGCATATAAGCACATTATAAAATGCTATGATTGGACCCATAAGGCGTGATATGTTCAGGCAGGGATCTTCCAAGAGTCCATTTCAATTTCACAAGAATCAATGAGGACATATTGAATTTATAACTCTGAAGTAAAAGTCATATCATAATCAAGCAGAGATTAGCAGAATAACATTTTATTTTAGGATCAGAAAATGAATTGGTAACTGGCTCAGAGAGTAGGTAGATACTGAGGGAAATAGGATTCTGTAAACAGATTTCGAGATATCAATGGAGAATAATTACAAAATTATAGTATTCCAATTTTGTTATAAGAACTTGAATTCTGACATACTGAATTGCGAGATCTCAATGAAAAATAAAAAATCGGAGTAGTATTCTACTTTAAACTGGTCATTTGCAAAGTTGTTGGCGAAGAATGTGAAAAAAATGTCAATGTGAAATTTGGATCTAAATTGTTGGAGCGACAGTACTGTATTAACAGTTTTTGAGAGCAGCTGTAATTTAACCAACTGGCCGACAAAGTACATTACGTAGATGTTCCCGAAAACTATTGATGTAAACATGCTCTACATCAATTACAAATTTACTTATCATTAGGAAGATAGAGAAAGTCACCGAAAACCTATATTAATCTTAGGCAACGCCTTTTTTCTCTGAAGCAACCATTTTATTTAAAAATTTCATGCTAATTTCTCTACCTTTGGTTCCATAATCAATGACTTCGACCATCATGCAGGAGAACTGCTCTGATAACTTTTTTACCATCGGTATTGGTTGATAATTAGTTATGAATTGGTCAGATCAAATTTTCACTCAAAACTGAAATAATAGTAATACTATGTTACAATATTACACAATATGTTAGCTATAGTGGCCATCTGCATTAATTTTTATCGGAAATGAAAGTGTATTTTTTGTGTATATAAGAATTGGAGTCGTTGTAATTTTTTACCGTACCATTTCATCCGATGCCATTACGTCTATCAACTTAAAGATGAGATTATTTTCAGGCTGGAATCTAGATAACTCTACGTCATTATATCGGAGCAGTCTGAAGCGCACGTTTTTCAAAACTGGGGCAGCATATAAAATTAGATACTTATCCATTGTCATTTTTCTTTCGTTTCAATTTTCAATTTACTCCTAAACATCATTCACATATATTTTCGGAACTATCTGCCCACTTTCTCTAACTCAGAAACAGTGGATGTGCTCTGTGCCTCAGGCATAAAACAACTTTCTTGGTTAGACGGTGTGATATAGTTTATTGGCTGTTGGAACACTTAAAACACACATCTACTAATACAATACAAGATGGACTGATATGTTTATGCACAAATGGAATCTTGAGGAAAAGTTTAAGAATTTATTGAAAATGTTTCGTTTTGGTGCAGTGACAGTTACAAAGACCCATTTTTAATTATTTCACCATAATATGGAGAGACAATTGATTATATTTTTAGTTTAAATGAGACGGGTAGCTGAGGGCGCAAGAATATTTTGAGATTTTTCTTGAGTTTATTGAGTTTTTTTATAGTAAAAATGCTATTAGAATGATAACGAACGTGCTACCAAAATTGCCTTTAATATGGAATGGAACATTTTTTGTTCTTATTTTAAAAACATTCTATGAATTAATTTTTTTATTTTGACCTAATTATGGTAATCATTTCAATGTTATTTTACCCAATAAAAGAAAAATTTTACTGTACTCATTTTGCAACATAAATTTGTTAGATACGACGATTAAAGTTTCGCATAGCTGATTATTTACAAACGTAGATGAATTTTCCCTACTTAGAGAAATTCTCAAATGAATATGAACTTATCAATTCCTTTTAATGCAATGCAATTTAATTTATCAACGTAAAGAGTTAATATTCTTTCGGGGAAAATATCTAAGAAAAGATATAGTTTATATAAATAAATAAATTATTTTTTTGTATAATTTTTTTTGTAAATAGGAAATATTTTAAAAATTTCTATTAATAATTGTAGTGGCTTGTAGCAGGATTTCAAGCAGCTTATAATATTATTTTATAATGTATTATCCCTTTAGTTCACTAGATATAAAAGCTAGTCTGTTTCTGTAACTACTATCTTGTAATCTCTATCCCAGTGTGGTTTTCGAATGATTAATTAAAAACTGCTTCAACTAGTTGGCTAGCTGGAATTGTAAAACTTAACCAAGGAGCCAAAAAATTCTAGTAACCTCACTTTTATGATAACTTCTCACAGGCGATATACATTTTAAAAACCTATATCAAAGTTATCTATGATTAATACGTAACCCTGAAAATAATTTTGCTCTCAATATATGCGGCGGTTCGAATCAATATTCTTTCCCTTCTCATTGTGTAAATATATTTACACGTCGCGTAGATCTCTGAAGGCTATTGAAAGGCTAGCGGCTAACCACCACTTGGATTACCACGATTTCATGCAAAGATTTTCGAGATTATAAGAATGGCTGTTTGAAACTTTGTAATGACGTCATTAAATGAAAACCTTCGAGCGTAAAACATGCTAACACTCTTTGAAGATACCTGGTTCCTAGAAAAGAGGAAAGAAACCACACGAATGATGTTTCTTTCCTCGTTACCGGCGTTTCATAAACTCACGCCCAAGCTCAAAAACGCCCACCTATCGTTGACTGTACAGATAACTTCAGCTGTCGGTCACTGCCTTTGAAGACTGTAATTAATTTCTGCATGACCTGTGATATAGGTCGAAAGAAGCTCAATTTTTGTACTGCGGGAACAATTACTGCGATCCGACCGTTGAGTTCTTTTTGGTTCACGCAACACGAGATTTCCGCATTTAAATTGCCTACTTATTGCATCTGTCACTCGCACGCATCACGGCACAAAACTCCGAGCGTCGAAGGAAAACTTTCTAAGGGTTGAGCCGATGAATCGATATGCGACCGTACTTGGATTTTTCATTTTCGTAATGAAACAAGTGGTGCGGAGCAAGTTCTTTTCACTCGCGACCCGGACTCTTGGTTCCTGCTCCGTCTCCTTCATCCCGGTGGCAGGAGCCGCCAGGTCCTCTTGCTACGACTCTGGTGTAGACTCGGCCGCGGTTTACGGCACTCGCGTCTCCGGAGCGGCAGGAAGAGAGCGGCTGATGTAGCGTGGGTAAGGGAGAGAGAGAGAGGCTAGATAAACAGAAACGGGGCGGATGGGAGTGGGAAGGGATGCGAGAGGAAAAGAGGGAGACGGCGCCTGTGGTCGGAGCGGGAGTGTGGGCTGGATGACGGCAGAAAATAGTGTGCCGGTACATGGGGAGGGGGCGTGGACTGTTGAGGGAGGGGGTAGGAAAAAAGGGGGAGGGTGAGTAGGAATGAGGAGCCGCCGCGGATGTGGCAAGGGACCAAGAGGTACGACGCGTGAACAGGGCTTCAGTGTTCCCGTCGACGTGTTACGAGCCGGTCGCGTAGTCCTTCGGACCCCATCCGATACCGTTGACTTCGCAGCAGAGACTCCACGCCTCATTTGACCCGAGCATCCTTGCCCGTCGGTGTTGCAGGTTCATCAGCTATCCAACATTTGGGAGGACATGGATCGCGAGGGCTCGCCAGACGAGGACTACGGCGTGGGCTACATCCAGGATGACCACCCGCTGAGGTCAAGCGATGCGCAGATGACCCTCCTACAGATCCCCGGCGGCAAGGGGATGATGAACAGGGATTCCATTTCGTCCTCCGTCACCGACCTCAACGCTCCCATCTATGCGACTCAGACGGCCGGGAGGCAGCACGTAAGTACTTGAACCAATACCGAGGCAAGAGGCGTGGAAAATACGTCTCCATTGGCGCGCCAGCAAGTAGGGGCGACAAGAGGAGGCTGAGGGGAAACTAATCGAAAGACGCCCGAGTGAGAATCCTTTCAGTTTTCGGGAGTTGTTGCTGCGGAGACCTCAAGCCCTCCCCTTTGAACATGTCGCATATGTTTACGAACGGCGCTTTCAGATCTGAAGGATAACAGCTCCTACGGAGGCGGTTGTGCCGTCATCTGCCGTAGGGATTGTATAGAGTATTAGTATCTAAAACGCGTTATTAGGTTTTACTCTGATATAACAGATAAGACTATACGCACCATCTAAATCAAACAAACCTGAAACATTCCATGCCCATGATAGCATCAGATCTCACGACCTTAAGATACCCTGTACAGCTATTTACTACCGCGACCGGTGTTGAGCATATCAGAACGACAAAAACTGATGTTCATCTCCCATGTAAAGGAAATATAACTCGGTGAATGATAAATTTATATTGTAGGAGATGAAACTCTTTTACCTAACCGGCACGATGTTCCCCACATTATGAGGGGTGAATATGATGACACCAACGTAGTTATTGCAGCTGAAATAGCTTTTATTACCAGCAAGCAATGCATTTACGCATTAATGAGAGCCGTAAGCAGGAATGTAAAGCAATGGTCGTCAGGATAGAGCTATGATAGAAACTTCTGTAGTGAATGCCCATGAATATTAGACGATCCTGATTTGTTTCTTTATAGTCTATCAAATAATTGATCATTAAAGTAAATGTTTAGTTTTTGGACTTATTCCCGTCTCTGCTAATAAAGTAGAGGAATGTGAAATTATTACTTTGTTGGATTTCTGCTTCCATTCGATATTATTTAAATCATCTACTGCATATATGTTAGTATAGTGATCAATTATTTCGCTGTGCTGTATACACACTTATTCAACAACCGACGGATGCACGCAACTTTAGGAGAAGTCTTCGACTGCCCAAAAATAAAATCAAGGATATCGTGCTAATTTTCTTCCCATGTTTTATATAATTCTTTTTGTGTTTCAGAGTGTAGGTTTACGTTATGGTCGACTACTTCCATGTCGTTTATGATTCCTCTGCCCTCTGCAGACGCAGAAAGGCACGAGTGTGAAAGGGGAGAGTCTATATTTAAATATCTTCATTCATCTCTTTAGGACGGGTTTGGCTTGGTTGTAGAAGAGTGTGTGAATTGGTTTGGCCAACTTTCGTATTTCGAAACAGATTTTAAGTAAGATGGATACAATGAAGAATTGAAAATTTGATTTTTATTTTTGCATATTTTCTCCTGCGCACAATTAGTATCTCCCAGGTCTAATGCCTAATACGATTCTCGAGGAAATTCTATAGAAAAGGTTTTCTTTTCTACAATTGCTAGTGGTTTCATATTCGGATTTCAACCGTTACTTAATTGGAAGTAAATATTTTACTATATTCAGAAATTCAGGACCAGGATTTTCTCATCTGCAGCCAATGATAAAAACTCTCAAACAATACGGTTACTTTTCAGTCGTTTTAATCACTAGACTTCACATCAAGTTATTGCCCTTGACTTGGTCTGAACTGATTGTGTATATGCAAGTTGAAACTCTTATGAAAACCTTTTTGAAGTTTCAGTAATTTCATGTACTAAGGTGATTTTTTTACATTTTCATTGTAATATTCGCGCTAATTAATTTTCTAAATAATATTCCAACATAACATATACTTCAAATGCCGGAATTGTATTTTCCCCTCCCACAAGAAAATTAGACTTACTATCAAGCATTTTACAAGTAACATTGAAACTGATGCAGCACTCCTTCGACCTCGAAATTTACTGATTCCGAGTCCAAAATTGAAAACTCACGGCTGAAGTAGACTTCGGTTGGCGCCAAGTGATCTTTAACAAGGAGTGGAAACGGTCTCAGGTGAATGGCTATGCTATAAATTGTCCCACTGCCTGTACACTGCCAATTTAACGAGTGAAGAAGATAGATAGCAGTTGGTGTCACGCCATAGATATTGCGACGTCGGAGCATATTGTTCTTATTCCTCTAAGAAAGCGAAGAGGAGTCGTGACTTCCCTAGGAATGTGCAGATATGATTATAAGTGATACAGTCCGAAAATTGTGTATTTTATTACGTATTTAGTCGTATTAATAGTGGCATTATTTTTCAATCGTATTTAATGTAGTAGCATTCATTACATTTTGACAGGATATTGATTTTGTCAAAAACTGATGTTGAGACAAAATATACCCATTCCAAGTGAATGCTTTAGATCTGGAACTCATGTTTTCTATCATGTGTGTCCTTTTCAAGCACTCAATATTTGCAAGACATTCAGGCTATTCCTATGAGTAGTTAAATGATTTTTATTTAGGTGCTAATTAATACTCAAAGTTTTTAGCGAGAGCTTTAGATTAATGAAAGTAATTGCTTTATTGCTTGTAGTTTCATTCTTGAAACCACGAATTGAATTCGTGGTTTCAAGCATGAAACCACGAAATTCGTGAAGGGTCACATTCAAGTTAAAAATTCACGTTTTATGGGTTCATTTGAGATGTTATGCTTGGCAACATTTTATATCTATGATTACATTTCACGCATTAATACTATTAAAATCTTTCGTTACATATGCAAATGAGGAATTTACACTTAAACTAATATTTACTCATGTAAAATATTCAATTCTTCCAATAGACACTAAATTTATTCCTTCACCGCCGTGAAGGAAGGGAGGAAGGAAGGAGGAAGGAAGGAAAGGATTAACAAAAAAGGTTATGCACGGTGCACCGTTTAATTATTTTCATATTTTTTCCAATGCATTTGAACTCACCAATCGGGAAGAGGAGCATTTACCCTTTTATTTGCTGAAGTAATTACTCCGCCGCCTTGGCTTTCGTGTCCCTCTCTGTCAGGGATCATTATTTTTTTCTCCTTATGGGCGAAGTTCCCCACGCAACAAGTTGCTTGGTTGGGCTCCGGCCGGAGACCATGCGGTCGTATCTCAAACAACAAGTTGCACGAGGCGTTGGAGCTTATTTCCAAGGCTTAGAGCGTAATATTTCTCTGGTCTCTGTCATTGCATCCCTGAGAAACATTAATTGCGTGACATGTTATGGAAGTGAATTAATAAAATTTCACCAGGAAATTTTATTAATTCACTCACAAGTCATAGTGAAATGTTTTCGAAAATATTCATGAAAATACTGCCCATGGTTCACTTTGGAAATAACTTATGACTTTGCAGAAACCAAGTTTCAGTCTAAGTCGTAAACTATAATGCCATCTGTAACTTTGAAGTCGTAAACTATATCATCCCCTTTGGTGATGATGGAGGATCAGGTTGGCATATATGATGTGATATTACGATTACTCATATATTAATATATGGATAACATACGTTATACTATTGATAGTTATGGGTCTGTATTTAAATATGAAACATTGAGTTGTTTTATTTCATTAATGTAAAAACTTCAGTTATTAATTGCAAGTTTGTTTCGACACATATTCTCAAAATTTTTCGGCATATCATCAGTCAATATAAGTAGTAATATGATCTTTGGGATGTAAGTTTTAATTTAAAACTTGACTTAGCTTTATTATTTATAGTAATATAATAATCAGCAAAGATATAAGAATCTTCTGTATCTATAACTTCCTTCGGAAGTATTTTCCAGTATATTGGGTATGGTTCGTGGAAATTTCCTACTGTAAGAGCTTTGAAATGAATTCTTTTTTATCACACATGACTCTCCTACGCTTTAATTTCGTGGAATTTCAAAATTAGTTCTCAAGGATGAGTGGTATTCTCATGAATATATTTAAATATATGAATATAATTCGTTTGGTAATTGAAAAATAATGAAGTACCATGTTTACAGTTTTTTCGGTCTGAAGATTCCTTGTGCATCTGAATTTGAATTTTCGAAGTTATCTACCTAACACTATGAGATATATAAAGGTCAGAATATTATCATCGTATAATGTTAATAGCAATTTAAGATTCATCAATTCAGAATGCCCTTTTTTCGCTCTGGGGCGCGCAGCTTCATCAAACAATGCACGGTAGATTGATTGCAAATTTGCGCATGGGAACTACACTTCTTTTTATTAAGAGCAGTAAAGTTATCATCACCATCCTCAAAGTATTCTTCCAGTATTAAAAAATAACATTAACACCAACTTAATGATTTTATAAACGCTTTCTTGCGTATTTTAACTGATTTAATTAGCAAGATATTCCACAGAGAAAAAATATTCTCCTTGACCGGGACTGTACCGGTCAAGGCGAATGATTTTTTTCTCTGTGGAATATCTTGCTAATGTGCAATTTCAGCGGGTAACGTCGCTAAGGTTTTTGCGGCCAGTTCGTGGTCTTTGAATTTGTTCTAAATTGTTTATAATGAGTTGATACAACAAGACACTCTTGATTCTCAGCGTCGTCTTAGGCCATGGGAAAGGTGCAAATCATTGGCTAGTTAGTATTTTTATGAAATATGTGTACCAAAATAATTAGAGATAATCTATGTGGAGAAAATATAAGGTGTTAATTATCGTTGTGCGGATTAAATATTGGCGGGGAATTTGAATAACGCCATTTACAGTAGTAGAGTGTCAGTGGGTTTAGGAACATTGACAATGGCGATGGAAGGCGAAGCTTTTAGATAAGTGAGGGAGAGAGATAAGAATTTTAAATTAGGAAGCTGGAGAGTAGGTAGGTATGAAGAGTCATAGAGGGAAATATTAAAAACAGGGCGGTGGAATGAAATAATAGAGAGTGGAGAGAAACCCGGCGTCGGCATTAGCCTACTCTCAACGAAGGGCGCGAAGGAGACTACGGATTAACGTCCCATTTTGTAGACGGAATACTGAACTCTATGCTCTTTACAGAGCACTCAAGATGGGACTGGTATAACAATGGAAAATCCACAAGTGCCGGTATTCAAACCCGGGCCTTCGGAATGGGAGGCCGGTACTGTAGTCACTGCATCAACTCAATTCCCGAACACGATGTGCCACGGAGAGAATGGTTATGATGGGCTACATGACTTCAACTCAGAATTATTTCCTATTTTATAGCAAAAATATTAAAACCACCGATAAGGTCTCTCCTGACAGTAAACTTGTTTCCATGTTGAATCTTTTTCCTCTGCAGTCTGAATGGATTGATTACATTTTATATATAATTCACTTCGAAACGTTCCTAGCATTTTTATACTTTAAATCACTTCACGATCCCTTATATTCTTTCCAGTTATATGATAAGGTTGAAGAACGCTTGGATATTAGAGCGAAAATGAGCGCATTTTTACTTCTGGGAGTTCTGTATCCACATCATTGTTAAGTTACCGTTAGAACTGGATCCGGAATTGGAGAAAATATCGTGGAATAGATCATTGAACCATTCCATTAAATCGGCATCAGGTTATGAACAAAGACTCGCCTTCAACTATTCGTTAGCTCTTCATCTTTTAAGAATATGTTCGGAGCAAGGTGTCGAATCCATAAGCTTCGTGGTGAGCCACGGGATCATCAAACGGCATCAAACATGGATGCTTGCCCGTTGTGTTCTTTTTTCGTTGTGATCATTACGAAATATGGCCGGCCGCATAGTTTTCCTCCAACACCCCCGTGACTTTTTGCCAAAAGAAATTTTAGCCAAAGAGATCCGCCCACGGCAGAATTGTCCAACTCGTTGGAGAGAGCGAACCAAGACGTACGTGTAGTGCAGACGGAGAGAAAGTAAGAACATTTTCTCAAGAAATCATCAACGAGTCTGGGATGAAGAGAAAGTAGAGTTAAGTACTCCGTCCGACGGATAGGCCGTCGAACTGTGGATAACTTGGCGCCTACCGTGAAAAGCGTGCTAATGTCGACGCCGATTTCACACCACGCCTACGTTGTTCTGATATGATATGATATTTTATATACTTCCACATGATCGATACAATTATGAGTACAAAACGGGAGCTTTTGGTGATCTCCAAGGTCATAAGACCCGAATTGAACCACCAGCCATATAAAAAAATGCATGCCATTATAAAATAAAAACAGAAACAGCTATGCAATGCACAATTAATGAAAAAACACAATTCTCTGAAAAAGTCCTGCAGAAACCCAATCACCCTTCCATTATTAATAGCACAAATGGTCTTAGCTATTTGTCTTTTCTCTCGAAACTAATCTGAACTAAAGAAAGGAAGTCTTTGATGTCGAAATTGACTTATCTTTTGGAATAGCGGGGGCGAAAAATCAAAGAATATGGTAAAATCAAATAATTTTCTATCTATTACTGGAAATAGAAAATGTGGGATCCTTCACTTTCTTTCTTAAATACGTAATGATTTCTTTGGGTTCCATTGGAAAAATTAAAAATGTATATTTTCAGATTTAAATAACAAGTATGTATCAAATTATGGGGATTACATGCTGAAAATCGTCGGCGGCGTATTCGTCGGCGTACACTCATAATGGTCTATTTCGATCCTTCGTGGGATCACAGTAACAATCGTAAAGAAATCATCCTCAAAGGTGACATCGGTTCCGGAAATAAAACTTGAAGTCTTTCATCAGAAGTCCCACCACCGCCTTTGAGAATTGAGAATCGTCGCAGACTTTTGCGAACAAAAAAATATTGGGATGATGAGAGTATCCCAACTTTCACGGAGTTGCCTGTTGGGGAAAAAAATCAAAGATGCTCTGCCGTCGATTTTCTCGCGGGAACGGTAAGGTGCGAGTGGGAGGGAAGGAACAGATGAGAGAGAGGTGGCGGCGACGGGTGGTGGGTTCGCGAACTAATAATAGTTGGATGGAGGCAGATCTCGCCTTGGCTATTGAGCCAATACATATTAAGACTCAGAAGTGAGGCGTCTGGGTGGTAGGGAAGTGGGACGGGGTGGCGTATTAGGTGGAAGGAGACGCGTGAGACGTTGAAGATATAAAAGAGTCAAAGCAAACACAGGATACGGGGGTTGGGTGGGAGGTGAGAACATTCAGGGTGGAAAATGGGACAGAATCGGGGATGGTTACAGCCACAAAGTGGGGGTGGATGATTGAATATGATTTCGACAATATAAGAGTGAGTCACCCATATTTGGTTGAGCAACCAAACTTTTTTGTAATCTGTCTTAATTGCGTATTGATGACCTGAGGTCGCACAAAAAGGTAATGCCATTAAAAAGTAACATTCATAAATCATTGGCTCGTTTTAGATTTGATTTGCACCGAATTATCGACGAGAGATAATGCATTGGAATTGAAAAAGAATATGAAAGAATAAATTTTGAAAATTCCTTGAGTTTTCACGAAAATTCATCGGATCCCCGAATTGCATCACAGAATGCTAATGAGTGCTAAACTTCTGCTATTGTAGCTGGAAACATGTTATTATCCTTCCTAATTAGTATATTCAATGGATAAAATTAGGGTTCATAACAATTTACTAGATTGTTAGCATGTAATTAATGTCCTGACATGCTATATTACGTACACCATCATGTGAGCGTTATTTTTTTTAGTTTTTTAGACCCTTCAGTTCTTTTTTTTATAAAAGACTTGTTAAATTATTTTACTTGAAATTTTATTTTACACAACACGATGGAATCAGCTTTACTGAAAAATTTAAAGTAAATATCTCTGGTAGTTCACTTGTGAATTTTAATGTATTAGAGGTTGATGTTTTCCCTTAATTAGGGTGACTCACATTAATTTGTTGACTTTTTTAGTTTTGTTTCCTGGAACCATGTTAATTCTGCTCATTTACGATACTGAGCGGGAAAAATATCAAAAACGTATCGATTGAAAATTAGTTCGGACAACATAATATTTGTGGCAATACTCTCCTCATGACTAAAATTCTTGGAGTTAATATTCAAATCCATAAACCATGCTCTTTGTTTTATGCATTCAATATTGAAAAAAATATATTTAGTTTCTTCGAAACATTTAAAAAAAGATATTATCATCTTGAGAGAGGTGAGGACCGGCATCTGTTCTAATTATTTTATGTAAGTAATTTCACCTACAAAACATCCTCTCTCTGATTGCTTAGGTAAGTTGATCCAATGGTGATTCTTTCACCTTGCATATCACTTACTATATAACGGTAAATTTGAGTAATGGTTCCAGAAAAGGTGATATTCCCATTTATTTATCAACTTTTATCGATTTATATAAGGAGTGAATATTATGAATGGACTTCAACATTGTTTTATTGTTGCCACAGTGTTCCAAACTATTTATGTAATTGTTTAAAATTAAGCTTTGATTTAAATAAATAACATAATTTCATTTCACTAGAATATAAATTATATCAGCTATACAGTAAGCATATTTTTATCACATATTTTGAACGTGTAATGTGTTGTATCATGCCAAGCATAGTGCCATATAAAAAAGCCTTTATCTTTAGCGTTCAAACCATTCACTTTATGTGATATGCACTAATCCTTGAATCGCAAGCGGGATCGCCCATTGCCAACCTGGAAGGGAAATGAAAACGTTAAGATACGCTTTTAGTCACTCATAAGTCTAACCCGATTGGATAAGTGCAAATTAAAAGAAGGGCCATTCCATTTTAAATCGACAAATTTTTCAGGAATATATTGCTTCACCGTCTCACATTTCAGCAAAAATTGGTGCATCACTGTAAAAAGTTGATCTGATTTTCAGTGCGATCTGAATTTAAGCGCTGTCTGGTTGTAAGGCAGGAACACGGATGCAAGGTGCGGAAGAGGCAGGAACATGGATGGTTGGTACAGGAGCAGTTAAGCAGGAAGCAGAGGAAGCAGGATTCTGGATGGTCTGATTTTCAGCCGTTCACCTGCCTTATTTTTAGACAAGATATTACTGCTGAAATTCAACATACCCTGTCTTAAAATTGTTGCATCTGAAATTCAGATCGCTTTTGTACCTTAAAATCAGATCTACTTTTTACAGTGATAGATACTGTCAACCTGCTTGAGCCGAAAGCCGTTCCCTGTTTCAGCAGAAAAATTTTCGCCCCAGAACTATAGGCAGACATGCATTGCGTTAACGCCTGAAAATCGCCTTTTTACACTATTATTCCACAGTCTGTAGCAGACTGGTTTTACGTGAAATAAAAGGTGTCAATAGAAAGCGTATGAAGTCTACATGTTATTAGAAGAGTTTAAAAAGGACTTTTGCAAGAATAATTGTGTATTTTTGTCGCTGTAAATGTAATTTCCAAAATTCACTTTTTTCGCAAGTTTAGCCTGAATTTACACCAAGAAATAATTTTGAAAACGGGTCAGTTCTTCTCACCGTAGCAATCATGTGTATCTTGTGTATTATTGTATTAATAAACATGGAATGTGAGCATTTCTCACCGAGAAAAGATAATTTGAATTTGAGAAATTTGAAAAAAAATTGTTTTTCGGAGCTAAAACGGTCCATGTGGGACAGGGTTTAAAAATTATAAAAGCATTGTTTTCGAAAGTCTTAATGTTGTTTTTTTAGGTAAAAAAAGAATTGCTATGTGTTTTTTAGGGGTTTGGGAGATAAGGTCAGTGTAAAAACTGCTCAACTCCCTCACGCATGGGCCTAAACAGACTCTCATTCCAATAGTACTATATTTTAACCATCATTAATCCTCTTGAGATTGGGTTTAAAAATTAGAAAGTTAACCTGATTTAGAAACAGTTAGACTTTCTAAAACAAAGAATTTCTAATTTTTAAACCCAATCTCAAGAGGATTAATGATGGTTAAAGTATAGTGCTGTTGGAATGAGAGTCTGTTTAGGCCAATGCGTGTGGGAGTTGAGCACTGTTTTTACACCGACCATATCTCCCAAACCCATAAAAAACACAAAGCAATTCTTTTTGAACCTAAAAGAACAACATTAAGAATTTCTAAAATATTGCTTTTATAATTTTTAAATCCTGTCCCACATGGACGTTTTTAGGTCCGAAAAACAATTTTTTTTCAAATTTCTCAAGTTCAAATTATCTTTTCAAAGTAAGAAATGCTCACATTCCATGTTTATTAATACATTAATACACTAGATACACATGAGTGCTACGGTGAGAAGAACTGGCCCGTTTTCAAAATTATTTCTTGGTGTAAATTCAGGCTAAACTTGCGAAAAAAGTGAATTTTGGAAATTACATTTACAGCGACAAAAATACACAATTATTCTTGCAAAAGTCCTTTTAAAACTCTTCTAATAACATGTAGACTTCATATGCTTTCTATTGACACCTTTTATTTCACGTAAAACCAGTCTTCTACAGCCTGTAGAATAATATTGTAAAAATACGATTTTCAGGCGTTAACGCAATGCACTTCTGCCTATAGTTCAGGGGCAAAATTTTTTCTGCTGAAACAGGGAACGGCTTTCGGCTCAAGAAGGTTGACAGTATCTAGGCATCGATTTTAGTTGAAATCTGAGATGGTGAGTCTCGGAATATTAGTTCTTTGAAATGGAATGACTCAGGATTGATTTCTCAATCAAATACTCTTGGCATATTAAGCATTTTTATTCTTTTGTGCTACCAAGATGGGTAAAGCCATGCATTCAAAGAAACAGAATGCCCAGAAAGAGTAAAGAGTATGTTATTCATTCAATAACAATTGACAAACAAAAACATCTTGGAAATGGAATATTTTTGTGGCCTAATTCATCTTCAGTTATAGTCAAGGAGGGCGATATGAATGCTTTTATCTTCATTAGCGGGACATTTTTGCTATTAGACGAATGTTATGTAGAAATAAATAATAAATGATGAAATGTAATACTAGAATTGAAACTTATGTTGAGGGTAGGTTGTTCGTGGCTTTATTTCCAATGATTTTCTTTCTTCACATAGCTTCTAACGCGATTATAAAAAAAGCGTAAAAAATTTTTACTAAAAAAACTTCAGCATTACGCTCCTCAACTAGATCCATTTGTGCCTCAAGATGATTCGGAGATATTTGCACGCACCCAGCGGCAATAAACAAAATGAACATGAAACTTCAATTTGAAAAGCGTGCATACTCATCGCCGCCCTCGTGGTAGTCTGGTACGGAGCTTGGGGAATTCCAGCCATGTGGGAGGCATGGAAGCAATTGGAGGTGCGAGTTTAATTTTAGACGCGCGCGCGTTCCCCGGCACGGACACATACGGGGAGGTACGATAGTGATCAAGAGTGACCGGAAATAGTGGAGAAGAGGAGGGGGAAGGAAGGAGGGGGTGGAGAAGTGTTTGTAGGGGGATCGGGGAGGATGCAAATGTCAAATCACCACTCGCTTTTCAACGCAGACGAATACATTACTAACAATACGATCAACCGAGCACTCACCGCTATCATTTCATATCCATTCCCTCGTGCATTCGTCGCAAATGAAACACCACTCCAGCCGAAATAGACGAAACCTCTCAAGGGAGGTATTTAATGTGCAATTCTATCTGCATTCGCAGTTTAATCTTTACTGCACGGCTGAGATGAGAATATCCCAAAGGATTTGTAATGCAGATGCGAAATAACGAAGCGGCAGCGTTACTACAGAACTTAGTCAGTCCTGTTCGGTTTAATTCATCATAGCGACAAAGGGCAAGGGCCTAGCCACGTTGACACACCGGTTCTCGTGAGATCACCGAAGTTAAGCAACGTTGGGCCCGGACAGGGGTTGGATGGGTGACCCTCCTCCATACCTCTACCGCGGTGCTCTTGTCCCCTGTCTGCGAGTGGCGGGCAGGTTAAATGTGGGTTGGCACAATGGATCTAAAGAGGTCTAAGTGCCAGGGGGGCTCCAGAAGGCCCCCGGCTATCCCTCCAATTTACATTTTTTTTAGCGACAATGATGATTTGGAAATAATAATTATTGTATCGAAATCCAATATAATTGTACCTGATGAATATATTCCCGGCTTGGTAACCAAAGTGGAAGCTATAATACTTTGCGATTGAAATTTTCTCCCGATGATCCTGATTTTTTCTCTAGAATGGCTTTACAGCGTACTCCTGTACTTGCGTAATTTTGTTGCTAACATTAACTTTCAATGAGCTAAATAAACAGTTGGAGGAATTCTTGGCAAATCTTCTCACTGCTTAATACATCCGGAAAGTAAAATGTGGTGACCAAAGACAAGATAAATAGAAATTTTAATGGAAAATGAAATGTTAATTCATTAATAATTCTAGAAGAAAACCTTGGTGTGTTTGAGAATATTGAAAACACACATCTCGTAAATGTATAATAAGTCGGTGCTGGAAGTACTTTCCCAAATGTAACAATGAGAAAATTTGATACAAAAAATTAATGTAATTGCACTGCTTGTAGAGTTTCGAAGCCTCTCCTTACTTCCCCTTTCAGGTACTTCTTTTTATCAATAGTGTGCATAATTAAACTACATTTGAGAACAATACCTCATTCGAACATTTCGCTGTCAGGAGTCAGTTGAGATGCGAGCGTGACTCAAATTCGTTCCATTTCGTTTGGCATGGCATTAACGCGTTTGCCAGCTTGCTCAGTCTTTTTTTATTCAGGTCTCTCTGGCTCTGAAATGTTCGGTTTATTTCGGACATCTTCCATCTTTACAATAGAAGGGGAGCGGATAAAATTTTCCACCTTCACGACTTTGTGTCTTGGATATTTCTGATGGCTGGTATCAGTAAGCCAACCAAAGGATTTAACTGCCCCATTTGCTGACTCTCTCAAGCGTTGAGTGTTCGTTGTGATTAGATGTTAACCTAGCTTGGGGAAACATAGGAAAACAAATGGCAACGCTGAAAAGGAGCTGAAAAAGAATGAATAAAAGGAGGTGTAAAAATCGTTCTCACTTTCATCCGAGTTGAAATCATTGCCAAAAAATTTCTTTTCTTTTGCACCTGCCTAATTATCTCTCCCAAAGGTCTTTCTATGCTTCGTTGCTAAGTTTGTAGATAACTGAAGCATGATGAACTGCATCATTCTATCCGAGCAAAGTGAGAAAACCTGGCAACATCGCTGTCTCATTGAGAGTAGTTTCATTTCTGCAGGACAGTTTTTTAAGAGTTATATGTAATAAAAGAATAAGCTACTAAATTTGAGCCAAATAAACAAAGTTGAAAACAACAAATGAAGATTAATATCCGCAAAGCCGTAACCATAAGGGGGCAAAGGAATAAAAAAGGGTCTTAGAGGGGGGAAGTTGAAAACCTTTTTACAATGGGAGAATTGATATTTTCCCCACTTCTGGATCTATTAAACTAGTTACATGGAAGAATTCTTGCAATTGCTCTCTAGGAACATTTTTTTTACGTGGACTTTGGAAAAGAACAGGGATCTTTCGAGTCTTCACAGTGAACTGACTATCAAATGCTGTTCGTTCAAAACTAAGGTCTACTTCTAGTTTTCACGGGTATTTTAAGAGTTCGAGAAGTGTGCGATGAGAACTTTCCATGTCGTCCTCCCTCTGAAGCAACGCGCCAAAGGAGTTTATTTATAAGCGTCTGGCTTAATTGATGCCACCAGTCTTTTGTTTCGCGTCCCTCCAATTTGGCCACCAATGTAATTCATGACATGTAGCCGTATGGTCTGACGCTGGGATAAACTCATTTCGTTAAGGGCAACATCCTAAAAGCTTTGGCTTCCACTAAGCATGGTGAAAGACGTGAAATTATTTACAAGTGATAAAAATCTCTTACGATGTAATTAGCCACTATCTTAGACACTTGAATGTTAATGCATAGTTCATGAATATGGAGACTTGGGCCAAATGTTAAAGCTTCGATTTCCGTTGCCTACGTTTCCTTAATTTTTATTATTATCCTCTGGGTTTTTGGAAATGGTTTGACAAAAACTTGAAATGCCATAACAAATAAAAATAAATAGAATGAGTATATACTGCACTGTTCAATCAGATTTTGTGTATTTTAAACAATAAATATACTTACTCTAATGTATTCTAATTACTTCTGTGTTGTGACATATAATGTTCCTTTCAAATAGTTTCCGAAGGATGCTAATAAAAATTAACGAAATGTAAAGAACCTACTAAAATCCAAGATTTAGTGTTTGGCCATAGCCTTCAGATTCAAAGAAGACTTGTTGATACCAATTTTCTCAAATGTACGCTCAGAAACGCATGATGTAATGATACCATTGTATTTCATTCGAAGTAAAATGTGGTTTAGAATGATCTAGGACTGGTTATTTTGCCCTTATAACCTATGTAGTTACATTTTTCTGTAAATTTCATCCTCACCCGAAGCGGGATACGTACCCGTGGCCTGTGGCTTCCCAATCTTTATACCGTTATCGGTCAGCATGTGTATCTATCAATTCATTTAAATATAACTTTGTCATCAATTTCTCAAACTTTTACCCGAATGTTTTGGATAAAATTTGTAACGTTTTTTGACTACAAATTCCTAACCATCAAGTAGTACATGCTATGAGCTCATTTAATACGAATTGGAAGTATTAAAGGTGCATTCGTAGTCTCATTTAACTGAATTTTAAGAATTCCCTTGGACTTGATTTACCGTTATGTATATATCAGTTGAAAATAATGCAAAAAATCACGATGAAATTAAAAATTTTTATCATTTCGTGAAGAATATTCTAGTCACGAATCTGTGATGCAATAATTGACCTTAATGCTATACTTTTTTCAAGAAAGAATTTTAAGGGCCATTTTAACAGAGAAACACGAAACGAATAGTAAATATATACGTATTAATAAGGTTTTAGAAAAACACTGGAATTATACTGAACCATATTTAATCATGCCTAAAGTTTTATTAATAATATTATATCGAAGGAAACTCGCAGCGTTCTTATCTGTTAATATTCTTTGCAATTCCCTCATAGGAATCCATGAATATGTGTTTCACGTTAATTTTAGAATTTTTTTCCACGAAATAAGGTAATTTGATCTAATGTTTATCGACAGGCGTGGGTAATATTAATCAACTTCTAAACTACTCGTTCATTCACGAGGGAAATTGGATGTTGCCTTTTATAAAAAGGTGTATGGGGATAAAATACTTATGGATTCATCTTCTCCCCCTCCTGATGAGGAAACACTTATCCTTCTCGATTTTCACATCTTTGATGTCATTTATAATGACTCTCCCCTGAAACTCGAGAATTTATTTGTTCCTCTTTCATCTCCCCTCTTTTTTTTCGACTCTTGATCTGAACGGCTTGGTTCACCCTTGCAGACTCACTCCTCGTAACCTTGTGTCTATTCAGAGACGAAAGAAAGGCATTCCAAAGTAAGAGTGAGGAGCGTCCATTTTCTGAGGCGAGTCCACAGTTCTCCGCCGTCGCTCTGTGCTTTTGTCTGTAACTGAGACCTAACACATCTTCTGTCGTCGTATTGAGACTGTCAAACCCCTCCCCACCTTTAAAATGCACCTCCCGACGTCGATAGCCATGCCACACTTGATCAGAAGTATTTATACCAAAATAATGCTGAGTATGACCTTATTAATCTCATTCTTCTCTCGTGTTCTTCTTGATAACTCACTCACATCATCTTCTCATAATACTTATATGCCTAATAATATTTTTTACTTCAATTTTTTTTAAATTTGCCTTTTTTCATTTAGTTCTATTTTATTATCGGAAATGTTTCAACCTCAGAAAAGGTTTTCCTGTCGTTGGTAAAAGTTTTCACCTGAAATAAATTTAATGGTGGAATACCACAAAGTTCCTGAAGAACGTGTTTTATCACAAATGGATTCATTTTACGCCAAGGAAGCTCTGGAACCATTCAGTGTAACTATTCTTGGATTCTATCATTAGCAACTATACCCTCTATATTAATAATATTTTTCTTTCATGTTAATTTTCCTTTGAAGTAACTCTCTACATCTGAAAATAATGAAAATTTAGTGTATTGCTCAAAAGTGTGATTTATCTATTCAAGTGCCGGGCTTAAATGAGGACTATAATTAGTAAACTGATATTACGCGTTATAAATATACTTGGTCCCCTTGTGTATTAAAATAGAAGTATCCTGATAAATGACCCGGGTTTTTACGCTTATGTCATCGTCATGTGGTATGCCAATAAATAAATTATACGACCTGAAACTCTGTTTAAATAATAAAAAATGTAGTTGCATTCACAAAGGGACTGTGTTTCCTTTTAAAACGTTACGGAGTAATTTCTAGTGAAAACCGAGACAGTTGATTTTGCTAGTAAACCTATATTTAGGTGATATTAGAGCCTCTAATTTTTTTCAACAAAGTAATAAACATCTGCGTTTTAATAACTTTTGCATTGCTTTATAGCATTCAAATAAATAATTTCAGGTTATAAACTGATTGAGCCGTAATCTCTCAAGTAGACTTCCCGCAACTCTTGTAAATTCAATTTTGACTATTTCTTTCAATTACTAGATGTACACACTTTACCAATTAGTACTGAGCCTTCTACTTTTTGGGAAAAAAATAATTTATTGCATTCATGAATTCAATTGCGTAATAGTGACGGACGAATCAGTATTAAAAAAAACCTCATCATATTCTCTACAGAGAATGATCAAAATTTCAATTTTGATGGTTTCACATATTATTACTTATTTTATGAGTCACATATTCATAATTTTTCTACCCAAAGCACAAAATTGAGTCAAGAGTCGTATTAAAACCTAAAAGGCAAAAAATATTATTTTTTTACTAGGGAGTCTTTTAATTTGTCAAGTCTACTATTTTCTTGCCCGTCAGGTGTATGTGATTCCAAACATCTATTATAAGAACTACAAAGTGTATATTTCATTCTTTTCTTGAGTTTATTTTTCAAGAATTGAGAATTTTGAAGGTCATAGATCGAGCGGTTACTAAATGGAGAAGGTATTCTGTATTTTTTATGAATTCATTACTTAATGTGGAATATAGTCTCTCTGGGAGTCTGCCTTTCCGATTTAATAATGGGAAGAGCAAAATTCCCGAAGAAGATATGAAGGCATAAATTAAACGAATATGCATTTCATTTGGAAGTATGGCGTTTGCATGGTTATCAGAGATATTTTATGGCATCGAAACTTAAAAAATAATAAGTAAAATAATATACATTAAGTCACCGTATTCAGAAAATATATTTGCTCTTTAATCCCCAGAGATGCCATCAAATAAGTGGTAAAGCTTTTCGGACCAGACGACGTGAATTTCATCATCATTTATCGCATCGTCATGCTTAGAGGTAATTGTGTTTTTTACTGCGCGTATGCATCTATTTCCATCGATTCTGGTACTAACATAGTGTTTTACTCCTAACTTCACCTTATTAATCTATTGATATGTACATATATATATGATATACAAATATATGATGTAAATCAAGTATAAATTTATTACTAAATTGCGTAATCGTTATATATGACGCACGTTTACGCGAAACCTTAAATATATGGACAGTTTTAAAGTCCTAATATGAATTTAAATGTTCGGGTTCCTTATTTCATGCTAATTTGTTCTCAGGTTCAAATAATAGAGTTTTAAAGCTCTTTCTCAGTAGAGGCTAACTATTATAGCGAATTTTTGGGATTAAGAAGGTACTTCTATATAGCTATGAATGGCATTGATATTTCTAAAACATACTCACGTGCATTATTTTTTTATCTGCTATTGATCCATTATCCATGCCAAAGTAAACTTTTAAGGCAAATGTAATTCATGAATGATTCGCCAATTTCACATTTTTTCTTCAAATGTTTCAAAGTTTATGCTCATTTCTGTTAGATCCTAGGTAGTCAGTTAGTGTTTTATAGATTTATTGAAATTGGATTTTTTTTATTAGATTCCATTATGTAGATCTGATGAACTTTATTTTTTTTAAGACCCCAGATCTTTTTTCTACTGATTGCAAATCGTAAGGTACATACATAACCTAATCGTTAATGATAATAAATACTCATGAAACCAAGCTCAAATTTTCATAATAATTATCAGATAATCTTTAAGCCACCTTACGTGCTGATGCTATCTCCTAAGGAGGTAACTTCTGTTGGAAAACATTGATGCTTAATAATACGTAATTAGAGTTTATTCCGCAATACTGCTTTTTGCAATTACTGAAATGTTTGTTGCATTGACAAACAAAAGCCAAATCATTGTCCAGAAAAATCTCTAAAGCAATGTGCAACTAAGGAGAAACTGCGAATTGAATCAATGTCAAAGGTGAAAGATGGCTGCATTTCCACGGGTGGTGTTAAATCAAATGTGTATTTCAACCCCGGAATTTTCAGACACATACCAAAATAAATATTTTAGGCATTTTTACTGCACGATTCATGGACAAACGCTGTCACTTTTGGAGAATTAGTTTACAAGTTAACATTGCCTTCTCTTGGTTCCTTGAAGTTTCTTGATAGGTACTTTATTGGTTTACTAATGATATCGCGGTTTACAGTGTATGGAGCTTATCGAATTTTTTTCCATCTTGGGCTTCCCAGCTCACTTTTGATGAGGCGTCCTGATTTTTCCCTCCTTTCCCGTCTCGCTGCTTTCATTATCCGTTTCTCTCCCTTGTCCTCCTTTTCGTCGACTCCTCATCCCATCGCCTCCCCCTGCTCCTTGCCCTCCCCCTTAACCTCTCTTTCCCATCCCGGCTTGGCCCACGGATTTCGCCCACCGACCTTGGGGGGTTTCTGCTTTGACCTCTATTCGTCCTTTCCTCTGTCATGTCTCCTCCAAGCCATAGTGCTACGACCGCACTGGGGGTGGCGCTCGATAGGAGTCAATCCGACCAACTTCCATGTTATGATGCTCCTTCACCCGTTCGGTCAATTTTCTTGTCCTTTCTGGATGCATAAAATACCGAGTCGAAAGCACAGTCATCCCTTCTCTGTCTTAGACTGCGAATTTTATTCACCACATAGGTTTCTTCGGCAGAATGATGAGATTGATGGTTTTGCGTTTCAAGTTTTGCTGTATTAGGAGCATTTGGCTCAAGTTCGGGTTGATAATAGGAAGACACTACCTAAAAAGTATACAGCTACTCCTCTGCATCAGTAAAAAATACCAATAAATGATAAAGAAAAAATAATGCTGTTTAAAAATAAGGTTATCTTCCGAAAACAGATCAATAAATGATATTTGCATAATGACTCAGTATTTTCAATGTGCCCGGGTCAAACATTCATCCAAAAATCATGAGTATACCATTACACCAACGCTTGCGGTTTTACAGTTTTACAGTTGGCAGTTTTTACTGCGTTTTCAAGCTTGACGCATCAAAATTTGCTCAGCTCGGAATAAATCAAAATGTGGTGTTTCACGTGAAGGTAGATTAAAAAATTTCCATTTATATTAGTCCGTCGTATATTCTCCTATCCTTGTCTATCAGTTGGGTCAGTTACGTGCCAAATTGGCTAATCTCCATGTTTTCCAATTTCCCATCACGTTCAGGCTGCTGCATAATTTTCTCTGATCACATAAGAATAAATTAGGATTTTTTAATTACTTTAATTTGAGTTTGTTATTCCTAAGTGGGGATATAGGTAAAAAAGTGAACATTTCTGGCAATTAGCTTGAGAAATGAGTATATAAATATTGATTTAGGAAAAGAAGGCCCTATTTATGGTTGGAAAATGACCACCGGAGTTGTATTATGACGACAAAAAAGAGTTATTTTATTTTACAAGCAGTTTAAATAAATTTCCCAACTGAATAAATGAAACTAAACTATTTAAAACGTGGGGAGTTAAAGCTTTGTGCACTCTATAGCTACGGAACTGTGTAAAAGTTCGCTATAACAGAGCTTTCTATATAATGTTTTCGGTATAAAGTTATCGGTAACTATTAATTAATGTTGCCCTGTTTGTTCATGCCGTTTTCCTACGCTTGTTTTATAACTTTCATGTTAGGTACAATTTCTATTATTATATTTTGTCATCAAAATTTAAGCTGGTATCCTGACAGCCTCTGCCAAATGTAATCTCAGCAAAACGCAGTATAGGACGTAGATCAGTGGGTTTTCATCCTTTTCTGCTGCTGAATATCCTAGTATTCTCATAATTTGTTCTCCCATCCCCATGTGTGAATATCAAAATTTAAGCTCCATGCAGAAGAAACATTTGGCTCTCTTCAAGATAACAATATAAATAAATATTACTCAATAATGCTTTTCAATGAAAATAGACGCCTGCTAGAAAACAGCCCCATCGTTTGATTGATAGGGTGTTAAATTACATGGAGTTCTACCCACTTGCTTACATGCAAGCAAATTATAATACATATGTTTTTGTTAAGAAAGTTTTTTTTCGCAAAAATGATAAAATAAACCCCAAAATAATACGGGAAATAACTGATTGATTGTTAGTTGCTGCAACTATTTAATAAATAATGTATTTTTTATCGTGAGAGTCTGCACCCCTGGCTAAAAGCCAATGAGTTAGACCTAGATATTTTTTTAATATCGTGATCGTTGGTTTCGTTTGTTTGATAGAGAACTGGCCTCCTATTTCAGCGGATTGGGTTTCAATTCCGGCTGTGGCAAAAACATTTAATCGGAACACTGGTTCCTACTTGAAATCTGTATGGAGAGCACTTCGAGTTCAGTACTCTGTCCGTTGGATGGGATGTTAAGTCGTTTACCCCCTTATGACTTTCCTAAATAGCAGGCTGATGCTGACGCCGAGTTTTTCTCCACCCTTCCTCATATCCATGAAAAATGCAATTCTTCTTCCAATTACCCATCCATCAATAAAAGAACGCAAATGGCCTAAGCTGCCGGCCATCCCTCTTTTCTTTAAATACCTACCACATCATTTCAGTGCCCCTAGTTCATTAAAAATGAAAACTAGAAAATTTTTCGCCAGATTTAAGTTACTTGAAACAGTCAAATAACGAGAGTTTGATGTAGATTAGTACTGAGAAGTAGAATATGTGTACATTCTAGACATACAGGGTGCGTTCCGAAAGTAATGCAATTATTATTTTTTAAAGTAATTTATTGAACAGATTTGCGCAAACACTTAAAATTCTTCAAAGTACTGTTCTTGGGCCTCTACACATTTTTTCCTACGACTCTGCCATGACCGGTACGCGCCCTGGAAGGCGTCTTCTGGCACCTCTCGCTAGGTCTTCGTCACCGCTGATTGGATTTCTTCTATGGACGAAAAACGGTTTCCTTTCAGGGCTGCCTTAATCCGAGGGAACAAAAAGAAGTCTGCTGGGGCGACGTCAGGACTAAAGGGGGGGTGGGGCAGCGTTGGAACCTGGTGTTTGGCCAGGAACTCGCGGACTCGTAGCGCGTTGTGGCAAGGTGCGTTGTCGTGATGGAGTTGCCAGGTAGTGGAGATGTCTTTTCTCGTCCTGACGACCCTTTTTCGGAGTCTTTCCAGCACATCCACGTAGTAGGCAGAGTTCACTGTCTGTCCTTGAGGAACAAACTCCGTATGGACCACTCCTTTGCTGTCGAAAAAGACAATGAGCATTGTTTTCGCTTTTGATTTGCTCATTCTTGCCTTTTTGTGCTTGGGGGACTGGTCGGTGTGCCACTCAGAGCTTTGGCGTTTTGTTTCTGGATCGTATTAAAAAACCCAGGTTTCATCACCAGTGATGACGTAGTCCAAATAATCAGGTTCAATTTCAACACGTTGCAAAAGTTCGCTTGAAATTTCCACTCGGTTGGTCTTTTGGTCATCTGACAACACCTTGGGCACGAGCTTGGCGCACACCTTCCTCATCGCTAAATCTTCAGTAACAATGCGAAACACAACAGTAGATGACAAATTCAGTGCATTGGCAACAATCTTGATACTCAATCGACGGTCAGAGTCCAACAATTGTCGAACACGAGCCACATTGTTGTCGGTTTTGCTGGTTGACGGCCGCCCAGAGCGTTGTTCGTCGTGAACCTCTTCCCGGTCCTCCTTAAAGGCCTTTAATTACCTCGAAAGTTGTGAGTAGGACAGAGCAGAGTCACCGTAAGCCTCACGAATCATTTTGTTAGTCTCCTCAAGAGATTTTTCAAGTTTAGCGCAAAACTTAATCGCGTAACGTTGCTCGATCGACGATTCCATTTTTTTCGTGACACGGTTGACGCGCAGAGGTTTACAAAAACTAACGTCCTGCCGTTTCCACAGCTTGGAGAGCACTGAGACCGGTATTGTTGCAAAGCTTAGAGTCCCCTCCACCTATTCCAAGTGGTCCGATCCCACTTCTACCAAAAGGAGCTGCGCGGGAAATTCAATTGCATTACTTTCGGAATGCACCCTGTATTCTATACTCCCGTGCTACATCATCAAAGCTGATAGAAGCGATAAATCAGGAGAGGTAATTGCCAAAACGAGAGACATATGCATTCGTTTTTCCCCTAACAATACACGATAAAAACGCTAACTAAGCCAAAGTAGGTATTTAAAAATACGGACCAAACATTTTAGCTATTCCTTAAATTTATTTTTTAAATCCTTTCTCTTTCAGAAGTTATTATTTTGTTCATCTATCGCCATTCCAAGGTTGGTGACCTATCATCCCCTGCCACCCTCCATTGTCGAGTCTCGTAGGGTTATCTCTATATCTATCTATATCTACGACATACTCTGCAAGCCATCTCGAGGGTGTGTGGCAGGGGGTTCATCCACACCAGGAACAATGACACCACAATCAAAAATGAACAACACAAAACACCACACCTTTAAAAGTAATTACGGGAAAAAAAGAGAAAAAAAACTACCAAATTCCAACCAGGGTTAGACGCAGATGAACGATGTTGTGCATCATATTTTGGCGTGAACCGCATCTTTCATCCTCACCGGTCCAGCGGAAGGAGAGTCATTCGCGTCCTAAGTATTTTTCGAGCGGCCGAGTTTCCACGTGCCGCGAAAATCCTCGCCATGGAATCTCCCTCGAGCGAAATTCTCTCAACCAATCGGCGGAGGGTATAGGGCCCCACTTACCGATTCCCTGGTCCTGTGACGGTGGAATTGGGGGAGCGGGGGGTGTGGGATGCGGGAAGGAGGAATGCGTGCGTTTTCTGTTGATGTGGTCTGGGCAACCGCGTGATCTGGCCCGGATCCAAGAGATGACTTTCGCTTCGAGTTCGGTTTGGTGGGAGGAGGAGGTTCGACCGGAATGACCGTCGGATTCGTAGCGCGAGGCTACGAGGAGACGCGATCACCTGAGACGAAGGCCTTGAGACGCCGCGATAGAACGGAATCGATTGTAAAAATTAGAGGCTGGTGGAGTTATTTTCGCTCTGATCCACCTATTAAAGTTCCCCAAGAAACCATAGCCACTCGCATTATGATCTTTTTGGTACAGTTAAAATATTTCTCCCATCATTAGTATATGTTAAATAGCTGGTTTCATCAGTATCACTATTCAGAAAATCCTAATATTTTTTTGGCACGGCTCTACGCTCGATTACTGTATCGGTTAACTTCTTCATATTAAAATACTTCTTTCTTTTACGTCCTTCGCAATGTGCTCAATATATCTCAAACGAGGTCTATCTCACCAGCCTCACCATTCAATTTTCCCTTGAACATGGGATCACATGGCCATCATGTCTCAAGGAATGGCCGATTATGTTGTCCCTCCTTGTTTTTAGAGTTTTCTTCAGGGATCCTTTTCCCCGTTTTTTTAGAACGTCTAGCTGTGTTACTCCGTCTACCCGTTTTATCTTAATTAGTGCTCCACAATAAACTCTTAAAATCCTTCACTGCTTGCTTCAAACATCTCAAGCAAAGAGAATATCCTGTTGTGCACAATAGGAGTGAATAATAAAGGTATGATCATTTAAACCCTTTATACTACTATAGGTGTATGACAAAATGTATTTACAATCGTGTTGGAATGCTGGGAAGAGCACTGAGTATTCCTAGGGTCTGGATTCGAGTCCCGGTCGTGGCAGAGACTCTCCAGTTGAATATTGGTTCAGTGTGTGCTTGAGTGCTGTGTGGAGAGCACATGTTCATGACTTTATATGTCAGATGGGACGTTAAACCGTGGATCCCTTGGCGCCATATGCTCCGAGTAGGCTAATGCAGACGCCGGATTTCTCGCATTGCATACGAAATTGGCACAAATATATTCAGCATTGTAATCAAGTGTTCCCATACATTGGGGTTTTGCCTCCACTTATGATACTGGTATCTTGGATTATCAATGGCGTGAGGCATGTTTACCTTGGCTCGTGTTTTCCTGTCTATGTCCTCATCTTTATTTTTTCTCTGTTAGTAATCGATCAACCGTGAGATAAAGTTTGGCTGCACTTAAATAAATTATAATGTCAAGGTCGATATACTTTTTGTGTTCACAATACATTGGTTCATTCGTCGGGTTGTTCCAGCTGGCTAGTCCATGGAAATAATTCAATAAGAAGGCTTTCGCTGCGTAGTACACTCGATACTCAGCTCATGGTCGTACGCTTGACCTGACGAAATGTTGATGCAAATGTTCTCATTAACATTTCTATCCCTCGATATTAGTAGTTGTTTTGAATAAACATTCAATAAACATTTTAAGCTCTCTATGCTATAGAATAAGTAGTGAACCGGTATTTGCTGAGATATGCTAGAAGGCTATCACTCTTGGCGTTAAGAACCTGAAATTTTTTTTTACAAACTTTTGGTACACTACAACGCGTCTTAGATGAATAATCTATCTTCAAATTCCTGATTACGAATCTAGATCATTCATCGACGTAGATCACTTGATGGTCACTTATTCAGCTACGTTATCTATTAATGGCTTATTACGTTTGAATGTATTAAACGAATGATGAAAGTTTGGGAAAAAGTGTCTTTTTACACTAAATGAAAATGACGAGATATGTTGTAGAATCCTCGGGAAATATTGACAGTTTTTTGTTTGGCAGTAATACTTCCCAGCTTATTGTACACACATTAAACCAGTGTTTAGTGTGTGACCACGCTGTAAAATGTTCTCTCGTTGCTTTTTGAGTAATTTACTCCAATGCGTGCGATCAGACTATAGATATCCATTCAAGGGAAGTGAAAGGCAGTGGAGAGGATCAAGCTCTTTTGGCCAAGGTCGACATGGCTCTTCGCTGAACTTCCACCAACCTTCACCTTTGGGTGGTGTGGTGCTTAATATCGTCTGACTTTTTGACCCAGTGATTCGTCCCTGCTGCTACATATGTGTATGCGAAAGGCCATCCTTCTCCCTCTCCGTTCTGGAAGCGTCTACACTTCTCGAGAATGCCGCCAGTACCCCAAATGGAGTGTGGCCGAGTGGAGTGGGAGGGAGTGCGAGTGATGCGGACCGAAGCTCTGTCGTGGTCGGAGACACTTCATTGTCAAGATCCCAAGGACATGCTGGTCGTAAACGTGAAGGGAAATTCATTTCGTCCAATTTTAAGCCATTAGGCTCCGTTACTTGTCTCAAAGCAATAACAATTGAAATTCATCATGCGTTGGATCAATTTTGCCAATACATCCCATTATTGAAATAACTATTTATTTTAATATTTGATTCTTCTTTTTGATTTCACATTCCTATCTTTACAGCCAGCAGATCTCCACTCCTCCAATCCGATTATTTTCTGTACTTCATTAAATGGCACCTGTATTTCACAACATGTTAACTAGTTATTTTATTAGTTACACATTTCAAATAATTTGTCATAAGTCGAAAAGGTGAAAGAAGGTTTTAGAAAAATATTTCGTGGCCTATAACTGACTTTAAGGAATATTCGGATGCTCTGTTAAATGACCTCGGTCTTATAAAATTATATTAGTTCTAATAGAGTTTTGATCGACTGAAATATTTGTTAAAATAAAATCCTGAAGCTCATATTTGTGGAATTGTAACGAAAAACTTTTGGGTTTATTAAGAGATAGATTTTTATTGTGAAATACTTTACTGAACCCTCATAGTGTTTTTAAAAATTCCTTCCTTAATTATTCATACTAGTTTATTTAAAAGATTTAGAGAATTTATGCCACACGTATGGCGTAGGAAATATTAATCCAATGGCAAAAGTTTTCACAATATACTTAAGAGTAAAGAGCAAGTGAATCGTGAATTTACGTGGCGTTCTTCAAAGTTGAGAAATATTTGACAATTTTGGGTGGTACTCTTTTATTAAACGTATGTCTCTTACAATTAGTGATGCTCTTTTATTTTTCCGATTTTCACTTGTTTACGTAAAGTCTTTTCGGAGATATACTTGCGCAGAACACAACGGCAATAGCTTCATTGTTTCCTTGTTGCACTCTTGATTGACGTTTAACTTCTGTCTAATAATTTCACCATTCTCTCATCAAACAAGCTTTCTCATTGAAAATTGTCTGTCTTTTCATTTCTGAAAAACTACGCATGGACTACGGTTGAGTAGGATCGAATTCAATGGAAGATTTGGTTGTTGAAACTAGGCATAAAAATGGTATTTTTTTACAATTAAAATCCATTTAGTTCGTGGCTCGATTAGTAGAGTTTTTCTGTGGGGCCGACCGGCAGCTTCCGTAATTCACACTGCTTACTATGAGAAAGACGGGTAAGATTGGTTAGAGTGGACATGGATCATTATTACAGATATCAAATAAATTCAGAAGCATTGATATTTACAGTATGAAAAACCCCGCAAAACTACTTATATATTCTTTACTATAGTTACCATAAGCGTCAAATAATAGTAAATAGATCGGGTAGAAAAATATACCTAGCTAGGCTATCTAATGAATGCCTGATTGAACAAGAATCGGCATTAGCGAGTGGCAATAATATATTTTAGGTTTTAACTTAAAGATGGCACTACCATTATTGCAATTTGCTCAGGAGAAATATTAATAACTTACAGAGCTCTCTACAGTGCAAATTGTATACAGTATTATGAAGAATACCATAAAATCAACATTTTATTTTCACATAATAGCGAGTGAGATATTGTCAGCCATGGAGTCCAAATTTTAATAAAAAAATGAGCTTTAATGAAAAAATCACATTCCCTTTCATAATACATATACAGAGTAAGCAGTCTGAAAGAGGAAATACTTAAGACCTTAAATTTCGCTTTCACATCCTGTCATATACCAAAGTGAGGACCATATTATGCCATGAGATTATATATATCAGGGATATAGACAGAGAATGTACTTATCAAGCTCTGGTATTACGCAAGTGCAACATTTATGAGAAAAAATTGTCATCATAAACGACAAGCCTGTTAGAATAAGTAAGACGGTAAGATTGGTTAGAGGTAGAAAATCTTCCGGGAATCAAGAAAGGATTGAAACTCAGTGTTGGCATTAGCCTACTCTTAAAGAATAAGGTCAAGGGGTCTTCATTTTAACTCTTTTTCCAATAGGACGGAGTGAGAGGAGAGTACCTGAAGAGCCATTGGTATGGAAAGCCAGTACACTAAGTACCACACCAACTCCATTCACTTCCATTTTCCAAGTGAAAAAGTTTTTCAGCAGAGTAACTGCTCTTAAGTATGGATTTATTTCCTGTATACTTTTCATTTCTTGCGTAAGGTATTGAAGCAAATTACTCCTCGTGTGACTCATTTTCGGTTTTAGGCAGCTCCATGTTCAGGCAATAAAATGGCTTTTAGAATTTAACCCATTAATCTTATCCAAACATTTAGGTTAACTTCGGGTTAAATTTAGGTATTGATGCACTTATTCAAAACAATAAAAATTTGAATGATATAATATAAGCAGCCATTCACAATAGTATTGCTGGCCGGGAGACAAATCAGGGATCCAATCTTCATAATGCACGTTCTGGCAACGCAGTTATTTCTGTATTATGGTTAGGAGAAGGGAAACAAGGTCATTATTCTTAGAATATTTTAAGGTGCTTCATGCCGCTAATATCCATCGTAATGTGCGGTGCTCTTTTGGTGTTAATGCTATTGTGAGTAACGATGGCCAGTACACGAAAGAAAAATCCGTGACCTAACTTCAGATCCTTTGAAGCACCAGCACAGAGAAAGGTAAACTGTGATGAAATAGACGAAAATGTAGAATAGAATAGAAACATTTTTATTTTTGCTCTGGGTACAATACCCCTTAGGGCAATACAAAAGTTACAAAAGTGGTGTGCATTTATCTTTATATTTAAGATATCAGAGAAAAATAGAAAGCATATTGATAATTACGTACATCAGTGGGCCCCAGGCCCTAGTCTCTTTTTTTCATTGAATATAATAATAGGATATAATAGTGTCTCATAGAATATAATAGTGTCTTAATCAAAGACCAAAGTACAAGTGTGAGAATATCAACAGTCTGTAGCCACTTTACAGTATACATGGAAATGAAGGTAACCTGACATTACACACAACAAATGAATGTGGGACAGGGCTACAAAGTATAAGATTAAGTACCTACAGAAATTTCGTCTGGGAAATATATCATACATCGCAAATCAGTGACAGGTAATTATATTAGGGGTGGATTTCGAAGGAAAAAGTTATATAATAGTGTTTTAAATAGAGGCAAAGATTTTCGACATTTTATTGAGTTTGGTAGCGAATTCCATGTTACTGTAGATCAGACTACGAATGATTCGTGGTATTTAGACGTGCAATGTGATGGACAGTAGAGATTAAAAGGGTCGCTTCTGGTGGACATGTTTCGAGATACAGATTGGCTTTTGGAAAGTCGTACAGGTAACTTGGCTCTCTCCTGGAGAACAAAGAGAAGAGAAATGTCCCAAGCATGTAATGATATCTAGATTCCACACTGACCCAGGCTATTTTTTCTCTGTACGGAGAAATATGTGCATCACGTTGAATATTGAATATATATCGATTACAGGAGTTCTGTAGGCGTTGGAGTTTCTCGTTTTGTTTGTGAGTAATATGACCAAAGACTAATGAGCAATAGTCAAAATGAGGGAAAATTAGCGTCGCGATTAATAGTTTCTTTGTGTGAAACGGTAGGATATGCTTCAGGTGTTTTATTCGGAACAGTACACTGTTAATCCTGTTTGAGACATGGAGTACATGATCGTTCCAAGTAAGATTCCTGTTCATTATGATGCCTAAATTTCAGACAGTGTCTGAGTAGGGAATAGTGGCATTATCGACGGTGATACGTGGAATATTGTAAAAATTTATTTAATTTATCAACCTTCGTGAGCCAATAATGATTGATTAAACTTTTTCTCTTTTAAGCTTTAGAAAGTTCTCTTTCACCCAGTTCGCCGCAGCATCAACATTACTGTTTATTTTTGCGAGACCTTCGTTGAGGTCATGCAGATTTCAATGATAATAGATTTGCAGGTCGTCTGCATATAACATATATTTACAGTGTTTTATTGATCTAGGGAGATCTAAGATGTAAATAGCGAACAGCAGGGGGCCAAAGACGGATCCTTAAGGGACGCCATTTTTAGTGGATAACCATGAGGACAAATTACCATGAGGGCCCTCGGTTGCCTGTTGCCTCCAAGATAAATAGGAAAGAAACCAGTTTAGAGCATAGGCAGAGAAATTTAGTTGCTTCATTTTGAGGAGTAGACGCGTGTGGATAGGTCAACTCTTCGAGACAGTCAATGACTCAGTAGGTTGGCAGCATTGTCATCTGAGCCACGAGGGACGTGGTCTCATTTTCACTGCTTCGTTAATTTTTTTTGTGCCGACAAATCCATATCCCAAAAGGACCCCCGCTTCCGCCCCATAATGCCCTGCTTTTTCATCGTGCACCTTCCCCTCCACGTAATTTGATACCAAACCATGGCCTCATTAGTCCCCGCTGAAAAATCACCTCAGCTATATAATTCCGTCTTGATGGCTCACTTAGTCTTCTACGCGACACGGAGTTCGTTTCTTAGGTTTCACATTTTACCTCCAGGAATTCTTGCCTGGGTAAACTACGGAATGGTTTTTGAGATTGAATAAGGGAATTATTTTTAACACTTTATGGAATAACTAAAATATGACGTGAAATAATTCCCGGTTAGTTATCACTGTGTTTTTTCTATTGAGTATTTCATCCATATCGGGAATAATATAAATTTCATCCGTATTACTTTACTCATTAGGTCCGACTGGTTCAACAGCCCATTTTATTATCTTTTTACTATTACATACAATGCTGCTACTGAATAGAAATAGCATTGTTCTTTTAAATCATGAAATGATAAATAAGTATATCTTGTCTTAAGCAGCCCTAAAATCGTAAAATTGCGTAAACCAAAATAATATTTTATCTCAGTTTAATATTGTTAATTTATTAAATGCATATCATCTCATTAAGTTTTTACGGCTGCGATACTTATACATAAAGTAACAGAGATTGCATCATTTCGATGACGCAACACTTTCAGCATTACGTTTCATTCGCTGGTGATTCTAAAATTGCCGAGAGGCCATGTGTACTTGTTGATACATTTTTGAATATCACATTGGTTTAACATATATCAATATCTAAGGTTATTATCAATTTGGTTTTGTCCATGATGCAAAAAGCTTTAAGTAAAAATATTATCAAATAACTAGAAATAAACATTACCTATTTCAATTTGTTTTAAGAAAATTAATCTAAACTCGTAATCAGATTCATGAATACATATATTTCACTACACATATCTACCATAAAACCAAAGTCTGTCCACCCAAGACTGCCACATGCATGAAACAGAATTCCGTAGCATTGATTAAAATTTTACTTTTTGAAGCTCCAGCTTACATAGAAAAGTTGTTCGTGTACATCCTACATATTAATAGGCTAATATATAATTGGTCCGCAAGTTTTCATACTGAAATGACCACTCTGCACTACTTGTCTTACTAATTTTATATATGTACTTACTGCTATTTCAAAGTAAAAGTTAAGGGTCTCCGACAGACTGGTGGCAAAAAGTTTCCTGAATATTTCAAATTATATGTACCTACCTACTTATATTCCTATTCTTTGACAGGTGCGTCTAAAATATCCCTGATGTATAGACAACCAGCATATTTTTATGTTGTGCGTGATGCGTAAGTTCAGGATGATTGAGTAATGGTGTCCTAGCACCGAACTTGCGCCGAATCGGTCTAGGCAGAGTCCTCTACTTTGCGTTCGCTTAAGTACAAAGTAGTTGGATTTTTTCCATATAGAGAACTCTGCGTCTAGGCATAAATCTATCCGGCGCTATGTGTACAATAACATTTGAAATTCTCATTGCGACAATTTTTTGTGGATCAACCTTGAAACGTATATGAACTTCAGTACTAATTTAGTTTACAACTCTATTTCACCACCACAGCTACATTTCTTTTTAGATCTTCAGGGTTCACTAAACGCAGTCAATTATGCTGCATTATTAATTTTAATACCTTAATATCACTCATATTGGAAACTGTGGGAGTCACAATTAATGCACGAAGTACGGAGACATTTGATATTTAAGAAACTGAGGAATTATAAATAAATAAAATGGAAATCAATTTAGTTTATATACTTGTAATAATTAAACCTGTATTTCTAAACAGAACGTATTTGAGCCTTTCAGAAAACAGCATACTTCACCTGAGGTCTCGATGTTCGTACAATATTAGGTTAATAAGTAATAATACAACCAAAGTTTCTCTCAGCTTCTCCCTTGAGGTAATAAGTAATTTTAGATTTTTCCAAACTACAACTTTTAATTTTTTACATATGATAATGAATGTGTAAAAACAATTATATTATGCGCGTTACGTGAGGCGTGCCACTTCCTCATAAAGTAGCCAGTCAGATATAACTTATCTCAGATATCGATGGAAACAATCGCAAGTAGTGAGTTTTGATTTGAGCAATATTTTGTTCAACTTGCGAGATGAACTACTCGATTACTTCAAGCTTCGTCACTTGCCGGAACTGCCACATCACTTATGGATCTACCTTTAAGCCTATAATTTCTTGGCTAATGTAAAAACCTGTGATGTGAAGGGACTTTAAGGGTTTTTCTCCACTTCGCTGATATAAGCTGTAAATCTCTAAGATTCCTACCAACAGACGTATAACAGATTCTTAAAAGAAGAAAATGTTGGGCATGGAAACGAAATAGCTATGTTCATAATAAACGATTTCCGCTTCGAGAAACGAAAACCCTTGAGTATACGATCTTCATCTCGAGGAATCAACGAGCAATGATTTTTGAATTCATTTTTCAATTTTTTTGGCTATAAAATATGGATTAAAATTATCCTGAAAAGTACTTTATTAAGCTGGGTTGTGCAGCAAACAATGTTTATTTCTCTTTTACTTTCTTTTGCTGTTCCACTTCACCAAATATTATTCCCTATGCTCACATTCTCAAAACGCCGTACTTACCCTTCTGTTTTTATCCTCTATAACCCTCGCTTCTCACTATTTTCTTTTTTATTATCATCTAAATGAAAAATGGACAAATAATTTGCTATCTTGTATATTATTTTCAAATTTTTAGCATTTAACTCTTTTTCTCATTGTGCGTAAAACCATTCATTTCACACTGGTGCCCATTCCAACATTTGTCTGCGACCTTTCTGTTTGTCTCTACATTTTACCATTTTTTCTGATTCTATTTTCTGAACTACGCCATGCCTTTTTTTAAATTTGTTGATTTCCCTTAAAAGTACAGGATACGTTTGGCTCAATCATCTTTATAGCTCATCGATTAACTCCATTGTCGCACTAACAACTATATTTCCGTATTTTCACTAACCCATCGTGACTCTTTATCTTTCACATATTATTAACTCTTACATGGATCCTGTCTTTATTCGTAGGTCACTAATTCTCTAAATGTTTCTTTACTGTGAAAAAAACACCTTCCTTTCTCATTATTCGTGAACTATTTTCATGTTATATAGGTTATTGGGCCTGATTTCTTGCATGTCATACATTCATGCGAATAAATAAACGAGTCAGTCGTTATTAGTGGTCAGGTATAAGTTTCATCGTAAGCATGGTTATCATGCGCCATCGTCCCTAAGCAAGTTAAGGGAGAAGGGGAACTTACCCATAGCTTAGGATATATTTTGAGAGCACGTAAAGACGTAAAGTACCTTTTCACGGACAATGATTTTTCTCGTAAATCGTGTACGTGTGGAATACCAGATCTTGATAATTTTAGTATCTGGCTCTACCCATGCTAAATATAATCTTATGGCATTATGTGGTCCTCACTTAGATATGTGACTAGATGTGAAGGCGATATTTCAGGTTTTAAACATTTCCTCGTTCAGCCTGTTATTCCTGTATATATACATATTATGAAAGGGGATGTGATTTGTTCATTAAAACCTCATTTTGTTTTTAACCTTGGCCTCCAAGTATGAGAATATCTCACTCGCTATTATGTGCAAATAAAAAGCTGATGTTATGGTATTCTTCATAATGCTGTTTACAGTTTGCACTGTAGAGAGCTCTGTCAGTTATTAATATTTCTCCTGAGTAAAGTGCAATAATGGTAGTGCCATCTTTAAGCTAAAACCTAAAACGTATAATTTCCACTTACCCGTGCCAAATCCTTTTCAATCATGTATTCATTAGATAGCCTAACCGAGAGCATGTTGGCTGAAGCTTATGGTACTTATCTAGCGATTTTTTTAAAATTGTATATATTCATGCTTCCGAATTTAAATAGTAACAATAATAATAATGATCCATTTTTGTGAATTAATAGAATGTGAAATCACATCAGGATAAGCTCCAAACGGTGGACAATTATTGCTTTGTAGTAATATAATGTGAGGTTGGTTCTAAGTAGTAATCAATTCTCAACGAGTATTTTGAACTATAATGCACAAAGATAGATTTGCTCAACTGGAATTGACGAAGAAACCTGCAGGAATAATCATGTCTTTGTCGAGGACAAGAAATGCTTCTTGAGATTGTTTTGTACGATTGCTTGCACAATATTTGTATAAAACACAGACAATTTTCATAACTATAGATATCTTGTACTCCTATGCTCCACAGTTTTTCCGCTTTCGTCCGGTCCTTGGTCTCTTCTTTTGTCTCCATTTAGTCTCCCCTCTCCTTTTCGTCTATCAGTTCTACTCTAATATTCCCTCTTTTTTTTCCTCTTTCCTTCATTCCCTCAACTGTCCTTGTTAGAATTCCTTCACTTTCTGTAACATAATAATAATCAAAAACCTCTTTCTCCACTGAATCGACTATATTCAACCTCTTAAATTTCGTAAGGTCGTCAATTACGCATCATGCAAATAGTGTGATTGCTAGTACTTTAATAATAATATCACTTTTATTGATCAGCGCAGGGTACTGCTAACTTAACCTTCAGCGGGTAAATTATTGATGATGAGATTAAATATGTATATAAAAGAGCAATCTGAATATTTGAAGCTGATATAAAAATATTCGATCATGATTTATAAAAATATTTTTACTACCAAGCAGTTGAGGAGGGCACGATATTAAAAATATTATTATCAAAAGAGTGAATAAATTAGGTATACGTATACAGGAGCGTCGGAACTATTTTCGCTTTGAGGGGCCAACCTTGAAAAGGGCCCGCATTTTTTTGCGGATAGGAGGGGGCATAGACTAGAAATCCGCTAAAAGTGCATATGAAAGTTGTAGAATATGCGTCAGAAGAGAAAAGGCAAGCTGGAAACAAGTAAATTTTTATTAATGAAGACTCATTTCTAATGGGCCCGGGGCAAATTCTGGGGGGGCCAAATGCCCCTCGTGCCCCCCACTTCCGACGCCGCAGCACGTATAACAGGTTTAATGGAGACAAAAGCCTGTGTTAAACGGTGGAAAACAACCGTCATGATTGGTGTTTGACTTGTGTGAAATCAAAATATTTCCGTTCCATCCGTGTGCTGAAGGCGACAGGAAAAAAATAATGATTGGTGATAGATCCCACCTTCAGTTGTCACATCGGTGAGAGAAGGACATTTTATAGGCTCCTTAAACATAGCGTTGAGGTTTGAAAAAAAAATAGGAGGGGAGAGAAAGAAGAAGAAACGATTAGGAATTCAGTGGATGGATCAGCGGCGAGGATAAGGTAGGGGTTGGGCGAAAGGCAGAGGTCGGAGGAAGAGGACGAGGCATTCGAGGCATTTGCTTGCCTTGACGTCACCGGTCCCCCGCCATGACGTCATCCGCCCCTCTGCAGTCCTCCCCCCCTTTCCTTCCCCTCCGTCGCTTTTATGCGCCGAATTTCCACCGCTGCCCCACTTTCACCTTCTCGGGGTTATTTTCGGATTGGAGACGGTGCAGACGTTTCGGCTAGTTGTAAACATCGCTGAATTGTACCCTGTGACTTCCTTAAAAGCTTTACAATCAAGGCTATGTTCTAATGTTGTAAGAGAATCGCCTTAATAGAAGAGACGTTTACGTGTGCATAGGTGAACAGAAAAGGCTAGTGAAAACCCCTTATGGGGAGTGTGACATTGCTTTTTCAAAACGTAGACTTAAACGAAAGATGATGAAAATAGGCTGCCTGCCTTTGATAATTGAGTGTTGGTAAGAACAGAGAATGCTAGTAGCGTGGTAAGGATCACTTTCTGAGGATGGTAGATAAGAAAAGGAAGTTAATCGGAGAAATTAGGAGAGACTTACACTCTTAGCTTTAAGAGGTCATTAATCGTACCTAAGAACTAATTTTGGAACCGTTGTGTAGTAATGTCAAGAAAAGACTGATGTTTCTAAAATAAATAAAAGCTTGGCAATGTTTGAGCCAAAAATGAAATGAAAGGCATGATTATGAAAAAAAACTGTTGTTTTAAAAGAATTCAAAGACCGCGAACTGGCCGCGGGAACTTTATCGGCGTCACCCGCTGAAAATTGCACTATAGCAAGAAGTTCCACAGAGAAAAAATCAATACCCTTGACCGGTACCGGGGTTGATTTCCACAGAGAAAGAGGACGTCTTGGAAGCTCAACTGGTAGAGCACCTGGACGGAAATCAGGGGGTCCAGGTTCGTGTCCCTGTCAAGGCGAATGATTTTTTCTTTGTGGAACTTCTTGCTATAGTTGTTTTAAAAAGTGTGCAGAAGGGCAAAGAAGCTAAATAGATGCAAAGGAAGAAGAACAAGGAAGCATTGATGACGTTAGACTATGAAAGGAGGTTGATTGGAGAAATAAGAAGATAGGAGTGGATGTGCGGGCAATAAAAGGGAATATGTATTTGATGGACGTGGTATAAATAAAAATGTTTGGCAAGTCTTATAGAGGGAGGAGAAGAACAGATAGTTTGGTTGGAATGATGTAACCAATATGCGGAACTGAAGAGGAACGTATTGTGAAATGTAAGTTGTATTGAAATTATTTCATGTCCAATTGGCTGAAACGCTACTTTAGCTGAATAGGCAAAGGTAGGAGTTTTCATGGAATGAAGGAAGGGTGGAGAGAAACCCGGCGTTGGCATTAGCCAAATCTGAAGCCTATTTCACACGGTACTTGATCCAGAACAAGGCCAAGTAGGTATACTAGCAAGTATGCTAGCTTTCCAGTATCGTGTGAATAGAACCAGTGTGCTGGCTAGCAAATATGCTCGCTATTATACTCGCTGAGCTACTGGATTTCATACTTGATGCGGTACTACATTTCTAGTAGGACCCAGTAGCCCAGCAGTCATCGACCAATCAAGTCACGTTACAGACGGTGTGTGAACTTATCTTTTTTTAAATAGTATGGAATCATATGGAATAACCGCTTCATAGCAAGGTCAATGATCGTGTGAAACCTTCCAGGACGGTTCCAATCATGCTAGATTCTGTCCTCAATATCAAGTAGCGGCTAGCACACTACGTCTTGTGCTGGATCAAGTATCGTGTAAAACGGGCTTTAACGACAGGCATCAAGGGGACAACGGCTTAACGTTCCATCCGACGGACGGAGTACTGAACCGGAAACGCCCCCCTCTAGAAAGTTGAATACTAGAGCTGAAAGTATCTGCTGAAGCTGCTGCTACTATCTGAAGTTGAATACTAAGGTCCCGCAGAATACCATATATGATATACTGCCCGTGCTACACAGATTTTACCCGTGGGTCATGGTTCTTGTTTGAACTGGAAGGGGAGGATCGGGTTGGTGTGGTGGCTAGAGTACTGGCCTCCCATCCCGAGGACCTGGGTTCGATCTCTCGGGCTCGATCAGTGGTGGATTTTTCAGTAGCAAACCAGTTCCTACATGAATGTCTAGTGGGTGGCATTTCAGGTTCAGTACTCCGTCCGACGGATGGAACGTTAAGTCTTGGTCCACTTGGCGCCTGTCTTTAAGGGCTATTGCCGGAACCGGGTTTCTCTCCACCCTTCCTTCGTTCCCTGAAAACTCCTACCATTTCCCAATTACCCACCTATCCTAAAGGGGGCAAATGACATCAGATGTTGGTTGCCTCTCCTGAATAACTAATTGACTAACTGAATTGTAAGGACTATGTATTTTGTATTAATTTTCAGCATCTTGGTCAATAAATGTCACTTGGCATTTATATTGCACTACAACCTGCGTGAACAACGGCCTATATTGTAAGCAATTTCAAGCCTTGATCCCAGTAAGTAGTTAGCGAAAAGTGTAAAAACAAAGCTTCATGAATAGTGAATCTCTTCCTTCCCCCTTTAGTCCGAGATGGAAGTCATTCAACTGCGGTCCTCAACCTGAGACTCGCTTTAAAGAAGCATTGCTGTGGCTGAGTCATATCGTAGTGACAATTTCACAGGTTCTAACTGCATTCCATGTGTACAGCAAGACACATGTCATTTTAATTTGTGTACAATATTTTCGGCATGGCCGCGATAGTAACTTCAAAGGTGTGGAAAGATAGAGTACTGATTCATACAGAGGATATTGCGTGACCTTAGTCACGGAGGTCCAACTCCCATGAGGAAAATAGTCCCCCGGGAGAAAAAAAACTAGTCCTTGAGGAACTTTGTAACGTTCTGCGCCCCATTGATTGCTATTGATTGCGACGCGTTTCTCTGCCACCCTGATATTTCCTCTGTGACCTTCCTTAGTAAGAAATACCCCAGAGCTGCTCTGAAAGAGACGTGCTTTAGGAACGGTTGTGCGAAGCAAGTGAATGGCTGCGAAGAATCGAAGGTTTGTGTACTTTGGGTGGTCAGAAATAAGTGAGAGGAGCTTGAGGAAATTTGTATCAGCCATTTCTCAGCTCATATCCACTCAATGAAAGAAAAATCAATAGCATATGATGCCACATAGACGAATGTGGCTTAAGTTCCAAAATCTACTAGCCTCTACAAAGCATTATTTTTAGATTTTTAGGCTTCAGTAAACATTTCTCCAAACATAAAATCTTCTATTATTTATGTAGTATCATATTTTCATGCTTTCCTTTTCAATTGGTGTTACAGTTTGTGCTGAAACACTAAGAACAAAGTAAATAGGCGAATTTTTACGGTAAAATTTCAAAAAAACTTAAAAAGCAAGTAATGCTAGATGGTAGGAATGAATGGTACATGATATTTAATAGTGTGGAGTATCTCTTGTGCGAACTATTATATATATATATATATGTTTATATCTATTTATATATTATGATATAATTCTCATCCAGTCGTCAGCAGCAGAAACACAGATATATAAGATCGTTGGACTTGAAAAATATGTGCTCACAATAACTGGCTGTTGCTTTCCTTTCCTTTCATTTAGTGCCTTTCATTCAAATGTTTTGTGAACAATTACTTTGATACCAAGTTCAATTTCCTCTATCTTTCGCCTTACCCTGTATTTATCTGGTGACATGACTTGATGGTGATGATTTATCGTATCTGATTTAAAAACCTTTAAAGCAGGACCAAACATAAGGAAGTGAAAGAGTTCAATCATATTTATTCGCGTTAAAATTTGAAAAAATTTTTACAACAGGACCAATCATTGATCGACTGTAAATATCCTTTAATATAGAGCGCTAAGGATATACAATGATGATCATGAGGATATACAATGAGGATATATGATGATCTATTGCAAGAAGCTCAGAAAACTATTTCTCTAGAACTTGAGATTTTTATGTATTTTTCTTATGCAAACAAGACTTACAGTGCAAAAAAATTCGAGCAGGAATGCAAAAAAAATTCAAAGCAGTTGCACCGTCATGAATGTCAATGTACCTTAATCTCATACAACTACTACTGCTACGTAAGCGACAAAATATTCCTACCATTACATCCTTAGGTTAGGGCATTGCACCCACACTCTCCCATCTGTCCCATCCCATTGACGATTCAATTCCACCCAGGTGTTCAATGCGCCATATTTTCTTCACTCTTTGATAGAATGCACATAGCGTATGGTTGTTTGAGGAAGGCATGAGATAAGATCTATGCAATCTTACTATTTTAGTTATGCCTTTTAGTGATGATATAGATATGCTTCAAATTCTGTAACGTATAAAATGTGTTTTTATTACATAACCGTATTATCATATTGCTCTAGTAATTCTCCGAGCCGCGTTGAAAGTGTGTAGTTAAAATTTTAATTACCCTTCACTAGGGTGGCTATTTCTCCCGTCGTCAGTCATATTTAGACAGGCTTTCCCCGACGAAAAGAAGATAGCCCCCAAAATTTATAACTCTAAACATCCGTCAAATTTAGTTGAAATATTTTCTTTTGTTTGAAATTGTAATTATTTTCTCAATCATGTTTCGTTTTTTAAATTGACGAACAAAAATTACATGCTGATGAAATGAATCCAGAAATCTTATAGTGCAATTCTTTTGTTTTTGATGTCTAGTATCCATCTTGCTCTATCAAATATCCATCTAGTACCCCATTCCTCCGTAATCTACGAGAATTTTCACCAGGTGAATTAGAAATGTTTCGGAGAGAACCACTCACAGGGTGGCAATCTCACCAATCTCACCGAGTTCAAATGAACTCGGAGCACAATTTATGTAATACCTACACCAAAATACCATAGGTCTCAGCAACCTCTTCCACATTCTTTCCCCTCAGATTTTTTCTCCGCTCCGACCCGAGCGAAAACAACTCCAATCTGGAGTTCCTGCCTCAACTTACACCGTCGCTTCCCCTCCCCGCCCTACCCCGTCCCCCGATCCGAAACATGGGTCTAAAAGACCACGGAACCGTTCGACCCTCTTCGCCCACGCACCTCTCCATCTCCTTCAACCCACGTCGGAATCCACCCCCTCTCCTCCTCGCCAACCTCCGCCCCCGGACTTCAGCATCTCCGATTCCTTTTGAGTCACGGCATCTTTTCTCCTAATTTGTTATTCCCTTTCCTTCCCAAACTGCTACTCCGTGTACGTTTTGATTTAAATGTTTCCCGGTAGTATCTCTGGTCATAGATATCAGGGGATCGAGTTGGTGTGAGTACTGACCTCCCATCTTGAAGGTCCGGGTGGGATATTGGCACTGATTTTCCAATGGTATACTGGTAAAAAAAAATTGAGTGCTTCATGGAGAGTCCAGTACTCCGTCCGTTAAAACATTGTTTCGTTGGCGCCTTTCGTTAAGAGTAGGGTAGTGTCGACGCCGGGTTTCTCTCCACTTTTCCTCCATTCTCTGAAAACTCCTTCCTATGCTTAGTTACCTATACCTACCTATATATACCTAGTTACCTATACTACCTACCTATATATACCTAGTTACCTATACCTACCTATATATCCCTTACTTCATGTGTGCTTTCAAGTCTGTTTCCGCACTAATAGGCGCTTCAGACCGGGTGGAAAGGTATGAGGATAGGAATGGAAAAGATGGCCTAGTTACCTATACCTACCTATATATACCTAGTTACCTATACCTAACTATACCTAGTTACCCACCTACCCTCTCTGGTGAAAACGACCGCAGTTTTCGGTTTTCTCTCCCAAATAAGTGCAGCACAGACGGCAAGATTTCGGTGATAGTTCTGTCTTAACATCTTCTTAAAGGAGGAATGAAGCAGTGGCGGTGCAAAGAATAAAGAAGAGCGTCACGGATTGAAAATAGTTGTAATGTTAGAACTCTTATTTCCCCGAAGACTACGCGAGGTGATTTATTTTATTTTTCCCAATAGATTACACTTAACTTCTCTTGGTATTTCATTACATTTTAGAAGTGATCCTCCAGTCTAAGTTGATAATTTACATATAATGCCTAAAACCAACTGCGAGGTGGTCTTTCGGCATTGAAAAATGAAGGACAAAGAATTTAGAGTGATGAATTACATGATCTTAACGATAACACTCCTTTTATTCAGTTCAAACCGGAGCGTTCATTATCCAGCGCTATAAAAAAGCTTTCTATTATTCTTTGAGGAAGCGCTATGCGTAGTAGTACCGAATATAGCAGTGCTTCGAATAAACTTAGTAGTATATAAATATTCATAAAAAAATGAATCACAGTTCACTGTGTGTTATTGCAATTCATTGTCATATCAAATCTAATATATTTATTTTCTCTGCATAGTTTCAATGCTGTTACTCTGAACTTTATTATTTGCTTGGTGCCATTAAGCATAGAATCCTCTTGGGGTTATGGAACTTGACATAACTTTCTCCATTGCGTTTTCTACTCTTTATTACAATTGTCTTCAAGCATATAATATCTGCTTCATGATCAACTTTCCCATAGAAAGACCCACCCATAAAGCTGCCCACGTTAGCAAAACCAAAGACTGGAAAAAATAAGTGTTTCGAGGAACATCATCACCTCTGATAACGTTAGATGGATCATGGGATAAATGTTATGGGAGAAGACGCGACGAACGACTTGTCCAAATAATACCTACCCGTGATCACGTGCAATCTCATATTTATACAGCCCTATGACGAATAATTGAAGAATATTTACGCACTTCCACTCTACTAGGTTTGCAGAACGATATGTAACTCAGTTCCGGAAAACAATCCAATTCTAGCAAGCATATTATCTTGTACTTTAATTTATTGAGAAAGACAATGCTAATAATATTGAGCAAAATTGATACGTCTGAAGTCAACACCGCGATAGGAGACAAAAAGTTCTACACGTGTGCCAATCTTAAAGAAATTGAGGGACTGAAAAATAATATATTATGGAGTATTCTCACATTTTGTGAAAGCCTGAGCCAAATTGATTCCCCGGTGGCATAAATTATTTTGTCATGGGAATGTTTAAGGCAAAACTTTTATATCATTTCACGAGGCGAAATTGTATGGCATTTATGATTGATAACAATTCTACTATCATTAACTGATGTAACTGACATTAGAATGTATTCATAACCATTTATTCATAACCATTTATTCATAACCCTAGCTTTGTAATAACGAAGTATAATCATGATTATGAAAGCATTTTTAACAATCAGGTAAAGGGCTAAATATTTGAGATTGCAGTTGGAGAATCACAGACTCGCAAAAGATTAAAAGGATTATAGAAAGAATTTTCATATGCCGATCATAAAGGATAACATTTGCGAAACTATAATGAGATTGTTAAGTTTTGCTTTGAAAGCGAATATATATTTTTCTGACACTAAATAGACCGTGGATTAATTGATCAAATTGAGAGTATTAACAGTTGTGTATCTGAGCTGAATAAAAACGCAATATAGAGTTCTCTATGGAATTAAAAAAGCAGTTGGCTTGTTTCCTGCTCCAATATAATATGATTGCTATTATTATTCTTTGAACATTTTCACTTCTTACTTACAGGTTTTGCAGCTAAAGCACGATTGAATATACTAAATATTCTTTACGTGCAGAAATATAAGGCAAGCCGTTATTTGAATACATAATTTTATGGTAAAATGATTTACGCGAAAAAAATATGATTGAATATACTTCCTTGATAAATGAATCGTTTTTAAATCAGTCTTGTAACAATAAGGGCTAAAAAAATCAAAAGTGTTCATTTCTTTACAAATTTTATGGAGTGTATCGAGGAAGGAAGAGATAAAACTCCAAAACGAATCAGTGCTTTCATAGAGATTACTTACCGAGAAGAAGAAAAATAATTTTTGTTGGAATACTCGGAAAAAATGTGACATGAAATCTGCTCGAGATAGCTTCGTATGGTCAGTCTGAGTCAAGGACGAAAAATTTATCATCTCTTTCTTGGGTCAACTTGTCCATTTCATCTCCCTCTCGGCTCTATCCTCCGCTTTTTAGCTCCAAGCTCCATCTTTCAAAATGATTCTCATTCTTCTCTCCCCATGGCTCTCCCTTCTCTGCTTCCATCCAACTCATCCCCGCTCATACCTTTCTTTGTTCTTCTGCCACCCAAAAAATACCCATCTCATCCCTTTTCCTCGTTCCCTCATGAAACCTTTTAACCCATTATCTTTTGACATTTGCCTCCTCTCTTGAGGGACATCTCACTTAATTCAAAATGTGGGGCAAACTTGATTTTCGGTAAAGGATTTCCCATTAATTAATACATTCTTTGTTACCCGTCAATTAACGCTATAATGCTTCCATCCTTTTATTCGTTAAGTCTTATTGAAAATAGTTGTATTTCAAGTCCACTCCATTTTTAGCAGCTCTGAATATGTGGCCACCACAAGTTATAAAATCACCCATTTTTTACGGTTCACTGAATAAACTCAAACTATTTTCTTGTCCTTTTAAATAGTTTTCAGTTTCCTTTACTGCTAAAATGTTTACATCTTGAGGTTTAAGGCGGTGAAAAATAAATTATAATGTGTAAATGCGAGCTTAGGATCTGAGTTTTAATTGCAGGCAAGTTATTAGCAGCAGCAATATAGTTTTGTGAACAGGAGGTGAATTTTTGAAATAAAACAAGTGTCCAAAGTTAAACTTTTTTGACCAAATTTACAACCATATTATTTATCAATAAAGCTGAACTAAATTAAAACCAAAATTAAAAATTTTGATACAACACCTTTAGCGTAAAAATTGCGTCATAAGTCACAGAGAACATGTCACAAATGAGAGCAATATGATTTATCGCTATTTAACGTGGTAAAAGATTTCAGGATGAGTTATTATATCTCGATATTAAAATACTTATGATTTGCTTGACTGATTTAGTTATTATCATGGCAAAAATTTCTCTGTTCACTGCATAATAAATATCTGGTAATTGTGCAATTTTCTGATTATAATAAGAGAGCGGGTTGCTGTGTGGGGACTTGAATATTAGTCTTCAATCCCGAGAATCCCGGTTCGGATCCCGGTAGTGTACGTGGTTAATTAATAGGTACACCGGTACCTGCTCGAATGTTGTTTGGAGAGCACTTTAAGCTCAGTGTTCCGTCCATCGGATCGGCTAAACGATTACACGGCCTTTCTTTCCTCTGTCCCTTGATAAATACCGACGTATGCTCAATTAATTACTTCTTCTAACAGCAAAAATATATTTGAATGTCAACTCCTAAGAAATACTACTATTTACTCTTAAAATACCGTAGTATCAGTCCGGATTTAGCCATATAATTTCTATCTTTAGATTTTTCCGCTTTTATGGCCATAAGGGAGCCCCTTTCCAGACTATTTTCCCTCCACTTTGATTAACGTTGCCCTTCCTGGTGGAGACACGCCTTGGGAATGGTGACTTGGGTATATTGTTTTGACGTCGATTGCCCCGATCTCTGTTTTCGCTGGAAGATTGCTTCGGGTGCCGCCGTGGCGGGAAAACAGGCCAGGCACTCTCTCTCGGGGGAGTGTATGCTGATCGGCACGTCGTCGGTTCGCTCCACGCAGTTCATCCCATGACCTTCCTCACCGCAGTCGTGATAGAGCTATATTGATACGACGTGTATTTCTAATTTTTACCCCAATGAATCAGCAGTCTTTTTTCGGCCTTGATATTTTCGTGAGTGGAAGTTTTCGTAACGGTGAGTAAATTATTTCCTACCCCCAAATCGATCATCTTTATTTCTAAGTCTACACCTGCATAGCTTCAGACGGGCAGGAAAGCAATGAGGATAGGAATGGAATGGTAAGGACGAATAGGGGAGAGAATCCCCAGCATTGGTATTGGCTTTAGTGAAAGGCGCCAAGCGAACCATCTGATGTACCTACAGAGCACTGAACTTGAATGCTCTCCAAAAAACTCTTTATTATTGGCTGGTTTACTAATGAAAAATATCTTCCCCAGCAGGGATTCAAACCTGGAACTATCCAATGCTTGTTTCTCTCATTAATAAGGCTCAGAATTTCATTGTGTGAAACCATTTTCACCCTGAGATAATTTTGAATTTTGATAGTACACACAGAAGAAGATTTTCTATCAGGATGATAGCAACCACTTTTTCCTTAAATAAATAAAATAAAATAAATAAAGTTAAATAGCAGGCATCTTCCTCCTTGGAAACCTTATGAATTTCACGAGCAAAAATTTACGGAAAAAAACGGCAAAGCTGGCAACGGCAACATTCAGTGCGTATAAATCAAAATTTTGAACGCTTCCGGGTATTAGTCGTTCTATTTGAGGTCATGAATATCTCAATCGTTACTATCTTCCTTTTACAAAACTGTACGCCGTTGTCTCATGTTCTCTTATGTTGGAACTGTGAAAAAGTATATTTCTTCACAATAATAACGAAAACAGTGAATTTTTGATAGGTTTATTAATATGCAATATTAGTGCCACGCAAAAATATAATGACGTTTTTCAAAACAGACTATTTAAATAGTGCGGCACGGGAAAATTATTTGTAGGAGCTTATGGATACTTCATCAATAACTGCGCTTCGTAATAAAAATATTTCTGAACAGTTCACTATTTGACATTACTCAATTTGTTCTGAATCAGGGTATAAAAGATAAATATATGGTTTGTGTGCGTGACATTAAAATAGGAAAAAATGACAAGCATTAGATTTGATCATACAGAGGACATCCTGGCAAATCAATGCATCGTATTTAGGACACAAATAGAGTTGTTTATTTCTTTCACCATATTTTCTTATTTAGTGAGAGTGTAGTTATATAATTGCTAAGATATTTCATTTTCTCAACGGCTTCACTCGCGCGGCTACCAGGATTGAAGTCTTGTTTATTTTTATGATTATTTTATCAACCTTTGAACTCATATCATCTTCAAGTATTAAGGCGTAAGGAAATAACCTCAACGGCCGATATTTTCCAATTTTTGGCTCAACTCGATACTATTTCCGAGAAAGATGCGGTGTATCCTGTGGGTACCCATGCGGGAATTTCTCTCTGACATATTCCGCAGGGAATCGATGTTTTCTTGATTAAGTATCGATACGTTTCCATGGTTGTAACATCGCCCATGTCTCTTGGGCCTGTATCACATTCCCCATCCCCCTTGCCGTTCGATACTTCTCTGCCCCCCATACCGCTCCGCATCCATTCCCTACCCCTACGTTGTACCCCAGCCGCGCCATCCTCCAAGTCGATCGATATCACACCCACGCCCCCTCCTCTTTCCCCCCACCATCCCTCTCAACATCATTCTTGGACCCATCCATAGCTTTGGTGCAACCGGACGACACGCAAAATCCCCACAGACCTCTCGCTTATCTTGGACTTGTCCATTCCTAGCGGGGATAAGTTTGGTGTTGTCGTTACACCTTCCTATCCTTAGCAGTAGCGGTAGTATAATTAAGGTTTGATGTGCTTCAGCTGCTTATGTTTTCATCGTACTCTATCCTAAAAATAGGACAATATCCACGCCCGGGCTGGGATTAAACCTGCGATCTTTGGCTTACTCTCACCAGTTCCAAGTGTCATTGTAGCATGCCACCACGTCAAGGTCGTATATGTTGCGGCGCGTGAGTTGGTGCGTTTGCGAATAGGTGAGGACCATCTAAAAGCCCACAAATATAGGCTGAAATCCTGAGTTGATGGCATAAAAAACTGATTTAGGGGGAGAGAAAGCAATGCCTTCCCTCTTCATTCCCTCTACTCAGTGGTGAATTAAAATTTCCTCCACGAAAAAGTTTTGCCCAATTCTCCAATTCAGATGCTTAATAAAGCCATGTCCTAGTTCATCGATTAGGTGCCTAAATGCTTCTTCCTAAATTCCAATTATTTAGGCTTCATATTTGCCACCGAATTTATTCCTCTTTAGTTACTACGAAAAATACGCCGTAGAAGAACCCCCTATATCAAGGAATTACTGACACAAATATGTATTCTGCTATTCAGAAAAAGTGTTAAATCAGATTACTTTGACTATGCGACCTAATAGATAACGTAAAACAATATGAAATGGAAATATGAATGGAAAATTATGAAATTAGAATAGCATTATTAGTAAGATATATATTCGGAGTAGGAAACCGACACCTCAGTTCATTTGCGCCGTTTTAGGGTATGAGGGCAGGGTTATTCAGGGAAAGGAGGAAGAGTGGAGAGAAAACAGGCGCCTACATTAGTCTACTCAAAGAAAGACGCATTAGGGATACACGGTCTAGCGTCCCTTCAGACAGACGGATTAGGTACTGAACTCGAAGTGTTGCCCACAAAGCATTTAATTTAAGAAATGGTTTACAGATAAAATATCTCTGCCTCAGACAAAAATCGAAGCAGGGCCCTTGAAATGGAAAGCTAGTACTATAACCACCATACCAAGCTGACCACAGAAGGTCGCTCCTCGTTCTAATGGAAGGTGGATAAGAAAAATGATAAACGTTCATCGCTTTTCAGTCACCATCTGCGTTTATTTTTTTTAGCCATGAAGGATTTAAGATAGTTTCGAGGACGGATAGTGGTTCTTAACGAATCCGGGAAAGGTGTAACTAGCTCGCAGTGAAGGCAAATGTCTTCTACGCTCTTGACTCGTGTCCTGAGGGAAGATTTCTGTTTCGAGAGACTCGCGCACGCCTCAATCCGTGCTCGAGAAGGATTGTGTGAGAGAAGACCCTTGTTCCCGTCTCCCTAGGGTTTGTACACATCCCCACGGGCGGGACAGTGTGTGCCTTTGCCACCGATGAGCCACCGTCCTTGACCTTCACCCTCCCCAATCCGCCACACGCATTGTTGCGCTGAGGCGCAGGTGGTACCCTTCCCCCCGCAGCAAAGACAAATCGTAGCAAGTTGTGCCATTTATGCCTCCCGAGGGTGTGGAATACATTTTTTCGTACGAGGAACCGGAGGAACGTCGCACTTAACCGAAGAGCTTTGGCATCCATTCGGAGACAGAGAGGTCATATCTACGTATCATCCGAGGGGCGAGTCAAGGACTTGTGGTGGAGCGTGAGAACTCAAAGAGTCATAAAAAGGGTCAGGAGAAGGAGAAAATGACGTCATAAAGAGAGTATGAAGGTTGAATTAGGCCTCTTTTCAGTAGCTTCAACTTTTGAAGTTACTCCGCAAGATGAAAAGGAAATGACTTTATCAATGCATCGTTAATAGTGCCTAACCAATTTAAAGATTTACGTGTACCTATTTAGATACTTCTAATTAAGTTATCGGTAAATTTCGGATTCAGGACTAACTCATCACAACACCAACTAAACAGTAGTAAAACAATGATGTGCAAATATGTAATTTATGTTTTGTGATTCTTCAATCCTTACCTCACGGTGTCTTGCAGGGTAGGTACTCCATGGATGTAGTGTACTTTGGTGAATACCATCGAGCTCTGCATATGAGTAGGTGGTAGGTTGCAAGTGGAAAATGCAAACTATTGAATCTATGAATCTAACTGCTTCTCACTTATCATCACACTTACCCGGCCATAAGAAATGTAGTAGGTATAAGGATAAACAAACGCTCAGAAAAATAATAAAGTGCATTACAACTGATGGGCTGGAAATTTTATTTATAGAGTTTTTAACACTAAGTACTTAATGCTAAGTGAAAAATATTTAATTATTATTCCCTTAGCTATATTGATGAATCAAATTCTTGGCAACAAGAACAGATTTATCATAGATAGCTGTAGCTCGCTCTTGACATTAGGCACGTTGCTGTGAAAAAGTAAGAAGCTATGGCAGAGCTATGATTGAAACATATCACTTTGTTCTTAATATTATTATTCATTGATAAGTCAGGTACATATATGGAATGAATACACATATGATGATGAATTCATAATGTAGTATTTTTCTGTATTGTTACCTTCACTATTAGTTTTTTGGCAATGGTGTAAAGTATTTCATATACATTAAGGCAAATAGTGGTGGATATTTAACATATTTGAACATGTCTGTGGACCCGTAACACGAGGAAAATACAATTAAAACGATAAAATATCAATTATATCCAAGCAGTATGTAATTAAATAGTTTAGCTCTACACTGATAATTTTATACTCAAATTTTCAGAAATGTAATATTATGAATCGATCAATTCTTTACGGATGATCACAGATAACTTTGAAACTACTAATTTTGGCTTATTCAATCAAGGTACGGTATTTATTTCGGTATTTTCTTCTCGATTTGGAAAAATACAATATTGGATGACTTCAGTTATCACATACCACTAAAAATACATTATAATTGCCGCCATAAGCTTCAATTACCTGTTTCACTCCTTATAGGAGACAAATTGAATATAATATGCGTGCTAAATTTCCCGTAAATATAGTATACAGAGGGTCAATGAAGTACCTATCTATTCTTCTCCATTAAAAGTGGATTATAATAATTTTTCAATGTTAAAATCAAAATCACGGCCTAACGCATGAATTAGACATTATTTGTCTCAACTATGAAGAGAGATTCATAAACTGTCCTTAATTTTTTATCGATCACCAGTAAAGAAATGGAAATAAACATAATGTTACGGTAACATACAAAATTATTTCTTATTTTCCCGTCATAGTTGATTTAAAAACATTTTTTTCCTTCAATTTCGGAGGTTTCTACACGAAGTTAATGCTTCCTCAAGCAGTACAGAAGCTTTGGGGAGGAAGAGCTACATTGTCTTTATGGAGCGAAAAAAACAAAATATTGTTCAATAGCAGCAATAACTGCTTCCTCAAGCAGTACAGAAGCTTTGGGGAGGAAGAGCTACATTGTCTTTATGGAGCGAAAAAAACAAAATATTGTTCAATAGCAGATATTCCACAGAGAAAAAAATCATTCGCCTTAACCGGGGACCGGGCGAATGATTTTTTTTTCTCTGTGGAATATCTGAATAGTGCAATTTCAGTGGGGCAACGCCACTAAAGTTTTCACGGCCAGTTCGTCAGAAGTTTGAATTTTTTTAAATACTGTTTTTCATCATTATTAACATTACCCTTAAAAATTTTTATTTGTTATTGACAGTATTTCAGTATTTTTAAGCATCAAATAATTGAATTTTACCCCAACACACGTGAAATTTAAGTTTCCGATAAATACTGAGAAATTATTTTGACAGAATTTCACTTTCAGAACATCAATCCAAATCATGTTTCCTTGTTAGTTTCCGCTTTAGTGATAAAACATTCTTGAATTGGTAATTCAACAAAATCGCCATAATGACATTTGATAACGTTTTGTTGTAGCTTTCTGGGTTCAATTCCAGTTCTTTACGTAATGGATGCTCGTAGAAATTTATTACCATTGTCTTAGCTTGGTTCTGGCAAATACCAGTCAACGGATTTGTAGGTTTTGTAGATATTTAAAAACGAGTTTTAATTTTTGAATCTTCCATACATCCAATCAGAAGGCACCTTACCACTGTGGTTTGTGGGCTGCTGATGGAAGGTCCCAGATTCAAATCTCGGTGATGCTTTTTTGTTCAACTATGGCTAAATTCAAACTATAGTGAGCGTATTTCATTAGAAAGAAAACTTAAACTTTTGGAGAGAAATTAACTTAAAAATATCTCAGGATCAAAATGAAATTATTTCTTTGCTCATCGAAAGTTTAGTTGCACACCCGATATAAAACCAGGGGCCCAAGTCTTTAATCTTTCGTTACAAACCGAATAAATATTGACGTTTTCGTTACCAACAAAAACGTCATATTTTGTTATCAACGTGGATAAACAGATAATAACTTGAAACAAATGACGTTATCATAGCGACAAATTGAATTCGTTACAGCGTAACGAAATATTCAAGACTTGGGTCACTCTTCATGTGCTCAATGTAATTAGCTCTGAAAAATATAGATTTTGCACTCAGAAAAAGAAATTAACGTGTTATTCAAGAACGTCTGGTTTAAACGGTGATGTCCTACATTACGGGAGACCACTGGGATTATTTGTGTGCGTATTGAAGTAGAGGCGTGGACCGATTACGCCTACAACAATGCTTCTCCCGAGTTGAGTTCTCCCATTATTGACGCTCTGAACCCTCTCCGTAAATTTTCCCCGGAGTTACACGTGGTACTTGCCTGTGCTAACGACGCCTGTCAATCCCATCTCCTGTTTACATTGCCTGCCAATGTCATTTGCCCGGTGAAGTCCACGTGAGCCTTTGAATGATGCAATTTCGGGGCGAGAGGAAGCGCGTTGGGATATAACGAGATTACATCGATTTTGGGGCAGGGAAACCTCCGATGGCTAGCCAGAAATTGACGAAAATCAATCCTTCATTGCGTTAGATACGATGGAGTTGGGATGTTTAATCATCTTGTATAATTGCACGCACCACTATTGCACTCTAAATTCTGATTTTCTGAATTTTTCCTTTTCTGTGAATTCACTTATTATTTTTCAAGCCGTTTTTTTCACTCATATAAACTCGTTCTAAAACTTGAAAAAGCAGCGTTTTTTATGGCTGGCTAAAACTTATTTCAGCACACTTCATCATCATAAATCATCAAAATCATTATGACAAATTAGCTGTATATTTTGATAGATTCCCTCAAAATTTGTGTACATACTTCGGCGCAACCCTAAAATGATGAAAGGTGTTGATAGCAATAAAGGTAGTTGTTTCAGGCTTGATTTGGTGGAATATCATAGCGAAAGAAAAATACTGGCAATTTTCCACAAGAAAAAAGATATTTACTTGACCGGTTTCGGTGTCTTTCGTATAGACCTGAAGATGGTGTTGTACACCGAAACCGGTCAAGTAAATGTCTTTATTCTTGTGGAAAATTGCCAGTGTTTTTTTTCGTTTTGATAGCAATATTAGTCATTCTGTTTCTTGTAATTGTACACGTAAAGATGGAACGTTCTTCCATTTAGAATTGACTGCACAGTTTTTATGCTAATTGTTACTTTTACGCAAGGCATTTTGTTTTCCTCTCCACTTTCAAGTAATGGATATGCGCTCATTTGTTCCCTTTGGAATTGAACTTATGTTTCCCAACTTGCATCTATGTACTCAGACTTTCCAAGCTATTTTAATTCCTTGGTTGAGATCTATTCATTTAAATTTATTCATTTAAACCCCTGTTGATTAAAGTTTTAGCTTACAAAGGGACGCGTCGTGTTCGGAAATGAGAAAGTTACTCTGGCTAATGCACCCAGTGGTGTTAACTATTCTAAATAATTTTCTATATAATAATAAATGAATTTATTACTCAACAACAAAATGCTCTTAGAATGATTGATTAAAATCTATGAGTTACTTGAGGTAGCCTTGAGGGGACATTTACCTGTAGTAAGGCTACCATCAAAAAACATGGTTATCTTTTCAACACATGAAGAAATTAACAGCAAAGAAAGAAACATGATACCACCTAGGTGAGCCCAATTAACAAAATCACAGGTTTATTTTAAATAATTGCATTAATATATACTCTATAATTTTCTTTTGAAAAAGCCGATAACATTTTTTAAGAATGTATGGTTGAGGCACAAAAACATGATTTTTGGCAATAAGTTTAGCAGCTTAGATCCTAAATGAAAAAAAAATTGTGTCGTGATAAATTAGGTTTCGGTTTTGGCTTTAGTCAAAGTCTACAATATCACTACAATATCACTATAACTTTCCAAAACTTTGGTTAAATAGGTCCTCGGCAGGACTTTCTATTTCTTATTTCCAAATTGCCCACAGTTTACTTTGAAGTAACACATAAAGAAATGTCTTGAGAATTTGATATCATTGGTCTAGTTATTTGTGTTTTTGCTAATAATACTATTACACTGGTTCTTGGAATCTAAAGCTTAATGTCAAAATCGGGCTTTTGTAATTGAATGGAAATTTAGCCCTTAGTGTAATTCACGATCTACCCTTAACACACATTCTCAGAATAGTATGGTTTATCTTCTCTAGATGGAGCATCCTTTGTAAAATTCTAAAGCCAATAATATTGCTTATAAAAATTTGATCGTTTGTTGATTTTATTGGACATCTTTAAAAGCATTCGAATATCTTTTTCAAGGATTACTGGGCGATTCCACAAAAGCAAGCTCGAGACTGTTAATTTTATAAATGGCATTACTGTTGCATATCTATGCTTTTACTATCCTATTGTCCTTTTTAACCCTGAAATCGAAAAATTTTGTTCCGAAACGTTGGCTATGAGAAAAATATGAATTTGATTTTGACCTGCCCTCGATAAAAATATTCAAATTTACGTAATAAATAAGGTTGATATTGGAGAATACTGATAGCATATACACGACGGTTAAAAAAGAGTTCAAATCAGTAAACAATTTAACTTCTTTATTTGCACAAAAAAGGCACCGGAGACTTGTGTGATATGCATGATTATACTAATAACAAAAGGCCGCATTTGGGGCTTAAAAAGAACGTAAGTTTCCAACCCCCTGGTCAGTCAATGCCTAAATGCAATGGAGTGTTCGTCTAGAGTGTCAAGCAGCTCAATCCTTAAAAAAATACGATGCCAAAGAATTGGAATTTGCAGGAATAAAAAAAATTAAAAAATAGAAAAAAAAGTTTTTTTTTCCCGCGCGCTATTCGCTCTACTAATCTTTCCGTTACTCCGCATCCTCGTGCGCGAATTCCTCTTCGGTCTGAATTATAACGTTCGCATTCATCGCGTTCCACGCCTCTCTCCATCCGGGTTACGCCCACGGTCGTCACTTCCCTCGCCTCGACTACGTGACTGCCCTCAGACTCCAGGTGGCGCGAAGATAAACCTTGTTGCTTTGTCTTCCAGCCTCGAACTTCTCCTTCCAGCCGGTGATTTGTGTGCCCCAAACGACCTTGAAACAATATGTAGTTCCGAAACCCTTAGTCCATCCGGTGAGAGAAGTGTCGACGAGAGTCGTATTGTTTTGAAATCGAATGTAAATACTAAATTTAATATAAAACGTTTTGGTATACACCTTTTATTGAAGATGCTAAAACTTACAATGCTGTTTCAGGTTCAAATGGTGGAACTGATCAGTTCTAATTTAGAATTAACATTTTCCCTTGTTTTTAATGAATTTACTCCCTCATATGTTCGTTGTATTACATCAATTTTAAAAATAGACAATTGAATTTTATTCACGTCGTACCAAAACTAAACTATTCTTGAATGACTTTTTAAAAGCCGTGAAATACCGTAACTTAATTTACTATGCTAAGGTTATATTAAAATGGTTAAGTACTATACTAGGTAGGATCATAAAAATAAAATTAGAGAAAATTGATTGTGAGTTAGACACATTTAATTGTCATTATTTCCTCGTACAGCAAGAGACAACAGTTGCAAAAATGATCTCAACATATAATTAGGAAAGGTAAGGTATAATTTGGTATCTCTTTGCATGCAAGCATGGGCCTTCTATTGGGCAATGCATGAGTTAATTGCTTTAGACTTCTTGGAACCTTTTTGGTATAACCATAAATATATATATTTGCGATTTGTGTTGAATCAGCCTTGCATGGTGCTTAGTAGAGGTAGAAAGGTATATATCACATGATGTTATCGTGCTTCCTACCTAAATTATCACATCTTGAAATCGATGATGTTTGGTGCTAGCAATATCAATATTTACGCGTCAATTTTATCTATCTGAGGTCGAACCACCCCTGCCACATACCGCAGTGGCTTGCAGGATGCGTTTTGTATGCAGAGGAATTGAAAGGAGTACGGTTATCTGTTCTAAGCTGCCTCATCGGGTGGAAAAAAATAGTCTTCTTCGAAATAACTTTCGCTTCTATCGATGGCATCTTCAACCTTTTTTCTACGGCAAAAGATAAGAATGAAAGGAAAGGAACGGGCTTTGAGACGCTCAGGAAATACTTCAGGTCATGGAATATAGTATGGGTCCGGGCGCAAACGCTTTTCGCAAATTAATTAAGCCGTGGTTGGGGGAAGGGAGGTGGAGGACTTCGTAAGAGGTGTTCCTGGAAAAGGTGAGAACGGAATACGTCAATCTTTTGTTTCAAGCTAACCGGAGGTCCGGTGGCACGTCTTTTTTTCCCGATACACTTAACATAGCGTACGAGGAGGCGTACATTGCATCACTCGTGCCACCAGGGACAATAACCGCCCCAAGCGGAGGCTCGGAAAGAGAATAAGGCATGGGGGGAAAAGGGATGCGGCGAAGGGGCTCGCGGCCGTGCACGTAAGCCGGGAGAAGGGGAATGGAATAGTCGTATATAAACCTCCCCCCTTCATCCACGAGCGTAGGCGGAGGGGTGGAATCGACTTGAGAGGGGAGTTTGGGGGAGAAGTAACGTCGGGGAGGGCGGCTCGTGGGCGGTGGTCACGTGGTGAGGGAACCCGAGAAGCGGATTGGCTAGCTCGGGTGGGCGTGATGAGGGGTGGGTCTGGCGCGCAGATACTCTGAAGCGGAGACTGAGGGAAGAAGGGTGGTTCGGGCCGTGTCCTCTGTGCGACCTCAAGCCGGCTTTCTGGACGGGAGGAGGGGAAGAGGGCGGCCGTACCCCTTATAGGAGACCTCGTGCGTCTGTTTCAGATCCTGCCAAAATCGTCGACGAGGACGCACGCGGCTTCGCGTCACACTGACCGGAATAGAAATTCCCCTTCAACCGCCCACACACGACATTCCGGACCGAACGGACGTTCCGATCGTGTTCCCACCCCTTCCGGTTCTGACGAGGATCCTCCGAAAACCGTTCCTTGGAATTCAGAGAGAGTGCGGTGACCCCGATAGGAAATATTGGATACGGGAGTAAGCGCCGGTCTTTATCCGACCCCCCTCATCGGGAAAGCGACTAGGGTGCCTCTGAGTATTTTCTGGGAAGGTAAGGATTGCTTGGTTGGTTGAAGAGGTAGTGGTTGAAACAGACGCATCAATGCGTTTAAATTTACGTGTATGTTAGTGTGATTCTGAGTGGCTTTCGTTGCGTCATGATCTACGGACACCTGTTCAAATCGTTCCGGTAGATGGTGCACCATTACGTGGGAAAGCGGTTTCGAAATTGTGGACCCATTGCCCATGTCCCATAATAACGCCCCTACGGTTCTAATTTCGCGAAAAAAATTTCTTTGTGGGTTATGCGGGTTCTCTGTGATGACTAATGGCCCTGGTCTGCCAGTGATTCATCGCGTTGGTGTATTGATTTGCACTGGAATTAGGGCCAAAGCCGAGATCTAATCCGTTGCCAACTTAGTGTTGTGTTTCTAAATGTGATCAGTGAATTTAACACCCACATAGACCACGGTATTGGAGATTCTAAGGTTCAGACCCCTGGCGATACGTCTATCTGAAGACAGAGTGAGGATTGGCTGAATTTGAAATAATTCTTCAATTAAAGTTCAAACTGCGTTTTGAGTTCATGCAATGACTCTGCTAAATGTTCGTATTGAAGGGCAGTCATCACATTTGAATATCATTTTGTTGGCATTAGCTTCTTTTGTTGAGAGAAATGGTCCTTGATATCCTACTCATCGTAATAGTAATATGAATGTATGCTAGTATGCTTGAAACTAGGTGAAACACATGAGAACATATGCTTGCAAAACGTTTCTGCTCTTAATGAAATGGTGTATGTGCTAAAAGGATTTGGATTTATACGAATTTTCACTCCTAATTCAGCTCGTGTAAATAGCACTTTTCATTTGAAGATAATTCTAGAGTTATCAAAAAACATTTTAAAATTCATTAAACTAATGTATCCCATGTGGTAGTTCACATTGATGTTTGTAAATATGAATTTAATTGGTGTTTTTCACAATATTGCTTCTCCATGGATAAATCGTGCTAATTATAAGTGGAATCCAAAATTAACAGCTTGTTTTGCACCAAATACCTTTAGGTTTAAAAAATGTAGGCGACTAACTTGATAAAGTTGCGATGCAGGTTTGACAGGTTAGTAAAATTACTCGCGACCAAAGTTGAACTTTATAGAACGCAATGTTGCGTAATCATCGATTTGATTCGAATCTGTCTGAATGTTTGCTTTGGTGACGAATTTGTTGGTGACGAATGTGAATCGCAACGCTACTACTTAATCATGCTCTGACCATTCCATTTCCTTCTCTTGATTTCCGCTGGCACACCAGCCCAAGGATAGTCCAAGGTTATGGAGAGCGAGGTAAGTCCCCTGGCTCCTCACGGCGCTTCGTGGTTTTCCGATGTCCTTTACCCCTTCCCCGGTCACGCGAGGTCATCGCTGAGCGGGTGTTTTTGTGAGTTGCTCCCTAGAGCACGACCACTCATCATCGTAATTTTGAACTCGCATCACGTAATTGGGAGATCGGAATCATCCTGTTGTTCGGTTGATGCTTGCGGTGATGAATTTCTCATATTTTCCCCACCCAATGTTTCGTTCTATGCGTAATATCTTGCTGATGCAGTTCGTCTAATGCTCAAATCACTGTGCCCCAAATCTCTCTGAAATTAGATATCTCTTCATTTTGTTCGAAATATTTTGAAATAGTTTTCAGCTTTAATCCTGAAATATTTTTTCTGAGGAGAATTTATGCCCGTATTTACTATTTTCACTCCAGAGAGATGAAAAATGCCTCTTGTATAGATATTTATTCATCTCCTTGAGCTGAAAAGGCACTGTGATGTGTTTAACACAGTGATGTTTACCGTGTAATGACGAATTATTCATTTCGTGCATCTCAAGGGAGTTATGAAATAGTGAAGACGTTTGACCAATTTCACATTCAATATATTTTTTAATACCTTAATAATTTCATCATAATAAATAACCACTTTTGCTTATTTATATGCTGCGTGCAGAAAATGTCTGAGGATGAGAACAAAAAGGTGAGTGCCTATGATTAACCGTTTCAATCTCTATATTTTCCAATTACATTTGTATGCACTGTCATCATAGATGGAGATTAGTTGAGTAGCACTAGTGGTATTTATTGGTGAGCAATGCAGCCCGTGAATAAAAATATTAATGTTCTTGACACTTGGGTGAACCATAATATAGCTTTAATCAGAATGTACAATGGGGATATTTTTGATGCTGATATTTCCTTGATTTGCAGTAATGCAATCTGACTTTGCCTTTTTCATCTTATAGGTGAAGTATAACCGCAAATAAGCCAGGTTTATACCACTGTATTACGAATTGTACCGCTGAACGTTTTCGAGGTCATAGCACTAAACATCCATTTTGTTGCTCAATTTCAATTATGGGTGCTTAAAATTCGGCGAGAAATAGGTTAAGCATTATTTCAGTATATATATATACAGTATAAGCACTACAATTAACATTTTTAATACTCATTATCATGGGTTAGTCTGAGTCGACACATTTTTATTGAAATAACTGACACATTTCAGCTCTTCCATCATTATGGCACATAGCCCATTCGTAAGAATACAGTTCAAGTATTCGCTATGTCTAAGTCGGCTATGACGTTCGTGAATGCAATATTAAAACACCGAGTGGAGCTGAGTTACCAGGCTCCAGACTACTGCATGCGGTGCAATACCTGCATCATTGATTTTCAATAATAATGAAGGACAAAACGCTCCAAAATATTTTACAATACCTACGCCTGTAAGAAGAAAGACTGCTCTTTTGGCCCTTAAACAACTGAAAATTGTGTGTGTAAACATATATTAATCTTTATCTTTCAAGTGATAACATCATAAGCTTAAAATCAAATGTATTTTGACCTAATTTTGACTACAAAAAAAAGACACTTGGTTCAGCATAAACAAACAATATAGACTCAGCCAGGGGGTTTCTAAGTTTTTTTTAACGAGTGCTCATTCTGATGAAACGCATGCTTTGCATTTTTCGAAACAATCCCTAACCCTTGTCCTCCTTTCGGTGATAATAATTTCGTTTCTCTTCTATCTGTGCATGGCGCGTCATGCGTCCTAAGAACGAGGAGAAGGCGGACACACAGGTAAACAAATGTTAATTTTTTACGTACCAGTATTTAGTATGCTGAGAGATGTATTGTGAATCACTGCTGGATTGACAGCGAAAAATACCCTCTTACAATTAGCGGAAGGGTTTCTAGGGGATGCCAGAAAAAAGTGGAATTTCACCTGTTCAAAAGTTCCACTTGAATTGTTTAATATCTCGAACATGATGTGAACTAGTGTACGTCACAAACTTAATGACGTTCTCGCTTGTCACCGCTTGATTTTGTTGGTATTCGGGGTGCGAGATGAATGAGATAGTTCCTCACTCCCGCATCAAATATGGTGAAAAACTGCTCACCATGTTTTCACACGAGCACTATTGTGTAATTTGGTGACGGGACACTGAAAAACTTTTGTATTTGATCACCACTTCGGGCGTCCCACGCGAGGATGTTAATGGTGAGAGGAGCTATGAAAGCGAGCGTGCTTCAACGGTTGCCGTATTTACACTCCTCCTTACTCCCCTCAGAGTGCCCCGTGCATCGTAAGCGGAAGCGACTCCAAGCGGCGGGACGGTGACCTAGAAAATCGATTCGAACCCTACTGGCTTTCGAAGGCGTCGGCGAAGTCGGGATGTGACGTCACCGCGCGGATCGAATTGTTTTGGCGGGACGAGAAATAATGCCGCTTTATGCAAGATTCACTCCACTTCCTCCCCCCCTCCCCTGAAAGTTCGCCCTGCTACGTGATGTCCTTCACGTGAATCTGTTTTATTCACGTTTACCAGACCCTTAAATCCTGATTGCCTCATTTGCTGACCTCATATGACCCTATATTCTGCCAATTAATATAGGATTCTGAATAATAAATTTTTAATCTTCCAAGACCGTTTAACTTGTCAGAAGATTCCCAGTAAAACTCTTTTGGTAATTTTTAATTGTCGTGTTAGACGATCCCTACGTTTGTACCGCTTTAAGATTTTATTTTAACGATAATTGACTGACCGGTACTGATACAGCCGATGAAAATGAGGGTGCATTTCTTGTTCTGCTACTTCAGTGACAGTGTGAAGCAATCATGTCTCTAATAACGCCAATTTAGTCATAGCGTATACATTCAATTTTATGCTTAACTGGAGATATGTGGCTGCTATTTCCTCACAGATTTAGTTGCTATTTTGCTGTAGGAGAAGCCAAGTATGTGCCCTGTGTTTATAAAAATGCTTTGTTTTTTCGCAAGCAACCGGTTGAGGACAAACCAACTACCCCAACTGCTCCACCTACAACGAAGGTTGGTATTGATTTCATAGTTCACTTAATGAGTAATGCCTTTAAATTATACACAAACCTTTACCATAAGTGAATGCTTATTGTTTTCTTGATATTCGACGGCAATTCATTTTACTGTAACCCTAGATAGTTATCAGCGTAGTTTCATATAATTTACTTGGATAATCGTCTTCCATTTAGCATCATTCATCACTTCTGCCACTGTACATATCTTCATATGAAAAAATGCATAAAATAAATTGCTAATTATGAATAACATTCATCTCTCACCAGCGTGGGACCGGTCAATCAAGTAGGCTTTATATCATCCACCACTTACAAGATATTTTATCACATGACCATTTAGTACGAATAATTATTTCTTTCTGTTATCAATCAGGAAATCTCTATCAACAGTTTTGAAACTCGAGTTTTTAGCTAAGATATATGGGTAAGCATCGGAAAGGGATATAAAATAATGTTTTTTTTACGTTTAAATCTACACGTTTCAAATAATCTTATTTCCAATTTTATATGAATGCATTTGGAAAATTATTTAAATAACCTAAACAAAGTGCGGCCGAAGGAAATGATGCATATTGTGCAATGTTACGTAAAATACATTATTAGCGTTTTCTTAATATTGTATGCTTGTAAGGCATTTTTAAACATTTTCTTTCAAAAATGTACTTGTAACCCGGTAAAATTTTCCCTAAGTTGATTTATTTCCGGGTAAATTTAAATGGAAATGGCGAAAACAATTTCTTTAGGGATCATATCGTGTCAGTCAGCAATCTCTCATCTATTAGAGTACACTCCCGTGACTTAATTTCTATTCTGAATACAAATAGGTATCCGTACATCTCGCTTTCTGCATTTCAAACATATGCCTTATTGTTCTCGATTTTTTTCATCGACGCTTGAAGTTTTCATCCATTAATGCGGCTATTATCATTCATATGTTCCCACTTTCATCCCGTTTTTTGCACATTTTGTTGTTATTTCGACCGACTGTTGTTTTAAAAACCTTTTACACCCATCGCACTAAGCACATTCTGCACGACTTCGCTCCCATTTTTATTTCCAGCTTCATATACAAACCTAGTGTCTATCCTCTAACTTAAAACCTGCACTTATTACCACGAGGAATGCATTTAGATGCTGCCCGCTTTAGCACCTCCCGTTGTATAGTCCCCCATCTTACTTCCTCAGCCTAATAATTCTCTGATTAGTTACTCTTGATATTGAATTGAAATTTACTTGCCTTTAATTCCTTCAGTTTGCTGTAATTATGTTACGTTAAAAAGCTACCAACCAGGGTTAAATGACCCTGATGAGTACGCTTCATATTTTAGATCATAATCTGATTTACATTAATATTTTTTTGATAGTATAATCTGAGAAAACTTTACGAGGGATTTAAAGTACATTTTGAGGTAATCATCGGCTGTTATATATTGCTTTATAATCTATAAGAAAGCTTACATTATGCTTAAAAAGATTGCATTGTGCTTTAACCTAAGACATGATATATTCATTACGCTTTGCTGACACTTTGGAAAGTGTCCAACCATTTTTGTTTTAGTGGACCGTAAGAATTAATAAATACGTTTACGGAGGAACAAATTATAGTATTGGTGCCCTGCAATCCATATTTTTCATAAAATCGTTTAAAAATTAGATTTCAATAGTCATATCGATAAAGATATCGTAATGAGGAGATAATCAGTAAAAACCGTCTCGAAAAGATAAATTAAATACTCAGCATGAAGCGTGGCTGTGTATGGCTCAGATACCTGAACTTCTAGTCTGGTTCATGGAAATGGGATAAGCGAAAATTGAAGGTGTTAAGATAAAGAAGAAAGTAGAGGTCTTGCTGGGTGAAGAAGATGAGGAATGAGGGAGATTCAAACATTGAACATGGTATTATAAGAAAGACCGGATAAATTAGGAAAAGATAACAGAAATCGTTGGAGGACGTTTTTAAAAATCACAATGGTAAAGGAGACATTGTTAGGTTAGTTCGTAAGGGGTAGGAACAAAATAAGTGTTCTAGATGATATAAAATATGGAAGAAGATTTTAAGATTTAATGTGAGAGATTAATGATTTGTTTGACATCGAATGACGACAGTTTTATACTAATAGCTCAAATTTTTCTCAAATACATTTCATGAGGTGATTTCCTACACGTTATTAGTGATTGAAGTTGTGAGAGGCGCTATATATCCCGTTGAAATTACGACCCTCTCCTCGATCTAAACTCATTCTTCTATTACATTTGTCCTTCATTTCTATATCCCTAATTTGATCTTTCTCTTAGACTTCTCATTATTTTCACTTAAACCTCATTGTCATTTTCCTCTGTTACTGTCAGAATTTTAGTAAAGGCACTAAAGTATTTGGAACGGTCTTCTATTGATGACCTCATCATCAAAAATTGCCAACACACCCAATGGCCAGCCTTCCAAACACAAGCCATCAAGACCCTTCCCCAACTTCCCCTTACTCATTCCCACTCCCCTCCAATATTTTGTATGTGTAAGTGAAGTTGAAATGCATAAGTTACCTGAAGATGACAATCGTGTCGAAACCTAGGTCGCCGCGATAAAATTCACTGTGGAGTTCACAACGCTTTTTCGTTTATCCATAGGCGGTAGGCCTCATCACTGCTCAGGGAACCAAACTGCTCCAGGTGCTCAATTTTCTGTGACGACGTAACCCTTTAGAAAAACATGAGACATATCAGTACTATCAGGAATTAGGACATCGGTCAAGAAAAAAATATTTTTTATTCAAAATTGAAATCAAAACTATTCGGTTTCAAGGGAGATTCAAAATTTCCAAGCCAAGTTGACTATGCAACAAAATAGTCAGTTTAGTACTTATTGAGTTGTGTTCAAAGGTATATTCTACAATATTTTAAACTCTAGTTGTCACAGAAAATGATGAAAATGAAGGGCTGATTGGTGAACACGTTGGAATTATATAAAGACCATTTAGTTTACAGCACCATTGACTTCCACAAATTTTATTCCAAGCGATTTTAGAATAATTTTCTATGCAATTTCAGTAATTCATTGGCAGCTGATATTATTTTTTGCTGAATAACAGTCTAACAAGAGAGTAAAAAATATGTTATTTTCTCTTCCATCATAGAATCAACATAGCTTTATCATGTATGCGTCGTCAGTGTGGGCAAAAATTTGAAAACCTTAGCATTCGATCCTAATTCTGTTTTATGAAATATATCACATTGTACTAAATAACCAACGAGTTAAATTCGCCTAGAGAGGAGTATCTTTTATTTTTGCAGGCTGGTATTTTTCAAAAATAGTTTTCATTACAACATGAAAAAACATATTCTCAGTCCTGTTCAAGTTTTCCAAAGCATCGACATCGTTTGGAAGACTGATTTAATTGACCAATAAGAAAACGATGATTTAATACTATCTTGAAAGTCGATTATCCAAGGTAAATTATGTTCCGGGAATCAATCAGAAAATATGTACGGACACAACTGCCAACTTCGAATATCAAGAAATCTCTCAAGTGCTAATTCTACTCTCTTTTTAATGGAAGAAAAATTGTAAAGTGTGAAATATAAAGCCTCATTTCTAACTCCGTGACGTCCATTTTCCATTTCAAATATCAGTTGGGAAAACAGACACCTACGGATGCCGATTGGGTGAGTACTTTTCGAAGTTAAAAACACTAATTACAAATATTAATGTTAGTAATTCGTAAACCACTTTCCCACTCCTAGACTCCAATAATGAGAATGGTGAAATCACTTATGAACATTTTGAGTATTTATGTGTATACATGAATTAATACCCATTTTTATGTACTTCATCTTAGTACATATTCATGAAGATGAATAGTGTTTAGCTATTAACATATTCCACTACAAAAAATGGCGCGGCATGAAATGTACCTAACGATTAAGATCGTGAAACTTAAATATTCACTTAATGTAATGTTTCCAGTGCAACCTATCGATCTTATGATAACGGAAGGGGATACGGCCACCTACCATTCACTTTTCCTTGCCATTATAAAATTTCCAATAGCACTGGGAATCTGAGTAATATGCTATAATAATAGATTTTTTCAAAAGCAGATACATTGGTGATTGAAACAAATCAATAAACCATGTATGAAGGAAGAACTCGTCTTCTTTTAACTCAGAAACTATTGGGATATAATCAAAATAACATAGCCAGTTGGAGAATAAAAGCCACCATTTGATATTACTGCATTTGCACTTCATGAACCAATAAGTATCATTTTCAGTAGGAGCCCTAGTTGGCGGGTCTTTGTCACCTCTAGATAGTTCGAAAAGTTGCCGCTAGATGGCAATAACGTGAGAGGCAGTGTAAAGCTCTGAGCTTTAGGGCTGTGAACTTGAAGCGCTTCCGTCATGGGATAGAGATATTTGTATCCTCCTCGCTGTTAAAAAAACCTAGCAAAAAATATTCCTGCACTGAACTCATGAAACACGAAGAGATCCGTTCAGTCCTAAGTTTACAGTTAAAGATGCTGTCGGCTAGAGTTCCGCTTGCACCCAAGATTAGTCAGTTCTTAGATTCCAAGGGTCAGCAAACATTTGAGACGCGAGATGGAAGATCAAATTGGCCCCCCCCCTTCCTCCTTCCATTCATATCCTTGTGCCTTTCCTCCCGGTCTGAAGTGCTTGTTAGTGCGGAAACAGACTTGAAAACACCCACGAGATGCAAACTTTTCCGTCACAAAATTACCTAGAAGCCGATGAAGAATCATGTATTTTTAAACTTATAAAGAATTGAAAAATAATATTATAACTAGGAGAATAACTAGAAAAATAGAAACTGTACCAGTAAACACTGGTGGGCGCTATTATTTAGAGGAATATAAAATTAAGAAAAGTATCTACACATAAAAATTACGCTCATTACTTTAGTCAGTGTGGGTAATGAGTTTGTTTTCTTGAGGAAGTGAATGTATGTCCGATTATTAGCTAGTCATTTTTAATCCAAGTACCGTTTCCAAGCCATGGTTATAAGTAAGTAATTGAAATTATGATAGTTTTATTTTAATTTCCAATTACACGACAAGAGCCACAATTACGTATCCTTACATTCCCACGTGGCTCTCGAGCAGGTTTTGTCGATCACTGGTCTAAGCAATCAGCAATTTCATGGTGAATTAACGCAAATTTCAATGTGTAAAATATCACTTTACTAAAAATCACACGTCACCTAGGTGACGTCATAAAATATGAATCTTGTGTTTCGAATTTCCTTGCTCACATGCTTTGTATATACATGCATTATTATTTGTAAAACATTATATCTATTATCTACCCTAGGCGACTCACTAAAAACTCCACTATTCATCCAAAACGCATGAAAACATTTGACAATGAGATGTACTACAAGCATGCATTAAATAGATACATCGGGTTCATGCAGACATATTTACGTCCCCAAAAATCCACTACCCTAATCTTATTCAGTTTGTTTGCTTGGTCTGTATCAATCTAATGTGTACTGTGATTCGGATGTATGTAAATGTAAATGGAAACTTATTTTAATGAAGAAATTATGATTTGAGAAGTCTCAATATTATTGTGTTCACGAATTGTCTATGAAAAGGACGGGTATTTGAATCTGTCTGTGATGCATCTTATTTATCTAATCTTATCTGACAATGATTAGCCCTGCCTACTAATGCAGTGCCGGACCTTCATAATGCCCTCGGCATTGGGAGTAAACTCGTCCACCCTGTACCTATGCAAAAGACTTAGTTTGTCTTGGTGTCTTCGCGTCTCCCATTCCAGTGTCTCTAGCAACGAAGTTACACCTACCTTCTTGTCATAGCAATTCTTTACAAATCTAACTCATCTCATCCTTATTATGTCCAATTCCATTATGAATAACTTTTACCCAGAGTGTCAAAATTTTATTAGTCCCATATTTGTTGGAGAAAACAAATGGTTTACTTTATAGAAGTATTAGTTCAAAATAGTATAAAATATACCCAATGTATTTAATAGTAATATAGCGAGTAGAGTAATTTGAGAATTAAATTTGAAATTTTGGCCACGACCGTATTTTTTTGAATTGTTACTTAAAGCAAATCGCTTAAGCTTCTGCAATATTTTATACGTTTGACAGAGCAAGCAATTTTCTACACTAATGCATAACTGACAGTTTTATGGGAGAGCAAACATGAGTTAAAAATAAGTTCCTCACTACCGGGTGAAAAATTATCCTGCTTTTATATGGTCACGGTGACTTTAAATGAATTCTGCATCAATTGGACTCGGAGAGAATGCAACAAAGTGTCGGCATTGAAATGATGATGCAGTGAAGGAGGAAAAAAGTAAGCTATACGGAAAGGATGCATACGAAATGCGATGTGTTCAGAGCTCACTTCTAACCGATAACCATGACAATGCAGTAAGATTGCTCCTCACCGTGATTAAGCATTAGCAGAATTTTTTCAATCTGCCAAGGGGGTTTTTGGGCACTCAAACAAATACTTTTGGATGAAGATGCATCATTCTTTAGGAATGTCTGGATGAATCATCTATTTTCCTAGTTGATAATTTATTACTGTCAGGAGTAGGAGCCGTAACAATTGTGTTACGTTACTTAGAACTCCTATCGGCTCTTAGCGCTCCAATGAATGAGAATGGATTTTCACTCAGTTCATCAGTAGTAATTATTATTGTTGTTTTATCGATTGGGGAAAGTTTTGACTCATGTACATAGCCTTTCACTCCCTTCTCTAAATTATTTCTCTCTTCATATTATTCGATATTCTCCCAAATTTCATTACTCGAAAATGCCGAAAAAAATCTTTCGATAGCCTCTACCTGCTTTCCATGATATTTATCTTTTATTTCCGGATTTTATAGTCCCAGTACGCCATTCACCCATCTCAGGGTCTTGGGAAAATATTAGGCATTACTTGCATCATATCATTTAATAGCCTTTCATTTCAGGCAGTTTTAAATGATAATTGTCATTGCGCAGTGTAACGTGCGGGGAGATGCGTTGTAAAAATGTCATCTTGCAAAGCAACGGATTGTATGGGAAACGTCCCTAATAAATTAACGGATGATCGGGAAATAGCCCCTGCTCTAAATCTACGGATTCATCGATGCAATTTTCACGATTTGATGCTGATTATAGCTCTGCAATTTATTAATTCGCGTAAAAAGGCACCTACAGCTTAGCATTTCGCAAGGATTGTAGAAAGAGTTCTCCATCGTTGAGATGCGCTTGGACTTTTCCCAAATCTGTGACTTTTATTTAGAGCCTCGGCCATGGCATAGTGGGCGGGAGAAGGTTAACTGTTGACGGACTCGAAGCTCATTATTCATACTGACATTAGCGCCTCAATGTCACCCATCACCCACCCTCTTAAAAATGGAAGAACGCCAAAAAAAATCGTAGAATGGTCAAGGTTTTTTGCACATCAGTGGCCTTTGTGTGCAGAAGTCTTTCCATCTCACTCAATTTCACTAGATGCATCAGCAAAAATTGTATTATTTAAATCAATACGCGTTCATATACAACTTAGCTGCGGCAATCTTCCGCTGCTAATGCTCAGAAATCCAGAGAAAGTTATAGAAATTAATCTTACGGATTGATATTACAAACGATGGCTCAGTTCCAATCCTACGTTTCCGTATTCTGATGCAACATTCGCAAAACATGTCGTCACTAGACTTCTAAAATCTTCGTCTACCGTAGGTATCATCAGGTTTCACCATAGCATTGACAATACTCCGCAATAATAATAGCCACATCACTCGCCATGCATCTATTGTGACGTAAAGAATCACTTTATGAGTGCTCAAATGAATGTGGAAAACTCGTACAAACGCTCCATACCAGTCGTCAGTTCAATTAATCTAGTAAAAATAATCTTTATGTCTGAAATCTTTCAGAAATTAGAGTTAATTCTGAGTTCTGTATTCAGGTGTATCAAAGTTTTACGGACGAATTTTAATTTTCGTAGAAAAATTTGAAAATTTAACGATTTTAGGATAGTGAAAGAGAGAATCAACTTCTCGGATTCATCATGATTGTTTACATATCTATAGCTTGCTTCATTCATCCTTCATAAATCTACAGTTTGAGGACCTGATTCCACGCAGCCATTCGAGGATTTTAACCAAAATTAGTTCACAACGGGCAAGAATGCAGATATTCTCGCAGTGTATACGTATTTGTAGAGGATGTTGCACGGATATGTGTTAGTTCATTATTATTCATATTTAAATGCATGTAGGTATATATTTCACGGGATTGGGTTGACGTTATTTCTTGCTTGAATTGAAATGACTCCTTGAGGCGCAGTATGCTGCCTGCCGCGATTAAGTCATCCACGGATGATTTGGCGGTTTATTTTTTTGTTTGTCTGAGCTCTTGAGTACTATAGGGCTTGACAGCTTGCGTGATGAGGCCTTGGAGGAATTTCGCGAAAGAAGGTGGGGTTGTGTATAAGATAACGTTTTATTGTTTTTATAAGTCCTTGGAGGGACCAGCACTGATGCATCACAAAAGAACGACGCAGCAAAATTTTGCCAACTTTGCACGTTGGTAACCTTCGTAAATTCACATACCGTTTCCAGGGTGGAAATATTTGGGGAGTTTTTGCCTCCATAAATATTTTTACTTATCTCAAAGGACATTTAAAGAGAATGTTTATATTTTATTACTCGAACTTTAGATAATTTAATGAAATTTTGTGAAGTAGATAAAAATTGCCAGATATCTATGGACTGACTACCGAATTGACTTTCTTAATGATTTTGCTTACATTTTTTTTACTGTGTGAATTCATTTATTTGTGCTGTGGGGCTACATAGACAAAGTATTACACCGATGCGCGTTCCAAAATTCTATTTCTTTGGTAAAAATAAAACTTATTTAATTAATCGACTTTTACAATTTTCCCTTTTTCTTAGTTTTTTTGTCATATTGTAGTCCTTACTCATGATTTTTTGTGTTATGGTGTCCGATACAATTATCTTCTTATTTTAATTCCCATACGTCGACTAAAATGTATTTATATTTCTCCTTCCCCATTGCTTACTCCATATTCACATATTTTAGGGGAAATAAATTTAACTTCTGGGAAAAGAACGTCACCGTCATTTACATCTATAAAAAAAATAAAAACGCATGTTTGGCGCATAATGAAATCAATATTAATTGTTAATTAGAGGTAATAATTGACGATTAAGGCTATGGTATATGAACGGTATAGTTAGGATATACTAGGAGCGGATGAGGGTTCAGAGGAAACCAAGTGATCTTCACCCCCTGCCACACACTCTCGCGGTGACTTGCAAGATATCGAGTAGTTGTAGATGTAGAAGTGTTGTCAGTAGCCCACCTACTCATGGGTCCGCCCGTAAACGTCCCGAACGACGGACGGTGTTTTGACCTGGTGGTCCTCTTCAAATCCTTTCAAGAAGGGATTGGCTTTAATGTGAAAATGCTCTGCCCCTAACGGGATTCGCGCCCAGGTCCTCGGGATGGGGAGTATATCCCAACTAGAGTTCACTCATGTTGTTGCAGCTCTCTTGTACCTACAGCGAAATACATGGAACCAGTTTATCCTGTGCCACGACCAGAAATCATGTCTACTATGCGAGGAAGGTTGCCTTGCAGATGTTTTCTCATAGCCGACCTTGATCCGAAACCGGAATCGGCCGAGTACGTTTTTGGCGCTAGTGACTAGTACGGATACATAACGGTGATTACAATGTTTTTCGAAAAACATTTTCCTCGTTTTCCATTGATATGCCTGCTAAAAAAAAGTAGGTATATCAATGTAGTGCTAGTAGTGCTGGGGACTAGAGTGAGCACTTCTATTTCCGTACTTAGCCTGTCAGATGGGACGTTAAACCTTGGAGAACTAAATATCTTTTGTTAAGTGCAACCTAACGCCGACACTGGAGTTCGCTTCATAATTCTTACTTAAATGGGGAAAATGCGCTTAGCATTCGCTCGCCACCTCCGAATACACAAATACTGGAAATGCTACATAAACGTTGTTGGAAATGGCTTGTATTCATTGCGTATAATGAAACTAAATTGTCTTTCGCCATATCCAGGACATTCCTACGTCTACACTCTTTCAAATTCATTGCAGCTCCTAAATGAATTTAATCCAATGTCCAAGTATATATCTATACCCATAGGGTGCTGCGGCAGCGGTAATTGTTGTGATTTATTAAACAGTCATTTGTGCACTGGGGGTTTATTGCAAAGTCAATCATAGCGTAGGAACCAATTCTATGATGCATATACACAAAACAATGTTATTATTTCTCAAATTTCCACCACGTGGAAACTGCACATGAAAATGTCTCGTGCAAATCAGGTTTTACAGTATCTTCACAATTTTTTTATCTTTTATGCAAGTTCAGCAAGCGTTTTCATTCCAAAGCTCTTGCCCTAAATCTTGGAGGTTGCAATGTGATGAGTTGTTTTCATCTACATCTACACCTACATAATATCCTGCAAGCCACCATGAAGGTGTGTGGCAGGGGGTGAATTCTCACCAAACATTCACTGCATATCACGCATTTAAAAGGATTAGTATTAATATATTACTCTAAACTTCGCTATTTAAAAAGATAAAAATTGCAAAATAAGCATGCAAAAATGTGCTGTTAGTTGGATTACCTTCAAGTTCTTAAACCAACATGCAACTACCTATGCTATGGATTCACTCTTATTGGACATATTTACTACTATTCATATGCCTAATTGTTTTGGCGCGGAGTCAAATCAATAAGCCGCAAAACTTGTTCCTCACTACTGGAACGGCGGACCCAGTATCCCTTTGGCAAGAGTCGTAACAATTTCCACCCTTTATGTAATTAGCCTTTTTCAATGTCTCTGGAATGGTCCATATTATACGTAACGCTAAAGGTCTACATCTACATCTACATAATACCCTGAAAGCCACCATAAAGGTGTGTGGCAGGGGGTGAACTCTCACCAAACATGCACTACATATCATGCATAAAAAAAGATTAGTACTTGTATAGGTACTGTTCAAAATTACGCTATTAAAATAAAAAGATAAAAATAGCAAAACATACATGCAAAAACATGCCGTTAGTTGGGTTAACTATAAGTCCTTATACCAACATGCAGCAACCAATGTTATCCACACTCGTACTGGATTTATTTACCGTTATTCATATCCCTAATAGTACGAGGAAAAAAGGACATTTTGAATCTGTCAGTTCGGCAATCAATTTCTCTAATTTTGTGATTATGGTCCAGTCTACCATAGTAAGTTGGGGTTCGCAAAATATTTTTAACGTCATCACTAAAAATATGGTCTTGGAATTTGTTTAAGACATTAAGTCTTAATTTCAACCTGCGATCTGACAATGATTCCCAATTTTATTCATTTAATAGACTGGTTACGCTAATAAGGTTATCATACCATCCCTTTACAAATCTTGCCGATCTTCGCTGCACACGTTCAAGTTCGCTTTTCCCATACACTGGCAGCATATTCCAAATGAGGTCTTACAAGGTAAAAGTAGCTGATTTCTCGTACATGATCATCACATTTACCCAGTACTCTTTTGACGAATCCCAGTTTACGATTCGCTTGACCCATTATTTCACGTATGTGTTTACCAAAAGGTAGGAGGGGCATGGCCAACTGCGGTGCACTATTGACAGCGAACAGGGATGGGAGACAACCTTCTGTTGCGTTTGGATAAAGATAATTTTAAAAGTCTTTCTCGTTCAAATGGTAGTGATTGAGCGAACGATAAATAGTTAATAAGTAACAGTACAGTTAGCCCTTGCTTTTTGCCATATTAGGTTCAGCAAATCCGCGATGTATAGCGGGAAGAAGACAAGTGAATCACTAGTACCCGCAGACGCTCTTAAGTATAAGGTTTATGACTATGCTTAAGTACTCGCACCATTTTCATAAGTGTTCTCTGATATCTCATTTGCATATGATACATTTGATTTCACTGTGAAATTATCGATGCAAAAAGCCAAATCAAAAAATTAAATCTGTTAAACATTCAAGCCATTGAAATTTATTATACTTTTATATTAAATTTTATAGTAAAGTAGTAGTAAAGCAACAATATGTCGAAAAAGCGGATCGAAATTTCGGAGTAGCGGACGACTGGTGTTTTATTTCGTGTGACATTTCAGTGAAAAGATGAAAATAAAGTGACGTAGAGTGGAAACTTTCTGAATCAGGTATTTTTTTCGGTATTTTATAGTGTATATTGATTCTTTTTTTATCATTAGCAAATTACGGGCAAGCAGCATACTTTGTGCCAGCTGGGTAACGATGTAAACATATTTATAATGATAAATCAACCTTCTGAATTCAACAGTATGCCCAAAATAGGAACAAAATATTGATTTTGACTAGGTTCTAACTGCTGTTAGAACCTTGGTACGAAAATATGACTAAATCAAAATGCAATTAGAACTTTGTCATTTCCGTATTTCCATCATATGTGATTCAAATGCATTCAAACTAAGATAGAATGATAGAGCCAGCTGCCAAGAGTGCGGGCAACTCAAAATCTCAATTTTTCAAATTTTGTTAGTTGGAACCTCGTCAAACCAAGTCCACGAAAAACAAGAACACTTTCAGCGTTACGAAAGTTTCTTTGTGAATGTCACATAGCGAGGTGAGGGGGAGAGAGGGTAAGGGGGGAATAGAAAAGAGAAAAATCAGAATTACATTATGCATGTATTCTTCCATTAACACGTGAGAGTCCTCGTGACCATGAAACTGATTCCGAACCTGGCGCCGGCTGAGATGATCCCAGCCTTGCGGTCGTAGCATGCCATCGTTTTCCCTACACCCCCATAGCCGTGCTCGTTAGAGCGTAAAACTCTCGTCAATGCGTGGTTGTTGATAGGAAGAGTTACTGGAATCGTAAATTCTCACAAGGAAAAGTGATGATTCCTTGTTCCGGGCCTAGAATATTTCAGCAAGGGGGGAATCGCCAAATTTTCCTGCTCTTGAGTAATTGCCAAGGTCAATCACAATGGCTGCGTTCATTCGCTAGCGGTGAGGGGTGTGTCATCACTCTGATAATGAATTCGCGGAAAGCGCGCAAAGCGACAAAAAGCGTGGAATATACTTGGGCAGGATAAATATTGGGAAGGCGCGGTGACGTGGGTGTCTCTTATCACAGTGGAAGTGGGCGTAAGGCGTCATTGCAAAAGAGACATCTCTTTGTAAGATATGGAACATGAAAAGGAACTCTTATCTTTTTACCTGAAGTATGGCAGGGCAAAGTACACCTAGTACCGAGTAAACAATACGCGTTGACAGTGTTCAACTTTTTTCTCATCTAATGATAAAAATTCCACTCGCCGACTGAAAAAATCTGTTGTTCCATTGGTAAAAATAATTGGCTTATTTTCCACATAATCATCGTCGTGTGTAGATTTCAAGAGGGACTATTTCGATCTGAGCATGCCTAGAAATGGGCTTTTTTTCTCTATTTCTCCTTGTTCAGAGTACAAAATTCACTCCCCTACTATGATTACACGTCGTTTGATAAATTTCAGCTATGCTCTATCAAGAATTGGAGTCACATTGCTAACTATTGTGGGTTGTATGGTGCATATTTATTTTATTTTATTTATTCGGAAAAAGTCCCCAAAAACGGCACTAAGGCTAATTACATTGGTGGACACATAATAACAAATAAAAATAAACAATAAATGCATAGGAAGATTACATTAGAAAGTAACAGATTAGTCATATAAACAAAACGTACAACATGGAGAGGGACTTAGCGGGGCGTAGACAAAGACGAGGGGGTGTTTGCGACCAATTAATTGGTCGCAAACTTTTTGGTCGAGTTTAGGGTCATATAGGTACAGAGGAAGGACAATATACATATTTGATGTTCGAAACAGCCTCCAATTAAGAAGATAATTTGATGAAATTGACGTAGCAGGGATAATACATTTTATGAAAGTGTTCTTATGCATCATCAGGAAAAGGAGAAAAAACATTGACTTATGGCTAACAAATCATTTTTCTGTTAGGGATATCAAGGTAGAGCATCCTTTTAGGTACTGGAATCCACATATATATTTTCCTACGAAAGAGCTTTATCATCTGCAAATGCATTTTAAAAGTCAACCAATATTTATTTCTTCTTCCTCAAAGATCAATTTTCTCAAGCATATAACGCCATACTCATTAAAACATTTGCCAAATATTTCTTCTGTGTTATTTTCTTCGAGTATAAATCCTCAGCACTAATTTCACTCGCTTGGAAACGCTAATTTTGCTAGTTCAACGCATTAATTGCTAGTAAACCGTTTTGTTCATCCCTTGGTTGCCAAATCTCCACTTATATTTAATAAATATGCTGCTAAATTTTATTTATATACTCGTATATGATCCAATTTTTAACCTAACATCTCTGATTAATTTGGAACTGGAAATATGTATGTGGTCTTTAGAGCTCTTGGAAATGCTCGACCTAGGAATTATTACCACAGTGAGTACTCGGAAAAATGCAATTGCATTCCAAATTTGTACAAAACGTTTTTCTCACGCTGCGATGGAAACGGAGATAATCTTAAAATGGATGTATCCGTTAACGAATGGCTATATTTTTTTATATACTCAGTCAGTTCGTTAAATACAGACGCTGCTGAGGTACTGAAGAGTGAAATATTAATAGCAAGAAAAGTATTTTTTTCTGGCGAAGTAAAAATATATCCAGAAGTATTGAATTGAAGAGTAATTTTTTTCATAGAAAAAAATGTGGAGCTTAAGAGTTGTTTGGCTAAGCAGACTAAGCCATGGAGAGAGGATATGAGAATAGGCAGGAAACGATGTAGGATATTGGTAGTTATAGTGTCGTAAGAATCTAAGCGCTTAAACAAACCAGATTCAGGTGCGATGTGGTGGAAACGTTCCATATTAATAGAAAGATATTGCAATTTTCCACAATATAAAAATTTATTTCGACTAGTTTCGATTATACTGAACCATTCTAAAGTCTCTCTCATTCTCAAATAAATTTTTATAATGTTGAAAATTGCAATACCTTTGTATTAATATCTAACCTGTTTTAAGAGCCCAAGTTCAAACCCCGGTGTTAGCCTTTCATTGGAATGCCCATAGTCCCTACGTGAGATTTTTGGAGGATACTTCAAGTTAAGTACTACGCCCGTTGTTTTGGACGTTCATGGACCTCATGGCGACTTTGGCTAAGAATTATATGCTTATACCAACGCTAGATCTCTCTTCACCCTTCCTTCTTTTCTTGCCAAAAAGCAAACCCCACAATATGTAATGGTGCAAATTATCTCAGCTCTAGGCAGCCTATTCCGAATTACTATAAGTTGAAGGCGTTAGGTTATATGTGGAGGAAAGGCATACATTTTGAGTGAAATAAGAAAAACGGACTAAATAATAATGAACTGTCTTTAATTGGGACTAGATTGAAACTAAATAATCTCTTCTTTCCCCTAGCCCGTCATCTATAGTATAAAGTTAAATATGAGGAAGCATGATAGTTGAGGAAAGAAAGTTACCATGGGTGAGGCATTCAATCTCACTGTTGTTATTAATTAGAATCAATGCTTTAGGATAGGAGAGATGTTAGATAAACATAATAGAGGTTGGAGAGGTTTATCAGAATAGGTGAATGGTGGTTTAATGACGTATGATGATATGCAGAGACGAGAATGGACGTTCGTGTATATATAAAATCGGGGTGGAAACGTTTTGTCAAAATCTAGATGAAACCTCTCTGGTTTTTGTTGAAAAGTTAATCTAGTCTCGCCGAATGGTTAGAAAACAGAATGATGAGCTCAAGAGGGTAGCGCCTTGGAGCGTAATCGAATTCTCATCGCGCGCCATGGGATCGTGGGGTAGGGGTGAAACGTTTGATCATTTTGACCCTGTCCCCGTCTGCACCCTGACTCCACTTGGAGAGGGGGAGATATGGAGGGGTGGAGAGGGAGAGAGATAGAGAGAAAGAGAGAGAGGGGTAAAGAGGAGAGATGGGATGAAAGCGGACTCTCCTGAGAAGCTCCCCAAATGCCTCGGGTCATTGCTCCTCCCTGCACCGTTGATAGAGGCGCTGCGGTCGCCCACGTGGACCTCAAACGCAGGGAGGAGGATGAAGTGAGGGGCAGGATTCAGAGAGGGGTCGCATGAAGTGTACATAAACATTCCGCATTTACCCATTTACTCTCAACACTCAGCGATGACAGAAGGTTTACCAGTTAAAAGCTGCCCGCACCCTTGCTGGCCGACGAGGAGCGTTATCACCAGGGGATCGGATTGGTGTCCTCAGGCCGGCAGGGCTACCAAAGTCGGTTGCATACCGGCCTGACAGCCTGTACACGAAGACTGTAGTAGGCTGTTTTAGTACTAATAGCAATAAGGCTGTTTTCACACAGTGGTATTACCAGTTCCGGTTATCAGTTTCATTTCGGTCATGATAAAAGAGGGGAGTGCTCTGAAAATAAAATGTCATGTATTTGTGCTGTTGTATTACCTTAGGCGGAAATGCAGGAGTAAAGAAGGACAGTACTGGCTGCATCCAATTTAAAATGAATAAACGTCTCTCCATGCCTTTTGTTTTTCCAGCTTGCTTCAAAACAGTTTGTAGTCTTGTCCTATGATCATTACTTACTCTCCACTAATTCAACTATCGTAACAAGATCATATCTATATAAAATTATTCTTCTTAGAAATGGAACAAAACCGTTGATAAAAGGGATTTGTCACTGTAAGCTGTAATAACAACGGTACACCTGAATAAGATAGCGAAACTATCTTCTCTCGGCACTGGAAAATTAGACGTGTGGACAAATCTTCATTAACTAACATTGTAACCAACAAATTGAACTCGAAATTGGCGTGTTTATTTTGTCCTGCGCACTGCGTTGGCTCCAGCTTCCGATTTACAGAGATCATCGCCACCGGCTGCGGCTGCTGGTGCCGTCGTCGGTTGCACCAGCAACAATACGGGACCGGACTACGTGGTCAGGCTATTTGATTTCATTTGCATCCGTACCTGCTCAACTACCGGTTTTGCCAGTGTATGTGAAAAAGGCTTAAAGATTGAAGGATCGAATTTCACCTCGGTCATGGATATGATATAAAACTTAGTTTTAAGAATAAACTTAAGATTAAGTCGTTGAGATTTGACTAAGCACTAGGAGCAGTTCAAAACCAGTTGCTTGTTTGCATGTTAGTAGTGCATGCTTGGTGATCTTCACCCCCTGCCACACACCCTCGCGGTGGCTTGCAGGGTATCGTGTAGATGTAGATGTAGAAAACCAAATTCTACTTATAATTACATGGCATGAAACCTTGGTCGGAATAAGATGTTACTGCATTGGAAATTGGAATTATTTCGGGCAGTATCGTCTTCAGTTTCTACCACATCGCACCTGATTCTTCTCGATTAGACTGAGAGTTTCTTTTTGCTGATGCGTATTCGAAATTCTTCCGAGCCTTCTTATAATCCAGAGATATAATTAAGCTCTTGATACTCTCATGATTTAGATGTCCGGATTTGAAACCGGTGAATGGCCAATATTTTTTAGTGGAAATCTCGCACCTACTTCAGTGCCGTTGGGGTGGTGGGTGGTTTTCGTTCAGTTTTACGTCTGTTGGTTGGGGCGTTAAATACTGTGTTGCTTGCGACTTTTGTACGGATCAGGCGAATAATGACAATGGTGTTCTCTCCTTTCTCCTCCACTGCCGATTAAATTCCCATCTCTTTCCAATTATCCACGTATCCTTAATGGCCCGAACGACCTCAAATATCGGTCAGCATCCCAAAAAATGGACACATTCACTGAACTAACGACCACTTGCCTATGGAGGTTTTGTGGCACCATGGGTCGATGGGGTACGGTTGAAAAGCAATATGAGTCATCGCGTTCTCGGAAACACCTTGGTGGTTAGGTCACGAATTCCACCGGCCGTTTCCGGAGCATATGGCTTTTTATCATCGCCCAAGATAACCGATTTCTCCATTGGCGATTAGAATATGATTCCAAATCAAGGGAGTGTCGATATAAACGTCTCCATATGGTTACATCTAGTGGTCAGTTGCGTAAAAGTAAGCCATAGGCCATATCAAAATCTAGCCGGGATAGATGGAAACAGTCTAAAATCTAGGATTGAAGAAGTCTACTTTGTGTGTTGGCTGCGGTTAGCCATCCCGAAGGCTAGGGGTCAAACGCCGAGACTAGCAGAGATGTTAATGAAGTACCAGTCTATACATGACTGCTTCTTTCTAAGCTTGCTAGCTTGCTAAGTGGAGAGCAATTTAAGTTCATTGCTCCCCTCCGCCAGATGGGCCGTTAAACTGTTCGTCTCACCAATGCCATATTTTCACCATCCTTCTTCTATTTCTGGAGAATCTAATCCATGTCCCATAACCAGCTATGCGTAAAGGCCGCTTAACACGATACAATTTTTTATACAATTTCTTGTACAAACGCTTGTATAACTGAACGAAATTTTATGCTTGTCTGAATGGAATTAGAACAGGTTCTATTTCCCGTTCAGTCATTCATACAATCGCACAAGCGTTAGTACAACTTTCCGCTTTACACGGTACAATTTCCTCAGACATGTGCTTGTACAAGAAATTGTACAAAAAATTGTATCATGTAAAGCGGCCTTAAAGGTGCAAATAATTCTAACTTTTGCTCACTTCCATAATTAATGAGTTGTACTATTAACTGGGGTTTAGGGAGAGTGTTGGATACTATATGCCATCATGAACTATAGTGATGGGCGAGAAAGAATGTCGGAGAGGTGATAGACCCCATATGAATAATGGAGGAAATGACAATAAACGGCAGCGTTAAGCTAACGTTAAAGATTTAGAAAATAAGAAGTAAAAATATAGGACTACATCTACGTATTACCCTGAAAGTCACTGCGAGTGTGTGTGGTTGGGGGGCAAGATTACCATATATGTGCCACTGACAAGCAACTAAGGGCTACTATGATACTACTACAGGTCAACATGCTTGGCATGAATCAATGGTTAGTCTCCACATGGCAACGAAGTGATTATTGGTTAGAAAGATTTTCTCTAAAGATATTTATCTGCATCTCCCCAGTATACAGTTGACTTACATCTAAAATAAGGGATAAATAACTAAGAAAGTTGGACAATACCTGAGCAAAGCTAGAATCGATATTCGATCTGAAGCTAAAATTTAATTATAAATCAAATAAATGCAATGGTGGGTGGCGTTACTTTGTGGAACTCCTTCATGGTGATCACAAGGGAAAAAAAATACTTTGCTGGTCCACAGGATATATCCTGTGGACCAGCAAAGTATTTTTTTTCCCTTGTGATCACTATAAATCAAATGTTGTATAATTTCTCTATTCATTGCATTATGTCTTGTGATGAATGAAACAGTCTATTGGCCTAGAGTTTACGTGTAGGTATACATTTGAGATATGATGAGCCAGAGAAAGTTCACCAATCGAAGGTAAAAGTCCACGCCTGCTACCTCATGTGGGCGTCGATCACTCATTGATAATCATCTAAGCCCTACGATCAATATGTTATCAATAGAATATCACAGAGGCAGTGATTAAGCGCTGAATGCCCAATTATGATAAATGAGCGTGAATCCCCAGAATCGGCTTCGGTGACGAACGCGCAAAATGTGACGGGAGAGGGCCTATTCGTCATCGTCCCCATGACGTAACTACAAGCTCTGTTGCGTGTTGGGTGGCACATTATGAAAATGTTCCACCGCACTCCGTCCTGTCTCCATATTGCCACAACTGATTTGCAGCGGAGATAAAGGCAGCACTGGGAATTTGATGAAGTGCGTTGAGTCAGCCATTTGTACAAGCCGTAGATTCCTGGTGGAGTTGCGGGAGTAGAAAAACACTCCCAAACAGCTCCGGCGGGGCCAAAGGGGGCATCCATATATTACGTAACGGTGATTTTTCTCTTTTTCACGCATACAGGTATTTCTTGTAACGCTACATGACTTTCACTATCCTCCCCCCTCCGGAATTCCGTAACGCTTCAAATGAACCCGCTATTTTTGGCGAATGACAAAAGGAATGTGGCTCGTAAATGCCTTACTTAATTCTGCATATCATTTTATTCACAAAGAGTTATTTGTAACATCATTATTATTTTAGAAAAGGCTTTTTCCCAATGTAACTGAATGCTGTGACCCCCTTCCCAGTACATCGTAACGGTTCATCTAACCCCTTCCATTTTGGCGTTACGTGACATATATACGACCCTAAAGGGACGCCATATTCAGTCCGTTCCCTTTGTCTGCGCTCGATAGAAATAATTGCGAAGGTGAAGGACTTAAAAGACGTGTTTAAAAATTAATTCTTGCATTTAAGTTTGACATCCTGGAAATAAAAATTCACTTTGTACGTTCCACACAAATGTTTTATTGTTTTCGACCATGGTTTCGACAATATATGTCATTATCAAGGCATCAAGACCTTGATAATCACATGCATTGTTGAAACCAATAAAACCTTTGTGTGGAGCGTACAAAGTGAATTTTTATTTCCAATCGAGTGGTTCCTTAAAGTAAAGCCTCAAACTTTGATCTGTGTTGACATCCTGCTCTTCAAAGCAAGGTCATGGAAACGAGAATGCGAACTTATTATAAACTACTATATTTACGCCTCATTTGACGAATGAAGAGGTTATATGGTCACTCATGTGGCTACAGGATTATCTGTAGAAGCGTTATTTCAAAATTAAAATATTCCTACAATGTATATTTTTTCTATTATGATCGGTTATTTGAACGTGATTTCAGCTTATACGTGTTGTACTCTTAGGTGCACGAGAATATTGAAAAAAATTTACTCCACGTAAGGAAGGAAGATTAGGACGGTAATATCAAGTATTTTGCTCGTCATTTAGAGGTAAAAGAAATATTTCTGAGCTTTTATTTGTCTTTATTTAACCTGCGAGTTTAGGACTCTGTCCTCTATTCCAATTAAAAGGGTAGACGTCACAAACATCCATGCCCCGGAGAGAGAAAATCCTCCGCGGGCGGGATTCGAACCCGCGACCGTGGGACTGAACGGCGTGGGATTTACCCCGCCGGCCCTAGTGGCGGTAATTCCCTCGCCGGCCCCTTTTATGAAATTTAATTTTTTTGAATATGATAACAATTGAATACCTCGTATCAAGGGGTACCGTTGCTGAATCAATAAAACAAGTAGTCTTCAACAAACAGCGGATATGGCGTAACTGAGTTTTTACGTGTTCGGATAAGCATTTACCTACTCATTAATAACGTTTAGACTCGGGAAATTTCTAATAGTAAATCCTTTTTTTCTTCCCACTCTTCTTCTTCCCATTGTTTTGACCCATTTTTTAAACCAGTCTGAAGATAGACAACTCCCATAAAAATATCCCTATGCATTTCACTGGGAATATTCCACACTGCCTATAATTTTGCTGGCTGCACACACCAATTACTACGCCTTTTGCGACTTGAGTTTAACTTTTATTGAGAAGAAAGTATAAACATGGGACAATCTCCTCTTTAGTCTCTTTAGTGTGAGCGAAAACCGACCTGTAGAAAAGGTGTCAGTCAGTTATTCTTCTATAGTTGTCCACTGATGACGGATATTCTCGGTACTCGTCACACTTATCCTATTACCCTTCCTCCATAGTGAGTGGGAACAAATATTTCATTCATAACAGACCTGTGATCCTCTGTCGTAATCGACTCTTATTACGTCACCCCCATAGGATATGTTGAATGGGCAAGCTGGTGCAATCTACAGTATCTATTTTTCCTGTCGATGCCATTGTTGTAATCATAGAATGATTGGTGAGCCCCAATAATCTTTTCATAGCCCATTTTGTCAAGACGCTTTCTTTCGACCAGCCACTCAGTTAAATTTCGAGTCGATTTCCATTAGCACCTAACAAGAAAATTTGGGTCCAATTTACTCTTGCGAGAATCAACGGAAAGAATTGGTGTGTAGATGCTTTATGACCTAACAACAAGCACGAGGATAACGTTATCCTTTGTTCATCACTTCAACCTGCCTTCAGTTTACATACAGCTGAAACCAAAAATAATGATGCCATATTGTATGAGGTAATGGGATAGATAAGTGATTTTGTTCTGGGTTACAGCTGTAGAGTTTGATCGGTTTTTGAGTTTTTTTCTAGTAATTCATTGCTTTTTGATTCGAATTCTAAAACAATTTATCTTTCTTCTACCATTATAGGGTTCAATATTCCACTTAGTGAGGTGCAACTTTTGAGTCAAATAAATAAAACATGAAAATATCCTTCGGCAACTTACTGAGAACATTTCATACTGCATATAATTTTGCTGGCTACTCATAGCAATTTAAAAATAAATTATTAAAAGGTATGCATTGTCACATGCCAAATCGTTTATCAAGAGGCAGCCATGTGTCCGTGATCGTATTTGTAAAAGCTGGAAGAAGTGAGAGGGAATGGTTTTCAAATGCAATCATGCGTCAAGGTCTTAAGGAAGTTCTAGAGCTTAGTAGGCATGTCAAGGTGGCTAAATATGGGGCAAAAATGATAGGCATTTATCAGGAAAAATTATGACTCTTTCATGAATAAAAATAAAATCTACTGAATATTTCTAAAATGTATTTTCAAGGATAGATAAAAAGGTGAACTGGTTTTATGAGAACATTTCTTGCGAGGTTTTTTGTTTTATGATATTTAGTGCGTTTATGATTATTTAATAACCATCGTCGTGTAATGTCATATCATCATCAACATTGGTCAACAAGCCTAGGACTGGTTTGACGCAGCATTTCACTCGATTCTTCTATCGGCCAACCTTTTCATTGTGACGTAATTTTTCTCTTTTACATCTCTCTCTACCTGTTCCATGTATCTCATACGAGGCCTGCCTTTTCCAATCTCCCCGTTCACTTTTCCCTCTACGTTAGTCTCTAATAGTCCATCGTGTCTCAAGATATGGCCGATTAAGTTGTCCCTTCTTCTTTTTAGAGTTGTCAGCAGACTTCTCTTTTCTCCCACTCTACTAAATGGAAACATACTACATAATAGGGTCTCATGCAACTAGATGGTTAGTATCTACAAAGTAATAAAGGGATTGGTTGTTAATACATGCATCATGCATTGCAGGCTACTCTAAAACATTTCCCCTACCTATCATTTGCAATACTGCCTATTGTTTTCTCTTAAAGTACGGGAAAAAATGACATTTTGAATCTATCAGTACGACAATATATCCCACTAATCTTATTTATCTGGTCGAACCTAGCATAATACGCTGGTGTTTTAATGCATGATAACATCTTCTGAAAGATATCCGATTTAAATTTCTGTAAGAGATTTAATATGTACTTTAACCTACACTCTGATAATGATTCCCACCCTACTTCTTGTATTAATTCTGACAAACTACTTAACCTATCTTAACACAAAATGATAACTTAAGTGCAAGTGATAACTGATCAATTACTGTATTTTAAATACCACCACAGCTGGCAAAGATGCCTGTAATAGTCACAAGAGCGTTGAGTCACCTCTCATTGTCACTGAAAAGTCATCTCTTCTTACCTATAGTTGGCGCAGGTTCCAATGTGATAATTTCTAAAACAATGAGCATGGTGTAAATTTTGCAGTCATAATTTTTCTTTTAAGGCCATTTAATGCACCTACCAATTTTTTCGGTGTCCTAATATTGGGATATATCGATTCTTGGGAATCGATTTTGATGGTTGCGCTTAACATAACTTCTTGGTAAGCTCAATTGTTGAAGTCTCAACTATGTGGAAATTCATTTTCAATTAAGAAAAGGTACAATGATTTTTCCACTAAAATGTATTTTAGGGGGAAAAACATTGTACCTTTTCTTAATTGATAACTTATTGGCTCATCAATAATTACGCATCACTGCCACCGACAGGAATAAAAAAACAGTTACTATTTGAGCGAGATATTTATCTAATTTTAATTTCATTCATTATGCCCGTATTGAACATAATTAATGTTCATTAAGAACATCCATATTTTATCAATGTCCTGATAGAGATTGTTTCATGTTTGAAGAAATCAATTTTATTGCGTTTACCTAAAATAATGATTTCGTTTTTTACTTATCGTTCCGCTTAGCCCGTTAACGACAATCATGCAACTCGCAAATTGGCCGTGAAAATAGGATTTCCACATTGTCATAGGGTAAAAATATATTAATAATCACAGTAAAATGAGATAGAAGGAAGTGATGCTCATTTGAGTTTCTCTCGAAGGCTTTAGAACTGCTTTCTCTCCGAACACTCTTAAAATGTATTCTGACTATCACTCGGCCAATTCACATGCGAGACTGGTACCTTGAGTATTCAACGAAGGTCTCAAGCGGAAACGAGGAAGAGGGACAATAACCCTTCTGAGGTCAATTTTGTCGAGGAAGGTGAATGAAAGGCGAGGACAGCGTTTGTTTACGGACTGCAATGGACATACGCATAACTAGCTTTTCCTTTGCGGATCCCTAAAGAACAATGGAAATATCGCCTCAAAATATTTGCTGTGATTTCAAAGTTCCATTAATTCATCCATGTGTTGAACCTGGTTACATTAGATTGAGGAAAGAGAATGTATCTCTTTTTCGAACCAGAAAAAACTACTTCCGAGTACGGTCGAGCGAATTGATCGAATTGCGAAAAGTCTCTTGCGGAATCAGACCGGCTTATGAAATAGTCATGGACGTTCTGGTGCGTCATTCTCTAAAAGTGATGACAACAGGTATTGTGGACAAAGATGTAACATATATATGGCGGTTTTGTTGAAGGTATGTTACGCACTATGACCCGTTTTGGAAATATCATGGAAGGGTAGAAAAATGATTTTTGGTTTAGCCATCCTCAATATGAAATCGCTATCTATGCAAGAGTGATTATTCTAACAATCATTTTTCAGTTCTAGACAGCCGTTTAAAAAACGGAGAAGGTTAAAAAAATCTGAATAGCTTCAGGTCATTAACTGTAATGAACGGCTATCGTTGTGAGGAAAACTATGAATGCACCTTTTAAAATAAATTTAGGTATTTTGACGTTAACTTTGGTGGTATTACGGGAGTAGAAGATTTAAAGTGTTTACATTTACCAAATATATACTAGGATCAAAATTTGCCATTTATTGTTGAAATTGATCGTAATAATTATGAGTATTGAGTTAGAGTTTGTTTGTAATTTTATTTGTAATAAAACAAGATAGCACTTTTTCCACAATTTTTATGTTGGTACGACGCGTTTCAACCGTTAGGTCATCATCAGGTGCATACATCTGTGAAAGGTCTGTGACCGTATATGTTATGAGTTTATTTGTCTATAGTATAATTTAACAAATAGCATTTAATGTTCAAACGAGTCAATCATTCTTATCAATATCACCCAGATTGGTGATTAATGGTACAAAAAACCGGAAACTTTGCATAGCATAATATGAGGTAATGGACATTTGAGATTGGCGTGAATCCAGAGAGAATAAAACTCACAGGCATTAGGTGCCAAAATAGAAAAAAATTACTTTTTGTTTTGTTTTGCAAGAGCAAGCTTGAGAGACGAATCTTTTCAAGAATACATATGTTGGTATGTCTGTGCCAGTGTTTGCGAAAGTCCCGCATAGGTTTTACCGTTATGGGAACGTGATGGTATAAGCTGATGGCATCCCAGAGAGAAAAGTTGGACGGACATTAAGAGGGTTTCTCTCGAATAATGATGGCTGACTGTCATTCGGGATTTGAAATCATAGAGGTGGGGAGCTCAATAAGGTCATTTCGTTCTTTTTCTTCCTTTCCTTCATGGAATGAAGGTCAAATTCCCCTCAGCGAATAGTGGTCGAAGAAAATCCCTTACGACACAAAGCCTTCGATACGGGTCACCGGGGGAGCAGCTTTACGTCGGAAAAGAAACCTGACTGGACTTAATGGTTCACTCTTAGGGTCACAATGAGTCCATGCGATGTGTTCGTGATGCAGTAATCCTCTCATGAGGCCAAAATAAATTTCACATAATTTTTCACCCCACCATCGCCGGCAATGGCGCCGTAAAGATCCACAAGGGGGAGGGGGAAGTAGATAAGGCGTTCGTTGGTTTTCTTTTGGTGGAACGTGAGAGAGATATCATTATACCGCGTAGCACAATGTTAGCGGCACGCGAAGTGGTCGCAAAGATTTCACATTTCTTCGCTTTTATTGGGGTAAATTGATACTTTCTGCACTAGAAATTGATGTGAGATTAAATCACTCCGTATAAACATCTCTTTTCATGCAATTTAAATCCTCTAATACCGATTTATCAGTTCTCTTTCGATTCCTTTACCTGTTTGTGCTAATGTGCCACTTTCACACTTCCTAATTGTGTACTTTGGGCAATTTAACTCACAATTTATAAGTCCTGGGCCCGTTTAAATATTTTAAATATGTGTAGTGCATGATGGGTGAAGTAGCAAGGTTAAAGAGAGTAAGAAGGGAATTATATAGATTATAAAGTTATGAAATATTATCAAGAAAGACCCCTACCTATCATATTTCACTTTTTTTATCTTTTCTTATCGAAGGGAAAGGGAAATATCATATCTTCACTATCAACAGGTAAATTTGGTGATCATTGGCATGGAACATTAAGCATTATCATCTCACTAGTGGGTTTCCGTCACCTCATAGAATGATGATTTTCTTAGAAGGCAAAAGTTTGCCAAATATTGAAGCAAAAAAAGAAAATCGCCCGAATTCATGTTGAAATTTTGATTTTCGCGAAAAAGGAAGCTTCAGAGAAGAGGAAACTAGGTTTCAAAACATTTTGGCATTATCACCTCAAGTTAAAATTATTTTCAAGGAAAAGAGATATGACTTAACGCGTAATAGAGGTGGATTTAGTGCTATCATAAAAAATATGTTTACGGGTAATAGACGTATTTCTGAAGGAAATTCAAGATGTAAAAATTAAGTGATAAATTAATTTCTTCTCCGTAAAAGGGGTATGGTACTAAATTATTCATTCAATCGAAAGCACACACGATGGATAGAAGACACACATATTTTCGATTTAGTAGCAAGTAATTGTTAGTTTGCGTGCCTACTCAATGATGCATACTCGTGTAATGCTTTTATTTTTCATGCAATTTTAATAATATTTCAATCTTATTTTATATTATAATATATTTTGCTATGTATTCACTTTGTAGCATTTTCATTCGTCTTCCTCAAAATTCTGACTCATTCACCGTCTTGATGAAGTTAAAGACTGCAGGCACAAAACTTTTCAGTGTCTTTCTGGGCGCCATGAATGGAATTAATATAAGAGTGAATTACGAAAACAAAATTGATGCCAAAAGAATTACTAGGTCATTTTTAAAAACGAAATCTTAAAACATAAAGGTTGCGGAATTTCATTCTACGAGTTGAGGAAAATCAATCAAAACAATCATTGACAAAATAAATAAAAAACACTTGAAAAGTGGTGATGGACTATCTAGCTCCGGACTCTTTAAATTGGAGCTTCTGGAATGGGTATAATAGTTGTAGAGAAGTTGTAAGAATTGTTGTAAGTCTCAGAACCATGGTACATCAAATAAATACCGGGTAATACAGCATCTATACATGTAATATAGAGACAGAATAGCATACACTGAAAACATTACCAAAACGGCTGTGCACAAACGTACACAAAATCTTTGTAGCATACCAAATAAACCTTTGTGACACATTAATTCACAAGAGTAATTTGGAAAAGTTGGCGCCCGATACAAAAATACCTCATTGGGATATATACCTACACGAAAGTGAAAAAGGCCTTAAATGCAAACAATAAAGCGCTAGTAAACACGTGGAAATAAAGATTTAGCATACTGTAAATGCACGAGAATGTTTGTTGATACTTGGTGGCAATGGTATCAAAATCATCAGTCTTGCTTATCTAAATATTTTAAGGTCTCATAATTAATTTAACTTATCAGGATCATCGTTAAGAGCTTCGTTCACGCTAACTCTGACCAATAGCTTAACACGCAGGCTCTGATAGCTTTCAGTTAAAATATCTTCATGGAGAGAAGTAGTTCCTGTAAATATGCGGCCGAGCAAAGATAAAAAAACTACTGGCAATAATTCATTAATGACCCTTCTGTCCTCCAAACACGGCGATATGCAAACTCTTACATCACCCGTTCCTCATGTACAAGAAATCAGCTAGTTTTCCCTTTTTAGACCTCATTTGGAATATGCTGCCAGTATATGAGATCCCTACGAAATCGGTCTAAATAATGAACTTGAACGTGTGCAGCGTAGATCGGCAAGATTTGTAAAGGGACGGTACGATAACTGTATTAGCGTAACCAGTCTATTAAATGAATTAAAAAAGGAATCATTGTTGGATTGCAGGTTGAAATTTAGACTTAATCTCTTAAATAAATTCCAAGATAATATTTTCACTGATGATGTTAATATATTTTGCGAACCCCAACTTACTATGGTAGACTGGTCCATAGTCCACGCTGTGACCATTACACCATCACATGATCCTATTTTTTTTCCAAATGAATTGCACATATTTGGTGGAATTCCTTTTATTTAGGTGTTCAACCTACTAAGGTTGTTGCTCAATTTCTAACCCAAATGCTTAATACTAGAACAAAAATAATAATCATGCCCTAGGCGGTAGGTACTACAACGGATAATCTCTGGGTTTTTGGTAAGCGCATTCATCTGCATAACCAGACTTAATCTCTTAAATAAATTACAAGATAATATTTTCAGTGATGACGCTAAAAATATTTTGCGAAACCCAACTTACTATGGTATACTGGACCATGGTTACAAAATTAGAGAAATTGATTGCCGAACTGACAGATTCAAAATATCCTTTTTTCCTCGTACAATTAGGGAATAAATTGCGGTAAATATGTCCAATACGAGTGAATCAATGTATAGCATAGGTAGCATGTGGGGTAAGGACTTTAATGTAATCCAACTAACAGCTTGCTTTGCTATTTTTATCTTTTTTAAATAATGAAGTTTAGACTAGTATATTTTACTAATCCTCTATTATGCATGATATATAGTGCATGCTTGGTGAGAATTAACCCTCTGCCACACAGCTTTATGGTGGCTTGCAGGGTATTATATAAATGTAGACGTTAAAGTTCCATGCGAAATGTTTCGCACCTCCTTTCATCCTGTGTTTCTTCACCCTCGGCGCCACGATGACGTTTATCAACGCTCCGTGTCATTTTTATGATGAGAGAGCACGGTGGAAAAAATATCTAGCGTGAGGGAGGAAGGAGATATGTTATATGTAGAGTGTAACCTCTACGTAAGACTTCCTGTGGAGTCCTCCGTCTGCCCTCATCCCCCCACCCGAACCGGGCGTCCTCCCCCAGTTCCCGTTTCAGACGAGAAAGCGGAGGCTCGTCTCCACGCCAACCAATCGTGGCCTTACTTTCTCGAGGGTGTGTCCGGCGTTGCCAGTTGGGGAGCTCTCGACCTTATCCGACGGCAACCCGAGCTTCCCACGCCTGCATACCAAATACCCCTCTCGGCTTCGCCTTTTGCATCTAGTTATGACCCGGAATTCAAGATTGCGGATACGTACGCTGGTGAAAATTTTCACTTAAATATGATTAGAGATAGGTTCAATCAACGCAGATAGGTTCAATTTCATATTTATTCCTTGCACAATAAATTCCAAGAAGATATTTTCACTGATGTCGTTAAAAATATTTTGCGAACTCCAACTTACTATGGTAGACTGGACCATAATCACAAAATTAGGGAAATTGATCTTCGAAATGGCATTCAAAATGTTTTTCCTTCCTCGTACAATTAGAATAGCTGTAAACATATCAAATAAAATAAATGCAATGTATCAATGGATAACGTAGGTGGTTTGATGTTGTTATAAGGACTTTAAAACAGCCCAACTAACAGCATGTTTTTGCATGCTTGCTTTCATATTTTCAACTTTGATTTTCATTTTGTTAAGATTAGACTAGAATATAGTAACTAATTCTTTTTATAAATGATATATAATGCATGATTGGTGTAAATTCACCCCTGCCACACACCTTTATGGCGACTTCCAGAGTATTATGTAGATGTTGGTGTGAATTTGCGATCATGAAAGCATGAAGATATGTCATACATTATGGCTCGTTAGAAGACCTTTTCTTCGTATGACGGTAATATTGCAGGCAATTCTAATAAATATGTTCATGCAGATTGATCCGAATATAGCATTGATAATGCTCTGTTCCCGGGTACTCTTCCACGTAAGTTGGTGTAGAAGACTGTTTCGCTGACTGTTCTGCCGATTTCTCCCTCGGTCACTTAGCGTTGGCTGCCCTTCGACCTAATGCTTAGCATTTCTTAAGTCATGAAAAATCTGTGGGCAATTACCAGGGATCAGTGTTTCTGATCCCTGCAAATACTACAACGAAATATTAATTTGAGTAATGTGAATTTTTACTTTTTATGCATGCAACTATAAAATGTAGAAAGCATGTTTGTATCATTTCTTATATATCTTCTTGCATGCTGAATAAATGATGAACTTTGCTGAGACTGCCGCGCATGAAATTAAGAGTAATCTCTAATTGGGTAGCAATTTAACCATTAGTGCACGCACGATATGCATGTTCAGTGATATTCACCCCCTCCCACAACCCCTAGAGGTTTCTCAGAGGGTCCTCAATGGAAGTGTTCCATCTTTTTCAATTAAAGACACCTAAGGTGAATGCAGTTAAGATTAACGACATCTGATTGTCCTCTTGAGTAAGATACCTGGAACATATGCAGCGTGGAATGACTTATAATGATGCCTGGAGGTATTAGACATTAAGGCGCTCCAACTACTAAGGTTATATAGCATCGTCTAACTCATCCCAACACAAATTTTAATCCTATGACATACGCGGCGGCATCTATCTCGAGGCGGGATTCATAGGCACGTCCTTCGAGTTGCCAGGCCGGAGCGCTACCGACGTTAAAACTGCGGCCGCCGAATAAACCGCATATGGACACTTATGCATAGGACAATACTTACCTGCCGCGGTTAACGCGTTAGTTATTTGTCCAGTAGGCACGTGTTTAAAAAATATTGTCGGAGAAAATGTTTATTAATGGATTAAGCAGTTAAGTCCAATAAAGCAAGTTATAATTCTTATTAGGCACGCAAGGATTCAGTTAGAATGAATTAACAATTTTAAGAACCTTATAGAGATACTCTGGTCACCTATTCATCACCAACTTATCATTGAACTATATTGCCTATTAATATCCCTTATTGTTCTCGAGAAGGAATCTATTTGAAATATATCCTTATCTCTCTACTCTCTATTTTCCGTATCGAAGCAAATGAGCTCATTGGGGTTTTTTAATATATTTATAGATTGAAACAGTTAACAGAGAATTTAATTGAAAAAGTATGTGCTCATAATTTATAATTCAAACCTAATAGGATTCATATTACAATATGAAAAGATTAGGGGAACTCTTTCCCTTAATGTTTCATCTTGCGTCGTCAATGTTTCTCAAGTCCTTTTTCTTCAAGTGTTTTACTGAAGCTAGGCTTTTTGATAAGAGGCATGGTTGTTATACTTTCTCTAGAAATGTTAATACGAAGAAAAACCTCTAATGTTTGATACGAATGCCGTTACTAGGAACCCTGACGACTAATAAATTGTAATCAATCATGAATTATGAGACAGTGGTTTATATTACGCAAGTACCACTTGAAAAGACAATTTTCACGTTGAAACAATGTCATAAAGTTTTCCTTACAGGAGTTAATGTAGAAACCATTCGACATTTCGTGCCATTTGGCATCAAAGGGAGAAAATCGCGGGTGGAAAATTTGGAATACCTACTTTCTAAAATGGCATTCGAGAAGATTTCGACTGACGGAGGTCGTTGGCTGAGCAAACGGCGAGAGCCTATTGCGTGAGAGGCTTCAATCACCCGGAACCCCAGACAATCGGAATCACCGAATTATTTCTTCATGTGACTTTGAGCTGTGATATTTTTGGCATCAACTCATTAAGAACGCGGCACAAGCACTTATTATTGTTGGATTTGCTGAGTTTTCTACCCTTCCCTTCTTTGCCTAGCCTTTCTCAAACGCTTACGTCACCACGCTATTGCTTTCTGCACATAAGCATATTTCATACCTCATCACCTTTTTAAATTGAGAGATCAATGCGTGGATAAATATACCAGGCTTCTAACTGTCATAAATGCACAGACTTTTTTTTGCGATCCCGTGATCTCAAGTGAAAAGGTAATAAAGATAATGTGAATTTGTTTAAGTAAAAATATATAGATTTCTCGCTACAGCTTGCGCAATGAAATTACCTTAGCATTATATCCCAGTGAATATTTGCCCTTCCTTCTCGTCTTCTCTCTGCAACAATCAAATGCAGTCTTACTAGCATTCATATGTAATTACTAGCAGAAGGTGCCCGTTGAAATTCAACGGGGGGGAGAAATATAATAATTACAAATTGTATTAAAAAATTTTAAAATCTTTCATGAAAGGGCGAAAACAAACCTGTGTTATGGAGTTAGCTATGGCTTCAAGTCACTATCGGAACCATAAATATAATTTAAACCAATGCAACCATATAATTACTGCCTGGACACACCTGGGACTTTACAAAAATAAGAATTTTATTTAGAAACTTTCAGGCTGGAAGAAACAAAGGAGGTTAGAAGGGAGGATGCATACGAATTGTCTGTCTATTGTTGACAATGACGCCAGATTCGGGTTTTTGGGAATGGCAGCACCCATCCTGCTGTCGAATTGTCTCTCTATTGTTGACAATGACGCCAGATTCGGGTTTTTTGGAATGGTAGCTCCCACCTTTTCGGCAAAACATGTTTTCTCTGACCTTTTATGCATGTAATGCTTGTCTCAATTCTCCAACTTCATCACAATGGCGTCAATGAACTTCCTACGGATATGCTATGCAATGATGCATTTTATTCCAATTAGAGTAAATTCTTTTCTTATTACCCAGTACAGTTGTAGCCTACTTAAACCAAGTACTAGTTGCTCGGTTGCATATATTTACACCTTCTACGGTATATTTGACGTGAAAGCATTTTACAATAAACTTTTAGTTTATCCGAATGCAAACCTACTCGATCTGGGAGTAGCGTGAAAAGTAAGTCCGTATGATTTGTCCGAATGAATTGGCCGATCTAGATTCAAGAATTAGCTGCCATACCTCTTTTAGTACCTTTCAATATCTTCACGAAAAGAGCAACACAGTTTACAGAATCACTTTTGGATGAAATTTTTTAACATCATTGCAATAGCATCAATGAACATCCCACGGATACGAAATGAGACATTACGATATATTGGCATTTGAATTTCATTCCGTGGTTTATGTTAAACTATCTCAAATCTCAAGCTATTTGGCTCGATGACAATTTCGAAAGCGTTCCATGTCTTCTATTCACGTCCCTTGTTGGTATATATGCACAAACCCGTAAAGAAATAAAAAAATTACAATTTGAGCACCGCTGAATCATTCATTTTAATACTCCTAATTTGGACGAAATGCAAACCTTCTAAATATGTCATTAGTTCTAGCAGTCAGCAGGTATATTTGTGCGCCAAAACATGGCTGAATTTGCTTCAAGAATAGCCTACAATTCCTTCAGTACCTTCCTATATCCTCGCAAAAAGCACATGCCGTTTGCGGCTTCCTACTATCACGAACTGTTTGAGCATCAACCATGTTTTCATTTCAGAGATGGCAATGGCATTAGCAACGCTCGAAAAAGAACCAAAAAAACAGTAAATTTCAACATAAATTACACAAGGCCCAGAAATCTGGAGAAAAAAGAGTAAATCGGTTAAAAGAATAAGAAATTGTAAACATTTTATCATTAAATACAGAAAGAATGAAAGAAATAGACTGATATTTAGTTATTTAACGGAGCGAAAGAAAAAGTTCTTGCGCTGCCATAAATTGGAAAAGTCCTTTTAAACCCATGTAAATACATAATTGGCGCCAGGAATCGAACCCGGACCCTAAATCTTTTCTTGTATAGCCTATAGCACCTTCTAGTGTATACGCTAGCATCCTACAAAGTTTCAGCTCAATCGGTTGAGTAGTTTTTGAGGAGATGCGAAACATAAAGCTGGCAGACAGACAGACACCACTTCATTTTTATTTATTAGTATGATATCCATTTTTGCTATGGAAAGCAGTGAAAATCTAGATGTGGAACGATTGCGTTCCAAGTATGTATCTCATAATTTATTATAAATATCGAATTTCATTTAATCAAATATTTACATGAGAATTTATCAGCATGTATCTTATGATTTCGTTATGCACTATATACTCTACAAGTAGCTTCTTGCCATCTGATCTAAACGACCTTGCACATAAAAAATGTAAGCGTAACCACTTACTATGGATTCTTGGCTTGGCTAAGAGGCACTAATGAGACCGAACAATTAGAGCCTAAGAAGGGAGGCACTCAGAATAGACTTTCCAGTCTGGTTTAAAATTAGGCATGAATGTATTCTTTCGTTACTGGTCCACAAACATTTCAGATATTTCCGGCCGCTTTGGCTATTCCAATGAGTAGCCTAGCTAGAGACTGTTTTCCAATACTTTCCTCACCTCCCTATAGGTTCACAAAGATGACCAAATTCCATTGCAGGACTGCAATGTCGAGGATTTGAGTAAATATTACTGAATCACGCTAGAGAAACTAAACAAACGATTAGAGAAACAAGACACTTACCAATAAAAATAGCAAATAATTCACAAAATATGAGCAATGAATGTGGACGATGTTTGACGGAATGCCGAGGTAAATAGAAGAAAGTTTAGATGCAAGAATGCAATTTGTGGAATACAAAAAAGTAGTTGGAATCTCTGGGAGGAAAAAAACGCATGCATATCGCCGCCTGCTCACTTACTCAGAAACCAAATCTACTCTCAAATCACAGAAGGCTTTTGTCAACGTGGATTGGGATTCAATGCTTGGAAATCTGAAGGGAATTGGAATGTCCTACAATGACCGAAGAATTATACACAGTCTATACAAAAACCAAGGAGCTGTGATTAAATCTGGACCCAGCTGTGAAGAGGCAAGAATAAGGTAAGGAGTGAGACAAGGCTGTGCATTGTCTCCGTAATTTTTAATCTTTACATCTAGAAAGCCATCAATGAAATCAAAGAGAAGTCTTCTGGAGTGACTATCCATGGATAAAAAATTAGCAAGCTGCGATTCGCTGATGACATAGCTGAGACAGAGAGGGATCTGAACAAGATTCTAGTAACCATGGAAAGGACAATGGCCAGACATCAGCTGAAGATCAATAAGAACAAAACTAAGATATTGGTGTGCAGCAAAGAAAGAAGATACCAAAACCAATATCAAACTAGGAAAACAAAACTTTGTGAGGTGAAAGAGTCCTGTTACCTAGGAAGCCGAGAAACCAAATATGGACGAAGCAAGAAGGAAATAGTTAGTAGAATAGCCCAGGCAAAGAGAGCATTCTATCAAAAGAAGAATCTAATTACAACTGGAAATACAAGCGTTGAAGTAAGTAAGCAGTTTATCAGAACATACATCTGGAGCATGTTTCTTTACGGTAGTGAGGCATGAACGATGACAACAGTGGAGAAGAAAAGGGTAGAAGCATTCGAAAAATGGTGCTATCGAAGAATGATGAAGATTAAATGGATCGACCGAGTAACTAACGAGGAAGTTCTAAGAAGAGTGGGAGAAAAGAGAAGTCTGCTGACAACTCTAAAAAGAAGAAGGGACAACTTAATCGGTCATATCTTGAGACATGATGGCCTGATGAAGACTAACGTAGAGGGAAAAGTGAACGGGAAGATTGGAAAAGGCAGGCCTCGTATGAAATACATGGAACAGGTTGTGAAGGATGTTAAAGAGAAGAATTACGTCACAATGAATAGGTTGGCCGATAGAAGAATCGAGTGGAGAGCTACGTCAAACCAATCCTAGGATTGTTGATCAATGATGATGATGAAGGTTTTTTGACCCATGTTTTTTTATTCACACCAGACCTCTCTTCTATCAATATTTTTTAAACCTCTTTGTTTTTTCCTTGTCTATCATATTTTTCCTCATAATTCCTCTATGGTACTGCATCTCACATGATTACAACGTGGTATAACGTGTACGCGTACAGATGTAAATATTAACGAGTCGTATCTGCTAGATTCTGCTTCTAAAAATTGGTCACGACATTTGGGATGCATATTAAGCACCGAATTTTATTTATTTTCAACACGCTAAATAATAAAGACTAGAATTCTTAAAGTGCATACATATATTTTGTAACATTGACCACTTAATTATGCGGAGGTGTAAAAATTTTTATCAGAGAGTACTTTATTGCGCGACCGGTTTCAATGTTTTGCATCCAAGTCATGTTCCACCACATCGATCCTGAAACAATTTCCTTAAATCTTATTTAATAATTGAATATATTAAATTATTAATTATAAATAATGTTAATGTTAATTAATATATATTATTAATAATTAATTATTTATAAACGACCGGCCCCGGTGGCGGCGGGGTAAATCCCGTGCCGTTCGATCCCAGGGTCGCGGGTTCGAATTCCGCCCTGGGAGGATTTTCACTCTACGGGGCATGGATGTTTGCGACGTCTACAATTATGTTAATTGGAAGGGAGGACTGAGTCCTAAATTCGCAGGTTAAATGAAGACAAATAAATAAAATAGTTTGTTAATGATTGGAAACATTTTTATGTACTATACAAACCACTATTAACCGACTTTCTGCCATTTTTGGTTAAGAGGAACGAAAGATGTGAACGCTCAATGGTTAGTGAGACGTTTCATAACTTCCAAGCGTTTGTTGGAAGGGATATCGTTCTGAGAATTGCAAATGGATTGCGGGATACATGGTCTCAATTCATGCAATCCTTCCTGGCCTCCCCTTTCGGAGGTATAAGTCCAGACAGTTCTGGCGGTTCTGGCAACGTGGTAGGCACATGTCTCTCGCCACCACCCCCTCGTGTTCCCCGCTCGCCCTCCCCACATACTCCGGTCGGCTTGAGGCTGGGGTTCCAGAAATAGACACCGAATGGTCGCGAGGAGATAATGACCTCCTGTCCTCCAGAGAGAGAGAGAGAAATGGGTAGGGAGTCTGCACTGTCTCTGGCCGGCAGAGATTCACATCCGAGGAAGGGGGTGAGACGCGGGCAGTCCTTGGGATTGCAACCACAGGGTTCCCATTCCGGGAGGTAGGGCTGTGCGATACCACCATATATCGTCGACGATACTTGATATGCACTTGATATCGGGAGTCGATATTTCGAAACGCGATATCACGATATGTCGATATCCCGATATGTCGATATCCGATATCCCGATATGTCGATATCCCGATATGAATATATCCTGATCCCGGTGTTTTAATCTGTCACCTTTAATAATGTCTCTATTTAGAGCAATTTCTCGGTAATGGTTGATCGGATTGAAGTGCTGTGAACGGTCTCTCCCTTATAAAATATTACACTTCCTCAATCGTTAATTATATATTTTAAATTACCTAATTTGTTATTGTTATTTATTATAACTTTTTTATCATAAAATTTGGATGTAGGCAATGGCCATGGTACGATTTCATCACTGAAAACTCGAATTCAACCAGAAACGTTCAAGTTTGTTTATAAAATTATTGTTTTTAAACCATAATTCGGAATTAAAAAATTTTCACCGTTCTTTGGCTAGGAAAAATGGTTATATTTCAGCTCATATGGGCCGTATCAAAAATTTGAAAAGAACCTCTATTATCTAAAATTATATGCTCTTTTGCCTTAAGTTATTATATTATAAGTCGATATCCGATATGTCGATATCCGATATGTCGATATCCCGATATCCCGATTGTCGATATCCCGATATGTCGATATACCGATATGTCCATATCACGATATTTCCTATTTATATCGCGAAACCGATATATCGCCGAATCCGCGATATCAGAATGATATCGTCGGGCGATATTCAGAACATCATATCGCACAGCCCTACCGGGAGGTCACTCTAAGACGGGGAGGCACGCTGAAAGTTGTTCAAAACCTCCGCCAGTACCAAAAGATATAGATTAGTCCGAGACCCACCTAGTTGGTTTTTAGCTGGGGGGGTTGAAACTTAAGCAGTCGCGCCCAACCCATACATCTACGTCCACGGAGTACCCTACGTGCACCTCGGTGTTGGTTGGCATGGCGTGAATAATAATGAAAATAAGAAATCGTCTTTATTTGGTGCGAGAAAGAGACTAAATTGTCCCTTTTTCCAGCTAGCCCCTCGAAAAAATTTATTAATGAAATTTAAAAAAATAAATGTATATATTAATAGAATAAATTATACACTTGAATGCAATTAGAGAAAAAAACAATTTCGATATTGGTAAAAATTAAAAAACAAGATATACCTATAAAACTAGTTATGAATTAGATTATGAAAAATGGAACCCGAACGGAAAGGGTACACCACAATTAAAATATGCTTAAAATATGTTTGGGGAAAACTCAAGAGTAAAAAACCGATGTTCTTATTGAAATAAATGCACTGTAGGAAAACACCTACACAAGAAGGGGAGTGTAAAGAATACAGGAAACCTACAGAGGGATAGCTAATGTTACGAATCTAATTAGGTACGCAACAAATTATCTTAAATGCATGTACAGTATCATAATGATATGACATACAATAGCCAGATTTATTCACAAGATGTAATATTTGTATAAGGCGCTGGACGTGATGGAGGATCCTGCTAGTTGCTGATGTGGAACAAATACGGAATGTGCTCAACGCATATGCAAATAGTAGGCGCAATACTAATATTGTAATCCTTGCCTGAAATTTACTCGGTGCATATGTTCACTATTTAAAAGAAATCTTTTACTTTTACCTTTTATTTCCTCAACCTTCTTTTATTCCCTCAACCGATAAGAGGTTAAATATGCATCTTAATAGCAGTATTGGTTGGTGTATTATATGTACGTGGACTAGCTTGTAAATACCAGAGACTGACTTGGGTTTAAGTCACTCCAAGGTTGGCTATTGCATATGGCTTGTAGCATCACAGAAAAAGTTCTGCAATCGACGAGTGCAGTATAAATTTTCCTACCCAACTTCACCCTTGTATGCCTACAGTACTGATAATATTTTTAAACCAATCAATACTTAACCTGTGAATAAATATTATGCTTATTTCGTAGTTTCCGATCATTTAATAGCACCAGTTTTTCCAATTACATAGCAACACATCTTTTACTTACATGCACCTAGTACCTGGAGTTGATGCACCCTCGAGATGGCTTGATGGCCACTCAGTGGATGTAGTGGATGCAATGTAAAACCTTGATGATTATTTTGCCCTCGCTTGACAGAAAGAACTCTCGTATTTACCTTTTCTTGAGCGTAGCCTGAATCATTCCTATTACAGATTGAAGTGTTTTGTGCCTGAATAGCTCAAAATATTACTGTATATTTTCATTGCATGTTAATAAATTAGATAGTTTCTGACTCGATTTTGTGGAACTTCATATATCAAAGCTTAACTACTCTTAGTTTAGTTCTTCAAAAATAGCTTAATTAATGAAAAGAAGCTTATTGCTTGCAATGTACTGCTTGTAAATATGAGATTTCGCTTTGGCATTTTACTCATTAAACTCGGGAGATACTTTCACTGCTACACAAACAAAGTCTATCAGAGTTGCAAGCTCCAGCTGTATTGACTGGTTCCGTAGATCTGGTGATAAGGCGCTCGGGCAACGGGAATACTACTTGCGTAAGCAACAGTATATATATTCCTCCCTGATTATTCCGATCGGATAAGGCCAAAATAACGGCTTTGAACAGCAAATATTTCCTAGCAGTAAAAAATTATGGAAGCGACCAATTACCGGAATTTCCACGAGATAAGGGCTGCCGTAAAAATAAACTCTCTTTCAATTTCAGCTTCACGATTTCGTGCGAGATTCTAGATATCATATCTTCACCATGCGTTGTAATGAAACGAGCCATGTTATCTTTCCAAGTTGTGTGTATGGTGTGTTCGTGGATAGAGCCTTACGGTACGGACGGGGGGTGCCCAGTTCAAACCCGGAAGAGGACTCTTCAGACATATCTAGCGAAATCTAAGTCGTGGTTCTTGGAGTAACATGTTTCTAAGAAAAAGTACAGAAAAATGGTATGGTTCCTCAAAAATGTGTTATTTACACGATATTGGATATCGTAGCAGCTGAATTTTACTCTCAAGAGCTTCGTATTGTGCGACGATGATAGTAAGAGGCTCACAATCCGGACCGGGATTTGAGTTTAGTGTTGAGTTTTATTTACGCACCAAAGGACGTTGAAAAATTCATTCCTTCATTTACACCTCAGTATTCGTGATGATGTTGCATGAAATACTTTTCCAACGCCTTTGCTCCTCACACATCCTTACGCGAGCGAACCCACCCCCTGATATGAGCATGCCCTTAATGTTTACGAGGCATTACTTTGAATGGCACATGGCTCTCAAAAGATCCCTGGCCTCAATGGCTCGAATCCTCTGTGACCTCGGATCTAATTACCGGACGTCAACCTACGCAAAGTCGTCGCCACTTGGCTCTGTTAATATTTCTAGGCTAGGACACGGGATTGAATTCTACATCAATAGGAGGTAAGATTTTGAAATTTATTGAAATCTTACGTCATTCAACACTCAACAGAGACACATACGTGATACACTACTACCACCACAGGGAGTGTGTCATAACCAGTAATTAAATATTAATCGGAGAGAAACTTTACTACCATCTACATCCACGTAATACTCAATGAGAAACCACGAGGGACGATCAAATCATATTTGCGGTTTCCATGAAAAATTTTTAGCTATGTTCTTCTGAAAAATCTGTGAAGGACTGAGGCCACGGACCCTGAACCGCGACTTTGCGGGTGCCCACTATAAGTAAATGATTAATATTTAGTGACTAAAGAAGACTCATCTCTCAAGTTTGTGTTCATGTTGAGAACCACAGCGTATTGTGGCTGACTTTTTCAGGGAAACAATAAAAAAGGGGTAGACTACATTATATTTGCTGTATTTAAAATGCTTCCCTCCCCCTGAACAATGATCGATAAGAATCTACATCTATGTTATACTCTGCGAGCCACGACGAGGGTGTGCAGCAGGGGGTGAATTCACACCAAAAATGCATTACACATCATGTATAAAAAAGATTTGTAATAATAGACTAGTCTAAACTTCACTATTTAAAAAAGATAAAAATATCAAAGCAAGCATGCTAAAACATGCTGTTAGTTGGGTTAGCTTAAAATCCTTATACCAACATGCGACTACCTATGATATCCCTTGATACACTCGTATATATGCTATTGGATATATTTACTACTATTCATATCCCTAATTGTATGAGGAAAAAAAGACTTACATGCAGACATGCAAAAAAAGATATTCTTCCGTTTATACACTGGATATATGAAACCAAAAGTCACAATGCTACAATTTCAAAGAAAATATTAAGCATGCGATTACAAGGTACGTGAAATGCTAGCTATAAATGACACAAAATTATTAATAGAGGAAAGTAATTCCGGCGAGATATGGTGGAAGTTTTCCATTATGGATAAATGAAAGAGCTTAGTGAACTCCGGAGTAAGTTCTTTCATTAATCCATACTGAATTATTAGTTGATAGAAATTAATGTAGTAGTATTTTATTAGTTAGTTGTTTATGTAAGTACATTAGTTAATGGATTTATATTTCCTATAACATTCACTAATAAGTAGTGTTAAACATATATTAATTAAAATAAATGAATCACTACATTATAATTTCTATAGCAAAATCTACAATGGATTCTAATTTACCTATGTATCTTCGCTGTAATCTATTAATTTTTCTAATTGTGCGCGAATTATTGAACCTCTCCGTTCTGCTCGTTAATTTTATCTTCTTGGTCTAACCTGCCGTAGTACGCTGGTGATTATGACACACTCGAGTGTTCTTCAGTGAACCTGTCTATTTTGAATGTCTGAAAGGAGATTTAATTGGTATTTTAACCTATCATCTGATAATAATTCCTAATTTGATTCTTCTAATCATTTTGATACACTTCTAAACCTATCGTGACACCTTGTAACTAACCTAACTGCTCTACGCAGCACAATGTTTTGTTCTGGGTACTTAAAGTCATCCGCAGTTCGACAGCTTAGGTATAATCGTATTTAAACAAGGAAGTTAAAGCTCTCTCCATCACCCTAACCCCTTCTCCATTTTGATTTATTTTACTAAATTATTTATTGACCATTAATTAATGCTGTACATACATACAATACGTTACTGGATGGGTAACTGGAAACGAGTAGGGGTTTTTTTTAAGAAGTGTAAAGAAAAATTTGTAGATGTCGTTTGCCTGCTATTAAGAAAAGACGCCAAAGGATACGTCTTAACGTCCCATCCGATGGATAGAGTACTGAAGTCTCTCTCCTATCAGCACTGGAGAGTATATTCCACCCTCTATGGACCAGCTTACAAATGAAAAATCTCTGTCGCAATCGGGATTGGAACTCGGGCTCACAGGAAAGGAAGTTAGAGCTCTCTCCATCACCCTAACCCCTTCTCCATTTTGATTTATTTTACTAAATTATTTATTGACCATTAATTAATGCTGTATATACAATACTGCAGCATTTTAATGCAGTAATTAATACAATATAAATTAATGCAGTGATCAATGCAATGTAAATTCTTTTGTTCGTTTGCATCATGTTTCGTTTTCACAGAAAGTACATACAATACGTTACCGTACATGTGAGATTTGTGTTTTTGAAGGGAGTTGCGTAATGAATAGCTCCCGGCGAGTAATGAGAGAGTAAGGGCGTGAAGGCGTCACCTTTTTTTCCGCAACCGAGTCACGGTTGTTGGGCTATGCACGCGAGGAGAGACCTCACACGCCCGTGAGCAGCAGGCGCCGCCGGGGCAACTCTATATAGGTAGTCGCCGTGGGAAGGGCGAGACTGGAACTGGAAGGAGGTGGGCTGGGGAGAGGAGCCACTCGAAGCGTGTCCTTAAGGACTTGGATTCCTGTTCGGCGCGGAACAGTGTCGAGGGAGAAGGGCCAAGGTGAGACGGCGCCGCCGAGGACACGGAGGTCGGCCGCCGGGAAGGAAGATGAACGACGTCGCCGAAGGGGAACGAGAATAGTGTGGGTGGGAAGGAGAAAGGTGGGGGAGCGTGTACGAAAAGGAGCTTAATAGAGGGCTCGTGCCTTTTTTTTAAACGTAGATGCCCAGCCAAAAATTCCGCATAGTTTTCTGTAGAACGTAAGGTACCCTTGCATCTACATCTTGTAAATACCCTGCGAGCCACCGCGAGGGTGTGTAGCACGGGGTGAATCAAGCTCAAGTTCAAAAATCGTTTATTTTCCCCAAAACAAGAATAGAATATACATAACAATAATAATAATAAACGATTATCATTTAACAATTGAGGAGCCCTGTTTTAGGATTTTATTATCCTCTTCAGGGTTTGGAGTTATCTAGGTCGTAATTATTCAATTAGTTTTAACAGTTTTGACTCACAATTGGATACGGGAGTGCCCTGTGGTCCGGCATTTGCCCTAGGTGCAGGGAAACCCGTAAAAACCGGCAGGGACCGGCGTAACAATAATAAAATATATCTTTGTGATAATTAACAGACAATAAATAAGTTAAATGAGGTGAATAATCAAGTATGCACTATATATGTGCACTGATAAATACAAAAATACCTCATTGCAATTAACACAATGGGATCAGGGCCTGTGAAGCTTACATAAAGCACAACATGCAACGAGATATCGATAAACATTAGGGGGCGTCCATTAATTACGTGAGGCGTTTAGGAGGGGGGGAGGGGAGAAGGGGGTCGAGCCGAATCTCACCCAATCTCACGTGGGGGAGAGTGATCTCGGCAAATATCACGTAATTTTTTTTCCGCAAGAAAATGTGTAAAATTGCGAGAAAACTGGGTAAAATTACGTAAAACATGATTCACCACTAAAACATTGCTAAATCCTACACAATAGTATTTATCGCGGTTACGCGAACGCCATAAAGTAGCACAGTAGCCCCTCGATTTTTTAACCCCACCAACGCGCGATTTTCTTACTGTGATTCTGGACTACTTTCTTAGTAGTCTTAAATACTAGTCTTGACTAGTCTTAAATGAAAATGATTAATCAAATTATAATTTTTTTCTTTAATAAAAAGCAACGCAATCAAGTACCGATTAACGTATTTACACTAAAAATATGCATTTTGAAAAATCTCACGTGAGATTCGGTGGGGATGGGAGGGGGTCGAGCCAAATCTCATGACATCTCACTAAGGAGGGGCGGAGGGGGGGTCGAAAAATCGCCAAAATCGCTTCACGTAATTAATGGACGCCCCCTTACTAGACATGAACTACTTACGAACAATAAAGAATTACAATGCTACTACGTACTTCATGGAGATTCGATAGCAATAGAGTTCGAGTCCAACACATGTTAGAGTCACGTATAAATAGATTGTTACAATGTACATACTTACCAAAGAAGTGACTACTGATTAGAAACACATTTCACTAAACTTATTTATCTGTTTTTTCCTTACATGCATTGAGTAATGTGATAAAATATACTTCATGCTCAACAGACTAACAATTTTTCACATACGCATCCATTTATTATGTTCTCTTATGGTACGTGGGAAAAAATGACGATAAGGTTTTTTTAGAACTATTGAAACGATCCTCTCCACGGAATTCTAACTAAGGGAAACATTGTGTTCTGTAGACTATTGCGATGTCGCACTTTTTCTACAGAAGTCTAAGGAAAATTTTGGGATGTCAATTTCCTAATTCTGTAGAGTGAAAGGAAGCCCATGATGTTTCTACAGAATATCTTCGCGTCATCCTTCTCTACCACATCCTTAAGTAAAGAGTAGAGAAGCTAGAAAAGTATGACATTAAGATCAGAGAAATAAATTGCCGGGGAATTTGAGAGAACTGTTATGTAGTGAAAAAGTAAGATATTTGAAATCGCATATCATATCTTGGAAAATAATTAGTTTTAAATCAATTCTTTAAATCGATTGAAGAAGAAACTAGCTTTAAAATTGAAGAATTAGTGACTTAAGAATGACCAATAATCGTAATTTTAATTAGTGTACTTCTTAAGTCTTTGGTATTGAATAGATTTATTTTGTTTATGATGACGATCCAGGTGGAAAAATGGACTATTTGATCTTTATCATGCATCTAATGAAGAAGGTATCATTTTTATAAAACTTGATAGGCAATGCCTGCGTTTATACCATTCCGTTTGCTTCACTTACGTTTACCTTTTTTATGCTTACCTTATACTCTCTACGCCACTGACCACTTGAGTATGATACCCGATGGCTTGGTCACCGTTGGAAAACATCAGCTTGTGGTGGAAAATTAATTTTTCTTTTTCCACCGAAAATCGTAGATAGAGCGTGTATCCTTTTTCCAGCAGACATAACATTCTCGAATGTCAGTTATCCCATATCTAAATTGTCTTCTGACTACAAGAGAGTAGTCTGAGAGTAGATATCAAATTAATCCTTTGCCCTTTGGATAATGCTTATGAAGAGTGAGTCAGTTGTTTTGGTTTAATTCGCGGAGAGCTCATTTTGACCTTTGAGGCGTGCAGTTAGCGTGTTCCAGAGGTCAGTACCCTCGGAAAGTATTGTCACTTGTGATTCATTACAGAGGCGAAAAATCACCACAGAAATTCAAACGGCATATTTATCTTATCAACCGCTGTGAAAATAAATGCTTGTTACTAACGAACACGAAAAAATATGCCAGAAACTGAATCCTGAAGCCAAACTCATCACAGTTTCTTGTATACACGATGCATGAAAAATTGCAAGTATGCACCAGAGAAAATTTTTTTAAGTGAATGGGCTTTTCCAGCCTATAATTATTGAACTGTGTAAGTGAAGTTAAATACTTCGTCATCGATTCATTCTGCTTTAAAATTAAAAGAGTAGGTATTTATGCTATAATGAGGGCCGAAAGTTAAGTATTTCTTAACCCTCATCATCATACATTTAAATAAATTGAAATAAAGCGATGTAAGATCAAATTATAGTGATTATTCGCTTAATTTGGAGTGGTGAATATTTTAATTGGGAAAATTCGGTAACTAGAGTGCATGCATAACGGTATTCTTAAACTAAAAAACATCCATTTTATCACTAAAGTATACGTCTATCACATAAAATCCCTACCTTGAATTGAAATGTTTTTAACCATGAGTAACTCTAGCTCCATCCACCTGACACCCGTCAGAGATATGTTATATTTTCACGCAGCGTTCATTTCAATGAAGGGGGAAGGGATTCTCTTTTGGCCTCCGCAAACGTCACAGCCTTAAAATAGATATACCGCTCTTTAAATTTTTATTGAAGTGGTCTTCCAATTAGAAACTAGGACAAAAGAAAAATAGACTCAATAGTCTGATTCAGCTGTTAGAAAGGACTGATTTATTTTCAGCCCCTAATTACTGAATGTTCACCACAGGGGAAAGGTCCAAAGTGGGTAAAGCTTTAGCGAAAAAAAAATACATGTGAGAATCAAATGTAAGCGATCCAACTAACTGAAATCTTTACTAAGTATTTATAAACAACTGAAAATCTGATAATTACCAACGAGATTTGATAAGTACCTATGGAAAATTTCTATAGATATCCACAGCTCGAGGCTGATTTGAATATGCCACTCGATAATCTTTCCTACTTACCAAGAGATTATATTCGTCGTAACAATAGTTGTGCGACTGCAAAAATGTTATAATTAAAAAAAAATAGTAAACCAGGTCAGTGATATTTATGTTTTTGGGGATATTTCTCCACCGGTTGAAGTTCGCTCGGTGTGCTTTTACTTCAGTAATACCGTGTCTGGGTTGGTTTTTAGATTATTGGAGTGTGCGAAAAAGGAACACTCATCGGCTATTTATAGATTTTCAACATTAAGCATTATTTTGAAGTTCGAGTTCGACAAAGTGTAGTGTTAAAATGAATGGGATTTTTGAAATTTTCGTGAAAGCCAAGAACAATGAAGATTGCGGCTTTCATTTCTAAGCTAATCCTTAGGGAGTATAAGAACATTTGAACTCTTTGGAATCGCAACATTGTTTAGGTCAAAGGCATTCATTACTTCATAAATCATAAGCAAACCGCAAATGTACCCCGAGTTTACCTGAAAAGCAGTTTTAATATCTCCAAGAGATTTCTCCAAGTGAATTGATTTCAATTATTTCCTACATATTTTGCATACTTTGCATTTTCTACACCTATCAATGAAATCAAAGAGAATTCTTCTGGAGTGAATCGCCATGGAGAAAAAATTACCATGCTCAGATTCGCTTATGACGTGGCACTCATAGCAGAGACAGAGAGGGATCTGAATAAGAAGCTGATAACCATGGAAAGGACAATGGCCAGATATCAGCTGAAGATCAATAAGAAGAAGACTAAAATTCTGGTGTGCAGCAAGAGAGAAGAGGCCAAAACCAACGTTAAACTAGAAAACAAAAGTTGGAAGAGGTGAAAGAGTTCTGTTACCTAGGAAGCCGAGTAACCAACTACGGACGAAGCAAGAAAGAAATAGTCAGCAGAATAGCCCAGGCGAAGAGGGCATTCTATCAAAAGAAGAATTTACTTACCGCTGGAAATACAAGCGTAGAAGTAAGGAAAAATTCATCAGAACGTACATCTGGAACGTGAACGTACATCGTGTTTCTTTATGGCAGCGAAGCATTGACAATGACAGCAGCGGAAAAGAAAAGGGTGCAAGCATTCGAAATGTGGTGCTACAGAAGAATTATGAAAATTAAATGGATCGACCGAATAAGTAACGAGGAAGTTCTAAGAAGATTGGGAGAAAAGAAAAGCCTTCTGAATCCCCTAAGAAGACGGGAAAACTGAGACATGATGGCCCGATGAAAGCAATCGTCGAGGGACAAGTGGACGAGAAGAATAGCAAAGGAAGGCCTCGTGCAAGATACATGGAACAAGTGATAAAGGATGTGAAAGAGAAGAATTACGTAAATATGAAGAGATTAACTGATAGAAGAACTCAATGGAGAGCTGCGTCAAACCAGTCTAAGGTTTGATGTCTTATGATGATACTTTGCACATTTAATGGTCGCTAAATAGCACCAAAAGTTTAACAAATTAAATGAAATCAGAAATTGAGCAACTTGTTCATCACTATTAGGGAAAACTAAGCCCATTGAGGTAATGAAATCCCTAAATTAAAATATCTACTAAATTAACAATCTAGCTATAGAGATTTTAAATCTCCCATATCTGAATCTCTAAGACTATATGCTGCAGTGGAGAATATCTTTTTCAAAAATGTATTTTCAGACTATTAATACTAAAGGTAAGTTCTAATTTCCATTTTTAACTCCAAGGCTGGAATGCATTCGCAATTGGAAATCAAGAATATGGCAACCGAATTATAATCGCTCGATAGTTAACTCTGGCGTAATGAAGCATGGAGTCGTCATGAATCTCGGACCCCAAGTAATATAGGCTAGAATTTATAAAAAGAGTACTTGGGAAATGTGATGAGAAGACAAAAGAGCGATGCTACTTTTATCTAGTTAGGCCCCACCTTGGGTATGCAGCCATTGTATATTATCCGAAAGGTTTGATCATAGAACTAGACAGTGTGCGGCGTAGAGCAGCTAGGTTCGTTAAAAGATGTTACGATAGGTTGAGCAGTGTATCAGAATTAATACAAGAATTAGGGTGGGAATCATTATCAGAGCGTAGGTTAAAGTACAGATTAAATCTATTAGAGAAATTTCAATCGGATAGCTTTACTGAAGATGTTAGGCACATATTAAAAACACCAGCGTATTATGCTAGATTCTACCAGATGAATAAGATTAGAGAGATTGCCGTACTGATAGATTCAAAATGGCATTTTCCCCCGTACTATAAGAGAACAGAATAGGCAGCATAGCAAAGGGATAGGTAGGGGAAATATTTTAAAGTAGTCTGTAGTGCATGATGCATTTATTAATCCCTTAAATACTATTGATACTAACAATCTAGTTGCATGAGACCATATAGTTGCTTGTTTGCATGTCAATAGTGCATGCTTGGTGATTTTCATCCCCGGCCATACACCCTTACGATAGTTTGCAGGGTATCGTATAGATGTAGATGTATTAAATGCCACTCAAAGTTCTCTTCCAAAAGTTTCATAGGCTAAAAGCTATGAAATTGAAGGTGTGAAATAGGCGGTGAAAAATCACCAAATATGCACAACAGAGACATCCAACCATATGCATACATCTACATCTACATTATACCCTGCAAGCCACCATAAAGGTATGTGGCAGGCGGTGAATGCACACCAAACATGCATTGCATATAATGCATAAAAAAGGATTAGTAATAATATACTGCCTAAACTTCTATTTTTAAAAAAAGATAAAAATAGCAAAGCAAGCATGCAATATCATGGAGTTAGTTGGGTTACGTGAAAGTCCTTATACCAATATGCGACTACCTATACTATTCATTGATACACTCGTATTGGATATATTTACCGCTATTCATGTCCCTAATTGTACGGGGAAAAACATATATATGGAGAAAAATGCTGGTTATGGGCCAACTAGGCACGTGAAAATAAATTATTAGTAAATATGTATAAATACAATGTTTATGAATGGTTTAGGCAAAATGTACAGCCCATTAAGTGATAATACACAAAACATGCATGCAACAGTTACAGTTAACGCATGTTGATGGAGTTAAGAATATTTTTGGTACAAACATGACTGCACCATCTGTATAACACCTAACGCTTCGGATAGAGTTTTCTATAAGTAACGATCTCTTATTGTTTATGAGATAAAAGACGCTTTAATCTACAAGTAGGGTATTCTATCTTTCCAATATTGTTTTTATGATGTCAATCGAACGTAATACGTGCATTTTCTTTAGATATTTTTATATATTTCGAACGTAATCGGGGCGTAGATCGTAATCTAGCTGCATATCGTATCTACATGTAGCCCATGTTATTAGCATGTTTCCATGTAGTACCCTAATTCCATGACAATAGTGCATGTTTTGGTGATCTTCACCCCATTCCTTACACCCTCGCGGTGGCTTGCAGAGTATCGCGTAGATGTGGATGTAGATGAATCTGGCTTGCTTTGTGGACTCAGTCGTTAAGATCACTCGAATCCAATAGTGGATTCGATTTGAGGTCCTGGAGCTTTTGTTTTAGCTCGCATTAGTCCGTAAAAGGATTCTCCTGGCAGTCCTTTTTGGCTGCGTCCCCTCTCACCTCCTTCGCAAGGACAGGAGGACCGCATTCCCCTGTTCTCCTCATCCCTCTCTCCCCCTTCCCTCACCTTGAATTTTTCCTCCAGACCTCCCTCAGTCAAACGAACCGTTCAGAACCTCTCAGCGAATGTTCGCCTCTTCGTCGACGGCTGATGCAACCACCTCCAGGCATGAAGTGAGCAGGTAGGGAGACGGGGACCATCCAGACGTGGGGGGAGTAGTGTAGGTCGAAAGGTGAGGGCTTTGTTTGAGTTCCGCTGAGCTAAGGATGGTGAAGGCGGCTTCGGAGAAAATCGTCGCTCCATTGGCTGTTCCTTTGTCCGGCCTTCCGACACACCTCCCGCCTCGACTAATGTATTCTCAGCTTGTTAACCTGCGTGGTTGCCACATCACCTGTCGCTGTGGTTCCTGGAATTGAAGAGGAGTCCGTAAGCTTTAAGGTCTATCGTGCAAGCATTAGAGAGGAGTGACAGAGCTTGGTGTCATCGATTGATGACCAAGATACGAGCAATAAAAAAATATTAACTTTCAATCTGGTGTACCACTCAAGTTCTGAAGTACGTTGAGTGAAAGGGCTTCTTAATATTAATGCTTTGTTAATGAGGGAAGTGACCGACAGCTAAGGTCATTTGCGCCGATGATGACAGAGAGTATTTGGTGAGGGTGGGAGTCTGGGAGAAAGGGGTGGGGAGAAACCCGGCGTAAAACGAACAGTTGTCACCATAAGGGTCCGATGTTTTTTGTCCAATCCGGAAAGACAATGTACTGCACTCGAAGTGCTCTACAAATAGAACTCAATTGGGACGGGTATATTAATGAAAAATCTCTCCCAATGCCGGGATTCAAACCCGTACCCTTGGAATGAGAAGCCGGTACTTTACCATCATACATACCCCATCCCCCAAAATTCGTGCTGGGAATGCCACGGTGGTTCATCTACATCTACATAATACCCTGCAAGCCACCATAAAGGTGTGTGGCAGGGGAGGAATTCTCACCAAACATGCACTACATATCATGCATAAAATAGGATTAATATTAATATATTAGTCTAAACTTCACTATTTAAAAAGATTAAAATAGCAAAGTAAGCATGTAAAACATGCTGTTAATTGGGTTACCTTCAAGACCTTATGCCAACATGCAACTACCTATGCTATAGATTGATTCACTCCTAATGGACATATTTACCGCTATTCATACCCCTAATTGTACGAGGAAAAAAGGACATTTTGAATTTGTCAGTTCGGCAATTAATTTCTCTAATTTTGTAATCATGGTCCAGTATACCATTGTAAGTTGGGGTTCACAAAATATTTTTAAAGTCATCACTGAAAATATTATCTTGGAATTTATTTAAGAGATTAAGTCTGGTTATGTAGATGAATGCGCTTACCAAAAACCCAGAGCTTATCTGTTGTAGTACCTACCGCCTAGGGCATGAATATTGTTTTTATTCTAGTATTAAGCATTTGGGTTAGAAATTGAGCAACAACCTTAGTAGGTTGAACACCTAAATAAAACGAATTCCACCAAATATGTGCATCTTCATTTAAAAAAATAGGATCATATATGGTGTAATGGTCATAGCGTTTTGAAGAAAACCTTAAGAGTCCTGGGGGAGCAGCCACTTCTATCTCAGCTTACAAAAAAGTCATGGTGAAATCCTTAGAATATCAGACCTTGAAAATAGCAAGAAGCCAGTGGATAGGCAGTGACTCAACCTCCTAACCACATGATATGAATTCCTCTCACTTCTGGCAAGGTGTGAGTTAAAATTTACATACGCTGCCAAGTTAAGCACGTGTGAGACAGTCTTAAGAGATGTAGCAATCTAGAAAAGTAATTTCAACAATGGGTATTTAATATATAATTCATTTTATTTTTTATTATATTTTTCATTGCTATAAATCCATGGACATGCCGTGGCCATTTTTAATCAACGGCTTTGACTCTACCAATACCTACCAATCTATCAATAATAACTTCTTCTAGTGTGTTTTAAATAATAGCACTAATAACTTTTCTGCTACTCGATACACTGCTCATCTTCAGCTTTGCACACATTCTGCCTCTTATAACCCGATCGATAGTAATCTTTTCTCCTTTTCCTCATTCCCGCATGCGCAGAATTCTCCCTTCTATCACGTCCGACAAAACACGATCGCCCCTCATTACCCAAGCGAAGAATTCTTTCCGCGAAGTTCCCCGAGGGATGTTGGGCCAGCACCTGAAATATTTGTGGCTATCGACGAAATCCATCATCGATGAAATTTCACCACATGTTCGGATGTTTCTCGAGCTTCGTCCTCAGAGTTGGAACTGCAAACTAAGCCCCTTCCCCCGTTTCCACGGCGGGAGGTGGAGGGTCCGGAGAGATTTTCTTGGAATCGTTATCCCTTAGATGGAGCTTGAAAAGCGCGGTAAAAGCATTCATTCCGATGTGAGAGGTCACCCACCTCTTACCCACCTTGAGACACGAAAAGGGAATTTGCACTTAATTTTTTTAAAAGTAGAGGATGTAACTGGGCGAAACAGTTTAGGCAGGTACATTGGGTGCTAAAAACCCTGTTGTAAATTAATTTTAGCGCAATCGTCCGTTACGTTTTTTATAGCTAAAAACTACATGAAGTTTGCTCTATTTCCTTAATTGTTTAATGGTAATGAAAATACTTTTACGTTCCCGTTTATGGTCCATGAATTTGAATACCAGAGGAAATGTCCAAGGCGTACTCCTAAGTTCTATACTGCGACCAAATAACGACGAGAAAACCGTACTTCTTTTATTGAATATTGATAATTTATATTTCTACTGTTTCGGATGGTAGCTTATATTAGGTTTGTAGGGTTTATCAACGACTGGGGTCATTTAAAACACGCCAACCCATCACCTAGATTTCTTGCTTCGAGATCTGTGTCGCAGTATAAGGTGATATGATAATAAATGAAGAGTAGAATTAGCTTTTAAGGCACTCCCAACGTTGTTTCACGGTGCACAAAAACACAGAAAAATGCGCTAAATCCTTATATGAATACAACTCATATGCCCTGGGATTCGTCAACTCCATATCCTCATGGTTGTGATACATAACCGACCTGACTAGATATCTTGACGCTATCTTTGTGAAATTAAAATTTTTTTACTTGAGTAGGTATTCCTGATTATTTTTTATCGGCCCTGCGTATATTCCGTGCTGCTAAAGGAGGTCGAATGGCTTGGGCAACTATTGTGATGTATTATCGACAGGGAGAGACAGGCTCGAACCTTCCGTTACGTCGGGACAAGGTTGAATTATTAATTAATTTTTGCCCAAGTAATAATAATGATACGAATTACGACAGGTGGATAAGTAATGGTACAGATGAGGAATAGAATGATTTTAAGGAGTGACTGTTTTATGATTCCCAATAAAGAGAATGTATTGGCCACGTTACTTAATTGAGGGGAGATCTTAGATAATGTTACGGATCGTTACAGAGAGGCAAAAAACAGAAAATCAGCTTTGGATAAAATATTGGTCACCTATTAAGGGCAAGTAACACTGTGAGACATAAATAATACAAATTTTGGAAAAAAACGTATGGCGAAGCTTTTTGATGGCACTGTCAGGAGCAGCAGAATCGATATTTATGGCTTCACGAGGATACTCTACCATTTCTTTGCGAGGTCGACTTTTATAGCTTTTCAAGTGGCTGAGGAGCGCCCCTCGTAGTCTACTATTCCAGGCATGGAAAATGCGTCGGAGAGGCTCTTCACGTAAGCAAAGCTGCAAAGTTGTTTGTCCGAAGAAACGCTCCTGGAAGGGAAACGGAAACCACTTCATAGTGGAAGTGTCGTCAAGGAGGTAAGCGAACTTCCGATGGAAACAGGATGGACATTCATGCTCCAGAGCGCAGTTCATGTGAAGAAAAAGAGTTAGCAAGCAGTCCTTTGTCAGGGGGACACATACTAATAATAATAATGTTTATTATGTTCAAGGATTTACATCCCCTATGAACAGTAATAAATAATAAATGCTACAATAGAGCTCACAGTGTGATATTATAACAAAAAAATTAAGGGTTCAATAGAATATTACAAAAAAACATTGAATACTACATTTTGTGTGACATTTTGTAAGTGTTACAATTTTGTATTTGGGTCAGCGGGAGAAAGACAACATAGGCAGTAATAATAAACATAACCTAAATACAAGAAAATTGATTACTCAAAATACAGAACATCACTTGGTAGATACAACAAAACAAGAGATTTTCCTTTGAATATTACAGACAAAGGGATTTTTCTTTCAGAAGTTTGAAGAGTTTCCTCTTGAATATGTTCAAGGATGGAGAGTCTTTGATATTTTTGGAGAGGTTGTTCCATATATGCGATCCTACAACTGTGACCGAATTTTGATAAGTCGTGGATCAAATTTGGGGCCCATGAAGATAATTAGGATCCATCCTAGATACAACATTAAGGGACTTTACCTTAATTGGATAAAACTAAACTAAATAATGGGGTTCATTGTGTTTAAAGAGGGAGTACATGAAACAGGCTATCATGAATTTGCGCCTTGTTTTTAGATCATATGCACATATACAAGGTAGATACTTATTAAGACAATCTGTTACAACCAGCTGAAACCGAATTGGAACTCAATGGAATTTTCAAGGACAGATTTCTCTTGAAATCTACTATCATGTAATTTTTAAAGCCAAATTTTTCATTGAACTGGATACGGTAGGTGGTACGCAAACTTGGCAATTTAATAATTCCCCAGACACACACCCTCGTGGTGGTTCACATGGTATTACGTAGTTGTATATACAATTGCGGGTTCAAGTCCCACCTCGGCCTTGGATTAATATTAAAATCTACATCCGCGCAGTACCCTGCAAGCCACCAAGAGGGTGTGTGGCAGAGGGTTACCAAACATGCACTACTGGCATACGAACAGGCTACTACATGGATATATGCTAGACATTATGGTCATATGCAGCTAGATGGTTAGTACATAAATATTAATAAAGGGATTGGTAATACATAAATCATGCACTACAGACTACTCTAATACCCCCTGCCACACACCCTCCATGTGGCTTACAGGGTATCGCGTAGATGTAATTATATTTCTCCTACCTATCCCTTCTCTATGCTTTCGGTTGTGTTCTCTTACAGTAAGGGAGAAAATGACATTTTGTATCTATCGGTACGACACATTATCTCTCTCTATTCTTATTCATCTGGTCGAATCTAGTATAATAAGCAGGTAAATTTAAAATATATCTAACATCTTCAGTAAAGTTATCCATTTTAAATTTCCGCAAAAGATTTAATCTATAATTTAACCTACGATCTGATAATGATTCCCAACCTAATTCTTCTATTAATTCTGATACACTACTAAACCTACCCCCTGCCACACACCCTTGTGGTGGCTCGCAGGGTATTACGTAGATGTAGATGTAAACCTATCTCAACACCATTTAATAAACCTAGCTGCTCTACGTTGCACGCTACCTAGCTCTGTGATCAAACCTAATTCATTCGGGTCTCATTAAGATTCAATGTAGGTTATAACTGCTGCGTTTGGAGCATTTAAATCAAGCGTCTGTGAACACCACTTTTTCACTGATCTCTTCTAGCTAATAGAGGACAATCAATGCCACGGAGCTCATTGATAATAGTTACAAGCCTTATAAGAATTTTGTGACCAAAAAAAATGAAAGGAGAGTGTGTGAAATAATCTCATCTTAATTTTCACAGTGGATACGTACACCATTACCTCTATCTTTCTTCTCCTGCGCTATCACGACGTATTTACCCAAACGTCATATTTTTCAAGTGTTCTCAGTAAACGCTCAAGAACCGATGACCATTATTTTGTTGAAAGATGTCTCGATTTACTCAAGAAGCGACCTGCGTCGCAATCTACAGTTTATTTTCTTGATAAAATTTGTGGCATGAAGTATTCTTACGCAGAAAAATTCAGTGAGTACGAGTTGCACTTTACTTCGTCTGTATCTATCTGCTGACTATCCTGAGAACCACCTCGTAAGTGTGTGGCAGCGGAAACTATTTTGGATGGTGCTATTGATTTGAGAAAAAAATTATTAGTGTGAAAAGAAATGAATGGATCTATTCCTTGAGTGCGGAATATGTTCTCTCATTCTTGTTAACCTGCTTCACTCACTATCCTAATTTTTCCGTCCAAAGCCTCTTCTCTTGTTGGTTTTCGCTGGTGAAACTAAACGTGTGTAGTCAGCCAAAACAGGAGTATCAGAATTTGGTCCAACACAACTCGCGCGAGAGTAGTCAATCGTTAATCTCGGCACGGGATTTAATTACCCTGCAAACCACTTACATAACCCTTATGTTTTTTCATACCTGGGTGGGTAAAATACCGATAAGATTAGACTTTTAGACTACATGTTTGAGATCTTTCATCGTCCACATCCACACAATATCCAAAACATTATTGTATCTACGACTACGTCATACCCTGCGAGTCACCTCGAGGGTGTGTGGCAGGGTGTGAAGATCACCTAAATAGGAACCACTTAAACGCAATTAAGAGCTAAAATGCTACTACTTCATGGTGGCATATTAGATATAAGAGTCACGTGTGGCTAGATGGTCAGCATATGCATAGTAATGAAGTGATTACTGGTTAGAAAGAATTTTATAGGTCCCTATCTTCAATCACTGTTACCTTCTCCAAAAAAAATTCTAAAAATTTTCCTGCAGGTATAATATTAGAGTTTTGTGTTTTTGTAGATTTAATCAAAATTAACTCCACTTACTCGATCCTTAGCAGCTGAATCGTCTTCTTGCTTTTTCCATATCACATTATTTCACATGTTTTGTCGTCGCTTCTTTCCGGTCTTGCCATCAAATCGTCATTTGTTTCTTCCCAAAAGCGTCCAACAAATTTTTGTTCACGATTGTCGTAAGCACGTTAAGATTTAACGTTACGATCACACAAACAGTTTCCGGTTGCAGTCGACCAATCAGCGCCAACCAGGTCTCAACGATTGGATGATTGGAACGCGTCTATTTCCAGCCGGCCGGCTATGCAACCGTGGCCAATAGGAGCTCGTGAACTCGTGCTGTTTGTGTTTACATTTCACGATATTATGATTGTTGCTAAATCAAATGCTGCCTAAACTAAAAAATATCCAGAACACAATTGAATAAGCATTTAACCATCTTGCAAAACCAATATTATTGTGGAGGATGTATTATAATAGCATACATTTTATTAAGGTGAGATTAAATGTACTAAATTAATTTGTGTAGCTTGTATTTGAGATCGAATTTCTGTTTTTGAGGCTTCATAGGAATAAACTGTAAACAGAAACAGCACGTGACCATGATGCGAGATCCAATTGGCTGCGATCGACCGGTGATTATGCCGGTCAGTTGATCGGAACTGTCTACTCTAACCGTTATCTGCAACGGCTAGTGGGATACGGCCTTTACTCCTTTTAGATGTTCATTCTACACGATGTTAACTATTCCGATCCGTGGAGGCTTACCCCAAATTTTTATCACCCACACTGACGACTGTGTATCGAACGGGCGTGGTTACCTGAGACTAGAAAAAAAAGACCGAGTCGCTTTCGATGGAGAATGCGATACTGCTGCACTCCCCTCCTGTAGACGTGCGGACCATCATGTACGGAACCCCAGACGTGCATTTAGGTCGCGTCGCTTGGAAACGATTCGTGGAACGAAATGAGTGTGTGGTCTCCCAGGAGGAGGAGGCTGTTGTGGGCGTAGCCCTACAACGCGTGCTACTCTCTTCCCCCTTCCCTAGAGTGCAGCCGACTCCGACTGAATGAAATCGACTGGAGTGGAGAATGGCATGGTTTCAGTTTGGAAGGGTAGACGGAGGAAGGCGAGGCTCCCCGTGGTTATCCAGGGCCGGAGGGGGGAGGGAGGGGAGAGGTAGGGAAGGGTGCGTCGGCCGGTGGGGAACCCCTTCCCCCAATGCCAGGATGCACACGCCGTTGCCGTCACGTAGGCAATGGTCGGAGCACCCTAAACTTATAAGCGAAGCCTTTTCCCCAGATCGCCATAATAGGGATTTGTGGCGAGTGGTATGAGAAGGGACTCGACCGCGTATTGCGTCGCCAGAAAAGTGTTTCGTATAATATTTTGCTGGCCTGAAAAAAAAAATATTTTGCGACGGTGTCATACGGTTGCTGCCGCCATTGTTGATTTATTCGTTAAATTAACGTAAATGCGGCATCTTGTAACGACGTGGCATTCCTAAATAGAAGAATAATTGCGTTTGTTTTGTTTAATGTTCGAGGCTTTGTTTTCTTGGTTGTTCTTTGTTGCTTGGATGGTTGTTTAGTTTCTTTTAGATGCGAATTGAATTATTTTTTTATGTTTTTAAAGAAATTTTTTTGTTAATTGCTGAATGTTTGTTTCTGGAAAATTTTGCTAAGAGGTTGTTGATAGAGGAGAGGTGGGATTGTTGTGTGAGAGACTGGAGGGAGAAGATCGGAGATGTGTATTCTCCAATAAGGAGGGTCAAGAACCTTGGAAAATTACTGAAATTAAAAGGTCACGACATCACAATATATACGCCAATGAGGTTATAATGAATAGGAGGAGGCATTGCAGCTGCTTTGGGAAAACAGCGCTAATCTTCGTTGGTACCACAAATTGGCTTGCTAATCGTGACACACGTACGGATGAAGTTGTAAATGAGCGCATTGAAACTCATAGAAGTAAGATGATCAATGAATGCATTTGCAGCATTCGTAAAAGAAACAGAAAAGTGCGCAAATACGCAAGCAAGCGCCATATAAGTATTTGAAAGGGGTAAAATTGGAACCGGTTTTAGTAATGAAATTAACTCCAAGGGCAATCAAATGCATTATTATCTCCCTAAATATGTTTATGGAAGATTAACTGATGGCGCTGCGATGACGCTTGGGTACGTTTTCATTGTTATTTATGTTTTAGTTCACATTCTGTCCTTGAGAGACCGTGCAAAAACATTGTTTTGTACGGATTAAATCTACATAATATACTAAAACCACCATTAAGGTGTGTGGTAGGGGGTGAATTCACACCTAACCTGATTTATATACCGTGATTAAAAAGGATTAGCTACTATATTTTAGTCGTAATATAACAATAAAAAACGATTTAATACAAAAGTAAGCATGCAAAAATATGCTGTAGTTGAATTAGCTTAAAGTCCTCACACTAAAATGCAACTTGAGGTTATTGACCTACGAAAAATGTGTAAGGGAAAGAGGAAATTTCTTAATCTTATTCAATGCTCTAGCAATGAGAACACGTACTGATAATACGTAGTTCACGGAGTATTTTCATGGAGCATTCAAGTTAACGAAGTTTCAAATACTTTCGATGCATGTGCGAATGGCCTAAAAGTTACATTTTAATAAGCTTTGAATTTTGATAATACTATTCAGTGGTTATATTTATAGTGCTTTGGATCTATTCAAACACTGGATGAACTGCAGAAATTATAATTTTACTCTCTTCATTTGACATCAAAATATTCTTGATAAATAAATTTGTTTGTGTTTTACTCCAATAAAGATGAGATGTTAGGTTTTCACTTTAATTCTTTCATTATTAACCATTAAACCACTGTTCGAAACTGGCATAATTTAATGTTTGATGTAAATTAGTTTGAGGAAAATCTTACTTTGGAGGAAGAGAAGATAAGAGAATATTTGTAGAAGGTCTGGCATTTAGAAGAAAAAATAGTAATTGACAGTAGGTTAGAGGATATATCATTATTGAAATTAATAAAAAAGAGAGGGTAATTTTGACTCTCCTGATTTCGAAGTTGCGGCTTAAAACTTGGTTGCCAGGAGCCTTCATTATTTTTAGGTAGATATAGTATACAGGGCGCATGGTAAGGACAGCTTTTTCAAGGTCTACCCCATCTTTCGAATACTAATTATTGCAATAAGTCAAATTCTTAAAAAAAAACAAATCGAAACGGTTCAAACATTGTCACAATACCCGGATGAAAAAATAGTCTTGAACGAGTTCAAAGGTGCACTGTCTCTCGCTCGGCTGGCGTACGAAACTTCCAAGCTCGTAAACAAAGCAGCTTCTGTTTTGAAAACCAAAATAGCGTTCAGCCACTAGGATGATGTCGTGCAAGGAGGAAGCGGAAGGGCAAGAAACCACTTGACGCAGGTAGTCCGTGGTTAAGATAGTGTGTTGGCTATGGAAAACACTGCCATCATATTTGCTACTTTATTGCCATCATTTTTTCTTCTTTTCGCTGCAATTATTAATGACGTGACACTCAAGGAAGATTATGTATTACTGATTATTTCGGTACTGTGAAAAAAAAAACATTCACCGTAAGAAATGCATATCTCTTATGAGAAAACCTGTTACCTCTAATTAAACGCGTTCAGAGCAAAGAAATGTGCCTTCCTAATACTTTTTCTAGGATTATAGAAATATGCATAGCATATATTTCAACATCACATTGATCGAAGTCCTCATTAGAATCTAGCGGGCATCAATCAAAATAAAATGTAGCGCCGATGTATAATAACATTTCCAAATTAAGAAAACAACTCTAAATAACTTGGAATAATTAATATGGCGAGAAAAATGGAATAGCTCTCTAGCTAATGGCAGTAATTTAAGTTCAACGATTGCGTGAATGCCGATGTTGCAATTACTGCGTATCGTTCTTTAGTTCATTTTTCAGATTAATTAATATTCTGTATGGCAGCCAGAAAAAGTTCATGAATCAAACTTCACTTGCCTAAAAATTACCGTATTGATCCTACTTTACATGCAATTCATTACTTTAATGCTATGAATCTTTCAAACTTTTCTTTCGTATTTTTATAAAGTATTGAATATGAGTTCACATTTTCAATTCAAAATCACTTAATGATATCTGTTGTGCCTTATCTTTGTATTGAATGATTGTTTTCCCATTACCTTTTTATTAACGCAGTTTGTTTTCTCTTTTCAGGTGAGTATACACTACTGTCATCCATTTAGCCCATGCTACAACCTTGGCACGCAGCGTAAGTCTAAAGAAATTGAGCGCCACGTTTAATTAAACATTAACCCTATTTATGAATAAACCCTTCTTCTCTCCTGATAACAAAAATACCTTACTCAAACCGCACTCTTCAATTTTCTTCTTTTTTATCGGAATAAAAGGTACCTACGAACTTTTAAAACTCAACTATTTTATTTGGGAAAGTTCTCTGGATTAGAAATCTTTTCGCCGCTTCATGAAGTTGAAAAATACTCCAGGAAAATATATTAGTATTTAATTATTGTTACAGCCATTTCCAATTTGTGTTTACATAGTGGGATTTAAAATTTTTAAATTAAAGGTTTTTAAAATCTTATAGTTAAATTTGAGTATTAGCTTCAGTTAAACTTACCACGTAGTGGCACGAATTAAATGAGTCGGCGATTACTTAAATACCCGGTGTTTAGAATTAAAGATTTTATTACGAGATGACATATTCAACTTTCCATCCCTCAAGGATCAACTTCTTAGCAGTTGCTTGTTCGAGGAATAGGTACATTTACTGCCTTTTCCTTGGATTACGCCCTTCTACCTATCTGGCATTCCATGTAATTAATGTTTCAAATGGCTATGAAAAATTCAGCACCATGGTAATGCGCTAGTATTCCAAAGTTTGTTTCATGCATAGGGAAAAATTGACTCAATTTTAAATTGACATTAGAGGAAATCGTCTCCTGCACCGACATTTCGGACCATGAGAGCAAATGTTATGGCATAATTATGGGTATCCATGAATTGAAATACATGGACTCGATGAAATTAGAGAAATTGATTGCCAAACAGAAAGATATAATATTTCCTTCTCTTCTCACACAATGTGGACGTTTACCTGGAACCGAAGTCGCAATTTTTACGCCAAATCGTTAGATGGAAAAGGAAAATGAGTTTTAGTGAAAAAATTAATCTTCTTCGTTCACTCATAAATCAAAAATTAAAATAAGCAAAAGTTGACGCCCACCGAAGAAACAGCTTTGAGGCCATTTACGTCATTTACCTCCTGTCCTTGACTGCTTTTAGGGGAAGGAAAGGGAGTGGAGGGAGGCTGTCGGAGGGTCTGCTCGCACAGATCCTGTCGCAACCACTTCCATTGGCAGAGTCAGCTGTGTGTCCCTCATTGCGATAAGGCGAAGTAGCTTCGCGGTCTCAGTTCTGTATGGAAGAAGTGGATGGCGTGAGGCATGCACACCCACTTTTCCGGAAGGGTTAAATACACCAGTTTTTCACCGCTCGTAACTCGAGAATTGGCTGGACTAATTGACGGATCGAAAAACGGAAAAATACGGGTATTTTTAGTTTTCAATCTATGAGATTCGGAAATAAAAATAATATGAGCCTCGTATGGTAAACGACCTCATTAAAGATATGAATAGTAGTAAATATATTCAATTTTATACGTGCAGAAGCCCATCAATGGATAGCATAGGTACTTGCATGGTGCTTGCATGTTGCACTTAACGCTAACCCAACTAACAGCATGTTTTTAGATGCTTGCTTTAGTATTTTAATTTTTTATTGTTGTTTTGACTGGAATGTACTTACCCTATTCTAGTCGAAACATATTACCATATTCTACTCTAGTTCTATAGTTCTCTATTATAGTCCTTTTTAAGCATTATATGTAACGCATGTTTTGTATAAATACATCCCCTTCCGCACGCTTTCATGGTGGCTTGCAGGGTATTATGTAGATGCAGATTAAATCGGCCTGCAGCGCAAAAGCGGGATACAAACCTAAGTCCACGGAAAGGAACGTCAATGCCTACTCTAGCTGCGACACAAACCTTATGCCCACTACACTAAATAAGGCTGCACCGTCCTACACGTCTGGGGCTGGCCTGTTAAGGGTCTAGACGATGATTAAGTGCTCTTGATACACTCCTGACGCTGTCTGCGGATGATAGTCAATCCCCTCAATGTTTCCCGAATCTCGATGGGCTCCGTATCGCTCGGAGTAGACAAAACATCGCGGCCGTCTGGTGAGGAGAGTGCAGCGGGGAATTAAATGAATTGCTAGGGTGGGAGAGGGAAGGCATTCTGCACATCCCTGGGTCACGTGGGTCGTTTTCGTGCAGTGCGTGACCAGTGAGCCGGGCCACGGGCTAAAGAGCATGACTAGCTAAAAAGAGATGGAGCGGTTCGTTGACCCACGCTTAGCAAGTAAGTCTCAGGCGAAATATTTACTGGGGATAGGCCAATCACGAGTAGTTTATTATCATTTCTTACTTTGCCTTTACAATCCTATGTCTTTACATTTATGTAATACCCTAAAAGCCACCGTAAGGGTGTGTGGAAGGGGGTGAAAGACCATCATGCAACTAAGCAAATAACTTACATGCAACAAAGAGCAACTACAATGCTACTACTTCATTGATACATCATTCATACTAGAATTACGTGCAACTATATGGTTAGTATCTATATAGTAATGAAGTGATTACTGGTTAGAATGACATTTCTCTAAATATATTTATCTGTTTTCCCCTAGCATGGAGAGTAATAGTACTCCATCAAAACCTATCTTAACTGCTAAAATATTAATAATATTTATGAATGAGAGGTAATGCGTTCAATTGATCATTCGTCACGGTATCCTTTGGAATTAAGCAAAAAAGCCATTGAATAGAGTCGATATCTCGGGTTATTCCGCCCTGCTTGGAAATCCAACAAATCTATGGATGGACATGGGAAAAACGCCCAACTGTCACGCAGTTAATTTCTTTTATTTTGTTGCTCCACTGCCGTATCGATGTATCGTGGCACAAATGTATGTCTACAATATTAAAATGAGCTTCATATGATGTGAATTTATCGAGTTACTTTTATCTGCCATGAAAATTTCCAAGCTCAGCCAAGTCCTTATTTAACTACACTCTGAGTTCATATGATTTTTTCTCGAAAAACGCTGCTTACCTCCATATATTTAGTTCCAGCATTATTTGAACCTCGTATTCTCAATTTCTACTCAAAGGGATACTTAACTAGAGTGTTCCATCATTTCTCTCCTATGTTTTCACTGGAGTGCCTTACCAAAATCCGTTTAACGGGTGCTAATCTCTTCATCCGAAGTATCTAAAGGAATGGAAATCTAAAAAGGAATCTAAAAGCTCTCTTTTATTTTTGTCTAAAATTTGAAAAAGGGGTGAGGTTTGATTCCGCGCCTATTCCAAATTATGCCTCAGGATTCCATGGTTTTAAATTCCTTCGAGAGTGCCTTGTGGACGTCCGGATGTCGCCAATGAAAGGCAATCGCGCTGGGGACCTTATTGGTCAATCGCCGGAGCAGCGACCAAACGGCCGCTATCACACGCACCCCCCACGCTGACCGGAGGAAACAGCTGATGATCAAGGTCCAGCTGTCGTTGCTTCCCGGAATCACGTGAACGAAGCATTTAAATCATTGTGTGAGATGCTGAGTGAACCATGCTATGTCGAAAGCATTGAAAATAATTACTCATATGGGTTCAGCATTTAACAAAATCGAGTACTAAAATGTTGCCTTGCCAGCTCGTTCCCTCATCGATGAATTCAGGCTAGTGTATTCGCTTACATATAACAGGGAATCTTGATATGTAACGTGTAATAAGTCCCTTGAGGATCACTCACTTGCTATTCTCCGGCGAACACGTGCGCTCTTGTTTATGGGGGCGTACCCAAAGAATTGGAAAACAAAAAATCGTGGAGGTGGATGAGTTGTGTTACCTGGGAATTCGAGTAACTAGCGATGGACGGGGTAAAAGAGAAATTGCCAGTAGAATTGTCCAGGCGACAGGGGCATTTTACCAGAAGAAGATTCTGCTAACAGTTTTTAAGCGTGGAAGAGAAACAACATTTCATTTGAACATACATCTGGAGCATTTTATTATATGTCAACGAAGCATGGACGATAACAGTAGTAAAGAAGTCCAGGCTGGAAGCATTTGAAATGTGGTGCTTCCGAAGAATGATGAAGATAAATGGATCGAACGAGTGACAAACGAAGAAGTCTTAGAAAGAGTGAGAGAAAAGAGAAGTCTGCTGAAAACCTTAAAAAGAAGACGGTGTGACGCAATCGGCCACATCTTAAGACACGGTGGCCTGATGAAGACAGTCGCCGAAGGAAAAGTGAAAGGGAAGAATGGAAAAGTCAGGCCTCGTATGAGATATATGGAGTTCTGAAGGATGAAAAGAGAAAAATTTATTTGATATGAATAGGCTGGCCGATTGGAGAGTTGAGTGGAGGGTTCCGTCAAACCAATTCTAAGATTGCTGACCGATGATGACACGAAGAATCAATATGCTCCGAATTTCAGCAATCTACAGAATTTTTTGTACAGTGGCCCATTCGTATATATATATGGGCCCAATTGAGCCTTTATATGTCGTTTTGCTTAGAATAAAACTCCTGGCTCTTTATTTAAAAAAATGAAAAATTTTGGTTTATAAGCATTTGATCATCATTATCAGTCAACAATCCTTGTGTTTTACGCAGATTTTCACTCGATTCTCCTATTTTCTAACTTCTTCATTTAATGTGTCATAATTGTTTTCTTTCGCATCCTTTGGTTATATTTACAAAAAACCATGACTATTTCCCGCTATCATACGATATTAAAAATTGTCATTTTTGCTCGTTGAAGTACATTATGTAAGCATTATAACAAAAATACAGAAAGAGTATACATGTGTTGAAAATACGTATATCGGGAAAGCAAAAGAAAAATAATTTGCGTATTATTAATTGGAACAATTTTTCTGTCTCACTTGAAAATTTGATTGCGATAATATTGAAGAAGAAAAAGAAAGGATGTCTGCGTCAGCAAAAACGCTCCTGCTACTAAATACATTATAAGGCATAAAGACAAAATTTAATGCATTAAAGACCTAAAATCTAGTTTTCATCAAGTAGTAAATGAGTGAACGATGTGAAACGACAGCGTTGGACCTCAAAAATTCAAAAGCTAAGTACAGGCACCTTGGAACTTTAAACAGAAAACCCCTGTACCAACAAAATATTTATGAAGGCTCCAACTATGGTTCATCTCTCGTTCTCTAATTGTTAAGCCCTCGGTACTTATTTCAACGCTTCAACTGAAGTGACTTTTTCCTACATTACGTCCCCTGGGAAATCCACTGAAACTTGGAAAAAGAATTTCTGGCCCAAAAACTAGTATGGGATTATATTATCTTTAGGTGTCAGAAAAGATAAAATTTAGTCACCTTGATTCCTTTCTCCCTGATAAAAGCATAAGTATACCCATTAAAGTTTCTCGTACTCCTGATTAAGATAAAGAAAAAATAACCAAAGGTCCAATGATCAACTATAATTATGTATTCTTGTCGCTTCTTTTCTTCAATAGGGTTATCTTGATACCCCCTTACTTTCTCTTCCTCCTGTAACCTTTCGTCCAAATCTTCATCTGCATAACCCTCTGCTAGCCAACATAAGGGTATATGGCAGAGAGTGAATAATCTCTATGTATGCATTATAAATCAGAGAGAATACGTTTACGCATACTAGCAAAACAACTACTCTATGCAAACACTACTTATATGCAACTTCATCTTTTCACCTGTTTTCTTTCTTCGGACCTCTTTGGGTCTGTTTTTATCTTCTCTGCATCGCGTTTTCTCATATTTTTAACTTTTCCCTCAATTAGTAAAATAGTAGTAAGGATGCCAGTATAAAGATAAATGATCATTCTTGTTGGCTTCCGTCTACAAAACTGCCAATAAGGATATTGATGCATTAAAAAAATCGAACAAATTTCATTCTCTACTGTTGGAGCAATGAACGCCTGGTTGTAAATGGCAACCAGTTGTCACTAAATTGCAATACTATCGCATAAAACTATCTGCATACCGGAATAAGAATTCATCTACAATAACTAACTTCCCTGTGAGCCACACCGAGGGTGCGTGGCAGGAGGTTGCAGAGTCTCCACCAAATATCTTTCGGAACACACTGAAGATTCCACTTTTTATCCAGCATGTAAGGAACACTTTGACAACTGTTGCAAACTTGCATTACATATGCATTTAAAACAATGGTTCATACTTATTCATCAAAATTCCACCCCTTTATCTTGTCTCAAATATTTTTCGTTAATTTCTATCAATCATAACTTTGCAATGTGTACGATAGCATGCTCATGTTAAGGGAAATTTGTTTTATGATGGCATAATTGTGTGAAAGTATTGATGTTCTCATCACCACTAGTTATTCGAGGAAAGAGCAAATATTTGAATCTACTATGATTCAGCTTATTTCTTTCTTCTTATCCGAGTGGTCCTTTATACCAATGTAGCATAGGGATTTTATAATTATCTCAGTGTTGGAGGTAAACTCATCTATACCTGCACCCATTAAAACCGAAGTCTGGCTTCTATCTTCGCGTTTGAAGTATATATTACATAAATTTTCACTCGTGGAACGACTTATGTGGGCAAATTGGGTCGGTGTTCAGAAACCCAGAGAGATGATGGGTGATGGCAGCTAAGTGTGTCAAAGGTGGACACAAATTACCATTCACAGGCTTATTTCACAAGCAAGAGCGACGCCCATCACCAACGTGACGCAGGAAACCCGAGAGGATTTGCATCGCGATGACTCCGCCGACTCAGAATGTTCGTGATTATATTTTCGGTGGAAATTTATTCAGTGTCGAAAGTGTAGCCGAGATCCTCCACGTGCCCTCTTAACCCTCCTTCTCTGCCCTACTCGGGTCTATTCAACGTCGACACCTTCCGTCAGAGGAATGAACGATAGTCACGAAGCTCATCGACCCTGCATAGGCGAAAGAAAGATTATTCACTGTAAAAAGTTGATCTGATTTTCAGTGCGATCTGAATTTAAGCGCTGTCTGGTTTAAGGCAGGAACACGGATGCAAGGTGCGGAAGAGGCAGGAACATGGATGGTTGGCACAGGAGCAGTTAAGCAGGAAGCAGAGGAAGCAGGATTCTGGATGGTCTGATTTTCAGTCGTTCACCTGCCTTATTTTTAGACAAGATATTACTACTGAAATTCAACATACCCTGTCTTAAAATTGTTGCATCTGAAATTCAGATCGCTTTTGTACCTTAAAATCAGATCTACTTTTTACAGTGTTGTAAAAACATGCGTTGCTGCAGCTTTCTGGCCTCCTCTCACCTCTTAGGTATAATTATCATGGTTATTAAATCGTTTGAGATAGGATCGAATGAACATAAATACCTCTCTGTTTTGGCTCTGTTTTTACAATGCCTGGTTAATTATTTTCGAGATTTCAAAATTGTTGCAGATACTTTGTCCCTTAGTAAACGTTTACATCATTTAACCCCCGCGCGATGTGTTTCATAACCAGAAGCATTGGTGGCTACCAAAGTCAGCATACATCTACAGAAACGGATGGTCAAAGTTAACCTAACCACAGACAGATATTTCGTCACCTAAATGTCTTTCCTCAACTCGGCACACATTCACCGTATCCAAATAGAACTTTCCATCTTTCTTACCTCCTTCTAATTAACATCATTATCCTATCCCCATATTAGCATTACTCAGGGCTGTGACTAAGACTATTTTTTGATAAACTAACCATTCATAATGACGCAGGTGTGTTGAAATGGGTCGTGGAAACAAAAATAAAGTGTATTGTAAAGTGCAAAACACTCTGATACCACACAATATTTTTCTTGCTATCCCTATCCGCAATATCCTCGTTCCATATAGCCTGATAGCATATTCACTCGTGTAAGCTGCGTACCTTTTTTTCCCAAAACCTCGGCGGGAAAAAAAGGCTGCGCGGCTAATACGAATCCTTGGGATTTTCCAGTACATTGCTCGCCTTTTTTCTTCAAATTCCTATCGTTTGCACCGCGAATGTTTTATCCAACTCCAATCGCTTGTTTTTTAACCTATTCCTATTTCTTTAATTTTTATTAAAGGATGTGCTTTTAGGTCAAAGCAAAAAGCGGAGGGGTCTAGGAAAAAAATTAAAGTTTTTACGAAAATATTTTCTTTTCCACGCCAACCTGTTCAAAAATGCGCAGTGCGCAGGAGACATAGGGGCGCGGCTTACTCGAGTAAATACAGTATATCCCCTTAACTGGCTTCCCCTTAAGATAAATTGCTTTTCTTCCCGGCTTAGCTCTTGCTTGGTCCCCATCCGATCCCTCTATTGTATTTTAGGCGTCATTGTTTCACCATATCTTGAACTCTTCGCTCATCTGGAGACCTAGAACTCCAATTGCTCCTCGAACAGCGAAAAAGGGGGTGAAAGTATGGGCTTTACATTTCCTGATATTGAAGGTCATTAGGTTTTGAGATGTTGGTGTGGATAAGGATGGATATGGGTACCAGGATGGATAGGAGGAAGAATTATGAAGGATTAAAAAGTGTATAGAGGAAATGAAGTTTGACGGTGGAGTTCGAATATTGAAACGGAAGCAGATACTAAAAGAATAAACGGTATTAGGTAGGCACATATAGGGAACGGTGATTGGCCAGGAAGTATTGTAGTGTACAACTTAAATAGGTGTAGAAAAGAAGGCAGGATCAATTCACATGAGTACATGCTGGCCGAATAATTTTGATGATGATTTAAGATCAAATTGGTATGATTAACAAGGGAAATGGTCCTCATGAAAAAAGTGAAGACTTTTCGACTTTGAGACGATTGGTGGGATTCCAATTATTCCTGCATAATTGCTCATGTCATCTTAAATGCTGCGACATATTCTTCGATTTGGACATTTCATCTTTACTTGGGAGGTATTCTCCAGATCCTACAGAAATGACACATTTTAATTGATGTAAAACAGAACGGAGTCTGAGTTTAGTTCGAAGGGAAAAAATATTTTAAGCCCACCATCGCAGTTGGTCGCATCTTTTCGTTACTCATGCCATGTTCCTCCAGCTATATAGTTAAAAGTTATGAAGCAGAAGCAAGACAGAATTGACTTTTACTATCATTTATTTACTGAACCATTGACGGGTATAGTACCATTTATATCAATACAACGCAAAAACTTGGGAATACATTATATAAAGAATTACATCAAAAGAGTTCATCAAAAACCATTAAATCGCAAATAACATCATCACCTTATAATAAATTGTGAAAAAGATTACTCATACTATATCAAAATATACGCAATATACTCACAAATTTGTCACTTTATAAAAAGTTGTTTGTAAATACAGTACCTACCTTTAAAAATATAATAGTAGGAAAAAACGAAATCAAAATATGCTTCAGAATCTATACTGTCACATTAATCCTTTTATTTTACATCATTATGAGTAGAAAGTAATCTTCCATTTCAAAAATCTTCAAGGTGGAGTACATAGCCACATAGCACCTATAATCCATACCCATTGCAAAAACTATAAGTTTCTTAACTTAAGCGTTAGTTTCAACCCAGAGCTTTGTATTATCGGAGCAGCAGTTCAGTCGTTAGAGTAGGTATCAGACTTTTAACATATGCATCCAGGGTTCAAGTCCGTGTTTGGATGTTTTTTAAAGTATTATAATTTATATATGATTTTATCTCCTTATGTTAATGTATGCACATACCTATTTCATTTAAAAGAATTGAAAATAGTCAATAAAAGACTATCATCGATAGGGTCAAGTACATGAGGGGGTTTAATGATGCCAAGCTCTGTACACAGCAGCTGACGGAAATGAGTACTTACATCGTCGTGCGCTTTAATTGAACACATGCCTTCTTAAAAGAACACTTGGAGACCCTCATGAGAAAAAAATGAGTATAATTGCTGTCTGAAGGGAGACAGTGCATTTAAGTCGCCCCCACAGAATTTCATCGAGTCAACCCTTACAAAAAATAAAATTCTGGAGCTAGCGCGTAATGCTGCTGATAAACTGTGCGCAAACAGTTAACTGTAGCTGCCATTGGAATAGGAACTTTCAGTTTACCCCTCCACTTAGTATCGAAAGTACCTCTATATCGAGTTGAGTGAGTCAATTACCAACTAGCCGAAGAAAATAAGTAATAATGATAAGTCTATAATGTTTCAAATGTTGTAAATGAATCACCCTAATGTAAAATATAGAGGGAAGTGTATAATCAGAAACGGATAAAGTTAGCGTTAGATACTGATTGTTAGTTTATACAAAAATGGTCGATAATTGGCTAGTTAGTAAATTAGTTATTCAGGGGAGGCGACCGACTGCTGAGGTCATTTAGGAAAGGTGAGAAATTGGTAAATGATAGGAACATTTCAGGTAATGGAGGAAGGGTGGAGAGAAACCCGGCGTCGGCATTAACCTACTCTTAACGAAAGGCGCCTAGGGGACCACAGCTGAACGTCCCATCCGACGGATGGGGTACAGAACCTGAATTGCCTTCTACTAGGCACTCAAGTAAGGACCTGTTTACCAATGAAAAATCCGCCACTGCCGGGAATCGAATTCGGACCCTAGGGATAGGAAGCCACTTCTCTAGCCACCACACCAACCTGATCCGAATAATGTAGGCTCTTCCGTTTTCAAAGCAATTTCTCACAGGCAAAAGAAAAACTGTTTTGTAATTTATTTTCGTTAGAATATTCTAATAAAAATTTGGGTTAAGAAAACGGAAGGAAAAATTGAATATTAAATAGTAAGAGCTCGTAATTGAAATTAGGTTTCTTCTAGGATTCATCTCAAAAAAGTTTTCACTAAGTACTGATTCAGCTAGTATTGCCTGATTCTTCGTACATATTATTTTAAGTTAAACTTTCACAGATTTTGTATTTGGCCAACAGACTACAATGCATCCAAAACTCACTCCTCCCCTCCTTTAAATAGAAGGCAGAAGTTGTAATCTTGTCTTTGAAAGGACATAAAGACACAAAGGAGTTGTGGAGGGGATGAATGGGCTTTTAAAGCCATTTTCTTGGCAACACTGATATCGGAACCATCAAGGGACCATATGGCAACAATCAAATTCCCAATTTAGAGCTCGTTATGGAACAAATTTAAGGGCTCTACAATGACACTATTATTTATTTTGTTATCACTCTATTGACCCCATCTATATATTTAACATGCACCTTTTCCATTCGCTCGTGATACTTAGGTATTGCAGTAGCAATTTGCAATACATTTTTAACATTTCTTTCATCAAATATTCCATTAAGAGTTGAAGCTATTGGCACTCAACGGAACGTAATAGAATAAGCTGAGTTCTTTTTATTTGCATTGTAGACAAAATGAAGCCAGCTTACTACAGATCTATAAAATATTGCTGAAATATATCAAATTTGATGAAAATACGCAATGTCGACTAATTAGACAAAGACACTACGACAAACAGTCAGCGTCCTCGGGAAAATTGTGCGTTAGGAAATTTAATAGACTTAGATTATCAGCTAGGCTAGAAAATGTCTTCTATTGCTATTTTCTTTGCTAGCCTTAATGGCCTTATACATAAATAGCATACATGTAACTACGTACTCAAATGTAGGATATTTATAGCCTTTTTTTATCTAGGATATTTTTTGGCATGGCAACTAATGTGTTTGTACTCAAATGACTACTTCAGTCAGAGAGCCTTCCTGTGGTGTTTTCCTCTCATCAACTGTACTAACAGTGTTTTAATCTCAATGCTGGTTAACTTCATGACATCAGTTTTATTACTCGGCACTAATTATATCTTTTCCTGTTATCATCCCTTCATTTTGGGCCAATATGCTTTAAACTTGGTATCCCTCATAGAAACTTCGGTTCCCGAATTCCCTTCAGACAGTTTACTATCATATTACTTATCCCTAATAGTGTGTGCAGACATTCTACTTACTTTTTTTCTATTGAGCATTAATGAATCTACATTTACACAACACCCTGCAAGCCACCATAAAGGTGTGTGGCAGGGGATGAACTCACACCAAACATACGTTACATATCATGCATAAAATGGATCAGTAATTATATTCTAATATAAAGTTCACAATTTAAAAAAAATCAAAATAGCAAAGCAAGCATGGAATAACATGCAGTTAGCTGGGATAGCTAAAACATCGTATACCAATATGCAACTCCCTATGCTATTTTTTGGTACACTTGTATTTATAGTATTGGATATATTTACAGCTATTCGTATCCCTAATTGTTCGAGGGAAGAAGGATATTTTGAATATGTCAGTTTGGCAATCAATTTCTCTAATTTTATGACTAAGGTTCAGTCTACCATAGTAAGTAGGAGTTCGCAAAATATTTTCATCGTCATCAGTTAATATATTATCTTGGAATTCATTTTAGAGATTAAATCTAAATTTCAACCTACAATCTGACAATGATTCCCATTTCAGTTCATCTAACAGCGTTAGGTGGTGTAATAGAAACTCCTCCTAGGGAAGGGCTGCCAATATTGGACCATTTTTTTGGTTTTCACGAGTGTTTTGCTTTTCTATTTCAAAACAGAAATATGTAATTTGAATCAAAATTTTGCACACGTTTTATAAAATATTCTATAATAATCATAAATTTCTTTTCTCCTAGACTCTCTTTAAAATTAAATTTAAAGAGAGTCTCTCTCTCTTAAATTTATTTTCTTACCTGTTTAACCATTTTATCTCCACATAGTTCCTTTCATCTTTTCTTTTTATTTCTTCATATTTCATTCACCTGGCCTGATCTTTAGCACCGGAGTCTATGTCTCGAGACTTCTTTTCGATCCTGAACAATAGTTTCGTTGGTTCAAGCCTTGAACCCAAATGCTATGCAAGGGTTTTTCTTCATGTTCCCATTTATTTGGCAATATATTCCCTGAATCTTGCAGAAGGCTTTATGTAACTTACAAATGACCATATTTCTGGAATTATGATGGCACGACATTGAAACGAAGAGATGCGATCTTGTGCAGAGCAGGAAAATACTTGATTTGAAAGGTTCCATTGTTTTCTGCCTACGGTAGAACTGAAAATGATAGCAGAGGAAAAAAAATATGCCGTCAAGCGCAGGCGGGGCTAAAAGGAGAATTTGCACTCTACGATCGAGGAGAAAGTGAGTGCGTCCTTTTAGCACCCATCGCTGTTGAAGGTAAACGATAGCGAGTAAACTTCTCCTTGTTTACTCCTCAGTCATCACTCTTCTGGCCTCAATATGCCCATCTGTCTCGGTGTATCTCATATTTCTGGGGAGGCACTGCCCACGCGATACGTCCCGCCAAAAAACCTCACCTCCCCTCCGAATCCCCCCTCCGCACCTGTCATCGGTGATATTTCCGGGAGCAGAGTTTATCTCCGGAAGATTGCAACGCCTTTTATTCCTTTGTCAACGCTCTAGAGCAGTGGTTCCGAACCGGCACTTCAAGGTGCCGAAAAACAGCAAGGGGTGGCGCGGGATTGTTGCCGGAAAACGAAAAATGTTAGGCAGGTCCAACTTCTGAATTGGTTAACCTCACGTCCGACTGATGTGGAGAGAAATCGAAGGGGATCGAAGATTCTTTGTGCTTCATTTCTTCCATCATGCTTTCAAGAATTAACCCTCTCTCTCACTTTTCATATTATCTCATTTTCCATGGATAGTTAGGCCGAGCGAAGAGAAAGCTAGGATTTGTAAAAAGAGTAGGTACTTGGGAAATGTGATGAGAAGACAAAAGAGCGATGTTACTTTTCACTAGTTAGGCCTCACCTTGAGTATGCAGCCAGTTTATGGGATCCTAATGAATTAGGTTTGATCAGAGAACTAAACAGTGTACAGCGTAGAGCAGCTAGGTTCGTTATAATGTGTTACAATAGGTTGAGTAGTGTATCAGAATTAATACAAGAATTAGGGTGGGAATCATTATCAGAGCGTAAGTTAAAGTACAGAAATCTATTAGAGAAATTTCAATCGGATAGCTTTCCTGAAGATGTTTGGCACATATTAAAAAAACCAGTGTAAATCTAAAATCATGCTAAATAATCCTCTTCAGCTTAAGTGGCTAAAGCACCCGGAGCAAATTCGGGGGTACATGTTTGAATTCCAATTTTGGTGAAAAATATAATCTCTGTGGAATTTCTGCTGTTTCGGTTTTGCTTGTTTCTCTCCGAGTTGGAACACATAAGTTCGACATCCAACTTACACAAGGCTTAGTCTATGCCTCTCTCAAACTTTACCTCCTATATACTCCTCCACGCTGAACTATTATCAGCACAGAGAGTCGGAAGGGACCTTTCAGTGAGCTTTGATAGTGATCGTAACTCAGTAAAGGATCTTGAACTCATCATCATCATCATCGGTCAACAATCCTAGGATTGGTCTGACGCAGCCCTCCACCACTCAATTCTTCTATCGGCTAACCTCTACCTGTTAAAGTAATTCCTCTCTTTCACATTCTTCACGACCTGTTCCATGTATCTCATATGAGGCCTGCCTTTTCCAAACTTCCCGTTCACTTTCCCTCGACGATCGTCTTCATCAGGCCATCGTGTCTTAAGATATGACCTAATAAGTTGTCCCGTCTTCTTTTTAGAGTGTTCAGCAGACTTCTCTTTTCTCCCCCTCTTCTTTAAACGTCTTCGTATTTCACTCGGTATATCCATTTTATCTTCATCATTCTTCGGTAGGACCATATTTCGAATGCTTCCACCCTTTCTTCTCCGCTGCTGTCATCGTCCATGCCTCACTGCCGTAAATAAATATGCTCCAGATGTACGTTCAGATGAATTGTTTCCTTACTTCTCTGCTTGTATTTCCACCTCTAAGTAGATTCTTCTTTTGATAGAATGCTCTCTTTGCCTAAGCTATTCTACAGGCTATTTCTTTCTTGCTTCGTCCATCGTTGGTTACTCGCCTTTTCGGGTGACGTAACTCTTTCACCTCTTCAAAGTTTTGTTCAACGCTGGTTTTAGCCTCTTCTCTCTTGCTGCACACCATTATATTAGTCTTCTTCTTATTTATCTTCAGCTGACATCAGGCTATTACTCTTTCCATGGTTATTAGAATCGATCTTGAAATAGTGAGACTAAATTATCTCGGTTCTTTCTCGTCCAGGACCGTTCGCCCTCTCTTCCACCTTCGAAATTTAGAATTCAAATCCGTGAAATAATGATGGGTCTGATCGCACGTTTTCGAGGTGAATTATTCAATATTTTTCGCTTCGGAGATGAGTAACGTTGCCTCGCCCCGCTCGACTTTTGTATCCTCGGTTCCTCTGGGTGAGGTTCCAATTTACGCCTCCACCCGCGGGCCAATTGATGAATTTTCACTTTTTTTTGTTTCACTACTTCGGCGCGATCGCGCTCGGGATGAGTGAGTCTTCGTCCAGCTGTGCAGTCACGCAACTGAGTCAAGGCCGTCTCATGGAGTTGCCGGGACCACAAGTGACCCGCTTTCTGGTGTTCCTCGATTCTTGAGAGAAACGAGGCCTTTCTTTTTCGCTCTCGAGGAATATGACGAGACCTTGGTGTTTGAAGCTTTCGGAAATATTGATCGATACGTGCTGAGCGACCTTCAAAACTCCGTCGCGTCAAAAAAAAAACAAAACGAGTCTTGCAGCAGGAAGTGCGTTGGGAAAATTTCCGCTGGCATGCGTCAGTCGGGAGAAATGCATTCATTTGTTCGATGCGTTCTTGCACCTGAAAAGGAACTGCATTCCAATCCACTGTTTGGCATGCGTAAAGAATTTTTCAAGCTAATCAAGGTCATTTTTAGCCTCAACTTTCTATTCATAGTTTTTTACTGATTCATTTTCTGTAGCACTAGTGGGAAGAGAGCAACATTTTTCAAGTCTAAAGAAATCACCGAACCTGAATATGATTTGTCGTGTTTAATGATCGATTGAGAACTTTGGTCGAATTTGATGAAAAATCCACGTAAGAAAAGTGTCTTGCATCAGAAAACATTTAGCGCGATCAGATATTCGATTCCTGTTCCAGATCCCGAACCTTCAGTTGGTTGGCTATATTTGCCACCTAATCCGATTTGCGAATTATTTTCTTAATCAAGCGTATGTACTGCATATACATTTAGTGAAACTCAACTTGCTCTCTTTTCCCACGATATTTTAGTTTCTGGCGAAAATAATATTCCAGTGGATGCTATATTTCTCGACTTCAAGAAGGCTTTTGACAAGGTTTCTCATAGCAAACTAATTTTGAAATTAAAATCTTATGGATTAGACAGTAACATTATATCATGTATTAATGATTTTCTGCATGATCGGGTTCAAAGGGTTGTTTTGGACGGTGTTTCCTCACCGGCAAGTAAAGTCACTTCGGGTGTCCCACGAGGTAGTGTGATAGGTCCACTCCTATTCCTTTTGTACATTAATGATATCCAAAAGGTGGTAAAAAGTAAGCTTCGTCTATTTGCCGATGACGCAGTAGTGTACAGGGAAATTCTATGCCCAAACGATAAAGAATATTCAAATATTGACCTACAAGCAATTGAAACTTGGTGTGATACATGGCAGTTAGAATTAAACTTTAAGAAATGTCTTGTAATGAATTTTTGGAAAAAGAATAGCTCTCCTCCTACCACTTACAAAATAAGTAATAATGAATTAACAAACGTGGAATCCATTAAATATCTTGGAATAAGACTGACAAATGATCTTTCCTGGGGTAAACACATTCGTGAAATAATGGGTCAAGCGAATCGCAAACTGGGTTTCATTAAAAGAGTATTGGGTAAATGTGACGATCATGTACGAGAAATCAGCTACTTTTCCCTTGTTAGACCTCATTTGGAATATGCTGCCAGTGTATGGGATCCCTACGAAATCGGTCTAAGTAATGAACTTGAACGTGTGCAGCGAAGATCGGCAAGATTTGTAAAGGGACGATACGATAATTATATTAGCGTAACCAGTCTATTAAATGAATTAAAATGGGAATCATTGTCAGATCGCAGGTTGAAATTTAGACTTAATCTCTTACACAAATTCCAAGGCAATATTTTCAGTGATGATGTTAAAAATATTTTACGAACCCCAACTTACTATGGCAGACTGGACCATAATCATAAAGTTAGAGAAATTGATTGCCGAACTGACCGATTCAAAATGTCCTTTTTCCCTCGCACAATTAGAGATACGAATAACGGTAAATATGTCCTATCGGAGAGTAGCAATGAATAGCATTGGTAGCTGCATGTTGGTATGAGTACTTAAAGCTAACCCTACTAACAGAATGTTTTTACATGTTTTCTTTGCAATTTCTATCTTTTTTAAATAGTGTAGTTCTGACGTTCATATTATGTTCTCATATTAATACTATTCCTTTTTTATGCATGATATGTAGTGCATGTTTGGTGAGCAATCACCCCCTGCCACACACCCTTGTGGTGGCTTGCAGGGTATTATGTAGATGTAGATGTACATCGGGACATTTAACAGTCCCATTTCATCGTACCACTACTTTCAATAAATATTTTTCTGTTGTTGGGGCAAAGTTATGGAAGAGCACTCCTGAATCAATTAAAAAATCTAATTCGCTGAAGGCCTTTAAAAACAGATTGTAAAATAAAATGCTATTGCAAGAAAAATACAATTAGACTTATCATGATTTTTTGTTTTTCTCGATTGCTATTATTATTTTGCATATTTCTTGTACCCCATATCATTTGCAATTACCTTTCTGTACTCAAGCTCTCATAATAATGTATACTTTTTGTATGTTCTCAGTGGACCAAGTGGTCCAAGAACAATAAGCATTTCTTTATCTTTATCTTTACCTCTACGTAATACCCTGCGAGCCACCGCGAGGGTGGCGGACCAAACTACTATCGAATTGTTCCGCGTCTAGGCTCTATACTTTGGGGTACTCAGTGAGGGGTTATTTCCCTGATAAGGAACACCAGCACATTCTATCTTCCAGCATCTTATATCTCACAAGAAATCCCTTCAATACTATGTAGAAACTAACCAACTAGTTGCACGTGAATATTTTATCTACACGTTTCCATGTTGTGGTAGCATTGTATTTCTTAGTCGCGTGTAGCTAATGCATGTTTGTCAGGTTACAGTTGTAGTTATATCACAGACACACCCTCATATGTCTACGCAATACCCTGCAAGCCTCCGCGAGGACGTGTGGCAGGGGGTCACCAAACGTGCATTATTGACATACAAACGAGCTACTATATGGAAACATGCTAGATAATAGGGTCACATGCAGCTACATGGTTAGTATCTACATAGTAATAAAATTATTGGTTGTTAATACATGCATCATGCACTACAGACTACTGTAATAATATTTCACCAACCTATCGCTTTTCTATGCTGTCTATTTTGTTCTCTTATGGTACGGGGGAAAATGACATTTTGAATATATCGGTACGACAATCTATCTCTCTAATTTTAAGTGCGAAAAACTACCCTCGTGGTGGCTCGAGGGTATTACGGAGATTAAGATCTTATTTCTTTTCTTGATTATTTACTACGACGTGATATCTGGTTTCGAAAATCATGGACTGTGAATTTTGGTTGGATTGGACTCGAGTGCTCTTTGGTCGGACATGGATTGCGAACGGGGCTCCAAGCTTGATTCACATGAATCCGTGTTTCCATCTCGAAGCCCTCTTCTTTCTCGATCCAAGGGATCGTTGCATCACTGGCTCATTCCTAGAAAGCGTCCGTCATTTGCGGGCGGGAAAACAACAATGTCAAACGTTAATTCCGTTTCATGAAGCGAGCGGGGTAAGTGGAGCAGTCGTTTATTGTTGACTCTCGCGTGCCTCTCCTTCTTGTCGGCCATGTACAACCAGATGGAACTGCTGTCTAAATCATCTGATGAGCGTCTCCCGGGGAATGCGGTCAATTCCACAGTCACGCAGGGCTAGACGACGCTCATCGCCATGTTTCCTCTTGATTAGTTTTTTTCTGACTCCACTCCTCTTCGGCCTCGTTAATACATTTATTACAGAAATGGCAAATAGAGACGTCCATCAGTGTCCAAATTATTCTATTTCCAAAAACCCATCTGACTTTTTCTATTTCTTACCTCGGCACCTTTCTAACATCTACGTAATGACTCTTTGTTGTCCGGTGGAGGCAGGCACGTAGCCAGAAATTAGCTTCGGGGGGGGGGGCTAAGTCTTGCGTAGCTTGAAACAAATCAGCCTTACCCATTCGGTGCCGATATGTAACAAATCTCTTCCCTTAATTTTCAGTGTTTGGTATTTACTTTCACAGTGCCCATACTTATCTCTTCTCACGGGTAAAGTTCACTATTAAAATCATATGAACAAAATTATTTTTAAAAAAATTTCGGGGGGGGGAGGGTGTCTGAAACACCAGAAGCCCTCCCCTCTGGCTACGTGCCTGGGCGGAGGGGGTATTACTTCTTTCGGACGGTTAGTGTCTCTCCCCTCCAAAATCCTTGCGCATAACGATGTTTGATAAGTCGGGTGGTGTTTTGTAATTTGGCCTTGGATATAGAAGAAGGATAGCTTTCAAGATGACGTGGTTGCCCTTGATTATAATTGGTACCTCAACGCTAGCTGCTCATGAAATTGGAATTTCTTGGAATGGCTAAACAGAAATAGAAGCCGGAATACGTTAAGATGAGTTTAATAATCCAGCAAACGATGTCGCTAAACATGCTCACATTGATTGTGAAAAGCATAAAATAAGGACTTAACTTAAAGTTCTAAAAACGTGGTCGTTAACAATTCCATTTGTACCCAGGAACCGACAAAAAGGAAAGCATTTTTTGTATCCTCTTCAGTGAGCCAATAAGAAGTTTCCTAAAAGGCTTCGTAATATTATTTTGGATCGAGGGAAAAACTGTGAATAGCCTCTGCTGATAATGAATAATTTCTGTCAAAACTTCGAAATGGTCGATCATTCGTCATTCTTTCATCAACTCAATGAGTAACGGCACCATCTTGAATATTGTCGTGTTTACCTTCTGAACTCCGTCTTATCTCCTCGAGTGGCCCTAGAGCAGAGGTCACAGTCACTTCTGATTGGGCAGCTGAAGACCTCGAGCGTCTTCCTGGTTGGGAAACTTAACGACAGGACTTAAAATATGATGATGAGCCACTTCGTTGAGCTTAAGGCGAAGTTGGAATGTAAAGGGATGAGCTCCAACATACTCGCAGTGTACTGAATTAAAGACTGCTTAGATGATTGCGTACAGGTGGTCCTTTAGGATACTGATGGCTCTCTGTCAAGCAATATACAGATCACGTCGAGTGTTTCCCATGAAGCGTATTGAATTCACTTTCACTTTCTTATATACTTTCACTTCACTTCTTATACTCTACTTTATTTCTCATGAAATATAATCTTGAATAGCAATACTGTGACTAAATCTTTTGAGTATATCGAAAACCAATGTTTTCCGTATAAGTTGAAACATCCAAATGTCTCAGCAGTTTTATTTTTCATAACGGATCTTCAAACATCCTTTTCATACCGTGCTCGATGAAAGATCGTCACGTACGCTACTGTGTTTTGAAACATCATCCCATGTGTCACCCCCTCGAGGTTTCCTTAACAAGTTCTTCAATGAAATTACGTTGCATGTAAACGGTTACCAGATAAAAGCGAAATGATAGCAACCGTTTGATAGCTGAAGTATATTAATAAAGTTTTGAAATTTCATGAATGCATGTGATTACCTCTCTGAAGCTATTCAGGTCGCTGCTAGGTTATGAATTATGTAGATATCAGCGCCTACTTTACTTTAATGTATGTCATGGGAAATGTAGGACTGTACCAAAAATCAGTATAGGAAAGCATTGCATGCTAATGTTCTGGGCTCGTGGAAGGAATAAAACAGAAAGTTAATCGGACAGTAATGTGAATTTACGACGCTCCTACCATTCTCAATCAGTCGACAGATTAGTGAACCTTACGTCATAAAGTTGCAAATGCTACATGGGGCATCTTTTTTTTCATTTTCAGGGTAAGGCCATTGGTTATGCATTCTATGCTTTCTTATTTTATGGCAACTGTTCTAAAAGCTTTTTTTGTGAAAAAACCTCAAAAGTCTTGAAAATATTTGACAAGAGGGAGGTCATGAGCCGGATGAAATTCGCAGGCCTCACAAGGCCTAGTCTCGGGTTCGAGTTCCGAATTGGGAACTTTAGAATCTTTGGATTAAGGTTATATTACACGGTGTTACATGAACATGAAAGGTTGTTGGTTACCTATGCAAGCAAGAGGGAACTTCAGCCAAATTAACAAATTCAAAGCTCGCGAGCTAGCCGCGAAAACTTTAACGGAGTTACCCGCTGAGTTGCACGATGGCAAGATATTCCACAGAGAAAAAATCATTCGCCTTGACCGGGACTCGAACCTGGACCCCCTGATTCCGGCCAGGTGCTCTACCAGTTGCGCTACCAAGGCGTCCTCTTTCTCTGGCCGGAATCAGGGGGTCCGGGTTCGAGTCCCGGTCAAGGCGAATGATTTTTTCTCTGTGGAATATCTTGCCATCGTGCAACTCAGCGGGTAACTCCGTTAAAGTTTTCGCGGCTAGCTCGCGAGCTTTGAATTTGTTAAAATAGTAAGCACCTCAGTGTTTAAAGTCGGCTTTAACCTCGTGGACGGTGGCGCCTTGCGCACGACTTCGGCTGCTCTGTGACATTACATGTCCAGCAGTCCGGCAACATCTAGCTCCTTTAAAGCCTCTAGATTTTCCACAGAGAAAGAGGACGCCTTGGTAGCGCAACTGGTAGAGCACCTGGCCGGAATCAGGGGGTCCGGGTTCGAGTCCCGGTCAAGGCGAATGATTTTTTCTCTGTGGAATATCTTGCCTTCAGCCAAATTAATTATATGGTGGAGCTGATGATTCATCATCGGTGACAACGTAGGTAGTTTGTTCGCCCCGAAGCTCACTTTGATGAAAAACTGAAGGCAGAAACAAAATGGAAGTTAGCGTAATTTTATCTCATTTTTATGGCCACGATTTGCCCTTCAAGTCACTTCAAGGTTCAGAGAGGTCCGCAGATCACGGGGCCGTTCGACGAGGGCAAGGAAGCATTGACGGTGCCGTGGCAGAGAGCCAACTAGCCAAGCGTACCACGCCCGAATGCATACCACACTTGACGCGGCGCGTGAGTAGTGAACGTCCCGGAAGAGGAAAATTCACACTTTCGCCCCTTTTGGCCGTCAAAGAAGCGTTATATTCTCTAGTGAAAGTAGATCGTGTTGGGTTTTGACGCTTGAGGATCTCCTTTTCCTCTCCGCAAGCCAGTAGAACTCATACCCACTTCCTAGCCTCCTATCTGCTTTGCGTCGTCGGTCCACTTCCGCTCCACTTCCTTCCTCGCCTGCTTTCCTCCGAGAAAGTCCCGTCGTCAAATCACTCTCAAATTTGGAGAGGATGAAGTCATTGCAGCAAAAACGCTCCACGTCACCGAGTGAAATTTTGGCGCGATAGACAAAGCTAGGCGTGCGACAAACGGCGAATATTTATTTTCTGTGAACCTGTAAACAACGACCGATGAACGTGTCTTTAGAGACTTTAGGGAAATATTCATAATCTCAACTACAGTCGATTCTACTGATTACGTCCTAAAATCCCGTGTTTTAAGTTCCTTTGAGGTAAATTTGTTTACAATTTGGTTGGCAGGACTATATGTTATAATTTTTTATGCATCAAAATTTAAAAAATTATAACATATAGTCCTGCCAACCAAATTGTAAACAAATTCACATCAAAAGAACTTAAACCACGGGATTTTAGGACGTAATCAGTAGAAGCGACTGTAGTTGAGATTATGACTATGTCCCTAAAGTCTCTAAAGGCACGTTTTTAATTTTGATGTATAAAAAACTATAACATATAGTCCTGGCAATCAAATTTGAAAAAAATTCACCTCAAAAGAACTTAAAGGTATGTAAAATTTATTTCGTGCGTATTTTTTGGCGTTAGGTAAACTTTGTAACAAAATTATATTGTAAAACATTTTGTATTGAAAATATACTGTAAATCATGTCACTTATACCCATTCATTGGTGGTTCATTCCATTTTAGCCCTGAAGAAGGAAAAAATATATTTTCCGAAACATCGACCAAATAGTTCAAATTTTTCATTTTCTCAAGGACCTAAACTCCTGAAAAAACCATCTACGAGATATATAAAATATATCTCGCAGATAAAATCTATATATCAAAATAGGTCTGGAAATCAGCTTATCTTTAGATTCTACCTAAAGATGTGGTATTACTTTACCAACAGAGGTGAGATTCTGAATGGGGTCCAGAATCTCAACTGCAGTCTTCCTTCTACTAATTAAGTCATAAAATATCTCTTAAGAGTTCAAAAAGGCATACAAATTCTCTTCGATATGGACCGAAACGGTATATAGTGTGGTAATAGCAACTTTGCTGGGTGAATCTGCTCAACATATTTGACTCGAATTAGATATTTTTGGGGGTAAGCCGCGGCTTAAAATGACGGTAAAATATTTTTTTAAACATTGCATTTTGTTAGCATTCACAGCGGAAAATAAATCAGAGGGATAGACTGTCGTATGGATGTATTAAAACATTTTCGGCCCGCGAGCGACGTGAGATCCTTAGTCGGCATCCTTACAAACGGATACGTGGATGGAATAGAGATATCTGTTTTAATATCTGTAAATCCTGTTTGGTTTCAAAGACTAGCCGTGGAGGTGAGACTGTAGTTGAGGTTATGAATATGTTCCTCATTATTTGGTGCGATGACTTTAATTACGTAAGAAAATGGCTAATCGGAATTAAAATATTAATCTGGGCGTAGCATAGAATCACGTTCCACTACATTAGAGTAACGATTTATGCACGATGTCTACTTTGATATCGCACCGTACATATTATATTCTTAACTTCCAACAAAAAATAAGGTCCATGCGCGTAGCAGGAATCAAAAACTAGAGATTCAGGTTGACAGCCCTATGCATTACCATACTGGCTAGCGCTGACGGCATACGATTACAAATACAGAGTGATTGCGTCACATTTCATCGCAAAAGGGGAAGAAGAATGATGAAAATTCACCTCAGCATAGGCCATGCTCAGAAATGTTAGGCGTATTGGTTTTCATTATATACTGTTTTAATTTTTTACCTCATGTAATCGAAAGTACTGAAAATTTTTAGCTCCTAAACATAGGTACTAAAATGGAGCGTGAGAGATTTAAAACTTATTTTATGTTTAATTTTTAAAACCGTCAAATTATATTCCGAGGTTCTTTGGTAATTTTGTTGAAGTAGCTATTTGGGATAGGCGACCAAAAGCTTATGCCATTTGCGCCATTAAAGATGGTGGAGGTACTTGAGTACACGTACTCATTTAAGGAAAACGGAGTCGGGTGGAGCAAAACCTGGTGTCGGCATTATACAGCCTTCTCACGTCCGTTCGGACTGACAGGGTACTGTACATGAGGTGCTCTCCCCACAGTTCACAATTAGGGAGCGTTTTACCACAGAGGAATCTCCACCACTTCCGGGATTCAATTGCGGATCCTTACGATAGGGGGCCAGTACTCTATCCACAGCACCAAATCGATCCTTAAGATAATTATTAACTTTGCATTTCGTGTGGCTCCTAAAACATTTGAAAAATTACCATCGCTAAAAATCGCATCGTAAAATACCGAGGACGTTGATTCCTGATTATGTTCCGCTCAGCAAGAGTGCGTCAGTTTTATTGCTGTGTCTAATGATACGAATTGGATCTGAAGATTCATTGCCGCTCCCAGTTGGCTCATTCCTTGGGAAAAATGACGAAGAACGAACGAAAGACTGATTTAGAGGCTTGAAATTTTTACTCTATTCACGCGTGAATTGTGGTGATGATGCTTTGTCGATCAATGATCTTACATCTTTAGTGCACTTTTTGAGGGTCTAGCAGTGAGCAAATCACCACCAATAACTCATATGTTACCACATAATAAACAACGGAGGTGTTATATAGTAGTGCCCTAGGCTCGTGAAGCGAAATGATTAACGTCTGGAGGGGTATATATTTCTTTAAGGATTATACACTTTATTATTATCATCAATTAGGCATTAAACGATGCAGGTAACTCGAGCTCTTGAAACCAAACAGCATTTTTTACAGATATTTAAACAGATATCTCTATTCCATCCACGTATCCGTTTGTAAGGATGCCGACTAAGGATCTCACGTCGCTCGCGGGCAGAAAATGCTTTCATACATCCATACGACAGTCTATCTCTCTGATATATTTTCCGCTGTGAAAGCTACCAAAATAAAAGGCTTAAAAATATTTCTACTGTAATTTTAAAACAGGATTTTATCAGTTTAACTCAAAACATTTTGTCTGCTTTGTAACCTACAATCGGATAGTGACTCCTATTCAATTTTTTCGAGAATAATTGTGGCATCAACACGCTTATTTTTATACGGCTATGTTTTTACCAGTAAGTCATTGATGGTGTGTGGCAGGGGGTTCCGCGCACCATTTTGATATAATCCTAGGAATGCATTACCAACGAACATGCGATTATATTGTTAGTAACGTTACCACAGGTTCTACTCTTCTCTCAAATATTTATTAAATTAATTGCGGTAACTTCTCATGCAATACTGCATCCTGTATCAAACTAGCATAGGTATAAAGTGGACAGATAAGGTACGAAACTTAAGCAAATATATCTGTTTGCATGTGAAACATTCTATATGAAACTAATTGCTCTCATGTGACATGCATTCAGTTTAATGAAGTCATGATATAAAAGCCAAAAAATCCATATCACGTATCCAAATAAACTGTTTGGTGACTTTAATGACAGCTATTATTGTCTCGTGTTGCACGGGAAAAGAAAAACATTGCAAACATCATCATAAAGACCTTTCAAAAAATATCCATCGTACTCTTACGATTTAGTAGGATCAGGTACCTGAAGTAAAGTTCAATAAATATCATTCGATAACATCCGTTTCTCAGTTGCACAGCCAGCGTAATTGCCATTTTTTTCCAAATTATATAAATTTTTCTATCATAGCATCCATTTTATCAATCCCTTTTATCATAGAATCTATTATCCTATTCTCTAATTTGCGCCATGCACGTGTTCTAGCTTCCCAGAGTGTTTTCTCGATATTTTCCCTCCATTCTCATTCCACTTCTATTGTTTCATTATTAGCCTTATTCTTCTTGAGGCATCTTTTAGTCCACGTGTCGTCAGCGTCCGAACGGACATTTAAGGTTGATCCACTGCCTTGAAAACACCACACGTGAGAAATAGGCCCCGAGTCCGAGTTTATCAAATCCTGTCATGAATTCATTTCTCTAGAAATCAACACGACTCATCATTTCCTCTGTTGAATATGTTTCTAAGGAAAAACACTGGGCACATCGGAAAATTTACATCCTCAACCGTCACTGTTAATTTCAGGTCTATTTTCACAAGTCCCACGCTTATTGAGCCCGGTAATTGCTTTAGCATGTTTGATGTAACCAACGACATTTTCCTATTCACAGAAATTTACTAGCTCACTATACCCTCCCTGCCATCAGTCTGATCGTAATGTACGAGCAAGCTAACTTGATTCCCATCACTGAGCATTCATCATTAACAGTCACCAACCCCATGATGCGTTTGTTGCAACTCTCCGCTCAATTACTCTATCGGCTAACCTCTTCCCATTTGTGGAATGTTTTTCTTCAACATCCTTCATTATTTGCTTCGTATATTTAATACGAGGATATTCAATTTTTCCTATTCACTTTTCCTTCGACAAATTTCTTCTCCAGGCCATCATACCTCAAGGTATAACCGAATAAGCTCTCCCGTCTCTTTTTTGCGCTGAACTCATTTTCTGAGCTCCTTATGATGCTTTAGACTCTTAGTGGTAGAATTAAAACCCTGAAATCACCTCCTATAAATTGGAATCATGAACGTTTTACAGTGTTAACATTTCTTGATACAAATACAATCTTTAAAAAACATACGTGAGGTTTGAAATTAAAAAAAATTGATTAATTTACCACAGTCGCCTATATTTTTTTTAATATTACAGCATGAGAAAATTTGATATTGATAACTATAAATCGTATCCGAGCCAAGAAAAAAACAGGAAATACACCGACATTGATTTATTGTATATATGTCAATTAGTTTCTTTATACCAAAATGAAAACTGCAGAAGGTAACAGCAGTATGCCTGATATCGATGCACTTTATATCTTTTTAAGAATTTTATTCCTGCTGTTATGAAATATTTTCGTGATGAAAAATTTACCCGAATCTGGCGAGGAGAAAATAACAGCCAATATACCAATATTGGATTCAATATTGGTACATTTTTGTCTATTATTAGTATTAATTATTAGTAACAAATACAGAATTTAGCGTTAATTCGGCACGTACCCTATACCCTAGTCAGGACATCCATTCTCTGGTTACGATCTCTTCCCAGGTTGTCCGCAAACGTGACTTTTTCATCCCCATGTGCACACCCTCCGAATGCCAGTAGCGAGCGACGACTTCCATCTTTTTTTAATAGGATAAGGTCTCCTGGGGGGAGACACGTGCCTGCTGATACACGTCTAGTTTATATTGGTCGGGTTTCCCCAGAGTGTCCCGCGTCTCCAACTCCGTTCACGGGCCCAGCATCCGTTTTGAATGCCACTGTTGCGCAGCCCATGTTATTTTTTCAACTTCAAACCAAGTCGCCTTGCCACGCTAGGTCGCGACCCCAATAGCTGGGATCTCTTTATCGCAGACGTTGGTCCTTTTGGAAGTGATGGGAGTAGGGTCGATGAAATGTATCTGTTTTGAGGAAAAAAATAATATGAGACGATTTATGTGGTGACAAAATCGTTGCGCAACAATTATGACTTTCGAACGACTTCTAAAACAACGCGTGACCCCGGCGACATAACTCGATGGTGAACGAAAGAAATTAATAAAGGATCCTTTGAAACGGAGGATGAAATATTTTATGCGAGGGTTATCGAGTTTGCGTGGTGGCTGGAAACCTTGCTTTCCATCTTGATGGCCGGGGTTGGAGTCCCGGCAATGCCATTATTTTCAGTGAGTTAACCGTTCCATTTCTGAGTGCTGTGTGGGAGCAATTTAAGTTCAGTGCTCAGTCCGTCGGATAGTACGTCATATTGTGATTCCCTTGGTGCCTATTGTTAACGGCCAGTTAATACCGACGCCGGGTCTCCATCCTTTTGTTTCCTAAAAATAACCTTCCTCTCTCCTGATACCGTCAATCTGAAATTACCCAAATTACCTCAGCTTTCGGTCGCCTTCCTCGGATAGTAAACTACCCTAATAAGCCAATAAAACACTTCATATGTGTCGTAGAATTTGCCCCATTCTTGAGTTGTGATAGTGACATTAGATTTTTAGTTGCCCAATCTACTGAGGATGTATTGTATTGTATCTTTGATTGTTAGCTACACTCTTAGCACGATTTCAAAATGCCGTAGTTGACCTTTGATGCTGCAGTTTTTTAATTACAAGCCCCAAAGGTGTTCATCACATCTAAAACGTAACTTTATTTTATTTAGACAAAACAAGGGACACCAGATGATAACTTCGCCGGAGCTTCATTCTACCTTTAAGTGAGAAGAAAATGCATTTTAATTCATATACTTTTATATGAATTAATCTCAGTCTTTTTAGATCTTTTTGATGGATAATTTTCAGATTTTTTAGATAGACAATGGTGTTATAAAAACATCTTTCTGAGGATACGTAATAGGAAAAGCCATTATTTGTCGATTTGAGTTCTTAACTTTGACTCTAGTTACGGAAATTTGCTTTTGTTTAACGTCATTTTGGCACCCAAATAAAACGGTAAATAATGTAAAAATATACCATCCAGAGAGACGGAATTGGAGTAGAAGATAAGATGAAAGACTTAGAATGGGAGGTAAAATCGTTTCCATTGCCAGCGACAGTGGCATTTTTTTCAGGAAATTCTCGCCGGAAAACTTCACCTTCGCAGAAAGTGCGAAAGTGGTGAATTTTTTCCATTGCATAACCGGAAGAACGCACGATGGCAAAGGATGTTGAGTGCTGGGGTGCGTGTGGGGAAATGCTGCGGTCTGCCAGGCTACGGTGGGCAGGCACTTTGTCTGACGATCACCGTGGCAATAAGAAAATGTCTCGTAGTTCATCCCGAATCCCACTCATTCATTTAATCGGATCTTCCCAGCTAATTTGGGGTTGATTCAAATCTAAACCTCAGGGGAAAAGTGTAAATGTGTGATATATTAATTGCGTGCACTATTAGGTGAATCATATTAACAAGTGGACACATCTAAAATTGGTTTGACGCAGCTCTTCACTCAATTCTCCAATCGACTAACCACTTCGAATTTATATAATCCTTCTCTTTCTCATCCTCAACTTGTTCCATACATCTTATGCAAGGCATTCCTTTTCCATTCAATCTCATTTAATTATCCCTCGAAGATCGTCTTTATCAGGCCATCATGTTTCAAGAATTAGTTTAATAATAGTTAATGAGAAAAATGGGTTCGCTACTCATGTACTAGACACTTTAAACTAAATGATTATTGTAGATGAACAATTAGAGGTTTTATTAATCGCTCTATTATTCGCTTGAATGTATAAGATAAAGTAAGATGTTCTGAAAATGATCTTGATTCCAAAATAGGTTTGGATGGTTTATTTAACATGATTTAATTACGTTAAGTACTCATTTCAGATGGAAAAACTACTATACCGATATACAAAGTCTATTCGGCATGAATGCTGTCAACTATTGGGCTAACGTCCGCGTAAGGAAATACTCTATGTCTATCCGTCGACAGTTTCTCTTTCTGATATGGTTGCGCCAATGGAATCGAGCGTGATATACGGGCGTTATCAATATCTTTCTAACACCACCGCAAGAGATTAGATTCAAATTCCCTGAATCAGTATAAACCGAAAACTGGAATCTTTACGCCTAACTCCAAATGGCTCGAGAAAAATATGATCCTTAATGGTCCTGAAAATGTGCCATTAATTCTCAAAATTGAACATATATATTTATTTATATTAATCAAAACATTGCATTAGTTTGCGGGAAATAACAAGATCTTGATTATCCACAGAACTACTAATAATTTTGATCTATTTATTAGTATTAGAAGGCAAACATGGGTCATACTGTTCGCGGATTATGGAAGGATTAATTAAATCGGAGAACAAATGGTAGTCATTTAAGCTTAATATTGTCAGGTAATCAATTGTATGCAGGTAGGAGGAGGAAAATCAATTTGTTGTGTCGTGGTTAACCATCAAATCATTTTTGCTTGGTGCTTTTGGAACGTATTCATGCATTCAATCAGGAAGGTGAAGAAACATGCCTCATATAATTTATCAGGAAAAAGTCCACGGCATACGTACTTCGATATACGTAACGATATAAGTCCTCATTTACTTATTAACTTACCGTCCAGATCTCAGATCCGGAGTCAAGGAAGCTCGGTCATCCTGAAACTAAGCAAGATAATATCTGATAATAAATAATGGGTAGTGCTTTTTTCCGCGAACTTATCGCTAGAAACGTACGGGAATTTTCACAGTTTAGATTTTTTAGCTTTGGATATGAAATAAGTAAAAAAAAACTCTTATGTATATTTTAAGCATGTTATTTCGGTCACTTTATGAATTTTAATGCCAGAAGCCTGATACGCATCGGAAGGTTGAGCTAAACTAAGTGGAGAGTGTCTATGAGTCTAGCGGATGGTATCAGTCGGGAAGTTGAAGTGATACCAATATTTGGTATCTTAAATAATCATCAACGTTTTTCTTTGGCGTTGACCAATATGAATTATATGAGCGTTTGTTTAAGACTGCTTTGAATTCCGTTCGATACATTATCGTTAATTATACTTATCTGCTTCCAGTTGCCGGTTAATAATATGTTCCTTTTCCCCTCTCTAAATCATTGGGAAGTAATGAGTCGGCTGTTTAATTAGCAGGATTTTTTTCTATTAACTGAGGTTGGTAAGGTATTGTGGCTACAGCAGTAGCTTTTCGTCCTGAGGGCTCGGGTTATAAATCTGGCAGTAGTAGAAAGCTTCTGTTGATATACCGGTTGCTACTTATGAGCTGTGTGGAGAGCACTTCGAGTTCAGTACTGTGTCCGTCGAATGAGATGATAAACCATGGACTCCTCTGCGCGTTTTTCGAGAGCTGGGTAATACCGACATCTGGTTTCTCTCCAGTCTTCTTCAATTTCTTGAAAATTCCTTCCTACACTCAGTTACCTATCTAACCCTTGTTTGTTGCTTGTTTGCATGTCAATATTGCATGAATGGTGACCTTCACCCTCTGCTACACACCCTCGCGGTGGCTTGGAGGGTATCACGTAGATGTAGATGTGAACCCCTCAAAACCATATCCGTCGGCAGCCCTCCACAAAAAAATCTATTGCTGCATTTAAAGATTAATATTTGAATATGATTCTGTTCTATGATGCCTTTAAAATGAGTGTTTTCTGCCGTATGGTGAGACGATTGCTTTCTTTGCTTCAAGGAAAGAAAAATTTGTTTTTCGTAAAAATTACGTTTGCATTATAGTAGTGAGTAGTAGATCTTGCAGGGACGAGAATATCTCACCGTAATTACACTTAAGAACTTATTAGTAGTAATATGAATGAGGAAATGTATATTCGTTTTTTTCAACTATCACTATAGCTTGAAGATTAGGTTATCTTCCGCTCTTGTCAGAGCCGGAACACAAAAAAATTCTCCACCGGAACACAAAAAAATACTCTCAAAAGTCAATAAGATAATAATGAGGGGAAAATGCTAGGTTCGCATTCGCATCGAGATGGATGTATCTAGCCATTAGTGGAGATTTCGAAGTGTATATATTCAGAACATTTCCTGTCTCTTGAATTATTAATTGAAATCACCATTTTTTCTACACGTTGCATTTTGTCATTTTGAAGAATCCGAGCATTAGATGGGCCTTCCTTTTCAGAAACGTTCCCTGCGTGAGTATTTGGGTGAAAAAGAAAGTTCATCAAAAATATAAAGAATATTTAAAATTTATGATTTGTCACCAAGAATTTTCTTTTCTTGAGTATTATCGGTACCAACCGGTACGAAGAGTTATGTTTCATTACCCCTGGACCTTGAACTAAGGTCAAATCACCCTCAATGTAATTCTCCCTTGTTTAAATTTCCTAATGTTTTCAGGAAGACATGCAATTTAAATAATTTCCTCCCAACAACATGCTTGTCCATCATTGTGCTGTTGGATGTGTTTCATCTCAGTTTCGAAATTATAATAAATTATCTAAAAATTCTTGAACGCTAGAATGACATCTACTTTATCATTCGTTGGCTTTTCCTAAACGTTTTATGCAATCTTTTAGAATTTCCAGAAATGTCCTTCGTCTATACAATTGCATCATTGTCACGCATTACTAAGCTCTGTAAGACAAAGTATGTTGACATGCTGGTTTAACTGTTGATAGCTCCAGTTACCCAATATATTGCTTCATTTTCAAGGCAGTCCTCTTCTGATAGAGAGTGAATCCACGAATAAGTGTGATATTTTCAAATATTATTCTAGTTTTGTTGTCAAAAATCCAACAAAACAAATACAAATCGGAAAGAATATTAAAGTTCATTCCTTTCCAAGGTACATACTGAACCAGTATCTTTGGTTTTTCGACATTTTGAAATAAAATACGCCACATATACAAGCATAAATTAATTAACTAGCTTTGATGCTCAAGACTGGTTAAAGAGTGCCACTCAATTTTTTTCCAGAAGGTGGTAATCCGTAACATCAAGGGCAATATGACTAATTTTAATAACTTGCCCACCAGGGGACATGATAGTGAGCACATTTCTTGGCATACTTTTGCATAATCTTGGCATACCAGAATGAGTCCAAGAATAAAAGAAATCATCTTAAGTTAAAAAATTGCAATCGAAAGATCTCGAGTAGTAGCAGAGTTTTAAGTCTCGTCGACGGCCGAAGTCATTTGCACCAAAGGATCTCGATTCGGCTATGCTTTGCAGTTGTAATAAAAAGTGGCCACACTCTAATGCAAGGTTTCTCTAGATATTAGCTAACACTGAGAATATATTAAAGAGTAACATTATCTATCAGTTTCAGTAAAGAAATGATGGGGTGAGAAAAGCCACTGAACTTTTTACAAGTCCTATGCATCCCATTTTGTAAAGAAAGCTAGTGTTTGGTGGAAATTAATGCGATATTTTGACTAATCGAATGCTAATTTTTGACTCCTTAGGCCAGCTCCGGATAACTGAGATATGTAATCTCAGATTATTGCTAAAATGACCACAAATTATTGTTTCTGGTGAGATGTAGTAACATGCTCCATTGAGGTTGATTAAAAGCCACAAAGTTAAATAACACCTCCAACAAAATAAACAAGTCTCGTTAGTACGCGTTTGAACTGAATTAACCATGAAACACTCTGAGTGAAAGTAAGATGGCTAATGAAGCCGAACGAAAAACGTATGAATTCAGTTTTGTTTATCAGAGGAAATATATAGTTTTTCCCGATCTTAAGCAACGAAACTTACTATATCTGCATGGTAACTAACGGCTTACCCGATATTGGGAGCCAAAGCAGTAATCATCTCCTCAAATACTCATCGAATACATACCCCAGCTCATGTCATCAGTGACAGTGCACTTGACCTTTGATAAAGCCATCAAGAACATAAAGATATTCAAGAATTTCAGATCAAGGACATTGACAGACCTTGAAAATGTAGCTCAGTCTATGAGAAAAAACCTTGGTGTCTGTCACCGGTTACGTTTTTTGACACCATCTGCTCACGTATGTATTTTATTTTGTTCGTAGGTACAAATTGCTATGCGTTACTTTCCCATTAAAGAAAGGCCATGTTTTCCCTAAAAGATCTAAGAATCACAATCTAATTTGAAAGGTTTGTAAGTAACTAAACCTTAATTAAATAGCGAAATGGTAGCATTTTTTTCTGTGATAAATCAAGAATTTTCATATTATAAGACGTTAAACCTCGCGCATTAGGAAGATCGACTGTAAAACATATTATAGAGAAATGAAATATAAAAAAGTTAACATATCTCCCGTAATATACGTAATTGCATATTTTGATTTCAAAGAGACATCACGTAATGGAGCGACCGGTAGGGGATTATGTATCGCGCATTCTTAACTGAAATCGTATTAACGTAATAGATTTTAAAATGCAGAGCAGGAATTTAATTATGTTAGATACAATTCTTACACCCATTGGAAACCCATGCCTCTCGACAATTTAAACCTGCCTGCTGGTAGAAATACACTTGTACGTAACGGTTAGGCTAAAATGTTTTAGACGAACAATAAAACTTTAATTATAGAATAAAAATGACTCTTTGATGCTTAACTTTGTGGAATTTACTAATATCCATAGTAAAATGCACTTCATACTTTTCCTTAAGTTTATTTGTATTAAATTAAATTATGTTATTAGTTTATGTTTATGCTTCCACGAGTTTAGCGTGCGGTAAAGTACGAAGTGAATTTTTATCTATCTATATATAAGTATCTATTAATTTTGTAGCTGGTCAGTCAATCCGTCATTCTGTATCCGTTTTGTTTCGTTATCCCTTAATTTTTGAGCTAAAAGAGTGGCTTTTGGTGCGTTGAGTGTAGATTTTCTGTCTGCATGATTTGGTAGTAGTTTTGGATTTTTAGCAGTTTGTGGTGTAGAGAAAAATGCAAGAGAAAAATGATTTTTTCCCTATCTTTTAGCATGGGAAATCAGTTGCTATGAAAATTTGTTTTTGTTGCTAAGTAAATGTCTTTACGTTTTTGGTAAAGGGGCAAACATTGGATTAAAGCAGTTGAAGAAAGTTGAATTAGTTTCATCAATGAATTTTGCAAGTATGAAAATATTAATTGACGTTTTCCATGTGCAGATAGAGAAATAAAACAATTTTTGCCTACCTGCCCAGATCTAGTGTATTTCAACTAGTTTCTGCTAGTATGGATATTTAGTTATAGAAATAAGCTATTCTCACCTTCGATTCCTCCGATGGAATAGTGAGGCCAATGAGAAGCGTTCCATTTTGGGCGGGTTGGTATGGTAGCTAGAATACTATTATGGCTTTCCATCCCGAGAGCTCGAGTTTGTATCCCAGCCGTGGGCAAGTTTAAAGTACAGTAGCCCTTTTCCTTGAGAGCTCTTTGTAGAGAACTTTAATTCAGTACCTACTCCGTGTGTTGTATCGAATGTTAAGCATTCAACCGCTTAGTTATTTCTTTAAAATTACTAGAGTGACGTTGGGTTTATCTCTGCCCTTCCTCCAAATTGAATTCCTTCTTATTTTTAAATATATATTCACCTTTCCAGCTTGGCGCAAATGCTCTTAATTGACGGTCGCCTCCCTAGCAACAGGAATAACTTCTGCCATTTTAGACCAGAAATCCCTCTATAGTTGGAGCCATCAAGTGAATCATCAGCAATTGTTCTCGGGACTTCAGAATGTTTCCTTCGACCTCCACTCTTGGAGATTTGTATCATTTGCAGTGTCAGCGTCTTTGTCCTGGCAGTTGTGTCTCTGTCTTTGGTCACTCCTTGAATATCTTTCTCCTCCCCCTAGCCTACATTCTTTGCTCCTTATCTCCCAGACCGTGACCTCCCTTATACCTCAAGACGTTGAGAAACCTTTGTTGACTCTTATTGGCATGGTAACAAATTTTCCCACTATCGCACAAAACGCAGCGGCTTCATAATAATGCCATGCGTTAAAATTCGTGTCACTGGATTTAAATCTGCGAAATATCCCGAGATATTAGAAGTGCTTCGTAGCTGTTCACTGTTCTCCGATGTCTGACACGGCTAGACCATGTATTGAGCAAGCTTTATGGAGTCTCGAGAGGGCAATGACCTCCCCGGTATGACTGGAAAATTAATGAGTCAAGACTTCGTACTTGCAAATATTTCCATCCTCGAACACATCGCCTCCTTTGACTACATGGCGCAAACTGCATTGTGAAAATGCATTTGTAGAGGAGTGAGTAGATAGCATACCGGAATTATCGGAGTTTAAAAAGATTTTAGCTGTTTTGGAGCTCTTTTGTAATTTGTATTGCGCTGTATGTTTAACTCATCATTGCATTAAGTAAGTTGAGCTATTTCTGAAGTTACGAACTACTCATTTATGATAAGCTATCGACTATTGTTACCTCAAATATCGCCGTATATTGTGCCCATAGGAGAAAAGGCTGTAGCACAATCTATTTATGTTACACTCGCTGTGCAAATAGAGCAAAGGGTTGGAGGAATAAATGTTTCATATGGTATGAAGACAAATCAGGGATCCCAAAAATCAAAATTTTTTTCTGTCGTTTTCAGAAAAATACTTCAGAACTTCAAATTTTAAAGATGCCATGAAAACAATAAAATCGATTATCGTATTCGTCGTCGTACAAGTGGAATATTCCCTAAAGAAATTCAAATTATTTCAGAGTAAATGAGATGGAAGAGGTCATCTACTTTGTACATGCATAAAGAATTACTTTCGAGATTGCAGCAGATGAAAAAATAGTGAAAAGATTTTCCAGCCATTAATCAAGCTATTTATCTTTCCTCTTCATAGAAATGTGATTAAAAAAATCAGATTCATTGTGTCACTGCATTACAACGCTGTGTTCTGTTTTCTGAGTGAGACCCATCCATATTGTAGCCTACACAATCAAAAGCGTGAGTTGGGGATATGAGTGACACCTTCGCGGACAGGTCGACGAACTCCCTGGACGCTGACCTCGGACAACGTCGCGATGTCATGTGAGCAACGCGGTTTTGCGTACGTTGCAGTATTCCCGCGGCACAGTATGGTTCTCATCTGTCTTCAAGCACCAGGCATGTTGCCAGAAATTAGCTTCGGGGAGGGCTAAGTCTAGTGCAGCGTAACTCGAAACAAATTAGCCTTGTCCGTTCGGTGCCGACATGTGACAAATCCCTTCCCTTAATTTTCAGTGCGTGGTATTAACTTTTACAGTGCCCATTCCTATCTCTTCTCACTGGTAAATTTCACTACTTACCTTGTTATGAAGAAGTTAATTTTACAAGTTCCAGAACAGAAGTTTATCGCATACATACATATCAAAATGAAAAGAGCAATTATTAACCACATACATGCATCAAACTAGTGATCATGTTTCAAAACACTTAACACTTGAATTATACGCTGTGTAATCCGAATTATATGCCCAGTTATAATCAGAACAACAAAATTATTGGGAAAAAATTTCGGGGGGGAGGGGGGGGGGGCTGAAGCCCCAGAAGCCCCCACCATGGCTACGTGCCTGTCAAGCACTAACTTTTCTTGCATTCAACCCGAGTAACGACGCCCTCGTAATTCTTAATGTGCAGTTTATAATCCATTAGAGATATTCCAGTTATGTAGGCAGTCTGCTATCGTGCAAAGACAATGACACCGCCACTTAACTAACCCAAAGTTCATGCGTTTGGACCACAATTCCGGAGTTGATGCTATGTTTTTTCTGGGGAGGAAATAGTTTAGGAAAAATCTACCTCTTCATTTTACGGATTGATCCATCAATTCAACAGTGATTACGCAAATTATGCGTGCTTCACTCCGTTTCCTTTCAGTTACAACACAGCGAGAAATGGATAATTATTGGCGACAGGTCAAGGAAAATAGATCTTAATAATTTCTCTCTCCTTGCATTCCCTTTCACCTCCTGTTGTGTTCATACATCGCTTCACGCGCGTTAGTAGTTATTCATTGTTATGGGAAGGCGACCGACGGCTGAGGTCATTTGCGCCATTAAGTATAGTGAGGTGGTGGGAAGTAGGAGTGAACCGTAGAGAATAGGAGCTATAAGGGTGGAGAGGAAACTGGAGTCGGGATTTTTCTGCTCTTATCGAAAGGGGCCAAGAGGTCTACGGTGTAACGTCTCCTCCGACGGACGGAGCACTATTGCTAAAATACTCTCCATCCAATATTAATGTAAGGCCCGGTATTCCCAATATATACATATACACCTGCAAGGCACCGTAAAGGTATGAGGCATATGGTGAATTCACACCAAACATTCATTGCATATCAAGCATAAAAAGGATATGTAATTATATTCTAGTCTAAACTTCCCAATTAAAAAGCAATAAATTGCCAAGTAAGCAAACAAAAATATGCTGTTAATTGGGTTAGCTTAACCTTATACCAACATGCAATAACCTATTATATCCGTCGATGTACTTGTATTTATATCATTGGACATATTTACTGATATTCATATCCCTAATTTTATGAGGAAAGAAAGAAATTCTGAATCTGTCAGTTCGGCAATCGATATCTCTTATTTTATGATCATGGTCCAGTCTAAAATAATAAGCTGGAGTTCGCAAAATATTTTTAACTTCATCAGGAAAATATTTTCTTGAAATTTAGTTAAGAGATTAAGTCTTAATTTCAACCTAAGGTCCTACAATGATTCTCATTTTAGTTCATCTAAGTAATATAGTTAACGCTATAAAGTTTATAGTTAACGCTATAGGTAACGTTATAGTTATAGGTAACGCTAATATAGTATTCATACTGTCCCTTTAGGAAATTCTTTGCCGCCCGTGGGATATGAATCCGATCACTCAGAATTGTAGGCCGTGCTCAAACCACCCATGATTTCTTTTTCCTATAATACGGATTCTTAGTATTATGCATCATTGTATTATTTCGACTACCATGAAAAGATTATAACCACCTTTAATGTGTAATACTCAGTGTGGATAAACTAAATAATATTCAGAATAAAACTAAATAAATTATAATAAATAACGAATTGGAGCGTGTTCGGCGAAGATCGGGAAGATGCGATAACCATGTAAGCGTAGCAAGTCTATTAAAGTACTTAAATGGGAATCATTATCAGACCGTAGATTAAAATGAAGACTCAATCATTTAAGTAAATCCCAGGACAATATTCACCTGATGACGTTTAACACATTTGTGTACTCTTACTTACTGTTGGACTGGACCATAAGCATAAAATTAAGGGAATTAATTGCCGAGCCGACAGATTTACGTGGTCTTTCTTTCCTCATACTCTTAGGTGCCTGAATAGCCGTGATTAACTTGAATTATATGTGCACAAGTTTAACAACAGGTAGCCTAGGCAGTTGCATTTCGATATAAAGACTTTTAGCTAACCCACCTATCAACATGTTCATAACATACTTTCTCTGCACTTGAAATCTTTTTCAAAAGTTATGTATTGACCGAAATATAGCTACTAATCCTGTTTAAGGTAATAATAGGTAGTGAATGTACGGTGAAGATTCGCCCCTGCCACACACATTTGTGGGGACTTGCAGAGTACTATGTAGTACCTATAAAAATGACTGCCTCGTAATTTTCAAATCAATTTTTGAGAAATTTGATAGCCCGGTTCTCACTATCCTCGACGTCATATTTTCCTGCCATCAGCAGCCATAAATGTACAAAAGTTGTAAATTTAAATAAAATATTAGCGGATCCAAATGGTCATGAATATTTGTGTTCTTTTATTGAGACTGCTCTCCACGATACCCACCCATACTTCTTTTAAGGAAACTATTCCTCCAGTATCAATCCCCTCCACTATATTTTGCTCTATACCTGCTTGGTAATCCATTCAATTTACAACTCTCTAAGTGACCAAATGTACGGAGAGTACACAACATTTATCAGTAAAAGGTAAAAAGTATTTTCACGGATATTTTCGTCTAGTAATTCACCGGTAAGAATACACCATAAATCGTAGAATTCGTAAATCACCCCGTTAAACTCATATTCTTCGCCGTGATGTTTAGGAAGTAACATGGGTTCTTTTGATAGTGGAGTGAATTTCATTTTAATTTGATTGATTTCCGATTGTACTGAAATTCTAAGACAATTGAGGAACTGGTCTCCCCTCCTGAGTGTCAGAGATCAAATCCCGGCTGAAGGAATGGTTTTTCGGAAGAATACTTCTTCAGCTACTTAAACTACCTATACTACTCTTCTGCTTAAATATAGAGAGAACTTCATGTGCAGTAGTCCATACGTTGAACGAGCCGTAAAATATGGAGAGTTAGCGCTTTTTTCCAACTATACTACTAGTACCGCAAATGACCTTTGCCTGTCTCTTCCCCTAATAAAAAACCTAAGTTACTGATGATGTTGTGCAATTTAGCGAGTCATTGTGAAATGGGAAGAAAAAAATCATCAAAATTAATGACGCTACATTTTTAAGTCTTTATTTGCTGAACAATGACTTGAAATAAATAGACACCAGAAGTGATGACGATGCGATTTTTGTCACTCATATTGAATATTGCGATTAATTTTCCACCTAACGCTGGAGAAAATTAATCCACCGCTTGCAAGTTTTCTGTGTGCATCTGAAACGCGGTGATTCATAGATTTCTTTTTTAATTCGGGAGAAAATAAAGTCACTGGGAGAAGAAAAAAATTTCGTTTCTAAGCCAAGTTAATGGTACGTGACACCATATGATGCAAGTAAAGGAAAGTTGCAAATATTAAGTGATTACAATAAAACCCTCGTTATAGCCATGACGGCTGATCATTACTGAGTCAAAAGAAGTCGTCTAAGGGATTATGATGCTGTGATGGTTGGTTATGCTGCTATATTACTAGTATACTGGATTTACATCTCATCAATCTGGGTTCGAATCTCAGCAGTAGTGGAGAAGTTTCAGTAACATCTATGCTCATTGACATCTATGCTTAATTACATCTACTTAATTGCTGTGTTCAAGCCACAGCAAGTATTGGATTCAGGTCTGTCAGATAAGATATTTAGCCGTGAAGCCCACGGCGCCCTTCATTAAGAGTTGGCTGAAATGAACGCCGGGTTTTTCTACACCCTTCCTCCATTGAATATGTAAATGTTGACATCGTGTTTTAGCTTTAATCATACAAATTACCTTAAATATTGTACGCCTCCCGTAATTATAACAAGAGAAGTCACACAGGTGTAACTGAGGTCAGAATATTTTTGCTTTTTTAAATCAAATTTAGATTTTGAGGTCCTTCTTCTGCTAAAGCAACATTACGTGGTGACCCAGTGGGTAGAGTGCTGGGCTACGGACCGGAGGGTCCCAAGTTCACAACCCGGGCAGTAGCCTCTCTGGACATCCACACCTAAAATCCTCGCGATTTGATTTTCAGTGTCAGAACTTCTTAGGAAATCACAGGTGACCCTGCTAAAGGAAATGCTCCTCTTTCCCTGAATGTGTGAATTTTACACGGGTGAGCTCTACCCTCATCTATTTAAAACCAACCTTCTGGTTGAACACCGATATTTTTTATCTCATCTCAATCCTACGCCTTATTCTGAGATAACATTAGCATAAATGGCGTTTGGATTCGAGCCTGTGACTTTAGGTTTTCAAGACGATGCGTTAGTAACCTGACTACCATGGCCGCGACGATTTCATTCTGGTAACGAGTTTGTTTCACTTTCGTTTAACTTGGTTATTGTTCCGGATAGTACCACTGTTAATCTTTCATTGCTTTGACCACTTTTATTTCTGTCATGCGTTACAGAGGTCATTCCGAAGTTCCTTTCTCCGCCTTCAAGTCTCATAGCATAGTCTCGAGCGTTGGCTCAACTTCGGGACCGAACCCAAGGTTGTGAGGTTTCCCGTAAGAGAGGTCCGCACGCTTCCCCGGAACGATCAGTGCCCGCAGGAAACGCACCAGCCGCCACACTACTTCCGCCCGAGTATCATTCCGAGGCCCCTCTCCCCCTTAGAGCAGCTGGTCTGCCCAACCAGTTGGCCCCAAAACCGGACGGGCCCCTTGAACCATCTCCACAGAGTGAATGGTATAAAAGAAAACTCTTACGCCGTGTCAATCCTCACTATCTATCTCTGGTTTTCAAATCCGTCCCCACACTTACAGGCGCTTCAGAACGGTAGGAAAGGTACATACATTGATGGGTTTGGCATTGATTTTATGTAAGTTATGTTGTGCAATTGACAGTATACGCACATCCTTGCCCTGGGTGGAGATAAAACCACCCAGACGGGAATCAAACTCATGGCCTTGGGTTTTCCAGGCAAGGCCGGGGGAGTAAATCCTTGGAAAGGATCGAGAGAAACCCGGCTTGGAATTAGGCGCCAAGGGGACCACGGTTTAACGCCCCATCCGGCGGACGGAGTACTGTACTCAAATGCTCTCCACAAAGCAATAAAATAGGGGACGGTTTTTCCAATGATAAATAATCTTCCATTGCCGGGATTCGAACCCGGCCCTCCGTGTGACAGTCCAGTTCTCTACCTCTAAACCAACCGGACCTTCTCCTCACCATTCCTCTGTTCCTCGTCGACTGAACGGTGTGAGCCTTGGCGGGCTTGGCGGTGTTGGCTCCCTCCCTCCCTCCCGCCTCCTCCTTCCTCCGAGTCACCCACCCCACCCCTCACTCGAGAGGAATCCACCAATGGGAAGCCGTGGTTGGGGGACACACCCCCGATCTGCCCCCTTTCGAGAGAGTAGGTTCACAGCCTGCTGCAGCTTATCAAGCGGCCCATGCTCTGGGGCCACCCTCCCTCCACAGTCCTACGCGCAGTACACAAGTGGGTGGGGGGTTAGGGGGAGCACAGTGGTACAGCATTATGGGCACTCTCATTTTCCTGCCCCCTTCCCCCCCGCATCCTGTCATCGGCTTCCCCTCCGCCACTCGTAGGCTCTAGTTATTTAACCAAGCCGCCCGACGTCCCCGGCTTTCAATTCCTCCTCTTCAGCCGTTTGGAGTCCGCCGAACAGCTTCCTCCATCCCGCGCCAGGATTTTTTTACCGCAAAAACAAGAGAGAAGCTGTGACCGTGATCATTTCATCCCGCGCGGAATCATTGGGAAGCTGAGAAGATTTTGCGAGGAACACTTTCGAGCCTGCAAATATTTATAGTCACCGCACGCTCCATCCCGGAAATAAGAGTCTAGACCGGAGGGGAAAAAAGTTTCGGGACTTCGATCGTCGGAACCAAGTTTCAGCTGCCCTCGAAACCACTGTCATCCCTGGGAATACGTCCGTTCGGCTTCCCGGCGTGGGCCCATCTGCTCTCAGCGAGCTTCGCACTGCCTGCCGCCCCCGTATCTTGTCTTATCTGACGGAGTTTTGGGAGTAGATAATGCCGTACATCAAGAGAGTGGTGAGTATTCCTTAACTCCCTCACTCTTATTCATTAAACTCTACTGCGTCGGTGATTGGGGTCGTTCTAAATGTCAGTGAAGGGGGTATACATACCCTTGAAAATCCTTGGTACCTGGACAATTCCTCGAGGCAGTGCTTTTGCCAAGTGCATCTAAAAGTGTTGCGGCAGCGATTAAGTCCCGTGGCGAATATAGCCTCGTGGGAATGGTTGGACGTCATGAGATTTATCAAGCATTGGGTTGGCATTTCATCCACAGCCAAACTCCCATCAAATCTTACTATTTTTGACAGGAACAGCATGTGGCGTCGCGAATGCAAAGGAAGAGGAGAGTGGAATGAGTAATAGGACTTATGGAGTTTAAACAGAGCTGTAGACAATTACCTCTTGTTGATAACTAATTCATGACTAGATTTATTCGTTATTACTCTCGTTTTTCAAAAATTTTCTCAGTGTTTTGATCTATCTTCACCACAATCTTGTCCTTTTAGTGGACAAAAAGTTCGCAATTTTGTAAAAGTCTTCAAAAAAATACATCTCTTAAAGTGCGAGTTTGGAGAAAGTGAAATAATAGTTATATAGCTACTGTGAACTCACCCACTTCACAGATAGGTACTTTATGATTTCTTTTTCTGTTCTCTCTTTCGGTGACATTTTCTTTACTTCCCGCGGCTAGTCCGAGAGAATATGAGCGTGTGAGTGCTTGATATCATTTTAATATAAAAATTGTGAACGGATTGATCAGTTTTGCTTGGAAGAAATTTCTCATTTAAGGATCGATTTTTGTTGCCTGCTAAAATATTTTCATAGTATTTCATATTATATTTTCCGAAATAAATAAAACTTAAAATAATGCAAGTAAATCCATGATTAATCTTTTTCGGAGCCATTGATATATGATGAGGCTTCGGTATTGCGCGATACTGCTGACTTTGAAGGAACGGTAGTGATTTGACAGCCTGAGAGGCAGCGGTGCTCATTATATTTTCTGAGTCATCAATTTTTCCCAGATTACTATCGTACTGACTCTTTTTGTGTGGAAACAGTTCAGAGGCACGACCTTCCGTATGTGTCCACCCGAATAATTTACCAAGTTCAATTGCGTTTTGACTGACGAAAAACTTCAATTCAACTCAATGGTTCACTCTAACTTCAATTAATCCTTAACTTAGTCCCACGACAAGTTCAGAATTAATAGAAGAATTAGGTTGGGAATTATTATCAGATCGTGGGTTTAAGTACAGATTAAAGGTAATACAGAAATCTAAATGGGATAGCTTTATTGAAGGTTCTAGGTTTATGTTAAAAACACCAGTTTATTACGCTACAATCGACCAGATAAATAAGATTAGAGAGATAAATTGTCGTACTGATATATTCAAAATGTCATTTTTCCCTCGTACTATAAGAGGATACAATAGGCAGCATAGTAAAGAGATAGGTAGGTGAAATATTGTAGTGTAATCTGCAGTGCATTATGCATGTATTATCAACCGATCCCTTTGTTACTACATGGATGCTGGCCATCTGGCTGCATGTGGACCTATTGTGTAGCATGTTTCCATGTAGTTACTTGTTTGCATGTCAAAAGTCATGTTTGGTTATCTTCACCCCCTGCCACACACCCTCACGGTGGTTTGCAGTGTATCGCGTAGAGGTAGATGTAGATGTAAATATGTTAACTTTCTAGGGTTTGCAGAAAAGGAGCCTTCATGACCACGTGCAGAATGCAAACATTTTTAATTTTAAAATAGTTCGCTATGAATCGAAAGTTTTAGGCCGACTTGGAATCCAAGGATTCAGTCATTCGAAGCGAGTCTCCCAGTAAGGGCATTCCCCAAGTAAGTGGATGTATCATGTTTTGCGCGCAATTCCTGAATGACTGGTGATTTGACGTGAGCGTTTCGTTTTGTGACGGCGTTACGTAAGATGGTGCGATTGATGTACACCAATGGTAGACACCTTTACTTTTTTGCGACTGAAAGTATAATCCACTTATTGTCCCCTCCATGTCGTAATCCTTCCGCTTCCATGAGCTTCGCCTCCTTTTGTCTGCGGCGCTATTCTGTTTTGCGTCAACTTTTCCACCCTAGCTACAGGTTTCAGGTACATGCATAGGTACATACAACATCACCTTCCCCTCGCTTATGAATACCCTGCACGTGCCTTCGCAGACTACGGAGTATCCATTTAAATTATGAAAGCAGTTTGGTTAGCTTACACGGGCCGAAGTGAAAAGGAAAGGACTGTCTACATCAAAGGATTCCGTCTAAACTTGAGTTTTAAGTGTCACTGAACTTCCTGGTCACAATAGTATCCTTTTTCCTTACGGAACCCATGCCTAACTAAATGTTCGTCGATTTTACAAGCAATGGATTTATTTGAAATCTATTTAGCCTTAAGAAAAAAAAACCTGACAACAACTCTAGCAAGCATAGAAAGGATTTTTTATTCCAATTTGATTATTTCGCTGAATATTGGTCTTATTTGCTCAGAAGGCACAATTTTATCAATAATGTGCATAAGAAAAAAAAACAAGCAAAATTCTAGCTGATTCATCTGTATTCTTCTCCTCACATTAGGAGTAATACCTGATACGTTTAATAATGACTACAATAGCCAGAAGTAGGAGAGTAATATTCTCCTCACATAAATATTTATGAGACTCCAAATTTTTATTCATCCATTAACTTATGACCACAACAATGTTTGAAATGCTAAACGAACTGGTTGAGAACCGCATCGCCAGCGTTAAAATAAAAGTTTGGCAACTGAACTTATTTTTTTATTTCTGCTTAGAGATTGTCGTTTTAACGGCGTGACGCTATTTCCCGATGCACAAAGCATTTTTCATTTCATATTCCTCTCGTTTATTAAAAGGAGGCTTCTTTATTTTTCCCGGAAGGGAATTATACGCCTTGGTAGCTCCACTAGCTAAAGCACCCGTCTGGAAATCGAGGGATTCGGGTTCGACTCCCGCTCAAGTTGGATGTCAAATATTTATCCGTGGAAATCTTGATATTCTCTTTTTTCAAATTATAGATTGGTACGTGGGGGATATTATCATATATGGCATGATGCTCGAAAAGGGATAAATCGTTTATGGCGATTCTTAGTACTTAAAGCGAAGCGAGTTTCAAATAACGGATCCGAGACGAGTAGGTGAGATTTGGTCGTGAAATTGACTTTAAAATAATGTTATTTAACTCTGCTCTCAACTATTTGTATCGTCCCTTTTTAATAATAATTTACTTCTCTCTCTCCTTATATTTTCTCATTTTTTCTGTGGGTAAATTCCAACGTGAAAAAGCGTTGTCGGATACCTGAAAACGCATTTTTTAAATGTAAACTATTTATTTCATTCATGCCGAACATATTGAGTTTTCGTGCTTAGCATTGAATTCCACTTCCTGTCCTTCACCGTGTTCCACTTCACGATCCTCATTCGCTTCCAGCGCGCGTTCACGTTCCCGCGGCCGAGCAACTGCGAATGTTTCCCGCGCGTCGACTCAACGCCCAAAGGCCCTGTTTACGAAATTCTACTCCCGCAAGCGCGACCCTCGGATGCTTTGCGCAAGTAAGATGCACTCGAAGGAATTTCCCAATAACATGTTTTTTTTCCCCCTGCGCGAGCGAGTCAATCATCGAACGCTGGAGTGAGAATTGAACTCTTTGTTCTGCTAAAGAGATGCAGACATGATGTTCAGCTCTCACCAGCTGTTAATCAAATTATGACAAGGTTGCGATCCTATTTTTCTAGTCTTTTGATGGATTGTAAATGTAGTTCGTATAATAATGGAAACAATACTTGAGGGACTGGACTGGCGGATCAAAGGTCGTGGGTCCTTATTCCGTCCAGGGCAAGAATATTGAATGCGTCCTGTGCTAGAGGTCTTCTACATCTACATATACATAATACCGTAGAAGCCATCATAGTGGTGTGTGGCAGGGGGTCATGTTCCACCAAACAATCTTCGGTTAGATGGTGCAGTATCATCTCAGCCGTTAGACCAACTAAAACTACTGCTATTAGTGAATACCTGAGTTTACATTTTGATGACGTTTAACGTTCCATTTAAGATTTTGACCGTGATTATACCTATTCGATATAAATTTGAAAAAGGTACACTCAAGTGAATTCGACAATTGCAGTGCTTCCGGTATGTACAGATAGCTACAAAAATCTTTGTAGCTATCTGTACATACTGTACAAAAGTAATGAGCTAATCAGAAATGAATGCAGTTTAACTGCAGTACAAGGGAATGGTGTTTTGCATCTCGGGAAGGTAATATCAATCTAGAATGGAAGTAAACTAGACGGCGTCTCCCTTTTCATTGAGCCGATAAAAATTTGGTGAACTTTTCAGGGTAGGTTCGATAAATCTGACCCGACCACGATGGTATAGCTTCGTATTTGATGCATGACTCCAAAGATTCTCCTGTGTCCTGGTGAGATTGGAAGACACGGACTTCTCACGATGACTAATGGCTTTGGGGAACCGACGAGTGTTGCCCTTTTCCGACTGCTGGAAGGTCATTTTTTCAATGGCTTCCTCAACGAAACTTCCATGTTTTCCTTCCACTGCCCGCTAAAGGTCTACCATTACAAAAAGAAGGATTATACCCTCGAATATCTTCAAATGAGCGCTCCCATGAATTCATTTGGCTTCTTAGGGCCCTTGTTAACGCAGTCATTATGAACCGCTGTACCCCTGAGGTAAGCCTCGGCCCGTCAGCTTTTGCTGGTCTTCGGAAACAGATGAGTCTCGAAAAGATTTTATTTCATGTCCCGAACGTGACTGAGAATTACATCCCGTGATACTGCTGCCTATCTCATTTTTTCCCTTTGGGTCGTAAGCCTCGTGAGAGACTAAGAAACTCTCTCGCTCGAGTCAGTGAAACTAACCAATGGAATATTTTCGTCAAAAGTATTATTAGGAAGTAGTGAGCCAATGGCTAGAGTCATTCCAGATACTATGATGTGGTTAGTAATTGGACAAATATATAAGGCTATCATAGACTGGAGGAACGGTGGGGTGTAACTCAATGTTTCCAGTAACCTCCTATGATATATAAGCATTAAGGGAACAAACGATTACTCACATGGAATACTAGAGATAGATACTATCCACAAGGCGCTATATTTGGCACCGGTACACACTTAGATTCTCTAGCACGGCCATAATCCGATAAATAGTGGTAAAATTGGGTTTTTATGGTGCTCCAACAGCTGAATAGTAACTTGCTCTAACGTAATCCTCAGATAAGTATCGTATATATGCGTAGGGCGAGAGTCGAATCAGCAATATTTTGGCTGCCTTGCCGACCTGAGGAACACTGCCGAGAGACGGAAAGGGACCTCAGGATGGGGAACTAGAAACTCCAGACGCTTCTTCCACCGCACTAATTCAATATCACTAAGATTTTCGAAACTTATTTCTATAAGGAAAATATTTATATATATCTGTAAAGTATTGTGTATGGAGGCAGTAGCAAGAATATCCAGTGATTCCGAGCTCTGATTTTTAGTTGGTTGGCGTCATTAGGAATATCCGATGTCGCGAACACGCAAGAATGTTAGCGTTCAAATTAATGTTCCAATTGGTTTGGGGACCTTGATGATAACTCCTTCGCTCACTCATGAGATGGCGGCAGACCTCCCACGCACTCCTCAATTACGGCCCAATTGACGGAGCCCACACGCCAAACCCCTTAGACTACAATTAGAGCAAGTTGGCAGATTGAGAAGATGGAGATCAACCCCTCCGCTCCGTCATCCGCTTGGAACTCGAGCTCTTGCTTACCCTTGGGAAGTAAGCGAGCTTCTCATGCCGTCCTCATCAATCCACCTCACCTCTCACCTTCTCCTTGGAGACCCCTGAGGGTAAACGATCAAGGAGAGGTGAGAAAGGAGCAGCTGAGCGTGGTGCGCAAGAGGTTTTCAAAAGCGGCTTCCGTGAAAATCATGCTGCGCAACGTGGATCTTGCGCTCAACTCTGCGCAGCGATCCAGGACCATGTCGCCCGCGCGCAATACTCGACCGCGTGGTCGAGGAGTCTTCCTTCACGGTGTCGCTCTGTTCGCAGTGTGGGGTCTTCAGGAGAAGGAGTTGGAGGAAGGTTCTAGTCCCAGGTGGCAGGTTGAAGGGAAGTGAATGATTCCCATTTATTACAACTTAAGAAAAATTATTCTGCTTTAAATCCCCATATAATCCGTACTATAATAATAATCCGTAATAGAAATAATCCGTCCATACCATCCCGGTATGGACGGAGTTAAATGTTCGTCAATCACAAAATAATCGACACTTGGTACTGCATACATTGCATTTAGGTTCCCATTTCTATGATAAAAGGGGGTGTAAAACCTATGATGTTCCAGAATCTGCCAACCCACATTCCCTAAAATAAAGCTGCATATATTGAGAAAAATAAAAGGTTTTAGCGTTTAATGGCATTATGCGTGTGGCGTAGGAATAGCCTCCATTATTCATTTCTCTTCATATTCACGTCTCTTATTCCTGGAATTATGAAATAGAGAAACGCGTCAGATTCTTTTCATACTAATTCCTTTGCATCCTGAAGAAATATTTTCTATTAGAGTATCGTCGCCCACCGTAACCATATAGACAATAACCATTTACGAAAAGTGCTAAGAAATCCACAATTTTAAGTTCTTTCCAAGGGGCAAAATGTGGAATCTGAAGTTCTATCCATGCATGACTCAAATAAGGATGGTCACATCTTTGAAAAATCTGCTATTTGCGTGATTTGTATTCGTGTCCTCCGTATGGGTAATAATTACTCTAGCCATCTCATCAACCCTATCACCTTTTTCCACATATTAAAAAGAGGGTTAGACGCGTTACAAGTGACAGGGTCATCATTAAGCATTAGACATTCGAAGTAAGTAAACCCAGATTCATATACACGGATGATGGTATGGTATTAAAAAATAGTATTGCTACATCCAGCTTGAATATTGGACTCGACACTGCGGTCGCTGCGTGTCTCCGTTGCCAACTTAGCGTCTCTAGGGCGCCTAATCGGCGCCGTTCTGAGCGTCCTTACCCCTTACTCTCACACTTGCGTGTCCCAAGGACGGAGTCGATATTTGATCGACGGTCAGGAAGTTATAAATGGAGCAAAGCTCCAAACTATTTAATTCATTCCTCGAATAAGTTTAAAAAAATCCCAGAGGTAGGGCTACCACTTAAAGCGCACCCCAAAAGGAGGGATTAGTCATGCTCTCTAATTGAACCGTAAACTGCCGGAAACGTTTTAAAAGTGACCGAAAAGGAAATGTAAACGTAGCGACAGTAATTGGAAACATTACGCGCTAAGAATTACTACTTATGTCGTGGAAAATACGGCCAACCTTCTCTTGCGAAACGATTTCTTTCATAATCCCCGGATTGTTGAGATTCCATAAAACTGGCTTGGTTATGCGTAGGTTAACTGTGGAGCAAATGAGCTTGAGCTGGCAGCTGTTTTATTAAAGGGGAAGAAGTGGAAAATTCTTTCGTATAAAAATTATTGTGAAAACCAACAGTCATTGAATATCATTCTCTGTTCTCCTTTCATAGCACGTAGGTCCATAAAACACGTGGATTGATTTTCGAAAAATCCTGCATCATTAAATCTTCTTAGGGGAGCATCGCATAAAACTTTACGTGGGGTAGTGGTCCTTAAGCCCAAACAAATCCAATCCTCTCAACTTTCGTTCATGCGTCTTTAAGCAGGTATGTTTCGTGACAAAACAACTAATGCATGATGAATTACTCTCTTCAAGAGAATTCCATTCGAAGGAGAGAGGAAAAAAACGTTTTGAATAACGAAGTTCCAGTGGATAATATTTTAGAGAATCCACTTTGTCACGATGTTACCCAGAAATATGGCATTTAAATCTTTTTATTCAATTATCCATTTTAGTTTCAACGTACGCTTGAATATGAAAAGATTATGATCTTTTCTAACATCCGTCGTCCGTCTCAAATATACACAGGAGATAAATTTCATGACTTTCTCACGAAACAAAGACGAATCGAATTCTTCAATGAATTCTTCAATTCTTCAATGGACGGTATCGACTTACTCCATATCACAGTTGGTGCTTCTTCCGTAACTCCGCCGTAGTGTCACATGGGTTGACATGTGCTGTACGTATTTCAAAGGCTTAAGTCGTGTTGGGAAGCAAGAGATTAGGCATACACCCATACCAGTCGATGCACGGGGCTTGCTGACGTATGGCAAATTCCCCCCCGTGCTTACTCTTCTCCACCTCCGCCACTCGCCCCCAGGTGGTAGTGGCGTCGCGCCTCCGAACACACCTCCGAGGTGAGCCCTCCTATTGGTCGACGGGCTGCCACGAGGGCGAGAGACATTGGTCGCCTTTCCCCTCGTGAATCCACGCATTCTTCCGAGAAGCGTGCCCACGTTCCACTTCCTGACAACGGTAAGGACACAGGTGCTGGCACGTGCACGTGAATATCTGGGGAGTATGCAATTCTATTATTAATTCAAGTGTTTTACCGGCTAAGGCAGATTTAGATGGAAAAGAAATCTTATGAACAGCGTTGTCGGAACTATTTTCGCTGGGGGGGAAACCTTGAAAAGGGCCCGGCTCCTACAAGAAAGTAAGAAAAAGGTTCGCATTTGTTTGCGGGTAGGAGGGTGTAGAGACTGGAATTTCGCTTAAATAGTATATGAAATATGTCATATGACAGTTCAAAAGGCCATATCCAAAAGGGCCCGCTTAGCCTGAAAGAGTCCATGGCAAATTCTGGGGAGGCCTTCGGCCCCTCCTGGCCTCCACTTCTGACGCCGCTGCTTATGAATACTTCTAAGTATTACCGTGTAGCTGGATCATCCTACCTTGCACATCTACATTCAATTACTACTCTGTAATCCATCTGGAGAGTGTGTGGTAGGGAAAGAATAATCACCAAACATACAGTTCGCGGATAAAACCTTTAGTAAATTACTGATTCCTCAGAGCAACCCGTTAGTTATGCAATCCCCAGGATGCAGAACCAACATTTACTAATTACTGGTTTTTAGTTAATGCGATCTTCTTAGGCTCTGCTTATATCTACACCTACCAGTTACGGGTAGGTGCTAGGTATCTCTAAGGTACTGCTAGGTATCTCTAAGGTGTGTGGCAAGGAGTGAACCATCACCAGCCACTACATCAGAATAATCTACTTACTTGCACTAAGGAACATGATGAAACTTAATAATGAAAACGTATTAGACATGCATGCACCACCTACGTGCAACCGATTCTTTAGAATTTACGATGCAATATATTTCTTATTATTCAGTCAGGCATTTTCCGTCATTCAATCATTTTCATTCCATTTCCGCTTGAAAGGGTGCAGTTAGGTTACCGGAACTATGATCAGGCACTCCAAATCACGCAAGCCGCATTACACCTACCAAACTGCTTAGGATAATGACTGTTTGATCACCTATTTTACGCAGGAATATATTCATTTTATATATATTTGTACGGAAATTATCTCTCTAATCTTTATTTATTGATTGGATCTTTGATATTCTCAATATATTTTCAATGTCTTCGACAGCTTCGAATTTACTTAAATTATTCATTCTTAATTTTGACCAGTGATTCCCTTCACAGTTCTTCTGATAGTAACACCTAACTTATAACACTCATTATTCCAGGAGTAGGATTTGTTTTTTTCCCCATCCAACTGATTAGACCATATCGCACCGTATAACCCTATCATGAACCTAAACTAGCCAAAAACTCGAGGCAGGATAGGAACCTGCAACCTTTTGGTTGTCATGCTGGCTGGCGCTTTATCATCAACTCTTGCATTCCAACCTGACCGACACAAAGTAATCCTTCTCCCTCTGTCCTGCGCATCCAACATTTTCCTCTCCATCTTGGTAGTGGTGGATCATATTTAGTTGAATTTCGGCATGCTACATATGTAGCGAACGTACCATCAAAACTACAATCGGGATTCACTTCGTGAAATTTTCCAACTTATAAATATTCCTTTTTTTTATATTCGCACTGACCGATTTCGACGTGTTGATGTCACCATCAACATGCTCTTGCAAATACTGTTTTCAATCGTCATAGATGCTCTTGAAGATGACATACAAATGCCGATACAAGCCGAGATGCGAATAAATATCGTGGAATATTACTGAATCTGTTCAATTAGCCCCTTGAGTGCGTGATACAAGCTATAAGAAGGGAAAAGGCGTCGCTTTGTCGACATTTGTATGTTTTTAGGCTTAGGCTCATAACAAAGAACCGAGAGAGGACGATTCTCTCCTTAAATCATCCTCCATCACATTATCATTCCTATCGACTGATTCATCGTGCGCGAACCGTTATAACAGATGACTGTATTGAAATATCCGTCTCGAGATCACTGGGAAATGACGCCAAAGTCCAGAAGCATATCAACTCTGGCTTACGATAATTCCCCTGATTTCTTAAGCGCTGTCGACAGCGGGAATACATGTGGAGCGCGAGGAAGATCCACGGAATACACGTGAATTCAAGAAACTAAGAAACAATGCAACGCGACAGAAATCAGCGGGAACAAATTGCACCCAAATGCAAAAACAGCAAAAATCCAGGTTGCGTAAGACGTCGGACATTTCGTGAAGAAATCGTTGGTGGGGTGAAGCGCGCTCAATGACTTGATTACTTCACCTGCGAGTCTAAACCCTGCTGGAGTCAGCTAGGGCAGCGCTATAAGAAAGTCGACAAGGTGAAAATATGGGCAAAAAACATCGTGTGGCATTCTTAGAGTGCGGTGAAGGGAAAGAAGGACTGCCAGGTAGACAGGCACACGGTAAAAAAAGGTCAGGTAAAAATAGTGAGGACAACTGAGGAGTGGGAGAAAGGAAAGGAGAAAGTGCCCAATGCGCTTGCTTTCGTCGGAATACGCGACTACGTCTACAGTGCCCTGCCAGCCACCACGAGTGTGTATGGTAGGGGCTGAATGGATAACCAAGCATTGATATCGTGGAAACACTAAGTAAAAGATATACTGCTACGTAATAATATGTTGTCACTAATGTTAATACATGCATCAGGAGTATCTAGCTGCATGTGACCCTATTATCTAGCATATTTCTATGTAGTAACCTGTTTGCATGTAAATAGTGAATGTTTGGTGATCTTCAACCCCTGCCACACACCCTTACGGTGGCTTGCAGGGTATTGCGTAGATGTAGGTGTAAATTAATGAGGCCGGCCACGGTAGATAGGTCGGAAATGCACCAGCTTGGAAATCAAAATGTCACCTCAGACACTTATTGCACTCGTCTATTGGTTAAAATTAGGTTAAACTATTCGAACTAAGCTTCGCTGACATTGAAATACTGCGAAAGCATTGAAACCTAAGCAGTTAAGAGAACCGTAAGACAGATTTCTTAGCCTTCTAACAAAAATAATCATTGGTAAAAATAAGGTAATATAATTTTTATTTATGTACTGGTCGTTCGTTTGATTTGACTTAAATACTACATGCAATGGGTGCTATAGTTAGCAGTAAACATGAGTTTCGGTCGCAACCTTAACTAGGCCGCATGCATTTCAACAAGCAAAGCTGTTATTATGGTTTCAAATACGGTGCCTTGCTGTTCGCGGGGAGTAAGGACTTGAAGAATGGAAACGAAAGTATTCGAGGATGCGTGTAACGACCTCAGGAGAGTCGTGAGCGATTTCTTCAGACCGAGAGGGCAGGAGTTAGCTGGTAAGATGTTGAAACGCTTCATCTGCTGCGGGCGGAATGGGTGATTTGACGCGCACTGACTCTCGAAGAGGTGTGTCGTCTACGCCTCCATCAACGAAGCATGCGATTGGTCACGCCTCCACCGAGAAGCGCGCTTATCGTACCTGCTCAGGTTGTTGATGATGCAACGAGACTTGCCGTCACCAGGGCATAGAGATGCCGCTCGCGGCGACAACTGCACATTCTCTCCAGGCCACCGCAAAGGTGTTTGGCAGTTGGATATTTTGCACCGATCATGCACTTAACATTCTGTGATTGGCAAATGCGTTACTGAATGATAGGTAACTAAACTGGTTTTACTGAGGAGTCTACTAAGTTTACCTAAGCAACGATCAGCCCATAGCAGTAGTGGCAGTTATTCGGATTGGAGACCGAAAACTAAGATCATTTACGATAGGTGAGTGGATTGGGAAGTCACAGGGATTACACAGGGAATGGAAGGAAGGGGGAGTGGAACCTGGTGTTGGCGGTAGCCCTGGCATTAACTATAGGCAGCATAACAAAGGGTTGGGTGGGTAAAAAATTGTTAAAGTAGCCTTTAGTGCATAAAGCTTGTTTTAATATTACTAATCTATACATACTAGGGAAACACAGCTAAATATATTTTGTGAAAATCTTTCTAACCAGCAATCACATCGTAACTTTGTAGAAACTTATCATCGAGATGCACGTAACTCCTATACCTAACTTGTCTTCATGTAGTGTGCAAAATCGTGAGCAAAGGAGATCCTCCAGATTTGTTAAAGGTCGTTATGATAATTGTTACATGTTACGAGTTTAATAGAAGAACTACGATGGGAATTACTATCAGAACGCAGGTTAAAATTTAGGTTAAACCTTTTAAGTAAATTTGAAACCGATTTGTTCACAGACGATATTAGCTATATATTAAGAACCCCTGCGTATTATGCTAGGTTTGATCAGATTAACAAGATTTGAGAGATAGATTGTCGTACCGATAGATTTAAAATGTCATTTTCCCCGTGTACTATAAGAGAGAATAATAGACTGCGTAGTAAAGGGATAGGTAGGTGAAATATAGTCAGAGTAGTCTATAGTGCATAATGCATGTAATAACAAACAATAGTTCTTTTATTATTATGTAGATATTAACCTTCTAGCTTCTTGTGACCCTATTATCTAGCATATCTCCATTAAATATCCTAGTTGCATGTCAATAGTGCGTTTTTGGTGATCTTCACCCCCTGCCACACACCCTCGTGGTGGCTCACAGGGTATTAGGTAGATGTAGATGTAGTAATATCCTTGTAGTTCTTAATTTACATGTCAGTAGTGCACGTATGGTGATGTTCATCCCCTGCTACACCCCCTCGCGGTGACTCGAATGGTAATACGTAGATTATGTGTTGCCTGTTATAAGCGAAAGACAACAGTTTTCCTCGGTACAGTGTCCAATCCGACCGGCGGAGTACCTACTTTCTTAAATTGAGTTCACTCCACTCGAGACTCAGAAGGGAAGAAAAAATTTGCCACTGACGAGATTTTAGCTCAGGCCCTGGCGATTGGAGGCCAGTAATCTTACCACCACACCGATTCGACATAACTGAGCGAAGTCACATCATCGGGTTTGGAGGGAGGGGATCAGTGTGGTGGCTAGAGTACTGGCCTCCCATTCCGAGGGCCCGGGTTCGATTCCCGACAGTGGAGGATTTTTCAGTGTCTAACCGGTCCCCACTTGAGTGCCTAGTGGAGGGCATTTCTGGTTCAGTACTCCTTCGGTCGGAAGGGAGGTTAAGCCGTGGTCCCCTTGGCGCCTGTCGTTAAGATTAGGCTAATGCTGACGCCGGGTTTCTCTCCACCCTTCCTCCATTGCCTGAAATGTTCCTACCATTACCCAATTACCTACCTATCCTAAATGGCGCAAATGACCTCAGCTGTCGGTCGCCTCCCCTGAATAACACACACACGTGATCGGAGCAATGTGGGGTGAGTGTTTGATCAACCGAAATGATACGCTTGTTTGAGCGCTTAGGTAAAGACGAGAGGGGTCTTATGTTCGCAAGTTGATGAATCCGAAACTATTTCCCTCCCACATACATCGGTCATGAAATTTCACTACCGGAGACCCACAGGGAGGCGACAGGAGTGAAAATGACTACTTTGCAGACGCGGGCGAGGAAATAGTTGGGTGCGTTAGGCCGATAGCCTTTCCATTTCGACCGACGGACGAAGATCGAGGAAGGAACCTCTCCTTCCGCCTCCCGAAAGGCCCAGACGGCCCTCTTTGCTCTGGCATCCGAGAAAGTCCTTGACAACGTCTCCCACAACCTCGAGCGTCGATGGAGAACGGTCCGTGTTCCGGCCCTCCCCCCTCTCAGCGTCGCCAAGGTAACAGCATGACCTTGAGACCCTCGGGTGAGTTAGATCTCTCCGTTACGGGCCCGGTAACATTCTTCGCGGGCCCTTGGCCCTCCGCATTGAGAAGGTCGAGATAACGTCCTTTTTATGCCCATTTTCCGCGCGTGTGATGTAGGTATCCACCGACGTCTGTCGACCACACCCTCCCCATAGGAGACAAATATAGCTTTCCCCTGACCGGCAGCATATAAACCTTTTAACGTGCTACGGGCGTGGTCACCTTTTCTTGTCAGGAGGGGACATTAAAAAAAAACGCCCGGCAAACTTGAAAGGAACGTGGTTTGGGGGAAAGGATTAGGTTTCCACGACTCCATATTTTGGCAGAAAGACAGGACTTGCGTGCAACTTGCTTGCCTTTCAAAGGAATGTGAATTCAATTGAAGGATGCTCTATGATGTAACAGGACTTCGTCTACTACTACGAACCTAAATTAAAGGACAGAATAATTGAGGTTTTGCTGGAATTCAATGCTCGATTATTTCATGCCACCTGTTGGCTAATATTCAGCAATATATCACAGCATAAATCATTGCGAGCTAATACATATTAATATCACGACACTTGCGTAATGTTGTTTGTCCATTTTTAAGCATCCACTATGTTTCAAACTGGTGTAACTTTACACACCTCCTCACCTAATCAGAGTATAATATTATGGCAGCAGCCGGGTAAAGCGCCGGCCGGTATCCCAAAGAATATGCATTCGAATATGGCTTCCGTCATAAATGTTTTGTCTGTCTTTTGTCGGTTAAGAAATTACGTTACACGGTGCGATATAGACTTTAGACGTTAACGAACCTTAAACCCATGTGTACTGCTAGTATCTTACATAATGAAGAGGTGAAAAGTAGGGAGGTAGATTAATGTGATTTTTGCGATCGCGGTGGAATGAGGAAAAGGGTTTTGGGTTGAATAATTATTGATATTCTTCCAATCATGTGAGGCTCATGAAGAGGTTACAACATTTCATAATATATCACTATTTTTTACGTGCCTCCTAGCTTTCTTCAGTCAAAACAGAATGCCTATATTTTCTCCAATTACATAACATTCAAACCTCCATTTTGGCCTTAAAATATAATTACACTTCCAAACTGTTCCATTGATTATATATACCCCCTCCTATTCCCATTCAACAACTTCGACTTCTTCCCTGCCTAACTTAAGAGTGTATTAACTTTAATGTTCTTTTTACTCTTAATCAATCTTTTTTTGCTTCTCCGCATCCGTTCTCAAAACGATTCCGTCGCTTGTCATCCTCGTTCCTTTAATGCCCACGTTTCGGTTCTCTGTAATATAACGCCGAAAAAATTGGTCTCCAACCTTGGAGAAGACTCGCTAGAAAAACGTCTTCACCATCTTCTTCCCCCTCCCATAAAGTTGTAAGCTCACTCACACTTCGAACCGGTTACTCGTAAATTTATGATGTGGGGAGCAGGAGGAGATTGCCTTACACACTAAGATTAGGATTTAGGACAAAGTGTGGCACATCGGGGAGCGGTTCGAAGTGGAATATATATTATTCAAAATTACCAATCTGTCAAAGTTGAGGTATGAAACGCTCCGAAATATACCAGACATCATCTAATTGATAACCTTCAAACCTCCGCAAGCATACCAAAAACAGGCATGCATTAGTTTAAAGGAATCGAACATTTTATTATTAATTATATTGCGGGTTCTATTCTTTATCTATTTTTCTATATTAAATTGAATTCATCTGAGAAACAATGCAGTTTTACGCGCCATACCACTACTAATCAAACGCTACCACCAATTATGACGGAAACCGCACATAAGTATCTAAAGTTAGGAAAGATTTGATGCTGATGCGGTGTTTGACCCGGTGGAGAACCCAAATAGCCTACTTAAAGTTAGTTAACAATGGTAAAAAATTAAATGCTGTGTATTAAGGTTCATGTGGTCATGCAAAAACGCAGTAATCTTCGTTACGTATATTATTTATCTCGTTGGTAGGCTCGACCTAATCTATAACCGCCTCTTATTCAACGCGTAAAAAATAGCATTATTAATCCCTATTGCCTTAATGCATATCTATCTAATTTTACCTTTGTGGTGTAACCTAATTAGCTAGAGTTTTTAATACTTTTTTCACGACTTTAGAGAACGTGTCCGCCTTAAATTTATGCTGGAGATTGATTCTGTACTTGAACCTACAATCCAAGAGTAATTCCAGCCTATCTTTCAATAATTTAGATGCACTGCTAAAACCAGCGTACCATTGTTCTGCAATCCTAGCTTCCCTTCGTAGCACTTTATCCGATTCCGAAATCCAGGATTCCAGCATTTTCACTCCACACAAGAAAAGGAAAGCAATGAATCATGACAAATGATTGAAATTCCTGAATAAGGAAAGTGCCAATTTTCACACAAGTGTCACAGTACCCATATGAATTTCCTACTCATTGCCTGTGGCGAGATTTTTCGTCTCATTCCCAAATGAATTTAATTGAGGTCTATGTAAAACCGAGACCATCGTGGTTATCCTGCATTCTGTTGCTCGTTCTGAGAGTTTGATCATGACTCAGTTACATTGAAGTAAACATCAAGTAATGAAGAGCTTGAAATTGATTTTTTTATGTAAAGATGATTGCAAGCTGCTGAACCTTGCTGAAATATGATTGCAAGAACATGCATTTGTTTTTAGTATCACCGAAGGAACAATCCGTTTAACAAGAAGAAGCATGTTAATGAAACATAAGTGATTTAACTAGGAGACTATTATTTCCGAAAGTAATCTCCAATATTTTTCTTGCCATCGAATCGACAGCCATGTGCGGAAGTTCGCAGAATAGTTCCAACGTTATCGGAAAATATCTATAACTTCCTCAATCTTAAGTGTCAAGTGTGGAGTACGGGTCCAAAAATCAATATGAGAGATAAAATTTGAGTTCGACCATGTTCCGCAGCGTAATGATCGTTGATGTAACCTCGTCACCTGATGCGATATTTTGTTTTCGATGTTGGGAGCTAGCTCGCAGGCGGTTTTATCTCGTATCATCGCAGTGGGTTGCTTGGTGAGGTACTTATTCACTGAGACCAACCGGGAGTGCCATCATCGGTGCCCAGATGGTCCAGAATTGTCAGCAGGGTGTCCCATTCGTAATTCGCGCCGGATGACACCGGCCCGGACCATTATTTACGATGACGTCCGACGTTCGTCAGCTGTCCATCTTCCTGCTCCAATCAGCGGCGTTCGGTTCCAATTCCGTTTAGGGATCGTGAAACGGAACCCCTCGGTCCATAAAAACCGACTCTCTATAACGTAATTCATAGCTTATCGAGCCTCCGAACAAGGTCGTATCCACCACCCACACTTTCGTTCCTTTCCCCCCATCTCTCTCTCTCTTTATAAGGGTTCGGAGTCCGCTGCATCCAGTCACGGATCCAATCAGAGGCAATTGCAGCCTCCGTATGGCCCTCGGCCATTATCCCATTGAAAGGGTGGCCCTTGACGAGAGGAACTCCCTGTATGTCATGCGGGTGCGACGTGGAGATCCCTGTAATCTATGTGGGTGAAAAAACATATTCACGTCGCATCGATGTTTCCGCACGTGACGAACGTGGATCGCAGTGATTCGCTCTCTGAGACTCATTACTTTGCCAACCACCTCGAGGGAGTGTGGCAGGGGATGAATAATCGCCAATTATACCATATGTAATCACGTACAGTACCATATGAATACTAGGAATTGATAGATACGCGTAGGTAAGTCATCCATTCACCGGGGACTAAAGATATCTATTGCTAAAAGATTATTACAACTAGGTATCCACTTAGGATTATGACGTTTATTATTTGGTAATTATATGTCTGAATAAATTTTAATTTAATTCCAAAGTTCGCATACGAGCGTGCATTTACTGTGGTTAATTAGAGTTTTTACTCTAATACTTTGAGATGCACTAAAGATCACGCTACTTATATTACACCCACCTAATCCGATACTGTGTTGTCTATTATGATTTCTAACTTCTCGCGCGAATGGAGACATTTTTAATCAACTTGTACGAATGTATACATCTGCAATATTGTTTTTCTCATCGAATAGAGCATAGGTAATGCAAGGGAGCTCTAAATATATTCCAATCACCATTCCAAAATATCACTTTCAGTTTGCTTTAATGAGTCGATGTTCATTTTTAGCCAGCGGCTATAGCCTATTTCCATCCTAGTTCTTCAAAATATGGACATTGATTCGCCTTCCGAAGCCACTTTGCAGGCGATGTTGCCAGCAAGCCTACTTGCGGTATTATTCCGTAGGTTATTTTCTCACGAGAGCGATCTCCCTCTGTTCATTAGATTTCATGGGAGACGCATCGGGTCCTCGGAGACCCAAGTAAGATATTGGTGTGGGAGAGACGCTCAGTGGCGCGATCGGGTTGATTCTACCAGCTGGACGCTGTTCGCAATGTGCTCGAAGCAAAAGCTGTTTAGATGTTTCCTTGTCCTCACCAATTGGTTGGGTCAACTGTCATTCCTGACTAAGCTGCTTTCTTTCTTATGTTTTGTTGTACTTCATACATTTTTAGGCCCATTAATGTAGTGTTCCCATGCATCCCGTTTCTGTCGGGACAGTCCCGTTTTTAATGAAAAAGTCCCGAGTTAATTCGTTGAGTCCCACTTTTTTTTTAAAAGTAGGTATCTAACAGTGAAAAATTATTAGGTAAATGGATTTTTTTCACTTTGTTAGAACTTATTTCTATTGCACTATCGATACTAATAATCCCTGATATTTTACATGATTTAAATAATTAGAGAATATGTTCTTTCTTTCCACTCTAAATAGAATTAATGTTAATACTCGCTCATAGCAGTAATTAATGAGCAGCATAACTATAGTGTTTTTATAAGTGACATGCCCTGTTTTTTCAAAATGTCCCAGGTTTTATATGTAAAACTTTCAGAATGTCCCAGATCTCAAGGTAAACATTATGGGAACCCTACATAAATGTCACTTTACGGGGATTATGGGCACATCTCTCTCAATGAGTATGCAGCAAATAAGACGAAATTGCTCCCAATTGCAACACACCTTTTAATGATGTATTTCAATTAGGAAAAGGATTTGGGATTAAATAAAGCAGACTGCGTACAAATATTTTATACGTGATCGAATATTTTCCTCCATTTCTATATCAAAAAAAAGTCCAAGCGTCGGTTATTAAATTAAATCCACAATTTTTAGCGTTTCGTACATTGTAATTTTTTCCGATTAGTGAGATACTACTTACGAGTACTGCGAAAGAGCGGGCATTTGCGTATTTTTAGTAGCTTGCTTAGGAAAAAAATAGTCTCATTAATTTTCAGGCGTGATCTGCAGAATATATGCGATTGGTAACGACGAGCTGCGCTGAATGATCAGTTAAAACAAAACTGAGAATTATTGTCATTGTGCCATAACTTCCGTTTATCCTTCTCCGTAATTTTAGGAAATTGCTCGGAAGGTAATAATCAAAGGCCTTTAATTTACCGCCTCCCAAAAGACCAGCTGGATCAAAGTGAAAGGCGATTATCTGTGAGTTAATTGAATCTCGATGTTAGTCCTCAATATTAAAGAGGCACTTTCACTTTAAACACGAGACGATTTTTGTACAGGAGCGTACAAAACCCTGGTACTTACATTAATAGTATGTGGTAGATTAATAATGCTAGTTGAGAGTGCATGTCTGGTAATTTTCTGTACTGGCCGAGATGGTACAATATCTTCTGCAGGTTTAACCATCAATCAGATTATTTGATATTCTACTCCTTTGGTGCACGGTACGGAATATATTTTAAGCCTCTTCGTTTAGCAGTCTGCCTCACTAATCCTATACTAATGTCGAAGTCTATCACATTTGCCTTTGTAGTCGGTAGGGCGCTGACCTGGTATCTTGAAGGTCATGGGTCCAAATCTTCATCGGGCACGTGGTGTTCGTTCTCGAATAATGGCTTTAGCGAAGAAACTCGATTTATGTTTTTTTTGACTATTTAGGGCTATGTCTACGGCTCTACTGTAGTGTAAAGGGGTTTTTTAATTGTTTTTTCCCCAATCACAGAAAAACTACGCTGGCAATTAGCTCTTAAGATTCAGTATACTTATTTTTAGCTTGCGTTCAGCAGGATATTTATATCCTTCGTGGCTAGTTTTCCATTCCTCATGCTAATCCTCTTATCCCAAAGCTATATCTCTTCCTTCATATCAGGCGGCCGAAGGGAGTGTCTGCCAAGCTTTTTTTTGTGCAGGCATCGCAGAGGTTCCCAATACGGCATTCCCTCCCGCTATTTTCACCCTCTATATTATTCCGGTCCCATTCGACCTGTCTCCCTGTTCACAATTCCGCCCTCTGCCAGGCACATACCCCGCCCATCACCCCTCCCTCTCCAGGATCCTCAACCACCCACCTTCTCTCCTCCCCAAAAACTCATCTTGCCCTCCAAAGAACTCGTTCTCAAGGCGAAATTAAAATTCTTTCGAGGCCACGTGGAATCCAGTCGTTCGGAGCGTCGCGAAAAAAGGTCTCGCTCCGGGCTCTGTGTTTCAGGGGTAACGTGTAATTTGGTCATCGCCAGTGGTTCCAGCTCTACATAACGGGCAAACATGAGAATGGGCTTTAGATATATGCGGAGTTTTCCTGAATATATGAATTTAAGCCCCTCGTTTAGTCTTATTCTTAACTCATAGACAGTCTTCACACTTTTGAGGAAAGCGATCACGAAACTTACATGTAAGCTTTAAAAATACATTAGGCGGCTCATTCCTCGGCTTTATATGGCCTATTAACTCGTGTCGTGGATTATCGTTGTTTTCTTGGGATGAGAAAGATCACATTCTCACTCACATTATCAATGTTCAGCTCGACCCAGGGGCGGATCCAGGGGGGGAGACGAACGCCTCAAAAAAATGATTTCAATAATACGTATCGATAGGCTATCATTTCACTGTAGGGGTGTGGGAAATGAGGACAAGACTGGTGACCGTCCACTCCAAACCTGACATCTGGATCCGCCCCTGGGTCAAAACATATTTTCTATTAATAGGTATTTCTTCAGATCGTAACTTTTCATTTGTAAACGAGGCAGAGAGGACTGGGGCTCAATCTTTGGGCATGAAGTTCTGTAACTTCTCTTTAAAATGAATTTGATTCTTCAATGACAACGTTAGCACTATACTTGTTTTCTTTAAACTTTCTCCCTTCAGGGCTCTTGCATTTGAGATTTATTTTCTTTGCTTAGGCTAAGTTAATATTATTGCTAAATGTCTCAATACTGTTGGGCTCCCAAAATCTCATTTTAGCTCAAGTTCATCAAAGTAAAGCAATTGAGTTTTTGAACTGTAAATATGGTGATATGTAAATTGTAATGTATAAAAGTCATGAGAATCTAAAATGACCTACTTGTCAGCATGGTGTCAACCAATTCTAAAAACAAGTCCGCTAGAACTTTGTTCGGATATAATGCTTTTTACTATTCTTGTGTAATTTCCAACACAATGTATTAAAACAATAATTTTTAGTACGGCCTAGTTTGTTGTGAACATCTAATGAGAATATAATCATCTGCACAGATTTTAACATATCTTTCTTTTCCTCCTCAAGCTGAAATTTTCGTCATTTCGTTTTCAATTTTCCATCTAGGCTATTTCATATTTTTACCTAACTACCTCTAATTCTTCTAACTCCACGAACACCGTGTCGTTCACATTTATTTGGAAACGAATGTATCACCGTGAGGAATGGAAGCAAAATAAGAAGCACTAATTTTCTCTGAATTCGGTTCAAAAATACTCGATTTATTCAGTAAGGGAAACATTGCGCCACTTTTTGACAACCCAAAAGAAAAAACATTTTGAGGCTATTCAGTGACTCATCTATCTTGTTGTTTAATTTCAGGGTTTCAATGGGAGGCTAGCCTTCGCCATCACTGCAGCTGCCCTCGGCTCATCCTTCCAACACGGTTACAACACTGGTGTCGTCAACGCTCCTCAGAAGGTAAGTGCATCGCTCCGCTTTTACCATCATACTAAAGTTTGCCAGATTTCCTCATTCCTTTCCTTAGCTCTTGCTCGTGTTTTTCAAGTTCACTTGAGCAAGGTGACCTCAAGCACTGATGGTCCATGCATTTACGTACTTTCACTTTTAAAAAATTTCAACGTCTTCTAATGAGACTATGTTATTCATTCCCTCGCTCTTGAAATCCTCGAGAAATAATTACGTTTCTTATGGGAAATGCGGCAACCTGGTCAAAGCAGCCGAATCTCTCAGCCGACCAATTTCTCCCGAGTTTTATCGGTTGGCGGGATTGAACGACCGGGGTTTCACCGGTCAACCACTAGCACAAAAAGACTTGGTGGTGACCAGTATCCCATTATGCATATATTGCTGCAAATCATGAAAAATTTCCATAAAAGATGATTTGATCAAATCGGATAAGTATCACTAAATACTAAAACACAGCTAAAATGACCTTACTATGAACTGAAATCTGGTCGCGGTAGTTAGGTCGGTAATGGGCTGACTTGACAACCCAAAGGTCGAGGTTTCCAATTTCACCTCTGGCCTGGATATAGTGCTGATCTTATTGTTATTACGTATTTAGGTTAGGACTGAATTAGGTCAGACAGTGGGGTATTACCTACCTCAGTGGTTAGAACCCCTTAAAACCTAACTATGCCACTGCTAGAGAATGATTTAAAAAATCTTGAGTTCCTGCGAAAGATTGTAATGAGTTGGACTGTGTATTTCATGTACTGCTTCCTTCAACCTTCTAGCTGATAGAAGAATGGATTCGAACGGTGGCGCACAACCGCACCGGCGAGGTGGTGGACCAGTCCCACGTGACCATGATTTGGGCCATCGCTGTGTCCATCTTCTGTGTCGGAGGCATGCTTGGAGGGTGCATTACCGGCCTCGTGGCCGAGCGCTTTGGCCGCAAGGGTGGACTGCTGATGAACAACGTCCTCGTGGCAGCCGCCGCCGTCCTCATGGGATGCGCCAAAGCGGCCGCGTCGTACGAAATGGTCATCGCGGGACGATTCCTCATCGGTATCAACTCTGGGCTGAACGCAGGGCTGGCTCCGATGTACCTGGCTGAAATATCACCCGTCCACCTTCGAGGAGCGGTAAGCAAAATATCTTGAGTTGTTAATAAAATAACGCCTGGAAAAACACGGCAATAAGCCGGGCTTCAATACTGTAGCATCAGCATATCGATGGCAACGATCAAAATAGTCCATTTTCTAACACCTATTTCTCCAGTACGGAAATAACAAAGTTATGTCACCCATTCAGTCACATTCAGCCAAAAAAATCCTCGCTTGGATTAAAACCAAGGTTGATTTTACGATAGCACAAAATAGTCTGTCGTTACTAAGAATAGTACTAGAGTCATTATCGAAATCTTTTTGTGGAATCTTGAGCACATTGTAGCGACCAGTTAAAATGCAAATGGATTTTTAAATTTATTATCTTTTCTCTGTTGGAGTAAATATATTTTTCTCTGCTTGGATGAACGCTCTGATTAAATATATAATCATAAATGGTTTTGCAGAATTGAAAATGCCATTTGAATTTTTTGTAAAATGTTGACCATGTTGTAAAGTTCTATTTGAGGGGTAAGGAGCTGTTATCACACAAGCTCTTACCTCTTAAGAAACAAGGTAAATTTAACTGCTCATTTATTTCACTTGAGATATTAGAGACCATTTTATAATGTCGAGGATAATCTTGACTCCTTTAACTTATTTTCCTAAACATATTTATTCATATCCTTTTCTGAAGTTTTTATTCATTTTTTCATTAAAATAAACACTACATCAATACCCAAATTTAATAATTAAATTATTATCCTGATTGGCTGTATCTCGGTACAAGTGTACAAACTGCTTCAAATGTAATGAAAATTATATGGCATTTGTGTTTTTTTTAATCTAGGTGGGCACTGTGTATCAGCTGGTCATCACCATTTCCATTCTAATATCTCAAGTCTTGGGTCTAGAGTCAGTCCTTGGCACGGAGAATGCTTGGCCAGCTTTGTTGGCAATCACAGCTATTCCAGCAGCTTTTCAGCTGGCCACACTGCCTCTTTGCCCTGAGTCTCCCAAGTTCATCATGAGCAATCAAGGGAAGGAACTGGAAGCACAAAGAGGTATGCATATCCAAAGAGAATTTCCATCTGCATCTACAATTCAAACTCCTGGCCATAAGCTCTAGGCCCAGGCGACTGCCCAGGGCACTGCAAAGTAAAGGGCTCTGTGGGAATGGAAAAAGCTATTTTTATAATAAATTGATAGCTTACATCATGTACAACTTGCTAATTTACTACTTTTTAACTAATTAAATTTTACTACTACATTAAACTGGTGAATATGTGTTACAACAGTGTATGATAAGCAGGGAGGGGGGGTGCCGGAATACTCTCTCACCTGGGTGAAAATATTGTCTTAATCCGGCTCTTCCTAGCCACCTCAATAAAGTGAGTAAGGTGATAATGAGCTACCAGGCATACACTTAGCTCAAGCAACAAAATAGTTATGCTTGGATCTTTATTTCAGCCCTGACTTGGCTTCGGGGCAGCATTGAGGTGCATGATGAAATAGATGAGATGAAGAATGAGGTGGAGGCTGCTCGTCTAGTTCCCAAAGTGACACTTCGTGAGATGTTCCTAAATCCAGCCCTCCGTATTCCTCTAATTATCTCCAGTATGCTTATGATTGCTCAGCAACTGTCTGGTATCAATGCTGTAAGTATCATTACTCTAAATTGTTTTGGTTATTCATTCTATAGAAGCGTTTTTTACAATGATTTTTATCTCAAAAACATTAAAAAATTCGTACCATGCCTTCTTGGATACAACTTGCCCATTTTTCTTAATCCATTATTTAGTCCCAAAATACTTACTTCTCTTATCATATTTAAAAAACAATGTTAAAAATCCTTTTGATTTAATCAGTATTCTCAAGCAAATGTCTACACAGATGCCAATGGTAGCACAAAGAGGTGTGCACATATTAGTGGGTGTCTCTCAAAACAATACTTATTTTACCAACTTAATTAAATTCTCATCGTCCTTTGTTGTTTTCTGATTTAGAACATAGTTTATTCATTTGTGGTCCAAATATATTGGACATGTGTTTGAGGTTCCCAATAAAAAACATCTCCTTTAGGTTGATGGTTAAAATGTGCTATCATTAATTGACTTCTTCTATGAATAGAAATGATTTCCTTGAATCTCTTCCTCTTTTAGGTCATGTTTTTCTCCACCAGAATATTTAAGATGGCACAGCTGACTGAAGAACATGCACAGTATGCCACCCTGGGAATGGGCAGCATGAATGTTGTCATGACCGTTGTATCACTGGTTCTTGTTGAGCGTGCTGGACGCAAGACACTTTTGCTTGTTGGTTTTAGTGGAATGACTGTTGTGACTTTCCTCTTGTCCATTGCCCTGGCTTATGTGGTAAGTTTACCAACAATTTGATGTATATTCAGAATAAAATATTTAAAATTCTTATTATCAATATTTTAATTGCACAATAGCCTCTTGAGTTAATAATATCTATTAAAATTTTATGTGAATTAAATACATAACTGCAATCCTCTTTCAATAATAGCCTTTTCCTTCAACCATTAAAAAAATGTTTATTCTATTAGAGTTGTTTATCAAGTTTACTAAATTTTCATCTTTTTTCCTCTTTACAGGAAGGAGCAGGTCTATGGCTTTCCTATGTCTCTATTTTGCTAGTCATTGCTTTCGTAGTTTTGTTTGCTACTGGTCCAGGATCCATCCCATGGTTCATGGTCTCTGAACTTTTCAACCAATCTGCAAGGCCTGCTGCCACTAGCTTTGCAGTTGCTATTAACTGGACTGCAAACTTTATTGTTGGCCTGGCTTTCTTGCCTTTACAGGTAGGTTATTGCTTATATTTCCTTCTCATTTCAGGATTTGAAATTATTGAAACAAAATTTACATGCTCCCCTTCTACCATATTAGTATCACTATAACTCATTGAAGAAGGTTCCTGGGAATACTTATGACATGTGGCAGACTAATATTGCGATGAGAAGTTTTGGCTACTGTATTCATTCTAGGGATGTGCCGATTCTCGATACTACCGATTCTTGAGGGTTGGTATCGGTATCGATAATCTATCACCTAAAGTCGATACCGATACCGTCGATACTACGAATGGTCGTATCGGATCCGTCGGTACCAAGGATCCACGGAACTATCATTTTACTCGGATCCGGATTCAGATTCAAAGACGGAGTAAAATCGGATCTGGATCGTGTATTTTAAATTTTCGCGGCTTAGCGCTCGAAGCGCCCCGTGAATGGAATGTAGGTGCGGTAGATATTGACTAGGAGAGGTTGAATAACTCAGATCACGAACTCAGAAGAAAATTTTTCCGAGCGACTAGAAGCAAAATAAATAAATATGACTTTTTTCCCAATACCCCGGCATTGCGATAAAAAAAATGCGTAGAATGTCGCGCGGGCAGCCTACATTCGCCGGACATCGAGAGCTAGTGTGTTAAAGGAAGTTACCTCTCAGGGGCCCTTTCTATTATATTTTCTTTCACTTATTGCATCGAAAATTTTATCATTCAATTCAAAACCCTTACATCTGAATACTCACTTTCTTATACATATTTTTATTGTTTTACATAGATTTACGAATGTATAACTCAAAAATTAGTGATGGTCGGGTCGGATTCAAAGACCCACGGATCTTTCATTTCATTCGCTACCGGAATCAGAGCCGAAGACAGTATAAATTCGTGTCCGAATCCAATATTTTTAAATGTCGCGGCTTAATGATCGATGCGCCCCGCGAATGGAATATAGACATGGCAGATAGCTAGATAGGTAAGTACTGGTAGATACTGACAAGGAGAGTCGAGTTGTAACTTGGGTCACGAAATGAGATGAAAATTTTTCCGTGCTAATAGAGCAAAATAAAGAAATACATGTCTTGGCTTTTTTTTTCTCTTCCACAGGCCCGGATGCGTGGGAAAAAATAAAGCACAATATCACGCGGGTCGCCTACATTCGCCAGACTCGCATGAACATATGATAATGAAGTTTTTAGAAATGTGAGCTATTGTTCTGCCGTTCGCGCGTTCGATCCTTAACACAACCTTGTAATACCGTCATGCTGTATTCCTAGAGCAAGGCAAGCAGGCAGTTCAAAAAAGTAGATTATCAGAAATGTCATGACAATATATATTGTCTTATATATATAAGTCAACAAAGTATAAAATAAAAATAATAAAATTTGGCGTTAGTGAAAGTGATTGAAATGGATTGCCATTTTACTTTTTTCCTTGGGATCCCGAGCCAATAGAGAAAAAGCTGAGACACAGATTTCTTTATTTTCCTTCTAATATCATGAAAAAAGGCTCATCTCATTTCATGATCCGAGCACAACCTCTCCTAATGAGTATAACATTCACAAATTCCATTTTAAGGGTTATTAGTAATAAGACATTGCAAAATTACTTGTTTAGCAGTTTGGAATATTTTATAATAATATTTTTCATCTTAAAAATGGAATCTCCAGATATTCTATAAATGGAATATCCTGACCGCATTAAACTTTTTTTTGTGTTTTAAAATAAATAATGTGAATGCATTCAAGGATTTGATTTACAACAGCAACCTAAGTTAATGTAAAAAATGTGCACTGAATTAATTTTTAAGGTTTTGATTTTGTTTATTATTTAATATTCTATATTATATTATTCTTGGCATGTGACATGCTCAGAAATCTTTTTTGCGTAATTACATTTATACCTTTCTGGATAGAGGGTGATAAAGAATGGCATCACTAGTATCTTATATTTTATAAATAATTCAAATATTGATGAAAATGATCTTATAATGTTTCTTTTAACTACACTTTAAAGAATAGTTGTGCAGGTTTAAAAAATGTATTGTTTGATGAGTATGTATTAAGGAAAGTGAACTTTATATTAGTAGTAATGACATATAGCTATTGCATCCGTAAATCTTGATCCAGGAAAATATTATGTACATAGATGATGGGGAGTTGATTTTTCTACTATAAATTTACTTTTTTTTTGGAAATACAATTGTTGTTGTTTTTCTGCATGGATTAAAAATCCTAAAACAATAAGAAACATAGGGTTTCTTGTCAAAAATGAGAAACATATTTAGCACAGCAGGAAACATTTGTGACCAAAAACGAAATCGCCTTGATTCTGAGAGGCTAAAAATGTTGGTTTTTTGAACAAAAACCTAAAGTAAGCTCAAGGGTTTGTGTCATGACCTTTTATTCTTATATCTTAATGTTGAAAGTTTGAATTATAATTTAGGTTAGTGTTTTTATTACCTACTCTTAGAGCTAATTACTAATCATATTAAAAATGAACTGAAAAATGACGCATATTTTTTTGAATTTGTTATGACATTTTTTATCTTATACCAAACATGTTTTGTTATTAAACATAGCATTTGTTATTAAACATGCTCATGTAAAAAAATATTTAACTTTTGGGTTATCAAACAGTTTTTATTTTCATAATGTTCTCATAGTGGAATATCAGAAATGTTTTCCCAATGTAAATAATATATTCAAATTTTGGTTTTGTCAAATTTTATTTTTAGATTTCATGGAACATTTCATAATAATGTATAAGAAAACTAGGTAAAAAATGTATGTATATTTTGATGGTATTGGTATCAATAATCGAGAATCAATTTTCCAGGAATCTGTATCGGTATCGAGAACCGAAATAAATTTTGGTATTGACTCATCTCTAATTCATTCTCATATCTGAGCCCAGAAAATCTAATGTGGCAAATTTCAATCCATTCATGAAACTTACATTATGAAAATATCATTGAAGATTTAACAGCAAACAACTTTTTCATGCTCTTCCACTGACAGTCAGACGAACTGGAATAAATTAATTTTCTATATGCTCCACATTACTTCTATAGATAAGTATCTCAATGCGGATGTCAAAATTTTTTCAATTGCACAGTATCTTTTCCAGTTTTGGAGCATATTTTAGAGAGAGGCAAAAGACCATAGTATATACCTTACAGAGGCCATGTTATAATACTTATTCAAATTTTAGAGCAGATATTTATAAATATATGAAAGAGATATCATCTTTACAGTCCCTTAAATGTTATGCTCTGAGTGTCTTTTCATCTTTTATTGGTTCATGGGTGTGCCAGATACATGAATTTCTGTTTGATCTCCATGTATAATGATAATTGATAGAACAAGTATTAGGGATGGTTAGAAGAAGTTATAGTGGATCCTGAGAAAAATAATGCAATAGCATTATCAGATGCATAAAATTCTTGATCAAGGTAGAATATTATCCATTATAAAGGAATAAAGTACATTAATGATCTTTGGCTCATGATTACCCAAAATCAATGTGGGGTGATTTTTTTAAATAAAAACTATTGACCTAATTCATTTACGCTTCTCCTTATGCTTTTTTCTTTGCATCAGGATAAATTGATGACACAGAAAGGTTATACATTGTTATTCTAACATAATTTTCTCATAATATGTGTTTTTTCTCCTTTCCAGGAACTCATGGGAGGATACGTATTCATCATCTTTACTGTATTCCTCATTTTGTTTGTACTGTTCATTTGGAAGAAGGTTCCTGAAACTAAGAATAAAACAATGGAAGAGATCTCATCCATGTTCCGCCAAAGATCTTATCAGTGAAAGCAAGAAACCAAAGAGTAATTTTAACCTGATAATACAAATGTCACATCACCATCAGCTTTTTAACTTATTGTGTGTCCATTGGTGTGTTTGATGTAGGAGCACACTTACAATGAACTCTAGACCTTTCAACAGAGAAGAAGGATAGGTGTGCACAGAACCCAGCAGGGAGACAGAAGTTAACAAGACTGAAAAGGAGTGAAAGGAAATAGCTGCTTGAACAAGGATAAATGCTGGGTAATGTGCTTAAAAAGTGTTTTAAATAAGTATGTGTTTTCATGTAAATACATGTGGTCATGCATCTAGGTGGAATTGAAAGAGAAATTGATTTTTCTCATTCACTCAGTACACCCTGGCGTAATCATTAATCCATGTGATTAAATGAATAGTAGACAGCAAACTCATGCAATGCAAAATTGTTGTGACTGTCAAAACGTGTATGTTCATTACGAAAAATGTTATGACTGTATTTTGTTAATAATTCTAAGACTGGCCACAGTCAGTTGTGTGATGCTAAGCTGCACTGGAGATAAGTCTGCACTATAGGCAAGAATTCATTACAAATTGAGCGGCCTGAATTGAATGGGAACGAATCTGCAGCCATGATGACTGCTTGTTATATCAGTATGCCTTATGAAGTGTCTTTGCATTTCTGTGGGGCATCTGATCTCCATTGCTGTTGGCCATTTTACATGTTTCATGTGTCATAACCCCATGCTCTCTAATGTCTAAAAGAGCTCACAACATAAACATTTAAATGTGTCATATCAATGTAATGGCTGCATTTATTTAACTGGGGTGTTTGTATATGTGTAAGAAATTGCAACAGTTATATGTTGTGGTTTTTTCAAAGAAATAATTTTGTCATAAATAGATTTTTTTTAATTTGAAAATTAATTTTAATAAAAGGATAGGCTCAGTGCACAAACCCCACTGGTTATATTTTAGCACATCCAAGGGCGATTCAGGGGCAATTTCCCTCAGAGCTGAAGCTAGTCTGAGAGGTAGGTACTTATAGGAAAGTAGATGAAAGGAACCAATTATATTTTGATCTAATGCTTGGCAGCATATAGTTTATGGTCAGCTGCAAAGATCAAGGTACTGAAATTTCAACAAGGTACCTACATATAATAATAAAACATTGATTCATTTTGATAGCTAGATAAATTGACTGTTTTAATTGGTGACAACGTGGCACATTTGCAATGGATTTCATGTCTAGAAACCGTTGCAATGACAATGATGACAGGAATACTAGTTTTGTCCTTTGGGGAACTGAATAAGTACCTTTTATTTGATATTACACTTAGAGGAAGCAGTTTACACTAGAGTTTTGGACCCAACTGAGGCTTCATCTTTTAATTTTGTTATTAACTTTTACCCCTTTCTAACTTGATGCTAGCTTTGATGGTGAATAGAGAAAAGGTAAGAGCACAGGGAGGGTATTAAGGAGAGCAAGTAAGGCTAGCATACTTTGACATCAGTTACCACAGGGATGGACTGGCCATATAAGCTACCGGAAAATTTCCCAGTGCACCCTTGCCAAACTATGAGCTTGGCACCCTTGGGCACCAGGGTCATAGTCCGCGGACCCCCTGGTAGGTTGGCGCCCTCCCTGTGCATTTTTCACCACCACTTATGTTAGTCATAGCCAGTCCACCCCTGAGTTACCACCTAATTCACCTTTTCCAGTCGCTTTATCAGTGAAAAATAAGGCAGGGGATAAAGCCAAATGCAGGTATTTTGCAATGAGGACAGGAAAACTACAAAAAAAATCCTGCCATTTCTAACAAAAACAATCCCATGCTATGAGAAGGGAAGTCATTTAGAATACCCTCTTAGTGAGTACTTTTTTAGTGCAAGCCTGGAAAACAGAAAGCTAATTTTTTAAATTGTTAAATATCAGTAAAGGAAATGTTATCTCCTGCCCTTGGTAACTAGGAAACTTGTGTCATTAGGATATTGGCACCTGAATAAATCCTGGCCCAACCATGGGGGACACATTAAAAACAAAATCTTTTTCAAAAGTCTGCAAGGATGATGCAGTACACTCTCTTGGTAATTTACTACTCTCCTTCATAAATCCAAATGATCCCATTCATCCTTGAGAAAACGTGCTTAATCAGTGATTTTCACTTTGAATCTGGAATCTCACAATATCAGGAAAATATTTTGTACAAAATCTATGATCCCAATGTTATGAATGTAAAAAATTGTTTTGTATCTTCAATTGGAAGATTTTTAAAGTATTATTTATTTACACTTTTGATATTTTATGTATGCTGTGTATACATGGTTGCAGATATGTTATTACTGTGGTGCTAATGAATGATAGTATGTTGTATATAATGTAGTGATTGTAATGGAAGTATTGTTTTAATACATGAGTAAATACAGAAGATAATTCTTTAATATTTGCAGCTATCAGTCCATCCCCTTTCAATTGATAGATTCTGTTAGGAACATTATATGCATATGTCCAGCACCTTAATTGCAAATATAATGCTGTATTGAATACTTCAATTGCATACAGTTATCTACATGATTTACTGAGTTCACTGACATACATTTTGAGGGTTTATGGCAAGTTTAGTTGAAATATGACATTTTTTAATTTTATTTTCCATTACCACCGAAAACAGCACCAATGGCCTTTACATTGGGGTATTTAACAATTAACAATAGATGAGTTCACACATCCATGTCCTGAGTGGTGAAAAATCTACTCAGGCGGGAATCAAACCCACAACCCTAAGGTTTAGCAGGCAAGGACTTAACCATGCCTCCACCGGGGCTGACAAATATGGTACCACAAAAGCCCTTTCTAATTCAAATTGTCTGCCCTCTGAATTTTCTAGTTTTTTATTTTAACCTGGAAGTTGGTCAATTGCTGATATCAAACTAGTTTTAAATGGGAAATCATAATACAATGCTCATGATTTTTGGCTTACCATGTATTTTGGCTAAAGTATACTTCAGGAAATGATAAGGGATGGGTGAACAGAAACACAAATTGCATAGCAAAAAATAATTGCAACAAAGAAAACAGTGAGTCGTCATCTGATATTGGAATAGAAAAATCACAGTGTCGGACCTCATCCGAAATAGAATTGAAAAGAGCTAACATAGGCATGACAGAAAATTTTGACATGCATATAAAATTAAATATCTATTGTTCAGGTTCATTTTGTTTTTGGTAGAGCTTGATTGAGGTGGCTTCCCACTGTCTGCCTCAATTGTTTTTGATGTGACACCAGCACTTGAAAGCTCCCCCCACTTCTCACAGTTGCCTCACTGATGAACTGATACTGCATATGGTATGGTATGTGGACTACCTCTCATCAGGATCCCACCCGCCGACCTATCTGACCCTACCAGGAGCAACATTCAGTGCTTCCACCAGTGCAACTCTTGGAGACATGGGGACACGCAAGCACCAATTCGACCAAGACAAGGTGTTGCCCATGAGTAAGAGTAACTGTGTGAAATGCAGGGGTAATGGGAAGAATTAAATGTCCGTTTAGACCTACCTTCACTGGTAGAAGACTAATCTTGTTATAAAGTAGAATGTATTTAAATGTTAATATGTTCGGCTAAAACTCAAGAACCATATGTAGTACAACCCTGAAACTTTAAGGTTTATTAAATTTTATCCTTGTACAGATAATAGGCTAATTTTCTTGCAACTAATGGTCCTCAGTTTAACCCCAGAGGTGTCAAAAGAGTCCCCCAGAGAAATACCTGAAAGGACTTTCTTGCAGCTTGCAGGCATTTTTTCAATTGAAAGTTTTAATTAGAAATACCTATTGCACAAAATTGAGACACACACCAGCCAAAAGATAATTCAATAAATATTTTTATTATTATCGTCGAATTCTGATTTCGGATCAAAATTACTGGTTCCTATTATTACAGTAAAATATTAAGATTTCTTGTGAATTTTTTCTGTCAAACCAGTTCTATCCCCCTGATGGATAAGGGGATTGTTACATTATAAATTAGAATGTAGTCATGTTTGAAGGCATATTCATTCACCTAAAATTCAAGAACCAAATGTTGTATGCCATTCAAACTTTGTAGCTTAATGAATGTCTTCCTTGTGCAGGTAATAGCTACTTTTCATGTAAATAATAGTCCCCAGTTCGACCCCAGAGGTGTCAAATCATTCCCATAAGAGGTCTTAATGCTATAGCAGTGGCGTAGGAAGTGGGGGGCAGGGGGGGCACACAGCCCACCCCAGAATTTGCCCCAGGCCCTTGAGAAATGAGTGTTCATTAATAAAAATTAAATTTCACTTGTTTCCATCTTGCATTTTCCCTTCTGATGCATATTCTACCACCTTCATATGCACTTTTATTGGATTTCTAGTCCCTTCCCCCTCCTATCCGCAAAAAAATGCGCACCCTTTTCTTAAGAGCCTTTTCAAGGTTGGACCCTCCCAGCGAAAATCGTTCCGACGCTCCTGTGCTATAGGCAATTATTTCATCTGTATATTTTAAGCAAAAATATTCATGGAACATACTTGAGATGCACAGTAGCCAAAAGATAAATCAATAATGATTTTTACTTTTATCATCAAAACTGTTTTTGGTTAAAATTACCAGAACTATGAAGATTTCTGAGGAAATTTCTGAAATATTACAGTTTAAAGTGCCATTTCCCATGGTGACCAAAGGTTCTGTTTACAAATAAGTTTATTATGGGTCATGAATTGAGATGTTCATATGTATCTTTCTATACTTACTCCTTTGAATTACTTGTGCTGATTTATCACTACATACTACTGTTCATCTATATACCTGAATTTGATTTTTCTCTGCTGGTACTAGTCTGTATTAGTGAATATTTATTTATTTTCATTTCCTCTTTGTGCTTAATCCCAGATAATCTTCGGGGGGAGGGATGGGGTTTGGGTTTAAATCCCCCAAAAGCATTCCCATTATAATTTACTATATTTTGTATACTTTGCACTAGTGATTAGAATTTTGCTTATCGGACTGAAAAAAATATAGTTGAATTGTCTTCACCAAAAGAGAATAGAAACCTATGCCACAAACCTCACTTTTGGGTATGACCATCGAAACCCACGCCACAAACCACACTTTAGGGTAAAATCATCCTCGTCAACAACAAAAAAAAGGGTTTTAAAAGAATTCCCCTCCCCGTCAAAACCCACGCTACAAACAGCACTTTTGGGTAAAATCTCACTCGCCAACAACCAATAAGCATCCGTACAGTCCAGTGGCATCAGAGCGACAATGACTCAATAAACAATCCAACAAAGACACATAGCAATGTCGAGCCAGAATGCAGGTGTCGGCAAACAATAACACATTCCTATATCGTGCCAGAACGCAGGTGTCGGCCTAATATAGGAAAGAGGTGAAATATTGCGGAACCCCTCTAGCGGTGGGCTGAGGAAGAACCCAAGATGGCATTGAAAAACATCCATTTTGAGGAGAAAAACGATGATTTTCCTACTGTTATATCTGAGGAAATAATGGTATTGGAGCTGTGAAAGTGATATGAACATAAATCTTCATCCTTCCTCTACAATAAACAGTTGGAATGAAATCGTAAGTGTACACTGTTCGATCAGGATAAATGTTTAAGTTCATGACTGTTAAGCTCACATCTACCAATTAATTGTTTCTGTGAATAATAATCTAAATATCATTTTATGGTACTTCACATAAGTATTAATCACTCCCCCCAGAAGGATACACTGAGTACACCAGTGGATATTACCAACGATAAACCTCACACAGGTTCAGGCTGTGTATGGCACAATTAGAGTAAAAGGCAAGATTGTTATATTTACTCATAAAAGCTTGAGCACCGTTGTAAGCACTGGCCATATTTGCACCATTGTCATAACCTTGCCCCCTACAATCCTCCAAAGAAATTGAGTTCTTTCAAGTTCATTCATGATTAAGTTGTCAACAATTTTGAAAAAATGATCTCATTGTCAGCATCTTTGTGAAGGAACCTCGTTTTTCAAGGAGCTTAAAATATGATTATATTATTGATTACTGTTAGAGGTTAAATAATATCTTGAGATATCGGCTTTAAACTAAGATGTTTTAATAACGAGTCACAGACACATCCAAATTCCAGTTTACAAATTGAACGACTGACAGAGAGTTGACAACAACAATATAGATAAATAGTTACTGACATAAATAGCAACATATGTTGCCAACCCATATTTATGTATTAGATTACAACTCTAACACCCTCACTTAATCTAATAGGTATATATATAAATCATTAAGATTCTGCAACCAGTGCTTTCTTCCTGTCATATGGACCGTAGCTCCGGAGTAGATGAACCAGTCAGCTTCACTCGCGATGTGTTTGGCTCCCAAGGCTGCCACAGAGAGAAGAGTTCTCTCCTTTTTCATCGCCGTACTCGGTACAGCTGATGGTCCTTGTGCAGTCCTGGACCCATGCGATGAACCGCTACTGTGTGTCTCGTAGTTCCATCTGCTCCTGCATTTGGCTCTAATGTGACCAAATTTCCCACGTTTCTAGCCACTTGCACTGATTTACCAGATTGTCGCCCGGAAACCCCTTTACTTTTTGCCCACAACGCGGACTCGTCATTTTGGCCCCACCGACTGTCCTGAATTAATTTGGATGTGTCATCTGCGGCGTAGCCTTCAACGCAACTCCACAACCCTTCGTGCACTAAATACATCTTCATTTGGAATTTCCAAATATTGTAATTGTCCCGTCCATCCAATTTTTCTAAGGATGGCAAACCAATTCCAACTGACGCCTCAGCCATTTTTCGCTTTAACGATACAATACGTAAAAAAATGCACTCGCGTAATGTTGCAGTACTATTGAAGCACAACTGGTCCTTTTCGGTCGCCTGGGCCCATAACCTGTTAGAGGTTAAATAATATCTTGAGATATCGGCTTTAAACTAAGATGTTTTAATAACGAGTCACAGACACATCCAAATTCCAGTTTACAAATTGAACGACTGACAGAGAGTTGACAACAACAATATAGATAAATAGTTACTGACATAAATAGCAACATATGTTGCCAACCCATATTTATGTATTAGATTACAACTCTAACAATTACTTTGCAAGAAAGAGGGCTAGAAGAGTTGTATTTTTATGAACTAAAAAAAGAAAAAGTATATTTTATCATGACTTTTTATAAAATGTTCAAGTTCAAGTTAGTCTTAGTTTTGATTACTGTATAAGTAAAAACTGTAAATGTGTTAAACCATCAAAAAGTTTTCATTTAGAAAATGTTTCCCCATCACTTTCAAATGACATGTGTTTATTCAACATAAAAAATGTATGGTAAATCAAAATATAATGTTTTACAGTGCACACATTTCTGCTGCAGAAGAAGCTGATGATCAGGTAAGTCTTGGTTATAAAACAACCTGCAAGTTCACAGTTGGTGTAATTGAGTGAGGAGGAGATGTACCGGTATTTAGGGGCCCAGACCACTCAGTTTTCCATGGGCCCGATTATCCCGTTACTGCCCTCAGGAAAATTTACAAAAGAAAACTTTAAGTTTACTTAAAGTGAATTAAAACATCATCCTAAAATAAACTTAAAAAAACTATAGAATGCATTTAAATTTTGAAAAAACTATAGGAAAACTTTAGGATTGGCCCAAAACTTTAGAAAAAAAATGTAAGAAAACTTAAAAGTGGACTCATGACTTTGGAAAAACTTTTCAATTCAAAAGTTAACTTTAAATGTTTCAATACACTTTAAGTAAACATAAAGTTTTCTTTAGTAAATTTTCGTAAGGGCAGGCCTGATATTCACTCCCTCTTCTTAATGTCAAAAAATCTGGCGAATCGATAAAAGCCTACTATCACCATTTTTATCACCTTTATGGAATTAAAGACATTGCTGTAAAGTATTCAAATGTCATGTTCAAGATTGTCCGAAAAATATAACACTTTTCTGCTTTTGAAATTCGAAGTACGTAGTTCAAAGTTGAATGCTGGGAAACAACGGAACACCAATTGACGCTAGTTTCACATGTTTCACATTGAATGGCGGGAACGGCGTGAGACCGTCTTATAATTGGTGATAATTGTATTATTAATTATAATAGAATTATTAGTCTTACACTCCGATGGAAGCCATCGGTTGAATCGTCCATTAGTGATATTTATACCGCTATTCTCGGAGCATCAATCGGCAAGGCAAGTTCACATTCATTCTATCATTAATGATCGTGTTATCATAATATTAATTAATGTGTTTGCTGAATAACTTTGACGACAACTCCTTTCACATTGAAAATCTAGTTCAAGCATTCGCGATGTGCTGCATTTGGATAGCCACACTAGTAAATACAGTGCATGATAATACGTTACGTCATAATCGTGAATATGTACATATTTACTTCTTATTTATTTATTTCTTACTGCTGATTAGCTTATACGTATAAGCTAATCAGCAGTAAGAAATATTTTTGTGTTTTCCCGGTGTGTAGAATTAAAGAGGTTTTGGGTTTCCAGTCGGGTAAATTGCAAAAAAAAAGCCTTTTGAGGCAGGCAACCCTTTGAATTGGTTTTATTCCAGAATTATTCTTTAATTAGTCAGAAATTGCTTAAGTTTGCAACATTTATTATTTAACATGAATGAGATTGGGCAAAAATCACGTCGACTATTTATCCACTTATTAACATACCTAACTTTTATGCTTTGCTGCGCTAAAGAAAACAACATGGTGCAGTTAATTGAGTGACACTACAAATATAAAGTATTGTAATCGTACTAAAGAGGATAGTTAGGGATGGACCTGTGCGTATTACTTTCTTGGTGGGAGTGAAGAAGAAATAATTACTAGGTACTTAATTGGAAATCTTGGATATCGTTGTGGGTAAGTAGTTATTCCTGAAATCTAAGTAGTTTTGGACTTGATGGCCTAATTTTATGATTCATAATTCTGACAATACTAAGGAAGGGTTTGAGATTACTTATGAAATGCAATGTTTGTAGATTCCTGGAGTTTATAACTCGTAGTATCTAAGTAATACACATTACTATTAAAGTAATGTAACCCAGGCAAAAGCATTGAAAAAGTCTATAATTGCCATAAATGCTTATAACCCAAGATAAAAAGAATTGATAGGTTTTACCTTCCTCTCCTATGCCATTTTTCTCTGCTGATCAGCGTATATCCTACTCTTATTCATACTGTCTAAAATACCTTTTTCTTTTTGTCCTCTCCCATGCTTATCTAACACTATCTTCGATAATGGCCATCATGGTATCTCTAATCTTCAGTTGTTTCTTATTGCCTGTTATCTATCTACCTACTCTTGTTTCCTACTTTCCACTAATTAACAACCTTCCAGCACCGTCATTAGTATCAATACTTTTTCATTCACTTGTGGCCCGAAAAAATTAATATTTTCACTCTAAAAATTATTTAGAATAGTTTAAGGAACAGTAATTGAATTTCCACTGGGAAAAAATCCAACTCACTTAGGATTTGAACCCAAACCCCCTGATTTCCGGCCAGGTACTCTACCATGAGTCGGGGGGTCCGAGTTTGAATCCTGGTCAAGGTGGATTTCTTTCCTTGTGGAATTCAAATACTGTGCATTTTCAGCGGGTGACTCCACTAGGATATTCACGGCTAGGTTGCAATTCTTGAATTAGGTTAGGGAATTCAAGCCTTTGATTCTCTAATGCCATAAGTCATGAGAACTTTCCTTTTAATGAGTACTTATTTACAATAGCAAGTTTTATTCCACTTAGGCTCCAATTCTTTTTATCCCGAGCAAAAAATGTCTCTCCAAAAGAGTTCACAGCATTTACAAGGAAAATATCATGTTGTCCTACATTGCCAGTCTCTGAGTAAAATAAATTCGCCCACCGTCCAACAATCTGTGTAATGACATTGTAACGTTGAAAATACGTGTGCTTGACGCACATTCACGGGGGAAGATCAGATAGAGCCTTTTAAAGTGGGTTCATGTCTTCTCTCCCATTTCCTCCGTAGAGGATACAGACTCCAGAGCAGCCGCGAAGCTGCACAGCAGTCGCAAGAACGTCAGGCCCTTATCAACTCTGGGATTGATATTTTCCTCCCAACCCCGATCTCCCTCATCTAATAACGTTGTTCTCTACTTGCTTATCCCCATTTTTATTTTGTAATATTCATCATGCACGTTATTAGGTAGGTATTTAATAATGGGTCATGGAAGAGATTTGCTTTTCTTTAAATTTAAGTCTGACATCTTTCGTGAGATCCATCAAGAGGTCCTTGAAAAATTGTCTGACTAAGACACATGTCAGAGAAGTAAAAAATAAGAAAAAAGGCAACATTGTGCTGCCCACAGTTTTGTACTGTAAACTGTGGGCAGTACGAAGTTGACATTTTTCTTCTTTTTTCAAAGATACTGTACCATTATATCTTGCCTGATGCTACCTATTGACTTCATAAGTGATGTAGGTCTTACAAATAAGTATTTTATTTTGAGGCGTAAGTTTACAAATTGAAAGTTATTTTTGAGTAAGAAAGAGGTGAATACATTCCATAACTGTTAAAAAAGTTATTATTATTATATTATTATTATTACTATTCAGAATCTTCTGAAGTTTCCTTCCTCTGGACAATGTTTGAGGCTTCACTTTGTGGAACCATGAGATTGGAAAAGAAAATTCACTTTGTATTTACATTATCAATGACATAAAAGTGTCAAAACCTTGGTCAAAGTCAAGAAAACTTTAGTGTGGAATGTACAAAGTGAATATTCTTTTCCTATTTCCTTCCTCTGTTATAGCAGAGATTATTGGAGGCCAGCCTTGTTTACTACTCAACTGCCATTTTGCATAACCAGTGTTGGTTCTCATGTGTTCTGGTAGATATTTCCCTGGATCCACTTTAATTGTTATACACAGTGATATCATGGTCTTTCTCAGGATTTAGCTTCCATTTTTATTACACTTAATTATTTTATTGTGATGGAAACTAAATTAGTGGGTGAAGTATTTTCAACAGGACTTTCATCACTTTTATACAGATATATATATGATAAATGTCCTGTATGGATGAATCCTGTATGAACAATTTAATAGTGCTAACAGATTTAAACAGAGAGGTGAGGAAAAACTACAAATTTCATGATGACAGGGAAATTATAAGGAGTACTTATTTCACACTTATTGAAAACCTGGACCTTTGCTTACAAGAAAAGAGTGAAGTTATGTGTTAGGTATAAGTTAAGTTTGAGTTGTGATTTTGGAGGAGGATAGAAAATATCTTGGAAGGGAGAAATGCAACCAAAGAGCTAGACACGATAGAGGCCATCCATATATACCACAACACTTATTTCCTCCTGTATTCAATCCCATGGCCCCCACATTTTGTGCCATAAAATTTTCTACGATCCCACTGCCCTATAGGGAGGGTTCGTTGGCATATATATGGGATGTATGTGCAACACTACCAACAATCCTACTCTTTTTGGGACAGGTAGCATATAACCCCCTCTCCCTGTCGATAGCTCTTTATAACGATTGGTCCAACCCCTACCCACCCACTTTAGCATCAATATGTAACTTATAGATGGACCTATAGGAATGGGAGAGTTGGAGAAAATTAGGTTAATACACAAAATATAAATGGATAGATGGAAAGAGTAATCAGAAGCATAGAAATATTGCAGGCTTCATTAGATGGAATAATGTCAAGTTGGTGTTAGAGGAGGAGGAGATAGAAAAGGAAATATACCTACTATGTATTCTAAATGGAATGAACAAATATAAGATACAGTTAATTGAGCTGAAGCAAGACAATCAATCAATTCCATGGACTTGATTAATTTTCTTTTCTCTGGAGTCTTCTACTTGATTTGATCTATGGAGGTCCTTCAAGAGGGAACCAATTGAGCCCATTACCATTGGTTTGGCTGTTTAATAAGGAAATGCTGTCCCCTTGGTTGAAATATTATCATCATCATTGGTTAACAATCCTAGGATTGGTTTGACCCAGCTTTCCTCTCAATTCTTCTATCGGCCAACCTTTTCATTGTGATGTAATTCTTCTCTTACATCCTTCACAACCTTTTCCATGCATCTCCTGCGAGGCCTGCCTTTTCCAATCTTCCCATTCACTTTTCCCTTGACAATAGTCTTCATCAGGCCATCGTGTCTCAAGATATGATGATTAAGTTGTCCCTTCTTTTTTTTAGAGTTGTCAGCAGACTTCTGCTTTCTCCCACTCTTCTTGGGACGTTCTCCTTACTTACCCAGTCGATCCATTTAATCTTCATCATTCTTCTGTAGCACCACATTTTGAATGCTTCAACCCTTTTCTTCTCTACTGCTGTCATAGTCCATGCATTACTGTCATAAAGAAACATGCTCCAGATGTATGTTTTGATGAACTGTTTCCTTACTTCTACGCTTGTATTTCCAGCTGTAAGTAGATTCTTCTTTTGATAGAATGCCCTCTTTGCCTGGGCTATCCTACTAACTATTTCTTTCTTGCTTCATCCATCGTTGGTTACTCAGCTTACTGACATGTTTTTGAGTAGTTATATCCTCCATGTGCATTGAAATGTGTGATGCTACTTCCTCTGCACCTCTTGAAGCTGTAGTTTCATCCCATACATGCATATTGACATTGTCATGATGAAAATTATGGAAACTCAAGTTGTATACATACATATGTTTGGTTATAAGAACCTAACAAAACAATGTTTTGGATACAGGAGTGCTTTTTGCAAATCAAATGAGAATCCATAATATTCCCTGGGATTTTCTTTTGCTTTTTTCTGGTCTTCTGCAAGACAGTTCCTAGCTCATTCGGTGTTTTGCAAATGTAAATTATGACTTTGTCTAAAGTGTAACTTCTCTTCCTCATAACTGCATGCTTCGATTTTTCCCCTCAGTAAATCGCATTTTTGGCACATGTCTTTTCGAGGAGCATGGAAATTTTATTTAAATTCAGTATTAAATACTTTCCTGTAGATCCACTCCATAAAAAATGATTGGATGTTTACCAATTTAATACTGTTAATTATTAACATATTCACATAATAAGTACGCTATCATTAACTTACCTAAACTGCTATCTGTTGACATACTGGTAAAATATATAAATTATTTTTCCACCAATAATTAGTTCATTTGTTCAAAGAGCCCAACTGAATCAATGCAATTTCAAAATAGAGTTAAATGAATTCCATGTATTTTTAGGTAGACCGGAATGTATTGTTGTTTCTGTTATTGTTTGATTGTTATTTGTCGGCTTATTCTGTAGATCAAAAACGCGCCAAAGAGGGCCGCGTGGCATTTTAAGGTTATGTTATATAATTTCTTTAAATTTTTGACTTAGACCACTTTCATAATTGACAATAAATGAATTCCGGATAATGTTAAATTTACAACCTCTGTCTAATGGTTCATTTTTTACAATATTGTTAAAATTTCATTGATTTAATTTAGTTTAAAATAATGTTTTGTGAAATTACTGATCACTCACACAGTGATTCAACCCGTATACGGGATATAGATACCAATCTATAGATTGGTTTTGATAGGTGAGGGTAGGTACTAAGCCAATGGCGTGTGAAATTCACACATTCTGGGTAGGGGGGCCAGTTCCTTTCCCTGGGCCACCTGCGATTTCCTACGAAGTTCTGACGCGCAGAAAATCAAATCGCGAGTAATTTAGATGGGGGTGTCCAGAAAGCCTCTTGCCCAGGATTTGAACCCGGGACCCCCCCAGTCAGTTGCTCAGTGCTTTAATCACTAGGCCACCACGACCCATAAATAACTGACAAACTATTTTTTTTTAAATTTTCACTTAGACCACTTTCAAAATTATAATTATATTATAAATGTGCCCATATATGGGCACATTTGTCCTACTGAACTTTCCCTGGCATTTGAGACTTTGAAGTTTATTTTCAATTCTGAGTAAAGGTCTGCACACGCCTGCCTTGACGAAGACCTTGGTAGGTAAATGAGCATGCAATCAATTTAAAAAAAATACTATTTGCAATTAATGTTCAAAAGCATGCCTCATAAGACGTCATAATTTTAATTGAGTAATGGATACTACTTAATCGCTTCAATGAACTCCTCTGTTGACGCTTCTCATAGCAACTTTGCTCTAGACGTGAGTCGTGGGACTCAGGAAACGCTGCATGCAGCGAACTGGATTTTATTCGTGTCAGTTTTCGCGTAGTGTTATCCCGCCAAATTATTTTGTCCCAAGCAAATTTCACTCCGCGTCCCGCACTGGTGTGTGCAGTCCTAACGTCAACCCACCTTGGTGCAATTTGATTAAGGGTAGTGAAATGCAAACCCGCCTTTCACTCTCAATTGCAAGGATAAGAGGGGGGGTTAAATCCTTGTGTTTGGAGGGCAAAAGTTGAGAATTCTTCCTCCGACTCTCCTTCTTTCTCCTCTTCTCCTCCTTCAATTCTCACTTCCCCTCCTGCCCCTCAAGTGACGTCACGAGCGATTTCTTTCTCTCTTTGCTCCTCGTCTCAGCTGGATCTATATCGTTCCTGACTTCCTTCGACGGTGGATGCTCTCGACTCCTGAGTTGGTTCCTCGGTGCTCTGCTGACTTCACCTCTACTTGCGATTCACGACAACTTGGCCACAGCAAGGGACACTCACGAGTGAGGGCTGTATTCCAATGGTAGTCACGCAAGCTGATGTTACCTATGTCTTTGACTTTTCCACGTTATTTCATAATTAATCCTTTGAATTTTTGTGTATCTTGAGAATTTTGACGTAAGCCTAGTCACGTGCCCAAGTTTTTAGGTCTCTTTTGCTTCGACAATAGCGTGAAAATAATTTTTCTTTTTGAGAGGTGGGGTTATTTGAGAATGAACGTATGGGTCGAAAATTCATAGTGATCGGAATAGATGATTTCGTGGAGTATGTGATGTCTATTCGCTTTCTTGAGCAACTAAAATTCAATATATATACCAAATTTGTGAGATTGACTTAATTTTTACGTGTATTAAGTTTTATAATCTGATATTGAATGCCTGAAGCTGCGTGGGTACTGGGTGAAAATGGCGTCAGGTGTTTAATGGGGACTGGAAGTTTGAATCCGTGAAAGTTAAGATAAAAAAGTTCACAAGTAATTTTGAGTCCTGTTTGTACGTTAACATTATCTTATGCGGTTTTAATCACGGCAGCTGACCAAGGAAATCTAATTCTCTCGGCATTGTGATTGCATACCTAAAACATATCCTCAAGCTTCAAATTGTTCTCATTTTTGAGTTTTCGGATGTATGCTATTCGTTCTAACCTGCAATTATTGATTAGTAAATGTTGCGCATCCGATCTAATTTATTTAGGCAAAAAGAATTGTCAGTTGATAGCTGGTGACTTGAATGACACTGTAGAATCCATTTTTTTTCAGAGCCGCTTTGGTGCAATTTTATTTGGGCATTTTTTGCTTCGCTGTGAAGAATTACTCGCTAAATAGGTGCTATTCGAACATTGACATTGCTCTTGAATTATCCCGTGCTTTGGGTTTAAGGATCTCTTCGTTTAGTACTAACTTAGTCGGCCCCGGTGGTGGCGTGGTTAAGTCCTCGCCTGCTAACCTTAGGGTCGCGGATTCAAGTCCTGCCTGAGTGGGTTTTTTCACCACTTCACTTTCAGATACTAGTTAGGCATCATCCTCATTGCAGTTTGTACTCATATTGTGAGCACACATTCGATATCCTTTAATTCCATATATTTCTCCTATTATTTAAGTCATTTTTTGATTGAAATGAAGTGGGCTGAGTGAGTCTTGGCTAATGCTGTTGCTAATTTTAATTTCTTCTAAGATTGCCTCCTATCCTTTCATTATTTTGTTTCTTTGATGCTTTTTATTATTTAAAATTTCCTGCTTCTCTAATTTTCTGAAGTATGTTGTTTAGCATCGATCAGCAATAGTCCTACATAGGATTTTTCTCTACTCTTACAACATTCATAATTTTAACTGTGTTGAAAGTGTTGTGGAGTAGCTATCTGTCTGTGATGTGATCATCCCCTGAGATCAGGGCTATGCCATCGGTGTACCAGAGTCTTCCGCTGAAGCTGTTCAATTAGTCAATAATGTTGAAGAGTTTTAGACTTGTACGTTTTCTGAGTCTTACAATTCTAATATCAGGTCAAGTATGGATTGCCTCTTAATCTCTTTGTTAACTTCGTTTTCGATTAACTTCGATTCAAATTGTTTTCCTAACTTGAGCAGTTGGGTGAAATTGGATGTCATCTACATCTACAAAGCAGGGGTGCAACAAGGGGGGGGCTTTCCCCCTCTCCTCCCCCAGAAATCGGAGGTTATCGGCTCACTTTTTGTTGGACATTGCCCGATTTGTAAAATTATTATGTACTAACAACTCTGCTCTGCTTTTGAATACTGTGGAAATTTGGTACTGATTACAGTGATCTCTTGATAAAATGCTCCTTGATAGCACGTTTTCCTCGTTAGTACATTCGTTTCCTCAGGTCTGCATTGCAGTGCATGTAAATAATACTGGTTAGCACGTTTTGAAGGAGGACCTAACTAAATTTGTCCCAGGGAAATAATCGCCATATGGGTTGATTTGACGATGGATATCTCGCAAAAGGTTTGAATCTTACGTTAAAATGATTGTTATGGCTTACAAAAATATTTAAATGGGGTAATATGAAAAAAATATTTGTGAAGAATTAAAAGGGCTCCAAAAAGCCCCGAATTTCATTGTGATGTTATTTAGTATTTTCTAGCATTGACTTGATACAAGGCCGTTTCAATATACAGGCTTGACTCTCCTATGATGTCATGACAGTGATCAGATGAGAACTCATAGTGAGGAGAAGTGCGAGAAGTATTTTGAATATGTTGACTCATCTAATGTAGTAATTCGATCCGTTTTCATTCCACTAATAATAATCCATTACTTAACTGTTATGCACACTCCACCCTCATCTCAATTTGAATAAAACAACCTAAATATTATAATAATATATAGGCGTTTATGGAACACAACTTTTCATTGATTTTGTAACATTTTGACTTTTTATGGTATCACTTTATTTTTTACATTAATTATTCACTAGAATTTTGCTCATTGTCCCAGTATTTTTGTTGCACTAAAGTTGTACTAAATGACAACTGCTGTGAGGAAACTGAAAGGAATTTAACTTGCAGCCTAGTGTGCCAAGGTAAAGAATGAAATAGGCATGTTACTTACCTGTCTAATTTTGTTTTACCGCTGTGAACTTTGGTCTTAGGATTCCAAAACCACAAAGAAAACATATTAAATGGCATTATTGCACAAAAATGCAAATGCTAACTACTGCTACCAAACGCTACTACATACAATTAAAACATCAAGTTTCACACTCTCAACCATGAACATACAAATTTCAACAGTAAAAGTCTTATAAAGAATGCGGCAAACAATTGCGCAACACCTTAAGTTCAGATTTTTTTCGTGACATAAGATTTTTCGTCCCATGTAACAGGCCAGTATATCGAGATGGCCTTGCCGGATATCAAAACTATGTGAGTACCAATACTTCCCGACATTAAATGTGAGACAACTGTTTAGCATTAGCATTGGGAAGGTCTGAAGTGAAAAGAAAATTATTAATTGAAAAGCTCAACCTTCTTCGGAAAGTAGAAAAAATACACATATGAAGCATGTTGAAATAGTGGCTAAAATTGATTCTCTGCCATCGATACTGAACTCAGGATCGTTCTACTTGATGCATACGTTGTTCAGTGTTTCCGCCTTTGCTCCAAACTCGTTTTCAAAAATATAAAATTGAAATTAAGTATTGCGGCATTGTCAAGGGTTATGATGGTAATGGATTCTCATTAGAAATTGAAGACGGTGTTCGCGTGCTTCTGATGTTGCATAGGTACTTACGGAGAAAACCCAGTTTCATAAATTTGCCAGAATAACTTAAACGAATATAAGTAAATTATTTGAAACTCAAACGGCATCATTACAAAAGTGCAATTCATATTATATCAAAATTCCCTTTCATTCATGCATTTCATATTGTTATGACAGCCGGCAAAGTGATGCTGCCCTCTGAGACTCTAAAAAATATTGTGCAATTTTTCATTCTTACTGCAAAGAGATGCCTCAAGGTAATGATTGTATATACAAAACGTGCTTTTTGGTCATGATCGTCATTATTAATTATTGAGTGCACATCATTTTAAGGTATTGTACGTATTTTCTTGAGAGACAGGTGTATCAATTGCAAAACAACAGTGATCTACGGATGAAATGAACTTGATGGCTGGAAGTTGGAACAACCTCCCCCCCACCCTCCACTTATTTCAAGGAGTTCCCACAATTTTGGGTGTTGTTGCACCGCTGCTACAAAGGACTCTTAAAATTCACTGTAGAGATGCAAAGCAGGCATTTGACAGGAGCTTAGTCATTTGTTTGGTTTAATGCTAAAGCCATATGTTCATTTTAATGCTATTTATCTCTTTACTTTGTGGCATGGTATCAAATTTTGAACATTTGTTCGTGGACACTCATGCATTGTGGTTTAATTAACACTAGAATGACCGGGGATAGTCATTTGACAGTTTGCCTTTTTCTTTCGCACACCACTTCGTTATCTCACAATTCATGAGGCTGAGCTTTTTTGACTTGTAATATTTTGGAACAAATAATGCGAATATGAAATTTTTTTTGGGGGGATGCTTCAGGTCAAGAGCAATGCCAGCTTTTACCTACAATGACCGCGAGCGGTCAATTGACCGTTCTTGTATTTTACCACTGTTATATACATCTTTCTCCATGCACCGTACTACACATGCAAACCACTCAAGTTTGACTCTCATGTCTTCAAAACAGTTTTTACATATGATTTTTACTGCTTATGTGAAGGAGAGACACTGTAGCAAAACCACTGTATATTGCGTCGCAAAGAGTCGCTGCTAAATATTTATGGGCAGTGGTGATCACTCCTTTAGCTGAAATATCCTGTTATGTTTGTACGTAGCCTGGCAGCCGGGGTGCGGCAGTGCCTGGCAGCCAAGCCAGGTGCCGTCGCACCCCGCTTCCCTGCCTGCCGTGTAGCCTGCAGGGCTGCTTGAGAGAGCCTGGGGAATACCCTTCCGTGACGTGTTAAAACTTCTGGTCGCTGTCTCATCATAGACGCTGTAGTCACCTATTCATCTACATCTAGGTGATACCCTGCAGGCCACCACAAGGGTGAGTGGCAAGGGGTGAAGATCACAAAGCATGGACTACAGACACGCAAACGTGCTACTAACGGGTCTCAGGACTCTAGATTGTTAGTATCTACATAGTAATTAAGGGTTCGGTTGTTAATACATGCATCATCTACTACAGACTACTTTAAAATATTTCCCCAACATATCCCTTTGCTATGCTGCCTATTCTGTTCTGTTATTATATGGGGGAAAAAATGACATCTTGAATCTATCAGTACAACAATCTATCTCTCTAATCTTATTTATCTGTTTGAATCTATCATAATATGCAGGTGTTCTTAATATGTATATGCCTAACATATTCTTCTACATCTACTCGATACCCTGCTAGCCACCGCTAGTGTGTGGCAGGGGGTGAAGACCACAAAGCATGCATTATTGACATGCAAACAAGCTACTATAGGTGTTGGATAGATGTGTTGGATGTATGTACATTTAATGTTGTACTAGAATGGTTCCGGTGCGTATGCGAGCACACGCAAGTCATGTGAGCTTTGGTAGGTGAGAGCTGACGAGCGGCCTCACTCTCTTTCTCCGAGAAGATGTAATACCATGTACATGTAAGTCATGTGTAATAATAAGTCTAAGTTATTGAAAGAAGGACTGGACTTTTCATTTATGTCCAAACCGCAACAATAGGGCCTTATGCAACTAGATTGTTAGTATCTATGTACATAGTAATTAAGGGATTGGTTGTTAATACATGCATCATCTACTACAGACTACTTTAAAATATTTCCCCTACCTATCCTTTTGCTATGCTGCACTATTGCATGCAAACATGATTTTGTAAACCTAATTCATTCGGATCCTATAAACTGGCTGCATACTCAAGGTGGGTCCTAACTAGTGAAAAGTAACACCGCTCTTTTCTCTTCTCATCACATTTCCCAAGTATTCTTTTTAGAAATCCTAACTTTCTCTTCACTCAGCCACATATTCATCGGATATGTCTTCCCCACGATAAATCTTTATTGATTGTTAACCTAAATATCTTATGGTTTCAATGCTTATGATCTTTGGGTTACTATTTTTATAGGATTGCTCTATTGATTTATTCCTTCTCCAAAAATTAATAGCTACACACTTTTTGAGGTTAAGTTGTAACTGCCATTCGCTTCCAATACCCATTAGCTTAGTTCAGTCTGCACTGTGGTAGGGAAGAGCATGATGGCTCGTCGACGTGGGCAGACCAAGGTGGAGATCATTCAGGCGCTCCATGATATCTCGCACTCCCAATGTGTACATAAGTGTGGACACTGTGAAAGTAATCAGAAAATTTGCAGAAAGTGCTCAAATGGGTAGATAAATACTTACTTTGAGACTAAATTTTAGCGCTTCATCGTAACGCTGTCTTTTCTGATATCATGTTTTTATCCAATAAAAATAAGACGAATAACATGTTTTGAAATGTTACTTGTGTTTTAAAATGCATAATGTATTATTTTTAACAATGTAAATGCAACACTTCATTTTACAATAAAATATTTTATCAGTGTATTTAATATTGTTTGCAGTGTAGTACAATTTTTTTCCTATCACTATGTCTAACCGTAAACATATTATCAGAACACTTCTACACTTGATAAAAAAACTTACCAAGGGAAAACATACGAAAGAGCACAAGAAAAAGGCGAACGGTCAATTGACCGCTGGCGGTCATAGTAGGTATGTGGCTTACCCAGGTCATTCTAGTGCAAGTGAACGCATAGATTTGTGGTAAAGGAGTTCAATGCATTGGTGTTTCATAAATCTTAGTGGACGTTGTTTCACTTTCCAGTGAAAGCACTGTTGCCATATTCCTTGAAATTGTGCATATTTCTGAAACAAATCCTTATTTAATATTCTCTCAGATTTGGCTTTCAAAATTTCTAGAGGTGCTTCTAAACATGCTTTCTTTAAGAGTGCTTTAGACTTCTTCAAAATAATTTTGGGATCAATTTCATCTTTGGTCCTCACTAATTTCTTCTCCATATTTGCTTTTTCTAACGGGGTTTGCAAACTCTTGGTTGCAGCAATGATTTTCTTGCCTTCATGTTATCATGCTTCTGTTTGGTTCCCCTTCATTGCTTAATTATTGTTTACATGTGAGCATATCATAAATAATTTTACGTACTTATACTTTTACTGTGCTCATTAAATATGTACAATGCATTGTTAGCATTGTACCATTCCATCATTATTAGCTTGATGAAACATATATTTCCTTTTAATTTGTAATTTTCATCTTCGCTCGGGACAAATTTTTGATGACCCCTTTTAAGTCACGAGTTCCATTACCAGTATCTATCTTTAGTCAACCCATAGAAATTTGGCGCTAATAAATTAAGGATTAACAACTTCCTTGCTTAAGGACATAAGTTATTAAATAGAATTACATAACTATGGTGATTCCCTGAGTTGATTTTCATTGTGTTAAAAAACTGTATTCCAGGCAATAGCAGTGAATTTAAATCTCCTCCCTATCATTTTAGTGAAGAAACTTGGCTGCTCTTAGACTCTAGTTCGCCCTATGTCCCACAGTATAATCTAATATACATTGTGTGGTTTATTTTATATGATTACTTTGATTCTCATACTATTTTTACTTTAGAACAACACTTCATATACCATCTAGATAGGCTTTGTCACATGAAATTGACGCATAAATCTTTGACTGCAGTGAAAGCCTCCTTAGAACATCGTTGTTTCAACTCTTGGGTGAAGGCTGTCGCCCACTCCTCCCTATTCTCTTTAAGGGGTTGTGTAGAATAATATTATATCACCCCAAATAAAAATAGTTTATTATCATTCATTGCTATCTCAGTTACACTTCGGTATTTCAATTTCCATAATGATTTGCTCTCATCTTTGGTCCACATACCCCTTGTTCTTCCTCATGGGCCATTTCTTCTATTTCTACTTCTATTATATCAATCAACTAAAACTCGTCCACATTCTCCACTTAATCAGCATTTTCTGAAATTAGTTATTTTGGGAAAAATCATATTAATGCATTCTTGGATTTATGTGGGAGACTGACAACTGATTTGGGACAGCTCTTCATGGTTACCATCTTGTTCTGTTTTCCATTGGTTTCAGCTGATAATTACAACTATTCTTTGTATTTAAATTACATATGTAGACAAGGACAGTCTATGAGATCTTTAGAAAATCGCCTTTACCTAAAGTTAAAATTGTTTTTAGTAAATGAGAGTTAAGTTTAGGTGGAATGTCTGAAATGTCTGTTCGTACCATATATTTGAAAAATAAGGACCTACAGCTTTCAAGTTCTCAGTTCTCAGAAACAGTTCTCAGAATAACGATAATTCATTTAATTCCTTTCTTATTATGGAAAACTGTTATTGGTCATTAGTTGCTCCTTTCTCATATTGTCCATTTTTACCAGTTTTTTCTGCTGTCGTCTACCTTTTGTTGCTAAAGAATTGTCTAGGTTTCCAATGCGTAAAAGTTTCCCCTACGCCAGAAAAAATAATGGAAATCTTGTAAAAAGATGGTTATCGGTACAATTTTCTTATTTCCCATTCAGACCTGCCACTCGTATGTCTTCAGGTAACACTTAACTGGAGCACTTATGCACAGTTAGTTGAAATGTCTCAGTAGTCAGAGTAGTGCACTAATGATATGTAAACAATTAATGTATTGATAGTGATGCAGCTTTTATGTTAAATGTTTAAATTTTTGTTTTTTTTTTGCTGGAAGAAACAATACTGTTTGCCTTTGTGTATGTGATGTTCTATATGTGTGGTATAATATTCTACATGCTTTTTGTTATGAAATACATTTTGTGAAAAATATTTTTATGCTTTTATCAGGCTCAATTTTTTTTATCCCGAGCCCCTGGAATTGTCAGGGAAAATTGGAAACCTGGAAAAGCCGGGGAAAAGTCAGGGAATTCTTGTAACAGTCGGGGAGAAACTGGGATAGGAAATTCTTGTTATTTTTCTACCATGAAATTTATCAGGCAGTCTTTTCCACCCTTTATTTCACATAATACGTATTCAGGATTCAGTATATTCTCACATCCATGACCAGTAGCCAAAGGGTTTGGCAGAGAAATTTGTTAGTCATATTAGACATCCTATGGAAAGCATTGAGATTCAATACTGGTCACATTGTTGTGCCCTAATCACTTGCAATAAATATAGATTTCATATAAATTTGATTTATTAACAGTCAATTCAGCTCTGATTAACTTCATTAGAGAAGTTTGTCAATAGAGACATACTATAAATATAAATGATCCAAGATTTTGTGCAGGCAGCTCTTTCTGTAGTGGAGTTCCTCTGGATATCTTTCAAGTAATGTTTAAATTACTTAACAGGGTGGCGATCGTTAGGAAAAACTGGGAAAACCTGGAATTGTCAGGGAAAATTGGAAATCTGGAAAAGTCAGGGAATTTTCGTAACAGTTTATTATAATTTTCATTCTTTTGTTTAAATGTTAAAATTTTTCTACAGAGACAGGACAAAGTTATAGTGTTAACATAATCCGTGTGGTAACTATTTAAGAGGATTTTATTGCGAGGAAATAAAAATAGGGAGCTTTCCCAAGCACGAGTATCTTCGTATCCCCGCTTGATCAAGGGTGTATTTTTTGTTACCTAGCTATAGACGAAGTGTCGGGGTTTAATAAATATTCGGAAGATTTTTGTCAGTATGAGTCATCTCAGTTATTCAGAACAACTTTATACTATTAAAAACTTGAACTTACGTTTACCCAAATAGCAATTTACAGGGTGGCGATCGTCAGGGAAAACCGGGAAAACCTGGAATTGTCAGGGAATTTTGGAAATCTGGAAAAGTCAGGGAATAGTCGGGGAATTCTCGTCACAGTCAGGGAGAAACTGGGAGCGGAAATTCTCGTTATTTCTCTACCATGAAATTTATCAGGCAGTCTTTCCCGCCCTTTATTTCACCAAAACATTTCACCAACTAAAACGAATGTCCGTTGCCGAAGTGCATAGAATAAGCCCCATCAATTCCTTGAACTGTTAGTTGTGAATCTTAGTTATTTAGCTTTGAATCAGTCATATGATGTATCCCATTTGTATATCCTTAATGCGATATTTTGCACAGTAGCGTTATAATTCATGATCACCATGTATTCCGCTCATCACAAGGAATCCGAGGCTATGTTGTTCGGAAGATTTTACATCGCGTTTTTTTTTTAACTTCCGAGACTGGTCAAGAGGTAGTTGCAGCACACTAGCTCATAGTAAACATGTGCTTGTAGTTCTAAAAAATGAGACCATGAGTATTAGAATGGTTATGTTACGAGTACGATCACACGTGTAAACAAAATCTTATGTAAGATCATCTTCGATTCCCATACCCCCCTTCGCGAGACAGTAAGAAGAGTCCTCCTCCCTTGCCCACTTTTCATGCTCAATGTAATTATTGAATGGCCCCCTTAGCTCCCCCTCAAAGTATTTTAGCCAGGTCACAAACCACCTCAAAAATGATATTTTGGAATATGTTGCAGCCGTTGCTAATTGCCTCCTGTTTTCGCTCGCAGTGGCGCGATTACATTTTGTTTGTTTATACAAAAATTTTTTCATTTTTGATCCCCTCTTACAATCAAGGGGTTATAACCATGTTAATCAAATTGTTATTCGCTTCTAAACGTCAATCGTGCCATCCGATTTCGATCCAGTCTAACAACTTGGGCTTGGTTTGTATTTTTCGCGCAACCCGTGCCAGAGTGCGTCAATTCGCCATTAACTTTCCCTTCGATGCCTTTTCAGTAATCTTAGAATCCCAGAACTACCACAACATGCTACCTCTTCCTTGCAGAATTAGACATTGTCAATTTGTAATTTTACCCAAGGAATCATACACAGCCACGGAAATACGATACGCGGCTGCGTACCCGTGGCTGTGTATCATGTTAAGTGTGTATAATTTGTGTGAGGGCTTAACTTGTGAAGGTTTAATGTATTTTTTCATTCTTATAGCTTTAAATGTATTGATTTCAGCTTTTAACATTTTCTGAGTTTTGATGAAAATTTAATTCAGCAGAAATAAAATATTCCGATAATAGCAGACCTTTTGGCGATCGGTCAGGGAAATTGGTAAGACCATCAGGGAAACATCAGGGAATAGTCAGGAAATTTGAAAATTGGATATCAGTAGCCACCCTGCTTAAATACATAGGAAAGCATAGAATTGTTTATCGGGAAGTAAGGAAACGCTCAATGTATGCCGTTATGTTGAAATAAGATGCCATATTAGATGTTCCTTTTGTGTTAGTCAGATGTCAATTCAGCTTATGAATAGAAAAATATTTAACTATGGCATTGATATTTGGGGCAGAGTGATAAAGCCATATCACAAGAAACAATTAGCTGAATCGTCTGCCAGATTTTTCAGAACTGCATTCATTGTTACATCAGTAATGTAGTCCAAGGCATCAAACATTATGCAAATACATAGCTATCAATTGTGAAGTGGATATCGAATACGAAAAAGCCATTTACTTATTAATTTGGTAATATTTTTTAAATTGGCTATGCTATTAAATATTGGCATTGCTACCTACATCTGATGCTTAACTTTTTCGGCAATCTCCAAGGAATTAATGCAAAATTTCAGGGAAATAAAAGTTCATATTTAAATTCCATTCACTTGATAGGGCTTACAAAATGCAAATATCGAGTTGTGCGTTTTATACAGTTGATTATTTAGGTAAATTATAAAGTTGGTACCGTCAAAATGTTAACGAGTAAACCTCTTGATAGAAGACATCAAAAATTACGGATAATCATTTCATTGATTAGAAAGTTTGATTTATTTAAATAGAACCAAATTTAAGTATTGTGGTTATTGAAGCCTGTGGTTGGAAATTGTCTAGTATATTTCTGTACTCAAGACCGCAGTCATGGGATAGAGATGGATGTATTAAGCACAATTATGTGGATTTAATATTTTCACTCACCTCTTTACCAATGCTGCAGTAAATCAGTGGAGCTAATATTTGGCAAAATCAGCTACGACAAATAGTGTAGGAACGCATTTGAAGTTCATAGACAGTGTTTAAAACTAAAAAGTTAAGAAAGTAGTTGAAAACATTGTAGTGTATATCTTTCACAGTAGGAATAATTAGGATAAAATTGCATGAGCATATGGACAATATATACTAGGTATTTAGAACTACCCTACAACTTTTTGCTTATCGAGTTGTTTTATACAGTTGATTATTTAGGTAAAATATAATTTAGTACCATCAAAACCAATTCTTGAGCAAAAAGCTTTAAATCAGAGCAAGGTCATGGTTAGTTATTCATAAGCAGAACTTATTAGCCCATTGTGTTCTTAACAACTTGGAGCCATATTACATGATAAGTAGCTTTTATTCATTACTAAAGTGTGGTACATGGATGTGAGATTACTGAATGTCTGGAAATACTTATTATCTTTTACCCTAATTACTTTTTCAGCCTTGAACATTTACTCTCAACTGTCTCACCTTTAAGGTGTTCTGCAGCCAGACTTGTCAGCCTAACAGGATTCAACATACCTACTACGAATACTAGATGCTGTTGCACTTGCGGTAACTGGAGTTCACTAGAGATTGGATGACAAGACTTCAACTCCACAGCTGATTGAATTAGCAGAATGCATCACTGAAGTGCTTCCACCTCTGTAATGTCAAGAGAGCCTCAATCTACTTGTTGCTTCAAGAGAATGTTGCATTGCCTACTGTAAATCTCATGTACTACAAACAGCCATGCCAATAAAGAGTTGATTAGTGTGGCTGCATGCAGGGCCGGTTCTAGTCCCAAGCAGAACAAGCGATCGCTTGGGGTGCCAAAGTGTGATAAAAGAAAAATACTCTGTAATTTTTTGCAAAGATACAATAAGTGAATAACAAAATTTTAACCATAATGTGTATGGCACTAACAGGGATACTATATGTTCAGTTCGCGTAAGAGCCAACATTCTGTGACGAAGAATAGCTAAACTATCTGCACATATATTCAATGTCTCAGACTCAACTTGGTGGAAATTCGTAGTCATTAATAAAGAATATGTAGTAACATCATGCAAGATTTATTTGGTATACAACAGGTTTCATCACATAGGCACCTGAGATGTCGCTTATGCAATGAAATCGGTCGTATACTAAATAATCTCGTTCTATAAGTTACAAAGCAGTCTTCATTCTAGAATGTGCCCCATCTACAGCTCACGCGCCGCGGTGCCCTTCTGCCAACGTTGCCACCGAAATGTATCTGGCTTTAACTTATCACAGTCAAAACAAAGAACCAACGACGCAGTCTTATAGTTAATGCTATGGAATGCTCTTGTTCTGTGTACATGTTACCAATTTCAAATGGGTACTTTTTTCGGGTGCATTTGAGAATTTCAGTGTTTTATTAATATCTTTTGATTCACTAACGAAAATGTCTGACAAAAAGAAATCGTCTGGTGCCTTTTATCGAAAAGGAAAATCGCAAGAAATTGAAGAAAATCGGAAACAAGCTAAGGCAATGAGAATTTTTTTCACGCTGCCATCTACAAGCATGGAACCATCTAACAGAGAAACACCCGAGTTCCGGTGATGACAGTGGAACTACAACTGTCTCTTGTAGTGTCGAAGCTATACCGATACAAGAAAGAACATTTCATTTGTTTATTGATAATTTGTTTCCAAACTTATATTCTGGTTTGTATTTTTTATATTTAAAACAAAATTTAAATGAATACTTTTTAATTTTGCAATTATAAAAACTTTTTACTAAAATCAGGAGATATTTGCCACCAAATATGCAAAATTCAATGGTATCGTTAAAAAAGTTAGGAGAAATATTTTATTTATGAGTAAGGATGAATAAAACAAGTATCTTTGTTTTTATCGTAAATAATAGTCCCCGATAGAAACAGAATGAGGCAGTGCCAGTGATTTGATTGGGATGTCAGAATGTGCCGAACCTAATGATAATCTAGATGAATCCAATCCTCTTGTTCTGACAAAGGTGCGCTGATTTTCATAGCAAACATACTTAAATCGTATTCAATATTTAAAACTTACCTTTAACATTGTAATTGTAGGAAGAACCACCTGCCGCACCTATTTGTTGACTTGTAAACTGATGACTGCGGAAAATGGCCTGATAAAATTACTGATGGCATGTGAAAAACAATTCCTGTCGATAATACTGGTAGAAGATTTACTCCAGCAAACTATAAAGGAAAATTATCTAACGGAGAAGAAATCTGCAGAGTGGCAGATTTATTGTTTCAAAAATTCAATTTTTTGTTATTGTTATAAACTAATTAGTGCTGAATGTATCTCACTTTCGGGCACATCTGGATTATCAGACTGACGAAATATGTCCGGATTTCTAGCCCAACAGGATTAATCCCCTAACCATTTGAAAGAATGCCAATCATGGTGAGAATTTCATCTGTGCTTACCCCTAGGTTAAACATTGGATGCAAACCACAGTTTGCAAACCATTCATGGTGACAGTGAACATTGGTATGAAGTATTAAAAAGGTAACTTTATGCAACGCAATTCCTTGGGACTAAGGGATTGGCATTTCGAGGAACAACAGAGACACTATTTAAAAAGAATAAGGCAAATTTCTTGAAATTAATAGAGCACATTGCCACATTTGATGTTGTCTTCAAAGAACACTTGCGAAGAGCAAGTTCTAATGAAGCCAGTGTTCATTACCTTAGTAAAAACATACAAAATGAATTCATTACTGTGTTATCAACACGCATTCAAGATCATATTTTACATGAACTTAAAAAAGCGTCATACTACTCAATATTATTTGACTCTACCCTAGATGTCAGTCGTTCAGAACAGGTGTTGATCATCATTCGTTTATTACAAGCAGTAAAGAAATAGCTATTAAAGAAAATGTCCTTGGTTTTATTCCAGTTACAGACACTACTGGTGAAGGTCCAACTGACATTCTCTTGAACGAGTTGATAAGACGGACTGGTCTGTCACATTAGCCATTGAAAGCGACACTTTGAAGTTAACTGACACCTATTCTATTTTGAAAGATTCTGCGAATTTAAAGGCTAGAAAAATGTCGGTATAATTTTTTTGCTCAAAAGAACAATATTTAGTATATACACGATAAAAAACAAATATATAAGCTATTGTATTACTTTGTTTCATTTATAATTTTTTAAAACTACAAATTTATTCTTTTAACTCACTATCTACTCTCTAGTTTCCTAAAAGTTTATTCATTAGAATTAAAACACCTTTTTCAAAGTTCTAAATGTATCAAAATCAATAAAGTATTTCTTTGGGCGTTTGTTTCTGTAAAAAATTAGAAAAATGGCAGTAGCCCCTTGAATAAATCAATAAAATTACGGCGGAATATCTTCGCAATATTTAATATAATTGAAGAATTAATCCATGTCCATAAGGTGTAAGTAGGATTTTATTATTTTAAGGCTCAAAGGTCCTATTAAGATCGTAAAAAAACAACAAAAACACTATTGTTTGCGAGGGGAGCCAAAAGAATGCTTGGGGCGCCAAACGCTATCCCGCTTGTGCGGAAAAATCCTCTCGGACCGGCCCTGGCTGCATGCATTTGCTCATGCTAATACTTGTTCTTTTTTCATGCCTTGCTTTTTTTTTGATTCTTGCATTTACTTGTTTACATGTACTTTGCTTTTATATTCCAATAAATAGTTGTAGACTCTCAATGCATTGTTTATACTCTGGACTTAACATATTTCCTTTGTTTATCTTTTGGACTTCGTCATTTCTTCATTGTTTACACTTTGGACTTCCACTTCTTGACTTGACCACTTCTCACGCAGCATTGAGAAATATAGCAAAAAAGAGAAAAATACGAGAAAAATAGCTCCTCGGAGCCAATTTTAGGTACCAATTTTGTCTATTTGCATTTGTGTGTAGAAAAAGATGCAAGAAAGATAATTGAAATGCTGAATCAAGCAAGTACTTACCAAATAGTTTTCATCTACTTATTAGTCTTTTTCACTCTGTCCCTGTCTGTATTGTGAATGGCATAGCCTCCTAATTACAGGCAAGTTGGTTGAGGGGATTCTACGCTCTTCCTGTTTTATCTCTTATTCTCCATTCATACTCACGTGCTTGGCAATGCAGTGACTCAGAATGAAAAGTCATTTCCTGTTCTGCTTCCTTCATCATGTGTAGCAAAATATTTTGTAAACATAAGGAGAGGAAATAATAGTTTGACTGTAAGCAGCAACATTCATTCACTCTTCATTTTGCACCACTCCTTTCCACTCTCTTCACCGCACCACAAACTTGCTAACCTCCACTTTCTGTCCCCCCTCTTTCATTTCCACCACCTAGGGCTGTCCTTGGGGATTAAGGGACCCAGTGAAAACAAAATTTGGGGCCTACCATTCCATTTCTGATCTAGTATCATACTTCAAGCATATTTCATGGAAAGAAGGAAATTGCCCGATGAACTGTCTAGTGAGTTCAAGAAATTAACATATGGTCTTAACATGTTAAATGAGATAAGCGGAATGAAAGGATAGTGATTTTATTCTGATGAAATTTACATAGGTACCTACATATTAATGGCCCATAAAAATTTTAACATTAACCCTCCCTACCTACCTGGGGTCTTTTTTGACCCCAGCTCACAGAAAAAGTTGAATAACTCATTAATTTTTACAGCTTTATGCATCATATTTTAGGAATTCTCCGATAAAACACTTTTGTATCGACTCCATTTTTCATTTTGAAAATATTTCTGACAATAAGCCTTAAAAAAAATAATTTCTTGCTAGGGGTCAAGTTTGACCCCAGGTAGGGTATGTGGAACTAAAATATACCCGATCGTATTTTAGTACAAGGAGATGAATTTTCATTTTCCTTTAGTAATAATTGAATAAATAATAGCTTTTGTCATGACTTTGTCATGAAAGGAAATAATATTAGCATTTAATGTGATAAAATGAGTAATGCACTGAGTGTTAAAATTATTAGAAGAGAAGAAATTGTTGAGCTATGGATGTATTTTCCTCGCATGTGACACCAAGATATGTGTATACCAAGACTATGTATATTCCGGTAATATACACAGTCGAATCAACGTTACAACTTAGTGAATCAAATAGAGGCTTAGCTATTCAATTGCAAAATCTATTAAATGTCAGCAGTTTCCAAATGGGTGAACTTGGAGACTAACGCATAATAAGTCGATCACATTCACCTCATCACATCACATAACAGAAGCTGAATACTGCTAAGTGATTGCTAGCGTACTATGATTTCAACTTGCTCTGCAGCTTCTAATCCAACTATTATCTGTGGACAGCGGATTCGTCGTCAACAGCATGTTTTCTTTGTAATCAGCAACAGTCAACGTTTTTTGACTTCGTAATTTTTGTCCTCTGTAATGAGCTTAGCTGATATAGAGAGAATTAGTAACTTGTGGTTGCTCCTCCGACGATTTTTGAAGCCATCATTGCTCTCCAACTTCTAATCTAACTGATATCTTCGCAGAGCTCATCAACAGAGTCATCAATGCTGTGCTTTCTATGCAATCAGAAATAAGTCATAAATAACAGCCACTGTTTTCTCCACTTGTATTTTGACTTCGTAGTATTTGACCTCTGATACGAGCTAGGCTTTTACGCTGAGAATCGTCACTCGTGGTCACTCCTCCGACGACTGTAGAAGTCACATCTTTCCTCGCTCAAGCGTATATCCCGCACTGGGGATCCTGATGGGGAATTATTGGCGGTCATACAAGAAAAAATAACTGATTATGGCAGCCTTTAGAGTCAAATTTAGAGTCAGCGAGAACGAAGCCGTTAACGATTTATCAGAATCGAAAGATTAACGATGAAGAAAACATTCAAAATGAGAGTGATGGAAGTAAAGCAGAGGCAGGCAACAGGGAGGTGGAAATAAGGGACCAGGAGGAGGACGAGCTTCAAGAGGAAATCCTAGGTGTATGTATCAAAGAAGACGATCCACGGGGAGTGAGGAAGGAAAAATAAAATGGGATGCTATAGAACCAAGGTCGACTGGAAAAAATATTATCCAGGAATATCATCAGGTAGGACGCCGGTTTTTACGGTCTGCTAAACACAAGGCATTTGAAATTTGTTGCCCTGAAAAGAATAAAAAGGAAGTGATTTTGTATTACAACTCTGCAAAATTCGGTGTGCATACTGTGGATCAAATTATTCTGTAAAAAGATGGACTAGAAAATGTCCATTGGCTATTTTTTTCATATCGTAGATCTTGCAGGTATAAATGCATACCACATGTATTTGAGAAAATACCCTTCTTTCCGCGGGAAAAAAATTCTAGGCTGCGATTCCTTTTAGAATCAGCAAAAGAAATGTTAGCACCTGAAATTCATCGCTGAGTAGCAAAAACCGGATGCCAAAAAATAGATTTCGGACTGCGATCGAAATTGCTGGGATTGGCGGTATTCTGCTAGTAAATGACAGAGAAATTGTGTCCAGAAAATGGGTGGCAGATGTTCCATTTGCCCTCGTAAGAGAGACAAACAACCAATGATCTTTCTAATGCTTGCAACAGATACGGTAAGGTGATCATGTTCAACAAAGAAGCGTCTGCAATGTGACATTAGTGAGTGTGTAGATGGAGATTTCAGATTAAAAATTTGGCACAATTCTTTTGAGTAATGAAATTTTCTAAATGGTCATCACGTTTTGGCACTATGCTGCAAATGTTTAAATATTTTAAATATTATATTGTATTCAGATAGTTAAACTATGTACTTAAATACATATTTAGGTAAATTTAATCCTCATTATTCTTGACTATACTATGAGTGCCATCTAAAAAATTATAATATTTTTTTCTAAATTATGCAATGCATATTATGCTGTGGTATTTTTCTGTTAATTTATCTGAAATGTATTTAATTAAAATACGAATGAAATGAGTCATTGGAATAATATTATCACTTAAAATAATTAAAATTCACGATGGGGTCAAAAATGACCCCAAGTAGGGAGGACGTGATTTTTTTAGTAACAGGTAGCGAGGGTTAAATAGTTATGAAGAACAAACATTTTACAACATGTTATCCTAGATCCTAGCAGTATTATTTCATTTTGAAAGTCCACTACAACCTACAACACTTGAAATAACGAGTTCCCTTGAATAATGTGGAATCACGGATGCATCTTTCGTGTTATCGCAATCTGTATCGATAACGCTTACCCCTAAAGTAGCCCAGGGTTAAAAATAACCATCTAGAAAATTCGCTCCACTGATAAGCAATTTAAAGTTCTGCGCGAAAAATGAAGAACACCTTCTCTCTGACATAAGTTAAATGAAAATATAACGCTAGCGCACGCCTTATGAAGATCCATGATCGAGGCCCAACTTGGAAAGTAATTAAATACTTAAAGCATCCCAATAAAACATTTCCCATAAAGCAATGGTACTCTGGATACCCCTCTCTCTACCACTTATATTCAAGTTAACAATATTTTGTTCTATAACAAACTTATTATACTTTTGCATTCACACTTTATTAATGACCATTTCAACATAAATAATCGGGCTACAAATAACATAAACAATGCATGAATTCACTTTCTTGCAGTAGGCATCTATTGCTGAACTTTGAATTAACCCGGCGTTACTCGCGTGGGGTGTCCTGAACACCCCACCCTGTTTTTCATTGTATAATTTTTTTAGTCTTTATTCCATTGACCTCTCCTCTTCAGTAGCTGGAATGTGATATGTTATCTTTCTTTTAACACAAACATTCACAGGTATACATTGTAAATAACCTGCGTGGTAGCCTTAAAAGGGGATAATGTTCAAGCCACTCAATCTCATACTACCAATTCTTACTCCATACCTCATTGTTTTGGTTGCAACTTTGTAACTGTGAAATTTATGTTACAATCTAACATGCGTTCTCGTATTTTACCTTTATCTGCTGGAGAACGCCTCTCAAATCATTCGGTATACTCTCACTCACGGTGTTACTCGCGCGGGGTGTCCTGAACACCCCAATCGACTCCGCGAAGTAGGCTTCTCGGCATGTGCTTACTGTGAGATAGGTTTTTCTTGGTTTTATACTACCATTGAATAATATTGATGAAATAGTAATTATATTCATGTTTTGATGGTCATAATATTATATTACAATTTTCAGATTTTCAGCGTGATTGGATTGCGTACAACTCCGAAAATATTTTTTTCTTATCTCCATATTTTTATTCTATGTATCTTCTATTTTTCTCCATATACATAACTTCATTACGAGTGCAGTATATCACCCAGTAAGAACGTACCTAGTATTGAAAGTCTAATTGTTTTTTCCTACTACAAAAAGTATTTCAGAAACTTGATTTTTATGGTTTACAACTTTGCATGGTATAACTTCAGATTAGGAATATCGTTATGCATAAATATATAAATTCAAAAAGTAGGAGTGAATTATTCGCCTGCAAGAGATGCCAGGCCCACCGATGAGGGAGAAATTGAATGTTTCATAGGGCGTTTGCTCTTCACAGGAACAAGTAGATCTGGGCGAAAAAATATAGAGGATTTATAGGATCGAGATGGTGTTGAAATATTTTACGTGTCCATGAATTATCAAGGATTCCCTTTTCTTTTGCAGTGGCTCAGATTTGATGATATAAACAGAAGGGCAGAAAGAAAAATGATAGACAAATTAGCTCCGATTCGTCAACTTTTTGAAATGCCTGTGAGAAAGTTTCAGGATAACTATGCCATATCAGTGTACACAAAGGTAGATGAGCAATTAGTCGGCTTTAGGGGAAGATATTCATTCAGCCAATATCTCCCAAATAAGCCTGCAAGATATGGTATAGAAATATTTTCATTGGTTGACGCTAATGTATTCAATATTTACAATTTAGAGGTATATGCAGGGAGTCAACCTGAAGGACCCTACAAAGTAGATAATACTCCCAAAGAGCTTAGAGATGTGGTAGAGTGCTTAGTGGAACCAATTGTCGGGCCGTGGAGAAACGTCACAGCTGACAATTGGTTTGCAAGTGTTCCCCTGGCAGAGGATTTGATACAAAGTAAATTGACACTGGTGGAAACTCTGAAAAAAATGGAATTGCCACCTAAGATGGTGTGCACAAAACAGAGGGAGGAGAATAGCAGTCTCTTTGGATTTAGAAAGAACATAACTATCTTATCTTACATCCAAAAAAAAGGTGAAAACGTAATTTTGTTGTCAACAATGCATGTAGTATGAGCATAGACAGGTCGACAGGTGACAAGAAGAAACAAGAGGTAATATCTTTTTATAGGGAACTTTACTAGAGGTGGTGTTGACACAGTGGATGAGATGTGCATAGCACGTAATATTTCAAGAAACACTACTAGATGGCCAATGGTAATTTTTTCCACTCCATAAACGTGGCAGGCATTAACTCTTTTGCTATATACAATAACGTTAATCCAAGAAGCAAGATGTATTGATCAAAATTCCTACGAGAAAGTGCGAGGGAATTGACGAAGCCATTTATAAGGAGAATATTGGAAATGAAAATGATCTGGACGATGCTATTTTGATAAGTTACGGCAACATTCGTGAATACACAGTGACAGTGTGGTTATGGTGCCTATGCCATGATAACAGTATTCACAGTAATTCATATTCAAGTCTGAGAAAGTAATTTATCGTACGTAAGAGAAAGAATCGGATCCGGACAAAAATTTTTGGGAGGAACTCCCCCCCCTCCCCCCCCACTTCCCCCCAAAATTAGCACTCAGAAAATTATGTATAATCTAAGTTTCCCGATGGATGTATGAACAAGGTCCTTCCGGGGTAGTACATTGGGTCGCATTGTTCATTGTAGTAGTCGTGTCGACACTCTAATCAAACATCGTCCTCAGGGAAAAGGTGAGTCATCTCAGCCCTGAGAATGACGCTCGGATAGTGTTGAAACGTCGGCTACAATGAACACTGTGACCCGGTGTACAACCCGAGATTCTCCTAATTACTCTAAGCAACTTTGATTCTGCTGAGCCCCATTATCCCTCAGAACTTAGCCTCCGCAAAAAAAACTATTTCTCTTGGATTTGTGGTTGGGAATTTTCCCACTCTCCCCAACCCTAGATCCGCCAACGGTTAGAGAGTACAAGTTAAACGATCAACTCATCCTCCTCAGCATAAACACTGCAAGTAAAAACATATATTTAAATAATATTTATGTATTTCACAAATAAAATGCTGTGAAACCCATTTTTAAACGAAAATCTACATTGGGGTGTCAGGAGCACCCCACGCGAGTAACCTTGATCGGAAATCTCGCGCGAGTAACGCCGGGTTAATTTCCTACACTCCTGCCCCCTCTCGGTGAAACATACTCCGGGCTTTTTGAAGCCCTCGCTACGCTACCGATGGTCAAAATTGAGTTGATACGTCTCTTTATACGCAAATAATATCGAATATTGAGACAATATTTTAAGGAATAAGACCTCCGCTTCTGAGGAATCGTTAATTTACAGGTGAAACATCTATTATTTGTATGACAATCGAAGTCGAATTATATTAAATTTTTTTCGCTGGAGCATCGTTAGTTGCCTATATACAAGGATACATTTCAGGGATATGTACTTTATTTCCTGGATAATCTCAGCCTATACTTGTTATATTAATGAAAGGCTTTCCTCCGTTGTCGTTAATATTGATAAAAAACAGAAATGATGAATGTTAAATAATATATGTTATAATACCATTTGCTATTGTAATATTGCTATGCTAATTGAATGCTACAACAGACATCAATTTCTTCCTGAATTCCCGGTAGGTACTATGATTAGACCGACTGCCTGTGCACACTTAAGGCAATAACGCGGTTAGAAAAACAAATATCACGACAATATTTATAAAATCAATTTTTCTATATTTACGACTACGGAGAAAAGCCTTTCATAAATAATACAGGTGGAGAACTTATTATTATAACTACGATGCGTCCCTTTAAAGTATCCTGGGCATCCTGGTGTATAGGCAACCAACAATGCTCCCGCGAAAAAAATAACAAATAATATCCCTCAACATCGATTTTCACACAAGTAATGTATAGTACAGCTGTAAATTAAGGATTTGCCAGAAGCGGAGATCTTACTCCTTAAAACGGTACCTCAATTATCGATATTGTTTGCGTATGAAGGAACGCATTGACTCAATTTTGACTATCGTTAGCTTAGTGACTGACGGCTTCGAAAATCCCGGCGCTTGTTTCACCGAGAGGGGGCAGATATGTAGGAAAGTAAATTCAGAGTTCAGCAATAGATAGCAATAGCAAGAAAGTTAACTCCTGAACATTTTATGTTATTCATAGGAATAAATTATAATGATTTGGTGGTTAATAAAGTATGAACGGAAAAGAAGAAAAAGTTAGTTAACAAATAAAACATTTAAAAACCCTTATTATTTCAAGGAGCAGGTATTATGAATATTTTAAATTATCTCTCACAATCAGGTGCTGCGTAAACAGTTATGGAGTAGGCCAAATTTAATGCCCCTGGTTGCCGACAGAGCATGATTGGTTCACTGCTTGCGCACTGTCCTTCACTGGCCCGGTGAGGCCGCCGCCCTGGCCCACCCTTGTAGTTGGTCGTAATTGACGCCGCGAGGCTTTGTATCCATGAAGCCGATCCTGTAAGGTGGCATGGCTCACTCGGCAGAGTAGGTGTATGCGGTTCTCCGATATGTGGGTTACCTTGAGAGAGGGGAATTAAGAGAGGGAGGGAGTCTGTCGTGGAGATGATGGCTCCTTTGCAGAGGGACCAGTCGTGGTTGATGGCAGGTCCCTCTACATTCTCTAAACGTCGAAATTTTGTTTACCACACATATCCCGGAATATAAAAATAAAAATTTTCTTGAACGTAAGTATGCATCATATGAAAATATTCTAGTTGTCACCTAATACGTTGTCATTTTTTTATTCCCTACATTTGTGGATCCAAGGTACTGATGCACCATTTTCCACGAGCAGGGGATCATGGGAGAAGTCCTCAGAAAAGTGCCATATGCTTTGAAGATATAAAATTGTGATTCCCTGAACCAAGCGTCTAAAAGAAAAACTGAAGGAAAAATCTCGTGATTGAGTAGCTTAACTGAGGGGAAAACCTTGCATTTGATAAGTGTTGTGTATTCGATGAAATAATATTAAATGAACGGGCAAAATATTTTTACTGCATTTCTAATAACTACTTAAGAAACAGAAATCACTCACACCAATATGTATTTGACCATAAAGAATATTTAACCTGCAAATCATTAGGATGAAAAATTTATCATGTTCATGGAACAATACTATTTATTTAATTTAGTAAACATTATTAGTAATTACTTAAAGTGGACAACTTATCTACTATTAAAACTACGGTGCATCCCGTAGTATAATCTTTGTGAACACACAAACAACACAGCTCCCGCGGAAATGAAACTAGGAAATAATATCTTTCAACTTCGATTTACACCCAAATATTTCATAGTTCAACTTCAAATTAAAAATTCGTCAGAAGCGAAGATCTTAGACTTTAAAATGAGACCTTGTTCGTATATAAAATGATACGTTCCATTTTTGTTAAGATAAAATATTTTCGTTAAGAGAAAAAGAAGTAAGCAGTCTGCAAATGTTTCTTAATGCCTCATCGCTTGGATAAGCTCTGCAAAATACCAGCGCAACGCGGCATTTCTCTTTATCATATTCTAAATTTTAAATAACACGCAAAATAATCCCGGGATGGCCATTTCGTGCAGTAATGTACAAGACATGTGCTTGCGATCGGGGAAGGGTATTTAATTTTTCTATTTTAACGTATACTACAACCCTGAAACTTATCCTTGCATGTAGGCAACCAACACAGCTCCCGCGGAAATGAAACTAAGAAGTAGTAACTTTCAACTTAGATTTACACACAAATAATACATAGTTTAACTGTAAATTAGAAATTTGTCAGAAGCAGAGATCTTATTCTTTAAAATGATACCTCAATTATTGGTATTGGTTGCGTATAAAGGGACGCATTGACTCAATTTTTAATTTTGGGGATGTAGCGAGGGCTTCGAAAATCCCGGCGCTTTTTTCACCGAGAGAGGACGGGTATGTAGGAAAGTAAATTCAAAGTTCGGCAATAGATGGCTCCTGTAAGAGAGTGAACTCCTGTACAGTTTATGTTATTAATAGGAATTATTTACAATGGTTTGTTGTTGAATAAAGTGTGAAGGCAAAAGACCAATTAGTCAGTTAACGAGCAAAATATGAAAGAACTCTAACTCTTCCACGGTACGGGTGCTATGAATATTTAAAATTAGCTCTCACAATTAGGTTTTGCGCAAATAGTTATCAAGATAGCCAGGCGTCGTTTTGGTGGTTGACGACAGAGCATGATTGGTTCATTGCCTCCGCACTGTCCTTTACTGGCCCGGTGACGCCGCCACTATGGCCCACCCTTGTAGCTGGTCGTAATTGACGCCGCGGGGCTTTGCATCCATGAAGCCGATCCTCTTGAGGTGGCGTGGCTCACTCGGCAGAGTAGGTGTATGCGGTTCTCCGCTCTGTGGGTTAGCTTGAGAGAGGGGACTTAAGGGAGGGGGAGTCCGTCGTGGAGATGACGGCTCCATTGCAGAGGGACCAGTCGTGGTTGATGGCTGGTACCTCGTGGGCGGGGGGAGTTTCCCGGAGGGGAGGCTCCCCCTCTGCCCTGGGGTGGAAAATTTCTCAGAGGGGGGAGCTATGTCGGTTATTTCATTACTCTCTAATACTGTCTCAATATCCAAAAAACACTATCTTTTATACCATTTCTTCGAAATGAATTTAAGAATGTAAGGTAGGAAAGTTGTGTTATGAAAGTGTCCACCTGAAAACCCCACCCCCAATCCCCCGGGAGCAAGTTCCCTCTCGTTCATATCTTCCTTTTTCTACATATTGATTACTCATTTTGTATTTACTAATTTACTCACTTAATTATGGCTATATTCAAGCGTAGTTTCCTGCGTTACAATTCTCTTCTTTTACCCCACTTAACCATTACAAATAATTTACATCATCATTTATACTTCTTCCTCAAAATCAAAATTTATTAACCTACTCGTCCACCACTTCCGTAACGCCACCTTACGCTACAGGGAACACACCCACGGCCGACTTCTGCCATGCATCGCTAGGTGCCCCCACCCTTCAATTTTCTTCCCAAATATTACTATACAAAGTTATACCTTATTCATGTCATTATCACCAATTATTGCCCTTTTTCAGTGCGGAGAAATAAATGGATTTGTGAAGGACTTCCATCATTCATCAACTTCATTCTGCCTTCACTCGCACCTTTACCTCCGACTATTACACACCTACACGGCAAGGATAAGCATTCAATGCTAACACAACATCAGTTCAATTTACTTTTTATTTTCATTTCAAAATATTACAACTCCAATCAACTTTTATCACTACAATACCAAGGATTTCACATGCATCATTGATAATATCAACTTCATAATTGCCATCATTACATCAACAACGACATCTGCAGCCAACAACGACATCTGCAGCCAACAACGACATCTGCAGCTTCTGTGTTTGTCACCAAACCAGGTCTCGAATCCTGCCTCTAGCTGCCGTTCTCCCATGCTCAGCAACACCTGAAATCAAAACATCCTTCCATCAGTCTATCCAAAGAACGTGATTTGCATCCAGAATATCATAACTGCTTCAGCCATCATGCATTCCAATGAGCTCTATCAATATCCAAGTTATCGCTTCATCTTTATCTCCCACAGTTTTCACCTCAAGCCATTGCATCCATCTCAGATTTGACATCTCAGCTGACCATGAATCACCCTAACTACAATATTTTATGCTACATGCATTATTTTTAAAAGTCCACTACAACCTACAACACTTGAAATAATGATTTCCCTTCAACAATGGGGAACTGAAGCTGCTTGGGAAAGAAGTAATCACTTTTCCACAGCCTCCCAATAAAACATTTTGCTTTCTCTACCAGTTACATCCCAATTAATATAGTATTCAATCCATTGAAAACTGAGACAATCCTACTTTGAAGCTGCTCTGCTCTTCACTCCTATCCATACTTTAATACCACTACATCCTGATAGTGTTAAATTCTCTAACTAGACGATCATGAATAGAAAGTAGTGTGGCCGATCAGTAATGATAGTGAGGAAATACTTGTGTACCTATGTCTTTACTACTCTATCTCATGCCATGGAACAGGATACAAGACTATGAGAAACTACTTGCTCTCACTAATTAGTAAACAACAAAACCAACGATCAACTGCAAACCAAAACTACCTGCAAAAATCACTCTCAACCACCTATTTAGTGATCTTCCGAAAGATGTTCATTTCCCAAGACAATCTATGAAATGGAGTGAGGGCATGCAACTAATAATTACTCACTACTCAAGATATAACTAAATATACTGGTATTTTTAAACATCTTACAGGGGATCCTGTACACCTGTTGCTTGGATACCTCTGCATTTTTTCCCGAAAATGTCAAGTCATTTTCCAAGTGGTTACTTGTGAACTCATCTGCTTCACATTTCCAAAGAGTTGATTTAAGTTTTAAGTTAAGCTTTTTGGGCAATTACTAAATCTAGGAATTAATGCAAAAGTTAAGGGAAATAAAAGTTCATCTTTAAATTCCATTCACTTGAGAGGGATTACCAAATGACGTGTGTTTTATACAGTTGATTATTTAGGTAAATTATCATTTAGTCCCATCAAAACTTTAACGAATAATCTGCTCGATAGATGACATTAAAAGTTATGGATTGAGCATCTCATTGATTAGAAATTTTTATTTATTCACTTAATTAGAACCATTATTCATACTGTGGTTATTGCAGCCTTTGGTTGGAAATTGTATTGTAAACTTCCTTACTCAAGACTGAAGTCATGGGATAGAGATGGATATATTAAGCACAATTATATGGGTTTAATATTTTCACTCACCTCTTTACCAATGCTGCATTAAATCAGTGGAGCTAATATGTATTTAGCAAAATCAGGTACGACAAATAGTGTAGGAACGCATTTGAAGTTCAGAGACAGCGTTTAAAACTAGAAAGTTCAGAGAGTAGTGAAAAACATTGCAGTGAATATCTTTCACAGTAGGAATAATTAGGTTAAATTGCATGAGCATACGGTCATTAGATATTATTTAGAACTACCCTAGAACTTGTTACTTATGTTTATAAGCGTTAAATCAGAGCAAGGTCATGGTTAGTTATCATTCATAAGCAGAACTTATTAGCACATTGTGTGGAGTTCTTAACATCTTGGAGCCATATTTCATGATTAGTAATGAATAAAAGTTACTTAACTATGGTACATGGATGTGAGGTTAGCGAATATCTGGAAATACTTAAAGAATGAGTTTCCCTAATTACTTTTTCAGCCATAGCAAAATTTACTCTCAACTGTCTCACCTTTCAGGTGCTCTGCAGCCAGACTTGTCAGCCTAACAGTAGGAAGATTCAACATACTACGAATACTTAATGCTGTTGCACCTGCAGTAACTGGAGTTCACTAAGGATTGGATGACTAGACTTCAACTCCACAGCTGATTGAATTGACATCGCTGATCAGAATGCATCGCTGAAGTGCTTCCACCTCTGTAACTTCAAGATGGCCTCAAGAATTCTACTTGTTGCTTCAAGAGAAGTTTGTTGCATTGCCCACCATAAATCTCATGTACTGCAATCAGCCATGCCAATAAAGAGTGGGTTAGTGTGGCTGCATGCATTTGCTCACGCTAATACATGATCTTTTTCGGTACTTGTATTTACTTGTACTTTGCTTTTCTGCTCCAATAAATAAGATGCCTACTATCAATATATTGTTTGTACTCTGGAATTAGCATATTTCCTTTGTTTACCTTTTGGACTGTCATTTTTTCATTGTTTACACTTTGGACTTCTCAAATGTGAGAAATACTATCAAAAATGAGAAAATTAGCTCAATCGGAGCCAATTTTAGGCACTTTTTGGCCAATTTTTGAGCAAAAAGAAGCAGTAAGAACTATTATAAGTCCGACGCAAAAAAAATTAGTCTCTCTTCAGCGTCGAAACTTTGATAAGTAAAATCTTGGTAGGGTCCATAAAAAATTTTATTGAATCGCAATGAGTACACCTTTTCATCAAAGGGCTGCACTCCCTCGAATGTGGAGTACATAGGGAGTCTGCAGTGTCTGGAGCCGAAGTCTTGATGCCCCGCAAAACACAAGGTGTCGCCAAGCATCAGGACAGACTCCAGGCACAACTGACTCCATATGTCCTCCGCATTTCAGGGAGTGAAGCCCTTGAAGATCAGTCAGTGATGACAGGGGCAACTCAGTTAAGTCCAGTAGCTGGGCTCCTGGTCCAAGCACCGCACTCGTGGCAGGCTAGCGTGGGTGTGTTTGAAGCTGTTGGGATTATCTCTAATGGGTAACCAAGGAGTCATGTGATACAGACAGAAATGGTTTACAATTATTGCTATTTAAATCTTTCATTACAAACTCACTCATTGTTTTTACTCGAGTATTTCCTATCCTTTGACTGTATGCTCATGACGGATGATAAAAGCTCATTTAAAAACAAATGGCAAGATTGTTACGAGCGATTCAAACACACTAAATTTTTGAACCACACTTGCTTATACCATGTGACTCCTTGGTTACTTTTCCGTCATAATCCCAACAGTTTCAAACACATACCCTCAGGGGTGTATTCTTGAATGAAGACTCACACAAGACATCCTTCTCACCCCTTGCCATTATTTCCACAATGGCGAAACATGTCTTCCAGGAAGGAATCCAAAAATTCTGAAAATATGAGAAAATGTGTGAGGAACATACCCTGTTAGGATAATAATAATATAGCAAACATAGGGACAGTTCATGAGAACATAAATCGTAGAAAGAGAGTCAATAGTTTACTAGTGTTAAAAAAAGAGAGTGCAAGGATAAGTCAAGACATTAGAAGAAACATTACAGTAGGTAGCAGGGGGAGGGACAGGAGATGACTTCTCTTGATTGAATTATGGCTCTAATATTACTGAAATGGCATAAGGTGCAAGTTGAAGAATGTGTGTATTCTAAAATAATTCCATTGATTGCGGTGCCTGGAATATCTGATCAGTTAATAGCTGGTAACAGGAAATAGATGGAAATAATGAGTCGTCATAAAAAAAAATTTTAATTACTAAACAAAAGAGATCAAGTAGATTAACTTGATCAAATAATAGAGAAAAAGATGCATCTTGTAGACGATAGTAAAAAGAGACAATGCAGATGGTGGTAGAGGAAAACAAGATGACTCGACTCAAATGACTGATGGCTTAAACTGGAATGACACGTAAGTGGAATTTAGAGTGTTAAGAAGTGGCATTGCTTTCAAACAATCCCATTTATAAAAGGGACCAACATAGATATGTTAATTGATGTAAAAAGACAGTATTTGGACCGAACAGTTATAACTGAATTAAATATGTAATTCAAGATACAGCAAAATTCCCCAGAAGATCGAATGACCAATTGACTGGGTAAGTATTATCCAAAGAAGAAATATTTTATTCCTAGGTTTTATAGTCCAATTATAGCTCTTATACTGCCGAGATAGGTTTGTAAAAAGGTGGCATGACAGGATTGGTAGTGTGTCTGAACTAGGATGGGACATGAAATATCTCACAGTTAAGCCACCAAATAAAAGAAATACTACTACAATTACATCGGAAATCACTATCTGATCATTGGCTGAAATACAGAATAAATACTCTGCAGGAATTTAGTGTGGATATATTTTCTAGAGATGATAAACATATATTTAATACTCCGGCGTGTCTTGGTAGATTAGATCACAAATGTAAAATTAAAGGTATAAATAGTATAAGAGGGATATTAAAAATTCTCTTTTATGTGCAACACCATTAGGTTTCATAATACCTAGATATATTGAAGTGAACTGGAGTTGTTTAGGATAGGTAAAGGAGATTTTAGGTTTTCAAGCATGAATGCATAAAACTGTGTAATGCAAGAGTAACATTGTTTAAACATTTCTTATATGTTTGGCAAGTTACCAGAAATATCAATATAATGTCTGGGCAGTATTTGTTCGGCATTATTTATTTATTTATTTATTTATTTATTTGCTTTAACGGGCAAAACGCCCATATTACCATACAAACACATTATAAAAATAATAAACAAATCAGTACCATAGAATCATAAGTTATGCAGTCATAGAATCAGAAGTTATAAGATACAATAATACAACCCTAAACACATTATAAAATACAGTTATTTGAACATTCTCAGTACCATAGTATCAATATAAAATACAATATTTACGTCACTATAAAATACAATATGTACGTCACAATAAAAAACATCACAATAAAATGCAGAAAAACATCATTGACAAATGTCACATTCCTTATAGCATACAATCTTTAAATTCTTAATTTGGATAACAGAAGAGTTAAAAATATCCAGTGAATTCCCAAGGAGGTTAAAATTCCTTAATATTCTTTCAATTGGGGCACCACGTCCATAAGAAGTCCTGTGGTAATTGTTCGAAAACACCATGTAATTCCTAGTATTGTGAGATGGTACTCTTAGATTTACAGACCCAAGAAGATCTGGAGAAACAATTCTATTATTTAAAAGTTTATACAAAAATAATAAGTCAGCCTTAACACTTCTATGGGATAAAGTATCCAATTGTAGCATACAAAGTATTTCCCCATAATTGACGTCCAGAGAGAATCCCTTGATTTTAAAATTAACATACCTAAGTAATTTGTGCTGGATTCTCTCAATACGTTTGAGTTGTGTACTCTTGTATGGCCACCACACAATGGAGGCATATTCAATTACCGGACGTATTAAGGTAGTGTACAAATGCCCAATAATGTCGATGTGAAAATTCCTTGAGTTCCTAATCACAAAGCCGAGACTTTTCATTGCTTTCTTTATAACAAAGTCAAGATGAAAGTTAAAACTAAGTTTACTGTCAAATAAGACACCAAGGTCTTTAATTTTATCCACATTAGTTATTACCTTACCATCAAGAGTATAATGATTGATATTAGGTGAAACTGATTTGCTAAATGAAATACAATTGCACTTAGAAACATTGATGCACAAACCATTTTGTTGACACCAAAGGGAGAATCTATCCAAATTTTCTTGTAGATTATTGACATCATTCATATTGTCAGCAACAGAATAAATCTTTAAGTCATCGGCAAACATTAAAAATTTAACACCGGAAAAAATAAATGACACATCGTTTACAAAAAGCAAAAATAACAATGGACCCAAGTGAGAGCCTTGAGGGACCCCGGATAAAGCAATCATTTCATTGGATATCTGGTGATTGATTTTCACAGAGAGCCTTCGATTTGAAAGATAATTTTCTAACCAGGATAACAAACAGCCTGAAAATCCAATACCCTTCAGTTTTAGTAATAGTAACGGAATGTTGACTGAGTCAAAGGCCTTACTTAGGTCTGTATATATTGCATCAACTTGATGCCCATTTTCAAGATTCACTTCAATGAACTTACGATATTCTAGTAAATTAGTAGTAGTTGATCGACCCCTCATAAATCCATGTTGTGAATCACTGATAAAGTTTTTAAAAAGAGGAGTCAGCTTGTTTACTACCAGTTTTTCAAACACCTTGGGTATAGATGACTGTATAACCACTGGCCTGTAGTTCTTAACATCTCCTATGTCACCAGACTTAAATATAGGGACAATGTAGCTTAGCTTCCACATGTGATGATAAATACCAGAGGCGAGTGACTTATTGAAAATTATAGTCAATGGGTAAGCCAACAACATACGGCACTCTTTCAGTATAGATGCTGGGATTCCATCAGCGCCAACACTTTTGTTGCAATCGAGAGACTTAAGAGCAGAATTAACTTCCATAACAGAGATTGACAAATCTGGTAAAATCATTTGGTTGAAATACTTATCGTCATAAGAGTATACATTACCTGAAGAATACACACTTGAGAAATGTTTAGCAAACAAATTGGAAATATCAAAAGGATTATCTGCTTGCAGGCTATCAAGACTCATTGTTTTCGGCCAACCATTTGAAGATCTAAGAGTTTTAATGTAATTCCAGAAATACTTAGGATTTCGTGACAGGCTAAGTTCAATATTTTTAATATGACCCATATAGCAGTCTCTGAGTAGATTCTTGACACTTGCCCTAAGTTTAGAAAAATTGTTGTAGTGAGTTAATAAACCCGTCTCCTTATAACGCTTATGCGCAATCTTCTTTTCAGTTATGAGATCCCGAACCTCCTTAGAATACCAAACAGGAAATTTCCTTTTTTTAACATTTACAATGGGTACATATATTTTGATGGAATTTAATAAATACTCATAAAATTTGTCCACCAAGCAGTTGAAAGGTAATACCATAAGTGAAGGCCAGTCAATATTTGAAAGGTGAGCAGATAAACCCTCAAAATCACACTTCTTAAAATTAAGCACTTGATGAGTATATTCCACCTGTTCATTGGGGGATTGGATGAATGTAGTTAGTAACGGCGGGTGATGTGAATCCGGTTCAACCAAATGGTCCTCACATTCATCCACAGTGATTTTATCAAATCAGATGCACTTGAGTTATGTACCTATCTTATTATGCTAATTTAAAGGGAAAGGCTGTATTGCATGCAAAGTTAGCGTGTTCCTTTGTTAAATAAGTTAAGATACCTAACAGAATAAGTCCATCCACAGTGATCATCCACAGTGATTTTATCAAATCAGATGCACTTGAGTTATGTACCTATCTTATTATGCTAATTTAAAGGGAAAGGCTGTATTGCATGCAAAGTTAGCGTGTTCCTTTGTTAAATAAGTTAAGATACCTAACAGAATAAGTAGCAGAGAAGAATGATTGTTTGCTCTTTGTTAGAACTGAGGAGTTCTCTGCCACACATCCTTGAGTTGCTCGCATGGCATGGTGTGGACTTAAGATCTCACAAAAACTGGTTTTTACAAATTAATGTAAAGGTAAACCATGCATTTTATAATTCGTGTAGATATCTAATGCAAATGATTTGAAGAAGCTGTCAGGAAAAATTGCTTTCAATAAGTGGCTATCAAGTATTTAAAAAATGAATTCATGAAGACAATACCATTACAAATATTTATGGAATTTGATGGATGTTTTACAAACGTGCGAATGAATGTTGCTGCAAATAAAATTCTTTGCAGATGTAGCAAATGAAGATCTTTAGCCAATCATTGAAGGAAAACTGTAATGCTTCAGGTTGATAGCTTACTAAATATGGTACTCTTCACAGCAAGACTCGGCAGCACTGTTTCACAAATCAAGTGCATAGTAAAATAACAGAAGTAAGACAAAAGCATGAAGGTACTACTATGAAAGGAGGACATTACACCCGAACCATTACACGCATTTTTTCACTATGTTTCTTGAAAGTGTAAAGAGGGCACCAGGAGCACATATAGGGAATTACTGACAGTTATTTGTGGAAGAAAATAAATTTGTAGCTGCAGGGCATCTCAGACATGCCTTTTCCGAGTGTAGAAATCATTGATACCTACACCTAATCCCCACTCATTCTAAAAATAACATACTTACAAAAATTTTCCCATTTATGTTAACTAGGGAATTAGTTAATGTATAATAAGTACTTAACAAATATCAAAATTATTTTAACCAAGTTAGTAGTGATGAAGGTTTAATCAGAAGAATATAAAATTTATCATGAAACTGAAAAGTTGTTAAATAAAATTACTTTCGACATATTTAAATTTAGTTGAACAATTTTCTACAAATGTCAAGTCCATCAACATCTGTCCCCGTTATGGAATAGAAGCATCTCTTAGGTGCCATCCATTCATTATGCTACTTTCATTCACTGCCACCCCTTTTTCAACCTCAAAAAAAATAATGCGTAACTTTCGTGAACGCTGCAAATATACCCTTTTTGTGAATGATAAAAAATTCTTTGTATATGCCTGTTTAGTTCTCAATACTACTATTAATTCACCAATTAGTATTTGCATTATTAGTACTATTATTTGAAAAATAATGGAAGGCTGGAATCCCTCTTGTTGACAGTACATCTTAACAATTGGATCAATCCCTTCCCTCCTTTAGAGTTACATATTATATGGAGGGCACCATCAGTAATTTTCACTTAAATAAAGCTAGCAAATAAAAAATCCAGAAGCACCTTACATATAGCTTACAGTCAATGGAAGTGAGTTGTGCACAACTTACTAGTAGGGATGATTACACTTGCTTGGCCAAAAACATTTTGTAGGCAGGAAACCACTTTCAAAGCCACAGGCTTGTTGAATTGGAAATATAAAAAAATATATTTAACCTTCAGATATGCAAACAGGATATGCTTTACAGTAGACTCAGATTCATTGGGAGGGTCATGACATACACTCCTAGGACTAGCACAGGTAACACACTGGTCTGAGAAACACAATTGAACTGGCTAGCATTTCTGTGAGTCTAAGAGGTAATGTAATAGAGCAAATGAATGGCAGTGAAGGCAGTTCAGTGATTATGAGTGAATACAGAAAAGAAAAGAAGATGAACTACATGGTAAACCTGGGAACCATTAGAGGGTAATTAAGGAAGGCATGGAAATGGAGACAATATGGGTGAAGTAGTTTTCAAAATCTACACAGGGAGTAGAGAAGTATGGGGAGATCAACAAAACAAAATAAGCTGATAAAATCATCAAAAGATAGGTATTGGAAAAAAATTAACTGTGTTACTTAAAGCAGGTAGAGTAAATTCCACATATCTGTGAAGGATTTTGGATGACAATGGGTTTAAAAAAGATATTTGAATGAGAATAATGTGCTGAATTACTCCAGCTGTAAATGAAGTTCTAAGGGTAAATAATGGACTGTTTGATAAAAAAGGATTTCTTCGTGGAAGAACAGCTTTAGGTCATTTAAGTGATTGAGGTATAGAGTGATACAAAGCAACGTAGGGTGGATGGGACATTGAAATACCCCACTGGTTTTGAGTATTCCAGCAATACTAATGTCAGGGTAGTCAAACCAATATCATTGTAGAAGTCACAGGAGTTTGGAGTTTAGTGGAGGGAGAGGCGGTTCATTAGAATATTATCCCTATTTAACTTAAGAGGAAAATATAGAGTGATGACAGACAGTTCTGACAAAAGCATTTACAATCAAATTTCCTGTTGACTAAACGACTGCTGGCCATTTAGCCAAAGAGCACTACTGCGATTTTTAAGCTCAATAAAGGATTATGAGAGAAACATATTATGAGTATATGGGATTAACATTAGCTAAACTAGAATGTGAAAGGAAATTTACTTCAGTAGATTGAGAAGTTTTTTGTGTGCTTGCTTGCATATTTTTATCGAAAATTTAGTGGCAAAATCAAAAAGAAAATATGTAATTACAATCACAAAAAGAAGAATTAACAAAAAGAGAATATCAGAGAAACTCAAATAAAAAGATGCAAAAAATTAAACAAATATAGAAGAAAATGTATGCATTGTTTTGGCAGTTTCGACGATGGAGGATATGTGTAGTTCACTGCGTTCGAATTCAGGTGTGGAGGAAGAAGGAAAGAGTATTCTGTAAGAAGAGAAATATGTTGGAAGAGTATTCTGTAAGGAGAGAAAGATAGGTAGTGAATGTAGTTGGGTGGGGAGAAAGGAATTGATGAGGAGAGAAGATTGAAGGAAACTGAGTAAGAAGAACGAAGTACAAGAGTGACCAGAGCACTATATACTGTAAGAGAGTGAAGAATAATGGGTACTTGGGGAAAAAGGGAAGCATAATGTTGATATCAGGTGGCAAGAAGGAAGCGGTGACAAGTCTAAAAGTGAGAGAATGTATACCATACACCATATTTGGAAGAGAGATGTTCAAACAAGTGCTTATTGAAAGAATACTGGCATGGGGTTCCCTGCCCATGAACCATAACCCTGTCATGCTGGGGAGACATTGAGAAATTTCATGACCCCCAGGTCAGGGTTTGGAGGTTACATAAAAAATTGCTCCACGTAGGGACATCCTCTAAGCAAATGCTGAAAAAGAAATGATCTGAGAAGGTTCCGATAAGGCAGGTATTAGCCGAGTTAGATGGGTGTATTACTGAAACGATGACTACCAGATAATTTATATTGGAGGGTACAAAGGTCAACAAAGGGTAGTCTTTGTAATGGATAAGAAATTTGGCATAAAGATATAGAATGCATGGGAGGTGTGAGATAGGACTCTAAGGACCATAGACTCAGAATCTCAAGTACAGGGTCACTTGAACAGTATAGATCATAAAGTTTCTATTGAAAGTTCAAAATGGTACAAAGAATCACCTAGATATGGTTTAAAGCAGTGTACATATACTTTTTAGCTTCACGCTGAGAAGCAATACCACTCTGGTAGCTAGAATCTGGGCTCCAATTCAATTCGCAGCAGAGATGTTATGACGAAAACAGAAGAAGCAAGACTGCAGCTGAGATTCTGAATATGGCCCTGAATGTGGAGTCTAAAGTAATTTCAAATAGTTAATCTTTAATGCAAATATGAATGCCAACTTCTAAAAACCATGTGGAAGATGCAGTAGATGACGTCCATAAACATCATGGAGGAATAATGTGTAACGTTCCAGTGAGAAAACATTTAGTTGCAATGGTTGACAAGAACACAGTGGTTGATGAAAACAGAGAGGTGAAAGCGAGGTAGGATGATAATGGGATCTCGAGAAGAAATAAACATGGTGAGAAAGCAGTCAAATGCAGCAGAAGGAACAGTCTTGTTGTGATGAGGCTGGATTTGAAACACCTACAGAGAGGTTTTTTCATTGAAAAGATGCAGAGTGACCCCAAGAGATAATAATTAGGCTATTTAATGGATGTGTATAGTTTCAGAACAAGTTTCACCAATTCGCATAGCTTTTACCGATATATTCCGACAACAACGTGAAAGGGGTGAAGCTCTATGTTAGAACAACAAGAGCAATTATTAGTTGTAGTGGTCTAGCATTAAGGGTGGATTTGGATGGATGAGATATCTGCTTAATAATTGAAACATTATCATGCATAAGGATCATCCTATCTTTCAAATATGTTCTTATTTATTTCCGCATACTTCTTACCTCTTATCTTTTCACCAAAACTGCCTGCCCTTCTATTCTCTATACTCTTCTTACTCAACATTCTGCCTTCTATCATATCCTTTAAAACCCACCTATTCTCTTATTACCTATTCCTTCAATTCACTATCTTCCCATATTTGCTGAAATCAACTCCCTCTCTTCCCTTCCAGCACTTCCTCATCTGTACTCCTTTCCACCCACCTTACCTTCTCCTTTCTTTCATTCCCACTTCTCAAAAGCCGTCAGTATGATGAAGAAATTCCAGCAGGATTGATAAGAAAAACTCCCTAATTTTACCTGAGGTAAATATATGAGTAGGAAAACATGTGAGAGTCGATAAGTACATAGTGAAAAGAGTTAGAAATGGGAATAAAGGAAGTGATGGAAAAAGCCATATGATCGGTTTGACCTGAGAGGATTAAGATGCCGTGGAACTCTGAAGTAGTTATTTGAAAGGTAGAGGGAGAGAGAAATGAGAGCTGCATGAAACATGTTCAAGAATGTTAAATAACAAGCTGAGAAAAGAAACTAAAAGGGCAATGGGAGCATGGTGGAGAAGAGAGTGCGTTGAAATTGAAATATCATTGAAAGAAAGAGAAATTGGTATGCTATATGCCAAGACGAACATTATTTCAGGTTGTAATAATAAATTGAAAGTAATAATTAAAGCCAGAAGTAATACTAGTGGAAATGGAAAATGGAGAACATACATGAGGAACTTGATAATAGAGATGTTGACTACTGGATATAGGTGGACAAGAGAATGTTACATATTCATGGATAGTCTTCAAATAACATAATTGGATTGTGAGGTGGAAAGAGTTCAGCAGGACATGAAGGAAAAAAGGGCTGTAAGAATGGAATCTTGATTGAATTCTTAACATAAAAAGTGACGGCATTTATTTATTTTTCCAGGCACGTTATATCATAAACGTTGTGAGACAGATGAGCTAATGAGAATTCCAATCACCATTGAACTGTGAAAATGTTTTGTGTATTCCTCAGTGCACTGACGACCTTCGATGAGACGTGAAAAAACTCCCTCTTGAAAAAATCAACCTTTAATTTTGGGAGGAACATTTCTTTCAAAAGACCCGTGGTTACTGAATGCCTAATAAACCTTTTAAAATTTAGTGTTGTGCCACAAGGAAGGTCAATCGCAACTTTTGATTCTCATGCCATGTGGTGTCACACTGGCTTATGTCACGTCATGGATTATGCCTGAAAAGTGGAATCGCATTTCTTATCTGCTACGTAGGCAAGTGAATGCAATGATTGAAATTTGAAGTAGTGCCAATAAATATTTTAATTTACAGCTGTTTATGTTGTGCTTTCGAGTTGTTCCTGAAAGTTATATTAGAACCATTATTGGTAGTAGCAGTGTTAGTCAGGAAAATTCCTATACCTGTCACATTCTCTTACAGTTATATTTTTAAGGGATTTTATCTACCAGTTTTTTAAGGTCTTCGGATTTGAAATGGAATTCCTATAGGTCTAGTAGCATTTTCTTTGAGGTTCCTATAAGAGTCTTTAAGTCCCATAGATTTCATATAGGAATCTTATAGGTCTGATAGAAATTTCCTATAGGTCTTAAGGCCAAAATCCAATAGAAAAAATGTAGGAGCGGCCAATAGGAAATTCTTGATAGGGAAGTAACCCTCTTCTCACAGACACAAAACAGACCAATTACATTTTACAAACCAACGCCCAACTGTTGTCACTTGGGCAATGAACAAGAAACTAACAGCCTACTGAAGAAACAGCAAACTGGCAGTGCACAGTTCCCAACCTGTTCACTGCCTGTGGTCCAACAAGTAAGAGAGAATGCCGCTACCCACAACAGAGAGAGAACAGGCAAGTAAAACTCTTCTCACAGGCATGAAACAGACAAGGTGTTCCAATTTACATTCTATGAACGGTCGCCTGCCTGTTGTCTCTCGGACAAGGAACAGGGAACCAACAGCATACCAAACAAACAGGCATTAGTGTCACAGAAATCGACAGGGAAGATAAAATAACGAGCACAAACTGACTTACATAGTATTTCGGAGCTTAGAGAAAGAATTTGACAACATGGATAAGAATTCAATGCTTAGAATTCAGAGGAAAAACTGACCAAAGAATTATTAACAGATTGTATAAAGGCCTGATGGCTGTGATCAAATTTGGACCCAGCAGTAAAGATTTGAAAATAAAGAAAATAAGTCAAGGCTGAGCACTTTCTCTCATAATATAAAATATTTTCACTGAGGGAGTCATTTAAGAAATCACAGAGAAGACTTCAGAATTAAATATACATTGGGAAACATGCTGCGTTTCGCTAATGATATAGCAGTTGTGGCAGAAACAAAGAGATTTTTTGAAGACCCATGTCACCTGGAAGACACTGTTTAACTATCACCCAAAGATTAGAATCCCAAAGGGAAAAAAACTTAGATAATAGTACTCAGCAGAAAAGCAGCGGCCGTGACCAATGTTAAACTCTGAAAGTAAAAGATAGAAGAGATTTTGTCACCTAGAAAGTCGAGTAACCTGCGGATGGACGAAGTAAGGACATAGTCTGTAAAACAGCTGGGTTAAATGAAGAATCTTATTACAGCTGGAAATGCAAGCATGGATGTAAGGAAACAAGTCATCACAACATATATATTCATCTGGAGCATGTTTATTTATAACAGTGAAGCATGGATGGTAACAGCAGCAGAGAAGTAATGGGTGGAAGTATTCGAAATGTAGTGCTACATAAGAATGAAGGAGATAAAATGGAACCACCGAGTGAATAATGGAGAAGGCCTAAGACATGTGAGTGTAAAGAGAAGGCTGCTGTACACTTTGAAAAGATGACATAACAGCTAACTTGGTCATATCTTGAGACATGATATCCTGGTTAAGTCAATCGTGGATGGAAAAGTAACAGAAAGAATGGCAATGGAAGACTCGTGAGAAATATGTTGAGCAGTTTGTGAACAAAGTAAAGGAAGGAATATTGATATACAGTTGTGGGCAGTGCCAAATCAATCTCAGAATTGATGAATGGTGATGATGAAGGAGAAGGAGGTATCCAATAACTGAGGTGAATTTATGCCTTATGAACTTTTACTAGGAAACAAATGTTCCAAACAGAAAAGAGCAGAAATAGCCCATGAAAACCTATCCTGATTGACAAGAAAATACACCAGGACACAAATTTTTTTCTGATGCACAACACATTCCCTCCTCTAAAGTGTTTCAAATCTCGTACTATCTATCATAATCTTACCAAAATTCCCCATTCTAGTATCTCCCCAACCCCCTACCTCATCCACCGTGGCAATCTGAAGCCTCCTGTCTCATTAGGTCCTTCATTTACATTTTCTGTTCTCTCCACATCTCCCCGTCCGAAGTTTTTTTCCCACAACCACTTAATAAGTATGTATTTCCTCCCTTTAACCAATATATCACGTTCAGTATCTATGGAACTAACATCACAAAATATCCAACTATAAGTACTCCAACATTTTAATTTTACTTATGGGGAGAATGAATAAATTTTGTGAATTCCACTATTGCTTTTTAATTGTATGACCTTTCGATACGTTTCAATCAGGTGATGATGATGACACTATGTACACCTGGGTTGTAAAGTTAAAAGTCAATAGTGGAGTTTGCAAAGTCTATCCATTCTTCCCGAAATGGATTAATTCCACAAAGTGAAACCTGAAACCATAAGTTATATAAATTTTGCTTGTTTTGCCATTTATTTACCCGGGAAAACAATCCTTTTCTTTCTACAGTGGACCGGGCTCAATCCTAAGCCCTTCTTATACTTGTATATTGCTTCTTCTGCTTCAATTTATGCCTCTAACTTTCATGTTAAGGCTGGACTTCTTAGCTCTAAACAACCCTACTGTGGATTAGCATTAATATAGAAGATTGTGTCAGGAAAAAAAATATTTGAGTCTACCTCATGCAGTCTCCATTGCATCGTAAATGGAAAATTTGTGTGCTAGCCAGTCCATTGGAAAGTCTCTTATTATTCTAATTAGTTTAAGTTTTATTTTAAAATAATTATTCCTTAGTATTTTTTTCTTAGTGCTCCATCCAAATTCCCCATGCATGCTGCATTTACTGCTCTTTGAGAATAAAAATCGAATACTGAAAGACATTGATGCTAATTAAGTGAGTTATGGCACCTAGCTGTCCAAAAAACTTACTAAAATGTGAGAAATAAAAATCAGTTTCACTTATCGGATCAGGGGACAATGCAGGAAGTCAGAGGGAAGGTTTGCCCACTGCCTTGTTCACCTCTCTTATGACCCTGATGACTAGTTGATGTTGTGATGGTATTCTATTAAGCTGAATACAAAGAGAAAACTGCAACCATCCTCTGTGGTAGGGGACTCCATCTTTTTTTAGACAAACTGAAAGATGAAAAAGAAAAAGCATAATGTAAGCTTGAAAAGATATGTAGCATTATTCGCAACACAGTACATAATATAAATAAATTCATTCTCCATGCAACGGACCTAACAGCGATATATTTATGGAATTCAATTCACAATAACCAAGAAATCACAGCGTACATTTAGTGTATGCACATCAATTCCATAAATGAGTGCACTCATGTAAACTAAAATGCCCATATATCTTCCACAAATTTTATGTAAGTACAGACAGCTCTGTCCGCTAAGAGGAAAATTATAATTTGGAAACCAGAAACTTTAGAATGAAGTAAAGGTAAGGGAAGCTAGAAAGCAATAATACAAATTTGAAGAGGAGAATAAGAGATTTGTTGTAACTGAGTGAAGTAAGACAGAAGGACAATGGTGGTTTTTGTAATTATGTTTATCGAGAGGAATGCAGTTTAAGAGAGGAAAACAGCGTGGAGTCGCGGTAGCATCGAATTAGTAAGATTGGTAGTGAATGTAGAGAGGGTAAAATTAGTACCTAATGAATAGTTAACAAGGCGAGTATAGTGTTAGCTAGTAATACAAGTTGACGGGAAGTCACGGTGGCATCCAATTAGGAAGCTTGGAAGCTAAATCAGGAAGACTAGTGGAGAATGTAGAGTGGTTACAATTTAACTGAAGCAAAAGCGGTGCCACTAACATAGTTGTAGTCCAGATGAAAATTTTGACAGGAATATATGAAGAGGAAGAATCCCCATGATGGAAATGACTTGAATTTAAAGGACAAAATACGGTCATCAAATAGTTTTATTTTAGCAAAAGTCAGTATACTAAGGAAAAAAATACGAAAAAATATATAGAATTTCTCTGATAACACAATCATAAATTCCAAATCTAATTATAACTTCTGCCACTGCTTCGAGCTTTTGCTTCCCAATACCCTTTTACCTACCTCTGGCATATCACCAATATGAAAACAAAAGGCAAAATATCACAAGGAGTCTGAAATAATCATTTAAATCCTCATGAAGATGGAAATGACTGAATTAAAAAGGGTTTCATTCTTCGTCAAGGAAAATTCTTTGCTGTTTATACCATTTCGAACACTCACGAACAAAAGACGACGTAAACGACGACTACTCTAGTGCATGGGGATTTCACTGGCGCCGCGGCCGTTCCCCTAAGTTCCCGACCCTCTGCGAACGGTGTTTGGAACTACACGATTACCCCCCACCACTTTCGAGGTCAAGGGAGGGGGAAATTTCCCCCTCCATGCCTCCCTGTTGATTTGAAATGAGGGAAGCACACGCTGGCACACGCAGTGTCAACGGCTATCGGAGAATTACTGAGGCGGTCGAAATCTGTGTTTTTGTAGTAATTGACGCGTGAATTTGGATGTGGAATGCAGAAAGTGCTGTATGTGCGGTTGATCTGATCCCGGAGAGAAGTACTTGAGAGGTAGGTGCACATTTAAGATACGGTATGCTGTAATCTGTCCTTGCCCCACTATGTGTCCGTTAATGAACCTTATGAGTGCCTTTGGACGTAACTATTTTGTTGTATGTTAGTATTCGAGAAGCGACAGTAGTTGCCATGTTGTATTTTAGTTACGAATTTCATCCTTGCAATGAAGTATACTATTTTCTTCGATGTTGATTGCATTGAAACATTCCTCTCGATTGCATTGAAACATTCGTCTTAATTGTATTGAAATAAGTATTATATTGTTTTGTGTGTTGAATAGTGGTATTTGCGTAAATAATGTGAAAGTATTCGTTTTCGTCAAGTTCTTGTTATGTTATGAAAATGATAACCCGCCAACTGGCGAACCGTAATGCCCGGGATCTGAGTTTTATAAATCACAGTCGGAAGCTGTTTTGTCCGTGAATCTTTGTGCTAAGAGCCCGTTACTCTAAATAATTTGTTTGTTATTATGTTTCATAACTCGTAATCAAGGTCCCTCTCGTAATCTTCACTTGCTGTGCCTTAGCTCTATTTCGTGTGAACTGTCGTGTGTAGTTCGCAGCCTGGTGACAAGGTGTTTGCTATCATGCAATCTTCCACAAAATATCCCAAAGAAAATGTATGAGGCTAGTGCCTTCTACCTTCAAATACATTCTCATCTATTAATGTTGATGTATGGTTTCAGGTGTTTTAGGCAAAGATGGACTTGCCACTACATAGTTTTTTATGGAGGTGGACTCTGCTTTTGACAGCTTAAATGGAACCATGGACTACACGCCCATGCACCTGCCGAAGGAACCTTTGAAGTCAGCTGTAAGTTAGGTGAGTCCTCATGTGAAATTCTTGGAATCTGTCTATCTGAAATTCACTTTGTGACAGTCCCTGGGCAAAAGTCAGTAATCCACCCTCCTTATCAGAATGGGTAGTTAGCTTATATTAGATCAGGAATGTTGTTGTCGGACCTAGTAAAAAGAACAATGCTGGCATTTGAATTCCCACAACCTTATTCAAGACCCGGTTGAAACTTTTTTTTTCAGTATTATTAGGCAGAATTGTGATGCAAATCATAACCCTTTCACTCCGCAGTTATAGGAGCATTGAAGACTGCTGTAATTAACTATTTAATTTATATCCAGGGGCAAATATATCAAATTGAGGATGGGTGCAGCCTATTAATAGTTGTCTTCTTTTTTCCTTCAGTAAGATGCTGAATCTAGACAGCATGAGATCAACAGAAGCTATAAAGGAAGAGAACTAATATTGAGTTGTAAGAAAATTAGTTCAGTTGTGTCCATAAAAATTCCTGTGGCATTGATATTCCTTGAAGATCTTCCTTGTGACCTGTGTGATCCATTCCTCACAATAGACCCTAGTTTATTTCAGGATGTCTTCTCTTTATTTTTTGAAAATGAGGCTCATAACTGATCTTTCCCTTCAGGAGAATTTCTTTCGATAATTGGAGGAGGTATCACGGCTGCCAGAAGAGAGCTACAGATCATGAAAGAAACCTCTCCACATTAATAATGCCTTGTGGGTGTGCATTTTGATTTTTTTCAGGTGCAACAGTCATCTAACTGATTTAAGAAATTTTTTTCATTTCAGTTGTCACCAAAGTGCCCATTAAAAATAATGTATCGATAAGAGGAATATGAAACTGATATAAAATCATTTAATTTCCACAAATTATGCTGTTGTGATTTTATATCCATGTATTATCTTTTGCCAGAGATGTGTAATTGTTATGCTCAAGCCTTAGTTTTTCCCAAGTTTATGATTAATTTAATATGGTAATTTTTTGTTAATATGTTGTGCTATTGATTTGCTTCCTTTCACTCCAAATATGGCTCAAATTATGTTGTACATACTGTCAAGTGATTATTTGGAAGATCAGTTAAATGGTGTACAGTGATTATCCTCCACCCTGATACAGGCACGTAGCCAGAAATTTGCTTCGGGTGGGGCTAAGTCTTGCTTAACTTAAAACAAATCAGCCTTGCCCATTCGGTGTCGACATGTTACAATTCTCTTGCCTTAATTTTCAGTTCTTGATATTTACTTTTACTGTGCCCATGCTTATCTCTTCTCATTCGTAAAATTCATTACTAAAATCAGAACGAAGTTATTGGGAAAAATTTCAGGGGGGTCTGAAGCACCAGAAGCCCCCCTGGCGATGAGCCTGCCCTGATATTCTGGTGGACCGTATGATTTCTCATATTCCTTATGTAGGCTTCTGTGGTGCATCAGCACTGGAGATGCTAGTCTTCCAGTATTTCTGCTGCGTAGTCTATTTCCTTGGATGATGGTTTCACTGGCATGACAGACCGCACCTTGACCAAAAAAACTGTTAACCAATGAGAATGCATTGGGGTTGAACATGGGAAGTACATAAGATGGACAGAAAGTGAAGTATCAAACACTTATAACCCGAAGGTGCTGACTGAAACACTGGCGACACCATCATCCAAGAAAATGGATGTATGCAGCAAAAATCCCAGAGTACTAGCATCTTGGTTTCTCATATGCCTATACAAGCTGGTGTCTCTACCAGTGTTGCTTGTTTGCACAAGCTTTCTAGGTGCTGGCACAAATTATTCTCTATAATTTGTGCCAGAAAAATCAGTCGTTAAAGGGCTGTTTATGCATTTAAACTTTACACTTACTTCTTTGACTGGGGATCTCTTTGCCACATGGGTCTTGACCATGAAAAAGAGGCGCTACTAAGGTGATAACCGCCTGGGTGGTAGTGGAATAATTAGCACATTGATGGATAAGTCCTCACATTTTACCAACGACTCCTTTGTAGACAGATGCATGAAATGGACAGCTCTAAGCATAGTTACTTTCCTTGTTATCTTTACCGTTGCATTAGCATTAGTTGTTATGGTCTACCTCACATAAAATTGGTACTTAAACGTAAAATACTATGAAGTGATACTGACATTTTTCTTTCTATTGATTGTTTTGCAGGAATGCTTTTTGAAGACCTGATAAGGAGTGTTGACATTCAAATGGCTGTATCAATTTCTTAAATGTAAATTTGTGAAGTATGGAAACTGTTATTTGACTTCATAATCCATTCATTGATTTTGTTATTAAGGTGAAGTGTGTAAGAGTATAAGTAATTAAATGAGTCTTTGAAATCAGTTTTTTTATTTGCTACCCTTGGTTCCAATGATCATATTGTAGTGCCTATTATTTGTGTCTTCGCGTATGTGATCTTATTTCGTCGTTTCGGTTTCACGTCGTATTATGGGAATTCTTCAGATGATGTTTGTGTACTGTCACTGTGACTTCAAAGAATTTCCTGATATGGGTAAGAAAACGATCAGCAAATGAAGAGGATGGACAACTTGGAAGCGCATCAGAGGATTTTTACCATCGCGTGCACGTAATGAGTATTAAATTTTAAGAAAATAATAATAAATAAAAGAAAATTTAAAAATATTAGTATTTGAACTGCGCGCCCCGGCGCGGTTATGGCGACGGTGGCGCACCCTTCGAACGGTGTTTGGGACTAAAACTTAGGAAAGCGCCTTATACGGGAGTGGAGAGATTCTGCTCTAATGTGTGCAATGTAGGCGTCGAATTTCGAGCAATCGCGTCGTAACTGAAAGTGAAACAATAATTGAATAGTTAAAAAATTCTATTAACTATAGTCATTTAATATTCAGCCAAGGTAAAACTTGCAAAACCATAATTTTACTGGGCGGTTCAGTTAATATTTGAGCTATGAGTTATTGCGCCAAATTTGAAATCTCATTTATCTCTTTTCGATTAGCATCGCATGAGTCAATATATGCATTAAGTAATATATGTAAAGTAATATGTGTAGTCAGCTTGGTCAATAGGATAAAAAAACAAGGTATGTATTGGAAGTTAATGGTAAAAGTCATGGTGATGCCATTATCCTAATTTTTTTATGTAAACCTGTCAGAGTGGTGAGAAATCATCTGTTACTTAACTATTATTGACCATTTATGACTTCTGACAATAAATTTTCAAAGTTCAATATTATTTCAGTCAATGTAGATTCAACAACAAATTCATGACCGAAGAGTGACCTTTTGCAGGTCATATGCTTTCGAAGTGACGTCGTCGAGACCTTCCTTCCTCCTTGGGACGTGGACGGAATTTCAAAATGCAATCCCCATGGATCATTCCATTAAAAGTAGACCAAAGCTGACATCAGGTTTCTTCCTTCCTTTCTCGTTTTCATTTGAAAATCCTACCTAAGTTCACCTGTCTATCTATCTTAACTAGCGCAATGAGTATTAGATATGTTGGTTTTAGGTGATTCAACGGATAAGATTATATGGCACAATCGAACCACAGCTCTTATTCTATGAAATATACTACAACACATATTTTCGAGAGGGGATTTGAATCCGAGACCTTAGGATTGTCAAGGCATTGCGTTACCAACATGGCTACAACAGTAAGAATGGCGCAAACGACTTTTAACTCTTGGTCTCTCTCTACTAACAACAAATCAAACACACTCCGTGGTCTTCCAGAAATTGGCGTAAAATATGAACTTTTTAGCGCACTACCGTCATTATATTATTCATGTGAACTTTTACGATAACGATAAAAATTCTGGCTAATATCACCTATAATTATCTGCAATGAGATTTTCATGAGATTTTTCCAAAACACCCTCCTTCATTATGATCTTTGCTTTCACGGATCATGACCTATCACCTCCTGCCACACATTCCAGCCACAGCATTTACGCTACATTTATATTTGTGTATCACAAATGCGTGAATTCCACATTTCAAAAAAGAACCCAAATCTCGTGGAACCCACCAAGGCAAGGATATTTTGGTCATCTTTGGATTTAGATTGGAATTAAGCTAGGTAAGATAAGACCGGTGCAGTGACTTAAAACATAAATATACTACTAATACTACTCCTCCTCTCAAATCATTGGGGAGAAATTTTGATAACACATGATAAAATTACGGACAAGCGGATTGCCTCTGTAGGGTAAAAGAGAAAAGAAAATGCTTGTGGCAAAATAGAGTAAGCCTGAGGTTCCTGCTAATGGCAGGGTCTCGTCATCTACGGGTGTAGTTGGTGTGATCAGTCACCCTTGACGTCTTCTTCAAAGGACAAGAGCGAAAAAATTAAAGGATTTTAACTCCTGGCTAGGCAGACAGTTTTCGTCCTTGCAAAGTGCAACACTGAAAGAAACATTCGCGTTTGATGGAGCCGTGACTTGTCAAGGCGGCTGAACGAGCCGCCTTGACAAGTCACTCGGGCTAATTGACAAGACTCGGTCTCTCGGGCACTATATCTATCTATCTATATCTACGACATACCCTGCAAGCCACCTCGAGGATGTGTGGCAGGGGGTGCATCCACACCAGGAACAATAACACAACAACTTATTGGTAAATAAGCTGCAAAGAAAATTCCTAAAAATCGACATGAAATAAAGGTACCTACTATTTGTAAAAGTTCTAAAAATATGGGTCACAAGCAGATACTTAGCCATACATCTACCCAGTAATAAAGGGATTGGTTGTTAATACTTGCATCATGCGCTATCGGTACGACAATCTACCTCTATTATTTATCTGGTCGAATCTAGTATAATACGCTGGTATCTTTAATATATGCCTTACATCTTCAGTAGAGCTATCCGATTAAAATTTCTGTAAGATATTTAATCTGAATTTAAATCTACTATCTGATAACAATTCCCAGCTATTTATTTTTTTACTTCTGACACACTACTAAACCTATCGTAACACCTTTGAGGAAACTAGCTGATCTACGCTGCACACTGTCTGGTTCTCTGTTCTGGCACTGCATCTGAACATACGATGTTCAACTGGCCATTAAAGCACTGAAAGCACCTTTCGATCGAAAGGCAAGAAAGTATGCTCATTGAATCGCGGGGCTGAAAACTGAGTACAGAAATAGCAACGTGAGGTAAGAGAGTGAGCGGAAGATAAGATATATAAATGGGAAATTAAGGGGAAATAGTTTTCGCTGACATGCTTAATTTCTTACTGTCTTCCATTCAAATAATGCAATGCTTCTTGTATTTAATCCGTCAAAATGTTGAAGTTTCGGGTTGGTAACGCGCTGGCTTGACAGACAACCCGGTAGGCATGGGTTAGCATCCTGTATCAGATTGGATGTTGATTTTGCCTTAGGAATGCCTTGCCTTTCAGATTGTGTAACAATGTAATTAAATACAACTCCATCTAATCTTAATAGTTCCTTAACCAATTGAAAGTAAGGGTGACGTTAATTCCGTTTCCTTCGAAATATTTTTTTTCTAAAAATCTTTAATAAGTTAAACCCCACCGATTAAATGTTTAGGAGGTTTACCGTAAAGGTGCCCTAGATTTTACCTCGTGACCTCACAAACTAACTCGCCTCGCAATGGGTTACCCAGTTCCCCCAAATTGGGTAATGAGGGACAAAATTATTACGAAGATGGTCCACCAGCACCGTAGTAGAGGTATGGAGGAGGGTTACCCATCCAACTTCCGTCCGGGCCCAACGTTGCTTAACTTCGGTGATAGAGCAAGGGAAGTAAAATATTCAAAAAAGGTCAAGTGAGGGTTGAGGGTGATGGCGAGGGTTGGAAGAGCGAAAAGAATCAAAAGAGGTTCGAAGGCTGCAACGTCCAATGAAACGGGAAGAGCAAAAGCATACTTGGACATCATGGGCGTTTTATACATGGTCTCCATTGGTATATTTGACTAGCAGACAGAATCCGTGGAAAAGAATGGAACGGTAGGGTCCGAGTATTGCTAGCAGCACACATCTATGAAATGTAAAATAAGTCATTCCGGGAGAAAATATGGATTGCATCAAGCGAATCTCTAGAGGAGTTCCTCAGTTTCGGAAGCATTAGATTCCAAGAATAACACCAAAGCTAAAAATTAAGGCATAAAGAAAATTGTTCTCTTTGTCTTAGAGGGCCACAAGAAGAACGCAGTGGCTCGATTCCAAGAGTAAGGCCAGAATTCGTAATTAATGCTCACAGAACTTAATCATGCTGTCACAAAAAGGAGTAAATAGTCTTTTAACCATTTCCGTAAAAATCTAGATTGCATAGCATACCCAACCCAGTAAACACAAATAGCTGCTGCAGCGTGACACAGGGATGTCAGCGCAGCAAGTGAAACTCATGTCAACTGAAGCGCGACAGCAGCATCTCAGTAGCGCTCTCATAGAGCGAGTTATTGAGAAACGCATTCAATGCGCATTCGCAGCTAGTGTTTGAGGCGCTGCAGCCGCAAGTTGTGGACGCGCTGCCACAGCGTTGTGGGTAGTCTTTTGAATAAGGCGCGTCATGCTAGTGGCGCTACGTGGTGACAAAAATCCTTAAGGTTTGAAGAACTGCAAAATCGGCCATTATTGCTTGTGAGTTGTGTTGGTTGTGTTCATGGAGTGTGTAAATAGTATCTCTGGTTGTATGTGCTCAGGTGATTTGAAAAGTGAAGTAAGTGGAAGAAGTTAACTTGTTTTCGCAGCCTGGTGAATTCTTAGCTAGCCTGCTACCCTGAAGCCTGCAAGTATGCGAGTAAGCAGCGAGTTGACGATCGCAGAATCGGCCAGTATTGCTTGTTTTGAATGTGCTCAGGTGATTTGAAAAGTGAAGTAAGTGGAAGAAGTTAACTTGTTTTCGCAGCCTGGTGAATTCTTAGCTAGCCTGCTACCCTGAAGACTTCGAGTAAATGTTACCAAAACGTATCGCTGGTATTTATTTAATGTTTATCTAAGTAGACAATGTAGCTAAACTTATTATTTGAATCCAAGACTATTGGAGATATTATATGTATATTTTTGTATTTCCATGCTCATTAATGAAAATGTGTTCATCATTATTATTGAGCAATAAAGTTATTTATTGCAACCCTGTGTTCTCAATTGAGATCCCTGTTGTAGTTTGGTTGGATGTTCAATAGTGTATTTGCTAATATTAACGTTTAATTATTCCGACAAAGGACTGCTTGCATTTTAAAGCTGTGGCTAAGCATCTTACGGTACGTTAAGTTATTTAATTGCCCTGCTGAAAAAAACACGATAAAGTACGATATGGAGATGTGAGTCGTTAAGTTAACCGGGACATTTACGTGACATTTATAGTGACGGACTGATCTCATCAACCTGTAAATATTAGTTAAATACTGGGAGGATTTTTACTTTCATGTTATTCACAATATTCACCGAGAAGCATGTTTAGGACCACATTGGCAGGAAATTTTTGTTTTGTATCATGCATCATTACTCCCTTTAGCTGTAGATATCATATAATGAATCAAAATCTATGCTCGTGTTTGAATTTTCATATTTCATTTATTTTAAGTACCTAGGTGTAGTACAATACTATATGCAAGTCATTATCATGAAGTTTACAAAGAGGATGTCTTAGCCATAATATGTTTTTATATTGAGGAAGAAATTGGTTGTGATGCCTTTTTGATTCATTAGAGTGAGTGTATTGGAATGATTATGCAGTTCCTGTGCTTAGATGCACAAGGATCGAATTTTAAATAAAACTCTCGAGACGGCGAGACGAGAGGCATTTAATGAGCTAAGTTGTAGTTTTGTTGGATGGCCAATAGTGTATTTGCAAATATTAACGCTGAATTATTCTGACAATGGACTTCTTGCATCTTGGGCAAGTGAGTAGCTTTGCTGTCATTTTCTTTTGGACTTTTTTACATTGAAGTTAGCTTACAGAGAAATTTCTCTGGAGTGGGTAGTTAGGTTTGGCCAACAGGGCAACGCTGACCAAGTTTCGTGTTTGTGGGGCCGGGGTGCATTAGATGTAGCGAGATGTTCGCCTACAGTTTGTAAATAAGGCACTTATTAATGTATTTAAACTTGTAACTGCCATAGGAGGATGACTTCAGTCACCAATTACTTCGGTAATTATTCAGGCTGCCTGGTCAATGCGATATTTTTCGGTGGGAGGACTCAGGTCTGATTGTCAAAACAATTATTTGCTGCATTATATACGGTAAACCTTCAATACATGCCGTGATATGCATACTCGTGGTAGGCAGATGAGAGCATGAAAGACTGCCGCAGTTAGATATTGATTAGGTTTTCTGTTGAGCGTTCTTTTTAGTTACTTCACAGGAAGACATCACTTAGAGGAGTAGTGTAATGGTCATAATTAATTTTTCATTGGTCATAATTTCACGAATATATTGCTTCCGGCCTAGGTTTCGACAAAATATCACCCTGATAATGACGTGCGTCGGAACAAACCTAGGTCGATAACAATTACGTTACATGGAATTTTATTAGGCATTTTTATTCATTATTATGAAGGTCCCTATTATTATTAACCCTAAGGTTATTAACCTGATAACGTGCTGCGGGGGCCCTGGCAGGCAGCACTGTGGACGCAATTTGATACGCTTCTGCAGTGCGGCAAATGCGCTGCTGCAGCGCTGTGGAAGCGCTTCAATAACGCGGCTGCAGCTCATCTGTAGCGCTGCTGACATGAAAATATAAGAAATTTGACTGTGTCAGGCATGCTGCAGCGGCGCGTCCATAGCTATTGCAGCGCTTCGACGTTGCGCTGCTGCCGTGCGTCAGCAGCATTTTGTGTTTTCAGGGAAAGAGAGAATACTTCACTGACAGGGATTAAAAATACCTTAATTGAAATATTGAGAAATTCGAAGTTGCTTCCGTTCTTACTAAAGGCGACCGAGAGATGAGACACTTGCTCCATGCATAGTGAATAGAGAAACAGAAAAGATGCACTACATGTTAAACCTGGGAACCGTGAGAGGCTAATGAAGGAAGGCATGCCGATGGAGACAAGTGAGTGAAGTAATTTACAAAACCTATACAGGGAATACAAGGAACATTGTAAGAATATGTGGAGTGACTTGATGGAAAAGGGATAAGGGCATTTAACCTAATTTCTGAAAGAAACTTATGATTTGTAATATCTTATGCCTCTGTATTATTAATGTATTATAGAATGGTATGAAGGGAAAATCAAACTTATAAAACTGGCTGGATTATATTGCCAGAAGAAGCATACACTAAGGGTTGATGGGAAAATTAAAACTGAGATTTCTTGAACTTGTTCGATGTTTTATAAGAAAGAGTTATGGTCAGAGAATCTTGTGAAGAGATCCCACTTGACTGAACAGATGTGATGGGAATACTTATAGAAATGGAATAAAATATATTTGTTTGGAGAGAATTTTAGGGAGGATAGTCTGAATAAAGTCAATGAAAATGCATGTGTCTTGAAATAAGTAGAAACAAGATAAAGGCATCTAAGAGAAAACTTACGTAGGCCTTAAAGAATGATGGTAGTGGATGTGGACTTAGAAGTGGAGGTGACTTTAGGAGGTGACTCATGTGGATCCACAGTTTCACGTCTCACTAGTCGCACAAAGTGCTATAGGTAAGGCTACATTTGTAACATGCTATCCAAGCAGGGAATAGTGTCTCTACCATTGTGCCGTGGCAATTCAGGGTTCTGGGAAAACAGCTAGGGGTGCCGCGAGATTATTGCTGGAAAATGAAAAATGTTTAGAAGAACCAACTTTCTAATTTGCTACTCTCACACCCGACAGACAGTGAAAGAAATTAAAGCCTTTCTTCCAATCTACTAACTAAATACTGTAAAGTGCCAATTATCCGTGGTAATGGAGAGGGAAGCTCAATTGGATAAATGAAGAAACCTAGGAAGGGTGCCATAGAAGAGTTACCTCAGCAAGAAAGGTGCCGCTAAAGTAAAATGATTGGTCTAATTGCTAGAAACTCGACCTCTGAGACTCCACCGAGAGGAGAGACGGTCCGAGGTTTGAACTCAGACCCCTTGCATTGGCGTCAACAATACTAGCTACCTAATCAGACCCATTCCTGCTTTTTTCTGCCATTATTGAGGGACTCCATTGCGGGCTCTATTACCCTCTCACATACAATAGCATTTCGATGCTGGGGCGTCGGAACTATTTTCGCTGGCAAGGGCCAACCTTGAAAAGGGCCCAGCTCTTAAGAAAAGCTCTTAAGAAAAGCGGCTCCTATGAGAAAGACTGGCATTTTTTTTGCGGATAGAAGGGGGTAGAGACTAGAATTCCGCTAAAAGTGAATATGAAGGTGGTAGAATATGCGTCAAAAGGGAAAAGGCAAGCTGGAAACAAGTGTAATTAGATTTTTATTAATGAAGACTAATTTCTCAAGGGTCCGGGGCAAATTCTAGGGGATGGGGGGAGAGGAGGGGCAAATGCCCCCCTATGCTCCCCACTTCCGACGCCACTGTTTCGATGTGATATATTCTCCAATTAAATTCCACAAAAAGTTACGGAGAAGATCCTCATTACACTCACCCAAGTGATGCGAAGACGTTGGATGTTCCGATGCAAAATTCGTCATGCGTGGTAGCCCAAATGTCAGCGTCTGTATTAGCCATGGCTTCCTTGTAAATGCCAAAAAAAAAAGAAAACTAGTGCAAAAAATCGCGCTTGTGAGAAGGTATAAACGTCTTCTACCCCGGTATGCACATGGAGATCGTTAAATTTGTGTCACGCTTGAAACATAAAATTTAGCTTAACGAAGAAAGAAATGCTGTGAAACTAATATTACCTATAAAAATACATTCTTCAAGAAGATGAATGGTAATATCTAAAGCAAGTCCCTACCTTTCCAATCATACCATGTGTCTCCACGCCAAGTCCCCATACAACTGAATGTTTCGTTGAAATATCCCCAGGTGGCGCGAGTGCTTTTTGGCTGCATTTTTTTCGCTGGGAGGGGAATTAACTCTTCAAGGAAAGCCTCCTCTGCCATGGAGACGGGGTATCTGGGCAATTAAACGCCCCATAAGGAAAGCCGTATCGGACAGAGTTCAATTGCACGGAGCCTTGAATCCCATCCGGCGGGCAAGTGCCTCTCAGCATAGCAGTTCAGACTAATTCTTCAGCTTTCGTTCGCAGTTGACCGAGGAAGTATTTACTATGGTAAATTTCAAAATGTAGTACATCTGGTATACTTGCTTGTGTTTGCTGAACTGTTCTTGGAGTATTTAATAGTTTTTATTCACGGCAGTTGCCGGATAGCTGATGTCATTTGCGTAATTTATGATTAGTGGGTAATTGGATATTGGTAAGAATTAATCAAGGGACAGAGAAATTTCTGTCCATCGGATGGGACGTTGAGCCATGATCCCCTTGAAATGTTACCTTTCACTGATAGTTGAATAATGCCGACGTTCTTCTTCACTCTTCCTCCATACCCATCCATTCCAAACCATAAATAGGTAGAAGGCTGGAGTGAAACTCAGAATCGGGATTACTCTACTCTTAAAGAAAGGCACCAAGGTGCCCACGGTTTAACATCCTATCTGACGGACGCTGTGATGAACTTGGGTTTGAACTCCACACAGCATCCAAGTGGAACTGGTAGAACAACGAAAAATCTCTGTATCAGCCAGGATTCGAACCCGTGCCCTTGAGATAGGGGCCTGGGCCCTGCCTCTAGCCTTCACACCAACCCAATTCCCTAAATATACAAACATGGAGCAAAAACTTCTATGATTTTGTAACAATTGATTGTGTGCCACTGTAATGAGGAGTTGTTCTCTTCGCTTGAGCAAAGACAAGGTCCTTCATTTCACACCCCACCCAACAACACTGACTTCTGAGCGAACTTCTAAAGGCAGGTTTGACGCAATATTAGGACAGTCACGCAGAAAATTCAGGCCGAACATCACGACACGTGAAGGAACCCTTTTGAGCGTTCCATCTCGATGCTGCTCTGGGACAAGAGCGGCGGTAACAAGTTCGTGGAGCTTGCCAGGACAGCCGCAAAGTTTTCCAATAAGCTCCGACCAGGGGCTTGGATGGGAAGGCGGGGATTCCCACCCGGGCGCCTTTTACGTCTAAAATAAGACGTTTATCGCAGCGAAAGTTTTTATGTCGTTTACGCACTATTTGCAAATCTTTTGCCCTTAAGGACGTTGATCCGAAAAGTGAAAGTCATGTCATTTTTTTATATTTTCAGTACTTATAGAACTAAGGTCCTCTATCTAATAAAGTAAAGATAATTACACCAACCCATACTCCTTATTCCACAAATTGCATTTGAAATTACTTACGATTAACGGCAATAATGGCCATCACATGGGAATATAACGTTTAAATATACCATTGTGACATGTATTTTTTGCAAAAAACTGATACTTTTATGCATAATTTCACAAGAAATAAAATGACACGAAAAAAAAGGCATCAACCCACCGTATTTTTTGCTAAATCTGCCAATTTCTGCGCTTATAGCAGATGAAATGCGTTAGTCGTCTTCCAGTGGCGCTGCGGTCGCTCTAGCCAAAATGTATGGCGCATGAATAATATCATTACTAATGAGATATTAAAGCATATTTCAGAAAATATTATAACATAACGTTTGATAGTAATATTCTGGTGTTATACATTAGTAAATTCATTGAGTATATGAATTTATTTCTTTAAAGTAAATGCTGAATTGACTCCATCGTCGAGATGATTAAAATTATCATAAAAAGGAAATCCTTCGACTTTACATCGTATTTCTTGTGATACTTATGACTTTCAATAGCTTAGGTAATTTTTTTGTGAAGTAAGGATCACTTAGCAGGCATATACTCGTACTTAAATTAATAAAATACCTCAGACAACTTGACTCAAGCAGTCGCGAGCCAACCTCCTTAACGACCTGAACCACGTTTTTATCGCACAAATTTTTTCAGAAGGGGGGAGAGGGGGAGGGGGTGGTCACAAAAACCAGGCCCCTCTGGACGTGCAGCGGCCCGGGCCCCTGAGCACCCACACCGCACCTGGCTCCGACGGAGTCAGTACCGCAGCCGACCATCGAGATGGGATTTGTTTCTGGAAGCAGAGGGAAGTGGAACTCCAATGTGGGCAAGATATGGGTCCTGATGGATGGAATGAAATTAGGGATGAAATGAGGGTAGGTAAGAAGGCGCTGGGGAGAGCATTAAGGACGGCAGTGTAAAGCATTTCCGGAGGTACGTGGGTGCCGAGCCGAGAATGTTATTAGCGGAGAGATCCCTTAATCCCTTCTCCCACATTCGACCGTCTTTTCAATCCCCTAAGGATTGAGGACGTTCCTGAGGGAGGAAAAGAAACACAAAAACATCATTCCCTTATGGGAAGTTATGGAAATAACCGGCTCAAGAGGGAGAGTTTTAGGCTTGCAGGAGATTAATAAGCTCCTCATTTCAGCGCCGTAGATGGAATTTCCTAGACCGGCTTGTTTACGTTAGAAACGGAGGATTATTTCCGGATCGATTCTCAAAAATTCAGGATCGGGGGTAGGTACCTAGAGGGTACGTATGGGTTTGTGTGAGATTTCTGAGGATGGAAATACTTCTTCAAAGAAATATCTTTCGATTAAATGAAATATACATCACTACGAATGGTTGTATCTAAAACCGATGGTACCTGTTTAAATTTCAGGTTAATAATTCGATTATGCTAGAAAGATTGCATGCGTCTTCGAACGAGAATTCCACTGTCGCATGTCCAAATGCATCCATAGATGACGTTTGACGTATAGTATCACACAACGGTATCAGGCCACGATTAATTTTATCGTTCTTTTCCGTATCTCTCCCTATCGTATCTTTTCCCTAGGTTTCGCCGACAGGCTTATATACTTACCTATAATTTATTTTTAATGCATGATGATTAGATCAAAAATATACATTGAAAATTATGGTCAGAGAATGATTATTAATCGTATAGATGATATAGTGGTCTTATACTACCTAATTTGTATCATTTGTTGCATTTTTTCTGAACTGGTACATCGATTAACCATGCATGTGCTTTGTGGTTAAGATGGTATTGTAATTGAAAACGTTCAGTGAAAACGTAACTCGGGATTTTCTAGTTGAGGTGGCTGCTCTGAAACGTAAGACGTATTCTGCTCTTTCGGGAATCAACAATCAATGAGCTTTTAAAACTGAAAAGGATGAAGAAAGATGGAAAGATATTCTTGGATGCATGAGAAAGAAACTGCGCAGTTCAAGTCGTTCATTAGCCTCTCGACAGTGGGAAGGGGGCATTATCTCGTGAGGCTGAGCTTGAGGAAAGCCAGAAAGATGGAAACGGTCGTTTAAAAGCAAGAGGCTGGTTGTGTAGTTGGGTATTTGAGAGGTGGGCAGAAGATGGAAAGAGGAAAAGAGAGAAAAAGAGGTGGAGTATAACAGAAGCATGATCGCCTTCATCTCGTCAAAGGACTTACGCTCTCGAGGTGTGGGCGGATAATTTTCTGTTAAGGATGTCATCTCAGATCCCTTCCCCTTCACCCTTTCATTTCCTTTCCAGAGAAGCGGCGCTATCAATTGGGTACACTCGCGCAGAGGATGACTGAAGGGGTGGAGGGCATGACGTAGTTGTCGGGTCTCTTCAAATCAAATCATTTAGTGCGAGAGCAATAGTAGCATGTCATTTGTGGGCTAATTACATATTCCTTCTTGTGGGTGGAGTATCGTTATTAGTTTATATTTTCACTATTTACAATGACGATCGAGCAAAAAGTCTCATAACTATGTTCCCATGGAATGCTTAATGTACCAGGAAAACAGCCAAGATTTCCATCGGTAACTACTGCATCCATCAAGCGCTACAACGATCTGCAGCCAATTAGCCATTATGTTCTACCCTAAGGTCATTTTGGTTGGTGAGATAAGGGCCTAATAAATCCCAAAGGGAAAAAGAAACTCACACATCAAGGTCGAAGCTGTGGTTTTACAAAAAAATGTGGCGCTAAAAATGAACACAGGTTCGGTTTAACATGAAACGTCCCGAGGACTCTCCCGGAATCGAAAAATGGGCTCTCCGCCCGGTAACCCAATGCCTTAATCTACGAGGTCTGTTAGAGAAGTATCCGACCTTTGGCCAGGGGAAAAAAACTGGCATACCTGGAGCATTGGAAACCTAATCACCCTCAAATTAGTCTCCTTGGGACTCCACACACTTCTCCCAGCGGTGCCGCCATTGTTGGAAGCATTCCGAGAAAGCCTCTTTCGGAATGATGGATGTTTTAACGCTTGACCTCGGTGCATCAATTTGAGTTAAACTCCAAAGATCTGACCGATGCGGAAGTGGTGTCGTTTTAAAGAAGAAATATGGGCACATGGAACAAATGTATTTAAATATTTGTCAATGAATCGGAAAATGTAAAAATTTAAGTGTTAAAAAGAGTGTTTTCACTATCCTTTAACATGGGAAAAGAGTTGCTATGCGAATTCGTACATGTTGCTATGTATGTTTGTTTACGTGTTTTGCTAAATGTGCATTAACTAATTGATGACGTGAAAGAAGTTACAGAAAGCGGAATTAGTTTATAATTAGTTTATAAGGAATATAATGAAAATGTGGTGTAGAAAAATGTACACAAACATATAGGATGATTAGAGTGGGACACATTTCTCTATTTATAAAATAGCCATTTCCTTCTCTCTGCATACAAAGTGCTTGTGAAAAGTGCCTGCAAAGCAGGAATCTAGCCTGCTAGTTATTATTAATCTATCGGTAATATTCTCAGCCAGTTAAGGCGAAGAAGTGGTGGTATAACGTCTTTACCACGGCTCGACATTGATCCCACGTTCACTCGGATCTCTTATGCTAATCACAGCCCAGCTCGAAACTAGTTTCGAAATGTTCAGAGCGAATCATTTTCATCGATCGATTTGAGAATGGAAGCGAGCGAGGGCGCTCGTTCGCACGTCTCTTTCTGCCATCCCCGCTCCCGATTCAAGCGTGTCGATGAGGAAGATAAACTCGCGGACGGCGTTCTCGAAATGATTCGATTTCCGGCCGCGGACTCCCGGAGGAGAGGGAATGGAAGGACTGGAAGCGAGGAAATGTGACTGGCAGTGGGGAAGGGGAGATGACAAGGGAGAGAAGTGAGGTGGTGGGGGAGGCATTGCAGGAAATCAGCAATCTCGCGATCCCACGTGAGCTCCTTCGGCGATTGAGCCACTCAAGAGGCTGATCATCCCAGTTTCCCTCCGGCAGTAAGACGGTATTCCGCGGGGGGAGGAATTTTCCGAGCTCTGCTCAGCTCCACCAACTCCCCTCTCAGCTTCCTCAAGTTGGGTCAGGGAATACAACTGAGACCTTCCCTCTTTCCCAATGTGGTCGTTTACCATATTTTTCTAATTGCCGAATCTGATAGAGTTTGTCAAATAAAAAGACACTTATTTTTCCGTCATTCGATCCGTCAATTAGTTCTCGAGTTACAAGCGGCGAAAAGGTGATGTTTTTAACCCTTTCCGAAAAGTGAGCATGAAAAGGACTCGCACGTCATCCACTTCGTCCAGTCACGACTGAGACCGCGAAGTTCCTTCGCCTTATCACAATAGGGGACACACAACTGACTCAGCCAATGGAAGTGGTTGCAACAGGATCTCTTGAAACAGACCCCCGGGGATCGGGTTGTTGTGGTGGCTAGATTCCCGGCAGTGGCGGATTTTTCAGTGGAAAACCGGTCCCCACTTGAGTGCGTAGTGGAGGGTATTTCAAGTTCAGTACTCCGTCCGTCGGATGGGGCGTTAAGCCGTGGTCCCCTTGGCGCCCTTCGTTAAGAGTAGGCTAATGCCGACGCGTCGCCGGGTTTCTCTCCACCCTTCCTCCGTTTCCTGAAAAATCCTACCATTACGCAATTTCCCACCTATCCTAAATGGCGCAAATGACCTCAGCTGTCGGTCGCCTCCCCCTAAATAACCAACCAACCAACCAACCAGACGTAGTAATCCTTAAAGCAGCTCGTTCGGTGGGCGTCACCTTTTGCTGTTTTTAATTTTTCATTTATGAGTGAATGGCTCTGGTTACAGGATTAATTTTTTCACTAAAATTAATTTTCAAGTCCATCTTACGATTATATTTACAAAATAGCGATTTCGGTTCCGAGTAAACGCCCCCATTCCGTCTTCCGCTGGACTCACCAACCCCAAGAGTCCTTACGTTGAAACAGTAGTGAGGTAGGGTGAGTGCGGTGGTTAGAATACTTGTCTATCATCCCAAATGTTCCGGGTTTGAGTCCCAGTAAGTCAGATCATTTTTCATTGGTAAACCCTTTCCAGTGCTGTGTGGAGAGCACTTCGAGTTCATTACTCCGTCCGTCAGATGGGACGTCAAGCTATAATGTCTTGGCGCCTTTCGTTAGGAGCAGGTTATTACCAACGCCAGGTTTTTGTCCATCCACTCCCCTTACTTTTGCATTCTCATTCTTATACTCTTAAACCCGGTCTGAAGGGCCTTTAGCCTTCTACTGCTCTGGGTCAATATTGGCCCACCTGGATGTGCGGAAACTGCCAAGGGCTGATGCATGGGCCGAATTACGTTACGTCATTTCATATTTGTTATATTTCTATTGAATCAGATACAGCATGAATGACTTCTTCATCCTCATAAACCTGAAATATATTGCCAACACTGATACAATTACATTCTTCATAATCAATGGGGAGAATACTTCATAAGTACTTTATGTAATGTAAAATTAATAACCTTACGAAATACATGGAAATATGCTTGGCAGTATTCACACAGTCCGCCTAAAACGGGATGCCAGGAAAAAAGTTAAGAATGGGACAGACTTTGAACCAAAAATGAGTCACTCATCCTCCTACCAAGGTCTATTGTGTCATAACCCCTGCGTGGAGCCATCGTCTTGCAAAAATGCTTTGTTTGCATCGAGAGGGTGGTTTTTTGTTGCGGTCTTTTTTTAGGCCCCTCTCATCTTGAGGACCCTTAAAAAAGTTCCAGGGAACGGCGAGGAAGAATAAAGCGAAAATAGACGTCGGAATCAGCCTTCTCTTAACAAAAGGCACCAAGATATTCGCGTTTTCACGTCATATCCGACGGACGGAGAACTGAACTTATGATGCTTTTCAGACAGCACTCAAGCAGTTACTGGAATATCAATGAAATATGCATACCATCTGCAATCCGTCAATCTTCTTCCTTGGTTTTCAGTCCATCATCCATTTCCTCATCTTCCATTACATCTGTGAAGGCTCCCGTTCCATCTCCTTTCTCCACGAAACTCTTAAATACTCTTAAGACTAAAATCATATTAAAATTATTCGCCAGAAATTCATACAAAATCAGTATTTCTATCTTTGTTTGTTTTGAATAAATGTATTTCTGCATTTAATTCTGTTCTGTGAGGGAATAATGGGTCGTTATTAAAATAGTTCATAAATTTAAAGTATATTAAGATAGTATAACTTAAGTATGAAGCGACTGAGGCTACATCATTTTCTCTCTGGCAAAGACCATTTTAGCGGTATAGTCTCAGCTCCGTGTCTCGTGTATCGCAACAAACAGAAAAAAACAACTTCTCAGTAAAGTACACAAAAAGGAATGAAACCAGTCACGAGTTCTATTTCAAACGTAATTTAAACTGTTTTTCACCACTCTAATGAAGGTGTGTCTAACCTGGATAGGGAACGATGCTGGTAGTATTTCCTAAAGACTCCAAGAGATGGAACCTCATTCAAATCCTTAGGAGCGGAAATGAATTCTCCTCGCTCACATCAAATCCTTCAGACATTTTCATTCCTGGGGAGTCGGAGCTCCATTTATGATGCGATTTAATCAGAGCGTTCGTTGAAGTGAAGTGATTTATTCAGGCTCGCTTATATTGTCTGATAAAACATGTTCGCGGAAGAGGAATCGTGTTGAATATGCACGTTGTATGGGGTAGGGTTGGTGTAATGTTTACAGTACTGGGCTCTCGCCAGTAGGGTCCGGGTTCGAACCCCGGCAGTGGAAGAATTTTTCATTGGTAAATCGGCCCCTACTGGAGTGTTTCGCGGAGAACATTCGAGTACAGTTCTCCGTCCGTCGGATGGGACGTTAAGCCGTGATCCCCTTGGTGTCTTTTTGTTAAGTGCCGGCCGGGTTTTTCTCCACCCTTCCTCCTTTCCTTTCCATACCCTACCTTGTGCCTTTCCTCCAGATCTGAAGCGCCTTATTAGTGCGGAAACAGACTTGGAAACACGGGCGATGATGATTATGTAATCATGGGCTCGGGTAGAACAACCTATATTGTGGTCAGAGAAGCTACCATCCCGACGGCCCGGGTTTGAAACCCGGCGGTGGAACATATTTTTCAGTGGTAAACCGGCTCCTACTTTAGTCCGTGGAGAGCAGGGGCGTCGGAACTATTTTCACAGGGGGGGGACCTTGAAAAGGGCCAGGCACCTAAGAAACGGGCCCGGCATCTAAGAAAAGGGGCCGACATCTAAGATAAGGGCCCGCATTTTTTTTGCAGATAGGAGGGGTTAGAGATTAGAATTTTGATAAAAGAGCATATTAAGGTTTGAGAATGTGCCAGAAAGTTCCTGCTTCGACTATAAGGGCCCGGGGCAAATTCTAGGGGAGAGGGGTAGTAGTAGTGTAGTACTCTCGCCCTGGCGAATATCATCCATTGCATACGCAATTTATCATGCTCGAATACTCACTTTTTAAGGTAATAATATCCAGGAGAGCTGCGTGCGGGTTTTTGAGAATTAACTCCCCCCTCGAGAAACTAAAAAAATTGTGACTAAATGGTTTAAAAAACACGTAAATTTAACATTTATTTGTAACTGTAAATAAACAGATTTTACTTCCTTTTAAATAACTTCTTTTTGGGTTTACCCATAACCTGAGTATTTAAATAACACCCAGTATTTGGGCATGATGAATTATGCATGCATCAGATAAGTTTTTTCAGTGTGGTAGAATTGTATTTCTTAAAGTTATGTTTGAAGCTCGTTTGTCACGATTATTATAAATATTATTGCACTATGATTTTCTAAAAATTTAAAATAAAACTTTATTTTTTAAAACAATAAATTGAGTTTTCTTAAACTTTAAAATAAAATACCACCTAAAACTAACATTTTAGTTTGAAATGTCAAAGATCAATATGTAAGATATAAAAAGATCAAGAATATTAGTGTGATAAAATGTCTTGATGGATTAAAAATATATGGTCAAGGCACACATTAACCCTCGGTAGAGGTAGACCACTTGTGCCTACCATCCGATCCAGGTTAAATGTCCCCCCCCTCCCAAAGATATAACTGGCTGGAGCCCATGGTACTAGCAGTAGTTAGGTAATCGGGAGTAATAATCGACAGTTAAGGTCCCTTGCACCAAATTCTAGGAGTGAGGACTAAATTTACAGGAGGATAGATGACGACTTGGTAGCTCAAGGGGTTGAGCACTTGGCCAGAAATCAGAATTTCAGGTTCGAGTCTCAGTCAAGGTGAATGATTTTTTTCTCTGGGAATTCTGCTATTGTCCCTTGCACCATTTTGGATTGATGGGTAACTGAGCAGAGTTAGGGATTTTCAGAGAATGGAGGAAAGGTTGAGCGAAATCTGGTGCTGGAATGTAAAGCTCCATCTGACGGACGAAGTACTGAATGGAGGCGTTTACTCGGAACAGAAATCGCAATTTTTTGCACGAAATTGTTAAGATGGAAATGAAAAAAGAATTTTAGTGAAAAAATTAATCTTCTAACCACAACCATTCACTCATAAATCAAAAATTAAAATAAGCAAAAGGTGACGCCCACCGAAAAAGCTGCTGTAATAACAATGACGTCATTTTCCTCCCGTCCTTGACACCTCTTATGGGAAGGGAGTGGAGGGGGATTCTCGGAAGGTCTTCTCGCACAGATCCTGTCGCATTCGCTCCCATTGGGAGAGCCAGCTGTGTCCCCCCCTTTGCGATAAGGCGAAGTATCTTCACGGGCTCAGTTGTGATTGGACGAAGTCGATATACTTCAGAGGTTGCACCACGCCCACTTTTCCGAAAGGGTTAAAAATATCAGTTTTTGGCCGCTTATAACTCGAGAAATAATTGACGGATCAAAAAACGGAAAAATACGGGTCTTTTTATTTTACAAACTCTATCATATTCGTCAATAAAAAATATGGTAAACGACCCCATTCGAAGTGCCCTCCACTCAACACTCAAGTGGGGATAAGTATTCCATCGACAAGTCTCGTTTCCATCTGGATTGTAACCCAGGGCCACGAAAGGAATACATACTACATATTCTACCACTCTTTCATCGAGTTGCTCTGAATCCAGATAAGAGCGCAGTAGCTCAGCAAGCCACTAGAACCTGGTCTATCTACATTAATGGATTATGGTCATTCATTGATCTGATTTTCCAGTTCGGCATGAAAACATTTTCTGGACTTTCTTCGCACTATCCGGAGGAGAGAAAGCATTCGGGTCATCATTCGAGGAATTTGCGCGCCGGAAATTCGCGGGATGAGAAATGCAAACCTTTATGGTTGGCCCGCCGCGAGGAGGAACAAAAAGCAATTTACACCGCGAGCGATATCCCAAGGGCGTCGGAGGAATGCAATAATTGGCACTCGGCCAAAATTAAGGAGAGATTTCCTCGATATTTTCACCAACCGCTCCGCGCGGCTCGTCCAGAGAAAATTGTTTTCTCTTTTTAAAAGAGCCTCTCAAGAATGAGTTATGGCTCCATTCCCTCCGCTACAGTCCTTTTTTTTCCTACCCTTCACTTTTTTTATTTTCAATTTCGGCACGCGACTGTCGAGGGTTAGGGTCTACCGTCACTGGTTTATTTATCGCCCGTCCCCCCATCCCACCCCGGTTTTCTTCCCCTTATATCCCCCCCCGCAGTATGCCCCAAGTGCCACCTCAACATGACGTCAATCCCAGCCTCTTTGGCGCCCGGCGGTCAGACCTGCCTCATTCTCACGTCTCACGAAATTGTTTTCTGATGTCGACGGAGGTTGAGAGTTCAAACGTTGCCTCAGGGGTATCCAAGGCAACCGCAGATGCCAGAAGATGAATGATACAAGAATACTGAAGGATTATTCTTTACAAGGTAACTTAGTTTCGAATGAATAATGGGGGAATATATTGAAGCCGGTTTTTTATTGTTTGGTTAAATATTTTGGAGTTTAAAAGACACCCCAAGTTACGCTTATATACAGTTAACGTTCATGCTACTTATCGCTCTTGCCTGGTGTACCTACTTTTTATAGCCAGGAGTTTAAACAACCACAAAAGTAATTTAATGTCTACATGACCTGATGATTAACGTTAACCGGACATTATAAAACCCAGCCGGGCTTAGGTGGAGCACTCTACTTCCAGCGAACAGACAGTTAAACGGTTTCTTGTAGTTTCATGCAGACTGTGGTAGCCCGGAGTGTAACGTGCTGGCCTGGGAACCCACGCGAAACTGCTTTGTTTACCTTCAGGCTTAAGTTTACGTTTAGGCACAATACCGATAAAGTACGTTGTGTAAAATCCGAATACAACTCCTCTCAAAATTAGCTCTTCGATATTTTTTCGTCAATGTTGAGCACTTGACGCCTAGTTGATAATGTGCGCGTAATTATTTAAGTAATCTAATAGCCATAAGAAAACTAAGGTAATAGAATTCTCCAGGAAAAACATGAGTTAAACCTCTATGGTTAAACGTATAACTTTTGGGACACATAGAGAACATGAATATTAAAATAAGTTGAGTAAATAAGTCACTTAGGTGACATTTTAGTAGAAGGCAGTCGTGTGACCAATAATTGGTGGAAATATTATGTGTTCGCGTATTAGAATTTCACTAACAGAAGACAAAAAAAAATGAAAGGAACCCGTAGTAAAGAGCAAAATAAATCGCTATTGAGGAATTTGACCGGGGACCTGGCGTTGGCTCAAATTAGAAGACGTAAGAAAGAAAGCGAAATACGGAACATGGATTAGGATGATTAGAAATTATTAAAGGCGTTTGAGCTGAGGACCTTGAGGGGAGCGAGGAAAGTACGATTGGAGAAGAACAATTTGCTAGAGGGAATCAGGAGTCAGAGCTGGCCAATGGACCGAATTATTAAAGGAGATGGTTTACTGAAGACCCTTACAGTAGGAAGATTGCTTGGGAAAAAAGAAGTGTTCTAAGATAGGGGTATGATGCGTGATAAATAAATGAGAGCAATGATAAAATGGGTGAGACATTCTGTTTTCACTATTTTCAATATCACCATCTTCTTTCACCTGTAGAAATTCCCAATCTCGTGCCGTCTCACCTCTTCAGGCATAGCCTAAGATTTTGGTGACAGCTGTGAATTGGAAAAGGAACAATTCCGGATGCCAATCGCATAGTTATATCAAAATCAATTTTCTTACAGCCATTTCCATTGGAAGTAGTTTATAGTAATGGTAATTATTTTATAGCACATAGACAATCATAGTGTTTAAAAAATATTAACTATAATTAAGTTTTGTCTCCAATAAAAATTTTATTTTCCTGATATTTGAGAATCGAATTCATTGAATTAACCGGTCCTTATTCTTGTCTTATTCAGTTAACACCAATTACAGAATCGACGCTTAAGGTCAACTTGTTCACGATGGGAGATCTCAGTGAGTACTGATCACAGTGTCACCTCAAGTTTCCAAAAATATCAGGTAAGCGGAACACCACTAAGCTTGACGCACCCAAGCAAGTTACTATCTAATTCGAACACGGGTCTTCCGATCAGAAGCTCTGCCCACTTGGATATCAAGCCATCATAATTCAGATAGGTCTGAAATTTTTCTAAACTTCAACAAAGTGTAGGTTGGGGCACCAGAGTTGGCCGTCACATCCTTATGGTGCCAGAATCTGGACTTATCCAGGAGATGTAAACATTAGTCATCGACAAGATTTGACAAGGAAAATTGCTTCTTAAAAAGGGACTCAAAACGGTAAAGTCGTCCTGGAGGCCCAAGTATGTCTTGTTCGAACCTCTCCTTAGGAACAAAAATTTCTTTCACAGCTTTTTACATTAGTAGATTGGAATATTGTTGGCCTATTCTGATGCCCAAACTCTCCTTTCATACCAGACATTATCTCTGAATGATGAATTGAATAAACTTGGTAATATTCCACTAAAATTTTACAAACCGACCGGTTTCGACATTCTCAGGTCATCCTCAGTGGTTTAACAAGTAAAAGACGGGCTGGGCGGCATATATATACAGTCTCACACCAGTGAAAACAGAGGGGGGAGGGGGAATGAGGCGGTCATGAAAGGAAGGTGGCGAGGGGACAAGAGAAGCTTATTTGACAATAAGGGTGGTTGTGGGGGACAGGCACTGAGTAGAACCGGGAGAGGTTGGATTGGAATAGGTCACTTAAAACATCATTTTTATATACATTAAAATATGGTTCAATTTAAAAATTCTCCATAAAGTCGAGTTTCCTCCCCTTGTTAAACCCCTGAGAATGACCTGAGAAGGTTGAACCCGGTCGGTCAATAATATTTTTGTATATATATATTTTTTTTTAACAAATATAATCAAGTTTCCCCCCTCCAAAAAGAAAGAAGGGACTCTAAAAAGAAAAAGGGACAACTTAATCGGCAATATCTTGAGGCATGATGTCCTAATGAAGACTATCGCCGAAGGAAAAGTGAACGGGAAGATTGGAAAAGGCAGGCCTCGTATGAGATACATGGAACAGGTCGTGAAGAATGTAAAAGAGAAGAATTACGTCACAATGAAAAGGTTGGCCGGTAGAAGAATCGAGTGGAGAGCTGCGTCAAACCTATCCTAGTATTGTTGACCAATGATGATGATGAATCAAGTTTATTCTATTCATCATGAATTCATTCCACAAAGTGAACTCGCCAACCATCGATTTCATTATCTATCGATGCCTATAAAACAGCCTTTAAGGTAGTGTGAGACGCGCTTAATCATAAGCCGTCCTCTTGAAGCTTCGCCTAGGCCTTCACTTGAATTTCTTTCAGGCGTAGCAGCGGCCTATAATTTAAATCACTTGCGCATATTACCTGAGAGCTGAATTAATAAAGCCATGGTTGGTGGAGAGAGAGAGAGATGTATTGTAGAGGGGTTGGGAAAGGGGAGGATGAGCACGGTGGAGGTAAAAGAGAAACGTAAACATTCCTCTCCGACTAAGATGAGATGCCCGGCTTAAAAATTCTATCGTCCCTCCCTTCGTCTTTATTCCGCAGAATTGTGATTAAGGTGTAATCTGTTTAAGTTTCCCTCCCTCCACAACTCACGCCCGAAGATCCTCTCCGCCTGCCCCGTTACGGTATAATTTCCACACCATCCCCCTTCTCCCCTCCCTCCTTTGCGTAACCACCCCCACATCTCAGAGAAAGCCCATGGTCGTGGATGAGCGCGCCTTACAATTGAGAAGCTGTAATAACGTATTGTGTTATTTTATTCAGCGGATGTGAAAAATATTTCGATCAAGTTGTCCAGGTTCGAGTCCCGGTCTAATCAGATGTAATTATTATTTGAGAGTGCTCACTTCATCACGATAAGAATGAATGAGGAAATGTCCTCAGATCCAATTTTAAGAATTCGGAATGCATTCTATATCTATCAGATTGTTTTAACATTGCCTACGGCAATGACTTCATTTCTTAACATATCGGGGAACAAAATTTTGTTAATCCTCCAATGAAGGTTGGCCGACTTAATTAGCTCTCCCCATTGTTATGCGCCAAGAAAAAGTCATTTTAAGCCTCTCTTAACAATTACTCACCATATGTATTAAAAAAGAGCAGGCAAAAATTGCTGCCGTCTCCGACTCCACAGACTAACAGGCCACACACCAATTCATCATTCGCTAATTACAGCAGAAAAATCTAACCACATATGCGTCGAAAGAGTCGTCCGTCCTCACAGAATAAATATATATGTTAAATAATTCAATCATGATATTCTAAGAAGTTTTCTGTCGATTGCCAGCTCCAAAATAGAACAGAATAGAACAAAACAGAATAAAATAAAATAACATAGAACATAATAGAAAAATATAGAATAGAATTAAGAAAATACTTTTCTGTCTGTGGTTTCAAAGCCTGTGCCCTCACTTAAAAACGCTTAAGACCGGGAAGAAAGGTAAAAATATGGGAACTAAAGGGTGAGAAGGGTGGAGAGACACCCGGTGTCAGAATTAACCTGCTCTTAACGAAAGGCACCAAGGGGAACAAGGCTAATTGTCCCATCCGGAAAGACAGAGTACTGAACTGAATGATCTCTAGAAAGCGCTCAAGTAGGGGTTGGTTTACCAATGTAAACTGTCTCCCATTGCCGGCATTAAAATCCGGGCCCTCTGGATTAAGGGGCCAGTGCCATTTCCACTTCATAAAACCTGAACATCAAAGCAATTTTCATGTTACAGGTTTTGAAAGCTACTGTTCTCTCTATCGTAGTGAATAGTGGAGCAATTTAATAGTAAAAATAGGTAGAGAAACGTAATTTTCAATGTGTCACGTGGTCTCCTTATTTTTCAGTCAGTTATAACATTACGTTTGTAGCTCATTGGGTTCATTGGTTGCAAATAAATGAATATTAATTAGTTAAATATTTACCCAACTATGCTTTTATTGTACTTTTAAAGAACGAAGGAAATGTTTTATTTATTCCATACCAAGGTACGTTGTGTAAGGGTAGGTTTTTTCATGTGACAGCGAGATGTGAAGAAAGCTCTTCAATCTCAAATCCCTGTTCTTGGATACCATTGAAAATTTTTTTGGCGAATATTTCGGATTTTTATTGCCTAAAGAAGTTAGCACGTGTTATGGAACCTTTTACAATGCATACAATATGGAAACTGTAACCTATGATATTTGGAAATTTCCTTGGCAAGATCTATTCGTTGGGACCCTACCGGAGTAAAAGTTGGTTTGACAAAAAAGAAATACAACTGCCGTGATATTATTGCTGCACATGAGAATTGAATGAGTAAATTTGTTTTAAAAATTTATTTTATGACTCCAACAGTAAGATAACATTTCTGAGGGACAAAGGACTTTTGTTATTGACTGTTTTTTAAGCTCCAACTTTCCGTTGTGAATTATAGCTGAATTATAGTGGGCTGTCCCTCTAATCAGTATTATTACAAGCGTGGTTGTAAGTTTCTCAGTATTAGCTATGGCACACAATTAAATATAGTTCATAATATGATGGTTTTACTGAAATTTAAATGCTGAAATTCCACAGTTGGGGTCTTCTCTTAATTATTTCCTCCTAGTTTTGTACGTCGATGGATTTTCTGGTCCTCGGATAAAAATTAATCTTCCACCTTACCATTCATCTCACATTTATTTCCAAAATTCTTACTAAACCGATGAAAATAGCTTCAAAGTTTGGCATTCAATGCCACCCTTCAATCAGGGAAAGAGGAGGAGGAGTCTGTGCTGAAGAGTAATAATCTTCGTCCATTGGCCTCAATCAGCCTCTGTAGTGGCGAGATGCAGACCTCCTACGCCAATTTAGACTTAGCACGTTAGAGTTCTAGTGAAATTTTCAAGGGGTATGGATATATGCGTACGTTACACACATAAAGTTGAACTTCTCAAATTAATAGCTAAAGAGCTAAACCTTCCGTTATTGGCGAGTGATAATGGATACATAAAGATAAAAATTTGAATGAATGACGAATAAATCAATATATAAGTGAGTGTATAAATACACAAAGGAATGAACAACTGAATAAATAAATGAATACTTAAACAAATAAATACATAAATACATGAGAAAACAAATGAATAAATAAATGGTAACTAAATGAATAAATAAATGAATAAACAAATAAATAAGTAAACAAACAAATAATTAATTAATTAATTAATATAAATAAACAAACAAACAAACGGATATATCAGTATATAAGAGGGTGTATAAGTACACAAAGGAATAAATAAATGAATAAATAAATAAAAAATAAATAAAATGACGATTCATCTATTTCCCATCTCCTATCCACCCTCCTACCTGATGATACCCCTCACCCACCAAATCCTCTCGCAGATTTGCAGTGTCGAACGGGACTAGAAGGGTTGGAGAGGTGAATTATTTAACAGGCGGACAGCCCACTTTTGGGTAGGGAGGAGTGAGAGCAGAGGGGAGGTGGGTTGGCGAAGGTAATCCTGGTGGCGATGCGCCCTACTTTCCTCCTTTGATTTGATTCCCTCGGAACACCGTAATTTTCAGGACTAGCGCACCCGACCGCCACTTAAAAAAGAAAAAAAAAGACGCCGGCACCCCTTATTTCGCACCCCCCTCTCTACACTCCCGACTCCCGTAGCCTTGTTACGCTTTGTGGAGAGCGAGCGAGGGATTGGGAGTTGCAGAGAATGCATTTTTTCTTCTTCTCCTTTAAACTCCCTCCAAACCAACCCATCTAAAGGCGCCTCCGCTGCCGAGTTTAATTAAAAAGAATCGAATGCTGAACGGGGATGGTGCACTTCTCACTCCTCCTCTCCCTCTGGGAGAGAGAGTAACGGCTTCCCGATTGATCGGGAGATGACATCCAAGGGTGGGGAAATTCTCTTTCATGTAAGGGAATGAAGTAGGGGTTCAGTTGAAAGGAGGGATGGGTTCTTCTGGGGAGAGAAGGAGCGTCTTCGATTATGTCGTCAAAAAACGGGCCCTCCTCGTCCGAATCGGCGATCAAATTGGGAGTTGGGACATGGAACCTTGCGCGAGTCGAATCGTTGGACCATTTCCGTTGAGCATAGGGGAACGGAGACGTTCTCAAGTTTTCATTTAAAAAGGGACACCCGCTGGCTAGAATACAAATGAACATGTTCAGAGGGAATCCACTCCAGAAAAAGACTGGAAATTTTCCACAAGAATAAGATTTATACTCGATCGGTTTCAGTATACAACACCATCATCAGGTGATGATGGTGTTTTATACTGAAACCGGTCGAGTATAAATCTTATTCTTGTGGAAAATTGCCAGTCTTTCTCTTTCGTTATGATATTCCACCAAATCAAGCCTCAAGACTACCTTTAAATGAATCCACTCTCGTAATCATGAAGTCCTATCCATATCTGGCAGAATTTTATAATTCTAATTCAAGACATAAGCTTATTAGCCAAATATATAAATGATCAATCGGCAAAGGAATAATAATTACTATAAATTGTGAATATATAATAAAAGATTAAAGGAGGGAAACATAAAACTATGCAACAGATGAAAGAACTTTATCATTCATAATTTTTGGATGGCATTCAAAAAGTATTCACGGTGGAGCTAATATATAGTATAGCTGAAAGCTTTTGACTCCGAAGGGATCTTCTAGAATTCTTCATTGAAAATAGTTTCTTTCAATATGCTCTGCATGAGAATGTCTTTAACCCGCCATATTGCACTGATTTTAAACTTTTTTTTACCCTCAAACGCACCGGAGTATTCTCTAAGACCTTCATAAATAACGCAACGCTGACAATGACCCTCGATATTTCGTGAATAATAAAATTTTTTTTCACCCTTTCAGCTATGATTTATTTCGGCTGACTACCTAAAAACTCCTAATTTATTTATGTCCATTACAAATTTAGGAAATGATTCCTGATAAATAGTATTTCCAGAGCATTCGCTTGTAATTTATCTAATAAAACATAATAATATGACCAATTATTTTGATTAATAATTAAAAAATAATCCCATCGAATGTAACCAGATTACCATGGTTTAGGTCAAAAATAAAATATACCAGGCTGAAATAAATACCTTATTTAGTTATGATAACCATCATTCATTAACTAATTATAATTTATATTATCTATATTCTTTTAAGGAAGAATAGATTTATAATATACCTACAATCTTTCCAACGCAACAAGAGGCTATATCCCCCTCCGCCCTCCTTATCCATAGTGAATTATAATAAAATAAACGGTCCGATCCCTCCAATCTTTTAGCATTACATAATATTAGGACAGCCCCTAAGTACAAATAGAAGTGATTTTAATATTATTTTATGATGATAGCATATAATGAAAACTTGCATTAGTAGCTTGGTGTACTTGACGAGGTAATTTGGAGAGATGGATCTGTGAACTCCGGTATCCACCTTATTATAGTCAAATGTCAATGGGTCAATGTGTCACATAAAGAAAGCTCAAATTATATTACGTACGAAATTGAGTGGCGTTTCCCTACTTTGTGAGTATTATTTAAATTCTTCCTGAACCGTAAGTTTGACTGCATTGGGCTTTTTCAATTTTCCCAGAATTCAGAAATTTACCAAGGCTTGGATTTCCCAGTTTCAAAATATTAACTATTTCCATAAGTTTAAGTGGCCATATCATGAGGCATGATGGCCTGATACAGACAATCGTCTAAGGACCATAGGACGGGTATAATAGCAAAGGAAGGTGTATGAGATATACTTTTTGAGCAAATGATGAAGGAAGTGAAAGAAAAGGAATACCTAAATATGAAGAGATTAGCTGCTAGGGGAATTGAGTTGAGAGCTGCGTCAAACCACTTTATGGATAACTGACCAATGATCATGTAAGCTTGCATTAAATTATATGGTCCACAGATCATAAATCTTAACTGTACTGATAAACTGTGGGTTAAACCGATGAATTTTCAATGGGATGATGATTTGTGTTGATAATGAGGAAAATATTGAGAAAAATTGATTCGTCGTTAGAACCGAAGAGTAAATTCCTCATTCTGAGTAGAAGGTCAAAAGCATGATGGAATCTGAGAAGATAAAAACTGGCGGGCGATTAAGTGCAAGTGGTTGACAACGGGAAATGATCGGTTATGGGCTATTCAGGCGCAGTAACTTGTTGAGGCAATTCGAGAATCGTTTCACAGAGCCCTTCAGGATAAAATTTCTTGTATGATGAACGTCTTCCTTTTCACAGGCCACAACATTTGCAGAACCACTTTCATGCCTACAATATACTAGATAGGAAGCTAAGAATAAGCACCGGCGATACCTTCTTTTATCTTCTCTTACCGGGTGCATGAATTGCATTGGGGGGTCGTGGAGGCCTAGTGGGTAGTGCTCTGAGCTTACTGACCGGAGGATCCCTTTCTGGACACCCCCACCTAAAACCCTAGCGGTTCGATTTTCTGCGTGTCAGATCTTTTTAGGAAATCGCGGGTGACCCAGGGAAAGGAACTGGCCCCCCCCTACTCTGAATGTGTGAATTTCACACGTCGATGGTTTAGCACGGGGTGAGCTCTACCTTCACCTATCAAAAACCAACCTTCGAGTTGAACACAACTTTTTACTGGAAATTTGCATAATTAAATTTGAATCAAAAATTTATCAGCTCTAAGAAAAACTTAGGTTTAGAGTTCACGTTTTACTTTTGCCAGATAAATTCAGTCTTCTTTTTAATACAGCATCAAGTCATTTTAGTGGAGGAAGGCATGATTGACAGCGCTGCTGTCTATGATCTTCAAAATACTCAGTTTGCCTTAAGCTTCATTTTTGCCCTGACCCGGACGCATTGCTCTTATAAAAAATGGTAAAAGCAATCGGTACAGCACATTTTGAATGGTCTCTATTAGCTTAAACGAAATTCGTGAATAAATACCAGCGATGACAACCATAGGTTTTCGTCCCAGGATGAGAACTCAGTTGATAAATCGAAGAGCAATAATTCATACGGAAACTCTATTGATCTTCTCTCTACCAACAGATGTATGGAAAAAATATTTCAGTTATTCAATATCAATTCCAATTACAGCATTGCAAACACATGCCAAGGAATGCTGGTTTTGCAAAGGTTTGCTGAAATAATTTGAAAGTAGTCCGACCCTATACTTTCAACACCACCCACTCCTCCGACATCAGTGGTTTAGATAATATATGATGGCATTTAATGAGTGTCACTACAGTTTTATTTTTTTTAATAATAATAATTAGCTGTTTTAAGGTAAAAATCACGATGGCCTGACGAACACCATGGTCGAGGGAAAAGTGAACGGGAAGATTGGAAAAGGCAGGCCTCGTATGAGATACATGGAACAGGTTGTTAAGAATGTAAAAGAGAAGAATTACGTCACAACGAAAAGATTGGCCGATAGAGGAATCGAGTGGAAAGCTGCGTCAAACCAATACTAGGATTTCTGACCAATGATAATGATGATGAAGGTAAAAATGATTGGATTATCCCAAAGGAAAAAGGTGTTTCATGCTATGTTATCAGTGGAAAGGTGACACACAATGTTCCAGAAAACGGTCTAATTGCCGAAACTGGTACAACCTATGTAATAAATAACCTGTGAAATACATTCTTTTCTTGCTCTGTTTTATAGTGGAAAGGGAAAGGATATGAGCTCGTTGACTGATAACAGATTGCTCTCTAATTTCTACTTGGCACTGGTTAACATAGAAAAGTCATTGGTCAGATGTCATTATAATTAAAAGAAAATACCTCAAACACAATTTTTATGCAGTAGAAGAGACTAGGCCAAGACCAATGTTGACATTATGAATCAAAAGCTTAGGAAGGTGAGCAAGTATTGATATGTAGGAAGCCGAATATAAGTCGATGAGCATAGTAAGAAGGAGACAGTCAGTAGAATAGTCCGAGTAAGGAGAGAATTCTTCAAAGATAAGAATGTACTCATACCTGAAAATACAAGCGAGGAAATAAGGAAACGATTCATCTCTACAAACATTGGTAGCACACTTCTTTGTGGCATTGAGGCATGGGCGATGATTGCAGCAGAGAAGTCAAGGGAGGAAGCATTAGAAGTGTAGTGCTACAGAAGAATAATGAAGATCAAATGTATCTATGAAGAGGCTACCTGATAAAAGAATGATCAGAGCTGCGTAAAACCAATCTTATGATTACTGTCCCATGAAGATGCTGATGAAGATATTTGGCACAAGAAAAGGAGTTATTTGTTCAGGGAAAGCGATATCTTGACAGGAAAGCTCATAAAGAGCACCAGTTAATAGATTTGATCGGAGGAAAAATGTTTCTTTTCCACTGTCCACATCCTTTATTGAGAGTTTCTTCTATTTGAAGGAATGGTTTAGTAAGCTCCATGGTGTGACGGAGAGGATTGAAAAACTCGCCACTTATAGGATGCGTCTGCTATTTGCAGATGTCTGTCATGGAAGGATCGACTCTATTCGCTTTTATTTCTTTCAATTCAGCTTCCAACCCTTGTCCGTTATCTTATCTTAGGTATCAACACCATAATTATCTTTTCTTAAGTCTAGGAATGGGCAGTTTTAATAAATAAATAGCAAAAGAATGAAGCATTGCCAGTTAAATATGAAAAGCGGTGATAGTGACAGCAACATTTTAAGGCTTGTAATTGCTGCTTAATATTGCAATGTTTACCCAATTTAGTGCAAAGCATAATCTTTAAACTTACACAAAATGCTTGGGGTGGAGTTTGACCCCCAAACTTAGGAAAAAAACAGGTTTGCCGTTGGTCTCCAAACACTCACTTTACTGACCTGATTGTCGCGACTGGCGTAAAAAAAGATACATGTAAATTGACAAAAGCTAATTAGGGAGTATGCCGAGCTGATAAATAAAGTTATAAGTCAAAAAATGATTGCGCTAAGGATTCATCGCTATGAACTACGGACCATTTTCATTTAATATGTAAACGTTAGAATATCCTTTAACCACGCTGAATGCTTAGTCCCTGGTGGGAGCATTGGAGCCAAGAATTTGAGAAAATATTGACTTTTGTCACCCCAAACGTTATATAATAATCTCATTATCGCAACAGATAACATTATAAACGTCTATAGTTCGGTTTAAGAGGCTAGCTCAATAAAAAACCAGTCTATTAAAATTCGTGCTCACCTTGCCATTTTACGAGAGAAATTTTTTTTCCGCACTGTAAATGTGAAGCTTGGGTAATCCAACTCAACCGTGGAGGCGAGCTAATGAAAAATATACTTTAGCGCATTATTCATCAGAAGATAAATCCCTTTAATTATCGAAGCCATCGAAGAGGAGTGGTAACATTTCGAGGAAATAAACTTGACGGAGCTGTAGGGAAATAAAAAAATCCGTCGCCGAATTCTCTCAAATTTCCCAAAGCGGTCTCCAAGGACTCGACAATCAATTCCCTTAGTGTGCCCCAGAGAAATAAGGGAAGGTGGGGAGAAAAGGGTTGGTCCTATAGGATGACTCACGATCGCAAAACTTTTAGCTGGACAATATAAGGCGTTGGAGCTCTATCTCAAGGCCACCATCTTAGCACGAGAGAAGAATGCTCCTTAAATATTTCATCGGGGTATCATCAGCTACAAGAAATTTCCTTCAATTCAAGAAATTGAAGAAAACAGTGAAGAACATACGGCAAGTAGAAAAACTGGAGGTTCAACGTTAGCTGGCATTTCAAAAAGCAGTAAGAAACATCATAGGAGAGGACCTTACAAAGAAATCAGTGAAAGAGTGTTGGAAAAACATTAAATGTGGTCTACAGAAAACCACAAAGGAAGCTCTTGAAAGAAGAAAAAATGCCAAGAAGAAGCCATGGATCACGGAAGAAGTCTTAGACCTGATTGAAGAAAGAAGAAAGTACAAAAATGCGAAAATGGAAGAAGGGCAACTTTATTACAAAAGAATAAGGAACGAAATAAGTCGCAAAGCCAGGAAAGCTAGAGAACTGTGGATGAAAAATCTATGCAAAGATGTAAAAAACAACCTTGAACTTGGAAAGGTTGAAGTTGCCTACAGGATAGTGAGGAACCACTTCAAGGAACGGAGCGTAATTTGCAATGCTATCAGAAACAAGAATGGAGAACTTTTGATTGAAAATGAAGACAAAGTGAAGAGATGGAAAGAATATCTGGAAGAGTTATACAACGGGTACAATCTCAGCATGAAAATTGTTGAAAAGGAAAGCGAAGTCGAGAAGGATGATATGGGAGTATCAATATTGAGAACGGAATTCGACACAGCACTAAGGGACCTTCGGATGAATAAGGCTTCTGGAATTGATGATATCCCCGAAGAACTGATAAAGAATACGGAAGAGAGGCCCATCTCTATGGGCCATCTGCGACATGTACTCAACAGGAGAAATACCCAGGGACTTCGATAAAAACATCATAATTCCTATTCCCAAAAAGAAGAGAGCTGATAAATGTGAAAATTTTAGGACTATAAGCCTGAATACACATGCATCGAAGATATTGGCCAGGGTCATCTACAGAAGAATAGAACGAAAAGCAGAGGAGTTCCTGGATAAAGATCGATTCGGATTCAGGAAAAGTAAGGGCACAAGAGAAGCAGTATTGGCCCTTAGGCTGCTCATAGAGAAGAGAATGGAGTACAATAAGCCGACGTTGATTGTATTTGTGGACTTAGAGGCCTTTGAAAACGAAGATTGGAATTCAAAGCTTGGAATTCTGAAAGGAATTGGAGTATCTTACAATAATCGAAGAGTTATCCACAGCTTGTATAGAAACCATGTAGCTGTGATATGGACCCAGCTGTGTAGAAGCAGGAATAAGGAAAGGAATGAGGCAATTTGTGCGCTGTCTCCTGTAATTTTTAATTTTTACATCGAGAGAGCAATCAATGAAAATGAAAGAGAAGTATTTTGGAGTGAATATCCACGGAGAAAAAATTAGCATGCTGCGATTCGCCGATGATATAGCACTCATAGCAGAGACAGAGAGGGATCTGAATGAGATGCTGATAACCAAGGAAAGGACAATGGCCAGATTTCAGCTGAAGATCAATAAGAAGAAGACTAAGATATTGGTGTGCAGCATGCGAAAAGAGGCCAAAATCAACATTAAACTAGGAAAACAAAAACTGGAATAGATGAAAGTTCTGTTACCTGGGAAGCCAAATAACCAACGATGAACGAAGCAAGAAAGAAATAGTCAGCAGAATAGCCCAGGCAAAGAGGACATTCTATCATAAGGGGAATCTACTTTCAGCTGGAAAATCAAGCGTTGAAGTAAGGAAACAGTTCATCAGAACATACATCTGGAGCATGTTTCTTTACGGCAGTGAGGCATGAACGATGACAACAGTGGAGAAGAAAAGGGTAGAAGCATTCGAAATGTGGTGCTACAGAAGAATGATGAAGATTAAAATGGATCGAGCTATTAAGTAACGAAGAAGTCTTTAGAAGAGTTAGAGAAAAGAGAAGACTTCTGAATACCCTAAGGAGAAGACGGGACAACTTAATCGGCCACATCATGAGACACAATGACCTGATGAAGGCAATCGTTGAAGGACAAGTGGAAGGGAAGAACCACAAAGGAAGGCCTCATATGAGGTATATGGAACAAGTGATGAAGGATGTGAAAGAGAAGAAATACGTTAATGTGAAGAAATTAGCCGATAAAAGAATTCAGTGAAGAGCTGCGTCAAACCAATCTGACGACTGATGACTACATCTACATAATACCCTGCAAGCCACCATAAAGGTGTGTGGCAGGGGGTGAATTCTCACCAAACATTTACTACATATCTTGCATAAAAAAGGTTTAGCAGACTAATCAACAGATCAGATTGTCCCTTGCGCCAATTTGGATTGATGGGTAACTGAGCAGAGTTAGGGATTTTCAGAGAATGGAGGAAAGGTTGAGTGAAATCTGGTGCTGGAATGTAAAGCTCCATCTGACGGACAAAGTACTGGGGGCGTTTACTTGGAACCGAAATCGCAATTTTTTGCACGAAATTGTTAAGATGGAAATGAAAAAAGAATTTTAGTGAAAAAATTAATCTTCTAACCACAACCATTCACTCATAAATCAAAAATTAAAATAAGCAAAAGGTGACGCCCACCGAAAAAGCTGCTGTAATAACAATGACGTCATATTCCTCCCGTCCTTGACAGCTCTTATGGGAAGGGAGTGGAGGGGGATTCTCGGAAGGTCTTCTCGCACAGATGCTGTCGAAATCGCTCCCATTGGCGGAGTCAGCTGTGTCCCCCCCTTTGCAATAAGGCGAAGTAGCTTCGCGGGCTCAATTGTGATTGGACGAAGTCGATATACGTCAGAGGTTGCACCACACCCACTTTTCCGAAAGGGTTAAAAACATCAGTTTTTCGCCGCTTATAACTCGGGAAATAATTGTCGGATCAGAAAACGGAAAAATACTGGTCCTTTTATTTTACAAACTCTATCAGATTCGGCAATAAAAAAATATGGTAACCGACCCCATTGTATTTACTATTTTTTTTTTTAATCAAGACAGTTTATAAGTATTACTATTATTTTCCACCTACTTTACCTATTTTTTTAAAACAGCAATCTCCTTTTCTCCCCATTATGACGTGCCGATCAAATTACTCCATTCCTTTCTTCCAAATCCACATATGCACAGCTTTAAATATTCTCTCGTGTTTCTCCCCTGGAGTCCAATTGTAACATCAATTTAAGTCCAGGCTCCGTATTTAGCTCCTCAAATTTAAATGTCAAATCTTTTAGCTAGTGCCAATGTCTAATAAAAGATTCATGAGTCGAATCCATTGGCATTGGCCACATCTGTAATGGGTAATAATACTTTGTTAGCTGAATCATTCGTTAGCAGAGCACTCCTTAGCAGAAAGGTTGCTGTATTTTAGACAAGTGTATGCAGGTACTTTGTTGGTAAGTGGTACTTTAGGTAAGTGTATGCAGTTGTTTTCCTCTCAAAAATGCTACACAGTGGAAGAAGAAAATTGTTGTTGCACCGGCCATGCATTGAAGATTCGCAGATATTTACTAAAAGCAAAGACTATGAAGACGAAAGTATAATTTTCTTTGCATTACTACTAAACGCTTAGTAAAAATGAAGTGCGCTGTAGAATTAAAAATAGGGTAAAAGTGGAAAAGAGGGTGAGGAAATGGGAAACAGTAACCTAAACTGAAAATAAAAAGATCTAGACCCGAGAAACCCAACGGAGAGGAATGATGGAACGAATTAACTTCTGTTTGCTTAAAGCGGGATATAATCTGCAAAAATATGACAGGAATGTAGCCAGGAAGAAAAATGTTGATTTGGCTACTCAGAATCGCTTTTTCAGCGATGATATCGCTCGGGGAAACATTTGCGGAATATTCATGGGGGGGCGGGTGCATTACCTTACATTTTTTTCTTCAATACCGTCGCAATATGTGTGTGATCGTGAATTTGGAGGTGAGACTATCTCGATGGCGAGAGTTTCCTCTTCAATGGTGTAATATTTTTTTTCGGTTTCCGGAAAAGTGGTGGGGAAAAGGAACAAAAATTTTGCTCGGAAATATTCGCAAATCCGCCATACCGCTGTTTCGCCTGCCGGGATCACACGTGCTCAATATTGAATATCTCGGCCCTGAATACCATTTGGACTCTCGGGGAACGAGGAAAGGTTAGCTCGGATTTCTTTAAAGATATCGGGTAAGAAATATTCGAACTGGAAATGGGGTGAGTGTGAGAGAAAAAAAGAGCATAGCGAGAAACTAGTATTGGACCCAATTTCTGCAGGGGATTTTTAGGTTCGGGAAACTCTGCGAATATTTCAGATCACTCCCGTTGTAAAATTCAAAGCAAGAGCGAAGAACTATCGCATTACAACGAGAATCTCTAGTGCTGCGTAGAATATCAGCTTCGCAAATTTTGATTTGAGAGGGAAAATTAGGAGACATACTTTGGCTTGTGTCTTGCAAAGTAAAAATATCAAGATTATACCGTCAAATTGATAATGTTCCGTTAGTGAATGGTCAAATTCAATAGTTTAGCCAAAAAAATACGAAATGCATTGATAGGTTGAAAATAAAATACGTTTTTATCCATTTTATGAACAGAGGATGGCTTGAATAATTATCATCGTGCTATTGATTAACGTACGGTTAAATGAGAGTAGAGAGCTTCCTACACAACAAAAATTTTATATTCTGTCCTCCTTTGGTTGTGTACACTCTCTATTTATTTTTCTCTAAATTATATTCCTATTTATTATTTATCTAAATATTCTGTTCCAAAATATTAAAACCACCACGGTAAGAGATCATTAATATATGTAAATTGTTCCAAAGATAATCAATAAATAACCACAACCTATGAGAGAAACTGACAAAATGTCTTCATTAAAGAAAGAAGAGAAAAAATGGTTGTTGTATAATCAGCAATGCAGTGGAGTTCACATGGTATGCTAACATTTTAACAATTACAATGTTGTGAATTTGCTTAAGAAATGTACTAATAGCACAAAGCTATTTCTTTTATATTTTATTAAATGCTGTTTCCCGCCAGTTAAACCTATATCTATATCATCATATGCCTTTAAATATCTTATGATTTGATTTTGTATAAATATTTGATTGGCAAAATCCGGTGGGAAAGAGCACCTGCTGACAAGCCTCAGGCTTAGCAGGACTCTATCTGTAAGTATTGCAGTGTTAATGCATTTTATTTTTTCCTTAAACTGTAAAAAGTGAGTGTAAAATGCATTTGCTTATAGCATATCATTTTATATCAAGCCTTATTATTCTATTCATGTAATATATTTTTAGAGGTGTAGAAATAAATAGAATTTTAATAAAAAATATTTCGCATTATTCCTTCCAAGGTGCCTTTAATTTTCCTCCCTCTATCCTGCTTATCCTTTATTCGCTAATAAAGTCATTTAAAATGCCATCACCTTTTAGTGCAAGATCCATCCACTCACTCTTTCCACTTATTTCTTTACTTGACTTCCTCTGTTCCACTATCGTATCCAGAACTTCAAAAGTTTCTGAAAAAAAATTTCTCATTAAAAGTATTCCTTTGTGGGCCCTTCCCTGCCTTCCTGCAGCAACAGGGTGATAAAATTTATCGGCCTGATGCAAAACAATGTTTCTATTTCAAATCCCCTGCCTGACGCCAATTGACGCTCAAAGAGGGATATGTAGATGTAAACTCTGATGTGTTACATCATCTATCGTGCTTTCCATAAGCCATTTTGTTTCTTGCCCGTGTTTTACCAATCATTCACCTTTCAATGGAATAATTTGAGAGTCCACTGCCTTTCTTCATCCACCTATTCTGTTTCTTCGAATATAACACTACGATGTCCTTTTCTTACCCATCATACCAGGCACGTAGCCAGAAATTTGCTTCGGGGTAGGGGGCGGAGGAGGGGGGGGGGGGTTTGTTTCAAGTTTTGCGTAACTTGAAACAAATCAGCCTTGCCCATTCGGTGCCGACATGTTACAAATCTCTTCCCTTAATTTTCTGTGCTTGGTATTTACTTTTACGGTGCCCTGCTTATCTCTTCTCACTGGAAAAGTTCACTGCTAAAATCAGGACAGCAAAATTATTGGGAAAATATTTCGGGGTTGGCTGAAGCACAAGAAGCCCCCCCCTGGCTACGTGCCTGCATCCTACCTATTACGTCTTCTATTTGCTATTTTCTCCAGCCAGCTTAGCCTCTCAATTCACCACCGAACCCACATTTCTAGTGGTACACAACCCTACAATTGCTCTCCTACCCCAAGAACAATGTTTTTCAGTCAAAGTGTGCTGCATGCCACCTCAAAGCAGCATATAACTACCAATAGTAATAAGCGGATGAAAATGCCTATATTATTATTATTTTCTTTTTATTAGCACGGAACATTAAAAACGCTATATACGCGTATTTCTAAACTTGTTATTACTTATGTTCACATAATTTGTAATTATCCCAGAAGTTTTATTAAAAACGATAAAAGCAACAATAAATATAAGTTTCGACGCGGTAAGTTACCATACGTTGCACGTTGCCATCATTACCTTACAACTTGCAGACCTGCGGCCTGCTTTGCATGCAGTCTCTACCTGGTGTGCTCTTGAAGAGAACTTTGTGTTCTAGTGTCAAATGAGGTTTTACAGTGTTTGGAAACTACTGATTACACATTACCAATAGGTGGCAATAGTGCTGTGCTTCAGGCAGGTAGTTACTGTTTTACTTCTCAAAGTAGTCTTTGCATTTTTTTACACTTTTGTGTACCAACTATATGTTGTCTCCCACTCTCAAAAACAACGTTTTTTGCATTTTTATCTGCACTACAAACTGCTAATAATCCAAATCTACTACCAAATCACACAGACAGAGAATCCACACTCAACGCACCAAACCTCACCCTTTTCAGCTCAAAACTTGGGAGAGAAAAAAACAAAACGAATACAGAATGACTGACTGATATGCTACAAAATTACACCCAAACCGATGCAAAGGTGGCTGTGATATTTTTCTCGGATCGTCTGGGTGGTTTAAAAAATAGAATTGGTCCTTTTAGCCTATTCAAATATTTTAGGTGGGTATGTGAGTGAATGTCTTTTTTAAAAGTGTTGAAAAATGGAATGTTCTAGGAGGTTTTAATATGGTCGATCGAATGGTTTTGACGAATATTTGGTAAATATTATACCCAAATCGATGTAAAGGTTGGTGTAATATATTTTTGGAATCGTCTCGGTAGATTTATGCTATAATTGGTTTTTTGAGTTTTTGAAAATATTTTAGGTGAAACACCTGCTTGTCGACTGGGTAACATATAGGATGGAACGCAAACACTACAAAATATTTGAGGATCTGAGCAAAGTATTGGGTGAAAATTTCAAACGTGTCGATTGCATTCCAAAATTTCTTCATGAAGTGAATTTACTACCCAAAATTTAAGACGCATTGTAATCTGCCCAACAACTCTAAATGCAACTCTTTTGCCATATGACCAATAAAGACTGGAGCATATCATGTTCACTCATAGTTTACCCTATTTCTAAGTAATCTACGTACTTACCAAGCATTGTTTTTCTAACACGTCTTTTTATCTGGTTTATTTAACGTGCGAAATGACCTTAGTAATCACATAACCTTAACATAATTATATCTATCTTTTAGGTGGAGATATAAGTGAATGTTTTATTATAAATTGATAAAAAACGGAATGGTTTGGGTGTAGGACAGCCATTGATAGTTTTAAAATGGTTGGTGTATTTTCGAACTTTAGCAACGAACATTAATACATAATATAACTACGTTTTATAACCTTCTTTCAAATATAAGAAACGTAATTCAAAACGCCTAGCTTTAATACTCACATTTCATACACAAGATTGGGGCCGGTAGGCAAAAATTACTTTATTTCACTAATTGCACATCGAAAATGTCAATTAATATTTTCATGCTTACAAAATTGATTGACGAAACTAAATTCACTTTCTTCAAATTCTTCAATCTAATTTTTGTCCCTTTACCAAAAACGCGAACAAATTTACTTAGCAACGTAAGCAAATATGCATAGCAACTGGTTTACCATGTTAAAAGATAGGGAAAACACCATTTTTCTCTGCATCACAAACTGCTAAAAATCCAGAACTACTATCAAATCATACAGACAGAGAATCCACACCCATCGCACCAAACCTCACTCTTTTAGCTAAAACTGTGGGAGAGAACGAAACAAAACGGATACAGAGTGACGGACTGACCAACTGACTTACACGCTAAAAAATTAATAGGTATATACATATATATGATATATAAGGTTAAGACCAAGGTACTGTAGTCTATCAATGCTATTGTGCAATTATAAATTAGGTAGTCATTTTCATTAAAAATTTATTTTAGCGTAAGTCCATAGCAAAAGGCCATTGAGCTACGCCTGGAGCTCGACCTGGACCTTCGTGACTAGCGCGATCTTCTTAGCGTTATTTTTAAATATACAATGTGGAGTAAATAATTGATGCCAATTCTTCAAATGATGTCCGACGCTCCAAATTACCTCACCATGTAGGAGAGGCAAGTTATTAGGGTACTTACTGTGAACATGCACTTCCAGGTGAGTTTAAGTTATTGATAACGAGAATTGATAATGGGAATACAATGTATTTGATTGGTTGGCTTGAATGCTATCCCGCGGAAATTTCAAATAGACAAACCGTTTCATGCACTGACAACGTAATTGTTATATTATAACAACCTCTTTTACCACCAAATTTATCTTTATATAGGTAGCGGTAATGTTTCGTCACAGAAATGCCAATATCACATGATTTTTTACAAAAAGATCCTTAGAAATAGCATCCTTAAATGCATGAAATACCAAGGTCACAGGCCTAAAATCTGCACGTAAATACGCCAGTGTAACTTTGATTGAAAACATCAAATGTTTTCCTTCTCGTGGACCCATCTGAAGCGTAATGCCTACGTAAATAAATAATTTACCCACAACACACTTGGCTCAATTCTACAAATACTAAAAAAATAAGACTGGATAATTCCTCAAATAATTTAGCATTTTTACTTCTTGGAAAAAAACTCCATCTTGCAGTACTGAACTAAAAATTAAGTGGTTAAATGGTATTTATCGTGACCTTTATGTATGAGTCCCATATTTGAACTCAGCATATTTAATCTCTGCTGCAATTTGTGGAAAACAAACTCGAAATGTAGAATTGTCTTGGAAAACTACTATTCGCTAAAGAGAAAACTTACCCTTTTCCCTCAATATTTACATGTATTCAAGTATGCCTAATAATATTTATTTACAGAATTTTTTAGGTTGCAGCGTTGGTAAAGCAAAAAGATAACGATGAAATACTTTAATTTTGGTTTACAGTTTCAATCCGACTTAATCCGAAGGGTATTATTTGCGAATAATTCTAACGGGAGGGGAGATATAGAGATGAGTGTCCCATCCAAAATTACTGCTTGCTTTCCACACGGAATGAAATGCCGCTAAAGCTCTTATTACCACGAGGAAATTTATCACCACACCACCGAGGAGCAATGTTGGTTTACCCATCGAACATTTTTTTCACGTGTGCATCCCGGTTGAATATTATAGAGCGAAGGGAAAAAATGAAATAAGGACTTAGAGGAGATTTCCGGCGAAAGACCTCCGACAGCCATAAAGCTCCAGCGCTCCCTCTCCCGCCTCCAGCGCGGAGGATAAACATCCTCGCGAGGAGAGAGAAGACGCGCGTTGTTACTGGCGGCTTATTTGTAAACAAGAAGAAGCCGTGAAAAAGAGAAGGAAGTCGGCATGGCCAGCGGTGAGCGTCAGCGGCAAATGTCTGCAATATGGTCCATTTGGAATGGTAACGTCGGAAGCAGTTATATGGTGAGCATTGAGATCATAAGAGAACGACGAAGTTGAAGAATGTGCCAATCGGATGACTGTAATGACTTGTTTTCGCTCACGCGCTATTTTTATCATTTCCCTCTTCCTAGATCAACACTTCCACGGTCCCTATTACTCATGCTTGTTGCCTGGCTGTATAATCCACCGTCCTCTAGGAAAGCCTTCCCGAGCTCGAGATAATTTGATTTGGGGAACAAATTACATTTTAAGTAAATTGGAGACCATGTCTTCCAAAACTTTGTCACGAAATAGAAGAGTCTATCTTCAAATTATCTGCATAATCCTCTCGCTAAATATGGGTCAACCATGAAAGATAGTCGGATTCCTTACCGGACACTATCAAGTGATGAGGCACCTCCATCGCAAATGCAACCATTTACAGCTGGTGTAAAAAAGAGGACAAAACCACATACCACACAGGAAAATAATAACCACTTTGTACATTCCAAACTTTGCTGTTACCGACCTTATTTTCGGTATAAAATGCATTTGTATTTCGGAGCAAGTGAAATGTGGAGTTGCACACACCCGGGCTCAATTAGATCAAGGTATAAATTTCGACTTATGATGTCCTCAAAATCTGAAATATGTACCTTGGCAATGACGTGTTATATCGAAGACAGAGCCAGCAACAATAAGAAATGACTATAATTTTCCTGTGTGCCAATTCCACAAAGTCAAGCCAGAACTTTAGACAGTACATCCTTCAAATTATGCGAATGTCCTGCTGTGATGAGGGCAAGGAATAGATACCTAGTTTACCAATCCCGAAGCCCACCTGTTGGCCTTTTGCAAGTCCTCTATGGGTTAGTCACAAATAAGTTGGTTGGGAAAATGGACCATTAGGTCCATTTTCCCTATGTTCATCAGACCAGGTGGGGAACTTCCCCATGAGCTCAATCTATCTGTCTTTAAAAAGATATTGTAGGTGTTTGAAAAGTGAGTTACGGGAAGGAATGATGGAGGAATGATTACACAAATGTTGTGGTGCCGTACGAAGTTGCAGAAAGAAAACCTTAGGTGAAGAAATTTGAGAGTAGGTAGAGTAGGTGCTGGTATACTCTGGTGCTGGTTACAAGTATGTAATTAAAGATATGGCTAACTGAAGACCGCTATAGAGTATATTGTGCATAGCAAAAATTATGCATGAAAAGTGGGTAAATATTATGATCAGTAAAATAAATAATTCGATGGTAAACTGCACGTGACCCAAGTAAACTCTTATTTGGATTGGGATACAATCTTTACAGGGGCGTGAAGAGCCACGTTGAAATGCAGCGGTATCCAAATGTAACTTAAAAGATACAAAAACTATAAGTATTCGCAGGGAATGTGTCAAATCATCTATCACTTCTTTCAGAGAGACCCAACATGTGAACATTTTCTTATTCACAGAAAACGTCCGCTTCAATATTTGTGCTAAAGTTTAAAGCGTGTTCCGTGAACTCGACGGGTTAGGGTGAGATTGGAACGGAAGATAGGAAGAAAGGATGGAGAATCATGGCTTCCACATTTGCTTCTTTTCAGCTGAATTTGCCAAGGGGAAAACTTTAACGATCAATCCTTAAGGCAAAGAACCTACAAGTACTCTCAACGCAACGCACTAGTGGTCGGTATTTCCCAGAGAAAAGCTACCCTTGCCTTTTCAGGATATTTACTATATTTTCTTTCAGTTTTAAACATCCACTGACTCAGGGTTAACTGTCTATCCAGCTATAGCCAACGCCTTGCAATACAAAGCAACCTAGAGTGAAATGACTCAAGGCTACTAGTTCACTGGGATAATTTTGTAAGGCGATCGGATACAGAGCAGCACCATTACGACACATTCAATAAGAATCGCCTTGAGCACTCAATCCAAGTCCCCACCTTAGGCTGACCTCTATTCCCATCCTGGGTTATCGGTGGCGGAGTCACGTACTAGACATAGGATTTATGTTAAAAGTGGGTTACGACGGGGCAAGTGAAATGTGAAGTTGCACACACCAGGGCTCAATTAGATCAGAATACAAACTAAGTTTCATAAAATAAAATGCTATCACCGCACTTTTCCAAACCGTTTGTACCCTGCAGGTCATTCTACTGTCGGGTGGTTTGAATGATGCAGTAGTGTTCAACTCAAAGGCTAGTCTGGTGAATGGTGCTAAGTTAAAATTACCTCGTGTAACATGAAAGGTCTGATATTCTGCATGAATGTATTAGAAGTGTTTCTACGGCATTCATCAATGTTTACATGGACGTCGTGTGAAAACAATAAGAAAAAAAGATTCGTTCTTCACTAACGCATTAACGCCATGATGCTGTCTTGTTTTTCAAAATGTAACATTTCACACAGTTAAGCCTGAAACTATTTGTTAAATACATTATTTCTTTAAAAAAATATCTATTAAGGCCGTAACTTAAGTGGCTTGTCAATACAGTCTGATGCCTGAAGAGATGCAGTGGATAATCCACTATCGTGCATAGCAGCGAAATGGACAGAAAAATACCCAAATGCATAAACAATGGCGTGGAAAATGGTCGATGTCCTATTTTATTGAACTCATTCTAGCGATGTACACAAATTTCTCTTTTTACATGACAAAAGCAACGACTACCTATGTAGATGAGCTTTAACTGCCATTTTCTGTTATTAAGGCCGTTTTACAAGTTCTAGTTTTACAATAGGCAATTCAATGCGCAGTTCAAAGCGGTGTCAAATTGAGGTAACCGCATGAATAAAACAGCAGTAAAAAACAGGGACTACTATCCGACTGCTCTCCAGGAATTTAAAAAGTTAACCTTGAGCGGAAAAATACAATTTAAATGGAATCGCAGAAAAAATCCAGAGTAAGTAACTTAGCAATTAAAGGAGGGTAAGGTGAAGATTATTCTCTTGCCAAAAAATTAGCATTTTAATACGGCAATTTTAATGGTATAAAATTTGAAGCATTATAATGGCCTAAAATCAAGGAAAATGAGAGCAGTTAGGCAAAAATAAGGTTAGGCAATTTAACCATGAGGGTTTAGAAATAGTTTATGGAGTAAGAATTTTTTAAGAATGGAGTAAGAAGTGACAACACCATGTGAAGGCCTTTGCAGACGATGTAGTGATTGTGGCCGAAAATAAAGAAGAGCTTAAAGAACTAACCACAATACTTTTAATGGAAGCCAAGAAAGTGGGCCTACAAGTAAATGAAGGCAAAACCAACTTCATGAAAATAAGCAGATATGAAGAGAAAGATGATTATTTAGAAATACTCAATTATAAGTTCAAAAAAACAAATCAGTTCAAGTACTTAGGGGTAACAATAACAAGCAACAACAAAAGAGGAGACCTAAATTCTCACCCGACTTGCGACAGCTGAGAGAACCTACTGGAGCCTAGTAAAACTTTTGAAGAGCAAACTCCTATCACGAAACACAAAAATTCGTATCTATAAAACAATTGTCCAACCAGTACTACTGTATGGTTCCGAAATATGGTCGCTAACAAAAAGATCACAAAAAAAACTGATAACGTTTGAAAACAAAGTGTTGAGACGAATATTCGGCCCCATTAAAGAGGGAGAGACATGGAGATTAAGGAAGAAGAAAGAGTTGAGAGAACTATACAAAGGACCAGATATTGTGGGTATAGCCAGAAGCAGACGACTAAGATGGTTAGGCCATGTCCTCAGAAGAAGTGAAATCACCATGTTAAAAATGATATGGAAAGGAAAGCCAGAAGGCACCAGACCACCAGGGAGACCAAGAATGCGCTGGAGCGACGAAGTGAAGAAGGACCTCGAAAAAATGGGAGCTCAATTCGACACAGCAGAGGACAGAAGGGCATGGAGGCGAGTGGTTGGCGAGGCCAAAGACCATTTAGGTTTTCAATGGCCTCAGGAGTAAGTAAGTAAGTAAGTAAGTAAGTAAGGAAGAATTTTTTTTAAATATGTGGGACTAGATTAGAAGAAATACTTTAATGGACTGCTATCTGGGTTACACAAGGGAATTAATGACCAAAAGAGAAGCATAGCCATTTTTTCGCAGAAAGTTAAATCTTTCCTAGCTCCATGTACGGTTATATGCTACGCACAGTATATATTTAGCTAATTATTTGGCATTGAGAATTGCTTACGCATCGGAGGCATTTGGTACGCTTGCTCCAGAGGACGGCGGCGTGGTGCCAGGCACGAGACATCGGACCAGCAAACCAGCTTAGCGAGTACAGGTAAATATACCTGTCATCGGTACTATTTCACTGTGATCAGGTTTATTAAGGTACGAATGCGATGACCACACGATAAAGCTAGCTTCAGCAATAACTTGAATAGAGATGAGCTCTTAAATTGCAGCTATTAGGGGCTGATTGTGGTTCTGATTTATCAAACGTCTATCTCTCATAATGTTAGGCAAATCAAAAGGAAAACTAACTAGGGATTAACTATTACCTAAGTAGCACATGTTCATAGGTAATTAACCATGTCATTTCACAATTTGTGTTAGTTAACTTTAGCTATGAAATAAGGAATAATTTCCCGATCATGAATTGGAAAATTTTCTACTGTTATTCTAGAGTGAGCGATTGAACAATCATGCGCTATCAACTAGAGGTGAATTTGTAGCCTTACATTACTGTATGAGAAAGACATTACATTTTTCATTCCTTCTTCAAATAATAATAATGACACAAATGATTACTAATGAATAAATCGCAATATTGATAAATGAATGATATACATTCCATTTTCTTGTAAACGCTCATTTTCCATTTTTTTCATATTTATCCCTATGAAATGTTCCGTAAAATTCTCTAAGACCCTTCCTCTAATTTTATAAATAAAAAATATCAGTTTTATCGCACAAAAAGAGAAAGTTTATTGGCAGCGTTACCTAATATATAGGATTTGGGGGGGTCTTAGAGAATGTTCCGGATAATTATATGGGGCAGAAGAGGTGAAAAATTGGAAAACCAGCATAAATATTAAATAAATGCCCCCTTATTGAAAAACAGGTAGAACTATGTGTTTATTTACGTTCTATATAAGACAACATTAAATTTTTTCAAGAAATGCAGTTTTGACCTCAAAAAATACACCACTATCCCCAAGGGAGAAAAAAACCATGTCCCGCAAGAAAGTAGATAAATAAACCTGAACTAAAGAAATCTTTTGGGAAATAAACCACCAATAGAAAGGTTCTCAGCGAGTGCTGTAGGGGCAGAAAATAAATTTTCTTCCCGTAAGAATTTGAAAGGTCACCGAACATTTTCTTCACTCAAGTCAACTTCCTGCCATTTTCTAGTGTCTCTCCTCGAGAAACCTTTATAAATATTTTTTCGATGGAAAAATTGATTCCTTTTGTTCTTGGCGCACTGTTCTTTCACCGAAGTAGAATTCGTCCTCCCATAAGCAGTCTTCAATTTCCGCCGTCGGACATCATTTGTCTCCCATCATGGACCACCGATTCCGTCGTTCTTTCTGGAGGAAATGGCCCCATCGTCACCTCCGGTACAGAAAATATGATAAACTTCCCGAACGCAGAAGCACTTGCTCGCCGCACTCCCATTCAATATTTCAATTTTAATCATTGCCGTCCAGTCCCCTACCGTCTTGCCCAGCATGCAACGCGTCCCATGGAATATTCTGCTCATTGCATTTCGTCTTCTTTCATCGCATTTCTTCTTGGAACAGTGGCAGCCTTATTTAAGAGCATAGCTGATTTCATCCAATCTCTTCGGGTCTATCTTCTACGAGGTCCTTCAATCTGTCTATCACTGAGATTTTATGATTCTCATGGTCAACTACTCTTTAACATACTTTTTTCGAGAATCACTTCTGGCAGTGCAATTTACATGACTCATAACATTCATCGAATCAGTTCATAACCAATAGGAATTTCTTTAAATGATAAGTTGAATTGCGGTAAAAATATCAAGGCAACTGGGACCATGAAGGCAAATTTAGGTTGGGCAATTTAACCAGGAGGCGTTTAGAAATAGTTTATGAAGTAAGAAATTAAAAAAAAAATATTTGGGACTAGTTTATAAAAATAACTCTCATGGGTTGTTACCTGGATTGTTACAAGGAAATTAATAACCAAAAGAGCAGCATAGCCATTTTTTTCGCAGAAAGTTAAATCTTTATTAGCTCCATATAAGGTATCATGTAATATCCTTGAATGTTTGCTATAAAGTTTATGCTACTCATAGCATATAGTACTTTAGCTATGATCAATAATTAGAGTGGAATTATTCATTGGTTATGGTCATTATGCGTTTGTTTGAATCCGGATAACAATCCATTAAGGTATTTATTATTATGTAGCCTCATACATTTAAAAAAATGTTTTTATTTTATGAGCTATTTCTAAACCCCTCCTTGTTAAACTGCTTTAACCATATTTTTGCCTTGGTGGTCACAGTTGATTTGATCTTACCGTTTTTATATCTTAATTCAACTTAATAGTGAAATCCATTCGTATTTCTTATGAACATTCACGGTGAAAACACCCGATATAAAGGAGAACAATCGTAAACTCCGTTCGCTCTTCGGTCTCCCTTGCGTTGGAATAATGATCTCGGCATTTTCCTCGTTATTTCCAAGTAAGGTGCCGTTTCTGACGAGTTTTGCCGTCTTTCCCACGAGTGTTTTCAGGTCAAAGGTCACTTTAGACAGACGCTTGTATAGGGCAGTCAGCGGAACTATTGTCAGAATCGTCAACTTAAGCGTAAAAAATCCCGGAAAATACAGAAATCAAATGATACCACTTGCGATATGTCAATATCCTTTGCTTTCTTATTCAGATCATAATTCCATGCACATTTCATTCCGTGCTTCGATTTTCGGAGAGCGCTTTCTAACTTCACAACGTTCATAATTAGCAGCAGAAACTAATTAATCAACTCAAGGTATTCAGTGATTTTCACTTTGAACTTGTATAAAGCATTTATATTGTAGTACTTAGAAGCTCTTTTAGAATTTTCTCCCATAGAGTTTGCCTTCAGAACATTAATTATTCCATGAGTGACGAGGACAATTTTCATCTTAAACTCCACCATTATCTTCAGCAGTCAGTTCTCCTGACAATAGTTTGACGCAGCTCTCCACAAGATTCTCATATCAGACATTCTCTTCATATTTACGTATTTATTCTAAGAAAACGCAAAACGAAAGTGCTATGGAGATAATTGTTAAGGAAGAATACAAATTACACAAAGCTATATTTATTTTCGTGAAAAGACAGTGACGCACCCACTGACTAATTCTTCTTGGGGAAGTGGGGGGGGAAGGGGGGGAGGGGGAGGGCGAGGGGGGGGGGGAGGGCACCACCCGCCCGATCTTTTGCAAAGTGTAACCAAAATGTTATTTTAATCAGCATATTTTGAATGTTACAATAGGCCATACTCGAAATATGGTGCTACCGAAGAATGATGAAGATAAAATTGATCGAGCGAGTGAAAAAGGATGAAATCCTAAGAAGAGTGGGAGAAAAGAGAAGTCTGCTGAAAACTATAAAAAGAAGACGGGACAAACTAATCGGCCATATTTTAAGACACAATGGCCTGATGAAGACAATCGTCGAAGGAAAAGTGAACGGGAATAATGGAAAAGGCAGGCCTCGTATGAGTTATGTTGAACAGGTCGTAAAGGACGTGAAAGAGAGGAACTACGTTAATATGAAGAGGTTGGCCGATAGAAGTGTCGATTGGAGAGCTGCGTCAAACAAATCCTAGGATTGTTGATCCACGATGACGATGATGATAATAGGCAATTTTAGTTATTACATATATATATATATATATATATATATATATATACATCCTATAAGCAGCCATATCTCATTTACAGACAAAACTAGTCATAAACGTTTAGGCCTACACTAAATTAGTTATGTGTTAAAGCACAGAAAAAAGAGCCTTTCTTTTATCGTTAGTGTAGTCAAACTCGAGTATAATGATGCAACAAGTTTTTCCTATTTTTCCAATTGTTGCTACCAAGTGACTGTGACTTGTCAATTAAAGATTAATTTGGGGTTTTGCTGAGAGCGAAAGGGGGGGGGGGGCAGGGCCCTTTTGCCCCCTCCCCCCCCCATGGGTGCCCCATTGGAATAAGTAACGTATGATGAGATTAATCCAAAGAGTATTCCTAGCAGAAGACTTCCAATGATTCCATCTCCATAAAATAACTACGTGGGGGAAAAAGGGTAGCAAAGCGGAATTAAGAGAAGGTACATGTCTGAGACTAAAGGCATTAGCATAGAAAGAGACTGGAGTCAACCTGTATTCAGATACTACCAATGGTAATGCGATGAACACCTTGCAGCATTGAGTAGAATTAGGTGTACCGGTCGCTTCTTACATCACCACCCTGACAACCAAACAACGGGGTGTCCCGTCTATCGCACATTTGTTCCCCATTCCCTCAACGTTCCCTCAGTGTTCTCCGATATCCCATCTCAACCCTCCCCCCCCCACCCTATCCCCATTCAACCCGATCCTCGATACCATTTCACCACCGACTGAAATCAGCTCTCACCATCACTCAACCTCACATCCTCCCCACACCAAACCTCCTCGAGAGTTTTCCGTTATCTCTCCCGAAGGACTCTGCCATTTTCTCAATCGAAGGATCCCTTTTCCCTCCGTCATTTCCTCCTCTCTTCTCCTTCCCGAGACCTTTCGTTATCGAACGAGACCATCTGCCGCTTCAAACTCATCCTCGTGTTTGCTATAGCGCTCTTGACACTTCGCCGGTTTCACTGCCGCCGACGCCGAGGTTTATTGCGACAATTCCACTGGCACCTCCACCCTCTCTCCCCCCCGCCCTCCGTTGTATCCACCCCCTCCCTACACCCCACCCACGGTATCTCTTCTTCCCAAATAATTTGGCTAGGCCGATTTGCCCTTGTTCCCTCTTTCTCGACGAGTTCGCTTCTACGATCACGAGTCGTACCAGCCGCGTCCTCGAATTCTTTCCTCTTATCTCCAGACTCCTCCTCTCAATTTCTTACAGCCCTCTTTTACTTAAACGTGATGCTCTTTTTCTCCCCACGCGTGCAAATATCTTCAATCGTTCCCACCTACAGTCGAGAAAGAAAGATAATCTACTCGTGCATCGTGACGCTAGAGCAAAACAAATTTGTTTTGACCGTAAGAAGGTCCTCTTTTTCAATCGCATGATGTAAGTTACCACCACCAATTCTAGCCTCGTAACTAATGAAATATTCAGTTTTATTAATGTTATTAACTTCAGTAGAAAAAATACCTCAATGCTAAAGTACATATGCTTCTTAATAGTTTACCCTAAAGCTTAAAACATATAAGAAAACATCAGTGTAGTAAAATGGAGATTTAGAGAGTATCTTAGTTCAATGCAATATATAGTCAAAAGAAAATTATTTGCTGTATGAAAATGTAGAAATCATATGCTATCAATGTTAAATGCACGAGGAGCTAAAGAATAAGCTATGCTCACTCGATGGAACCTGACGACAAAGCAATTGAGGTTTTGTAGGACCACATTATTTTGCTCTCCTCTGCATTGCATTCCTAAATTGAGTTAACTTGAAAAAAATAAGCAATGCAATATTTAATGATTTAATGTTGAAGTTCATAACATGAAAAATGTTACATAAGCACTATGCATTCAACCCTCATTGCAAGCGCTTATCAATTGCAAGAATACTTCTTTAATGAAAATAATGGTTGAAAATATTAAATGGCTAACTATTTTATGCGAACCTTAAAAGGGTTATCTTCATTCTTAGCAAACATTAATTGTTTCTTGTTTGCCACAGTAATCAGGTCGTTAACAGTCTTGCCTAGCAACTTGATGGAATTACGTTCGAACATCACCTAGGGTATAGGTGTCACATCTGTCTCGTTTCTTATTTAAAAATCTAACACAGGAAATACGAAAAATAAATTCCTGACTATCACAGATAAATTCTTGACCAAAATAACCACTGGCTGGTTTTAGAGACATCTCTACCAAGAGTGACTTTTTTCTAAACGTGTTTTAATTCTGGCCGTTATCCACTGGCATTTTCAATCTTGTTTGAACATTTGTTTTTAGAAAAAATGGACTCGTTAGATTCTCCCACCACCACCTCAGTTTTCCCTCAAATTCCGTCCCATTCCCAGACCAACAAAAAACCCCTTCCCCCACTCCATTGCACTATTTAAGGCCTCCCTAATGCTCTGCCTTGCAGCCCCTTGAGATTGACTCGTATGTGTTGAAAAAGGTTTGGAGATATTCAAAAATGTTTTGGAATATTGTAATGCATGTAGTGTGAACTAATGTATTTTCGACTAAGGAAAGGAATGATAAACAGTAATTGCAAAATCCGATTTTGCACTCACAATGATGAAATGTTAATGGAAGATGATGCACCATCCAATATCACCAAAACTTCTCCTTGCGCCACTTGAGAACTACTTCACAGGTTGATCGGCCAATACTATGGTTGTTGGATTAAGTTTTTATTCAAATTGATGATACAACCATTCTCTTTCGTGTTCAATATCGTTATGCCCCGAATCCTCGTTATCAACAAACTATTTCCCCCATGACAACCATTGAAAAACAAAACATTTATTTTAATTTGATCCGCGATTATTATTTAACAAATTTACTTTGCTTCAAATTCCTCCTTTCGCGTGACAAATTTTAAATAATTAAACTCAAGTTTGGAATGTGCTTCTTCATTAATGCTTCGCTGACGTCCTTGGTCAAAACATCAGTTTCCAAGTCTGCTGAACCCACGTGATGAAGAACCACCTCACCATTTTTGATTTCATCCTTGACAAAATGATACATTCTTCTGATGTGCTTGTTTTCTTTGTTGATCTTCTCATTGTTATTCCAATTCAATGCTGATTGACTGTCAGTTCGAACTTTTATTGGTCGTTCAACAACTTCAAATTGTCCCAGCTCTTCTAACAACTCTGTCAACCAGATGCCCTCACAAACTCCATCACATAATGCCACCAACTCCGATTCCATAGTTGATAAAGCTACCATCTTCTGCTTTCCGCTTCTCCAACTGATCAATGCGTCTCCAATCTTCACTGAATATCCGCCAAATGATTTCGAATCCAAAGTGGTACACCAACTGGCATCTGAACTAATCTCCAGTCTTCCAACTTCTCTGCCAATCTTCAAACGATACCCTTTGGTCCCCTTCAAATATCTCAAAACTCTCTTCAACGCCTCATAATGAATCATCCTTGGATCTTTTGAGTACTGCGATAGTTTGCTGTAGGTGTATGCCAAGTCCGGCCTCGTCCCTCTCACCAAATATCCAATACATCCAAGTATTTCTTGGTACAAATCCTTGTTTGCTTTCTCCGAATCTTCGTAATCGTCAAGTTTGACTCCACTTGCTGCTGGTGTCTTCACTCCATTGCAATTCTCCATTCCGAATCTCTCAATAACTTCTTCGATGTAGCTTGATTGTTCCATGATAAATCCTTCTTTTTCTTCTTTGATTTTTATTCCTAGGAACTTCACTTAATCCTCCTTTGACACCTTAATCTTCAATTGCTTTTTCAGTTTTTCCACCAGTTGATCAATCTTCTTTTGACTTTCACCAACAATTATACAGTCATCCACGTAGCATCCAATTGCCAAAAATCCCTTCTTTGACTCTTCGACAAATACACATGGATCTGCTTTACATGGTTTCAATCCCAATTCCTTCAAAATTCCAGATAATTTCTTAAACCAACATCTTCCTGCTTCTGGAAGTCCATATAAACTCTTCTTTAGTCTAAATATCTTCCCTTCTTCAATGTTTACTCCTTTTGGTGGATTCATGTACGCATGCCTGTCCAATTCTGCGTTCAAGTACGCTGCTTCGACGTCAATGAACTCCACTTTGTAATTTTTCTTCGCTGCAATTGCCAACAGTGTCTTCAATGACTCTTGCTTCATCACTGGACTGTAAGAGCTTTTGTAGTCCACTCCCATTCGCTGTCGTGAACCATCAGCTACCAGTCTTGCCTTGTATACTTCTGCATCTTTGGTTCCCTTTTTCTTGAAAACCCATTTGCTTTGAATTAATTTTACCTCTTTTGGCTTGTTAACAATTTCCCAAGTCTGATAATTTTTCATATTTTTCAATTCCTTGTTCATTGCTTCAATCCATTTGATCTTGTCCTTGGACTCGATTGCTTCTTTGTAGTTCCTTGGATTGATTTCTCGCACCATATTGACAATGCAATCGGGCTCCTTCTTCTCTCTCGTTGACCTTCTTACTCCTCGTTGTCTTAAATCATCTTCTATTCCTTTTAATTCTTCTTGGTGTCTCTGTTTCAGGACATCATTCGTGTCACCTTTTTTTCTCCCTCTTCTTCTCTCTCCAGCTTGAACAATTACCAACGGATTTTTACGAGATGAATCATCATCACTGTCGAATTGTCCTTGAAAACCTTCAACAACGTCATGGATAATTCCTGAATTGCTTTCTTCCTCGTGTCGTTCGTCTCGATTCTCTTGCCTCTCAATTGGGATAAAAACGTAGTTAGTCTCGTCATAACCAACGTCTTCTTCCTTCTTCTGAAAACCCATTTTTTCTTCAATGAACTTTACGTCTCGACTCTCGTGAATCTTCCTGTCACTCAAGTCAAATACTCGGTAGGCTCTCCTGTTCTTCGAGTATCCCACGAACACAGCTTCCTTTGATCTCACGTCAAGCTTCTTCTTTTGAACATCTTCATTTCTGTAGAAGACCTTGCAGCCAAAAACTCTGAGATGTCTGACCGATGGTTTCTTGTTTTTCCAAATCTCAAGTGGAACTTGATCCCTCTTCTTCGTAGGTGAAAGATCATGCAAGTAGCTCGCAGTCCACACGGCTTCTGCCCAAAACATCAGTGTTAATCCAGCTGCAATGAGTAACGTTCGAGCCATTTCCACCAACGTTCGATTGGCTCTCTCAGCAATTCCGTTGCTCTGTGGAGAATAGATCGTCGTTCTCTCGTGCTTGATGCCTTTCTTCTTGAAATGTTCTTGCAATGTGTCGTTGGTAAATTCCGTACCATTGTCTGAGCGAAAATTCTTGACCTTTTGTCCTGTCTCGTTCTCTTTTCTCTCAATAAACTCGATCAGTTTATCGGCAGTTTCACTTTTACTCTTCAAAAAATCGACGAAATATCTTCTGCTGTACTCGTCCACAATAGTCAGCATGTACCTACTCCCTCCAATTGATTCTTGTTGCATTGGACCACACAAATCCGCGTGCAGTCTTTCCAAGATCTGCTGTGCACCTTCGATTTCGACTTCTTTGAATGGTGCTCTCGTCAGTTTCCCTTGAATGCAATCCTCGCAGTTGTCGTCCTTGATCGACACATTTTCGAGTCCTCTGACAAGATTCTCTTTCGCCAATCTAGAAAGATAATTATTGTTAATGTGACCAAGCCTCTGGTGCCATAAATTACTATTTATTTCGCTTGTGCTAAAGCAAACTTCTTTCTTCAGCTCTCGTTCATCGCTGTCCGTGCTCATTCGAAACATAAAAGCATCTGCTTCAAAGATCCCCTGTGCAACTAATTCTCCTGTTTTCTTGTCATAAATTCCAAATCCATCTTCATCAATAACTATTTTCTTGCCCATCTTGACCAGACTTGGAACTGACATCAAGTTGCTGTTTAAATCTGGAACATAAAGTACGTCTTTTATAGTTAATGCTACCTCACCATCGTCAAGATAGCTGGTTCCTTCAATTTCTCCTCGAAATTCAGCGTGAATCTTTCTGCCTGCTTCAGCCGTCACGATCTCCACATTGTCTTTCCTCTTATTAATCAATAACTCCTCTTGATGAGTCATGTGAGATGTGCACGCCGAATCAAGCATCCAAGTGACTCCATTTTCTGCATTTATCTTGTGATGCTCCCTCACTTCAAATGCATGTTGATTCTTGCCTCCTTTGAAAATTCCCTTGAATTTGCTCTTATTCTTGTAAAAATCCTTTGAATTTTCTTTAGTCTCAATTGAATTCTCCTTGTCCTTGTGCCAGCAATCACGAGCAAAATGTCCAATTTTGCCACAACAGAAACATTTTTTCTTAGTCTGCACCTTCGCCTTAAAAGCCTTGACCTCTCCTTCATTGGTTGATTTCTTGTTTTTCTCCTCATATCGCAAAAGTGCTCCTCTCATGAATTCGAAATCCACCGTTGGATTGGAAGAAATCGCTGTTGCAACTTCACTGAAACTCTTTGGTAGACCCTCGATTACGTACATAATTAATTCATAATCTTCAATATTATTACCCATTTCCTTAAGTTGAGTCTCTAATGTTTGAGCTCTAGTTAAATAACCGTCAATGCTTTCTTTCTCTAATTTTTCTAATTTAGCCAATTCAATCATTAACTGAGTCTTTCTATGTTTCTCAACACCGTCATGACGTTTCTTTAACAAAAGCCACAACTCTTTTGCATTGGAAATACCTTGACATGCTAACGCCTGCTCCGCCGAAAGTGTCATAATGATCAGCATGTTGACCTCGTCGTTCTTCTTTGACCAGGCTTCCCACTTCGCCACAGCCGCTGCATCAGCACCATTCTTCTCTGGTTCATCACCGAAAATGATATCTTGATACAATCCTTTCGCCTTAAGAACTGCAACCAATCTCATGCTCCAAAGTCCATAATTCTTGTTTGTTAGAGGCTCGATTCTTGAAACTCCAAAGTCTGACATTTTCCCTTGTCACTTTTCTTGACCTCCTGGAAATTTCACTCGTGTATCTTATAACCACGCTCTGCTACCAAATTGTTGGATTAAGTTTTTATTCAAATTGATGATACAACCATTCTCTTTCGTGTTCAATATCGTTATGCCCCGAATCCTCGTTATCAACAAACTATTTCCCCCATGACAACCATTGAAAAACAAAACATTTATTTTAATTTGATCCGCGATTATTATTTAACAAATTTACTTTGCTTCAATGGTAATCTTCAAGCTCTTCGAAAAACAATTTCCGTTACATAGCGATTTCTTTTTCAACCTATCCTCTGCTGAAATCTCTTTGAGAGAATAATAATCCCGAAATTATTAGTAACATATAAATTGCTGACATGTCCATATTGATTGGTACCCAGAAACTGAAACTTTCACTAGTCTGAATAGCTTTAAGACTCTTGATTGTGATTTGGTCCAGTTTACATCCTAATCATAGATAACCTCTAGCGTAGGCTCGAAAAAGTAATGTTTTTGGACTGATGAAACATCATTTTCGCAAGAGTTTTATCAAAAGTTAGATTTAGACTATACTTCATGTTGGGGCTGAAAGAATTAAAGGAGCTGTAGAAAAAATAAACTAATAGCATAGGGTTCAGAATTGGTTTTACAGAAAAATTAAAATAAAATGGATGGGCCGAGTATAAGCAAAGCAGTTCTAGGAATAAGGAGAGAAAAGAGAAGTCCATTTAAAACATTAAAAAATATCGGAAAACTTTAATATGTACATTTTGAGACGCTATGATCTGCCGAGGACAGTTGTCGGAGAAAAAATGATCGGGAAGAATGGCAAAGCAATGAAATAAATGGGGCAAGCAGATAAGGATTTACAGGAGAAATGTTATTTGAATATTGAAAGGATAACCAGCAAAATAATCAAATAAAGAGCTACGTCACACCAATCTCAGCATTGATAACTAATGATGATAGTGGGTTTGAAGCGATGACGCTTAAGGTCATTTATACCATTGTTCAAACATGAAAATATATTTCTAATAACACTTTTCAATGAGGTCAATAGGTTTTCTATGAGTGTTGAATTTGCTTAGCACAAAAATTCTCCCTGAAACATTCGGAATACAGTAAGCTATATTTCAATTAAGTTTACATTTACTCAATTACATACCCAACCACTTTGCCTGAAATCTTTGTCTTTGGCAATGTAATGGATCTGAAATGAGCAAAAAAATGGGAACTAGACAGTAATGATTTACAACAATTCTAACTACTATTTTCCCCATTTATTAGTGAGATAGAATCTTGCAATACAGCGAAGGGACCTAATTATTTTCTTTCCCAATTAAAAGAGTCACATGCAATTTTATTACGTATTCTCCTCATTAAAAATAGATAATGATGAATACTCAAGTTCTATGCGTTGTGATTAATCTGTAAACTACTGAATCATCTCCTCCTCTATTTATTTCTTCTTTTTTAATAACCCCTCTTGTTGCAAGTTCACCTCCCTTTACTGAGCCCAGAATCTACACATCTCGGATTAATATAAATCTTCTTCCAGAATTTGAAATGAAATCCCTTCCCGTTGATAAAATATGACTGATACCTTGAAAGAATGCATTAGGCTCTCAATGATTCCATATTTCCTCTCACATGACGGCGTCTTCATCCTTCTCCGTGAAAGAATACTGCCTACAGTCTTCGGTGGGACGAGAGACTGAGACTACTCAAATCTTTAGCAACACCGTCGGTCAAGAACGCAGTGGCTGGCCAACGAAGCTAATTTTTAGTTTTAACTGGGGAAGGCAACGAAAAGCTGAGATCCTTGGGTCATTATATAGACGTAGGTAACTGATAGAGTGTAAACGAAACTACTAGTACTACTTCAACGGCAGGCGATGGAAATCAGTTACTTTGGGTTTTGATATACTATGGTGGACTCATTACCAGGAGTACCGTTTGACGGCATTAATTTCTCGTTATAAAAAGTACACCAGACATGTGGTTCGTTGATATGAGCGTTAAAAGCACGAAAGCGTTCCCGCAATTGTTTTAAAATTTCAAAAGTTATTAATCAGGCAATATAAAACCTACCATAAGAAAATTAAGAAAAATTGGGGAAACCAACTAAAAATCAGGCAGTCATAGATTAGGATTTTAGCGTTGGAAAAGATGCCACTGAATAAGGAAAAAACTGGAAATATTAACTCGTGAGAAACAATTTCTAGAAGAGATTATATTAGGCCTGGCAAGAAAAAAGGGCTTTGAAATAAAGTTGAATCGGACATATAACAATTGTCTGGAGGCCTTTGACTTTTGGGTTTGAAGGTTGGTGAAGAGGATAATGTTGGCCGAATCAGAGAGGAAGGTAAATCTGTTGGGCATGTTCGGCGGGAGAGTAGGAGAAAATTTGTCGGTGACATAGCCGGTGGATATGAACTTTTTGTTCAGCCCAGTATTTTCCAACTCTATCATGGCCTCCAGTATTAAAGTACTACTTTTAACCTCCCTAAATTAGCTGCCAACAGCGAAGCACGAAGTTTAGTAGGTACAATTTGATTGTTTACTAGTCGATACATTCCTAGTGAGGAGTTATCTGCGGTGGCATGCAAGATATCATGTAGATGTGGATTTAGTCATCAAATAATCTCTCACTCTTCCCACCCAATCCATATCTCACAGGAAAAACCGATTCGTTTATGATGAGGGCTCGTGGAATTACCAGAATATTGAATAAAATTTCCTTTCCCTCTCTCTAGTCTTCTCCCTCAGCTCATGCGCAATAATGTATTCATCAACCAAGCAAACGATTCATATGAAAGCCACTTCAAAATAGCATCCACTTCACTCCGTCTCTCGTTTCTCCCTCTTAACCCTTCCTCAACTCTTGAGCATCATCTCAACAGATTGAATCTCCGAGAAATGTTTTCCCTCCTCTAGTGATCCCTCCCTCGGAAATGAGTCCAACCATCTCTCCTGTTCGATCAATTCTTCTCCCACTCACTGAGTAATGCGAATCAAATGAAATAAATTTATTCACCGTATCTCGAATTCAACAGTTCCTTCCTATTGCTTTCACGTCCAATTGGAAAGCAAATATTTTGCTTCACAATGCATAAACTAGAAAGAAATGATAAATATAAATCGCCCTTAGATTATTATCGCGAAAAATTTTGGCGAATGATTTTGGTGGACAGAACATCATCATGAAGATTGATAAGTTTGGTTAAACGGTAGCGCTGAAATACTCATAACAGTATCCATTATCCACGGAGGGTTTAAATGCTTTTGAGGCATCATATTTTCTTAATCGTTGACTTACCTATCCATTTACTTCACTCGAGACACTCTTCCATTAAACTATCATACACTAAACCTATTCCATATTCCGGTATAAATATATGTGTCAACCTATGTGTATGCTCATCCCCACAGCTGCACCGGGAGATGGATCTAGATATGATGTGCTGAAACTTTAGTTTACGCTAAAAAAGCTTTAATACGTGCTGAAACTTTCGTTTCAGCACGTATTAAAGCTTTTGAAATCATATTTCCAGTAAAATGAGCATTCATGGAATACGCATCATAGGCAGTGATTTTTATAGGAAATATATATACAATTCTAGCACAATCACTTCATATTGAAAATTTTTGGAAGAGATTTAAATGAAGAAATCAAATGCAAATGCCAAAGTAAACTGTTTTAAGCCCAGAGGAATGTTGACAGCCATTACGTAGAAGGATATAGGTCAGTATAAGGCCGAAATGACAGAGAAAACAAAATTTCTCCTCAGAAATGGGAAAATGTTCCCTTTGTATGATCCACTAGAGAAAATTTATGGAGTACGACCGGGGTTTCGTTGCATAATAACTTCATCGTTCCAGAAGGTGAATTTTTCATGCCCCTCTTTAGCCTCGTTGGAAATCGGTATGAGAAATTGAATCAAATGAATACTAATACCAATAGAATGAACGTATACATCAAGAATGAAATAATATTTCACAGCAAGAATTTATACCAGGTGAAGATGAGACTCCAGCAATTTTAACCCGACTATGTTTTACTCTTATTATTATAAACGTTTTATTTAATTAGTTACTATAACGTAAATTCCTCCTCCGAGTCTCCGGCTAGCATCAGGTTTCGTTGCCGTTATAATTGCCGAATACTCGAGAGGAGTCGTGCTTAAGGGTAGCCACGTCCGCCACCGCCGGATAGGTGGCTACCCAGCATTAGGGTCATAAGCACAAAGCAGGTGGAGGGACCAAAGACGGACAGCCTTCTGCATTGCACTTGCAAGCGCATCCGCTCGCGCCCTACACGCTGGGATGCACTTGAGATTCTCAACCACTGAGCTCCTGACACCACCAAGCACGCCCACGATGAGGACTACCAGTTTCACAGAGTAGCCCCCGTACATTTGCCGGAGTTCGCACAGCAGATCTTGATATTTAGTCCTTTTTTCAATCTCCTTCGTTGCCATGTTCGTTTCGGCCGGTGCCGAAAACTCGATCAAGAACATGGCATGCGAGAGATTGTCGAGGAGAACGATATCAGGCTTCGTCGCCTCCAACTGCCTGGTGGTGGAGAAGGAATAATTCCACCAGATCTTACACTTATCGTTCTCCCCGACGGACTCGATGTCTCCATGGACGTAAGGCAGCACCGGATTTGCGTCTATGCCGTAATGGTGTCCAAGGTGGTAGTACAACACCCGCAGAGCCGAGTTGTGCCGGTTCATGCATGCGTTCTTCGCATAAAAGCTGCAGCCGGAGAGTAGATGACCTAAAGTCTCCGGCTGCCTTCGGCACGTTCTGCATCTCGTGTCCGTCACGTTTTTCCCAAAGATGAGGCGACGGTACACGAGGGTGTTGATGACCCCATCTTGGCACGCGAGCACAAATTCCTCGGTTTCGGACTTCAGCCCTCGGAGCTCAGGAAGGCGAACGTGAGCTCCATCGATATCCCATGCGTTTCCAAGTTTCCATAGATACTTTCATGCATGGGCTTCTCAGTATGCTTGCGGAGCAGGGTCTTTTGCTCCACATTCTTTATTTCCAGCTTTAACACGTCCGCCTTCAGCGACAAGATTGATTTGTCGCACGATTCTCCGCTGGAAGTGAGGTCCAAGTACAAACCGAGGCCGTCTACTCCCCTTTTTGCCGCCTGGAATAGGAGCGCCCCTTTGCCAACATTCTCGTGTTTCTTTACGAGCAGCATAAGGGGGTCCGTGCTGTGGAACACGCGGCACGCCGTATTGAGGACTACTCTGTCATGAAGGCACTCCAGGCTTACCAGCCCTCTACCACCTAGCTTTCTCGGAGGATACAATCTGGTGACGGAAGACTTCGGATGAAGACTACGGAACATGGTCATCATTTTCCTCGTTCCCCTGTCGAGGTGTTGCATCTCGTTGATATTCCATCTGATACAACCGAAGGTATAGAGCAGTGTCGGAACCGCAAAGGTGTTGGTCGCAAGAACCTTGTTCTTGCCAAACAGGTCAGAGCTCCAGGTTCGCCTTAGAGTCTGCCTGTATTTGGCTGTAAGTCTTGCCTTCACTGCTCTCACCTCCTGCATCCGGCGCTGGGGGACGCCGAGATATTCATACGCTTCGTCATCATCAAGATGACGAATACCGTTTCCGGCAACGAGCTGCACGTCTTCTGGTCTTACGAAATCTTTCCTTTAGCCAGATGGATGGTCGCGCACTTGTCCAATCCGAATTCCATCCCTGTATCCTCAATGTATCTGCGTACGGTGTCCAACGCCAAGCGCAGGTCTTTTGCGCTTGAAGCATAGAGCTTCAGGTCATGCATATAGAAAGGACGGGTGACCTTATGCTCCCTTTTTGACGGGGCAACGCACATATATCGCCAACCTCGTTTCAACTGATCGGACAGTGGGAGGAAAGATAAAAAGAACAGGAGGGGACTAAGGCTATTTCTTTGAAAAACGCCACGGTGGTATGTTACCAAATCCGTGTAGACAGTCTTTTTGCCAGATGGTATGGCAAAGCGCGTCTTCCACAGAGATAACAGGCGTTCGATGCAGGACACAACCTCTGGGTGGACTTTCATGTACCTCAGCATACTATAATCAGCTAATGAGAGGTGGTATCCAAAGCCTTCTTGTAGTCCACCCAGCCCATTGACAGTTTACGCTTGTATTGACAAGCGTCCTGGCTCACACCACCTATTAATGAGCAGGTTGTCCTTGCATCCCGCGATGCCTTTCTTCGAGACCCTCAGCTCGTACACTTCCTCCCATACCGGTTGGACGTGGCGGACGATAAGGTCGTTTAAGATGGAAGTGAACGCCTTATATACAGGAAAATGTTTGAGTTGAAGGGTTAAGGATGACATCGTATAGAATACGCGGAACAAAAATGAAGGATGTAAGAGAGAGGAGTGTAAATATTGAGTGATTTAATATTAGCCGATTACTGCAAAAAATAGATGAATCAATAGTACTTGATAAAAGACACCAGATTACAATAAACCAAATCTTGGAAGTAGTATTGTAATACTTCCGAATCTTTATTTTTGATCAGTATTGTATAGGGACTTCTTCATTTATCCTAGCTCCCAGAAAAAATCATATGCCAAATTTACGTCGATGATTAGTGTGTAAAATTGTGACAATAGAGGAGCCTGAAACCCGCGTCTTACAGAAATATTTATTTAAATATACAATCATATGAATCAATACCAATATGAATTGAAATTGTGACTTTGTGTAGAGAAGATCAGTCACCGTAATGTTCCTAATTTCATCCGAAGCAAAAGATTGGAAATATACATTTCAGAGGGAAGAGCGGTCTGTTTCCCTTAACTATTCTATCACCCCATTAGTCTGTTACCTTCAGCACGGAAGAAAACTGAGGCACTGGAAACTTCATTTGAAAGCAACGTCCGTTTAAACGCTTAACTGACGTCATCGGGCACACTACCTGAAACCATAGCGGATGATACCTGGTAATGACTTTTGGTGCTGAACAAGATGCTTTCATTTGAATACCAGGTAAAACTTTCAGGCATTGGCTTCATTTATAACTCTGCTACCCTCAAACGCATCGCTTAAGCTGTTTAAATTGAGCGAGGGACTTTATTAGATCCTAATGCGAAAATAAAAGGAGCCGGAGATCACATGGAATTCCTTTCCAAACACTTTCAATTCCTCCTGCGGAGTGGATGCAGCCACCCGAGTCATTATGACTCTGCGCCTCAAATTTTCCGCCAGATGCTCCTCCATTTCCACCCTCCCCCCCCAACCACAGTCGCAATCCCTTTCATTTTCTCCCTTTCCAGATTTTTCCTCTCCCGAAGACAATTCACCCCATCGCTCAGAAAGGGGAGGAGGCGATCTTCGGTCTCATTTTTCGTCTCTCTGCTCAATCCTCTTAATTGGGACGGCGCACAAGGTCCCCTCTCCTGCTCGTCGCAACTTTGATCGCCTTGGAAAAAACCGTGCTCTCCACCGTACCCGAGTGCGAAGCGAAAAAGGAGAAGTGGGGATATTAAGAATCCTGCCGGCTCCAAAAGATTCTTCAAGCGCGTTCATTCTTTCAACTCAAAGAACTCAGGTTTTGGCTAGATTTCTCGGTTGACTTGTAGGATAGTGGTATTTATAAAAAAATTATCTTGATTAATGTGTATAGTCTGCCCTCCCAGCCTATGGGCGTTTCAATTGAATCGTATATTATTTTCAATATTGAAACTAGCCGCTGCTAGAGTACTTTGTGGAGAGCATTCTAGTTTAGTAGTCTGTCCATTGGATGGGACGTTAAGCCAGGATTCTCTTGATGCCTTTTGTTAAAAACAGCCAAATACCAGTACCAAATTTTTCTCCACTCACCCTTCTTACCCTTGCATTCCTGTCCTTGTAGTACATGCCTTTGCTGCTAATCTAAAGTGCCTATACGTGCGGGTACAGGCAAATAAATGCGGATGAGATGAGAAGAAACAAGTTGGATATTGTTGACTGAAGCCAGGAAAATGTTTGAAAAGACTGTCTTCGGAGTTTCCTACAGTGTTTGTCCATCCCACTGCACAACGACTTCTTCTCTGTTGCAGCATATCTTTGTGTCGTGAAGTGAGTAAGTACTTCACTCCGAACTCTCAGAACAATGAGTACCGTCGGCCCTCGATCAAGTATTTCTATCACATTTTCTATGCATCGCATCGAAGGGCCGGAACTGATACTCAGACTGTGGGTTTTGGAAATAACGTCGTTGTTACGTATACATTTTTCTAGCAAATCACATACCAATGTTCCGAAATTTATGACGAAAATTTTTCTCTCAAAACTTTAGCCCCTAATTAGGTAAAATATTAATTATTTGCCTTTACAATTTTCGAAGATACGTTATACGTTAGGTATAGGTTTTGGTATTCTTTCTTTATTTCTAAAAATTTAAGAATATATTCTATAAGTAATTTTTGACTCTACATTTTCCATCGAATCTCTAGAAAGACTTGACCTATATTTGAGCCTATTGAGCTATCAATGTGCCCTTGCCCTTGGGGGTCGATACCGACTACTTTTGTTACCCCTAATCTTGACGGCATATAACATTAGCAGTTGTGGCATCAAAAACCTTAATTATACATGTATGCACCAAGGGTAGGTAAATTGCAATTTTGAATGGAACTTAGTTCAATGACCACGTTTAAAAAAAACACTTAGTCATAAATATATAACCCTTGCCGCATACCTTTTTTCTGAGAGGCTAAGGTAATTGTAAAATGAAAGCTGTTACCATGTAATAACTGATATTCCACATTATATGGAATTGCAAGGCTACAGGTTTCACGTCACAATTTTAAGCGAATTCCACAAAGTTTCGCTTAACACAAACATTGAGGCTGAGGTAAGATTATTTGTGACAATGTTACGGTAATGTTTCCCACCATTCAAGACCGTTAAAAATGTTGGTGAGGCTGCAACTAGATTACGGTACGCTAATTTTTTTCACGTACGAGATATGAAAAAAAACACCGTTCCGCTCCGACCTGCCATCATCGGGTCGGAGCAAGCTCAACAAATTGGAATGTTTCCCATGGTCCCTTCTCCTTCAGGACTCAACCTGTTGCTCCCATTACGCCTCTTCGATCGCTTCTTTCTTCCCTTCCCACTGTCCCCTCCTCCAACCCCTCCTTTTCATCTCCACACCACCCCCCACCCACCTCACCCCTTCTGCCTCATCCTCCCCTCCCGTACCAACCCCCGTCTTCCTCGCCACCCCTCCCCTATCTCCGTCCGCACAAAATCAGGTCTACAGCCTCTCCATCTCCCGACGACCGTCTTCTCATCCCCAAGATCTCGTTTCATCTCACTCCCGTACCTCTCCATCGCTTGCAATACTCCCCTGCCACCATCTCCCAAACTCTTCCCTCTCCTTATTTCGTCCCCTCTCAATAGGTTTAATAAAGATCTGTTATTTTTATACTCACTTTATAGGACTTTATAATTGCAATATTTTAATAGAATCAATTTTGTACTTAAGGCTAGATACGCTCTTGACAAATGTATCTTTTTTTATTAATATTATTTTTATTCACATGTGCAACTCGATGAATCCCGCCTTTAATATTTTTGATTTGTGTAGGGTAAAATGTTTTGTACTTTTTCTTTTTTTTTAGATTTTACAATGTGATAACTCTACATTTTTACTTTGTACCTACTTGAACTAATAATGTAATAAGACATACATGTACCTATGATGCCCTGGGCGGGGGGTGGAGAGGACGGTAACGTCCTATCCCGCCCAGGTAAAATAAAACTCAAGTCAAGTCAAATCAAGTACTTGATATCTACAGCTACATCTATGTAATATCCTGCGAGCCACCACGAGGGTGTGTGGCAGGGGGCGAAGATCACCAAACACGCACTATTGACATGAAATTAGGATATTTAATGGAGAGATGCTAGATAATAGGGTCACCAGCAGCTAGATGGTTAATATCTACATAGTAAGAAAGGGATTATTGATTGTTATTACATGCATTATGCGCTACAGACTACTCTGACTATATTTCACCTACCTATCCCTTTGCTGCGCTGCCTATCGTTCTCTCTTATGGTACGCGGGAAAAATGACATTTTAAATCTATCAGTACGACAATTTATCTTTCTAATCTTGTTAATCTCATAAAACCTAGCATAATACGTAGGGGTTCTTAATATAAATCTAACGTCATCTGTGAAAAAATAAGTTTTGAATTTACTTAAAAGGTTTAAACTAAATTTTAACTAATCGCAACACTAATACAATTATCATAACGGCCTTTAACAAATCTAGCGGATCTCCTTTGCACACGCTCTAATTCTTTTATCATACCTTCCTTGTACGGATCCCATATACTAGCGGCACATTCTAAATGAGGCCTGACAAGTGTAATAATCTTTACTCTCTCCATATTACTCAGCTTCTAGACTTAAGCAACTCCAATGCTCTCCCCTTCACTCTCCCTCCGCCGTGTGAGAGTAGCTTGTGGTTGGAGAAATCTACGTTCTATCAGGAACATCATTATTTTTTTTACCCAAAAGCCACAGTATTAAACCCGACATAGGTTAGGTTTAACCTAACCTAATAGGTTAAACCTAACCTAATAGGTTAAACCTAACATAGGTTAGGCTTAGCTGAACCTATGTACTCTCCCAGAAAGGAAACCGGTACCTGAGGATATTAGCCCAAAGTTCTATCCTTTTTCCTAGACGTTGTCGGTGCTGAAGGTTTTGCTGAAACGTTGTCGGTAGGCAATAAAAATATTTTAGATCTGATAGAGTAGAAATATCTGGAGCATAATATAATATGGCAGCGAAGCATGGACAACAACAGCAGCAGAGAAGTCCAGTCTGTAAGCATTTGAAATGCGGTGCTACCGAAGAATGATGAAGATAAAATGGATCGATCGAGTGACAAACGAGGAAGTCTTAAGCAGTAGTGTACCAAAGGAGGGGGGGGGGGTGAACAGGGCGGCCACTCTGTGCGCCGTTAAGAGGGGGGGGGGGGCACCAAAATTGCGAAACATCTCTTTTTAGTTTAAGAAAAATTTTTTTTTCCATGGGGGGCAGCTACCATCTAGTTAGCCCCGGGCGCCAAGGTACGCCAAGGTACGTCAAGGTAGTCTTGGTACGCAACTGGTCTTAAGAAGAGCGGGAGAGAAGAGATGTCTACTGAAAACCTTAAAAAGAAGAAGGGAAAACTTTATAGGCCACATATTAAGATACGATGGCCTGATGAAGACAATCGTCGAGGGAAAAAAGAACGGGAAGAATGGAAAAGGCAGGCCTCGTAAGCGGTATATGGAGCAAGTTGTGAAGGATGTAACAGAGGGGAGCTACGTCAATATGAAGGGGCTGGCCGATAGAAGATCGAAGATAGAAGAAGCGAGTGGAGGGCTGCGTCAAACCAATCCTGGGATTATTGACCGTTGATGATGACGATGATGAGAGTAGGAATATTTAGATTTAGATAGCTTTGTAACATTAGTGATAAAATCTAAAGTAGCTGCGTTCAACCCAAAATCGGTCTGCTTTGTGATGGTAGCTATCCAAGTTCTATTTCCAAAGGCGAGAAAAACTCACATGTTTTATTAGGTGGACTAGTTGCTTTCCCTCTACCGTCTGTATTTCCCTAAAGAGGTCCGAGAAGGATGCAAGGGGCATTCGTATCGTTGCCACTGTCTCCATTGATAACACCAACCATACTGTAAGTAAAATAATCAAAGCCAAAATACTTAGGACGTGATGAATAAATTGAGACTGGTGATTTATCGACATAAAATTTGAAGAATTATTATTAAGTATTCGCTCTTATTGGTGGGATAAAAAAACTATCACGAGCATCCCTAATGATGACGCTCGTGACATGATCAAGGTAGCCATAAAATTACTTATCCGTGTTTCTTTCAAGTGGCCTCACCTGGATTTGAGCCCAAGGCCTCTGTAAAAATAACTAGCCTTCTCCAGTGAGATACTTGCTATCAACGACTCAATATGTTGAGAAATGAAACAATATCCTCTGATACGGAGAAAGTTAGGGTAATGTTATTAGCTGTCGTGCATAAACTTAAGTACCTACTATCGTGGGGGAAATAGAAATAGTTCTAGTTATGCTAGAAATAGTTTAGCATTATGAAATTGAAATTTCAACTACTGTCCGCGCCAAAATCTTGTAGACTCGAGTTTAAACCTAAATAACGCTGGTTAAAAATAGGTAAAAAAATGAATAGCGCAGGAAAAGCGCAGCATTGCCGGCGGAATGTCCTGCTCTGGGCTCGCATATTTTTTCAGGAAACATAAAATTCGATATAAAATAAAGTACTAACTTCAGCTAAATGATAATATCTGATTCGCTCTGGAAATTTCAAGAGAAAGATGACAGCTTTAGTATCGTGGCGCCATGATGCATAATTGCTGAGAAAAAGTGAGGTTCTAAGTGGAATAGCATATCAATAAGTACTAAAGTTAAAACTTTGAAACTTCGCAGACGTAATAATAAAGATATAATTCACCTTGAATTAAAATTTTATTTCAGTCAAACGCTTTACTAGGAAGTTATTAGACGTCAAATTGACGCATGGCGCCGTAGTGCTAAAAAAAGGGGCCCTTTTTTTACTCTAACGTAAGAAAAAGGTCCAAAATTTGTTTTTAAAAATTATTATAGCAATGTAGTCAGTCAACAACAAAATTATATAAATTAATATCTAAATAAAGTGAAAATCCAATGAAGTGTTTCGGAGTTATTTAGGCTCAAACTTGAGTCTACAAGATTTTGGTGCGGACAGTAGGATGATGGTAATGAAAAGTACCTTGAGTGAGGTAATTGAATAAGGGCTTGCTGATGAATAGTTTGATGAGGAGTGGGTATTTGTGTTGTGCCTTAGCGCAGAATGCTCCAGAAAGGCTGAAAATAGACTTTAAGAAAAAAAGATGGATATGATGAAGAATGAGAAATCGGATTTTTACCTGGCACGGTGAAAGAGGAAAGAAACTTCCGGGAGGAAATTAGGAAGCATAGCAGGTAGACGGAGCAGGTGGTATGGGACCAGAGTATTTCAATAGCCGTGATTGAGGAGAAGGCGTTAAGAAAGTGGAGAAGAGGAGAAAAAGTAGCCGTTTTGCATTTTGGACTGAAAGCAGAGAGGTGGAACCTATGCCAAGCTAAAGGGAATCTCCGGTGGAAGTTTAATAACATCTTAGCTTGACATGTATTTGATCAAATATTTCAATGATCGGTGAAAAATCCCTGAGGGGGTATTATATGAAAATATTGGTTAGCAAAGAGCCTAAAAAGCAAAAGTACAGTTACAGGTATAAAGAATTTTCAGAATATTACGTGGTACCACGAAAAATTTATTTACATCGCCGAGAACAGCGATACGGACCTAATGATTCGCGGGAGTCGCAGAGCTTTCATTTGGTTCGGTTTTGTAAAGGTAACTATTGACCTGTTAATAAATTATGCCTGTAAAAAAGGAGAGGAAACTCATAAAGGAACATGCATGAAACAGGTAGGTGGAGGAATGACAGATTCGAAAAGAAAAATGCCCAGCTGAATTGAAAATAAGCAACCGCTCTCCGATTTTCCTATTAAGGGATATAAATGCATGTTTGAATGATTACATAAATTTAAAATTAACAAAGTTAAAGCTTTACAATTAATATTCTCTCCTTGTGACAAGCCAGAACCGGTGAACAATTGAAGTGTAACTATTTATTCACCATCTGCTTCCTCATTTTTACACATTCATCACTGGGATGTTTGAATGATGCATTATTATAATAAGTTGTAATTTGTACAAGGTTCTGTTTCAACAAAACTTTGTACATATTTCAGAAATTACCATGATATGCAATATCTTTGACGTAAATCAGGAACAATGTTTTGCAAATTAGGTCTTGCATGAACGTATTAACGTTCAGAAAAGTCTTAAATATGCACACTTTGGCTTTGGCACAGGTGAATTATATTTATACTTGGATGTGAGGCATTATGCCTGTGAAGGCTCCTTGTTTAACAAAGTTGATAAACGCTGTATAACTTAATTACTTTGCAAAATTGCAAACGCGTAACTGGCAGTCTTTTGTTAAGTGAGATATGATTTTTTATCATGTTTTTTTTATAATATTGGGCTCGGTTTTGAAACCGTCTTTCAACTTTAACTTTGATCTTACAAGTAAGTCAATAACTTAAGGTGTGCCATGAACAAAATTGAATTCTTTTAGGAATATCCCGTCTCTTGCTTAGCCTAAAGCTTGAGGAGAATGAAGTCTCCGGCAGATTCGACACAGCTGTCGAGGCGGTACCAACTTCTGAACGTCCCTCCTTCCCTCAAAGGAAACGAAGGGAAGTTGGGAGTTGATATGAGACTCTGCGTTAACTTCTCAGTCTACGAGTAAACTACCCCAGGTTGGTATACTTTTTCCGGTATCCGATATTCAGCAACTTGGTCCGTGTTGTTATCTCCTGGCAATGCACAGGTCGAGGGCTTAAATCCTGCCCTTTGAATGTGCCTTGCCTTTTTTTTTTAGATCTGAGTACCTATAGGTTAGATATAGAGATATAGTCTTACCAGCTGGAGCACCTAAAATCGAAGGTTACTAGTACCGTGATCTTTCCCTACCTTTCGCCTAGTGCAAAACGGCTCCACAATGGTTTATAAAGATATCGTGGTCGAAATTTTTATTCAAGAATAATAGTCAAGGCCATCCGTCCATTACAACTATTAAAGCCTGCGTTGGCCGAAAACGGATGCTGCCTCGCTATTGAAGACAACTCGAATTCCTCAATTTCATCACCATTTCTCTTCTTCTACCGGCTTTGATTGGAGGAGTATGGAGTAATTATACTGAAAATTACGCATTATCGTCACCTTTATTGACTTGTTCTATCTCTATACCATAACTCTCTTCAGATAAGCACACCTCTTCTCTCTGTTTCTTTATGTCATCTTAAATTCCGAGTCTTCTCTTCCGGTTTCCTCATTATCCTAACATCCATCCTTCTATAACAAACTTAAGAATTTCAATACCCTTAATTTCCGTGCAAAATACTCATCCTTACTTCTCCTCATTTGTTCCCCCAACTTAATTTCTTTGCTAACTATAGATTTCACATTATTATTTTATCATACATTTCTTAGCGATTAAAAATAAATTAATCCACAAGACCTCACGAATGACAATGGCATAACTCGGAGTAATTATTTGGTTGAGATGGGGCAGGGATGAAATTAAGGAGATACTTGCATTAAATAATTTAATTTGTCACAGGCATATTATTAGAATTTAAACCATTTAGGGACTACAGTTTATGCCAAGCAAAACAGGTTTTTTTTAAATGTGTGGAAAGTTGATAAATTAAAGAAGCTGTAAAGATGATAAGATAGTATTAAACGATAGCATGATAAGTATATGGGCAAAGGATCAAAAACTACGGCAGTTGGAACAGACTTGCATGAGAGTCATTATTGATTAAAGTGAGTTTGATAGCGCGCAAATATAGAGAAGAAAATGTCGGCAAATAAGGCTCAATTGCAGGAATGATATTATATAAAAGGGAATCAGGGTAATTACAAAGACTACAATATAAAGGGCCGCGTGACAAAGCTCCTACTCGCGCTTTTTGAGAAAATAGGTCTGTATCTATATACTTTGAAGGATTGGGAAAGTAAAGATAAGAATCTCAAGCCGGCGAAAGGACTACTCTCTTTCATAAGAGTACGACAAAAAGAGGGAAAGTACGAATAATTCTTATTATTCAAGAAGAGGGGGATTGCGCTGCATTGGAAGGTTGACAGACGAGTGACAGGTACGTAATCAGAGAGGGGACTTCTGGGGTTTCAGACCCTCCCACCCCCGAATTTTTTCCCAATAATTTTATTGCTCTGATTTTAACTGGGCATTGATCCGAATTACACTGCGTATAATTCAAGTGTTCAGTGTCTTTAAACGTGATCACTAGCTTGATGAATATGTGATTTTAATAATTATATTTTAAATCTTATATGCATGCAACCGTTGAACTTCTGTTCTGGGCCAGTCAAATTAACTGATTCACACCAAAGTAAGCAGTGAACGTTACTAGTGAAAAGAGATAGGAATGGGCACTGTGAAAGTAAGTGCCAACCACTGAAAACTAAGGGAAGAGATGTGTAATATGTAGGCACCGAATTGGGCAAGGCTGATTTGTTCCAAGTTACGCTAGCCTACACTTGGCTCCCCCCCCCATCCCCCCCGATGCAAATTTCTGGCTACGTGCCTGACGAGTGAGCAATAATGATATTAGTTGAGGTAAGAGGGATTAGATGAGGGAAGCTGGAGGGATGAGGTAGAGTGACTTAAGAGACCTCTTGAGGATAACGATGGCGAGAAGATGAGAGCGGAAAGGAAGGAAAAGAGCCGACGTATAGGGGAATTATTTTGGGGGGTGTAAAAGGGATTACGAGGGAAATTATGCAGAGAAAACAAACCTTAGATATGCTTCAAAAGGGGTGAGGACATTCAGTTGAAAATCTTCCATAACCCATGCGTTAGCAGGAAAACTGGGATGTGACGAAAATGCGACAAATAGATAGGAAACATGCTGTTATGCGTTTCTAACTATGACATGGAAATATATTTAATGCAGGAGTGAACTGAAGAAATTAATGTCTTACTCAAAACGTGTATTTCGCTCATAAAGATCGTTGCTAGAGAGTCTAAATGAGCAATAATAAGGGAAGGGAATAAAATAAAATTGTCCATAATTATTAGTTCTCCACATTTACATCGCAAAATATTCATGGAAAAATTGATAAAGGGGTGTAAGAGGAGCTTCATATGGCTATAAAAGTGGAAGGACTACTAATTAAACTTATAAGATTCACCGATGGTCATACGTTAGTAAGCCGGAGAACTAAAGAATTGCAGTCACGGCTAGACTCTGAAAATTAAACGCATGAGATTCATGAGTAACGGATAAAAAACTTATAATTAATGCGAAATTAGAGAAACCAAATATCGAAGAGTTGTACGAGTATTGCCATCTGGGAAGATGAGTAACTAGTAATTGATGACACAGGAGAGAAATAGTCATTGAAATAGTCCATGCGAAAGGGAATTCTACCAAAATCAGAATCTACTTCAACTGTACAGAGGAGCTTATGGTGTGATACATGGCAGTTAGGATTATATTTTTAAAAAATGTGTAGTAATCAATTTTTGGAAAAAAATTGTTCTCCTCCTAGAACTTACAAAATAAGTAGTAATAAATTAACTAACGTTGAATCCATTAAATATCTTGGAATAAAACTGGCACATGATCTTTCCTGGGGTAAACACATACTTGAAATAATGGGTCAAGCTAATCGTCAACTGGGATTCATCAAAAGAGTACTGGGTAAATGTGACGACCATGTACGAGAAATTAGCTGCTTTTACCTTGTTAGACCTCATTTGGAATTTGGAAAACGCTGCCAGTATATGGGATCCATACGAAATAGGCCTAAATAATTTGAACGTCTGCAGCGAAGATTGGCAAGATTTGTAATGGGAAGGTATGATAACTATATTTAGCGTAACCAGCCTATTTGAATAACAATAAAAATCATTGAGCGATTAAGTTAATTTTAGGGTATTCCCCGCGTTCGTTGTCTTGTGTTGACGACAGTTTCGTCTTGGATTCCACCAGGCGTCTTCAGGTCGAAGTGCCTGCTCCGATGTTCTGGTCGCGTTTATATGCTGCCCCCCCCCCCCTCCCACGCTGCTCTGCGCTGATTGGTTGTTTACGTTGATGAACCTCTTCCAAGCGTTCGCGAGGTGATATCCGTCTTCTCTATTAAAATTGGGAGTTTTGTGTATTTCTATTGCCTCCCTTATTAGTCTAGGATAAAATCTTGGTTCTTTCGCAATGACTTTTGCCTCGTCAAATTTAATGTCATGTCCAGGTTCGCTCCAAGCGTGCTCGGCGACTGCAGAGATGCTGAATTTCTTGCGTTCGGTGGCTCTCCTATGCTCTTGCAGACGAATCTTCATGGATCTGCATGTCTCGCCGACGTAGGATTTACCGCATGAACACGGTATGCTGTATACGCCTTCGTGGAGATGTTGTGGAATCTTATCCTTGTACCTCGGGAGGATATTATTAATTTTAGTCACGCACCTGAAACTCGTGACTATGTCCTGTTTCATTAAAACCCTGGATATCTTTTCGCTAGTGCCGGAGATGTAAGGATGGTGGCATAGGATCTTGGCACTTTCATTTCGCTGTCATTTCTCTCGTGGGCCTGGTGTCGTCTTTCTTCTTTTGCAGCTCTCTTCTGAATTGCTTCTTTCTTGTAACCGTTCTTCAGATATGAAGACGATACATTTGTTATCTGGCCGCATGGTTGAAAAGAGCTACAAAGGTTCCTCCAGCACATCAACTCGCAGCATCCGGCAATACAGTTCACGATGGAAACAGAAAAAGTTCTTCCTTAGGGTCATCTGTGCGCGCTTTGTTATGACTAAGAAGCATGGTTGATAAAATCAGTGGACAAGTCATGGGTGGAAGCATTGGAATTGAGACGCAACAGAAGAATGGCCACCATCATCATCGGTCAACAATCATAAAATTGCTTTGACTCAGCTCCCCACTCGATTTTTCAATCGGCTGACCCCCTATAGATCCTTTCTTTCACGTCCTTCACTAATTGCTCTATATATCTAAAGACTTTCGACAAAGTTCACGGAAGATCCACTATGGGTGCTTCCACTAACTTCCATTATGCGCCTCATCGAACAGAACGCATGAATACTTCATTCACCAGCTTCATGCGTCTATACAACAACCCCCCGGCAGAATTCGAAAAAAAGATACACAATTATACAGGGCGTCCAAAACCACCCGTCCACTCCCTAAAATTTTCCAGGAAAGATTATTTTTAGGGGGTGGACGGGTGGTTTTGGACAACCTGTATAGGCTTTCACGAAAGATTATTTCGCGCATGCTGACGTCACAGAGTTTAAACCCTGGGGATGGACCTCTAATGACAATTTAACAATATAATTCAATTGTCCTTCTAATTCACTTTTTTTACAATTTCGTGTCACTTATTTTTTCCTTTGTAGAGCCACAAATTCTTTCAAGGTGATTAAAACGATTGTAAAAAAATATGTATACGGCTATACAAAATGGTTTAATTCTTGTTTATTAACTGTTTAATCATTGAACTCTATATCTTAATAAACCCTGGGCTAGGGGCGGAGGGGGCCATATGGCCTCATCTAGCACAGGATAAATAAATAAATATCTAATACGAGACCTTCCTTAATGACAGAAGAATGATACAGATGAAAAAATAGACTGAGCAACAAGTCGTGAGGAGAGCAGGAGAGGAGAGAGAAACAGAGAAGTCTGCTGAAAGTTCATCGAAGAACACAGCACAACCAAATTGGACGTATCTTGAGACTTAATGATCTGCTAAAGAGATTCGTCAAGAGAAATGTGAGCAACAAACTCGGTCAAGGAAAGTCTCGGGCGAAATATACGTAACAAGTGGCGAAGAGTTAAAACAAAATACTTATGCAAATACGAAGGGACTACACAGTGTGTTATTTAAAAGCCGTTCGTTACCTCGGCTCATGGTTTTCATTGCCTGATTTGGATGAACGGCTGTGTGTTGAAGTGAGCATGTGGATACGAGTGTAAATAAACTTCTGCTACTCTGTTTACGAGTCATGCAGGTGGCACGTGCTTCGCCTCTTTAGCTTTCAACGCGGATATGTTCCCTCGTGTGACTCTGAGCGGGGACCTGTGCGAAAATTAAAGTTGAAGAAAACGGCGACTGATAAAGAGTTTCAAAATGGAAGCGAGTGGCAAGGATTTGTAACTTCCAATTTAATTGACAAATCATATTTTTTGGCATTGTGACTATTTTAAACTGCATTGATATAGCAAATACCATCTTAATTTCATGAGTTTTGTCGATAGGGATACAGGTTTGTGTAGTGATTAGAGTACTGCCCTCCCATTCCGAACGGTCCAGGTTCGAATTCAAGCTGTGGAAGTCATTTTTATCGGTAAACTGACTCCTAATTGACTGTTTTGTGGAGAGCGTTCAAGTACAGTACTCCTTTCGTCGGATGGTATGCTAAGCCGTGGCCCCCCTGCCGCCTTTCGTTAAGAGCAGGCTGATACCGACACTGGGTTTCTCTCCTCCCTTCCTCCTTCATTCCACTCCCACCCTTGAACCTTTTCTCTCGGTGTTAAGCACAAATAAGTGAGTAAACGGACTTGAAAATACAGGCGAGACCATCCGTGGGAAGATTTTATAGGTCTAATGGTGAGACGGATGAGTTTTGCCGATCGTTCTATGAATCCTTCAAATGTGGAGCTTGTAATCAGTCACCCTTATTCTTCCAAAATCTACAGTAATGAAGCGTTCCGAAAATAAAATGTGCAATGCTCAATTCCCTTTTCACTCACTCGTTACCCATTCCTTTGGCTTTTCCCACCTTTCCTGCAAGAACAAGAGTTCACACCATTGCGTTCACTCATCCTTGCCCTCTCAGATCAGTACTTCTTCAACTATATCCCTCTAAGTTCACGAAAATCCTTTTCTCTCACTTACATTTCATGGTGTGGACCCTTAATTTCTTTTTTTCATCGAAATGGGACTGGGTTTCATCCACTCCGATTGCTCTTAAATTTATAAAAATGTCAAAATTATTATCACCATATGTCCATAATCCTAAAATTGGAGCAACCCTTTCCCGAGTCCCCTGTTCCTCTTCACACTGAAATACTTCTTTTCTCTTATATCCTTAACCACTTGCTCCAAATATATTACACACGAGATCTTCCTTTACCACGATGCCTCAAGGTATGACCAATTAGGTTGTTTCGATTCTTTTCAAAATTTTCAGCTGACTTCTCTTCTCCTCCATCATTCTTTTTTCCTTTTCATTTTTCACTGCACGTGTGCGGTACAATAAGAAAGAAGAAGCGGCAATTTAAAGGGACTCTCTATTGCCACTCAGTTTTAAATATGGCAGTAAAGGGGATAATCCCCTAGAAAGAATTCGGAAAGAGAGCAGCCTGCAGTTTGCCACCTCGAGCACCCTCGAATTTTCCTATTTCACTTACATTTTACTTTACATTCTCCGTTACCTGCCTAAGCCCATATCACACGATATTTGATCCAGCATAAGAACGAGGATCTGGTATGGTACCTTTCCAGTGTCATGGGACGTCTTTTTTTACTTTTCCCTTGTTAGACCTCATTTGGAATACGCTGCCAGTATATAGGATCCATACGAAATATGATCAAATAATGAACTTGAACGTGCGCAGCGAAGATCGGCAAGATTTGTAAAGGGACGGTATTATAACTGCATTAGCGTAACCAGTATATTAAATGAACTAAAATGGGAATCATTATCAGACGGTAGGTTGAAATTTAGACCATTTCTTAACTTAAATCCGAGGCAACATTTTCACTGATAGCGCTAAAAATATTTAGCGAAATTAAACTTCTTATGGTAGACTGAACCATGATCATAAAATGAGAGAACTCTATTGCCAAACTGAGAGATTCAAAACGTCCTTCTTTCCTCGTACAACTAGGGATATGAATAGCTGTAAATATACCCAATAGCATAAATGCAAGTGTATCAATGGATGGCGTAGGCAGTTGCATGCTGGTATAAGGACCTAAAGTTAACCCAACTAACAGCATGATTTTGCATGCTTGCTTTGCTATTTTTATCTTTTTTTAAACTGTGAAGTTTAGACTAGAATATATCGGGCCAAAGCGATCATAGATTGAATTTGTTATATCCCTTTGCACTTCATTTACTTTTGTCTCTCCAATGTCAATATTCAACCATTCAAATCAGAGTTACCAGCAACATGTCTTCTCGAACAATCTCCTTCTCCTTCCAACAACAATATGAGAATCTAAACAAACAATAGACAAACAAAATGAAATACACTAATTAACAAATAAGTATATAAAAATACATATAAGTGATTGCTGATTATCTCATAGACATGCATCAAATGTAATTAAAATCCTTTTCATGCAAGATATGTTATGCATGCTTGGTGTGAATTCATCCCCTGCCACAGGCATTTATGGCTGCTTGCAGAGTAATACGAACTCGTAGATAGATAGAACCAGAATGCTGGATTGCAAGAATGACTCGCTCATTTACTTGATGTCTTATTTTATTCCTCACCAGCTCCCAGTAGGACCCAGTAACCGTTCACCAATCACATCACTTTTCAGTCAAATTACAATCTTCTCTTTTTTAAATTAGTATGAAATACCGCTCCATAGCAAGCATAAGTTAAATGTTTATGAGAAAGCCGCTAGGACGATTCCAATCATTACAGATTCCGTCCTCAATACCAAATAACATAAGATACCTAGCATGCTATGCCTTTAGCTGGATCAAGTATCGTTTGAAACGGGCTTTAAGGAGCTCCTCGTCACCGAACGACCTTTTAATTCCTAATCTCGAGAAGCACCTCCAGCGTCCCTTTAAAATACTTTTCTTTCTCCAATCTGTGCTCTCTTGCCTCCAGAAACGACGGTTCTCGACCTCACCCTCTCATTGAAAATTTTAATCGCACCCCCTTTTTCTGAGGCTCTTTCTTCTCTGCTGTCAACGGCCTCCAACCTTGCATTTTTTATTCTAATATTCTCCACGCTAAAGTTTCTTTAACTTTTAATCCAGACACGGCAGATTCCATATCTGAGAGATCAAATCATCATGGAAATCAGGCGCACGTAGGTGAAGTGAAAAGAGGAACAAGGCAATGTTATAAAAGTCTATTAGGGGATTGCTGGAAAATGAAAGATCGGGAATTGAGATAATAGACAGATTTTCCTAGAGAATGAGATGCAATGTTTTATAGGAAAGTATAAAAAGTGTGATGAATGTACAAAGGTAAACAGCCTCTTTTCAGCGTAGATCCAAAGACCAAAGAGGTATTTCAGTTGCAAGAGGAAAAATTAAATTTTCTTCTTGCAAATTTAGGAGAATTCTTTAGTGGATATGACATTCCCTCCTACAACATACTGCTCACAACCACATAATATTTATGCCTTATTCTCATTTCTGATAAGTTTGCTGGAGATAATGTGAAAAAATCATACTTAATTTCTGCTTAAGTGCCTCTCAGTGACTGCAATTTTCTGGTGAGCAAAATTTCTCTGAAAATAACAGACATGAGGGGACAAATATTTTGCATACTAAATTAAATATTCAAATTTGGAGCTTTACTGCTAACTTTTACTATCATTATCTATAAAATACTCTACTTCATGTGTAATTCAAACAAAAAATTCCAATCACGTTCACCTTGAAGACCAGATATTTGCATCGAGAATGAGTTACTCTCATCAGACATCATTTGGCATTAAACCAAAGATATTCACCGTCGTACCAATGAGGGTTCAAATATTTTCCACGAGATTTTGTACCTATGTTATGGTCTCTATTCTGTACCGTTGTGATTGAAGATAAATTGCCATTAATAAAAAGTAAACTGAATAATGACTGCATGCACTACATGAAGCCAAGAGCAATTGGATTGAGTAAACAAAATCTTTTAAAGCTAAAGGATAAATAACTTAAATGTACTGAGCAAATTAAACTACTCATAAAATAATGTACTGTCACATAATTGTTACGCCATTGTTTTTCTTGAAATATTGTAGAACAAACCTGGTAATTTATTTATAATATCACGCAGATTTCTAATCTATGGATGATTAAGCTAGTGGGATATTTCTTTACCCCTATAAGGATGGAAATAGCAAGAAAAGATTTTTTCAAGCGCTAAGCATGCATGAACGAAAGCAAAATACGTTTGACTTCAAGATAGCATTCTACGCTATTCTGTAACGCTTTTTCTCACAGCAAAATTCACCTTCGATATAACATTTAAGTCATTCTTGATTGAAGATAGACACGCTTACGGCAGTTAATTCTTATTGCATTGAAAAGCGATCAGTTGACAACAAATAATTGATCGCTGATTAAATGCGCGCGTTTTTTGTCGGCACATTGAAGCTTACGAAGTATCCTAAAAACCAACTTGAGGGTATGGGGTTTGAGTGATTCACCAGCAAAAGCATACACCGAAAGATTACATCTAAGTAATTAAGAAGAGAGAGTTAATTTGGGTGCTAGGCAAGTGTATTTAAATTATTAATAACTATGATGGAGGATGCATGTCATATCCATAAATAAAAATATTAAATAAAATTCCTAAAATAAAAAATATTTTTGATGAAATATTTAGAGAATGAATCCTCCAAATATTCCGGATGAGTAGCGTAACTTCGCCGTCTCAAATATTTCCTCAGCTATTTGGAATTTCGAAATCCGTTTCCAGTAAAAAAATCTGGTAGGCTAGTAGACACGATACAGAATTTGGAAGAAACGATTTTTAATGGAATTTAGATTCATTAGGTGGGATCCCACTGTTTCCACGATAAATTTATTTATGAAAATTCTTTATTTGGTAGCTCTAGTCACATGATTACAATTAAGTACTCATCGGTAAATAAAAATTACCGTGACTGAATCAGGTAATATGGTCAATATGCCTCTGTATTAATTCGTGATGCACGTATAAGAAATATCGATGAGAGAACAACCCTAAATTTAATAAAGGTCAAAAATAGAAATGCAGACATATAGTGCATCAAGTCGCTTAATATTACGCCAAAAATGTTGTCTTGCTAAAGTTTCAACTCAATAAATTAAATCGACTCACTCCTTAAAGACCGTTACATGAACACGTTAAAAGTCAAAATGTGATTAATGAGCCTACCTATGAAATACTTTTTTTCCTTGAACCTGTCTTTTCAGGCATTTTGCATATACATGTAAGTAAACGGACAATTTCATTTGCACGCGTGCAAAGGTATGAATTAACAGGAAGCGGTAGGAAGTTGGAGTAAAACCCAGTGTCAAAATTAGCCTGATCTTAAAAAAAGTCACATGGTGACCACAGTTTAACGTCCCATCCGACGGTCGGAGTACTGAACTTGAAGCACTGCAGCTCACTCAATTAGGAACCATTATGCCTAGTAAACTCTCTGCTGTTGGGACTTGAACCCGGACGCTCGGAATGGAAGGCTAGTACTATCTTCACCATACAAAACTGAACCACGATCTTAACCAATCGTAGAGTTTCAAGCAAATATACTTTTAACGAAAAATTATCACTTTCTCGATGCTTGGGAAAGGTATTGGCGGATTTATAGGAATACCTCATGAAATGTGATTAAACCAAGCACTTAAATCAGAGAATTGTGTCATGACAGTAACGGAGCGCAACTCTCTGAGGTGGGTGGCACAGAAGAGGACTGAACAAGTGAAAACGGATACGAGGAATTCCAGGACCAGGCTGAGTGCTGGAAATTCGGAAATATGTCCAATAAAAAATGGATAGGGGATGCAATGTGGACCCAGACGAGTCAATGTGGAAGAAATGTGGAGAATCCTGGAGTGGTGTATGTAAAAGAATGGCGATAAAAGTTTAAAAAAAGAAGAATAAGTGGTACTAAGAAATCAATGCGGCTTGTAAAACAAAGTAGTGTGTTAAAGCGGAGGAGAAATAAGTGGAGGGTTATGCTTGCGAATCTAATTGTAACTGTAAAATTGATTGCGATGTTGATACATAGACTTAATCAGGTTTATTCAATATCTTAATATTCCTTTTGAAGGGAAGTGAGCTGGAAAAAAAACAACAGTTACCGTTTAAACTCTTGGAAAGTGCAGATAATATTCGAAAGTACTAACGTAAATTGCAATTAAAATATTAAACTAATCCATATAAATGTAAATAGTGTTTTCCGTATTCTTGCATTTTACTATTACTAATTGTGTATTTTTGTAGACTGAAGACAAAAGCCATTGAAAAGCCAATATCGGGCTGTATTCTCAAGAAATCTTATCGGCGTCACCTGAATAGGTTGTATATTCCTAAAAAATGAAAATTATTCACTCGGATCTATTTTGTCTACAGAATAGCTCGCCGTATTCTTCCGGTCAATTTGTTTTTCCCATTGAGAGGGAAGGGGCAGCAAGACGGTTCGGATGAATTATTTCAAAATTATATGAATTTGGAATAATGTGACAGCATGAGTGTTGTTGTTTCAAAACTTCCCTACTATGTTTTCGGCTAAAGCTTTTCTTCTCCTTTCTTTCTTCATTTTTTCATCCACCTCACTAGCCTCAACTCCGTGAAGGCATAAGACCTCATTCCGTACCATTTTCTAATTTTCCCAGAATCCTGGAGACACACCGGTCACCTTGCTACTCAAAAATACGATCCGAATTCATTTTCTTCTTTCGCATGTTTCCTATTCTTTCTCTGGAATTTTATACGTAACTTTGTATACGCATAAGTAAATAAAAAAGGGATTACATGATAGCTTTGTAAGTAACCTTCTCTATCTTTCTTTATATACCTTATTCCTTGAGAATCTAAGCCTACTATTTTTATGTTTTAAAGCGTTGGTAAGAAATAGACAGTGCTCATGTCTTAGCTAATGTGTGCATTTTTTCCACGCCCGATTTACCTTTTAAACTTTCTATCAGTAAGGAAGCCTCATTTCTCACTCTATTTAACATTCAAATCTACATCATTGACAGTGGTCATGTTGCCCCTTAATTGGATTAAGTCTTCATGAACAAATTAAACAAATTAATCAATTTCACAAAGAGAAGCAAATTGATTAAGTAGTATTTAAGAAAGCCTTTATGATGCTTTTTACCTTGAAAATAAGACTGAAAAATTTACTTCGCAAGAGTAGAAATTCAAGAAAAGTGGAAGAAAGACCAAGGAAAGTGGTTATTTCTCTAAGCGAGGAAATTTTTTGAAAAGCTAATATTAGATCTTTATGTGTGTAAAAAGTCTAAATATTGAACTCCTCTCAGTATCGTGGCGGGACTTCGGTGTTACCATGAGGATTAAATATGGGACACAGGGGTAAAAGGTTGGAGACCCTGGTTTACACTGTGTGGACTTGGCACAAGAGTATTTATGCACAGCTCGCGAAGGAGCCTGGTCTGAGAACTCCAAGTTATTTATACACTGACCATGCTCGTTTATCATGCATAAGCTAAGAAAATGGACATTTTTGACTGATTAAGTTTATTAGGCTCGTCCTTTGCTAAAACGTCTTTTAAGTTACTGGGAAGATATTAGAAATAAAATAAGAACAGGTTTCGAACAGTCAATTGAGAGTAATCAAAAAAACATAAGATGCGTAGCGTTCTGTCGGTCAAAATAAGCTTAGGTATGTAAACATGAGGTTTCCTTTCTCAGTGCATAAATACTCTTGTGCCAAGTCCACACAGTGTAAACCAGGGTCTCCAAGGAATTCAGTTTCCTTCCATACTTACGGATGCACGTACCTATAACACGATGTTCTTCTACATTTCATAACATTTTAAATCTCAACCCATCACTTTTACGGTTAGTACTGTAAATACTGAAAAAAAAGAATGGATGATTTTGAATCTGATGGAAAGTATGGAATAGCCTCCGTGATTTATTTGCCGGTGGAGTACTTCATCCTTCCTCTGTACTCTAAATGAAATCTTATGTCTACAGTAAATTAATTTACCGTTACCATTTACCTTCCCCGTTAACTACAGACACAATGGGAACGTACTAGAGTACCATTTACCAATATATGGCAACCCAAGCAAACCAAGTCACAGAACTCAAAAGCTACTTAGCCCGGTAATAGCAAAGGTTACTGCGTACGTTTACATCTCAGAACGGACATACGAGTAGGAAATAACAATCAAAGATTATCCAAGACCAAACTGGAAGAATATTTATGATTGTGATTGTCTCTATGAGGTGGGGATAACGTAATGCTGGAGGGGGGATTTGATCGAAGAATATGAAGTTAGAAGGGTGATAATTGGTCTTCTGGGTAGTATAAAAGCCGGAGAGATGTGGAAAATTAAAGATCGGTGTCATTTAGATAATGTGCATTGGTTTGGCAGGATACATGGATGGAGAAACATAAACAGGGGATAGCTACAAAGTAACCTACTGGTATTAGTAGATTACTCATGAGGATTACGATCTCTTTAATTCAGAAAAAGACTCCTTCAATTATTTGCCAGTCTCTTCCCTTCCATATCCGATAATGTTAATCATCTTCTTTTTCTCTATCGACTTGTGTAAGACGGTCTTCATTAGAGCTCTCAGTCTCTCACAAGGATTCCGTCTTCGAGACGCTTGCACATATGTAGCAGTCTCTAGCACACTTATCATTTATCTGCACTCACGACTACATAAGGCCAGAGTTACATAATGTATCCGTTCATCTCACACCACCCCTCCCCGGGATACGTCTTCTCCTCTTTCGCGCGGGCGATTCAGTTTCTTATTTCAGACCGCCTTTCCACCCCTCTGAGCCCCCCTCTGATCACCTACCGCTGTCAGAGTGAGAAAAAAAGTGAGCGACGGGGGAAAAATATCTCCTTGTCCTTAGCTCCGCGGGCGTAATACCCAATTCCATTTCCTCCCAGTCGATCCTCGACAACCCAGCCTCCCTCGCTGAAACCCTCTCTCTCCCTCTGTATCATCTCAGCTCCCTGTGAGTGAAACTCATAGTCAAGAATCCATTTAAAGGGTAGTGGGCCGCGAATGTTGGAACTAGCTGGTGGAGAGATTGGCGAAACGAAGTGGAGACTTTTAATTCGTAAAAAAATGGGGGATTTTCTTTAATCAGGTCCTGAAAAAAAATGATAACATCGAGTGGGGTATGGTACCTGAATGCATTTATTTTGCTCCTTCGGGAAGAATATTAATTAATTCCGACGTATGAGTCTAGAAAAGTTAAAAGGGTCCACGGGAGAGAGGGAGGGGAAACAAATGAGGTAAAATGAATTAGAGAAATGAGCTTTCTAAGAGGGATACAGTACTCATGGATTACTATATATCATGCTGTATTGATCATCTCGATGAAAAATCAATATGAACTTGAATCGGGAAAATTAAATGGGTTTGAAAGGAATAAGCACTTGCGTCCTTAATGGGGTAATCTACTTCTTTTATTTTCTCGAACCAAATATTGTAAAAGAAGCTATTATTGAGGAAAATAGATTATTTTTGCACATAGATTTCAACCTAATTATACAGGGAAATGAAGATTCTTTAAGCATTGCATCGAAAATAATTTACACTCCGTTATGTTTTCGTTTTTCCTTTTTTAATTTAATTGTAGTACAATAAAGTTTTTCCAGTAGCGACCCTTACAATGACTAAAATTCATGAACACACGCAGTGTGAATTAATTGACTAGTTCTCTGAATATAAAAGGAGCAGTGTCCTGTCTGAAGTATATTGTCATTCAAGTACAACTCTCCATTCGTTGGATGGGACGTTAAGCCGTGGTGGCGTCTTAATCTAAGTAAGAGCAGGCTAATATGCCGACGCCGGGTTTCTCTCCGCCCTTCCTCCTTTCCCGTTCTTGTAGCTAGAGATGGGCAACTCGGTTAATTACCTATACCCCAGAAAAATGCCGTAATATACGGTAATTTTTAGAGAAGTTCTTTTTCAGGAAATTTCTTCCTCACGAAGAAACCATTGGAATGGGTCGTATTATAAATTAAGTAGCTAAAACGATTTTGTTTACAATGTGTCCGTGATTAATTCAGAGTAAAATAACAAATACACATTGCGCAGAGGTATGTCTTTGGAACGGAAATTTCTCATGGTGTGACAAAAGAGAGGCAAATTGCGAGTTGTTGCCAACCTAGTTATAATTTTTTAATGAGTTATAATAGATAAACGACGCGTATGCTTCATATAAGCTTCGGCATCTATATCTCAATGCTATTTGATTTCGTTTTGAGTCCTCTGATAAGGATTTGCAGCTCAAAACTTAAAATTACCGGAAAATTACGGTAATTTTCAAAATAACCGTAATTTACCTCGGTAATTTATCTCAATTGAAAATTACGGTAATTTACCCATCTCTACTTGTAGCTTTCCTCCCGGTCAGAAGCACAGTAGATACTCAAAATGTTCTCCACACAACCTTCAGCAGGGGCCGGTTTACCGATGAAAAATATTTTCCACTGCCGGGTATCAAACCAGGGCCATGCAGTGACCAGACTAGCAGAGGCCAGAACCAGGGAGTGGCTAGTACTCACACCACTACACCAACCGTACCTCCACGACGTTAAAGCTTTCTACGTCCTACTACGAATAATATATACCTACACATCCACATCCTGCCTGAAGACTTCTTGAAGAAGAAGATAGGTTGGTTGGTTATTCAGGGTAGGCGACCGACAGCTGAGGTCATTTGCGCCATTTAGGATAGGTGTGTAATTGGGTGATGGTAGGAGTTTTCAGGGAACGGAGGAAGGGTGGAGAGAAACCCGGCGTCGGCATTAGCCTACTCTTAACGAAAGGCGTCAAGGGGACTACGGCTTAATGTCCCTTCCACTAAGTACTCAAGCAGGGACCGGTTTTCCACTGAAAAAATCCTCCACTCCCGGGAATCGAACCCGGGCCCTCGGGATGGGAGGCCAGTACTCTAGCCACAACACCAACCTGATCCCTTTGAAGAAGAAGAATGCCTAACAACGGAACTTTAAAACATTCCTCGCGGTCCTACGCAATTCGCAACTTCTGGAAAAAAATTATTTTCGGAAATTTCGCATCGTTTCACGCGATTCAACTCCTCCCCGTCCACCAAACATTTCCCGTCACACTCCCGGCTACTTTCTCCCCATTTACTTGCGCATTATAGAATGAAAATTGAATATGTATGTACAATCCAACAATCATATACTTTCATCGCCCGTTCCTTTCTCAGAAATGATCTCTCGCGCGTGATAAAGTGACAGGAGGAACAAAGAGTAGCTGCCACATGGAAGGAGATCTTTCTCCCGCTTAGGGCTCCACGTTGAAAATTTTAATTCTACACTCTCCATCGCTCTATTTCTCCCTTTCAACCTCTCAACACTTCTTACCCACAATCCTCACCACTTTTGGAAGGAGGAGATCAGGATAGCCAAGGAAAACGAATAGGAGGCGGGTCACGTCAGCCTAATATTTAGCAAATAATTAACTTTTTCCTCATGTATTACAACACCCCTATTTCATTTTCGAATAACATCTACCCATTACAAACTGTAATTTCACACTTATTTTAGAACGCGTGAGTGAACAGTGTTTAAAGCATTGATAGACGCATTATTTTCAGCTCCTGACAAGTATTGAAATTTAATAGACACACACCGTTGCAAAACTATCAAGTTTTCATTCGCTACGAAGAATAAAAACTGGCCTCTCAGTACCATAAAAACAGTCGCAAGTATGCTTAATATTTGGCTGCCATATCAATCTATTGAATTGAACTCTTAAAGCTACGTAACAAGTAATAGCTTTGGCTTGGGGGCGGAAACACACAATAGACGATTTATTTTGTTCGTAACGTTTCATTCTTCTTGGAGAAATTTCTTGAACTTCCAGGGATGCGTAACCCCTGTTTCTGGCGACGGTTTTCGCGACGTTCTGAGATTATAAATAATAGCCGATTTTGATGCAATCTTCACTTCAGCCTGGCCTGAGGATGCCTGAAGCTTAGTGGGTGAAACGTCGCCGTCAAAAATGGCAACGCGGAAGACTCCCGGAAGCCTACATGCGTAACCCCTGTTTTAGAATCTCTTTTATGAGCATGAGGTCGGACTTAGGTAGGAACCATCAGTATATGTGAAACACTACCTTGCATAAAGTAAGTTTGGCCCTGCCCTCGAGTAAAGATCTTGGGTAACAGCGTCGGCATAATCAAGAAAAAAGTGATGACTGGGCTATTTCTTTATTCCTCACCGTCTGTTGGTGAATGCTACCTCATCACCCTTCCCCCATCTCTCTCACTTATTTACCCTATTCACATTTTATTCTCCACGGAGTCCCTAGATCCCTCCTCCGGTTACCGCAACAATACACTGGTGACGAAAAGGAATTATCGATTGCCTCCTGGGACGCTCTCCTGGGAAACTCGAAGACTAATAACCAGATTGGAAATCTATGAGATCGTCGAGAGTTAGGAGAAGTCCGTGAAGAGGAGGAGTACGAAAAATATCTCTTTCCCTAACTCGTAAAAGAGGCGTGTTTCTCGTAAAGGGGATGGACCGATATGCCATTTCACTCAACGCAGAGCATTCTTTAATGCGATTTTGTGAAGGGAATATTTGAGATAAAGCTGAATATATAGAATATTAAAAAGAAATTCTCTCAGGTTAACAATGGTCTCTACTAGGTTGATGGTTTCTGGCGTCACTTTATGGAACTTACTCCTATTCATTGTGAATGATAGGTAAACATTGTAAATGCGCAATAATTTTATTTTATACTACGACCATGGTTTCGACGGTTGTCGTCATTTTCTGGTCTGAAGATGACGTTGGACTAGTAGTGAAAAGTAAAATTATCGTGAAACTATAGGTTTACCTATCATTCATGATGGAGGATTTACATGTGAGAAACTGCATTAATTTAAACAGTGAGTTGTAAACTTTCAGCAATATATAAATAAGTTGTGTAGTTAAGCCGTTTTTTTGGGAGTCAATCAATTTAAAACGTCTTAATAATTGAAATGAATAAGTCAAACCTTTGGTTTCGTAGTTTTTAGCAATCTGAGAGTCAAATTTAGCATTGATCACAGAAGTAATTCATATTGTTTCTCAGCTACATAATGTAGAATAAAGCTAACATAGAAAGAAAAACACGCGGCATCCACAAAAATAATAAACTTTACTACGACCCGGGTTTCACTGCATTACAGCATCGTCAGGTCACCGCCACCTGACGACGCTGTAATGCAGTGAAACCCGGGTCGTAGTAAAGTTTATTATTTTTATGGATTTGGCTCGTGTTTTTATTTCTATGTTATCATGTTTCGCTTCCACTCCATATCGCACGAATCTTCAGAATTAGTAGAATAAAGCTTTTCTAGTAGTCCGTGCATGGTTTTTGTTTGCAACTTCCCTATTTCCGCTTTTGAAAGCTATATTCCTCAAATTGTTTCTATCATTTTCTGAACATCTCCACTACTTTTATGTTGTCAAAAACCAAGGAGATATAATAATAGAATATTCTGGAGGAGGCACTGGCATGTCAGGCACGGATGACAATGAAGCTAGAATGAGGGTGCTTGGGAAAGATTAGACCCTACTTAATCCATGCACATTGCCTTTCATTACATCTCTTACAGAGACTGCAGGAGTTATTATATAAATAACTAATAAATAAAGCAATAGATAATATATAAAACATAATGTATAATAAATAAAATAGAATACATAAAATAAATAATAAAAACATAATAGATTACAAATAAAACATAAATAATATAATAATATGAAATATTACCCAAATTTCATTTCAGCGGTGTCAGTAAATCTTCGTAGGGGTATCTAAGGAAATTTCATTCCCCTTGTAGTTGATTTTTTGTATTTCTGAAATTTTATCGCATTTAAAATATTTTAACTGCAAATCTGGTGTTTGCTTGCGTGTCTGTGAGCTTTCTTTGGTTTCTTGGATGGTTTTTAAAGTACACCATTATCTTATTGCTCTAAGTTTGACCGCGGCAAAATCACCTCCCTCCGTATGAGTATAGCGCGTAGCAATTTCGTATGCTCTGTATCTACCGAGATGGCCGCTGGCTTCATATATCAGCTCCGATGCCTCCTTCAGTATACTCTAACCTCCTAGTCAAAAACGCCTGACCTTAACCTCCGAATCCCTTGCTTGGTACTTTCAATGAAGGACATAACTATTCCATCTTCATGTCACTAATTCATTCTAAATTTCTAATCAAACTAAAAGCAATTTTTTAAGCACGTCGGTAGTTACAATCTACTCCTAATCATAATCAGTAATTCAATTTTAGGATTGGGTTGCTGCTGGTCCATTTTGCCCTTTTCAGTGTTAATTCCCTCATGCCTTGATATTTTTTCTCTTTCACATTCTTTATTTTTCCTATATACTTGTCCCTTGGTCTTCCTCGAGGGACCGTCCCTTCAATTTTCCCTTCAATTATATTTCTAACTAGTTCATTGTGTCTCAAGGCATGCCCAATTCATCTGGTTCTTCTTTGTCATAGGGTTTTCCGCATTGTCCTTTCTTAATCTGCTCTTCTGTACACCTCTTCGCTCCTCACTTTACACATCTGTCCATTTAATATTCAACATTCTCCTCCAGCACCATGTTTCGAAGGCTTTAATTCTTCACCGGTCGGCTTTCCCAAAATTCCCTTTCTATGATCCATAATGTTTCATACGAATTTTTTGATGAAGTGCTTCCTTGCTTGTAGCCGTAGTTTCTTAGAATCTACTCCTAGGGACCCTTAAATTTGTGAGGGTCAAGGCGACTAAAAATCACACCATAGGCAACACCACACTAATTGAAAGTCGTGAGAGGTGAAAAAATCAGTCAAATGTGACAAACAGAGAACGCTCCACAGTTGTGGAACACATCTTTTTTTTAATCCTCAACAGTTAATTTCTTCAAGATAATAAAAGTGGCAAAATGAGCACAGGGATCAAAGAATTTTGCATCTTTAACCGATAGCATATTGCGCTTTGGCTTGGGCAGATAGAGACGGTCAAATAAAAATAGTGAACATCTATCCCTCTCATCCGGCCAAAATATGTATTTGTAATATAAGAACAAATTTACTATAAGTCTCTAGATGATATTTATGTGGGGGCAATTTTACTTGATTTCCAAGTCGAGAGATCAGGATAAAATCAGAAGAATGTACATCAGTCACTCTTAAGTATGAGCCCATTTGCAAATGATGAAGATTAAATGGATAGACCGAGTGAATAAAGAAGTAGATCTAATGTAAGAAAATTGGGAGAAGAGTGAAGTCTGCTGACAACTTAAAAAAAAGACTAAGCCACTTAATCTGCCATTTCTTGAGACTCGATGGTTTGATGAAGACATTCTTCCAGGAAAAAGTGTAAGGGAGGGATGGAAAAGGAATGTATCACATGATATATATGGAGCAAGTTGTTAAGAATGTGGAAGAAAATAATTATTTAAATATGAATAGGTTAGCTGATAGGATAATCAAGTGGAGAGCTGCGACAAACCAATTTTAGGATTAGGTACAAATTCCTCTCGGATATCCCTTCGGGTTAGATCCTCCTTACTGACCAAATTTCTACATATCCTAAATTTCCAAATCTATTACGCCAGGAGGCATCATTCTTATTTCAATCAGCGTTGTTGACCTATGATGATAGATCTCCAATCAGATGGAGTCGTCTTCTTTTTCTTTGTTCTCACAGCGCATACTTCTCCTTAAAATGTTCCTACCTGTACATGATATTGGGACACATTTACCATATATTAACTCTCAGATTAGTAATATTAGTCTTCATAGTGGAAGAAGGAGCGTCACGAGGATCTTGAATAGAAGAGAGAGATAAATGTACTTCAAGGGTGTTATACTGTCAGAATATAGGGAAGGGAAACCGTGGATATCTAGGTTGAATAAAAGTGAGATATAAATGTACTTCAAGGATGTTGCAATCCGTGGATGTCTAGGTAAATATGTGAGAGCCAAGATGACTAAGAATCACAGCAGTACAGTACTCCGTCCGTCAGATGGAACGTTAGGCCGTGGACCCCTTTGGCGCCTTTTCTTTAAGTTCAGGCTGATGCCGACGCCGGGTTTCTCTCCACCCTTCCTCCCTTCCCTTCCGTACCCATCCTTGTACCTTTCCTCCAGGAATTAAGTGCCCATTAGTGTGTAAACAGACTTGAAAGCACAGATGATGATTGTAGGTGGCTTTAACCGACAATTGGAGGTATGCCGACCTCACACTTCTATTCTGCATTGCCCTCTCGCATTAGTTGAGCCCGTCCTCGAATTCACCATCTCGTTCTCAATGGGGTCTCAGATGCTGGTTCCCTCCTCTAATGAACACTTATCGGATATGGATCGTATCTACCTACGTGAGTGCTAAGCTACATCCAATCAGCCATAAACTGAGGTTCCCTTTCTTATCCCATTAGATTCCCGATCGATATCAAAAAGGTCATTTCAAAAGGATTTTGCTGTATGTGCTTCATATTGCCCAAAACAATGCTTAAAAAGCGTTACATTGATTTTGGATAGTTCATAAAAGAGCAATAACGAAATTGGTAGCTGTACGACTTCTGAGATACTAATCCAGGTCCATAAAAGCCTTTATTAAGGAGAAAGAAAGTCTTAACTCCATGGATAAAATTAAGTAAACTGAGTTACAAGTAAACTAACAGTTAATTACAGCATACGTATCTCATACATAGTTATCTCAAATAGTGGGCAAGGGCCTAGCCATGTTGATTACTCCTCAGCTGACAGTAAAAAAAATGGTTAGAAAGTTTTTTAGTAGATATTTTTATATAAACGTTTAAAAAAATTCTATATACTGATTTGTAAGATTTTTTTTCTTCTCTTAATATGTTAAACCATAGCAGAAACTAAAAAAAGTAATATATATTGTACTTATTTTAATACTTTTGTCTGAATGTGAGTAGAAATATTTCATAAATTATGTGTAAAAAAACTTTTGACTTTGTGACTTTAATTATGAAATAAATAAATGAAAAAAACACCGTTTCCCGTGAGATCACCGCAGTTAAGCAACGTTGGGTCCGGACAGAGGTTGGATGGGTGATCCCTCGTCCATACCTCTACCGCGGTGCTCTTGTCCCCTGTCTGCGAGTGGCGGGCAGGTTGAATGTGGGTTGGCACGATGGGTCTAAAGAGGTCTAAGTGCCAGGGGGGATCCACCCCTCCAATTTACATTTACCTCAAATAGTTGAACTCTGTTGAGATCCAATATCAGGATCACCAACCTTCGGTGAAAACCTCAATGGAATTACCCACTTTGGATTTCTAGAGATTTTAAAGGAAAAAGATCTGTGGAGATCCTCCAAGTTCTGCATAAAGGATTTTTTTTATATCATTCAATATTTATTTTTAAAATTCTGCTCATCAAATTGTATTTGATTTTCCGGATTTCAGTGGCGCAGTTTATACTATTATTCTCTCTCTCTCTCTATGCATCCAAAGCGTGGCACATGTTGGCAGAAGCTCATTCCTGTCTATCTCATATTCTCCATCAACTGCATATCATTCATGTCTTAAACGCTTGCAGCTGAATCCTATCAAATTATATTTAGTCAGAGTTATACGATGTGCCTAAGTCCTAGCAAGCTTCAGAAACAGCATCGGGAGGCAAGAAAAAACTAAGGCACGCATCCTCAATCGTGCAAATGATCTCGCTAACTGTTCACCTCCCTTAAAACAACCATTTTTCATATCTGGACTGCAATCATTATCTGGTTCAATTCTGTCCAATGGTACAATAATTTACATTATGCGTTAGTGTACCTGACTATAATGTTAATTAAGAAACAGGTATTGCTATGCTTAATAAATTGTAGAACTTCACAAAGCACTATTTATTATTTTATCCGATATCTAGTGATCTTAAGACTGGAGGCAGCTTATTGTTATTTTGGGAGCTGAATGATGGGTAAGGACATTACGTAAGGTGAGTAATTCCGGAGGGGCAAGAAATTTTCAAGAATGAAACCCGGCATCGACATTAGTCCGTTCTAAACGGAATTCACAAGAAGGAAGAGGAGTAGGTTAAATTTCTTGAACTTTTCCTTACCAAACTATCGTCCTTCTTGTATTGTACACCAATACTTTTTCAATTAACTCTACAAATGTCCTGCATAACGTCCCTCTTGACAACTTGAAGCTCCTTGGTGATAAAGTCCACACAACTTTATGCTTGCATCAGTAAATAAAACGTTACCCTGAAAATATCTTGACGGTTGTCATATGTGGCCAAAATTTGTGAAATAAAAAAAGATTGAAGCAATATAATTGAGAAGTAATGTTGAACCCTGTACTATGAGATTTTAGAGAAACTGATGGCAAAAATGGCTGTGAAACTAATCAGAGCATGTAAAAAACCAGATAAGTAGCAGTAGCATTCAAAATGTCTAGTGATAACGTAACAGTCGTGTGTTCATGTAAATTATGTAACACCAAACTACATGAATTTCCAATAGAAACTGTATCAAATGCATATATTATTAGATCAGTAGTTGTTGTAGTAGTTGTAAAAGCTATACTATTACACAAAATAGCAATTGAGATCAATGGTTTTCAACAAAGATCAAAATGCCCTCTTCCACTCTCACATGGGGAAAATGTGGACCACTTGCGGTTTCATTTTTCTGATGATTTCACCCTCAAGCAAATGTTATAGGGATGGCCCAAAAATGAAGAAAGAATCATTTCCCAAACTTCTTTCCCAAGGGCCCAAGCAAGTTGAATTTACCACCATTTCATCCCAAGCCCTGAATCGAGTTATACAAACGATGAGGGAACTATAGGAATTCATTTCCCCTCAGAGCGTTGGACGTAAAGTTGAATTCAAAGGGCGAACTGAGAGAGTGAATCCTCATATCAATCCGAGAAGTGTCAGAAGGAATTGATATGGACAACTCGTCGGCACTATCGGAATCCCCGTCACTCTATGTCGCTCTCAAGAAGACGTTTTCTCATTCCTGCCCTCTCCATCCAATCTCCCTGTCCACAAATTGTCCCTCTCCCCCCTTGCCATCTCCCCTCTCTTTCCCAGAAGAATACTTTAATTTCCAGCTTCTCACCCTCTCGATATCCACCCTCGATATGGTCACCATCCCCTCCCTCTCCGAGCGATTTTGTAGCATTTCTTGGGTTATCCGACTGTTATTCCTCACTTTTAGCAGACCTTACGTCTGGAGCATACCTCTTCATGGCGGTAAGGCATGGGGAATATAGCAACCACATAGGAGATAAGGTTGGAAACATTCGAAATATGGTGTCATGGAGGAATGATAAAGATAAAATAAAGCGATTATAGAACCAAGTTCTAAGAGGAATGGAAAAAAAGAAGTCTGATGGATACTTGATCGATGGATGGATGAAAGGGTAACGTCATAGTTCATTTCTTGAGACAAGGTGGTCTGATGAAGAGAGCTGTCAAGAGAAAGGTTAATAAGAAAAACGGCAACGGAAGGCCTCGTGCTAAATTATGGCACTAGTAATACTAAACTTCACCATGCTGTGGTTCGCCGACAATATAGCAGTCATGACAGAAACGGATGGAGATTTAAAGAAGGCACTAGGAAGTACGGAAAGAATATTATCGAGATATCACCGGAAAATTATTGAAGAAAAGACTAAACCAGGACCAATTTTAAACTAGGAAAACAAAAAATCGAGGAGGTGGAAGAGTTCTGTTATATGGGATGCCGAGTAACCAGCGATGGACGAAGTAAAAGAGAAATAGCCAGTAGAATTGCCTAAGTGAAAATGGAATTTTACCAAAAGAAGATTCTGCTAACAACTGCAAATATACAAGCCTAGAAGTGAGGAAACATTTCACTATAACATACATCTGGAGCTTTTTACTATATGCCAGAAAAGCATGGACAATGACAGCAGCAGAGAAGTCAAGGCTGGATGCATTTGAAATGTGGTGCTACCAAATAATGATGAAGATAAAATGGATCCACCGAGTGACAAACGAAGAAGTCTTAAGAAGAGTGGGAGAAAAGGGAATTCTTCTGAAAACCCGAAAAAGAAAACGGGACAACTTAAACATCGGCCATATCTTAAGACATGGTGGCCTAATGAAGACAATCGTCGAGGGAAAAGTAAACGGGAAGAATGGGATTGGCAGGCCTCGTATGCAATATATGCAGCAAGTTGTGAAGGATGTAAAGGAGAGGAGGTACGTCAATATGAAGAGGTTGGCAGATAGACAAATCAAGTGAAGGGCTGCGTGAAACTAATCCTAAGATTGTAAACAGATAGTGGTGAATACGAAAATGGGCTTATAGTGAAAAATGCAAAGCAGACGACTTATGTTAACATGGAGAGGTTAGCCGAGAGGAGAAATAAGTGGACATAGATCTGCGTCAATAAAGCATAGGATCAAGCTTAGATGATGATAACTTCTCTTTCCCTCCATCACCTCCAACTCCTCCCACCCTCAGAGAAGGAGCCGGCCGTGGTAGCAAGGTTGTTAAAGAGCTGGGAACCTAAATGTAATGGTTTCAAAACCCTCCCTGGGCAATGATGCTGTGTTTGTTTTATGATTGAATAATTGAGTTAGATGGTACGACATAACCTAAGTTGTTAAAGCACCTAACACTAAGGATTCCTTTTAACAAGGAGACATCACGAAACCGATGCTCCGGTTCCAAATAACGCAATTATTTCTGAAACTGTAAAGGGAAGTCAGAAAAATTATAAAGCCTTACTTCCACATACGCCCGGTTTCACAAATGTTTGGCCGAAATCGAATAGCAATATTCACGGAAGTTCCCATGTATTTTCAAAATCTAAACATATTAGGTCTGTTAGCATGTGAAGCCTCTATTCGGGCAAACAAACTCGTAGAATCCCGAAATTTGCTTTTAAAGTCGCGCACGAAAATCCAGCAAATAGTTTGAAAATTAAAAAAAATATTGTTTTTACTGCTGTAAATATATGTAATTGGGAATTTGCAGTGATTTTGCAAAATATTGCAAAGGAGCAATCATCATCAAGGGTCAAAAATCCTAGGATTGGTTTGACGCAGCCCTCCACTCGATTCTTCTATCGGCCAACCTCTTCATATTAACGTAGTTCCTCTCTCTCACGTCCTTTACGACCTGCTGTATGTAACTCATACGAGACCTGCCTTTTCCATTTTTCCCTTTCACTTTTCCTTCGACGATTGTCTTTATCAGGCCATCGTGTCTTAAGATATGGCCGATAAAGTTGTCCCGTCTTCTTTTTATAGTTTTCAGCAGACTCCTCGTTTATCCCACTGTTCTTAGGACTTCTTCATTTGTCACTCGGTCGATCTATTTTATCTTCGTCATTCTTCGATAGCACCATATTTCGAATGCTTCCACCCTTTTCTTCTCCGCTGCAGTCATCGTCCATGCCTCACTGCCGTAAAGAAATATGCTCTAGATATACGTTTTGATGAATTGCTTCCCTACTTCCAACCTAGTTTTGATAAAATGCCCTCTTTGCCTGGGCTATTCTACTAACTATTTCTTTCTTGCTTCGACCATCGTTGGTTACTCTGCTTCCCAAGTAACAGAACTCTTTCACCTCTTCCAATTTCTGTTTTCCTAGTATAACGTTGGTTTTGGCCTCCTCTCTCTTGCTGCACACCGATATCTTAGTTTTCTTCTTATTGATCTTCAGCTAATGCATGGCCATTGTCCTTTCCATGGCTGTTAGCATCTTATTCAGCCCCTTCTCTGTTTCTGCTATGAGAGCTATGTCATCAGCGAATCGTAGCATGCTGATTGTTTCTCCGTGGATGTTCACTCCAGTACATCAATGAAGTCAAGGAGAACCTTGACTTCATTGATCCAGGTTCTCCTTGGTCTCTCCTTGGTCCCTCCTACAGGTTCTCCTTGACTTCATTGATGGCTCTTTCGATGTTAACATTAAAAATTACGGAAGACAGTGCACAGCCTTGTCTCACTCCTTTCCTTATTCTTGCTTCTTCACAGATGGGTCCAGATTTTATCACAGCTACTTGATTTTTATACAAACTATGGAGAATTCTCCGGTCATTGAACGACACTCTAATTCCTTTCAGAATTCTAAGCATTAAATTCCATCCCACGTTGTCAAAAGCCTTCTCTAAATCCACAAATGCAATAAAGGTCCGAAATGATCGAACGTTCCACGTTCCTACCCTAAAATAACTCTCACATAAAGGCCAAAGGAACAATATTGCCCCGATTGGGACACGAACCCTCAACATATTGTGTTTATAACTTTCTCAGCTCCTTAACCTACTTGGCCACGGCTATTGTTATTAAACGCGTGAACTGCAAGGAAAATTCTATTGTTGCTTTCTCTTTGCGAACCCGGGCCTATGTTGGAGGAAGCCGAGAAATTTTTCCCACAACTCCTCTATAGTTTCATAAAATAATTGCACCATTTGGATCCCGAGCATCAAGCTCGCGATGTCTCCTTGTAAGAAAGGGAATGAACGAGATCCTTCATTGATCATATTCACAACTTTTAAAGCGCCATTCACAGTCCATTTTTCTCCCCATATCACACTCCGCAGCTCCAACACAGTGTCCTGGGCACAATTCCTCCTCTTTCACCAGTGCGTCGGAAATCATTTTAGTTGGAAGTAGCTACCAAATCGTAGGTTGAAGTAGGTAACGGCTACAATTCAGAAATTTAGTGCGGATTACATTTTCAAAGTCGATAAAAATAGAAAAAAGAACATGAGTGTACTATAGTAGTTTGCTCGTTGGTTCATCAGAATAAAATTAAATATAAAATAGTGAGGTGAAGAGCACTAAAACTTTTCTTTTTCGAATAGAGTACGGGAAAGAATAGATTAACCCTTTTGCTTTTACGGAATTTATATTTTTACCTCCCAGAAAACTCAAGCTAAATCTTGAATACATAAAGACTTTCCTTAAAAACGGTTTGAAAGCCTATCATTTAACCTAGAATTTTGTAATTTAATTTTTTTTTAATTTTTAAGGCTTCATTCAAGACTTTTTTATGTGCAAATTTAATGTCTATTTATTTTTTAAAAATACCTGAAGGAAACTCATTTTTATCTTGATCGTATATACCTACAATCTGAGCGTTTAAGGAAAACATAGGAAGCCAATGTACCGCCACTTTAATCGCCAAAAGGTTAAATAAAAATACCGGCCAAAAATAAATAAAAATAAAAATAAATTAACAGCCAACATCAAAGTCATACGCCATCACCATCATCATTGATATAGTATACTCTCCATTCAAATTACTGTTTAAGCACTGACTACAGCTCATGATTCTATACTAAATCTCATCCTTCGTGTTTATTTTCCAGCTTACATATATCGCTTTATTCACCTGCCTCTAGAAGAATCATTTATTTCTAAATTTATTTCCAAATCAAGTTACACGGTTGAGACTTGTGTTCTTAGAAAATTGTGGTATAAAGCTCAAAGTTATAGCCTCGGTTAAATTCTTGTGTTAAAATCTACCGTGGAATCGAATTTTCTCCACGTAATCTCAGAAACCTTTCGTTCGAGCAAATAGTTGTCTCAAAATGAAGTTTATGCGAGAGCTTTGTAAGAGGCGTAAAAGAAAATTCCTTTGCAGTTGATCTACAACTCCAAGGTTAGCTCTCCTTTCTACTGTAAGAGTACGGGGACGGATGTAGAAAAGCGGTCACTGGTGCAGATAGATTGTAATTGAACGACTATTATTTTGTTTTTCATCAAAACACTATAAATACAAAAAAAACTGTTTGCATTGAATTATTTCTGGGGAAATAATTTAATTTATATATTAAAATCTCTTCGATATCAGTTGGATGAAATTATTTGTGCTTTGATACCATAATCGAGCGATAATAGAGGTAGCGTAGCCATCGATGGCTTTATAAAAATGCAAAGGATTTTCATTTTTCCATCCGTATACAAATCTCCTCACGTAATCCAAAGGAGTAACTCCAATGTAGGGCAAGTGCCACCTATTTCTTTCACTTGGCCCATATTGGTTCATGTTCTTCGAGTTTTTATGCTTGGGGATGGGGGATTTGGGGATTTCACGACCTAAAAATGCACTGCTACTGCTTTTCTTCACAGATTCCTCAGCAGGCCCCAAAGGCTAAGTAATCGGAAATATGGCGAGGAACGGACACCCACTAAACTCCTTGTGAAATAAAAACATTCCCCCTTCTCTCCCTTCTTTATTGCTCTCCACCACATCCTTCCCCTTGGCCCCTTCCGTCCCATCCCTGACCTCGGCGTTCTCCTTAGGGACGCGTAAAGATCACTCCCTCCCCGCCGAATGTTCTTGTTATCCTCGACTCCCATTCTCGCCCTTCCGCCTCTTTTAATGCCTCTTTCTCCCTTTATCCCGACCCTCCGCCTATTCCCCCAACGGCCTGCCGAACCCTGCCCTCCGCCCCTTATATCCTCTTCCCCATATCTCTTCATTCTTTGCCCTATTCTTCATTTTAAACTAAAAGTATTTTTTCATCCATCTCATCATTTTTGGAGAGAGAGATTCTTAACCTTACGTCTCATCGGCAGCAAAAATATGTAAAAATCTACTACAAGCTATTCATGAAAAATGGGAAGTAACGAATATCCTACTAGTAAATCGTGTGTTGCATATATTTCACCATAACGAAGGGGTTGATGGAATAGAATACCTACCCACAATTATGCCAAAACATCGCCATATTTTCTGTGCTGATTGGGATGATATTGAATGATGGAAGAGCCACGCATGATAGTTAGAATGGTTATTCTTTAAATAATCAACGGTCGGAGTAATATATTACAGTAGAAGTAGGATAAAAACACATGAAATTGCAGCTGCTTATAGCAGAATAAAATTGGAGCAAGGATTACTCGCTATTGTTGCCGGGAAAGACATTAGTCATGGTAGCCTTCTTTTATATCAGGTACAGATGTGCACAAACAAATAGACTCGAGGGCTAGTACTGTCAATGTAATCAAACTCGAAGCACAATTCTCCTCTTTTTTGTTTATCAACCTATGTTAAGTCACGTTGCCCTAGCTACACCTCCTCGACTTTGTTTATAGGTGAACATCGATGCAGATTTACACGTACTCCAAAGGAAAAGGCGCGGCGTGTGGACCATATATAAATGGTCCAAAAGGAACGCTATAAATGGTCCACGTGTGAGTATGATTTCGAAGTTTTCGAAAAGTTGTTTCGCCAACCTACATGAGACAAGTAGAGTACATTGTGCCACTTTAACCTATGATGTCTCAAAAGAAAAAACATCTGCACCCGCTCGATAACCTAGGCAGCCTCCCATTTCTTCCTTTGACAAATTTTGACCACCAACCGAAACTCCCCTGTTCTAATCGCCCAACTCCCGAGTTCTTCAGCCGCATTAAAATACACCTAAGCTTTCATTCTTGTTGCAACCCTCAACCCGCGGTAGCCCCAAGCTGCACCAACATCACTGTCCCCTTTGTTGTCACGCCCTTATTTTTTCCCTCACACCCACTTTCCCTCACAAAAACCCTTACCCCCACTTTCCCCCTTTCACCGCTTTCATTCCGTCCCACCATCCCGCGTCCATCCTTGCCGCACCGTGTGCCCTTTGCAAACTCCCCCTTGACAGGGGAAAAAAATATTTTAGGCGTCGCCTCCAGATGCTCCATCTTCCCACCGTAATTGCGATCCTTCAGTGCTTAAACTCCGCACCCCAGCTCTTCTTCCTTCGCCACGAGGGAGGGAGAAGAAAGGGCTTTAAGGGAGGGAAGTCCCCGCATTGTGCCATTGGGCTGGAGTACCTCAGAGCACGTTCTTGGCGCCACCTCTCTTTCACCCTCCTCCGTCCCTCTCACCGCTCAGTTTAACCTCTGGCGACACCATAAATGAGGGAAGTTTGGTAGGTGTTTTCTACCCTCCTTCCTCAGAAGGTCTTTCGCTTATTTTGGCGCCCTTTATCGGCCCTTATCACCGACCTTGGGTCCATCGACCATATCTTCACTCCTTTGTGCCTGTACCAATCGGAATGCTGAACTCGAGCGCCCGAAGACATGCTTTAAAGAAAATGACACACATCACAGATCGTAGGAAATCACTTATTTAACGTAAAGGTGAATACTACGATGAAAAGCACTATAGATCTCTATTGAATGCATTATTTGTCCCGGACGTAGAATAGCATTGGAAATCCCTGAAAGGCATTGGAACATGTCTGTTTTTAAAAGGAGTAAGAATAAATTGGACACCCTTAAACATTCATGCTTGCTTTATCCTTTTTGTTACCATAGGAGATAACAACTGGCCACATCTCTATGTTTCTCACACAGACTTCATGTTATAGTTTGTGAATGATAGTGTTTTCAGCATGGCCAAGAAATGGATGCGGATATTATTTTACTCGCTGGGTGCTATCCTTTAAAATAAAGGCACACACATAAGAAATAGATAACTGCTCCAGACTGTCATTTCTAAAACTACTATGAATGTTTCATGCACATTGTTTCATTTGAGAAACTACTTTATAGGAGTGTTATTCATCACTTTAAAGCAGGGACGTCTTCCGGTATGTCAGTAACGCAATTTCACAGCTGTGCCTGTTAAGAATCCTGTTAAGAATCTAATAGAAGTAAGAGTGCTATGAAGCTGGTGACAATAAGAAAGTGTGTACCCAAGTGTGATTTGAACCAGCTTCTGCTATATAAACTGACCATTTCTTTGCAATTGCCTTACTCTGGCACAGCCAGATATTGCAATTGTAAAACATTAATTCCAATCAATTTCAGTTGCAGATACGGTGACGAATATAGGATAGAAATTAGAGATTTCAGAATACAAACAAATAATACTTATAAATTGGTGTTTTATGCCGTATAACCTTATCTGCTGCTTTAATCTATAGTGACCTTCACCGCGTATATTGCTTTTATCTTGAAAATGTTCCACATGCTTTCCTGATTCTTAAACCCAAATTAGCGAAATTTTATTCGAAACGAATGATGATGTAGTTAGTCCTATCAGATAGGTACATTTTCACTTCAGCACTAATAATGAATTCTTCAGAAAATTGCAATACGTACATAAAACTAATAACTTAAAGGCTACTACCTTACAGAAACTTCTCTATGTCTTCCGGGTTCTCACCGCAAGGGTTGTCTGTATGAAGGTAACTAAATTTACTGAGAACCCAGAAACATGCAGAGACCATCAAATCAACGCCGCGAAAATTTTATGAACTACTTTAAGGAAAAGTGTTAGATTGTATTCATGAGGTACGTGGACTTGGTTCCTGTTCCCTCCCTTTCATTTTCTAGCATTAATCTCCTTGCATCTGTCATACGTATCAGTCGCTCGATGAGTGTTTTGGCCATTACCACGTTCTTCTCATTGCAGAACTTAATGAGCCTTTCTCCTTTGGCATTCCATTTTATCCTTCCAAACTCAAAGTAGGATCCCATCTTCCCAGAAGCACGAAATTAACCGGTATTTCAAATATTATACCCCCTAGGAGTCATTTAGGAGCCTACCCTGACTCACTTTTCTTCAAAGTTAGGTGGACGAAGTGTCTATGAATTACCATTCATTTTCTCTCTCCATGAATTTAAATTTCTTATAATGAAGTATGTTATCGACCACTTTATTTGTGTAGAAATGGAAAAGTTGTATGGAGTTATTTGGTCGTTTATGATGAACACCAATTTTCGCCAACGTTTCGCCTCTTTATTGCGGCTTCATCAAGGCTATTTAGTGCACAATGTAAGTTTTTACATTTTCATTAATTTTTTACAGGCTTAGATCAGAATAGAAAGAGAGGAAAAAAAATGTTTACGGAAAAATCTTGTTACATTACCAAACAACTCCATACAACTTTTCCATTTGGACGTGAATTTAAAGGATACGTGACCTAAAGACGCAGTGTAAGATGGAAATGGCTGGATTAAGAGAAACGAAAAGGACTCCACAACGCAACGAAACTGCTGCATAGAATCGTTAGCAAGTCTGAATACTCGAAGAAACTTCATATAACGCATCTCTCTCAGATACATCTCCAATTCCCTTCAACCAAAACCTCCCCAAATAACTTCAAATCAAAGGCACCCTTTTTTATATTTTAATAACTTCGCATCAGCGTATCGGCCAATTAATTCTCCTGGCCAGCTCCTTTCCCGGATCTAGGAATACCTAATCGTTCCAAGTCTCCCAAAGGCACGTCCCCATGGCTCTTAATATAGGACAGTAACTCGAGAGGACGCTTCTCATAAGAGGAGCCACACATTTCTGATAACCTCTCCTCTTTTTCCGAAGCTCTCTCAGCTATCTCAAAGGCGGTCGAAAACATCCACTTTGGTTTGGAAGCGTGCTGCCAAAGTGGCACGTGGTGGCTCTAATATGGTCGGCTGCCGTTTTCTGCCTCTTTAATTTATGAATTTCCGTCATCTTCCCATGTACCAACAGCATTTCATATCCTCCAGATGAGTATAGACTTCGTGAACGACATATCGGATGCATAAATGCTTCCCATTAATGAACCCTCTGAAAAGTTTCACCATGTATGGTACAATAGTATATCGTAGCTCAGTGCGTCATTTTGTAATAAGTAGGTAATAAAAAGTTGATAACGAAAGAAAAATAGGCAATATTTGTAGAAATGCTTGCCCCATTTAGCAAGAAACTCCAATTTCACTGTTTTATAATTTAATTTTCCTACGGCTGCGATTCATAAAACCATTTATGATCATTAAAATGTTTTCATTTCTAACTAATATTTTAAAGCATATTTAATTACATTAAATGTATTTATTAACATTTGTATGCACATACTATTTTTTGTCTCATTCAATTAGTTATTGTATTGATGACAATATTGGAGGCGTTTGTTTAATCCGCGGGCAGCAGAAACGCTTACGAGAATTATTTTCCTAATAGTAGCAATAATAATAGTAAAGACAAACAGGTCCATAAATTCAATGTTCCCTTTAAGAAACTTACAAATTAACCATTAGAACATTTTTTTCGAGAAACTCGAAATTCATTGACGAGGGAAAAGAAATCATCAGTATGCGAGACAGATTATTTGATCTGGTTTTCTTATGCTTATTTCTCCTAGTGACCAGATGAAAGAGCGCATTTCATGTACTAATTAGGTGCTGGCTATAAGTTTTGTATGGATTTTTTCTTTCAACTCGAGTACATTTTTCCAGATATCCATCATCAAACATGTTGGCAAATGATGGGAAAGGTAAATTTCAGATCATAAAGGTATTTTTCCACTATCTTCCAAATTAACTTTCATAGATTTCGATTTTCGCTCCTTCTTAAAAGCGACATTTTTCGAAAAAGAGTTCATTACATGCTTCATGGCATTTTTCTTCGTCTTATGCTTTTCCTCCCAAGTTCCTACCTTTTCACTTCTATCGTGGGTGTTTTCAAGTCTGTTTCCGCACTAATATGCGCTTCAGACCGGGATAAAAGGTATAAGGGTAGGAATGGAAGGGATGGGAGGTTCTGATTTATAGCTCCAGGTTTTTCTTTTGCTGTCGACATATTGAGGATCTCTCTACCTTATATTTTCTTCTTCTCTTTTATCTGTCCCCTCCCTATCATTATTTCCCACCTGCGAGAAAGGAGAGATCAAATGATATCGATTTCGAATGATGGTCCAACGGAGACATTTATCGAGTCCATCAATCTTAATGGTTTGAGATATTTTTGCCTACTTGGCCATCTGTCGTCATCGTTCTGCTTTAAGCGTTTCACTAAGAATGGTATTGAAAAAAAGAGTACTTATAGCATGATATACCTTCATATATGCACACTTAAAGGCATATAATAGTTATTTATTGCTAGAGAAATAGAAGTTTTGTAACCATTTTGTGATCCCATTCATGAAGGGAAAATATACGCCTAGTTAAAGTGACATGTTGAGAGTCATGAAATTTGCTCAAACGTGAAAAAATCAACTGTCTCGTGATAAATGTGGTGAAAATACAGCATTAAACCAGCATAAATAATTGTAAATTTGAATGAATGAGGAAAGCTTTTGATATTTTCCTAAAATACGTTTTCCTTGCTTTGCCTGTGAACAGAAACACATTATTCTCGCATGATACATGTACGTCTAAAACCAATCTCCGATCAGAGAAATGATAATACACTAACATGTTCACCTCAAAGTATTTCCCTAAAAAATCTGAAATTTTGAAAATATCTGATGGTCCTTAAAGGTTTTGTACGTGTTTAGGATAAAAACGTAGATAAATATGATGACAGTTTATTGGAAAAAGTGAAAATGTGATTATAACAGCAATAATTAAACTTGTTCACCACTTGCAGGAATACTTCCGACATTTTTTTATAATTCTGTCAAACCTTTAGATGATGTGAAACTTATCACCTTGTAGCTAACGGCTCTATTGCAATTGATTCTATTTATTAGGCAGTGCTGACCTAAAAAATGATTATATGGAGCATTTCACATTTATAAGACTGATGTTCATCAGAAGATGGGAATATAAAATTGAATGACACAGCGGACTTGCTGCGATAAATATTAACGAAATTACTTGCTAACATACACGCTATTGGTAAGTTTCAGCAGAGAAAAAAATGATTCGCCCAGGCTGGGAGTCAAACCCGAATCCTTCGAAATAACGCCAGAAATATTGGTACGTTGACCAGTCAAGCCACCTGATTAAAATATTCTTAAGGGTTTAGGAAACTAAGTGTTGACGAACTGTATTACATCACGAAGTTGCTGTAATTGAGCACAAACCACCGCTATCCTCCAGGTCATTAGTAATTGTGTTAGTTCCTAAAATGGAAAGAAAGAGAGGAAATTGTATGAGATTTGGAGAATGAAATGGAAAGTTCACATCATGTGTGGAAGTCTAATTTCAGTCGCTTTTTTTCTCTAGCATAAACGCTTTCTAGCCTCAAGTTTTAACATACTTTTAGGTAAATACCTTATCATACATATTTTGTGACAGGGCGCTCTTAATGAATAGTTTCTAATTTGAATTATCTTATACATAATTAGTCAATTTCACACTTTTTGTCTATTTCATATTATGATTATCGGCATCCTATTTTCTGTTATTTTTGTACTCAGTTGGTCTATGTATTTATTGACTCATTATTTATTTTGGAGCCTTTTTAATAAATATGAGGATGGGTTATGGGGAAGAAGTCATTGTTATGTCTCAATATCAACCAAAATAAAGAGGAACTGTGATAATTATAGCATTATCTTCTGGTTTCCTTCTTGCTATCGAAAAAATTATATTATTTACATATAAAAATTATTATAATTAATATAAAAATTACATTATTTCCTTTCTTCTCCTATTATTTCAGTAGAAGAACTCAATCCAAAGGTTAATGACTGTTAAAGCAGTCCTAATTTGTACTCGTTAACCTGATTTTGAACTACGTATTTAGATCTCTAAAATACTTTCACGTCCTGTTATTGATATTTATTTCATACCCTTCAGCCGCACCTCTAACTTTATCGATAAATGCAGATATGGCCTGATATTTTAAAATATTAACATTTAACAATATCACCAAGTGCTTTTACTCTGCCAATTTTTCCTTAACTATGCATAACCAAACTGTTACTATTTAGTAGTTCTCCAACAAATCTCACCACCGACCAATCTCTTTCAAACTTTTTTTTATGTGTTTTCAAGCAGTCTGGTGATTTTATTCCTCCACCTCAGGTGAAATAACATCTACCAGTCTAGTTAATTTTTCTATTTTACCGCATAACCTTTCCTCACGCGTTGTTCGTCAAAGTGTATTTTCCATCTGAGTTAATTCATTTTCCAAATGCAGCCTTCTATATAAATAGTCACACGATAGTTGATATTTCAACGGTGTAACTTTAAATAGATAATATTAAAAATAGAGAACAATTAAAAAAGAAATAATCAGAGCCAACAGTCATTAGTAGGTACTGAAGTTGGTTTGATGCAGCTCTCCTACCAATTCTTCTGTGGGTTTTACAAGTCTTTCCTTCTATAGCCTACACCTAAAAAATACAATGCTCGGAATACTCTTAAAATAATAAGAAAGCAATGAGATAATGTTGTTACGGCCAAGCAGATTTGAAGCAAAAGATTTATATTGCGAAAAAAATAATGAATGGATGGCGGATGTGAAATTTTCCATGACAGGGCAGTCGGGATTTTCGTTCCTCTATCCCCTTTTCTTCGTTCCCAGCTCGTTTTATTCCAGGCTGCTGCACCTCAAAGATGCTGGTGTGGCCTCCCTATACTCCCCTGCGCCTGTAGACGAAATCAAATTGTAACCTCTCCGAATTCCATTGCGTACCACCTCAATTCTTTCCCACGTTTTACCACGCTTGCCCGCATCCTCCTGCGTCCATCCCAATTTCTTCAGAGCGGATGGGACAAAACTGCTCATCAAATTCCTATTACCACCGAGCGCCATTTCCAACTCTCCCCGCCATGTCTGCAGCGTACGATGACAATCTCCTTGCGCTAGCGGAAAGTCAATTGGTGCGCTACTACGCCTGCATTCTTAAGTCGCTGTTCTTGAAGTCATTCTTACTGACACGTGCAACTCACAAGGTCAGATCCATGCTCGTGCATCAACGTAACGATTTGATTATGGACCTCTGAAATGACTTAGAATGGACGCAGCAATCGTGCTTCGATATACTACAGTTCTGAGACGAATTGAACACGATGTGTATGAGTCATACGTTCTCACATTCAATACTGAATATCATCAAAGTTCGATGAATAATAGAAGTGAATTAATTGCACCATGCTTTGAGATGCTCTTCGATAACTTGCGAAATGCTATATAGTTGCGATATGCTGATCGAATTCAAGGGTGCACGATATTATGCAATGTGAAATATAAACGCCAAACACAGTTGCATGCATATGATACTAAGACAAATAAACGAGGTGTGATCCATTAAATGCATATTTACGAATTCAATGAAACACGATATTATGCGACGCAGAATATACATTCGGCAGTCAGTTACAAACGATGCAAAGTGGAAACGAGGTGCGATCCATATATAAATATCAATGCCGTATTACCGACGTTCATTTCATGCTTCTCTTGTATTCAAATATGAAATCTACATAGGTAAACCAATATTTAAAAATAGGTATCTCCGTCCTTTCGATTTTTACGCAAGCATAAGCTCATAATCAAATAATACCTAATCTTGTTACCACCATCGCATCACGTAATAATATACTTTTTACCGCATGATGAAGGAATGATTTTAATAATTGTAAAAAGCTTTCGGGAATATTTCGCGCTGTCATTTTGTAAAAATGGCGACGTTTCACCCACTCTTCTGCGGGCATCCTCAGGCCAGGCTGAAGTGAAAATTCTTAGAAGTTGACGCTTATCTATACTCGTCTTCTGAGGTGGCCGCTGCTTGCTGATTGGGTGTTGATGTTCGTGTGAATACTCGTTTCCACGTGTTGGAGAGTGGGTAGCTATCCTCTCTATTGATATTGTTGGACCCCTTGGAAATTTCAATTGCTTCCCTTACATATCTAAGGAAATAGCGCATTTCCCTAGCGAGGATTTTTTTTGTTCCATTAAATTCACGGAGTGGTTAGGTTCCATCGAAACGTGCTCCGCAATGGCCGATTTCTCCCCTTGTTCATTTTTGAGGGCTCGTGAGTGTTCTTTCATTCGGCATTGTAAGTACAGCTCTCTTTGCTTGCCTTTCGTAGGATTTTCCACAGCTGCAGGAAACCTCGTAAACGCCTTCGTGGATTCCGCGCGGCAGGCGATCCTTCGCTCTGATGAGGACACTGGATAATTTATTGTCGCATCCGGATCTAGTTAGTATATTATGCCTCGCAAGAACTCGCGATATTTTCTCCGTGGTTTCTCCAATGTAGGGGATGACAGCATGAGCGAAAGGATCTAAAATCGTGGATTTGTCGCTCTGTTGGTCCAACCGAAGAACCGTTTTGGACTGTGGCTTTATCATATCCATTCTTTCCTAGGACAGCAGGAAGATGTTTCTCCTATTCAAGAAGCAATTTTTGGTCGGAAATAGTTCGAACCCGGTGAAAGAGGCTTGTTATCACAGAACCCTTTTGCTGCGGGTTGTGATGAGAGGAGGCGTGGAGCTCTGAATATCGATTCTGAATATCATCAAAGTTCGGCAAATAATAGAAATCAATCAATTGCACCATGCTTTGAGATGCTCTTCGATAACTTGCGAAATGCTATATAGTTGCGATATGCTGATCGAATTCAAGGGTGCACTGTATTATGCACTGTGATATATAAACGCCAAACACAGTTGCATATATATGATACTAACATAAGACATAAAACGAAGGGTGATCCATTAAATGCATAGTTACGAATTCAATGAAACACGATATTATGCGATGTAGAATATACATTCGGCAGTCAGTTACAAACGATGCAAAGTGGAAACGAGGTGCGAGGAAGATCTGTGTGGGTCACCTTCCGATATACCGAGTGGCCAAAGGATACATCTTCTTTCTTGGTAACTTTTACGTTTAAGAAGGATATCTGGTTGTTGCTTTCCTTTTCCATGGTAAATTTTATGTTATCGTGTTCGAGTTCGAGGTGCCGAAGAAATTCAGTCAGGTGTTGTTATCAGCAAGCTCAATCAGCGAGCAGCGGCCGCCTCAGAAGACGAGTATAAATAAGCGTCAACTTCGAAGCATTTTTACTTCAGCCTGGCCTGAGGACGCCCGCAGTAGAGTGGGTGAAACGTCGCCATTTTAACAGAATGACAACGCGGAAGACTCCCGAAAACTTTTTACAATCATCGAAACGCCGCGAAAACCTTCGCCAAAAAATTATTTTAATATTTAGTTCTCCATATGTGTTTGCCATTAAATGAGATAAATATAATGTTTAAAACTAATCATATCATTCTGGTACATGATGAGGAATATGAAAGCCTATAGTAAAATTCCGCGCTTTTTTCCATGATCTTAGAATAATTAAATGACTTCGTATCTTTTGACCTAGAATCTTACGAGTTTTATTTTCCTAATTTTATTAATAGCAGTTCCGTACACCTCACCACTAATTACATTAGCTGCTAAGCAGTCCTCTATGTATACATTGTTCCACAGAATTTTCCAAAATAATGTTTTCGTGCGGCAGAGTCCGATTTCTTCATTTATGATTTTACCGCATTGAGCAGTAATTCATTCACTCAAAACATCTAAACTCGTCTCTTCTAAACACTTTATTCGCTCAAAAAACTCCAGCCTCTACTACACCTTTTTGCAGTGATAGACGCATAAAATTTCATTGAAAAAAATAGCAGGAGTCGATTTCGTCCGAGAAAGCATTACGAAAATCGAACATTTTCTATTATAGTTGAATAAAATCTTTTCTTCCCTCATTCCTAAAGTTTCCTTCACACGTATCGCTTACCATCAAATTGTATTATTTTTTCTCCTTACCCTATCGCCGATTGCCTTAACTAACAGCCATTTCTCCTCCAAGAGAGAATCTCTTTTTCCTCGACCGTGAGACTTATATTTTTAAATCGCCGCGTTACCCCGACCGACATTCTCTCCTTATACCTCTCCCTCCCTCTCTAACCCTCCCTTCCTGTCGCAATCCTCGCATCCTTCAACCCCTTCTCACCCTCATCCCATCCAATTCACCTCACATCCTTCCCAGCAGTCCCCTCCTTCGTCCATAATCACCCACTTTTCTCCGGTTTCTCGTCACTTCCATTTCTCCTTTCCCTCGCCCCTCTCCTTATCCTTTCTCGCCACCCTCTCCAACTGTCCACGCGGAAATTCCATTCTCTCGGGACCTCATCCCCCTTCCTTCCCATCCCTCCTTGAAAACAAGACAAAATAAGTATGACTTGTGCTGACTTTCCCGGTCACTATCATTTCTTTTATTCCTTTTCTATTTTATTTTCAAATTTTCTATTTTTCCATTCTATTTCATTTTATTTCTTTTATTTCGAATCATTCATTCCTAACGCATTCAATTCAGTTAAGTTTTTTCTACTTGATATTTTTAGTACTAGTTTTTTTATTATTTTTCGTTGATCTAAAGGGATTTAATCAGCAGCTAAGGTAATTTTCATCATTAGGGGTAGGGGGGTAATTGGGTGCGGTGTGGGTAAGGATTTTTCCAGATAAAGGAGATTATTAGCACTAGGTTTCTGAAATAAAAGGCTCTAAGGTGTCAAAAGTTTAACGTCCTATTCAACGGACTTAGTATTGACCTCTTGGTGCTCTCTATGCCACACTCTAACGCAGATCGGTTGACCAATGAAAAATCATCACCGCCAGAAAAATTCGAAACCGTGTGGTAGGAATGTGAAGGCAGTGCTCTTAGTCGCCATATAACCCAATCCTTTTATGTGATACCAGTATATGCTATGCTCATTAATATCAGAATTTTACAAAAAAAATCGTTGGATTTTATTCAGTCTAGGCCTGTATTTCCAATCAATGCAGATTGCTAATCATCTTCAACTCAAATTAATCACAGTTTTCAGCCTTAATTCTTTCTTAAAATCCTCTTAAAATTTCGTTGCCAATTAATACATCCTCTACCAACAAGACGCATCCGAATGTCTCTCATGTTATTCACACCCTCTCCTACCATATTAAACACTTTAGTTTATATCCTCCTCTTCACTCTCATTTTTAACCTCACCACGACATCCTCCGCTTTCTGTTCATCCACCATTCTCACGGCCCACATAGTATCATTTGGACAATTTTTTCAATATTCATTATATATAGATCCAATACAGAAATTTAAAAAAGTCTTGAGGGTTTGAAATTCCAAGAGATTTTGTTCATAGAAAATATTGTGAGAATGTTAAATTCATTCCCAAAATAATATGTCTAAGCATCCAAATTTGCATTTTTTGCAGAACCTGGCAGGTATGGCACAGGCTGGAAAGAAAATTTTAAATGACCATATCTCCGTAAAAATTGAACAAAAATATTAGGAAAAGTATCCTATCAATGGTCATTGTCTCATTTTTGACAATGGCATGAATTCATAAAAATACAGCAATTAGTGCTTGTGTTTTTTTTCAAAAATATGCCAATGTTTATAAAATACCATTTTTGGATGGTTTTGCTGCATATGCAGGCGAGAATCTATCGTTCTTATTTTATTTCCTATACTGATCTTCCAAAATTTTATCTCAGCGATACCCGGTATAAATGAAGAAATTTTGGATTTTGAGCAAAAAAAATGGTCCAAATGCTATACAATGCGCGGTGTCTGTATTACTTCTCGCCATTATATTGCATCGCTCCACGTAGATACCCTTATTAGATTACCTTAGCACTCACGTACAGGGTTAGAGAATGATATGCTTCAATTAGTTTGCAAATACAAATTCTCTAGGGTCAGAGGGGCTTACGGAGAGAAAACAGAGGAGGAGGAGTAGGTACAGGAAAGAATCGGAAGATACGCTGCGGGCGAATGGGTGAAGCTAGGTAGAAAGTGTGAACGGAAGCACCGAAGAATTTCAGGAGGGGAAGGCTAGGTATTCCATCAAATGTATAAAATTGCGGTGTGATAGGATTTCCGTGGACTCAGTATAACCGGCCGCTTAACCTTTCTGCCCCAATTGATTAACACTGAGGAAAAAATCTCTCGTATTACCTTCAACAGGGCTGCATGGTGTACGAGACTTAATTCAGGTAGGTACATCTACTTATTAAAAAAGAAATAAGCCCCAAAATCAAGTAAATCCCCAAACTCGAATCAAAGGATATTTCTAGTTAGCACAGTAAATTTTCCATTAATTTTAATTTAAATTAATTGTAAAGGTAATGTGTAGGGTTTTTTGCCTCATGGATTTGGCTCAAATTCTCGTCTCGCAGGCTTTTTAAGCTCTAAAAAGGCGAAAACAAACTAGTAGTTAATTAATTTTCTTCGAAGGAAGAGAAAATTGAAATTGTAATATACTATGAAGCAGTTCCATCAAATAAGGCCTGACACAATTTTAACACAAAATATTCCCATACACTCTTCCCTTGCGTACTTCCCTCTTGACTGGTAGTAATAAATTATATGAAGGATAAGGCAATGTGTGAAATCCAATTTTAGGATAGGAATAAATACTTTGCAATAATTCCACAGTAATGTTATTTGCTGAGCTAACATGTTTCATTATAATGCAGCATCATCAGGACTCTTAATGCACCTGTTGAACGTAAGGACGATTGAGTATCTAGTTATAGTTGTTCAAGCAGTCTACCGGCAGCTAGACTGTTTTCTTTCCGGTGGTCCACGTCTACGGACGGCGTACTGCACTTCGTCCTCCACATATCAGTCATGTGGATTCTGGGCTGAGTTGTTTCTGCTATTACCGGAATTTAAGCCCATGGTCTCAAGGTGAGAAGCCAATTGTAAAGCAACCACTTCAAACCGATTGCCAAGTATCGTAATTAAAGTATTACGATAACGCGATTGCGCTATGAATATTCGTGTTTAACATCCGCACTGCTCATTAGCGCGGAATTAAAGTAAAATGAAGCCATAAATATAATATCAAACACTTTTTTAAAATGCCTTTCCTATGTTAACTTGAGGCTATATTATCTATTTCAATAGTTACCGAGCTCATGTCATGATTCAAACTCGTGGCCTTTGGATTACCATGCCCTTATCTTCAATTTCAATTGCAAATTTTGCATTCTTGTTCGTACCTTACACTACAAATTCGTGCCATGTTCTATAAAGTGGCTCTTTACAACTACTGAGTACCGTGTAAACCACCTGAAAGGTATGTGGCAGTACTTGTTTGGTGAATAATCACCAAACAAGTACTACGTAGTAATGGCGTTCCAAGTGCCGGATAAATTTGGTTATAACCCTATTTTCTGCGTTTAACTTATCAGCTTAGTGAACTGTTCTTTGCACATCCCTAACTCGCCCAACTTTTTTTCTATCTTCACGTCCTATTTAAATACAACACCCATAAAACTGACCCTAATAAGATGACTTGCCCTTCTTCTGCTCTTCATACAAATTTTAAACAATTTCTCCCCATATTCCGACCCTTTCTCCTTGTCCAATCCCAACAAAGCGACCTCTTCCATGGTAGGTGGGTGTGGGAGTGTAGTGGTGATGGTGTGCAGATGGAGTTAAAAGGAGGCAGGATCACAGCATCACCACTATCCTCCCCCCCCCCCCCCCCATCTGGTCACTCGACCGAATCTCCTCCCTACTCTACTCCCATCTAAACCCATGCTTCGCGATGAGCACCTGTTTCTCAACTCTCCTCTTTGCTCACGTACATCCCGAAGCAGTACACGATTCCGCACTCTTGACGAGAGCATCTTTCTCCCATGATCGTACGCATGGCTGATTTCAAAGGAGTCTTTTACGAAAATCGAGAGACGTACGTCAATCATTTTTTTTCCTGTCGGGGACTCTGCCTTCCTGTGTTAAATATGTTCCACGAGGAAGTAAGCAGCTCTCTTGGTGACCGCGGAAGATTGGTGGTTTTCTGCAGGAGAGAAGCGACGGGAGACAGAGAATTATCGGGTACAATAGGGAGAGGGTAGAAGGGTGATGTGAGTAGGGAGGTCCTTCACTACATGACACCGGTGGGCCGAGGAGGAAAAATACGGAGAATGACTCGAGGGAATGGGAGACGAGGGTAAAAGATAGCGGAGCTTAGAATAAGGGAAAGCAGTGGAAGAGATTACTTGGATCTGATTCATTTTTGTCTCCTTAGTGTTTGTGAGAAAGTTAACGTTTAGTTATGGTAAAAAAGAACAAAATAAAAAGAAACTACACTCTCGCAAGTTTAGTGGATTCATGATATGCAGATACAAATTTGAGAACTTACTACTAGCCTCCCATTACCATAGGCTACGCTCAAATCCCCGCGGAGAATGACATTTCCACTTACTTATAGAGTGAAGAGTATTGCTCTTTCAGTGAAACTGAAGGTGGTTAAAATTGGTTGATCGTTTGTCACCATTCCTTAAGAGCAATTCTGCTCCGAGTTACTCTCCACCCATCTTCCTTTTACCTTCAATCAAATTGTTACACCATTCGTATCATTTGGGTGTTTTACGAGCGGAAAAGCCTTAAAACCACTGATGATGTTCTATCATCACGTAAAACATGTAGTTGAGAAGGTTGACAATTAGGTTGATCCTGTAGATAACAGTAATGTTTATGTAATAAATGTACTTCTGAGGCAAAGGATCTCTCTTACTTGTCGTATTGCTCCTTATCAAATGACTGACATGGGTTAGCTGTATATAAGGGGCTTTAAATGCCTTTATCAATATATCATATACCAATACTACCGGACTAGGAATCTTCTATTGCCCACAGATCGTTTGGATTAAAATGTGTTAAAAACACAAACGAAGGAAGGACACGGAAATATTTTTTTACCTCTGACGTTTTATGGGTACTGAAAAAGGGGTTTCGGTCAGATATTTTATTTTATGATAAATAGAAAGAGTGAATCATACTGGTGGACTTTTAATTTAACATCTTATTTCTAGTGAGAATATATATTTCGATCGATGATTACAATTGGATATAAAAATGAAACTGCAATACATACCCAGGCCAGTGGAGGTGAACAACCAACCGACCCACCTGCCTAGGTATGTACTTATATTTGGTCAACTATGTGAATATGTTGCACCTGAAGATGTCACGATGCTACGAAACTGCTTGCCAATAATAGTGTATAATACGTGGAAAATTGCAAAGTCTCAATTTTTATCCAAGTGTAATCAAGAAGGAGTTCCACACAGTAGAGCCAAGTACTATTTCTTATTTCGATGCACGTTATACGTATCGTTTGCTTGTTTTTTTTATTCAATTAATATATACTGTTGAACTAGAATTTTAGCATGATAGCAGCGATGAACCTATTACACAGTGTTTAGCTAGGAGCAGCTGGCGATAAAGAATTGTAGCAGTTGGCATAATAACATTTTACTGGGCTCCAATTATTAAGGATACATTACTTCATCTTAATCAAAAAGAGATTCATCAAACTAATCTGAGGATTGATGACTAAGCTGAGGACATTTAGGCACAAAAAATGAAGAAATAGGTAGCCTAAATAGGCCCTAAAAATATTATTTGCATTAAGGACAATTGGTCCTGGAATCCCAAAAAGCTAAGCCTGTAATCAGGTATTTCAGGGACCACACAAACAGAACTTGACATGCATCTACGACTTGGGTGGTGAAATACCCACCCAGGCAGGACTCGAACCAGTAATCCCAAGATTAGCAGGCGAAGACTTCATCCCTCCGCTACCGCGGCCAGCTAGATACATAATGTTGCCTACTGCCACAAAGAATCATCTGAAATTTTAGTTTGGGCTGAAATACACGATTACTTTTGGTAAAACTGAAGGAGAGCCAAGACGATAAAACTCCCAATAAAAATGGCTTATAAATTGAAGAAACATAAAAAAACAAAAGATTTACTTATTTCAAGTTACATTACAATATTTTTCTCTAAATATTCTCCTGTAAACTGATGCCGAGAATCAGTCACGATTATTTTTTGGAATTAAAATGACTTCTCAGCCTCACGCGAGGTGATAGGGCAATGATGCATGTCTTCTGCTGTCTTCTTTCGTCCTGGAGCAACCGAAGTCCCTGATAATTAATTTAATAACAGAAATACGGAATGGTGCCTTCAAAAATACTTTTATTACGCTTGAAATCACCGCATTTACGTAGAGAAACTTGGATCTTATCTCCTATACTAATCTGTGTACAGCATGTGCGACGAATGTGACATGCACCATCTCGGGGTAAAAGACTCAATCCCTGCTCAGCTATTAACATGTACGATGCGCTATTCGTTATTAGTCCTATAAACTTTTCATCATTATTTTCTGTTGGCCTCATTATTCTCATCATTAGTTTCTGTTACTTTTTTTAGCTCCGAAAAACCTATTTTTTCCAAATTTCTCAAATTCAAGTTATCTTTTCTCAGTGAGAAATGCTCACATTCCTTGTTTATTTCTATATCCATAAACTAGGTACGGATGAGTACTACGGTGAAAAGAACTTGCCAGTTTTAAAAATTATTTCTTGGTGCAGTTTTAGGCTAAACTTGTGAAAAAAATGAATTTTGGACGTTGCATTTACAGCGACAAAAAGACACATTCTGACACAACTCCTTCGATAACATGTACACTTTATGTGCTTTCTATTGACATCTTTTACATGTTTATATCACGTAAAACCAGTCAGCAACACCCTGTAGAAAAATAGTGTAAAAAGACGATTTTCAGGCGTTAACGCAATGTATGACTGCCTCTGATTCAGGGGATCGAATTTTTTTCTGCTAAAATAGGGAACGGCTTTTGGCTTAGGAAGGCTGACAGTATATATGCACCAATTTTAATAGAAATCTGAGGTGGTGAAGCAAGATATTTCTGAAAAATTTGTCGACTTAAAATGAAAAGACCCTCCTGCCTCCAGCGATTACATGATCGAAGATACTTAACCTAAATTGCATCTGATGAACGTAGGATCCAAATCGACACCGAGATATATCTCTACAAGCTTGGATTCGAGAATACAGTTTGCTTCTTCATCCAGATATTTTGTTGGCTATAGAAAACCTACTCATGCGCCATGATGGCTTAATTTCCTTATAGACAGAATTGACACGTAGTATAAAAGATGAGCAAAATCGGTTGCAATAATGTGCATTTAAGTGGGTGAAAATGACGTTAGAACTGATGTATCGGAAGCGCACATTATTCCTGTCCCATTCCTCACATATTTCAATTATTTTATCTCCAGAGTACAATGCAGTATTCAGCCATGTTCCCTTTGATTATCAATACTTGCTGTAAAGGCAGAGTACCTTTGGGCAGTATCTATTTAAAGTAAAGCTTAAAATTCTTTAAATAAAGCTTCAAAAATAAGCTTTTGGCAATTATGCAAGATATTCCACAGAGAAAAAATCATTTTGAGACCGGGACCGGTCAAGGCGAATGTCTCTGTGGAATATCTTGCATTTTTCTCTGTGGAATATTTTGCATTCGTGCATCTCAGCGGGTAAATCCGTTAAAGTTTTCGCGGTTAGCTCGCGAGCTTTGAATTTTTTGGCAATTGTAACCATCGCATGTTCGGGCCACGTAAAATTACTGTAGTTATCATCCTACTCTTTGTATAATAATACTTTGGATGATTTTTCTTTATTCATGTTTAATGACATTATTTCAACCTTGATAAATTAAAAAATATGAAGAAAGAAACTGAAATAACAGACTAGCTCCGCACCTTCCACACTAAAGAGAGGTTTTGCGACATTGAGAAGAATATTGCTTTTTTAGGTCCTTAAATAGACGATATCGGCAGAAAAAGGCGTAAATAAATAAAATAGGCATTTTTGGGCAGTAAAAAATTTCTCTAATTTCGCCATAAATGATCCTAAATGAACTGATAACTTCATAAAATTGGTTTCCTGGGTAAAAGAAAAAATAGGAATTTTAGGTAATGTCCTCAGCTTATTGATGACCAACGACCCAAATGATGATGAAGAACTGTAGGAACCAACCGGGGAAGTTAACTCGATAACGCGTCCATTTCGCAGAGACAGAGTCGCGGGTTCGATTCCTATCTCTGGTCTGTATAACGTGCTTAAAATAAATTTATCTTAGATTATACGACATAAAATTAGTAGCTGGAGTGATATAAAATAGACATTTACAATTATAAATAGCAGGGAAGGAAAAACCTAAATAATCTCCCATATATTCATTGATACACAAAATTATAAGAATACAGAATGCATTGAAACAATGTTTATTCCTGAAGTGTGCGTCAAATGAAGTGTGTATGAGGAATTAAGATTTTAGGATTGAATAGAAATCGGTAAGAGAAATATAGTTGCCTAACCTCCAAACAAGCTTACTTCCCAGTTCAACCTTACTCTCAATCCATCCCTACCTCCTCTCAGACTCCTACCTCCTTCACCTCTCTCCTGTTGCTCAACACGTTTTTCCTCCTCGTTTCCGGAGTGTTAACCCTCCTTGCTTGAAGCAAGGGTCTTCATTTCCGCCCGGAGACAACAGGGGTTTGCCGGTAACTCGCTCAAATCCTCTTTTTTCCGTCCACCAACCGCGACGAGGGAGTGTCGGACCCACCTCATTCTAGAGTAGAGTTTTCCCTTCGAAATCACTCTTCCGACGAACTCCACTCGCTGGATTCACTCGTCGAAACAATTCATGGCTGAAGATATTGGCGATGATGCCATTACTAATGAGCCCTAACTCAGTGAGAAGTCCTGTTGGAACATTTTACACCTTACTGCCTTCGATATTTTTGCTGAATTCTGTTTCGAGAATTTAATACTCCAGAATCGTAATAAATCTTTGACGAATGTGTTCGGAAACTAAGTTATAGGTTACCTAAGCCGTGGAGGAGTTATTTTGTAAATATAAATTTCACGATGATGTTACGACACTGCCAACTATATTTCGACGCGGAATCAGTTAGTCCGAGAAGGTCTATAAAACCTCGCTTGGGGAATAAAACACAAAGATTACCTGAGAGGGAATTCATTATTATTACAATATTAGGCGCGTCCTTTCATTTTCTTAGGTAGTCACACTATCGGAAACTGCGGTCTTTTTGGTCCTATTCTCATTATTGGTAGCGAATAAGGAGGTGAGAATGTACTGGAGGAGGCATCGCACCTGATTATAGAAGTCAAGGGTCTTGTTGGTCGGCACGCTCTTGCAGTGGGTGATGTGGAAAGTCACCAAGGGTCTGCAGTTTAACACCCCATTCAACGGACGGTGTACTGAACTTGAATTTCACTTCGTACTGCACTCCAACGCGGACCGGTATTCCATTTAAAAATCTCTGCATCAGTTTGGAATCGAACACGGGGCCTAGAGATTGGAAGCCAGTACCCTAGCCACCACAACGACCCCATACCGCGCTCATCTGCTATCCTCCGGTGCGGCAATATAACTCATCGTTATCCTTTCCGCCAACTCACGCACACCTGTCGAACCCCCTCCCCCTCAACCCTTTACCCCCCTTGCACGGCTTAAGGAGTTATTTCTTTCGATCCCCGCCCAATCGTCCCCACTTCCCGAAACATTTTATACTTTCCCAGCTCCCCTGAAATATCTCTTATCTCTCCCGACCCGTATCGGGAGAAAGAGTAAGGGGGAGGGATTTGGTCTTGGCCCACCGAAAATCCCTCTTTAATGTCCCACCTTCTTTAACCAAATCCCAACGGTAGGGCTTTTTTTATCCCTTCTCTTCGCTCACCCTTCCCTTGCTCCCTGCAGAAAATAAAAGCTTCATCCCCAAAGCCGTGCTGCACACTCTTCTCCCCTCGCTCAGCATTGCCATCCATGCTACGCCACCCTCAATCCAACCCCCCACCCCTCCGCACCGCACCCCTGACCTTATTTTGCGTCACCCTCCTTCCCTCCTTTGGTCATCGATCCGTTCCCTATTTTTACGAAAAAAAATTTTTGTACCTACACTGTCACTTAGACCTATCTTCTTTCCCTCTTTATCTCACGTATCACTCTCTCATTCCTCTCCCTGACTTGCCTCCCTTCTCTCCCTCCCAACCCCTTCGTGACGCACGCAGCCCTCCCCATGAAACCCACCCTTTTACGCTACCGTAGGCACTCCTCTTCTCACGCGCGTCCGAGCGGGGTAGTCCGCAGACCACCCCCTGTATTCACCCCTTTCCTATCTCTTTGCCTCCTCCCCATCCCTCGTCAAACCTCATCGAGCCCCTGAGCTGGAAAAAAGGTGTGTAAAATGCAATGCGGGGCTGAAAACTCCATGGGCGTATTCAAACTGCAAAACACCATTATCTTCTAAATCTACATAATACCCTGCAAGCCACCATACAGGTGTGTGGAAGGGGGTGAATTCACGCCAAACATGCTTTACGAGTGAGTATAATATAGAGGGCTCACCGCAGAGGACAAACCTGTTAAACGTTTCCGACGCAGTACTGGAACGTTTCCATAGATGGCGTGCAAGAAAATTTTGCGTTACGTAACAAAGGTTATATATCCCTTCCAATGCTTTAGTTTTTCTAATTGATTCAAGTGTCACCTAGCATACACTATAGGTTTGTTAATTTATTACTGCGGAGCGATATGCTATAGTATAACGTCAACAGTCTCATGGATAAGTTAACATTTATTTCATTATCAAAGAAAACATATCTTGTCACAACAGGGATTACTTGCAGTGTCTTGATGACCAAACATTTTTTTCATGGGTGTTTTAAATTCTGTTTCTGCACTAATATGCGCTTCAGACCGGGAGGATAGCTATAAGGATGGGAATTGGAGGGAGAGGGCCGACTAAGTCTTTTTTTCCTTCCTTTCCCATCCTTATCTTTCCTCCCGGTCTAAAGCGCCTGTTAGTGCGGAAACAGACTTTAAAACCAGGAATGTATTAAAAACACACAATCCACGGCTACAAAGAGCAGAGGGAGCTGACTACAAGTTATTTCTCGGTTGTACCGTTTATGTCGATTAGAAAAATCGATGCGATACATGTATATAGTTTGTGACGTAACGTGAAAAATTCTTTCCTCGCCATCTACGGAGACCTTGCGGTACTACATCCAAAACGCATAAGCGTTTAGCCCCATGCGGTGTCCCCGTATTATGCATAAAAAAGATTTGTAATTATATTCCAGTCTAAACTTCACAATTTAAAAAAGATAAAAATAGCAGCAAGGATGAAAAAAATGCTGCTAGTTGGATAGCTTTGATTCCTTATACCAACAGTCAAATACATGGAAATGTGGAATCAATGGCGATGGAAGTCCGCTTTTACGGGTATGCCGAAGGTCTCCTCGTTCGAGGAAACCGAGTTTATAGGGTGATGGAAGGAGAAGCCACCTGGGAGAAGGCATCTTTTTGCATGTTGTCGTAGTACATCTACGTCTACGTAATACCCTGCAAGCCACCATAAAGTTGTGTGGCAGGGGGTGAATTCACGCCAAACATGCATTACATATCATACAAAAAAGGATTTGTGATTATATTCTAGTCTACATACATGCATAGTATTAAAATCCTGGGATTGGTATACTGCAGCCCTCCAACTCTCCCTATCCCATGCCAGTTCCTTCATTTCCGTATGGTTCTTCTTCCCCGCGTATCCTTCTCGACTTGCCCCAAGTACATACTTGTCTCTTGGTCTTCCTCTTGGGACTTTCCCTTCAATTTTTCCCTCCATTATGCTTCCCACGTGGGAAGCATTCTAGTCTAAAGTTCATAATTAAAAATAATATTAAAATTGCAGAAAGCATGAAAACAATTGGCTAGGTTAGCCTGAAGTCATTATACCAACATGCTCTACCTATGCTATCCATTGATACACTCGTATTGCATATATTTACCACTATCCATGTCCTTAACTATACGAGAAAAGAAAGACATTTTACATTTTTTTCCAGATTGATGATTTCTCGGGTTTCACTCCGTTGTTTAACCCACAATATTTTGTGTTTCTTTTAGATAACGTCTCCAGTTTTTTTAAATGAAAAAGTAAAGCAGTGGAACAAAAAAAGCTTCAACTTTCAAATATTTAGAGCTACCGAAGCATCTAAAGCAAACTCACACTGCAGTATATAATCGTTCAGCGATATATTATTTCCTACTTCCAGGGGAGAAAATATCACTCGTGAACATTGAGACGAAATTATAGCTCACCAAAAATAGTTTAATGCAATCAAGGTATTACGACTGTTATTTACAATCTCTCTCTGTCTCTCTTGAAGACGGGTTGTCATAATTTTCACAAAACTATTCCCCGATCATTTTATACCTGTTCTCTAGCGTCCTTGTCTATTTCCTGATGCACGAAATCCCTTTTTTTTCTCCGTCCGTCGACCTGCTCTCCGCATTAATGCCGTATCAGTTCGCTCTCCTGACCTGTTGTACTTCTTTTGAGTGTGTTTACCATTCTCTTATCCTCACGGAAGATACCCATAATTCTACAAATGCATCCATGCTCCTATTGTCAACATTTATCTCAAATAAAATCTAATATGAGTTCAATATGAGATGAAGCATCGACCGAAGATCAATTGAAATATTTGACTTAGATCGTATGCTCGATCGTAAGATCGATGCTGTGTATACTTTAGAGTTAGGTTCAGGTTAATCCAGGAGTATGGAATCTTTTTATCTTGGAACAGGGCCGTTGGAAGTGGGGGGCAGGGGGCCGAAGGCCCCCCAGAATATGCCCTGGGTCCTTTAGGAACGGGTATTCTTCATTAATGAAAATTAAATTTCACTTGTTTCCAGCTTGCTTTTTCCCTTCTGACACATATTTTAACACCTTCATATGCTCTTTTAGCGGAATTCTAGTCTCTACCCCCTCCTATCTGCAAAAAATTCGGGCCCTTTTCTTAAGAGCCGGATCCTTTTCAAGGTTGGCCCCTGCCAGCGAAAATAGTTTCGATGCCCCTGTCTTGGAAGCCATAAATGTATCCCAAGGATATTTCTCGAGATTTAAGGTCATGTGCATGTAGCTGGTATATTGAGCATATATTTTTTTTTTGTGGGGGCTGACATAGGTACGTTATACCAGTACAAAGCATCAATAGAGAAATTATTCACCTTACTCGTTTGACAACTTTACTGCTTCATGCACGCTGAAAAGCCTCATTACAATGATCAATTTCCATGCATGACAATAAACGTAGCACTGAGGACCATGGAGAACATAAAAAGGCCTTAAGACTGCAAGTTCCCAACCCGTGGGTTAAACGAAGCAATATGACCAAAGCGTTTGGAGCACCTTTCAGTTGAATTCTATATCAGCTACTACTTGAGGTCTTACGTACACGAAGTGATTACGAACGCACTCACTCCTCACGTCACCCCAATTTTCCACTTTTCTGAATGCGTAGTAAAAAAACAAGAGTTCTAATTATCAAAAGAAAGTGAAGGAAAGGGGATCCGCTCAGCATATTTATTTCATTCAGCCACAGGCTTTCATGCATATTTCAAGGTAATGGTTTAATACTCGCCTTTTCTTTCCAGCGTTCTCTTCCCTTTACAAAGCCTCTCACTACATCACTCGTGACTTTTTCCGCCAACCTTTTCTTTCACTCACCATGCGAGCATTAATTAAATCGATAAAATTAATTTCAGAGAGTGAAAATGATTTTCTTTCTTATTCTGGATTCAAGTAGCAATTGCACTAGTATTATGTGAACGTTAAGAAATCCCCTTTGTTTAAAAGCTAATAAATATACTTAAAGAATATTTTTTTTTCATTTTACAAGAAAAAGAAATCGTAACTGCGTTGTTAAATATAAATTCAAAGTTATTCCTGAAATATATATCTCTATGAGTAATGAAGAAATATGATCCTTTCTTGGATAATTGTTAGAATGAGGGCTTAATAATTCGGTGGAACTGACTGAATTCCACCACTTTTAATGGACCTTAGAGGCTTTAAACAAATCCTGCAAGGTAGGTAATAGAGAAAAAAAGAAATCAATTACTTATTTTTTAAATGTGGATATTTTCAATAAGCTCGAAACTTGATGAGCTGATAAATCAGGAAAGCATAGTTTTGTGTCAACTATTGTACAAAATAAAATGATTCAGTACATCGGGAAATATAGTAATCAATTGGTTATTTTTAATCCAATAAAGTTAAAAATAATATTTGGTGCATAACATTTGATAGAAATATTTGAGAAAAATCGCTAAAAAATATTGAGAACATTAAAAAAATATTTCACATTTACTAGCTAACATTAGCAACACTGCTGCGATAGCCTGCAACATTGCTGATGTTCCACCATGAGTCTAACCCCTAGGCCAGGCCGTCCTAACTCATGCACCCCGAGATTTTCATCTTTCTTTCCCCTCCCTTTATCTCCCGACGTAGGTCTCGCTACGGTCTATTGCCCCGTTCAATCATCCCTCTCTCTCTCTCTCTTGAGAGGGAGAAAATATTAATAACATAACCTGCCACAGACTCCCTTCTCCCTCCTCCTCCATTTACTCCCCTTACCCCGGCGTCGCGTTTAGGGCCAAAAAAATGGGGCGCCGAGACTTAAGGGAAATCCAATCACCCTCCCACCTTTCTCTCAAGCGGGCGCCAATGTCTCAGCCGAGACCCGGGAGCGAAACTTCGCTCGGGATCTCCACTTTTTAACCCCCAACCGCTGCACGGTGGGCTGAAATGGGAAAAACGTTACAACCTTTTTTTTTAAATATTTTTTTCTCTGCCCGGATACTGAAAATTTGTACGGTCACTCTCGATTGATTGATGCATTTTGTTTTTCATTTACTGCGTAATTGTTATCACACATTTCCAATTTTCATGATGCTGATTAATTTTCACATAAAAACGTCCTCCTATTTCTTCGAAACGCCTACAAAATAAAGCTGAATGCCGAACCTTTGTAGATAAATTCTTTTGGGGCAAAAGAAAAGACCATACTCTACAACTATTCAATAGCCAATTAGCCAATTATTTGCGAACTCCAGCTAACTAAGGTATCAGGGAATAGAGTAATCAATTGCTTACTTTTAATCCAATATGGTTAAAAATGTTCTCTCCTCTCCTTTGAGAAAGGTGGTAGTGGCCACCGAAATATCGGGAAAATATTTTTGTGAGTGTCCTTTTTATGTTCCTTTATACTTTTGTCACACCTGTGACCAGCTTTTTTGCTATATATATATATATATATATATATATATATATATATATATATATATATGATCACCAAATTGAGAAATTAATTGCCAAACAGACTTATTCAAAATGTCCTTTTTTCCTTCTATAATTAGGGATATGAATGGCGGTAAATATGTCCAATAGTGTAAACACGAGTGTATCAATGGATAGCATAGGTAGTTGCATGTTGGTATAAGGACTTAAGGCTAACCTTAAGGATTCTTGCTTTGCTATTTAAAGCTTTTTTAATTGTGAAGTTTAGACCAAAATATTATTACTAATCCTTTTATATGCATGGTAGGAAATACATGTCTCATACTATTATGATGGCTTGCAGGGTATTATGTAGATACAGATGTACTCTTTAACTTGAATTATGAAATGTGAGAGGTGATTTTCAAAACCTAATGATTGCAAAGAACCTCCACGGAGATCATAATGGGTACACTTCAAATATATCGATCCTTAACATGATACAGGATTTCAGTTTGGGTTTCCTTAAGCCTAAATTTTTTCTTGGGGCATGTCATGAAGATCGCTGATATTACATGCACATTATTTTTATTACGTCCCTGCGAGGATATAAGTGGCTTTCGTAGTCTACATGCAGTGCCTATCTAATTTATTTTCGAAGAGCATAAATCAATGGAGAATGACCAAGAAAGTTTTAACGAGCAGATTAAAATTTTTTTATCAAATTTTGGCCAGCTTTTTCAATTCCGCCCCACTGCACGGCGGCTGAAAAACTCCCTGCAGGAACCCTTTTCTGGGGTCCCACAGGAGGTCTGTGAGGGAATAAAGCCGAGATCCATGTGAAATAAAAAACTTTTCTCCACTCACCCCTAGATTGTCTCCGCTAATATTCGTGCCGTCTCGGCACTCTTGGGACTGATTTTCAATTTGGGAAGCTGAGATTGGCGGACCGCAAGAACTCAGCCAAGAAAGGCATTCGACCAGAAGGAAACTCAGCTCCAAAGGCTATATTGTGGAGAGGGAGCAACCAGCTTTATATATCCGGAGCAAGCTTTCCCATAATGGTGAAGCTTCTTCGATAGTAAACGGGCACCCTAGTGCTGAAAAGATTGGTTTTAATGAACTTATGATACGCTTCTCTCCCCTTTAACACGCCTCTATGCCTTTAATATTTCGCGCTTGAGGTCAAAATGCTCCCATCCATAAAATCTTTTCATTATTGTTTCTTCCTTACCAAAAAAACTCCAGTCCTAGTCAGGACTCTTACCATGTCATTAACCTCAATAACATCCTATATGTACCAAAATTGCTTACGTTGCTTTTACCACAGTAACTTTCTTTTCTCTTTCACCGTTCCTACAACTTCCTTGCTTACTCTGTTAACGGCCTCGTTTTTTATATATTAATTATCCTTAGAATGTTGTTAGGAAGAAAAAATCAGAAAAGAAGCACTTATATTATCACCAAGGAGAAATAATGAAGGCCAAGTATTCAGGCTGAATAATTAATTACGGAATTCCAAGAAAGAGACAAGAAAAAGAAGGCCGAGGAAAAAAACTAAAAGAGAATTAACAGTTTGGGACAAGTTCCATGCACGATAGCTTTATGAAAGCATGTAATAAAGGAAAATTGTTGAGGACAACCGAGGGACGTCTGCGGAGGGAGAGGACGAATAAAAGAGAAATAGAGCGTCCAAACGGTTCACGCCTTTTTATTAGTTCCGTAGTTGGCTTAGCAACACCCAAGTTGCGTTAGTAATAATAAAATGCCCCATTTTGACTAATTGAGTTTTAATGAAAGGGGAAGAAAAAATCAGGACATAAGGAGAGAAGTGATTTATGTGATACATGCCGGAGATCTTCATCGTGTCAAATAGCTCGTATTTTCCTCTGAACATAACTATTTGCCGTGAATTAAATGAATACCAAACACTGAATATGTGTGATATTTTTATTAGTTCTTTCAGTTCAAATTTGGAGACAATTATTCAGAAGTTTCGTACATTATACTCGCACCCTTAAGCCCCTGTAGATAAACATTTGTTGCTATCCAATCATGCATGAAAATACGTTTCGTATAAAAATTATTCAGTTCATTATTCAGTTAAACCCTAAGCTGAGAATAGGTGTATTCGGCTCCCATCACAGCGAAGGTCATCAAATCGTAAGTTTCTTACCAAAAAACAAGTGGCAATGTAGGATTTCTCTTAATGGCAGACGTAAAAAAGAAAATATACGGAGACACGAAAGGGATCACCCACGTGATGATTGGCTGAAATTCTAAGCAAAGCCAATGTCAAGAATGGAAGGTAGTGATATCATAAAAAGATTATAAAGTATTTTATCCTCAAAAAAATCATACCTCCGAGGAATAGGAATACATTTATTAGCAAAAAATCTTTCCGAGGTTCTGCTGATTAGAACTAGGGATTGGAAATTTAAGTCCAGAATCAATTTCCGATTAATTGACTTTCGATTATGGTTTTTAAAATCGATTTTCCAAAAATTCGATTTTTGCCCAAAATAATCTAAAAATCGAAATCGATATTTTTAAATAGAAAAGTAATTGTTCGCTGACATACGGATGTGCTGTTGTAACAAAATGCAAAATATGGGTTAATGGAAGCACTAGGGATAAGAACTGAATACGGTTAAATTTATTAGCACAATATATTATTTTAAAAGTATCAATAAGTTATGCGGGAAAGTAATAGTTCATACTATATACTTATATGCATATAGGTAATATAACAAGCAAATTACATATAATTTAGCAGCAATAAGAATTGTATATTGAGAAGTGGGCATGCCACAAAATGAAAAACAAAATTTTATTTATTTCTTGTTTGCAAAGCCGTGGAACCAGTGTTCCTCAGGGATGGACCTTAAAAAACTAACATATTTAAATGATTTCCGGATAATCGATTTCGCACCTGAATTGCAATTAACGCGACGTGAGAAAATAGTCACTCACACGGCACGGAAGAGGCAACTATAGATAAAATCCTGCTGGCTACTTTGTATATGTGGGGATATTCTCCATTAATCTCCTCCCATGCTTGTAGGGTTGGACTTGCGGTCGACTGGAGGGCGGTTTACGAACTGGCGCAGCTCGATTGGCACGTGACCAGCCCGATCCTGATCAGCGTTAGCTTCAACATTCCACGTTAGTGAGTTGTGTGAAAGCAAGCTGAGCTTGGAGTATAGAGTATCAAATGTTACCAATCTTCTGAACAGTGAGCTCACCAGAAAATGCAGAGGCGTTGCGGAAATATCTGTCTAGAGATCCTAAAATGTTACCGCGACTATCTGGACGAGAGGATCCTCCTGAAGAACCTGTTCGGCTTGGCGGTCTTAATCGTGCAGGTGACGAGGGTGGTGAGAGCATTAACGATTGAACTGACGGAAATCGACGATGGGAACAAGCTTATGGACACAGATTTTTATTTACGGCATCTGCTTACTTTTCAAAAAATTTTGAATTTGACAAGCAAGACAATATTATTTACTCAAGTCCTCAAGTATTGTCATCTCGTCGTCCGTCCAGAAAATGTTAATAGTAAGCAAACATCCGTACATTTTGACGATTTCTTTTTCCGGGATTCATTCCACGTTTATTTAAATAGTATAACAACATTTCGCTACCTCTCCTGCTAGCTTCGTCAGAATAATCAAAGAGGCTATAGAAATAACGAAAAGACCATCGAACATCAACCGTGAAGACGGTTATACTTTGGGGAACAATTTTAAACGGATTTTTTCAAATTCAAACATTCAGGCAACATCGGGGTCCACTCCTATATATAGGACGACGAGTGAGGAAACGACAGATCAGATAACCTGACGAAGCTAGCAGGAGGGCTAGCGAAATATTGTTATACTATTTAAATAAACGCGGAATGAATCCCGAAAATGAAATAGTCAAGAGTGCATCCACGAAGCCTGCGAGTTAAACTTCCGTGCCCTTACCTCATCTAATCGTGGTGATGGCGGAGGTAAGGGAAATGCTGCTGTTGCTGCATCAGAATCACTAGCCAGGTCCATTTCTTCCTCAGACTTATAATCATATTCACTGTTTGCCGTTCTCTTTCTTTTTGGCGCACTAACATAAACCTCAATCTTGTGCACCTTCTTCAGATGCCTGATCAATATACTAGTCGAGCCACAGTGAGTCAAGCTCAGTTGACACTTTGAACACTTAGCGAAGGTTTTATTATTAATTGTTTGCTTGCTAAAATACTGCCAAACAGCACTTGAAGGAGCCATGGCTGATGCAAAGGGTGGCAAACAGCTCTCCGATCGACACGACACGAACGCAGCACAAGTAGCACGGTGATAAAAATGTACGCATACAGGCCAACGCACGCAGCCTACAGTACAGTGCGATTGAAACTTCGTGGCCCATGCGCAGAAGACCATATTCGGAATGGACTAATCTATTTTGAAGAAGGCGAGTGCTCTGAAGCGATTTGTCGAGAAAAAGTTTACAAAAAAGGCACAATGTCAACGCATATTTTTATTTCGAGTCTTCGTCTCGCGGTATACAGTGTATTATTTCGACCGCGAGTACCCGCCGGAAAGACTAGAATTGTAATAAAAATCCGCAGACCTACAGTTGGCAAATCCAGCCTACCGGTGTCCGAAACACTTTGCCTCCCCTCCAAGGTTCCCCCAACTGCGATGCAGAGTGAAATAGCACGGCACGGAGCAAAGCGAGGCGGCAAAATTCAAATGCTGTAGCAAGATAAAAATAGATCGGCTATAATCGATTTTTCAAAACAAAAAGTCGACTTCGATTAAATCGAAAATTGGAGTGTTACAATCGATTTCCAATTAAAATCGAAATCGATTTTACAATCCCTAATTAGAACGCCTTTAAATATTTTTTAACTAAGAGAGCAACTAACTGGGGTTTGAGTTTCTTGAGGGATCTTTTGTGAAAAGTTTGGAGTCACGGTCAAAGAAAAGAAGTTTAAAATACTTCCTTCCCAACTTTTTCTGCATCCCCAATATTCCGTACCCATAGCTCCCTAAGTTCCTTCGCGATTCTTAGTGCTTGAAGTAGTGCATGAATTCAACAGGCATTACGAATTACCATTTCCATTTAGACATCAAAGGTACCTGTAATCTTTGATCATTAAAAAAACTAACTTTGATGGAGACTGCAGTGATGGAGGCTAACTTCATTAAGAACTAACAACGACCTCCACACCTGATGGCCGAACAGTTTTTTTCTCTTACGGCCCACGATTTCTTTTTGTTAAATTTCACATTTCATCCGTTGGATATTAAAGTCAATTTATCAGGTGTATTTAGAAAAACATCGTTCAAGAGATGCACGGCAAGGAATGAAAACTTAAAACAAATCTTCTTTACGTAGTTAGCACCACAATTGAGAGAAATCCAAAAGCATTGAAGAAATTCCGAGTACTTTCTTAAAATAATACTCCAAAAATTCAGGCATTTTTCCAGTGGCAAGGAAAATTATCGATCCTTGCATCTTAAAAAGGAGAGGATGACATCATGTACTGCTAAGGCCAACATTTAATTGGCTAGGCGAAGAAGGAATTTTAATGCAGATTATAGCAATTGTTGGTGGCACCGATATTACCATTATTTTTTCGCCTAAAGTTAGGAGAAGAAGGAAGACTTGTAGTAAGTTCTGTTGGGGATTTTTTCTCACTATAGAAAACCATTTCTTCCTCTATTGAAGGCATCAATAGATTGTCTACCAAGTGGGATCCAATTATGTCTAGAAAATGAACTGAAATTTTTCAATACGGCATCCTGGCACTTTACCTAATTGGCGACATTGGACATGATTTAAACCACGTTCTAGGTTTGTGGGGCTTTTGATTTATTTCGCGTCACCAATCATATATTTTCACCTAATCGAGCTTATCTTCACCATTAAATTCAAGAAAAATCTCAACGTGAAACGTACGTAATTTCTCCTCATACATATCGAACAAATTCTTCAAAACAGGAGAGGTCTTACGTAGTCTCAGGAGTATAAATGGAAGTAACCCCATGAATAAGTGGCAATTTTATCCGTATAAACGCCAGCATACGACCGGTGACTGCATTTCCCTTAATCTATACATAAACGGAAACCCTCATCTTATCGACAACGTGACTAGCAAGCAATGAGCATGGTAATCAGGAAAATCGATGGAATCTATCAAAGGATGCTTGAGTAATCCGAGTGTCGCTGAGAGTGGATGAGCCACGAGCCAATCAAACAGAGTCCACTGTTAAATCCGACGTTAATCATACGGCCGATTTATACGGTAAAACCCGGTTTCAAAATTGTAATCTCCTGCCATGACTGAGTACGATCATAAGGTATCGACTTGCTTAGGAAAGCTTGCTTGCTATGGAAAGAAACTAAAATATAAATACTGTAGTCGATGGTAGGACCGTATCATGAATAATTTTCCTCACCTGCGACTAGCCTGAAAATTTAAAGACACCATTTTTATAGACTATTTTTAAATTTATGTTGTAACTGAGTGGTCTTACAAGCCGCGATAATCCCGATACTCCCCGAGACTCCCCGATAATCTTCAATTTTTCATCGCTTAAATGTTTACTGAAATACCTTTTCCATGCATCTCTCTCCCCTACGTTGTAATTTTTCTTCTTTCATGTCTCTGAAATACTTTCTTGATCCTATTTTGTAAAGTGACCAATATTTGCAACACAATATTCTACCACTTTGAAGATGTTCGTTTGAAAAGGTTGGGCGTTGCACGAAGGGCAGCATGCAAAATATGTGAGTTACCTCAAAAAGTGTTTATAAAGTGCAATATTATTGTAACGTTAAGCAAAAATGCCGAGAAATGAGTATTTAAGAGCATGGCAATGAGTGATTCCCGGAAATCAAGAATGTTGATTAGAAGTCTCCGTAGAAAGTGGATCGAAAAAGAAAAGATTGGATCACTGTATACGGTTTCTCGAGCACTTGCTTCCCATCTTAAGGGCTCCGGTTTGAATCCCGGCAATCCCAGAGATGTTTCATTGGCATACCAATCCTAACCTGAGTGCTATATTGAAAGCACTTCAAGTGCAGTACTCCATCCGTCAAATGGCATGTTGAACCTTATATCCCATAGTGCCTAATATCAGCCTATCGTCGAAGCTAAAAAGGTTCTCATCTCTCAACCACTTCCCCTTATAACAACAGGGGCTTTCCAGAGTGTGCTCTCAGCTTAAGCTAGGTTTTTATGCTCTTGACTAAAAATATTCCCGAATAAATATTGATAATTCTCATATAAAAAGTTGTAATTCGGTTCAAAGAGGACTTCTCGGTCCTTCTTAACTTTTTCATTACCTAAAATAAGGGCTAAAAAATTTCATTCCATGCATCAGCGCTCGAGATAATAGATAAAATGTGGAAACACGATTTCCATACTTGTGAATTCCCCAGTTGGCTTCGAGTTGATGAGTTTATCATAATATTTATCAACGGGCTCAGGGAGAAGTTGGATAAAACATTTAATAATATTAGACGTCTCATTAATATAGTTTTCAAGGCTAACAAAGTAAAAAGAAAATTTTGCGATAAAAGAGCAATATGGGCGTAGTAAAATAAATATGAGAGAGAAAAAGGAGGGTTATAAGAGTTCGAATTAGAACGTTAATTATCATCATCTCCAAGCTGATGCTGAACGGAGATTAAAATAGATTACGTAATCTGTTATCAAATCCATGCCTTTATTTCAGAAACTCATATCCTTGTGATTCTTCACTTCATAGCTTGAATAACATTCTTTTTAACTTGATGGCAAGCGTATTTTTCTATATTTTCCCCTCTTTTTCAAAACACTAAATATTAAACCTTCCATCTCATCTTTTCATTATTTTGCCAATTGAGATCTCATTGAATCCAGCACCATGCTAAAAGCAAATGGCACGCTATCTGAGAGCAAAGATAAATTTTCCACTCCAATGAAAGGGAAATATATAGATATAGTTAGAATAAAATATTAACAGCATTTACCTATTCACAGAATTTTAGAACATTGAACAAAAATATCATCAATACAAAATACTCGATGATATATACTTCGCATCATAAGGAATTAAGGAATTCAAAGATATGGCTTTTGAAATGTTAGCTTCCTGTTTTTTTACAAACAAACATTTGAAACATTGCTGATTCTTTTCCTTTTAACATGGTTCGTAGATATATCTGATAAATCTTTACATACAATGATAAATGGTAATTACTTGGAAAAAATTGCCGAAATTAGGCAAATAAATGTGATTTTTACTTTTAAGAGAAGGGATAGTTTAGTCCCAGAGCTAACCGCTATTTGAAACTTTCAAAAGAGAATTTGCAACAGCATATAGAATACACCGTCTCGTGGAGACGTGCAGCTTGTCTGAAATGCACACATTTTGCCAATGGTATGAACGACTCTGATTATACTTACCTTTCTTGTGCCTTCTCAATTCTCCGTGAAAATTTCACTCTCTTTAAAGATTCAGAAGGATTAGTTCCTTAAACAAAACAAATCGAGACGATCTGCATTGCCTGAATGTTCATTGAGAGGAATTAGATAAGTGTTGTGGCAAAGGACTGCATCCAAACGAGGCACAAAAATCTGAAGACTCTCGAGTTCCCAGAGGATTGCAAAAATCGAACCAAGGACTGTGTGCAGAGAATTTCAAGAGCTGAACTTCCCGAGTCAGAGTGGACCTAAAACTTAGAATCCTGCGGTGCCTTAGCATGAAAAATATTATGATGATATTATGAAAAAATATAAATTACTTTCATATCATCATCCTAATTTTTTTTTGATGAAGAAAAAATAGATCGATCGAGTGACAAACAAACTTAAGAAGAGTGTGAGAGAAGAGATGTCTACTGAAAACCTTAAAAATAAGACGAGACAACTTAATAGGCCACATCTTAAGACACGATGGCCTGATGAAGACAATCGTCGAGGGAAAAGTTAACGGGAAGAATGTAAAAGGCAGGCCTCGTATGAGGTATATGGAAGAAGTTGTGAAGGATGTAAGAGAGAGGAGTTGTCAACATGAAGCCGATAGAAACCTTGGCCGATAGAAAAATCGAGTGGAGGGCTGCGTCAAACCAATCCTAGGATTGTTGACCAATGATGATGATGATGATGATATGAGTTTTTACCCCATCCACGACCAAGCTGGTAGGGTGGCTCGAGTACTAGCGTCCTCCCACTGCAAGGGGCTGTGTTCGAGACCCGGAAGTGGTAAAGATTTTTCAGTTGTATATCGGTCCAAACTTGAGTTTTATATGCATTCAAACTCAGGCCATCCCTTAGATGGGACGTGAAACTATCAGCCTCTTGACGCCTATTTTCAAGCGTAGTCAAATTACGACGCTGGATTTCTCTCCACACTTGATCCACCCCTGAAATTCATGCATTGACGAATCTTAAGTGACAGAAATGATCTCAAATGCGGTCTCTAACTTAATTTTGGTAATTGAGTTTTTATGGTGGTGTGAGTATTAGCGTGCCATCTTCGGGACTTGAGTCCAAATTCCGGCAGAATTTCAGATATGAGCAGAGAGCATCTCATGTTCAGAAAACCGTCCGCCAGATGTGACGCTGAATCGTGATCCGTTTGGCGCCTTAAGCTAACAGTGTGGTGGAATGATAATGCTGGGCGTCTCTACATATTTTCCTCTCTCTTTACATCCCAATAAATCCAATACCCACTGTTATGTATTAGATTGATGTTTGCTAATTGTTAATTAAGTTGTTTTAAGTTTTTTATGGTATTTAGGTTATTTTGTATAATTTAAGTTTGTTTATTTATTTTTTACTGTTGCTTGTTGATTACATTGCTTTGGCTGAAGTGAAGGAGCAATTCAGTATCAAAGAACTGACCTAAGAATTAAGTCACATAAGAATAAATTTATAAACTAAACAACCAACTATTCTTGATGGCGATATTTATCGCAGCTCTCGGTCTCCATTACCGAAACATTGTAAACTCTGGATAATAACTACTTCAGAGTTTAATAGAAAGACTTGAATGTGCATAATGTTTGATAGATCACCCATAGCATAAATTTGTTTTAATTATTCGCATTCTATCTGCTTGCCAAATCTGTCCTAAACTCTCCTGGCCTGCGCTCGTTTTTTCCGGACGACACACCAAACCCCTTAAAAATCGAACCCACTCCCCCATCCATCCCTCCTCCTCCTACCGAGAGAGAGACAGGGAGAGGGATGGAGAGAGGGAGGGGGGTGGGAGAGCTCCTTCTCCCCCCACTTGCTTCGCCACCCTCCCTCCTCGCTCAAAACCCGCCCCATTCCTTCATCTCAGACCGACACGCGTCGCGGGCTCCCCATCGACCTCACTCACCAAGTCGCCTCAAGCGAGCGCGCATCCGCTCGCTCCTCCCTCCGTCTCCGAGTGGTGCACGCGCTCGGACACCATGGTGACCACCGCGAGGCACAACCTGCGCACCACCGTGCTCATCCTCCTCACCCCGTTCCTGCTCACCCTCGTCCAGGTCGCCCGAGGTGAGGGCCACCGGGAGGAAGGTGTCCTCCGCCCGATGACCAACGACTCCGCAGCACCTCGGCACCTCAGGCACCAGTCGCACCACTCCGCCCTCTCCAGGGTCCCGCTCGAGCACCATCAGGGGTCACAGCGGTGGTCAGTGGGCGAAGGAGATGAGGGCTCGGTGCCGGAAGATACGGTGACGGAGGCTGGGGTCGAAGGGGCATCACGCGCACCCTACCAGAAGTCTTCGGGACAGGATCATGAGGGGTGGAACGTCCGGGTGCGTCTTTTGGAAGAGGAGGATGACTCCAGCAGTGGCTCCAGTAGCTGGGATAGCTCCAGCGACTCGGGTTCAGAGGGAGGGCCATCTGGGGAAGTGAAGGTGGTTGGACCGGGTGGCGGCGATGGTGAGGGCCCTTACCCAATGCCACTGTTCCGGGCGGGTGGCGCGAGAGTTCCGACGGGCGCCCCAGCGACTTCCTCAGCCACCACCTCGCCCCCTTCCGCGCAAACGACTCCTCCCCCTGCGGTACCACCTCCACCTCTCGTCACCACCGACTGCGGCAACGTCTCCGGACTGTGGATGGACGTGTCCACCGGAGGCAGGGTCGCGGCCTTCCTCGGCATCCCGTACTCGGAGCCGCCGGTCGGGGAGTTGCGATTCAAGGTGAGTGACTCCGCCCCGTGATCCGGTCAGAACGTTTACCGCTCCATTGGACGTGAGGGATGGGTGTAGTGACAGGCGTGACTGGTCCCCCATCAGCGTAGGCAAAAGCGGGCAGTGCGAAGCGAGCTGTCAATGAATTAGGAGTGACCGGCATCCCAAGCTTTTTTTTCCTCCGATACTCTATATCTGCATAGACAACGCAAGTCGGGAGATGACTCAACACCAGGAATTTTTTTTTAATCATTAACCTACACAAGCCTAACAAATTCACTCAGGAAACAAGCAAAGTTCTAATTTCAATTCACACAAAACAGTCACTACACAGCTTTCGTACAAATAGGCTCAGTTTCATCGTATACTTACTAAGAAATGTCTAAAACTATTGCTATTGCGCGTTGCAAATTTTGAACCTTACGTAAACCTTCAAAAATGGCTATAAATATTTATTTTTCATCCTCAATAATGATTTTTCCCCGATTAATTTTTGATTTTTTTCATTTCCCCTACGGTCCACAGAGAAGTAGATGTTATAAACCCTTCCATCTTACTTGCCATCTCTCTAATTTATCATAATACGCTGGAGTTAAAAAAAAAACTTTTTAATGATCTTTAAATAAGAAAGCCACCTAAAATTTCAGTAGAAAATTTGAAAAGTACTCAAGCTATGAGATGGCGATATGGCATTTATATCTGCATACTCCTTAAAGTAAAATCAAGTCCTCTGAGTCCGATGCAATTATGTGAATTGAGAGATATATACGCTGACTGGTGCTTAGATTTTTTTCTTGTTGTCTTCTCAATAAAAGCGATCTAATATTATCGATTTTTAAATTCATTGAAGATATCACCGTTGATGTGTCGAAAATCACCGGATCACTGTACATCTTTTCCAAAGGAATCGGAATACCTTATTAAGGAGCCTCCCCTGTTAGGAGACCCGAATAGGGTTCCTTAAGTGCATTATTTAGTCCAACGAGTGGAAAGCTGCACTGTTTACTGCTACAGGTGTTTTGTAAGGCTGTTACCATAATTATTAGTAGGTGTTATTTTCTAAGAATCGTCAACAGTTTACAGTTATCGCGTGAAAATGATAGGGAAAGAATTAAATAATGTCAGCATCTTGTGCCTCTTATCCGCATTGGCAGCTAGGTCATTTCGAGATGTAATTAACGTGGGTGCCGGGGAGTTGATATCCTACACCCTGTGGTCAAATTCCAGCATTGGCTACTGGCATAAATTTTAATTCACCCCCTGATCCTGTAAGAATGTTTTACAATTAATTGGCCAAGTTACATGAGAGAGAAACTCACTAGAGGAGACAGACTTAGTGCATTATATTTAAAGAAGGGTAAGTCATCATTGTTATGGTATATGACCCATGCTTTGCGAATAGAGGTTCATCGTCTAATCATATGCCAAAGTTGGACTGCTTGTAAAGGAAATAAAACTTCATAACTCTACGTCCATCGCTATAAGATTCATTCAACAGGAATAGTATTTATGCGATGGACTCTGTATCGCTTGTACAAATTTAATTTTCAACACAGGACGATAATTAAGGTGATGGCGGGTTAATAAAGGGTATCCCAATTCCATCAAGGAAAACCTGCTCGAGAACTTTAACGGTTTGCTCAAGTTCAACTCGTAAGACGTTAAAAATCATTGAGTTCCCAGGGCCCATTTCATAAAAAGCATGATATCACCACTCCCAGGATTTTAATTACCGTTTTATATTAATTTGTTAATCCTAACCTGCGCCCTTGACCAATTACTTACGTAGGCCATGCTTTGCAAAACACTGCAACCGATACTTCCACCCAATTGTTCCGCTGCCAAAACCTTATCAGAAGGGATTCATCTCTCCGACCGTGTCTCCCAAACTTAAGGCCTTATTTACGACTTATTTTCCAATTGATCGTCACTATAAGTGAGGTTGAGTGAATTCTGAGCGGTGACCCATAAAAATGGAAGCTGTTACTTTGTTTACTACAGAAAAAAGTCATCAAAATAAAACTGACACGTATTTTCTATCGTGCCACTTTAAACACAAGATATCATTGCTGCTTCAAATAAGGGCTGCACAGATATGAACGAGCTGACAGTTGTTGTGAAACGCTCATCATGAAACCGTAAATGATGCCAAATTTTTGTGGCACTTGCCGTAAATGCGATTTCTCGTAGGCATCTCAGTACTTTTTAGTACGAAAAATTTTACTGTGGAGTCAAATTGCATGTAATTTAAAATATGGTTCTATTTTTCATTAACTTCCTTTGCACAATTTCGTCAACAGTTCTTGGCTTAGATATGCGCTTGAGGGTAACCGAGGGTTGAAATTTATATGCAAAATTAGTTCACAAACTAGTTTAGTTTTAGACACCTTTTTTATTTTTTTGTTTTATTTGTAGAATTTAGTTTTAGACACCTTTTTCATTTTTTTGTTTTATTTGTAGAAAATAACGAAGCTAAATCTAGGAATGTGGGTGCGGAAAAGAATTAAGAAAGCGTAATGGACATAAAGGGGAACTATTGAAAAGATGTAGAAAATGGCTGGGAAGGAAAGATGATTGCTTGTTAAAAACGCAGAGAAGGAAGAGTAGTTGGATGGAACAAGCACTTAGGGAATGGGATGCTGACGGTCGTCGTCGAAGGTAAAGGCCTTAATAAGTAAGGACGAGGAAGAAAAAAGGCATTACTGGTAACTTAAAGAGGTATGGGAGGTTTGCTCACTTGACGAGCAAAATAGCGTCGGCATGATGAAGGTAGATGAATAGAATGCAAAGTAAAGGAAAACTCCATAAAAACAAATCCTAAGTGGTAAACAAATTCAACCAAAACGTACCTAGTATTAATAATAAATTAGAAATTATGATAACACACGTTGTATACTGTTACACAACGTATGTCCAACGCGTGGGAGTGAACAACGCTACGCCAATGAATTTTAATTAACATTTCAATGCCATTACGATGACTTGTTGAAACTTGATACGAAGTCAATAAGTTCTATTGATAGAGTTTTTGTTTTTAACCTACATTGCTCTACTTCAGATACACTGCCTGCAATTATTAAAGCGAAATTGTTTTCAATGTTGAAAAAATCATATAAATTGGAACGTTTATCTGTTTAAACTGGACAACGCATTCCTGATAACATTTTATTATTAAACTGTTGCTGGAAGATTTATTATTCCATTCATAAATTGCCAAGTTCATTGTGGTGTTTTTAATGGTTGTAAACGTTAGTACCGCCAAAAACCTTCACCAATGGCGTGATGCATTGAGTAAAATATTTGTGCAAGAGAAGGTAACCTATCTATAGGCATATAGGCAATTTCTAACTAAAGCAAATAGTGAGCTATGTCTTGTGAATGGCCTATGGTATTAAATGAATTCAGAAAGATAAGGAATTCAATATTCAAGTTCTTCTTTGTGTAATAATGGCATTTAATGCAAGAAACACATAAAAATAATGCAAGAAAAATAATTATAATTCATGGCCATCTTCTTCTGTCCAATTTTCGAATTACTGGCTCGAAGAATATAAGAAAAAAAATTATTGCCATTTATGTTTGCGTAAAATTAATTAGGTTACAAAATGACAGGTTTTAAAATAGCTATTCAACTCGCGTTCAGCGCTCAGAATATTTTTGTAGCCACGCTGTGGCCTCGCATCATGTGCATCATTAACACCATGTAAAAGAAAGAGCAAAAATTAAGCGTGAATCCCCCTCATTAGAGCTGTATTCGTGTCACGGGAACTCTGCGTGCGTGAAACTCTCTGGTGGCAGCAGTCACTTTCCAATGCCTTTAACTCTTAAACACTCTCAGCACGAAATTCTTTTGATGATACTCCCACGAGCAATGAGGCTCATTAGACCTATTTAAATGCCTATAATCCTTCCTTCGGCAGGAATTTGGAATGATACATGGAAACTTGTGGGAAACATTCGAACACTTATCCATAATTGCATGAAAATTGCAATTAATCCGAGGAACAAAAAACACTTTGTTAAGATTGCGTTAAAATCTCCCTTTAGCAGATGAGTACGCAATACCGCAAGGAATACTTTTGCGTGAATAACTTTTCTCAGAGCAGTAAAAAAAATTGTATTCCAAAAGTCGCATAAAAGAAGAAATTACTCGTCCATCCTTGCCTAAGGGTTCTAATGCAAAAGCGAAATTATTTGTTTTGCTATAATCAATCCCTTTTTTAAAGACCATTTCTGTCCACTAAAGAATTTGAATGAATGAAAAATTTCTATTACTACGTCGTTTACTTTCAGAACTCATTGGACAAAGGTGCAATTAGAATCTAGCATAAAAAAGGTAACCATGCAAAAACCATGGTGAGACTATAAATTGAGGAGTATCTGTTTTAAAGTGAACATATTAATGCATGTTGAAACCTTGCTTATGATATTATCTACTTCCAAAGTAATAATCGATAAAAGTGTAACGTAACTTAACCAGTATTTATGCCCACAGTGAATGTAAAAATCTTTCATTAATCTCTCATTCATATTGATAATTTTTTTGTAAATTTATCACGTTCTAATCTTATCTTTAATAAGGTAAAACAAGTAAATGCTTATCCTTCCGTTCAACTACTATTATTTAGCTTTGCAATTTTCCAAATGCATTCTTTCTATGTGCACTTTAACAACACTTGAGATATTTAAAACCACGATTTAAATCAAACAACTAATGTATAAAACCGTTATCAGTAGCTTCACTTATATTTTTCAATAGCCTGGTTGCATTTTCAATATCAATCAGTATCGATGACACTACGAAGAGAGCCATTGAGAATAAGAATTTTTAGAATTCCATATTAAATTAAAAAACGGACAGAAGAAACTTAAGCGTTCATCAGCCTGTGTTTAACCTGTGGATAGCTTAAGTTTTTTTAGTTTTTTCATTCAAATAAAAACTACTTTTCTTCTCACTGAGAATGAACTCAGAAACGAAAGTGTATCGCGACACACGTATCGTTCCGAAAACTAATGAGTTACTCTCTTTCCGAAAACAAGAAGAAAATATTTCGCGGCAACCTAGTACACTCAGCATGCCCCATCAAAACCGTGCGTCACTCATTAATTTGCGACTTTCGCTCAAGGGTCCTTCCCAAAATGGCTTCAACAAGTTCAAGGAGGCCGTCAAACTAAACGAGGAAAAGGGGCTTTCTGGGCGTATGCATCTTCTAGCGCAGGCGCTGCAGTAATTGATGACAATTTTACCCCACTCTCACCAGCATTGAGATGAAAACCAAAACAACTTAATTTTCACCGTGAATACTCGCATAATTGAGTCAATCTTGTTCCATTACCGGCAAATTGTCATCATTCAATCTCATTCCATGGAATTCAGTCACAAGCAATCTTCAAGCAAACTGTCTTTTGGCACAGCCGGAACCAACGCACCACGAAAAACCTGCAATTTTATGGATAGTTCATTGAATGAATAACCAAAATTGTGCCGAGGACTATCCATGACTAAATCAACAATAATTTTATTCATCAAAGATCATGGTTTCGGTACTTTGGGTCATAATCAAGGTAAAAATCACTACTCTCTTACAAAAAGGCCATGATTTCATGGGAAAATTTTCACGCTACAAGAGAATAAAGGAAACTTTGTCATCTATTTTATCTCTATTTCAAGTATTAAAAATTGCAATCCAAATAAAACTAAGCTGAAGGCAAATAGGGGGAGATTTAAGTGGCCTTAACAGGTTGACTGACGTAGGGGGCACCGGTACCATACCATTGTTTACCATTTACCATTTTTTCACCAATGAATTAGTCACTGCTTTAAACCTCACAATGCAATACACTTTTTTTCCAGGATTTTAACGCTCGGACACAGCACTTTACTTAGTACCCTTTCCTCTTAACATTCAAGTAGATTAACCATATTGTAAGTAGAACAATCGTACTTTTCCATGGATATTTTGTTACAGTATATTTCATCACTTTCTATTGACCGGATAAATACCAATAAGGGATAGGATTGGTATGGTGTCTATCGTACCAGCTCCCCATCTCAAACTCCCGATTAGGAATTCCATTGTTAGCATATATTTATCAATGCCATCAAGATCGCTACTCGAATGAACTCTATAGTTTCAGGCAGCACGTCAAGAATTAATTGTAGTTAATTCATATTAGATATAACGATCGTACCTACTTTTTCTCTTAAAGCACAGATTGTATATGTACCCCATGATGCATAAAGCGATAAAACACGTCGTACCAATAAATTATTGGTGAAAAAATTGGATTGCTTTTATTTACAATTCGGCATATTCAGGTACACATGCAACTGAGGATGTCGGAAAACAGTGAAATAGGTTGTACCAAAAATGTCCTGGGAATATGCGTCCGTGCTATATGGTCGCTAAATACCTGTTTTTACCCTGTTCTTTTCAAAGAGAATATAACAGTGGCCTGCGTGCCAAATTACTTGAAAATTATTATACTTTGTATCCCAATGAACACTGGGCTAGGGAAAGAGGGGCCCATACGGCCTCATCTACCCCGAGGATAAATAAATAATAATAATAAGGGGTCAAAAACGGACCACCGGACGCCTCGTGGTGTCCCTGGAAACGGCTTCGGCCGGCTAATGTTGGCCATCTGTTTGTGGGGCTAACCTCCCCACTCGCGGAAATACTGGGTTCCTAAGAATTCCAGTAACCCCACCCACAACCCGTCCTTCTCGGATGAGAGCCCGAGTAGAGTTGGGTGAGGCAAATCTACGCCATCGAAAAAGGGAGCTCGCATGGAGTGGACGGAGACCCGGAGGGGAGACCTTCTAGCTTGCCATGCTGCCAGTGAGCCAAGTCGCAGGGGATACATGGCGTGGATACACTCTTGGTGGTGTGAGATGCATCCTGAATTAAACCATCTGTCGCAGAAGAATCTGCGAGACTACGCCCATCACCTGCGCAAGAAAAAGACACCCCAACCGCAAGGTCATAGTCGTACACCACCGGCCCTGGCCTTATTTCCTACAAAGGCAGATTAACCTCCTACTGCCGAGGCTTCCGCCGATTTTTCGGAGAAGGGAGACGAGCCGAAGGCCGATTCTGATCTACTTAAGCGGGTGGAAATCACTATAAACTACGATGAGACGACTACCAGGCAGAGAAATATTCATCATAAAATTTCTCTGCGGGACCAACAGTTGTCCCAGTTGAATGGCATCGTAGATATGATCCTGACGGAAACGGCCAGGCTCTGGGAAACAGACTGCGTGGTTATGCTGCCGCCACACTTTTGGCCTCTCCCCGAGTGTCTGTCACTCGGGAGACTAAAGCAACAAATAGGCTTAAACAGCGTAACGCCAAAATCACGCTGGCAAGACAACAGTTGTCGAGATTTCAGTGTGTGATGGATTACCTTTCCTCCGGTCGGGCCTTTACGCCACAGATCAAGCGCATTGCTCGTGCAATCCCGAGAGACACCCACACACTGAAAAAAAGAGTGCTGCTTATTCTTAAGAGATGATAGAGTGTGGGCACTTACAACGGCGAGGAAGAAGTTGGTCAAGAGGACCAACGCCAGGAAGGAGAACACCACCTTCTCCTTTAAGCCGTCCCGTCTCTTTCGAACCCTCCACCTGTTGTCCAAAAACCACCAATGTCCCGGAGGTGGAACGCTTCTGGAATGAGGCCGAATGAGAAGTTAACGGTTTTAATGCCGAAAAAGGGAGACATATCCGATTCGAAGAATCTGTTTCAACACTGTATATAAGGCGTTAACTTCCATCCTGAACGACCATATCCTACGCCACGTCCAACCGGTGTGGGAGGAAGTGTACGAGCGAGGGGTTCGAAGAAAGGCATCGCGGGATGCAAGGACAACCTGCTCATTGATAGGTGGTGTGAGCCAGGACACTTGTCAATGCAAGCGTAACCTGTCAATGGGCTGGGTGAACTGCAAGAAGGTTTTGAATACCACCTCTCATGAGCTGATTATAGCCATGCTGAGGTACATAAAAGTTCACCCAAAGGTTGTGTCCTGCATCGAACGCCTGTTACCACTGTGGAAGACGTGCTTCGCCATATTATATGGCAAAAAGACCGTCTACACAGATTTGGTAACATTCCGCCGTGACGTCCTTAGTCCCCTCTTGATCTGTTTATCTCTCCTCGCCCTGTCCGTTCAGTTGAGACAAAGTAAGGGGAATATGTGCGGTGTCCCGTCAAAAAGGGAGCATGAGGTCACCCACCTTTTTTACATGGATGACCTGAAGCTCTATGCGTCAAGCGCAAAAGACCTGCGCTTGGCGTTGGATACCGTACGCAGATATAGTGAGGATAAAGGGATGGAATTCGGATTTGACAAGTGCGCGACCTTCCATCTGGCTAAAAAAAAGATTTCGGAAGACCAAGAAGACTTCAGTTCGTTGATTGAAACGCTATTCGTCATCCTGATGATGACGAAGCATATGAATACCTCGGTGTCCCCCAGCGCCGGATGCAGGAGGTGAGAGCAGTGAAGGAAAGGTTTAGAGCCAAATACAGGAAGACTTTCAGACGAATCTGGAGTTCTGACCTGTCTGGCAAGAATAAGGTTCTTGTGACCAACACCTTCGCGGTTCCGACACTGCCCTAAACCTTTGGTTGCATCAAATGGAATGTCAACGAGCTGCAAAACCTCTACAGGGGAACGAGGAAGATGATGACCATGTATCGTAGTCTTCATCCGAAGTCTTCCGCCGCCAGACTGTAAATCCCAAGAAAGCTAGGTGATAGAGGGCTGATAAGCATAGAGTGCCTTCATGATAGAACAGTCCTCAATACGGCGTGCCGCGTGTTCCACAGCACGGCCCCCCTAATGATTTTCGTAAAGAAACACGTCGGAAAAGGGGCGTTCCAATTACAGGCGGAGAAAAGTGCAGCAGACGGCCTCAACTTGGACCATACTTCCAGCGGAAAAGCATGCGACGAATCAATCTTGTCGCTGAAGGCGGACGTGTTAAATCTCGAAATAAAGAATGTGTAGCAAAAGACTCTGCTCCGCCAGCATACCGAGAAGCCCGTGCTTCGAGGTTTCTATCGAAACTTGGAAACGCATGGGCTCTGGATGGAGCTCACATCAGCCGGACTTTAGGTCATCTACTCTCCGGCTGTAGCTTTTATGCGAAGAACGCACACATAAAACGGCACAACTCGGCTCTGAGGGTGATGTTTTACCACCTAAGACACCATTACGGCATAGATGTGAATCCGGTGCTCCCCTACGCTTTTGGAGACATCGAGTCCGTCGTGGAGAGCAAATAAGTGTAAGATCTGGTGGAATTTTTACTTCCCCATCACCAGGCAATTGGAGGCGACGAAGCCTGATATTGTTCTCCTCGGCAGTCTCTCACATGTCATGTTCGTAATCGAGTTTTCGGCACAGGCCGCAATAAACATAGCAGCGAAGGAGATAGAAAAAAGGACGAAATATCAAGATCTGCCTTCCGAACTCCGGCAAATGTACGCGGGATACTCTGTGAAACTAGTAGTCCTCGTCGTGAGCATGCTTGGTGGTGTCAACAGCTCACTAGTTGAGAATCTCAAGTGCATCCCAGCGAGCAGGGCGCGAGCGGATGCACTTGCAAGTGCAATGCAGAAGGCTGTCTTTCTATGGGTCCCTCCGCCTGCTTTGTGCGCATGACACTAATGCTGGGTAGCCACCTATCCGACGGTGGTGGACGTGGCTACCCGTAGGCGCGACCCTTTCGAGTCTCGGGCAATTATGAGGGCAACGAAACCTGATGCTAGGCGGAGACTCGGAGGTGGAATTTACTTTACTGCAACAAAGAATAAAAAATGTATTGTTCTGCTGGTCTTGTGCAATAGAATTCGTCAATAGATCAATGCAACAGTAGCAAGAGTAATATAAAATATTAATAATATTCAATACTATACAAGAGTGGGCATAACCATATGTGATGCTGCTCTATACAATATAAAGTTATAAAGGTAGAAAAATTGTGCGTACGTAAAAACACATCTGGTTAACAATTTAAAGGCACATATAGAGATTCTCATCAAAATACTCAAGCTATAATGCAATTTTCTTTGTAGAGTTTTACATTATTTACTCTTGAAAATAAAAAAAATATTAGACGTCAAATGGAAATGTAAAACTGTTTACTTCTGAAATGATTACCCTTCTTGGATGTAAAGTGGAAAGAGCATCAAGGTCAGCATAGTGTCCGAGCTTTAAAATGTGGATAAAAATGTGTATTAAACTGTGTTGCTTGAAGCAGGTCATGATGCATTAATGAAAATTGGTAGCAGAAGAGAAGCTCGTTCGTCCGAGCTTTCGATAACATTTCGATTTCTCAAATGTTGATGGAGGCTTCCACCGAGTGGTGCAGTAGGCACAGCTAGGTTTTCGTATTCATACATAGGCCAAACTTCAAGAGCTATGAAATGCAGGATGAAGGAACAGCAAACACGCCTGGAGGAGACTTCCACAAACCGACCAATCAGGACGCAGCTGGGTAAAACCAAGTCCTATATATAAGTCAGGCAAAAACTTGCATCCCCTGGCCCCACACGAACAGTGCCCCCAGAGGGATCACCCGTGGCCCCAAACAGTGTGATCTAACATACCAGTGATTCTATAACAGAGATATAACTATTTATTTATCAAATTATATATTTATACCTATTTATTTAATTTGTTCAATTGTTATATTGCTAATATTTAACTTATTATTTATTATCTGTTATTTTACAACAAAGATATATATTATTGTTGTTGTTACGCCGATCCATGCAGGTTTTACGGGTTTCCCTGCACCTTTCCCTGCAAATGCCGGACCACAGGGCACTCCCGTCATCAAATACGAGACAAGCCTACGAAAACCAAAAGACTGAAGGCAATCAAGAAATCACCAAACCCTGAACAGGATACTTAAATCTTAAAACAGGGCTCCCCAATATTGTTAAATTGGTTATTGTTTGTTATTGTTATGCATGTTTTTATTCTTGTTATTGGGGAAAATAAACGATTTTTGAACTTGAACTTGCATCCCACACTTCAAACCTGAAGACGCCTGCTGCAACGCCGGCGAAACTGTCGTCTCGAAGATGAATCGACACGGAGGACAACCCGAAAACCGAGCTGCGTCTATTTCGATTTCTCATTTTACTGAACACATACAATACTCACAGAACATTTTTCCTTGCATCAGACTGCTCAATGAAAAAACCCCGCGTCAAACGGCCTTTTAGAATGAGGGAGAAAATATTGGGCGACAAGAGAGGGATATTTTTGTTTTTTCGTCACCGTCGTTCGGCCACGGTAACGACCGCCGGGCATCGGCGAGGACTCGAGATGAAATTAATCGGATTAAAAATAGTCGAGCGTCCAAGCGTCGAGCGCCTTTACATCACCTGTGGAATTTTATGACGCCGGCTCGCTTCCCCCTGACGCCCGGAGGGGTACACATGGTCAGTGATGGAAGGAGAGGAGCAAAGGACACAGAAACCGTCCGGGGTACACACCTGTTGAAAGCACGCTTTACCCTGGTTTTCGTGGAAGGGAACAACGGGAAGGTTGTGAAACGGTCGCGGAGTAAAGGTGAAATTCATGCCTCGATAGGCTTTAAAACAGCCACCGCCTCCACGGTCGCGAACAAAAAATAAAATGCAAAAAACTAGAGGTATGCGACCCCTACCCGCGAATACTCGAATACGTCGAATGCTTTCGGTCCACTCTTGTTCCTTCTGTACATAAATGATATCAATAAGGTGGTCAAAAGTAAGCTTTGTCTATTTTCCGATGACGCAGACGTGTATAGGGAAATTCTATGCCCAAACGATAAAGAATACTTGAATGATGACTTACAAGCAATTGAAAAATGGTGTGATTTATGGCAGATAGAATTAAATTTTTTAAAAATTTGCGGTAATCAATTTTTGGAAAAAGAATTGTTCTCCTCCTAGCACTTACAAAATAAGTCGTAAAAATTAAGAAACGTTGAATCCATTAAATATCTTGGAATAAGACTGACACATTATATCTCCTGGGGTAAACACATACGTGAAATGTTGGGTCAAGCTAATCGTAAACTGGGATTCATGAAAAGAGTACTGGGCAAATGTAACGTTCATGTACGAGAAATCAGCTACTTCTCCCTTGTTATACCTCATTTGGAATATGCAGCCAGTTTAAGGGGCCCATAGGAAATAGGCCTATAATAATGAACTTGAACGTGTGCAGCGAAGATCGGAAAGATCTGTGAAGTGACGGTACGATAACTATATTAGCATAACCAGTCCATTAAATGAATTAAAATGGGAATCATTGTCACATCGTAGGTTGAAATTTAGACTTAATCTCTAAAATAAGTTCCTAGATAATATTTTCATTGATGACGCTAAAAATATTTTGCGAACCCCAACTTACTATGGCAGACTGGACCATAATCACAAAATTAGAGAAATTGATTGCCGAACTGACAGATTCAAAATGTCCTTTCTTCCTCGTTCAATTAGGGACATGAATAGCGGAAAATATAATCAATACGAGTGCATCAATTGATAGCATTTTGGCATGCTAACCTAACTAACAGCATGATATAATCTTTTTTAAAAAAATTAAAGTATAAACTTGTATATTATTACTAATTTTTTATGTATGTAATGTAGTGTATGTTTGGTGACAATCCACCCCTTATCACGCACGTTTATGGTGGCTTGCAGGGTTATGTGTAGATATAGATGTAGATGAATACTAGAAAGTATTCGATATTCGAGATCTCGAATATTTATGCTAAAAGAATTCGTTATTCGATATGTCGAATGCTAAATGCTATTTACGCTATATTTGGCGTATTGATGAACTACACCATTAAATTGAAAACTAGACAGAACATGGTGCATTAACACTTTGTGCTGACTCATTAAGGGTAATAAAACCTTATGTATTCAACAGTCCACAATTGGTACAAAAAAATACTTTACGATATATTAAACATTTTAAAACCATAATTCAATTTTTAATTTAATCAACTTGCTGCGTTTTACTTTTAACAGACAAAAAATTAATTTTTAGGATAGCATTTAGCCCATAAATTGCAATTCAATTATTCGAGGTGCTCAAGTCATTGCTTAATATTCGAATATGATATTCGAATTCAAGAAATTTGCAATTCCACTCATCTCTGGCAGAAGTGCAAATGAAATTGGGAGCTCCGTTACCGGAATTTCACTTCTTCCTCAGAATATACTTGGCATACGGATGTTAAGTTTATACCACAGAAACCATTGAAAAGATGACCAAACTAAAAAAATTCTACTTGTCTATTTACTCTTGCAACTTTCCGCTGGTAAATATTTATTCCTGGCTACTTCATCTCTCCAAATTCATTCTGCGAATGATAATAACCAAAGAGGCAATTGAAAATATTGAGCTTGGGAAAACTGATGGTAAAAATAAACCAAAATAAGTCATTTGTAAAAAAATTAAGCTTTCAACGCTATTCTTTATAAATAACTGGTACCTTTTCTACTTGAGTTTACTTTTCTAGAATCATGTAATGGATATAAATACCTTGAAATGAGGGGATTCCATATTTAAACTTTAAAATTTTTTTTAATATGGTCAGCATTTTTCACGACTATTGCGTTTGGCTAATATTATTTTAACGTGAAAATAATGGAGGCATGGTCATAAAAAAATAAGTTTTAAACCTTTCTTCATACACTCTAGAGCCTCTCTTTTCACTATGGAGCCTCTCTCAAACTCTACTGGTTATTGATCTGCGTATGGTAAATTAGTATGAGAACAACTTAAAATTAAAGAGGAACAGTTATATTTTATCACCACTTTTATCTCAAGACTCAATTATGGAAATGATAAACAAAAGGATAAACTTCTTCAACCTTCTCTTGTGGCAACAAAAGACGACTAAATGAGGTGGCTATAATGATGGCTAATGGATTCGGGCTTCACTCAAGGTGGTTTACTTTCCTTGAAGGCAGAATTTATGTAACCAATTCTCGAATTTGAGCATGGCTGGAGCCCCGCTTAGATTCTTTTATCCTTACCAACCCGCTTGATATTTGGTAATCATTTCTTAATCCTGATACTACAATCCTTAATAAGATCCCTCCCTCCCTGTATCGCAGCCTTTAAGTGTCACTTTTCTTGAAGTAGCCACTTTATTCATCCACTTTTACTAACGCCGAACGCTCTCCAACAGCTTCCTTCCCTCCCCCCACAGATCTAAAACATCTTCACTTGTTCTTCTCTTCGCACATAATTACCTTCTCCATCCCCCACAAATTAGCATCGCAAGAGTTTCTAACCTACATGTGGATTCCTTTCTCTAATGCCACAATTCTTATCAAAGTATTTATGCATTATTTTATTAGAATTCTTTATAAAACTCCGGTCGTTAATTCCCTTCTCTTTGACGTCCCTTTAATTTTTCCACTCATTTACAAATTTATTTTTTCTTTGCATGCCCCCATTGAAGCATAATTTTCGCTGTAAACAAAAACCTGATATGGGAACTGCCTAGCCAATTCTGTTTAATACCAGTCATCATTGGTTGCTTGCATTAAATTATGCTAATTTTCGTTTAACTGGGAGATGTGATCTTACTTGTCTGAGCGCACAAATAACTTAGAAATGAGGGCGGGTCATTATTTTTTTACTATTTAAACAGGAATATAGTAAGCAGTTCACCGGAAGCAGATATTATGCAGGTATTACTATGATTACGACATCACGAAACGTGGCTGAAATACATTGAAGGAGCCTAGTAGGTGAAAAATGTAATTTATATCAATAGCTAAAATAGTTAGTAGATTTTGCAGTGCTGGAGAAAAATTTCGTGTATTACTCGTCCTTAACTACACAAATGTTCCTTGTTTTCAAGCAAATGTACTTGGCGACATCAATGGATGCAACAGCTACTTTAGACACAAATATTGACTGTGAGGGCTTGTTATCTGGTTGGTTCCCTGGATGAAAATTGGGCTTAATGTTATCACGTATTTTCGCTTCGTTCACCTTGAATTTCGTTGGCCATTTGCCGCCAGCCACGACACTCGTACCTTATACGTACCTAGTTGAAAAACCCCCTAGAAAGTCCACTGTTGAATATTTTGCCTCTGAACTTTTATTGGAATTGGATGAGGGTTCAACTGCCGATTGACCAAGTAGTGAATATTGGCTGCAATGCCTCGTAAGTACGTTATTCGCATCCTCAATTGCATTATCAACAGAGACAAAACATAATAAGTCTGGCGCTGAATGATTGGCTTCCTATCTGGCCTAGACCCGAATTCGAATGCACGCGTTCCAGGTTTTAAATTAAGAGATCATTCTTAATGTCTAGAATGTAAAAATGGAAGAAATGTCAAAATATGTGACTTGTCTTTCACCAGCTCCATTTATCGGCAATCTATCACGAGAATTGCAATTTTTATTGGTAAATACTATCGGCCATTTTCCAAATAGGTATTTGCTTAACATGGGGCTAGTTTATTATTATGCGCCGACCGTTAAACTGTAGTTCATACTGAAGGTACATCACTCTCATATATAAATTGCGACCAGACACCGTATGGAACGATTGACTTTCTCCTAGTGTTAAGAGCGTTGATGGTGGAGGAAGGTTTCCAAAACGATTATCATTTTTAAAAATCTCTATTTTTATGTTTCCATGTGTTTATGTTCAGATAAAGTTGTTTAAGATTTATTATTTTTGTCTATTTTATCATGAGAACAATAGATTTTCCATTTTCCAGAAGCCAGCACTTTCCTGTTGTCTTCTTTTTAATTTTTTTTCTGATATGGAATGTTTTTAAGTCTGAATGGTTGTATTGCAAAAGTGATATCCAGTGATATTTCATGCCAGAAGGCAACTGTGAACAAGGAAAGTACCTGATTTTTTTGTTGCTCGGAATTAAGTTACATATTTCTGTGCATACGCTCACATGATATTCATTTTGTAGTCTCATTGAAACGCTCTCCTCTCTTGTTTTAAGCAATTACATAACTTCTACATCAACAATAAGATTTTTGCTGCGTAACATCATCTTTACCTTCCTCACTGGTCGAGATCAGAAAGCAGTTATCAAAGGATACTCTGATATGGTTAGGGTGACCTCCGATGCTCCACAATAAAGTGCAACTGGTCCCATGTCACTCCTAATTTACTTTAACGATATCATTGACGAAATATCCAGTAACTGAAGGAAATCTGAATAAGCATTGTAAATTTGATGTAGAAATTAGAATGTAATGTTTTTTTAACGAGTACATGTTTCAACAATAATATCTCGTGCATGCTCTAGGAAAGATAGGGTAATAATGTAATTTATTAATAAATTTGACTGAATAATCAATAAAACACAACAGTAATTTGTATAAACTAATTTGCCTGCTTTGTTAGTAACATTTCACGGGTCTCGTAACTGCATGCCTAATATTTACCACGAAGTGTTAATATTGTGCCACTTAGTTGCTTGCAAGTACTGTATACACGGGGTGATATTATTTTATTCCATGCCTGTATGGTAGTAAGTGAAAACGTTTTCTCTCTGGTTTATACTGTATGCCTAGAAATGGTTCACTCCCTGCCACACATCCTTATGGTGGCCTGTAGGGTATTATGTAAGTGTAGATAATTAGCTGAAAATGCAGTCACATAACGGTAAATAAGCTGAAAACGGTCTTTGAAACACTCATAGTCGACATTATTTCTACCAATTCTTGGCAAAGAGACTGAGGGATAGAACTATATCTAAAAAAAAGGTTCGCCGTATTATACCTGTGGTGACAATAATACCTAGATTATAATGTTGGTGGAGTAGATATGAGTGTGGCAACCGGGGTTAAATATCACTTTTACTTCAAATATTTCATGTGTGAATCATATTTGAGAAATTTGTGACACAGCGCTGGTGAGATTACGTCTTGTCAAACGAATTTTAGGAACTTTTTCAAATGGAAGAGTGACAAAAGGTTGTACTTCGCACTTTTCCGATCTCACCTGAGACATGCATCTTGAATTTTGGATTCAATGAAAATGATTAAATTTGGGAAATAAATAATATAATAAGAAAATTACTAAGGAAACTACCAGGTCTTTTAAGAAAACCTCTACGTACTGAAACGAACGTTCATAAAGCGTCACTCGGCTATTGAAAGAGATTGGTTGAGAAATCCTAGAGATTAGGTGGTTTGTAAGGTTTAAGTAATTCGAAAAATATCAAATATAACACTCCAGATACATTTTTAGCTCCACCATACAGCAGGATGTAAAGAAGCCACAAATTAAGTAAAATGCAGTGTCGAACCGAGAGGTACAAGAATTCGTTTTTTCCTGGCAAAATATGTGGCAACAATGCAAAAAAGTAGAATTCATTCGAGCACATTGCACACCATACTTAATTATTAATTCGGCTTCATTCAGCTAAACACAACTTCATGGCTGGTGATATTCCACTCCCTGCCACACGCTCTTTCGACGGCTCGTAGAGCAATATGTAGGCAGATTTAAATGTCAAGGACATGCTAGTTCAAGGGAAATGCACAGGGAAATGGAGAGGAACCGCAGAAAACTACTGGATATCTATCTTAAATAGGTCCCGGATATGAGTCTCGATCAAAATTTCATTGGAAGCCGCACCGTGGAATTTGGATGTCGTATAGAGAGCATGCCAAGTTCAGCACACAACCGTCCATCCGATGGGATGTGAAATTCTGGATTCGCTAAGATCCGATTTCGTTAAGAGCCAGATAATGCCGACGCCAGGTTTACCTCTACTCTCCCTCCATTTCCTTCAATCCACATCCTCTCTGGATGGATCTTGACGATGGATCTTCAAGGGTAAGAATGACTTGAAATCCCTGATGACTAAAATTTTCAAGTAACTGTGTTCTATCTTTAATATAATGAAAATGATTACTTTTCCACAATAAGATGTTCCTTGTATTACATAAACTGCACAGCTTTGACTTTAATCATCCGGCTTCTTCAAGAATCCTTTGGCTCCTAGCGGGTCGTTTATTAATTTTACGCGACCTTGCTCCTTTTTCGCCCGTGGCACGGACTCCTGGGGGTTCAACAGTGTCGTACTTAATCACCCTTGCGCCTGCTCATTCATCCTCTCCTTTTGTTTGGCCAACACGACGTCCAGCGACTCTCCCCAGCCTGTTTATCGCGTCTCACGAAATGAGCGCGCGTACACATATTACACTTTATGGAGGCGTGGTTTAAGGCTGAAGATATCGCGGCGGGGCAGAGCTCCTTTGCTGAAATTCCCGCGCGCCGCAACGGAAGATCGAGAAAGATAAAATACAGTCCCAGGCTCGTAAAGTTCGTTACCCTCCCTGACACCATAAAGCTTTCGACCCATATTGAGGGTTTGAAGGACTAACCTCAGCGTTGACGCAGCGAGCGGATATGGGGAATGGAAGGGCTGAACACATGCATTTGCAGAGTACCCTGAAGGCCGTCACGAGGGGTTTTACCACGAGGTTAATCATATATTTGGTAAATGCAATGCTAGACAAACTATAATGTAATATAAAGTTGTTAATTAGGTACTTGACCGGCGCGTACAACTCATTTATTGAAAATAACAAAGGAATATAATATAGTTAAAGCGTTTAAAGAAATTTCAACTTGGCTGTTTCCACATATGATTTTGTTACCGACCGTGGTTTCGATACAGAGTATCATTATCAAGATATAGAGTAACATTATCTCACCTTGATACCGATACTCTATATTAAAACCATGGTCCGTGACAATATAATCACATGTGGAAACAGCTATGTTAAAATTTCTCCAAACGCTCCAACTATGAAGGAGTTCCATTAAGTTACGCCCACTACCATGAATTAAATTACGAATATAATACACATAAATGGAGTACGAACTTCATTCAATTATCTCTAATATTTTCAAAATCAGTCATATTTAACTATTCAAATATACTCTTATACTCTTATACTACTAACTTAGGATTCCAATCATGCTGAATAAACGCAAATTAGAATCGGAGGGACGGATTTAATTGAAAAATTTTCTGCCTGGAGGAAAATTTTTCTGCTTTTTTAGCGTATTATCGGGAGCTTGAGATACTAGAATCAAGTTTGTGAGTTAATGAGGTTACTGAGTTGGCGAACTGACCTAAATACGCATTTCTTCGATCCTTCCCAGATTTTCCACATACTCCTAATTTATTTTCATAGGGAAGCGCTCTTCTCACTTTGAACTTTTCATTTGCTCGTTGCTTCTCGTCAAGTATGAAGGAAAAAAAAGCTACGGAGATGGACGAAGCAAGAAAGAAAAAAGTCAGTAGGCCTGCACAGGCAAATAGGGTACTCAGAGGAATTGTGTCACCGCTCTAAATACAAGCTTAAAAGCTAAGAAGAATTTTGTTTGAACTTGATACTGAAGCTGCATTATAAAAGCGTGGCATGGAAGAGAGTGACTGCAGAAGAGCATGACTGGAAGTATTCAAAATGTGGAGCAAGAATGATGGAGATAAAAATGATGTTGAAACATTTTAAGAGTGGACGGGTTAATTTAATAGGTCACATATTCACTAATGATGGTCTGTTGAACTAGTACATGGGAAAGGGAAATAGGAAGAATGGCAAAGAAAGGTCTCGTGAATTAGAAAGGGAGGGAAAAAGAAGAAAAATTGAGAGAAGATTTGTCAAACCAATCTTAGGATTAACAAACCGAACGGTTTCAGGGGTAATTTTGTGAAACTTATCCATGATGGAAAGAAGAAACAAACTTTGCGAATTTCACTATCTCTCGTTATATTCTATTACTATATGTCTATATATATATCTATAGACTCTCATCATCTCATATCTCTCATGGTCATGATTCCCTCCCAAATTTTATTTCCACTTTGAACTCCTTTTCAATAAAATTCACCTCTTCAATTTCTGACTCCACCATTACATTTCTTGACGTATACATTTGGCTCCAAGACAATAAATTCACAACAACTGTCCACACCAAACCTACCAATCACCAACAATATCTCCACTACAATAGTTGCCAGACTATTCACAACAAGCACTCCATTCCTAACTGCCTTTCCATCAATGGACACAGAATTTGCCATGACACCTCTTCCCTCACCAAATACCTGAATACTCTTCATACTGCTCTCTGCAAACGTGGATACCCTGAAAAACTCCTCTAGAAGAAAATCCTCATCCACTCTTCCAAATACATTCCAAAAGACAGACCTCCATCTTCAGACACTGGACTGAATCTCTACACCACTTTCTTCCCAGTTCCTACAAACTCAAAACCTTTCTCAAGGACCTCTTTCCCATTCTGAAAAACAGTGACGTCACTTCTTCTCTCCTTCCTCGGTGCCCCTCCATTTCCTACAGACGGCCACCGAACTTAAAAAATATTCTCAAATCCACGAACCCTCTCTATAGCACCTCTGATTCTCCTCCCCCACGGCCTTTCCCCTGCAATCGTCCCAGATGTAAAACCTATCCTTTAATACGATCCGCACCTACATCTCTACACCCCTTCATCACTTCTTTCCTCTCCTCCCAAGCTATTTGCCAGTCAAAAAATATTGTGCCGCATTTTACGTTGGCGAATGCACTACGCCCTAGGCAATTCGTATGAATAGCCATCGATCTTCCACAAAATCCGCCACATTTTCACCCTTCCCAATCACTACACACACTAATTTCCACAGCCTCCCTTTTGATAAGTGCTTTTCCTTCTCAGTACTCAAATCCCTACCGGACCATGATAGCAAAATAGAGGTCAGGACTCGGGAGATGGCTTTTATTTGAAATCTTCGTGCGTTCGAGAGGCCAGGATTGAACGCACAGCATTAATACCCCCCAAAATGTGAGTGTCCCGCTTTTTATGTTTTTGTGTTTCTATATTTTTCGTGTGCTATCTTCGTATGTATATACCTATATTACTATATATATATATGGTGTATAGTAATACATATATTACTATATATGTATTACTATACACCAACAATACATCTATTCACTATAACTCGGCATTTTCACCTAAAGATGGCATAGAGTGTCGAAACCTGGATCGTGAGTAAATTATTTCAGTGAAATTCGCTAAGTATGTTTTTTCTTTCTAACAATCTTAGGATATATGACTAGTGATGATGACATAGAGTACGTCGACTAGTTTTATCACTGAGGTAGCATTTAAGAGAAATTATGCTAAAATGGACATTGAGAACAGAACTGGTTGGATAAAAGAGACGTCCAGAAACAGGAAAGCGATGGAGACCTGGAATTTTAGGGAAGGTTTTAGGAGTAGGGAATGAAGATTTTTACAAGAAGAGTAAGAGTGCTCCACGTTACGGAGAGGGGATGAGAAAATATTTGAGAGGTTCGAGCTTCTCCCAGGGAGAAGGCTGGATAGAGCAAAATGGACTTCCAGGAATAAAAACTGAAGTACTAGATGAGCAAAGAGCAAATCAATGAGCAAAGAATGGGGAAGGTAGAGAAGAAGGTAAAAGAGGTTATTCGGAGGTTGCTGTATCAGACGTTCAGAAGTAATGTGATGTAGGAGGCGTATTACTATAAGTTTTGTTTGATCGGAGAATGATGAGGAGAAGGATAGGAAGGTAATGATACAGAGTAGGAAATACGTGGAGCTGAGAAAGGATATACATGTATCTTCACACGTTAATGTGTCACACTTTGACACGAAAGGGCACAACCCTTCCTAACCACCAGACAATTTTATCGCTACTATAGGCCATCGATCCTAATATTGACGTGACACAAGATCTTCATCCCTTTCCTTGGTTCTTCATATTTACAATATTTTTTCCATTTTAGCCACCAATACATGCTGCAATCATCTCACCCAAGGCCCTCATTTGCCACCCTTTCCATTCACTCGTCCTTCTAATGCTGAATGCATGAGACCATTATGTCTCAGAATGTGGCCGATGAATAAGTCCCATCGTTTCAGAAATGGCATTTAGTATTCTCGAACTATTCTTGGAATATCTATGTTACTTACGCGGTCAAATCATTTGATCTTTATCCTCCTCATGTGCTTCCATTTTGCTTTTACTAACGCTGTAATTATGACTCACTTATGGGCATTGACCAGATGTATGATTTCGCGATCTATGTTGTCTCAGCTGTTAGTATACGTACTTTTTTTTCTCAAGGAAGCCGCCTTTGCCCGGACTATTTTCCCTATCATTTCTTTCTAGCTCTGTCTATCAACGCTCATTCACCTAATTATGCTATTGTTTCTCAAATTTAATTTCGCAAGGCTTCTTGCAACGCGGATTCTAATTTACACGATTTCCAAATTGGCACCAAGCTTCGCCGAACGCGGTTCCCGTTTGTGGATGTTTTTATAGATTTTCCCTGATATGATCGTAACCTGCTTTGATTTTGCACAACAGATATTTCAGTTTTTGTTTTTCTTCACATACAAATTGACCCTCAACCACTAATACTACCATATTTTTGCGCTCTCCATAATCCCGATAAAATTCCTTTCTGGAGTGGATAAGGGTCTTCGACTGATTCCAACTGCGTCAGTATTTCAGCACGATTCTCTACCATTTTCTTCAGTCCAATCTTTATGGCTAATTAAATCTATCATTCCAGTATTCTTCTCGTATGTTACGAAGTATGGAGGAAAAAGAAGTTAACGAAAAAATTTAAAACAGAAATGGAAATAGGCAACTTCATGAAAAATATCTTGAGACACGATAGTCTGTTACCACAATCGTCGAGGGGCAAGTTCATGGTAGTAATGGCAAAATAAAATCTCGTATTAGATATTTACAGCAAGTAGCAAAAGACATGGAAAAAAATAATCATGCAAAAATGATGAGGTTAGCAGATTTGAGAATCTATTATAGAACTGCGTCAAACCAATCTTATGTTTGTAGAAATATGATGATGATGATAGATATGTGATGCAAAGTAAATTGTTTTATATTTTTTCATTAATGAAGAGAGGCAATTTTTCATTGAGTTCTGGCAAAACTTTAATGAGTCATTTGAAACCAAAAGTTTTAGCCCTTGATGAAGTTTTTAAGCATAAGTTGCCTGCTGCAACAGATCTTTTGATGACAGTTCGAAGGTAGGATACGATTGATGGGCAAATGAGTGTTTTGATGATCAACCCAAAGTTGTACCATCATATGAATCAGGTGTGCACTGAGTTTTAAATATTCTCACATTATTTATTTCGCTCCGTAAGGAAACTCACACCAGCCATATAAATCCAGCTCCACGAAGAGTTTTCCTTCATTGCCTGACTCCAGGCACTTTTATTCTTAAAATTCCATGGTTTTTTATTTATCAGTTCATCGCATTTTTAATCCTCCTCTCCCAAATGATAGATTTAGCACAGAAGGTGATCTAGGCAAAAGCCTTCGAAAGTTGCTGGTATCCCGCTTAAAGAGATATTTTGGAATTACATTAAAAGTAAAAATGCATTGAATTTTACGCATTTAGGAGAAATGAATTAAATATTAACGAACATATGGTATTAAATCGTTCATTTACTTATTTATTTATTTTTGCCTTGCTTTAATCTATAAGGACTCAAAGTCCTCTTTTCCAATTAACAGATTGGGCATTACAAACATCCATGCCCCAGAAAGTGAAAAAATCCTCCTCGGGCGGGATTCGAACCCGCGACCCTGGGATCGACAGGCGAGGGATTTACCCCGGCCCCCTTCACCGGGGCCGGCGAGTCCCTCGGTTTAATAACAAATTTAGGTTAGAACACGATGTCAAACGCAAAAAAAACTAAAAAATAGGCAAAATGAAAAAGCTGTGTAGCCGTTGCCTTCCACGAAATATTCCGTCATTAAAATTTAATCCGGTTCTTCAAACTTTAAATTTGATGAAAACGACAGGTGACTTATTCAAATACGCTTCAAAACATGAAGTCTTGAAGCACACAACTGGGTAGAGATTACGCTGCCTGTACGCAGATTCTCCATACGGGTTAGAAAGTTTCACGTTTGCTAGCTGTCAGCTAAAGCTGGATTTTGATCGTGTTGCAATGGACAGCTCCAGCAGGTTTTTATAGCATGAATAAAATCGTTTTCAATTCCTAAAAATCTCATCCCACCTTTATATATCCTCCAGACTTCTTCTTACACCAACGCACAACAGAGCCTATAGAGCAGACCTATTTGGACTTTGCACCACCCTGACCTAAATTTCTCTTCATTTAAGCCTCAGAGCGTGGCATTCTGATACCTCCCATAAGCTGCTGCGATAAACGTCTTTTGGGAAAAGATTATGCAAATATGATCCTATATACGTTAATAGTGCGCAAATAAATAGGAAAATCTGTATGAGAATAAGTCCGGCGAATCGTACCAAATATTATACTCCTTATAAATACGCAACCGTGATTATTTTACCATTTATGTCCTCCAAGGAATGTGTATTTTTAAGATCTCTAAGTTTTTATCGTGAAAAATTTTGCTATTAACCATTTAGATCCGCAATGGAATAAAACTTACATATTTGCCTTCTACCGAGTAGTAATGATACCCAGTAGCAGAAATTCCACAGAGAAAAAAATCATTCGCGTTGACTGGGACTCGAACCCCGGAACCCTGATTTCTAGCAAGGTTCTTTTACCAATTACGCTACCGAGGCATTATCCTTCCCGGTTGAAAGTTCGAGTCCCGCTCAAGGTAAATGATTTTTTCTGTGAAATTCTTGCTATTATGCCATTTAATAATAATAATAAGGTGTTGTATTACCCCTTAAGACACCATTACGACCTAGACGCGAATCCGGTCCTGCCTTACGCCCCTGGAGACATCGAATCCGTCGTGGAGAACAATAAGTGTAAGATGTGGTGGAATTATTCCTTCTCCACTTCCAGGCAGTTGGAGGTGATGAAGCCTGACATCGTTCTCCTTGAAAATCTCTCGCATGACATGTTCGTGATCGAGTTTTCGGCACCGGCTGAAACGAACATTGCAGCGAAGGAGATTGAAAAAAGGACTAAATATCAAGGTCTGCTGTGCGAACTCCGGCAAATGTACGGGGGCTACTCTGTGAAACTGGTAGTCCTCATCGTGGGCGAGCTTGGTGGTGTCTACAGCTTACTGGTAGAGAATCTCAAGTGCATCCCAGCGTGCAGGGCGCGAGTGCAATGCGCTACTGACTGCTCTACAACATCCCGCGGACCTGTCCCTTTGCTATGCTGCCTATTGTGTTCTCTTATAGTACGGGGGAAATATGAAATTTTGAAGCTACCAGTACGACAATCTTCTCTCTAATCTTATTTATGTTATGAAAAATAACGTAATACGCCAGTGTTTTTAATGTATGCGTAACATCTTCAGAAAATCTGTCCGATTTAACTTTCTATAATTGATTTCAACTGTACTTTAAATTACGACCTGATAATGATTCCCAACCTAACTCTTCTATTAATTCTGATTCTCAGTCTGTGCAGATTCAGAACTCTGACAACACTAATCTGAAACAACCTGTTAATTCTTTGTATGCAATTCCTCCTCATTTTCTGTCGGCAAGATTCTAAATATATTTAACACATTCTCTTCCTCTTTTATGTATGTACTTATTTCTAGTTAGAGGAGCTTATAATATTTCCAGTAACAAGACATCGGCCATCTGGCACCATTCATGGAATCATAATGTTTGACAAAACAAGAATTTAATGTTTCTGCATTCTTTATCAGATATAGGTACTTTACCATTCATAATAACTAAACTCCTATTCTTGTTTTGTCGCATTAGATGAAAAGTCTTTGCTGAAAAATCCGACATTTGCTCCTAGATTTCCTTAGATTTATTGCTTCAGGCACCGAAAGAAAAGTAGCGAACACAAGCATCTTACTCATGCGTTACCTACGTATCGCAAACCTCGAAAAGGGCATGGAAGAAAGGAGGCTTCAGTCGAGGTGGTCAAATGGCCATCCCGAAAACTTCCCATTTATCTGGTTCCTTCAGAATTCCGAGTTCTCGAGTCTACGAGGAAAGTGATAACTATGAGAGAATGGTACATACCTTAGTGGTTGAATGTAAACAGCGGAATTCATCAAGGAGGGTCCTCGTATACTCGCCGGGGTATTCATTCGGGTGCTCGTATTCAGGGCTATTCAACTAGGTATTCAAGTATTCGCTGAGGTAGTCATCCTTGTATTCATTTGGGTACTCATCCAGTCGTCGAGGCATTCATGTGCTCGTTCGGGTACTCATCTACTCATCGAGGTGTTCAAGTACTCATAAAGTACTCATGTATTCATCGAGTACTCATGTATTCATATGGGTTCTTAAATACCTATGAATGAATACATTTGGCGCACTCCTACCTCGAATATTTCGTCACCTAATTTCCAAAAACAATGCACCCTCAAAATACCCACAATACCCACTACCAGCATTAAGCTCATAAGCGGGTAAAATGTGATCGACCTTGAGAGAACATCGGATTGAGTTTGGAAAATCATGACAGAGTCAGTGTGGCTGAATCACCAAATTGAGCCACCGAATAATAAGGTATAATCAGGGATGATATGCGAAGAAAATTATTCACCGCAGTAAATTCGGCAGTAGATCATTAAGAAAATGGAAAAATAAAGTATTTTAAATGGTACTATGCTTGCTAAGCTATAAAAAGAAGGTGAAATAGTAATATAGGTAATCGTTGCAGTAAAAAAGGGTGAAATATGATTGGTGTTTTAGATGCCCTAAAAGGATATTTCTGTGATGGAGAATTTATCAGCGCTTCTGTATTCAAAGCTAGCTTATTATGATAGTTCTTAGAGGTGGAGCCAAACCAACCTTGAATGGCAGAATACCTAAGAATTTCATTAAAATGCATTGCTACTCGCATAACGTTAAATATAAAACATAATCATGGAGGAAGGGGAAATTAATTTACCTCCAATTTGTCGTGTGCAGGCCCCAGTCCCGGTGGCGCCGTGGCGGAGGACGAAGGAAGCCACCAAATTCGGCCCGATGTGCATCCAGCCGGGAAACCACTACGTTTGGGACGCCGTGAGGTTCCCGACGACCACGACGCCGACGCCGCAGCACCAGACGGTCCGCCCCAAGCACCACAGGCACCAGCAGCATCAACAACTCCACCACCAGAAGGAGTCGAGGCACAAGGAAGAGAGGTCCGCCCTTCTGCCGGAGCCGTCGGTCCTCTTCTCAGCACTGATAGCCGAGCGGCCGGAGACTCCGGCGGACGGCGGCGGAGAGGGCCATTCCGAGGAGTCCCCCGAGGGAGATGAGATTGGGGCCTCCAAAGGCCCGGAGCTGACCACGGCGGACCCCGCCAATCGTTCGGCGGAGGCCTCCGGGGGCGCTGGTGGTGGTACGCCCTCTGCCCCAGTGATGAGACGCCGCCGGATGAGGAACTACGAAATGAGCGAGGACTGTCTCAGTCTCAACATCTACACGCCACACCTTCTCTCGGTACGTGGGCCCTGCTTTGTTTGTGTTTATTTGTTACCAGGGGATGCTACCGGCTACTACTGACGCCATCTGCACCGTTATGACAGGCTCATCATTGTATTTCAATCTCAGTATTAGTTTTTCACTGTTATCCATTCTTCCCTATTCACCACCAGCTCAGTCCTACATCATTGTCAACATGGTAACCTGCAAGCTTCCACCTGGGTAAGTGACAAATGTGATTACAAAATAGGCTGGCATTAGTGACGAGTCAACAATTATATTGTTAGTGAGTTCACCACCGACTTTTCTCTTAAAAACTAATTTACCAATAGAACACGGTGTCGTAACATGCAACACAGCTTCCTACCTTAAGCAAACACCTAGCCGAACATGCTCAGCACGTAACCAACAAATACATACCTATATGTATTTATGGTTGCGAAGCAAGAATACATGGAGAATTTTAAAATGCTTTCACTCATTCACTTGCAATCAAGGCTTCATGCAGACTTGCTAAAACATTCAAACTCTGCAGTCGTACCTATCCTACTTCTTTTCTCGTTAATTTCGAATAAATCCATTATTAGTTCTTACTGTACGCGAGAATCGTGGTAGTTAAACCACTCTCTTTTACTTCTGGCGAAGGTTCTCCGCATGTGCTGCACCCCTATGTTGAGTCTCCTTTAGATGGTTATATTTCTGCACCTGTTTCTCTCTGGTGGCTGCGTACACAGCATTGGCGGAATCGAGCGTTATTCTAGGTACTTCCCCTACTATAATTTCTACCAGTCGCCGTGATTCAGGGTCTTACTCAAGAATAAATTAAGTTGATATAAATCCTTCGAGAAGTGGTGGAGTTCAAAACGAGTGTGTTTAATCTGTTCCCTCAGTAACGCTTGGCTAGTACAGTGAAAAATTCTTTTGCAGCTGTAGTCTGAATGTGGTGTCGTATTCGGACACAATTTTGAAAATGTGTTTGTGTCCCTGCATCTCTCCAAGAAGGCAAGAGAGGATAGTAATCTGCCTCTTTTCTTTCGAAGCGTCTCCAAATCCTTGGTCCACTTGTGAGTTTCCTCCCCGTAGAGGCGGTTCAATTTCTGGCGAAGGTTTTCTCGGCGTTCCGATGATTGCAAATAGCTTTCGGGAGTCTTCCACGTTGACATCCTGATAAAATGGTGACGTTTCACCCACTCCACTGCGGGCGTCCTCAGGCCAGGCTGGAGTGAAAAATGCTACGCTAAGTGGATGATACTTTCGTTGTGTGGCCGCACGGGGAACAACACCTGACTGAATTTCTTCGGCAACTCAACCTCCAAAATGATAACATACGATTTACCATGGGATATCCTTCTTGGATGTTAAAGTTACCAAGAAAGAAACGGATCCCTGAACCACTCGGTATATCGGAAAGCGACCCACACAGATCTCTATCTCCACGCCTCCTCTTATCACCATCCGCAGCAAAAGAGCTCTGTGATAGCCAGCCTCTTTCACCGGGCTCGAACTATTTATGGCCAACAATCGCTTCTTAATTAGGAGAAACATCTTCCTGCTGCCCTAGAAAAGAATGAATGTGATAAAGTCACAGTCCGAAAAACGGTTCTTCGTTTGGACCAACAGAACGACAAATCCAATATTTCAGATCCTGTCACAAGTGCTGTCATCCCCTGCATTGGAGGAACCACGGAGAATATATCGCGAGTTCTCGCGAGGCATAATATACTAACTAGATCCGGATGCGACAATAAATTATCCAGTGTCCTCATCAGAGCTAAGGATCGCCTCCCACCCGGAGTCCACGAAGGCGTTTACGAGGTTATCTGCAGCTGTGGAAAATCCTACGAAAGGCAAGCAAAGAGAGCTGTACAATGCCGAATGAGAGAACACTCACGGGCCCTCAAAAACGAACAAGGGGAGAAATCGGCCATTGCGAAGCACGTTTCGATGGAACCTAACCACTTCGTGAATTTAATGGAACATTTATGAATAGACTACCCACTTCCCAACACGTGGAAACGAGTATTCCAATGAACTTCAACAGCCAATCAGCGAGCAGCGGCCACCTCAGAAGACGAGTATAAATAAGCGTCAACTTCGAAGCATTTTTCACTCCAGCCTGGCCTGAGGACGACCGAAGTTGAGTGGGTGAAACGTCGCCATTTTATCAGGATGACAACGCGGAAGATTCCGAAAGCTATTTACACTCTCTTCTACTATTCATCTCTAATATTTTCCTTTCTCTAAACTTGTCCTCATTACTAATTACCTACTGGTAATTTCCTTTGGTCTTTCCTTAATTCGCCATCATTCAGCCCATGCACTTATTCCCTGAGCATCCTCGTGGGAGCCGAAGTTTTCCCCCTTCTGTTTTTATTTTTTTCAATTTTTTTCTATTTAAATGTAGCCGAGGTGGACATTTCAGATTGAGTTGAGAGACACCCTGCGTCAGCATTAGTCCAATATAAAGGAATGACGCTTAGGATTGCAAGCTGCAAGAATACGAAGCGCGGCCAATGCATTCATCTACCATCAACTACCTTAACACCCCATTAAATATCATAATGAATTAAATTTCCCTCTGTCACTTACAATCTTCCCATTACCCATCAACCCTTTCACATCCTCCCAGTTTCCAAATCCTTTTGAAAAACTTCCCCATCTTGAATAAAACATCTTTCCCCAAAAATTTCATCAACTCTTCTTTACGGAGAAGGAAAACTTTACTTCTTGTTTGATTATTGTTCGTAGTGTTGCTTTACCAGCAGGTGGGAAAAGCTGTAATAACTGTTGCACGTGTTAGCCATATGTTATCGGGAAACTCCCTTGAGGAAGTCATTATAAAGTTATAAATATCCAGGGGATAACAACTCATTTCATGATGGTTAACAGTTAGTATATCTCTTCAAGTTTTATACAAATTGATGAACTTGTTCCTCAGTCAATAACACGTCACTGTACGTAGCTATGAAGGTAAAGTGGGATTGCATTTCAAAGATAAGAAAGTTTTCTAGGATATACAAAATCATATGGCTGAAAACTTTTCTCATTACCGTGCACTAGCATTTTCAGGAGATTTCCTCATTCGCTCTAGGTTCAGCTGTATTTTCATGAATTCTTGTATTTTTTCATGCTCTTTGCGACAATGTATTAAGAACTCTAATTACTCCATCACGTACTTACGTGTTCTTCTCTTTCCTAGGCAGTTGCGTCTATCTGTTTCAAACTTCATCAAACTATTTTCCTTTTCTGTACATTTGATGTGTTTATATCCTAATATGATGCCTATATTGAACTTTCTTTTTCCCCCTTTTATTCAGATAGATTTTATTAAAGAATTTATTTACTGCCCAGCTTTCGATGAATAGCGTCATTCCCCGCTAGGCATCTCTCACATCTGAGGAGAAACTACATCACGTAAACCTAGGTAGTGAATATTTTTTCATTAATATGGAATAACTACTATTGTTATTTTTTTCTTGAATCCCTTACAAAGAGTTCACCAAAAAATATGCTATTCGGGAATCACTCAGGTATGTCAAATATTCATTCATTTCCCATTCACACTGCCTTGCAGCTTTAGACTAACTCAATTTAGATAATCTTCTTCCCTTGTGGTGCCTTGAAGCTATCGCTTTCAAATATGTAGATAGGAGCAGCTTCTTTTATACCCTCGAAGTTTTTTTTAGATTCTCAATACAATGTGAAAACCCAGATACTTCTTTCGAGAATTTTGCCCAGCAAGTATAAGGGATCCAAATTAATTAAATTTCATTACAGAAATAGAGAGAGTGCAGCGTACAGCAGCTATGTGCTAAAAGGTGTTGTGTTAGGTTTAGCAGAGTATCGAAATTATCACAAAAAAATGAGTTCGGGAATCATTATCATCTCACAGGATAAAATAAATAAAAAATTCCCGGAGAACCTTAAGGCGAACTCTGATGATGTTACAAATATATAAAAAATACCACCATATTTTTGCAGGTTAGCTCATGAAGATAACATTATAGATATAAACAGTAGGACAAAGAAGTTTAAACACTTATTTTTCCACGCATATTTAAGGTTAAAAATAGATCATATCGAATGTAGATTGAAAAATAAGAATATGTATAATAGATTTTGATGTGGATTTTAACATTATCTAAAAATAACTCCACTTTTATTTTGAAATAATGTTCATGCTTTAATATTCCTAGCCCATTTACGCTTTGGGAAATATAAATTAAAGAATGTATTTGAATCAATGCATCACCAGTCGATTACTTTTTCATTACTTAGTAGATAAAGAGAACTCAAAGACTTTAACACAAGCATAAACTTTTATTAACTTTCATTAATGTGCAACGTTATGCAAATGTACTGAAACTTTTCTTACTATTGTTTATTATAGGTCCTAGCATTCTAAATAGGGGATGGTTTAACTATTCCAACAATCACCAAGTACACCATAACCCAATCTTCAATAATACTGAGCATATATGCAATGATATGTTTTATCGACATATCTTACTTTTATGGAATCAAAAGACAACCCCTTATTTGTAGATTTAAATACTGTTTCTGACACGATATTAAGACGGTTGCAATAACAGAGGTGGACGTAGAAGAACATATAAGGAGAACCTCCAATCGGATACAATTAAGGCATGTATGTTTGGCATTTTGACGGGCATGGGCGTGGGAGCAGCTTCTTTTATAGCCTCAAAATTTATTACGATTCTCCTTATAATGTGAACACCCAGATACCTCTCTCTAGAAATTTTCCGAGCAAATTTATGGGGTCCAAATGAGTTGTTTGATTACAGATATATAGACAGTGCAGCGTTAAGCAGCTATGAGCAAATTACATAAACTGATGTGTCATTCTAATGAAATATCACCTACGCAGATCCAAGTTTCTCATTTCTGCATCGACTGCAAGATAATATTTCTCATCTGTTCTTTTTGTCAATTTATTGAAAGATGAAAGGGCGTTAGCATATGCTTACATACGAAAAGGTAGGATTTATAACTGGGCATGTAACTTAGGAAATTATGGGTATAGAAAATAAATTACCTATTGGTAAAATGGTTTGTTAAAACGCTACCAATACTTGATATATGTCGCAACAGAACGTAAAAATGTAAGGGGCATAGTAGATGAATGCGTGAAAGAAAATTATTTCAAGAGTTCTGGCGGGAAGGAAAAACGAAGAAATGTTGTACTTCGTAGTGGAAGTACCAAGAAGACATTAGATAAAGCCCGGATAAATTAATTTAGGGTACCTATATTTTGGGAAATGAATATCTTAATGAAAGGGAAAATTTCAAGCGAGCAGGAAGGAGCGAGGAAACGTCTTGTGCTAAGTCAAAGAAGAAGATTAATCCGCAATACAAAAAAACAGAAGCAAAAGAAATGACGGGAGGGCTTTATGCCTATCAAATCATGATTTAGAGACCACCATCAATGGTGATAATTACGAGAGAGCAACATAGGACTTCATGACTCGTCGGACGTAATTCGATCAAACTTCCCTTCACGCAGAGGCATGAACTGAGGCCCGGCAATCTACCGACTCATCAAGTTTGCCCACCTTCCGTAAGATTATAAATTGTTTCCTCCCCGTAGGAATAAAAAAATTAGGGAAACCTCCTCGTTCCGTTCTCTCGTGCCGGTCCAACTAATTTGATCTGCCTAATTAATTGGTCTGAGGAAATGAAAGGCGAGCACCATCCCCCTTTCCGCCGACGACGAAACAGCTGACAAAACACCTCGGCCGTTCATTGCCCACTCGGGTGCCACCATCTTGCTCCACCCCGCTTTCAACCTTCCCATTCAAGATCGGGACCCGCATGCATATTTACGGCCGCTTACCCCGAGAGCGGTTGCGGAAGGAGGGAGGCCATTATCTCTTGCTTCCAACAGATATCTCTCCCACCTCGACCTAAACCAACATTTCCTTCGGTCCTCCTCGACTGGATATCACGTCCTTCAACCTTTTACCCAATGGATGAGATCCGCGCCTTCTGCAAGGAGGATACGAGACCACGAGGACTGGTATTTTCTTTCTTAAAAAGGGTCTTCGCTACCCACAGAAGGGAGGCAGACAATAGGCAGGAGTGCTTCCTTAGCTGGAAATGACAGCGAATCACTAAAGGAAGCCCTCACGACTCCACCCGAGAGTAGAAGACACTCCTGCTCTTCGTTATCGAGGCTAATGAAGGCACATGAATGAAAACAGGCTAATGAACATGAGGAAGGATTTCGTGTCAACCGAATTAAATAATTTCACTGGTTCTTGTCCTTGAGTTTTTCAAACCCAGCTCGATAAATATCTCTCATTATATCTTAATGTGGAATAAGTGCAAGCAAGACCGTCAACTCTCTGCTTACAAACAAAGTAACTCGAAAACCGTGGCCACAAACTCGCTGCCAAACTATTTCAAATAAAATATCCTTTTTTTCTTTATGAATGTAAGTATATCTATACGAACGTTTAAGCACATGTATTCCTTTGTTGTTATTTCAGAACTTTGTTTCACTTTCATCAAGAAGTCGGCTAGAGTCTGAGAGGGTCGGCTATTACATGAATATAATTTGATTTCACCGCCAATGTAGTCCCATCTCATTCCACAAAATTCCCCTCTCTTTCGCGGGTCCAAGAATCTTCACTAACTTTCCTTTTTAAACATTTAAAATGTTGTGCTAATCTTAATTACATATCACATTTTCATCACCACTTGTCAGTGCAGTGCGATCGTATACCAAGTACATGGGTGTAATTGTGTCCCCTATGTGACCCACAAATGTGCCAGTGCAGATCATAATGACATAAATGTATGTTAAAACCCAATGTGTGCTTCTGCTATGCATCATCCCTATTCTTCATGGCAGTGCCAAGATATTAATTTCACTTTACTTTTTGAAAATTTTAGGTTCAGTTGAATTGATCTCCTCCGAGATGGTTCGCCTGAAGTTGCGTGATAATTCTCCCCTCTAAAGGGACCAAAATATTGCGCAGCCATTTCAGTGACACACTACGGCTCCTTTGAATCTACTTTATGAGCAACTAATAGCTACCACTGGTATTAGCTGCTATTTTTTCGCAATCAGCCTTTCTGGTTGTTTTAATTATTCTAAATGACTTACTTTTGCTATACCTTGCTAGACAGCCCGCTTCCTGGTAAACTTTTTTACAAGGAACACGCGAGGAGTGTAAGATTTTTTCACTCAGAGAAATTTGCTGTTGCCCAGCACTGTCTAGACAATGATCACAGGGTCGATTTCGCTGGCACGAAAATTCAGTACCACGCAAAATACTATTGGTACGGCACAGTAAAAGAAGCAGTGAAAATTAGAGTGGAAAAAGAGAATTTTAGCAGTGACAGCGGTTTCCAGCTAAGCCGCGCAAGGAAACCATCCTTGAAACGACTGAAGAGAGAGCGGGAAGGTGCTGACCAATCAGACCCGACCTGATACCTCGGAGGACTCTATATACCCGGCATTTCTTAAAATGATAAAAAAAATATTTTAAAAATTTCGAAAAATTAAAAAAGGGCAACTCCCGCAAAAAAATGTTTTACGTTGTGTTTTTTTGCACCTTTTCCTCCATGTATACTCTAGCTTAAGATCTCGTTGGTGGTTGGTTGGTTATTCAGGGGAAACGAGCCACTGTTGAGGTCATTTGCGCCATTTAGGATAGGTGAATTGGGTAATGGTAGGAGTTTTCAGGAAACGGAGGAAGGGTGGAGAGAAACCCGGCGTCGGCATTAGCCTGCTCTTAACGAAAAGCGCCAAGGGGACCACGGCTTAACGTCCCATCCGACGGACGGAGTACTGAACTTGAAATGCCCTCCACTAGGCACTCAAGTGGGGATCGGTTTTCCACTGAAAAATCTGCCACTGCCGGTAATTGAACCCGGGCCCTCGGGATGGGTTAAGATCTCAAGATATTTTATTTTACGTCCATGTTGGACATTCTCGCCAGTGTATGACCTTAGCTTTAAGTTTCTCTTTCTCGCAAACACACACCTACACATTACAACACAAACATTATACAGTCATGGCTCACAATCTTTGTTATGCTACTTGCTACGGTGATCAAGGCTCACCAGTACGGTTATTTGACGCGCCTACCGGGGCGATGAAGATGCTTCGGGGCTCAAATCATTCACCCTAAAGACGATGACAGACTAAGCCATTGAAACGTCGGTGTCCATCAACATCTTCACTCGTTTGGAAACCCGTGAAAACCCATCACCAGCATCCGCCGGGAAAACCTACGTATTTTTAGCTTTTTGACAGTTTCATTGTACGATCTCGTATTTTTCTCAGTTGTTTTCCTTCCCCCAGTTGTAGAATTCCTCAGTCTTCTTATATTCCGCCCCAAATAATGGCTCTTATTTTGACTGGATCATATATATATAATATATATATATGGTCCAGGTAGATCTTCAGCCCTTTCTTTTGACAGCACATGGTAAAATTATACTATTATACGATCACACGTATACTTTTAGTATCATCTGTTTGGTTTCGATATTCTTATATTTATCTTCGTAAAACTCATACATTTCCCTTTCCTTTTCTCAAAGCGTCCACTCTTGTTGTGGGCACAGAGAAACACTCTATACAATTGCTCTTGGTCGTCCAGTCATAGGGTAAGAACTACTCCATCAAATTTAACATCCATTTCTCTATTCATCCTTAGTAGGAATGTAAATTAAGTAGTAAGGGAAATTTCCCAAACCAGAGAGAATGATATGCTGATATCCAACTCAGTTAGTCTTGTACTCAACTGTTTACTCGTGAAAGTTCTGTATGAGAATTTCGACGATACACTCGATGATTTCATCGACTCCGCGCACCCTGAACGTGAATTCAGTTCCAAGGCGACCCAACGAACATATTTTTATGCTGCTATCGCCGAATCCTCTCCATTCAATCTCTCTTTTTCATTCTTAGTGACCTTGACCCCGTTTCCATGAAATGGTTCACTCACAAAGAGAAGTAGTCTTCGCAAAGATGCGGAGCCCTTAAGATTTATGGGAGTCCCATTCGTAGAGGTCTGGCAAGTGTTGTGAGACAACTCCGAGAGTGTTTTTATCGTTTCCGTCGTGAACTATCTCGAGTGTTTCTATCGGCTTCGCCGTGGACTATCATCGAGTCATCCTGAATCAAACGTAGTCATTATTTCGCTTGAAAACCACTAGCCTAGACTCAGAGGTGCACAGAGCTGCTAAATTTACATTTACTACTTCACCACAAGCAAAATATCAATAATTGGCATGCTTTTACATGAACTAAACCTTAAACACCCCTAATCTTTAGTTCATTCATGACATTTCCCCACATATGGTGAGAACCACCGTCGAAAATATTCAGTGAACAAATGCCCGAAATAAACATTTCATGTCGTGAAATAGAGAAGCAGTTAAAAAACATTAGTAAAAACAAATCACCAGGTCCTGATCAAATTCCTTCTAGAGTATATAAAACATTAACTTCTGAAATAGCCCCATATCTATAAATAATATTCAATAAAACACTAAAGAACCACACAGTACCCAAGGAATGGAAAGTAGCTAGCATTACACATATCTTTTAAAGCGGTGATAGGGAAGAACCTGGTAACTACAGACCCATTTCACTCACGTCAATCTCTTGTAAGGTATTTGAGCACATTGTAGTCAGTTCGACCATGGGGAATTTGGATAGTCAGGGATTGCTCATAAACAGCCAACATGGGTTCCGGCAAGGTAGATCTTGCGAGACAATTAGCTTTATTCGTAAACGATATTTTAGTCTACGGCGGAAACAGTACTGAAGTTGATGCGATATTTTTAGATTTTAAAAAGTCATTCGATAAAGTTCCTCACGATAAATTAATCTTGAAGTTATTGAGTTTTGGTATAAATAAACACCATGTATGCTGGGTAAAAGAATTCTTAAGTGGGCGAGAGCAGAGGGTTGTCATATATGGTATCATGTCGGACACAATCAAAGTCACATCGTGAGTTCCCCAGGGTAGCGTAGTAGGTCCGCTTCTATTTCTTTTATGCATAAACGATTTCGGTACCGTAGTTGGTAGTAAGCTTAAAATTTTTGCAGACGATGCAGTAGTGTATAGGGGTATATCAAAAAAAGAAGACAGGAAATCGCTTAGCAAGGATTTTGATACAATTCACGAGTGGTGCGACAAATGGCAACTTTAGAACTTAACCTTAAAAAGTGTGTAGCCATCAATTTTTGGAGGAGGAATAATTCGATACAGCGATCCTATAAAATTAGTAACACGAAGATCAAGAGCGTTGAAACCATAAAGTATTTAGGTGCAACAATCACTAAAGATTTATCGTGAGGAAGATACATCCGGGAAATATGCGGCCGAGCGAAGAGAAAGCTAGGATTTATAAAAAGAGCACTTGGAAAATGTGATGAGAAGACAAAAGAGCGATGTTACTTTTCAGTAGTTGGACCCCACCTTGAATATGCAGCCAGTGTATGGGATCCAAATAAATTAGGTTTGATCAGAGAACTAGACAGTGTGCAGCGTAGAGCAGCTAGGTTCGTCCCATAACCAAATATATATAAAGAATAAAGAAAATAAAATCTCTTAAAAAAATGATTTTCCACAGAGATGACATCGTTAATTCACTGCGCAACCCACTATTTCTCTAATAAATTTTAATTTTATGCCTGTATTCCATGCTTAATTCTCGATATCATATAATTTAGATGGACCAATACAGCTCATATGTAGACAATCTCATAGACAATACGCCTCGCTGTTCTCGCACCAAAGTGAAACAAATTGAGTAGTATAAAGAGGTCGATTGAAATTTAGAATGATTTTCACCTCGTAGCCTTCATTAGTTTGTTGGGTAATTAAATGAAAGGGGGCTCTGAGCATGGATCACGCACGAAAATATTTTGCGGCGAATTAGTGTAGCACGTGAAAACCCTCGACTCACTTAATCCCATTCATTAACCGTCTCGGGGCTCCTCACAGCCACCCCGATGCCGAAGGAAAAATGAAGAAAAGGCCTTTTCAAGTTTCCTCCATGGGGGAGGCCTCTTAATTTACGACGCCCAAAAGAGTCCGCCGCCGGCATTTCGGGCCGACGGCTGCGGAATATTTCTTCCCACGACTCGAGCGCAGTTTTTCCCTCACCCCGCACCCCTATCCATCACTTCCGAGGCGCCAATTAAGGCGCCACCCATTCAACCTTCGCCTGGAGAAGGAGCGGGGGACCGGGAGCTAATAGCTACTCGAAGCGATCGGCCTTGTGCGGAGTTCCTTGATGAGGAGGAGGACTTCGTGGAGGAGAGATGGCGCGAGATGAAAGCGTAATGTGCTGCGCTGGAGATCCTTGTAGGTGAGCGTGGGTTTACGCTTGCTTGCTTGGAGAGGAGCGACGATGCAAAGGACGGAATCGCATAAAGGACCCTTTCTTCCCGACTCGCACTAAAAATGAGGACCGCGTACTTATTTTCGGCAGTCGTCTCAACATGCTCGGCACGCGTCTGGCCCTGATAGCAGGATGTTCCGCGCTCATAACCCGGTGAATATGTTTCCCTTTATTATTGCAACTATATTGTTGTTATCTAGCAATAGCAAATCTTCACCGGCCTATAGAAATGGAAACAGAATTAATTATTATTATTAATTAATTATTATTTATTTTGTACGGAGTATTGGGGCCTTATCCTTCCAAATAATCCCTTTTCTGGCATCACGAAACCCGTAGGCTAGCATGTGCACACCTAAAATTAGTTTACTACCTCAATAAAATATCCTCCATGGAGGAAACGGTAGCCTACGGGTTTCAATGAAGCAGAAAGGAGGGGAATGAGTGGGGATGGTGGGGATTTGGTAAATGACGGTTAAGAAGGGAAGGGGGGGGGGTTAGGTGAATGAGAAGGGGGGGGAGGGAAGAAAGTGACCTTAGCTGAAAGAGAGTAGTATGGGTATGATAAAGTGACCTAGGTGATTCATAACCATACTACTCTCTTTCAGCTAAGGTCACTTTCTTCCCTCCCCCCCCCTTCTCATTCACCTAATCCCCCCCTTCTCTTCTTAACCGTAATTTACCAAATCCCCACTCATTCCCCTCCTTTCTGCTTCCTTTTCCTCCTCCCCCCCAACGACCTGGTGGATATATAAGACTGTTACTCAGACACAAATTTACCTTGAGAATGACAAAAATTTTGTCGAAACCTAGGTCGGATATATAAAAAAGTGTGGAATTGACTAAAAGTCTTATTTTATTCGTTACCATGGAATCCTAACATTGGTTTGACGCAGCTGTCCACTGAGTTCTTCTATCGGACAATCTCTTCATATTTTAACGTAATTCGTCTCTCTTGCATCCTTCACAATTTGTTCCATATATCTCATACGAGGCCTGTCTTTTCCATTCTTCCCGCTGACATTTTCTCGACGATTGTCTTCACCAGGCCATCGTGTCTTAGGATATGGCCGATTAAGTTGTCCAGTTTTCTTTTTAGAGTTTTCAGCAGACCTCTTGTTTCTCCCATTCTTCTTAAGACTTCTCCGTTTGTAACTAAGTCGAAGCATTTACCTTCGCCTGGAATATTTCACCTCTGTCATACCCACATTGCTTGCTCGAATGGTGACATGCAGATGAAGATCTAAATTCTGGCAATGCAGTTATTTAATCGAATTCTCCACTTGACTATAGTGCATGATTATAGGCCGAGCACTCCATATCTTAAGGTACGCACACACTGGCGCGACGCGACGGCAGCGACAGAGTAACGGGACTTTCTATTTTGCCGCGCGACAGCGTGAACCGCTGTGAGCAATGGGAGCGCACACACTGAGGCGACATTGTCGCGGCGGCAGACCACCGCTGCAGCGACAGCCGCGCGACGGGGCGGCCTGTCGCTGCATGCAGGATTTTTCCGCTTGTCGCGCGCGACGGGTATGAATATTTGGGCGCTAATTTGACTAATCCTCGTCCACATAGATGTATCTAAGGCAATTTATCGTTAGCTACGAAAGTTTCTGAACTTATGGTGAGAGAGACATTAATTTACTGCATACTGGTAAATAAAATACGCTAATATTATCGCTTGTTTGTCTTGCCATGTGTGAATGTTTCATTTTAGTGGTACTCTACATCAAGCTCTACGCAAAACCCTGCAAACCACCGTACTGGTGTGTGGCAGGGGGTAAAGATCACCAAACATGCAACTAGGCTACTAAGTGAAAATATGTTAGTTAATAGAGTCGCGCTGTTAATAGAATGACGCTGGACGGTTAGTTTATATATTAATTTAAGTTTAATATTTTAGAGTAGTCTGTAGTGCATGATGCATGTATAATCCCTTAAATACTATAGATACTAACAATCTAGTTGCATGAGACCCTATAGTTGTTTGTTTGCATGTCGGTAGTTCATGCTTGGTGATCTTCACCCCCTGCCACACACCCTCGCGGTGGCTTGCAGGGTATCGTGTAGATGTAGTTTCTGCATAGTAACAAAGGGATTATTGGTTATAATGGCTTTTATCTACATATATTTATCTATATTTACCTATCATGCATGGGTTAGTAATGTTAATACATGATCATGTATTACGGACTACAACAAAATACTAATTCGTGTTAACAAAATATTAATAGAGTAATAAATCAATGACAAAATAAATACGCTTGGAAAACTTCATGAGGAATGTATGTACGAAGAACGTATATCTGGGGTCTCGTATCTGGTATGCTCGATCCCAAAGAAAACTACCGAAGGTCGTGGTCGATGACCATTCATGTGCAGTTACAATTCTTGGAATGTTTCAGGCATTCATACTTATACTCGGCAAATGTCCCTAGAGGATAATATGTGAATTTTTTCCAACAATCTAACTCATTTCCCACTGAGTACCAAGATAAGCCTCACTGTATGGTTTCCTACTGCGGTACTTCTTGGAAAGGATCTCGGAAGGGCTTTGAACGCTTCGGGAATTCATACCCGGACAATGTCCCAGGTGGCGAACGTGGATTTTGCAGCAAATTAACACAATTCCCCACCGAGTACCAAGCCTCTCTGTATGGTTCCCAACTGCGGGACTTCCTAGAAGGGATCTCAGAAGGATTGGTGCCCCTCGCTACGGGAGGGCGATACTTGTTTCAAATTTGTCGTACTTTCACAACGAGGAATTCCCCATAGATTAGTAACCAGCGCCACGATCCACATGTATTCGCTGTTAGCTTTCATTTGTGGTCGATGAGCGAAGGAACACCAACCAAGGAAGGCACCAACACCAAGAACGAGATGGGATCGACAGAACTTCTTCTTGAAAGTGTGAAGAAATACCCGGTTTTGTACGACCTATCCAAGCCTGAGTATAAGGATCTGAAGAAGAAGGAAGAGATCTGGGATGAAATAGGAGCAGAATTGGGAGAAACAGGTAAGTCCTCCATCTTTTTCATTACCTGATCAGTGATGCATGTCGCTTTCACATTGTAATATATAAAAGATACGGAACTGCAATACGCAAAAAAATAGGTGCACTATAGGTAATTTGTCATATTTTGAGAAACATCGCTTACGTTACAGCAATGAAAAACTTGAAGTATTAGCAATTATTGTATGTTAAATAAGAAAACCAATCTATTTTTCTTACATATTTATTTCTTTTTCACACCTTTTGTCAAAGGGATTTAAATTCTATTTTCGCTAAAATAGCTCACAAATGTGTCTCTCACTTGAAAAGCGTAATTAGTTCCCCTCCTGAAGTCGTTGGGGATTTCACCCATGCCCACAACATTATCTTCCTCTTCAAGGAGGTGCAAACAGTTTATGTCTGAAGTTTTCGTTCGAAGATAATTGTGAAGAACACATGCTGCCTTCACAATTGCTCTCGTTGTCTCAACCTTAACCTCCAGAGGCCGGTAAAACACTCTCCACTTTTTTGCTAAAATGCCAAATGCATTTTCCACCACTCGCCTTGCTCTACATAGCCGGTTGTTAAAAATATCTTTTCTCTCTTCATGCCTGGCCTGCCGATGAGGAAAAGGCCTCATTAAATAGGGCTTGAGAGGGAAGGCTTCGTCACCTATCAATACATGGGGCGTGCTTTCTGATTGCCCCGGGAGGGGTTTGTCACTCGGAACATTCAATCCCCCAGATTCCAATCGTCTTCCCATAGCCGAGTCCTCAAAAATTCCCCCGTCACTATTTTTCCCGTACGCGCCAATGTCCACGCAAATAAATCTATAATCAGGCCCCACAATTGCCATAAGAACAATCGAAAAATTTTTCTTATAGCAAAAGTAAATCGAGCCAGACTTTTTTGGGCACGTTATGGATATGTGTTTCCCATCTATGCTTCCGATGCAATTTGGAAACTGCCACAGCTCCTCGAATCCACGAGCAGAATCCTCCCAGATTTCTTTTGTCGGCTGCGGTAGATACATCGGCATCATTCTGCTCCATACGGCTGCACAGACTTCCTCCACGATTGTAGCCACGGTGGAAAATCCCAACCGATAGCTGTGGCCAATAGTTTTGTAGCTATCTCCGGTGGCAAGGAATCTGAAAGGAAAAATTTCTTATGTTTAGTGGATCAATGCCCTGTAAGCTAAATATAGTAAACACTCACTTTCTTTTATTTTTCTTGTACTGTGGTTTCACGTTTAGCTGAGGGTGTTATAGTCGTTATTTTAGGAGAAAAGTTTCAACATTCAGCGATTGCAATGAGCTTACCAATAGTATCTAACTTAATAAACTCACAGTTTGCAAAATGTACAGCATTAAAAAGGAAAATAAATAAAATTTAATATATATATACACACATGTAGTCCAAACTGTTGATAGGATTATTATAATATGGTCTTATTTTTATCCATACCAAGGAGGAGTCGTAAAAAAACGATGGAAGAATCTGCGGGATTCATACTCCAGATACCTTCGGAGTTTGAAAACGCAAACTGGTCAAAGTGCGGCGGCAAACACAAAATATTGGCAGTGGGCGAAGCAGATGGAGTTTCTGAAGCCATACCTATGCTTTGCTAGGTGAGTTAAGCAAAAACTTTTCTTTCAAGTGAAAATTTTCTCAACAAATTAAGTAATTAACGATTACATCATTTCAGAACTGATTCCAACGTGGAGAGTTTGGATATGGAGACAGCAGGGAGTTCTGACAACGGCTCATCAAATGGAACCTCCACAGAAATGTCTGCAGAATTGCCTGATGACAACGATTTGAGAATGGTTTACAAGGAAACTCCTCAAGGGACCAAAAGAAGAAGAAAGGAAACAGATTGTGTTTCACCTTCCTCTGTTGACAGAGTTCTCGCATATCTAGGCAGTAAAGAGCCTAGAAGAGAGGACCCTACCGATCAATTATTTCTCGCACTAGCACAAACTGTGAAAAAATTGCCACCTCGAAAGCAGGCCATTCTCAAAATGAAAATTTCACAGTTGGTGTTGGAAGAGGAACTGCGGGATTTGGAGGAAACAGGGAATTCTGTGATAGTCCCTAATATCAACTCACAATCTTTTTCCTAAGTTCCAAAATTTTTATAGAAAAATATGAAACACTATTACTTATGTTGTGAGTTTTAAAATTGAAATAAATATTTTGGTGATATATATATATTTACTTACCTCAGAGTTACAGCCAAGCGTTCTTCTGGTGGAATAGCCCGGCGAAAGTTTGTATTCATCTTTTTAATATTCTCCTTAATTATTTCCAATATTTCGTCGAAGCACTCAATGGTCATCCGGAAGTATATATAAAATCTCTTTTCGTCCTCACGTAGGAGAGGTATCAAGGTGTAAAACTCTCCTCTCTCCTCACGCTCAAGGTTAATGTCGTGCACCCACTTGCTTCTTTTCCTAAAAGAATATTGATACAAAGTCATGAATTTTCATTACAAAGACCAATATCTGAGAATAATAATTTCATTGATGAAGGTAGTACCTCTTCGGTTTTTCGTCCTCCACCAGTGCTGCTAGAAGCAAAATCTCGTCGTCCGATGCCATGCCGCTTTCCTTTGCGCTTGCTGCCAACTACTGTGGAGACTTTCTGCCGCTGTCGCGTCGCGCCGGTGTGTGCGCCAGGGAGCGACGGACCAAAGGATAATTTGTCGCGGGGCGGATCAGTTTACCGTTAGTCCTGTCGCTACCGTCGCGTCGCGCCAGTGTGTGCGTACCTTTAAACTCATGCGGTTACTATGCAAAAGCAAAGAAATAATAAAATAAAATAGCCGCTACATGAAAGTTTCTGAAAGTCATCTGTTGTTTCCCGGAACTTTCTACTTTGAATACTATTAGCAATTCTAATTATTTGAAGAGAGAGTAAGTTAATGAATAATACCTCATCTTCAGTAAAAAAAATCCTAATAATGGTTAGACGCAGCTTCAATTGATTCTCCTTTCGGCGAATCTAATCAAATTTTTGTAATTCTTCTCCTTCATATCCTACACTACTTACTATCTCATGAAAGATCTTCATTTTCCATTTTTATTTTTTCTTTGTTCCTCAACGATTATCTTCATCAGGCCATCATGTCTCAAGATGTGGCTGACTCCCTTGTCCCGTCTTCTTTGCAAAGTTTTCAGGAGACTTCTCTTTTCTCCCACTCTTCTTGCGACTCTTCGTTTGTCACTTGGTTGTTTTTTTATCTTCGTCATTCTTCGTTGATACCATATAATACTTCCTAAATAAGTCCTCACTTGACTTCTCCGCTGCTGTTATCATTCATACAAGACATATCAAAAATGTTTTCACTCCGCACTCTCCTGCTATGATTTATTTTCGAGAGATGTGCAACCGGGCTTCTATTTCAATTAACTTATCAGAAAGAGTGGTGACTTAATTGTATCTACACCACCCCTAAAATAATTAAATTTAAGCTGAATGCCACAGCTAACTTGCAAAATATATCCAAGCATATTTTTCCGCTGATAACATTGGTTTCCGTTTCTCTCGTAATACATCACGTAATGTTACCAAAGAGAAAAGTTTAATGCCTAAGTAAGCATTTTTGTCAAGACATCCGGCGTCGTTCAATTCTGCATTGGAGAAGAGTTGGCATAATAATAATAATAATAATTTTATTCACCTTGAGAAATGGTGTAAACCATATTAGGTGTCGTCCACGCTGCTAAAGAAATGGTTATGAGGCAAATGAGGATTTGAGAAAATAAAACGGCAGGGATTATTCACCACCAACTATCATTAATTGCAGAAAACTAATTACTAGATAATTTTTAAGAATTTTTCCCGTGTATTGCAAAAGACATTAAAATGAATCTACCCGAATATATTTGCTGAAAGTCACTGTAAGGGTGGGTGGCTATAGCCACAATTGGAGTCACACAACAGTATATTGTTGTGTGACTCCAATAAAGGAATTTACTATCCCAACGCTTACAATCCGACTGCAAGTAGCCATGTATCAAACCAGTTTCAATTTTTTTAAGTCTCTAAATTAATTCGATAGGAAACAAAGCATCTTACTATTCACTCTCACTCAGTGATTCAACCCGAAGGTTGGTTTGGATAGATGAGGGTAGAGCTCACCCCGAACTAAGCCCCAGGCGTGTGAATTTCACACATTCAGGGTATGAGGGCCAGTTCCTTGGGCCACCTCGCACTCCGAGGATTTTTCGTTTGGGGGCGTCCAAAGGCTTCACCCGGATTTGAACCCGGGACCTATCGATCAGTAGCTCAGCTCTGTACCCACTAAACCACTATTAAATAAAAATTCAAATTCTCTCTGCATACTTTCGGGTGATCGTCCGCGTCCGTTGGTTACACCCGAAAGTATGCAGAGAGAATCTAACCCACGCCGCGGAAACCTTCGATCAAAAATTCAAATTTTCAAACTATATGTCATTTAAGCATCTTCACACGATGCTTTTAACTCTGCGGTATGATGCTTGGAGAGATGCGCAGTATAAAAATTGCATCACGTCAATCAACGACTTGCATAGGAAAATTCGCAAATGCATGGTCGAATGAGCGGAAGGTAATCCCTGTCATATTTTCACGCATTCATCCACGCAATTTCAACGATTTGATGTTTCTTAAAGTAGAGCGATTTTGTCGTTTTGTGTAAAACGGTCTTTTAATTCGCACTCCACGATGGAAAATCATCTATAGTGTAATAACGCATACACAATAATTGTATGATTATGCTATTATACAATTATGCTATGCTGTATAGCGCGGTGTAGAAGCATTCTATTTTTCACAAGCTCTTTTAACTCACTTTGACTTCGAAACATGACTGACGTGTTGTTGCCACGTTTAATCTATAAAGTGTACATGCTCAATCCTGCTGATACCTATTCTAAAATAGGTTAAATATTTTTTTTTTAATTTTAAACTATTCTCTTGCCAATTCAACTCTTTGTTTTGAATTTTATTAATATTCACATTTTTGAAAACTATTTGGCAACAATGACACTTCTACCATTTGAAAGCATTGGTATTAATTACACAATTTCAATGAAATATTTAAATTACAGAAAAAATTTAAGAAGGACCTGGGTAGGTGTATTCCATAATTTAATTAAGTTAGTAACTACGCTTGTAAGCACGTTCCGTCACACGTACCGTTGCAAATGATAACAACATACTGTAGCGCCATTTTCATGTAACTAAGGCTTTCCTATATTTTTTCGACCAAAAATTTATTAATATCAATTAAATAAGTGTTGTAAGAAGAGCACGTTTTTGCAATGCTAAATTCTACATTAAATTGCGCATCTTATATCATTTTTCTCGTTTTTATCATTCACAACATTTCTCTTTACATATTTAATCTGCAAGTTTTACTGCAAGACCCATGCTTTGCCGTATGACCACGTATAACATAGCTGTATTTCAGCGTCTTTTTTCTTCAAACATATGATGGAAAGGCCTCATTTTTTTTGCCAATCGATAGAAGGGCTAAAAAAATGTCCTGCAATTTTCACAGAAGTGACGTCTACTTCATAATTCGGTGGAGTCTCCTTAAATTTCTACCAGATTTAGCTAGTACGCTGGTCACGATATCCAGTTCCATTGCGCAGCAGCCTGGCAATCCAAAGGTCGACTGTTTGTACCCCGTCTCGGGTACGGTAATTGTGTTTGCTTTTCTGTGGACTAAATTAAGTTAAACTTTGCAGTATAACCCTGTACATTGGTTCACCTACAAGTCTACTCCTAGCATCATAAAATCTATCCTTTCCCAATGATATGATAGTGTTCTCAAGATAATGGGGTCGTTTACCATATTTTTTTTATTGCCGAATCTGATAGAGTTTGTAAAATAAAAGGACCCGTATTTTTCCGTTTTCTGATCCGACAATTATTTCCCGAGTTATAAGCGGCGAAAAACTGATGTTTTTAACCCTTTCGGAAAAGTGGGTGTGGTGCAACCTCTGACGTATATCGACTTCGTCCAATCACAACTGAGCCCGCGAAGCTACTTCGCCTTATCGCAAAGGGGGGGACACAGCTGACTCGGCCAATGGGAGCGATTTCGACAGCATCTGTGCGAGCAGACCTTCCGAGAACCCCCCTCCACTCCCTTCCCCCTCCCCTGAAAGCAGTCAAGGACGGGAGGAAAATGACGTCAATGTTATCACAGCAGCATTTTCGGTGGGCGTCACCTTTTGCTTATTTTAATTTGTGATTTATGAGTGAATGGTTGTGGTTAGAAGATAAATTATTTCACTAAAATTCGTTTTTCGTTTCCATCTAACGATTTCGTGTACAAAATTGCGATTTCGGTTCCGAGTAAACGGGGCGTTGTTCCCCCCATTGTTCTAAAACTGTTCCTGTGTTTTCATAAATTTTTTTCAATGAATCTGATTCAACCCGAATTTCATGCTAACATAATAATATGCATTAAACAGTAAAATCTTTCCTGTTGGTTTGCAGTTATGTGTACTCAAGGAAATTACGCATTGCAACTCACTGATCACTAATCTTGCCATCAGTTAATACCTATATTTAGTCTGCTCTAGTAAAATAGTTTTTAACAAATCAATTGCATTATGCACTCCGTTCAGTGGTATAACTAGTCGAAGTAGAGAACATGACGCACGCGCATAAAAGTATCACTCACTCACATCTTACGAATACCAATATTTACGAGTTTGATGCTACGAAAAAGAGATTTACTTCCAAATGAATATAATACCCTAATCATTGAGACTCGGGGTTTTCCGATCTTCGATTCTATTTCTAAAAATAGATTTACGTCTGAGTTCGGTTTTTTTAGTACCCACTCACTTGGGTTTTTCTTCTTCGTTCCACACCTTGTCACATTTTCATGAAACACACCGATTATATTCATTCTAGAAGCTATTCGAGATAATTTTATTCTAGTTTTTGGTTCAACCATTATTTATTTTAGTGATCCATTGATTCTGCCAGCTTGAGCCTAACTAGGTGTCGGACATAAAAAATGGGGTGTCAAGCAGGGCGGTAGCGTGCTTACAGTTGCCAAAGATTTAAACATAGTTGTGAAATTGACAGGCAGAAAAACAATTGAAGCCTTAAAAATGCCGAAGTCATTATCTGTGGCCAAATGAGGGAAATAAAATGTAGAACTAATCAATTCCACAAGTAATGAGGCAGAATAATTTGTTTAAGTCACCTGTAATGAAGCATTAACCTATTAAAGCAAAGGTTTCGACTTCATTCGTGCTAATGCATATTCAGAGATGGCACTAAAAATATGTTGAAAATATTCTATTTCGGCAAAGAAAATATTTTCGTGAGCATTGCGAAAGAATCAGAGAAAAACCAGTTCAGGAACACTTCAATGCGGAAAATAAAAGAGTTGAAGGTTACATAAGTTACATCATCCCCAAGAAATAAAAATAATTTAGTAAATAAATGGATGGCAGAGATTTTTTAGGCTAGTTTCAACGAATAATGAAGAAATATGAATCGAAGTTGGTATTAAATAATTTCAACTCTAATCACGAAAAGGCAAAAGACAAGCGTTTCCGATGAGGTTTGAATGATCACGATTTAAATTTGCAGGCTTAACTTCATGGAACTCTTTTACATAAAAAAATTAATGCATGGTACGTTCTACACACCATTTCTGCTGACCATGGTTTCGCATTCAAAGTCAACCTTGATAATGACAATGAATGTCAAAAGCTCCAAAATTATGAAAAAAAATTTAAAGAAGCTAACCAGTTCGTAATTAGAGATTTATTTTGTTTTGGGAACTAACTGTGCCATTTGAATAACGGAAATATCGGTTAAATATGAACTATGGGTTCATAAAAGACGTATTTTCTTTATTTATTTTCTTAGAGGTGTTTGGTCAAGTAAACCGGGAAAACATAAACAAAAACATTTCTCAAAGTGGGATTTTCCCTAAGAGGTAGTTGAATGATTTGAAATAGTATAAGGGCCACAAAGCGCATGAAACCGATGAAGATTCAAGATGTGTGTCAGAACGTAGAGTTCGGAAAGTCTGCCCAATCTAGTGCTCTTGATTACATACTCAAAGGAAATGGTGAAAGAGGCTTGGGAGGAACTAGATGTAGAAAATAAATAAGGAAAGTTGTTAACTCACTCTCATTTGCTTATAACCAAGAACTAGTTGGCCAGCCAGAAAAGAGAATATAGACGTTCATTTGAAGGCTCCCGCGGAGTTTGAAGAATTTATTTCATTCCTTTCATTCTGGGTCGTTTTTAATATTTGAATACTATATTTCACTCAGTCCCAGTCAGCTTTCTCAGGCCAGGCCACTTCACTCCGGCCGACTGAAAGTCGGCGTCATATTGGGTGGGTTGCAAGAACGAGGTTTAAACCGGGATATTATTCAATCCGCGTACAAATGATAGGTTGAAAATAGGGTTATTTATTTATTTTTTAAGCGTTTAATGTTCACTCGACATATACATAATCGCAGGACGAACAATCAAAAAATATAACTACAAAAATAAGGAATAAACTGGTTACAGCCACAAAAATAATAACTTAACTGCCTCGATCATTAAGTCACTTCACAAACAAATTCTTCGCTTCTTTTAAAAAGTTGTCTTTCCTTGTATAAAAGTCCATTTTAGAAATGCCTTATAATTTTGGGTTATTGGCATTATAATTTCCACAAATATCTTTCAATTCCTTCTTTTTCCTATCCAACGTGGTCGCGTAATACGCCTTACTCTCTAGTATTACATACTCGAGTACTCGATGATATATTAATGATCAGGAGCAGCTCTCTTCCAGCGAAAAGTTTTCGTTTCGTCCACTGCACATTTTCACTAGATAGGGTGCTTTCCAATCATCGACGCAAGTCAACACAAGTCAACTTGTGTCGCGTGTAGTGCTTTCCAATCAGTGTGTGTCGCTAGTGTGTCAAACGCGAGTCGACACACGGTGACACACCGGTAATGGTGAGTTACTGAAAAAAGAAAGAAGGACGGCGCAAGCTCTAAATCACAATACGTCTGCAAGAGGCATATTGAAAATAACCGATAAATCAGAAAAAATGTTTAAGTTATGTATTTTCTTAATTAATCATCCTACAACTCATTTTTCTGTTCATTGGTATAGCAAGATTTGCACTGCTAACAATAAGTCAAATAGAAGGAAGCTCCTGATTTCCTTCCCACAAAAACGCACCAATCACGAGTCCCCGTTAAAGTCCTTGGCGCATCAGCTACTGCGCATCTGAAACTTGCTTTCTATTCGTGAAGACACAAGTCGACTTGAGTTTCCGCGAGTTAACTCAAAACCTCAAAACGACGCATGAGTCGCTTGAATGGAAAGCACCCATACTCACACGCTTCCAAACTGAAAGTTCGCGGTGTTTATTTACGTCGCTAAGGAGCTTACAATTGCTTTTCGGAAAAAAATTACAGTAGCCAGCGTTGTCACATAATCAACAACGGCAGGCCGCGGGTTTCATAGACCGCGACGAAACCTTGTTTATGCAAGCGGAAGGAAGATCGCGTCCAGGCCGCGGCTTATGAAGACGCCGTCTAAACCACGGCTTGAACCTCGTTCCTGCAATCCACCCATTGTCTTCAAAGATGGAACATCGCTGAATGAAAGTCGCTAATCCAAATTCTCCAAAGGACTTACTATAGTTATCGTTCGACGTTCTGCATATTCAGGGCGAGGTTTTCTTAGAAAGAGAGGGGTCTGCTAAAAATGGCAATTATATGAAAGAAAATTTAAGTAGATGATAAAATAAAACATTAAACAAAATGATATGAGGACGGCAAAGAATAGAGAGGGTATTTAAACTTAATGAATCACACCATACCAAGAAATATGATAACTCCAAATTTACGGCTATCCTCCTCTCCAAAGGCCTCCGATAAAGCCTGAGGGATGTGAAAGACGAAAATAAATACTTTATAATAACTGGCGAATTCGTTTTTTGAAGGTGATTTGTTGTTAACACACTATGCTCACAGGTACGGTACCACTGAGCAATTCAAACAAATAGCTCCCTCGGCAACTCAACACTGCACGGCTTAAACCGGTTACTTGCCGAGGGAGCTCGCTTTCGCCAGTATAAATACCAATCGATTTAAATGAAACGCATGTGTTGAAATATTATACAATTACATATTGGACACGTTCAGGACATGTGGATTATAACGCGACCAAGAACGAACTTCTACAACACCCCGTTTTTGAAATGCTAACATTTTATAAAATTGATAACAACTTTTCTTCCATTAAAGTTATACACTGGAAACTTGGGGGTCGTGATGGCCTAGTGAGGTAGAACACTGAGCTACTGACTGGAGAGTCCCAGGCAAGAGCCTTTCTGGACATCTTAAAATGCTCACGAATTGATTTTCCAGTGTTAGAACTTCGTAGGAAATCGCAGGTGGCCCACGGAAAGGAACTGGCTCTCCTACCCAGAAAGTGTGATTTTCTCACGCCAATGGCTTAGTACGGGGTGAGCTCCACCCTCACCTATCAAAGAACACAACTGGAAACTGTGCATAGAAAATATGTATATCTGTCATTCTTCAAACTTTGGTTGCAATTGAGCACCTTATCATTGATTTACGAGTCATCAAAGTCGGCGCTTCGCTCGAACACCATCTACAACCGGCACATTTTACGTTACAACTGTTGTAAAAAATATGAAAATGCTTGCAACAATGTGTGCAACAATTGTGTGCAATGCAATGCAGTGCAATGCAAATACAGCATACATTCACTGTTGCAACCTAAAATGCCAAGGAGTATTGAATTCTAACTTGTTAGGGACTCTCACTAACAAAGACCACCTGTCATGGAATGACCATATGGGCATACGAAATTCCTACACTTCAGCGTTTTACCCTCCGTGCATCCAATAAACTGTTTTGGTGAGGAGGAGGGTAAAACAGTGTAATCTACCGTAGTTAATACGATTTACCTAATTACCTGATTTCAATGAGTGAATATTTGAGAATAAATTTAAGCCTTCCTTTGCGTTAAAAACCCCTGGTGCGAAACGTTTAAATGAACGAAACATATTTAATCGCATCAAATGAACACGATGCATTACCAATTCGAATCTATACTGCCAAGTAGAAGATTTTAAATGTCAGTATTTGAAACGATAGCTGTATTTACGTTCATAAGCCCAGTGGCGTAGCTAGGGGGGAGGCGGGGGGGAGAGGAGCCAAGGGGGGACATCTCTCCCCGGGAGCAAAACATCTGGGAGACACCTAATTGGGAGGAGCGTACCTAAGATATTTGACGCCCAAAGCTGGGGTTAAGAAAATTTTTGTAATTTGCATTAGCCATTGCTCAACTTTGGTCCTTCTTTTAAAGACCTCATGATAAATATTCAGGAAGCCTGATGTATTTTTAAGTGAAATTTCATGGATGGAATCACCATACAACCTCCTCCAAAATGATACTCATTGTGGTATCTCCAGGTGAAACGCGAGCACTTAAAAAAATTGAGTTTTTTCGCGCCCAACCTCAGATGGGCACCTGCCCTAACTGCTATACCCTAGGCAAGAGTGTACCAAGCGGGTGGCAAAGAAAAAGGCAAAAACAGCGCCACGAATTCTTTCTTTTTTAAATATAAGGTTGAAGAGAAAAAGTTATCGGTATCTCTACTAATAATAGCCAAATAACTAGCCAGAATATAGTGCGAATATCCTCTATTATTTTCAACTGAAACCTGAGACAAAATTTTTAGTTTGGACATGGTGTTTTTTTATTTTATTCTCAAGACGCTTCTACCGCATATTTGTTCGTTGTAGCATCGTAACTTGAACGCCTAAAATTAGCTACAACTCTTGGGTTCAAATGCTTACCTCAAAAACTAAAAAAAGATGCGAGGGTTTAAATTTGGAAAATTTCGAACATTTCCTGATGTTCCTTAAATGTTGCGATATACGAGGGTAAGGTACTACCAGAATTACAAACTTGGGTGGGAATTGGTTAAGCGTAAAATTTGAAAGAGAATGGCAGGAAAACCGCTGGGTCCGGACCAAAAAAAACACGCAAAACTGCCGCGAAAAGAGCCAAAGCAAGCGCGCTCTGACAACTCAGGCAGCATCTGATGAGCATTGGTCAAGTATTAGTGTTGAGTTAATATATACTATAGAAGAATTTATTCATATACTACTGTATATAATTAATCAACACCAATATTTCAATACGCTATACAAGACCTAACTTGAAAAATGAGCAAATTCCACAGGGAAGTGGAAGCTTCTCAGTGGAAGTTGCTCATTTTTCAAGTTGGATTATGTTCCGTTTCCACCTTATCGCGACTGAAACATCAGAATTTGTACACTATATAAGAATGACGATTTCATGAATTCATGAAACCCATGATCTCATAATTTTGATTACGCACATATTCTGCGAGAAGAACAGTGTGGCCGTTTGTAAGAGGCTCCATTAATTTTGGCGGAGCATGGTCATAGAGTTCGTTACCATTGCAATACTAAGGTACCTATTAGTAGTACCATGTTCGTTACTAGGATTATAATTTTTGGTAAACGCCAGCAAAAAGCTGATCATTGAATTCAAAGTCATTACGGTCAGTGTCCGACACTGTCTATCTACATTTTTTTTCATTCTCTTCAAAGCCTAAATGTATGCCACAATATGAAGTTTTTCTTGCTTTAAAACTCAAAATTTTCCTGGAAAGTTAATTGATCCCTTTTATGGCTCTCAATTTGTCTCAAGGGAGCTATCTAGGAAGGGGCGCGAAAACTTGACTTTATCCCCGGGCGCTGATGACCAGCCACATAAGCCACACCGTAGACACACCACACAAACATAGCCACATCTGCATAAGCCACACCGTAGCCCCAAAATCAGGGGTTACGCATAAACCAATTTTGACTTTGGATTCAGGGTCAATGATGGCAAATTACTTCACATTCCCACTTCCTTGCAATTGGAGAGCTAGTTATTACCGTCCAAAATCAAATTGACTTTCAGAGTGAAGTCGGAATTTCAGGGTATGAATGCATTAGAAAAGGAGCATTGCAATTGATATATCATTTTCTCGGAAATATAGCAACCAATTTGCCGAAATCAGGGAAATCCCTCTAAGACGGGAATTGTATCCTAGTACCGGAGAAAAGCATGACTATGAATAAAACTATAATAAAGAATGAAATAACTAAAGGAAGCCAACTCTAGTAAAGTTGTGTATAAAAATCTATGAAAAAATAATTAATTCAAGGGGAGAAAAAAATTGTTTCCGCCCGGGATCGAACCGGGGACCTTCCGCGTGTTAGGCGGATGTGATAACCACTACACCACGGAAACACATGAAAGGAGAAGGGATCTTCACAAAAGATATTCTTACTCTGCGTTCACAGTGAAAATATTTTCCTCACATTCGTGCATAAATAACAACTTTTATTGATGTAACATGATTTTGCAATATTACGTGATTTCTCAGGGACTAGTTACACGGGCTCACCATTGCTAAGTGGATTATAGTTTCAGTCGCATTAGTCAAGTTTCAATGATTAGTGTGGTCCGTGTGGTTACTGAAGTGATCGAAGAACAAGAACTTTATAATATAGCTAGTTGTAAATAAGTAGGCATGGAGAAGGTTACCCTGGAAGATATCGGCGGAGCATAATTTCACAATTTTGATTACGCACATATTCTGCAAGAATATCAGTGTGGCCGATTGTTTGGGGCTCAGACGGAACACGGTCATAGAATTCGTTACGGTGCTGCTAAGGTTTCAGTAACACCATGTCGTTACTAGGATCATTATTTTTTGTTCACGTCAGCAATAAGCTGATCATTGACTTCAAACTCATAACGGCAAGAAGCTTTGTACACGAGCTTCTTGCCGTGAATCCTCCGTCATATTCCTCTTATTATCATTAACGAGGGCCAATTATCAAAAGCTCAAGGAACAAGAGAATTGTAGTTCCCTAAAACTACATTCTATTATACTTGATTTTTTAAATACGTACTTTAAAATATTCGCTTACCTCGATTGTTAATGTTTTTTTCTACGTAATCTTTTGATTGTGCTGACGTCGATCGGGAAAAATCTGGATTACCGCGTAAAGTGGACATAAATAGACAGATTTCACACTTTTGAGCTCGTTCTCGCTGTTCAGGCAATGACGATTTGAAATAATATGTGTTTGGCCTGTCGCCGAAAATGCAATGACTAAATTAATGGAAGGTAAGACGAGACGCAAGGAACCAATGTAATAAATCATCTGATTCCACGATTCAACGCCGCGCTGTAGAGATTCAACCCGCTGCATAGAAACTAGAAATCATTGTTAGAATATGACCAAAACAAACGTTTTAGTTACAGCCCTGAATTAGTCCAATTGAAATTGGTAATTTTATTCATAATCCACAATAACTCCCTCCCCTCCCCATCTGTTTCTGTGGTGTAGTGGTTATCACATCCGCTTTACACGCGGAAGGTCCTCAGTTCGATCCTGGGCAGAAACATTTTTTTTTCTTAGCTCAATTTTTATACTTTGAGTGGTTGGCAGGTCTCCCTTCCTTGCATGTTTTTTTTTCAGGGGTTAATTATTTATTTCTCTGGGTTTGTCGCGGTATATTTATTTTGCCTTCATGGCGTTCCCATAGGGAGAAGAAGGCCAAACTATATAGGTATGCCCTAGAGCAGGTGTTCCCAAACTTTTTTGTACTACGTAGTACTTTTTTGTACGAGGTGTACGCCCCCTCCTGTTAAAATGGTAACCTTCCACGCCCCCTTCATAGTAAATTTTGTGGGCATGCGAAAAAAAACAAGTATTACATTGAAAACAAAACATGTATTTTTACTATCACAAAATACAACATTATAAGTTTCAATTTAAAGAAATACTATTTAGAGAAAAATATCGACAAAAAGCTATATATTTTGGCCATAAAAAAGTTTTATACAAGTGGATTGTTAAGTTTTCTAAACATCAAGGTTGATTTTAAAAATCTACAACATAAAATTAGTTAAAGAAATGTATGGATTTTATTTTTTACTGGACTCGCGCTCACGCCCTCCCTGACATGTCTTCAAGCCCCCCAGTTTGGGAACCCCTGCCCTAGAGAGTAGATTGCATATGCTACGTAATGTGGAGACACAACAATTGAGATTACAACTGCAACTTTCTTCCTGTTTAGGATGAATTCCAAACCTTCACATAAAATACCCAGAGGTGATTATTTTAGAAATAACTTTGAAATAAAGATGGGTCTTAATTTAAATGCTGCCAAATATGCTATATGTGTAGTACTTAGACAAGGGATAGGTCGACTGCAAAAAAAATGTAGCCAGGAACATTTCGGTATCTTTAAGCAGTAAAATTGTATTCAAAGTTTGATTTTTGATGTTGCTGACATTGACATTTATTCTCAAAGGAGGGAGACTCAAAAGAGAGAGAGGGAAATGGCATAGCATATCTTACTATTTTAATTTTGCTAATGAGATTTTTCCTGCCATAAATATAAATTAATAGAATTATTAGTGTAAAATGAAACAATTAAGTCAATTCAATGTTTTCTTTCTTGATATGGCATGAAAATAAAATAGACAATAATACTTTTATATCCACTCATTCAGTTCAGTTCCAACCCTTCCTATTAGAATACGAGATCAACTCAGTTATGCTATAAATTTAAGAGTAAAATGCTCAGGTTAGCCCAACAAGCCTTACTTATTTCCTTTAAAACCCATCTTGACAATAGAAAGATGGAGTTGGTCATTCTTGGCCCTTTTCATTTTGGCCATTTGCCGTTTTTTAGTTCTGCAGGAATCTTACTATGAATTTGTGGCTTTTATTCATTTAAGGCATTCTTTATTCACCAATTATTATTATTTGTATTATTCTTGAAACTTTAGCACCTGAATGCCGTTGACCAAAAATGATGGGAAGGCATCATTTTTGACCTCATCTCTTTTGTTGCAGAACATCACTAACACTGTAACTTCCTCTCTCTTTGAATCCCTCAGCATTTAGTGATAAAACTCACAATTACTTTAGGAATTTTGAGCATTCCTCTTTCCCTGACATTTCTTGCTTTCCTCTCCTTCCCAGTCACTACCCCACTCACCACGGAACAAGTTAGTGCTCTGCTGTCAAGACCTCATGAGGACACTGCAGTGTCATCATTGTGATGTAATACTGCAGTGAACTTTTTTGCCACGCATCAACAGCATTTAAATACTAAGGATATATGAAATTACGATTTTTCAAGAGATATCAGAAGGTGAATCCAAAGGGTCTGATAGAGATGACGTTATAAGTATTACTGTAAATTCAAAGTATTACGTTCTCATTCCAGTGGCCAGTGAAAAAAAACTGATTCTGAGCCAAAAACCAATGAGAAAATGCAGCTGAAAATTTATGATTGTAGCATCTGGAATGTCGAGAACATATTTTATTATTCTTTGTAATTGATGGTTAATTCTTACACTTTCCTTGGTGTTACATTCCATTGCTTATGATAGAAAAACTCAAGAGAGCCTGAGGAAATATAAATGATGGTTATTGGAGAGAGAAAATGTGTACTCCACAGATGACAAGAGCGAAATCAAATTTGACTATAGTCAAACAGAATGCATGCATCATGGCAGGAAGAGGAAATGTCCATGGAGGGAATCTCCAGTGTCCCTTGAAATAAATAAAGACACGCCAGGTGATGATGGATCTGATGAATTTGAAGAAAACTCGGAGTTAGGAGTACAGTCAAAGCTTATGGCCCTATGGCTAATATTGCCACCCATCCCAACCTGGAATGGTACCAATTTTCAGGTAATACGCAAAGCTCAGCATGTGTTTGGGACTCAGGTTGATACACCATAATATGGAACTGCATAGAAAGTGGTGACTTTAGATAGTGTTCACACTGAAAGACTTGCTTAACAAAATAAGGTAAAGGGAAAATCCAGGACTTACAGTACATGTCAAAGGATGCATAGTTTATGGAAAAATGTCAATAGTTTAGAGACTCTTAATGGATGATAATATTTTGAAAGATTTAAAGGAGTTAACTGATACTGAGGTGTGAGCAAGGGTACAAAATGACACCTGGTCATTGTAACTTGATGAGATATGTAGATGCATTTTTTAGCGATTTTGTACATTCATGGTGTCATAGGGGCCAAAGATATAGATGTTGATTTGCTATGGTCTACAAAGTGGTGTCTCCCCATTTGTAATGATGCAATGACTTGAGATGGGCTTCTAGAAATGATGCCGTATCTGAGGTTTGACTTAAAGACCTCAAGTAGGGAATGCTTAAAGACAGATAAGATTGCACTTATTTTAAAGAAATGGGAAACAACAATTTAAAATATACAAGTGTGTTTCATTCTTGATTCTTATTTTTCTATCCTTGAGCTCCTATTTCCAAGCAAAGTTCTGTGTCATATTATCCAATTCATCCACTCAAAGCCAAATAAATATGGCCAGAAATGGATGGCTGTCCGCAAAGGCTACGAAATAAATTCTTTTCCTTAACTGGAAAAGAGTGCCTTGAAGGGAAATTGTGAATTCATCTCTGATTTTTTAAATGGATGAAGAGATATAGTCAATCAATTTTCAAGAAAATATGGTAAAGCAAGCAACAGTAAAGTAGCCAGTAGACACCTTCAGTGGCTAGCTAGATATCAGATAAATCAATGCATGTATATTAATATCCACTCATTAATATTATATACAATAACAATACTTTTGAGAAGTTAAAAAGAGTAAAATTTTGAATTGGAAGTTCTAGCGAAAGCTGTCAGAGGAACTTACTAAGGTGAATATTAAGCTGCATAAATCAAATATATACTATTATATATGTGATGTTCAACTTGATACGAGAATACGAAAAATGTCAGGTATGAAAAAAATGTATTAAGGACACAGGGTTGCAAAGAGATGCAATGCTGGCAAAAAGATTGTGTGTAAGAAATATACAGAAAAAGAAGAAACAATTTTGAAGTGTTTAATTTGCTTAAATCTAAGAAAAAGCCATTTAGCTTACTTGCATAATAATCTATGAACAATTTTACTTGGAAGCATTGGTAATATCATTTTTAATACTTTGACCAATGTGTATTTTCTTGTATTTATTCATTTTTCTTGCATGTAATACTTTTAAAATATAGGTACTCGAATAAATTTATCTGTAAACACCATGTGTATAACAAATGGTCATTTTTGATCTCCTAATGTCCTATAGGAGGTGTGTAAAGTCCCATCTTTCCAGCGTTATTCATTCAAAATTACAGTGATGACAAGCTACCAGTAAAAATGAATATGAGTATTATCATTAATAGATTATGAAACTTGTGCTTACAGAATGGCTCCTCAGAAGGTCTTCCAATCCTCTTCTTCATACATGGAGGCTCCTACTATATGAATGGAGGTAGACTATATCCTGGCGAGGAGCTGGCAGCAAGGGGTGCAGTGGTGGTTACCTTCAATTACAGGCTTGGGCCATTTGGTAAGCACCAATCATATTTCAATACCTATAAAACACATTAAGGCTAATAAGAATCATGTGGTCATCAAATGATTGTGAAGATTTCCGAAGACCATAGTCCGAAGAAGAAATAGAAAGGAGTTATTTTCCCTACTTTCATTGGCATTTGGATATTCCGGTCTTCGGACATTTTCACTTAAGCGAAATTAGATCAGGGTTTTGTGATATGAACAGAATGGACAGTGGTGTACCAAGGCTACTTTGGCGTACCTTGGCACCCGGGGCTAACTAGATGGTAGCTGCTCCCAGTAGAAAAAAATATTTTTTCTTAAACTAAAAAAAGATGTATGTATTTCAATTTTGGCACCCTCCCCCTTTAAGGCCCCCAGGGCGGCATCCCTGTTTGCACCCCCCTCGGTATGCTACTGAGAATGGAAGAGAAATGGAGTTTACTAAGGGAATAATTTGGGGCACATAATGAATTATTATATTTATATAAGATATCTTATATACTTATATAAGAGTAAGATTTTTTTTTAAAGTAAGTTTTCCCAACAAATGATAAGAGTGAATTCTTCACGGGATTACCACTGCGTTTGTATTTCAGTTGCCGACATTTTGGTGGCTGACTCTGCCTCCGAAATATCGGCACCTGAAATACCAACCCGGTGGAAATCCCGAAAAGAATTCACTTGTATAAGAGTCGTTATTGGCTATAATTGGAAAAAGAAGAATCCTAAATATATACTATTTAAGGATCATCAAATAAGAATGATTAATCAAGATCTTGATATCTTTATTATACCTACACTAATCAGTTCACTCTAATGCTATTGTGTGTGATGATTTATAATCACTTCCCCAAAGGAGAAAAAAACTTGTTCATGAGATAAAAAGTAGGCTCTCAATGGTTTTGGTTTGCTCTGGGCCTACAGAGTAAAGTATGACATGGTTCAAAAACATAGTCTCTGCAGAAATAGATTGGCACTAGGATCAAGACTTAATAGATTGGATAGAATGTGGACTCAGAACTCAGCGATGACGAAAATGTTTTGGAATAGAGTGGTCACAATTCCAAAACTGATCAGTCAGCAGAAGAAGAAGAGGAAGGAGAAGGTGAAAACCAGAATAGAGAAAATCTATTATACATGGGAAGGGATGCAGGGTGTGAGCAAGTAGAGCTTTCTTCCAAAGAGAACTGCTGTCAGAGGTCGAAGGTGAAAGAGAAATATAGTGACTCATCTGCCAGGACCTATACACCAAGCTCAGCAAGTACCTACTCACCCCTATGGAATCATGGAAATTTTTTTTCCTAAGAAGCATTGCATAGTAAATTACACAAATATTTGGATTAGAGATAATAAAACCACCCAGGTAGAACACGAAAGTCACATTGACGTCATTTTGACGTCATTATCAGGTCACGGGCCAAAAGTCACGGTGACGTCAAAATGGGCAACAGCGGGGACGTCCTCCGTGAGTCATTTTGACGTCATCTTGACCAGAAAATGACGTCATAAACAACGCTGTGCGGGACGTCCCTCTTGAGTCATTTTGACCTCATCTTGACCTGGAAATGACCTCCTTCAATAGTACCCAAAATGCACTTAAATTTATGTTCAAAATTACGGCGGGATTTGATAAAACAATGAAATCAACGTGAAAGGTTTATTGAACATCTCACGTACAAAACAAAAAATATCAAATATCACATTACTATTAGCACTCTTCAAAGAAAAACCATTCCCACTGCCATCTGAACTCTGATCGATTCCATTGTCACATCATCAGAACTGATTCCATTGTCACATCATCAGAACTGATTCCATTGTCACATCATCAGAACTGATTCCATTGTCACATCATCAGAACTGATTCCATTGTCACATCATCAGAACTGATTCCATTGTCACTCATCAGAACTGATTCCATTGCCACATCATCAGAACTGATTCCATTGTCACATCATCAGAACTGATTCCATTGTCACATCATCAGAACTGATTCCATTGTCACATCAACAGAACTGATTTCATCACCAGAGGCTGATGAACTGGAGGATGAATCAGACTCCTCACGCATTGCCTCCGGTCAACCTGTCCTCAACCATGGCTACTGCTCTTCTCCTATTCCGCGTATCAACCTACACAGACAGGAAAGCATACTTGAACACAAGCCCTTCAAAAACTATCACAATAAATATCGTATAAATGCTATCTTGTGCTGCAGTCCGATAGAATTTTTGACCATATAGTCGGCAATGAGACATCGCTACATACAATGTGATAACTTGCATATTGTAATTGGAACATAAAAAGTTCAAAATTTGACATATTATATTCTAAGGTGAATCTTTAATTACTACTGAGATGAGTAAGTGACCATCACGAATTCAAGAACTATTGAATTAATCTTCAGCAAATAGAGTGAACTAAACGCAATGACAATTTCAAATATCAACACACCAGACCAGCAACAATTCGGTCAGAAAAACTTTAAAACAAAACGGAGCGCTAAGGGGAACAACCATAAAGAATCAATCAGACTAATCGAAAAATACAATTGTCAGCGCCGGCAGGCGAATGAATAGGATTACCTTGATCAACATGACGACTTCCCAGTAACGAGAAAAGAGAAGTTATACTTTTTGTGTTGCTTGCCATCTTGAGGCGAAACAGGGAACAGCGTGAAATTTCGCAAACATTCGTGAACACTTTCCTCACTAACAGATCTTCATAACTTCCTCCGGTCTCGCCCGACGTGTTTGATCGTAGAATTCAAGAGGCGACAAGTACAAACGGAGTCATTAATGTTTTAAGTTTTGGTATCGAAACACTGTAGGCAGAGCCTCACGTTTCCTACAACAATAATTTTGTTTCAAAAATAGATTAATTTTAATAGAGAATGAAACCAATAAATTCTGAAAGAGAAATGTGAAAAGTATACTGGCTGACGCGGACAGTTGAGCGCAGCGGCGCGAGAAGCACACAATTTCAAATCCTTCAACTTCTTTAAATTCAAATTACTCTGCCTGAAGTTCATGCGACTTCCTGTGTTACCAAGGTCTCTGATCACGAAAAGCGTAAATCCATAGAAAAGCCGACCACGATATTTCTTGAAGGTTTGCAGAATCACTACATAGGACTAAACATTTCTTGACGTCATCTTGACATCATTTGACGTCACCTGGAGTGCTTCGTCACACAGAGGTCATTATCAGGTCCCATGACGTGAGGTACATCACTATGATGTCAAGATGACGTCATTGTGACTTTGGTGTTCTACCTGGGCAAGTTTTATAGGGAAAGAGATGCTACAGATATCGATTTGATAGAAATCAAAGCTGTTCTTGGTCTTCTCTATTTGGCTGGGACCCTTGAATGTAACCATGCTAAACTAAAAGACTTATGGGCCAGTGATGGAACAGGAGTAGAAAGGTTTAGGATAACTATGTCACTAGCACAATGGGTCGTTTACCATATTTTTTTATTACCGAATCTGATAGAGTTTGTAAAATAAAAAGACCGTATTTTTCTGTTTTTTGATCCGGCAATTATTTCCCGAGTTATAAGCGGCGAAAAACTGATGTTTTTAACCGTTTCGGAAAAGTGGGTGTGGTGCAACCTCTGATGTGTATCGACTTTGTCCAATCACAACTGAGCCCACGAAGTGACTTTGCCTTATCGCAATGAGGGGGACACAGCTGACTCGGCCAATGGGAGTGATTGAGACAGCATCTGTGCGAGCAGACCTTCCGAGAATCCCCCTCCACTCCCTTCCCCTCCCATAAAAGCAGTCAAGGATGGGAGGAAAATGATGTCAATGTTATAACAGCAGCATTTTCGGTGGGCGTCACCTTTTGCTTATTTAAATTTTTGATTTAAGAGTGAATGGTTGTGGTTAGAATATTAATTTTTTCACTAAAATTCTTTTTTCGTTTCCAGCTAACGATTTCGTGTACAAAATTGCAATTTTGGCTCCGAGTAAATGCCCCCATTCCAGTATTTAATTCAAGCACTACACATCTGTGTAGCAAATTGCTTTTGTTTCGCAGACCATCAAATAAGAAAAAAAGTTGACAAATTGGCAGCAGTAAGGGAAGATTTTGTGGGTGTTTGTAAGGAGAGTTACTCAGCTAGTGAATACATGATAATCAATGAATCATTGGGAGCTTGCTGGGGTAGATGCCAGTTCTGGCAATATATTCCAAACAAACTGGCCAAATATGGTTGAAATTGTTTGTGCTCACATATTTTATGCTTTTAATATGGAAGTCTACAGTGTTAAGCAACCAACTGGCCCTTTTGGAATTGAAAAAACTGCTAAAAGTGTAGTTGAAAGATTGATTAAACCCATTTCAAATACTGGATGTAACATTATAACTGATCACTAGCATATGTATAAACCTCTCGCAGAATCACTTCTAAAGAATCACAACCTAACTCTGGTGGGTACACTCTGCAAAAACAAGAAGGAAATACCACCTTTGTTTTTGAATGCCAAACTAAGACCACCTGCTCCAAGTATCTTTGCATATCAAGATTATACAGTTCTTGTTTCATATATACCTACGTAGAACACAGTTGTGCTGCTGTTGTCAACCATGCAGGAGGCAGGAAGTATTGATGCCAGTTCAGGAGAGGAATGCAAACCAGACATTTTGATGTTTTACAACTTGACCAAAGGGGGAGTAGATGTTGTTGATGAAATGAAGGGGAACTACTCAGTCACAAGGGTGAGCAACTGATGGAGTATGAGAATTTTTTAAACCCTGTTGAACACTGCAGGAATAAATGCTCACATCATTTTGTCTACTAAAGTAGACATTGATCGCAGAGAGTTTTTGAATCAACTATCATTTGAGCCATGTAAAGACTACGTAGAAGTACACCTAACAGTTTGCAGCCTTCAACGAGGCATCCGATTCTGACTGAAGAACTACTAGGAAAACCCGATGTTGAAAACCACTGAAGAATGAATTAGGAAGTTCCAGGAAGGTGTTTCTTCTGTGATAGGAAGAAAAATTGAAAACCAAAACATCCTGTGTGCAGTGCTATGCTTTCATAAGTAGAGAGCACACAACCTTCACTTGTGACAGGTGCATAGGCTTGGCTGAAGAGGACACAAGTGAAGGAGATGAAAGTTAGTAAGCTGCTCATTAATCAGTCTATTAGACCAAAGACTTGCTGTTGCTCATTTTATACATAAAAAGTGTATTTATATGCAATAATATGTCACATCTTCTTTTACAAAATAACCTTGGGTTTCAAATTTTTGACAAACAAATCTAACCTGTAAGTTATTCTTCTTTAGTTTGTTGGTTCTAGTAGTTTTAGTATATTTTTGGGGTAATATACTAACCTGTGTATCTAAATTTATATGATAAAAATTTCAAAGTGTGAAGTCCTAAAATTTTTAGCAGATAGAAAGCTGCTAGTATTGTTAGTTTTGTATTATTATATGCTATTTTTTCATACTGAAGCATACTTTATGATTCTTTATTTACATGATGCATTACATTTGTGATTTCTGAGTGTTATATAACAATGTTTTAATGATGTACTACCATTAAAATTGTGATATAGTAGTAACTCAAAGAGTGTTCATTTACATTGTGTTAAAACCATGTTCAAAAACTCTAAAAATACAAGTAGAAAGGTGCATTTTATAATATTAGAATAAAAGCAATAACTTCATATTGAATGACAAAATAACTTTTGTATTTCCACAATTTATTCTCTCACACTACTATCATGGTTAAGATGATTAATGTCATCCTCAGGTGATGAGGATGACGTTAATCGTCAAAACCATGGTAGTAGTGTGAGAGAATAAATTGTGAAAATACAAAGGTTATTTTATCAACCATAATGAATACAAGTAAATTCCATAAAGTGACGCCAGAAACCATCAACTTCATATTGTTTTCATACTATTGTATTTGCTAAAGAATCCAGCCAGCAGGGATAACAATCAATAAAACACTCGTGGTCAAAAAGTCTGGGTGCGAGCTCCCACATTGTTCCTACTATGAGAGTTCTCCTGGGTTAAAAGAGAGTATACCTTGAAGGACGGCTGGGCTCATTTTGCAACAAACACCCTGTTGTCGCACTATATCTTCATATTCCTCTTACTCTAAGTCTCTCATTTTTAAATGAAGGCTATTTTACTTGGTGGCATTGTGCCTCAATGGGTATAAAGCATGCTTTTGGACAAAGAGATTCCCAATTCAATCCAGGGTGATGCCTGTAGATGCCCACAGCATATCCCATGCTGAGTGATTTTTTTCTTTATCACATATTTTTGGCAAACATTTGCAGTAAGTATAGGAAAAGTAAATATCTCCCTGTGTGAATACATATCATGTTCCACCACCATGTGATGATATTTTTCTGTATAGATAGTAGTATTAATAGATACATAGTAATTATGTACATAGTAATTCATCACAGACAAAAATTAATGGACACCATTGAGAGTTCATTTTTCATCCCATTAACAAGTTTTTTCTCCTTTGGGAGAAATTCATCACATACTTTAGCATCAGTTACCACCCCATGTGATGGTATTTTTCTGTGGATATTATCCATATAATGCAAATCTAATAATTTTATCCTACCTCCAAAAACACATGTACTTCCATGAATATGTGCATCGTTATCCAAGCATGTGCCAGCCGGGAATGATATAGAAGCTTTTAAAACTGGTATGAAATATTATTGACCATTGACCCCACATCCTCTTTTTGGAATGACTGTTTTCGCCCCTGCCCAGATTGCATGGGCACTGCACTTGCTCCTTTCCTGGTGTCCGGCCTCCTGCTGTGTGAACACACCCTCAGAGTTTGTACGATTTTGTACTACATTCTATACTGAATGCCAAAAGGAATATTCAATAGGCATTGATATGGAGCATTTTCCACTTATGGGTGAATATAATGTCCTTCTAGACAGCATAGTAAAATACTCTGTGGATCACAGAAAGCTTCAAAATCATATTTGGTGTTTTTCAAGAGAGGAACTTCTTATAATAATCACACTGATATATGCAAGAGACGTCTTGAAACAACCATATTTGCCTACAAAAAGCTGCTGCACGAAACCTGGGGCTAAAAAATATTTTCTATTTTAAGAGCTAGGGATCAATTCTAGAATATTATGAAACATTTCAATAGCACGTTGTAGTGATGCACTATAGTGCCTTATAAGGGCAGATGAATTTTGTTTGGCTTCTGAACCTTAGATTGCTTTTGTTACGAATTCTGAGCCTGCTATATGGTCCAAGTAAAAATTTAATGGCCAATGAACAGCTTTATCCATTGAAATGCAGGTGTCCTCTTCCACAGTATACATGGAATAAAGTTGGAATCAAGAAAAAATTTGTGTCTGATGGCAACTCCAAATGCTATATAATCGCATTTCTGTACTATGAGCAAGGCGGTACTTACCATAAGGCATACCTGGCAGCCACCAGGGGCCCCATGAGTGCTGGGGGCCTCGCAAGAGAGAAAATGTAAATATGTATAGTTGTAAGTAACCTGGCACCTATTAGTGGAGTATTAATAGTGATAGATATTTATACTCATTATATATTGTCTTAATTTGCAAGGAAAAGTCAATGTCAAACTGCCAGGTTGCAAGACTATAACATTGGGGGCCTCATTCTAGATTCCACCAGGGCCCTAAGGGTTCATAAATACGTCCCTGACTGTGAGAAAGATGAAGAGAAAAGCCATAAAAATCAGGCACTGGGTGACTACATTATAATAAGAATGACAGAGCTATACAAGAATTAAGGAATAAATGTTATCGGCAACAATTATTTTTCATTAATTCACCTGGCTGAGAGCTTGAAAAAATAAATTTCTCTTAATGGAACTATAAGAAAAAAAAGGCGAGTTCACTCCTTCTGTCTGCATAAATAATAAAATGCATTCAAGTGGAATAAATAAAAATACCCAAGGCCATAGGTAGGTACTCTCACAAATAAACTAGCAAAAAAATAAAAAGTACTTAGACTTAATGCAATGCCCCGAGATGTCCCAATTTCCAGCACTGATAAAAGAAGGACAGACACCATCCTGTTTGCAACCAAGTGAGAGTACATGTTATGGACTGAAGGTGGCAGAAATATTCCAAAAGAGCAGCTGCAAGGAGGTAGCCTGTTTATTTATTTTTTTAATGAACTAGATCTGGCCTTGATAAAAAAGCTGGGTTCTCTACATGGAAACAACAAATTGTGAACTGAGTCAAGAAGGTCATCCAAAAATTAGTCAAAGAGGTGCTGGGAATTTCTTTTCTGATCCAACCTTCACGTTCAAGCACCAATAAAAGAAGCAATACTTCATTAGATGCCTTGTCCCTATAAAGAGTACTAAAGAGAAAAAGGTGCCAACTATCTCAAAATTGTCGAGAACAAATCTTTCAATGTATGTTTTAAACTGAAAATAATATTTGTAGAAGGCATGCCAGAAAAATAAGCATGCATCTGAAACGCATGAAAAAGTAATATTCCTTGTTGTTTTGCATTAACGGCTGAAAAACAATTATAATCTTTATCACACTATTTCAAGCAAACCTTTTAATAACAACTGTACAAATACAATTTTCTGATTACAATAACTACAAATATGAAACTGATGAACATTGATTATAAAATAGTTTATGATTTAGAGAAATGGTAATTATGTAAAGAAAGATCTGGTGCTTTCCGTGCATATCTGCTGATTGAAGGTTTCTTGAGATCTCCACTGGGTTATTGCATCCATGCCTGCTGACGTTTCCATTTTTGACTCGGTCATTGTCTTCAGAGCTTCTGAATTCATAAGAAGATCATTTGAAAGCCTGAAGAAGATGACCAAGTCGGGAATCAAAACGTCGGCATAAATGGATGCAATAACCCGGTTGAGGACCAGAGAAACCTTCACTCGGTCATTATGTATTTTAAACATTCGGAATATCTTACAAAATGTTATGCAGTATAGGTGTAGAATAAAGATAAAAATTACTACAAGAAAACAGTTATGGGGAGACAGGAGAGGATATAATGTGGTAAAATAAAGTTGGGGTCAAATGACCCTTTGTCGTCCATTTAGGTTGAGTAAAACTCCAGTCCTCCTTGTGCTAATATTGAAAAATGAGTATGTAATGAATATGAAACATGGATGGGACATTAAAAAATCCAAGAATAGATTTATTAATGTGTATTCTCATCTACTTTTATTGTTGAAAAACATAAACACCTTTTTCCCTAAATAATAATAATTATTAGGGGTTGAGTATTAAACAGAAGTGAAGGTGGTTTTTGATGGACATGATAAACTTCAATATACATATGTGGAGCTTGGTTGAAAGTTTCTGGTGCTTGCACTTAAACCCATTTTTGGTTTGGATGGATTACATTTTAATTTACAGATAAAAGGAGGTTTAATAGAAAAAAATTCATATTCCCCTAGAACCTCTAGTGAGCTCTTCAATTACCACCACTTTTCCTTCTCCTTTGTGTTATATCAATGTGCCGGGAACTTTCTACCGAACTACACAGCCAAACATTCTCCTATTAAAAGTAGCTATTTATTTCTGTACGGTGATCCTCTTTCGATCAGCACACTTTAAATTCCTCATCATTCTCTGCTAACTGGCTTTTATCTTCTGCAGTGTCTTCAACAAGTTCCATCTATTTACTATGCCTCCTTATGCCGTTATCAACTTACCCTCTTCCATTACCTCTATCAACACCTCATCTGCTTTCTCTCTGTGATATACATAATCTGTTTGTCATGCTTGCAATCAGTTTATTTTCATATGTTGTTCGAAAGTCATCATACAATGTAATCAAACATGAAATTGGAAGGAAATGAAATGAAGCTTGCAAACTTGCCTTGAAAATCTTAATGGCATTACCTGCTGAAACTGCACAGTAGCAGAAATTCACAGAGGAAAAAATCATTCATCTTGACCCAAACTCAAACCCTACACCCGATTTCTGGTCAAGGTGAATGATTTTTTTCTCTCTGGAATTTCTGCTAATGTAAAATAGTATTGAACATTTCAATAATGTTTTCAGCTACTTTCTTATGCTGATTAACTAGGGAGAAGATGTCTGAATTAAACTTGCAACTGGGTTTCACTGCCCTATTCAATAGGGAATAACACAACAGTTTATACATATGCCAGTTTGCGATAGGTCAATCTTTATTTATAATCCCTTAATTTATAATCCCTCTTGGGGAATAAAAAATTAATTTAAATAAGCTAGGAAATTCAGTTTCTTGTTGAATTATAGTATGTATCACTATGATGCAACCCAGTATAATTTATTAATATGAAATATTTTCTGTATATATGTACATCCCAAGCACTCAAACAATATTGGCCAATATCAGGGATTTATTGCCATTCTTGTCAAGCTTTCTCATACGGAGGAGTATGTATGTATTGGCAATGTATAGCTCAAATGCACCCAATATGGCAAAGAATATTTGCCAATATTAGGGATTAATTTTCAGATCAACATTGGCAAAGCATTAATGCTCAGTAAATTTGTGACAGGCAATATAGAGATAAACAGGAGAAACTAATTAAAGCCAACAAATATTCCAAATCAAGTAAAACCTAAATAATAGTTCCACATCCAAATAAGTCCAAAGATGACTATGCCAAAAGATACTAAAAATTTAAATCTGAAGAGTTGTCAAAAGAGGAAGAGTTAGAGAAGAGGGAGAGTTGTCAAAGAAAAAGGTTGCCTAATGAAGTAGATGACCAGATTAATGATAAACTCCACAAAAGAATATGAAGTACGAAAATCACATACCACTGTACTGCTGAATTCAAAATGGCTAAAGAGCTGTTCATGACTAGTGGACTACAGCTAAGATTCTCAATTCTCATTCCTCCCATGTTTCCCTGAGTCCAACTTACAATCTTTCTCTGCAAATGGAAAGGAATGATATTCAGAGCATACTTCTTTCAGGAGTAGAAACATAGGAATTGCCTGAAATAGATAGGCGAAGACTGGAGGCTGTAGAGATGGATTTCCAAAGAAGTTTCAGTGGCAGCTTCTAATTCAGAATAACAAGATTGGAAGCAAATACAAATGATAACATAGGGACAATCATGTAGATAGAAAAAAATCACTGAAGAACTAGAGAAATAATGGTAGGGGCACATCAAAAGAATGGAGAACCAATATTGGCAAAAAAGATGCTCAACTGGCAACTATGAGGAGTGGAAAAAGAGGTCGACCACCAGAAGACTGGATGGAGCAGGTTGTCCTAGACATGCAATAGAGACAGATGAGAACCCAGGACTCAAATGACAAATAGGTGAGGAGACATGGAAGAGAGAGTTGACCAAAAGCTATATAAAACTAACTAATAAAAAAACGTGGTATGATGAAGAGAAATTTATGCAAGTATGAGAATTAGATGAATGAAGAGAAATTAATCAGTCACAGTATAATATTTCTGCCTACATTAGTATTTCATGTAGATACCATGAAAATGTTGTTAATAAATAATCGTCAGCTATGAGCTCTTCATTGTAAATCATTTTAGAATATTTTGGGAATATATATATCTATTTAGTTATGGACCATAAAAAAAGTTTTTTTTAACGTGAAGGTTGGTTTTTGATAGGTGAGGGTAGAGCTCACCTCTTACTAAGATATAAGTATGTGAAATTTACTCATTCAGGGTAGGGGTCTCAGTTCTTTTTTTCACATGGCCACCTGTGATTTCCTACGAAGCTCTGACACGCAGAAAATTGAATCGCCAGGATTTTAGGTTGAGGTGTCAAGAAAGGCTCTTGCCCAAAATTTGAAGCTGGGATCCTCTGGTCAGTGACTCAGCGCTCTACTCACTAGGCCACCATGGTCCCCTAGTGGACCATAATTAATGATTATTATGCAAAATATTAATTAATTAAATTTTGTCATGTTCTCAAAGTACTTAAAAATTGTCAACATTTTCTTCAAATGGATATCACATAGTGTTATTATTAAGAAACAAAGTATTTTATGGGTAGTCTTGGCAGTCACTTGTGATGGTTAAGTAATAAGTTTAAGTAGTGTTTAAATACTTGGGAAAGTGAAGAGAAATGCAACAGCAATCGTATGTATGTAATATGTATATATTAGGACTTATGTATGATCTCTGGGTTAGATACCTTCCATGAGTAAATCAGGGTCATAGATAAGGGGGGATCGAGGGTGTCTGAACCCCAAATATAAGAAAAACTAATCATACTAATATACCTATAAAAATGAAGTGGTCTGTCTGTCTGTCCGCCGGTTCTATGTTTGTTACGCATCACCTCCAAAAACTACTGAACCGATTGAGCTGAAATTTTGTTGGATTCTGGCGTATACACTAGAAGGTGCTATAGGCTATATAAAAAAGGCTCAGGGCCCGGGTTCGATTCCTGGCGCCAATTACGTATTTACATTGGTTTAAATGAACTTTTTCAATTTATGGTAGTGGAAGAGTTTTTTTCTTTCGCTCAGTAACATAACTAAATATTAATCGATTTCTTTGGTTATTTCTGTATTTTTATTGGGAAAATATTTGAACTTTCTTATTCTTCTAACCGATTTACACTTTATCCTTGAGGTTCCTGGGAAATGTGTAATTTACGTTGAAATTAAGTGTTTTTTTCGGTTCTTTTCCGAGCGTTGCTAAGGCCATTGCCATCGTCGTCTCCGAAATGAAAACATCGTTAATGCTTAAAAAGTTCGTCATAGAGGGATGCCGTAAACGGCATTGTGCTTTTCGCGAGGATATAGGAAAGTACTGAAGGTATTGTAGGCTATTCGTGAAGAAAGGTCGGCCATCTTTTTCCCCGTACCTACATGGACGGGGCTTGTACCCTTTGATTAGTAGTATCCGTGAGTAGCGCAAGCAGTCAGCACGTAGGTATATTTGCAAATATACCTACGTGCTGACTGCTTGCGCTACTCACGGATTTAGAAGGCTTGCATTCGGTTAAAATTAGGAGTAGTTAGATGAATACTTCAGCGGCGTTCAAATTGTGAATGTTTTTTTTTATTCTTTACGGGTTTGTGCATTTGAACCGACATGGGATATGAAGATAAAACAGAAATTGTGAATCTTTTTAAATTCTTTACGTGTTTGTGCATTTGAACCGACATGGGATATGAAGATAAGACAGAACAATTTCGAAATCGTCGTCGGTGAAGATAACTTGAGATTTGAAATAGTTAAACAAAAACCAGGGAATGAAATTCAAATCTTAATGGAGCAAAATGCCTCATTACGTATCCGTGGGATGTTTATTGATGTCATTGCGATGAAGCTAAAAATGTTCGTCCAAAATCGATGCCAAAAATAGAATTGTTCTTTTCGTGAAGATATTGAAAGGAACTAAAAGAGGTATCGCAGCTAATGTTTGTATCTAGATCGGCCATTTCCTTCGGAAAAATCTTACGGGCTTACTTTTCGCGCTACTCCTAGATGAAATAGGTTTGCATTCTGAGCAATAATCTAAAATAGTCCACCTGATCTGAGATGCAGTTCTACCTATGAAGACAATGCTATGTTAAGACGAGAGGCATACCGATTTCAAGCTCACAACTTTCAAATTCGAGGTAAAAAGTCTATAAAGTATACTTCCGGTCTAGATGGTCATCTTCCGGTAGGAAGTCCACCCCGCTGCCGCTCCTACCGGAAGTGCAGTGGCCGTTTTTTTTATCATTTATTGAATCAATCACACAACTTCAAACGCAGAATCCCATTTCAAGGTCACGACGTGCAAATGCGTAGTTTCAATACCAAGTACCGGTTTCGGCAAATTTAGAGGCCAATTAGAGGGCAAAAATCACATTTTATCAAAAAATGTTTCGAGCAAAAGTTACGTATTTTTCAGTGTGAAATCCGAATCTGTGACAATATTTGCATATTCTGCTTGGAAAAATGAACTTATGGTCTGAATCGCCCACTTACGGTGTAAATCGGAAATTGATTTTATGACCAATCGATAGAGCATACCCCTTTTACCCAATTTACTTAGAAATTAGCCAAAAATGTCTGAAAAATAATTTTTCCTGGCAACTTTTATTGAGTGGACGGGTGGTTGTGGACACCCTGTATAATATAGATATAGATCCAGAATGGTTGCATGGACAACGATACTCTTAACAATCAAACAGCATTCATATTCTTATAGTTCATGAAGGACTAAACTCATCCCTCCCCTTCCCCCCCCAGAGAAAAAAAATCTACGCCCCCGGAGTAAATATCTCTCTCACCAAAACAACTTCCCTCAAATATTGCAGATACTATGTCCAATTTAATTTGGCTACCTTTTTCCAGAAAATCCCATAAATTTTCTCATAATTCATTTGTTTTATTTCAACTTGTAAAATTTGCAGGCCTTTAGATGTTTGGCTAAGTAAGAGCAGATAGGCTAACTTGAACATACATGGATAATATGTGCATACATAATTGATTCCATCTGATCTTTGCTCCATCATGAAATTCAATCTATCTATTCACCTTGTTTTCATTTTATATTTTACAATATTTTACAAATTATAGGTGGCATAGGGTCTCAAGTGTAGAGATAGGGTGGATTCTGGACCATCGGATTTCGGAAAATCAATGGTGAACCTATAATATCCATCCATAAATCAATCCAATAGTGTTTACATTAATTGTAAATGGACATGTACAGTATGAATTTAAAATGCATGAGAGGTAAACGTGTAATGGCCAATCAAAAAGGAAAATGTTGGTCGTTCGAGCTATACATTCGAATTGCGATATATTTAGAAAATACGGAAGTTTTTTCGCACTTTCGCAAGACCGCTGATTGCATTGCTTTCATTCTTGAGGGCTGATATGCACTCGACTTTTTCCCTTCAATCTTCCGCTCTCCTCATTGAACTTGGCTACGATCCTCACTTTTCCATATTTTCTAGTTCTAAGATTATTCACATGGAGTTAATTTCCCTCATCTCTACCCCTTAGTAGCTCTATCAGATCGACGGGAAAAGGAGCGGAACCTTCGCAGGGAGCAAAGATGAAAGAAAAGTTCCAGTCTCCGGGAGAAAGACGTCCTCTTATGTTTGCTCTGTCATTAGGTTTCCTGAGCACGGGAGAGCCGTCCTGCCGCGGTAACTGGGGCCTTTGGGACCAGGTTGAGGCCCTCAGGTGGGTGCGGCGCAACGCCAAGTCTTTCGGCGGCGACGCCAGCAACGCCCTCTGTTTGGTAGGAAACAGCGCAGGAGCTGCATCCGTCCTCTTGCACATGGTGTCGCCTGTATCCAGGGGTGAGTGAGTGAATAATTAAACGGTGAGACTCCCAAGACAGTGACGCCGCCTCTCTGAGCCTAGGCTAAAAAAATCTCGCCACACGCAACCGACACGCTACCGCCGCTAGCGGAGAAGCGGAAAGAAGGGGAGAGAGTGAGGGTGGGTAAATACTGGGGCCTTTGTCTCCTTTCACGTTTCTCTTTGATCTGACTCCACCCCAAAGTTCTTGGGAAATCAAAAGTTTCGTCGCAGATTAGTTTTTCATTCGTAGGTGAGTGTGAAGAGTCAGCTACACACCAGGGGTAGTAATTACCGCATAAGGTGATTAATATATCTTATATGAATAACTGGTTATCTATGGCCAGGCTATCAGGGGATAAGAAGATTAAAGAGAGAGTGTGCTGATATCTGAAGAGACCAGAGTACCGTACGGTCGACCGTGTGCCTGACGCTGCGGCCAATGGTGGGCGTAATGCCTACACTGAAAAATATTTTTCTTTCTTCGATGAAATATCACCTCATGTAAACTTTTTTAATTTGTAAAGGAGGGTTGTATCTACAACGTATAAAAAACGAGCAAAATCGTCATAGATAAATAGTCAAAAATCATTCTGAAAATTTAAAATTGTTAAAAACATTGTAAAATTATTTTATTTTATAATATTATCCTTTATTATATTTTTAAAATTTATGAACTTTAAAATAAGTTATTTTGTACATCTGTAGATTTAATAGTCTTGGAGATAAAACGCAAAATGTGTAGTCACTTTAGCAAAATTCGGGTTTTGCAGCATTGCAATTTCTCGTAAACGATTGCATTTTTTGCAAAACAGCCTTGGGGTTTTTATTTCCATATCAAATGATGACGTTATGCCAAGTTTGGTCAAAATCATTCGCCCTAAGGGCAATCAAATCACCTGGTCGAATTGGCACGGAATAACTCAGATGTTAATATAATTTCGTCATTGCCTTGATAAAAAAAGGCAACTTTGATTTTTTCCACAAATCTCGGAAATAAATATTGAAGCACTACATTTCATCATTATTATTTTATCAAAATTGGTAGAATGATGGACATATCTGCCTTTGATGACTAATAGTAGGTTGTTTTGCACTCTCCTTGAAAGCAGTACCTCTTTTCTACAAACTTCTCTTTCAACTCTTCCCATAATTACTACGTACCTTCCTGCAATTAATAACCTATATTTCTTCCACTTTCTTCTTAAATTACATGACCTTTATTCAGTCATGCCCTTTGATATCACGTTATTCCAATGTCCTCCATCCAATTTTCAGTTTAATATGCTGTTATAGGGGAAACAATTAAATTGTACTTGAGATCAAACGGGAATAGTGCTGAAGAATTGACAACATGTGAACCAAACTTAGTGCAAAGGGGACGTTTATTTCCACGGAATCCGTTCATTTAAATTTAAACAGTTAATTTAGCAGTTAATTAAACTTCGACCAAAACTTTTTGAGATCAATCTGAAAATGACCCATAAAATCACATATAAAAATGGTTGATGGGTGATGGATCCGAATCATAAGGGATGGAAAAAGAAATAGTTCTTTTTTAAACCCTGTACATTTACGGAAGTTTTAATCTTATAATGCATGTATATGCATGGAAATATTTAATTACCTCTTAATTTAGCCTCCGTAGAGATGGTTATGGTGGTAACCCCTATCTCTATATTCCCGGAGGAAATGCTTCGTAGAATAATTTATTTTCTCCCTCTTCAGTAACTGGAATCCCGAATACCTCTATCATCTTTTTACCCAAAGGTCTGGTGCTTCCCAAAGATTTTCTAGATCTGACCCTAGCAATTCTTCAAATCCCCGAGCCCGTACTAAACTCTACTTCCAACTTCTTCCTTGTCACTTCCTCAAAGTTTTAAAATTTGCTACCCATTCAAATTGAATTCTCCTTATCTGTCCAATCATTTAAAGATAAACTTAAATCTTATTGAAAACTCGAAAATCAATTGGTGCTGATTTGGGTAATGTAATGTTTGCCCAAATTTGGTATTTTACTTAATTTTTGTATAACAATTTTTTTAGCAGAATTTTAAATTTGCAAAAGGTTAATTGTCTCTAGTAGATTATCCAAGAGCATCATCAAAGATTTACACCCATTCATTCATTACTTTTGAATTTTACTTTCGCGTCAATTGGCTTTCATGGTGCCAATTGCGCTGGCTAACCTTCGATCTGAAGACTGGCAGGATAGTCTGGGAAGTTTTTGCCTCTCGGGCCAACAGGCGCAGAATGATGCATTTCATCTATGCAAAGATCCCATCACCGTGGGTACCTCTGGAGTTCCTATGAAAAAAGTAAGTTGTTAAGCCTAAATCACACGATCATTTTCCTCGGACATTTAAGGGACAGAGATATGGGTAGCTCAATGGTAGCTGAAAAATGAACATTAAAAATGATAATTTTTAGGGATAGCTCAAATAATCGGGACTCCTACCAAATATTTCAACGTTTATGCAGGTGGAACGTGTCGTTTACTCCGTCCCTCTACGCACAACATGAGCTAAAAAGGCAGCCAATATGAGTACACGGTAGCAAATATAGAATGCTGAGGCCAAGTAATCGTACGTCTATTGAAATAAAAACATGTAACCGTCATAGTCATAAATTTAAGTCTCGTGTGATTCCAAAATGGTCGAAGAAAATGACCATGTGAGTCGCGGAAATGATAAATCAGCCTATTATTTTTCGTGTCCTTGAAAGTAATAGCTTAAATGTTCCCTGAAAACCTACGAGAAAACGATCTTGTAGTTCAGGCTTCAATTGTCGTGACAGCGAATGTTGATCGCGTGAAAGCGTGATGGATTGATGTGGCCGCTTCAATTCCACTATGGCGCCTCCCAAGAAGGTCAAGACGTACTGGAGGCGACATCGTATTGGATTTAAGAAGCCAGCAGCCATCTTGGTCGGTACGGAGATAAGGGCTTGCTACTCGCGACATGGGGTTGTTTTTGCTCGCAGTAAAACTTAATTAGAGCATTAAGATGGAATGAATTTTTGAAATACATCAAAGAAACAGAAGAAGTGAGCTAACACGTAAAGCATGCGCCGTGCGCGTAGTGAAAATAGGTTAAATTTAAACCAGTATTAATAATAAAACTAACTCATTGGGGAATAAAATGCATTAATACGTCTATTAAATAACTTTATGAAGATTAACTGACGCCATTGCGATGAAATTAAGGTCCGATTTCATTGTTATTTATGTTTTAATACACATGCAGTCTCCCAAAAAGGCCGCATAAAACTCAATATTTTACACGGCCTCTTTTGGCGTTGATTTCATAAGCCAGCGGCCATCTTTGTAGGCACGGCATATGGGCTTGCTACTCCCATTGCCTGAATTAGTCTGGGCCTAATCATTCCCAAGCACCGGCTTCATTGCCACCCATAGACTAGCATGCCAATGCCTCTCCTCCAGTGCCTTCTAACCTCCTTGGTGCCTCCTGCAGGTCTCTTCTCGTGCGCCGTGGCGATGAGCGGGTGCAGTGGTGCACCGTGGGCCTTGCAGCCGCGACCCCTCCGCCACGCCAAGTCCCTGGCCTCCCGATTAGGGTGCCCGGCGCCCAATCGGAGGCCGCATCACGCCGTCGCCTGCCTCCGCACCTTCTCGGCACAGCTGATCGCTGAGGTGAGCGGCGAGACCTCACTATCACTCTCTCAAAATTGTTAAGATATGATTTATATACTTTTTAGTCTGCTTCTTTTCCTGTTTCACGCCATGCATTTTTAACCGCTAAGGAAAGTAGTTTCATTGAACCCCTTTTAAATAGGTAAGTATATTGATGCATTATTTCCTGCTGCTCTCCACGCAGCATAAATTTTCCATTTATCGACATCAATTTGCCTTTATACGTTATATTATCTGCATAAAATATTTCGATGAGCTACTAGCACATATATTTCTTGTTTATTGAGATAATTAAAAGCAATTAATTTAACGGCCTAACAACCTAAAGACAACTGGGTTCATGCATGATCCCTTCTTGTTCTGTAGGCCAGAAAAATCTTACCTTATACATAAATGGTTCTAGGGGCTAGTATTGCCACTCATTACAGCATTATGTATGTATTCAGTTATGTCACCATTACATTTTTTTCATTAAAATACTATTGTTTTAGTTCAAAATCCGCATTCACCCAAAAGGTGCTCAATCATAGGGACCTCTAAATATTAACCGTTTTGCCTGAATTTTTTTTCATAGCTTTCTAACACCAATTGGAACAGGGGCAAACATGTGGAGCGGATGTTTAAAAATATTTTTTGGACCACCCTAATAATGACGCTTAGTCGTTGAAATCGATCGGGAAATATATAAAGCTTAGTGGAAAGTACGAAGTTTGTTTCATTTACCATGTTTAACGTTCTTAATACAATTTGTAATTATTATATTTCTCCCTCCCGTTGAATTTCAATGGGCACCTTCAGCTAGTACTATATAATTTATCCACTAATTTCCGATGAAAAGCATTGACATCAGGTGATGATGATGTAGTGTATACATCGAAATCTAGTTCGCAATTAAAATTTTTTATCTTAATGGATAATTACATACTTGATTCCGTATAATTATGGGATTCCCGAAAATAACACCAGCTATCTCTAATTTCATCCACATTTTGCTCTCTGATTTCAGAACGCTGACCTGGAGGATGGCCTGGGTGTGGCTTTCGCTCCCGTGGTGGACGGGTCGAGCTTTGGAGGGCTAGTGGGGGGCAGGAGGGGCGGGGAAGGGCCGGAGGGTGGGTCATCAGCCACGGGGGGCGGGGGCCCCTTCATCCCAGACGACCCCCGTCGCCTCATGGCCGAGGGGAAATTCGCACAGGTGCCCTTCATGTCCGGCCTGACAAGAGATGAAGTCTCCATCTGGTTCAGCAACTGTGAGTAGCGAAATGTTATCAATAACATTAATAGCTACAATTGAAATAGCCAGTCATCCGCGCGAGAAAGTGCGTGTTATACACTGTAAACAGTTGATCTGATTTTCAGTGCGATCTGAATTTAAGCGCTGTCTGGTTTAAGGCAGGAACACGGATGCAAGGTGCGGAAGAGGCAGGAACATGGATGGTTGGTACAGGAGCAGTTAAGCAGGAAGCAGAGGGAGCAGGATTCTGGATGGTCTGATTTTCAGTCGTTCACCTGCCTTATTTTTAGACAAGATATTACTGCTGAAATTCAACATACCCTGTCTTAAAATTGTTGCATCTGAAATTCAGATCGCTTTTGTACCTTAAAATCAGATCTACTTTTTACAGTGTAGCGCCGAATTTGCGGATTATGCTTACTTGGGGATCAACTCAAATACGAACACCTGTCCCCAGGTAGCTTAAGTAAATGTACTAGATGACTAGGACTTAAGTTATTAAGTTACATCAAATGGGTGAAAAATCTACATTTATATAACACGTTTATATAATAAATCTACGTTTATATAATAATATATCTACGTTTACATAATACCCTGCAAGCCACCGCAAAGTGTGAGGCATAGGGTGTACCTTCACGAAGTCATTATCAATCAGAGAACGATATATTAGAGATAGCATTTATAATTAAAGAAACAATGATTTTTCTACATAAAATATTGCACCTAACTTTATCCTGGAAACGGAAATTTAATACAAATAGAAAATAGGAAAAATCTATGTAGAAAATAAATATAGGTCTCCATAAAATATAATTCGTAATGCCCAAGTGGGATATAAACGTGCATTTGTGCAAGAATAAGATTTAACTCGAATATATGAACAGTACCTATACAAGTACTAATCCTTTTTTATGCATGATATGTAGTGCATGTTTGGTGAGAGTTAACCCCCTGCCAGACACCTTTATGGTGGCTTGCAGGGTATTATGTAGATGTAGATGTAGATATGATGAAAATGTAATTATAAATTCAGAGGGAAATTATCTCCAGAGGAAATTTTCCTCCGTACATCTGTTCCGTTGTCTCACATTTTATGCTCGGCGATATTTATTATCTACTATGGGGTCTGGCGATACGATTCTATCGCGCATTGAGCAAAACTGAAGGCATAGAGTCTTATAGGAGCGTCAGTTTGGTGCAATAGCGCCCTTCCAAGCGGAAATGATAATCTTCCGTGTTTCCCATTGTCTCGCCACTGCTCTCGCAGTCGGTCCCACCATGGAGCGACGCCTGATGCGAGTGTTCCTGGACAAGGACATCCGGCAGCTGCTCAACACCACGGGCATGCCGCCGCTCAACTCCTTGGCCCTGTCCCATGCTGCCGCTCACCTCTACCTGTGGGGCGGGGGCCGGGGCGAGGGCGGGGGGCCCGAGGAGTCGGTGAGGGCGGCCGAGGCGGCCAGGGCCGCACACTACGGCGAGGGGCCCGCCAGAATATCGGAGCCCGGGGCCAGAGGTAGTACCCTGGCTGTGGCGGATGTAAGTACCACAGTGAGGCCCACAGATTTCGGCTTAAATCTCATCTCTGTTTTCAATCATTTGCCCGCTCTTATAGACACTTCAGTAGTTGTAGTTATTTGGGGAAGGTAATAAAAAACTGATGTAATTTATAAGAAGTCATTTCAGATGTGACTTTGTGGAAGTTTGTGATATTCATAATGAAATACAATAGTAATACTTCACAAATTTTTAATAATAACCGACCCGGGTTTCGGCAACTCAGTGTCATTTTCTTGGTTTTTGCCGATCTCTAGGTTTTATTCGCTTTATTAGTGCGGTTTTCTAGGTTTGTTTATATTTTTTTCTAGCCACCTAGAAAATGACAGAGTTGTCGAAACACAGGTCGGTTATTATTAAAAATTAAGTGTGGAGTATTACTGTTGTATTTTATTATGAGGTAATTTGTTCCAGAGTAGATAGGTGGGTAACTGGATAAAGGAAGAGTGGAGAGAAATCCGGCGTCGTCATTAGCCTTCTTTAACTAAAGGCGCTATGGGGTCCAAGGCTTAACTTCCTATCCGGCATATGGAGTACTGAACTTGAAGTGCTCTTAAAAATACACTAAAGTAGGAGCCGATTTTACAATGAAAAACCTTTCCCTTCCAGGGGCATTCGAACCCGGGCTCTCGGGGTGAGAGGTCAGTAACTATTACACCAACCCGTTCCCAGCAATAGGTGCCTGAAGATGGTAGGAATAAGGTTGCATGGTAGATAGAGTACTTGCGGGAAACCAACCACCCGAGAGTTCGACCCGGAATTCTATCTGGTGGCTAGAACTGCCAGACTTGTAGGTGACTCTGAAGTCGTAGAGGACGTACGTGTGTAGCTATCAATTTTTGGAGGAGGAATAATTCGATAGAGCGATCCTATAGAATTAATAACACAAAGATCGAAAACGTTGAAACCGTAAGATATTTAGGTGTAACAATCACTAAAGATTTATCGTGGGGAAGACACATAAGGGAGATATGCGGCCGAGCGAAGAGAAAGCTAGGATTTATAAAAAGAGTACTTGGGAAATGTGATGAGAAGACAAAAGAGCGATGCTACTTTTCACTAGTTAGGCCCCACCTTGAGTATGCAGCCAGTGTATGGGATCCTAATGAATTAGGTTTGATGAGAGAACTAGACAGTGTGCAGCGTAGAGCAGCTAGGTTCGTCAAAAGGTGTTACGATAGGTTGAGTAGTGTATCAGAATTAATACAAGAATTAGGGTGGGAATCATTATCAGAGCGTAGGTTAAAGTCCAGATTAAATCTATTGGAGAAATTTCAATCGGATAGCTTTACTGAAGATGTTAGGCACATATTAAAAACACCAGCGTATTATGCTAGATTCGACCAGATAAATAAGATTAGAGAGATAGATTGTCGTACAGATAGATTCAAAATGGCATTTTTCCCCCGTACTATAAGAGAACAGAATAGGCAGCATAGGAAAGGGATAGGTAGAGGAAATATTTTAGAGTATTCTGTAGTGCATGATGCATGTATTAACCCCTCAAATACTATAGATACTAACAATCTAGTTGCATGAGACCCTTTAGTTGCTTGCTTGCATGTTAGTAGTGCATGCTTGGTGATCTTCACCCCCTGCCACACACCCTCGCGGTGGCTTGCAGGGTATCGTGTAGATGTAGATGTAGATGAGACGTAGAGTTCAGGCCAAGTGCGTCGTATAGGAAGGGTGAGTTACTGGGCAGAAGCAGGAATTTTACAGTAAACGGAGAAAGGGTGGAGTTAAATCCGATGCCGGCTTTCGATTTCTCTTAAAGAAAGGCACAAAGGGATCAAAGGTTTGGTGTCTCATCCGACTGACGGAGAGAAGAACTTGTGATACTCTCAATTACGCACTCAAGTATCAATAAAAATAGATAATAAATAGATACCTACGTTTCTCCTCAAGATTAGGCTTTTTTGTACATAAAGTAAGGTTTGTGAGTATTTCGCCTTTTTATCATCTAATAAAGACCGAAAATATGCGTGAAACAGGTACCAAAAATACGAAGGAATAATCTAAAATGCTCTGAAAGAGAAGTTTTCAAAGGAATCGTGAATGAGTACTCAATTTAGTTCATATTTCACGTTTGTTAAGGAAGGGGAATAGATATGACTATGGATTTTTTTTAGCTCCCCCATCGAAATGATAAGTGTCGCCATTCTTAGCTGAAGAGAATCAACATAAAAATAAAACCTAGGTAGAAAATCTTCCCTCGGAAAATTACAAGCCCTCATTTTCAATAATATACGGTAGAAGTTAAAATTGGAACTGTGAGAGAACAGTTGGAAGTCGTAATTTGAAGAAGATAGTTGGCATTCCTTAGCCTTGAAAGACGGAATGTTGGTTGGAATTATTCTGTTGCTTTTGCTACAATTTTTAGTTCACTTTTGCTAAATGGGCCCTTGCCGTAGCTCATGCATATCATTGAAAACCTAATGATGGCTATTATTTTTATTCCCGTCGTCCTCTCTCTATGAATGTTTTTCTCCTGAAAACCTTTTAGAAAAATTTTAAATTTATTTACCTAAGTGACTGATCATCATAGGTAAGTGCTACTGGAGTGAATGGGAAGTGAGAATAAAACTATAAGGGCTTCATTACAAAAAATGGCATTTAGTTATGCCATACTATTAAACATACTCGTTCAAACTGCTTTTAAAGCATGCAATGTTTGAAAGGAATTCAGTCACCTATACTTATAGTTGCTATAATTAAACTGCATTTCCCTCTTTTCAACCCAATTGCTCCAGTTTATTTCGGACGTGGGACTCAAGGCACCCTGTACTTATGATACCGAGCTGATCGCTCGTCACAACGCGAAGCCGTCATTCTTCTACGAGTTTCAGTACCACAGTGTGGACGACGCGAGGACGGACAAACAGGAATGGATAGGTAAGTACCAAAAATAGGATGAGAGCAGCAAGCAAATGAAACGTAATTATCTTTGATATCACAACACTTAGTACAGATTTTATTACATAATTTTTACTCTTTCTCTTCTTTCGGACGTTCCTTTCTCAAAACTGTTTCTCACATCAGCTGTTTCTCACATCAGAATCCGTCCTAACTTTCTAGCTAGGAAAAATGGTTAATTTTTTGTATTTTTATGGTTTAAATAATTAGCTATATTTTCTAAACACTATTCTGTTTTAATATGCTTTTGACAGATGTATTAGATTTTGACTAAAATCTAAAATATATGACCCATAAATAAAATAACTTTATGCTTTTTCAGGGTTGCTATTCATTCCTGTCTCTCATTCCTGGGAGACATTCTAAAATGAATGGCCAATCACAAACTACTCCATTCTGAAAATGTATTTGAGTTGAACTGTATTGTACACATATTATCCGTATTGGAAGCATTGACCCAATTGAATAGTTTACGCAGAGAAAAAACATTCAGCTTGACTGAGATCTTTTTTTCTCTGTGGAAATTCTTCTAATATGATTATCAGCGGGTAACTCCACTGAGGTTTTTCACTGCTAGTTCGTTATCCTTTAATTTGCAGAAAGCATTGAAGTATTATGTCATAATTGTATAGTAAATTTTAAAGGAAACTTTTGTCGATAAAAAGAATATATAGTATGTATAGGTAAATATAATTTTCTGCCTCCCGGTTGAGTTTTGATGTTTTACTACTCAACTCCAATTACTAGTTCCCTCAGAAATTTTAATATCAGTGGGCATCAGAAATTTCAATTTTCGACTTTTTAGCCAAACCAACTGCTGAGTAATACTTTCGGTTTATTTGTCAAATGCCACTTATATGAGCAAATGCTAGTGTAATTGGCGGTATTAAACTCTTAGCTACTGTATCACGCCTAAAAAACAACAAATAGCGTATTTTTTCAATGAATTTAAGCAAAAGAAAGTAAATAACTGTCCACTCAATTTCTCTTTCCCTTTAATGGAGGTTCCAAGTGCATTTTTTAAAAACAAATGTCAACCATACCTCGAATTCCTTCTTACCCACCAATTTATTGGGTACCTTGAATATATTTTGGTGATACATTTTACTTTAACGAAATAAAAATTTAATTTCAGGCGCATACCACGAAAGTGAGCTTCAGTTCCTGTTTGGAGAGCCTTTCCTAGGGTACTCGAATCATCTACGGGCTGCAAACGACAAAGATGTCAGCGAAATGCTCATGTCCCTCTGGATCAACTTCGCAAAACATGGGTACGGCCACTTGACTCAAATGACTCAGGGCGCATAGAGTTCAAAATATGGGCAGCTAAAATGTCAAAAGAAAGCATTGCGTTCGCTATCACACATCCCCACCATTTTAGATTAAGTTGACAGAAGATATTAGCACTAATCAGGAAATATGATTTCCTTGAGTGCACTACTAAATGGAATCGTTTCATTTGTAACGTACGTCATACCTACTAAGCGTTTGAAAACAAATGTTTTTTATATAAGGAGGCAAATATAAGCATGCGCAAAGTGAGAATATAACCTTTCAAAATATTTTTTCAGCTTTAAAAACCAACCAAAAGTAGTGTTTTTTAAGCTTAACTGTTTCTTGTTCTCAAGTAAACATCTTTTCAATAATAATTTAGGAAATACACAACCAATTAAAGCATAAAGAAACGCGCTAGGGTCATGAGACAAAATGGAAAAACTGAACTGGCACTTCTAAAAAAGCAGGAAATTGGCTCACACATAAATATAATCTGCTTTAATCCCTTATCTACCTAATATAATAACCTGCCTACCATAGTAACCTACACCTCTAAAGACATAAAAATAACGCTTAGCTCAATTCATACGTATTTCTATTGCAGTGCTGGCAATAACAGGTACTGGAAATTCTTACCTATTGTTTCAGCACGACCAACAGTTTCGCTCCATTATGTCCAGTTTATTTGCTCAGCGCAAATGCAAGTGGACATTTTCCTTTCATTTTTTTCACGGCGAGATACTGGATCGATCTTTTTGTTTGATCGCCCAGTCAGCATTTTTGGTGAATTTTTTAACGTTTATTTCCGAGTTAATGGCATTAAAGCAGGAGAAAAGGGAGAGAGAGAGCTCTTCCATTAAGCTAATGCTTTTCTTTCTCTCGTCCTATTTGGTCGGCAGGCACCCGACGCCACAGGGAAAAAAGGTGGTCAACTGCCCAGTGGAGTGGCTACCGTTCACCAACACTCACCGGCAGTACCTGGCGCTTGGCTACAGACCGCGGATGACCGAAAACTACCTTACTGAGCGGTAAGCCAAACATTGATATCAGCTTTACTCGATACACAATGACCTTGTCACTGCCCCCTCCGTCGGTTGGGAGATTAAAAAGTGGACACCTTAGTGCATTGACTTTTCTGATGAAAGTACTTTCCCATCCATCATGTACTAACCATCTACCTGCATCTGATTCTGTTAAGTAGCATGCTTCCATGTAGTACCCTAGGTGCATGTCCATAGTGCATGTTTGGTGATCATTACACCCTGCCACATACCCTCGCGGTGGCTTGCAGGATATCACGTAGATGTAAATGTAAATCATCCATAGTGCTTAATGCGTAATGTGCAAGTAATATGAATTATTATTTATGCTACCTGTTGTAATTACTCAATACTTAAAGTGTGATCTTACATCTCAGTCGCTCTGATTGTTAATATTGTGTACTTTAATTTACATTTTGCTTACTCGTATCATCTTAATCATTACCTACTGCTGGTTTATATGTGTTGCTCCATAATACATTTAGTATTGCTGTTGCCTGGTACCCTATTTTTTCAACTTTTCTCATTTTTTGTTTGTTGTGGCATGTAATTGTTTTTCAATGTCCAGGGGACTTTTAGTCCAAGAACAAAAAATAAAGTTTTCAATTCAATTTTAATCATCATTGGTCACCAGCTCAAGGTTAATTTGCCTCAACATTGCACACTAGCATAATAATTTTCATTTACATCCCTCAATACTTGCTACGTATTTCTCATCTGACGTCTTTCTTTTCAATGGGGTAGTTTATCATATTTTTTACTGCCGAAAGTGATAGAGTTAGTAAAATAAAAAGACCCGTATTTTTTCGTTCTTCGATTCATCAATTATTTGAAGTTGTAAGCGGCAAAAAACTGATTTGAACCCTTTCGGAAAAGTGGGCGAGCAAAGGACTAGTACGTCATCCACTTCGTCCAATCACAACTGAGACCGCGAAGCTCCTTCGCCTTATCACAATGGGGGACACACAGCTGACTCTGCCAATGGGAGTGGTTGCGATAGAATATCTTCAGGCAGACCTCCTATCCCCACCTCCGCTCCCTTCCCGTTCTTCCATAACACAGTCAAGAACGGGAGGTGGATGACGTCATAATCCATTCCGTGTACAAAATAGCAATTTCGGTGCCGAATAAACGTACCCATACTTGCTATTTTCTTTTCGAATCTTATTTAAGGGTGAGAGAAATGACGTTGCTCCTTTTTTAAAATGTTCAGCGTACTTAATTTTTCTCTTAATCTAAAATAAAACAAGGGATATATGTCATATCTGTCGTACTATTGCCTTTTTCTTTGCTTGCTCACCATGGCTTTAACCGTTATGTATCCTTCTATAATTATGTCGTAAAAATTCTAACAAATGATTTTTGCATAACTGTGTTAACAGACTCAGTTGCCCACTGTCATCCAAATACTAACGCTGCATAGCGTTCAGTTTTTGAGAGAAGAGTATACTTCGCACATGGATCTTCCAAGAGTATTAAAATTACTCTCTCTTCGGAATATTACGACTTACAGTTCACTACCCTGTATATTATGCTTGAATTCTTCCTGTTTTGGTATACAACTCAGTTTTTCTTACCCTTTCCATTAGGACAGTGCCATTTCTAAACTTTCACGTATAAATTGCATAACTCGACAAGTAAATTTATGATAAAGAGGACGGCTACCTGAACATGAAAAATTCATTCCTACAGTGGAAAGTATTTCTTTAAAAATCGCAAAAATTTGCCAAAAGTTTGTACGCAACATTTTCTAGAGACTGGAACATTGAAGGTAAGATATAATGAAGAAGAGATTTGCTCTCTCACATCATCATGTAGAGCTACTTTGTAGAGCTGATTTTTTTCATATTTTTCCAAAATTTATCGAAAACATCGCTGGCGAAATTTACTACAGACTGAAAATTGGAGATGCATGATGCGCTGGCTGGTTTTCAGTAACTTGAAGCATTTCCTAGGGCTCTGAGTTAATTCCATCTTAAGGTTTTATATAGTTTGTTTTTCTTCACTTTCTTCACCGCTTACTGATCATTCGCCATTCCATCTAGCTATTCATTCCTTGAGTCTACTTTTAATTTCTCTTCGAATATGTCCTCATTGCGTATCATATAGCTCGATTTTGTAGCTGCTTTCCTCTGCATTCAGTTCTCTTCTACTACACACAGGATGAATTGAATTCAAAACACATAAAAAAGAACAAAAATCAAGTACGGTTTTATGCCACCGTGTCTACTGCATGAAGCCAATGGCTTTTCTCTGAAAATTAATGGTAAATCGATTTTCAACATATCAGCTTGGGTTTATTAGTAACTTTTTAAAGACAAAAGTATAAAACCCAGTAGGTATTATTTGACGCCGTTTATGGGTCCGCGTGATGCAACTGCTGCACGCATAAGTGCCAATGATCGTGTCGAGTGAATTGTAAATTTGCATGAAGTAAATTATCAATGATAAAGCTCAATGAAAGATGAGGAAGGGATTTGAGCCCCTGGTGATGCCGTGCAACACGTGGAAACATGTATTGCCATTTAACTTCTGTGTAAAAGTACTGTTTTGTCTAGTATTGTAATCGTAAATTTAGAGAGGTTCAGGTTTAATTATTTGTGACTCTTTTAAATTTATACACGGATGTTTTATCAATACCTACCATATAGCTCACTTTCAAAGATGCTTTCCTCAGTGCTCAAGCCTTCTTTTACTACTAAGTGCGTGAACTGAATTCGAGGTTGAATGAATTTCGCGATGTTAAAGCTGTAACATTTTCTAATATTCTTTTGTGCGAAAGGATATTTTCACTCACATTTTCTCCACCCTCTTCCCTTTCCGATGCCCGTCGACCCAAGGATGGTATTCTGGAACTACATCGCGGACGCCTTTCGTCGGCACCCCATGCCTACTTACTGCAACCCGACGCCGACGCCGCCTCCCCCCGAGGAGCCGATCTCCTTCATCCCCACCCACCACTGGATCTGGGTCTTCTGGGTGATGGCCGCGGGCAACGCCCTCGCCCTCCTCCTCCTGGGAGCGTGCGTCGCCAAGGCCCTCCGGAGACGCTTCCGCTCGACGGGCAACCGCAGCGCCACGTCTTGAGCTTCGAGGGACACGAGGAACGGCGCCCTTCCTCCGTTCGCCATCTCGCCCCCCGCCACTCGCGAACGCGGACTTTCCGGACGGGGGGAAAGCATTCCCCGCGCGCGGAGCATGGAGATCGTCTGGGTTGCGCAGAAAAGAAGGCTCCGGTCAAGCGATCCCCACGACGACGAGGACTGCGGTATCTTTGTCGCGGCTTGGTTCAAGCCGCAGCGCTAAGGGACGTTTGAAATGTTTCATGGGAGAAGCAGCCGGAAAGATGCGTGCGACCACAACGCGGACTTTAATCATAAATTGTAAGATCTTCCTCGAATGATGAGTCAAGAGTGATGTGTCTTTTCCCTAGTTGGTGTGCTTCATGGATGAAGACTGCATTATTCTCCACCGACGACGGGAAAGGGATGATAGCGCATCAAAGACGTGTGTTCCAGAGTGTTTAAGGGTGTGAATATCTGAGCGACGAATGATCGATTCATAGTTTGTCATTTGCGAGGTATTGGTTTGGAGATGGTGAGCCACAGCCTATCAACGATCAGTTCTGATACTGATTTAGAGGACTATTCTCAATATGGCTGTTGGTATCAGGTCGTTGATGGGACCGTAGCCACGTTCATCCTTATTTAACTGGCCTTTAGCGGCTGACGAACTATGATTTCCGGTTGAGTGTTCAGCGCATGCATTTGCTATGGAAGATATTGAGTGCGTGTTTGAACATATCTAGATTCTTTTCTATCCGAATCCTTCGGTGCGTGAGGTAGCTGTCAACAACATTTGAACCTATAATAATACTCAATTCCTGAGAGGTTTATGATCCGGTAAACACCAGGAAATTCTATTCTATGTACCTGTGAAATTGTTGACACGTTTGTGGAATGTCTTCCACCTTTAATTGCGTGCTGTACTAAGAATTGTGCTTAGTTTTCCTGTGCTTGGCTGTACAGTGATCTGAAACACGATCAAAAAAATACCTCAAGTGTGCATAATGTAGGATTCAGTGATTAGAGTGAATAAGTGTGCTTAGATTGCAAGAAAATTCACATTTGACGCTTACATAGAGTACGAAATGTAAATAATGTTCACGGGTTGAAAATAAAAACATGCTACCAAAACAAGAGATCATAAGATAGGAATTAGGAATGATAAAAAATTATTTTCTCAACTAAATTCCATAGGGAAAATGTTTAAGTCAATAATGTTTATCTTTTAATAAGAAAGAGATTACTATATAAAGACCCTCTGCAGGTTGGAGATGTTACATGAACTTATATTTACATTATTCAAAATATATATTCATTCCTTCCTGTCATTTTTTACTTGGCGACATAACATCTCTTCTCATGACAATAAAGAAATCCAAAGAAGCTCTGAGAAGATACAGTTAATTAAATGATAGATGTATAAGACATATTAACCTAGGAAATGATTGCTAGGTTATGATTTCTTAAGAAAACATTATTTAGAAAACTCAATATTTGTCGAAAAAAATGTATTAAAGGTTTACATGAATATCAAGCTTTATGAATATTCAAGAATTGTATTAAGCACACATGCTTAGTGATTCCAAGCGATATTTGCTCTTATGGTGACCTTCCAATGTTTTAATTGCGTGGGTATGGAATTAAAAGAAAAAATGTGTTCAGAATTCCTCTCTGATGTTAGATAATATACTTGCTTTCGATGGAGATTGATGTTATCGATATGCCAGCTTAAATGACAAAATAAACGTTGGCCCATGTACGAGGTCAGGTTATTTTTGCTCCATTGATTTACAGGTACGCACTGAAATTATTAGAGGATGCTTAGTACTACTTTATTCCATTCGCATACTGTTTTTTAAATCAAGCATCTAAATAATTTTAGGATCGAAATATATTCACAATATTATACACAGAATGTCATTAGGTTCATTCCACACAGCCGGAGAAAAGGAAGAAATACAACTATTTGCATCTGTAGTGCCAGTGGAAATATTTTATTGAAATTTAGGAATTATCTTCAAAAATGTATTTTTGGGTAAATTAAATAAGTTGTGTTTTTGATTCAATGGTCCAGTTACGTTTGATTTTTTTTATCCCCTCTCTGTGTGCCGATTTGAGTATCAACTTCTGTTATTCTGATTGTGAGTGGAAAGAATAATTCTGAACATTTATGAATGCATCTGCCGTATACACAAGTAGATGTATTACTTTCTGCTCTTAGAAACTACTAATTTAACGGAGATACTGAGTGAAACTAATAATTGTAAAAATCAGGGCTAAGTAATAAAAATTTCCGGCATAAACTTACTCTGACATAATTTTCCATAGAAAAAAATATGCAACCTTACCGGGATGATTTTTTTCTCTGAGTAATTTTTTTACCTTGAATATCTACGGGTTATTAATTATTAATGTTTAGGTATTAGTTCGTAATACTTGGTTTTTTTCTGGTATATTTTGTCAAAGATATTCAACGTGTAAAATTTCAGGATACAACTGTAATATCAAGAATGCCATCTGATTCCATCGTTACCTAGGTTAGTACAGCCTGTTGCCAATAACGACAGGGTGTGTAATGAATGATCAACGATATAAAGTTCACAATTACCGATATAAATGAATTCTTAAGAATATATTCCAGTTTTATAGATTCATACATTCCTATTTTAACACCATGCCTGTTTTAGCGCCTCAGAACATTTTACTGATTTTAACAACGGAAACTGCATTTTCATTCTCGTAATTCTGCCTTCTCATGTTTCGCAAGGGTTACTGAGGAGACGTCAAGTCGATCAGGCCATTAGCCGCAAAAAAATTCTACTAGACGATTTAGATATTTACGAGGACAACTTCACGTTTGATTTAAAATATATAATACACCTGATAAGTGAAGTACATTCAATCTATTTCCTTCTCTGGATTGAAAACAAAAGTGACCCCTCATCTTCGGTACTGTATTATTAGATGTAATACACAGAAATATTGCATGGTGTCAGTGACATAGGAGTGAGAGAATCTACCGTTTTTAGAATAGAATAGAAATAAATTTATTGCCCTTAGACGTCTTCATCCACTAGAAACATACAGCAAAATGCATTTAAGTTTGGGCTCGAAACAAAGCAGTTACATTATTATGAACAGAAATAAAGCAGCTCCTTAAATGAGGTTTTGCGTACACATTAAATTAAAACCCTTCTTGGTTGAATAGATACCGAAAAAAATCTGTTTTTAAAAACGAAAACTGAACTTGATTTTTTTATGCCTGTGGGAATACTCTTCCACAACCTGGCCCCAGCAACACAGAAAGATTTTTGGTAAGTAGCAGTCCTATGTAGAGGAAGAATCAAATAATCGGGAGTCATTCGGGTGGTAACATTAGCCATGTTTTCTCTAGGAGGTTTAAATAACCAGGTTGCTGGTTTTGAAAAAGAAAATTTTGAAAAAGAAAATAAAACTCTTTAAATAACCAGGTTGCTGGTTTTGAAAAAGAAAATACATATACGAACTAATTTGATTTTGGCCTTCAGCCATGTGTGTCTGGTAAATAAGGGGAAATATGATTTTCATCCGGAATAAATGGCAATACAACATTGTATTTTCAGAACATCAGTCAATGTGGGATACCTTATGGTGGGATACCAATGTTGGATGATTATGAGTGACCAAGACCCCTCAAATATGCTCCGCTCATTTTACTTTCTCTTACTCAATGAGTAATGTCACCAGCCAAAACATAAGCTTAGGGATCGGTTGGTGTGGTGGCTAGAGGACTCAACCCAACAAAAATATCGTTGTTCGGTACAACATGCACATTTCGCACACCATGTGTGCGCACGAGGTGATTATTAACAATAACAGTTTGACTCTGTTTCAAATTTCATTTCAGAATGACACTGGCCCAGAGCACGTGAAAAATTTCATTCTTATCTCAGGTTATGATCCAAGGGTTTTAGTGCGCAGTACCATTTGCAATTTAGATTGTGACATTTGCCTCCTATTTATGTATTTTTTAAGAGGGAAATTAAACATTTTACAAGTGCTTTTACGTCTAACATTGAAATGAAAGGCGAAATAATGTTGAATTATCATTCCGACCACATCAACGAATCAGGAATTGAAATGAATGATAAAAAATAACCTAAGATAGTAAATTATCATGCCTATGATAGGGAAATATACGTTGAAATCATGTCAAATCATATAGTGCCATTTGGGTGAACCTGGTACCATGAGAGAGAAAGCACATCAACGTAAGATTCTACTCCAAAGAATTGTTCCTCAGATTGTAGCTTTGAATTCACCACATAAAAGAGTTTTACTTAGCATGGTGTCGCTCTGATAAATTCAAAGGTTGACTTATTTTTAACACGGCTCTGAAGAAGCTATGAGATTACAGGAAAACAGCAATTAGCTAAAAGGAAATTTTTTGGCTCGGCAAATGAAAAACTCCTCACCATTAAAATTAGCAAATGTACAATTAGAGGAATACACGAATCAGAAAATTTTTAAATATTCTGCCACTTCAGAAAATTTATAGTTATAAATGCATCGGGCGATAACTGGTTTGCTTGATGGCTATAACGGATTAGAATTCCAAAACGGTATTGAAAAAGTTTCAATAATTTTCTAAAAATTTTTTGAAAATAGTAATATGATCTATTTTAAAAGTGGCATTAGCTGTTATGTTACGAAGTGAGGCAAGAAAACGCTAAATTCACCTCAGGAGTTTGATTATTGCAGACGCGTTTTAGAAGAGTAGTAACAGGGATCAGAAATTGAAAAATGCTGACCGAAAAAATAAAAAAAGTAGTACTTCCCAGTTCAGGTTAGTGAAAATAAAAATATGTCTAGTGAGATTTCTCCTTAAGAAGTCTTGGTGACTAAGGAGTGAGCAATAAAACTATAGATAAACATTATGTCAATATTTCGTTTTAAAACTATCATTGTCACTAACGTTAACATTGTAAAATGCAACTAAATTATTTTTGATTCCCGCGGTAGAAGTAGCCGTAGGAGAAATAGGTTGGGGATATCTTCCATAGAGGACTCTGAAAGTAGTGGTTGAAAACTGAGGACATACGGCTGTTCGGGGAACTAAAATTTTTAGCACATATACCTCGAGGGTTTTTGAAAACCATAAAGAAATTATTCTCGTGGACAATATCCCCCAGCGTTAAATTCCGTGAGAATGTCACTGGCGTAGAATTGAAATCTACTTTATCCAGTATTCACTGTAAATAAATACGCCGACAAGGGTATTAACGAATGCGTTCGTGTCAGAGATGCAAAATCAAAGAGAGCCTGATCCCCCATCCCTTCCATTCCTATCCTTATACCTTTCCTCCCGGTCTGAAGCGCCTATTAGTGCGGAAACAGACTTGAAAACACCCAAGAGATGCTAAATCACCACCGTGCGAATTTTTCCATTGAAATTAATTTAGAATGCGTGGTGATTTAGCAACTCCCAGGGTTATACATACCCTGGGAGATGCACTATTACGTAAAAAGAGAGTAAAAAGTAAAGAATCAAATCGCTACAGAAATCCATCAAGTAAATATTCTTTAGGATATTCTCGTTAACTTCGTCTCAATGTTCAACAAGCACTATTAATTCAATTAATTCCAATCCAATGAATTTGCTACTCCACTCTATCTCCTAACTTTGGATTAGCTACAAACATTTAAAATTGGTCTCTCTTGATTTAAAAATTATTTATATTTCCAACAATATTTCCCGTTTTTGGAACGCATTACTATGATGAATGGAGATCAGCCTTCATATCCTTCGTACCTCTAAGATCTGGGTTTGAATCCCGAAAGTAGGTTATATTTTCGGGAGAGATTTCCATGGATAAGAATCTGGATATCATGGAAAGACGTGTAACTGAGTGAAACACTTACACTTATTTTCCCGATTTATTGTCTGATTTAATTGTAAGAAAATATTCCCTAGCTGTTCACCAGTGTCAGTGAAAGTAAATATAGATCGAGGGTTAAAACCAATATCACTTAAACCCTTGAATAAGATCCTCATATATTCTATCAAAATATTTATGGATAAAAGTAATTAAATTCTATTTAAGCCATAGCATGCTCGTCATCGTCTATAAAGAGATCGTAAATATGGCAGAAGCATATATTCTCTTAATATAAATAGTAGTAAGGTAAATATTCTTCTTAATGCTACCGCTTAGCTAACAAATTATTATATGGCAGTTCAGCATCGATTAAGACAAATAAATGATATTTTCGCATATAACGGCTAATGTTTTGCATCAAATTATGGCATGGCAACCGCTGAGAATTCGAACAGCAATGGCAATTAAACGAAAGAATATCGGCTCAAGTCCAAATTTTATTAAATTCAAATTTGTTACCATGTAAGTCTGTAAGTGGAAGGAAGTCCGTAGAAATCAAGAAGCCGAGCTTGAGGGAGACTTGAGAAGTCAAAATGAAAGGATGAAGACTTTAATTTCGGCCGAAGCTTATAAGCTTCTCGAGGATCTTAGAAGAATATTAAGAAAGCACTGTCCCAAATACGCACTTGATAGATGGGAGGAGAGATGGAGAAAGAGAGAAATGAAACATGATTTGAAGAAGAAAAAGATGTTTAATTTCGAATGACATACTTCCACTATCTTTGCATGAACGGATACAAATAAATTTGATTATTATATTCCCCGTTTAGTTAAGGAGCGAATAATGAGACAAATAATAATTGTGAAACCCTAGATTCGATAATGAGTTTCCACGAAAGGCACGGAAAGAGTGCGTTCAAATTATAACAGGGGTTAGAAACCTCACCCCTGTTTTATATAGATCAAAATGGTCAAAAATAACGACAACATTTGATGATGAAATGGAGATTAAAGATGAATTAAGATAAGAGTTATGGCAATACTTTTCTGCCTGCTCGGCATTCATGCATGCGACCACCACACTTTTTGCATGTTCATTCTGATAGTGTGGGGGAACGGGTGTTTTTGGTGGCTGCAAAAATATCCTTCAATATCGAAATTCAAGATTTGAATGTAGTAGTGGAGGGAATCATTAGCCATGAAACTAACCCTGCCCGAGTGTTGTTTTTAAAGTATTCACAGTGCAGTACACCGGTCGTGAGTTGGGGCGTCATACTAAGGCCGGACGTCGGCCGTCTCTGATAATAGCTATAACATTAATGACTGGTTTATAAAATTATGTCTACTTACACGTTACACATTTTACGTAACCACTAGCTGCTTAGAAGCACACTACGGTTTAAGTATTCTACTGACAGAAGAAACTACTTTCGCTCAAAATATACCTAAGCATGGAAGCTAGGAAAAAAATCATCAGAACACTTGAAATTTAGTTCTACAGAAAAGAGATGTTGAGTTCTACAGTTAACAGAAGTATTCTGAAAACCTTTAAAAGAAGGTGGGACACTTCAATTGACCACATGTAGAAATGTGACTGCCTAATCAAGGCAATTGTTGAGGGAAAATTGAATGGAATGAATTAAAAAGGAGGCCTTGAATGAGACATCATGGAACAATTTGTGAAGGATGACAAAGGGAAGAATTTACTGAAGTATTAAGAAATTAGCTGGTAGGAAAATTGACAGTAGAGCTGTATCAAATCAAACTAAGCACTATTTCCCATAATGGAGATGCTAAATCTTAACTCTATTTAATGAAAAATATTTCAAAAACACTATATCTGTCGCCTTCGCTTATTCTTGGTTCATATTCTATCATCCATCACAGGTTTCAAAATCTTGTAACGCCTGCCATGCATCAATGCATTCCAATATTAGTCAGATATATATCTTATCCGACACTCCTTTTCCTTTATATTTGCTTGTCAAATTCTCAACAACCATTGGTGAGCTAACATCTCCAACGCCTCAGATTCCTTTTCAACCTCTCCCCGCCACGTACACGTTGCATAAATACATCATGAACCTTCAATCACGCTCTAAAATGCTCTTATGCTAATATCTGAACTTAATTTTATGACAATTGACCCAGAGGACTGGAGATAACACTATTTTACTCAATTCAAACACAAGCATTGTTAGATATCAAATAGCTAACCCACAGCTATCAAATCAGCAAACAGCCATGAGAAATGAATATATTTTGCCATGCTGTCTTGCTGTTACATAAGAAATTTACACCACGTAATTAACATTCAACGTCATTTTGTAACCGTGTAAGTGTATTACTTTATTTTACTTAATTGGAATATGATAATATTTTTTTGCTTTTATTTACGTATTAAGCCCTAGCCGGGAGAGGAGTAATTGATAGCGTATATCTGGTCCAGGAGAAACAAAGCAAGCATTAAATATCAAATGTATCTCTTCAGTAAATCCTTTATTTGCTTATTAATGGTTGCTCTTAGAGTAATAAAGGCAGAAAATGCAGCAAATTTGCAAAATAAAAACGTTTCACTTATGTTCGAAACTTAATTATTTCCTGCAACAGTAATAGCGGCAAATCGTCAATTTAGTAAATTGACATTAGCTAAACAATTTTATTGAGGTCGCCAGGGATGGTTAAAAATGTAGAGGTTGGTCCAGTTCTACAGTGAAGCAAGTGGGACGGAAATTTTGTCCCCTGCGAGAGATAACTCCGGTCAGAATGTGAAGCAAGGTCCATGGCCGAACGTTCAATGCGATGGAGTCCATGTTGGGTGGTTGATAATGGACCGACTGGGTTAAACCGACTGGGTATTTTGATGGAGCAATTGGACGGGGGTAGTAATCGAATAAGTGGGCACTAAACCCATTGCTAAACTCAGCCGTAGAGCATCCAATGATAAGCGTTGAAATATCAAAGGCTCTGGTGTCAAGGTACCCAATACTTTCATTCTAGCTGTAGAGTTCCACAGTGCCCACTTGCCCTGTTCGGAACATAGCTATTTCAAAATATTAATTATCAAGGAATAGTAGTCTTCCATTGGTAATATTATTATAGCTGTATGTTTTACTTCATGAATGGCCTATTTTTACGGGCAAATTTAAGTGGTGGTATGGACGTAAAATACACTAAAATTGAATTTTTACGCTTTACAGCAAGATCTCCTACCCAGCAGGGCATGCTGAGCTTAAAACGTTTACGTAGTAAACTAATATGTTTGCATTTATAGTGCACCAATAGTCTCCCATGCCTTTCGACGAGAATATACGCAAACACAATCATTTGTTTTTAATAGAAGGCACAACTACCATAATTTGGCTGTGAAAACTATCAGTTCCATTCTGAAAACTCCTTATCGTTTAGCATTCAGTCACTATGGAACCAGCAGTCTACTTCACTGGTTTTTTATTCAATAATTTAATTATTATTATTCCGAATTTTGACGGATGTATACGAAAAGCAACAAGGAGTCAAACATGCTAGATGTACGGCAATAAAATGTCTTAGTGACTTCCACACTTTTATTTATGATTGTAGACCGGTTTCGGCATTGTACGTGATGATGGCGTAACTGCCGAAACCGGTCTACAATCATAAATAAAAGTGTGGAAGTCACTAAGACATTTTATTGCCGCAATGGTATCCTTCCACAAAATTGAAGCTTCGTCTTTCGACTTTATGCTAGATGTACTCAAAAACTGCCACCCCTTTGGATACCAGATTTTGTCTGACCATACCGATTAGGGTTTGCGGGGATGTATGCGGTTAGTCTTATTGTTAGAGGGAAAACATATTTACCAGGAATTGTGTCATTATTCTCTATAACATCCACTACAGCGATTATAGAGTGAATTATAAGCTTGAAATATTAGAGATACCAACATTACATGCCAAGGAATCGGAAATGAGAAGAAAATGGATGAAGAAAAGAAGGGGAAATCTTGAGAAAGGGTTTTATAAAGAGAGATTCGTAAGACTTGAGTGAGGGAGAATGAAGGAGCGGACGACGGAGGGGTTTCGCCGATTGGAATCGTTCGACAATCGGGAAAAGAAAATGGAATCCAAATTGAATTTCAAACGACCCCGAAGGGTGAGTCTGGCTGATATGAGAAAGTCGTCCTTCCCATCCAAAGCACAGAGAGTGAGACCTCAGAAGTGAAGTAGGGGGGTGCGTGAACTCGTCTAACAACCGCAAGGGCTCTGAATGACACTCCTCAAAATAACGAAATCAACGAATTCACCGAAATCTGATAATGAAACCACAATGAAGGTCAGCGATTTGGAAATAAATCGAGGGTTATATCCACACATCCCAAACGTATTCGCATAGAACTTGATTTACTTAGACACCCAGGAGACGTTGCTCAGTATCGATGTATTTACGACCGATTTTACCATTGTTTTGCGACTGGTATTAACTGACTTCTGCGATCATACATGGATATAACACAGTTTTAAACCCCTAAGTTTGTGTAGTGAGTGATAAATTCAACTGTATCGGTCGTAACTTTATGGAAACGGTATACAACGAAATAATAAAAGTTGTTTTCGTTTTCTACACGGTTTAATTCTACATGACCTTTATTATGTTGCTGAAAAGCATCACCAGGTTGTCATCCAACAGTAAAAACTGGTAAAATAAAAATATGTGGCATATAAATATAACTTGTTCATATAAAAATATTGAATAGTATGGAACTTGAAACTGATGAGTCCTCCCTCTTTCAGAAATGCAGCATGCTTTCCTTTCACGTGAACAAAGCTCTACTGAATAATAACGACGTTTCATGCCTGGTGATAGAGTGAATTAGGTAATTAGTAAATTAAGGTCTTATTTACGCTACGCGGCTCTGTCGCGGATTTCTTGCTCACATGTGACACTACGTGCCAACGTCCTATTATTCACCTATATCCTCTCATGTTATTACATCTTGTCGCGAGATTTGTAGAGCGTGCCTATGGTATTCTAGCTCTAAATCGACTGATTCAAAAGATAACCTTACGCAGTTTGGCAAAAAAACTTTTCCCCTACTGTATTTGTCCTTTTTTCAATTATCAATATTTTCACGGGTCTACATGGATTCATATGGTTCATATTGATTTGATGTTTTTCTAGGATGTAAGGATACAAAATAAGAGTGATAAACCTTTACTTAAAGTATTAGTACTCTTAGCGCGTTTATATATATATATATTGTTTAATGCATGATTTAAGTTCCAATTCCATACGAGAGGGACTTTTGGTCAACATCTACCTTAGAGTATCAATCGAGTTGCATAACCCTTGGGAGCCTATAACAAAATCTATTTTTGGCTTTTATGCTCGGAAATTTTTTTTTTGATGGTATTATTTCAATTTTTTAACTGTTGATATTCCTTCTCAGTGGTCATCCTGGAGTTACATGCATGATATGATAAATATAACATCCTAAAATATGGTAAGAATGAATAACTAAATAGTTTCTCAGTTTCATTATCGCAGGTGTACAAAAAGAAGAATCAAGTGAAAAGGATTAAGGTCATTACTTGAGGACGTCAAATTTATCTACCCAAGGCAGTGAAGATATCTCTGGCAGTGACAGCTGTTAAGTCGGACCAGAGGGGTTGGGATGGTATGGGAATTTCGTAGCCATCGTCATTTACCGTTAAGGAGAGCGAGGGGAAAGGATAAATGGGGTGAGGGGGGTGAAATAGTCGAAAAGTAGTTTGAGCAGCGTCTCAGGGCTCAAATCGAAACTCGATTCGGATCCTCGGCGAGGGCAGATGTTGGCGGGTGGGAGACTTAAAGACAGCCGCCCTCGGATCCGCCCGTGAGACATGCTCTCCCGTCCAAGACAAGAAGAGTGAGTGGATGTCGAGGGAAAGATTTCTGGCATGGGGCGCACTTCAAATCTCCTGGGCGGACTTGGAGGGTTGTCTGAAGATGGAGGATGTCTTGAAGTTTCCGCGGGAGATTTGATCCAGAATAGGAGAGATCACATTTCTTAGGACTACATATGATTTATAATTTTTAACACAGTGAAATTCTCTCGTGAAATGCGTCCCGCTATATCTCCACTATAGCGGGAACGATTTCAAGAATCCTTGGAAAACACAAGATAGAAACGATTACCGCTGGAGAAATTACGGAGTCAACTCGTACGGGAAAAAGACAACCTGGGTCTCAAGACTTCGGGAGTTTACTGAATTCCATGTGAATGCAGGGAAGTGTACGTACATTGGTGAAACGGTCTGCACCACAGAGACGAGGATAAAAGAACACAGGAGATGCATTAGACTCTGCTACCCCTAAAAATCAGCCTTGGCAGTGCATAGTCTCACCCATGACCACACACTAATCTCTTTTGACGACTCCAAATTCATTGGCAGATCGAATGGATACTGGGATAGATTTACAAAGGACGCCAGTGAGATTCGGTTAGAATACAGACATTTCAATCAAGATACGGGATATGGGCTCAGTAATGCATGGAAGCCCATACATATGAAAATCAAGGCAGAACGCAACAGTCAATCAGTTGGTTGGTTGGTTATTTAGGGGAGGCGACCGACAGCTTGAGGTCATTTGCGCCATATAGGATATTTGGGTAATTGGGTAACGGTAGGAGTTTTTAGGGAACGGAGGAAGGGTGGAGAGAAACCCGGCGTCGGCATTAGCCTACTCTTAACGAAAGGCGCCAAGGGGACCACGGCTTAACGTCCCATCCGACGGACGGAGTACTGTACTTGAAATGCCCTCCACTAGGCACTCAAGTGGGGACCGGTTTTCCACTGAAAAATCTGCCCCTGCCGAGAATTGAACCCGGGCCCTCGGGATGGGAGGCCAGTACCCCAGCCATCACACCAACCCGATCCCCAACAGTCAATCAGAAGTGACCTGAGAGTCGCAGTCGGTTATACAAGGCAGACTAAGGCCCGTATCGTAAAAGCTTCCTCTAGGCTGACCTCTACCTCTATGACATCAGGAGCGGGCGAATTGGTATCCTAATACCGACCTCTACCTCAAAATCGTCACCTCTACCTCTAAATCCGACCTTATACTTAGAGGTTGGTTTGTAGTAACCTCAAAGCGTAGAGGACTGGGTAAAGGTGACAGTGCGAGCGTGAAATTCAGCGTGATGGCTGAATTGATGAATTTTTATGAAATGAACGACTTGGATGAGTTTCTTCATCACTTTGAGGATAATGAGGTCTTTTTATATGTACCACGCAGACTACAGACTTCACGACAGGGATAACCCTCTAGAATTTTATGCGGACGATGAAGTTTTCGCTAGGTATAGGTTCCATAAAGCGATAATAACAGAGGTATTATTGCTTATGCTACGGCCAGAAAACGTGGATATGCGAGGCCTTCCTGTCCCGAGAATAATAAAATTATTGGCTGTATTAAGGTTTTACGCCACTGGAAGTTTTCAAGTAAGTGGGATTTTATTGAAAACGACTTATGCAGCGGTTATGTAGAGCTCAATGCTAGTGAATACATTGCATGGTTATAGTTAACGTGCAATTAACGTTTGCACGTTAATTCTAATCATACATAGTTATATATCCAGTAACTTCGACAGAAAAAGTTTGAGATATTTTATTGCCAATATAAAGCTAATAATTAGCGACGTCTCAACAGTGCAGTTTGGGATAGGGGTAAAGTACTCGCATCACAATGACAACGTCTGTGGTTCGAGACTCTCCGGCCTTAGTTTTTTTTTTTTTCATCGCAGTTTGGTTGTACGACTATCCCTGGTTTTACATATTTTTCATGTGTTTACCCGGGATGCATTTTAACTATTTTACGTACTTCTTACGTAATTTGCTAAAATTACGTAATTAGTACGTAAAATACTCAATTACGTTATTTACCTATATCACGTAATTAGTACGTGGCGGAAATACGTCCGCACGCCGTGTCGTTTTTTGTGTACGAAATCAACGGAAGAGCATGAAGTGTGATCGTGATTTTTAATTTCCGTATCTTTGGCAAACCCTTCCCCATGGACTACGCCTTGTCATGGTGGGATTGGGGCTTGCGTGTTCCCGTGACCCCTAGAGCTACACTGGCGGGAGTAACTAATATTGCTCCTGGTAGGGTCACCCATGCCAGACAGGTCGAAGGGTAGGAGCCTGACGAAAGGTAGTCCACGTACCGTACTCGCAGCGTCTGTTCCTCAGTGAGGCGGCTGTGAGAAGGCGTCTGACCCCAGTGGGGCGGCCTAACAAGTGATGGTGTCACGTTAAAAACACTATTGAGGCAGGCAACGGGAAACCACCTCAATTAAACTCTCCCAAGATCACAATGGACTTGAACAATAGAGAATTGAATCCTGGCAACTACGGGGCCCGGGACCAAATTAGTGGAACGGGTGTCGTGCCCGGCAGTAGGGTAAGCAAGGACTCTGCGGTCGTCATCTCACGAAATCCTTGCACGAAAACAATGACAGCAGCAGCGGCAACAGCAGCGGCGGCGAAGAATAAACCAGAGAAGAGAGCAGCAATGCTAAGGATCGGGACATGGAACGTTAGGACTATGTTAAGGGCAGGAAAACTAGAGAACATTAAGCGTGAAATGGAGAGGGGAAAGATCGATTTGTTGGGACTAAGCGAAGTAAGATGGAGAGACCAGGGGGACTTCTGGAGTGAAAAGTACAGGGTTATATACAGTGGAGGGGAAGAGAGCCAGCGGGGAGTAGCAGTCGTATTGAATGCAACATTAGGAAAAAGGGTGTTGAATGTGGAACAGGTAAGTGATAGAATACTAGCCATCGAAATCAAAGCTAAGCCGGAAAATGTAGTCGTAGTACAGGTTTACATGCCGACAGGGGGGCATAGAGAAGAGGAAGTTGACGAAGTATATGACCAGTTGGAAGAAGTAATGGGGAAAGTAAAGGGCAGGAAGAACCTAATAGTTATGGGAGATTGGAACGCTGTAGTAGGGGAAGGGAGGGACGGAAGTGAAGTAGGGGAGTATGGTCTGGGTGTAAGGAATGACCGGGGCGAGAAAGCAGTGGAGTTCTGTAGGAGGAATAATTTAGTGATTACAAATACGTGGTATAAACACCACCCTAGGCGTAGGTACACGTGGAAAATGCCGGGGGATACTGGAAGGTACAAATTAGACTATATCATGATTAGGCAAAGATTCAGAAATAGTGTAAAGAACTCGCATAGTTTCCCAGGTGCAGATGCCGACTCCGACCATAACTTGGTGGTGATGAAATGTGAGATGAGACTAAAGAGGTTGAAAGTAGGAAAGAAAATAAAAAGGTGGGATGTAGGAGCACTGATTGGAGGGAAGAGGAGGGAATACCAGGAGATTGTGGATAGATGCATGAGGGAAGAGGAGGGAAGAGGAACAATAGATGAAAGATGGGAAATGATAAAGACGGGCATAAAAGAAGCAGCGGAGAAAACAATAGGAACAGTAGACACTAGGAGGATCAAGAAACCATGGGTAACAGCGGAAATGATGGAAAGGATAGACGAAAGAAGGAAATGGAAAAATGTAAATACAGAGCTAGGCAAAAGGCGTTATAAGGAGATTAACAACAGGCTTAGGAGAGATACAAAGAGAGCAAGAGAAAAGTGGTGGAGTCGGCAATGCGAGGAGCTGGAGAGACTCCAGAGAGAAGGAGAAATAGGCAGTCTGTACTCAAAGGTTAGAATGTTATCGGGAAATAAGAAATGGAAAACGGTCCCGTGCATCAAAGACAGAAAGGGAAATTTAGCAATGGAGCCAGAGGAGATCCAACGTCGTTGGAGGGAATATGTTGAGGAACTGTATGATAGCGAAAATAGGCCCAGCAACTTGGACATAGAAGAGGAAAAGGACGTAGATCAGGATGACGTGGGCCCCGGAATACTGGATAGTGAGATAGAGAAGGCACTGCGAGAAATGAAGGCAGGAAAAGCGGTGGGGGTTGATAGCATCCCAGCTGAGCTTCTGAAGAACCTAGGAAAAGGAGGAAGGGACAGATTTTATGAACTTGTTCGTAAAATATACGAGGAGGGGGCTTGGCCGGAGGATTTTGTAAAAACCGTGCTGATACCTATACCGAAAAAGAGGGTGACAAAGGAATGTGAAGACTGTAGAACGATAAGTTTGATTTCTCATGCGGCAAAGGTAGTGCTTAGAATCATCAATAGGAGAATGGAAAAGAGAGCAAATGAATTCCTAGGCGAGGATCAGTTTGGATTTCGGAAGGGGCGGGCCACTCGGGATGCGATTGCAGTGATGAGAATACTAGTGGAAAGGAACCTAGAATACAATCAGGACGTATTCGCGTGCTTTGTTGATTTCGAAAAGGCGTTCGACAGAGTGAGGTGGGACAAGTTAATGGAAATATTGCGGAAGATAGGAGTAGACTGGAGAGACAGGAGACTGATTCGGAATTTATATATGGCGCAGAAGGCGCAAGTGAGAGTAGCAGATGGAGAATCGGATTGGGCAACAATAGGGAGGGGAGTTAGGCAGGGCTGTCCTTTATCACCGGTACTTTTCAACATATACTCAGAGGAAATGGTGAGAAGGGCTTGGGATGAACTGGAGGCTGGAGTGAAGGTCGGGGGGAAATTGATAAAATCAGTGAGGTTTGCGGATGACCAAGCGCTAGTATGCCAGTCTGCCCGTGGCTTGCAAAAAATGCTGGATGCGTTGCAGGGACAGTGCGAAAGATACGGGATGAAGATAAACCAGAAGAAAACGAAAGTAATGCGGTTTTCAAGAACAAAAAGAGCCAGCATAACGATAAAAGTGGGAGGTCAGAAGCTAGAGCAGGTAGAGCAATTTACCTATCTAGGTAGTGTGTTGGAAGAAAAAGGGTATAGCAGCATTGAAGTGAGAAGGAGAATTGCATTGGCAAAAGAAGCCTTTACTCGTAGGCGTGAGCTAATGACAGGGGCCTTGAGTAGGGAAGTGAAGAAAAGACTAGTGAAAAGTTTAATATGGAGCGTTGCACTATATGGGGCGGAAACGTGGGCTTTGCGAAAAGAAGATGAAAATAGACTTAGGGCTTTTGAAATGTGGGTGTGGAGAAGAATGGAGAAAATAAAGTGGGTCGAAAGGAAGACGAACGATGAAGTGCTAGAATTGGTAGGAGAGGAAAGAAATTTGATAGATGAAATTAGGAGAAGGCAGAAGGTGTGGATGGAAAAGGTAATAAAAGGGGATGGTGTTTTGAAGGAAGTGATTGAGGGAAGAGTGTTGGGTAAGCGGGGAAGAGGGAGAAGAAGAACGGGTAGCTTGGATGGAATGATAGGTGGCAGAAGGTATGAGGGGCTGAGGAGGGACATCGTGTGAAATTTAGGGGGTGGGAAGAATTAAATGTCCATTTAAACCTACCTTCACCGGTAGAATACTTATAATAATAATAATAATCTTTGGCAACGCAGTCCCGACGTACGTACAAATTTGTTCTAATTTGTCTGTTGCCGTGATTTTCCAGCGCTGTGCTTTTTTGGAAAAACTAATTGCAAGAGAAAAAAGAACTTTGAGAAAAAAGAAAAAAGAGACGTTGACATTGTGATGCGAGTACTTTACCCCTAACCCAAACTTCACTGTTTAAACATTGCTAATTATTAGCTTTATATTGGCAATAAAATATTTCAAACTCGTTTTTTGTCGAAGTTACTCATGGATATATAACCCTATATGTGGGGCGATTCGTAAATAACTAATCAAGCACTACCTGCCTGGCCAATTTCGTCAAAATCCTAGACCCAAAACTCGGACACTCCCCTTGTTAAATAAATAATACACTGTAAAGATAACAACATTATAGCGATTCAAATGAAAAGTTACGTCTGGTTCATAGATTTGAAATGCATTCACAAGTACTCCTATGCCTTCGCCTCTTGCTTTAGATTGTCTCCGGCGATTTTCATGGATTGGCGCAATCTACAATGTCCAGATTGATAAAGGTATGCGATAGTATTGTTATTCACATGAGTGAAAAAATTGATCCGTCGCGTTTTTACATTTACCACTAATTTGGAACGCAATATCCGGCAAGCTTTGTAATTTATTTACCTTTCATAGTATTTAACACACATACAGATAAAGTCCTCGTCAGAGAGACAAAATTAGTTGACTTTTGAAGGTGCACAGGTGATTTAATGAATAATTATGTGTAATATGCTACAACAGTACAAGGCACAGTACTTCTGCACAAACAGGCAACATACACACAATTTACTGTCAATGTAAGTCATACACGATGGTACTGATGATTTGGGACATAAGCTCTTCAGGTTATTAACACACAACTAGCCAGGCAACTGCCAGAAATTGTGAGGATCCCACAGACAGCGAGACATTTTGCGTGACTTCGAGCGTCTATCTCCACTGCGCATTGCTTTACAGAATACGCTTCGAAAAAATCACCATAGAATACTACTAGAAGACTGTCAACTACGCAAGCAGAAAATTTCTCTTGAAAAATGCGTCACTTCCGCCGGCTCTAACCTCTCCTCCTAGAAGCCGAGAGGGAGGAGACTTTTAACATACGAATAGATAGAGGTACCTCCTTCGCAAGCAAGGTCAGCCTCACAGTAGGCCAGCCTGTGGCTCTACGTAGAGGGGACTTTTACGATACGGGCCTAAATGTTAGCCCTGGCAGCAACACCCTGAAAACGATGGCGGACTCAGCCTCCGTAACGTCGTCGGTATTTGGAATACCAACCCGGTGGGAATCCCGAGAGCATTTCACTATTATCATTCGCCAAGAAAACATCAAATCTTTCAAACTTTAATACGTCTAAGAACCAAATAGTTTAGATACTAAAGGCGCTTGAAATTTAGCCGAAAACGTACTTATCAACCGACGCATTGTTCATGACGAGAAAAGCATATTATTCCGCTGTTCCTTACATAGGGAATAATTTTTGGTGTGGTTTACAAGACGTTGAAGTGGTTAGCGAGCCTGTGTGTGTCGAAATGAGTGCGTGAAACTGATGTGCTGCGAGTTTTAAACCTAAATTGCATAAAGTATCGTATATATATTTTGTTTACAGGCAGCCGGTAAATCCATTAAATCGGCCCGAGAATCACCGTGAAAAACCAAAATAACTTGTTTGTCAGCCATAATTTTAAACTCACGTTGAGCAGCCTTCTAAAGACCATTCGCCCTGTTTCCTTCTGCGATCGCCATGCAATTCTCACGTCACGATGGAGCAAACCAATAGAGTTACGTTCAGAGGAATGGACGTGATTATATCTCCGCGCCGAATTTCAAGGCTCTATATTTCCTCAAAAACTGGATAAAAACTTAAATTTGAAAGGTGAGTTTTTTATGAATTCTCTATTGCTTCAGAGGGTTGAAACCCGATTTATAAAGTTGAGTGATTCCTCCTATTGATGTATGAAATGTAAGATCACAACTTGTCCTTGGAAATTTTTAACTCGTTCAAGGTTTATGACTGCCTCGCAAGAAATGGATGGTGAGGACGGGTGGCCCTGATAGAGCCAGATTCCTCAAAGTCTTAATATTTAATTATTAATTTAATTTTAATTATCATTCATCTAAATCTTTGAAAATTCCAAAGTCCAAAGTACCACTATAAAATTAGCCATTTAACTTAATTTTTAAACCCTGCATTTGAATCCATAAAAAAGAAATTAAATGGACGTTCACGCCTGGTTGAAAGGAATTTTATATTGTTGAAAAGGAAGTAAAATTGTTGATTTAGGAGCTGAACACGTAGTTTTTTGCAAAAGCGAATCGTAAGAGAATATCAAATTAAAGGATTATATTATACATTCTTTTATATGTTAAAGGATAAAATAATCATCCAATACCTTGAGTGCTTCTAATTTACAAAAGCAAATAAAGAAATATTCGTCGAAATACATGAAACTCTTGGCCAGAATTAACTGGCGAGAATTATGAATATTCACAACGAAAATACAATATATTTTAATAGAGCAGTAGTTTAACTAATCATTGTTCAAGAATAGATGCCAAATATATTTTGTCACGATCTCACGCGACTACTATTAGCATGAAGAAATCCACCCTTCGTAGCTACGTCAACAACGGAAGGCACTAGGCAAGAGCAAATGGATATTTAACTCAAAATTCCTTTCAGCCGCACTATAGACCATAGTGACTCTCACCAAAGGTCCGATATAGCGATAGGATTCAGTGCTGACCACTATAAATTTATTCAAATGATATGCGGGATAGAAATGTGATAGAGAGGAATGGGTACATCTATATTTTTTGTGATAGTGCGGATTGAATTTCATAAATACGGTGGATGTTTCATGCAAGGTTAATGTTAGCACGTCATAATTGGAAAAAATAAAAAAGGATATGTTAGTGACGATAAGAACTCAAGTAAAATGTTCCCAACAGCTAAAAAATGAAAAAGCTTGATTTATCCATTTATCGTTAAAATACATCACCCGCAAATTATTTTTCATTTTCATGGATCAATAACATGCATTATTAACTTATAAAATCATGTATTTTGCTAGAAAAACGGAGGATGAAAACAACAGATGGATCAAATATTTTATACTCACCTCCTCATACCTCGTAAATTACGTGTTGCTACCAATGAACACTGTGCGCGAACATATGCGCGATGAAAAACACATAATTTATGAATGCCTCATTTGTTTATTTATCGATAATATTATTTATTCAATGGGTGTATTATTATTTTTATGGGGATCGGGTTGGTATTATTATTTGAACAATGAGTGAATTTAGAACGTATCGGTCTTTAAACGGACGGCTGGACGTTACCCATCCTCCTGTTGATAGTGACACCTCCCCACCCTCCTTTAGTTTTAATGTATCTACTTAAAGCTGGATAAACAAGCTTGGAAGCAAGGAGGCAACTTATCCGAACGTATATCTGGAGCGTTTTTCTTTACGGCAGTGAGGCATGGACGATGACAGCAGCGGAGAAGAAAAAGGGTGGAAGCATTCCAAATATGGTGCTATCGAAGAATGATAAAGGTAAAATGGATCGACCGAGTGACAAATGAAGCAGTCTTAAGAAGAGTGAGAGGAAAGAGAAGTCTGATGAACACTATAAAAAAGAAGACGGGACAACTTAATCGGCCTTATCTTGAGACACGATGGCCTGATGAAGACAATCGTCGATGGGAAAGTGAACGGGAAAAATGGAAAAGGCACGCCTCGTATGAGTTATATAGAACAGGTCGTGAAAGAGAGGAATTACGTTAACATGAAGATGTTAGCCGAAGGAAGAATTGAGTGGAGGACTGCGTCAAATCAATCCTAGGATTTATGACCCATGATGATGATGATGGAATATGCCAACTGAAGAAAGGAATTACGTTAAGGAACAGTAAAATATCTGTAGTTGATACAGTCCATCAAAACCTACTGTAACCAGGGAAATGCGAGAATGGGTATGGAACTGGGCTGTTTCTCTCCTTTATCAGTTAATTCTAAAGTATAATTTGCCTGATAGTAGAAAAACCAAAAATCTTATACTGTAACTAGGGATAGACTGTGAATTTTAGACTGCGACCATCGTAGTGATTTTAATTTCGACATTTTACGTATTTATAATAACAGAAGGGAGTTGAACTCATTTGAGCAACTGGAGATTTTATAAGCGTTGAATGACCAAAAGGTTTCAGCTAGACATGAATATTTGTACCCGGCCTCCTCGCCTATCCTCGACACAGTCGCTGCCTACGCTCCCTCCCCCATTCTACCCAAGGTCTACCACCAGCCCTGCAAGGCACCGCTTATCTCTCCACCCTCCACCACTTACTACAATACACTCCGTGTACCACACGCCCCCAAATTACCTTCCACCTTCCCCTCCCACCAACAACCTCTCCTCCAGTCCCGTTTGTGGTCTATATACAGGGGTTTCTTCTTGTGACTTCACCTGATGATAGTGGGGTTGGTGTGGTGGCTAGAGTACTGGCCTCCCATCCCGAGGGACCGGGTTCGATTCCCGGCAGGCGGATTTTTCAGTGGAAAACCGGTCCCCACTTGAGGGCCTAGTGGAGGGCATTTCAAGTTCAGTACTCCGTCCGTCGGATGGGACGTTAAGCCGTGGTCCCCCTGGCGCCTTTCGTTAATAGTAGGCTAATACCGACGCCGGGTTTCTCTCCACCCTTCCTCCGTTCCCTGAAAACTCCGACCATTCACCACAACTATCCACCTATCCTATATAGCGCAAATGACCTCAGCTCTCGGTCACCTCCCCTAAATAACCAACCAATTCACCTGAAGATAGTGCTTAGCTTCGAAATCTGGGTCGTGAGTTTTCAATTTTATTGTGGCTTGTAAAAGTTTGGAATAAATCAATTTTAGGGGTAGACTTTATTTTCCTGTCATTCAAAAAACTAGCAGTGAGGTGCAAAACCAAAACATCTAGGTCACCAATAAACATTACAAATTAATAAATACTTGAAATTGACCATCGGGTTTTGTTTTTTTATACCCCCATTGTAATGTGTGATGCTGGCAAGGTGCGGAAATTATAAGGTAAATGTATTGTCATTTTTTGCTGGCGTGAACTCTTGCACTGGATAATGAGGAAGAGGAAACGCTCATACGCATTGCTAGCAGGGTTTTCTCCCGAATATGATGTCACCGTCGGAAAAGCAACCGGCGCATGTTACAGATGAACAAACATCACAAAAGAAGCACGGCGTTATATATTGGCGTCCGGATGAGAGGGTGGAATGACATGACGGACCATTACCGAGGGTAGATAATAAAAATAAAATAAAAATATAGATTAAAAATATAAATATAAAACGAAAGGGGATTATTCTCTCGTTGGCACTGAAATTAAAGGGAAGAGAAAAAATAAACATTCTCAGGTGGGATTGAAAACAGCAGGAAGGATGCGAGAGAAAGAGAGAAAACACCAAAGGCACCTAGCGGGATCCGGGGAAGCTTCGCTTTCGCCACGAATTTTCTTTTCATTTGCGAGCTGTTTGGGTCCCCGCGTCCTTTCCACTTTACGGATCGGGTGGAGGGAATCGCTAAATAGGGACGAGGAGGCAAATGAGGGACCGAGTATACTTGAAGGATGAGGGGACAACTGGGATGCAAAAGAGAGGCGGTCAGAACGAAGTTCCGGGGAAAATGGGAGGGGGGAAATTTTTCCGAGCGGGTTCATTGGGAAGATCAGGGTAAAAAGGGGAGGAGGGGGGGGAGGGTGAGTAAGCAAGAGACGTTCCTCCCCATCCCTCTCTCCCAAGTTGATCCGCGAGAAGGACCCGCGAATAACCAAAAGCGAGGAGTATTAGGATGAGAGGGATGGAGGGTAGACATAGAACCTCCCCTCACTGTTCCAAACCCTGTAACATCTCCCTCGTAAAACGCTCGGAACATGACGTAGGGTTCGAAATCAAAAAATTAAAATAAAAGAGGTTTCACCACGACTGCGTGGCTAATACACATGGGTAATTCTAAGTTTTTTAATCCATACCAGCGATAGCATGCAAAAGCCTCGGAGAAAGGAAAGATGTGACCGTGAATATGCAAATACGTCGAACAATATGTTTTCAGCGAATAATTTCCTCGGCTCAAGGATCCAAATGCAGCTCCTATCCCTTATGGAACAAACATATTTTACATGCAATTATCATGATTTGGTACTCAGTCAGTTAAGATAGTTTGAATAGTGCAGTGAACTAAACAACCAGGTCAGTTGCGTGGCAACGCAAGATTCGTGGATCCAAATCCAACTTCGGGTATGAATGCGGTATTTGTCTTAGGTTTAAAGTGATATTAGATAATACGATAAACGTCAGCAGTTGGAGTACCAGAAAACCAAATCTTAAACTACTTTATGGAGTATTCCAACTTTGCTTTACTTCTTTTTCGCTGCTTTTCTAGAATATTTTCTTTTCTACATTAATTAATTTTTTCAAATTGGCATACATTCTATCTCTTGGCATTTTATCTAAAAATGCTGTTATCATTTCCAGTTTTCATTGAAATCCGAGAATTCTTCATACTATGATTAACTTTAGAATCCCAAAGTATCTAATAAATTCTACAAACCATCTATTTTACCTCAGAACTCCGAGCGAATTTATTTCTTTCCCCTTCATCACAATCACTTGTCTGTTTAGCCCTCTACCTCTTAACTCGGCCGAAACCGGTCGTATGGCGTTCTCTGCCTTCTCGCCAAATTAAAATACCCAGTATCCCTAGCAGTGGCGAAACGTGATGATTTCCACTAGTCATCGCAGAAGCAAAGGGTAGGTCGGCCGATGCGCGGCATGGTTCCCGAAAAACTCAGATACCTATGACATGATTTTGTTAGTGCCTGTTAAATTAAAGAGTATTTTAAAAAACCTACATTGATTATTGTTAGCATTTTATAAATATATTATATATCTAATAGTAGAGGAATGTACTTCAAAGTAAACAATTGTAAGATCATTCTTTATCGAAGCATCGCAAATTTTACATCAAATACCGGTATCAATAAAACGATTTATAAATATTTCGACACCTACGAAAAATATTAGTTTCTTTTTTCGTATGAAAATCCTGAAAACAGAGTCCAACGTCAGCTTTATTGCAACTATAATCCACTTGCTTTTGTAAACCACTAAGCCAACTCGACAGATGTTAAATGGAGCGTTAAAAATGTGTTCATAATACGGTGTGACATTCAATACAGTACCGTTCAATTAAGTTGTTTCCACGGAAATTATCCTTTAATTTATCCCGCTAAAATGTTAATTGCATACAAATATCCAGTAAGACTTCTGGCAACTGGCATAAAAATCTTAAATTTTGCTAAATACAGAGAGGGAATCCCGGATTCCACTCACATTTGTATCTTTGAATTAAATTTGTTTAAAATTTTCTCATTTTGAGAATGGTTGACAATAGGTAAATGTTAACCATGGTCTCGATGATTTACGGGAATGTAGAAATTATCTATGTACGCCGAAAAGTACCTATTTCATGTTACTTTTCTACGACGAATGGACGGATTTTCCTGTTGTCAATAGAAATATTTAATCGTGAATGCCGGTCATTATAAGCCATGCACGGCCTGAAACTACCTTTCTTTATCTAAAACACACTTTATTACCTATCACTGTACACCATCAGGACCGTAAAGAAGCGCAAAGGCGGAACTGAGAAAATACAAAAGACAGGAAGTTTGGGTGCAGAGCGGATCACGCTGTGTCGGATGAGGGAGGAAGCGCAGGTTCGGCAGTGCCGACCGTGACCGACAGAAGCAGAACGGCGACGGATGCTCCAGTTTCAGAGATGATTTGCCTAGCTTATCGCCATACGCGTTACATCTACATCTACATAATACCCTGAAAGCCACCATAAAGGTGTGTGGCAGGGGGTGAATTCTCACCAAACATGCACTATATATCATGCATAAAAAAGGATTAAAGTTTATATATTAGTCTAAACTGCACTATTTAAAAATAAAAATAGCAAAGTAAGCATTTAGTTAGTATTTATATAGGTACTGTTCAAAACTACACTATTTAAAAAAGATAAAAATAGCAAAGCATACATGCAAAAACATGCTGTTAGTTGGGTTAGCTACAAGTCCTTATACCAATATACAGCTACCAATGTTATCCATTGCTACACTCGTACTGGATATATTTAACGTTATTCATATCCCTAATAGTACGATACGTGCCCCGCGCCCACCCTTGCCTATCCCCTCCACTGAAGATGGCTACGGCGTTGGTGTTTTCATCTTCTATTCTCGCATCACAAAGTGTCCCATTCATTCATTCAAAAAAACATGGCTCATAACGTCTAAGCGAACAAGCTCTCCTCTAAAATGACTTCAGAAAATTCTTTCATTACTTCACTGGTGATAATATGCTATTCCAAAGACTTATTAGGTCTTCGGGATATTATGGGTGTTGCGACAGATATTATGGCGTTCTGTTTCATCTCAGAGAACCAAGAATAAGAGAGATGCTTGCATTGGCGACGATAAACACTTTCAAGCTGAAACAGAATCATATAAGGCTCGAAAGATTACCCTTAGTATAGCAGTGGAAGACGGCCGGTTTTGGCTGACTTAGAAGGGAGAGGTTTAAAAACCGAAAGACCGGTTTCGGCCGAATTAGGAGGGAGAGGGAATTGAGGCATTTAAACTCCGATAAGGAGAGGGTTAGCTTCTTTCCTGTCAACCATACTTGATCATCCGCTAAAGCCATGTTCTAAAAGAATTCTTCCTTCAATATTTTGCATTTTTCTGTTAAATACTCGTACGCTAAGATCTGATGATGCTTCCATTTCAAAGCCAATTTATTATCACATTTAAATAGTTACCGAAAATGTTAAATATGCTCTGGTTTGAATAATATTCAATCTCTTAAGCTACACCCATACTTTGTTACGAGCCAGTGTTGTGTTAAATGTAAAATTTCGGAAAATATAGCGTACAGTGGTAATATTTTCATATTAATGGTTGAAAACATGAAATCACATAGAGAAGCATATGAAGAAGTCCTAAGAGTGGGAGAAAAAAAGAGGTTCGCCAGACAACCTGTCGTAAGACTAAATGTATTGATAAAGACAACTGTCGAGGAACAAGTAAACGGGAAGAAAATCATGGAAAGACCTCACTTGGGATGGATAGTTCAAGTAATGAAGCATGTAAAAGATATGAATTATGTAAGTATTAAATGGTTAAATGAGAATAGAAGCGATTGGAGAGCTGTATCAATCCGATAAAATGTGTAAACTAATCATAGGATTGAATACTGGTGATGATGATGCATGGAAAGCGCAAACGTGTTTCTAAAAGTACTAAGAGCATGAAAGAAAACACAGCTTTCGTATCACGATGGAAACTTCTTACCAGTGTCACTTAGAGATGAGAAAAGAAATTGATTCCGTGAGTGAGGGAGGAAAAAAGAAAGGTATTCCTCTAGACTGGGGCATAGGGAGGGAGAGAGAGAGGGAAAGAGGCCAAGCGGACTCTTTCCCTTGGAGCATGACCATATGCATATTGTCGAGGGATTTTTTTAAAAGGAATCCATCGACAGGTATTTTACTCAGGGAAAGATGAGATTTGATTTTACGAAAAATAGGGGGAAGAATTCTGAAATTAATAGTCGAGGAAAAAATAGAGTCGCAGAGTTGTCTCCACTCCACTCAATAGAAAGAGGAGTGCATATTTTCATCAAAAATTACTCAGAAAATTGAAATTGGTAAAATTCCAGAAATTGGCAAAATTGTTAGGAAAGGGAAAAAATGCCAAAAGAAGAGGAAAAATTTTCTCACAAAGATGCTAATGCGAATGAGGAGAGGGGCATGGTAATTTATGAAGAATAACAGTATGAAAGAAGCACAAAATTAATATATAATAAGTTGACTCTAGTATGGCACCCGTGTCATTCTAAGTGGTGATGACGCATCCAAGAGTCAACTTCACTGACCGCAGCTGGAGAGAAAACGGTTCAACACTTTCACATGGAGAACTAATTACGGGTATAGTATGTAGTGAACCGCTTAATAGTGATCTCTTGGGCAAGTAATTTCCAGTAGTCGACAAAAAATAGGTCCAAATTATTATTCAAAACGTCTCTTTGTCATAAAAATATATAAGAGCACAGAAGTGTGATATATACTATCATGAATTCGATGACGCAAAATATTGGAAATGTACACTGCCCGTTTCTTTTGCACTTCCGTTGCTCATGGTCTTGTTTATAAAAATTTATCAACAATGAACGCGCAGGTTGACTTCAGTTATTGGTTCCAACGAAACACTACGACAAAGTATTTTACCATGGTCGTTATAATGTAGCTAATTTCAGATTCGTGTGCCTGAAATAAAAAAAATACTTTCATTCTCACTCCTGATTCCGGAACTTCAGGAAAAATAAATGTAAAAATTAAATATAAACCCTTACACGAAAAAAAATACATGTATTTTAAAGGAAGGTATCAGGATATTTGTTTTTTTTTGTTGATGGATTTGGTGGGAAAACTTATAGTCTCTTTTATCTGTAGATATCAGCGAGAATTTAGGGTAGCTGTTTGCTGAGAGGTATATGATTATTTAAAGATATTGGAGGAAAGGCAATATAATGTATTCATTATTTAGATCAAGTCAATATCCAAGTACATCTTAGTGAATTGTCTAAAAAAAAATTCAGATTATTTTATAGGTTGCTAACTATACGCTATTCCAGACGTGTAGAATGAATCCAGCGAAATTGTGCTTTTTACCCTGCTATTATGACATCCTTCGTAATACCATTCAATGGGGAAATAACTCAAATTTCATAAAAATCTACATGATGAGTGAATTACTGCAACCTAGTTGGAAATCGCAAAGGACTATTCCACTTTCTTTGAAGAGAATATGGGGCGAAGCGATTTTCTGTAATAGAAAAATAATTCACAGTTGCGCAGTAAGAAGCAGTAAAGGAAGAAATATTTATTGCCATTCGTAAGAATCAAAATTTAGCTACCCATCATCAATTACTAGTCATCCCAAGTATAATCAGTCACTCTAATCACAATTACTTTCAATCATAGCTTGCACAGGGGATGCAGTCGATTAGTGACTATCATCAATAATACCGTGGTAAGCGCAGTGGATCCCAAAATGATTAATTTATCCAGTGAAAACATAAAGGTTGGGAGAATAAATACTAACTTTAAAGGGAAGGATATTTATCTATCGATGATTTTCCGCATAGCTATCTAGAATTGACTCGTAGAAGGTGGTTGGCATGTTGCATAATTAGTATTAAAATTTCAAAATTAATAGAATGTGACGAAAAAATATCAGGAAACTGACCAAAGTGTTCACAAGCCTCACTAGTGTCAGAAAGCTTGTAAGAATAAGGAATCAACGATAAAAAACCAGATAACATTTGATTATGAGCACTGATTGAAAGCATAATAGCCCAATTTAATGGCGATTTTTACAAGTGTTTGAATGGTGGATGACCGTTTATAAACATGGTAAGAAACGAAAAAGGCAGCAAACCTACAAAAAAACAGCATAGAGATTGGCTGTGTATTTACAAAATAACCCCGTCTAATTATCTAGCAGTAGACATTTTTACAACTATAATATTTAGACTTTTGTTAATCATTTTAGTTACAAAAAGAAGAAGTAGTTCATAAAGACCCTCTCAGGATCCATACTTAATGTTCGTGCTTAAAGAATGTTTCGTCAAAGAAGGATTTTCTCTCACGCATTATAGAAAATAAAGCGACACCTTGCAATTCCACATGAGATGTTAAGTACATCTACATCTATCTACATCTATACGATACCATGCAAGCCACCGCGAGGGTGTGTAGCTGGGGGTGAAGATCACCAGACATGCACTGCTATCATGCAAACTAGCAACTATATTGTCTCATGCAACTTGATTGTTAGTGTCTATAGTATTTAAGGGGTAAGACATGCATCATGCACTACATAATACTCTAGAATATTTCCCCTACCTATCTTTTTCCTATGCTGCCTATTCTGTTCTCTAATAGTACGGAGGAAAAATGCCATTTTGAACCTATCTGTACGACAATCTATCTCTCTAATCTTATTTATCTGGTCGAATCTAGCATAATACGCTGGTGTTTTTAATATCTGCCTAACATCTTCAGTAAAGCTATCCGATTGAAATTTCTCTAATAGATTTAATCTGAACTTTAACCTACGCTCTGATAATGATTCCCACCCTAATTCTTGTATTAATTCTGATACACTACTCAACCTATCGTAACACCTTTTGACGAACCTAGCTGCTCTACGCTGCACACTGTCTAGTTCTCTCATCAAACCTAATTCATTAGGATCCCATACACTGGCTGCATACTCAAGGTGGGACCTAACTAGTGAAAAGTAGCATCGCTCTCAGTCTTCTCATCACATTTCCCAAGTACTCTTTTTATCAATCCTAAAGTACGACCCGGGTCGTAGCACCGCGGCGCAGCATTATAAGGTGCACTGCGGGTCGTATTCGGCATTTCATGTGGAATTTCATTGTGTCGCTTTATTTTCTATCCTGGAAAAAATTACAGAAGGTATTTCCTGAGACAGTGTTTTTACTCATGCATTACTTAAAAAATAATCGCTTCATTTTTTGTTTAATAGGGTATCAATTAGTGGTATACTGCAGTGAATCGAACCGGAGTAGAGCGTCCGGTATCAATGTTGCTCCGCTCCGGAGCGATGAAGAGGCTCTCTGGGGCTTACCGCTCCGGAGCGGAGCAAGAATCAATGTATTCACTCCGCTCCGGAGCGGAACCCTTTTAACGGCCTCTCCGGCTCGGAGCGGAGCGCTAGAAGGAACGCTCCTGTTCGACGGAGAAGGGTGCAAATTTGACGTAAACAAGCTCCATAGGGTGACTAAACACGAATGAGCCTCTTAGGGTTTAGATGCAATTCAAGAGTGGTGCGACAAATGGCAGCTAGAGCTTGACCTTAAAAAGTGTGTAGCTATCAATTTTTGGAGGAGGAATAATTCGATAGAGCGTACCTATAAAATTGGTAACACGAAGATCGATAACGTTGAAACCATAAGATATTTCGGTGTAACAATCACTAACAATAAGATTTATCGCGGGGAAGACACATAAGGGAAATATGCGGCCGAGCGAAGAGAAAGCTAGGATTTATAAAAAGAGTACTTGGGAAATGTGATGAGAAGACTAAAGAGCGATGCTATTTTTCACTAGTTAGGTCCCACCTTGAGCATGCAGCCAGTGTCTGGGATCCTAATGAATTAGGGTTGATCAGAGAACTAGACAGTGTGCAGCGTTGAGCAGCTAGGTTCGTTAAAAGGTGTTATGATAGGTTGAGTAGCGTTTAAGAATTAATAAAAGAATTAGGTTGGGAATCATTATCAGAGCATAGGTTAAAGTACAGATTGAATCTTTAGAGTATTAGATTGTCGTATTGATAGATTCAAATGGCATTTATTTCGCAGTACTATAAGAGAACAGAATAAGCAGCATAGCAACTGGGATAGTTAGAGGAATTATTTTAGAGCAGTCTGTAGTGCTTGATGTATGTATTAATCCCTTAAACACTATAGATACTAACAATCAAGTTGCATGAGACAATATAGTTGCTTGTTTGCATGTCGATAGTGCATGCTTGGTGATCTTCACCCACTGCCACACACCCTCACGGTGGCTTGCAGGGTATCGTGTAGATGTAGATGTAGATGAAGCCTTGATGATAAAAGGTTTGCCATCCGTCTAGTAGATTACATTCATTGTTATGCCTACTGTTAGCTCAATGTGTATGAGATAAAGATTATCACATGAAAAGAGGTAAAATCACTGCAGGTTGGAAACTACACTTCAACAAGCTTATATGGTAAAGTTTTCATATAATATATGCAAAACTACTTTGGATGAACCTAGGTTATTAACTAGAATATAAGATTTTTCATTAGTGGAAGAAGCATTTTCAAAGATGGGAAAATTATGGCACGGACTTCGAACATAGACGTGAAGGCAAGACTTGTTCAGTATTTTATTTTAGTGTAAGGCATTACATAAATACCACACATGAAGTCTGCGGTGAAGAGGAAGAATATGTTTAAGAGTTTTTTGGCATACCGGTTTGATGGAAGAAGGTAAAGGTAAGAGGGTTGAAGAGGGAGGCAAACGGAAAAGTTTTGGAAATTGCCGTAAAAGAGAGGAAGTTGTAAGGAGTCATTCAAAGAAGAAGGGTAAAGTGGTTGGAGGCAGCACGATGAAATACAATTGATACTTGAAAGTTGCGATCGAGGAGAGATTGCTGGGATAGAATGGAGAATGAGGAAGAAGACCGCTTGGGACAAAATGCGAGATAGTAGAAGGTACACATGGTCGTTGAGGGATAGGGAGTATGAAATATGCCCTTTTAAATGAGAGAAATTACTACGGTGAAAAGAGGTGCCGTAAAACCCAGGAACTGTCCCATAATTTGGCATTACCTGTAGAAAAATATTGGATATCCTAGCTATTGAACATTTTTATACATCTTGCTGTCGGATTTTACCGTTCGATGAAAATTTAGAAATATTTTCCGTCTTAGACGAACTATTCAATTTCGCGGTAACTACTTATGGTACTGATTGCATTCGCAGAAGTGCAAACATTTATTTCGTAGGTATAATGAATGATTCCTTTTGTACTAAATATTCTCAAAGGGTATACACAATTTTTATGTCTCTCAAAAGCCATAAATAGAGTGAGATTATAATAAATAGACAATACGATTCATTGAAACAATGGTACACAAAGAGGTGCATGGGGGGGGCGTCCACGTACTACGTAACTCCAAAAGGAGCGAGGAGTTTGGCATGCTGTTGCCGTAGTGGGAGTGTTTAGTTTTCCGCTACATTGGGAGATATATATGCATCAAGAACTCAATCTTTCTTCAAATAGTTAATATGGTACAAATTACACTCAGTGAAAAAATGGAAATGTTAAGAAATAAATAAGGTTGGGGTCTTCTTAGCAATAAATTATTATTATTTTATTTATAATTTATAATTATATAAATTACAAATTGCAGAGCGTTAAATGGGAAGGGGAGTCGTAAAAAGCGGAAAGTCAGCGTTATGTAATAAATGGATAGTTCCTTTTCATCGTGTGTATATATCCTCAAGACTAGGATTATGTTGAACAAATGTCAGAGCCATGCGTTTTCAATAGATATGAGTGATTGGTACAACAGATACACAGCAATAGGTTTGGCAAAAACGGGATGTAAATCAGATAGGCATTCACATTCTCACAATTAGCGAAATAAAAAGTGGAGGAAAGTTGAACTTCATTAGAAAAGGGTCTTAGTTGTGGCCTTTCTTTGAGGAAATGTGAGTGGAGTCAATAACCACCGAAAAGCGTGCCTTTAACATTAAAAATGAATAAATTTACTAGAATACACGAGAAGTAAAAGGTACGGATGAACGAAGTAAAAGAGAAATTGCCCGTAGAACTACCCAGGTGGAAATGGCATTTTACCAAAAGAAAATTCAATATCTCTCCACGCGGTCAACTACTGTTATTTGCAGTGTTTTTTCCAAAAAAATATTTGTTGCTTACTTTAGAAATCCAATGTTAGAAATGAATTCATCTTTTTTTGCTTACCGCATGGAAATTTCAAACGAAATTCTAACGTTAATATCAACGGAGTTAGAGAACAGTCGATTTGGATTAGAAATGTACTAAATCCGTCAATATGAACGTTAGAACTTCGTTTAAAATTTCTGCACGCTCAGAAAAACACAATAAATTCATTTTAAATGTAAAAAAATCGATACGAACAACAAATATTTGTTTATATTAAACATTGCAATTTCAGTCAGTTGACCGTGGACTCGCGCTGTAAAGGAGTCTTTTAATCCTTTGAGGGTCTGGGACAGCGGCCGAGGAAAGGGATCGGCGACCCGCTGAGTTGGATCCAAAAATGGTTAGGGAGGGAACCTCTGCCTTCCGTGGACGCTAAGAAGCTTCGTACAGGGGAGTGAAGAAAATTTTCAAGAGACTCGTAACGAGGAAGCATTTCCCTCCACGAAGCTCGGGCGCGAAAGGGTTAAAGCTTACAGCTGCAGATACAATCTAGGAAGTGAGGAAACATTTCATGGCAACATACATCTGGAGCATTTTACTATATGGCACTGAAGCATGGACGATAACAGCAACAGAGATGTAAAGGCTGGAAGCATTTGAAATGTGGTGCTACCGAAGAATGATGAAGATAAAATGGATGGATCGAGTGGCAAACGAAGAAGTCTTAGAAAGAGTGGGAGAGAAGAAAAGTCTGCTGAAAACTCTAAAAAGAAAACGGGACAACTAAATCGGCCATATCTTAAGACACCATGGCCTAAAAATTGGAGGGGTGGGCAGGGTCCTTCTGGAACCCCACTGGCACTTAGACCTCTTCAGATCCATTGTGCCAACCCACTTAACCTACCCGCCACTTGCAAACAGGGGACAAGAGTACCGCGGTAAAGGTATGGAGGGGGGCAACCCATCCAACCTCCGTCCGGGCCCAACGTTTCTTAACTTCGGTGATCTAACAGGAACCGGTGTATCAACAAGTCTAGGCCCTTGTCCAACCATGGCCTGGTGAAGACAATCGTCAAGGGAAAAGGAACGGGAAGAATGGAAAAGGCAGGCCTCGTATTGAGGTATATGGAGCAAGTTGTGAAGGATGAAAAAAAGAAAGGAGCTACCAGAGCTACGTAAATATCAATAGGTTGGCCAAATGGAAGAATAGAGTGGAGGGCTGCGTCAAACTAATCCAAGGATTTTTGACCGATGATGATGATGATACTGGAATAGGACCGAATCACAAGGCCAAACCGGCTGCATCATCTAAAGGAGGAGCTGCTTTATTTCACTCCAGTGAATCTAGGAAAGTTGTATAAGCTGCACACGAAAAATTAAAGAGGAGATCCCTGGATCGCTCACCCTAGATGCATTGCTCACCACAGCTCAAAAAGTTTTGCTGGCTCGGCCAACGAAAATATGTTGTTGATACGAGCAACCATTAGCCCCTCCGAAGGCGACAGAGAGAAACGGTGAAAACAATTTTTCCGTTCTCTCCGTGATGGCTCTCCGTCCTTAGCTTTAATAGGAGGCGTCCTTTTCCCCTCCCAACCCAGCCCGCCCGCCCCCATACAGATAAGAGTGGATGGAGATTGAGGGCTGTGGGAGGGAGCAGAATTGGAGTGGGGAAAGGGAGCGGCAGAGGTGTTGGAATGCTAACGTCTTTCTAATTGGATCAGAAAACTCTTGGCTCTATATTTAGACGCTCGCGCAAAGACATCTGGCGACACGATCCTCAAACTCTCCCGGTATCGGTGCTTATGACAGTTTGCCCGAAATTCGCTTTCCCCGGGGTGAGAAAAAAACCCATTTGTTCGCTCGCTAGCATCTTTCATGCGCACACACGTCAGAGCGCATTTCGGCCGCTCTCCTTCCCTTATTTCCTTCAGCTCCTATTCAACTCTGACTCGCATGTGCAGGAAGGAAGGAGGAGTCTCGGGAAACCATTACGTTCCGAGTGATGAACTCTCAGGCTTAAGTTTTCCCCATTAAAACTCTCCTGCATTTCGTCCGCATGCGAAAGAAATCTTAGAAATGAAAACAGAATGGTTTTATCGGTATTTTTACTTTTATAAGAAAATTATGTCTGAAATAAAACTGAAAACTTTCATTAAACGAGCTGCAACAGTCAGCAATTTTTCCATAAGAGATCGTTGATGTTGGAGAGGATTGTGAGCTGACGTTTGACGATAGCATGAACTAACTAAAAAACCTTATAGTAAACTATATGGGTTGCAATTATTAGGAGCTTAAAAAAGTACCTGAGAGGAATCAGGCATTACAGGCTGCTTAAGGCATTCAAAGGATGCGTCACGTTCCAAATTCCAACCTCCGAATGAGGTAAAAGTCTTATTTATGTATCGATTTTACTATCTAGATGACCTAGTGAGACTGCGATGCATTACTGCTGAAAGTTGTGTCACATATAAGCCATACACATTTATTTCGTTTTATTTTGCATGGTGGAATAAAATGAGGAAACCTAAATAAACCAGTATCATTTCAGGCAGTCTTAGTGGACAGAAAATTAAACATCCCAGGATACAAAACAATGGAATGCTTTTTCTTCGTGGAGAAATTAATTCAGCGGCCATACTAATTCTTAGAAATGTTTTCCTGCATAAGATACTCTCCCTAGAAACATGTTGCATTCTTAGGCTCGTGCATGGAAAAAGATTAAACTGCCCTCAACTTCGCTAACGGCGACTATAGCTCTCTATGAGCAGGATGGATATAGACTCATTAGCTTTGGAGGAAAATATAACGGCGGACAATTTCATCATTATTATCCCAGTTAATTAGTCCTTCGATTGGTTTGATGTTGGTCACCACTTGAACCTTCTATCACCTAACCTAATGTCATTCGTCTCTGTCGGATCTCTCGGCAAATTCCCTTCCATCCGAGGTCACCCGCTGTGGCCTTACCATTTTTTCAACATCGGCAACAGTTTCCGTTAGACCATGAAATGCCTTAAGACGCTCCCGATAAGGTTGTTCCATCTTTTGGTAGTAGTATTTATTTTTCTCAGCGTAAAGTCTTCAGCATCCCCAAGTTTCGCTCAGGATTTTCGTCATACTACTCATTTTCCCTCAATATGGAGCACATTCATTAGTTATCGGGAACACTCATCATTCCTATTGCATCATACGGCAAATACTTCCATTCTAACATTATCTTCGGCATTACAGCTTCTTGCCAAAAGCCGGCTATGGTGTACAGGTAGGAAACGCGGTATCGCGCCAACCTGGCAATCAGGTCGTGGGTTCGATTCCCACCCATTCCCACCTATTCTTCTTAATATTGAGATCTAAGGTTAGACCGTGTGATATCACTTCCGCAGTAGAACAACCAAAAACGCAAGTTTATTACTAATAGTTCTTACCGTTCGTAAGGTGCTGGAGGTCGTGACAAGACTGTATACTTTCCCTTGAACCCCATTAAAATTATTTTGATTTTTTTGCGGAGCGTTCAACAAGTAGTTTGGTCCAGTAATGTGCGTTATATGAATCCAGATAAAATATTTGAATTTCACGATAACCTTCACAACCAATTGATTTATTTAACGCAAAAAATTACATTTTAAACAAAATAATCTTTCTAAGTAGACCTATGTAAGTATTGTTTCCATTCCGAAGATACAAATTCAATAACGGTTTACAACGGTTTAAAATGCTCACATTCCCCTAAAAATATTTTGAGTTGCATGATTTGACGGCACACGAAAGAGCAGTTTTCCTTAAGTGATAGGGATCATTAAAAAAAAAAATCACAATAACATCATGCATTTTACTGTTGACACGAGACATTTCAACATCCTTGAGTCACACTGAGGAAAATACCTTTCTGCAGGCAATCATTCCCAACGGCTCAATTAAAATAGAAAAATCCAAATGAGCCAGTCCGGCAAGTACCGCCAACCTCCGTCGCGGAGATCGGGAGAATCAGGTTGGTGTAAGTCTTAGGCACGGGTGCTGTGTTTGCCTTGGGATTAATGGCTTTGTACCATTATTTGGAATTTTAATCTATTATTAAAACTCAAGGATTGCAAACTAGCCAATAATACCATAACGGAGTCACACTCCATAATGCAAAGTAGATGAATTTCCACTAGAAAAAAAATTCACCTTGAATGGGATTCAAACCCGGACCACCTGATCAGGGGAGGTATATTTTTTCCTTGTGTAAATTCATCTATCGTTACAACCTTCACCCTAGCTGGGAGAATATTTACAACGGATGTATACAGCAAGACATATCGGATAGCTGGAATTCAAAGATAGGAATCCTTCAACCAGTTAAAGTGCAAGAAAACGAAGCATGGTTGAAGGATCCTCAGAATGTTAATTAACGCAAGGCATATAAAAGTAAATATATCACCAGGCACATTAGTAAACTTTAGTACTCTTATATAGAGCAGGTTTGGTGATAACTCACCCCCAGCAACACACCCTCGAGGTGGCTTGCGGGGTAGTCAGTAAACGTAGATATACGTTACAAAAATATTATAAAATTCTACTTAATGGGAGAAACTTATAAATTACGTTTTCAGTAGGTAGGCCTACTGATTGATTAGTGGCTATAAAGGGTTGCAATCAGCTTCACAATTACTCAATAGATTAATAACAATTTTTAACCTACCATTTCAATTTGTTTACATGATGATACCATTGAAGATTAAATGGATCGACCGAGCAAGTAACGAGGAAGACCTAAGAAGAGTGGGAGAAAATAGAAGTCTGCTGAATGCACTAAGAAGAAGACGGGACAACTTAATCCGTCATATCTTGAGACACGATGGCCTGATGAAGACAATCGTCGAGTGAAAAGTGTACGGGAAAATTGGAAAAGGCAGACCTCTTATAGATACATGGAACAGGTTGTGAGGGATGCAAATTAGAAAAAGTACCTGAATATGAAGAGGTTGGTTGATAGAAGAATTGAGTGGAGGGCTGCGACAAAACAATCCTAAGACTGTTGACCGATAATGATTATGACCAATACAGTAATCATTACGTCATTCACAAATCTCACCAATCTTCTCCGTAAGCTTTCTAAACTTGACCCGCAACGCACGACCCTCACATAATACATAGTGGAACATTATAAATTAGGCCTGAGGGAAAATGCATTTTTTTGCTTTCTAATTGTAATTACCAAGACTACTTTTTACAATTCCTAATCGAGTTTGCTGCAAAAGATATTTTCTTCCATGGCATGTCTTCTTCTATGTGATGCCAAGGTAGTTAATTAATCTTAAGTTCGAAATTTCACTTTTCTTAATCCAGCAATATTACGGGGAATCTAGTCTTCATCCACGTCGTCCCGCCCCGGCGATAGCAGAACGGATGTGGTGGAAGAAGAAGAGATAAAGGTACAACCTGGGACAACCACAGCTTTTCTTCAACCACGACCTATTTTTCCAAGTTTCCCCGAGGTCACAACGCGAACGCTTATATTTTTTCTACCCCCTTATTTTCTCTTTTCAGAAAGGGGAGAAGGAGAGGAGAGGGATGAAATGAATTCGTCGTTCGGAAGCGGGAGCTACCCCACTCAAAATTCCCCGAGCTCCGCTCCATCAGGGGGGAGGGGACGTTTACATTATCCTGAACCCTCAAGCGGTAGACAAGGGGAGGAAGGGAGGATGGAAAGGTAGAGGAATCTGAAGGTTTCAGGACTGGTGAGGGGTGAGAGAAAGAGAAAGGGAGAGAGAGGCTTGGGGGAGGGTGAGAAATGGGGGTTGTTTACCCTTTAAAACATTGAAAGCTTTCCACACAAACCGGGAGAATGCCCCGGGCTGAGGTGGTGAGGGGAGTGGATTTCACACCCGGGGAACGTCAGGATGAGCATGAGGTCCGAAGAGAAAGGTGGGAGACTGCACGGGAAAGCGAGAGGGGGAAAAATTCATCGGGAGAGTGCCCGCGGTTCCGCAGTCAGAATGAATGCATTCGCATTTCAAATTCCATTCCCGCAGAGGGAATGAATCGGCTGGGTACGTTCATTCTCCCGCCACGGATTCGTACGGGTGCGAGGGAATTTGCTCTGGGAATGAGCTAAGCGGAGTTGGAGATTTCACACGCGGGTTTACACACTGGAGATCTCATGAGCTCATCTATACGCCGTTCACGAGCTACTCTCCGAATTTTGCGACAGGAGAACGAAGTTATTGGGCTCTGATCAAGTGTGCGGCTCCGTAGAATGGGCAATATAATATAACGTAGCCCAAGTTGATAGACATTTCGCCAATTAAAAATGTAAAACCTTAACAATAATGGGTTCTCCCTCTTGAGTTTTCATAAATAGATCACCGCTGTAAATGGAATCCGCACGAGGAAGGTTCGATTTTGGAGTTATAAGCTTACAGTTTTGTGAATAGTCTTGATGATATGAATGTTTTAGTTTAATTATCAGAAGAAATTATAAAACCGAAAGAAACTGACTAGGACATATTACCTGACCGCTTGCTACAATGTTAATAAATAAATATGGGTAATGCACACATTAGGGTAAGAGGATAGTTCCTTTTCCCGTGTTGCCTGTTGCTTTTGAGGAAGATGAATTACCAAGAAATAGCACATTTTAGTTTAAGATAAATGTTGATCTCTCGAATTTGATCCAGGGACCTTCATTCAATAGTCAAATGCCCTACTTACTATCAAGTTTCTCATTTTTAAATGATAATAATAAATATATCTCCGTTTTCCAAAACATATTTTAAAGATGGCATAGCCATGAAATACTTTTTTTAATGTTTTACTTCAAGATGTCTACAAAGTTGGCTGCTCTCCATACTAGGAACATAGTAAATCTTAAGTCACTCATTTCGTATTCATATATTGTCATAGATAAAGGCCTTCTCTCGTTCTCTTCATACCTGCATAGTTATTTTCTTTTGCATGCATCACCACTTGCCCTGTACAGATCTCGTGCGAGGTCTTCCTTCTCACGTATTTCCTTTCAATTTTCACTCATCAAAAATCCTTATCAGGAGATCTTATCTCAAGATATCGTGTCTTAGGTTGTATACTCTTACGTTTAAATGAGCATTCACCTTTATTTTCTTCTAGCCCACGTAAAACCTTTCTTTTCATTACACTCTCTGTCCATTTTATCTTCATCATTATTCAATAACACCATCTTCCAAATGATTCAAGTCTTGATTTTTTTAAGTAGTTGAGGTTCATGCCTCACTGTCACAAAGAAGCATAACTCCTCCAGATGTATGTTGTACCCTTATGAAAGTGTTACCTCACAACCGAGCTTGTATAGTCAGCTATAATTAGGCTTTTTTTTTTGCTAGAAACCCCTCTTAATACGAGCTATTACGTAGACTTTTTCTTCTTGGTTTTGCACCGCTGGTAATTCTACCAGACCATTAAGGACAATCCACACTTCTCCAAGTGCGTTTGTGGGAGTTGTGCGTAGGAAACATTATGGTGAATCGTCAATACAGAGAAGGCCTGCTACTGCGATTTAGCCCGTTCTACATTTCCTAAAATCATTACTAGTAGCAATAGCAGAGAAGTCTAAAGAAGAAGTTAAATTGCAAATTTTATGCAAAATTCCTATAATTTGACCAATTTATTATGAAGTAAGTAAAATTACGGACTTAGACAAGCACTCTCTAACAGAAATACAGAAATATATTTCTTCGGAAGCGATTTTTTTTGTGTACTGGCAGGTTGAGGGAAGTGGACATATTTATAACGTAATGATTGCCATCGAGTGTCACGCTCGATCGTTAGTTAACGTTAGTCAGAGGATATATAAATAAACTGTGACAACAAAGTAGGCATTCCCATCGTTTACGTCTGATGTTCCGCAAAAAGAGCAATACTGCATTTGCAAATAGCCACATGTGCGCTGAGAAGTCCATCTTTCAAATTGCGTGCCAAGTCTAAAATTAGAGGAATGTGCGCTTGCAGGAAAGGCCGAAAACAAGGGCATCAAAACTCCCGCTTTTCCCCCGAATAGTGATTTCCAATATTATGGCGAGAGTGCAAAAAGAAAAATGCTATATATTGCCATAAATATTAGATATATTGTTATAAGTTTTAGATATTACAAAAATAATGAAGATATATAACCTACATTTAGGCTTAATTAACATTAAAACTGGAAACTTTTTTATCTTGAAGCGTAGGTCATTTACTCTTATTTGAGAATAATAAACAATTTTTTTAAATTTAATTTCAGACATTATTTACCTCTATCATAATGCAGAACATTTTGGGGAAAACCTAAGTAGAGAATTATTTTGTGACTCAAGCCATCATGAGAAAAGCATGTAAGATCCTTCTAACCCCGGGGATCTGGTTGGTGTGGTGGCTAAAGTGATGGCCTTCCATCCCGAGGCCCCGGGTTTAGTGGAGGGCATTTGAAAGTCAGTACTCGGTCCGTCGGATGGGAAGTTAAGTCGTGGTCCGCTTTGCGCCTTTCGTTAAGAGTAGGCTAATGCCGACGCCGGGTTTCTCTCCCCCCTTCCTCCGTTTCCTGAAAACTCCTACCATCACCCAATTACCCACCTATCCTAAATGGCACAAATTACCTCAGCTGTCGATCGCCTCCCCTGAATTACCAGCCAACCCAACCCCTCTGAATGCGTCACATACTGGCCTAAAGAATGCAGATTAAAAATATTTAAGCAGACACGTGAAGTCGAATGCTTTATGATGACGTAATATCTGAGGGCGGCAATGAATTTTGCTGAAGTGTGATGTTTAAGTAACACTGCATACTCTCCAGCCAATTGGAAGCTCAGGTATTCGTAAAATCTTCTACAGTAGCGTTAAAACAGTGATGTAATACTCACACATTAACTTGAAAGGCGAGGTTAAAAATGTTTTGTTTCTTAACCTATTGCTTTTCGGAATTCAAATCTTACCACAGTAATGATACAGAAAGCAGCAAATATGCCGATTTTGTGAACAAGAGAGCTGTAGCTTGAGACAGCGTTAAATGTTTTTTTTTTTTGGAATTCATGTTATGTGAAGATATAATTTTCTCCTATTATTTAGTTTGCCCTGGAATTTCACTATATTAGGACTGAAATAAGATCTGAACAAAATTTTCAATATGTCGTATAATTTGGCAATGGGTTATCAACTGACCTTGAAAATGAAAGGTCAATCGTTTGCTCCAAAGTTATTTTTCGGATAGGATAGATTTTTTCAATTTTTCCTAAACTAAATTGGTTTTGGAAGAATACTGTGAAAATCTTTTATTTTTATGAGTTTGAATGCCAATTTTTTTGCGAACATTACTCGAATTAATTTTGAAATGTTTTAATGCCATCAACTTAACCCGACATAATTATTTGTAAAGGAAAATCTAGAATTGTTAGTGCATTATGATGGATTTGATTTAGTAGTCTATTATGCATGTTACAAAATATCAACCCGTGGTAAATTATGAAATCCAATAGCAATAGAACATGGTTAATAAGAGACTACGGCTCAAGAAGAATCCCTTAAAATATCAATTTTTGTCTCTCTAAGCTATGATCTTTTAAGACCGTGCGCACTGTATTCGTTGGGATCTATTTAACGTCCACTCCAGAGTCAATTTTCAAATAATTAATTTTTGACTACTTGTTAGGTAGCCGAGAGAGTATAATGAAACTAACTAACGTATTTAGAGCTAAGTTTCCAATTTAACCTGATCTCTATAGCAAATAACAAGATGTGGTGCTCTAAATTTGGATATATTGGACGCCAGTATCACCATTGACCAATTGATAAATATCAAAATAGATTCTCCGACGACCTTGCCGTACAACAGAATCCTTATAAGCACCTTAAAAGTGTACACTCCAGTGGATTTACAACCTGCAACATGTATCTGTAGCTCTGATGCTAATAAGCTTCATGAAATGTCAAAAATATATGATTCAAATTATGTAGTTTCAAGCTTTCGGATTCTTATTTCAAAGTCGGAAGTATCCTTAGTTATGATACAAAATTAATACTTAGTTTTAAGGTATGGATTCTTTTAAGGATAGAAATTGAGTTCAAAATATATTACTGGAAAAATTTATACTGATTGAAATAAGAATAAAAATCTGAGCATTAATAAAAGTCATTCAACATAAAATAGTGCTTTGAAAATGAATAGTAAAGCACTGTGGTATAGACTAGACAAAAACTGAAATAAGATCGTTAAGAATGTATAGGGATGTGTTTTAGGAATAAAAATAATGACAGAAATTCAAAGGACGGATTTTCGATTTCATTTCATCTCTTCACACATGTATTCATATAAATTTATGAACTGACACGATATTTGATTTCTCATCATTCACTTTAAATTGAACATGTTTGGGTATGATCAAGCGCTACTTTACACTAGTCAGTGTCAGGAACAGAATCACTAAGAAGTCACCTCAGAGGCCTTCAGTTTGGAGAAGAGCATGAAATTAATATCGGAAGAATAGGAGTGCAATTAAAAGTAATTAAATATACCCCTGTCTGCATATATATTTTTTCTTGCCAATGATTTAATATCACTGCAGAGTATTCTCCAAATTCCTCTCGTGAAATAAATTGTTCGACCATTAGAACATACTTTTCAAAGTTGGCAACACAAGATGTATCGCTTAGGGCAGGCGCGCACTGGCTCGACCACGGCATGTCGCATACGACCAGTTTTAACATTACAGCACTAGGCCAAATGCGACTCGTTGGTCGTACCCAAGTCTTCCGACAAATCTTTTAAGTTTGGTCGTCCCCGACTCACCCGTTATTTGCGGCCAGAAATAACACGCGTTGTTATGGCGCGCCGCACACTGACTCCGACTTCACTCCGACCCGACCAGTTTGAGCAAGCAAACGGTGAAGGTGTTTTGTAATGTCGCAGTTACCAGAGTTTGATACTGAAAGTATTACTGTGGCGATTCAAGATATACCCTTGCTCTTAGCTTTTAACAGACATCCTTTTGTAATTGAAAAACTTATCTTCACACCGACGTAGCACCCCATAAAATGTCGAAAACTGTCCTTTTTTTGATCTGACAGCTAACAAGGGATTTACCCAATATCGCTTTCTCTTGCGCTTCACATACCTACGTTACGAGTACACTACAACAGCTAACTCTTCAACCTCTTTCTTGCAACTAAAATTAAATCGCACGTGGTGTGGTCGTGTTCTGGTCGGAGTGTGAATGACAACGGTCTGTCGTGGTCGCTTTAGTGCGCGCCCGCCCTTAAAGAGCGAAAAAATAGAGCGAAATACTAAAATATTCTTGGGAAAACAAAAAGCTTAAAATTCCAGAAAATTTACTTTACCACTCTTCCTTGTCTGAAAATTGGTGAGATAATTTTTCCTTTCAAGTATAAAAGAAAAGGTTTTAGAATCTCTGGTACTAGTGGTAAGATTTTTAATGAAAGATGGCATTTAATTTGAAAATAAAAAGATTCTTTTACTATATTTTTAAATAATTACAGGCTGGGATATTAACTATCTAAAAAATATTCATGGAGAAAATTTGAATGAATTTAATTTGAATTCTCAATTGATACCATTTTTACAGTACTGTGGATAAATTAATGGTGAAGACCGCGACTGCATAAATTAGATACATAGAGATCTATAATGCCCTGATACATTCCTCCTGACATATATATCGTATTTGTATATAATATCGCATAAAATGTAAGTGAAATTGATATTGAAACATAAATTATGGCTGTAAATAAAGATGTTACCTCTATAGATTAAAAGGAGCCAATTTTAAAGAAAGTACTTTCAACAGATCCCTGATGGGGAATGGTGACAGCCTATGAAACTAATAAATTGTCGTAATTTTTAGCATCATTTATCTTGAATTGACAACTTTACTGTGCAACTTAAGTAAAAATGATTGTAGAACAAGTAGGAAGAAAATTTCCAAATATTTGAAAAGGCATTCCTAATATCAGCCCAATTTTATATCCTAGAGCCGTTATTAGCGATTAAGAAAACTTAATTGGAACTTGGTCAACTGCTCGGACGACATCCCATTTTGCACTTCTAAAGCGAATAATATGGAGAGGTTCAACGAAAAATTTATATAGCGCCGTGGTGCATATGACCTACTTTGCGTTTGTGATGAATATCGTTCCTTCGTAATGCAAAGGTGTTTTATGTGACGTTAATTTTCAGGACACAAATAGAAAAGTTTCAGACCTGTTTCTAAGGGTTTATTTTTATTACAGAATAATTAAAACACTCTTTCATCCCGTATCTGGGGAAGTATTTGGTCTACAGCTGAGCAGTAAAGGAGTACGAGGGTATTTAGACATAAACCTTGAATGTCTATTCTATGATATTATTTCTATTCTCAAGAAAACAAACACTTCAAACGTACCCGCCGTTTCAAGAAAAATACTCGTACCCTTCCTGAATACAAGGAACATGAACCTACATCTGAATCAATTAACGTCTCCTTCTAGGATTCATTACAAGCAGGAAATAAATAAATAAACTATCTCGGAGTAAGCAGATGCCAGTCGTACTTCGAGAACGTACTGCTAGTTAATTTAGGTGGTGGAATGAGAAGTTGTAAATATAATTTTTAATTTCTCCGTCCGATCTTAGGATTCGTTAATAGTGGATGTGATCTTGCCGACCACAGTAATTTATCCAGGCAGGTAAAACTCAGTCCCAACCTTAGTTATTAAAACGGATCCGACTAATTTGAGACGGGGAATGCGGCGGTTATGAAAACTCTATGGGAACATGGTCACCAGGTTGGCAAAAAATCCAGAAATGAGGCAGGTATATTTTGGCCCAGTCCGTAGATACTCTCGCTGGAAAGTGGGATAGTGAGGAATCTCACGAGTTTTACTTAGATATGACTTAATTATTGAGGACATCTTTTACTCAGCAATGATTGAATTTCTCCCAACAGAGAGACTGCACTGGCCGCATTAATTTTCGTTCCGGATTCGGCGTGATGGACGGCGATGGATGAGGGGATTGAGAGGAAAGAGTGGGAGATACATCGCATTGAATGTGCAATAGATGAACTTTAAATCGAAACAAAGGAATTACCAACGAAGAAGAGTCGATGAAGGAGGATTCATGTGCGAGGTATTATTAAGGAAGGGAGGCCAATACTTTCAGAGACATTCAGTCACGATGGATTAATGAAGCCGAGGCGAGATGAGAAAATTCCTCTGCCGAGAAAACTCCCAAGAATGGAATCTTTGGGGAAAAAACTGTGAGAGACGTGAGCAGAAGGAACTACTATAATAATAAGAAGCCATGGAGGTTCTAATTAACTTGTGCAAAAATTCCTTAGTATCCCAGATATTAATTATTTGTCATGTGGAGAGGGGACTCAAAAATATAAAGTTAAAATATACCCAGAAAAAAAACCAAGTGACAATAACAGTTTGATATTTTTCATTTTGGTAAGTCTTTCGCCGTAAATAGAATTGATGGTATTTTTACTACGAGTGGTGATTCTCTGGTCATCATCCCTACATATGCATTCTGTATGCGTTTATCTATCGTGGAATACTAAGTATTCCTTTTCTCATCACCGTAATACGTTATTTGCGTATCCATTGATTCTGAATCTGAATTCTGAATCCACTTCCTCTCCACCCCTACACATATTCGTCTCTTATCTATTCTCTGCTTGGTATTTATTATTCTCTTTTCCCTTATCTCTTAGCATTTAGTAGGCATTAATGATGTTGAATTTAGGAAATGATCATCAATAATAATATTAAAGCTCAACATGTGTTACATAAATACAAACTTTTATAATATTTATATTCATGAAATTCTCTTAGAAGATATCGATATATGTTTAGGCAAAAGATTATTTTGATAACAGCACTCTAATACAAACAACCTGATTAAGAGACCCAAATACCTACTTTATGTAGAAAAGCATTAATATGTGCCACAGCCGCTATCCCAACGATCGAGTTCCTCACTCCAGAGAGAATTATTAGGAAATATTTCGTAGTTTCCTGCTTCTCTGTAAATCGTCAACTAGAGGTGCTTATCCTATTTCTATGTAGTTTCTAGTCATTAACATTAATGATGTTTTAGGGTGAAAACTTCTAGCGATGCAGTGTAGCATTTCATAATTCATCACATTGCTCCTAGATTCATCCATTTTTATTTTCAATATCACTTCATATAAAAATAACAGGTGAAATTTCAATGTCTTGGACACTGAAATTTCACCTGGACAGTGACGGAGGAGATGCATAAATATTCAACTTGGAAAATTATAAACACGGAATTAAAGAGAATTTGTTAATGGGAAACGGAATAACAAGCTTTGGAGGAAGTAAGGATTGGACAATAGATGGCCTCAGGAGAAGATTCTGGTTAAATTAGGTTTTCAAATTATCCAAATACTAAGATTGCGCCTAAACATCTAAATCGATACCAAGTTGGGCCGGCCATCACGGTAAAAATAGATCAGAAGGAGCGGGAATTCTATCAGGATAAAAATCGATTTATAGAAATAAGTATAAGATTGAAACTAAGGACAATACTTCTGAGAAGAAGACGAAAAACCGATATTGAACATCTTTGGGCATGGTCTGGTGCCAAGGATCACTCACCGTGGAAAAGCTGAATGAATGGATGGAAAAGAAAAGCTTCAAATGAGACACAGAGCAGATAGTGACGTATGCAAATGGGGAAAATCTCCTCGAAATGAAGAGATAAGCCTTCACAAAAATCGAGGGCAGAACTGAGTTTAACCAATATCATGAATGATACTATGTTCACGGGTCGAGCTCACTGGTAATTCAATAAACGCCATTTCACTTGATCACGACTCAAGAAAATGCTAGGGCACTGACCAGCCAATATACTATAACGCATGAGAAAAATTTGGAAGTAAGCCCTCTTCAGATCAATGGAACTTAAAAATCGTGAATCTCTCAGCTGATCGAGGACATTATTCACTTTAAGTAACGGGTAACAATACATGCTTCATTTACAGCACGTAGATCTAACACTCATCTGTATGAACCATCGCAATTTTTAACTATGAGAGCAGGAGAACTCCGTGGGCTCTTTGAAGGTTCCACAATGTCTTGTTGAAGCAGTTCCTCCAACCATTTTCAAAAGTTTCCCTCGCCTTTGGCGAGCAAGAATAATACCTTTGCCTAACTGGAGGAGCATCACCGGTATTAATTGTGTGAGTCACCCGATGAGTGCAACCTAACGTGGGTCTCCCTAAAGTAGGTTTAAAACTTCCAATTAATACATCTATCCTCTTCTTTTCTTCCTTATCAAGATGTTATAATTAACGTATTTCATATTAACGAACGTCTCATCTTTTCCAAGCCCATTAAAATTTTCATAATCTCTATTTAATTCCATTTCACTTTACTCAAGTAAAACGAAAAATAGAATTGATTGTGTTATTTATTTGTCCAGAATTAGCGTGTGATATCGCATGCATGTATATCGTAAGTTAAAATCCATAGAATTGGAATGCTGCAAAACTTTCCGAACCTTCCCCGAACAGTGAGCTTCTGAAACGGTTGGAGATGAGTCACCTCCTGCCTCCTCCTCCCAGTAACGCCACGGGCGAGTTCACCGTCCCATCAAAGTATTCGCCCCCGTGAAGAGTAGCCTTGCTTCCAATCCCTCTCGCACCACCCACCAAAGCCCATCCCTCACTACGGCTATCTCACCCCCCCACCCCCTCAATATCACAACCTTTCTCAACGGTATTCCAGCCGAGACTTGTCCCAATCTCCCGAGTTGGCCTTTTAGGCGAGCGATAAAATCCGTCGGCGTCGGCTTATGCGTGTTGGGAGAGTTCCAAGGATCACTCATTGCCGTGTCCAACTCCTCAGCGGGTTATACCCACCGACCGCTTTTCACACACTCGCACTCCTCTTGCCCAAACTGCCCCCCTGGGGAACCACACATACGTTTTCGGACCCACTCTCACACCATCCTCATTTCTTTCTCTTCCGCTTGAAAAAATCTACTCGTTTATCGAGGCCAGCACTTTGTCTCTGCAGCTCGTATCTTCTTCTGCTGCCTTCGTTCTAATATATTCACTCTGTGTTACACTGAAGGACGCAGCAGGAAAGAAAATCGTACGGAAGCACTGCGGATTTGTGTTGGCGGCCTTCTTTCAGGGGTTACATGCGTAGTTTATCTGGGATTCCGATATCGTGAAGTTGGTCCACTTGAACTTAGCAAGAGTGTAAGGGACCCAGTTCACCCTACCGTGTCTGACAGTACTGAAGATCAGGCGTTACAAAATGAAAATGTACATGGTAATATAGCAAGAATACGTCACCGTTATTCGAGGAAAGATTATAACTACATAGTTCCTTCTTCCATATAATATCTATTGTTAATATTTCGTCAATATTAGTGACAAAAAAACTTCAAATAACAAATAAAATCCAATGAAAAATAAATTATTTCAATACACTACCGTCACTCCTTTCAACTAGCGTTCTGCCATAGATTAAATAAATGTCCAATTAGATCGATTGGAAATATAAAGTTAAGGTTTAAGTGGTTATTTTCCTGCGGAAAGTAAAGAAGAATCACAAATCTAATCAATTCTACGGAGAAGTGTGTTTGTTCTTCATAGAAGTATATTGTAAGAGACTCTTAATGGACGAAACATAATAGTAATCGTTTTGGACAATTACACAATCATTGGAAGTAACCTCGCAAATTGAAGGATTGGATCCTCATAAATGATGTTGGCAATCCCTGTCTCACATGAGTTTTAAGTAATTAAGTGCATTGTACAGCTAAGACTTTTTTATTGCTGAAGCCTGAACATAACTGTAACTTAGATCGCAAGTTCAATTACAACCAATGGGAGTGTTTATTCGAGATCCTACTATACTACTATATATAGTATATACTAGAGTATACTACATTTGACCATATTGTTTTAAACTCTCCAACCATAATTTACCTATCTAAAGATAACTTGTTGTAGAATTTTACAAAAACAAAGAAGTATCCATAAAAGTACCTTGATCCTATAGGCGAAAACCTCATAACCAAAAGTTAAAATTATATTACATTTTCCTAACTTTATCCTGTTTAGTTAGTTTCATTTGTCGATCAACTCTCTGTATTCTCTGAGTGGTTCAAAAAAAGTATAGAGGTTTCCTGCATCTCTGACAAATATCGACGATAAAACTGCGTACGCCACCGTGAAACTTGAGTGATCAGAGTACTTTGTAAGAGAAAGAGTGCAAGAGGTAAAAAAAAAACATAGTATGGAAAGGTTTCTTTTAAGAGGCAAATATTCACATCTTGAAAGGAGCGTGATGTCATACGTTTGTCCGGAAAATATGCCGAGATTAGTTTCATGCTCCAACCACTTGAAACGCACACTGATTGCTTAGGTACTCTAAAGTTGCGCAGGTGCTGTCAAACGCGAGATGTCGTGCGTGAATCACTCAAAGAAGCAAACACAAAATATAACTGGCGTCCTGAGTGAGATGAAAATGCAAAATCTCCGAGTTTCGGCCGGATATTTCGTATTTGATTTAGTAATCTCACATCGGAGACCATCGAGACGAACCAATGAAAGCGAGCCAAGTAGAGAGAGCTCTCAAAAGAGAGATTTTTTTTTACTCACCACTCCACTCGCCGAGTGAGACCTCTCCGCATCCTCTCCTTTCCTTTGCTAGTGTTTGCAGTTGCCAGGGTCGACCCCACTCGGAAACAAATGCATGCATGTTGTTTCCCAGGCGCAAGCACTTTGGTGAACTGGAACAATCAAAGGGAGGAAAATAATTTATTCTAATACAACTAGTGTACATAGATTATTTCGTTATTCGGTTAGGGAAATACGAAAGACTTTTCATGCCCAATGCACTCACCAAAACGTTTGGAGAGGCATCCATAGTCCTCATAAGGTGGATGTACAATTTCAGTGAGTTTGCGTATCGAAAAGGTCGCAGGGTACATCAGAGGGTTGAGTGTTTCACGAACTGATACTCCCGCAAGATATGACCAGAATGACCCACGCTCGCTCGGTAAATAAGATACACAAACGAATGAACTGCCTCATACACAATGGATTTGGTAAAAGGTTGAACGTAAAGCCACTCTGAGCCGTTTGACGAATAAAATAATAATTTCCTTAAGCATATGACTATGATGTCCGACAGCGTACTCGAAACATGAAAATATTGACTTCAAAACAGTTAATATAGATACAATTCAATGCTTCAAGGTATTTAAAGGGCTCTCTGGATGTATGATATGTTCGAAAACAGTTTCATGTATTGTCAAATGATAACAAGTACCTTAGCTTTTTCTTCGTACGCCATATGCGAGAAAAACTTCTGTTAAGAACAAGATAGGAATTAGCATCAGGACTTTGATTATTTTACAATTTGAAACTGAACAGAATTGACATGAGACAATATAGCGAACACGATTTTATCCTTTGGGAACAACTCCCATTTGTTTTGCAACGAGCCTTCCTTCGTGTGCCACCTTTTAAGCGAATAAAATCCTCAATATATGAAATCTCACTCGGTAATAGTGAGGCGAAAGTTTTAAAATATTTCCCCAGAATAAATACAAGAGATAACTAAAACAATGTGCCTGTTTATTTCTCAAAATATTTGGGCAAGCATCATGCTATACTTTAAAAATATTTGGAAATTCCTTTTCAGCTTAAAAACCAGTCAGACAGCTAAACATCTCTCACCGCCGAGCTCGTCGGAATGTCTCCAAATTCTAGTTGAATGGAAAACTTTTTAGACGTAAGTATCGCGGTTGAAGATAAAAATAACATTTTTTGTTGCTGAAAGAAGTGGAAACCAGTTGTCACGACACGTCGTCGTTGCATTTCAAGTAATAGTTTACCTAAACTATGTATTCCGCATATCTCTAGCTGAAATATATTATGTGTTGCACGCAAATGAAAAAATACGTGTAATAAATGACTCACAATATTATTGATATACAAGAAGTTCAAGAATCAAAATTATTACGAGGTAAAGCATCATAACAGAAAAATATTGGGATGAAGATATGAGTGATAGTCAACCTACTTCTTCCCAACGTTAATACCGTTAAGATATGAATAAACATTAATGACTTTTGCTCAAGATTGAAAAACATATTAAAAAAAACAAGTTTAGAAGTTAAACATAAAGGAGATAAAATGCATGCATGCCCTACTACTGTGATTTTCAAACTCTACTGTGATATTTAACCAAAACTAAGCTCGCGATGTCTTTCCTCTAGATTTTAGAATAGGTAACTGTACGAACATTGGCACAACTCACACTTCATTTATGGTTCTTGATTCCATGAAAAATAATTTCAAATGAAGAAATCTGATGAAAACGCTGATGAAATTTTTGAGGCCCGGCAAGAAATGTTTTGGAGAGTACCTTGCTGTCCAAATGGCATTGAAGTCGCGTCAAAATATTTAGCATAAACAGAATGTGAAAATTTACTTTTAATTATTTATAACGGCAAGACACGAACCTGAAAGCTCATGGGGTATACTTATACTCCACTTAACAACGACGACAACGACTGAAGGCAAGGTCACATAAAATTTAATTTAGCATCGTGTGGCACTTAGTCAAATTTACTACGGCATATGCGATAGAGGCTCTCTGATTTAAATTACGGGACATCCATTGTCATTGCTCTCATCTACGAGTAATTTTTCATTTCTCTATTGAGAAATGTTTCCTCTTAAATTATATGCATTTGTATCAGGAGCACTCTACATTCTATGACATTTCCCCTCCCACCCATATTCTTCAATCTATAGTATCTAACAAAAGTATAGTATCCCCAGATACAATCTATTTTCATTTCTCTACCTCCTTCACATACCTTACAAAAACCTGATTTTCTCTACTGCCATGCTGAGTTGCACTTTCCCATTCGTCTTCCTTCTATCCAGCTTTCCTTTCACATCCCTACCTAACCTTCTACCTCTGATACTAATTTTTCTCCCCTTATATGAAAGATTATTATACACAATACATGTTAAATTATAATAAACTTTTGTTTATATTTTGTTAAGTTTCATGGCTCTAGGGTTCCCGATGTCAACTGCGTTATCTCTGACAGACGTTCTGTTCCCAAAAAATTCCATATCTTATGTCCTTGCTAATGAACTTAGTTTAATCAAAACGTTGACCAGTCATATAAATTACATCTTTTACTACTCAAAATCCTTCAAAATTACTGTCATGCCTTGAGGTCAAATCTATACATTATCTATTGGTCGTTTCACGCAGTAATTCTTTATTCGATACTCAACACTTTTGCAGATTTTGCAGAATACTAAAGTCCCTTGGCTGACTAATATTTAGCTGAATTTGTCATCAGCAAATCTAGTTGACCATAATAAATTTTCTTCTAGCCCTGCATAGAGCCTACCCCACGCCCTCACACTTATTTATGCATGCACTTCAAATTGTGCTAGCAATAACCAATATCGTTGAATCTCATTACTCTTCACCGCAAATATTGACACTATATCTGTTGAAATAACTTATTGCTGCTGAGTTATACTTAATTACCTCCAATAATTGCTGCATATTACAAAATGTCTGTATATTTTCATTAGCTTTATCAATAAAAATCTGAAATTATAACGCTACAAATGATGGTAAACGAATTTAAGGGCTATAGGAAAAGCAAAGTAATAAGATCTGGTCATAAGAAAGGACTTGGAATTTTAGCAGAAGAAAAAAGAAATCTTGAGAGAATAAGTAAGGAATAATCTATATAACAAATCATTTGCCACGGTGCAGGCTAAAATCGAACGTGAAGAAAAATGAAAAAAAACCATTAAGAATGAAGAACCAGTTAAGACCCTCAGTCATAATATCTGAAAATAGATTTAATCAAAGGATGATTTAATACTGTTAACTATTTTTGAGTAAATAATCTTTCTCTTTATCAATAAATATATCATATATACTGTGGATCGCAAATACACTTCTACAGGATAATATATACCCGAATATACATGAAAGAGTTCTAAATTACCCTCTACAGGACAATAAATACTCAACAGGATAATATATACCCAAATATACCCGAAAGATTTCTAAATACAGTTACAGGCAGAGGAATTAGTGATCATAAAATAGTGCTTGGGAAATGTATTGTAGGCGTTGAAACACATTATAAACCAAGGAGGAGGGTATAATTATTTGGCAAGGCTAATTACGACGGTATGAAAGAGGAATTAAGGGAATCGTTTAATGTATTTAGCGAACAAAGCAAAGGATTAGATAGAGAGGATTCGCGGAGAGAATTTCTTGAGGTCACCCGTAAAGCAGTTAATAAATACATAGCAAGTAAATTCATTAGTGATAATACAGAGCCAAGGTGGTATAACGCGGAGGTTAGGATATCAATAAAGCGACAAAGGGTATGCCAGGTTAGGATGAAAAAAGCAGGACGGGGTCTATCGGTAGAGGAAAAAAATGAGCTAGTTCAAAACTATAAAAAATCGAGAGCATTAGCAAGGAAACGTGTAGGAAAGCGTTATCACATTCAAGATAAAGATGTTAGGAGAATACTTAGCAATCCTAAAGCGTTTTGGTCATATGTGAGAGAGATTCAGGGAAATAGGTCCACAGTGTACACAATTAAAAAAGATAAAGGAATTAGAGTCACCAGCATTGTAGAAAAAGCCAATTCTTTAAGCATCTTCTTCCAAAGCGTAATCAACTCATCGACACACAATGCAGTGGAATCACCGCCGAACACTTTCAGTGAGCAAATGCCCGAAATAAAGATTTCATGTCGTGGAGTAGAGCAGCAGTTAAAAACAATTAGTCAAAACAAATCAACAGGTCCCGATCAAATTCCTTCCAGAGTATATAAAACATTAGCATCTGAAATAGCCCCCTATCTAGAAATAATATTCAATAAAACACTAAAAAACCATACAGTACCCAAGGAATGGGAAGTAGAAACCATTAAATATATTTTTAAAAGTGGTGATAGGGTAAAACGTAGTAACTACAGACCCATTTCACTCACGTCAATCTCTTGTAAGGTATTTGAGCACATTGTAGTCAGTTCAATCATGGGGAATTTGGATAGTCAGGGATTGCTCATAAATAGCCAACATGGGTTCCGGAAAGGTAGATCTTGCGAGACACAATTAGTTTTATTCGCACACGATATTTTAGCCTACGGCGAAAACAGTACTGAAGTTGATGCGATATTTTTAGATTTTAAAAAGGCACTGAATAAATTTCCTCATGATTAATTATTTCTGCTTTTAGAGAGTTTTGGTATAAATAAAGACGTTGCATGTTGGGTAAAATAATTCTTAAGTGGGCGAGAATAGATGTTTGTCATAGATGGTATCCTGTCGGATACAATCAAAGTCACTTCGGGAGTCCCCCAGGGTAGCGTAGTAGGTCAACTACTATTTCTTTTACACATAAACGACTTGGTTATCGTGGTTAGTAGTAGGCTTAGACTTTCTGCAGGCGATGCAGTACTGTATAGGGGTATATCAAAAGAAGAAGACAGGAAATCACTCAGCAAGGATTTAGATGCAATTCAAGAGTGGTGCGACAAATGGCAGCTAGAACTTAACCTTAAAAAGTGTGTAGCTTTCAATTTTTGGAGGAGGAATAATTCGATATAGCGATACTATAAAATTAGTAGCACGAAGATCGACAGCATTGAAACCATAAGGTATTTAGGTGTAACAATCACTAAAGATTTATCGTTGGGAAGACACATCCGGGATATATACGGCCGAGCGAAGAGAAAGCTAGGATTTATAAAAGAGTACTCGTGAAATGTGATGAGAAGACAAAAGAGCAATGTTTCTTTTCACTAGTTGCGCCCCACCTTGAGTATGAAGCCAGTGTATGGGATCAGAATGAATTAGGTTAGATAATAGAACTAGACAGTGTGCAGCGTACAGCAGCTAGGTTCGTTCAAAGGTGTTACGATAGGTTTAGTAGTGTTTCAGAATTAATACAAGAATTAGGGTGGAAATAATTATCATAGCGTAATTTAAAGTACATATTAAATCTATTAGAGAAATTTCAATCGGATAGCTTTACTCAAGATGTTAGGCACATATTAAAAACACCTGTGTATTATGCTAGATTCGACCATATAAATAAGATTAGAGTATTAAATTGTGTACTGATAGATTCAAATGGCATTTATTCCCCGTACTATAAGAGAACAGAATAGGCAGCATATCAAAGGGATAGATAGAGGGAATATTTTAGAGTAGTCTGTAGTACATGATGTATGTAATAATCCCTTAAATACTATACATACTAACAATCTAGCTACATGAGACCCTATAGTTGCTTGTTTGCGTGTCAATAGTGCATGCTTGGTAATCTTCGCCTCCTGCCACACACCCTCGCTGTGGCTTGCAGGGTATCGTGTAGATGTAGATGTAGATAATCTAATTACATACTAAACATTTATTTCAATGAGAATGAGTTATTTCCATGTGCGCATAAGTTAAGGAAATTTTTCCTGAAACAATTTTACAATTTCACCTGATGTTTGATCCGACCCTACTCGTTATGCAAAAAATCACTGAATATGATATTTACCCGAGGGAATTACTCCAAGACAAAAAGTATCACTAAGGATAAAATTTTGGAATATTGTTGTTGGAAGTTGAAATTGAAAAAAATGTTGAAATATGTGAAAATGGGTGATATTACGATCATCTATCAAATTCAATTATCTAATTAATTTATCACTAACGCAGTTCTTCTATCAAGTCAAATCTTGTATGACTTCAACCGATGCTATGGGTGCTGTAAATTCCCCTTACTTGTAGGCCACTTGAAAACACTTTTTAGATGTGTGGGTTGCATTGTTTCGCCGTGAATGGCGATCGAATGTTTGACTTCGCTCTTTTTGGACGCGACATTGGTTTGTCATCAGCATGGAATACCCGAAAAAAGAAAAATCGCTCAAAGCTTTATCTTCAGTGCCCACAACTTTGTCTTGTTTACCAATTATCTCCACGCAGAAAACACATTCTGCCTTTCCATCCATGCCTCAATCCCAAAGTTTTTCCAAATTCTCGGACGAAATGTCCACTTCCTTTCTAGGCGAAGGAATCTGCAATCAGTGTACTTCTCTCTCTAGTTTACATCCCCTACAACTAATTTTACCTTCACAATTATTTCATAATTGCCACCCGGAGTGAAACTATGATTATCGTGGCCGGGTTCAATGGAAAAAGGGGACCTTAATTCGGAGTCATTTCTATCTCCCATGGACCATTAAATGTATCGACTCTAATAACTTTTCTGAGGAAAATGATTTCTCGGACAATAGAACTATTATTTAAAAATTAGTACAAAAACATTAAATATTCGGTTCCTCTCTTCGTTTTGCGAGAGTAACTCCCGTATCTAACTCGCAGAAATAAATAACATTCATTTATTTATTTTCCGGAAAGGAAATAAATATAATCTAAATCTCCCAATATAAATGTTGGTGATTTGTATCTTTATTTCAACTTACGGTACGAAGAAGTCTCCAAATATTTAAGAAAGTAAATAAAGTAAGAGTGAATACCAGTTGGCACATTCATTATTTATATATTGCAGGACCAAATTGAAAAATAACTTCATCCGAACTTATCCTCAAATATAAAATCACAAAAACATATTATGACACATGAGTTTCTTGTTCTTGAGAAACAGCGGAAATGAAAAATACTATACAAATAACTTGCCAAGAAAATTTCCACGAATTCAGAGTTAAATTGATTCGGAAAATACAAACTCATTTATGTGATTAGTTTGTATTTAGTCCCTTCCCACGAATAATAAGCAATGAATTCACTTTTCGGTGAAAGCAACGACGTGGTTCTATTTTTATTTATTAAATTGTAAGAAATGAAAGGCCTGGAATTCAGTTATTTCAATTTTTTTCAACGCTTCAAAAAGATTGAAATTTATTGGAAGAATTTGTTGTTCCAATGAGACGGAGGCTTAATAGCTGAGATATTCTCTCTAATAACTCTAAAATAAAAATATATGTTTTAAAAGTGAAATATAGCTAGTCCCATCTGTGGTTTAATAGTTGCTTTGATTAGTTCGTTGAAATACTCATTTGTTCCGTACCCAGAAAAATGTCTTGGCAAATTATTTCCTTTGGTATCTTATCAGAAGCACTATTTGCATTGCAACGTGACAAAATAATTTTTATTAGGAGTAAAATGGCAAGCTTTGCTAACAGCAATTCATTACCACAGAGAAAATATATTCACACATCGAACTGAAGTTGCAGCTGTTACACAGCTCAGCGTACGCCCTAAATGTGACTAATTCCCCTCACGGCACGGCACAAAGTTGCAGAGGGGAAGAGTGTCAGTGATCAACTAGGTCCACGTACCTCTCTTTCCAATGGTTGATAATTTAGCCCCATAGACTAAAAATCCCCTGGAGATATGAAGCATTGAGTTATCACCACTTTTCGTGTAAGTTTTAACCCATGATCTCCGTGCCTGTCCTTTCCATAATTGAAATAGCTCTTAACCTTTGACCCCCAGATATAGGTGTATTCATGTTTCGAACTTAAAAAGCTTTTGCGAAAGCATATCAATCTACCAAAATTTTTAATGTGTGTTAATTGTGATAACCGCATAGCTGAAAAAATGTGATTTACAAATTAATTGCCCTTAACTCTCATTAATGAGAAGAAACGAATTCCTCAAAATATAATTGAAATAGCTCTCAACCTAAATGATAGCATAATTTTGATGTCAAACTACGAATCGAATGCTAAAGACAAAAAATTAAATAGGCATCGTAGGCGTTATTCTTTCTACAAAACACTGAAGTGATAGGGATGGAAGTAACTGGAAGACTTTGCTGTATGATTTGAGACTGAGGTTAAAATTTTGGGCTATTTGGCCTAAACTTAAACATTATAGGGAGCGTGGTAACCCAGTGGTTAGAGCGCTTGGCTACTGATCGAAGGGTCTCGGGTTCAAATCCGGGTGAAGCCTTTGGATGCCCCCGAACTAAAAAAAATCCTCGTGTGCGAGGTGACTCAGGGAAAAGAACTGGCCCACCTACCCTAAATGTGTGAAATTCACACGCCTGTGGCTTAGTCCGGGGTGAGCTCTACCCTCACCTATCCAAACCAACCTACAGGTTGAATCACTGAGTGAGTGAGTTAATCATTATACCTGTAATGCTACAGAAACCATATTCATGCGTGAGTTTTCTTAGATCACGGCTAACTACGTAATAACACCACTACATTCATGTGGATGACGTCTGCTATTGTGAAATAAAAGCAAGCTTACCAGATTTCATTCGTATTTCAGATAAAGAATTGGCTTGTACTTGTACCCTGGTCGGTTTCGATAGGATTGACCTATGAGCAGGATACAAGGAACTAAATTAATTATAAAAAATATAAATACTATGTTATATTCCCTCAAGAAACTTGGAATTTGTTCCCTTAATATGAATGAAATCAACGGAAAGAATATTATATGACTAAATTATTTAAAACGGTTACTATATTTGATTTTGTATCATTCCCCATGTAATTAACTGAAACTTTCAACACAAACAACTTTATTTATCGCAAATTCATGGTCTTCTGACCACCATATGATCAAACTGAGATAGCATTTTGAAGGGGATGAAGAATAGTGAATATGTGGCCTTGGTATATCCTCTATGAAAAGAATTCATAATGAAAGTCAAGTTCATAATTTCATATTAGGTTTCTGATTATATGTTTTCCATAAAGAGTAGATAGTTTGGTTTTATTTAGAAATTAATGGAAGGTAAAAGTCATTGGTAACAGATTAATGTATTAATATATAAATCTAACATTCAAATTATTGGTATAATTTTAAATTTATTTCGCAATCAGCTTCACTTTAATATTTTACCCCACTTTTCTTAAATTTAATGGATGTATGAGGCTATTTCATGAAAAATATATGTTTCACGCAAGCAATCATTTGGCACAAAAATCAAGTTAGAAATTATTCAACAATGCTCCTCTGACATACAAGGAGTTCCCCTGAAACCAGAAAGAAATTATGCTCCTGGACCTCGAACCCATTTTAGGAAAGCGCAATACGGATCACATTCAATAATTTCTGTTGCATAAAAACTGGAGAGATCTCATAATCATTACAATTCTTTCGCAGAACAACTAATTTTAAATGATTGGCATGCGTTAAAAACGTGTATCTTGACGAATTAAACCGTGTCATGCGAGATTTGGTGGAAAAGTATTACTAACAGTACTACATCTAAGAAAGGTTATTTACTTTATTAATTAAGATGCCGTTCCATCAAATCTCGCCTGATATCGTTGAATTCGTTCGTAATGCTAGTACGGCATGTAAGGCGAAGTTATACTTCAGACTGTTTATCAAGTTCCGAGTAGCATGCCTGAACATCTACTTTAACAGTAGATGTCTCATCTACGGTGTGTTTCCGTCAAATACGTCCACATCAGCAGCAGCTTTAAGACTCCGGCTGCATCGCATGCAGTTCACCTGGCCAAAAAAGCGTGGATCCAGATGTAGATGAAGTCATGATACAGAAAAAGAGATGGAATGGCGCAATACCTCTACCTTCTGCATATGGACCTTTCCAATTCCCTGCATCCGGTGGAGTTCTCAGCGTTGGAAAAAAAGACAAGATCCCGCTCCTTCACCATCACCCATAGGAAACGTTTAACAATCCAGAGGAAACTTCACCGCTTACGAAAACAGGTACCCAAACCTTCTTCGTCTCAACATTTGGTGAAACCAGTGAAGAGTGATCCCGGTTTCTATCCCAGTATTGTGAACCTTTCATTGCACAATTTATCCAAAAGTGAAGAGAATGTATTGAGTAAAGGTCTAATATTCACCCTCGAACCACGCAATTCTACTTGGGACCAGCTAGTGATAGACTGTAAAGTGTCTCTGAGTACAGAGCAAATCTGAGTAAAACAAATGTGTGATAATTCTTTGAAACGAATACTCGACAAAGAGGCTCACCCAATTAACTACAAGCGTGACAACACTTATACCACAATTAAATTAATATCAGAATCTATAGGTCAGAAAGACTTAATTGTGACAAAGGCAGGCAAAGGAAATAGTGTCGTGATCCTGAATAAAAGTGACTACGTCGATAAATGAAATATCTTTATCACTGAGAACGCTTTCACCAAATTATCGAATGACACCACATTAAAGTACCATAGAGAGGTGAAATGTAGTGTTAAGTCTTGTAATGCCTTATTCAGTGATAGGGAGAAGCTTCACCTTACGCAAATGAACCCTCTTCCCCCGAGACTTTACGGCCTAACAAAGTTGCATAAAACAAACTTACCCATTCGCCCTGTAGTGTCCGGAGCACCAACACATGGACTTGTCTTTAAATTAAACACAATGTTTCGTCAATATTCTAAGTTCCAGCCCAACTTCGGAATCAAGAACTCGATGAAATTAGCAGAAAACCTCCATGAACTAACTATCCCTGATAATTCTAAGCTAATGTCTTTCGATGTCAAGAGACTTCAGTCCCAGTGACCGAAACATTGAGAATTGCCGAAAAAATTTTATACAATTCGTCAATCAATCATGTAATTATTGACGAACTGATGTGGCTTTTAGAAACATGCTCAAAGCAGAACTACTATTTATTTAATGGAACTTATTATCTCCAAAAAGAGGGTTTGGCAATGGGATCGCCATTATCTCCGTTACTGGCGGACATTTTTATGGATGACTTAGAGCGAAAACTTTTTAACTCCGATTTTATCCTGTTAAGCAATTTATTTATTGGTTTCATTATGTGGACGACTTTTTTTGCTGTTGGACAGGCAGCCATTGGCAAGCGTCAAAATTTTTAACCTTTTTAAACTCGTTACACCCACATATCGATTTCACTATGGAGATGGAGTTAGAAGGACGCCTAAATATTTTGGACCACAGAATTTCTGTGTCACGTAATAAACACATATTTGACATATACCACAAGCCGACCTATACTGATAACGTTATACTAGCGCACTCATGCCACCCAATGTCTCAAAAAATAGCCGCTTTTAACTCAATGATTCACCGAGTGCTAAATATTCCGCTTTCTAAAGACAATTTTGACAAGCAAATGCACATTATAAAACACATTACAACAGCTAAAGACTATCATACTTCTATCGTGGACAGAATTTTAGAAAGGAAGAGAAAAGAGGTAAGCGCATCACCTCCAATTACGAAATGGTAAATAAGAAACAAAAATGTGCTAGATTACCTTTCCTTGGTCGAGGATCTTACTAAGTTACCAAAACCTTCCCAAAGGATACATATAAACCCTCTTTCTATACACCAATGACATTAAGAGACTTATTTAGCAAAGCTAAAGATCCCTATGATAAAATGAAGAAATCGGGAGTTTATGAAGTGATGCGTAACACACGTGGTGCAAGCTACATAGTTCAAACAGGTAGAAACCAGAATAAACGAACACAGAAAGTGCCTGATGAACGGTGACCCCAACTCCCACTTTGCCAAAGATCTAATGGACGAATCTCATTATAGCAACTTTAAGGTAAATATTCTTTATTTTGAGCGCAAGGGACTTCGCCTGGACACCTTGGAAAAATGGGAATTCCTCAAGAGGAAGAAGAAAAATTTGACGCTGCTGAATTACATTTAATTTGACTGTCACTCCCCAATCCTGTCCCTGTCCCACCAATAATCCAGTTCTCGCTGGGTAACCCCCACTCCTCCCACTTTCCCCACCTCCCAACCCCTGTTTTCTACTTTGATGTTTTCTAATTCCAAAATCTGGAGGCGGCGCACGCCTTATTTATGACCTTTCCCCATGGACAAAGTTTTATACAACCCCAAAATTTTCACTCCTCGGACCGGGCAAAGCTACAGAGCGATGGGCACAAGATTGTGCACTATTTATACATGATACATTTAATGTTAACATATTCTGTTACTTGGACGACTGGCTGCTTCACAGCCCTAAGAAATTTTGTATTTATACTATTGTACAATACCTCCTTGATGAATTTGGGGTTCAAGTGAATGTATCAAAATCAGTGCTCATCCCTACAAAACATATTAAATATTTAGGTGTGTTAATCGATAGTAGTGACTTGTCGGTCCAATTGACCCCTGCATCAGTAAAGAAAGTGTTAAACGTAATACCAATATTACCTAAACTTAGACAAATAGACATACCCAAAGCTGCAGGGTATCTAAGCTGGGTAGGGTGGATTTTACGACTGCCCAGTTTCCTGATAACACAAGTGTTCAAGAGAGAAAATAAGTGGTGGCTAGAACTAGCTGATTCTGAAATGTTTAACCGAAAAGTAAAATTGTATCGTCCTACAGACAGTGTTGAAGTCTTTACGGACGCAACGCTTACACAGGGGGGAGTAGTGGTTCCAGGTTGGGACATATCAAGAAACTTTCAACTGCCAGGAGGCCTGTCATCAATTAATGCGGCAGAAACTTACGCAGCTTAGAGCTTGTCTTGGACCTGTTGTCCGCCTTACAAATTCACTGTGTTAATATTGTCATGAACGTAGATAATACCACGGCTCTCTACGCTTTAAAACGTGGGCAAAGTGTTGTATATGTTTTGAACCCAGTGTTAATTGAATTGTATTTAAAAATTATAATAAAGGAACAACAGTCACATACAGAGACCTGGGCCTACGTACCGTCCACCGCCAATCCGGCAGACGCGCCCTCTCGGGCCGTGCCCGTCTGATATGCCATTGTTACACTACCCTTCTGTTTGTTCATACGCCTCACATTTTGTGTTTTTAAAATCAGACCTGATGACGACGCATTAAGCGTCGAAATACGTGCAGTCTTTTTCAAAGAAATTGTGGACAGTACTACATCTAAGGAAGGTTTTTTACTTTATTAATGTACCTTGAAGTAAAAATAACCATTGACTCTGTCGCAGATAATTGAGCGTTAGAATTGGGCATCGACTACGCAATAAATGAGGTTTAAGTAATTGAATTTTAACTCTTACCTACTTATTTTCGGCTAAAATAAATGCCAAACCTACGTGTACATATTCTGTTTCATATCACAATTTGCTGAAAAATACTAGGCCTCCCTTTTTACCAATTTTCAATTGAAAAAGGAATTGGGTATTGAGGCTATAGCATAGGCTTTCCATTTCGAGGATTCGGTATTGAATCCCGACCTTAAAAGAGATTTTTTACTGACATACCGGTCCCCCATTAAGTTCTGCTTGGAGAGTTCTTCAAGTTCTGTACTCCGTCCGTCGGAGGGGATATTAAACTCTGACGGTCGCACGGCATTTCGGTCACATATGCGACGTCTGGTATTGCTGTTGCAGATAATTATTCCGAAGGGGAAGATGTCCAATATCTATCGACCTTCGTTTTAACCCTCAATCAGCGTTCACTCGTAGCAGTCGATTGCTGTGACAGCCGCGAGATGCTCGATATATCGCAATCGCTACTGCTATGATGCATCGACACCAACTTCCTTGCGGCTTAAAGCTGCTAGATCGACGTTGTCATAGCAAAGAAAAAGCGTTTTATGTCAATTTAGTGATTGATGCTTAAAGTTTCATGAAATTATTCAAGCAATAAAATTCCATTGGAATTTATTTTGTGTTCCTATTCTGTACAAAGCAGAATCATCCCTTCGGGAGGTATATCCTCGTTATCATATATAAATTCCCGGTATCAGACGTCGTGTATTTCATTCCTTTTGCGAATGTGGCGATTGTGCTGGATAAATTTCCGCTGGAAAGTAGACGGGCGTCATCTTTGCAAATAGCTTGAACGTGGATCGATAGTCTTCGACTCATCTCCAGTATCGAATTTAACTCTCATCACAGTGCTGTTTTACGAGCGAGTGAGGCTTAGCAGTTGGCTGTCATTAAGTCAACTGTTACGTGTAACCTTCAGCTTTGCTATTAGCTCAAACGTGGATCGATAATATTCGATATATGTCTAATATCGACCTGAACTCGCATCGCAGATATTGTTTACACGTGCGAGTAGGGCTTAACAGTTGACTGTCATAGACGTCTTCGTGTAAACGCAGCTTAAAACAATGAAGGTGGTGACACATCGACTCTTGAAGAAAACTGGTTTTTCTTAAAATACTCTTTGATAAAATAACTGAATATGAAATTGACTCATGAAAAAACTACAAATTAGGGTGAAATATATTACAAATATTTTTTCATAATTTAAACGTCAAGACCAAATGTTAGGCTGGCAAATATTTTAAACCAAGAGTTAGTCATTTCATGATTTAGTCGGGAGCTTCAGGGAGGAGAAAACGTAAATACTGAGAGTGCAAATGGGTTAAACCCGATGAAAACCAGTCCGTTGTTAAATTATTGAAGGAGAAAATGGTGTAAAATAAGAGATTTATTTGTGTTAAAACAAGGGAAATAGTGTTCCCTTTAAACATCGACCTGCTTTAATCCCTGGCTCATCCTTCATCGTCTTCATGGAGGACATCACACGCCAACGTGGGTGGGCCATTATCTCCCACTTCCATTCCATCAGCATCCCAAACACCCACAAGCATCTCCCCAAACCTTCAGTATTCTCTCTCTGACTTAATAACTCTCATGAATTATGGCATTTGCCAACAGCTTTCGCTCTGGAGCTCCTTTCTCCTTCCCATGTAATATCTCTTTCATCATTTTAATCTGCGACTACTCTGTTTTGCTAAATCCAACTCACTCTCTCCTTCATTTTTATAGAGAGTTTGCGCGGTAATGTGATTGAGAACAAATCCCACGTGCCAACCATTTAAACAAGAAATGCCGCAGGAAAATACAAGGATGTAGTGTTCCTAATATCCTGATGGATCACGAAACTTTTGCGTAATCCATTTATTCAAATGTCTTCTTGGTATTCAGCGTCTTACATGCTTTATTGCCGATACGTACATAATCAAATTCCAATTCCAAATAAATAATTAAATATATTGATGTTTAAATTAAAATGAATAATCAATGGAAACGGAAAATTTTGTGCACCAGGAACGTATAAAATGGATGATACCCATACATGCACTTGAAATTTGATCCTATTGCAATTAATTGGGGAAAATGAACAAAAATAGCAGTTTATATCCAGGATAAAAATGCGTTTGTATCAGTTTACGAGCCAAATAAAGTCTTCCTGAAAGTTGACCAAAATAATGAGACTTAAGAACATCTCAGCTCTTTGATTCTTTCTTAAAACCTTTATCACCTACTCCTTAACCATGAACTATTTAACGCTAAGGTGTCAAATTTAGAGTTTGAAATGTCGGCCATAGAACTAGGAGGCACTGGCCTTGGATAATTAGTTCATGCGAAGAGGAATTTTAACCTGTACTAGACGCAAAGAAGAATGGTAATCTGTATATATCATCCAATCAAATGAAGCAGGTTCCTTCGAGTGATCATATTGCGTACAAAATGTTACTCCGACTGAAAAATTTAGTCCACTTATACTTGTTGACTTTACAGTAGTACTGTAGTAGTAAGACATTTCTCCACTGACTCACTTTTATAAATTAACACACTCAATCTACATGTGGAGTATAATTAAATTGCGCATTTGAAGCGATTTGCGAGCTGAAAATATAATCATAACCTATCATTCTACAGGAAATATGGCCATGTTTTGGCCTGGTTGTGGGTTAACAATGGAATTTATGGATATGACTGCGTAACATCCTAGCATAGTCCAAGGGCGGGAATGTTAGGCCTACCATCACATAACTCTGATGCCAAAGCATGGCCAGAAGTTGTTGGTAACTGATATATTTTTACGCTCAGCCCACCGTCCTGAGCTGCGCCACACTTGCGTGGAGTGTGAAATCACAATCTTTTTTGAAGTGGTGACTCTAATAAGTTCAAAAATCGGTAGAGAAGTTTATCGAAGGAAGACACGCTCGTTCGTATTGTAGGTATGCAATTCCATCTTTTAAGATTTGATTTGCATATCAATTTTTCTTGATGATAAGTTTTAGTTCACATAATATATACATCAGAGAAGCTTTCCTTATTTCCAAGGATGAAGACTGAAGAAGAATGTAACTGGTTACAAGTGCACTCTGTAGTGCAGCAATGAGGTATTTTCTATTTTTGCAGATACTCGTAGGAATTATCTGAGGAAAAGAGTCTTCAAAGGTTTTGAAGAAGAAAATTATCTAAACGCCATTCAAAACGTTGACAAGAAAATGAAATAATCCGGGATTCATCCAGTATTAATAGAAAATGTGTATTGTGTTTTTCATTCACTGACATAATGAATATGGCTTAATGGCAAATAATTCTGGTATTCTTCAAGATAAGTTGCTCACTTTATTTCGTTACCGGTAAGAATAATTTTTTTAAGCATAATTGGCATAGTGCTCTTTCCATAAAATAATTAGTTAGTGTATGTATCTCACATTCCTCGTGGTTGTCGAAAGGCAAATAATAAAATAGCTTGTCAAGTTAAAAGAAGGTGAGAATGTTCTTCCATATTTAGGCCAAAATGTAGTTCTAGTTTCTGAGTTGACTGAGATCTGAACTTCAAATAAGGGTTTGGAGTATATTAATCATTATCCTCTCAGCCATCCATTGATTTGCTGCACCTCTAAAAATTAAATTTTCTGGTGATTAAATGACGAAAAATTACATCCAGTGGAATAATTTGGAGCATAGCTGAACATGCAATATTTTGGTTAGGCGATACAACTAGTGCAGTTATGTTTAATCCTTAAATATGACTTTCTTGGTGATATCTTTTCTTTTTTAAGTGAATTGCCAGTATATTTATGCTTTGGAAAAAATATAGCTATTTGGAAAACTAGCGATGGGTCCAGCAAATAGAAAATAGTCAAAAGAATAGCCAAGGAAAAGAGGAAATTCCAGCAAGTAAGAAGATACTATTAAATATAGCTGAAAGTATATGCTTTAAAGTAAGATAACACTTCATTACAGGTCAAATTTGAGCACTCTTCTTTTTGGTAGAGAGACATTGACGCAGTTGTCGAAAAGTCAAAACTGGAAGCAGTTGGAATGTGGTGATACATTAGACGAAATGATGAAGATAAATTCGATCGGCAGAGTAGCAAATTAAGAGGTCCTTTAGAATAGTGAAAGAAAAAAGAAGCCTACTGTAAACTCTGAAAAGAAGATAGAACAATGTAATCGGCCATATCTTGAGGCATGATGATCTAATAAAACAGTTGTCGAAGAAAAGTGAACGGAATGATTGAAAAAGGAAGGCATTACATGATATACGAGCACATGTGTCAAGTAGAGAAGGCTTTAAAATTGAGTAGTTATATAAGTTTGAAGAGGCTAGCTGATGGGAAACTTGAGTGGAGAGCTACATCAAGCGAATCCTGAGATTGGTTTGAAGCAGCTCTTGATTCGAGTCTCCTATTAGCTAACCTCTTCACTCTTAACAATGCTTATCTTTTACATCATCCAATAATTGTTGTCATATGTCTTTGACCTATGACGAATATAAAATAATGAACTCTTAAAATACTTGCATTTAGCTATAAAGGAATAAAGAAAGAAGACTTAAAAAGAGCAGTTTTTCGACTTTACAGTAGATTAAACCGTAAATTCGTTCCAAAACTATTTTAAAGGAGGTTATCCATTGCCTTTTCAAAACATACCCAGCTCGTTACCATACATATGGTATTCGAAGATTTGATGCAGAAAAGCTTATTTAGAAGCTCTTTCTTTGATTCGGTAGCATTCCGAACAACAGAGCAGCATATCGGGGACTGCTATAAGTTATTCGACAAAGAGGTATTTTCACAAACGTCAAATGATATGAAGGAGTTTGACAAATACCCGTTTGACCTGGTAGCGTGGAAATTCTCGTCCTGGATCCAACTCCCCACACTCCAAATTCGTCCTCAGGTCACCGCTTTGCCAAAGGAGAACCAGACTACCTCGAAAGGCCATTTGCTAAATCTGCCGAAATGTAAGTCAAGTGGCGAAAGTCCACAAACTCTGGTATTTGGGGATGGCGCAGAAATTGGGGAACTTGGCATAAAGGGGTGATAAAATGAGCAATCCATTACGAAAAACGATGGAAAGAGCGTGAGGGAGAAGAGAGTGATGAATGTGATTTGCAAAGAGAAGGAAATAAATAAAAGGTTGGGGAAAGAATAGGTATAAAGGAACGTAAGAAAGGTAACTCAGGGGATTGTGATTTATGGTATGAGCTAACGGTGTACACTTTTGCGTAACACCACTTCAATGGTCAGGGTACAGGCATGAGAGCAAGGAAGGGTTTCTGCTACAGTCATTTGACTTTGACAGTTAGTGAAATTAAAATCTAAGGAGATTGAGCTCTACGGCCTCCTAAAGTGACAAATAAAAATTTAAAAAAATCTCCAATGGCCGTAAAAGTTGGCAACCCTCGTCAAAAAATTGTTGTGTTGGTTTGTGGGAGGTTCAATTCCACAACAGTGACCAACCACAGCCTCTTTACCAGAAACCCTCCTGTGGTGGTTTACGGGAATGTTACTTCCTCACCAGTGACACAACCGCAGACACACACACTCAACCCAAATTGGATCATTCACAGGGCTGAAGGGACCCTTATCAGGATGCCTGGGTTATGATCGCAAATACACTCGCATGCACTCAGACGAACACTCACACACTCAAATGGGCTCATTTGAGGGTTGGGCCCAAATGGCCTAAAATGGGTCCAATGACGAGGGTTACCAATTTTTACGGCCATTGGAGATTTAAAAAATTTTTATTCGTCAAGTTAGTGAAATGCTTCATCATCGTGAATTTGTGTCAAACTGAGTGTTAAACCTTTAACATTCCATTTTTACCATGCATATTAATCTGAAAGTCCTACCTGGGTATGGAATGAAAATAATCAACATTCCAGCCTATCATCGCATGGCACTCGTAAGCACAAATACTTCTGATTGCCACTGACATTAGAAGACGCTGTATGCGGTAAAATACCCATCCCAGATTTCCCTCCCCAAAGATGGAAAAAACAAGGCATAAGAAAAAGTTTTCGGAAAAAAATGCTGAATTTAGAAAATTTGCCTTTCAATCGTGCAAAAAAATGAAGGAAGTGTTTAGGATGTGACCAAAGCCAACACATCATTTTAAAGAATGAATTCATTCGAAGAGAAATTGGCGAATACCTCCATTGCATGATGTGTTAACTATATATATACGATTCAATATAATATCGTCACTTGAGGCGTGAGAGCTTAAAAATATCCATATTAATGTATTAGGTGTCTTAGAACTTAGAATGTTTTATGCATGGAACTAAATTTGAGTTTACCTGAACATTTAAGTAAGAGAGCTTATAACGTGGCGTAAACATCGCTAAGAATGCGCCGCCGAAAAATAACATGCGCCGCAATTCATTTCAAATTATATGCACACCGACCCCAGAACATATAACCATTTCCAAATCACATATATTTTCCTAAACTACTATCAATTAGAATTACAATTGAACTACTATCAATTGGGTTATTGTGGGGGCTACAACACTGGCCTTCCATCATAAAGGCTGATTTAGAATTCCGGAAACGAAGTGCATCTAATCGTAAGTCAAGCTAATCGTAAACTGGGTTTCATCAAAAGAGTATTGGGAAAATGTGACGATCATGTACGAGAAATCAGCTACTTTCCCCTTGTTAGACCTCATTTGGAATATGCTGCCAGTGTATGGGATCCCTACGAAATCGGTCTAAGTAATGAACTTGAACGTTTGCAGCGAAAATCGGCAAGATTTGTAAAGAGACGATACGATAATTATATTAGCGTAACCAGTCTATTAAATGAATTGAAATGGGAATCATTGTCAGATCGCAGGTTGAAATTTAGACTTAATCTCTTAAAAAAATTCCAAGGCAATATTTTCAGTGATGATGTTAAAAATATTTTGCGAACCCCAACTTACTATGGCAGACTGGACCATAATCATAAAATTAGAGAAATGGATTGCCGAACTGACCGATTCAAAATGTCCTTTTTCCCTCGTATAATTAGATATGCGAATAACGGTAAATATGTCCTATTGGAGAGTAGCAATGAATAGCATTGGTATCTGCATGTTGGTATGAGTACTCAAAGCTAACCCTACTAACAGAATGTTTTTGCATGTTTGCTTTGCAATTTCTATCTTTTTTAAATAGTGTAGTTCTGACTACTATATTAATACTATTCCCATTTTATGCATGATATGTAGTGCATGTTTGGTGAGAAATCACCCCCTGCCACACACCCTTGTGGTGGCTTGCAGGGTATTATGTAGATGTAGATGTACATAGAGAACTTCAAGGGCTCCATCCCATTTGTAAGATAAATTGTTAAACGGTGGATCACTTGGTGATTTTTTCTACGACAAGACGCAAATTAACACTGGGGATCACTTAAACATTCCTTCATTCCATGAAAATATTTTGCTCCCCGGACTGGTCACTCACATCCCCAGAAATTGTTTTGCTACTCAAATGTTGCACAGTTATAATTTAGTACCAAAAGGAAAAATACACCGAGATATCTCCCACTAATTAAGCGACAAGATAAGCAGCAGAAAGAAGTAAGGTTCTCGATATTTGGCTAAATATAGCCCTATGTACACTTTAAATAGAAGTAACTGACATAATATGGCTTGAGAATATTAACCGATGAAGCCCGTCTCCTAGCTAAATCACCAATAATTAACTCAATAGCAAGCGGTATGATTAGCGCTAGAGCTTAGACTATGGTCATAAAAATGGACCGGATATTTTGAGAGTTTATGCAAGCACTTAAAAAGAAAGTACGTGTAGTTTTAGCCAAATGTATACTAACCTTCGTATAAGTTATTGTTTTGCAGAATAGTTTCCGATGTTACCCCAAATTATCCAGGTGAGACATTTTTTTGCAACCACTACGCACTTCCCTCCTTTTTTCATAGTAACCTTGTGATGAAAAGAGAAAAAAATTTAATTTCAAGAAATTGTTGGATAAATAAAACGATGTGTTTGACCACCTCAGCGGTAATAAGCCGTCAAAGCAACTACATAACTAAGATATACCTATACTGAATACTAAAATGATCTAGAGAAAATTTATCTGAATTCACATCCTCGGAAAGGCATTGGATCCGCCCAAAATCCACCTACTGAGATTATTTCCGTTTTTAACGGATAATTTCCATCACCATAACACAAAGAATCGTTTCTCAACCACCATAAGTGGTCTGAATACGTTGATTATGGGTACAGATGTAATACGAATCCAATTAATTTCCTAGTTAAGTACAATCAGGGCCAATGAATTAGTTAGAATTCCAATAAATCATTGTGGGCTTCTCATGGTTTAATACATCAAGTCTGAGAAACCTTAAAAAGTAGAAAGTAATCCTAAGATATTCTTACGGTAACAAAACGTGTTTGATAAACACCAAATTAACTTCTTTGGGGAAAGTAGGAGAACACATTAAGAAAAAGAGGCCTGAAAGCTCTTTAAAAAAGCAAAAAAGGATCTCAACGTTAAACCATCACTAAGTGAAGCAAAAAAAGAAAAATGTTTCCAGTTCCCGCATTAACCCACGCAGCACACGAACGTTCGCGAATCGTTCCGCGAACGTTAGGTCTGAACGCAGTGAACGTTGCGAAAACTAACCGCCGGAACGTTCCCTGATGGTTGTAATGTCGCCCGGTCCGAACGTTCGCTGTGCGCAACGAATCAGAATCTTTACTGCGCATGCGCTAGATCGCTGCTGAGGGCGGTTTTTTTGGAAGTATTTAAATCATCCTCGCCCTCAATAGAGGAAAAATAACCACATTCACGGAAAAATTTTTTTATTGACATGTATATTACATATTGAGACTTAAGAAGGAAAAAACATGATATATCGCTTACGAATAACAGATAGGAATGATTATTTCACAACAATGCGCAGTTATTGCATTCCGGGGTAGGGCGACGATTTCTTCCTGTCCCTCACGTAATCACTTCTCCTTGGAACTTGGATTCTCGAGCAGTTGTCGATTGGTATCTGCAACACAAACAACAGTGTTTGTTACAAAAGTTGTCACTGCGTGAAGTAGTATAAATATATCTGTGCTTAAAGTAGTTAAAATCTTGAGACCATAATTCTTATTTTGTATAAAAACCTTAACATTACGTTTGGATAAGGGCGATTCACCAATATGATGAGATTGGGCAGCCTTCTCGTCAAAAGAACGATCTGTTCTTAGGGCTGAACCCTGCATATGCCGCATGGGAATTACTTGGCATATGACCTAGCTGCGGCATCGCAAACAAAATACTCAATAGCCACCTTAAACATTTTAACATTGCATTAAAAACCACAATTTTTAATTAACAGCATTCCTCTATTAAGTCCTTAAGATACAATCAGTACTTGATTTGCCAGTTCCACCAAAAATTCCCACGGGAAGCGGTCTATCATCAACCAAATTAACTCGTCAAGCAAGAATATGCCACACATTTCATGCACTACTTTTAATAAGTGAAACCCCATCTATGTTGACTTGAATTTTCACAGTATCATCATCTTCACACTTAGTTCCTTGATACAATCTACAGACAATGCCAACCTTTAAACCTATATGTGAATAGGCACCGTTCAACAACTCTTTACAGTACGAGCCCCCAGGTGTCTGCAGTAAACTTCTCGAGTCTGAAGGTAATTCGGGATGATGTGGCCGTATTTCTGCCAGCAGTTCACGCAAAGCATCGTGCTGAATATGGTACCGAAGGCTCAAGTTTCGCAATGGAACGGAAAGGGGCTCTAGCTTATCATGCTCATCATCAAAGTCCTCAGAATCACAATTACTACTATCTCAAAAGACACCGTAGGTACTTATTTGGGGTTTGCAAATATAAGCACTCATTTTCCCCACTTAAACTAGTCAAATATTACATAACATTAGTCAAACAAAAAACGCCACGTGAAATATAACAATTTAAAGGTAACATATGCAAAAATTGAAAAGCTATTATTATACTAAATATGCTACTGATACTTACCAAGGGACATCTTAAATGCGATGCACTTCAAAATCTCAGCACCCCTCTTGAAAACTCACTTCCAAAATGTTTTAGAAGAATCATCGGAATTATCTCGGCAAACGTGCACTCCACTTGTACCTTTATCACAAATATGGTTTCCTAATTCCCACAATCTGGGATCAGAATATTCTTCCTCCATGCCATGATTCTTCACGTGCGGCTTAAGTTGTTATTCGATTGTCTTTTTTTCTTATAGTTCGCGTATCTGCCGAAGGCGTGCCATCCAATCGTTCAAAACGCAATGTTCGGCGAACGTTCACTTACAACCAATTGTCGTAAACCGCCAGCGAACGTTCGGCGAACATTAATGTGCTGCGTGGGAAGTTAACGAATGGCATCAGTGCAAAATAAATTAATGCATAGCCACCACATTTCCTACTCAAAAGGCCTCTTCCCGTATGCCAAACAAGCCAAATCACCAGATTCTTTCAAAAACCACTCGATTATACCCCGTTTCCGTCAAAGGAGTCCCCTTTAGTTTCCAAAGCCACGAGGCGTTCAAAATTTGAGGCTGCGCGCTTAGGGCCAGTTTTATCTCGAAGGAAAAGCAAAACACGGCTCTGCGTGCCTCCCCAGCGGGTGACGAAAAACTGGTATTTTCGGAAGATTCCGCCACTCTATTGTCCTTACGACTTCAGGGACGCCCAAATTCACGCGGATGAAGAGAGAGAGCGAGAGTGAGAGAGACAGTGGCGAAACATGATGACAGCTTTTTCATTTCCTCCTCTCATTGCTGGTATGTTGTGCCTGGATGCAGAAAAGTTGGACTCATGAGTCTCTTGGATACAGGAGCGATATATTAAAATAATATCTTGCATTAATCACACTCATAGAAAAAAATGTCCCTCATCCATCAACGGGGGCTAATAATTCTAACTTCCAATCATATTTGGATAAGTGTATGTTTTAGAATATCTCACTTATGAAAAAAAGAATGTTTTTGTAGCAATGTAACATAGAAATTTTTCTTAAAAACTCATATATCTAGACGTCTATATACATCTACGTAATATCCCGCGAGCTAACAAGAGGGTGCTGGAGGTTATTCGTATTTTGTTCGAGATTGTTAAGAATTTAGCACAATACTAGAGATGGGATAGGTGGTTACCTCTACTCATTTAAAACGAACTCAAAGCTTTTGGCTTTTTTAACTTTAATAATATGAACAGTTAAAGTTTAGATAAGATATGCTCTCTTCTTTAAAAACTTTCCAAAAGTATTTGTCCAGCGACTGACTTTGGCGGGAATAGACGCGCGACTACATACGCATTACTTCGCTGCAATAATTAGTTTACATTTTTCCATTTAGGCAGGGATAACTACATGCCTCTATCACGCCATTCCAATTCTTTATTGAGACACCTTAAGGCGCTCTGCTTTCACAAACGAAGAGCAGCGCTTTAAGTACAAATATTGCTTGTGGTTGGGATATTCATCTTTTGAGTCCAAAATCTTCTACCTTGAATTAATATAAGCTATCATTCAGTCAGATCAGTCAAAGGTGGCATGAAAGGGCCATTCAAAAATTAATACGTAATCCCTTACTTCGGAAATGCTCACAGTTCTTAACGCGGGCATACGTTTTTATCCCATAATTTGCGGCGAACTTTGGTAATTCCTGACTTTCACCACTCTATCGACCACTTATTTGCGAACAATTATCCAGGATGCGAGAATATAAGGACTGAATAACCCACGTTTCTGAAACTTTTTAATGGGCAATAAAATTTGCATGCTCTGAGCAGTAGGTTCGATTCACGATGACATCGTTTAGTCGTGCCGGAAGAAGTTCGACAGTCAAAATTAATATCAAACCATAAAAGGTGCGCCACACTGTCAACTTCCATCACATGCCATTCCTTTATCATGTCCTCAGCCACATATGAGGTGCCAATGACGTAACCAGGAATGGAAATGGACTTAACGGGCACAGCGAAAATAGTTGTTCTTTGCATTAAAGACTATTTCCATTAAATTAATAAATGAAATTTTTAAAAATACGTTACAAAGTTGCGGGAAAAATGTACATGGACTGGAACTAAGACTTTTCGCCAGTAATTTTTATTCGTAATTCATTAGGTATTTTCTAAAATGGTCTTATGCTTTTAGTGTATCTGCTCATGACAAATTGATGACAGGTTGATGTATGCTTTTGTAATAGTAATTATGATGCATGTTTAGTTAGTTTAATGCCAATGCTCATTAACCATGCCATATCATGGTTTCTTAGTCGTAAGAGGATCTCAATTAGAAAAATATTGCGTAGTAAAAATTAATTATGTGTTATTTTATGGTAACTTAAAGAGCTTTTGCGTTGGTATAAGAGTTCAATGAGCACATAGTACTATTCCTACCTCTGTAGTCCTGAGTTCACTACAGGTTAAAACCTCTTTATAAATGCCTGCCAAACACAGAGACGTCTCTATATCCACGTTCGATGAGTGGTAACAGACATGAGAGGAAGGTAACCTTAGATAATGATGTTCCGTGAGCTGAACCTATTGATTCCATCATTGAATCGAGAAATGAGCATCCCATTTCCCTCTCTCCTCATTGAAGATAAAGAAAATAGTAATTAGCTTGTAAGTTGTTAGCAATAGTACAACTAAATGAAAATCATCATAATTGGTTAATATACTGATTTTATATCTGCATTTTTTCTCAGGTTTTCCTCCGCCTCAGTTGACTTGTGGACAACAGTTTCGTTGGCTCTCCTGCCAGAGTCTTCAGGTCGAAGGTGTCGGCGTTTGGATTCTGCCTCTCTTATATACCGTAGTCTGGCTGGGTGCTGCTCTCTGATTGGCTGTCTCTTGGATGAGTCTTTTCCAGGCGCAGTGAAGGAGATATCCGTCCTCTCTGTTGAAATTCAACGGTGTTTTTTGAATTTCTATGGCTTCCCTGATTTGCCGAGGGAAGTATCGGCACTCCTTTGTTAAAAGTTTCGTCGCCTCAAATTTAATGTCGTGGCCGGGTTCCGACGAAGCGTGTTCGGCGATGGCGAAAAGACGAAATTGCTTATTTTTCGTCGCCCTCTGGTGTTCTTTTATCCGTCATTCATCGAGCGGTAGGTTTCTCCAATGTAGGATTTTCCGCAGGAGCAAGGCACCTCGTATACTCCCTCGTATAGCTCTCGCGGAATGGTATCTTTGGGCCCAGGTTAACAGTTCCTTATCTTGGTCACACAATTGTACCTAGTAACCACGTGTTGTTTTTTTTTAGTATTTTGGCGACCTTTTCTGATGTTCCAGCGATGAAAGGGATGGTGACATACTATTTGCGTGATGATTCTGCCTCTCCGTCATCATTTCTATAGTTTTTGGTGGGGGTTTGGCGTCGCTTTTCCTCTTTCCTTGCGGTCCTTTTTAGGATCGATTCTCTCCAATAGCCATTTCTCTGCAATGCCGCCGTGAGATGCTTTACCTCCGTCGAGAGGGATTCTTCATCGGAGACATTGTAGGCTCTATTGATTAGTGCAGCCACTAATGTGGCCTTCTGACGGGAATGGTTGTGAGATGCTGCGTTGAGGTAGCGGTCGGTGTGTGTCCGCTTTCTGTAGACAGCGTGGCCAAGTCTCCCGTTGTCTTTCTTGGTCACCAAGACGCCCAGAAAATTAAAGGATTGCTCCTTCTCCATTTCCATAGTGAATTGGATGCCGTGATGCTGCGCGTTCAGGTGTCGAAGGAACTCCTGTAATTACTGTAAACCCCGGGGCCAGATGACGGTGGTGTCGTCCACATACCTTAGCCACACCTTCGGCTTCTTCTCGTATGATTCGAGCGCCTCTTTCTCGAATTTCTCCATGAAGAGATTCGCCACCACTGGCGATAATGGCGAACTCATCGCTGCACCCTCCATCTGTTCGTAATGGCACCCGTTCCATAGAAAAAATGAGTTCCTTACGCAGTGCTCCACTAGTTTCGGGAAGTCCTTCGGAATTCCATCGGATGTGAGCGATCTAATAACACAAAAAACACCGTTGAATTTCAACAGAGAGGAAAGATATCTCCTTCACTGCGCCTGGAAAAGACTCATCCAAAAGACAGCCAATCAGAGAGCTGCACCCAGCCAGCCTACGGTATATAAGGGAGGCAGAAACCACACTCCGACAACTTCGACCTGAAGACGATGGCAGGAGAGCCAGCGAAACTGTTGTCCGCAAGCCAACTGATGCGGAAGAAAAAAATACAGAGATCAAACCATTACCGCGGAAACCTTCGTTCTAACATCCTGATTTTAGTTTGACGTAGCTCCCCTGTCGATTATCCTGTTAGCAAATCTCTTCGTATTTATGTATTTCTTCTCTTTTTCATCCTCCATCACTTGTTCTATGAATCTCATACTAGGTTTTCTTTTCCATACTCCCGGAATTATAATTTGGATGACACCGTCAAATACGAGAGTCAACACTGTTTTGTTACTTTCCAACGCCATAATTAATGCCACCAGTAAACTTTTCAGTTATGGAGGATTTTAACTATTTTTGAGGGCTTATTCCTTATGTGCAATGATATTATATGCAGCTATCATATTTAATTACCTTTATAGGTGCACCAATGATGCAATATTCAAATGAGAGACAACCCAATAACATAGTCATCTAGTCAAAGACTTGTGTAACGTAGCTCTACAATCCATTCTTCAACTGACTAACAGCTTCACACCCAATTCATCAACATCTAAAGGGTAACCAAAATAATGGCACTCCACTCTCCTCTCTAAAAGATAACGCGCTCGTACAGCGGCCCAAAGGTCACGGATTTGAATCACTCTCAGTATATGAATGTCGTGTTATGCACATATGTCCTCGAATAGAGATCTTAGGTTTGACGGTAGCCTCAATAGCCTCGGCCGTTGAAGATCCTGAAAGCCAAAGTGTCTAACAATCTGAAATTCGGTAGGAAATTCATAGATATCCCTCCTTGGATGCCATGTGGGAAGAACTTCAAGTTACGCCATTCTAATGTTGGATGGGATGTAAATCTGTTATCCTCTCAATGCCTTTTATTATGAACAAGTTTTATTATGAACAACACCGGGCATTTCTACACTCTTCTTACCTTTTCATTCATTCCTGACCTCACGCCTTTCTTCTCCGTCTAAGACAAGATAGAAGTGGTTAACTCTGAAAACTACCGATATAATACTCAAGTTATCCTTAATGAAACAGCTCCTCTTCCAGTACCACTGTGGAACTGAATATTAACGCCGGCAACTCCTCAAGATCCCTGTAACGTCCTTCACTACTTGCTCCACATGAATCATTTCTTTGCCATTCTTGTCTTTCTTCTTTTCCTCGCGGACAATCTCCGTAAGAGAGTTTCCCAAGATGTGTCCGATTGTGTTAAACATTACTCTTTCAAGAATTTTAACCAGGTTTATATTTCAACCCACTCATCCTAGAGGTTCTTTGCTAGTTCTTACGTCTTGTCTATTCATTTTATTCTTATTCATCAACCTTATATAATAACTGGAAACGCGCCGGGAAACCTCCTCAATCATCTCTCTGAGAGCTAAGGATCCTACACGCACAGATGCTCCTCCCTGTGCTTTTTTCCCCAATTTTACTCCCCTCAGTTTTGCGACACGCGCGGCCTGGTCGCCGCCCTCCCCCCCTGTCTTACTCCTCCATATCCCGGTCTCCTGAACCTCTCCACCCACTATTCCTCCCTCCTCTTACGAAACAAGGGTAAAAAGAAAGAAAACATGCCCTCTCCCCACACTCATCCATCCTCCACATCTAAATATAGACGCGTTGGTCTCCCTCTATGACATCGTCCCCACTGTCGTCGACTCCACCACCGAGCTCCGTCTGCCAAACCAATAACCGACCACTCCTCCGCTCTCAACCGCCAGAAGACGTGGCAAAAGCAAATCTCGAGTGCTGTTGCACCGATACCAAAGAAACTTCGTCTTGGACCATACTCACAATTAAAAATTGCAAACAACATTTCGCTCTCCGTGGAATAAATCTTTCGAAATCCACCTCTCGTAAGCAAGAAAATACAATTTTATGATACAGAATTGTTGAGCTAGACAGGGGCGGTGTGGGTGCTCAGGGGCCCGGACCGCTGCACGCCTGGTTTTTGTGACCCCCCATCCCCCTTTTGAAAAAATGTGTGCATTACAATCGCGTTTCAGGCCGTTAAGGTCAAAAGGTTTGCAAATAATATATAAACGACAAAAACTCTCGCTGCAATAAACGTCCCGGCCCGCCGGGCCCTTCGGACCCGAGCCCGAAGACTAGTGTGTGGTCCGGGACCTGGAGCCTTAGCCAAAACCCGGGTCCTGGGCGGAAATCCCCATCTTCCTGCCCTGGCCACGCCACCCATGGAGCTAGGATAAAAACGTTTTTTTTTTAACTTGAAAGGAGCTAAAGTGAAAAAAAAACAGTGATGAAATACCGAAGTGATTATCACCATTCTTATGCGTGGAAATATTAATTCTATAGGTTAGATTTAGTTAGTAAAATATGGTGACATTATAATCCATTAACTTATAAGATGGATTTCAAGTTTTCCGAACAGTGATTGAATATCGATATTATTTTCTTCTTGGGAAAAATCATCACGCCGGAGATTAAATCGTAACCAAGGCAAATTTAATCGTACAGTGATTACAGGGAACCTTAAAAAAATGGAATTAAGTGAACCGCAGCAGGGCTGGTCGGTAACGCGCTCGCTTGGAAACTTCTGGATCACAAGTTTCAATCCCGCCTGAGGCACCCATGTTGATTAATCTCAGGATTAAATTACGTCACGATCATGGCAGTGAGAAATTTTAAAAGGTTCTTCGTTTTTATTTAGGGAAGGCGACCGATAATTTCAGGAAGGCATTTGGAAAAGGGTAGGACTTTAGGAACAGGAAGAAAGCGGATAAAGAAAAACCTGCTTCGCCCTAATCTTTGCTTTTACAACCTGATCTCAAATGATATGTACCAAGAGGTCTAAATTTAAAATTCCCATCCGTCGGACGCACTAATTAAAGTACTCTCCGAACTGCATTCAAGGAGGGACCGGTAAATCACTGCAAATTCTGTCGCTGCCAGAACTCCAATTTGGGCACTTGGGATAGAAAGGATGCGAATGGGAAGAAATATATAAATATGAAGGGATTAGCTAAAAGGAAAATTCAGTGGAGAGCTGCGTCAAATCAATCTCAAGATTGTTCTCTGCTGATGATGATGATGATTGGATGGAAATCTAGGATCTACTCTAGCCATTACGTCAGTTTTGAATTCCGCGTCAAGCACCGGTGCTGTGTTTATCTTTAGTCTAGGAGCCTACGTAAGATGCTCCAACACAACCTTAGCCATAGGAGCATCTTAAACCCAAAAATACTACTGAATTGACTTTGGGGATTTAGCGGTGCGTGCAATGTTTTCAGGATGTTATATAACATTTTGTAAATCGAACAGATGCATGAATAAGTAACCAGCTTAGATAGCAAGATTTATATTATAATGATGAATTTCAACATCGTTTGCCTAGTTAAAAAACATTAGTCATGTCCACTTTAACCTAAAAGATAAGTACTTTGATAGCCACTTAATCTTCGCCATTAATATATATTGTTTTATTTTTTCAGGAAATCTTCCGCTTTAAGATACCGCAAAAAGCAATGCTCACGCAGCATCCTTCCACCTCCCTTACTTATATGCTTAAATCACAGCATATTTTCTTGCTCCACCGCTCGTTCCCGCGGTCTCTTATTCAAGCCTAAGCACTGATTCTTGTCCTCCTTTAAGGTGTCACTCCGACTCCCGGGGAAGACCTGGTTTATTCACTTATCGAACTTTTGCCGATAGAATGCAAAAAAGATGAAAAAACTGAGTCGAGGTGAGCAGCGTGGTATTTCATGCACCGTGAATCGTCGTGATGACAGATTGCATGGAGTAGATGGAGAAGGGATATGGAAGAGGGGGGACGGATTGATAATAAAATGAAAATAATGAACAGTATTGTCCATTAAAATTAATAACTCCTGGCTAACTGAAACTAATTAGAACATTACGTTAAACACTAAAAAATAACCCCTAATGATTCGATAATTATTAGATACCCTAACACACCTTCCTTAAAATATTTAGTTCAGAGAAACATGACCAAATTTGGATTTTAACACTAACATGATTTCTCCAAATACCAACTCCTTTACCACTCCCGATTGAGTGTAATGGTAAATAGGGTGGTTATAAATATTGCATTTTTTATTTAATGCTCATTCCCATTCATAAATGAAAATCACTTATTGTAACGTTTACCCTAAAACATTTTGGTCTTCCTTTTCTGAAAACATAACATTGCATTCGGTATTGTTACGATGAGACTGTAAATCTTTAAATATCCAATCACATATTTAGGAAGTCGAAGGAATACGTGACGTTAATACGTATATTTTTTTAAATAACCGGATATTTAACATTGATGGATTAATTTTAATTTTAATTAATATTTTCTCTTCATTTTAGGGTGAGTAAAAAATAATATTCCGCAAAAAGATTTGCTCTGCATAATGATTTATTCCACACTGTCTTAGCATCAATGACTCAATGTCTTCAAATCAATCAATTCATTAACAATCTTAGCATCAGCTGTTACGTTTGAGGTCTCCATATTTTTCGCTATTTAATGCATGATTACCATTTCCAAGATTTTTATAGCTAAACTTGTTTTCTTGATATTTTATGCAATAAATTCAATGGCACTAGACGTAACCATGTGACCTAGTTCATTGTGAATTAACATAATATAACTTAGCCTCTCCACATGACATTAATAATTCACTTTCTATTTCTGTTATTGTACAACACCATCAGGTAAAAATACAAGAGAAAACATTTTCCTTCACTCTATTTCCACCTAATGAAAAATTCATCTTCGAAACCTAGGAAATTAATTGCAACATCTATGGTGAAAGACTATGTTACCCTTAATTATTTCATAGAATTGCTAAATTGTCTTCACTGGTGCGCAAACAATTGCTTCTACCCTTAAAATATGTCATACCTCCGCTCCTTTTGCCAATCGACATGCAATTAATAGCTAATTTGCGTCTCTGCAGATTAAGTGTTTGTAATGAAGCTTATCTAAAGGAGCACAATACGTCTGGAGATAGGCACTCAATGTTGCGTTCGCCAACGCAAAACGAGGAAGTCATTTGAGCAGCAGCAGGGGAGTTTAATTTGGCCGGAGGGAGAAGATCTCTACCCCACACGGATATTGCATCAATCACCGTCGATTACACTCCTGACCTCCATACTGCCACGCCTACACGATAATTCCGTTCAAGTCGCAATCCCACTCGAGCGCAAACTTGTGGAAGGAGAGAGATTATACGCACGAATTCAGTCAGAAGCTTCGGAGCGTGGAGCCTTCGGGTGTTAATTATTTAGATGATCAATTAACTGGTTAATATCGATGGAAATAAACAAAATTGGTGAATTTTATAGCTTGGTTATTAGTTTCTTCTCCATCAGACCACGCCGATTATCATTGCTTCAAGCTGCATGTACGTGTTGAGGTAAAAATAATTGGGGAACTAAGTTTCTGAGGAGCTATTACCTAATAATTACTGAATTAATAAAAAAACTAGTAATTCTATGAAAAATTCACCCCTTTCATTAGCAAGCATTCAAAAGGTAGAATCTTGATGAGAAATATTAAAATGGTTTGGAAAACAGAGTAAATTAACTAAAAATCTAACGGAAATGGAATGCAGAAACAATATTGTAACAAATAAAATCTAAGTAACCACAGGTTCTTGATCTGTATTCCTCCTTGGCGTATATATTTTGTTTATCTTAGGATAATTAATGGTTGGTTAGACGGTGCACTATAACCTTAACAGTTGAAGCACCTCAAAAGCTATTGCTATTACTACCTTAAAGGGCATTTACAACGATGGTCATTTTGCAGGAATATCATAAGCAGTAAAGTAATTCAATGGATGGATTAAACATCATCAGCAATTCTGAGAATATGACCAGGATTTTATATAAGATATGAACTAATTTATATCGTCCATACCTTAAGAGAATTTGAAGAGAATTGATGGACTATTTAGCAAACTTTATTTTTTGCATTATTCATTTGAGTACATTGCGTCATTAATTCTATAAATGTCAACTATTTTATGTGTTATCGTTTCACTGCTTGAATAGCTACTGGTTTGAAAATACGATTACTCATCATTTATCAATAATAGCACGAAATGAGTGGGATAATAATTGGTTTGGATTTTGAGTGGGATTATAATTGGATTCAACTTGGTAAAAAAATGGAAGCAGTTGAAGTAAAAATGTTCATTAGGAAATATCTGTTTACCCATACCCATATAAATCCACGAAATATTATATTCCGCCTATATAAATCAGTAGAAACTTACTTCAAGCTATATTTAAATTCATCAGATTGAGTTTCTAAGGTTGTCGCTACTCAATGAGCGGAGATATTTAAATGGAATTTATGAGTCAAGCTTAAACGTGGATTTTGTGTCAAATATATTCTGTGATTTCTCACTTCTCTCATCACATGCCTTACTATCTTTGGCTATGAGGCGATAAGAAGAGCTGGTGGTGGTACAATATATAGTCAAGCTTGCAGGCTTTGACTCATCAACAATCGTAACCTGCACACCTCCGCTAGGGTGTGTGGCAAGGGGTGGCTCCACACACGGCATGTACCACCATTGAGTAAACAATGGTTTGCTTTGTTAGTACATTACCAACTTTACTTTGAAGTCACTAATTTCACCAAGGGAAAACGGTTGCGTCACTGATAATGCTGCTTTTAAATTCAAATTCTCATCATGCTGGACTAGTCTTATTATGATTTGACGCAAAGATTAGGTGACCATTCTCCCTCATGAAATAAGGTGTTGTTCTTCGGAAGTGACTAACTGCTTATATTACTTGAGCTATTTAGTATAAGTGGGTATTTTGGCATGGAAAAATAATTTTGCAGGGAGTGAAGGAATGATGGAGATAAACTCTGTGTATATATAAGCCTGCTCTCTCCACGGAAGTCTCTAAGTGCTCAACTTTGTTTACGTCCTGTTCGGCGGACGGAGTACTGAACTGAAAGTGCTCCGCACACGACACTCCAATAAGTACTTGTAGGCCAAAGTTGAATCTATGCCACTACCTTGACTCAAAACTGATCCCTTGGTTTGGGGGGTCAGTACTCTAACCGCCAAACGAACCATTTCCCCACTTGGAATGGAGAATAAAAAGGAACAAAATTGCGCTTAAGTATTTCAGACATGCAGTGCGTCATAAAGGTGCATGATGGCAGCAGCATAAACTTAGGTTATGAAAAGTACTACCACTTTGGCCTTGGTTTAAACTCCTCAACCGCCAGACGAAGTGCTAGCCTTGAGGAATTCCAATAAATAATGTACTCAATATTGGAAATCGATCACGTTCCTTTGATCACCTTTGAGAAGGCTTCCACCACAAAGGTTGGCATTAGAACTGGAATAGTATCTTAACACTTTACCTACCTGATTCTCTCACATTGACTACGTATATAAACGTATAATAATGGGGACCAAGCGGATGTGATATCTAGTAGTTTTTTTGTGCATTACAATCTTTTTGAAGAGATATTGTCATTAAATTCAAGCATGCAACAACGCATAGAATTTTACATATCGGTCATTGCAATCATAATGTATGACTCACTCAGCACACTGTTTGACAAAAATAAAAGAATACTTCGTGATAGGAGAGGAAAAAATCTGAACAGTCTCTTTAAATATGACTGCGAGTCAGACAGTATACAGAGCGGATGAGTGCATCAGGTCATGAAGGGATAAGAACATTTCCCAACGGAAAATAAAGAGTGCTGTGTACGAAGCAGAATAACACGAAGAGTATTCTCCCTTAGGTCACGTAGAGAAACCGTCTCGGGACCAAAGTGTTGTGCGTCACGCAAAACACAGGAAAACAAGTTTCCCGAACTCAAGGGACGTGGGGAAGAGGAATCCCCGGGACAGGAGGGGAAAAGGGAGTGGGTGAGGGAGGGTGAAGCGGGAAAAATAACTGCTATGGCGGAAAGAGAGCACTACTGGGTCTCGGAGCGTGAGATGAAGGAGATCTTACTAGGAGTAAACACATGCGTGGAATCATTGGTCAATCCAATCTTAGATTGGAATTCATCAAAAGAATAATGGGCGAATGTGACGATCGTGTACGTGATATTAGCTGACTTTTCCTATGTAGACCTCATTTGAAATACTCTGCCAGTATACATCTACATAATACCCTGGAAGCCACCATAAAGGCGTGTGGGAGGGGGTGAACTCTCACCAAACATGCACTACATATCATGCATATAAAATGATTAGTACTTGTATAGGTACTGTTCAAAACTACGCTATTTAAAAAAAGATAAAAATAGCAAAGCATACATGCAAAAACATGCTGTTAGTTGGGTTAGCTTTAAGTCCTTATACCTACATGCAGCTACCAATATTATCCATTGCTACACTCGTACTGGATATATTTACCGTTATTCATATCCTTAATAGTACGAGGAAAAAAGGACCTTTTGAATCTGTCAGTTTGGCAATCAATTTCTCTAATTTTGTGATTATGGTCCAGTCTACCATAGTAAGCTGGGGTCCGCAAAATATTTTTAACATCATCACTGAAAATATGGTCTTGGAATTTGTTTAAGAGATTAAGTCTAAATTTCAACCTGCGATCTGACAATGATTCCCAATTTAATTCATGTAATAGACTGGTTACGTTAATAAGGTTATCCATCCCTTATCAAATCTTGCCGATCTTCGCTGCACACGTTCAAGTTCGTTATTGAGACCGATTTCGTAGGGAACCCATACACTGGCAGCATATTTCAAATGAGGTCTTACAAGGGAAAAGTAGCTGATTTCTCGTAAATGATCGTCACATTTACCCAGTCCTCTTTTGATGAATCCCAGTTTACGATTCGCTTGACCCATTATTTCACGTATTTTTTTACCCCAGGAAATATCATGTGTTTAGTCTTACTCAAGATATTTAATGGATTCCACGTTTGTTAATTCATTATTACTTATTTTGTAAGTGCTAGGAGGAGAGCTTTATATGATCGTTACGAAATATTTTTAAATAACGAACTGAAGCGTGATATAGCGAAGATCAGCAAGATTTTAAAAGGGGCAATATGGTAATATACTGATACATGATTCATAAGAGTATGATGGTTAAGCGATATTTGACATATCAGCGTAACCTGTCATTTAGAATAATTAAAATGGGAATCATTTACTGATGCCGTTGAAAATATTTTTCAAATTCCGACTTACAATGGTAGAATGAACCACGCAAATAAAAATTAGGGAAGCAGATCGCTAAACCGATGGATTTAAAATGAAAATTCTTTCCGTTCCCGTACAATCGGTGATGGCTGGGTTAAACCCTCGCCAGCCATTCCTAGGGTTGCCGGTTCGAGTCCCGCCTCGGATTATCACCACTCAGGGCATGGCTGTGTGTGTTGTGTAGCTGTTATGTGATATCGAGCTCAATTTTAAATAGCCACATGAGCTTTATTCGGGTCTAAGTAAGATTTAAAAAATATATAGCCTATGTAGTTGCGTGTTTGTACAAGGACTCAAAGCTAACCCGAATAACAGAATAGTTGTGCATACTTGCTCAGCTATTTAAGTCATTTTTTTTTCATTTTTATGTTTCAATTGCTCGACGATTGTCTTCATCAGGCCATCATGTCTCATGATGTGGCCGATCAAGTAGTCCCGTCCTCTTCTTAGGGCATTCAGAATACTTCTCTTTTCTCCCACTCTACTTAGAACTTCCTCGTTACTTACTCGGTCAATCCATTTAATCTTCATCATTCTTCTGTTGTACCATAGTTCGAATGCTGCCACCCATTTATTTTATGCTGCTGTCATTATTAATGCCTCGCTGCAATAAAGAAACATGCTCTAAATGTACGTTCTGATGAATTGTTTCCATACTTCTACGCTTGTATTTCTGGCGGTAAGTAGATTCTTCTTTTGATAGAAAGCTGTCTTCGCCAGGGATATTCTTCTGACTATTTCTTTCTAATACTACACGGACTAAGGAACAGTGGGAGAACTTTAGAGAAACTATGCCAAGGTTAATCCAATAGGGGAGGTTATGAGTATTTTTCAGTATAAAGAAAATATGCGATACGGAATGTACAAAGTGAATTTTCTGTTCTGATCCAAAGCGAAAGCTTTTTCGTCATTTTTTTATCAGTTAACAGGAAAATGAGATAAAAAAGTGGTGAGATTTCTTGGCAGGCAGAAAGCACTCTAAAAGATGCACTTCATTATTGGTCACGGAATTGCATGTGCGAGTTCAAAAGTCAAGCGGCAAGATAATGTTGACTAGTGGGTAAATTCATGATGCATACTGCCTGATTTAATTACCAGAGAAAGTGCATCATGATATCTTATCAAGTCAAAGCTATACTGATGTCTGGAAAATGGGAAATACAAATCCCTTGCTCATTAAGCTGTCGGGTTTTAGCAAAACAGGTGATTTTTACCATTAGAACATGACAGAAAAACTTCATGCAACTCCTCTTCTGTTTGCGTTCATCCATTATGGCTGTGAAAAAGACTTACCTGTGCCATCTCAAAACTTACGAGTGTGGATTTTGGATAATATTGTTAATATGATGCTATTATGCATATATGCGAAAAACTAAAAGTCTTTTCCAGAAGTTTAATAAGCACACTGCGTGTTTCAACACACAGAGTCATCATAAGGAGCAAGATAATTTTTTTCTACACCTGAAAAATTGTCTTGCACCAGATGATGACTCTGGGAGTTAAAACACGTAGTGTGTTTATTAACTATGTGAAAAAGTGGTTAAAGTTTTTCATTTATGGATGTATTCCACTGCATCAAGCCTGAATCTGTTAATAGCATTATGCATATCCTAAAAACATTTACTATAAATAAGGATCTGCATCAAATACGATCGAGCATGCAATTATTCTAACCTTGATATGAAGCGTTGTTTGATAAGAGGTCTAGTGCTACAACGTAAGACGACGTGACAATAATCTTATTAATAGCATAAAAATGGAAATTAATAACAGCAACAGGAAGTGAAATTCTGTTTGCCGTAAAGATATCTGATCGAAGAGGAGCAAATGATCTCCCTCCATGAGATCAAAAGTGAGTTACAATGAAACCCAAAAGCCATTTTTTTCAGAAACTTAAATCTCATAACCACCAAAGAAAAAGCCGAATCGGGACTTCTCTTGTCCAAAAATAGGAAAGATTTTTTTAAGTGTTCTTCCGGGCATCCGAAAATATCACCGCATGTGTATGCGTAGGAGAATAACCCTAAATTGACTGGCCTTGCCCTTGATCTAGAGGATTAGTAACTTAAGACAGATACGTGAGTTTTTGCAAAGAGATCGGGAGGAGACGGTGATAACTATGAGACAGAACTATCGCTACAGAAAGGAGTTTTATATAAATTTATAGCTTTGTGTGATAATTACTTAGGAGAAAAATGCATTTTTTGTGAGTGTGGTGTAATAATACGCAATTCTTTCAAGAACTTATATATTTTACAAATATACTCAGAAAGTAGGAGGACTTTATTTGACTGTTGATGCTATTGATGGCAACTTGAAGTTTCTTCCATGATGGAAATTCAAAAACTGTCTTCGATAGAAATTTATCGTTTTCTGTCTTATTTCAATCAAAATAATGCTTCGTTCTCTTGAAGCATGTGAAGAAGCAGTTAGCTTACTTGCGGATTTTTATGGTAGCAAGAAAACCATCTACATAAATCACTCACAGACCCGCACAGTAAAATAGAGGCAATTCTTTAAAAGTTGTTCTCTTAGGTACTAGATTCACTCAATAAAAAACGGAATCTTTAAGCATAACAATTTGCTGTCAAGCACTAATTTTGGCTCGATAAAATTGCCTTTGTTTTCAAATGTAACTCATTTCCACATGGTAATCTAAATGACTATCATCATCAGTATTTCAATCCTAGGATTGGTTTACTGCAGCCCTCCATTCTGCCCTATTCAGTGTTAATTACCTCACGCACTGGCATGTTTTCTCTTTCACGGCCTTCTTTATTTGTCCTATATATTTGTCCCTTGGTGTTCCTCGCGGGACCTTCCCTTCAATCTTCCCTTCTATTATATTTCTAACTAATTCATTGTGCCTCAAGGTATGTCCAATCCATCTGGTTCTTCTTTGCGGTAGGGTTTTCCATATTGTCCTTTCTTCATCTGCTCTCCTGTACACCTCTTCGTTCCTCACATTAACTGTCCATTTAATCTTCAACATTCTCCTCCAGCACCATGTTTCGAAGGCTACAATTTGTCGTTAGTCTGCTTTCCTGATGCTCCATTCCTCTGATCTATAGAGTGCCACGCTTCATACAAATGTTTTGATGAAGTGCTTCCTTGTTTGCAGCCGTAGGTTCTTTGAGCACAGTAGTTGTATCTTCTTCATAAACGCCTCCTTAGCTTGCGCTATTCTTCGATTGATGCTCGTCGAGCTTCTTCCATCCCAAGTTATAGTGCTACCGAGGTAAGTGAAGTTCTCTCCTTGTTTCAATTTCACCCCTGGAATGGTAATATTTGCCCTAAGCTTCTCTCTTCCACACACTAGGATTTTAGCTTTCCTCTTGTTGATGCTCATATTATATTTTTGAAGTATTTGGTCCATTGTGGTCAGGGATTCTTGCAGTTCCTCTCGACTTTCCGCTAAAACTACGATGTCATCAGCAAACCTTAGCATGTTTATTTCTTCTCCATTCACCTTGATGCCCTTGATACCAATTTCCTCTGCGGTTCTTATTGCATCTTCCAGGCATGTATTGAATAACGCTGGTGAGAGGTTGCATCCTTATCTGACTCCTTAATTTATTTTGTCTTCTATCTTACTTTCGTCTTTCATTCGCATTCTGGTGACCTGGTTTGTGTAGAGGCTATAGATTATCCTTGTAGTCTAATCCAATTGCTTTCAGTATCTTGAACATCTTGTTCCATTCGACGTTGCCAAAGGCCTTTTCCAAGTCCATGAATGCCACATACAATGGCTTGTTTACGTGTATCATTTTCCCGGCCAGTATCCTTAAGCTGAGTATTTCCTCCCTAGCTCCTCGGTTTTTCCTGAATCCGAATTGATTTTCGAAATATCCCCTTCGACCTTTCCTTCCATTCTTCTGTTAATTATCCTAGTAAGTATATTCTATGTGTGAGACACCATGCTCAATGCTCTGTGATCTTCGCATTTCTCTGTTCTTGGCTTCTTCGTGATTGCGATCATTTTACTTTTCTGGAAGTCTTCTGGTAGTCCTCCACTGTCATAGCTATCTTTGATTATTCCAAAGAGAGTATCTTTTGCTTTGACCCCGAGTGCCTTGATGATTTCTCCATTTATTTTGCCCCCTCCTGGTGCCTTGCTGTTCCTTAGGTCTTTCACGACTCTGTCAAGTTTGCTTCTTAGTATCTCGGCCCCCATTCATCTTCATCCTCTCAGATTTCTTCTTCCGTTAAGTCAGCGTCCACTGGTTTGGGTGCTTGATAGAGTTCTTAGATGTATTGCTTCCATCTCTTCTCTATGTCTTCCTGTTTTATGGGTATCTTTCCATTCGAGTCTCTTTTGTTGTCGGATCTTGTTTCCCTTTCTCCGAATTGTCTCTTCACCAATTTGTAAGCCATTTCTGCGTTTCCTTTCATTATTATGTTATTTATTTCTTCGCAGCAGTTTTATATCCATTCTTCCTTGGCTTTCTTGCACTCTCTATTTACTTGATTTCACAACTTCTTATATCGGGCCTCCTCAGTTTCATAGCTCATAAATGACTATATATTCCTAAATTTCATCACATATAAACCTGCCATTGTATTTGCAAAATGGAATGTGAGACCAAATGACTAAACTGTTAGTCTAAATAACGATAAATACACTCGCAATGAATTCAGCCGAAGGGAATGACCTTAATGTTTACAGCGCCTACTGAGCTATCAGAAAAAAATAAAATGATAAAACCGAATAAATAAATCTCAATCATTATATTTCTAAAGAAACTGAATATAGGGCTGTGGATAAGAGTACTTTTTTTAAACTAATAGCCATTACTTATCCATTTTTAGATTGTTCGAAGCTAATATTAACACCCACAAAACATAATAGAAGAATAAAGAAATCTATTATCAAGAATGATAAGAAAATCACTCACCAAAAGTATGTATTAGAATTCATGTGATAACTATAGGAATAAATTAAGAGGAAAGTTTGCGAAGCTGATATAACCATCAATTAAAGAGGAATAGAAGAAAAGACATAAAAATTACTTTCCAAAACCCAGAGAGTTGTTTCTTGCAGAGTGCATTGAAGATGCGGGAAGAAAGTCAATGAAAAGGAGTATAAGAAGTCTTAGACATGATGAACCACGATCGGTGATTTTGTTGGAAAAACAAATGGTGAGTTAGATACGAAATGAAGACTGGAGAAAATAAGGAAAGGAAAAGAACTGGGGAAGACGCAGTGGAGTAAAGGAATGAACAAATCAAGCTAAGTAAAGGAGGAGAGCATAATACGGTTCTGCACGAAATAATCGCGATTTATTCATTTGAGTGATTTGTCAATCCCCGTTTATTTTTCCACTTCTATCCTCATGAAAATAAACATGAGTTGATCTACAGCTAATATGTGCAACATATCCTCTCTTCCCTGGCCGGGAGCATAAACTGTATGCTTTGAGGACTTGGAAGGATCCTTGTATTGCTTAATATAAAATATTAATAGCCACAATTCCATAAAATGGCAGCTGATAAAAATTATTATTATTATTATTTATTATGTTACAATTGGTAACCTCCACCTCCAAGTCTCCGGCTAGTATCAGGTTTCTTTGCCGTCATAATTGCCGGAGACTCGAAAGTGGTCATGCCTAAGGGTAGCCACGTCCACCACCGGTGGATAGGTGGCTACCCAGCATTAGGGTCATGCGCATGAAGCAGACGGAGGGACCCGAGAAAGACATCGCATCCGCTCGCACCCTGCACGCTGAGATACACTTGAGATTTTCAACCAGTGAGCTTTTGACACCACCAAGCACGCCCTCGATGAGGACTAGGTACCAGTTTCACAGAGTAGCCCGCGTACTTTTGCCGGAGTTCGCAGAGCAGATCTTGATATTTAGTCTTTTTTTCAATCTCCTTCGTTACCATGTTCGTTTCTACCGGTGCCGAAAACTCGATCACGAACATGGCATTTGAGAGATTATCGAGGAGAACGATATCAGGCTTCGTCGCCTCCAACTGTCTGGAGGTGGTGAAGGAATAATTCCACCAGATCTTACACTCATCGTTCTCCACGACGGATTCGATGTCTCTATGGACGTAAGGCAGCACCGGATTTGCGTCTATATCGTAATGGTGTCTTAAATGATAATACAACACCCGCAGAGCCGAGTTGTGCCGGTTTATATATGCGTTCTTCGCATAAAAGCTGCAGCCGGAGAGTAGATGACCTAAATTCTCCGGCTGCCTTCGGCACGCTCTGCATCTCGTGTCCGTCACGTTTGCCCCAAAGATGAGGCGACGGTACACGAGGGTGTTGATGACACTATCTTGGTACGCGAGCACGAATCCCTCAGTTTCGGACTTCAGACCTGCGGAGCGCAGGAAAGCGAACGAGAGCTCCTTCGATAGCCCATGCGTTTCCAAGTTTCAATAGAAACTTCCAAGCATAGGCTTCTCGGTATGCTTGCGGAGTAGGGTATTTCGCTCCGCATTCTTTATTTCGAGCTTTAACACGTCCATATTCAGCGACAGGATTGATTTGTCGCACGCTTCTCCGCTGAAAGTAAGGTCCAAGTCCAAACCGAGGCCGTCTACTGCCCTTTTCGCCGCCTGAAATAGGAACGCCCCTTTACCGACACTCTCGTTTTTCTTTACGAGCAGCATAAGGGGTGCGTGCTATGGAACACGCGGCACGCCGTATTGAGGACTATTCTGTCATGAAGGCACTACAGGCTTATCAGCCCTCTACCACCTACCTTTCTGGCGACGGAAGACTTCGGATGAAGACTACGATAGATGGTCATCATTTTCCTCGTTCCCCTGTCGAGGTTTTGCAACTCGTTGACATTCCATTTGATGCAACCGACGGTGTGGAGCAGTTTTGGAACCGCAAAGGTGTGTTGGTCGCAAGAACCTTGTTCTTGCCAGACAGGTCAGGGCTACAGATTCGCCTGAGTGTCTGCCTGTATTTGGCTGTAAACCTTTCCTTCACTGATCTCACCTCCTGAATCCGGCGCTGGGGGACGCCGAGATATTCTAACGCTTCGTCATCATCAAGATGACGAACAGCGTTTCCATCAACGAGCTGCACGTCTTTTTGGTCTTCCGAAATCTTTCCTTTAGCCAGATTAATGATCGCGCACTTGTCCAATCCGAATTCCATTTCTATTTTCTCACTGTATCTGCGTACGGTGTCCAACGTCAAGCGCAGGTCTGTCGCGCTTGAAGCATAAGACTTCATTATTATTATTATCAAAATGTAAACCATTTGGTACGTTCCATACACAATTCTTTTGATTTCTAAGAACACAAGAGAAAGAATAACTTGTAATGGATACTTCTACTTTCTTATCGCCATCCTTTTGAAAGTCTGCAATAATAATAAAAATGACATCCAAATATTTTCAGAATTTGTAAAAAGCCATAAAGACAACAGTTATAGTGCCTAATCGAACACGTTCTACTTTTACGCAAGTGTTGATTAAAACTGACTTCGACTAACTCAGAAAAAAGTTGCCATCAGCGTACCTGATATCGAGGAATGAAAGCAACAACGAAACGTTGGCAGAAATGAGCCTCATGAAAAATTTGCGGTGGATATCCCGGGATAATTTAATTGAGTTTTTTAGTATCTAAAATACTAAATCTTTTTGGTTGAAAAATTGAGTTTTTGAGTAACAAGGACTGTAGCATCCATGGCAATATTTCTTTTTTTGCTCCTTCCCATCATGGCATTACGTGGAATGAATGCATGATAGGTAAACCAGTATGTTTTGAATGAACAATGGATACATGAACCAAAAAAAGTTTTCAAATTAGTTTGCACATGTGCTAACAAATGCGTATAGATTTGTGAGGCAAAAAAAATATGTCCTCCCGAAAAAAATATTAAACCGAGCATTAGACTTCAGCAGCCAGCTATAAAGGGCCGGAAAGCAATCAGCTGAGAATTCCCAGCCGGGGATTCGGCTGGTGGTGACCAGCAACAAAGGCCCAGGGCACATCCGTCCCTACCCTATTTAAAGACATGCGCGAAATTTGGGATACGGAATTAATTTTAGCCCACGACGCCCGATTGGCAATATGAATGAAAGGTGTTTTCATACTTTTTACATCTTCCTTGCTGCGGAGCATATTTTAATTTTACACTTGGCTCACGCCATGTTCAAGTATGAGTGGACATATAAGAACACACAAAAGCAAAAGGAAATCATTATTAAACTCCATGAGTTTTCGATACAACGCTACATCAACCGCACTTGGGTATCACTGAGAAATATCTACGGCCAGCAGCAGGAGATCAAAATCTATAAAATGACTCGTATCGATAAGCCCTTGGAATAGGGTAGTTTTTATTATTTTTTATTGTCTTAATCGAAAGTTTATCACCTCTGGAGTGATTATTTGAAGCCTTTCCATTTTGAAATGGCATGAGTATTTTTCTTCACTGTTTAAAAGGTGGAAAAAATCAACAGCGCGAAAACACGACGGCAAATTATTGCATACCGGAAAATTATACACGCAAAGTGATACGTGCCGGAAAGCTTGAAGCATAAGCAATGGATTTTAGTGAGTACATTTCAAATTACTTGGAAAATAGGCATCCGTAATTTGATTACCACTTTCGAACTAGCAGCGATATTATTTGTTACCGGTCTTTCATTTAATAAGGAGTAAAAAAACTCAGAGCGCTCAATGATTTTCAAGAGGTATGTAAATTAAAGTTATTTAGTTAATATCTTTTCACAATTTTTTTTATATGAATCAATTTTTATTTAAAAATATCAAAACCATACTAACTAATTAAAATAGAAAACCTGCTTACCTTGGGCACTAAAGGCAATAATTTTAAAATTAATCTGAATGATATTTATATATTACTATTTTTTTCTCCGCAAAGAAAATAATGCTTGAGATTGAGGACTCTTATAAAAACCTATAAAAAACTGCATTAAAGGATACCTAATACGATAATAACTATCACGCAGGCTTTGTGTAGGATTACCCTTGGATTTTAACCCCTAGGATTTTAAAATGGCTAATTAATCAATCTTGTCGGCTAGTTAGCAAAAATCTCGCACTATGCGAAATGAACAATGTTGCCTTGCCCTGACATAAACGAAAAATCTGTGCAGCATGCAAGTTGAATCGCCATTACTAATAACTCCCTTTGTAAGCGCAGTATCAATAAATAAAGGACCAATGGTGGAAAATGTGGTCGTTTTTTCATTTCATATCATAAAATCTGGATCCAGATTCCCAATGGCGGCAGAATTTTGCGGAAGCACAGCACATGGGAAGCGGTTAAATAGAAGGGAAGCGATGAGCATTACCCTTTATGCTTTCAATAGTTTTGTTTTGGTGTTCCGGCCACTCTGAATCCAGTCTACTCTGCACTGTAACCAGAACCACAACTACTATAGCTGGGTGATCATATGAACAACACATCGTCAACATGTCGGTTGCCAGGAAACAGAAATGCCATACATATTTACTTAAAACTGGTTCACCAAGATAAATTCAGAATTTACTTTTGAGTCGAAAATATTCACTTTGTAAAAATCGTAAAAATAAATTCTTATAGAGGAGCACAAATAACAAATGTTTACTTTTCAAAACTCGCAAAAAGTGCATGTATCATTATGTGCAAGATACTGTTATATCCCTACTATACAAAAAGGTTTTAGAAGCTCATATAAAGTATCTTTCGAAACATCGCAGGATTAAAAGAGCAATATAAATATCATCGGAATACAAGGTATCAAATGTGTATTATTATTGAATGATTGCATCTAATTCCGTCATCATTTTTATTAGCAGGCAGTAATACTCTAACACTGAAGAGTGAACGTCGGAACTATCTTGCGTAGTAGTACCTACCAAGATATTAAATAGCATACTATAAGACAAGGCAGAGAATACAAATGAAGCTAGAGCATCAAAGCAAATGACATGACATACGAAAAAATCAAACAAAAGTACGTAAACAAGAAACACACCGATATGTTCTCACATTCATAGAATTCAAAAATACCTCGTTCTATTGATTTACACCAAACCCTAAACATGGATGGCATTTTATTACTATTCACCAAAATTGTCTTTTTTATTTTACATCAACTGTCCTGAATTATTGGAGTGTGGAAATCATGAAGTGCTCAAAACCGGATGAAAAATGGACGGATGAAAAATGGATCTTTTTTTATATTCACACCATATTTGTCATTGTATGGAGATTAATTTTTTCCTTAGTGAGAAACTATTAGCCTATCCGTATTAAAATAATAAAGAACGTTTGAAATTGAGATAACGAAAGCAAGTGATATCGTGATACGCACGAGAAAAAAGACAAATAGGAGCTAGAACCTTTTTTAATCCATGTATATTTCACTCTAATTCCCATGGCTTAAATCAGTATAAGATAAACCAATTTATTGGATGAACCGTATTTGTTTATAACATTTGAAAGGAGAAATGTAAAAACAGGGTAAATCGGAAAAAATAAGTAACTTCACTAATTTAGATTGAAAAAAGATTGAAGTTGAACGAACAATGCTCCAGGTGATTGATTAATGGCCTTATTATCAGTTATTACTTTACGTTAAGAGTAGCTAGGATTTTCAAGATTAGTTAAGATAGTGAACGTTAGCCATATACGAGCATCAATAAAGAGGTACAAGATTTCAATTAGCTATATTTTAAGTAAGCCGTCTTTCATCTGTTTAAACCTAAGGAGTAGTCGCAACTATCTGGATGAATGAAAGATAAAGCAACGATTCAAATAGCCTTTATTTTTCCACAGAGAATGAGGCAAGTCCTAAAATTTAACACTATAAAAATAGATTAATGATAGTGCAAAATTCTAGATTGTAAATTTTTATCAGCAATTCTAAACTTTAATTAATTTAATCTCCTCGTTCATTTTGGTAACTGGTATTCGCATATTAGTTTGGAATACGCATAAAACAATTAATTTATAAGTATTTTATAGAGGTTATCACATTTTTATTGATTTCTTTGTTAAAAAAACTGGATATGACGCTTTCTAAATCATACCAAGCTCATTTAAAAATTGACCCGGAGAATGTATTAAGTGGTAGGTATTTAATTACCTGCTAATACTGCGTCAAAAATAGCCCTCGCTAAATTAATTCTGAATTGCACATATTTATGAAAGAGGAAATGATAAATTCATAACTTTCTCACCAGCGTGAAACATTGAAATAAATGCACATGTTTAAAAAATTATGTCATACATTAAAACTATATTTCTGGCGAAGGTTTTCGCGGCTTTCCGATGATTGTAAAAAACTTTCGGGATTCTTCCGCGTTGTCATTCTGTAAAATGGCGACGTTTCAACCACTCAAATTTGGGCGTCCTCAGTCCAGGCTGAAGTGAAATGCTTCGAAGTTGACGATTATTTATACTCGTCTTCTGAGGTGGCCGCTGCTCGCTGATTGGCTGTTGATGTTCGTGTGGATACTCGTTTCCACGTGTTGGAGAGTGGATAGCTATCCTCTCTATTCATATTGTCGGGCCTCTTGGAAATTTCAATTGCTTCCCTTATAATTCTAGGGAAATATCGCTTTTCCCTTGTGAGGATTTTTGGTTCCATTAAATTCACGGAGTGGTTTGGTTCCATCAAAACGTGCTCCGCAATGGCCGATTTCTCCCCTTGTCCGTTTTTGAGGACCCGTAAGTGTTCTCTCATTCGGCATTGTACAGCTCTCTTTGTTTGCCCTACGCAGGATTTTCCATAGCTGCAGATAACCTCGTAAACGCCTTCGTGGATTTCTGGCGGAAGGCGATCCTTCGCTTTGATGAGGAGACTGGGTAATTTATTGTCGCATCCGGATCTAGTTAGTACATTATGCTTCGCGAGAACTCGCGATATTTTCTCCGTGGTTCCTCCAATGTAGGGGATGACAGCACGTGCGACAGGATCTAAAATCTTGCGCGGAACACCGCGGAGACAACGCGGAAGAATCCCGAAAGCTTTTTACAATCATTAACACTACATTACCGTGTGTCTATCTGAATGAGAAGAAATTAATTTCTAAAAAACATGCAAAAGGACAATAAAATAAACATAATTAGGAGTTTGGGTATTTGAGAGATCTTAAGGTGATAATATGGTCTACTCCACGATGAATAGGACAGTTATTAAATTTACGGCATTGTTCATTGCCGAAACTCTCTTTCGCTGTCTGAGTCGATTTTGTCCAGCTAGTGGGTTTGACCATTTATGAGCCTGGATTGACCAGTTCAGTTTGGTTAGGCAGTCATAAAGGAGAACGCAGTTTTTCGTTGCTCTCTGATGAGTAATAACGGGGGCAGTTGGGAAACATACCAGGTGTCTTCTGCACGCACTCATCGTATTAATGGTGCAAAATGAGACTGGTGAGAATTAAGTGGCATGAATGAGCGTGCAAAGGTGCTGAAACGGTCGATAACATAACTAATTGTGAGCTAAAGAATTGGGATTTCATTTTCCACCGTGGAATGCTGAGTAATTAATGTTTCTAATGCTGCTAAGGAATGCCAGTGTAATTTTTACACGCAGAAAAATGATTAGCACCTTTCTCGTATTTATCGATTGCATTGTAACAATAATACCAACAAGGTTTGAACCGTTTCATGTTTTAAAATGGCTTTTAATTGTTAAAGTTAGCCAGCACAATCACGACTATTGCAACTACGTCTACATCTGCATGATATTCTGCAAGTCACTGCCAAGGTGTGTGGGAGGGAGTTAACCATCATCAGGCATGAATAATCTATCACAGAGAATACGTTATACTAGTCATTCATGTAAAAAATACTGATCCATGCATGCATTACTGGAAAGCTAATGAGAGGCACAATGCTACCACCCCGAGAAAAATAGTAGACAGTTATAAGACTAAATAAGAAGATATGTTGACTATAATTGGCAAGAAATTATTAGTTTATAAAAAGAAATGTAATATTTATGAATTACACTGTCATTTCTATAAATAAATTAATTTATATACTAGTTTAAAAAAATAAAATCCTTACAGAACACAACTCTTCCTTCTAGGAACTGACTACCCAGGCATTTTAAATATAAATATACGGGCCAAAAGTTGAGAGAATTCGTTTTAAACTCTGCCAACAAAATTAAAACGTCCTAACGTATTTTAAAGTATGGGAGGAAGCGCTCCTTGTCAAACGCCATATTGAGGACCGCACGAGAAACCACGGAGTTGAGAGCAGATGTGCGGTTTGACCGCCCAGAGAGCGAGGTAAGGGTAGCTTGAGCTGGTGAAAAGAGCGATACCACTTGCTTCCTCTCGTACTCGCACCGATGACCTTTTGACATGAAGCCAGCATGGCTGAGAGTCATGTATGAGCCAGCAAAAAACACCACGCCCCGTGAAGAGTAATATCGACCGCTTAAAACCTCGCATAACATTTACGCTCTGCGGTTGTAACATGATTTTTGATGGAATTCTGGTGAAATTCGATAAAATGACGAACACGGAAATTAAACGACTACGCTTAAAAAGTATATTTGATAACCCGATGCACCACAATAGCTCTTGACAGCCAACGGTTATTAATCAGAGCTCGAAACTACTCCAGCGTAATTTGACCCAAAATGTAACTTATAGCATCCTACCCCTCCGCCAGTGACACGCAATCAGGGAGACCAATTATATTTTGAAATTTCCAACATATCCAGAATTTCAAATTCCAATTAAATAAGCATCGTTTTTAAATGAAAATAATAGTTCACTTTATCTCTCTTAACATTTTTTGAAATATGGAATTTTGATTGAAATTAAATAAGCATGACCTCACACTTGGAGTACAAGAAAAAGTGCCGTGAAGTACTATTTGCATTTATATACATGCTCAAATCATTACTGGGCGAAAACATATGAATAATAAATAGTTATCAAAAGTTCTAGACTAAAATTTATTGACATTTGATAAATTACAGACATTTAATTTTGGCTAAAAGGCTGAAATTATCCTAATATTGATGTCATCAATTTCCTCTTGCGCAAGACTTGTCCAATAATGAATCATTTTTTCCATGTGCTAATTAGAATGAAATAATTTCATAAGGGGAGGGAAATAAATTGCATGCGTCGGAATTTCGAACCACAGCACTAATTTTCGGAATATAAGTACCCAGGAGATCTAAGAACCGCTAAATTTTCTCCAGGAAACTTGCCCATCAGATTACTCTTGGGGCAAGCGTAGGTGTGGCAATTGTGAATAGACTTTGGATGGAAGTTGGACCATTTGATTGATCCTTTCAGCTCCAAGATCTTATTCCCGTACGGCATTGCATCTCATATGACTTTATTATGGTGTATGGTAGAATCTTACTGCTTCAAATAGACAGATGCAAAGGTACACAACTTCTCAACACATAATATTTCGTTTTTTACGGCGTTTTATGGAGATCTCATGCGTACTAAAGCATAAATTACAATGAATTCGTCCCCGACTTTCATCGTCATCTATTAATCTTCCTTATAGCTATTTAAGAGAGGTATAAATCGTGAGAAATAAGAACAATCTTTGTAATTTTCAACACAATTGATAATGGCACGAATATGTTGAAACCGGTAGTGCCATTAAAAGTTGTGTGGAAATTACTAGGTTTGTTCTTATTTCTCAACCAAGGAAAAATTTCACAAAGTAAAGTTCGAGGTTGATTCAATAAGATAATAATGCATTTTATTCCACTTGGAGTTAATTTTATTCATCTAAACTGGATCTTATTTAACCTATTGTTTATAAAACTTTTTATTTCACGAATTATAAAAATGTATTCCATTGTTCATCTTACTACTTTAAGTTTTAACACATTTGAAAATAAATTCAAACTTACGAGTATCACGAGTAAGAAGCCCGTATGTCCGTACCAACCAATATGGCCACCCTGGCTTCTCAAATCGGATACTCTGTCCCCTAAGGTACATTCTAACTTCCTTAGTTGGCAGAGTTGTCTTAGCTGTGGTTTCGTGCCACTCTTGTGAAGGGTATGTAAATTGAAAACTTTCTCTAACTAGTGAGCCTATTAAGGTCGAAGATAGTTGGAAAATATCAACAAAGAAAAACTCGCTCGTTCTTATTGTAGGCATGTAAATCCAAGTATTTTACTACTTGATTTTTTCCCTATTTCTTGCCTCGAAAATTCCCTTCTAATTGAATATGAAATTTTTAGCGTATCTTGTATTGTACCTATTCATATTAGTCCTGTATTCAGTATAATGAAATAAATAGTCAGTAGAATATCCCAGCAAAGAGGATATTCCATCAAAAGAAGAATCTACTTACAGCTGGAAATACAAGCTTAGAAGTAGGGAAGCAATTCATCAGAACGTATATCTGGAGTATGTTTCTTTACGGCACTGAGGCATGGACGATGACAGTGGCGGAGAAGAAAAGGGTAGAAACGTTCTAAATATGATGCTACCGAAGAATGATAGAGATAAAATGGACCGACCGAGTGAAAAATGAAGAAGTCCTAAGAAGATAGAGGGAGGAAAGAGAAGTCCGCTGAAAACTATAAAAAGAAGACGGGACAACGTAATCGGCCATATCTTGAGACACGATGGCCTGATGAAGACAATCGTCGAAGGGAAAGTGAACGAGAAAAATAGAAAAGGCACGCCTTATATGAGTTACATAGAACAGGTCGTAAAGGACGTGAAAGAGAGGAACTACGTTAATAGAAAGAGGTTGGCCGATAAAAGAATCGAGTGGAGGGCTGCGTAAAATCAATCCTAGGATTGTTGACCCATGGCGATGATGGTTCAGTATTATGCGAAAACATCAGTTCATGTGGGTAGTTTTGGTTGGTGATAACTCACCCTCAGGCACACACCCTCGAGAAAACTTGCAGGGTAGTCAGTGGATATATATTCCCACATACACTCACTCTTTATAGACTGGTGGCCCGAGTCTTTAATCTTTCGTTACTCACCGAATAAATATTGACATTTTCGCTACCAACGAAAACTTCATATTTTGTTATCGACGAGGATAAACGAATGAGTTGAAACGAATTACGTTATCATAACGACAAATTACATTCGTTATAGCGAAACGAAAGATTCAAGACTTGGGCCCCAAGTGTCTGTCCTCGAATATCAAATTCTTTAACGAACAATAAATATACACCATCACGAAGGAAAATCCAGCTTTAGCAATATGGGGAATATGGGCCGAAGAGGACGTTTTAACACGAATCATAAATTTCATAAATATCCTCACATTATAAATCATTTGCACTGTCAGCATTAATTTATGCCATTGAAGGTAATACAAGAATTTAAGTCTAGTGCTGAGGATATATTTTTTGTCGATGACAGTATGTGATGATAAGTAATTGTGTACTAATTTTATATCGATAAATTTTAATGATAAAATTATTGATTACTGGAGAGATTCAAGTAACACTGATACTCATTAATAAAGTACGCATGATAAAGAGCTGGAGGTAAATATTATACTTCATTAGTTAGGAAGGAAAATCTTATAGAATAAAACAAAAGACTGAGGGTGGATTTAACTTTGTATTGAAATTACTCGAATAGATTTACATACGCGAACGGGAGTGGATTCGTCACGTATCCCGCAGATTTAAATCTCACCGATTGATTTCTGACTCATTAAGCACTGCATTGCCTCATCCAGGACAAGGTAAAAAAAGAGTTTTCACATATTGTATTTACGTATCATCAATGAAGAACACATCAAGAAGAATATATTGCTGAAAAACTTTTATCATTCTCAGGCATATATCATCAAACCCCTATTTAATGACTTGCGCTGAATTGATAGGGGACTAAAAAACGAGGGTATATACACAATATTCTTATTGAGATAAATGAGCTCTATTAATTTAAAAAAAGTAAGATTGTCATTACCCTGAAAAATAGATTAAACCCTCCCATCTGCGTTTATGCTGCTGAGTTATTGAAGGTTTGACTGGGACAAATGCGGAAAAGGAAACTGGTTTCATCCGTAATGGGAATTGGGTGGGCGAGAAAGACAGTTTATTAATTTCTCAAGCGGAGGGCCGAGATTCCAAGTCGGCAATTGTCCTTTCAGGACGCCAAGTTCAGTAGTCCTAAGGCACACTTTTCTGTTCAAAAAGTGCGAATTTAAAGTGCAGCCCAGTTAACAGTGTTCTTTTAGGTAAAGTTTAATGCTTCCGAACTCCCTCAACTCAAAATCGTACCAAAATGAATGTAACACCGCTCCGGCAGGGAAAATACTATCCCAAAGTCTATTCCTTTCACTCATAATGACTACATCTACATCTATGCGTTACCCTGCGAGCCACCGGGAGGGTGCGTGGCAGAGGGTGAAGATCACCAAAGACGCACCACTGACATGCAACTAGCGAACTACATAAAACATGCCACATAACCTCAGCCATGGGAGGATGGTTCAGTAATCTGCCACCACTGTTCCTAGAATTATATTTAATATTTAAGTATTTTTGCTAGCCAGAGTGAGGGATTTGTGTCGTAAGTCTGAAATAAAAGGCTTGCCTTTCCACAGCAAGCTATAAAATGGCTTACGTATTAATAGGAAAACATGAAAAGTAATTATAAAAATGTGAAAAAAGTAGTGTATGTGTTTTAATAAGCGATTTGGTGCTACCCCACACAGCCAACAAAGTTATCAAAGAAATGTTAACGTGATGATTATAAAAACTGGCGTGGACATACTCCAGGTTGATGACGACCCGAGTTTAATTCTCTCGGAAATGATAACGCATGGGCCGCATTAGGCAGCTGCGAATGACAAGGAGCGAGTTCATATTTCACGCCCCTGCGACGAGGTGAGTACATCTTTCCGCACTTGCTTATCGCCGGCCATGTCGCTCTGCTCATTCGACGAGACAAATTGCACCGCGAGGGGTCGTTATTTCAAAAACGGATTCATCCCGGAATCTGTTCCTCAAAATCACGGTCGTAATTCACGGGGCTATTTTTGAGGGCTGCTCTTGCATTTGGACCCATTGCTAAATCACCATTGTCTCGCGGTTTGATGTTTAGCGAAAAAAAGCTGAGAAGGGCCAGAAAGAAAAAAAAACAAAGACAAACTATGGTGACCTGTTGATTTTAAAAGATAGACTTAGAATTGTAGCCCATACTGAGGCAAAGATAGGGTTGGGAGGTATTGACTTCAGTGCGATCTTTCAATCCAAGGGGTCCGCGATTGTATCCCGGAATCAAAAATCGATTGTAAGTGGTGTACCGTTCCATACTTGTTTTCTGTGGAGAGCACTTTAATTGAAGTTCTAGAGTTCTGGCAGGTGAAATATTGTAGTCTGTAGTGCATGATGCATGTATAAAAAACCAATAATCCCCTTATTACTATGTAGACACTAGCCGTGTAGCTGCATGCAACCCTATTATGTAGCAGGTTTAAATTTAGTACACTAGTTGCATTTCAAAAGTGCATGTTTGGTGACATTTACGCCCTGCCACACACCCTCGCGGTGGTTTGCAATGTATTGCGTAGCTGTGGATGAGTTAAATTGGTGTCTCATCCGACGGATGGAGTATTGAACTCGAAGATCTCTCCATGCAGCACACAAGTAGGGACATATATTCCAAGGAAAGTCCTCTAGCAATAATTTAATTCCTGCACTTGAAACAGCCCGAATATTTTTATGTACATTGCTATTCAACATTGCAATCTCGATTTACAATGGAAGCTACGTGCGAACATTAGCTAAACACAATTTTCGCTTCTGAATCGTAAATGTTTGCACTGGGTACGATTGAGTGAAACACAGTTTGTTAGCATTCAATTGCACTGAACGAGCCCGCTAAATCCATTGCTACATGCTTCGGATCTGACCATACGCTTGTATTTCAATATACTGATCGGCTTTAGATAAAATCTAGAAGGTGGTATTACAATAATTCCTTAAATGTTTCTCTACAATGCGTACCTATGACCTAACTCCTAGCGACTTAACTGGGTTAAATAAAAAAATATGGAAACAAAATTGTGAATTAGTTTTAGAGTTGGCCTCATTTAATTTAACTGCACCGCGGTGGCTATAACCACTGAGTTATATATTCTACAATTGGTTATGAATCACTATAATTTACTTTTGAAGATAAAATTCACTCAATTCACCTAAAATCAATGACAGATATACTTCATTGGATTTAGTAATTGTCTGACCGAGTTCCAAATTGATTTGGTTGTAGTATCTTATCTCAGAAAGATAAGGCCTGAGAATAATCCAGGTGTCTAGCTCCATTCCAAATATTTTATTTTAAACAAAATTCAAGAACCCAATCACCACCTGTGAGGTGTAGGTATGCACACTACTCCATGCATTCATTAATGCTTTTGATTCACGTTACGCACGCATTATGCATGACAACAACAAAAGAGCACGTTGATTAATTATGATTGAAACTTTTACAAACTTTTAAAATGCAGAAATGTTGTTCTTGCTAATTAAAAATTGATTTATCGATTCAAATTGAGTCATTAACGTATAGCTATTTTTGTTCCACAAATTGTATTTATAAACATTTGTCAAAAAAATTGTGAATAAAGGGGATATGGTAAACAATTTCCAATCTAAGTATACGAGTTACATGGTGTTTGCACGAAACCAAGTGAGGGTATATGAAAAATATTAAATTTTCCTATGATTTTAGGGTAGGTAAGCAGAGATTTCCACAAATCACTTTTATACGGCCATGTTTTCATCCTTCTTGGCCTAATATAACTTTTCATTTCCTTTGAATAAACGCATGGAAGTGGAGGTGAGGTCACTACACATGATGGTATATCTCGAAGTGTCTCTCATAATAGCATCATTTTAAGGAATTACTCACGCGTAAATAATGATGAACGACTCGCAGGGGCTTTTGGTGGAAAAGGGGTAAATATGAAACCATGATATATTCCATGACACCTTTATGTTTCCTCCTTTGCAAATGTACCTCGGGTGTTGCAAAATTCTATTACTTCATATCAGACTGTTCAAAATCTCGTGGAGCATTTATAGTCTGTGCCATAGCCACTTTAGGCGAAGTTTCCTTATTTTCTCATTTTACCGCCATATGGCATTAAGAATAGAATCTCTTGTACCTTAAAAAAACACTATTATTGGAAGTCCAATTTGAAGAACCGTCGAATTATAAAACGAACTAAGCATAAGATTTCATGTACAATGTACTTCGTTATATACCACTTTTCCAAGTCATCGAATTGCACTTTCAAAATAAGCTCAAGATACTCAAGGTAAGGACATCAGCAGGAAAATGAAGGCGTAGAATGAGGCCTTGTGAACGGGAATATCCCATGCAACGCTCCACCGTCTAATTTATCTTACTTCAAGATGGAGTGTCAGCGTTCATTTTCACCATCACACTACCCATCAAAATGCCACACACTTGAGCTGACCCTCACCACTAATCAACAATGAGAAGGTAAAAAAATTCCCGGACAAAATTTACTGGTACGAAGTATCAGCTATTTCACGTTATTTCGACCGATGGTTTTCTGGCATTTGATTTGCTACCTACCGCACGTTCCGAAAACGAAAGATAGGCGATGTTATTTCACGGGGACGGACGAAAAATAATGTAACCTTCCCAAACGGAAACCAATACGTGGAAGCGGTTATCGATCCCCTGCAGGGAGTAGAGGTTGAGACAATTCGATTCCGCTTAAGCCGTTTGCGATAACGTCGGGAGTTTTCAGGGACGCGATCCCTTGCCACCGCAAATTCAGATGAGGAACCTTACCGCATACACGCAACTCGAACTTCCAAAATCGCCCCTCGTTAATTCCACCTTGCTCTGGATTTTGGGCTCGTTACTTTTTTTCTTGTAGTTCGACACAATACCCTCTTGCCGATACCCTTTCTCGCGGGAATACAAGCTGCCCACGAGGTCAGGCCCGGCGTCCATGTTGCATGCCATCAAGCTCGGAAACTATGCCCACCGCACAATTCGTCTCTCCAGCTCCTCTCAATTAAGGGAAATAATGCAACCACCCTCCTAGAGGTGCAGGGTCGGCTGAGTTGTAGAGTTCCCTTGGATCGCTCCCGACACGTCAGCCTCTCGTACTCTTCCCTTGCCGTTCCCTTATTTGGCTCAGCAACACGTGTGCGAACGCCGCTTCTCCGAATATGCATCTCTTTCGCCGCACCGCGTCAATCGCCTGATTCTAAACTTCCATCCCCCGCAGCACTCACCTCACCCCCTTTTAATCTCCTCGGCCACCACCCTTGATGACATAGGCATTCCGATCGATGTCGAAGAATGTTAATGCAGAGGGAGTGTGTGGGGGAAAGAGGCAATAATGTGGCTCGAACGATGGCTGGGATAGGGTTAGTGTCGTGGCTTGAGTACTAGCCTCCCACGCCGACATCCCCGGGAGTGGTATGGATTTTTCAGAGGAATAACGATCCCTACTTGGATACTGAGTGGAAAGAATCTCTCTACTCCGTGCGTGGGGTCGAACATTAAAACCCTGACCCCTTTCCTCTCTTTTTAATGCGTGAACTTTCTCCTCACTCTCTCCACTCGCAGTAAAAATTTGCCAATAACACAACAATATCGTACCTTCATTGTCAAAAATTATCTCAACTCTCGGCTACATCCCAATGTTTTCAATCTTTATGTTTATTCACTTGCAGTAGCGGAAAATATTTTGATGATGATTTTAAAATGATCTCAACTCTCGGCTACATCCCAATGTTTTCAATCTTTATTTTTATTCGCCTGCAGTAGCGGTAAATATTTTGCAGGATCTTTAATTGTTTTTTCGTACATTTAAACTCATACCACGTTGTAACTTTCAGGATCTGCGTACAAGCTTTTGTTTGGTCGACCATGATCGCTGATCGCAACAGTTGCAGGGAACATCATCAAGCCCTAAAACGTTCGCGAAAGCTTGGACGACAATGCTATCTATGTAGCATATTCCGAAAGTGACACCTGGACATGATCCACGCTGCGAATATTTTCGATCAGTCATTGACTATCAAGGGGTAAGTTCAATCTTAAGTCACTACAACACCAATGCCCGGTAAAGGATCGAATTCCATGCAGGGGCGTCGGAACTATTTACGATGGGGCGGGAGGTGCAACCATGAAAAGGACTCCGGAGACTAAGAAAAGGGCTGGGCGCCTATGAAAAGGGCCAATATTTTTTTGAGGATACGAGGTGGTAGATACTAGATTTCACTAAAAGAGCATATGAAGGAGTGGGAATATGTGCCAGAAGGGAAAAAGCAAGCTGGAAACAAATTGAAAATGAAAATAATTGTTTATTATTGAAGACTACTCATTTATCAAGGGCCCAGGGAAATTTCTGGGGATGGGGGGAGGGGGGGGGCTTCGGTCCCTCCTACCCCCACTTCCGCGCCACTGAATCCATGAGATCTGAATTGCTAGGCCAATACTTTACTGAGCTATTTTTCGATCACGGATCTTTAAAACACGCTAGCATTATTGATATAATTTCAATGAGCATAGGAGAGCGAAACCATATTCAGGTTCACTCATTTATAATATTTTGTCGGATGCTTCAAATTCTTGACACAAATCGGTATACAGGGTATTATGAGTGGTAACTATGAAACAATACGCTTATAGGTGGGCTCATGTCATTGAACAATTGAACATAACGGTGACATTGCAAATGGTAGATCCCACCCCTGGCTACCACGGTCGGAATGCCATTTGATAGGAGGCAGGGAAAGCGCCAGTGAAGTAAATGTGAGGGGAAAGGAGGATATAAATGGAGAAAAGGTTAGTTTTACAAAAAAGTTAAAATTAATGGTTAAATTTGCAGATTTTTTATATTTAACAGACAATAAAAGCAAAATCGTAGCCATCCTACAATTCCAACCTTTTACGCACAGTTACGGTTTTCCTGCATATCCCTAGTCACTAGTGTACGATTAGTACCTAGCAGAAGAGGTAGGATTAGTGTAGTGAATACTAGTAGTAGATGGCCTCTCGCCCAGAGCGGGAAACAAAACCCGGTGAGAATAATTTATAACTTTTGACAGCAAACATTTATTTCCCATAAAACAATTTACTTGGCGTATATAGAACCACTGGTGTAGTACAAGTAATTTATTAATGCGTACGACGCGTTTCGGCTCACAGAGCCATCATCTGGTACAAGACACCAACATACATGTTAACAGCGTATTTATACATAGGAGAAGTGGTGGGGGGGGGGGAAGTAAGAGGCAGAGGGAGGGGGGGGGCAAAGGTACGGTTGGGGGAAACAGTGAGAGACGGAAAAACCAAGGAAGTATGGAACGGGGGAGGAGGGGTTCTTGAATGAAGGGACGCGTGTCAAAAGAAAGGGATACGAGGCGGCAGTTAGCGAGGCAAGGAGGAGGTGTGTGGGAAGTCCCCGAAAGGGAAACTGGGAAAGGAGTAAGGGTAAACAGCAGGGGTTGGTGAAGGGATTATTGGCGGTAAAATGGTCAAAATAAGGTGGGGGGAGTGGGTGGGTGGACCGGAAAAAGAAAGAGAAAAACCCGAGGAGGTGGGACCCCTCCTCGGGTTTTTCTCTTCGGGACTTCCCACACACCTCCTCCTTGCCTCGCTAACTGCCGCCTCGTATCCCTTTCTTTTGACACGCGTCCCTTCATTCAAGAACCCCTCCTCCCCCGTTCCATACTTCCTTGGTTTTTCCGTCTCTCACTGTTTCCCCCAACCGTACCTTTGCCCCCCCCCTCCCTCTGCCTCTTACTTCCCCCCCCCCCACCCCTTCTCCTATGTATAAATACGCTGTTAACATGTATGTTGGTGTCTTGTACCAGATGATGGCTCTGTGAGCCGAAACGCGTCGTACGCATTAATAAATTACTTGTGGAAAAGTGCACCGATATTTGATTCTATTATGTCAAACTTCCACTACATCTCGCCTGAATCAGTTGATTTTACTGGTGTAGTAGTTATTTAAATAATTATTCAGGGACGGAGCCAAGAGATGTGGTCATTTTCGCCACTTATGATATAAATGGGTTGTTTATTATAAGTAGGATTGTTTCAGGGGTTAGAAGAGGAGTGCAGCGTAACCCGCCGTCGGTGGTATCCTATTAAAAGAGGGGATAAAGGGACCATGGTTTAACTTCCCGTCCGGTATATGGAGTACGGAACTTGGAAAACCCTCCACAGAGTCATTAATAACAAATCAGTATACGATCAAAATTAACCAACACTAATGGCAATCAAACCCTAGCTGTCACCGTGGTAAGATTGCACTCTACACAAGTCCGATCCATTTGTAGAAAATCTGTTTCAATGAAGAAATAACTCAAGAATTGCGAACAAAATAGCTGTTTCGTTGTCTCTTTCCCCAAACTCTTGACTTTTTCTTATTCAGTGAACAGATAAAAAAATGAATCATTGGTTAAATGAGAGAGCGATCGTATCGCTTAAGTTCTCTTCAATTAGCATCCTTTTCATTCTGTATTTATTCTAGTATTCCATGCTTCATTCAGAGCTTATTTCCGAGAAGTAGAAGCACCCATGCTATATTTTGGCTTCATCTCGGCTATCTCTGTCTTGACAGATACTATGAAATGGTTAATGCTACACTCAAGGGAGAGAAGGTGGAAGAAGTAACTAAGAAACGGAGCTAGAACAAAATAATAGTAATTAATAGAAAAATGTATCCAGCGAACTAAGTGTTTTAAAAGCCCACAAGCATTTATCGTGAAAATAAGAAATGGTTACAATAGTACGATTACTTTTTAATATTACTAAATTATCAACGTCACTGAATTAGCAAAAAACTTAATTAAAAATTAGCGTGCTCCAAGTGCAAGGGTCATGGTGGAGAACCCGTAAGCGGATGCCTCTCTCAACTCTGTATTTAAAATTTCGATCAATTCTCCCGATACTCACAAAATAAGGCCAAAGAGATGTTCAAGCCTAGTTAATGGCACGCAAAGACTGAATTAAATCTATTCGCCAGAGGAGAGGGATATGAGTACCCATAAAATTTTCTGATTTAAACGTTAATAGTATCATTGAAATAATAAAACTGTGGTAGCATTGATATGCAGAAATATGTTTTTACAAGAGTATTACGTTACAATAAAAACCGTGGAAAAATACTCGCAATCACCAAAACTACTTCATCATGAAGCTCTTTTTTGTCGATGCGTCGATGACTCGCAATGTGGGAATCATGATTTCAAAGAACAAATTTTTCTTCCATTTTGTAATTGTAATGCTATATCCCAGTCAGCGCCTGACTTCCACCAAACAAATAGCATAGCCCAGAGGTAAACGTTGGAATGCTCTTTTCTTTATGCACCAGACGATAACGGGAATACTAAATTTAGCGGCTGGAAAAGAGTATAAAGTATGATAGATTATTTTAAATTTAATTTCGCTATACTTTGATAAATCATTGCCAAATAGAAGTAAAATTAGGTGTACGGTACTATATTCTGCTCACGTAAAATTCACACCAGCCAAAGCATAATTTAAGCCTCCGACAAACGCCAATGGTCTAGGCAGTATAGGAAACTAAAATGTTTGGGGCTTCCCTAAATTACCAAACGCTATATCTGGAAGGGGTCCAATCGTACAATGCGTGATCAACTGTGGAAGAGGATTCCAGCCTTCCCTTACGTTGAAAGTAATAAATACTAAAAATTCATTCTTTTCTTTAGCAATAACGATAATACACATTGAAATTAGTGCATAACTGATAGCATAGAGAAATGATTGAGTCATTCATAGAACAAATGTTTTATTTTTTTATAAAAAAGATAAGGTTAAAATATATTGTTATTGGCAGCACCACGTGTTTTAAAGGAGATCTTAGAGAATTAGTGGCGCTATAGGGTGGGCGGTAAAAAAGTCGGAATTAAGTTTAACGTAGTATAAATTAAATTAATTAGGCTCACTATATGAACCTTTGGTATATATCCATGAAACCTTTGGCTTTATATATACCTTTGGGCTAAACACTGACCCTGCCACCGCAGCCGGTTAACAACAAAATACTAAAATTTGCAATCACCTTTTACTCCGGCAAAGAAATAATATCATTACAAAAATATAAATTGCTTGAAATGCCGCCCCGATTCCTTTTTCGCTACGAAAATGGATTTACAAACTTATTCGATTCATCATAGAAACATGGGTCGAAGAGGTCCTCCAAGCAACACAATTTGCAATACAATAAAATATTATAAAATAATGAGAGCGATGCAATTTCACACTACTGAGCGAGTAATCATAGCTGTTGAAAAAGGCACGAAACGTTACCCACAGATAAACTTTTCTTCTACTAGTATGAACAAAATGAATTCCAGAATATATTTGCGAAACCATCGGTTAGCTTAATCGTTTACCATTCTGTTTACAAATCTCCGCCTATGAGAAGTATACTTTTATGTCTATCGATTTTAAACTTAGATACCTATTACGCGTATTATTATTAATGCGTATAGCTTTTAAACTTAGATATACAACTTTTCTGACCTTCAGAAAATCTATTACATGCTTTATGACCAAAACTAACAAGCCCTCATTTGAATAATATTGCAATTATTATAATTTATTATTTTATGATAAACAAGGCTGCTATTTGGTGAAGACATTAGAGTAAAACCGTTTTTGTGTTGACTGATTGAGCTATTTCATTCTTTTCTCATTGAATAGCTTTAGAGTCAGGCACAAAATCACTAGAAAAATTTACTGAGGCAAAAATAGGATATCGATTTATTTCTTAGCATAACGTCATTTATATCATCGTATTTTTATTTCGGGACAACAGACAGCCATAAATATCCTTAGATATAATTTTTATAAGCCACGATAACGACATTATAAAGTAATGAGCCTTATTGAATGCAACCACGTATTTATATATTGTGAAATTTTGTTATTCACATGATGAACATTTTTCGGCAAGCATATACTATCCAAAAGTACGGTCTCGTATATTGTTGCATAATAATGACCAATTTGGATAGTTTTGATTGTAAACCCAGAAGTTATGACTTGAGGTTAGCAGCAAGGTATTACGGCTAAAGCCTAAATACATATTTTTTGCATTGATATTTTCATAATTTTTCATGCTGTGTGCTACAAAAACAATAAGTAATAATTTTAAAATGTTAAAGAGTCAACTTCTGGCTACTGATTAGTTGAAGTTGGTCTCAGTTGCATAAGGAAATAGCTTAATCCCGTTCTTGTCTGTGGTTTTATGAAGCTATTTAATTTTTATTTGGCTACTTAAGCTTCAAGAACCATGGATTTCTGGGTGTTGCGTGTAATGATCGAGAGATAGTCAGCATTGATATCCCTGGGTATACCTACCTAAAAACCCTCACCTCGTCACCTAAACCCGTCACCTAAAATATCAAAAAACCCAGAGAATTTTAAGCTCAATAATTGTTGCAGAGGTCCCTCTGAGAAGAAAATTTTTAATTAGATCAAAACCTGATCAACAATTTAGTAATTGTTTAATACGGGAACGTTGAGAAAGTTTTTGTTGCAATTTTCTCATTTATGGCGTATTATTTTGGATTAAAAATAAAAAGCAGCAGTTTTTCAGAGAATCGAGAATAACTCTTCAGAATCTTCACTAGCTTTGTGGAATTCATTACGGATTTGGTTTATAATTGCTCCAGGCTTTCGAATCACTCTTCGACCCGGGACGATCATTGGGTAGTTTCCGTCCGGGGAAAATGAGGATGCATAGCAGGAAATCTCTCCCACCTGTGAGTTGTGGGGAGCTAGTCAAGAGACGGGCGAAGAAAAAATGGAAAGAGGACATACTGAGAGATAATGTGACTTTGAAGATTGCCGTCGGAGGAAGAATGCCAGGGCACAAGAACTGAGTAAGAAACAGCGTTTTGATAGGTAATGCGAACATCATGAGAAGTAGATACTAAACGCCGGACATAAGGGATTTCATGAGAGATAATTCTATATGATTCCACTAAGTGTGTTCAACATTTCATTTTTTTAGGAGTTTACATTTGTATATTACCCAGCAGACCACTGGAAGAGTATGTAGAAATGGGTTACTCCTCGCCAGGGAAGCATTGGACTGGAGTAGAAAATCATTTCCAAATTAGTATTTACAACACTAGTTTCACTGTTAAATAGCTACCTTTAACTAACTACCTTTTCACTAATGAGGCATATCTTTTTTACGTGAAATTCAGAGATGGAAATTGATAAATGTGGTGAAATAGTTGTATTAACGGGATAAATATACAAAAAATATCTTAAGCAATACCTATCATGAATTATACATTGGTGGTTTCAATCAGTTGCTCCAAAAAACGAAAATATTCATCACAAACTCTATTTATTTACAGAACTGTGTCCGGCGAGACGTAGTGGAATGATATCATAATGAAAAAACGCAAGAGATAGCACTTATTCCACAGATTCCAAACTGTAGAATTAGTGCTATCTCTTGCGCTTTTTCATTCTATTTATTTACTTATTACATCGTTCTAGTATATTATTTTTACTTGTAGAGCTCAACAATATTTGATAATTTCTGACTCACTATATAATTTTATCTGGTGTAAAACATTTTCAGGATTTTGGTCGATGGCAGAGGGCACTCGGGTGAATAATGAGTAATCCCCAGGCGCTATTTAGCGAAACCCGTATAATAAATCTTTCAACTGTGGGAGTTACAAATTTTTCCTTACTGCATACTTTTATCTTTATAATATAGCCGGTCATAGTTTAAAATGTAAATTCAAATCTTTAGAATAAGGCATTCTCTGCATGAGCTAGTAGCGTTTAGCGTCTAAAGACCGAAATATTTCCGGTAAAATGCCAATTATGGCAGTATATCCAGTTTCCATCTACACGTCATTTTAGTGGCTTTCCGGGTGCAATGTATATAGATGAAGATAGAGGAAGAAATATTTCAGGCATCTGGTAAGGGGACAGGCGTTGAAGAGAACGGATGCTTTGTGAGGGGGTGGAGACACAACGCAGGGGAGAGTATCAGGCTGGGGAGTGGAGGGAAAGAAAGAGAGAGATAGAGAGGGAATGAGAAAGGCCAACAATTGATAGAGAAATAAGAAGAGGGAGTAAATGGTTCGACATTGCGAGAGGGGAGGGAACCCTTTGGAATGGGGAAGTAGAGAGGGAGGAGGGGGGAAGGATGTTGAGGGGAGTTTAACATTTGCGCGTGCCTGTGTACCCCTCTCACTCCCATATCCTCTCCTCTCTCTCCCTCCCTCCCTCTCTCCCTCCCTACCTCCCTCTTCTCCTCCCGTAGTCACAGCGTTCGCCAAGAGCACCTCTCCCTCGCTCAGTTCGTCGGCAAACTCAAGGGAGAGCGGAAGATAACGAAATACATATCTCTAGAAGGGGGCTCGCGAAAGCTGAAAGTGAGTCACATCTGTGTTTCTGTGTGTTTGTGCATGGATGTTGTTACCCGTTTGTGTCCGCGTGTGACCGAATCCCAACTGGCATCCCGCTCCACCCATTTCCTCGACGCCTAAATATTTTTTTCCGCGGATGGAGAAATCCGACATTTATAGCGGCAATGCCCTCTCTTCAGCCACACCCCCAACCCGTCGCGATCCTCTCCACAACCAGAATATTTGTTTTCCACACGCCCCATTTGGGAGGGAAGCCGTTGATTTCGATCGTCACGGCGGATAAGGGGACGATGGTGGACTGGAGAGCTTTAGTTCGGGAACGTTGATGAAAGGATACGCGGAGAAGAGGGGAAGGGCCTATTTTGACATCAGGCCCTTAGCAATACGGTACGGACCTTTCGGAGGTTTTATAGGAGGAGAGAAGGGAGGATGGGGTGTCTTATCGGATCTATTTTGTCGCGTGATAGTCGCGATCCGACTCTGGTCAATACCGTCAAAAACCTCGCTATCCACGATCGGTAAGGCCGAGCTAATAGTTGTCACCGCCTAGCATCAAAGGGTGTGGTCGCTTTAATCAACTCAAATCACATTGGATGTTATGCGCGTGACGATTGCGACACCCTGACACCTGAGCAAACTGAACACCAGGGCGGGATTCCTCAGGGGGGAACATTCCGTTATTTGGTCTGATGTGAGACTCGGAAAAGATTTTAAAAGCTAAAAAAAAAGCTATAAATTTTCTCTTTTCTTTCTTTGGGACTGAATAAAGAATGCCAGAAATAATCCAAAAAAGCTCCATAAATTATTTTATTTACTCCAAAACCTACCGCAAAATTTGGGTAAGGCTGTATTGACCGTTGGATTCGTTCGGTGCATGTTGCGTGTTTGTGTGCGTGTGTGAATTTATGTCTCTCATTGTTTTTTTTTCATCATCATAGTATTTTAGTAAATCTGAATCGTTCATTTATTAAAAAAAACTTCTCCGTTCTCTCCTCATCCTTTTTTCATCCACGAAGAGGCCTAAGGTAGAAGAAGGGAGAACATCTAGCACATCAACTCTTGAGAGGTCAGGTCCCCGCCGAGCATCCAGGCTACTCCCACCCCCGCGCCCACACCACGAAGAAAAACAAGGCAACAGGTGAGTCCATGGCAAAACTCTCCCAGGGGAGGTGATGAGGGGATCTCTGGAGTGTTCCGTCACACCCCGTCGTTAAACCACCAGGATGGGGGCGGGGGATGCTGCGTGGTTGGATGGAGATGGCCGAGACGAAACCACAGAGTGGACAATCCAAAACTCTTTCCTTCGGGCGTCTAGGAAGAGTCCGTTGCTCGGAACGTATTCTCAATTGGGTGTCCCATTTCCGTGTTTATCATTCGATGCCCTGACGGAACTCACACGATTTTCTACCACCGCTCTGTTTCCTCTGTTATGGAAATTAGTCGTTCAAATCTATCAATATGTGAGGGCAGCATCGAGATTGATCGTGAATAGGTGATCCGTGTTTATAAGGATGTAGATGAAGGGAGCGGATCTTGTATCACCTGAGAGAACTCGCGCGTAACACTCGAGAAATAGTTTCCGTAATTCTCGGAAATCGGCGGTCTCAGGCATTCTCCCGGTGGCCTTAAACGGAGTGCAGCGGAAGAAAACAAAGGAAGCGAGGACATCGCGAGGACGAGACTTGGGGCGGTCTAAAAATGAAGCGAGGAAGATGCCTGGGCACATTTTTATTGGACTACTCCACATTGTCCCCCTTACGGGAAAGATAACTCCGGGTTTCCCGTACATTGCCAGCCAAAGCAAGATGAGCATGGGCAGGGAGGGCGTGCAACGGTGGGAATAATATATGCATTCACCTTGCATAATATAATCACTTGACGAAACGATCGACCACCGATGCTCGTAGCTGAAACTTGTTTCTTTTGTTTTTCATCCAAAAGCGCCCGCTTGCAGGGGAGTGTCTATCGCGTGTGCAAAAACCCTCAGTCACTCCGCAACGGTTCATCTCAGAAGTGAAATGAAATGACTTGATGCCTGACGCCCTGTGTGTCACGGGAGAAAAAAGAATGGAAGAGAACAATGACGTTTTTAATGCAGAGTACTCACCCTCGTTTCAAAATGGAAGCTTCTATCTTTCCTCTAATGGATACCAGGCACCACTACGTGGTGTAAAACTAAAGGAAATTTATAACGAGAAAGGCACGGACGCATTGCGAAATGCGCTGGAATTTGTAACAGAAAACGTAATTGCATAAAATTTGAAGATATTTTCCTTTAAATATCTGAAACATTTCAATCAGAAAGAAAGTCTCCGAGAATTCTATGTGTATACGGAAGGAATATTACACGGGTAGCCCACTCAGTGATTTGTATATGCAAGAATGATACTTATGTCTTTACATGAATTATTTTTCAGCTATTGAGGAAATAAACTCCATTTGTTACCCGCTCTATAGTTTTTGCAAAATCAAGCACACACACATTAAGGTTCTTGATTGACGTGTCAAGTCTTTAATTCCATTCCTACTTTTTCCAATTCACTCAATACGTCGATGATAATACAATAGATAGATTGATTAGGTTAGTGTGATAAATGGTGAACTCATCCAACGCAATGAACGAAGGTATTGAAATCCGTTATCTCAAGTCCGGTAATATAAATAGGAAGTTTGCCTCCATATATAACATTCTCAGATTGATGGTGTTAGGGGGTGGAGCATTTATAACCCAAGTAGACTTTCGCCTAGGTGAAAAATGGAAATTCCAAGAGCTGTTTCCAGAGCGCGAATCGAGATAGGGAGCAATAATAAAAAATAAAGACGATGATTCGAGACAGGTAGTGGTGTGTATATCAAAATTTATCCCCAAGGAAATAAAAATATTAGTTTAATCGTGATCCGCGAAGGAACACGAACACGCGCATGAAAAAGACCCTTTTCGCTGGTTCCCCGCCACAGTCAGCCTCAGAGCCGCCACCAATTTTCCTCGCCTTAAATCCTCACCCCCACTTCCCCGAGAGCTCACCTCGCTCCCTACTTTAGCGTCTTGTTCACCCTCTTGCGCGGGACCAACACAAAATCCCAGGCAGTTTGAAAAACTCGAATAGTGGAGGGCGAATGAAAACCTTTATCTCCGAGCTGAAGCATATTTTTAGAACCAACACCCGAACAACAACGGGCGGCGAAAAAAAAAGGGAGAAGGAACTTTTAAAAACGAAGAGCGAACTCCCCTTCTATCTCTTTCTCCCCGCTTAACTGTCTCCCTCATCCTTCTTCATCCAATTTTCCTCTTCTCTCTCTTCTCTCCTATCCTTATTCAAAGTCACCAATTCCTCCTTATCCTCCAGTCCTCTTTCTTTCTGTCTTACCTACACGCGAGGTTCGGATTAACATGAAAATAATTCCACGGAGCTGAGCTATTTATCCCACTCGAGGGAATGTTTATTTTCAAATGCCACAGAAATTTACACCCTAAGCCTTAGAATTCTGAAACAGAAGCTTATGTATTGTTAAAATGTTAAGCCACATTGAGCCAAACAGAAAATGGATAGTTCTTGAAATACCCAGTTGGTGATCTAAATAATTGGCAATACGGAAACTGAAATTACTTCAATAATGAAGGGCTGGTTATCACTTCGACTTAAATAGTCGAAGAATTGCTCATCGAAGCATTGCTCCAAGTTCCATCTTTTGTCAATAGAAAATATGTAAATTAAAAATTATGCTTTCGGTGTATCAAGAATTGGTCTTTTTATGAGTTGGCTAATAAGTATGACCATATGTCATACTCATCAAATATGAGCACAACCTGATTGCTAAATGATGGATGGTTACATGCATACTATGTCAGATATATATCTAGTTACGGAAGTATATGGCATTTTGTAGCAATCAGAATTATCTTGTAGTTTGTGCACCACTTATTATTCATTGACAGTACTATGCTCCGGAAATAAGTAAACTGACCAGGGTTGTTTAAAATGTGGTTCTGATCTTCTGCGTTCACTTTTGTTAGTGCTTTAGAATATATTTCCTTCGAGTATAAGGACACCAGTTCACATTAAATGGAATGTTAAAGTTTTTTGGCCTTAATTTTTGCCTGATTTGAATTTTGAGTAGCAATATCTTCGTTTACATCTAGATTCCAATTATTCCGAGCCATAAGCAATATTATTAAATTTGGCCATTCTGAAGAAAGTAGGATAGGTAGATTAAACTGGCTCTCAGGTACAATTTAAAGGTCGCTGATCGAAGATACAATGATAGGCCAATGAGTAAAATAATAATGAGAAAATAAACAGTATGAAGGGGGGTAGGAAATATGCCGACTAAGAGACATACCGTAGGGAGAGATCCATTGCATGAATGAAATATAGAATAGTGACACTCCATGCAAACATACCTTAACCAGTGTTGAAAATTTCCAGAGGAAAAATGGTTCCTGGACCTGTATTCGTACCACAGACCTTTGGCTCGCCTAGTCAGTATGCAGAGCACCACGCTACGCAGAATTCAAGTCCAAAAGGCAATGAGCCAAAGGTCCGTGGCTCAATTCCCGGTCAAGGGAGTCTTTTACCTCTGGCATTTTACACACGCTTGCTATGCATTACGTTAACATAAAATCTGACCATAACCAGCATAACAATATCAATCATCATAGGTATTGTATTTTCAGAAAAAGAAACGTCCCTACCTCATCAAAATGTTTTATAGCACCCAGTGCTGTTAAATGGAGCGAATTGGCACTGTGTATAACAGAAGACGTTCTCCAAAACACCAAACCTTTCCTTCGAACCATTACTCCCTGCTAACCCGTCTCTCCACCTCCATTTTTATTTGGCATTGACCTAAAGCGTGGGAAACGGGACAAGGCAATTAGGACGATGATGGGGAGTCTGTGTGAGAGGGTCAGTTGGTGGGGAGAGGATTCAGCTGAGATGAGATGTTTTATTTGTTCTGTCTAGCCCTGACCCCTAAGAGGACCTTGGTGATAGTGGAGCCTGAGGGATGCGAAGTGAATGAGTCGATGAGAAAGCAATTGTAAGGTCAAAATACATACGGTGGCCTCGAATTTTGGGGATCCTCAAGATAAAAAGTCAAGTGTGCCGACGAAATATTGAACCAAACTCGAACCATAGCCTTTCTCTCGAATGTTCTCCCGTCTGATATACTCATATCAGAAACTAGCGAATATTGTCTAATGGTTTTTTCAGCGCTGCCGAGTGAAAATTTTCCTGACATTTTTCTACTTTAGGAATCGTCTAGCAAAAGTATTTTTTAGAGATTTTTCGCTTTTACACACCGCTCATGTTAAATTAAAATATCTCCAGGCAAACAATCAATCATTGAAAATATTTCATTGCGTGAATTACAATTTTTGACGCATGATTTTGGACAGATTCACCGTCATCTTTTGCCTTCGGGACCCGTGTGCCCATTCAATTTTACTAACAGTACTATGGTCCTCGCATTTTAATTTTCAGTGGATCCCAAGTACTCAGCAGATCTACTTCCTCCAAGCCATTCAAAATGCCTACTCTTTCTCCCAATCTCACTGGTCAACCATATTTGCCCTCTCAATCACAACCTCTAATTGCTTTTGAATTGCACTTTTTTGGCAACGTATTCTGTTTTCGTTTACAACTTCAATCATTTCCGGTTAGATAATGAGCAATTATTTTGCGAGGAGGAATAGGGCAGGTAAAATCTATATGGTAATTAGAGAGGTCAATACACATAATGCTGGGAATGGAATTGTCACGACCTATCGATCAATAAGAAAAACTCTTCCCTAGCGAAGTGTGCTATGTTAAATTTTTACTATGCAATATATCGTAGTAAAAAAGTGCTTAAACAAGTGTCTGTAAATAAATCTGTAATTTCTCTTAACCCTTCTGGGTTAGTGACAAATCTAGCCAAATACATATCACCGATGGATGATGATATATTAGGCATAAATCCAACAGTGTTTCAGTGTGCCTTCAAAATTTAACGAACACCACGAGATAAAATAAGATAAAATGGCAGTTATTTTCCATGTTATTTACAATTAGTATATTTTATGGTAAAATGCCCTCCTAGTTGCATCAATTTTAATATGGTTATACTTCATCTACTGTCAGCAAATGTTGACCAAACACGTCCGTAATTCCTCTTCCTTACACTAAAAAGCTCCAAATTAATAAGCTCATGTAAGAGTGCTAAGAACTACGCAAGCCATACCACTGCGTGGAAATAAAATATATTTTACATAATTCTTTCTGTTTTGATTCAGGATAGACACTTTGCTTTTTTTAAAAAATCTGCATCATGTTTTTAATGTTCTTTACGTGACTGTATCAAATATAGCAAACATTTTCAGTCTGGCGTGGAATATTTAACGATAGAAACAACTCGAAAGCCATAAATTGTGGAAAAAATATTCAGTTCAGCCAGGAGAATCCGATCACATCAGTCGTAGAAGTGTTGTTTAGAGTAAATTTGGGTTCTAGACCTCACATAATAAAAGAAATATTTATGATTGAAATAAAAATTTGAACGGGAATACGAAGGCTGATTGTTTGGAAAGCAAATTTGATCGAGGAGCGACTTGGGATATATTTTATTGCAGTGAAAATCAGAATACACAATGAGAGTGCAAATTGATATATAAATAAAAGAAGTGACACTGATGTATTACTCATTATCCGACTGTGGCGTTTAAATTGCTTCTTCGTAATTGGGTTTAAAAAATTTATTTTTATTACTAGGTGAAACAAATGTTTCTTTAAGTAGAAAAGCACAAAGCTTATGCTATTAATGCCCTAATATTAAAGTATATTAAAATCATGAGAGTAATTATTTACCTTGCAGCATATTATCATTGCGGATTGTTAGGTGTTAGTTATTTAGTCCTAGATGAAAAGTGAAATATAGGCCAATCAGAAAATAGAATGAACTTTTGCTGATTCATTTGTTGTTTTCAAGTCTTCACCCGTACCTGAAGGTACTTCACAACGGGAAGAAAGGGACAAGAAGAAGAATGGAAGAGTAAGGGGGAAGGAGGGTGGAGGGAAACCCAGCGTCGGTGTTAGCTTGCTCTAAACGAATGGCACTAAGGTAACCACGGCTGAACGTCTCAACGGACAGTGTACCAAACTGGAATGTTCTCCACAAAGTGCTATGGTAGGGGCACACCCATGGTAAAAATCTTCCCCTTTTCTAATTACATTATTATAAACCCCTTTGTAATTCTTAGGTAGCTTTTCAAGTGCTAGGGTATATTTATTGTACGATTAAACTTCGAAGATACTAACCTAAGATACTGAATTGATATCTTGAAAGGAAGGTTATTAGAAAAGGCACGTTGTCGAACTGTACATTTGTATTTAAAAAATGGATAAACTTTCAGGCGTGATACTACAGAAAAATCTTCAATGTAAGTCAGTCTCATAAGTGTCAAGAAAATAAAATAAAAATAATTTTACAAAATACTGATATATTTAAGGAAGGTCTATTTAAAGTCATGTAGAAATAGGGCTAAAATATTTCCAGGTTGTGCAGATAAACTTCGCTTTGGACTTTTAAAGCTTCTAACATCATTTTATGGTTATTTCCACTCTAAAACTATTCTCATGTTCTTCTGCTGGAGTCAAAAATTTCAGCTCTGATATATTCTGTCATCCAAAGTAAATAAAATTGGGTTACATCTTCAGTTACCAAAGGATCAGGTCAAATGAAGCTTCAATGTGATGCTTTACGGAATAACAATGTTTTAGGAGAAGCTAATGAGAGTATTGATAAAAATATTCCATAGCCTTTCACGGACGTACGAATATTAATGGTTTTTTAGTTCAGTAATTTTATCCGCGTGGCGGTAAATTTCGTCGTCGAATAGTACGCTACTCGAAAAAAATCATCCACACGAGGTCAAATCTTTCGACTGGTTGGATGCCTAAATCGTTTAGTTGATTGACTAGTTAGGAGATGAAATAATCTTCGCGATACACCGTAAAACTTGGACGAGTATCCACGCCTTAGTAACGAGCTCTTTGTCAGATATCGCAATCGTGCCATCTGGGCAGCTGGGACGACAGATGGTATCATCCACCCAATTTATGAGGCCGATGAGAAGGAAGGAAGGAAACGTGAAACCAAAAGGGTAACAACCAGTGAAGCGTCGGATCACGATGATCGTAGCAAGATAAAAGTCACGCCAGTTAACGAAAACTTAACGGCTTTTATTAATATTAAACACGGCTGCGATAAGTGATATGACCAAAGAACATCCCCTGGCTGTGATTTTATAGAGGCTTAGTAAAATAAAGTCCCTAAATTTACGTTACTTAATGGTGCTACGTGGCATTCATGTAATTACGTTTTAGGGACTAGAAAGGCGGTTCAAAAAACAAAATAAAAACATGAATAAATAATTCATTAAAAATACGGTGATTTAGAAATGTTACGAGTCGAATCATGTTGCAATTCAAAAAGTCAAAGGCACCTTAACTAAACACAAAAGTATTGGAAACAACAGCAAATAAAGACTAAATAATAGGTTACAAAAAAGTAGGAAACAAAATAAAGCGGAAATATGGTAGGGATTAATCGCTGTTTTACATCAGAGGAGCGATGAATAATTGAGTAAAGGGGATAAAGGCACTCTGCGGAGAAGGAATTATGAAATGAGAGTAAAATGTGAGAATCTGAAAAAAGTGGAATTTACAAAGACCAAGAAAACAAATTGCTGTAGGCTGGAAGTTAGATTACTCCTTCCTTTTTCCAGGTGTTTCCTTGGTACGTGTTCATCATCGAAATTAAACCTGTAGTAGTGCTCAAACCGTTCTTTTCCAACAACTATAAACAAATAAGAAAACCATGTGAAACCAAGGCCTTTTAAACAAGAGAATACTTTATTTTTATTGCCTGGAGGATATGCTGAATTAAAAAAAAATAGGATATGAATAAATAAAATATAAAATGATAGGGAGATCTCACGTTTAAAGAGAAAAATGTTATGTAAATACATCTAATGCAATTTATTTGACGAGTCCGTAATATATTCTGCGAATGGGAATATTTTTTTAAACCCTGGAATGTTACGTTTAGTTACATTTTCTTGGTGTTTATATACACCACTTTTTTATATTCAGACATTTCGGCCTTATTTCATAATTCCTTCTCCGTAGAGTGACTATCTAATCTCTTGCTCAGCTTTCAATTCGCTGAAAATAGGCGCATATGATAAGGCAGTGAAAAGACTCATTTCCACGACAACCACACGTGGTTTAGGAGCGAGGAATGCACAGCTGCCACGTAACAGTATGACCACTCGCCTCCTGCCCGCTTTTATTCAACGGCTCTCTAATATACGAGCCCGATCCAACACCGCCCAATCTCCTTCAGCATTCTATGACCTTCCTCTCTCCACAAACACGCCCGCTCCAAGCGAACGTGAACTCCGAGGGGGGTTTGAATCACTTTGGGGAAGATACGCCGAGCAGAACAGCCTGCTCGGACGGCCTTAAACAATTGAGTAGCGATTCAGGAAGAAGAGTACCACCTACGGAGTATATCAGCGGCAGCGCTATCTCCCTCCCTCTCTATTTTTCCTCGGTCCGTGACTGGCTTTGCCAGATTTAATCGCGGTGCCCGCTTCATAATATGCGAGCTCACCACGGGAAAGTAGTTCAAAGTCGAGTACTCACCGGAGGTACGCCATTTCCGCCACAGAGCAGAGGGGATTGCCCGCAGGGGGTATCCGGAAGGCGAAAACAACGATCCGACGAGAAAAGCTGCCGTGCATGTTCAAGGGCGTCGTCGGAAAATTGATGATGAGCTTTCATAATGGCCGATTCAAACCACACCTTAACCCGTAGACCTGTGATGTAGAAAAGAAAACATCTTTACCTTGCCCCGAAATAACGGTCATGAACTAAAATGGTGGACAAAAATGCTCATTTGATATTCATCACTGTATTCGGCCCGGAGATTGGTTTCGTCGGTATATCTTATCTGCAACTGCATCTACACAATACCCTGCAAGCCACCGCGAGGGCGTGTGGCAGGGAAGATTACCAAAAATGCACTATTGACGTGAAACTAGGCTACCACATCCACATATCTCACCAATCCCGAAGGCTCGTGAAATTCATGTACCAGTACTGGGAGTCAAGCTCCTTCCCGTGTGCTTCCTTTGGTTTTCCAGGAAGGTCTGGCGAGCAGGAAATCACAGAGCTTTGGTTTAGAAGCAGGTGCCTCAAGAGTCCTCTCCCGGATTTGAACTGAGATGGCCCATCACCATGACCGCTAGGTCTCGACGTCCACTTTCGTTATTGGTTGACAAGCAGTAACATAAAACGGATTTTTAAGCAGTAGAAATAGACTTTGGTTTAATTCTAAAACTATTACTACATCTATTTAGATGTTCCTAATATTAATGTTGAGTTCGTGGTCACCTAGTTGGCAGAGCGCTGGGCTACGGACCGGAGGGCCACAGCTTCCCCAGCAGAAGCCTTTATTTACACTCCACCTAAAATCCTCGAAATTTGATTTTCTGTGTGCAAGAACTTCGTAAGAAATTGCAGGTGGCCCATGAAAAGGAACTTGCCCCCTTAAACTGAATACTGAATGTGTGAATTTCACACGCTAATGGCTGGTTCTACCCTCACCTATCAAAAACTAATCTTCGAGTTTAAATACTAACTTTAATATTGATGTTATACTACATAACAATTTATACTAATCAGATATACTACGCAACCAAACCGAAGCTGTCAAATCCTTGGCAAACACAATATCCATGCTTCAAGCGGGATTGAAACCCACGACCTTCTGGTTGTCAGGCCTGCGAATTATTAACCTATCGGTTTGGGTTTTAAAATGTTATGATATTATTTGAATATCGGAATCATTAGGCAAGTTCAACGCTGGGATTCGAGAAGTTATATTAGGCGTTTAATTTTGATTCCCTGAAGAACTCGATTAATTATTGAGCAGAATATTATTCAATTCCTCATACCTTGGCAGCAAATTTAACCAACCAATTAAGCTAAGATCAAAAGATTTCCGTATAGTAGAATGAAAATCGAATTCCTCTCGATCATAATAAATCAAGTCGCTTCGTTCAGAAATTACTGAAATAAGTAAATTGAAATTATCTATCGGTGATCTCTCGAGCAGTGTTTGAAAAATATTCTGTATTTTTTCTACTTCAAATTAAAGCTTTCGGTCCCATATATCTTTTTGTAAACGCGAAAAATCATGGATATTCACACTAGGTACCTCAAAGAAGTTATTGATTTGTTATACCACTTGTCACGTGATTTCATGATTGGTACGATAATGACATTCTTTATATAAGATTTCGGTAGCTTTTGGATTCTTCATTCTGGCAGCTTGCTATAGTAGGTCCAATGCATTTCCACCAGTTTATTTCTCGCGGGACATCTGCTGCCATTGTATCCCACTCAACTGCATTAATATCGAAGGATTTTGCATCCTATTTGATTTTTCCTAAGCACTCTATCTCCTACCTCCAACCTATCTCATTCACCTCCTTATTTGCCATTTCAGCGTCCATTAGATTATTGCCGCCTGGAATCTTTTCAGTACCTGTAGAGTTTTGACCAGTGAATTTTTGGCTCTTCTCCAAAATCACCATTTCTCGTAAAAGTTTAAGACTTTTGGGACAAGTGCGGTCACGAAGACCACCATCTTTCTCTTTTCTCATGGCATATATGCAATTTCCAACGATTCGAACACAGGTTTCTTGCAGTTTTTCAACGAAAATTAAACTTAAAAAAAATATGTCAAGTTCATTCATTTTTAGCATATATTTTGCCATAGGCTTAATACTATGGCATGCAGATTGCAATGTATCAATCTCATTTAAAGTTTCAAGTACAGTTTTAAATGTCTACGAAACATATTTTATTTGGCTCTGATTTGAGTGTGTGGCTACATGCCACACAGGCTACAGGCTACATGCAACAGTTGCCTTGAATTTTGGCAGTTGGATGAACACTTAATTGAACTGAACTTCATTTGATGTATCATTTATACCTTGCCGTCAAAATCGTGACTTTTTTGGCAGAAAATAAAATTATGCAAAAAAAAACAAATTCATGGATTCACAGAATGTAGACTTTCCCAAAACAGCCAATTTTAGGGAAGTATGGTGCACATCTGTGAAGGACCCTTCCTTAAAGAAAATTTAGCACAGGCATCAACATTTTTATGGTGGGGCTTTGAGACCATTATTCACTTTTGAAGTCTTAAAATGACTCCATGCCATAAAGGGACAAACTCCGAGATATTTAATAATGATGCTTCATATATTTACTCGAAAAATTTTATAAAAATATTCCACCCTTGCCTGCTTTTATTTAATGACATGCATGGTCTCATTTTCCTAACACTAACATTAATGCAGCACTGATAAAACATGAAACGTATCATGCATTTCAATTGAGATTAAAAATTGTCACTCACCATCTTGAAATAAAAACTATTCTCAAAACCATTTTTCCAAAATAACCGAAGAAAGAATAAGTGGCATTAGGAAAAATATTTTTCCATTTAATTATTGCCAAGTTGTAAGTATAATTGAAGCTGGACCACCATTTGTACATCAAATTATTCGAAGTGCATTATGAAAGAATAATACTTAAAAATATTGAATATATCTGTTAGGTTGTTTATTCATCATTGCAATTCCATAAAACATTTCCTCTGTCCTTAATAAGTTATCTGCATGATATAAAATGAACATCCGCTGTGCAATACTTAAATGGAGTACGCAACATGCAGTAATAGCCTTGTGATGAGGTTGAGTATTTTAATGTGAATTCAATTCCAGTAGGAATATGAAGGGAATGAAATTCATGGGTTTTCTTATTCCAAACAAGACCATACAGGCCGACGTCAATCTAGTATAGTTAACGTGTATGGTTTCTGAACTACACTTTCAGACAGATTCAACACTGGTTGCGCAATCTTCATATCTCTGAATTAGGAAAGCCTCGGAAAGGAAATCAGTGAGTAAATTGTTATATTCACCTCCAACAGGGGTCTCTTCAGTGAACTCGAAGTTGCAGAACCACAATCAACGGCGGAGTCCGCGAAACCCCTTTACAAAGAACACATAGGCACAATTCTGGCGCGAAGAAATGAACGCTGAGAGACCAAGCTACGGAAGTCAGTCGTTTCATTGTTCCACACAGCCAAGGGCGACCACAAGACCTGGAGATACAGTAAGGGCACTTGGCTTTTTTTCCTGCAAGCTTTTGGGGGTCAGGATTTGGCCTTGAACGCGTAAGCGGCAGCGCAGGTGTGACCCCTGACCTTCGTGGACGAGGTCGCGGACGATCCCAAGAAGAGGGGAGAGAATGGGAGGGGATAGCTGGAGGAACAGAGTTGAGCTTCCGCGGAAGTGGAAGAGCCCATTGATGAAGATGGGTACCTCCCCTCGTACGACTCGCCTTTCCCCATTCCCAACTCCCTCCCAATACTTACCTCCATCCCACCCACCTATTAACACTCCAACCCCAACGTCCACACCATGGTTGTCTCATTTCCCTTCTAGGGTCACTAGGGTTTGCCACCTTGAGAGCGGCTCGCTTCGAGGCATTGCTAATTTGGCAGGTAAACATTTCGGTAGATTCCCGGATATAAGGTGGGAGATGAATCTCTACTTTGGCTAATGCCTGAAGGAAACTATATAAAAGTGGTTACATACAAATAATTAGCTTAAATTTAACGCAGATTATCTGTCAGCTGTTTGCACCTAGCTATTATAAAATAAAACGAGTAATCATCATTATTACAAGTTAGCAATCTTAGGTTGTTTTGTCGCAGCTCTCTACTCGATTATTATATCGGATAACATCTTCATTTTTACAAAAATCATTTTAAACATTCTATTTCTTCACATCCCTCATCACTTATTCCATACATCTTAAGTGAGGCCTTCCTTTTACATTCTTCCAATTCCGTTTCTACTCACAACTCTCCTGATTTGGTCATTGCGTCTCAAGATATGCCCGATTAAGTTGTCCCATATTATTTTAAAAAATTTCAGCAGGCCCCTCTTTTCTCCAACTCCTTGGCAAGTAAACAAGCATGATAAAACAAATATAACTTTTAAAAAAATTCTTTTTCATTCATTAAAATTAAATAGAGGTATTTCGAATTTTTTCGGGCAGCCTTTAATAATTTTTCTTTTGATAACAAAACAAGCAAGCTCATAGATTTGGATACATCGTTATTTTCATTTAGATAACAATGACAGAGCTGAGGAGAAATCAGGTTCCGTAACACTAAATATTAATCATGTTGGATGTATTAATTTGAATTAAATTACACAGGAAACTTAATTTACCAATTTATCAATGTTTTTACTATGGGTGCGGGATTAGCAGATCCGGAAATTCCGAGAGATATCTGGTGGAAGAAGAAAGATTCGATTCCTGGATACTACCGGAAATTCTGGAGAAGGGTGAACCCTATTCCCGACCCCTCGGAATCGGGTGAGGCGTTCGTCTCTCTTGGGGAAGAGGGAGCCTCCGAACATATCCTGGGGGGCTGTGTTTGAAACCGGTGGGATCATCTCGAATAGGTAACCAAAGAGTCACGTGGTATAAACACGAATGCTTTGCTAATTTGGTGTGTTAAAACCGCTGCTTACAACCTCATTCTTTGTTTACACTCGTGTTATATCTCATCTAGGGGCTCTTTAGTTGGAATAGGTGAGAAAAACACAAATGAAAACAATTAAATATCAAATTCAAAGCTCGCGAGCTAGCCGCGAAAACTTAAACGGAGTTACCCGCTGAAATGCACGAATGCAAGATATTCCACAGAGAAAAAATCATTCGCCTTGACCGGGACTCGAACCCGGACCCCCTGATTTCCGGCCTGGTGCTCTACCAGTTGCGCTACCAAGACGTCCTCTATCCCTGTGGAAATTCTAGAGGCTTTAAAGGAGCTAGATGCTGATGAGTAGATAGATCCTTTAAAGCCTCTAGAATTTCCACAGGGAAAGAGGACGTCTTGGTAGCGCAACTGGTAGAGCACCTGGCCGGAAATCAGGGGGTCCGGGTTCGAGTCCCGGTCAAGGCGAATGATTTTTTCTCTGTGGAATATCTTGCATTCGTACAATTAAATATGTTGTAAAGAGCGATTCAGACACATTAAATTTTGAAACCATTCGTGTTTGTGTCACGTGGCTCCTTGGTTACCTATTTGAGATAATCCCGACGGTTGGATTGAACACAACCCCCCTGGACCCTCCAGGTTCGGCGTTCGGGAGCGTATTGGAAACCGTCGATGTTTTCCTTTCCGTGAGATCAGCGCTTCTCAGCGTCCCTTTCCGAAGATGTTCCAACAAAGTTCGCCTCACCGGAAATGAAATGATGGTGAACGGTTTTGTCGGAAGGGCAAGGGTGTTCCAAGATCCACGGAGTTGTTTGAAACGTGAGATAAGGCATTATTGGACAGTGTCTGTTCTTTCATTTTAGACTCTTGCGATCGAGTCGCCTCCATCGAATAACAACACACTGGCGAGTTAATGTGATTTTAATTCGGAGAAGGAAGTCCGGTCGGGTTCCATTGAACCCTAATCAGTGAAATTTAACGTCCGATGTTTACCAAAAATAAAGTTCCCTCTATAAAACCCACCCAATACTTACTATATTACTAAATAAATATCACTAAATGCCAGGTGAAAAAGCTCCGATGAAAATCAGGATTCAACCTAAAAGTCTTTTTCCTGCTCGGCTAATCTGCCAACTATAGTTATATATATATGTTCACAGAGAGAACGCACTAGGCGGATGCACAATAATTCGCACTAAAAGACACTCAACACAAAACATAGATACATGAAATATATACTAGGGTAGTGTGGTATAGTTATATATATATATATTTATAACTATACCACACTACCCTGAATTCCTTATCACAGCAGTAATCTGTGTTGAAGGATCTAGGCATCATTAGTTGCTGATGTTTTGGCTCGGGTGGCTTAAGGTGAAGTGAAAATTAATCCAGAAACGTTTATCTCTCAAAAAACGTTTATCTTCATGCTGGAAATTTGAGTATTTTAAAGGACTAGACGAAGCGGGTTGACCTCAAAGAGGCAAGTCGTGGATGGAGTAAATAAATTATTACCGTGTTGAATATCTTCAGCCCCCCAATCGGTATTCCAAATGCATGAATCGTGGTAATCAAATGCGAATCTCATAATATGATCGAATGATTTTTGATGAAATTTTCATTACTCCTGTAAGAGAAAAGAGCATGAAGAAGGAGAGGCCGCAATGGATGAAAGTAATTTGCAAAAAGGATAACGTTCATACGTGAACGAATTTCAATGCTTTTCCTTCACTTACGATGATACGGTTTAGAACTAATTAAACAGTTCCAAATTTCAGAGAGCAAAAATTTTCAAATTCATATCTGGATTCATGAAAAAAAAAAGTTTGTCCATAGAGCCTTCAGAGAGAGAGCACATTGCGTATAGAAATTTGCGTATTATCATAGAAAATATCTACAAAGTTGGGATTTTAAATCAACCACCGTAGCTCACCGTACGGTGCGACATAATAGTTTTTCAATGAGTTTTTTAGTTTAGTGTATGCAAGTAAGTAACGAGGAAGTCCTAAGAAGAGTGAGAGAAAAGAGAAGGCTGCTGACAACAACACAAAAAAGAAATCGGGACAACTTAATTGGCCATATCTTGAAACACGATGGTCTGATGAAGACAATCGTCGAGGGAAAAGTGAACGGGAAGATTGGAAAAGACAGGCCTCATATGAGATACATGGAACAGGTTGTGAAGGATGTAAAGGAGAAGAACTACGTAAGTATGAAGAGATTGGCCGATAGAAGAATCAAGTGCGAAGTGGCTGCGTGAAACCAATCCTAGGATCGTTGACCGATGATTAATACAAGGAGAATTTCATTCGCTGGTATCCTCAATTTCCCTGTGCCTACTACCTACTACTTCCTTTGCCTACTACCAGGTTATTTATACTTCTTTTCTTAATTTATCTGTCACTTGATTCTCTGTAGAATAAATGGGACAAAAGCTTGAAACTTTAATTCTAACTACAGACTGTAAAAAAATTACTCAGGGATTCTCTCTGGGACAAACAAATCGTGATTGTGTCGATGTGCAAGTCAATAACGTACTGGCCTATTAACCAAACGTTCACGGATTTATATTCCACCCAGGGTATGCATATTGTATTTTTCCTAGTATTAAGACCTTAGGTTAAATGGTGCAACACATTCATAGCCATTGGATGACCTAAAGCCAAGAATGTTACTACATATTACAAACAAAATCCATTATCTAAATTATTCTTCCACAGCACTAATTATGCAGTGCCAACGCCTCTTGTGTAAATCATTCGCATATTTACTGTAACAAGAGGATATATCATCGAGTAGTTCTCATCAATAGTATTTTTTTTCCAACGCACCAGAGAAAAATATGAGGTTCCTCAGGAAATTACCGGTCCTCATTAGACTACAAACGACTATCGCTAGATGGATGAATAGTGGGAGGAAGCTAGATAAGATTGGCTCATTTCAAAATCGTGTTCAAATGTAGAGAAGTCTCGGCGAAAGAAGAGAATAGAGACACCTTGCTCAGAATCCTTTACAGGCCAAGAGAATTTCATTCCGCATCGAATCTGAATTCAGTCGCGTGTTGTAGCGTGGGAAGGACAGTAAACCAGAGTGAGACCTCCGCCCTTTTGACGGAGAAGGTCAGAGGGCTCGTGTTATTTCTCTGTTTTCTTAACACCAGGTTCTCGGGAGCGGCAGTGCCCTAATGTTACGGGGAAATTTGGCTACATGGCAACAGATCGATCTAACGACCGGATAAGCGAATAATCGATATTTTCTTCAGCGTCTTCCCGAATATATTAAATTTATTTTTTTGGATGTCGTTCGATGTGTATACTCCCCTCTGAATAAAAAGGCAGGCTTTTTCCTACGCACTTTTTTCAGACACCAATTTGTGATATTTCTCTGAATGTCACTAGAACAGATCAAAGCAAAAGTAGGTCTTAGTAATTTCTTTGTAAGATAAATCTTTCCTCTTGTTGTCAACTCAAAAATGCTCTCTTTGATTTCACCAGTTCTTATTGAAGGGTGACGCTAGTGTAAACGCTATTTATTAATGCAAAACGATTGTCATGTAAGTGATTTGAGTTTTAACAAAGAACTGCTATTTGAAAAACATAAATTACATATGAGTCGTCTGGGATAAGTATTTGGTTCTTCATTCATTCTTCACCGCTGCAACTGAGTCGGAGTTTTTGGGGTCATTTACAACCTTTTAAAATTCGAAAGGTTCTTTATTTTATGTATTCATTTTTCAAATTCATACAACAAAATACATGCAAATTCATTTGTCAACTTTATTTTTCAAATGAAATTATATATGAATGCTGCGTATATGTGCACCGAACTGGAAATTTTTTCCTTTCCACATGTCCGTATTAGAGGATCGCCAGCCGTGATAAAAAAATTTTAACAAAGATTGATGAAACTGCAAGTTCTACTAAAAGCATGTATCAAAAGAATAAGGTATTTTGACGTTTTTAAGGACTGCTAAATGACTCCTTCATTCTGAAAGCAAACGCCTCATCTTTCAAGCACAGTAGTCTCAGAGTATTACGAATATCAGATATTTTTTGCGAGTATTGTGAGAAAACTACTAATTAAAATTCCCTATGATGTATGGAGACACTTTTTGTTTTGACTTAGCTCACCGTCGATAAGCCTCAAGATTTTGGATACGTATAACTTATTTTCGCTCCGCAAGCGCTTAATAACTTGTTCTGGAAGTTTTCGGTATGAAGCCAAAAAAATTGGTACGCAGAGAATTACATGAAATAATAGGTGATCGAAAATATTTTTGCAAGGGCAATTCGAGAAAAACAGGAATGTTTGCACTGTTTTACAGCCGAGGCTGTTCGCTACTAGTTCCAGCTAGCAACTGCTACAAACCTACTTTATGTACAAAATAATTTAAATAGAGAAACAAAACCAAGTGTTTAAAGGGGACGAAATTTTTTCGGTCTATAACGCAATATTTCCTTGCACTAAAGCATTTCAGTGAATAGTAATGCTGGTTACTACGTTAAATGCAGGAATATAGTTCGTTCAAAGTTTAACGCATTAGCACCTTTTATTGCTCTGAAATTAGCTATAGAATGTTTTATATAGTTGGTTATTTTAGTTCAACTGTAAATTGGGATAAGTCATTTTACCATCGTTTTTGTATAGCCTTAAGCAGACATCATATCAGTTAAACCGTATTTATGAGTATTTGTGTCTCAATTTAAAATTTGGTGAAACTTAGAAGAAAAACGTAGCTAAACTAAAATACAGCTTTGAAAATTTTTCTCTGCATCGTTGAAAGACGTTATTTCGTGACGTTAAATGGAAATTACGTCAAATTTTTAATATGTCTAATAGGCGACCTAATTTTGTGCTTAAGCATTAAGATAATTTTCACCATAAGATATTTATCTACCGGCGTGATATTCATTGCTAACTTATGGAGTACCGCCCAAAAAGAAAATAATAGAGTGGAATGGGAAATAAACTCATGACCTAAACATTATCGATATGCAATAAAGGAATGAAAAGCTACCCTAAGTCTCCCTCCCGATCTTCCTCATGAAAGGAAAATTTGATGCGATAACACGCGTGGAGGACCGGACGATATTTCGAAGTGTTTCTCACTCTGAAAATTCATCGACCTGGAAAGTGAACGTGGAAGCGATAACGGTATTAAGGGAGCTCATTACAGAAGAAGAGAGCTGCACTCCATCTATGCCGAACGAGAGATACTCATGCATTGGTCAGGCGAATTGGACCGACCTTGCTTACCGAGCGAAAGAGGCACCGTGAAAAAAAACACGATTTCTACCTTATTCGGTTTCGTAAACGGAAGGGTTGAGCAATGAGGAGAGTTGAGGGAATTGATTCAGGACACCGAGGGAAGGGGATGGTGCAGGAGGAGGCTGGAAGATTTTAGGAATATGGCAGCGAGCTAGGAAGATTGTGACTGGGGCAGAGAAGGCTCGAGAGTGTGTGATGAGAGGTTGATGGCAATTCGAATGAAATTTTCCGAATTGGATGCAAACTCGGGGCGTTCGGACGGAAAAAAAGTCAATTGCCTCTCTAAAAGGGACCGGACAAAGATTGCGGAGATTGAAGTATGGAGTGAACCTATCGGTCCGGTCAAAAAAGGGAAGAAAGCAGGAAGTGGAAGGAAGGGGCATGAATAGCAAGATAGGAAAAAGTCAAAAATTGAGGACGAGAGGTCATACTCGAAGTGCTTGGACGGAAAACTAATATCTTCCCTCCGGAGGAAAGGAAAATTACCTCGGTAAAATGGAAATCAAGCAAGAAAGATGACGAGCAGAAATATATTACCATCATGGGTGACTAAAAGTTAAAACATATTAACCTATATAGCACAACAAAAGCAATATTGCCGTTAAAATTGGTGCAGATAGCATGCCCCAAAATTTCAAAAAATTCATTGTTAGGAAGAAAAATCTGGTAAACTAATGCTTTATTATTTCTTAAAAATTTTCCTCAAAGAAGTGTCTTAATTAATATTTGTTTTTAATTAGCTAAGCTTTCATGAATGGTTTTCATTCCAATTAATGAAACTGAGGATAGAAATTTTTTCCCCTTCTCTCCAACTAGACAGCCAAGAAAGCCTTTATCTACCGTTAGTAGATGTGTTGTTTAGTCCCAGTCCTCGATTTTCCAGGCCCAGCTTCAAAGCCTTAGCTGAGAAACAATCAGGATCATGGTTATTACTTTTAACTGTTTTAGCTTAGATTACATTCACTGAATTTGATTTGCATTGCCAAACAAGAAATCTCAGCAGATGTGCAAAAATATGTATTGCTGTAATCACACTTTGAAAGTATATTTTATATTTTTAACAAGATCTTTAGATAACCAGTTGTTAACAGTTAAGTAAATCTCATTTACAATTGGGTGAAAAAATTCTTCAAGGCTCTGTAATTTTGTTATTCTCTGTGATTTTCACGATGGATAGGTTAAATGGCTGAATTTTCCCAATAAGTTCATTATATCTATGAAAATCGTGGAATTTCGCTCACGAATATCCCCAGTTTCCTATGTCCATTTATTTGAAATATCCAAAAATTCATATCCGAAAATTGAATTCCTTGTCATAGAGGAACATCTCAATTAATCTATAAATTCTACCTTTCGTGAGGGACTGAGGGGTTTCAAAAAATGATGAGATATAATTGTAATTTCCTCTTTTTCCATGATGTATTAAATCCGTAATATTTAACTCTTCTTTGCCGCATTAAATTGATAGTAAAAGTTAAACAGTAAATGAATGCTCAAACTTGATCTTTTCCATGTTCCTGATGTACTTAAGAATTTTTTGCCAGTAATCCTCACATAATCAATAACTTGTTATATGTTTGTTTCCTTCGGTGTCCTCCACCGCAAAAATAGTGATATTTTAAAAAAATGGCGGATATTGGTAAATAAATATTCAAATTAGTATTGCCTCATGAGTGCCTCATAAGAGGCTCCGTCTTTAGGTGCTACTTTTCTTCCTGCCTACTTATTAACGCTTTCTTCTGATATTTTTCCTGCGGTAGCATGCATTTTGATGAAAGGAGAGACATGCCTAGAGAAGGGGATGAGTTCTTTACAAAGTACTTACAGATGGAGGAGATGGTCTGAATTTTCTAGAAGAAATCTCGGGTAGCCCGAGGGAAGAAGGGTGAATGTCTCCCTCTCCGCTCCAATCCAAGTAAAAGCAAAGTTTTCTTTTCTGCGGGGCATCTCATCGCGGACAGCTATTTCCGCCCCTTTAGCGCTCATTCCCTGTCCCTTTTGTGACCTCCCATCTCTCCCCTCTCACCGCACCCCACTGCATCATCCAGGTCACATCTCCCGTCCTCCGCACCTCCAAGTTCTTCTTTTTACGATGCATACCCGTCCCCATGATGGGCAGAATTTTTCTCCCGTTCCCCGAAATCGATTTACTCGCGGAACGAATCACTTCACCGACAATGCTCACCCTAGCCTATCAGCGACTAGTGAATCTGAGTTGAAACCTTTGCTCGGAAGGTTCGGGGATCCTGACGAGTAATTTCCTCTTCATCGGCGCGTTTCTGAAGATCATCGCCTCCTCGTTTGCCTGTCTTGATTTTCAGTCGTTGTACAAGTCGAGTCATTTATTTAGAATCGGAATGATGCTGAATCGCTCAAGGAGATAAATGCATGGTAATTGGCAATCGAGTGGACAGAAACTCGTTCTCAGAAGAGTTTCTTTTCATTTTGTTGTCCCAAAAGAGAGGATGAAGAGATTGTTGCGAAATTGGTAGAAGGTATTGGTAGAAGTATGGGCATACATTCTCGTAAAATCACCAGGTGTTTGGCCAATTATGGGTTAACCCATAGGTGTTTTCTATTCCACTTAATCTCACGTTAATAATGCCTCCATTATCTACGATATCCTCAACCACACAGTTGGAATTTGCATATCAACTTTTTTAAAAGGAATCTCAATTAACCTACTCGCCCGGCTCATTTCCAAGTCATTTGCCACCGCTAAGGCAGCGTATTTTGTGCATCCATTTCCTTTGCTGACGAATGCCGACCCAAAGTATGGCTTGAATATGAAAGAGTAGAGGTCATCTCTAACAAAGGCCAAATGGGTATAAAAATTACTCAGTTTAATGGGACCTGCCTACCACTGTGCACTAAGTGGATTCTCAGGTAGTTACGACACAGAAAATTTACCCTTCTTAAATTTAAGATGGTGTCCCTCTAAGCATCATCAATATTTAATATCAGAGTAGTTAAGTTAATACCTTGTCATCAGATTACCCAAAAGTGGTGTCCCACCAAATATATGATTTAAATGTTTGTTGTAGAATTAGGCTTCCTATCACCTTATGCTGAGTAGTGGGATTAAGTATTAGTAATCGGAGCACATTTGAAACTAATTCCACTTCTAGGATTTGGATTTAGAATCTTTGGTACTACTTACTTTCACAGGGACATTCTACATCTTATGGCCACTTAAAGAAATTATGAACACCACCTGTAAGGCATATTTGAACCTACTTTCAACGAACTACTGTGACCAATTGCTCGAGCAATCGTTAATTATTTACTAGTGTTTATCCATCGAATTAGTAACGAGAAATTCATCTTAAAACTCAGTCAATTTACAGTCAATAAAAAGTGCCCAACGCATAATTGACATATTCTTTCATCAGCATCCATTGATGAACCAATTTCCTTGGCCTCAGAACTTATTAGGCTACGAGACTTCAATTTCCGCAGAATAACACTGTATCAATCGCGCAGAGCAGCAGAGCTCAGTAGAGACATGCCCGGAGGCGTGTTTAAGTGGTAAGTTTTCCTAATGGAAAGCATTACTCTCTCAATTGTCAACATTTTAGACCGCATGCTTAGAGTCTTTCGTTAACAACAGACTACTGCCGACCCCGGGTATCAATTCACCCTAGCACCGTCCATGAAAAATACCTACCCATACCAAATTATCCACCTATCCAAAATTGTGCTAATGATCTCAGTTGTTGGTGGCCTCACCCAAATAAAGGTTACGTTTGGGACCCAATGTTACTAAGATAAATCTCCATCCCCATAAATCCATCCATTTTTAGTATCTACATAGAAATAAAGAGATTAATGGTTGTTAATAGATTCATCATGCACTACAGACTACTCTAACAATATTTCTCCTACCTATCTCATTTCTATGCAGCCTATTTTGCTCTCTCGTGGTACGCGGGAAAAATTACATATTAAATCTATCGGTACTACAATCTATATCTTTAATCTTGTTAATCTGATCAGACCTAGCATAAAACAAAGGTGTTCTTACCATATATCTAACGTCATCTGTAGAAAAAAACAGTTTCGAATTCACTTAAAAGTTCCTAAATTTTAACCTGCGTTCAAAATTACAACTCACTTTCTAATTACGTTCAAAAGAAAAATATTACCGTATTACAGTATTTTTTCCATTGCCTTAAAATTAGAACATGGAAGGTGAGGTAGTTGAGCAAAAATGCCGATTACTGAATATGCAAAGGAGGCAAATAGCCTCCATATTTATGTGGACTCTATCATTGTATTTTCTGTCTCGTGCTGTAGCAGGAGGCTTTTTCTCACCGGAAAAAAAACAATAACACGGCAATCCCTCCAAACGGAAAACGCTTAAGTAATGAAGCCTAGCTAAAATATGACAAGGAATGTCAGCAAAGAAAACAAGAGTCGCTCATATTCATCATAAAAATAAACACTATTGGTGGCAATTTCCACATTGCTAAAGCAGAATTAAGTACTTTTTGCCCCGTTCTCAAATAGTAACAGAATCTACGAATATTGATAAAAAGGCGTTCATCTTTTGCATCTGTGAGAACCTGTTAGTTTCTTTGACACATTTATATATTATATATATATATATAATAAAATGGGAATTTTCATCTTATAATTGAATGCCTTTCAGGATATTTAATCTCGTAAATGTAGCTTTAATACAGTCTAATATTTTATGGAATTTACTGGAAATTTGGCCCGCTGAATACACGCAGATGACACTTTCTATATTCAATTATTCACGGACATTATTCTATGCAAATTACATTATAATAAGACACGTATTTGCAATTCCATTAAATTTCCTTCAATTAACAGTGTAATTTTAAACCGTTCCTCAAGATTTAAGTCAACAACACACTTTGTAATAAACATATTAGCAATCTCTCAAAAACACTGTTGTAGGAATCATATTGCATAACAAGAGGAAGCAATGGGATTATGCATGCAATTTGTTTCTCATATACCTATGTTGTGTTTGTTACAAAATATTTTTACAAATTCAAATACAGAAGCTAAAATTTTGTATGCCAATATCAAGGATTATTAAATGCTATTAAAGTATTCTCGCAAATTGATAAAAGTCACGTGACCTAAAACGCCTGACGTAACTGCACGGTAGGTAGGGATATATATGTTCCATATTGCTACGGAAAAAGACGCTTATTTTAGAAGAAAACGAAGGAAATATATTCTTTTGAGGTGTTTTGCCGCTTCTCGATCGAAATCATGACTGCAAAGGGATTAAACAAGCATAAAAGCCTTTGATTTACCCCCTCCTTAAAATAGGTGGCATCCTTCTAAAAAAAACAGCGATTGCTTTGTCATTGGAGATTCATGGAGTGAAATTAAACAGGGCATATATTAGATAATGCATGGTCGATTTTCTCCTTACAATTCATACTGATTAACGAAAAATCTAAATAAATTCGTTTATTGGATTAAACGAATGGGTACAAATAAAACCATTTTGCCAAGTATTAATTTAGTAACTCAACTCCACGCACATCAAATAAACACGTCCATAGTGAAACCGTGCCGTGACGTCATGAGATGACGTAGTGTTTGCCGAAGCTGCCGAAAACGCACAATTTTGAAAGAGTAAAATCTTTGTAAATTATCTTCATTCTTCAGCAAAATCTTCACCAAGCACATTTTACGCAATGAACTTCACATTTCAAGAGTTATAAAAAATAGTGCATGATCCTTTATTTCAGGAAAATTCATGCTTGGTGATGCATTTCATGCGCAAACTTTCAAAATGCGTTTCAACCCCTATATTCGAATGTGGGAACACGTTCCGATATCCCTCTTATCCGTTGCGGGATTCTCTTCGTCGAGAACTCCTCCAACACCGTCTCTTCCTCACCGTGACCAGCTGAAGAAAGACTCCCTGAGAGCGAGAATAAAAGAAAATAACGGGTGGAAAACCGATGTGCTCCGAGGCCGGATGGATGGAACAAAAACGCGGAGGAGCGATGCGCAGCGATGACCTCCGTTCCAAATTCCGCCTCTCCACGACGCGCATCATGTGATGTCGGGCTTAGCGGAAGGTAGCTGGGAAAATCGTAGAAGGAGAGACTAATCGGTCTCCTCTTCATTCTCGCGCCATCCTTGCGAGGCGCTAATGCCGGACTCGGAGTTGAACGGAGCATGTGAAACGGATGAGCATTGCTCGCGGAAGGCCTCAGGGGAGGAAGGGAGAGCGGAACGAGGTCGTCGTGCAATAACCGCGCCACATTGACCCAGAGCCCTCAGGAAGGATTAGGTGTGTGGCAAGGCCGGACGCGAATATTCTGCTCTACTCCTCCGCTCTTATTTCCTTCCGAGAAGCTTGAGATGGAGGATTCAGAGAAATTCTTCCTTCTCAACTTGATTCGGCCAACCATGCCCCAATTAAGTGCCTGCTTGACGCGCATTATTTTTTAACCTCAGAAATGCAAAAAAAATTGCCAGCGACATTGGGCAAGTGTTGAACACATTCAGTATTGATGGCTTAAGAGGTCATGCTGTGCTCCCATCAATGGCTGGTGGCTTCTTAAGCAATCACACGCTCCAAGATGGTACTCTTTAATTTAAAAATTGATTTGGCACTGGCAAGTGTCATAATAGCATTGATCAGCACTGAATGTGTTAGGAATGACGGAGGAGAGCATCACAATGGGGCAGATATGCTTTTTCATCTGCATGGAAATATTGTTTCGTATCATACCTAATGGAGTCACTCAACTGGTCTCAGGGTGAAATCGCAGGGTATATTTAAAGGATTATAATTGCCACGCCTCGATTACTAGAGTTTTGAAATGAAACCATAGAGCTAAAGGTGAAATAAATAAGGCAAAACTCATGATTTCACCCACCTTTGAAAAATATCCTTTAGGCTAAACTTTTAGTTCTATCGTCTGAATTGGAACTAAAAATATGAATTAGTAAAATACACATTTCATCAATAGGATACATGGATGACAAAAGTGGATTTATATCAACTGGTCTTCCGGATTCATTGGAAGTCATATAGTATTTAACAAAGATGAAGAAAATGGAGACTACAACGCAACACTCTGGGAGAATGCCCTTATAAGCACTTGAAAATAACGAAATTATTTCGGTTTCTGGGTACTGGGCAAAAATAAAGATCCCCAATCAATGAGAACTTATCAAGAAAAGAGAAACAAAATCAGCTGTTGAGATATGGTTCATGAGATTTACTTCCTTTTCATAATGAAAAATGTTTTCAGCCCAGAAACTTCCTTCGTGACATTATCAATTGGAACCATTACATTCAGGCAGTTCAATTAATCAAAGTGTCTACGGAAATACTTATTAATTTCAATCTTGGCAGGGAAGATGTTCGTCTTACTATTGCCCGTTATTTGCTCAATATTTTCATGGAGGAAAAATAATGCTTTTAAATATCTTCCTCAATGAACCATACATTTCTTTGTGGTGCCTTCCATTAACAAAACTAACAATGACAATCTGGTGGCCCACGGAAAAATATTCTTCATTCAAGTATCAAGATATCAGTTTTCAATTTTAATGGAATTTCCGTAATATTCCTAGACAGCAAAAGTTAAGAAAATGAAGCCACCCATATTTAATGTGTCAATTCCTCGTTGAAACACTATTTTTTAAGGTGACCATCGTTTTTTATGATTTTCAATTTATAAAACAACACATCCATTCACGCATAGGAATCTTTAAAGCTTGACTAATAGTTTTGAATAGCATGCGCACATTGTTGGTAAAATCTGAATATTATGGAGCACAAATAGAAACAGGCTTTTTATTTCTTTATGTCACAACATGTAGATGAGGGACTTATTAAATTGGTTACTGACAAAGGGTGCTTTCATGCAATAAAGAAATCTCCTCTCAATGAATGCAACATACGTCATTTCGTTGATTGCAGTAAAGTGAGGACTCTGAAAAATGAATAATATAGCGAAATTAGTACAAGAATTTTGGGGGTGACGATGTTTTTAGCATTCTGTTCTTTTCCACCCTTGATTCCTATAAAGGAGAAATACGTTCGTCTCTATCATCTGCAGCATTTATTGCTCCTTCCATAGGCCGATCGATGCGAGGCAGTTATACTTGGATACCGGTCATAATTGCTCACATAATTGAGTGGTCATTGATCCGCGAAATATGATATGAAAGGCTATTCACGAGCATAAGCTCCAGCTAGTTGAAGGCATTTAATGCATGTGATAACTTATGTAAGGTGAATTTTCACGAAAAGCAGGCAGTTTAACCATAAAAGTTATAAAGTATTTATAACTATCTACTTTTCATTGATTTCAATATTTTTTAATCGAGCATGTCAGCGTTTTTGCGTTTCTTTGGGTTTTAGAATTGTTTTTAAACAATGCTTTGAGCTCAAATTTGTGATTAGCAGATTTTATAAAAGTATCTTCCAACTAAAATCATGTAGAATTGAAATGTGTAATGGTCTTGCCTATACTTTAGCAGCATTAATACTACTACTTCTGGATGTATTTATGGAAATACATTAATACTATTCAAAACTTTATCTTTGTTAAGTCCAAAAGGTTTCTTAGAATAATTGTTCCATACTTAGCACTGTCACAGCTAATATTGGGAAGGTATTCACAGAGTATGAAACTTTATTAATCAGCAAAGGCCATGTTCCACGCGAATTCCTTTCATTGAAAAAAATACTTCTTCTCCGGGGCCAGCTATATGATAGACATGCTCAAGAATTCCAGCAATAATATTATTACCGTCTCTGCCGAGTAACTTGATAATTTAGGACGCCAAAATTGGCATAATTTGAGAAAATTAATCTTCGCTCAAATATATAAATTTAAGAATGAGACAAACTGTCCAAATTATGGTCATTAGGCGTCAAAAATATGGCCATTTAAAATTTCAGAATTCATAGATTAAATTTCTACATGATACCATCATTGAGATTTATTTGGAAAATCCGTTGTAGTTTAGTGTTAGCGTAAATTTTCGACCAAATTTCACTCCAGGGAAACTTTCATTCATTTGCTTGGTAGCAAATTCGGTCATGAGCTGAACTCGCAACTCAACATTCGTGGGTTCTAATTCAGATATGGATGCTTTGCTTGTCTTAAATTCAAGGGATCATATTAGCCGATGAAATCAGTAAACTGAAGGACCAAAGATTAGAAACCTGCTCCACCAATTCACTCTCATTCCTTGCGGTTCCTGCCAACGGCTGGTTTTCCAACGGTGTCCACAGATGTCTCCTCTTAACGGGCGTGCGGCATTTTGAGAACAGCCAAAACGATGGGATTTGAAATGGAATTTCCGCGCCGAGGGAGAAATTCAAATGCCCCAAACACGGTACCTCGCCGCGTGCCTGACTCTCCCGCTAGCATTCCCCTCGAGTAACGCACCAAAGGCATAGGAATAGAGGAATCCAGGGTCGCGGCTGTCTCCCCCAACAGGCCCCCCTTCCTTTTCCCCACCTATCCTGGTTACAGCGGTTGTTTTCGTGATATCCCGAGCGTTCCTTGGTCCGCCGCTTCCTCACCCGGGAAACCGCACGCCGCGGCCAAAAATCCCGGCTGCCTTGAGTCCCGGAAGGCTCTCTCGCCTCCCTTTCCCTATAACGTGTAACGAACGCCTCCCCAATCCATCCATTATCAACAACCCGCCTCCATCTTTCCGTCACGCCCCCATCATTCCTTGCTAACTTATTTTTTTTCTCCCGGCACCTCCCCAGCCGTCGCTTCCTTCCCTTCAAGTTTTCCCCAACTGCGCCGCGCCGAGGGCGAAGCGCGTACCAGACAGCATTGCCGGGTGAAAGGTCGGGAGGGTAATGAAGCGAATGTCTGCTCCTGGCTACTGGGGAAACCTGTGCCATTAAACCAGTGCAGTATCCCGCGGTCCAATTGGGATACAATTTTTTAGTACAAATTGCATCATCAACATCGGTCAGATCAACTTTAAGATTGGTTTGACGCAAACCTCCGCTCGATTCTTCCATCGGCCAATCTCTTCATATTAACCCAGTTCTTCTCTTTTTCATCCTTCACAAATTGTCCCATATATCTCATACGAGGCCTGCCTTTTCCATTCTTCCCGTTCACTTTTCCTTCTTCGCCAGGCCATCGCGTTATAAGATATTGCCAATAAAGTTGTCTCATCTTCTCTTTAGAGTTTTCTGCAGACTTATTTTTTCTCCCACTCTTCTTAAGAATTCTTCGTTTTTAACTTGGTCAAGTCCATTTATCTTCATCATTCTTCGGTAGCACCACATTTGAAATACTTATAGCCTTGACTTCTCTGCTCCTGTTATCGTCCATGCTTCGCTGCCATATAGTAGTATGCTCCAGTTTTAAGTAGTAATGAAATGTTTCCTCATTTTCACGCTTGTATTTGCTGCTGTAAGCAGAATTTACAAATTGAATACAACTGATTTAGGCCGTGAGAGATGGTTGAATTGTATTCCAATGGATTTCGGTCCAAAATTTTGCATGCATATATTTGGACCAAACGGATAGAATTTGCACTAAAGTTCCATCCAAATGTATGAATACAACGTTCAAAAGAGTAAACATTGCTGTCCGCTTCCATTGAGAGTGATTTGATTTCATCTCTTTGGAATAGGGTGTTGTGCTCACGGGACAGATTGAACTGACGTAAATATGAAGGCCTATATTATTGTACAGTTTTCGAACATGAAAAGGATGAAATTTTATACGATACTAATGCGTGATTTGTGCATATGAACTTAATTTAAATTTATCCATATTTCCATAGCTAAAATTACAGCTTCCGATGCCTCTTCAAATTTGGTTGTGAGAGTCATTTTTAGTTTATTATTGACTCATATTTCATTGGTTCATATAGTTTGGACCAAAGCACTGGGCCGTGGAACAACGCATTTCTCTTTCATTCAAAATTAGGATGTGACGTGTTTGGACCAAAAGATTATGAAAATTGGACCGTGAGACACTGCCTTTGGGTAGATAGAAGAAAGTGGCACTCATCGGTCATGTGGAAGCCCTGGAAGTAGATCGTTATGCCTGGAAGCCCTTCATATACATCGTAACACTTAAGGGAGGGGAGGGGTCGGACCAAAAGTCATGACGCACTATTGAATGGGGGGAGTTGGGAGTCCAACCTTCCATTGGGTGGAGAAAAATATATTATAAATTCATTCATTTTTCAAATAATAATGGTGATTAAATAAACAATTAACTTATCAATGATTTATGAATAAATTGAGAACTAAATTAGAAAGTTATAAAGAATGTTGCTCTATTACTTTAAAGAAAGAAAGGCTACATTGGCAGCAATTTAAAGGGCGCATCTATGCATATGTTAAGGAGCGTTGTAGGGGGGATGGAGAGAGATAAAAATGATAAACCAGTGATACGTAATACATGGATAACCCCTTATACAACGGGCTGCAATTAAGTTCAAGACTCTGGATTCATTCAAGCAAAGGAAGACGCATTCTTATTGTGAGGATATAAGGAATTTGTGCTTATACAATCATTCGCACCGTCGTTCCAAAGGGTTTGTATCGCGTCGGCGAAACATTGCCATCAAACAGAACGACAAGTCCGAATTCGAACATTGTCCAAATAATAATGTTCAATACAATATTAATTACATTGTAAATAAATTAAAATGGATAAGGGAGTTATAAAGAATGCAAAGGAAAGCAATAAAAAAACCTAAAACAAGCCACAACGGACGGCATCATTTGATCATGGAAGAAGGAGGGAAGTTATTTACTACGTACCACTCGTGTAAGGGTTGTCTTCAATGTTTCAGGGAAAATACGTCCCTACTCTCGTGAATTTGACCCGCCATTCTCGACTTGTTGCTCTCCATCCCTCGTCCATTACATTAACACCCGGGATAAAGGCTTGGTTTTATAGCATGGCTTTGTGGGTCATAAATATAAGAGAAACTCATATGATTCTTTCACATATCAGCCCTAAAATAATGTCGGATACTGGCCTTTGGTAGGATGACGCCACTAAGAACTATTTTTGCAGTGTTGTTAAAGAATATTACTCCAGGAATACTACAATTCCTGGGGTACTAAAATACTCGGAATCCTAAAGTTTCATATAGCTGCTTCTTATACTTTGGAATTTATACTAAAACTAACATATGAGGCTATGGTAACGATAATGAGGATAAGGAAGGAAAAGAATGGGCGAATTGAATGTCTTGTCGACAAGCTATGTGAACTGTGGGCAGTTGAAAACGCTACGGTTTGAAATAAAATGTGATATTTTCATGAAGTGAAACATCTGAGAGTGTAAATAAACTGGAAAAAGATATTTACTAATATGTTCCAAATGTTTAACTTTTTCCCTTCCGCATGACGTTAAGCTTTCAAACGTTTACTCTATTGTGTAGGTATATACTTAAAATTCACTATCAAGACGTTAGCGTCGACCTTTTTGGTGTAATTGCACGAGGGAAAAATTAATCTAAGGCTAACTTTTATAGCTTAAATACTGAATGCTAGTACTAGTATTTTCAAACTATGAATAAAGTATACTAAATGTAAATATAATATAGTAGAAAATTATACTAAAACAGTGATCGCGTCGTTCCAGGAAGATAAATCAGGAAATGACAGCCACGTTTGAAACAGTATCATATCCATGGAGTGCTAATTGTACCTAGATGTAATCAGCCAATGCGGAATTAATCAAAACTTCTTACTGCAACAAAGTCAAATCAGCACCCGAATACGAAGAAAATGAGTGATGCATGATATTTTTTATTATTAGCAAAGATTAAGGAGCTACTGTACCCTGTACATCACCTTAAAATACTCATGATTACCGTACTCGTTTCCGTTAATACTTTGTCCTTTCGGACACGCTTGATACTTGAGAGTCATATCCACTGCGCAAATTCCACAGCGCCTATATTTGGCTAGTATTTGAAATAAGCAAAACATCAACGAATATATAATTGATAAACAGTTGTTCAAAGCTAAGTCGTCTCTAATATCCAAATGCTCAATGATACTTCTCTTAGATTAAATTCCAAGAAAAATATGAAATATCTCCGGCTTTCCCAGCGAATATTGGCAATGATGAGACCTCAGGTTTCCTAACGCTATGGTCCTGTAGGAAACCCAATAACACTTCATCATCCATTCACTATAGACTCCAAGTAGTGGTAGTAGTTTTAAGGGTGCGTCGACAGCTGAGGTCATTTTGCTGTATAGAATCCAAATCCTTTTCAAGGATCCGATAACGAAATCCCTCTCCAAAAGGCGAACGGAAGCGAATAGCCAAGGAGGTTAGAATGTGTCTGAACAGGCATTGGCATGCTAGCCTGTGAGTGACATTGAAGCCCAAATGGGGGAATGATTAACCTATGATTCTTGGAAACTTAAACTTTCTTCAAGGAAGCCTCCTCCGTACAAAACATTGACCTCTAATAGATATTGCAAGAGTATTAGAACACTAATAATAATTACATCGTACCCATATTTCATTGCAGCGGCATTTATCTCCCTAGTTAATCTTACTAAGTCTATCTAAGGGAGTTATTACAGCACTTTATTCCGCTAGGTGTTTATTTTATTACAAAAACGAGTTTGAATTTCACCTATTTTAACTGTATATTTGGCACGTTTTTACCTCTGGCGCAGAAGAATAAGAGCTGGCTATGAATTTTACGTATTTTAACTATATGTTTGGCACTTTTTTTACCTCTGGCGAATTGTAAAATTGTATTTAATTAGTCATCATGCAAATCTGTGTTTTACCGGAAACAAAACAAATTCATCCGTAAGAGTGTCGCAAAAAGCAAGCCCATATGTCCGTTCCTACCAAGATTCTCACATTCTAACTAAATTATCTAACCTAAATGAGGTTAAAAACCATTTATTTTGGATTTTTGTTCCTCCTGAAAATATTAGTTCAAATTTAGCATATTCTGTGCTCCATTCCCTTCCATTCAGAGGAAGCTAGGATATTTTTATCGGCTTGACACTGCGGGCTTTGAGTGGGTGGAAAGCGAAAAAAACATCCTTTCCTCAAAAACCTTGCCCACAGCCAATTCGTCCCAGGTGACGAAGTAATGACCGCTCCCTCACTTTCCTCCTCCTCCCACGCCTCTCCTTCCCTCACTTCTCTCTCTCTCCCCTTTCCCCTCTTGCCGTCACCCACTACTTCCCTCGCCTCTTGTCTTGTCTTGCCTCAGGATTGCTCGTTACCTTCTAAGTGTCTGTCAGCGACCGACCTGTTAAGACTTTCTCTCTCCTACGACATAACCCTCACTTCAACCCTTCAGTGTCTTCACCTTGAACTTTGATTGATAACATCATCCCTCACCCCTTTTTCTCCACTCTTTTAACGCTGTCCGATCCATTTTTCTGCCTCGCTTTTCGCTGTCCTTAGGGCCAGAGCTCAGACTAATTTTTCGTAAACGCAGCTGCCGGTTACTGTCGCCGTTGCTCAGATATTTTTATCCACATTTGGGTCCTGCCTTTCGTCACGCGGCTAACGAAAGTATGTGCAATCTTTCAAAGATTGTAGTATGGTACTGGGTAGAGGGTGTAGAAACTGAAATAACTCCTCTACTTCACCACAACTATAGAGACTTGATTATGAAGATAGTGACAAATCAAATAGGTCGCATACAATTGAGGACTCGAGAAACTATAGAAACTATGTGGGATAAAATAAACAGCAAAAAAACTCTTCAATATGTTACTTGGCAGCTACTCTATTTTATACCAAGAAAATTTTATCTTCGACGCTTAATTTATCACATTATAAACATAAAAGTTTAAAATTTATTGAAATCCTAAATTTTTATTGAAATTAATATATAGTAATTACGAAAAATACCAAAATAGAGAGAAAATAATTTAATTTCGAAATCGAATTCCAAATATTTAGGGATGGAAAGTAAATAAATATCTATCCAGTGGGAATTCAAAATTTTTAATTCAAATTTCATTTTTTTATATTTCCTCTCCATAAATATCGGCATAAATCCCGTAGGTCATTAGTCTGCGTTTCTTTTCTACGAGTTTAAATTTAAAATTCGCGAGATTAAGGTTAACTTTCTTTTCCAAATTGATCTTATTTCCAGAAAGTATTGTCCTTAATATGGGGAAAAACCTCCCTGTTTTAAATGACTTCTTCCGCATTCATAAGGAGAATAGAGGTATAAGTTCCATTGCAGCAACGACTAGTACGAAGTTTCTCTATGACTTAGCTGAAAATTATAGCCACCAAGAACCTTGCTAAAGAAGCTTGGTATCCCAAACAAAGGGAATTCAAAAGTGGTGATATCGCCTTGTACTACAGAGTTTACTGCCACCACTTCTCTTTGGTAATATAAATGATGGCCAAATTACAGCACATTCATTACGATAAGATGATTAGTTACGAAAGGGTTCGATAATTACTTGGATTAAATCAGTTGTTGTCAATCTGTTCAAACAATTGGAGCATAATTGGGGCGACATTTTCACAGGCACCGAAAAAAACAGCTTGCATTGTCGACTATTCAATCAATCCAGCGCCTTTTCTTGAAAATATGTGTATATTAGATCCCATGTAATATCAATTTTTACTTGAAGGTAGTTTTCTAGTGTCTCCGTGAAAATTTTGCAAACCAACTACGGCAGAATTAACTTAGCCAGCAGTTCCAAGTTCGCTCGCGAATGTTTTTTTTTTGTTGCACTCGCTACAGTTTGTAAGGCGGAGGCGGGAAAACTATTTTTAAGGCTGGCAGAAGAGTGGGGAGCAAACGGGTCTGTCTTACACTCGTTCGAACGAGGACTCATTCCCTTTTCGTTTAACTGTCTCTTGCTTCCCATTCCTCCCATCAGCGCCTCTTCATCCATCCCATGCCTTCCCCCCTCACTCTTCCACCCTTCATTTGTTTTATGCTCATGAGTAAGCATCTTTCGTATGAAACTTTTCCTCTACGTTACCATACTGCAACAGAAGCACTGTAACCACCAAGAGTCAAGAAACCATTTTTAATGTTTACAGAGGTTCCGTGAGTTATTTTAGCAGAAAATTGTTTTCCCTTAATTTTGAAGAATTTGTTGTGAAATGTTTTTAATTTAGAGAATGAATGTAAAATTCGTGAGTAGTTAAACCGTCTCGACATATTCAGCAAATGACAAGTCACAATTTCCTTTAACACGTAGTATGAGGCTGTATAAAAGAAGATAAGCAGAGGTTTTAACCGTCGGAAATATGAAAGCTTATTAATGCAATACAAAATAACAATAAAGGGTAAATTAGCTTAAAATGTGTACAGTAAGACAAAGCATCTGTTTCGCATCTGAACTATCGTCCTGCTGCATGCAGCACAGTCGAGTGAAAAATGTCGATAGTTGTATTGCATTTATCAACTGGCTTCGGTTACTTCATTCAAATTTCAGGACGCATCTCAAATCAAATAAAATTTAGAATTCAGAATTTGCACTACGTTGGTCATTTGATTTGGATTTTAACCTCATTATGGTAATCGCATAAAAGTTTATAAGGGATGACGCAGGCCATTGAGGTATATACCTCAATGACGCAAACGGTATAAATACATATCACCAGAGAGCACATCGATCCTTCATCTAGAGGAAATTGGCCATGATGTTTTCAATTTACTTGGAAAGATCATCACTCACATTCCAATTTCGGTATGCACATACAGATTCCCTCCTATTTTCCCTCAAATTTCTCTAAATCAGTTGTATTCATCCGGCTAATTTCCCTCGATTGACCGCGTTGAAAAGAAGTCCTCGAGCCCAGTTGGCGAGAGAATGATAAAATTTTTTAATGAATTAAAAAAGGAAATGAAATCTAAATCCATTATAGGGATCTTTAGAGTTGTTTCAAGTTCGGAAAAAAAACTCAAAAGGAGTTTTAGTATTTACTGATCTTACATTTCAGAACATGATCCCTTGGGAAGTGATCTTGGGAAATGACTGAGATTGCTCACATCGTGAGAGTGCAAGTGCATGCAATACGGAAGATAAGAAGATACGGAAGCTAGAGCTTTTGAGCATCTCATTGCAAACGTATGATCTGCTCAATCTCTCGACAAGTGTGACTTCGAGTAGAGATACTTTAGTTCTTAGTTTTTGGCTCTTAGCACTGAGGTAACTTATAGCCTTTTCCGCTCTCCTCAATACAGACTTTTCTCCCTCCGCAAAGTAGCTTAGTCCTCTCCATCTTGAATCGTAGGATGGGATTTTCTCTATCCATGCACTGGAACCCAGAGCCCCTCTTCCAGTAATCCCTTGATATCGGCTTGAGCTCAGTGCGACCGATCAGAGGAGGTGAATGGTTTGCGGACAATTGGCTAGTGCCTTTTGTGAGGTCTGATAGGACGCAATGGGCTTCAATGGACCTTGAACGGTCCTTCCATTTGGAAGATTTTCGCCTCCAACCGCACATTGAGTCGAATGGAAACGGAAGTCTTCTTTTACACTGCACTATGTGACGAAAAAATGATGGAAACCGCTGCCTTCGTTCTACGCCGTAATTTTTTCTCAGCATTATTTAGTATCTATTGTTCAGATGGACCTATTAGGAATATATTTAACGGATAAAAAAATAGAAACTGAACTAAAAGCTTAAAATTTCATAAATTTTAAATTCGTAATCTTATGTTTCTGACGAAGGTTTTCGCGGCGTTCCGGTGATTGTAAAAAGATTACGGGAGCCTTCCACGTTGTCATTCTGATTAAACGGCGACGTTTCAGCCACTCTACTGCGGGCATCCTGAGGGCAGGTTGAAGTGAAAAATGCTTCGAATTTGACGCTTATTTATACTCGTCTTCTTACTCGGGGGGGATGCGAAGGATCGCCTCCCGCCCGGAACCCAGGAAGGCGTTTACGAGGTTATCTGCAACTGTGGAAAATCCTACGCAGGGAAAACAAAAAGAGGTGTACAATTCCGAATGAAAGAACATCCACGGGTCCTCAAAAACGGACAAAGGGAGAAATCGGCTATTGCGGAGAACGTTTCGATGGAACCAAACCACTCCTTGAATTTAATGGAACCAAAAATCCATGCGAGGGAAAAGCGCCATTTCCCTAGAATTATAACGGAAGCAATTGAAATTTCCAAGAGGCCCAACAATATGAATAGAGAGGATAGCTACCCACTTCCCAACAAGGGTAAACGAGTATTCACTCGAATATCAACAGCCAATCAGCGAGTAGCGGCCACCTCAGAAGACGAGTATAAATAACGTCAACTTCGGAGCATTTTTCACTTCAGCCTGGCCTGAGGGCGCCCGCAGTAGAGTGGGTTTTTATCAGGATGACAACGCGTAAGACTCCCGAAAGCTTTTTAACCCTCCCTACCTACCTGGGGTCTTTTTTGACCCCAGCTCACAGAAAAAGTTGAATAACTCATTCATTTTTACAGCTTTATGCATCATATTTTAGGAATTCTCCGATAAAACGTTTTTGTATCGACTCCATTTTTCATTTTAAAAATATTTCTGACAATACGCCTTACAAAAAATATTTTCTTGCTTGGGGTCAAGTTTGACCCCAGGTAGGGTATGTGGAACTAAAATATACCCGATCGTGTTTCTGTACAAGGAGATGAATTTTCATTTTCCTTTAGAAATAATTGAATAAATAATAGCTTTTGTCATGACTTTGTCATGAAAGGAAAGAATTTTAGCAATTTATGTCATAAAATGAGTAATGCACTGAGTGTTAAAATTATTAGAAGAGAAGAAATTGTTGAGCTATGGATGTATTTCCCTCGCATGTGACACCAAGAAAGATATTCCGGTAATATACACAGTCGTATCAACGTTACAACTTAGTGAATCAAATAGAGGCTTAGCTATTCAATTGCAAAATCTAATACATGTCAGCAGTTTCCAAATGTGTGAACTTGGAGTCTAACGCATAATAAGTCGATCACATTGACCTCACTTCATCACATAACAGAAGCTGAATACTGCTAAGTGATTGCTAGCGTACTATGATTTCAACTTGCTCTGCAGCTTCTAATCCAACTATTATCTGCGGACAGTGGATTCGTCGTCAACAGCGTGTTTTCTTTGTAATCAGCAACAGTCAACGTTTTTTGATTCCGTAATTTTTGTTCTCTGTAATGAGCTTAGCTGATATAGAGAGAATTAGTAACTTGTGGTTGCTCCTCTGACGATTTTTGAAGCCATCATTGCTCTCCAACTTCTAATCTAACTGTTATCTTCGCAGAGCTTATCAACAGAGTCATCAATGCTGTGCTTTCTTTGTAATCAGCAATAAGTCAGAAATAACAGTCAGTGTTTTCTCCACTTGTATTTTGATTTCATAGTATTTGACCTCTGATACGAGCTAGGCTTTTACGCTGAGAATCGTCACCCGTGGTCACTCCTCCGACGACTATAGAAGTCACATCTTTCCTCGCTCAAGCGTACATCCCGCACTGGGGATCCCGATGGGGAATTATTGGCGGTCATACAAGAACAATAACTGATTATGGCAGCCTATAAAGTCAAATTTGCTCCTGGATACAGCAAGAAGGAAGCCGTTAACGATTTATTGGGATCGAAAGATTAACGATGAAGAAAACATGCAAAATGAGAGTGATGGAGGTAAAGGAGAGGCAGGCAACAGGGAGGTGGAAATAAGGGACCAGGAGGAGGACGAGCTTCATGAGGAAATCCTAGGCGTATGTATCAAAGAAGACGATCCACGGGGAGTGAGGAAGGAAAAATCAAATGGGATGCTATAGAACCAAAGTGGACTGAAAAAATATTATCCAGGAATATCATCAGGTAGGACGCCGGTTCTTATGGTCTGCTAAACATAAGGCATTTGAAATTTGTTGCCCTGAAAAGAATAAACGGGAAGTGATTTTGTATTACAACTCTACAAAATTCGGTGTGCATACTGTAGATCAAATTATTCTGTAAAAAGAGGGACTAGAAAATGGCCATTGACTATTTTTTTTTTGATATCGTAGATCTTGCAGGTATAAATGCATACCAAATGTATTCGAGAAAATACCCCTCTTTCCGCGGAAAAAAATTCTAGGCTGCGATTCCTTTTAGAATCAGCAAAAGAAATGTTAGCACCTGAAATTCATCTTTGAGTAGGAAAAACCGGATGCCAAAAAAAATAGATTTCGGACTGCAATCGAAATTGCTGGGATTGGCGGTATTCTGCTAGTAAATGAAAAAGAAATTGTGTCCAAAAAATGGGTGGCAGATGTTCCATTTGCCCTCGTAAGAGAGACAAACAACCAATGATCTTTCTAATGTTTGCAACAGATACCTGTAAGGTGATCATGTTCAACAACAAAGCGTCTGCAATGTGACATTAGTGATTGTGTAGATGGAGATTTCAGATTAAAAATTTGGCACAGTTCTTTTGCGTCATGAAATTTTGTAATTGGTCATCACGTTTTGGCACTATGCTGCAAATGTTTAAATATTTTAAATATTTTATTGTATTCAGATAGGTAAACGATGTACTTAATCACGTATTTAGGTAAATTTAATTGTCATTATTCAAGACTATACTAGGAGTGCCATCTAAATAATTATAATATTTTTTTCTAAATTATGCAATGTATATTATGCTGTGGTATTTTTCTGTTAATTTATCTTAAATGTATTTAATTAAAATACGAATGAATATGAGTCATTGGAATAATATTATCACTTAAAATAATTAAAATTCAGGATGGGGTCAAAAAAGACCCCAAGTAGGGAGGACGTGATTTTTTTAGTAACAGGTTGCGAGGGTTAAAATCATAGTAATCTTATGATTAATAGAATGACATTGTATTTCATTTTGTAGCACAAAGCCACATTATACATTAGATTCAGCAGTAAATCGTCAATTAGCTTTGAAACAATCGTTACGGAATTTGAATGGTTTCGATGTCTTCTTGAACTGCCCATTGCCCAAATTTTTCAGTTAGATCTTTATGTTACTGGAAGTTCTAACGAGATACTCTGCATGGGGTCCATGGAATCAGTAACAATCAGAATAGAAGGTTTTTAAAGGAGAAATAATTTCTTCGTTTAAGTCTTGTTCCAATACATGGAAGAGATGATGGTTAGCAATAATGCTTATAATTTTTTGCCAGCAAATAGAAAATTATTCCAATGAAAAATTTTATGAGAAACAAGTTCCCCTAAAATTTGGTATTTTTAAACTAAATTAATTACAAGAAATGCTCGTGTGAAAAAATTGTAATAAAAATCAAACTTAGTTACTCATGAGTTAAAGATGCTATCAGTTCTGCATCATGATGCTCAAGAAATTCTATTATATTTGCCATAATTGATTCTCAATTATAATATCTAAACTACAGACAAATGAACAATCTTTTTACAAGACATTCCATTGTCAAACTGGAAGTTATCAGTACAGTACACCAGATGAAATTGTGAGAAGTGCTAGAATTCTTCCATATTACAGGATAATTGTCTTTCTCAGAACGTCAAAAAATTCCATATCATTGTAAATTTACACATTTTTTTCTTTTAGCTACGGTTATTTGCCCTTGATAAAATGATTATGCCAGCACAGAAATATTTTTCCCGTAGAATGTAATAATTAATACGAAATTCCACCGAAGAAAGCGACGATAGCTGGAAGGGACTTAATTAGGTATGTGAGAAATCAACGCTGCAAGGCAAAATTATAAATATTGTCTCATTTTCATTCCTTGAAAAACAGAGGCTAACTGTGGGAACAAAGATATTGGAGTTGATCCCAACGCGTTTCAAATATCTGCTTAATTGAAAATTATTTTCAGGCCTCACCCTCACCATCTTCTATCTGACCCTGGGCATCAAATACTTAAGGGATCAAAAAAAGTTTGTTTCTAAAGGTTTTTCGAACCACTATTCTCAAATAATCAACTTTTTATTTCCAATCCCTGGTTTTCAGGTAGATTTTAATAACTCTCATCCCAGCTAAAGCAACTGCTAAAACCGTTTCCTTCTTCAATACACCACCTATCATACCACATTATCGTTTCAAATCGATATTATATCAGAATATATTTGCATACCGCAAGCCCTCTATGGGAGAAGTAGCCTAGGGGTAGCGAGTCGGATTGGTAAACTTCGGGTCATTGGTTCGATTACCGTTGACGCCAAATATGTTTTAGCCTTTGGAAAAATTTTTAAATACATTTTCCGATTTTTCCGGCATCCCTACCTAAAAACACCTCAATAACCCAATGGGCAATGGTGAAAGGCAGCAATTTCACCATGAGGCCCTGATGGCGCAGATCAAGTGGATCGGTCCGGCCTCAAATTCCATAGCCTCAGGCGAGAGTGTAGTTCACGGAATCGGCTGCAGTACTGCGATGTGGAAGGCAACGGGAAACGGCCTTGCATTCAACATGACGTGATGGCATTCCTCCCGGTAAAATATTCCTCAAAAATACCTCACAAATATAATTTAAGCATCAACAAGAAGAAAGCTAAAATCCAAGCGTGAGGAAGAGAGAAGCTTAGGGCAAATATCACAATTTGAGGAGTGAAATTAGAACAAGTGGAGAATTTCACCTACCTCGGCAGCAGTATAACTAGGGATGGAAGAAGCTTTACGGACATAGAGCGGAGAATAACACAAGCTAAGAAGGCGTTTATGAAGAAGAGACAATTACTATGCTCAAATATCCAACGGGTGTGAACAAGGAAGTACTTCATCAAAACATTCGTATGGAGCGTGGCACTCTATGGATCAGAGACATGGAACATCGGGAAAGCAGACCAACGAAGAATTGAAGCCTTCGAATCATGGTGCTGGAGGAGAATGTTGAAGATTAAATGGACAGATAAAGTGAGGAACGAAGAGGTGTACAGAAGTCAGAAGAAGAAAGGACAATATGGAAAACCCTGCGGCAAAGAAGAATCAGATGGATTGGACATACCTTGAGGCACAATGAATTAAATTGAGGATTGAACAAGGATTGAGGATTGAGGAGGAGAACAAGGATTGAAATACCGATGACGATGATGATGAGCCTTCATCGTGAAGTTTACGTGAACATGGATAAAAATGCTTTATCAATCAATTTTATCATGCATATAGTTCTATGATGATCGAATTTGAAAAAAAACTTTAAATAATAGGTAGTAAAATGTTTTTAAGACGATGACGTATACGTATGTTAAAGTTTTCGTATCGAACTTTGGTATTACAGATGCCTATGGTCAAAAACTTTACTGCGGTAATTTTCTTGAATTCGATCTTTTGCCTTATTTTGACGTGCAAACAAATTCCACTTACTGTGGCTGCTTAGGTCTTTTGTTTATCATTACATCCTATATTCGGAGAATTGCAGTTGAAGTTCTCTCCATTACTCATTAATGTGGGGACCGGGTTTCTACTTAAAGACATTTGCAACAGCCAGGATTAAAGTGTAGGCCTAGTGAGTCATATTCTATGTTTTTTCATCACTCCAACGAAGGTTTTGGATACCATTTGCGAGGTTGCGTCATGAAATAACGCCACGAATCGATCTCCTTCCCACCAAATGAAGTTAGGATATTAAACTTCTTTCAGAGTGTAGGTAACCACAGCATCAAAAACAGAGGTATTCTTTATATGTCCTCATATGTCCCGGGACCTTCAATAGGAATTTGCTGGGAGGTTAAATGTTCTCAAGTTTCTAATGATGAAAATGCCACGAAGTATACCTAATTTACTCCATGAGCTATTGCACGTGCGTATGGAAGAGGGAATAAAAATGAGATGACAATGAGAGATTAAAATATAAAAATAGACTGAGAAAGTTCACATCAAATCAGCTAAAAGGAAGACTTGCGCGTTTGACTTCAGGCTATTATATTGCATTATGACAGAGATTCCTTTACCTTAATTTTGCCATTTATTTCCATACGCAACTGATGCTCACGGATGTATAAAATACATCAGTTCTAACAATACCCATTTCAGGCTATCGCCATTATTATATAATATGAATTGTGTAGTTCTATCATATTTTATTCTTCGAAAAAATATTTCACTTACTAATTGATATTTACAATTTTATTTTAAATATACATCAGATACTGCGAGGAAATAAGCAATTTTATCGAATAAGATCTATTTGTTGATAAAATTTGAGCCCTATATCATGCAAAAAAAAACCCTTAAGCTTGTATATTGGAAGGAATATAACACCCAACTCCTACAGCTGCACACCGAGTTTTGAGGAAAGTGAAATTACATTCTGGTAAACAAATTGGAAAATTTCAATAATACTTATCTATCTCTATGTTTTCTGTTTTGCCATATAAAAATCTTTCAGGGTTTCCAAAAAAATGTTGGGTTATCTTATTTACCTTCAGTAAACACTGAAATCGGTGCTGTGAAAAAGACATTTTGTTCGCAGTTTTTCCTCCAGACATCCCTAGCATGTGGCCATGAGTCTGCTTTTTCGATCTGAATGAAACTTAACTGGGAAGAAACCTCGTCCATATGTGCGGTTGGAAATAAAACAACTGCCTCGTATTGCGCCGTACGGTCCCCACCTAGTCCGAACCGGTTAATCACGTCCCGACTGCTAGAAGGGGATAATGCGCGCCTCAGATCGTGATTATTCCATGAAGGACCGCTAGCGGAGGTGAAGGACCGAAGTGAATAATTGACTTGACATCTCCTTTTGCCGGCGCGACGGAATCCTAAGCTCAAGTACCGACGTGGGAAGCTCGCTCCAGCTATGATATCCCAGCTTCGGGCTCCAAACCATGGACGCTACAGGGACTTATCCATGGCAAGACGATTGGGAGTCCATGTAATAAGGAAAGGTACTAACATCTTTTTTCGAGAACACATTCTAACCGTCAAAAAGGGAATGGAGAAGTAAAATCAAAGGTGGCAGAAGGAAAAGTGGATAAGTTTGAATTAAATTTAAACGAAATATGGTAATATGAAACGAATGGTAATATTTAACAGTGTTACCACGATTTTATCTAAATAAGTGATAACGCTAAATACACGATAATAAATATCAGAACTGCAGTCAAGTACACAGGCAGAGATGGAATGATTAAGTGTCAATGAACATTTGAGATACTAATCAACAAGAAAAAAAAATTATCTAATAGAAATTATATTCGTATCAATACAAAGACTCGAAATTGAACGTGATACATTGATAACATTAGTAACGAATTGTAAGTATATAATTAAGCAACTATTTTTTTTATTTTATCCAAGTGCCTCCGCCTCATCACAAAAGCATAGGTTAAGAGGCAATGATTCGAATTTTAATTCGATCTGTTGGGTGGGATACTTCATGTACATTTCTCTGGTTCTGTTCATTCTTGCCTCTCATCCAAAGCCGCAATCAATCCTATTTTGTAGGCACCGAGCCTTCATGAAATGTTCCTCTCTTGTGATCGCTGGAGCAAGGGTGAGCGCGGGGAAGTGTTCGCATCTATCCATCACCTAGAAGACCGGCCGTAAATTAAATCTCGACCGAAATGGACCCCTTCCCTCCCGTCATCCTCTTTACTGATGCCCGCCGACACCCCTGCATCTCTGCCTAACTCCATTCGCCTCCCTAACTTCATTCCTACCTTCCCCTCCACCTCTCTCCCTTTATCGCCGCTCCCCTCCCCCATCCTCCTCCCACACATATCAAGAGCGCATCCCTAGCACGCTCCAGTCTATTTCTTCAAGACTGCCTGCTCTCCGGCGGCCGAAGAGGACTTGATGAGTGGGATTCAAGAGGACAGTGCGATGGGCGAGTGATTAAGTGAGAGTTAAAGGCGGTCGGGAAAGTAAATAGAGAGCAAACAATTGAGAACTAAATGCCTCTGAGAAAGCCGTGTGACACACGTCCGTGCACGAGTAAGCTCCGGGAAAAATACGAGTCACTACTCGGTCAAACATTTGAAGGAATTGCCATCGGAACTGTTCACACCTATTTCATCCTTATTGCATATGATCGTCAAATTTTCATCGGCTAAAAGCAGTTGTATTATCAAAGATACAAAAGAAGATTCGCAGCATCAAAAGAAGCTATAGCAAAAAGAAAGAAGGCGATATCGTAGACTTCAAGTAAATGTTTCAGTAAAGATTTGAGGTGAGTGTACTTCAAAATCAATTATGCAGTAGGTAGTATCAGGTGGTTTTAAAGTTATAACTATACCTAATAATAATAAATTATACATTAATTACTGTAGGAGATTTTGAATACATGCTTTTGGAAAAAGGAGTGAGATGCTAATATAGATAGAGAGGGAAATATAGAAAGAGGCATCCTAGCTGGCAAGGAAGGCAGTGAGATGCACAGGAAATGTTGCACGAAGACAAAAGAGTGGATGGAGGGATAAGGAACTTTTTGAGGCTGCGATGAAGGGTAGGATATTGATTAGGAGCAGGAGAGTGAGAAAAACAATAGGGCTTCTGGATGGTGCGAGATGACGCGGCCGGCGTAAGGGGACTAAGGTATATATACCGCTATGAATATGCTGCGGTAGGAGAGAAAACGAGCCACATCATTTTCAGAAGTGGGTGACAGATTGTGTAGGCAGGGGCGGTTTGAATATCAATTGCGCAATAACTATGGTCATGACCATGTTCTATAAACCTAAATGATTACAGATAATTATGTAACCTATACATATATACCTTTGTCTATTTCTCTACGTTCCACATAAGAAGATATTGCTTTATTAATATTTCTTATTAAATATGTGTAATATGTTTCTAGTAAAGAATGCTTATCCCAGTTAAAACCAAATTTTACTGCCGTAGTTAACTGTATCCAACGTAACTTCGTGGAACTGTGTCATAATTGAAATAAAAATGTAACTTGATTGTTCCACATAAAAATTATTTATTACACGACCCGGGTTCCGTCGGGGATCGACACTTTCAACTTCACTTGAAGATGCTGATCCTCTACGAAACCCAGGTCGGCTAAAATAATTTTTTACCGGAACAAGCAAGTTACGTTTCTATTTCAATTTCAAATTTTATTGGTTTCAGAAAGAAGACAAAATTTGCAATTTACCACATAAAAACTTTATTCCAACCCGTGCCAAGGAAACCCGGGTCGGAATAAAGTTTTTATGTGGTAAATTGCAAATTTTGTCTTCTTTCTGATATGTTCGAATACCACGCAATATCGCCAGAATCTACGGATTTCATTTTATTGGTTTGTAGTGCAAAATTCTTATGCAGATCTGGTGAATGCCAGATGATAAGTTGATTAGTAAAAACTTTCGCGTTCCATATCTATGGTGATGTAGCTTTTGGGAAGCTCTGGTAAGAAGAAGGATCATTCTACCCTGAAGAGACCTCCAGCAGTGGAAGGGAAACGTTAGTAGAAGCTTAGAGTGACGCGGACCTTCTCAAAACATGCACCACAGATGATAGTTTTAGATAATCTAATAAGAAGAGCGGCCGTAATGGTAAAGATCTACTCTCATCCTCAACATTAAAAGTTGTAGGCGATTTCACTGCATTTTTATCAGTCACCGCAATGCAGAACTTAAAAGAAGACAAATTGAAAATGATATTCCATGCATATAATTTTACCACTAGCACCCAGATTCAATGACACTGCTGAATTTAAGAAAAACAATCATGATTAAGCCATAAAATATTTATAATACGGAATTAGCTAAGAGCTCGGAATCCTTTCGAAATTCAAAGGGTTATGAAGAAAATGTATTTCATCGGCTTGCCAAAAAGTTTTGGATAGTAATTCCAGGAAGAACATGAATTTCGGAGTGATTATAAGCAGCCGGAAACATATTTAGGCCAGAAGAGTTGTCAACTGGAGTCAAACATGTCCACAGCATCCAGAAATATACGTCTGCGGGATAAATCATGCTGGCAGCATGAGATATATTTACTAGTGAGAGAAAAATATCTTTTGAAAAAGGCTCTACAAAACTAAATGTGAAATAGGGAGCAAAATACAGAAATAGGTAAAATACTTTGAAGTTACTTCAGCGGACTAGATTAGGTTTTGTAGTGTTTTTAACTGTGCATATTTATTTATGGATGATATAACGCAAATGTAACGTTGTCTATGAACATATTAATAACTTAACTCTGAATTTAAATGTTTTTAGCTTTTTCTGGCGTTATCATTCCTTGGCCCTTTTAAATTTTATTACTCTTGTCCTGAGTACAACACAGTGATATATGATCGTATATTCAATACTTGCGCAACAATCAAAACAAATCTCATGGGAATAAAAAAAGGAATGATTGAATGCAGTGAAAGTAATATAGGGTTACTTAAACACTAAATATCTATCCTTTGTGTCACCTAACGATTCAATCCACCGAAATAACTAATAATATGGAAGGTTTGGTGGATGAATAAGGGAAGCTTTAACCTCTGTCCGAGTTTCGGGTCAGGGATTTTGACGAAATTTGCCAGGCAGGTAGTCCTTGATTAGTTATTTACGAATCACCCCCCATATAGGGTTATATATCCAGTAACTTCGTCAAAAAACGAGTTTGAAATATTGTATTGCTAATATAAAGCTAATAATTAGCCATGTTTAATCAGTACAATTTGGGTTAGGGGTAAAGTACTCGCTTTTGTACGAAATTAACGGAAGAGCATGAAGTGTGATCGTGATTTTTAATTTCCGTATCTTTGGCCACGCAATCCCGACGCACGTACAAAATTTGTTCTAATTTGCCTGGTGCCGTGTTTTTCCAGCGCTGTGCTTTTTTTGGAAAAATTAATCGCAAGAGAAAAAAGAACTTAAGCTCTGCATTCATATAATTGTAAGTAACACCGAAATGTTCGGGTGATTCTAACATGCTCCTGAAAATGTGCAATACACTAATTCTTAAAAATTATTTGTTACCGCTGGTATTTTATCAGTTTCCAAGCGACGTCCCTGGTTCGAAACTCTCTCCGACCCGAAAATTTCATCCGATCTTCCGAACATTTCGGTGGATACTTACAATGCAAAGATACGGAAATTAAAAATCACGATCACACTTCATGCTCTTCCGTTAATTTCGTACACAAAAAACGACAGGGCGTGCGGACATATTTCCGCCACGTACTAATTACGTGATTTAGGTAAATAACGTAATTAGTACGTGATTTAGGTAAATAACGTAATTAACTATTTTACATACTGATTACGTAATTAGTACGTAAAATAGTTAAAATGCTTCCCGGGTAAACAGATTAAAAATATGTAAAACCAGGGACAGTCGTACAACGAAACTGCGATGAAAAAAACATTGGAGAAGTAGAGTCTCCAGGAACCAGGGACGTCGCCATGGTGAAGCGAGTACTTTACCCCTAACCCAATTTGTACTGATTAAACACGGCTAATTATTAGCTTTATATTGGCAATACAATATTTCAGACTCGTTTTTTGACGAAGTTACTGGATATATAACCCTATATGGGAGGTGATTCGTAAATAACTAATCAAGGACTACCTGCCTGGCAAATTTCGTCAAAATCCCTGACCCGAAACTCGGACACTCCCCTTGTTAGTGCAGACTTATTGGCACGTAAAATTTACAGTTATTCAAGGTAAGGAGATAAACTCATTTCTACGGGTGACATGAAATTTTATACGTGATTTTTATACCCGAAATATTCAGCGAGGACTTCAGTGAAATTTCAAAAGAGGCTTGGTACTTATTTGAACCCTGAACCGTCAGGCCCTGAGCACAAAGCTCTCTTCCCTTCTGGGTCACTACTTCGCCGTATGTTGGTTTCGCCGACATTAGGTGACACCCTCATCTAAACAATTCCGCTACATTGTCCTTCCACTCGTGTTGAAAAATCATAAAGCCTTCAGGGGGTTGGGTACCTGCAATATTCATCACAAGCCGCCACGTTTCCGGAGCCCCAGAGTCTCATGATATTGAGGTGGGGAAAAAGAAAAAGTTCATTTTCCCTCATCTCTCTCGCCCACACTTCAAAGAGATCCCTTAGTCCTGCACACATTATAACACTCCTCATCCTTTCCCCTCTCAACCTTTCGCCTTATCGCGGTCCGGAAGGTTCAATCCGTGCATCCTCTTCTCCTTAACGGCTCCACTACAACCTTCCCTCGCGTGCATTAAAGGAGGAGGCTGCGAAGGAATGAGAAGGCTTCGAGGATGGGTGGGGGTGCCTCACCCAGGGCAACTAAAGACCCGCTCTGTCGACTCACGCCCACTTTGGGCCACTCGCCTTCCACTTCCGCCCATATCTCCCTACTTCACCTTCTCACCCTCAAGCCATCCACTCCCCTACCCCGCCCTACATCCACCCCCTCTACTCCGACCATCCTCGCCTGCCTGCTGGTTCCGAGTCTGGACCAGTTCCAAAAACCCCTCCTGATCTCTCCTTCGCTTCACATTCCCTCCTCCCCGAACCCCAGGCGTGGGTGAGTAGAATATCGCCGGAAAACACAGAAGAGATCGCGACATCACCAACCCTTATTGACAGAACGGAGCTTGAAACGCGGAACATGATCTATTCTCAATGCTGAGATACCATAGCTGGTGGAGTTGCGTTTTATACGCATTGCCGGCACAAGCTATAGCTCGACGTCTAACTTAATCTCACATTCTCAAGATAAACACGAATTCTCTGTCTGAGGAGGAATTCGAACCCGTGATCTTTACCATGCTCAGCAAGAACTTTATCAAACTGGTTACCGCGGTCGGTTGTGAGTTCTTATGCTCGCATACTGAGCCTCATTACTGATTATGAGTTTCGGCTGTGAACACACAGAGCCAGACGCCTTTAAATTTTCAGGCAACTTGATGAACGAAATAGTGCGACTTGATGGTGCTTGTTCCACAAATTCATTGGCATTGAATTGCTTTTTTTTATCAGACCTGCCGTGTAAGCATTTGTCGTTAAAATACTATGTAATTGAATCTATGCACTGCATGAAGTTTTGCGATGCTATGGGTACAGCATTAGAGCTGAATTGACTTATAATGTGTTGCTTAGCATGGTGTGCCTCAACTTTTTCACATTTTTTAATGCGACTATTGACTAAAATGGAGAGTCACAACTGGTGTAAATCTAAATTGTGTAGGGATCTATTGGTTTACTTCTTCCTCGACTTGCTCAAAAATCCCCAAATGAGTGACTGTGAGTGGAAAAGCTCATTTCAAATGTCTTCCAAACATTAATAGCAGATTAAAAAAGTACAAGTAGTGAAATTTTATGATTTTCAACGCAAACAGCCGCACACAGACACTGAAGGCTCGAAGAGGAGGCCACCTTAATATCTTCTTCAATCCGCTTAAAGTAACATGCAACTGATATGCAGAGAAAAATAATTGGGTGGTTACCAGTCCAAGCTTATGAAAAAAAAATTTTTTTGTTCAAACCAGTTGTCACACAAGACATGTTGACACAAATTTCTTTAGAAGAGAAAAAAACAGTCAAAGAAATTCTATGCGTGTAGTTACGCGGAAATGGGTAGTTTTCAGCTGAATTCGTACGGTGGCAGTAAGATTCTTGAGTTGAAAGTCACAGAATGGCTACCGCGACGCCTCAGTCAGTGTCCGGAAGGATAAGCAAAACAATATCAATCTACACCCGGTTGCTTGTTACGTTGGCGAGGTAGCAAATGCCATTGCGACGATCCCTCTTCTCCTTCAGAGCGCCAGCTATTCGAGTCATTCCATCGACGCTCCTTTCATCGAAGGGAGAGATGCTTCGCTCAGTGATTCATGCGGAGGTAAGAAAAGTTAAGGGATTTGACAATCAATACGGCTGTATTCCTGGTGATCACGGCTCTTCCGTGTGTATTCGTTCCTGACTGTAGCCAATCAATCATTTATTAATCTCACTTTCGCGACGAAATGGCTTGTGATGGAATTGTATTCCCCAAGCTTCATGTTCTAAAATAAATTTCAACATATGCATTTTCTTATGCATGTGTTGATTTATTGGCTTATTTTTATGCATGGGAGACGTCATTTGCAATTGCTACAAAATAAAAACACGCATGTTACCTAGATGCAAAAAAACACGCTATTTAAATTATTAAAAATAGTTGCAACATGAGTTTTTTTAAAGAATATATGAACAATATGTATTCATTAGATGGTAAAAATACGGATATATTATTCTTCGAGGCAGAATCTTTCTTTCGAGACAGCGATACCCTCAAAAAAGTCACACCACCAAGTTAAGGGAAACCAATATTAATCTCGAGAAACAAAGACTTGAAAGGCTCAAAGCGTATTGTCAAGATCTAATTAATTTCAATTGTGATGTGAGGAAAATGAATTTTTTGTAAGATCCATAGTAACTAAGAGACCGTTATTGTGACAAATCAGATAGAAGGATAGGATCCCATTATTCACCGTCCACGCATCGAATGCAGCTCTCATTACAGCGCACCTACCTACTATTTGGCTTCCCTTCAATGGATAGGGGATATAAAAAACAGGCTCTCATCAATTCTCCGTCCTTCGGCAACTTCACATCCACCCATTTCTTTTCCAGCGCTCATTCATCCCCCGTTTCCATCTCCCCCACCACGAGCCCATCCTGCGGGCTTCATAGCGGAGAGAGGGTAAGAGAGTAAGATATTCATTTTTCATCTCCCCATTGGGATTCTGCAAACCCATTCTCCTCCTCCATCTCGTTACTTGTCACCATTACTGACTTTTTTAATCAACAGCTCTGAAGTTGAGCATACCGAATATCTAATTTTAACTCGGGTAGGGAGGGGAATATCAAAGAAATGCATATGTGCTATTTCCAATGAGTCATGTAAGAGAAGAAAGGAATCTAATTTTACCTCTAAACAAATCTAATTTCCTCTTATTCGAGAGATTCACATTTGGATATGGGCAGAATTCTTGGTTTGATATTAATGCTAGGAAGAATGTTCATGAACTTGATTATGAATAATTGAACGATTTTCGGATTGTTTCTGAATATTACTTCACACAATTATTCTGAATATTACTACGTCACACAATGGCGTGTCTATCTCCTCAATGCTCACGAGAAGAAATTATCCCTGCCTCAAATACTGGTCCAAGGATATGGAAATTGGGAAAGGAAGCGGGTCCACTTTATATACTAACGGCCATTATACGATTGAATTATTAAAAACTACTGCCTCTTATGCAGCCAGACAGAATTCCTTTCCTTTGCTGGCATTAGAAAGTTTGAAATTCAGGATTTTAGGGTTTTTATTCCCACAATGTAATTCTTATTTTGTGTTTAATTTTTTGTCCTGCACAAATTACTTCATTTTAATTCCCTAAGAATCTAAAATGTTAGTAAATTATGGGATTGATACCTCAATCAACACCTTGAAGGGGTTATTATTACTATTTATCAGCACCAGTTTTTTCTGTCATGAATGCCTCCCGTTTTTCATCCCTAAAAGACTGATGTGTCTGATAGATAGTGAATGATTCTTTAAAGGCTACATAAGGATGGAAAGGTTCAGCAAAATGGAATTTCATTCGCCACCTACGTGAGAAATGAATAAATTGTTCGAAAAGGAGAACATGTTTAAACCCAGGACTTCCTTCATTTGAAATTTTCAAAGTCAAAATTTAATTCTTGAACCAGTCCCTACGGAGACCAGAGAAGGGAATTATTGCTACAACGAAAAATTATGACTACTTCCCAAGAAAAAAAACCTAGTATTTATTCAAATGTGATGCATGTATAAGAAGATATTCTCAGCCGTATATAAGACGGTTCGTAATAACATTTTTTTTCAAAATTCTCCGTCGCTAAGGAAGAACCTATCTCTTATTCCAAAGATTTAGGCAAATGAGACCGTCAACTGCAATTCTCTGCCCAACGTCCCAAACAGGGGACCGATTTTCAGATACCAGACTCTACCAACCTGAGCAATTTGACGTTCCCACTCGTGCAAACTGTACAAGTTTTCTTATTTTCCTTCAATATTTTTTATTCTTACAATCTGATTAGGAGCAGCAAACTGCAAACTTTCTTGGCGTAATCTGATTATGTGCCATTGTTAAAGTTGAGGCCTCTGACTTGGCTTAAGTTATATATTTACATTAAGGTAATTGAGCCAATCTCGTCGTGTGCACTGACATAAATTATTCAAGTGGTTCCTAGGTAGCTTCTTCAAGATTTTTTAACGTAAGACTATCACTTGTCAGGCCCCTTCACTTTTGGAAGCCTACTCACTGAGGAACATATACTGTGTGGACTATCTTTTGCCTGGCTGCAGCCCTTCTAACATGAATGCCATGGCCAATATGCACTGTTTCAACTCTAACTATCATCGAGTCACGGAATCCCAAACCAACACATCAAAATCTTATCTCATGATAAGTAGTAATGAAAATATCCTTAATAGTAGGAAAATCACTGATAAAAGATAGGTGGTAGAATCTAAATGCATAAAAATTTTCCAATATTCTTCTAAGAGATGAGATTGAGTCATATTACCATTTACAGAAATTAGAGGAATGTATCAAAAAACATTTTTATCTCAGAATTTCTTCTAAAATTATTTACGCAGAATACTTGGCGAGTAATGATATATCAATTCATTTCTAATGAAATGCATCATTTATTAGTAGTATTCCTTCTAGCTATGAATTACTTGGTTATCAAAAGCAAATGTTATTTAAAAAACGGATTTCTGAATTAGAGAAATATATAGTCCAGGGGAAAAAATAAGGGATCTTAACACTATATATGTAATTGCATGAAGTTTTTGATACATTTTATTGTACAGACATCACATTCAATCATAAAATACTAATAAACTGAGCGTTAATTATTTCAAGTAAACTGAACTGTTTTGCTAATAATATCCTTAACTTTATAGTTATTCATTATTTCGACATGAGTAAACTGATTTACATTAGAACTGAATAGTACTTCATAAATATACTAAATAAAGCGAATCCTGACAAATGCTATTAAATCAAAACTTGACGTTATATTCAGCTAAATGCCGCTGGAAGGATGTGTCAAAAATATTATTTTACTATCCGTACTCAAGTAAAGAAGAGTGAAGATGAAATAAATACCTCTGGTGTATCAATCAATACATGCAAAAAGGAGTACATTTTAGAACAAGAACGAACGGAGTATAGCTGATAAAGAAATTATGGGAAGAATACACCTAAGGGATTTATGGATTTTTTGGGATAGAAGAGGAACAGCGTGGTACAGAATAGGTAAACCATCAACTCTTTGTAGCATAATCGCGGCTGAAAACACAGTGAGTGTAAACAGAGGCTAGTTCTCAGCTTGTGATGAAACAAAGGGCTGACTGGAATTTTTTAAACTTCTTGTAAAAAGGAGAAGTTACTCAGCAATGCTAAATCAGAGGAGCAAAGGCTCTATCAGATCTTGTTGCCAAATAAGAAACCGTAAAATATGTACCCATTGTTCTCCATTAGCCCCTTAACATATGAAACTATCGTATATCTGCACGCACTCAGTTATGTATTTTAAAATATTTTATTTATAATCTCAAAGCAGCGGATCATATATTCACATAAATGAACCTTATATCATCTTCTCATATAAGTATTCCAATTTCGAAGAAAGGGTACCTATATGCAATAAAACGCTTTTATTAAACAAAGAGATGATATCAGCGATGGAATAATGTTACCTGCTCTCAAGTTTACTCTCAAGTTTAGGTCCTTGCCTTTTGCTTCGTACTATTAGTACTACCAAACCATGAAATAAAATCAGAAAAGGCAAAATAAATAAAATCTATTTAATTTTACTCCTATTTGAGATTTTGTGTTTATATTCATTTATCTGCAGTAGCACAATATAGTGTTTCACGATTAATTCTCTATTTCAATACTTTTGATGGCTCTTTCGTCTCTAAAGTACCTTATTTCCGTATGTTTTCAACATAATGTCCGTTCCCCAGGGGAAAAATCCCTAAAGACCCAACCAAAAGTCAAATCACGGTCACCTCTTTACGCCTGTCACGTCACAAAAAAAAATGTGGCAGGCAGCATTCATAGAATCTCCGAACTTTATTTCCTTAATTGAGTATAATGTTTATCAAAAATTCAAGCTAACCAGCATAAAACACGTTCTCATTTTTATTATATGCCTAACATATGATTCCCCTCCAAACATTCGGGTAGATAAATGATGTAACCGAAATCATATTACTCACGGAATCATGGAGCAGGGGAAGCATTTACACTCTCGAGGCAGTGCAGGTAAATATTTATACTGCTCGGGTGGAAAATATATCACCAGCCTCTCTAATGGTCTTCACAAGATGAAAAAACAACGTGGATGCAATAATAAATAGATTAATTTTTTTATTACCTTAATAGCAAAACAAGAGTCACCTACTCTATTTACTGGTTATTTGGTTTACTGGTTGGTTATTTATTGCCAAGTTGCAATAAACAAATTTTCTGCAAATATTGAAGTCGATGGAAAGCGATCGGTAAGAATTATTTCTCATGCTAACCTTCGAGCCATCACTGCAGTAGACTGATGTGCTCCCAGCAACTAGGATATCCATAGCGTCCATAGAGTATTTACAAGATAATAACGACCTGGGAGAAAGCACGATCCCAGTTCCCGACGAAAGGGCCAGAAATAATTAGCATAAATTGCGTTTGGGGCTAAGGGGAAGCAGCCACCACAAAAGCTTTACTTTCATTATCATCGAATGCAAGGGCTAAAGGCTTAGTAGGGTTAAAGGGGAAAAGAAGGGAGCGGAGAGGTGGGGAGGAGAAACTAATGGAGTCAGCCACTTAAGGCATTAGCCGAAGAGGAAAAGCGTTTGTGAGAAGCTCTGTAAGCTGCGGAAAATGAGATGGAAAAAGAGAAGGTGGAGGACGAATGAGAACGAACCTCGCTCACTGGGAAACGGGGGCCGGAGGGAGAGACCAGCTATGGCGCGTGATTGTGGCGGTAATGTGGTGAAAAAGAGCGGTGTGAGTAGAGAGAAGAGGGGCCATGTCCTTCACAGGGGAGAGAGATACAAAAAGAGAAAAGAGCATTTTTTTTAAACGTGCGTGCGAGAACTTTAAGGTTCCGAGTCAAAAGTGTGAGAGTTGATTAAGGATGGGAATGGTATGCTAGAATAGACGGGGTCCAGTAGGAAAGGCAGCGTCACTAATTATTGCACACGTCAGACGTCACTAATTATTGCACAAAATTCTAATAATTAAGGTTAAATTTGATTCTTATGACGAGAATTCAAGGCTGGAAGCATTTGAAATGTGGTGTTACCGAAGAATAATGAAAATAAAATGGATCTACAGAGCGTCAAACGAAGAAGTCTTAAAAAAAGTCGGATGAAAGAGAAGTCTGCTGAAAACTCCAAAAATAACATGGAAAACTAAGTACGCCGTATCGTAAGACACGATGACATGATGAAGACAATCGTCGAGGGAAAAGTGAACGGGAAGATTGGAAAAGGGATACGTACGAGATAAATGGAAAAAGTTGTGAAGGATGTAAAAGAGAAGTATTACGTGATTTTGGAGGTTGGCCGATAGAACAATCGAGTGGAGGGCTGCGTCAAACCAATCTTTTGAGTGTTGACTGATGACGATGAATCCCATATGACTCGCCCGCCATTGATGAGACAGAAAAAAAGGAATGGAATTACACAAGAATACTTGAAACAATCATTTCAACCGACAATAAAGGCGTAATGCAAATGGAATCAAAGATATTGCTAGGATGCACCGCGTAATTTGGCTCCAAAATCTGTACTTTCCGCGGGGACGATATAAAGACAGTGGAGAAGTTTTTCCAGGTTGGTTCATGGGAAATAAATGAATAACGCTGCAAATTTCCACGTGAATATTTTATTCTACGACCAGTTTTAGCGGCATCACGGTCTGCTAGTGACGCTCAAGCAACATTATCATAACCTAGAGACAATTTGATACAACCAACGAAGACACAAGAGCACTGAAATTGGAGGTGGAATAAAACAAGTTAGTGGAAATAAAAAATGATTCCTCATGGTGTTTTCAAGTCTGTTTCCGCACTAATAGGCGCTTCAGACCGGGAGGAAAGGTATAAGGATAGGGATGGAAGGGATAGGGATATGTGGTCTGAAGCTCCTCTCCAAAAAAAAAAAACACAATGTAAAGTGCTAAATTGTGTCAATATTGCGAAAATTATAGACAAAAGTGTTTGATATAACTGATATTAGGACCTGAATAATAAAATGGATATATCAAGACAGAGAGAAAGACGGAAAAAGAATGAGGGGGTTTAACTATTGGATTCTTAAGACGGCGATGGAAAGCCATGGAAGAAATTTGAGGACAAAATATAATAGCAAAAGATAAGGCAGTATGTGGCAGTGAAAACAAAAGGACCTCTATGCAAGGAAAAATGAAATCATACGAGAACGGAAGGGGAATCCTTGGAGTCTACGAGCGGAGATAAGACACGTGTCAAGTAACGAATAAAATGATAAAATAGGCCATCGTGCTTTGCAAGTCATGCTAATTAGCAATGATTCAGATTATTCAAACATATTACTAATGATTGAATAAATATATTCAAAGCTTAATCTCACTGCCTGTCTTCAGTCCATATAATCCGGCAGGGGTGATGAGGTCAGTGTCGCGCCTACCAAAGACCGCGGATCCGATCTAGGACGTCAGTGTTTCGTATGCCTTAGGATCAGGCTTAATATGAAGACTGGTTAGTCGGCGTTATGCGATCATACCAGTCGGGGAACCTCAAACGTTAATTCTACTAATAGTCTAAATTAGATTGTATTCCCTGTTTTCACGATCAGTGGCAAATCCCTGAGTTACTGATGCAAGAGGAGATTAGATTACCTAGATTTATATTTTAGGGGTGCTTCGACAACAGAGCTTATTTCGCACCTCCTACTAACCCTTTATAACATAGTTACATATTGTACTAGGTACCGTATTGTTTGCCGCATTTTTATAACACAGTAACTAAGCGCACTTCATTTATATTGATTTGATCAAGTCGCTTTCATTCAAAAAGTCAATTGAATTGTTCTTTCGTTCTAAACTGTTACCTAAGATGTCAGGTAGTTCTCCTCGTATGTTAAACAGTACCCGCATTTCTCAATATCTGTTACACGTCAGGAGGTGCTTTACTCAGGAGGTGCTTTTCGAGAATGGTCGAAATCGTAAAAGAAGAGGTGAGTTTTATACTTGGTGATAAGGAACAAGTGTGTCAGGGTGTGGTGCCCTATCCTTAAGCGTGCGATTGCGAACTCCTCCCTGAGGCGGCCACCCTGATACATCGTCCTGATGCAAGTGGATCGGCGAGGCAAAGAGTGTGGGAAGAATAAGCTGAAGATGGGAGGGGAGCGATAGAGAAAAGAGGGAAGCGATAGAGAAAAGAGAAGAGAGGGAAGTGATAGAGAAAAGAGAAGAGAGGGAAGCGAAAAGGAGAATTCGGGGAAGAGGTGAATATTGGAGAGCCTGAGACTAAGACGGAGGAGAGAACCATGGCCTGAGGACAGGGGGAGTGAGTTGAAAAGGTATTAACCACCACCGCTTGGAATTCAGGTTGAGTTTAAAGGCCCCGGCTTCATTCTTAAGGGAGAGAGAACACCGAGCCAACGCTCCGGTCCTCTCGATAGAAGATTATCGTCTTTCGCGGATGAGAAATAGAGAGGAATGGGCGAGAGGGAATGATGGGGAGTGGGAGAAGGGATAGAATTGGTGAATAATTGAACGGAGCGGCAGGTGGAGAAGGGAGGGACGGTTTGTGTATTAGGGCGAGGAGGTTTGGAGGGGATGTAAAGCCATAAAGCAGAAAGGGTGGCGTCGAAACGCAGGGCGCGAGGAGGAAGAGAGGAGGGCAGGGCTATTTGGTGAATCTTCGGGATGAGATGGAGAGAGCGTGGATGAACTCATTGTAGCTCAAGTGTGCTGAAGCCAAAGGCGGAAGACATCAGCACTTAAGGTTAAGGATGGAGGAGTCGGTCACGAATAAGGTGTGATCTTAGAGTAGAGTGGAGGTCATCGTGGTTATCAACGCTAGTAGGGAAACAATGGAGTCTTAAACGTGGACTGTAGAGGCCAAGACTTTGAGGAATTCTATAATGTAGGATGAAAGAAAAAATCTTTAGCGTTCCACAGGTTTAAAGAGATTTTATTCCGACATGTTACATCACATTGTACATCTGTACCTGATGATGCTATAGTGTAGTGAAACATGTCGGAATAAAATCTCTTTTAACCTCTGGAACGCTTAAGTTTTTATCTTTCATCTTAAGAGTCTTAAACGCTTAATTTCCACCCGAGGAAATTTTCCCGAAATCTTTCATGTTGAACTTCGTAAATAAATTAAGTTAGTAAGTGGGATCATATTCAGTCAGGCCAGATGTAGTTTTACGAAGAGTTTTTAATGCACTACGCGTTTAAACTCAAAGAGTAATCTTCAGGAATAGACCATGACTCAGTGAGATCCTGTGCTGAAAGATGATTCTGCGGAAGGTGATACTCTGTGGAACCGATCAATGTCACAAGAATAGAAAATACTTGGTGAAATTCCACATGGAATGTAACCCAGGTACAACTTGATTAATGTACCAGATACATTAATCAGGTAAAATACTATTTTACCTGATGATGCCGTAACGGGTGAAACCTAGGTTGTACCTAATTAAATTTTATGTGGAATTATACAAAGCGTTTTTTACCCTTGTGACATGATTCTTCGAGGTAATGTATCCACTTTCTATCTATCACCCAATACAGAGAGCCCGAATTAGTTCACATAAAGTTTGATCAGGTATTTGAGTAGGATTTAAATCAGTTTCATCAGTTTCAAATCGTTTTCTCCTTCACTCCCAAACTAACAGAGCGTTTGATGCCATTCGTGGTTGCATTGCAGTTTGCAGGCATTCTAACCACGTAGTCTTGGGGACCTTAGGTTATACTTTTCCATATGCTCTGCTTTGCAATGGAACTAATTGATGTTTCTTTTTATTGCAGGTTAGTACCAGAAAAATCTTTTAGTACTCCTTCTACAAACGTAAGTATTGAAACGTTTGGGTTAAAATAGTTTTAAAAACTCAAGTAGGACTTTAATTTATGATATAGTCCAGCTATAATATACCAGCCCACTTGATAAAAACCTACCTTTCTATTAAGTGAACGCACTCAAATTTTATTGATATTGACCTACAAGCTGAATCTTATGTGTGTGTGAGAGAGAGAGAGACAGACAGACTACTGTCGGCGCAGAAATTATGTGCACTCGAGTTTGAATACGAATAACAAATTAACAGCTAGGCCTACAGAGAAATTAATCAAACCGTAATTTTTATTATTTCCTTTTACGTTATTAGATAGCAGACAAACATTTTTAAACGCATTTTATATATTTTATAACAATTGTAAAGTAAAGAGAGCCGGATTTAGACGGTGTTCGAGCGAATCACCGACTTTGATGACTCGTAAATCAATAATAATGCGTTCAATTGCGACCAACGTTTTATTAATGACAGATATATATATATATATATGTTATATATATATGATATATATATCCAGAGCATAACTTTAATAGAAGAAAAGTTGTTATCAATTTTATAAAAAGTTAGCATTTCAAAACTGGGGTGTAGTAGAATTTCGTTCTTGGTCACGTTATAATCCACATGTTCTGAACATATCCAATATGTAATTGTCTAATATTTCAACACATGCGTTTAATTTAAATCCATTGGTATTTATACTAGCGAAAGCGAGCTCCCTCGGCAAGGCAACACGATTTAATCTTTAAAGGCCAATCGATTTAAATTAAAAGCATGTATTGAAATATTAGACAATTACATATTAGATACGTTCAGGACATGTGGATTATAACGCGACCAAGAACGAAATTCTACTGCACCCCAGTTTTGAAGTGTTAATTTTTTTATAAAATTAATTTCACACGCAAATGGCTTAGTACGGGGTGAGCTCCACCCCCACCTATCAAAGAACACAACTGGAAACAGAGCGCATGTAAACATGTATGTCTGTCATTGTTCAAACTTTTGCTGCAATTGAACGCCTTATTTTTGATTTACGAATCATCAAAATCGGTGATTCGCTCGAACACCGTCTAAAACCGGCTCTTTTTACGTTACAACTGTTGTAAAAATTATGAAAATTTGTTTTAAAAATTTAGGTCTGCTATCTAATAACGAAGAATGAAATAAGAAAAATTATAGTGTGATTAGTTTCTCTGTAAGCCAAGCTATTAATTTGTTATTCGTATTCAAACTCGAGTGCACATAATTTCTGCGCCGACAGTAGATGACAGTTTTTCACTGACCTCCTCGATGAAAGAGGGAAGAGGTACTAACAGTAATCATAGGAAGATATTTATGACGGATTGATGCACAGTTTCGGTATGAATTCTTTAGTATTGATAATTCATGAAAGTGAAGAGCCTCATAAATGGTTTTTATCACCGATTATGAAAAATAAATTTTGACACTTCTTACATCCATCACGCTACGTTAAATGTTGGTACTAAGTCCACGTACTGAATATTTATTATGGATGAAAAATATAATTCCTCCATTAGTATGTTCGTGTGTGTCGAAAAAATAGCTTTACAGCACCCAGAAAACTAAAATGTTCCAACCTGCGTCAATAATTCAAAATTATCCTCTTTTGGAATGACTGTTTTTAGCTTATCAATCCGTGAGGATGAATAAATATCTCGATATTACGACAATTTTATACATTGGGTGACGAGTGAAATTGTTTAAAGCTCTGGATAGAAAGTGTCAAATACTCTTCAAATTGTTGTCGAAGCACATTTTTGACAGGATGAAAAAATAAAGAGAATACTAAACGCGGAATAGTATTAATGTAGATGAGGCATTTATTATCACTCGATTTCCATCTAACTCTGGTTTTCTCTGTTTCTACATATTTAAATAACCTAACATCAAGTTTTTACGCCATTTAAACCTTGGCAACTTCCTTTCCTAATATATATGCTACTTTGGAATTGTATGGTGCTTTCAAAGATACTAATGGAAAGAAATTTTGGCTAAACGCAGAATGCAGGTCATGTGGGCATTAAATTTAAACAAATTTCATCGTGATAGGACAATGACTTCTTTCCCAAGTAAGCATGGATGTACCTAAAATTACAAGTACTTTAATTTATTACGACTATTTTAAAGTTCAAAGATTTACTAGATATATATAATTACAATAATTCCATGATAGGAAGTAAATGTATTCCTCATTTCATTTCAAAATTACTAAAATTGATCATATCTTTCATTCTTAAAGTTGGCACTCAAGCCATCTTCTCTTCCCTTTTGGCTAATAGTTAAGTTTTATCCTGTCCGGAGGCTCTATGCTTGAGACCAAGTGAAAACAATGAGTGAGATTTTGAAAAGCGATTTAATAAAAAAATCGAATCATTCTAGTTTGTACCACGTCACTTCTTGGTTTTTTTTTTTCGATTTCGAATTCGAGATAATCCCTCGGTTCAGATATCCCCCGCTCCTGGTATTTCATCTTTTTCAAATCCCATTTCCGTTGGCCCATGTACCCTTACTCTGGTCTTCCTCTTGGGATCATTTTTATTTGCTCTATGCTCGTTAAAATCGTTAAAACCGCAATTGAAAATTTAATTTGCTATATCACTTTCTTTGGTCCTGTGCGTGCCAGTCATAAAACAAAATGCTCTTCGATGCTTATGCTAAGAATATATGGGATTGAAAAGTGATCTAAACGTCTTTGGTCCCGGTGGCTCTCGAGCTCCATCGAATTATCTTACCCCGAAGAAATTGCAAACGCTGGAATAGGAGTGATATTCCTCAAGTCCGTAGCCCTGGGGTCGTCTTAATAAAAACGTGAATCGACCTTTTGCAAGTTGAAGCCTCCGTAGACATGATAACTATCGGAAATCAGATTCTCTCAACCAATATCCATTGAAATGAAAACATCTCTTTTCGATAGCTGTGGGGTGGATGGATGAGGAATGAAATATCAACCCCAAGCTTCCGCATGCCAAACATTCTAAGGACTGCTCTACCCTCATTCACCAATATATCTTAATCCCCATTCATTTGACCAAGAACAGAAAGTGGGAGGTATTTTTATTGAGAACTATCTCATCCGCATTTTTGACTGATAAATATGTAGTCACTCCACTTGGGTGTTATGCATGACTGGACATTACTCTTTTTCCTGGCAAGGTAAAATGTCAAATTCAGATGCCTAATCGATTATCTTGCAGAGCAACCCTCGTCCTCACTCAATAGCAGAGGCTTAACCATCTTAATTATGGAGCTCGGAGTTAAAAATATATCAGCATAGTGGTTTATTAAAAATGCGAGAGGATAGAAAGATTAGAAAACAGGGGTTTAAAGGTGGTATAATTTATACATTTTAGCAATCTATATGTCGTCAAATGTCCAAGTAATCGAAGCCACAAATCTACAATATTAAAAGCAACCACCTTCTGCAATCATCTACTGCAATGTCCAGTGAAATGATGAACCAAAAACCTCATTTGCACACAATAAAATCAATGAATTTGATTTAATTATTTTAAGAAATTAATTTTGAAAATCGTTACTATTCATGATTATATTTTCACAACATTTGGTAATGTAAAGTTTAAAATTTAAGCTACATTTTCTTTCTCTAATTTTCGTGAGAAATTTAAAAATTGAATTTATTTAAACAATGCTTCACAGAGTTCTTTCACTAGCTCTTTTATTTGTTATCAACATCGCGAGAATCGATAAAGTTCATCATTAAATCATAATATAACCGCAAACGCTTTCCCCAACGTCCACATTAACTTCGATGGAGCTAAATGTACAGCGGAGGGACGATTCATCTGTTGTGTTTCATTTATTAGTACATTAATTACTGAGAATTGTATGAATTATTAAACTAAAAAAAACAAATGCGTTAGTGTATCTGGCGTGTGCTGGCACGAAGGTGTCATTTTTGCTTTTGCAATATCAGTATATTTAAGGAATACGGAAGATCTATTTTTTCTAATTTCACCAGTCTGTGTTAGGCCTCTCAATTGACACTTTATCGAATACTCATTAGTTTAAAAAGATTAGAACTTTTAGTTTAGTCCATCTATCAGTGTTCGATAATTTGTTAATGAGGCGAGAATACTGTGTGGAGATAAGAACCTTTTAGTCCTCACTGCTAGTAGATTTAGTTCACAATCAATCTGATCCCAATATCATCTCCTTGGCAAAGATTTAAACTATTATGACAGCACTTCTGTATTTTTTGTTTCTCTCTATCACCGTTTTTTTACATTAGTTGTTCTGTCATCCCCTGCTGTTCACTTTTATGATATTCCCGGAGAAACATATTAGAGGAACACTTTATTTGAAACTCCTTTGACCGAAACAATTCAGTAGTGACTAGTAAGATTTCGATCAGAAAAACCAATGATGCACAATTGCTCGTTTTATTTCAAATTTACATTTCGTACGCACTTAGTGGTGCTGACAACATTGAGATTATAATGAGCTATCTTCTGGGGACATATTGCACCATTTGATCTATTTCAAACCCTAAGATAAAGAAGGCATAGGTTTCAAGGCCCGGATTTGAATTCACGACCTGTGGATTGCTGGGCTCTGGAAATTCATGGTAGTTCCAAGCATTTTCACAAAAATATCTCTCCTACCATTTTATCGCTTTAATTATCATAGCAAATTGCATCAAAAGTCTAATAAGTGTTCATACTGCTTGATAATATCCCCAATTTTCGTCATATTATTCGGGCGTTTCCTTTGAGATCATACTCATCAAAATAGCTACTTTTTTAAGCCATCTAGGAGCTAAAATGTCAGTACGACATGGAAGGAGAATCTGAAACCACATACCATCGTAAACGATAAGCGTTTATTCGAAGAGTGAACGACGCATTCCACGGAATAGCAAGTTACTATTCCTAAGCGTTCCAAAGTTGTGACCGTGCTATACGCTAACGTGCCATGGTTGTTGGCTGAGAGACGTGGGAATAAATAAGCACTTATTATGGAAAAAGTCTAGCTAGAAGTATTCTTTATGCATTTTTTCCATTTTGAAAGATAAACCTCACCGCAAAAAGAGTTGTGCCATGAAAAACTAAACATGTTAAATAAACATGGTGTCTTCCATGAATTCACATTTCTATTCGTTTTTCTTTAAGACAAACTCAAGTTTTTTTCAACACAAAAACTGAGTAATTTGCTCAAGGTCAGTTTGAATACCGAGAAATGAGATATTTACTGGTAGTTTGAACATTCATGAAAAGGGGAAACAATTTAGCTGGCAGCAATGCCATTATCAGGCATTTCATGAGAATATAAAGCACTTTATCTGTTGCAAAGCGTTCCAAAATTCACCATCACTCCAGTCCTAGCCTATTTACCCTAATACTTACTTACTGATTCCCATTGATAGTTCGGGAATGCAGAGTAGGATAAGAGCACGCCGTAAAACTTCGAAGGCATGAAAACCTTGGCTCATCAAAATATAAAATTTAAAAAATCATCACTGCATTCACATTTATTCATTTGTTCTCCATTACTTCAATATTTTTCCACCTTTTTCAAACACGCGGAGAGGAATTTCTAACTACTTCTTGTCGCCTTTTAAAATCTCAGCAGCTCTACAGATACTGATGTGAGAATGGACGTTGCTGTTTGGAGGCGGATGGCTACTCGCTCCACACCTGCGGCCTGTGGTGTGTTAGAAGAATTTATTAATGTACGTTCACATTCTGAATTTAAGAGCGAGATACTCGAGGGAAACGATTGATCGAATGTTGCGAGACTAAATGGAACCGTTTCACAATAACCAAGCATGTCTGATGGACAGATCAGCTCTTATCTGAATGCCGTAAGGCTCTGGCTGAAAAGTCGTTTCCGACGAACGGGAGAACCGTAGGATGCAAGGATGTTCGCATATACTGGAAGAGAGGCAATGAACCTCTAATCTTTTTTCACGTGCAAACCTATGGACAGGGAGTGTGTAAATATAGTATCCCTGCCTATGGCTATCGATAAGGCCAGAATACGGATACTTGAGAACGATCAGGGACAATCTACACCATTCAGAACATTACGTCTTGTACGACCTCTTATGGGGCCTGCATGAGGATTAAAATAAAAATAAAAATGAAATCTCGCCTAAATTTTCCCACAGCGGCGTCAATTAACCTTCCGAAGGGACTTGAGTTACTTTAGGGACTTATAAATGCACTTGATTCACCCGGAAGTTAATTTCATTATTAAAACTGGTTGGAAATTATTCTATTTAAGAAAAATATTTAGCGTATGCTTGAGTGATTCCCAGTTTCTTCGACAATATTTGAAAAATGAATTCCAAAATCCATCTTATTTCCATGATATTAATTGCGCGAAAAAACAACTTCATCCTTAGGGATGCCCAAATTTTCCCACCTTCCAATGAACCTTCCAAAAGGACTAAAGGAACCTGAGTCCCTTCGGAAGGGATTTATAAATGCACTCAATGCTCCCGGAAGTTAATTTCATTATTAAAACTGTTTGGAAATTAATCTATTTAAGAAAAATATTTAGCGTATTCTTGAGTGCTTAGGTCCTTATCCCAGTTTCTTCGACAAAATTTGAAAAATGAATTCCAAAATCCATCTTATTTCCATGATATTCGTTGCGTTTAAAAATAACTTCATCCTTAAGGGTATCCTGAGTAGCAAACCCGTATGCCCGTGACTACACTGGCTTCTTAAGCCAGCTGCGATGCCTTCACCAGTGTATTCCAACCTCCTTGGTATGATGTGCCTTTAGTCAGGGGGCGAAAAGTCTAATAAGTGTTCATACTGCTTGATAATATCCCCAACTTTCGTCATATTACGCATTTGTCGTCGGTGCGGTGGTTTATTATCTTATCTATTCGGGACATTGTGGGCGTTTCCTTTGAGATCATACTCATCAAAATAGCTACTTTTTTAAGCCATCTAGGAGCTAAAATGTCAGTACGACATGGAAGGAGAATCTGAAACAACATACCATCGCAAACGGTAAGCGTTTATTCGAAGAGTGAACGACGCATTCCACGGAATAGCAAGTTACTATTCCTAAGCGTTCCACAGTTGTGACCGTGCTATACGCTAACGTGCCATGGTTGTTGGCTGAGAGACGAGGGAATAAATAAGCACTTATTATGGAAAAAGTCTAGCTAGAAGTATTCTTTATGCATTTTTTCAATTTTGAAAGATAAGCCTCACCGCAAAAAGAGTTGTGCCATGAAAAACTAAACATGTTAAATAAACATGGTGTCTTCCATGAATTCACATTTCTATTCGTTTTTCTTTAAGACAAACTCAAGTTTTTTACAACACAAAAACTGAGTAATTTGCTCAAGGTCAGTTTGAATACCGAGAAATGAGATATTTACTGGTAGTTTGAACATTCATGAAAAGGGGAAACAATTTAGCTGGAATCAATTCCATTATCAGGCATTTCATCCATCTATCTATATATATAAAAATGAATGTGTGTGTGTGTGTCCTTTATGCATTACTACACCATTCATCGGATCGCCATGAAACTTTGGGAAGTTGTTGAGTACATTCCCGAAAAGGGGACTACGAAATCGATATTTCAATATCGATGTTTTATCGATATAATATCGGTAAAGTATCGATAAATCGATACATTATTGATACAAAATTGAGGTGAAATTATTTAGTTTTTTAAAAATAAAGTATCGTTACAATATCGATACTCTATCGAATGTATATAATGTGTTTGTCGTTTATGCATTACTACACCATTCATCGGATCGCCACGAAACTTTGGAAAGTGGTTGAGTACGCTCCCGCAAAGGTTTATACAAATTAGATAATTCAATATCGATGCTGCATCGATCGATATAATTTCGATAAGATATCGAAAAATCTATACATTATTGATACAAAATTGTGGTGAAATTATTTATTTTTTTTAATGAAAGTATCAATGCACATTCGATACTGTATTGATACAATATCGATACAATATTGATAATTTCATGCACTACCACAACATTCATCCAATTTCCATGAAGTTTTGGTTGGTTGTATATTTCACTCCCATGAAGGTTTGTACAATATCAAGAATACAATAAGTATCGATACTGGATACGGGATGTGCATCCCATTGAACGTGCAATTCATTGAAACTCTCACGTGCAACATATCCAAATCATCCGACATGGGACAAATATTTCAGAAATGCCAACTTATTGCTTGGGATGAATGCACAATGGTGCAAAAAGCATCGCTCGAGGCTCTGGATCGATCATTGCAAGATTTGTGTGGAAACCTGAGACCTTTTGAGAACGCATTGATATTGCTTGCAGGAGATTTCAGGCGAACATTACCTGTAACTCTAAATAACGCAGGCACATATGTACAAGACCGTGGACGATGTTGTATAAGCAGATGATTCAATTGGTTATCGAACGGAATTTTTGAATCTACTCGATCTGCCAGGGATGCCACCGCACGTACTGAAATTGAAAATGGCGTGCCAATTATCATGTTGCTAAATATCAACCAGCCAAAGCTTTGCAACGGCACGCGGCTTTCAGTAAATAAATTAATGAGCAACGTCGTAGAATCCACAATCTGGACAGGAACTTTCAAAGGCGAAGATGTCCTCATTTCTCGCATTCCTATGATTCCAACAGATATGCCATTTCAATTTAAGTGATTGTATTCCCAATTCGATTGGTAATTGCATTCACCATCAACAAAGCTCAGGGTCAATCTTTAGAACTATGCGGTTTAGATCTAGACACGGATTGCTTCTCACATGTACGTGTATTTTGTTGCGTGTGTGTTGCGTGTTCTACGTGTATGTTGCGTGTTCTAGAGTCGGCAAACCAGACAATGTCTATATCTGCACAGACAATGGAACAACAAAAAATATTGTATACCCATAAGAATTGTGAAATTAAACATACTATAAACGTGCGCTTTCCATTTAACCAGATTGAGCCACAGCAACGCGTGGCCGGGTCAGCTTGTATAAATATAAAAATGAATGTATGTCTGTGTGTCCTTTATGCATTACTACACCATTCATCAGATCGCCATGAAACTTTGGGAAGTATTTGAGTACATTCCCGAGAAGAGGACTACGAAATCGATATTTCAATTTCGATACTTTATCGATATAATATCACTAAAGTATCAATTAATCGATACATTATTGATACAAAATTGAGGTGAAATTATTTAGTTTTTTTTAAAAGAAAGTATCGTTACACTATCAATACTATGTTGATACAATATCGATACAATATTGATAATTTCATGCACTACCACAACATTCATCCAATTTCCATGAAGCTTTGGTTAGTTGTTTAGTTCACTCTCATGAAGGTTTGTACAATATCAAGAATACAATAAGTATCGATACTGGATACGGGATGTGCATCTCATTGAACGTGCAATTCATTGTAACTCTCACGCGCAACATATCCAAATCATCCGGCATGGGACAAATATTTCAGAAATGCCAACTTATTGCTTGGGATGAATGCACAATGTTGCACAAATCATCGCTCGAGGCTCTGGATCGATCATTGCATGATTTCCTTGGAATCCTGAGACCATTTGAGAAAGCATTAATATTGCTTCCACGAGATTTCAGACAAACATTACCTGTAATTCCTCGATTAACACTAGCGGATGAAATAAATATTGCCTGAAATATTCTACTTCGTGACGACATGTAAAGACGTTAAAAATATATACAAATATGCGTGTGCAGTTGCAAAACAATCGATCAGCTGAGATATACTCACATAAATTGCTGAAAATTGGGAACGGAAAGGTGCCGGTTGATCTGACCTCAGGAACAATTTCATTGCCTCAAAACTTTTGCAATTTAGTAACGTCAAAAGAAGAGATGGTTGAAAAAGTATTTCCCAATATTCAAATCAATTATAAGGATCACGATTGGCTAAGTGAACGAGCTATTCTTGTGGCCAAGAACAAAGAATTCTACGAACTTAACAATATTATTCAGTCTAACACTCAAAGCGACGCAGGCACATATGTACAAGACCGTCGACACTGTTGTGGAAGCAGATGAGGCAATTGGTTATCGAACGGAATTTTTGAATTTAATCGATCTGCCAGGGATGCCACCGCACGTACTGCAATTGAAAATCGGCGTGCTAATTATCATGTTGCTAAATATCAACCAGCCAAAGCTTTGCGACGGCTCGCGGCTTTCAGTAAATAAATTAATGAGCAACGTCGTAGAATCCACAATCTGGACAGAAACTTTCAAAGGCGAAGATGTCCTCATTTCTCGCATTCCTATGATTCCAACAGATATGCCATTTCAATTTAAGTGATTGTATTCCCAATTCGATTGGTAATTGCATTCACCATCAACAAAGCTCAGGGTCAAACTTTAGAACTATGCGGTTTAGATCTAGATACGGATTACTTCTCACATGTACGTGTATTTTGTTGCATGTGTGTTGCGTGTTCTACGTGTATGTTGCGTGTTCTAGAGTCAGCAAACCAGACAAGGTCTACATCTGCACAGACAATGGAATAACAAAACATATTGTATACCCATAAGAATTGTGAAATTAAACATACTATAAACGTGCGCTTTCCATTTAACCAGATTGAGCCACAGCAACGCGTGGCCGGGCACAGCTTGTGAGTATTAAAAGCACATAATTTATCTATTGCAAAGCGTTTCAAAATTCACCATCACTCCAATCCTAGCCTATTTACCCTAATACTTGCTTACTGATTCCCATTGATAGTTCGGGAATGCAGAGTAGGATAAGAGTACGCCGTAAAACTTCGAAGGCATGAAAACCTTGGCTCATCAAAATATAAAATTTAAAAAATCATCACTGCATTCACATTTATTCATTTGTTCTCCATTACTTCAATATTTTTCCACCTTTTTCAAACACGCGGAGAGGAATTTCTAACTACTTCTTGTCGCCTTTTAAAATCTCAGCAGCTCTACAGATACTGATGTGAGAATGGAGGTTGCTGCTCGGAGGCGGATGGCGACTCGCTCCACACTTGCGGCCTGTGGTGTGTTAGAAGAATTTATTATTGTACGTTCGCATTCTGAATTTAAGAGCGAGATACTCCAGGGAAACGATTGATCGAATGTTGCGAGACTAAATGGAACCGTTTCACAATAATCAAGTTTGTCTGATGGACAGATCAGTTCTTATCTGAATGCCGTAAGGCTCTGGCTGAAAAGTCGTTTCCGACGAACGGGAGAACCGTAGGATGCAAGGATGTTCGCATATACTGGAAGAGAGGCAATGAACCTCTAATCTTTTTTCACGTGCAAACCTATGGATATCGATAAGGCCAGAATACGGATACTTGAGAACGATCAGGAACAATCTACTCCATTCAGAACATTACGTCTTGTACGACCTCTTATGGGGACTGCATGAGGATTAAAATATAAATAAAAATGAAATCTCGCCCAAATTTTTCCACAGCGCACAGTGATCGGAAATCGAGAATTTTTGGACAAAATTCAAAAATCGGAGAAAGATATTCGGAGAAAAAGGATGTTGGGAGTTTTTTGGAAATTTGGTCATGTTTGAGCCCCTGTATCTAGCTAACGGTTCAGAATCATGACAAATGACGTACTATTCCTTAATCAGCAATCTTTTGTGAGTATATGTGCGACGTTTCAAGTATATATCTCAAAAAAGCGATTTTTAAATTTTGTCCAAAAATTCTCGATTTCCGACCACTGTGCAGCGGCGTCAATTAACCTTCCGAAGGGACTTGAGTTACTTAAGGGACTTATAAATGCATTAGATTCCCCCGGAAGTTAATTTCATTATTAAAATTGTTTGGAAATTATTCTACTTAAGAAAAATATTTAGCGTATGCTTGAGTTATTCCCAGTTTCTTCGACAAAATATAAAAATGAATTCCAAAATCCATTTTGTTTCCATGATATTCGTTGCGTTTAAAAACAACTTCATCCTTAAGGGTATCCTGAGTAGCAAACCCGTATGCCCGTGACTACACTGGCTTCTTAAGCCAGCTGCGATACCTTCACCAGTGTATTCCAACCTCCTTGGTATGATGTGCCTATAGTCAGGGGGCGATCATCTCAAGGGCTCTCTCCAGTCAATGCAAAACCTCCGCTCCGTTCTCCTGCGGCTAGTCACCCACTCACCTGCTTTACCTTCAAGCATCTCTACTCCCGATTCACCTCGTATCATGAACCACGCCCACGAAACTCGCTCTCCTCTATTTTGCAAACCAGAATTAACCGCCGGGGTCGCCCTAGGGGGAGGGGAGAAATAAGAGAGGGGAGCAGCAAAAGCGTTTGTTTGGAATAGAATTCATAATTGCCCAGACCACTCCCTTCCCTTGTGAATCGACTGCGTTCCACTCTCGGAAGATGCTTCGCGTCGACGGAGAGAGAGTGAAATGCTCGTGGAGAAGGCACTCGGATTGATTAGTTAAACACAGTGGAAGCGTACGATGCTCCACGATGAGGTGATACTGATGAGGTTATTACGAAAGCCTAATATCGTAAGTATGTTGCGGAAGTTTCTCCACATTTTCGTGTAAATAGCGGTCGAGTTTCCTCACCACACTTCATATTTTTCCCCGTCTGTCAATCTCAGTGTCGCTGGTTCGAATCCCGCCCAGGGAGGATTTTCACTTCCTGCATGAATGTCTGTACTTTTTTAGTTATGAGTTGTTAAAAAGCCCGAAGTAAAGACCTTCTGTGTTATTTTCGGGTTACCGATAAATAAATATCCTAAATTCTCTTTCACACGATGTTTTTCCATGCGCATTCTGATGCTCGAAGAGATACGCAGTGGAATTTTCATCGCGTTCAAGGGAGGAATTACCTGAAAATTTAAATGAATAAATGAATGAATAAAATTTAAATGAATAAATAAAATTTTGGTATTACCCTAAACAAACTAAGGAGCATAGAGAGAGATATCACTGCCTGCGAATCTTCCAACCGCGACAGTAGAAGGGAAGATGCTGTAATTACCCACCTCAGAATCGGGCACCCGGCGTATCCCCACATCTACTTATTCTCAGTGGAGAAAGAGCCACCTATCTGTGACGAGTGCAGATGTCCGGCCTCAGTAAAACACCGCCTACTTGAATGCAAAAAATATGAAAATGCACGCATGAAGTATAACATAAATGGTGATCTGAGGGATATTCTTGGTGACGACCCCGAGAAAGTTTCAGTAGTTATAAAGTTTTTAAAAGAAACCAATATATTTTCAGCCATATAATACCAGGTGCATGATTTCGATAGCATAATACAGTGTCGCGTCAGGAAAACCGTATGGTGTTACCCAAATATCTGACAAGAGCATGGCGGTGAAGGAGCGAAATAACCTATAATAGTTGTCGAAGCACATTCAATCCATAATACCTACCTATACCTACCCGAAAATTTCGCCAAAACGTGAACCTTTACGCGGAATAGTCCCACTGCTATTTCCAAGCTTTCAGTCCTTCAATTTCCTTTTCTTCATCCTGATTCATACTACACAATGCATCGCTAAATTGTAAGTAGTCTTAAAAGAATTGGTACGTATATCCTAACTCTCTTCATTTGATGATCTCCCACCCCCCTCGTCATTCCCAGATTATTTCCAATCTTATCCTAGCCTTTGCCTTAAACAAGTGTCAGTTGATCACTTCTCATATCCTTGCTCTTAAGTAATCATGTGCCCTTAAAATTAGATGTCTTTTTTTAAATAGTTCCCTTGATAGGTGATCCCAGCAAAATAGCCAGAAAAAGAAGCTATATGGGAAGTACTTATTTTTGAGGTTGTGTTGATAAGCATCAAGCTGACTGACTTTCAACTGCCTAGAATTGGCGCCAATTCATAGCTTGTTAGTTTGTGTCAAGAAAGGAAAAAAATCAGTTACTGGAAAATAGGTGTGGTCCTGTACTGTATTAAAGTTTTTTCTGCAATTAAAATTAAAGTCTCTGAATATCAATTAGAGAGGGAGCATATACGTGATGAATTATGCTCGTCTATGCCCTGGGTGGGAGGTAAAGAGGATGTCCCCATCCTATGCCACCCAGGTAAAATAAAATCCACAAGTCAGGTCAAGTCTAGCTCTACCATTTTCGTGATCTTTCCCCGATCACATTTACACTATGGCGTTCAAAACTTCAATTTAGAACACGGCGCATAAACTTCTGCCAGATAGAACGAACTTCATGCGAGTAATGCTCTCACAATCCCAGCGATGGATCAATATTATCTTCAGATCGCTACGTAACTGCTAGGATATGTTTGACTCTGGAGTTAAATTTACTATGTATTAGGTTCATTACAAGCCAATTTACGACTACAGCCATACTCCAAGCCGTCCGTATTCCCTATTCTTTTGCTCTCTTCCTCTATCCCAACATATTCTCCATTAAAATTCTCTATTTTTACTCATGATGCCTACCATCATTATCTGAAGTTCGAGAATGTTTACTTCTTCTTTGTTCTCAGCTGTCCACTTTTCTCTTTTTTCCCAACGACATTCTTTGCTCTTTTGTCGTATCTTAATATTCTTAATTTGTCTAACTTTTCATCTAGCACATCATTCTTTTTCATTTTAATATCTGAAAAATCTCCCATCCGCGTTCATTGTTTTTATTGCATCTCAGAGATATTTCTGAAAATGAAAGTCTACGCTCCTTTTCTTAGACTTGAACAGTGGTTCATCAAAATTGATAAATATGCAAAACTTAGACATTTATACGTTATTTTTCCATTGAATACCTACTGCAAAGCGCTGTACTTGGTACAAGCGCTTGACCAAAACCCGCCATTCACTGTTCTTACCCACCTCATCCTAGTAAACAAATGCGAGTGATTTTCTTCTTGGATTAATATTCATATAATTATCTTCTTATTAATTAAAGTAAATAATTAAACAACTATCCCTAAGATATACCTACCTATCAACTGCGGTCAAAATTAGCGCGGGCGTTTAGGTATGCAGACAAATTCCGGCGGACAAGTGTTAATTCTTAATTTTTCTTATCAATGTAGCTCTATGCACCATCTGAACTTGCAGTCGTGTTTATGAAACTTTTTTCACTAAGGATAAAATTAGGTACCTATGCCTAAATATTAAGCTCCGCTCTAAGCGACTGCAGGTGCAGATATTAATACAAATTACCGAGGGATTTGCGTAAGAACTATTCGGCAGATGAGAGTACTCACCGCATAAGCCAAGAGGGCTGCATTGATGTTAAGTATGTAAGACCAATACTTAATTTTAAACTGGTGGATTCACGGGACTTTCAGATGTAGCGGGTAGAGCCTAAAACATTTTAAATGAATTCAAAACACCGGGGAATGATTTTAATTCATTCATACCGTGTTTGGTAAATGTATTCAAGCTAGGGAAAGAGCTGTAGAGTGTTCAGTGGCTGTTAGATTCGTATATTTCATACTGGAAATCATAGAATAAGAAAAACCCAAATCACGAATCGCCCTCGTATTATCCTCTAGTCCGCAGTCATTCCATCGACATATCCTCTCGAACACGCTACGGGAGCGTCAATCCCATCTCACAAAGGTGGAATTACGCTTCCCTTGGATTTGCTCTCCTCTCGGATTTGGAAATCAAATGGTGAGTAATTAATGAGGGATGGGAGGACCGCTCCGGGTGGTAGCTAGAATGTTTTGACCGTTTTGACTGAGGCATAGCGCGTTGTGAGTTCTGATTCGTGATTACGGAAGGATTTCAATCGACAGAGAGCTGGGAAGGAATGTTTATAGAGATAAGGTACCAAAGGAGCAGGTCAAGAGATAGATGGGAAAAATTGATAAGGGTAATAGCAGCATTTTTGCCGTTAGTTTTGAATAGAAGCCATTGAGCATGGATATGATTGTAGTATGTATTCGGGGGAAGTGATCAACAGCTAAGGTTACGCTAGGTTATTGAGTGGAGAACATTTTTTTCTGGTTACGAAGGAAGGGTGGAATAAATCCAGCGTTGGCATTAGACTGCTCTAAGTACACGGTGCTTAAGGTACCACAGTTGAACGTCCTATCCGACTCAAGAAGTACTGTACTCAAATTTATATCCACACAGCACTACGGTACAGACCGGTCTATCAATAAAACGCCCTGCCAGGACTCAAACCCGGGCCCTAGGGATTGGAAGCATTATAACCAGATACAATTGAGTTCCTAAGTATTGAAGGAACCGCGTGTTTCAAGATTGGATGCAGGAATAATGGTTGAACGGGCTTGAAGAGGTGGCCCATGCGGAAGCGAAAAACAGGGCACATTTATGAGGAATTCGTCCCTCTCAAATGGGCGTGCCCGTATTTTTTTTTTCCTTTGGTACGGAGTTATGAGAGGATCGGTTGACGTGGCGTTGTAAATAGGGCTTTGAGAGCAAGAGAGCGAGGAGGAGGAATTAATCACCACTGAGCATTAATTCCGAACTCTAAAATCCGCTGAAAAACATTCGAGTCCCGCTATGACCCTTAGCTGGTCGTATTCTCCATGATCGGACATCCATTTGTGCTCGCTAAAAAGCATTATGTAGGCTTCGGGAAAGACTTCCGTAAATCAGCCTTTCATCACTCGGGTATCATGAAGAGGAATCGAGCATATTCGCATTCAACATGTTCAAAGAATATTTATATGCCGCATGCAATAAAATAAATTGCCATTTAGTTCATTTTATTCTAACATGGTCGCAGATTATAATATTTTGGCAATATATGGCTTTTCATCCGTATTCATGTCTGTTAAATTTGGATGTGGAGAATGTGCGTCATCATCGTGACGCACAACAATTGAATTTATTTTATACGCTGGGGAAAAGAGAGCACTGATTGAAATTGCCGTATTTCTATAATTTGGGAACTGTGACTTTGGGAGTCAATGGAGTTTTCACGATGTAAATTGCCAAAGATTGTTAGTCATAGTTTTTTTTTAGTTTATTTCGAGGTATTTCATTCGTGGTGCTCCTTACTATAGATAAGTGTGCTACCTCTATCACCATCGACGGAAATATAGCATATAAGACAATTTTTAACTTAAAAAAAGATACTGAACCACAGATTCACTACAGAATGTCATGCGAGCATAAGAGTGATAGCTTACAGTCACAAACTGAACTTAATCCTAAGCATTATCCACAGCCATGCTCAAGGCTGAATTTGAGCTCCTGATGTTGAGGTTGTCGGATAGGCTCATTGCTGGTCTGACTACCGCGGGCAGAAATTTCGTATGGGTACTAGATCAAATCCCATGCTCAATAATGGATTTTAAACGTCAATGTACAAGGTTATTATTATTTAAACTAAAAATATATCTACTTCAGATCGAAACAGAAATCCAAATAGATGATAATTTCCAAATTTTTATGCAACTACTGTAGGTATTATGGATTTTTAATTCATATGACTGCGAACGTGACAATGCTGTAGGACTGCGGTCTGGTAGCACAAGTCTCTTCCCGTGAATCCCAAAGACTATCACGTTGTCCACAGAAAAAATCGCAAAAACCATTTGAAACAGGAAAAAGAAACTATCGATTTTATTCAACATTCATCCATTACGTGTGCACATGAAATTGAATTATATCTTTCTTGAACAAGTCCACCCTGCACCCACACCCCCCATTTACGAATTCACCAAATTTGAAGGCGAAGAAAGTGAGGACGGGAAGTTACTGACACTCCGATGGCAGAGTAGAGGGAAGGGCGAAGGACAACGAGGATGAGCAACCAAAACAGCAGAGTAAACAAACAGGAGCGATTGGCAAACTTAAGGAGGCGGGTCTGTAAGGGGTGGGAAGAAAAGAGAATATTTTTGGATGTAAATAAGAGAGAAGGCGGTGGGGGGGATATATTCGGATTGACAGTCGAGGACGGGATAGGAGACGTATAATGGAACGGAGAGAGAGAGAGATTGAGAGGTCGATAATTAAAGCAAGCCATAGATATTTGAGCAGTTCAGAATGAATATGAACACAGGGACGAGCGGAGTGAGTCACGGCATGGTAAGTTAAAGCGGGCCATAGAAATATGAACAGTTCAGAATGAATTTCGGCACAAGGACGCATGGAGTGAGTCACGGGATGGCAAGAGTGGGCAAAGAAGTTGAGAGGGAGAGAGTGAATCTACTTTGAAGTATTTTCCAAGGACGAAACAGCATGTTGGTTTGAGTTACGACGAATAGATAGTTTTTTTGAGCTTATTAATTAGGTTTCGTGTTGATCAAAAGACCTAATTGAAATGCCTACCAAATTTGCAACTTCGAAACATGTATCATCACTCGTTCAATTCCCGTGCACTCGTGCATCAGGAATTTTAAAAAACTAGCCCTACTTGAGTTTGGTCAAGACATTTCCAAAGGCCTCTGGTTCAAAATGGATTATAACTCGGTACATCTATATCCTGCCACCATAAATATTTGTGGCAGGGGGTGAATTCACAACAAGCATGCATAAAAAACGATTAGTGATAATAAAGCTACTCGTCTAAAGTTCAATTTAAAAAAAAGACAAAAATAGCTTTTCGAGGATGCAACATCATGCTGTTAGTTGGGTTACCTTAAGTCCTTATACCAACATGCAGCTATCTATGCTCTCCATTGACACACTTGTATTTATGCTATTACCGCTACTCATATCCCTAATTTTACGAGACAAAAAGAGCATTTTGAATCTGTCAGTTTGGCAATAGTTTCTCTAATTTTGTGGTTATGGTTTAGTCTGCAAAAGTAAGTTGGAGAATATTTTTAACGTTATGCATGAAAATATTATCTTGGAATGTATTTATTATTATTATTATTATTATATAATTTAAGAGATGAAGTCTAAATTTCAACCTACAATCTGACAATTATTCCCATTTTAATTCATTCAATAGACTGGTTACGCTACTATAGTTATCGTACCGTCTCTTTACTAATCTTGCTATTCTTCGCTGCACACGTTCAAGTTCATTATTTAGGCCTACTTCATATGGATACCATACACTGGCAGCGTATTCTAAATGAGGTCTAACAAGGGAAAAGTAGCTAATTTCTCGTATATGATCGTCGCATTTACACAGTGCTCTTTTGATGAACCCCAGTTTACGGTACCTCCAGTCAGTAGCCCAAATTTCTACTCACTGGGTTACCACACCTAGTTTTTGAGTAATAGCAGTCAACTTTGTGTGATAATGAGTGGCAAAATGAAGAAAAATCGGCTCTTTCAGAAAAAGGACTAATGTCAGGAATAATTTTTTAAACGTGGGAAGCCTCCACCTTTGCAAGGAATTTGTGAGAACATGTTTGAAAAACATTTTAGGCAATTAAAAAAATTCAGTGCAGGCTGGAAGGAAAGGAGTTTTTTTGGAAAGATTCATCATTAGTTTTCATCGCCGGAAACGAGTGGAAGAAAAAATTGAGGAGCAGGTCTTGTGGCAGGAAAGAGGTATTGTAAGTGTTGCTGGAAACGAGGTGGATGAAAAGTTACATGTGATATAAAATAAACCAGAAAGTAATATAGGCCACATCAGACCGTGAAAGGGAGAGAAGATAGAAGAAATGATTTCTCTGACGCACTGAGGCAGCTGTGTTAGTCGTGAAAAAGAACAAGCTGAAAAGTCAAGTTTTAGCTAACTCTTGAATGGAATGGCATGAGAAATCACATCGCTCTATGGAATTCCCAGTTGCTATCAACAGATCACTTCTAGAAAGTTCACTTCTAAAATTTCTGCACATCATACGGCAAGCACCATTCGATATCACAATGCTTATTTTTTTTTATTTTTCATGCTCCTTCCACTTTATAAAATGCACATTTTCTCAATCATAATATTTTCTTTTCCGAGTCTTCGATTTTCCGAGTTCTGGGGGTGTGTGTTTGAAATGGTCGGGAATATCTCGAATAGGAAACCAAGGTATCACGTGGTTTGAACACAATATGTTCGCAAATTTGGTTTGTCTGAATCGCTCAATACAATCTCATTCATTGTTTTTATCTGAATTTTATCTCTTCCGTTTCGCGCATATAGTCCAAAGATTAGATGAAACTCAAGTAGAAACATTGAGTGAGATTGTAGTGAGAGATTCAGACAAACCAAATTTGCGATCATTTTGTGTTCATACCACGTGATTCCTTGGTTACCTATTCGAGATAATCCCGACCATTTCAAACACACACACCCCGGAATACCCTCATGAACCACAGCTCAAAAACGCTCCCATTCTCTTTCAGCACTTTCCCACAGAAACATGTTTTCCAATTGTGTTAACGCTTCGAAACTTGGCATTCGAAATTGATCCACCTCACTACTTGAAGAGCTAACTCTATAATCCTTTCTTTCTGATTATTTCAGTACTCTGGAGCTTGTATTCGTGCAAAGTACGGTAAAAAAGGAAAATGCCTGATAGGTACTTATGAAACATATATTATCTTTCTTTCTTCACCATTAAAAATTGCAATTCATCGTAAATCAGTTACCCCATTGCATATAGTATTATTCTTACTCTATGCCCACAGTTATTAAAGATAATGTTGACTTTTCCAATTTACTAAGAAATTATGGCATTTCCAAATTTCTAAGACTCGTCTGTTTGTGATACCATAGAGTAAGTATAACGTACTCTATGATGGTACTAAAGCCAATCACTGGGAGGGAAAGGAACATTTTACTAGATTACACTACAACCTTAGCAAAACCAACCGTAGAAGGCCACCAAAAACAATTAAACAACCACGCTATGATATCTACTGTGCTTGGGTAATAGATTAAACAGGAGAATGATTTTCGAGATTCCTAGCTTTGACAGCGTGCCTACTGCACTGGGTTTTGAAGGGATCACTCTTGCACATCATTTTCAGTGATGTTACATCCCGAACTAATTGCAGCTAGATGACATATGAATGATTCATGGAAGACGCAATAAAAATTATATTTATAGAGGTAATTAACGGTACTAAAAACATTGATCCCAAATGAAAAAAAAATATTATTTTTTTAGGTTAGTAACTGAATTTTCTTAAAACCCATAGATTCCAAATGTTAAAAAGTCAAGTAATGATGGTTATTAAATAAAAAGCTCAATACTAGAGTGTATTTTTTCAGTTTCATCCCATTTATTTGGTTCAGTTTTCTAGGACAATTGAGATGCGGTCTTAAACTGAATAATTCGCCTGGTGGTCTCCTTTTCGTCCCATTCCCATCCTTCTGAACACTTGTTATTTGGTTATATAAAACTTTAGATAAGTGATCGAGGAAAAATTTCGGGCACTGACTACATTTAAAGCGTGATGCCAGGAGTTATCGAGGACCTCGTTGGAAGGTTTACTAGGCAAGCCTGAGGAGTGGAGGCATCGAATCTGGGAGAGGGATGGTGATTGAGAGGAACGCAAAGTGGGCCGGATGTGTATGGCGCTGGTAATGACGAACCATGGGGGGAAATGGGATTGCAGCATCTCGAGCAAATTAGGGAGTAGTGGTGTTCGGGATCGAGGAGCACGTGGAGAGTGTGGCGGAACTGAAGAAGATCTGGGGTGTGGGAAGGGACAGCGGAAGCCTAGTGAAAGGCCAAGCAAGAGAATGAGGGACCGAACGCTCGAGTATGGTCAGCAAAGTAAAGGATAAACACATTTTCATCATCTCTTACATGAAAGTACACACAGGATGTACGCAGGTATGACAAAAAAGAAAATTTATCTGGCTTAACTTTTCTAGACGTGACCTTGTGGGACCTGCTATGCCCTAAATTACGAAACTGGTACGACGGATTTATTAATGTGGTGGGACTTTTTTAGTTACAGGTATTTTATTTCCTCAGAAAATATTTAACTTAACTTATATACAATTTACAATTTTTATTGAATAAAGAAAATAAAATTAGGTTAGCTGAACCTCTACAATCCAGACTTGTAGGAACTATGGCATACTTACTAATCCCTAAGTTATGAAACCGATAGTAGTGTTTCTGATAGTAATTTTACTGTGAAACTACTTTGAGACACTGGTGTTTTTTTTCTCTAGAAACTTTGGTGCTTCAGTTACTTATATTGCTCCTGGCTCATTGGAAAACATTGATTTCATTGTTAGTGCATTAAGAAAAGACCTAAAGTTGCCTTTTTTCCAATTCACAGAGCGACTTAGCATGATTTTGAACAGTTTTTCTCCCCTTAAGTTTGATCGATTCATTTCATCACAGTCTACTATTTCATGAATGCTGAACATAATTCATTCTTTAGCCTGTATCTGTGAATCAGAAATTCCATCTTTGGTATTAGCTCGTTGTAAGATACCAAAAGAAACGACGTAAAAAGTATCCCGAAAATATACCCGTTCTCTCCGTAGTTAATTTGTTCAAAATGATGAAGGGCATGTAAAATTATTTATAGATAGAATAGACGTACATTGGCAAATTGAGGAGAGTGCCACAATGGGTACATTCATGTCCCCTCCATTGTTTTACAACTTACATTTGATTGCTTGTATTTTCGTTATCCTTTCGTTATCCTGTTGATCAGAGGTAGCTCTTAAAAAGCAAATTCACGAAAGAGCGGATTTAATGTCACTTAAATTTTCCATGTTTTTCAATGTTGAAATAAAAATGTTTCTGGTTTTCAAGAAAGCTGATTAATATAGCTACCGTAGCTTGTCGGTAATCAAATATTTAAATACGAGAGCTCCGAGAAATATATCACTCCTGCATCCTCAATGAATACAATAGCCTTCCCATTTTACCACAATTACACTGCCTAAAATAGCGCATGGATCTTTAATTTTAATTCTCAAAATATATATGCACAAAACCTTTGCTGTAATACTAGTACCTACGGACCTTTTCCTTTCCATTCGATGTTTAATAATATTTCAAGTTTTTGAAAAGTGTAATGCAATCAATATTATCATAAAATTATTTAAAATTATAAGATTTTTTCCTGTCTCTTCATGTCTAATCATAATATTAGGTACGTAAGACTTTTTCCTAAACGAAGTTGTGCTACGGATATCTTTTTGAACGTTTATTAGTTCATTTCTAATCAAAAACACTACTTCTTTCCATTTCAAAATTCATAGTCCATCCATGGCTTCGGTATTTTGAGGCAAACCTTACAAATACTAATTCCATGTTTTGCGATTGCATTTCGCATATCAAAAATGGAGGTTTTCGGTGAAAATGAAAATCTCAATACCATTTACGGTTCTCCTAACGCAATTCCTCACTGAATAGCGGTTTAATCTCAAAGCGATGCTTGACATTCACTACGTTGATATTAAGACAAAATCCTTGGTGAAGGGGTGCTCAATATAAAGCCTAGGATGGATATAGGTTACCTACAACAAAATAATTCAACATAAATAATGTGTTGATATTTTAATTTTTCAGTATTTCAAGTGTCCTGTACCTCTTAGGAATGGGGAAAAAGCCAACACTAGGTACGGGCGTTCTCTTCTTTTTGCTAATAGCATTTTATGCCAAATTGTGAATAAAAACTCAAGAGGTTGAACAGCCTTAAATAATTGGAGGGGTTCGGGATCGGAAACGGGAAGGATGCAAGGTTGGACGCCGTTTAAACGAGCGTTCATCACTCTTCCTTTCTCCTTCACCTCATCCTCCGTTTCCTCCCCCTTCTTCCTTTTCATTCACGCCGTTCCCTTTCTCATTTCCCTCCTCCCTTCACCCTTCCTTCTCAAAGCATGGGAATTCAATTATTGAGGTAGCCATGGGAACGTTGGGGACGCAGGAGGGAGATGAAGGAAGAGAATACGCGTGCGGTTGGGAGGTGCCAAAGCGTATCCTCTGCTCCCCTTAGGGAAGGAGGTGCCTCAGTAGTCCTGACTAGTGAGATGCGGACGGAGTAAAGGCGTTGGTAAGCCTTTGGGGCGTTTGGTGGTGATGGTGGAGACAAGAGCATAGGAGACAGTCGTTAAACGCAACCCCGCATTCTTCTTCAAGACCAATTGGCAATCCAAAGGCTCGGCTGGATGCCCAAGCTTTGGAGAGTCATGTAGTTTCTAAATCTCGCAAATTTTTACGCTTAGTGAGAGAACATGAACGACTACCGCCACCAACATAAAGGATGCGTTGTTCTATCTCAGTAATCATTCCTCAGTCATCGGATGTAATGTGTTATCAAACATGAAATCTATTATCGAAACGGACGCGACATACAAATGGGAAGATTATTTCTGAAAACAATTCAAACCTTGGAGGTGGTGATGCTTGAAACCGTCGGGATTTCCTTGAATAAGCTACCAAGAAATTACGTGTTACAAACACGAATGGGGTAAATGTTCAGATGAGGGTGACACTTTTAAAAAATTTCTCCTGCATAAGCGACGTAAATTGTTTGTGAATTTGGTGCATTTGAATCGCTCATTACAATCACCCTCGGCGGTTGAAAAGTTCAGCCCTAATTTTAAAAATGTCTGGGGGTAAGTTAAGTTAAAATTACGTAGTTTTCTGGCTTTTGCCGACTACTCTGAAGTTTAAATTTTACGATTGAAGCAGAAACAAAATAACCTCTTGCTTGGACAAAAAGTAACTGGTGCAATTTCCAAGAGTAATGAACCATTTGGTATTATTAAGATGTTCCCAATGACGAATAAATAAAATGAAGAGTTAGTGTACCTTAGAATCACATGTTTTTCCGTTCAATTCCTCAGCTGTTGGATGAGATATCCTTAGGGCTTGAGGAATTGTGTGTTGCTTCCAGTCGCCAAATGTGAAATTTCGAGGCAAAGGAGGTGGTAAAAGTGTCAACGGACAAGATTCAAAAAGGTATCAATGCGGGAAGGAAATCCTGGCGGATGTGAACTGCGTCAAAATTATTCATGCTCATGCGTACTGCGTGATAGCCCAGTAAGTAGAGCGTTGGGCTGCTACTCGGAGGTCCAAGGTTTGAATCCGGGGAAGGTCTTTGGGTAACTCCAGCCAAGTTATACCTTGTTATTTTTTGAATACCAGAGTGAAACTTCAGGTGACACAGAGGAAAAAACTTGCCACCCTAGGCTGATGAGTGAATTTCACAATCCGTTGAGCTCGGCAGTTAGTGATTTTTAGCCCTGGCAAAAGTAATTGTTGACCTCTGCCCTCAACACCAATTTAAACATCCGCGCTAAACTCAACTCACCTTATTCAGAAAATAAGCGAAATTCTCATGCATTGATATTTTGGGAAACGTCATATCAAAATCTCAATAAAGCCGGGATTTTTAATTTTTTGATTCCTCGGAGCAGTGATGTGATTGATTCGTCATTGTGGAGGGGCGATAACGAAGCTTTTCAGGACCAAACCCTTAAAGTTTCCATAGGTTTTAAAAATAACTTTCCTTGAAAGGGCTCTATCGAAAGAAACGGAAACGTTACTTTTTTATGGTGTGATTTTCATTTATTTCCAGCTTCCAGAAAATAGCTATACAGGGGATCCCTGATTAAAATCTTGGCAAGATAGACCGATTGAATTTATTCCCAACAGGAAGCGGTTTCAAAAAAGATTTTAAGGGGCTAACTGAGCTTTTTGTATCCATCATCTTAGTTGTCACCTTTCACACTTTAACAGCTAGGCGTAGTAAGCACAATCGTAGGGTATCATGGTTGATCTGATATCAAGGATAATGAGGCAGTGTGGGCGAACTTCGTCTGAGCTCTGATCGTTGGCTGGAAAGCCAATTTAAAAATTGCTTTTAAACCATATCCTCTCTAAAACGACTCAATAAAGGCAGAAAATTATAGGAAAACAACCAAAAAGTTTACATAACTGTTTATATTATAAATTACTAGACCTTGCGTGGGAACACTGTAGTCAATGGAGCTCGGGAAATATTATGAAGAAAGGGCTGTGATCCATTGACAAATAATGATGAAATTTGAATTTTACATAAATAAAATTAGATAGCCATACATTGATTAAAAATAACATTCACATCGAAGTTTTTCATCCTATTACAATTTTTAGCAAAAATATGTTTTTCCTAGTGTTAATCCCAGCTAAAGGCACAAATTAGGAAAGGATAAACTTCAATGCCTTTATTTCCTTAATTTTTGATCCTCAGTAGTCACAGACTCAATTCATTTTACCCATTGAACAAAAAGAGACTGTATGACTTCCGTAGCTCGAAAATGGTTAGTTAAGCGGGTTGCTGGGTGTCTTGCTATTGAGAAATATACCAAGCATTAATATAGAGAAAATTATCTATAGATTGAGTCGGTTATAGGAAAGGATATGTCCCCACTAATCTCTGCTAATTAATGCACAGTGAAGCTTACCAACAACTACAGAACTCTAGAAAGAGATAGGAATTATTTCTCACTTCAAAAGCCTAATTAGATATCAACGTCCATACTTATTTCCTCTTTAGCACATACAATGTAAAGTTAGTAATTGAGAACATTATTGGAGCGGGGTTTACTTCTTGTTAACTCGACAAATCAATAGGCATGTCAGATTTTTTTTAAATACCGCCTGGATAAAAAACTAATTCTGAGCTGATGCTCCTGAGGTTAATTATTCGACAGAAGTTAAGCATGATCCGAACTTCATTTTTCTTCGCAACAAAAATTCCACCAATCGTCTCCGTGATCATCTCCAGTAGCGAATCGACGGCAGCTCGAAATCATACAAAAGAAGATTACAAAAAAGGAGCAATCAGCCCAGGAGCACTTCACATCTGCAGCAAAGTGCTGTGGCGGAGGGGGGTAAACAGCGCTGAAACTCGGAGTGAGGACACGAAGAGGAGGAGGACACTTATCGATCAAAAGCCGAGCATAATTTGTCGACGGAGCAAATACAGTCCCTCTCTCTCTCTCTCAAGCTCCTAACTTCCTCTCCCCTCTTTGCTTGACGCACGTCTCTCTCCCTCTTTCTCGTCCTCTATCTCTCTCTCTATCTATCTCTCTCCCTCTGGTTCCACTCCCTTCCCTCACGGACTCCTGTTGCGCCTCGCTGGAAACAAATGGCAAACATCTCCAATCCTCCCCACCAAGTGGAGCGTCGTATTCGTCGGCGCCATTCAAATCGAGAATGGTAAGAAAAAGCCTCGTGCCTCCTCCCCCCCAGCAGGGGGATCTTTTCTCCCGAATCTCAAGTCCCTTTCGATCCCTTATGGCTTGCCGATAGTTACAGAGTGGGAGCAGCCGTGCAATGTTTATCTTCCCTATGAATATAGGTTGGTTTTATCTGGACCAGTATTGCTAACCTCGACCACTTTAGTGTGTTTCTCTTGTTACACGAGCCACGTAAAAGAGTCAGTCTGGTTCATTTCTCTCTTCATATCATCCGAGCTGCTTTTTTCATGCGTTTATATCCGAGACTCTACTTTCTGTACAAAATTCAACCGTGTCAGGCAAGATTTGGTGGAACAGCATGGTCGTAAATACATAAAGTATAACTTTTTCAGATATAGTACTGTCCACAAGTTTGTTTAGAATCAGACTGCACGTGTTTCAAATACATTAGTGGGCAGTACTATACCAGAAAAAGTTTTACTTTATTTATTCATACCTTCTGTAGTGGCTTGAAATTTCCACCACTTCTAATTTCTTGCTAAATGAATTCTATTCATTTAACCTCACTAAAGCTAGTTTACCCAGATCTATCTCTGTTCCCCAGAAAGTTCTTTACTGCCAGAACAACCAAGGACTATCATAAGGATATTTTAAGAAATATACCGAGGGATAAGAAATCAATCGATATGAATTTGTGACCATGTGCCTTTCGTGATGTGTTACAAGGGAATCTAATGCATGGATAGAAGAATCATGTAGATTAAATTTAAGTAAAAACGCTGTCAAATACTGCAATATAAGCGGAAATTCAAATAAATAGCAACCTTACAAATTACAAAGCGTAGTTTACCATACACAATTTAGACAGATTATATCACAAGGTTGGTTCTTCATTCAAAAATTACATCTGTTACTAGTTCTCGTACTAGCTAGGGAAGTGGAAGCAGGGGTCTAGGGCTAAGAATGTTTTCAAAGACGTGATAGAGGGTAGTATGTTAAGTAAAAGGGGGTAGAGAGAGAGACAGGAAGAAGGGATAATTTGGTTATAATGATGATTGGTAGAGAGTATACAGAACAGGAGAAGGAAATTATTTGAGAGGTAGGAGTCATGGGAGGTGTTTTTTTGCCCATCAATACCTACCTTAACCGGTAGTATATATGTATTTTAATGTGCTTCTAATAAAACGGAGTCGTACGCTCGAAATGTAGTATTAAAATGGAGTCCTGCCACGACTTAGGTAGAAGGTACCTTTAAGGCAGCGAAGGAGCCAGAATAGGGTGGTGCCGTGTGTTAGGGGAAGGGTTGTGAGATGCCCGGGGAAGTATATAGGGAAGGATCCACGGATACGCTCTTGAGAAACACAAGCGTGAATCAACGGAAGGGATATGATGTGATTAGCTACTGGGAAACTCATCGGAAACACAATCGTAAACGGGAGCAGTGCCCCAATTTCCCCAAATTCACTCAGCGGTAAGGACCGTTCTCAACGCGAGAAGATTTTTGAAGTATTGCTTTATCGTTTTCCCAAAGAAAGATCCAAGGTAGCCACTCATTGAGTACAGAAACATCTACATTGTAGATTCTTACGCATCAGCAAAGCCTTTGTGCATCACCACCACTCCTCGGATCTATAGGACACATTGAGAAGTTTCATTTACACGGGTTTATTTTATGTCTCTTCAACTCTTTGAAAATCTTGAAAATAAAACCACGTAGACAGGAAATTTTATAAATGTAGTGTCATTACACAATATAGCTCTAATACGGAACATCTCAAGATTAGCATGTCTTAAAGTAGCTTCAGTAATCTTATGATGACTATTAAGACTACAATGCTTACCTAATTAAATATATTGATATTTGTACACATTCTACTTCAGTAAGTAGTTGGTTGGTTTATTAGTCAATAAATTATTCCAGTAGAGAAGAATGAAAAACGCTATTTTCAAAGGATAAATAAAATTCAGAAATGTATGTAACAGAGCGCTTACATGACCTAAGATAAATTCATCACTTTGTAAAATCATATGAGGTATCTGGTATTTGTGCGAATAATTTGTAAAGAAAGTAAATAGGGACATTTGACTGTCAACTAAACATGACAAGCATGTAGAGTCATGACAAAATTAAATCGCTCAAAAGCATGTATATTTTAGGTAACATATAAATGCTAAATGTGAAAGAGGAAATGATTGCAGAAACCCACATTCCAAAATTCAGGATTCATTCAATAAATTTGCAAAAAAAACATGATTCAAAGCATTTTGCGACACTAAGGACCATTTTTAATTCTATTTTACTTCATTGTCTTGCTAAAAAATCCTTTTTCAGATGGGTTATTTCCTAGACAAATGTTAAAGCAATTTTAATTGGCTTCGTGGTGAAAATTCAATTAGAATGCCAATAAAAACTGAGTACGGTGTATTTTTAAGTCTATAAAATTTGAATGAAAACAGAGTATAAAAATATAGTACTTGCTTGAATCACCTAATTATGGCATGCAAGTGCATTTTTATCTTTTATACTTCCGTTTTTTATACCTTTTGCAAAAGCGAAATCGAAGTCACAAACTGATGCTTAATTCCTTGTCACACTTTTCAGGGTTTTCTCCTTTAGGCATAAAGTGTGAAATGTATAATTACAGAACGCTTGTTGCGGCAGCAATACTGTAATCATACTATGTTATTTTTATTGGAAGTTTTGTATAATACAAGGTTTAGTATGGATTCATAAAACTCAATGCTGCAAGAAGTCTTAGCAAACACTCTGCGACACAATATTAGACGGAGCATGCAGGTGCTTTGGCCTAATCCAAAGCTTTTTAAGAGAGTTTAAGGTTGTATAAGAAAAATTCCTTAGACACAATGATGCAATGAAAATAGTAACGTCATCATTACACCACTATCTTCAGTTTTATTACTATTACTCTGAACCGAATACATTGATTAAGGTAATACTTGATAACCATTTGAGGCATTTTTCGCGCCTCCTTGCTTCCCCTTCACTTAAGCTATATTTCCCATTCACACGTCCTTTATCTATTTGTAATTACTGTTATCACGGGAAAGGAAGATTGGGTCGCAGAGAATAAATAAATGCAATGCACATAGAACTTTCTTTGGGGAAGAGAGAAACTAATGAGATATAGAAGCGATTTTTCCACATGCATTCTTCAGACCAAATTGATTCACTAAAAATATCAATAAAATAAAAAAGGTGCTAAAATGGTTCTCGAGTTTCTAAAGTGCTAGAGAGAGAAACAAATAAATTGGAGGAAGGATATAAATGCGAGATCATATCCAATTTGGCAAGCAATTATCAAAATTTCCGATTCAAAATAATCTACGCTTTCGTTTCTAAATTAATTTGACAGCAGAGAAAAACCTCCTGTTCATTTAAAAACAAAATTTTATAGTTACTGAATCCCAGTCAGTAAGTAAAATAAATCGTATTTCAAGCATCACGGAGGGTATATAAAAATTATGCAAGCCACGGTACGCATTTAAAACCGAGGAATTTAAATAATTTGAAAATTCGGGTCCTTAATCCATCAAGTTTTAATAAAATCCTATTTCAATGTATTCTGTAGAAAAATTAAAATTAATTCATATAGAATTTCAATGGTATTTAAACTTATTGTGAGGCAAATTATGTGTCAAAAGGCAAAGATGATAATATTATTTATGATTTATTACCTTATATCCAACCAAATATTTATTTCAACTTTCCAATACTACCTAAATCGCCTTTAACTATACCTATTAAACTATGCTAACTTTCTTCGTGCTCTCAGTGTTTCAAAACATACGGCAGTTGGCACAGTTAGGGTGATTATCAAAATTGATGGTAGATCTTATATTAGCAGCCGTGGATATATCTGTACAGTACAATTAAGGTGATATATGATGCATTTTAAAGTCAGTAAAGTACTATTTTCTTCGGTTTTCTTTCATTTTTATACTTGTGTAGACATAGCATTCCTCTACTTCTAAAACTTTAACAAACATCCAGACAATCTTCATATAAATTAAGAAACATTTCCAGTTCTCTGATTTATTATATGAGTAAAGGAGTCAAAGTGAACTTTTTTTAAGAAAAACATGAAATTATATGTAGTGGTTTACAAAGAAAGCAAAAATTTAAGCCATTAAGGAAAAGAGGACAGGTTCATACATGATTACTACGCCTCCCTCTGAGGTTCTAGTTCTAAGTTAATATCATCAGTTGTTGATGATCTGGAATTAATACCAGTAGTAACACCCGCACTGGAATTCCATCAAATTCAACCAAGTATTTTATTCTTTGATGCACTATACGCTCCATGATGGCATTTATCGTTATCTGTTCCTAAAAATTGTCATCTCCGTGCTTCACCAGAGCGAATAAATCACTTCCTCGCAAGACTCTGTACACAAATTCGCTTACTGAGTTTCTCAGGAAAAATTTCAATTACAATAATTTTAATATCGGAAAATAACAACATTATCAGCCTCTGCCACTTTGCGCGAACATACTACGTATGGCATTATGATTTCCACTTGCTATTACTGAGATTATAGAGCTCAACCCCATAACGCCACGCAAATGACAACTTTCAAATCTGCAAATATTTTCACCGTCAACCTGAGCAGGTTTGCTACGATTCGATAGCTACGACATGTACTCCGAGAACCCTCTTTCTTCGCCATTACTATTGACCTTGACTGGTTCAAATATCACCGATACCTGGTTAAAGGGTCGGGCGTAGACGCATTGATGGCAAAACTATTCGTTGAGCACGAGTAATCACCGTCTGCTACGAAGAAAGTCCAGTCAGATCGGTGGACGGGAAAGGGTTAGAGTTGCGCAAGAGCAAACAGGTGGAGAGGAAAATTTCGAATCTGTTTCCGCTCTGAGTGACGAGGGAGTTTATGGGCCAAGTCATCGCTGATGCGATTACGAGATATTTTCAGAGGACGTGAACTTCTCCCCGCTCCACGGGCTCTACCCATTGGGCGGGGCCGCCGATGGAGAACTCGCAAAGGGCAACCAAACACGATGCGTGCTCTTCGGGTGCGTGGAGAGGAAGTAAGCGAGGAAACGGGGAGGTCATCCAGTAACGAAAGCACGTGTAGAAATTGTCAATGTGTGGAAAATATGGCGCGGAAAATCCAAATACTTGGATGTATTAACTTGTCTGGATTGGCACCGCGTTAGGCTTTCCGTATCGGACACTTCCATGAGCTAGTTAATCATCCTACTTTAGAGGCTGAAGAGATTGAGAAGTTCATTGAGAGTTTCTCGCTCCCTAAAATATCGGCTATAGATACTCAAACCAAGGTGCAAAGCTCGGCATGAATAAATCCTTTTAATCAAGTCGTAGCCAACGTTCATTCAAGAAAACGATTGCTTCGAGAGAAAAGGCATAAACTATCACTTCCATTTAAATAAAATCATAATGGATAGTAGTTACACATGTGACGAAAGGAATGTATACGGTGTGGCCTAAGTGAACTTGATGCAATTATATTATTTAAACCAAATAACAAATAAAAGTTTAGTTTTGAATGTCAACAACAAAAGCAGTGTGCATAACATATCCCAGCCCCTCCTTTATTGAATTCTCAATCTTTTATCACTAGAACGCCCAGGGGGGTCATTTTGACCCAATCGTGTTTTTTAATTTAATTTTTCATCACATTTTTCAAGCGAGCAGAATTTCTCCTTAAGGAAGGTAAGGAGAATGCAATTTTGTTTACCACTTTCGCACATAATTTATCTACTTTGTTGGCTTCAACTCTGATTATATACTTCAGATGACTCGTGGAGAACACAACTTCAGTCTTTCTCTCAGTTCCAGCAAGTGAAGTTCGTGGATTGTTAGTGGCTTCGCGGTTCGTGGTATTCGAATTTGCGGTGTGATCATTATTTTGAAGATAGCTGTGGTTAAGAGTGTCTCAAAGACGAGCATTACGTTCTGCTGACGTTCTTGCGGAGCTTTATAAGATTCAAGAAAATCAAGAAAATGAATCAAATGGTGGAGAGTGTTTATTTGACAATGCCGGCGACGAGCTGACATTTGAAACTTGTGAAGAATCATCGTTCTCAGAATGTCACGATGAGTACCCATTTGATGAACTCAGTAGAGACACTATGAGGAGCTGATCTAAAAGTAAGCTCACTATTTGATATAAAAATTCTTTGACTATTTTCATTAGGCTATTTGATTTTTTTACATTTGATCTGATGATATTCCTAATTTAGACAGGTCTAATCATTTATCATAAAAAAGGCCCAAACTACAAAAACAATAAAGTAATACTTTTAAATAATGTGAATTTAATTTTTTGTTGATTGAGTAACCATTTTAAGCAAGAAAAAATTAAATTGAAGATAAAAGGAAAATGATTCCAAAAATCAAAGTTGATATTTCAATCATCATCATTGGTCAACAATCCTAGGATTGGTTTGAGGTAGCTTTCCACTCGATTCTTCTATCGGCCAACCTATTCATTTTGACGTAATTCTTCTCTTTTACATCCTTCACTACCTGTTTCATTTATCTCATACGAGGCCTGCCTTTTCCAATCTTCCCGTTTACTTTTCCTTCGGCGATTGTCTTCATCAGGCCATCGTGTCTCAAGATATGTCCGATTAAGTTGTCCCTTCTTCTTTTTAGAGTTGTCAGCAGACTTCTCTTTTCTCCCACTCTTCTTAGGACTTCGTCGTTACTTACTCGGTCGATCCATTTAATCTTCATCATTCTTCTGTAGCACCACATTTCGAATGCTTCTACCCTTTTCTTCTCCGCTGCTGTCATCGTCCATGCTTCACTGCCGTAAAGAAACATGCTCCAGATGTATGTTCTGATGAACTGTTTCCTTACTTCTACGCTTGTATTTCCTGCTGTAAGTAGATCCTTCTTTTGATAAAATGCCCTCTTTGCCTGGGCTATTCTACTCACTATTTCTTTCTTGCTTCGCCCATCGTAGGTTACTCTGCTTCCCAGGTAACAGAACTCTTTCATCCCTTCCAGTTTTTGTTTTCCTAGTTTGCATTGGTTTTCGCCTCTTCTTTCTTGCTGCACGCCAATATATTAGTCTTCTTCTTATTTATCTTCAAATGATATCTCGCCATAGTCCTTTCCATGGTTATTAGCATCTTATTCAGCTCCTTCTCTGTCTCTGCTATGAGAGTTAAGTCATCAGCGAATCGTAGCATACTGATTGTTTGCCCGTGGATGTTCACTCCAGAACACTTCTCCTTGACTTCATTTATGGCTCTCTCGATGTAAACATTAATTACGGGAGACAGTGTGCAGCCTTGTCTCACTCCATTCCTTATTCTTGCCTCTTTACAGTTGGGTCCAGATTTAATCACAGCTACTTGATTTTTGTACATACTGTGTATAATTCTTCGGTCATTGTAGGACACTCCAATTACTTTCAGAATTCCAAGCATTAAATCCCAATCCACGATGTCAAAAGCCTTCTCTAAATCCACAAATAAAATGAACGTCGGCTTGTTCTTCTCCATTCTCTTCTCTATGAGCAGCCTAAGGGCCAATATTGCTTCCCTTCTACCCTTACTTTTCCTGAATCCGAATTGATCTTCATCCAGGAACTCCTCTGCTTTTCGTTCTATTCCTTTGTAGGTGAGCCTGGTCAGTATCTTCGATGCGTGTGTCGTCAGTCTTATAGTCCTAAAATTTTCGCATTTCTCCGCTCTCTTCATCTTGGGAATAGGAATTATGATGTTTTTCTCGAAGTCCCTTTGTGTCCCGATGTTTCAATGCATAGTTATATTGAGAAATAATTACTGTAATTAACTGAAAAAATCGATGAATGTGAAGAATTAGGACATTATTTAATGAAAAAAACACTTAAAATGTAAACATATAAATTCCTCGTGAGAAATTAACTTATTAATAACCTTGGGTCAAAATGACCCCGTTTGGGCGATGTCGAGAAGTCCGGGCGTCTGAATGCGTTAGCACGAAGCATGCATCTTACAAGTCAAATAAATCCATATAACGCTACGTGAACTGAAGATGCCATTAGTGAATAATGAATTCGTATCAAGACGATACTAACCATAAGCAAATAAATATGAGTTTAATGATATCTCTGTAGATTTTTGAAAAGTTCTTTATCCTAGCTCTGCATGATCTAAACTACATTTATAAAACCATCGATTGACTACCAGTCTCAATATAAATATCCTTACACTGTTCTGTTCTCGCATGCAGTGTCGTAATTGGTCATTGAGAGCTAATTACGCCACTGCGAGGCCAGGGCCCACGGTCAGAATTTCGTGTGGGGGCCCTTTAACATATTTCCGATATGTACTAAAAATGTACAATATTATAGAATTGCATATTTAGGCATTTAGCATATGAACTAATACACGTTAATACATAGTTTTAAAAATGGATATCGTCTTTATATGCTTTTTGGGGGGTTCAAAACTCGAGACGTTTATGGTATTGCTCCGCTTGGCCTGGTTACGCCACTGCTTACACATTCCTAACTTCGTAAGGTATATCAGCAATAGATTACATTGATTTTATGCCTACAAATGGAAATTTTATTAATCAGAAACCCAAGTTATCTTGAAATATTGCATCACACTTGCGCCATAGGTAATCAAAATCTAGCATGGTTAAAATGCGAAGGAATATAAAAAAGAGAACTATGATGGCCCAATGCCAATACTTCACAAGCAAATTGAAGAACACGAGAAAATTATGGGGATAAACCCTCCACAAAACCGGGATCCGTACGCTTTTCGGTGTGCTTCATCATCGAACGGTCCCTCAGTGTATTCATCAGTAGGTACGCCTCCTGAGTAGAAGAGGTGGCGATGGCGGGATAAAAGGGCTCGTTAAGGGCTTCAAGGGTAGACGAAAATTTGATGGCGAAGCGGAATGGGTTTCGAAACAGAGGGAGAAAGATGGTGAAAGTGAGAGGGAATGAAAGCGAAACTCGGGGAAGACGGAAGTTAGTGAGATTGATCAGAGGAGTCGGAGGAGGTTTTCGGGAGATAGTTTAAGGAGTTGTACGTCCCAAAAGCGGAGCAGCCAAGAATCTGAGACCTTCCCCGAGTATCACATTAATTGGAAATTAATTCGCAGTCAAGGCAAGAAGGAAATACTGATATTTTAAAATCACCATTCTGATATATGTTACTGAGACACTGAAGCTACTATTATTGTTTCCTTGCAAACTTACTGAAAAAGAATAAGAAGGATACATACATTTGCAAGTAATATTAATCATGAAAGCAAAACAGCGGTATTCAATTAGCAGCTAACCATACGCTGCTTCTAATAATGAATAATTATAAAAAAATATAATGATGAACACATTATCATCACTGGTCAAAAATCCTAGGATTGGTATGACGCAGCCCTCCACTCGATTCTTCAATCGGCCAACCTTTTCATATTGACGTAGTTCCTCTCTTTTACATTCTTCAGAACTTGCTCCATATACCTCATATGAGGTCTGCCTTTTCCATTCTTCTCGTTCACTTTTCCCTCGACGATTGTCTTCATCAGTCCATAGTGTCTTAATATGTGGTCTATTAAGTTGTCCCGTCTTCTTTTTAAGGTTTTCAGTAGGCATCTATTCTCTCCCACTCTTCTTAAGACTTCGTTTGTCACTCGATCGATCCATTTTATCTTCATAATTCATTTCACCATTCATTTTATCTTCATTCATTAGGTAGCACCACATTTCAAATGCTTCCAGCCTGGACTTCTCTGCTGAAGTTATTGTCCATGCTTCACTGCCATGTAGTAGAATGCTGCAGATGCAAGTTTTAATGAAATGTTTCCTCAATTCCACGCTTGTATTTGCAGCTGTAAGCAGAATCTTCTTCTGATAAAATACCCTTTTCGCCTGGAAAATTCAATTGGCAAATTCTCTTTTACTTCGTCCATCGCTGGTTAATTGTCTTCCCATGTAACAGAACTCTTCAACCTCCTCGATTTTTTGTTTTCCTACTTTAGCATTGGATCTGGCTTCCTTTCTTCTTCTGCACACCAATACCTTAGTTTTCTTTTTATTGTTATTCAGATGATATCTGGTCATTGTTCTTTCCATATTTCCTAGTGTCTTCTTTAAATCTCCTTCTGTTTCTGCCATGACTCCTATGTCATCGGCGAATTTTAGCATGAATAAACACATAGCATTGATAAAAAAGTACCTCATACCGATACCGAAGTATTCAAATATTAGCCAAGGTATTTTCTCTTCCAGAAGAAAAATCATTGCAAAGTAATTTAAAAATAATGAGCTTGAAATTAAAGGTTCTTTTATTGCTAATGGGATATGATGTAGCTGGAATATATTGACAATGAATTTATTGGAAATATGACGGCACAAAACGGCATATTCGTGGTTGTGGATTTATATACATATAATTCCACTATAAATATTAATTTACGTAATTATAAAAAGATCAAATCCAAAATCAATATATACGTTTCATTGCAAAAAGATCATCATCATTATCGGTCAACAATCATAGGATTGGTTTGACGCAGACAACCACTCGATTCTTTGATCCTTTCAGATTTTTGTCCATACTTAATTTACCGAAAAATACCATTTCGATATGAATTTTATTTAATATACTGTGAAATACCCTCGAAAAATAAACATAACCGTGATAACTGGAAAAACTGCTTTTTAACCCAAAATTTGCATGGAAAACAGTCCTACTGTTGGTGCCCTAAATTTTGTACTTTTTCCTACTGCCAACTACCTTTTCGACATCACTGCTGCTCAGTATGACCGGAATTTCAGTTTTTTTTTACAAATTGCAACCTCAATATTATGATAAGTTGAAGACAAACAAGCTCATTCTTGATATCGAGTCATAATAAATGAACGCATGACGAAGATCTCTTTGGAATATATAATTATAACGTCATTACATTATAGTTACATTGCGCAATGAAATAAGTATCTCGTATTTTGGGCGTGAATGTTTCACTGGGAAAATAGCAGTCCTCACAAATACGGAACCCTCAACCTTTAAGCATCATCGCGAACAAAAATTATGGCGAGGTGTAATAGGGAAAAGTACTTGATTAGCGAATGGGAGATCCAACATTGTTCGTTCGCATGTACGAAAATCTATTTAGTGCTTCTTATAACAGCTGCGATGCCTTAATGGAGGCTGTAGACATTGAACTCGTGTGGCAGAAAACCTTACACAGGTGGTTTGGAGACAAGAGTACCGTGAGCTGTTAATGATATGATTGCAATGTTTCGAATTCCTATACTTTTATCTAGAGCGAGGCATTAGGCTTTGCACTGAAACATAGCATTTGCACACGATGGCGACGTATATTTTTGTCAAAATATTAAGCTCTAACGTCATGGTATATCATATTGGATCTAGCCATGAGGACAATACACGCTACAACCCTCTCATTCAATATCATGAAAGCCACGTAGAATGCACTCATTTCCAACCATAAGCCATATGTGTACCGTTAGCTAAATTTATCCTTGAAGAATATGTTGCGAAAGCATAGACGTCAGCATCACGCACGGCCAACATCTGGCGGTGGTGTCTTGTGGTAACTGATGAGAACATGCGAGCGACGACAATTGTCATGCATCTACATCTACGTCTACGCGATACCCTGCAAGCCACCGTGAGGGTGTGTGACAGGGGGTGAAGGACACCAAAACATGCACTATTGACATGCAAATAGGGTAATACATGAAAACACTAATAATGTGGGTCGCATGCAGCTACATGTTTAGTATCTACATAGTAATAAAAGTATCGGTTGTTAATACATGCATCATGCGCTACAGACTACCCCACAATATTTCACCTACCTATCCCTTTGGTATGCTGCCTATTCTGTTCTCTATTGTTATGCAAATAGGGTAATACATGAAAACATGCTAATAATATGGGTCACATGCAGCTACATGGTTAGTATCTACATAGTAATAAATTAAAAAATTAGGGGAAAAATTACATTTTAAATCTATCAGTACGACAGTCTATCTATCTAATCTTTTGTATCCGATAGAATCTAGCATAATACGCTGGCAACTTTACCATATATTTAACATTTTCAGTAAAGCTATCCGTTCTAAATTTCTGTAATAGATTAAATCTGTGATTTAATCTACTAACTGATAATCATTCTCAACCTAATTCTTGTATTAATTCTGATAAACTACAAAACCTATAGTAACACGTTTTAACAAACCTAGCTGCTCAACGCTGCACAATGTCTAACTCTCTGATCAAACGTATATCATTCGGATCCCATGCACTGGCTACATATTCAAGGTGGGGCCTAACTAGTGAAAGTTATGCTGTTATTTAGCTAGTGGATAGCTCAAGTCGTGACTTTCGATTGTTCATCGGGAATTAAAATCCAAGGCGTGATGATACAAAGAAGAAGACGATACCCGCACGTACCCCTTTTGAACTACGATGCCCACCGCTCCTATTATACACTGCTCGTGAACACACATCCCGTCATCTCTTTCACCGCCGCTCTTGTTCGGCCGTATAGTACTCAGGTTTCTACCCACCCCACTTCCCCACAACAACATTCCCTCACCCGTGGGAACCATAGGTCGCCCTTGCAGGGCACAGCCGACCCACCGCCTCCCTTCTTTCGACAGGGAGAACGGGCAGGCGTCCCCTGAGGCTGACGGAATGGCGAGAGGGAAGGGCCGGGGGAAAGATGAGAGGGAGGAGATGGGGAAAGATATGGGATGCTTACAAGAATGTTCCATGGCCAGTTGGGCGACATCAAGGAAAAGGGCAGGGAGAGCGTTTGGCAGAAGAGGCAGCCTCAAGTGATGGGTTGTTGGGGGGGGGGGGGGGGTTTGCGCCGAGCATTCAATGTTTAGACACGTGCCAAGTTGAGAGATATCTCCCGCAAAGTTCTATATCATTGGCATTACCAGGAGATTATTAGTGAAAATAATTTACAAATTAATAAGTAATTCCATTAAGTCCACAAATTCAGAAATTACAGGGAATTAGTTCCCATAAATCAGGGGAAAAATCAGGAGTCCAAAATTTACATCTCTAGAAATTAGGAAAGAAGAAAAACTTAGCTAGTTCCACAAATATTTAATCACATGCGACCGGTTTCGATACAGTGTATCATCTTCTGGCATCATCTACACTGTATCGAAACCGGTCGCATGTGATTAAATATTTGTGGAACTAGCTAAGTTTTTCTTCTTTCCTAATCATGAAGGAGTTCCATCAAGTTACGCCTCAAACCATTGCATCTCTAGAAATTATTTATTTCCCACATGCATGAATCGTTAAAGTTAAAATTATACCTCTGTATGGTAGTTTATAACTATTTTTCTTTATTTAGTATGAAAGGATAATCTAATAGTAGAATCGAGTGGAAGCTGCGTCAAACCAATCTAAGGATCACTGGAATATAAAGATGATCTCTATACGAACAAGTTTGAGGAGGAGTGTAAATTTTAAATAATATACTTCTCAGCCTTAAGAATCGACGGAAACATGTTTATTATGAAAGCATTATGTGCATATTTACGATTTACGCTCACTTATATTTACGATTATTCATAACAATTTTTCTGCATTTAGCTATTCAAATTAAAATTTTTCGATGTGGCCTCCAGATTCCCGAGAGTTAAATTTTTTTCCAATTTTGTTGAAAAACACTGCTGGCATTTTGAGGTGATGAAAGAAGTATCAGTAATCATCCAATAAATTTTCCTGGATTACTATGGGCAACAGAATAAGTTGAAAATGACGCAATCAGAAAGGTTAGATAAAAGACTGATTAATATGCATTTAGATAGTAATCCTCTAAAATGAATAGATTTTGAGAACGGTACTGTGCTAAAAAACCTAAGAATTTTCTCAACTCATCATCGACACAATTAAAGTAATTTTTATATGTTTTTGATATATTTTACATGATTTTTTCCTCATAGATATTTAGTGATAGGCTGGACTATGTTGGGAAGGGAAGCATAGACCGTGAGAATGTTACATAGCCGTACGGGAGGGGACGGAGAGGATGAGGGTAGAAAGGGTACGCTGGCATGGGTCGGACGGGGAGGAGGAAAGAGGTGGAGTTACGGGAAATTCCGTCGGGAACTTACAAAGGGGGAGGACGTAGGAGGAGGGAAGGAAAGGGAGAAAGGGGAGGAGGTTATGAGGAACCCTGGGAGGGGTTGGGTTGAAGAGTGGGAGGGGGAAGCAAAGAAAAGGTCTCTGGCCCCCAGAGGCACTCTGAGTGGTTACCATGGTGACGCATAGACGAGGTGAGGGGGTTGGAGGTTCCAAGGAGAGCTGGGATGTGGCGAGTGCAGTACGTGCTAGTAAGAGGTGGAGAGGGAGGAGAAGTTGGCACTAGGGCAAAGATGGGAGGTGGAAAAGTCTGTAGTGAAGGAAGGATGCTAGAAGAATGCAGGGGGGGTGAAAGTGGTGCGGCGAGGTTCGGGCAGGGTTGGCAGATCATAAATGAGAAAGATGAATGGAGGGAGAATTCCGACGCACGAACCGAACGGTGGCTTCAGGTGGACGGAACGGCACTCGAGGAATACAGCGATTCACCTCACTCTGTTCCCTTAGAAAGATGTCCTATTCACCGTCTAAACACTTTAAGTAAAGCCTTAACCACCCAAGAGAACAAACCGATCGCCAATCTCACAGGCAAGATGCACGAAGAGGACGGGAAAGGACAAGGCAAAGATTAGAATGCAGTTCACTCAGAGGGAAAGTTTAACAAATCTTAAAAAGACATAATATTGCTCTAGGATGACATTTTATTTGTGCCTCTCCACCACGGTTCTTGTTCTTCTATAGCCATAGTAAAGTGGGGGAAGCTACCAATAGCTAGAAGCTCCATCAAAAATGGGAAGGATGTTTGATAAAGTTATAAAAATTTGATATTGGATAAAATGCTGGGTAAAAACCAATTCTAAAAGTGCACAAAACGTCATAATTAGGGATGGGTCGGTTCCACTTTTTTTCGGTTCCGGTTTCGGTTCGGTTCTTAACTTCGGTTCTCGGTTCCGATTCTCGGTTCCGGTTCTTAATTTACCACTTACTTTACATTGCTCAATGGTAAGATAAGGTAATCAATAATCATTTTCAGAGACTGAATTAGAATAATTCGCGACTTTGAAGCATCTAAGTACACTATTTCACCAGGTTTTAATGTGAAGCCTCCACTTTCGGAGTGTGAGTAGGTTTCAAACTGGTTTTCGCGCCAATTATTTCTGTACCGATTATTTTTGGCCTCGGTTCCGGTTCCGGTTCTAAGCTCAAGAACCGGTGGAACCGAGAACCGAAGAACCGAACCGACCCATCCCTAGTTATAATGTTTGCATTTAACTAAGTAAAAACTAAAGGCAAAATTAATTCGAGTAACATATTATATGCCCAAATATATGTGCATTCATTGGTATCCTGGGTCTCCCATTTAATCAATAATAATATAAAATAGCATATTAATACTGAGGTTATTTTTCTGATAAAAAACAAAAGGAAATCATAACTCAAAGTCTCGCACTAAGTTTAAATACTAAAGCTAAATCTAAGGCTCTTTCCATCAGTTTTCTCTCAAGTACTTACCTCGTAGAAATGAGTTTCATTACTGACATTTGGATAGATAATTTATTCTTCGGTAGGCACGTACCCATAGTCTGAGACATGAAATATAACTGATGATGAAAATAAATGAAAGGACTGAGATTACACTTCCTTGCTTCACACTCCAAATATATTATCCCCAAATTTGCAGTTCATTAATTAATGAGCATACACGATACAAATCCGAAATCAGTTGAATGTGCAACAAATTTAGAATTTAAGATAAAGAGGTAATTGATAGAGGAAGAGCCGTGTGCGATCAGAGCAATGTCACGTGCCACAAAATTTAGCCCTGGGCTATAAAACAATATTCAGGAGAATCTCACCGGCAACTAAGTAACCAACTAAATCCCTTTCTCTGTGTTGATCTCAGTTCTCAAAATCATTTAAATGAGTCCTTCAAATTCAGACCTGAGGTACAATATCTCCCATCCAAATCCGTAAGAAAGCGATTTAATGCAGACTTAGTCCAATTATAGCCCTTAGTGTTTCATTGTTCTTCAAGCTAACATGGATTCCTTGAAACCGAAGGGCTTAATTTAATTTTAAGATATTTTCCTGAGAGGTTTAAAGAAAAAATTTAATTGAATTACTTAGGCCCACATTTCCACGAAAATGTTATTTCAGAGATGCTCAACGTGAAAAAAATATTAATCGGTCGGTGATGCTCACATTTAAACTGTTGAGAAAAATTTATAAGGTCAAATTAGTTATCAATTTACATTTGATACAAAATGAATAGAGATTGAATATACCACTATCATCAAATTTCTATCGAAAAAAAATTTTTAAATGTTCATTTTCCTCGCTATAAAAGAACATTAATATTTCATGGAACTGTAATCGTGTTCACGCAATGCCTTATTCTCCATATTTCCGTGCTTGACAGAGCCACCGTATTTTGCGATTAGCCTTCCTCCGACAAAGTAAATGCGGCCGAACTGTGAATATCCCAGGCCTATTTAGGATCCATTACGGTTTCTATGGTCGCAAATCTTTGAGTGGAACTCCGCTAACGTCGGACTTATTTCCTACATCTCTCGCATATTCAGCCCAGCAGTTCAGAGGAAAATCTACGATGGGATGTGCGGGGATTTCATTTTTATTACTTTATACTCCTCAATCCCGTGGACGATGAAATTTGAATAATATACATGATTTTTCCATTTATTGGAATATTTATCATCCGAGAGACCCTCGCGTCCGCGTCTAAATTCGCAAAAGCACTTAAATTTTGTCTCCGAAAATAGCGAGGAATTTCTCTTCAAATGGCGAGTATTTTTGTTGAGCCGTATTAAAATCAAAAATACACACCGCTTTATATTGCAATAATTAAGAGGTGGGGACATGCTTGGCACGTCTCTCTTTATTACGCTCGTGGGACATCCATATCTCCTGCTTGCTTAAGACTGCGTGCATTAAACTTGAATTTAACGTCCGAGTGGTCAGAAATAGCATGCGACCAAGTGAGTTATTGTCAGCTATTAACTCATTTTCTCTTCATAAAACGCTTTAAAAATATTTTTATGACTTGAGCCTTATGCTAAATAAAAATATGTCACGGTGAAAAGAGGAATTTCAAAATAGTGAAATATGGCGGAAACTATATATACATAATACTAGACTAGCACCCTGTTATACCTCTATTTATTAAGCATTAGGTAGTGTTTGGACAGTAAAATTTCAATGCAAGTTTCCATTAAAATGCAAAAAATGGTATTCTGCACATATTAAAAATTGTGACAACAGCGCAATTTCCGGCTATTTTTATTACGGTGACCATAATATAATGGGGAATATAAGAGGGGAATCTCTGCTGCCACTGCTTTTCAGTACATGTGTTGCTTTGAAGTCAAGATATTTTCTTGATCGTATATAAGAAATGGTACATGATAATTCCACTAAATTAAGATTTATTTTATTATGTATAATAGTATTTCCAGTTGAATAGGGATGTTAACTACGAAACAGTGGATTCAGACTTGTACTCGACTCCAATCCAATTCGAATGACCATCAAATATTCTAACTTTATTATGTAATAATGGCATGAATCTAGCAAGTCTCAATGGCAGAAGATGGAGCTGGAAGACTACAGCTTTAGCAAGGACAGGAAAAAATATCCCTCCTAGACAGTGTAAAATAAACACTTGAAGGGAAAGATTACTTGAATTTAGAGGGTGAATAGTAAAGGTATTTGAATCGATTATTCCTAATGTCAAAAAACTCCTTACTGAACATATACCTCTAAGTTACAGGGATACCTACTCAAGAATTAGGCTAGGAATCATTATTAGATAGTAGGTTGAAGTACCTACAGATTAAATCTATTACAGAAATTTAAAACGGATAGCTTTACTGAAGATGTAAGATATGTACATTAAAAATCCCAGCGTGTTATGCTAGATTCGACCAGATAAATATGATTAGAGAGATGGATTGTCGTACCGATAGATTAAATGTCATTTTACCCCCTCCGTACTATTGTAGAAAACAATTGGCATCATAGCAAAAGGATAGGAAATATTGTGGGATAGTCTGTAGCGCATGATGCATGCATTAACCACCAATCCCTTTATTACTATGCAGATACTAACCATGTAGCTGCATGTGACCCATAAGATTAGCATGTTTCCAGGTAGTAGCCTAGTTGCATGTCAACAGTGCATGTTTGGTGATCTTCGCCCCCTGCCACACACCCTCGCGGTGGCATGCACTGTACCGTGTAGACGTAGATATAGATGATTTCCACCGGCTCTCTTCTGAATTAAAATTGAAATTATCATGAAATGGACTTTAATATATTTCACTTTCTTTTCCACCCCAGCTTCTCCCAGTTAGGAACGCTAACGAACGCACTCCACAAGGACTGCCGGAGAAACGGGATGCTACGCGACGGAAACCTGAGGGAGGGAACTTATGGGGGCGGGAAAGGGGTTAGTAGGTACAGCTCCGAACGCGTGGAATGCAGTAGATATGAGGGAGGCATTTGCGGAGAGAAAGGCGGAGAGTGTAGGGGAGGTGGAAGGGTTGAGGGGAGAACGGCTGCTGAATTTAGGCGGATAGGACACAACGCCATGGCGGCGAAGGCGTGGCACATCACCGTGGGGTGAGTGAGATGAATGGGTCAAACCGGATGGAATGAGCCCTTCAGCAGGGCTAGGGTGCAGATATGCAGACGTGAGGTGAGATAGAGAGAGAGAGAGACGCAGGGTAAAGGGTAAAACGGGGCATGGCAGCACCCTAGGGATTCCCTTCACATCATCTCTACCCTTGGGAGTGCAAGAGTCAGCCGCGCCAGTGGTAAGGGAGGTCACTAAGCAGGACGGACCGGTACGAGAGCATTATCTCACTCGCGTAACAAAACAGGAGATATGGCAGAGTGAATAATAATGTGGCTGCGAGGGATATTTATTTTTACGGCGGGTAAAATGTGGCGATAGGCTCGGAAAAAATATTTCAAGTGGTCAAAGAGAGGTGACGCTGTCCGGATGGAGAAAATGGGAAAATGTCCAGGAAATGAATAGCCCGAAATTTAAGTAAGGAGGTCGATTTGTTTTTGCGAGGCTTATTTTGATGAGCGTCGAAATGACGGGCTACTCTCGTGAACGTGAACATTAGTAGGTTAAATTGAATCAGTTAACGGTTTAAAAGGATTATTTTTTTCAATTATACGTTCCGGTAATTCTATCGTTTATGGGTGCATCATTGAAACGGGAATTTCAGGGAGATGGCACAAAGGCCACTGCAATGCATGCATCGAGATAATCTTGAAAGGGACTAATGCGGTTAATAGGAATGGGGTCTCTTAAATGGGATACAGGATTCCCACTAACCTGGCCACCTAATAAAAAATATATTCTACCCTTTCCAGCAGAGATAATCTGCGCTCTCTGGGGATACTCATATCATAAAATTCTATTCCCATAGAAAATAATCCGGGCTTTAATAATTTCTAGTCAACAGGCAATCTTTCCGAAATAGAAAATTGTGATGGTAACAAGAAATAAAATGAGACATGACTAATGCGTTAATATAATTTTTAAATCTACGAAATTCAAACCACAGAATACAAGAATTTTTACATAATTGCTATTCAAAAACATTTCACAGGATTAGCGTTCGTATTCACGGGCTAAAAAATTCTTAAGGCTAAATAATCCCTCGATATATATGCCCAACACGCTTTAAATTTATTTATATAATGGACGCTTTCTTTGGGAGCTTTTCAATCGAGTTGTTTAGGCTATGCAAGCGATTAAAATTTAATCGAAATAAGTTGAAGCGAAAATCTTTATTAGAATGAATTTGCTGTCTCAAAAATGAAATGGCTATCACTGTAATCTAATTCTATGGTTAAAGAAATGAAACTAAATACGGGTAATGGAGACCGCTTCCCTAATACTCACAAGCAACATTGAGGTTCTGCCGTTAGAAGGTAGGACAAAAAAACTTTTTCTTCCATATCTTTTCTTATTTTATCATAAACTTTGTTTATTATTATATGATTCGTTGATGGATAATTTCAATTCCTTTTTGGATCATTGCTAGCTCAGTTACATCCTGATACATCTTCCTTCCTCTATCCCACCTTATTTGTCCCATACACTTATTCCTCCCTCTTTCTCGTGGGTGTTTTCTTCCATTTTGCGCTAATTTTCGTTCCTAACAAATCCATTATATCTTATATTTGAGCTTACCTCCAGCACCTTTAGGATTAAATTAAAACATATACCATATCAAGAGAGTGGATTATACGGGTGAGATTAGAGAAATGGACACCGCTAGTGATATATTAAAATATTTATTTCTCCCTTTCACTACTTGCGCCCACAATAATACCAAGATTTGCCCATTGCATGAGCCCACATAGAGAGATTCTCTAATAAGGCGATGATGCAATTACGCACACAGCACACAAACACACATAAACAAGATTAAAGTTAGGCACCCTAATACCCCCTGCCACATGCCACATTAGTGGCTAGCAGGGCACGAAAGTTGAGTAATGCGGAGGCGGAGAAGAGCTGGGAAGGTTGGGCACCTGACCGGAGACGAGTAAGGATAACCTCGACGGAACTTCATCACATTGCCCCCCACACCTCCATTATATAATGAGGATGAATATCCAACGGGGGCACATTATGATGGGAGGGGGTCATTCTTCACCACACCCCGCGGACGGTGCAACTTGTGGACCAGTCTGACTGTCCATTTCGGGAAACGGAGAGATAGAGCATTGGAGAGAAAGAGGCAGACTCAAACTCAGGGAAAAATACATCAACCTATACCCACGAAAAATTCAGCCAGTCACCAAAAGTCAGCCAAAAGTATTGGATGTTGGCCCATCAAACGTGACAACAAAGTTTAGATGAAAAATACTTTGGAGGAAAACATGTGAAGCTATAGGCAACTTAGCAAGCTAAATAAACCAGCAATGGACCCTTATCTAGCGAGAGATGTAAAAAGTGAGCACAGAAGGGTTTTTTGTTCTATTAAATGAATTAAAGTGGGAATCATTGGCAGATCGCAGGTTGAAATGTAGACTTACTCTTCTACATAAATTCCAAGATATTATTTTCAGTGATGACGTTAAAATTATTTTGCGTACCCCAACTTACTATGATAGACTGGACCATAATCACAAAATTAGAGAAATCGATCGAACTCATAGATTCAAAATGTCCTTTTTCCCTCGCACAATCAGGGACACGAATAGCGGTAAATATGTCCAATGCGAGTGAATCAATGCATAGCATAGGTAGTTGCATGTTGGTATAAGAACTTTAAGCTAACCCAACTAACAGCATTATATTTCATGCTTCATTTGCTAATTTTATCTTTTTTCAATACGAAAGTGTAGACTATAATATTAATAATAATACTTTTTTATGCATAAAATGTAGTGCATATTTGTTGAGATTTCACCCTCTTCCACGCACCTTTATGGTGACTTGCAGGGTATTATGTAGATGTAGATAGATGAAGGGTATCGAAACGCCCAATATCAATATTTCAAAAGTCATGAATCACTTTCTTCTATCAATCATGCATGAAAACAGGCTAACAGGCCAATAGCAACCTGTTCCTAATACAAAATTAGTTACGTAGTCTCCACAGCATCGTCTGTTCAAACGTATTGCCAGGAAAAAACCGAAAGTTTAATTTGACTTCACCATGATCTGTGTTAACTATGAAGTAGTTCCAGTCTATAATGCATTTATTGACTCCGCGGAAATAGTAAACTTGGGTTTTTAGGTACTCCAAAGCTATGGTTTTAAAAATCTATAATCCTTAGACAGTAGAATTAACCCAACCCTAGGCAAGATTCAAACCCACAACCTTTGTGTTCTGAATCAACACGAAACCAACTTGGTTATTGCGGTTGGCGCTTCACTCTGTAAATTCGAGAGAAGCTCATATTCACGCTAATTTGTGGAAAATTGATGATGACACCACAAATTCCAGACAAATCGAAGAAAAAACGGCTTAAACGTAGCTTGAAACAAACTTGTCCTCCTTGTATAAGGATGACTTATGAACGCTTAGCCGCTGGGCTCCTCATATATTTTTTTTACTTTTAGGCTCGAAAAAAAGCAGTCGGTGAAAAATATTAGCAAAGATAAAAGAAATCTGCAAGCAGGAAGCAGATCAAAGCGACCCATCCGACGGGGATGAAAATGTTTACTCTTTTCACCGCTATTAATGAGTGCACATGTTACCGTCCACTCATTTTAATTCGCGGAAATACAAAAATGATAACATCACTCGGGAGAGAGAGCTAAAAAATTATCAATCCCACCAACGTCTATTCATGAAATGAGGTCGGAGTACGCGGAAAAATTGAGTTGTTCGCTGATGGAAAGTCCTCTCCATTACCATAAAACGGGCAATGTGAAGAACGTGAGATAGAATAGGAGTAATGGTTGTGAGAGAAAGTGGGAAAGAGGAAAGTGGAACGATATGGCAGGAATACGAGACAAAAAGAGGCAGCAAAGGACTAATATAATCAGCTGTAAGTGCTATAATCAGGCTATAATAACTAGTTTTTTTACCACGTTTGGCCAGTTTTGATAGAATATACCAAAATTACGTACAAGAATGTTTCCCTAACTCTATATTTTTTCTTCAGATCTCAATTTGTGCTGTTGAGTCCCTCAAAAACGTTGTTTCGTTTTTTTCTGTCTTTCATACCCAACGCTCAACCTTCAATTTGGCTCTTTAATATCCCGCAGTTCCTATTTACTTAGTCACATAGAATATGGCCTAAAAAGAAAAAAGCACTGCTATCAAAGCAAGGATCTTTTTTTGAGCATTTTTGTCCTCATTTCTACGACTGAAGTCATAATTATCTTTTTTGCGGCATTGCTTTATAGCTGCAAGCATCCTTCCCTCTTTTCCTCCGTAATCTTCGTTCATCTAATTCTGACATTCTCTGACCACTTATCTTCCATCATCTTCCTCTGTGGCCTCCCTTTTTCGAACGTTTCCTTTAGGCATTTCTGAAGTCATGGTTAACAAATACTAAAGTTTTCTAGCGAAAGTTTATTGGAAAACGCTAATTTATAAAAAAAAATTAAAATTATTAAATTCATTATATTGACTTAAGGGTTCATTGTGTTCTTATGTACCATTCTTACCATTATGTACCAATTCTTAGTCATTATTACGTATTGCATGAAACGCTGGGAAAAACATCGAATTTCAATGTAATTCAGGAATGTTTTGGCCGTTAAAAATAGTGTCAGTTTCAATTGCATTCTATGAAAGAAACGTATCTCCGTTCGTTATATCCCATAACTATGGATCAGATCAAGAGAAAAAACATTTTGATATCGGGCTACGTTTTCATAATATCTATAATTTCAGATTTTTGACAAATAAACAACAATTTTTAAGGCATTATTTATTCGTGGCTTGTTTACACTTAGCATGCTAGTAATATGACAATGTGATCACACAAAGGAGAAAAGACTAGAATTACTCGAATACCTTGGAATATCTACGGAATAATGATTTAAATAAGCTGCATAAGCTCTATCTAAATAAAAATAATTACCCATAACTTCAATTACCCATATTTGTCAAATATTAATAAATTTAAAAATAAGTGTCACTGGGAGTGTCATTGACTGCTTTAGAGCGATTCTAGCAGAATTTAACTATCATAATAAGGATGAGTTTGCTTTTTATTTGAGCAGAATAATTCAGAGTTAAAGCAATTAATAATATTAATTTCTAATTTCAATTGCAAATCATTTTGCTATCAAAATAATAGTACTTCTAAAAGCAATACCACAGTATTGACGATATTTCTTCTTTTTCAGGTGAGTGCTCTCCTCATACCATTTCTAAAGATCTAAGATTCTGAGTCTATATGGGGGAAAGGTAAGCCTTAATATTATTCAAATATTTTTATAAGTCATTAGATTAAAAATTTCATCTATCTTCGTATCTCGGTCCTCCCGATCGCTGGTCCGCTCATGTTACATGTGAAATTAATTGTATCAATGAATAATCATGGTTGACTTTGACCTTTTAAAGATTGGTTGATGGTATTCTGTCCTTGCGGCAGAATAAATAGTAAAGTAGTTTTAATACAAACTCGTTGTCCTTATCAATCAGTGAAGGTTCGTGAGGGAATGTGAGAATTATTGGTAGAGTTTTTTTACCGTCGATTACCAAACAGAGTTACAGAAGAAGTAATTGAAAATGATTAAAATCAGGGTTGTCCTTATTGTTTATGAAGTTGCAAAAGCACTAGAAAGAAGGCATAGTGACACTTTGAAGGTTTGCTTAGGTCGGTGGGGAGATCGGCAGAGACAATGTATGAGTAAAATTAAAACTTAAGTCTTCTTGTCAGGGTAGTCAATGAAGCTAGTATTAAAATATTACATGGGAATTTGAGAGGTGTGAAATGGTTGTCAATCACGTAATGATGGAAATAATTAAATATTTAAGATAACTGAATGTTAAGTTAATCTTTAAAGCAGAGGGATATCATTTAGGGAAAGTTCAGCAGCCCGATTATTTTGTAAATATTTTCGGCCAAATTGGCTGGTGAAAATTAGATAGGAAATAAAGTGACCAAGAGATATATTTACAAACACGATAAAACTGATGACAGGGACCAAGGTTATAGCGTGATGAAGAGGATACAGAAGATTCTGATCGAAGAACAAAGACCAAACCTTACGAAAGCAATATGTAAAAATATCAAATCCATTTGAGTTCGGGTTAAGACAAAAATGATGGCAAATAATGGAACAAAATTTGGAAAAATATGTTCTGTTTAGGGATGTGCGAGTACTCGAAAATTCGAGTCGAGTCGAGTAGTTGGTACTCGACTCGAGCACTCGAGTATTTTTACGAAAGTCGAGTCGAGTCGAGTAGTTTTTGTCGACGGAGCCGCCAAGGCCAATAGGTTCAGAAATCTGCCGACAGGAAGCGCTATCATCAAAATCGAGTAAATCTCTGGTTACACGGTAGATAACACGTACGAACATGTACTTACGTACGTTCATTTACATTTGCGTGAATGGTTTCATGTACGTTTACGTGAACGGATTCATGTACGTTTGCGTGAACGAATGGATGAATCGGTGGTTACACGGTCCATGAAACCGCATATGTACCGTATTCCTCCGAATATAGCTAGCCCCCCCTTTTTGGCCGAAATATTCGCGGAAAAAGTCTGGGGTGGGGGACTATATTCGAGCTCAAAGCACCGAATGTCCATGTAAAATTCCATCCCCTGAGTTTGAAGGTTTAGATCACAAAAATGAGTAGTTCAATTTTAAAATAAAGTATATCGAACTAATTATTGTTTATTTATACGTTTAATAATGTCAAAAATATATTTTTAGCTTGTTATATTAATTAATTTTTCGACTGAGACCGATAAAAACGCCGGATATTATTCAAGTTCCGGGAAGCAAGTTTAACGCCCACTTGAAGATACACATGAAAAGGCACTTCTCTTTTCTTCGCATAAGATATGGAACATATATTTATCTTAGACTAAACAGAGTTTAAAATAGATTAATCAGTTACTAATTACGTAACGAATAATATTTAAAAATGCGCTATCTCAGCATGCGGAAGTCGGAAATTTAGTTCGTTTTGATGGTATTCTTCGAGTGTTTGAAAACTAAGAACGTGTAAAATGACTTAATAAATTGGGAGAATTAGATATGCTTTCAACGTGTATATATTTATTTCGGAAAGCGAGCTCCACGCGACAGGACTTTTGGCCTGGAGAGATAGCTGCTCGAGGTTGTCAAGTTACAAGTTACCGTAGGTAGAAACTACCGCGCGCACCAAACACCACGCGAGAAAATTTCTCTAGTATGCACAGGAAAAATACCCTTGCCTATGCTTGAATAAAATTTTATAAGTTGCAGTATTCACCAAAATAAAATCAGCGATAAGAGAGATAGCTTTTGTCCCCGCATTTCACGGCTTCTCGACGAAAGAAACAAATTGCATTTTAAATTATCTTCAACTCCGTCTCCAAAATCTTTGCGCGAGGAGGCATAATGACGGTATGCTTCCAAAGATACCGTCAGTCCTTAAAATGACACTGACTTGCATTCTTAAAGGCGATACTTTTTTCCGCTATTGCCGAGTCCTCATGACTCATTCACAGCGATCTGCTTGCAGCAGATGATTCCACGCGCGCGCTACCTTTCCAGGCATGCTCTGGACATTTGAGCGTGCTTTTATAGCCGAAAATAAATATATATCGATATCAAATAATCAACGAATTCTACTGAGATTTCATAAGTGGATGCATATTAATGACTCGAGAGCAAGAGATAGGTCCAAACGGTGATTTCCGGAACGGAAAGCGTGCGGGACGGAAAATAACGCAGTCTGACAAATTCATCAATAACAAAAATATTGATGAACGTAATAGTATGAAACTTCGTATAACTATTAACAAAGCCCTTAGCTACAATATGCAAAAAGGTAAGTTTGATATCTCGATCTGTGTTGTTCTTACGATGCCCGAATTCGATGGATCCATCCGGTATCAAAAAAAAATCGCTAAAAATCCGTTCTTAAACACGTACTTCAGTAAAAAAAATGTAAAAATATGTTAATACTACCAGTAAACGTAGAAATAAACAAGCTTTAATTTTATATACTTTATTTTAGAATCGCTTCAGCCATCTTGGAGATATTGGTCTTCAAACTCACGGGTGAAGGAAATTTTGTAACGGATGGTAGGCATCCTATTATAAGGGCATTACGGATGATGTAGGTATCGTATAAAACTTATAAGTTTTACTATTCCATTTTTTTATTTCCTATTTAGGATTATTAATTACATCATTAATTTCAAGTTCCTAGTCATATCTTAAGATAGATAATTATAAATATCTATAGATAATTATCTATAATAAATTTTTGTTCAAATATATTACCTTAGACATCAAAAACTTTAATCCATAGGACTCTATACAAAATTCATGTACCTGCTCACATTCATCCGTGAATGAAAATTCATTGTTCAAACATTATTAACTTGCATTAATGGATATTGGAAATAACCCGTGCTGATATTGGGTGTTCAATGGGGGTGATTGACCCAGGTCCTTTTTATGATTCTAAGTTCTATCATGTTTAGGCAGAAATCACCGATTTTGAAGAGATGGTGCCATTAATTGGAAGAGGAAGAAAATTATGTGTTAAAAACTAACTATGTAATTAACAGCCAATCATAAATTTGAGGCGTGAGCTTAATAAATATTTACTGCACAAATAAGGCATATTGTATGAAATTCACTGTACTGTTGGACTAACCCCGGCATACACGACATCACTGAGAAAGCGTTTAGCTCTGAAAAGAAATACATAGGAATGCGAAATACAAGGAATGCTCTTCTAATTAGGCTTATGTATTCCTTAAGAAAAAATATTTTGCTTCCTGACTTACTTTAAAGTTAATAGGGCACGTCACTCATATAGGCCTCATATTATGCCTAAGTGCACTCTAGGTACCGTACTGCAAGCTAATTCACACATTTTTGAGTAATCCTAGGAATGAAGGTAATTTTCTTATTTCGAGAGCTACCGGAAAATTTCCATTATGTCTTTTGGCCTGCGCTACGTGCCATATTTTGACTGTTTATAACTATGCGTTAGGTAGGTAGACCTGCCATTTAATAGTCAGATTGCTGAATAACTTTAATTGCGATGACTTAAGTAAGAACTGGGTCTCTTCACTCATGTACAATAATGTACAAACTCGACTCGACTCGACTCGATACTCGCGAGTACTTTACAACTCGACTCGATACTCGACTCGAGGTCAAAAAGTGCTACTCGCACATCCCTAGTTCTGTTAAATGAAAAACTAGGAAGTATATCAATTAATGAAGTAAATAAAAACAAAATGGTTGGGTTGTAATTGAATAAAAGCAAAGTGATGATGATGACAAACGAAGCGGGAATATTTTGCCACTGAAGTGTGAAGGGAAAATATGCGATTTAGATTTCTACGAAGAAAATATCCAGTTTATTTTATCTTTTGCGAAAAATATGTTTACAAGAAACTTTATCGCATACCTTATTATTGGAAAACCGTAAATATGTGCATAACTTTCTGGTGGAGAGCGGGAAAATAATACTTCCTCCTCCAAAAAAATTATTATGTCATTTATTGGGTTGTGGAAATGCAATGAAAAACAAAAAGTGATGAAAAACAAAATAACGAAGTCAAATTGCTAACGTCAACATGCCTACAATTTACAATAGGTATTAAGTATTAAGACGATGAAACGTGTCTCGTGTCTCCTGCCGACAATAATCCTTTTATCTTCATCATTTACTTATAACGTCTTAATGGGGCTCTTATTTAGTAACGCTTTTGTCTATAAAATTTTTATTTAAACCATAAGTGTAACAAAATCTTTTTTCACCTAAACGGGTGTGCAATGTCAGATTTCAGTAAAACATCCGATCATTCATCGCTATATAATTTGCATCAGTAGGTAAAAAAGAGTTGTTGATAACAGAAATGATATATATGACTTTTCTAGCTGTAACCGCCATGATGCTTACAGCGTTTAGTACGGAAGGTACCGCAGGAAACCGAGTGGATTGACTAATTATTGGGTCACCTTTTCAAATGGCGAGGTCGCCTCAACCAGGTAGGCAATGGAGAAAGAGGAAATTGCAGAGAGAAGTCTCGGGCAAAGGGTGGTTATGGCACAGGACCAGGGACTTGTAAGGTTTGGAATTAATCAGAGCCATCTTCCACTGCCAGAATCAACTCTCAAGTTGGAGGAAAATGGCTAGATAGGTATAGGGGAGAAATGAAACTATCACTTGATGCAAATATGTGAAAAACCTCATTTTCAAAGTAACGGCTCCAAAACCGTTTAAGAATCCAATTTGAGTGAGAAGGTAAACGATCGCTCTAAGACTTACTCGCAATCGCAAGGTGAGTGATAACTTAGTAATAAGGTAAGAGCGTATTCGCGAAGGATCAAATTAATCACATTCAATTGAAAAATGATGCATTCATCTAAAAGTTCAAACCGCAAACTAAAACAGAAAAGGAATATGCCGGTGCCGAATAAGCTATTGAGTACTCCATAAAAACAATCACTAGTGATATCCAAAATAAGAGAAAGCCTTTATGCAGCCAGGAAAGTATACTAGTGAGACTATTAATTTAATATGTTCTGGCTTCTGCCTGGTATCAGATATCGGGACCCTCCGGGCGATAGCTCAACGCTCCACCCACTAGGCCATCATGGCCCCCGGGATTCATTATTTAGCAGATACTTTAGTAAAAAGGATAAAAACTAATAAGCAATTAACAGCCGTGGCCGGTGACTGGTAACTCTGCTTACAGGCTAGAGATATACTTCATTGGCACCCTCACCAAGAGTATAGATAGCAAATTGAAATACTCAAGCGAAGGTAGCTAAAAATATACAAATTATTATAAAAAATTTTAATCGTCAGCTAGTGATAATATTAAATAAAAAGGAAAAGAAAGATAGCTATTTTAACTGTAGTTATAGCACACTCCCTTAAGTGACCAAGTCGGTTCAAAAACTTATGATCAAAATTATTCCGTAAAAAAGGCCTGCGCGTGATACCGTGAAACATTTCCCGATCTCCAAATACCTCTTGAGGGGCATGCTATCCTCATAAAGAAATAAGAATATCCAGGGCTTACGGGAAGATCAAATGAAAGCAGGCTCGTGACCCCTTGTGCTGCCCCGTCTACCTACGACTACAGCACCCCACCCGCTCTTAAACAATTCACTGTGGCCCCTCAAGGTTCTCTGGTGTTTGATGGATGGATGAGGAAATAAGGGAGACAGATGGGTGTGCTAGCATTTGTGTTAGCACATCTATAAATATCTACATCTACATAATTACCTTCAAGCCACCATAAAGGTGTGGGACAGGGGATATGTGAGCATAGGGCTCTGTGCTTTTCATTGTATACGCGAGAGTGTGGGCTTTCCTTCTCCTTTCAACTCCCCACAATTCTGTCAAAATGAGGAATTTTTAGTGTAGGTAGTCCGTAGGTTACCTTCCCAAAATAAGATCTTTCAAACCAGTAGCAACGGCTACCATAGGTTATTTTCCGTCCAATGTAGACTAGTGTGCACAATTTGACGCACAACAACTGTTTTCCTCGATTTTATAAAATACAATTCCACACAATATTTTTGAAGCAACTCAATTTTTGACGTTTTCATGATATTGACTCGTAAAAAAAGCGTAAAAGTTGAATTTCTGGACAATTTTTTCACCAAATAAAGAGTGTAAAACGATTTTGAAGAGAAGAGAGGCATTGGACACAAGATGCATGAAGAAGTGTGGCTCCGGGCCGCGCATGCGGAACAACGAACTCTTTTGCGTTTGTCACCTGATGATGGCCGTCAAAGCCTGCAGTCGTACTTTGAATATCCCACCAAGAAAGCCTGAATTCATTTTTATCACGAAGAGCCGCTTCCAAAAAGTTGCACCGGATACCACGTTCTGCTTTTATTTATTCTCTTAATGTTATTTCATAAATTTGTCCTCCACAGCCCTAAGGGCTTGCATTAAATTAGGAAAATAATAAATAACCGGTTATGTAGTCAAAGGGCTATACGTATAATACATTCATATGTAGAAGAGAAGCATGCAATACTTTACAACGTGTTCATGTTTTAACATTACTTACTAATGAATGCTTCGGGAAATATAAATTAGGTATTATATATTAAGAATTACTTGACTAATCAATTGTTATTACATTACTTTGTAGATACTAAAATATTAGTTACATACGTTTTGTGGATGAATATCTAACACGTTTCCATTAATTAGTAATAGTGTACCTCTTGGTTGCCTAGGAAAGAGTATTCTTGCATGCTTGCATGAGAGTAAGTATAAATTTAACTCTTTTAACCAAAAATTGTTTCGTATTCCTCATCATCATCATTGGTCAACAATCCTAGGATTGGTTTGACGCAGCTTTCCACTCTATTCTTCTATCGGCCAACCTGTATGGCCGATTAAGTTGTTCCTTCTTCTTTTTAGAGTTGTCAGCAGACTTCTCTTTTCTCCCACTATTCTAAGGACTTCCTCGTTACTTACTCGGTCGATCCATTTAATCTTCATCATTCTTCTATAGCACCACATTTCGAATCCTTCTACCCTTTTCTTCTCCGCTGCTGTCATCGTCCATGCCTCACTGCCGTAAAGAAACATGCTCCAGATGTATGTTCTGATGAATTGTTTCCTTACTTCTACGCTTGTATATCCAGCTATAAGTAGATTCTTCTAATGATAGAATGCCCTCTTTGCCTGGGCTATTCTACTAACTATTTCTTTCTTGCTTCGTCCATCGTTGGTTTCTTGGGTTTCTAGGTAGAAACTAACAGAAAGAGAGAGTTCTAACAGAACTCTTTCTTTTCATCAAGTTTTTGTTTTCCTGGTTTTATTCCTCATTCAAATGAAATAAAATATAATATAGTTGATAAGAATTTGATCGTTTACTCGCTGATTAACCATGCCTGGTGATGATACACCCCCTGCCACACACAGTTAAGGTGGCTTGCACGGTATTATGTAAATGTAAATGAACCTCTATAAATGGAGCGAATTATCTAGGACCACGCCTCTTCAATACCGACTCTCACGCTCCCAAAATTCTACTCCTCCAAGCAGCGCTCCCCTCAACTGTTTCCCTTCCCGGCATTCCTCTCATTTGGACATGTCCCTCTCATATTCCCTTTTCAACTTTGCCTCCCTCCCGCAAGCATCTCTCTTTCCACCTCCATAAACCCCCCTCCCCCTCCGCCAACAGACCCCACCCCTCCTTTCCTCCACCCCTTGTACCCCGCATCTTCATCAGATCAATAGTTTTTGCGTAATGTCAAAGTGTATTCCGGTTGGCAGCCGCAAGGGGTCAAGGGTCAACCAAAAACAGAGAGAGGGAGATTGAGGGGGGGTGGGATAAGGGTGGGGTGAGGGTCATGAAGATCAGGGCAGGAGACTGCGGGAGTGCCTACGCGTGGAAGGCTGTACTTGAATGAGATGAGGCGGCTGGAACTAGGTTTGAAGGGAGAGAGGATACCATCAACTCTCTTGCCCTCGGATCATTCCTATGCTTCTCGGCCCATCTTCCAAATTAGGCCTCCAGAATTCCTTCAAACTCAAGAATAAACGAAAACCTTCTCATCCCAAATTACCAATTAATAGATTCGTATAGCTGCTAAAAATATTAATCGGCATATTATTCATTCACACTTTTTCGAACCTATACACACCTAAGCAATCATCAACTGAAAAAAAGGTATCATATACTTAGGAGACGATGGCAGACTTAGACATCAGAAACGAAATCAACTTGTTCCAACTCATGAATCCTATTTGAGATAACAATAACAGTTGGGCACAAATTTTAATTTGAATTTGAATTTTGATTCGGGTCCCCGGGTGTGTGTGCCTTATTCTTTTCACCCTAGAATATAGGAAAATCTATGGTTTAATGGCCCTGAAATGCTTTTACCACCAGACGATATTGATATTTTAGGCTCTTATTCTTTTACCCGATTTTGGCCTCAAATTCCGTTACGGATTGCTAATAGAAGTTCTCTCACCAGCATAGACAACTCGAATATGTCCCCATACACTAGAAAAGAGATGGTAGGACCGTCGTGGAGTTAATGAGAATTTTTTAACCTTTAATTTTGATTAAAAAACAGTTTCTGCAATTTTTTTGTATTTTTATCATGAAATCATTAGTTTTACACCATCTTAAATTGCTAATGTAGGCGTAATATACGTTTTAATTGACAACCACTGATTTATTCTATTTAGGGGATATTAATTGTTTCGGAATTATATCGATTTTTGTAGAAATATCATAATCTTTCATAACTATTCACAGTTATAGCTTTTTATAACTTATATTACTCAAATATTTAAAATATCAGATTTGGCAGATGTAATACAACAGATTCGCTTAATTAAGGTAACCTTTCAAAACAAGAAAAACAGAGGATCAAGAACTTAATAAAAACATAAGGAAAAATTTATAAGCCGCTATGCATGAAAAAGGAAATAAATTTAACGATTGTAATTAATAAATATATCCCTGCCTACACCCTTTATCGTACGATTTCTTGCAGAATTCATAAGACTATTAGAAAATTAATTATAAGCATGAAGTTGAAATAATGTTGCTGAGAACAAAGGTCGTACCTACATTAATTGCATTTTTGCCGCTAAAAACCATTTTATTTTTTAAACTTGTATCATAAGTTCCAATACAAGGAACTCGTGAACACTAAATTGCCTTTTCCAATGATATACTGCATAAGTATATACCCTTACGCAAAGAACGTACGTACTCTTAAGCTACGTTACATGGGCGAAATTCATTAATTAAAACTCACATCGACACTAAAATTAAGAATGCATTTTGAACTCGTGATACTTCACGAAAGCTTATTAGGTGCCATGGCATAGGAAAGTAGATAAAGGAGAAAAATTAAGCAGTTTCTTTTTGTCCGCAAGCCGCGTATTGGAAAATTTCGAAGTCGCACAGCTCGTTTAGAAACGAGAGAAGAGTTGCAATGATAGCTGATCCCCACTAACTTTCGACCAAAGTGATTAACTGTTGGGGCGAGAGAAATTTCTTTGAACGTGGCCACAGTTGAGACCACATTCAAGTTTTAACCCATGCAAAACTTTTATTTCACGAGTTGTGTAGAAACTTGCAGTTCCCGAGCGCCTTCGCGGTCACCTCAAAAGCGGGCGGGTTAACGATAACGAACTTCCATTCATGAGTTCACTCGCTCATTCATCAATCGACCCCACCTCCCACGTGTGTAGGGACTCGGGTCATGCAAAGCGCCCTTCTCGGTCGGCACACAAATTCAAACGCTCCCACGCCCGGTGTGGGCCGAGAGAGAAATCCGAAAGAGAAGAGGGTGGTGTCGAAAGGGCAAACGACTATCCTCTCGCACACACGTGACCTCTGGCGCGGAAATATCCCCTCGGGGGTTGTGTTTGAAACCGTCGGGATCGTCTACAATAACCAAGGAGTCATGTGGTACAAACAGAAATGGTTGGCAAATTTGGTGTGTTAAAACGGCTGATTACAACCATATTCATTGTTTACACTTGTGTTTTATCTGATCTGGGGGCTCTTTAGTCGAGACGGATGAGAAAAAAGCAAGTGAAAACAATTAATGATATTGTTACGAGCGATTCAGACACACCAAGATTGCTAACTATTCGTGTTCGTGCCACATATACTCCTTGGTTATTTATTCGAGATAATTCCGATGGATTCAAACGCAGGCCCCCTTCGGGCCGTGACGACCACGTCCGCCCTCTCGAACGTCCGCGTCTCCCTTCGCGCCAATCTCCACTGTCGCGTCACTCCCGTTGCCAGGGAAAAAATCTGATTGCCCGCCTTCCTGCTCCATTCACTGATTCATCAGTGAATGGAGCAGGAAGGTAACGAGGACGTTTAGAATGCACCCCCTCGTCCTTAAATTAAAAGTCCTCCTCCAGCATTCAACTTGGACTCGTCAACACGGACGATACAACTTGCTTTTTAGCTTCGCGTGAATATAATTGGACCCATCTTGACATGATGGTGGTGTATGAGAACTTCCCTCTATCTAAACATGAGTGTGTGAGTAAGAAGACTAATGAGGAACTAAGGATAAAGTAAGATGACACTCAGGGTATGAATAAATGAGGTCAGGTCATGAATGTACTCTATGTCTAGTTGCATCCGAATCAGCGACTACAGCTAATCCAGCAAATATAATTTCTTCCTCGTTTCTAACCCAGTCGCCACCATCTCACAAATAAGACCGTACCTGCAATTTTATGGCATGGTTATAGTGGTCAGGGGGTTGGGTTACTGATCTGAAGGACCGTATTGAAATCTGGGAGTTTCTTTTTATCATGCCCAGTTACACCCTAGAACTTTTATCTTCTGTGTGACAGATAATTTGTGGCTATCATCGGATACACAGGAGATGGAACTGAGCCCCCTACCCTCATGTGTGAGTTCCAGCAGCAGGAAAGCTTGCTCAACTCTCTTTTAAGACCATGGATTACTAATTTGATTAAACCACAAAGATTCTGGTAATATTATTGACAATTGATTTCTTAATGTCGAGGATTTCTTTCTATTCATGCAAAATACATAAATATCGCATTACTGCTGATGATAAGAAATTTCAATCGTAATCAAGAAGAAATGGCAATGAAGCATAAGTCATTGCTAGTGAAATAAAATTTGTGTGAGTATTATTATAGGTATTTTAACCCGAATGCTTGGGATAAATTATTTTTATGGAGAAGATAAATAACTTAAAACATATCGCAATGTACATCCACTTCAATGGTAATGGATGAAAAGATATTTTTCATTTTGCCCCGAAATACTGCGCCTTGTGGACGCAGACCCGGGGTTTTACTAGCAATCCGCTTTCGAGGAAAAAGAAAGGAGTCTCGGAGGGAAATTAAAAAAATATTGAAAAGTCGATCCTACTTATCCAGTCGCTTTGTGCGGGGAAGAGAATTTTTTCTTACATCCCGGATGTTCCAATTCTCTTCAAATAAATGAGGAAAAAACTTTACATCCCAAGGAGTACATTTTTCTCCTTCCACACCCACGGTCAAAAGAAATTCACAAGTCCAGATGATGCATAATTTACTGCCACTAACTTTTTTTCTCCTTAAAACCTCGTCTTTTTCTTCGGTTCTGCCCCGGCCTCGGGGATTCTGAGGAAAATAAAGGAAGAAGTCCACACCTCACTCGATGTAGTCGCTGAGAAATGAGTCGGTGATTCGAAGGCCATCTGTCGCGGAGGAGTGCTGAATTGGTGTCGCCTCGCAAGTTGCAGCGAATGCCAGTTCCTTCCTAACTTCCGACAACGCCCTATTCATCCGTTGGAAAAAAAATTTGATCGCTGGCGTGGGCCGTTGACACAATTCTGCTTTCTATGCCTGTACCTCGACTCCATTCAATCTCCTCCCTAGCAACAGCCCTTGATAATGCTTCTCTCGGGACAAGTAATGTTTACCCGCGAAATTACCTCCACAATGGGTTGCAGCAATGGTTTCCGAAAGGCGGAAATACATTGAAAATGTATTTGTGGACTTGTAAAATGTCTTTCTTTAAGGTAAAATATGGGGTGCGCTAAAGTCCAACAAGGAGGCAAAAATTAAGACAATGAGAATAAAAGAGCGATCTATATTAATCATTTAAAGGGAGAAAACACTTTTAGGTTTTTTATGGAGGCTTAATTAAGGTCTTTTGAGAGAATTTAGATAAGTGCAAAGAATAATGAATCCTCTAAATGATTATGTTTATAAGTTTTATAAGTACATAACAAGTTCACGGCTGCAGAACATTTACTTTCGTTAGATATATAACCAATTTAGTTTTCCATATAAACAACATTTTTAGCAGACATTTTACTCAATTAATATCGTCAAACATCCGTGCATAAATGAAAAATGTGTCATATCAAGGAAAAATAATATCTACAATATTTCAATTTGACAACTGAAGTGATTATTAAAATTACTATATTTCCCCAAAATGAGAATAAACGTTTTTCTACCTAAGATTTTTAGACAGATAATTAGGAAATTGGCGTTTGGTAAAAAGAAAAGTTCACGATTCAAGTGGTAATATTTGTCCCGGCATATGCTGACATAATCACGATTTTTATTACTCATCTACCTCAAAAATCAGTGTTAATTTTGTAACAGACCGGTCCCTCAGTGGTGAGTGAGGTCTCGGCCATCAGGGCGGGGCGACGTCACAGAGGGCAAATTGAGGGACGAACGACGGAAAGGGGGTTGGAAGGGATGACGGTTAGGAAGACGATTCAGTGTGGGAATAAAAAACCTGAGGTGGAGTTACACGAATGCACATTTGTTTCCAAAGTCGAGGAATAAGCAATGGCAAAGAAAAAAAGTACACTCTTACGCACAAATGAAAGATGAATGAACTGATCGATGGAATATTAATGAGCAATGCCAGGTAATGATTAAATTAACTAAAATAATGATGGATAAATGAAGCGAACACGAGTATATGAAATAATGAAACCCTTTAACAAAATTATACAAGTTCCTCGTTCCTTCGCTTCTTATTTCTGGACGGTTCGTCGGACGGGAGATCAATTGCATGAATAACTCAGGTTGTACTTGACGAAAGGAAAATCTTTTGCTTCCCAAAGTTCGCGGTCTGAGACGGTGGGGTTAACTCACTTCCGTCCCACTTCACTGGGTGATAACTGCGGGAATGGGATTGCACGTAAATGCTGTTGGCACTGTCAAAAGGGAGAGGGGTGGATTTTGGACAGCACTTATTACGTTGAAGTGGCGTTCCGAGCGTGCCCGGAGACGCGAGATCTTCCCTGTGAGGATGCGCTGGCACTGAATCTCGGCTTAACTTTCCTCGTCCTTTCTTTAGGGACAAATGGTAGAATCCTTCCTCTGCCGTCGGATTGTACGCTATACGGGATGACTACTTTCCCAGTGCCATTCCTCCCGCGGGATCGCCTCTCCATCTCCACGCCAGCTGACTGCTTAATGCCACCAAACAACTTGTCGACTCTTTATCTCCACGAGTTGCTTCTCCCTCGAGAGTTCCTTCGTTTCTGCTCGTCTGTTCACCCCTCGAACCACACTCTCAACTCGGTTGCCGATTTTAGGCCACTAGCGCCACCTTTACCTACGCATTCGCTGGACAGTTGAACGCGAAGCGGCGACTTCGCTCACGCGTAATACAAATTAATAGTCACAAGTAGCACACAAGTAATCAACACAAACATCATTAGATCAAAATAAACTATAAATAATGGGACGAAACAAACACGGGGCCCCGTAAGTACTTTGCCATTGTCAAAAAAATGAAATCAGACTCGTAAAAAAGGAAAGGGGGGAAGCGCCGCCGTTACAATTTGTAGAAACATAAAAATAACGGCAATTTCAAATAAGGTTCCCGGATGCAAAATGTTGAAACATCATACATTGATTTTCTGTCTGATTACTGGCCACGGAATTGCTCAATGGCCGATGTGAGAAGGTGGTTGCTAATGAAGGGGATTTTTGTTAAATCATTATAATGTGTACTCAAGAAAGAATCTAGAAGTGATCTAGAAAGTAATAATTGATTGTGTAGAGTAGAAATGTTTGGAGATAGAATTGGCTGATGAATACCCTCACAAACAAGGTGAAGTTTGGATCATAAGCCAAAGGATACATTTCCCTTTCACCTCGGTGTAGGAGTGTCGGTAATTCATTGCACTTATCATCTCGAAATTATAAATGTGATGACTTATGTTACATGAGGACGATTGGATATGCGTGCTTTGTGGCTACGGTTACATTTCTCCGTTAACTAAACGGCAGTTGATGTTTTCCCATCCCGCACAGACTTTATACGATATATATATAAAGTGATAATGTGTCTACCATATCACAATTTAAACAAATAGCATCATTGTGAGCATAGATGATGTAATTATACTGGAGCACTCACCAGTGTAACAGTAATGAAGCTCTAGCAAGGAAATAAAACAATTTTATCCATACACTCTCTTATTCACCCGAGAGACATAACCACTATATACCATAGTCAGCAAAGAGATTTTTTAAAATTCTCCTTGAAGTTTCAATAGAACTAAAATATTAAATTCATACCATGTGGGAGCACCTTGAAAGGTATTTCTTCGATTTTTCAGTTCAATACGTATGAAAGCACAAATATATACTTTAGAGGCTGAAAAGCTTCTGGATTCACAAACGAATGTTTCTTTGGAATATTTAATTGAATTCTATTGGGAGAACACTCCAAGTTCAGCAGTTGAAATGTCGGATGATGCGTTAAACCGCGGAACCCTTGGAGCCTTATGATAGGATTTTGCCGACGCTGGGTTTCTCTCCAACTCTTCCCCTTACTAAATCGATTTCATCCCTGAAGCTTTACTTCCTGTCTAAGGAATTAAGGTGCAATGTAGACTATAATACCATTAGTAAAACAATTATTTATAATTACATACGATTTTAAATTGAATTCATTATTCAGCCTTTATAATCATATAGAGTTTCGTGGAGTAGACCAGTAGTATGTTAGTAACTAATAGTATAGAACTAGGATGGGAATTACTATCAGAACGCAGGTTAAATTTTAGGTTAAACCTTTTTAAGTAAATTCGAAACCAATTTGTACACAGATGACGTTAGATATATATTAAGAACCCCTGCGTATTATGCTAGGTTTGATCAGATTAACAAGATTAGAGAGAGATAGATTGTCGTACCAATAGATTTAAAATGTCATTTTTCCCACGTACCATAAGAGTGAACAATAGGCAGCGTAGCAAAGGGTTAGGTGAAATATTGTTAGAGTGGTCTGTAGTGCATGATGCATGTAAGAACAATCAATAATCCCCTTCTCATCATGTAGGTACTAACCAGCTAGATGAATGTGACCTTATTATCTAGCATGTATCCATTATATATCCTAGTTGCATGTCAATAGTGTAAGTTTGGTGATCTTCACCCCCTGCCACACACATTCGTGGTGGCTCCCAGGGTATTACATTGATGTAGCCGTAAATGTAGATGCATGTTTGTACTCATATATTTGATGATACTGCCTCCAATATATAAATTTGAACAGTCTATCCCTTCCACCCAATTTTCCGAAAAAGTTTTTGTTCTCGATTTACGTTGTACTTAAATGTTCATTTTGACCAGCCCAGTGCAACTCCCCTATCCCAGCCATGCAAACCAGTGTCGCCGTTACTGTCGCCCTGCGAGAGTTTCACTGCGTAGGTGGCAGCACTAACGCTCGCCCTTGCTCCCTTAGTAGTTTATATGGGTGAGATAGATGGAAGAGGTTTTCAATGGATGTTTTCGCTTTAAAATATAGAATCAAGCTCTGAAGCATTATGTGGATACAATTTTCTATATCTGTTCTGTGACAGGAATGCGTGGAAAACTAAGTGACGACGTCCGAATTTCTCCTCAACAGTCTTAACATATATCGTCTGCTAGGCCTTCAGTCGATTAAGCAGCGATAAAGTTGAAGTGAAAAACACACGGAATACAAAAACGAAAAAATGTTGATAAAGTATTCCAACGGCCAGTGACAATGTTTTCATAGTTGTAAACTAAGCCCAGCCCCATCTTCCCCAAAATCTATTGTCACTTATAAGTTATGGTCTCTGAATTTTGCGCTAACATTTTCACGTATGACCATTTCTACAATTTATATCAAACCGTATCAAATATGATCCTTCCTTATAATCAAGATTTTTTCAATCAATTGAAAAAACGAAGCATCATGGGCATAATTTGTTTCTATATGTATTATCGCATCAATATTCAGTCGTTTGCCTTAGCAGACCCGACTATTTGCAGAAGGGTTATCTTCAATTTGACAGGTATTTCGCAAATTCGCAGCTGCCCAGTAATGGAACTCTCCCGTGAAGTTGCAATTTAATGTTAACATTTATGAAGCTTTTCTTTCTAGATTGTCATTGTTGTGATTGTCCACTTCTTCTTCAGCAAAGTGCCCTTGTAACACCTTTTTAAGACTGTACTTTCCCATTAGTAGCTGATCAAAAGCACCCTTCATAAAAACGAAACCGCTTTTTGGGACCACATTTGTTGTATGTATGCATTTTCCTGATCCAAGCCTTCTTCTCTCCGGCGCACATTGTCAACAAAACAGCCTCTTCAATCAGAAGGTGGAATTTATTACTTCTCTCTCCATTTTTACCCTATTTAGCAAATCCCACACAAGCAATTGCTTGATCAAATTTTCTGACAATTTCCAATTCCCCGCTGTTCTCTAGTAGGTTTGGGATTACGGGTGCGTCGACGACTAAGGTCATTAGCACCACGTGCAATCCAATTGCATCATAATATTTTTTCCCCAATTTAATATGGATGTTCTCTTGAGTATCATATAAGACATGAATCCCTTTCAAGTTAAAAAGTGAAAGCTAATGCCGTAAATGGCATAGTTAAGGCACAAACTCTTATCAATCCAGAAAAGCCTTGTTAACGAAGGCTGATGCACACAATTTTCAACAAAAGGTATAGTTGTTTATGCGACTGTGGTGAAGTTATATGTCATGCCTTGGTTAGGCTCACATGCGATTAAACAAAATAGGTTATACGATTTTCAAGCATTTAATGGAATCCGAGCTAAAGTTTTAAATATTAAGCATTGAATAATTTTAATACCAGTAACTAATTACGTCCTAACAAGAAGACTGATCGATTTTTAGCTTACCAACTGCTATAAAACAACACTAATGGTACGAACCACAGGTATCCCTTGTTAGAAAGCATTAGGAATACGCCGCCAATATATAAAATCCTTATGAAAAGGGCTTTAAATAACGAACTGGAACGTGTACGGCGAAGATCGGCAAGATTTGTATAGGGACGGTACGATAACTATATTAGCGTAACCAGTCTGTTAAATGAATTAAAATGGAAGTTATTTTAATTGGGACCGTAGGATGAATTATAGACTTTAATAAATTCCAAGACATAATTTTCACTGATTACGTTAAAAATATTTTGCGAACTCCAACTTACTATGGTAGACTGGACCATTGTCATAAAATTAGAGAAATTGATTGCCGAACTGTCAGATTCTAAATGTCCTTATTTCTTTGTACAATTTGGGATATGAATAGGTGTAAACATTATTTCCAATTTTATAAATACAAGTACTGATACCATAGGTAGTTGCATGTTGGAATGAGAAATTAAAGGTATTACAACTAAAAGCACGTTTGTGCAGGGTATTATGTAGATCTATATGTATCACTTTTCCATTACGGTCGTTTAGCAGCTCCTTCCATGTGATTTCTTCCGGCGAAAAATGTTTCTGGCGGACCCTTTGCTCAGGATTGGTAGCAAAATCTCTCCTAAGAATGGCATTTGCCCATTTTCTCAAAATTACCAGTTTCTTGGGCACAAAAAAATTGGACCATCTCCGGGTTACTATCTTAACCCGAAGGTCCTGGTTCAATACAACGATGGCCCTTATATACAATCTTCGCGAAATAATTCCGTGAGTACTTTAAATAAAATGAGTACTACAAAGCTGATTCTGACAATATTATAAAAAACACAGAAAGCATATGTGTCCTCACCATGCAACGACAAAGTATTTTAGGGCGAGCTACAGTGCTGCCATCTACTCGGACAGCTTCTTCTCGGCGACAATAGCGGCGACTAGGATAGCGAGAAGTGTCCAGTCCTGACTATTCTAAGTCCGTGATTTTGACCCTCGAAATGAATATCGAAACGATATACCGACGCTGCAATCGTTTCCGGAAATATCGAGTATTTCTTAAAATAATATCGGCCACACCGTCAAAGCGTAGACCATTACCAAAGGTAGGGATGCCATTAATTACCGTTCATAAGGGCATAAAGTTATAGCATCTCAGTGCATAAATTTAGACTGTCCTCTTAAGTTTTCATATCAAAAGGTTTGATGTGAATAATATCACCATAACGCTGGAATTTCATGTATCACGGAGAGTCATGTCGTGACGCCCTCCCTGAAAATTTCAAACTTACAGAATGCAGACAGCTCAGAGGCGCCGTCATTTCCCGAAACTGGCACAATAATATCACTCAATTAGGGAGATGAGACATGTTTAATGAAGAAAATTGACGAGATTAGTCTCTCGAGAAAAGGAGTTCCGTAGGAGTGCACCTAATTTGTGTTTCGCGAGCGCTATGCGCAATTTAATCTGCACGAGATTTCCTAACTCTGTACGGCAGCAGTCTTATTGAGGACGGTGCTCCTTGTGGTGAAGCAATAATATTGGGTTTGAGCCGAAGACGAGAGGCTGTAAACTAGCGTTGAGTCCCTGCAAGATTTTAAGGGAATCCTTGTCGACTCTCCGGACCGTGAAACGCTGTAAGGGATAGAGGGAGTGGGGGAACTCTCACGCTAACTAAATGAGGGTAACGAGAATTTCACATCTAGATTTTAGAATGGGTCCTTTGGAAGGAATTACATACCATAGGGAACCAAGCCGAGCGAAAGCGAAATTAGTTAAAGGTAAGATGGAGAGTGTCAGCTCACTCCATGTAATGAAATCTAAATGAGAAAGTAAATAAGCATCAGTGTGATCTACAATAATTGAATTATTCAATCACAAAATGACGAAACTTAACTGCGAAACTCTGAATACAAGAGTCATTCCCATCATAAATATCCAGTATTTAATAGAAGAGTAAACGTTTTTGTTATTCCGGCTAATTGTTGGGGTCATTAAGATAAGAAAGTGATCTATTGGCAGTTCAGAATTCATGAAGTGGATCGAATGAGTATTTTTTACATCGTCGATGGAGGTAGAAGAGTATGCTGAACTTGACTAATACCAATAAAATATTCATCCGAGCTCATACAGCCCTGTCACTTTTCCTCCTTATGCTGTATGAGCTAATGAAATCTAATGCTAGACGGTAATAACTAAATAACTTCAACATTTCAAAAATATGAATTTACAAGAGTTGCCAAGAAAAAATCAATGATACAACAAAAGAATGCAGTCTCATATTGCGAAATACATTACTTATAACGTTCTTTCGTAAAATGAGACCAAACCCTTACGGAGGTCATTTCAGGAATATTAGCAATTTCACGGAAAATATCCCCATTAAACCACAGAAATAACCATTTCTAAGAATGGATAGAAGAGCTTCCGTTTATAAAAAAACCAACGTTTCTTTCTCAGGTTTAAAAAAGAGAAAACACCGTAACCTAATGACGCTGCTCAGATTGCACCGCAAAAAGGGGATCATTTTTTCATATCAATAGAAAAGGTCAAAAATTATTCATAAAGCAAAAATCTCTCGTAGTATATCAGTTCTTACAGTGAGCATACATATGATTTCACATAAGGAAAAATAAGGAAATCCCTCTACACCTTTGGAAAATATTAAACTTAAAAACTACTCCTTGGCCAATGAAATGAATTCATCCCTCTCCTCAGTTCTGTGGCGCAAAACGTAAGCCACCATCTATCTTTCCTTCCTCCACTCTCTCATTGCCCTGATCTAGTGCTCACTTATTTGGCCGGCGTGTAGACGTCTTTATCGGCTGGAAAAAACAATAACTCAACAAACTCCAAGCAGAATTATCTTTTAGAGTAAAGAAATATCATCCGCTTTTTTCGGGACTCGGAATTCGAAAACTGGAACTGGGATCACCCTAATCATTTAACTAGTTCGTCTACCAAGGCGTCCTTTTTCCTGTGGATTAGTGCGAGTTCACGGGTAACTCCGCTAAGGTTTACGCGGATAGTTTGCAAGCCTTGAATCTATAAAGACCCCGCGCGTACCTTGGCGTCTCTCCTCCATCTCCACCGTTTCCTGTGGGGGTGTTTAAAACCGTCGGAATTATCTCGAATAGGTTACCAAGGAGTCACGTACACTAACACGAATGGTTTGCAAATTTAGTGTCTGAATCGTTCGTTACAATATCATTAATAGTTTTCACTTGAGTTTTTCTCATCTGTTTCGGTTATAGAGCCCCCAGATGAGATAAAGCACAAGTTTAAACAATAAATAAGGTTGTAATCGGCGGTTTTAATGCACATCACATTTTCGTATCATTCGTGTTTACACCACATGACTTCGTGATTACCTATTCGAGATAATCCTGACTATTTCAAACACAACGCCCATGGGACCCAATCCAAAAATGGAACACTTCCCTTAGCCTCCTCAAATACGTCCCATCAGCCTTCACCTTTCCCCATCTGGAATGGAGAATATTTTGCACTTTAGGCACGTATGCTTATGCGCGTACTTCTTCACCTGATTATACCAAATGTAACGTAATGATATGTTATAATTAAGTAAGGAAGCCGAATAGACCAGATTGGTGTAATGGCTAGAGCACTAACTTCCCACTACGAGCACTCCGGTTCGATTTCCGGTGTGGCAGAGATTTTTCCGTGGTTTACCGGTCCCTGACCAGTAATATCCTGTAACGGAGTATTTGTGGAGGGTACTTCAAGTTAAGTATGCCATCTGCCGCATAAGGTGTTGCAGTGTTGGATCAATTGGTGACTTTCAATGAATGTAGGCTAATTCTGACACTGCGTTACTCTCTACCCTTCTTCCTCTCTCTATAGAATTCCTCAACCTAACCAAATACCCACTTACTCTTAAAGGCGCTTAAGACCTCATCTGTCGGTTTTCAATGCAGATTAACTACAACTATGAACTTTTTAATGCATAAAGCTTGAAATAGTGAAATAGGAATTGCAAACTACTCTTTCCTGCAATAAAGTTTCATACTTTTTCCCTCTTGATAATTTCCACAGGACTTCAATTTTGACTAACAGCTCATAACTGCGTATCCGGTGTTTTTACTCTAATTTTTATTCTTCAGTCTTCGTCCCTTTTTTATGATTTTTCGCTGATTCATAATCATTCCAATCTTATCTGATTTGCTAAGAACTTTCTCAACAAAGATATTCCTAAAATACATGCCTACCGCTCAAAAATAAATCACTGGTTATTTCTTTGTCATGAGTTATGTTCTAAGTAATAGCAAAATTTGAAGGAAAAAGAAAAGTCTGTTTATGATTTTTTTATATAATGTGGATTTGACGAGGAAATTTACTCTCCGTATCTTCGAAAATGGTAGCAGGCCTTGATTCACGTAGTAGGAGTTTTTAGTGAGCGCTTGTCGCAAAATTTCTGAAGAAACGGTTCATCCACTGAAGCTTTAGACATCAGTATTTTGAGCGAAATCCTTTCAAATTATGATAAATTTGAACACTTGATACGTTAAGAAACAACATGATTTTTAATTTTCCTGGCCACTATCACAAGTCTTTCTTCGGAAAGGATGGCGTTATTTTGTTTTTCGAATTTTACTTATCCATTACAACGGACATTTTCTGAACTCGTTTGTATTCTACTCAGAGATTTAGTTCCAGCGGAATACTATTCATGATTTGCCTTCAAGGAAATCACCATCAGAAGAAACTTCGTACTACAATCATCTATAATCCGATCAAACTACGCTGAGGCTCTCAAAAGCCGACATGGGAAGGTATTTGACGACTAGTGTCCCGAATTGATGGAAAAGCTAATGGACGCAAGCGTAAGTTAGGTAAGAAGAGTTGTAAAAAGGAAAAAAATAGAGTTGGACATTGAGTTGGGGGACTTCCCTCCCATGTGATGCGCTCCTGTGCGAATCAAATTATGCCCTCCGGTAAGTGGGCAATTTTAGCGACGGGAGCAGTTAATATTATTCCCGAGTCACTCTCAAAGAGTAGAGAAACTGGGCCGTAGCACGATGGGAGAAGAAGGTCTTTGAACAAAGGATGTGGGAAGAAAAAGGGATGATAGGACCTTGATAAGGGAATCAAAGGCAGGAGAAAGGTTTTTAAGGGTAATGATCACTCCTCGGCCAAAATGTTGGCAGTCGAAGCGAGAACACAATGACAGAGACAGTGAGAAAGAAGAGTAAGCAGAGAGGAAAGTAAATTGATGTCGGGTAGTAGGGCAAGAGTATATTAGGCAAAAAAGCGAAAGAAATTACAAGACAAGAAGATTTGATCGTTCATTCGATTGTTCCCGGATAGGTGGTTAATCTTTTCAGGGTACAATTGAATATCAAATTAGTGAGTCCCAAGAAGAGTGAAACTCACTGCCAGATTGACTTTTTTTTTGGGGAATGTTATCATTACATATTGCGGCCAGAAGTAACCGTGACGATGTTTACTAGTAAAGTACTGCTCTTTTTATATTTTTTACACACAATTTAGGGTACATCACACTAAGCATTAAACATTATACTAAATTCCCTATTCATGATTTGGGGGCAAGTTCTCTTGGCCGTCAGTGGTTTCCCAGATAACTTTTGTTAGAACACCTCCCTACAAATCTGCATGGTATTAAAAAATACATATTTTTTAGAATAATAAATAAATGGTGCCTTATATTTTGCAAATTTTGAATTTCCATTGTTTTTTAAATGGCAAAAAATACACTTCACTTTCAGAACTTGATACGAGAATTTTGAGGGCACACTAAGGGCCAGTACTTAACAAAATGTTAATACTGTAGTATATACCCGTACCCGAGTATTTCCACGGCGGAGGATCACTTAATTAGTTTCCACTTCGAAAACATTCGTAACATCAATCAAAGAGCCATAGCTAGATTACATTTCAATGAGCGAATGAATACCAGCACTTCAAATGCATATCGGATGTTGATTGACTTTCAGTCATGTTTCTCGGAAAGAGATATAGACCTTTTTGCTCGAAATGAAGTTGGAAAGCATACAGAAAGTTATATTAGGCATGATGTAGACGGATAAGGAAGGAGATAGTAAAGGTAAAGAAACATCTGGAAGAGGCAAAAGAAATAGTAGAAATAGTCCATGCAAGCAGATCACCACTTATCTAATCGCACCTTTCACAACGTTCCAAATTAACTGATTGATAATCTTCGTGGTTACAGCATTTTTCTGCGCAACAGATCTAGATGATACAATCATTTCATGGAAAATAATATAACCTTCCTGAATACCAATTTGTATGGCAAAACTCAGCCGACAGCTTCGTGCCTATCTTCGAATTCCATTCTTTAATGAATACTTCCACCAGCTGAGAAGGAGTCTTTCACTCCTATCGAGAAACGATATACCCCACGTGAAACGATTAACTGAGCATGAAGGGCGATTGTAAGCATCTTCCGTCTTACTCGAGAAAATTGAAGGAAATAATCCTTATTTTGCTCCTTTGAAAAGGACATCGTTGATAAAAACCGTGCGGATTCTCCTTACAAGTCCGTTTCTCCTCCACAATCAGTGCCGACAATTATCAGGCGAAATAATGTTAGGTCAAGGACATTTCCTGCCGATGGCTCTGGTGAATGGCCAAATTTTCCGAGGGTGAGCAAATTTAATCGGCCACGTTTGACCGGAAGCTAGCCAAAACACCTTCCCCCAACTAAAATATTTTTCAAGAAAAACAAAAGACTAACGACCATGCGCTCAGACCTCAGTCCCAAATTTCTCACTCCCACTATTAGAGATCCGGTTACAAAAGAGAACCGGTAACTCTGTTCCAACCTAGAAAAAATACAATGAGTAAGAACAGGCGAAATGAGAGCAAACGAAAATTTGCCTGGGAGCAGTGGTTATACGGCCATCTTAGGGGAGGGCTGTGGAATTGGAGCCGAAAGAGACTATAAGTATGGATTCAGATATTCAGATACACGAGGTTTTTATCCCATTAATGGGAAACCCTCTCCGTGTTGAGAAAATAAAATGGGATGAATATCCCCTCCACTCAATGCGATGTGAATGTTAAATGGTGACAGGTTGAAGCAATTGCGAGAGGAATAGCAGTTTTGCGCATGATTGAGACTAAATATTCCCTCCCTCCACCATAAATAGATACCTACTCTTTCAAAATAGCGTTTTCCCCCTCAATTCAATCGATAAAAAACCTCTACTGGATCGGAATCAGTTACAAAACAAACATGAGGTGTAAAAATTGGGCTCAATTAATACATACTGTGTTTAATTGTGATACCAAGAAAAAAGCGGATATGCTTTTTCACAGTTAATGCTTACTGAAGGAAACCAAGACGGCGTTCATACAGCACCTAATCAACTTCCGACGTTAAATAGGAGTAATTAAATTGGGAAAAAATGCTTCTCTGATTCACAAAAACTGCATGTGACTACATTTACTGAATATTCCGACCAAGATATTGTATGCGCTTGGCCTTTGAATAGGCCGAAAGGTATTTGTTACTATATCTCGGTAAAGAACACTACTTGTCATCAAAACATATCTCAGTTTTAATTTCCGCCGATAGCAACACATAGTTAAGGGTTTAATAGTTTTTTGGGGCACCTTTCAATTATTTATTACAAAATATGTACTTTGATTAAAGAGCTCCTTAAAACGATTAAAAAGTCTTGTGATCTGAGTACTTGGCTACCATCCTCTTAGCCTTAACAGTCACGTTTAAAACAGAGTTTACCTACATATAATGTGATTTTCAACAGTTTCCACGGTGAATGGCAAAGAAAGACCTTCATGCATTTATTCTTCGAAATAAAGTAACCTATAAGTGTTTTAAAAACCTAACCCCGTCGTATTCCAGCTTGAAAATGCACTTTAGCCTCGAATAGAGTTATCTAATATAATTGAATTAAAATGCAAATGGAGTAAATAAACCGCTGCTACATAAAATTGCAATAATTCAATAATATGCTTCAATATACCCGCTAAAATTATGCATACGAAATTTAAGATAAAGGGTGTCAGGTTGGCGTGCTGGCTATAACCCTCTTTCTCAACATGACACGGATTTTTATCACATAGAACACAGTCTTAGGCAGGTATATGAAGTACTTCTTTCCTTAAGATATAGAAAACGTAACACAGCACTGCACTTCCAAATTAAAATATTTAATCCATGGCCTAGATTTGCCACTTGCTGCTGCTTGATACAATGGCTCTGCAGTTACCAAAGCCTACGCAGTGCAATAAATATTGAAATGCGGAATAGCAGAGCTTTTTTTCAATGTCTAAATCAGGGTATGGATAGATATATTCTCTGATTACAATATTTCGAAAGAGTTGCAGAGAATATCAGCAGTTGATAGCATTCTGCTGATTCAATCACTCAATCAGTGTTAAACGGATATTTAAAATTAAAAGTTAATTTGGCGGAACAACATAGAAGAGACTACATAACCTCGCGGCGCGTGGGACTTGTAAACGTTCCATTGCTCCCCATAATTTACTGCAAACTTACAACTGCGCACCGCCAGAAACAGATATGATGGTGGAATAAAATTTCTATTAAATAGCAAAATGTCAAATCCGCAGCTGAATGGCAAACGCTGATGGGTATGCCAGAGTGAGAAGAGAGATAATTACAAAGCCTCTCAACTGTCATCACCGTTCTTTCGCCTCTTGAACGTCGGATTCCATTTACTGTCGATGGGAAACAGCGTGTGTAAGTTGCTCTAGAAAGAGATTTGGGATCATTATTGTGGAAGTGTCGAAGAGGATGACGGAGAGAGAGAGGGTGGGTAATAAACAACAGGAATATTGAAAGGTGAGGGAGATAAGAGGGGATGCCCAACGGAGATAGAACGGCCTATATTTTCATTTGTAAAAAGAGAATCTAAGTACAAAGACAAATCAGTTTTCATCCCTGGCCTCACTCTTTTATACGCCTATAAACCAAAATAGCAATCATCAAAGAAGTTACAAAGGTTCCCTCCATTCCAGCATTTCTTCTTTCACGCCTGACTCTCGTCCTTATAAACTTAGGAATTGTCTTTTTATTAATCAATATGTATATTATCGTTGTAATATGATATACCGCTTTAACCAACATTTTTTGCACAAAAGCTTCTCATTATTCTATTGTTAAATTAATATCTACTAGGATATTAGTTTGATTTTGTAAACCATGCTAGAGCATTGTGTTGTTCACGATAAATGCATTATGGCACAACTCAATTTGTAAGTAGTGTGCGATTTTAAAGGATTATTTTTGAAATGCAATTGTTTAAATAACTCACCGGAGAGATTGCCAGAGTAGATCCATCATGTGGTGCGATATTCCAGGGTCCAAAGCCTCTCAATTCCATTGGATGAAGCTGACAACATTAGAGGCTAGAGCCTATGGAGAGAAAAAGATTGATAGTAAATGATAGAAAGTAGAGTTATAGGGATCACAGAATATAATCATGGAAGTGAGGAAGGATGGAACTTAAATTTCGATCCCGATGATGATTTTTATCATTCTATTAACAACTTTTTCCCTTAAAAAGAGCACAATGTAAAGTGGACGATCCGTGTAGCACAGCCCTCTCACCAAAATTAGTACAGTTGGCGGCCAGTTCCGATTGTGGCTCTCATAAGAGCTAATACTCGAAAATTGGTGCCTATTCCCCGACGCCAACAAATTTCCTAAAATCTTAATAAGATATTCAATCACTTACTAAGGAAGCGGGGGGAAAAGAGAGTTAGGCCCCTTCAACCTCAAACAAAATAATCATGCCATTAGAGAATAATTAGTGCCTGCACTTTGAAAATTTTTAATATGCTAGACATCTCGGAAAGCATGGGTTTAAACAGTTGAAAGAACCTTTGAGTTCCCTCTGAATTAGAACTTCGGCGTTCACACTGTCGAACCGAGCCAACCCAGGAAGTTCCCAAATCTGATTACCAAAATTGACTTGGTGTTTTAAAATCAGGTAACTGGGACCTAATATTTGGATGGAAGTTCCTAAATAATTCTCTCGGCAATAGAAAAGCATTAACAGGAAGGAGTAAATCATATGATACCTACATGAAAGAGGAAAACGATCAAAGACAAATTTTTTTCTTCAACACATTTATTTCATATTTGAATACGCAGGAACCTGCTTTATTTTAACATATCTTAGCAAATATATTTCTTTCATTATATATAAACCTGCTATTTATGCATCCTAAACAATGTCGGTGACCGATATATCTTCAAACTTCAATGAAGGCACATATGAAGAGTCAAAGCAGCTGATAATCCGATTTGCATACCTTTCTTTTCGATAAATCGATACGCCGACCCTCACATAAACAAGTTATCTCGGCTGAAACTTTAATGCGAGTTCGGAATTTGGAAACGTCGAGGTCGTCAGACAAGCAGCCAATGCAAAGGCACGGGGAATAACACGCCCCATATCGATCTAAAACTACGGCTTCACATGCCTTCACCAAACTACAAGTGTCGAGTCAGATTCTGTTGGTGATACGTAAATTAAAGTTGTCTATCAAATCAGAGGCATGCCAAAACAACAAAAATTCATAAACCTATAGTTCAGCGCACTTCATTTTCAATACGATCAATACCATCAAATTCGTGGAACGTGCAGGGGAAAATATTGTAATCTGGCAGCGGGAAGCGTAATGGCAACAGAAAATTGGCAAAACACCGCGAAATTTCGTAACAATCCATATCGTAGGTCAAAATCATTACCTTTTATTGATCAAAATCTTAATAGGATATATATTCTAAAATAAAAATATCCAATTTCTCACCACATATATAAGGAAAAAATTTTTCCAAGCAGGAGTTGCAGTTCACGAAAAGTGTTCCGTTAAAAAATTGGAATAAGGTTCACTCTATATGAATGCTTGGAAAGAAATTTAATTCCTTGGGGAAAACAATAACTCCATGCAGATTTAGTTTTCGTTAGTCACTAATGCCGATTCTTCATTGCATTCAATGCAGTGCAATTGGAATACGCGCAATTTTTCTTTCACTCATTTCGGGAGATCTTACAATTAGTGATCGTGTGGAAGCCTAATTTCCGTGGCTTCGATAGGGCGTTTATTTCACAGTTTATTTCTCAACTATTCCGTACTAAAGTGACTATATTGAACTGCAAACATTACATTAGCTGCAGAATACCTACAACTAATACTACTCTGACTATATCTACTAGCATATCCAACTCACCAATCACAAATAAATAATCATATCTGATTATTGATTCGTAATGCGTGTATTCTTCTTAAATAAGGCAATATATTTTTCTCTGCATATCGGGTTCTGCGTCCGCGTATGTTGACTAGGGGTGACAACAGTTTTGCTAGCCGTCCTGCTAGCGTCTTCAGGTTGAATGTGTGGAAGCTGTTTTTTTCGCCGTCTTATATAGGGCTGGTCGAGTCCGTGCTGCGCTATGATTGGTCGGGATGGATGATTCTTTTCCACGCAGTGTTTAGGGTATAGCCATCTTCTCTGTTGAAATTCGCGGGTGTTTTCCATATCTCTATTGCCTCTCTGATGAGCCTGGGATAATAGCGGCTCTCCTTTGCTATTATTGTTGCCTCCTCAAATTTAATCCCATGGCCAAGCTCGCTTCATGCATGTTCGGCAATGACTGACAGTCTGAACTGCTTATTTTTGGTCACCCTTTGGTGTTCTTTCATGTGTGTGCCCATGACTCTTCATGTTTCGCCAATGTAAGAACGACCGCAGGAGCATGGTACACGCCTTCAGATAACTCCTGTGACAAGTTGTCTTTGGGTCCGGGCAGGGCGCTAGCAATCTTTTTCACACAATTGAACCTAGTCACCACGTCATGCTTTTTCAGGATCCTGGCGATCTTTTCTCAGGTTCCCGCATTGAATGGGATGGTGCAACGGGCTCTAGGTTTGGTGGTTTCCTCTTCTCTGGTGTTTTCTGTGGGTGGCTGGCCTAGTTTCTTCTCCACATTCGCGGTCCTTTTTAGGACTTTATCATTTGTATAGCTATTCTTATGTAGAGCTGAATTCAGGTGCTTCTTCTCAGTCTCTAAGGAGTCAGTGTCGGATAGGCTGTATGCTCGGTGGATAAGAGTAGTCACCACTGATGCCTTTTGACAGGGATGGTGATGTGAAGTAGCACTGAGATACCAGTCGGTGTGAGTTGACTTTCTTGCACAAATATATTTATGAATAATACACGCATTGCAAACTTAGTTTTGGCGTTGGACTCTGTAGATTAAATGAAAGAATGAAATGAAAAATGAAGAAGTACACTGATCACGTGCGTAGTCCGAATGAAGAGGGATATTAGGAAAGAAGAGGTACTGGAATGTAATTGAGCTATTTGTAAACTTGGATGATTGAAGGTATAATGTTAATCAAACGTAGGGGCTGGATTAAAATATATAAAATTACTAATTAGATAACAATAAAACAATATAATGGTATTTTGGCAGATGAAAGGTCGATCATATTTTGTCTATCGCTCCAATTGCACAAAATACCGTTATGGGTAAAAATGTTAGTTTCTAGTGGTCAGTAATAATTTAACAAACTCGAATTTCTTGAATTCATTTTTGACGTTCATAATGATGCACGGCGACTTATTCCTGGAAATACTCCTGTCCTGGTCAATGCATAGATGCGTGAATGCACGAATAACTAGACGTGTGAATCGTGGTAATTTATGGTATCTACTCAACTACTTATATGTGGAAAAATTACGACACGGTTGTGAAATATAATTTTAGGAACTCCAGCCAAAGAGACCCTTTAGTTTAAATGTCATTTCAGCATTGGGAGTGTGGGAGGACGTGGAAGGATGTACAGTTCTAAGAGAGGAGATCAGACTCAAATTTAAAACCCACCCATCAAAGAGCAACGAAGGCCGGAAAAAAAATTCATTCTCCTTTTTGTCGAACACTCCTCTCTCTCATGAACACGTTCCAGCGAAAACGACTAGCGGTTCCGGTCTGGACCAGACATCTGGCCATTGACATCACAATGGAAACGTCCAAGGGGGGACATATTCCCATCTGAGTTCTGAATGATGGACAAGGGGTCTCGATCTCCAAGAGCAACGCCCATCCCTCCCTACCCCCACACACCGATACCCCCCTCTGATATCTTTCATCTGCGATATTTTTTCCCACCCAAAGCCAATTTCCCTTCACCGCAAGCGGATATTCGCTAAGAGTTGGCGTCAAAATGGATACAACCAAGGTCTAAATCGGGTCGGGCAGCGTTTTCATTTGTCCCTCTCACATCATCCTGTTCAGATCCGCGCACGTAATCAGGCAAAGTAATTACGATTCACCGAGAACTAAACCGATTTTGATTCTTATGCATGCAAGAGGATGCATTAGGTGACGGTTGGTCGAAACACTATACCTACGGTTTTTCATTAATCTTGGATTAGTGACGTTTAAAAATGAACAATATCACTTCAATATCACAACTGATACTGCTATGGTTCAATCCACAAATAAGTTTTTAAATAAGTAATTCAGGAATGTGGAGGCTGTTGCTCCAGTCCCTAGTGTAATAATTCTAACGCATATTTATGAACTTGGAGAGGATATAACACAAACTTTGCCTAAATGATTTTGAGAAATCTTCATATTAAAAATGAAGTAAAAATTCATGTGCAAACATGCTTTCTTATCATGCCAAACAAATTTGCGATTGGTATATCTGAAAGCACTAGAAAATGACATATTTGAAAAAAGCAAACCCACATTCCATTTTTTTATGATGTCCACTAAAGGTTCCTCCACTTCTTCATACGAGCTGCACAATTCGCAAATCCTTTTCTTGAAAGAAAATATTCAGGAAAGGCGAGTGCTTGAATAATATCTTTTATAAAAGAATAAATTACAGTGATGCAAATGGGAGTGTAAATAATCGAATGAAATATTTGGGATCAAATTTGTCTTCATTGCATTACAGGATTGGGAAGACAAAGATGGAGATTTTCTAGAGGAGAAAGAGGAGAATACGAGGAGATTCAGAAAAACCATACGTTTGAAGGTGTATCGCTTTCGTACATATGGCACCTATCACATATCTACAGACTGATGTAAATATAAATAGGTTTTCCTGATTCTGAAGAATTGCGAGAGAGAATGAAAAAGAGATGGGATTCGTCAATTAGCTGTGGCTAATAAGAAGCTTGAGTTAAATCAACCATCAGATGCATGGAATTCATTTAATTTGGATGCATGGAATTTAATGGATGCATCTTTATTTTTGTTCAAACGTGTTTGAACGATCCGGAAATGACTGAATAAATATCCCAATGAAATATAAAATGAATTTCACCGATATACGTGCTATATTCCTACATTATGCTCGCAATAATTGCATTTTACTGTCACTCAAGTTATGAAAAATGTTCCGCGTAGATACATTAATCGGGAAATTATTTTATGCTGAATGTAAGCGACATTTAATTAGGCATAGCGACACGCAAAATGGAACTATTCCGCTCAATTCCATTTAATTTGATGACCATTGCATATGTTGTAACGCTATCTTGTAATTCAAAGGGTCATAAAAACAGTAATTTATCGATAAAAAATTAATTTATACGTCTAATAATGGAGTTTGGGATTTTTAAGTTTATCAATAATTTCATGATTTTATTTACCACTATTATGTGATAATGTTTTTACCTTTTTTCACAACTAAGCAATACTGGATCTATATATTTTTGTACAACTTTTGCGTTTTGACCTGGCTACTAAAGTCTGCATTTTTAAAGTCATGTACCGCAAAGAACAAATTCCTTCAATCGCTTATCAGCGAGTAAAATAGCATAAACATACGAATTTCACTTCATATTGGTATATTTCCCCTATTGTTTTTCCTAAAAGAGTGTCCTGCGATACTTGCTCACAAAGTTGTTTAAATTTAATCATTATACAGTTTTAAAATGGAAAAAGGTCTACAGTTATTTTGAACCCTTACAGTGCTGGACTACATATTTTTGGCATTTTCAAGTCCTCGTCCATAAAAAATTTTCCAGACAGTTTTATTACAACTATAATTCAATGTATAATTTATCTTTTAGGCAGTAAGAAGTTGCACTTCAGTTATCTATTGACGATAATCTTATCGAATTATCTAATCATCATGAAAAGTTATACGAAAGTCATGCCAGCAAAGTAATCAATTAATAAATAAAACCAAGTTATGTGTCATTTCCTCGGAAATAGAAGACACATCGTACCCCAATTGCTTGCTAAAGGTAGGTACTTAAAACATGAGATCAGATGGCATGGATACTTTAGCGAGGTTTCACCAATTGCACAACCCATGCAATTTGAAAAAAATTTTAATTGAAACGCATATCATACCAATCATGAATGACGGGTTCGTCATCGCTATTCCAGCAATCAGAGCGATGTGTAGTTAGAAGTAGAAATACAACCTTTGTGCTTTGATTAACTGCAAAAATGAGAATACTTTCATTTAGAAAGCGGCTTTTGAGATAAGTATTTTCATTGTTAAAACAGGGCCTTCCCCAATTCCCGGTGGTGGTAACGAGCCCATTCTTGAGCTAAAAGAATAATACATAGGTATGCGGAGTTATGTATAAAAGCATTGGATCTAACAAGTAGGAAAAACATAGTCAACAGCTAAGTATTACCATATATACAAACTCTATGGTATTACTACCTATCGTCTTCCTCATTATATGAAGCTTCATCTAATTTAGATCCTTCTTTGGACCTTGATTTTAATGTGTGTGCAGACGAGAGATTGAAGGTCTTGTATCCAATGCCCATTTTTTTGCGGAAAGGGCAAACAAGCTTTCCCGACAGTCGCGAATCGGGGAAAACACGCACGAGGTCAAATAACGCGGAGCGACGAGCACGGAGAGATCCAATCCAGGAATGGCCTCGGACATTACAAGGGTTAGGCGAGGATCCACTATCCTAACACTATCATTTGCCGGAACTGTACAGCAAAAAGAGGTAAAACAAAATGTATGCAACCGGCCGTCGTAGTGACGTAGTGCGTCACGCCACATCTATGGCACACTCCTAAATTTGAGTTAGAGGTATAACCTGAAATTAAACAAGGTCAATTTAAAATTCATTTAAGCCTCTTCTCTCCTTATCTGTGAGAACATATTCCCTCATTCTTTCATATTCCGCCTTAACATAGCTATTTGACAAATTTCATCATCCTATTCAAATCAAATAATATAGAGGGCTATTTTCCTTAGGACAGCAACCAATTAAGGAAAGGCAGTGACGAAATTTGGCAGGTTTCTACAGGGTAGTCATTTTTATTAAGAAATTACAATCATTGTGTGTTAAATACACAGTGAAGGATATGTTTTTTTATATATGAATCTCGGATAGTATTTTCCCTTGCATCAACCCTACAGTCTCACATCATGTGGTGCAACGTTCAAGGTCAATCTACGAAATCCGAAAAACTTCCATAAGAACTGAGGAATATAATGGTACATGGTGCATTTATCATTAGAGTAAAACCATTAATGAAATTTTAGTGGTTATAGGGACTTCCAGGTATTATAAAAATTGACCACACATCCTATTTCCCTTACTCACTATGTGAAAATAATTATAACATACATATTTTAACTCCCAGAGTCATAATATCTACATCTACACGATACCCTGCAAGCCACCGCGAGGATGTGTGGCAGGGGTGAAGATCACCAAACATGCACTACTACCATGCAAACAAGCAACTATAGGGTCTCAAACATACGCAGAACAATGTATAACTCTGTAAGCTGTGTAGGAAACTGGCCACTGGCCGTTGTATAAAATTGAAGGGAATTAATTTGAAACCTAAAAGTTATAGAAAGGGAGATGGTAGAAAATGAGAACGAATTTTAAGCATGGTGGTGAACAATGTTGATGAAGTAAATTAGTACGTCGAAATAGTGGAAAAGAATAGGAATGTTTGTCAACTAGACTATTCAACCAATCAACGCATTAGAATCCTAAGTATTCTGGGAAAATGTAGGAAATAAAAGATAATTTTTGGTTACATGAGAATACCACTATTATTATTATTATTATTATTATGAGGAGACATAAATAGCGAGAGGAAAGAAGTTCCTCATTAGCTTAACATCAGATTATCGATACAGTGTCAAAACATGGAAGAAAATTAGTGATGATTAGCTTTCAACTACTCAACCTGTGCACCCTTATTAAAGACCTACGACTGAAATTATTCTCTAAAGGAAGGGTTGGGGTGTGGTGTATGTGGGTTTGTGACGGAGAGGAATCTCGGGGCAGTGTGGGGTGTGGAGAGTGAGAAGGAAGAAAATGGGGGATAATCAGGGAAACACATTATGCTCATATCACAATAAGCTCTGAAAATTTGTTTCTTCAACGCCTAATGTTCAATCTCAGGTTTCCGCGGTGTTTCTGCAGCTCTCCTGCTTCTATGATACTCACCAAAAATTGAGTTAGAGGTAAACATAATTATTAAACAAGTTCATTTTCAAATTCATTTCATCCTCTTATCTTTTTATTTGTGAGAACACATTCCCTCATTCTTTCACATTTCGCCTTCACATTATTTAACGTGACAAATTTCGTCATCGCATTACGATCAATTAAAAGAAGGCTATGTATTATAAGCACTATAATCGTACATGGTGCATTTTTCTATGAGAGTAAAAAATGCTGAAGTTTTAGTTATTAAAAGGACTTCCATTCATTCCCGATTGCTTTTTTAATCGTTCTGTCTGTGAATATAATTACATCTAAGATATTTTAACTCCTAAGAGTCATTATACCCGAAACAATGCATAGCTCTGTAAGCTGTGTAGAAAACTAGCCACCGGAAGGATAATTATGAGTTTGTCGATTTCACCTAAAGGCACTTAAGGCTCTCTGGTGGAATGCATTCAGACTCACCTACCCACGGTAACATAAAATCAGTAGAAAAATAGCCTGAGAATTTCATTTATAGAAAGGGAGATGGTAGAAAATGAGAACGAATTTTAAGCATGGTGGTGAACAATGTTTATGAAGTAAATTAGTACGTCGAATGAGTGGAAAGGGATAGGAATGTTTGTCGACTAGACTATTCAACCCATCCACGCATTAGAATCCTAAGTATTCTGGGAAAATGTGGGAAATAAAAGATAATTTTTAGTTACATGAGAGTACCACTATTATTATTATGAGGAGACATAAATAGCGAGAAGAAAGAGGTTGCTCATTAGCTTTACATCAGATTATCGATACAGTGTCAAAACATGGAAGAATATTAGTGATGAGTAGCTATCACCTATCAACCAGTGGTGAGTGAGAAGACAGAAATTGAGGGATTAACAGGGAAACACAATCTGCTCATATCAGAATAAACTCTGACAATTTGCAACTTCAACGCCTTAAGTTCAATCTCAGGTTTCCGCTGTGTTTTCGCAGCTCTCCAGCCTTTATGATAACCTCCAAAAATTGAGTTAGAGGTAAACCTAAAATTAAACAAGTTCATTTTCAAATTCATTTCATCTTCTTATCTTTTTATTTGTGAGAACACATTCCCTCATTCTTTCACATTTCGCCTTCACATTATTTAACGTGACAAATTTCGTCATCGCATTACGATCAATTAAAAGAAGGCTATTTCTTAAGAATATATATAATTATCAAAGAATGCTATGTATTATAAGGGCTATAACCGTACATGGTGCATTTTTCTATGAGAGTAAAAAATGCTGAAGTTTTAGTTATTAAAAGCACTTCCATGCATTCCCAATTGCTTTCTTAATCGTTCTGTCTGTAAATATAATTAAATCTCAGATATTTTAACTCCTATGGGTCATTATACCCGAAACAATGCATAGCTCTGTAAGCTGTGTAGAAAACTAGCCACCTGAAGGATAATTATGAGTTTGTTGATTTCACCTAAAGGCACTTAAGGCTCTCTGGTGGAATGCATTCAGACTCACCTACCCACAGTAACATAAAATCATTAGAAAAATAGCCTGAGAATTTCATTCTGCGTCTACAAGTAGCCACAAATACAGGCTCTCTGGTGTATGTAGTGATTACCTTACTCCCTATTCTGACATAATCCGAATTTGTTATTTATAATCCATGATAATTATGATTCGAAAATTAATTAATGTACCCCTTAGCTTATTATTTCTAACTTTAAAAATCAAGGAATCCTTTGGGCATCTATACCAATTCACTTATTTACATTTGGTAGGCGTAATGTCTAGGGAATAGTTTTAAACCGCATCAATACCTTACATTCCACTACATTGCTACCTAACAAAATAATCACCATTGACGCCACAGGCAAAAGGTAGCCGGGCGTTGGCGTGAGGTGTTGCGGGTTGGCGACGGAGGGGAAGGGGTAGGAAGGAAGAGGCCAGGGTTAGGCTGAGTGCGGATTTTCCTGTTTTGATGGCTCTCGGGGCAGTGGGGGATGCGGTGAATGAGAAGGAAGAAAACGGATGATAGTTAGGGAAACACATTATGCTCATATCACAATAAGTTCCGACAAATTACAACTCCAACACATTATGTTCAATCTCAGGTTTCCGAGGTGTTTCCGCAGCTCTTCTGATTCTACGATACACTCGAAAAATTGAGTTAGAGGTAAACCTTATATTAAACACCGTAATTTCCAAATTCATTTCATCCTCTTATCTCTTTATTTGTGAGAACATATTCCCTCATCCTTTCACATTCCGCGTGGACATTAGATAGCGTGAATAATTTCATCATCGCATTATAATGAAAAATTAAGGAATTTTTTTCTTTCTTAGGACAATAGCCAATTGGGGAAAGGCAGTGACGAAGTCTGGCAGGTATTTATAGGGTAATCATTTTTATTGAGGAACTGCAATCATTATATTTTAAAATTTTAGCGAAGGATGAATTGGATGTTTCATAGAAGAATCTCGGATTGTGTTTTCCCTTACATTAACCCTGGAGTCTCACATCATATAGTTCACATGGTCACGGCCACGGCAACGGTTCGCTGGCAATTTACGAAATCTGCAGTATTTCTAGTTATCACTGACAATGAGTACTATATTCGCAAATGGTGCATTTTTCCATTAGAGTAAAGACTGGTGACATTTTAGTGATTAAAGGACTTCCACGCATTATAAAAATTGATCTTACATCTCAATTGATTTTTCTTGATCGTACTCCCTGTGAACACGATTATATCTTAGATATTTTAATTCCTATGGGTCATTATACCCGAAACAATTAAAAATGTAAGCGGTGGAGCAAACTGGCAACCTGAAGGATAATTATGTGTTTGTTAGTTTTCCACTAAAGGCGCTCAAGGCACTATGGTGTAAAGTCTTCAGAATTGCCTACTCAAGGGAAAATAAAATCAGTAAGAAATGGACTGAGAATTTCATTCACCTTCTACAAGTAGCCACAAATATAATCGTAACCACTCGCATTTCTGACGTAATCCTAAATGATGATTTATAATTCATGTAAATTATGATTCGATAGTTAATTAATATACCCCTTTACTCAAACCCTAACTGTTAAAAATTAATATATCCGTTGGGCATCGATACCAATTCACTTCTTTAACTTTGGTAGGCGTAATATCTAGGGAAAAGTTTTAAACCGCATCAATACCTTACATTCCACTACATCGCTAAATAACAAAATAATTATCATATGACACCACAGGCAAAAGGTAGCCGGGCGATGGGGTGTGGTATTGCGGGTTGGTGACGGAGGGGAAGGGGTAGGACGGAAGAGGCCAGGGTTAGGCTGAGTGCGGATTTTCCTGTTTTGATGGCTCTCGGGGCAGTAGGGGATGCGGTGAATGAGAAGGAAGAAAATGGTGGATAGTTAGGGAAACACATTATGCTCATATCACAATAAGTTCCGACAAATTACAACTCCAACACATTATGTTCAATCTCAGGTTTCCGAGGTGTTTCCGCAGCTCTCCTGATTATACGATACACTCGAAAAATTGAGTTAGAGGTAAACCTTATATTAAACACGGTAATTTTCAAATCCATTTCATCCTCTTATTTCTTTATTTGTGAGAGCATATTCCCTCATCCTTTCACATACCGCGTGGACATTAGATAACGTGAAAAATTTCATCATCGCATTATAATGAAAAATTAGGGAAGTGTTTTTTTTCATAGGACAACAGCCAATAAGGGAAAGGCAGTGACAAAATTTGGCAGGTATCTATGAGGTATTCATTTTTATTGAGGAACTGCTATCATTATATTTTAAAATCATAGCGAAGGATGAATATGTTTTTTTATAGATGAATCTCGGATAGTATTTTCTCTTGCATCAACCCTACAGTCTCACATCATGTGGTGCAACGTTCAAGGTAAATCTACGAAATCTGTAGAACTTCTAGTATGTATTGAGAAATATAATGGCACATGGTGCATTTTTCCATAAGAGTAAAACCATTAATGAAATTTTAGTGGTTATAGGGACTTCCAGGTATTATAAAAAATGACCACACATCCTTTTTCCCTTACTCAATCGTTCTCACTGTGAAAATAATTATAACATACATATTTTAACTCTCAGGAGTCATTACATCTACATCTACACGATACCCTGCAAGCCACCGCGAGGTTGTGTGGCTGGGGTGAAGATTACCAAGCATGCACTACTACCATGCAAACAAGCAACGATAGGGTCTCAAACATACGCAGAACAATGTATAATTCTGTAAGCTGTGTAGGAAACTGGCCACTGGCCGTTGTATAAAATTGAAGGGAACTAATTTGAAGCCTTAAAGTTATAGAAAGTGAGCTGGCAGAAAATGAGAACGAATTTTAAGTAAGTTGGAGACAATGTTGATGAAGTAAATTAGTACGTCGAATGAGTGGAAAGGGATAGGAATGTTTGTCAACTAGACTATTCAACCCATCCACGCATTAGAATCCTAAGTATTCTGGGAAAATGTGGGAAATAAAAGATAATTTTTAGTTACATGAGAGTACCACTATTATTATTATGAGGAGACATAAATAGCGAGAAGAAAGAGGTTGCTCATTAGCTTTACATCAGATTATCGATACAGTGTCAAAACATGGAAGAATATTAGTGATGAGTAGCTATCACCTATCAACCAGTGGTGAGTGAGAAGACAGAAATTGAGGGATTAACAGGGAAACACAATCTGCTCATATCAGAATAAACTCTGACAATTTGCAACTTCAACGCCTTAAGTTCAATCTCAGGTTTCCGCTGTGTTTTCGCAGCTCTCCAGCCTTTATGATAACCTCCAAAAATTGAGTTAGAGGTAAACCTAAAATTAAACAAGTTCATTTTCAAATTCATTTCATCTTCTTATCTTTTTATTTGTGAGAACACATTCCCTCATTCTTTCACATTTCGCCTTCACATTATTTAACGTGACAAATTTCGTCATCGCATTACGATCAATTAAAAGAAGGCTATTTCTTAAGAATATATATAATTATCAAAGAATGCTATGTATTATAAGGGCTATAACCGTACATGGTGCATTTTTCTATGAGAGTAAAAAATGCTGAAGTTTTAGTTATTAAAAGCACTTCCATGCATTCCCAATTGCTTTCTTAATCGTTCTGTCTGTAAATATAATTAAATCTCAGATATTTTAACTCCTATGGGTCATTATACCCGAAACAATGCATAGCTCTGTAAGCTGTGTAGAAAACTAGCCACCTGAAGGATAATTATGAGTTTGTTGATTTCACCTAAAGGCACTTAAGGCTCTCTGGTGGAATGCATTCAGACTCACCTACCCACAGTAACATAAAATCATTAGAAAAATAGCCTGAGAATTTCATTCTGCGTCTACAAGTAGCCACAAATACAGGCTCTCTGGTGTATGTAGTGATTACCTTACTCCCTATTCTGACATAATCCGAATTTGTTATTTATAATCCATGATAATTATGATTCGAAAATTAATTAATGTACCCCTTAGCTTATTATTTCTAACTTTAAAAATCAAGGAATCCTTTGGGCATCTATACCAATTCACTTATTTACATTTGGTAGGCGTAATGTCTAGGGAATAGTTTTAAACCGCATCAATACCTTACATTCCACTACATTGCTACCTAACAAAATAATCACCATTGACGCCACAGGCAAAAGGTAGCCGGGCGTTGGCGTGAGGTGTTGCGGGTTGGTGACGGAGGGGAAGGGGTAGGAAGGAAGAGGCCAGGGTTAGGCTGAGTGCGGATTTTCCTGTTTTGATGGCTCTCGGGGCAGTGGGGGATGCGGTGAATGAGAAGGAAGAAAACGGATGATAGTTAGGGAAACACATTATGCTCATATCACAATAAGTTCCGACAAATTACAACTCCAACACATTATGTTCAATCTCAGGTTTCCGAGGTGTTTCCGCAGCTCTTCTGATTCTACGATACACTCGAAAAATTGAGTTAGAGGTAAACCTTATATTAAACACCGTAATTTCCAAATTCATTTCATCCTCTTATCTCTTTATTTGTGAGAACATATTCCCTCATCCTTTCACATTCCGCGTGGACATTAGATAGCGTGAATAATTTCATCATCGCATTATAATGAAAAATTAAGGAATTTTTTTCTTTCTTAGGACAATAGCCAATTGGGGAAAGGCAGTGACGAAGTCTGGCAGGTATTTATAGGGTAATCATTTTTATTGAGGAACTGCAATCATTATATTTTAAAATTTTAGCGAAGGATGAATTGGATGTTTCATAGAAGAATCTCGGATTGTGTTTTCCCTTACATTAACCCTGGAGTCTCACATCATATAGTTCACATGGTCACGGCCACGGCAACGGTTCGCTGGCAATTTACGAAATCTGCAGTATTTCTAGTTATCACTGACAATGAGTACTATATTCGCAAATGGTGCATTTTTCCATTAGAGTAAAGACTGGTGACATTTTAGTGATTAAAGGACTTCCACGCATTATAAAAATTGATCTTACATCTCAATTGATTTTTCTTGATCATTCTCCCTGTGAACATGATTATATCTTAGATATTTTAATTCCTATGGATCATTATACCCGAAACAATTAATAACTACGTAAGCTGTGTAGAAAACTGGCAACCTGAAGGATAATTAGCGTTTGTTGGTTTTCACATGGTGGAAAGCCTTAAGAATTGCCTACCCAAGGTAAAATAAAATCAGTAAAAAATGGACATAGAATTTCATTCACCGTCTACAAGTAGCCACAAATATAAGCGTAACCACTTCCTATTCTGATGTAATCCTAAATGATGATTTATCATTCATGGAAATTATGATTCGAAAGTTAATTAATATACCCCTTAACTCATTATCCCTAACTGTTAAAAATCAATGAATTCTTTGGGCATCGATACCAATTCACTTCTTTAAATTTGGTAGGCGTAATATCTCGGGAAAAGTTTTAAACCGCATCAATACCTTACATTCCACTACACCATTTACGAAATCTGCAGTATTTCTAGTTATCACTGACAATGAGTACTATATTCGCAAATGGTGCATTTTTCCATTAGAGTAAAGACTGGTGACATTTTAGTGATTAAAGGACTTCCACGCATTATAAAAATTGATCTTACATCTCAATTGATTTTTCTTGATCGTACTCCCTGTGAACACGATTATATCTTAGATATTTTAATTCCTATGGGTCATTATACCCGAAACAATTAAAAATGTAAGCGGTGGAGCAAACTGGCAACCTGAAGGATAATTATGTGTTTGTTAGTTTTCCACTAAAGGCGCTCAAGGCACTATGGTGTAAAGTCTTCAGAATTGCCTACTCAAGGGAAAATAAAATCAGTAAGAAATGGACTGAGAATTTCATTCACCTTCTACAAGTAGCCACAAATATAATCGTAACCACTCGCATTTCTGACGTAATCCTAAATGATGATTTATAATTCATGTAAATTATGATTCGATAGTTAATTAATATACCCCTTTACTCAAACCCTAACTGTTAAAAATTAATATATCCGTTGGGCATCGATACCAATTCACTTCTTTAACTTTGGTAGGCGTAATATCTAGGGAAAAGTTTTAAACCGCATCAATACCTTACATTCCACTACATCGCTAAATAACAAAATAATTATCATATGACACCACAGGCAAAAGGTAGCCGGGCGATGGGGTGTGGTATTGCGGGTTGGTGACGGAGGGGAAGGGGTAGGACGGAAGAGGCCAGGGTTAGGCTGAGTGGGGATTTTCCTGTTTTGATGGCTCTCGGGGCAGTGGAGGATGCGGTGAATGAGAAGGAAGAAAATGGTGGATAGTTAGGGAAACACATTATGCCCCTACCAGCAAAATTCCAATAATGTACAACCTCAACACATTATGAAAAAGGATCTGATGCTTTCCCGGCGTATGCTGGTAGTGAAGGCTGCTCGGGTGCTCCACCGGGTAATCTCCTCCATGGCTGCCTTTGGCAGGAGGACCTCCATGGAGGAGATTACCCGGTGGAGCACCCGAGCAGCCTTCACTACTCAACACATTATGTTCAATCTCAGGTTTCCGAGGTGTTTCCGCAGCTCTCCTGCTAGCTTCCTCAGGCATCTCTCACCTGAGGACGCCAACAGAAGAGCTGGCGAAACTTGTTTGGAGAAAAACAACGCACGCGGACACAACTCGAAATAATTCTGGTCTCACTGCATTATAGCCACTGTGGGTAATTATCAAGCCCAATTTCAAAATGAGGGCGTTTTTTGGAGGGACGTTTGGCGGGTAGGTGTTGGGATAAACGTTGGGTGTCTTGTAATGTCTGATGGTTCAGCTACTATGAGTTATTTTGGCAGGGGAGGGGGAGAAGAAAGCATTATTGGTGTCCGGAAGGATCTATGGAAATTCCTCATTTCATGGGATGGAAAATAAGGGTGTTATGAGACGGAAGTACTTACTCGTTTGCCAAGGGCACGTTATTTCTGAGGCGCTCCCTGTATGATATTCAGGATTTCAACCAAGGAGTCGAATCTCCTATTTCCTTCTGAGTGCAGGCTATATTTTGCAATCACTCTACCACGCAATTTTCATATCACTGTTTATCACCGCCTGAAGAACTTCAACACTTTATCACAGAATCGGAAGCGATGGTAGTTTTTTGTGAGTGTAGTTTTTTGGTGATGTCTATCACTGGTGATGCATATCACCCAAGTTACAGAATACGGTCCATGATGAAAAAGTGTTTGAACCCCTTTTATTTCAATACCGCAAAAATTGATGCAAATGGGTATTATCGTTTGTAATTTGTAATTTTTGTTAACCTTCTACTGCAATCTGAGTCTAAGGTGAGTAAAAGAGATTAAATGCCAAGCGTAGGGTATCTTAAAATATTTGAGTGCTTAGTGGACTAGCTAGAGGCACTTTCTGATGATGGTAAATAAAATATTAATCCACCGTTTCACGCCAAGGCAGGCAGCTCCATCAGGGGTAGTGACAAATAGATATGAAAATAATATCGTATTTTTATTTGTCTAATCAAGAAATAATATATCTACTATGGTTACAATAAAGGACCTGATGCGGTTACACAACATTTTTAATGGAATACGCACAGATTGATTCTGAAGCAGCACTCACTATATTCAACGACTATTTTCAAAGTGTACATGCTTGTGAGGCACATATCTTTCAAAGTACCTCAAATGCCCTGAAATCTTGTTGGAAGGGCCTGGATCTATCCGCTAGATACGGGAGTTATTATGAAATTTTACAAGCGCTCGCGGATAATCCTGAAGGTTATTTGACTTACCTCAGCAACGGCATGAGCGACTTGACTAGGGTTACCTAGCCAAATTTATTCATGGAGGACTTGAGTGGAAATATTCCCCACAGGATGAAATTTGAGCATGATTTCCGGAGCATCGGAAGCAGAGAAAAGTGGTGGAAGCGAAGAGGGGGAGAACATTTCATTTCTATCGCTCCCAAAGATGTAATTTACAGAGCGCCTCCACCAATAAACACGAGAAGAAATTTATTGGCATCGGGAAATGGGAGCGGAAAAATTTGTGGCCGCAAAGCATACTTGAGGAAAGGAGACTGAGAGGAGGAAGGGAAATGGGGAGGAAATCGGGTCCCTTCTAAAGGGATGCGGGAAGAAGAGGGGCGCGGAAGGGTGCGGGGCGGATTGGTGTGGCGTAGGCATTCCGGCGAAAGGCGTGGAGAAATGGTTTGGGGGCGTGGGAGGGGAAAAAATTAAGGGGCGTGGGTGCGGGAGCTCTCTTAAGAGCTAGAGAGGAGGTAAAGATATGAGACACAAAATTGCATTTAAACCAAAAACTAATTTCCCCCACTGGATGAAATAAAAGAAGGTTCGAGTCGCGGAAACGAGGGCAAATTGTGAGGCTTTGGGGAGTGACGAGAGGACATCTCTTCCGCGTAGGCAAAGATTATTGGGGTTCGAAATCTGCGGGATAATATGAAGTTCCCTTTAATTTCGCCCCGTTCCGAGTATCTCAAGCCACCCATATTTCCTGAATTCTATCCTTATTTCCAAAGAAATGTATTTTAAAAAATCAAGGATGTTATGTCTCTGTACATCAACCTTACTATTAGTTTGCTCACTTCAAAGGATCTTATTAACTGCCTATAGCATTTTCCGTCAATGGTCCTGGCTTATGAAAATGCGTTAGCTCGGTAATATGATTCCGCAAAAAATAGCGTCTGCTGAAATTATTCCGAGACAACAATCGAAGATCTACGTTCCCGTGTCCGCTGCTAGACGCAATTTACCACTAGTGAAGGATTCAGCTCCACTCTCAAGTCAGTACTTTGTCAATACTTTGAGTGTCAGTCGTTCCACAGCAGTAACGCACTCAATATGAAGAATAATTATTTTAAAAGTTTTTCACTCAATGTGTAGAAGATTGCTTCGTTAATAAGATTTAAAAATCAAATATATTTAAGTGTGACTTAATCATTATCTCGTGGTAACTTACTATTACTTTTACGAATGCCATCTTCAAAACTGATTCTATTATTAAATGTTATACGAAATATGGCTTTTATCTGGACATACGGCAAAATTGAGTGGGATAAATCCTGATCGGGAAGTTCATTGTTTGAGAAGATAATTTAAGCTGCCCACGGCACGATGTATCTCAAGCTCGAGTGGGTCGAAAAGTATCCAAGATTATAAGGGAAAGAGAGTATTCGTTTAGGATTGATTTAACGGAGCTTTCCCCTCAATCCTTCCGGTTAAAGGTTTACCGTTGTTAATTTCCCTAGCCAGTGATAAATATACCGCAATGAGAGATATATACTGCTTAGATGCCTCTCATACTAAATTCTGAATAATAGCTACTGAATACCTGAGGAAAACCAGCAGGATGATCAATCAAAGAACAAGACCGCTTTATGGATGATGCGCAGTTTTTTCACCTCAGTGGAGTCGAATCACACCTCTGGCATTGATGACGTGTTCATCAGTAGAGGTAAGCTACGATTATGTTAAAAGGCGTAGATAATCTGGTCAGTTAAGTCGTCCTTAAAGTTTTAAATAGAGTTATGTATAATACCATTTACATAAAGCAAGATTTCCAAGCAAGAGAAAAATACATTCCCCATGGTCGAACGTGGAATTCTCCTTGAGGACTTTAGTCAGTTAAGCTCACTAGACGTTATTTTCGCAGTGGATTTCTGCAGACTTTAAATGGACTACATATTACTATTATCACGTTGCTACCATCGCCATCGCGAATGAAGGCCAAGAATTTCTCTTTTTGAGAATACGTGAAATTTTCCCCGCAATGGTTGAGACATACGGGAGACATGCTCTGGCTAAGGGTTTTTCCCTATCTTCGTCGGTCTTTTCCGGGGCCAAATGTCCTTCTTCGGGGGCCTGTCTTTTTTCTGGATGGTGGGAGCCCAAGGTCCTTTGAAGGGCCAGTTCTATTTCTCTCTCCTGGTATCCATTTTGGCGGAATGTCTTGCGGAGGTGGTTGATTTCTTCATTAAGGTTATCCTCGTCCGCAATGGATAGCGCCCTGTGGATGAGTGTAGACAGTACTGCACTCCGCTGGGAGGGATGGTGGTGGCTTTTATGCGGGGAAAATTTCACGTATTCTCAAAAAGAGAATTATTGAGACTATCCACAAACCTCCGGGAAAGCTCAGGAACCAACTCGTCAGGGTCAAAGACGAACTAGGCCTCAAAACTCCAGGAATATATCATATTCCCTGCGAGTGTGGGGAGGTCTACATCGGAGAAACCGGCCGCACCATTGAAACCCGCATCAAGGAGCACCGGAGGTGCATCAGATTGGGATACCCTGAGAAGTCCGCCGTCGCCGAGCATAGCCTCAACAAGGACCATCTGATTGCTTTCGACGACGCTAAATTACTTAGCAGATCCTATGGTTATTGGGACCGTTTAACCAAGGAGGCAATTGAAATTAGGTTAGAGGCGAAGAATTTTAACCGCGACACAGGATACGCCCTCAGTAACGTGTGGAAGCCGGTGATCCGGAAGATACGAGAAGAGAGAGAGAGGAATGGAAAGAGCCAATCAGGAGCGACCTTGCGGAGCAATTCCCGTGTGACCTGAGAAGAGCCAATCAGGAGTGACCTGAGCCAAGGCGAAGAGTATATGTACCGGCATTTTTCTTGGACCTGACACTCAACGCCCTGAGGACGATGGCAGTGTTAGCCGTCGAAACGTCGGCCTTACCCGATTCCCTGACCCGGTGGAGAACCCGTGAAGACTTCACCAGCAATCCTAGGATTGTTGACTGATGATGATGATGATGATGCAGTTCTAGGTTAGGGGCTGCTCGGCAAAACCAGAACAAGAGGAAGACCAAATATGACGGAAATATTAGTATCATATAGCATAACTCTTTTAACAATTTAAATGTCTGTTACTGAGTCAGCAAAGTAGCAGATAGAGAGAGGAATCATGATGAGGCTATATGATACAACGTATATTTCTCCGTGGAAATGTTGCTATATTTAAACAGTGTTAGAAATAATTCTGTCCAAAACTTTACGGAGAACAACAAAGCAAGAATAGCTATCCACCTTGTTTAGAAAAAAAAATCGCCTACCTTTAGTTTGTCAAAGTAACTGGTAAAGAATAAATTATCCACCGATTTATTTCTTTAAATTCCTATCATTATAAGATATATCTGCCATATTGCCATATTTAATTAATCAACGCCATGCTGCGTATAGGAAGTACCAAAAGGCTTAGTTGATCATATCCGTCCTGGAAATTAACTAAACCCACAGATTACACCGAAACGTGACTCAGGCGAGATTTGTTATAATTTCATACTTAATGGAAACAGAAGGAAAAGAGTGAATATAGATTTTGCCGTTGTAAATAGCAATCAGCTAATTGCATTAACTCCTCTTCCTAACACGGTAAAATTTGAAACATAGTAATGATAAAATGAAAGAGGCTAAAATGCACTACGAAAACATTTCTTTTCTGCGTCAAGCAAATAATTTCCATCAATTTATCATCCCATTGCAATATTTTTAGGAGTAAATCAACACTCAAATACATCACTGCAACGCTTGGTAAATATCAACCATATACCTAGAGCTCTTGCATATTGATTAAATTGGACCTTGATTCTATCGAATACAGTTAGGCTTTCGAGTGTTTCCCGGAAATTATCGAGTACTGTCAGGGGACTACTTTCTCCAAACTATTTTATTATGCTTTAAATTGACCCAATCCCACTTTAAGGTTGGAAAAGGGTACCCGAGCACTCCACCATGTAAACAAAGCGTCATGTTTCTGGATAAAAAATAACCAAGCATGTTTTGGAACTGGTAGTGAAAAGAGGTTCCTGCGCTTTCAAAAAAAAGAGAGGAAATAAAAAAATCGGGAGAGTAACCCGATACGCTACCCCATTCCCTGCTCTCCCCATGACTATCATCCTCTCTTTTATTTTTATTTCAAACGCATCGCAATTCCAGCTCTTTCGCCCCATTTCCGTCCCCTTCCTCCATCCTGATAAAGCCATGACCTTTTTTTCCGTTCCCTCTGACCCATTCTCCCTCTCCGTGTCACGGAACACTGATTCCAAACCCTCACCCAAACTTCATTCCTTTTTACACCTCGTACTCCGTTTCTCTCCCACTCTTTTCGATCCCTTTGTCCATCTCTTTTTTTCATCCGCACCTCATCCCCAGTTCCCTTCTAGCATCACTGTCCCTCGCCCAAATTCTCTCACTCCGGTCGTCCCGAAAAGTCAAATTGAATGGACATGAACGTGAGAGGAGGAATCGAAGGTGGATAAATATCGCACGAGAGCGGGAGAGCTTAAAAGGGAAAATTTATGGGCTCACACAATGAGTGGATGTGCTCACAGAAGTACATAGAGCTGCATACATAGAGGTGGAGAAGAAATTTTTATTGCGGAATGAGGTATCAGATCTGTAAAAGCACACGAATGTACCGTAAGAAGAATATAGAGAGGCAGTCAGTGAACTTTGTTCATTAGAGATACTTGTTTGATCTGTTTATTATTTTGGCAGGTTTTGAAGGTAAAGGTTTCTAACATTTCTTCATGAGAAGAGAAGATAAATAATAGCACAAATCAACGTACTTTCCCTTTACTCCAAATGTAAACTATGATCAAGGAAATAAAACTAAAATTACTTATATACTTGTATACTGCCGCAATAACATTTGAAAGCACAGAAAAAGCTTCAGTAAGCAGAGAAAACTTCAAGTTCAATTGTACAAAATGTACATAAACCAGTGATAATATTACGAATACATGAAAACACAAAAGAAGTTGTAATTAAGAACTAAGTTTGAACCAAAGTAATCTAGGTAGTTTTTTTGCCGTGGTCTGAACGCGGCCATCTTTATCTAGCAAGAATCAAATTTCGTTTTATATTGCACAATATTCACCTAACATTTGTAGACTACATGACCACCCTAGTTGCAGCTTGTTTGACTTCCAACGAACACTATAATCTGCTATGACGATGCTATAAGAGCCGTAAAAGGTGAAAATGAAATAATAGTTTCGTAAAGTTAACATTGACAGCTTTTTGAACCGTAGTTTCGGCACCATCTGGAGTAGATTTCTCCCGCAAGCCAAATTCCGTTGTCTTCACCATCTTTTCCCTGACTCCTTTTGAATTTTACTCTTGTAATGCGTTTCATAAGCATGGCTAACAGAGCAGAAATGTTATATCGAAGGTTTATGATGGTAAAAATACGTAGGTATTCCAGAACTTGCCAGTACATAAAAACAAGCATGGCACGTCGCATATCTTACTAGCTCTCCTGGCTTATAAATTAGGTATAAAATTATTATTAAAATTCCGTTGGATTTTACTTTAAACCTGCTTAGTCTCTATTGCATGGATAAAATTATAAAACTGTCACCAAGAATAGCAAATAATGAGAGAGTGAGGTTTTTTGCAAATTAATTCTACTTTGAAATAAGTCAGAAATAGGAATAGCAAAGGAAGCGAAAAAAAGTATAATAGGAAACAATTATAAACAGCATTCAATAACTAAAAGGGGATTTTATCTTTTTCAGGAGATGATGCACTTTTCACATAAATAAGGCATCTGAAATTATCTTAGTTGCCCGTATTCGAAGATTCGAGTGATATTGTTCCCAGCCCCAATCGAAATTTAAATGTTTCTTGTATGAGCACCCATTTCATTCCGAGAATGGTCTACGGAGCGCAGGTAGATTAATAAGGAAAACCATCGTGATGAAAGCTTTAAAATATTAGCTGAATGCAAAGTATGAGCAAAATGGATATTTAAGTTTTTTTTTAATTAAAAAAGAATATTCTACCTCAATAACCCCGCAGAGTGAATGCAGACGGAACACAAGAGGATAGGATAGATGGAGTAAAATGAGTCAAGAATTCAAAAAAAAAGAAAGCTGTGGGGGGATTGCAACGGCGCGGCGTGACAGCAAGAGAGAAGGGGGTTCGCCACCGCCGGTCACCTGGAAGGGTTACGCGGTGAGGCAACAGGTGCTCCGGTTGTGGAGAGGGGGAAGTGGTTGGAGGGGTGTGAAGACAGAGGGGAGCGGAGGGTTCCAAAGATAGAGGAGGGGTTGCAGTGGGAAGTGGAGCTAGAGAGGGAGACTCTCTGGAGCTTTGAGGAACAGGGAGGCCAAAAAAAATAGGGAAATACGGAGGAGGCGAGAGAATTAGGACCCCTTTTGTGCCTCTCAGAGCCCTGTTAGGGATTTTTGTCGACCAATAAATTGATGGCACTGCGGATGGAAATTTAATGGTCTTAACTGTTTAACAAGACTATTTTCAATTACTATTACTAAGTAAACGTGACATGCATATCAGCGTCGACATTCAAACCGGCGACTCAAGGAGTACTTAGGCTACATGGCTACCACCCTGACTTACGCCAGCAGCTTAAAAATGTTTGTGCATATAGTTGCAAGGTGGATGCTCGAGAAATCAGCAAAAAAAAATAAATACTTTTAAGTACATCTTCTTACTATCATTCGCCTTGACCGGGATTCGAACCCGGATCCCTTGATTTCCGGCCAGGTTCTTTAACTAGTCACACTACCGAGGCGTCATCTTATCCTGTGGAATATTGGACGCCTTTAAGGAACTAGAAGGTTTTTCCTTTTTTTCTCTGTGGAGTTTCTGCTATTGTGCAACTTCCCCTTAGTATTTGAATTTCTTAGTTTCAAGGCCCTCTGCGAGTAAAATCTTCAAACCTAATACTCCACTAGTGTTATTTGATTCTACTCCCAAACCTACCCCAAGTAAAGTAGTAAGGTCAAACAGTAATTTTGATGAGAACTGCACTCATTGAAAATATAACATAATCCGGTTGATGTCCACGAACTTCCTAAATATTTGATCATATTCTCTGCCATACCCATTTTGAACTGAAAACTTTATGTATCGATGCAAAATGAATTAACATACAACGCTCCCTTTGTCAACAAATATTTTACAGTGCATCGCAGGCGTAAATATTCTATATAAACGCACAACCTGTATGGCAATCTTTCACCTTTAAAGAGAATAAAAAATGAATGGTTAATCGAGAACATAAAATTACAGCGTAAATGACGATTACCGGTGCCACGCTTTTTTATCACTCGGAAAAAATAAACTATTTATACTATTAATTCTCCCTCTGCATCATGACTAAGCAGGACATAAGTATCTAAAATTTACGTTGAAACAGTATTTTTGCGATGACAAAACATAACTAGTGGCGAAAACAGAGGAGGGAAATTTCGTTGGGAAAGGTCGGTAGTAAATGTTTTGATGCAAATTATATTATTATCCATGCATTATTTATATTCAGCAGCTTGCAATTTTAACTTAGTACTCCATCCAGCTGGAGATATAAATCATATGGTAGTGCAGAATGAAATAGGTTAGCATTTTCTCTCAAGGCAACACAATTGTACCAGGTTTTAAGAGTAAAATAATATTCGCCGTCATTACAGAAGTTTGGTTGTAAATCGTTCTGTATTGATGGCAATACTTAGATCAATATGGATTACCTTTATTACCCCTTAATGAATTATGAGGTGTTCACACTCAGACACAGATTAAGAAGTTTACGTCGAGGGTAAAAAGAATTTGATACTCGGATCAATGACCCCTATACACAACAGGCCATATGCGGTAAAGATAAATTCGCAAAAAAAGAAGAATTAGGCTACATATCTTACCTACATATATTGCTGAATATAGACTTTTGGGAGCAGCAATCCAACGAAAAATATTGAGAATAATAATAGCCGTATTTACATATTTGTGGTCAGCCGTCGATGTGCGATAGTTTAAAATTTGCACTCTCCTTAAAATCGTGTGTGTGTCTTGCTAATATACAATGTTAAGTAAGAAAATGGTGAGCTAACGTCATTCTGAGTGCGTACAAAAATTTCACATTTATCCAGAGAGATTTTTAGAGGAAGGGAAAAGTTTGAATCTACCAACAATATTACATTCGCTATTGCTAAAAAATAAGGATAACCAAGCGGTTCTTTGCACACCACAACATCGTCGCTACATTTTTATGAAGACAGAACAGCGGCATCTCTTTTCACTCCTAGGTGGCAGTAAATATTAGTATATGAATCTGGGGTCACGTAGATTGGTCCAATAAAAATGTAGAAATTAGGCAGCACTTTCCGGTTTATAGAAAAGTACCAAACACGTCAAAAAATGCAACAATTTAAATAAAATAGTACCTACTCACTTTTCTGTGATTGGGGGAATCCTTTCGTTGCTCAGTTTACCATAGAGGCTGGCGAAAGCTCAAGGTTTCGCTTCCAAAACCATCTTAATTTGTGCCCTAAAATACCAGAGTGCGTATAACCCGATTCATTGACTCTATGCTTAAACCTTAGTTTTTGGGGTTCCCTGAAAGGTCAAATTGATTTGTACCCTCTAAACTCAACAGGTAAGTAAACGTGACATGCATATCAGCGCCGGAATTCAAACCGGCGACTCAAGTAGTACTTAGACTACATAGCTACCACCCTGACTTACGCCAGCAGCTTAAAAATATTTGTGCATATAGCTGTAAGGTGGATGCTCGAGAAATCTGCAAAAAAATACATACTTTTTAGTACATCTTCTTTCTATCTAATTATCTGATTGCTTGCCTAAGTAAACTAAACACATGCGTCTTTACTGTGTAAACCCACTGAGTAAAATACATTTCTGCTTTTTCAGGTGAGAACTCTCGACGGACATAGGAACAGTCTTGCGGTATAAAGAGGCAAGAAAATAGTCTACTTAGCCGAGGTAAACATAAATATATCAACGAAAAGGTTTTCCCCCAGATATATTTAAATTAAGAATCGATATTATTTTCACGTAGACATCACTCAAAGCCCCATGCTTCCATAATGACCTAAGACAAAAAATCTACAAAAGAGATAACTCAATTACTAAGTCAATTCATATTTCATTTTTGCATAATAAATACAAATTTCCATGTGTTCAAACCGGTGTAATATGACCTTAGCCGTCGAAGCACCCTAAAAACTATATATTCAAATCCATAGGTGGCGAAAGCGATGAAATACTGTTAAGCAATTGTATCTATACCGTCATTCATCATTTATGCACAATTCCCCTCGATTTTATAAATATTCCGGAAAGCAACTGCAAGCTCTATCATAGTATTTTATTTTTATTGTTATGATTGGGTACTATTTAGTCATTATTTCCTTCGAAAACTTAATTTATAAGTGAATTTCAGGATTCAGGGATGACTCATCAGCCGCTAGTACACCAGGATTTTATCGGAAAATTTGGTAGATAAGAAGGCAGTGGTGAGGCACTTTAACTGTAATTTATAAAACCTCTTGGTGAAAGTTAAAAAAAACTTAATTACCTACAATTTTAAGGAGGAACTCCTTGATTTAAATAGCTTTTTTCATTGGTAACCATTTATCGTTGTTTTGTGGCTTCCATAGTTAATGAAACTAGTGAATGATTTGTATTTAAACGCTACACTGAAGCGTCATATAATGCCTAAAATTATCTGTTTAACTGCTCATACAGCTTATGCATTCAATTTTCAGCCAAAACAATGCACCAAAAGTGTGACTACGTTCTCAAATGGCCATTGTATGCCGCAGGAAATTTCAATTTATCAAATAAGTATTTGAACGTACTTTTATGCAAAAAACAAATATTACTGTCCAAAAAGTATAATCTAGCTTAACCTGAATACTTTCAAGAGGTCCCAGAGAAATAAATTTCAATTCACCATCCATTCCTGTGTATCTTTAAATCCGGGATTAAATGAATGCGTAATATCGGATCGAGTACTGGGAGATGTTTTAACACATTATTTTATGAAACAATTTGAGTGTACTTTTGTATGGTTTCCCAAGACTGGGGTTTAACTCATGAAAATACAAAATCAAGTTTACAGAGGTTTAACGGCCTAGTAGCCCGATTTATTAAAAATGCTAATGGAAGCTGTATGTGGACGTATCTTTTACTATGGGTGGAAAAAGGCAAAATTCATGGAAAAATTAGTGGGTTACAATGCACCGGAGCGCGTTCTTGTTCATGTTTGAATTCCAAATTTCTCTCTTATATTCAGAGGTAAAAATTAGGGAAGAACCGATTCCTAAAGCGCATTCCTCGCTTGAATACAATAATACCTAGTTTCTGCTACTCATTATTTCCTTTAAATATTTTATAATCCCCACCCTTCCAATAGATATTTTGTCGTATCATAAATGCAATTACGTAGCCTCACAGATATTGATATGCATAATAATAAAACATCATCATCATCATTGGTCAACGATCCTAGGATTGGTTTGACGCAGCTTTCCACTCTATTCTTCTGTCGGCCAACCTTTTCACTACAACGTAACTCTTCGCTTTTTCATCCAACACAATCTGTTCCATATATCTCATACGCGGCCTGGCTTTTCCAATCTTCCCGTTCACTTTTCCCTCGACGATTTTCTTCATTAGGCCATCGTGTCCCAAGATATGGCCGATTAAGTTGTTCCTTCTTCTTTTTAGAATTGTCAGCAGATTTCTCTTTTCTCCCACTCTTCTTAAGACTTCCTTGTTACTTACTCGGTCGATCCATTTAATCTTCATCGTTCTTCTTCATTCTTCTTTCTTAAAAAATAAAAACATTTAAAAAAATAAATAATAAAAACGTGGATCGCAATTCAGCCGTGCTTTTTAGGCTGAAAAAGCCGCGTCCTAGAGACACATAGATAACTTGCATGAATACAATTTTGAATTGATTGACCTAGGGCTAAGTGACGCATAGTTTCTATGTTATACTCTTCAGCGCAAATTGCACGGCCACTTTTATCGGCAGAAGCTCATAGAAAGCTGCAATTATAGCAAAACTGATAGCATAATAGTTAACAAGTAAAACATTCATTTTCGGATATCACTGTACTGATATATCCATTCTTTCTTTAGTCATTTATGCATTTCTTCTGTTCCGTTCTTGGCAGGGTAGGGGGGTGTGGAACTCAGCCAATGTTAATGTGCGGCAATTTTGACGAACGAATGTGTTTCGACGTGTTTCAAACTAGGCACCGAGTCAACACATAAAATACGGTCAGGGTCTGGCTTGATTTTGGGTCACGTATGGGAGTAAAACATTTCCATATTATGGTCCATTTAGGGATCACGTTCAGCTCACAATAATAGGGCATGGACTATGCGCAGAGGACAAAGGCTTCCAAAACAATCCCAGATGGTGCCTGTCTAGAAGGACCTTGCATAGTCCTTGTCAATGATCTAAGGTCTAGTACATGGAAGACAGCGCACTTTTACAAGGGTTGATAAGTGTGAATATGGAGTATGTTTCCGGAAATTATGCAAATAAAAATAACTTGAACGCGAATCGGCGTAAACATACCCACTCTCTCGAATGAATAATGTCACAATTTCTTCCATCTAGAGTCTGTGCAGCTGAAAAACGGTTTATTTGAAGCTTTAGGTTCCATTCCACTCAAACAATACAAGCGAGTCACGGCATTTCCAGCCCCCAGCGCGTGGAGCTGGGCGCCGGACACGCGATCGAAAAATCAAATGCAATTTTCGGCGTCGCAAACAAACTTGTCATTTCAATTCAATTCAAGTCTTTTAATATGGTGTCTAATAAGCCACTTGGTCTAATAAGCCACTTGGCAGGTCTTTAGATATTCAAGGCTCAATGTGAAATTTCCTCTGAATAAAGCCATCGTAATTTTGTTACGCAACAGCATACACATATTTTACAAAAACTTATTAACCATGGAATGTTAGATCAAGTCATTTATTATTCTATAACTTTTCCATGTGTATTCCATATTTATTTCTCCCACAACGTTATCAACAAATTATCTTGGGGTCGTTTGAAAGAAATACAAAAAGAGGAGTTTTTTTTGGAAGTTGTTCATATATTAACTAATGAAAATGACGTATCATTCCTTAATTGCCAATTTTTGTGAGTACATTTACAAAGTTTCAAGTCCATTCTCAAATAAGTGATTTTGGACTTCTGTCAAGCTTTTTTCGATTTCTGACCACTGTGCGCGACGTTTCCAATGCTGAGCCTGCCATCACCATCAGAGTTAACCCTGCCTCGAACACCGTAGAAGCCTCAATCTCCAATACGTTGATGCCTACCTACACCACCACCCGGTGCAGAGACGTAGCCAGACATTTGTTTCAGGGGGGCTAAGTCTAGTGTAGCGTAACATGAAACAAATCCTTTGCCTTTTCGGTGCTGACATGTTACAAATCTCTACCCTTAATTTTCAGTGCTTGGTATTTCCTTTCACAGTGCCTATTCCTATCCCTTCTCACTGTTAAAGTTCACTGCTTACCTTGCTATGAAGCAGTTAATTTGACTGGCCCCAGGACAGAAGTTCAACGCATACATACCTACATACATATCAGATTGAAAATAACAACTATTAACCACACACATGCATCGAACTAATGATGATGTTTCTACACACTTAACACATGTAGGACACGCATTGTAATCCGGATTATCATTCCCAGTGTAAATCAGAACAACAAAATTATTGGGAAAAAATTTCGGGGGGGCTGAAGCCTCAGAAGCCCCCCCCCTCCCCCCCCCCCCCAATCCCGTACCCCCCTGGCTACGTGCCTGACCCGGTGAGAAACTCGATAAGTCTTCATCACCATTAACCGGGAAAAACTAGCACTTTCGGTCTCACGGTCACGCACCGATGCCCCCCCCCGTGAACCGCATAGGTAACGTTCTTCTACTGCTCTGGATATGGAAGCGCACACCTTTGTATCTTCATCGGATTCAAGGAAGAAATAGTGGCACAACGATGAAGCCAATTAGGAGCTCTTTGAAGCGCAGCCAGTTAGAGGCGATGGAGATGGGGAATGCCAGAATGCACGCTCATTAGTTTAGATCAGACGTGACCGTATCATGCGCATTTTTGAGGGCCTTGATGTGCTTTTCAACCTTTCTGCTTGCCGCGAAACTAACGGGAAATCTTCATTGTCTCGGGGAAACTTTCCCCACACGGAAGGAGGCGAGCGGGCGAGACCTATTTTCGGGGCCTCTCTTCGTTCGCGTATGGTGGAGCTGCTACTCCTGGGAAGCCGCGAAGCGACACCGGCGCACTTGTCAGCGGAGTTGTGAGCCGAAGCAGAAAGAGAGAGAGGGAGAGAGCGCCAGGAAAAGAAAAAAGAGAAGCTCAGATTCCCCCTTTTCTTCTCCCGCTCCTCCACTCGCTTCCTACTTTTAAACTTCCCCGCTCCACTCCAACAAACCCTTTGAGAGAGAGAGAGAAAGGTATCGATCGAACAGCTCTTCTTCATGCCGATTACGTACCTCAAGCGTCACAAAAAAAATGTGAACGCTAAAATGCGGCGGACTTCGTTAGATCACCATCCGAAAGTTTTGTTCAGAGGTAACGAGATTGGCATTTCAAAATATCCCACGCCAATTATTACCTCGTCATAAATCCGCAGACATCTACTTTTTGGATACATAAACAATGTATTTCATGGCCATAAATCTATCCTTAGTACCTTGATTGTGAAAAGAGTTAGCTGCACAGCAAAATAATGCCAATCTAAAATTATAAACTTTTTCGGCAAAAGGCAAATAAATACATCCATAAATAAGCAAGTAATGTCTTAGCGAAGGTACTAGATAATACAAAATTATTCAGAAGATGTGGATGTGATAGTGCCAAGAAGAAATTATACATCCTAATTCATGACGACTCAAGAAATTGAATAATGGAAGACTACAGCATTCGACTACGAAATAAGTTGGTGAAGTCACAGCCGATTTAAAATACAACTCAAGGCGTATGTGTTTTTATACATGGGTTTTAGTTTTTTGCGTCTCCAAAGGAATCCAACTAAAAAAATAGCTGAAATTTGAGTGAAAATGGTAGGTAAAAATCCATCCGTCCCTTCAAAACTTTAAAACTCCTTCAAACGAACAGGAAGTGTGTCGCCACTTTGGGAGGGACAAGAATCGCAGAGTATAGGGACTTGAAACCCCAGGGAGGTACGAAGAATATGAGCAGCGGAAAAATTTTAATCGCACGCATTTAAGGCTAACTCAGAGGGAGGGATTCTATACTAGGCATTGCCAAACTAGCTAGCTCAAGAGCCACTTGTAGCTGGCTCGTAGGGTTCCTCAATGTGGCTGTGAAGAGAAATTAAACTTTAGCTAAGTACCATGCTCAATTTTTAAGAGCACTTCTTGGTATCAGGAAAATGAAAATATTGGAGATTAATTTACGGATGTCAATTTAAGACCGTGCCAAATAAAAAATACAACTACTTATTTACAAATCGGAGCGTCTGGGGAATATTCTTATAAAATTCAAACGCTTTGCTTACATTGAATATACTCAATGGCAGCATGTATTTGTGTGAATATTAACCTAAATAAAGATAAAGTGCATAATCATACTTATGATAATATTACTTTAAAATGTCCTTCTTTATAAAATATATGTGTGGCTCTCAAATGATTTTAAAATTGTTAAGAGGGACAGGCTAAGAGAGGCTCTTAAGTCACCAGATATTTCCCACCCCTGTTCGACAATACAATTAGGCTTGGAGTTTTTGGAAAACTTGGAACATAAACATTCAAGAATATGTGCACTGTACGCAAAATCCAAGTCCCCAAAGGCAAAGAAAGCGAGCTTCTTGCTTGCCAAAACAGATATTCATATCATTCTTTTCCTTCCTGCTCTTTTTTAAGAGCTCATAATATCCTGCTTCCCAATTTTTATAGTTGTCGAAAACACTTCTTCTCGTTGTTCATTTTCTTCCCTGATGCCTTCCATTTCTTTTCCTCCCTTCACTCGAGATCAATGGCGTAACGGTCTACGCCTAATGTCAATGCGGCGTCTCTGGATTTAAAATAGCATCTGTGTGAATTACATGTGGATAGCATTCATACCAAACATACGTTTCCGCAGAATAGATGAGTTAAGTTTTACTTCATGACGGGTTTCTGAAATGCTAACTTTTCAAAATAAATACCCCGCGACACCCAAAATTTAGCATTATCCATATAATTCAAGTCAACAATTAAGTTCCCCCTTCTCCGTGAAATTTATATATTTTTTTCATCAGCAAATATAAATCATTCTCAGAGAAATCTGTAAGAGTTTACGAGGTTAATAGTAAGACAAGAAGGAATGGTGCTCCTTTTTATCATTCCCGATCAAGATTAGCTGTATGTCGTCATCGTTTTGGCAAAAACAATAAGGCGCTTGATATGATTTTCATGGTTCGACTTCCTCAAAGAAAGTTCCCAGTATAGGCAAAGGGTCCGATTATTCTGAAGGCTATGGAACTGGTCTCATATTTTGAGTACCCCTGAATGAGTTCCAGCGGAGCCAGAGACTTTCTATTGGTATACTGGTATTTTATTAAGTTCACCGTAGACGGAACTCCGAGTCCAGTAGGTACTCCGGATGAGTCAATAAATGATCTTTGGCATATTTCAAAATTAATAAGCTAATTTTTTTCATACCCTTACTAGCCAATACTTTTTTCTCCCTAAATTCCTACCTCTTATCAGGTACGAACCTACCCTTATTGACGCAACAGACTTTATTTGTCGGTCATCTCTTCTAATAACGACATGACCTCAGCTGTCGTCCGCCACCCCCTTAATGAGAAAACGATTTTTTTTAAGACGGGTGTCACATCATCCTGAAAGAGTTCATACCAGCGGCATTGATCGGAAAGAATCTTATTTTTAAGAGTAAAAATAAAATGAATATTTGCTTCTTCTCTGAGCCCGAGAGTTGAAAGGAATGGTAGGTACGCCAAATCGATGGAACAGGACTTCGGCCTTTTTCCAACGGAGCAATTCGTTGGATCGAACCCTCACATTAGATTCTTTTCATCTGAATTCTTCCGGCCAGCATTCCCCAGACTTGCTTTTGCGGGCCACCGAACCATCCCTTCGGCGGAATATTTTTTCTCGGGACCCATTCGCTCAAGCGGAAGACCTTATCCACTGCGGGACTCCCTCTCGCTTCGCATCATGGCCGAGCCGGAGAGGAAACCTTGTAACTTGGGAATCTACCAAAAGGGGCTCGAGCTTGCACATTTTCAAACCTTTGAGATGGCGTCCCGGAATATTGAATGCCCAACTGATATTGAAATTTAAGTTTTCCCAAGGCAAGGTCACATTAGTTCAACAATTTTTAAATGAAACTTTATTGATTTAAATACACCCATTGTACCCTAAATACTATTAGTTTTGACCCTTTCATTTGCAATAGTATTTGCCGCATTGATCAATATAAAAAGTGCCGAATTGTCCTCATACGATATTTCAACGGATGGAAATTGACCACACAAATGACTGTCTTTCACTAAATTGGGTCATTGAAACTAAAATGCATCTACATCTACTTAACAGTCTGCAATCTGCCATAAAAGTGTGTGGCAGGTGGTGAATTCTCACCAAAAATTCACTATGCAAATGCACTATGCAATCCAATTCGCTATCCAAAAATGCACTACATATCATGCATAAAAATGTTAGTAATAATATACAAGTCAACTTTTAATATACTAGTCTATATATACTCTTAACTATAATACACTCGTAGTAAAATGATAGCAAAGGAAAAACTACAATTGATTGCGAGAAGAGCAAATCAAATTATACAAATGGAAGCAGAAAAATCCAAGGAAATAATAAAAACACAAAAGTATTTCTTATTGGTAAAAGGTAATTTCCGCCTACCTAAACCGGGAGGAACGGTGTTGGACTGGGATTGGAATAGGAAAGCGGAAATGAGGGGAAATAAGGCGCGCCGTTCTTCTCCCATCTCCAAGCTGACTCCACAGTTTACGAATTATCCTTTTAGAATCAAAAAGAGAAGTATGAGGGGAGATGTTGTGGAGGCCAAGCATTGCGCATAAAGAAGGCGCAATTTTCAGCAGGATAATAGTTTGTTTCGACTTAGGTTTCGATATCATGCAGCAGCTTCAGATTATCGACTAGAGGGTGATGTATCACATCAAATCTTGGTCGTAATTGATTTTTATCCTGCCGAAAAAAAGTCTCAAAAACGGCTGGTACGTTGAAGTAGAAATTCACTCCCTTCAATAATTTATGCTGGGACCGAGATTTTATTGAACACCTTTGATTTTCTGGATTCGAAACCAGGGTTTGTGGATGGGAAGCAACCTGACCCTCTCTTCCTTATCTCAACTAAAATGCCTGTTCTTTTCAATCTTTTCCCCACTTAACCTCCATTCTCTCTTCCTCATCGCTACCCTTAACATCCTTTTATTGCCGTTCATGTGCACCCACACAGCCTGTTATTAATCCATTAATATAATATCCACCAATCGAATTATTTCTTCTACTCCTATGTATGGGATCACCTTGGCTGCCTAACTGAGGATTCGGTGGACTCCTTGTTGCGCACTGCTGTCCCGCACTACCAAGTAATTGGGAGTGATAGAGAAATTACCTGACAACAAACATTTCGCTGTTGATATGCATCTCCGGAGGGCACGTAGGGAGGGAGTTTTTTTCCAAATCAAGTCGTCACTACGGAGGTGCGCAGAAGTATAGGCTTGGCGCGTGCACCTCGGGTAAACAAACCACGAGTGTCTGTAATAAGCCACCGCCGCTCCTTAGGGCACTCTGCCACCCATTTGATGGTACAGATTAAGTCTCTGCAACAACGAAGTGCTTGCTCCATGAAAGGATCTCATTTTCGGAGGCCATTTCCTGCATCCAACCCAATAATATTCCCATGTCCGGGGCACCCAGTTGGCTGGCAAAGATCCTCGCGCAACGAGAATGCGGAAGGATACCGAACCGCGCGTGGGCGTCGGAACACATGCTGAGCCTGTGCAAGATCTCGCGAAGGGGAGTTTCTTAAAATGCTATTAGCGCTCTCAGGGTATCGTGGGTGGTTTCTTTAAGCGCTGCAGAGGCGTGACATACCGTCTTGCGTCGCACAAGCTTCGCCTTAATTGCATACGGGGTAATTTCGTCAATTCTACGACTCCAGAAACCAGGAGATAATTTTTTAAATTCCCCTCTCCTGCCCGATAGAGGAATTTTCCAACCCAGTACCTAGCATGATTCATATGTATTATGTTGTTAATTGAGGGACGTGACCTACAGCTTGGTAATTGGGTAGGTCGGCATTGGATTTATTCCTCTTAACGAAATGCGTCAAGGGTTCCGCGGATTCACGTCCAACCGTAACTTATTATGTCCGATAGATGGAGTACTGAAGTCAATGTGCTTTAGTGTTGACATTGCACGGTTAACCAATGATAGGCCTTGTCATCACCGGATTTCGATCGTGGGAACTAGGAATTAGAAAACCTCTATTCACCACACTAACCCGATCGCCCATGTTTTACATTAGCTAATTAATTTTTAAACGAGCTGTATTTGGGGAAAAACATAAAGGTAGAGTAGTAAAGCTCTGAATTATAAACGTTTCACTGATCATTGTATTCTCTACCACCCGTCGTCAATCTTAAAAGGGGGATTTTTGTAGGTTTCAGTGACATTCTGTGTCAGGCATCAGTGCCTTTTTTTTTGCTTAGATGTAATGCAGATTAATATGTGATATAAAATAATACTATTCTATGAATGCTACTATGCTGTTAATTACTTACTACTAGATATAACTTGATTGATAGATATTTTGCCATCGTTTTTTAGATACTTAGGATTACCGTGGTGTTTCTATAAATAATGACGCTACCACCAAATATGTGGGATGTTATTATTTAAGAAATCGTGTCAATTCATTATAAATATCCACATATTCCGGAAGAGTTATCTCTATCGTGATCGATTTACTCATACATGGGTTTCAGCAATGAAAAAGACACGTTTCACTGCACCTCCTAGGTAGGTATGCACTAAATCACGGAATTTCGGCTTTTTTTGTTCTTCAACGTTGCGCAGCAGTTAACTTCTTTACCTCCTAACAGCAATCCCCATTGGCAAGTCCACTAAAAACATCCGTCTCGTCAAATTAGGGAAATGAAGTTGGTATTTTCCATATAAATCATTTATTAACGTAAGAAACGGCTGGAGTTGACTGATAATGGTAGATCGTATTTCGTCTGTTGCGGCGACATTACACGTACCTAATTTCATTTGAATAAATTCACTTCAATCCCTTGATAAACTGGCATCAAAGGTGAATGAATAGACGTATGGTTGTCGGAGGCATGCACTCCAGCTCGACGTCATTTTTGTAAATCCATCCAAACCCGGAGTCACCGCATTTTTGTGCTGGAAGCATATCTCCTTCCTCATACCGTGACCAACGAGGATTCCATGAAGATGCAGGAATGGGGAATATACCCCGTGGAATTCCCAAAGGGTGGATGAGCACGTTGAATCTGACCGCACATGTCGCACATACATCATCTTCCACCATTGTGTCACCCAAAACGTGGTTCGGTCTTCGTTCCAAACGTGCCAACCCAAGCAATTTCGCAATCTCTAGTTCCCTAACCCATTCCCCCTGGTCCCCCCTCCACACACCACTTAGCTCCACCCCCTACCCCTCCATGAAACCAAGCTGGACCCCGCCAACTCCACCCTGACCACCTGTGGCTCCATCCAGATTCCCTCTCTTTCTCTCCACTGGTCTCAAATCCCTCCCACAACTAAGGCATCCCCTCACTGCGATAGCGACACAATTTTCTCTCTCTTTCTCTGCACTGGACGAGTTTCTTCCTTATCAACGGCCTAGAGCGCACGAGATTCCCCTGGCGTAGCGGTGAAGGATTCCCCGGATGCGAGCAGATGGAATTCACTATGACTACCGTCACATGCCTAAACACGAGGGGAAAATGATTTCGGCAGAGATTAAAGTACCCAGTATGACGTACTTCCGACTTAAAATATGTGAATAAACGTATGTTTGGCACACTAGTGCGTGGGAAGCGGTCTGAGCCTCGGAGGAAAATGGCGGAAAAATGGTAAAACCCAGATATAAACACAGCTTCCCTCGAATTTTGAACAATGAAATTTTAACGTATAAAGGACTCCAGGATTAATGCTTATCTACATCGTAATTAAGGAAATATATTTCGCATTTTGGGAGTAGAAGGGGCGTGAATTTTTTAAGAATAGTGGATCTCTTGCAAAGATTGTTCCATTATCCTATATAGTTTATCAGTTACAGTGTAATCAAGACAGCAAAAATGTAATCACGACAACTCCATATCAGCATCTTGCAACTTCATATCTCTAGCAAAAATGTTCCAATATATAGTCACTCAGTTACAGCGAAATCAAGGCAACAAAAATGTCATCATTTGAACTTCAAATCAGCAGCTAAAAATCTTGGCGAAAATTTCTACCAAGAGTGGATATGCGATGTCCTTTAATATATTTATTTAATCTCTTGAGGTACACGAATAGCTTCAAAAATCACAAGAAATTAATAATATGCATAATATTATTGTAATGTTACCACCGACAAAATATTAGTAAAACCTCTAAATGAAATGACTTCAGTCTGAGCAATTCCTTATAATCAAGTTCAATATTAATATTTAAAAAACTAAGTATTTGAGGAGTACGGAATGATGTAATACTGTCATAAATTTCAGTAAAACCTCTAAATGAAATGACTTGAGCCTGAAAAATTCCTTATATTCAAGTTCGATATTAATATTTAAAGAACTAAGTATTTTATAAGCAAACAATGCTGTAATTCAGTCGTATTTAGAATTCATGGGCCATGGCAATGTATCACGATAATTTTTGATGCATAATGTTAAGTAAGAACGGGCTTACGTAGACCAGGGTGTTTTTAATACAAGCTAACGTTCCAATTTTAGTCACACCACCAGTCATAATACAATAAGAACAATAATGCCCTGTCAGGATAAAAATAAGTTATTTCATCTCAGCGTAGTGAAGTCGACACTGTAGAAATAAAGTGATTTTTATCGAAGTTGATCTCAAAGTTGCTGTCTTGCAATGCGCATGGGCAGAATTTTTAAACATAGCTTCGTCTAATGCCATCTGCTGAGCAACGAGAAGAGTACCCACTCTCAGAGTGTATTAAAAAGTTATTTTTACTGCAGCAACAAACTATGGTTTGCAGGAGCCATTCCTTTCATCTTAGAACATCCCTATGCAGCTATTACTGATGTTAATTCAAGCTCCAACACAGCCAAATTCAATGCAAATTTTAGAAACTAATCAAAAATTGATTCTGGATATAACTATTCATATTGATTTCAACTCAGGATCAACTTCTCTAAGCTTCTCATTGGGTGTAAAATGACCTCAATCGTCGATGAACAAAAAACTCCACATATGTCTGCAAGCAGAGTTGTAGGTATGGACAAACGGAGCAATGCCTCGAATGTCCCGTACTTTGAGGGCCCCCGAAATGCATATTAATACATTATACCTTTTTATGTCTATAAACACGTATGTTTCTTTCTAGGAAATATGTATACACTTTCAATTCTAAAATTTGTAATTATTTCGTACTAGTCACACATAGTCTAAAGCCCACTCCATGTTCTGCTCCAGGACCCCCAAAGGCCTAGTTACGCCACTGCCTACAAATAAAATCAATCAAATTTTCGGAGATTCTCGTTCACATTTTACTATACCGGATCCGAAAAACTGACAACATATCCCGAAAATAAACTCTGGGAACAGCTTTATGACTCACAAGCAATATTTTGTGGTCGGTTGAGGTCTCTTTGCCATTTTCCTCTGGAACATAAATTAAAATAACAGGCTTGCATTAAATTGTTTGAATATATGTAGCCTATCCATCTTCCGCGGCCAGTATAATTCATTATATTTTTTCCTTTGCCTTAAAATGTGAGATATTTGGCTGATCAACGAGAGGATTTCTGAAAAACTACACACACATATTCAGTGTCCAAGGCAAAATCTGTCAACAAAGTGGTTTGTTGGCGCAATTTTTCCAAAAGTTTTTGAGTGGCATGGATTAGGACTGGTTTGGTACACGCACAATCCCTGTCATTTCTATGAGCTCTGATATCTTTGTGTGCAGAGTGAATACTCCGGCTTCCACGTTCAGCACTCTGCCTCTCAGAACTGCATCAAGGGTGAGGGGTAATGCAGGAGGCTATCACTTGGCTATTATCCGAGGTCTTCTTATCGAATGCGTCTTGATAGTAAGAACTCTCACAACTCAAAGGTAGCACTGAGTTAATAACTGCTCTCCCCCCGCCCCCTATATATTTATACACGAATTTCACATGCTGAGAGGTGAAGTGTGCACTTACTGAACTCTACCATCATTTAAAAAAATTGGCCACGCTGCACTGACGAACGTGTTTTACTGTCTATTACTACCCACACACCTCAGAATCCTCTGTTGGTGAAAACGCTCATTTTGGTAGCTGTTAAAATACCAATTTCTAAATTGGAAACATTTTTCAATCCACGGTAATTGGGTAAAACCTGTATGCCTTTACTTAAAGAAGATCTCTGTAGATTTTATGAAACATGAAAATTATTTTTAACAGGACTTTTCGCATTATAAATTAATCTTCGTTTACGATTTAAGATACAATCAGTAACAGAGGAGACTGCAAAAAAATAAAATTACAGAGGTAACGAAAGAAATAATATTAAAAGAACGGGTTTTATCAGCAATCGCCAGAAATAGTATTCACGCATGCTCTATTATCTGCGACCCGTAATTCTGTGACGGTAATAAATAGATCCTTCAGCGTTTGTGCCTGTAATCTGCAGATTGTTGTCACCATAAAGGAAACAATGCAATCAGTTAAGACGTCGTAACTACAAAAAATTGAAGTAAGAAATGTAACGATTGAACGAGAAAAGCACAAAAGACTCCTCCAGCTTCGCTAAAAACTCCGGACGAAAAGGGTGGTAGCTAATTACTATTAATGTTTAGTAAAAACGATTCGCTATGTTTATATATGGTTATGCGGACAAAAACGTAATTTTCTAAAGAAAAATTCAAGTAGAATGACGACAGCCCGGGTGAACCCGTTCCAAATTGTGTATGACTTTTGTGTGCTTCCTTTTTAATGATTGGAGGGAAAAAATAACTCCGAACACAATTACGATGTGAGTCACCTCGCATCTCCTGATATTATGACCTTTTCTTGCAAAAACATCCGTCCGCATGGATATTGATGTGGTTGACGGAGAGAAACACCGAGGTGGTACGTCGCAACTGGTAGCAGCGAAGTTCCAACCTAGCCATTTCTAAAATTAAAACCACTTTTCAAAAACCTCCTCCCTTTCATTTTGCCGAGTAGCAATTTTTCACCTCCCATATCGCAGAGGAGGAACAATATTTTTTCGGTCCAAAGGCAGGGAGTGAGCGAGAGGGTGAACCCTGGAGGAAAAAAACACATTATGGGCAACAAGGGAGGAATGGAAGCCATGCCCTCATCAAAAATAAAGGAGCGAAGCAAAACCCAAGGAGAGAAAGAAAAAGAAAATGCTCACGGAGGGACATATTTTTGAGAGACGCCCCACCAAGGGAAGTCTAACAGTCTTCAAAACCCGAAACCGTCACTCAAAACTCGCCGCCTGCTCTTTGTCTGGAGGTTCGGTGAAAAATTGAAAGGCGTGAGAGAAGCGTGATAGACACACGTAGAGAGGAAGAAAAGAGAGAGAGGGAGGAGAGAAGTGAAAGGGAGAAGAAGAGAGATAAAAGAGAATTGTTACTGGAAAGGAAAGACATGAATACGTGCATAAGAGGAGATAGATAGAGGAAGAGAGAGCGTTGTCTTGGCGATGAGTTGCTCTAAGATATCCGAAACCATATTTTCTTAATTTTTATCCCTTTTCACTCCAGCCGTCTCTCTTTTTAAGATTCTCCACGTCAATTCCTTACTCCCCCTCCCCATACGACCCCATCTTCCCCTTCATCCCCCGCCTCCCAACACCCTGTTTACCCCATATTCGCCGTCTTTCACCCCAAACCCTTTTCTCCCCCCCCCCCCCCCCCCCCCCCCCGCACTTCTTAAACTCCACCCCCACACCAACCCCTTCTCCCCAGCCTAACCAAAAATCCTTCGGACGACAACGACTCGACACTAGTCGGCCGTTGGGGCTCCCCGTTTGAAAATAGAACAAAGCCCCGTGTCTAAATAAGAGGGCTGAGCTGAGGCAGGCTTAGGAACTGCGGTGTGGGGGACGGTTTCGAGGGGGGGAGGTGTGGAGTTGGATGCACGGGAGAGGATGGGGTGGAAGAGGGAGAGGAAATAGGAGGGGAGGGAGAGGAAATAGGAGGGGAGAGAGAGAGGGAGATGGTGAGGGAAGGGGGAGGAGGAAGAGATATATGTTGGAGGGAGGGGAGGAAAAAAGAGGGTTGAAGGAGATGCGGCCCCTCGCCTAGGAGTGCGATGACAAAGACCTCCCCACCATTCCTTCCCCCCCCCCGTGAAACCTCCCTCTCCATCTCACCCCCCACCCCTCTTGAAGCTCGGCCCCCGGTTTCCTAGGCGACGAACAGCGTTTCCGAGGCCCGACGCCGACGGGGGAGTGGGGTGTATAAGGAATGTTTTCTTCCCAAGTAGCTCTGATTTGATGACCCTTCGCTCCACTTCGGGGGCGGGGGGGAAGGGATGGCCTTTGGAGGGGAAGGCGGGGGAGGAAGAGGGGAGGGATGGGGGGAGGGGGCGCGAGACGGGGGAGGAGGTTCGGGTCCAGCAGGTGGTCGGGGAACTCAGTCTGGTCCAGGCGTCCGGCGAGAGAAGAAGATTTCGCGTCGGGCGTTGTCGAAGACGGACTCAGGCTCTTTTTTGTAGTGATTCTCCATCGCTGTGTGCCCATTCCAAGCGACCAGGAACCTCACCGGCGCCGCGGTCAACCCCCAAGCAAAAGCGGAGCGCTTCTATTACAGGTGAGCCCGTGAGAACTTTGCTCAAAGATTGATAGAAACACTTCAACGGGATCAGGATCGACGCATTGAAGGGAAGACACATATGCCCAACATTGTTTTTACAAGTTTCTCAGCGATGAGGATAGGCCATGGTGGACCAACTCTGTTCTACTCCAACTCACTTGAACTATTCCATCTTTACAGTGGTCCTCCCTTTAGGTTATCACGCCTCCTGCAACCCTTAACTAAGCCAAGATTTGCTTCAAGTTCCACTTCTCTTCCTCGCTTACCAAATTTTCGCCTTTTTTTAACATCATTTAGCATTTCGGCACCCAAAACCACCACCTGAGTCAAAGTGCTTTGCTTCCCACGCGTTTCCACCAGCAACTTCATCCCTCAACTATCACGCTGATTCGTTCCACGTTTGTTTTCCATTCTTTTTTGCATTTAATCTCTGCATACGGGGCAGCATGACAAAACTCAAATCCGATTGCGGTTTACGGAAGATATAAATTCCTCCCGGTCTTAACCCGACGATTTGGGGAACGGCTCGGCAACAGCGCCCTCGAAAGCTGTTCGAGTATTAGTGAATTTCAGAAATTTCGAAAGTTTTGCCTAAAAAGTGAGCAAAAAATTTATTTGCCCAGGATTTATTTTCGGCTCCCATCTGATCCTAGTGTTAAGGATACTCACGCATGGTGGACAAACCCTGTGCCCGCGGTTATATATCACTCCTTAATATTTTTGATTTATCCCCGCGCACAATTTTCCTTCCGGAAAGGAGTTAAACAGACGAAGGGACACGGATTAAAGGTGTTAAAAGCGATTGAGTTTAAATTTCTTTCCTACCATACTATCAATAGATCAGATAAGTTTTTTTAAGTCAGAGAGCTATTAAATTTAAATCAGAAATTACTGCTTGCATTTAGTCACAATTATAACATCGTCATCAAAATATAAATTCGTGATTTTCGACGAAACAGTGGTTTTCAGCGCACCAAATATTCTACTAGATTCATAAGCTATTATCGTTCATTATTACTTGATTAAGGCTAATTTATGCGGCCAAAACGATTTTCAAATGAAGCATTTTATTTAAAATTCTTATTAAAATTATTTCATTTCAATACTCCTTTCATTTTTTCTTGATAAGATTGGAAATCCATTTCATTTCAAAGATTCCTAAATGATTTTTACAAGGCATCGCTTTCGCATTACAAAAAACAACGGGCAGGAAAAAATCCTCCAGTCAATTTTTGCAGCAGTTCAAATATAATATAAATTCTATTTGTGCAGGACAACAGATTACGTGTAGTGCCAAATATTTGCCTTTTTTAAAGTAGTTCCATTGATAACGAAAATTCTTAAGAATTGCAACATGTATCCTAAAGTTACAATTTCCAATCATTTGTAGACAATATTTTAGCTCGCGACTACCAAATCAAAAAAGCATTAAAATCTCTACACATACACAGGATAGGGACCATTAGTAAATCAAATCCAAAACTTTTTTCCTGAATGGAAACGGGGTTGCGGATTCCACCGCGAACGAAATAACCAACTTCTGTTTCTAGACCTACGATACACATAAAAATATTTTAATTTCAGCCTTATTAAGAAATTAAATAGGATCAGCTTCAATTTATTTTTGCGTTTCCACTTCCTGGTCCGTCAGAGATCGTATCTCTAGGCCGACTTTCCTTATTTTCACGCGCACCCCGGACGTATCTGGCGCGGTTCCAGCTGATAGTAACTCGTGGCCTTCGAACGAGTAAGCACATAACTTAGACTAAAGAGAGCAATTAGAAGTCACCGAGAAAACTCAATTACGGAGAGAGAGAGAGAGAGAGGAACAGCTTCGAGGAGCAGTAGGGCGATTCCTCCACGAATTATTGACACGAGGAAAGTGACGATAATGTAATTAGCTTAAAAGTCACACAGTTTGTGGAACTTCCGTATTTCAAGGCATAGGTTTATCGTTTTCCAAATGATGTTCCAAATGTTAATGTCATTTTCCAAAAGGTGATTCTCATCCAAATAAGATTCTCCTCAAACACTTTTTGCTATTTCTTCATTCTTCTAATTGGCAACCCAGATTGCTCATCAAGCAACTTACGCCTTAGGTGAATTGAAAAAAATTAATTTCAAACTGCGGTGTCTGAAGCCAGGAAAAAGCAAGTTATTACTTTTTCATGCCAATATTATAAGATATCGTTCATTAATCATTCAGCTTAAATGTACGTTCGGAGGAAACGCAAGAGTTTGGGGAAGGGAGATGCAAGTATCAAGGGAGAAGGGAAGTTGATTACCGGGGTATCAGTGTAGTTACTTTGGCGACTTTTGGCCGAAGATGGAAGTAATAATGTAAAGAGACCAAGGATCACGTTTACAGAATAGGTGTTTATCGGGACGAGGGAAACTGTGACCGAAACCTGGACCGAAAAATTCGCCAAAAGATTATTATAAAGTTCAATATGGAGCGTTGCACCTTACAGTTCCGAGACTATATATACTAGGGAAAAAGAACGAAAAAGTATGAGGCTTGAATGATCGGCATATTTATGGATAGAGACCACGATGAAGACGTTCAGGAATTTATGGCGAAAAGAAGTGAGTGAGTTGGAGTCAAAAACGTTGAATTTAAATAATTATTTCATTTAGGATATTTACAATATGTATTCATAAACATAATGGCGCTTTCAATTGCTTTTTTACCGGCAATAATGTATAGAAGGAATGCTACCACACGTTCCACGAAGTAGCGCCGTGTTTATTTTTCCAAGCATGACGGTATCATGTCAATCAAGCCAGCAAAAAATACAACGATTCCACACCAATCCTTTCAAAGATCCCGACTAAACTGTGGTTTCCCGCAGTTATAACCTAACAATGCAACCTCTGAGTACTTCTCTCTTATCGCGTTGCTTTGCTTCGTCTGTTTTCTCCAGTTTTCTCGATTTTCCTTTCAATTTTTTTTCTTTTCACATAGTATCTAACCCTCCACAATTTGACCTGCCCTTGAATCAGCTTACACTCTTTTACTCCTTTACCACATTTTCCACCACAAATCTACAGTATACTTCCGATTCCGTTCTAAAAGACCTATAACGTGAACCAATATGTGTATCGAACCGTAATGGGTTCCATTGATCGTTTCTTTATACCCTTACCCAGCGGTCATAAACTTGTCTTTATCTCGTAAACTCTTTTGTGGCTATATCTACCTACCTCCAATTTTCTTGCTTCAATACCCTTATTGGCCAAAATAATTCTAAAACTAGAGTGGTAGTATAAAGTTATGACCGATAAATAATGAGCTTAGTCTTGAAAAAGACGGTTTAGAACTATGTGGATGGAGCAATAACCGCAAGACCAAAAATTTAGTTCTCACTGGTAATGTTTCTTAAAGAAAATGAGCGGGGCAGGCAGTTCCAAAAAGATACTATTAGTTCCTTATCAGCCAATTCTATGCTCCTCTAGTTTTGGCATGACAATTTCATGCCCGTTTATATTTCACTCCACATATCTTTCCCAGTAACTTTCGACTTAATATTTTTTTTAATTCTTTTTAGGGATTTTTATTCTAATTTCGGAATTCTTGCTACCGTGATCCTAATGTGTGATTTTAGCGTCCATCTATTGAAAAACTTACAGTAGGGCTTCCATTTCTTTTTTAAAAGGCCTATCACGTAAACCAATCTCCTAACACTAGCAGAAGCCGACATGGACTGCATTGACAGAAACGGTTTTCACATGACAATCAGGATTTTATCCTCGCAGACCTCACTATTTACCATCAATCTACAATGGAATTAAAAATACCGTGCGATACCATGCTAGATACCATGAGAAAATGCTGCATTCGTAACTTTTATCCTAAGAGGAATCTACTCTGCGCAATCAACAGGTTCCGAGCTAGATTTACACAGATTATCGCTATTTCCTGAACAGGAGATAAAACGCACGATTGTATTCGGAGACTAAGCGCTTCTGTTGAAATACACGCAACCAGTGTTGATAATTACCATCAAAATAATTATCGGAGTTCACCGAACGAAAATAATCCCTGAGGCCGCCGGATAACGATTTTTCTTATGGCTTACCAACTCTGGCTGGGAAAAAACATACTATCCATGGTAATTAGAATGACACAATACTAACTACTTAGCAATTTCACGATAGTTTAGGATCTAAGGAACAGGGCAAAGAGATACCTCTAATAATAGTCTGGATAGAAAGATAGATAAAGAAAACTAAATTTAGGGTTTCTATTGACAAGATCGGTTCTTTGTGCTCTTCTCAAGGGAGAAAACTTTTTAAATTTTTTTCTCTTTGCGTGCTCTCGAAAGCGAATGATTTACGGACAGCATTTTACGACAGAGCCATGAAAAATCGCCTGCTCGCAGGAAGAGTCATGTGAAAGGGTCTCTCAACTCCGTTGAAAATATGACACTTTGACTGAAAATGCTTCCAAGTTAATGAAATCCATCGTGCGGTGAACGGCATAATCAAATCTGAGCAAAAAGGATGGTTTATTTGAAGAACTGCAAGATGAGTTACAGTTATTTATGGTCATTTTTTGGCAAATCCCTAATTGGAAGTTTCCTCTTAAAGCTAATCCCTCTTTTATGCAGTTAAAAAGATTGTGTACCAGGAAACACATGGAAATACATGCAAGACTTTGCTATTTGAGAATGATAGAAGCCTCGTGTAAAATATTCTCATCTCGTGTCGAGTCGAAAAAAAGCCTCGTGTTGTAAATAGTTTAAAATTTGCATTAATAAGTATTATTTTTCCCAGAAAAATTCAAAATGTCATAAGGACCTGAGTAGGATGATGCTAAAAAGTAAAAGATAGAGAAAATGTTGTTTTTCCTTTATCACAGTTAATCGTTTAAAAATATGACATTTATGGCTACAACTTTTATACCGAATAAGATAGGTTTAGAATGCAATAGATGTTTCTCCGGAACCGGATATACTTTTGTTACGCATTCTATCAACGTTATATCCTAAAATTTCCTAACATTCTTATTCCATTGAAAAAAAGATTTTTCTGAATATCCTCCCGTTTATCATGGCCTTCGAACCATCATTGCTCCTTATCGCTAGTACCACTCAGCTATCACGCCTGCGCCTGAATCCAGAAAATTTTTCTCCACCCTATTTATGCCCAACACCTTCTATTTTCATTTATTTTCAATCAATTAGCATTTCTCAATATTTATTCACAACCACATCTGAAAATCAGCTAATCTATTATTATTCGTATACCTTATGGTTCAAATACACAATTTTTTGTATTGTTCTCTTTATAGTATAACTGGTAATAGGCTTCGTCTCCTTCGATAATTTCTTTTTCTGAGTTTTTCCCTCTTTTGCAATAAAATCAGCAGCATTAGGCGATTAGAAGTTTTTGCTAACATTTACGATGAAATCTAAGTTGGTTTAGCGATCGAGTACACATGCATGTTACTTCATACATTCTGCGCATTTTCAGCAACCTTCTAAGCATTCTAGCTCACTGATGTGATTATGAAATGCTCAAGACGAGGATTCAATGAGGGGAAATTCCAAAATAGCCTCCTACTCACGGACCCTTACTCTGACTGCCAAAGCTTTCTCGGCAGCTCGCGGCAAGTTACGGTATCTTTAAACTGTTTCAGGCATTGTCTTCCAAGTCAAAATAATTGCAATTCTTCCCCCCTTGCACCTGCTTCTCTCTCAGTTGCCCCATCCACCCCTACCACTAGCCATTTTGCAACTTTGAAGAATTGAAGGCCATTGAGCGCGCAGGTCTCGTAAACCTAGCCTAGGCCACTTCCCGCTTGCGTTCTCATCGTAATGCGATGGCTCCTTATGGAGTTGTGCTCGAGTCCCTTGCTCCTGAAAACCCATTAACATCCTTTGTTCCCCTTGTGCCGCCACCGGATGGAGTATTTTTGGGCTCCGAGGAAGGGAGGGAGGAAAATATGTGAGGAAAGACAAGAGTGTGAAGGAAATGATCAGGCGAGGGGGGAATGGGAGTTCTTTCGCTGATGGATGCAGAAAAGAGGTCGTTTTGGTGGTGAGACTGACAACTCTCTCATGAGAAATACTTGAGGAAGAGAATCTTTAACGAAGGAGACTGCAATGCTTGGTGTTTGGAGAGGTACACGGATCGTTAGAGAGACCAACCAGTCACCCTGACGCCGAAGTTAAAGCCATCCGTGCTCTGGCTGATTGAGTATTTAAACCCCTCCTGACTGAAGGGGATTAAATACTATTTAGATAATAAATTACACGCTAGGGTTTTGTAGACACGTTTTCAATAAGTCCTCTTTAAATTCGTAGATTCGAGATAATGGAATGCAAATTTTCGTAGAGAATAACTTTTTTCGCCATTTTTTTCTTGCATCAGGATTTTTGCACATTTTATAAGTCTTCTCCAATCCTCTCTATCCAGCACAGCCTTCTCTCTCTCTCTCCCATTCTCCTCAATTCTGCTTCTACTCCATCCCTCCACATGTTGGGCTGTCTTTCTCTGGTTCTGCATCCTAGTGTTTTGTGTTTCTCAGACACCCTCAAGAGAAGAATGATCGATAGCAAATTTATTTCCACATCACAGAATAATCGTAATCAGGGAAGAGGGAATCGTAATCAATAAAGAAATTTGAGCCATTAATGATAGGTTGTTAATTAGGCAGAGGTAGGAGATGTCAGAGAACAAAATAAAGGTAGACGTCGGACATCATCCTTAGGAAAAATATGTCATCCGACGGGCAGAGTACTGCACTTGAAGAGCTCCCACTAAAAACTCAGCTCTTACGTAGAGGGCCAGAATAAAGATGAAATACCTACCAATGCGAATTTAAATGAATGAGAGACCATCACTCTAGTTACTGCACCAACTTTATCTTCGTTCAAGTATAGTCACTATTGGGAGATATTTCTTTATTCTATGTGATGACCGTACCAATAGGAGTTCTGCTGCTCAAAGTTTCTTAAGTATCGCCAATTAAAATAATAAGCTTTTGATCTGAAGCCCGTGAAACAATGAAGAACCTCCCAATGAAGGCTGGCAAGGTTGTGGGATGGCAATTTCCCGTTTCGTACTCTAAGGAAGCTTCGAGCCAAGCTTTCATTCATGCGAAGGTTCGGTCCAATAAGCGCGCGAACGTCAAACAGGGGAATTATTTAAGCTATGCTACTGTTTGTTTACGATTCGAACCGCATCCCCTTCCCCAATTGGTTATCCTCTCAGTGTCCGAGTACGTGCCCAATAATCTTGGCTTTCAGAGGTGAAAGATTTCAATCACAACGAGGTAAGGTGACAAAAGCTAGAGACACCATAGTTATACAGTTTTCTGTGCACTGAATATCAAGCGAGTAAATTGAAAACAGGGGAGCAGGTAGGTATCGTGAGTAGAGCACTGAATTCCCACTCGGAAGACCCGAGTCAACATTGTGGCAGAAACAGTGCTTTTTTCACGCATACACCGGTCCCCAATAGAGTGCTGTGTGGAAAGCACTTCGAATACAGTTATCCTTTCGTCGGATGGGACGTTAAACCTCCCCTTGGTGTATTTCGTGAAGAGTGAGCTAATACTGACGCCGGGATTCTCTCTTCCCTGCTTCAAAAACGCTTATCTTCACCAAAAACCCACCTAGGCTAAATGGCCTAAGCAGTAGGTCACCAACTGTTGTGGCGTAGGATTACACGCAAACTATCAATAAATTTTCCTCGTAATACAACCATTAATTGAAGTATTTGGCACATATTTGCGCTGAAAAGTGTAACACTGGGCTGCCAGGACTCGGTATGGTAGAAATCACGTTAAAATCCTTAAGTAGATATATCTTTTGACATTTCAATGAACAGCCATTCACCTTCAGCTTTTTTTCCTCAATATACTCTATAACTACACCAACTGCTTGAATCCTCATTGTCCATTGAATTCCTTGGAACGCCAACGGTATTTTCAGAGATTTTTATCAATATTTTTGGCCTTGAAATATAGTAGTCTGCAACATAAAAAATGAAGTTCAAGTCGCTCTTACAGAGAAAAAGATCAATTCATATGGATGAAAGTAAGAATGTTTTCCTTGCTTCCGTCGCATTTTAAATAAAATATGGCATGGGATTGCACAGATCACTTTAGTCCATTCCAAAACTCTATTAAAATATTTTGAACTACTCCCGCAGATGTATTTGAAAATGTGTCCATAACCAGTAAGGACATAAATAAAATGGAAAAGTTATATTCGGTTGGAGGGTTACAGAACCCGTCCTGATGTATCCACTACTTATCAGGGTAAATGCAGTGCCTCGGAGTAGCAAGGCTGAAAACATAATTAAATCAAGTAATATTTTCAGAGTAAAATAAACGGTTAAGTCTAAGTTGTTAGGCATTAGCACGGTAAATAATGGACAGGAAAATGTAAGGCACGATCTCTTTCCTGGATTTTTATGCCCAAACTTCAGGGCAATGCACAAAAGCAATATTACACGCGTGTTTTCCTGAAGCTCTGCCGACTTAATATACGAATTACTGACTGGGAGGGGAAGGTATAGCAGAGGGAAATAGATAATTGCACGTTAGTCTGTAGAGAAACCTGGGCTTCAGCATTCACCTGTGGCCACTCTGTGACATGAAACGAATGTGGACATTACTAATGCATAGCATTCTTCTGATTGTGAGATAGAAAAAAAAACGTATTGTTTCGACCCCGGATCAGTTTATGAGGATTTTAGGATAATGTATTCTATAAGTGTAGAAGAATGAGTAAAAAATCGGTGAAAATAAATCATGCATGAGAAAATAATGAAAATAGCCTCCAGCCCCTTAAATAACACGCACTACCTGAATACGGATTTTTAAATGAAGAGCTTTGAGAAAAAATAGCATTTTTTATACCTCATCAATAACACATTGCTGCCAAGGCGAAAGATATTTTTGAAGTCTCAAAACAAAATATTAGAAAAGAAACAATATTAAGGCATAATTTAGGCCAAGTTCTGGGTGAAGTTTTGGTTGAGAAAGCTCTAAATGCGAATGTAAAATCTTGATAAAAAATAGGCATGACATATCTTTGGTTACGATGTGCATCTTAAATAAATACTGCATTGCGGCTCTTACTTTCTTTATTGTTCTGGGTTAAAATGGTTAAATTCAAACAGATTGCTAAAAAACAATGCCAAGAGATACTGAAATAAAGATCATTTGTTGTTGGTAACAGCTCGTAATTAATCAATTCGGTAAGCCTTTTCAAATTTATAGTATTTTCTGAGCTCTTGATTAAAGGAATCTGGTCTTTCATCACTTCTACGCATCATTCTCTCATCACACATTCAAGTTTCAAGAATTTGTCCCAAAGCTAGAGCATATTCGTGTGACTGAATGATACTTGAGCCTGCGTTTAAAGTTCTCAAAGTCGTCTTTCCATTTTATGGTCCGATAAATCCATTTCTGAGATATAATGAAATAGAATTCCAAGGAGAATGCAAAGGTTTTTGGCCTTGGCAAGGAGGAAGACAGCAAGAGTGAGATGGGAACGGAAACGAGAAGACACTTTCAAGGGCTCATTAAGAAAATAATAGCAGTGTTAGGAACTGTTTTGAAAGAAAGAGAAGTTGATATTATAGGACATAAGGGAAAAAAGATGTATGGTCTTGGGCTGAGCCACTTTTAGACGAATTTATTTGGGTAAACATTAAAAACAATAAATAAATAAATACCGCAAGTATTTTTTGGTATAACGAAAATAAATCATGGTTTGCCTTCTCTACTTTGTATAATATGCTGAACCCATGAACTACCTTTTATTCACAAATAAATTTTACCAAAGCCATGAAAATTGCTCATATTTAAGAAGATTGGGCAAGATTTTTAATGCATGATATGGGCTGTTTTCTATTTTTGAGATATTTTAGCTATCAGCAATATATTTTAATCACAGGCTCAAATTCACAGTGAGTTACTCTTCCACGATACGAAAAATAATTTTCTTCTTATGATATATGGTTGGGAAAACGCGTTAACACTAGGACGCCCGGACTTCTCGACATCATTCAACGCCCAAACGGGGTCATTTCGACCCCCGGTAATTAATAAGTTAATTTTTCACAAAGCATTTATATTTTTACATTTTAGTGTATTTTCATTAAATAATGCCCTAGTTCTTCACAATTATTGATTTTATCAGTTCATTACAGCAATGTTTTTCTCAATATAACTATTTATTGAAATATCAACTTTGAGTGTTGGAATCATTTTCTCGTTTTTCTTCAATTTCATTTTTTCTTGCCTAAAATGATGACACTCAGTAAAAAACAAATGTCACCTACTTTATTTAAACGTATTTATGTGTTGTTTTAGCAATGTGCACTGTTTTATGATGAATGGTTTGTCCTTCCAAAATTAAAAATACCATCTGAAAAAATGTAATAAAATTGAGTAGCCTAATGAAATTAGTTTTCATCATCGTCAGTATTTCAATCCTATGATTGGTTTACTGCAGCCCTCCATTACGCCCTATTTAGTGTTAATTGCCTAACGCCCTCGTATGTTTTCTCTTTCACGCCCTGCTTTATTTGCTCTAGATACTTGCCCCTTGGTCATCCTTGTGGGACCTTCCCTTCGATCTTCCCCTCTATTATATTTCTAACTAATTCATTGTGCCTCAAGGTATATCCATCTTCATCTGCTAATCTGCACACCTCTTCATTCCTCACTATATCAGTCAATTTAATCTTCAACATTCTCCTCGAGCACCATGTTTCGAAGGCTTCAATTCTTCGCTGGCTTGCTTTCCCGATTTTCCATGTCTCTGATCCATAGATTACAACGCTCCATACGATAAAGTGCTTCCTTGTTTGCAGCCGTAGGTTCTTTGAGCACAGTAGCTGTCTCTTCTACATAAACGCCTACTTATCTTGTGCTATTCTGCGCTTGATCTCAGTTGAGCTTTTTCCATCCCAAGTGATAGTGCTACCGAGGTACGTGAAGTACTTCACTTGTTCCAAAGTCAGTCCTCCAATTGTGGTATTTACCCTTGATTCTCTCTTCCGCACACTAGGGTTTTAGTTTCCTATTAGTATTGCTCTTATTATATTATTGAAGTACTTAGTGCATAGTCATCAGGGATGCTTGCAAGTTCCCTCGACTTTCTGCTACAACTGCGATGTCATCAGCAAACCAGAGCATGTTTATTTCTTCGCCATTCACCTTGTTGCCCTTGATACCAATTTCCTCTGCGTCTCTTATTGCTTCTCCCAGGTATAATTATATTGAATAACACTGGGGAGAGGTTTGAATCATTCTCTGACTCCTTCATTTATTTTGGCTTCTATCTTCCTTCCGTCTTTTATTTGCATTGTGGTGACCTGGTTCTTGTAGAGCCAGTAGATTTTTCTTCTATCCTTGTAATCCATTCCAATGACTTCCAGTATCTTGAAGATCTTGTTCTATTCCACGTTGTCAAAGGCCTATTCGAAGTCCACGAATGCCACATACAACAGCTTGTTTACGTGTATCATTTTCTCGGCCAGTATCCTTCAGCTGAGTATTGCCTCCCTAGCTCCTTGGTTTTTCCTGAAATCGAATTGATTTTCCGAAAGATTCCCTTCGATATTTCCTTCGAAAACGAATTCATAAGAGAGATAGGTAGTCATAAACCGCGAGCATTAGGTCTTCCATTAATTTCAAATTTTACAGCAATAATCATTCACAGCCAAGACGGCGATAAGTATAATAAGGTTTCAAGGTTATATTTTATCAGGAATAAATGCAGAAAGGTAAGCTCAATATATGGACATGGATGAAACTGATTCATCTCCATTAGTTAAAGCTGGGTCTCACAGCAATTTCTCCATCAACAATTCCGGCTATTCCAATTTCGAAAAGCAATATCACGATTTATTTAAAGATTCTCCTTTCTCGAATTGATGACATTGCGATATTTTAATCCTAAGATTGGTAGATAAAAATATTTACAACGCCCCGTCGAAATTTTTCACATTTAACGGCAGATTGGAGAAGTAATTAATTGCTAAACGAAAAATTCTCTCTTAAAACGCTCCCCATGCCATTTTGTCATATTGCCGAAAATTTGGAGGACACTGGGGCCAAAGGATCTGAAAAGAACTTTTTCAAGAGAGCATAAGGGTCTCTTGGAAACAAAAAAGACGAAAATATATATTGATGATGGAAGGGGATGAAACGGTAGAACAAAAGGAAACGTAAGCGATGATAGGAGGACGAGGTTTTAACGACTTGTGTTGCGAGAGAAACCAAGAGAATGATGTGAAATCAGCACGACCTCGTTTTGCCAGGGATGGTGGGGGAGGAAGCGAAGAAGAACCAACGACAGGGTGGTGGAAGGAAGAGAACAGATTGGGACTCCGCCGCTCAACTCCAGGTCCCGAGAATTTGGAATCCGAGATTGAAACCCTCTGGCAAACTCTTAGTTGATCGCCTTAAGTTACAGCAGCAAGCAGTTATAAGCGATTCGTCGGGGGGAAATGATTCAGGCAAATGGTACCTCGAGGGGAAATAGTTAAACCTGAAAGCTTTGTATATAATGATGCTTTAATCGCCGATCTGCGCAGAAATTTTACTCCATTTGACGCTTTTAATTTCGGTGTCATGAAGAAGCTAACTGCAAAATCAAAGTGAGGCACCTCATCGAATTAATAAACTGCAGAAAAACATCAAACTATGCACAGAAAGATTACGTTTACGATGCAAAATCTTTTTTATGGAGACACTCAACACCTAAACGATACTATCTACAAACAATACGGATTGTTATTCCACCAAAAGGTAACGGTAAGGTTCATTGTAATCAGCTAAAACCGATGGTTATTAAGATAACGACCATCAACAAGTAATCCTGAAATGACCGACATTATACGAGGCTACAAAGTTCGTTTGATATTCCTGCGTATTGAAGCCTCCGGGATTAATGGAGCTTAGCCAAAAGCCCTTCAAAAGTCGTTAATTGAAACCCACTTCAAAGAGCTTTGCTTTGATGAATGGTGTCTCCATTCAATGCGGCATGGAGGGAGCCCTTTCATTCAAATGCACGTTTTTGTCTAAATATATTTTATTTCGCATGGGGCTATTCGCATTACGCATCATAGAGCTTCGTGCAGATAAATAAATTCTCTTTACCGCATGCTCTTTTTCCTGGGTAGACATTTTTGCAGGTAAAATAAAATTGAAACAAAAATGAAGTGTTTCTTCGATTAGGTGAAATGTGAGATTGCGCAAATACCTTGATAAAAGAAAAATGTAGGATGGGAGGTGAATAAAAAGGGCCATATTACCTTCAATTATTCACCCAATAAAATCACCTCTAAAATTTTTCTTTAGTACAATGTGGTATGTTGGAATATTGTTGAATAAATCATTAAACTCGGCCAAAAAGGAAATTAGATGGCATTATCTTGAGGTAAATAGTACATCAAAGTTCAGTCTATAATGGTATTTGTCATTGAAATTCTGATGCAAGCAGGAAATGAAATCTCAAATGGTTAACTAGAGCAGTTGGATAGAAGGTTGACAAAAAAAACTCACCTTTTAGTTTGGGATACATTTACGACGAGTTTTACATAAGATCAAGCTCGTCCTAAAGGCAAAGATAATTTCTATAAAATTATATTTCATACCCATATCCCCAATTACGTGGTGCAAACTCGGCCATTTTCAATAAACAATAACTGGACATAGTTTTCTGGACAAAGGTGTTACAGCATAAAAAGCTTGCTTTGAGGGCATCAAATGACCATTTGGTGTCGCCTAGTTAAGGAGCACCGACAGTTAAAACAAGGCTCCGTGGAGGCTCGGTAAAAGTTAACTTAGTTTGTAGGTAACTAAAACAGCTAAACAGGGACTAGCAGCGGCGTACGCAAGCGGTTCATTAATACTTATGTACACTATCATAAAATAACATTGTATTACTATTCGCTAAAACAGTAATTAAATTAAATTTTTTTTTTCGTGGATTCAATTCAACTATATTTTTCAGCCAAATAATCAAGAGTCTAACCGCTAGTGCAAAGTATACAAAATATAGTAAATGACGGAAATGTTTTGTAAAATGTAACAATTTTCCTGATCTCACTTTCCAAATTGGCTGCAAAAGAAACAGTCATCTAGGTCATCATCAGTCATCTAAAGCTAACATCTGTAGGATGGCAAACTTGGGTGAAGTAGGAGCTAAGGTTCAAAAGATAAATTTATTGCTGATTCTGCTCATGCTCTTTCTTATTTTGTTAAACACTATAACCTTCATCATAGAGAGCTAAAAAATCCTAATTTCATCCGCTAGGTTCTTTATTTCTGGGCTTTTAATTTCCAAAGCTTATAATCGCCACTCAAGTAAACACCTGCTATTAATGGTGTTTAAGTTCGCATTAGAAGTTCCAGTAAGTGCTTGTAACTCACAACAGCCATAATTATCGGATATATCTTTTATTTATAAAGAGTAAGAGAGTTCGGTCTCGATGGAAAACGTTGGCTAAGGTTTAAGAAAAATGCCTGCTTACAACCAGACTTTCCTAATAGCATCTGTTGACTCAAAAAAGCTTCGCGGCTCCTTCGCAACTGGCAAAAATTGAGGTCGAGGTGACACTGGTAGCTATTAAAGCTATGTATCGGAAGATGAAAAGTAAATGGACAAAGGCAAGTGAATGTGAGAAGAGAGTGCAAGAAACCAAGAAGCAACTAGGGCGGAAAGTGCAAACCAGAGCAACCCCTTTGGCAAAGGTGTGAGCCGTCCGATACGGGACGAAAAAAAAGTAGGAAAGCGTTGAGTCCTGCGAAAAACTTACCGCACGCTCGTTTAAGGACCGGTATCCTGCCTTAATTGACGCCTGAGAGATGGGTACGACCATCACGAAAGAGTTCGTCAGCCGCTCCGAGGACCAGCTACTTCAAACCCCTCCTCCCACTCTCCCATTTCCCCGTTCACCCTCTTCTCAGCCACTCCACCCCCTAACACACTCTCGAAGATTCTCGGAGATGGAACCTCATGACGAAAGCTTGGTTTCCGGCGAACCATTGCGATATTTAATTAGAGAAACGGAGGAGAAGAAAAACGTCGTGGAAAGGAGGAGCTAGGAAAGCTGAAAATAAAGAATTTTGATTGGGAGACTTTATTTTATTTTACTTTACGTTACTCCAGCGTTAGGACTGTGAGGTGGGATCGATTGTTTTCCAGGGGACCTTTAGTGACCCGCTTCCTTCACCAGCGAGGCAGTTTTGTGAAGGACATTGTGTAGAATGCGTGCAGGGATGGACGATTGGCGGTCATTTTGACTAATGGAAACGTGTCTCGCAGGTGACTTTGGGCCGCATCCAATCACTTGTTTATAAGCTTCTCCCTCTATATCTCCATCTCGCTCTATCTCTCCCCCATCCTCGGTCCTTTGCTTCGCCCTCCCCTCCCCGACAATCCCCCTCCTCCTCCCCCCCCACCACACTTAGTCCCGCCGGATGACAAAACAGAAACCCTCGGCTACCGCTTTTAGAGACCTTCCGGGAAAAACAAGTCTTCTTCCTCCAAACCCGGTCCGAGTGTGGCGCCGCGGTGGGAACCCGCGCGAACTTCAGAGTCATCGCTATAATGGGGGGAGGGGGAGGCTAGGGTGGGAATAGTTGCAGAAGCCTAAGGTGGGGTGGGGAACGGGTGTTGGAAGTGGGAGAGGGGGGAGACACAAAGAGGGAGGATCTCGGGGAGAGGCAGAATACGGCGGGGAGGATGAGACCGGTGAGGGGAAGACGGAAATACTAAGGGACGACTAGGGTTAGGTAAGGGGAGCAGGGGTGGGAGGGGAAGGGGACGTGATGACCTTGCGCGCTTTCGGCCAGCAATCGGCCACAGGGGTGTGGGTGAGCGTAGGATAGAAGCCGGGGCTATAAAAGAGGTGGATGCGACTTCATTACCCATGAAAACAATCATACATAGAATCTCTCTTCATCGCTTCATCTCTAAGTTGAAGTAAAAAAATCTAAATCCGAATTTAAAGCACTTGGCCGGAAATTAGCCGATTATCCTGGTTCGGATAACGGTCAAGGTTAGATGAATATTTTTAGTGAAAATGTTGCCTATTTACAGAAATACCCGATGCAAGCCATAGCGTAATTTAGATAGGCAAAACTTCCTCCTAAGATTTCTAACAAATGACAATATATTTTATTAAAATATCTTTCATGATGAAATATTGAAATTGATGGCAACCGATTGGGTTAATTATAAATATAATAGATTTTCTCTGCCTAACTATCCAAACTATTAGCATTACTAGGCAAAAATAATAAGCATTAAAATATGAACGAAATTCCTTTTATTTGCCGGTGCAAAGCATAATAAAAATCGTCGGTATCATACACAAGATACTCGATAAAGGCAGATTTTACTATAAATACAGTGGGAAAATGCATTGCTCAGTTTAATGTCGCTCCAAATTGTGGAAGTTCGCGGATGATGGATGGCAAGGAGGCAGAACAGAGGATGTCTATCCGCAGTCTTGAAAGTTTTTCATTCAACTCTTTGCTTCACATGATACATTTCTCATTGATCATCTCTCCACGAAACTGACAGAACAATGGCAAATCTAATGTAAAAGGGCACCTTTTCTTCAATGACGGGGTTACCAGCAATCAATCCTTTCAATATTTTGCCAGTAAATGTGTGCGACACAGAATGCCCATACCTCAGATGGGACTCGAGTTCACAATTTCACTGTCAAAGGTCAGTAGCGCATTCCTCTTCGAGCAAAACGTAAGGAAAGCGAGCAGACGTTGATTGTATTTCCTTTATTTTGAGAAGTAAGCGATTAAAGTGGAAATAAATGCTTCTCAAAATATCATTGGAATCCTAATCAAACATAGTACCTTTTCAAAAATGTTTCTTCGATGCATATCACTCAGTTTTTCAATCTAGTCATTGTTATCTTCTACGGGACGTTTAATTGATCATTTTTTTCTTGTCTTTTTGATTTACAGGAACCAGTTTTCATGAAACATATCGATAAAATAAGCGTAAGAACGTAAAATATCTTGCAGGTACTTCTAGCGAGCAATTTTGCATACGATTAATTTTTATTATTGCATCACCGATGAATTTTTACCAAGAAAAGCCGCGTTAAAGCATACCAGATGAAAATATAATCAGAAGCAAGAAAATGATAATTTACTCGAATATGTCATTTTCTTGAGAGCAATGTGCATATGGGCAGTCTAAAGCCTAAAAAGGTCTTAAAATAGAGATGAACAAGAAATTCTTAACTTAACATCATCTTTCTTCATAAGATTCCTAGATCATACTGAACATTTCGTGAGGAATTGTCCCGTGGAAATCGTATAGTAAAAATAAATTCTAATCGCTGCAATAATCTCGATTTTTAAAACAAACACTTTCAATGCGATACCCTATGACCGCTCAAGTAGTTGTTAGTTTTATCCTTCGTGCGAGAAGGATTCTTCCCAGTATTTAGAGTGCATCCACCCTCAGCCATCAACAACTTCGTGAGGGGGAATGTAGAAGAATAATGAGGGGAAATAGCGGGAGAAAAAGGCAACAAGGTATGCAAGCGGCAAGGGTAGCTAAAATAGTCGTTCCGGGCCGTCATAAAAAATATTAACGCCGAGCAGGAAACGGAGTCCGAGGACAAGAAGTAGAAATGGAAAAGAGAGAGAGGGAGAAACGCGAAGGTCTTAAGGGTGGAGGGAGCTTAGACCGGGGAGGGTGTAAATGAATATTTGGCCGCTCGGTTCTGTTTACGCGTTTAGATTTACGTCCAAATTCCTCTCAAAGATTGTCACCAGCTTGCGCAAAAAGAGCAGGAGCAATCGAAGAAAATTTGCTTCTGACGATCCGAGGAGAACAACAGTTTCCAATTATCTAAGGCTCAGGGGACACCTAATCAAGTTGTTCTACATTTGTAGGTTTGGAAAAAGGAATTATGTTTTCAGATAAAGTACGCAGTGGAAGGCAGCGCGTGTTGTTTGTTCATTAAAAACTTTTCTCTGTTAGCCTTTGCAAATTTAAAGACAAATGGTTAAAACTACTTGAAGAAGGAAAAGTGTTGGGGATTACGGAATAGTGTCAATCGACAAATGGGACGAATTTTCTGGCTAACAATCACCCCTTCACTATGTTCTACAGAAACTAGTAAGAGTAAACCATACTTTAGAGGCATAAAATGCTACTTTTACACATTTATATGCAAATAAACCAATTGTGGTAGCCAGTGCTAGCTTTTGCCAGTAAAGCTTTGTTTAAAGTAAATTCATCGAGATGCAACTGGAAACCACACACATCCCCTCATTATAATTCATAAAAGACGTGCCAAAAACCAATTATAAGATATCTCATCTCCGATTTGAAAAAATAGACCATCAAGATTAGGTTCAAAAGACATGAAGGTATTTTGAGGCAGTATAAGCATTACTAGAAGAGATCTCTTTGCATAAGAGCCTTCCCAGATCTCCCTCGAGGCCAAATCGTAGCTCCTAGGTTAAGTTTCCTAAGAAGAAAAGGCATGGCAGGGGGCGCCAAAACGGAATCTGTGAGTAACCACGTTGAAGGATGGGATGACGGTCGCGAACTCTGATGTCGCCCAGCTACCAAAATTAAAGGACGAACCGCACACGTTCAATGTCCCCCTGTCGAAAAATAAACTTGCTCGTGAAAAATGTAAAATTCAATTCTCGGCCTTTGGATCTTCCAAACAGTATATTTTTGAAAACAGCCCGTGTCTCGATGGCGATTTTAATCGTTTTTTCCGGGTCGGGGGTTAAATATAGCAAAACCCGCGGCTTCCGCCGGGAAATGGTGGTAAACATTCCTGTGGGCAAGTTTCAAGACCAGATTTTATTCGAAGAATCAGTTTTTTCGTACTAATCAGTCGAAAAATACATTTATCTTACGTATATATCTTTAGGCTGACTTGAGCTTGTTCTGGGATGGCGAATGAGTTCGGGAGCTTAGAATTGGCGGATTTGAAACGAACGAAAAAATGTATCCAAATTGAGATGTGGCAGTCTTTCATATTTAACTATGTTTTAGTTCAAACTAAATTTAAAAGGGTTCTCCATCTTTCAAACTAATGCAGCAGTAAGACTTTCACTCTGGAAAATGTTTTGCGTGCACTCATAATTATTTCAAGTTGCAGCATTACCCTAATTGGGTGGCAAGAAGGTTGATCGGTGCGCAAAGGAAGTTATATATATATTTATGGGTTCCCAAATCCCAAATCATTTTAGCAATGACCTGGACTGTAAAACAGAGATCATTTTGAGATATTTTAACTTCTATTCTGATATATTGATATTACATTCTTAAGATGAATATGATCCAAAAGCTAGAATTTTATTGGTAAAATTTTCAAGTAATATCTTAGTTAACGTGTATATAAGGTCAATTTATAAGTTCATTTATTATTTTTTTAACCATTATCACTTTTCTTCCAAAATAAATACTAGCGTGTTAAAGAGACTAGTTCTAAACAGTCCCAAGTTTATGAAAATATTTTTGCTTCGCTGTCTTCTAGCCATATTGAAGTACTACATGGTCGAAAGGAGGAGAAGGTAAAACTGTGAAGGTGTAAACTTTGGTTAAAGAGACAGGTACTTTAATTGTCATTTGTACAGGACTGGAGCATCGTTTATTGAACTACTGCGATCAGAGTTTAAATATGTAGTTATAAATAATATCTTCTATTATTGCCTAATTCTGCTATGCCCTCAGGAACGCAGTATCTTGGTAAGGTATAAAGTTATAACTGTAGTTTGTAGATACGTATTAGTATGACGAAGTCATCTTTCCACGGATAAGGGAGAAAAGAAGATTATTTTGAATGGAACCAATTAGTCAAAACATTAGTTAAGAGATTAAGAAGCGGAAATTAGAGGTAATAATGCCATCTAGACTCTGATTTCGCCAGGCAGTTTAAAAGTTGCTTGAGGGTGTGAACAGATACATGTATACTTGATATATTTTCTCGGCTTTTATAGTACCTATGTCATTGGAGCCTTATGATAATGCTTCCAAAAGCTATGATATATGGTCGTTGTGATTATGTATGTTCGATGACTAGACAATCTATCGCAAGAAATAACGGAAAACGGTTCATTCCTTAAACTTCCGGACCGAGGTAATGGTAAACCCTAACCTTACTTCCAGTAGTAGACAACATGGTGTTAGTTCGTCATCCTCAACAACTGTTAGAATTCGTTTATGAAACTTTTTCCAACTCTGAGAAATCAGGATATAGCTAAGAGATTTGGTGGAACCAGAATCATTATCACCATTTTTACACATTGGCCACGTTTAGTGCTTCTTCTGCATATCGTCCCTGAATCACGCTAGTTGTACTAGGACGCTGTAATGGAGTCTATAATTTCCGCTAAATAGTAAACATGGAGAAAACATTTTATCCAAAAAAAAAGTATCCCAGGCTAGGCATCCAATCGTTAAGTAAACTCCTCGTTAAGTAATTGATAAACACACCTCGCAGTGAATTTATTGCAGTTAATAACTATCTTGCTTCTTTAGCAGAGATATAGAGTGGGATGGATTGGTTATATTTATGTACAAGCTAGCATTTTGGCTCTTCATTATTTTGTCTAGCTACGCGAAGTTGCGTCTAAGATGAGAAGAAGCGCAGGTCTTTGTCAATCCTTTTTTCGATTTATTTCGACACAAGACTCATTCTACTGTGCCTGCTCTATCTATCTAAATATTTTTTTCTCAGCACGTCAACAATTATACGTCCGTTTCTAATCCACTTTAATTTTGCTCCTCTACACCTGGAAGAAAACAGGCTGGAGGAACAAATTGATCCATTGCACGATAGATGTAGGCAAAAAGAAATACAGGGATGGTCGGTATTCTAAAAATTGCCATTTTGATCAATAATTCTGCACCATCAAGCATAAATTAGTGGTGATGGTCAACGTGATACTTTTGAAGAAAAATGAAACAGCTCGAGTTCTATCACCTATTGATAACGCGCGGGATAATACTTAAAAAATCAGCTCAACGGAATTTAATTTTCTGTAGTACATCAAATATTTTGTCAGTCTTGCAATGCCTTCTGTTCATCAGTAGTTATCATTCTTATGGTTTTATCAAAGATTAGCTAGATCTCTTCAGTTTCTACAAAAAGTGAAACATCGCGGAAATTTTACTAAGCAGCCTAAATTATACCCTGTGTTTTTAAATTATTACAATCGCGTACCAAAATATAATAAAGTAAATAAATCAACTTTCTGCGGAAAATTGAGCCACACCCTCTGAATATTTTGAATCTGCGTATCGTGGACTTTTGTGAATTAATTTGTCTTGAAAATTCACTTGTCAAGCTCAAAGATTTCTTTTGCACGTCATGGCATTGTCTCTAAAATACCCCGACAAATTAACTTGAGCTCTAGCCATCTCTTGAAATCTCTCTTCTTCTTTTCTTCTTGAAGCCATGATTCCTAAACATGAATGATGGAAAAAATGTCGATCCAACGCAGTAGCCTCAATCACTGAATTCAAAACTGTTAAATTCCTTATTAGGACAAAGTAACTATTATCATTGTCAGTTATTAACCTTGACTGTCTAAAACAGATTCTGAATTCATGCTATCATTACTAACTCAAATTTTACTATATTTGCAATTGAAATCTAATGTGATTGAAATCCTACTAAAAATAATTGCAATAAAATAGCATGCAATTACTTGGCATTAGGAGAAATTATTTTATTATTAAGCATTACTAATTTACTTTGGTTGTCAAAAGATATTCTCAATAAAGACTATTTATAATGCAATTTGAATTGCATGAATTTAAAACATTGAAAAACTAATTAAATGTAATACAATATATTATCATTTGATTATTACTTTGGCAATGAATTACTCAAAAATAGAACCTACTGACCAATTCAATGACCGCCTACACAAATTTCAATCAATGAAGAACTGAACGAAAATATCTTTTAAGTTTCATACTTTTACGAATATACTTTTTAAGATTTATTCACTGAGATGGTATTAACATAGTGCTGCAATACATTAGTGGACAACGACTACGATATACTGAAAGCGAAATTTTTTATAGTAAATTATATAGCTGTGTTCCTTGGCATTAAAGGAGAAAGCTTGGGTATTTTTATGTGTTTTCAACAAATTCGTGAATTACAATCAACCATAGCAGTCTGGAAGAGTTACATAACTTTAGAAGGGAATAAATATGTTTTATTGGGGATAGGTACCAATGCTTGAGATGAGTATACCAACGGGACCTCATCATCATAGCTCGTAGCAATAAAAGGAATTGGAGGAAAATCATGTATTATCGTCGTCGTGTACTAATTTCTGTGGCATCCTAAGTATGCAAAGGAGTTTAATTGCTTTGCACAATTAGGCTTTATTTAAATATTTTATCACGTATCATCACCAGCGTTTGAACTAATGCCTAACACTGGCTTCCTACTCTTCCACTACCTCATGTCCAAGCGTGGCGAAATCTGTACAAATCCGGAAAGCAACACATTATGAAAAGGCGCGACTCCAACTGAGGGCCCAAAATGTGGGGTCAAGAGATGGGGAAAAATGAGTATAAAAAGATTTTATGGGAAACATCTTTGAGGATCCTGATGAGCGTCGACGTGGGAGCGTTGTCATCTTCCCGCAGGCCCACGCAAGTGAAATGTTCCCTTAGCCTCCTTCTCAAGATGTTCCTTCTCAACCTTCTACTCCAACCCCTCCTCCTCCTCCCCCTCCCTCCTCGGGTATATCTAAGTACCGCCCGTGACGAAGTGCTAAACGGTTAGTTAGTGAAAGGAAAGGGAGGATCGCGAAGATTAGGGGGGGTGTCGAATGTTAATGCGACAGATTCCGGGAGGGGGAGAGAGAGAATCCCTGAGGGGATGTCATCAACGCCTGGGGAGTGAGCCTGCCTCTCGTGAAGGAGAGGTGAGCGGTGGAAAGCGATTGCGGAAGATTATCTACGCGGCAGGACGCTTCCGTCACCGCAGCGGATTAAAGGGGTACGTGGGAATGATCCCGGCGCTCAAACCCTGACGCATGGAGGCAAAGACTTTAGGATACTACGATGCAACACTCTTATTGATAAAACACAAAGTACGGAGGCTGGATTAATTTAACGCCAAAGGAATCCCTTTCAAATGAATGGAAAGATGGACGATCGATGAAAATATGACAATAACAGCTTTCTTGGTGCTGCTTTTTAAACAAAACAATATCAAGGTTAAAAAACGCGTCACATTTTTATTATGCCTCTAGACAGTACCGAGACATTTATTCTAATATTATTCATCATAACAATCCTAAGATTAGTTTGACGTTGATCTCCATTCGATTATCCTATCAGATTTTCATAAAAATAATTTTATTATCATTGCATTGGTGATGGCGGATGTTAAGCAAGTGGATGGAACAGATGGATATGATGTAATGATGAACACCTTTATCTGAGGTTTTATTACTGGTAAGCGAAAAAGACACGGGGAAGGTAATTGAAGGAATATCGGGTACTATGGAGAGAGATAGGATAAATGCAAATATGTAGAGAAAATTAGCGTAGGGAAAGGGCTGTTCGGAGAATTATATGCTAAGAAGAAAGGAAGTGCTCCATTGAAAACTACCCCAGCCGGTAGAAATAGCACCATAATTATTTATTTCAAGAACAACGTGCATCCAATTCTCTCAAAGGGTAATACTTGTCAATTTTTCGTCTTAAAAAGGGACGGTCCAAGAAGAGAGTGAGAGATAAATTGGACTAAAAGCAGTTCAAGGCTTAAACTACATGAATTAAAGTTACACATATGTCGTGCCAAGGGTTGATAAAATGACTTTATAATTTAAATAAGGATGTAGAAAGAGCTCAGTGGTTACGCAACATTAAAGTCAAGTTATAAACGGCACAAAACCTAATCATAGAAAGAACGTTTTCATAAATAATTCCTTACATGTGAAACTGGTGACCACTAAGTGAGTAGTCGATCGCTGATTTTCATTTCTGCTACTTTTAAAAGAAAGTTGTAAGTGGTTTCATAGCCAGTTTTCTTCGATTCAATGATTCGCTGGAAAATGATTTCCTGATATTGGTAAGATGCAAAGGGCTTATTTTCAGACATATTGTTTTCATGTTAAAAGTATTGGTAAATAAATAGAAATAGGAACTCTCATTTTGCAAATGACTCAATTTTCGAAGCTACTTTAATCTCATTAACAACATCAAATCACAAAGCCAATCAATCACCGCCATGCGTGCTCAAATTTTCTAAATCTGGTCTCTCCGGATTTTAATTTTTTCACGAATGTATTGGGTAACTGCAATTTAAGATCATACATTATGAATGAGTTCTTAGCCATATTTGTTGGTATTTAATCATAAAAATCTGTCGGTGCTCAATGAACTTAAAATATTCGGCCCATATATATTAGGTTTTGTGTCAATGTAAACCAACCATTAGCAAAAATAACCCTCAGCAATAACCTTTAACCCTATTCAGGTTAATAGATTATAAAACTCAATTAAATGAATATACCTAGTTATTGATGCATTCATGAATTACATTGGTACTTTTGAAAAGAAATTTGTCGTGAATACCAACGTATTTCGCAGCTATTTTTGAACCAGGGAAGAAATATGGGCAAAGGGATATGTGCCAAACCAACTTATTCTCTCGCAGCCGAAGACATTTATCATGAAAATATAGGTAAGCAGTTTCTAGGGCCATGATATGACCCATTCCATCTGGCCCCTTTGAGGACTATTCCAAATATTTCATAAGTAATTCTTGCCATAAAAAATCTCATATTTATTCATCTGAACATTATCCATTCACCAGCTTTAAATAAAATCCACAAATGGACCCTTTAATATTTATTTCGTCATCGTGTGTCAACGATCCTAACATTGATTGGACGCAGTTTTACCACTCGATTTTTCTATCGGCTAACCACTTTACATTCAGATAATTCTTCTCTTTCACATACAATGAACTTTTCCATGTACCTCATGCGAGGAATTTGTTTACCACTCTTTTCACTCTCTTTTCCCTCAACGACTGTCTTCTTGAGGCCATTATGTCTAAATATATGTCTGATTAAGTTATCTCTTTCTCTTTTTAATATTTAAACAGATTTTTCTACTTTCCTACGCTTCTTACTTACTTAAGATATCTTCATTAAACACTTGATCGATCGATTCATCAGCATACTACGTCATCATTCTTTTGTAGCACCAATTTTCTATTTTTTTCAGCTTTGACTTCTCTGCTGCTGTTATCATCCACGTGTTGCTGACATAAAAAAGCATGCTCCGGATATTTCCCCTTGCGTTTCTTAATATCTGCTCTTGTAATTCCAGCAGGAGATTCTTCTTTTGACTGAATTTCCTCTTCACCTTGGCTATTTTCTGTCTTCTTTCTTCTTTGCTTAGCCTATTGCTGGTTACTCGGCTTCCCAGATAACAATACTCTACCTCACAACTAAGCTATGGTTTTTCCATTCTAATTTTTGTCTATGTCCTCTTTCTTCTACTGCTTGCCAATATCTTAGTTTTATTTCTATTTATCTTTAGGGTAAGGATAAAAGTTAGTCCTATCTATTCATACTAGCGTATTTTTTGAAATCTCTTTGTTCCCTTGCCATGACCACTATGTTGACAGTAAATGTGACATGCTGATTTTTACTATGTGGACATTCACTTATGAAAAATTTTCCTTCATTTCTTTGATGGATTCTTCGATTTAGATATTGAACGTAAATGAACAAGCGCACAACCTTGTCTTGCTCCTTTCTTTATGCTTGCTCCTCCACTACTGGGTCTGGATTTGATCAAAGCCACGAGATATTTGTCATTCAAAATATCAAGTTCCAATTATGTACGCACCTAATATGAAAAATGATATTCATTTTCCACGGTAGTATTATATTGCAGCTTTATTTTTGCTATCGGAGACAAATTAAGGGCTTTAATTTACCAAATATTCGTAAGAATTAGACAGCAGATTTTGAGGCCGAAACATAAGCATCACATTTGATTTATTAAAGTGGAAGCATGCAGGAAATCACAGCATTTTTAGGAAAAATATTTGTTTTTAACGACAACTGGGGATAAAGCAGACTAGGTCTATCTCTAAGTGATCTGCTATTTAAAATAAACGAAGAATTTTTCAACTTTGCGGTGGATAACGAGGATAATCTTGGATTCGGCACCGAGTGAGGTTTTCCATCGCCGCTGCCAACGTCAAGAGAAGAGTAAAAGTTATACAAGAGTAAACGTTGCTCCATGCTATTGCTTTCGCATTTCAACCTTCTTAAGTCCAATTTATTAAAAACCATCCAGATTCTATACATCACTAGATGTACTATGCCCACTGGAACATCAATTTTCACACTAAGGCTTTAGCAGTTTAAAGATACCAGATGGAAAAAATAATAACTGTTTGATTTGATGATAGGATGAGATTAATTTTCATCACTATTGATAGGTATTCCACAATTACCATTTATGTGTTAGTGGAAATTGTGTCATAATCTCACGAGACGGTGGCTATTATTTTGCTGCTAACCCAATAAATGGGAAGTCAACAACCTAGCACCCAAACAATAGTTATGAGTTTTATCAAGAATAAATTTACTCCTTAAGTAAATAGTTTACATTCCTCTCTTCACCAATGTCCTTTTCCCTCTCGCTCCGTATCTTCATGAGGGACATCCACGGCTCCATCCAAGAGCGTTATTAAGGTCCGAGTACTTCAAGCCACATGGCTTAGCTGCCTCACGTGGGGTATGGTGCCGATGTAAATGAGCGGAGTGAAGCGATTGCGGGAAGTGAAGAGAGCAGGTCCAAGAGGAAGATAGGAGAAAAGGGGGTAGGGTGGAAAAGAGAGAGAGAGGGAGAGAAAGAGGAAACGATGCATAATGGATTTCGAGAGAGGAATCAGGGTAGGGTATAAGACGGTAGCAGGGCGTTGGAGGAGAGGCTCGAGGAAGAAGAAGAAAGGGAAAGATGGAGGGAGAGAAATATGGAAAGGGAGACAAAATGAGCGAGAGAGGGAGAGAGAGAGAGGAGGGGAGGTGAGGTTGGTTGGACAAAGGAGATAGAGGGAGGAGGCGTTCGAAGGGTCCTTGGAGGAGAGCTCCCGGGGGCGAGGGAGGCGTTCGGGACCCCTTTACGCTTATAAGCCGGTCAAAAATCTCCGGTCTAAATTTAGCTCACTCATCCACCCTCATGCCCGTGGGCACCGATAACGTACTATGCTCGGCGGTAGAAAGAAAGCGAACGTGGGACATGGGCAAAAATATGTAAAAATAACACTGCTTTCACAGCTAGGTGCCGCGTAAAGTAAGGAAACGGATCCGGGAGAACCCGCTCGTCTAGCTGAGGCTGTGGTCAAACTGTAATGGTCACCGCGAAAGATATTAATTGTTCCGCACTTTGTAAACACCTCATTGAGGGTTAAGTTCGGGAGCTCCACTTATTTCAAAGCTGTAGTGGAATGGTGCACTCATATGGAATATCAGGTGCGAACTCTGTATTTCACTTTCATCATTTTCAGGATCGTCCTGCGATGATTGTGCACCCTGTACAGCATCACTTTCTGAACGAGTAAAGCTAGGGCAAAAAATAGATTAAAAATATGGTATGGCCATCACAGGCATTAACAATAAACCTTAAGTCAATAAAACTACATCCTCCACTCGATCAACAAAAAGCAATAGATAACTATTGCCTGAAATGGCGGCATTATGCATTTTCCAAGAGATATGTACAGATGAAGGAGAAGTAATTTGGGCTAAATCATACAGTAGTTAGGTTAATTTAGTTATGCCTACTAAAGTTTGAGATTTGAGGTAGATCTCTTCTTTATTCAAACAGTTTAGTACTGATAATTAAAGCAATTTAAGACCACTGTCTTATACAAAACGTGGATTATCCCGAAGACGTTAACTAAAATATTTTATGCAGCATACACGCTAAAGAGGAATGATTTCGGTTTTCCTTAGATTTCATTTCGATATTATGACTCTCGGTCAATCTCTCCCTTTGGAAAAACAATCATAAAGCGATCTTTGACTAGTAGAATATTTGTTAAATTTATCTAAAGGAATGAGTCAATGAATGAGTCCATTGGCCTTTGAAAATTTATTTTATATTTGTGAGAAATTTTGATATGACACTGGTCCGTAAGTACACCCTTTGACTGATTCTCATTGATCATTAACATAAGCTTTTCTTATGAATATTAATAACATAAGATTCTTTCAAAATATTTATCCAAAAGTAAGTGAAATGCACAGAGAAATAAAATTAGTCGTTCACTCTGTATTCGAAGGTTTTAAAAACAAATACAGTAGGATACCTAACTATCGTTAATGTGAATTCAAATCCCATAATTTTAATGAATAAAGTAAGACATTTTATTATTCAGCATTGTATAATTTAAACATTGAGCAGAGAGAGCTGGTAGTTAGTATCAAACTACGCTGGCACTTCAGAAAATAAACTATTATCATTATCAGCTACCGTAAAATAGATTCAAGCCACTTCATCTGCAAGCTCTTCGCACTCCTCTCTCGCTATGTCTAGTTCCAAGACTTTTAGAACTTTACGCGAAAGAAGATGTTGGCTGGTTTTTCCTTCCTACCTTCGCTTGTGTTCAGATGTGTTTACTCGACCTAAAATTTCCAGCCCTCCCTTGCGAGGGAAGGAACATTTCCCTTCCTCCCCCAACATACCCCTGGCCCATCCAACTAAAGCCTCACGCTCTCGAGAGGACTTTTAAGGATACAACATGCCTGACGACATGATGGCACGGGCCGTTGTAGTAAGATAGACCTTCCCGGTTCGGGAGTGGAAGGACAAGAGCAGAAGAGAGGGAGTATTGGCTTAAGAAGGGAGGGGAGACACCCTAAGGGTGGAAGAAAAGAGGAGAGGGATAGGAGAGGCTTAAATCAATGAGGAATATTAAACCAGACCGTGGGACCGACTCCCGACTCGGAAAACTCCCTCTCGCTTTCACTCATACTTTCCCCTAAAATATTAAGCAAATGGAGCCTTAAATATTAACGAGGACTGTCGGAAGAAGAAAGGATATTAGGAACTGTAGGAAGGGACGGTGGACAGAAAAACAAGGAAGAATGAATGAGAATTGAACCGACGCTGCCAACCGCTCAATGTTAATGGAGCTACAAAGTTGATGGGAAGAGTGGAAAACAATTCGGTCAAATGGCAAACCATTTAGTAGTCAGGTGGGAATGGTGCACTTTCGATATCTTTGAACGAGAAAATTTAGCATAAATGGAATGGTCGGTAGTTTTGAGAGGGAAGTAGCATTGATATACCTAATTCAACCTGATTATATCCCTAAAATTCTCGTGAAAAATAAACTGACACAAAATGGAAATTCATGACGGCATTGGACTTAGATTCATGCTATAATGTTTATGAGTCATTCTAGAAGGAACACCTAACTCATATTCTTCTAAATTCTTCTCTTATAGGGAATAAAAATATTAAATACATATAACGTAGCCTATTCATATACATGGCCACGAATATAAAAAAAGAAATATTTGCAGCACACTTATTTTGGAAATATTAATATAAAGATATCGCAATTTTCCACAGAAGTAAAAATGTATTTCACATAGTTTCGATGATACTACATCATTGTCACTTGACAATGATGTAGTTACATTGAAACTAGTAGAATTAAATGTTTATATCGTGGAAAATTGCAATATCTTTCGATAAATATGGAACATTTCCACCACATTACACCTGAATCTGGTTTGTTTATTTTTGAAATGTAAATCCCTGTTCTGGCATTCCCGGTGTCTGGGTTTTTTTTGTTTTACCTGTCTAAAATGACTATGCATTTTAGAGTTAATGATGTTATATTCCAATGCACGTGTCCCATTAAGATTGCGTGACAATGTGTCACAACTAGATTCGTGAAGAAATGGAAATGAAAAGAAACGGCTCGTAAAGAACGAAGGATGGTAAATTCCAAACATTCCCGGATTCCAAACATGTGGCCATATGCTCCTTAATTATCAAACCAATTTTAAGATTAAAATGGTTATATTTCACTCATGAACCTTTGGATCAAATTTGCTTAATTTGGCGTTCTAAAAGTCTTGATGAAAGAGGCAATATTTGGCTAAATTAAACACAACCTCATCCGATTTGGCATTGAGTTATCAAGACCTGCGCTTCAAAAGTTTTATTAATCTTCCTATCTAGTCATCTAGTTATTACGCCACAGATAGACGAGATGTCAAGCGTGTACCACTTTTTTGGAGTTGTTTATGCAAGAATCAATATACATGAGAAGTAGTAAATGAATTAACAAAACGAAGGACCGCAAACTGGCCGCGAGAACCTAAGCGGCGTTACCCGCTGAAGTTTAATAGTAAATTAACTGATTTGATATTAAATAGGGTAAGGTGTGATATATTCTGGGTGAAAAATTAAGCAATCATGATAATAATGTCAAAAGTAAAAGAGTTTTACCCTAATTATGCGCGGCAAAAATGACCTAATGAAATTAAACAAGTCGGCAATTATGCATACAAAGAAAGATAAAAAAGAATTAACTATAATGGATAAAGTATGTACCATAACTGAGCTCGCAGATGAATCATATCAAGGCTTTAAGTAAAGATTGTTTCTGTATCGAACATTGCTATTTATTGAGACAGCAATAAGTAGGCCAAGGTTCCATTATCAAGTATATCCGAAGTACTCGGGTGGTTATGCGAATTATTTTTTTAGGAAACTCAATGTCTCACTTACGATGCTAGGAGAGCTTGCGATGTCGTATATTAGGAGAGTTTATAGGTGAATGAAGTTGGTATCAGTATTCGTCTGCATATATTACAATGAAGTTCAAAGACGGTGTAGTTATTGTTATAAATAAGACGGTTACAATTTTTAAGTGATTAGGAAAGATTCCATGCCACAGGGAAATAGTAAACTGTTTTGTTTTACTGAACTTCCAATAATTCCTTTGAATATAATTTAAAAAATAGAGCTGTGTAAGCCTCCACAGAAAACACGCCACTTTTGTCAACGCTTGCTTTCGCAAACGGCTTTCCAGTGCATGAAGCATATTATAATACCGCGACGAATTGGCAGCACTGGGAGGCATGGAAAAAAATTGAAGATATTGAGTGAAAGAGGGCTGGAAAGTCGGATCTGGGGAAAGGAAAACGTAATTTTGATGGAGGGGAGAAAGAGGAAAGAAATATCAAAGATGGAATTTTTAAGGGAAGGGGAAATTGTGTCGCAACTTAGTTCCCCCTCTCAGTCCCACTTTGTGAAAAAAGAAACGCGACGGAAGAAGAGGAGGAATATGGAGGGGAGGGGGATGGAGAGATAAGGAAAGCAGGGCAATGGATTCTTAAGGGACTTTCCTCCGTTCAGTCATGACGGGAGACGTCCTCCCTCCGCAGAAGTGCAACGAGATAGGAAAAGGGAGAGGTGATGGACAAAAGAAGGAATTCCATACCCTTTATTGAATCCTTTAAATGGAATCCTCCAGTAATTGGGTCCACGAGTCAGGCAGTAATTATTAAAATGTCGTTTTTCCATCTGGTTCTCGGGCGCGGGGATGACAGCTAATCCATCTGCAGCGCTCCTCGGAGTTCGCTCCCAATCGACTGAATCTCTGCAGCATTATGCGGCAGTGCCCCTCTCCCCAAGTAACATTAAAGAACTTAAAGAACCTCGAAGCCCAATAAAACGAAAGCACCAAACATGCGGATGATGGATTTCAATATGAAGTTCAACAGATGTAGGATTTTACGTAACGTGCGGCATAATATTTGTAAATAAAAAATCCAGAAAAACGGATTATATGCCTGCAAGTCATATCATATGTGTCTTGGCAGGTAATTAATAAAAGGTTTGAACATACATCTTGAGCATTCTACTATATGGCAGCGAAGCATGCGCAATAACAGCAGCAGAGAAGTCAAGGCTGGAAGCTATTGAAATGTGGTGCTAACGAAAAATGATGAAGATAAAATGGATCGATCGAGTGACTAACGAAGAAGCCTTAAGAAGAGTGGGAGAAAAGAGTTATCTACTGAAAACCTTAAAAAGAAGACGGGACAACTTAATCATCAGCCACATCTTAAGACACGATGGCCTGATGAAGATAATCGTCGAGGGAAAAGTGAACGGGAAGAATGGAAAAGGAAAGCGTCGTAGAAGATATGTGGAACAGGCCGTGAAGGATTTAAAAGAGAGAAGTAACTTTAATATTCTATGATTTAATTAACTCCACACTTAATATGCACTTATTTAAGCCATTTCTACACCCTACTCGATTATTATGTGACGAATAAATTTTTAAGAATTTCGAATTATTCGAAATTAAATAAATTTAGATCAAAATACATCCCGCACTACACGACTTCTCGTGATATTTAGGGGATATAATGATCTGAGAGCTGTTGAATGAAGTATTAAGTACCTTGGACGGAACTTCTCTGCAGCTATTTTGCCCGGAAGCCTCGCAACATTAACCCTTTCTCTTCGTTCACTTGCCATTACACAAAGCCGGGCAATCGGGAGCAACAGGTACACAGGCTTATGAGCAAGGTTTCGCTCGAATGAGGTGGAAAAGTTCTCACGCAAGCGAACCAACCCTTTACACTGGCGATCAACTTCACCTCTTCTTTGCCTCCTTTAACACCCGAATCAGCCCTTATCGAAAAGGAAATTCAAGCAACACCCAAAGGAAGCAGTCTCTCGTGAACTCATAGAAGTATATATTTCGCAAAGTTATTATTTCGATTCATGTTCGGATGAGATAAGGAAATACATAAATCTACTGTGACTAAGTTAAGCCGTCATGATAAAATCACGAACAATTAATATTTACAGGGATTATGAAACCGCAATCATAAGTATTTGTAGCTTTTTTTGATATTTCAATACTCCATTCTATTCGTTACCTCAGAATGATGAGTTTGCCCCAATGTCCCATGTTTACTTAAAATCTTGTGCAATGAATAAAAGTGTTTAAAAATAATATGCCCTTTACTGAAACTAAATACTTTAGCGTGAATCTAATCTATGTGGGGAATTTCTTCCTTTTCACTGCGTACCAGCACATTGTTCTAAACATTTTCTCGAGCTGGGAATTATATGTAGTTTTTATGTGCTGTTGGTCACCCTATTTCAAAACGGCTCTTAGGGTAATGAAGAGGATTATACCATGATCATCGGTTACTTAATCTATTTCACTAAGTTATGTTTCATTCCTTTGCAGGCCGATAAACTCACAGAGCTTAAGTAACTTCTAGAAAAAACCAAAATGGCCTACAGCTGGGACAACAGGGTTAAGTTCGTGGTCCGTTACCTGTATGGTAAGTAAAATGGTACATCAGCGAGATATAACTCCTATTCCAGCAGTTGCTCACTTCGTAAATTTTCAATTTTATTGAGATATTGCTAATTTCACTCGCATTAGATCTGTGTCCACTCATACCAACTTGAGTGAATTTATTCCTACGCCAAGCATGTCTCATTCCCACTTTGGTGCTTCGGTTGTATCTACTATACTTCCTAAAGTATTCCAGAAACAATGCTTCATAGTAATATTCTGAAGTACTACACCAGCCGTCTAAATTGGAAGATAAATGCAATTACAATCATTCTTGGCACCTGAAGTACAGACATACCATGCATATATTATAACTATATATTAAAAAGTGCTGAAAATAATATTTACTGATCAAATCTTACATAAGGGTAATGTAATATGTTTTCATTTAAGGGAAGTGATACTAATAGCTTACATTTAGAATATTCCACATTGCTGAAATGCAGATTTCATGACAAGCTGTTCATTTTTCCCTTATTATTACAAGCAAATATTTGCTTATATTTAAAGTCCTTTTCCTATCACACCATCCTAATCAGCGTTAATTCAAGTGATTTGATTTTCAGAAAAACGCTTTTATGTTACTTCCATCTGCAGTTAACGCTGAGAAAGTAGATTGAAACTAGTGTTCATTCTGATATAGCCCAGGAAATTACCCCTGTTCCCTCAGATCCTGCCTGCTCATCTATTCCTCCCCCTTCCATCTACCAAAGGCCCTTAACCCTACCTCTCCGATTCCCAGGAGCAAAGCCTCCATTGAGGTGGAAGTTCAAGAGCGATTTGATCCGGTCAAAGGGTTAACATTGGAAAGGGAAAAAGTGGAGCCGCAGTGGTCGTGGAAAGTGTACGAAAAAGAGGGAAAGGGGTACACAGTGGGAAAGAGGCGAAGGACAAAGCAGGTGGGAAAGAACCCTCAAAAGGGAACTCCTCGTGCTCTGTGCCCACTAAATCAAGAAAAGGGGGATGATACCAATCGATGACTGAAATGAAGGTTTAATCAGCTATCTTGGTCACAAATTCTGAAACAAAGGTTCAATCTACACAGTCTTGGTCAGTTCTGGCAAAGTACTTTTCAACACGCTTTCAAGCATTGTTCCTTCTTGGTTTTCCTTGATAAACCTATAAATTTCGTGACTGGATGGCTTTTAATTGCTAAAAAGGGCCAGGGAGAAGGAAAGGATGTCATAAAACGGCCTGCCAAAATTCTCTCAGGCTAGAGAGAAAAGTCATTTTTAAACCAATTGTCAAGCAGAAAGAATCATTTTTTTCTCAGCCAGGTCAAATAGAGAATAAAATTATTAGTTGCTATTGTCAATGTTAGATTTCCAAACTCATGATAAGATAATAAATGAAATTCAAAATTGGAGTGGTTCCATTCGCTTTCTTGAGAACCATACCTTAATAATTTAGCAAGATTTATAGCGTTACGTATACATCTAGTTCTTTATTATGAGATGCAATAAAATCCCTGGAAATCGAAATGTATGCGTATTCAAATTAATGCCAAGCAAAGACGTGATTTCCTGGCTTGTTAATGCGGTGACATTCTATGATAATATTTTTTTAATGTTTCTAAACTATGCATTATAGATATTGAATTAAAGTATGTCACAATAGATGATGATTTAATTCAAAAATGATCAAACAAGGTGCCCTCTGTAAAAATATATTGATAATTTAATCGACAAAATTAAGATGAGTTTAAAAAAGTTACTTACCGTTAGATCAGAAAACGAGTAGAAGAGTAATACACCTACACATTATCTCCCTGCAAGCCAACTTAAGGGTGTGTGGCAGGGGGTGAATCCACACCAAACATGCATTACATAACGTGCTTAAAAAGGATTAGTAGCTATATTTTAGTTCTCGCTAGATTGCATAAAATTTAGCTGAAGGGATTTCCCGCAATATTATCTGAATTCATTAATTAAGCTTCTATACTTTCAATGTCGTTTTCTTCACGCCAGTCTTCCCGTTGCCCCAGCATGATGATCAAGGTCTCCCGTTTTTAAAACCTCGAACAGTGCGATCCACAGTGAACATGGGAGAGGGTTAGCGATAAAAGGAGAAAACTCTCCGACGAGGACAGTCTTGAGTGCTCCTCCCAATTACGAAGGCACGCTTATTTGGTGGTGCGGTACGGAGACCACCTCGAAAATCTCATCATGGACGGAGGAGGGACGCCGCAAGAAAGGGAACAATGAAAAGAGTGCGAGAGGTAAAAAGGTGCGACAAAAATTATAAGATAAAAAATGAAAAGAGCGAAACAATAAAGGTCCAGTTGGGGAGGTCAACAAGGGAAAAGGGAGAGGGTGAGAACGAGTGTGAGAAACAATGGAGGTTTCTGTAAGGACCTCGAAAAGGAGAGCGTTTTTGGACCCTTGAAGAGTAATGAAAGGGAGAAGGAGCGCCGAGATGAAATGGATAATGGGAGGGGTCGCTGAAGAGGTCTGAATTGAAAGAGGGCGACGGAGGAAAAGGTAATGGAGAAGCAGAGAAGAGAAGGTACGGAGGGTGAGAGACTGAGTTCGCTATTTCAGTGCACTACTGAATTGATCACACCAGTCCCTGGTACATCTTTCTCTTACTTTGGAATAGTCTACATCTACATGTGAGCAATCAGTTGAAAGAACTGCAGGGGAACTCCAGGGGATGGCAGGTCATCAGATGTGAAAATGACTCTTTTTCTGAACTGAGCATAGACTGAGTCGCGGGGTGTGTCACACATTTGTGTGACTTTCTATTGACTTAATCGTCTTCCTTCTTAGGATAATTTATGGGAAGTAAATAAGTGAATTATTTAACTGCATGTGTCTTTTTCGGGTGACCATGTCAATTTTGTAATTTTTTGTACAAGAAAAGAATAATTCTCTTTGATAGAGGATTGAGTAAGATTGACAATAGTAGTAATAGGTTCAAGACATTTTAAAACGATGTAAAATCTTGTTTTCACTCTTATGTGTGACGCACTTTTGTAAAAAGCGAAACGTCCCAACAACATGCCATATCAGAATTTACGAGTCTAAATTCAGACTTATCTATTCCCCCCGAAGCAAAGTCTACGCTTATGATGGATAAAACTATTGGAATGTAATTTTATGCCAGTTTAACGTTTCAGGAAATACCATTCACAATATTTCTGAATGCGAGAACGAGTTTCACATAGCGGTGATAAAACTCAATTTGCAGGTTACATCTCTCGATCACTTACTCTACCTATATTTTTACCCAATACTTAAGAGTCAAGACTTATGCTGGGGTTCACAAACGGATTCAGTGGTATTTCTCCGAATGACCTTTTGAAAAAAATTTTTAAGTTGTTTCGTACCAAATAGATTCTGGTGTGTTTCCGTTTATACGCACAACAAATCACATGCAGTGAAAATATTTCATGGCTGTATGATATACAATAGCAGTCATGTGCGTCGACAACATTCGAAAATTTATAGAATCGAATGCAGCGAAATGGATAAAAATTTCCTCACTTAGTTGCTTAATGAGATAAAAATTACCTCTTCAATTTTGCAATAATACATTTGATCAAACGTGTTCAGTGTGGAATTGAAAGGGGAAGATAAAAATGGAGCTTCAAACACTCAAGGCTTGGAAACAAATGACTCCACTGTGAGTGACTGATTTTTATGCTTTCTAAATGGAGAACAAAGATTTTCATTGATAATAATACTTCGTAAATAAGAAATTAAAACCAAAGAATTGAGAAAACTAGATAATTTTTGTCAGCTACTTGTTCTTCAAATAGATATAAAATTCCTAGTGATGGCGTTATTAATATTTGGTTCATGAAAAGGCGCTAAGAAGGAGACAGAGAGGGAATTGGGATGATGGAGGCACTATAAAAACGGGATAATTACGAAACAACATGTCAGTCGTGTATTGTACGCATGACTGGAGAAGACATTGGGACGGAGGGTGGAGTCCCCTTAAGGGTTGGGTCGATTACGACGCTTGGGAGGAAGTGTTGAGGGGTGAGTGGTGATCGGCGAGGATTGCGATGCACATCCTTCCCCCACCATCCTTCCATCTCTTCTCCATCTCACTTCTCCTTTCCGCTCTATATGAAAGGATGGGAGGCGGCGGTGAAAAATAACATGGCGAGTCCCAAGGAGAGTTGAGGGGGAGACGGGGGACTCTCGATACAAGTCACTAATCACGCCCATCTCTCCCTGTAAACTCCCTTAGTTCACGCACTATTGTGGATTTAACTTAATTTTAAATGAACCCGGCTATTTGCAACTGAGTAAACTCAAGCACGAACTTTTACCCCTGCGATGAATGATGGTTGGTTTCAAATTTGATCCTATTTTACCCTAACGCATTGTACCTTGAATTTTGTCATCTATATAGAAATATAACGAAAGAAAATATATTTCTACCGAACTAGAAGGAGAAAAGGGAATTGGAGAAGGGGACTGAACCCCTCTCTAGGCTTACCCATCATTCCTATCCCCCCTGTAAACCTGTAAACTCTCCTACTTAGTTCACACATTATTATGAAATACCTGGAGCAGCCTTAACTGTAAAGAAACTATTACTAATGCTTTGTAATGGAGGGGGAAAAAGCACGAAAATGTACCTCATGGACGAGTGCTTTTAAATCTTATCCTATTTTATTTTTAAAACTCTTACGCTCAGCACCTTGAATGCTGGTTTCTATACTGAATAGCAACGTAAGAAAATATTTTAAAACCAATATGTGGTGTAAGAAGATTTAAGTCTCATTCTGACACTAATCATCAGAGTCTGATTATTTATGAACAAATGCCGGAACACAACATTTTTATAACTGAAAATTAGCATAACGTAGTTAATTAATATGGCTGGCCGGGTTCTATTCAGACTGAATAAAATAATAAAAGAAGTAAATCGAAATATAGCGTCAACCCTCCACAATCAAAGTTTTATTTGTCGTATATTCCTTTTCAATACTCGTTATGACATTGTGCTTGGATAAGCTCTCTCAAAATATTTTCAGAGTATTTTTGAAGGCATGCCTTTTATGCCACGATTTACCGTTAAATTGACTATGAATATTTCTCATACCCCCCAGCATTGCAGGAATGCACTTCCGGTTTCCAAATGACCGTATACGAGGTGTCGCGTATACGATATAGTCAGTTACGAGTTGTCTGGTTACCAAAGGCCGTGGTTACGAGATGTCGCGATCTCGAGATATCCGTTTACGAGATATAGGTTACGAGATGTCGGTTACAAAATGTACGGTTACGACTTGACGTGTCACCTTTCAAATCTTATAAGAGAATAGAATTTTCTCGTTATCTGGTCACAAATGGAGTTCTTTTAACGCTATTTTTAACGTCTTTCTATGAACGTCTCGTTCCTTTAACTTACCAATCATGATAAAATTCGTTTTATCTAGGTTTGCCTTCTTACTGCGACATACGTAAATTTCAATAAAAATTGCATTAATTTAATGAAAACACAAGAGTTGTACTGTCCACTTAATTAAATGTGTAATAATGCACTATTACACATAGAGTGCATTATTATACATTTAATTACGTAGACAGTACAACTTTTGTGTTTCAATTTAATTCATGAAATGTTGTTCCACCACGTAACGCCAGATGCAGTTTAATTTAAAAATTGCATTGTTTCGGTTGGATTTGGCAATAATTTTACAGCGCCAAAATGTCAAAGACCGATGCATACTGCTCTTTACTTATTTTGGCTTCTAATCGTGTCCATGAGTAATTACTCGTACCGACTAAAAAAAGCTTAAATAAAAGATGAAAACTCCCTAATGGGTAAAAAATGAACCATTGGGTACCACTCCCCTTCGTGATAACTTTTGACTTGATTCGCAGAAAATGGTCTGCAATAATATGACAGGCATGTCATCCTACGGACTCTGACGCTTCATTCTCAAGAATTAGCCTCGTGTACACCCCGAATGCACCCATTCCCGGGCCACCAATCCCTAGTGTGATAATGTCCTACTTATTTCCCTAAAGTCCATTTCCCACCAAATCCTTTCTCTTATTTGATGTGCTGCACTAATAATGACAGCTGAACTGAGAGATGGCTAGTGTGATGACAAAAGGGAGGACATTCATTTTGCAAAGGGAAGGCGCCAATACAGACCGGTCGGACGCGGAGGAAAAAGGAAGTGAGCGGAAATACGAGCAGGAAAGGTGATCGATACAGCGTCCCCGAACATGTCTGAACCCTCACCCCATTCACCCCTTTCTGTTCCTTTTATGTTCCTCTTGTCACTGTGAAAAACAAGGGATCAACTTGCATGACCTCTACCCTTGTATACCAATGATATTTTTCACGCGCCGCCAAAACTGACGTCAAGCCACAACAAGAGAAGCTGTGTGATTATATGTAATCGATTTCAAATAATCCTAATAAACAGAGAGAAAAAAATTAACTAAACGCACTAAGAATTAATTATTGGTATTGTGATTACAAAAACCACAGTAGAGTTTACAGTGAGTGCAGCACTGCATTATGAGATACACAATTAGACCGCCCCTGGTTTCAGCAAGTGATAATTAATGTTTAATTTTAAATATTTATTTTTAAATTGTCAACGTAAATGTGATGAAAAACATTTTTTCAAAACAATACCGAACGTCTCCACGTAATGTCATTCCTCAAATCGGTATGCAACATTCGAATACGGCTAATTCAATACATAATAATTACTTTTTGTAATGTGGTATGCTGTGTTTCTTGCCATTGATGCTACAAACAACTACAAAATATTAGAATTTTAAGTTTTTTCTGAAAATTAATTTTTAACTTCGCCAATACTCCAAAAGATTCCTATACTTGGCCTTTCTCCTCGCCTCGTACAGTACGATTGGTCTGTGATATATACGTAAACAATAAAAGAGATGCAGAGTAAAAATAAAATAAAATATGTTGTATATTCCACACAATTTTAATCCGTAGACATTTTCAGGCCCTGAGTAGACGAAACCCGGGTCAGTGGATTAAAATTTTGTGGCATATACAACGTATTTTATTTTATTTTCACGTAAATATGCAGTTCCATCAAGTTAGGCATGAAACTGTGGAGTGCGTTAAAAGAGATGCAGCACCGTTCCTTGCATAAGAAAAAGTTACTGAATAAAAAATACAAAAATTAAATCCTCCAAGGAAAAATCGTGTAATTATTTCAAATAATTTGATAGACTTACCAATATATTCAGATATAATTTACAGAGTAGATAGAAATAGTTGCATCAAGTATTTGAAGCAATACCCTGAGTAGTTACCTAATTATTGATGATAGACACTCATCACAGATTGATGGCGCCTGGAATTTATGCATTTCCACGGTACTGATAACAACGTGAGGTAGGTCTAATATCCAGGCGCCAGACTAGATTCCAACATGGCATTACGGCCATAATGTTTCATTCATTTTGGACACAAAAGCCTAGTATCCTAAAGCCATCCATGTCTCTGACTCATTCAGAGAAAAAATGTTTAGAGTACTCACAGTAAAATTTTAGCTTATACATTTTCGAAGGGTACAAAAAGCAATGGCTTAAGTCAGTATTTCACATTTAAAGATGACAGTTAAATACTAATCATTTCGTCGATGAGCGACCATTATCCTGCAAATCGATGCAGTCCTCTACTTTCGCTCGATGACGTATGTACAAGGGTAGTTTACGCTCTCATTGAACTGAATAAAGAATAAAATAACCTCAGTATTTGGCAAACCATTTCGGGAAATGATTCATTTTATTGTAAGCGACTTGTAAGGATAATTAAACATCCACTTGATCCGACCAAATAGAGTATAGGGTGCTCTTCGTTTGATATGACATCACTTTCCTCCAGAATCGTATTAGGAACCTTCGCAATATCTTCGCTCTCGATGGAACCGGACTAATTTTCATCTGTTCCCGAGCACTCGAAATTCCAGATACGGATCACAATAACCTCTCACAATAACTAAAAGCATGTTTCCTTTCAAATCAAGAGAAGTTTGTGGAAGCATTATCGTTCGCTAAGGGACTGTAATGGAAGCACTGGGTCTAATGGAAGACTCAATTGGACGCGTAAGAAAGGGGAAGAAGCGATCGAGCACGGAAAAAATCTAGCCGTGAGTGAGTGAGAGAAAGAGAGACTGGTGTGTCTTTCTGGAGAAAACTCTCTTCCCACGCTGTTTCATCCGAGCAATACAGTCCCCCTCGCAGAAAAATTCCAAAAAAATGAGAATTTAACAAGTACTTCCTCAACATCCGTCGGGTTCTCCAAGAAACCTTACAATTTCATTATTTCTCATCTTTCCTCCAGAGTACCTAACTAAGAATAATGATACGCTCTCTATCTTTCTCTTAATTTCAATCGCGCGCGATAACTCGCACTCATGTTTCCTGCGTTGCAAAAACTGAGTCATGAAACGAAATTATTGCGCGAAAATCGACCTTAATTCATTAGCTGATTTTTATACAAAATCTCCAAATTGTTGATGTTCCATTTCTTTCTTATCAGATATTCCTCTTTATTTTAAGTAGAAGATATTATCTCTTCATCTCTCATCATTAGCTACAGTAAATAAAGTATAAGTCATTGTTATTCTGGGGAAATGGCCGTCAGCTGTGGTATATTTTTCCAAGCTATTTAGGATTCGTGGTTAAAAGGTAAAAGTAGAAATTTTAAAGGGTACTGTGGAAAGAAACCCGGCGTCGGTGCCAGCCAGCTATTAATGAAATGAGTCCAATATTTAGCGTGAATTACAAGGAACGGAGTGCTGAACTTACGTCAGCCACAACTAAGGAACCAGTATATCACTGAAAATTCTGCCCCAGCCAAGTACGGTATCTAACGGACGATGTAGTGAACTGAAAGCGTACTCCTCTCAGCAATCAAGTTGGGACCGATATTTTTTTTAAAACCGCTGTCCTTCTGGAGACTGAACTCAGGATCTCGGGTTGGAAGGTCAGTACTCTAGCTACCAACGTTACTAAATGCTAAGTAACTACTAAATGCAATACTACCAATACTAATTATTTAGCAATAAGCCAGTGATCGCACAAAGTAATTTCCATGATACCTCACCATTCAATTCCAATAAAATTTCCTTTTATGTATCTTATTTTATTTATTCTCTTTTACTGTTGAAATCAGAAAAAATACTCTTTACTCTTAATTATAAATTAGATAAACACTACTTGTGTGAAAAATAGTCAATAGATTATTATGTATTCACTGGAGAAAAATACTAAGAAATTCTTCCTGTTCAAATTAGTAATACATGCATCAAAAATAGTCAATAACTTATTTTATATTACCCTGATTAACTCTTTGAATTACAGGGAGGATAAACAAGGCTAAAGGCTAAGACACCTCGTACGTCGTACGGCAGCAATTTCGACTACAGGAGAATTAAAAGCATCCTGTGTTGCAAACATTACACCGATCCACAAACGGGAAATTTTTGTCATGGAAATTAGGTCGAATACTCCAAAATTTAATAAGCTCACTCAATTTTGTCGAACTCAAAATCCTCTTCAATTCCTAGTTATTTGCGTAAAGATGGCAAAAACTCCTAATTCGAGTGAAGTGCCAAATAATGAGGCTCATTGTTCGCTGAAGACTCGCTTTGATAGCTCAGGAAAGTTCTTCTCAGTAGCTTTGGAACACTCATATCAACTTAAAATCCGTACGAAAAGGATTTTGACTAAAGACAAAGTTCTGAAAGCGTCTAATTAATAACATCCACTCATGGAGAGAAGACGAGAATAACTACTCATAATAGTCCCATAAGACTCGTAATAAAATCATGATAGCAGAGGAAAATTTCATTTTCTGCGTTAGTCTTACCATTTATGATTTCATTGCTCGTACGTAATACTTCCTGGCATGAGAAATCCGTATTGAGTTTTAAAATCAATGTTTTGGAAACCTAAAGTAACTATTCCATACCCACGTTCAACCTAAAACATTTTCTTGAAAACGAAAGAAAATTCCTTAGATAAATGGAGCTTTTTATACATTCAAGAACAAATCAATATAAAACATTATAATGACAACTAAATTCTCTCGATAATATGCTTATTCGAAAATATACTAAATATATCAAACTTATCGCCACATTTGGATATAATATTGCATATTTTCGCTAACGGCTATGCAGAAACTGCTGATTGACGCTGAGTCAACATTGCAATTAAAGGTAACAGCATTGGCAACACCATTTACACTAAAAACGGAAAAATGAAACTGAAAGGCAAATTTTGGTTGAAGCACTACCTTAACTGACCAAAAATTCAAGTCAATTTAACGGATTAATACTTCTTCACATACATAACAATGTTATGTACTAAATGCTTAGATATTTTTGTCGTGGAGAATTTCAAGAAATTAAGACTTTTAATCATGCATAGCAACGTTTCCTACATTCTCAGACTGTTCTGCACCATTCTCGCTTTAATTTTTTACCAATACTACCCTCCCAAACGTGCATATGAAATAAATTTACATTGTGTTCGAGTAATAGCAAAACCCTTTCAATAACAATTGTGAACAAAGAATCAGCGCAACGGTGAATGCTTCAGCCACATTATAAAACCTGCATTAGTCATGAGAAAGCCCTTTTAAAGTTGCTTGGAAGTTTTCCAATTTTATCGTTATGATATACGTCGATAGGGCAGAAAAGAACGGCAGGTAGACGTCATAGCTTTCATTCCCCTACCATCCACAGTAATGACTTAATCTCGAGGACCCCCTAAGAACACGCCATCATTACCCGGCGGCCACTCAATATTTTCTGCCTCAGAAGAACCCTAACTCCTCTTCATATCCACTCTTAATGAAAAGATCTATCGGAAATGAACTTTGGCCCTCCTCTTCCTCTATCGCCAGACGTTATCCTGATGGTTCCATGGCGTGGAACATCCTCAAATTGACTTGCTTGGAACAGCAAAACGTAAAAAAATAAGGCTGCCGTAGTTAACTCCTGGGAACTGGGAAAAGTAATTTCATCCCTTCGCTTGCAACCCCAAGTGTTTCGCCTCTTATCTTGAATACCGACCAACTCCACTACCTCTTCCTCCAACTACATGCTTCGTGAATCAGTGACGCGATCAGGTGGTTGAACGATGCCAAAGAGAAAAAATGTTGACACGTCGAAAGGTGAGAAAAATAACGAGTAAATGAAAAATATTGCAAAGAGGTAAGTTAATGGTAGCAATTAATTGAGTTTGTAGATTTGATGGGAAAATGCGATGGATATATTTTAAAACGAAAGAGCTGAGCAACACTTCGTGTAAATCACTGTTATGAATAATGGCAGGAAAGTCAATAGTGTTTTACCACATTTTTCCTTTTGGCATGAGGATAACAATGACAAAACTGCAACATACTAACAGTTACCGTGGTAGTATTAAGAGTACTAGTCTTCCATTCCGTAGACCTAGTTTCGAAAATCGGCAGTAGCAGAAATTTTCATTTGTATACCGGTCCCTTGTGTAGTTTTATTTACAAGCAGGTGACGCCAGAGGCCTCTGCACTATTCCTACATTTCTAAAAGCCAGGCACCTTTTGTTAAGATTAGGCTAGTGTAAATAAGCCTAATCTTAACGAAACAGGAATTAAAGCTGTTTTATTATTGCTATAATTTAGAGGTTTACAGTGATTTGAAATTTTTTAAAACATAGTGCAAAAGTACATATTAGAATGTTTGTGACTATGATCGGGGAGTGGGGTAGATTTAGGATAAGTGATGAAACGGAAGTAAATTACTAAGATAGGCCAGTAGGATGAGAGAATATTTACAAAACTGAAAATTAAATTAATCAGAGCAAAAAGTGAAGATACTTTTACACGAGGAGCTGAAAAAAGATGTTTTGAATTTCGTAAAAATCTATGCACTCAGTCGGTTGATAAGGCCAGTGACCACCTTAAGGCTAAGAGGAAATACATATTTTTGATTTGATCCACAGCAAGTTTTCGACAGTTAAAATATTCCATCTTCCACAACAGTTATTTTCTCTTTATAAACATGTCATTTCCTCTCCTAGAGAGCTTCTTCTCCCATTGCAATTTAATCCAAATTTTTTCTCTAAAAATGTCCATCTTTTTAAAAATTTAATATCTTCTAATACCAAATCATTGTTTCTAATCAATAAAATAAAAAGTGTGCAAAGTTTTCTCACTTATCTAAATCTATCTTGACCCGAATATCACTATCAATGAAATGACGGTCGAGTAAGAAACAAGACACAGAAGACTGCCTTCCTCCTAGAGGACATTCTGAATCGAGTTCTCTCTCGACCGCGAAACCCTTGAAAGGAAATCCGTTTCCTTGACCTCTCAAGCCCTTTCATTCCTTTATCCACTACCCTCAACGCTACCTCTCGCGGACCGTAATCCAGGCTCTCACCTTCCCTAGAGGGGAGGGTCTCCGAACGCACAGTTACGTAGTGCCTCCGACTTGGGACCCTAGGTACCCTGGGAGGAAAAGGTGGCGCTGGGACATATAAAACCAGTCGCTAGGATCAAAATCTCTTCATCGCCCTTCCGGTGACGAAATGAGTAACCAACCGTGATGCTGTCACGTGAAACGTGCATGGATTTTTTTTAGTTGAAAATTCTCCCATGAGCCGATGAAGAAGAACTCCTTCGCAATATCCGAAGTTGGCAAATGTAGAGCGTAGACGGGTTCACAAATTGGTTGAAATGGATTTGTAATAAAATAACTCAATGAGACAATTTACAGGGCTAACATTCAGTACAATAGTACATGGGAATAATATTCATGACCGGAAACTAGACTAGCGATTTGGCGTATTTCAAGAACTATAATCTCATTCCTAAGGATCCTCTTTTCTATCTCTCCTCATCATCATTTTTCTCACTACCTCAAATATTTAACAGTAAGTTCCTCGTCACTTTTCAATGTAAATAATGTTCAGCCCGGGTGTAGAACCTATGAAGCTTCAATTAGAAAAGGTCTTCTTCATCAGCTAATGCGCAAATGTTCAACTGAAACAAATCCATGCGCGTTTCACGTGACAGCATCACGGTTGGTTGCTCATTTCGTCTCCAACCTACGGCGGCGTCAAAAATAATTTCTGAAAAACATCTACTCCAAAAAACACTCCGTCTTGTTAAGAGTATCAGATTTATTGAACGATGCTTATAGATTTATTATCGTCTCTGCCGGAATCATTCCGTATATTTCTGTTGGAGTTGAAAATTGATCAGAAAGGAAAGAAATAGAAAATGCTAAAAAACACATTTCCCTCTGTAGTCAAATGATTTCGCACTAAACACTTAGCACTTACGCTATACACTTACACTTCAACTCATATTTTGCCTCCAATACGAAGAAATTTTTAGGATGAAAAAGGGAGGTTTTATTGGAACTATTTGGAAACCACAGACAAAGGTACATACAAACTAGAAAAAATGAGATGGCAGGTATCTTAACAATCAGAACTAAGGTCCACCCCTGCCGAAAAGGATTCGAAAACTCATTATCATCGTCTTCCTTATCCCTTCAGCATTTCCCCTCTCGGTGTTTGGTCCGGCTGCAGCTCCTGCCATCCTGGTCCATTGTTTCCGACATCTTGAACCCCCCCCCACGTCTCATACTTTACGATGCCTGCTTGCCCTTTTTTTCAACCCAGCTTTGCTTTGCCCTTCTTAAGGCGAAGGTCCGCGGAGAATCTTCCCCACTACTGCTCCCTTTCGCTCCCCAAGGTTTTCAAAATGTTCTGGTCTGTCTGTCGACTGCTCTCTCCGAGCCGTTTCCATCCCACTTTTTTATTATGTTCACATGTAGTTTTTTTTCGAACCGAAAGGATGAAAAGATGTGTTCTACTCCCAAAAGCATGATTCTGTACGGAATTTCAAAGCTATTTACAGGGAAATTGATGTAATAAGTGACGCAGGCCACAGGGACATTTGCCAGATTGGTATATATAAATAAAACAAGCTGACCCGGCCACGCGTTGCTGTGGCTCAATCTGGTTAAATGGAAAGGGCACGTTTATAGTATGTTTAATTTCACAATTCTTATGGGTATACAATATTTTTTGTTGTTCCATTGTCTGTGCAGATATAGACATTGTCTGGTTTGCAAACTCTAGAACACGCAACATACACGTAGAACACGCAACACACACGCAACAAAATACACGTACATGTGAGAAGCAATCCGTGTCTAGATCTAAACCGCATAGTTCTAAAGATTGGCCCTGAGCTTTGTTGATGGTGAATGCAAATATCAATCGAATTGGGAATAAAATCACTTAAATTGAAATGGCATATCTGTTGGATACATAGGAATGCGAGGAATGAGGACTTCGCCTTTGAAAGTTCCTGTCCAGATTGTGGATTCTACGACGTTGCTCATTAAGTTATTTAATGAAAGCCGCGTGCCGTTGCAAAGCTTTGGCTGGTTGATATTTAGCAACATGATGATTGGCACGACATTTTCAATTTCAGTACGTGCGGTGGCATCCCTGGCAGATCGAGTAAATTCAAAAATTCCGTTCAATAACCAATTGAATCATCTGCTTCCACAACATCGTCGACGGTCTTGTACATATGTGCCTGCGTCGTTTAGAGTGTTAGACTGAATAATATTGTTTAGTTCGCAGAAGTTTTTATTCTTGGCCGCTAGAATAGCTCGTTCACTTAGCCAATAGTGATCCTTATAATTTATTTGAATATTGGGAAATACTTTTTCAACCATTTCTTCTTTTGACGTTACTAAATTGCAAAATTTATGAGGCAATGAATTTTACCTGAGGTCAGATCAACCGGCACCTTTCCGTTCCCAATTTTCAGCAATTTATGTAAGTATATCTCAGCTAATCGATTGTTTTGCAGCTGAACACGCATATTTGTATATAATTTTAACGTCTTTACGTGTCGTCACAAAGTAGAATATTTCAGGCAAGCATTTATTTCATCCTCTAGTGTCAATCGAGGAATTACAGGTAATGTTTGCCTGAAATGTCGTGCAAGCAATATTAATGCGTTCTCAATTGGTCTCAGGATTCCACGGAAATCTTGCAATGATCGATCCAGAGCCTCGAGCGATGCTTTGTGCACCATTGTGCATTCATCCCAAGCAATAAGTTGGCATTTCTGAAATATTTGTCCCATGCCGGATGATTTGAATATGTTGCACGTGAGTGTTTCAATGAATTGCAAGTTCAATGGGATGCACATCCCGTCTCCAGTGTCGATATTGTATTCTCGATATTGTACAAACCTTCATGGAGTGAACAAAACAACTAACCAAAGCTCAATGGAAATTGGATGAATGTTGTGGTAATGCATGAAGTTATCAATATTGTATCGATATTGTAATGATACTTTATAAAACTTTGATAAAAAACACCTAAATATTTTCACCTCAATTTTGTATCAACAATGTATCGATGTATCCATATTTTATCGATATTATATCGATACAGTATCGACATTGAATTATCGATTTTGTAGAAACCTTCGCGGAGCGTACTCAATAACTTTCCAAAGTTTCATGGCGATCCGATGAATGGTGTAGTAATGCATAAAGGACAAACACATTATATACATTCGATACAGTATCGATATTGCAACGATACATTTCTTTTAAAAAACTAAATAATTTAACCTCAATTTTGTATCAATAATGTATCAATTTATCGATACTTTTGCGATATTATATCGATAAAGTATCGATATTGAAATATCGATTCCGTAGTCCTCTTTTCGGGAATGTACTCAACAACTTCCCAAAGTTTCATGGCGATCCGACGAATGGTGTAGTAATGCATAAAGGACACACACACACACACACACACATTCATTTTTATATATATAGATAGATGAAGATAAATATACTTCAATAAGAAAAGGCTTCCCGAGAGATTTCGGTGAGTGATCTTAGGCGAGACCACTATCCCTTGTCATTTATTTGATGATGCGTCTAATAATACTTCCTCAAGTTTTGCCCTTCGTAATAAGAGACACATACCTAACACCTGAAGTTAAGAATTCTAATTCCAATATTTCAAAACGAATTCTTGATAGTGAAATTTGACCTTAAAATTTCTCCAGGTATTTGTATTATAATATACAGTGGTAATGATTCTCTATAGGTTCCGGAAGTTTTCTCAGGAAGTAAATATATTCGTTTTATTCGTTAAAATTTAAAATTAAATCCATTAAATTAAATTCCTACGATCGTCCGTTTAAAGATAAAATAAGGTTACTGTAAATAAGTATAATTTTCAAACTTGTTCGCTTGCTTAAAATGTAGTTAACAAATCTAGAAAGTTTCCAAGGAATTCATCAATCAAGTAATGCTACCTATATATGTAAGTGAATCGAAGCGGAAAATAATATTCATTTTTCATCTCCACAACAAAAAAAAGAATTTCTAACCAACCAGGTGTACGTGATTCTCAACGAAAAACGTTAGCAATGATCCTAGCAATCTACGAAAAACTGGTCGAAGAATATTTTCACCTTTAGGATGCACGTGTGTCATTACGAAATTTGTATGGAGAGTCATGCTCCAGCATTCCGAACATGGGGATTGAAGAAACTTGATCCCTAAGCAATAGCTATTGGTGCGGGAAACTGTGCCATAAAGAAGAAGCAGAGCTCAACATCACCAACGACTGAATAATGCATGAGATGTAAATCGTTGGGAACTAGCGTGACATGGGTTTATCACCCCCGGCAGAACCGGTGGCACGAAAGGGACCCGCTGTAAAGAAATATCTGTCAATAGCCTCGCACCGCTGGGTCACATTTACGTCTCTGATCCAGTGACCTCCCACCTCTCTCTCTCTCTCTCTTCAAAAAAGAAGAATCTGCACGTGTCGCGGCCGGGATCCCATACACGTGTATTTCGAAGTAGAATATGAGAGCCAACTGTGTGGGGCAGAAACTACGCTAGAAACTGAAAAAAATATTATTATCTGGATGAATAATGAAATTAAAAGATTCAGTGATGACAATAAAGACTCAACTAAAACGTTTACATTATATTTTGAGCGGATAATCCGTGATTTCAATACAAAAGTGCCATTATCAATGTCATTATTAGCATCGCTTGTTTTAACTCTGCTTTTGACGATAATGAAGAAAAGGAATATATAATTAACTGATAAATAAACCTTAGCTTATTCTTTTCAGCATCATGAACGCGAGACGTTTTCACCGAGTGATATTAATATTGTTTCTTAAATATTTATCTCAGACTGAAAATGATTTTGTACACGCACAACTGACCAACAACTACCTTTTTCTTGCATAAGACAGCATTCTTTAAGAAGATATTTCTAATAATTACACAGCTACGCGCAGACTGTGATGCGTAATGCGGAAAGTAGAAAATTCCAGTAGCCAAATAAAAGGAAGAGAGGAGAAGAACACAATCGATTCTCACAGAATATAAAGTGGATGGAGTAAAGAGGAACATTGGGAATTAAAAGGGCTTCAAATGGAAAAAAATCAGGGGTAAATACCCTCCATCCACCATAAATTTATCATTTTTAAGAATTTTTATTTTTACTAAGGATTATAAATGTTCATAATATGAGAGCTAATAGAATATACCCTTAAATTTGCTAACACAGACTAATTCTCTCTGATTTTCTGTCTGAGTTAAAAATTAATCTAGGGTATAAGGGAGCCATTACTGAGTGAGACCCTACGTTTCTATTTCTCATTTTTCCACAACTAACATTTTATTCTCAAAGAAAGGTATTGATATCAGCAATTTTTGCTATTTTAATTTGAAACTATTATCATTAGGTCAAAAATATAATGTATGAATAAGAAATTTGGTAGATGCATGAAGTATCTAATCTCTTTCGGAGAAACATGGACCTGGAATTGGAATAATTCATTGCAATATGACGAGGTTAACGTTTCCATGTTACTATCAACATGCGGCATGAGTGAGCCTAATTAATTTCCATGTCAACTCAGGGACTTAATATCCCAAATCTTACCATGTCAAATCCAAATCAATAAACCAATAAATTCACAAATTTGATTAAACATGAGGGGACATCACATTTACTCGAGGTTAAACGGTCCTAGTTCGGGTGGGATAGCAGTACTGGGCTCTTGACGGGGTACCACATTCATCTAAAACCGTAGCGCACGCACCCCTTATAGGTACTCTGAACGCGTGAGCCTAGGCACTTTTACCATATATCTATCTATTCCTAGGGAGGTCACTGTCCTTGAGGCTAACTATTGAATTGGGGTTTTGCGCTAGTATCGCATATTGCAATAGACATCAAAATATGGAGCTAACGTGATTTTCAGTTGGCGTCCCCGCCACGGGGTAATATGCCAAGCCTTCCGGTTTTCCCTTCTGCCTGCAACCACCCTTCTAAAGGAATCCTTTCCGTCACAAGCCTAAGATTCCCATTCGCTCCTCCCCTTCACGAGAAAGGGAGCTTTGGCTCGAGCTCACCCGCAACGACTCACACACCCTAGAGTGCACCCTATATCCTTTATCCACCTGCCATGTTCCTTAAAACCCTTCTTCTCCCTTGTGTCCCCTCAATCTTGCGCCACCCGATAATTCCAACCCCTCACCCTTCCCCCTGAACCCTCAGGTTGTCACCACCTTTTCCCGTTCTCTCGTCCTCATCCTCCGCACCTTCGTCCTAGAGAAGGTCTGTCTCTCCACTACTTCGAACTCCCTCCCCCCCCCCCCAGACCCTTCCATTGTTCCGCATTAATCCCTTTGCTTTGATCTCCTTCATATCCCGCAAACCACCCCTCCTATTTCCCCCCCTCAAACCTTTAGTCCCTCTCGCTTTCCCCCCCTCAAAACGTTAAAGAGAGATCTTGACGCTGCACCCCTCGGAGAGAAATGACCGCGGCAATTTCCGGAAAGGAGGGAATTAATTTCATCCCCGGCCTTTCCCAAAATAAAATCCCTAGCAGAGGCCCTAAACGGGCGGAGACGACAGGAGCTCAAGTCGAGATAAGTCGTAGAAAATCAAACTTCTGGTTTTACGATATTGAGGTGGAAAAATGTATTTCATAAAATTAGTCGACAGCAAAATTTGTAATTTTTTACTTTTTTTAATCCATCGTCGGGTGCGAAATATCCGTAAAAATTGAGGTGAAAGGTTAAAAATCAATTCCATGTGGCTTTTTCTATCATATTCCGTTTGTCCACATCATGCAGGTTAGTACGAATTCAATAAAATTACATATTTTTCACTGTACTAACTTCTCATAAAATTTGTAAAAGATTTTCTCATGTAATCAAGTTCAAGATATTTATCGTATTTGTTTAAAAAGTCTGGATAAGAAGCAGGTATTCAAGAAGGTTCTATCGGCAGTTTTTGAATTATGTGTCTATTTTATTCCGTGAAATATAAATCTTATGATAATTTTACTCCCGCCGACTGCGGTTCATGTAAATGTATCTTAAATATCTTAAATGCCCTAAGACAATAAGACAAGCACAAACTTTGCACTATTTTCTTACGTTTGAGGCCACTTGGAGGAGGGAAATAGTTTAAACCTTCCCATATCTTTACGGGAAATACACTTCTTCATATAACTGTCTTTGTTTGGCATAAACAATGTGAAGACGGTGCCTCATCTCCCACTAAAGTATAAAACCTTTAACCTATCGAGTTAATTTTTCAATGAGGTAGGATTTCCCATGGAAAAGGCAAAATACATATTAGAGAGTTTGGCTTCATAAACTCTTAGTTTTAATCCCCCAGTGCATATACTAATTGCCAGTGAAACTAAACAGAAGAGGCAAATGCAGCTATTAAATAAGAGCTTGTCTTTGATTAAGATTTGTGCAGTGCTCAGAACTGATAACGTTTCCCAGCATGCCATGTGTTAAAGTTTCAGATATATTCCCGCTTTCATAACAAAAAAGTCATCTCGCTTTCTAAATAGTGAAAGAGTCTGGTGGATCGATCTTATTTTAGTACGGTTAGCCTTTTGGAAATCACGCGTTCGTCGGTTTCCTTCTCTCCTGTCTGGATTGAGTTTTTTTCTGAAGGGCATGCTCGTTTTTAGATATCAAATATTGGCATTTAATGGTGCACCCGAAGGATCTAATGCAGTACAGTGACCGCTTGAGCGTGCCTGTTCATGGGAATCGCGTGAGAACGTCAAATCAAATTGGTCGAATAAAAAACTTTGGAAGAGGCAGGGGAGATGGAGGTTCAGATAAGCAATACAAAGATAGGTTGCTGTAACTGTTCTAAAATATAAAAGAGGAAAACGCTCCCTTCGCATTAGTCAGGGACCAAAGGTGTCAAACCCTATAATTATCATGGTATGTTCACATTCAGGAAACAAACGACCGTCGCATTATATACAGCTTCTTAACAACAAATAATATTTTTCAATTGGTCCTAACCAGCAAAAACCGTAATTAAAGTGCAGTACTTTAGTCCATATAAATGAGTTACTTTTTGAAAACGTCATTCAAAATGTAAATACTATATAAAAAGTTGACTGGAGACAATAAACTACAAAGTTACTGCTTCTCATTCAACAATAATCTACGCCACTAAAAGATATAATCCGATTATTGTTAGGACGTGGAGTACCTAATCATCTTTTAGGGAATCATAGTAAAAGTAAATAAGGTATTTATTACCTCTCTATTTTATCGAGTGCAAATCAAACATTTATAGCAATCCAATATTTATCCGATTTATTGATGACTTTCAAACATTGATGTTTTACTTAAAAATATTGTTGGAGAAGAATCATCAGTTCACGCCCTCCTTCAGCATAGGTATTTGAATGCATAAGGTCAACTTCTAAGGCAAATTCCGGGAATTTTATATCCCAGGTGAATGCAGTCAAGAGAAATAAATATATTATGTATCTTCTTCAACATTTGTTTATAATTAGGGAAAAAATTTCGGATTTAAAAGTGATTCCCTAAGAAGGTCTCTTCATCTCCCATAAACTGATAAAGTGGTAAAGAAAATGGGAAATACAGGCCAATGTTTAGGTAGATATATGGACGATGGAGCGATAGATGTTAAAAGACGTTCGTAGACGTTCGTGGAAAAGACTAAGTGAAGAGTCAACTAGATAATTTAAACTAATTTTAGGATTAACCTGTAACGTTGCTGTTCCAATGAATGAGCGCATTCTTGCAGAAACACAAACAAAAGATATTCGAGTTTAGTGAAGGTTTCAAAAAAAAGCTAATGTATTGGAACTAAACACAGAAAATTCAACCTGAAGGCCGTTTTGATAAATATTGCAAATCACTGATCCATACGGTATTTGATACTATGTAAACATGTAGGGAGAGGGGGGCATTACTTACCCCTGTGGTTCCCCAAAGTGTTCGGGCGCTCAGAAAATAAAACAATTTAGCTGTGCAGGTTTAATTGCACTGATGCAAAGAGGCCTTTGGGTACCTGTATTCATTATCCCAACATTCTGTCTGTTGGTGTAACGCACCAAAATACAAATTTCCTTGAACATGAAAAAAGAGCAAGACCGACGCTAAGATGAAAAGCATACGATTTGAAACGAAAGGTTTGAAAGCACCAAGAAAAAGACAATTACTTGCTCCCCTTTATTAGGGAGATATGCCACAAACTGCTTTATGCCGTGAATTTTGTTGGAAAGAACGAACGTGATCGTTATGCAAGTTTTTGAGAAAGAAGAACAGGCGACGTCGTTCATTTGTCGGAATTCTGATCGTGACATTGAATTTCAAAGTGGAATTAGCGAAGTGCGTTTCCTTTTTCTTTCACAAAGTAGAATTTTTTCACGCAAAATATCTTGGGGAGGTACCAGCTAGTATCTCCACAGGATTACCAACGAATGCGAGTGGGGAATGAGATAAAATTACGGAAACAGTTAACACGGAATCAAAGACAGGACGTGCGTCGTCAATTGCCTAAGCGCAGAGCGTATGTTACGTCACGCGTCACGTTGTCATTTTGAGTCGTTCATCCTTGAAATTCTATTCAGCCGACCCGATTTAAAAATAGATCAATCATTCATGTAGTCTACAGTAATGCCTATAGTTGGATCGATGTGGAGTATCTGTTTTACATGATGAAATGTCGTAAAGATGACTTGCAAATAAGACGTGAATTTTTTAAGGCGCGACCCTAAACCTTACCGTTCATTCGAATTTAAAATCGTAGATCATATTTGTCATCGAGTACATTTTTAATAATGACCGAAACCCGGTATCGAACGCGCGAAATACCAACGAGAGTGTACCATGCAAACTTATCGCGGAGACTCGGGAAACGAATAGAATCAAAATCAGCCGCACCACGTTTTCATCAATACTCAGATTAATTTGACGCAGCCCTCCCCTGATATCTTCTATCGGCTAATCTCTTCATATTTACGTATTCCTTCTCTTTCACATGCTTCGTCACTTGTTCCATATATATCACTCGAGGCCTCCCTTTGCCATTCTTCCCATACATTTGTTCTTCAACGATTGTCTTCGCCAGGCCATCGTGTCTTAACATATGGCCGATTGAGTTAAGATTCAGTCTTCATCTCAGAGTTTTCAGCAGGCCTCTCTTTTCTCCCACTCTTCTTAGGACTTCCTCGTTATTTATTTGGTCGATCCATTTAATCTTCACCATTCTTCTGTAGCACCACATTTTGAATGCTTCCACCCTTTTCTTTTTCGCTGCTGTCATTGCCCATAATCACTTTTTATGAATACTATAACTTTCGGAATACGCATTGGGGTAAAGGCCCAGTCCGCGTACCTCGAGTGACGAGACGTTGCAGCGGTATGAAACCCTATATCCATCGGCTTAAATGGATGGGAGAGAATTAAAAATCGGCCATTCGCAATTAAGTTTTCCTCTCTTAGCCCCTCCGGAAGTGCTTTCATGACTTTGGCATGAATTGTAGGTACTAGTCTCTTCCTTGAATCTCCTCTTGTGACGAATTCAGGATTTGGCTCACAAAGGGACTTCCTTCTGGGCATCACTGCCAGCCGTTCGACCAAAAAAATGATCGATGGGGACAAAGGAAAACAGTGTATCGGTAAAAATCGAGGTCTTTTCATGAAAGAGCTCCATTTCCGGTAGACAGAGACATAGCTCACGTGACGGAAGTACAGTGAAAGAAGCACATAAAATGTCTTGTCAAACTGTGAAATACAGAAAGCGAGGAATTCTTCAAAATATTTTATTCGCCTAGTTATGTTCCATAGGGCATAGCATCTACATTTGTTAATTTGATTGCTTCCTCTCCGAAACTGTAAGGGATATATTGCCTGTTAAATATAAATATTGCCTGCAGTGGTAGCCAGGTCGTTAAACTGGCACACAAAGGTCGCAAGTTCGAATCCTTCCTTAGGAATGAATGACAGGACTTAGGCAAGTCTTTGGATTTAGTCCGGGTTACAGGATGAGATACAAAAATGCGCCTTCAACCCTAATTCTGTCGTTACCGAGTCACGATAACAAAACTATATGGGTGGTGGCCTAGTGGGTAGAGCACTGATCTACTAACCGAGGGCCCCGGGTTCAAATCCCGGGCAAGAGCCTTTCTGAACTCCCCCACCTAAAATCCTTACGATTCCATTTTCTGCATGTCAGAACTTCGTAGGAGATCGCAGGTAGTCCAGGGAAAGGAATGAGCCCCCTACCCCGGATGTGCGAATTTCACACGCCAATGGCTTAGTACGGAGTGGGCTCTACTCTGATCTATCAAAACCAACCTTCGGGTTGAACACATAATAAATGAAAGAGCACTCATATAAACCCAGCAAACAGGAATGTATTGAATAAGGTCAACCCAAGTGAAATTTGTTGTGAAATTTTTAAAGTAGTTTTTTGCCGATAAAGAAAAATGGTTAAACTTCAGTGACAAAAAATTGGATTTTTATTCATAATTGAGTACTTATTGACTGATTTCACTGTGAAAGAAACAGAGTCATTGTAAGAAGTTTCTTGCGCATTTAGCTAAATCCAGGCTTATGCCAATAGTCAAATCCGGAAAAAGTATACGCTATATGTGTTAAGTTTCCACTAAAAAGTCACATATTATTTATCTCATTATAAGGCTTCTTATCTTTTTTAATGATTCTGCAAAAAGAGAAAGTATTCGATATTCATATTACACGTTTCGTAACAAAAATAAAAAAGGCTTTCCTCTCTATCAGATTCATTGTTATTCTTATCCTTGTGAAAGAAGCATGCATCTTTAAACGTTATAGTGATTCAGATTCGAGCTTCATGAATCACATTGATTTTATGCAGGATAAATGTCATCATTTTTCCCACACCAAAATATTTTTTTGAATCCACACGAGCTGCAAGAGATTTTGGAAAGCTGCGAACGGGAGCTTTTTCCAGAAAAAAGTTTCAGCTAAAGAAATATGAACCCACCCACACAGCTGCGATCATGCAATGATTTTGGAACGTGAAATGAGCGGCTCTGAAGGATATCAAATCGAGAGCTTAGATGAGTTGGCATGGTGAAGGGGAAGATGAAATGAGTCTCTTACCTTTTCGACGTCCCCAAGAGAAATTAAGAGGTGCCGCTCGCAGTTGATTGCGCACGGAGAGAGAAATCATCAGAATCCAACGAGATGGGAGGAAAAAACGAGCCTGAATAATATCTGAATTCTCAACTCTCATGGCAGGAAATAAATGAGGTCTCATTCTCAGCGGAATATTGACTGAATATTAATTTTCATCCACTTGTCCTATGGTCACAAATTGCCTTTACTAGCTCAGTAGCTATACTGAGGAGACGAACGACAGCTGAAGTAATTTTCAAAAATTAAGGATAGGCCGATAACTGAGTAGAGGTAGGAGATTTCAAGGAAAGGCGGAGGAGTGTAGAGATATCCGGCGTCGGCGTTACCCTTTTCTCGATTACGTGAGTTCTACGTTCATCAGATGGGTTGTTTACTTAGGCAATATATTTCCTTCAAACAGCAAATAATTGATTGTTAGCGTCATTGTTCGTAGGCCACGACACCTGGCGGCCTCTCTCTTGAACATTACGAAACGTTCTGGGAAGTGGAATATAAGTAGGTATTCTCAATTCAGCTCTTCAGGAAAAGCCTGTGTTGGAACCCAGTCTCTCTGAAAGAGAAGCCAGTACTTTGACCACCACAATTTATTCGCAATTTATCACTCGACTACTTGCAGCAATCTTTGGATTTGGCCAGCATTGATGCACAAAAATAAATCGGCGATTAGTTTAATGTTTCACTTATCTTTTCCAGCTAAATATAATGAAGCAGGGCAATGAAGGGAACTAGTCCTTACAACTTCATTTTTTTTCGTTTAATACAGCTTAACTAAATAACTAATTGCATTAAAGAAGAAAAGGCGTATGCTGAGCTCAGACCCTCAACGAATCCAAAGAAATATTTCTCTTAAACCCCTCGCTTATCACACGCAATTCGTGTATAACCAAGGAAAGTATCCGACCGCATTTGTTTAAGTCTTAAGTGTAAATAATACCGCAAACGTGCCGTAATTCGTTGATAACAGTCAGCGTTTAGCGTCGAAACCGACAAGCAGCGCGATTTTGTGAAAAGTCCATCGGGGTCAAGGGTACCAAATTAACACAACTTCCCGCTCACAAAATTCACATTTTACTGCAACAATGAGTCCCGTGATACTTCGAAATGGTGTTAAACGAGAGACGCCGACTGCTTCTAGTACACAATGGGAACGAGACGGAGAATATCGTACTCTTTCTGCCTCTTCAGTCCGTTTCTCTGTTCCGCTAAGAAATGAACGTTCTCCCCGATATTCTCGGTGCCGTAAACATCCTCAAGTTGCACACAAAAGAGATTTTTAAGAGCTGGAGATGGGAGTTTGGTGAAGAAAAGTCGGCAACGGGTGAGGAGGATTGTTACGCCACGTGCATGTCCTTAGACCGCAAGTCAGTCTAGCAAGTCAAAAATGCGCTTTAAATTGCTGAGTGTCCCCGCCTGAAAGCAACATCGAGAGTAAACGCCTTTAACGGACTTCCCTTCATGACTCTACTCGCAAGGATAAGCGAAGGCTGCATTGTATTTTATCATGAAATTTGCAAAAGCCCTCTTATTTTAACATTTTCCCTCTCATACAAGGAATGTGGGTTCCAAACAGGAGGCATGAAATGGTTTCTTTCGACAAGTGACGGATGTATGACAGACTGCTGTAAGGACTGAAAGTAGCCTCAACTATATCTTAGCCCTAGGATCAACCAATAAGACAATCACTTATTTTCGTCCGATGTTCGCGGCGGCATTATGAGTATTTTTTATGAGTAACATTACTTTAAACAAAATGAAGGACTAATAACAAGCCGCGAAAACCATAACGGAGTCACAGGTTCATGATAGCTAGATTTCCACCAAGAGCTCACCCACCTTGACTGGGATACTAATCCGGAATCCTGTGAGGATGGATGATTTTTCTCAAAGTGAAAACCTTGCTATAGCATCAACACACTCAAAAAAAAACCTGTCCACTTTGGAAGTAGTCCACTACCAAATCACATCCAACACATCGAGAAAGCCATGAGCACAGAGTAGAACTACTAATAGTACATTTAATAAGTTCTAGTTTTTAGTAAGTTCAGTGTAACTCTTCGCAGAGCTGAATTTTAACAACAATAATAATCGACCTTAGTCAGTGTCAGTAGCTGGGCATCATGTAAGATTCTTATCTTTACACATTGGTTCAACTTACGAGGAGTGAGGCTGAATCCATTTTAAAGGAAAACACATGTACGAGAGTTACTTTCCAGGAACTAACAGTTTTTTTCAGCTCAGCTTCTTCAACGATTTTATGCCCATCATTTATCGCGAAGGATAGAGAAAAAAAATATAAATTCCAAATATCGATATTCATGATTCCTTAGAACGTTTGCAACCCAAGAGTGTTCATTGATTTCCCGGTCCTACAATGCGGACTGGCACCAAGTTTTTTTTTAGTTGGGTTCGGTAATTTTTCGGATACGATTCTCAGTTTCAATTACGCACAGCGATAACGTCTATTATCACCAATATGTGTGCCATAGTCGAAAATTCGCAACACACATCCCATCTGTGTGAATGGAGTAACGCAAACACGACTGAATATTAGGCGAAGTCCGCAGATAAGATTGGACCGGAGCTTAAGTGGCACATTGAGCAACTGATCCATCTTCGAATTATCCCAAATTTGCATTGAATATTGCTTATCAAACACTATAGCATTAAATTTTTTTCAGGCAACCCAGAGTTGATGATTTTGGATCAAATACCAGCAATTAACCTAAACTTCTGACTGAACAGTTCCATCGCGGCATCAATCACAGGCTGATTACAGATATCGCTAATGACGCAGGAAAGTTCTCAAACTGTAATAGGCGAACTGTGAGAATTGATGAACAATAATTTGACAGTTAATAAGAACGATAAACTATTACAAAATATTCTTGAGTTGAGAGAGCTGTCAATTGAATCCAACCGTTATGATTCGCTCGCCGCTTGAGCGGCGAATGTTTGCCCGAATCGGCACTTGTTATAGGTAAGTGCTTTACCACCCAGGATAGGTTTTTGAGGACCAATTTTACTTACTCTCTCTTAGATTTGCAAATGTTTCCTATCCTGCACTATTTCCTACTCTCTTCCTCTTTTCTTCGGTGGTCTAACCTCTATAACGGCATTTAATCATCCACCTAGTCCGTCTACTCCATTTTCTCCAGTAACTTTCTCTCCTTCCCAACTATATCCTCTACTTCATAATTGGTTTCCCTTTCTATCCTTCTCAATTTCCACATCTCGAAAGTTTTCATTCATTAGTTAGTTATTCAGGGGAGGCGACCGACAGCTGAGGTCATAAGCGCCGTTTACAATAGGTTGGTAATTGGGTAATGATAGGAGTTTTTCAGGGAACGGAGAAAGGGCGGAGAGAAACCCGGCGTTGGCATTAGCCTACTCTTAACAACAGGCGCCAAGGGGACCATTAAACGTCCCATCCGACGGACGGAGTACTGAGCATGAGATGCCCTCCACTAGGCACTCAAGTAGGGACCGGTTAGGCATTGCCTCGCACGAATCCAACCCGGGTCCTCGGGATGGGAGGCCAGTACTCTAGCCACCACACCAACGCGATTCCTGTATTGATTCATTTTCCCGCTTTCTTAATTCTTCACACGTACTAACAGGCGCTCCATACCGGGCGTAAAAGTACAACGATAGGAATGAGAGGGGAAGGAGGAGGAGCGGTGGAGAGCAACCTGGCGTCGGCATTAGTCTGCTCTTAACGAAAGACGCCAAGGAGACCACGGCTAAACGTCCCATCCAACGGACGGAGTACTTTACTCGAATGCTCTCCACAAAGCACTCAAGAAGGGACTGGCTAACCGATAAAAAATATTTCCACAGCCGAAATTCGAACCTGGGCCCTGGGGGTGAGAAACCAGTACTCTAACCACTAGCCCAACTAGAACCCTAAAGTAATCAATCCCTCCTCTCTCCCTAAGACCTGTTAATCACAACCATAATAAGCCACGCTTTGTATAAATCTACAAACATACAGTAATACCATGTATTTGTGAATAATAACCACTTGCTTTCGTAGTATGGCCGAATTTTGATAGTCCTGGCCGTTTATTAATATGTTTTCTCTCTATCTCTTCCTTTCTTTTCTGTTCGTGTGCTCTGATTTAACTTCGGACCAGACGTCGACAATAATGGCTACCTCGACCGTCATGACTTCGAGTGTCTGGCCCTCCGAGCCACCCTCATGGAGAAGAGGGGAGAATTCTCACCCTCCCGTTTGGCCGAGAACCAGCACGTCATGATCAACCTCTGGAACGAGATCGCCGACTTGGCGGACTTCAACAAGGCAAGGAAACATATGAAAATGTTCCCATTATAGAAATAAAATTTAAAAAATATATATAATCACAATGTTTGTACAGTGATGTTATAAGCCATCAATGATACCGGGATCGAAGTTTTAAGTACAAACACAATTGTGCACTACGAATAATTTTAGGGTAATGCCATTGTAGACTTAAGATTTAAAAAAAACAATATTTCTTCACTTTCATTGGTATTTTGCTACTAATAATGCCGTCATTTTGGGTAATAACAGATGATAACTTACTGGGAAGGCATTATTGTTATATATCATGCCTAAATTCTTAGTAATTTTATAATGCATACAGATATTCATTTAAATATTGAACGTGCTATTACAAATAATTCAGTGAGATCGAGAGAAATTAAAAAGTAACGCATTGAATGTGAAAAACTCGCAGGTACTCATTTGAGCTTGAAAATTCTTGTAAAATCATCATTAATTTCAGAACATGGGAAATAAGAGTGAAGTTCTTTGTACTTCCTCCATAAAAATTTTAACGGCCTTTATTAAGTTATAATCACGTATCACGTATTATAAGAATGAATGTATCATATATAATTTCGCGCAGCAAAGTTTATGGTTAACATATTGAAAGGAATATATCGCGAAAAATATGTGTTTGATTATGTTCAGATGTATTTTCATTTTGCACCCAAGAGATAACCTTAGTCTACGAATTAACAACACTTGCTCTCTCCTACCACCTGCTCCGTTTTATTAATGCTACAAAACAGATTCAAGTATGTGAACATGCATTCTCGGCGGTAGGGTTGACATCAACCCGAGTTTGACCTATATAGGACGGGAATCCAGAACTAAGTCCGGAATTTGGCCGGGAGCACATGCAGACACGATGAATGATGAAAGGCCCATGTGAACTAAATTTTAAGGTCTATTGTGGTTTGTAAAAAATAGCTGAAGTATATTCCCAATTTGACGAAGTCTGCTATGCAAAGTTAACAAAAAGGGAATAATCACCATAGGCGACAAAAAGTCATGTAAACATGGTAAAATTTAGGAGTTTATATGATCGGGAATTTGAAAAAAATTCCCGGACGCATAATAATATCAGTCCGGGAATAGGATAAGGAGAAGGTGGCAACCCCGTTCGGAAGTGGTTTCTTTTCCTTCGTGCACGAGTTAAATTTCACCTCAAAAGTCTTGCCTAATCTAGAGGAAACTCGATACAAATTATCGAAAGAACGAGAAACATCAGTCTGGGCCTCGTAAAATTTGCGGAGGGAATTTAAAATGTCGGTGATCCAAACGTTTTTCCTTCGGTGGCTTTGTATTGTTGAGAGAAATCTTAAGTTTCGGCAAAATACTTCCCTCAAAACTCCGTTCCTCTCAAGTTTTCTCGATAAGGTTGGGTTGATTTTGACACGAAATCGCGTGTCGTTCACGATTTCTCACGAGGGCTAAGAGCGGAAATTTACGCTTCAACGACCCATTTCTCGAGATATTTCCCGTGACTGACTATTTATGCATTTGAATCTCCGGAAAGATTTTAGTAATTTTAAATTTTAAAAATAGAGAAATTTCAGAGTGATACCTTCCTCGAATTCAGCACGAAGACATTGCACAAATTTAACCCTCAGATAAAATAGCTCATAGTATTGAGCCTTGAGCCGATAAAAAAATTTTGGAAAATATTGATAAGCACATTTTAAGCCCTAAATTTGATAGATACAAGATATTTGATAGGCATATGATATAATTAATAATTACAGAGATCGAAACACCAATATTTATTATTATTAGTATTCTACCGGTGAAGGTAGGTTTAAATGGACATTTAATTCTTCCCATCCCCTAAATTTCACACGATGTCCCTCTTCAGCCCCTCATACCACCCATCATTCTATCCAAGCTACCTGTTCTTCTCCTCCCTCTTCCTCGCTTACCCAACGTTCTTCCCTCAATCACCTCCTTCAAAACACCATCCCCTTTTATTACCTTTTCCATCCACACCTTCTGCCTTCTAATTTCATCTATCAAATTTCTTTCCTCTCCTACCAATTCTAGCACTTCACACCGATAATTTTCTCAAGTAAATTCAAAACAAAAAATTGATAAAATTTTTCCTGAAAGTGACTATAAATTTCATCAGCAAAGAATTAAACTTTATGTTATGTTTAATCTCCACGATACGTCATAAAATAACCCTTCCGTTTTACTTGTAGAATTCGAGTGAAGGACAAAAAGACCGAAACATTATCTAGAAAAACAAAAGAAAATTTCCTGACAATGGCCAGAAAAGGATACACCCTAAAAAAGTTCAACTCGCAAAAATGTTTGTTTTAAGGGTTGTATTTTTTAAATTATAGCATGCGTAGTCCTTCCAATTTTGCTTATTCGGGTGACTTTTAAATATAATTACGTTCAGAAAACGTCGAATAAATCAGGACTATTTTTGTGAACACCTATCCTCCTTCAGTCATTTACTTTCTTCCATTAATATACTATCAAATAAAATTGATTATAAGGAAAAAAATTAATCAAATTTTATTCTAATAATGAATGATACATTTTATCATTTTTTTAAATGACCTTTGGGTGATCTATACGATCAAGTTGAATGAAAAGGGCAACGCAAATAGCTGTAAGATTTAGGAATGAGTGTCTGAGTATGTATAATTTAACTCTCTGATTTTTTTCGACCGTGAATCCACTCTTTTAGGATGGCATGATCACCACGGACGAATTCAAGCAGGCGGTGAAGCAGTCTTGCATGGGAAAGACTTACTCACAGTTCCCTCAGGCGATGAAGATGTTCATTGACTCCAACTTCACCACCATTGACATCAACGGTCAGAGAAAAATGCCGTCAAGGGCTGTTGCTAATGCCATCTTGGCCGCCTCACCTCGTAACATGCATCTGCGTGTGCTCCGACGTCGTCCATTCCTAACCTGACTAACGAGTTGAGCTTGATCATATGTTTTTTTTCTCTAGAGAACGCCTGGCAGATTTATTAGTGCATGACTTCTGCGGATATCGCGTAAGCAGTAAGCTGCATGCACTAACGAATTAGTTAGTCCTATAAACTCCAATCTTGCTTTCAGCCGGATACGATGGAAAGGCGGCCAGCTCGTGATGGTGAGTCCATTGCTATGCCGGACCGCAAGAGAAGCTGAAATTTACATTAACCACGAAGATCCTTGCCCGCATTCCTTCAATTATCAAAAACAAAATGATAATCTGCATTCCTCCGCACATGTTTTTTTTAAATTAGAGTTGATGAAACGAACAAGGCCGCCAAGGGATAATGAGTATCCAAGAAATTCCGCAAGATACACCCCTCTCTTGCATGTTCAAGTATTAAGAACGTCATTATGTATGACTGAGCAAGGGAAAAACAGTTTAAGCTAGTATGATCCATCAATATTTTATTCATATTTATGAATGCAGATGATTCATGAAATCAGTTTGGTCAAATGACATTCTACCTCCCGTGCTGCGTCTCAATTGATAAGCAAATGTAATCTCCCCTCAACTTAATTTTTCGACTTCGTCGATTCATTACAGTTAGGGAAATAAAAACACTAAAAAAAACTCAATCACGCTCAATTATAAATGTTTAAAGCTCCTGGACTAGTAAGTAATAGATTTTGTGAAAGTATTTTCACTCCAAGCTCAAGTCAAGCTTATCCCGAGAGTGACTTCTCCACATCAGTAAAAAGATTCAAAATCGTCCGTGGTCACTGATTTAAAGTTCATCTTCGTCCACAGAAAATCTAACAAAACAATCGATTCACTGTAAAAAGTAGATCTGATTTTAAGGTACAAAAGCGATCTGAATTTCAGATGCAACAATTTTAAGACAGGGTATGTTGAATTTCAGTAGTAATATCTTGTCTAAAAATAAGGCAGGTGAACGACTGAAAATCAGACCATCCAGAATCCTGCTTCCTCTGCTTCCTGCTTAACTGCTCCTGTACCAACCATCCATGTTCCTGCCTCTTCCGCACCTTGAATCCGTGTTCCTGCCTTAAACCAGACAGCGCTTAAATTCAGATCGCACTGAAAATCAGATCAACTTTTTACAGTGTTGAGCAAAATCCTATATCTCAAATATCCTAATAAAAGACCCTGCATCCTGGCGTTTTAAGCGTCGATCTTTCTTTTTCTAACCATTTTTGCCTTTTTGCTTAGCTTGATAACAATGAAACACGAGGTTGTCTTGGACACGCTGAAAGATTCCACCCTGGTGCTGTTTGTTGCTTTTTAACACTATTTTCGTTTTCTTCGCCCCTGCATACCTCCACGATGGTCTAAACCCTTCCCTTTCCCGATTAACACGGCGTGGTCATGTGGTCACCAAACGGCAGGATGGACAGGTGACCGTGGAGGAATTCAAACAAGCTGTGCAGAACTTGTGTGTCGGGAAGGGATACGACGAGTTCCCTACCTCCATGAAGATGTTCATCGACTCCAGGTTTAAGACTTCCGACGTGAACGGTGAGTAGGACAGGATTTTTTTTCTGGAATCATACCCCAAAATCATACAATTCTCTCAAAATGCGGAAAAAATCACGACGGGCACAGTATGTCCAGCTACGAGCTTCCACGAGGGAGTGCAATAAAACTTTCGGAGATGATCACGTTGCTAGCGATGAAAACGCATTAATAAAAATTTTCAATTTTTCTCCACCTTATTCCATCAAAACTTATATGAATATTTCTGGCGTCACTTAGTAGCATGTGTGCACCAGTGACAAGAGGCTCATTCTTGAACGTTCACACGTCACATCTTAAGCCAATTGACTGTCACATTTTCCAGGTTTATTTTGATAGAAAAAATGAGTTCAAGAAATTTAATTAATCTTATGCTCTAATAGTCTTCCCCTTTCTTTCATCCCTATCACATAAGTATAAACCCATGAACACCCAAGCACCCAAAGAGTTCCGCCTTGATAGTAGTCTTCTGTTTTTTCAAAGAAAACCCTTGAATGGTACACAATAGTGCTATCCATTTCCTAAAATAGTTTTACGAATATGTAATCTATAAAAGTACACTCTAAACCTATTCCGTAATTTTTAATAATGGAAAATATTTTTTCCTTATTACGTATCATATTTTCCTTCCCCAAAATTCGCCGGTGTCTTTGGGACTCAATACAACCTTTAATAACAGAAAGATTTCCGACAACCTTGGTCAAATTCCTTAGAGTTGGCCGTTTTTACTTTAGTAGGTGCTAACAACTCTGTGTGGCAGAATAAAGTATTCCGTCAAGAGATTTGTTCGATGCAAATAGCACGAAAGACTTAACGTTCAAATCACCTGTTTCTCCATACTGCACTTTCGCATGTTAATGCAACATAAGCATTGTAGCATGTTTATTCCACATAAGTATTGTAACTCGTAGAGGATTTAATAACTATTAAAGAGAAACAATTATAAATGCGCAATAGATTACTCAAGTCCATTGAAGTATGCAGTAAATACCCCAATAATCTCGCTATCACATCGTGGTTTACTAAGATATAAGAAAGATACCAAGAATTAAGATAGTCTCCCTTTAAATCACATTTACAATTAAACCTGAGTTGACAGGTCTTATGGGCTCATTATCTAAAACAATTCATAACGGCACTGATTTATCAAAAAATGAAATCAGTGGTCAACCCTAAGGTTTGTTTTGATAGGTGAGGGTAGATCTCACTCTTTGTTAAGCCATTGGCGGGTGAAACTCACACATTCAGGGTAGGGGAGCCAATTCCTTTCCCTGGCACTTATTTATAAAGAGAACTAAATCAAACGTCATTATATGAGGTTTTATAGGGATGAAATAAATATTTTTTTAAGAGTAGACCTTGAATCTCCGAGGCAGAAACTGATACGGGGAATGCTTAGTCAAAATTTCAACCGCGTGAGAGTTGGGAGGAAAGGCGAACAACACGTCGCTGCCATTTCACAGTTTGTGATGAACTGGAATTCGACGTCGAAACTGAATCAAAGCTATAATTTCCAACCATTCTGACTTCGAAATATACATAAAATGAGTGAGGGTACTTCGTAGTCAACGGGAGAACGTACTATACACGAATACCTATTCTTGCACCAATAAGCTTTGAACAAGAGATTGTTCACATAATATGTGTTCCTCAAGGGAAAACTATGAATTAAATTTTTTTTAAGTTTCTTGAGGAGTTGGCTCGAAGGATACTTGAAAGGTGCGTATTTCCTTCGTAGACTACAATGGGGAATATGCATGAAATTTGTTTCTCGAAGATTAATGATGTACTTGATGCGAAATTCTCTCCCAAATTAAAATATAGGTATAAGCCAAAATGCCAAAATTTTCGAAGCCAACCACAACGATTGTCAAAATGTTCCCGAAAATTGCCGAAAGTCACGTGACCTGAAACGCCTTCTGACGTCACTGCACGGCATAGGTTCCATATTGCTACGGAGAAAGACATTTATTTTTAAAAGAAAATGAAGCGAATATATTATTTTGAGTTTTTTAGCCGTTTCTCGAACGAAACTATGACTGAAAAAAGAATTTTAAAAAGAACATTCCGACATTTTCCTTTGGTTGACTCCCTTATGGCGGCCTTCTAAAAAAAACAGCGATTGCTTGGACGCAGAAGAAATTCTTGGGCACTATACAGGCATTATATAAATTATGGACGATTTGCTCGTTACGGTCCGTACCACGTAAATAAAAAATTGAAATACAAATGTTTACTGCACTAAACAAATGAGATGAATGCATACGTTTTCGCCAAGAATTCATTTAACAACTTACATCCTCGCATAAAAAGATAAACAACGCCCATAGTTATACCGTGCCGTGACGTCATGCGATGACGTCGTGTTTTTTACGCTGACGAAAAGGTACAATTTTCAAAGAGTAATATCTTTGTAATACAACTTAATTCTTCAGAAATATTTTCGTTAAGCACATTTTAGCCAATAGACTTCAAATTCAAAGAGTTATAAAAAATAGTGCATGTTCCCCGTTGCAATCACTTTGATACTGCTCCATGGCAACGTCCATCGTTACCTGACCCTTTCTGTAGCCTAATCTTTGTGCTAGAAAGAAGTCACAGTGAAGAAGAGCCCCTTAGTCTCTCACTATAAGGTCAAAGTCCTAGAAATGAACACATGCCGCGGGTGACAAAATACAGACTTAGGAAAAATTCAAGCCCCAAACCCAAGGACTGGGTGTGAGGGATTTACCTTGCCGTTGCCAAAGCTGGCAAAAACTTTATTTGATAGACCCAATAGGGAGTCAAAATTGAGTTAAAATAAAATGAAAGTAGTATTTGACGGCTTTCCGATTCCATAAATTTCCTTATCCATTTCTCTCAATCAATATCATTGGCTATTTCCGGTTCTTCATTTCCTGGCTGGTAACTCCCTCTCTTCCTTTCTCCTTTTTTTGTGAGAATATTCTTCTTTCTCCCGAACTCCACAGAATAAGGTCTTATTTTGAGGACTCAAGTTCCCATCCCCTATCTTAGCAAGTACCAATAATAGGTAACTATTGCGCGCGAAGAATAATAAAAGTGCCGTTAGACTCCGTATCATACTAATACGATCATCATAACAAGACGGTGACGAATAAGAAAGTTAATCATACCAGAATAGGGTCTCGTTTCAATTTTCCCGCCGAGCTATATCCGACAAGCGAAAGTCAATGACAGTGGAAGACTGACTTTGGTAACTCTGCCACTTCGCGTATTTGGATGGCCACGTCGCGCAGTGCATATTTTACTGCCCCCGACGCGTCGGGGGCAGTAAATATATAGCCATTGTTGAGATAAAGAATGGATGAAATTTTATTTCAGGTTCAATATGTATAAGGGTCATTGTTAGCCGATTAAATGCTCCTAATCATTTACTGATATCTCTAGAGTTGCGAATACGTTAAGAGGCAGTCTATGAAGCACTCGTTCGTTGTCCTTTCATGGAAAATCAATCAAATATCTTTCGAGGTTTTGCTACCAAGAAAACTTTCCCGTATAGAGATCAACTCCCTAAATCCTAAATTACTTTGAATTTTAATCCATATGCAATGTACGCGAAATAGGCTGTATTTTATGGCCGAAAATGAGCGAAACTACTTATCGCGCCACGCATATAAATGGTTGGACAGACGCATACTGAGTTTCTCATCTTCTTTCCTCCGTTCTTTCCATCGTTCTCGTAACCCTCCTTGCTCCTTGAAAAAGGATTTTACCTCTAAACTTTTACATCCAATTTTCAATATTTCTTGGAGAACTGTCAGAGAGGAACGCAAATTTCGTTCGCTACAAAAGCCCTTAGTAGACGCATATTCCTCTAAATTCGGATTAATATCTGAAATACTCAAAAGAAACATGAATGAATATTAATTTCCATTTTGATAAAAATCCGAGATCGGAGGGGTTCAGGAAAAAATCAAAACGCATTACCTGTTCACTTAAGCCTATAATTTCTAAAAAACAGAAAATATTTATACGAAATAACAAGACTACATAAATAAAACATTCGAATAATGTTACATTAAATAAATTATGACATGGACGTGATTACTTATTCAAAACATATTAGTTTTGCAATCAATTTCACCGAAAAATTCCCCTTCCACTCCAGCCGACTGATTTTAATATTAAATAAGTACTTTCAGATTTCTTAGAATTTGGAATATCATTTTAACATCGTTTGCATTATAATAAGACCATAAAAGGAGACTACGGCATGCTTAATCAATAATATATTCACATGGACGATTATTCCTCAGGCCGCTGTCAAGTTTTGGAGGGTTCACTTCTTCATAATCCATAAAATGCTAATTAAATCAATACTGTATACAGGGATAAATTCCAAACAGACTTTTCCGACACAATGCTATTTAGTGAAACACTTGCTTCTCATAAATGAAGTCAGTCTTTGCTATGACGGATGTAATACCGAGATTAGCCTTAGTGAAACTGTGCCTCAATTGCTGTAAGATTTCTGTTTTGAATATATGCGCATGCATTTAAATCTTCTGAAATATTAGAAGAGTTGAGCTTATAGTTTAATAACGAATAAAATGCAATTAAATTAATATCAAGGGATAAAATAACGCATGAAGCATTACCAGCAAGAACCCCAAGAAATCATATTCCCATTCAATAGTCATAAAAATCCACTGAAAATCTTCAGAAAGTAAAGGGAATGAGGGGCATCGAATGGCTGATTTACATGACCTTCGATATCTAATGGTACATGTATGATTGAAATGCTTAGTGAATTAGAGCAAGGCTATAATGAAGAATATAGCACAATTCCCCTATAATCACTCGCCCATCATTTATACTGAAAATATTTCACAAGTAAAAAACTGTTCACAAACACTACTATGCTTCCGTCGATCTCGCCTTCTTACGAATCTGGATTGGGTGCGAAAAAATCGAAGTAGAGGCCTTTCTTCAAAACTTTTCTTATTGCAGAAAACGCGATTAATACTCGACGCCCTTTTCCAGTGTCGTTGTTTTTTTAATTCCAAACAAATGACGCCTAAAGGTTCCTGAATTTCAACTTAGTTTCCAGATAAAATTGTTGGTTTCAGGCGTTACTTTATGGAATTTGCTTTCATATATAATAATAATTAACTTGGTATTTCCACAGTTATTTATCTCACACTACGACCATGGTTTCGAACATTACATCATCATTACGTCATCATCAGCTACAAATTACAGAAATGTTGTCACTTATATACAGTTGAGATTGGTGTGGGGGGGGGGGGGGGGAAGGTATCCCTCCCACCAACCTCAGCTGTATATAAGTGACAACATTTCTGTAATTTGCACCTGATGGTGACGTTAATCGTCGAAACCATGGTCGTAGTGTGAGATAAATAACTTTGGAAATACCAAGTTTATTCTTCATTCATTATGTTAGTTTCGGGAGTTAAAATTTATTGAATCGTTTTCGTGACCAGCCTGCCACTCTACCAGGCCAGACCGAGGGTGGATGTGAAGGACGAGAAGCGTTCTGGGAAGCGTGTTTCTTTTTAGATATAGTTCGGAGACCGCAGGCGTTTGGCGAAGATTGAGAGGACAGGTGTCTCCTCACTCTGGAGGATGCGGAAAGAGGGGGAAGGGGAAGAAATGGTAATGGGAGAGAAAAGGAGGTGAAGGGATGGGAGACCACTGGGGTGGGGACGAAAAATAAATAAGAACTCAAAAGAACATCCGACTAGTCGGCGAGATATCCCCGCAGCAGCATCCAAGCGAGCGATGGACGGAAGACCTATTCATCCCACGTCTGTGTGAGGGCTCGCTGAGCATCTCGGCATGACTCATTTAAGAATTCTCCCAACCCACCTCAAAATGGCCACATTGTCGAGAACAATTACCATTAATGGCCCACCTTCACGGAACGGCATTTTCTCCTCCCCTCGAAAAAAAATATGATTTAAGAAAAAACAGAATAAATGGCTAATGACACTGTGACAAACGTCCTTTCATTCCACCTTCTCCCCGTTCTGAAGAAGAAATGGTCCGACAGAAATATTTATTTTTTTCCCTGTGAACTTCAAGGAATGTTGGGGAGAGATGAAAAATTTTCCGTCCACAAACTTCACGAGGATATGCGCGAGTTGGAGAACGGCGACGGGTCGTAAAGGGGAAGATGGCGATGCTGAACAGTTACGTCTCATCGTCCATCACATTCATACAAATTAACACTATTTCCTAAAGCATTAATTTCAATCTCGTCCTAGAACTTGCGCACTAAATATTTCGGTGAATCAATGGATATATTTCTGTCGAAGATTTGTTTTAGAGGCAAGAGAAAAAAAACATACCTACTATTGTCGCGAAATCGAAACGCTCTGGTGAGATACCATTGATATCTCAGGATGAATGAATTTAATAGATTTGGACTCAACTTTGTAAAATGACATCGTAAATGAGGATAACTACTTAGTAAAAATTCGAAGATTTATATTTAAAGAAAACTAACAACGATGAATTTCATCCAATAATAGAAATAATTTGGTTATTTTTTTCAATAAAAGTCTGAGAAATTTTCATTAATATTTCTCAATTCATCTCTAAGATCTCTATTCATGATGAAGAATATAATATGTAGAGCCAGTATTGGTGATAGTAGTAATGTGATGGTGGCACTGGGTTCGCGTACGAAAATTCAAAACAATCTTGCTGTCGCTAGTGAGCAAAAAGAAACCTTGACGTATGACACTCGTTAAATCACAAATCAAGCCTACCAATAAATTCTCAAAGTAGAAATTACATAAGATCCTATCGCTTGGATGGGTAAAGCAAGTGAGTTTCAGAAAGTAACTGTGATTACATTCTGTCTTATAGAATAAGACGTTAGTTTAGTAAAATTAAACAGCGTACACTTCCCGCAATTAGGCAGTCTTCGACCAATGCATTGGAGGGATGGGTTGTACGGAAATATTCGTTACTGTTTTTACATCGTCACTATGGGGTAAACAGGGGAGCCGTCTTTACTTGAGAACCGTAATAATTCATTCAAGTAGTAGGATCAATCTTATCCCAATGTCTAACCTAAATTATTACCATGGTGACCACTACGCTCACGCCCGAGGAGGGATTCAGACTCATAGCCTTCAAGTTACATAACCGACCTGACATCTTGGGTGTGACATTCATTCAATCACAGTTAAGCGCCAATGTATTAAAGTGCATAAAATTTTGATATTAATGTCCCTAACGAGAGCATCTCTGGCCCGATTCTCAATGAATAAGTTGCATCTTAAGCGTAGCGCAGATTCTCAGCATTTCATCAGCCTTTAACGAATGTTTCGTTTTGGAATGGATACGGTAGTACCTACTGTAAGTGATTAATGAAAAGATAGTGTTCAATTAAATTCGGAAATTACATGGAAAGCATGGATTATTTCCAGATGAATCGACTTCCAACTTCAATCACAGATTGGATTAAAATTCAGAAGTTATAAGTTAATTTCCGAAAACCTAAGTCCTCGTTTAAATAGTTTACAAGCCAAGGAGTTAGTTGCACAGAAGAAGAATAGTATAGGATGACGATCTAGAGGACCCGTGCCTGTTTCAAAAATTCTGGCGTACGTTCTTCGCGTTTTTCTTTTCCTTCACCGCAAATCACCAGCCAGAGAGCTAAGGTTGCCCGTCATCTAAATTTTCAAAACTGCTTACGGAAGAGTCCCGTAAACAAGCGCTGTTTGGTAAACATTTGAAAACCTCAGAGGCATTTGGATTTGAAAAACTGGATAAGATGACGATTGCTTCACCTCTGTGACAGAAAAAAATGAAACATCCGGAGGGAGTGAATGTTTTCGTATTTGGAATAGAAACTCGAGCCAAATATTTACAACTCGTGAAAATTGAGAGATGGAAGTCTGGGTTAGGATGGTGCCCCAAGAAGAACCGTCCACGAAGAAAGATTCGGACACAATTTGAAGAAATTGGCCTGAATAGAATGCAAACAAGAAAGAAAGATATTAGAAATGAAAATGTAGCAATATTTACTTAATTTTTGGAACATGTGGATTTGTTTATATCATCAACGGTGCATGAAGATATGTCGATGAGGCAGCGGACAAGAAAATCTGCGCCAACCCAAGCAAGAAAATCTGGGCATGAGTGATGACTGGTGATGATTATACGCTAAATGATTTCCATAGCATGGGAGAGCCGGAGATGATGAAAAATGGGGAAAATATATTTTAATATCCAAGACCATTCTATTTAATCCAGTTTTGATATTTGAAAACCGTCATGTCATTGGTAAGTGAAACATCGAAGAGCAGGGGTATAGCCAATGAGGGAAGAAAATGCCTCGTTCTGAAAACTAACGTATCAGATTTGTACTAAGTTCCTACATAAATTTAAAACATCAGAAAACGCTGGTGAACTGCTCACACTTGCATCAAACCCGATTTATAGCAGCTTTAAAAATCTTTGAGAGCATCCGCAATACGATCCCATGAGCCAACTACAAATGCGGTTGTCCTCATTTCAAACCAGCGGAAAAATTATTTTCATAAATATTACGTACCCGTCATAATTATAGTTTTTATTAAAGCGCGACGCCTCGAATACTCGATGCGCACGAGTACAGAGAAATGCGACGATGAGTCGCACCACGTAAAGTCACACGCGAAACTGATCACGGATTACGTTGCTGCACGATTGTGCTTAGGGAGAAATCACACAAATCGTCAAAAGTTTAACGATTCCTGAAGATTGGGAAGGGGGGATGTAATATTTTTTATATACTCACCATTGTGGTGGTCACGATAAAATTATAAGTAACTTTTGGAGTATTGAGGCGGGACAATTTTTTAAAATCTATGTTCCTGAAATCCCACGGTCAACTGTGTTTTTCGAAAGAGGGCGGCTTTAAAAGTCACCAAGAGAATTCAAATGATTTTCACGCGCCAGCATATCTTACAAATGCCTATTTTTAACAGTTTCTCACCTCGATGGCGCCAAATTGGCCCAGAGATCAAGAGGTGTTTCCTGCGTCCTCCACTCCCAACTCCCCCGACCTCAAAATCTTCCTTCCCTCGGCCGAGTCGCAACTTTTGCGTGGAACTCCAGCTAATCTCCGCGTCTCCAATCAACTCAGCCATTTCTTTTGATTACTTCAACGCCAGGCAACCTCAATGTTTATATCTTAGTCTATCTTGCGACATCGAAACTCGTTGCTGCGAATGGATCGTCACTTGATTTACGCCTTAATTGAAGGTAAACATGGGTAATGATTTTATACACTGATGAGATGTTGGTTGGCCACGAGAAATGCTTATATATTCATGAATACAACTTCAAACAACGCTTTTAGTAAACAAAGGTTGAGTCTAAGATATCACCGAATTTGAATATTTTTCAACCATTCGTATGTCATCATCAGTTAATTAATTATGCAGTATTTCTAACGTTAAGTAATGAGATGAAGAGGGTTTCCATTGAATCGGAAACGATTTTCAAAATGGTGCCTACGATCCTCTTGCCAATCGCCTTTTGTAAAAGTTACAAATTCCCTTTAGAATAATAATGTATAAAAGAATATTCACATCAAGCTCAAAAGACTATCATAGACCATGATAGCGTTGGAATATATGGAAATAAACGGGAATATAATTAGCACATTACCAGACAAGGAAGTAGTGGCCGCTTAGTATTTATTCCATGGTCAGCAGCTTTTTGCCGAAGGCTGGACGTTCATATAAACTACCACTGGTGCCACTGAAGCGATGCGAATAAATCAAAAAAACGTCCTAGTAAAAGGGAACAAATTTTAAGTACGGGAATAACTTATATTTCACTATCAAAATATGCTATCTAATACAATTTGACAAGAAGTATATTTTACTTACGAGATTAAGGATAATGCGAGTATAGTACCACAAATGGACGATGGTAACTATGAGGCCAAATAATGGTTGCTAACCACATTAATCCGTGGTAACCAAGACAACCACCGAGTGAATATCGTATAATCGTATCGTTCTATCGGACTAAAAATGGCTATATTATAATTATGTATAATACATTTTTTTTAAACACTTTATAATATTTTCTCAATAGAAAATTTTAAATACATATATTTAACCTCCATAAAAATGGAAAATAACGATATACAGGAATATGCGAGTTTAGTACCTCAAATGGGAATCTTTTACACAATGGTAACCAAGGCCTATTATGGTTGCTAACTATGAGGCCAAATAATGGTTGCTAGCCACATTAATCGGTGGTAACCACGACAACCACTGAGTGAAAATCGTTTAACTATTAGTATGCTATAACAATCTTATGACTAACTGTTATTCAAAAATGAAAATCGTATAATCATATCTAACTGACTAAAAATTGCTATATTATAATTATAATAAATATTTTACAATAATGTTTTAATAAGAATTTTAATAATTTATATGCATATACCCGCCATAAAAATGGATTTTTCCTTAAATCAGTCGAAAAATACCTCAAGATTACCTTTTAGATGACATTTTAAATAGGGATGTGTCGATTTTCAATACCTATTCTCGATACCACCGATTCTCGTGGATTGGTATCGAGAATCGAACGCCTAAAGACGATACCGATACCGCCGATACTTGGGAGGGTCGCGTGGAGTGTCAGATCGTGTATTTTAAATTTTCGCGGCTTAGCGATCGAAGTTTTTTCCCTAAGTAAATAGAATATTCAAATTTTTGTTTTGTAAAATTTTATTTTTAGATTTCATGAAATATTTTTAAAATGTATAGGAAATAGGTAAAAATAATAGTAATAGGAAAACTAGGTAAAAATATGCATGCATGTATAGGTCAATGGTATCGGTATCGAGAACTGATAATCCAGGAATAGGAATCGGTATCGAGAATCGATAAATTTTGATATCGACTCATCTCTAATTTTAAACCATGAAAAATGACCAGAACTACTACTTCTAATTATTTTTTTTATTCACCACTGCTGACGGTTTGAGAGACTTCTGTTCCTAAAAAGTAACTGATATTCATAAATTAGTTGCTATTTAACCCTTTGCACTCAGATTTTTTCACCCTCTATACCAATAGTCCACTCAGAATTTATTTTTAAATGCCCCTGAATTACCCGTGTTGTGTGTCAAGTGACACTCAACATGCGAGTTGATAGTGAGCTACGCTGTGTCGAGTATCACTCGACACAGCGTAGCTGTGGAAAAGGTTAATGACCCTTTTCATAAATTCTCAATCAATGAATTACAGTAACTTGGTGTGACATACTTCACTGCCATATATCTGGGTGGAATACAAGCTAAGTGATATTAGTGTAATGCAAATGCTGGAATGACAGTTTGAGCCTATACCACACTGATTCACCGATACTGGTTCTAACTCTTGTGTTAGGGAGTACAAACTACGATATCGATGTTGTATTTTGGTTTTATGTTTTACATTTCAGATTTCTTCTTGAGTGTAGGTGTTGATGCTATACAGGGCAATGAGAATTCTTGTCCTTATACTAACCATCCCTGGTGAAAATAAACCGTGACGGACAGTGTGACAACAATGTGTATCACACTGTGCAAGTGTATTAGCCACAGTGTATGTACACTGTGCGCACAGTGTGCTCCCTTCAAAGCGTGATGGACAGTGTGACCACAATGTGCTGCACACTTTACAAGGCTATTAGTCACAGTGTACGCACACTGTGCTCCCTTCAAAGCGTGATGGACAGTGTGACCACAATGTGCAGCACACTGTACATGGGTATTAGTCACAGTGTCCTCACACTGTGTGCACGGTGTCCTCACACTGTGTGCACGGTGTCCTCACACTGTGAACACACTGTACCGTCACAGTGTCTATCACGCTTTCTGCACGCTTTTGAGTCCCAATTTACGCTTTTGTCACGGTGTATGCACACTGTAATCACACTCTTGTCACATTCTAAGCACACTGTGTTCACGCTTCTGTCACATTGTCTGTCACACTGTCTGTCACGGTTTATTTTCACCAGGGATGGAAGAAAAACAAAAGGTTACTTGAATGCCGTCTGACTAACCCACATTAAAAAATATGAGTATCAGTTTTCTCACTGCATAGCTACCACAGGAATATATTCTATTATTACCAAGCCTTTGATAAATTTTGTATTATGTATCAGAAAATCGGGTGGGAGGTAGGCTACCTGCAGAATCTTCTAACAAAAAAACAGCTATAAGTGCCAATGCCAATATAATTTCTTTTTCTCCATCCTTCACATAAGATTGCCTAATGCAATGGCATCACCCCTGATTCCTCATTCACTTTGCATCCCGTCAAATAGTAGAAAAAAACCATGTGGTGCATTTCGAACCATTCATTCTAATGACTTAATTTTGGTAAAGTTTGCATATTTTAACGTCAGCAATTAATTGCAAATGTTCACTGCTAATTAAAGTGACAATCCAAAATTTCATCTTTAAGGTTTTTTCCTCGCCATACCCACGCTTAAGTAATGTAATCAATGAGATTAAGAAACTGATTCACATAAACAGATAGAAAGAGATCTACATCATTCTTAATTTCAGGGTGAGAGCTGTACATCTCTTGCATGATGAAATGATACATTGATTTTGAATGGTCAACAGTAGAATACTTGTGAATGTATGTTTTTGAATTTTTTTATAGTTTTCAATTTTAAATTTTTGAACCGGAAGCACAGTAGGAAAATTTAGAAAAAGCATCAAAGTTTAGGCTGAGGTCTTGTATTTTATGTTCTGCTCCTTCATAAGGTTGTTTTTGGGACCGATGTTTCTGCATGATATGATTCACTCACCATTTTATCTTCTCTGCCTGTCGACAAATTATATTGTATTCACCTAAATAACTGCATAGCCAGAATGTACCTCTCCTGTTATTTTGTGTAAGTCAACTGAAAACAAAGCCTGGTTTACCAAAATGTCTTTGAAATTCATAATAACCCTTATGCATCAGCCATCAGTCTGCATGCTAATTTTGCTGTGTATTTTGCAGCAGTTACATTCAGCTTAAGACTAATACTGTATTATACCTACTACCTAACCATGAATTCATTGTTTCCTCTGAAGTAATGAACCTTAAGCATCCATATTCTCAATGTTATGTTACTTATTGGCAAATAGACCACAGAAGCTTGAGAACTGAGGAGTAGAATGTACAGAAACTTTTGAACACCTAAGAAATATCAGAACAAATTTTATCCCATCATTAAACGTGCATAAAGTGAACTCATTTCCCTTCATGAGCTGTAAGAGTAACTTTCCACTTTCAAAAAGTTGGCATATTGATATCATGACTTAAGTTTTAATGAATAGATGATTGCACCAAAAATCTAGCACTCAACATTTAAACATGTACTCAATATATTTCTCACCGGAATGGAATTTCCGGTCACTTGTGATCAAAACTTTACATGTAATCAGCTTAAATTTTGAGGACATAAATGCAACAGTTTCGAGGAATAAATTTTCATGTTGTTGTAACTATTTCTATTCAGGAGATGGAGTGATTGGAGCTGAGGAATTCCGCTATGATTGCATCACCAGGAGCCCTTTTGACACTGTTGAAGTCCTCGATGAAGCTTTCAGCAAGCTCCTTAATGTACGTAAATGAAAACAAGAGATGAAGAGAATGCTACAGTATCATCATCACGGGTTTACATGCTTAACATTGGTTTGACATGGCTATCCACTCAATGGTTTACTCGGAACTGAAATCGCAATTTTGTACACGAAATTGTTAGATGGAAACGAAAAACAAATTTTAGTGAAAAAATTAATCTTCTAACCACAACCATTCACTAATAAATAAAAAAATTTAAATAAGCAACCTAAATTAATTTAGTACCCTCTGATTCCTTTTTTGCCTTACTTTCTTCCTGCCATATCTTCTTCATAACCACATCTGAAAAGCCAGAAGTCTATTTTCATCTTCTTTCCTACAAATCCAAGTTTTGGCACTATACAATGCCACACTCCAAATTAAATCCTTTACGTTAGTCTTTTCTTTACATCCCTACTCAATGACTCTGTCATTAGTTTTCTTCTACCAGTAAAAACCTCTTTTGCCAATGCATTTCACCTTCTGACTTTAATGCTGCTATACCCTTTTTCCTTCAACATACTACCCAGGAACTACTTTTGCTCTACTACATACCTGCTACTCTTTTCTCTGCACTACTTCATCCAGCTTGTGATCCCCAGATCTGAAATTTTATCTCCTCCATTCACTCCATAAAATCTCATCACTCCTGTAATTCAATGTCTTTTGCATTGCTCCATCATATGTATGAGCAGATTTTACAAAAATCCCAAGTTAATCTCTCCAATCATTTTTTCTACATACAAGCCTAATTTATTAATTGAGAAATCAATAATATCCTCATTCATCTGCTTAGGGGAAGAGTTCTTTTATGTTTTTCACATATACTACTCTGTCATTTACTTGCTTCCTCAGGTTGATTAATTCTTAATATTTAACTTAAGTCTTAATGCTTTAAAGTAATTTTGAATAGGGAAAACAAGATGGTATCTGTCAAAAGAATTATGAATGCTCAAACGCTTCAAACAAGCCAGGAGTGAGTACATATGTATTATATTTTGACAATTGTGTAAAGTAATGACTTCAGTGATAAACACTAATAGGCATACATCAAAAATATCCGAGAAGTTGATCATTCCTTTAAAATAACATTATGAATACTAATTTCAAATAAATGTTCTTGTGAGCATTTTGTCTCAGAGTCACAGATGGCTAAGATATTGAAATGGCTTCCATCAATCTGAGATAATGCTGTGATTTCAAATTTAACATCATACTTCTTTTACTGACAGGATGATGACAGGAAGCGTGGAGGAATCACATTAACTCGTTACCAGGAGCTTTATGCACAATTTCTTGGCAATGCTGACGAGAACTGCCCTGCTGTCTACCTATTTGGACCTCTCATTGAGCTAAGCTAAGAGGGATTTAAATACACCGATCCCGCATCAATCATCTATCAACTCTTTTAGTAACTCTATTCTACAAGAGGCACCGTCTAAGGAAAGGGAAGATATAAAAAAAATGTTAAGCGGGTCTTTTGTTAAAAAAAAAGTTTTTATTTATGAGTAAAGAAATTCAAATTCATTATTGTGTAACCATCGGATGAGATGCTTTGTGCATCAAATAAATGAACCAAAAGCATTAAAGAACAAGAATCATTTCATTCTTCAGATAATTTTAATAAAACCTAACGAGTGGTTTTAAATAACTTGGAAACCCTGCTATTTTAAACCCAAGAGTGTATCCTTTCCACTGTATCTTTCAACCTCTCTTATGACCCATTCCAAAGTTGTTATCAATGAGTCTGGCTGTTTTGTTGTTTTGTGATGTTTGTTGCCATGCAGCTTCAGAGCTGATGGCAGTAACCTTTTTTTATACGTAAGCTGTAGGGTGAGTATAAGTGAAAATATTTGAAGGGTAAGCAAGCTGCTGATGAAATTATCAGCTCAGACATTTTCTATTAATTTCCACGTTGATGTGTGTATCCATTGAAGTGAGCCTAACGGCTTATGGCTTCAAAATTCTCAAATGTAATATGCTTCTTCTCAATTTATTTTGGAATAGTTGGGAAATTAAACTACATCATTATTGGTGCACCATCAACTTGCAAAAAGAAATGGCTTCGCACAAATAATATTTTCATAATGCACATAGGTGTTGGTGGATGTAAAAATAGAAACATAAAAAGATTGTATGTGGCTTAAAAATGAGGCTCGATGGGGTTCTGGAGCATCTACCTGTATTCATAACATGCTATTATGTTGAGAGGGTAGTTCTGGTACTGAAAATTAATAAAGGCAATGTTCCCCCAATTTTCCTTTGGTACAGCTATGTTTATTATCTACTGCCATGTGCAAGTGTTTTGCTCTGCCCTGATGTTGTAACATATAGCACTATACTCGTAAAGTTCTCAAGATGTGCATCTGTAACTCTGGTGTCATAAGCTGATTGCACAATTGTGTCATTGAAGTGAAATAATTAAATAAAATAAAAAGTTTAAAAATCTGAAAGTAATATTATTTTATAAAAAAATCACCCACAATTACACCTTACCATCACAAAATAAAAAAATTAACTCAGACCCACCACAAAACCACTCTCACAACTTTCAGAATTGAACTATGCTGTCTGCTTACAATAAATAATCTTGTAAAGGCCACTTTACACGATACGATGTACAAATGCTTGTATAAACTGAACGAAATTGTTATTTGTCTGAATGGAATTAGAACAGGTTCAATTTTCCATATATTGTCATTCAGACATTCGCACAAGCGTTCACACAATTTGCTGCTTTACACGGTACAATTTCCTCATATTTGTGCATTTGTACGAGAAATTGTATCGTGTTAAGTGGCCTTACCAAAGGACCTCAAATGACTCTTTCAGATTCTTAAAAAGATATAAAATGGAAACTAGCTGTCGTATTTGTCCACTGTTTTTACTTGAGATATGATACAGGATGAATTTTAGCACTACGCCATTTTCAAGAGAATGAATATGGTCATCAGGTGGCAAGCGGGGAGGAAAGTTAGATGTCAAATTGGGGTGGATGGGCGAAGATGGAGGAGGAAAAAGGGATAGTCATCTGTTATTGTTAGCTATTGTCTGCTAAGGTCAAACATTCAAGGTTAGAGTTAAAATTGGTGAGTGAAGCTCAAAGGTGTTGTCATTCAATATGATATTCTTCCTCTTCGAATGTTTTATTTTTTCCCACTGCTCCAAGGCATCCAACCGATTTTACGTCAACCTTCCTCACCACCTGCCCCAACTCCTTGTAAATCAAACTTCTCCAACCACTTTCCTCCCCCTCGAAGTGTATATATACCTGGTAGCGATGACCATATTCATACAATTGAAAATGGCATAGAGTGCTGAAATGCATAGTGTATCGTACACCAAATAAAAAAGTGGACAAATATGACAGCTGGTTTTTGGGTATTTTAAATTGCCTATAACTATGAAATCTCACCAGAAACTGTTAATTTTTAAAATTCTTGTTTTTGAAGCACAACAAGGCAATGGTAAGCAGGCAATATTGTTCAATTCCAGAGAATTTCTGGAAAACAAAATCTTTTAAGGCATGGGACATAGGTCAATCATTGAAGTCAAATTTTTGTCAATATCATTTCACATAAATTCAGGGATATGAAAAAAATGCTAGACATAAATGACAGAGAGTATGAAGGCAGATATGACAACATTTTTTTCATGTTTGATGACTCCTAAGGAATGAGTCCCGTTTATTTTGAGACTGAAAGTTAGGAGTATTTTATCTTTTTTAACATGAATCAAGGGTCAACTTCAAATATTCATGAATAACAGATATCACATCATATTCTATTCTATCATGAAATAATGAGATCTTGACAGACCATCTAAGGATTTTTCTGTTTTAGACTACCTATCTTGTGTGTATAGCCATTGATTTTAAAAGAAAACAAGCAAAATGTTTCCAAATATTTTGTGTACCCACTATTCCTCCACACAGGCATTTCTGTTGACAGAAATAATCATGGCTGCTTGGAATGAAATCCAGAAGTCTGTGATTAAATTTATAGACCCAGGATTGTAGAAACAAGGCAAAAGAAAAAAGGAAAGAAGGTATGTAAGAGTAATTTTTTTGCTTAAAAAATATTCACCATTGTTAAACCAGCCTTAAGAGACTTAACCACCATACAAGACAGTGGCCATATTAGGCTAACTTCTCTATAAATAGGATTTTCAGACAAAGTGCTGATGAATATCCCTTAGCTGGTGGTTATCACTACATCTTAAACTTAAATAATTATTTATGGGGAGTGGTAAAAAATCTCAATATGCCAATCAACACAGGACATATGAGAAAGCTAAGACTAGAAGCATGGAACAGACAAGAGGCTCTCTATCAGGGAATTGAACTGTAGCTGAACCGCTGAAAAAACGAACCACTTGGGTGGTTTTTTTCTGAGCAGGTTCGAATGGCGAACCCCCACGGTGGTTCGGAGCAGAGTGGCAAGAACTGCAAAGTGCTCCGGTTTGGAGTGGAGCGAAGGTCAGTGTGGAGTGATTGTCAGAGCGCCGTCAGAGTGGAGACTCAGGCACTCACCTCTCCGCTCTGAGCCCGAATGCAAGAATCACTCCAGAGCACATCCTTGCACTCCGGAGTGATTCTTGCCATGAGGCGTAGACAATTACTAAACAGCTCTTGTTGAGCCCGTGGCATGGCGTTACCATAAAAAAGCGATAGACCAATTTTACAATCACGTCTGATTTTGCATGAGTGAATGATTTCTTTTGGCTTAAATATTCAACTTTGTAGGAAATGAATATATTTCAATGTTTTTGAAGAAGGTGCAGGAACTGCATATGAAGGCACAGATACGAAAACAGATTCTGAAGGGTGAGGGAGAAATAACAGATTGAGGGGTACGTGGCTAATATGCAGGGTAATAGTAATATTTGTTTTCAACTTGCAAGAGGGCATGATCCTTCCTTGAGTGAGGAAAATTAGAAAGAAAAATATTGCATTGATTTCAGAAGTATGAGTGATATTATCCATCATGTTGAACATGCTTACATAATGAGAATAATTGAATACTTACGGACAATTAATGATATCAATTTGCCCCGCAGGTTTATGAAATTCGTAACAGTATATAATAGTCTAGGCTAAATTTCAGAAATTCGAAAAGCTAAACGCATTTCGTATAACAAATGGGCAACAGCTCTATTCCCCCTATATCGACCCCGCTGAACCCGAAAATCGCTGTTGCCCAGCTGAAAAATGGACCGGAAGTGAGATATTCAAGATGGTGGACAAGATGGCGTCTAAGTTAAAAACATGCAGTTTTCTCTTACGTTGCAGTAAATTGATAGTTTCAATGTCTATTCTTATGATGCTTCTAGTAAGGAACAAGAATCTTCAACCAAAAATGACATTTGGACCTAATTTTTCAAGATATTTTGAAATTTCACGGAATACCCTACGTACCGCATAAAAGTCACTTTTTCCGGGAAATAGCACTACAAATCAGAATAATGTCTTGAACAAAAGTTTTAGTGAATTTAATAAGCTTTTATTTAAATCTAAATTCAGCTTCATAAAATAAATAGTAACCGCACCACGTCAAATAAAAGAGAGGCGTGTATGGCGCTGCTGTAGCCAAGCGACCGAGTCCATCCTGCTGTGCCCGTGCTATCCAGTTCAGAATTTGAAAATTTAGAAGTATTTCGTATAACAATAGGGCAACAGCTCATTTCTCCATATTTCGACCATGCTGAATCCGAAAATCGTTGTTGCTCAGCTGAAAAATTGACCGGAAGTGAGATATTCAAGATAGCAGCCAAGATAGCACTGAACTTAGGAAAACCGCATTTTGGATGGTAGAAACGTAGTTCACATTGCCAAATGTATGTTTGTTTGACGGATGATAAGGCGAACTTGTAAAATTATAGATATTTATATATTTTATTCAATATATGATCACAGCGATTAGTAAACCTATTAAATTTCGACGTGTACAAACCATTCATTTTGCAAACGAAAGGACATATAAATATCGTTTGGACACATTAGTAATATCAATTATGTACCGTTAAAATTAAAATAAAACACTTAAGAACTACAATATATTTTAATTTGTAAAAAAATGTCTAATGCAAGCCTACGCCAACATTGAGGCAAGGTCGATGAAATTTGCACATCTTCAGGTATGGAACCTTGGCCTTTCTGCAGCTACAGATTCCTGAGTTACATAGGCCTTTGCAGGCACGAATAAACACTTCAGGGCATGAATTTTGAATTGGTGGTAGCGTCATGAGAACAGGACAAACCTTCATGTCCAGAGTACTATCAATATATGCCGAAGCATGTGCTAGATTCCCATAGAGAGGGCACAGTGTTCACAATATCACGAGCAGAGACAGGAGACAGAATTTTCTGGACATAATACAACAGAAGCAATAGTCAGATATCCCCAGGGGTGTCAGGAGTAGGTTTTATACCATTTATACAGAAACCCGCTCACGAGCTGTCAAACTTGTACCCAGTTCTTCAACGGTGCATTGCGCTGGGAGATGCACTAAACAGAAAGCACATTGTCCTCACCTGTGACGAATATTTGTACCGCAAGCTCATAGAACTGCGTTGGAACTCAGAGGCGTTCAGAGAGCGTATAGTTCTGAAGATGGGTGGCCTGCATTTTGCACTCTAAAATTTGATGCATGTGATAGGTAGGCACATGTCTGGGAGTGCTTTGGTGGAGTTGTGGGTGGCAAGTGGTCTTCTTGCACCAGGTTCTGCTGTGAAAGTGCTGGATGTGAAGGCTTATGCTAAGGGTATGAGAGTTTACAAACTCACTAAGCAAGCGTTTTGATAACAATGTACCCTCAGTACCTGGAATATCTTGAGGATCGTGATTTTGAGGAAGTAGGTGTTTTTAAAAGGGCATCAGAGTCTCCGGAAGAGCTTTGCGATTATTTGTCTAGTCTCTCTTCCAGACAAATTTTGTCCACATTCCTATCCCAGCGTTGTGACATGGACAAGAATTTTTCCCTTTGGTGGAGTTACATAGATATGGTCATGACACTTTTAATGTTTACAAGAGGAATCCGAGGTGGAGACTGGGAAAGTTACCGACCGGCATTGTCAGATTTGATTCCTTATATGGCGCTATATGATCACAACAATTACTTCAAATCACTGTACGTGTACATTGCAGACATGCACCAATTACCACCTGAGGTTGAGTCTGCATTTCAGTCAGGAGATTTCGCTGTCCAGGTATCAAGTCAGAAATTTGCACAAGTTGACGCTGATCATGCCCAGGAATGGATGGTTGGCATCTGCAAAAGTGCATGTGGAGGAGTCATCGGCGCAACTAAGGACTCCATAACGCTTCAGCGATGGTCCCTATCTCTTCACTGGAGGAATGAGATAGCAAAGCTTAGGTATGAACTACTGCGTATGTCTCAACCTGAAATTTGTCTTAAGGAAGAGACGAAAGCAAGACGTCACAGAGATAGTGATCATGAAGACTTGGTTGTAAATATCATGGAAACTTTCAGTTTCATTAATGTGGAATCTTCATCCGCCTTTGTGCGCAACATCGCCACCAAAGATCTAGGAACAAGACACGTAACTGAGGCTCTCGTAGGTGCAAAAGCATGTGGAGAAAAGTTAGTTAGTGATTTTGTCAAGGAGAGGCTCTGTATTCGTCAAGAGTCTAGGACGAGCACAGTAAGTTAACATGCAGTAGTACCCAAAAACAAGTCTTTTGCAATGGATGACCTTCACAAAGAGAAACACCCTAATAATCAAAGCAGAACTACCATGAAAGCAGACAGGGAATTTTCGCAGAGACTGATTGTAGCATATGAGGCTGGAAGGAAAATAGATTTGCCTAGAATTGTGATGCATGAGCTTCACAACGTCCCTATTCCCCTAGCATTCTTGAATAGTGAATTAAGGTCTGGAGATAAAGCAAGTTTGTCACAGTCTTGTTGAAAGATTTACTCTGCCCAAATAACTTGAAATTCTCCCTCAAGATTCCATTTTTATCATTGTTGGAATGGATATAGTAAACAGAATGGGGAAACTAAAACTCAAAAGTGCTTTTGGAGACTGCAGAGGAATTTGGCTGTTTGACAAGCTCTGTTGGTTCAGCCCCTGGGAAACCTGACGACAGGCAAATGCCTATTGGGAGCCCAGCTGTATATGGACCAAAAAATTAGTCCGGATTCAAAAAAAATAAGAAGAATGCTCAAGTATGCCCGTGACTACAGGGAAGTGCACATTGTTTTTGATCGGTACCGAACAATTTCAGTAAAAAGTGGGACAAAGAAGAAAAGTGCCAAAGGTTTCGTACCAGTACGAAGAGAAATCAAGGCTTACTGGTGTATAGCCACCCTATTGAGCTTGTTTTGGTCAAAGTCACTCCTCCGTCAAACCAGAGCGTTCCTTCATGTGCTCCACTCCAAACCAGAGGGGTCACTACGAGGGTTCCGCTCCAGAGCGAAGCGAATGAATCGATTGTTGCTCCGCTCCAGAGCGGAGCGGTAAACCCCGGCGAACCTCTTCATCGCTACGAAGCAGAGCAACAATGATACGGGATGCACCGCCCCGGTTTGATTCCCTGCTTTCTATTACCTGGACAGCAACACTTCATGACTACAAATCTTCATTCTTTAGAAAGGAGTACCAATACTGGTAGGTGGCTTGTTGAGATGTGATTTTGTAGAGGGATGTGGATTGATTGCCAGAGAGAAAGAAAGGTAAATGAAGAGGTGTTGAAGGTGGTGAGAGAAGAAAGGAAGTTGTAGGGAAATGTAGATATGGTAGGAGCTATGGATTCAGTAAGCCATGAAGTGTAATTTAGTCAATGCCCTAGGGGAGAATGCAGAAACTAAAAAGGATTTTAACAATGAGGTTGCATTTATTTATTTAATTTATAAAATTTTCCACAGAGAGCATTTCCACTAATTTAAAGTAGGATTCAAAAAGCATGGATGGGCATGAAGGAAGGAAGAGGATGCAATGATTTAAGAGGGAGATACACATGTAGTGAAGGACATGATCAATGTTTCAGAATGAGCTCAGGGTGAGACTATAAATGATCTGTTACTTTCCCAGCATATTATTTGATTGAAAGCTTCTCAGGTCTTCCGTCAGGAGCTCTATTTAGGCTGAAATGGAGCCCCTGACCAGGTAGAGGATGCATGAAGTCTTCACTCAGAGTTGACTGCCTAAAAGAGGTAAACCTGATTTTCAATTTCAATGACTTTCTAAAATTTATTGGGCCACAACTCATGATCAACCAAATTATTCTAACCAATCTAAATTTTCCAGCTACATGTGGCACTAATTATAAGATTAAATGAAAGATTAACTTCCATTTGTGATTTTTTCAGAATTGATGCTTCTCCGTCTACACAACGCAAGCATATACAATGAGCAGAATGAGATGTTTTAGTAACTTTTTGTAGACTCGCCACAATAATATCATTAAACATTCCAATTATAACTATTTTATGTTCAAAGTGTATTTTGCATGATTTCAGGATCCCACTAAAGGTTACATAATGAAATATAAACTAGTATGTCCAACTAGAAGGTTGGTCTGATTTGTGAGAGTAGAGTTCACCAAGTACCAAGCCAAATTATCACATAAAATTTGCACACCAGAGTGATTGGACCACTACTTATGAATGAGTAAATAGTAATGATAAAAAAAAATCAAGGCAACACTGAACAATATTTGTATTCTCTATTGCTTTCTTCCACTCGGATTAAAATGTCACACAAATTTCATCAACAGTACACCAAGAAAACTTTCCACATCAGTGCACTCCTACCATTATCGGAGTTGCATTAGCACTAGCATTAGGGCATTAGTATTAGCTTCCAAGATGAAATTTTCCATGCTTTCCAGTCCCTTCATTGGTAAATTTTGATGCACCATCCAATGCTTCCTGCAAAGGTAAGTAAAATTTCATGCACCATCATGAAGAAATAAATTTCACAACAGATGAAATAGAAAAAAATTGACATGCTCATTAAATCAAGAGCCATAGAACTACTGCTTAGGATCATCCAAGAAATCCCACGCAGGCACAAGCAAAATTCCAATTGTTATTTTAGATTATGCTATAGGCAAAAGAAAACTGTACACCATCTGAAGCATACACGACAATGACAATAAACAATGAAATTCTAAATTTCTGGTGAAAAATAAAAAAAACATATTTCTTGCAACTTTTATTTCATAGCTTATGGATGAGACACATCATTTTGATGAGGAGTACTGGCAGGAATTTGAATTTGTATAGCATAGAAGGGAAATTAACTTGAAATAAATCCTCACTCTTTATCCCTGAATTTAAATCAAAATAAACTAGTGTTCTAGGCCACAATGAATGAACATTTCTAAAGCCCTGGTTACACGATACAATTTATTGTACAATCGCTTGTATGAATTTCTGTATCTTTTCTTGTTCAGATTTTCGTACAATCGTCTGAACAATATTCTGAATAGGGTGGTTACACGGTGAAATATTTCGTACAATTTTTCATGCAATTTCCTGTTACGCATTAAGCGCTTGTTTTTGTTTTTCTCTCACAAAGCGCAAAATTCAAATGTTTAAATATCCATCGACAATTGCAAGCAGGCAAAAGTCACCTCAAATTTCACTTAAAAATTTTCTGAAATGATTTACCGTGGAGACATCTTGAGGTAGATGACGGAAACTACGCATTCAGTTGTTTTGAGATTCGTGAGAATTAGGTTGTTTGAGTGACTCTTGGCTTGATAAATTGATTTTGACCTCTGCTTCGTTTGGACTTCTCTGCTTCGTTATGATTTCTGTTTGACCTTTGCACCTCCTGGACTACCCCAACGGAATTAATTTTGAACTCGAGGTTAAAATCCGCAATTCCTGCTATTGTATTTTCGACCCTTGGGTTCAATGGATTTGGACGAGGCGAGGTCGGTAACTGCAGCGGTAGCAGTCATATCACTTATAATTGCGGCCGCAGAGTTAATGAACAGGCAAGGGAGAAGGAGACGATCCATTTGGACAAGGCCGTGGCTTCAGAGGAGGGAGAGAGGTCGAGGCCTTCTGAATATGGTACATGAGGAGTTGGCGGGCGAAGATAGAGCTGCCTTCCGTAATTTCATGAGGATGACCGAAGAGCAATTTTTTGAAATCCTCAACCTTGTGAAAAATGACATTGGGAGGCAGGACACTACTATGAGAGAGTCGATATCTCCCGAGAAAAGGTATTATCCCAAATAATCAAAATATTTTCCTTTACATTTATTTAAAAATAATACTGGTATATTGACATTATATTCGGCGTTGTAGTATACATTTGCGTAATGGAATAAAATTGTTCCAGATTATCCATAACCTTGCGGTTTCTTGCCACGGGAGAAACCTATCGATCCCTCATGTACTCCACCAGAATACACCACAGTACCATCGGCGGCATTATTCCCATGGTATGCGAAAGCATATATCGTCACTTGAAAGGGAAATACCTTAAGGTAATTGTAGATTCATAGATTAGTTGTGATGGAAATGATTAATTTCGTTTAAAACCCAATTAACACTGATACAAACATTTTCAGGTGCCACGATCACGTACGGAGTGGGAGGCCATTGCCCACAAGTTTGACACCTTGTGGAATTTTCCGATGTGTCTCGGGGCAATGGACGGCAAGCATATAGCTTTCAGTCCACCGGCCAGCGCTGGATCCCACTATTTTAATTATAAAGGGAGTCACTCCATAGTGCTATTGGCTGTAGTGGATGCCGATTACAAATTTATTTATGTCGACGTCGGTGCCAATGGGAGGATCAGTGACGGTGGAGTTTTCCGGGAAAGTACGCTATATACAGCAATCGCTCGGGACTCATTAAACTTCCCACCCTCGAGAAAGCTGCCAGATGGACAACTGGAAGTCCCTTATGTGTTTGTGGCCGATGAGGCATTCCCCTTAACCACCCGAATTTTAAAGCCCTACCCTAGTAGAGACCTTACTGAAGAAAAGAGGATTTTTAATTATAGGCTCTCGAGAGCCAGAAGGGTAGTCGAAAATGCTTTTGGGATTCTAAGCAACAGATTCCGCATTCTTTTAACTACCATAAACCTAAGCCCCGAAAAGGTGGACGCCATTGTTTTAGCCTCGGTGGCTCTTCACAATTACCTGTGTGAAAAGAACGGGGCAGTGTATACAGCATCAGAGGATAATTGTCCTTTGCTGAACGTACCTCGGCAAACTGGTAACAGGCCCTTGAATTCTGCCCTTGTTGTGAGGGACGAATTTAGAAAATACTTCCAGAACCATTAAAACTTGTTTCACATAAATTTTATTAACTTCTTATTCATTGTCACAAAACACCTTAAATATTTCCAGCATTATCTTATTTTTTTTTTCCTTGTCCTTTACCTCCCTCAACTTGCAGGCTACCAGCCTACCAAAAGCTGCCTCAGTGCCCTGGTCAACGTTGACACTCCCAAGGTGGGTTAAAGCCTGGGTGGCACTTTTCATTAACGTAGATGTCTCATCGGGGGAGGCCAACTTCCTCTTCTTTCCCACCCCCGATGGCCCAGGCTGAGGCGATGCTGGACCTGCACATGCTCGAGCCATTGGTGGAGCACTTGATGGACGAGCTACATCGTCCACAAAGACAATGTCCATCGCCACTTCTCCTTCCAATTCCACTTCATCCACTACGGGGATGTCGCCTGCGTCAACTGCAGCTTCACATTCCTATGAAATGCAAGTGATGATGATGATAAAAATACGGTGTTCGATTACACAACTACTACTACAACTGTACAATTACTGCTTCCTTTGAAGTGACAGTTCTGTGATGTCTGAGTAATTAAGCAAGGGAAACTCATACATACCTCAAGCTCCTGATCATCTAAAAGGGATGTGCTCCCCCGCGGCGACATATAGTCGTCGAGGAACGACATCTCGTGGTAGTAATAGAGCGAGGGGACGTAAATCTGAAATAATCGAAATAGCATTCTGTACTTGGTGGAAAAGAATAATGCAATGTCGCCAAAGAGGCAAGGCCGATTAAAATTTGTCTCCGTTGATGTCATGTACTTACCGAATCAACTCCTGCTCCGCTTCTTTTCGATGCAGCCACCTTTCTCCTCTCCGACATGTACGTGGTTCGCAGAGAATACCACTTCCTCCTGCAGTCTTCAGCAGTAGTATTCGGTCTACAATAATAGGAAAAATTTAATTTCCATTTTCGCACTTCCTTCGCTCTGATATTATTCATACCGCCACAGAATAATGCCATCAAATATACATAGTTCCAAATACCATTAAACTTACCTTGAGATACACATCTCATTCGCTACCTCTCGTAAGCCTTGTAGCCTCTTGCCCTTATTTTTATACAGGCTGTTACGAGGGTCAAAAAGATACGGCCTCTCGCTGGTTAGTGCGATCAGCCTATCCACTTGATCCTTGCTCCAAGACATTGCTCTGTGCAAGTTTCAAAATCCAAATTGCGTACCGTTGGGGTAGTCCAAGAGTGCCGGGGTCAATATCGGGAGAGTAAACAATATCCAAGAGTGCCGGGGTCAAATACGGGAGAGTAAGCAATGTCCAAAGAAGGCGAGTGGTCAATATAAATTCCGTGGAGAGTTGTCCAAGATTTGCAGGGGTCAAAAGGTAGAGAAATCCAGAATAAGTCACAAGTCACACCAAACACACCGAATCCGCCGAACGTAAACAAACAGTCGGTTTCGTCGCCTACCACCAGGTGTCTCTGAAACGCCAGAAATTGTACGATTGTCTGAACGAAATTAGAAGCTGTTCTATTTTCTGTGCAGTCGTTCATACAATCGTACAATTTGGACTGGTTACACGATACAATTTCGCATTCATTCTCGCGTTCAGACAATCATACAAGCGATTGTACAATAAATTGTATCGTGTAACCAGGGCTTAACACATATGAGTTTCTGTAACACTATAATCATACCGCAGTCCCTCCACTGAACAGGCACCTCATTGCTGAGAGGTGCATACATTTATGAGGATCATATTCAGTTGAGGAACGGATTTACGGCTGTTAGAAACCAGTAACTCTCTGAATAAGTTGACAGAGGGCAGTAATATGTGTGATCATAGACCTAAGGGAATCCTGTGAATAGACCCCATGGAAAGGAAAAGAAACACCAATAACCACCTTCCTGGAATGAATTTCCTGGGACAAACCAATCACTAAGAACTGTTACTTAAAAGTGCCATTCTAAGCTCAAAACAAATAAAAATGGAAAAATGAGAAAAGTTGTTTATAGATTGATGGTGCTCCAAACTTCAATGGAGAAACTGAAATGCTTCCTAATAGCAACAAAACTCTAGGCCAAAAAGGGTAAAGCTTAGTTGGCACCAAAAGTTGCACTACATTTCATTATGTTCAGTGAAATGTAATATTAATAATCTTAGTACATTTTTTTGCATTAGACTGATCTGTTTTGACAATTAAGATGAATAATAGGTATGCATAAAGAGATGACCTGGGTCTATTACTAGATCATGAGGTATAGAAATCACATTACAGAATACAATAGAAGCCCGGTATAGTGAGTACGGCTTATTGCAAGAATCGCGTTATAGCGAGTGATTGTCTTTGTACCGCCAAAAGGCCTATGTTTTACATGTAAAATAAAGTGGATATAGCGAGGCCAAAAAGTTCCTTCCACGGTATACGCTCGGTATTACAACAGATATCTCTCGAGGGCGATACACCGCCTAGCAAAAATAAATTTTTTATTATCTGCGAATTTAACTGAAAATACAAGATGTGTTCCATATCTACAACACCTAAAGCCAATTATGTCCAAACATTAGCAATTTACGGCCTTCAGTACGCTCAGCGCGCTCCCATTTTACGTTCTTCTCTTCGTTCTTACGTTTTTCTTTACGTTCTCTCTCTTTCCATTTTAGTGGTCTAATAGTTGACGTACTTGCGTGGACAGATAGGTGACATACTTGCTCCAGCTGAAGCCAAGGCCAACCCAACGGCTGTCTTTTTCCAACACGACTAACCGGCGCAATATCACGATAATTCATCGGCGTGATTATGCGATATTTGAACGAGTGCAATACCACGTTCTTTTATCGTGATATTTATCGTGATAATATATCGTGATGTTTTATCGGGGCGCGATATCGTGATATTTTATCGGGATGCGATATCATGGTATTTTATCGCGATATTTATCGTTTCCCGATATCTTATCGTAACCCGATATTTTATCGGGGCACGATAAGATGATATTTATCGAGCAACGATATATCGTCAATTTTAAAAACTCAAAATCAACTGATGGACGTTCCGGTTCACATTTGAAAACTCGACAAAGCTGATATTATCGTCATGACATATTCGCAAAGTTATCCAAAAACTTCCACAGTATACCTAATATTTTAATTCCGACTAGTTACGCTGTCTTTACAGCTTTCTTCGGCGATCGAAAAATAGAAGAACTGGAAGAAAAACTCAGAAACTAGGGGAATTAATGTTTTATATAATGGAAAATGTTCTTTTTCTTTCATGAAATATGTTGATACTCTACCAGATTGTGCCTGAAATGACTTTTTTTGCTGTTTACCTTCGTCAAATACCACGGAAACAAAAGAAAAACTGTAAATATGAATGACTATGAGAAATAAGTGGGTTTTTTCAACACCTTCGGATATAACGAGCGCTCGATTTAGCGAGTGATTTCCGAGGGATTATGAGCACTCGTTATACTGGGATTCCACTGTATAAAGGTAGGGAAAGTAAATTAAGATACAGAGGAAGCTCGGTATAATGAGTGCTCCCAATGGCTGAGAAATCACTCGCTATAGCGAGCGCTCATTATATCTGAAGGTGCTGGATTAAGCCTCTCAATTCCCACAGTTGTTCTTACTTCCCGTTTTTCGTTCATTACCATGCTATTAGAAACAGCTAGAGGAGCTGTTTTCGAGCACAGTTGGTTATTTATCGATCATTTTTCAAATTAAATCTTCCAAAACAATAATTTATTCTTTGTTGAAGTCATCTAGATAAATTTTAATTATTCGCATAACATCGGCCCTGGAAATATTTACAAAAATATTGGAAAATACGCACAAAGTCATGTAGTATTAACCAGTACATCCATTGGTTATGAAAGTTGTAATGACTCGACGGTCGAAAATATTTCTTGCATAATTACCTATTCATAGCCATTCTTAATATTCGCATTTAGTTACCTCTAAAAAATTAGTTGTAGCGAGTATTTATTTACTCAAGCAAATGCCTCTGTAGGTTGCACTGCACATTGTGTGTCGTACTGCTGTTGTCTGGAGGATGTAGAGCGAATGGAGGTAACTCACGTAAATACTTTTGCCGAGAATTATCGATGCATTCACTCAAAATTGTATTTATGCATAAATTCAGGAATTATAAAATAAAATTTTGTTGAACGGGATAAATTTTAATTATTTGCATAACATTGGCCCTGACCGTTAATTATTTTTTTACATGAGATGTTTAATAACAAATGCCATGTTTAATAGCAAAGCATGTTTGGTATCAGATAAAAAATCTCACAGATTCAAAATAATATGACTGTCATGTCAGAAGTTGAATTTTAATATGATTAATAATTAGTTATAAGAGTAATAAAAACACTAACCTAAATTATAATTCAAACTTTAAACACTAAGAAATAAGAATAAAAGGTCATGACACAAACCCTTGAGCCTACTTTGGGTTTTTGTTCAAAAAACCTAAATTTTTAATCTCTCTGGATCAAGGCAATTTCATGTCTGGTTACATTTGTTTCCTGCTGTGCTAAATATGTTTCTCATTTTTTAGGGTTTTTGTTCAAAAAACCTAAATTTTTAACCTCTCTGGATCAAGGCAATTTCACGTCTGGTTACATATGTTTCCTGCTGTGCTAAATATGTCTATCATTTTTTAGGGTTTTTTTTCAAAAAACCTAAATTTTTAATCTCCCTGGATCAAGGCAATTTTGCATCTGGTGACATATGTTTCCTGCTGTGCTAAATATGTTTCTCATTTTTGACGAGAAACTCTTGTTTTGTATTCTTCTAGGATTTTTAATCTATACAGAAAAACGGCAACAATTGTAATTCTGAAAAACAAGTAAATTTATAGTGGAAAAAATGTAATTGGAAAAAAATTAAAAAAGTGGAAAAAATTGCTAAAATGAGATTTTAGCTCAGTATAGGAAAGAGGGAATATTCATATGTAAGTGGAGAGGCAAAAGAGATGTTCTCTTGATTTCATGAGAGCATTATGCAAATATTATAGAAGAGTCCAACTGAAAAGGAAAGATTACTAAGAAACTAAGGATGGTTGCTGAACATAATAAATACATGTGAGGAATAGACCATAAGATGAAATTCTCTCTTATTATCCAGATAAAAGAAGAAGTTTGAAATGGTTTCTAAAATTATGGAGAAATATATTTCAAATACTGCTAAACAACTCGCAAATACTCAACAGCAAATTTAGTGGCGAATCTTCAGATGTGTGGCAGGAGTTATTGGGAGTCTTATCTTCAGGAGCCATTCTCATGAAATGCCTGTTCAAGCCCTAGGTAAGGAAAAAGTCCTTCTACCTCTTCATATTCAAGCGGGAAGGGTTCTAGAGTCCAAAGAAAATGATGCTGCAAAACTGCTCAAGTAAATGGGTAAGAAGGACGTTGTAACTTATTACCCCATGTGTGAATATGAACCTATAAGCTATGTCTACATCCCGGTTTTAGAGTTTTCCATAATTACTAACCAGGGTCACCATCAGGAAAAATGTAAATTACAGGCATAATAATGTTATGCAAACTAAATTCAGTAGATTCTGGCGACATTATGTCGTATTCGAACATATCGAAAAGAAGACAAAAATTTTCAATTCACCACTGATAAAAAAACCTTTACTCCGATGCAGGTTTCTTTGGCACTGAAACATAGTTGATGCATCCAACTCCATTCGCAAAAAATTCTATATTTTGACATAGTAATCACCTTCAATTTTAATAAAAAATTTTAGGTTTTGCAAACAACCTTATCTGTCTTAGAGGAAAAAAATATGTAAGACATACAAGAATAAAAATAATGTTTAGGGATGACTGTGGAAATTAGGAAACAGGCCTCCTCAGGTAGGTGATACTACAAAAGTTAATATAATTTTTTAACAAAAAATAAATTTTTTAATGAAATTTTAAGTTAGAATATAATAAACAATTTCAAAAAGCAAGAATAATAGAGAAATGTTAAAGGCTGATCAGTTACGTATTTGAAAACCATCCCGCGGAATGGGCTGCCACCGAATGGTGGCATTGTCGTATCTTACTTATCACCCGAGATTCAAAATCCGATATACGGCCCACCGCACTAAGAGGGTTAACGGAGGAAACTACCCTATTCCTAATACTCTTGATAGGTATCAATGACAGCAGTCATAATACTTATAGTGAGTTGGTCATCACGTTTTACAATAGATACAGGACCTATTCTCACACAAAATGGCCAAGTTGAAGCCCACTTCAACCTTAATGTTATCTCCAATACATTCTCCTAAAAACTGTCATTATAGGGAGATGATTTCCTTCTGATCAGAGTCACAATACATTATCATACGCATGAGAAAGAAATGAGGGAGTTAGCTAATTTTTTATGCACCCCCAGAGAGTCATCATCAATGAGTATCCCAATGTTCAATGGGTATGTGATTTTTCACAAGATTATGTAGCAATGCTGTTGAGATCATTATACCCACTTACAAAAACAAGCCTAAAATATGAATTGAAAAAAATGAGCACAACATACCTTAAGGACCTCAAATTTAGAAGTAACAGCAGTTGCCTCTTGAGTAAATGATGTGCTGGGTGAGAGGGCTGCCTCATAAGCAGAAGCCCGATCAGCTAACAGACACTGCTGAGGAAACTTGGTGAGGGATCTTGCTAAATTTACAGCTTGTCCCAAACCTTAAAAAATCAAACAGATTTAGCTGCTATATAATTTTCAGAAATATCCAGCTCATCAACAAATCAGGTCATAAAACACGTTTAAAACATGATCTCCACACACTGGTGATTTCCTCAATTAAATTGAACTACTCTCAGAAATACTGATACAACTCTAGCATAAATTAATGTCCCATTTCTGTACAATATTGATAAAAGTAAAAGTTTACGGATTGTAAGCTCTTACGATGGATCAACTGGATTTAGTTTCTTTGGGCTTTGTACTGGGTTAGGCTTTGTACTGGGTTAGGCTTTCTATGGCCTATGTTTTGAAAGGCAAGCTGCTTATCTTCTTCAGGGCTTATATCAAGTGCCAATTTTGGAATTGGTATTTACACTGTTTAACCACTGTTTAGGTTGCTTCACGTGCATTTAATCTTAACAATGACCACTGTCCTCATTTTGCTGACCGTATCTACTGAGTCTTGGTTAAGATTTTTTTCCTGCAGGGTGATTTTAAAAGCCTCTTTTAAAAGGGCAACACAATCAGTCCAACAAAATCTGGACACCAGTTGTAGAGAAGAATAAATGCACATAGAGAAAAACAATATTAATGGACCAATCAGGAGCCACCTGAACCTAGACCAACTTTCTATCAGTCAGGCTTTTCAGTAAGTAAGGAGTTGGCACAATGGTAATGCAGAAAAAAAAATCATTTGAAATTCAGTTTTCCATAAATCAGAGATAGCCCTTTTCAAAATTCATAATTAAATTAATCCCAGAAAGTTTATTTCCTTTCCCTCAACTTTGGATATATTTCTACCCCTACACAACATTGGTAAGTTAGACAAAAAAACAATTATGATAATGAGAGACAGGCTGTGAAACGGAAATATATGCCAAATAATGTTTCGCATGCAAAAGTATGTAACTACATATATGCACAGCAGTAACCACCATTTTTAGCTCAATTTCTCTTTAAATGGCTGATGGGCTAATACTCCCAGCCACACATCCTTTCAGTCACTAACAGGGCAGAATTTAAATGCAAACATATCTGTTTGCATATCGGCTAGTTTGCAATCCTTGAATTAACCGTGAAATAATCAACTACAGCCCTCTTTGTGATACTGAACATTTGGTCTTACTTTCCAGGTAATGGAAAAAGTCATTGCCAAATACATTCAATGAATAAAAGAGAGTATCAGCCATATAAAAAGAGCAACACAGCAACGATATTAATAGGAGCAATTCTGTGTGCCAATCAATACTTCAAAGTAAACATTTCATGAAATATGCACCGCAATTGATCCCCAAATTTCAAGGGAACAGAGACATCTATTCTATGTTTACGGAGCATATCACACACAGAAATAAGGTAATTCTCATATTTTGCAGGTAAATACCTGGGTGCATCTTGTAATCACTAATAACTATCCTATGGAGATAAGTCAAACTAACTATTTTTTAATGAACAAATATTTCTAATCAAAAACAATGGAACTTTTTATCTAGAAAACAAAAAAAGTTACGATTTGTACAAATACTCCATGGATTTATTTAATGGTTCCAACCGTTACAGTCTGATTGATTCTGATGCTAGGGTCCCTGAGTAAAATGATACAGCCTGAAGTAATAATAATAATAATAATTTTAATTTGTCCGGAGATTTGTTGCTACAAATATAGGACACGTCAAGGCAAATACATAAAACAGTGAAAAGCAATAGTTAAAAATGAAGAAATTCATCAACAGAATAAAATAAATTTCTCAATAGAAATTCATGGAGCTTACGTTTGAAAAGGGCCATAGTCTTTGCCCTCTTAACTTCTGAAGGAAGCTTATTAAAGAGCAAAAGGCCCATATACCAAGGGGCATAACTAGAGTTTTTAGTTCTTACAAAAGTTTGATGGATGTTGGTAGAGCTCCTAGTAAAATAACAATGATATTCGTTATTGGTTACATAATTGGAAATATTCTTTTTAGCACAAACAATGGCAGCAAACATGTACACACAGGGAAGAGGTAAAATACCAAATTTCTGAAAAAGAGGGCGACATGGGGCATTAAGTGGTGCTTTACCTATCAGCCGCAGAACCCTCTTTTGAATTTTAAATATTATTATGGAATTGGGTGTAGGGCCCCAGAAGAGGATGCTGTACATAATCAGGGAAAAGAACTCACCATAATAAATTGACAGCAGTACATCAACATTTACAGTTCTTCTAATAGATCGGATTAAAAAACAGACAGAACTCAGTTTACCACGGAGTTTCTGAATATGACCCTCCCAAGAGATTTGACTGTCTAAGGTGACGCCCAAGAAAGAAGAACTATTATTCTGTGGAATAGGATTGCTATCAATATTAACAGAGATGAAAGATTGATGTTTGTTCTTATTATGAAAATAAATAAAATTTGATTTGTCCACATTGAGTAGGAGAGAGTTTTGATAACACCATTCTTTTAGGAGACTTGCGGCTTGGTTAGATTTTGAGGCCAGACATTTTGATGACGAGGCAGACACGAGAACATTGGTGTCATCAGCATACAATACAGGAAGTACATCAGGTACAGATTTCAGAATATCAGGGAGGTCGTTTATAAATAACAGGAACAGTACTGGGCCCAGAACAGAGCCCTGGGGAACACCTAAGACCACTTTTTTCTCAGGGGACACAAAATTGGCTCCATCTCTAGTAAGGACAACACTTTGATGCCTATCACTTAGATAAGACTCAATCCAATTACAAGCTGCACCTCTAATACCAAACATTTCCAGTTTTTGCAAAAGAAGATTATGATTGACATAGTCAAAAGCTTTGGAGAAATCAAACATAAGAATAAGGGATTCTTGTCTGTTGTCTAGGTCATCTAGTATTTTATTCACAACCTGGTAAATAGCAGTGTTAGTGGACTTCGATTTCCTAAAGCCATGCTGGGAGGTGGATAGTAAATTTTGAGATTCCAGGTAAGTTATGAGACGAGAGTAGAACACAATTTCAAAGATTTTGCTAAATTGGTTAAGTAGAGAAATGGGACGATATGAATTCATGTCTTGACGACTACCCCTGCCTTTGTAAAGAGGAATGAATGACCTTAGCCACTTTAAGCGAACTTGGAAACATCCCCAACCGTAAGGATTCATTGATCAGGAATAATAGTGGAGACACGATTGCAGTTGATGATTGTTTGATTATGACAGATGGAATCCCATCAATACCAGAAGTGAATTTGTTGCTTAAATTCCTGATAACATTCCTTAATTCTGAATCGGAGCAGGGATGAAGAAATAAGGAGTTACAAAGGCTTGTTGTTTGGGAAAATCTAGTATGTTGATTCATATTCGGAAGTTTATGTGATAAATAGAAATCATTAAGGGCAGTGGCCATTCGACAATTATCATCAATAATTTTTCCCTGGGAGTCTAAGAGTTTAAATTCTGATGTACTACTCTTGTGAGGGCTAGATTCTTTCACAATTTTCCAAATTTCTTTAGTTTTGTTAGCAGCATTATTAATTCTTTGGCTATTGTATGTTCTCTTGGCGTTCTGGAGGATGTGTCTGTAATTCTTTTTCAAGACCGCATACTCCCGTCTGTCAGAAGGGTCTGCTTTATCACGAAAGTGCAGAGCCATATCTTTCATAAACTTTGAAAGATTACGAATTTCTTGTGTGACCCAAGGCTTTATGCAACTTGATTTAGAGTAGTTTCTCCTTTTTGTAGGCAAAAGTGGAAAACAGTAGTTGAAGTAATTTAGGTACGATGAATAAAAGTATTTAAAGCTATCATCAAAAGAGCACATATGATAAACTTTTGACCAATCATGTATAGTTAGCATTTCACAGAAGGTAGTAATATTTTCATCCGAGAAGATTCTCTTATAAGAAGTTGTACAATTTGTAGAAGATCTAACTGCGAGTGTGCAAAGTAACGGAAAATGGTCTGAGATGTGAGATATGAGTCTTTACTTTACTTTAGTCTTTAACTTTAGTCTCCACATACATCAGGTCAATATTTGTAAAAATATTATCAATAACAGTTGAGGAAGTATTACTGATTCTCGTTGGCTCATTGTTAGTGATATTCATATTAAAAGAAGAAAGAATGTCAAACAGCTCTCGTTTTTCTCTAGAATCTTGGAGAATGTTGCAGTTGAGGTCCCCAGTGATGATTAATGAACAGTTCTCAATAGCATTATAAGTTTGATCTAGAAGTTCTGATAATTTATTAAGGAACACATTGAAATTAGTAGAAGGAGAGCGATAAATAGAGGCTAGGTAAACGTGCGTATCGTCAAGTTCAATTTTGGTCAAGCAAGATTCGAACACCTGTTCTTCGTTAAGCACACTGTAGGGAAAATTCCACAGAGGTGTATCGTAGATGCAGAGATACAAGACTTAAGACTCCTCCGTGTTTTAAGGCAGAGCGACAATAAACATCGGCGATGGCATAGCCCGGCAGATAAAAAAAGTCCACTTCGTCGGCAGTAAGCCAATGTTCGTTGAGACAAATAATGTCAGGGTTATGATTATTCACAAACACTTCTAGATCAGGAATTTTGTTGCGTACACACTGAATGTTAATATGAATAATTTTTAAATGCTGTGCTATCCCGCCTGAGTTTTCAGGCGAAGTTTGGGAAAAAAATATTTACCAAAATATACGTGTTCAGGCCAAAATTCTGGCATGAGTAGCTGATCACCAAGATCTCTGCTAGCAGAGATATGAAAGGAAGCATAATTCCCACGAGACACCTTTAACTGTTCAATTTCAACAGAGGGGTCTGTTTTCTCTTGCAATTGGTCCTTAATATACTGTAGCACCGCGTCGCTCGTAATTTCTGGAGGAAAGTTCCACACATGAATATGCGAGCGTTTAGGGATACCCGAAAGGGAGCACATCTTTTTAGAAGTACCCATGGTTGGAGAGGGGCGGCGCTGCTTTTTCTGCTTAACGGCTGCTTCCCGGGTAGATTTCAGAGAATTAAGTTCCCGTTTCAAGAACTCGATGTCCACCGCCATGTTGGAAATGATGAAATTTGAAGCTCGGCAGGAAAAACACTTCCATAATAATTCCCTGCACTCAAATAAGGCTTTTAGTGAAATCTCGTTGAGGCCTGTACATTTAGCATGATAGATACGAGGACAGAAAACACAGTGAACAAACTTTGACGTAACATCAACGACATTTTTGCAAGAGCTACATAACGGATTACAGCTACTAGTCGCCATCTTGGCAAAAAAAAAAAAAAGTATACTAGGTCTTGAGATTCAAAATGTCACACTTTAAAATTATGCATTTATAGGCATTTTTCCTAATCCAAATTCATCATTTTTCACAATTAGTGGGAGCTGTAGGAACGTAACCCCTGATAATTTCAGGGGCAGATTTCAGGAGTCCAATTCATATTGAAAATAATTACAACCAAATAGGAATTATTCTAACACATTCTTACTTTGCACAATATTTGTAGTTCATCATTCATTAGGACTGGTGGATATTTTGATGGAGTAAGGAGTTTTTCAAGAACTGGAATAGGAGCAGAGAGAAACGTGGCATCAATGTTATCCTGCTCTTAATAAAACGCAACAAGGGGACAACAGTGTAACATCCTATCTGGCACATGGAGTGCTGAAATTGAAGTACTCTCCACACGGCATGACTTCAAGAGGGGACTGGTACACCAATGAAAAATTTGTGCTATCCCTAGGAATTGAACCCAGGCCCTTGGGATGCAAGGCCAGTACTCTAGCCACCACACCAACCCAATCCCATGATCAATTTGTACACTTTACACTAATCAACCCCTTACTGAAGTTATTTACACTTCTTCAGGTATATTATAAAATGAACACACACAATATACTACTGTGATCGTAATTTTAAGCTACACTTACATTGCATCTATATATTTCTCCACTTCTTTCCTCTTAACATCTTAAATCAAATTTCTAAGGTACCTGTTTAACTTGCACCTCAATAATGAAATAATCATTAATTCACAGTTACCACTTTCAATTACTTTCAGCATTCTACCATTCTGTCCAAAGCTTTTATTTGGTCAAAAATTCTAGCCTTGCACAAGGTGTTGATGTGGCAATTTTTCATCAGGTAAAATCCTCCCACTGTACCACTAAGAGGAAGATCTGTGATTGCAGAGATCATGCTGCCAAGGGTATACAAATAATGCATATCATTTGTGGAGATGTTAAATTAAGAACCGAAATGGCATCCCTGAGAGGAAAAACTGAAGGAAAGTGATCATTTTTTGAGAGCTGGAGAAGTTGAAATTGAGCAAGACGTAAGTCTATTTTCAAAATCTACCCTAGAACACCAAATAAAAGTAATTATTTGACTTTTATGAAATTTCAGGGATAAAATCTCACCAGTACCAACAGCCACAAGTCTATTAGCAAGCCCCCACTCCAGTGCTTCTTTTGCATTTATTGCTCTGCCTGTAAGGATGAGATCCATTGCTCTGGACAAACCAATGAGGGCAGGCAGCCTTACAGTCCCTCCATCAATCAAGGGAACTCCTGAAACATTTTACAAAGAAAGACAACACAATTAAAAATCATCAACGATTCTGGCAAGAACTGAATTCTGAAAATTAACTTTGCTTCCACCAACTTTTTTTTCCTTCATAACCTTTGAAACTGAATTTCAAATAAACAGCAGCTGTGTCTCATTATTTATGTTGCTTGAAATTCAACAATCAATGGCCTTCATCCTTTACTACTAACCAACTACTAGATAACTACATAGAAACAACCTTTGAGGGTGCTGGCATAAATTTGCTATCTACAATATTGTCGCATATTCAAAGCCAAGTTTGAGCTATTTAGTTTCTACACCTGGCTATAAAATGGATGAGAAAAAAATTAAAATACCAACATTTGGTTTACATTTAATGAGGAAACAAAAAAATAAACACCAATGTTAAATGTAAAACACCAATGGTGGGGGATTATGTGGGTGCATTGCTAAAATGCTGGCCTTCTACCCTGAGGACCCAGGTTGGATTCCAAGCAATGGAGGAGATTTTTCATCACCAAACCAGCCCCAAATTAAGTGCTTAAGCAATGCCAGGGCCTGGTTTTGTTTCACCCTTCCTCCATTTCCAGAAAAATTCCTATCTAATTCACGTATAATTAACCAACAGTTCAAAGTGGTGCATGTGATCACAGCTGTTGGCTACCTCCCTGAAAAACTATTATGTATGTTCTATCACTAAAATAGTGTTACACATCATCATTTCAACAGCAAACATGGAAACAAATCACCACAAATCACACACCCACATTTATTCTTGGAATACTGCTCTCCAAATTGCTAACCTTACTCTCCACCAACGAAGGATAATATTTTAATAGGGACAAGGCTCAAAGAGAATGCCAAATTAGAAATAAGCAGTACATGAAAGCTTTTGTTTGGAGTGAGGCATTCAATGGTTCAGAGATATGGACAATGAGACAAGTTCCCCAAAAAAGAATATACCTAATCCTTTGAAACATGGTATTGGAGTAGGATGATGAAGATTATATGAAAGCATTTTTTTTATAATAAGTAATATACAGAGGAGCTGAGTAAGAAAGGTACAAGTCGAGAAGAGAATGACAGAAAAGAACCACGTGGATTGGACACACCCTCCCCAGGACAGATTGTGCAAAGTGAACCTTGAGTGGACAGCAAAGAGGTCAACTATCACCCCCTTTATCATGCTTCCATGTAACAGCCCCTCTAGAGTAAGTAAGTAAGTCTTTATGTATGGGCACTAGACCCACTATAGAAGTACAGGAACAATTACAAAAAAGTGAGGATCACAATAAAGTAATGTGAAATAAACAAAGAGATGGAAAATAAAATTGATATGTCATAATTACACAAACAAATTATTTATAGATAAGTGTATTTTTAGTGCATACAATATTTTCATAGATATTTTTTTATATTTGGTCAATGATAAACAGAAGTCAATCTCTTTAACTTCATTCGCTATTCTTGAGACAGGGTTATTGAACATATAATTAGTATTGTGATTACTTATTTGAAACAAAGTAACTAATCAAAATGCACGACTAGTTACATGAAAATTAATTAAAGACAGAATTCTGGATAAATTTACATGGTTATTTGATAAATTATACAGTAAAAATAAGTCCAGAAAACAAAAAATAAAAAAACAAAAAATAAAAAAACTAAGAAAAAATAGACTAAAAGGGAGTGCTCATGGACATAATGAATTTGTAAGGAAGATAATTGAGGGTAAATAGAAGGAGAGACCTCCACTAAGAAAAGAGAGGGATAAGTACATGGGCCAAATAAATACGGATTTAGGAGAGAAGGACCAGGATTTAACTGAACTGGCTGTTGACAGGGAACAATGGAGGGTTGCAGTTAGCTAATACTATAAATGAAGAGTAATTATTAACGTTTCAAGCAAGGATACAGAAACTACAACCTGAAAAATGATTTACTTACAAGCTTACTTATGGTTTATGGTTTGCTAACAAGCAAACTTTAAAAAAACGTTTCATTACAAACTATGGACTTTGATAGTGAAAATCAGTGGAGAAGGTGCAATGCGTAAGGGAGGATGAGGTAATTCCAGACATGAAGTATTTCTGAAAATTTTGAATTTTACAGTGTTGAAGCGACCACAGCACCAACTTTTTCAATAAAAGAAAAAAATAACAATGATGAGATTTTATCATGTCAAGTTAGACGGTAGAGGCATTTGACAAACAGAAATTATTAAATCTGGACGTACATAAAAAACAGGTAAAAAAAAGGGTTGCAACTGATTTATTTCCAAGTAAATAGAATGCAGGTAGTAACTGCTATCCTCATTACTGTCATTTTATCTTAATCTACATTATTTTGCCTTCATTTTCATATAGAATGAATTGATGTTTGTCATGTGCTTTTGATGAAATTGGCTTTTAAAGCCTTTAATTGCATTTGGGGCATTTCCGGAAACTTTTGAACAGGGAAATCCCAGACAATATAAACAGCTACCAATAAAGCCCATTCAGTCAATTTACTTGTCTGTAAATCAATACTTGGCAATGAGAGGATGAGTTTTCATTAGATGAAACTTCTCTGCCACATACTTCTCTCTTTTGCGATGAGTACTTGAATTTTTAGCTGGAAAATTGGACTTATTGACAAATATCATTTTCAGGTTCACAACAGCGTGAAATTACATGAAGAAAGCCTGCAAATGGATGCATCAAGTGGAGAAAGCAAAACGTGAAGTGAATATCATTAGTGGAGCTCAAGGAACAGTACTCTCTTCTAATTATGATTTTCTCTAGAAATGTATTTAAGAGTCATATGGTTAATAACACCTTTCCTTGTACACTAGGTTTCACCGGTGAGAAAGGAAAAAATAGTACATAAATGCCGGAGTAATAGATGGGTTAGTGTGGGATGTCATTAGTAGGGCAGCAATGCCAAGCACTGTTATCAAAAGCTTTCAGAAAACATTTTTTTATCACCATATTTGTCAGGATTCAGACTTCATGATGGCAACTGTAACTCAGCAGGTTCATTCATAGGAATTTTATTTTCGGAATAGTCAGTAGAGACGGGAATCTAGTATGGATGCTAAAAATAGACTTTCGCTTCAAACATCTATGCTGTTATGATGGCAGCTGGCCCAACCGCACTTTAATTAATTTCTATTGCCCAATCATAGCTATAAAAAAGCATGGAACTAAACCTGTTTCCTGAAAAAAAAATCATTCACAGGTTATTATTTGTAGCGTCTTCTGTCTATTGTCAGCAGAATAAATGATCTTGGGAGGTAATATTGTTTCTTTTCTACTACTAAGACCTTTTGACAAATGGGGCGTGATTCAGCATATTTTCCGCATCGTCTCCTCAAGATTATATGATGGCTGGGGAGTTTAGGTTTACAGTGCGTGGTGGTTGTGGAGGGGAAAGATCCCAGTTGCGGGTGTATCTTCATCTGTCTTGCTGAGCTTGAACAGGGAAGTGGGAAGGGGTGGGGGAATAGCGTTGCGGAACGTCTGTGACGTTCTTTCCTCTTCTGGGCAACCCTGGGGGACACATGCAGGTGGTTACCGGTGGATCTTCGAGGGATATTGGGGGGTAGGGAGGGAAGCTAAGGGGATGGTCTAGAGGAGTCAGAGTGTGATAGAAGGTGTTGAAGACCCTCCTGATAACAAAGGACACTGCATCCCTGAACCTCCCCATTCCACTCATCACCTGGAGCAGTTCAAATCAGCCACCACCATGCGTACGGATTTGCACAGAAGAAGAAGAAGAAGAAGGATCCTCACAGATGTTCCATGATGCCATCCACCCACCCCTTCCCCTCCTTCACGCTCGGCAAGAGAGATAAAGATACTAGAGTCCTGCACACGGGTGCAAAATAAGGGCGAGTGTCACCCACCTGTGTGTAAGAGATAAAGAGAAGGACATTTGACGGACTTTTCCGAAGTATCATGAATGTGACCTAACGGAGAACTAGCTGAGTATAGACAATCACCCATCAGCTGTGCAGGCGACCACCTCGAGGCCGGGTGACCACCCTAAAATCGTCACCGCCACATATCTTTCTCGAGGGCCTTTGCCCTTTGCAATATTTTTCGCTCACTCTTTTACCACCCCTCCCCTCAGTTTGGGCGAGCAACCCGGGCACCCACCTAGGACCCGGGCACCCTCCTAGGATGCGGGCATCCGGGGCGAACGGGCATCTACGTCACACGGGCGGAGGCGAACACGGGTGAGGACGCCTGGCACAGGCAGGCGAGGGTCTCCCAGATTTGGCACCCATTTTCAGGCCTCTTAAAAAATACGTCCGCAACTAGAACCTTCCCTCTCAACTACCGGACCCTTTTCCCCCACGTGCACTGTACACCCAAACTCCCCGCCGTCATAATCCTTACCCCCACCAACACCACCGGCCCAAATTTCCTAATGGCATCACCCACCCTCACTCAACCCGTCCATGCTACAAGATTTTGGTGTGGACATCCCCTTCACCAGGAGCTGAGCTAGGATTGCTCGCCTTAAAGAAAGAGGTAGGGTTCACAGAGAATTTGAACTGCCATAATTCCAGGTGCACAGCAGCGACCATGGTATGTGCCGTCACACGTAAGCTTTAATAAAAAGAGAACCGCAGACATTATGAAAATGCTGGTAACAGGTTAAACATAAAATAGCCAGGATAAATAATGGCTTTAACTATGATTTCCACACTACCCAAGTTCTAAATGATACGTGGAGTTACAAGTGCAAAATGATGGGGAGATACTGGCATATGTGGGAGGTGAATGCACTACTATTGACGCATTTCATTTTTGATGCACCCCAATCGGCAACACTGATTTGTTAGATGTCTATGCAGTGAAAAATAGTTTTGCTGAAGCAGTTTTTCGCCAAGGTTCATAAAAACGAATTCCATTTTTTCCTGTGGTTCGAAAGTTCGTAATTTCAAAAAATTTGTATTTTGGAAACTTCGTATTTTTTTAATATTGCAATGTTATTACTATGGGATTTTCGTTGGGACCGGCTGTTTTGCTTTGTAGGTATAATCGAAACTTCCTATTATCGTGCTTCTTATTATAGAGTTTACTGTACTAAAGGCTGAAAATAATACAAATGAGAGTAATAGTGGAATTATAGTCAACAAGTAGTGACACAAGCAGGATTTTTTATGTTAGCATTGGTCACTCTAGACGAGCCTTCCATACATTAAAGCAGAAAGGAAGGATGCTGATCAGAAGCAAGAAGTAATTTGGAAAAAAATTGAAATAAAGAAATTCAATGTACCTATCCATTTTAAAAGCTTTTTTGGAGACAATTTCACCAAAGATTACAGTCTCCCTTCATCATTAGCATGAATTCAGATAAAAACATGCAAACCTCTCACCAAATCTACGGTTGAAAACTCCCATGATGGCATTTTCTTCAACCACCCGAAGATCACATGCCAAGGCCAGTTCAAAACCACCAGCAACTGCGTAGCCACTTACACCAGCAATCACAGGTTTCTTAAATATCCTTCTTGTAGGGCCCTACTGCAGCACAGAAAGACAAATTATCAAATAAAGTATCATTAAATTAGAGATTAAAATTAAAATAGTGAAATTAGAGGGAATAAGATTAGATGGCTGAAGGTCATCACATTAAAAAAATATTCTTCATGGCAACTAATTTATTTTCATGATCTATTCCCCTTATTTATGAGTAATCTAACAGATATCCAACTACATACACATCATACCAAAACATGTTCTGGTTACTAGTACATATATACAGTATTAGGGTAGGGACATGGAACGCGAGATTGCTTCTGACCAGATTCATCATCATTACTATTCCGGAAAAGAAGAGCCTTGAACTGTGAAAAGTTTAGGGCCATAACCTTGACAACACATCCACCAAGACATCTAGTAGACAAGAGAATGTTAGAAAAAGCAGAGGAATTCTAGGATGAAAGCCAATTCAGGTTCAGGAAAAGCTAGGGTACAAGAGAAGCAATATTGGCCCTTAGGCAGATCATAGGGAAGAAAGCAGTGAAGAAAAAGCCGACAATCATTGCACTTGAGAATTTGGATGGAATTCAATGCTCCTGTAAAATCAATTTTTACATCTAGAAAGTCGTCGATGAAACCAAAGAGAAAGTTACAGGAGAGAATATTTACACGGCAAAAATTAGCTTACAGCGTTGTGATGATGACATTGCAGTCATAGCAGAGACAGAGAAGATCTGAATAAGACTCTAATGGAAAGGACAAAGGCCACATGAATAAAAAGAAAAATAAGATATTGGAGTGCAGCAGGTGAGAAGAGGCCACGGCCAACATAATACTAGGAAGACAAAAAATTGAGGAGGTGAAAGAGTGCTGTTATCTGGGAAGTCGAGTATCCAACGATGGACCAAATAAGAAAGATTGTCAGTAGAATAGCCCAGAAGAGGAGGGCATTCTAAATATCAAAAGAATAATCTACTTACAGCTTGAAATACAAGTGTAGAAGTAAGGAAACAATTCATCAGCACTTATATCTGGAGCATGTTTCTATATGGCATTGAGACATAAATGACGACAGTAGCAGAGAAGTCAAGGGTGGAAGCATTCAAAATATGGTGCAATAGAAGAATGATGAAAATTAAATGGATCGACCGAGTGAGTAAGAAGAGTGGGAGAAAATAGAAATCTTTTGAAAATCCTAAGAAGAAGGGCCAACTTAATATGCCATTTCATGGGACAGATGATGAAGACAAATGTCAAAGGACAGATGTGCGGGAAGAATGGCAAATGAAGGCCTATAATGAGATACATTGAGCAAGCGATGAAGGAAGTGAAAGAGAAGAGTTGCATTAATATGAAGAGATTAGCTGATAGGTGAATCTTGTGGAGAGTCCCATCAAACCAACCTCAGGATTGTTTACTGATGATGTTTATAGTATTGCCCAAATACCCATTCCACTATTAATACTTGTTTTTCGACGCATGCAAATTGAAAATGAGATTGATTGGAACTTAATCCACTAATAAATTGATTCCCAAAGACTTGCAAATTGATATTCAGTCAAGAGAAAATCCGTGAAACTTATTTTCGAAATAGTGATTAATGAGAAACTGTTATTACCAATTATTCTGAGGTTTAATGAATATCTGGAATAATGGACAGAGACGAATATTCCGTACGAAACTCAATTTACCATGCATCTATGATTTCTGATGGCAGAATATATTTTCCAACGAATTTCATGCCATACACACCATTGGCCCTGATCCTTTCAGCAAGTCACTAGACATCACATCTCTAATTTTATTCAAGTCAGTAATTGATGACACCTCTTGTAAATCATATCCAGCACAAAAATTTCCTCCTTTTCCATACAGTACTCCCACCACTGCATTATCATCAGCTTCGAAGCTTTCAAATGCATCGTTTAATCTCTTGGCTGTTTCCATGTCAATACAATTCCTCTTTTCTGGCCGATTGAGGCCAATTGTGGTGACAGCTCCCAGTTTCTCCACGACGACTGAGGAGTTTCCTTCCCCATGACAACCACGAATTTGTTGTCTAAAAACAGATCGGTATATTCTATATATGTTCTTGTAGCTCCCCAACAGAGATGCATTTATGTTCATTGTTTCACTTCTAAGCAAATAATAAGTCACAACACTTCTTAACATTAAAACAGGTGACGATTAATCCACAATAAGGCGTCGCTGTACAGATAGTTCAGTTATCGTCAAATGAAAAGTAATGGGAAGTTATCTACGAAACCTTGCAACATCACAAAAATTCCTCATAGATTATCGCAAATATCCGGCCATCACCGTGAGACCGCGTGTGACTCGACCGCTTTCAAATTTCACATCACATGTGTGAAAAAAAGTGAAAGAAGCACAAGCGAAAAGTCTGTAGTCTGTACGGTCTGTACCACAGATATTATTAGGGATACTATATTAATATAATTTACACACTCCCTGGATATTATATACAGGGAACCAAGGACACAGTCCCTGACAGGGAATACTCTGAGTATATATCTGTGGTCGGTACGGTGGCTCAAATTCGGGTTACTATGTTAAATATACCTACACACTCCCTTACTCGAAGTATGATTTCAAGTTGAACTTCATTACGACAGTTATTAATGCGACAGGTATTTTTAAATCTGGAAGAGACACGATCCAATATGTACTTGGAATTATTATACATTGATTCGTAGATTATTAGAACACAAATTTTATTTGCTCGGAAGTGAGGGAAAATGCCAAGGAGGCAATTTCAAAATAGGGACTAGACCAATAAAGGGATCACAAACGTACATGTGAAACTGCAATAACTAAAAAATATTTTCCACGCCCAGTGCATGAATAAGTAGTTGTCATGGATATTAGAGTAATATCCATGAGATTTATATAATTTCCATTACTGTTATTCATGAGTGCATGCAGAGATACTATATTTACACATTGCCTGGGCGTATGCATGACAATTATTTCTGGCAGAAAAAGCTTTCATATGTTCTCTCAAGCTCCCTTTATCGTCCTGAAAAGGCCGCTTTACACGATACAAATTTTTGCACAATTTCTTGTACAAACTCTTGTATAGACTGGACGAAATTGTATGTTTGTCTGAATGGAATTAGAACACGTTCTATTTCCCGTTCAGTCATTCAGACAATCGCACAAGTTTTCGTACAATTTGCCGCTTTACACGGTACAATTTCCTCATGCAAGAGTTTGTACAAAAAATTGTATCGTGTAAAGCGGATTAAATAGCAGTCTTTTCGCAATCATTCGTATATTTCACCCTTTGCGTGCTACCACATTAAACATCCATAGATAGCATGATGCTATAGTTCATATAAGGCCCTATGAAAATGATGCCACATCTCAGCGAAGGGTTATAGAAGTAAAAGCCGGTGATTGCGGTGATGTCAGCGATAAGTTTCAAATCTCTGCTCGCGTGACATTGCATAATAACAAGTGGGTGCGATATTGACCTTGACCACCTTGACCGTGGGTTGGAGAGTTGGTTGGAGCACGTGACGTCACCTGGGTCATAGCCAGTAAAAGCCGTCAAAGCGTTCCGATTTATGCCGGAGTTGATTCTTATTTCACAGTTTTTGATAAACTGTTTTATTATTTAGATTAATATTTTCGTTAAGTGGATGGAATATTTGATGTGACCATTCAGTGTTGTCCTTGGTGAAATTAATTGGACTCTGCACCTGAGTCTTATCATCGACGCGCCTGGTGACACGGCCGGGCTTGTTTTCGGCAGACCATTTTTTGTTGAAAAGTGTCGAGACACCTGTGTCCAGGATAGGTGTGATATAGACCAGGGTACATCGTCTATTAGCAATGGGGAAAATTACAATTATAGTCTTGCTAATAGCTGTAGGAATAGCGTTTTTGTACCACAAGCTCACATCAACTCCGCCCATTCCAGCCTTGCAAGACACATGGTGGGGTAAAGGTCCAAAAACTGCGGATAAACTAGAAATAACTCCATTCTCAATCAGTGTACCTCCTAAGGTAAGCAGAAACTATTCTCTGAGTATTGAATAATTTCCTCTTGATAATTTAATAATAGTGCAGCGAAAGCTCATGCCATTCACTGTATGCGGTGTGATTCCTCACACGAACAGGTGATTGACAACTTGCATGCCCGTCTTGATGCCGCTCTTGAGACATTAACGCCTCCTTTGTACGACGTAAACTTCGAGTATGGCTTTAATACGGCCACACTCCGTAAAGTCATCGACTTCTGGAAGAATAAATATGATTGGAAGACACAGGAAAAGTTTCTCAACTCCGTTCCACACTTTAAGACAGTTATATCCGGATTGAGCATTCACTTTATACGTGCAAAGCCAAAATTAACTACCGAAGGTGAGTCAATTGTATATGCACCGTTTAAAAACAACGTTTCTGAAGCTTTTAGTTTCATACTTTCGGCTCGCGAATGTATTTTAAAAGTAACGCTCATTGATTTTACCATCACTGAATACTCTTTAATTCTTTTTTCCAGAGGCAAAGACAGTTAAAGTTCTTCCGCTACTTATGCTTCATGGATGGCCAGGATCTGTGAGGGAAATGTATGAAATAATTCCAATGCTTACGACGCCCCGAAAGGGTTTTGGTTACGTCTTCGAAGTGGTTGTACCTTCCCTTCCTGGCTATGGATTTTCTGAGGGTGCTCACAGGTTTGATATATACAAAGTTATTTCATCTCAACAAATTCCCTTTCAGTAAAGCTGAAAATAGATATCCTAAAGGTAGTGGCAATAATTATTTATGCAACAATCTTATGGACACCAATCCAAAGGCAAAATAAAATTCCTAGGGAACATGAAACATTCAAGCTGCAAGCCATATTTGGCAAAGCTGTTGCTGATCCTATAACACCATTTGAGTTTTTTTGTGATAGAATTTCAGTAAGTTTCAATTCACTACTATGGTAATTTCATGTGTATAATATCTTTTCTTTTGAAGAATGTTTGTTCAGTTGAGTGTGTTGTTAGTTGTTGAGGGTTGACATTCCCTTGTTTTAATTTTTCATCATTGCCGTGTCCAGCCATTGGACTCTCACAAATATGATACATACTTTTTTCTAGTGAGTATATATGCTTTCTTATCTTATCTTGGAGTGCTTTACCCAGTTAAGCTATCAAGATGTTCTCATCCTCAATGGATTCCAGAGCTTTTCCTCCCAGATTTGACTCTTCTGAGATTAACTGCAGTTAGTACCCAGTTCCTGAAATGATTTTCGTTTATGAAATCGTGAATTCATGGCTGTGGAAGTACTCTGGATGGTAATAGTAAAGAAGGCATATTGCTATATGTGGTGCTCCTGATAGCATTTCCCATGAAATGGATGAATCACATCATTTTATGAATTACCTGTGTGTAATACTGAATTTTTAACCTTTAAACACTGTTGATTTCCTTCTTGATTTTTATGCATATAAAACATGGGTTCAATCGTCATCGTTCATCGTAAATTCATCCAGAAAATTACGGTTTAACACGCCATCTTAGATATTATTGAAACTTATGTTTTTTTCCTATCATGTAGATATGAAATAGTCAATAAGGATACATAAATTTTATTTTATTTTTTTTTTATTTTTTTTATCCGAAAGACACAATGCACAGTAATAATACATGCAAGTGTATAAGACACGTCAAGCAGGTACAGGGAATACACTATATTACAAAATAATACCCTTAAAAATTCTGCGTCAGGTATTCACTGACACTATAAAAACACTTATCAGTAAGATATTCTTTGACCATATTCTTAAATACAAGAAACCTCTCTTCATTTCTAATACATTGTGGTAAATTATTATATAATTTTACACACATAGCTCTTGGGCCATTTGATGCAATTGCTAACCTAGATGATCTAACGTGTAGGTTTTTACACTGTCTTGTATCATACTTATGGACCCCACAGCTCAATTCAAAATCAGCACTATTTTGTTTTACATGGACTACAGAATGATAAATATAGACACATGGAACAGTTAACATTTTTAATTTTTTGAAGAGAGGTGAACAGTGAGCATAATAATTTTGGTTGCACATCACTCTCACCATCTTTTTTTGTACCTTGAAAACACTGTGAAGATGAGAGGGCAGTCCCCATAACACTATGCCATAGGAAATTCTTGAATAAAATAATCCATAATATAACATTATTAATATGTTTTGGCTTACTGAATATCTTATGACAGATAGTAAGTAAAATACTGAATTTAACTTCTTAATTAAAAACATAACATGGTAATTCCATTTCAGATTACTGTCAATATGAAGTCCTAAAAACTTAAAATAGTTAATGGTAGTTAGATTACTACCATTTGTCGGAATATATTCAAAGTCAATTATAGTTCGAGATGTACAGAAAATCATTGCTTGAGTTTTTTCATTATTTAAAATCAAATTATTGCCAGCACACCATGAGTTCATACTTTTCATCAACTGCTCACTAGATACAACCAAATTATGTAGGTGTCTACTGGATGTCATGACACTTACATCATCTGCATACATTACACATTTATTGGTGTCATTAATACGCAACTGACTGGGTAGGTCATTAATAAAAATCAAAAACAGTACAGGACCAAGTACTGAGCCCTGAGGTACTCCTCTGTTAACCTCCATAGGGGTGGAGAGATAGATGTTCCCGTCTCTATGATAGGCTACCCTTTGGCTTCTGTTTATTAAATAGGACTTCAGCCAGCTTAACGCCCCTAATGTCCAACAACTCACATTTTGAGATCAGCTTACAGTGATCAACAGCATCAAATGCTTTGCTCAAGTCAAAGAAAATGCCCATAACCTTACATTTAGAGTCTATCTCCTGAATTATATAATCTACAGCTTCAAATAAAGCTAGATTTGTTGACTTTCCCTTGCGGAAACCAAATTGGTAATCAGATAGCACATTTTGATTTTCAAGATAATCTAATTCATGACATTCATTAATTTTAGTCATGAATAATCTAAAAAAACAGTGATTATCATATGAACAGGCCACATCATAATTTGTGGAAATGTTGTGCATGTTTACTTTAGTACACCTTGGCATTCCTGAGAAATTATTAAACAAAGCATCACATGAGTCTCCATCATGATCGTGGTTATATAATCAATTGTGTTGAAAAAGTTTTTGTCTTCTGCAAGACCAGATAGGATAAAATATCCTTCACTCAATCAGTGATTCAATAACTTGGTTTAAATAAAGTCAATCGCAAATTCAATAACTGATAACAATAACAACAGGAAGCCTGTTACTAAAAAGGAAAAATGTTTCCAGGTACACTAATTATTTAATGTTATTGAGATATACCTATGTTTCTCCATAATTTATTTGGTAACATTTCAATGTCTGGGTTCAATTCAAGATTTAATTCTCTTTCAATGAAGCAATTTCACTACCCATAGCTTTTTTCCACTCGACTGAATCTTCGCTTCTCAATGGATCTTCAAAGGTCTCAGGATCCTTCACCACTTGATTCAAGAACTCTTCAACTCTCATGGCATAATCTTCAAGATGTTTTGGTCTCATCAAGATTGATTGACTTCTCAGAATTCTTCCAGATGGGTGCTTGGAGTTTTCTTCCTCATTTGTATCTGACTCACCTTCACCAAGTGATTTTTCATACCCCCCTGCGGGTAGGGGGATTGAGAATACTCCCGCAGTATCCCTGCTTGTCGTAAGAGGCGACTAAAAGGGCGGGGAGACAACCCCGAAAACAAACCCAGAGCCAACAAGGGTTGAGCCCGGACAGTGTTGTGGGTCAACTGTCTGTGTGCGGCCATACCACCTGGCCTGCGATCCACCCGCATGTTTGCCGTGTGCGGAGACCCGTAAGGAGGAGAAGGGGATCCTGGAGGGTGAGGTCCGTGGTTCCCAGCTGGGTGTCGGATGCCCGGTATGGACTACGGGCCAATACCCCTCTTTGGCCCCGGATTCGCTACAAACGGGCGGCCGGGAGCTAGCCACTCCCGGTCAATCGGCTTCCGTGGCGTAAGCTTAACGGTGGCGAGTGCCAGGGAGGTGGGGGTCTGCGTAGGGCGGTCGGAGATGTACGGGTTTGGTGGGCCCGTGCATCGAAGATCTAACCCGAAACAGACAACCACCTCTAGGGTGCTATATCCCCTCGGGTAGCCCTGGCGACCGCACCGGTTTGCGGTGCGGCGTCCCGAATGTGTGGCTCCGTGGTGGGTGGGGAGCCCGGGGGATGAAGATCTCAATGGTATGGCTGAAGAAACTCTTCCACCATCCAAAAGATCCCGCCAGGATACTGGCGGGGGAGATAAAGTTTTTTCTAGGTCTAAGAAGTACTTAGTTATGAAATGTTGTAAAGAAGGTGAGACTCTTAAAAAGGTCTCTCCTTTTCTCATTAGGAGGGTACTCTCGAGCTCGATTCCTGGCGAACTCATATCAGCCAAAAAACTAAGGGATGGTAGTCTCTTAATAGAAACGGCATCGATAGCGCAAAGTGAGAAACTCCTTCTTATGGATAGACTCCACGACATCCCGGTTAAAGTCGAAGTCCATCGCACACTGAACTCTTGTCAGGGAGTCATCAGTCACTATGACCTCCTCTACGTAGAGGTGGAGGAAATTAAGAGAGAAATGGCCTCTCAAGGAGTGACTGACTGTCGCCGATTGAAGACGAAGCGCAATGGTGAGTATATTGACACAACATCTGTCATTCTTACCTTCGCTTGCGACGTGCTCCCTGACAAGGTGTTCATCGGGTATGAATCTGTACCTGTGCGGCCTTTTATCCCGAATCCTATGCGATGCTTTAAATGTCAGCGATTTGGACACATCGCCACAAGATGTGAGGGCATAGACACCTGTCCATCCTGCGGCAAGGGAAAACACGACGAAGAATGCACCTCCGGACCAAAGTGTGTGAACTGTGAGGGTGAACATCCTGTGTTTTCCCGCAAATGTCCTAAGCTCCAAGAAGAACGTAAGGTGATGGAGATAAAGACAATTGAGAAGATCCCTTACTTAGAAGCACGCAAGAAGTACAGGTCATTGGTTGCCCCTACCTTCTCACGATCTTTTGCCCTCGTATCGAGCACTCCAGTTCGCAAGACTACTATTGAGACTCAAACAGACGAGACCTTATTGGGAAACAACAAAAAGAATCGAAATGAAAACACTGCCACTACATCTAAGGCCAAAAACACGCCTTCTCTACCGAAGGACGTTAAAACTCCGGGTTTCCCCAAGAACCCTTTGAAACCCACCACAAAAGACTCAGCGGTGAGCAGGGGAAAGACACCCTCCCCCGAACCCAGGAGACAGGTTAATAACTCCCCGCTAGAATCTATGGAAGACGAAGACAGTCCATCAGAGGCTGAACTACTTTTAGCCAGAAAGAAAGAAAAAAATAAGCCCCGAATTAAGCGCTAGTCCTCCTGCACGGGCGGACTACTTAACTCTAGTCATGAATATTTTACAGTGGAACTGTAATGGTTTTTATAGGCACAAGGAGGAGCTGGCCATTTTATTGCGTGATTTTAACCCATCCTGTGTATGTTTACAAGAGACTCATTTTAAAACAACCGACCAAGGTAACATAAGAGGGTATTCCGTTTTTAGATACGACGACACCACTGGTCTAAGAGCCAGAGGGGGAGTCGCAATAATGATTCGAGAGACCCTTTACACCTCTCGACTGCCGCTAAACACGCCATTCCAGGCAGTGGCTCTAACTGTTCACACTCCTGCAAAACTAACGTTGTGTAACGTTTACCTACCAGAGGGAGCTCCTGTTACTCGACACAACTTGCAAACTCTAGTTGATCAACTGCCTAGACCTTATGTGTTGTTGGGTGATTTTAATGCTCACGACCCCTTATGGGGAAGTACTCGAATACAGAGCAACAGGAGGGGGCGGATTTTAACCAGTTTTATTGAAGATTTTAACCTTTATTTATTGAACTCTGGGGAGAAAACCCATTTTAACAGCTTTACTGGTGAATTCTCCACCATTGACCTATGCATGTGCTCAAGCAGCTTAATGACTAAAATCAACATGTCCGTACATGGAGATCTATGCGGGAGCGACCACTTTCCTATTTTTATCCAAATGGAGCAACCCAATAACGGAGATGGTATTCACCGGGATAGCTGGAATATCCGAAAGGCGAACTGGAGTGCTTTTAAGTCAAATTTTAGTTTCAATTACGACGAAAACGTAAATGCAGTTCGCAACGTGGAAAACCTCACTGCTTCTATAACTGCAGCTGCGAGATTAAGCGTACCGAAGTTAACCGGTATTACCTCCCGTAAACCAGTTCCATGGTGGAACGCTGAGTGCGCAGAGGCAATTAAAAAACGAAAAAAGGCGTTGCGTATTTTTAACAAGTACCCAACGGCCACAAATCTGTCCTCCTTCCGGCAGCTGAGAGCCAAAGCCCGGCAGGTTGTAAAGAAGGCCAAGAAAACTTCTTGGATGGATTACGCGTCCAGTATCAATAATCGAACACCTATAGCTCAAGTATGGAAAAAGGTGAAAGCTATCTCGGGCACGCCGCACTCCCATAGTGTCTCCTATCTTAAGGTTAATGGGGATGTAATAACATCACCCCACAATTTATGCGAGATATTCGGCCTAGAGCTCGCTAAAACCTCCAGTAGCGATTCCTACGACGCTCCATTCATTGCGATGAAGGACCGACATGAGTCGTCTCATCTCGACTTTAAGGAAACAAGCGAGCCTGCTGATTATAATGCTCCTTTTAGCCTATGGGAACTCAGGTCGTCGATAAATGACTCTCGAGACAGTTCTCCTGGAATGGACGACATCCATAATTCCTTTCTCCGGAATCTTCCAGAGTCAGGGTTTAGGGAAATGCTTCGGACCCTTAACCAACTTTGGTTCGAGGGAAGATTTCCAGATTCCTGGAGAGAATCCGTGGTCGTTCCCATTCTTAAAGTGGGAAAGGATAGAGCTGAGCCGAATCATTATCGACCTATCTCCTTAACCAGCTGCCTATGTAAGATCATGGAAAGAATGGTAAATCGCCGACTTGTCTGGTGTTTGGAACGGCGAGGCCTTTTTTCTGATATACAGTGTGGCTTTCGGCGGGGAAGGTCCACAACTGACCACCTAGTATCGCTGGACACATTCATACAGGAAGCTTTTCTACTCCGCCAACACGTCGTTGGGGTCTTCTTTGACCTGGAGAAGGCCTACGACCGAGTGTGGCGGTGGAAGATTCTGAAATCGCTGCACGATTGGGGCTTTAGGGGTAACTTGCCCACCTTTATTAAAAACTTTTTAACAGCTCGTGTTTTTAAAATTAAGATTGGTAGCACCCTGTCAAAATTTTTTAGCCAGGAAAATGGCGTGCCTCAAGGCTCTGTGCTAAGTGTAACGCTCTTTGCTATTGCAATCAACGACATAACTGACTGTATAAAAGAGCCGGTTAAGGGATCCTTGTTTGTTGACGACCTAGCTATATTTAGCCGATCGTCCAAACTTTCCTGTGCTACAAGACACACCCAGCTCTGTCTTAACAAACTGGACAAGTGGTCACGAAGCAACGGATTTCGTTTCTCTTCGGAGAAGACAAAGTGCGTTCATTTCAATCGACTTAGAGGGTTTCACATCCCACCCACGTTAAGGCTTGGATGCAAAGAGTTAGCCTACGTGGAGTCTATTCGCTTCCTAGGCATGATTTTTGACTATCGTCTTAATTGGCAAGAGCACATTAAATCTTTAAAGGAAACCTGTTTTAAAATCTTAAATATTTTACGTTTTTTAAGTCACTCGACGTGGGGCGCTGATCGCACGACATTGCTGTTACTGTACAGGTCGCTCGTGCGTAGTAGGCTTGACTACGGTTCAGTAGTCTACGCAGCAGGACGTGAGTCTTATTTAAGACCCCTATCCACGATCCATAACTCAGGACTTCGGCTGGCTACTGGCGCATTTAGAACCTCTCCCGTCTTGAGCATCTACTCGGATGCCGGGGAACCGCCTTTAGCGACTCGCCGTGATACACTGATGTGTAACTACGCCGCAAAGATTTTATCGATGAAAAGACATCCTTGTTTTAACTATATTTTTAACCCTCATTTTTTAGAAATTTTTAATCGAAGGCCAAGGGCAACAAAGCCTTTTGGTGTGCGTTTCAGTAATTTTATCCAAGAGGTTCGTTTTAATTTGCCCGACATATACTCGACTGGGTATCATAAGCACCCTCCATGGACGATACCTCGCCCAGATATTAATTATCGTTTACTTAAATGCCGAAAATCTGCCACTACGTCTGCAGAATACCAACGACTCTTTAAAGAAGAATTGGGGAAGTATTCCGGCTTCACCCACGTATATACGGACGGGTCGAAGTCTGGAACATCCTGTGGCTGCGCAATCGTGTCCTCCTACCACGGAGTTCTGAAAGCGAAACTTGACCCGCTCTGCAGTATTTACACTGCTGAACTTTTTGCCATAAATATGGCCTTAAGCCACATTAAACGTCGTAACGCTCGTTATCTAGTGTGTTCTGACTCCTTAAGCGCCTTGCACTCAATCTCGGACCTATTTACTGAACACCCTCTTGTCCAGGATATCCAAACCTCCTTGGCATCCCTAAGTAAGGAGGGCGTGACAGTATCATTTATATGGATCCCGGGGCACGTGGGAATACTGGGCAATGAGAAGGCCGACGCAGCGGCGAAAGAATCGCTCATGGACACCCAGAGCGCCTCAGCGCTGGTTCCCGTAGAGGATATAAAGTCGAAGCTTAAAAAAATAGTCTTAGAAAAGTGGAGAGAAACCTGGAGATCCATCAATTCCAACAAACTCCGGCTCATTAAACCGGATACATTTGCTTGGTCCACCTCCGTCAGGAACTGTCGGAGGGAGGAAGTCGCACTCACGCGCATGAGGATAGGACACTGTGCCCTCACCCACTCATTCCTCTTCACGGAAGGAAAAGTACCACCGCGTTGTGACGACTGTGATTCTCCACTGACGGTAAGGCATCTCCTGGAGGAATGTGCAAGGTATCAGGTAGTACGCGAACGATATAATATAACTGGGCAACTAGAAGAGATTTTGGGCGATGACCCTGAGAAAATAGACAAATTGTTGAATTTTCTAAAAGAATCCAACCTAATAAATTCCTTATAGTTAATAATCCACTGTGGACGCAAAGCACCTTGTTAAGTGTATGTATATATGCGTGTAGCAATATTACCATGGAAAAGGGATACCCACTGAGCACAACTGACCAAAGGAGCAAATAACTAGCAGTAGTGGTGCGAAATGACCCTAGACGTCGACGCACCCGTAATAACCAAATCTACTACTACTACGATTTTTCATAACTGATCCATGTCGATATGTGGCTCTTTTACTTTCTCCTTTTCATCAAATTCATCTTTATGCCTGATATCTTTCAATGGTAGCTCGACTCCATCTTCACATTCTTTAATTCTCTCTTAGAATTGAACATCTCTTGGTAGGATAACTCTGTGGTTCGTTGGAACGTAAACTCAGTGGTGCTCATCTCCTTCGTATCCTACTAGGAATCCTTTCACTGCCTTCTTGTCCATCTTTTTCCTCTTTTCGGATGGAATGTGAATATAGCAGGAATATCCAATGATGCGCAAATGTTTGATTCTTGGTTTCTTTCCCATCTACAGCTCATACCCAAGTAGCAAAATCTTATGAAAAAAATATTTTAAAATATATTGTAAGAATATTTTGAAATCATTTTAAAATTATTTTGAAAACATATTAACTCTCTCTTTTTAGGCTTTTAAAATTATTTTTTCATTATTTCAAAATTATCTTAACATAAGTTTCAAATATGTCTAACTCTTGAAGAAGCTATGAATTATTATTTTAAAATTGTTTTGAAATACGTTGCAAATATTTCTGCCTCCTTTTAAAATGATAAATCGTTATTTTAAAATTATTTAGACATGTTTCGACCAACGATGCAGCATTAAACATTACTAAATGGGTGTCACACTTGGAATTCAATATGAATATCATCTCATGATAACAAAGAGCATCTCAAAATGTCTGAAAGTGAGCATTTAACAGGCTTTAAGTACATGAGAAACTAAAAACTGTGCTTGAGCTGCATGAGTGATACCGTTGATCACTAAGGCGTATTCGTGACTTTCAGAGGAATTATTCAGAGAATTGAAACATTCATATAAAATATTTAAGACTTAAATCTGTTGATTGTATTTATGGGTAAACCAGACTAAAATAATTCAATCTACAAGAAATTTTCCAGACAAATTTTTTTTTATTCAGCTTTCTCCGAGTGAAGACAAACCAGACAGAAATACATATTTCTATTTTTCTGTGCATATTAGGACCCATTCCCCTCCACCTCTTCTTAACTGCACCTGGAAGCAACCCGAACAAGCCATGAATAAATAAATTACTACATTTTAAACATATTACACATTAACAATGTGAGTAAATGAAGTAATTCAGTCTGAAAAATCCATGAATGTGGATCTAAAAATAATTTTCAGAGTATATTTTAGCAGAAAGTGGTTATTTTTTACTTACTCATCACTGCTGAGCACATGGCCAAATTATAAATGCCCAGTTTTGTAGTGGTATGATCCTTTCGCCTTTGTCCCTTCCATGGTCATGAGTCATGCTCCTCCTCGTCACGTTTCAAAATATGTAATTATCCACATGGTTCCCGAAGAACCTAGAAGAAGTTAAGACTGACAGTTTAAATCGTGCACTTATAGGTGACGCATAGAGATATTGAGAACAAACAAGAGAAAACCATTCAGATTATTTTGCAGGGTAGGTATATATTTCAGTGTGCTGAAAGGGCATGATTTGTTTTTACATTCGTATCCATCATGTGCTCCCTTTCAGGGTAGGCACAGTCAAAAGAGCTCCATATACAGCTTTGTACATAGAGAACTGACTTTGATTACTATTTCTTCCACACTTTCCTATCCTTACAAACCTCTTTTGCATTTGCCATTCATGAATTGGTTCATACACGCTCTCCTATCATAAATACTCCTAATATTGCTCATCATAAGCACCTCTTCCACCATATTCACTCATGACTTTCTCTGTCCTCCCTTGCTCTCATGCCATCCACCTCACTATCATAAATCTGTTTAGTTATTTGATTCACATCCATTCCCTCATAATGGCCAAACCTATGAATCCTGCTCTTTTTATACATGTACATCCATTACTGGAACATACACTTCACATTCTTTCATCACAGACTCATTCCTAACTCTATCCAACCTATGCAAACACTTCTCAGATAACTCGTACCCACAACACGATTTTTGCTTCCTTAGACAAACACACATCCTTCTCCAGTGGTAGGTAGCATGGTCCTTGGGTGCTATCTATCCTTCCACCTTTTGTAAAAATATTGCCCACGTACACAAAATCCTCAACTCAACTGAACTGCCACTGTGACATAATGCAGCCTTGCTTTACACCCTGTTTTACTTCAAACCTGTCCCTTGAGATCCAATTAACTCTCACGCTTGCCTTGCTATTGAAATACATTGCCTTCCTATATTCAATAACAAATCTCATTGTACACAACAAAATCAATCACACCCTTATCAAAGTAAACATATGAATTCTCTTTTGCTTAAACCATGTATTCCCAACAACCTATCTTTTTTCTTAGCCCACAGCCATCAACTTTTCTCCAATAACATTGACACAAGGGTCAACAAATGGCACAGCCACTCTCTCAGATGCCTCACACCAACCCAGCCATTCATTTCACCTAGTACAATTATTCTCTCACCAGGGTTTTATCCACCATCACTATATTTATTTCCCGGTACCAAACTTGCATGCATGCACTGGTTACATACATGCAATGTAACCGCTCGGGATGACACTCAAATGCATTCACCGGATTAGAACAGGGGATAGTTTATTGCCTCGCATCTATGCGTTTGCGGAACCTAGGGTAGTCACAAGATAATAATAATGACTTTTTAGCATCTCAGTGCGGAATGAAACACTATTTTCTCCTTGCAGATAGCTGTTTTTTATTGAGCTCCTCTTACAAGATTCTCCTTCTCTTTTCTCCCATCAACAACTCCTCATGGTAACCAACATGGGTATTGTTGCCCGGTTGGTATGTAGATGAATAAAATAACAAATAATAATAATTGATAATAAATAATAATAATATAATGAATTACTACATAATTAATGAATGGCTTATAAATGATTATGAAGAGTAAGATGATGATATGATTATTCGCAAACGCGGCTGTTGTGGTGGAGTATCGCCACACTACTCCCCCCGTGGGGAAAAAGAGGGTCGGCTGCAAAACGGTTTGGAGGACGGATGGTGCGGCCGAAGCGAGTAGAAATCGTAGGACTTGGTGGTGAAGATGTAGGCGGTGCCGACGGAGTAGGCTGTGGAAGAAGTGGTGCTGGTGTAGAGGCTGAAGGCGGAAGGTCGTCCTGAAGAAGATGGGCTGGCTTGAGTCGGTCGATGGAAACAGTCAAAGGCTTGCCATTGATTTTAAGGGTATAGGTCTTCCGATCACAGCTGAGGACAGGATATGGTCCTGTGTACGGTGGTTGCAGGGCAGGCCGCACGGCATCTTGGCGAATAAAGACGTGGGGAGAAGTGGCCAGATCTTTGTGAATAAAGACTTGCCGACGGGTGATGTGGCGTGATGCTGGGGTCGGATGTAGTTGAGCCATGTAGTCACGCAGCTGAGAGACAAGATCCGTCGAGTCCAGGCATTGCACGGAGTCTACGAAGAAGTCCCCAGGGAGACGCAGTTGTTCCCCGAAGAGAAGTTCGGCGGGTGTTGTCTGCAGGTCGGCTCTCCAGGTAGTGCGGAGGCCGAGAAGAACTGTAGGTAGGGCATCTACCCAAGAGTTTGAAGAATGACACATAAGAGCTGCTTTTAGGATGCGGTGTAGTCGTTCGATGAGTCTGTTGGCCTGGGGATGGTAACTCGTGGTGTGGTGTAGTGATGTCCCCAGAGTGGTGCACAGACGTTGGAAAAGAGAGGAGACGAACTGACGGCCACGGTCACACGTGATGTGTTTAGGACAGCTGTAGTGAGCGACCCATCCCAGAAGATGGCAGCGGCACGGCAGATGCTGTGTGCGGTGATGTCTAAAAGGGGTTCTGCTACTGGCCAGCGAGAAAACCGGTCGACCATGGTGAGGAGGTAGCGGGTGCTGGGCGGTAGAGCTCCAACGATTTCATGTGTATGTGGTCGAATCGCTTGGTTGGCAGGACGAAGTCTCCGAGCGGCGTTGTTATGTGACGGGACACCTTGCAACGCTGGCAGGAGAGGCAGCTGCGAGCCCATGCACGACAGTCCTTACACATGGATGGCCAGACACACCGACTGGAGACGAGTTTGATGGTGGAGTTGGCACCAGGATGACTAAGGGAGTGGATATTGTCGAAGATGTGTCGACGATACGTAGGGGTAACGTAAGGGCGTGGTGTTGGCATGGAAGTGTCGCACCACAGTGAGACGTCTGTTCCAGGTACAGGAATCCGGGAAAGCTGAAGAGCTATGCCGTCGTGGAGGAGTTTACAGAGTTCCTCGTCGTCGTCTTGGGAACAAGACAGAACGGCGAAGTCAAGCGGGGCAGGGGTGGTTATGGATTCCACCCTGGAGAGGCAGTCCGCAACAACGTTGTCCAGTCCGGAGATGTGTCTCACGTCCGTGGTGAATTGTGAGATGTACTCTAGATGATTGAATTGCCGTGGTGAGCAAGTATCAGTATTCCTGGTGCGTGGGCCAAAGGCATAGGACAGGGGTTTATGGTCGGTGTAGATGGTGAAGTCACGGGCTTCCACCATTGGCCGAAAGTGCTTCACCGCTTGGTAGGCGGTGTAGAGTTCGCGGTCATATGCACTCCACTTCTGTTGGGAAGGCGTCAGATTGCGTGAGAAGAAACCAAGTGGTTGCCAGGAGTTCCCAGATAGTTGCTGCAGGGCAGCACCGATTGCAGTTTGGCTGGCATCTACGCTGGCTGGCGTTTGGCTGGCATCTGAATTTCTTTTTCATATATTAGTAGACACCATGATTATGCTATTGGTTCAGCTAGAAAATCCATATTCTACATAGGCCTTGAAAAACATCACTTTGACTCGTACAAAAACTGCAATATAATAGCCTGGAAATTTTTGTAAATTTAGCCTTGAAAACCTGGAATTGTGCTTGAATTTAATATTTTGACTTTTGCGCACACCCTGTAGTTAGCAGTGGACTTGTACCAATGCTGCTAATTCAAATTAACTGCTACACTGTTATTTTGCTCTTCTCTCTCACTAATATCGAATTTAACAGCTTCATGGAGCATGCACTCTATTCTCTTGCTAATGATCATCATCATATCATGTAATCATCATCATCTCTGATACCTTATGTGGGACTCCAACCATTTGTAGGAATGATAAGATTGACAGTATGTGAGCGATACCATAATTTCACACAAGCAAATTGCATGCCAACTTTGTATTGCCATAAGTCACAGTACCGATTGAATCACCTCATTATGGAATGCATTCTTATTTATGAATTGATTTTGTAATGTCTTACTGTTGATGTAGGATTAAAATATTGACATTTTATGGTTCATGCTATTTTGGACAATAGGCCTGATTCTTCCTTAATTATTGGCATGATGAAATAATGATTAACTGGTTTTTTCTCAAAACAGATGTGGTTTGTTCCCAGAAATTTTATGCTAGTGCTTTGATATGCCATTCAGTTTAGAATATTTGAGGTTGGTCATCACATCCATTGGTTGTTTCGTCTTTTGTCAATTGAGATTTCATGATTTTTGTTATTTTTTTAAGTTTACTGCTCTTTTTAACATTGTTTTATATGTCTTACCATTTCAGACCAGGCATGAATACTGCTCAGATAGGTCTCATTATGAAGAAGCTGATGGAAAAGATTGGTTACCCAAAGTTTTACATCCAAGGAGGAGACTGGGGTAGTGCAATTGGATCAGATATGGCCCTGTTTTTCCCTGAAAAGTAAGGCATGGACTGGCTACTTAGGGGTTGGATTTTTTTTTTCATGTTAAAAATTTAACTATCCATTATATTGATGAAAATCAGGTGCGAATAGAAAAATTCTGAAAATGTATACTATCTGCTATTAGGCAAAATGTTTTCAATTCTCTTCCTGCCCTCTCCAGATTTGTTAAATTATTCACTTGCATGTAATGTGAAGCTTTATGCTCAGTGTGAAGCTTTATCCACATTCCTCTCATTTTTTAGTTCTTTTCTATCAAAGTTATTAGTTAGAGAAGTAATGAAAATTAAGAGTGAAAATTTTATGCCTGCTCTGTAAGAGTTTTATGGACCAGATTTGATGAGGAGGGCAGATGAAAGGATAAATAATATCCAGGCTTCTATTCTCACGAGTTTAAGTAGGAAAGCTGTTGATTTAAACATCACTTTAAAAAAATGACTATAAATCTCAATTTGTACAGCTATTGATTTTATTTATTTTGTAGTTTATGCCTTATCTAATGGCACAATCCAGTGTTATTATTCTTTAATCATTTTTGGAGTAAGTGTAAGCAATTGCTTTCTTAACTTGAAATGTATCAGTTAAGTGGACATTCATTGATTCACCAAAACAACCATTGGTGTGTAGGCAGTGATGAGTAGGCATGAGTAGTGAAATGCAAAGACACAGGAATGTTGCTCATTAGAGATATGGAATCCAGTCATTTGTCCAGGCTCAATGCAGATGCACTATAGGATTTCAGTTTCATAAATCTTCATCCTTTGAATACAGTGTACATCACTGGACTGGAATGTGTTTGAGTAATGTAGAATGCAAATTTTAATACATTATTGTTCATAATTTGGTACTTTTCTTTTCAGTGTTCTTGGTTTCCATTCAAACATGTGTTTTGCACTGAACCCAATAAATTTCATTAAACTGCTGATTGGTTCTATAACATGGCCTACAATATTTGCTGATGAGATCAGTGCTTCCCATGTGTATCCAATGTCAAAGACTTTGTCAAAATTAGTAAGGGAGTCTGGATACATGCACATTCAGGCAACTAAACCAGATACAGTTGGTAAGTCCATGTTTGTTCACTCTTTCAAATATCACATTTGTTTTTTTTTTATTTTTAATAGTCAAATTATTTCTGAATGCATTGTACGATACATTTCTTTCTGTCGCTGATTTAAGTATTTTTATTGATGACTGATTTTAAGGTTATTTTTGGTCATACTAAATCTTGATTTGTTCATGTTATGCATTGAAGTGAAGAAACCGAATCACTAAATCATTAGTTCGGCACATATTTCTCCCAGCAAATATTAGAAATGTCCCCAAAATTACCATTTTTAAGCCACTACTGTACAGACATTTACTCACACACCCAAACTGATCACCATATTCTTCTTTTATTTTGTATGACGTGTACGATATGATATCATATGTATCTCTCATGTATTTTCCCTGTTTATTTTTTCCTGTCTTTCTTTATGTATGTTCCCACTTGTATGATGTGTATGATTGAACACATGATATGTTTATTTCATGTATTTATCTTGTGATTTCTTTTTTTTTCTGTTACTCTTTATGCACGCACTCGTTGTGATAATTACAAATGCCTTACTTGTACCTACTCTTATTTTTGTTCTTAGGTGGCTTTGCCACAGAACATAAAAATGTATTAATATTTCACTAAATTGTGATCAGGGAGTGGAGGGAGTAACTTGAAAGAGAGCATAGATTGTGTAATGTCACTTGTGGTGACATTGTTATCACTGAATTTGATTTGATTTTCGTAGTTATTTCATTTCTGAATGCGATTTTTAAAGGCATCAGAATGCTCACATTCTTCCAGGCTCAACTAACTGGGTATTGTGGATTCCTTCTTCCATTTATAAGTGAAGAAAAATTTGCTAAGTTGTTTTTTTTTATCATAACGGATGGCTTCTTCTGGTGGCACCTTCTGTTAAGAGTTGGATAATAGCAGTGCTGAGTTTCTTATCACCCTCTCTCCATTCCATGAGTGATTCTTAATTCTACCAAGTACAGTAGAAGCCCGGTATAGTGAGTACGGCTTATTGCGAGAATCGCGTTATAGCGAGTGATTGTCTTTGTACCGCCAAAAGGCCTATGTTTTACATGTAAAATAAAGCGGATATAGCGAGGCCAAAAAGTTCCTTCAACGGTATACGCTCGGTATTACGACAGATATCTCTCGAGGGCGATGCACCGCATAGCAAAAATAAACTATTCGGTTTTGTATTATCTGCTATTTAAACTAAAAATACAAGATGTGTGCCATATCTACAATACCTAAAGCCAGTTATGTCCAAACATTAGCGATTTACGGCCTTCAGTACGCTCTGCGCGCTCCCATTTTACGTTCTTCTTATGTTAGGCCCAGTCATCAGTGGGAGTGGGCAGACGACGAGCAAGATGAGAGTAGGAGAGGGAGTTAGGTCTAGGCATGGGCGATATTGATAATTCAATATCGGGATACGATAATTTTAGCATAAAATAAGGTGGCGATAACGATAACTCAGCGTGACAATTAACATCGTCTTATCGTGCCCCGATATGTTATCGGGGCACGATAAGATATCGGGGCGCGATAAGATATCGGGGCACGATAAGATGTCGGGGCACGATTAGATGTCGGGGCACGATAAGATGTCGGGGCACGATACTTAAGATGTCAGGGCACGATAAGATGTCGGGGCGCGATAAGATGTCGGGGCACGATAAGATGTCGGGGCGCGATAAGATGTCGGGGCGCGATAAGATGTCGGGGCGCGATAAGATGTCGGGGCGCGATAAGATGTCGGGGCGCGATAAGATGTCGGGGCGCGATAAGATATCGGGGCACGATAAGATATCGGGGTGCGATAAATATCGCTATAAATAGGTATCGCGATAAATATCGTGACCATGATAAATATCGGGGCGCGATAAGATGTCGGGGCACGATAAGATATCGGGGCGCGATAAGATATCGGGGCACGATAAGATGTCGGGGCACGATTAGATGTCGGGGCACGATAAGATGTCGGGGCACGATACTTAAGATGTCAGGGCACGATAAGATGTCGGGGCGCGATAAGATGTCGGGGCACGATAAGATGTCGGGGCGCGATAAGATGTCGGGGCGCGATAAGATGTCGGGGCGCGATAAGATATCGGGGCACGATAAGATATCGGGGTGCGATAAATATCGCTATAAATAGGTATCGCGATAAATATCGTGACCATGATAAATATCGCGATAAAATATCATGATATCGCGCCCCGATAAAATATCACGATATCGCGCCCCGATAAAATATCACTATATATATTTTAATTCCGACTAGTTACGCTGTCTTTACAGCTTTCTTCGGCGATCGAAAAATAGAAGAACTGGAAGAAAAACATCGAAACTAGGGGAATTAATATTTTATATAATGGAAAATGTCCTGTTTTTTTCATGAAATATTTTGATATTCCACCAGATTGTGCCTGAAATGACTTTTTTGCTGTTTACCTTCGTCAAATACCACGGAAACAAAAGAAAAACTGTAAATACGAACGACTATGAGAATTAGGTGGGTTTTTTCAACACCATTGGATATAACGAGCGCTCGATTTAGCGAGTGATTTCCGAGGGATTATGAGCACTCGTTATACCGGGATTCCACTGTAATTGACCTATCCTGAATGGTGCAAGTGACCTTAGTTTTTGATCGCCTCCAATGGAAAGCTACTACTAAGACACTCTTATTATTAGTTATGATGACTGCTGATGAAATTTTTTGTTGGCTACCAGGTATTGCACTCCGAGATTCCCCTGCAGGATTAGCCGCTTATATCTTGGAGAAATTTTCAACGTGGACCAAAGAGAGCTGGATGACTGCTCCAGACGGTGGCCTGAATCTGAGTGAGAGGCCTTTGAAAGGAGTCAACGGCAGTAACCTCATACCCCTCACAGCTCTTCTTGACAATGTTATGATATATTACATTACTGGTTCCATCACCACGTCAGTGAGGCTGTACTCAGAAAATTTAGCCTCTGCTCGAATATCATCTGAAGTCGATAAGTATGTTCACATTGTTATTCTCCTTGTCAGTGTTGTGTTATCTGTTATGCCCGCGGTCAGTTGCCCACTGATTTTCTTTTTTGGGTAACCATACGAGTTGTGGTACAAGTAGGGACGGATATAGCAACAGTTAGAATATGATTTTTTTTGTGGACCTTCAGCCCCAATTTCTTGGAATGCATTAGGGCTGTGCGAGCAGGGATTTTTTTTAAGTCAAGCAAGATCGAGCGAGATTCAAGGGCACTGAAATTGCAGTATAGACTTAAATCTATGTAGGTACTAATTTTCTACTGACACAAATATAAGTTTACGCGTGGGCATTATTAACCAAATTCTGGTGAGCATAACTTTAGCATTTACTTTTAGAGATCAGCATCTACGTGGAATCAGTAGGATGAAAGTATCCTGTATTTATGCGATGATAGGCCTTCATCGAATTATGAATACACCCCTACTTTCACCACTAAAATTCAAAAACATTTTTGAGTATAAATACCATCACCCAATACCTAAGCATAATGGACTCGCCCCATGTTTTAACTTGGTATCTCTTTATATGCCTGGCCTATATTCACAGAAATACATTTCAAATAAGATAACATGACAAGATTTCAAACTTGAGAATGGTCTTTATTAAATTATTTCTTTTTTAATACTTAAATTTTTACAAACTCGCTAGATCAGATTGTCGCTGACTGATTTATCGAAACGCTTATCGCTTTTAGTTTGTTTCCGCAACGCGGAGCTATGAAAGAGCCCATACCCACGTACGAGATTAACATCTGATGCGACTATTGTACCGTTTCGGAAGATTTGTTATATTTTAGCGTTCAACGCAACGCCGAGCTATTGAAGACCCATGCCCACGTACGAGATTAACATCTGATGCGACTAATGTACCGTATCGGAAGATTTGTTATATTTTCGCGTTCAAATGATCTTTTAAGCAGAATTTAGCCTATTCTGTTTCATTTTTGAGCTATTCGTTTGAAGTTTAATTCACTATGAACACTCGATATTATTACGGTTGTACCAGAATGATCGCATTTTTTTCATGCTTGCGCCTCGTGGTCTTTTACTTTTGGATATTGCCGCCGCAATTTGTAACTCGACCATTCTATATCTTTCAATCCGTAACAATGGTGCATTATCGTCCCCCCACATACAACTTTGCTAGTTATTTGAGCCACAATTTTGTAGTTTAAGACATCGGTCAGTGAAATATGCCTAACTTCTGTGTAAGTTTACCGTCTATTAAAAAAAAAAAAACGTAAAGAAACTGAAGAGGCAGCACATCGAGGATGCATAAATAAAAAATTGTGGGCGGTGAAAAGTGAACAATTAGACAGACACACATTTGATTGGTTGATGGAAGGTAGAGCCAGAATTATTCCTGTTTCTGGACCTATTCTACAGCAAAAGGCAAGAGAAATAGCAGTGAAAATGGGTATTGAAAATTTTCATGCATCGAATGGCTTCAAAAGTTTAAAGTGCGGTGGAATCTCAAAGCTTTGAAGATGAGTGAGGAAGAAGCTTCTGTAAGTGACACAGTGGTAGAAGAGTGGAAAAAAACTTTGCAGACGATTTTTGCCAGGTATAAACCATGAGACATTTTTAATGAGGATGAGGCAGGATTTTTTTATAACTTGCTTCCAGACAGAACTTGAGCAGTTAGAGGCCAATCATGCCATGGAGGGAAAAAAAGCAAAGAAAGATTCACAATGCTTTTCTGTGCTAATTTTGATGGCTCACAGAAATTGAAGCCTCTTGTGATTGGAAAATATAAAAAGCCTAGATGCTTTAAAAATATAAAGAAACTTCCTTTCTCATACAAAAACTCAAAACTCTTGGATGACAGCATCTTTATTCTGTGAGTGGTTGACCATGCTGGACTCAAAGATGGGAGTGAGAAACTGGAAAATAGTTCTCTTCATTGATCAGTGCACAGCACATAAAGTTGAGGGGATTGTGTTACGACACGTCAAAGTAGTATATTTTCCTCCAAACACCACCAGCAAATTGCAACCACTTGATCAAGGAATAATTTCCATTGTGAAGAGACATTACAGGCAGCAACTGGTGTCATACATGTTGCGAACAGTTGAGGAGAAAAATGATTTGAAAAAGTGTTCTGGGAACATAATTCAGGCCATGCACAGGCTATGTCTTTCGTGGACTTGTTTGAAGGCAGAAGTTATTGAAAAATGTTTTAAAAAAGCTGGATTTATGGGGGACAGCAGTAGTAGTCCATAATATGAAAGAAGAAGAGAGTGATGGTGAGGATTTTATGCCAAAGCCAACCAAAAAAGAGGTGCAGGATGCTTTGGGTGTGATGGTAAGATTTTTTTAAATATGGAGGACTGCAGAAATGAAAATCTACTATTATTAAATAAGATAGAAGATATCATCTCAAAAGAATTTGAAAAAAAAAACAAACAGAAATTACAATTTTTTTCCAGCGGAGAGTGCTTAAGTAAGTTTTTGTACCCTTGTTTTTATTATTATAAACATTAAAACTATGAAAAAGCATAATTGCATATATTTAAATATACAAATATAGTAATCAAAGAGAAAGCAGCACATTTTACTACCAAAAAGTTTCATAAGGCGGAAATATGTGTTCATTTTGCTAAAACCTCTTTATAATGAACCTCCACTTATCAAAATGACTAAAAAAATGGTCCCTTCCATTTCGATATAGAGAGGTTTTACTGTAGTTTGATACGAAAGAAAGACAACCGCGAGAATGTAAGCACTTACATTGTATCATAACAAAATTTATAACCCAGCAAATCAAAATTGGTCATTATATCTTGTGAACTAGAGCTGACAATCAGTGGAGTGAATTATATACGCATTACTCCCAAACTGGTAGTTTTCCACGTTTCTGCCTCAGCACTAAAACCAAGGTAATTACATTTCTACAGTCTTAGAGCATTTTTGTGATGAATGTGCTGTTTCACCTCTACCTTCGGCATAATTCGTATGAATATGTAAATTATATACAGTAGAACCTCTTTTTTACAAACCTCTAATTTACGAAATGACACCAATTTACGAACCATTCCGCCGGTCCCGATCTTTGTATATAGGAAAACCATGTAAAATGACCTCTATTTTACGAAACCTCGATTTTATCAATTTACGAAGTGAGAGGCCGGTCCCTAGGACTGATTGACCTCTGTTTTACGAAGTTTTTGAAATGATTTTGCCGCACTGAACTTAGTACAATGGAATAACGATCGCTGTATAACGCGACAGGAGCAGCTGAAGCCAGATAGGTCATGTTGAGAGGGCCCTCGGTCCCAGTATTTCATATGGGAAAATGTGGAAAAATCGATTCAGCATAGTTTTTTTTTAAGTGCTTAAACGGTAGCAAAAATCCCAGAGACTGATCATCCAAATCGCAATTCAATCCTAATTATATGATCCGAGGAAAAAATTTTCAAAGACACATGGCACGACGCCTACTTCTCGAAAACAATGCCCCAGTTCATAAAATAATCGGATTAGTGCTTGGTAATTTCTATTCCTTTTCTATCATTTCGTGTATTGTGAATACCTAAATCGTCGTCACAAAGGATCCATATTTTCTCTGGAATTATTTAAAATTAGCTTTAAGGTAGCTGCCGCAACCCCAATTCAGGACTTACTTCAGCCTTTCACTTGAAAATGGTATTCCCGTTGGAAGTTCTTTGCTGCAGCTGTCGTGGACTTAGTTTCATTAAAAAATACTAATTTTGCAATAATAAATTACTTATATTCAAATATTGATGCAATTTGATTATTTAATTTTTCATTTGAAGTGTTATACGTCGTTAGGTAAGAATTCGCGATCGCTTTCTGTAGCCGCGAGTAAATAGTTCTTGCAAGTCACCGCTAGATGTCAGCACTGTAGAATGCATCTTAAAAAAGAGGGAATTTCAAATTTACTCGAGTGAAGTTCTAAAATTGACTTACATTAGCTGCGAAATATTATTAAATGTATTTCAAACGATACGCTTTCTTCAAAAAAGGCATTTTCTGGTCTTTTTATGGAAATATACTGGGTCAGTTGGAACTTTGTTTTGAAATTTCCTAGTTAAATTGTATCCCTGGCTTTCCCATGTTAAAATGGCTTCTATAAACACAAATCGACTAGCACTAAATATACCCCTTTCGTTAATTAATGCATAACTGCATATGCTTAAAATACTCTGCAGGATGAGTTAATTCTCTTATTCCCCTTATTTTGAGATTTACCAACCAGTTACAAGAACTTAATTCAGTTGCAGCAGCCAAGTTCATACCATTATAAATTTATAGAAAAATATTCACCTGTTTTTTTTTTAATTCATGGCTGTTTCATTCTCTTTTACTAAAGTGAGTCTCCTATAGGCTATAGCCTTAGGAATAACGCCTATGCTATACAGCGAATCAATACAATTGAGGTCTAATTTTTAAATCCTTTCAATTTCTTGCAAATACACTGCACACAGAGAGTTTCACGTAATATCTGTTTTTTTTTCCCTGAATGAGCAGATGACTATTATTTGTAGGGATGGGTCGGTTCCACTTTTTTTCGGTTCCTGTTTGGTTCTTAACTTCGGTTCCGATTCTCGGTTCCGGTTCTTAATTTACCACTTACTTTGCATTGCTCAATGATATGATAAGGTAATCAATAATCATTTTCAGAGACTGAATTAGAATAATTCGCGATTTTGAAGCATCTAAGTACACTATTTCACCAGGTTTTAATGTGAACCCTCCACTTTAGGAGTATGAGTAGGTTTCAAACTGGTTTTCGCGCCAATTTTTTCGGTACCAATTATTTTTGGCCTCGGTTCCGGTTCTAAGCTCAAGAACCGGTGGAACCGAGAACCGAACCGACCCATCCCTAATTATTTGTTATAGTAATTAGTTTGATTTCAACCCTAACATAACTATTTGACAAGTTAAGTGCAGCATAGTGTTTAATTGCATTGAAAGTATACTCGCATTCTTGTCAGCAGAGTTTTAGTAGGCGTACATTTGTCGCAGATCAAGCCTCTTATGTGCATGATGTGCCTCCATGGACATTGCTCCATGCTGTGCGAGGTGTTGCCAGAGCAAGTATCACCACAAAAACTATTTCCTACTGTTGGAGATCAGCTGGTTTTGGTGACACATCAGTTCCAGAGACAGAGGAGTTAGTGGAAGATAACCTCCAATTTACAAACCCTCTGATTTACAAAGCTCAAATTTTTGGGTCCCTTCAACTTCGTAAAATAGAGGTTCTACTGTATTCTTTGATTTTAGTGGAAATGATATCTACCAAAAGGAAATTAACATATGCAAGTTAAGGAAAAGTTGTGCATACTCGACAGAGTGAAACGTGGTGATATAAAATGAAGTTTATTCTGGGAGTTGGGTGAGAGGCCTAAAATAGATAAAGTACTCGATCACATTGGTGAACTGATGAATTGGCTAGAGAGACAGATCAATTGTAATCATCTTCATCTGTCACACTTAAAAAACATTAAGACTTATGTGACAAAGAAATACTATCAACTACCATGGCAAAAGAAATATCAGAATATTTAAGTAACTCCCGTTAAAGTACGGTGTGCATTTAAACCATAAAACATCATTTTAAATTGTATTCTGCGAATAAATTAGTCATAAAATTTAGTTTTATAGGTTTTCTTTACTGTTTCTCACGAAGTTTCCATTAATAACACAGGTGTAAACTCCGTCCCCCTTGACCCGCGTTATAACCGGATTTTTCTGTATCTTGTTTTAACTTATTGGGTGTATGCTAGTGCTAGAAGTAGCCTACGTTCATACGTGCCTATTTTATGAGTCATTTTTTAGTAGGCATTAGGCCTTCAATCACGAAGTGGAGCATAGACTCGGTTAGGTCCTATGCCGAGGCCTAGGTTCTTCTAACTTCTCGAGTCTAAGACTAAGAGATTTCTTGACATTTTGTGGCATGAAATAATCATGCAAAAGTAAGGGAATAAATATTAATTTACTATATCGCATTATAAAGCAAGGCTGTGTAAAATTTCGTCATCCACAATGGAAATCTCAAGACAAGATCGAGACTCATTTTTCGAGCGTATTGAGATCAAAATTGAGCGAGATTTAAGCAGTACTTTTATCTCGCTCATTATGGTGTGTAAAAAGAAGCTCAGAATAGCGAGCGACAGCCTAGAGAACATTTATTACCCTATGATTTGTTTGTAAAATAGAAGATATTTTTCTCTTAATTCTCCAATTGTTTCTGGAGTTGTTTCTATTTAATGTTTATATGATAATTCCTTACCAGAAGCTCTTGAAACATTCAAAATTGTCTAATCTACCAGGAAAAATGTTAATTCTCTCATCAATCAATGTTACGTTTAAGCTATGTTATTATCCCAGCATAATTGCCAATAGTGCCCATTTTATTTAGTTAATTTTGAGATCAAATGTTACAGTAAATTAATTTTAAGAAATGAAGACGTAAATCCTGTTCAAAATCTTTTTCATCCCCCATTGTAGCATACCTGTGAAGATAGTTCCAGTGGCTATTGCTAGATTTCCCGAAGAAATTCTCTACACTCCTGAATTCGCAATACGGAGCAAGTTCCACCGGCTGGTGAGGCTCAGTGACCTTCCTCGTGGTGGCCATTTTGCGGCATTTGAAGAACCAAAGCTCATGGCTGATGATGTCTGGGAATCGGTGAAGTTGATGGAGGTGGAGCACATGAAAGAGAAATTGAAGAGGGAAAAGGCTGAGAGGGAGAAGGCAGAGAAGGAAAAGGCTGAAAAGTTAAAGGCTGAGAGCAAGAAGAAGGCATAATTTTGCTATCTAAGTGCAACTACTGATGAGTGAATGGGACTGGTTTATGTGGTTTTTTAAAATTTTATTGAGGTGAGTGTTGGCTTTGTGGAATGAAGTGTTTCCTTGTACTCTTGTGAATAAAAAGTATGAAACCACATTCTTTTGTTGGTTCGACATTACCAATAATGGTACATTTCATAACCAAATCTCATTAACGAACGTCTCATAACCACTGCAATTGGTAAATGGACAACTTGTGACAAACTATTTCGTAAGTGTGACAGGTTTTATAATGTCATTTGGTAACCAGAAGTACAGAAATTGAACTCTGGGGAATATAAGAAATATTCATAGTCAAATTAACAATGACACGTGGCATGAAGGGTAGAACTAAACAGGCAAGCTGTACTCTGTTAAAACCATCATATCACACGAACTATTCAGGGTAGAGGCATGGCAAACAGTATTCAGTGCAGTGTGTTAAGGCTTCGACAGTGCAAGGACTGCACTGAATCCTGTTGGCCACACTAGGTAATTGCACTTAGGGCACATAGTGTCTTCTCCCTCAGTCAAACTGAAGTGTTCCTTCAAACGCTCCACTTCGAACCGGATAGCACACCACAATGGTTCCGGAGCGGAGCGGTGAGCCCCAGTGAAAAATTTGTCAAATCTTAAAATTTAATTCACATTTCCAAGTCTTAAAGTCGTTACTTTTCCTGTTCTACAGTCCACATGAACAGTATCTGAAAGTAAGCATAAAATAAATTTTTGAACAAATCTTTACAGTCTGTGCCCAATATACCTGACCACTTATCCATCCCTTCATTTAATGCAAGTTGTAAATAATTACAATTTTAATTAGTGCAGCAAAAATCAAAGGGGAATTTTTAAAAATCAATTTTGTCTCTGTTTTCACTGATACCATACTGCTGTGCTGGCAGATTGGATTGTCGAGGTTGCCTACCACCTTTACAAATAACTAAAATGTGAAACTTTAATATAGTCGTCTACATAATGCTTCCTAATATAATTCTGCATCGGAAATACACTCCCTTTTTTACTTGACCTTCAAAAACTTCCATATTCTCCTTCAAACGCTCCAAATCCTTACTTGAAAAATGTTAATTTGTTCCTTTGAATGAAACTGGGAAAGGTTTCTCAACAGGAAGTCTTCCTTCAAATGTTGAATAGCAACATGGTAGGAATGGATACTCTCCATGGTAGGTGCCTCGTGGAATCTTCTCGCCATCCTATTCTCTCCTCGTGCACTTGCTCGTTGGTTACAAATTACAAAATTCCATCTCTTTGAACTTCGATTTGGCCCATTTGCAAAGCTCCTCAAGAGTCTTCACTTTGTTCCATATAAGTGTGCTACAGACTGGCATGTGTGGCCAGTGGCTTGCGCAGGATTTCCTTCTGGGGGGGCAGGGGTAGTTTCATTAATATTTATGTGCATCATAAAATGATTTTTAGATTATTATTCACTAAAACAATGATTATATTAACATTCTCCTTTGGTGAAGACAATTCAACTATATTTTTCAGCCCAATAAGCAAAATTCTAAATTCTAGTGCTAAATACACAAAATGTAGTAAATTACAGGAGTTTTTGGGAGGTGGGTTTAAACCCTCCCGTCATATTGCGTGTGGCTAATCCATGGAGTGTGTAAATAATATAGTATCCCTGGGCTAATCTCTGCAAAGTCAATCCATGTCAATCACTTGGACCCTTTCCATGACATGCAGAATAGAAATACCATTCAGCGTTAACACTGAAGCCTTTTTGACGATTTCAGTATATTGTAGCAGTTCTTGTATTGAGTTACCACACTGTCAAAAAAGTGAAGTTTTTTACGTAGATTAAGTACACTTGTTACAGTATGGATCAGATTCCTTTGAAAGGTGTAAAATGCAGTGACATTGTGCTTCATGCAGTCTGAGATATTAACCAGACTGAGGGACACTACTTGATTATTCGAATTTCTATTGCAAAGTGCAAACAAAAATACTGTGGCCTGTCAGTTACGGCAGTGCACACCTTTTACTGAATCTTAGTACAGAAAAGAAAAATTCTCAGAGAAATCGCCCACAACAACTCAAATTGATTTCAGGTTATCTCTGATTTACAAGTAATATGCAGTTTGCATACGAGGAATGTATTCATCCTCCTCTTCCAATTAGTTCCTGAGTGAAGTGTGCAAAAATTAGATGACCAGAGAACCAATAAAAACTGGTATTTTGAAGAGTGTGATGTTCCTTAGATATGTGGCCATCGGATAATATTTGATGGTGCACTTTCCGAACTATAATTCCATTTAGTTGTCAGCGGTCAAGTATGTGCAAAGATATGTTGAAGATAACTAATTGTTTCCAGTTGTCTCTTTCAGGAGCCACCGCATTTGAAGCTTTGTCGTCGAGCTTTCACCTCCATTGAAGGCGAAATCATCAGGGTGAAATACCGAAGAGGAAGTTACATCTTTGCTATTTGTTGGGGAGATATGCCTTCCTTCATAACCTCATTTGGGATTATTTCTCATATACCCGCTTGCGTCAAAAGGTGATGACTCAGCCTGGTCCCCGGGTGTTTTGTAGGGCTTTCCGTCGGACGGTGGACGAAGGATTCTCTTCCGTGATGTGCCGCTGAGTGTAATGCCGTCCTCACGGCAGGCACGTAGGCAGGGGGGGATCAACTCTCTTGAGGATTGTATCTTTTCGGCAAAAAATTGTATCTTTTCAACATCTTAAAAACACAGCGTCATCCCATGACTCACGGAACGGTATCACTATGGGCGTTGTTTATCTCTTGTGAGTGGAGGTAAGTTGTTTAATGAATACTTGGCGGAAACAGATGTATTTATCTCATTTGTTCAATTCAATAAATGATGTATTTCTATTTTTTATTTGAGTAGTATGGATCTTAACGAGCAAATCGTCCATAAACTGAATAATAACTGTTTGTCTTCACTCGAAAAATCTCTGTTATGATAAAGCAATTGCTCTTTTTTTAAGGAGGACCAAGGAGCCACCATAAGGGACCCAAATGGCACAAGTACATCTCAGAGATGTCTCATGTTACCTCTAGAGACCGATGTCTCAGATGCATCTCGAAACGTCTTAGAGACATCTCTGAGAGATCTCAAAATTTCTTGAAGAGCTGTACGTCCTCTTTGTAGACGTCTTGGAGAAACCCTGGCAAAAATATTGTAGAGGAAAGCAGTGGCATACCAAGGCTACCTTGACGTACCTTGTCGACCGGGGCTAACTAGTTGGTAGCCACTCCCGGTGGAAAAAAATATTTATTCTTAATCTAAAGAAAGATGTTTTTCAATTTTGGCGCCCCACCCCTTTATGGCACCCGGGCGGCTGCTCCGTTCGCACCCCCCTTGGTACGCTACTGGAGGGAAGGGTATTCAAACGAATTTGGCTAATACAAAAAAATCACTAATCTCTATTGGGATTCTAAGGGAATTGGGCACGGGCGCACCTAGCACAAAGATAGAAAAAAGATTAGCTTATTCATTAAGAGTTGAAGTTAAGATTTGAGGGTTTTATTCTCTATCACTTAATTTCAACTACGTACACTCTTATCCTAATCGGCCTACCATTCTACTTTTGATGACCTGAAGTTACTCGAGTAAATAAAAGGCATATTTTCGGATTGCTTTTTTTTTAATCCCTTTTCAGTCATGGCTTCGATCAAGAAATGGCTAAAATCATCAAAACAATACATTATTTTCGTTTTCTTGTAAAATAAACATCTGTTTCCATGGCAATATGGAACATATACCGTGCAGTGACGTCAGAAGGCGTTTCAGGTCATGTGCCTTTCATCAATTTTCGGGAACATTTCAATAATAATCTTTGCGGTTGGCATAGAAAATGTTGACTTATGTATTTACATTTGTGAGAAAATTTTGCATCAAATAAATTATTGATACACGAGAAACAAATGTCATGCATAATCCCCATTGCTAAGTTCAGAAGTGCATGAAGAAGCATGTAGGGTGATGGAAGGTGTAGCAAATTGAGACGAAGGATTATTGCTGAAGGTTAATATTCACCGCTCTTTTATATTCACGGAAGCATTAACTTAGCATGATGGAGTAAGACATTTTCATCCCAAGGACCTGTACAGGGATTCTTCAATACAATATCAGTCCCTACTTGCAGGAACGTAGGCAGAAATTTGCTTTGGGGGCGGCTAAGTCTTGCCTAACTTGAAACAAATCAGCCTTGCCCATTCGGTGCCAACATGTTACAAATCTCTTCCCTAAATGTTCAGTGCTTGGTATTTACTTTTAAAGTGCCCATTCTTATCTCTTCTCACTGGTAAAGTTCACTGCTAAAATCAGAACAACAAAATTATTGGGAAAAAATTTCGGGGGGGGCTGAAGCACCAGAACTGCCTCCCCCCTCCAGGCTATGTGCCTGCCTACTTGGGTGCGTCCACCTTCATCGAATTTTCTGTTGTTGTTGCCTTTCATTATGGGTTGGCTGAAAGAGACAACCCATCCTTAATGGAGCAATGACCTCAGCTATCAGGAGACTATTCATATCAACCATTACTGTTACCCATAAATAATTCAGGCATTGAAGATTGTTCTAAGCCTTAGCTTAAGCCATTTACTTCCAGAAAAGTGTACCTTCTCTGGTATCTTTAAATTTCTATTCCATTAAAGCATATAATTTCCCTCTTGTCTTTCAAATTTCATTACCGAAAATGGATGACCTAGCCTGCTTTTATAATTGACAAAGTCTTAAATTTTGGTGTACCACCTCAATAGTAAATACTGCCTCGGTCGGCTACGAAGGATACCCGAAGAATTAGCCTGAACTGCTATGCTGAGAGGCACTTGCCCGCCAGATGGAATTCAAGGCTCCGTGCAATTGAACTCCGTCCGATAAGGCTGCTTTCCTTATTTTTTGATTGTCCAGATTCCCCGTCTCCATGGCAGAGGAGGCTTTCCTTGAAGAGATATATCCCCTCCCAGCGAAAAAAAATGCAGCCAAAAAGCAATCGCGCCACCTGGGCATATTTCAACGAAACATTCAGATGTATGGGGACTTGGCGTGGAGACACATCGTATGATTGGGAAGGTAAGGACTTGCTTTAGATATTACCGTTCATCTTCTTGAAGAATGTACTTTCGCAGGTAATATTAGTTTCACAGCATTTCTTTCTTTGTTAAGCTAAATTTTATATATCATGCGTGACACAAATTTACCGATCTCTATGTGTATACTGGGGTAGACGACGTTTATAACTTCTCACAAGCACGATTTTTTGCTCCAATTTTCTTTTTTTTTTTTTTGGCATTTTCAAGGAAGCCCTGGCTAATGCAAATGCTGACATTGGAACTACCATGCATGATGAATTTTGCATCGGAATATCCAATGTCTTTGCATCACTTGGGTGAGTGTAATGAGGTTCTTCTCTGTAATTTTTTGTGGACTTTAATTGGAGAATATATCACATTGCAATGCTGTTATACGTGAGAGGGTAATAGACCCCGCAATGGAGTCCCTCTGTAATGGTAGAAAAAAGCAGGAATGGGTCTGATTAGGTGGCTAGTATTGTTGACGCCAATGCAAGGGGTCCGAGTTCAAACCTCGGACCGTCTCTCCTCTAGGTGAAGTCTCTGAGGTCGAGTTTCTAAGAGACATTTTTGGCATAAGTCAAATATTATATGGTATAGACTAGTGATTCGAGCGATTAGACCAATCATTTTACTTTAGCGGCACCTTTCTTGCTGAGGTTACTCTTTTACGGCACCCTTCCTATATTTCTTCATTTGTCAAATTGAGCTTCCCTCTCCATTACCACGGATAATTGGCACTTAACAGTAATTAGTTAGTAGATTGGAAGAAAGGCTTTAATTTCTTTCACTGTCTGTCGGGCGTGAGAGTAACAAATTAGAAAGTTGGTTCTGCTAAACATTTTTCATTTTCCAGCAATAATCTCGCGGCACCCCTAGCTGTTTTCCCAGAACCCTGTATTGCCACGGCACAATGGTAGAGACACTATTCCCTGCTTGGATAGCATGTTACAAATGTAGCCTTACCTATAGCACTTTGTCCGACTAGTGAGACGTGAAACTGTGGATCCACATGAGTCACCTCCTAAAGTCACCTCCACTTCTAAGTCCACATCCACTACCATCATTCTTTAAGGCCTACGTAAGTTTTCTCTCAGATGCCTTTATCTTGTTTCTACTTATTTCAAGAGACATGCATTTTCATTGACTTTATTCAGACTATCCTCCCTAAAATTCTCTCCAAACAAATACATTTTATTCCATATTTATTTCTATTAGTATCCCCATCACATCTGTTCAGTCAAGTGGGATCTCTTCACAAGATCCTCTGACCATAACTCTTTCTTATAAAACATCGAACAAGTTCAAGAAATCTCAGTTTTAATTTTCCCATCAACCCTTAGTGTATGCTTCTGGCAATATAATCCAGCCAGTTTTATAAGTTTGATTTTCACTTCATACCATTCTATAATACATGAATAATACAGAGGCATAAGCTATTCCAAATCATAAGTTTATTTCAGCAATTAGGTTAAATGCCCATATCTCTTTTCCATCAAGTCACTCCACATATTCCTACAATGTTCCTTGCATTCCCTGTATAGATATTGTAAATTACTTCACTCGCTTGTCTCCATTGGCATGCCTTCCTTCATTAGCCTCTCACGATTCCCAGTATTAACATGTAGTGCATCTTCTTTTCTGTTTCTCTATTCACTCCTTGTCACCGCACTGCATTTACTGCCTTTCCTTTTCCCTATTGCATTACAGCTTAGACCTGCATAAATGCTAGCCAGTTCAATTGTTTCTCAGATGTGCCTGTTACCTACGCTAGTCCTAGAAGTATATGTTATGACCCTCACGATGAATCTGGGTCTACTCCAAAGCATAAATCGTTTGCATATCTTAATATAAGTTTAAATGTATTTTTCACATTCCCACAACAACAAGCCTCTGGTTTTTAAAGTGGCTTCCTAACTACAAAAGGTTTTTGGCAAGCAAGTGTAATCATCCCTGCTAGTAAGTTGTGTACAACTCACTTCCAATGATTGTAAGCTATATGGAAGGTGGTTCTGATTTTTTTTAATTTGCAAGCTTCATTTAAGTGAACATTACTGATGGTGCTGTCCATATACTATGTAACGCTAAAAGAGGGGAGGGGTTGATCCAATTGTTAAGATGTACTATCAACAAGAGGGAATCCAGCCTTCCATTATTTTTTCAAATAATAATGACTATACCAATAACCATCAGTAAATTGATAATAGTATTGAGAACTAAATAGGTATATACAAAGAATTTTTTATCATTCACAAAAAGGGTAAATTTGCAGCGTTCACATAATTTAAGGGTGGGGTGCCATAGAGAATGTTGCGCATTGTTTTTTGAGGTGGAATAAGGGATGGTAATGAATGAATGAAGTAGCGTAATGAATGAATGGCCCCAAAGAGATGCTTCTATTCCATACCGAGAATAGACATTGATGGACTTTATATTTGTAGAAAATTGTTCAACTAAATTTAAATACCTATGTCAAAAGTAATTTTATTTAACAACTTTTCAGCTAGAAGTTAAATTTTATATTCTACTGATTAAACCTTCATCACTACTTGCATGGTTAAAATAATTTATGATATTTGTTGTGTATTATACATCTTAAAAATACATAAAGATCTTCATTTGCAACATCTGAAAGAATTTTATTTGCATCAGCATTTATTCGCACTTTTGTAAAACATTTATCCATCAAATTCCATAAATATATGTAATGGTATTGTCTTCATGAATTCATTTTTTTAATATGTATTTGATAGCCACTCGTTGAAAGCAATTTTTCCTGACAGCTTCTTCAAATGCATTTCTTTCGCATTTGCATTAGATATCTACCAAATTATAAAATGCATATTGTACCTTAACATTAATTTATAAAAACCAGTTTTTGGGAGATCTTAAGTCCACACCTTGCCATGCGAGCAACTCAAGGATGTGTGGCAGAGAACTCCTCAGTTCTAACAAAGAGCAAACAATCATTCTTCTCTGCTACTTACTCTGTTAGGTATCTTAACTTATTTAACAAAGGAACACGCTAACTTTGCATGCAATACAGCCTTTCACTTCAAATTAGCATAATGCCGAACAAATACTGCCCAGACATTATACTGATATTTCGGTAACTTGCCAAACATATAAGAAATGTTTAAACAGTGTTGCTCATGCATTACACAGTTTTATGCATTCATGCTTGAAAACCTAAAATCTCCTTTACCTATCCTAAACAACTCCAGTTCACTTCAATATATCTAAGTATTATGAAACCTTATGGTGGTGTACAAAAAAGAGCATTTTTAATCTCCCTCTTATACTATTTAAACCTTTAATATTAAATTTATGATCTAAAATACCATACGTGCTGGAGTAATAAATATATTTTTTATTATCTCTAGAAAAATAACCCACATTAAATCCTGCAGATTTACTCTGTAGGAATTACTTAGTAAAACCTCCCGTTAACGAAATTCAAAGGGCCCATATTTTCCAGTGCTCGTTAACGGGGAGTTCGTTAATCGGAGGGTGTGGCTGGTTGCATACCTCCGTATTTTTCCAGGGGCTTTTCTTGTCGTAAGCAAGAAGTAGGAGTAATCGAGCAATATTAGCATCGGTTTTATACGGTATTCGCTAAGTCACATCATAAATGTATGCTGTAGTTTCTTGTACTACTTACTGAAGAATTATATCGCAAGTAACTCCCTTTTATAGAAGAAAATAATTGGCCATTGGGACAATGATGGTTTTACATGACGGTACGTGGTGAACTGCTTGGCTCCACGGTTTTTTCGGTAGGTGATGTACAAATTGAATAGTTTTTCGTTTTGCTTGCTGCGTTCTTTAAAAAGTAAATTTCATTCTTTCTATAACATCGCTTGCGTTAAACACAGCTGCCTAACAAACTGCATACGAACTTGATGGATTATTTAATACTATACATTGCGAAACTACTATTTCATTTTTTTTATGGTCAATGACAATGGCAAAAGAAATCAGAAGCTTGTGGGCGAAATTGTATTTTGATTGTGGATATAGAAATCGAGGTTTCGCGATTGTCGTTGTTCGCCGTTGAAAATCCGCCGAAAGTTTTATGAAAAACTTACAGTTGATAACTCCGAAACTATTCCATCTTTGAGATATTTAACATTTTCCGCACCATATATATTCACATCTCCATTGCCATAATGTTAATCACCGCTCATAAAGTAGATATTTTTAAGCAAAATGTTAGTTGAAATAACCACGGAATATGTGGAATTTTTAACCTTCCTTATGTTAGATAGCATAGGTTCCACAGAGAAAAAAAATCATTTGCCTAGACTTGAATGATTCTGATGAACTTGACTCGGGACTCGGACCCCCTGATATAGTAAGTACTTCTAAAAATTCGGCCTTAACCTTTTGGACGGTGATGCCATGCGTACGGCATCGACTGCTTTCTCACATGTGTCAAGCAGTTCGAGTATATCTTGTTCCTTTAAGGCTTCTAAAATTGCAGAGGGAAAACTGTTTCCTTTGGTAAACTGCGAACTGCGAAAACTACGGTACCCTAATTGATTAAAGCGCCTGACCGGAAATCAGGTTATCCGGGCTCGAGTCCTGGTCAAGGCGAATGATTTTTTGAATGATGATGAATGATTAGATGAAATAATGCGAGCTTCTAATTTGGCTCAAATGAAAATTTCCGAAGACTAGAAAATCCAAATGCCAAATTAATCATGGAAAAAACGATATATGGAGATATCGTTTTTTCCATAAGTAAAATACGGCTCTCGTTGTATGGGAGTTTGTTGTTAGGGAGTTCGTTGTAAAGGAGTCAAAATGCATGCTTCTTGATGGCAGCTTGACGGGACCAACTCCATTTGTTCGTTAATCGGAGGTGCTCGATGTAAGGGAGTTAGATAACGGGAGGTTTTACTGTATTGCAGTATATACTCCGTATTTTAATCTACGATCGGATAGTGATTTCCGACGAAATTTTAGTAGTATTTCTTTTATTCGGCAGTTGACAGGGAGATATTTCATGTTCCTACCTAGCTCTTCTGGTAGTTGATACTTACTGCTGATCCTGTCTTGTCACTTGTTTGCATACCTATGTGTTCCCTGCAGCAAACTGTCCAACCCGCTATCACACCCATTTCATCATCTGGGTCCCCATCTGATGAAATGCAAGTGGCTAGCCAAACGAGACTTATGCTTGTCAGCATCACCCATATTTCACAGCTACTTTCACTCTATTTCAGTTAGCATTTCACCATTCTGTTTTCTACTATATTTGGGACAATATCTCCTGAATATTTCATTCAACCCTTACGTCACATAGGCTATCCATCCAATGAAAGCACGTGGCTGTTCACTCATCTGGCCATTGAGCATTTTCAAGTCAATTTTGAAAATTTTGCTCAAGTGAATTCTATATCTACATAGTACCATGAAAGACACCATAAGGGTGTGTCTCATGGGGTGAGCCATCACTAGGCATACATAATCAATCACTAACTACAATGAAGACATTCAAAATAAATGATCATGTCAGCAGTTCTGTGATTGGTTTGGTGCAGCTTCCCACTAAATTATTCTGTAAGCTAATCTCTTCATATTTACTTATTTCTTCATATTTACTTATTTCTTCTTTTTCACATCCTTCATGACTTGTTTCTTCATATCTCTTACAAGGCCTTCCTTTGCCTTTCTTCCCGTCCACTTGTCCTTCAACGATTGTCTTCATCAGGCCATCATATCTCATGATGTGGTTGATTAAGTTTTAATGTCTTCTTCTTAGGGTATTCAGAAGACTTATTTTTTCTCCCATCTTCTTAGGACGTCCACGTTACCTATTCAGTCGACCCATTTAATCTTCATCATTCTTCTGTACCACCATATTTCGAATGCTTCCACCCTTTTCTTCGCCACTGCTGTCATTGTCCATGCCTCACTGCCATAAAGAAAAATCCAGATGCACGTTCTGAAGAATTGTTTCCTAACTTTTACGGTTGTATTTCCAGCTGTGAGTAGATTCTTCTTTTGATAGAATGCCCTCATTGTCTGGGCTGTTCTACTGACTATTTCTTTCTTGCTTCGTCCATCGTTGGTTATTTGGCTTCCCAGGTAACAGAATCTACTCTTTCACCTCGTCAAGTTTTCCTAGTTTTATGATGGCCTTGGCTTCTTCTCTCCTGCTTCATACCAATATCTTATTATTCTTCTTATTGATCTTCAGCTTATAAATGACGACACTTTAGGCAAATCTAATTGATGTAATGGTTTTTTAATTAAAATTTCGGAGTATTTTTATAAATAAATAAAATTATGAACACATGTTTCTTAGAGCATGCGAGAACTTATAAATATTTAACTCATTATGTCAAGTATGCATTTATAAGGATTCTTCCTTTTATATCAGTTCATCTTCACTTATCATTTACACATTCCGTGGTATTCGTTGTTACTACGCTACCATTTGAATTTGTACGAATCATTCTCCTCATCCATAATGCTCTGCACTGCAGTGATAATTTCAACTTATTCCCAATAGCAGTCAATGACGTTATATCCACCACTTGTAACTTATTCATGCCAGTTTATTTTTGCATAAATTTTTTCTGCTCTTGAATCGTTTATTTTTTTTACTTTCACTTGTTTTCCAAGTCTAGGTATTATTTTCCGTTAGAAGGATAAAACATTTTCTGCTACATCTTTACGTAGACGTTAGGCTTATGGAGACATGGATGGCAATGGAGCATATTGTAGCTCAAGTTTAACTTTGCATTGCTATGTATATAAATCGGAGCTGTGTCCTGTAAAATGCTCCCTCCTACCTGCTTGGAAAGGTATGCTCTATCCCCAGCACTATCCAACACAATCCCTTCTTTCATTTTATCATTAGTTATATTTTAATTATTCTTCTTTTATGCTCAACATAGTAAACATGGACTCATTCCGACAATATCTAGTGTTACCCTCGAATAGAGTTTTATTTCTTGCTGTGGAATATTTATTTAATTTCTTCCAATTTTGGAAGAAATTGGGAACCATCTTTTGTTTGTCCAAATTTCATTGATACCCATCGCATTCCTCATTTCGCGTTTGAGCTTTCCCTGACGTCAGTCATGCTTCATGCTGCTATTACCATATTCCTACGCATACAATGTAAGACACCGCAAGAGTGTGCGGCAGGTGGCAACTTCGCACTCTTGCATGCATAATTGTCAGGGACAATAATTCTATTGTTCGTATAATACTAGTTACTGTAAATTATAGTAATTACATTATTGTGTTACAAGAGCTATCTTCGTTTTCTAATTGTATTATGTTGTAATCATTCAGTAGAACTCCCAAAAATACATCATAATTGTAGTTTTAGAACAATAGAGCTACCTTCCTCTGTCTGAAAGAGAAATGATAATTGTAGTTTTAGAACAATATAGCTACCTTCCTCTGTCTGAAAGAGAAATGATAATTGTAGTTTTAGAACAATATAGCTACCTTCCTCTGTCTGAAAGAGAAATGATAATTGTAGTTTTAGAACAATATAGCTACCTTCCTCTGTCTGAAAGAGAAATGACGAGCAATAAAGAGAGCGGTGAGCCCTGGAGCAACAAGAAAACATAGAGCTCTTAAGTTGTTTTTTGATGGTAACTTTCTCTTGACCTTGATGGAGGTGCAGTGATGTACTTCCTATAATGTTTCATTTAGTGGCAATGGACATAATTTCACTTCAATTAAAATACCAGTTTATATAATCCTTAATCTAGCCTACTGCATATATAACTAAATGCAAGTACTTGCCATAGAAAATGTAAAAAAATGATATGAAGTGGTTACAAATGACTCAGACCTACACCAATCACTCTAGAAAATATTGCTTTGACTTGTGGATAATTTAAGCATTTATACAGTTCAGTCTTGGATTATTATTGACTTTCTGGCAGGCCTAGCAATGATAGGCTTGTAATTGGCTATTTAAGTTGAAACTGCACTAAATATAGGTTTAAGTATTAAAATGCATTAGTAGGTATATTGTTAAAATAAAATTTTCCAATAATTGTAATCACTTATTTAGCAGTATATGTAAAATTAATTTTCTACACGTAGAATATGTAACTCTTAGCAATATTCTACAGTACATATTCTACGGTAGAATATACACGTAGAATACACATTTTCTACACAGAATATTCTACTGACCCAACCCTGGTTTTTACCAACACTCAGATTTCAATGATTTGCTCTCTTTTTGCTATCTGTCGCACAGCATGAACTTTCCTTTCATCCCGCACTAACACAAGGATGATACATCAGTGGGCATAACTCTTCCACATAATACTTCCATGCTGCCAGCTTGTCCCCTCTGTTTGTACGTAAACCCATGCTTAACATTTTGTGCACACTTATTTCACCATGATGCCGAACCACAGCCATCAAATACAGGCGTTACTTACCAAAATACCACTTCTTGCCATATCTTTAACATTACATTAATAAAATTGTCATTATTAGGCAGTCAAACTCAAGAAAAGAATTTGTGAGTTATTTATCGTTTGAATTACATGCCTACAGTATCTTTTTCATTGACATTTTCCACTGGACATCCTCAGGGTTCTTTAGACCCTTAAATTGTATTAAAAATAATAACTGATCAGTTTTATCCATTTAGTTTCAACTGTATCAGAGCAGATATTTCAGGCATCTTATTGTTTAAAAATGCAAAAATTCTTGTTGAATATTTACCAACTTATAATTTTATGCCATGAATTGTCATGGATTAAATGTTCGACAAAACAATGTTTTTACACATCTTTTACCTTCTTAACATTATACTAAATAATCATCTTCAAATTTGGCAGCACCTCTACTATATATACTTTCAACATTATCTTCTTATAAGAGCTATAATTGGACTATAAAACCTACGAATAAAATATTTCTTCTTCGGATAATACTTACCTAATCAATTGGTAGTTCGATCTTCCGGGGACTTTTGCTGTATCTGGAATGACATATTTAATTCAGTTATAACTGTTTGGTCCCAATGCTGTCTTTTTACAACAATTAATATCTATGTAGGTCCCTTTTATAAATGGGATCATTTAAAAGCAATACCACTTCTTAAGACACACTAAATTCCACATTCCACATTCTCATTCCAGTTTAAGCCATCAGTCATTTGAGTCGAGTCATCTTGTTCTCCTCTACCACTGTCTGCATTGTCTATTCTTACCTTCTACAAGGTGCATCTTGTTCTCAATTTTTCGTTCGTGGTAGTCCACTCGATCTCTTTTGTTTAGTAGTTTAAAATTTTTTTAATGAATACTGATTATTTTCTTCTACTTCATGTTACAAGCTATTAACCGATCAGATATTCCAGGCACCCCAATCCATGGAATTATTTTAGAATACACACATTCTTCAACTTGCACCTTATGCCATTTCAGTAATATTAGAGCCATAATTCAATCAAGAGAAGTCATCTCCTGTCCCTCCCCCTGCTACCTACTGTAATGTTTCTTCTAATGTCTTGACTTGTCCTTGCACACACTCTTTTTAACACTAGTAAACTATTGACTTTCTTTCTACAATCTATGTTGTCATGAACTGTCCCTATGCTTGCTATATTAATATTACCCTAATAGGGTATGTTCCTCGCACATTTTCTCATATTTTCAGAATTTTTGGATTCATTACTGGAAGACGTCTGTTTCGCCAACATGGAAATAATGGCAGGGGGTGAGAAGGAAGTCTTGTGTGGGTCTTCTGTCAAGAATACATCCCTGAGGGTGTGTGTTGAAACTGATTGGATTATCACTCAAAGGTAACCAAGGAGTCACGTGGTAAAAGCACGTGTGGTTTGTAAATTTAGTGTGTTTGAATCGCTCATTACAATCTTGCCATTTGTTTTTAAATGAGCTTTTATCATCCGTCATGAGAATACAGTCACAGGATGGGAAATACTCAAGTAAAAACAAGGAGTGAGATTGTAATGAAAGATTTACATAGCAATAGTTGCGAACCATTTCTGTCTGTATCACATGACTCCTTGGTTACCCATTAGAGATAAACTCAATGGCTTCAAACACACCCACCCTAGCCTGCCATGAGTGCGATGCTTGGACCAGGAGCCCAGCTACTGGACTTAACTGAGTTGCCCTTGTCATCACTGACTGATCTTTAAGGGCTGCACTCCCTCAAATGCAGAGGACATATGGCGTCAGTTGTGTCTGGAGTCTGTCCTGATGCTCGGCGACACCTTGTGTGTTGTGGGGCATCAAGACTTCGACTCCAGACTCCCTATGTCCTCCACATTCGAGGGAGTGCAGCCCTTTGATGAAAAGTTGTACTCATTGCGATTCAATTAAATTTTTTATAGACCCTACCCAGATTTTACTTATCAAAGTTTCGACGCTGAACAGAGACTAATTTTATTTGCGTTGGACTTATAATAGTCCTTATCGATTCTTATTGCTCAAAAATTGGCCAAAAAGTGCTTAAAATTGGCTCCGATTGAGCTAATTTTCGCATTTTTGATATTATTTCTCACTGTTGAGAAGTCCAAATGTAAACAATGAAAAAATGACCAAGTCCAAAAGGTAAACAAAGGAAATATGCTAATTCCAGAGTACAAACAATGCATTGATAGTTGGCATCTTATTTATTGGAGCATAAAAGCAAAGTACAAGTAAATACAAGTACCGAAAAAGATCATGTATTAGCGTGAGCAAATGCATGCAGCCACACTAACCAACTCTTTATTGGCATGGCTGATTGCAGTACATGAGATTTATGGTGGGCAATGCAACAAACTTCTCTTGAAGCAACAAGTAGAATTCTTGAGGCCATCTTGAAGTTACAGAGGTGGAAGCATGTCAGCGATGCATTCTGATCAGCGATGTCAATTCAATCGGCTGTGGAGTTGAAGTCTTGGAATCCAATCTCTAGTGAACTCCAGTTACTGCAGGTATTCGTAGTATGTTGAATCTTCCACTACTGTTAGGCTGACAAGTCTGGCTGCAGAGCACCTGAAAGGTGAGACAGTTGAGAGTAAATTTTGCTAAGGCTGAAAAAGTAATTAGGGAAACTCATTAAGTATTTCCAGATATTCGGTAATCTCACATCCATGTACCACACTTAAGTAACTTTTATTCATTACTAATCATAAAATATGGCTCCAAGTTGTTATGAACTCCACACAATGGGCTAATAAGTTCTGCTTATGAATGATAACTAACCATGACCATGCTCTGATATTCACTGCAATGTTTTCCACTACTCTCTGAACTTTTTAGTTTTAAACTCTGTCTCTGAACTTCAAATGCATTCCTACACTATGTGTCGTAGCTGATTTTGCTAAATATTAGCTCCACTGATTTAATGCAGCATTGGTAAAGAGGTGAGTGAAAATATTAAACCCATATAATTGTGCTCAATATATCCATCTCTATCCCATGACTTCAGTCTTGAATAAGGAAGTTTACAATACAATTTCCAACCAAAGGCTGCAATAACCACAATATGACTAATGGTTCTAATTAAGTGAAGAAACTTTCTAATCAATGAGATGCTCAATCCATAACTTTTAATGTCATCTATCAAGCGTATTATTCGTTTAGGTTTTGATGTGACTAAATCATGATTTACCTAAATAATCAACTGTATAAAACACATGTTTTACTCAATATTTGCATTTTGTAATCCCTCTCAAGTGAATGGAATTTAAAGATGAACTTTTATTTCCCTTAACTTTTGCATTAATTCCTAGATTTAGTAATTACCCAAAAAGCTAAACTTAAAACTTAATCAACTCTTTGGAAATGTGAAGCAGTTGAGTTCACAAATAACCACTTGGAAAATGACTGACATTTTCGGGAAAAAATGCAGGTGTATCCAAGCAACAGGTGCGCAGGAACTCCTGTAAGACGTGTTTAAAAATACCAGTATATTTAGTTATATCTTGAGTAGTGAGTAATTATTAGTTGCATGCCCTCACTCCATTTCATAGATTGTCTTGGGAAATGAACATCTTTTGGAAGATGGATCTAAATAGGTGGTTGAGAGTCATTTTTGCAAGTGGTTTTGGTTTGCAGTTGATTGTTGGTTTTGTTGTTTACTAATTAGTGAGAGCAAGTAGTTTCTCATTGTCTTGTATCCTGTTCCATGGCATGAGATGGAGTAGTAAAGACATACACAAGTATTTCCTCACTATCATTAAAGATCGGCCCCATTACTTTCTATTCATGATCGTCAAGTTAGAGAATTTTACACCATCAGAATGTAGTGGTATTAAAGAATGGATAGGAGACAAGAGCAGAGCAGCTTCAAAGTAGGATTGTCTTAGTTTTCAATGGATTGAATACTATATTAATTGGGATGTAACTGGTTCAGCAGGTTCAGTTCCCCATTGTTCAAGGGAACTCATTATTTCAAGTGTTGTAGGTTGTAGTGGACTTTTAAAATGAAAAAACACTGCACGTAGCATAAAATATTGTAGTGAGGGTGATTCATGATCTGCTGAGATGTCCAATCTGAGATGGTTGTAATGGCTTGAGGTGAAAACTGTGGGAGATAAAGATGAAGCGTTAACTTGGATATTGATAGAGCTCATTGGAATGCATGATGGCTGAAGTAGTTATGATATTCTGGATGCAAATCACTTTCTTTGGTGAGACTGATGGAAGGATGTTTTGATTGCAGGTGTTGCTGAGCATGGGAAAACGGCAGCTAGAGGCAGGATTCGAGACCTGGTTTGGTGACAAACACAGAAGCTGCAGATTTCGTTGTTGGCTGCAGATGTCGTTGTTGATGTAATGATGGCAATTATGAAGTTGATATTATCAATGAGCATGTGAAACCCTTGGTATTGTAGTGATAAAAGTTGATTGGAGTTGTAATATTTTGAAATGAAAATAAAAAGTAAATTGAACTGATGTTGTGTTAACATTGAATGCTTATCCTTGCCGTGTAGGTGTGTAATAGTCGGAGGTAAAGGTGCGAGTGAAGGCAGAATTAAGTTGATGAATGATGGAAGTCCTTCACAAATCCATTTATTTCTCCGCACTGAAAAAGGGCAATAATTGGTGATAATGACATGAATAAGGTATACATTTGTATAGTAATATTTGGGAAGAAAATTGAAGGGTTGGGGCACCTGTGGATGTATGGCAGAAGTCGGCGTAAGGTGGCGTTACGGCAGTGGTGGACGAGTAGGTTAATTAATTTTGATTTTGAGGAAGAAGTATAAATTATAATGTAAATTAATTGTAATGGTTAAGTGGGGTAAAAGAAGAGAATTGTAACGTAGGAAACTACGCTTGAATATTGCCATAATTAAGTGAGTAAATTAGTAAATACAAAATGAGTAATCAATATGTAGAAAAAGGAAGATATGAACCAGAGGGAACTTGCTCCCGGGGGATTGGGGGTGGGGTATTCAGGTGGACACTTTCATAACACAACTTTCCTACCTTACATTCTTAAATTCATTTCGAAGAAATGGTATAAGAAGATAGTGTTTTTTTGGATATTGAGACAGTATTAGAGAGTAATGAAATAATTGACGTAGCCCCCCCCTTCTTGATAAATTTTCCGCCCCAGGGCAGAGGGGGAGCCTCCCCTCCGGGAAACTCCCCCCGCCCACGAGGTACCAGCCATCAACCACGACTGGTCCCTCTGCAATGGATCCGTCATCACCACGACGGACTCCCCCTCCCTTAAGTCCCCTCTCTCAAGCTAACCCACAGAGCGGAGAACCGCATACACCTACTCTGCCGAGTGAGCCACGCCACCTCAAGAGGATCGGCTTCATGGATGCAAAGCCCCGCGGCGTCAATTACGACCAGCTACAAGGGTGGGCCATAGTGGCGGCGTCACCGGGCCAGTAAAAGACAGTGCGGAGGCAATGAACCAATCATGCTCTGTCGTCAACCACCAAAACGACGCCTGGCTATCTTGATAACTATTTGCGCAAAACCTAATTGTGAGACCTAATTTTAAATAATCATAGCACCCGTACCTTGGAATAGTTAGAGTTCTTTCATATTTTGCTCGTTAACTGCCTAATTGGTCTTTTGCCTTCACACTTTATTCAACAACAAATCATTGTAAATAATTCCTATTAATAACATAAACTGTACAGGAGTTCACTCTCTTACAGGAGCCATCTATTGCCGAACTTTGAATTTACTTTCCTACATACCCGTCCTCTCTCGGTGAAACAAGCGCCGGGATTTTCGAAGCCCTCGCTACATCCCCAAAATTCAAAATTGAGTCAATGCGTCCCTTTATACGCAACCAATACCAATAATTGAGGTATCATTTTAAAGAATAAGATCTCTGCTTCTGACAAATTTCTAATTTACAGTTGAACTATGTATTATTTGTGTGTAAATCGAAGTTGAAAGTTACTACTTCTTAGTTTAATTTCCGCGGGAGCTGTGTTGGTTGCCTACATGCAAGGATAAGTTTCAGGGTTGTAGTATACGTTAAAATAGAAAAATTAAATACCCTTCCCCGATCGCAAGCACATGTCTTGTACATTACTGCACGAAATGGCCATCCCGGGATTATTTTGCGTGTTATTTAAAATTTAGAATATGATAAAGAGAAATGCCGCGTTGCGCTGGTATTTTGCAGAGCTTATCCAAGAGATGAGGCATTAAGAAGCATTTGCAGACTGCTTACTTCTTTTTCTCTTAACGAAAATATTTTATCTTAACAAAAATGGAACGTATCATTTTATATACGAACAAGGTCTCATTTTAAAGTCTAAGATCTTCGCTTCTGACGAATTTTTAATTTGAAGTTGAACTATGAAATATTTGGGTGTAAATCGAAGTTGAAAGATATTATTTCCTAGTTTCATTTCCGCGGGAGCTGTGTTGTTTGTGTGTTCACAAAGATTATACTACGGGATGCACCGTAGTTTTAATAGTAGATAAGTTGTCCACTTTAAGTAATTACTAATAATGTTTACTAAATTAAATAAATAGTATTGTTCCATGAACATGATAAATTTTTCATCCTAATGATTTGCAGGTTAAATATTCTTTATGGTCAAATACATATTGGTGTGAGTGATTTCTGTTTCTTAAGTAGTTATTAGAAATGCAGTAAAAATATTTTGCCCGTTCATTTAATATTATTTCATCGAATACACAACACTTATCAAATGCAAGGTTTTCCCCTCAGTTAAGCAACTCAATCACGAGATTTTTCCTTCAGTTTTTCTTTTAGACGCTTGGTTCAGGGAATCACAATTTTATATCTTCAAAGCATATGGCACTTTTCTGAGGACTTCTCCCATGATCCCCTGCTCGTGGAAAATGGTGCATCAGTACCTTGGATCCACAAATGTAGGGAATAAAAAAATGACAACGTATTAGGTGACAACTAGAATATTTTCATATGATGCATACTTACGTTCAAGAAAATTTTTATTTTTATATTCCGGGATATGTGTGGTAAACAAAATTTCGACGTTTAGAGAATGTAGAGGGACCTGCCATCAACCACGACTGGTCCCTCTGCAAAGGAGCCATCATCTCCACGACAGACTCCCTCCCTCTCTTAATTCCCCTCTCTCAAGGTAACCCACATATCGGAGAACCGCATACACCTACTCTGCCGAGTGAGCCATGCCTCCTTACAGGATCGGCTTCATGGATACAAAGCCTCGCGGCGTCAATTACGACCAACTACAAGGGTGGGCCAGGGCGGCGGCCTCACCGGGCCAGTGAAGGACAGTGCGCAAGCAGTGAACCAATCATGCTCTGTCGGCAACCAGGGCATTACGTTTGGCCTACTCCATAACTGTTTACGCAGCACCTGATCGTACGAGATAATTTAAAATATTCATAATACCTCCTCCTTGAAATAATAAGGCTTTTTAAATGTTTTATTTCTTAACTAACTTTTTGTTCTTTTTCGTTCATACTTTATTAACCACCAAATCATTATAATGGATTCCTATGAATAACATAAACTGTTCAGGAGTTAAATTGCTTGCTATTGCCATATTTGCTGAACTCTGAATTTACTTCCCTACATATCTGCCCCCTCTCGGTGAAACAAGCGCCGGGATTTTCGAAGCCGTCAGTCACTACGCTAACGATAGTCAAAATTGAGACAATGCGTTCCTTCATACGCAAACAATATCGATAATTGAGGTACCGTTTTAAGGTGTAAGATCTCCGATTCTGGAAAATCCTTAATTTACAGCTGTACTATTCATTTCTTGTGTGAAAATCGAAGTTGAAGGATATTATTCGTTAGTTTTTGTCGCGGGAGCATTGTTGGTTGCCTATACACCAGGATGACCGGGATGACCTGGTACGCATCGTAGTAATAATAAGAAGTTCTCCGCCTGTATTTTTTTCGAAAGGCTTTCCTCCTTGTCGTAAACATACAAAAATTGATTTTATGAATGACTTTTGTTTTGTTAATCGCATCATTGCCTTAAATGTGCACAGGCAGTCGGTCTAATCATAGTACCTACCGGGAATTCAGGAAGAAATTGTTGCCTATTGTAGCATTCAATTAGCATAGCAATATTATAATAGCAAATGGTATTATAACATATATTATTTACAAAAATCATTTCTGTTTTTTATCAATATTAAATACAACGGAGGAAAGCCTTTCATAAATATAACAAGTATAGGCTGAGATTATCCCCGAAATAAAGTACAGATCCCTGAAAAATATCCTTGTATATAGGCAACTACCAATGCTCCAGCGAAAAAAAATGTAATATAATTCGACTTCAATTTTCACCCAAATAATAGATCTTGCACCTGTAAATTAACGATTCTTCAGAAGCGGAGGTCTTACTCCTTAAAATAATGTTTCAATTATCTATATTACTTGCGTATGAAGAGACGTATCAACTCAATTTTGACCATCGGTAGCGTAGCGAGGGCTTCAAAAAGCCCGGCGTTTGTTTCACCGAGAGGGGGCAGGAGTGTAGGAAATTAATTCAAAGTTCAGCAATAGATGCCTACTGCAAGAAAGTGAATTCAATTCGATTCCCGGCAGTTGCGGATTTTTCAGTGGAAGACAGGTCCCCACTTGTGTGCCTAAGTGGAGGGCATTTCAAGTACAGTACTCCGTCCATCGGATGGGACGTTAAGCCGTGGTCCCCTTGGCGCCTTTCGTTAAGAGTAGGCTAATGCCAATGCCAGGTTTCTCTCCACCCTTCCTCCGTTCCCTGAAAATTCCTACCATTACCCAATTACCCACCCATCCTAAATGGTGCAAATGACGTCAGCTGTCGATCGCCTCTTCTGATTAACCAACCAGAATATAGAAATATGGAATGATATTAACCGCAGGGGGTATCACCTTCATCTTGCGATCAAGCAGCACCTGCAGTCGTCATTCTACACTACTCACGAGCTGAATTTCGTTGAAATATGAGATGGTGAGGTGCCATTTTTTGGAAAAATTGGTCGATTTAAAATGGAATGATTCATATTTTTTAATTTTCTATATATGACACCTATGTACTATGCATGTAAACTAAGTATATATTAAATAAATTTTATATGTATGTATCCTATGTACTTTGTATATATTTAACATATGAACTTTTTAAATAGTAAAATGTTTATTTTATGAAATTTAACTTCCATTTATGTCTGTTATCATTACTTACATTTGTGTTAGGAGAGATCAGTATTCCTGTAGGTAGTGTGTATGGCTACAATCATCAGAACTCAAAACAATCATCAGGGGCTCAAAACTGGATGAAGGATTTTTGGTAACTGATGCATCCAAAGAGTGTTGGTGAGATTTTCTCATTTAGGAACATTGAGTATCATCACAGGTGCCCCAGGGTAGGTAATTAGCCCCATGCACTCATCATTCAATCCTAAGATTGGTTGACTGCATGGCCTCCCATCCCGAGGGCCCGGGTTTGATTCCCGGCAGTGGTGGGTTTTTCTGTGGGAAACCGGTCCCCACTTGAGTGTTTAGTGGAGAGTATTTCAAATTCAGTACTGCGTCCATCGGATGGGACATTAAGCCATGGTCCCCTGGGTGCCTTTGGTTAAGAGTAGGCTAATGACGACGTGGCGAATCTCTCAACCATTCCTCCATTTCCTAAAAACTCCTACCATTACCCAATTACCCACCTATCCTAAATAGTGCAAATGACCTCATCTGTCAGTCGCCTCCTCTGAATAATCCACCAACCAACTAACCTTGGTTGACTGTAGTACTTCCCTATCTAATGCTAGTTCCCGCACTCCTTTTATGAAACTCATGTGAATCAGGGATCATTACAGGATCAGCTCTAACATCTAGGGTTATACGGACTTCCAGGCTGACCAATGATTGCAATAAATTTGTTTTTCATTAGTACATATTAACATACTTTTCCGTATCTCGCCGAGGTAACCTGAGACACACTAGTATATATTGGCTCAGAATTCTCAATTTTTTTCTATTCCATGTGAAAATAATAAAATATTTTTGATCATTTTTATAAACTTTTCTATGAGTCAGGGTTCTTCTTCCATTATTCATTAATTGCTCCTCCTACTTGGCCCTCTAAAAATGAAAAGCGTAAAAAGTGGAAGCAAATGGGTTACAAACAGGATATCTTTACCACTTAACACAAAAGAAATTTTATTTTACGAAGCTAATCACGATGTTGTAGGAAATATTTACTGAACATGAATTTGTATTCCTTCACTCAGTGTTGTCAACCCAAAGGTTGGTTTGATGAATGAATGAATTTGTATGAAAAGACCAATTTTTTACAATGTTCAACATAAACGCCAGCCAAAGAAAGGATTACGAGAGCTGTCACAATACAAGAAGTGGGTATACAACCAGGCATATCACAAAGGGTGTCGCAATCCAGTGGTGGCGGACGTCGATCGACGTCAAAAATTAAAATTGCAATTTTACATTAAATAATTTTTTCCCAATTTTTTCAACAATATATTGAATATGTGCTATGAATACAGTAACGATAAAAGAATTCAGTCACTGGCAAAAATTAAAAATGTTATCACCGTGTTATAAGTGTTAAATATTTAGGCATTTATGTTAAACTTATCATTTTCAACTTTGCGCACATTTGGAAATTGCCATGTAATAAAGTTTCCTGCTCTCATATTCTCAAAGCATTGCATGACAATGTTCCCTACCCTTTAAACCATGTATGTTGCCAAAACGCTGCAGCAACGTCTCACTGCAACCTACTGGGAGTTGTTGCAACGTTATGACAACGTCGTAAAAGCCTCCAAATGTCCTCCCTACTACGTCCTGGCAACGTCTTCACAACGTTATTGCAACCTGACACACAACATTATTGCAACCTTCCTGGAACCTTTAAATAATACTCATAATTGTGCCATTTCAAAAATGATATTCTTCTGATAATTTTTTTTCACTTCAGATGATAATGAAGCACGTATAATAAACTTTTTCCAAGTTACTTTCTGGCTCAAAAATTTCGAACTTAAATTTTTTCTGAGTCCTCAACACTATTGGAGACGTAATTACTACGTAACAGGAACGTTGCAATGCGACCTGAATAGCGCTTCGAGTGGGGAAATTACGACGCTAGGTCTCTCATGAAAGATTAAATGAACGACTTAAGTGGAAAATACTTGTGTCTGGGTTTCTCATGCAACAACAAATAAGGCTTACAGCGGAACGCTCTATTGATATCCCCGCGAGAATATTTTCAATGCCCTAAGTCTTCTCATATAGGGAGTTAAAAATTTATTCTTCTGGCAATTGTTAATTCACTTCATATGACAAAGAAGCGCGTATAAAACGACATTTTCTAAGTCACTTTCTGCCTTAGATATTTCGAACTTATAAAAATTTTGTTCTCGAAACTATTGGAGACGTAATTATTACGTTGCAGCGACGTTGCCAAGCGACCTGAATAACGCTGCAACCTCTGCAACCTCGCACAACCTGTCTGAAACGTTGCTGCAACATTTTGTGTTCACTGGGTATTTGCTAGGAAGATATTTAGTTCAACCATATAGAATAGCCTAATAAGGGAATATATAGTTTGGAGCAAGAAAAACCTAGATAATTGTTTCTTCTAGGTGTAATATTTTCCATAGGAAAGCTATTTTAAAAGCTATATCCATACTTTTGAATATGCAGTAATTTAAATAATTGCTGCTACACCCCTCAAATAAACATAGTCATTGCTCACAAATTCAAATCAATTGGTAATAAAAACTGAAACCACACCTAGTGACCTGTTATTCATTAAATGATGGCGAGATATTGCATCTAAGAAAATGTTTAGTAAATTGAGATATTTCACAAATTACTGATTACATACATACATATGTACATTTGACATGTGCCACCTAAAATTAGGAATATTTTCATAGCAGAGTAATATGAGACAATCATTTCGAATTTATACATAATAATGTAATATTATATAACCTAGAAATAGGAATGCAAGAGTTTTGTTTTGAAGAATATATGCATGTATGCCCTTCAGCAATAAAATTGTTTCCGATGAATCTCCATATTATCTGAAATATTTCAGTTCTCCAATATATGCTTGGTCTGAACCACCTCAGATAACCAAGGTTCTACTGCACCACTTGTTACTTTTCATTAAGAGCTCAGAGACACTATTATGTTCAGAGACATATTACTATAATTAATTTTCTCTGCCTCAATTCCATTTCCCAGTAAATTTTTCCTTACCCCAATACCAACCAACACTGTACCAAGGGCCTCAGCTGTTAAGCACCATCTCCTACTAGCTATTTATACCTCAAAGATTTGCTACTCTTTGTTACTGCAGGATACTGAAGCTTGCCATGGAGTAGGTTGGTATATATTTTTAAATTAATCTTCAATCCAAGAGATGATATAGCTATCAAAAAGAGAGAAAACTTTCCCCAGCATAAATTTTCCCATTTTTTTCATTCTTTATTTGTTGGTAGGCCTTTTCAAATCTAAGATGGGGAGGAACATTTGCACCATGGATGTTCCTTGCAGGCAGGCTCAAGTTTTGCCTCCTAGAATCATTAATTGTATCTGAGCCTCTTTGTGACAGAATATGCACCTACCCTAGTCTTCTTCAGAAGTGAGCCCTTGCATTTCTTTAAGAGAAACTAAGACTGTCAAATGATTCAAAATGCTGGATGAAAAATTATCCTCAAATTATATTTTCTGTGGTGCATAGTATATCAACCAAGAGGACAGCATTTCCATTTTAAACAGCCAAACTAATGGTAATGCGCTCAATTGATTTTCTCTTGAAGGACTTCCAAAGATCATATTAAGCAGAAGACTCCAGAAGCAAGAAAAGTAATGAAGTTCATAGAATGGATTAATTGTCTTGCTTCAGCTCAGTTATCTGCATCCTAGATTTGCTAATTCCATTTAAAATATCTTTCTAAATTTCTAAATTCTTTCCTATCTCCTCCTGACATTCTTCCATCCAATGAAGTCTGCAATATTCCTATGCTTCTGATTACTCATACCATCTATCCATTTATATTTCATGTATTAATGTAATTTTCTCCAACTCTCCCATTCCTATAGGTCCATCTATAAGTTACATGTTGATGCTAAAATGGGTGGGTAGGGATTGGGCCAATAGTTATAAAGAGCTATCGTCAGGGAGAGGGGGTATATTTTACCTGTCCCAAAAAGAGATGGATTTTTAATGCGCGAAAAAAAGAAGTAGAAGCATATGAATATTGCCATATTTTATTTAATAAATACTCTCTTAGAGGCGAGGTGGCAGTGACGGGTGGTATCATATTGTTGAAACGTAAATTTAAAACTTCTAATGTTTATTCCACCTTCAGAGTCATTGGGAAATAATCTTACAATCGTGGAAAATAATATACAGTGAAAAAAATCATCCACGCTTCGCATCCTCATGCCTTCAGCACATTAGCATTGAATATTATCTCAAAGACAAGGTAGATGAGAGGAGGACCTGTGGCTCCCGCAGTTAATTGAATTGTGCTCCCAGGCTCAGAATCCAGGATTCATTTAAAAGGGTCTCCCTAGCCGGAGAGAGGCAGGTTTGAAAGTTCTCTCACGGCGAAGTAGGAAAATATGATGACGGGGGCAAGTCTCCAATCTTTCTCCCTGCTTGGATCTTATGCCTATTGTGCTTAGCATCTGGCTACGCCAATGTAAACGAGTATTTAGACAACAATTAATAATATAACTTCAGTGGGAATAACTCAGAAAACAGCTCATGAAGTTAATGCCGGGGAAGATTTTGTGATTATAAAGGTATTCGTATTTTTCATCTCTTCCCTCTCTTATTTCAATGGATTCGGCGTTGTCCATCTATAGTTTCTTCTCCACCCATCACGATCTAGTGTTCCCTCTTAACTCTATTTTTTCTCAATCAAATCTTCTCGTAATTTTTCCTTCACCCTCAGTTTTAGTTTTCCTCTTTTATCTTTAAAATCAAATAAAAATCACCTATTCTTTCCCCGCGTATATTTCTCAATTTTCTACTCAAGACATTCAAATTCTTTTTTCTCGCACTTTTCACTGATAATTTTCTCCCTCCTCCGTTCCTCCGATGTATTCCTAACACTATCTTGTCTCGTCACTCCACTCATCCACCTCAACATTCACATTTCATCCACATCCATATTTCTCTCTTGCACCTCAGTGATCGGACATGTCTCCCCACCATATATCATTACAAGTCTTACCCTTTTCCAATTCATCATGTCCTTCATTTAACAGCACATCCCTCACATATTTATAAATTCTGTTTGGCGGAAGAAAAGGAATTAAAAAAACATAACTTAATTTCAATCTTTTAGAGGTACCTACTCCTTTCCTACCGTATATAAGGAGTGAAATGAAGTAAACAACACTTGGTTGTGTCTATTTTGAATCTTTTTCCAACAAATAGAACGTAGGTAACATTTAGAACCGTCCGCGAACGGTAGGTACAGAAAGATGCTGCGATGTAAATGACAGAGAGAATACTAGGCAGAGAGGGAAAACGGAAGAAGAGTATCGTTATCTTCGATCTTCCGCCAAAATGAAAGACCTTTCCTGGCAGTCAAATCAGCCCACAACAGGCTAAGCTACCGAAAGCGAGAACTTTTATTTTGTTTAGTGCGTCAATCGGTGCCGTAATGAAGTCGATCACATCGATACATTACTTACCAGCTAGACTCTTGAGCGCCAATCATTTGATGTCTCCCTCTAGTTTCCTGCATTTTTGTTTGTGATTTCTGTCAGACGGATGAAGGACCGTAATCACCTTCCATGATCTGAAACCTCCATCCTATTTTTTTCCATCTCCATCTATCAGCGCCGAAGTATTCTCATCGCTGCAGGCCATCAAATCTACGATTCGTGTGACGCATATCTGTACTCAGTTCTTCGATAGACTCAGTTTCATTATTTATTCTCACCATTCAACTTCAAGGGTCATGGTGGCCTAGTGGGTAGAGTGTCGGACAACGTATTTAAAGGTCACGGTTTCAACTCCTTGGGTAGAAGGCTTTTAGTACATTCCCTTTTAAAAGCTACGCAGAGCGATTTTTTTAGTGTCGAAACTTTGTGGGAAATCGCAGTTGGCCCAGGAAAAAGAACTGGCCCCCTTCCCTATATAAGCGAATTTCACACCCTAAGTATTTACTTTTACCACCATTTTACTATCAGTTGGCTGGTTTATCGGCCGGCTTACATTATGTATTTGTAACATTATATTTCCTTCAAATCAGAGACGGCATTAATGAATTTTCATCCTCATAAAAAATGAAATGTATCGTCAACGATGAGACAAATACATTTTTCATAAATCAATTTTAAATGCTAGAAATGTATCTAAAATTTATAATATTTTCACAGAAATGGGATTGGCAGTTTTCACACAGTCTACCTTAAAGGGGCTGGCAGTATAAGGGTTAAGATATGTACCCTTGCCCATCAAACCAATCTTGGGTTGAACACTGATTGTGAGTGAGAGCGTGAAATTCTCTTTAATTCTTGCTTCATGTATCTCATCCGTAAACCGTTGTGTTTATTCCCATTCCGTGAATTTTTCCTCGACAACTGTCTCGATCAATCCGCTGATTTACGACACTTCATGTGATAATAAGTCAGCAATGTTAGTCAGATCGACAACGTGCATGCCTTGCAATTCAAGCGTTGCGGGTACGAAACCTATTTTGGGAAAACGATAATTCTGAAGTAACCTAAAATACGGGACGGTAGAAATTCAAATCAGTAAACTGATGTTGAGTTTTACTCACCAAACATAGTCTTGAATACAAATCCCTAGAAATATCTTCATATGTATTTTAAACAAATTCACAATTAAATTATGAGTAGGTTTCATTGGAGAGGTTATTCAATCATTTCTATCGATAGTTAAATGGAATACTGAGAACCAAGTTACTTCATTTGCCATCACTAACAGAAAGTCGTCCTCTATCTCCCACAACTGGCCTTAAGGCAGTATATTCAATGTGACTAATACATAGGAAGGTATGTATGAACTAAATTTGAAATATTTTATTTGATGGTTACTGTGACTAGTCATTACCTACTTTAGACAAAATAAGTCAATGAAACGTGTTAGTGCAACGATTATCGAAATGTTTCCTCGTTTCCTCACGGATACATTTGCAGGTATAAGTTCTGTACCTTTATAACACAATTGCGGGAAATAACTTTGCTTACGCAGCACATGGAGTTGAATCATTGAACGTATTCATTTCACGATTCACGAAACGTTGAACATTCAAAATTCAATCATATACACTCAGGTACGCGGAAATTTCAATCCAGCTCAGATTTTTAAAAAGCTTCACTGCCAATAAAGTATACGGAATTTCTCGGCAGTTCGCAGCATTTTGATGCAACCGAAATATTAAAAAAATGTATTTGGTTCTCGCGAAAATGTGGAGAAAAGATAAAAGAAAGGCTACTAAATTTAGTGAATATCAGGATAATAAAAATATATTTAACAAAACGTCGTTTTTGAAGTGTAAATCCCGACTCAGCATCAGTCTTGTTGATGCATCGCTTTTGAACGAGATTAAAAATAAAAATTCCGGAAGCTCATGAAAAATATCCATCGAGTTTCGATGATTCACAAGAACATTCATCGTGAGCAGGCTCGAGGATAATGCGATGTCCTCATATTTTATTGATCCGTCGATGGAACTGTGCAGATGGCATTTTTATATTGTGCGCGTTCTTATACGCGGAGCCAGGTGCATAATGCGTTTCCCTGTTCAATGAGTACTGTTTAAATACGTTCTCCTAATCCCTTCTTCTTCAACAACTCCCGCTCTTATGGTCGTCAAGTTTTACAAGTTGTATTCGACTTTCAATTTCATTTTCAGACAAAAAATTCAGTGGCGTTGGGTATCATGTGGCGGGTGGGCAACAAACGTCACCGCCAAAAATTGTAGTAACAATGTGGGCACATGCGATGTCACAAAAACGTATAAAAATACTGAATTTGATTTTTAGAAGATGTCGTGAGTGTTTTTGAGAATTTCATTTCAGGAAGGGATTATAAGGCAGAATTGCACTGTACGTGCGAAATATGAGCCTGGTTTGTCACTATACTCATTCACTCATTCTTGCTAATATGATTTAATTTGTCTCTCCCATGCTCTTAGACACACTTTTTAAAATCCAGACCACATGATATTTGAACCCATTAAATTAATGCGCAGTTAGTTACTAACATTTGAAGATCTTTGATTTATTCGCGAAGGAAGGCTAACGTGGCTTATGACATGTACCTCTTTCATATTTTATCACGATGACGAAGGTTTTAAAAAGATACGAAAGAATTTATAACATTAGGCAAAGCCAAAAGAACTCCCATGGATATTCTATATTAACTGCCATTTTCTTTCATGAAAACTGTAATTTTTTTCAATAGTATCCACCGAGGCTAGAATGAATGGTCGTTCATATTAGCTTGAACATGTCCCACGACACGATTTTGGCCATTTCCCCGTGCATCCGTGATGTTAGTGTAGTTTCTTCTACTTAGGGTCTCTCGCAGTGACGTTCCGCCATGGATATCGCACAGGGAGGATTTTCACCGCTGTGGATTTATAGCGAAACAAATTCAAGCTTGAGGCTTGCTCTCGTTGAACATTCAAGACTCGAGAGATGAAAAAAATATCAAAAACAGCGACTAATGGCGCATCCGTATCGAGAAACTCGTGGAACTGTCAGATGTTCCGTTCGCTTCCCCGTATTTCACGAAATACACCAGGATGTCCCTTGAATGCGAAATGGCATTGGGACCGCTAATGAAGCGCGAAACCTCAAAATTGCGTTAATTTACCGGAACTGCGAGGGAAAATGCCAAGTTCTTCCCTGCGTGGGTATCGGCTTTTCATTGAATCCAACAAAAAAGTTGGTTAGTCCCATAATAAATGCAGCCATGAATACATCATGTAGAGTCAGGAAGCGGGAATTGAACTTGTTTCGGTTTGTTAGAAGGCTATATATATTACTTGTAATACTTGAGACTCGTTGCTCGATAAATTTCATTCCATTGGAGTTAAAACGGAGAAAACTGCATATCCTGTTTTTAATGCATCAATTACATCGGTACCTATATAAACGCTGTCACAAAAAGAAAAATATTTTGAAGTTAAAATCTTAGAAACCAATATATTCCACGTGTTGGTTCAGTCCATTTCACACCCGTACGGTGGCTTTCTCGGTATTGTGTTGGAAGTAGATGCACGCTATGCGGAAAAAATGAGTTTTTATACCACCTTAGCGTTACCATACAAAGCGATATATAGCGATAGCACAGCAATCTGTAGGACCTAACATACTATATCACGATAGAGTTTTAGATTTTATTCATTGTTATTGAAGGCAGGTCAAAACCAACCAAACATTTTTCTCTTATACAACGCTTCGGAATATAATTATTCAATCTTCAGGGTTACATAGGACAATATACATAGATCTGAAGATCCACCAGATTAAAACACAAATATACAACATCAACTCTACTGTTTCTAAAATACAATACTAAATGTTGCTAATTTGTATTTAATTGTAGTGGATCTTCAAATACATTACCCTTTGTTACACTGAAGATGGAATAATTGCATTCTGAAGCGATTTCTAAGAGAAAAAGTAGGGTTAATTTTGATCTGCCTCCAATAAAAATAGCAACATTTAAACGTAATAAATTAGGTCGATAATGGAGAATCGTCATCAATCATTAAGTGAGTGGGTTAAATTCCAATCCACGCTATTTTACATTTGCATTTTTCGAAAAACAAAGTAATTGCTACACTGTAAAAAGTAGATCTGATTTTAAGGTACAAAAGCGATCTGAATTTCAGATGCAACAATTTTAAGACAGGGTATGTTGAATTTCAGCAGTAATATCTTGTCTAAAAATAAGGCAGGTGAACGGCTGAAAATCAGACCATCCAGAATCCTGCTTCCTCTGCTTCCTGCTCAACTGGTCCTGTACCAACCATCCATGTTCCTGCCTCTTCCGTACCTTAAATCCGTGTTCCTGCCTTACAACCAGACAGCGCTTAAATTCAGATCGCACTGAAAATCAGATCAACTTTTTACAGTGTAAGAGGGGAGTATGTTTTTAGGATCGTCATCATTAGTCAACAATCCTAGGATTGGTTTTCCGTTCTCTCCTCTCAGCTAATCTCTTTACATTCAAGGTTTTTTTCTCTTTCTCATTTTCATCACTTTTTATATATATCTCAAACGAGAGGTTCCTCTGCCAGTCTTCCTGTTGACTTGTCACTCGACGATTGTCTTCATCAGGCCATTTTGTCTAATGATGTGGTCGCTTAAGCTGTCCCGTCTTCTTCGTAGGGTTTTCAGAAGACTTATCTTTTCCACCACTCTTCTGAGGACTTTCTCGTTACTCACTTGGTCGATCTATTTAATCTTCCACACTCTTCTATTGCATTACATTTCGAATGCTTCCACTCTTTTATTCTCTGCAGCAGTCATCGTCCATGGTTCACTGCCATGAAGAAGCATGTTCCAGATCTAAGTTCTGATAAATTGTTTCCTTACTTCCACGCTTGTGTTTCCAGCTGTGAGTGGATTTTTCTTTTGATAGAATGCCCTCTTTTCCTGGGATATTAAACTTACTATTTCTTTCTTGCTTCGTCCATCGTAGGTTACTCGGCTACCCAGGTAACAGTATTCTTTCACCTCCTCAAGTTTTTGTTTTCCTAGTTTAACATTTGTATTGGCCTCTTCTCTCCTGCTGCATACTAATATCCTTATCTACAGCTTCATCTATGTAATATCCTGCAAGCCACCACGAGGGTAAGTGGCAGGGGGTCAAGATCACCAAACATGCACTATTGACATGCAAACAAGCTACTACATGGAGAGTAATACTACTTCACTTCTTACTGACCTTCAGCTGATGTAAGGCCATTGTCCTTTTCTAGATTCTAGAATCTACTTCAAATCCTCCTCTGTCTCTGCTAAAACTGCTATGTCAACGGCGAATTGCAGCATGCTAATTTTTTCTCCGTAAATATTCACTCCTCCCTTGCTTAACACGAGTATCTTATGTTAATATTCTTCTAATTGATCTTCAGCTGATATCTCTCCAATGTCTTTTCCATGGTTATTAGAATATTATTCAGATTCCTCTCTGTCTCTACTACGAGTGCTATGTTATCAGCGAATCGCAGCATGTTAATTTTTTCTCCGTGGATATTCACAACAGAATTCTTCACTTTGATTTATTTGATGGATTTCTCGATGTATACATTAAAATTACGAGAGACAGTGCACAGCCTTGTCTCACTGCTTTCCTTATTTTTGCTTCTTCACTGCTGGATCCAGATTTAATCACAGCTACTTGGTTCTTACACAAACTGTGGATAATTCCTCGATCCTTTTGGAACACTGCAATTTCTTTCAAAATTCTTAGAACTGAATGCCTATTCTCGTTGTTAAAAGCCTTCTCTAAATCCACATATGCAATGAACATAATTATGTTTTAAATATATTATTTTAAACTAGGGAAAAGGTATGGCATCTTCAAATTTTCACGATGACCCCATCCTTTCCTTTACATTCACGTCATTTCCTTCGTCCATTCTTAGTTAAAACCTTTTGTAAAACGGCCTCCCACCACTATCCTATTGAATCCTCGTTGACCCCCTTCCCCATGCAAGTTGAAAGAAGAGGGTTTGGAGCCGCGCCGCTCAAGTCCCGATGCTCATCCGGAACGAGGGTGAAAACTGGAACGTTTAACCCAGCGAAGTAGCACAAGCTCGGCACTGTCCCTGCCTTCTTCCAAGACGGAAGGAGGAGAGAAGAGGAGAAGAGAAAACATTTAGAGAGAGATAGAGAAGCTTGGAGACCGGTTTGCGAGCTTGGTCGGGTGTGTTTCTTTTAGAGTAGGAATGGAGATTGAGAGAGAGAGAGAAAGGAGAGGTGGGCGTGAGAAGGCCATGAATAAGGGATGAGGAATGAAGTGGGGATGAGGGTAGAGAGGCTCTCACTGCCTCCCAAGGGGTTTCCTTGGAAACTGCCTGTGAGTCTGTGGAGCATGGCCAGGCTTCGGTGGGAAGGCTGTAGGGTTTTGAGGGGAAGCACTAGAGAAGCGGTTGGCGAACAGGTGGGGGCGATGGAGGTCAGCTGCCTCAATTTACGCCTTGCTCACGGCTAGGGCTGTGCGTTATGCTGTTTTGAATATCGCACGACAATTTCATTCTGATATCGCGGATTCGCCGATATATCGGTTTCGCGATATAAATAGGAAATATGGTGATATGGACATTAGGGTGGGCCGAAAAAAGGTTTTTTTTCCGGATCAAATTTTCCCTATGCGGAAAAGTTGTGTACTGATATCAGGATCTCGCATGCAAAATTTTTTCGAAATCGGATAATATTAACCACTGCCGCCCGAGCTCTAAAGTTTAAAATTTTGCGAAAATTCAGGATGAAATGGGAAACAAACGTTTATGGAGAATAATTTGTTGCGAATACTGGAATATTGGTAATTATCAACGATAGACACATGTTTTTAGATTACAACACTGAAATTTGAAGTTTATTTGACGAAATCTATAGCTTATACGATGCCTAAGAATAAACAGATAATTTATAGTATAGGCAACCCGCACAGCAACAAAAAATTTTACACGCCTCAAACATCACTTCAAATAGATCATTTTTGGGAGCCGTTTTTGGGATAAATTATTATTTTTTCGAATTAACTTCCTTTATAAATGTCTCATACTTCATTTGGGTATAGATAGTACTTTAAAACAGACGAAAAAGCGGTACGTTTTGAAACTAACTTAAATTATGGCGAAGAATCACGGCCTGGTATTCATCACAAATGTGATTAAACATTTAATTTCCTCGGTATATACTGCAATATCCAATAATTGGTTCTTGCCCCCCTGAGCTGCAGATATTCTTCGCAAATCCAGCGAATTCGTGTGTCGTAAATGCCTGTGAATTAGATTGCAAAAGGAGTGGGTGTTCACTCGGAGACAAAGCGGGATGCGCGCTGGGAAAGATACTACGAATCAGACATTTTAATACACTAGTGGAGTCCAAACGAATTTTTTGTTAAAAAAGGCTGATATAGCTACGATCTACTCATCAGAAGATAGTAGCTTTTTCTAAGAACTTTGATAAATTGTAGTGGTTCACTGTAGGAAATGATTTATCTCTGTGTACGGTATATACGTGCTCCTCCAACCGGCACTTTCTTGGTAAACCGGGAGTTAACTAGTCCCTAAGCGATAGTAGGCACAGCTAGTTCGACGTGAGTCAGGTATGATAAAGATGGCCAGTGGTAGAGCTAAGGAAAGTATGAATGAGACGGGGGACGGAGGTTATCCTTATCTGGCCCCAGCGATGAGTTGATCGTGAATACTTCGGTGATAAAATGGCATAGAATTCTCATACAAGACATATCCCATTGTAAACACTCCTAACTGATGTTAAAACCCCTCATCTCATGCTGTTACTATCGTTACTCATTAACTCACCATATTCGTTGCAATATTTTATTTTCCGTGGGGATTCCCATCCGTTGTCGGACAAGATGCGTATTTCACTTCATAAGCTTGAGGTAGTCAGTCAGTCAGTTGGTATTCATTTCTGTGAGCGAATAACTACATTGTGCAGCGTACTGTGGTTTCGGTTGCAAGAAGATTAAAGCAATGGCGAAAATACAGAAAAAGCTTGAAAGGTGTGGATAGGAGTGCCTGATATTTGGTGCACCCGAAAAGTTCGCGGGTAATGTTTTGCCTTCTTATGAGGAGATGATGAAAATGTATTTGTACTCTCGGTACATTCGCGAAAGAAAAAATGGCAATTTTCCACAAGAATAAAGATATTTAATTTGACCGGTTTCGGTGTACTACACCATCTTCAGGTGAAGATGGTGTAGTACACCGAAACCGGTCAAATTAAATATCTTTATTCTTGTGGAAAATTGCCATTTTTTCTTCCGCTATGATATTCCACCAAATAAAGCCTGAAACAAGTACCTTTACTCGGTACATTCAAGAAGAAAGTGGAAATACCGATACATCTGTGCCGGGAATCGCGGAGACGGTGGCTTATGCCATTGAAGACATTTGGAATAGATCCTCTATATCAGTTGTCGGACATAAGCAAATTGTGAGACGAATTATTCAATACTATGGAAAATACCGCAATAATCTTCGATCTGTCAACAAGAAGACTTTCGTTGATCTGAAGCAAGACTTTCTTCGTCACGCGTGTCAGCTGTTTGATGTTGCGGCATGTAAATTCTCCCGTGGAACTGATTGTGTTTGTGATAATACCTCCAAAGTGCCATTTTTAAAACAATATTTCCTTCAGGACCAGAGAAGTGATAGAAAACTGAATATCAGTGCCATTGATGTCCAGGAAACTAAAAAGAGGGAGAGGAAATAGAATAGGTTAGAGAGAAAAAGATCATCAGAATGAGCCACACTAACTGAGCAAGAAGTTGGAAAGACTCAAGTGAAGAAACGTCTGCAGATGAAGAATTACGCGACGCAAGTGATGCTGATGATTTTTTTGGAAAAAATGTGGGAAAGATTCTGTACATCGAAACGAGCTGCTGCAGCACTCGCATCCGCGCTTCTAGTTGATATCGGGATGGTTTCTCAAGGAGACCACGTGCTTTTTCAAGTGTAGAATGCCTGGAGAGTCTTTCAGCGAGAAGTCCGGGGAAAATGTTTCATTCCAGGTGGACCAGTACAGCAATTCGTGTTCTTCGATTATATGTTACAACAAAAACACCTTCAAAAGAACAGATGACATTGGCAACTTTAGTGATGAAAGTATAAACTCCTATGTGGTTCGTGATAAAATTAAGACCACAATGCACGGAAGGTCCGAAGAATATCATGAACATAATACATTTCATGAAATATATGGATCGAGATATCAAACTACGCCTTTACTCAATCATTCAGTGAAACGCTTTTTTTGCTCGCCCAGAGAATGTTCTGCTTGCAATACTAACCGAAGAGAGAAGACCGATCCGTGAAATGGCCGTCGAAAAAATATTAAAATCAGAAGAGGTAATTTAGGAAATTCGAACTTCCAACTATGAATTTTGATGCACAAGATTACGTCTACTTAGTTGACTGGAAAACAATAGCGGTAACTCAACCACCTTTAATAGCTGATATCATAAGCAAAGATTTGGGAGATATTCTGAAGGAAGGGGTTTTGTTGAAAGTACCCCCATTTACATGCCACACACAAGCAGTTGAAGGGTTGGTACAAATGATCACGGTGGCGTCAAAATCCGTGTGCAGTCCAGAAAGCAGGCATGAATGAGCATTATCATGCATAAAAGGCCGAAAACTTCAACCAAAATTTGAAAATAAAGCACAGCATAAGGTATAATAAGAACCAGTGATAGCCAGATACCTAAAAACGTGCCCTATGGAAGGGTGGTTTGGGAGGGAACGGGTGGAACTCGATAGTAGCCACCTCCTCGTGGTGAGTTCTGGGTAGTTTCTCCACGAAAATAGCAAAGAGCTACTTAAATAAATATTTGGTCATCAGGCTGTGCCTTAATCCTACCTTGATTAACTGATTTTTTTGTGGTAATAGCTCAACATTCACAAAATTCTTCATCATAATTGAGGTTAGTTTAAAAAAAATTAACTTTACCGTCTGTTTTAATGTATGATCTATACCCAAATGAAGTATGAGACATTTATAAAGGAAGTTAATTCGAAAAAATAATAATTTATCCCAAAAACGGCTCCCAAAAATGATCTATTTGAAGTGATGTTTGAGGCGTGTAAAATGTTTTGTTGCTGTGCGGGTTGCCTATACTATAAATTATCTGTTTATTCTTAGGCATCGTATAAGCCATAGATTTCGTCAAATAAACTTCAAATTTCAGTGTTGTAATCTAAAAACATGTGTCTATCGTTGATAATTACCAATATTCCAGTATTCGCAACAAATTATTCTCCATAAACGTTTGTTTCCCATTTCATCCTGAATTTTCGCAAAATTTTAAACTTTAGAGCTCGGGCGGCAGTGGTTAATATTATCCGATTTCGAAAAAATTTTGCATGCGAGATCCTGATATCAGTACACAACTTTCCCGCATAGGGCAAATTTGATCCGGAAAAAAAACCTTTTTTCGGCCCACCCTACTGTATATGGCTTTATGAAAAGGCCATTCAAGGCTTGCCTTTCGAATAATCACCAATAATTTCCTATCCGGAGGCAATGGATTTCCCTATGCCTCGCTGTGTTCTGACCTGACAACCTGACGATCATAATACAGTGAAATCCGGGTCGTAGTAAAATATATTTTTGTGGATTTGGCTCGTGTTTTTTTCTTTCTGTGTTAACAGTACGATATAGCCTTGCCCGCTCATAAGACCCAAGTCTATTTGTATCAAATTCACATTTGCCTCGTTAAGAAAATATTCCTTTTGTTGAAGGGTTGTTCGTCGCTAAAGTAAAGATCATCGCTATGAATAATTATTGTTATTGTGAATGGCCAAAGCGTGGTAGTCCAACAGTTTTGTTTAAATCCGTCGGAATTATCTCGAATAGGTAACAAGGAGTCACGCGGAACAAACATGTATGGTTCGCACTTTGGTATGTTTGAATCGCTCGTAATAATCTCAATCATTGTTTTCACTTGAGTTTTTATCATTCGTCTCGAGCATAGAGCCCCGGAAGAGAATAACCAGTTTAGGACCAAATATTTGTATTTGGTGCGCTCTCGTTGCTGGGGTATAGAGGTTGTAGTTTTGGCCGCAAGAGACTCTCCAAGCGCCTTAGCAGCAGAGTCCTCTGGATTGCCCAATAATATCTATAAAGTGGCTAGCAGTAGAGGCACTGTATTGGAGTCCCCCAATACATACAGTGCCTGTAGCTAACAGCAATTACGTGAACAACAATCACGTCCATTAAGTACGTGAGGCGTTAATGGGGGGAGGGGGTCGAGCCGAATTTCACCCAATTTCACGTGGGGGAAAGAGCAAATATCTCGTAATTTTTTTTCCGCAATAAACAGTGTAAAGTTGAGAGAAATTGGGTTAAATTACGTAAAACATGATTCACCACGTTCACCACTAAAAATTGCTAAATACTATACACAAATCGCGGTTATGTGAACGCCATAAAGCCTCGATTGTTTAGCCGCCACCGGCCAGCCAAACGCGCGATTTTCTCCTTGTGATTCTAGACTACGTTCTTAGTAGTCTTAAATACTAGTCTTAAATAAAAATGATTAATCAAATTATAATTGTTTTTTGAAATAAAAAGCAAAGCAATCAAGTACAGATTGACGCGTTTACGCGAAAATGACGCATTTTGAAAAATCTCACGTGAGATTAGGGGAGTGGGTTGAGCCAAATCTCACGACATCTCCCTCAAGGCCAAGGCCAAAAACAGCAGCTTCACCGATCAAGTGCTGCATCCAGGGAACTGCGGGTTGGCCCATGTTTGAAATCGTGTAGTCTGCTCTTTACGTGTGTGGCCTGTGGACTGTGTGGTCATATTGTCCAATTGACGAACATTTTAACGAACGAACGAACGAGGGATCGCAGCCTAAGGAAAGTGTACGTCTAGGTATCAAAACGAAATGGTAATATTTTTCAGTTAATATGCATCTTGTGAAACATTCACTCACTCTAGATGAAAGCATTAAGATTCTCCCCACGTAACATCTCCGATCATGTGAGATGCTTAAATGAAAATTGTTTTCGAAAAACATAAATTAAAACATAAAACATGTAAACGAAAAACATCCGGCGAGATAAAAGTCTATGTTGAGATTGTGTTATGAAGAAAATAAAATTTTTATCCGCAAATTTCTCTCATGAAATGCACTACCAACCTACACTATAAAATTATGTACGAAATGTAGCATTAAAATGTTTGGTAGGTTATAAAATAATAGCAGCTATATAGACCAAGAATTGTAACTGATATGCTTTTAATAATTTTATTTTATTTTTCGTGGGACAGTTACCTCTTATGCTATACGTGTTTCCTGTACATCATAATGTAGCTATTACTTCCCTTTATTTTTTATATCATATAGTATTTGCACATTAAATATAAATAAATGTGTCATATACTTGTGCTCCATGGAACCATATGGTCCCAGAGTAAATTAACTTTGTTTCTATCTATATATCTACCAAATTTTGCAGCCGTGGTATTCTAAGCACATTAATCTACCCTTCGTTCCTTTATTATTCTAAGTATATCTAAGAATCGGCTCCACTTTAGCCAGAAAGCTGTTTCTCAAACGTAATTGATTACAGCCAACAAATCATTTTTGCTTTGTAGTAATAGGGTAGGTACATTGGCAACTTTGATTGTTTAAAGTCAATACCAAATCCGGGTCCCTTTCCACGGTTGGCGGCTGAATAAAGCCATGAGCCAGCTTAGTGAACGGGACTTCTGGGGTTTGAAGCTTTAAGTGTAGTTTCAGACGACTGAAGCCTTCTGAAACGTATTTATCGACTTTATGTCTATCTTTTACAAGATAGGACAGAATAGTGGGAGTTAGGATGGTAACGAGTGGTAGCTTCGTCAATCCAACCTCAGGAATGTTCACTTATGATGAATTCGACTCCAAATGTTTTGCAGTCTACAAGCCTCCAATTTTTTCCTGTTACTGAGCTTCACCTGCTCCAATATTTTAATGCATCAGCATGAGCCTCTCAGGAATTGTGACTCTCGGAAGGCTAATTCCATTTTGAAGTGCTTCATTTCTTTTTTAGATTTCATTTTACACACAATGAGAAAAAAGCACTGCAAATTAGTAGCTCAGCCTAAGGTTACTACACTCCTCCGTCATTGGATAATATTGTTATTATAACATCGCTTTATAATAATCTATATTTATTGACAAAATATTTATCAATAAATGAGTTTCTATAGATAAACATATAAATTTTTGGATATGAGCGTTGTGAAAAAATGGTTTGTCAATGGATTAATGAATGTGGGGAACGAGAGATCAAAAAAGAAAACTAAATCGTTATCACGTGAGAGCCATCGATCTGAGATAATTTCTTAATATTTGGAATTCTTTTGGTGGTTCAGGTACAGCCGGTGTCGTTCCCATCAATGAATCAATAACAAAGGTTTCTGAAAAAAATAATAGGTTTCGCAAAAACTGTGCATGGGCAAATATTAAATGTGCTATTGAAATCGTTCATCGAGCCTCGAGATGCTGACTTCATCTCTCGCGTTTGCCAGCCTGAGATTTTTTCTGTAATACATTCTGCCTTTGATGAACATTACGGACCATGATACGTGTGCCTCCACAAGGGCCTGGCAGAAAGCTTGGGAGATAGTGGTTCATAGGGTCTCTAAATGATGTATTTTATGGTTTTTATGATATTTTTCCATTTTTGTGGCTATAATTTTCAGTATCCACTTTAACATTATGGATATAAATGTATTATTCGTACCTTCGTTGGGATTGAGTGTGCGGAGTTAAGGTCATTATCAGCATCATGGGTCTACAACTCTAGGATTGGTTTGACGCAGCCCTCCACTCGATTCTTCTCTCGGCCAACCTCTTTATATTAACGTAATTCCTCTCTTTCACATCACTGTTCAATATAACTCATACAAGGCCTGCCTTTTCCATTCTTCCCGTTCACTTTTCCCTCGAAGATGTCTTCATCAGGCCATCGTGTCTCAAGATATGTCCGATTAAGTTGTCTCGTCTTCTTTTTAGGGTTTTCAGCAGACTTTTCTTTTCTCCCACTCTTCTTAGGACTTCTTCATTTGTCACTCGGTCGATCCATTTTATCTTCATCATTCTTCGATAGCACCGTATTTAGAATGCTTCCACCCTTTTCTTCTACGCTGCAGTAATCGTCCATTCCTCACTTCTGTAAAGAAACATGCTCCAGATGTACGTTCTGGTGAATTGCTTCCTTAATTCTAAGCTTGCATTTCCGGCTGTAAGTAGATTATTCTTTTGGTAGAATGCTCTCCTCGCCTGGGCGAGTGACTATTTCTTTCCTGCTTCGTCCATCGTTGGTTACTCCGCTTCCCTGAAGACAGAACTCTTACACCTATTCCAGTTTTTGTTTTCCTAGTTCAACGTTGGTTTTCGCCTCTTCCCTCTTGCTGCACACTAATATATTAGTCTTCCTCTTATTGATTTTCAGATGATATCTGGCCATTGTCCTTTCCATGGTTATTAGAGTCTTATTCAGATCCTTCTCTGTCTCTGCTACGAGTGCTATATCATCAACGAATCGCAGCATTCTAATTTTTTTCCGTGGATGTGCACTCCAGAAGAATTCTGTTTGATTTCATTGATAGCTCTCTCGATATAATCACTGAAAATTACGGGAGACAGTGCACAGTCTCACTCTTTCTTTATCCTTGCTTCTTCACAGCAGGGTCCAGATCTAATCACAGCTACTTTGTTCTTTTACAAATCGTGGATAATATATCGGTCATTGTTTGAAACTCCAATTCCTTTCAGAATTCCAAGCGTTAGATTCCAATCTACGTTGTCAAAAGCCTTCTCTAAATCCACAAATGCAATGAAGGTCGGTTTGTTTTTCTCCATTCTCTTCTCTATGAGCAGCTCAAGGGCCAATATTGCTTCTCTTTTACCCTTACTTTTCCTGAATCCGAACTGATCTTCGTCCAGGAACTACTCTGCTTTTCGTTCATTTTTCTGTAATTGATCCTTGTCAATATCTTCGGTGCATGTGTCTTTAGGCATATAGTTTTAAAAGTTTCGTATTTCTCCGCTCTCTTCTTTTTGGGAATAGGAATGATGATGTTTTTCTCGAAGTCCCTGGGTATTTCTCCTGTTGAGTACGACATACTCGTACATGTCGCAGATAGTTTGGTAGAGGTCGGTTAATGTCTTCTCCCCTGCTTTTTTATGAATTCTGCGGGGATATCAATTCCAGAGGCTTTATTCATCCGAGGTCCCTTACTGCTGCGTTGAATTCCGATGATAATATAGATGATTCCATTTCAACTTCGCTTTCCTCTTCAATAACTTTCGTGCTTAGAGTATTTCCCGTTGTATAACTCTTCCAGATATTCTTTCCACCTCTTCACTTTTTTTTAGGAGTTAAGAAACCGGATAAAATATGATCTTGCAGTTAGCCCTTCATTACCCTTAATGCCTCTTTGTTTACCACAGTTTGGTATAACATTTAGATGGGATTGTCTTTAACTGAAGTTAAATGGATTAAACTGGTAAAATATTAAATATTGCGGTAAATATTAAAATACAATCTACTTTCTTAATGTGCAGATTGTGACGTGAAACCAGTTAAAAACTCATTTAAGGTTAACAGTAATCGGATACGTGAATGTATTCTGGATGAATTCTCGCAAAATATTCAATGAAATATGAACGCATTAAATAAAAGCACTGCCCTGATGAAGACCACCACGGAGATTCGGATATATCTCGTTTTGGTGGTATTCAGGTATACGCGCGGAAGATAAATTCATGAAGGATAAAAATAGAAAATTAAAGCGAGAGAAATGGACAGGGCAAAATTTCCTCAGGCTGCATTACTTTCTTCTCGCATTTTTAAAACGATGCCGACTTTTATTTATCCTCTGAATTCACTGTGTAGTTTCTCAATATCAATAAGCAATAATGTAATTTGGAATCTCATTTAAATGTATAGCATTTTTTTCTGCCTTTATTTATTTATGATCCATAGTTTTTATAGTTACGAGTTTAGGTCGTAGGTATAGAATTAAAACGCCAAAAAGTTTTCCAACGTTTCGGATATTTATTAATCCATATTCATGGCTGTAATGGTGTGCATAATAAAGAAAAACTATTTACTATCGATTTTTTAAAACAGCATGGTTTAAAATATACAATAAACAGTCATTAAAAATGAATCTACCTGAAGACATCTTCAAGTTTTTATTTCCTTTTATTACAATTTTTTTGTTTTTGGAGATAAGGAATATTTCTTTGAATAGCCATTTTGATAAATAATTAATTAAAGAAGGTTAATTTTTCAAAAAGGTTATTCAAAGGAATGTTCTATATCTCCAAAAATAAAATAAAGTTGTAATTAAAGGCTTATTTCGTCAAATAGGCAATTATTTCATCAATGTAAAGCATCAAATTTAAGTAATGGATGGATACATAAACATTCGAAATATTGGCATTAGTTTTGTCCTTTTCATTCTAATTGACCTAAACTCATGACTATAAAGAAATGTTTATTATAATAAGAGGTTGAGAAAACAGATCAAATGATTTTATTATGATCATAATGAAGTATGGCAGCATTGATGATTGCGGACCTCGGTTATCATCATTTAGTAAAAATTTTCAGCCTCAGCACAGCGAGGTGAGTCCGAATGTTACTTTTCTACTTTGAAACTTTACAATGCAAGTCAGTACTCTGTCCATTGGATTGGTCGTTGAAAGGGACTCTTTGACTCCTCTAATTAAGGGTAGGCTAATGTCGACGAAGGATTTCTCTTCTCCCTAAAATAATCTTAAGGCTATCAAATTAACCATCTATCCTAAATGGCGGAAAATGGCTCATCTGTGAGTCGATTCCCCCCGAACATCAACAAACCACAATCAAAACGGTGACAGTTAATTGTCATCGAAATAAACCAAACAATCATTATTTGCTTTTTCTCGGGGAAAATTTTCGCTCATTGTTGACCTTCTCTGGACCGATTTAGTTGCTGGGTGTAAAAATTACCGCTCTCTACCGCGAGCATTTCACAGTCTGAAAAGAACGTTTTTCTCTTTGTCTCCGATTCCATTTAATATTCTGTGCGGCGGAAAAAAAAGTAATGAATGTGGACTCGCATTGATCATCCATTAATGGGACCGAAACGAAAGTCCGTGGTGAAACGTGAAACTTCCGCGACCAGCGTATGGTGTGTCACCGCGGAGGGCCGGGACACTAACAGCCCTAATCTCCCCTCGGCAATGAGGAATCGTTGTTGACGTGGATTCATCTCTTTATTTTAGCGTATTCTGTATTTAGAGGGACTCGATTAATATTTCTCCTTTTTTCAGTCGAACAAATTCTACTTTCAGCGCTTAAATGACCACATTCCGAAAGAATTCGGGCATAAAAAAATCCGGAGAATAACGAGAGATCCGGCCAGCAGGATACGTTTGCTTTCACGTTTTCAAGGGAAAGGAGGAGGAAAAAGTGTCCTGACTGCGAGAATTGGATTGTTTTTTAGTGAAGGCTTTTTAAATGGAATCGATGAGAAAAATGGTCCTAACATTCAGGCGCTTTCTCGATGCATTGATGCTTGAGGGAAACTGGATGTGCAAACAAGTCTATTCCAGGAACGCCTAACCTTTCTGGAGAGTTCATATTATTATTAAAAATAATGTGCGGCATGGCGATGATCCGAAAGGGAAGAATCTAAAATGTTGTTTTTTTTTCAATCCTTGAATCTTCGTGAACTTTCTATTTTTGCGAGCCAAAATGCTGTTTCAGTATTGAGGCAAGGGAACCGACAATTTAGATAACTTTCGCCATCAAGTGTACATCAATATTTAGAAAGAGATAACGATTTAGGGAGTCCAAGAGCTGAGGAGAGGGATTCGGCGTCAGCATAAGCCTACACTTTAACGAAAGGCACCTAGGCTTCCACAGCTTGACGTCCCTTTTGACGGACGTTTTAATGAACTTGAAGTGTTCTCCATAACATACTCAAGTAGGGAAGGGTATACCGATAAAAAAATTCTGAATTCGTCGAGATAAAAACCTCGGGATTAGAAGTACTCTGGCCACTATAGCAACCAGATATCCAATCGTAAGGTTGGAGAAAAGGATATCATGAAGCAATACGCTAGAGGAAAAGGACGGCGAGAAGTATGGGAGGGACTGACGAATGATTAACAGGATGCCCCCAAAGAAATAATGCTTAAAGGAAAGCGGGTTGTTTAGCTATGGTTGGTTTTAGTACTGAATAAACAACTTGGTGGTAGTTTGGTGAATATAGAACAGATATATCATCAGACTCAGCTTATGGAGTTCATACTAGACTCTATAACTCTCGACTTAACATGCACAATTTTGCTATTCTGCTCACGTCGAGTCCAAGCGCCGGTGTCTGTGATGAGCTGTCTGCATGCGGATGACTGGAGCTTCAATATTTTTTTCACCCTGACGATGTTCAAATTTATGCGTTAGTAATCTAAAGAGTTGAGCAATATTTTGCTTCGTAAGAATATACAGGTAAATATACAACTATACAATACAAAAAACCTTCCAAAACTTTATTGTGGAGTTGAAAATTTTAATTCATCATCATCATTGGTCAACAATCCTAGGATTTGTTAAACGAAGCCCTCCACTCGATTCTTCTATCGTCCAACCACTTAATATTTTGAAATATTTTGCTTCGTAAGAATATACAGGTAAATATACAACTATACAATACAAAAAACCTTCCAAAACTTTATTGTGGAGTTGAAAAATTTAATTCATCATCATCATTGGTCAACAATCCTAGGATTTGTTAAACGAAGCCCTCCACTCGATTCTTCTGTCGTCCAACCACTTCATATTAACGTAATTCCTCTCTTTTACATCTGATCAACTTCCGAACACTATTCTATGGTCAATTAACCACAATAGTGGACTTTTAAGGCCGGGACACAATCAACGCAAACGGCCGACGTGACACGTTTATGTGAAACGTGAGACGGAAACCTTTTCTGTAGTGGACACAATCAACGTACGCGAATCGCGAGTCCGGAACAATTGATTGACGAAATGTGACGCAAAGGAAATCCTTAGCGAATGTAAAAGGGAGCTAACAATTAATTTACAAGACTGTAGAGGTACTTGCGTGTTCCATGCCGTTGATGAAGTTACCAGATCGCTTAAGTTCCTTATAATTCACAAAAATTGATTCATGAAAACCTTGTGTGATCCTTCCTAACGAAATGTTCACTATCTCCGATGTAAACAATGGCAAACAAGCTTTTTCATGTCATTAGTTACCATATAAAATCTCAATAAAACACAATAACGTCAAATAACAATTCATTAATTGGTTCCCTCATCAGAAAAAACGTTAGGGAATTCTCTATAGGTACTAAAATAAAATATAGAAATAAGTTTTACAGTATTTGAGACTAAAATTTAGTTCAGAAGAGGCATGCACCCACTTGTAACTTCAATAACTCCCCACAGGTGGCTCCTTATCGCCAACTCCTGGGATAGTTTTCATTGGTTTTCCGTGTACGTGAAACGTGAGAGATGGAAGATGACCATCCTGTTTCACGTTACGCGCTGATTGTGCCCGTTTCCGTTCTCCCACCCACGTGCCATCTCTTCACGTTCCACGGTACACGTTTTACGTCACCCGTTTATGTTGATTGTGTCTCGGTAAATGGTAAACCAATGGTAAAGGTTGAGCCACGATTAGCCAAACAACTTTAGGGCGCGTGCCACTTACCAGCTGACAACTTCCCATGCGGTGCAGTCCGATTACTAGTAGGGTCGGGTCCGATCTCAATCCTCTCTGCGCCGCGTTGAAGGGTGCACTCACACTGACACTCCAAGAAAAACTCACTCGTATACACAGTCATACTCATACTCGAAAACAAATGAATAACGAAAAAACCCTGTAAAGTGGCACCGCCAAGTGTTGGCGCGGCTCAAACTCCAATTCAAAATGGGAATACAACTAAACAGCATTCTTCACGACCTGATCCATATATCTCATACGAAACCAGCCATTTCCATTCATCTCTTTCACTTTTCCCTACGGCGCGGCGATTGCCTTCATCAGACCACTGTTTCTTAAGAAAAGGCCGATTATGTTGTCCCACCTTCTTTTTAGAGTTCTCAACAGACTTCTCTTCTCTCGCAGTGTTCTTAGGATTTCTTCGTTTGTCATTCGGTTGATCCATTTTATCTTCATCATTATTCTGTAGCACCACATTTCGAACGCTTTCACTTTTTTATTTTCCGTTGATATCATCGTCCATGCCTCACAAAAATATGTTTCTCACTGGAGTGTGTTTATCACTGTAGTATGTTTCTCACTGTTGTAAAGAAACAATCTCCAGATGTATGTTCAGACGAATTGCTCCATTAATTCTACGCTTGCATTTCCAACTGTAATAAGATTCTTTTTTCGATTGAATGCCCTCTTTGCTTGGGTTATTCTACTGATGATTTCATTCTTGCTTCGTCCATCGTTAGTTACTCGGCTTACCAGGTAACAGAACTCTTTCGCTTCTTCAAGTTTTTGTTTTCCTAGTTTAACTTTGGCTTTGTCCTCTTCTCTCTTGCTGCACACCAATATCTTAGTTTGCTTCTTATTGATATTCAGCTGATATAACGCCCATGTTCTTTCTAGGGTTATTAGAATCTTATTTAGATCCCTCTCTGTCTCTGATATGAGTGCTATGTCATCAGCGAATCTCAGCATGCTAATTTTTTCTCCGAGGATATTCACTCGAGGTGACTTATCATTTTTGCTTGAAGGTTTTCACAGCCTCTTTTCTCTATATCTGTAGCTGTTCCTAATACGAGAAGCAATAGAAATAGCTAAAAGGCCGAATAATTTCAATATAGAGGTTGGTTACAACCTGAGCCGTATTTGGAAAGGTTTCCTGGCCCCTTCAAATGCACAGCGGCTAACATCTTCCGCCCGAAATTCAAATCGGCCCAACAATGGGGCAACGGACACGGATGCTCCTACATAAGAATGAGACGAAGCCGATTCACACTCAGTCTCTTGATAACGCTCCCAGTAGGAGGAGTGGAACGTTGAGTCAAAAAATGAATCGCAGGCAGCATTTCCCGAAAGGAACAGCTACAAGACTTCTCATTGATTTCATTGATGGCTCTCTCAATGTAACCATATAAATGACGGGAGACAGTTAGTCACTGTCTCCCGTCATTTATAATTCCGGACCTCCCACAGCCTTGTCTCACCCCTTTCTTTATTCTTGCTTCTTCACAGCTGGGTCCAGAATTAATCACAGCTCCTTTGGTTTCATACAAACTGTGGATATTTCTTCCGTCATTGTAGGACACTCCAATTACTTTCAAGATTCCAAGCATTAAATTACCCTCCACGTTCTCAAAAGCCTTCTTTAAATCTACAAATGCAATGAACGTCGGTTTGTTCTTCTCCATTCTCTTCTCCTTGAACAGCGTAAAGACCAACTAAACTTTTCGCATTTATTAGCTCTCTTCTTTTTGGGAATAGGAATGATGATGTCTTCCTCGTAGCCCCTGGGTGTTTCTCCTATTGAGTACATGCAATTACCTACCAAAATTAGACATCTGATTGCTAAACTCAGCATAATATAATGTTATCTGCACTTTAAAATTTAAGGAATTGGTTGCCGTCCACCGATTTCCTCCAAATCACCAGGAATGTTGCCTTTTTTTATGGCTAATGACCAGTGTGAAAGTTGGTGAATTTGAAAAAGCATTGAGAGAACGAATTATTTGCGGGAAATTATTGAAGCAGAATCGATGACGCCGACCATGACAGTGGAATCGCCCCAAGGAGGTAGATGTTTGTTAGATACGAAATTAGTATCCAGGTCAAGAAATTCACACGAGCAAGAAATCTGAAAAGTTGAAAACTTTTTTTGAACCACCAATTCAACCTCTACGGTCGAGTATTTGTTTAGGACGCCGTCCTCGGCTTGGCAAAAAGTTTCCATTCCGTTGTAGACAAAAAAACGTTCGACCTCGATGGTTTTTTTCATCTTGTTACTCATGCTTCTCCTGTGATCCCAAATGGCATTCGGGAATGCTGGTTTGTTTGGCGGTCCCCATGATTAGGGCTCGGTAGTTGATCGCGAACAGATGCAATATCTCGCACGTAGTGGACTTTGGAAACAAACGTGAATCAATTCCATAGTATCCCACCCAAAACATTGTTATTTAGCTAATCAGGGGTAAGATAGTATATTCTTCTCTCACGATGTCGCTATCGTTTATATATTACTCATCAATTAATCATAACTCTGTCGCTATCGTTGAGAACTCTTGTTCCTTTGTAAGCTCACTGCTTACAATAACCGCCACTAAGAATTGTAACAGCAATTGGAATAAATGAATTAAAGTAAGAGATAAGAATTTAGAATAATTACAATAATGTTTTAGCTCTCCTCAGCGCATTATAAAATAACAATATCGCGAACAAGTCCGCTTTGATGAACCTCGATTAAGTCTAGAGAGGCGGTCCTCTAACTGTAGTGAGTGCTAGATGTTTAAGGAGCACACGAAGAAAGCTTAATAATGGCGAAAATGAGAATGAGCACATTCGTTCGTTTAAATGTGTAATTCTGTTATGGGGTTAACAACCAGCTTGATTTTAACGACGAATAATCAATCCTGTGTTTTAACTGCTGGATGGGGCAGAATTTGCGAGTGGAAGCGGAATTGGATTGGTATAGTGTCTAGGGTACCGGCTTTTTATTCAGAGGACCTGAGTTTGAATCATTGTTGAGGTGAATATTTTACCGCTATTTACAGGTCCTTTCTTGATTATATTGTGGGGCATTCAGTTTATCAGTAAGTGGCGTTAAAACTACTGTGGACCCCTTGGTGAATGTCAATAAATAACTCAACAACCCTGAAATTGAAGAACTCTTAGGAATCTTTTGAGTCATAATTAAGAGGACTTGGTCAAGTTATACTAATTTCTAAAAATATTCAGTTATACAAAGTGCCAAAAATATAACGCACATACAAGTTTATTTATAGGTAGCCTAGACAGTTGCATGTCGGTATAGGGGCTTTTAGCCAATTCAAATAACAGCACGTTTAAACATTCTTAACTTGCTTTTTAATTTTTTATTGTGTATAATTTGACTAAAATTAGCTATTTATCCTCTTTAAACATGATAGAAGCTGAATGTTTCGTGAATATTCAACTCCTGCCTAACACCTTCATGGTGGTCTGCAGTGTATTTTGCACATGTAGATAGATAATAGCGTACCGAAGATATTTCACCAAAGTGAATTTATGGAATTCCTAATATTATTGTACCAATGATGACATTTTTTTTCCAAACTCCTTGTCGTCTCAAAGTTAAATTTGCCAGCATTCATGTTAAAGCACGACGAAAGTGGTTTACTTTCCGAGGGTGAAAAATTATTTGCTCGAAGGAATTCATGCATGCATGATCAAATTTTTGCATGATTGTTGTACATTCTCGTGAACTCCACCTATGGCAAAAAACAAACACTACGTGAACTATGTCCGTCTTAACGCTTGAGTTATGGAGCGGAAGAAAGCGATGAGTGGAGCGGAATGGATAAATGCTTCCTGGAATAAATGAGAAGACGTTGGTGTGACTGTGAAAAAGATGGTCCTGTTGTTGACGTTTAGTCAAAACTTTCGAAGCGTGAAATATGTCAAGTGTGAGTTCTGCAAGAGGGCGTTGTCCCACTCACAAAGGTCAAAGGCCGATGAATGTGCTTCGAGCTGGTGGATATTTCCATTGCTGTGTTTAATTCACAAATATTTTCTACAGTAAAATTGATGGTCGGCAAGTTTACATTGTGGAATTTGCAGATAGTAATGAAGAAGTACTTTTTCCACAAAATTTATTTTTACTCTGTGATTACGTGTCATGAACAATAGTATCTTGCCGATGTATAAATTATAGTCGGCAAAGAATGAGATACATTATCAGTTTTGCTACATATAGCGAAGTTAGATATAGCACGGATTTCTTTTGATCTTTACCGGCTCCCAATGGATAGAATCTGCTAAATATAGCACTTTTCAAATGTGACTTTTTACTTTTAGCAAATTTTATATAAAGTTGAAATATTATACAAATTTGATATAGAGCAGGTTTTGCTACATAATGTAAACGTGGCTTTACTAACGCGGACTGGTGTAACATCCTATTTGCATAAACATTTAAGGTCCAACGGAGTATCTGTTCACCTTTTTGCTGTATTATTACGGGCAGCATGTTAGTCTTAACTTCTCTCTGCAGTATACGAATTTCTCTTGAAATAGGGGAAAGGAAATGTTGGTCCTCCTGAAGTGGGAATTTCAGTGATGCGTTCAACGCTATAAATCGTTACGTTACGTTAAATAAGGTTATTAATACTATTAAACTTTTACTTCTTTTTGAATACGAATAACTTAATGGGGCCAACAATATTTTTTCCCAACACCATGGAATGGAGTTTGTAATTACAAAGAAACAATCATCTCAATAACAAATGAAGATTAATATCCACAAAGCCGTTACTATAAGGGGGCAAAGAAGAGTTGCAGCAACGCCATGAATAGCGACCAAGGGCCAATTTTCTCCTGCTTAATTTCTCTTTGTGCACGAAGTAACCAAAAGCCCTCCCCCCCTTCCATCACCTAATCCCCCCACACCTCTATCATCTGCCTCCTGATTACCCAACCAATCATAACATACTACCCCCTCCTTCTAGCTTACCCTCTTGACTCTGCATATTTCCTATTCCTCTCCCAGATTGACATTCTCCTCTGACTAGGCTTGCTTGGCGGGCGAAACACCCGGTTTCAGTTTTTGACGCTGGGCATCCTTTCCCCATCCTTACTTCTTTCCCTGTGAGTGTGACGGGTCACTGACGAAGGAGACTCCTCGTAAACCCTGATTGTGTGTGTGTATGAGGTTCACGAGGGTGACTGTACTTTGTGAATGTATGTACAAACCCAAGTGCATGATTGAGGAAAAGTCCCTGAAACCTGCATGTATGTGTGCGTGTGAATGAGAAGCACGAGAGTGACTGTGTATCGTATGCAAACCCACGTGAATGAGTTCTTGAAAGTTATTATCAATTTTATTTATTTACTTTAGTTATTTACTATCCCCCACTTTTATTATTTTTTCTTGCGTGCATGACGGGTCACTGGCGTTGGAGAACTCCTCGTAAACCCTGCTTGTGTGTGTGATTGAACTCACGAAGGTGACTGTATTTTGTATACAAACCTGAGTGAGTGAGTGATTGTGTGAGTCACTGTTCGTTTTTATTTTTACCTTGATTCCCTTAATTTTGAGTGTGACGGTTGTTTGTAACATGTGAGGAGTGAGTGTGCGAATGTGTCATTTACTGCCACCTAAGTTTCTCCGTATGCTTGATTTTGTACGTGTGATTGAGATCTCCCTTACTTTGTATATACTCCTTCCTTCCCCCTCTCCACCCCCTTTTCATTCCTTTGCCCCCTTATGGATACGGCTTTGTGGATATTGATCTTCATTTGTTATTTATTACAGCCGTAGATACGTTATTTTCTTTGTTCAATCATCTCAATGTGGAGGATGTGGAGTACCTCAAAGTGCAGTGCTCGTCTCCGGTGTAAAAAAACCATTTTCAACCCATTGCTTCTTGGCTCAGCAGCGCGAGAAATTATCCGTTCCTATGATAAAGGGTACGTTTTCAGTAATTCAGCGTTATAACTGCTGCGTGCCATATTTGCAGAATGTATAACGGCGCTGGGTAGGAAATAGTCAGGGTAATGAAGTCGTTTTGGGGGAAATGTTTATCTTTGAGCTATGAAACTGGATCAACTGGATACGACTCATGTGGCTGTAATTACTCCATCGAAATGCATCCGAGGCAAAGCGATTCTGAGTACTGAGTTTCAGTTTGGGCCAATGAAGAAAGTAAACCCTTCGCTGTGTAGCATTATCCAGATTCCATCACTAGGTGATTATTTTTCTTGCGTTCCCAATCATCTCGGAGCTAAGAGGTCGAAGAACTTGATCGCTGTTCACTAACTCACCCGTTGATCCAAATCAGCTGCGTAGAAATATCTGTAAGGTTTTAGGTGTGACTTAGGAATAAAATGCTTCACCAGTATATAGCGATAGCATTAATATTATATAAATATCACTCATTTTAATTCCCTTTATCGATCTACGAGGTGTTGACTTATATTTCTAACCCAATCTGGTCCAAATAATTTGTCGATTAAATCAAACTAATATTAATTTTAAACTCAAACTAATATTTGTTTTCGAAAATGCTTCAAAGAAAAATTCTTTATCCTTTCCGTAGTTAAAAATATTATTTGGAGAAATATATCCAGTATTGTAACACTTACTGGGTATCGTATGCGTAACATAATTGGAAATATAATTTAGTTCATATTTTTTATTTGATTTGATTGGAAATTACCTTCAAGCTCCAGTAAGTATTGAAATACTTACTGGGTATCGCATGCGTAACGTAATTGGAAATATAATTTAGTTCATATTTTTTATTTGATTTGATTGGAAATTTCCTTCAGGCTCCTACCATGGAACTGATTAAAATAAATAGGATCACATAAAATAATATTTCAGTGAATTATGCTTCAGCCTGTTTTTACCAGACATTTATTATACATATATCATTTGCCATATTTGTAGCATTTCCCCTCTGGTCATGAACTTGCACATGAGGCTGGCCTTTGGTAATTTCATCCCGAGAAGACAAAAATATAGGATAAACATCTTTGTGAAACGAAAGTATTTTAAGAGGATTAGGTATCGAGTGTGCAATTCAAGAGGAATTAATAAAAGTTTTTAAATATAAGATCTACTCGTGAGTACAATGTTCTCGTATGCGTTAACTATCGTGTAATTATTCAGTACCAATTGATCATGTCAGTCATCGGCTATACAATTTACCATCTGTGACCTGCATAATTAAGTGTACAAAATTAAATTATATATTTAGCACTATCATAGTGACTGCATGATTTATACAGAAAAATAATCATTTGCCTCGGGACCTAACTACCTGAAAGTTCAAGTCCCGGCCAAGGTAAATGTTTTTTTTTCTCTATGAAAATTCTGCTATTGTTTATATCAGCAGGGGTAACTCCGTTTAGGCTTTCGGCTAGAAGAAGATCCTTGAAATTTTTTTTTACTATCATAGCGTTAAATGGGTTGGAGTATGAGCTTATGTTTAGCAAATTTCTAACTAAGAATGTTTTTTTGATTTCTCTTTGAAAGTTATATTTTTCATTTTCTCTCTTACTATTTAGCATCGCATTGGAGTCTACTTGAGTCGTATTTTGAACGTTTTATCAAACTCGATAGGTAATTTTTTTGAACTCAGTTTATGTTGAAGACTCTGGGTTTAAGGTTCCTTCAACCACTCTGAGGCCATACTGCACCGGCGAATCTAATTGTAAGTCTAATATAATACCCGCCGTCATTGGTTAGCATGGCCGGCACGCTAATGACATAAATTCAGCTGTTGACTTTTTACCGGGTGAGCCAATCTATTTAAATTTGCGTAGATTTATCTACGCAGTACCCTGCGAGCCACCGCGAGGTTATGTGGCAGGGGACGAAGATCACCTAACAATTACTACTTACATGCGATTTAAAGATACAATGCTACTGCTTCAAAGAAGCATGCTAGGTATAAGGGCAATGAACAACTAGATGGTTAATATCTAGTACATATTAATGAAGGATTAATAGTTAGAAAATCATTTCTCTAAATACACATATTTATCTGTATTCCTCAAGCACGCATGGGTTAGTAACGCTTAAATATTACACTACAGATAGACTACTCTAACATTATTTCACCTACCTATCTCTTCTCTATGCTGCCTATTATATTCCCTTATGATACGCGGGAATAATGACATTTTAAATCTATCGGTACGGCAATATCTCTCTAATCTTTTTTATCTGGTCAATCCCAACTTAATACACAGGCGTAGGTCTTCTTCGGTACTCAATTGGATATTTGCGTGAAGAAGCACGTGATTTAATTTAAACGCATACATTGCGTAAGTACGGTGTGCTATCCATTCATGGCGCACCTTGGATGAGAATATCCAGCCATGCATGATAAGAAGTGATGAACGGGACCTCGTAACCGAAACGCACTCTCCTAGTTAAGTGCCCTCATTTTATCACATCTCACCCACCTAATTGCCAGCATTATCCCGCGTTGTATTTTACTCAGTACTTACCTCCCAAATTATTTCTCAGATTATCACGTGTAAGTACAGTCAGGTTGATTCAGCGGCCAGTGGGTAGCTAGTTTCAAAGAGCTAGTCTCTGATGACCCTGGGGCATTTAATATTTCAGGAGTAGGGCGAATGAAGGGTCATGGGGTTACGAGTGGGGGAGGAGAAGGGTCGGTGACTACGTGATGAGGGGAGCAACTTTAACTGTGGACGAGAGACCGGCAGATATATTCATGGAAATGTGCGGGCGTCCAGAAATTCGGTGGTGATGCGTGGAGGATAAGGAGAAATGGCAGGGTCATTGGTGGAAGGGAAAGAGTGGGCATAGGATGTCACTGTGTCTTGACTGCTATCGCTGTTTTGGCCTCAAGTTGAAGGTGGGTTAACCCATATAGCCAGGCTGCTATGCTAGTCAAATTTCTGGTGTGGTTACTTCTATTGTTTGAAAGCGTCGTAAAGGACATGGAAGCAGTCAAAACTCCTTCCCGTTATGGTGCCAAATGTGCCAACAAACTGGCGTGAACAGACTCTCGCTATTGTTGGTTGATTTGTTGATTATTGCCTCAACACTCTACAGTCACTCGTATTTCTCAGCAAGAGAAGTGCAATAAGGGATAACAATTAGAACAGTGTAACAACAGGAGAGAATCTTTTCTTCTCCTGGGGCCTTATGCTCAAAAGTATACGAGTTCCCGTTCGTAAGGCTCTCGTTCGCACGGAGGAATCCGTAGGGGGCGCGTACGAATGGAAGATCGGTATGCTCGAGGCACATGCGGATCTGACCGTCCGGGGGAACACGGCTTTCGTACGATACAATGTGGCAACGTTGGTCTACTTTGCTATGCGAGAAACCACAGCCAATCACAGCCTTGATTCACTTATTTGCCGCGAACTTCATAATGCTGTTCGTCTCTATGCAACCTGAAACAATTCATTTTCAACAACTTCCACTTCCACCACCACTTTGAAGATGAAAGGAACATCGTTTAATGTAAAAATTCCAAAGATCAGCGAGGAACAGAAGCTCATTTTGTTGGAGTTTGTAGAAGGTCAGTAGAGTTTTTTTAATATTTTTAAGAAGTATTTTCACTTTATCTTATTGCTGATTATCGAGAAGGTGCTCTTAGGAAAGGAGTCAGTTCCCTTATCTAAGCAGCTGCTAGGTTCTTAGGCATTCTGTACTGCATTCTAAATTTGTTATCCTCCACATGAAATGGAAAAATCCTTCCTCGCTGACGCCTTTCTTCTTGTAAATCCTCTTCTTCGTGATTGAGTAGCAGAAGACGAAACATCGCAGCTGCCATTTTTTCTCTCGACTCCTCCGTTCGTATACGAACTTGTCCGGTCCCGGGCGTACGAGCTGAAGGGCCATTCGAATTCACCCGCTCCGCGCCTCGAGCATACCGATTTCCTCCGCCGTGCGAGTTGGTACCACGTGACTCGCACGAAATTGCTCTTTCGTATACGAACAGAAATTCGAGCATAAGGCCCCTGATGGATAACCATGGTCGGCTCTGTTCAACAAAGTCCTGAAAAAAAAACAATCGTCTACTTTAACCTCAATTCACGTTTACTCATGCAATTCGAATTTAGCAGTCATCTACAATTGATTGTATATGTCCTCTCCTGCTAAGTACTGACTCATTTTGATCCAAAGAATAATTCACGCTATTTTGTTATCCGCGATTCAAGCTATTAGCCCAGTAGTCCTGGCAACTCTGTGGCCGCGGGTTGGAATCCCGCCTATGGCTGTTGAATTTGTCCCAAGATTAAGATCTTAGGTTACATATGCAATATAGCCTTAGCTTTTGGAGCACTGAAAATCCAAGACTACTACTAATGCGATGAGTGTTTTGTTGCAATGTTATATGCTGTGTTTTCTCTCATCAATAGTATCCAAGGTCGTTAGAAGGGAGATTCAAATATGTTCTGAACTTAAGTCCATTATATGCGACACTTTTTTTAGTGCTGAAAATCCAACCAAATTTTGCATGCCCAAAATCATATCATTTATCATAGGTCACATTTGTATTAGGAACTGAAAACCGAAAGAAGTACGTAACTTATTTTTCAAACGAGTCTCGCATCCAACTACCAATCACAGGTGAGCAGAATGTTTGAAGGAAATACCGATGGCGGAACAGGAATCAATTCGCAAGGGGCGTTGTCTTGCAATTCAATACTGCAGCCGTTTCCTCGTCTCATCTGAAGAAAGATTTTTCCATCATCACTCCGAAATGATTACAGGAGGAGCTTGAAAAGCAGACTTCGAAAGAAATACTTCTAAACAATACTAATAAATAATAACTTCTGCGCATGCCCGGTCAGAACTCGAGTGTTGGACCGTATGAAAGGGTGCATCCGGGACTTTAAGTGCTCATATTTGAGTAAGCATTTTGAGTTCGATTTTCAGTACTGAAATGAGTAATGTGTAAAACGGCCTTTAGAGACGATAAGTATAGGTTTCTAAATGAGATTGGAAGTGAAAAGATGTCAGGCAGTGTCGGTATAAGGCTGCCTTATAGAAATTGCGTCTAGAGGTTAACGGTTTAATGTTAAATTTGACGGAGAGGCTGATAAAATTGAAAAGAACTCCACACGATGGAGGCTTTAAAGGTGATTTCCTGGCTTTTGTTTATTCGCTTTATTTTCCGCGTTGATTCATTTCCAGAACTACAGTTTTGACAGTGTTCCAGCTTGCGTCTTCGGAAATGAAGACGTTTTGCTCGAACGCCAGCAGAACTGTAGTTCGCAAAATGAATCGACGTGGAAAAAAACTGGAAAAAAACAAAAGCCAACTTCACACGACGTCCAAGAGAGTATCCCAGTGAAATATCTGTGAAAGTGAGAGGAAAACTAATAAGGATAGTCGCTAAGTCGCTAAACCAATAAGGTCGCTAAATTTTAGCTATCATCAATCAAAGGCTTATAAAGGCCTAAGTCATTGTACAAAGTACTCTGTCAGATGTATCGCAAAGCCATAGCGACAGTGGATGTAGTCTTGTAGGGGCTATTCACCGGGTTAGGCTATTCACGGCCGACACTTCTCACTTTTCGCTCTGAGAAAGATGAGCGATTTGCTCCACGAAACGTCGACCATGGAAATGTCGGCGAAGGATTGAAATACTACACTCATTTAAGGAGGTTGGCTCGCGACTGCTTGAGTCAAGTTGTCTGAGGAATCTTATTAATTTAAGTACGAGTATATGCCTGCTAAGTGATCCTTACTTCACAAAGAAAATTACCTAAGCTATTGAAAGTTATAAGTATCACAAGAAATACGATGTAAAGTCGAAGGATTTATTTTTTATGATAATTTTAATCAGCTCGACGATGGAGTCAATTCAGCATTTACTTTAAAGTAATAAATTCATGTACTCAATGAATTTACTAATGTATAACACCAGAATATTACTATCAAACGTTATGTTATAATATTTTTCTGAAATATGCTTTAATATCTCATTAGCATATTATTCATACGCCATGCATTTTGGCTAGAGCAACCGCAGCGCCAATTGAAGTCAACTAACGCATTTCGTCTGCTATAAGCGCAGAAATTGGTGGATTTAGCGAAAAATACGGCGGGTTGATGCCTTTTTTTCGTGTCATTTTATTTCTTGTGAAATTACGCAAAAAATATGTTTTTTGCAAAATGACATGTCACTATGGTATTTTTAAACGTTATATTCCCATGTGATTGCCATTATCGTCGTTAATCGTATGTAATGCAATTAACATATATCAAATTCAATTTGTGGAAAAAGGAGTATGGGTTGGTGTAATTATCTTTACTTTATTAGATAGAGGAACTTTAGTTCTATAAGTGCTGAAAATATAAAAAAATGACACGACTTTCACTTTCCGGATCAACCTCCTTAATCCTTTGGGAAAACCTACGATCCTTCAACATAACGAGAGGTTTGGGATAAAGATAAAAAAAATAATGAAACTAATGTTATCGGATTATTTAAGCTTGGGCATTGCCGAGATGAGTGCAACTGGCAGCGCTTTGGTGAAGGAGACGGAAATGAAGTTATGGGGAAAACGTAATTGAGACATCACGGATGGATTGGTCAAGTAGGTAAGTAAAAAATGATATAGCAACGATGAGATGTCAAAGGTGATTGCCGAAGGGAGAAGGCTTTTCAGAGGGAGGAATGGAAAGAAATTTTGGAAATAAAGAGTGTGTAGGAGTGAAGTAAGAGGAACTGAAGAAAAAATACTGTCGAGGAGGAGGCCCGAACAAAAACCAAAACTGAAGTTGATTACATCTCAAAATAGGTCAAACTCTTAGCAGCGGCAAATCCAAAATTTACTTCTACCATAAACTTACATTAGTTAGCTCTCAGAAATAGTTCGCTGTGCTCCAGTGTTTTTATTTTTTTTTACACATTTCAGTCTTTCTAACACTAAAGTTTGGAATTAAATTTCGCTCGTTTTTTTTGGAAAATTTCGTTCTCGTAGTTTTTCAGGATGCAATTATGAGCCTGATCTTTCTTTTTCCAAATCCAAGTAAAGCAAGTTGGTGACCGTAATGGAATTTGTCCTGAATTTTCCCTTTCCTCGGTAAACGGCTGGGCGACCTGCAAATTGGACGGGTAATCAGTTTTCTTTGGAGTGTCTCACTCTATAACCTTTTCGCGAGGGAATGGGGGCTTACCCTGGCCCCTGCTAGGGCCGTCGTTGACGTCGGAATATCTGGGTCACCCTCTGATTCAGTCGCTCCCTGCTCATCCGGCAACGCCACCTGATGGATCGAAGATTCCATTTCCTCGGCGCCTTTGCTGACCTCCAAACTTTCCTTCCCATTCTCTCAATGAATTCCAATGGTTTTCGGGGATTCGAAAGCGCCCTATTGATGTACTTAAATAATCAGCTTCATATTGGGCCAAAGTTTGCTCTTTCCGCTATCATGGTGAAAATTTATTTTTTCATTTAATTTAATTTCAACTAACTATACTAATCTATAGCATGTATTAACCATCTAGCTGCATATGACCCTATTATAAAGTATGTTTATATAAAGTAGTTAGTATTTATTGCATGTTTGGTGATCTTCACCCCCTGCCTCACACCCTCGCGGCGGCTTGTAGGGTATCGCGTAGATGTAGATCTATTGTTTTTTGTACGGGGAAACATAATGCATGCGAACTGCAATCTCGCTTACTGCATTTTTATGTAAATCAATAAATTATTTTGTGCTGCTTAATATAAGAATTCGAAGACTGCATTACCAGAAAACACTTATTTTTATTAATGTTTCTTTATTGTTCTTAATATTTTGTCTTAGACTAATTGTTTTTTATCGGCCGTTTTTGATATATTTAGGACGATGCCCAATTTTCACGAAAAGTGTGAACTACTTACAGATTAGTACGTTATTGGTTATCTCGGACACCAAACTTTGTAGTAAAAATTAATAATTGGCCTTATACGCCTTGATCATTTAATGAAAACTTAGGGAAATGACGCTCCAAGCACTTTCGCATGGATAGTTTCCAATGTCAATCTTCCCGGGAACCAAATGTGATCATGAAAGGCAACATAATTACTGGATGCGTCAGTGTAATGTAGGTAGCCTTGTCTATCGCGCATTTGTTAAAATTGTTAGCTCATATTAAGTGAAATAGCATTGTTATCAACACCTAAGTAAGGTTAATGTAAAGTGTGCGTTAGTGTCTAGAAACAAATCCTAACCCACGATTAAAAACATTTTTTCTGAAAATAACAAAATTACGGAAGGAGAAAGAGGACTAAAAATGTGTATTACTTTTACTAAATTAGCGGAAAAGAATAAGGAAGTGAAATTTTGAAATGAACGATGAACAGAACCTGGAATCAATACTTTTCAAAACAATATTGTTCAGGGAGCTATTGGCATAGCCTCAATGAAAGAATTGTGTTTAGCGACTATTTTTTAATTTTTCCACATACCTCATATCATTCATTCGTTTACTCAATTCATGTAGAGTAATTGAACACCTACGTAACGTGAGTCACTTCGTAGTTTGACAGTTCTTCACTCAATAGTGGAGCTAGAGTTGTCTTGACATGAGCTGTGTTCTATTACGCTGTAACCCGCATACACAGTTCTGGTGACTTGGACAGATGATTGCGTTTAATCAGTCTCATATTTGGTACGCTCCCTCTCCAAAATGTTTTGAATCTTATCCAGCACCTGCGCCATAGAATGTTGACAGAGCGATCGTTATAATGTGGCGTCCCCAAAGGATGTGTTATCCTCAAGAGCAATATGTTCATCCTCTGATGTAAGATATATAAATCGTCCCAAATCACGTATGGACGTTCCGACTATCGAATTTGTGTAAAAGGAACGCGGAATGTCAGAAGATGAGTATATATGATGAGTGAAATGTGGCACGCTGTAACTTCAAGCTTTTTATGAATGATTCGTTTTAACGAAATCAAATGTTTTTGATACTATTATTTAATTTTTCGGTGCCAACGAAAAAGCTCTTTTTTCACAGATGGTAATGATAATTGTTTGGCAAAGTATCGTATCGCGCAGTTTTGTGGCAGCGGGTGTTTTGTATCTGATTTAACTGATATTCGCAATGAAAAATTACTTGGGTGTTATCAAAGAAAAATCTTCAGAAGAGGGTTATTTCGTTAGTCTAAGGAATAGGGCAATTAATTAGAACCGTGCAATGTTTTAGCGTGATTTGATCCTTTCTTTTACTCTAACAAGTTTTAGTGTTACTGTCAGAAACATTAAAAACTTTGGCGGGTTGAAAATAGTACCATCCATTCAGTTTATTTCAACTGTGGTGATATTATCTGTTACTTATTTCTCCCGATAAGTAATCTTGACGTGAGAAGACAATTGATTGCTCTAAGTATGGGTGTAACTAACTTCTCTGAAGTCCAATGCTCGACCCCATTGGTGGTTAATATGCATTGAAACTTAATTGGTTCAGTGTGGAATAACCTCTTTGGTTTTTCAGATCTCGCAATATGGTGGAAGACAAGAGGCTTAAAAGATAACTTTTTGTTTCTCCTATAATATATCTCATTCTATAGGTTGATAGGGTGAAGACTCATTTTAAAAGTACTTAATTATGATCTAATTAACAATATGATGGAAACAATTATTGTAATAGGATGGAAAAAATGCATCGTAAGGTTCTTATATGCGTTTTGATTTTACTTTCAGCCACCGATTTATGCTCTTTCCCGTTGTACTAGACATCTACTTAACAAACCAAATGTAAATTACTAAAAATCCTTGCGTGTTTTCAGGATGTAAACGGATAAATTTTACTTACGAATTAAAATAGAATATCACGATTTTCAAAGTATTACTGTCACAATACTTCCTGTGCTATTAGAAAATCTCGTATGCATTGTTGCCATTCGAGCCAATGGAATAAATTCTTCATATTAAGGGCAGAAGCGGTACACCTATTTATTACGATTTTTTCCGTCGTATTAAGCCAAGGGATATTTCAATAAATATTGCAAAATGCTTCTATCCATTTTGTGGATATAAATACAAAGAATGGTATTCCATTGCTTTTTTAGGTGAAATCTGCTTTTCATTTTCAAAAACCGAGTAGTAATTTTACTTCTCACGGTTCCATACCATCACGTGTTTCTGGGTATAAAAATACGAGAAGCGGGCGGAGTTTCTCTTGGTACAGTCCGAAGCTTCCCATGTCCATTCGCGAGCCACCCTTGATTTACATGATTTACAGCCCGAACTGATGTGTGTGTACTCATTGTATGCGACACCTATAACTGTGCGGAAGCGACTTTGACTGTACTTTTTGCCTCCTGATGACATTAGTTTTGTTCGCAACAGCCTTATGAGTAAATATTTAGAAGAATTTCGTTAAATTATTATTAACTTATGTTCTATTTGTATAATGGAAAAGCTAAAATGGCTACAGTAAAAAAAAGTACACTTGAGAAATTCTTAGGATGTCTAAGTTAGTAGCCATATCAATTTCTCTTTACGTACTTACTCAACGTGAGAAAAAATTATAAAAGAGGAGATTCTGTAGCGGAAATTGCCTATAGTTGTGCAAAAAAATTTGTGACGACGTTTGATCAAGTATTAAATTGGATTTTCTTTGAAGCTTTAAATTATCTGTGTGGAGGTATACCTTATCCTATTTAAAATTAGCATTTTTCTAGGCTCATCTATGCATGCTACTTGATTTCTTTATGCCTATTGATGAATTTAAAACATTCAGCTGTATGGCAGTTGCTTAAATGCATCATAACCGCAATTGCAATATGTCCATATTTTATAGTTTAAGACACATTATAAAGCCAATTTTCTCTACTTTAGGTTTTGCGAACTCTTGGCGTAAAACCTTAAAGAATTCGGTCACCTTTCCTAAATAACTAGCTAACTAACAAAAAATTGATGGCTTCAGGCGTTACTTTATGGAATTTGCTTTCATACATAATGAATGCAGAATACACTAAATAATTCCACAGTTATTTATCTTACACTACGACCATGGTTTTGACGATTAACGTCATCATCATGCACAAATGACAGAAATGTTGTCACTTATATACAGTTAAGGTTGGTGGGGGAGGTCGGGAAGGGGGAGAGGTTTTCTGATCGTATAGGTGTGAGGGGGGAGGGGAAAAAAACCTCTCCCCCCTCACCAACCTCATCTGTATATAAGTGACAACATTTTTGTATCTGATTTGTACCTGATAATGACGTTAATCGTCGAAATCTTGGTCATAGTGTGAGATAAATAACTTTGGAAATACCAAGTTTATTCTTCATTCATTATGTAGCTAACTAACTTTATCGCACTCGTTTGAATAACATATATTTAATGACGCGATTATCGATCGCTAAAATGGACAATAGTGCATGGTGGTTTTCATTTTATGTCGTTAGATCTCCTCATCTCTCTCCGATTACCCCTCCCACATGCCTCCGAAGCGCCGAAGATTCTCCTTGCACGGGATCGAATGAGAGGAAGATTTCGTGTGTAAGAAAGACAAAATCTCGTGAGGACGCGTTCGAATTTCTCGAGAGCGGAACAAAAAAAAATTACTTCAACCGCGCTCCGCTCTTTGATGGTCAGGACTCAGGACTTGGGTTCAGAAAACCTATATCGCCATCCAGGGCTGTGTGCCCTTTATGGTCGTGGTTGGTATCATTGAAAGGGAATATATATATAAATTGGGGAAGAAAGGTTATTTTATTGAGGGATGCTCGATGGGTTATTTTGTTTTGGGAGTGTTTTGTGGGGACGATCCAAAGGTGTAGACGGGTTATTTTATTAGGGTAGAATTGTTTGTTAGAATTGAATGATCCGGGGGGTAAGAAGGGTTAATTTGTTAGGGGGTTTAGCGTTTCGTGGATAAGGAATTAATTTAAGGATGTCTGGTAGCTAAAAGATTTTGAATAGAGAAGGAGATTGAAGGGTTGTTTTGTTAAGGTGTTATTGTGGGTAGGATATCTTGGGAACAGGTTTAATCAGGTTCAGTTGGTTGTAGGTTGAGGATCTGAGAAGCTCCTTGCCCTGTGCCGGAATGGGAATAGGTGATGGGAAGGAGATTTGCAAGGTTAGGTGGGTTTGGTGATGCTGCAGTTTCATGGTGTTTTGATGCGTCTTCTTGACAGGAGTCTTCTATGACTACAGGGGCTGGAGCTGGGCAAGGTTTAAATTGAAGGTGAAGGTGTGTGGTGGAGTTTAGGGATACTGATTTTCTGTAAAGGTTTGGAAGGAAGGATCATATTGCGAGGGTAGGAGAATTTGCCGGGAGGTAAGGAAGGGGACCATGGTGCTGCGATTAACTCATTGGGGGAGTATTTGATGGATGTGGAATAGTTGTGGAGGCATTTCTGGATGAGGTCTAAGATAGTGGGAATGTGAAGTTCACTGCGGATTGATACGTTTGATACGAACCAAAGGGCCCCGGCCAGTTGCCCAATCGTCTTGTTCAACTACACTTGGATCCGTTTAAGGAGAGCAGGTTTGGCAGTACACCATATTGGAGAAGCATATAAGATTTTCGGAATAATGATAGAATACAGAATAGTGAGTTTGTTTTTTAAGGATATTTGGCTATTGTAGAGTATAAGTTAGCGAAGGGCCATTTTGGTATTATGGACGGAGGAAAGGATTTTGTTGATGTGGCTTCTAAAGGTCAGTCTTTCGTCAATGGTCACACCTAAAAAGGTGGTCTCAGTCATTTGTGGGATGAATTTATTATAGAGGGTTAACGGGAAGATGTCATATCTGTGTTTTTTGAACGAGAAGCAGACTTTGGCGCATTTGGCCGGATTCATCTCCAGCTTCCATGCGCCAAGCCACTCCTTGATCAGGTCCAAGTGGTCCTGGAGAACGTCTGGGTTTTTGTCGGGCCTCCAATTGCGTGTAGCAATGGTGGCATCGTCGGCGTATAGGTAAAGTTCTGTGTGGGATGACGTCGGGAAATAGTTGATGTATATATTAAATAGGGTAGGGCTTTGGACAGCTCCTTGCGAGACCCCCGTGTAAGCCCTATTGGTTGGGGCGAGATAGTCCTGGTGTTTTAGTTGGAACGTTCTGTTGTCGAGAAAGGATTGAATAATTTTGATTAGGTATGGAGGGATTTGGAGTTTTCAGAGTTTGAAAACTAGTCCGTCAAACAGCTTGTCAAAGGCCTGGCTAATGTCAAGGAAGACGGCGGAGGTAGTCATTTTGGAATTAAAACCAGAGGTAATGAATTCCGACAGTCGATTTATTTGATGAGTCGTGGATGTCTTGGCGGCAGACCGAACTGTTTGGGACGGAATAGTTTGGTGTTTAGTCGGTGGAGGCGGGAAAGGATGACTTTTTCGAGGAGTTTGGAAAAGGTATTTGTAAGAGATATGGGGCGGTAAGTTTTTATGTCCAAGTGGACTTTCCGAGGTTTAGGGAGCATAATGATTATGGATGATTTTCAACTGTCAGGAAAGAAGGAAGAGGAAAGGCAGGCATTAAAGATTTCAAGAAGATAGGACCGGAGATTTGAAGGGAGAAATTTGTTGGCTTTGGGAGATATTTTATCTGGTCCTGAAGAACATTTATTAGGAAGAGTATTGATTAATTTATTCAACATTCTCCCGTCTGTCCTCCGCGGCATGTGATGGCGGCGCTGCAGTTGTATTCACTCTCGGCCGCTGTTTTTGAAGCAGTTTTCGAGCCGGCCACAGCAGTCAGGTTGGTAAAAGCCTCGGTCTGGTAACCCAAATAATCTCGTGTTGTGTTTTATCTTAGGATTAATCCTAGGTCAAGTTAGAGTGTACGACATATCTTCAGAACTTGGAGCAGTTTGAAACACTTAATACTTCTTTTTTGTACTTGTAGTGTTCGAATATAATAGTCTTGTCGAAGGAATTTAAAATAATCAATGAATTAACAAAATGGTGGGTGACCAGAATGAAGGTATAAAAGCTAATTTTCACTGTAGTGATAAATAGAATCCCAATATGGCTGTGCAACTATATCGCCCAAAAGATTCTGATTTCCATTGCGTCCACATGATTCAAATTCAATTTCATTCTGTATTGTTTTGAAATATACCGTGCTATTGGCGCTAAGGTAGATCAAAGTGGGTGTAATTTTGGAATGTTTACCAGGGACTTGCCAGGATAATTCGGAAAAAGCCTTTGAACACGTCCACTTAAACGTATAGCTGTGTGATTTATGGGAATTAGACCTTTCCGACTATCAACAGGCGTTGGAGGGAACACAACTTTCCTCATACCCCATATCAGTTCTGAATTTCACGTGGCCACTATGAAAACTCCAATCTTATTTATTCACATAAGCTTTTACATTCGAACCCTGTGGCTGTTTTGGCTGGTCAAATATTTTTTCATGTATCCATCTATCGTATGAGATACATGGAACAGGTTGTAAAGGATGTAAAAGAGAAGATGTACGTAAATATGAAGAGGCTGGCCGATAGAAGAATCGAGTGGAGGGCTGAGTCAAACTAATCCTAGAATTGTTGACAGATGATGATGATGAAATATTTTTTAATGTTTCTTTATTTTATTATAGCTATAAAAGTTCAAGTGGTTAAGGTAGGTTCAGTAGATTTAAAATAATTTCTGTTCAGCAGAATAAACCTACACTTCTCATCACATCCTTTAGTTCGGAATACCTCCCTTTCGTCACTCTCCAAAAAAAGCCTATTCCCACCAACTTCTTACCCTTTAACCTAGCATTCTGACCTCCATCACGTCCTTCCAACCACCTCTACTTAAATTCGTTTTCCACCCACTCACTCTGTTTCCTCTAATTGATTAGATCCCTCATCCTACCATTTCCAGTTCATAGTTTGTATTCCTTCTCACTTTTTCACTGCATTCCTTTCTTCTTTATCCCACATCTCAAAAGAAAGCAAGTCATTTTCATAATTTTTCTTAACTTCCACGTTACAATGTCAATATCCGTGGCATGACTCTTTGCCAGTCTTATCTTTATGCTTCTACTCACCACCCCTGTCTTTGGTTTTCTCTTAAGAGTAAACTTCTCTTTCGATATGACGATGCTCTTTTATGATCTTTTATATTGCCATATTGAAACAAGCATGGATTTTCAAAATTTAAATTTCACTTATCTATGATTCCATAAGATGCTTTTCTTCCAGGTGTTCCCGCGTTTGTCCAATGACTATTGACTATATTGGACACAAGGGGCAGGAAGGTAAGCATCTTCAACCAAGTATTGCCGTGAAACCCTTCATGTAGATGACGTATATTTAATACGACTAGGGAAAAGGATTCGCTGATGTCATAGCTCTCATAGCAGAGACAGAGAAGGAGCTGAATAAGATGCAAACAACCATGGAAAGGACTATGGCCAGATATCAGCAGAAGATAAATAAGAAGAAGACTAAGATATCGGTGTGTAGCAAAAAAGAAGAGGCCAAAACCAATGTCAAACTAGGAAAACATAAACTTGAAGAGGTTAAAGAGTTCTGTTATCTAGGAAGCCGAGTAACCAACGATGGACGAAGCAAGAAAGAAATAGTGAGTAGAATAGCCCAGGCAAAGAGGGCATTCTTTCAAAAGAAGAATCTACTTACAGCAGGAAATTAAGCAGGACTTAAAGCATAGAAGTGAGGAAACAGTTCATCAGAACGTACATCTGGAGCATTTTTCTTTATGGCAGTGAATCATGGACGATGACAGCAGCGGAGAAGAAGAGGGTAGAAGCATTTGAAATGTGGTGCTACAGAAGAATGCTGAAGATTAAATGGATCGACCGAATAAGTAACGAGGAAGTGCTAAGAAGAGTAGGAGAAAATAGAAGTCTGCTGACAACTCTAAAAAGAAGAAGGGAAAACTTAATCGGCCATATCTTGAGACACGATGGCCTGATGAAGACTATCGTCGAGGGAAAAGTGAACGGGAAGTTTGGAAAAGGCAGGCCTCGTATGAGATACATGGAACAGGTTGTGAAGAATGTAAAAGAGAAGGATTTCGTCACAATGAAAAGGTTGGCCGATAGAAGAATCGAGTGGAAAGCTCCGTCAAACCAATCCTAGGATTGTTGACCAATGATGATGATGAGGGAAAAGGATAAACCCTTAATTGTTTCCTTCACCGACGGCAACAATGGTGACCAATCTCTGCGGAAATAATATTCCGAAATGCGTCAGATACCCTTTTCTATGATATCCTCCATTCCAAGCGAGCCTTTCAGTGTGTGCTTGGCAGAGTAGGCGTGAAATAGTACAAAACAAGGAGTTTTCGGAGGGTGCAGAATGGCTACGGAACGCGTCTTCCCTGCGAAATCTCGCTCTATATCTCCAGCAAGATCGACCCCATCTCTCCTTTCGCCAGATTCAGGGCTGTAACCATTCTCCTGCGTCATTGGTCACGTGTCATCCCTCAATCGCATCCACGAGCGCTGGTAATCGGGACGTAGATTGACGCGCGACTGACAGAAAGAGAGAAAGACGACTACTTGCCTCTCTTCCCTTCTCCGCACGATGAAAAGGATATAGAGCGCTTCGGGATGGAGGAAGAAAGAATTCTTCCGCTTTTGTTCTCAGCTTTATGCTTCGTCGTCACTCCGGCGAGGGAATGATGCAGCGACGATAATGAATATTCGAACGATTCCAACACGCACTGGAGGGAAACTCCTGAGCCTTCTCCGCGATGATACGCGAATCGTGTTTTGCACAAAAGGGTAAGAGAGGAAAAAAATTTCTCCTAATTTTTCACGTGCGCCGACGTGAGATACAGCTGCCATCGAATGCATCTCGGGTGAACAGGCATTAGCGTCGATTTTTGCCGTTTTTGAAGTTGTTAAACTTATTGATCTTAGCTTTGGTAACTCTAAGCTTTCCATGAAATAATAATTTGAAATCATTTAAATACGGTATATTTTAAATATTCTTCGAAGGAACCTCCCTTTCAGTTTTCTTATCAGTTTAAATGAGAAAATGGTCTTTAATGATAACTATAAGCCAAGTATTAGAGCTTAATCTAAAGATTAAATAACTGCCTCCATTTTCCCTTTTTTATTTAAATTAGAACTATGAAGTATGACTTCCCTAAATAATGTCGTCAAAGGTGATTTTGGATGAAATCTTGTGTCTTTTTAATATCTTCATCTTGTTTTGTGAGGTTCCTTTAGCGTTACATTGTGTGATACCACGGATGACATGTTTGTGATACCTTATGATCCGCTTTGGTTCCTTTGCAATAGATAAAAAATATTATGAACTGGATAACATGCCGATTATTTATACTGGAGTGTACAGTGAGTAGGTTTCTCAGAAAGAAAAAGAAAATTTCTACGGCTGGTTTTAGTGCTTGTATCAAGTAAATTCTACTAAGTTTGCATCTAAAGTTTTCTCATACTCTCTGTTATTTTCTCATGCCTGATTTGTGAGATTCTATGGTTTCTGTTTCCATGAAAATAAAAAGCTGCAAACAATGCTGTAACTTCTAAAACAGTAAACTGAATACACCTATTGCTTCCGTTTCTACGGAGCGGGGACACCGGAAATTCAATTTAGGCCAATTTAGTTTAGTTACTGTGTAGATAGTTTACATTACTGAAATTGACATTTTCTATTACTTTCCCCGATAATTTATTAAATAGGTAAATTCAATTTTTAGTATAAGAGAGATCAGGAGTCCTAGACTGAGTCATTACTTGTTCTCATCAACTTCATTTTCGTATTAGAAAACACATATTTTCGTTATTCTTTCATTGAATATAATTTTACTTTTGATTGGATCGATGGGTTATATTTCAAGATCAGTGCACTATAATAGTCTAGAATGAATATTATAAATTAAATTAAATAGGTAAATTCAATGAATTTAAATTAAATGAATATTAACCAAAAAACTAAACAATGCTTCACAACATTGTTGGTGTAAAATTTCCTTAATGATCATCATCGTTCCCAAATCTGGTGAGGACGTTGAGAAACAAAGCAACACATTGAAGATTCTTCTTCATCGTCTTGATTAAATTTAAAAGAGGATGAGTGAAGTTTCAACTGACTATTACTCGTCAACAATGTCTTACGGATGCCTCACTTTTTGACCGAAACTTTTCACGTAACATTATTTGTGTTCGAGATCTTTGGTTTGCATGACTGATTGGTAATGAAAGTCAATAACATTGGGAAACGCAGTAAGATGTTTGTTATAAACCCGTTTTAGCCCATCTCAGCTATGTAAAAAATAGTACAGACCCTATATGGAGGAGGCAATAGATGGCAAGGGTTCAACGCTTGAGGCTTAATGACCTTGATAATGACATGTAAATTGTCGAAACCATGGTCGAAGTCAATAAAACCTGTGTGTGGAATGTAAAAAGCAAATTTTCTTTTCCAATGGCGAGGGTGTTTTGAAGAACTTGGCTGGGGAAAGAATGATAGGAGATAGAATGTATGAGGGGCATCGTATGAAATGCAGTGCTCACGGGAAGGATTGTGTCTCCATTTAGAGCTACCTTCACCAGTAGAAAACAAATAATAAACTTTAAGGAACACTTATTTTCATAATTGCCTTTTAAATATTCTGAGATCCTTACCCCCAGGTTTATGGTGAGTCTGACCATAGATTACTTTATTTCCCGTTGACTTTATAGGAGTCGGAAGACTAGTATGCCTTTTGATAAGACATTGTTTCAAGTGTAGTTGCTGAAATTGGAAGTGAGAAGATGTCGGGTGGTATAAACGTAAAAAGGGGATTGAGAACAGAAAATCTGCTTGAGTTGCTTGAGGACCCAGCACTATTCTACTGGTGCCTCTGGGAGGCACGTAGCCAGAAATTTGCTTCGGGGAGGGCTATGTCTAGTGTAGCTTAACTCGAAACAAATTAGCCTTGGCCGTTCGGTGCCAACATGCGACAAATATCTTCCCTTAATTTTCAATGATTGGTATTTACTTTTACAGTGCCCATTCCCATCTCTTTTCAATGGTAAATTTCACTGCTTACCTTTTTATGAAGCAGTTAATTTGATCTGCCCCATAACAGAAGTTTAACGCTTACATACATATCAGACTGAAAAGAGCAATTGTTAACCACATACATGCATCAAACTAGTGATCATGTTTCAAGACACTTAGCACTTGAATTATACGCTGTGTAATCCGAATTATATGCTCAGTTACAATCAGAACAGCAAAATTATTGGGAAAATTTTTCGGGGCGGTGGGCTGAAGTCCCTGAAGTCCCCACCCTGGCTAAGTGCCTGTTGTAACCGTGAGTGTGACATATATGTATTGACCATTTTAAAGCTCAGGTCTTCTTCATTTCTCCTTCTGAGTTTATTTCTAATTTGTAATTTTGCCTTCCCTACTCGATGAATACCCGATAATGACACAATGAACTTATTTCCTCATGAGATTTTGAATAGGCTCCGCTTCTCTATATCATTTGATATTGTTTGCGTCCAAATGCTATGAGACCATTATGTTGTGAGTGAAGTAAAACGTGAGCAGGCTTTTTTACTTATAGTTTCCGTTGGTAAGTTAGCACTACACCCCTTCCCGATTTTTAAACGATTAATCGAAAAAAGGCCTTCACAAAAGCTTTGGATTATTTATGGAGTGCTGGCAGTGTCTTCAGTTTTTTTCGTTGATTTCGGCTCCATGAGCTAGGTGAAAACTTTTAGCTTGAAAAACCCTGCAGCTCGTCATTTAAAGAATCAATCATAAAAAAATATGACCCAAAATATTTGAACTGTGTTAAAGTTATCAGTTTTATAGCTTATTAAATGGAATCGATGTCAACATTTTATATGTTTTACTACTTCACACCATGTCATCGTGTAAAGTTACTTAGTTCATTCATGGAGGTTTTACCGGAATTCCTCTTTTGCTATTTCGTGCATTCGGCGTACCTTGTGGAGTGGATTTAAATATGCTTCCGACGTTATTCGGTATGCTCTCTCGAGACAAGGAAACTCCATGAGAACATTGACTGATGCTATGCATAAATGAAAGACGATAGCTTGATCGTGTGTTGGGTTTGGGAAGAAAATTAATGGTTTAAGGTATTAACATTTATTCTCTCAATATATATTTGTATATTAACTTTCCGCGCTTAACACAGTACGCAACATGATAGTCAAATCCAAATGCACTCGCATTCAGATTTGTCGTGTCTTTTTTTTCCAATAAACTTCAGGAAGTTACACAATGGAAAATAGCCGGTTGCCAGAAATAGTTCAACAGAGTTTTTGAATATTAATTTTCATAATACTATAGTAGCACTAAGAGGGTCACGTAGGAACATTTTGATGAAACATTTATTTTTTCACCTGATAAAGAACTAATTAATAGTAGCCTATCTTTAGTAAACATTATTAAATGTCCTTATTTACAGGATAAAATATTTCCCTCAAAACATTTTATCGCCTTGATTAAGAGAGATGCAAAAATAACCATCAGCTTTTGTTACAGTCCCCATTTGAACAATCATAGCATTGATAAATTAACCCATTTTTTATGCATGGGAGATAATCTGGAAAATAACAGTTTAAAACACTGAAGACCGTGCTTCAAATATTAATTTGGAGAGTAAAACCCAATTATTAATTTCGCGAAAGTGATCCTCTGTTATTTTTACATGAATGGTTCACTTGACTGAGATAATCCATCCGTCACTATCAGATGAAATCTAATTCTTCCAATCGATTTAATTCCGACAACTTTCAATTCCCCGAAATGCGTTCTTGCTTCATTTTAAAGAAACATAACTAAAGTGCTTACGTACTTGAAAACACAAAGGCTTCGTAAGAATTCTGGGATCTCCTTCAAAATCCATCTACAAAAATCATCGAACTCAATGCTCACTTTAGTTTTCGGAATGATAACAGGTGATCACCCTACATATTTGGCATTTAGACGGGAGTAATTAAAGTGATCATTACGCCCTCGCAAGAGCACGATGTCTTCTTTCCCATTCTTTTTTTTAAAGATTTTTCCCTCTCTATTTCTTCCCTTATTTCAAAGCGCGGTGTCGAAAGAAGCTTTATCAGACGATGGAGAATCAATGTATTTCTTGAAATGCTTTCGCTTATTTTATTTTGTATTTGCAGATTATTGACGCTAATTATATTTCTACGGCTTGCATTATTACATGGAAACACACACACTAAGTAAATAAACTTCACTGAGTTTATTTAAGTGAGGAGGAGGAAAAGGAGAAACTGAATTATTTTAGGGCAAATAAACATAATGCAGTCCGGTATCTCCGAGCTACAGATTAGGATAACATCTTTACGCACTACTTTTGGGGGTGAGGGTTTACAGTAGGGTCAAAGGACGGGTGATATTATCTTAAAATAACGTCAGGGTATAATTGTTTTTTTTCTTTAAAATACAATTTCTCAACGAGGTGTCCTCATTTGGGAAGAGGTTGGGTAATTATAATGCGTGGGTAGACAAGGTTTCCAATCACTTTTCCTTCATCTTCCTGCGATATCTTGACTGCTGGCTCACTGGTTCCCGCTTCTTTCACCCTCCGCCAGGTTTTGGGGTGCAGCCATCTCAGCGACATCCTGTGGTTTGGTGTCCGTCTCGTAGCCATTATCCTCGTTCGCTGTGAAAGGGAGAAAATGAAGAGAAGAATTGAAATCGACTCCACCACTTGTTAAAATACTCCCTCCAAATCATGACCCATACCGGCAAACACATACTCATTGCCGTTTATTTTTTTTCACTGAGACCATAATGCTCCCCATTTCAATTAGCTGGGAGGCGAAGCATTTATCAAGTAAGGATGCGAGTGAAAAATTGCGGGAAAGGTCATTTAACGGCGTAAGCCGGGGCATGGCTTTAAATTAATTTCGCTCTAGTGCGTGATTATATTAATGAGTAAAATGAAAGCGTATAGGAATCTCAAAGTGCCCCTTGGAAAATTTGTAAAGCACATTCAATTTTGTTCGTGAAAACAGGTATGAACCGACAAAAATGAAAGTATATTAAATAAATCAATAGTCTTTCCTCTGAAATTATTACCATTACATACTGTGCGTCAAAAACTTATTATCAAAGCATGTGCAAAATAATTAAGGGCACTTGGTAATAATTGCTCTGTAAAAGTTATAGAATTTTTATAACAAGCAAATATCAATTTTATCTTATTTGATCCATGAATAATGCATTATATCAGTGGTAAGCTTGAAAATTTAGGAATGTGGGACGAGAGTTTAATGAATGGGAGATAATATTAGGTACATTCGTTTATCTAAATATTTACTCACAGTTATGGGTGATCACTTTGCATTGCATTTCCTACTGCTAAACACACATAATATTGGACAATTGCACTACGGATTCAACAATTAACAAACAATAGCTCACAAGAGCAGAATATATAAGCTCGTATCACGGAGATGAGGGAATTTGAAGAGTACGCAAGTGAAAAAGATTGGCAACTTCAGGCATTAGACACTCCAGACTGCGAATTAGTTTTATAATTAAATTCTTTCACATCACGCTGAAATTGGAAGGCTTCGCATTAGGCAAAGCCGTTAATAATTCACTTTCTCTCCACTCCTCAATCTCAAAATTGATAACAATGCGGCACGGAGGGGTATGAGGTGGCCAAATTTAAAGTGCTAGACTTCTCATAAATCTTATGTCGTGTTGTCACAAATGGCGTCACCGAGCCTTGCTAAAAACTTCACTCCCTCTTTGCTGTAAAGTTTCATCACAAAACCTAGATCTACTTACCGATCGCAATGCGTTATTTATTGGTCTTAATCTTTTGCAATCCCTTGAGCTGAGACGATGGAGCTGGGACTTCCCAGGCATTGACCTTGCTAAAATCAACCCTATTTAACCCCCTCCCTTCTCCGCCAATTTATATTTCATCCCTACAATTTCACATCTTGAAAAGAAAAGTTGGCACCTCTAGAGGAACTTAATCTCTTATAAACTCGTTTCGATTCCTACCAATTTTCACATTAAAATAAGTCACAATACCTTAAAAAATTGACGATTATGTCACCACTCTGGTGGCAAGGTTGACAGCGCGCTGGCCTGACTACTCAAAGGTTACGGGTTCAAATCCTGACCAAGCATGAATGTTGTGTATTTCCTAGGAATAAGAACTTAGTTAAGATGGTGCGGTATAAAGTTAATCGTTGGAGCAACCAAAAATACAAAACTGCTGCGAGCATGTTTTAGCTGCCACCCACCAACTTCAGTTATAGGTATGGAAAGAAATGAAAGAAAAAGCGAAGTGCTTTCTCGACGCTTTCTTAAGGCTCAGGGCTACACTCTTTACACCGACTATCTCTATACATTTGTCAGATACGCATGGTACTCCGCCCTCTATAGGCGTAGAGGACCGTCGAAAATAAATGACGATATGGAAAAATGATGTTTTTGTATCCATTTTTTATTGTTCTCTAGATGGTATAAAAGAAGCACTGGGTCATTTTTAAATGCCAGTCCCTCGTGATAACTAAATGCATTTTATATAGCACCCTTTAATCAACACCATGACTAGTTTTCTTCCTTTTGCTGACCAAATAACCAACTAATTTTATCCGCTCTCTAAATTTTTGCTTGAAAATATTCTTTTCTACTTTCGTTCTCGTTTTTCCCTTTAAAAGGTTCGAAGCAATTCGTTGTCACGCTTCTGATGAAATACATCGCTATAATTTGGGATAATTTTCACGTCAAACACATATTTATGTTGCTTTATTACCATGAAATGATATAGAGGCACCTAATCTTGTTGACTTTTCAACGTCACTTCAAGTAGAATGGAAAACTTGACTATGAGACATTTGCCCGCAATTAATTTCTTGAAAAATTGGTCTCTATGCTATGAGTATTTGAGATCTTTGCCGTGACAAATTGTTTATCAGAACATGGTGAACGGACAACACAGTCTAGTTGATACAGTTGTGACTAGAAATAAATTTATTTTCATTGTACTGGTTAAATTTGTATATCCATATTTATAACTATTTCCCGGATTTCCATGGCCTATTTAGTGCGTTTTTCAAAGAATTAAAGCAATGGTTACAATTTAAAACTCATCAACCTGCTTTAAAAATGAAAGATCTTTCATTAACGTACTGAATAATGGGTGCATGCATTATCTAACTGAAATAAAACTTTTCATTCTTTCTCGGAGCTACTTTATGTGGTTCACGGTGATATAATGCCGTGTACCTTAAAATTTTAATGCTCATTTGCTAGAGTAAATGCTCTAAATCAGTGGTCGCCAATATTTTTTTCAAGTAGGCCATGTTTCAAGTTTTTTTCACAAAAATATTTGCTGGTGGGTCACATCACTTCTAATCTAGATCACGCATTATCTTAGAATGCAAAAAATAATAACATTATACAGATGGGATAATCTAATATACCTCAAATATAAAATTACAAATTTATTATCATCAAATCTATATAAATCGACAGCACCACAGCGCCATCTACCGTCGGCCATTGCCGTGGATCGAATGCACCCACTTTAATACGTAGGCAAGAATACCTACCGATCATCGTATTTGAGAATTATTTACTGGGTCACTAAAATTTTCCCAGTGCGTCTCTAGGTGACTCGCGGGTCATAGGTTGCCGACCACTGCTCTAGATGTTGTAGGAAATCAGCCTGATGACGCTCATTTATTGGTCGCTGTAAACTTCTGTGCCTCAGGTAATTTTATCCGCAGTAAAATCTGGATTGACTCAGTTTTCGGTAGCATTTGAACCATCTTTAAGCCATTTCTCCGCACCCTGCAGGCTCTTCTTGTTATTATTTCTCACCATGTCATTGTTTTTATTCACTATTATCTACCACAGACGGGTAATGAGAGGAGAAAGGGCTAATAGGCTGTTTATTTGGAATTTTGAATTACGGACAAAACGAGTGCACTCAGGTGTAAGTATTCAAAAGCTGCAACCCGACATTTTATCACTCTTTTGGATGTTTTTGTGGCGAGTTTTGGAAAAAGCCTTATAAGTATGCATTTGAAATATAAATAAGTCCATTTATTTTAGTAAAATTGTTCTACCGCAAAATGAATTATCAATGTAGTTGATAGAAGCGGCCGATAACTTGTGAAACTTCATTGCTAATAGGTGAAAAATGACTTTGCAATTACACTGTTTAAAAAGAATTTATTAACAACTGGTTTCCCTAAACTGTAGCATCCTCAGATATACCTGAGTATACGAAGTCGTTAATTAATTTTTTTTAAACAGTGGAATTGCAGTCTTTTTTCACCGACTAAATGAATTGCCAAATTTATATGAGTGAAAGGTTTAGATGTAGAGAGAAGAATGTAGATGTAACAAGCAGCCAGTGATATAAAATGTCATAACATTGATTAACAATGTGCGTTTGCTACATATTCAGATTTTATAGGGAACCCTTCTGCTTCTATTTCCATCTTGCTTTCCTCCATGCATGAATATTTTGTCTAATTGAAGTGCACAGTATAGTTTTACTAAACATCTGCTTGAAAACACAAAAAAATACTTAAAACTGAACTCGAGCGTCCTTTCCCGAATCAGGTTATGTTTAAGTTATCCAGTTCCTTTTGATTGCTAGAGCACCAGCTTCCAATTCCGGAAGCCTGGGTTTGAATCCTAGTAGTGACCAAATTATTATAGAGGAATTCCGTTCCCTGATCTAGTACTGTGCAAAGAACACTTCAAAGACAGTAGCTGTTCCGTCGCATGAAACATTTGAGCGATGGCCCCGTTATTCCCCTTTCGTTAAGACTTGGGTAATGCTGACGCAATCCATTTTTCCCATTAGAATCCTATCTCTACCAAAACACCCACTTATCTATAATGACACTCTTTAGCTTACCTTAGCTGTTGGTCTTCTCCCTAAATGCTAATGAAAATGTGATGCGCATTCCTACTTTTTAATAAATGTTTGTATGACATTTATGGTGTCACGACAACTTAGAAAAAACTCAAAGAAGTGGACTTAGCATGTTTAGAATCTTGTTTTTTTATCATGGTTTTGGTATCTAGCCAAATTATACATTAGTTTCGGCGTAAATCATAACTTAGTATGACCGTGCGATGTCAATCTCAGTTTATCCTACGCTTGACTGCCATTTTTTACGATTTTAGAGAGGACCTGCTTCTTTGACAGAGGGCAGAAAAGAAATCCGGATGAATAGAGAAATTGTCAGTGGCCACCCATAAAACACGCATTTGTTTTTCTTTTGTTTCCCTACCCTAATCGTAATTTATTGCGGGTCGGATCAATATTCGAGCGATCGCGAAATCCATGATGCATGGGTTCCGTGTCATTAAGCCGGCCATGTTAACAGCTCTTGTCCCTCCGATGTCTGCTAATTAGGGGTAATGATCCTTATGGATACTCTTTTCATTGCTTGATGTACGATTTACGTATATGAGTTACGATATCTGCTCAGTTCGGCCTTGCTTGTTTTTAATTAGCGAGGTGCGATGATACGATAATCGTGTAACGTATTCCAGCGTATTTATTGTACTGTTAATAACGTTCAACGCAAATGTCATTCCATTTGTGGTTCATGTTGTCACAACTATTTAAAATTGTTGGAATTGTTATCATGTTCTATTTTGAGAGAGATGTGAGTTGTTGAGAGAGTGTACATGCCTTTCCTATCGCGCCAAATTCAACTGGATTGCCAATTTATAACCTATGAGTAGCGTTGAAATGCCATATAGAGGACTCTATATCGCGCTAGTTTCATAGCCCCTCTATCGTGGAGGACATTGAATTAAAATTCATTCCCGCGCTCGGAGCATATTTAAATAAAAAATAAATGAATCGTGTTTTCAGCATGTCGTCTTTCAGTAATTTATGACCTTCAAGCTTTAAAATAATGACTATTGAATTTTTTTGCAATCCTTCGTAAAACAGTGCACTATTAAACGTGAATTTAACAAAATACAATGACATTTATTTTTGCTTTTTATATTGTTATCTCGCTGTGATCTCTGAATACAATGAATTAATTTTTAAAATGCACCAAAAAATTTTTTACTTTTTTCGGCTTTTGCATCAAATGATGCAGTAGTTGTTTATTTATTAGTCTAAATGTAATTCATGGTTAACCTAACCGTAAATTCGTGTAGAAAATAAATCTTTCCAAGTTATGACGAACTAAATTTATTTTCACAATACCTAATATTAACTTCTGAGGTAGGCATTTTCACATTAAATGTATATTTTCTGGTGGTTTTTCAAAGAAACTGTGGCATGCCATAAAAAGACGTATTTTACATAAAAGGAAATACAGTTGTTGGGGCCACGTTCATACCTGCATACCTACACGTTTTTCTCCCTGTTTGCGTAATAACAGAAGTTGTTTGAAATGGAATATATTGCAAATAAGTTGGCAGCACTGCATGATCTACACAAATGAAAGATTTTGACAAGTCACGTCACTTCATTTTGCAGCAACTTGTATACCCGCTTCTTTTAGCTGCGAGTGATTCTGGATTTCCATTGAATCGCCTGAGGTGTAACGTCAGAAATGGAAACTTTGAAAAGTGAAAGTGCTGTTGTAGCTTTAAAAGATTGATGCAAATGCCGTTGCGACTCGTGCCAGAAATTTAAGTATTTGCAAAAGGAATTTCCCAGCGTTCGGTGACGACGCCATACTTTTTTTTGCTCTGTGGGAACGCCAAATGCTTTTGTTCGTTCTTGATTTCTGGGCATAACTGTCAAATGGTTTTTCTTCGCTTCCTGGTGTTTGTTACAATGTCATAACATTTTTTTCCTCCATGATGTTACTGGACTTGAGAAAAAATGGACAAAATGATGACAGAGATGTGTAAAATGCAGTGCCGCAATTCTGGGATACGATATTTTCATATTTCATTTTGTATTATATATATTCTTTAGATTCTATTCTATATGAATTTTTGCTCCGGAGAAGACAACTATTGTGAAGTTATTTGTATTAGTATAGTATTTGTATAGTATTTTGACCCAGATTTTGGAAAAAAACTCATGGAATTTGAGATCACCTAACTTAATTTTCAACGTTCGTAATAAGTTATATAAATAATATAGTAAATAATAAGTTTTGTCTATGATAGTAAATAATAAGTTTCTCTAAAATTTGGGTTAACATTGTAATGCTGACTGACGAATTTATATCTAATGTAGGCAACCGCTCCCCATAGGTACATATATAGTTGAAGTCCAGTGATAAGATATCCTTAGAGGATAGAGAGAGGATAGCGTAGATGACCGAAATGAAACGATAGAAATGAAGAACAGAAAGTTTACTCAGACACGGATTTAAAGATGCTAAAAAAGACAGAGTTTTATTGCTTATAAAACTCTATCCTTTGTCACGTTCATGATTTCAAACACTGTTTTGATTTCAAACGCTGTTCCGCCTTCACATGGTGAGCTTCCTCTACTCACGGGATGATATAATTTGTCGTTTAAGAAGCAGTTTGTAACTGAGGGAACCATAACACCCTTCCCCTAATTAGTCACCTTTACTGCTATTGTTAGCTATTCGCTTTGACCACATAAGTGTTTTATGCCGACACAGTTCGCCAATTCTGAAATCTCTAGAGTGAAAAGGTCCCTTCCAGATTTTAAGTCGTATGCAATCTAATATCCTAGTGTAATCGGGCGTCAAAGATAATAAAATATGGTGGTTCATGTGATCGTAACGGTTTGCGAAGTGGAAAAGATATTATGAGCAATTGCTCATATATTGGCCAAAGCTCGTACCCTGGTCCACAACGTGGCCATGAATGCAATAAGAAAATTATTGCGGCGATATATTATGAGTGGAGTCATTATACGCTTTAATTCAGCTTTGAATTAATTTATAGTCAGTAATAATGGGAATAAAGCTTTATTTATTATCGATAACCATAAGAGAAAATAATGCTCTCAAAGAGTCTTCCATCCTCCCTCTAATGTATGTTAGCTATACCACTCTCTCCTGAAAGATCTAAAAAAAAACTTTACTTTCTTCATTCTTGGCAATGCTAAATATCGTTTCCATCAACAGCCTCAGCATAACGATGGTTTTCAATACATACATCCTAATAATGTATATCTCAAATGTTTTTTCACACCTTTATCTTGGTAGGCATGATAGACCTAATTATTCATTCATCTTTACAAATATTATGCTTCATTTTATTGACTACCAAGCTCTACGCCCAGAGACACGAGTTGGCGGAAATACATTTTTTTTCAGACGATATCTCAATCCAGACTCATTATCAGGATTTTGACATTATACCTGAATTAGGTAAGCGTCGTACGCGAAAAAAAGGGAAAAGGTTAGTTTCCACATGATACTCTTTCCAGTAAAAGTAAGTTCAAGAGTATACCCACGTAGGGATTTCGATTAAGCACCGCTGTTCATGTTCCGATTTCAAATCCAAAAGAGTAACAGTAGGAGGTAATTGATAGAACCACTAGCAGAATTTAACTACTCGGGTAACATCTTGGACACAAAGGAGCTTTTAGTAGTATATCAGGAGTAAGTTTGCGCTTGCAAAAGTAGTGTTCTCTTACGGAGATCTAAAGACAGAAACCAGATTTTTAGGTAATTGAGTAAAACCTGCCGGAAAGTCTGAATGATGTAGATTACAACACAGAGAGCAACTAAACACAGTTCAATTTCCCAATAAAATTAACTAATTAAAGACAAAGGATTAGCTGTAACACAGCACAACCGTATTACTTAATCTCAGCGATTTAATCATGAGAGTAATCCACGTTCTTAGGTCTAACTGTAGAACTGCAAATATTTCTGATATTGAGGGTTGAGCGGTATGATACCTACCTGATAGTTAAGGGATAGGAATAGTTGGTGGATTGAAATGAGGAACTTAATGGAGCGTGGAGATGATCTGATGGACAGTAAGGAAAAGGATGGACGATATGTATCGTGCGGCGAGGTAGCGAAGAAATTTTCGGGAGGGAATTTTGAAGTGCCGGAGTAAGTAAAATGGCGCTGGCAATTGGAGGAAAACGAATGTCGAAGTCGTGGCGGAAGGGAAAAGACTGGTTAAGTGAATCAGGGGAATAAAGAGAGAATAATCTTATTGAATGAGATGGGAGGGGTCGGAGATACGTAGAGCCAAAAATTGGATTCTCGTGAAAAAAGTTAACGCTTGTTGGCGGAGGTGCGGTCCGTGGAAAATATCTTTAAGTCCCTTCCGAACCCATCAATATCGACAGAGCACCCATCAAATCCGTTCTTTCAATCCTAAAGGCCGAAGTAATCGGCGAAGAAGGAGCTAATTCCACTCTAATCGAAAAGGCTGGTTTATATCAAATTTTTAAGATACGGTAGTCTTTCCTCACGAACCCTGTAATTTCCCAGACTGATATGGTACTGTAGTATCTACCTTGTCTCTTAAACAACGCCATTATGATGTCACTGTTGTATCCTTTGTTTACGAATGGGGAGGAATTCGTAGAAAACATCAGTCAATAGGCACAGAAATCCCCCGCGGGACTTGGCTGACATGTTAAGGTCGTTTTACTCGACACTTAGGTACTAAAAATTCAACCAAATGTTGCATGCTCAAAATGGTGTCGTGTAAATGGTTCAATCGTGTGCGATAGTCGGCGGACTCGATTTTCAGTACTTAAAATAGAAAACAAGTACGGTACTTTTATCTTCCGGGCCTCGCATCCAATTATCAATCTCAAGCGAGTAGAGCGTTTCAAGGAAATACCGGTGGCGGAGCTGGAATCAATGAAGCGCGGCGATATCGTGCAATTCAATGCACACCAATGCTGCAGCCGTATATTCACCTCGCCTTAGGAAGGAGTCTTCTATCATCACTTCGGAATGATTACCAAAAGAGCGAGAAAAGCAGACTTGTTCTGATATCTGATGATCTGATGAAGGCAATCGAACAGGGTAAAGTAAACGGGAAGAATGTCAAAGTAAAGCCTTGTATTAGATACGTAAAGCATTAAAGGATGCGAAAGAAGAGAATTACGTAGATATGAAGAGGTTAGCTGATTGGAAAACCAAGTGGAGAGCAGCGTCAAACCAATATCAGGATTTATGACCGAAGAGATGATGTAAAACGAGCATTAGGGTTACGTCAGTGCTAAGTGACCGTCGCGGAAGGAAGTAGGTACGCTGAATCATGCCCGGAAGTCAAATCAAGGACCTTGAGCTATTGAACACTTTGAGGGGTGAGAAGAAGTGAATTGCAGACCTTTTGGTGCCTTTTCGGCTCCACATCCTCCAGTCCTTGCCCTCCCTTTTGCCAGGGAAAATATGTTTGGGGATATCCAGGGATTGGATATACACAGGTGCGTATTGAGCTCACTCATGAAGTTAAAACGCAAGGGAGTGGATTGACTTTGGGGATGGAGGGGAAGTTCATGACAGCGTCATTTGGGCCGTGTGTCATCGCTGTTGACATGGAAAGATTTAGATGGGAGAGAGCGAGAGAGTGGATTATCCCCAGAGCCGACGATCCATTGCCACAGGAGAGAATAACAGCGTGTCCTAAAGAAGTGACGAATGCGCAAGTTCATCGACCTCGCGGCTCCTAAATAAATTGCTACTGTAACCTTCTGGCCTCGGATTTGGAACTGAAATAACTTTGGTGGCAGTGGTAGCAGTAATTCAGGGGATGCGACCGACTGCTAAGGACATTGCCGCCATTTGTGATGGCTGGGTGGTGTTTGGGTAGAGATAGGAATTTTTCTGGTAACGGAGGAGGGGTGTGAACAAAACCGGCGTAGGCATTCACCTTCTTTTAAAGAAAGGCGCCAAGGGCTCCCACTGCTTAATGCCTTGTCCAACTGAGTAATGGACTCCAAGTACCATACACACAACAATGAGATGTGCATACCAATGAAGAATTTGAGTGACTCATGAAATCGGAGCAGTTTTTAGCGATATAGGGTTAATGGTGTTTGGTTTGCTATGCTTCCGTCAAATACAAGCTTGGAAATTAGGAAAAAAGTTATTAGAGCATACAGCTGGAGTAAGCTTCTGTATGACAGTTTTACGTCCACGATAACAGCAGCAGAGAAGTCAAGGCTGGAAGCATTCGAAATGTGGTACTACAGAAGAATGAGGAAGATAAAATTGGTCTGCTGGGTGTCAAACGAACTCCTAAGAAGACTGGGAGAAAATAGAAGCCCTCGCATAAACGTAAGAAGGAGACCGGAAAACTATATCTGAAGACATGATGGCCTGATGAAGTCAATCCTCGAGGGAATAGCGAATGGGAAGAATGGAAAAGAAAGTATGAGATATATGGAACAAGTAGTGAAGGATGCGAAAGAGAAGAAATACGTAAATTTGAAGAGATTAGCTGATAGGAGTATTTATTGGAGAGAGTGGCAAAAAATATCAGGATTGTTTACTGATGATGATTATAGTGCTACCCTATAAATATACTCCACTATAACTAATTCATTTGTTTTACCACGCATGCAAATGTAAAATAGAGTGGATTGGAATTTAAGCCACTTATTGAATGATTGTTGACAAATGATGATCATACGATATTATCGATACGATTATTTATCAATATATAAATTCGTAAAAAATAAATAGTATTTTTGGGTGCGAGCATTGAGAAAGAATGGTAAGTCACTGGGTTGATATGAAGACGTTGGCCGATAGGAGAATGGAGAGGAGGGCTCCATCAAACCAATCTTAGCATTGGTGACTGGCGATGATGATATTTCTCTGTGAAAATTGCTAAGGTGCTGTCACCATTCTGTTGGCTGGTTCTCAAGCTTAAATGCGTTTAGATCGCAGCATTTTTTTTTGTTCCGGATCTCGTTTCAGGACCATCCTATCATTGGTGTTTACACAAAGATTTATTTGCCTCAAATCGGTTAATCAGATTTCATATTTTTCCCGATGTATATATATCCCGTTTAAATGTTCATGGGGTTGGATTTTGTTCATATTGACAAGAAAAAGTAATAAATCTTGCAGAAATTCCTTTGAAGTGCAATTGAATGATTCCTCTGTAATCCTTAGAAGTAGTTTTAACTACCTTCAAAAGCTACCCAACATAATACTTGAAAAATTGAACCGGAGAGAGTTTTTCTCTCTTAAAAATAAAATACTTTTGTGAATATTTTTGCAGTCAATTTAACGTCTCAGGTAGATTTTTGTTAATTGAGTCTGACTCAAATACATTTGAGGGATGGATTGTTCCTTGTTAACCATATCCAGTAGTTTGATGTATGTTAGAATGACAAATTGGATTTGTAGAGAGAGAGAAAGAGGAAAATTTAATTGACTCATCACAACGTGAACTAATGGATAAGGTTATTAGACATTGTAAAAAAGTTGCTATTTTCTGAATTTATTTATCTTCATTTAACCTAGTAAAGGCTTGTGGAGATGAAAGGGACACATTATTTAGCTTGCATCAAATTGCGAGAGAAAAGGTCTAGAGTTATTATAAGCACTAACTAGTTGTCAAATGATCAAAAGGTGATGTAGTAGTTAATGAAATACGCTTGCTTGTAACTCCTCTTGTAAAGTACGTGTGAGTGATTAATTTTGGTGGAAGTGTTACAAAGAGCTTTTCCACAGGCTATTTATAGAATTAAATGGACCAACAGTTGCTGAAAGCAATTTCCTTTGATTAAGCTTTTCAAAAAATATCTCTGTTATATTTTGAGTACATTCATATTCCTTTTTCTATTATAGCACCCTGTTGTTTGACTTAATCCATTAAAAACATTCATAAGCTCTCGCAACGGTCATTTGGATCACTTGCTTAGTAAAACGCTGGCAGGGTTGTCATAATAATTACTACAGTAAATTTAAAACTTAAAGGATTAAGTTTCCGCGCATGGTAGAAAATAGTTTTGCTACCGCTATAATTAATTGAGTTTTCTTTTATTTTTATATTTGTTGTTGCGTATTGCTGTCTAAATGAATTTGTTGAAATATAGTAAGATGTTTTTGCTTTTAACTAATTAACACAATTCTTAGTATGTGAACTGTAGCCTTCCTATTGAACCAGTTTTCTTTTCTAAACAAGTAGTAAGAAGTGCGATTTGATCATGGTTATATCCTTCAATTTGTTGATTTTTTGTTGATGCCGGAATAAAAGTACCTAATTTAGGTTTTAGATTCTGTCATCGAACCCTTATTACTTAAGTGTAATGAGATATGGGGGTCGTTGAGTTGGATATTTTGAGAAAATAGATATCGAATTGTCCTCCTCATCATTTTATGGATTCATTCTCCTGCATGGACCAGCGTTGTCCAGCTTGACAACGGTTCCTCTTACCGTTGCTCTTCTTATGGCCTTATTTCGTATCGGTTTCATTAAAGTTCATCTCACAGCCGTAATAATTACTACTATTTAAAGGATTGCTTTGCATGCTTATTGGAGTTTCGCCACGTACTTCCCCTAGATATATCTTTTTCTCACGGAATCATTTTTCGTTAGTCCATGTGATAAATTGGAGTTAACAGATCTTGGTTTTCGTCTCGAAAGTTTTAACTTTTGATCGGAAAGTGGTCCCCTGCAAATCACCCATTTGTTGAAGCTGTACAGAACGAATTGTCTTATCTCACTCAGATTAAAATTTGAATACTGATAACAATGTTGGTTAGATGATTAATACTGAAAATTAACCGCGAAAACTATTTATTTAAAAAAAAGCCTTGTGACTATGTTTGTGGGAATGACAAGTTGCTGGAAGAGTATTAAAGAGCTTGAAAGTTAAAGTTAGGGGAACAAAGACAGCTATTTTCAAGAAATTTAAGACAGACAGGATTCGATGCGATTATAGGCATGGCCTGCATGCTATCGAACACCAAGTTTACTTGTGGCCTACATCTCAGATATTATACCTTAAATTATTTTGATTATGTTCTTTTTTCATAGAGAGCAATACAGAGTGTACAACCTTATACCTTCAAAGCACAAAATGAAATTTGGCAGATTTTGAAATGGCAGGCGGATGTTTTGTGAGGTTATGGGAAAAGGACAATGATGGATTAGGAACGTGTAGCAGGAACGGAAAACGATGATTTGGAATGAATAAAAGAAAGTATCTTTGGCTTAAGAATGGTTTCTTTTTCAATAATATTTTTTATTTAGCCACATATTTTAGTGGGTGGAGAGCCAGTGGTTATAATTTGCAGTTTAAAGCCTCACCACCCTGCGCTACATATACTTTGATGTTTGAACTGCCGCATCTTGATAATATTTAGATTTCGAAGCACCTTGTGTTCTTTGGATGGTGTGAAGTTTTCCTGTTCGAAAACTTTGGCATGAGTTTATTTGTCCAGTGCGGAGAAGGATCATGAGGAGAGAGAGGGAAAGGGAGTTGATTGTGAGTGTTGTACAGTATCTTCCCATCACCTTTTGTCGTAGCGTGTTCCCAGGCGATCAGTGAGGACGAGGATACGGCCACCCACTTCCCCCGACTCCCATCACCTGCACCGCATCCTCCTCGGCCCGGCAAATGGCCTGAGATCGTCCGGAATGGCTCGGCTCCCGAAGGGGTATCGTGAGAAAGGAGCAATCAGCCGCGCTTCCTCCATTTGCGGGGGATGTGAGAGGGTGACGGAGAGAAAAGTGAGGATCGAGGAACATTGTGGGAGCGGGAGGGTGGTTTGCGTGTCGGAGGTAACCCGAGACCGGTGGTTATATTCCAGAGGATGAGAAGGAGGAGGCTGAAATGGGAAGTGTACGGGTGGGTGGGTTCGGTCACCCTCCATTCCGCCTACGCCCTCCCCGAGTGGAATTTCTTCCCCGAGCTTCCCTAGGTGAGTTAAGACGTGCGAAGCGTGGGCGTCTTCCACGGAATTTTATTTCAGCTGATTTGCGAGCGTTGCGGCATGAGATATTAAACGCGACGGACTGCAGTTCAGTGTGACAGTAAGAGAGATCTTCCTAGGTGTGCTGTGATATCACAAAAGTTACAGATTCGGGCGTACTCATTATTATTTCGGCATGTCCAAACTGATGCCGTCGAAATTGGTTTTCGTTCCCATCTTCACTTAGTCTTTTCCTCCCTTGATTTTTGTCAGAACATGGGTGGTTTCTTACACGTACCTTCTGATATGCAATGCATGTTTGGTGTAATCCACCCCTCAGCCACACAACTTTATGGTGGCACGCAGGGTATTATGCAGACGCAGATGTAGATGCACTGCGTAGTTGAAACAATATCGATCTAATATAGTCAATTGAATTTATTAACGCCGAGAAAGAATAATAGGGTGCTTCTCCAATTAGCTATATCATATGTGACTTATATGGATGAAATCCAATTCTTCAGAAGCCACGTGACGGACCACCGATTGCTTTGGAAAAATTTGAACATCTAACAGTCGGACGTATAAATGCATTTTCGGAAAGGCTTCCGAGGCGCGGTGACAAGAAAAACTTAACATTTGGATTTCACTGCGAACGCTTTTTGTGCCCCAATTAGTTTCGCTCGCGTCCAAAAGGCTTTTACAGGTTTAAATGACGAGAAGAAGCTGTCAAAGAAAACCAAATATGCATCCTTTTAAAATTAAGACTACAACAGTGCATGAGACGGCCTTGTCTAAATTTTTTGTCGTCTGACAACTATAAAAGCGTATAATGAACTAAATATTCTATTTTAGAATGCATGGTTTTGACTATGACGTTCTTTAGAATAGGTAGGGACAACCCTCTCGAACTGCTTCTTACCTCCCCTCTACTCCGTAAGGCTTCAACATAGGTCTCAATGCAGGCCACCGCGTTACCCAGGATCTATCCCATGTGAATCTTAGGAGCATCTATCGGAATTTGCTCACGCTAAAGAAACTGACGCACGGAACAGTGATACAGAGTGTCCTAGTGGATTTATCTCTCATCGACTAATGGTCTGTGGTTTGATTCTCTGCTAACGTTGATGTTTTTTTTGCAATATATTTCAATACAAATTGTGGAAACGCTCTATCGAAGAGTTTGGGTGTTTCTCATTTGAGCGGCTCCACTTATATTCCAGTCCTTCATACGCATACATCAGCTATGCATGGCAATGGATCTTTCAAACTGTAGAAATTGAAACAAAATATATGCTTGAAGAAAGTGGGGATGAATTATTTATCATTACTTTAATAAAATTGTATATAATATTACGCTCGGCAAAATACGTCACTAAGTATAAGATTTCAAGGTAATTCTCGAGGAATCAAAGTATCAAATTTTCCGTACTATAAATAATGACAGGTAGAAGAAATACAGGGTGCGGCAGAAAGACCTCCCCGATTTGGGATGCAAATAAAAACCAAACCAAGAAAGATACAAGAAGAATGTATATCTTTCTAAATAGTGCATACAATGCAGTTTTTGATTAATTAATTTAAAAAATTACGTCATTTAATTGTTGACCATTATTGGCAATACACTGATTAAGTCTCTCCCAGTAGTTTTCCATGACCCTGTGGGTCATTTCGGGTGGAATAACAGCAACTTCTTGCGTTATTGCCTACCTAAGGGCTTCAAGGGTTTGAGAACGATGTTGGTATACCTTGGATTTCAAGTAGCCCCAGAGAAAGAGATCGCACGAGGACAAATCAGGAGAACGAGGGTGCCACCCTATGTCACCAAGCGAGGAAATAAGGTGCCCAGGAAACATTTTTCTCAGAATTCCGAGGGATTGACGAGAGGTGTGGGATGTCGCACCATCGTGTTGGAACCACACATGTCCCTTTCCATGTTCATGAAAAGATTACCCAATCTAGGCATCAGAAAGTTTTCGGTCAGTGCACAATATCGAGTGGGCGTAAACGTTACAGTAGCACCATTCTCTTAAAAAAATTACGGAACCCACACACACCAAACTCAAAAACGGCACACCATACTGTAAAACGGCACACCTTAGGACTGTAGAGTGGCCAGTAGATGTCCGTTGTAACGCACTACTGCCTGTCTAAAGTTTGACCCTCAATTGCGGATTGTTTCTTATCAAGAACGGGATCATGTCGAGCGAGCGAAAAGCGAACACGAAAGGCACACTGTGTCGAAATCAGCGATTTCGACATTTTTTATTAATTCCACTACCATGAAAGCACGCTGTGTTCCCTGCCACACCATGCTGTAAACTGTAAATGGCATGAGCAGAGCTGTCTTTATGCGCAAGCGCCAACGCAGTACCCCCACCCAGCCCCTAGCGAAAACGTTCTCAAATCAGGGAGGTCATTCTGCCGCACCCTGTATAAGTCTGATTACTTGAGCATTGTTTCGGAAGTAGTTAGACGGAGTTATTAAGCAAGTAGGATGAGAATTAAGCTGGGAAAAGAGTGTAAAATAAAATAACTAATCCAGGGTGCATTGCTAAATGCAGGATGGTAGTACCTATAGCTTATGCCTTGAAAACTTGTCGCTGAAGAAGAATCTAGGATTAAAACGAATATCCCACTTCCTAATTCGTGGATAGGTAACTCATTCCTTGTTCATAAACCAATGACAGCCGGAGTTGCCGAATTGAAACATTTCTGCAAATAAAATATAGGTAACTGAAAAACTGATATAAATAATTTGTGGTTACTTCTAATTCTCTTCGAGTTGAAGTAAAACCTTAACTTCAAGCCCGGATATTAGTAGATTAAGTCTCCGTTCTTGTAATCAGAAAGCACCTCTGAATTTTATTAAAAATGCGCATAGCACCCTCACTGTATGAAGTTATGTAGGTGAGCTTTTCTTCCAAATCACCTCATCAGTACGGGAAATAAATTTTCTAGCTTTTGTGCTATGTTATTTGAATCGATCTTTTTGACAAAATATTCGAGTTGGTTGCACCGAGATGAAAATTTTTTTTTCTCGAGATGCCGTGTGAGTGAAGTATCAGTCTCAAGTAACATAAACACTGGGAGAGGAAAGAGGTAAGTGCTCGGCACTTCAGAAAATCTTCAGAAATGGAGCTCTTGTCGGTATTTCCTCATTGGCGCTTCCTCTCGCTCCTTCGCTTACTTTCTTATTCCGGAAAAAAATAAAAGGCGAGGAGAGAATCTTCTCCTTCCGTTCATTACTTTTGAGTCGAGGCCCTCATGCGCTGCAGAGGATATTTCACTCGCGGAGAAAATCCTTTCGAATTTAAATATTTAAAGGGAAGCTCTATGTGGCCTTTTCATATCGCTTCAACCGTGTTATTTTCGCATTCACCTCGTGTCTCAGGGGAAGTAATGCTTCGGAATAAGGAGAGATTTTTCGGTATAACATTCAATTCATTCCGGATGGGTAGAACTGTCGCTCAGGGGATTCAATTTGTAAGCCAGGCGTGCCCCTTTTTGTCATCCATATCTTATTATCCTCCTCTCGAGGAAGGACTTCCAAAAGTTATTACCGAGGGCGTATTTTGTAAATGAGAGAGTTATAGAGAGGTAAACAGAGGCTATATGGGGAAAGGCTGTACAAGCTTTCTCAGATATTGGTCTCCCTAACCTTTTGCTTTAGTTTCATGATAAACCCTGTTTCTCAACAGTTATTGTGAATTATAGGTACTTATCATACGAATTCATTAAGTTCCCTCGGTGTGGTTTACCCAGCAACGCACTCAGGAAAATAAGCTTGGCATGAATGGGAAATATTTAATGGGAATATATATTAAATAAGGTGCCTTCTTTGTGTTCGTCCCTTTATGTGTTACCTATCAATTTTCCTTATTCTATCCTGGGTGTGTGTATATAGAAAATATAACTGAGTAACTGATATACATAATTTGCAGTTAATTCTTATTATCTTCGAGTTGAAGTAAGACCTTATCTTCAATATCAGAGATTAGTAGGGGAAGTCTCCTTTCTTGAAATCATAAAGCACCTGCGAATATTATTAAAAAAGCGCTTGGCACACTCATCGTATGAAGTTTGGAATGCGTGGTGAGCTATTCCTTCGAATCGGGAGGGATTTAAATTTTCTAGCTTTTGCGCTATGCTATTTGAATTGATTTTTTTAATAAAATAATGCGACAAAAAATGCGTATGTATATGTATACACACAATTAAACGACGTGAATGAGAGGAACTACGTTAATGTGAAGAGGTTAGCCAATAGAATAATGTAATGATACTTCATCACAGCAAGGTTGTTATACAAGTGTATTTAATTAAGCAGATCAAAACTCCACATTTAATTGCGCGGTTTGAAGCTGCAGTTTGAAAGCAGTATCCATTTTTTCAATTATGTTGTAAGTACAAAATATTAGGAATAAATACTAACAGAATATGCTACGGCGATTACCGCTACTTAAACGCTGGCTCCCTTAATTTTATAGGATGCAAATTCCGTGGGAATGGAATAACATGTGGACATATATGTGGATGTGAGAATGGCTTTGGATGAGATATTCCTCTTCATCTCCTTTGGCTATCGTATTCCAGTGATCAGCCTGGCACTACGTTCAACCATAGAGTAACTCACCTTAATGGTGCAAATATGTCACCAGTGCAGTGGCTCAAAATAGTCTGTCGATATCATGTTGAATCTCACCCACAAATTATTTAGCCAAAATGTCCTACTTCCTCGTCCTTTTCTATATATACAGAATATTATATAATGTTTCCCTATATGGATCAGCTCTGATCTGTCATTTTGTTTGTTGTTTCTCAAAATTATTCTGAGGTGTTTTAAGTTTGAAGAGGAGAGAGTAACGTTCCTGTTTAGAAATATGTCACAGAAAAAATATATTCTTTCAATAAGCACCATATTATAAAAAATTTGCATCAATATCAAAAGCCTAGAAGTATTTACAATACCAAAGAAGGCAGTTAAAAAGTTGCAATTGCTTCAGACTCATTTGGAAAGCAGAATCGTGGAAACGGCATAATTGAATTTAGGATTTGATTTGTTTTTCCTATTTATTGCTAGGTTCCTCAAATTCCGTAATTAACCTGTCCTTCTTAGCTCCATTTATTTAGTTTGACATAGATACCATATTTTTATCAAAACTCAATTTTGGACGTACAGCTTGAAGACTTCATTTAATTTTCTGGCTTATCAGATGACCCAAAATATTGCTGAATTTATTTGGAGTTCACCTTACTTGTTTATTTAGTTCGATAATGGGGAACTGCACATTTTTTTGCTACTAGCAAACAAAACATGGGAGCATGATTTCCTCCTAACATTTCATTTTCTGAGACTCCCTCCTCTTTTGTAAAATATTTTTTGCGTTGCTTAATTGTTTTACCATGTCGAATGCAGGGCTTCCGAGTATTTTTGACGCCACTAGTCACTTAAGAAAACTAATTAATTTTGACTTTGTTTTTTTTTCTTCAGAGCACAAAATATGACTTTTTGTGGGACGTTCATGAGGAGTTTTTTCAGACTGCCGATTAACCGTAAAGTTACTGCCAGGTCAAAAATTCGCCATAACGACTAATTTATTTAGCCTTGATTTCTCTTAATAGATTTCATTGTCTGCTAACGATTTTATTAATGCAGTTGGTGGTGCGTTTTATAAAAGCCGGGATGTTTTTTATGCTGATCAATTCGGCCTTCAGCAATAAGCAACATTCAAAAATTTTCCGTGTAAAATTGGTGTCCGTAAATTGTCGTTCGCCTACTTGAATAACAACTTAATGTATTTTAATCGTGTCTTTTTATAAAATAAGGCTGGTATATGACATCCAATTTGCTTAAACACACTTCCTACATTTTTCCCTACTCTCAAAAATATCATCCTTCGTACTTTTTCATCGTATTTTTGCTATTGCTACAGGCAAATCTACTGTGAAGTAACGGAAACTAAAATTTTATTTTTCGCACCTTTGAGCTACTGGGTTAAGCTTTCATGTTACATTTGTGCTCCAAAGTTCTTTGAAAAGAAGTGGAGCATTCCTTTTACTGGGTTTACGCAAGTGATCCTTTGTTCCGCATTGTACGCTTTCTTCCCCAATTTGCTCTTTTTAATGCTTTACTCACTTTTTCGATCTAACCGTTATTTCGACCATGAACTAGACCCTTAATATCTCTTGACAACGGCATAAAATGTTCACTGAATAAAATGTGAGAAAATATTTCTGCTTTTATTAAGGCCTATCTCTTAAGAGAGTGGCAAACTTGCTTGTCAGGGACAGATGTGAGTCATGTTCTCATCCGTGGCCACCCATGTGGCCTCTTTTGACTCGTCTTTACGTTCACTTCATGTTCTTCTGTGTGTCTTCATAATTAATCCTCCTTTGCCTATTCTCTAGTTACTTTAGAACCTTCCAATATGATCTTTGGTACTGACTAGCTTTATTTCGGCACCTTATTGCAAGTGATTAAATCAGGCATGGTTGGAAGTTAAGTGCTAGGCATATTCTGAAATAGAAACAATCACGTCTAAGGATAACTGCTTGGCTGGGTATGTTGGAAGGCCTCTACATGTAAGTTCGATCACTAATTACCTCCATTTCTTTGCTGTAGTATGGGATTTTGCCCATTAGGTGTCATTTGCATGAGTTTACCTCCATGTGTGTTACCTGATATAAAAATATGAGGTAATTCTGATCGTAGCTGATTTTTATTATGATTCGCTTATATTCATCCTTCATTATTTAACTTTTAATTGTGACAAGTAGCTCTTGCTCCTGAAGTGTCTTAGTTCTGTGTAGCAACTCTATAATATTCTGGTAGTCTAATTTCAAATAGCTTAAAAGTCAATTAGAAGTTCACACAATCATCACGGCCATAGATAGATATTGAACCTATGCCTAGGGCAATTATGGATCAGACTTACTTCTATCGAAATAGTTTTGTTGGAGTTTGGCATTTGTTTTCTTTAACACTTATTTAACAACCGGATAATCTCCCAGATACATCGGCTCTTATTGTGCGTCTGACAGCCTTACAACGCATATAATTTCTGATATGAGTTCGTGTTATTTTTCAAGTAAACTGTAAATTGTAAACTTGGGACTAAACACATATTTAAAACTCACAACTGAAGTTAGAACTTTGCCATTAGAACTTAGCACTCAAGTTAGTTCTCCACTCTAATTTCGATTTCTTATTTTGCTTATTTCACCCAGTCTCACTTAATGTAGAAAGTCATTGAAGTTGAGCTTAGGGGTTATTTAGAAGGGTATATCAATTCCCTTTCATATCGCAAAAAAATTGAAGTGGATGTTTACGACTTAGAACAGCTAGTCTTTGTAACTTAATACACTTTGGAATCGAGATTTAATGAAAATCCATGACATGATTTCCTAAAAGTTTTAGTCCTCTTTCATCTCTTCTCATTCATAACGTATTTTCCACCGAAATTAGCTCATTAATGCTAATAAAAAAACAATGACATTTGACGCTGTAATAATATGGGTCAGTGGCGCATGCTCATTCATCGAAAAATGCCGCTCAATTTACATTGTGAAAGCCGAGTGTCGTTATATGCTAATGAGATAAAGACGGCAGGAAGAATATCCTTACGTTCATCTCCCTGATTTCCGTGCCCTGCTTTGATGAGGCCCAAGCTGCCCCGCCCTTCCCTTTCTCGCAACTCTCCCTTTCCCCCACTTCTGCTCTTGATTTGCGTTAATTTTAAACGAGGTGTCATTCAAGCGAGCCGTTTTACCCGGAAACAAGCTCCTTTGTGTGGCATGTGGCTGGCCTGAACGACGGAGCGTTAGCGAACGCTCGCTCCCTTCTACCTTCGAGGATCGGTGAGCATTTTGAATACTCGAATATTTCGTATGCGCGTCGGGTTCAGGGATGGTTTCCTCTCAAAGGAACGAGTCAACCCGCTTCGGAATATTTCCACTGTACTGACGCGTTCGCTCGTGGCCCGTAACTAATAAATTGTGTCGATCGATTTTATTCGGTTCCTTGCAGCCATTGGCGTTGTTATCATTTTTAACGAATCCGGGGCTTATGGGTGGGACGTCCCCTGATGAATTTATGGCGAAGCGTAAAAGAATCGTGTACGGGAAATTTAAACTCGCTCGGCTCAAATTTTGATTTGGATGTATTTCCGAATTCGTCGTGACGTATTTGTTCCTGCGCAATCTCCGTTCAAGCCGCAGGTACGACGTTTCTAAACACGAATTGCTGTCTATATTTCTTTCTCATTCCATGAATGTTGTTTAAAAGTGAATGAAAATACTCACGAGCGTGATTTTATTGTTGATTAGGCGTTCACTTTGGTTGATCAGAGACTATTGTTCTATCCTTCTCTTCATTGCCATTCCATGCTAATATTAGCTAACTTATGACATTCATTTTATTTCATTACTGGCTCAGCTACATACTCATTCTTATTTTTTCCTCATAGTGCATTACTTTTTTTCTAGCATTTATATTTAATTTTTGAATGAGGTTGCATTGTCCTGAAGGGTTGATACCATCAATGTCATCAAGTAATGTGCCCTACAAACAAATCAATTTCGTTTCATGAAGACTTTTCCATTTCAACGGAAGAAAATACATCAAATTTATATATTGTTCAAGAAGTGGAATTAAAAATCTGTACTATAGTGCAATGAGGGAAGACATTGCATGTTTGGTGACTCTTATAAGTGAGCGTATTGTTGCCAATTGAAACAGCTTGACGGCCGTATTGAATATTTTACTCTGCAATTTTTGTAAATACCCTAACTTTAATGCATCTACAACAAATTTTAAGTTCACGAACAGGCCGCGAAATCTTTAACGGTGTTACCCGCTGAAATTTCATGATAGCAAGATATTCCACAGAGAAAAAAGTCATTCACCTTGACCAGGAATCGAACTCGGACCGGTAAACAGTGGTAAGTAAGCACCTTAGTGTTTAAATACTTGCTTAACCTCGTGTGCGGTGGCGCCATAAGCACGACTTCGGCTGCTTTTAACATGATATGTCCAGCAGTCCGACATCTTGCTCCTTTAAAGACTATAATTTCCACAGAAAAAGAGGCCGTCTTAGTAGCTTATATGGTAGAGCACCTAACCGGAAAACAGGGGGTCCGGGTTCGAGTACCGGTCAAGGCGAATGCTTTTTTTCTCTGTGAAATATGTTGCTATTCATGCATCTGGTCAAAATTTGACTTGAAAAGTTTGAAAACGTCATGTGATCTCTTTTAAAAAATAATTCAATTCATTTATTTTCTGGTGGGTTGATACAAATCACAGCATATCGCGACCCCACGAATTAAACAAGTGAAGTTAAAAGAATAAGTGGCACCCGGTCTAGCAATCCGTAAAATCTCCGTGTGCGCGCGGGAATGAGAGGAATTTAGATTGTTCTTACATCTGAGAACCCTTCTGAAAGCGCTGTAAATAGCAAGGCAGAGCGATTAAGTGAGGTCGCCATGCCTTTCGAGATGGCGGATTGAGATTCAGTCTTTCACGACAGGCCCTTTATCCCCACAATCCCCCTGTCAAGGGATCAGGGCGAGGGAGAAAGAGAGTTAAGGTCGCCGTCCTACTCTCGCGACCGGAGGCGCTTGGAAAGCGAACCGATTCCCCAGCGCCAAATGAAGCTCCAAATGAGTCGGGTTTTCCGTGTGGGAAACGCGGAGTCATAACTTCTTAAGAAAAAGGTACAAGTGAGCCCCAATGATTTCCCGGAGGGCGTTCTTTTCTTCGGTTCCTCGGAGCGTTGTGCTCCTCAGTCGCCTCTTGACCTCTCCCGCCCTTTCACTCCCTTTCTCGAGAGGGGAAGGAAACGAAGAGGAGGAATTCACCGTCGGTGGTGAAAAAAACTAGATTTACAGAAGAGATAACTTTGTCGGTTGTCGGCGCTTGGTGGTTGCGCGTGCCCGGATCAAAATAATGCTCAAACCTGATCGTGTTATGGTCGGAAAACATTGAAAAACAGGTCACAGTGCATAACTATATGGAGTTCTGTGGTGTTGAAAATTATTATCTACGTAGATATTTTTTCACTGGCTCAATCTCAACTTCTAAGGCACAGTTCTGGAGTGTATCTTAAATTTTAAGATGGAGGGTAGGATGCTGGGGGCTTGGCATTAATCATATCGGTGGTTGGAGAACTATCACCACTTGTCGGTCTTGTGTTAATATTGGTTTGCCATTTACCAGCCAAATGATTCCATTCTGATTGGCCAACAAGCATTTAAAACAAAACATTTAAAAGCTTGGTTTGCCATACACCCGCCAAATGGTTCCATTCTGGTTGGCCAACAAGCATTAAAAACAAAACATTAAAAAAGCAGTGCGCAACTATATGGAGTTTATTCGGTTATGGGCTGTAACATGGTGGAAACGATTCATTGTAATATAAATGAACAAACTTGATTTTTCCACGAATATATTGCTAACAAACCCAAACGCGCCACTCTTCACTATTTTGTATGTACATATACTTCCTGGAAAAAATTATTCTCTAGTACACCTGATGTTGACTTAACAGCCGAAACCTGGGTGGTGGAGGAAAAAAAATTTTGGAAAAATCAAGTTTGTTAATTTATATAATTCTATGGAGTCCTATAGTGCTAAGTATTATTATCTATTTTGTGGATTATTTTTCGCAAAGAGTTATTAAGTGAATTTTTTTCGCTCACTCAGGGCCATATTCAGAATCTCAACTACAGTCTCCCTTCCACTGCTTACACCCTAAAATATCTCCTTCGAGTCTAATTTGTGTGCAGCTTCATCGTGCAAAGTTGTAATTAACACGCTGTATACCACTTGGAACGGTATCGAGGAGAATCTGTGTGCCTTTTCGAACTCGAAATGCAGCTTTTATGACGTTGCCAGTAGAAAGAGTGGCGAGGTAGTAGTAGCGAGGAAAAAAGGACATTTTGAATCCGTCAGTTCGGTAATCAATTCCTCTAATTTTATGATTATGGTTCAGTCTACCATAGTAAGTTGGGTTTCGCAGAGTATTTTAAACGTCATCACTGAAATCTTGGAATTTATTTAAGAGATTAAGTCTAAATTTCAACCTGCGATCTGACAATGATTCCCATTTCAATTCATTTAATAGACTGGTTGCGCTAAAGTGGTTATCGTACCATCACTTTACAAATCTTGCCTAACGAAAGTAATGCCACCACAGCAGGTAGAATCTTTACTTCAATTTCATTCGTTGTAATGATTTTAGGACGTAAGCAATAGAAACGAGCTGAAGCTTAGATTCTGAAAATTGCCCTCAACATTAACTTCTAAGGCATAGTTTTGGAGTTGTAACTTGATTTTTGATAATTTGAAAGGGTAAGGTATTGGGGGCATGTCAAATTAAATATTAAATAATGTAGGTATTTTGAGAACTATCAGCAATTGCCGAACTCGTGTTAATGTTGATGTGCCGTTTACCATCCACGTGGGTGTCTCAAGGTTCATCCCGGCAGGACAAAGGTTTTCTCTTTCAATTATTGTGCCCTTTCGGATCAATCCTTTTTATTACTATAATTCTACTTCACAGCTGGCGTCCTGATACCCTCTGTCATACGAACTTTCGGCTGCTCATAGGGTTAACATATATGTGTATAACATATGGAAATGTATCATACCGATATTTGTGTGGTGCTGGGAGTTTTTTTACACATGTTATTAAACCTCATCAGCGAATGCAACTGCCATGGAGGTTTCACAGATGTGAGTTAAATTCCAATTTGAGATATCTCCAGAATGGCATTTAGCGTTGTGAGTTTCAAAGCGCGGCACATATAATAATCAACGAAACTCAATCCACTGATAAAATATTGGGAAGGTTTTCAAACGTATTGCGAAAATATCCTTGCTTGATTAGCAGCTTTTTTTCCACAGTGCAGGTGGGATCCATTAACGTAAACGAGGTGTGGCATGAGCGAATAACAGTAGGAAAAATGCAGTATTAACTCTCACCTGAGAAAATGACAACATTTATTTCGTTCATCATCACCCTCTCTCCATGCAAAAAAGTAATGGATGATCGAGATGACTTGTGAAGTGGAGATGTCCTTAACATTTTAAAGTTTCACATTGGCTCCTCGCTTGAGTGATACCCAGACGCTGCATTAACTAACTCTGTTATTAATTATTAACTAACTGTAACTGTGTATGTGAGAGTGAAAATGCGCATAAGCTAGTGTAGCTAACTTCAGTACATTTTCGGATCTCATATTTAACCCTTCCAACTATTAAGCAGTACCCGCTAAAATTTGAACAAATTTCCATGTCCAAAATTGTACGAATGAGTGGAAATTATGACTGAGAAAAATTTACCTGAACTATTGAATTCCATTCTGGAATCCTTAGTAAAATCTTCTGTAATAATCATCCTAAGTTATTTTCGTATTCGTTTGAATTTGATATTTGGTCTCAGGTCTCATTAAGTAAGGCTGTGGCATTGACGATACTTGGGAATGTTGAGGTTACGGCATCGATATTTATTGTAGGCTCGATAGTGTTGAATTCTTGATTGGAAAGTCGATTTTACTCGTATCATGGTGAATCAGTCAAATATAAGTGATAAATATGAATAAATAATGACTGATAGCAATACAATTTATCGTTAAATTTCCACGCCAGGTGAACCAATCAGTATATTGCCAGACATGTTAGCCATCCCACTTGCAACCCGAAGAATGGTGAACACCTGTGAACTAAAAAAAGTGCTAAGCGAAGCAAAGTGTGAAATTCACACTTCAGGTTTAGGGAACAGTGTTTTTTCCAGTGCTCCCGTTACTTCTCCAGATGGATCTGGTTCCCAGAAAATCGCTCAGCACGGCTTGAAATGGATCCGCCCTCTCCCGGAGTCGAACTCGGTACCTTCGGTTACCAGTTCCACTCACGTTTATTGCAAAAGCAAACAGCGTTGGATACCACCTGGTATTTTTCCAAATGAAAAATACTGTTGATTCCCCTCCAGGGAATTTACGAACCAAGTAATTATCACCGCGGGTGTTTTTGTTCACGCCATAAATTCTCACTTTTCATAGAAAGGAAATAATGTTCCCGTCCGTGGTTTGTGATTATCCCTGCTTCCTGCTGAATCTCTTCCTGCTGTTTGTATCAAGCAAGTGCCATGCGAGCAAACAGGAATGCGTACTCAAATAGCCCCCGGGATCCCATGGCTTAGGTAAATATTTGCTGAAGTTATTGCGGAAGGCTATCTTTGGTAGAATTCGTTTTGAGTCATTTAGGAAGTGAAGGCCGGATGCGAGGGAAAATTGTGCCTACGAAAGGGAAAACGTGATTTTGGGATGAAAATTCGTTGGCTAAATAGCTTTCTTTATGAAGCCGCATTATTTTCAGTTCAATCTATGAAATCCACTTTGGGTCACAAAAAAGTCCAAACTCCCCAGCATGGGTGATGCCTAGCGTATATGTCTTATAGTGTGGTTAGAAACGTAAAATTCAGCGTAAAATGATTTTGCTTTTCATTTCAAATGTTCGACACCGACTTGAGGCATCAGTGTGAGCATTTCCACCCCACGAAATTGAATGATGAGACACAATTAAACAATTAAAAAATTAGTGTGCCCTTTTTAAAAATTATTTTTCCCAACCAACGTTGTAATATGCAGTATTTCCCATTTTTTGTATACCTAAGCACTAATCATAAGTGCTAAGCATAGGACTCACAAGGACTTCTGAAATTCACACATCCATAAGGGGAGCACCACTTCATCTTCCTCCTTACTCCAAGTTGCCTTTTGTTTATCGTCCAATATAAGGACGGGGGACTAAACTCGAAATATTCCCAAATCAACATGAAATGGAACAAAATATTGCTGAGTGGCATCAAAACCCAACCTTTGTCGTGAGAAGTAGGCGCTCTATCTGACTCGGCAAACTGCTGTTTTGTCATATGTGGTTACGTGGATTCCGAAGTTGACTAGAGGGATAATGGTGATATCCTCGCCTGTGCATGGTCGAATCTAGCGCAACATTTCGGAAAGTTTACGCAAAAAATCATTATCTCATAGAACAATTTGAAGCAGCTCCCCTCTCAATTTTCCTATCTGCTGCCTTATTCTTTAGCATTAGCATTACATCAATTATTTTCTTTTGTTTCATTCACTCCAAGCATCGCATATACAAGTGAGGCCTTCCTTTGTTATTAATACAATTCACATTTCTCTCTCTTCACATTTTTTCGTAAGGCGTCCCTATCACAAAATGCGTTCGATTAGGTTTTTTAATCTTTGTTTCCGATATTTTGGACTTCGCTCCAGTTACAATTCTGAGTTTATTCTAAAATAGATGGGAATGAGTGATGTTCCCTCGTGGCCAGGGGGCTAAAATCTGTCACGTCAACTGTATTTAAACGTTTACTTTCAAATATATTCATTTCACCCTACTTCTTTCTGGTATTCCCGCCTTCTTCACTTTCAGAGTCAATCACTCTGCAAAATCATACTTTGTGAACAGGATTTTAATCACTCTTTAAAAATTTGCAACGCGTTACTTTTGTAATGACGGCATGAATTGCAATATAAACTGCCAACGGGAAATACTTCTTATAGTCGGGCCCTAATGGGATTGGTTTACGATACCTAAAGATTCCAATAATTTCAATATATAAAAATTCAATTATTACAAAGTAGCCACGAAAACCTTAGCGGAGTTACCCGTTTATGTGCGTAAAAGTAGAGCCTAGAACCGTCTGAGGGCTCCGGGTTTGAGTCCCGATCAAGGTGAATGATTTTTTTCTCATTGGAAATTCTGTAATTTCAATGCATCTGTACTCACCTGTGGCGGTCGCATATTTTCACCGGAATTTTTGTTCGCTATCAGAGTAGTTGCTTTTCTTTGTTATCACTTCTCTTCCTCTCATCACAATTTTACACGAATCCATGGCATCTCTCCACCCATTTGTCTCTGTCCATGGCGCACCGATCGCGAGTCACGAAGGGGAGGAATGCGCGCAGTTGTGCCTCCATCCGTATCTACAACGTTTCCGCCTCGGATACGTAAACGGAACTCTAACAAACAAAGGGTAACGTGTGGGCGGTATAAACAGCTCCTAGGTCCACCCCTCCCCCCCTCTAACGGATTTTCTCAGGGAAACAAAAGAACCCTCCTTGAAAGGGGCAAGTGGGCGACCGCTTGCTCTTTCATTCCGTTCTTTGCTTTTCCTTTTCGCGTCCGTCTTTTATCCTTTGCTTTTTTTCCAGCGCCTTCTCGCCGCAGTGAGACCGAAGGGTGCGAAGGGGGAGTGGGCACAGTGCGGGAGAGAAAGGTCACCGCGGGAGGTCAGTTGCCCAGCGGCCGTGCTTATGTCGCGTGCTCTCCGGCGCCATTTGTTTTGTTTATCTCCTTTGGCTCCCGATATGTCGCGAGCGTGGGGCGACGTAATTTCACCTCCCGCACCCCTCCCTAATTTCGCCCCGTCCTTGGCGCTTCCGGAGTTGCAGATAGGCCACGCGCGCCGGGCGAGATGTTTGAACGATGTTCTCTCCAAGAGCTCTTTTGCGTAAGCTCTCTCCCCTTCTCTCTGGATAGGGAATCCCTTCTGCTTTTATTTCGCACATTCAGTTCCCTTGTGTGTCCGCGAGGCCAGTGCGATTGCCGTATTTGCATATCGCAGAGCGTTGTGAACCAAATGTCACGAAATGTTTCCACGTGTGCTCAGTGTTGTGATAGCGGACGGCCCTGCGTTCGCATTGGTTACAGTCTGCGACTCGGGTCTAATGCCAAGTTTTACGTCAACGTTTTTCGACGCGACGACGGGGACGTGGTTGAGATCGTGGGTTCATGAGATGTCCTACTGAGATGGACGGATATGAATATAGTCCTGGTCTTCGGACGTACTGAGCAACGCTCGTCGAAGTCTCAACCGTGAAATTGCGGCAACAATCGGCGCGAAATATAGTTGTATATCTTTTGTAATGATAAAGGTCGATTTTTTTTCCTGTCCGCCCAAACGTCCGTCTGTGCGTCCGCCTCTCTCCCCCCTATCTCGAAAATGATTCGTCCCAGGCAGCTGCCGAAAATTTCATTGTACTAAGACCTGTTTGAAAGACCTGATTCCATTTCTGTTAAGATCCACGTTTCACTCCTGGAGTCAATTTTGATTTTAAATTTGTTTAAATTGGGGTTTCCAATTTAAGAGAGTAGAAGACATTTTTATCTCTCTCGGTAAAATACTTAAAGTTAAATTGATTTCTTAATTTTTTTCTTTATTTATCGGGCAAACCTTTTCAGTTTCTCATTCCTAATATCGTTTTACACTTTCATTCGAGCTTTTACTAATTATTTTTCTCTCGTTTAGAACAATCACGCCCGCGGTAAGTCTTGTTAAACTCTTTGAGGGGAAGTCAAGTGCCTGATGCTAACTGCCTGGCATTCATTATGCAGAGTACGGTACCACATCACTTGAAGGCTCGACACCACATTTAAATACTGATTTTAATTGCAGTACGTATAATACATTGAGAAAGTTAGCCATCAAATTTCCGTTACACTCACCCGGGACAATGTTTTATAATAATCTACATCAATATTCACGGACATAGAAATTGAGGAAGTGCGGGTTTTCTGCCGTTAAAAACAGGTTTGGTTGGATCGCAAAACAAGCGATGAATCCCTTTTTTTTTCAAAAAGGTTCGTTTCTGCATTTCTTCCTTAGGCACAAAATACTTCAGCATATTGTAATGGCTTTTGAAATACCAGTACGTACTAGCCTTTTCATCCGCCATCTTCTTAACTCCAAATAAACTCCGTTTCGACAAGTTATTCATCAATCCACCTCCTCAAAGTGACGAGTCAATCCCGCTACACTGCTTTTTTCGAATGTATTAAAAGAAATTGAATTGAGTTTTCATTTTATATTCTCCAGAATTTAATTCATCTTATCTCGTGATACTAGCCGCCTTCTCTTCGACAGATTGGTCAAATCTCGTCAGTTACTTCCGCGTCTTCTCTAATTACCGGTCTCCTTATTTCAGGGTTTGTCTTTGTCTTAGGGTAAATTCCTTTACTCGACTGAGTTTTCAATTATCTCCTTTGTTGGCCAAACTTAGTAATAGTCAAAGAGCCGGAGTGGTTTAGCCTACTCAAAATTGGATCATAGTCTTGGGTGATGCTGTGTCCAGCTACCGCTCTATTTTTTTGGTCAGAAAACCCATATATGCCTTTTGTGTTCTTTCAGCCTTCTTTCGATGGCCCAGGCCGTATTATGGACGCAGATATTGCCGCATTCACAGAGCAAATGGTAAATTTCTGGCATCTTGACGCCCAAGCTATCCTTCAGGTCTCTTGTATTTAATTGCGGGCAGCATTGAGAACGAATAAAATAATTGGATCCATGAATCTGCATGAAATGTTGTTTCGACTAACGAAGTTTTGGCTTGATAATAAAAATCCTGGACGAATTAACTTCGTCAGCCTAAGCACTACTAGTGTCACTGTGCCGAATTTTCCTTGTCCCAGCTAAGCAAACACAACCACATAACTCCTACTGCCTCCCTTTTGCCTTGTTTTTCTTTTTCGTCTAGCCACTGCTATGTCCTCGCCAACATTTCTCAAGGGAACCGTGTTAAACTGGCGTAAATGCTTTTTAGGCGCATTGGTTGGTTTTAAGTAGGTTTTTCACGAGTTTTTCTCCGAGCGCACACTTTGCGTCCCTTGTTTTTCGAACGAGCGCGGATAGCCTTAAGGGTAAAACCTGCGTGTTTCCCTTATTTTTTTTATGCCCAAGCTGGGCCTTAGGTGTGAGGGTGAGCCTTTTGCCAACGAGATTCTGTCGGCACTCCTCTCTCCTCCTTGGCTTCGTTTTTGCTCCCCCTCCCGTAATGGATGGTGCTTGCCCGAGAAGGTGTGGTGCTCCATAGCTCCTCTGAATCGCCCACACGCTCCGCTATATCTGCGGACCCGGTCATAAAGCGTTCCGAAAGAACGAACGATTCGTGCGGTAGCGTTCTTCTTTTTTTTTGTTACCTTCTCGCACTTGACGTGATTGTAACGCACCGCGTATTCGGAACGATCGCCCTTTAAAAGGGGTTTTGCCTTTTTAAAGCCTCGCATAACTCTTTTATCATGGGGATGGGGGGAGAGGAATGGTATGTACGTCCGGGTAACCTCGTGTGCCCTTCAGAACATTTTCATAAAAATTCACAGGTGTCTCTGGGGTTTATGGGACGGATGTGATGAAGAAGTCTGTGAAGGCCTTATCATGATCGCAAAACTACATAGAGCCATGCTTATGTCTTTTGTCTTATGCTTTCCGTGTTCTAAGAGAATGCCCTACCTAGAATGCAAGGTCAAACGAGTTTCATATTTCCTCTTTGACCATGATGAACTAAACCATAAGTTTAGCTAAGAAGTAGGAATAAGCGTTAACAGATAGGAGGAATTTTCACGAGAAATTAACGAAATCAGATTGGATATTACACGTAGGTATGTGAAAAGTGAGTTCACAAAAAATAGAGACCACAGAATTAGAAAATCGTTAAAAAAACAGCTATGAGTGGTGCGATAAGTACCACTCAAGATTGACTAGCGAGTCATGACCTTCTATCTTTTGAGGACTGCGGATTAATTCTATTTTCAGACTAATGATCTGTAGTTAACGGAACGGCTATAATATTCGGCCATTTATGTTAAAATAAATAGGCATAATTATGAAGAATTATTGAAAATTTATCAGAAAATATTTTTAATTAGCTGAAAAAGTAAGAGAAACGTAGAGGTATCATTGAAGGGGAGTGAAAATTGGTCATTAACTCAAGGTGGTTTTGAGGTAGACATTGGTATGTGAGATAGAGCTAGAAGAATTAGGAATTGGAATAGCATTGCGTGATGGGAGTGAAAAAGCAGAAAAATCTCCCAAACATATTATCTAGTGAGATATGAAAGTGAAAACGGTTTATTGTGAAGGTATCTGCTAGTAGGCTCACAATGGTAAAATAACTCATTTTTTATGTGTTCAGTATGCATGCTAATATTCCCAAGTAATACTCTAATCGCTTTCTATTGCCCTTTATCTACTTCTGTATCCAATTCTGTGTTAAATTAAATCAAATGTAAGCTGTCAGCGTGCTAGCGGGTCGAAATATGAAATGTTATCAAATTCGTGTGATCTCATCAAATTGATCTAATAAGACTTAGACTTATTTTACTCTTACTAGGGTCTTTAATTTTTAGAAGATTGAGAGAAATTACGTTTAGTCACGTAAACGTGCGAGTTCTCGTGCATTGTCTGGTTGTGATCTATTGCTCATGATGCTAAATTGCTGAATTTTTATGTTTTGAAATGAGATCGATAACGCTACAACTTCACACGTACATTAATATAGCACAAAAAAGATTTAGACGTAGGATGTCATCACTATGTGAAAACTACAGGAAATGTACAAATTCCCCCTCTTAATTTCCTCCTATATCCACTCGGAACTCATATCTTACCCGCCCTGAATCCTAAACCAAATTTACACCTCTATTATGATGGTTGCATATACATATTATCCTTATAGATGTATGTACAATTTTTGTAGTTTTAAGTAGATGACGAAGTCCTTCATCGAGACCTTGTGTGTTGTATCAATAAATGTGTGAAATTTCATTAAGGATTGTTTTTATTTTCAGATGCATTAAAAATTTAATAAAATTACGCTTGTTACAATGAGGATTTTTAAAATAAAACCATAATTAACATAATAACAATCAAGATATCAGTGATGCTTTGTTGGAAAACATGAATTTATTAATCGTGAATTGTTTAATAACTTTAAATATGCATGATAATTGCAACGAGTTTTGGCAGTCGTTGGTAGATAAACACATGAATTATGTGGCCAATATAATTAACAAGCTAAACGGTAAGTCAAATGGCTGTATTTTAAAAAGCGCTGACTCTCTGTTGCACTTTTTTTTTTAATCTCTCCTAAAATAAAAATCCTTTATTTTGGGAATATAAAGGCTGTGTACAAATAGTCTTGCCTTCTGGGTTCCGCATTCGAGCGAACTTCTACCTTTGCTCGCTCCTCGCCCAAGTCCTTGGCCTCCATAAATTACCAGTGTGACTGGAGTTCAATTCCAATAAACGACATGGACCACAACGAGCACTTAGTTGGGAGAGGGCTTTTAAGCGTCTTTCGAGCATAGCGTTTAAGGCAGGTGGGGGAGAGCAGATGTGTCCGGTAATGCGTTCCATCAGGCCTGGCCGTTGTAGATATTGCAAGCATACATTTGAGTTCAGTAAATTGGAAGTAAGCGTATAACCTTTGTACGTACTAGGCCTTGAAATATGCTTCATTTTCGAGAGGTTATGTGAAAATCTATTATATTTTTAAAAGTTGAGTTTCATCTTTAAAAGCCTGGTGTAACTAATTTTCCCTTATTTGCTATCAAATTTGTACTATTTCAGCTTTTCTCACCAGTATTTGGTCTGTCTTATTGAAAGGGGACGATATCTTTTACTTTATTTTGATAAGAGTTGGAGAAAGTGGAAAAATGAACAGTGGACGAAAAGTAGGACGAGCGAAGAGATGTAATGCATGGTGATGGACGAGAGGAAGTTATCATGGCAGTTATCATGGAAGTTATCATGGAAGTTATCATTAGAGGTATGCTGAGCGGTTGGAAGGCACAAGTATTTTGGGAAAATGGGGTAATGCAGGTTGTTACGCTCTATAAGCAAGGGAAAGGAAGGAAAGGGATAGGCATATTGGATTTTACGAAGAAGGATGCTAATCCGAAGAGAAAAACAGCAGAGTGAAGGAGTTTCGAAAATACAATAAAAGCACAAATACAGTATTTAATCAAATATAGGGATAACGTATGAATACCTATCTCTAATACTTAATGAATTCCAAATAGCAATGACAATAATAGACGGCGTAATGAGTTTTGATTGAAAACACCTTTATTCAAAGTTTGAAAAAATCACGTTGATCTCGTCATGCAATAAAAGTCTTCAATAGCGGTGTAGCTTCTGTGATGTGACGTCATCTTTAGCTTTATTTGTTTCCATTTCATGACGCCATGACTACGTCTTGAATGCATTTTAGAGGGATTGACGACAACGCTTCATTAGATCCGGTGACTTATACGCCTAAAGTAAGGGCGCTGTGTTAAATGGTATTATTAATTGAGATAAACGAAGGTGAACGTGCATCAAGTTAGAGGGTGAAAGAGGCTCCATTTAGCCTTTTATGAAAGTTATAAATTTTAAAAGGTAGGCAAAACCTTTAACTGAATATCTTCATCATGAATTTTTCTGAAGTGGCCAGTAATTCATTTAACGGCTTCAAAAAAGATAAAATAGAAATGTATAATTATATCGTGTCAAGGTCATTTCCACTTACGTTAAGTTTCCACAAGTTCATGACTATGAGAAAAAGAATTATTTTGTCAAGGATATTTTAAAGTTGTGTGTCACATATTCCTTCCAAATGACGAAAACGATTGCTTCCCTCTGCAAGACCTCTTCCCTCTATCTGATACAGCTGCAATTAAATGTCAGCCCCTGGAATTCGGGATATTGCGTTGGATGCGATAGTGACTTTCCACCCCGTTGGACCGGGTGTGAACCTCGGAAGTGGCAGAAATCCTCAATAAAATAACGGTCCCTTCTTTTATACTGTTGGTAGAGAACCCTGAGTACAGAACTTCGTCCGTCAAATGGTACTTCAAGCCGTGGATCCATTACTGCCTTTCGTTAAGAGCAGGTTAATGAGAGCCGGGTTTCTCTCCACCCTGCCACCGTTCTCTGAAAAATCCCACCTCTACTCATTTCTTCTCACCTACTTGGAGGGTTAATGCTTAATTTTTATGAAGCATGTCCTTAATAACAAGGTCTTCTACCTCGTATCTGGATGCATGACTGTGGAAAAGGCTCCCGCTATTGAAACCAATACTTTTAATCCATTAAAAATTTTCTGTCACAATTGTAATAGTACTATAAGAAGCAAATTTCAATACCAGATTTTTGTGTTTTTTTTTGCTTGTGAAAGCTACGCCGTTATTCTAGTGCTTAAATGACTAAAGGAACATTTTTGTCTCCACCTGAATGCAGAAATATATTCATGTTTACTTTAAGTACCTGGGATGTGGAGGTGGAGATTATTCCGCAGTTGAACTCCCACAATCCTATGCCTTAGGGAAAGCCAACACGTGTAAGTTTTTGAGGTTTGAAGGACCTTATGCATAAATTTTCATTACCAATTTTACCAACGCTCTAGGTTGATTTAATTTAAACAAACCTACCATAGTGTTTTAAGCCTGGCTATGGAAATTTTCACGTCAATTACATTTGCCAATCAATGATCGTAATTGCATTTCATTCTTCGTAGTTACTGCGTTTCACCATTGCGAGTTCGTTACTGACCAGCTTGCGCAAAATAAAACATCCACTCTAAATGTTTTGATTTCTGTTTCATCACACGTCGAACGAACGCTGGCTAATCACATTCGCGCTAATTACGGGATAGGGACGATACGAATTTCAAATAGAGGCTTCAGTTAAATAGATACCAGTGGAATTTCGCGCATCACTTCTAATTTTAACCCTCGGTACACCAGCTGTTGCGTCATTTTCTCTATCTCTGTAACGTTTTTGTGCCAGCGTTTGGTACCGAAAAGAGGTTTATTGAATTGGTAATGCTTGTTCTAAGTCGCGTAACTTTTATGAGGTGTTATAGAAACATTTTGCACCATTAAAGTATCGCTGTTTCTCTGTCACGTAAATTACTCTTTCATGTACAAGTCCAATAGCCAATACATCTTAATAAGTTTTCATACACACGAAGCAAATCCTCCTTGAAATTTTTTCCCTGCAAAAATTTTGCTTAAACGCAAATTATTCGGGTAATATCAAGCAATTGTTGAAGGAAGGGTCTTCTACACTTTTAGTCGGGTGAATTGGTACGTCAAGTATGTGGGACTTGTGGAAAGTAATACTGTCACAAAATATAACTTGTCATGTAGAAGAAGACATGATAGCTGTGGGAATACAAGGATTGGCTGATTGCTGGAGATCGCAGATTCAGATCCGGGAGAGCTGTTTTCCGATTATTCTGGCTAAACGTAACGAGATTGATGTTCAATATGAAATTTTAGGATTAAACATGGTGGAATTGCTACATTGTAATGGCGAAAAGTACTAGGAGAGCTTTTTCACAATCATATCTCTGCAGAAAATGTTTTCCAAATGATATTTTCTGGGTTCCAGATGGATCAGAAAAATTTCTAAAGCTCAGGGAATGTAAGTGGTGTCCGCCACCCAGGTATGTGAATTTCACACGTTTTTTTGAAAATAACTATGCCAACCCAATACGAATTGAACAAATTGGCGGTTTAAAACTCTTATATTTTCAACATTTTAGCACTTTTACGTGGTTTCATTATCTCCGTAATCATGGGTGCCGGCAGAAAAACTGTCAGGGGGGGTGCATTCAGTGCCATTCCTGGGGGGCTGTATTTGAAACCGTCGGGATTATCTCTATTAGGTAACCAAGGAGTCACGTGGTATAAACACGAATGCTTCGCAAATTTGGTGTGTTAAAACCCCTGATTGCAACCTCATTCTTTGTTTAGACTTGTGTTATATCTCAACCACTCTTTAGTTGGAATAGATGAGAAAAATTCAAGTGAAAACAATTAATGATGTTGTAAAGAGCGATTCAGAAACATAAAATTTTAAAACAAACCGCCTTTGTATCACGTGACTCCTTGGTTACCGAAAAGAGATGATCTCGACGGTTTGAAAAACAACCCCCCTGGACCGCTAGTTCACCAGAGGGCGAGTGTTTGAAATCGTCGGAATCATCTCTAATAGGTAACCAAGGAGTCACGTCATACAGACACAAATAGTTCGTAAATTTGTTGTGAGTGAATCACTATTTATAGTCATATTCTTGTTTTTACTTCAGTTTTCCTCATCCATAATATGCATAGAGTCCCCAAATGAGATGACACTCGTGTGAAAAAGCAGAAAAATATTACAATGCGCGATTCAAAAAAACAAATTTGCTTACCATTCGTGTTTGAGCCACGTGACCTCTTGGTTACCTACTCGAGATAATTCCGACGCTTTCAAACACAACCAACCAGGTTTTGCAATTAATCGCCGATTCGATTATTCTCACTTGACACTGCCTCGGCTTCTCGTTTGGCAGTCAACAGGTCATTGACGATTTTCACTGGTTACGTTTTGGGGGTTATTGGTTTTTAGATTAATACAAAAGCAGTTTTTATAGTTGCTCTTATTTATAGTGTTTTTCTTTTACAAATAAATTGTTCCTATTTTAAATTACAAAAATAGTAGGTACAATCAGTGGCGCTCCCCGAAATTTTATCCATCTGCTAGATCTTTTGCAAAGTGTAACCAAAAGTTATTTCAATCAGTATGCATATTTTGAATGTTATATAAGGCCATAATTTCGAACCTGTAAGAAGAGTTCATCAAATATGGCCATCTTTGTTCTAGTCATACTCGAGTAAAATGATGCAACGAGATTTTCCTATTTCCATTTTTTGCTACAATGTGACTGTGACTTGTCAATTAAATATTAATTTAGGTTTTGTAGAGAGCTAAGGGGGGGCCAGGGCCCCTTGCCCCCCCCCCCTCGTTGGGTGCGCCACTGGGTACAATCATTTTCCAAAATTTTCCATGAGCCAGGGGCTACCAGTGCACCCCTTTGCACCACCCTCCCGGCGCTCATGACCGTAAGGGAACTGATATCACCACTCTGATTTTTGCTCCTTTAGCCTTTTCCCTGTAATCAAAGTTTGACCGGCGCATTAAGGTCAGTTCACTTTAACTTGCCTTCTAAACGTGATTCATTATTGGGTCGTCTTGATTCGCGTCAAAATGTTATCGCAAAGCCGTGGAAGTGGTATTGCAAGGATAAAAGGGGAAGAGGATAAGAGACGCTAGATGTTTGGACGAGAAACGACGTGAGTTTTGCGTGGTAAGAATTGCCGCCCCATTGGATCGAGAGAGACGATGAATTCTCATCTTCCCCTTTTCATAGCAGATTCATGCTCATCTCCCGCTTAGAGCGAGACTGCACTGGCCCTTCTTATTTACAGTTCGTGCGCTTGGCTTGTTACGATTGGGCGATAAATGATGGGGTCTTTTATTGCCCGTTCCTCCAAGGACATCGCCCCACTCGTCGCCTTAAAAATCGACCTCTCTAGGGCGGATCGCTTTCCACCTCTCGTGGCCTTGCGACACTCTCTTGAGATTGAAGTGCCCATGAGTCACCCTTCACATTGCTCTTTGTTTTCTTTCGTGTTTCGACTTTTTCATCCCTTTGGATTTTGTGATCCTTATCCTTTCCTTTCCCTCAGTCCTCCGACTAGCAAAGACTTCAGTCGCGACCGTCGTGAATATCCGATCCAGTCCTCCACTAAGGCCGGCTCACACGACACTCATTTCCGTACTGAAAATCGAACCAATGTCAGCATACTCAAAATTGTATCATGAAATTGGATGAATCGTATTGCGGAAATCGATATAATTCAATAGTGATAAGTTATGAAACTTATTTTTTGCCCATATCTTGCATCCAGCTACAAATCACAAGCGAATAGAACGTTCCAAGGAAATGCCGGTGGCAGAGCTGAGATCAATGAAGCGATGTGATATCGTTTAATTCACTGCATACCAATACTGCAGTTTTTCTACGTCTCGTCAGAGGAAGGGTTCTTCTATTCTCACTCCAGAATCTTTACAGGAGGGTTAAAAGCAAACTCCAGGAGAAACACGCCCAAGCAACGCAAACAAACAATACATTCTGCGTATGCGCCGGTCAGAAATCGAAACGGACTTTGGATCGTATGAAAGGTTTCACCGGACACGTTCAGCAATCAATGTTGAGTACGTAGAATGGAGATCGATTTTCAATAAGTACTGAATTAAGTGTAGTGTAAAATGGGCTTTCTCACGATCCTTGAACTAACTTGAACAATTCCTGCGTAACCTCCGAGCTTCCTTGCAGAAAATGAAAATATTTAAAGATCTGTACCGCTTTCAGTGATGATTGCTATTATTTTCTCTCGTTTAAGATCGGAGTAATGGTAATAGTAGTTATTCGGGATAGGTTACCTGTTAACAATAGATTTAATCGAATTTACCATGAAGATAACACGTACGATAGGCTATCAATATTTTCTGTTTTTTTGCGTATTTGCCTGAAACTCTAGTGTACGGTGCTGATGTTTAAATGTTCTAGACATATTAAAAAATAAGCCGCTAAGAAATTTTCCACTTAGAACTTATAAGGGACGACTAAATTCAACGCATTTTCTTTGTTTCTTTATTTGGCTATGAATTTACACACGTTTACGCCGCAAAGCATTGAGTGCTCTAAACATTTAATTTCGTTAATGCCACATATCTAAAATAATTTTTCCAAGATTTTTGTCGTATCTGCCCTCCATGATGATGGTTAAACGAAATAAAGTGTATTACGCATGAAGTCGTATGATTTCGTGCCTCCTCGGTGAAGTAATCCTACGTGACGGAAAACTCCATCGCGTAGTTACTGACAGTATGGTTCTTTACTTTGAAGGTAGTGCAATCCTAGTGAGGAGTCATTTCCTCCTTTGCAGTTGCCCATACAATGCGGATGTAGAAAAACTTGGTTTCTGCTCCTCGTGCATTTTGCTGGAGACTCATTGATGAATCGTACCTGTTACAATTTCCCTGGGGAGATGTGCTTGAAACCGTCGGGATTATCTCAAATAGGTAACCAAGGAGTCACGTGATACAAACAAAAATGGTTCGCAAATGTTGGTGTGTTTGAATTGCTCACTATTAGTTTTCATTACACTTTTTGCCATCCGTCTCGAGCGTAGAGTCCACGGATGAGAAAACTCAAGTGAAATTAATAAGTAAGATAGTAATGAACGATTCAAACACACCAGCGTTTGACAACCATTCTTGTTTGTATCGCGTGACTCCTTGGTTACCAATTCGAATTAATCCCGACGGTTCCAAACACAACCACCAAATTTTTTTGAAGTGCCTATCGCGAAAGCAGATGTTCAGTCCGGCAGTCAATTCGGGGATAGTGCATAACTTGAATTATACATCACATCTTCATATTCCCAGCTTCATCATTGTCGGCCTGGCTCATCTCAGCTCGACCGGGACAGAAGGGAGGTCGTTTACGGGGCAAAAGGATTTAATCAAGATCTCGGGGTGAGTTAAGATAGCAGGCACTCAAGGAGCTAATTGCGGAAGGCCGGGAGGGAATCCTGATGAGGTCATCGCGGGAAACATGTGCCATCGCTTTCGCCCTAATGCGGAGCGTCGACGCGATTTGTCTCTTCTTCACTCGTCCCCCACCCACCTTTCATTATTATTCACCGTCGATGATACCACCGTCCCGGGCACCTTCTGATGTTGCGGTCGAATAGAATAACTCACGCACGGGGACGTTGCTGCCTCAACTTGAACTGCCAGCGTGAAGCGGGTGCGCATTCGTTTTCTCGAGTTACAAGTATGAACTTCTCTCCTGATTTGCATTTGAAATTCGCATGCAGCAGTTTCGGCGTTGCCGAGAGTCTAGGATTGTAGATAATATAGCTGTGAAAAACGAGCGCACAGAAATAGGACTTAGAATTGCATGGGAAAACTTTTGTGTCGTAATTACTTATGAAAAATAATACTCTTTATTCGAGCGCAAGGACAAAGAGGACAAATAGCAGGTTGTTTGTGTATTTGAATATTTTGGATGCTCTTCAGCTTACCAGGATGCTATATCCTCGCAAAAGATTTCAGTATTATCACAGCTTCGAGTGTTCTAGGTATAAGAAGTGAACTTAAAAAATGAACCTTAACTTAAGCGACTTAAGATATTCTATGTAATGTTGGCATTAATTTCCATAGGCGAGATTTATACAAAATATAATATCAAGATTTACGAACACTTACTCTTAATTATGGTCAAGACCATTGCATTTGTGACGATTGGTTACGTGTAGAAAAGAGAAATATTTTTCTCTATTTTTGAACATCCAAGAAAAATTTTTAGAGTTTTTTTAGAATTAATTTTCATGCGTAGAACTTGAATGTGGGCAGTATTTTCGCGTGGTATCGGGCAGAGCAGTGGGCAAATACATTACGGCAAATGAATAAGTTTTATAGTTTACAGTCATGGGCTTGACGCTGTGGAATCTTTCACTGTAGGAATGTGAAGGCCACAGCAAAACCTGTTTTTCATTCCATAGCAATGGTCCTTATGCATAAATCTAACAATGGAAATTGCAACGTTTCTTTTTCATCTGTAATTCCTACGATTAGATTTTACAATGAATTCAAGGTTCACGAACTAGCCGTATTAACTTTAGCGACGTTACCCTCTGAAATTGCATAATAGCAGATATTCCAAAGAGAAAAAATCATACGCCTTGACCGGGACTCTTTTTTTCTCTGTGGAATATCTACTATTGTGCAATTTCAGCGGGTAACGCCGCTAAAGTTTTTACGGTTAGTTGGTGAACCTTGAATTCGTTATAAGTAAGTACCTTAGTGTTTCACTGTCGGCTTTAAGGTCGTGGACGGTGGCGCCATGCGCACGACTTCGGTTGCTTTGTGACATGATATGTCTAGCAGTCCGTGAATATCTTGTTCCTTTAAAGCCTCTATAATTTCCACAGAGGTTTAGCACATTGCACAAGCACACTGGTAGCTCAACTGGTAGAGCATCGGTCAAGTTCCGTTCCGGGTTCGAGTCCCGGTCAAGGCGAATGATGTTTTCTCTGTGGAATATCTGCTATTGATAAATTAGAATTCCGATGAAGGTGACATTCGATGGATATTGGGTTTAGATGCTTTTTTTTTAACTTGAGACTTGGATATTGGCGACGTTGGTCTCTTTCATGGCTTGAAAATTGCGGGAAAAGTGTTGGCTTAGTCATTCGATACGCTTCTAAATTTCATCCGAATACGCGTCCGTCAATGGATGAAGTGCCACGCAGTGGGCGCACCAGTCGAGAGAGTGTGGGCGCGCGGAATGAAACGAAGAGGAAAAATAGTTCTCTAGAGTCAGTTCGCTACATCCTGATTATTCATGACGCGAAAGGGCAGGTGGCAATTTCAAGGGCCTTTCCCTGGAACGGCACGGAATTCTCAAACTTTGATAATTATGAGTTTGTGAGGTCAGGTAATCTGCCAGTTTCGTAATTTTTGCATCCTATAATCGAGATTTGTTACTGGAAAACGGTTGTGACGTCCAAATTTGGCCATTGCCGAAGCTCGAGAGTCTAATAAAATCCCCGGGATGGATAAGAGGTGGATAATTCAAAGGTTGAATGCACAGTGCATAAAATCGTCAGAGGATTCAGGACATGTACTTTGGCATAGTAAACGTAATCACAGGAATTGGAAAATATATTTTGGTTTATCGATCATAATCACAGGCACAACGACAAGTTTTTCACGAATTTTATACGTTATTGTAAAAACTTACACTTTTGTATTACGGCTAAAGCTACTTAAAGAGAAGAAAGACCTCCCCGATTATTCTCTTGTACTTCATAATGTCTATGTATGACAGTGAATATTACAAGAGTATTTTGAAGCAGCGTTGCCATTTAAATACGCATGTACATAAAAAAGTATTTAAGGACGTAAGGCCAATGTAATTATTGTCATAGTTAATAACTTTTTTATACAATTAGATGGAATCACTAACGCAATGCAAGAAAAAATTAAGATAATTAAGTAAATTTGAAAATATAAATATTTAAGCAAATTCTTTGCCCATTAGTACAGGAAATTTCTAGCTATAATGTTTGTGTATAATATAATTTTGTGATTCTCACGTGGAGAGCAATTCAGTTACATTTAAGCCGCGAGCAGTGCTAGGGCTCACAAATTACTCTGCCAAATATCTCGTAAACTAAGACCGAACTATCGTGCAGGGCTCTCCTAGATGCTGAAATGTAGCTAGAAAAATCTCTGAACAATTCAATGAACATTGCACTCATGAACAGTGTTCATGAGCGCTGAATTGCATGCCATCATTAATATTTACTTAGAGATACATAGCGAGGTCATGATTTGTGAAACTACACTGGTGAGAAGTGAATTGGGGCTTGATGGTTGCGCTTCTACGAGGAAACTCTTAGAAGGTCTGTGACTGGCTGGAGAAATTACCTCTTCCGTCGGTGGTGTAGGAAGTAATTACACCACGTTGTAAGGAGTGGTTGTGAATTGCACCAATTGCAAGCTCAGGAGGAAGTGGATAGCCGATTTGGGAGCAGTGAGGGAAAGTATTATCTGGCGTTGGAGTCTTATTGCTCGGCTGCGAGCGATTCCCTTTCACTTCTCACCCGAAGGACTATGTCTGGGATCCAGACATAGTACGAAGAAAAGTTAGCAGGTGAGCATTTGGATCTGTTAATCCCGTCGGCGTAAGCTTGCCCACGTTTGCGTTTGGGAAGCTCAGTTCCCGCAGGAAAAGTTTGCTTTCGATTAGAATTGTCCACCGCAATGAAACCTTCTAGGTATTTTGTTCATTTCTCTATACTTAAGATAAAGAAATCAAAGACGTAAACCATTAATTTTGATTACTTTACTGAAAGCTGACAATTCGGCCTCTACTTTTATTTTTATTAGTATGAAGACGTTTTCTCATATGTGATCTTTTCATTTTAGACGATATCTTGATTTTTTGGACCATATTTTGGAGTTTTGCAGCGCAATCGATTGCATTTACCGACCTACCAAATGGTTTTGTTTTACGTTTGTTAGGAAGCGTAAAAAGAAATTTTGTTGTAATAGGAAATAAGGATGGCAAGCATCAATTTCAATAGAATTTATCATCAGATGCTATTGATAAGAGTTTTAAAGCAATCATTTTGTGAAACATTATAGAGGTTAATTATTTTTACTATAATAGGGTCCACTCCGGAAAAAGGAGGAGTTGATTAATGTAATGAAGAATAAGTAGGTAAGGTGATGGATATGGAATGTGTTATGTGAATGCCCCGAATGAGCCTCCTTCAAAAAGGTATGAGTAATTTTCCATATTTTTAAAGGCTTGTTTCAAACTCCATCATATTAAGTTAAGGAAAAATCATTAAATAAATGAGATGAATTAAGATTTCTTCCATTCCTCCATTAAGATAAAATTAGACAGATGTATACAGTGGGATTGGCAATGTAATATCTTGGGGAAAATTAGATATAATAATATATTAGTTTGGAAAGACAAGATATAACTAGTTAGGATAGATATTTTAATTTAAAATATTTTAACAGGCCCGCATGATATTGAGTGAACTAACTTTGAGGGAACAATTGTTTTAGAAATTTACTCGCTCTGGAATGGATATAACAAATATTTAAATAACATCTGCTTCCCGTCTTTCGCGTACGACAATAGCTCGAAGTTAAAGATTAATTGAGAAGCTACCTTGTTTTTTCGGTGAATTTAATTGACTCAGTGCTGGGAAAAAAGTTGCAGTACTACGAATAATATCGTTTACTTGACGGTAATGCATCTCTTGTGTGGTCACCACCTGCCACACTCCCTTGTGACGGGTTAAGGGTAACTATTTAGATGTAAAACTGCTACTATTCCTAAAGGGAAGGAATTAATGGAATCGAGAGTGACGCGTGAATGGGGAAGCACCGAAAAATTCTCTCAGAGATCGTGCTTCTCTCCTCCTCGCCTCTACGTTACCAAAGGGTTGGAGGCCGAAAGGGGTCTGCTGACCCTTGAGGGTTGGAGGCACTTTGGCTCCCTCAGTTGAGCCCCTAGGGAAGAGTAAAAGGCAAGGGATCATGGGTCGACCGGGGTCGACCCGCCTACTAGGGAAGTGAGTAGTGACTCACAAGAAAATTAAGCCGTGTCGGGACAAGGGACGGTGGACTCAAGGGGTTTTAGTCAGGGCCCCAGGTGGGACGAGAAGCAGAGACAGCGTCATGAGTGGTGAAGAGGGGGGGGGGGGTTGTCCTTTCCCATCTAATTCTCGTTCGGTGCCTTTTTTGGGAGATGGAGAGTCCTCTCGGACAACCTCCGATTTTCTCAGTCACGTCCATGACGAGGGGGAAGTTTGACCTTTCTTTTCGGAAGTGGGGCGGAACGGATGATGGGCGAAGGATGTATGAGAGATGAGTTTATCCATTTTGATAGTGCGTGCCAGACCAGTGGGGACCGGAGTATCGGCCCTCTGCCCGAGTTCGAGGACGCAGACGACGAGATATTTCTCATATTCTCGCCAGCCGTGCAAATTTTTGTCCACAAATTTTAGAGTAGCTCGGTGAGGCCGACATAAGTAAATGGGAGGCTCCACCGAATTATGAAGTAAATGTCATTTTTGTGAAAATTTCAGGACACATCATTTTTTGACCCTACTATCAATTGGCAATAAAATAATTTGACCTTTCCATAATATATTCGAAGAAAAAATACGTTGAAAATCAGATATTTTATACGTGGCTATACGGCAAGACATGTCTCTTGCAGTAAAATTTGCATATTATTAATGTATAGAGAAATGTCGTTTTAACGAAAAACTAATATAAGATGCGCAATTTTATGTAGAATTTAGCATTGTAAAAAAGTGTTCGCCTTACCACACTTGTTTAATTGATATTAATAAATGTTTGCTCGAAAAAAAGCAGAAAAGCCTTAGTTACATGAAAGTGGCGCTATAGTATGTTTTTATCATTGGCAACGGTACTTGTGACGGAACGTGCTTGCAAGCCTATTTACTAACTTGATTTAAAAATATACCTTTCCAAGGTCCTTCTTATATTTTTTATGTAATTTAAATATGTCATTGGTTATTGATATGGTGTAATTAATACTAATGCTTCCAAATGGTAGTAGCGTCATTGTTGCCAAACAATTTTTAAAAAATGTTTGGCAAAAAAAATTAATTAAATAAAAAAAAAGAGTTGTATTTGCAAGGGAATAGTTTAAAACTAAGTAAGAAAATATTTAGCCTATTTTAAAATACGTCATAGCGGGATTGAGCATGTATTCTCACTTTGCAAATTAAGCGTGGCAACAACACGTCAGTCATGTTCTAAAGTCAAAATGAGTTAAAAGAGCTCGTAAAAAATAGAGTGCAACTACAACGCGTCGTAAAATAGCATACTCATACAATTACTGTGCATGCGTTATCACCCTAATGATGATTATCCATATAGGTGTTTTTCTGGATCGGTATTTATTCATTAAATAACCTTTTATGAGATATTGAATCGCGGAGTCACAGTTAGAGAGGTGAGCCCTTAAGAGATGAAAGTAAAAAACCAGTTCTCCATTCACAACTTGGTTGGTTCATTACTTGACTGGTGCGTGACACGCATCATCTATTGTTTAAGGTAATAAAAATCATGTACGTTACCCTCCCCACTGCTTTCTTCATGGCTGACATGTGCGAAAGCTCTTTATGAAATCGGTGCTGGTAATGATGACGCATTGGAAAAACAATAATGAGAACCGGTCATAGGTTAGAATTCGGACTGAATTAATTCAGTAAACTTGAAGCGCTTATATTTTACGATAACATTATGAATGTGCACAGAACGCCCATTTATTACGCTCGAAGAGATAACGAAAAAACTATTCGAGTTAATAATTTCCTTTTTGGACGAATTTTAAATGACATTATTTCGCGAAGAGACATTATAATGCGTAGTTTAATTGCCACGAAATAGTTAATCGGTGTAATACAGGTAGAGCAATCTTTTGTGTATCCCTTAATGTTTTTAGCTGCACTAATTTATGTTAACTGCGCCATTTCATGGCTAGTGTCAAATACAATTCAATGCATGCCAAAAAATGTACAGCTCATTAATAAAAATGGTATTCCCTATTAGATATAACGATTTTGATGCCATAGGTAAATGTTTCATAGGAAAAACATTGGTTATAAAAGAGCCTTACAAGGAAGTGGAAGGGATATACTTATTGGAATTGATTTAAGGTATTAATTAAGGAAGACATTGTAAAACTACTAGCAGGCAGTAATGCATGCAAAAAACGAAATGAAGTCAAAATCCTAAAAGCAGTAGCAGAAATCGCGCGGCATGAAAGTTACGTGACGGTCTACAGGAGTTTTCGGAGAGTCCCGCGGAGAAAGATAGCAGAAAAATCTTCTGGCAAATACCTAGTTTTGTAATTTACTGCTATTTATTTACTATTCCTCAGAGATCAGGAGCCCCTGAAGACAATATTTAGCCTAGTAGGAGTAACTTTAATTTTAGATGTGGGTGGGACCAAATTCTGCCATGAGAGCATGAAAAACTAACGTTGTTTTAATTTGACTTACGCTGTTTGTACTAACTTTCACCGCGACGATTAATATTTGCTCGCCGTGTTCTATCATTCAGAAAGCTGCTTTACTGCGCGTGATTTATCACAGGTGATTCTAATTACCCCCTGTTCAACCTAAGTTTTCCACTATTTTACGACATACCTGGTGCATGACACTATCCTTAAATTATGGTAGGCCATTTCAATGAAGGCAACTCGCTTCTTTCCGTTACAAAAACTTCAGTGCATCAGATATCCACCCTCAATTTTCTATGATTATCACCGTTTTAATCCTTAAGTGATTAGTCTCTTTCGCTAAAGAATTAAAAATATTTATTTCAAAGCGTTTTTAATTTTTGAAGTGTTTTTTTTTGTGATGATGAATTTCATCTTGGAAATTTGTGAGTAAAATACGCAAACTACCTTTTGCAGACATTATGAATAGGTATTATTAATTTAACCTCCCGGAAGTACCTTACCATAAATAATATACAGCGTTAAAAATCCACAATTTAATGCACTTCAAACTGTTATCTGATGGGCAACTAATTGGAAACAATTATTTTCCAGAAAGTGACTTCCAAAGCGATTTAATGCATTTTTTCTAATATCAATCCTCCTGCTGCTCACAAAGGCTCTACCAAGTACCCATTAATTTTAGTTCTCACATTCCCAACTTTTTATTCTTATTTTTCCCTACATAAAACTACACAGGCAATGAATTTCCATCAATATGAGTTTGAATTCAAAAACTAAACTAGATTCCCTTTACACTCCGATTTAAAATTATCTCGGAAGAGGAATGCCAATAATCACACATAGCTTTGACATTTGCATAGTAAAGACGTGCGATCTTTTTCTCCTATTTCATCATAAGAAAGAAGGGGATTGACAGCTATGCATTTTTTGTTTATTTAGAAACCAAATTCATCTAGTTTTGGTGATCGGAATACCTGGTCTCTTTTTAGAGCTTGGAATGGACTTCTACTTTTAATTATCCCATTATTTCTCCATTACTAGCTCATGATAGCTAGCTCATGTTTATCTTAGACAATGTCATTATTAGTATAAGGGTAACCTAAACGGCTGACCATGGTTTTTATGCCAACTGACATACTTATATAAGTTGCCTAAATTCCCGGAAACGAAGCTGGATCCTGACAATGGGACCCAATGCAAAAGCAACCTATTACCTAGACTCTCATATTCTTTCCTTTCCGTTCATCTGTTCTTTTAAATTGTAAACAACCGTTACCCAACATTGACCGCTGGGTCCACCCAGGAATAAATCACCTTAGCTCCTGATGGCTGCTCCAGAATAATTCTTACGTAACCTTCATCCTAAAAATCGAGAAGACCGAAGAGTTCTGTTACCTGGGAAGCCGAGTAACCAGCGATGGACGAATTGAAAGAGAAATCGACAGTAGAATTGCCCACGCCAAAAGGGCAATTCACCAGAAGAAGATTCTGCTTACAGCTGCAAATATTAGCGTAGAAGTGAGGAAATATTTCATTACAACATACATCTGGAGCATTCTACTATATGGCAGCAAAGCATGGACAATAACAGCAGCAGAGAAGTCCAGGCTGGAAGCATTTGATATGTGGTGCTACCGAAGAATGATGAAGATAAAATAGATCGACCGAGTGACAAAGGAAGAAGTCTTAAGAAGATTGGGAGAAAAGTGATGCCTACTGAAAACTTAAAAAGAAGACGGGACAACTTAATAGGCCACATCTAAGACACGATGGCCTGATGAAGACAATCGTCTAGGGAAAAGTAAACGGGAAGAATGGATTCAAAGGTGAAAACTTTACTAGCCGTGAAAACTTTAGCGGCGTTACCTGCTAAAATTGCACTATAGCAAATATGCCATAGAGAAAGATGAAGAGAAAGGGAAGAATGGGATTGGCAGGCCTCGTATGAGGTATATGGAGCAAGTTGTGAGGGATGTAAAAGAGAGGAGCTACGTCAATATGAAGAGGTTGGCCGATAGAAGAATCGAGTGGAAGGCTGCGTCAAACCAATCCTTGGATTGTTGACCGATGATGATGAACCTTCATACTTCTGGTCTACTATACTTTGCAGGGTATTTTTTGCTGCTTTTAAGAGTAAGGTTATAGGCATTTCTTTCAATAAGCAAGGCAGGTTTTCTGGTGTAATAAATAGCTGAAATTTTAACCTACCCACATTTAGAGATTGGCTTGAGGTCGCTGGCAGCAGAGTGGATGAAACGTCACGGTCAAATTATATCAACCCGAGAGACATTCGAAAACATGCCTTGTGTATCTGAACGCCGCGGAAGCCTAAGACAAAAACATTTCTTTTAATGGTTGCATTTCCTTTTTTGCTCCTCAAATTTCGGAATGCAAGCAAAATGTCGGACAGATTGGAGTACGTGTTAAGAAGGCAGAAATCTCATAAATGCCACTGTAGTAGGTCGTGTTAGTTTGGCGGCTAGAGTACTGGCCTTCCATGCTGAGGGCCCGGATTCAAATCCCGACGAAGGAATTTCATTGGTATACCGATCACTACTTGAGTGCTTTGTTGAGAGCATTACGAGTCAGTACTCCGTCCGTGGAATTGAACGGCCATGGATCTCTTGTCGCCTTTCGTTAAGAGTAGGCTACTTCAACACCGCGTTTCTCTCCACCCTTCTTTACTTCCTTCTTTACAACTTTACCCAGTTACCCACCTATCCTCTCTGGCTCTATTGGCCTCAATTGTCGGTGCCTACCCCATGAATAACTACTTTTTCCATTGCAAGTTCTATTCCATTCCAAATGACTCAGGTTCTGCGTCATTTCAAGTTCACAGCAGACTTGTGCTTCTGGGAATAACACGTGAACTGTAATCCTACTCGGGGAAACAGAATAATGCGTCAGTAACTGAACTTTTGGTTAATGCTATCAATTTGAAATTCGTTGTTTTATGTGGTTGCTCTCCGCTCGGCAATTTCCTTAGGTTACCAGTAAACCTGTGCAAAACTTTCACACTTTCCCTCTTCCAATAAAAATCGATTTAGACTTTTTTTAGGTTGCTGAAATGAAAAAGGGAAGTGTATGTACGAAATAGCAAAGACATTTTATTAGTATGAACTTATTTACAGCATATTGTATTGATATTATTATTTTGCACAATTAAAAGCAAGATATATGTATCCTGCCGTGAATTATCTTTTTATTTGTTTAATTACTACGCCTCCATAGGGACATTAGTTTTGTTGCAGCAAAAGATTTGTCATTTAACATAAATTATAAACAATGTGCTTTAACTTATCTCATGTATGCAATGTCAGGATTCGGTTAAGAGTCATATTCACTGATACCTTATCGATCGTTATAAATTTTGTATTGGTGAAGAAAAAGAGATGTTGACAACAGATATTATTTATAGGACTAGCAGACCTGCAGCCAGGCAGGTCTGCTAGTCCTATAGCTGTCTGCTAGTCCTATAGTCTGTCTGGCGTGCTCTTGAGAGGAACTTTGTATTCTAGTGTCAAATGAGATTTTACAAAGTTTTGGAAACTACTGATGACACATTACTAAAAGGTGGCAGTAGCGCTTGTGCTTCAGGCAGGCAGTACCTGCTTCACTACCCAAAGTAGTCTTTGCATTTTTTTCCACTTTTGTGCTTTGATTACACTTTTCATAAGCATTTCGCATGTAGAGCGAAGGAAATGGCTACTTTATAACTAGAGAAATGTGTCCCTTTCTAATTATCCTATATGTTTTTGTGCATTTATCTACACCATATTCTCATTATATGTTGTTTCCCACTCTCAAAAAGTAAGTTTTTTGCATTTTTCTCTGCACCACAAGCTGGTAAAAATCCAGAACTACTACCAAATCATACAGACAGAGAATCCACACACAACGAACTAAACCTCACTCTTTTAGCTCAAAATTTGGGAGAGAACCAAACAAAACGGATACATAATGACGGACTGACTGAGACGCAACAAAATTAATATACATAGATTGTCCCAATTCATGCAAAAATAAACGCCATTTTTACTGGCAACGACCACTATTTTCCTCCTCTTCTAAACCCATGGCAGTTGATTTATTTTGATTTAAACGCTAGCCATAAAGTGTGGTGGGTGAAAATACAGTCGTAATTTTATCCAAAACGAAGGATTAGAGAACTTATGAGCTTTACTGCCTTTTGTAGTACCTACTAAGGGGAATCCACTTGCGCTTTGTGATGTGAATAACGTTCTCTACTTCAGAAAAATAATTAACGCGCTACGAAGTACGCAAGTGCGAAGTTGGGACTAAAGGAGAGACGGGTTCGTCGGGGAATTTCATTTGAGGTCGGTTAGCTTGTAGCTGAGTTTGGCTCGCGTGCGATAGTGAACATTGGAAAGTCCTTATTCGTTACTCATACACGGGCCACTGCGTTCTCTTTCCTAATGATCATGTTACGGGTCATTATTTATTGGTCTAGATGCTTTTACCACGCTTTAATACGCTATGGTGTGGAAATATAATTCGTTCTGAACTTCCTTCACCACTTTTCGTAGTGTGAAAATTGAACCGTATATTTAAGTCTTATGTTGGTAAATGAGAAATGTTTGTCGCACGGAACCATAAAATTGAACTGACCAGAATGTTGCTATCTGCGGACGCAAAACTGGAAAGTAATGAGATATTAGTTGAAAAAGAGAGTGTATGACTTCAAGTCAGAGTATGAAGGAAGATAAATTATTTATTTCCTAAAATCAAACTGTTACATTGCTTCTGAGTGTTTTATGTGTAATTAAAATTACTGTGATGCTTTTTGACAACACCTATTAGTGGTGTATTACTAGTCGCTACTCGTATGTGCATTCAAATTAAAGACTTACATGATGGAAAAAGGAACGCCTTGTTCCTCGGCACTTTAACAAAAATGGTTTTCTCCTAAGATATGAGTTGTGATTGTTTCGTTATAGTTAAAATGCGATTGAATGAAGATAAGGTTTTTGGGATTAAGGGTGCGTCGACGACTAAGGTCATTAGCATTGAATGAAGAAAAGGAGAAAAATTTCTATATTTGATATATATCATAATGGAGAAAAATTAAATCAAGTAGAAGTTGGCAAAGATAAAACTAAGTAGATAATGTTTTTGGTCACAGTGGTTGAGGAGATTGATAAGTAACTGGAAAAGTGGGAGGGAAGGACTGGAAAAGGCTTGAAGAGAGCAGAAAGGACTTTTTTATATAAATAATACGAGATGTTTGAGAAGTCACCATTTATTCAGAGCCCGCATTATTTCGGACGACTTTTTTTAGTGAACGTGTATGCGTAATATTTATTTCGTGAAATCGAGTATGACGCGAGAGCAAATTTTAAAATGGTAAGTTAATGTACTTGGTGGGCGAGAGGGGAATTAAACGAGACTGTAGCTAAATTCCTTTTATCAAACCAATTATCGTTTATTCCAAATTACATGGATGACGCCGCGTGGGCGTACGTATATTTTCATGCATATTTATACGCACGCCCACGTATATTTATTTTTTGTAACGCGTGCATACGCAACCCTGATCGTTGGAAAAAAGCGACGAGTCACAAATTTGCTTTGTTAGGCTCAGTTTTGGCATCCCAATCTATCATGCTGGCGCGCAGCTGTTCCCGGCAAGTTAGAAGCCTTTTAAATCCCCTCGAGGCCCAGGCGTTGACGGAGCGTTAGTTGACTGATATGGAAGTTGGTGACACCTTCTGTCCACGTTGTAGTCGACTTGTTTCGGGTCCCGTGCTGGGGGGTTAGCCGCATGTCCGTCGGCGTGGCGTTCTAGAGCCCGTAAGAATGGCGGTCACACTCGCTCGGAATGTTGAGTGGGGCAGACACCGTGGATCAGGAGACTTTCCTAGTTGTGCTGTTGACGTCACGCAACTTTCCGGACCCTCCGCCTACCCAAATCCCTCCTCGTCCCGAGTCGTGTTGGAGGTTGTCCCCTTCCTCGCCGGAATTAACGTTATTGCGGTCTTCGAGGGTATCCGACACGGATAACCTCGACGGCTGTGAAGGAAAGGGTCTCGGAGGAAAGAGAAATCTGGAAGGATGAGTAGAAGGATCTGAAATCACACTGTCGGGAAGGTGTGCGTCGATTCTATCTTAATAACTCCGTGTACAAGTACGTTTTCTGCTAGTTGGTTTGATGCACTTCTTTGAGTGTTTTTCTCCAGTTCGACGCATGGGGAGACATAAAAGGTCACGAGATCACGTGAAACAAAACTGGCAGGTCGTTGGATACAAGGAGGTTGGCATTTACTGAAGGAGGCATCTCAGCTGATTTGCGAAGACTGCGGCCATATTGGTGGGCAAGGACGCACGGGCTTACTGCTTGTGATACTTGTACGGAAATATTCGTTTTGCACGGGTAAAACTTAGAGAAGAAAGCTGAACAGTGAAACAAACTTTTAAAATTCACCAAAGAAACATAGAAAAGTGCGCAAACACGCAAATAAGCGCCAAATATGTTGTTTGCATACGTTAAATTCGAATCTGTTTTATCCAGAATATTAGCTCGCAGGGTAAAGCTCAAATAAATTATTACCTCCTTTAAATAACCTTAGTCATATTGGTTGATCTCGTTAAATTGAAATTTGGCTACGATTTCATTTTATTTACACCATTTAGTCTCCACAAATGACTATATGAAACGCAATGTTTTGTTCGAAGGAGGTGTGACTTAATCTTCCCAAGCACCCCCATTCTGGTTTCATTGTCACCCATGGGCTAGCATGTCAATGTCTCCTCTAGTACATTCTATCCTCCTTGTTTTGGTCATGTATGTCTGTTTTCTGAACACTACATCTTCCTTGGAAACTCCAGAAAGTTAGGGAAAAGGAACTGCTTCCAACCCTGGTCGTGAATTTCACCCGTCGTTGGGCATAGCATTTGGAGAGCTCCTCCTATCAGATCGACCGTCGAATTTGACACTAGTTCACTGTAAAAAGTTGATCTGATTTTCAGTGCGATCTGAATTTAAGCGCTGTCTGGTTTAAGGCAGGAACACGGATGCAAGGTGCGGAAGAGGCAGGAACATGGATGGTTGGTACAGGAGCAGTTAAGCAGGGAGCAGAGGAAGCAGGATTCTGGATGGTCTGATTTTCAGTCGTTCACCTGCCTTATTTTTAGACAAGATATTGCTGCTGAAATTCAACATACCCTGTCTTAAAATTGTTGCATCTGTATTTCAGATTGCTTTGGTACCTTAAAATCAGATCTACTTTTTACAGTGTTCTTGAGGAACAATATAGCCTGTGATACCATTTATACAATGCTGTGAAAAGCGAATTAAATCTGTGCATCGAGATGCAGCTCTCTAACATCTCTGCGAATTAATCAATTACAGTCATAATTAACGTATAAGTCAATTTATTTTCTTTATTCCCTCTAGAAATATTTATCTCATTACACCACCTCTACGTTTGTTTTAGCGTAACGGTCATCTCCCCTAAACTTGTCATGTAAATATTTGTTTTAATGGTAGACCTCGGCTCACGTATCCTTTTATCAAGGCCTTAGATTTCCCTTCGTTTCTTTGTTGCTTTCTCCAGTTATCAATTTTTCTTCAACGTTACTCAACGTTCGGGATATACGCCCCCCCCCCCTTATTCCAATTCCTCGTGCAACCTGATGGAGAGTCTCTCCTAGCTACAATTTATACTCTTATCACTATCTTAATCATTTCTTTATTGTAGAAAGGAGAAAAACCACTTTGTAAGATTCCACAAGTTTATTCAGACGCCGACCTAGGTTTCGATTGTAGTACAATCATCTTCAAGGTCTACACTCTACTAGTTTCGATTGTAGTACGATCATCTTCAAGGTCTACAATTATACTATAATTGAAACCTAGGTCGGTGTATGAATAAACTTGTGGAATCTACAAAGTGATTTTTCTCCTTGCTACAATCATGTGGTTCCACCAAGTAAAACCCGAGGACTTACTTTTCATTTCTTTATTATTTAATATGCAATCGAAAGTTCACATCCGTTAAACTGTTCCACGCACCGATCACGTATCGCAATAAATGATAGGTACTTCATTTTGCAACTCAGGATTTAGCCATTAATTTTATGCACATTTTTTCTATACAAATAAAATTAATGAAGGCACAAATCTCTAAACAAAATCACGTCAGTAAAATTTTCAGTAGAGAGAAGGCCTATTTTCCGCACTATTCCTGTTTTTTTCTGAGCAGAAATGTAAAGCACCTTCACCCCTAGCCCGTATCATCTCTCTCCAGCCAATAAGCTGGCGGATACTGTTGAGTGAAGTCGGAGAAATGGAGGATACGCTATCTCTGAATGGTCGGTTGACGCAAATGAAGAGGGTGTGCTTTAGCAATTTATGGACAAAAGCAGTTTGTGAGTTGTTCTGAATTGTGGAAGATTGATTTTTTGTATAATTCACCACTTCCCCACATCCCTCCGCGTACCAAAAAACTTTTCTGCACCAAGACCTTTCAGTGTGGTATATCTGTTAATATATGTCTTCTACGGCTATGACTTACACAGTTTTCTTTAGAAAACACCTCATCATTCAAATATTTTCGTCACTCTCTCAGCCCACATCTCAATATTCCCCAATTTATTTTCTTCCCTTTCTTCCAGATCTTGATTGATCTCCGATGCAATTTGACGTCACACTCAATATCATTCGCCAATTCTCTATGCAAGAGCTACAATTACCAATTCCCTAAGGGCACCCAGCCGAGCCTTGCTTCCTTGTTCATTAACACGCGTGCTTTGCTGTCAATTGTCACTGGGCAGCGAGCAATTAACTGTGTCTACATCGTCCATAGGGTCACAACGAGAGATCTGTGTGGTCCTACATGAGGGAAGGGGAATAGAACAATATGTGAGATGATTGGGTAAACTTAGCAGACAACGAGGTGACCACTCCCTTGTTTTTACAACTAAGGGCTATCAGTAATTGTTCATCATGGGCGAAATTCAAGATGAAATTCTTAAGGAGAAATTCTTAGAGAGTAAATAGAAGTGTTTCGGGTAGTAGTTGAGAAATGAGTGACTACCAGCCCGTTTCCAATAAAATAACATAGTTAATATGTCTTTGCTTTAGGGAAATACGATGTTATCAGAATTTAACGCTTATAACCTACATAACTAATTGTAAGATAAATATCACCCATATAATCCAGTAATGGCTGTACATGTTATGATAAACTAGGCATAAAGCTGTTTAATAGGAATTAGGTCCTATATTTTTTGTTCAAAGGTAAAAATTAATGCTATTGGAATTTCATGCTCAGAACAATGTTATAAATTCAGATTTCTATCATGTTTTGAAAGGTTGCTTACACAAATCCAGTTTTTATTGCATTTTACAGTCTGTCTCACTGAACCGTATTTGCAAATGATTTAAGGAATAACGGGCAGATTGGATTGCTATAATAGCTCCGTCAGTTAGTCAGCGTTTTACTCGTCTTTCTACGACCCAAAAATATTTATTTTTAATCCCGAGATCCGATTAAATTCTTTTAGCAAATGCGGAGCGCCAGGAATATTCTAAAAGGCTAGAAATGGATACCCAATCAGTTAAGCATTTTTTTCACCCATGTGAACTATCCTCTTGTTTGGCGTCCACTAACCTTCGTCCTCGTTTGCGAGGTAGATGAACAATTATTAGTCACGTTCTAGTTCTAGAATTAATATAGCATTAGCTATCCATTAACTCCGTGCCATTTATTAACCGCTATTCATCCATACTCGCGGCTGAGCTTAAGCCACCGAGTGCGTCCAGCGGGTTGCGGATGGTGTGTCGACCTCTGGATATAGAGATTAGCTGCGAGGTAAGCGAGTTTACTCGTCGAATAAGCAGTCGTGGACCCAAAGCGACGGCATTCCGAGGGCGTATTGGTCTATCCTTGGGTAAGGTAGGCCTTAAATAATATAGAACCTGTGAAGATGCCGTGACTTGGTGACGTAGGCCGCCAACAATTACGCTTCTCATCACCCGGAGGAGAGGGCAGCAGCTCTTCTTCACATGAGTGAAGGTGGAGACCACAGTGGTCGGTACAGCGACACTCATTTCACTACAGGCGTGGTAGCATTTACTTTAACGGCTGTAGTACTGCAATGTGGAAGGCAAGGGGAAACCACCACATTATTATCCCGAGGAGTCGCAGCTACTCCACTCTATTCCTTCTTATCAAGACGTGATGGAACTCTCTCGAGTAAAATATTCCGGAGGTAAAATAGTCCCCCATTCAGATCTCCGGGCGGGAACTACCCGAGAGAGTACATCAGTCTAGTGTGATAGTCATTTTAGGGTAGAAACGTGGAATGTGCGATCACTTCTTACCTGCGGCAGACTGTAGAACCTGAAGGTAAAATGCAGAGAATGAACCTCGATGTATTAGGTATCAGTTAAACGAGATGGCCCGAAGAAAGAGACTTTTGGAGTGGAAGTTATAGAATTATTCACACCGGATCACTGAATGGTAATGCCGGAATAGGCATAATGCTCAAGAAGAGTGCAGGACTGCGCGTGAAGAGCTTCCTGCAGTACAGTGACATGACTATAATGGTTAAAATTGAAACTAAGCCTGCAGATACCATTGTGGTGCCAGTTTACATGCCTACGTTGGACTACGAAGATAAAGATGAGGAAGACGTCTACGAAGATATCACTGAAGTAATGAAACAGGTAAGAGGAGAATAAAACCTAATTATATTTAGGAGACTGGAACGCTGTCGTCGGCGAAGGCCAAGTTGGAAGAATAACTGGAATATATGGATTGGAAAACCGAAACGAAAGAGAAGAAAGACTACTGGAGTTCTGCACTCAACATAAGTTAGTGGTTGCCAACACATTGTTTAAAAACCACAACCGAAGAAGATATACGTGGAAAATACCAGGAGACAGAGGAAGGTTTCAAATAGACTACATTTTAATGAAGCAGAGTTTCAGAAATCAGGTGAAGGACTGCAAAAGCTACCCTGGGGCAGACATCGGCAGTGAAAATAATTTAGTGATGATGAAATGCCATCTTAAATTCAAGAAATTGAAGAAGACTGTGAAGAACACATGGCAAGTAGAAAATCTGAGGAAGGCTCAACATCAGCAGGCATTCCAGAGAGGAGTAGAAAACAACATAGGAGAGGACCTGACTGAGAAACCAGTAAAAGAGCGTTGGGAAAACATTAAATGTGGGCTACAGGAAATCGCAAAAGAAGTTCTTGAAAGAAGAAAAGTTGATAAGAAGAAGCCATGGATCACGGAAGAAGTCTTAGTGCTGATTGAAGAAAGAGGAAAGTACAAGAATGGGAAACGGAAGAAGGGCAGCTATGGTACAAAAGACTAAAGATCGAAGTAAGCCGCAAAGCGAAGACAGCTAGAGAAATGTAGATGAACAATCTATGCGAAGATGCACAAAATAACTTTTCCCTTGGAAAGGTGGAAGCTGCCTGTAGGATAGTGAGGAACCACTTCAAGGAACGGAGCGCAGAATGCAGTGCTATAAGAGACAAGAATGGATAACTTTTGATTGAAAATTTAGACAAAGTGAAGAGATGGAAAGAATATCTGGAAGAGTTAGGCAACGGGAACAATTTCAGCACGAAAGTTGTTGAAGAGGACAGCGAAGTCGAGAAGGATGATATGGGAGCATCAATATTGAGATCGGACGCAGCAGTAATGGCCCTTCGAATGAAAAAGGCTCCTGGAATTGATGATATCCCCGCAGAACTGATAAGGAATGCGGAAGAGAGAACATTGGCCCATCTCTACAACGCCATCTACGACATGCATTCAACAGGAGAAACCAGGGGCTTAACCAGGGGCTTAGAGAAAAACATCATAATTCCTATTCCCAAAAAGAAGAGAGCGGAGAAATGCGGAAATTTTAGGACTATAAGTCTGACGACACATACATCGAAGATATTGAAAAGGATAATCTACAGAAGAATAGAACGAAAAGCAGAGGAGCCAATTGATGAAGATCAATTCGGATTAAGGAAAATTAAGGGTACAAGAGAAGCAATATTGGCACTTAGGCTGCTTATAGAGAAGAGAAAGGAGAACAAACCGACCTTCATTGCATTTGCGGATTTAGAGAAGGCTTTTGGCAACGTGGATTGAAATTTAATGCTTGGAATTCTAAGAGGAATTGAAGTGTCTTACAATGCCCGAAGAATTATCCACAGTTTGCATAAAAACCAAGTATCTGTGATAAAATCTGGACCTAGCTGTGAAGAAGCAAGAATAAGGAAAGGAGTGAGACACTGAGACATTGAGACATCTTCATATTAACGTAGTTCCTCGCTTTCGCGTCCTTTACGACCTGTTCTATGTAACTCATACGAGGCCTGCCTTTTCCATTTTTCCCGTTCACTTTTCCTTCGACGATTGTCTTCATCAGGCCAACGTGTCTTAAGATATGGCCGATTAAGTTGCCCCGTCTTCTTTTTATAGTTTTCAGCAGACTTCTCTTTTCTCCCACTCTTCTTAGGACTTCTTCATTTGTCACTCGGTTGATCCATTTTATCTCCATCAGTCTTGGATAGCACCGTATTTCGAATGCTTCCACACTTTTAAACTCCACTGCTGTCATCGTCCATGCCTCACTACCGTAAAGAAACATGCTCCAGATATACATTCTGATGAATTGCTTCCTTAATTCCAATTTTGTATTTCCAGCTGTTAATAGATTCTTCTTTTGATAGAATTGCCTCTTTGCCTGGGCTATTCTACTCACTATTTCATTCTTACTTTGTCCATCGCTGGTTACTCTGTTTCCCAGGTAACAGAACTCTTTCACCTCTTCTAGTTTGTTTTCCTACTATAAGGTTGGCTTTGGTCTCCTCTCTCTTGCTGCCCACCATTATCTTAGTTTTCTTCTTATTGATCTTTAGCTGATGTATGGTCATTGTCCTTTCCATGCTTGTTAGCATCTTATTCAGCAAAAGAAATATATTCAATTAAATTTTTGAAACGAAGGTGGGACAACCTTATTGGACCTACCTTGAGGTAGTATGCCCTGATTAAGAGTGTCTTGACGGGAAAAGTTAGTGGGAAGAATGGCAATGGAGGACTTCGCATAAATGTACAGGGTAAGCGTTATTTAAATTGGAGGGGTAGGCTAGGGCCTTTTGGAGGGCCCCTGCCTCCCAGACCTCTTTAGATCCATAGTGCCAACCCACATTTAACCTGCCCGCCACTTGCAGACAGGGGACAAGTGCACCGCGGTGGAGGCATGGAGGAGGGTGACCCATCCAACCCCTATCCGGGCCCAACGTTGCTTAACTTCGGTGATCTGACGGGATCCGGTGCTTCAACGTGGCTAGGCCCTTACGCAATGTATAGAGTAAAGATGCACGAGAAAATATCAATGTAAGTAGGGAGAGATTAGCAAATCTGGGAATCATTGAGTAGAGAGCTTCGTTAAACCAATCTTAGAAAAGTGATGACGCTGGTACAGTCATAATACTTTGGTTTAAAAACAAAAAAATACGTCATTTGTTTAATTTGTATGCTTACGGATCACTCTTACCGCTTGAGCAGCAGGTATATTGTGGGTGAGGGTAGTATTTTACCACGATAAACGGAATAGTGGACTCAGTCTTCTTTTCGACTCTCGCTTGAACTTTCTTGAGCGATTTTTCGCTTTTTTCTTTCCTTTTTCTCAGCCCCTGTTCGGTTGGGTGAGGTTCAACTGCCTGGATGCGGCGTGCCGCGCTAGAAAAGTCTCCATCGCCTCAACTGCTCGCCATCAAACGCAAACGACAGCCTCTTGCAAGACGTGCGACTCCGCCAGAGAGGCTGATGGGATTTCTCGGGCGGCCCATCCACTTGACGCCCCACTTAACGCTCGCCGGTTGACTGGGGGAAGGGCTTTCGGGAAGGAGTGCTGGTAAAGAAATGTCTTCGGCCTTTCTCTTTAGCAATGCGGAGACTGTGCTTGGAAGCAAATACTGACCCGTTGATTTTCGAAGCACTAGGAGAATTCGCTTTTTTCCTTGAAGTTCTCCAACATCATAGCTTATATCGCACCGTCTAACCCAGACACTTAATTCTAAATCGAAATTAGAACTAATGACCGATGCGGGACTCAAACCAACGATGTTTTCGTTGATAAGCCTTCGATTCACCGAGGCGGGGGTGGTAGGAAAAATGACTTTGGCGTGAAAATGACTTTGGCGGAAAATGAAATAATATTTGCATAATGATTTTAATAATGTCATATTGAATGCTATAATTATAACACGATATTATTAGGGGAGCTGACCGTCAACTAAGATTATTAGGACCGTTAAGATATTTGGGTATCAGTGTTTCTAAGTCGCATGCGAATAGTGCTGGTTTGTACCTTGCCACACACCACCGCAGGGTAATATGTCAATGTGCTCGGGAAGAGATTAGGATTTTATGTCGTGGATTAAGAATGGAGAGAAAGCCATAGAAACCCAGCACTTTACATGGTTTCATATCCCATCCGACGGACGGAGTACTTCACATGAGATGTTTGCATAACACTCAAGAAGGGAACGATACACAAATGAAAAATCACTTCCGATCTCGATCCAATCTCGAACCGGGACCTCTTATTGGGAGGCCACTTCTCTACCCACCACACCAACTCAATATCCGCGTTGTGCAATTCCTCCGTTGATATTTAAATTTTGTTTTTTTCGAAATGGATTCGATTTGGAAAGGGCGTTAGGAAATTGTGAAATTTTTGGGAAAAAGAGAGGAAAAAGCTCCATCGTGTTCCAGAATACCATGTCACAAAAAGCTTGACTGATGCCCTAATTCAGAATCACTCGATCCTTGCCTATTTTCCGTGGGCAAGTCTAAAATTGACACTTGCTTTTTTCCTTTTCATAACGAATAAAGCATTGAGAAGACCCTTCTGGATCGCTTAAGGGCCCCTTATCCAACGGTCAAGGGTGAGCAACTCAGCTTCTCCCTTCGTCCTGTAATTTTTTTCTCCCATATCTAATGTAATTTAGTCTCTCCTGTTGTTTTTGAGTGCTCTCTTCTCGGTCGCTCTTTTTTTAAACCCTCCCGTCTCACTAATCCGTCGAGGGGGAAATATTGCGTTTACGGTAATGGTTATGTGGGTGCTTCTTTCCTAAAAAAAAGGGTACCTACTGAAGAGAAGGGTACTAACTTCTTCCTGAACCCACAATCTCGCTACTAATCCATCGTAAAAGCGTTCGAGTTCTTCTTCAACCCAATGAAGTGAACTCAAAACCATGGATGATGGTTGTGGCAGGGGGCGAAGATCAAGCATGGAACATGTATCCAACCGACAGCAACAATGCTCCTACTACATGGAAACATGGGAGGAACGATACTTTCCGAGGGTAATTAGAGGCGATAGAAATAATAAATACACCAATGAACATAAACATAGAGGACGGATTCTCTTTGCATTCTGCTTGGAAAAGGGTCATAAAAAAATTCCGGCCAATCAGAGGGCAGCACTTAAACGACCAGGACGGCGAAAACGACTTCTCAACCACTTCGACCTGAAGACGCCAACAGGAAAGTTGGTGAAACTGTTGTCACAACTGTCAAACGACGCGGACGCATCCCAAAAAAATGCAGAGAATATATGCATCTGTATTTTTATAACATACATGGATCAATCTCTTAGTTATCTTGAAATATGCTTCATGACCTACTAACTAATTCAACAATTTTTCACCTACCTATCCCTTACCTATGCTGCCTACTATGTTCTCCAATGATAAACTGGAAAAATGACATTTTAAATCTATCAGTACCACAATCTATCCTTCTAATTTTATTTAAATATTGTCGGCCCCGGTGGCGGCGTGGTTAAGTCCTCGCCTGCAAACCATAGGGTAGCGGGTTCGAGTCCCCCCTGAGTGGGTTTTTTCACCACCCAGGACATGGCTATGTGTGCTCGTCTGTTGCTACCTTGTATTTTACCCCGATGTAAAGGCCACATGTGCTGTTTTCAGTGGTAGTGAAAAATAAATAAAAAATAAAAAAATAAAATCTATTTTAATATGCTATTTAAAAAAATAAAAAACAAGACAAAAAATATTTTTATATAAAACGTCATACGCAAGCATATCAGCTTCGAATTTACTGAAGAGGTTTTGGCTACATTTTAACCTGTTCTGTGTATAGTGTTTGGTAGCAACTTGCCTTAACGTGTATGAAATATTCGTAACAGTTACAACTTTCCGCATTTAATCACATATCTTATAGCTGGTCAAGTTAGTTTCGTGGAGTTGAAAATTTGGTATGTGATTGTTTCTTACAGGTTAAAGTCACATATTAAATGTTCAAGATTGATTGGGCTTGATTGCCAATGCTTTCCGATACGGAGCTATTTAAAAAAGTATAAGTCGTATTATGTGCTTTGCTATTTTAATTAATTTTTAAAAAGTATCAGGTAGTATTCGACCGAAATGATTAGGTAGGTATAATGGCTATAATATTAGCCACTCACCCAAAGGTCCGGAGTTTAATTCTGGTCATCATCATGGGTCAACAATCCTAGCATTGTTTTGACGCAGCACTCCACTTGACTCTTCTATCGGCCAAACTCTTCATATTAACGTAATTCCTCTCTTTCACATCGCTCACAACCTGTTATATATAACTCATACTTATATATAACTCATGCCTGCCTTTTTCATTCTTCCCGTTCACTTTTCCCTCGACGGTTGTCTTCATCAGGCCATCGTGTCTCAAGATATGGCCGATTAAGTTGTCCCGTCTCCTTTTCAGAGTTTTCAGCAGACCTCCTTTCTCCCACTCTTTTTAGGACTTCTTCGTTTGTCACTCGATCAATCCTTTTAATCTTCATCATTATTCTGTACGGTAATGGATTCTGGTAATGGAAAATATTTTTCATTGGTAAACTGACCCCTCCTTGAGTGCTTAGTAGAGAGTATTTGAGTTCAATACTTCGCCCGTCAGATGGAAATTTAAACCCTAGTCCCCTTTGTCGTGGCACCTTTTGTTAAGAGCAGGTAAACGCCGATTTCGGATTTCTCTCGGCCCATCCTCCTTGCCCTTCCATTCCTATTCTTGTGCCGGACTGAGGTACCTATAAATCTGAGCACAGGCTTGAAAAATCACAGGTAGAGAGAAATGACTAATACCTATGGCCAGACAGGATAGATAGGCAGGAATCTTTCAGGGAAATGGAGGAAGGATGGAGTGAAACGCGGTGGCATTAGCCTACTTTTAACGGAAGGGGACAAGAGAATCACGGTTTGACGTACTATCAGATAGATGCAGTGCTATATTCGAAGTTCTCTCCACATAGTACTCAAGAGGTGCTCAGTATACGTGTAAAACATCTGTCTCACCTGAGATTCACACTTGGGCCTCGATTGTGAAATCAATGATGGTTTCGCATGGTTTGTTTTCCGATGCTACTTGATTTTTGTCTTCACTCAAGTACAAATTTTGAGTCAATTGTTCTTCCTTATTCCATAGTCCTAATTGTATATGAAACTAAGGGTATCTAACTCACTAGTTTAACATGGATTTAATTTTTATCAAGGCAGTCATTTTTTATTCATCCCCAATTTTTGATGGACAGAAAGGTATGTGTTATCAGTGAAGACGAAATTTGGCTGATTTTTGTAAAGCTGTCCTCTGGGAGGAAGGAGCAGAGTTGAAGTTAATTCATTTAAACGACAGATACCTAAGCTTTTTGAAGACTCAATGAATCATTTATGAGGGTAGAGCGAACACTCTGTTGCATGAGCAAAGAACTGATGCTTCCCCAAGACTTCATGGCCACGTTTTCTTTTCAACTAACCCTACTTGAGTCATTCGTCCAATAAAACTTCTCTAAGAGAAAAATTTCAAAAAATCGGGCTGCTGTTGCGTCACCTGCCCTCGTTACAGCATTGAATGCATAGCCATGAATATAAGCGTGAGCAACGGGACCGCGGAATCGTCATTTTAAAAGATAACCCAGGAGTTCATCGCTTTTTTGTGTTCTTATGGGTCCGAATAGTCTCGTTTATAATGTATCTATTTAATACATGTTTCAAGAGTACATTCCCTCTGTGCAATAACCAACGGTAGCCGATCGATGAGAAGAGAAGGGAATGCTACAAGGTCTCCTTTTGCGTTGCACGAATTTATTTGCTTTTTTGTGGCTAATTTATCTTTTTTTCAGTGACGCCGTTTATCGATATCTCTCTTTCTAAGAAGCTGTAAATGATCCATGATCGAATTTTCTCTCTAAAGTATTGCGTTAGATAGGTTTTTGAGTTCTTTTTGAGTCACTTGGTTAAATATTCTTTCCTTAAATTGTTGAACGTAAAATGAATCAATTCTTACAGCTCTTTTTCTGGGATTCAGTTTATGTTTACGGTTTAGTGTGTATGCTGTTTATTCAGTTAATTCGTTTATATTTCAGTGTAACTGCCTCCGTTTTGGGGTAGAGCAGGAATTCTAAAACCTTCTTTCTAGAATTTCTCTCTAGATCTTCTAAAATTAATTTCTTGTTTTTTTTTGTTTTTAGATGATCCATTTCTTAAGGTTATTTGCATTGGAAAATCTAGCTAAGTCCCTAAGCTCATCCAGAGATAAGCATGTCCAAGGTGGGATTAAAATTGGCGATCATATTATGGTTGTCAGGTCCGTTTCCGGCATTTCCACCACGGCCGGCAGCCTAGTTAGAAACTGTACACAAAGTTAATGGTCAATTTATAGTTATTGAGCAGGCAACTCCCATTTTGGATGGTTATAATAGTAGCCTTGACCCATGGAAACATGCTCTTGGTCATGTGAGAGACAATAGGGGCATTTAACGAGTTTTATACTTGCCTTTATATGCTATGCATGCAATGCTATTTACGTTCACAATGTTATCACTAGCACTTATAGTATCCTCTTAAAAGGGCTATTATGAATATATAAATACAAACGGAAAGGAATAATTTATAAGTATATAAGTATGCAGTATGGATGAGATAATTAATTGTTTATTCTTTTAGTCAGACCAGAAAAGGCTGCTAAAATAATGATCTTTGGTGAAATAATAATATTTTGTTGGAATTGGAAGATATTCTCCTATTTTTCTTACTCAGTATTGGTAACGTAAGTAGCAATATAGATAAAAATGGTCTAATAATTACTTCTTCAACGCTGTTTTGGCTTTGACGGTTTTCATTTCCGACTAATACTTTCATTTCTTGGTTCTGGTGGAACCCAAAGCGCCGGAAATATGCCACTGGCGACATTTCCATCTCCACTCTCCAGTTTTCATCCATTTCGCTCCGAAAAGACTCTCTCTGCTTTAAGTGACGCGAGCGTTGACGGGTGGGCTCTTGGGAAGACTTTCCGACCGTTGTTTGAATCCCGCTGTGCTCCCCAAGCTCCCTGAGAAAATGCTTTAGAAAAGTCCCTCGAGAAAGGGATATTAGAGCTCAAGGAAGTATTTCTGGTACGTGGGGAACGCAGAGACGAAAGTAGCGGAATAAAATTACGCGAGGGATATATAATGCTCTTTAACAAACCATAATCGCAAAGGAATCAATATAACTCCGTGGGAAATGTGCTCAAGTCGAAAAAAAGTGATTCTCATGCCTAAAGCGACCTCCTTTATGTGAAAAGTGTTTTTTTGTCCTGGTCATTTGTTTAAGAGTGACCTTCAGGTTATTAGGCTGCCATAGAGTTGCTTTCTTGCACCCTACAACATAATTTATGTCATTGGGTAGCCCCATATAGGTGTAAATTATTGCTAATTTATGACTGAATAATTATTGCGATTTACCATTTCTTCCTCATAAACTGGTTAGTGTTGCCAAATATATAATCCTCACGCATCTTTCTGCATAATACCGAAGAATTTTCTTGTTTTCAAACAGTCAAACCAAAATGTTTTCAAGTATTCATATCGCGACCTTCTAATATCAAATCCAGTACAATCGAGTCCAATATTGCGTTTCTTTACTTCCCGCTGTGAAAAGAAAATTGTATACATTTTTTGCCCTGCTATTTTATTCTGTCTCTCTCTCTCGTAATCTTTTAATCGAAGAAAGGATTTTCAATGCATTCTGGTAAAATATAATGCAGTAGTTTAAGTGTCCTTGAATAACCATATCAATCGGAGGTAAATAAAAGCGTGGCACCCCAGTGGGTAGAGTGCTGGGATGCAAACTAGAGTGCCTGGTTGGAATCCAGGGACAGAGCTTCAGACATATCAGCTAAGCCCAAGTTGAAGTATTTTCTGGATGATACATAATTCTGGGAAACTACAGGTGGTACAAGGAAATGAACTGCCAGAGAGAAAAAATTCGAAGCGGCCTACTTGGTGAGCTCCATCCTCACGAACGAGACCAGCCCACACGTTCAGCTAAACTTCTTGATAAACATTATGAGATTAATGAAAGTCACCGCATATTTTTGGCACCGTGGATGGCCTAAAATGTATTTCTTGTTGCCTCAGCTTTAAAAAAATTATCCTAAAAATGTGGATATTTGGCGATAAATCATGGAAAAAGTGTTTAACCGTAACTGACCTGATCGAATATTTCAATCGCCCAAAACAGCTTTGGATATAAAGCCCGATATGTGTGTAGTCCATGTTATGGAATACGTGTCGTTACCGGATGTGTAGATGGGTAAAACCTTGGCCTTGGATACAGGAAAGTAGAACATATGGTATTGGCTCGTAGTGAAGCATAAAAAGTGAAGTTTTTCAATATAGCTTCAAAATATATTACTTCAAACTTCAGCATTGCACATATTTCTAGAGATTTTGCCCGTAGCTATTCGGCTCGCGTGGTGCTTTTCGTGGCGCGCTGGGTTCTTTTCACCGAGGCCTAGAAATGAGGTTCTTTGGTCTTTTTCCTCGAAGCATGGAATGAATATTTACGTCCTGCGTAATGATGAATGACGACTTCCCCGTAATAGGTCTATACAAGGCGTACGAACATCCATACGGCGCGTAGATAAACGAGCCGAAAGTCTGCGCATTGTGGCCAGATTCCATTCGGTTTGGCTTAAAAAAACTCGTTGGTTGAAATAATAGGAAAACTATCAAAGTCTATTGCTCTTCTCTAAAAATCTTAAATTCCTAGTAATTCCGTCTTTTTGTTTTAAACACAATTTCGTAGTACGTAAGAAAATTTTGCATACTAACTTTAACTGTTGAAAACTCCATGTGTACTTCGCATTAGCTTTCTGAAAAAAATGATCTCAAATTATGTTTTACATTGTCATTATGTAATACCCGATAAAGTTTGTTTCAAAACTAAATTCAAAGCCGTTGAACAAACTTTCACACCAGTGCTTTGTTTCCTGGTTCTCTCCTTTCTACTTCAACTTTGCGTTTAGAACTCATGAATGCAATTACTCAGTTCAACGGCTTTCATTGTAATAGGCGCTTCCTTTATACTCATTCCTTCATATGCTACTTATGTACGCTAAATTTGTCGCGTTAATATGTTTCATACATAAATAACATTTATTGCGGTAAAAACAGGATTCGATTTTTTACTATGGCACTCTTGGAACTCGTGCGGAATCAATTAGTTAAGTTTGTATTTAATTAGCTTCTATCAATGCATTATTTTTTAACATTTTGACATTAAAATATACTGTTAGTTAGAAATGGTTTCAAAATGGGAAACAATCGTGAACATATTTTCATCAGTGTGAATGATTACATTAGGGATCACAATTTCTTTTTCCAAGTTTTATATGACTCCTAAATATTCTATTCAATCATAGATTTTTCCTGTGGTATTGGTTTCGTCTGTATTGGAAGAAGTAGTGCTAGCCACCCACATTTCATCTACATTTAGTGAATACCCTGCCAGCCAACTCTGGGATGTGTAGTCCTTCTTCCATTACTAAAAATAATCTCAACTTGAATCAACAGGACACCTATCTTTAATGGCTCAAATGACCGAAGATGCCGATCGCCTTCCCTAACGACGCCATTTACTTTTTCCGCAATTAGTTGCATCTTGAATTTAATTTTCAATCATCATCATCATGGGTCGACTATCCTAGGATTGGTTTGACGCAGCCCTCCACTCGATCTTCTATCGGCCAACCTCTTCATATTAACGCAGTTCCTCTCTTTCACGTCCTTCACGATCTGTTCTACATAACTCGTGTGAGATCTGCCTTTTCCATTCTTCCCATACACTTCCCCTTCGACGATTGTCTTCATCAAGCCATCATGTCTTGATATGACGATTAGGTTTCGCGTCTTCTTTTTATAGTTTTCAGCAGACTTCTCATTTCTCCCACTCTTCTTAGGACTTCTTCATTTGTCACTCGGTTGATTTATTTTATCTTCATCATTCTTAGGTAGCACCATATTTCGAATGCTTCCACCCTTTTCTTCTCCGCTGCTCCCATCGTCCATGCCTCACTGCCGTAAAGAAACATGCTCCAGATATACGTTTTGATGAATTGCTTTCTTACTTCCAAGCTTGCATTTCTTCAGCTGTAAGTAAATTCCTCTTTTGATAGAATGCCCTCTTTGCCTGGGCTATTCTACTCACAATTTCTTTATTGCTTCGTCCATCGTTGGTTACTCTGTTCCCCAGGTAAGAGAACTCTTTCACCTCTTCCAGTTTCTGTTTTCCTAGTATAACGTTGGTTTTCATTAAATTTTTCAAATATTACTTTATTGCTAAGAGTGCGTTTTCAAAATGTGTTACTACTCAGTTTTGCATTTTGTGAACGTAATCTTCCGTACCGTATGTCCCATAGTTTTTTTTTCATTGCTCTTATTTGCTTACCCTGAATTTCAACCACAATGACGTCTGTCAATAATCAGTCACCTCTATTTACTGTTCTGAAGTAATACACGTGCAAATTTCCACTAAATAAAAGTTAACTTCGACCCTGGTTTCAATGTTGAAGTCAAAGTAAAATTTTATTTTGTGGAAAAATTCGCGTGTATTTATTCAGCATAAACAAATTTCACTCAAGTTTGCGAGAATCCTCAGATTTTATCTTTTTATTGAAATATCTGGTCAATCCCACTATATCTCTCTTTTGATTCCAAATCTCAAATCCTGCGTTAAATTAACTGATGCAGGTAACCTTCGTGAAAATACTTGTTAGTGACGAGCATAGCAACAATTAATCCCTTCTATTAAAACTAGCGGAAGTTCCCGTTGAAATTCAACGGGTGTGAGATTAAACAAATGTATTCGTAGTATTAAGAAATTTTAACATGTATTTTTTTTAGGGCAAAATCCAACTTGGATCATGGACTATCCTATCTTTCACTTCAAGTTTACATTAGAATCGCAAAGCTGTTATAAGCAATTGTAAATAGATCAATACAGTCGTTAATCGAACATCCACCTTAACAAAAATTGTAATATTGTTTCGAACCTTTCAGGCTGGAATGTAGTATTTGAGAAGGCCATAATCAGTGTATTTCCGAAGAAGAGGCTTCATCTTCTTGGCAGAAATATTATTTTTCTCTGACATCTTACGTAAATTATTCGTGTGTTAAATACCGGACTTTATTGCAATGGCGTCAATGAACTACCTATGGATATGTTATAATGCAATTTTTCCACTGGCATTGGAGCAGTATTCGTAAAAGCTGGTACAAACTCTACCCATTTCACTACATAACAGTCGTTCCTCTGCGATTATTTAAATTTCCTTTTTGACCGATATTTTTATAGCATCTTATGTTTCAACTTACTCATCTTATATTTAATTATGCTTTCGAGTTTCTTACAGCGCTTATTTTTTATCAAACTACGACACTTTCAAAATCATGACATCTATTTACCTCATATCCCAAGTTGGTTCAAATAGAAAAACCCGGAAAGAAATTTTAAAAATATTCACACATGGCTTAAGCTCTTGCTTAAATTAGCTTCGTTTAACGATTGCAAACCTACATGATCTGTAATGAAAGGTAGTATTGATCCCGTATGCTTGTGCAGAAAAATATGGCTGACCTTATTCGGCAAGTAGGTTAAAATGCCTTCAGTAAATTTCTTAATCCTTACGAATATAACAATCCATTTTACGGCATATCTTTTGGACGAACTTTTTAGCATCATTACATCGTCCTCCATTGACACCCCATAGATAAGTAATTATTCAATTTGTTCCATTATGATTGGAATTGAATTTATTCCCCAAAGTTGGCACAAAATTAACTCATTTCAACTACATGCTTGTCGTACCTTTACGCATGTTTAAATTCCATATATACTCGTACCTATAATTCAAATTATATTTACGTTACTGCTAAAGTTTTTGTTAAACTCTCTAAAATCTCAAACTACATCAATCCACGACGTTTTCGAAGGAGTTGCATATTTTCTCTTCATGTCTAAGGTCGGTGAAAATGCACAATCCCGCAAGAAATCAGAAACAATTATTTAAACACTATAAACCAAAATCAAGCCAACTAAATCCGTGAGTGGCGCTAGCAGTCAGCATGTACGTCTGTGCCGGTAGAAATGGCCGACTATGCCTCATGAATATGCGGCAAAAACCTCCTTTAACGTCTTCCACTATCTTCGTGAAAAAACAATGCAGTTAACGGCATACGACGAAGTGTATAAGCACCAACGGGAACGGCAATGGAAAATGCCTTAGCAACCCTCGGAAAAGAACTAAAAAAGCAGTAACTTTGAACGTAAATGACAAAGTTTAGAGAAACTTCGAAAGCACAGAGTAAATCGAAGGAAAGAAGAAGAAATTTAATACCATCCCCCATTACATACAAAAAGAATGAAAGAAATCGATTAACATGTAGTAATTTTACTGAGTGAAAGAAAAAACCCTTGCACTTTCATAAATTGAAAAAATCCATTTAAACCAATGTGAACACATATTTGGCGCAACGAATTGAACCCGGGACTTGTCAAAAATGGGTATATTTCTCCCGGGCCTTTCAGAGAGCTAGAAACACAATGCAGTTTACGGCATCTTTCTAGGACAGGGGTTCCCAAACTGGGGGGAGTGCCCCCCCATGGGGGCGTGAAGACATATCAGGGGGGGTGTGAGCGCGACACCAGTTAAAAATAAAAATCTCTAAGTAAATACATACATTTCTTTAACTAATTTTATGGTGTAGATTTTAAATTCAACCTTGAAGTTAAGAAAACTTAACACTTGTATAAGACTCTTTTATAGCAAAAAAATATAGCTTTTTGTCGATGTATTTCTCTTAACAGTATTCCTTTAAATTGAAACTTATAGTGTTGTATTTGGTGATAAAAATACATGTTTTGTATTCAATGCAATACATGATTTTTTCACATGCCCACAAAATTTACTGTTGAAGGGGGGCGTGGAAGGTTTCCACTTTAACATGAGGGGGCGTAGTACAAAATAGTTTGGGAACCCCTGCTCTAGGACAAACCGTTTGCGAGATAGAGGGGGAAGGACACTTCACAAATATACAAATGTACTAGCTGATTCTTTGTCTCTTTCACATTTTAATGGAATATAATGTTAAATTGGTAAATTTAAATTACCAGAGGGATAATTGGAAAAGTATTTTGGTTGCGAGATTATCCATTCATATCTCCCGGTGATAAAAAGTTATCGAGTCAATTTAAATATAGGTGCTCAGTGAATTAACACGTATTATTACTTCTAAATTATTAGAGTGATAGGTTCTAGACTTGCAAGGAAGCTTCATTTGAAGTTACTTATGGAGGGAAAACTCCGCGATAAATGAATAGTGTCTGTACGACCATACTAAAACTGATCGAATTGTGTCACCAATTACTTCATTCGTCTGAGGAAACATTCTGTACACGCTTAAACACCTTGTGCCAAGCTATCACTGCTTTTTTTTCTCTTTCAGCTATTCAGTGATTTCAGAAAGTCATGCCGGGCAGTGTTCCCTTTCTTTTTAATTTAAAATGTAAATAATGCCAAAATTATGTGATAAAATTTCCATTTGAGCCTACATTTTTAAACACTAAGGCCCTGGCAATGGCAAACCCTAGCAATACGAGGCTTCAGATTTTTATCAAATCGCATCTCGAGAAATTTTTCATTTTTATCAGGACTATGAGCTTAGGATTTTATGGATCATTTCTCCTCTCAGACTACAGTTTTTAACGTTTATTTCCAGTTTCAGTCGATTAATATATGCCCATTTTCGCTTGATGCCATCCGTAATCCCTATCCTCTTTCTCTCTCCCCGAGAACTCTACCCTCTATAGTTATGGGCTTCAGTAAACCATCGCCTTTCATTACTAGTCCCTCCCACTCAGCCTCTGAATTTCTTCCATCAACTTCCATTTCTTCCTAACCATATTTCTCAATCGTCTTCCTTTCCTTTCGTCTTACCTTATCCATTCTCCTCCAACCCCGCATTTCAAATTTCTCTAATAATTTTTCATTATCTTTCCTCATGGTCCACTTTTTATATCCATAGGATAACGTATCTCATAATCTTGTTATATCAATCGCAATTTCAACATATCTTCGCCTTCGCGCGCTACGCTATCATGGAACGGAATGCTGTGTTTTCATAACACTATTATGCAATTTTGCTATATCCACAGGGTGAGATTTATTCCTACATTTAGGTCACGAGCTGTTTTCGAGGTCATCTTATTTTACCGATCAGTAGTTACGCTTGATACTACCTTAACGAATGACTTGATAAAATTTACTTACTGCCAGAAATAACCAACTTTTTGCTCGCTTTTCTTGCGTAACGATTTTTATGAGACATGCGAGATGTGCAAAAATAATATTGTCGCATAGAATGCATTATGACTGCCTTTTGCTCTGGGCATTTGCTCTGATATTAGGGCAGTGATGAAAGCTAATGTTGATATGATGAGCTATGATGATATTTTGTGCAGAAAATTATGGAACGCTAGTATTTTTCAACCATGCATTTGGGAGATGGTCCAGTATCGGTAGCAGTATGAGGTAAAATCCAATTCTGTTGATAAAATGCTGTTCAGCAGTACATGTGATATCCTGATGGAATCGTCCATAAAAATGGCATTATTCGCCGGATGCATGTGGCAGGATGGAATTTAAGCTAGTGTTCCTGCAGGCGTAAGGAAAAAACTGTTAGGCATTTGATTTCCATCGCAGGCTGTTTCCCTCCTCGAACCGAAACCATGAGGTGCCATTTCTGGCAACGATGGACGCCATATCAATCTATACTAATTGAGTAAACAGATCCATGATTGACCAACAAGACAGCAACACTCCAAATAGCGCAATTGAATCCTACTAGGAAAGGATGTTTTGTTACTGTGTTAAAATTTCATAACGATTGAACTCGAACGTTTTGCCTTATGAGAGGTCAAAGGGAGCGCTCCCTTAGAAAACGCAAAAAAACGGTACTTTTTTTGTTGTTATCGCGATAAAAAATCAGAGGTGCGCTATAAAATTGTCAGTAAGTATGGTTAAATGCAGAATAAAATGAACAAAAATTTTATGTAATTTGCACTCGTGTAAGTATTATGGTTCATTCTTAATCGGTTCTCAAACTCTAGTCTACATAATTTTTGCACCGAAAGTAGAAATGTCTTTGATGCTCCCACACTTGCATTTGACAGGTAGCTTGGATAACTCTTGTGATGTAGTTATATGTTTTTTATCAGTTAGACTACCTCCATGTTCTTCCATTGAAAAATCTGCAGCTACAATGAATGATAAAATAGTAATTTTTCACCATACGTCTCTTCGTGAGTTGACGAATGCAAATGTGAGAGCGATTGCTTCAATCAGGATGATATCTAATTATTAGTTTAACTGTTGTGAATAAAGAACCTCATGTCGATTTAAGCCGTATAAGCAATTGCAGAATAACCTCAAAAGCTGTTTCACGTGAGTCGTGAAACTGACAGCTTGGAAGAGCATCAAATCGGAGATATTTCATTGATGAAGGCATGGAAATGTATTTTTTTTTGCACAGTCCGTGCATTTTGGAAGCTAGTCATGCAACTCGTGATATGTGTGCATTTTTCGTGGCTTTACCGTATGCTGCTTGAAAGTTTCAACAGACTTGTATCATTTAACTGTGGTAAACAGGTGAGATGTAATTTTTTAGGCCTTAGAGAGATAGCTCTATCATTCACAAATGGTGGCGTGTCTCTTATGATGCCTTATGATACCACGTCCGCCTAATATTCATCACCAATTACTTATATGTGCAAGATGGAAGAGGGTGTCCTTTACATATTTGTTTTCACTCGACATAGGAAGTGATCGAAGTTAACTAGGAATGAAAAGAAGTCGTAGGAAATTATTTTTGAAAGCTACAAAAGAGTAGCAGATTTTTACTTGATTCATTCAAAATGTATCTTATATCAGAAGTCCACCATAAAGTGATGAGTGAATAGCAATCTATTTTACACCGTCACATATTTGCGTAAATTGTACCCAATTTTACATGAATTGCTTTTGTTGCCGCAATGATTCCTGGCATGGTCAAAATGTGGTTGTGAGTAATATTTTATTCCTGATTCACAGCAAATTTAATAAAGAACATTTTTCATTTCCGAATGGCATGCTTTCCTTTTGAATTTTTGAGTATTCAGCTTCCCCAAAACTTCACGGCGTTTCCTTCGAATTTTTGTGGCATGGAGTAAACTTCCTAAGGGAGTTGCTCTGAGAAAGTGACCAAAACCTTCCGGCACTCAGGATTTTATTCATTTCCATTTTTGTTGCTGACAACAGAAAGCGTACGCGAAAACCGCAGCACTCTCCGAGTGCTGAGAACTTCCCTACCATACTTCCGATGCGATTTAACCACAGAGTTTTTGCTTCGCATGAAAAGAATATAGTGTGGAAATTCTCGCGACTCTGGAAGTGGTGCACATTCAGACTTGGTACTTCAAAATTTCCATCTTTGCACTTTTGATACGCGATTTCCAGAAGTCTCCCATGCTTGAAGCTAAAGAAAAGACTATCATAAATTTATTTAAAGATATTTACTTTTCCTAGAAAACTTGTAGGAATATATATACTAGAAATATATTTCAAATTGTTACAAATTTTATAAAATTGTTTACACTTCACAATATAATCAATTTTTTAATTTTTCCAATTCAATAAATTTTAAATTAGCCCTTTAGCACGTCTATAGCTCAAATAATATCGGATATGTACCGTAAAATGCGTAGTAACTTTTGAAAGAATCGAATTTTGCTACGTTGCAATTTCTCATAATTTTGCTCGTTTTCAATTTCCTATCAAATAGATACATTCTACCAAATTTGGTCAAAATCGGTTGACCCATATAATATACCTTCCCAACCGCTTTATGCTTATTTTATCCTTTATTCAAAATACTGTGCTCTATATCTTGCGCAGTATAATTTTCATAATTCCTATCATCTATCCTATGATCGGGTTGACGCAGCCTCTATTCTGCACTCTAATCTTCTAGCGGCCAGTATCATATTTTTTCCTATCCTATTATTCTAACGTTAACTCCCTTCACTATTTTCTCCATAATCCATCCAGGGATTGAAATTCTTACAGTTCACTTTTTCCTCGTCTACGTATCAGCTTCTGGCCAGTTTTTTGCTGCAAATTTGGTATCGGTCGGGGATGATACGAATATTATTCTTTTAGATGATTAAATCGAGGATATATAAGCATCCGAGTACATGACTAAAGCATAGAAAATTTTATTGCAATAAACATTTCATATCATAATCTGAAAGTATTGAACTATTTTAAAAGTTCGGATTAATAAGTATGAGACCAATTTTCATGAATTTTTTCCAGGGTTTCAAATAGCTAATTTAAACTGCTAGATTGAATTGTTAGAATTGTGACTGCAAGATTTGCGATTTTCGAAAATTCTGCGCTATCCACAACAACGTAGACTGCGCGAAAGATGGATCAGCTATTCAGTTCAAGGTCTTGGGATCCATATAACGACGTCATGTGTCATGTAAATCTTATATATAACACTATTTGTTGAAATATATGTAGTTTCAATTGGTATATCAGTTTTAAGTGGCATTTACTCTGAGCACTTACGTACTTTGTCGTTCTCACACTATTTTTTTATAATTAATCCCTTTTTTCTATAAAATACAACCTTGCAACAACACCCTCATCCCTCACTCCCGTATTTCCACGTCTCACTACCACCAATACTGTAAGAGCTTACCAAAATACAATCCCCCATTATTAATAAATGCAAATCTTGGATCTGACTTGAACTCCACTTTTGGTATGATCTGACTCACCTATTTTTTACTGTCATTTTTCCCACTTTCATTTTAACTATCAGGACCCTCTGACTCATAGTCTAAGCAATTAATTTTTATTTATTCATCATTTTAGAAGTGGTCATTTATTTTGCACGTACCACCGTCGAGTAACGCCATAGTCATCGAGTAACAAGTGAATATAAAAAATAGGAAAATAGCAAACGCAGGATTTGCGTGATTATACAGGTATAGAGCAAGTAGTGAATGATGTGGCAGAGAAGATTTACGTAAAAATGAAGAGGTTTTCCGATAGGAGAATCAAATGGAGCGATGCGTCAAACTAATCTAAAGATTGTCGACAGGTGATGATGCAAGTGTAATAGCACTTGCTCTAGAAGCGTTTTGCAGCCACGTAATTCACTACCATATTCTGCGTCGTCTACCTCTTGTTCGACTCCAACCCCGTGAGATCTTGTATGGGTGATCCTTTTCTTTGCTTCTACCAACCCTGCTTTAGAGGCTATATGAACGAAAAAGTGAAACTTATGGCCTCAAATTCGTAGTCAATATGGGGAATATACCCTCTTATTCCGTCCAAGTTATAATTACTTATCAGTCTTGAAATCTGTTCGTAACTTGGTTGTTGTAATTGACATCACGTTGCGATTATTCCGAATATAGAGTTCATGTTAATGAACGTATAATTTCAGCTTTCTCCTAAATCGGAATGACTATGTTGGAAAGGACTTGAATGTGAGCTAATTAGAGTATCTGTTGGTTTATGGATAGCTTCCGGTGAGTGTTTTCATTTGATAACGTACGAAAATGAATTCTCTTACCAAGAACTTCGCATAAATATTGAAGAAATGCGTGTGGCTGCGAGCAAAAATTATTTTCTACACGTCTTTTGCAAGAGATTATTGAAAAATAAAAAAAGCCATTGACTAAATGATCATTGCTTCCTTAATGAGTTGAAACCGTCCATTCAAAAACTTAAGGCCCTAGCTCATAGGAATACGTAAGTACACGATTCATTATTTTAATAATTACCCGAAACGATGGGAGGCCATTGAGAAGTCTCGTGAACACGCGCAGACGAATTTAGAAATGTTTATCAATCTGAAAATACCCATCAATTTATGAAAAATTTAATTCTGTAATTAAAAGTAAGGAGTAGAAGTATCCTGAGAGCCTACTGCTACTGGAATATCACCGCTACAAAATCCGTTGGTATTAATGGTGAACTACTTGTAGTTTATCATTGAAAAGTATGTCACTTTCATACATTGTTTTAAAATGTTTACTTTTTTATTTAATTTTATACTTTATGTACTAACTTTCCTATGTACTATCATATGTAATTTGTTTTTAAAAAATAGCTATAATATCTGTAGGATTTCGAAGGTTATTCACTACCCCCTTCTTATGTGGGTGTTTTCCTGCAGTGGGTTTTTTGCAAATAATGTAAGTATACCAACCCTCACGTTTTTCCCACAGTTGAAATATTTTCACACACCACAATTTTATTGTTGTTTAATAAATTTATATATTCTGCATACATATCCTTTATTTATTTATCATTATTTAATTTCTTGAGTTATAAGGCTTTGGTTTTTTTCAACCTCAATTTAAAATTGATTTACGTAATGACAATCATATGTTTTATGTAATTATTATGGCGAGGGGTTAGATGGCAGAAGGGACAGTTTCGTCTCAATCTCGGCCCAATAACCTTTTATTATTAGCATCATTGCTCCGGCGCACTGTTCTAGCAGTTTGACATGCTCCCACTCCGCGAAAGACCTACTTCACCTCGGATTCTGCGCCTCACGAACCCTGACAGAAACCTTCACTAGTCCCCCGAGCCCGTTCTGGGAAACTGAAATCTCTATCCTTTCTCCTCTCTATCTTTGTCGTACCGGCCTCCCTCCCCCGGAACCAAAACCTCGTCCGGTATACCGCTCAACCCCATCTCTCTCCCTTACCTCTTTCCTTCTCCTCTTTCCTCTCTCTTCCCTCTAGGGATTGCACTCCATTTTCTCGTCTGCTAGCATCCACCGTTCCTCTGTTCCCACGGCGCTAATTCCTTGGGACCCGTTCCCTTCCCTCCTCTCGCATGAAGAGGTGAATGCTCTCTTGTGCGGAGATACTCTCAGCTTTCGTGCGACGTCGCGTCTTCGTATACGATGCAGGTCTCCTGTTGGTCGTGGTTCCGTCTCGATAACTAGTTGACCGCCCTTTTCGTACCTAAATGGGTTGGGACATGTTCTACCCACCGCCAAGTAAGCTTTTTCGGGAACGAATGAATTTTCGCCCATATTTTTTTCGCCGCGGTGGGTCTATTTCAACAAGTCTACTTAGCATCAAAACGGAATTGGTGTCAGCAAAACTGGTTTTCGCATCATAAATAATTTAGCATTTGTGACATCGGTGACTCAGCATGCAATAAATTGTCCTGAAAAAATTTTCTTTCTCATTGTATTGGAACTATAATCAACATTATTGATCAAGAAATCACTCTCACCAACTGTAACTGATGTATAAATTACCAGAAAACCTGATGGATCTAAAGCGTAATGCGACTCCAAACCACGGTGAATTTCATGCATTGATAGATTTTTATAAATATTCAGACGATAGGTATTCATAGCATTACTATGAATACAAACCTTTCTTTACCAAAAATATTCCCATTACACAGGAAATTGGAAATGTGTGGTGCTAGTACGTATCATGAAAGAAAATAAGTGACACCATGCTGTGGAAAAACTTACTTTGGAGCAAGAAACCTTGAATTAAATCAATCAACTTCCTTAGTAATACTATTTGTCATTAGAATTATTCATTTTAATCAATTAACCTAGCCCTTGGGAAATTGTGCCTGAAAACATCTCTTCATTCCTGAAGAAGAAAATTTTGCCTGGAACAAAAAGTTCAGGTAAAGAACGAAACATCAGGAAAATGTTATCAGAGAAGAATTCTATCAAACCGCCAAATAACATTATACCAGGGAGCCGATACATCTTGCCAGAAGAGAATTATAAAATTATTTCCTAGGGAATATGTGCTGATAAAGACCTTAATATTGCTATTTTCTATTTTCAGATGCACGATAGACCTTTATTTGGTAAATTTCTAATTAATTTTTTAAATATTACATTACAAGGACAAGCGGGGCGATTACTTTTCATAGGTTGCCTGCGAGTTAACAGAAAAATCTGATTTCCGGCTAAAATACACATCCTCCATTCAAAGTTTCTTGCCCACAGTCTTCTCCCTGATAAAAGCGGACATTCTTGATTGTAGCCAAACGCTCTACCAAGTGCAAAATGTCGAAGTTTTGAGAGCCATGCAAAGATGAGAGACTTAATTTTAGTGATTTCCTCTGCATCGTTCATTAGTAAGTTGAAACTGCCATCTTAAACCACCAACATTACACTTTTTTTCAATGTGAATCCATTCTTGGTTCGAAGTGGATCAGTTGTTTTAATTTTATTTTATCATATCTATTCAATTTTAAGAATATGATTATGTGCGATGATCACCAATAATAAAACTCTCTATGGTATATATCATTTCGGGGGCTCTGATAAAAAAATCATGCACCTACTCTTCCATCTCATGAAACATATTATCATCACTTCATATCGTGAATATTTTCATTCCAATACAGCAAACATAATGTGATTTCACCAATTCAAATTCTGCTGCTTTAGAGTCATAGAGTTGGTAGAAGTATGGATTAATCAATTTTGATGCTTCATGGGTCTACCTGGTGAAACTTCATGTTGATCATAAAGAAAAAAACTTAGTAGACTTAACACGTTTATTAAAAACAAGACCATTTACGTCTGATTGAGGATGTCGACTTTTCGAGGAAACCAGTTGATATTTTAATAAATTCATAAAATTCACAGCCTTTTTTTATGCTAAAACGTATTTTATGATTTGAAATGACTGCAGAATTATTTTCAATCGATAATAAAATGAAAATTTCTCTACTCTAAATTTCTTGCGTTACATTTGAGCGTTAATGAAATAAGACCGTATGTTGTCATCAGCATACGGTCTGAATTGAACATGCTAATGTGATTTGCTCTCCTCAGATCCTTATTTTACTAACATAAGAAGAATGTGCACTATGCACTATCCTTGTCTAGCATGGACTTTGGTGCTTATCCCGGGGTTTCTAGTACGGAAATGTGGATGAAGGGAATAGTCTCACCACGGAAGGCATCTAAATACACCCTCTCCATATTGCGTGTTAAGGGTATGTCTTTGGACTTCCTCTTGGACTTCCTTTGGGTGCCTAAAATTAGCACCCTATGTTCCAAACAGCTAATTATCCCACGTAAAATGCCGTGAAGGGTGGAAATTAGCGACTTTTTATCATTTTATATTCAAATCAGAGTGAGGTTTTGAGAAAATATCCGACGCCAAAATCATATTCAAGGTGCATAGCGTAAAGTGTAACAGCCGCGAAATTCTCCGGTGGAATCAGTGGTCTAAGATACTAATCAGTGGTAGTCTTACTTCCAGCTCTCTTGAATAATTTATTTCGCCGAGCAGTAGGCTAGCCTTTTGAAAGCACAATCTCCGTTTAATCGTGTTTGTAGGGCTTGCAAGGAATCCTGAACTTTCTGTGAACCGGTATTATGAAAGTTATTTCGTGAACCTATTCATTCAATTAAACTAATAATGAATACTTTACTTTCCCATAAATACTATTTTTATCTTCTCATCATATGATGAATTCGTTTTCATATAGCCTTCATTCTAGAATGTTCCATCTTTTGTTAACGTTATATTTGTTCTCACCTTATTTGGTCTACACTTCCGGTGAATATTCGTTATTGATAATCGCTTATTGATAATCCACCTCAGGATTGAAATGAATGATTTATTGATACCTGTAACAAATTGCAGCTTATTTGAACGAACTTTTAGTGCAATGCAAATGGTGCTATTGATTAAGGTGATCAGGTTGTTATGGTGGCTAGAGTACTGGCTTCTCATCCCTAGGGCCCGGGTTCAATTACCGGCAGTGGCGGATTTTTTTCATTTCTTCCTACCTGAGTGCCTAATGTATTTCAGTATTCAGCGTTCAAAGCGCATTTCAGGTTCAGTACTCCGTCCGTCGGATGGGACGTTAAGCCGTGGCACCCTTGGTGCCTGTCGTTAAGAGTAGACTATTGCCGACGCCAGGTTTCTCTCCACCCTTCCTTCGTTCCCGGAAAACTCATACCATTACCAAACTACTCATCTATCCTAAATGGTGCAAATGACCTCAGCTGTCGGTCGCCTCCCCTGAATAACATAGCACTAATGATTAATCTGTAATGAAAATATCTATGGTGTATTCAAGTTTTAATGCTCAGCGTTTTCTCGTGACTAAATTTGGATAGTATCAGTCGTTGCCAGGTTTACTTTGTGACAATTTATCTCAGTAATAAACAGAAATTAGTATTTTTTTATATCATCTATTGCAACCTAAACCAGTGTCAACTTTTCTGCGTCATTTTCAAGAGTAGTTTCCTCTTGAAAACGACGCGAAAACATCAAAACAGGACGAGTGATCAATAAATATTGTGAAATATACTAGCTTCTCATTATTATCAATGAGATTTGAGTATTTTACATTCCAGCACTTTTTCAATTCAGACTCTTTTTCTTTAGCATATTCTCCTGCTAAGTAGGAAGGATAAAGATACAAGATTAAACAAGGAATGGTGAAAGTTTGGAGAAGTTGGAGAGACCTAGTGACATCAGTTGAAGAACATTTTGGATTTCAGATTAGGTTCGCTGGCAAATGATGCGGAACTGCGCCGTCCTGTCCAACCCAACTGTCTTTTGAAGAGTTCCTCCACACCTCTCCTTTGTGTTTCCACAACGTGATTTGCAGTCATCTGGACGCTTTCCTCACTGCGACCCGCTATCCTCGGCACATCCAACTGCCGTATTAGTCTCACTTTGCTCTACCTGTCCCGGTGTCGGGGTCGGGTCGCATTTTAAGGGTGGCCGGAAGCGAGTCCACGCCAAGGGGCCCGCGGTTCCTGTTGGCCAAGGCCGTAATCCCGCCACTCCGTTCCTCCCACTAATGGGACGAAAACCTTTCCCGGAAAAGGCCCACCCCCCCCCCCCCCCCCCCCCCGAGGACCCATAATGATGCCCTCCTCTCTCTCTTTCGGTACAACTCCCCTTCGTTCCTCTCACCGGCGCCAGGTCCAGTCTCGTGTTCCGTCCCTAATGTTATGGAAATTGAAGGGCGGGTTGGAAAAAAAATGAGAAAAAGGTCATTTTGACGAATCCTGAGTTAACGCTCGGTGCTGACGCTTTCCTTTTACTTTAGACGAAGGGCATTGGCAACGCTATTTTTCGGCAGCGATGAATTTCCTTGAACCACTTCCAATCCCTTTAAGCACTTCTGAACGTTTCTCATCTTATGCTATTTATATCTGTTTCTCAGCGTCCTCATTCACCCTATGTTGTCCATAAAGCTGTGATGATTATTGTAATGTTAATGGGTGCTTTCCATTCAAGCGAATCATGCGTCGTCTTGAGTTAACTCGCGGAAACTCTAGTTAACTTGTGTCTTCACGAATGGAAAGCAAGTTTCAGATGCGCAAGAGATGATGCGCTAAGGACTTTCACGGGGACTCGTGATTGGTGCGTTTTTGTGGGAAGGAAATCAGGAGCTTCCTACTATTTGACTTATTGTTAGCAGTGCAAATCTTGCTATAGCAAAATCGTTACCAATGAACAAAAAAATAAGTTGTAGGATGATTAATTAAGAAAATACTTAACTTAAACATTTGTTCTGATTTATCGGTTATTTTCAATATGCCTCTTGCAGACGTATCGTGATTTAGAGCTTGCGCCGTCCTTCCTTCTTTTTTCAGTGACTCACCATTACCTGTGTGTCACCGTGTGTCGACTCGCGTTTGACACAACAGCGACACACACTGATTGGAAAGAACTACACGCGACACAAGTTGACTTGTGTCGACTTGCGTCGATGATTGGAAAGCACCCAATATTGCTATGTTCATTTATTGATGTTGTTTGCGTTTCTATAAAGAGGTTGCTAGGTTCATATTTATTATGGTTGTGTGTTTTGGTTAGAGTAATTACTGTGTCAACATATACTGATCCTGAGATTTAATAAAAGAGATAAAAACAAAAGCCTATCCTCTACATTGGCCTTCTTCCTTACTTAATTTGTTCTACACTAAAACGGCCTGTGAGCCATTGCCTCATATTAATTAATCATTCTCCTACTCTTCCTCCCTCTTAATTCCTATAACAATTCTTCCCGCTGTTTCCTCGATCAGTACTTTAATTCTTCTCTTCTGTTCATCGTACTCTCTGCATTTTTCTCCATATCGACATCTTTTGCGTCTTAATCTGCCCTACTTTTCTTTTCCGAGGGATTAAGATTATCTACATCTGCGCAACATCCTGCAAGCCGCCATGAGGGTGTGTGGCACGGGGTGAAGATCACCAAATAAACAATATTGACATGAAACTAGGTTAGGCTATGTTTGGGTGTTATGCACCGCCAAATTTCAGGTTGAACTCCTAACTAATATCTGAGCATATCATCAGGTTTCTTATTTGCTATTCTTCATCCCGTACCTCCTGTTACGCATCGGCCGCAATTCCAATCCCTTGGATAACTGGCTGGCCTTCCTTGGCTTTCTTGCACTCTCTATTTACTTGGTTTCTCAACTTCTTATATTGGGCCTCCTAGTTTCATTTCTTGGATTCTTGTATTTTCTTCTTTCCACTATGAGGTCTCTTATTTGGGTCGTTATCCATGGCCGTTTTGCTTCTATCTCTTTACTCACAAGTATATACCTTAACCATCCTTATATAACCTAAACATATTGTTTTCTACGCACTCACGTGCGCAAGAGCCCCTCGTTATTCATTAATGAGCGTCGTGGTTGGATTCTCCTGTCACTGATGCGGTGTCGGAAAGAGAAGTGAAGAGAGAGCTCGATTTGAAAAATACAAACAAACGAGTTTCATTAATAACGTTTATGCACTTCGTATAAAATTAATGAAACTTAGAGTCATTTTCCCGAAGCTTGTTTGAAAGAAGAAGCCAGAATGTATCTCGCACCACGTCTTCAAGAGCATCTGTTGTTGGCTTTAATGTCTAGACGGATGAATTTCTCTCCCTAATTGACGAGTTACTATCAGTAACCTATCACTCAGTGATTCAACCGAAGGTTGGTTTTGATAGGTGAGAGTAGAGCTCACCTCGTACTAAGCCAACGGCGTGTGAAATTCACACATGCAGTGTAGAGGGGCCAGTTCCTTTCCCTGGGCCACCTGCGATTTCCTACGAAGTTCTGACACGCTGAAAATCGAATCGCGAGGATTTTAGACGGGGGTGTCCAGCAAGGCTCTTGCTCGGGATTTGAACCCAGCACCATCGGCTCAGTGCTCTACGCACTAGGCCACCACGACCCGAGTAACCGATAGCTGAGGTAATTAGCCTCAGGGGATAAGGTGAGTTTTGCGATTGAGGTAGGATTTTTGGGGGTGAAATCCAGCGTCGGCATCAGCCTGTTCTTAACAAAAGGTAATAGATGATTCATAAATTGATGTATAGTCGGTTGTCTCTTAAATTTCCCCCTTTATTTTATTTTTCGCTCGGCACATTTTCCGAACAACATAGCTGACCATAAAATAGATAATTCCTTCACGCATTAGACGGTAAATGCTCTCATCTGTAGCATTATTCTGTGAGTTTTTACCGAGTGAGTGTTCTATCTTGAATAAGAAAAAGAGTAACATGTCTCTCTCTTTATCTCTTTCGAATATGGGTTAAAGGACGATGCATAACCAATTCTCCTTACCCATTTTCTCATGAAAGCTTACGGTGTCTTCCTCTAACCCCTAGATTCCGATGCAAATGGAATACAAGGAGCGAGATGGTGATGTGAAATCTTAAAGCGCACACGCTTTCTTCCCCATATCTTTCTTATTCCCTCAACTCCCTGACTTCCCACTCCTCTTCTCCCATAAGAGACGGGGAACAAATGCGTGCGAGAACGTTTCGGAGGAGACGCGGGGCACCTTTTCCACGAAGTCTTTACGAAGGGAAACGAAAACGGGGTTTTGAGGGAAGAGGAAGGCGGTGGCTGAGGGTGTGGGGAAAAGAGATGAAGGTCATTTGAGGAGGAGTTATGTTTCTGCAGCATTCAAAGGAGAGAGAGAGAGAGTGAATTTTTACGTGACGCACAAGGAAAGGGCTTTGTCGGGGCGAATGAAATGGATGGTACCTTATTTCCGGAGGAAATCTTACATAGGTATGCATGGATTGCCACGCGAGGGTAAGTTATTTATCCTGGAGCAAGCGATCAAGAGACTATCAAGCCTCCTCATCTCCATACGGCAGGCACATCTTCATGCCTCGCGAGATAGGGCCGAGAAAATAGTCAGCAAAGAGATGGAATTGAGAGATGCAGGCATGGGTTTTACGTCTATGGATAGAGGGTAATACGTTATTCAATGGCATCTAGCCGAAACAACTTTCTTTGAGAATTTTATGTGGTAAGAAGGTATTGGTTTCCTCTACAGTAAATTTTGAAGCTATATTCTATGTCTGACCATATGCTTTCGAACCTGTCCTTCTTCAGTTTGGCCTTGGTACTTCGAGCAAACAAGCCCATATTAACGTACAATGTGCGTTATTTTAACCGTGCAGTCCAATGTGAATTCTCCTCCACTCACTAAGAATTTGTGTGAAATTCTGTCTTACATACGCCATCATCGGCACTATCTCCAGAGTGTCTGTGGTGAAATGTACTGGCCACTTATGATACTGTATTTTTTCTTAAGGGGCTCCAACTGCTATGGCTATATCGTAACTGGGGATAATAAGGATATTCGAAAGCACATAGTTCGAAGCTATATTCCATTGCCAGATGTTGGGCAAAAATTGTGCCATTCGGGAAATGGTAAGGACTTCATTCAACATGAAGATAAGAGAAGAAAATATTGCAATTCCAAATAAAACCTTTTTACTGCATGACCCGGGTTTCACTACAGTACAGCATCATCAGGTGAAGATTCACAAAAGTGGACTGTAGCGAAACCCGGGTCGTGCAATAAAAAGGTTTTATTTGGCATTGCAATATTTTCTTCTCTTATCTTCATGATGGATAAATTCCACAAAGTTACGCCTGAAACTGCGACCTGTGGACTTCATTAAAATTCTTTCAATATGCTGCTCTTCTCCGTTCTCTTTCTGAACTTGAATTCCTATCAAAATGCCTATTCTTTACTTGGTCCAGTCAAAATGAAAGTTTATGCAAATTCTGAATTCAATGGCAGTTGCTCACTTGTTTCGGCATTGAATTTGAATTCACAAAAGTGTTCATATAAACCAAAGTATGTTTACCTGTAGCTGAATCACAAGAAATACATATGAAGGAGCTCATCGGGGAGATATGTGCTTAAATCACTTCTTTTGCTTAGGCAATTCATTTCATTAATTTGACAACAGTATGTTAATGAAAGATCCTGCAGGGCAGTTACGCACGTCAATGCCTTATTTTTGTGGATACTTCTTCAATATTTTAATTAGGTTGATGATGTAGATGTGATTTGATTACCTTTAGGAATGAAAACAGGACGAACATTTATTATGCTTTGGAATAAAGTCATCGGATTTATTATAAAATCTAAAGAAACAGTCGAATTTTGTACTGACTTGCAATGGAATTAATTACAAAGCAATTTTTTAAGCAGATCGAGTTGGCATGCAATCTGAAAGCTTCTAGACAATATCGTCCTCCTCCAATCCGTTTAATGCTCTGCTTTTTAGCATTAATGTGTATTAAAATAATGAAATTATTTTCTTTTCATACATTACCCAGGTATTATAATGATCGCACATAAGCAATCAGTTGTTTTCTTTGAGGCTGGTGTAACTTATTTTTAGAAGCTTAGAAGTAAGGAAGCAACTCATCAGAACGTATATATGGAGCATGTTTATTTACGGCAGTGAGGCATGGACGATGGCAGCAGCGGAGAAGAAAAGGGTACATACATTCGAAATGCAGTGCTACAGAAGAACGATAAAGATTAATTGGATCGACCGAGTGACAAATGAAGAAGTCTTAAAAAGAGTGGGAGAAAAGAGAAGTCTATTGAAAACTATAAAAAGAAGACGGGACAACCTAATCGGCCATATCATAAGACACGATGGCCTGATGAAGACAATCGGCGAAGGAAAAGTGAACGGGAAGAATGGAAAAGGCAGGCCTCGCATGAGATATATAGAGCGAGTTGTGAAGATGTGAAAGAGCGGAGTTAAGCCAATATGAGGAGGCCGATAGAAGAATCGAGTGGAGGGCTGAATCGAACCAATCCTAGGATTGTTGACCCATGATGATGATGGTGTAATTTTATCGCCACATTTAAATGTTCAAAGCTGAGTAATGCTATCTCGCGCTCACAACGGTAGATGACTGTCGAGAATCCACTCGTGACGGTTTGAGGAGAAAGTTTTTGCTGCTGTTTACTCGCCGAAGTGGTTTAATTCAAGATGAAATAAGAATCGCGTCTTGGAGTAGGCCGGAGATAAGGAGGCTAAAGAAATCCTCGGGCGTGGATACAGGGAAGAAAGGGAAGAATAAGTGGGGAATTATGGGAAGTGGAGAAAATTGAATCATCCCCTTCTCACCCAACGCGTCATCCGGAAAGCCTTGACTGTCAGAAAAAGGATAGCTCCCTCCTGTGCTTACCCTATCTTGCAGGAATATGAAACTTAGCATATTTCACAATGTCTTATTGAACATGGTGTTTCATCAAATAGTCGACATTTGCCCTTTACTTATTACAACTATCGATTAGCTAGCCACCTCGAGTGTGTGTGGTCCGGAGTGAATGTTGACAAAGCATCGTTTACGTAAATGCAACTAATCTGTGCAAAACTTCTTCTTTATAGGAACGAGTTAGATATGCATCGACGAAGTGCGTTCAAGGAAATGACTTGTAGTGCGTGGTAATATATTCATTATTAATTGTGAGTAAAAACAGAAAGCGTCGTTTTGTGGATTTGTTTGATACCTACAAAGTATAAACATACAGAGGGTAATTCATAACGTTTATCAAGTGAAAAACAACATATATTTCAACAAGTTGTGTCGTTTTCAAGGATACGTTGAAGATGACGTGCTGAAATCTTGGGTGATTTTCTCTCACTAAAACGTGTGGATCATTCTCAATACTTTATGTTTTAACACGCCGCTCAGTGTCACAAGACCCCCGATATGCGGTCGTGGTGAGCAAAAATAAAATTACTATTTTGGGAATTTTGCGCAATGGGTTGTCTAAAATGATACCTGACTAGCCTTGAGTGGCCTTAGGTTGAGTGCTAAACGAGCACCAGTTAAATATAATAATTGCAAAATGATCACTGCGCAGATAGCAAGTGGACTGAGGTCAGTGGATGCTTCAAAATCATGCGGAAATCGTATTATTGATCAAATTCTATTTTGATAAATGTATTCACTAGGGTAAAGTTATTATAGTTCAATAAATAAAATATTGATAAGCATAACTTATGTAAATTATTTCAATTTGTGAAAATAATACGTATCGTAAATGTGAAATTTTCATTTAACATTTTTCAATCCAAGATCAAAACTTAAAATATTCCCGTGGATTCGTGCGTTGAACCATAGTGCAATGAGTTTTCCATGATCTTAGCTATCAAATTAAAGAAAAATTAGATTGTCATTATTTATAAATGAATGCGACCCATGCGTGTAAACGCTAACACGGTGGGTAAAACAAAGTATATTATCTAATTTCCGGATTTTTACACTAAACTAATGATAAACAGCTTCAGCGATAAAGCTCTATAACATTATGATGATCAATAAAAATTTGCAAAAAATAGGTGCGGCTTATGGATGGACACGTGCTATGATTTGACGGGTATAGCGAGTTCACCTTCTATTCCAAGCCATGTAGTCGACTGTACCTACATTTTACTTCTAATGATTAAACAAACAATTTTGCATACTTTTCAAACATATTATGTTTTTAGTAACTATTATTGTTTACTAGTGTGGTCACATACAAGCTTCAGAATATTAATAAAATATGTAATTTTAATTTCATATTGACCGGTCATAAGGACCGAATTTAAAGTTTTTGCTATTTGAATGCACAATGACTCTGTGCATTATTTTTTCTTTTAAAATATGTTGTACTTTGAATACCGAACTATTCTTTTTGTTTATCTATGCAGTTACATACAAAGTTCAGACTATTAATTAAAGTTTGTAATTTTTATTTTTAAAGGACTGAATTTTATGTATTTCTAACATGAATCCACAGAGATGCTTTATTTATTGCTCTTACATTAGTTTGCATGATTTTTAACCATATTATATTCTTGGAGTAACTATTATTGTTGTTTATTTGTATACACACTTTAGAATATTTATACATTTGGTACCTAGGTTTAATTTTTAGCAGATCACATTTAACCTTTTCGCTATATGAATGTACAACAATTGTGTGCATTTTTATTTCTTCACATTAGTTTGTATGATTTTCAAGCATAATATGGTTTTTGGAGTATTACTTATTATTGCTTACGCGTATATTTACATGCATGAAAATTCTGTTTATAGTTTCCAACTTTGAATTTTCATTTAGGCTAATAGATTCCACCCATGCTAATGTGGCAGAGGGGCTATTGGATTTTCAAGGCTGGAACTTTTTAGATTACCTAATTAAATGACACTAAAATGAGATGGTTGACAATTTATGGGCAGTTCTCGAAGAAGTCTTGAGTGAAAAACATAAATTTTACTACAGAATGGTGGACAATGGACGGATTGCCATCCAAAAATTGTTTTCCGACCTTCATGCTCGGTGGGAGAAATCGAGCCGTGTTGAAAATGTATTTTGATAGCTAATGGTTATTGGCTTGATAAATTCATACCTTTACTAGTTTTAGTTCCAAAGGCACCTACACGTCACCAACGCACAGTGTAGCAGCAGCAGTGGCTGGTAGAGATGGGTAAATTAACGTAATTTTCAATTGAGGTAAATTACCGTGGTAAATTACGGTAATATTCGAAAATTACCGTAATTTTCCGGTAATTTTAAGTTTTGAGCTGCAAATCAGAGGACTCGAAACGAAATCAAATAGCATTGAGATATAAATGCCGACGCTTATATCAAACATATCACGACGTTTATCTATTATAATTCATTAAAAAAATTAAAACGAAGTTTGCAGCAACACGCAATTTGCCTCTCTTTTGTCATACCATGAGAAATTTTCGTTCCAAAGACATACCACTGCGCAATGTGCATTTTTTATTTTACTCTGAATTGGTTGGAATAAATCTTTGACACCATGTAAACAAAATTGTTTTAGTTTCTGAATTAATAATATCACGCATTCCAATGGTTTCTTCGTGAGGAAGAAATTTTCTGAAAGAGAACTTTTCTGAAAATTACCGTTTATTACAGTAATTTTCAGGGGTGTTAGTAATTTACGAAAAATACCACGGTAATTTACGAAAATTATCGCGGTAATTTACCAAGTTGCTCATCTCCTGTGGCAAGAGCACAAAATGCAAGTTCTGATCTTAGAGTGATCGTCAAATAAGGCGAAGGACGGAATCAGTGAGCTCTACCTCATCTTGCGCTAATGAATCCGCGTATGCCGCAATGAAGTATCGTGTAATCGGAGATGTGGATGCAGCTGCTGTGAATAAGGATATTGAACTAGGTCTCCAATGTCGAGGCAAGCAATACCGAACAACAAAATGGTTAGAACCTTTATAGCCATAAACAGCATAACAAGATAGTGCGATAATAATAGAATGCAAGTTATCTGTTAATATATACCAAACCCTTCGCAATTCAGCTTTGCGGAACCGTTTCATTTATAACCACCGCACTACAAAATATTTAAGCAAAAATGCTCTGTTATCTTTCAGGATGTAAAATGAACATGAAATAAAACTATACAGAAGTGGATCTCCAAGCATTACTGAATGATTCAGCTGAACGAATTTAAAATTGCATTCTGAGGTGCTCCAAAGTTTTACAGCCAAATATTTCAATTATCTAGTTCTAGTCTGTAAAATGGGATTGGATGGCACATCCGTACAAAGCAATTACAAACAGAAATATTTTGATGATAATGGTGCTCAAATGGGTGAATCCAGGATAATGAAGTCCTGTTTTGTACCCTTGCAGCTACTGGTCGTCGATGAAGACAAACAATTTTTTTGCAAATTCGAAAATAATTGCAAATTATTATTTTTAATAAAAATTGACGACATATTTTGTATCAGCATCAAAATAAACATATAGATGCCAAATTTCATGTTAATCGGATAAACTTTGTTTTCGATGTCCGTCATATAGTGCGTCGTGTCGATTTTAAAGATATGTTGATAATGACACGACTTGATGAAATGTACACCGGTTTTCTCTCAATAAACAGTGTGAACAATACTCTGTGAGTTAATCATTTATGAGCATCATTAATTGGTTAGGCAATATAAGCAGGCTTAAAATACGCATGTATTTATGAATCTCTAAGCACTGCATGGGTGCTGCTAACAATGAAATTGACAAAATAAATGCCATAGGGAAATGTTTAAGCAAAATATTTCTATAAACATGAAGTTTCCCAAAGCCAGAAAAAATCGATTCTCCACTTTTCTCTTATTTCCATGCCCCTTTCAACCCTTATATAAACTCACAAACCTCCTATGGCATAAATTTGTGCTGTTCCGCACGCCATTGGCTGTCTGCCAGAGCACAAGGTTGAGGGGTTGGGGAGAGATATACCGGAGAAACACTTTGCGCTCTCGAGGGCAAGGAAGAAAGGGGAAAAGAAGAGGACAGAATCTTCTCTCTCGTCCCTTTCCACTTCGCGTCCTCCCACTCTCAACTTTCTCCTTCACTCCTCCTCCTCCCCACCTATTCCTCTCACCCCCTTGCCATCACTGTAAACGACGCGAATCGGTGCGAAATGACGCGTACAATGCTCTGCGGAAATTCGTCCATCTCTCGTGTTCTAACTCTCTACTGACGTCTGTATATCCATGAGGATTGATTAATTTGGTTTTTTAATGCGCTCTCTTATCGATCGTGTTGCGACGATCTTCTGCTTTTTTATTTCGGTCCCTTTACGCACATCGACATCTTGAATATGAAGCTTCCTTCGGGCTTCTTCTGGTGGTAGTGTTGAAAGAACCAGGGAAATGTTAATTATAAGCATATTCTTGGTGGGTACTGGACCTGGAAGCTGCAGAATCCAACGGAATTCTGAACCTCTAGGAGGTGTTAGGTGATGATTTTCAAGGGGCGAGTGAATTCAAGTTCCGTGTTTGAGGCCCAGCATTCCTCGTAATTCGAGAATGGGAATCTGGTATGTTCAAAATTTGTTGTTTTCAAGTTTGTCCCGCACTTTAATGCACTTCAGACCGGGAGGAAAGTAGGATTGGAAGAGTGGCGAGAAACCCAGCGTCGGCATTCACCCACTCATAACAATAGGCACAAAGGAACCCACGGTTTAGCGTCCCATTCGACGGACGCAGTACTGAACTCATAGTGCTCTTGACTAAAATTGAGTATTTCTCTGAAAAAAAATCCCTGCCACTTCCAGAATTCAAACTCGTGGCCTAGAGATTGGCAGCCATTAATCCAACCAACACGCCAATTCGACACTATCTGTTCTGGCTGAAGATATCGGCGGATGTATACTGTAAGGTTCGCTTTTAATAGTTCACGATTAACATTTTAATAGATGCGTAGACGGATTAAATTCGAATTTTCCAGGGCATCATGAAGATGTAGAACGTGAATCTATTAAAAAAGATATATTTTGGTTTGTGAATATATCAAAGCTGTAGGTAATTAAATCAATACGGAGAATCAGAGAAAAATAGAGAAATTATAATGTCATACTTCTTTTGAAATTGTTTAATCGGCCTCAGTATAATTCTATTTTCATCGTAATTTAAGTCTGTCATTGAAACACCTCGTCAGTTTTCCCGGATTAACAGCAATTCAATCGTACCTTAATTTTTGTCTTTGATACATCTTGAGGAAATACATAACAGAGAGTCGGAATTTGGTTGTTCTTGCCTAAACTATGTGTTCACGTGGATATATGCCGCAAGGCAAAAATATTTCTTTGAGGTGACTTTTAAATATGGCTGGAATTGAATACGTTAAGATATTTCTGACTAATTTCAAAGGTATAACTTCATCGAACAAGAGCCAAAAAAGACTAAAAAAACTGGCTTACATCAATCACCTTTGATTTTAGCTTTTTTTGTTGGTAATGTTCAATTATAATTGTTGTAAGGTATGGCCCAAGTTTGATTATGAATGCAAATTCGGTATGGTGAGATTTATCGCTCTCTGCCAGCCGTAAAAGCAGCTCTTCACTTCTGCTTTGCCAATACGTATAATGAGCTCTTTGTTTGTTTTAGGGTCCATTAGGCTATCCTTTGAGCGGATTGTTCATAAGGGGCCTATGCTAAAAATGATAGTACATAGTGCTCAAATTGTTGAGGTTGCATCGCCCCTTTTAGAATTTTAATGCGCGAATGCTAAATTCCACAGAGCATACGCGCTTGAGGCAGGATTTTAACCCAAGATCTTTGAGTGACTACTGTGCAGGGTGACAAGAATTCTTCTCATCTACTCATTCAAAATGAGATATCTTCTCTCTGCTTTGATGGTAGCGTTTATTAGGCAGTAGAGATGGAGATATTATTGCACCTTGAGCCTTATACGCTACATTCTAAAGAGCATCAATCAATTCGTTTTAAGCAGCATGGCAGTTACAAGACCATGATCGAATATTATAAAACAATCGAGTAATTTTGCAACGGGTAATAAATAGAGTAAATGTAGAACATATGGAAAATGCCTCGTTTGTAATAGTCAACGCTTTGGTACACATGCAGATTTTCTTGAAATTTTTCCTCTGCTTATACTTTGCAAATTGTAGTTTTTGAACTGTTCCCTACTGAAATGTTTTGTAAAAACATAGCTAGGCCAGGAGAAAAGCATTTAGCCTTTAACACGTCTGTGCCCTGGTCTGTTCTTATCCAAGCTTTAGGAGTGTATTCCAGGGTTATCAGATTGGCGAATGGTATCATGAATAATGCATATGGTAAGTGGAAGCATTATTTTTTCTCAGAGACATTCGGAAAGGACCACTGAGGCACGAATGGTGAAGGAATGCTGTGCATACATTACTGTTTCACATTCATCCATCTGAGAATTTTATTCCCCCTACAGATACAGGAAACTCTTTCTGGATTTAGGCTTTAAGAAAGGGGTGCGATTAAAAAAAATCAGAAGGCATTTTTATTTGTATAATACTTTTGCATTGGTAACTTGGCCTAAATTTGTCATACATTATTCATAGTTATTTAATTTGTCCTAATCCATTTTATATTATAAATATGCAGCTTCTAGATATATTTCTTCCGGATTAATTTTTTTTTGTTTTTCGGAATTCAGTAGAGTACAAAATAGAAGTTTTGTCTTTCCGGAGTTTGGCCTTGGCACTTCAAGCAAACAAGCCCATATTGACGTACAATGTGCGTTATTTTAACCGTGCAGTCCAATGTGAATTCTCCTCCACTCACTTAATATTTGTGTGAAATTCTGTCTCACATATAACATCGTTGGCACTATTTCCAGAGTGTCTGTGGTGAAATGTACAATCCGCTTATGATTTCGTATTTTTTCTTAAGGGACTCCAACTGCTAAGGCTATATCGTAACTGGGGATATAATAAGGATAGTCGAGAGTATAAAAGTCTTAAGAAGAAAATTAAATGATAATTAAAAAATGTGTGACTCAATAATAATGAAAAATCAGTTAAGAAAGAGTGGAAGGCAGAGTGATGTTAAATTTCATTAGGTACTGCTAAAATATTTTCCAATAGGTATAGTTTTAATCTGCTAATAGCAATGGTTGTTCCTTGGTGTACTTCATTGTACGTACATGACGTAGTTTAATATCTTTGTACTTTCATTGGTCCTTGCTGTTGTATGAATTTTAACTGAAACTTTTCATTTAAGTTCATATTACTATTTACCTTCATGAAATTAAATAATTATTTTGGAGCTTGATTGTGGATGTAATGGTGATTGAAATCCGTAGATTCTGGCGATATTGCGTGGTGTTCGAACATATCAGAAAGAAGACAAAATTTGCAATTTACCACATAATATGTGGTATTTTTATGTGGTAAATTGCATATTTTGTCTTCTTTCTGTAATGGTGATTGTTAATCCTATCTTCAAAATTACTTTTGAATTCATATATTAAGGGTATGTAATTTTATTTCCATTTTGTCTGAAATTAAGTTTTAAGCAGTGGTGTCCACATTGTCTCATAGGCACGACATCGAGTCCAATTCGATCAAAAAAAGGAACAGAATAACCTCCGTATAGTGGGATTACGATATAAGAACTTGTCATCTAATTTGAAGTGGGTCATTCCACAGAATTGGTTATTTCAAAATTGAGCCATTTTCTTCAACTTCAGCAAGAGTTACGCTAAGTGGCATTCATTTTAGCATATAAAGCCATGTTTACTTATCTCTTTCTCATCGTGCGTGAGTTAATATAGTCACAGTCTCCCTGGGCCGTGAGGGGATAAAGCAAAGCGACCACTCGGAATCGTACTATACGCAGTGTCCACGAATGCGGATGGGGAACTTGAGCTCAAGTTCACTGAAGAGTGGGACCTTTAAACAAACTTGGCCTCCGTTCGTGTTTGAGCTCCCATTCCGGAGAAGTGGACTGCCTGAAGACGCAGTGGAGGGGCGTGGGGGCCTGAGCATTGAGCAAGGGTCGTTTAGGGCCATGAGAGAGAGGCTCGTAATATTTTGTCGAGCCAAAACCCCGAGGACCACGTGTAAGTCTCTAAAACGGTCCCCCCTTAGTGCCATCGGCAGAGTGCGATTGTCCAACTGCCTCAGTCTCGTTCCTCTTTCTCTCTCCCTGTCCCTCTTGGTCACCCACATTTGTGGAAAATCGCTGTCAACGACTCCCTTCCCCCACCCTCTTTCGCACTCACAGCTGACGTGAGCTCAGACGCTTAATTAAATCGACCCTTAAATATTCACTCGCTGGTGGATGTTTTCCATTCTGGGAATTGACGCCGTCTCTCCATCTCGTCAGGAAATCTCGAGCCTTCTTCTCTCCGTTAGTCGCGTCTTCTCCGCGAGATCAAGCGATTTACTCGCGCGCGTGTGGGAGCGTATCGAGCGAGTTGTCACCAGGAGAGAGACGCGGTGGATTTACTTCCGAGAAACCTGACGTTTCCGCGGTATTGTGCGCAGGTATTCTTCTTCTCGCTCGGCATTGAGGCCCGCTTATCTCGATTCAAGCTCATGTCATCATCCTGAGGCAGATTTTTTTCGGGAAAAGAAGCGATTATGTTGTTGTTGGTGCCAATGAATACTTCCGAGTACATAGAGGAACACGTGCCGTATTCGGTGATGTTATCGGGAATTAAAAATGGCTTCTCAGAGTTTCCGCAGTGACTCATCTTCTGACGTACATTACATCAGTATATATATGCCGCACTGTGTACATGCATATATATATATATGATGTTTCTGTGCTTCGGACGAGAAAAACCAAATAAAACTGCTGTTCACGTTATGATGGAAAAACTTGGAATTCATAGTACGAATTCTGGTCTCAACCACGACTTCTCTACTATTCATTCCACAAAACCACCAGATATTCCAAATTTATTTTTAAGTAGGTCCTTTTCATTTTCCCAAGCAAAATTGCAAATTTCTCAGCATTTTAGGGAGTCAAGAAAGGCTTGTAGAAATTAAATGAGTTCCGTTCGCATCTGCACAAGATTTAGATTTCCGAGTCATGATAATGTTATTTCGGCCATGGTTTCCAAGTTACCGCAGCGTGGTAGAAACAATTGCCAGTATATATCAGCGTTTTGATGCCAGTAGTGGCATACAGAGGTTAGCCGACCAAATAATCGTGTGGTGAGCTGCGTTGAACTAATTTTAAGGCCGATAACTTGTGGCAATGATGGGAATTGGTAATTTATATCTATATTCCTGAAAAAAATCTGCCTTTTTAATCTCATGCACTTTTCTGCATGCATAAATATTACCATTTAAATAAAAAATTGGCGATTTCAGATACTTTGAGTACCCAATTTCTCTTCACGCACTACGAAAGTGCGTACTACTGTCCCTTATGCAAAATAATACCTCGCGCTTTTTTTATCTTTTGTGCAGTCTTTGGCATCTTTTTTTGACTCCGGTGAAACATCCTTATTTACCAATTTTCCATCTTCCACAGAACATAGGTATCTTGTATTTAATGTCACGCGTGGTATATCTGGTCAACTAGCTAATTACTCAATGGAAGCTGTGGTAAATGCCTTGAAACACGCAGTATGGTGGCCAGTTATGAATGCTCATTCCAAATTATATAACGGTGACGAAAAAAAGGGAATCTTCACAGAGTTCTCCTTTGATTTACATAGTTTCTGTCATATGTTTATGTTACCATCCGATACTAATTGTTCACTGTACTGGTGAATTGCCTATTTCGGAAGCCGTGGATGAATAAAGTTTTAGATTACATCTTGAGTAATGCTTAGGCATTCGAAAAAAAACTTTCGGATGCGTCATTAAATTTATCTTACCAAGAGAATTGCAGAAGAAAATGTGTTGAATGACTCGTTTCTTGGGTAAATTTTGAAAGCTTTTATGAATTGGTTATATTTTTAGTTTCTTTGGAACTGCTGACGGATTGCTCTGGATTATTAAATTTCCCCTTTTAATTTGAGATATTAAATCCATTATAAATATATAAACGTATACATTCCTCAAATTCTAGCAATTGCTGGAATATGACCTGACAGGAATGTCATACTGCTCTGTAGTGTCGGTGAAAATATTTTCTTGCTCTGAGCTCGGATTCGATTTGTGGAAATGGAATTGATTCTCTGTCATATCCTTATCCTCTCTCTCAGAACATATGAAGATTGACATCTTTAGTCGACTGGGAGGCTTAGCTCTTCTGTAAAATATTCTCTGAACATTGAAAGGTGATGTCTGCCGTTCGAACGACGCTCAAAATGCTCCGCATCACGCTTCCCGTAAGCGTTATAAGGTTGAATTTCAATGTAAAATGAATATTGATGCCTGTAGCTGAGCATATGCTAGTGGTTAATTAAGACTCATTTCAATAGCCTATTGCGCCAGATATTTTTTGCAAAAAGAATGCCCCTGGAAAACTCCAATTAGTTGAATGCGAGATGTAATCTTTTCATCTTTCCCAGCCGTACCTACATTTCGTACCACGGTGGTAATATTCAAAATTCTCTCCAAGGTTAGTTGGCGAAAATGTCCTCTGCAGTCACCATGTCGCTGCAGTAACAGGCCGTAATTTCACCGCCGCTCTTGTGTTAATTTCTCACTTCCTATTTATGTTGATATCATTTTAATTGAGTCGCGCCCGTGGATACGCGCAAATTATTCATGGCTTAATCCCACGGAGGAACTCTAATGCCGCGAAATTCAGTCACGCGCCCGTATCGTTTTCGCCCCTTGCCCTCCTTGGAGTACTTTCCGTCTCCTTTTATGTCTCTCTCTCTCTTTCTTCTCTGTCCTTACGAAGGCAAGGACGACTTCCACTTTTTTTTAACCTTTCGACTCCACCTTTTCTCCTCCTTCCACAACCGCCACGAGCTCTTTCCCTTCCGTCGATAATCTCAACCTCCACCTTTGGTCCCCACCTATACCATCCACTTTTCGCTGCTGGAAATGAGCGCTCCCGTTAATCTCCCGGTGACGAGATAACTCGCGTCGCCAATTAGCATACCCCCCTCCGCCCCCCCTGCTTCCTTGAGTAATTTCGCCAGCGTTTCCTTCACCTCAAAAGATTTTCCCTCCCTCTTCCTCCTTCCACAGTTAAAGCGATCGCGTTCTCGAGATCGAAGGGTGGTGGAGACACGCTCAAATCGTGGCATCCCGTCACGTCGACAGCAGAACTCTCGCGGGCGGCATAATTCAGAATGATGGAAATCTATGAGATCATCTGCTCTCAGGTGGAAGGATTCGAGACAAAAATCACGCGTAATCGGATTATTCCTCGAGTCCAATTTTTAGTGGGGATCCGCGTTTATTTAGATCGCATTCGATCTTTTAAACTCTAAGATGAGATATTCATTTATGAGGACTTGATTTTCTGTGACTGGAGTGGAAATATTTGAGTCGCACCACAAAAATGTGTAGATTCATCCCCAAACCGGGTTAAATTGCGGAATTTATAAACGCGACAATAGTTTCAGGAACCTCATTAGCTTGTGCATCCGTTCAGAAGCTCGAATCCTCAAATAATTGGTTGTTTTATTGTGGGACACGATCGTCACAGTCATTTCATAGCCTTCCGCTGTGTTTATTTTTTTCACCTGGCTTTCGATATCTCCCTAATTCCTTTGCCATGCTACGCTCTAGATCTAGCATATGTACTGTTACTTTACAATATTTCCTTCATGCAATGCATATGATCTTCGGATCCATCCTCGTCTCTCCATCCGTGTCCAAGCCAAGTTTACCATCTCACAGCTCGGGTTATTTTTCTCTCACTCATATTCAGCATCCCCCTATGCCTAAGACCTCGTCTTAGAGCAGAGATCGGAAATGAGGGTTTGTGGTCTCTCATCCAGGATATGCTCTCAACACTTAAAAGCGATACTTAGCTCCGTTTTCGTCTATTTACTAAGAGTTTCTGAGAGGCTGCACTTGAGAGTGGAACTAGTCATTTCCCGAAGTGAGGGTGCTCATTCCGCTGACGTAATCCACTCCTAATTTCATAGTCGAAATGAGAGAACGTGGCTGCAACCGAAGTGAACGAATAAGCTTGGAGTAGCGGAAACGGTTTCTATTCCCTTGCCCTGGAATACTCTAATGTAGTTATGACGTGCTTGGCAGCTACTGCGTACCTTCCGAAACGGCTACACGCATTTAATCATGGATTATAATGCTATGACGAAATTTGGAAAATATTTTGAACCAATATAATAATATAAATTTGTATGAGGTGCGAGGAGAAATTAAGTGCTGAAAGATTTTATAAATGACATGTCAAAATCTATCCTGATCAATGGAGCATCACTACTCTGACAAATGATCATCTGAAAAAATGGTCCTGTGTGCTTTTCATATGGAAAGTTGGAAATAGTGAAGAGAAAAACGTGAAGGCATATCGCAGGATTTTAATGCTATGTGTTGTGAAATGCAAATAAAATCACTTACAAAAGGGACCAAAAAGATGAAATATTGCTTAGCGGTTGTTGAAAAAGGGAATTTACCGCTTAACATTAAAAAATTGCAGAAAATAGAAGGAAGACGTAATATTTGAGTTCATAACAGCGATGGTAAGAGTTACATTACAATTCCAGGGGGAAAAACATTAGATGCCTACGACTGCAATTTAAGTTTTCATCAGCTGATGATGATATTTTGAAAGCTGAAAATTGATTTTTAAATGTTAATTAGTAATTATTAATTTTAAATTTAAAAAAAGGTCTGAAACCGTGAACTTCTCGCGACATTCAAAACATTTATGCAAAATAATTTTTTGGAAGTGGGTAAGATGTAGGTATAAATGTTAGTCATTTTGAATTACGTTGAATTGTGTGATTTTTGGGTGAATTAGTCGACCTGTGAAGAAGCCTATTCACGGATTAAGGTGGGTTTTTTGAAGGCCTTGACGCTTTTGGATACTTTTTAAAACCCACTGCTGACCTAATATTCATTGGTGCGTAACTGTTGCTATTTGCAATGAATGTTGCTTGAGATGCCTGGGATATGAATTTTTGATCCCCATAAATCGCCTGAAGTATGGATGTATATTGTCTCAGAGAAGGTCGAAAATAACGTAATTTGTAATGATATAGACATCAAAACTCGCTTTTTCGATGTAATTTCGCCAATCTGCTGTCCGTATGCATTACTTCATCAAATATTCGATGAACTAAAGTTAGCCAACCGTCCAAATGAGCATATAGAATATTTCAAACGTAGGAAAATGGCAGCAGTCCAATTTTTCTTAGGATAAATAAGTAAATGCAGGGCAGGACCGTACTGACATGACAACCCAACGGTCACGGGTTTGAATCCCACATTAGGTATGATTTCTCTTGGAACTAACGATAGAATAGATGTTGTGATATAGGTCAGGAGTGTAAAGACTTAACCCTAATTTTATTAGAACCAGGTGAACCATTTTGGAAATTCTTCCGAGTCAATTCATCCAATGGAAAATGCTCCTGAAAGAAGCGTGAAATACTCCGGCAGCATAAATATCACCGTCATCCGTTGGCCTCCGTTCCGGACACCTTGTATTTTCATCCCCAGAATTTTGTTTTTCCTTTTCTTCGCTTTCCGATTATTTTTCTCCACATCGACACGATTGTGCTCGCGCATCGTCGCTAATTAGTCAGCCTTTTGCCCCTTTTGGGGTGTGCGGCGATGGGGGGGACGGCGATGAATCAGCGCTCCCCGATGTCTTTCTGTTGTCCGCGAGTGAAAGAGAGATCGATGACGCCGCTGTCGACCTCCTCCGCCGGAACACGGAGCCCCTTGTCGCCGCACACCGCCCACTCCCCCACCCTGCGTTCTCAGCCCTCTCGACTGGTGTTGTGTCTGCACCCTCGTTTTTCGCCAACCAGAGCTAATGGGTGGAGGGCGAGAGAGAGAGGGTTGAACGGATTACGACGCAACGAGCGAATGATTACCAGTTCTGAGGCTCAAAACTCAACCCCTACCGTCCGATGAGCCTTTTAGCTTAACATACGAGATAGACTCTGGTTTACTCGGTACACAAACTGGCAAACCAACCCTCTATGTGTTTCTCCTGACCTACTGTACGTAATTTATGGGAGGCAACCGACTACTAAGGGCATATTTGCCGGAGAAGATAGGTATAAGTACTGGGATCATTATCAATCATCGGTCAACAATCCTAGGATTGGTTTGACGCAGCCCTTCACTCAATTCCTCGATCGGCCAACCTCTTCATTCTGACGTAGCTCCTCTCTTTTGCATCCTTCACAACTTGCTCCATATACTCCATATACTTGCTCCATGCTTGCTCCGGCCATATCATACAAGGCCTGCCTTTTCCATTCTTCCCGTTCACTTTTCCCTCGGCGATTGGCTTCATCAGGCCATCGTGTCTTAAGATGAGGCCTACTAAGTTGTCCCGTCTTCTTTTTAATGATTTCAGTAGACATCTCTTCTCTCCCGCTCTTCTTAAGACTTCTTTGTTTGTCACTCGATCGATCCATTTTATCTTCATCATTCTACGGTAGCACCACATTTCAAATGCTTCCAGACTGGACTTTTCTGCTGCTGTTATTGTACATGATTCGCTGCTATATAGTAGAATACTCTAGATGTATGTTCAAGCGAAAAAGGCATTTTACCAGAAGAAGATTCTGCTTACAGCTGGAAATACAAGCGTAGAAAGAAGTAAGGAAACAGTTTATCAGAACATACATCTGGAGCATGTTTCTTTACGGCAGTGAGGCATGGACGATGAAAGCAGTGGAGAAGAAAAGGGTGGAAGCATTCGAAATGTGGTGCTACAGAAGAATGCTGATGATTAAATGGATCCAAAGGTTAAGTAACGTAAATTCCTAAGAATAGTAGTAAAGAGAAGTCTGCTGACAACTCTAAAAAGAAGAAGGGAAAACTTAATCGGCCATATCTTGAGACATGATGGCCTGATGAAGACTATCGTCGAGGGAAAAGATTGGAAAAGGTAGGCCTCGTATGAGATACATGGAACAGGTTGTGAAGGATGTAAAAGAGAAGAATTACGTCGCAATGAAAAGGTTGGCCGATAGAAGAATCGAGTGGAAAGCTTCGTCAAAGCAATCCTAGGATTGTTGACCAACGATGATGAGAAGATATCTGGTCACTGTTACACTAGGATACGGTAGGAATTTTTCTTGAAAGGAGGAGAGGGGGAGAGAAACCCGGCGTCGGCATTAGCCTGCTCTTAACGAATAGGGGCCGAGGGGACCTCGGCTTAACGTCCCATCCAACGGACGGAGTACTGTACTCGAGCTGCTCTCCACAAGACACACAAGTAGGGACCGATATACCAATGAAAAAGCTGCCACTACCGGCATTTGAACGCCGACCTTCGAGATAGGAGGCGAGTACTCTAGCCGTCACCAGTTAGTTAGGAGGGTATCGGGTTGGTGCAACCCGATACCCTCCTAACTAACTGGTGACGCATTCCTGAGCTATTTTGTATATCTCTCCCTACACGAATTCATCAAATGTGGTCATCACATTTTACTTACTATGAATTTGCTAAGAACGTACTGGAGGATGAATTACAGCTGGATATAAGAAGCCAGCGATCATCTTGGTAGGAACCGATATACAGACTTGCTACCAGCGATACTCGTACGGATGTTCCCAGTTTTTTGCTCGTGGTACAAGTCAGAATAGTAAGATGAATAATGAACAGCATAGTTAAAATTCGGCAAAGAAAATAAGAAATATGCTCAAACACGCAATCCAGCGCCAAATTTATAGTTGAATTGTTGAATTCGAATCAATTTTATTGATAAAATTAACTCCCAGGGGAAGAAAATGCATTAGTATCTCCATTTAGATGGTTTTAGGAAAACTGACGCCACTGTGATGCAATTTAGGTAAGTCATCATTGTCATTTATGTTTTAATACCCATGCAGTCTCCATAAAAATATATAAACCGCAATATTTTGAGCGGAGTAGATTGGTTTAATCCTTCCCATGCGCCCTTATTCTGGCTTCCTTGACACTTGTAGGTTACCATGCCAATGCCTCATCCAGTACATTCAAAGCTACTTGGCTTCAACAGCTTAAGATAAATTCATACCGTCCTACTCGAGTTTTAAAACTTGGTCGGAATATTATTCTGGTTTAACGTGTGCCAAAATCGAAAGCTGTAACGCTCCGTTTAACCTATATCTGGAAAATTACGGCATCAAAGTTCGTGTGGGATTTAGACATAAGGCCTTCGAGTCGCAAAGACGGTGAGTTGTCGACCAGGTTCCAGCGGTCGGTGACATCATTGACGGGATCCCTCTTAGGTTACTATCATTGACGGCCGACCGTACAATTCAATTCCCTTGCATCAAAACAAATTACAATGGCTCTCTGCTCCAATCAATTGCCTTGTTTTTTTCGATTTTCTCTATGTTAATGGAGGTATTTATTTATTTAAGCTGAGGATAGTTAGTCCCGTAGACCATAACAGTTTGAAAGCATTTGTTCCGGATTTATCTAGTGAAAGAAATGTCTACATATACCTAACACGTTAATAGATGGGTAAAAACAAAAGTTTTTGGTCATCAGGTATTCCATACTCCTCGCATGTTTTGTTTTTAATTGGAACTTTTTTAAAATAAAAGTTTCAGTTACTTTGATTACGACAGCTAAAAACTCTGGACTTTACGTCACAGTGTCGTGCAAAACTCTAACAACCGGAATTTATTGGGACTGCGGCATCTCAATATCGCATAGGATAGAAATAGTTATTATTATTGTAAATCAGACGAAATTATTAGTCAACTTTGATTTAAATCTGTTTTCTTTTTTTTAATGATGCATAATTTTGCTGATGACTGCGCATAGAGTGATGAGGTACTTCTCTTGGTATTATTTATTTATCTCAAAAATGTATTAATTCTGTACATAGCCCCAGAATGTTGACAAATTACATTATTTTTACGTTTCAACGAAACACATTGACATGATCGCATGTATGCATAGCCTAGTTTTACATTTTGAACCTGAAACACTTCTACGGCTTCGCCATGCGCCGTGTTGAGTGTGAAAAATATTTAGCGAAATTTTTAGGCGGGGATGCGGAAAAAATAATACGATTTGCCCCTACGGTGTGGTTTCTGCTACATCTCCATGGCATATGTATATGTTAACAGGCCTCTTTTGTCCTTTTCTGGGGGATGAAGGGACCCAGAGCCTCCCTTTTGTAATTATTTTGCACTCTTCTATCCTTTTACATATAAAGAAAACATATAGTTTGTATTAAATTCGAGTTGTTCCCTTATTTTACGGGCACTGCTGTGGTCACTGGCATTGTTCCTGTCGAGTTGGTTGCTACGAATACATTTCTAAAATATCAATAACTTATTAAAACATTCGTGGACAATGTTGGCATAAAAATAATATTTCAGCGCTACATTCCGCGTAAAGATAGCACAAATGCTGACATTTTTCCTCCATATCCGGAGGCCTTGTCTCTTTGAAATATCAACACAAGCCCTTAAGGTCGCAATGCCGTTCACTTTTTTCGAATTTTCTTCTCACCAAATCACTTTTAGAATGATAATTGATGGCAGATCGCTTTTTACAGCATCTTCAGGCCTAAAGATGTTGTGAAAAGCGAAACCCGGTCGCAATAAACGTTTTTGTCTGAGGAAGTTGCTCATTTTTCAGCCACTACAAAGAAAAGTATGTAAAAAAAATCCACGCTTTTTCTTCGGTTACTTTTGCAATTGCAAATAATAACTCGTAATTATGTAAATAAATGAATAGTGTAGTTAGTGGGAAACATTTTGAGGACTGAATTAATACAGTCATGTGAGGTTAAATCGGATATTAAATATAAAGTCAGTTAATGAAAGTATTTCACTTTAAAATTTTGTTAATTAGCATTCATAATTCACTAATAGACTTCCACTTTTCTCGTTAGTTTTACGAGTGTAGGATTAGTAATACGATTATTCATTAGGACCTCTGCATCGTTTTTGTCCAATTTTATTTTGTGATTAAATTTTGATCACTCTTAATTTTTTATCATATTTTACAATATAATTATAATACCTTTGTGATTAGGTGTAGTATCTTATATATTTTATGCAAATATATAAGAGAGGTAAAATGTAAATCGAGAGCTAAAGTGTGTGTTGACGTTATGCCTTCTTCAAACTTGGTTCCAATTAACCCCTCTTGTTATACGCCCAGGTCATTAATTCCATTCCAATTTCATTCCAAGAAAACAAAAGTTAAAGTCTTCCGAGCCACAATCTCTTCTTCTCACCACGCTATTTCTACAACCAAGTAGCGTTTCTCCTGAAGTATACAAAAACAGAAAAAAAGTCTAGTAAACATTGGAAACCTCTCATTTTGTAACAAAACAATGGAATCTCCTTCCTGTTTAGACACGATCGTTTTGGTGCAACATTCACCGTCATATTCTACTATTTCAAAGAAAGACAACATCCTGTTTTGGAAAAAGCAGGTTATTCCAACCGGAAACCATCTATTTTAAAAGTTGAATTATGATGTTTAGTGACCAGTTAATGCTACCACGAAACTATGATGAAGCAATGCTTTAGAGTAAAAAAAAAGTAGATGACAAATCTTCTGATATATAAGAATGAGCACAATCGCAGATTGGACATATTTCTTTACCGGTAGTCAAACTGAGAGGTCAGTTTTATTGTCATCTGGTGTGAACATTATACCTGCGCAGGATAATCCTCGGAAACAATGGACCCACCAAATGCGAGGGATAACTCTGCAGGTATGTCAATATAACTATTTAAATATAAATCCTCATAATGAAATTTATTAACACTCCGGAACATTAACCTAACTACTACTAGCACAATCAGAAATATTTCTACAGAAACTCGGCAGCTTCGAAAAACCATGAAGGCCTTTTTGTGCTCATAGATAAGATTAAAAATGACACAGATTCAAAATTTTGTTGATCATTTCCAGCACCATGGTGATTTTCATATGAAATATTTTTAAATAATAATGAATTTATTTAAAACTCGATTTGGTCTATAAAATGTCTGAGAGTCAGAATCTTTTATAAGAGTTCGTTACATTTTTTGTGTTGCTGGCATTGCTCGTGACATCTCTGCAAGTTAACCGACATATTAATGGTTATATATGCATGTGTTTGTCGCATATGTAATTCATTATTAATCGTTATATTTATTTTGAAACCTTGTTTCAGAAGCCACACCTGAGGGCACAGCTCAAGCCTCCAACCAAGAACACTATGAGGCCAGAGTAATCTCAGATGGAGAAATGCGAGGATTAATTCACAGAATGCAAGGTCAATGGAGTGTACTGCTCCAATTCATTGTGGAGCTGTGCAATCACTTTTTGAGGGAAGCGAATCCACAAAGATATGGTGAAACGAAGGAATCAGCATCGTCTCATCGGAGCAAGGATCCAGCGACTAGCAATCTATTTGTGAATGGTTTCCTTGCTCCGAGCGAAAAACATAGATGTGAAGCGCAATTCTCTCAATCCTGCTCCCGGGACTGGACCACAATGACGGCTGGACATTTGGCCGGGAAAGGTTGGTCAATTGAATATAATATTATTATGATAAACTCAGGCTTATAAATACTCCAAATTCTCTCTACTCTTCATTTTATTATGCATACACCAAATTACGCAAAAAATCATTATCATCATCAAGGCCAACAATTGGTTTGACCCAGCCCCAAATTCGATTCGTCTATCGGCCAACATCTTCATATTAACGTAGTTCCTCTCATCCACGTCTTTTACGACCTGTTCTATGTAACTAATACGAGGCCTGCATTTTTCATTCTTCCCGTTCACTTTTCCGTTGACGATGGTCTACATCGGGCCATCGTGTGTTAGGATACCCAGATTAGGTTATCCCGTCTTCTTTTTACGATTTTCAGCACACTTTTCTTTTCTCCCATTCTTCTTAAGACTTCTTCGTTTGTCGCTGGGTCGAGCCATTTTATCTTCATAGTTCTTCACCCATAAGATATCAAATATAAAGCAGTGAAATAAGTATAGCATAAATAGGTAATATAATATTCTACTTCATTTTACGTCATTTCCATCTTCTTAACAAAAGCAAACTTAAAGTTATAGAAAGCATACTTAATTAGTTTGATTGCCTTCACATTCATGCAACTACTTAAATTCCGTGGATCAATTCCTTTTACGTAATTACGTTTAACATAAATGATTGATCTTATATTTTTCCGTTGAATAACAGATATGTACTAAGAGAGGATTGGAATATCGCCAATTTCTTATGATCCAAAATTTGACGACGTTTATCTCATACCGCTTTATCTATTATTCTCAGAGACTCAACGGAGCATGCACTCGACGACTTGCGCCGAACAAGAGCGTGTATTCTTCGTACCGCACGAGGCGCACGGCAACGGAGTATACGCCTTGCCGCGTGATGACCAGCAAAGGACGAGGAGCTGCAACTGCAACCCTGTTCAACACGCACCTCCGACTGACCCCCGACAAATTGGACAGTCCTCACTCCCAGTAATACGGAATCCATCTTGGCAGAACACTCAGAACCAGCTTCCGCGGATGTCACAAGGAACGAAAAGTCAACATTTCCCTGAAAACCCTCGAGGAACCCTGAACACCACTCTTTGTCCTTGCAGATACCGTATTCCACCGACCACGAGCTCGTATGGTGCAAGTTCTTACAATCCAGGTACTTTACCTAGGATGCCACCTGCGAGTATCCATTTTTCGGGGACTGATCAACCGCGAATCACACAAGAAACTGAAAGTTGTAATATTCCTGGAAACCCACGAGGGACATGGATGGCCACTGATTATTCAAGTGTAAACCTTAAAAATCCGGCGACAAATTCGTGCCCTAATGGCCCAAACTCTTACAATCCAGGTACTTTACCTAGGATGCCATCTGCGAGCACCAATTTTTCGGGGACTGATCAACCGCGAATTACACAAGAAACTGAAAGTTGTAATATTCCTGGAAACCCACGAGGGACATGGATGGCCACTGATTATTCAAGTCTAAACCTTAACAATCCGACCATAAATTCGAGCCCTAATCGCCCAAACTGTTGCAATCCAGGCACTTTACCTAGCATTCCACCTCCACTCTCCAGAATTTTGGGATCGAATTTACCTCTTTTGAACAATGTGACTGCAAAAATGACTTCAATTTCTCATATTACAAGCAGCCTTAAGTTTAAGGGGATGCCAGCTCCACAACGTAAAACACGAAATTTTCCTTTGCATAGGACTTGATGCATTCACAGCAAATTTCGGAAAAATTCCATTCTAAAAGTTATTACCATTATTCTATGTGATAAGAAACATCAACAATTATAAATGCTGTGGTACCTTCGTAAACATATGGTAAAATAGTATTTAAGAAAAACATATCCTATACTATTACAATTATCTAAATGTGCACTGCAGGCCATGCCATCTGCGAGCTCAATAATGCTCGTCGTATAATCTGCTTACCAATATGCTTCAATATTCCAATGAATCCTGTAAGTGTCAAATTTGTATATTATTTCAATGTATAACATAAAAACCACAAAAGAAATAAAGAGGAAATGCTTTTTCTTTCCATTTATGACCTAATGTATTTGAAGTATTCGAGACTATATTTACACAAACAATGATCCGTTATTTCCCGACTTTGAATTGATAACGAAGAATCATTTTTAGTTTTTAAAGGTATTTTTTTTCCTCTTCACGTGTTGATCAACGGTCCAGTGATCAACTCTTTCTGATCATCTATCACACAATGTATACTACCTAGTCAAAGAATAGTGTAAGGTATTAAATGCTCAATATTGCAACCATTACATATCTCTGTGCAGAATTCCATAATAAACAATCACTGCTTAGAAATAAAATTAGGACACTTGAGGTCTTCTTTTTACCATGCCTGTTTGTTTGGTAAAGTTCAAACATTTCAAGTTAGGAATATTGATTCGGTTCAATAGTTTAAAGCAATGTCAAGTATTCGGAAATGTAATTGTTTTAGTTATAAATTCGTAACAATGCTACTGAGTTGAACTCTAGATGAATAAAACATAAATGATGTCTTATTATATGCCATATAATTTATTTTCCCATTAGATTTTGGTCTATGTAAATCAGAGTTTTAGTGGTTTATAATTTGTATTAGATATATCTCCTAGAGGGATTTTCATTTAAAATCGTCGGAACGTTAGCTCCTTCAAAAAAATATTCATTCGATCCAATTATATAGTAGGCTGAGCAAGATCTTTGGATTTCGTACCCCAGTTCGGACTTGACACATTTTAAGATGTGAGATTTATCATCGCAAGTGATTAAATCTTAGAAAAAAAACCTAGCATGTGATGCTGATATCTCATCTTGGCTAACAATAATTATTAAAAGGAGTAGTGTGCAACAAAAATTCAAATAATCAATCATACGAAAAACCACTTAAGATGAGTAATTTATTTTTCTACTTAAATGATCCGCGTAAATTTTTAAGTCAATTCCGGGGGCTTGATAAATAAATTACCTGAGCGAGGTCGAATTTATTTTTCATTGAATTATAAAATGCAATAACTGGACTTTTAGGTACGCTATTATGGTACGCGAACAGAGCATATCACCTCAGGGATGAAAAATCAGGAGATCAGCTATTTTTTTTTAATAAGATTTACATTTATTGTCAAGAAAGATAAAAATATTCAAGTTGGCACTGAATATTTTCGTTAGGAAGTGGTGAGTGGAATCGTATGACATTTTTTGCAAACCAAGCATTTGAAAGTGAATGATTTTCCACAAAGTCTGACAGTTATCTAAACGATTTCAAATGAAAGTCAGTTGTGATACAAATAATCAGGGGTAATTGAAAAATTATATATTCAGTACCTACAACTATAAACGAAAGGTACTCCTTGAGGATTTATTTTCAAATAATGTGAGTGACATGCCTTGAAACGTTGCAGATAGCTATCTTCTGAAGATAAGTTACAATTGGGACCACTAAATAACATGAATGACATTAAAATACATTATTTACTAAATTTTTGGGACAACTATTCATTACTGACATCATTTTGATGAAGATAATGATAATACGTTGATTAGACGAATCACTGATTCCACGATTTTAGATGTTATGGAGTCCTACGTTTACACAGGAAAATGTTAGTTTTAAGGCCGGATAATTTAAGCAGTTAATTCAAAATTAACTTAAGTAACCAAGAATTAAATTACCATCCCGGGAGCCTTTAGAAAAATAACCCCGGACTGGATGCCATCTATCCGTCTCGTTCTAGAACTAATCACGAATCCTGAGCGTTTAAAATATTTGTCAGCATTCATTATTGGAAAATTTTTGGGAAATTCAATGTCGTATATGTAGGATAAATGACGCATAGTCTGGAGGAAGTAGACTTCTATTGCACATTTTTCATCCCGTGGTGTTTCGTTTCCATGATACACTGCAATTATTAACAAAACTGAAAAAGGTGCTGAAACAAAAGACTACTCTACTGCTTTATCTTACCTTCACTTCATACTCATTCAATTATGTCCAATCTTTACGCTAGCTAAAGACGGGCTTCCCGCTAAGTTTTTTTATGAACGCCCACATTGCCGGTAGAGTTTTGGAATCTTACGTTAAGTCTGCATAACCGGTATTTTCCCGCTAACTTTATCAATAATTCCGCCTTTATGCATATTTTTGGCTCTTTGAAATCGCATTTTAACTAAAATGAATTACTCTAGTCTCTAAACTGTAATTCACATTAATTGCCATGCGAAAAAATTCACCTGGAATGGAACCACGGACCTTAGGCTTTCCGGGCCACTACGCAGACCACTACGCTACCCAGGATCCCTAATGCGCATGGCAATTTTACCGAGGTTCAAGTTACTAGATGTTGAAAAAAAATTCAGAGATAAAAGGCATAATATTCTTGGGTGTTATTACAGTATAGAAGCATCGAATTCGAGGAATTCCGCAACGCTTCACTGACTTCATATTTAATATCTTATTTAACCCCACATGACGGCTTTAATGATAAAACAAATATTTTTTCACTAACTCCTGCCACCATTAATTTATTTTCATAAATACGAGCATTATTTGCAAGTTAAAGGGTAAGCGAAGAAAATACGTGAACATGAGACATGGAGAGAGGTGATTTGTAAAATGTGACAAAAGATCCAATACTCAACAGAGACAGGGTTTTAGAATATTCAAATTCGAGTGATTTTAAATCAAACCCCATGCTGCTTAGCTGTTCCATGCCACGTATTTATGTGTTGGCCATTATAATGCTGTTTTATATTGTATTCATGCATTAAATTAGGGAGTGCTGTAATATCTCAGCTGAAAGGAAATATTCGCATCCGCCAACCGTTTCAAACAAATGATCAATATTATATTGACACTATGTAGTGAAAAATTTTCTCGTTCAAGCTTGAAGCAAACTTTACTCATCTTAAAGCTGCAATTTTGCATATCAGGTTAAAAGACGAAAAAAAGTGTTTTTGTTTTACAGCTACATTTCGGCGTGACCTGCTGATCAATGGCCCAGTAATCGAACCCTTCCGGAATTCTAACAAGCAGCACAACAACAAATTGAGGTGTCACTGTAGCAGTAACAGAGACATTCCATTGGAACACCGGTCCCCTCTTCGGTGATGTGTAGAGAGCAATTCGATTCACTATTCCGTCGGTCGGATGGGACGTTAACCCGTGGACCTCTTGGTGACTTTCCGTAAGAAGTGGCTAATACCGATGCCGTTTTTCCCTTCACCCTTCCTCCATTCTTTGGAAAATTTCCACCTCTGACTAAATAACCACCGAACCCAATTGGCTCAAATGACGTAACTATCGTTCACCACACCCGGCAAACTACTACTACCGAGCAATGACAGTGACTTCAGAGTTGAAATGCACAACATTTAAATTATTATGTAACTTTATGCAGTATCTCATTATAAAGTACCACAGCGTTTTCATGATATAGGAAACGTTGAATGCTTCCTCCTTTTTATTGTGCTTTTATGTTTGGCAGAGGTCCCAGAATTGATACGGTTCACCAGTTGAGGTCATAGGCTAAACATTGGGAAATGTAAACAGTACGTTGCACAAGCAGTAACCAAATATTTATTTAGAACAGAAAATGATGGAAAACAAATGTTTCCCCAATGAATCAACACGGAAATCCCTCACTTATCAGGAACAAAATAATAACAGGCATTTCCCTAGAAAGCCTTTTGGATACAGGAAGACAACCGATATAAGGGATGGAATTGCTTCTCAATAAAATTGCTTACAAAAGTTGAATGAACATGCTTCATTATTCTACCTCGTGATATAATGTAAACAAGTCACTGATGTAACCAACAGTAGCTGACTAATCGATTGCTATATAAGTAAGGGCACAAGCACACTCTGAAGTCATTTCTCCACCGGTTAACTCACTGAGCTGACCTATTTTCACGCAGTTTCCTCCAGCCTATCGTGGACAAAGATGAGATCAAGGAATGTGAAGAATTGCAATTCAGGTTAGTCAGTAAACTTTCATTTTAATTACTATTATGCTGAACAATATAAACAAATTAATTAAAAACTAACATACGACCTCTTGCGTAGGTTTCCCTCACTTTATAATAATAGGCTCTATTAAAAAACGTTAACTTAGTATCTAACTTTGGTACCTGTTTACGACTAAAATGGATAATGCTGAATATTCAACAACGCATTGATATGTAATTCATTCTTTAAATGCCATAATACAAAAGGGAGTAGCATACCATATAATGAATTAAAATGTGCATATATTAACATAGTTTGCATTAGGCGCTTTGTTTTCTAAAACATTTATGTGAACGCTTAGTAATGATTACAGATTATGAATATTTCTGGTACTGTATTAAGTGTATAATCTAATTCATTTCTACTCTTTTCCATTTAACGACAGGAACCAACCTCAGAGGCATTGCTGCAGAATCCACCGGATACCACAATCGGGACAGAGATATACATTTTGCTGCGATGCAAGATGGAATTAAACAACTGGACCAAAGAGTGGCCATATTATATGAATTGGTTCTAAGCTTTCTGGATTATTTGTTGAGTAATGGTATTCTGCAACAGCCTGGTTCGTCCGTCGGATCCGCATTCACAGAAGAAAACAGGTACCGAGGGACAAACGCCCAACATGAGCATGCATTCCGCGCACCGCACCAGGCTTACAGCAATGAAGTACACTCCTTGTCTCATGATGGCCACCGAACACGGCGCCACAACAAGAAGAATCCTGACAAACAGCCACTATTGAAGAACCCGCGACAATTTGGAGAGTACCCCGCCCCGATAAACAGGAATACATCTTGGCAGTACACTCAAAATCAACTTCCGCAGGACTTTGAAAATGACGCCAATTTTTATCCTTATCAGAGCCCTTACAATACTACCACAGCTTCGTACATGGATGGTCCAAACTATAGCAATCCTTGTACTTTCCCTTATGTTCCACCTGCATACTCTGACATTTCTGGGGCTAATCTTCCTCGAATGTCAGATGGAATTGCAAGTAACAATTTCACTGGAAACACACCCTCAACCTTGGACCCCTATTCTTATCCTTATCAGAGCCCTTACAATGCTACCACAGCTTCGTACATGAATGGTCCAAACATTAGCAATCCTTATACTTTCCCTTATGTTCCACCGGCATACTCCAACATTTCAGGGGCTAATCTTCCTCGAATGTCAGAAGGAATGGCAAGTAGCAATTTCACTGGTTACTCACAAGGAACCTGGAACAACACCCCTTATCCTTATCAGGACCATAACAATATGACTACAAGTTGGTATGTTAGTAGACCAAACTATGGCGATCATTGTACACCTCCTTACGTTCCATCTGCGTATTGCAACATTTTGGGTGCTTATTGATTGCAAATACAACAAGAAACTGAATGTAACCATTTCCCTGGATACACACCATTTAACTGAAACGCCACTCTAAACCCTAGCAGCCCGAAACAAGTTCGCATAATTATGGCGCAAACCTCGCAACGATTCCTCTCTAATGGTATTCCCCTTATCCTAGGAGACTGGAAACTTTAGGACCTCTATCGTTGTCTTCATATATGGGCACACGTCCACTGACCCAACAGAGCACTACTCACTACCAAAATGTAAGCCCTGACATCACACAGGTGGATTCTTATTGCTGTAATGGTTACATCAGATCTATTTCAAGTCCCTAACCTCTAACACCTCACCGAGGCGACCTTGTTGATCCCAAATAATTCTCTCAGTGTCTCTGATGAGACAATTTCTATAGATACCATTCGGTTTTCACGCCAATAATATAAATTGTGAAAAAAAGGGGATAGGATAAAACTTGTGCAGTGAGAACTGAAATGTGAACACCTGTGAATTTCTAGTGCGTTTATGCTATGTACCAGAGAATGGGTGAAAATTGAATAAATATGAGGAAAAAATTTACAATTTAACATTTATCTAGATGTGAGATATATAATTTGAAGAATTACATACCTGAAATTTATATTTCTTTTTCCTTATAATCATGTCCGATATTATACTTATTTGTGTTTGTTTAAAAGGCATTGGTAATGAAGTTGAATAGTACTCAATGTATGTACCTGTTTACTAAGGCATTTTTATGTAATCGAGATTCTCACGACTGTATTCAAATTAGCATGTTCAAGACCTAAGATACATTATGTAATATGTTCAAAAACTAAAACACGTGTTATACCTTTTATACTCGGAGTTATGTTAAATAAATTGTTGTTAATGGACATTATTCGAGGGTTGTAATGATTTATCATTGATTTGATCAAACCTTCCTTACAACTATCTAACATCCTTTAAGCTCCTAGAATGTTCTATATTTCAATTACGATGTACCATCCAACAGGAACCAGTCATAAGCCTATTTTTGGTCCCTTGTACCGTGAATAAATTGCATCTTTCTGTAGATATCGTATAGAGAAATTTTTAACTTTGATTCGAGTTACCAACAGATGGTGACTTCTTTGAAAGTCGGCAAACCATCTTTTCCTCTTCTGGATTGATCCTTCACAACTGTCACCATATTCTGCTCTTTCACTCTGTCCATTACTTTAGCCACGTCCGAATTAAGAATGATTCAAGGACTAGTGACGAGGAGTGAGTGCAAGGTGTCGAATATCTTACTCAAGGATGGATGAGTCTGTACAGTTCTAGCAGAGTCCTCTGGATTGTGAATAATAAACTACAAAGCGTTTGTAACAACATAATATTTATTGTTAAAAAAAACAATAAACTACCTTGTGAGGTAGTAGTGTTGAGAATGCATATCTAGATGACTCTAGAGTTCTAGTGTACAGCAGTGTTATGTCCGAGATAGAAAGGGGACTAAAAGGTAAAAGATTATCGCAATTCTCACTGCCTGTGGTTTAATGAGATAAAATATAACCTGTGCCTTTTTGTGGCAGTTAACGATTTTTTTATGGATAGCTATCTTAAAATTTTAGTGTATTCCATTTATTAGCTTTAAAGTAATTTAATAAGAGGATTCCGTTTTTCTCGTTAGTTTTACGAGTGTAGATATAGTTTGAGGATTATTCATTAGGAAATGCTGATTAATTTTTTCATAATTTTCTTTTCCGATTAAATTTTGAACACTCTTAATTTATTATAATTAATTCTGCGGAGAATATCTTTTCAATTAGGTTCAGTATTTGTTTAATTTTTACGTTGACAAATTGGGAGTCGAATTTAGTGCTGACGTTATGCTCCAAAATTGGTTTCCACTAAATTTGTTATACGCCTATGATATTAATTCCATTCAAGTTGCATTCTACGAAACCACTCGTTAAAAGTCTTCCCAGCCACAATCCTTTATTATCACCACGCTTCTTCCTCAATCAAATAGCGTTCTTCCTGCGACCTTTCTATCAAAATATTTCAACAATAGATATGTTTCCCACAATTTCTGATTGTTTACAGCAATACATTTCGTCAATGCAGTAGCATAAAAATATTTGTCTTTCAAAATTATCAGTTTGTACTGTGTATCTTGGGTTAAAAAATATAAATAGAATCAAACACCCTTGAATTGATTGTGACTCAGTAATAAAGCACCAAGTATTCAAAAAGGTCCAGTAAACATTGAAAGCCTCTCATTTTGTAACAAAACAATGGAATCTCCTTCCTGTTTAGACACGTGCGTTTTGATGTACCATTCACCGTCATATTCTACTATTTCAAAGAAAGACAACATCCTGTTTTGAAAAAAGCAGGTTATTCAAACCGGAAACCATCTGTTTAAAATTAGAATTGTGATGTTTAGTGACCAGTTAATGCTGCCACGAAACTATGATGAAGCAATGCTTTAGAGTCAAAAAAAAATAGATGACAAATCTTCTGATATATAAGAATGAGCACAATCGCAGATCGGACACATTTCTTTACCGGTAGTCAAACTGATAGGTCAGTTCTATTGTCATCTGGTGTGAAGATTGTACCTAGGCCAGATAATCTTCAGCAACAATGGACCCACCAAATGCGAGGGATAACTCTGCAGGTATGTCAATATAACTATTTAAATATAAATCCTCATAATGAAATTTATTAACACTCCGTAATATTAATCTAACGACTCCTAGCACTATCTGAATTATTTCTAAAGAAACTCGGCGTCTTGGAAAAACCATGAAGGCCTTTTTGTGCTCGTAGATAAGATTAAAAATGACACAGATTCAAAATTTTGTTGATCATTTCCAGCCCCATTGCGATCTTTACATGGAATATTTTTTAAACAATAATGAATTTATTTAAAACTCGATTTCACCTATAAAATATCTCAGAGTTAGAATCTTTTATAAGAGTTCGTTACTTTTTTTGTGTTGTTGGCATAGCTCGAGGCATCTCTGCAAGTTAACCGACATTTTAATGGTTTTCTATGCATGTGTTTGTGGCAAATGTAATTCATTATTAATCGTTACCTATATTTATGTTGAAACTTTGTTTCAGTAGCCACCCCTGTGGGCACAGCTCAAGCCTCCAACCAAGAACACTATGAGACCAGAGTAATCTCAGAAGGAGAAATGCGAGGATTAATTCACAGAATGCAAGGTCAATGGAGTGTATTGGTCCAATTCATTTTGGAGCTGTGCAATCACTTTTTGAGGGAAGCGAATCCACAAAGATATGGTGAAATCAAGAAATCAGCATCGTCTCATCGGAGCAAGGATCCAGCGACTAGCAATCTATTTGTGGATGGTTTCCGTGCTCCGAGCGCAACACATAGATGTGAATCGCAGTTCTCTCAATCCTACTCTCAAGACTGGAACACAATGATGGCTGGAAATTTGGCCGGGAAAGGTTGGCAAATTGAATTTAATATTTTTCTGATAACATCAGGCTTATAAATACTCCAAATTCTCTCTACTCTTCATTTAATTATGCATGGGCCAAATTACGTATAAAATCATCATCATCATCATGGGCCAACTATCCTAGGATTGGTTTGACCCAGCCCCACATTTCATTATTCTATCGGCCAACATCTTCATATTAACGTAGTTCCTCTCATCCACGTCTTTTACGACCTGTTCTATGTAACTAATACGAGGCCTGCATTTTTCATTCTTCCCGTTCACTTTTCCCTCGACGATGGTCTTCATCAGGCCATTGTGTCTTAGGATATGCCGATTAGGTTGTCCCGTCTTCTTTTTACGGTTTTCAGCAGACTATTCTTTTCTCCCATTCTTCTTAAGACTTCTTCGTTTGCTAGCAATCTATGTGTGGATGGTTTCCGTGCTTCGAGAGAAACAGATATATGTGAAACGCAATACTCTCAATCCTACTCTCGGGACTGGACCACAGTGACGACTGGGAATTTGTCCGGGAAAGGTTGGCCAATTGAATATAATATTAATCTGATAGCTACTGGAGTAAAAAAAACTCCAAATACTCTCATCATTATCATTGGTCATCAATCCTCAGATTGGTTTGACGCAGCTCTCCACTGAGTCCTTCTATCAGCTAATCTCTTCATATTTACGCATTTATTCTCTTTTATGTCCTCCATCACTTGATCCATGTATCTCGCACGAGGCCTCCCTTTGCCAATGTTTATCTCATACCGCTTTATCTTTTATTCTCAGAGGCTCAACGGAGCATGCACAAGAGCTCCGAACAAGAGCGTGTATTCTTCGTACCGCACGAGGCGCACGGCAACGGAGTATACGCCTTGCCGCGTGATGACCAGCAAAGGACGAGGAGCTGCAACTGCAACCCTGTTCAACACGCACTTCCGACTGACCCCCGACAAATTGGACAGTCCTCACTCCCAGTAATACGGAATCCATCTTGGCAGAACACTCAGAACCAGCTTCCGCGGATGTCACAAGGAACGAAAAGTCAACATTTCCCTGAAAACCCTCGAGGAACCCTGAACACCACTATTTGTACTTGCAGATACCGTATTCCACCGACCACGAGTTCATATGGTGCAAGTTCTTACAATCCAGGTACTTTACTTAGGATGCCACCTGCGAGTACCCATTTTTCGGGGACTGATCAACCGCGAATCACACAAGAAACTGAAAGTTGTAATATTCCTGGAAACTCACGAGAAACATGGATGGCCACTCGTTATTCTAGTCTAAAACCTAGCAATCCGACCACATGTTCATTTGCTAATCGCCCAAAATATAGCAATCCAGGTACTTTACCTAGCATTCCATCTTCATGCTCCAACATTTCGAGATCCAATAACCCATTTTTGAACTATACGACTGTGAACATGCCTATAACTTCTCAGAGTGTCACTAACAACCTCACGACTAACGGGATGCCACCTCCACCACGATAAATACGAAACAAACTTGACTCATCCATAGCAAATAAAGGAAAGAACCAATTCGATTAATAACCTTTATTCTATGTGACAAAAAGCATCAGCAATTGTAAACTTGATTGAATGATTAATGAAGGTTATAGAAAGGTATAACATTTACATTTTAAGGACCTTGTAAATGTGCTCTGCTGGCCATGTAGATGGCAAAGATCCTTAATTTACTAATTAATCATTTAAAAGCAATTTGTTATAATATTTCAATGTATATTTTTGAAAATAACAATAAAAATTAAGAGGAACTGCTTTTTCATTCAATTTATGGCATTATGTATTTGAAATACTAGAGATCATATGTACACAAACAAGGTTTAGTTATTCCATTGACTCTTAGTTTAAAACTAAGAAGCATTTTTAGTTTTTAAACGTATTTCTTTTTCATTTCATGTGTTGTCCAATGGTTCAGTTAACAATTATTTCTGACCACCTATCAGACAATACGTGCTACCGAGTGAAATAATCGGTTATAAGCTATTACATGCTAATTATAGAAGTAATTACATATCTCAATGCAGAAATCCACATAAAACATCTGTTTAAAGTTAAAATAAGCGGACTTGAGTATAATCTACTTTTCACCATGCCTGTTGGCTTGGTAAAATTCAAACATTTCCAGTTAGGAACCGGTTCATTAGTTAAAAGCAAAGTCAAACGCAATTATTTTACCTCTAAATTTATAATAATGCTATTGTGTCGTTCTCTAGATGAAATTAGCATTAATGATGGCTCATTATATGTCATATAATTTATTCGCCATTACATTTTGTCCTACGTAAATCAGAGTTTTTTGTGATTTATTCCTTTGTGTTAAGTCTATCTCCTTTAAGAAATTTCATTTTCATTTAAAATCGTCGGAGGAATAACTTCTTTAGAGAATAGTCAACCGATCCATTTATAAAGTTGGTAGACCAAAGGCTTTGGAATTCATATCCCAGTTCGGACTTGACACATTTTAAAATTAGAGAGCTATCATTGCAACTGACGGAATCTTCAAAGAAAAACCTAACGTGTGATGCCGAATTGTACATCATCTTGGATAAAAATGATTATTAATAAGGAGCATAATTCAACTGTATTCAAACAATCAGTCATGTGAAAAACCGCACAAGATGACTATTTAATTGTCTATAAAATGATCTCTGTAAATATAAGGTCAATTCCGGGCGTTGAAAAATAAATACCTGAGCGAGGTTGAATTTATTTTACTGTGGAATTATAAAATAAAAATATCTGGACCTATAGGTGTGTTATTAAAGTACACAAACATAGCAAGTCACCTCAGGGATGAGAAAGCAGGAGGTGAGGACTCCAGCAACTTTATTTAGAAATGTTTTATATTTATTGTCGAGAAGATGTAAAATTGAATGATTTCAGTGCAAAGTCAATTGTAGTACAAATAACCACCAGGGGCGATCGAATAATTAGATAATAGTGCCTACTACTACAAGCTGATATTCCTTTAGCATTTACATTTAAATAATGTGAGTGAAATGCCTTTAAACGCTGCAGATAGTCGAAATATGAATTTATGGCATATATTGGCCCTGTTAATATTATGAATGACAGTATAATATATCATCAATTATATTTTTGGGGAAACTATCCATTACTGACATTATTCTGATGAGGTAATGATAATAGTGCTAATTCCGGTTTATATAAAAAATGGGCGCGAAATTATCTTTAGCACTTAACAAAACAACTATCACCCAGGGGCGTTTTCAGACAAAATTACCGTGCACCGTGCGCCCTTCATTAGAACAAATTGCGAATGCTGAGCGTTTAGAATGTTCTTTTGTATTTATTTTCGGAATTGTTCCGGAAATCTGATGTCAGTTATACAGGTAAATGCCCCACAGTGTTCAGAAAAAGGGAGTAGCCCTCCACTGGATAATTTTCATCCCGTAATGTTTTCTTGCCATGATGCATGGCAAATATTAACAAAACACTGAAAAATGTCCTAGAACAAACGACTACGACTCTTCGTGCTTAACTTAATTTCACGCTTATTCACACACGACCAATCCTTACTCTAATTTTCCGTAACTTCAGACGGGTTTCACGCTAACATGTTTCTATGAACGCCATTGTCGGTAGTGTTCTCGAATCTCAAATTTGGTCTATGCTAAAATAAAATGTAAATTGGAGGGGTGAGCGGAGGCCTTCTGGAGCCCCCCTGGCATTTAGACCTCTTTAGATTCATTGTGCCAACCCACATTTAACCTACCCGCCACTTGCAGACAGTGGACAAGAGCACCACGGTAGAGGTATGGAGGGGTCATCCATCCAACCTCCGTCCGGGCCCAAAGTTCCTTAACTTCGGTGATCTGACGGGAACCGGTGTATCAACGTGGCTAGGCGCTGGCCCTAGTGTACGCTAACTTTAAGTTCACGCTAATTATTTCTATAAACCCACCTCAATATTGTAAAAAGGAGCCTTTCGAAGTACAAGTAGTGCTTCCAAATTGAGAAAGGCGTTTCCATTAAAAACATAATTTAAGGTTTAATTATTGGCAAGATTTGTAAAGGGACGATATGATAACTACATTAGCGTAACCAGTATACGAGAGGAACTAAAATAGGAATCATTATCAGACCGTACGTTGAAATTCAGGCTTAATCTCTTAGCTAAATTCCAAGATAAGATTTTCACAGATGGCATTAAAAATATTTTACAAACTCCAACTTATTCTGGCAGACTGGCCATGATCAATAAATTAGAGAAATCGATTACCAAACCGACAGATTCAAATTGTCCTTCTTTCCTCGTACAATTATGGATGTGAACAGTGGTAAATATGGTCGTTAAAACACTTGTATATACAAGTACATCAACGGACAGCATAGGTGATACGTATGTTATTCGGGTGTGCCGCGTACACACGGCACACCCGAATAACATACGTTTCACCATGAGCCGCGAAAGATTTAATGAACAGCATAGTTGGTTGTATGTTGTTGTTAGTATTTTAAGCTAACCGAACTAACAGCATGTCTAATCATGCTGCCTTGGCTATTTTCATCTTTTTTTAAAATTTTAAGTTTAGACCAGAATGTAGTTACAAATCCTTAGTAAGCATGATATGTAATGCATGTTTGGTGTGAATTCACCCCCCTGCCACACATATTTATGGTGGCTCGCAGTGTATTATACAGACGTATATGAAAAAACATATGAACAAGATTTTGTTAAACATAAAACGTTAAAATAGTCATTTGATTTTGTGGAGAGGCTGTTCTCCGGAGCATAAGGGGTGCTTATTTGGAGGAGAAGTAAAATATCAGATTGGAATTACGAGAAAATTCATAAAAACATGTAAAAGTATACCACGGGATTTCATTTATTTGATATCCTTTTTGAAGTGCCACTCCTAACATTTTGAAGTTATGTCTTTACATGGGCCAATTATACAATGGTTGTATTTGACAATTTACCAAGAGATTTTATTTGATTTGGCAGATATGATAGTATGTTGGTGCCTCTGATTTGAGTGAATTGTGATTAGATGCCATAAATACTGTTGTTCAGATACAATCTAAGTCTCACTAAACAAGTTAACAAGAAGGTTGTTTACTTAGCATCATTATATGATATAATCATTTGAACTACTCAAGCAACTTTTTTTAAAAAATTACCGATTCATTTAACAAAAAGAGGCCACATTCAACTTTTCTATAGCATAAGTAATGTTTTCTGTCCTTTTAAGTTTTGATACTCGTATATCTTTATTTAACTATTTAATTTATTTTCTTAATTTTCTCCAACTTTCTCTCCATGTCATTTCTCGGAGACCCACGTCCAACCATCAACGCAACCGAATCTCTAAATTACTTTTTCAGCGCATTCTCAAACTCTTCTGCTTTAGAACAATATAATCCCACTCTTCTCACCTACAGCCTATGATTAAAAATCACTAGAAAACTATAATGATCGTTATGGAACTAACTCCATAAAACTTAGATTAAATTAAATTTCTGGAGCCTTAAATGTGAGCAGCTCAACATGACTAATTAATTGAAGAAGTAGTTAAAACTACTATTTTGAGAGGGTAAATAAAATGCAGGTGACAGGAACTTTTGATGAGTAGCTGTAGTGTATATTCTAAAGTTTTCAATTAGTACCTAATTGAGTAGCTGCTACTTTTTTTGAGGAAGTGGCTAAAAATTAGTTGGCTAAATTTTTTTTTGCAGCTGTTCCCATCTCTGAAAAATTACAGGTAGAGATGAGGTCCTAATTTGGTATGAAAGATTTTGGACTGCCGAGAGATAATTTATTTTCTTGCGTGATAACGCTATGAAATTGGAACACTGTAAAAAGTTGATCTGATTTTCAGTGCGATCTGAATTTAAGCGCTGTCTGGTTTAACCCGGCGTTACTCGCGCGGGGTGTCCTGAACACCCCACCCTGTTTTTCATTGTATAATTTTTTTAGTCTTTATTCCATTGACCTCTCCTATTCAGTAGCTGGAATTTGATATGTTATCTTTCTTTTAACACCAACATTCACAGGTATACATTGTAAATAGCCTGCGTGGTAGCCTTAAAAGGGGATAATGTTCAAGCCACTCAATCTCATACTACCAATTCTTACTCCATACTTCATTGTTTTGGTTGCAACTTTGTAACTGTGAAACTTAAGTTACAATGTAACATGCGTTCTCGTATTTTATCTTTATCTGCTGGAGGACGCCTCTCAAATCATTCGGTATACTCTCACTCACGGCGTTACTCGCGCGGGGTGTCCTGAGCACCCCAATTGACTCCGCGACGTAGGCTCCTCGGCATGTGCTTTCTGTGAGATATGTTTTTCTTGGTTTTATACTACAATTGAATAATATTGATGAAATAGTTATTATATTCATGTTTTGATGGTCATAATATTATATTACAATTTTCAGATTTTCAGCGTGATTCGATTGCGTACAACTCCGAAAATATTGTTTTTCATATCTCCATATTTTTATTCTATATATCTTCTATTTTTCTCCATATACATAACTTCATTACGAGTGCAGTATATCACCCAGTAAGTACGTACCTAGTATTGAAAGTCTAATTATTTTTTCCTACTGCAAAAAATATTTCAGAAACTTGATTTTTATGGTTTACAACTTTGCATGGTATAACTTCAGGTTAGGAATATCGTTATGCATAAATATTCAAATTCAAAAAGTAGGAGTGAATTATTCGCGTGCGAGAGATGCCAGGCCCACTGATGAGGGAGAAATTGAATGTTTCATAGGGCGTTTGCTCTTCACGGGAACAAGTAGATCTGGGGGAAAAAATATAGAGGATTTATAGGATCGAGATGGTGTTGACATATTTCACGTGTCCATGAATTATCAAGGATTCCGTTTTCCTTTGCAGTGGCTCAGATTTGATGATATAAACAGAAGGGCAGAAAGAAAAATGATAGACAAATTAGCTCCGATTCGTCAACTTTTTGAAATTCCTGTGAGAAAGTTTCAGGATAACTATGCCATATCAGAGTACACAAAGGTAGACGAGCAATTATTCGGCTTTAGGGGAAGATATTCATTCAGGCAATATCTCCCAAATAAGCCTGCAAGATATGGTATAGAAATATGTTCATTGGTTGACGCTAATGTATTCAATATTTACAATTTAGAGGTATATGCAGGATGTCAACCTGAAGGATCCTACAAAGTAGATAATACTCCTAAAGAGCTTACAATTAGAGATGTGGTAAAGCGCTTAGTGGAACCAATTGTTGGGCCGTGGAGAAACGTCACAGCTGACAATTGGTTTGTAAGTGTTCCCCTGGCAGAGGATTTGGTACAAAGTAAATTGACACTGGTGGAAACTCTGAAAAAAAGGGAATCGCCACCTAAGATGGTGTGCACAAAACAGAGGGAGGAGAATAGCAGTCTCTTTGGATTTAGAAAGAGCATAACTATCTTATCTTACATCCAAAAAAAAAGGTGAAAACGTAATTTTGTTGTCAACAATGCACGTAGTATGAGCATAGACAGGTCGACAGGTGACAAGAAGAAACCACAGGTAATATCTTTTTATAGGGAACTTTACTAAGGGCGGAGTTGACACAGTGGATGAGATGTGCGTAGCACGTAATATTTCAAGAAACACTACTAGATGGCCAATGGTAATTTTTTCCACTCCAAAAACGTGGCAGGCATGAACTCTTTTGCTATATACAATAACGTCAATCTAAGAAGCAAAATGTATTGAGCAAAATTCCTACGAGAAAGTGCGAGGGAATTGACGAAGCCATTTATAAGGAGAATATCGGAAATGAAAATGATCTGGACGACGCTATTTTGATAAGTTACGGCAACATTCGTGAATACGCAGTGACAGCGGATTATGGTGCCTATGCCATGCTAACAGTATTCACAGTAGTTCATATTCAAGTCTGAGAAAGTAATTTATCGTACGTAAGAGAAATAATCGGATCCGGACAAAAATTTTGGGGAGGAACTTCCCCCCCCCCCCCCCCACTTCCCCCCAAAATTAGCACTCAGAAAATTATGTATAATCTAAGTTTCCCGATGGATGTATGAACAAGGACCTTCCGGGGTGGTACATTGGGTCGCACTGTTCATTGTAGCAGTCGTGTCGACACTCTAATCAAGCATCGTCCTCAGGGAAAAGGTGAGTTATCTCAGCCCTGAGAATGACGCTCGATTAGTGTTGAAACGTCGGCTACAATGAACACTGTGACCCGGTGTACAACCCGAGATTCTCAACATTACTCTAAGCAACTTTGATTCTGCTGAGCCCCATTATCCCTCAGAACTTAGCCTCCGCAAAAAAAACTTTCTCTTGGATTTGTGGTTGGGGATTTTCCCACTCTCCCCAACCCTAGATCCGCCAACGGTTAGAGAGTACAAGTTAAACGATCAACTCATCCTCCTCAGCATAAACACTGCAAATAAAAACATATATTTAAATAATATTTATGGATTTCACAAATAAAATGCTGCGAAACCCATTTTTAAACGATAATTTACATTGGGGTGTCAGGAGCACCCCACGCGAGTAACCTTGATCGGAAATCTCGCGCGAGTAACGCCGGGTTAAGGCAGGAACACGGATGCAAGGCGCGGAAGAGGCAGGAACATGGATGGTTGGTACAGGAGCAGGTAAGCAGGAAGCAGAGGAAGCAGGATTCTGGATGGTCTGATTTTCAGTCGTTCACCTGCCTTATTTTTAGACAAGATATTACTGCTGAAATTCAACATACCCTGTCTTAAAATTGTTGCATCTGAAATTCAGATCGCTTTTGTGCCTTAAAATCAGATCTACTTTTTACAGTGAAGCATTGCGTAGCTATATATTAACCATTTTTATTTCTTAGTGATATGTTTCTTAATGATCACTTATATGCTCATGTAATATCCGATGCATACTTCAGCCTTGAGCACTTTAAACACCCGCACACAACACTCCATTCCATATTCTTCCAGTGTCCCACGATGCATATGTATGTATTTATTTTAATATACGTGTAGTCGTATTTTATATCTGGTAGTACTATAGTAAACTAAGTACCTGAGAAGTATGAGAGAAAAGAAACGCCTTTTAAATACCCTTAGAAGAAGATGCGACAACTTAACTCATCGTGTCACATCAGGAGACATGATGAAAAAAATCGTTGAAGGACAAGTAAACAAGTGATGAAGGATATAAAAGAGAAGAAATATGTAGACATGAATAGATTAGCTGATAGAAGAATTCAGTGGAGAGCTACGTCAAACCAATCTCAGGATTGCAGACTAATGGTGACAATGGTTATAGTAAACTATATATGTGATTTAAAATCACACCTGATGGACTTCATTCTTCAGTATTCATTGTTGTGAACGTAGAAGTAGATTCAAAGGCTTCGTCTGTTGAAAAGTAATTGGTGGTCGGAGCTGGTGACGGAGTGAATGACTCGGCGGACGAAGGAAGGAGTGGAAATAGTGACGGCTCTCGCACGTTGGTCCGAGGAACTCCTGCAAATGGAATCAATTTCGGGGAAACAACATTGGCTTTCCGGGCTTGACTTCCTCGGAGAATGCTAATTTAAGATCCCTGGACCTTGGCTCTCCCATCCAACTGAATTTCAACCCACGAGCGATCATATACGTGCTCAAGAGAGGGATGTGTGGCCATCAACCCACCATCACTTTTGCCCAAAGAAATTGGATTTTTTTTCTTCGAGGTGCTGGAGTTCCATTTATGTCACCATGCTGTACGTTACTCTTGCTCATCGTCATCTCTGCGTTTGGTTGCGAGCCAGAAAACTTATTAAAATGAGACGCCCACTCGAACGTCAAAATGACGTTTATTATTATTTTATAGTTCTCATTTCAAAATCTTTTACCAGCAAATATGTTTTGTGGGTGGTAGTGTAATAATGATAAAGTAATTCATAATTATTTTCAGAGTTTTTCAAGGTACATTATTAAATAACTATATCAGATACAGTTAACACTGGATCATCAGTGTATTAAGAGACTATGCAAGTTTGCATACATTATAAGTAATGTTAGGTACATGGATATAGTGGAAGAAATTGCAGGAAGGGATCGAACATGAATTCTCTGATATTGATGGCCATGTATTTCTTGCCTTTGTCCTATTCCCGATATAAATGGAGGCATATTAGACTTAAAGCGTATTATATCATTTTTGAGGAGGACGATGCATTGAAAATTATATTCTGTGCCCTACGTTTTCTCCATTTGCAATCAAGTTTTACTGTACTCCATTTAACTGGTGATGTCTTGGGCGTCCTTTCTTTATCCCTGGTACAATAATAAGCGTGATTCAGAGAAAAGTTTGTTTTTGAAGGGGTAAAATAAGACAAACATGTACGTGCACATTTGAAGTAGCAGTTGGGCCGTTAAAGCAGTCACCTGGGGAAAGAGAAAAGTCCGATTAGGGATTGTGGGGCAGTATAAGTTGGAACTCTGTCCTTATCCTCTTCCTTTCTCTTTTTCTCTCTCTGTCGACAGAATTAGATAAGAGAATGGGAGAGTGGTTTAAATGGTAATCCGCGACTATTGAGCGCTCGAAAGCTCTCACTGCGGAAGAGCGATTGGACGAACTAGGGCCTGGATCATTCAGTAGGTATGGCCACGGCCTCGTAGATCTCGAAGCGCATTCGTTAGCATAGCGATTAGAATCCCTCTGCAATCATGATTCGCCATTTGCGGCCCTAGTCGTCGTCTGACGGTTCTTAATTGCCCCAATTTAACCCCTACCGTTTGCTTTCCTTGCATACGCACTCCAATACGTATATTTGATTGCTGTGGGTCAACGTATCTTCATAGGAAACGGAAAAAATCATCGTAATGAACTTCCAGGCCATATTATTACCCATTGAGTGTAGAGAAAATGAGCGTACAGTATATGATCTAGGAATGCTGGTTCAGGGAGTAACGCTCATTACATTTGCGTGCGTGCTTTTTCTAAATTTACGTGGAAACAGAGAGAGTTACAGCATAACAAGAAATATGTTCTTGTCTGTACGCCGGAGTTGTTTTTTCTTATGCTCTATTTTAGTGGAGCACTTGTCTCTGATACTGAAGTTCTTTTCATGGAATCAGTTACTCCTAATGCCTTTGTCGGCGTAGTTGTAATTGAGCTAAATTCATTCCATGGAATCATTTTCAATTTTTATTTGTCTGCCCAAGTGCTAGTGTTATATCCTTACGAGTGCCTTTGTCCAGTTTGTATGGCTTGTAAATTTATTTCGTTCATTAGTATGGCATATACGTAGCCAAATTATTTATGAATATGATACAGAGATGCAAGAACTCAATGGCAGGCACTGAAATATAATTCTGGATTACGTTGGAAAAAATTTAACTTCCGTTTTTAAATATTTCCCTTAAAAGAAGGTTGTTAGTATTAACCTTCAATGGCTTACAGCAGGCAAAGGAACGAAAAACTAACGCTACTCTGAGAAGTTCTTCAGGAGATAGCTCAGTATATAAGCTGTGTGTAACGCATCAGCTGCAGCAAAGAGAAAGTTTTGACTCAGGTAAGGCAATTTTGATACACGAGAATACTGATATTTCAGCACAGGTTATCAGCAGTATAGGTTTTCTCACACCAGGGTATTTCTGGGCCTTCTGGCTAATTGAATTAAACGTTTCGTATAGCCCCAATTGAATGCCGCTGTGTGGGCGTGCGTAATTGTAAAAAGGTTATGGCTCCAAAAGTAGGTGAATTATATCAGGATACATTTCAGAGTACCATATTTGTGATATTTTTGAGAAAGTAAGAATATAACCTCTTTCCAGTGTATTACACATTATTTCCAGGCGATATAATCTTATGCCATATGGCTTTAAATTTCGCCACTATTGGAAATGAAATAAGTTTTAAGCAAACTTGCGTCATTATTTTTATCGAGTATATGTTCCTGTTCTTGATTCTACGAAAGTTTAAATCCATCACATTACCGCATCAACGGTTGATGAACTGCTGTCGTGAATTTTTTTTCTGCATGTAGGTCCTCGTTTACAGACTCGTGCATATGCTGTCTTGCGTGTTCAGCGTTCTAGCGGAGACGATCCGGAGATTCGCAAACGAAAGCATTCCGTGCTTGAACAACGACTGCGTAAATAACAACACTAATAATTTTCAGCCCTGACGTGAAACATTCGTAATGCCTGGAGAGGTATTCTCTCCCCTCTCTCTTGCCTCTCCACGAAAAAGTTAAGCTTCGCAGCAGTCCTAGCCGTGTGACTGCGTCCGTTTTGGCGTCATAAGGACGTTTATGCATGTAAATAGCTCCCCATGAATCACGAAAAAACAAAAGAAGAAAGCCGGCGAACATTCTCCCTCACCATCGCTTTCATAATTTTCCATCCCGGTAGAAATAGGAGGACTTCACTCATGTGCGTTTAATCAGGCCATCGCCTAACTAACTTTGTGTCTAGATTCTCTACCAACAATACTCATGAAAATGGTGATTTAAATCGTTGGTGTCGTTGTTTAGGTGATCCAACGGCTCCAACATTATGCCGCAAAGTCTAGCCTAATTTTAAATCAAAGACAAGTTCAACATTTATGCATTAGGTGAAATCCGAGTCCACGTTCATTTGATGGTCATTCCGGCGATACTGAGGTGGTTACCATACTCGAAATGATGATTTAAGTCGGAGGCAAACTTTCACCTTATCACCTTATGAATATGAGTTAAGAGTTGAGCCACTATCCTTCATTTCCTTGAAACCTGTATTCTTGATATCCTTGGTATGCAGTAAGTTAAAGTATGGCATGTAATAGAGGATAACGCTAAATTAAAATAAACCATAAAATCTGCATTATAAACGGAATTACATAAAAAGCATTGAATCCATATGATGAAATTACATTTTTTTTAAATATTATAGACAAGTACTGTCCAACATCATCATCATCATGAGTCAAAAATCCTAGGATTGGTTTGACGCAGCCCTCCACTCGATTCTTTTATCGGCCAACCTCTTCATATTAACGTAGTTCCTCTCTTTCACGTCCTTTACGACATTTTCTATTTAACTCATACGAGGCCTGTCTTTTCCATTTTTCCCGTTCACTTTTCCTTCGACGATTGTCTTTATCAGGCATCGTGTCTTAAGATATGGCGGATTAGGTTATCCCGTCTTCTTTTTATAGTTTTCAGAAGACAACTCTTTTCTCTCACTCTTCTTAAGACTTCTTCATTTGTCACTCGGTCGATCCATTTTATCTTCATCATTCTTCTGCATCACTACATTTCGAATGCTTTCACCCTTTTCTTCTCCGCTGCTGTCATCGTCCATGCCTCACTGCCGTAAAGAAACATACTCCAGAAATACGTTCTGATGAATTGGTTCCTTACTTCTAAGCTTGAATTTCCAATTACTATATATTTTGTATAAATCTTCAGTATCCAGGTGGTATGCAATAATTGTAAAGACATGACCATGAATTGTAAAGACAAGACATATAACCATGGTAGTCGGTACACCCAAAAAAATCTTATCCTTATATTAAGGCTACGATAATTTTAAATACGAAAGTAGAATGCCTATCTTTTTGTATTTGATGTAAATAATCCTAGCTTCCTAAGATTTATTTTAATTTTATTGTTTCAATTTTAAAAATTTAAAGCCTGTCAGCATAATAAAATGGATGACCATATGTGTGGCTAAAAGTTTTATATGGAAAAGCAAATTAGATTTATAGAGATACTAAATACTGCTGTGTTTCTAACGGAATTTCACAAAATATATCATGATCGCGTGCATTCTCACACCTTGCGAGAAAATATGGAAAACTGATTTCTTACATAGCTGCAGTTATGATTGATTTTATTCAATTTCCTGCAGTATTGCATGCTTCGATTTAACGAAATTATCTCCAATCATCATATTTTCCAATTTATAGTGGTTATTTTACCAGATACTGCATAATATTTACCGAATGCTCATAAAATGGCTTGCTTCCTTGCACTCCCTTCTGGAAATTTATCACCTTTACTTTTTTAATCACTTAGGTGCCCTGAATTTGGCATGTTTAGGGAAATATTTTTATACATATTTGTGAAGTATGTTCCTTACCAACCATTTACCTTCAATTGTTTAGTTCATGCATGAATTTCGTTATTTTTAACTATTTGATCTTTAATTCTTGGTCTGTTACCTATTAGGTAATATAACGAGAACCTATCTAAATAATTCTGATGGATCGGTGACGTCTCCAGATGCACCGACTGTAATTTTTTTAAATGTTCCGTCCATGACAAATCAAGTACTTATCAAGTTTGCAAGAGTTGCAAGACAGTTGCTTCTCCAGGAAGGAAAAATATGTTGCATTCCGTTTCTTGTACCAACCCCAAAACCCTTACAAATTTCCTTAGATATATATTTCACCTGTTGGAGAGATTTGAGGTATTGTATCTACATTTACATCTACGCGATACCCTGAAAGCCACCGCGAGGGTGTGTGGCAGGGGGTGAAGATCACCAAACATGCACTATTGATATGCAACTAGGCTTTATAGTGATAGCGTACATTCTCTCAACTCGCAATAAAATATGGAAAAAAAGATTTTTCCCTTATCTCCAGTTGTATAGAGTAAATCGGTCAGTAATAAGAGGGATTCATGTTTTGTAGCTCATAATTGAAGGTAGAACGCTGCAAGTAAACGAGGAAGAGGTAGAAAAAAGGGGATCTAAGTTGTGTGTATAGAGACAGGATACATACTTATCAAAAGAGAGAAGTACCCTTAAGAAAGGGTTGGTTGAAAAATATCAAGCAGAGACTAGGGACAAATCTTGCCAAAACTGGTAGAAAACTATTTACGTTATGAAAAATAGGATTGGGTCAGCACGTTTTGACCATTTTCGACCTTTAAACAAATCTGGTGGTGTTATCATAAAGTGTAATTAAAACTGATGGCATTATGTTGTGCCAGAATGCCGAGCACATTTAATATCATTAAGTAATAGCGCAACAAAAAGCGGTAGGAAAATAAATTTTTTTGCTAGTGTAGACAGGGGTAGGAATCACTGATCTGGAATATAAAAAGTGCAGGGCATAGAATACGTTGGGAAAATGGAAAGCAAAGGTGAGGAAGGGTAGGTACCGTTATCAAAACCCTGACAAACCTGCTAGAAAACGTATGAAGGTGGGGATCGAGTCAGTGTGGGGGATAGACTTCTGGGTTCCCATTCCGACGGCCCGAATTCGAATCCCGACAGTATGGTAGAGTTTTCATTTGTATTACAGTCCCTACTTGAGTACCATGTGGAGAGTACCTCGAAGGCAATACTCTGTCCGTCGGATGGGATATTAAAATCTTCGACCCATTGGCTTCTTTCGTTTACGGCATGTTAATACCGATGCCGGGTTTCGTACGTTCCTGCGTTTCTGAAAAAATTGCTACCTGCACGTAATCCCACACCGAATTTAAAATGGCGCAAATTTTCTTAGCTGTCGGTCGCCTACCCCTAATTGGTGGGGATCGGGTTGGTGTGGTGGCTTGAGTACTGGCATCCCTTCCCGAGGGCCTGGGTTCGATTCCCGGCAGTGGCAAACCGGTCCCTACTTGAGTGCCTAATGTAGGGCATTTCAGGTTCAGCACTCCGTCCATCGGATGGGACGTTAAGCCGTGGTCACCTTGGTAGCTGTTGTTAAGGGTAGACTAATGCCGAAGCCAAGTTTCTCTCCACCATTTCTCCGTTCTCTAAAAATTCCTAGCATTACCAAACAACCCACCTATCCAAATGGCGGAAATGATCTCAGCTGTCGGTCATCTACCATGAAAAACCAACCAACCAAATTAGTATTGCTACTTTATATGAGATACAAAATTATGGCAACAACTTTCAATCACTGTCGATATGCAAACAAACCTCGTACAATTAGGGATATGAATAGCCCGGTAAATATGTCCAATAGGAGTGATTAAATCCATAACATAGGTAGTTGCATGTTGGGATAAGGACTTGAAGGTAACCCAACTAACAGCACGTTTTTGCATGCTTAGATTGCTATTTTTATCTTTTTAAATAGTGCAGTTTAGACTAATATATTAATACCAAACCTTTTAAATGCATGATATGTAGTGCATGTTGGTGAGAATTCACCCCCTGCCACACACCTCTGTGGTGGCTTGCAGGGTATTATGTAGATGTAGATGCAGATGAATCCTCATATCTTTATCGTGAGGCATATATAAAATGTAGGGGTGTATTTCTTTTTAAATTGCTTACTACTCAAATGTTATGAAGTAACGAATCCGGCAGGCCGAGGAAAAAATCCGATGATGTTCATCCCCAGACACCCTCAAGTCTGAGTCATTTAGCCATTGGGCAGTTTCGGCCCGCAAATATCTCATCAGCTTGGCCACAGCCGGGACACTTTCTCTACAGCGTGACCTCTCGCTTTCTAGGGTTTGTCCGACGGAAATGGAAGATCAAAAAAGGATCTCGTTCCTCTTTTTTTTGCCGTGTTTACTTCACATCCCTGCCTCGTAATCCTTTCCCCTGTTTCGCAACTCCTTTACCCCTCCTCCCACAAAGCCCCATCCATCGCTTTTGTCCCAAAATTTCCCGCTCTCCAATTCCTTCAGGGGTGAAGAGAAACCGAATTGCGGAGCCATATCGGGGTGACCGCCGGCGGTAGGGTGGGAGGAGAGATGTGAGGAAGACGAAAGGTCGTCTCTCGACGTTGTTGAGTGATGCGTCTGGGAATGGGAAGATGATGGTATTGACAGCGCCCGCGGATCGCGTTTTCAGAGAGAGAATGGAATGGATACCTCATTTTGAGACACGGTTGAAGTTTGGTTCGGGAACATATTTAGCAACTTCTTCTGTAACTGACGGTGATCCGAACTCTAGAAGAAGTCATCCCTTCCCTCAAATTGATGCTTATTGAGGAACCAAGGTAATTGGAAAATATCACACAAAGGTGCATGCTAAAAATCCCTCAAATTCACTCTCAATAGTTTTGGAATTACCACATGAATAATAAAATTGCTCATAGTTTTCGTATCTATTCCTAGTTGGATTATTTCTTGTAGAAACCTTTTTTAATGTGCTCCTAGCAACAATGTTAAACCACATAACCTAACCCAAGTAAATACTATGAAAAATGCATGTGGGCAGAAGTCGGGAGAGGAGCCTACGACTTCTAGGCTACGTACCAATTACCGGCCTGCCTAAGCATTTGTTTTTGATAAATTTCATTGAATAATAATTCTTTTACGTTACCCCAACTCAAGGGGAAAGTAAGAACCTCTTCAATACTTCTACGGATCAGCTCACCCAAAACAACGAGTTTTTTTTTAGTATTTTAATTTTGGTAAAATAAGTAATAATCCACTGGATTGCTGAAAATTTTGTTTAGCGTCACAAGTGCTCGGTTCCTATCCCCGGCTGTGGATAATTTTTCACTACCATAATAGTCCCCACATGTGTGCCCTGTGGAGAGCACTTCAAGTACAGTACTCCGTCCGACACATGAGGCATCAAGCCGTAGTCCCCTTTGCGCCATTCGTTAAGAGAAGACTAATTTCCACAAATTCCACTGATTTTCACAACTAAGAGACGCCGGGTTTGTCTCCACCCTTCCTCCATTCCTTAAAAAATGTTTACCAATGTATCGTTATCTTTTACTTATCCTAAATCGCGCAAATTACCTCGGCCGTCGATTGCCTCCCCCAAGATAATTAACTTATAATAATTAACTAATAAAAGCAGTATAGCAAAGGTATAGGAAGAGGATATATTTTAGAGTAATCTGTAGTGCATGATGCATGTGTTAACCAATCCCTTAATTACTGTGTAAATACTAACATTCTAGTTGCCTGAGACCCTATAGTTGCATGTTTGCATGTTTATAGTTCATGCTTGGTGTACTTTACCCCCTGCCACATACCCTCGCGGTGGCCTGCAGAGAATCGCGTAGATGTAGATGTAACTGAAGAATTTTTTAGTAGCTTTGATAGGTCAATTAATTCAATTTTTTCGTGAAATTTTAATCTTATCGATTACGAACACTACCAAGACAAAAATGTTCTAGAAAAAAACCCAAGTAAATACTAAGAAAAATGCAACTGTGCCACTAAGCAATCCTCCTCCATCGTCCGTCCTGGAATGACGTCCGTTGAGTCGGGACAAGCCGCCATGGCTCCACTTCTAATCCGATTGAATGGAAGTGTGTTAAGTCACGGGAGGTGTAATCGTGAGTGACGAGTGGCGACTATGGGGATGGTTTAATCAACCCTCTCTCCTTTTCCCTCCCTCCATGCTTCCGGAGGGGATTAAATAAATGACGTGCGCTGCTGTCCCGCCGATGCTACATTGTTTTGCGATCTCCCAGATCACAATGGCGCCTCCCAGTGGAATTTCCACTTATCCTTCTACCCGCTGATCGGACACTCAATTTCGGAATACGCGCATGGATTGTTCAGGGTTTTTAGACGATCCGTTGTTTTCCGGGCAAGTTAGCTACCGATTACATATTGTTTAGATCGGATTAACTTACAAATTGGGACGATTCCGGCAATATTGTTTGGAGTTTGAACATAACTATGAAATTAAGTATGATTTTTTCCACAATAATAAAACTCAAGTCATCAAAAATACTTTCTCTCCTCAAACTCTCGCTATCCTCGCATTCTCCAAACTTTCCCTACTCACTCCCACCCAATTTCTGGTTTATAAGCATGCTTTTGTGCCCATATGTTTCACCTGATTATAATACATGCACAGTAAACCCTTGTTGTTGAGCAACGTTCCAATTTTGGTGCCATATTTCATGATTAATTCATAATCAGCCGGCCTTGTTTTAGCTTCCAGCACAGATATTAAGTGCATAGTAATAAAGTTCTAAGAAATGATTGTAAGATTGGTTTGGAATTTCATTAATATTCAGGAATGGTAGCGCTACGAAACATAAAGTTTGAGGATATACCATAATAAAAGAGAAGAATGCCTATAGAATAATGTGGAGGAGACAGATAGTGTAACACAAGTTGCAAAAAAGCCTAATCATTCACATCATCATAACAAGTCAATCCACCCAGTCAGCGACCCATAAATCCTAAGATTGCTTTGACTCAGTCTTGTGCTCAATTATCATTTTTGACTTGCCTCTTCACTACATCCGTATCTATTTTTGTGTATATTTCATACGATTCCTTCCTTTTACATTTTACCTGTTCACTTTTCCTTCAACGACTGTTCTCACTAGATCATCATGAATCAAGAGATGGCCGATTTGTATGCTGGTTACGCACTCAGAGTAGTAGATAAGGTGGCGTTTAAGATTATTGGAAACTAAAAATTATTATTACTTTCTCTATACCTGCCAGTGTTTGTAAATTATGATGGAATATTTGTCCTTTTTTATGTCTTTGAAAGTTTTTTTTCTGACATTATTTTTCTCTGCAACTCTGCATGCCTCCCATTCACTTAAAGCTCATTCAAAATGCTTAAACTTTACCTTCCTCATGAAGGAGGAAATTGGATGGAACGGATATTGGAGGGTTTTGAGATGATATGGAGAGGAATTGAGAGGTTTGGCTGGATTGAGAGGGAATGACGAAGCGTATAAAAGCTGTGGGGTAGAAAAGGAAGAAGGTAGGAGGAATCTAAAGACGATAACAAAGTGGATTGAGGACGTTTTTGAAGAGAAAATTATATAGGTAATAGAGGGTAGATTGTTGGGTAAGCGCGGAAGACGAAGGAAATGAGGGAGAAGACTTGTGGAATTAAAGAGATTTAATAAAGGAGGCTTGGATTAGTTAGAAAAGGAGGTAAGAGTCGACTTACATGATTTTGAGATAGTGGAAAGAGAATACACGAATCATACAAATCCTGGAACAATGTATTTTATGGTGATACCCGACTACCTAAAATCCTCCTTTTAATGAAATTCGTCGTCTTTTTGTCACCTTTATTCGCTGTATAAAATTCCTATACTTTTCTTCGTTCATTACTTTCCAAGCAGTAATATTTCTCAAATATCCCGCATTAAGAAATAATTGGAATAACCCGGAATGTCTAAGAACTTGAGGTAGCATGTAAAATAATCTTGAAAACTGAGTATTGTTTAGAAGTTTCGAGTAAAAAAGCACTTGTATGTACGTACGTTGAAGTGAATAATGAACTGTCCAGAAGAAATGTGTTTGAGGGTTTTTTGGGTCTGTTACTGCTTTCTGCGGAAGAAGCCATCGGATAAAGTCCCTCATCTGAGGAAAATGTAATTTAATTCCAATTTGCCTTTCAAATTTCAGCTTGGTATTTTTTGTGTACCGGTAGAAATTTGGTGAACGTTTCATACTTAACTCTAGGGATACAGGAAAGACTAACTGAATTTAGGTGGAGAGCAGAATATTGTGTTTATTCTGCAGCTATGCGGCGCAGTGTACTACACTGCATAGCTGCGGTGTTTGAAGCCACATGAATTAGCAGCATCAACAGTTAGAATTTCAGACAAACACGTTTTTTTCGAGGTTTGAAACATTTCCGGTAAGTAAATGAAGGTATTTCTTATAATTATGAGCATGCCTTATTTTTATGTGGTCCATCGAAATCAGCGATTTCGTTCATAAAAATATTTTATTTATATTTTATTTTAATATATATCATCTTTATTTATCACATTATTGCTAAAAGAATTCAAAATGGCAACGGAGACGCATGGGTTTTCGCGCACATGGGTTCAGTATTGTGTAATTATAATCTTCATAATGCCTTCAATTTTGTAACCACAACAAGCCTTGACCTCCTTTATATTTTCAGGAGCATTAATTAATGAATTAAAGAGGAGACTGCAAGCCGAGGATTTCATCCAGCAGAAGACAAAAAGAATAAACGTGTATTTTAATGAAAAATTGTAAATGTGCTGATGAATTCTGAATAAATATTGGTAAATTTGTGTTCTTTTCAAACATTCATTGTGATACTCTCCCTCCTTTCCACTGATTTTTATCAAGTCTTCCCTATATTATACTTAGGTTTTATGTTTTTTGGATAATCATGTGCACTATTGCTTATTGAGTGGAATATTTACCCAAGGAAAATTTTCCACGTTATCTAGTTTCCAGGGAAAAATTTTCCCTCGAAATATATTTTTCAGGGAAAGCCTTACACTTTTCTAGGGAACATTTGTAAGGCAAATTTGTAGGGAAATTGCCAATAGGGCTACCTAAAAGGAATTTGTTAACTTCAAAACTCGTGACTTTGAATTTTGCGGAGTCTAGATGACGTATATATTAGCCTTATCCCAAATTTGAGTTGGACTCAAAAGTCATGCATTTCTACTTTTTTCTGACTGCTGGTTATTTTCTTTCTCCAAGTCGTATTTTCCCCTCCCTCGATGTAAGTATCTCAGAATACTTGAGGGCTTAAGTGTATTCAAGGGAAAGAAAATGGCTCGACTTTGCCAAAGTAAAGTAAAAAGGATACGCCACTTTTCCATTATGTACGTAGCTCTCTTCGATACCCGAATCCGTAGGAGGGTTTTCCCTTTTTTTTCATCACTGGATTCTGGGAAATTTTCAGCGGTGGCTCCAGCTTCCCGTGGCGCGATGTATTTGGTCGGCAGTTCTAAAGCGAGCAAGGACGCTTGAGGATGATGTGCAGCGAGTCACACTGAGCCTTCCCTTTACTACACGTTCGCACCGAGCTCTTTCACCTTACGATCCGGCCTAAGGGGAGTAGGAGCCCTTTTGAACGCCGAGCCGCTGAGAGGAGGGATGAAGTGAGTGAGCGAGACCTTTGCTTTCTCTCTGACGTTTTTGCGGGACAATTTTCCCAACATTTGAGTGTGTTAGTTCTCGATGATACTAGCGTAGAATTTTCTTTGGTGTATTTCTTGTCTAAGCTCTAAGTTGAAGCAAGAACTACTATTGGGATCGGTGACTTAAAATAGTAGCTCCTCTGGGGATTTGTACGGGGAGGAAAATCTTTTACACTTTGGAGAGACATTCATCTTAAATTACTTTTTAGAAAAATCGATTATTAGGCCTTAATATCGTAAGCTGCGTAACCAATTTGTCATCATGTTGCTAGATGCAAGAAATATGTTTAAACGGCGTCACTAAACGCACACGGGCCTTCCAACACTTATGATATATATTTATGAGATATGATTTATGCATAACTAAGTACTCAAATGGTTTGAGAGAAAATTAATAGAATGGGTAACTGCAGTTCCCTGGTTTTTCCATTCACTCATGTAATCTATTCTGAGTGACAGTGTCCTAAGAGAACGGAATAATCTTATTTTAAACAACAGGCTTAGGGATATTTTGTCAACCTTTAATTAACCCTGTATTAATCCATCGGATTTCATCGGTTGACCTTTGAGAAGTTTTTTTTAAATGCTTTTCACATGTATTCTACTTTCTTTATTTAATTAATAATTGTAATTTTAAAAATTAGTATTGCAAAACATATTCAATAATTCCGATTGAAAATGCTTTCATTCATTTTCCGCGTTATCTTGCCTTACGCTTAAATCACGCCATGTTTTCTTGTTCGGGTTAGATGCTAAGTACGGCATTGTATTTTTTCCTTCGAAAATCTATAGAAGAAATCTCTGGAAGATTTTCTTTTCGGATGACATGATAAATTTACTGTCCATTTATCATCTTTGATAAATAATAAAATATAAATACTATTTTTTTAATCTCCTAAGAATAATCACTGGAGAAAATTACTAATTTAAGCATTCTTTTCCTTAATCATAGTTTTTCTTCTGAGATTTTTATTGCTTGTCATTTCAACGTGTTCTTATGATATCCATTTTTTCTATTGCCTCTACCTTATCCCACTGGTAAGCTATGCTGAAGGCTTGGTCTTTTGAAACGCTCGCTTGGTCATCTTACATTTATTCTTTGGCCTGTTTCCTATCCTACCAATTATTAAACGTCGTATGAAAAACTTTGAGCCTTGAACTTGCAGAATTGTTTAGAATTTTTCAGGACGAATAAAACTAACAAGTTAAATAAGGATCATTTATTTCTCCGTAACCAAGTTAAGTTATAAAAACAGGTGAAGAAACGAACGTAAGGTCCATTACAGAGGTGGTATTTGAGTCGCGGAATTTAGGTTGCACGAACAGTTTTGCCGATTTCGGAACAGGATTGCCGAATTTGGTTTTACATTACGATGAATAGAGAATAATCATCGTCACCTGTCAATAATTCTAAGACAGGTTTGACGTGGCTGTCTACAGTATTTATCGCCAAACTATTCCATATTAGCATCGGTTTTCTCTTTCGCATCCATCATTACTTGCTCTACGTATCCCATGCGTGGCCTTCCTTTTCCACTATTCTCATTCTCTTGTCCCTCTACGTTCTGTTTCATAAGGCCAATATTTTGATGCTGATTAAGTTATGTCTTCTTTTTAAAGTTTCCTGCAGACTTATTCTGTTTCTTCTCAGTACTTCTCCGATAGCATCACATTTCGAATGCATAGAGCCTTAACTTCTCTACTGCTGTTATCATCCCTACCCCACTGTGACAAAGAAGCATACTCCACATGTAAATGTTCTAATTTTGTTCTACTAAACTCTTTCCTTACTTCCGCGCTTGTAGAATGTCATTTTTTCCCATACTATAAGAAAAAAACACTAGGCAGCATAGCGAAGGGATAGTTAGGTGAAATATTGTAGAGTTGTCTGTAGTGCAGGATGCATGTATTAACAACCAATCCCTTTATCACTAACTAGATAATAACCATGTAGCTGCATGTGACCCTATTATGTAGCAAATCTCCACGTAGTAGCTTGTTTACATGTCCATAGTGCATGTTAGGTAATTTTCAACCCCTACCACACACCCTCGCGGTGGCTTGCTACGTATCGCGTAGATGTAGATTCAATGCTTTGACAACTGTGTGCGACAAGAGTGATTTCAGATGCGAAAGTCATGAACATCAGAAACTGGCTCCAATGACCCGAATTTCTCGGCTTTTGACTCCACGCTGCCTTAAAGTAGCAACGATGCCATTCCAGAAAGGGAAAGAGGGTCGATCGTGAGCGACCCTTTTTCGGGTTCAAAGGAGATATGAGGATTTTAGGGGAGAGAGGGTGCTGAGTAGGGGGGTTGGCCCGGACTCGCCTTTGCGTGTCCCTGGCAAGGGAGCAGTTGACGCCTCAGGTGGTTGGACTGAATCTCGTCTTCCGCTCCCTTAAGAGTTCCCGACGTTCACTTGTGGGGAGCACCTCATCAAAATGGCTCAAAAGTTATCTAACAAAGAGGTCACAATGCGTTTTCATTAATAATCATTACAGTAATGTTATATATATTACCTCTCGTGTACCTCAGGGTTCAGTCTTAGGCCCTGTATTGTTTTGGTATATATTAATAACCTTTGTTGCTACGACTTTCGTGGTCAGGTTACTGCCTTTACGGATGATTTTGCACTATGTTACAGTAATTTTACATGGGAACGTCTAAGATATGATATGCAAAATGACTTAAATTACCTAAGACTATTATTTTTTTGTAACAAATTATCTATGAATGTACAGAAAACTATATGTTCTGTATATATGCATGTGCAGAAAACTATATATACAGAACACTATATGCACAGAAAACTATATAATTCTTCAATCTTATTTGCCAATCTTGTTCTATCAATTTATGCATATTTTTTGGTTACATTTTGTTAATTGTTATATTTTTATTACGCCTTGCTTTTGATTGTACAGTATTTGAATGCTAACATTATTGTTCCTGATGGTAGCTATATTCAGGTTTTCCCCTTGTAAGCTACCTAAAGCTCAAGTTTTTTCATTCATTGTATAATTATATTTATGATTTTGAGCATTAAAAATTATCTATCTATATCAGTGGTGCCCCTTAACTTGGAAGCTGTTGGCCAAAACTACTAATGTGGATGGAAATGAAGACCGTACTTATACGACTTTAAATGTTTTGAAAAGTTTTCGGAATAGTTTTCATATTATCTTGCGTTAAATGATAGAAAAGTATCGTGATAAAATAGAAGAGTAGTATGTTGACTTCCCACTAGTATGTTGTCTTAACTAAACAACCGCACGTATTTTAACTAGGGATGGGTCGGTTCGGTTATTCGGTTCTCGGTTCCACCGGTTCTTGATCTTAGAACCGGAACCGAAACCGAGGCCAAAAATAATCGGTACCGAAATAATTGGCGCGAAAATCAGTTTGAAACCTACTCGCACTCCGAAAGTGGAGGCTTCACATTAAAACCTGGTGAAATAGTGTACTTAGATGCTTCAAAGTCACGAATTATTCTAATTCAATCTCTGAAAATGATTATTGATTACCTTATCTTACCATTGAGCAATGCAAAGTAAGTGGTAAATTAAGAACCGGAACCGAGAATCGGAACCGAGAACCGAAGTTAAGAACCAAACCGGAACCGGAACCGAAAAATAGTGGAACCGACCCATCCCTAATTTTAACACTAGAAACACTGGGGAACGGAGTTCACCACTAATGGCAGCCAACCGTCAATTGACGGATTGTGTTTTATTATTTCTTAACAGTTGTCCATCAGCCCAGATTTTCAGACATTCTATAATTTTAACCAAAATGAAACTTTTTTAATGATTGAGCATGATTTTAATCGTGTTATTATCCGTGAGTTGAGTAAAAGAACATCTGCATTTTGAAGGATATTGAATATTCATATCGGGATGGTATGAGAGTGTATTCTACACGCATTACAATATTCGATCATATTATTCAGCATTACAGCAAGGCAAAACGCATCCATTTGATTATGGTGCTATATAAACCATTATAGCAGTAAAATGTTATTTGTAAAGGTATATCATCCAAATTGATTCGTAGTCTGCAATAAAATATCCATTTATGATATAAAGTATTTGAGGTAAATACCCGTCAATTGATGGGTGGCCGTCGCGAAGGGAAATTACGTGGCAGGGAGAAAACCGCTTGACCCAAAAGGAAGAAAAATATTGCACAACATCTAAAGCAAAATAAAGGAACTTGCGAACTCGGGATCGAATACGTCAGTTTATAGGGAGTCTCAACGAAATTCCCCTTCGGTAAAACTCCAATGGGAATGAAGGGAATGGCGTGCAGAAGCGATATTGCAGCTACCTCAGTTCCAGCTATTTTTACTGGCACTCTAGTCAAACTCCATACTTGGATGAATCCGCTACGAAATCATCTGGCGTTTTTTTTAATCAGTGAAATTATCGAAACGATGAAAGGCTTCTTCTTCCGTGAACTGAAATCAGTTGCTGCTGTTATTTCATTTTAGCTGGGTTTTTCCCCGTTAAAAATATCTGTGAATTCTTGGTAATTATTTGTTTCCGCACGTTTCATTTATTCTGTGATCGAATGAGATTCAGCACGCAAACATTTACGTGGTAAATGAGGAAAAAGTTGTAAACCAGAGCAGCCCTCACTGGATGAGATTTATTTCATTCTCGCGTAGGGAAAGTGACCTTTAATCTATAAATGTCCTTCTCTCGGATAATATTAGGATTCAATACTGATGTTTTCCGTATCACGCTTGATTCTTGATAGGAAAAACTTTGATTGAAAAGAGTTTTTTTTTGGATTCTGAAGCAAAAAGCTCTCTATTTTATCAGTTTTCTCCACCAGTGAGCGAGAGACGTATATTTTATGGCAGAATGTTTTAATATTTTATTTCTTCTCCCGCACAATGTTGGACAGCCCATTATTCATACCGTTAACTTTTTTGAGAATTTATTGGCCAATGTCCTCATCTCTGATCAATTTATCTGAGTTTTTTTTGTCAAAGATGACCCATTAAGTTCGTTCGACCGCCGGTAATGATTAATTAACCAAAGCCTTTGTGGTAGCTGATTTATTTTAGAATTGTGTTTTTTTAACAACACCGTTAGGAAATAAAATATGTTGTGTTAGTGATTGGCCTAGATTCTAGGACTGAAATGAACGGTGCACATCATTTTTTCTACTGGGTTTGGATTGCGTTACATAAAATACGCTTTACATATCCTTGAACTGTGATTGTCCTCCACAAACTGCCCTAATTAAGGAATAAATGAGCGAAGTTTGCGAAACTGGGCGTGATGCGTATGTAGTTCAAGAACTTCTTGGTTTAGAGTTTTTTAAAGTATTTTTTTCACGTTCACCGAGAAATTAAATCACCCTATCTATTGATCAGTTTCTTACAGTAGTTACTCGTTATTTGATCGAAGAACGCTGATATTCACGAAATTTTTACGTTGTGCTGATGCGGAGTTCAGGCTCTTGTAAACGATCCATTTACTTTAAAGTAAAATTATTCTTACATTGATGCATACGTCTTTCTCCTCATTGCGCTTATTATTCGTTACGATTCATATTTAACGTATAACATATTTAACTAAAGAATGAAATAAGGAGAAAAATAATCCGTATTTCCTTAAATATCTTTAAAGGTTAAATAAAATCCTAACTAGCTATTACAATATTTATACAGTCCACATTGTTTCTATCGTAGACAGTTACATCATTAATATACGTTAGTATTTCAGCTGAAAAAATTAAATTACCATATCCTGCCTTCTTTTACGCGTACAATTCCTTCAGCTAAATTGGTAGTCTGGTGTTCGATAAACGACAAAACTGAAAATGTGAGGATTTGCTATTTTATCCAAGTTCATTTATGACTTTTTCATGATTAATGGAGAATATTACTAGATGAATGTGTAACCAGGTTTCATTATAAATTGAGATAAAATTATAATTTGTGCCTAAGTGAAATTCCATAATGGGACAAAAAACAAAAGTTATAATGTCAGTCATTTTTCACCTTCAAAAACTTCGAAAAGTGTAGTGTATCTTAGCATAAAATTTATGTTATGTCAGAGTTTATTAAAAATTGATGGCCATATTAGTTGAAAGTTTTACTTAATTCTTTTCTAATAAAAAAACCTTGGTTCTAATTTCCCTAAATCGCACTACCGCACAGCAAGAATGTTAATACTTGAATTGGGTGCCTCTTTTCGATGATGTTCTTTAAAGTATTTCATATTTCTTTCGAAAAATAACATGAAATGCATTAACAGGTTAAAATTCCGCTGTACTGGTAATTTTTCATGTTACAGATGTGGTATTAATACTGTTTTTGATTCTGACTACTTTGGGAAAAATGATGCCTATTAGTTTTTTCCTACCTTTCACATTCACCGCGTAATTCTCATATCAAAAGAAGCAGCGCCTCGAGCGATTCAGGTTAACTGGGGAGATAGAAGTGGGAGGCTTCCCTGAGAGCATGATGAGGAGGGTGTGTGGGAATACTACTCAAGTGGTGCATTTTAGGGAAACGGACGTGTGAGATGAGTTAACCTTATTAATCGGGAAATGAGTTCCAAGCATCCTAATGACCAAGTCCATGCGGGGAAGATTTTTTTCTTAATTGCGTGCCTTAAATTAAAAGCATCCAGGACGTGGGCGTGTGAATCAAACATTCGTCAGCTTCTCTCTCTCCATTCGAATATTATTTTTCGCAAGCGGGCATGAATGTGAATATCTTTCTCGAGTTTGCGGGAAAAACCGTGCAATAGTAATGAAAGCCAAGCTGTCGGTTTGAATGCTAGAGTAGGGCTTGAATTTTTCAGATCGCAAGTTGAGGCATTTAGTTTCTCATGCTATAGGTTTGGTATTTCGTGACCGAATTCGCGCATTTGGAGTTTTTTCCTTAGAGACTCAGCTTGACTATGATTGAAGTTTAAATTAAAGATAAAATTATACGGACAGAAACCGTAACATGTTGAACATTTCAGTTACTTGGGTTGCATTTCTTCACGAATGTGTACCTGGTAAAAGAGATATTCATCGCTTCGCTTAAGTTCTTCAAAAATATGGCGAATCGGTGGCTGTTGGCGAGGGGAGAGATGCCGACCCTCTAAATTTATAATTTTAAATTCTCAAATTTTAATCCCACCAAAATTTGCCAAAAATGCTAGCAGTGTAGTGGCTGTTGGAGAGAAGACAGCTGATGGCTCTAAATATCTAAATTTATAATTTAAAAACCCAAAGCGTTCGCTTCCGCTAAGAAATCTCCTCTGAATGACGACTCTACATCATGGAAGCGTAGATTGAAAATGGAAGTCAAGAAGCTGGGAAATATTCTGGTTATTTCGTATTCTCGTATGTCATATCCTGTGACAAGCTATACCGTGAATATTCGCTCTGCAATTTTAAATGGATATTATGGTGGCCTTTCAGTATATGCTGAAAAAAACAACCAGTACAGACCATTTAGACATCTTTTATGCTGTGATCGTTGTGTGAGTATATGTTTTGTGCGATTTTTTTCTGGTCGGCTGGCAAACAGTTAAAGGGAGCTCAGGCCCTGATTTCATTTATACATTTCTCCTCGTTCCCTGAGCATTTTGGACCAATGCTAAATGGAATCTAGAAATAAATGAATGAATAATAGATTATTTTTCCATCGTCACGATGGTGAAAATTGACGTTGATCAATTCAATGCATGAAGGGACCTATGTATGACTACGAATGATTTCAAGTCCCAGCATTCTGGTAAAATTTCGCTTTTACGGAAATGCAGCCATAAATTACTGTGATAATTACTTCTAATTATTAATAATAATTACTTCTAATTTGGCTTGAATGAAAATGTCCGAAGACTGGGAAATCCAAATGCCAAATTAATGATGGAAAAAAAGTGATTTTATTGAAAAAATTTGATGCAGTGAATGCAGTAAAAACTTTGATGATTGCCTTGACAATCGAAAAACTGGTTTCGGAGTCATCGTTTTTTTTCCATAATTAATTTGGCATTTGGATTTCCCAGTCCGGACATTTTCAACTTATGTTGCTATTACGGCAGGAACGATACGAATACAGTCATTTACACTGCTGAAAAGAGAAGTATTAGGAAAGAGTTGGGAATTACGGAAGCGGAGGAGGAAGAGAGGGGGGGATGTGGTTAGTGGAGAGACCAGACTCTTCTCAACTAATGGATTCGAATCCATATTCAGGCAATTTCAGAGATTTTTTTGTTATAATGGTCCTCACTTGAAAGAAGTTTTTAAAATTCAGCACTACAAGCCATCAGTTTGGTTGCTAAACGTTCCAAAACATCAGCGGCTAGGTGTGTTAGCGAGAGGAGAGATGTAGGCCCTCAAAATTTATGCCTCGAGTTTCCTTCACGGCAAAATATGCCCAAAAATCCTGGCAAAATTGATTTTCTTGGCACATTTCCATAAGGGCACGGTAATTTTGATGTTAGATTTCACTCCATCCTTCCTCGGTTCCTCAAAACAGGATGCCAAAATATCAAACTATCCTAAATGGCACGAATTTCCTTAGCAGTCCGTTAGTAATTAACTTAAATATGGGCAATAGAAAACGTACTTCAGGATTTTCTCCTCTTATTCCACTAAAATTAGCCTTAATTCACAAATTCTGAGAACCAACATGTAATACAGAAAATAACAGTACTGACTGCTAATACCTTGCCCTAATAGTACAAAAAATTGCGCAGGTTCTTTTTATATTGCATTTTTTTCAGCGTAATAATGGGATGGTTGATTAACGGGGCTACACTGATTATAAATTATAATATCGATCTAAAAACTAATTATCACTGTTTATAATTGTGTAGGCATCTAATTTTGAGTAATCCATTATAATTATACGGTTTTATAAAAAGTGATTCACATGGGAGGAACTATTTTAAGAAGTTTTTCAATGAAAAGGAGGAGTAGTTATTCATCCTTGGCACCGGGCCAGTATAGAGCGATAAAAAATTTATAATTGAAAGCGTGAAAAAAAAATATATTGGGATTTAAACATCTGTCATTAACGAAAATGAGGAATCCAATTAAAGGAGCAAAGCCACCTCATCTCATTCCAAATGAAATGAGAAGGAGAATTATTTTTAGAATGAAAAATGATTAAGGATTTAAAAAATTATGGTTTCAGGAAAAGTGATTTAACCCTCTGAGCACCAATCATTTTACCCTAGTGTATTTCAACGGAATCCCTAAAAAATTTTTTTTTTCTCTTTCTCCTGGTACCAGTATGTCCAATCACACCCTACTAAAATCAATTTCCCATTAACGATTAGGAGCGGCGATTAACTGAGAGGGGTTATTGAGTGTCTTGAGATATATCTTTCACGTTTCTGAGTAAAGCGGCGCTAGTCAGATTTTGAATCTCATTAGGAAACATAATGGTAATATAGCCATGATAATAGTTGCCCTTGGCCATGGTAATGGATAGGGTAATGATAATCATCACTTTCGATCCATTTTGCCTACCCTCATGCCCGCCACTTGCAGACAGGGGACAAGAGCAGCGCGGTATAAGTATGGAAAAGGGTCACCCATCCAACCTCCGTCCGTGCCCAAACTTTGTTGACCTGACGGGAACCGGTAGTTCAACGGGGCTAGGTTCCATCAAACGACTTTTAAGGAGGTTGGCTCGCGACTGCTTGAGTCAAGTCGTCTAAGGAATCTTATTAATTTAAGTACGAGTATATGCCTCCTAAGTGATCCTTGCTTCACAAAGAAAATTACCTAAGCTATTGGAAGTCTTAAGTGTCACAAGACATACGATGGAAAGTCGAAGGATTTATTTTTTATGATAATTTTAATCAGCTCGACTATGGAGTCAATTCAGCATTTACGTTAGAGAAATAAATTCATGTACTCAATGAACTTACTAATATATAACACCAGAATATTACTATCAAACGTTATGTTATAATATTTCTTAAAATATTCTTTAATATCTCATTAATAATGATATTATTCATACGCCTAGCATTTTGGTAACATCGACCGCAGCGCCACTTGAAGTGAAGCTAACGCATGTCGTCTGCTATAAAAGCAGAAATTGGTGGATTTAGCGAAAAATACGGTAGGCTGATGCCTTTATTCGTTTCATTTTATTACTTGTGACATTACGCATAAAATATCAGTTTTTAGCAAAAATGACAAGTCACTATGGTATTTTTAAACGACATATTCCCATGTGACGGTCATTCTCGCCGTTAATCGTATGTAATTTCAAATTCAATTTGTCCAAAAAGGAGTAAGGGGTGGTATAATTAACTTTACTTTATTAGATAGAGGAACTTTAGTTCTTTAAGTGCTGAAAACATAAAAAAAATGACATGACTTTCACTTTTCGGATCAACCTCCTTGAAAGGTTCACTTACCGTTCGCGGAAGGTGGCCACACCTCCTTGCTGAGCGTGTCCGCTTTCTTCCCCCTCATGCCGATGAATCCCATGGGCGCCTTCTTGTTTCCGCGGAACCTCTTCCTGACGGGTCGCCAGCCGGAGCCCCCCGAGGCCTCGGCCAGCGCGGCGTCCCTCCCGGCCAGGTAGGCCAGCAGAGAGTTAAAGGTGCTGGAGCTCCTGGTGGAGACCGGCCACGTCGAGAGGGCCGCCCCTGCCAGTCCCCTCTTGGCCTCCGCCTGGTGCAGGTACCACCCGTCCGCCGGCGCGAATTCCTCCGCCTTCTTGCCCCTCATGCCGAAGAACCCCATGTGGTGTGCCGCCCTCTTCTCCTCCTCGGGAGAGAAGCCCATCTCGTCCTCCGGAGACGCCAAGTCAGCCTCCCCCGCGTCCTTCTTGCCCCTCATGCCGAAGAAACCCATGGGGGCTCTCTTGTCGCCCCCTTCAGACCAGTATCCAGGGTATTCCTTCTTGCCCCTCATCCCGAAGAAGCCCATCGGCGCTCTCTTGAGTGCCTGCTCCCCGAACAGTTCCTCGTAGTCCGCCCCATCATCTCCGTAGTCCTTCTTGCCCCTCATGCCGAAGAATCCGCTGCTGGGGGCTCGTTTCTCCTCCCCCCACTGGCCGTCCTCGTCGCCGTCCATCCCCGGTGACTTCTTGCCTCGCATGCCGAAGAAACCGGCGCTCGGTGCTCTCTTGTCGATGTCGTCCGAAAAGTCTCCCCCGTCCCGCTTGCCCCTCACGCCGAAGAAGTTCATGTGTTGCGCAGCTCTCTTCTGTCCGTAGAGGTCCTCAGGGCCCCAAACATACGAGGGGACCCCCTCTTCGTCCCACTTCTTCCCGCGGCTGCCGAAGAACCCCATGGCCGGGGCCCGCTTGTATTCCTCCGCTCCAGCGTAGTAGTCCGCATCGTCTCCGCTCTTCTTGCCTCGGGTCCCGAAGAAACCAAGGCGGGCCCTTTTCGGATCTCTGTACCAGGGGGCGTAGCCTAGCATGGGGATCTTCTTGCCCCTCATGCCGAAGAATCCGCTGGAGCTTGGGGCCCGCTTATCAGCCGATTCGAAGTCCTCCGGGCCGTAGGGGGTCCCATCGTCTCCCTCTGACGGGTCCTCTTTCTTGCCGCGCATGCCAAAGAATCCGCTCGAGCTCGGGGCCCTCTTGAAGGCCTCGCTTTCATCATCGCCCTCCCCGTCGCCACTCTTCTTTCCCCTCATGCCGAAGAATCCGCTAGAGCTTGGGGCCCTCTTTTCAAGCGAAAGGACCTCCGGTTCCTCGGGTACTACTGCCCTTTTGGACATATGACCTCCTTTTTCTTGCTCAGGTGTCAATCTGCGAAAGTAAAGAAAGGTGGTCGTTCATTAAGTGGCTCGACATCAAAGTGTTATTATCCCGAAATGCAACCTTATCAAAGCGTAATTGAAGACTTCACCCTAATGATTGGATCCTGGAAAAGAGATAAAAAAAGACCGGGGAAATTGGTAATATTGGCTTCGAGGAAAATAAAAAAAGGAGTAAGAAAAGGAATCGACCAAAGAAATACAAACGAGGAAGTTGTGTAAGTAGTGGAAAGTAAGGTAATTGCTAGAAGAAATCAAAGAGTTTGCAGAGACAATGAATTTAAAAGTAACTAGGGTTGGAGGGATTCTGAAGGTGATTGCAGAAAGCAGAAAATCAGGAAGGAGTGGAAGGTCCCATTTCGCTTTCTGGGAGAAACTTCCAATGCTTGGCGTCCATTTTTTTTAATTCTGCGAAAACAAAGGTATTTTATGGGAAATTAATGCTTCCGCACGTTTACGAAAGAGGTCAAATGTTATGTAGCAAAATCATGCGCCTTTATCATCATTATTGCAAATTAAGTGATCCGACACAAAATTATTGCCGTCTAGTTAAGATTTAATTGAAGAATGTAAAGCTATACCATGGAATAAAATGTTCATCTTTGATAAGTTATTACCATTTCAGAGCATAATTACAAATACAATGTTGAGATTGATGTTTATAGAGACTGGTGAGGTGATAAAAAGCTTTCCTCGCCGAAATGCATCATTGTAAATGAGCAATCAAATAGTCATACTTTACAAAAGAGGTTAATGAGTGAAAGATGCATTGGGGTATCAAAAGCTATTCAGCTTTTCTAGTTAAAAGCTATGATCCAAACGCATGTCACTTTAACTCAAGAGAATTTACATTCATTCGTTGATTACAACTATACTGTCGAAAAATATACCATTATAAACAATCGAAGTATCCTATGCCTTGAGTTCTAGAGACATACCTTGAATGCTGAAACTAGCAACTTCAACAAATAGAGCCATGAGCAGAAATACAAGGTGAAGCATAGTTAGCGTGGAAAGAATCAAATATAAACCATAACTATATTTGGAGGGGCCAAAATATGGTCACTGACCAAGTATTGGGAAGGCATATAGGAGAATTTATCTTATGAGTAAATGACGAGTGAGGATATACCTAGTTAGGCAAAAGATTAAGTTAAGCTATTAGGCTTTCTGATCTGAGTACTGAGCAGGTAAAAAAATGTATAATAATATAAAATCCGAGGGTTCTGGTGAAATCGGGTGGAATTTGTAAACACTGAAGTAATACACGTGCAATTTTCCACAAAATATTTTTCTTTTACTTCGACCCGGGTTACAATGTTGATACATCATCTTCACGTAACAAATGGTGCTAGGTACCGTAAAAATATACTTGGCTAGGAGAGGGTAGGGAAGGAAAGGGGATGATGAGTGGGAAAAACCAAGGGAAGAGGTGACTGGAGAGGTTTGAAAGGCGAGGAAGTGGTGGGTTATTACCAGCGTTAAGAGAGCGTATATCTTGTACGAGTTTGTTAACCCGGATAAAAACCCAACACTTCCTCGTTTTTCACACCCCTCTAGTTACCTCTTCCCTCGGTTTTCCCGCTCATCACCCCCTTTCTCACCCCACACCCTCCAGACCAAGTATATACTGACAGTACCTAGCACAATTTGTTACCTGAAAATGATGTATCAACACTGATACCTGGATCGAAGTAAAATTTTATTTTGTAGAAAATTACGTTTATTATTTTCACTCACTCAGTGATTCAACCTGAAGGTTGGTTTTGATAGGTGAGAGTAGAGCTCACCCCCTACTAAGCCGATGGCGTGTGAAATTCACACATTCAGGGTAGGGGCGCCAGTTCCTTTCCCTGGGCCACCTGCGATTTACTACGAAGTTCTGACACGCAGAAAATGGGGGTGTCCAGAAAGGCTCTTGCCCGGGATTTGAACCCGGGACCCTCCGGTGAGTAGCTCAATGCTCTACCCACTAGGCTATCACGATTCCCTGTTTATTACTTTAGTAGTAAAATAATAAATTCAATATAATGGTACCATTGTCCAAAAGTTCCAATACCAACAGTTACTGTAGCTGTTTGGTCATTGATAAGAAGTCATACATGCACTGTATAACGCTGAATATCCTTTTTTCACCCTCCCCCCTTCACTCTGCTCCGTAATATTCTTCAAGACCCCACCCCATAAGATTACGTAACGTAGTCAATTAACCCTCCCTATTTTGTGAATGATGAAACAGACATGGTGTCCAAACACCTCTTTAATTTGTCGCCGGAGATCGGGTTGGTGTGTTGGCTAGAGTATTGGCCTCTCATCCCGAGGGTCCGGGTTCGATTCCCGGCAGTGGCGGTCCCCACTTGAGTGCCTTGTGCCTACTTAAATTTAGTTAATTCAACATATAACGTCTTTATCAATACCAAAAATCTCTAACTTCATGGGTAATTGTCTGTGAGGAGCTTTATTGAATGCCTTGAATTGAATTGATTGTTGAACCGAAAAATATCGTGTCAACCTCTGAACTGCTTTCACTTGACTCTAAATGCACGAACAAATCGAATTGTGTCTCGTAGGACTTAGTTAGATTTCCGATTTACATATTAGCTGTTTGTCAATAATTCCTTACTATCCAAATGGACCATAATTGAACTGACAATTATGCGTTCAAATACCTTATATGGCATTTATGAGAGTTAAATGTGTATAAAGTAATTCGGATCTCCCCTGTCGCCACCCTAAAAAATAGATATAGCATTGGCTACTTTCCAATCTTAAGGAATTGTGTGATTCTTAGGTGTTATATTGAATTTTATTTTTGAATACGGGGATATTTCATGTGCTTATGTTTTATACACACTGACCGGCATTTAATCGGGATGTAGTGATTTGTTTGTACCGATTCTGTGTAATATCTGTTATCTATACAGCGGCATAAAATTATTACAGGTTTTTTAAATGTTTTCTATGCATGCTTGTTAAACTGTGGAATATTTAGTATGTTCTCCGCATGGTTTTCATGGTAATCCCTCATTAGATCAGTAGTTATATAAACATTATTGCATTTCCGTATTGCATTATTGGTGCTAACCCACCCCCTGCCACACAAAGTCCAGGCGGCCTCTGGAGTAGTTTGTAGATATAGACTGATAGTGATCAGTGATTCCCAAAGTTTTAAGTTGGTAGCACCTATAAGACTGAGGGTACTATCTTAGAACACTCTTCTAAGACTTCTTTATACACCCGATTGGGCACACCTCCCCATTACCATGGCGAATAGGCGCTTCTGTGAAGCAGCAAGAATAAGGAAAGGAGTGAAACAAGGCTGTGAACTGTCTCCAGTAATTTTCATTGTTTACATCGACAGAGCCATCTATGAAAACAAAGGGAAACATTATGGTGTGAATATCCACGGAAAAAATTTAGCACGCTGCGATTGGTTGAAGACATAACATTCATTTCAGAGACAGTGCGATCTGAATAAGATTTTAATAACTATGGAAAGGACAATGGCCACATATCAGCTGAAAATCAATAAAAAGAAGACTAAAATGCCGGTGTGCAGCAAGAGTGAAGAGGCCAAAACCAACGTTTAACTAGGAAAACAAAAACCTGAAGAGGTGAAAGAGTTCTGTTACTGTGGACGCCGAGTAACCAATGGACGAAGCAAGAAAGAAATAGTCGTAGAAAAGCAAAGGCAAAGATGGCATTCTATCAAAAGAAGAATCTACTTACAGCTGGAAATACAAGAGTAAAAATAAGGAAACAATTCATAAGAACATACGTCTGGAGTATGTTTCTTGACGGCAGTGAGGCATGGACGATGACAGCAGCAGAGAAGAAAAAAGTGGAAGCATTCGAAATGTGGCGCTAGAGGAGAATGATGAAGATAAAATGGATCGACCGAGTAGGTAACGAGGAATTCCTAAGAAGTGTGGCAGAAAAGAGAAGTCGGGTTCAAACTCAAAAAAGAAGATGGGACTATTTAATTGGCCACATCTTAAGACACGATGGTCTAATGACGACAATAGTCGAGTGAAAAGTGAACGGGAAGAATGGAAAATTCAGGCCTCGTATGAGATACATGGAGCAGGTTGTGAAGGATGTAAAAGAGAGGTATTGCATTAATATGAAGAGGTTGGCCGATAGTTGGATAGAAGAATCAAGCGGAAGGCTGTGTTGAACAAATCCTAGGATTGTTGACCGATGATGATGAATAGGCGCTTTAGAGTAATTAGTCCTCAGGTTGGAAGAAGTGCTTCCATTACTTGTACCATGTGTCGTATGAGAGAGTGAGTGTTTCGGAAGTTTGTTCTCCTAAAAATTTTTCATTTTCGTGTATTGACCTCGCGGTACCCCAAGCAGTTTACCCGGCACATCTGCTAGGATCCACTGATTATAGATTATCTAGGCCGGGTTGTACAGCGTCTCAGGGTATGTACCCTGTGGCACTGGGCTCTAACGCCGCCTCACCTTCTGTCCGTCGCACTGATGGCCGCGGTCACCATGGTGCACTTGGTGTCCCTCTTGCCCCTGCTAGCATCCCCGTCGCCCTTGGCCTGCCCGCTGCACGGCAGGGAGCGCGGCGCGGCGGTGGTGGTGGCGGCTGCGGGCGCCTTGCCCGAGGGTGCCGAGGCGGAAGCGACGTGGCTGGACGGAGGCAGGAGGGCGAGAAGCACGAGAGTGACGCCAAGGAGCGGGGCCGCCAACAGGGTCAGCCGCACTGCCATCTGGTGGGCGGGTCCTGGGGGAGGGAAAATGCGGCGTGTTACTAATGCGTAGAATCGAATGGCATTGTTAGACTTCCCTTCTTGCACACCAACCCGTGGTCCTACGAGCCAGGGAAAAGTTGCGTCAAATGACGTTTTACGAAAAAAAGAAAAGATCGAAAATGACATCGAAAAACAGCTATACATGTGGCGTACTTCGTAATTTATTTATAAAGGATGGAACTTGAAAAAAATACAGTTTCTGGCGTGATGTCGTGGAATGCATCTGACAATGAGGAAATAAACTAGTTGCCGTACAAGTCTACAGTTTTATTTTAAATATAATTTCACTGGGCTTTTCGATATCCTATGTAACTTATAAGTAAATTCATAATATTGCATAACTAAATAAAATACGCAATATTTTATGTTAATCAAAATGCAATTGATTTTGAAATAAAGTGTCCTAACGTGTTGTGAATCGTATATTTAAAATAAGGTTGTGAACAAATACGAAGTGTTTCTTTCTTCGTTTACTAAAACTTAGTTTGCGTTTGTGCTACATCAAAGTAGAATAAGGCATTTAGGTATTATGACAGAAAAGTCACTGACAATGGGTTTTGTGATGAGTAACCTACTCCACACACTATAGTGTTTGCTTGCAGACAATGTTGATATGGATGGCTGAAAATACCTAAGATTATATTATTTTATCCTGAGTGAGGCTTTAATTATGTTAGATATGCTTTTTAGTTGACACTCACAAATATCCAAGTTAGTGTTCATGTATATATCGGCTTAGTGATTTCAGCACCTCAAATAAATGGTACAATACGAATATTTTGACATTTGTAAATGTACACTGTAAAAAGTAGATCTGATTTTAAGGTACAAAAGCGATCTGAATTTCAGATGCAACAATTTTAAGACAGGGTATGTTGAATTTCAGCAGTAATATCTTGTCTAAAAATAAGGCAGGTGAACGACTGAAAATCAGACCATCCAGAATCCTGCTCCCTCTGCTTCCTGCTTAACTGCTCCTGTACCAACCATCCATGTTCCTGCCTCTTCCGTACCTTAAATCCGTGTTCCTGCCTTACAACCAGACAGCGCTTAAATTCAGATCGCACTGAAAATCAGATCAACTTTTTACAGTGTAATATTAATATATATGAATATGAATGATTTCGTGATATATTTTATTATTAGAAATATAATATTTGAAATTAGTAAGAAGTGAAAATAAGAATAATCCATTCAGACACCAAGTGGCCTAAGATTTTACCATTTATTCACATAAACAGCTGCTCTTCAGGTGTGACATTAGGGAAAGAAATGCCATTTCATTGCATATACGTAAAAGAGCAGATGTAAATTTTATCTGCTATTTTAATCTCCGCAGTTGTAATTAGTTAGTGATATCATCCTAGCAGTTGCCTGAAATTCAATGAATGGCAAATTCTTTTGCCTACAGTCAGAGATCACGGGTTTTCATAAAGTTAGGCCGGAATAATTAGAATTCATATCTTGTATGTATTTCCAACATTTAATCGTGACGCATAAGTTCGCTAACTTAAGCGAACCATTTAAGTTTTTGTGAATGCTTTCTTTGCATTTGCGTTCAAAATCATTGAAAATGATGGCGAAAAACTAATTTGGTCAAAGAAATACACCGAGTTTGTACGAGTCAAAGATTTTTTCTCTGCGTCATGAAGAGACCGGCGTTTTATCTCGTAACTTCAGTGGTTTTTTTCATTCCGAAGCATTCCATCTGAACAGCAGGTTGAAGGTCGAATGGACATTCAATTGCTTTTGTTTACATTGGTCTCTATCACCCTTTTCGCTTATCGCAGGATCGCTTTTTGGTTGGGGAAACCGTAGCAATTCTTTCGGCAGAATGGAAGTCTCAACGTCGTTAGTTTGAAAGTTTCCGGTTACTAAAGCGAACGGAATAGCGTAAACGGACGAAAAAAACGGTGTAACTTGCTCTGGGCATGAAAAAAATAGAAAAAAGTTAGTATTGGTACCTAGTTTGAGATTAAAAGCTAGCGATGCTATTCGAGAAAATCTCACTGAAATCCTTGCTTCCTTGGAAAAAAACCGTAGAATCAATTGAGAGGGATTGACTTTACGACTGATGTTACTTCGGCCGAGTACCACTCGGCCAAATTGGTGCTCTTAAAGTACAGGGTGCTTCACCTTATCGAACACCTGTAGTAATTTTTCACTTGCTTTCCAATCAATTTGAATCTCTTTAACTTTATAAGTCGTATACTACTACCATGGCTCCAACTCATTTTCAATCTTCGTCCTTTCTTATCGTTTCGTCCTTCCTTTATTGAGCACACAATAAAAACTCAATATTACCTTCAAAGAAGTGAAAATATTTTTTTAAGTCCTCGTTGAATGACAGTACTAAATATACCTGTATGTAGATAGGCAGCTCTAAAAGCTCTGACATCACCATGATGCAAATCACAGATGCTGCGGGAGTTTCATGAAGCACTCAATGAGGATGGTAGATGCGGCAAGGTGGAACTATCTGGGGGTCGGGAAAATGAGGACATATTTAGAAACGAAATGGCTGATGTGCTGGCAAAAGTATTTAAACCACATACTGTGGAAGTCACAAAAGAGTTTTTATTTGTTTCAATAGCTAAATAACGATATGTATAGAAATAAAACCTTTAAAAAAACTTTATCTTTATGATGTTAAATGTAAAAAGGTAAATATAAACCAGCGAAAATTATGGCTTTCGCACATGCAGCTTAATTAATCTAGAGCTAGCTAACAGGGTAGGTACTTCGCAAGCCAAAACGAGTGCGCAGCAGGACGCCACCAAACATTTATTCACCACGCAAACATTTATTAAAATAATTGCATACGAACTTCTCCTCCAGTGCGTTCACATTCTAAGATTATCACGATGGTGTGGGGAATGTGCTTAAATGTCACTGTTCAAGCCATAGCAATTTATAATTCTCCTTGTGTAATTAACCGTTTTATTTTAGCTAATGTTTAGTACTGTACTAGATGGGTGCCTTTTGTGAAGCGGTACGCTAAAGATTGTTCGGTTACGTTATCTGACTCTTTTTTTCCTTTAGTGTGTTACCGTTATTCAGGTAATACTGAGTTTGTACTTCAATTCTTGTTTCTCAAGTTTATCATTCTCATTGGATTCCAGTGAAAAATTCACTGGAGCCGTCCACGGTTGCCTGGTCAAGAACCAACTACCCTCGTTCGCGGTTTCACATCCAGTTTTAGTGAAACTATAGTATTCATCCAAGGATTCAGGACTTTATTAAGGAGGGTGCGACATAATATTGTTATCAGGGAAGGAGACGGACGACCAAGATCATTTGTACCATTTAACGTGCAAATAGGTATTTAGGAGGCGTTAGAAGCTTTGGGGGGTCGAAGAAAAGTTAGCGTTGGTATGAAGCAGCTCTTTAAGAAATGTGCATTAATTTACTAAGGTATTCTGGTATTCTTTGCTGTAGGTTCCATCTATAGATGTTATACTGAACTTGAAGGGCCCTCCATGCATCCGTCAACATAGGTCTATTTAAAGACTAAATTTCTGTTTTAACCACGATTCAATCCCTCTAGGAAAGTGGCTATAATGGTTTGCACTACACCGGCTCATTCCCCGTGTGCGGTAAAAACTAAGTCTTTGTGGAACCTGAAGTAGCAGTATAGTGCTATATATTATATCGTCGTAGATTAAAAAGTTCAATGGTTTCAGATTATTTTAATTGCTAAAATGTAACTCTTGTTGTTATAGAGAAGTGTCATATGTGACCTGGTGGAAGTAGCATATGATACTGTTCAAAAGTATAGTAACGTTTTTTAGAAAAGTATTTTATTCCCGCCTATGTTTCGGGGATTAACTTCACTATACATTTTTGGAACATTTGCTGAGAAACATTTGTATCTAAAACTAGTTAGGAATAGCACTATATTATTCTTGAGGAAAATTGTTACCATATTGGAAGTACCTATCTCATGACTGTTGATGTTATTTCAGTTTATTTCACTTTTGGGCCGTTGAAATGGTATCCTGGTCTCTCAGTGAAGCTTATTAATTACATTTGTACGCTTCACCATCAGTGCATGCGAGATGGGATGAGGCGGCCGAGTTGGATCTGTGTTAACGGGAATCCCTTTTCATTTATGCCTTTCCGACAGACGGAAGGCCCCATTGCACTCGTTAATGCGAATTCAGCCTTTGTTTGTAAATCTCTGCGCTCATCTCCGTGCGAGATTCTTGTCATGGATACGCTCGGAAACCCTTCGCATGGAGGGAAGGGGGAAAAGGTTCGAAAAAGTCCATCCGTTCCGTGCATGCATGTATTTTTTCAGTCATGAATAGAATTTCAGTGGTACGCATCAGGGCGGGGACGGTATTTCGCAGCGAACGCACTCCGTTTTTCTTCAGAGAGAAATGCCAGCGTACCGTCCTGAGTCATGGAAGACGGAAGCACCTTGACTCGGAGGCGAAAAGTTGAAGTAACGTTTGATTAAATATTTATTTTTCTAGCTTTTTCACCATGCCTTCTATGAATGCAGAATAACGGGTGTCCTCTCCTCTTTACGTTGGAATAAAAAAAGGAATATACTCTTGCATCATCATTTGTTTGTGAATTTCAGCTTTGTTACATGTGCACGTGGCGATCCTTATATGCTGTATGCTTAAGTTTTTAATGTCGTTGAGTAGGGAAAGAATGGTGAATCTGAAGGCCGATCACAGATCTTTATGCCGCAAGCATTTGCGTTGTTCTAATGTTTTAATTGCTCTCAGGGGGTCAGAAACGTGAATGCATTTCTTCAAAATTTTCCTTTTCATACCGCTAATCTCCATTCGTAGAGCGATTGTTATGGCTGCTACTGCAAACACTGCGTCTCTAGAATGGTTGGCGTAATTGTTAATTATAGCGACAGCGTGAAAGATATTTTCATGATTTCACTCCTTTTTTATCCTGTAGTTGGCTCCTTTTAATTTCTGGCTTTTTCTGGAATATTTTCTTTCTTGCTATTTGGTACTCAATGCTTCCGGGAAACCCTTATTGATATTGCTGCCAAAATATTTTGCTACTAACAAAAATTACTGTAGCAAAGAGGTTCTTTATCACCAAGTCACGGTAGTGTAGTAGTACTTAATAACCCTTGTGGGTACTTAAAAGTTCCTTTTGCACTGCCGTGTCGATTCAATTTCATTTCAATCTGCTGATATTAAGTGGAATCCCAAATGATTCGTCTCGATTAAGCCAATATTTTAGCATCCTCTGCGTCTCCCCCTCAAAATTTGAGGTCTTTTTCCTTTTCGGCTGCTAATTACAAAGGTACTTCCTTCATAGTACAGCCTTAAATGTTAAAAACCTGGAGCATGTTACCTTAAAAAATGGATCCCATCAATTCATTTCGTCAGTATCAGGCTATTTAGTCGTTTTCGGATGTTTAATTTGCCTTCAGTAGAAGTTAGAGAAATATATATTAATTTTAATTCAAATTGTTGTGACTAGGCATAATCTCTCACCATCACAATGATTTACCTTCCGTCAACCATGCAATGTGGTAGAAACTGTTATGTTTGAATGAGCAGGTGTCGGATGGTATATGGAATCACGTAGCTTCATCGTGACTCAAGTATTTTTGAAAATGAAATCGAAAGTTTTTTGTTTGAAGAAGGCGTTTGAAACGGTTCTTCACAGCAAGCTAATACTTCTAAGGGCATGTGAAAATTATCGAAAAGGTTGAATTAGATTAATATCTTCCTCGCTGATAGTGAACAGGATTAATGGACGGAAGCAGCACTGATACCTCAATAACTGCTCAAATATTTTAACCTATATATTCACTACATTTGAAGAATAGACAGGGGTGGTGAATTGAGAAAGATAAACTGCCAGATCAAGAGGTAAAATAATTCGATTGTCCATCACACAGGGAAAACGCTAAAACATCTATATTTCTACTGACTACACTTCAAGCCAACTCGAGGGTGTGTGACAGGGGTTGAAGATTACCAAAAATTCTCTAAATTGTACTTATTTTATCTGCCTACGTACAACGAGACAAGCAAATTCTGATTCTTAAAATAAAATTCGAACCACACTTCAAAACTGTTTCCCTTTTTTCTTCATCCCTTCCTTTTCATTAAAACTGTAATATTATTTTTATATACCAACATATACCTACTAACTACCCTGCAAGCCAACCCATAGGTGTGAAGCAAGGGATTTTCATGACTTGTGAATTACCAACCCTCTGTTAGTATTTTACGGTGTTTCTTCCTGTATTTATTTGTTTACATGCTTCATTATAATGGTAAATTCTTCAGCGTTGCCACCAGGCAATATGCAGGCAGACGAAATTCTGTGGCGACAGATCATTCTCGACAACATAAATTAAAGTACAAGGCCTGCTTTCAGGCATTCCCGTTCTCCAGCTGTATATTGCGTCGATGTCTCGCTCATGCGAGTAAATTTGTCTCCTTCCAAGCTTAGGCGCCCCGAGCTTGAAAGGGTGCGAATGAATGGGGTAGTGACTGTGTCGGTGTGGGTTCGAAGGGTGAAGACGCGAAGGCGGACGACTTGGGCACAGTGCCAAGAAGAATTTCGTCTTTGTGGAGGGAGGGGGGGGGGGTTCATTTGGGACGGCGGTGGGGGGAGGGGGGTTGAGACGGCATTGGTGAAGGGGAGTCGTGTGGAGGGGTGGTATAGGAAATCTTTTAGGGTGGATGAAGTGACGTCACTGCTTGGTTTCCGAAAAAAAATGTCGGGGGTAAGGGAATGATTTAGAGAAGAGCGGTGGGGCACTCCGTTGGATGGCGGGGGTAAAGTTGTTATGGCTGAGCTCATCCCTTCGCTCTCCCCAACGAAAGTCCACCTTCATCGTATGTAAACCCTCCTGACTGCCCTCATATCAAGGTCCGGAAACGCTTGCTCTCATTCAAGAGTGCTAGCAATCTAATGTTTTTTTTGTCGGCTGGATTAATAAAGCATAAATAAAACTATTTTTTTTTATTTGAAGGGAGGTGATAATTATGCACAAAATTTGATCAAGGATAAGAATTGTAAAGTTGAATCCATGTATGACCGGATTATACCAGCATACATTCGTCTTGTTGGACGACAGTTTCCCTGGAATAGTATTCGACATTTTCATGTACTAAGTGATATGGAAGATTGCGACAATATTGAAGTCATATTTAATGACAGCGGCTGGATTCGAAACTAATTGTAAAATTATTGGATTAAAATTTAATATCACGGATGATACTCACACGTCATTCTAACGGAGAATCTTATACACCACTTTTTTCACGCAGTTTTTCGAATATTTTCGGATACTTATAATTGATTTTATCAGTAGCTGATAGATTCTTTCATGTGGCTATTTACATTATTTTACGTATCAAACTGAGCTGAGGAAATGGCATAGCAGGGAAACTGAAATTCAGATTGGAGTTAAATTCCAAACTGATAAATGGCGCTCTTTATTTTTAGATATTAAAGTAATAAAGAACCGAGGCAACTTAGAATTTGATATATTCCGTAAAAGCACACATACTGATAACTACATTAAATCAGACTCGCATCATCCGCATCAGCATAAAATGGCCACGTTTCACTTTTTAATTAACAGACTACTCTCGGTTCCACTAAACAAAGAACGTTACGACAATGAACTAAGGCGAATTAAACAAACAGCCAATAGTCACGGTTACAACCCGGGAGTAATTGACAAATTAATATTGAATAATCGTAGAAAACAAAATTCTACACACACCACCTTAAGTCCCATGGGAAACAGCTCTGAATTTAAACACATCGCTCTGCCGTATTATCCACGACTCACGACAGGCTTACAAAAGATATTTAAACAAGTCGACACAAAAGTGCAACCAACCAAAACACCCTCAAAACGTACTCGGCAATCCAAAGAACAAGACCCCTCGATTACAACAGTCAGGAATCTACCAAATTAAATGCAGCAAATTTGATCACTCGTACATTGGGCAAACGAAACTTAATCCCACTGTTAGATTCAAGGAACACTCCGGTCTTTGAAAAATTCCTATCCCATGCCAATTACTCTCCAATAATAAATAGCGCAAACGGCCTTATGTTTCTGTCACCTCCGTCAAATAACTATTACCGCTGGAGGTCGTAGGCTTGAACCTATGAGAGGTCTTTGGAAAAGACCAGTTGAAACCCAGTTGATATCTTTTGTGAACACCATATGCTTTTGGGAAACCATAGGTGGCACAGGTGAAGGAACTTGAACCCTTACCTTCGTGTGAAGTCCGCTCGACGTACGGCTAAGTATTTTGTGAGCTATTCCCTCAAAAACCTGATAAACTTCCGGGTTGAACTGCGTCGTTTGGTTTACGTATGAAATCAAAATGGTTGGTTGGCTGGTTATTCAGGGTAGGCGACCCGTATCAGAGGTCATTTGCGCCATTTAGGCTTAGTGGGTGATTTGGTAATGGTAGGAGTTTTCAGGAAACTGAGAAAGGGTGGAGAGAAACCCGGCGTCGGCATTAGCCTACTCTTAACGAAAGACGCCAAGGGGACCACGGCTTAACGTTCCATCCGACGGACGGAGTACTGGACCTGTAATGTCCTCCACTAGGTATTCAAGTGGGGTCTGGTTTGTCACTGAAAAATCCGTCACTGCCGGGAATCGAACCCGCGCCCTCGGGATGGGAGGCTGGTCCGAATTGAAAATATCCAAAAACTTTCATAGCCATCTAGGCCGGCTTTGATAATAAACCAAAGATTAACTTGGATTCTTTTATGGCGTAAAGGAATTCATTTGTCAGGAATAAAGTATAAATAAAGCACATTAATAGCTCACCCAATTAATGAATAACATGTAATCTGAGTTTATGAAGAGGACGGGAACTATCACGAGAAGTCGAAGGGACATTGAAAGGCTTGTTTGGAGGACGCTCAACGTTATTTTGCCTTGGCCCTAAAGTTATCGTGGGTGATATGCATTTTTATTTGACTGATAGAAAGGTAATGGATGAAGGTTAACTTGGGTATTCCATCCAATTTGATAGCAGCAAAGAAATAGCAGCTATAGGAATAGTAATAGGAATGATGGCATAATGGGAGAAATAATACACTTAGTACTGGTTCCACAAAATTTATTTTAAGCCCAACCGGTTTTTATTGAGATAGGACATCGTGGTACCTTTTGCCGAAGATTTGATGGTTAAATTAAAAAGGGGTAAGACGAAAAGATATTTTTAAAGAATTTCGAAATTGTTAAGAGACAAGGTGTTCCTGGTGAATTGATTTTAAATCACTCTTCTGATTTTAAATGTTCTCTTTTTACCTCCGACATGACCTTCCACAGTCCCTCCTTCACCTAGGCTCTTGATGTTTCGCAATACCCATAATTCTTCTCCCTCCACTCTCTTCTACCTCCCACTTCTCCCCCATAAATTACTATCGTAAGTAAACCCTCTTTTGACTCCACTTTAGTGATTCTGTGGCATTTTCCTCCCTTAACCACTTTTCACCTAACCTTCAACCCCCCCAGGATTTTGGTGTATATGTGACTTGCACTCCCAGACACTTCTGAGATGGTACCCTTGAAAATGACGTGCTAACGTCGAAGACGGTTGGGTTTAAAATAAATTTAATGGAATAAGTACTAACAAGGAGACATCGCGAGATTGATGTTCGGGATCCGAATGCCAATGTTATTTTCTGAAACTATACAGGAAATGTAGAAAAAGTGTCACGGCTTTCTCTCCCATAGGCCCGGGTTCGAGAGATAAATGCCAGTAAAGATTTTGCGCGGAATGACTATCTGCGAGTAAAGGTGTAATTATTAACATCTGGCGTGGCCGAGTGCGTTGGGGTGCTCGGTCGTTGATTTTTACCCCGGGCGCCCTGGGTTCGAGTCCCGGTGAAGTCAATTTTTTTTTCTTTCTTATAATTTAAGGAATCAATGATACAACCCATCCCCATTCATTGAAGTCGGTTACATTAGTATTTTTACTATTTTCAACTCATTTAATGGATTTTTAATGGACCGAGGACTTACGACGCGAATTAAGGGATTTTTATTTTCCCATTACAGGCTCACATGCCGCCCGACGCATTAGGTTTGGATTTCGAAGATCCGTGAATACTTCTATGAATACCAAGGGCTTCAATTGTTCGCTGGACTACCTCAAGACCGTAAAGAATGAACTAGATGCTTATTACACTGCGACGGTTGCCCTCGTAAATTCCTCGGAACCGCCCTGGAATTTTCACTTTTATCAATTAATTTTTCCTAAAATAGTGAGCATGATATCGGCAGAACATAGAAGGGCATGTGAAACATATTTAAAATGATTTTTTCACGGAAAAACATATTTTATTGATGTGAATCCTCTATCGTGGGCAACGCACAGCACCAGTGATGTCTTCTTGGGATGGTGACAACACCGATGGAGAAGTGTCATTATCATTGTCTGACAATGAACATCCGTCACTGAACGACGGACAGACTTCTCGGACACTCTTTCCTTTCCAGCAACCTTTCCTCCACAGCTGACCCTCGCTAATCCCTCAATGAGGCACCAGGGCCAACCGTGTGAAGATGGGTGCGAAAGATAGACAAAGAAGACTTCGAGACCGCTTTGAGCAGACTACTGGAACGCAGGGTCATTGCACTTGACGGGCCCAAAAGGGTACGAGGGGGAAACTGGCTAGGGCTAGTAACTGAATGTGAGGATAGCCAGTTGTGTTTATTTGGTGACAAGAAAGAGTTGGATCAAAAATATATGAAAGGGTTGAGGGAGGGGCGTAGAAGAACGCATTACCAGGAATTTCACGTGCAGTTATATTGTCTTCGCCCACGATAGAGGATTCAGGAAAAATTAATTGATAAAAGTGAAAATTCCAGGGCGGTTCCGAGGAATTTACGAGGGCAACCGTCGCAGTGTAATAAGCATCTAGTTCATTCTTTACGGTCTTGAGGTAGTCCAGCGAACAATTGAAGCCCTTGGTATTCATAGAAGTATTCACGGATCTTCGAAATCCAAACCTAATGCGTCGGGCGGCATGTGAGCCTGTAATGGGAAAATAAAAATCCCTTAATTCGCGTCGTAAGTCCTCGGTCCATTAAAAATCCATTAAATGAGTTGAAAATAGTAAAAATACTAATGTAACCGACTTCAATGAATGGGGATGGGTTGTATCATTGATTCCTTAAATTATAAGAAAGAAAAAAAAATTGACTTCACCGGGACTCGAACCCAAGGCGCCCGGGGTAAAAATCAACGACCGAGCACCCCAACGCACTCGGCCACGCCAGATGTTAATAATTACACCTTTACTCGCAGATAGTCATTCCGCGCAAAATCTTTACTGGCATTTATCTCTCGAACCCGGGCCTATGGGAGAGAAAGCCGTGACACTTTTTCTACATTTCCTGTATAGTTTCAGAAAATAACATTGGCATTCGGATCCCGAACATCAATCTCGCGATGTCTCCTTGTAAGTATATTATTTATCCATTTATATCCAAACGATGTACGGCTATAAAGTTCGGTATAATTTTTGTCTTGAGCGTGAAATTAATCTTTTTTCTTTTTCATCTACATCTATATAATACCCTGCAAGCCACCATAAAGGAGTGTGGCAGGGGATGATTTCTCACCAAACATTCTTTACATATCATACATAAAAAAGGATTAGTAATAACATGCTGGACTAAATTTCAATGTTTAAAGAGGATAAAAATAGCAAGCATGCATACAATATAATTCTGTTAGTTTGGTTAGCTTAAAGTCATTTTACCAACATGCAACTACCAATGCTATCATTGAAACACTCGTATTGATTATATTTACCGCTATTCATTTACCTAATTGTACAAGGAAAAAAGGACATTTTGAATTTGTCAGTTCGGCAAACAATTTCTCTAATCCTTCTAACTATACTTCAAATCCAAATCATAAATATTCTAAAAATAACTTCTTAGTTTTGGTTCCCTTGTTATATGTTGAACCCTTATGATGTTAAACTAGCCCGTCAACTTACGGGCACGACTAACGACTTGTTCTGCTGGACAAACTGCGATGCTGTTGTGTGTGTATTGAGTCACTACCCATTCTGAAAGTCGTCTATTGTAAAACAAATGCCCTCTGGCACAAAAGAAACCAAGTAACAAACGGATGACTGACAAGAGTCGGGAGCTAAATGAATTGCCTGGTGGCCGGGGATAAAAGTAACAGTGAGCCCTCCCACGCACCCTCTTGCGTTAATGTGATGGGACCATGCACTAAATCCAAGTGGTACCCACACGCCCAATATTTTTTTCACATATCAGTGCGGCCTTCAAGCAGTTCCATAATCGCCTCCATCGGCGTAAAAGCTCTGAAATATTAGCGCCGAGTCCCCAACCCAGCGGTAGCAGCAGCAGTTAATCTGGCGTTAAATTTTGCTCCCCATAAAACTGGGCTCTGCATTCACGCTGAAAAACACGCCCACGCGTGTGCGCTAGTCTTTCTTTTTTTTATTATTATTTCGGACGAATAAATGGATGGTGTGGGGTCGCGGCAGATGGAGATGGGTGGGGAGGGTCAACGGGGTTAAGTGATGCATGTAGGGGAGGTGGTGGTAGAGGGGGGGGGGGAAGGGAGGAGCGGTTGGAGAGGCGCCAGGAATTTTTGAAAACCAGTGACGTCATCATTGCGTTACTGGCGAGGGATTCCCGACCAGTCGGCTCCGAATCTTCCCCCCCACTCCCTCTCTTTGCCTCCCATCCCTTTCGGCAAACCTTTAGAAAGTTCCCATTCAAGGAATCCTTCTCGCCACCCCTCCTACGTCCGCCAAGGATACCACTTCCTTTCTCTTCCTTCCTCGTTCCTTAACTTTTTCCCCCCCCCCACCTTCTCCTTCACTTCCGATGGGCTTTCCATCCTTCTTTCTCACCCCTTAACACTCTTCCTTGCTCTCTCCTTGTCGAGTGTAACTCACCTTGTTTATCTTTACTTTCACGGCCTCGAGGTTGGAATCGTCGCCGTTTTTTGATAAAATAATACACTAAGCTCCCCATTATTTTCTTAACGTTCCATCGAGAGAATCCTTATCTAGATGACTGATGCCCGTCATTCCTTCCCTCATCACTGTTTATTCAACCCTTATAGGGATTTTCCGTCCATATGCATAATTGATTCATCTCAGATTTCACTGACCCTGCCTCTCATTTTCCTTCTGAGATTGGTGAAGGCGTCATTTATTGACTTGATTTTCGGTTCATGTTATTCATGCTTGCACAAGGATTGTTGCTATTATGGCTAATTTGGTCATCAACCGGTATCTACTGAGCAGTCTTAAGTCGCCATAGATTATACGGGGTTATTATCACCAAAATTGCCCTATACACAGCAAGCGAAAAATGTTTTACTCCCTAACGAGAAAAATATTTTTGTTATTCAGCCATTTATCTCGTACAGATATGTGTATGGTATCTAAGGAAAATACTTTTTATTCATGGGTTAATTTTTTTGAATGATTTAATCCATATTCTGTTTCCAAGGGTGTAGTAAGCTTGAGCTTCAAGAGTAAGACCACGCACAACAAACACGTGGAATCCACAAGAAGCAAGCTGTTTTATTTGTTACAGTTTGAATCTTACCTAGCGGCAGTTTCTTTCTCTATCGTTGGTTACCTGATCGAATTGAGTATGGTACGTGGTGTTATCCTCAATGTATTTCTGACTTCGTACAAAACACAGTTTCAAAAAAATTAAGCAAAGGCGTTGATGTGAAAAGGCTGATTTGACTTCTAAGAAGTTGTATTTTTTTATCATGGTATTGGTGAAATGCATGCCAAGTTACATCACCTAACATATTCCGCATCCCAGACACCAATGACACCAATGCCTGGCATGGAAATTGTACCCGTGATTTTTAGAATTCGAAGCCAGTTCAGTAGCGATATGGATATCGAGGCTGACGCAACTTCGATCTGAAAGAGGAAACATCAATTGCTGACGATGCCTAATCGCATAAGCCATTAACTCAACGTGTGTTTTCTGCAAGTATCCTAATATGCAACATATAGTACACGAAGACAAACTCTTTCTATAATGTTTACTATTATCTTAATATATTGATAACGCGATAAGGCGTGAAAAGGTATATTGTTACAGTCAATTGATAATTTATGATAGTTTAACGGTTAACTATAAGAGCAATCGTGCATGTGGATCTACATTTCAAGGTGGAGAAATGGTTTACCCACTAAGCTTATCAGTAATGAGTTTCCCTTATAGCACCATATTAATATAGATTCATCAGAAGACTGGTAACTTTAACCTAGTTTATCAAAATAATGAAATCTTTAATTTTACAGAACAATTTCTCGGGTGAGACTCAACATAGCAATTTAGCTTGCCCTTTCTACATCCTAGATCTTGGTAAGCCCGAAGAAAATCGCCGGGCTCAGTAAAATATCATTTTTTTCTATTCACCATAAAATAAACCACTATTATATGCATATTAACGTAATCTGTGAACAATTTATTTGTAAAGGCCATGGTGATTTATGAACATCGGAAAATATTCATTAATTTTCCATCTAAATATTCTTTTATTTGTAGAATCTGGAAAAAATTCGGCCTTAATACCATGATTTTGGAAGACTACTCATACTTCATCCATCGTCTGTTGGTGATTTATTATTCGAACAAAGTTTCTGACCGGCAACTTTTCTTCGACTCTGGATTTACGAAATTAATGTGTGAACGAGAAATGTACGTCATCGCAGTGAAACTCGCGTCCCTATATTCCCACGAAGGCATGCATCTTCGGGTTCGTTTCCTTTCAGCGAACTTTATTGACTAAGTTTCGCTTCACTCCTAAGGATGACAAGAGATTCTGGATTATTTCACGAACCGGCGGCATTGTAGATTAGTGGCGTTGCTGGATGTTTTCTCCTCTTTTTTGAACTTCGCGAATACTTCTAGTTTTCTTCGATATTCGCTTAACTCACTGCGGTTTTGACTTTGTTGTCGTTAACTCCCGCTCTCTGCCGTTACCAGAGATATATTTTTACCAAATACAAAATTGAATTGGTGGAAATTGGAGGCAAGTTTTCTAACACCAGGAGGGTTTGATATAGATTCGATCTGCATCTGATAAATTCCCTTTCAAACTTCGTGGAGGGTGTGTAGTGGTTGTTTTTCTCCACCAATAATATGTGAAGTAGTTTTTTATGGCAAATGTGTTAAATTAAACTTGTTCAACTTAAACACGTCCCATTGTGCACCATTGTAGAAGTTTATCTGTGGAGACATACATTCCGTTTATGCCCCTCCCGACTTTATCTGCCTGCTTCTTCTTCATCATCTATCCCTATCCCCTTTCCTTTATCACAACTCATAGATCCTCCCTGCTCATTATAAATCTAAATCTTTCCCCCTTATTTTCTACCTTCTTACTTCCTGTATTTCCTCCTCCTATTTCTCTTTTTATGTTGACGTCCAAGATACCTAGTCAGGTCGGTGTGTTCAGACCAAGTGGTGCTGTACAACCATTTCAGAAAAGATACGGAAAATCTCATTCTGCTTCTTCACCTTACTCTTAAAAACAAATGATAGCTTTAGTAAATCCTTCAGTTCGTCCACTGGTATGGGACGCGGAAATAGTAACTTCCTGAAACCAAAATCTTCCAAAAAATCTGTAACTCGCGACCGAGGATTTGCTGTTATTTGCTGGATTTTGTTTATTCGGTTTTTTCCGCGTTCATAAATTTTGAGGACAGTTTCGCCGGCGTTCCAGCTATCGCCCTCAGGTCCGAAGACTTTAGACTTCGGATCTGAAGATGCTACTCTTCATTAATTTCTCCATTCAACTTAGGCTAAGCCTCATTTTCTATTCTTCCCATTCACTTGTCCCTCGTCGGTTGTCTTTATCGGGCCATTATGCCTCAAAATATGGCCGATTAGGTTGCTCCATCTTTTTTCATAGTTATTAGCAGACTTCTCGTTTCCCCCATTTTCTTCTGACTTCTTCATTTGTCACTAGGTCAAGCCATTTAACCTTCATCATTCTTCTGTAGCACCACATTTCAAATGCTCCTAGCCTTCACTTCTTTGCTGCTGTTACCGTCCATGCCTCATTTCCAATAAGAAGCGTGCTCCAGATTAATCTAATGAAGTGTTTCTTATTTGAAGCTCTGCTAGCTTTTGCACTCCTCCTAAACTTCATTGCTCTCCCCTTCTATTATGTCTAACTATTGTTCACCAGCCCTTTTTTGATCCATCTCACCCTTTACATTTGCATCCCCGCATCACGTTTCAGATGCATGGCATTGATCCGCAAATATGAGTCACGCTTTCGCGCAAAATGTCCTATCTCCGACGCGCGTGCCCCTACGAATGCGCGGATGTACTGCGAAGGCATCCCCAGGGATGCCAAGAGAGGTGGCGGTTGTCGCCCTTTTAGGCTGCAGCGAATGATAAGCTGCCGCTGAACTGCGGAGAGAATGTCGAGCAATGTTTTGCAATGTATCTCACGCAAGCCATGCTTCATTTTTCCACTTTCCAAGGATAACATTCCTGTATTAATACCTGTAACCTAAAGAAAGATGATCATATTTCCCCTTATTTTACCAGGCTTACATGGCTGAAGGCCAAAATCAGAAGGAAGTACTTGCTTGGTTCGTTTATGTATTGTCTTTTTCAATATCAGCAAGCTCGTTTATTTAAAGCAATTTTTTCCTCCCAGAGAAAACATGGCTAATGTTACCACCCCAATTAATCCAGATTATTTGATTGCTCCACTACATAGGACTTCTACGTGCCAAAAATCTTTATGTGCTGCTGGGGCCAGGTTGTGGAACAGTATTCCCGCCGACGTTAAGAAATCCAGTTCAGTATTTGTTTTAAAAAAAGGATTTTTTCGGTATCTATTAAACCAAGAGGGGTTTTAATTTACAATGTATACAATACTTAATAGAAGGAGCTCTTTTATTTTTATTGATCATTATGTAAGCGCTTTGAAAATCGATGTGTTTCGAGCTCAAACATTTATGTATTTGTAGAGGAAGAAGAAGTCCAAGGACAGTAAATTATTTCTATTATATTTCTATTAGTTAAAGCACGGTCTTATTTTAAGGGGTTTATGAACTCCCAGTGCCAATCCTAGTCCATGTATCTCTTTTTAGTTTTAATTAAATAGGACTCGTCTGAATGTACTGGACTTCGACTACCGATGGAGGATAAGGGGTGTCGGATGTCATTTCCCCAAGCGAGATATCTTTCTCAAACGGTCCTTACTTCTCGGGCACTCATTCGCCTGCTCAAGCGCATCTTGACAAAGAAAAGGGAGCACTTAGGTCCCTCTCGAGGTCTCCGATTCGTTCCTCTCATCCGTTCCCCGTTTTTACTCCACCTTCTTTATTGCTCACTCTCCGCTAATATTTCCGAGTACTCATGTGTCGTTGAACTACAATGCTCTTTCGTAGGAGGTTGATTTGCCCAGGAGCAATTTTGGGGACTCTTCCGTAGCCAAGACCTTTCTGAGGAGTAATACAAGTTGAAAAATGATATTTTCCTTGAGAAAAAAATAATTACGGCCAATTCAGATAGAATATTCCCTAGAAATAAGAGAATGGTTGATATTTCCATCAGACCCACTTATACCATTTATCAAAAGAGTGAACATGTACAAAATCAAGAATTTTGAACTAGCAGCAAATATTTATTTGGATTTCTCTATTCAGGATGGTCGTAGTTTTTACTGGGTCAATACTCTGAAGTAACAATATCGTTTGGGCTCATTTATTAGCATCCCTACCATCCATGGTAGCCAAGTTAGTTACGCACCAGTCTGCCAACCTTAGGGTTGCAGCTTCGAATCCAACCTCGAACATATGTTAACAAAGACACAACAAACATATGCTTGTTGTGTCTTAGGATTAAGACCATATATTAGATGGTGCGGCATAAAATGAAACCAGACTACTTAATTGTCATCATCATCAGTCAGCAATCTTAAGACTGGTTTGAGTGGCCCTCCAATCGATTATCCCATCAGCCTAATCATATACATATAATCCTTCCCTTTCTTCCTTTACACCTTAACACCTTTCTCCTTATATCTTATCTAAAAGCTTCCTTTGCTATTTTCTCGATTCACGTGTCCCTCAACGATTTTTTTCAATAGGCTATCACGTTTCAAGATATGGTCGATTATGTGGTCCCAGTTTTTTTCTAAGTTTTCGGTAGATTTGTCTTTTCTTCCACTCTTGTTAGCTCTTCTTCGTTTGTTACTTGGTTAACCCATTTAATCTTCACTGTTTTTCTGTAGCATCGCATTTAGAATTTTTCACCCTTGATTCCTCTGCTACTGTCATCGTCGATGCCTCACTGCATTCTGTTGCACCATTTTATTTATTTATTTGCCTTCACCTGCGGTTTCATTGTATCGGCCACTCCATAACCCAACTTCATGTATGTACCTCCCGTAAGGATATGGCCAGAGAAAGTGCGCATAATAATCTATCCTCACATATACCGTGCTAGCTACTACGCATCTGGTGGGGACTAACGAGAATAAAAAGAGTATATTCAGATGAGGGATATAGAAAACCCTGTCCATCCCAGATGAGATGAAAATTGCATATCGTCTATAAGAAAAAGCGTTACACTAGATCTCGAGAATCTACCTATTTCAAAAGAGGAAACCAATTATAACGCAGAAGAATGGATCACATAGAATGCCCATTATCACGTTCATCTACGTAGATCAAAGATGAAATTTTTGGGAGAACTGGAGAAAAATCGCCAGTAATTATTCTATGGGTTTGACTAGCAGTAAACAAAAAAGGCTACTAGCACTTTTGGATAACACATTTATAGAATCAGCTGGTAGTATCGTATGCTCGTATTATCGTATCGTGATGCCTAGAAGCTATGGATGGCACCAATCATATACTGCGTTATCGTATGTGCACCTCTAAGTACATACTCAAAGCTATCTTCATGAATAGTTTGTTTTATGAGCATTTCATAAGACTGGTTGCAACTCTTTCGTCCCGCGCGTTGTATTCTTTTTTTCATGAAAGAATAACATTGCTTGATGATCCACAATTTTTAGTCGGTGTCAATATTGGAACAAAATAGTCATGCAGTTTTCTTTTGCAAAATAATTTATTCAACGGACTTACTAGTGTACTTCCCCACTTTGATTCCATTAAGTGACCTTTCTTTTTGCTTGAATATCACTGGGAAATATTGGAACTTCCTGTATTCTATTGATATTATTCGTGGGTTATATATCATAGTGAATCAGACAATTTATTTTCCATGGGTGCTTACCAAATAAACGCAACAGATAAGCAAATAATGCATCACATAGAAACCAACTAGTGCCCATCTGTGGAGGTTATGGGTTCATTGTAGGCTTATGTGCATTAAACATGACTAGAGGAATTTTCTCCTCGCGTAAAGGCAAAAAAAATGCATGCCAAAAATTGATTTCCATAGAATTGAAAACCGGCGGTTGGAATTAAATTTGAAACATGGTAGTCGGAATTAAGTTTGAAATAAAACCGTATTAATAATTTTTGGAAAAAAACGTTCTCCTCATAGCACTTACTACACTAATAATAACAAATTTGAAAAACGTGGAATCCAATAGAATCTTAGAATATGACTGATGCACGATCATTCGTGTGGTAAACACAAACGTGAAATAATTTAATAAGCTAATCGTACACTTGGGTTTATCAGAAGATTACTGGGCAATTGCGTCCGTCATGTACGAGAAATATACTGCTTTTACCTTGTTTCATTTTTATTTCGAATAACGCGCTGCCAGCTTATGCGATCCTTACTAAATAGGTTTAAATAACGAACTGGAGCGTGTGCAGCGAGAATCGGTAATATTTGTAAAGGGACGGCATGAAAATTATATTTTCGTAACCAGTCTATTGCATGAACTAAAATAGGAATCATTATCTAACCTTAGGTTGAAATATAGTCTTATTCCTTTGAGTAAATTCCAAGTCAGTATTTTTAATTGATGACTTTAAAAATGTTTGGCAAAGTCTGACATACTAAGGTAGACCGGACCTAGAATATGAAGTTGGGAAATTTATTAACCGACAGATTAAAAATTTCTTTCTTTCCATGCACAGTTAGTGATTTGAATATTTTAAATATTTATATTCAAAAGTACGTATACAAGTGTATCAATAAATAGTAAATGTATATGCATGATGGAATAAGGACTTTAAGCATAAAGTCCTTATTTCATCATGCACCAAGCATAACCTAACTAACAGAATGCTTGCGCATGCTTCATTACCTCTTTAAAGCTTTTTGAAATTATTGAAATTTGACAAGAATATAGCTACTAATCCTTTTAAGCATGATACGTAACGCATGTTTGGTGTGAATTCCCACCCTAACAGTCACATTTATGGTAGCTTGCAAGGTATTATGTAAATGTAGATAAATTCTACTTTTAAGATAGCGTAAGGTAAACCGTAATAGCAATATGTCAGTTTTTTTATGACTTGGGGAAGGTTTTTAGGAACTATTTTTAAAAAATTTATGTTCATCCCTTCAAAAAATTTTGTTTTGATTTCCAATCAGAGTTTAAATTTTACTCATGAAATATGTCGCATCATAAAAATGGGAAGGATACACTTTAAAAGAGGAAAATGGTACAGTAACTTGAAAACTTGCCTATCTTGTTATCATGGTTTGATCTCCAAAAGCATGGTTTGATGCCTTAATATGGTAGCATGATTTAGTATGACGTTAATGGTAATTTTCAACCTTGATTCATCATCAGTACTAATTCAAAATTAACGGTTATCAGACTAATATCGAATACAGTGAAAGAGCTTCGTTTGTGTAAACAGTCTCACACTAAATCCACTCTAGACAATTCTATTTTCCTCGTTCTGAAGATGCTTGAAGAAGGAAATATATTTAATAAATTTTATTTTTGCTTAGATTGATCACATTTAGGAGTATTAGATAATTCACAATTTCGCCTATGTTAAGGTTTTTACAGGTAAAGCAGATGAATCGTTTGGCATATTTTTTTAAAATTATCTAATGCACTAAGAGAATTGTGATTTGTAAGCAAATTTCATACTAAATGTTAAAAGTTCTACACCGCCACTGTCAGTAAATCAAATATTTCATTAAAATTTGCTACAAGAGTAAGAGTAGAATATTTCGGGTATTTTAAAGACACCGCTTTTAAAATCTAGACTATATTTAAACTCCGTAATTTTTTTTAATCTAGCTTAATCTCTTACAATTTCTCGTGCTATATTTCACCTCATGATTCTTAAATTAGTTTAACTTTCAAGGAAAGCTAAAATAGTTTTTTCAAGTGAATTCATAGTTTTTACCCTATTTTGTCATCGCTTGGCTCTCGTACCCATAATAAAGAGTCATTCGGTAATCAAAGTTTAAATGCTTGGATAAGGTTTAACTTTAACGGTCGTGTGAGCCTAAAGAGACATGTTCTACTGTGGCATTCTCTTTGCCCACGGACTACCTAAAATGTTTGAGAATGCGAAGTGGATTAAAATCTATTGTCAATGGCGACTCCCTCTCGTAGAAAAGTTTTTGAATCCAGAAAGAAGAATTCTTCGTGAATAAAACACGTTGCTTGACAAAATTGGTGAACTTTCTGTTTGGGCAGCCTGCTGTACACGTCCAGGCAATCTCTCAGTTCGACAAGTTTCTTCTTTTGTCAATTACGGTATTGCTGCTTGGGGCTTGGAAGAAAGAGGATATATTCGAATAGTGAATCATTTTACTTGCATAGAATAGGTCTACATCTCTTTTATTCATCTTTCTCTCTTCAACTCGCATTGCGTTTGCGTTGAATAGGGAAAGAAAATACACGGGCAAAAATAAATAAAGGGTGAAAACATTCAATTTGTTTATGGTTAGAACACCCTCCCCCTATCTTCTGCATATCCAAAAATCCCTTTTTAATACTTTACTTGCATGTGTGAATATATATAATGAAATATATAGTGAATCAAATATCAAATATATAGTGAATAATAACTTGCAAGTAACCTTGAGAGAGCGTGGCATAGTGTCGGTAATCATCCAAAAAGCATTACATACATATTGTAATGCTCAATATAGCAACATATATGTACCATTAATTATGTAAAGCAGCATTAATTATCTATGTACCAGGCAGAACTAATTTACCATTACCTAGAAATGTTATAGATTTAAGTTGCGCTTTATTTATTTGTTTGAGTGGATTATATTTCAATTCCCCCATCCTTGTAAAGTTAACATGGAGTAGTAGATTTTAATACCTACTTTTGTTAGATGTACTACAGATTACTCTTCCAATATTACAGCTGTCTTTTCGGATACTATTTTGCCTATTATGATTTTTTACTCTCACCGGAATCTGGACACTAAATTTGACTGAACAAAAGGATATCTTTCTATTTTCATGTTCTTGTTTTAATCAAGCATAATAAACTAGATTTAAAAAAATAATTGCGTCACGAGAACGAGCGCGAAACAGGTCTCCTTGAAAATTACTCAAAAGTTCCAATTCAACTTTAACCTACGGTCTTATAGCGATTCACATTCGAAAAGTAGTGGTTTTCCTCTTTCTCTTTCAAGTCCTTTGCATTAAAGGGAGTGGAGCTTTCACGCAGTACCCTCTCACCCTTTCGCCTCCTTCCTCAAGACGGGATTAGGAATCTCCGAGTGTCGGGGCGTTTTCCTTTGGGATTCGCCTGCGAAAGGTTAAAAACAAAGGAATGCCGTAGTCTCCCTCCCTCCCCAATTACCTTAGGTCATCCTTGTTGCTTCCCTCAATTCCAGGGTTCGTTAATTTTTCACAGAAATACTTTGACTGGCTTCGTAATCCATTATCAAAGTTAGAGTGTCTTATTTGATTTATTTTGCCCGCGTAAGTGCTTGACGAATTTCTTCCACTACCTTAAATACTCCTGTTTATCCTTCAACGCATTTAATTACAATCACGTTTAATTACATTTAATTCGCGTTTAATTCGCGTTTAATTCACGTTTAATTCACAGTTAATTACCTCGGGTAATAAATGGGAATTCTCCAACCATAATCGAAACTAGCTTACTTGTATGCAGTTCTCTTCACATTAACCTTCCAGGAATGTTAGTCCAAAATACCTAGAATAGAGGTACTGAGAGTATTAATTAATTAAGTAATTAACGTTCTGAATCATTTTAAGCGTGTTAGTGAAATGCCTTTTATAGATGTGTTTTTGAAGTCCAAATTACCAAGCTACGTAAATACGCTACCTAACCGTCCAGTTATTGTGAAATATCGTGTAATCCCTGGTACTTTGTGGGAAGGAAGAAATTTTAAATCCATCCGTTCATCAGTGTATTTCTCGAATTTCATTTCCATGGTAAAAAGGACAGTTCAAAGCAGGAGTATTGAAATATTTTAATGCAAAGCTAAAACACATTGCATTTGAATTTGAGAAAAACAGTCTAATTTACAAACAGTGGTAGAAAAAGATTATATTTAGAATCTGGGTTACATTTATGTTTCCCTACGCAGGAAACCGTCCACTTCAGCCTACAGCCTACATTCAACGAAATTTACCGATGATGTCTCCATAAGAACCTCTTCCTCCTCCTCAGAAGCGCTTATATTTTAATATGTATAAAAACGTAAAAAAATTAAAATGCTCTCTTAATCAACGTGTTGAAGAGCGGGTGAAAAATAGTAGCCGTTCGGTGTGTAGAGCTGCAGAATGAGGATGGATGGGGTTCTCAAGTGGAATGAGGGGAAGAACTTGCAGTGGGATTTGCAAATGGCGCAGTTAGTCCCCCCAGAGATAACGATCACTTTCACCTACGAACTCATATTGACGCTGTTCTTCAACGTGGGCATTCCCAGGTTTAAACGGGATATGTAGTCGAGGGCCGCTAAATATCGATTCGATTCGACCAGTTAACTAATCATTTTCCAGTAACAATGTGCATCCGCAGCATTTTAGTCCTCTTTAAGAACATTAAAATTTTATGTTCCTTTCTCAATATGGATCACCGTTACTGGCTATTCAATGTTCCACACTTTTGAGGAGAGTGACGCTTAAAGAGTGACTCGCATTGCGAATAATTTTGTGTTATCTAGATTCTCATTAAAAATTACCTTATTTGTCCCTTTATTTCAACGAACAAATCGTTTTTATCATATCTGAAGCCTCAATCAAATAGCCAAGAATGCACGATTCTCTTTTAATGGCACTGCATTATACCATTTAAACATACAGGTACGTGTTAACCCTTGCGCAAATAGTTACGATGGCGTTACTTTCCTATTATCTCATAAAAATAGGATATGCATTGATGCATTGGCACTATTGCATGTTCACGACAAGGCAATCGAAGGTATGTTCGTAAAAAGGCAATAGCTTCTAATTATGTAAGAATTGCAATGTGGGAGAATTTTTTCTTTCGAATGATGTTTACGGCTAATCATTTCCAATCACTTAAATCACGTTGAATTTTGTTGTTATTCATCAGGTTTCACTATCGTCCATTGCAGTTAATGGGTAAAATTGAGTGCTTGCATTAGTCAGCTGGTCTTACCGAAATATTTAATGCTTTAGCCAAAGGGAGCGTAGCGTAAAAGCAATTTTGTTTATAAGTCATTTAAAATTTGATGCCTGATTAAAGATAAAGTGTAGAGCATGCACCATTTGGATGGATTGGCTACGTTCTTAGCAATATATTGTAAGCTTGTTTTATGTATTTACTACTCTGATCAATTTTTTTTATTTCCTCTGCAAAAATTGTCGTTAAATAGTTGTGTATAAATTCCAATGAGCCTGGGTTAAATAAGGTCATAAGTGCTTAAGAGCTCACAAAACCCCATGATTAATGACCTGGATGAAATTATTTTGCAACATGCTTAAGGAATGTATACGTCGACATAAAAAAGCAAGGCCTAAATAAAAAAGATATATTTTCATAAAAATGATTTTAACTGACTAATTTACGGGCAGTAGGGACGAACTAGTTCTGGATCAAATATAAAAGTGTGACAAATGCAGCTCAGATATTAATCACAATTAACTTATAAAGTATTCTGGAATATTTTAAAACTATCTTGTATTATATATGGTTTTATTGGTATTTCCACTAGGTTATCCATTTCGCCGCCGATCTTAGGGTAAATCCTAATAGTGTTTTCTCTATTTCCGTGCTAAAAACATTTTAGTAAAGTTAAACATGCTATAGTTTCGCGCTAAAAGCATAGTTTTAATTTTTTCAGCCTATGTAAATAAATAAAGCAATTACCATCCAAGCCACCTCAGTGGGGATTACACGAATTCGTCCTCCGAGGAGAAATAAAAAAGCTTTCACGTGAAAGCGGAGTCGTCAACTCGTTGTACTGTAGTGCTTTTCGATTAAGAGAAGAATAGGTCGAAAGTTCAGGAGACCGACGATTCATTTTGAGGGAATCATTTTGTATGCAACTCTCTAATCCCCTCGACGAGTTATCAAGTGACCAATATCACGACATAAAAAATAGCCTTCCCACAAACGTTTATTATTCGTTCGTTTTGAAAGTTTACCATGTGTAGCCTGACTAAATCAGTGCTCGCGGCAGCAATATAATCGGCTAATGTCAACGGCAGGGTTGATTAGTTTTTGACGTTTGCTATTTTATGACCCGTCATGGCCATCATTCAACGGCAAATATCAATACTTTGAAAGGTTTTGGCCTTTCGAAACATTGACAGTATGTCTTCACTGTTTTGCATATAGATGCCCTTTGCAATTTCAAGTGATGGAAAAGGATTGCAATATTATCACATGAATCAGTTGGCATTCAAAGGAGGTATTGAATACGTAATTTTATCTTTTTGTGATTTGCTTGAGTAAATTCTACATTATATCAAAATGCAACAAAAAAGTGGCTCTTAACTCTCTTTGCAAGAACGATTTCTTGACAGGCAGAAAAAGTATGCATGCTCAAATAGTTAGCAGTTTGTCTAAAGATTAAGTTTTGGCCAGACGACTCCATATAGCCTTAGTATTTGTAATTAGCCAAAGTTCTAGTTCAATGCTTTATGAGTTTATCGTAATGTGTATAAATGAAGCATGTTAGTATGACAGTTCATTAATTAAAAAATTTAATTTAGTCAGGAATTACTACAAAACTGTGAGAAGGGTTTGACTACGACCAGGTCATGGTTTCCATTTCTGACTTCGGCATGTATACTATGTCTCTCTTAAGATTTAGTTATGATCACACGAATTGCTAACCGGTTTCGAGAAAAGAAGACATCGAACTGGTGGGCTGAAAATGAATTTCACCTGACGTTTAATTTCGCGCATTTCCCCACAGAATATTCTTTTTCCTGCTAGAATTTACTCTTCGGGAAGAATCTTCACCGACAAAAAATAAACGCCAGTCGAAAAGAGTTTGAAAAACGAACCCAAACGCTGACTGAACACCAGCTGCGTCTTTTACCAAGCTCGGTCATCATTCAGCGCCAATATCGAGTTTGAACAGTTTGACTGCCATTCACGCGAGATAATCCGACTCACCGCCTCACCGCAATACCCGCCGTGTTCGCCGCAACTAATTGGATGAGACACCGGAAGTTCGGAGAGTGACACACGTAGAAACGTGACTTGCATCGAATATCCGCGGCGGATTTCGAGGGAATGGCCAGGGACCACTCGTCTCTTCCCCAACGAGCGCTGTGCATCAAATGCCCTCCAATTCTTTATGGTATTAGCATAAAGTATGCATACAATTTCCTCCCATACAATCTCCCAATACAATCAATTGCCCAAGTAGTCACAGCTGTGACTACTTGGGCAGCCGAGCGATCTTTCTTCACCTTACGCGGATTAAAAACATATCTTCGCAGCAGAATGACAGAAGATCGTTTGAATGGACTGGCTTTAATGCATATCTATCAAGACATTGTGTCAAAAATGGCAAAAAATCTTCAGCAGGAAACATAAAAACATATTTTTTATATATGTAACAATAATATTTTCTTATGAATAACCTATATTTAATATAAATAAAGAGTATATTTCGCACAGTAATTGTTGTATGCTGTCTTTTAATCGCAAATATAAGAAGACTTTTTGCCCACCTGACCCTTTTACCCCTCTCAGAAAAAAATCCTGGATCCACCGTTGTTCACAACGGCCGTATAATAATTTTACATCCCGTGGAGAATTGCTTAAGGATACATCACCTTTCCTGAGCTTGGGTTTTTACTACGGGAGGTGACCGAGACCTCAGTTCGTCTGCGAAATGTGGTAGATTAGGTTTAGGCAGAACTTTTGGAAACAATGGAAGGATTTTGGATGTAAGTAGACGACATCTATCAGGGGGGGGGGGGAGACAGAAACATGGTTTTCATTAGCTACTCTTGAAGAGAGATGGGAAACGTCCAATGTTCGTCCGACTCCATCCGTCCATCCGTCGGACTCTGCGCTCATTGCTCAGAAACTAAATGGGGACCAGTGTACCAACATTTACAATGTCAGTCATGGCCTAAATTTAAACCCTGACCCTCAGGATGAGAATAAAGACATCAAAATTTGCAAACCAAAGAACTAAATTTAGCAAAGGAATGAAATTATTGGCGGTGAGTTTTCGATGACCACTGAAATAAAATGCATCAAGACGCACGAGTATCAGTGAATTAATCCGTTATTCCGTATTCTGAAACCAATTCCGAATTTATTGCATCAAAATAACAGAAAGTGCGGGTCTAAATAGCGGCATTAGAGCTTAATAGAACCTATGATCAGTGGAAGAACCACGGAGTCTAACTTTTAATGGGAAAAACTATTGATTCATTATAGCATTTTCGTACGTAGTCTGTAAGTCTTTCTAACCGGCAGTCCGAAAATTTCTTTGGTAATTACTGAGTGTAAAATCCAGAGTATCAATAACATGGAGATATTACCATAAAAGTCGATGCTAGGATCGTAGATACACAGAAATTTTCAAAAAAAGTCGTAACATAACTTTTTCTTTCTCTTTTCCAGCATGGAAAAATCCTCCGAAGTAAGCCTAAAACAATGAACCTTATAAAATAACTATGTAACGCATTACGTTGTTGAATATTCCAGGGAATGGTGAAAATACTTTGATGACTTTCTGGAGGAATCTTTTCTGGAGAATTTTTATTTCATGTTTTGTAACGGTAGGCGTCGATACACAGCAAAAATTAATAAAAAATGAAAATTACTCCCGGAAGGTGATATGAGTAGTCACCAAGTGTGTATTCAACCACGATTTGCGTAAGACCTTGGCATTAAAAGGCAGATTAATTTTTTTATCCGATAAAGATTGCGTTTACTAATTTTAAATTGAAGGATTGCGACCTTGCCACGAAAACCTTAACGGTGTTCCCCAATGAAATTGCACAATGGCAGAAATTTTGCAAAGGAAAAAAAACATTCGCCTTAACCGAGACACGAATCTGGGCCTCGATAATGGATCTTCATAAGGCGTGCGCTAGCGTTATCGTTATTTTTTATTTAAATTATGTCAGAGAGAACGTGATCTCCATTCTTCATTTTTCACACAACACTTCAAATCGCTTATCACAATCAGTGGAGCGAATTTTATATACGGTTATTGTTAACCCTGCGCTACTCTAGGGGTAAGCGTTAACGATAAAGATTGCGATAACGCGAAAAATAAATCCGTGATTCCACACCTGTACCCCCTGATTGTCTACAAGGTGCTCTACTTGAGCTACCAAAACGACCTCTTTCAAAGTATATTTTATAGAAGCTTTCCATGAATAAGATGTTGCCGAACTGCTGGACATATTACGTAGCAAAGAAGCAGCTTACTTATAAAAAATTCGAAGCTTGTTGGTAGCTTAAACTTCTAATCCGTCCCCTTCTAATAAAATGTCCACACTGAAAGAGCACCTCTTTTCAGCTCAATTGGAAGGATATCAGGAGATCGAAACTTCTGCTATTGCTTACTAATTTACCCTCCGTAATTAATTTTTATTCCCTGTATTAACGAGCTATTCCATTAAGTGATGGAAATCATAATCACTAATATGGATGGATATTTATCCCATGTTATCATATTTATTACAATTTAAATCCGTAGGAATCGGTAAAGATTCAGCGGTCACCAGATTCAGTAAAAATCAGGTCGTCATGCAATAAATCTCGGAGATTTAACGAATGGAATAGTAAGTAAAAAATATATTTTTTGAGAACCAAATGAAACAAAAATAAGCAAATATATAGAAGCAAAAATACTAAGTGATTTTCGTCAAATTCGAACCTAAAAAAATGATTTTTCGGCACAGATACAGTACAGCATAATAATGTACGAGGACGAGGGGATAGATTCAGTGATGGGATGAAAACATTCCATTCATCCCTTAAATTAACTGAATTTACCGAATGCTTTATATGGCAATTAAAACTCTGAGGCGGAAGCGGACGGTAAAGTTCCAGAAAATGTTGCAACCGCCATGTCAAAAAATGTTGCATCAGCCGGCCGTGCCAAAAATTGAATCTCCTCCCCGTTGCTAGGGGTAGTAGGTGGTCAATCTTCGGATGCATCTCCTCGGACGTTCGAGGTCGGAGTTGGCTGGTGGGCAGTCATTCTATTACGGACAGAGAAAGCGATAAGTCAGGCGGAATCGTTTCGTAATTTAACCTCGGCAAAGGAGAGATCATCCTGTTGAGAGCAGTGACCGGAGATCAAAAGCGCGGAGCCCTTTTCGAGTTGCTCATCATCGCGATTCAGTGAATGGGAAAGGCGTTCCCATGGGTATAAGAACGTAAGGGACGATGAATGGCTGGGAAATGGCCCATCGTGTACAGAGAATGTCTCTTCCGACCACAGAGGTGCTCTAATCTTCATGATAGACAGAGTGATGGGTCTCTTCCAATATACATTGACTCCTTGTTAGTCCAAGGATGATTAATAATGAGCTCCATACGCCCAACGCTTCGAGGTTACGGAAAGCATGGGTAGATTTTCTTCTACAATCTGACTTTATCTATCTGAACTGTTATTTCAATGCCAGCATGAAATTTTTGCCAAAAACTTTCTATCTATTTAGAACACTTTTTGCCATTCAATAATTATTTTCTAAATCGCTTCCTATAGATACCTTCTCGGCGGTAGACTATTTACTTTTATCCTTCAATTTCATAAAGTTAACGAAGTAGAACAAGCAAGAGAATTATATTCAAAGTCAGACCATCTAATTTGGTGGTGACAGACGCAAAAAAAATGCAGCCATGAAAATTACAGCATAGATAACCTATCCTATGCGTCGAGAACATTCGCTGCAATATTACATCCTGTACTTCATTACCACCACACAACACAATCGTCATGCGAAGTAAATTGGGACTTAAATGCCTGAAGAGATAACAGATAACCTATGAAGTGTACGTTGTTTTCCTTTGAGATTCCTTTGAGATCCTGCCGTAAGCTGTTCATTAATCATTGACTATTTGTAGTCGTTTCTTTATTTGTACTAACTTCTTTTTTAGATGAATTAAATAGTATGTTGTGGAATCACTTGAAATTCATGGGCTCTACAACTCAGTGCAACTTAGTGAGACTATTTATCTAAACCCATCTGCACTCACGAAGTGATATACAGGGTATGTCCGAAAACTAAGTTGAATAAATCCTTAAAGAACAATTTATTGAAAATAAAAGTTCAAATGTTTAATATTCTTCAAAATAGCACCCTTGGGACTTCGTACACTTTTCCAGTGATTGTGCCAGCTCTGGCTTCCTGGAACACGTTAAGGGGAACCTCCTTCATACCCCTTGTCGCAGCGGCTTTCACGGCATCTACCGTCCCATAACGATGACCCTTTAAGCTTCTCTTTATTCGAAGAAAGAAAAAGAAGTCAGTTGATGCCAGATCGGGACTGTATCGTGGCTGGGGCAGCGTTGCACACCGTGCCTGGCCAGAAACTCGCTAACAATGAAGGCAGTATGAGACGGCACGTTGTCGTGATGGAGTCACCAGTTTCAACTGATCTCCTTCCTGACGTGAAGCACCCGGTCTCGGAGCCTTTCAAGGACTTTCAAGTAAAATTGGCTGTTGACAGTGTGTGACAGACAGTCGGTCTGAGTCCAAAACTTCCACCACTATCCGCACATTTTCGTCAACACGAGACGTGGATGGGCTTCCAGGCCGTTATTCATCGTCGACGTCCTCTCTTCTCTCCCACAACATCTTGTGCCACCGTTAAATCATGTTTTGGGACATCACATCATCCTCATAAGCTTGTTTAAGCATTGTGATGGTATCGGAGCCTGATTTCCCTAACTTAACTCAAAATTTAATGGCATGCCACAGCTCAGTGAATCATGGCATTTTGATCTCCCGACGCGTCATTCGACACACAGATACACACCTCGAGCAATCCGCACTGGGCAACGGCCAGCAGGCAACTGGAGAGGAACACGTTGCCTTCCCAAGACCCCCCACCCACTTTTCCCCCACCAGTCGCAAAACTGCAGCCTTATTGGTTGGCAGGAAAAAACCATTCAACTTATTTTCCGGACATACCCTGTAATTATCAACTGTAAAGAGATGCAAAAAATCCTGTCGTAGTTTATCCCATCCTGTCGTAGTTTATCCCATTTCTTTTACGAATGAACACTAATTCGCTTTTACTTAGTTTAGATATTACGCTACGGTGAGTGGTTTTATTTAGCTTGCAAGTGATTTTACTAAATATCATATAAGCTAATACAGGATTAAGTATTATTTGCCTCTCCAACCTCATCCTACACCTCCGTATCGACGTAATGAACCCATCGCCCTTCTTTCAGGCTACTCCATGCTTCGTAATTAAGAGACCACAATGAGATGACTCTTTCAGTTATCTTAACGGCTCTTCTTATTTCCTTCTTTCCTCGAAATCTTTGTGTGGCTGACCCGCTTCAGCATCAAACACGCTTCAGCATCAAGTGATTTTTGCTTGAGGGAACCTTTTCATAGAGGGGAGAGCAATGTGACTGCAGCTGAGGAAACCGATGGACCGATTTCTAGATAAATTAAGAGTTTTTGAAGTATTTCCAGATAACAAGGAACTTTATTTCCTGCTTTAGACATTCTTAAGGTTAAGTGAATGCTTCTCTGAACAAAGTGGGGCGATGCTTATCTGGTATAGAGGCACTTTCGGAATGAGTGTTTGACCTCAGTAAATTAGGCGTCAGGCCCATTTAGGCCATGGAAGAAAAACTAGAAAGCAGGTTCAGTGATCAATACTGTTTCAACTATTTTTTTCTACATTTTTCATTTTATTTTCTGTTGCGTAAGAGGCAGTTACATTACTCAATTCACTCAAGGAAATATATTTTTATCTCAAAACATCACATTTTATATGGCGTCTAGAAATCATCGATTGATTTTTGGACGGATATGGAATCTGAATTGAAGAGTTTGAGTTGTGAGAGCCGAATTCCAATGGAAAAAGTAATGTTGATTCACGAGAATATGGAGCTAAACATTATATTCTTTAAGAGTCAGAGGCTTAGAATACATGTGGAAAATGCATGGAGACAGATCAATCGATTGAGGGCAGATTGATCACCAATTCCCTGCTCAAACAAGAAACAAAACATTTAAGCACAGTAATTTTTCCAGAGCTAATTCGCAGCCAGTGAAAAAGAGACCACATCATTGTGATGAAGAAAAGTCGCAAAGAATACAATGATATTATATGAACCAAGGTGAAACACCAAACTAAATAACAGTGAGTATGCCAGAAAAAAATCATAATGCCTGTGTGAGGGAATGGACATTGAAGATAAATTAAGAAAATAAAGAATAAAAAAAGAAAGTCAAAGAAAAAAAGCAGCATGAAAGAAATTATAGTTTTACTAACAAAACGTCTACGAAAGTAATATACAAAAAGAAGGTAATTAAAAAGTTAACGTCATGGCATATATGTTATGATTACGATAGAGCAGAGATAATATAAGCAATCAAGAAGAACTCGCCAAGGAGGACAGGGAACGCTGTGTTGGACAATAAGCCTTTTGAAAATTGAGGAAGAGGAGGAGAGAATTCGGTCACCGAATACAGCGAAAAAGGACGGAGAGAAAAAAGATGTAAAGCTTTAACAAGGTTCGCTCTATTAAACCATTTAAAACTTTGCTAAGTGAAAATCGCTCTTTATCTATATGTTGTTCATCTTCGAGGAAACTCAATGTTCCGGAAAAAATACATAACTTCCATGAACTATATTTCTCCATAACATCATGTTCCCAAGCGTTAGACTCCACAGTTAACGCTGTGCGCGACACTTTTTATTGTCAATCCGATGAATGGAAGAAATCCTACCCCCTGCGATCGTTTCGAAGTTGGTTGAAATATACTGTTTGCAAATTGATTATTTTTTATTTGTCATCGAGGTCAGATGTATTGACTGAAATGGTGTCCGAGGAATTATCTTCGGTCCAAGGCTCTTTGTTGAATGATTCTTTTACGCCCTTTGTTTTAACGTGATTCTCCTCAGAGGCGGATAGAGCAATTTAATCGAGTGCTTACCTGACGGGAGCGAAAGATGAAAGGCCTCGGCCGCTAGCCGGGTGATCGGAGTCGAATTTGGAGAGGGAAGAGGCGAAGAGTGGAACTGAGGCACTTAATTACGGATACGCTTTTCATGAGAACTCGTTTACTGAAATAGTCTCCTTAATCACTAGCAGTCTTTTCATGAGATAACGTTCAATGGACAAGGGTCCTTTTAATTATCTAGGTGTAAGCGTAGTTAATTCTGCAACTCCTCGCTGTTAGTATTTCAAACGATAGAATTTTTTGTGACTTTCCTCGATGTTTTTGGACTCGTTTTGTAAAAACATGTACCAGAGACTCAAGTTTCGCATGAGATTTTTTGTGCTGAGGTAAAAGAGAAACAGAGGATTACTTGGTGACGTTCATAACTTGAAGTCACTAACTTTTCTTCGGCTTGTGTTTTACCATTTTTGCTGGTGTCCGCAAAGTTTTCTTTGTGGTCGTAGGAACTCAAATCAAAGGTTGCAGTGATGAATACAATGAAATGTATTTAAATAGGCAAAATATCCGATAAATTTCTGTTCCTGCCTCTCCATTCTCCAGTTGCTAACGATTTGTGTGGCTGGTGTAATTCCAAAAAGAAAACAACAGTGGATGCTGGTGGTTTTTACAGGTTGCGTAATGCTGGAGACTGTTTCAGAGAACAGGATGCTTGGTGGACTCGGAGGAAGAAAGGAAAAAAATAGTATTCCGTATAGAATGAAGGCATAAGTACCTACATGAAATTTTGATGAGGGTTTTGTATAAGATACGTGGAATGGGTTGGAAGAGAGGGAGAAGGAAGAGAGGGAGAAGACCATCTGAATGGGCGGTGGGGAAGAGTAGCCAGGGTCTTCAAGCCTGCACTTTCATTCTCTTTGCCTTAATATGAAAATGAATTTCTACACATTAGGTTAACCCTTTCTGGCGCAGCGATTCCAAAAAGAATCACACTACTTTATAGCTTCAAACATCCATTCAAAGAACCAGCTGACTTTATGCAATCTCATCAGCTTAGGTACATACATGATTCCAGCGCATTATTTTAAAATTGCGGTAAGGATAAACTATAATCATCAACTGTTGCTGAAAATTTCCGCACTTATGCTCCGATTTTTTCTTATGGGCGGAACTTATTTGAAATTAGGACTGAAATGGTTAATACGGATTAATGAAATTAACAGGACTGAATTCGCCGGTATCTGGCGTTACTTACGAAACAGGATTTCAGGCATTAAATTTGATGCATTATCAATAAGTGTACAATACAACTGGTGAATTTTAATTTAAAAACAGAGTAGGTTAAAGTACAGATTAAATCTATTACAGAAATTTAAATCGGACAGCTTCACTGATTATGTTAGGCATATATTAAAAACACCGGCGTATTATGCTGTATTCGACCATATAAATAAGATTAGGGAGATAGCTTGTCGTACTGATAGATTCAAATTGTAATTTTCCCTCGTACTATAAGAGAACTCAATAGGCAGCATAGCAAAGGGATAGGTAGGTATAATATTTTAGAGTAGTCTGTAGTGCATGATGCATGCATTAATCCCTAATACTAAGTAGATACTAAGAATCTAGTTGCATGAGACCCTACAGTAGCTTTTATGCATGCCAATGCATGCTTGGTGAACTTCATCCTCTGCCACACACCCTCACGGTAGCTTGCAGGGTATCACGTAGATGTAGAGATGAAATTAGGATGGTGGATTTAAGAATGTCTGCATGAAATACTAGTACATATGTATAAAGCCTTTTTGTGCTGCTTCTCAAATGTTTCTTTGCATGTTAGATGAGAAGTAGAATTAGTAGTTTGTTTCCCGCGTAATATTATTATTATTAATATTATTCCCGCGTAATAAGCTTATGTAACTTTGGTGCACATATGCAGTGCGCTTTTAGTGATTACCCACTCCATGCCACACACCCTTGAGGTGATCATTGTATTCAGTAGATATCGAAAAGCCTGCCAACGTTTAAAGAGTACTTATGAAAATTATGATCAATTTGCTCTTCAGTAAATTCCAAGCATTCCATACATTTCATTCTTCACGATAGAGCCAATTTAGTATTATCTGCAGAAAGGTCAACGCTCGTAAACGCGACCGATTACGACTCCATAAAATTCCCTTTATAGGTGGGTCAGTTATCTGGGAAAGAGATAAACGAATTCCATTACCTTAAATTTAACCAATGATAACCCTAATGATACATGTAATGAGCATTTTAATAAGAACTCAGATCAAATAGGAAACATGATGCTGATCTTGCGGGACTAATTAATGTAATGGGTCTCTTTCATAACCTTTTGCGTTGAAAAATGAAGATATGCGTTATAATTAGCTGATTAACTTGTCATGAGATCTATTTCTTTTTTCCTGCAGCTAGTTGAGAGTTTTCATCAATTCAAGCCATAGATAAGGGTTTTGGTTGGTGTTCTAAGTACCAAACAAAGCACTAAGAAACCACATGCGAAAGCATTGAAGGGAATCATCGTACCTTAATTTCGTATCCATGAAAATTATTTCTTTTAATCCTAGGGATGATGCTATTAAAAGGCACTTGAACGAAATATGATGAATAATTAATTAGCTATGGTTGAAATAAAACCTTGGAAAAAAGTAAAATGCTTCAATGGAACTTCCATTTGAAGCACGCTTCTTTACACGAGTGAGGCATCGAAGAGGAAAATAGCAGGGAAGTCAAGATTCAAAGAATTCGAAATGTGATACTACAGAATAATGATAGCATTGAAATTAATAGAGTGAGTAACAAACGAAGAGATGATGAGAAGTATGGGGGAAAATAATAATTATAGAAAAAACGTAAGAGAGAAAGCGAAATAATTTCCAGATAATCGGCCTCATCTTGAGAAACGATAGTCTGATGAAGACAGTCGTGGAGAAAACGTGAGCAGGAAGAAGAGTAAACGAAAGGGTCGTAATAGATACATGGAGCGTTATTAAAGAAAATAATGCAAAAATGAAGAGGAATGCCAGGAAGAGAATCGTGTGGAGAGCTGCGTGAAACCACTCTTAGGATTTGTGGGACTTGTGGTAATGATGAATTGGTTGAAAGGTATAATAATTTAATTTTCATTTATCCTAATAAATCGTTAAAAACTAAATAATCCGACAAAACTCAGTAGACTGTAAGACAGTAAATTTAATTATAAGACTGCCACCCAAATTTATAAGAGAATATGAAATATCCCTTTTTTATGGTAAAAAGTACTTGTAAAGATATTAGCGGATTTCTCCACAATATTTCTCAATTTGCAGTTTTGAGGATTTTGAACGTAGTTTTGAGGATTTGGAACGAACGTTGAGGTAAGGAATGGGCGTATTTGTATGAGTATTTTATATGACATATATACATTACTCAAAGCGCGAATGCCAGTTAGTATTGTATATGACGTTAATATAATTAAATGGTAGTACAGCGGGAGCCCTAAAGATGAGCACTGCCGTGTAAGAGCCGACCGTAGCATTTTATGGAAGACCCTCACGGTTTATTTTCATGGAAGGACTTAATGGCTTCTGAGAAAATCTCGTAAAACAGTACTTTTATATCCATCTTGGAATCTCGCATACGCGGTTTTGTCGTCATTCGCCCCTATTTGAAAATGTTCTTTTGATTAAAGTTTTTCGTAGTTTATGGAGTATTTTTTACAATTGCTTCTTGCCTTCAGATCTGATTGTAATTTTCCCGAATAACCTTTCGGCTGTGGGCTATAACCTGCGTCGTCTTAAAAATCATTCTATAATACCGCTGGTTTACTCTCGGATTTCTTGACGGATATCTACGTTAGTGGAGCAGAAAACGAGGAAATATGCCGTAATAGTAACGATAAAAGAGGACGATGTCGAACCGAAATAGTTAAAGGCACCATGGGAACAGATATATGGGGTTTATTGGTGTCTTTACACGCTTCTCATGCATTTATAGAAGTGAAATTATCATTATGCAATGTTTTTAACTAAAGAGAAAATTATTTTGGATATTAAAGAATATTAAAGGTTATTCTAGCACGTTAAAGTTTGAATAGATGTGATAGTCATAACCTAAAACTAAAAATAAATATTCGTAATGTCATCAATCATTTATGAAAAGGCATCGAGATGAATTACCAATAACCGCTGATAATGTGCACGTTCCTTTCATAATATTCATTATCTGCGTGGAGCATGATCTAATGGCGCACTATACATTTAAAAAATCTATGGTTTAACGTTTCAGTTGTGTATGAGATTGAGTTCTTGATATTTCATCATTATAATAGTTACATACCTTCAGTCCCTTCCTTACATTCTTTAAACAACGCACATAATTCCGTCGGGATACTACTATAAGATTATTCAGAAGACTGCTATGAAAATTATGACTTTTTTGTAACATTGGTAATTTTCACGTTAAAAGTTTTGCTAAAGCGCGAATCTCCTGAAAGAAACTAATAATTTTTTCTTGCCAGTCTAATGGTTGTCATTACAATGAGGGTCGGAAGTGGATGGACAAGCAAGGCTTATTACAGCATTCGAATGTTACTTGAGTCCACGGATGTAGATGGGTATTACATCATTTCAAATTCGGAAGAAGTGGAGAAAGGGCATGGACTGTTTACGTAATGGTGGGAGTATATCGAATGCACTTGAGAGTCAGAGGTAGGGAAACTATATTCCCTAGTTCCTGACATATCTCGGAAAATGCGTAGTAAATATAATGTAGAAGGTTATAGCCACCATAAGCAAGCACACAGAAAAACTGCATGCGGCCGCAACGACGAATAAGTGCTATTTATCTGCAAAGGCTTTCAGAATCACTTGCCTTAGTTCGTTAAACTACCAGCAGTGATTGAGATGAGAGTTGTAGGTATCTGTGACGGACTTGATGACGCATAATTACTCCTTGGATTCCCACGCCTCCTTGACATACTGGCCCTCTTATCATTGTATACCCCCTAGTTTGGATCTCAAAAGAGTCCGAACTATAATATCCTAATGAATAATACCAGACGAAATATTTGTCATTCAATCACATCTAAATCCTTTTTGTGGATAACCTTACTTGCTGCACTCGGGCTAATGGCTCGCGACCAAATTGACTTCAGCGCTTAAGGGTGACTGTAAAAATCTCTCATTTTCGCTTGTGCAAGTTCTCTGTAAATGGGGCTTTTTGATTACTTACACTGTATGTACTTGTTATTCCCTCTAGGTATCAGACCAATTTCTCGGACTTTTTTTCACCTGTACATCTAAGTAGGAGATAATTGAGGGAATAGCGTTGGGTAAGCGGGGAAGAGGGAGGAGAAGAACGGGTAGCTTGGATGGAATGATAGGTGGCAGGAGGTATGAGGGCCTGAACAGGGACATCGTGTGAAATTTAGGGGGTGGGAAGAATTAAATGTCCATTTAAACCTACCTTCACCGGTAGAATACTTATAACAATAATAATAAATACATCTGAGTCGTTAACGCATTTATAGATGCCACTAAGCAAGACTAGACTTTCCACTTCAAATGGGTTGTGCAACATTTTTCACATTCGAGAGAGCGCAGTGAACTCATTGAACCAGGAGCCCTCTCAGTCTCGCATCTTTCCCAAGCTTGCGTAGGTCGGAGTGCTGCATTGAAGCATACGGCCATTTTCAGTCCCAGTGCGTGGATTTCCGTTTGGGGCCGGGATGTGCGTGTGTAGGAATGAGCCGGGCCAAGTAAATACGCCGTTCCGAATTGACATGGTGGCCCGCGGGGTGTTGTTCAAGGGGTGGAGATGGAGGGAGAACAGGCCCTGTCCATTGATCCTCGCCCCCTGGCTGAGTTCGGAGCCAAGGTCTTGTGGGGGTGGGGGAGGTCTCCGGGTCCATCCCCCCTTCCCTCCTCCCTGAGCAATAAGGGGGGAGTCCCAACGGCCGCCGCCGAATTGAATTCTCCGTGGACCCCGACTCCTTTAGACCCGATACTTCTCTCCCACTGAAAGGTGGACTTCTCTCTCTACTGTAATGGTCTTGAACGAAAGGAGAGGGTTTTCCTCAGTGTTCCTATTATTTAATGCAAAGTACTTGGCCGTATTATTTTTCCTAACGTCATTGATTCCATCATCACCAGTGGTTTACAAATAGGTAATGCTTGGCCTTTGGGTATCTTGTGCCTGTCCTACCCCCTTCCTCCGTAGCCATTCCTATCATCTAATGTCTTTTACCTCACTCCTCTTAAACCCTTCTTCATAGCTTAAACCTCCCCTTCCACCCCTGCATAGCTCGTAATCCCTATCCGTTTATTGGACTATATTTTACCCCTACTTCACGTTTTACTTTTTTATTCGTCTTAGTTATAATAATTTCTTACTATTAACTCTCAGTTAAAATGTACGCCCATTTTATGGAAAACTGCGATCTTCCTTTGAATATCATGCAGAAAATAAATCTTGTTAAATTTATCAAGAATTACGATGAAAAAAGTGTATTATTCCCAAGTATTATTCGGATGTTCTGCGTGGCTGTGCCATAATCGTGGACCTGTCGGCTGAATACAGTGAGTAAGGAATATCATGTCACTGTGGTGACTGTATATGGGGTTGCGTGAGGAGAAAGGAGGTCATGTAAATTTTGTTTTAAGTTCCATTGTTGAAACATTTGAAGAGCGTGCTTCGGTTTTTTTTGTCACATTTTGTAAATGGGTGACAGTTTTTTTACCGTACAGATATACAGGGGTGGGATATGTATGGAAGTAGGAGTAAAGGGAAGAGTCAGACCAAAAGAATTAATTTATTGAGCTTAATAAGTTGATCAAGATGTACGACACTGCATTGGACTTCACCTTAGGGGGAATAGAAACAATTTCCTATATTAGTCCTTTAATAATTATGCCTACTTTCGGTATGCACTATATTATTACTATGCATGTACGACCTCTCAAAACGCTACACAAACTTCCTATCGAGGTCAGAAAAATATTTTCGTGAACTGAGAAGTGCAATATGAATAAAGTTTTTAAAATGAAATTTTAACTTGCTTACGATAGGCACTTGGTGCGCCTGGATTTCATATTACCTTCATAATATTTTGAAAATATATTATTGCCTTTTTATTTTTATCAAACTCTAGATTAATATTTTCCTTCAATTATTTTCGTAGTAGTGCACGAATTACTGACTTCGTGTATAGCGTTCTCCACTTGATGAAAGGTAACTCGACAATAAAATAAGTGGCATATATCATCTAGTAAATATTCTGCTGAACTAGAGGATTATTATAAATAACAAAAAGACAAGATTTTAACCAAAAGGACTACGCAATTATAGAAATGATACTTTCTGTATCAAACCCCAGGAATAGAATATCAGACTTGGATTTAATATGTTTGAACATTTACAATTGTATCGTATCTTCCTGTTTAAGCTCATAGGCGAAGAAAAATATTATATTCTTTCAACTGGAATTCAAATGAATGACTGTCGGACTTCCAGACATGCGCGTTTCAGACCTGGTTACCATGTTTGGATAGAAAATGATGGTAATAAATTAACCATTTATCATAAAGGTGCATTAATATGCATTATGTTTCGAGGAAGACGACCAACAGCTAAGACAAATTGCTTAAGTTAGAGAAAGTACCTCCTTGAGCATAAATATGGGATTTTTTTTAAAAGAAGGATGAAGAGAAAGCCGTCATCGGCAGTAACCTCCTCATAAAGGGAGGCGCCTAGGGGTCTGCAGCTTAGCATCCCATCAAAAGGACTGAGTACTGCCCTTGAAATGCTCCCCAAATAGCACTAGGCCACGCAAACGGGTTTGCAGTAAAAATCTCTTCCTGAGTCCTGGATTGCCATTTCGAGAGTGGAATCATGGGATGGCAATACGATTCTCTAGAACCTTATAACCCCAAGACCTACCACCATGACGGAGTAATTGAACGGGATGCATCCTAAGTTATTTCTCGTCCTCCAACGTTTTATTATATCCTGATTGACGGTTCACAAACGAATGTTTCACTGATGGAGCGACATTTAATTTGGAGCTAAAATTGAGATACTTCTTGAGCCAGCCAACAAATAACGTTATGCTTATCGCCAGCAGTACAGGCGCTTTGTTGTTATCTTTAGGAATTTTGTAAATTTCAATCCTCAATTTCGTGCCATCGTTTGGGCACTTTATGTTGAGGTAGTAGATTTAGTAGAGGTGAAGTGATTCTCAGCTGTTTTTTTCAGATAATTTTTAAATCCAGAATAAGAACACGTATGGTTCGCTGCAGATTGATATAATAGACATTTATCCCAAAGACCTCCGTTTTGTCGTTTGTATTTTTTATACATAGAGGTGAATTGAACTCATAATATCATGGGTATGGACGGGAGGATAAGAAAGAAAAAGGATGTTACTTTCAATTTGATGAAGAAAAGTAAAAATTATCTGAAGGAAATATGTAGGAAAACAGCCGTACAGAAAGTATAGAAGATAAAGGAGCTACTTTATCACAAATTTCTGTTGCCCGTGGTGGGCCAATTACCACAGGACTCATTTAAATCAAATGGAAGGAATTGTTCGAAGTTGTGCAGTGAAGAAATGGATTTTATGTCCTTCTATAGTCATGGTCGTATTGAATCGTTCCGCTTCAGCTCATTGGTGAATACAAATAATATACATTACTCCATCGAAACCTACCCTCACTGACAGAGAAATTATACTACTTCACTACCATCAGTCAATAGCCCTCAACGTAGCTTTTCACTCGTTTTTCTCACCAGCAAACCTCTTGGTTGGTTGGTTATTCAGAGGAGGCGACCGACAGCTGAGGTCATATGCGCCATTTAGGCTAGGTGGGTAATTGGGTAATGGTAGGAGTTTTCATGGAACGGAGGAAGGGTGAAGATAAACCCGGCGTCGGCATTAGCCTACTCTTGGCGAAAGGCGCCAAGGGGACCACGGCTTAACGTCCCATCCGACGGACGGAGTACTGAACTTGAAATTCCCTCCAGTGAATTCCCTTCCACTTCCAATGAAAAATCTGCCTTTGCCGGGAATCGAACCCGGGCCCTCGGGATGGGAGGCCAGTACTCTACTCTAGTACTCTAACTACCACACCAACCCGATCCCCAGCAAACCTCTTCATATTTACGTAATTTTTCTCTTCCACATCCTCCACAGCCTGCTATATGCATCGCATACGGGATCTTCCTTTGACATCCATCCCATCCACTTTTCCCTCGACGATTGTCTACAGCAGAAACATCGTGTCCCACTAAAATATTTATGGGAACCAATTTAGGCAGATATGGAAAGGTTCCGGCCAATCAAATTCTCCTCGAAGTCTAAGACTTTGGGCAGGCTTCGAAGTCATTTCTGCGTGCCGTCGCGCGGCCGATGGGTCGTGAATAATTCGGAGCCGATGGACAGGGCAAGAGTGTGTGTCATCGGTTCCACTTTCAATACATCCCTCCCTCGCCCCCTTCTCCCCCTTCCTCCTCCTCCTCCCCGTCCCTCTCGCTTCCTGTCTCCGATACACACCCTTCGATCCCCTTGGCATTAAGCGACCCTTTTAACGCTCCGCGGGATGAGTGGTTTCCCTAATCGCTTTTTGAGCCGGCGTCGTTGTCGGCGCCACTTGGCTACGCGCATACCGAATCCAATTTCGCTCTCCTCACCCGCCGCAAGCCCTTCCCCTCACCTCTCCTCCTCCTCATCCGCTACCCCTTTCCTCCTTGATCTGGAATCAGGTGAGGAGAAGTTGACGGGGTGAGTTGGGGGCGAAGTAAGGGTTGACGTGGTAGTGAGGTGCGAAGAAGGATGCGAGATGGGCTCGTTCGCGTGGGGGTGGTAGTAAAAATGAGAGAAGAATTGACGGATTCGCAAATCTCTTGAAATTCATTCCCAGCTCTCCCGAAGCGAAACAAAACTAATTCCCTTTCCCCTTTCTCGAACTCGTTCCCAAACGTAGCGGCCTCCACGGATTTTTATAGATTTATCGCCAATCGATGCGTTACGCAAGCTCCGACAGCTCCACTGCCTTCAAACATTTGATATATATTTGTGCACGCGGTAGGTTGGTCGCATTTGTTTAGGCATACGTAAAACAGTCCCCGCGGACCAGTTTGGACCGTCATCAGTTTTTGGGAGTGGATAAATATAGGAAAGAAAGGAGATTTATTGGAATGTTTGGACGATTTGTATTTTTGAGTTTAAATAATGCTGCTATCGTTCACTGAAAATCGGAAATGCTATCATAATGACTAAACTGCAGCTGGTGTAATCTAGAGGCAAAGTTCGTACCGTGTTTTAGGAAATTTATCGATCATCAAGTCAACGGCAAGGGACAAAGCTTTTGATTTGTGTTGGAGCAAACATGTTACTTGCTAATGAAATATCCAATGAAGATCTCACTGGTATTCATTTTCTAATTCTCAGGTTTGTAAATACTTTGACGTTGATAGTCCCAAATACGTATCAGAAGAGAAAAACAGTACGATTAATAGTTTTGAGCAAGCCAGACAATTCACGCAACCTCCTCGAAAATAAAATCATGTATTAAATTATTTCCGTGTGTTTTTTGTCAGTTGGATCCATTATGATTTATTTCGAGATGAGTCTTATGTTTGAAAGGACAGGGATGTATAGATACACGTGTGAATGCAATTTGAACGTAGGTAAGAATTTAGTATTGCAAAAGTGTGGCAGACATTTATTTGTCTTTGAACAAAAAATTGGCAATTCATCCTAAAATAAGTAATTCTCATTCCGTCATTAAGTGTTTACATTTCCGCTACCGTTTTCCTCACTCTGACTCTATTCTTAACGTTATGCGTGCCTTTACGCTTATATTAACTAAATTACCCAAGCGATGATGGCAAATGTTCCATTTAACTATGAGCTGACACTAACTTGGGTGAAAAATGATGCAATTACTTCAATCATAGAGTACGTAAACAATTGCTCTGTGCTTAAACGAATGCTATATCAGAACTTAATCAGAGCTTCCAAAATCATGAAAATATTTTGTTATCTGTTACTTATTCTTAACGTTAAATATGCTTCTCAGACAAATATGAAGCCGATGCTGGCTGACAGCATAAATCTCCTTCATGTAACTACATGTAATATATTTGATGATAATATTTTTACTGCTCTAATGAAACCCAAGCAAAATAAAAACTCAGTAATAAGAAAGCTATTTTTGAAGCTTTAGGTATCCCATATTTCTGCCCTGCATACTGCGTTTAATTGTAGTGACGATGGAGACAGTAATCTCTTTTGAAAGCTCACCTAACAACACAAAACATTACGGCCACAAGATTATGGCCTTCACTTTTGATATTCTACTTTTTCTTCTTTTTATTTTCATTGAACAAAAAAACATTATCTTGTTAACTACAGCGGGAAAATATAGTAAATTATTAGGTGATAAACCTATAAAATGCCTTGGAATCATAAAAGTACTTGTGACGAATTGATGCTTCTTTCTGAAATTATTTATTCAATATGCTTACTTCAAATATCATCTCGGTATACTGCAATTCTAAAGAAAATCCGAAAGATTTGTAGGCATAAGGAATCACAAACGAATACTTTTTAGAAAATATGAGGCATTATGATTATTTCCCATTTTCCCCAACGTTTATTGTATTTTGGTTTCAATCTCGTATAAATTCCCGTCCACAGCGCAGGTGAGAAGAGGACCAGCCTGTTGTTGTCGGTGTGAATGTTTTCACTGAGCAAAGAAGAAAGGCAAAGGGGGTTGGGAGTCGATGAGAGGAGAGAGAAATACAATTGCGATGGAGATAGTGTAATGAAGAAGGCCTATATGCTTGGCTATGGGTGGTGGCAAGACCCCTTGACAATTTACTTCTGTGTGGGCTGAAGCAACACCCTCGGGGGTTTTTGGCTGAAGCGGAGCAGAGAGACGGAAGCGGGAATGATTTTCGGGGAAAAAGGCGCAGAATTACTTTTCGGAATAGGTTGTGGAAACACTTCCTAAACTGTTATCCCCTCCTCTTTCTCTCTGGACTGGATTCAGACCCATTTACACGTTGTTCATTTCGTTCGATAGTGAGGCGGAACATCCGAGGGGTTTATTTCTGGAGGCAGTGAAGAAATATGTATACACAAATGGACCCCATTTTGCATCCATGATTTCAGTCATTTTGAAACGACAAGGCCCACTCTCAAAATATTCCCGTGAGATATATTTCTGATCTCTTAATTTCTCGGGAAACGTAAACATTCCCATAATGTATTCCCTTTTAAAATCTTATCATCACTAAATGTCTGAAATGCATTCATCGTCACCAGTATACAATCAACCAGTATACAGTATACAAGCAACGCTGGACGCTCGGTTCAACTCTATCGGCTAACCTCTTCATATTGATATGATTATTATATCCTTCCCATTGTCCATTACTTGTTCCAAATATCTCACAATTTTCCATTCTACACATTTTTTTCCCTGGATGCAGACCGTCAGGCCTTATGATGTGGTCCATTACATTCCATCTTCTTTTTTTCAACTTTGATCAAAATCTTTTAGTCCTACACTTGTAGAGCTTTTCCGTTTTTCAAACAGGTTTATTTTTCGCATATTCTTAACAGGCCATTTTAGGTTCATATTTATTCAATCGCCCCACGTTTCAAATGCATCCAATCTTGTCTTTTCTGCCCAAAGGAATGGAATTAAACTCAAAAATGGCATTATCTGAAATGAGCATCGTTAAATTACCTAAAATATAATTAAAATTTTACAATTGTTAATCTTCCGAGATTAAAAATCCAGTACTTAATTCATATTTCTTTGGTGGAGTATTTCAAAAATGATATTCAAAAATGATGTATTATTAAGCGCATGTTCCTAAAAGTTCTGTCAATAATGCTAATAGAAATATTTTTCTATCACAAAAAATATTTATTTTGAAAATGTTGAACAACAAATATATTAATGCTTATATCAGCAATAGGGGGCATTTGTTCACTGTTAATTGTGTTAGGCTTTAGTTGGTGCAGGACTCGTATCAATCTGATCAGTAAAATAAATATGATTGGCCTTAAGTTTTATATACAATAATATGGACATCAAAGTGAAAAGAAACTTATAGGTGATGGTATATCGCTATTTAACTACCTATTCTTTTATTCATGTAAAGGTATGGTTCTGGTATTTATGTAAATGTACAAGTTATTTAACTTCTCATGGAGAAGTTCACTCATGCAGCAGAATTATTTGCATCTGCGGTTGAAGACACAGAACCGTTGATGCTAGCTGCGGGCTTAATGACGACTGACAGACTTCAGCACAAGGATGAGCGGAACTTCCCGGAATGGGGCAGCGGTGCAAATTTGATTTTCGTATAAATATTTCAAGTGCGTTTTCCTGAAGGAATATGCCTGTTTCATCGTGGCTAATGGTTACTGTGAACTAAATTCTTCCTCCTCTAAATACGAAGGCTAATTGGATAAAATTATTGCCCCATGATGACAACCACTTTTCATTAACTAAGTGGAATACAGTAATTCAGCTAAGATACGGCAGTTAATATATGCCATATTTTTCTCGATTATTGATTTCTATTTATTTTATCGGCGTTATGAAAATACTTTGTCTCAAAGAAGAATCAGTCCCATTTTCGTTTTTTGACATTAACTGGTATTCTCTCCCTTCTTAGGGAGGCAAAATTATGCTCTAAACGCTCATATTTTGAAAGGAAAACGAATAGAAACGAAACGGTCATAAAAAAATAAGAATTTGTTACCCTAACGTTTCCTCCTTCTCCGCTCCATTTTCCCCTCAAATTTTAGTTTCCTTGAGATCTCATATCAAATTTTAATTCGAGATACTCCTTCCTGCCGTCATTCCAACTGACAGGCCAGGTCAGGCAATATATCAAGAATAATTTCTGGAAGTGAAAGCCAATTCTGCTATCACATTCATTTAGGCACCTATAATCAGGGTGATGTAATAATTTCACGGTTTCAGGCATCGCATAGTGGACTGTAGCACTTTTCCACAATCATATTTAAAAAGTTATAAAATTACACTACACGTGTCTCGGCTTACTAAGCCATCTTCAGTTGTGGGAAAGTGCTACAGTTTTTTACTCACCCTGATATAATAAGCATTTATACCATGGTTGATGAAATAAGTATTTTTCGCTGTATTTTGAATTGGCAGAGAGTAACAACCTGTGAATTTTCATGTCTGCTTCAAGTAAATTTTTTGGTCGAGTTCAATCAATAAGTAGTGGGCAAGCATGATGTTTATTTACAACTCCTCACGTACAAGTTTTGGAAAGTACTGAAACTAATGTGTATCGTTACGCACTGCATAGAACTATCTTATTCTTTCCATTTCAATCGCAGTCTTCCTTTTATTTCACTTTTAGCTTCATATTTACTCTCTTTCTGGTCAACACACCACGCTCCATATCAATCTTTTCAGTAATTTTTTGTTGTGAATGATTAAAATTTACATCAATGTCCTCATCCTTAGGCATATGCCTACTTGGCTTGAGTTATTATTTTTCTAACTTCTTGATTGCTATTCGCCCCTTCATCCAAATGTCATTAAAATTCTGAAAGTATTCCACCTCTTCTACCTGATGCCATCCTACTTTTATACCCCCTTCGGTCCCCTTGTCTATACATATACGTGGAAAATCTGTTATACGACCCTCAGAGGGTAGCTTTTCCAGTAGTTATTATACTGATGTACCCGTATGTGAACGTGTCTGATTTTGAATTTTCCGCCTTTGCAAAGTCAATTCCATCTTGTTTAGCTTTAGTTTTTCTGAAATCAATATGGTTGCCACAAATAATGTGAACTCTATTTCATCTATTTATCTCTAGCTCATGATGCATTCTTTTTGCTAAAGTACAGAATATGTATGCATAAGTTGGTACACTATTAAAATTCATACAATCGTCAAATAGTTTTCTATCTCTTAAATAGCAACTGTACACATATGTGGGCTCTAAGTAATTCAACAAAGAAATTAGAATTTTATTTTCACTACATAATTTCAGTAGTCCCATATGTGCTCAAAATACCTGAGATTTTTTTTCTTTATAGGCCAGGTATTTTTCTGGACCGAAGAGGAAATACAGGTTTGATTTTCTTTTCTTCGAGAATTCTAAATCATTATTTTGTCATGAGTCATCGTCTTCGGTAATGTTTCTTTGCGGCGGATCCCTGAACAGATTTCCTATGTGCTATTGCCGTGAAGTGTCTGGTGACTGCGTCAGTTGTCCGTAAATATGGTCTCGGGCATTACATTGTGGGGACATGTCTTCGTGATTTCCGTTGTCTGCCACTTGCCGTCTTGCCGCCGCCGACCCTCTGCCAGTGACTGCTCAACACGAGGACTGAGAAGGTGAGCGAGTGGTAGGGGGTTTGGGTGGCAGAGGGATCCGCTCCTTACCCCTCACCCTTTTCTCCTCCGTCCCTCCTCTCCCCTTCCCCTCCTTGACTTGCTAATTTATTGATGGAGCCCTCACTCCCACCCATAACCTTCCCCCTTCCTTTCCACCCTCCGCGTTCCCTTCCCTCCTGCTCCCCCGAAATACCTCTTACTTATTCAAGCTCTTCCTTCTCCCTCTCTTCCCTCTCGTCCCGCTCTCCATCTTCTTCCCTCCTAGGCCCTTCTCAGCCTTCGCAAATCACTGGTGTCTGCTCTCTGGACGCTCACCGCCCTTCATTTATCTTTCATCGGAGTGTGTACGAGTGTGCATGTGTGTGTGTGTGTGTTCGTATGGGTGCATGTGTACGTGGTTTGTGGCTGTCTGTACATTACGTCAAGCACTCAGTTTGGTCCTGATCGATCCTTTTCTCCCGCACCTCGTAAAGAATTCCACCCATCTTTCTTGCCAAAACCGTACTTACGCCTTCTTCCCATGTTTTTCTCTACACTTCACTACCGAGAAGTTCACAAATGTTCATCTCCTGAGTCTGGAGGCTTAGTTATGGGTAGCCTTTTAGTTGCAGATTGTTTGAAATTTTTTGCAGACCGTGGAACTTGAGTTAGATAATATTATTTTTTGTGCTTTGCCATAGTTTTCACCTATAACGAGTGACACTCTCCGTCAGTCCGCTTTATGATGTCCTACTTTATTTTATAAACGTTAGGGCATATTTTAAATTCAAATAATTATTTTTTCCTTACCTCAACGGACTGTAGCACGAAAACTTCACCAACTTTTACGATAAAGAGGAAAGATATTCATAGGTATCACTTGATTCTTTCCTCTCTTTCTCAGGAGTTGCTTCCATTGTTTTACACGGCACATTTTTTGTATAATTTCTTGTATAAACGCTTTTATGATAAAAATTATACCGTGTAAAGCGACAAATTTTGAGAACGCTTGTGTGAATGTCTGAATGACTGAACGAAAAATAGAACCTGTTCTAATTCCATTCAGACAAACGTACAATTTCGTTCAGTTTCATACATTCGTTTGAAAAATAAAATGTACCGGATAAAGTGGCCTTTAAACTTGCCCGAATACCCTGTACTTCTTAAAAATTACCCTATAGGTTTTTTTAGCTCACTAACATATTCTTAGTAATATCGACGGTACACTTTTCTGAATAAAATGTGAATGATCATGGCGTATTGATATGTGAGAAAAAAAAAATTTCTTAATTGATGAAATAGCTCTTCTATTCCTGAGGGTTTTGAATAAATCTATTACTTTTCAAAGGATGAACAAAGAGTTCATTCCTACTTGTCAGTTTTTTCTATTTTGTCGTATTTCATGTTCTAAAAACATACATTTAGTTGATGACAATTTATTCCAATTAATCTTCAAATGGCATATTTGGAGGTTCCATGTTTATCTCCAAAAGTATTCTGTTTACCTGTTATTACATCAGGCATAAGTTATTTAATTTCAAATGTTCTTCGTTTCAGAAAATTATATGCAACCTGGTAATCGACTAAACGGTGACTTTCGAATATGTACGGCTATTAAGTATTCAAGTGTTACTCGCGCAATGTTGCAGTACTATTGAAGCACAACTGGTCCTTTTCGGTCGCCTGGGCCCATAACCTCTAACAGGTTATGGGCCCAGGCGACCGAAAAGGACCAGTTGTGCTTCAATAGTACTGCAACATTACGCGAGTGCATTTTTTTACGTATTGTATCGTTAAAGCGAAAAATGGCTGAGGCGTCAGTTGGAACTGGTTTGGCATCCATGGAAAAATTGGATGGACGGGACAATTACAATATTTGGACATTCCAAATGAAGATGTATTTAGTGCATGAAGGTTGCGTTGAAGGCTACGCCGCAGATGACACATCCAAATTAATTCAGGACAGTCGGTGGGGCCAAAATGACGAGTCCGCGTTGTGGGCAAAAAGTAAAGGGGTTTCCGGGCGATAATCTGGTAAAGCAGTTCAAGTAGCTAGAAACGTGGGAAATTTGGTCACATTAGAGCCAAATGCAGGAGCAGATGGAACTACGAGACACACAGTAGCGGTTCATCGCATGGGTCCAGGACTGCACAAGGAGTGCACCGAGTACGGTGATGAAAAAGGAGAGAACTCTTCTCTCTGTGGCAGCCTTGGGAGCCAAACACATCGCGAGTGAAGCTGACTGGTTCATCGACTCCGGAGCTATGGTCCATATGACAGGAAGAAAGCACTGGTTGCAGAATCTTAATGATTTATATATATACCTATTAGATTAAGTGAGGGTGTTAGAGTTGCAATCTAATACATAAATATGGGTTGGCAACATATGTTGCTATTTATGTCAGTAACTATTTATCTATATTGTCGTTGTCAACTCTCCGTCAGTCGTTCAATTTGTAAACTGGAATTTGGATGTGTCTGTGACTCGTTATTAAAACATCTTAGTTTAAAGCCGATATCTCAAGATATTATTTAACCTCTAACATCAAGCATCTATATTTCTGCCTTCACTCTGTAATGTTTCAGACAAAGCAATAGTAAGTTTTATGAAAAATGATTACCTTTATATATATATATATTTATATCCTGTATTCATAAATGTTTAGCGTAGCATCCTTTCGTGAATAAATAATGTTCAGAAACTGGATGAGTTAAGGTACTTAAAAATTCACAATTGTAGATTTAAATTCTCAAGTTTATCTTAGTGCACGATAATTCCAAATGGGCTACGGAGAACAATTTGCCTTTGATCGCTTGATTACTTGGGTCAACTAATAAATGAATAATAAAATGTTCCATCACCATTTCGCTATTATCAAGAAGTAATTGCTTACCAAATAATTTCAATTGTACGGTCTCAGCAGTCATTTATTACAGTCACTATTAGTCGTAGTTCAGTTTTATGACGTCATACATCGACGTTTCCAGAAAAGTTACTGTTGCTACTGTATTTTTTATTCTCTTTTGCCTGTTAAATTAGAGCACTATATGGAAAAAAATAGTTAGGAAGAATTCGGATCCTGGCCTCCCACCTAGTAGACCAGGGTTCAAATTCTGTCTGTCGAATGTTTTTCAGCACGACACTGTCGTCCCTAATAGAACTGAGAGAGGAACACCCGGCGTCTTCACTTCCACTCCCTACAAATTCAACTCGCAAGCCTCTGCCTTCCAGCTACCATTGACGTTGATGCTCCAAGCTTTTGATTTTCCTCCTCACCCAATAACTGCTATTGTAAGGGATATATTTTTCCTGGGATCGTTCGCCTAAAAAAAATCTCAGTGTGATCCTGGGGATAACGTTGGCAAGTATAAATATTGTTTCGAGCAGCAAGGGTTTACAATTTTTGCAACATAATTTCGTCAGCCTAAGTGTGATATTTGAGTGAAAAGTCCTGCTGGAAATATAGTTTATATTTATTATCTATTTAGATTTTATGTCCTAGCAAAGTATATGAGGTTTTACCAAGCCGTGCACTTTGTGAATTTAATGGCTATTTTTTAGCTAGCATATGTTAACACAAGTAATACTTTTTTTAGGCCCTCTACCAACAGAGCGTGTTAGATGTGCTGAATAATCATCAAGTCAACCTCTCGCGTCAGCATTATTTCTAACCTTACCTTGAGTTATTCATATTTGTGCACGTAATCACTTATTATGGACACGCCTTGATGATACAGACACCGAAACCCAAGCTTATGAGCATGCATTATTTTTTCAATGCTGCGAATTCCTGGTTTCTCAAACGAGACAAACCGGTATTTTTAGGTGGATTGTTAGCTTACTAAAGCCTTCCAGGTTCTCCGATCGAAAGAGGTGACGTAGAGAGAAACGCTTCCGCTCCTTCAATTGTTTTTTATCCCCCACTATTTATTCATTGATCCTCGGCCCGGTTTCCGAACGCTAAAGCTTTCACCGTCTTCAGTGGTATTATCATTTCAGTGCGTCGAAAATCGGTGGCTTTTGAACCAGTCGTGGCGGAGGCAAGGGGCTTTGTTGAGCAAGCTTGTGTGTCCTTGCAAACTCAAGGCTCGGTGGGCCGTACAGGAGATGTAGGTATTGTATGACAAGGGCATGTTTATGCCGTCACCGAGGAGAAAGAAATTATATGGAAGGCATAGGTAAGTATGATTGATAAAATGGTGAGCAGGAAGATTTCTTCAGATCTCCTGCAGGTTTATGACGAGGGATTAGAGGAAAGAAAACAGTTTCTTATTTTGTATCCTGCGTTTATGTGCCGTATGTTGTGAGCTATATATCAATGCGAATGCAAACATCGTAGAAACTTAATTCACTAGGAAATACACGCAAGCTTTTTGTATTCCTTTTTAAGTACTTATTGTCATATAGCAAATGAACTACTTAATTAAAATCTTTCAGCATTATATTTTGATTGCCCCAAGGATAAATTATTATTTTGGTGGGTTTACAATTGGCAGTTTGTAGAAGGGAAAAGTTCTCTCCAATTGCATAATACATGTATGTAAAAGGTGTCCATTTTGCACTAATACTGTAATAATACTAATAGAACTAATAATGGAGCAGACTACAATTAATGCTAAACTTGTAAAATTTCTTAATTATCTTATTGCCCTAGTAATAATATCAGATTTTGTTTTGGCATCGTAGTAGTTTTTGCATACATTTACGGAATCATGGAGATGAGTAATTATCAGCTCTCAGGACACGACAATCAGTTTGATTGTCGTGTTCAGGAGTTTTCAGTAGAACTATTCATTACATAATACATACAAATAAATTACTGCTATTTCCATATTCAAAGGTATATAAATTATTTTAGTTTGTAGTTGACAAATAATCTAATATATCTCCTAAGTTTTCCTGGTTGAAATTATAAGTCAGTGAGTCAAAGTTCAATAAATCGAAGTCGAAATCCAGTGGTGGGTACTTACCATCAGTTTATAAAAGAATATCACTAGCGTTCTCCGGAGAAGTATATTAAACATTATCATGGTGGGACCCATAACTATACCTATTAAATTAAAAACATTATTCATTTGCCTAAGATCAAGGACACTCATTACACCAGCAAGAAATTGAGTCTCCTCAGATATTATGCTTAAATTATCACACCAACATGATTATGCACGTTATATTACCCCAAATAATAAAATTAGTATTTAGGTAGATGATTCATAACTGTTCAAGTTGACTGCAGTGCTTTTCACAATCTCGGTCAAGTATTCGGTTAAAAATATGCTAATTTAAATAGTTTTTTTTCTTTCAATTAAATGTTTACTCATAGGGGTATTTTTTACCAATGAATCTAAGCCTTCATATTTTAATAAACTTATGCCCTTACAGTTCCTTATTGGTGCAAACATAAAGGATTATTAAGTATATATGACTAGTCCCAGAGAATTAATCTCGCATTGATAATTTCTTATTTGCGCCCTATCTTGGCTTTCACACTTCATCTATTTAACGATGGTTCATTTAATTGCGTATATTCCCCTTCTTTGGTTCCCCATTTTCTTTATTGTTAACATCCTCTTGAGCCTTTTTCAAAATTCTTTCAATTTATACAGCCTTCTCGGTATATCATTCGCTATTCTATTGTTCATTCCACGTCCATCCATTTATTTGGAAATACGAATATATATATATATTTATTTTCTGATGAAACAAATGAAAACTATTAAACTAATCACGTTATACTCTTTTGTCACATTGTTCCACTAAAATATTCTGAGCACTTACATGTTTGGTCCACACTTTCCTCAGCCTATCTATCTATAATGTTCAATAATTTATCGAAAGGGATATGGGCAAATGAATACCAGGTGATGTGACGCAGAGAAAGCTTGGAGCCGGAAACAAATACAAATTATTTCATTAAGGGATGCAACACTGAATACACCAAGATAAAAACAGAGAGACATCTAGAAAAGTATTATTTGAAATGAGAATGACATAGAGTGGTGCGGAGTGAAAACATGGATGACCAAACATTCATCGGGGAGCAACACATTTTCAAGAAACGGGTGGATAGGAACACACGTACATTACGTAAGTTACACATCGACTGAACTCTATTCAAAGTAGCTTAGCTGATTTCAATCTTAAATAAGGTGAAAAATTGTTTTATCCATTATATATTCGTCTAAAGTTCAGATATAGGAAACATTTTCAGCAACACAGAAATTCGGTTGTATCCCACATCATCTTAAGTCATGCATTGTTACTGTTGGAATCCTTTCCTTAAATGCTTGTACACATTCATATATCACATGCACACAATTTGTTTACGATAAGTGACTTTAACGTGAAATACGGAGGAATCCTGTCATTGAGATGAGAAGCAGGCGAGAATATCCACAGAAACGAGGTAGATTATTTTTTACATGCTATGCATTTTGATTATTTAAGTTAAATACACCTACAAATGTTGTTGAAAGTGTGAAAGCACTTAATCCTGGCCTGGGACATTGCCTGGTCTCTAGGCACTTAATCTGGGGATTTAATATGTTGTTTTAAAAAGGGCAGAGATATGAAAAGTGCGTAGTTTCTTACTGCTTGGCAAGATCTTCTTTAATTCTTGCGAAATGGTTGGATATCCTTGGTAACGATATTATTACTATACACACTATTTTATCTGCCCCCATTCTTAATAGTAATCCAGGACTTTACAGAATTAATAGACGTTTTAGTGCTTTCTTAAAGGATTCCGAGAATTAAACTTTAATAGGAGTAGTAAATCTTTAGTTAGTTTAATTCTTTAAAAAATTAAAACCCATTCTTAATTATGTTTTCATATGATAAATCATGTCTCGAGCGATTTGCCATAGAATTTGGCCCTAGATGCATAAGTATTCATGGTTAACCAGATTTATGTTAAGAATAATATTAAGAATTTATGTTAACCATTTCAAGAAGAATTCACAATTATCATCAAATCAAATTGAGATAAGGCCACTTCTTTGCATTCTATGAGTTATTATTATATGTTTTACTGGAAAACTTAGTTTTCTTGAGGTTAGAAAATTCACTTAATGGATCGGCCACTATTTCATAGGATCATCAAAATTTAATTGCGCTTATATTTGTGTAAAGAGTCGGGATATCAAAAGAGCTTTAAATAAGAAACCATCTTTCTGCGCATTCCCGTAAACTAAAATTGAAATTGAGCAGCCACATCAATTAATAATCGAATGGAAAAGAAAAAAATAACACATTGAACACATATTTATACGTTTACCCTTCATTTCGCGTGAGTCGTCTCCGTGCCTTTGATGTGCAGCTTCGACAGACAAAGGTCCTGCAAGTAGAATTATTTTTTTCTTTTTAAAAACACCGGATCGGACTGTCAAGAAAACATTCAGAGAAAGCAGAAAGCAGACGTTCCACCAATAGTGCTGCATATCCTATCCCCACTGTCCCCAAGTTTGAACTGACTCAGAGCACAAGGAAATGAAAATTTCCATATTCGTTAGATGAGTCTGAAATAATTTATATTGATATCTCGGAAGATTTATCAACTTTTCAGACAATAATCCCTTCAAATAGAGGGAGAAAGAAAAAACTTTGTATCTTTCCAATGGGTTTTATTTGGATGGTACGACTAATTTAAACCCTTTTGCCTAATCATTAAGGTAATCTACGGTATATAAGGTTATTTTCGCCTAATCATTAAGGTAAATTTTAAATGTTCACATATTTAAGCCTGAAACTATTGAACTAATACTCTCTTCCTGGAGCTGTCGTTAAAACTCCGTGGATATCCAACAACATTCAACATGTATGAATCTAATTCAACACTCGAGGACTGCCCTAGCATTGTAAATAAATTCCGTTTGTAATGGGTTTCACATTCCGCAATAAGTCGTCTGGGCAAGGAAAGATTTAGTAAAATTATCTATGCTTTACCAAGTGTAAATGTCTTATAAAATGTTTAGCACCCCATATCCTCATATTCCCAAATTCAAACTTTGTCCTCTACCTCGCTTTCTTGAAGTCCTACGAGTAGTAGGTATGGAAAGGCCCATTGTTCTCCCACATACATCGCATTCATTTTATTTGTCACCTTTGAATTTCCCTTAAAAACGTTGCCGTCTGCCCTGCAGAGCGTATGGCTAACCCTTTTATCTTCAACTCCGTAGGGTATTACTTGAACTTCACTGTATATTGGAAAATTTACCGTCAATATTCGTCTTGTTTGTTCTTAATACCTATACTTATATTTTGCTCAATGACCTCACAAATGAAGTTCTTCTCATTTTCTCAAAATATACTAGTTTTTTTACCACTTTTCTCAATCCTGGCGAGGACAGTGAATTACTTTTCCGTGAGATGAATGTATCTTGTTCATTTCTTGATCCAATTTTTAAGCATTTCTCCTTTTTTTAAGCATTTCTCCATTGTTTTAAAGTCATTTTCCCATTGTTCACGCGTGGAGAGCGTTATTGTGTGAGTGTTACGTGCCCTTGACTGTATGAAGAACGTTCCTCAGTCCTTTTCGGTGATTCCAGGAAGTGTGAGTTTCCTTCCCACACTCGTTCCGTCTTGGAATATCTTCCATTTCCCCGCCCACCCTGCTCCCTCTCACCCAACACCTACGTTAAGAAGGTCATCTTCATATTTACCCCCATTAAACCCCACCCCCCCCCCCCCCCCCCCCACTTTCCACTCCCTTATCCCGAAACGCGAGAGTACGGAGGAAACCGGGAGAGCCTCAGGGGAGGAGGAATTACCCAGTCCCACTTAACCCCCGCCCTTTCCTCTTCCTTCCCAAAAAGATTCATAAAGTGGGTGGAAACACAATTTTTCCATCCGCGAGGCCGAGTGGGGCCATCGCCATAACTAGAGGTTGTCGTCGTCCCTTGAGGTTGGTGGATTTTAGACCGAGTCGTACATCTAGGTTGTCTTGTTCCGCAGAGGATGATGGGATTTGGAAGGTGGCCGTCGGGAACGCGAAGAAAACACGGGCGAAGAGTGTTGATGGAATGTGGAAGAAGTTCTTGTCTCTTTTATTGTTCCATTTGTTTAAAATCCGCATGGTGACGAGTCTGCATTTCTTTGTTCTACCGTTGAAAGATAATATGAAAATTTATATTTGCCCCTAATATCTGCCTGCATGTCGACAAATATCTTTTATGCCAGCCGCAGTGTTCTGTCTAAAGACTGACTGCGCTAATTAAAGCATATTTCAAGTCATAGAATCCAAACGTGATGCATAAATTATTATAGGATTCCAGTTAGTTTCCATGTGCTGCCTATTTCCAGAAAGTTTTGTGGAAAACCTCTGATGCCCACGAAAGTACACATCTCCAGTTTAGCTAGATCACAGACAAACCTCTACGCGTTATAATTCCCTTCTCACTCCTTCAAAAACCTCTATAGCTCAAATAAACACGAGTAATTAAGGATGCAAGCTTTTGGTATGCGTAGGAAGTGGATAGCATTGGATTACATTAACATTGTTATGCGTGGTACATTCACTTCTTCATCACATTCGCTGCCTCTATGCAGCTCCACATAGGTTGTTATATGAAACTGAAAAATTTGTTCGCAGAATTAAGATTCCCGACCGTTACCTACTTGGAATTCATGCTAATATAACTAAATATGTCTTAAACATTGTAAATGAAACAACTTTGTACTTTCCACTTTCAGCTTTATAAGTTCCCAGATCGATATCGACGACTCACCGTCACTTTCACCCCTTGCAAATGACGCTGAGTCGTCGAAATCGATGGAGGAACTTATAAAGCTGAAAGTGGAAAGTACAAAGTTGTTTCATTTACAATGTTTAACGTTCGCAACTTCCACAAAGTATCGCCTTCATACATTAACTAAATATATCTTCTTAGTACTATAGTGTTAAAGATTCAATGGATGGAAGGATTCATCAATGAAGAAGCCCTGAAAAGCTTTCGGGGTAAAGAAATCTTATGGAAAGGTGAAATCCTCTAAAAGGAAGAACTCATCGTAAAAATGGTGAAATAGGGTGAATTGAATGAAATCAGGCAATAATATTTGAAAAAGTGACATGCTGACAGAAAAACATGAACGATGTATTTTTCACACTTTATTTAGTGAGTAAAACCCCATCGGTTTCGGCACTCTCGTGTAATTGTCAAGGATAGGTACACTGACATTGTCACAGTGGCGAGCCCTTATAATATACCTCTCAATGAGGGAGAAACTGCAGGAGTGGTTGGGGAAGCTTAGAGGGTATGACTAAGGGATAAGCATTTTGTTGAAGGTCCGGATGATGGGACGATTGCATTTTAAAAAAGCGGGACAGGTACATGATAAAATGGGGACAGATTGGGCGGTACAATTTCATTTAACAAAATCGGTCCCAAATCCTTAGATGCGGATGTAATCTCAAAGTTTTCTGAAAAAAATAGGATGACCTAATAGAGTAAGCCAATATAATAATAGTGAATTGGAAGAACTATTGCGGAAGATATCGAAGGAATTGTGGAACATCTAAAAAGGGATGCGGTACGAAATAATACGTTTAGTGGAAGAAATAAAATAAAGGAATGCGTGACGAAGTAGGAACCTAGAATTTTCAGCCTTCTCCAACTTCAATAGTACCTGCGATCAGTAGGAGAGGTGTCTGTGTGGAATTGGAATGGAAAGAAGAAATACTGGAATGAAACTCTGCACTTACTCTATCAGCATTATCTATCTATTAGCATTATATCCAAATAACTCGAGTACTGAATTTGAAGTTCTCTTTGCACCGCATTCAAGTAGGTAATCAATCTTAAAATTTGTGCCCCTGCCGATATACGAACTCGAACTGGGGTTGGAAACTGTACCGCACCAAACAAACTCAACTGATACCCGACTGGGAAATAATTTGCGATCCTGGTAACGTTGCGTAATGCACTAACGATGCTGAATATCTGGCTATGTTCGCTTAGCGGGTCAGACTATGATAAATAAATATATGAATGCCAACACATGAAGGCGTAGAGATGAAGAAAAGAACAGGACTTGAGTGCATGAAAATTGCTCTGAAGAGGTGGAGACCTTAAGAGACATACTTGAGTCAACAAAGGATAAATTTGATATTATGAAAGAGAGCGGAGTTTATAATCTCGTCTGTGATGATTACGGGGCATCATACATTGGACAGACAGGGAGGACCTTTGCCACGAGGATAACAGAACACAAAGCTTGCTTCCGTAACCACAAACACACTTCCCAATTCGCCACACATTTATTACAACACAAACATAGCAGTGATTTTACACCACACATTTTACACGTCGAAAACAAGGGTCTCAAGATGGATGGTCTCGAAGAAATAGAAATTTCAATCTGTGTAAATTCCAAATCTTGCGAGGTTTTAAATGAATTGTTATATCTATCCCGCTCTCCTCTTTTAAACCTCCCCTTCCCCCTGAGCTCCAACGGTTCCGCCTCGGTCACTCCCCAGACGAAACCCTAACCACCCCAGGAGCAAACACACCAACTTATATCACCACCCTCACCCGACCTGTCAATCCTCGGTCACTTTCCCTTTCCCACCCTCTCTGCGACTCCATTCCTCCCTCACCCCGACTTCCACCAGACCTGACCTCCGCCACCCCTGAAAACACCCTAATGCATCACCAAGCTCACCCGACTGGCCAATCCGTGGTCACATCCTCTCTTTCCCCCGCACTCCGACCCCGTTCCCCCCCCACCTCCGACTTTCACCATACATAAGGCTGATGCAGTGTTTGTATACTCACCGATGATGCTGCGCCGCAGCGAAACCATGGTCGTGTCAAAATAAAGTTTTGTGGAATTGCATTGTTATTTTTTCTCTTCTCCATTATGGAAAAATTCCACCAAGTTACCCCGGAAACAGTTTCTTTTAAAAGGTACCCGAAAAATGTCCAGGCTACTCACTATCTCAAATGGAGCCATTTTAGTAAAAATATTAATAATATTTTCCTGCACTCCAGAATTTATGATGGGAAAAACAATATAATTCACTCTTGAGCTATTTGAGTCTCACTTGACTTTTGAGTGAGTTATGGATCCTGATTTTGAGGCTTCCGCGATTTAAAATTACTGGCTCAATACGATTTCGGGGAGTTTCCATCATGCCCGTAGTTTTTTTGTCTGCCCAAAAAGCTACGAAAGTGACGGAAAATCCCTAAAATAGTATTGAGTGAAGTTATTTATCTCTCCAATTCATTCTCAAGTGCAGTAATACTTCGGTAAAATTCAGTCATTTTCGACTTCGTTAACAATGAAACCGATAAAACTCCATTTTTCTATTTCCTATATAGCTTGCCCTTTGTAATTTTTCCAAAATTATGCCCTCTACGTAATATCATCACATAACTCGAATGAACCCACTGCGTCGTCACAGTGGGAAATATTTTACTGCTCCGTGCCAAAATAGCAGGCAGAACGGGCACTCGATTGAGGCCTTTGCGAATAAGGGTGGACTGGGGATGTTAATTTGGTCAACCCCCCTCGCCGAGGCACCATGTACGCATTGAACCGTCAACTTCCCCTGCTTGATTCCGGCTCTGAGCCCCTCTCAATGAAAACCCAGCGTACGGAGTGCGGAGGAGAGGGAACGGTAGGCTGTGCTACCAGCACGCTTCGTCCTCAGTCAGGGGAGGTCGAGCGTGATTCGGAGAGGTGACCCCATCCATCAAAATCCCCCCCGCGCGTGTTTGCGGAGACCGTTCCCAAGGGGCATCACGAGCCGGTAGCATCATCATGGCATGAGGAGAGGAAGAATATGAGGAGATGGAGAATGCTCTGAGGGGAGAGAGGGAGAAGAAAAGAATATTGCCTTTGGGTTCAGCTGGAACTCTGGATGGACAAAGCTCGAGTTGAAAGGATGCCGTAGAAGAAAAGATATCAAAATCTTCATAAACTCATCCTCTTCATCATCTGTCGTAAGATTGCTCTTGCCTACAGAGGATCATATGTCTTGGTTTGCGAAAAAAACTAGATACATTCCCGTATGAGTTGCGTTCGATTCCTGGTTGAAACTTCATTAAAATCCCTCATCGAGTGCCATGTGGAGAGCATTTCAAGTTTAGTCCTCTGTTCATGAGAAGGGACTTAAAGGTGCATTCTCCTTGACTCCTTTCGCTAAGAGAAGGCTTTTCATACTGAACCCGAGTTTCCCTTTCATTCCCATCCATATCCTATCCCTCCCGTGCCTCTAGTATCTTTAAAAGAGGGACTGACTTGAAACCATTGATGGGACAATTCTGCTGCCATTACCATCTGTGACAACAGTCGTTGTTTTTGTTTGGGGAAGTGACCCAGAGCACAGGTATTTTGAGCTTTTAAGGATGGGTTGATATTTGGATATTGGTAGGAATAATTCAGGGAGTGAAGGAAACATGGAGAGAAACACTGCGCCAGCATCAGTCTTCTCTAAATGAAATGCGCCGAGGTGTCTACGGTTTAACGTCCCATTTGACGGATTGTGTAGTCCACTACAAGTGCTCTCCTCACTGCACTAACACTCGGGAGTGGCATACGGGTGAAATATACCGTTGCTAATGCAAACTCAATTTCTCTAAGTGGGAGGCCAGAACTGCTGCCACCAAATCAACCATATCCCCAAAATCCCCTTTTCTTTCCTGTCATTTATTGGACAAGAGTGACATTTATTTCGTAGACTATCACTTACTGTGTGTGCTTATTTCTGCATCTGTTTCGTACTTCCTGGTAAAATAATGTGAGGATAAGTAACAAGGAACGTGAAAATATAATTAATGTCCAACCACTTCAAACTGTCTTATTTCATCTACGCAGCAGATCTCTTTTGCCGAGAGAGAAGGCCTTCCCTACTTAGGACTTGATTGAAATAATATAAGATATTACAACGGAATCTCCTATTGTATGGCGTGCAAAGGATTTCAATATCAATATTTGGTCCGTCTGATAGAACGAAAAACCACGACCTCCTTGCGCTTTTAGTTAAGAGTAGGTAATGTAAAATAGAGAAATCCCTACATTAGCAAACATGAGCCAAAGAACTATTTTCAAAAAGAATTTTAGGTAACAGGGAAGAGATAAATCCACTCGTCATTAGCAAAAATGGAAAACGTATTAAATATTTCTTACAAAATGAGATAATTTACGTCTCCAAATATATAATTAACTAATGCTAAGTGTATTCATTTATTTTATACCTGGAGAGTGCCAGTGTAGTATAATTCTAAGAGCATTGAAAACATATCAAAGCGGGTATACTATATTTCTCTCTAGCTGCATGATAAAATATTTACTGTGGGAAATTATTCTTTAACAAATGAAGTAGTTTCGATCTTTCTCTTGTTATTCTGTCAAATTTTTTTCAGCCGAAGCTAACCCTTCATTTATTAACGCTTTCACCTGTAGTATGACCAATAACATGGGATCACAGGTTATAAGTTACAGCGCTCGCCTGAGGGAGAATCCACTACCCCACCTTGCCCAAGTCCCTGAATATTAGAATGGTAATTTACGTATTTTCTTGATTTTTTGACGAGCAATCAACTTCCGGAGGGAAGAAACAAAAAAATTGGGCAAATTAACCTCACCCTCATCAGCCTTCGGCGTTCCCTCTTGACGTGATCCCCGTGAGAATTGATGTCTCCTATTTTTAAGTCTCCCCCGTCTTAATTTTATATTCTGGGTCCTTTGGGCGTCGGCATCCCCGGTTGGCTTCGCGCAAAATTTCCAAGCGTATTTCCTATCTCTCTCATCATACCAACGTATATAAGGCGTCATTAGATGACCCGACTGGAGCGTGCCCCTGATTCCCCCAGGACGAATATGCATGCGGGAGAAGGCCTTGTGATTAACGGCTTAAATAAGGGTGACGGGTGGTGACCTGGCTCTTTCCGTCCTCCGTGAATGTGAGGCGGGTGCCTGGAGTAGTCGCTTGCAAACGCTGCGGAATGGCGGTGTTGCGCCCCAGCACTGTTTTCCGCGCAGTTTTTTGGTCAAGTGGCTGCATGAATTTCATCCACTGAGTTCGTCTTTAGGTAAATATTTATCTCATATTGTATGCAGAAGAAACACCTGAAAAATATTCCTTTAAGGCAATGAAACATGGGTGTAAATTTGAATCATCATCGGTCAATAATTCTAGGATTGGTTTGACACAGCCCCTACACTCGATTCTTCTATCGGCTAACCTCTTCATACTGACGTAACTCCTCTCTTTTATATCCTTCACATCTTGCTCTATATATCTCATACGAGGCCAGATTTTTCCATTCTTCCCGTTGATTTCTCCCTCGACGATTTTCTTCATCAGACCATCGTGTCGTAAGATGTGGCCATTCAATTTGTCCCGTCTTCTTTTTAAGGTTTTCAGTAGGCATCTCTTTTCTCCCACTCCTCTTAAGAAGCCTTTGCCGGCCTCGGTGGCGGCGGGGTCAAACCCTCGCCGTTTAATCCCAGGGTCGCGGGTACGAATCTCGACCGGCGAGGATTTTCACTCTCCGGGGCATGGATGTTAGTGATGCCTATTCTGTTATTTGGAAGAGAGGACTAAGTCCTAAACTCGCAGGTTAAATAAAGACTAATAATACTTCTTTGTCAGTCACTCGATCGTTCCATTTTATCTTCATCAATCGTCACAGTAAATTTGAACAGCATTCTGTTTAATTGGGGCTCCAACTGTTTAGGGCATACTGCTCCATCATGGGCGTAAATATTTTCTTCGTCGGGAGAAACGGTGCTGTAACTGTTTGAAAAGTGGTGTTGGGGAAGCAGAATAACGTTCTAAGATGCACAAGCTGCTAGAATTAAATTAAGCTACAAAAGTTATACTACCCACTTAATTTTTAATATCACACCTAAGACTGAAATACGTGTTGTGTATTAGATGGCACATTAAAAAAAGTGGACATTACAATTTGTACAGTTCATTTCCATCCATGAAATGCTATTCATATTCCGCCATATACACTCAAATATATTCCACTGCAAGGTTATATCCCACCGTCCAACCTATTTTATTATTATCCTACTTAATACCAGCATAACATCCATGCACGAGGGGGGTTTTGCCCTTGGGTCACAAAACCGTCGCTCTATCTGCCTGGCTACCTCGGCTGGCTGAAAAGTGATATAAGAGAAACAAGAAATGAATTGACCAATAAATAACATTTTCTAGCAAGAGGAGAAGGAAGAATAAATATTAATGAAAAATCGAAAATCGCAACAGCCTAAATAGACGCAGCTTGAGACATGAGGGCCATACGAAGACTGTGAAAGTTGGTGAAAAGTTGCTGAGAATGGCGAAGGAATGCCTCTTAATTTTATACTACCTATCAGGTTTCAAGATGCTATAATTACTACGATTATATCTCAGAGTCAAGCATAACAATGCACCAATTCCAATCCTAAGGCAAACACAGCAAATCATGCCCTATAGCCCTACATGCATGATAATGGTGCATGTTTGCTGATCTTCAACCCCTGCCACACACCCTCGCGGAGACTTGCAGGGTATTTTGTAGCTGTAGATGTGGATATAGCAGAAGTCGAACCAAAAATAATTGGTTGAATAAGCTGGCCCGTTATTGGCTTGTCAACGGTGGCCAGTACCTAGCATACTAAATTGAGAAGTTTTGCGTTATGTGAAAGAAAGGATTATCTCGAGAGAGGTTACGCGGCGGAATATGCGAGTAGAGAGTTGCATCCAAAATATCCCAGGCTTGGTGTCTATTTATGATGTAAGAACTGAGTTCTGTAGTTCGGAAATCCATCATTATGTAAATAGGTGAGTCGCACTTTAAAATCTGTGGTAATAAAGGATTTTTTCCAAATTTATCTAGGGATAAATGTTAAAGAAAAAAGTTAAATGAGGCCATAATGACTTACTAATGTTCAGCTAGTCCTCCGCTAAAAGCAAAAAATATGCCGACACAGCGTTTAATTGTAGGAGGTAGGAAATGCAGTTCAGCACTCCATTATTTTGAAAAGTCATTATATTTCGCCATCATCACTCCTCGCTATTTTTTTTAACCTACTTGGATGAGAAGAGTTAATCACGTATATTTGCGCGCAGACAACGATCTCGTACTATATCTGTGAATTTTTTGGGAACTTAAAATGCTTCATTTATTCGTAGGAAGTACTTTTAGAAAAAGCTCAACTTTTACAAATTCATGAATCCTTGGGAAACCTTCTCCACTTTCCATTCACCACACTCGTTGGTATGGACTGCGCCTAACATGAGAAATAATGGCCATGAACTCTGAGTATCACGGGGACTTAGAGTCGTGTTATGCTCAAAGGTAATCGCACCTCAAGGTGAGTAGAATAGGAGGTGGTCTCAGCTGATTGTAGCGGAGGAAGTGTGTGACGTCACAGGGTTCCGTGGATACCGTGACGGTGAGATAACCATTGCATTACTTCGCTTGAATAGACGGTGTGGACGTTTTTTGATGTTGAATTAGTGTTGCTTTAAATATTTTAATTCAGTTTTGAATTATCTACATCTATATAAGAATTATCTACTCATATAAATATGCCTGGTAAACGGTGTTCTGTTGCTATGTGCTCAAACAGCTTTTATAAAACGAGAGCCTCGAGTGGGGAGAAGTACATTGGGTATTTCAGCTTTCCAAAAGATCCTCATACAAAACAGTTGTGGGTGGAAGCATGCAAAAGGAAAGATAGCTGGAATCCGGATAATGGACATATGTGCTCCGAGCGTTTCAAGGATGAGAATTTCGAAAGAAACGTGATGGCCGAAATTAATTTTTCGAGACTGAAAAATATTTTAAGACCCGGAAGTGCATGGAAGAAATTGAATTTTTTGCGTCCACAAGACCACCATCTTAAATCTCCAAATGCTCGAGAAAATCGTCAGAAAATAAGAGAAAAGAAAGCCTTGGTCAGAGAACCTGAAGAAGCAACTGGACACTTTCAGGAATGTTTTGCCAAACCAATGGTTAGTGAATGGAAAATTTGAGGTTACAATATGGTAAACCAATGACGTATCCTTCACCAATTATTTTGCAGCAGTTACGAATTGAATTTTCATATTTAGGAGATTGTAGAGGAAACTGTGGAGGAAATGTATGCAGCTCTTCTCAAGGACCATGCTCAGTTGCTCGAGAACTTCAACGTAAGTTTGTACTTAAACTTTTATAACTTGCCAAAGCACATTTTCTCGGGGTTTCATTGATAACAGAATGAATACAATATAGTCCAGTTGTGTTCTTCTGCCATTATAGGCTTTAAAGCTTAAGTATGAAGCTAATACGAAAGAGATTCAGAAGGAGGTTAATGAAAGAGAGGCCTCTGTGAATAAAATGGTGAAAAAAGTACTTTTTAAAATTTTTACTGAAGGTCAGATTGCCCTATTACTCTCTGGGAAAAAACAGGTGAAGTCATGGACCTATGATGAAATTGGAATGGCTTTCTTCATTATATATTTGAGCAAAAGATGCTACACCTACTTAAGGGGCCGTGATACATAGCTGTTTTTCAGACCTATTTTTCAAGGAAGATTGCTCCAACAGGAAGCTAGATATCGGAATGGGGTTTTCAGTAATTAAAAGAGAGAGTATCAAACTATTACTCTATAATCCTAGATTTTACGTAATAAGCCTTGTTAAAAATATATCTCGATGTAAAAATAGACCTTTTTGTTGCAAATATTGGGAGACAGAGGGGCTATTTTTTTAACTTTCGTTATTATAGAGTACAAGATTCAAGCTTAGTCTGTTGGATCCTTGAAAATGATTGATTTTTATTAAAAGACACGCTGCTGAGATATTCTGAAAGTAATTTATGTTTTTCGCCAACTCCAGCCCAGGGATACGCCTCTAGCAACGTGCAAATCACGAAACAGTTCACACATTCTCCGCCTACTGCGCTACTCAAAAAGTGGCACGATCCCTCTACCCTATATCCTAAAACGGTAACCTTGAGGTGTTGGAGCTAGGGGGAAGGGAAAGTGAAGGCGGGCGGGAAGCAGGCGAGTGAGACGGAGTGTCTGCTTTACTGACGGGTTATTTCTTGAGTCTCAGCTTAGGTTGTCGCTCTCGGGGTGTCTAGTAACAGTCAAACTGACTAATTGTCAAGTCTAGAAATTTCATCGGAAGCGTACCGATATCGGAAAATTAAAGTAGGCAGTCGCTTGACATTTTCGATGGCGAGGAAAAAAAGAAAGGGTGAATTTTTGGCCAAGCGGAGGGAAGAAAAAAGGTAAATATTGTCATTTTTTGTGAAAACACTATCTTAATGTAATCATATATTCATGTGTAAGTATGCAAATTTCTATTATTCGAAACAGGCGTCTCAAAATAATGGGAACAGAGTCGCACGTAGGAGGAACTTCTTGCGCTATTGAAGAAACCCCGTCCAATATTGACGATTCAGTAGCTGATGAAACTTTGCATGATTCATTTGACGATATGGCAATTGCCGAAGAAGGGAAAAACGAAGGTTTATCCGGTGGAGTAACGGGAAGAAGAATTATCGACTTAAAATATGCGACAAATCGGTTTCCAATTTACTGAAAAGGTTTAACCTAAATTTCAACCTGCGTTCTGATAGTAATTCCCAGCCTAGTTCTTCTATTAAACTCGTAACACTTATACAATTATCATAGCGGCCTTTAACAAATCTAGTGGATCTCCTTTGCACACGCTCTAATTCTTTTATCATACCTTCCTCGTACGGATCCCATATACTAGCGGCATATTCTAAATGAGGCCTGACAAGTGTAAAATAGCTTCTAGTACTCTCTCATCGCATTTGCCTAGAACTCTTTTTACGAATCCTGACATATAGTTTGCTACACTAGTTATTTCCCTGATGTATTTCCCCCACAGCATGTCTTCAATGTTGGTGACGCCTAAGTATTTAATAAATTCTACGTTAGATATTTTCTTTTCTTTGATGCAATAATTTTTCTGGGGAAAGTTTTTCTTTTTCCCAAAGTTCATTATCGCGCATATATTCAAATTTAATTCTAGCTGCCAACTATCACACCAATCATCAATCGCATATAAATCCTTAGCTAAAGAATGACTATCCTCTTAATTTCTTATTTCCTTATACACTACTGCATCAGAATAAATACGTAAATATGAAGAGATTAGCCGACAGGACTCAGTGGAGAGCTGCGTCAAACCGATCTGAGGATTGATGACCAATGATGACTGCTGCATCATCGGCAAAAAGACGGAGCTTGCTATTTTTAGCTACTGTATTCAAGTCATTTACGGAGAGAAGAAATAAAATTGGGCCTATCACGCTGGGGAACACCCGATGTAACTTTTGCTTCGCCTGAGGTGACACCATCTAATACCATTCATTGACGCGTTCATGTAGGAAATCTCCTATCCAGCCTACCATATTACTATCTATCCCGTATGATGCTAACTTCGCGAGTAAATTACAGTGGGGAACCTTGTCAAACGCTTTTCTAAATTTAAAAGCGCTGCGTCTACCTGTACGTTACCTTCTCCGGAAACTAAAATATCATGAACGAAAAGACCTAACTGATTTTCGCAAGACCGTCCCTTTCTGGACCCATGCTTATTTGTTATCAATAAATCCTGGCTATCGAGGTGTCCCTTTATTGATGTAACTATCATATGCTGTATAATTTTGCACGGCAGTGACGTTATTGATATTGGTTTATAATTCGATGGATGTTCCCTATCGCCACTTCTAAAAATTGGGATCACGTTTGCTATCTTCCAGTCTTTGGGAACCGCGTGTTCTTCGAGGGATTTGTTAAATATTACTTTAAGATACGGTGCCATTTCGAGAGCTATTTCTTTATACACACGAGCAGGAATTTCATCACGACCTGAGCTCTTGTTCGGGCTAACATTTTTAGTAAGGATACGATTCCGTTATAAGATACAATTATCGATCGGGGGCATTATTTGTTGAAATCGGTCTGGTATTGTTTCGAGCAAACTACGCTTAGATTGATTAAAAACGCTCCCCTGTTGGAAATTTCCCTACAAGATTTCCCTAGAACGTAGGGAAAAGCAAGGGAAAAATTGAAATTTCCCTAGAAAAAATGTGGTTTCAAGGGAAATCCCTCATAGTCTAGGGAATTTTTTTCCCTAGAACTTTTTTCCTTAGAAAATTTAGGCTTTGGGAAATTATTTCCCTAAAAAAAAACGCTGCTCTAGGGAAATTTTTTCCCTAGAACTTTTTTCCTTAGAAAATTTAGGCTTTGGGAAATTATTTCCCTAGAAAATACGCTGCTCTAGGGAAAATCTTCAGGCGTAGGGAAAACGTTATTAAGGAGAAATTTCCCATATTATTTGAATGATTCCCTTTCACTTTATCAATTTAGTGATTACATTTCACCATTTCTTTGTTGTGTATACATTTATCACAGAGTTAACAGTCACAAATCACAATTAATAACATTTGTAACCAAACAAATATATGCTAACCCGCATCGTGCAGTGCTTGAAGCCAAGCGAATCAGCAGTATCAACAGTGATAATTTCGGAAGAACACCTTTTTATTCGAGGTTGGGAACATTTTCGGTAAGTTAATGAAGACATTTCTTATAATCATGAGCATTCCATAATTTTATGTTAATCATTGAAATTGGCAAATTCGGTCATTAAAAATTCTATCTTTGTTTATTACATTGTTGTCAACAGAATTGAAATGGCAACGGAGACTGCGTTTTCGCACGCATGGGTTCAGTATTGTGTAATTATGATCATAATTAGTTCAATTTTATAACCATAATCCTTGACCTCCTCTATATTTTCAGGTGCATTCATAAATGAATTAAAGAAGAGAATAAGATTTCAACCAGCAGAAGGAAAAAGAATAAACGTGTATGCTAATGAAAAATGTAAACATGCTGCTAAAAAAGGAATAAACATTGGTAACATTGATTTCTTTTCAATCATTCATTGTGATATATGCCCTCCATTCCACTGATTTTTATCAAGTCTTCCCTATATTTATGCTTATATTTTATGTTTTTTGGATAATCATGTGCATTATTGTTTATTGAGTGGAATATTTACGTAAGGAAAACTTTACACGGTACCTAATTGCTAGGGAAATATTTTCCCTAGAAATATTTTCTAGGGAAAATGGGGGTTCAATTTTCTAGGGAAATATTTTCAAGGGAAATATTTTCTAGGGAAAATTATTCCCTAGAAATATTTTCTAGGGAAAAAGGGGGTTCAATTTTCTAGGGAAAACCTTACACTTTTCTAGGGAAAATTGTAGGGAAAATTTGTAGGGAAATTTCCATCAGGGTCTGGAAAAATAATTCAACAAATTAGCCTTATCTAAATATTTCACCCCTATACCCTTTCAAGGAATTAACCGTTGAAATTTTAGTTCCCTGTACTTCCTTAACATATGATCAAAATGCTTTCGGATTCCCCTCTAGTTGTTCTCCAAGTACTTTTCTCTTGAAACCACTTTACGCTTTTCTAAGGGCTATTTTTGCGGCTGCTTTATATGTAACGTTCGATAATTTTTGTAGATCGCTATTAGCTACATTTTTCTTAGTTTCGCGTGGATAACTCGTTGTCGTTTTAAACATTTTTTTAACCTCCACGTTGTACCACCCTGGTTCCCTATTCTCACTCTTATACTCACTCACCGTGTAATTTGGAGGAACTCTTTCCATGTCTGCATCACTATTTTTTCTGATGTTTAGAATTTTTCAAAAGAAGTCTGTAAGTCACGTTAAAATCTGCTTTGCTTAAAAGGCAAATCTTTCTTTTTAATTTTACATTTTTGTCAGTATTGAGGGATAATTTAACGTGTACTACCTTGTGGTCACTTATTCCATCGACATTTTTAACTTCAATAACTTTTTCATGGATGTTTGAGGCAAGTAAATCGAGAACATTCTCCCTTCTATTATGCAAATTTACTATTTGATGTACTGCGTATTATGCGAACAGGTTAAAAAATGACGAGCAGATTTCTTTTTCCCTACCCCCAGACTAATGACTACATGTTTTCCAATCTATCGATGTTGTATTGAAATCTCCACCTTTCAATAATCTGTCGTTCGTTGGTATGAGAATTAATGTGCCTGATCTGTTTCTCGAGTTCTAATACTGAGTGTACATCGGAATGGGGTGGTCTGTAGTAGGCACAAACGTATATTACTTTCAAATTACCACATTTAGACATTAACACGTGCAAGCCAAGCTACCAGCTGAGACCACCTCCTATTTGTTGCAGTTCTTACGGCTAAACTGTTGTCACAACAACCAATCAACGCGGCTACCCTGAAAAATGAAGTCTATTCATGACTTGGACCGCGGACGCGTTCTCCTGCAGCTACGAACCCCACTAGGACCAGACCGGCTCGGTTCTTAGAAAAACGTAGCGAACGCATTTCCGCGAATTCCACGTTGCCACATGGTATAATGTGGAGTCTGCCAAACAGTTTGGTCCCATCGTATGTTGAAATGGCAACATTGCGTCTAGTGGTCAGCAATGGAAAACTCCGCGGACAGAGGGGATGAGAGGGAAGGGTCGTTATTGCCTCATCACCTCTGCGCAAAGAATTAAAGCGTAGAGGGGACACTGAAAAAAAATATGGCTGGTTGGGTAGGCGCCGACTCTGGTAACTCTACCGGTCGACGGAAAAACTATCTCCATCATCTCAGCACTCGAAAGCGAAAAAATAATCATGTACCACGGCGCCTTAAGAAACCAACTAAAGTTTCCTCTCCCAGGTTAATCAATAATTACTCATTATAGAACTTTGGCATTCAGTGCATAACTGCATTTCAATACATTTTTATTAGATCCGTGCATTTTATATCCTATTAATATTATTAAACCGCCCAATTAATAATAATAATAACACTTATATGAGCTTAATATTTATATCAAATTATACTATACATATAATAATATTAAAATTCTAGCAAAATGTATGCTCCCTCAATTCTCATTTTTCCATTTCAATCAGGAATATTCACATTACAGAGATGGGCCAGTGACATCAGTATAGGTCAAGGCATACTGAAGGATGTTTTAAAAGTAATAGGAGTGGCCTCTCTAAAGATGTCACCCTCAGAAAAATTTACAGTCCTTCAGTGTGATGCAATGAAAGTTGAAGAAGTATATGAGATGGATAAAAGAAGTTTGTGTTGTTTGATGTCATTAAATTTTAATTGCTATAATGAGCAATTTTAGATTTATTCTGATGATTGTACTCTTTTGATATTTTTTAATCATTTGTTTGAATTAGGTACCTATTTTTCAGCTGATAAGATTATTGGGCCTCATAAGCAAATGATGGTAATGATCGCGAGGGAACTGTTTTCCCAGTGGAAACAACCGGTTTACGTCAATTTTAACACAAAAATATCAAAAATTATATTGGAAACTGTATTCACTGACATTGCTTCTGCGGGGTACACTGTTGTAGCACAAGTATGCGACAATGCTGGAGCCAATTTAGGGCTATGGAAAGTGCTGAGAGAGTTCTATGAAAGAAGTTGGTTTGCTTTCAGAGGCAGGAAAGTATACTGCTTTTCAGATGCCCCTCATCTTCTTAAGCTATTAAGGAACCATTTTCTCGACGGAGGGTTCATAATGAGAAATGGAGATATTGTAAAGAGTGATCTAATACATAAATTTATCAGGCAGACTGGAAGTGAGGTGTCATCTCTATTTCGCATAACTTCTTCTCACATCAACTGTGAGAAACATTCAAGACAAAATGTTAGGCTTGCAGCTCAACTTATGTCCCATACCAAGGTCACAGCTTGGAAGCATTATGATGTAGGTGACAAGCAAGAGAGGCTAAATCTAGCTAATTTTATTGAAAATTTTAACATGTGGTTTGATATTTTCAACAGTCGTGTGTCCTATGCAAATAAAAAATCAGAAAGTACTTTTGGCACTGATTTTGAATCACAGGAGGCAGATCTTGAAAATTTCTGTGAAATGGTGTCTGACATGAGAGACATGGGCCGGAAATCTCTGCTGTCATTTCAAAAAGGCATTTTTATGTCAATCTGTACTCTAAAAGCCTTATTTATTGAGACAATTCCTCCAGTGATTGTTCATATATAATGACATCGAAGCTCAATCAAGATAGCTGGAGAACCTCTTTTCTCAGGTTAGACGCAGAGGAGGGCTTAATGATCATTCTTCTCCTTAAAATGCCCTAATGCGGTTGAGGATTCTTGGGTGAAATCAGGGAGTAATTTCAAGGAATAGCAATACAGATTTAGCCCCAAAAGAATTCATCGTCGAGAGGGTGACGAGAATGTGGTTTAAAGTTATGAAAAGCCAAGGTTAGGGAAGCACCTCACTCAGCAGATTCATCCAATGAGCTATCTAGTGATCCATGCGATCAGAGGCCTAGTTCTGAGAGTATTATTTCAGAGGAGGCCACCAAAGCTGCTGTATTTAGCTGGTAGGATAGCAAAAACATTTCACGCCAAGCACCCTGAGTTACGCAGTTATACTTATAAATTGCCTTCAGCTAATGATTATAGATTGACGACTTGGATTAGCCATCTATCATTTGGGGGGTTGATAGAACCAAGTGACTGGTGGCGAGAGCAACAGTTGAAATTTGAAATACTTTTCCAAAAAATTTGCAAAAAGAATAAAGTCTTCCATAAAAGTATTACAGATACATTATACAAAAAAATAAGCACAAAAGTTGACATCCCCAGTAAGGTGTTGAAAACTTAAATATTACAAAGGGTATACATTAGAATAAAATTTCTTAATAGGGAAATAATAACCGACATACAACAGCGACAGAAGAAAAAAAAGCTAAAAAATAACAACTTGGTCCCTCAGTTCGTAGATGCTTTTCCATGTTCTTGGATCTCCTGTTTTTCATTGTTTTCTACAAAAGTAAGTGCAATAAAAGAATGATGTTGAAAATGTAAGCATTTTAATTTGTTGTCATTATGTAAATGCTTATTGAATTTCGTTGTCAGTGACTTGGATTGAATGTGACAACACTTAGTGGAATATAGACATGATGGCCAAAAATATACTAGTACCACTCAAATGTTTCATTTATTCCTAAAGTTTTCGACACTTCTGACTGATTATCATAGGTATATCATCCCACCAGTTTCTTCAAGCTTCTGGCCGGGAGGAAAGGTACCAGGATGAGAATGGAAAGGTGGAAAGAAACCCGGAATGTTTAGCATGTTCTTAATGAGAGGCTCCAAGGGGACAGTAGCACTGAAAGTAAGCGCTTATATAGCTAAATAGTTGGAGGAATAAACACAAAGTCCTGTTATTTCATTTATGTATTGCAGAAGAGTACTGTGCACTGGTCAATAAATTACATTCTTAAATAATTATTAGTTAAACATGTTTCATAGAAGGCGAAATAAACATTAACCATAAAAATAATGCACAAGTCTTTAGGCACTCTTGAGGACATAATTATTCGTAGAAAATATTTAATGTTATTTCTTTTTGAGTGCATTTGGTGACAAATTAAATCCTTCGCCGTATATACAAGAGACGCTGAACCTATTATATACCTATGCTTCTTTTTGACTCGTATTCGCTATTGCTACTAATCTCCGCGCGTGTACACTGCGCTGCCTTAGGAACCCTGTGACGTCACGCCCGACGGCCGCGCCAGCTGAGACCACCTCCTAGTATAGTCACCTTGATCGCACCTGACCAGTATTAATTAGAGGCGGTCGGAGGTTAAATTGCTGCTCGGTATGCGGCTTTAAGAGCGACCTCACTTGTGAGGGATCTCGCGAAAAAACTGATCTCGCGATGCTATAAATTAAAATAGAGAGAGGCAAAGGGTAGATAATTTACAAAATATGGCGTTCTCTTGTCAGGCTTGGAAGCCCTGTCATTATGCTGAACGATATGTTGTACTGAGTATAGCGGGAGTAAGAAGACAGCAGCAATGAAAAAATATCTCCTATCGCGAACAATTTTTTTAAAATACTTAAACCGGAAGGTAAATAATGTATTAAATACCAATAATGATATTTTTATTCCATAAATGCATTAACGGTTTTCTAAAAGGCCAGAATATAGCTTATGGATGGTGTTTTTAACTCGTGGTAGCTATGAGTACTTACTTTGCTTCAAGTAGGTTAGTCCAACCGCTGTGGCCACTTAGACTATTGAGGAGTGGGGTGCATTTGGAAAGTTATGGGAGTACATGGAGTGAAACCTGGATTAATAAGCTACTACTAACAAAAGGATCAAAGTGGTCATTTAGTTTAATAATATCTAATCCGAGGAGTACTGAACGTGAAGGCTCTTCACTTTTGTCCCTCCAGGAGTTTCCAGGATTCCATTGAAAAGTCTGCAATTACCGAGAATCAAACCCTGCCTCTAGGAATCGAAGCCATCACTACATCAAACTCATCCCTGCGGCCCATGATATTTCCAAATATTACACTCCTTACATCCTGCAACAAAGTTTTTAAAGCAGTATCATAGATCTTTCTCTCGCGTTGTCACTCTCGTGACTACTGAAGCACTGGTTGTTGTGCCCACCAAGACGCGAACGTTGGCTCAACTCATGGATGTTAGTTATAATTAAGTCAACAGGCATAAGTTTTAAGAATGGAAATCACATCTTCGCTCCGCTAGTCGCAATTAAATCTGTTGGTACTACGAAAGCGCGCCTTGTTAAGTTCTACGTCATTTTCCATATGGTGTAACAAGTAGTAACTTGATTTTTATCTAATGAGGTCTTTACCGAAATTTTATTGCAAAATCTGATAAGATTTGTAGTAAGAGTATAGAGTAAAAAGACCGATATTTTTTGTTCTCCGATAGGTCACGTAGTTCTCAAGTTATAAGCGGCGAAAATTTCAAGTTTTAAACTTTTCGGTTGGGTGAGCGTGCGACAGACTCGCACGCCATCCACTTTGTCCAATCAGAACTGAGAGCAGCTCCTTCGCCCAATCACAATGGGGACACAATACATGATTCTGCAAATGAAAGTGGTTGTTAGACTCTTTTCGGGGTATTTCGGAAGTCATTGCATATTCGACTACGTCGTAATTTGTGAAAATGTATGTAAAATTCAGCACACATTTATTCACGCATAATGCGTTTGAAAAGTAACCAGTGAATTTTGTTTTCCAGTTATTCTGGGATATTTACAGGGTACGCAGGAGCTATGTGCGGAGACCTCTCCCCGCCTCCGCTTACCCGCCAGTTTTCGCTCCAAGGCAGTCAAGGAGTGGAGGTATATGATGAAGAAATCTTGAATGCAGATCGTTTGGTGGGTGTCACCTTTCTCGTATTTTAATTTCTAACTTACGTTACGCCCTGGTTAGATGATTATATTTTCGTTTCCATCTAACGATTTCCTGAATAAAATAGTGATTTCGGTTCTGATTAAACGCCCACGATTTGGGAAAAACCATGTTACCAATTCATTCATCATGAAGCGATTTCTCAAAGTTACTACTGATACCTTTGATTGGTTAATTTCTATATTATATAGTCAGATTTCTATTTTCATGATCACCTGATTTTCTAGCCTTTAAGTACCTAGCCTGAAATCAAGAGATTTGACGGTTCAGTATGGCTATACGGAGATCTAATCAAGTGAATTGTCCGCCGCCACTTTTCGCCACCCTATATCCCACCAAGCTGGAACGCGTTGAGCGCAGCATTGCGAATTTCGGGCTGATTTTCACAGGGTGCCGAAAAGGAGGTGTAGAAGTTGAGGTTCGCCCTTCGGCGGGCGGACTTGCGCAAACATTAGTTTCGATCGGGATGAGGGAGAAGTTAGAGAGAGAGAGCGAGAATGGTGGCTTAGTGGAAGGGTAGAAGTTCTCGGGAGGTTGATGTTGAATGTGAAAAACAGTTGAAGGTGTGAGGAGCGTAAAGGTGCCAGAGTCCACTCCACGCTGACTTAAGTACTGGGTATATTGACGCTCCAAATGAAACGAAAATATTTTGTTTGATTAGAGATTTTTCGAGGTAAATCATTTTAGAATGAATGGACGGTAGTAAGGTAGGTGAATGTGAGAGTTATTTGGTGAGAGATATGAAGTCCTTTAAGTAAGGGAAGATATTTTTAAATGGGTACCTAGTACTTCATTTTTGGTATAGTTTTTCCAATATGTTTATGGCTCTTACGCATATTTTGTAATATCGAAGACTGATTCATATGTGACTCTGTCTTGAGAGTCTATCAGATTAAATAAGCTCCTTACTTGGAATTAGGAAGGGTTGTTTAGGCTGAACGATTGGTTGATAGGGTAAAGGTTGGTGGTCAGTTGTTCATATTTTCCTGTTAAGTTAATGTTTTCTTCCCTTTTTTCTATCCCGTTTGAATATCTCAATATTCATCGGAATTGTAAACTCTTTTCATGAGGTTTATGTATTCAGACATCACAACAGGTGCTAAATTCAAGCATAGTGGAAGTATATTTCACCACCTGTAATATCACTTTTAACAAACAGATACATTTACCACAGCTGCAATGTATCTACTTCGGTTTTCCTCAAAGTATTATCTTTTCTTCATTTCACCATCGGCCAAATGGATTAGGAAAGAAAACATTCGTTGGAGATATCTTTGATGATATAATTGCTTTTTCGCCAAAATTTCCAAGAACAGATGAAAAGTGTAATAGCAAAAATGGAAGTAAATTTTGGATAAGTTTAAATCAGTTTTACATAAGATATATTTTCATATTCTTCGCTCGCATATTTTATACTATTCATGTTCACAGGATTATTCCCTCTTAAATAGTGAATATATATGCTTGTGATCTGTGACCTAGCAATAGTAGAATTGAATTTTTATATGCTCCTACGGACTAACTAATCACGTCATTCAACTAAAGCCTAATCCTGATACAAACGGTACCCATTCCGGGTATTTAAACCCACGACTTTTGGGTAGGAAGGCCGACGCGTTATCGACCTGAGTATAACGGCTGGCACTGTGGCCCAGTTACAGTTTTAATCAAGTGTCCTGAACCTAACCTTAATATTTCCTGTTTTTTCCCCTCGGCGTATTCTAGATTCTTATTCCCCTTAGATGTGTGCGTGAGTCTTCTATGACGCTGTTAACTTTACATCATCGACGAAAATACCAAAAATGTTGATTGAGATACCCGGGTAATGCCTGACATTTATAGGGAGCATGATATGTGAACCATGAATTTCTAGTCCTTCACGAATCTGCCATGGGCGTTTTTGTCATTTTAATTTTACAAGAAGAGTGTTAAAGAATTTCTCCGAGGTCTTATTAAGTTTTTTTTCATGTAAGAGATTTAGTGATTCTGCTTGCAATTCCGGAAGCACTAATGAAAACTTCTTCTAGGTTATTTTTGTATCCGGTGGAATGCAATCTTTTTTTTTTTGGTGGCCCGCTTTCTCCATCTGGTTTCCTTGCTGCCTAATGGATTTTCCTTGCCCGCTAAGTAAACTTTTCCTCTAATATTGTACTTTTTTTGCAAACACATTTACCTTATTTTCGTTTTTAATTTTACTCGCGATGAGAGTATACCATACTCTAATCACTAGTTACCGACAGATAATATACGAAACGGGATTTTTTGATACATAAACTGGTCGTTGCAGCAGAAAGCATTATGAAGTAAAATCCTAATCGAATCAATGATTATATTATAATCACATATTTCTGCCAAATCTATCTGAATTCAATGTTATGACAACTATGGTATCAATTGTTGAAACTTATTGTTCTTATATTACACTACTCTAATTCATTGCAACTCATGTGTGCTATTTTATCACAAAAGACTTCTTATTCTTAAATAATATCCTAAATTGCGTAAAAACCTAGTAGAACGACGCACGATATAATCGTCCGTCGTTTAACTAGGTTTTGGAGTTAACTTTAATTTAACGGGGAGTAGAATTATGCTTTTATTAGAGTCGATCACTGGTGCTAATTTAGAGAAATTCAGCATTCATGAATTTACTGAATTAATACGTAATTATTTCAAGAAATGTAGGCACTATTTTTTGCTGCGCTCTATCTAAAGTCATCTTAGATGAAATACTATGCTGGTGAAGTCTTCACGGGTTCTCCACCGGGTCAGGGAAACGGCTAACGGCTAAAAACTAGATCCTACGAAATACTATGGTTTGTTGTTTTTTGATTTATCTCAGCCTCGATTCGAGAGAATAGCAGAAGGGAGACGTTTTTATTTTTCATTTTTTCCCTCGCTTATTCTATCTCATCGAATTACCTTTTCGTGTCTTTGGGATTGTATTCTTCCATCTCTCCGTCATTCCCCTAACTCGGAGTTCGCTGAACCCCTTTTCTCGTCCATTTCGTGTTTCTTCAGCGGCTAATGCGCCCATTTGTCTGTCGAGAATTGACGGATCTTCGTAGCTTTTCCCCCTTCCACTCCATTCTGACAATTTGGCTCTCGAACTGATCCCTCTTGACTATACGCGTTTTTTTGGACCATCTTGCCATGCTCATTCAGGGTAAACTCTCGAAACCCCCTCATATGCCTCACATTCCTCTTATTTGCTATTGCATATCTTCATCCCTGTTCTTATGTGTAGTAATCGAGGTCATTGGTTTTTTTTATTTGACCGGCAAAAACTCATCCCGCGAGGGGCAATCGACCAGACCCTCGCCATGCAACTGGGAGAAAATAATAGTGTGGATCGCTTGGAACGTAAATGTGCGAGGTATTTTTGCAGCTATTTCTGATGCTGTGGATTTTTTTTCCAGAACCCGATTCGTTTCCCTGGGTTCAGAGGAAAAACCAGTGAATCGGTCATCAGTGTATACTTTGCGTCAATGGCGTTATTTTCTTTTTCCGGAATCTCACAATTTTTACAGATTGCGGTGATGCTGGCGAGGCATGAGAAGTAGATATTCGAACGCCTCGCTGATACAGTGGTAGCCTTACGCAAGCGTTGCCATACTTAAATCGTTAGATTGATTTATGGGTTAATTTATGGATTAATTATATTTATAAACTGGGTATACTTGGATAGATTCAAAAAGAAGAGTATTTTTAGTGATAAATAAGATATGAAATATAAGGTAGCACCTAGAATGTCTTAGAGGCATGCAAAAAGATAACTATGGCCAATTTACGCCAAAGTATATCAAAGTTTAGCGTAAAATTTGTATTATTTTAAAAGTGATTTTGGAGTGTGTGGACTTTTTCTCTGTATTGTAATTTCAAATATTAATTATATTACTCTTGACCATACTATACTTACTCTAAATATTACTTATATACTTTTCTAATATTATTCTTGGTGAGATAAATAAGTATCTCTTTACGTACGCCTCTTTGATTGTTCAATGAAGAATTAATGAAGAGGATTTATTTATTTACTCTATTTACGTCATGGAAATTTTCACCCAGAGTCCCTTTCGAGTTGCGCCGCCTCAGTTTACGTAGCTTAAATTCTATAATTTCTACAATGATCGCATCATACCTACCACGTCAGAAGAGTTATCGAAGAAATTGATCTTTTTTCTAGCAATGCGCTTTAGTTCAAGAGAAATTACGCTACTACCTGTTCCTTGGTTTGCGAATGTAGCTAAAAGTACATTCGCTAGTTAGACTGCGTACTTTGTGTTACTAGCAGCAGAAACATCTCACCACTTAAAACCCATCAGTAGGATTTGGTGGTCAAGACGTTTCATTACACCTTCTTGCCTAACCTCTTTGGAGTAAAAATAAAAAAATGTTTGAGGTGGAATCAGGGCCTATGGCCTACAGGTTTCGCGGTAGAGAGCTAAAGAGGCTTTCTTCATGTTACCTCTTAAATTCCTTATTATTCTTTCACTGAAACTATCTTATTGAAAACAAAATAAATTTTAATGCTGACATTTTTATTTTATTTCATTTTTTCCGAGGGTGACATAAGTAATACAATCATAAGCACTTTTTTTACTCTTACCGAGGTTTTTCTTTTTTATCACCTTCCTTGTGAAAATACTCCACTTTTATGCGCCATTATTTTTCATTATAAATGGTTTCCTGGGGGTATCAAATTGCCCAAATTATGAAGTTTGGCAGGCTAACGATACCTTTTCCTGTTCCATAAGAACAAAATTTAGTCCTGTTCCATATTTCATGGACGATTGTCATCACTTGACTGATACTTTATGGTAATGTGTTGGCTATCTATAATTTTGGGCACTCAGAGTACGTCAAACGGTCACGTTGTTGACAAAAACGGTGAGTTGAAACGCAAAAATTAGCTCGTCTCTAAAGTTCGTTCTAAAGGTTGGTTTTATTATTCATACCTATGCGCTTTAGTGCTGAGTATAACGTTAACAGATGCGGTCTTCCGTAGTTAATAATTAGGCCATGAAACCGGAAATTACACTTGACTTCTGAAACTCGTACATTTGATTACTCGACATTACCATGCGTCAATAAGCAGTTAATATTAACACGAGGTGATAAAGCCCGTCCGGAAAATGTTTAATGAGACATAAAAATGGTAGTTCTTGTAACTGTATGGACATTTTATTTAGATGCTTCAATAGAATACATTTTCTCTAATTATAATGATGGCATGAGTGGAAAAGGTAACGTCATAGGATCATCAGAAATGTTTCACTCTTTCTCAGTCTTTCCCGTCATCCAAAGCTGCTGATTGTCCCAACATTCATTTCCGTGCAGGTATTCCATCGCCAAACTCGATACGCTCCTGGGATTCCAAGCGTTCTGTTACCGTTCTCTTTATGGGGTTGTTTCCTTTTCTGCTAGATGCATGTTTTCCCTTTTGCGTTGCTTTGTTCGATAACCTTCAACCCCGTCCATCGACCCCAGGATAAAAATTACGCATGAGGCGTGAAGTATGTTTAATTATACTGTTGAATTCACCTGTCCTCTACCATATTTCCCTCGTGCCGTCTTACCGCCCTCTAGACCACAATCCTCAGCACTACGTTTCCGCTTCAATTGGATTTTACGTCGATTAGCCCAACAGTTTTTACAGACCCCCTCTATTGAGTGCTGCATTTGAATTCTCCGAGGGATAATGTTTGCATAGTGAGAGCACGAAGCACGGAAATAATGCCTGAACTTCGAATTGCGAATAACAATGTACCATTCGTGAATATTGCCCGAACTTGTATAAGAATTTGCAGTTATTTCAATTATATTATAATTCGGAAAAAAAATACTTCGCTGTAATGATGGAGGTATAAGAATTTTATAAAATTACGATATTAGCATACCTATTTTGATTTTCGTCTTAAATTTGCGCTCAAGGCTGCAGCATAAATATGTTATTCAGGGGAGGTGACCGACACTTGAGGTCATTCGCGCCATCAAGATAGGTGGGTAATTGGGTAATAATAGTAGTGTTCAGGGATCGGAGGAAGGGTGGAGAGAATCCCGTCGTGGGCATCAGCCTACTCTTAACGACAGGCGCCTAGGGGACCACGGCTTAACGTCCCATCTGACGGACGGAGTACTGAACCTGAAACACTAGGCACTCAAGCAGGGACCAGTTTGCCACTGAAGAAGGGGACAGTCCGCCACAGCCGGGAATCGAACCCGGGCCCTCGGTATGGGAGGCCAGTGCTCTAGCCTCTACACCAACCCAATCTCCTGCAGCATAAATACCCGCTGCAGTCGTTTTGAGCGCCGAAACTACCGGCCCGTATGTAATCAACACTATGAAAGACATTTTTACGGTATTTTTACTTATTTAGTTTCGCAATAACACATCTGCATCATTATTTTTACAAGTCACATAATTTTACCAGATATTCAACCTTTTACAAGTCGTGCAGTTTATAAATCTAAGGAAGGATATTTGTTATAAGGACTCGACATTAGTTCCAAACTGAATTATTTACCCCCTTTGGAAATTGATAAACAGGCGTCTTGACTCATTGCAGGCTTTCCTTTTCCCGATTTGGCCTGGGAACTCCGGAAAGTGCAATGAACAAACTTTTCCCAGATCACTCTTTGAGATATATCTGTAACCCTTTTTAGAAGTCTTAAAGCTTAGTAGCTTGTCGGTAAATATGTATGAAATATGTGAGGAGTAGCTTTTTATCATCTGTGAATTATGCGTGTCAGCCGTAAAGCTAGGTTTAAAGCGATAGCTTACCACTCTGCTGCCCAGCGCTAAGGTCCATTTCAATCCATACTTTTTACCTAGTGCAGTATTGAGACTAAAAACTTTGAAATTCTCGCACCATAGTCGGAGGTAACACCTTACCTTTGTATGTACCTCCTGCGGTTTTCTAGAAAGTTCGGCCCATTTAAAATTACTCTCCGTTTAATAAATTCATAGCTCGCAAGCTAGCCGCGAAAACTTTTGCGGAGTTACCCGCTGAATTGCACGATAGCAAGATATTCCACAGAGAAAAAAATCATTCGCCTTGACCGGGAATCGAACCCGGACCCCCTGATTTCCGGCCAGGATCTCAACTGGTAGAGCACCTGGCCGGAAATCAGGGGGTCCGGGTTTGAGTCCCGGTCAAGGCGAATAATATTTTCTCTGTGGAATATCTTGCTACTCTGCTTTTATAACTAAATAAAACAGACTGCTTCTTTGTGAGTAATACGAGTTGATATATTGGTACATACAACCGGTTTCGGCAGAACATCATCAGGTGCAAATACAACCGGTTGTGCCAATAAATCAATCCGTAGAACTCACATAGAACCATTCTCTGTTTTATTTTGCTATGGAAACATTCCACTAATGAAGAACCTATGATTCTCCATGTTTATTGCTGTTTTTAGCGGGTGAGGCGTGTCTTCTTAATTTGAGCATGTAAATAGAATCACGACGCTATAACCCCACTGTTACCTCACGGCCTTAACAACCTTGCATTGACTGTATGTACTGTGATATTACAATTATTTATTGACAGAATATTTAATTGGCTATCTACCTAATACGACATCCGATGCGTGCTATTGTAGCCTTCAGGAACAGGCGGTCCAATATTAACTATGCTTCCATGCCCAGAACATAGACTTCCATGATTATCTCCCGGAGTATCTCGCCAAAGAGGTGGTCATTCACCAGAGTCAGCTCATGGAAAGTCTGTAGTACCGTCTGTTCGTTAATATTGAAGTGGCTAATTAAGAAAAGGACTCATGATCTCAACGTTAGCTTCGCCTTGTCTCCTTGACCCTGTCCCTTCCCCTATCGCGCAAACTTTTCATTAACGGGCTTTCCTTTGCCACTCTCCCTGTTCTCCATATTCTGCCCCAGCCTTCTGGCTTCTTTGATTAAAATTTCTGTCCTTTCGTGTGTCCGCCAACCAGCCCCCATTCGGGACCATAAGTACCAAGACATCAAGGTTTTACCTTTTGATATGTAAACTAGGGGAGATTAGTTGAATTTTTCTTTTCTTAAATAGTGTTCAAAAATAGCCTTCGGTTTTCAAATTTTAGACTGGAAAAGTTAATTACCATTATTTTTTACCTTATATTGATTCATTTATAAAAAAATCTTGCCCTACACTTGAGCATTTTTCTTTATGCAAAGATTTTCCTTATGATTTCTCTTCATTTTTCAGTCAGGTCATTTTTAGTGGTAGCATTTATTCGTTCCTGCAATAATCAATTGTCCTTGGATTTGTTTATTTTGGAAAGAAAAACAGTTAATTATTGACCTCTGACGTGTTTGAAGACAATGGGGGCGTTTACTCGGAACCGAAATCGCAGTTTTGTACACAAAATCGTTAGATGGAAACTTAAAACGAATTTTAGTGAAAAAATTAATCTTCTAACCATAACCATTCACTCGTAAATCAAAAATTAAAATAAGCAAAAAGTAACGCTCACCGAAGAAGCTGCTTTGATATCAATAACGTCATTTTCCTCCCGTCCTTGACTGCTTTTAGGGGAAGGGAGTGGAGGGGGGTTCTCGGAAGGTCTGCTCGCACAGATTCTGTTTCCACCACTTCCATTGGCAGAGTAAACTGTATCCCCCCCATTGCGATAAGGCGAAGTAGCTTCGCGGGCTCAGTTGTGATTGGAAGAAGTCGATGACATAAGAGGTTGCACCGCGCCCACCTTTCCGAAAGGGTTAAAAACATCAGTTTTTCGCCGCTTATAACTTGAGAAATAATTGACGGATCAAAAAACGGAGAAATATGGGTCTTTTTATTTTACAAACTCTATCAGATTCAACAATAAAAAATATGGTAAACGACCTTATTGTACTCTCCAACAAGTTTCCCTAATGAATTTATTTATATGCCGTCAATTCCAAGATTGGTAATCTCTAGCTCTCCAAATATTGGGGAGGTTTACCATACTTTTTTACTGCCGACTTACATAGAGTTTGCAAAATAAAAAGACGCGTATTTCTCCATTCATCGATTCGACAATTAGTTGAAAGTGAGGACCATGACACTTATATCATATAAGTGGCGTCAAAAATGGCGAAAAACTGATGTTTTTAACCCTTGTAGAAAAGTGGGCGTGCTAAGGACTAGTACGTCATCCACTTAGTAGTACTTCGTCCAATCACGACTCAGACTAACTAACTTGTAAGAAGCTCATTTGTTTAATTACAATAGGGGCACACAGCTGACTCTGCCAATGAAAGTGGTTGTGATAGGATCTGTGCGAGCAGACCTTTCGACACCCCCCCCCTCTGCTTCCTTCCCTTTCCCTAAAAGCAGTTAAGGACGGGAGGTGGAAAACGCAGTAAGTCTCAAAGCAGCTTGTTCGGTGGGCGTCACCTTTTGCTTATTTTAATTTATCATGTATGAGTGAATGTCTCTGCGTAGAAGATCAATTTTCTCACTATATTTCATTTTTTATTTCCATCTAACGATTTCGTGTACAAAATAGTGATTTCATTACCAAGTAAACGCCCCCATTCTATCGGGAACCTCTTCCACCTATCATGATTCTTCTATTTTACACTCCTCACTTAATGTTCCATGGGTACCATCCTGTCATGGGTCTTCTCAATTTTTTTCCCCTGCACAGCTATTTTCATGATGCCACTATGAATCAAAAATGTCCTGTAAGGAGGCCCATTCTTCATTCCTGATTCGTCCATAATGCCTTGAAAATACCGTCATTCACTCTTGCACTTAAGTGTAACCCCACTAGCCGCGGCAAAGGCTCTTGATAGGGGTTTATATTAAATAACCATAAAAACACGACTATAGCGAGAAACCATCTGGGGGCTAAACTTGATCAAAGGGAAGATGTTTTGCTTAAAGAGATCAGATTGTTTTTTTGTTATTTCAAATTCACTTCATGAGCATTGGGATCGGGTTGGTACGGCAGCTGGAGTGCTTGCTTCCCATTATCAGTGCCCAGGTTCAATTCCTGGCTGAGGCAGAGATTTTTCATTGGTCAACCATTTACCACTTGGGTTCTTCTGTGGAGAACGCCTCAAGTTCATTATTCTGTTCCTCGTATGGGACGTAGAGTCGTGAAACTCTTGGCGCCTTTCGTTAATGGCTGTGATACCGACGTTGGTTTATCTCCATTCTTCCACCATTCCCTGAAATATCCCTACCTCTACCTAATCCCCTACCTATCCTTAAAATTACGCAAACGACCTTAGCTCTCAGTCGCCTCTCCCGAATAATTACTACTACTCATTTGATGAGCGGTTAATACGGCTTTCTACTTAGTTTACATCGCCTCGCTTATCATTTTTCTTCATTTTCTGAACGTTTCAATGTTCTTACTTATTTCTTGTTATAGTCTCTTCAGACTGAAAAATACCTGGCCTAAGAAAAATGATTTCTCGCCTCTTTTGTGTACATGTGTTACTACTGAAATTTTACGTTGAAAAAATGTTTTCATTATTATTTTTGTCGAAATATTTATAGTTACACATAAGTATGGCTGTTAATTGAGCTATAAACCTTGATGATCGTATTAATAATAATTAAGTGCCACATTAATTATAAATATTCTGTGCATTAGCAAAAAATACAACGTGGGCAAGAGATAAATAAATGAAAATATAGTTCCCTTAATTTGTGACCGCCACATACATACATGAAAAACGAAAGATAAAAGAGATAAAGAGTGCATGAAATTGGCGCTGTCAAGGCGGAAAATTCAAAATCAGGTATGTTCACAAATGGGGACATCAGAGCAAAATTCTACTGGAAAAAGCTACCCTCTGTGAGAAGTATATTCGGTTGCCCACATATGCGGACAAGGAGACCGAAGAGGATAGCCCTCGTTAGGGGTGGCCTTGGGCAAGGACTAAGACATGTGACGCCATCTGCGGCTCAGGGGGAAGGTTGGTATTTGGGTGGAGATAGTGGTAGAAATGGCAAAATTTTTGAAAGGGAGCAAAGATGAAGAGAAACCCTTAAGCTTAGCTTGTACTCCGATACCATTTGACACAAACTATGGCAGCAGTTAAACAACTTAATACAGCGTCAAATTCAGGAAATATTAGGCATGAGTGCATGTCCATTTAATAAACAGCAGATAATGCGTTTGGGAAGTTTTTCGTTCAGTTTGGTGCATTCCATAATTTTATTTTCACTGTGCATCTTCTCATGTTTCAGAATTCAGAGTAGTAGAAGCATCGCGTGAAATGGTCTTAAACATAATTCCATAGTAATGCAAAGTTTATCGTTCCACCCGAAATGCTGATTACTACGCTTATAAATGCTCTTCAGTTCTCTCATGTAGGAATGCTGAACGGAAATATCTCTGCTACTATCTACTTCCTCAAAAAAATAGCAGCTAATCTATTAGGTACAAATTGAAAAACGGTAGCAGCTACTCATAAAAGGTAGCAGTCAGATACTTTTTTTATACTCTCAAAATAGGAGTTTGAAGAACTTTTTAAACAAATGAATTTAAGTTGAGCCGTACACTTTAAACGTACAAGATATTACATATTATAGAGTCAATTACATAATAACTATTTTAGGTTTATAACCTGAGATAACGATGTCTCAATTAACGATGGCATGTGAACAGCCTTCCTCAAACCTGATTGTATCTGAAGATCAGTATCTAAGTATGTAAGACAATGAATACTCCAATGGCCGTAATAGTTTCGCACCACATGAAGGAGAAAAGGCAAGAATCGAAATGAAAAATGTGAAAATAAACCCGGATGGCCTACCTGCTTTGGTTTACGGGAAGGTTAATTCCTCGCCAGTGTCCAACCACAGGACTGATGCACTCAACCCATTGAAATGGGAATCATTCACACTTTCTGCGATTGTTTTCAGGGAATATTATTCCACGCCAGTAACTATCTCAGAGCAATCCCAATTTTTAAGCACTCAATCTCTCGCACGCACAGGCACAAGTTCGGGTGAAAACTCACTCAACAGAGGGGATACGACTAACTAGAAGGAGGGTTAAAAAGGGGGATGGGACGACAACAAAGAAAAAGGGAAAGAAAACGAGGGTGCGAGTCGGATGCGCGTATTTCCGCCACAAGGTGGCCCTCTTCAGCGGACTGAAGGTATTAAGCACTTTCAACACAAGGTTGTATGTCCATATAAAAATATCGAAGGCATCAGTCGTATTACATTCAAAGCAGAAGAACAAATATATTAATATATCTGATATTAATGAGAAAGAGTTAAACGGGCACCAAACCAACGGGCACTACCATCCAAGAACTTATCTTTTCAATTATTTCAATCGTGTTTAATTGTACATACATCAAGTGAAAGAAAAAGACTGGCAATTTTCGACCGGTCGAGTAAAATCCTTATTCTTGTGGAAAATTGCCAGTCTTTTTCTTTCGCTATGATATTCCACCAAATCAAGCCTGAAACACCTACCATTATTTTGTACATCAAGTTATTTCCACAACTTTATAGTGCGCTATTACCCATCCCTGATTGTTTAAGTAGCTTTCTGAAATCTTTCGGTACATCAAGCTGCATGAAAGTAGGACGAAAGCGTCACGATTGGAATGTTAACCTTAGCTTATCTCCTCGTTATAATTTTTAAAAATATTTTCGCGATGCCTCTTTGGGTTTCATATCGCTTTGAAACAGAAAGGGTGAGAATGAGAAATCAAAGGGGGCAGCAGGTGGGCTCGAGTCTTCTCCCCGGAATTAAAGCCGCCAGGCCCACCACATCTCGCCGACCTTCCCATTTATCGTGGTTCGTTCCTCTCCTCCCAGACCTCAACAGATTCCGCGGTCGTGGAGGGGAAAATAAAAACAGGGAAGAGAGTCCGACCCTTGGCATATTTTTTTTTGACCGCCGCCGTTTCCCACCCTCCTTCCCCCGGGGACTAACCCACTTGGCATGCAGTGGGAACGAGAACCGAAGGCTTAGCGGCAGCCGTGTTTATGCGCATTACCATGCAAGGGATCCCGGAGTGATTTGGGTCCTTTTTTTTATATTTTTTTCATCACGAGAATGGAGGCCTCGAGCAAGCCTTATCTTTGCTGTGAATGGTTTTTCTCCTCTTAAATCATATCCAGGCGTCAAGGGAGCATTTCTCCTTAGTAACGGTCTCTTGTCTCCGGCGGCCAAAGCACTGGTGTGGATTAAGTTCATCGCCGACACGTGCGTTGTGTTCGACCCTCGATTTAAAATGGCCCTCCGGAGGTGGCTTAAAGTGCTGTTAATTCCCCCTACCGTGGCTCACCCAGTTTTACGTGGCAGGATCTAGTTTTTCTTGGGATGTTCTATTCCGCATGTCGGTGGCTTTCCAGCCATCATTCGCGGAATCTAAGGCGTCTCATTCTTTTGTCTCATAAGCGCTTCAACGCCTCCTTGCTTTTTCCTATCCGCTCAGTCCTCTTCTTATTGTATCTTTCAATTTCCTCCGGCACTTAAAGTTCTGCTGAGTGACGTGGCATAATGGCTATACACAGCTGCGGTGACTTGTGCCATTTCAGATGGGGTAATAGGGCAAAGGCGAGAACTTCCTAAGGGAAGGATGATTGGTGAAGAGAACTATGGTTTAGCTTTAACCAAATGTTAGCACAAATTGCTTAGGGCTCCACTGTTGTATGCCCCATTCGATGGATGGAGCATTGAATATTAGACATCCCCTCTCAGTATATAAAATTCTTCATAAACGTATTATTAATAACGTTGTTCGGATCGTGTTGTTAGTGTCTGCTTGCAGTTCCCTAATCCCGTAGGTACACATATTTATTAATCCACGATTTCCTTACGATAATCTTTCTTTGAATGATTGACTTCTAAATACCTTAATTCTTTCTAGAATACGTAGGTATTATTTCTCCATGATATCAAAGACGAATATATTTGCAGCATGTAGTTGAGTAAATTCTTGCCGTTATGGACATTAAAAGTTTTTTTCAGGTCAAATTTTTCAGGAATTGATCAATAGCAGTGGAATTAGTGCCATTATCATTTACTGCTGTATGTTTGTGGAACTTTCGTAATATGCATTACACTCCATATAACGAGTTTTTATATTAGCGGGATTTTGTGGAAGATTTTCATGATGAAAATGACTATGACTTAGTATGCTCCACACCTTTTATTGGAACAACAGACCGCAGTGTCAACGTCTAAAGGGTCGTTATCATGGTATACCAGATAGTGGACCTCATACTTAAGGTATACCAGCCAGTTGGCCCACTATCTGGTACATCTTGAGATTGACGCTTTAGACGTCGAAACCGCGGTCGGTTGTTCCAATAAAAGGTATGGAATATACTAAGTCACTGTTATCATATAATATTTCATATGTTTATGTTATAAGTTTTATCATATAATTTCCATGTAAAAAATCGTAAATAATGAGGAGTGGAAGATACCACTGTTTAATATTTATGAACCTTAAATAGCTAGTTTGATCATTTTTAGTGCTTGAGATGAAAATCGGAATGCATAATTGTCTTGTATCTCAATGTATATTATAAAATGTTATTCGTAGGCCATTAAAAGGTTTCCATTCTCCTTATTCTCATTAATTTCTTTCCTGCCCAAAAAGCCTCCGTATGAATAAGCCAAAGCATTTAAATTATTCAAAACCTCCTTCTCTTCCTTTATTAATTAAATGATCTTCCTGTAGTCCGTCGGCAATTTCCCGCATACCTAATGGTTTGGAATAGCGATCTTTTGAAATTTAATTTTCAGCATTTTTATTGAGCTTTCTTGGTAAGGCTTTAAACAATTTGGATTATTACTTCGCTTTTCTTTAATATGGGTCTTCAAAGGTTGAAATAATCATGGGTGATGTCATGCAGCTTAAGGGAATCATTTTTATCTCTAAGTATGCTACCCAGAAAATCGAATGAAAATAAGTGATTTTTCGGCAATGCACTTTTTTCTCTATTTTTTTGTCTTCGAAGGAATTTCTTCCCATTTTTACAGTGCCTTCATCATTTAATGTTGTTCAACCACATTTTGGCTGGCTGGTCTATGCTGCCAGTTAATCTTTTGACAGTTCCTGCGTCGTCCACTCTTGACATACGCTTGTTCCACTCATTTTACCTTTTATCCGTTCAATCCATTATTGGAGGTGCCTCACATAGGTGGCTGATGTTTTCGTGGCAAATGTCTGCATTTTTTGTAAATTTCTTATTCCTGTCTTTCCCATATTTTTCTTAGCGCGGTTATAATAGCAGTGTAGTATAATACCCCTCTTTGCTTTACTTCACTTGTTTGTGTTGTAGTTTCCAGGGAGTATGTCATTATTGGTCTAGGGACTGCTTTATATATTCTTGATTTTGTTTCTGTTTGTTGGTATTTATTTCTCCATTCTAAGTCATTCAAGCATCCCCTGATATTTTCCACTCTCGATATTTTTTTCATTTCCTTCTTCAGGTAATTGCTCATAAATATTTCAATTTCATTACCATCACTATGGTTTCCGAGGTATTGCATTTTAATTTAATTGGTTCTTCCAATATTACTTTTATTGCTTTGATCTTGGCTTTGGGTATCTCTATTAAGGTATCTTTTATTCGTCTTCATTTTCCGTCATTAGTTTTACATGATTTATGTAGCATTAAGTCCAAATTTATTTTCCTTCCAGTCTTCCTGTAACCTCTTAGCCTTCATATGTTTTCTATCATCTCGTCTATAATTAGGCTAAAAAGTAGTGAGCTTATGGAGTTCACTTGTCTACTTCCTTTTTCGATTTTTACTGTTTCGAAAAATTTTCCTTCGCATGCAATAATAGTCTTGTTAAATCTAGTAATTTATTAATTTAAATAATTATCTTGCAAAGAATTTAGAAAATATCTTTTAGACGCACTTTTTCGAAATCCTACTTTAAGTCCACAAAACACATGAAAATATATTTAGCTCATTATACTGTCTTCTCTACTTAATCCCGGATTACGGATATAGCGTCACTGCGAGATCTATCACTTCGGAAACCTTGTTGTATGTACATTTCCCAATGTCAGTTTCTATTTTAATGAGCAGTCATTGCTCTTTTAGCTAAATTAGGCGATTTACTGAATAAATTGCCTCTAAAGTTTTGGTGCTTTTTTATTCTATTGCATCCCTCCAGTTGGGTGATAGTTTTTTGCTACCACCCGAAATAAACGGTCCGCATGATTTTCTCAACAGGTACATTTGCCTCCCGTGCGAAACCCTATTCGGAGGTTTACTCCCGAAAATGATTCACTGATCTCCTACTACTTATCTATAAAAATACTACGGTGGTTTATAGCCGATGGTGGTAAAGTATTCCTTTTTGAGCGATTAATTATGGCCATGAATAATTCAAGATGAAATGTATTATTGTAGCCTTAACCCCTTTATGTGGTACTTTTGGTCTACATAAGTATCCCAGAATCTCCCATGTATTCCTTGAAATTCCCTCCCCGATTCCAGTTTTTCTTCATCATCCTCTGCGGAGGAGGTCATAACATTTTTCACTCCGTTCGGAGGATCTCGTTCTAAGATAGTCCGTAAGAAGTTTGCGGAGAATTTTCCCGCGTTACAAGTATCCATCTTCCTCGCCCGCGCAGCCAATTTATATGTATAAAGGTGGTAGTGATTCATGACCTGGAACTTCTTTCCGTCCTATCTTGACCAATCACCGCGGTTCTATCGTCTTATAAATTCTCCCTACTATCTTCCGTAAGGTTCCCTTGAGTTAAGGGTCTATCGCTTAATGGCATTGACCTTGTGGGTTCCTACTATATATCATCTGTTGTTATTATCATTCATATTTTGCCCTGCCGATCAGATTTTTTATCGGGACAAACCTTTCATGCATTTTCTGGGCATATTTTTCCCGGAAAAATTTCTTTTTTTCAGGTCTGCGGAATTCCTGACTTGTTTTCATCCCCTTAAAAGTCTCTATCTTTTTAACTTGCTTCCTAGTTTTCCCCACGTTTTCCTTCAATAATTGCTGGTATCTCGTTGCCACAGTTGCTTTTCACAACCATCTAATCTCTCACCACCCAAGTTTTCACCAACTTTCTCATCTTCCCTGCCGTGCTAAATAATTCATCTTTCGTTCTCCTTTGCGTCCAACTTACTTTTTCCATCTTCGACCTCGCCCACGCCTTAAAGGTCCACAATCTGTACGTGTCTCTTCCTATAATCCATCTTGGATTCTATATATCGGCACCCTTCACATCAAGCACTTGAGTATACCCTTCTTTTCGCATCATTTCAAAAGTTTCTCGTCATAAGTGGTTCCCTATTTGTTCAAATATATTATATGGCAAAAAATTCCCACAAACCCTCTCTTAAAATTGCTAGCGCTCTATCCGCCTTCATCCCAAATGATATGGACGACAATTATTTTTCATCTATACGGCCTGATTTCCTCCTACCTATTTAACCAACTTTATCTTTGTTCTTCAAAGAAAAAAATCATTCTCGCCCTTTTCGTCCACCTTCAAAGTAAATTCCTTTTTGTGGATGCCTTTTGATTTTGGTGGCTTCTAATTTTTCTCTCACTCCCTTCAGCCTTGAAACTTTCTTAAATTTTCCTTTCTATCCTCCATTACCATGATATACACTTTTTTGTTTCTCTGTGTTTATATCATATCAATATTTTCTACCGAATCCTAAGGTATAGCTCTCATAACTCTGGCCATTTCTCATTTTTTTGGCCCCGGGTCTAGGTTTCTCAACTGTATCTCACCATGCTACAAACAAAATGCATTCATATATAACTCACACGGGGGAATTTATGTAGGAATTTAGGATCATTTGTAAAGAAACTGATGATGTTATTTGATGATGACCGTTTTACTGATGTCTCATCAATTAGAATGAGTAATCTTGGCTCAAGCATGTCATTTTCTTTGCAGAATAATCCTTGGAATTGTATCAGGGAACCATTTAGACATAAGTCTGCATAGGGGTTCATATTGGTGTTCTAAAAGAATTTTCCGTGAAAAATCTAAAAGCATACATTTTGTACTTACTCTAAGTCTTACTCTTACTCTATTCTACCTTTGCTTATGCTTCCTAATGTCATGCAATTGACATTTCCATCGGCTTTTGTAGCCTGGCAGATAACGCATCGGCCTGACAACTCAAAGGTTTCGCGGCTTCACTCCTTGGGCGTGGGTGTTCGGTTTGTCTTAGGTTTAAAGTTAAGTAAGGCGGGCGCATTCAAACTCATCAGTTGAGAATCTTTAATATATATTTCTACTAACATTTTCACTACCATTAAGCTTCGTACGTTTGGATATTCCACTCCACCGCAATCAATCTGGAGGTTATTTTCGTTGATCTGGATAAAATTGATATCAAGAGTAAATTGTTTGTAATTTTACTTGAGTATGAAACAATACAACCTTTCTAAAATTCTCAGGTGTATGCCCCATGCAAATGTTTTACCCAATCGAAGTAAGAGATGAGATATCTTTTGCTAAGCCCGTGAGGGAGAGGAATCCGTGTATTCGGGTAAAAGACTCCTCGCATGGACTTCGAAATCTCGAAATTCATGGTCGCATGGCAGTTGCGCAACTCCGTTTCTGCTCAGCCGTGCATCGGTTTGACCTCGGGGCCATTTAGGAGCTCACCTGACGCTTCCTACAACAAATGATTACCTACTATTTCAGTGAAATGCTCTGGCAAAGTTCCGAAAAACGACTGATCGGAGGCAGCTAATGTGATTGACTTTTCATAAGGTCTAGCCTACGGAATGATGAGGGGTTAGGGCACATTTTTTTTAGCACGAACCAATTTGTGGGATCGACCGAGTGGCAAACAAAGGTGCCCTTAGAAGAGTGGAAGAAAAGAGAAGTCTGCTGAAAACTCTAAAACGAAGACGGAACAACTTAATCGGCCATATCTTGAGACACGATGGTCTGATAAAGACAATCGTCGAGGAAAAAGGGAACGGGAACATTGGAAAAGGCAGGCCTCGTATGAGATATATAGAACGAGTTGTGAAGAATGTAAAAGAGGAGATACGTCAATATGAAGAGGTTGGCCGATAGAAGAATAAAGTGGAGGGCTGCGTCAAACCAATCGTAGGATTGTTGACCGATAATGATGATGATCTAAATTAGGCATAGGCTTGGAATAATGTGAGAAAACGAACATTATAAGGCCTTCTTTTGTCCTTTCTTACAAGCCTGTGTCCTCATTAGGATCCGTGATACTCTCTCTTCCTTCCCTTCTGATCGCTATCTTTCTTATCCTCAACTTTTCCCCAGTTTCAACCTCTCTCCCTCCCCTCTCAGAGTTTATCGACGTCGGCACTCCTCCTTCGACTATTACCGAAGGGTGTCCCCAGCCGTGAACCTTATCTCGCTCCTTTTGCGCGTGAAGATTATCTGCGTCGGAAGTTAGTTCTTCCCAACCAAAGAGTTCATCACGCTGGAGCGGTAGTTGACATTATCGCCAAATTGTCTTCCGATCAGTTCCTCGCTGGTGAAGAAGCATTTTATGCTCTTCTCTGATTAACACGTATCTCTCTCGCAAACACAGAAATTAACCAGCAAAACTTATAGCAAAATCGTTAAACAATAGACTTGTAATTATTCTATAGGGGGAAACTTAAAATCTCAGAGTTTGCCACAGTTTCCTCCACTTATTTTTACTGTAAACGTGGTAATCCTTTGAGCTATTTCCCAAACTTCAGAGTGCCCAGTTGCGAGCATTTAGCTAGATGGTTGTTTCTTTCAGACATGGTGCACCAATTAAGCCTATTCACTCAATTTAATACTGGCATTTTTTTCAATTTTTTTAGATTTTTCGCTACATTGATAATAAAACTCGAGGTAATACGTAAATAGTTCTAAGAGTTTTTACGTCACATTAATGAGAAGGAAAACGGATACCGGTAGCAAGTTTTCCGACTCCTGTAAATATTTCTGTCTCACTAACCTCTTAGCGAACGACATTAGGTACCAAAGTTAGCCAATTGAACAGCGTGAAGTATCATTTCGTGCACGTTTATGATTATCAGAAAGGATAAAGAATTTACGTAGTGAACTCCACTTCAGAATTGTTATAAGCACGACCTAAGTTATGGTACACTGTGTCGTCATTAGGTGCTGCTGACGATAACTTGATGGCGGCATAAAGTGCCGAAACCTGTGTCGTGCTTTAATTAAATCTTAAGTGGGCTTCGCGAAGATAATTGAGGTAGTTGTTTCATTTCGTCGCATACTTCTTTTTTTCCACTTTTATTTACGTCAATTTTTATGATGATGCTCCTGCAATGCGGTAATCGTTGCTTCCAATAAAAATATTTTATATAACGATCGTATTGGTCCGTGGTTTTAAGTTTCATGCCATAGTATTCACAATTAACCAATTCAAAGTTTGATATTTAGTGTTTTGAACTACAGTGCTCAAACTAGCAAGATGATTCTCACTCTGCTTATAAATTAAATGATAGTTTAATTTCGAAGCGAATTCATTGTTCACTTGTGTACTCTTCACTTCACTCTTTGCAATATCTTGAAACCAACAGAGGGGGTCAAGTTTTATCGCAAATGATGGTAGTGATAACGAGCTATCGGGAACGAGGCTGCGATAATTGTTCAAAAGAATTTAGTGCGAGAATGAAAATACTCCAAAGGGGAAGTAGTTTTCTTTCCACGCATTCTTTCTTACAATGTCCACGATTCAAGCTGTGTTTTAATTAATTCTACTCGTAAAAAAGGGATTCGCATCAATCATACCACGTATGCATTTTAGACGAGGCAGACTTTGAGACAACTTTGCATCTTATGTGTCGTATTTTTGAATAGCTGTTATCCTAACCACAAGTTTATAATTCCCAAAATACGGTTTCTCTTCTTTGTGGAGATGATTAAATTGGATATGACGTTGAATATCACTTTTTCCATCAAGGATAACGGATGCAATGAATACAAGGGTGTAGGGACCCTCACTGTTTTCACTCACTCGCCCTTTATAACTGTTTTCACTGTCTCTTCCCAGTTTCAAATCATCTTTTTTCAATTCTCTTCTCATTTCCTACCATTCAATTTTATTCCCGAGGGTCCTCCGCGTGGTTCCAAGTTGATCTATTTTTTTCCATGGGCGTCCCTCTTATTGTATGTCGGGGAGACTCCACGGTCATCATGGGGAACTGTCCCTCCGTCGATGAGGATGAGAAGACTCGATTTGGGTGCTCAGATAGAAAGTAATGGCGTTTATTTTTGCACAGTCAAAAGCCCCGCTGAGAAAATCCTTTTGAGAACTCTGTTTTTACCAGGGGTGCCTGAAGAGTTTAATTTTCCTAATTATATCCCCCTCGGAGTGGACGCACGTTAAATTTCCCAAAATTACTTTATTTGGAAATGTTGTACTAGCCGTTGAATGGACTCAAAAGGAAGGAATGAAATTGCTGGCACCTAAGGGATTTGTTTAAAATATTTTGGTGATTCAGGTGAAAATTTTTAGTTGAGGTAAACACATTTCAATGCTTTTTTCGCTTTTGTTTACTTACGCTTGGTTTTGGTGCTTTTCATCTCGTAGGCTTGTGAAACTTGAGGTATACCAGTAGATGCCGTATGCTCAGCAAAAATGATACATGGAAAATCTTTCGTGCATGTTTTGATTAAGACAAGGAGTTTAAGAAGTTGTTTTTCTGAGTTTTAAATATCAATTTCTTGTGCTTTTATTGCAAAGGTGGATTAGTGTGTGGTTGGGCCTAAGAGGCTAAAATATACTGAAGGAGGCACTGCAGCTGATTTAATTAAAAAGCTATTGACGATCTTGGTAGGTGCGGACAAACGAGAATGTTACTCGCGATACTCGTACAAATGAAGTTGTAGGAGTGAAGGATAAACTATGACAACAAAACTCTGCACGGAAATAGCAGTGTTTATATTTCACCCATCATTCCCACGATGAAAGTTTTCCAGTGTTGAGCCCGAGAAACCTAACTACGAATGCAGTTTTTTTTCACGCGGTAAAACGTAAAAAGTAGTAGAGTAAATATTGGATTTCATTTTTAAAATTCGTCAAGTAAACAGAGGAAAGTGTGCAAACACGCAAACAAGCATCAAATAAGTAATATCAATTGGTTAAATTCGAACCCGTTGGAGTAAAGTAATTGAATATCAAGGAAATAGAATGTATTTATTCCTCCCTAAACAGCTTCATAAATAATAACTGGCGGCACTGCAATAAACTTTGGGTGAAATTTAGTTGTTATTAATGTTATATTTTAGTACACATGCAGTATCCACAAGAGGCTACATAACACGCAGTTTTTTGTACGGAGTGGGTGGGCCTTAATCCTTCCCAAGCACCCCCATTCTGGCTTCGTTCTCGCAAAAGCTAGCTTGCCAATGCCTTCTACAGTTCATTCCAACTCCATTGGTTTGGGGAGAACTACTGCCTTGGGTGATGTACACCCTTAAAAATTGTGTGAGTGTCACCAATGGACTTAGGCTGGAAACTCTAAAACATGAAAAACGTATCTGTGATGGAATTCATAAAATAAGTTCATCTAACGGCTTATTCCCACCAGTACGGAGAAATTGTTACACTAAAATTAGCATAGCAACGCATTGCAAAATAAAAAGACCCATTCTATACTCTCAATAGCTGCATTCATCACGGGGATAAATGCTAACACGTTTTCCAAAATACCGAGTGACACCATTACCTTGTGAACTCATGTGAAACCCTTTTCCTAATTCTAAGAAATGAAGATTTGATATCATTATTTTATTTATGCATATGCATAAACGACAATTCAGTTTATACTAATTAATTTGACAAGACATCTACATCCTAAATAACATAAACGTTGATCAAGAAAACCAACCGCAATAACTCAAGTATGGCTATATAAGCCCTCGTTCTAGTAATAAAGGAATTTGATACATTCTTTAACGCCTCTGCAAAAGAGGAATACGGCCGAGTGGTAATGTAGCAATGATCAATTGACCTCAGTGGTGGGATATATTAGATCCATTTACTCGGTAATTTTCCTCTTTGAACCTGCAACGGTTTTCTCCTATCTTAAATTTCCCGTAGTCTTTTTTCCCGTTAAAAATTCATTAATGGGTATGTACTCGGCCTCCACTGAGCCTAAGGGACTATCTGTAGCCATGGTCCTAAGGCATTTCATTTTCTGGCAGTGTTCGTGATATTGGCTTCCAATGTTCTAAAACTATGTATCTGTTGATGGAATATCAATAAATAATTACGTAATAATTCACAAATTTTCTACACATAATACCCTAGGCTTTTCATTATAATTACGTTCCTAAGCCGTCCATGGCGTAGTATTTCCCTTGTATTTATAGTCCGCATACGGAATACCTATTCTGTCACTTTTTATTTACACGTATGAAGTATTTTGCAAGCAACCTCGAGGATATGGTAATCGGATAGGTGTGGTGGCTAGAAATCGGGCTTACTATTTCAAGGGTAGGGGTTCGAATCACAACCGTGTTAGATATTCCATTGGTATACTGGTCCCCAATTGGATGTTGAATGAAGAGCTGTTCCATTTCAGTACTTCATCCATCGCATGGGTCGTTAAAGCGTGGACACTTTGACATCTTTTTTTAAGAGTGGACCAATACCGACGCCGGGTTTCCCTCGACCTTTCCACCAGTGTTTCCCATTATTCACTTATCCTAATTCCAATTATTCACCTATCTTAAATAGCGCTGATGGCCTTTACTCTCGGTTGCCTCCCCCGATCAACTTCTTTTTGAGGTAACAGCGCTTGAAACATTTCATCACACAATATGCACATAAAGTGAAATGAGATGCTCAATTATAATTCTAATGAATTTGACAGTGATATCATGTAGAAGGAACTCTTTTAAGTTGCACAAATCAGATATTCAAATAACTTATTATGTGCGGACTTTTAGTTTTTTACCTTGAATTGAATTGATACAGCTAGATAATTTGCTCATTTATCGAAATCATTCGTTGAATTTGCTTTTCATCTTCCCCTGGTATTTGCATTGTTTTGCATGTAGAAGCAATGTAAGGAATTGAAATAATTTTATAAAAGGGCTAATGTGCTGGAAAATATTCTACTTTTTCCTATCATTTATAATCCTAATTCACGATTTTGCCAATGTGTGGATACTAATTTAGAATTATTTTTTTCATTTCGTAACGGAAATGCTTCCGTGATATTGATTGAAATTTGCGCCTGCTATTTTTGCACCTAAATATTTTTCCCTGTCAATCTCAAATAATGCATGATTTTTTTTCTCTATTGTGCCAATTTTCCATAGAATGTAGGATATATACCCATTGTATAGATTTGGTTTTTTCGACCTGTACCGCAAGGGCTGAATCACAAGGGGTTTGATATCGTTGTTTCCTTTTAGGCACACCCTAGGGAAAAAGCATAAATTCAAAGGTTAACTCCAATGAGACCAAATATCGAGCTATCCGGCCAAATATAAAAAAATGGAGTAGGTAGACCTGTTTTAAGCATCGGCCAACGGCTCCATTCTAGCAGTCCAACCTCAACGTTTATCCGTAGCTTTCTTGTTCGACCGATTGCAACCCTGGGGAATGCTCTGGAACAGAATAGCCCGCCATTGTCCGTCTCACAATTTGTTGAACTCCTTCGGAGTGCAGTCCCTGGAGATGTAGGATCCACAGTCTGCGATCCTTATCTGCTGGACCACTCAAGTGTACTCACACACTCGCTCGCGCTTAGATATATTTAAGAGGGTTAGGTCCAGCAAATACATATATCTACTGGCGTAAATACCCACTCCAATCCACTTTTGGTTCGGAGCCCACTTTCCTACCAGCGTCGCTCCTTTACATTTGGCTCGCTATATCTTCGAAGGGATGCTTCCTTCCACCCTAAACTCTTCCTTCCGTTCCGCCCTCAAATCTCTTCTCCTTTCCAATCCTCGGCGTCCCCATGCACCCGTTTTCATTCATCCCTGCTCCCTTCCTTTAGATCCTCGCTTGCAACTCCCTCCCACCCTTCTTCCGGTTGTTTCTTATCTGCTCCCATCCCTCTCTTCCCCAGCTTCACCGATTTCTCGTTCGATCTGGGGAGAAAGGGTAAAACTTATTTCTTAAACTCACTCCCTCCTCCTACCCTCCCATCCCTCGCGACGTCCTGGTCTCGCCGACTCCCGCGCGGCGGCGCCACCAAGGTTTTTCCGCCGGATCGCATTCGTTTCCGGTTAAACGGAAGGAGATCCGGCAGATTACTATGGTAGAGGGGGGGACGGGTTTTGAAAACACTGCGGAAGAATCTCCGAAGGAACGAGAAAGAGTTAGGATCCTTTGGAAGGGTGTTAAGGCAATCCCCTGGATGGGAAGTTCGACTTGGTTCGACCCGACTCCTTCCCGACCATTTCTCTTCTCTCTACCGCTTCCCCCATTGTCATTTCGAGTAGGCCTCGCGCGTCTAATCGCTCGCCTCACGCAGTTTGAGTCGGCGTCTGCGGGAGAAGACGGGGGCGCGTTCACTCGTCGTTTGTGGTCGTGTTTTCCAACTCGCGTCCCGCCTCCCAATTCCATTGATATGGGAAGGGTGCAATCAAGGAGCGGGCTTTATGGCCATCCGGAAAATGAGCTCCGTCTCACTAGGAACCGCTTGCGTGAAAGAGTCAGGTAGGGGGCAAGCTGATGGGACATGGATGGACCAGAGACTTTGTGCTGTCCAGACGACCTCAATTTGTTTTCTTGGGATCCTCGTTGATCTTAATGAAGAGAGGATTGTATCAGTGGCTAAGATTTCGAAAGTCGGACCTCTAACTTTCATATCTTCATCCGATTAGTAGGCACATAATGGATCCCATCCCTTTATGACCAGTCTGAGTTCATTATGTGGGTTATTTATAGTTCCCTCAGAGTATATAAATGGTATTGTTCCACTATAAGGGTCAAAAATATTCTGCATCTTCAAGAATTTTTTATGGGTCATACCGAGGAAGGTCAAGGGAGATGGCTTCTGGGAGTGTCTCTGCGTCATGGTGCCTCTTAGCTATAGTATTTTCTCCAAACTGTTGTCTTCGGGTGTAAATTTCTGGTGTGAAGACGCCAGCGGATTGTTTGTAAAATTTCTAACACCAACTTAAACGAATGTGAAACGAATATATTTGTTCCCATGAGAAAGCTTTTGCTAGTAAAACTATTTGTTTTCAAATTGAATTTAACTTTATCAATATGATAAATAAAAAATAAATTTTAATGTTGACTTATAATGTAGTGATATATCACCCTAGTTCATTACCATCGAGAAAAAATGTATGAGCACAGGCTGGTAGGACAAAAGATGCTTCACGACATTTCTTTTAAGCCACGTCAAGTCTTAGGGGATAAGTTTCATGATCTGTTCACAAACCTCTCATCCCACCAGAAACGAACTATCTAAAAAGTATGACGTTGAATCTTTGCTCTGCTTTTCCATATAATGTCTTATTCCATTCGCTCATGTCGTATGCAGCCATTTATAGATTTACACTGTACTGAGTATTTGTTAAGGCAAAATCTCAAGTACGATGACGTACATCAATAAATTGTATGACCAATCGCTCTTAAGAAATATCCTGTTGAGGTAGGAATCCCATGCAGTGCTCGTATATATGATGTCGCTAGTTCGGTAGAAGACTAAAAAAACCCAATTCATGAACTATTCGGAATCGTTTTCTGTATATAGACCGTGTCAATATCCCCTTAAGATTTGGAGTAAAAAGCAATCCTATTCCGTACATTCACACCGGAAACACTTAAAATATTACGTGCAGTAAACACACAGTCATTGAAACAACCGATTCAAGGAAATTGCTGAAATTCGATCATCAGGGTAATGGAACTTCCCGCATGTGGAAGGTTTCATGTTATGAAATACTCAATATCTTCAGCGTTCACTGCTTATTTGAATGACCTAGTTCCTCTTAGGTCGCTCCATCTATCCATCCCCGCCTTTCTATCACGCTCGTCATAAACTCGAGCCTATACTCCTCCATGTAAATGGAGCTTTGGCCGTTGAGTTCCTCGCTCGAAAGCCATGGTGCGTACAGATGTCGAAAATTAAGTGCTGGACCTTAGCTCGTCCCGGAAGTTGGGAGACCGTTGCTTTTGGCCGTCTGTAATAGCTCCAGCGCCGTTGTGCCTCGGGTCTACGGAAGGCGAGGAAATTGGATTTAGCGGGAATTCAGCGACTTTGTGGGCTATTCTCTCAGCCTTGGGGCCCCAAAAGTGTGCTAACACCATGGAGAGGCGGCGCAGTCCTGCGGGTCGTTTATGGGTAGCTCCAGAATCGTGCTAATAATCACAGGACCACCGTAATATCATAATTATGCTTTTTTTAATCTCATTATTGTCGCATGTTGCTTCTATCCACCTTAAGCTCCATGAAAGCTGGGAATAGTTTCCTTGTCTTGCAAAATTATTTTTGATACCGTTTCTCATTTTAAAAATTTGATAAATCACGATGAAACTATTGGTGAATCAAGGTTTCCAAATTGCTGCACATAAGAGAACCTACTTTAATGAAACTCTTTTAAGAAGAATTCTCTGCGAAGGAGATTTCTTATCTGAAATTTATCCTGTGGATGGATGACATTCTCTGGCGTCAATTTATTACATTTGTCGGGTGTTATCATGAGAATGTTCTTACTTACGTGATTATGAAAGGTTACATGATTTCATGCCCTTTGACTCTTATGTGCCGATTTCATGTTTTAAAAGGAACAAAAATGTAGCTTGAGACAAACTGTAATAGTCTTCACTAGTATTAAGTGGTAGATCAAAGCTCCACGATTCCACTTTTTCTTCATATAGTTTTTGAGGGGGTAATAGAATTGTAATCAAATGCTCAGCTATTTTATTGTCACTACTGCGCCATTTATGTTAACGAATCATAATGCTGTTTTCAGTCAACTCCTGCATGTTTTCACTGTAAATTTGTCACGGAAGAGTATCTAGTTTTCACAAGTCATTATCCTGAATAAAACTAAATGGTAAAATTTATGTTCATATTTTCACTGACCACCGATTATCATGGACGCAGATTTCATGTTTAGCACCTTTTTCGAATCAATCACCTTAATAACTTATTTGTAACCATGATCACCCTTGAGTGGAGTAAATTTTACTTTAAAACACCCAGGACCTTGATTGCAGTAGCAAGGTCAGTAACTTCCCTGTCCGGTAACCTAATCATTAAGAGTCCGAATCCTGAACCGGGCACGTATTGTGTGAGCCACTCGAGTACTTTAAAACCGATTCTACATCTAAAACGAATAAAAATAAGTCGAGAGAAATGTTTTCCATGCGTTATATGAATAACATTTTGTTGAAAGCTAATAGCAGAACACAGCAGAGTATTTTCAGTTTTTTCCTCGTCAGATTTTTGCGAGCGCATTCTCGCATAGTGGTAATGACAGAATGCTCAGAGCGAGGGGATTTTTACAGGACACCATCTGAGCATTCTTGTATCCATCTATTCACCGGATATGAACAATAAATTCAAATCTTATGGACAAAATAAAAAAAGACTTAAAACCCTGTGTTGCTAGTCCTTTCCCTTCATCTCGCTGAAGAGGGCCACCTTGTGGTCGAAATACACGTATCCGATGCACACCTCCGTCTTGTCCTAGCACAGTGGTGGCAAACCTTTTGGCGATTGAGTGCCAAAGTTTATGAAATAAGAGCATACTCGCTCGACTCGCGTGCCAACCCATCGAGTGAGATAGAGGTATCGATCGAGCGCCCTCCCAGCTCCGCGTGCCACTTTGGGCACGCGTGCCATAGTTTCGCCGTCCTTTCACCCCCGTCCTAGAACCTTGACTACGCTCTTTTTGAGCGCGATTCTCCCAGATTCACCCATTTGAGTGTGTGAGTGAGTGTTTTTCTGAGTGCTTGTGAGTATGTTTGTGATCATAGCCCTGGCATCCTGAGCAGGGTTCCATCAGCCCTGCAAATGATCCCATTTGGGTTGAGTGTGTGTGTCTGTGGTTGTGTCACTGGCGAGGAAGTAAAATTCCCGTAAACCACCACAGAAGGGTTTTTGGTTGAGAGGCTGTGGTTGGTCACAGCTGTGGAATTGACCCTTCACCAACCAGCAAATCAAACCAACGCAGCAATTTGTTGTGTACCTAGACGAATATTGACAAATTTTATGGCCGTAGGAGATTTTTTATTTTGTTATTTTAAGAGACCGTAGAATTCAAGATCCTTAAGAGTTCAGAACCAATTTTATCAATGAGGCTGAGATTCCGTGTAATCCCCGTGAGCTAGCTCTGTGGCAGAATTTGTACCTACAAATTCATTCTCCTTCAAGTCACCGTGTAAAACCTGCGGCTATCCCTGGTGACACCCCAGTGTGAATTGTGAAACAAGTTCCGACTATTCGGTTGAACTTCTCACAAGTCGCCCGGAGCAGATTTAAGTGGGTGGCATTTCGTTTACCATTCTATGGGGACCAAAAGTTATGGAAAGTTAGTTCTAGAATGATGGAGCTTTATTTGAAGGTCCTGAAATAATAATGAAGACGAATGAATCCGCTTAAGTAGTATTTCCTAAATGCGAGCGTAAGGTCATGGGTGACTAATAAATAATAATTACCGTTTAAAGCGAGGACAAAATTTCTACTTCCCCCGCTTATCTTCTCATTTATCATCTTTTACATTCTCACTACCATATTTTCGGGATTTCTTTCTGAATTTTAGATAAACAGGGTTTTTGGCAACTGTACCATCGTTTAACTACAAAGGCATAGACAATTTGGAAATAAATATTTTTAAATCTGTCATTTAATTTTAATGAAGAAACGTTCAGTGCTCAAATTAAATGACGCTTTCTTTATTATTAAGTACTTTCAGTTTAAATGCCAATTAATTTCTGAGTTTTAAGCTAGCCTATTATCATTCCCACGTCATTAAGGCATTTATTGTATAAGTGATTTTATGATTACCCTATTTCACAGGACATAATTTTGCCGGCTAAATTATTGCGAGCATTTAAATTCAGTGTCCCTCCGCCGTGTGGTACATTAAGCCGTGAACCCCTTGGCGCCTTTCGTAGAGTGTAAGCCGACGCCAGGTTTCTCTCCACCTTTTTTTCCCTTAAAAAACCTACTTACTGAACACCCATGCTTAGCGCTACAACTGACCCCAGCTGTACGATACCTAACGAGAATAACCATTTCTGTCTTCTCTAACGTCAATCTCCGAGTGGGTCAAGGAGCCTGTTTGTAATTAACCCAATTTCACAATCGGTTCCAAGAATGGCTAGGATACAGAGTCCCCTTGTGCATCGCATCAACATCGGCGTCCTTAACCTTCTTCGATAGTTTTTAAAAGATTCTTGAATGCGTTGGCATTTCTTCGATGGCAATGTTAGGGAGTTCTTCGCTGTGACCTTCCGTACTATGGTGGAGCATAGCATCAAGCCCCTTGCACTTGTCAAGTATTGTTGTTTTCCATATCTACCCTGCGCTATAGTCCTTGAACTTTTCTTCGCATCTTCACCTTATATTTCTTGTCTCCTTTTTTATTCCCTGATCTTGGAGTACTCTAGAAAAAATTTCTATCACCCATTATTTCTCCAACCCACTTACTGTTTTCAAGTCAATTAGCATTAGGGACAAAATGCAGATAGTTCTGTATGCCGTCTTGTATATAAAATGTCCAAAGACCGGAATATCCAAATGCCAAATTAAAGTAAGGAAAAAACAATATCTCTCGGGATATATTGTTTTTTCCTCACTTTTCGGTCTTCGGACATTTTCACTTAAGCCAAATTGGAAGTTCACCTTAATTCACCTAGACTTATATATACGTACACTTGAATGCTTTGAAATGTTGGCTTATATGCCTCCTTATATTGAAATACTGATACGGAATATTTTACGGGAACATATCACCTGTTTTAAGGTGGCTTTTGTATACTGAATAATTATTCAGTCATCCTATGGTTGGTAAACACAGGCTTCACATGCTACCGACAAAAAAAGCTATGATCCATTTGACACTAAGACTTCTCTAATGTGCTGATTTCTTATCATACTTTTTGACTGAGTGAAAATAGATTCATCAATTTATAATTCTTTATCCGAAAATCATACAAAGTACCCTTCTTAATAATTGTCTGTATTTTGGGGTAGCAATGTTTTAGCGTCATTTACCCCTTGAGAATTGCCTATAGCATTCCATACCAGCTATTAAATTGAAGTCTGTGCTTATCACATTTTAGTAATTGGTTAACCTTATAGTTCCTATCTGAAATACGATGATAGTGGGAGCTTCAACCCATAATGAAGCTGCACGCCTTGACTGAATGTATTTTTGCTGAACTCGCATATCAAACTCCATTTGATACGTAGAACGAGATTGGAAAGATAGGCAGCAGTGCGAATAGATTAAAAATGTTTATCTTCCCGAAAGCGATAAAAGGTCGTATTAAGTAACATGGTAACTTAATATGTTGAAATAGTGTAGATAGTCAGCAATTCATTTGAAAACCTTTATTTGCTCTGCTGTCTCATGCTTGTAACGCATTTCTATTTTTTATTTATTGTTGCTTAATGCATGGAAGCAAATGCCTAACACGTTTTTTACTACGAGATTCCTTTATATATGCAATGAAAATTTAGCTGAAAGTGCCTGATAGATGCATAACTCTCACGTTTTTCTAATTAAACAGTATTGTAACCATTCGTGCATACTTGATGTTTATCATCCCCTGCCACACGCTCCAGAATTGGCTTTCGGGACACTCTGTAAATGTAGATATTTCTTGGACGAGCTGTGCTCTCGCCAAACCAGCCAATTGTGAAAGACGACGAGTGAGTGGGATTCCGAGACTAGCGCAATAAGCCATCACCGGCCATGATGCATATTTTACTTCGACGCCACGCCTCGCCTAGCTATTCTCACCGGTGCATTAAGATGGATGGTAGTTGGCGTCTTCTCCACGATTCGCAATATTTTTAAAAGTGCCGCCCGTGATTGCGGCACCTTAATCAAGGGAGCCGGGTGCTATTCCCCACTTCTCCTCCCCACCGTCGCCGGCGCAGAGGACTCCAACGGCTCTCATCGCCGATCCAATCACGCGGTCACTGCGAGTCACGGCCGCCCTAAGTGAGCTCTCCTCGTCACTCGGCTGGCTGACCCCGCCACACGAAAACCCTTTTACGTTGAGTAACGCGGTCACGCGGTTCGTTTGTTTTTTGGGTCCCGTCTTCGTCTCTCTGCCCTCCCCTCTGGCAGCCAACACGTCTCTGTATCCGCGTTGGAGGAAAGAAACTCGCTCGGGCGGGAAAGCGGGCGGTGTCGAAATTAAGTACAAATGAAGTGGGAAAAAAATTTAGGGTCAGCGAGCGTGGGAGGAGTCGAGGAGAAGGTCTGCTGACCCGCAAGCTCTGAGGTGAGAGGCTTGACGAGGAGTGCCATTTGCCTCTCCCCCTCATCCGGCTTCATCCGTTATCTCTGCTCCCCCTCTGCTTTTCACGATAGAGCTTTGGCATGTAAGATTTTATTGTTACTCCGCTGCTGTAGATAAATTAATACTTCAATCTATCTCCAACTCTTGCAGATTCCTTAAAGTCTTAACACGAAGGTCATAGCAAAAGTAAATAATAGACAGCACTCAGCATTTTCCACACCATTTGGTGTTATCAGGAAGGTATCGAAGTTTCACGTCATTATAAAGAGTTTCCTCTTGAATATAGCGTGAAATTTTGAAACTGGTGGAGATAGCAATACATAGTAAGGAATATTCCACTTATACATTTTGCCTGGCAAAAGTAGCAGCTTGAATAATATATAGGAATAGAATCCGAAGTTGCCACCTAAATGGAATTTTAAAGATAAAAATTCACAGAATGTTTGAATGAGTAGTTTTTCTCTTTGAGGAATTCTGTTAAGCGGTCAAAATAAAATATTTAAACTACAATGGTGGAGCTGGGATGAGCAGAATTGTAACTGAATGCAATTAGTTTGATCCTCTTTATCCTCTTAAAAGCACATTTCGTTCTTTTTAACAAAGAGTAAAAATGAATTGCCTTACATTTTTTACCTGAAATTCATTTTTAATATAGTAACATTAGGTAGCATTACTCACACTCTGATCTTTTCTGGTATCTTAAACGGAAATAAACTTTTGTTAACTCCATTATACTTTTGACCAGTTGATATTATGATGCCATAGCCTAGTCATCCATACCCCTATTTCTCAATCAGATGCACTAAGTTTACAAGGCATAGATACCGAGTGATGATTGAATTATTTAAAGAATGAGCTCATTGAATGAACAAGGGCAAAGCAAATATAATACAGATATCTATATGGCAATGAAAATAACGGACACGGTTATGATATGACTCACGTCATGTACTCAGCGTCACGGTATGTTATGCAACACAAAATTTTAACCCTTACTATGCTTGAAATTATCTTTAAAGATTATTTAACCATTATAATGACTGTCGACGGAAAACAGCATTTTTATCATATTCTTATCGATGGGTAATCTGTGTATTATGACATAATTATCCCTCGTTAGTCTTTCCAACCAAATTGAGTTCAATACTAACGATAGAAGACAAGATACTGCATCTCCAAAGCAGCAAGCTCATAGATAATTACTTTAAAATCAGGCCACTAATGGAAGTTATAAAGAGATAGATAATAACCAACTGCATTTATCCAGCTTTCAAAATAGGCAAAATGAGAGTGCTGACGCTAGACCCGAATTTCATAGCATTAATTACGGCCATAACGGAAGGGAGCGAAACACTATTATATCAAGGTTTATCTCCGTTTTATATGTTTTTTTGTGATAATCTGTTCCCCAGCTGCTATTTGTTAACCAAATTTGTTAACCAAAAACTCTGTGATGCATATCATTTTCGCAGACTGAAGGGTAAGTTGTAGATATAAATGAATCTAATTTGTGGAGCAGGAATCATCTCTCCCCAATTCATCCAATTGCATTCCTTCTCAGTTCCACTTTAAGCAAAATCCACACCTTATTGCAGTACTTAACATGGAATACGCTTCCAATTTCATTGCTTTGTTGGACCAGAAATATTCCTCAGCATTAGCCTAATGTCGGCATGTCGTCCATGCCCTTTTTTCTATTCCATTCATTATAATTAGTTTTCTTGCCAGCCCTCAGAAAGATTATGTTAATATGAAGAGGTTGACCGATAGAAGAATCGAGTGGAGGGCTGCGTCAAGTTAATCCTAGGATTATTGACCAAGGAAGATGATTCCGGCTTTCCTATTTTGCCTTTGTTATCTTGGTTTGGCCCCAGTTTATCACCGATCCCTCCCCGTCCAATTCTTTTTTGCCTTCGTCCTCTTCCGCCCACGCTCTTCCTTCCAAACACGCAAACAAACACTCCCTTTCATTTTTTCTTCCTCATTTCCACTCTTTTTCAGCGTAGCCGTTGAGTGTTGACTGCGCTCAAATTTCTGCGCGGGTCATTAGCAAAATGGCCCTGGGTTGAGCGTGGAACTATTTCGTGAATCTGCTGTTGAAAAAAGCATCTTGATCGCACTCTCATCGCGAATTAAGACCAGCTCGTAATGACAGCCTCAACTTAATTGTTTTGAACACGAATTTCCTTCGATTTGATAAGAACTGTAATGTTAATCTGTTTCAACTCCATGGTTAACTGGGGCTTTTTTTGGAGAGTGTCTTTTGAAGTATTCTGAAACAATGAACGATCTTTCAAGAAAGCAGATATTTTCCAACTTTCATCAGATGGTATATTTCATGATAGTCGTCCTTGGTGGCCGATTATTTGAGTTTAAAGCAAGCGGTCAGTTTTTCCGATATTTATGTTTTCATAGGTTTTGCGTATCAACATTTTACTTCATTAGATTTTTATTTCAACTAAAGTCTACATTTAAAACGCAAATTACATCACCAATTTTCTGCTAGCTAATAATAAGGGAAAGTACGTAAAGACTTCATGATTCAGGCTGTTACAAATTCCAGGAGTGTATTTTTTACGATTTAATACTTTCGTTCGTGGCATTCTTCGAAATGAGTTTTTTTAAAATTCATTGATAATGACGTTGATTATATTGATATGACGTAATTGATAAAACTCAAAATATGTGGATTAATTTTGAATATTAAATCTTACAACAATTTTTTTTAATTCAATACCGCTTTTGACGTGACGCGTCGCTGATTAAGATTTCCGGTATTCTCATTGCAATTGTCGATGGAAGAAAGTAAGTTAATTTTGAAAATATTGGCTCAGAATAAATTAAAAGAAGTTTATTATCTCCGTAAAACGTATGAAGTCAAGATCCACTGAAGTATTCATCTTTCTCATTAATTTTTATGATGGTTCCCGGGAGGAACGGGAGGATTGTAGCTTTCCGCCAGGTGAGGATTTTGAACTATATCTCACTACCAACACCACGTAACCCAACCTCTATTAAGGATCGCCTTGTAAAAACTCCTAAGATTTCTTTAGTTCATATCCAATGTGAACTCTATGAAAAACTCTTCGTCTAACTTATTTATTAGGTGCGCACACGAATCTGTTCATTGTAAAACTCTTAAATGCAATGTGGCTTTTCTCCGGCCGGTGAGCTGTTCAAAAATCAAAAGTAACATCAATTTTGACTTGATTATTTTCACAGTATAATCTTTTACCATCATGTCCATGATATTTAGCGAACTGATTACGCGTTGTCATGAAAGATCAGCCGTCATCTCTCGTTAGTTGAAATATTTAAAATGGAAAATTCTATTGGCACTATAATTGCCTGATTTATATATTTACCTAACCGATTAAATTCGATCTTGCTTGCTCTTGCTTGCACTTAGGGAATGCATTATTACCTGCGATAAGAATAGTATACCAAGGGATAGAAATATTCACTGCAAAATCAATCAGGCTTATCCCATTGATATTTTATCTAGGCATTCTGGGAGCAAAATTCAAATTTAAAACTGCTTTGCAATTGTCCTTTTAGGAGAAAAAGGCAAATATCTATTAGAAAGAATATCTGTATGAACGTTAAAACGCCTGAAACCATACCGATGGCATGACGCGTTAAGGAAATGTTTATTCTTCCAAAGCTAGTTACAGGAGGCATATCTAGAAAGGAGCCAAAGGACCAAATGATATGCGATTATCACTTTGTTGATGCACGTAATTTCATAAATTGTTGAAAATTTGCAATCCCTCATGCAAACTTATGCATCATGAACTCTATTTAACGCAAGCGACAGTAAACATTTCAATCAAACTTTTAATGATTGCTGATGATAATATATTTGATGCATAGAAGTGTAGGAGGGACATTGAAGCAATAATTACTGCAAAATGAGATAAAGAATAGATGCAAGCTCTATAATACAATATATATATAACCATATAGCTTTATCCATTATTAAATCGGGTAGTAGTTGAGCCATGTAGTATTTAAATTTTGATCTGAAATTTAGCAGGGTGGTAATGAAATCAGTTGGCCATTGTGACAGTGTTATTAAATCCTAGAACAAATTGTATACTTCTATGCTTAGCGTATTCAGAAACAATGTTTCAAGATCAGGATGAACGTTTTCGGAAGGGAACACCATCTTTAATCACTTCCTATCAATGAGTGATCTGTGCATCATGAAGTAGTTCATCTCTCTAGTTCGTTTTTGGAACAAAATTGATTTCAATATTAAGGACACAAGAATAGATACTGTATCTTCATAAAAAAATAATTAAAAAGCAGATCACTAATGGAAGTAGTAAAGAGATAGATGCTGTGGATAGAATGAAAAGAGTCTATAGGTTTCTAAAGCGGTGATGGTTGAAAGTATGATGGGTGATAAGGGAGAAAAAGAACCGGTTGTTGGGTGGAATGAAAGACTTGATACGTTAATAAAACAAGTGGCACGAGCTTTCAAAGAACCTGAGTTGAAACGGGAGAATTTTTTTTATTACGACCATGAAAAAATCAGTCTCGTTAGCGCGCCCCTACACCTATTAATTTTTTCTCGCTTTAGATTTACAGAATTTTGCATTCTAGCGCCATAAAAATATTCACCAATGAGCCAAAATCCTAATAATCGTCATTAAATATGAAGAGAAAATATCTTTTTGATTTGTGACAAGGGTATACGTGCCTAATATGACAGTGTTTAAATTTGTGATATTCTTATGCAAATGAGTGAACCAAATGAGAGAGTCCTTCCTTGCAAAGCTCAGGTGTAATATTTCCCATGTAAGAAGGACCTCTTGCACTCTCTCTACTTCTCTTTCCCCAGCCCCCATTAAATTCTACCATTAACCCCGCCTATAACGACCCTAATTCTTCCCACTCTACCACTATCTCTCCCCATTTTGCAATACCCACTCTTACTCTCTAAAAAGATGCCCTCTCTCTCTCCCTGCCCCCCTTCCCTGAGGGGAGAGGGTTGTTTTCCCACGCCCCTCCCCTCCTCCGCCCACCCACCACACTCGTCCACCCCCGACAATAACACCTCCTCCCCCCTCCCATTCCCTCCAGCACTCTCCAATTAGGCTCGCGCGACCCCCGCTCTCCTCTCCCCCGAACACCCTTATCTCTCCCCCGCCATAACTTCCCCATTCGTGGCCCCTCGCATCTTCCCTCTCTTTGTCCTCGTTTTCTGGTTCTCCCCACGTAACGTGACGTCACATCCCCATCTATCATCTTCCCTCCACTCTGAACGCACCCTGTAAACTGTAAAAAAAATTTTTAATGTACCTTATAAAATCCACATCTGTTACATTACTTTGCGTAAAATAAAAAGTTTGTAATATTTATAGCCAACGTTTCACGAGCATTTAGAAGAACTAGGATGAGAATTACTATCAGAACGCAGGTTAAAATTTAGATTAAAGCTTTTAAGTAAATTCGATGTTGATTTATTTTCAGATGACGTTGAATATATATTAAGAACTCCTGCGTATTAAGCTAGGTTTGATCAGATTATCAAGATTAGAGAGATAGACTGTCGTACCGATATATTTAAAATTACATTTTTCCCGCGTACCTTAAGAGTAGAGAGAGCACAATACGCAGCATAGCAAAGGGATAGGTAGGTGAAATATTATAAGAATAGTCTGCAGTTCATGATGCATGAATTAACAACCAATCGCTTCATTACTATGTAGATACTAATCGCCTAGCAGCATGTGACCCTATTATCTAGCATATCTTCATGTCGTAGCCTATTTGCATGGTAATAGTGCATGCCTGGTGATCTTCACCCCCTTTCACACACTCTTGTGGTGGCTCGCAGGGTATTAAGTAAATGTAGATGCATCTTAACTACATTTTCACTGAAGATTCAGGCGATATGGATTGGAAGCGAAACATGATAACACAGAAAGAAAGAACACGAGCCAAACACGAGTGAAACCCGGGTCGTAGTAAAGTTTATTTTTGTGGATTGGGCTCGTGTTTTTTCTTTCTGTGTTATAACAATTTCACTGTTTTCCTCGGGGTGGTAGCGTCGTGTCACAGCACCATGTAATTAGTGTAAGAGCGTATTTGTATTTTTTTGCATGCTTGCGTTGTAGTGAGTATAACGTTATTCTCTCTTGATTGAAAATAAAAATCAACTTGGTAATTTTCCACACGTTTTTTAATAACCAACCGGTTTCAACACTGACGTGTCATCATCAGGGACAGAGTCCCTGATGATGACACGTTTTATTATTTGATTTTTATTTTCAATCATGGAAAAATTCCACAGTGTGACGGCCGAAGTTGTTTCATTTATTCTCTTTTATTTATAGTGTAAGTCCAGTGATGGTTAAACCCCTGCCACACACCCATGTGGCGGTATGCAGTGTAAGTTTGAGATAAAGATGCATAACTATGAGAGGGTGAGCGGCAGAGGGTGGACCATTACCAAACATTCTCATGATACATGCATTCAGCTCAAATTTATGTTTTCATAAAGAAATTTTAGGAAATCTGGATTATTCGGTCATTTGTGGTTTACTTCCCACCCCGAAGGCTCAGGTTTGAGCCCGGCTGAGATAGTTCACAATTGTTCCAGGCTCTGCGGTCACCTACGTATCACTCTGGAGTTGATTAGAGAAACAAGTTTATATATACACACTATTGTGCCGACATTTTCCCAGCATAACATAAGAAAACGTTATTTGGCAGCAATGCAAAAGGGATAGGTAGGAGAAATAATGTTATGAAAATTTTCAATGGATGTACCTACTGAATGACATTTTATCCAGTAATAAGAGAACATTATAGGCAGCATGGGAAAGGGATAGGTAGGAGAAATAACGGGTAAATGAAATAATCAGTGGTTCTGGGTTCGAGTCCCGGTCAAGGCGAATAATTTTTTTCTCTGTAGAATATTTACTGGTGTGCAATTTCAGCGGGTAACGCCGCTAAAGTTTTCACAGCCAGTTGAGGAGAAATATTGTTATGAAAATCTCCAATGGATGTATTGATGTTCTGAATGGATCTTCAACCCGACATGTTTAAGCATTACTACCTTATCCATGCCAGGAAAATATAGATTAGTGTATTTAAAGCAATTTCTGTCTAATCACTGATCATTTCATAAGAATGTAGATATTAGCCATTTACTTGCACTCTTATATCTAACATTCTTCAGAAGTAATAAGATTCTACCTCTTAGATTCATGTTATTGGTGCATGCATGGTGATCTTCCACCCCCTGCTACACACCCTCGCTGTGGCATGCAGGGGATAACCCAGATGGAGATGTCCCTGAGAGCTATGCGCACGGTACTTTTGAATAATTCTCGGTTGGTCGGACGGGATTAAACCATATACCTCTTTGTTACCCACGTATCTTTAACAGTGCAAGATACCTCATTCGTCGTTTACCCGTCAACTAGTGGCAACAACGAAAAGGGGTACACAGGGGCGATAAGAAAGGGAAATATGAAGAAAATAAGAGGAAAGAAGTGAGGAGGGCGGTGACTTTTTGAACTCGTTGGGAGTGGGTGCCTTGGCGTATAATTTCGTTAAATTTAAGCCAATGTAGACGCCGAGATTCACTTCACTCTTCCTATTTTCTCTTAAATTCTCCTGCCCCTATCCAATCACCCACCTATCCTAAATGACACACCCGACGTCACCCGCCGGTTCGCATTCCCTTGCTTATTTAGTTTCAAAGACATTTTAAGTTAGATATAAAATAGTCCGTGAGTTGCTGGGACAATTAGCGAAGCGAGTTTCTATTTTTGCCATCTTGTTATTGCTTTCTTTACCCTTTTCCCGGCAGGTTCTGTATTTAGAAAAATAATTTTGAGATGGAACGGTTTTCTCCTAAACTGACGCCTCCTTTTGTTGCGAGAAACATTTAGTCGTTCTGCATGCCGTTCTTGACATGCAGCGCTGTCAACTTTATATGTGTAGCGGCTAAAAGCAATATAAATGGCTACCGAGTTGATATTTCTATGCCCAGCAAATCATATATTATTCGTTTCCTGTAAGCATTTCAGGTAAATATCAATAAATATTTCCTTACTTTTGGGTGTAGGCATATTGATTATTGTTATACATCGTTTAAAATATAATTAAGAAGCCGTATTATGAGGCTATTTTAAATTAATCTACCACGGATGGTATAAATAAATAAACTAATCATGAGCCGTAAGTGTGTTTGCAAAACTTTTAATTGTTTAAAGGCCATTCTGCGTATACCTTTCATTATTCTGATTTAGGACCAAATATTATACCAACGTGCGCTAAAGAATTGAAAATGGAAGTTAAATGTTAGTGAGACCATTTTAAGTAGCTGATTACGATTCAAATGTTTAAGGTATATTTTATTGCTTCGGTTAAATTTCGGATTAGTAGACTTCACGGAGATTATCATCTAAATATTCCGTTAAAAAGTCATACCCCGTCAAATAGAGAAGTGCACTATGACCATAGATCCTGCTTTCGGTTCCGGATCCTTAGAACTAAGAGAATAAGAAATCAAGCTGTTATGTTTCCTCATGGCCTTTTCTTTCTAGAAAACCATAGGTAACAAGGGAATAGGCATCGAGTGTTTTATGTGTGAATTTCACACATTGTTGAGTTCAGTATTCAGCGAATCCTAAGTTCTCCTTACAGATCAGCCTTAACGCAGGCTTTTTATTTATAAGCTAAAAACTTTCAATGGATTAGACAAGCATTGGTTTAAAAATATTTTTTTCTCATCAAGAAGTATAATTTTGTGAAATATAAACTGGTTAAATTCGAATATAAACTGATTGAGTTATTTAGAAAACCAGTGACTATGTAAGAATACCGTGTCATAAATATAACTGCGCCAAGATAAAATGTTTGAAATAATTTAAGTCTACTCTTACCCAACTCAAAAAAATTAATTGAAGCAGTTGAAATTTTTGTCCATCAATTTAATCCAAAAGTTTTCTAAACTTTGTTTCGCAAGTTTATTTCATTGGCAGGTATTATCCGTGGTAGTCCTCATATATGCAATATTATGCTGATTACGGGAAAGCCATTAGTACAAATCCTCGTGAAACCCTCGAACACCTGTCGTGCGTTGGTCTAAGAGGCATTATTTTCTGGATAAAAACGTCGTGGGAATCTGCAGGTGGCAGTGGAAAACGAAATCGGCATCGTAAAACTGGATTTCACACCTCTTGGGCCACAGAGCTTGGTAAATTCTACGCTCCGCTAGCAAAACCTTCCTTATGGTTGAGCGATTGATGATCTCAGTTCTTTACTGAATATAGACATCAGTCATATTCAGGCGTGTTCATATAACGAGACGAAAAAGAACCCGCCAAAACTTGATTCTTACGCTCCATTCAATGAGTTCATGAGACACAAATTTATCATCTCTCATTCCCCTTATAATTTCGTTGTGCAAGATTTAAAGACATGATTTGCATGACTCAAATCTATTTTTGATCGAAGGTTTCCGCGGCGTGGGTTAGATGCTCTCTGCATTCTTCCGGGTAATCGTCCGCGTCGGTTGGCTGGTAGACAACAGTTTCGCTGACTGTCCAGATACCTGTCAACCATGAACATTACCTGAGTAGTTAGAGTTACAGAAGATAACGATTAAGACTGCTCATTGTGTAATGAATTCAATTTTCACGAAGGTAAAACCAGACAATATTGTTATTATTTTGATTTTATTGCAAAGATTCTGTGTTTATAATGCAAGTGGACATCTGAGGTTTATCTGCGGTTTTGCGACAGATATCTGAGGATATCTGACGCAAGTCGACGTTAACTTCCCTAGGAGTTTTAGCAATCACTGGTTTAGATTTAATCTAGCAAGTTGAACTAGTTCCTGAGTCAAAATCGACTTCCTGGCATCATCAACGTTGGGGCTAGCTTAAATGTTCACCCCGACAGTCGGATTATCGGATCATGTCCTTATGTCCCTAAATAATGAATATGAAAATGATAATTATTTATTCATGGGTTCCATCTTGCAAGGTAATCACTCTAACATGCTTAAACTTGGAGTGCTTTTCTGGATTTATTTATAACATATATTAATAATTGATTATCCTCTGACTCGCGTTTCGCCCGTGTATCTTCGGACATACATCAGCAGAGTTTTAGACGACGGGAAATTAACCCATGAAAGAGAGTCATTGAATATCTTTATCTCTCGTTAATTGTTTCAAGGAGTTGCAGTTCTACTGCTTTCATGTGCGCATCGCGAGCATTTCAAGTGACGTGCCGTTTTGCGCTGCCCCGTTTGTGTGTTTTTTAGTGTCGAGATGGTCGTTTCTTTCTTTTTAATCTGATGCCAACGGCCATTTATTCCCCGCCCTCTGCTGTCCCCCGGTTGGAGCAGTTCCTTCTTCTACCTCCGCGCTTCCATCGTCCCTCGAGCCACTCAATTTACTTCTCTCCATATCTGCCCTTCTACTACCTTATTGCTATCGCGGAAGCTCTTGGTACTTGCGCTGTGGACGATTCGGGGACTAAAAGGAGCTATTATTTTTAACCGCCTTTGCGAGAATGAGGGTAAAACATAGTTGAGGTCACTGTTTAAGGCAGTACCAAAAGAGTTTTGAGTGTGCCGAGAACTTTATGAAACTAATCACGTTTAAATTCACCAGAAACACGTCCACAACTGCATAGTTATATTGTTGAATTGAGCATATTTTTTCAATCCAGAAGCACTCTAAATTGCCCATGCTTTTCTCATCCTCTCCATTATGCTAAATACTCAGTCTTTAGCACTGAGACTTTCAGAATCTCATTCTTTGTAGTTACTTTTTAATGCCTATGACTATTAGTTCTGGCAGCTCACATCTAAAATCCGTCTGCTCTTATCTTTTTTTACCCTTTGTCTCAACTTTTTTATATTCTATTATCCTAATGTACTCTCATTTAATGTGATCTTTAACTCCCAGCTGTGAAATTTGCATTTTTCTTCCATCTATCTCTGCTGAAAGATTTGAGAGAACATAAATGCGGCTAGTTATTGCGGTAACTGATCACTCGAGGTTTTTCCAATCCGTTTCCCTGCATTCCTTCCCTGCTTCTTTCGCAAACGGCTTGCCCTGCTTCATGACGTCCCAAGGAGCCGTGTGCAGTGAACTTCATCCGGAACTGCGCGAGTGTCTCTTCCCCTTCGCTCGCCTCAATTCTCCTAACTCCTCCCTGAACGCAGGAGTTCCTCGCGACGCTTTGTCTCTCCCCTCGTATCTCCGAACCTCAAGATGATTCATATCGCGGGGATCTCAGCTCGAGCCCCGCAGAGAGCGTTCCAAGTTTTATCTCCTCCTCCCCCACCCCCAGAACGAACGAACATTAACTTTCTCCCCATACTCCGCTCGCTCCTGCGCCGAGAATTCTCATTTTCTCTCCTCTCCCTCGCTGTTTTACTTCTCCCCAGGATGATATCTCCACACCGTCTCGTCTCCACCTTCATTGCAATCTTCCCCACGGTGACGCAAGCGAGAGAAGCGTTTTTCCGCTCCCAAAGGAGAAGTTTCACTTCTTACCTCTTTCCTTATTACGCACGTGTAATTTCTGGCATATTCCGCCAATTTTGAAGATGCTTGTCTTCCGAGTGTCCTACTGTGTTTGTCCATTTTTCTATACAACAGTTTTGCCTGCGTTGCAGCAGGCATTTTCAGGTCTGTCAAGTCACGATGCTCGGTTTACGCTCGACTTATGTGCCTTCTCCGTTGGAGTCTGGTTTGCTCCGAAATTTGAGTGGATACTCGATATAATTCGGCGGTATAAAACTTGAACGAAAACCGAGAAAGCATGACTATACCTACCTGAAGGTGCCTACTGCAGCCAAGACGAAACTGTTGTCCAGCAAAATGGAAAAAAAGGTGAAAGGAGACCACAAAGACAAACATATTTTAGCTATATACATACCACGAAAGCCTTCATATAGATTACACCAAATGAACTTTGCTACTCTTACGGTTTACTGTTCTTAGCTGTCTAAATGATGTGATTACGAGGTTCTCTTCGCTTTGCTTAGATTCATAGCATATTTTCTCGTTTCTGAAGTATTGATCTTGTCATTAGCCTGTTTTTCATTATTTAAAGACTGGGGGGTATCAAAGAGGCTCTCCTTAGTTCTAAATCATCATCAGGGATATCAAAATGGGCGTTGTAAATCATCAATTAAAGTTTCTATTTCTCCTTTGTTTTGTTCTTTAGGCCAGAAGTTTGTTGACTTCTTGTGCATTATAATTGGCATATATTTCAATGTTCCTTCACCTACTTAGCTGCTCTACGTTTCCTCTCAGATTTCCTCTTCCCATATTCTAGAGTTTCCATCTATTACCTTTCTGCGTTGACGATTTTTTCCCTCTAATTTCTTCTATTACGAGTAAATTCTTCTCAGAACACCCACTAGGTTTGTAATTCAGGTGCCGTCATTTTGGTGGCTAACTCCACACAATTTTCTTGGGCGTTGTTGCCAGGAATTTTTTTACCGTCATGCATAGCTAATAGTGTCGGTCAGGTCATCTCTGATTGGCTGGTTTAAATACTCCTCGTTAGCTTGATTTTTCTTAGAATGTATTTTCAGGAATTGCTGACTCCATACCATGTTTGTCGGTTAAAATTGTTGCTTTCAATTCGGATCTCTATGGCCTCGGTCAGTGTATCCTAGTACCCGTTAGCTCTTCCTTTGAGTTTGGCGTCGTCAAATGAGATGATGTGATCATGGGTAAGACTCTGACACGGCTCATTCTTCGAGCAAAGCCGAACGCATCTAGTGTTCCTTAATCCTTGTCTCTATGGTACATCCTTTTTCACTTATGTACACTTCACCGCATTTGGAATTCAATAAAAACAACAGAGAGGAGACAGATCTAAAGGAAATATCCAAGGAAAACTAAAGGTAAAGGGGATACACAGGGTAGGGGAGAAACTATAGAGAAAACTTGTCCTGGGACTCAAGACTCTGTGAGTTTATCGCATTTGTAGCCCTGGCGTCACCGCTCACGAATTTGGTTGCGGTATCAGCCACCGAAATATTTGAATCTAAATTACCAACCCGGTGGTAGCCCAGAGAAGAATTCACTCATATTTCTCTCTGGGGAAAACTTCGAATCCTTCCTGCATTACTTTCCTTTCCCCTTCCGTCCTTAGCTCTCTCATTTTTAGTTCATCTAATTTCTCCATCCATCTTTGAGATTATAAATATTATGTCGACTTCATGTATTCCGATGAGTGAAAGTTTCTCGGGTCTTCCACCGGGTCAAAGGCTCCTTTCTCTGCCCTATTCTTCTATTCCCATTCACTCAACTTTTGGTCTCAAATTTTATATGCAAGAGTGCGTTAAACAAATATGTAAATAAAAGGCATAGGAAGAATGCGGGAAATGGCAGGGTATTGATAAGAGACCAAGACTATAGCAGTAGAGGAAACAAGAGAGAATTGTGCAGAAAATTGAAAAAATTTGTACGTGGATTAAACTCGTTATAGGGAACATTGGGATACTGAGAGCCGTAGTGAAATGTAGAGTGCCGAGTTTACGAGGAAAATTGGAAAATGAAATGTTTTTTTTTCAGCAATAAGAGGAAATATGGAGTTCAAATACTTTGTAATTCCACAAAAAATGTATTTAGTTACTACCTAGGTTTCAACGAGTCATATTCAGCTCAATATACAGAAGTATACGTACAACGCGTCAATATCTATGTAGTAAATAAATACGTAAATGAATTTTCATGGGGAATGACAAAATATTTAAATTCAATAATGAATCGATTTCAAAAGGTATCGCCTGAAACTCTCGAACACGAGGCAGGATAACAAGCATGCTGACCTGAAGAGAAAAATGGCCAAGAGGAGACAACAGGTAAACGACACAAAAGGAAAGCAGGATCACGTGAAATCCTTTCCCAACGGTTAGCAAAAATGATTCGGAAAATATACTCTAAAATCAATCCCCAACATGCTCGCTTTTGATTAATTCTTCAACCTCGTATTAGACTTTGGGGCTAAACCTTTGGTAGGTCAAAAGGAGGAGCTCCGGCCAAAAATTGAAGAAATACCTACTGCCCTCAAAACCATGTGAATGCTCCGAATGCAACCTGTGATAACCAAAGCTGCTCTTTTGTGTGGATTTCGATTTTCAATCAGGAAAAGTCTATTCGGCACTAGGAACGGGAACTTCTGCAACGAAGGCGGGAAAATAGCGTACCGGATGTACGAGGAAAATGCGCTATTAGGGTGAAACACCGTAACAGCCAAATTCTTGTGGAGAACTGCTGTGCTGTGCATTATGGTGGACGAAGGCTTTCACGACTAACGCTTCATTATCGTAGTGGAAGTCCATGGTCTGCTTGAGGACTTAATAGCCATTAGTTATGGACGAAATGGACGGAGAGATCACCGGAAAATTCATGGCCACTGATGCTGGATAATGAAGGATTCAGTGACCTTTGATTCGATGCCACGTTAATGACGGTAGGGAAACCGTCAAACGTGATTGGCATTTCGGGGAAAAGTTTTAGGCGAGGAGTGATGAGGGGGAAACCTGAGCTATTCAAATTCAAGTCCGCTTCATTTCACCTAAAACTTTGTTTCGCACTTATAAATATGAATTGACTAACATTTATGTATTAATGCAATGGTGAAGTATTTATTGGAAGGAATGTTGTTTCATTTCAAAATACCGGTTAAGGTAGTCACTCACCGAAAAATTCCGATTGAGTTAGATGTCTTGCACAAAATACCTGCAGCGCGATCCAGGATTAATGATGATAAAGAAGAGTGAGGAGGGCCTCGCTTACCCAATTTATTTACTATAATTGTTACAGTAGGTAGATACTGTAATAATTGGTTGAGGGTGGTTCCCTCAGGTGACTAGGCCCTCCTGAGACAGAAAAGATTTCACCAATTTATTAACAAACTAGTTTGCGTTCTTATAGCGCCACATATGCGCCCACTCCTCTTCTCTAGTTTCGTCTTCCTTTTTTTGTTTTCTTCTTTTTCCATTTTCTACTTTTAGGAGCCTAACTTTTAACCTGAGTCTTCTGATTATTTTATTCTCATTGTCCAGAGGAAACGTAACTATACCTGGCGTATTTGCTATTTAGACACTGTACTGTTCGATTGTCATTTGATCTGATTAAAATGTTATTCATCTGGCGAGACTGTGTTTCGCGGTGTCATCTTCCGCGCATAACCTTTTTGTGAATGTCCAGATTTAAACGAATAATGGTAAAAATTTGTTGTGCAGCTCTTGCATAAGCGGAGATCAAGTTTGTGTTAGGGGTGCAATGGGTTCTAAACTTAAAGTCCGTGGTTGTGGCCGTCGGATGGGACGTTAAACCTCAGACCTTTCACTATGAATTGGCTTCGGCTCTGAACTCCGGCGATGGGCTTTTCTTCACCCCAACTACGTTCACTGAAATCTCCCTACCCATACCCAACCCATTCATCCTGAATGGTGCAAAAGTGTAGCTGTCGGTCGCCATTCCCGAATAACTGATACAAGAGATGGGAAAAATACCACGTTTAAATTGAATTATCAACGGATTGATCCTTGAATGATGTAAGACATTCCTTGTTATAGTATTGCTACATATTTGCAAAATAGCTACTTATTTACAAAATAAGCCTACTTATTTAGCAAATAAGAGGCTTATTTAGCAAATAAGTAGCTTATTTTTTATACTAGTGGCAATAGACAATCATGATATTCTTTTGTGGAAAGTCCAATAGTTATTGAGCTCAGTAATTAAACTTTAAAGATAAATCCATATTTTTCGCATCAAAAAGTATTCTAGTTTCCGTTATTATCGTTAAGCCCCGAATAACGTTATTACCATTATTTTGATTCATATAACATTCAGATAAAATCAGAAATTTTAACTATCAAGTAAAGAAAAATATAAGCTAGATTACATTTTACCTTAACTCTTTTTGTTACCCCGTCTTTTAAGCAAATAAATTTCTTTAATTCGACCTCAGTCATTAGGTGTGATGTTAAAATGTGTATTTCTTCATTGAAATATCGATGCACAATATTAGTAGCATTAACTTATTAAATGCCAGAACACCAGGTTATTACGTGTGAAACAAATCAAACGTATTTCACATATGCCTCTACTGTAAACGTTTTTAAATTTTATGAAACGAACTTTATAAAGTCTTCAATTTCCTTGAAAGGGTTGCGTCATCACGACTTGCAGTGAAAGTATTCTGTCAACGCTTATTCGATTTCACTAAGCAGATGCGTAAAGAAAGGATTCTACCGTACCATTTATTGTAGTGAATTTTTAAAATTCAACCAGCATTCTTCACGAATCGTTTTAACTAAAAGTGGTTCTGTTAAAAATTGGCTACCTACTGGTGTTTTTTTACAGAATGATGAGGAATGCAGACAAATACATTCATTCCAGACATTAAAAAAATTAAAAATGGAGCATCCTGAAAGATTCTTGTCTAATTAGCCTACTATTTCCCAATATTATTGGTAAAAAGATTATCCCAACTGATTTTCTCACCAATTCACCTCCTAGTCTTCTTTTTTTACTGCTCAGAACTTATCCCGAAAATATAATTTTAATAAAATTCGGTATCGAAGGGGATGCCAATAAAGGAATGAAATTGATTCAAATTCGGTCCTTTGCTTCTCTATTCTCTTTACGCCGGATTGCTGGAACCATTCCATTTTGAAGATTAAATTGGTCCATTTCCGAGGCACACATTTTGTCGCTTCATTCACCACGCAGGAGAAAGAGAACTGCTTGATGCATGATGTGATTCTCCAAACTTGCCTCCCTAATGAATGCCACGGAAGCCGTCTATTCAAAAACTTTAAAGAGGTCAGTAGGGGTCCATTTTCGGTGGAGTTTTGAGTCAAAGCGTATCCGGTTTCAACGGTAGTGAGTCATATCTGCAGTCCACTACCTTTTAGCAGCTTGCCGGATAATTTAAGCAAGGATTGAAAATTAATGGATAAAAATTGCAAATAAATGGGTACATCGAATACGTTATTGGATTCAATAATATCCAGTTCACTAGTTATGAGTAAAAGAAAGCAAATCCTAGTTTAAATATGCGTACCTTACCAACTATCTTAAATATATAGTTTTTTTGGAAAATTGGAAAATGACGATGGTTTATTGGCTTTAATTTTATTTTGTGCCTAATAACACGGTCTTTTAGCAATCAAAAATTTTCAACACGCTGGGAAGCAATCCACCATCAAATGATTGACGAAAAATTTCGAAACAAATTTCTTGATTACATTTTGCAAGTTTTTGGGGAAAAGGCTTTCAATAATATTTCTAAATAAAAGGAATTCTCACTTTTTTTGCCTGTAATATCAACACACATACTCATGGTGTTTTCAAGTCTGTTTCCGCACTAATAGGCGCTTCAGACCGGGAGGAAAGGCGTAAGGATAGGGATGGAAGGGATAGAAGGGATAGGGATATGTGATCCGAAGCCACTCCAACACACATTGACCTTTTTCCTCTCAAATATCTCATCAAAAAAATGTTCTCGTGGGAATTAATTGTAAGTCTGTCTGTAAAAATATTTGGGCCTTTTCCAAATATATTTTAAAGTATGGTGTCAATAATTACTATGGAGTGTATTATATCTGTAGAATTCTCATAATGGATTGTCGATCAGTGCACCCTGTAAGCTAAAGGTGGATTCTTGGTATATTTTCATGTGCATAATGCCATCTGGGATATCGCCAACGAGTCACATTTTACTCAAATAACAATAATAAGATATGAAGGATTCGGCGTTTTCGAGTTTCGATATAGGCGACTTTTTTCCTGGATTTGAATCCATAGCCTTATCATTGCAAAGTTTCTGCAACTCCAGAGTAAGACCCCCGGAATATACCACACCAAATTTCTCGCTATTCAACAATGACTCCTATTCCAGGGCCACACCCAAGACATGATGTCACCCCTCAAAATGGCATCCTTACTTATCTATCTCCGCAATCACGGCCAGAACAGGGATCCACGCTCCCAAATGCACACGGTGTGGATATAACCGACGCGGTTGGCAGGTTGGCTACCCATTCTGATCGCAGTGCCTAGTAATTTCCTGGACGGTCGGAAAGCAAGCAAGCAAGCGGCCTGTTTCGCGCCAATTGTGTGCTGTTTAGGCGGGAGATGAATTTGGTTCCGGGGACTCGGATTTGAAATGGGTTACTATGTGTAGTCACCATCGAATAATGGCGGAGTTCGGACTGACGGCTGATTCGCGCACCTTGCCTCTCTTTGACACATTTCCTTCCTCAAAGTGGAAGCTATAAGATTGCTCGAAAGTTACTTGGAAAATTTAAATCACATGAGTTTCGGGCTAACACTACAGACTTCTAGCCTCACACTCAGGGCCGTATTTACCATAAGGCGTACCCGGCGGCTGCCGGGGTTTTAATAGTGATAGATATTTGTACTCATTATATATGGTCTTGATATGCAAGGAAAAGTCGATGTCAAGCCGATCGGTTGCAAGACTATTATATTGGGGGCCTCATTCTAGATTCCGCCGGGGCATCAGGGGTCATAGATACGTCCCTGCACACACTACCCCAGCAGGACAGGAAGTAGTGATAATTTATAAAGATTTATTTAATTTATAAATATTTACTGGGACAATTTATATAAGAATTCATTCTAGGTGATTTTCCGTGACTGCAACGTAGACAGAGTCTAATTCTTTCAAAATAGTACGAATCACGTATTATTATCCAAAATTATTCTTCTACACCTATCACCTTTGGTCACACTCCTTTCCGACGTGTAGCAGGCAAACTTATGCATTGAAATGAATCGTATTCTATCCACCGCCAGGTTCATTACAAGTCAATCGAGAAGATTGGAATGAACAACTTTCCCATAGGTTAAACATCTAAGGAATATATCGCATGGCGTAGAAAATCTTCAATGAAAGACCTCTAGAAAGACAAAATAACACGTAAAAAACTTTGGTGGCCGGATAGGTAATTAACTTGACCACCCGAAAATTGGGGATTGAAATCCTTCCTGTGTCGTGGGTATTGAGTTTACTTTAGTTATTAAGGTAACATGGTACAGTATAACCTAAGTAGTTGGAGAAAATTGAATCCAATTCCATTTCTATGGAGCATTCTGGGACATTGAGGAATAAGATAGAATACGTCACTTTTATTTATTTTTAGAACACAACAATTTCCATCTGAAACTCGGATTTTTAATGGTGGCACCAATGAATGAATCCTGGAAAAGGATTCATTCATTAGTGCCTTTACCTACTTATGTTTGGAATTTTCGCTACCTAAAAATTTCATTTGATATTTTTTCAAAAATCTAGTCCATTAAATTGTTGTATAATTCAACAATCGCATGTGAAACTGCCTACTTTCTCTAAAATTTACACACATTTAAAATTTTATTCAATGTGGGGTGTTCTGAAAGACCTTCCATTTGTCTATTTGATGAGCTTAAGGGTTATTCATTGGTTGAGGAAATGACTCACTTAATTTCCTTATCGTTGATATAATTGTATAAGCTCAATGATATCAACTCAAGTCCTCTACCCATTCCAGGGGCAGAGGACTTCAGTTAATATTATTGAACACTTAAACAATTAAATGGAAATCAAGGAAATAATTTTATTGCATGGAAATGAGGTCCTAGTATTGAGATTTGCTGGAATGGAAATGTCTCAAAATGTCTTAAAGAACGGAATACCCTTGAAGATCCTCGAGTGCACTTTTTCATTTCGGCATCTCATTTTTTATTCGTGTAGTCGTAGTACTCAATTTCTCAACGTATGGTATGCCAAACCTTTTCATAGAAAATTTTTTTGCCTAGAAAAAATCATATGGAACGTTGTCAGCCCTATTATATGCTCCGATTGATTTACATTGGCTAATAGCACCACTTGACATTTTCAAAAAAGTTTTTTATCACTTTTAACACGATTTTCTAGCATAGTTTCAACCCAATCTAGGTATTGTTTTCCACTTTACCTGACTGTTAGCAATGTAAATACTCTTTTCAAGAAGTGACGCTTCACATTTTAAAGACGCCCTCTTGGAACGTTCTCCTTTAAACGCAGAGCCACATACACCTTGCAGATACTTCCGCGCTCGTTTAATTTGAATTTCCATGCTGGTTTTGACTTACAAAGACGTAAATTTTGTTATTTTCTGGGGTCAAAAACATTCAAAACGCCAAGCTATTTACGTAAAACGAAAAAAACTGAGCGGGAATAATTCTATTGTTGTCAAGTCTTCTAGAATTCTTACAAGGTTTTCTGCGTACCTCAAGGTTCACAAATAAGCTTTATAAAAACCACAACATGTTTTAGTAGCATTAAGACATGGCCATTGAATTACATCACACTCGCTGGTAGGAAAACTATGTTTTCGAATGGCATTAGAAGAACCTTAAGGTTCAGAGTAGTCAAGGAGAACTTTTAAGCTATTTATCATCACAGCATGAGGGAAAATCAGTGCGTTTTCTTTCGATTTGCAATTCTTAGACATTAATTGAGGTAATTCCATGAAAGCTCAATACACTGAGAAAGATCAGTGTTTTTTATTCTAGAAAAATATCATTCCGATGGCGTTTCCTCTAATGAAGACATGTAGTTACTCTGTAAAAATAAGATTTTATTTTCGAATATCGCACACCTATTTTCGCTCTCTAGCGCCCTTCATATCATTACATATTTTTGAGAGAAAATTTGCTGCTAGGTTCAATTCTGTGGTCATGGTTGTTTGGAGGTCGATTGGTTATGACGGAATCACATTAGTGTGTTAAATATTGTTTAATGGAAGATCCAAAATCGTCCATACTCGTAAAGTCCCTCAGAAACATGTCGGTGTCTCTTCTTTCATGCCTTTGAATTTTTCATGCGTGCGCGTACATGTCACGTAAACGTTGAACGCACGGTCCGCTCGCTTCATGGGATAATGGAGCCTCGTCGTCTGAGGCATAGAGCTTCTTGTTGGCCGGGATGAGAGATAGGTACGCGGGAAAGGACGCGTCTCGTCGGGGCGTTGGGGAACTTCGAAGGGAAGAGACCGAAAGATGGTTCGAATGCGATAAGGGAGAAGGGTGTGATGAGAGGGAAGGGGGAGGTTGAAAGGAAGAGAATGAACAGTTCTTCCGCATTATCATCCTCTCTCTCCGTCTCACATCCCCTCGGTCTTAACTATAGTGCAGTCTTCCTCTCCTGACTCCTATTTCCCTTACACATCAACACCCCGCCAAGCAGTGAAGGGAGACGGAACCCAGGACGCCTGTCTCCGTTCTAAAAGATTCATCACTTCTAAAACACTTTAATGCCCCTCTCTCTCTTTGTGAGAATAACACCTGTTACCACCTGGCCGCCAGCGCTGAAAACCTCTAGTTGAATTGCTAATTTTTTGCTGCAAGTGATATTAATTTTGTATCTCCACCGTGCTTTGCGGAAATTATTTTTTAAACTATTGAATAGGGTTATCTTTAGCAAGGAAAGAGATTGAAATCATTGCTTTTTTTGCAAAAAACTATCGTCATGCAGCAACGTAAAGGAGAAATCGATGCTGAATGTTGTACTTTCCTGCTAAAAGAAGCGGTAGTCTTCCTTCATTTTAACCATGAGACTCGTCTGCGCACTAACGGGTAGACATCCTAAAAGTATTATTCTTTCGGTGACAAAATGGTGTGGTTGATATTCATAACAATCAATTTGAGTCAAGTTGGACTTGTACGTTCCTTTAGACGCTGGATAATGTAAATTATATTGGTATCGATTTTCGTTGCTAGTAGGTGACATCATACTTTCCACTTGCCATTAAAAAAAAAAAATAGTCGTTAAATGGTAGAAATGTCTTATATAAATAGATACTATTTTTCTGTTTTAGCACGTAAACGTATCTCGTTATCCTAAGAAAAAATATAAAGAGACTTCGGGACTATTTATAAGAAGGAAACTTAAAACTTCTCTCAGTCATTGGCCATACCGCTCATGAGTAGGATAAATACTTTCAAATTGCCATGCACGATACAATTAAAAATTAAAATATCCTCACTGGCTGGCTGAAGTATTGTTTTATTACGCCTTTGCAGATACATCTCCTAGACCATGAATCTAAATAAGGAATTCATCATGATTTACTTGATTTCCGCAATTATACCCTTAGGAAAAGAATTCTAGAATTTCCTCTCTTGAAAGCCTATCTTTCTATTCCTTGCAAAAAACATGTTTCTCGGTGCAGAATTTTACGGATGAGGCTCGTATTTATGACAAATTTATTTATCTGACGAATTGATGGATACGAATCTGAAACCGTCCCTTCTGGCTTTTACTTTTAAAACCTTCAAAAAAATTGCATTTTTCCCACCTTTTGACTTGGCTACCACCCTCCACATTTTTCTCGCAAGATGAGGGATTGGCCAAGTCAACCTTTTTTTGCTTCGCTGGCGCATGTAAGGTGACACAGTATGTTGCGACCTGCTCATTTTTCGTAGGGTGATTTATTCCGTCCGATTTAAGCCTATAGTACTGATCACGGCAAAAATGCTAATTGTTAAAAATTACCACAATCGTAATATACTCTTTGGATTTTAGCATGGTTAAATTATTTCTTTACGAAGGCACAAATTGAATGCCAACTATGCGAAATGTGTTTTCCACAAATCCATTTTCGCTTGCATTTTATAGCACGAGTGCAAGCTGAATCGTTATGAACGGAGCCCCGAAAATTATCAGTATTCATTTATTTCTTCCATCGTGGAATTTAATTATTTAGAAAAATACTGAATGAACAAAGCTCCGGGATTTTTTTTTTAATTTACTCTTTTCACTTAAATTCTCCTGGTGATTCTTGCTAAAAAAGCCTTCGTCATTACCCTCGTTAGCGAAACACATTTTTTCTCATCTCAAAACACGCTTAAGGCACACATCTCATTTCCAAGTAATTTCAATCTAGCGTAGGAACACTTCATGAATATCAATTGTGAGTGGCAGCCATAAGAATGGGCGGAAAATGAGTAGACAAGATCATAGTAATTTTATCGTCAACACCGTCTCATTATTATTGCCTCACTATTACTCTAATAAGGCTCAGGTTTCAATTATTTACGACATTTTACCGTTTACATTTTCTACCATAAACTGCTTTTATGAATGAATATATCCTCAAAAGTAAAAATAAAATTTTGATGAATAGTTCTAGTAAGATTAGAAAATGATAGGTTTCAAAATTGAGGCTATTTTGAAGCTTCCTATCTACTACCAATTGTAATTAGTCTAGATTTTCATGTCTTCCGTTGCCTAGAAGCCATAAAATTGATATGCCAACATTCTCCATAAAAGCGTTTTTAAACACCAAGTTCAACGAACAAACTCGTAATTAAAGAGTCATTTTTCTTTTCTGACGGGATGAGCAGTAATTTCCTGCTCGGTCAGAGGTGAGCATATTATCTCGATTTGCCCATTAAGGGACGAACCCACTTCCTCCCGTGGATGTCTTGGTTGCCGAGTGAAGGGTGACTTTTATCGTTCCCCGCCTTCCTCCGCGCCATCATTCCAATTGCCTTGGAGGGGGAGCAAATGGAGGGAAGTGGGAACTCCTACGAGAGATACAAGTCTGGAACTATTTGCTCAGGTAGGCCGGCGTGTGGGCACCCGTAGTGGTGTGCGAATTTCTTCGCGACCCCCTCCTGCTCCCTCCTCAACAGTTTAGGCGTCTTGAGTTCCTGCCTCGCCCTCCACACCCCTTTCGCTCGATTCTACCACGCCCGTCTCTCCTCCCCGCTTACCTCCGCGAAGCTGCTAATTTCTGTCTTTATCTCCCCATGCAGAACGGATATGGGGCCGAAGTCAGACCCTTGGGGAATACATGGTTGCGCGCACCTCAGCCGTATCCGTTCCTCGGATGCAATCGCTCTATCACTCGAAGGGACTTCGCTTTCCTTAGCGGAACCTTGGTGCTCTCCCATTCAGATCCTCTTTCCGTCTTATCCGTTGAGATCTCGAGAAGGAAGACGTGAATGTGACAAGATGCATCGTAGGTCTGGTTCACCAGTAGTCCAAATTCAGGTATTCTGGTAGCTCATTTGTTAACCATTAATCGGGGGGAGGGTGACCCAAACCGTGGCAATTTGCGCTTTACAGGAAAGTTGAATAACAAGGTATGGGTTATCGAGCGATATCTGCACTGGTGATTAGCGTAAATTTGAGTTGACATAAGGATACGAGGTGAAGGAAGAAATTAAGTTTCATTTTGGGGAAACTGGAAATGAGAGCGGTTCAGCGGCTAAATACTTCAAATATAAATGAAAGTTAGTGGAAATCAGAAAAGAAGACGGAGAGCACATTACGATATAACAAGGTAGTTTTTGTCGGCAGTCACTTAATTAATGAACGCAGACTTAAGAAAACGATTATCTTATTGATGCACGATAAATTTTCAGAAGCGCTTATCATTCCTAATTTTCCAGCCTGGCTGGTGGCGAGGTTACTCACTTGGCTGTCAAACTTGAGGTCGCGGGTTCGAGTCCAGCATGGAGAAGATTAACACTTTCCGGAGTATGGATGTAAGTGTAGTATATTGCAGTAAATTCTAAGTGAGAACTTTATAATCCTAAATTCGTCGCATAAATAATGTCGCATGTTCCATTCAATATAATGTCTCATAAATGTTATGCTATCAACCCTTAATTTAGATACGATTACTTCCACACATGTCATTTTTCAGGACTTTGTATAAGTTTGTTGCAGAAATGATTCGATTGAGAATGGAAGAACTGAAAGCAAATTCTTTACTGTCATTTTTAGTCAAATTAGCATAAAATCGATTGTTGAACTTTTCATTTTGCTAATTTAGCAAGTTACAGTGTGTTGGAGGGACCGTAAGACTATGCAAGACATAAGCAAAGGGATTATTCATGAACCACAATTTACATCACAGTGGCGACAACTACCGCCATCAACTCTTATTATGTTGTACTCGCCCAGACATTGAGAACTAAATTCAAACTTCAAACTTAGTAAAAACCTCTTGAGTATTACTTTTTTATTTTACGTCATTAAATTATGAAAACACAAAATTTTCGTCTGCATTCACATGTCACATATCAAAAATTTTATACATATTCATTGCTGTTCTCAATCTAAAATTGTTATGAATAGTTTCTTTGAAACGGCGGAGAAATTTAAACCATGCTATGAAGTGAAGTACCAGAGGCATCAGTGGTCTTACCCGCGCTACGTATCCAGCCACGATAAGGACCATGGAGAGATTGCCTTACTTTTCTCTGGCAACTCCAGATAAATTCCGATTATTGTGATAAAAAACAATTTTTATCAAGAAGGAACACTTGGAAAATGCCAGGAGACAGAAGAAGATTTCAAAAAGACTACATTTTAGTGAAGCAGAGATTTAGGTACCAGGTGAGAGACTGCAAAAGCTACCCTGGGGCAGACATCGACAGTGACCATAATTTAGTAATGAAGATATGCGATCTAAAATTTAAGAACTTGAATAAAACAATGAATAACGTATGGCAAAAAGAAATACTAAAGTAGTCTCAACATAAGCAGGCATTTCAAAAATCAGTGATAAACAACATAGGTGAGGAGATGACTGAGAAATCAGTGGATGAGTGCTAGGAAAATATTAAATGTGGAGTACAGGAAGCCGTAAAGGAAGCTCTTGGAATAATAAAAGTTACCATGAAGAAGCCATGGATCACGGAAGAAGTCTTACAATTAGACCTGATTGAAGAAAGAAGAAAGTACAAGTATGCGGAAACTGAAGAAGAGCAGCTTGGCAACAAAAGAATAAGGAACGAAATCAGTCGAAAAGCCAAGAAAGCTAGAGAAATATGGATGAAGAGCCTATGTGAGTATGTACAAAACAACCTTGCTCTTGGAAAGGTGGAAACTGCCTATAGGATAGTGAGAAACCACTTCAAAGAACGGAGCTTAAGATGCAATGCCATAAGAGACAAGAATGGAGAACTTTTGATTGAAAATGAAAAAAAAGTGAGGAGATAGAAAAAATATCTGGAAGAGTTATGCAACGGAAAAAATCTCAGCACAAAAGTGATTGAAGAGGAAAGCGAAGTCGAAGAGGATGATATGGGAGCATCAATATTAAGATCGGAATTTGAGCTGCAGTAAAGGACCTTCGCACGAATAAGGATTATGGAATTGATGATATTCCAGCAGAACTAAAAAAAAATGTAAGAGAGAAGACATTAACCCATCTTTACAAGACCATTTGCGACATTTACTCAACAGGAGAAAAACCTTGAAACTTCGAGAAAAAGATCATCATGCCTATTCCCAAAAGAAGAGAGCGGAGGAATGGGAATATTTGAGAACTATAAGCCTGACAACACATTCATCAAAGATATTGACAATGATCATCTACGAAAGAATGGAACGAAAAGCAGAGGATTTCCTGGATGAAGATCAATTTGGATTCAGAAAAAGTAAGGGTACAAGAGAGGCAATATTGGCCCTATGCTGCTCATAGAGAAGAGAATGGAGAAGTACAAACAGGCTTTTGACAACGTGGATTGGAATTCAATTCTTAGAATTTTGAAAGGAATTGGGAGTGTCCTACAATGATAGAACAATTATCCACAGTTTGTGTAAAAACCAAGTAGCTGTGCTAACTCTGGACCCAGCTGTGGAGGGACATGAATAAAGAATGGAGTGAGATAAGGCTGTGCACTGTCTCCAGTAATTTTTAATGTTTACATCGAGAGAGCCAAAAACGAAAGTCTTCTGAGGTGAATATTCAAACAATTAGCATGCTGAGATTCGCTGATGACATAGTACTCATAGTGAGACAGAGAGGGATCTGAATAAGATGCTGATAACCATGGAAAGGGCAATGGCTAGATATCAGTTGAAGATCAATAAGAAGAGGACTAAGATACTGGTGTGCAGCAAGAGAGAAGAGGCCAAAAACAACGTTAAACTAGGAAAACAAAGCTGGAAGAGGTGAAAGAGTTCTGTTACCTTGGAAGCCGAGTAACCAACGATGGACGAAGCAAGAAAGAAATAGTCAGCAGAATAGCCCAGGCGAAGAGAGCATTCTATCAAAAGAAGAATCTACTTACCGCTGGAAATACAAGCGTAGAAGTAAGGAAACAATTCGTCAGAACGTATATCTGGAGCGAGTTTCTTTATGGCAGTGAAGCATGGACAATGACAGCAGCGGAGAAGAAAGGGTGAAAACATTCGAAATGTGGTGCTACAGAAGACTGATGAAGATTAAATGGATCGACCTAGTAAGTAACGAGGAAGTTCTAAGAAGAGTGGGAGAAAAGAGAAATCTTCTGAATACCCTAAGAAAGACGGAACAACTTAAACGGCCACATCATGAGACATAATGGCCTAATGAAGACAATCGTCGAGGGACAAGTGGAAGGGAAGAATGGCAAAGGGTCTCGGGCAAGATATATGGAACAACTGATGAAGGTTGTGAAAGAGAATAGTTACGTAAATATGGAGAGATTAGCCGATGGAAGAACTCAGTGGAGAGCTGCGTCAAACCAATCTGAGGATTGATGACTTATGATGATGATATTTTTTATGACCTCAAGGACTTTAATTATCGAAAAAGATATAATAGTCGATGCAACATCGATATCTGAAACCTTAGAATTGGAGGAAGGGTAGACGAATAATAAATAGAATGGACGAAGCAAGAAAGAAATAGTCATCAGAATAGCCCAGGCAAAGAGGGTATTCTATCAAAAGAAGAATCTCCTTACCGATGGAAATACAAGCGTATTAGTAAGGAAACAATTCATCAGAACATACATCTGGATCATGTTTCTTTACGGCAGTGAGGCATAGACGATGAATTCAGCGGAGACGAAAAGGGTAGAAGCATTCGAAATGTGGTGCTACAGAAGAATGACGAAGATGAAGTGGATCGACCGAGGAAACAATTCATCAGAACATACATCTGGAGCATGTTTCTTTACGGCAGTGAGGCATAGACGATGAATGCAGCGGAGAATAAAAGGGTAGAAGCATTCATAATGTGGTGCTACAGAAGAATGACGAAGATGAAATAGATCGACCAAGTAAGCAACGAGGAAGTCCTAAGAAGCGCGTAAGAAAAAATAAGTCTACTAACAACTCTAAAAAGAAGAAGAGACGATTTAATCGGTCATATCCTGAGACACGATGGCCTTATGAAGACAATCGTCGACTAATATGAAACTAATCAAAGTGATAGTAAGCAGCTTTTACATAGGGACAACGTATTCTTCCTTAACATAGTAGTTAAATTTACAGATTGCATTCCTATTTACTACAATTCTCGATCATCCATAGTGAGAAACCATTTATTGATTTGTGTAAGATGAATGCAAAGGATTTGAAAAATGGTCGCTCGAGTTATGATTCTCCACCATCAGGGCAGTGCCCATCCCTTGGGGTGTGAATATCCAGTTTCCTTGGCAAGGCAAGTCTCCAACCCATAAAAGAGGCGGATTATTTAGGTCTGTCACTCACGCTCCTGCAAACTCAAGGACTGCTTTATAGCACTGAGTAAAATGCCAGTAAATTACCCACATGAAACGCATAACTAGCCAAGAATACAATTTCGAAATCCTAGTGTTTGGATTCTTAAAGGTCTCTCTAGATTTCAAAGAAGAGAAAAAAGTGTTCTATATAAGACCCTTTAATTATTTCCAGTGGTTAGTTGGTATTTTTCTACCCATTATTATCACCATAGTAATTTTCAAAAATGTTCCTTCGCCCAATCCTCCCTCGTTAGATAATATTTGCATATTAGCTTCGTCAATCACTGTTATTAATTTCAGTTATTTTGACCAAGTTCGGAGAAATGCTGTGGAATTATGAGGCAAACAAAATAACTTGTACATTTCCAAAGCACTTTTAATAAAATGCATTTGATTTCGACGACTATAGCGGCATTGTGAAGGATAAAAGGCAGACTTTTCTTTTATCCTTGCAACGTTTTCAGTTACATTTCATTGCACTTATGGATGCATTTAATCTTATTTTCAATAAAAAAGCTTCTTTACGAACAGTGATCATATGCAGTTTTGTTTAGTATTTGCTGAAAGGACGTGGCAAAAACAAAGTTATCATTGGTTGAAATTCAATTCGTCAATGATGCAAAAATATATTTATATCCTAGCCTTGAATTTGGAGAATTTTATTTTTCTCAGACATTATAATCTATATTTCATTTTATTTATAGCTCACATTTATATACAACCATTTATATTTTAACACATTTTCCTTGAGAATCATGGCCTTCATTGTGAAGATGGTTAGAATGTTGTGCAAATCTGCCAGGCGAATTCATTCGAAAAATAACACAAAGCAAGCATGAGAAAATGCAGGAATAGTTTTTTTGCAGTAGTGTGTGATTCGCAAAGGACTGGTTAAGTCCCTGTTCCCATTCCGTGGAGATACCAAGCCGTGAGCACTAAATGGATCCAAAAAATTGGTCAGCTCAAGATTGGTAAACAAGTCTACGGCCAACGCCTTTTTGTGTGACTTCACTTTGGAGAAATTTAATCAAGTCGGAAGAGGGAGATGGAGCGCTGGCGTAGGGATGAGATCTAGATAACGGATTTCCGCGGCTGGATTTTGAGAGTTATGTGTTTGCCTGCGGAGGGATGGTGAATGTGTCTTTGGGGTTGAGGAGATAATGGCCCAAGCAAGATGGCTCTCCAGCGATTTCATTCAGGCTACACTCTTTTGTCAGGGGTCGAAATAGAAGTGTTTGCTAAGGTTAAGCATTTACCGGCATCAAAAGAAGTATTTTTATTTACATCATTGCCATAGTTTTTCGTCTCATCAAGTTAAATTCCCAGACTTGGAGAGATACTGCTACACTTTATGAGAACTTAAGATATATGGGTTCTGAATGGATAAAAGATACAAATCATTTAATAACTAGTGCTATCTCATTTTCATATATACTTGAATTTTCAATGTCCACTTTCAGATAACTAAGAACTTGCTCCGGAAGTTCCTGGCATTCATACTAAGTCTCCAGTTTCTCTAAATTCGCGCCGAATTTATACAAAGTAATTTGCTGAGAGGATTTGCTTATTACATCATCGCCAGATATCACCTGTACTGAACAAAGCTGTCAACAACAACAATATTGCATAAGAAGTAAACTGCGAAATATTTTGAACTATTAGTCAAATTAATAAACCATTTAGATTATGTATAACTAGAGTGTTAATAAATATCATTCATAGTTTTTTAATTCAAAATTCCCCGCTACTTCCAATGAAAATTTATATTTAGAAAGTTCGCACGCCCTTACCTTTCGGTTCAGCCAAGTAGGATGTGATAAATTTATTAATTTCGAGTTAAAAAACGTTGAATTAATAAAATTAACTTATTTTAGATCTTTCAGAGCTATTATTGAAGGAAGTTATAAAAAGGGAAACTCATAAGTAGAAGAAATGGAAAACTAGAATAAAATACAAGATCTAGTATTTTCCCGGCGAATACTATGAAGAAATGTTTCTCGGGCTTGACACCGAATTAAACGTAGGCAGTAATGGAGCCTATTAACCGGTGTCAAGCCCGAGAAACATTTCTTCATAGAATAAAATACCTTTATCAACAAAAATTAAGTTTTTAGATAGAAGTTAAGAGCTTGAGTGTAATAAATAAAAATGCATATAAGTTACTTGATTTAAACATAAATCAAAGGAAATGCTCTGTAGTGTTTCGCCTATCGTGCGAATCAGAGAAGAGCCGATAGAGCCGACTTTTAGAAGTGAGCCGATAAATTGGAATGTCAGGGGCTGATTATTTTTATTATTGTTTCATTATTAAGTTATTTAACTCAAGGAAAAGTACTTGAGGTAAACATTAGTGATACCTTACAACGTGATTACATAATAGGTTGTAGGGACTAAATGAAAAAAGATGGTGATAGTCCCTTCTGATTGCTAGAAATACTAATATTCATCATTCTATTGGAAGAAATCAATATAAATATCTATGAATGTTGTGAAACCTGCTCATGCATTTGTAATAAAACAAAGGGCTGTTTCTGTTTTTATTTTAGTCAATTTCCCATAGGCTCGCCCTTTAAGAGTAATCTTCATGCATATGAACGCGTCTCCTCCGTATCAAACCAAAATTCAATACATCTCGACCATACCAGGGTAATTCCGAGAAAATTGCGTTACCGTAGGCGACTGCTCTTGGGAGACGATCTGACTTCGACGTATTTTTCTATCTGCGATATATCGAGCGAACTTCAAGCGTCTCACAGAGAACCTTGTCTTTATCCCTAAAGATCCAAAACGCAAAGGACGGGAGTCGATATAGCAATGAAGGATGCTATAGGTAGAGGCATTACTATGTCGAAATGAAGATGTAAACAAGTTACTGGAATTTAGAGAGAAGCTGCGTCAAATAAACTTTAGGGTTGTTATATATTCTCTCTGATGCTCCTAAAGGCAAGTAAATTCGATGAAAGAACAGTGTTAAAGGGTTTTCTGAATTGGAAATCAAACCTCGGATTAGCTTTCGCATTGCTGCCGTGTAGCGGCTTCCTTTCCCATTTAGAAAATATCATTCTAATGGGATTTTTCAACAGTCTCTTGGTTGATGATATCTAAAAATTAACAAATGTCCGCTGTGAAAGAGAATAATTATACTGTACTAATGAGTGTGCCCGATAGAGGAATCGAGCAGAATTCATAGAATCAATCATTAAATTAGTGGCCAGCGATGCCGATTATAATTTTAAATACCTAATATTTTCATATTTCATTTGTTTCTTGACATTCTGCTAAGTACTTAATGTAATTTAAGGTAGGTACTTGATTCTGTTCAAACTTCAAGAGTATTTGTCGTATTTAATATCCAGTATGGAGATTGGCAATGCCTTCCAACGTTATTAATAATTGTAGAGATCAAACTTCTGATCATCTGGTTATTGCATTAATTAACTATGTGCATAGCGTAAATTTTTCTTCTCAATTAGGTGATAAAGAGACTGGCGTTACTTAATGGGATCGAAGTTTTAAGTTGATTTTAACGTGGTGTTTTGGACTACATCATGCATGTGGCTATCGTAATTAGCCACTTAATCCTGGAGCATCCATTTGAAACCAGGGCATGATTCCTTATGTGTTGCAGCCTTTTACTATACCCGATAATCCCTTTTTTTGGACTTTCACATTATCTATGTATTTTAAGTGTATTTTTTAAAAATATGCTTTATGCATGGGGCTTATGTTTTTCATTTCACATCAATACGTTGAATTTATGATCTGCGTAAGTAATCCGTTAAAAATTGCTGATAACTATGATTTGCCCAACATTGCAATAAAATCACAGTGGATCTACATGAGCAAGGGGGTGTTCAGGAAATAATCATTCTGGTGATTCGATTATAGCTTAAGGGGATGACCTCACGGGGCAGAAGTAATCAAAGGTACTTCAACCCGCTTCCAGTTATTATGCTGGGCGTCAATTTTTCCAATTGATGATTTCGAGGTGATTTAGTTCGTCGAATTGGTCGGGAGACGAATTAGGTCGCGTGTTTATTAGAATCGCGCGTATGGAGAGGCAATTGAGTTTGCCTTCAATCCACGGGGGTATAACGGCATTTGTGCCCAATCACAGGAATTATGGGAAGGCATAGGTACATATTAAAGAGAACGACGAACATTCATGCTTAAATTTTTGCTTCCATCTGTTGGATCCTGCAACTTCGTGTAGGTTGATACGATATGTGATTTTGGTGCTAAAAAGAGTGCCTCAATTAATTACGCTATAATGGATCTGATGATTTGCATTTGTATATTTTTCAACCTCCATTAAAATTTTATTTCCGTGATTGAAATTTTACGAATATTTTTACACAGGCATATTTCAATCCAATACTTATAATAATGCAAAGTATGTTTACATAATGTAAACGTATGTGGCTCTGAAATGGAATTATTTTTACCACCCATTCTTAGCTTATTTTTAATTCAAATTTTAATTAATGTGTGATGAACCGGATATTCTCACGATGTTATGGTTGGAAAATTCAACCGTCACATAGCAGGAATTCATGTTATAAACGGAGGTATGTTTTTTTATTTCCACGTACTTCATTTATTACCAGTTGTTTTCTTGTATTTAGAATAATTTCCAAAACTTGTTTGACCCTTTAAAAACGATTTATTTCCTCCTTCAATGTGACAGCACGTGTGCTTAAAAGTTCATATCTCCATCATCTGTTAGTGATTGGTCCCGTAATTGAAATGCGGACGGACATGTGACGCTGATGTAGAGGTAGCTTTACTGATTCCTGATATAACATTTTATCTCGAAACTGGTAAAAAAAAAGCTGAAATATTAGCTACAAGAACCCGTTTAAGTCATTTAGCAGGAGAATATGTTTCCATGGAAAATCAATTAGTTTAATTCATTTGCCTGTGGGAGTGAATTGATCGTTTGTCATATTTATTTCGACAAGGGTCTCATATCAATCAAATATCATTTATCCATTTTTATATTTTGTAGTACATTAATATAGTGAAAAAATAATCGCCACTTACATCAAATAAGGAATTATTTTTTTCATCTCAATAAAAAAATTATGATTGATTTCGGAAACATGCTTACTTAATATTCCATTTTTACTTTTTCCGGTCTCGGCCAAATTATTTTTTCAATTGCAGTCACAATCACCGTCAAAACCATTATTTACCCTTTTATCAAAACCAACCTAGGTTCCGACTTATACCGTCATTATCAAGGTCCTTGATAATGACTGTATAAGTCGAAACCTAGGTCGCGTTTAATAAAAGTGTGGAATTTTACTAAGTGAATTCATTTACGTTATCAATATGTGGTTCCACGAAGTCAAGCCTAGTAATTTGTTATACATTATTTACCTTTCAAAATCTATGAAAGTGGATGGTAAATTTAAAAAAGTAGGTTTTTATTATTTTTTCTATCTCCACTTGGTGAATTTTAACGTATCTTATGGGTTTGGTAATGAGTTTTAACGTTAAGGCTCCAAAATAAGTATATTAATGATCAATTAATTGTTGTAGTCCGTAACTTGTCTGTTTGTGCGATACCGACCTGTTTTTTGTCGGTCTAGCAATTTGGATTTAAACGATGTTTTCGAAGTGTCGTAACGACATAATTTTTCCACGCCGTGGGTTAAGGTCGTTTTTTCCACGCCATTGTGTTGATAATCATAATATCAGCCCACGGTTTATTGGGTCAATATCACTCATACTCTTAACATGCATTATTGAATCGAGTTAAATGCTGGAGGTGAAGCGCGTTCATTACATTAGAGACTCAATAACTTCCAATTAGTATTTCGTGAATTAAAAATCTCATCCCTGATGTACCTCGATGAATTCGGTTGTTTGTTTAGTAAATACCTAAGAAAATGTGTGGTATACAAAGGCTGTAAATTTTGTTTTTATCCGATAGAAAGTGAACCAGACTAATTAAACGCGGTGCTATGAAGTTCGCCAATTTGTTTTAATTATCTTCGGGTATATTTTAAAGAACTTGAGTTTAGCAATTAGCGTGGAATCAATTTTTCAACAGGAATTTTGAACAATCTGTTCATATTAGGAATTCCATGAGACTTCAATTCCAGGCTTAGTAGAGATAATGCATCATGGACCTCTCTGACATTTCCTGTGGACAATCAATAAGAATGCTCACTCCCTTCATTAGGCTGCGCTCTTCATATCTAAAAGCAAGTAAGTGGCAAGTTGTTAAAAGTGACGCCAATGATCTTCATCGTCAAAACGTTCACTATCACCAGTATAAACTCGATGGAATAAGATGAAGTTAAGATTCTTAACGCTGTATCTCGTCTCTATGGTGGAATAGTTGCTGTAAGAAGTTATTGTGGGTTAGAAAATGTGAGTTAGAATATATCCGTGCAAAAGGAGTAAATATTACGATTTCTCAAATTTTGGTTACACAATAGTAGGAAGAGGAGGTACAGTTTAAGCAAAACAATGTATATCTTTTGCTAGTTGGACGTATTAATGTTAACTGTTAGAGCAACTTCATCCGATTCAGTTTAGTATTGAAAGCACCTTCATTCACCCTCAGTGTACGTAAATTATCCGCCTATGATTGCAATTTGTGCGAGGTAAACAAAGTATGACACAGGAAACATCATTTAAGTGTTAGCCGTGAATCTGCTTTCTCGAGTAATTCAGCCTAAAGGAGTACTAGCACCTCCTGCGGCTAACCGAGAAACAACAGCCTCATCAAGGTAAGGGTCACAACAGCAGTTGCCAGACCTGTATTCTAAGATTGTGCTAGCGAGTATCCTCTACCTTGTGCTGGATCAAGTGTCATGTGAAACGGGCTTAAGACTGTGAAAGAAATATCACTAGGCAATTATTCCATCTTTAAGGAATATTTACGATTCTCTATTTTCTTGTTATAATTCTTTACACAAAGCATCCAAGTAGACATTCCAGTGGAATTTCTACGGGTATTCGAACCCTGGACATGCGGGAAGGTCGCCAGTACACTTGATACTCTCCCTCTGCTTCGCGCTATAATTCATATTTATATCAAATATTAATCATTGTGTTCTTAAGCTGCTCTAAAAACGTGACATCTTTCCGCATCCTTGCACATCCTATCATCCTAATTAATAGGAGGCCCACTCATGGCCACCACCTCTCAGGTATTTCCCAGCGATGCCGCCCGTTGCCCAGTTAATCTCCCACTCTCCCCCAGCGCCTTTCGCTTCCACCTCCGCAGCAGCACGGCCTTTGGATTACGTCGATCAGGTTTTGTATATCCTTCATATCCCCTGTCAATCCCACAAGTCGTCCTGCAAGGGATCAATAAGCACGTTGTATAGTACGGTAACGGTTTTTCCTCTTGATTGTCAATTGCGGGAATTCAAGAGAGCAAGTTGACGGAAAGAGCGATGACGAGAGAGCAAGTTGGGTGAGACTTGCAGTAGGTATCTACGGTTTGTATCACCGTTACTGTTGTAAGGTGATGCAAAATTTTAGACCTTGGGAAAGGGTATTATCCATGTTCTATTGTAAGCAAATATTTTTCCCCGTCAAACTTAGGAAATGAAACGTCACAGCACTTTCAACTTTTATGAACTGTTTAACTCTGTAATTTTCATTATGTGAATTCTGTGATATCTATTGCTAAGACTAAAGCCGGAGAATAATCCCTTGAGTTAATTTCTATTCGCAGTTTTTAAAGTAAATATATTCCAGAATAATCTCATTTTTGTAGACTTATTTTTAATCACTGTAGCGTGATGTATGTTTTTATAGTAATCATCGTGCTCACTCATCTTTCGTACTTAACAGCAGTTATAATTCATCTCAGAAATTGTTCCGTCAATTTTAAAACTGATGATCTAAATCCTTCAACCACTTCCTCTTTAAAGTGCAAATGGTTCGATGATTTATTCTAGTTGTCACTAAAAAGGTAGTACGTATTTGCATGCTCAAGTCTTGTTGAGAGTGCCAATCTTCATTTTCTTCAAAGCTGATGACTATGAGGCACCTGAAGAAATTAAGTCCCTAAGATGAGAACGACATTAGGACATTCCAAGCAATTTCCGCTGCAGTGATACTAAGTTTATTCGGGCAGCATTTAGTCAAAAAGCCATTTCCTACTTCTGCGTCTTGGGAGACGAGGGGATGAGAATGTCAAATTTTCCGGAGGGGAAATACGGGGCCGCCATGTCTCCTCTGGTTTACTGCTGAGTGATAAAATTCAAACGCTACATTCTACTTCATCTTATTCCGTACCATTTTCCTTTCCCATTCTTTCCCATTTAACACTTAATTCTTTTTCCTTTAATTTGCTTCCCATCTTTCTGTTCTCCTGCAACTTCAATGCTGCGACTCCATTGTCACCACGGAATTAATTAAGTTGAACAGCTCCTGTTTAAATATTTATCTCTGTCATTTTAAATCTTTTTTCCGGCTCGGACTCTATACCTAATGGCAGAAAATGAAATTAGCTACCTCTATGTCGTTGGCTCTTCATTTTCATATTCATTCCGTTTTTGGTCATGTTAAGGTAGTTTATCTATTCATAAAGTCTCATTTATCCATGGCAGTTGCATATCTTCTTTATTTCGCCTGTATAACAGTACAATACTTGGTCCATTACTAGCAGGAATGGGGAGCCTGAAGTATTCTTATCGCACCATAATACAGCAGCTTATTACTTGGAATAATAAACTTTACTGCTATAAATTAATGAGCTAGGAGTAAAAACTTTGATATTTGCGTTGAGGGATTTGAGTAAATTTCACTTGGTCACTTCAAACTAAACTATCCCATTATTCCTACTTACAGTTGTCACCGCTGTAACTTTGTTTTGAGTCCAGCGGTCAACTGTATTTTTAAACTGATTTAAATTTAATAATAGTTGTTTTGCAGTGGTAATATTTCCTATTTATCTTCTAAAATTTCCAAATGTCCTCCCATATCTGTTTTAATCTTGGAAAAACCTGTAATACTCATTAAAATCATATAGACATTACTATCATTATGAATAGTAATCAATAAATAACATTTACCTGTAACAAGATTTTCGTTTTGATGATTCTGGTTCAGTGTCGACCTATTACGCTTAAATAATGAAAGCACAACTCAGTTGACTAAAATTCCTAACTAGTTATTTTGATATGATAACGAATTGAATTAGCTGCATGAAAAATTGCGTAGTGAATTTAAGGAGCCTTTCTTTTGTTATCTAATGCGTTTTTAGTATTAACGTTCCTTAGAAAAGCCCTCATTTCGTTGCAGAGGTTATTTTTTTATGAAATTTAATGAAAAATAAATCATCGGGTAGCTGCCTAATCTACATTTTAAGCCTAATATCACGATTTTGTAAACAAGTAATTTACGTTATTTTAAATGTTTAGTGACAATATGATATATGCTAGAACAATGCAAGATGTAAGCTACCGAATGCTGTTGTCCATTACCCGGGCATGTTACGATGAGTTGAAAGGCAGGACAGGCAAAATTTACTTTACGATGAATGCTATTTCTTGGAATGGATAGGGAATAAAAATGCTCATTCTGTTTTCTTTTCTTTTTTTTTCGAAAAAAGAAAATTTCTCTGGACTTTCTTTTGTTTTCCTGAGAACGAATCAGGATGCTCTCTGTTATTTGACGCATTGCTTGTAAATTACGTTGCGGTTTAAAGAGAATGATATTCTCGTATTGCTCGAATTCCTTTCCCTATAACTATGTGAAACTATTCATAGCGTATAATAATCTACCGTCTTTACATCTATTCAACGTTCTCTTCATGTATCACTTCCTTAATTCACACTCCGTACGAAACGCAAAATCGAAAAAAAAAAATCTGGAGGGATGGCAGCGCTATAAAGCCTTTGTTTACTCCTGCTTTACACATCGTGTATTTTTATCTCATCTTTTCTCGTGGGTCCTGAATCTGTAGCGAATTCATTTCTTTATATTCGAGGTTTTTTCATGTTCCTCTGCGATTTCAAAGAGCTTAGCAAGATGAGATTCAGTTGTTTCTCAGTGTTCGTTTATCCGTGCGTCTAAGAATAATTACTTATTTTACGAGAGGGATCCTAACATTAATTTCCTTAATCTTTGACATCGGTCATTAAAATCTTTCATCTTTCCAGTGTGTGTTTGTCATTCAGCTTGCATCGAAAGTGGTGTTCTCTTTCTCTGTTTATTACCCATCTCTCCCAGCATCTTTCGTTTCAATCTACGAGTTAACTCTCGGCTCACGAAGGGTACTTGCCGTGGAGTGGCTCTCTCATTCATTCACTTCTTGCCGTATCAAATACGCTCCCATTCTTCGGGGCGTCTCTTGCATCAATTTCTTCCCTTGAATCCGTTGGTCGTTGGCTTCAACTTCCAGATCCACAGGGATTGGTCCGCTCACTCCCTCATTCCCATGTCTGCTCCCAAATGAGGTTGCTCATTTAAGATTGTCACACTCCGGTACGTGACTGGTTTCTCGATCCACACTTTGACGCGTTAAGAGAGCGAGAAATTGGGAAATGCGTGATGCCGAGGAGTAAGGGCATTCAAGAGGCTCGTTCCTAGGTGATGTGATGGGTGTCATTGCTTTAACCTTTCGTCTCGATACTCTATACTTCCTGAATTAAGGCTACGGCGTGAACTTTCTCCTATTAATCGGTCGAATAGATCCTTAACTTTTGTCGTCTAGTCACCAAAGGTAGCCAATATATCCGTGTACCAACCAGTTGTTGTTATTTTAGGTGGCTACTAACAACAGTGGTCATTTGTGCCCTTAAGGATTTATAGTCAGTAGAATAGCCCTGAGAAAGAGGGCAATCCATTAAAAGAATAATTTACTTACAGCTGGATATACAAGCGTAGAAACAACGAAACAATTCATAATAACATATACCTGGAGTATGTTTCTTTACGGCAGTGAGGCTTAGACGATGACAGCTGCGGAGAAGAAAAGAGTGGAAGCATTCGAAATGTGGTGTTATAGCAAAGTAATGAATATTAAATGGATCGACCGACTGGCAAACGAGGAAGTCCTAAGAAGAGTGGGAGAAAAGAGAAGTCTGCTGAAAATCTTAAACGAAGACGGAACAACTTGATCTGCCATGTCTTGAGACATGATGGCTTTTGATGGCATGGTGGTTTGCACTGCTCTAATTTTTAAATAGAGAAAAGCAATGGTATTTTTATTCTACAGCAAATTTGGAGAATTTCATCATCTCTTCTATATTTTTCCACGTAGATTCCACGGTTGTGATAATTTCGTGCTCAATGCCATTCTTACCGTAATAGAAATAGGATTTTTAAGTACTCCAACGACTCATGTTATACCATTTCATCTAACCTACAGTGTTAAATATACTCAAAATACTTTCCTAGCAAGGATTGGAATCCCCGGCATTTGGGCTGACCAGTTGACCAATCTGGGTACCGTGACAAGCTTACCGATTATCAAGAACATTTGAGGAAAATGTGTTATTTAATGAGGATTCAGCCAATAAGGTTTTCAGAAAATGCAACTAGAAAAAAACAATGAAAAATAAGGTACTCCTTGTGTTATGTGTGTTAAATTACGTGCTTGCAAACGCCAATCCCCAGGAAATGATGATCCGTTTCTATCAGCTCGAGTGTGCGAGGCTTTCCGTGCAATTCCCTTAGCCAATTATCCAGAAATGAGTCGGATGATAAGGCTAGACCGGTGTGAAATGAAAAATTTTATAACTGCGTGTGCTGGGATTTGGAGAGGTAAAATCTGTCGGGCACGCCGTGTCAACGAGGAAATATGATCTGGGCTGAATCCAATTGGACGATTGAACTTATCGGAAGGAGGAAAAACTACATCCCTAACGCTACCTTTTTGCTGGACATTTTCGTCCGTAGCTGTATCATTCGTGAACATTTTTGAACTGTGTACGTATAGTCTGGTGGTGACAACTAAAAGCAACTCACCAATTATGTTCATTCATCATTCTGAAATCGACTTAAACTTTAATGCACAAGTTCTTCTTTTAACCACCGTGGCATTAGTTATAAGGAAATTTGACCATATTAGCGGGAAGAAGTAAAACATTGCAGGTGACATTAGAGTATAGATGGGAGAAATGGTTCACTTTGTACTTATTCCACGAATTTATTCAAACCCAACCGGTTTCGACGTTAGCACGTCATCATCAGGGGTACAATCTCCGAAGTTTCTGGGAGTGCAAGTCACATATATACAAAATACCTGGGGGTGGGGGTTAGGTGAGAAGTGGTTGAGGGAGGGTTTAGCCACTGAATCGGCAATGTTGGATCAAAAGGAGTTGACTTAGGGTAGTGGCTTAGGGTAGTGAGGGAGAATGGGGACCGGGGGGGTGAGTGGGAGAATAGTTGGGGGTATTGCTAATCACCGATGGTCTAGGTGAAGAGGAAGGGCCTGCGGACGGTCACGGTGCAACACGGAGGTAAAGGGAGAACATTTAAATTCGGAAGAGTCATTACATACCAATACATTATGAACAACTTGGATTTGACAGTTCTTAGACTTGTCTGAGGAACATACAAGCCTAAGAACTAGAACCTAGAGTATCTTACCTTACCAATCAATATATGATATAAAAATATATTAAGAAATTATATGCAGCATAGGTACATCGTTTAAATCGCTGGATAATTTCATAAACTTCCCTGATCTGCTAAAGTATAGTATCATCATTTTTTCCGAATTTATGGGGTATTCTTAGTCCAAGGGAAAGTATCGAACAAATATTATGAGATCTCGCTGTATTAGCTTGAGATTACTTGGTCGCATTTTGTAAGCTTCAAGGATTTGAATTGGAGATAAGATGATCAAGAACGTTCACATTTTTTCTTAGCGCATTTCCTTAGTAATCGCTGAAAATGCTCAGAGTTGCAGTGCCATAATATCTCTCCCGGGGAACAAAATATTGTAACTGTCCCATGCATAGAAGTATGATATCATTTCAAAACTAAAATCACACTCGCAGAATCCAACTGAAACTCAAAGCATAATAGATAGAGTTTTCGGGTAGCTTGTATAGTACTCCCAATGAAAACACAGTGCATTTATTGATGCTACAGGGGAATGGTGCGAGGTCCATTTGGATTATCATACTGTGCAATAGAGTTTTTTAAATAGGTAGCAGGCCTTGCACTTTGTTTGTAATACGCACTACAGACAGGAGATAAATATTCGTAGTTATGTGATGCTGGCGGCATCTGATAAATCTTAGACGTTTGTTAAAGCCACGGTGTACACCCAAGAAAGTTGGCATTGCTTGGAATAAGTTTATACAAAGGGTTAAGTAAATCTTGATTTAAAAACGGGATTGTTGCCCGCATTAAAAAGGAACTAATAAAAAATATCAAGTATCATCTTATGATCCAAAGTATCCTGTGTCCAAATTAAGCCTTTCCCAAATTGTGAATTTTTGCGTTCTGTAGGAAAAAAATTCAAACACCTCATTAGCTGGTCGGACAATAGAGTGAAAATAAGTGCGATAGAGGGATGCAAAGAATACAAGGCCGGAGATCTAATTTTTACTTTTGGCATTCACGAACGCGGAGGAATGAGACGAGGCAAAAAGGACATTAAAATAATATCTTGAAAAGGCAAAAGAATCCGATCTTCCCTCCAGAAATGTGTTGTTTTCGTGGCTGATGTCCACGCACCCCCTCTTTGCGTCCAGTTGCGCGGTCGTATTTGGGTAAATGTCACATTTTTTCGGTTAATCCCGTCGGTCCCTACCGCTACCACCCGCGCCCTTATCCCCCGCACACGGTGTGAAACTGCGGGGAATTATCGCTTTTGAAATCTCGACCCCCGTCCGCGCTCTCTCTGTTCCGACCCTTTTCCCGTCTCGGTTTCCGGTCGATAACGGCTAAAGGGAGATTTTCCTGCAGCACGTGACCGCTGTACGAAGGGTCTTCAAACGCTGTTGAACAATAGAAAAGAGAGAACCAACGGCACGGATTTTCCTGTTTAATTACGTCTCTTTCTTTTCCTTTCTCCTCTCGTTCTGCTAATCTGGTCTAATGATGCCGTAAATCTTTTTACTGCTGCGTAAAAATATCTTCTGAAAGAGAAAGAAAGGCGGGAAAATATTTATTTCGTCCATTAGAATAAATCTTATATCTCCACGCATGTCCGTTGCTTTAAAAGAATAGCGGAGAAACCATGTTTTGTTCAAGTTGCGACTAAAATAAGAGCAAAACACTCCCCTGAGATTGTGGAACCCGAGAGAATTAAATAAGCTCTTATATTTTATTCCCTATAGAAATACCTTGAAGTAATTACTTAGGTCAAGACAAGCCATACGATCCTACACGACGCTTGAATAAATAAGTGATAATTAGGAGATCCTTTTCAAAACGCAATTTTCATAAGTAGACAATGGCGTTTTTTCCTACCAAAGTAATTCAGCCTACATCTCGGGCAGTTCTAAGTTTCAATTGTTATAATGAGACGTTTCAAATTCAAGGTGTTTAATGCCAGAATATAACGCGCTGAAATTAATCGACCTTTATTTATTTCTTCTTAATTTTAATATGCTATTTAATACATTTAATTGTTGTGTGCCCCTTTTTTTACCTATTCTACCAGTATAAAAATGGCCTGCAGTAAAAACTCACTCTAAATCTCAAGCACATTTCGTTCACTTGAGGTAGAAATGACGTCAATTAGCACTATTTTTTTCAAGTTAAAGTTTCTAATTGACAAAAACCTGTATACCAACGATGGTATTTTCCATGCATTCAGTCGCAAGATCATTCACAACTATGGCAACTTGCAAAGAGAAGTATGACATGCAGGAATTAGCTGCCAACTTTTACTGATACATTCTTTTCTTCGAATTACAGCTGATTTCTATGAGTTTTGTGCAAAATAGTGTAGTTTTCCGTAATTTTTTTAAATGTCTTCATCAAAATTTAATATAATTTATAGCCTCTGGAGTGCATAATTTAAGTGGTTCGATTTTACAATGACATTAAGTATTTTTCCTCATTAGTTGAAAACTGAAAATGTTGAACAGCGCGAAAACATGACTACAAAGTATTGCATTCCAGTATATTATAAGTGTGACGTAACACCCTTTCCTCTACCTACCACTACTGTCGCCGTCAAAATGTATAGACCTGGGGGTGGTGTTTGAAACAGTCGGGATTACCTCAAACAGGTACCAAAGAAGCCACGTCAAGCCTCGAACCAAGGAGCCATGAGGTATAAACACGAATGGTTTGCAAATTTAGTATTCTTGAATCGCTCGTTACAATATCAGCAATTGCTTTCACTTGAGTTTTTCTCATCTGCCTCGGCTATAGTCCCCAGGGGCGGAATTCTGTACATCCTACTGACACCTATCGGTGTCGCTAACTCCCCCGACCGACAAATATCGGTAAGAGCGATTCCGGTGACGCATTCTACCGACACTTGTCGTTAATTTTACCGATACTTGTCGGTAACGACGACTGAGCCTACCGACGATTTCCAAACCCACGCTAGGCCTTACCGACATGTATTTCGTCTCTTCGCCAACTGCATGCTGGGTAAAAACAGTGATAGATCGGTCTACGCATAGCGACGGACGTATGTTTTGATTATCTACGAGCTTGGTTTTGATGAATTGACTTGTGCAAATTGGTAGGTTTTCTGAGAATTGAGATCGTCCTTTATTTGCATTTCCATATTATTATTAAGTTACAATCTTAACGGTATAATTCGCGCTAGTTATATTCGTCCTTAATTTGCAAAATTAGCGCATCCAAAACAAGTTTGCTTTAAAGTGTCCAAAGTGCGGAGAGTGAGAGGTGATTTAAGTTCTTCTAACCTTTATTAAATAAAAATACAGTTTTATTTAAAATTTTCTATTTACTAAGTACCTATATTTTTACTTCAATTACTATACTATTTATATGCAATTGCAGTTTGATGTATTTAAATGTTTGACGGTAGAAACTTTATCGCTAGACTAGTAATGCATTTTACATCAGAGTGGTTGGTGTTTTTTAATTATCAGCCCAAAGAATGGCAGAGGGATATCTTGCTTTAGATCAAATGTTTATGTAATACGTAGAAAGTAGACTCGAACGTCGACGATCGTGCCGGGATACGAGAGTAAAAGGGAAGCCCACGACCCGTTTGAACTGGACAACGAGGAGTTTATCAATTTATTTCGCCTCTACCCACATGTTGATTTGGTTCTCATTGAAACACTTCGGCCGATATTGCAGCGGGAGCGGTCGATCGCCATTGCGAGTGAGCAGTGTAGTCAGTTCATTCCAATGCATTTTCAAACGAACGCAAGTCATTATTCACTTCACTGTTTCTTTGTCAGGGTCACTTTTACTTCCGTACCAATTAGTGTTTCTAATTCTTAAGATTGCCTCCCAAAAAAACAAATGTCACTTACAAACAAACTTACACGTTAGCCGAATACTGCCTACTACTTACTGTGATGTCTCTATAATTTGTAATTTCGACGAAGATGTGTACACAATTCTACCAAGTAATCTAATAAATATATTATTATTACATTCCTCCTCCATGTAGCAATTCCCTCTCGACCTGACTTGAGCTTCTCGACTATTGTTTGGACCATCGCAGGTTTTAACTTTTAATTTAATCTTGTTTGTGTACGTATAGTAACTTGAATATGTAATTGTTGGCTTAGTTAATGGCACTTGAATACAGTCCATCAGAACCATATAGACGTGTGTTATTTCTCGATCGTAAAATCGTACCCAATTTCGCAGTACGAAAGCAATAACAAAGTATGAATAAAGATTTCATTCGAATTACCTACATGCAATCCCCTCAGTTTCAACTAATCCCACCTTTCATCCTGCCTTTGGTATTAACTTCTCTTCGACTTTACGCATGATCCTTGAATGAATGTGAATCACAAATGATCCACGTCCAGTCCACTGTTGATTTCAAATAACATTACTACGCTAAGTTCTAATGAAATATTTCGCACATCGATGGTGCACTTTTTCCTGTTTGTGTCATGCTATATCATTGGTCAAAACGTATAGCCTCGCGCGCAGGTGCTGCTTCCTTACCGATATATGCTTGACGTCAGAGTTAGGTCGCTTGCACCGACAACTGTCGGTAGCTGGCGGGTGCAGAATAGCTCGACCGTCGGTACAAGCGACGACCGTCGGTAGCCACCGATACCGATCGGTATCGTTAGTTGTGTAAAGAATTCCGCCCCAGGTGAGATATATTACACCTGTAAACATTGAATGAGGTTGTAATCGACGATTTTAACACGCCAAATTTATGAACCATTAGTGTTTATTCCACGTGACTCCTTGGTTACCTATTCGAGATGATCCCGGTGGCTTCGAAACAATACCCCTACTAGACTGACGGATTCCTCAGTAACATTGGGTGCGTTTGGTATAACATATTATATATGGTTGGAAAGAGAATTTATTTGTCTTTAAAATGACACATCGTTTTGGCTGATATCATCCCCCCTCTTGATGTGAGTTGTCATAAATCAAAACAAAACACGGTAAAAACACCAGATTTCAAGACTTGGTCATGTTTACAGCATTGTGGAACAGCGACAGAGTATCACAAGAAAGCTGAACTTTTATCACAATTAAAACATATAGTCCTAAAGCAATCCACGCGTTTTCAAGACTCGTCCGTTTTTGATTGAGTTTTGATACGCGTTTGAATTAAAAATCGATTGAAGTCTACACATTTTTTTGAGAGACATAATTTAAACGAGCTCTACTTTCTAAGATTTGAAGAAAGTAAGCAAGGGCGATTTTTCATAAACATAATTAGAGCTGAGATATAAAGGGGTTTTATTTATGACGCCCAATGCTACTGAGGAATGCGTCAAAGTCCAGGTCTATACTATTTTGACGGCAACAGTAGGTAGTTCTGCGGACGCTGCCAAGCAGATAGTGGACTCCATTAAAGCTCGCTAACTAGCATCTGAGGTATTTTTATTCAGTTATTTATTATGATTAACTTTTATTTATTTATTTAAATTTATCTATCTTTTGATTCATTTGAAAAAGGCTCGTATTAATTTTACTAAGTGCACCGTGAAGTTTGCCGGTGGTCGCTCGAACGTCACGCCATGCTTTGCAGTAGCACAGGACGCCACGAGCAGGATGCCTGGAGCCTATAAAACGACTATTAATAATATGTTCAACGAAGGAGACTTTTCGAACATTGATAGTTTTATAGGATATTAGTAATGCATATTCACTAGATCTGAGGGACTCCGAAGTTCAATGGTCAGTTCAGGAGACAAAAATTTCCGAACCCCCTCAAAATAAGCTCCTGTTATGTTAAGCCTTTTAAGTAAATTCGAAACCGATCTGTTCACAGATGACGTTAGATATATATTAAGAACCCCTGCGTATTTTGCTAGGTTTGATCATATTAACAAGATTAGAGAGATAGATTGTCGTACCGATAGATTTAAAATGTCATTTTTTTCCAGCGTACCATAAGAGAGCTCAATAGGCAGCGTAGTAAAGAAATAGGTAGGTGAAATATAGTCAGAGTAGTCTGTAGTGCATGATTCATGTAACAACATCCAATAATCCCTTTCACATCATGTAGATACTAACCATTTACATGCATGTGACCCTATTATCTAGCATGTCTCCATTAAATTACCTAGTTGCATGTCAAAAGTGCATGTTTGGTGATCTTCACCCCCTGCCACACACCCTCATGGTGGCTCGCAGGGTATTACATAGATGTAGATGTACGTCAGCAACATGACAGTGCATCCCGCCATTTCTGAGTTAAAAAAAAAAAAAAAAACTTAAATAAACATTTGTTTCTCTAGTAAACTGGGATATCTCAATCAAAGTTTATCGCGAAAAATGAACACATATATAGGTTTGGGTGGGGCATGAATGGCAATTATTGAATTCTGTTTTCTTTGATGAAGGAAGATACCCTAGTCTCCATAATATGTACTGTGTACTAACTTGCTTATGGTACTCCTATGGCACAAATATGAACTCGGCAAATTGGGTCGGTGTCTCCCTTTGCTACTGCATCAGTGTCCGGTGAATGAATCAGCCACTCAGCTCAACTCACCTGCGAATTGAAGGAGAGAAACATAATTTATCATTCTTCCCAAGGGAACTTGCTTAAATGTAAACAGACCTTGTGCATGAGAAGTCAAAAATTTGGGGAAGCATCGCATCGCAGGCAAAAGGGGCAATTAGTCGCTTTGGCCGTGTGTGGGTTCGTGGACATTTTAGCGCATAGTTCGTGTTTCCTCATCTCTGAATTTCTCCGTTATATGCCTTCCTTATTCGTGTTTCATCACACGGAAAGTTCGTGCTCCGCGAGAGGTAGGTGACGAAGTTTTTTGGTTTTATTTCTTTCGATTTAAAAAATAGAAACGTCACTATGATTTGAGGGGTCACTAATATAGTATGCAACTCTTATTTTAGGCTTTTTCCTCCCTCTTTCCCTTAGAACGCTTCATAAAATTATCTAAGAGACCCCTGCCTAGAACTATGTAACGGTGCCAATTAACCCTCAATTATTGTGAATGATAAATCACGCATTTCCTATTCCTCACTACTACTGTTTCCACTACTATTATTTGTATCAAAATTATTATTTGAACAAAAAATGAACAATTTTTATTATTTGATCAAAGAATATTCACTTTCCCACAATTCAACGGAAATTCCTGCCCTTAATGTTTCCCATTTCATAAAAAACAGGGATATTCTTAATTTTCCTTGTTATCGGCTATCCAAAACCTGCGACTCATTTAATATAATCCAATTGTATCTACTAAATATTTTGCTTCCTGAGACAAAATACGTTAGCCTCTCAAAATTTTAAAGTGTTGTCCATGCCTGGCTCTTGACAAAAGGCATTTTATTCTATTGTGAAATTCCTCACTGGTCATAAAGGTGATCTGATTTTCTGTAATTAACCATTCGCTGCTTTTAATACTTGAACAGTGTATGCATGCTTTTCTAATTTTGTATTTCTCTACTATTATTGTATCTGTATTTGACGAGGACAATTGCACAGTCGTGTTTCAAGTCTAATAAACATTATTATTGTTATTAACTCAGGCTGCATCTTCCAGGTAACTCAACGGACAGCTGAACCTTCCCTCGCGTTTGATAGTGAATCGCAACCAAGGAGGTTCGAATGTATTGAAGGAGGCATCGCAGTTGATTTAGATGCTTGCGGCCATCTTGGCAGGTAGGGATGCTACTAACGATACTTGTACGGATGAAGTTTTTTTCACGCGGTAAAGATATGAGCTGTTAGATGAATAATGGAATGCATTTTTAAAACTCTTCAAAGAAAAGGAGATAAGTGCGCAAACACGAAAATAAGCACAAAATATATAGTTCAAATGGGTTATATCGAACCATTTTTGGTAATATCTCCTAACTCTCAAGGTGATAAAATGTGAAATGTGTAAATAAAATTCCCCTACCTAAGAAAGATAAACTGATGACGCTGGGATGAAATTTAGGTACAATTACACTGTTAATAATTTAAAGCACATTGTCTTTATAATAGGTCGAATAAAATGCAACTTTATGTAAGAAGGAGGCAGATCCTAATCGTTTTCAAGTAATTTTCCAAAGTGTAAACAATCTGGCTTAATTTTTACTCATAGGCAAGCGTACTATGCAGTGTATTCTAACCTCCTTGATCGTACCCATGTTCCGATTCCTCCCCTTACCCAATCGATCGTATCATAAGGATGGCCCCTATCGTTCAGTGTTACGAAAAACTGTGAAACGGTGTCGTACAATTCTTCCTTATATTTTAATGCCCAAGCAACGTCTATGTCAATGTCGGACTCTTAACTCGCTTCCTTCAACGAACTGACAAACGCGGCTGGCTCTGTGACATTCTTTTTGTTGGAGTGGCAATCCTACTCCAGGGCCTAAATGAAGCTAATGCCTGCATTGATATGATCTTAATTTTGATTACGAGGGTATACAACTAATACTGCATGAATATGAAGCGTGTGGCATTCATTTAACGCATCGAAAAATGCCTATTTCCATACAACTTAAATGATGGATTATAGGTTTCACATTTTTGTGATAAATTAATACTTTGACTTTCATGGTGAATATGTGCCTAAATTTGCATGGATCTTGCGTTGCAATTACCGAATTAATACTGAGAATGCTGCAAAATGTACATCACAGTAGGCACATTTGAATTTCGCCAAATATAGTAGGTACTCGAAATGTACATGTGAAATACACCAGTGTTAGAGACTTAATTCATCTACTGAATTTTTATTTGAGCAAACTTCATGTTTTCTTCACAAACAACTCGTCTGTTTAGGCTGTATCGGACAGCAATGATGATTTTGGAGCAAGAGAATGTGGTCAACACATTCATAATACGCATTATAGCAACGCATAAATATTGAAAACATTTATCCGATATAATTCCAAACAATTATTTGTTTAGCGATATTTTCCATTAATACGCCCTAGATTCGGCTATTAGGTCAAATGGTCGAAGTGTTAATTAACGTGGATCGATCCGTATCTACCTTATACCTTTCTGAAGATTTAACAAAAATATCATTTTGCGTTTTTGGGTAGAGAGAAATCATCAAGTCTTAGAGCATTCATATCGAAAAGTATACCTTATTCATTATCTACGTATATAAGGCAATATTAACTTCCCTGGCTACGAATCGGTGTTGGTCTCGGAATGGATTATTTTTCGGAGGGATTACCGCTCTGAATGTTTTTCGCCGCTTCACCTCCATTCTTCTAGCGGCGTATTTCAGGTCAAATATTTAAAATCACTTGACCTTTGCAGGCCAGCACTGTCTATTTCTTTCTTTTCTCTGCAGAAGTGTGCCCGGAACCACTTGGAACGATATTCTTAACCGTATGTCTTTTAATCTCCATAAGAATGGTGAAATTAGTTAGAGGGAAATTGTAATGTAGATGAAGAACCACAGCTAACAGAATTATCGTGTGACAAACCTGATACGATTATCATCCTTTATCTGCACATGCAGATGTTCCAATACTCAATTTACGTATTCCAGACATGGATGCAAATATTCCAGACATCCTACGGATGCAGATATTGGATGCTAACGGGGGTAGGTGCACTCCTATTTTCGATTCTGCAGTTTTGTTTCTATTTTATTGCAGTTAACCTTAAGGTATGGTGCCTTGAGTGCTCTTATGGCATTTCACGGTATCCGGTTTCCCTGCCGGATCGTTCTTCAGTCGAAGTTATCCAGGGTTTAAAGCTATTTACTTCCGCTTCCATCAATATATATACTTTGAGGATATCTGTTAGCGATTAGCTTGGCGGAGAAGACGAATGAGGAAATGTTGACTGTTAGAATAGGAAATTGGTTGAGAAAAGTACATAAGGACCACAACTGTAGATGAGAAACGTACTGAGAGGTAAAAGATGATGCATGGGATGACAGAGAGAACTATCTGAGCTACGAATTTTGGCATTTAAGTTTTGGCTCTTTTTCACCGTCATTAAAATTGGTCACTATGAAGAAAAACATGATCTTACTTGGTTTGTTTATAATTGAGTAATTTAGCTCCAGTTAATTTGATTGAATGGCTCTCCTCTACACTTTTCATTGACCTAAGAAAATTCGTGACCCTATCGGGGATATATGGCAATTTTGATTTCTTTGTTACTAATTAAATGTTTTTGACCATCGGTGATAATTTATCTAGAGATTTTGACAGCGTAAACCTGATAGCAAATTTATAACCTCTTGCAATTCACAGGTTTTTCTCATGGTTGTAAAATGGAAATTACTGAAAGGCTGTTTTTCTTGATAAGTACTGCATTTTCTGTGATGCAAATGAACAGTTAGTCTTTAACGAGTTTAACCAGTTTAACGACCATTCAGTTGAACACATTGCGTGGTTAATTCCTGTGTGTGAAATATAATGTAACCCTCTTCCTTAACTCTTCATGTATTTTTATCGTTATGACTAATTTACTCCTGTTGGCTAAAATTAGTTATTTCTCCAATGCTTTTATTGATGTTAATGATGCATTAAAATTATTGTTTCCGGAATTTTCAGTGTTTATGTTTTTATATTTCTCTTATATTAAGCCACAGGTATATAAACATTCAATACCTAATCCTCAAAAGGTGAAAGCATTCTTTAACGTGTACCTGCCAATTTTATGCCATCGGCGCAGTATCTCTTTTACCTTAAAATAACTTTAATTTACATCCAGAAAACCGTGGGTGTGCTAAAATACACCTATATCTACATTAACCTATCAACCATGAGGTGCGTGGCAGGGGGTTAATTTTTGCCAAAAGGTGAAAATGTAACTTGTTTTTTAGTATCACTTGCTAGCATAATAGAAATTATAAACAGCCGCAAAAACACTTGTAGCTTTAATAGGCAATGCAGTTTTTTAGTATCGGAAAAGTGCCAGCCTGGCAGCCTCAGAATTTCTGTTTGTATCTTGACTGTGGCATAGGTGTGTTATCATTTTTAGGATAGTCTAGCAATTTAAATTTAGCCGTTGGACCCCCTACGCACTAATTCTAATGATACTAAATTACTGCGGAGATATGTGTCCCATTTAGTTAGTTAATTATTCAGAATATGAGACCAACAGCTGAGGTCATTTAGGATAGGTGGGTACTTTGAAATAATTTGAAATTTTTTGTTTGTAATGCAAATATCTTTCGGAGAACTGTCACGGTAAAATTTTGAGGTTCCCTTCCCCCTACCCAAGATTCGCTGTGCACATCGAGGAAATTTCACTCGTCGCTGCGAAAGGAGAAAAACGCCACTAGATACCTCGTCCCCCGTTTTATTTATGCATATGGCTCTCTTCATTATTCGCGGTCACCTCTCGTCGTCCCGCCACGTGGAGCTGACGTCACGTCCTTCCCATCCCCCAACCCCACTCCTCCCCCTGTGGAAAATGCTCCATCCTCGAAAACTGAAGCCGTAAATGGCCATCGTCGTTAAATTCCCCCGCTAATTGCTGTGGACCGCAGATTCGCAGCCGATGCTGGCATTTTATAACGGCTCCTGATCCGGGTTGCTTATGCGAGACTGTCGACTCCTCAACGGGACAAAGCGCCGTTGTTCACAGCACCACCGCGACAGAATCACTGACGGAGGAGATTTTAAAAATACGTTTTTTTTAATCTTCGCGGGTTCTCGAAATTTCATGCGCCTTTCTCCTCCACGGAAAGCGTTAATTCCACTCTTTCTCCTTTCCTTGTTATGCATAGATTTTATAGCGATGCCGACTCTTTTTAGCACCTCGACTTTAGGGAAAAAATTTTAATAGTAATGCGTTGCGCGTGTATAATTTCCTGCTCTTTCGGGATGCAACTACTCACCTTCTATTTTATGAAGTCTATCCCGGCCTTAATCATTTTCTCATTTTATTATTTCTGTTTTTACCTTAAAGAACTATTTTCATCACCTGCTGTTTTGGAATTTAGAATCAGAGTTTCGGTTTAGGTTTTTTCGATTTAGGTTTCAGTTTAACGAAGTTGGTGTCTGTACTGTTATTATTAGTAGAGTAATAACTTTTGTTATGTCTTTTTACATAGAGTAACTTCATGCTAAAACTCTCTAATTCAAAAATAACAAAAAATATAAAGTTTCTGAAAACATCCTGTCTTTTTATTAGCCCTTGTCTGTGGTCAGCATTTATTAATCCAAAGATAACAACTCTATTTACTCAGAATTAGGGAAGAAACATAGCCAAAGTGTGGATATAATTAAGCTCATCGTAAATTTTATCCTCGTCACTACCGCGTGGTTTTATAATATTTCATTTGCCAAGAAAAACATTGTTTACAATAGCATATTTGGCAGTTACGTCAGTCTTTTACGTTTACAGCATTCTTACCCTTCTGACGTAAATTCAGCTATCTGATGCGCGCATATTTCTTACCCCTTTGTAGGTTTAAAATAAGATGATTGTTGTCAGTAGAAACACTGAACCGAACGGTTAATCAAATAAGGGACGCTTTATACCAATCTTATGAATAATGACCAGAGTTTATAATGATGAATGCCGGCTAACTTCCTCTTTGAGGAATAGTTTTGGCCTTCAAAGCCGATATTATCGACCCTTTAAGTGTCACTTCAAGGGATGGTTTCTTATTTTTTATCCGTATTGTTCCCATGTTTTGTAATTTACTCCTCGCTTTCGTGTATTTTTAGCAAAACTTACATTTTATCTATTGGACAAAATAATTAAACAGTGTTCATGTTTTCGTTAAAAATCTATAATTATATTACCATTATCATTTTAACCTTCTCTACCAGTCTATTTCTGTATGATTACCGGAGCGTGTTGGATAAAATTTTTCGGTTTGTGTGCAGTTTCAGGTGATCTTGATGGTCCCTGATATAAATTGCATATGACTAGAAAGAATGTATCGTGTCCCTCCACTTAATGCAACCTTCATTTCTATTTTCAGTTATGTCGTGAGTTCCTATTAAAACCTATTGCAGTTGGAGAGATCGTTTCATAGTTGTAATCCGCAGAAAATTTTATTTAGTTTCCTCTAGGTGAAATAACCCTGATATTGAAATATCAGACGTACTGTAAGCCCTCCTATGTTGATAAACGGAGCCCTTATGGAACACGATTCTTCCGATTTTTGTGCAGTTGTGGAGCACTAATCGCTTTGTTTCTTTTACAAGTAGGATTTAATGCACCCATTATTACGTGCTTCTCCTCAGTTTTCTCATGCTACCTCTCTCATAGCATGCTTGTCACTTCTCCTTATCCAAATGTTATTCTTAATCCAATTCTTCCTTCTTCCCTCAATCACATCATTCTTCTTTCTTTTAAGGCGTCCAGGATATACTCACCTTAAATTAATTAATCCCTCAATCTGTCTACCTTTAATTTTTTTCTACTTACTTTTTTGTCTTCCTTACAATAGCCAGTATTACATTCTTCTTCCATTCCAAGAATCGTGCATTCTTCATTGTTCTTCGGACCCTCATCACGATGTTTTCCGATCTATTTTCTCCCCATGATCTTGTTCTAGCATCATTCCCACTATCGGAGGATAGATAGGTAAGATAATTGAGAGGTGAACCGGTGTATTTGTTTCATCGAGAAAGGTCTGACACTTTACTACTACATGAGTAATAATAAATGCCTCAATGAAAAACCGATCACACTTTGAAAGTCATTCCAGCCCTCTTTCCCGGTAAGATCCATGATAAAATAAACCCAGTCGTTGGACGCAGAGGGTAGAGTGTTCGTTGAAACCAAATTTAACAAAGAAGTGTAGCCAATCGTTGTATTCGGAGGAGCAGGGTAATTCAGATAAAACATTTACGCTGTTGGGAAGAGAAAAGGCCAAGCGAAGCAGATGATTCCTTTATTTTGGCGTGTGAAGGATTTTGACGATTCGGCTTAAAAGCTTGTGGCTTGGACTGAGAAAAAAGCAACACGTGGAGAAGAAGTAATGAGAGAAGCTGAAATGAACAGCGTGTCACGTTGCTGCCTAATTTAGTGGAAAGGAAGTGTCAAGGGTAAGCATAATAAATGCATCCCTTGAATGGCCAGTGCATTAGGATTACGAGGAGTTTTCACTGGATCAATATTTTAAATAATCCATATATTTAATTCTATAGTGATCACCATGACCATAATTCAAGCAGTAGTGCATGGATTCACTCATACATCTAGCCACATTAAGTCATCGGCCATTATGTGAGAGGAGATGAAAGCGAAAACCGCACGCGTGATGGAAGCCGCTGTAATGAAACTGTGATTTATTGACCTCAGCAGTGGCTCCATCGTGGTTCGCCATGATGTCAACTGCCGTAATTAAATCTTCTCAGGAGAGAAAATATTCATTCACACCCTTATCTTGATGATAAAGTAGTAATTTTAGCCAATTTTGCTGAATTTGGCATGTAATTCTAAGACCGAATCCGACAAAATGTCATTTTTCATTACTTTTTTCCATTCATAATGATATTGAATTGAGGGTTGGAAACTAAATTGACATTGCCGATCAGCTGCAAGAAATATTGTGAATCATCTCTAGCCTGTGTTATGGAAAATGACGTTGAGCCATTGATTATTATACATTATTAGCCAATAGGGATATATGGATAAACAATATTTCTTACTACTCCAAAACTACTCTGCGCGGTAAAAAAAATTCATATTTAGCCAGCAATCAGTGTGATTTGCAATTGAAGCACGGAAAAAGCAAAAAAAATAATCAACCACATTTTTCGTGAAGTTCATTTCTTTCGAAACTCAAATAAATATTGAAACATATGCCCCTGCTACTAATAAATTAGCTCTTCCTAGCTATGAGTTACCTCTTTGGTATGCACGTATTTTCACTACACTATTTCCAGCAAAAAATGGTATTTTTGGAGAGCTAAAGGGAGCTCTTGTTTGATATTACGTTCCATCAAATATGGCACTCGTGAGGTGTAATTTGGCTTAAAAAAGCCCCTGTACTTGAGGTTATATGCTATTAACTAATGTAAAAGGCTATATGCCACCACATTAAGGTTTTTACTTTGTCGTTATGTACGGAAAGTATGCTGAGAAATTCCAGAGGAAAAACCTTTCCTGGAATAGGAATCAAACCTTTGCTTGCCGGGCCAATGCGGACACCACCACACTAACCAGTATTACAGATCCCAAAGTCAATTTTTAGGAGGATCTATAATTTTCATTAGAAATTACATTCAATCAAGAATGGCATGATCAGATTATCAGGTTGGTTCATTGGTTCTCTATCAGCTATGTTGATCGCCGATCATTATTACTCCATAAGGATACGTGATAGACATGAAGACTCTTCCTGTAATTGATATGAAACTGTTTTCAACCAAGGCTGGCCCACGCAACTGCAGCCAAAAATGGAATCAGACCGGACTACTCTATGATCATAATTCAACACCTTTGCTTTAGCTATCCTTTTCCGCAGCCCCGCATTTTTACGTCTGTGGCAGCTTTACGTATTCTGCTAACATATAAAAATTCATCCCAAATTTTTGTTGATGTTCTTATTGTATTTTTTTCCCTGCCATACTTTTTCCTTGGCTTTCACAAAGTATCTTGAACTGTCTTACCAGTGCCAGAATCTTGTTGTCGAGGGACTAATGCTTGATAGCCTGCAAATTTATTTGACTCGATGTGCTTCACTTATTCTCTGTTTCCCCTATCTATGCCTTGAAAAATTTCCTCCATTTTTGGAAAGAAAGATGAAATGTGGTAATAAGGAACCTATTCTCATTTCTCCGCCTAATACTCCCCAATGGGCTCTCCTTTACCCTTTGATTTTCAATTAAGATAGCCTTTGAATAAGTAATTTATCCTGGCTTCCGCAGGTTATTCATTAAATTAACCTATGCTACTCTATCTAATGCCCTCTGGAAGTCATCTTATTCTTTTCCAAAAGTAAAATACTTACCGGTGAAAATAATTATTACTAGCGTCAGTGAAACCTTTAACTTACATAAGAAATACAGAAAAAAGATAATAGGTATATCGCTAGATCCTAAGAAAAGTCAAACTCCTTAAAAATATAGAAACTTCATTAAAAAGTCGTTTAGCTCTCGTTATCTAATAAAATCTAACAAAATATTTTCTAAGGCATAGAAGTAACGCGTTTGGGAGTTAGAAGTTTTTTTACTATAAATTTCCCGAATTTAGAAAAAAGAACATTTTCGTATCATTAAAAATACTAAGATTTACAAGTTTAAATAATTATGGCAGTGACATTTATGAGCTTCTAAGTGTCCTTAACCTTTTTATTAAATTTTTCGCCTAAAAGTTGATTGTGTGCTTCGGAGATAAAGAAAGGGCCTCTTCAGCTTCTTCTTTTCTCCACGTTTTAATGAGACTGCTTTTCTTTATCTCCCAATTCCAATGAAAGGAAAAATAAAAAAAAAGAGAACTTGCTTATGAACACTTTCCTTGTGTCTTTATGTTTTCCTTTCTCTCAAACGTCTGAATTCCAAGTTTTATGGATTCATCAATATGTAAGAAATTGGGGCGCCAAACATAACTCCACAGAATCTCTTCCAATCTTCATTTTACGTCACTCGTTTTGTAAAACACACACGGCTTCTAAAATGATTGATCGTCAGGTTTAGAGAGAACACACGCGTCAAAGCAGAATTTTTTGCCATGAAAAAGTGTTCATATTAGGAAATAAACATTTTTATGACGGAAGGCGGAGAGCATAAAAATTTAACACACTTGTTTTCACCACAATAAAATTGATATTCAGTGGCACTTTGCTTTGGGAATGAAGTCATTTACAAATTATCTGTTATTTAATTCCATTTCTATTAGGCAGTCCACTTGTTTCCACTACACTTTCATGATAGATTCCATTGGTACATTTCGTGCAACTTTTATTATGATAGAAAACTTTATGTAAAAGTGGGTGGGTGATGAGAATCGGATGATCTTATATATTTACAATATTTTATTTTCATATTTGCTAAATTTATGAGTTTTGAGTAAACATTTTAGATTTTTGAGCATGTAGGAGATAACACATTAGCTCAACATTTTTATACACATCATCAGCAAGGGTCAACAATCCTAGGATTGGTTTGACGCAGCCCTCCACTCGATTCTTCTATTGGCCAACCTCTTCATATTAACGTAGTTCCTCTTTTTCACTTCCTTTACGACCTGTTTTATGTAAATCATAAGAGGCCTGCCTTTTCCATTCGTCCCGTTCACTTTTCCTTCGATGATTGTCTTCATCAGGCCATCGTGTCTTAAGATGTGGCCGATTAAGTTGTCCCGTCTTCTTTTTATAGTTTTTAGCAGACTTCTCTTTTCTACCACTCTCCTTAGGACTTCTTCATTTGTCACTTGTTTTTATACACTTATATACTTATATTATATATTCTCATTTAGCAGGAATTGAAAGCTGCGGAGTTCGTTAAGGACATTTCTAACTTTCGTGCAATGAAATTGGATGAACAATGAGAAAATGCAAGGTTGTGGGTAAAATATTCTGATTGAGAAGCATTAAATAGAAGAAAGTAAAAATTATAATTTCAAATTGGAAATTCTTACATAAACATATGTAATCAATTATTTTTTAAATTTAACCATAATGGTGTTCACCACCGTAGTGAAAATCAAAAAATCTACTGTGAATCTTTAAAAATCATTTGTGATTAAAAATGGGCCGAAACAGCTTTAACATATCTTAAATCCGTTGCCCCTCATGTTCCGTTTTTTCGTTGGTATATTAAAAAATTTAATTCTGGACTGCCTATATACGCTTTAAATCTCCTTACTTCCTGTTGTATATGAAATACAACTACTAGCTACATTTTCGACAAACATTATTCAGTATAAAGATAGATGGATGTACTCGCAAAATAATATCATTAGGTTCTGTGGCATTTTTCTAACCACTCATATAAATTCAAGGATATGCAAAAAGGGGGAAATATACGCCTTTTTCCACTCTCTTGGCAGTAAGGGGTGTGATATTGAACTATAAGTTGCAGTTTATGAGCACGAATCAACGGGGATGCTAAATGTGATACATTGTGTATAATTCCTTATTCTCGCTAGTTCTTCTGGAGAAATTAAGAATGGAAAGCTTTGGTCTAATTTTGGCACCAAAGCGTGTTGTAATGAAAACTATCATTCAAATATGAAGCCCTCCTACGTGTAATGAACATCTTTCTATCCGTGCAATGAATACACGGAAGTAATTATTGAGGACCTGCCTTAAATATAACTTCTCACTAAGTTTTTGCTATTTGGTGTTATATTATATTTATTACTTTACATATATTTAAAGGTATAGGATTCCAATTGGCTAATAAATATCAATCAAGGATGTTTGTCTTAGGCAATTGGCATTTCATTTGTTTCTTTAATAGTTTGATGAAGAAGATATGTCCGATGCTATAATATACTGATTGGTTTTTCTGTTTCCTATCTTATATAAATTGGTGTCCAACAATTCAGTTTGATATTTGATTTGAGAGCATTGTGCGTCTTTGCAAGGCTTTTCTAGTCTACACCTCTAGTTTTATGATATAATCACTTTACAGATTAGTGAATATGAAGCGGTCCTTCGCTTTTAATGATGGAAACTTTCTACTATAATAAGTTCAAAAACTCAAATTCTTAGACCTCTAAGAACAATGAAAATGTCCTATTCCGCACGACTAAGATTTTGTTTCGGATGTTACTGGTGTATCCCTAGAATTTTAACGGTTCTTTACGTCGTCGAATAAATTTTAAGTCGGTGAGAAATTTAAAAATTGAAGAAATATCTTAAGGTGCATAAATAGGATGAGTAAATCGAGAGAGAGGAAAGTTAGTGCGATGTTTTGAATTGGGAATAGTAGAGACGTCATGAAGAATTTTCGTGTTGAGAGAGGTGAGACAAAAAATTAAGTGTTTCTGTTTCTTGTTTTCATGTTAAGAAAATCCACATTGAAACCTCGGAAATGCCTTTGCCTTATATAAACCTATCCGTACAATGTTTTTCGATATAGCATATATTTACACACACAAGCTTGTATGCATACATACATACATTCTATATATTATATTCTATATATTATATTCTATATATTACATTCTATATATTATATGCATACATATATTCATTCTATATTTTCTCATATATTATTTGCTGAATTAAGTACTCCATAGAGCTGTAAAATACATTACGTATTGCACACATTATCACTTACTAAAAACAAAAGTACAAACAAGAGAAACACAATTTAAGTGGAACTATTTCTGTACTAACTTCAATTATTATTTATTTTCATGTGCGTAATTATACACTGGCATAACGGTAGCAAAATATCTTGGGGAAGGTGGGAGGTCAAGATAGTTGAGGAGTTCTTTACTTTTCGTCGGTGAGTGGTTCATTTAATGAGCAGATCGTAAGAAAGGGACGGAAATATGAAGAAACTCCGCATTATTTTCCATAAGGAGGACCTCGTTTTCTTTAAATCTCTGTCCAAGACGAGAGGAGCGAGAAAGAAGCTCAGGGTGTGGAAGGGGCGTCCCTTGACTTGTCCCTCTTCCCTCGAAGAATGCTGCCAATGGACGGAGATGTGCATGCACGTATTTCCCAGCCGTTATTGCACCTCAACAGATTCTTTTCAGCAGAACCTTTTTCCCGTTTCCACTGCTAACATGTCGTTTCCCGTCACATGAGAAAGATCCAGTCCATATTTCTTAGTTAATGAAATAAATGTTGAATGAGGGATAGTTATTAGGGAAAGAGTTTTGTACACATACTTTGGATGTCCCATTGTTTCCCTAGCCTCGTTGTTTAATTCACTTCATGCGCGAAACAGTTTGTGAGCCAATGAGTTATTAAGATGTACCTTCTTAGCGGGGCAGAAGTCATATTGTATTTTCTATTAACTTGTATAATTTATGCACAACCATTGTATTGCTTCAGAATGGTGCTCACTGAATTTAATTTTTAATCATTATCATCAGTATTTTACCAGTAGGTAATGGCAGGGATTTGGTCAGTTTGCGTCATTCTCCTTAGTCATTCCTCTCATCTAGCCATTATTAGTATCCAATAATATTTCCCCTGATACTATCCATGCATTCTGCTTTCCCAAATGTTTTTCTAAATGCTATTTATTTCCTTCTTCTACTCATATACGCCATTTTTTATTCAGTGGCAACTTATAGAAGACCTTTTCAATAAATCCTCCATCCACTTTTTCTCCATCTTTCAAATTTCGCCTACGAATTTAGTTACAACTTGCCATTATGCATAGCATTTTATACAGCATAGCATTTTATACAGCATAGAATTTTATACAGCATTGTATATTAGTTTATATTTTTGCATTAATGTTATTTTTGTACTCTATAAAATATTTTACCCGCCGATGTTTTAGCACTTATTATCGTGCGCTTACCAGAATGGTTAATGAATGAGTCAACCCAGGCACTTGCATGTGGAGATATCCAACTTGTGGCCAGGTTTCTTTAATTTTGAGATCCGCAAAATAATTTAAATTTTTGCAACAAGAATATTTTTGTGCCTATTTACATATTTTTGATAGACGATTGGCATGTTTTGTCATTAGTGTGTAAATTTTAATTTTCGATGCCTGAGTTTTTTGAGTAATTATTGGAAGAAATCGAATCTTCGTAATATATGATATTCCAGATCTAAATTTTTTTATACCTCAAAACTACTTTCTCGTCTTCATTTTCTTGGACACATGACTCAAAATGTCATATCAAGTCAAAATGTCATGGATACGGAATGGGTGTACATTGGGTCATCTTTTAGGCTACCGAACGGAGGTCCCGGGATCTAAGCCTTGAGAGGACTCTGAACCCTGTCAGCTCACCTCAACATGAGTGATTTTGCGTGTACCTGATTACCCTGGAAAACCACAGGTGAATGGTTCTCCTTCCCGGATTAACGGATGTTGCGCATCTTTAGGCTCCATGGTGACTTTGGGCTTACTTGTTAAGTTCTCTCTTGCCAACTACAGCGATCTTATTATTGGACACTGTGGGTTGGTCAGTTAGTTTGCTAATCGTAAAATATCATCGCTGCGTAGCAAAGTATGCATTTTATTTTTAGTTTTCATTTGTGATACCGCAGCTTAAATTCTTCCAATTCTGACTTTTTGCTGCTAATATCATCCCTTTCAAATGTCTTTAATGCACAACATTTTACAAGTTTCCCAAGGTCAATGTAATTGGTGTATAATGATTTGAATAAGGCTAAATCTAGTAACTTCAGATTAAACCGAATGTCCCGGATTATCACCTACTCCGAGGTGGGATAGTCGTAACCGTAAATTCTAACATCGTGGTCGTAACTTTTGCCGACCAATCCTTGTCAATTTTTCAGGGGAACTTTGGGATGCCAATGAAATTTAATTCTTGAAAGAAGATCAAATTTCCAATGGCAATTTCAACATTTTCCCTAAAGAAGTGACCATCATCGGTTGGGAAACGTTATGACTATCCCACCATTCACGCAGCGTTTACTCGAGACTATCCTTTTAATCTGAATCATTATGGTGTATGAAAGTATTAACGGCAAGCTAGCAACCATATTCGAATGGAATGAATATTTAAGGAAATAACTCCAGGAATATCCATCATTTTCATTGCCATGTGCTAGAAAAGAAGAGCACAAGTCCAGAGCTAGCACCTTAATCCATTAAAACAGATTATTTTTATAATCATAGTATATCACCATTAGATTTTCATTAAAAATGACCATTATTTACGGTGGAGGTCAGACTTTGGGGTAACGCCGGTCGGTTGTATGCCTGCTAATTGTGTTAGCGATGTATTTTTTTCCGCGGGTCTCCCAAAATATTTCAGCAGAGAATTATGTATTTATAGGACTTGAAACGAACGGTCACATTTGATCCATGACCCTTAGGCGTGTCATTTGATCTTACGACTGGCAAACTTACTATTAATGAGAAACTCGAATTCAAATTTCTGCCTCCCCAATCCCCCTCCGTAGAGCGAGACCACTTTGATTCAGAAACGGCGCCTGAGCGTGAAAGACGCTATAGAATCACTCGCCGTTTGTTCTGTCCGAATTTCCAACCGGGGAAACTAGAAATAGTTGCTGCTCCGCGGAAACAAAACGAGCGGATTCTTTGGCCAGCTCATCCGCCAGGGAAACAAAAGGCGGTGTCGGGGATGTTAATTGGGGGAATTACCATCCAAATGGGCCTCTCTCGCGTATACTTGGAAGTTGGTCCACTCCCTTGACCCTTCCATGAAAGACCCTTTCTTTCTTTAGGGAAAGAAAAGGAGAAAAAAAATATATCTGCCTTCACCGAAAGGGACTCGAGTCGGGGCAAGAGACCGTGGAGGAGAGGTTATTCCGAGGGTTTGGGGGCGGCAATGTGGATACTGTAGTCGCGGTTAAGTTTGCCGAGGGTCGCCCAGCCTCCACGGCCGGCCGCCGGTTCACAATAGCCTTCTTCCCTTCGAGTGAGACGTTCCCTTGTCATTCCTACGCCTCAGGGTTTTGTGGCGAGCCTTGTTCTCTGAAACTTAGGCGCATAGACTTATTCGCTTTGAATTCAACGGAGGACAATACAGCTACGGACCCATGGATACTTCGAGTGAATACTTATGCGTCTTTGCTCCAGGTTGTAAGTTCCGCTCAAGTACGAAACATGGTAAACATAAATAAAGATGTCTTTTCCAGTACGTGTCGGTCTTTATATACGCCTTAGCACCATAAATTTACAGTAGAAGGAAAAATCGGCGGGTTTCTCAACTTTCTGGGCATCGGTACGTCAAAAAGCAATCATAATGTTAATGTTTTTCATATTTAGACACTTATTCAGATACAGTTATTCATGGCGCCACTTCTAGGCGTCACTTTTTTCTTAAGTTGGAGTCCTTCTACTGAATGATACACCGTTCCATTAACGTGTCTCTCGTCAATATGAAAAACAGATGCAGTCATGCACATTGCAGCAAATAACGTGTACCAGCCATGATTAGTCGGCAACCACTACAAGGGAAAACTGAGTAAGAGAGCAAAAAACCATTTTTGACATCGTAACCAAATTAGGAACCGAGAAATGGAAGACTAGTCTGCTCCTTGGAAAGCTATCACGTAAAACCACCAAAGCAATTGCTAATGTAAAAATCAAACCAGTTTTTTACAGCAAAGCAACCTTCAGACCCTATCATCTTATGCCAAGGATAGGATCCCAATTTTTTTAAATGTAGTGTATACCAAATTCAGAGTGCTTTGCAATGCATAAACATTGAGCAACATGTGCGTGAATTTCGAGAACGACTAAAAGAACATTAATGGTGCTTCAGAACCCGGATGCGAAAGTCAGAAAACAAGCAATACAGTTTGCACTGACTCTGAAGTAGACATTTAAGCAATTTTGTCTCAAAAATCATTGAGATTTCAGGGAACTTTAGAGAATAAAGATAACTGTCTGGACTTTCTTGAGATGTTAGAGATTATCAAGAGCGTCAATTGCAATTACAAAAAGTGAATGACTATATTTACTTTTCCTGATGATGAGATAAAGAAATTGGAGCACTACGTTTCCAGTACTCCGTTCGTCGAATAAGATTTTAAGCCGTGGTCTCCAAAGCGTCTCTCTTTCATGGTGTCTTTACGCCGACGCTGGATTTCTTTCTATCCCTTGAAAACTCCTATTTGCGAATTTTTTCAATTTTCTATTGACCCGAAAACAACACAAATAGTCTTTACATCGGGCCTTTCAACTATTAACAACTATGCAAGCACAGACATCCTACCCTCAGGAAGTGAAAATCCTCCCCGGGAGGGATTCGAACCCGCGAACCTGGGATTGACAGACGAGGGATTTACCCCGCCGCAACAATGGCAGACAAAATGCTGGAGAACTGCAGAAAAAATGTTTTCACCTTCACTGTGGCTATCAGGGATTTTTGAGGAATATCTTTATTCGTCAAAATCACCATAATATATTTAATCTTTCTCAGCTGCTACCAAACCATTGACTCCATGTTATAACAGGCGTGCCACGGCATTCCAAGGTGCCAGGAAACCAGAGTCCTCTATATAGTGACCTCAGAACTAGCCTACAAGTTTTTGTAGTTCAGTTGATCATATGTTGAGGAAAAACAGCTAGGGGGTACTAGCATCCCTAGTCCTTCCATACCAGGTCGTACCACGAATATGTAATCCACGGTATTGCCTTTGATTCGTGGCGGGAATTTGAACTGACCATGCAACCATACGTTGGTTATTGCTAAAAAGATCGACAAGTTGCTATACAACTATGAGAGACAGGTTTATGAATTTTTTCTGCAACGTAAACGATGTTAGGACCCTTTGGAAGCTGTTCTTACATCACACCCGAAGCTTATGGGTTTGACTCCAAAAATTCTAGACAACTCCACTTAACCACGCAAACATACGCAAGTTATATTTACAAAGAACCACATTTTGCCGATTATCTAAGAGAGACGGGACTATGGAATTTTGTGTTGAGTAAACGACATTAATATACTTTGGAAGCTGTTTTCATATCACGCCCGAATGTAATGGGTTCGACTCCAAAAATCCTAGAAAACCTGTTTATACCATATAAATACACGCAGGTTATATTTACAAAAAAACACAATTACCCTTTTCACTATAAAAAACAGGTTTATGAATTTTTGGTGATGTGTTAACGACACGATAACACTTTGAAAGCCTTTCTTGCATCACACCCAAAGATCGTGGGTTTGACTCAAATAATCCTAGAATAACCTACAGTCAAACTCATTTATAACGAGCACGGTTAAAACGAGATCTCGGCTGTTGCGAGGAAAGAAAGAAGGGCTGTTTGGAAATAATGCAATTTATGAGCAATAAATAACGATTAAAACGAGACTGTATTAGAGAGCCTTACGGTTATAACGAGCAAATCTTTAGTCCAAATGTACGAGAAGTGGCTGTACTGTCGTACCAAGGACTTTTTCTTGCAAATTTAGCATGTATGTGGATGATAGTTTACTGAATAAATTGTTCATTTTGTAATTTCAATCATCTTATAGTAATCTTTGTTTTTCTATCACCTCTGCATAAGAATTGTATATATGTCAGCGCGCGTGTGTGCCGGAGAGAAAGAAAGACAGTGAGTGACAGTACATGTTGCTACTCGTAACAGATATAACGAGTAACGGATATTACCAGTAAAAGCATTTGGTCCCTTGTATCTCGTTATATCCGAGTTTAACTGTATTTTACCATGCGAACATACACAGGTTAAATTTACAAAGAACCATCATTTTCCGGGTATCATAGAAAGACGAGGTTATGATTTTTTTCTAGTGTGCAAACCACATGAGAACACTGGAAACTGTTCTTGTATCACACCCATAGTTCTTAGGTTCGACTACAAAAATGGTCAAACTTATCTTCATGTACCAGTGCCACAGCTGCACTACTCAATTTACTGGAATCCGATCATTTTGCCCTTGTTGCAATATTAATGTTAACTAACTTTAATCCCAATCCTAAGGCAGTCTATGTTAAAAAACATCGAATATTCTAGACCTCTATTAGAAAATATGGATGCAGTCATTCACTTTTTTCAAGTACTCTCAATGATTAAGGAAGCACTTTCAGGTCATATTAGTAACGCAGGAGGCATTCACACTTAATTCTCCAATTTTAAACATGTAACTAAATCTTCAACTGTTGCAGGCTCTACTTTGTGGAATGACGGCATGATGGGAGAAATGATTCACTTTGTACTTATTCCACGAATTTATTTTAACACAACCGGTTTCGACGTTAGCACGTCATCATCGGGGGTAAAATTTCCAAAGTTTCTGGGAGCGCAAGTCTGGGAGCGCAACCTTGCGAGGATAGGACCTAAGTCCTATCCTCGCAAGCATCTTTTGCATTCACGAAATGTCCTTGCTTTTTACGAAATCTTGAGGAAAAGGTGATGTGTAACTCACCAGGAAGAACATAGGACTTAAGTCACCATGCGTTCTCCCACGGTCACGTCTGTGATCGAAGCGGTGTTTTAAATTAGGAGAGAGAGAGAAAATACATGAGAGATAACACTATGGTTCTTGGTTCATGGTATCTGCCTTCCCTCTCGGGAGAATATTTAATCCCGTGTATTTCAGAGTCATCCTGTTTTTGGCTTACGTATGGCCATAACACATGTATTTGAAAACATGTCCTCGAAGTTGACTCAGTCATTTCCTTTTTATTTCCACGGCAATAAAGCTATATTTCAATATCGTAAGGTGTTTGAAGTCTTATTGATGCCACCATTAGCAGCATTTAATGCAAGCGTTGCTGAGATCTTTTGCTGCCATCATTTTAATAGCACTACGTTATTACATGATTCGTAATTGAAATCCCTTTGAAAAGAATATGTACTTTGCTTTACTGGGCGCAAGTCGACAATAATTTGGAACCATAGTTTCTTCCGAATTTGGCCTTCTATTAGGCGTATCTGAAGTGTGTTCTTAAGGTTGATTGGTACGTGTTAAACCACTTGGAACATGAGTTACCTAATTTTTTTAAGTAACAAACATATTTCAACCCCGGAGATTTTTGGTTCAACTTATTTCCCCGCACCAAAAGTGTGATATTGTCAGCAATACACTGAATATTAGATTTTTCGCAGTTTTTTTAAAGCCGGAGTTCGTCATCTTAGAGATCATTTCATGGTGACAATAATAATAACCAGTCTAGCATATGATACTGTGAATGAAACCTTTTATTATTAACGAAAAGCCTGTTTTATTATTTCTGTTGATAAATACTAAATACAGGCGCCTCTAAGTTTTGGTTGCATAGTAAGGCATTATCAAGCACCTTGAAGAAGCTAATCAATTTTCGACAATCTGCTGCACCGAGGAATGACCTCGAGAATATCCACTACGTTCTTATAAATTAATCTCCATCAAAATTACGCATTTAGTTACATGTTTTAAGTTGGATAACTAAGTGTGCATGCCTCCTGCGTTACTAATATGACCTGAAAGTGCTTCCTTCATCATTTAGAGTACTTAAAAAAAGTGAATGAATGCATCCAGCGACTTCTCTTTAGACTTGCTTGCCCGCTCTCTTATCTGAAGATCTTTTTAAAATTTTAACTCATCACTGTTGGAATGATTTTATCATATTCACTAGGATTTCTTGAATTTGGTAGCTACAAATGCGCGCAGTGATCTAAATGGAAAGATCCAATACTGCATGACCACTCGCATGGATTTGGACTTGCTTAGAACTCCGGACACCTTAAGCGGCACTCAATTTTTAATGTTGGATGTCCTGAGTGAGAGTGCAGCATCCTCACAGATGTGGGAATGCCACGAATTACCGGTGAAAATGGAGTGGGACGGCGATACGGGAAAAGAGGCCAGAGGAGAGGAATAGCCTTTGGACAGAAACATCTCCTTGGCCATCCTTAGTGCCCAGGGAAGCTGGAGAAATGGACCTTCCTCACCCTTCGCCCTTCAAATACAAGCCTTTCCACTTCACCCCAAGCGTCGTCGTCGTGATTGGTATCCGTTTGTTTATTTTTGTACGTGTTTGTCATTCTTTTGAGATTCGTACTTTTCGTGCCGCCATCACGGTCCGCTCAGTTTCCCGGCTCTACTTGTTTGAAATCGTCAATATTTGGCGGGAATCTGTTTAAATTATCTGTGTACTGGGAAATTAAAAATGCGGTCGGGGAAAATCAAATAGGCTAGAATTTCTCGGTTGAATTCTCTTTGATATTGGGTGTAGTCTTAATTATCATCACGGTTACAGCCATAATAATTACCTTATACCCTTTTTGCCGGTGCAAGGCATGTCAAATTCTCAATCCTCTTCCTTCGCCTTATGTTTAGTTTACGATTACTCATAGTTGGCGATAAAGTTAGCTTGTAAAAATTATATTCTTATTTTCTCATGATAACTAGGCGTATAGAAAGGGCAGTGAAGGTGGCTAAAATACTCAGCTAATATCATGAGTATCCGATCTACGTATAATACTGTAAGTGTACTGTGGCCAAGATTTCTCAGTAATGCCTGTATATCAGACTGTGCAACTGAGGCGAGCGGAGAAAACTTCAAGTGCATTATTTTGTCCGTCGGATGGGACAAACAACAGAATTCCCTAGGCACATTATGTTGACCTGGCCAATGAGCTTTTCTCACCCTTAGTCTGGTTCCACAAATTCTGCCCTTACCCTACCCTTGGTGGCGTAAATGGCTTAGTTATCAGTTATCTCCCTCATAATTGTGAAAAAAAATTCTTGAGCTTAACTTTTACGGCCGTTAAAGGCAATAAATTTGTCATTTTGCGACAGAATGAATGTATTTTTGATATTTGTATAAACTATCGACGCTTAAATTGCATTTTCCATGTCTAAAGTACTTCTCAAGAATGAAATTCTCCTTTGCCATTGGATAAATCTTATACCTGCGCTCTGCTCCTTGTAAAAAACCAAATTTTCCAATTTTCTCCCTAACCACGGAACGTGTTCGTTTGAAAAATAGTCAATCATTTTTAATTAAAAAACTTCGTGTCAATTTTACTGGATGTATTTAAAAACCGGTATCATCCAGCAGTGGACATCATCAGGCACAATAATAGATCTATTCTCCCTTACGTATGGGTACTCAAGATCAGAGGGGGGGTTATGGGTTGGGGAAGGTGCTAAGAAGGGTTGGCACAGGAAAGGGATGTGGTCAGCAAGTCAAGTGGGGAAGACTAAAAGGTTAAGAAAGATGGCAACGGTGGTGGAGTGGAAAATAAAGGATGGAAATTCAAGCCTTATATTTTTCCCATAAGGCGACGTTACGGATGGGGAAGTACAGAAAACACTACGTCATTCACCAAATGCCCATTTATCTCGTTCTACTTAATTTCCAATTGCTCCATGATGTCGAGTCTCCTGGTCTTGATTTCTTGGAGAAGAACTTCAGGCTCTGAAATCGCTGGTATAACCCACCTCGCGCACATGCTTCGCAAAAAGTGACTGTGCGACATTAACCGTGACCTAGCATCTTCGATTCTCCTTCGCCCTCACCTAGAACGACCTTCCTGTTTGACCTATGCATGCTTCGTCACACTCTTTGAATTCTAACTTACACACTCGATAATTTTCCGATGTCTCTATTTTATCTTTCATGTAACTAAGTTTATTTTTAAGACTCTTCCGATTGTAAAATGCAATTTTTAGGAAGGAGTCTTTATTTTTTATTTTTACGCGATGAGAATAAAAATATACGTAAATCCTGTGATCATTCCAATTATGGTCATGCCCAGAGTACAGCGAACATGGAGCATACGATGTCGTTCGAGATAGGGACAACATAGGTTGCATTGATTGCATCGTTACTTATATAGGTTTTAGCTCGATCGTTTCTCACAATTTTCCCATCTTTCGGGTAATTGATGACCCTATCGTCAAATTTTTAATTTTATGTGCAAATGCTTGGATAATTTTCAATTTCCCCTCACAACTGACCCCTACAGCCCGCTTAACGCGTATGCGCAGCAGTGGATACCCAAGTGTATTCAACAGCGGCCAACTTAGTGGCCTTTTAAGAGGATCCCATTATATAATCATTGTAGATGGGCCGAGAAAATGAGCGGGAAAACGTGCGGAAGGCCTGAAAAAATATTTAAACACCCAATGCCGGAGAGCTTTTCTTGCTCTTGTTTTCTCGATCTCCTGGGAGCGCAAAAACCTCTTCGCCTCTTTTCGGAAACGCTGTGGAGGGAGGAAGGTTGAAAGATTGAGTACAGGGGGAGAGCATTATGCCTGCAAAAGGATTTTAAGCGGAGAAAGGGGATGGGCTGTGAGCGTTTTGGAATTGGGCCGGGGGATGAGGTGCTGGCGAGGGACTAGGAGAGTTAGGTGGGTGCGCAGACTGTCCCCCGAAAGGAAATAGCGCTGAAAAGGGATGGAAAGAGGTGGTGGGTAGGGTGATATATTTTCACCGTTTTTTCCACTCTTTTTTCTACCTTTCACAACTGTTGATCGGGTCGCTACGAATTAAGTGAGTATGAAAATGGAGTTATTGAAAAAAAAACGGACGGTTTTAAAATATTACCAAGAGCCAATCATTGAGCCATTGTACGTCAATAAAGTCTAGCCCATTACAATCTTGTTGATCCCATAAAACTGTGGCTGTAAGCTCAAAATAATTGCATATAGGATCCTGATCTATAATTGATGCCATGCACCTCATAGCAAATTTCTATTGTGTTTTGAAATATTTTTCTTTTTTTGCTGAGTTTAATGAATCTGGCAGTGTTTTATTATATTCTGAAATATTATTATTCTGTACGGGGTAAACATTACTCTTTCTCTCGCAGTGCAATCAAATTGCAGCCTTTGTTATGAAAAATTACTCATTCTCCGTCCAAATATTTTCACACGATTCGCTCAGGGTGATAGAATGCCCCAATGAAGTTTATTATTTACCTAAAATACGATATTAATTTTTTTTAAATTCACTTGTTTAAAATTGAATGGAATTTCTTCAAAATGTCAGGCTGCAAAAGTCATTCACATTTATTAATGAAGTCTGAAATACTAAGGGGAAAAACTGCAATCCCAATTGACCCCGCTACGAATTACCTTCACCACAATGGTTTTTGCCTAAAAACTTTTAAACTATACATTATAGCTAAGCCTATACCTAAAAGGTTGAAAACAATTTTATCCACCCAACTTTACATTGCGATAGCTTGACTTTTAGAGTGATGATTATTTATTTAATTAAAATGAAATAATATACGAACTGTTGCGTAATAAGATGCCCTAAGACTTAAAAGTAAGGAGGGGATGAGTGAAGGTTTCTCGGGCCCTCCACTGAGTTATTGCGACCATGTCCGCCGACGTTTCGATTCCCGACTCGGTCATCGTCTTCAGGGCTTCTGAATGGATGTTAATAATGGAATTATGGTCCGGATGAAAGTGGCACTTTTGAAATGTCCGCTGGTTGTATTATAGGAATTAAATTGTTTACATCCAATCTTTTCACAAAAATTCCATTTCGCACAAATATTGGAAGAAGGGACTTGTGTTTAATGATTTTTTTATTTTCCTCCAGATGCCAAAATTTTCAAGAGTAAACTTTCCGCTGCGGGCCTGGATTGAGGAATAAAAAAAATACCAGGGGCCGATAAGTGGGAGAGTGAAGGCATACGTGGGTGAAGTTAAGAGGGATCTCTGAGGAATTTGAATATTGGTTCCATCAACCGTGTCAATAGGGAAGGCACCCCTTGCATCCCTTCTTCCGGTCTAAAAATGACTGGGTGGGTCGCAGTTTTACTTTACGTTGGCATCGTTTAAACCCTCAATGACCTCCAGCTTTTTCCTGTGCTTTGAGCTTGCTCATTTTATGTCATTAATGGTTCCCGGCGCAAAGCGGTGGAATTGATGCATGATTAATATTAACGAAACAAAACTTTGCAATTCTACGTAAAAAAATTCACTTTGATTAGCTACACTGGACATTCTTAAGCAGTGGCAAATTTTGAAAAACTGTGGAAGGAATAATCCCTCAGTGAATCACATTTTTTTCACCTCACACTCCCCTTTCCTCGGTGAGACCAAATGCATGGGACCCTTTTGCGCGTATATGTGCACAAAATCATTAGTTAAATTTAATGAAATCGAAGAGAAGTCTTCTTGAGTGATTATCCACGGAGAAAAAATAACCATGATTCGTTTCGCTGATGGCAAAGCAGAGACAGAGGCACAAGATTCAACAAACCATGGAAAGGACAATGACCAGATATCTGCTGAAGATAAATAAGAATAGAAATAAGATATTGGGGTGCAGCATGAAGATAAGGCCAGAACGAATGTCAAACTAGGAAAACAAAAACTTGATGAGGTGAAAGAGTTCTGTTACCTAGGAAACCGAGTAACAAGCGATGTACGAAGCAAGAAAGATATAGTTAGTAGAATAGCCCAGGCAAAGAGGGCATTCTATCAAGAGAAGAATCTACTTACAGCAGGAAATACAAGCGTAGAAGTAAGGAAACATTTTATCAGGACATACATCTGGAGCATCTTTATTTACGGTAGTGAGGCATGACGATGGCAGCAACGGAGAAGAAATGGGTAGAAGCATTCGAAATGTGGTACTACAGAAGAATGATGAAGATTAAACGGATCGACTGAGTAAGTAACTAGGAAGTCTTAAGAAGAGTGGGAGAAAAGAGAAGTCTGCTGACTACTTTAAAAAGAAGAAGAGACAACTTGATCGGCTATATCTTGAGACACGATGGCCTGATGAAGACTGTCGTCGAGGGAAAAGTGAACGGGAAGATTGGAAAAGGTAGGCCTCATATGAGAGATACATGGAACAGGTTGTGAAGGATGTAAAAGAGAAGAATTACGTCAAAATGAAAAGGCTGACTGACAGAATCAGGTGGAAAGCTCCGTCAAAACAATCCTATGATTGTTGACCAATGGTGATGATGTTAAAATAAGGTATTAGATTGGCCAGAACCGCGCATACGAAAGAGAAAAACCGCGGTTTAGAAAAGTAGTGCCAAAACCGGTAACCGCGGATAACCAGGGGCCATGGAATAAAAAACCGCGGTTGACAAGGGATATCTGTACTTGAAAAAAATATTACAACGTAACACTCAATGACCCATTATTACCGCTCCAGCCACCTTAAGGTACCAAGGCTGTCTTATGACCTGTGGATCTCAAGATGTCTTTAAGAACAAGATGCTACCGGCCTGCCGTACATAAAATGTCATAGGCAAGCCGTAGTGGTGCGCACATTGCCACCCTTATCGAAACCTGAATTTAAATCAGCAGCAAGTCATAGTTAATTGATATTATATCCTAATTGTTATTATATACTATGTAAAAAAATCATTAATCGTTAAACTGTTCCAAAAGTACATTCGGATATAAATTAGGTACTCTATGTAAAGATACTATTATGAACTTAACAATATGTAGGTATGATAATACCTGTAGCCTCAATATTAAATTCATCATAGAGGAAGCCTAAAACATACTAAATCTAGACTAAATATCAGTCTTTGAGTTAAAATCAAAAGCACTACTTTACGTGCATCGGTTTCATTATAGATATCGGTCTTTTTGCGAGTTACCTACTATTTGTAAGTCCCAGACCTTGATGCAGCTACGTTCGAAGGTTTATGATTTAATTTTTGTAAGATATCTTGCGGGGATATACGGGGCTACGCACACATCGTCGAACTTAACAATAACAAATAATCGTTCTTTACATATGTGCGTGTCCTTAATTGGCAACACAATCTTTGCAGGAAGCCGTGACGACTATTTCTTCTTCTTCATCAATCGTAATTTCTGCGGCGTATGTTTTGCTCCGCACTCTGTGCTCTGGACAGATTCGTACCTGAAGGAAACACTTTGTACTCTCTCTCTCTTCAGGTGGACATAACCAACGGCTGTGTCACTTGCACATTCTAGAGATGATCTGAAATTATGAATTACCAAATTGCCCTCGATGTATATACCTCATGAGTAAAACTTTCAATTCAGCGTGAGGTGCATTAGATCAACGATGAAATTGAAAGAACATACTGAATACGCATGGCAGATATGTTATTATTAGGTAACCCGTGAGAAAACTTCGCACTTTCACGCTATCAGGGAATAAGTATGTTAAGGAAACGGTGTAATTGGGTTTTAAATAGAGAAAGTGTATCATAAAGTACTTTCTTTATAATTGTTTTCTAGCAAAAATATACAAAACATATGAATACAAGACAGGCAAGAGAGTTTGGTACCAGTAGGAACAATCAAGACGTCTGTAACTGAATAATGGCACGCAATTTACAAAACTTCTTTAAAGACAATATTAGAAGTAACAATGTTGTCGTCTGTTACTTTTTAGTTATGAGTTTCTTTAGCACAAACATAAATATCACGGAAAGTGCAAACTCTAGAAAATGCTACATACAACTGTCAATGCGAAAAAACGGGTTCATTGACTTACCAGATGACCATTCACCCATGAACAATCACTATGTGTATTTCGTACTATTTTCATTTTAAACCTTTTTTTGAAGTTTAGAATAAAGAAAATGTGTGGATTCGTTATACCTCGAGCGAGTAATCGGCATGGAAAAGTCGTAACTTTTAATTCAAATTAATGGGTAAATAGTGAAATTTGAGATTAAGATTGTATTTTCCGTCAGAAGCCGGTGATTCAAAGTTTAAAATGATACCTCATTTATCACTGTAGGTGCAGTATTAACGGAGCATATACGGAATGACAGAAAAGACCTTTCTGTAATAATATATATGATATTTCAAATCATACAAGGAGCCAGTAGGAATGATATTATATTAGTGAAATTACTTAAGCGCCTTAGTTCCTCTCACTTCCTAGATATTGTAGCAGTCATTGGTCTTCAAAAACTCCGTCACCATAAATATATCTACTTTCAGTAGGTTATTTGAGTCGGCTTTTTGAAAATTTAATTCTAAAGACATCTTAATATCCAGTTAGAATGCAGGCTGCCTATCGATTTAAGTTCTCAATCCTTTCTGTTAGCAGCTCTTTCACCTTACACTCTCAACTCAACGCTCACATGGACGACTACGAGCAGATGACGTCACACACCAGTCGACGAATCGCAGGACGTTTCTCCTTCTGCTAAAATCTTCGGTATTATAGCGATTTTATTTTAATATTATTATGTAAATAAGCATTTTACTGCATATAAACTTATGTTTTTCTTCATCCGTTTTCATTCCTCTACACATTAAAGAGATTTTTTTAATAAAAAAAATTTTATGCAAACACCCCATTTATATCAAGAGTAGCTGAGGAAAACAGAAGTTTAACGAAGAGCCAATACTTCTCTCGATTTCTCCCCGATACTTTTCCTTGAATGCGGCGTAATACCTCCTGAAGCTGATCACTCGACGGCATACAATTCGTAGGTGCATTATTACGCCATATGGTTTTTTTTTTAAATTTCAGTACATGCAGACAAAAGATGGGAAGCTATATCGCTGTAGGAATGGATTAATCTGGACATTATTATGCTCCATATCGCGAAGACCACTTGTTGAGTGAGAGGAAGTTGTCGGCAAATTTAATTATACGACGTGAATCGCTTAAGGAAAACTTTTTATCTTTTTCATATCATGTGGGCTCGGTGGTGCCGGACGCTGGTGCACCACTTTCTCGGACCTTTCCTGCCTGCCACGAATGTTGAAACTTTCGCTCGGGAATGATTAAATAGCCGGCGAGTTTTCAGAAATCCCACCCCTATGGCCTTCCTGCCCACTTTACCATTTCCTCCTCACCCCCGGGGTGAGTTTGAATTCCGTTTGGGAAAGGCCTTCACCCCGACCCTGATGTTTCCGGATCCCCTCCGCACCTCTGCGAGGGGAACACTTCTTCCCCTCTCGCTATTAATTAATTCCTGCCGGATCATCTCATCATTACTTTCCTCTCTTAGCTCCCGGATCATGCTCCATCTGCAATCTGTCTTACTTTTGTTATCAATGATTCTCAACTGACTTTAATTCCCTTTTTCTGCTAGAGTGAGGAATCGGAGATAGTATCTATCGTTTGGTTTATTGAACGGGAGGCGTCCCATCCTTTTCTAGAGGCGGCTTAAAAACAATTGGTGATCCGATGGTAATGATAGTGATAACTCAACCAAATTATAGAGTGCGAGCGATTGCTATCATTTTTTTAATTTGAAGAGTAATCTCTCCTGTTGCAAATGTGTTGCCAAAATTTACACATGCGTGGTCATTCGATGACCTTTCTTCTAATCCTGATTCCCTTGAAATAGGTTACTCCTCCACACAATTTGCCTAATAAACCAGAGTTTTTGAAGTAAATGGCATTATCTTAAACTTTTCTTGAGAATTCGGCAGTTTCCTCAACTGTTTCTTCTTTCTTTTGGTCAACTTTGTGGATTTATATTACAGACTAAAAAAATAGAGGCTTATTAACTTCTCCACAAAAATGACTGTAATAAAACCCAACCATGGACACAATGTTTGCGCACCTTTTTCATTTTGTTTTATAACGTACAGTGCCAACAGCATTATTTGTTTATTCTATAATAATTATCTTATTATTTATTAGAGAAGGAAAGACTATCGTTATGAATTTATCTTACCAATTTAATAGTCCGAATTACCAAAAATTAATTTCCCAACGGGACTCGGTTTTTTAAAACTAAAATAAGTTTGACGGTTCTATCTAAACCTTTTGCATTTGCCTTTTGGCCTTTTGATGAAAGAATCATGCTTTTCGCATGAGTGACAGATGTATTTTTTTACTGGGAATCTCAGTTTTGAAATTTGAGAGGCATAATTATAAAAGGAAATCTGGAAAAGATTCTCTCAGAATCTGTCGAAGAATTAAAATTTGCGATTAATAATTTCAGAGCTTGGTGTCATCGTGTGAGATATTTCTTATGACAGACTACTCATCGACAAGTTGGGGCAAATTTTGGGGAAAGTTGAAGTGGTTCGAACTGGAAATTATGTCAAAGTTTGAAGTGAAGTTTGATGACACAATGTAAGAGAGAGAGAGAGTTAGATTTCCTTATAGGAATATCATTGAGGTCGTCATTCGGTTTAGAGATGCATTGCGACGGGGGTTTGATAAGGCTTTGAAGAGCCATCGTAGAATATTAAGAGCAACGTTTTAAATACATAATGGAACAGTCATAAGTCACCTTTTTCAATTGTTTATATCATCATCATCATCATTGGTCAACAATCCTAGGATTGGTTTGACGCAGCTTTCCACTCGATTCTTCTATCGGCCAACCTTTTCATTGTGACGTAATTCTTCTCTTTTACATTCTTCACAACCTGTTCCATGTATCTCATACGAGGCCTGCCTTTTCCAATCTTCCCTTTCACTTTTCCCTTAACGATAGTCTTCATCAGGCCATCGTGTCTCAAGATATGGCCGATTAAGTTTTCCCTTCTTCTTTTTAGAGTTGTCAGCAGACTTCTCTTTTCTCCCAGGAGTAAACGTATAAATGAGAATTAAGATAAATTAAGTGCAAAAAGAACTCAACTTAACTGTGGTTTCATATCTGCTCACCATTGCAGCCGTTTCAGACCGAGAGGAAAGGTTCTATGATGGAAATGGAAGGGCGGAGAGGAAACCGACTTCGACATTAGCGTGCCCTTAACGTAAGGCGTCAAGGGAACCACAGCTTAGCGCCCCATCAAAAGGAAGGTGTAATGAACTCGTATACTCTGCACAAAGCACGCAAGATGGATCGGCTAGCCCATAAAATATCTCGTACACTCGCATTCGAACACGGGCCATCTGGGTAGAAAGCCTGTGCTCAAGCCACAAAAACATGTAATATAACAATCCCCAACTTTACTGAATTTACCCTGCAGGGTGAAGGCATAAAAATGTGAGGCGTGTTTTGAATACCGTCACTAATCCCTAATGATTTTCTCGGATGAGAAACGAACTGCTATTTTCATATGGCGTATTATGAATGTTCATACGTATTACTTCTAATTTCAAGTAAATATTCATTTGCTCTTTTAATGAGTTTTCCAGCGCATATCCTTACTCCTACCATCTATGAGTAAAAAAAATGCTTAAATCTTTTATTCATAAAATTTTATGTTAATATCAAATTACGGCTAGTAAAGCAGTCTTTTTTCATGCACGAATACAACTCGACATTCCGTAAACTTTGTCGGACAATGAACTGTTCTACGAAAAAATGTTTTTAGATTCAGCCCTGGTAACAAAAAGGGCAAATTTTTAAAACGAAGGTTGATTCCTGCGAAGAACACATTAAATCCAATTTCAAATTTTCCTGGTCGGCATTTCAGGAAAATACGCAATTTCGGATCCAAAGAGAAAAATGAATATTGTTCTCGCAAACAAATAACTGGATATTTAATTCTTACAACTTTGCTGTCCGTTGAATCTTCCCACCATGCTCTTTCCAACTGCGTATTTATTTACTTTTTATTTGTGACGATTCCTACTCCTCCTACTCTTAGTAGAGTCCTACTCTTCTTAGCACTTCCTCGTTACTTACTCGGTCGATCCATTTAATCTTCAGCATTCTTCTGTAGCACCACATTTCAAATGCTTCTACCCTTTTCTTCTCCGCTGCTGTCATCGTCCATGATTCACTGCCGTAAAGAAAAATGCTCCAGATGTATGTTCTGATGAACTGTTTCCTTACTTCTATGCTTGTATTTCCTCCTGTAAGTAGATTCTTCTTTTGTAAGAATCTTTGCCTCTTTGCCTGGGCTATTGTACTCACTATTTCTTTTTTGCTTCGTCCATCGTTGGTTACTCTGCTTCCCAGGTAACAGAACTCTTTCACCTCTTCCAGTTTCTGTTTTCCTAGTTTAACGTTGGTTTTGGCCTCTTCTCTTTTGCTGCACACCAATATCTTAGTCTTCTTCTTATTGATCTTCAGCTGATATCTGGCCATAGTCCTCTCCATGGTTGTTAGCATCTTATTCAGCTCCTTCTCTGTCTCTGCTATGAGAGCTATGTCATCAGCGAATCGTAGCATACTGATTGTTTCTCCGTGGATTTTCACTCCAGAACACTTCTCCTTGACTTCATTTATGGCTCTCTCGATGTAAACATTAAAAATTACGGGAGACAGTGCGCAGCCTTGTCTCACTCCTTTCCTTATTCTTGCCTCTTCACAGCTGGGTCCAGATTTAATCACAGCAACTTGGTTTTTGTACAGACTGTGTATAATTCTTCGGTCATTGTAGGACACTCCAATTCCCTTCAGAATTCCAAGCATTGAATTCCAATCCACGTTGTCAAAGGCCTTCTCTAAATCCACAAATGCAATGAACGTCGGTTTGTTCTTCTCCATTCTCTTCTCTATAAGTAGCCTAAGGGCCAATATTCCTTCTCTTGTACCCTTACTTTTCCTGAATCCGAATTGATCTTCATCCAGGAACTCCTCTGCTTTTCGTTCCATTCTTCTGTAGATGATCCTGGTCAGTATCTTCGATGCATGTGTCGTCAGGCTTATAGTCCTAAAATTTTCGCATTTCTCCGCTCTCTTCTTCTTGGGAATAGGAATGATGATGTTTTTCTCGAAGTCCCTTGGAATTTCCCCTGTTGAATACATGTCGCAGATGGTTTTGTAGAGATTTATTAATGTCTTCTCTCCTGCATTTTTAATTAGTTCTGCAGGGACATCATCAATACCTGAGGTCTTATTCATCCGAAGATCCCTTACTGCAGCGTCGAATTCCGATCTTAATATTGATGCCCCCATATCATCTATTTCCACTTCGCTTTCCTCTTCAATAGCTTTTGTGCTGAGATTTTTTCCATTGTACAGCTCTTCCAGATATTCTTTCCATCTCTTCACTTTGTCCTCGTTTTCAGTCAAAATTCCTCCATTCTTGTCCCTTATGGCATTGCATCTTGCGTTCCGTTCCTTGAAGTGGTTCATCACTATGCTGTAGGTCGCTTCCACCTTTCCAAGTGCAAGGTTGCTTTGTACATCTTCGCAAAGATTTTTCAACCACAGCTCTCTAGCTTTCCTTGCTTTGCGACTTATTTCGTTCCTTATTCTTTTGTAGCAGAGCTGCCCTTCTTCAGTTTTCGCATTCTTGTACTTTCTTCTTTCTTCAATCAATTCTAAGACTTCCTCCGTGATCCATGGCTTCTTCTTGGCAACTTTTCTTCTTCTAAGAACTTCTTTTGCGGCTTTCTGTAGTCCACATTTAATGTTTTCCCAAAGCTCTTCCACTGATTTCTCATTCAGGTTCTCTCTTATGTTGTTTCCCACTGCTTTTTGAAATGCCAGTTGATGTTGAGCCTCTTTTAGTTTTTCTACTTGCCATACATTCTTCTTTGTTTTCTTCAATTTCTTGAATTTTAGACGCCATTTCATCATCACTAAATTATGGTCATTGTCGATGTCTGCCCCAGGGTAGCTTTTGCAGTCCTTCACTTGGTTTCTAAATCTCCGCTTCACTAAAATGTAGTCTATTTGGCATCTAATTCTGTCTCCTGGCATTTTCCATGTGTATCTTCTGCGGTTGTGATTTTTAAGCAATGTGTTGGCAACCACTAACTTATGTTGAGTGCAGAACTCCAGCAGCCTTTCTCCTCTTTCGTTTCGGTTTCCCAATCCGTATTTTCCTGTTATTCTTCCATCTTGACCTTCGCCGACGATAGCGTTCCAGTCTCCTAAAATAATTAGGTTTTCTTCTCCTCTTACCTGTTTTATAACTTCCGTGATATCTTCGTAGGCGTCTTCCACTTCTTCATCTTCATAGTCCGTCGTAGGCATGTAAACCTGCACCAACACGGTATCTACAGGTTTGGTCTCGATCTTCACCATTATTATCCTTTCATTGTACTGCAGGAAGCTCTTCACACGCATTCCGGCGCTCTTTCTGAGCATGATCCCTATTCCAGCATTACCTTACCATTTAATGATCCTGTATGTATAATCCTGTAGCTTCCACTCCAAAAGTCTCCTTCTTCGGGCCACTTCATTTCGCTGATTCCTAATACGTCGAGGTCCATTCTTCGCATTTCTACCGTCAGGTTCTCCAGTCTTCCACAGATCCGAAGCGATCTCACGTTCCATGTTCCTACCCTAAAAAGTGTATCACATTTGACTGATGTACTCTCTCGGGTAGTCCCCGCCCGGAGATCCGAATGGGGGACTATTTTACCTCCGGAATATTTTACTCGAGAGTGTACCATCACGTCTTGATAATAAAGGAAAGAGTGGAGTAGTATATTTCTGCATTATAAAGCTCATTGCTATTCCCGTTACAACGCAGTGTACTGGTCATCTGCAATTTATCACTTGAGAAAGTTTGTTAATATCCTGTAGGAAAAAGTTTGAATATTTTTATCTTGCTGGATTACAGAAAAGGACCAGAGATATAGGATGAATGTGAAGTAGATTCTGATCTCTTACTCAAATTAAGATATTTATAGTTCCGTTCTTGAATTTTCGGTCCTAACTAAATGTCCTAACTATAATTCCGGCATGGTAACACTTTTGTTTCAATTCAAGCTATGGTAGATATAACTATCTGCATTTTACTGAAGCAAATCATACTAATCACTTGCTTGAAAATGTAAGGCTGTTTTTGTTCTCATTAAATGCTATAAATGGGCGATGGTAGTACAGTGGGTTGAGTTTTGGGCTACTGACTATTCGCGAGAGTTCTCTAGGCACATCCATGCAAATTTATACTGCTCCATAGTTTCAGTGCCTACCACCCTTTTCTGGAAGATTACAAGTGGCACCGGGAAAGTGATTAACCCCCCCCCCCCCTCCATACCTTTCCATTTCCCAATACTGATATTCGTATTTCCAACGTCATTTGGCTTAGCAATTAGACCAGAGCTCGAGTTGAGCGTATTATTTCATGCTAAGGATTCACCGAAAAGCAATTTGCCCATGTATATCGCCCATAACTTGTATCGTCAGGTCGATATTGATTGATCACTATTTGTTTATGAATTTCATTACTGACATTGGAAAAATATAATAGGGTAGTTTCCTTCATCAAAGAAAACAGACTTCGTTGATTGCGATTTGTGCCCTGCCATAAATGTATTTAATTTACGCAAAAAGTTTGTATTGAGAAATCCCAGGTTACTAGAGAATTAAATGTTAATTTTAAGGCCATTTGAAAAGGCTCTGAAATGGCGGGGTGCGCTGCCTTCTTGCTGACGTAACAGGGAGGTAGTTTACGTTGCGAGGCATAGGAAAATTCGTCTCCTGAACTTACCGTTGTATTTCAGGGCCCCTCAGCTCTAGTGAATATTTATTAGTATTAACCTGTAAAAACTATCAAAGTTGGAAAAGTATTCTCAGTTAAACATAGTATTATTAGTCATTTTATAAGCTCAAGGACGTCCTGCTCGCTGTGTCTTCTGCTACGACCGCTACGACGAAGCATGGCGTGAAGGTCGTGCGGCGATGGGCGAACTACATGGTATACTCCTGAAAGGAATACTAACTGATTTTAAATGAATCAACTGCATAATTAATGTTCAATAAATAAATAAAAGTTAATTATAATTAATTAACGGAATAAATATGCCTCCAATACTTGTTCATAAGCTTTAACGGAGTGCAGCGTCCATTTGGAAGCGTCCGCAGCACCACCTGATGGCAGGTATAGGAAATAGTTTGACGTCAAACGTAGGATTAACCGGCATGCAATAGTTAGCCGTCGCGTTTTCGCGCCATTGATTTTTTTCACTTTTTAATTAATGAGGAAAAATACTTAACGTCATTTAAAAATCGAACGGCTTAAAACACGTACTCCAGAGGTTATAAACTTTCGATCAAGACAATAAAAAAATAATAGGAAACTACCCTATTATACTAGCCTCGACATAAAATCAGTCTGGAAACTCGAATAACAGTAATACGTGATATAGTGTTGTAAGAAAATATGTTTGTTGCTTTGAGAATGGGAGGTATTTGATACCCATATGTTAGAATTAAAAAGCCTTAGCATTGAGATCTGAAGTTAGACCTCGGCTTTCCAGGCACCCAAAAAGTACAAGTCTACCATTGCTTCAAAATGAAAAATATCAATTCTGCGTTCGACCTTTTTTCATATGGTTGACTGAAGCAGGGAATATTAGTGATATCCTTCCTTTAAAGGGAAGGAATCCCATGTGATGATATTTTTAAGGGACAGATTTTTTTTAAAAAGCCTTTTTAAATTACGATAATATTCGCACCGCCTACCAATCTAATGATATGTGAATTTGTTTTTATCAAGTGTATGCGTAATGATGTTCTCCTAGCATTTGATGGATGAGCATGTGCCTGCTATTTTGTGTCATTCACTGTCCTGTCTTCTCTCTTTCACATTGGAAAATTCTTTTTAGTGTCAGATAAATATTGCCCACGGATGCGTGTTCTATGCGAAGGAACACGATTGGTTTTGAATGAATATTCAAGTCGGAACCTGAAGCCAGCACTGAAAATATTTTATAAAAAAATTTAGCTATAAACGTGGCATGCCTGATGGTCATAACAAAAATCACAGGATTTTGATAGTATTCATTGACTAGGCATACTCTAAGCTCTCCTAAAAGTTAAAATCTAAAAAAATGAAGGGAGTAAGTACTTCATAGTTGCATATTTCCTCTAACTGTAAGTGGATTAATTTTTTTCCCAACGCTGATTTTGCTAGTATTGCGAAAGATGGGATCTTCAAATGTATGCATATATTGGTTTTAGTATCCAATACGTTGCTATTAGAAAAATGAATCCCTCTTGCGTTTATACCACTACCGTTAATGGCACGAACTAGACCTTAGGTAAAAACTCAACAAAACCGTACACTTGGGAAGGTAGTGCATAGCCAGTACATAGGTACACGTTTTCCCGTTCCTGCAAATGAAAATAGTATGCTCACCCTCACCAAATGGCTCAATTATCTTGGTATACCCAGCAAGCACTGAACGAGGGTCCGAAAGTATGAAGTAGGTGGGGAATGAAACTAAATTTGAAGCTGGAGAAGGAGAAGTTTACATGCGGCGCGCGAATCTACGTGGCAGGGAAAGAGATGGTGGAAAGCACGGCTGCAGGCAAAAGCTAACCGTCCAAGTATGAGCGGGGTGGGCAGGGAATAGTCCCTTGAGGGACATCAAGTGGTCAGGTACGGAGTGAGTGCCTGTCTCACAAGCTACCCTACCGCTTAGAGAGGCTGCTTTGGATTTCATTGGAGAATATTATACTAGAAGGAAACAGATTTTTATTCGTGTACTTCGGTCAGTACATTTACTGTAACTGACTTGGATAGTCATTAATATATACGGGCATGGTAGCCAAGGAGAATCGGGCTGCTTAGTGAAGCTCCCGAGCTCGTATTTGGGAGACAGTTTAAGACATTACATATAAAACGGTTAAAACCCGATAAAAGTCTGTTATTTTATAGCACCAGGTCTTTCTGGAAATTCTGTGACAGCACAAGGAAATGAACTTGTCCACATACTGACAACTAATGTTTTTCATACGCTGTTTGGCGCACGAATTTCTGAGTTTTCCCCTCATCAACTATGACGTTATTCGTGTTAAACACTATGAGCGTATTTTTAAGTTATATCTTAAACAACTCAATGATTTATCAAGATAAAGGGATTTAATTAAGTATTAATTAGTGTTAGTGCTACAATGTAAGAGCTGTATAATAGGCAGAGGGTAAACAACATTGTTTGAAGTAATGTCGTTGATAATTAGTAGAGCGAAGGAATGCTTTTGTAGAAATAGAAAAGTAAAAACGATTTTTCCGGCCGAATACTTTCATAGTTTACATATGTTTACTTTTTTGTAATGGGTGAAATCCATTTTATTCCCGTGTGGTCCCTCAGCTCGTATTCATGAGTAATTTAGTTAAATTCGTGGCATGAACCGGTACCTATATGAATATGTAAATGAGTTATTATTGCTAGTAATTGCCCGTATTTGTTGCTCGTCGTGGACTCGGAAGTAGTTTCGGATTATTGAGGGAAGGATAGTTTGCTCAGTGGTATCCTTCCTCAAGTGAGTGCCTATGTGCATGTTTATGGGGGGGCATGAACAGGTCCTTCTCTTGTGGGAAGTTGGCGGTAATGGGAAGTAAGAGGCGCGTAGGAGTAGCCGTGTTGTTTCACGAGCAATCAATCGCTTGATTAATGCGATTATTGTGTACCGGGAGGGGAAGCCGACAAAGGTTGGCGTGGGAGTTTTTGGGCCTGCCCCCAGCAACCGGTCGTTTCATGCCCCCCTCCCCCCCCCCCCCCCCCCTCCCCCATCCCTTCGTTCCATACAACCACTTCTCCTCCCGCACAGCTCCTGGTGCAGTCCCGCCACTAACTCTCGTCCTCTTGTTCCTACCTACGCCAAAATAAAACCGTCGCTACCCTGATTCTCGACTCGGCGTCCTCAAACTGTTGCCCACGTCCATTAAAGACCACCCTACTTTTCCCTTCTCTCCCCGCCCACCCTTCGCCAGCTTCTTTCCCTCTTGACCTCTGGCTTGTTAAATTCGCCCCCACACCCCCGAAGTGAGTCGCCTATTAGAAGCGGCGGGGGACCATGCATTCGCAACGTGTGTACTTAGTGTTTCCCTGAGTGGGAAGAGGTGATTTTTTGACGTTTTGGGTTCGTGTCTAAACATGTAGCCTGAGCACCAAAGAACTATTCTCATTAGCTCCCTTCGTCTCCTTTGAATCTTTCATCACTTCTCCATGTATACCATTCTAGGCTTTCCTATACAGCTCTTCTAATTTCTTCTTCCCCTCGACGATTATCTTCAACATATCCCAAAATGTTTCCTGTTAGGTTTACTTTTCAACGGATTCTTTACCTGTTCTACTTAGAGGTTCCTTACTCACTTTATCAAAGGAAATTTCACCATTCTTTTGCATCTTTAGTGGTTCAAGTCTTCTTTTTTTCTGCTGATATTATTCTTCATCATTCGTAACGGTAAAGTCGTAGGCTAAAAATTTTCGTTCGATTGAAGTTCTTCCTTATCTCCTTGCTTAAATCCTTTCTAGTTTTTTCCTCTCTATTCAGATATTTTTCTGGTAGAATACTCCGTCTAGACTTTTCCACTGGCATTTCCTTTATCCATCTCTGCTTATTCTGCTAACCAAGGAGAAACTCTTACATAACTTTAAGTAATAAGTTTTCCTTTCCATTGCTTCGTAGTCTTAGTTTAATATTCTTCTCTTCTTTTTAAATCTGAAATATTCATTTTTTTATTTATCTAACTTATATGTATTGCCACTATCTTCTCAGATGGGTTAGCGAGCGTCTTATAGATAATATTTTCATTCATCCTCATCCTTTTCATTTTGTTTTTGTGGGTTTATCCCTCGCAACTGATTACCACTGTATTTTTCATGCATTTCACGTATTATTGTATATTCATGCCAATATTAGTTAGATAATATGCGTCTCTATGTATTATTGACATAAATTGGAGAGTGTTGGGCTGATCATATTAGGGAAGGGAATGGTTATCTTTCTTGTCTATGATTCCGGACATGTAACTGTTTGGTAAACAATCCTTTTGGTGAGAGCGTTGAATTGATCGCTTAGGACTTGAGTCAACACAATCTCAAATTAATTACACTCACGCACTTCAATTCCATTAACAATATATTTTAGCCGGAAATCGCCCTTGATTGAAAAGTTGTGCAGTGGTCTGTAGCCCATGAGATGTTTTAAGCGTAAAAAGAATGCCACTGAAAGACCTTTCCACTCCATTCTATTTTTAACGCTTTCATTCTATTTCTAAAGCCAGGAAAATTGTTCGCACTTCTTCATTCAAGTCGAATCTAAATTAGTTCTTCAATTTCATAAATTTCATTTTAACTTCAAGCTTAGAGTATATGGATAGTGAAAACTGAAACCCATCATTAACTCACGTGAAGCGGTCTCTTCCCAATCATCTCACCTTCGAAGCAATATTCAAAATTGAGGAAAAGGAAGGTTCATGGCATACCTGAAAATAAAAAAGAATAATTTTGAAAAATCGTCCCAAAATCTAATATTATAATTCTCTACTTTGATGACATAGGCATCCAAATAGCTTAATTAAATTTATGGTTAAATCTTTGGTGTAACATTAAGAAAGGTTTGAACATTATTAACCTTAGAATTAAGTGAAAAGACACTGATTATACTCCGCAAGTTTTATGAGAAACCGAGCATGATTTAGGTACCTAGTGCCATTTTCATGGTTTAACGTTTTTCGAGTGAGCTCTGAGCACTTACTCATGGAGAAAAGAGGGAAGGGTGGGGTGGAGCAGATAAGGAGAAGTTGGGTAGAATATTCAGGATAGGGATGAGATCAAGTCACGGTCAGCCTAAGTTATCGGGAGGGGTGATTGATCTTCGGGTGGGGAAGTTGGATTTTTACGACAGGGGACTGATTATGGAATAATTTGTGGTTGCCAAGTTTAGCGGGTCTGTTAAGTCAAAATGCCCTAGAAAATCCTATTTTCGCTGATTAATCTTTGCTTGTGAAGCCAAGGCAGTGGTTAACTCTCATTTAACATTTTGCTAAATTAAATATTTTTTCTGGTGAATAATACAATTTCTATGTTCCTTAACTCTAATGTTGCCTTTTTGGATACTTTGGCCGATTTTTTGGCCAACACTTTGGCCTCTTTCGCCAATTCATGCACCCCATTAAAAAATCACATTGTATTTTGTCTTTTGAATTTAAAAAAATAACTTACCAATCGTTGCTTTGTTACTTTTCAACCATGTTATTAAGTAATAACATGGTTGAACCGTGTAAATTTATACCTGCATACAGCACAATAGTGCCTTTTTATAACATATGATGAAGGATTTTAAGCTTTCCTGACGACTGATATGGACCAAGTCTTCTCGGGATTGGCACCTGGGCAGTAGAATGGCTTCTGGCAACGTTTCGATAGCCAACTCTAAGATCTGCCTTTCTCCTCATGCCCTGAAGACGACAGCATATTCGGCTGTCGAAACGTCGGCAGCAGCCATTCTAGTAGCCCGATGCCAAGACCGATATATGATCAGGATATTAAAGGATGCTGACGTGAAGAGATTGTTTATAGGAATTGATTTCCCATTTTAGAATTTGAGAGGAAAGCTGTTGGAATCTTGGATTAAGATTGGAGGAAAGTGATGATGACTGAAATGGTAGAGTTAGTCATAGATGAGGACGTTATTCATAACTATTTTTTCAATTACGGTGAGTTGAGAAGGAGAAGGTTTGGAAATTGGTGGAGATAATCTCCATTAGCCAGCTGAAGACACGTGCCACGGCCACGAACGTGTCGTGGTGCTACGTCGTTAGCAACACACCTGCCACGATATCACGCAATACTAAACTTTTCACAAAGGATTTAGTTTTCCTCTCCTGGCCTGCCGTGACTACTGAGCCGCCTTAATATTGATATAATCTCAGGTGGCTTAAATACGAATTCTCAGGAGTGAATCATAATAAAATCTAATATTTTTCTTGGGAGCCTGTTGGAAAGCGCGATATTTCATTTTTTTTCAAAAACACACCTTATATTCATTTATTTGATAGAGCATACTAACATTGATATCTGCTCTAATATTCTATATTTATTCATGGATGTGATTTTCAGAAATAAGTTTTTAAGGCCTCATAGTGGAACCTCCTGCTTTCGAAGCCCTTTCCTCAAATAAAGGCCCGAAAGGATAAAAGTTAATGACTTTATTTGTGTTTAAAGTATAATTCATCACACACAGTACTAATAAATCGTCATTGGTGGTATAAATATCCCAAGCATGAGAAGGCTTTTTTTTATTCATACCCACCGGATTTACATCTCTTACAAACAGCCAGTTTATCTTTCGACATCAAGAGTTGCCTCTAGTATTTACCACTCCCTTCATATTGATATTAATAGCTTACCTTCTATGCCAACATTACAGTCATATCTTAGAATTTGCACAGTGCTATGCTTTTCTATTTTGGGAATAGTTACAAATTACTTCTCTTCTATAGATTACTTTATCCTACCGGGATTTTTACTTTTTAGTGCTGCACTACTCCGATATTCTCATTCTGCAATGTTTTAAGTTACTTCCCCTACGCGTATGATTTCACTCATTGCCTCAATGTGACCAGCCGTGCCCTCGTATTGAAAAATTCATGAATAATTACTCACCAACACGATCCGTTACTCAGTTGCCGAATAGATGTTTTTTTTCCCACTCTAAGCCCCTCTTAGCCCTTTTGTTGATCCAGCGGAATCGTTTCTCTTTCCGTCGCGTCCATTATTTAATCGCCGGACTATGCCAGTCTTGTGATTGTGAGTGATGTGGTCTTGTGATGTGGTGAGGACGGAAGGGCTTCGGTGGTAATTATGCCCTTTCACGGTCACTGCCAATGGCGGGGTCACACCGCAGAATCTCCTGGTGAATGGCTCAACTGGTGGCTGACCCGGCTCTTTGCTGGACTCATCTCGGTATTCGATAGGACGGATAATCCCTTCGGGCCAATCCTCCGACCCGCAAATACGAAATTCGTGATGGAAGCAGCTCCAAACTATCGGCCGAGTCATTTGCGCGAGAGTGGAAACGTGATCCAACCTCTTTTTTTATTTTCGAATACGAGGGTAAACAGCGTAGCCCCGCATGTCGCTTCTCTCTTTTCCCTCCGTTCCGATATGATTCGAGCGGGGTCACCCCATCGATCGTGCTGTTCATTGGCCAAAGCGCAAGATAACACCACCCCTGTAACGATATTTGGGGAAATGATCCTCACCGTAAAATCAGAAGACATGTTCCTATTAGCCGTGGCATTATCAGTGCCTTGGTGGTTACGTCCGTATGTCGGCAGCAAAAACACTGTTTATTTGGCAGTGGTACCGATTCTGTACGTCTGATTACGGTATGGATATTAGTACATCCTTGAAATACCTACGGGGTAATATTCAGGCGGGGAAGCCACTGATAAAATCCTTTAGCATTCGGAAAGATCAAAACTTGAGGTGAAGGTGATGTGGATATACTTCTGGCTATCCTGAGGGCCCGAGATTGAAGCTCAGCGGTTAAAGGGATTTTTCTTTGACAAACTGGTCTTTAAATGAGTGTTTTGTGCCGAGACTTCGAGTGCATTTCTCCGTCCGACGGATGGGATGGTAAACCGTCGATCCCTTAGACACTTCCATTAACAAATTGATAATGGATACTCTGAGTTTCTCTACACCCATCCTCCTCTCCCTATAAAAAAAACTCCGTATTGTAGCCAGAAATCCTAAATGGCACAAATAAATTTTAACTGTCGGCTACTTTTCCCGAAGTATCCAATCATGAAACTATCTGAAAAAACTAAAGTTACGAGCTGTTAGTAAATTGCCGGCTTATCCTGCAAGTCTAGTTTCTCATTATGTTTACTTTTACTAGGAGGAATTTCACGAAATATTTTTAGCATCTCTCACACTCTTATGAAAAACGTTTTTCTAGTCAAACACCGAGCATTACTTCTTCAAGTCATCACCTTTTTGTCCAAAGTATGCACTATACAGTTCGATGGGTCTCTCTGTGATGAAGAGAAGGTAATTAAATTGAGGGTTATGCAATTGTAAGGAAAATTCTAGGAAAATTGTGATCAGTGGTACAATTTAATCGAGCGGCCTAGATATTTTTACCATGATTGGTGATAAATGTTAAATTTTGTATTGTATTTTACCTTGAATCGGAAGTATTTCATTAAAAATGCGTCAACTCTAATTTCATTTTAAATAATGAGAAGCAATATTGGCATGCAGTTAAGTAGAAATATCGTAATGAACGAAACCATAAATTTCATCGCAGAAAACCTGGGCGTCTTCGTCCTAGAAAGGAGCTAAACTGCGTAGGCATTCTAATCCTGGCAGGAGAGCAGTCATGAATAGGCCAATGAGTACTTTTCCGCTGCGTTTACATTATGCATAGTTGAGCACAAGAATGATCCCAGTTGTCAGGTGGGAATGAAAAATGGCTTTAATACTTATAAAGAACTTCAGGCAGAGGAGTGTTTTTGAGTGAATATGATAATGATGGGAATAAATCTTTTAAGGAATGTAATGAGATTTCTAGGAGCAAAGCTAGCAGGTAAAGTAGAACAGGTTGACAGTTCATATATTTGAACCCCATTTTCAATTAAGTGGTTTTACAATTATAATTCAGGAGAAAAATCTATGGAAGCATATAAAAGGTTTGGATTCAAAAAGATGCGTAGTAGAATAGTGGCAAAATGGACTGTAGGTTGATTGCTGGAAGACGAAAAAACATTGGTTTATGTCAGTGGCTCCTAAACCTTTGAAGCCTCTGAGCTCTTTTTGAAGCATAGGTTTGTTGTGGAGCCCCAGGATGCTTAATTCTATCCGTTTATATTCTACGAGGCAAAAAAACCGTGTTACGTTTACAGAAGTATGAATAATAAGGTAGGTATATATAGATAAAGGAAACAAGTGTAAAAACACAACTGGGACTCCTGGGAATCACTCATGGAGCCCCAAGGGCTCAATTTGGGAAACGCTGCTGCAAGCAAATGGTAACGCGAAATAATTTATAAATGCGGTCATTTTGGATAGAGGAATAGCGAACATTAGTGGCATTTCTTTGTGGCAATGAAGAGGACTGGAGAGAATCACTGACTGGATAGGATTACTGTACATGGAGTAATAGCATGAGTCGAAGAAAAATATAAGGGCAACATTCGAAAGGACTATATTGAATACTTTCATATAATTGCAAGAAATACTGGAGAGAGTGACATTTGGGATATTTTTTGTGAGCAGCAGAGCATAGCAGCCAGAGAAGATATTTTTAGGTTGATCGATAATATAACTGTGAGGGACTTAATGCTTATCAAACTTAGTTGATTTTTGGGGCCACGGCTTTGATATTACATGTTAAAATCAAGAACTAGAAATAAATAACATTAGTATGCCCCCGGGTAATATATTTTCACCCTTGTTTCACTACACTGTGGCATCTTTGAAGATAAATAACAGACTTAGTACTGGTACTAGTGCTGGTATTGGTACATGAAGATGGTATACATGTAGTTTTACCCTACGGAATGCTTTGAGTTTTCTATTCTACTTCTTCCGTTACTAAGCAAAGAGATATTTTTTCTGGGAGTAAGAACAAAACAATGGGAAAATCATGGACTGTTGATATAGTCAGTAAAATTTCGACGTCACTCAAAATCCATCTGCGCATATACCTATCTGATGACCATTTCTAGTAAGATGGTCCCTTAAGCGTCCGTATTTAAATTAATATTTTTTTTTTTTTTTTGCCGACCGGTTTTTGTTTCCAGGCTTTATCCTCGAGTCCCCTTTGCTTTTTTTTAATTTTGGCTCGCATCTCCTCTACGTACTCAAGTCCACTGCCCGACCTCTTTTCCCAACCAAAGGATGATACTCCATCTCTCTTAGCATCACGCATCTCATTTTCTCTTGTTATTTCTTTTTGCACTTTCTCTCATTCTCTGAGAGATGCGAAAATGAGGAACCTGGGGTTGTCAGGGTGAAGCACGCCGCAGAAACCCAGACCCTCTCCTTTTCTTATCTCTTTCCCTCCTTCCCTCTGCACTCATCTCTTCTCTGTTGGAGTTCCCTGGCCAACTCCCTCCCTTCGAGCGCAGACGCGCAGTTTCTTCACCGCGACTGAGTTCGTTCCCACTCCCGTGACCCCGTCGACCTTAATCAGGCGTGTCTGGGACTGAAGATTCCATCCTTTCCTTCCAAAAGAGTTTCATTCATTAGTCCTTTCATTCAGAAATTGATTCGGATCGCACTTTCATTTTACCCACATAATTGCTGCTATTCCAGCGTTTAGAGGTGGATATTGAGGAAATGATGAACAGTTCTTCTCATCCCCACATGCTTGTATACCTGCGTGGTGTGAAACTTTTGCTTTACGTTTTTCACATCTGTGAGGACGTCAGGGTTTGTCTCTTTCTTCCTTTTCCTGATGTTATTCTTTCTATCTTAATCTTAAGATCAGTATTACATCGTGATACCTTCTTCGTCAACTTTTTTTTCCAGGCTTCTCCTAACAAGATTTTAATTTCCCAAGCACTTCCAGAACTTCCTCATACATTTTTCTTCCTACGCAGCTCATGTAATTCATTTTTCCTCCCGTCTTTCATTCAGAATTTTGCGTCTACGACTATCTTTCCTTCGAAATGTTTGGAAAATCGATTCAAGTGGTACTGAAATATTGCAGGAATAAATTGATTCTCCCTGGGGGTTTGTGTTTGAAACCTTCGGGATTATCGTGACTAGGTAACCAAGGAGTCACGTAGTATAAACACAGATAGTTCACCAATTTGGTGAGTTAAAACCGCTGTTTGCAACATCAATAACTGTTAATACTTGTGATTTATCTCGTCTGGTGGCTCTATAGTCGAAACAGATGAGGAAAACTCAGTGAAAGCAATTAATGATATTATAAGGAGCCATTCAGGCACGCTAGATTTCCAAAACATTCGTGTTTGTACCACGTGACCCTTTCGTTACCTATTCGAGATAATGCCTACGGTTTCAAACACACACCCCAGGAGAGATGTGTTGTAGCAGCTGATCGAAACAATGAATTCTTTGATACGATCTTCTGATAAGTGGTCAGTACAATGAGAATCATTTAATGTTATCAGTGGAGAGTGGGTATGGACCTACATTATTTTTCATGGCTTTCTACTTGCCTCATGCAAAACTTTCTTCTCTATTATGAGCAAAATATTGTCAGTCAATAAATTTTCAGCACCTTGGCTCATTCTGATTTAAATGTGGTTTTCATTTCATTTGAATTTGAAATTATAGATTTTGTACCAAGGTGTAAGAAAACTTGACTTTGTATTTTTCACACTTTTATTGAGAAACCCAACTGGTTTCGACCCTCCCGTGTCATTGTCAAGGGTGTTCTCAATAAAAGTGTGAAAAAAATACGTTTTCTTACATTATGTCTCTTTTTCATAAAGCATCGCCTTATTCTATTCAATTTATTTTGCAACAAAATCAGGCCACGCTAGGATAATTAATTCCTGAATAACCGATAAAAAATAGGCAAATTCTAGCCTTTTGAAGAAACCATCAACTGTGTAATCTCTGCGTAATTATAAGGTAAAGTTAAAATTGTAGGAAACGTCATCATCATCATCATTGGTCAACAATCCTGGGATTGGTTTGATGCAGATTTCCACTCGATTCTTCCATCGGCCAACCTTTTCATTATGACGTAACTCTCCTCTTTTTCATCCCAAGCAACCTGTTCCATATATCTCATACGAGGCCTGCCTTTTCCAAACTTCCCGTTCACTTTTCCCTTAACGATTGTCTTCATCAGGCCATCGTGTCTCAAGGTGTGGCCGATTAAGTTGTCCCTTCTTCTTTTTAGAGTTGTCAGCAGACTTCTCTTTTCTCCCAGGAGTAAACGTATAAATGAGAATTAAGATAAAGTAAGTGCAAAAAGAACTCAACTTAACTGTGGTTTCATATCTGCCCACTATTGCAGCCGCTTCAAACCGGGAGGAAAGGTACTATAATGGAAATGGAAGGGCGGAGAGAAAACCGACGTCGACATTAGCGTGCCCTTAACGTAAGGCGCCAAGGGAACCACAGCTTAGCCCCCCATCAAAAGGAAGGTGTAATGAACTCGTATACTCTGCACAAAGCACGCAAGTTGGATCGGCTTGCCCATAAAATATCTCGTACACTCGCATTCGAACACGGGCCATCTGGGTAGAAAGCCAGTGCTCAAGCCACAAAAACATACCCCAACTGTACTGAATTTACCCTGCAGGGTGAAGGCATAAAAATGTGAGGCGTGTTTTGAATACCGTCACTAATCCCTAATGATTTTCTCGGATGAGAAACGAACGAAAAAATTTTGGGTACATTACATATAAAAAGAAGATGAGTAGCAAGCGATGGACGAAGCATGATGGAAATAGTAAGTAGAATAGCCCAGGTAAACAGTGCATTCTATCAAAAGAAGAATTCACTCATGCAGCATGTTTCTTTATGCACTGACAATGAGACATGGATAACTACAACAGCAGAGAAAACAAAGCTGAATTTATTTGAAATGTGGTACAACAGAAGAATGACGAAGACAAAATTGATAGACCGAGTGACAAACGGAGAATTCTTAAGATAAGTGGAAGACAAAAGAGAAGCCTGCTTAACACGTAGAAAAGAAAGTGAGACGACTTAATCTTGAGAAAAGACGGTGGGATGATGAAGACTATGGTCGGGGGAAATGTGAACGGGTAGAATGAAAAAGGATGGCCACGTATAATATATATGGAACAAGTTGTGATAGATGTGAAAGAGGAGGATTACTTCGATAAGGAGAGTTAGCCGATAAAAGAATTGAGTGGAGAGCAGCACCTAACCAATCTTAGGATTATGATGATGACGTAATAATGAAAAAAACCAAGTAGAAACGCTATTTTTCAATGATCGATTTTCTTGAAAGTTAATGAATATAATGAGAGCGTGCGATCAAGGAAATATTTCCATCTGTGTGGATTTTGTACATTGAATGGTCATTGTACTATTGTTTCCGAGGAGTTAGCCTTATTTCTGGACGACGGGTCTTCCACATTTTGTAGCCATTTAGGTATGTCCTCTACAACTATTGATGAATTATATTATTCTCCACTTAAATACCTCTAACATTCCACTTTTCCTCTTGCAGTCCACAATGGAAGTTTTTTCTCCTTATCTCACTATTAACAACCATTTGCCTCTTGATTACTGCAACCTTATGAGACAATGGTTTTTTTTAACATTTCCTCATCCATTGTTTTCTGTTTCATGTTTTTTCCATTTTCTTCACTTTTACTCTACCATGCTCAACGCTTCGTTCGTTATGCTCCTTGCTCATTGTCTCCATTTATCTTCGTTGCCTGCATTTCAAAAGGCATAAATCATTTCCTCGTCAGTTGCCGTTTAGATCCGAGGGAAAACCCATCTTTACTCTTGGACATAACTCAAAGCTAAATGAATGATTTTTCCAAATTCCGTTCAATTTTTATTTCACCTCTCCTCCCATTGTTCACCCACAACCTCATCCTTCTGCAACCATTTTTCTTCGAATTCCTAGAAAATAAAGACTTTTCTTCCATTATAGGTGTTAGGGTAATGCATTATGCAATTACTTATGCTGCAATGGAGTGAAATTACTTATGCTCCTTGGTGGTGGGATGTAAACCGTCGCCTTTTGCAACTCCACTTTGAACTTATTCATTGCACGCCAAGTACTCCCAAAATTTTAACACCCGCTTATTATTCTGTCAGTGCGCTTCGATTGAGGCTATGCATTTTTTTCCACGGAAGCTGGTGTCTTTTAAAAATGGAGAAATTGTGCTTGCTATTTTATGTACATATAAAGACCGAGTACAGTACAAGAAAAATTAGATTTTCTTGCAATTGTTGAATGATTTTGCATCCGTAGAGAGCTTAGTCGAATGAGGTGATTTACGTTGAGCGGGGAGTTGAGGTTGGGAGCAACTGGTTGTATTAGGGGGATTATATGGACCCTGTCAGTCCTAGACCTTCCTTCGAGCGTCTTCTCGACGTCTTAACAAAAGCCCTTGGCGCCCATTTCGAGAGGCCCTCGCTCGCTTGCATCCCTCTCCGCTCCGCCGACCGCATGCCTCCGGCTACCCAGAAACAAACCTCTCGCACTTCTTTTCTTTTCGTCTTTTTTTTCTGCCGATCCCTCAAGCGCGGACGGGAAATCTGTCGGTTTCTTCCGACGCCCACCTCTTGAAGGCGAAAATACAATGGGAGAAAAGCTCTCCATCAAACGCACTCTTGCGCCGCTCCGCACATTTCATCCCGTCTTCGTTGAATGCCTGGGGGAACGTCCACGCGAGTGAAACACTGCGTTTTTTGTACCCGCTCCCATCACGGGAGTACTCGGCGTACCGTCGGTGAAGTAACCCGTGAGGAATGAAATAGCTGCTTGAGAGGTTGGCATTTGTTACGGGTGGTAATGGGCATTTCCTTGTTGGAATGAGTTATGCTTGGGGGCGAGGAACATTTTTATCGCAGTTGTTGGAGGAGATCAACGACTGAGGTCTTTACGGTATTTAGAGCAATTTAGGATTCCACTGTGTTTGGGAAGAGGTAGGAATTTAGGGAGCGGGGCAGTAGAGTGGACAGAAACCCGGCGTCATCCTTAGGCTACTCTGAACGAAAGGTGCCAGACTACGGTTGAACGTATCATCCAACGGACAGAGTACTGAACATGAAGCGCTCTTCACTTAGCAGCCGAGTAAGGATCGGTACAAAAATTAAAAATCTACTCTTCCAGGACTCGAACCCTGGCTTTCGGGATAGGAAGTTAGGAAGTAAACTAATCAGAACGAATACCGGGGGTAAAACTCATTAAAATACCCGAGGGTAACAATTATTGATAATTATTATCATCAGGAGCGCGATTACCTTTATTTGAGTGTGCCGAACTTTGCCAGAGATTTACCTGGAATTTAAATCAACTCAAGAGCTTTTGGTTTTCCGGGCCACTGTATGAGAATTAATTCCTATAGGTATATCCTTCTAGATTTTTAAAATTCTTGGAAAAATTTGTTTTGTAGTGTATTGGGAAGTCGAATTTCTGTTACTCGATCCCTGGTTAACAAGCCCTTTGTACTGGAAATTTTCAGCGAAATGCTGATTACGCCAACAACCTTTTTCATTCTATGGAAAGATACAATGGTTTTATCACCCGTAAAGAATAGTACGTTTTTATTTTAGAACGTTGCGTACTAGGTTATCGTCGATCATTATATCCCTTGGCGTTGAATGTGTACCATATTTCCTATAGTAAAACATGCTGTCACATGCATTATTTTCATAGTAATAATTTTACATGCATACGATTCTACCTCACGCAATGGTAGCTTGGTAAGTGAAACAGCCTTGTGTTCTCTTCATTCAAGATTCCGGTCTATTTTCTTTCCCACTAGCCTTCAGAGTCAAATGACCCCCCCTCCAATCGACTAGATCACAATTCAAAGAGTGCCGTCGCATTTATCATCGTGGAAAACTTGCAGGAAGCAACCCGAGGCCAAGTCATTCTTGACTTCCTCTAAAAAATGAGATTTCTCCGAAAATGAAGGTCTTATAAGGAGTGTGGGACCAAAAAATTCGAGCTTTGTTATTCCCTTTCCTCATTCATCTCTTAGATAACCACCTCCTTTCGCCCTCTTGCGAAAAAAGGGGCTGTCACCACTCCTCCTGCCCTTGTTCAAAAATGGTTACCTCTCTAAATTGAAAGGCTCTTTCCCTTGTCTTCGAATAAATCTCCCTCTTCCTTATCTTATTTCCTCCCAACTTATAATTTTTTCAATTGACGAATGACTTTCATATATTGGATGCGACATTTTCCCATCCAATATGCTTTGAAAGTGAATCTTGTTCAACTCACCCCTTGATAAAACCCCTTTTACGTAAATTAATGTAATGTCAAGGTTACTATAGGCCCCACCATTCCTGTTAGTAAACATTGGAGGTAAAAGGAGAATCGCGTTGGCATAAGAAGCTTTCACACGTAGGAGTGAGCTATTTACAAGAGATCGTTGAGCAGGGAGGTAAAGAAAAGACTATTGAAAAGTTTAATACGGAGTGTGGCACTATATGGTACGGAAATATGGGCTTTAAGCATAAAGGTAAAAAAAGAGTCATAGCTTTAGAAATGTGGTTACAGAGAAGGATCATCATCATCATCAAGGGTCAACAATCCTAAGATTGGTTTGACGCAGCCCTCCACTCGATTCCTCTATCGTCCAACCTCTTCATATCAACGTAACTCCTCTATTTTACATTCTTCACAACCTGTTCTATTTATCTCATACGAGGCCCGCCTCTACCAGTCTTTCCGTTTACTTTTCCATAGACGGTTGTCTTCATCAGGCCATCGTGTCTTAATATATGGACGATTAAGTTGTACCGTTTTCTTTTTAGAGTTTTCAGCAGACTTTTCTTCTCTCCCCTCTTTCTAAGACTTCTTCGTTTGTCACTCGATCCATCTTATATTCATCATTCTTCGGTAGCACCACATTTCAAATGCTTCCAGTCTTGATTTCTCTGCTCCTCTTATCGTCCATGCTTTGCTGCCGTATAGTAAAATGCTCCAGATGTATGTTCCTATGAAATACTTCCTCATCTCTAAGTTTGCAGCTGAAAGTAGAATCTTCTTTTGGTAAAATGCCCTTTTCACCTGGGCAATTCTACTAACAATTTCTCTTTTACTTTGTCCATCGTTGGTTACTCGGCTTTCAAAGTAACAGACTCTTCCATCTACTCTATTTCTTGTTTTCCTAGTTTAACATTTGTACTGGCTTCTTTTCTCCTACTGCATACCAATACCTAAGTATTCTTTTATCGATCTACGGGTTATAGCTGGTCATTGTCCTTTCCATATTTCTTAGTGTCTTCTTTAAATCTCCTTCTGTTTCCGCCATTACTGCTTTGTCATCGATGAATCGCAGCATGCTGATTTTCTCCCCATGGATATTCACTCCCGGAGACTTTTCTTTGATTTCTTGGATGGCTTTCTCTATGTTGACATTGAATAGAGAAGGATGAAGAAGGTAAAGTATCTCGTAATGAGGACGAACGATGAAGGGCTAGAGTTGGTAGTAGGGAAAAGAACATTGATTGAGGAGAAATTAGAAGAATGCGAAGGTGTGGATGGGGAAGATTAAAAAGGGATATGGGGGTTTTGAAGGACGTGATTTAGGGAATAATGTTGGGTAAGTGGGGAAGTAAGAAAATGCGCTTAGGAGTTCATTCTGATTTTTTTTCGTCCCACGCTGATTAAAAAATGCTGAAGATGAAATTTTCTCATCATAGAGCTTAAGTAAGGGCTGTTGTACTACTAATATGTTTACTACTTCCTGGGATTTAAACTTAGGTAGCCAGAATGGCAATCCTTTCGCTGCCAATTTAAACCCCTATCTCCGCCTGCTATTTTGAGTAGTTTTGACTTCTAGGATAGTAGGGTTTTTTACTCTACAACTGCTTAGGTTATAACGGTTATATTGCACCGTTTGACCTGATATTAAGTCTTAGACAAACCCTACATCTATTCTCAAGACGGAGGGAAGTCCTTTTGGTTTACCAGGCCTACGCGATATAAAATAGTTACGACAATGGGTGGATAATTACGTGCCAAGTTTAGCCTATGTGTATGAAATTATTTTATATGCATGATATGCAATGCATGTTTGGTCTGAATCCATCCTCTGCCACACACCTTTATGATTGCTTGCAGGGTATTATGCAGATAAAATGGTATCTACAGTGTCATTAAACACGTAAGGACTACATTCATCCCCTACAAACTCTTCTTCAGCCATTATGGACATGTAAAGGCTCATTGAGTCGACATTAGTACATGAAACGAAAAAAAGGGAAAAAGCATGTTTTCTCTTGAGTCCATCGTATGAAATAAAATTCGCAATTCCAAAGCAAGTCGTTCTTTTTACATGCCTAGGGCTAAACAGAACTCGAATACATACTCTCATACATCCACGGGAGCTCTATAACACCGCGAGCTGACGTTGGAACAAAAAGAAAACGAATACGCCCGTGCAAGATGCGGAAAAAGTGTTCCTCCGTAGCGAGCTCTCTTTCTCTCTCTCTCCGCCATCCAAGTTCATGGGGGGGAGACAGAGAATAGGTTTTTTGGTTCGGTGCGACGAGAGTAAAGCTCAGGTCGAGCGTCTAGCACCGTGCATCAACGCTTCACCTCACGGGGAGTGTGCATAATTGACAAAGTGGAGGTGTGTGGCGGAGTATCTCGGGGTAGGAAGAAGGATCGTAGTGAAGGGAAGAGGGTGAAAGAGAAGTGAACACCATTCGGTGACCCTTGGTATTATTTCCCTGAAAAGATAATACGCCCCCTATTGAAACTCATCCGGGGAGATATGGAGGCACCTCGCGCTTAATTAATTTCGTAGGCCGCTGCGATCGTAATAGGCTGTTTGAAATGCAAAACCAAAAAAGCCGTTGCAAGAAAACATGAGTGGCATTAATCTATGGTATCGCTAGGATAGGAAATTTAATGTACGCCTATTAAATGTGAGACATGGATAAATTTTAACTTATTTATGACAAAATTTTTTATTTTGAATTGTTTACACTTCAAATTCCAGACATGTTCGTAAAAATCTACTTGAAAGGCGAGGGTGAAATTAGAACTGCAGTAAAAATTGGTCAATTTTCTTGATGTGCCAGAGCTCTTTGTATTCTCATTATTCGTCATGGCTCTTTAAAACGCACGCCATTTACATTTTAAAATCACTTTTGATTGAGAGGATACGCTTTTTATGGTAGTTCAAATGTACACTCACTCTGAGGGCCCGGGATCAACTCCCCGCTGTGGCCAAGATTTTTATTGTTTTACTGGTCCCCACTTGAGTAATGTGTGAAGAGCACCTCAAGTTTAGTACTCCTTCCGTCGGATTGGACATTAAACCTTGGATCCCTTTGGTCTTTTGCAGCTTTGAGGCTTTACAGCTGTCAAGCTAGGAGGTTAGTCAGTTAGTTAACAGAAGATGCTCCGTTAAACCGATCAGACTAGTTTATAGCTTAGTAGCTGATTCTGAAATTCAGTCACGAAACCATGTATTCGCGTTTACCATTAGCAAAATGACAAAATTGATGTTTTCCGATGTCGTATTGTATGATATATTATTTTGCATATAACTGTTATGCAAAATAATGCGTTTACTCGGAACCGAAATCGCTATTTTGTACATAAAATCGTTAGATGGAAACGAAAAATAAATTTTAGTGAAAAAATTAACTTCTAACCAGAGCCATTCACTCATGGATCAAAAATTAAAATAAGCAAAAGGAGACGCCCACCGAACAAGCTGCTTTGAGACTTACTACGTCACTCACCTCCCGTCCTTAACCTCTTTTAGCGAAAAAGGAAGGGAGTGGAGGGGTGGAGGAGGGGACGGGGTCGGAGGGTCTGCTCGCACAGATCCTGTCGCAACAGCACCCGTTGGCATAGTCAGCTGTGTGTCCCCCATTGCGATAAGGCGAAGTAGCTTCGCGGGCTCACTGTCAGTTGTGATTGGACGAAGTGGATGACGTACTAAGTCGCATGCACGCCCACTTTTCCGAAAGGGTTAAAAACATCAGTTTTTCGCCGCTTACAACTCGAGAACTGATTGACGGATCAAAAAATTGAAAAATAAAGGTCATTTTATTTTACAAACTCTATTAGTTTCGGCAATTAAAAAGTATGGTAAAAGACCCCATTCTTTCCTGTGAATCTCAGACAGCAGATAAAATTTCCTCAGTGACTTGGCGTTTTCATCTACATTGATGACTGGCTTAGAACCTGGAGTTTTGAAAATGTAATCATCTTTCTCCTACAGCACAAACTCCTTCGTAAAATAATTACTCTCTTAATCACGAATGGTAGTCAACTAACCTGAGTTTGACCTCAGTAAAGTATTTGAAAATTAGTTGCGAATCACTGATTATTAAATCATAACTTATATTTTTATATTATTACCCTTAAAGATCTCTAAGAATTATTTTTCCTAACATTATTTGGGGTTCAAATAATTTCAGTAGCCCTTGTGGCATACACTAGCTAAGGGGCTTTGCCAACGCAAGTGCTTTTTTGAAACTCAGCACGATTATGTTAAAAAAAGGATGTCCGAGGGATTTTTCCGCTATTTGCATGACCATAGTAGCGGTTTTAAGTGCCGTAGTCATCGCTATTCCCGTCGGTGCTCTGCGAGGCCATAATATCTCGAGTTTAATGGTATCCCCTCTGAGCCGAATGGAGATATGAAATGCAAATAGGCGGCCGCGTACTAAGGGGGCACTTTAGGTCCCAGAACAATTATCGCTACATCATCCGCATGCGACACCTCACGCCTTTAAAATCTTTGCACCCCTACTTAGATATTTTGCTCTTATTTCCTTTGATCTCTGCTCACCCTGTCTTCGCAGTATTCTCTCAAATTCATTTCTTCCACTTCATACTCCCTCCAACTTCTCTCACAACAACGACCTCTCCTGGAATTTCTGTCTCCACAGGAGCACTCATTCTCCATTTTCCCCTCGAACATTTTCCACTCTGCGATTCTGGCAATGGAGTTTTTTTACTGGAATTGATTTCACCAGCATTTCAATAAATTTTCATTGGAAAACCGGATTGTATATAGAAACTCTTGCATTTCGTAGCCCAAAGTGCTTTTAATTTCATGCATTTGTATCGCATCCCCAACCACTTCGATTTGAGGATCCAAATGGAAGTAGTTCGAAGGTGTGCCAAGCATATGTAGGTAATCCTCTTCCCAAACTACATCGGTAAATTTGACCAAATTGATGAAATTAAACAAATAGACGGTTGTACAATCTATATATCCGAAACCGAATCATGCGCTAGGTGAATGTGGAATAGGGAAAAGACGTAGCATTAAAAATTCAAGTGGATTGGTGATAGATTTTCAGACTGGAGAGTTTGAATGGTTCGAAAAGAAACAGATGACTTAAAGTGCTAGGGATTAGCATGCAAACCAAAACCCTAATCGTACATTCTTGATAGTTCAAGCTATACTGGTATCTTTATTGGATTGTCTATCACTCTCGACTCGTTATTTTACTTCAGATTAATATTGTTATAAAGTTGACTGAATGCACGCAATTCTGGGAAATAATATTAGAAGAATCAATTTGGCCAATGATGTGAATAAATATTCAAGACAATATTTCGGTGTTTATGTCGCCAAAATGCACTCTTTCTATACATATCTGTTTTTCTTGTTCGTTCAAAAATCTGTGATGGAATTAATCGGTCGTAGAAGATCGGGAACTCTTCATTTGCGCGTTTTCCACTGGATGAGTGAGACTATCAGGTTCTGAAGTTATTTTCCATTCTCGATAGCCTTTTTTATTCATCTCCGCTACAAGTACGATGCGCCTGTACAGCTTGTATTCGACGTGTTGAAGAAAATTTCTGTTCTGTAGCCGATGTTTACTACTCTGCGATGGAATATGACATCACTATTTAGACAGCAATTTTGCGCTTCGCAGCAACCAGAACCAAACAATTAGGTCTGCAATTTAGCGGAGTACACCCACTCAGGTTTTTACTGCAATTTTATTATTCGTAACTTTGTGGGAGTCGAGACATGAGCACTTTGAAATAAGCGCTTTTTTTAATATCCTGGAGTTTATTACCATTTCCCCGAACGGACTCGACGCTATAGTCATCTAATCACAAGCTCTTGTTTTCCTTCTTACTTGCACTGCCGTCAATCTTCCATTAAGGGGGTTCATACAATCGTTACTTACTATGTCCAAACCCCTTAACAGCATCGCTCCTATATTGATTTATAGCTATTATTTGACACAGAAAACTTAAATGTGGAAGCTGTGCTATAACAAAACCTCATCGTATACTTTAAAAATCAACGCTTCTACTTTAAGCTACTCCTTTTTTTGTGAGTTTGTAGCAGTTTTTACGTCTCTTTGCAGGAAATATTTCGTAAAAAAGGAGATTGATGTTCTAAACTTGTAAGCATATACGTGCAATCAACCCTCCTCATGTAAAGTAATGTAACATTAGATGTATATGTTTATAAAATTAGAAGTTGAAGACTTGATTAGCTGACAATGATATAAATCAAGGGCTTGCCAGAGTCAGAAGTTGGAGACTTGATTAGCTGATGATTATATAAATCAAGGGCTTGCCAGAGTCAGTATAATCAAGCGAAAATGACCGCTCTTCCTATAAACGTTATCTGTAATTTTTTTCAATAATTGATCGTCATAGATTTTTTCTTTATTTTGTCCTTTAGAGATTTTCATCTGTGAAGAATCTTTTTGTGGCACTAAATGGATTTTAGAGTGAATGATCAGCATTCAATAGCTTCCATATAGACTAAAATTGCGGCGACATTTTCATTACCCGCACCTCATTCTACATAATCATTCCTGTTCCCAATAACCTACTTATCCTCGCTAGCACAATTAACTGATATTTTTCTCATCTCTGCTGTATAACGTTTTAATTACCGTTTAATGGTTCCATTCCAACTTTCAGATCACACAGTTTTCCAGATAGCGTTTCATGTCTAATCACCCGGCATTAAATAAGGTTGTATGTTGAATGTACGAACAAATAAAACCTCATCAATAAATTACATCAATACTTGTAAGTTTTATGATGTCTTTTCAATGTGTCATGAAACCATTTTCTACGCATATATCTCGGTTATGGAACCATTATGCTCCCATGCTGATATCGCTCTCACTTGAAATGAATATTCAAAACGTACACTTACCTCACTAGATTCGCATTGGGTAGCAAACTCTAAATCCTTCAGGAACATTTCGTGCACGGGATTATTACCTTTGAGGTGCAATGTTTCGTTATTGCCTCCTATTTTTTAAATATTTTTACCATGACCATGTGCGAGAAGGAAACTTCAGGTTTGTTTCTGCAAAATTTCAAAAGTTGTTTTTTTTCGGTAAGTGCCGGTTGTGATGAGCTGGAAGGTCCGTAAAAGTCTTTTGAGTGAAATACTCGTGTCTGCTCTAAACATTAATGTGGTTTCTGAGCATGGCCTATATTAGTTGCTCTGGATACACGCTAAAAGAGAGGTACGAACGATGTTATCGAGGCGTAAAAGAGCTTTAGATTTTTCTGTGCCTTTCCCTCCTCCCTTTCATGATAATATTTCTCCGTGCACATTTCTCGCGGGTATAACTCTTTTATGCCTGCGCTATTCCGAAATACTTTTCACGAAATATTTTGGGTTTGATAGTTCATTGCGTGATATACTCATCTTAATAGTCACGGTATATCTTGCATTTACAATGTTCCCATCAGGTAATTTCATCCGAGTGTAAATTTTGAAAATACTTTTTCCCAGCTAAAGAAATTCAGCTCTCGAATTTTTACCCATGTGTTTTCATAATTTATTTTTGTGTCACAAATAACTGAACATGAATATTTTATTATATATATCTGGATAAAAGTATTTTTAAATATCTATTTATTTCTTTACTTGCACTATCTTAGTGATATTTTCTACATTTACGGATAGTGACTGACTCTAGGGGAAGCAGTGTCCATGCCGTATGTACAGAGCAATGTTTATGTTTCCTTATCATGCATGGCTGCAAGTAAGAGAGAACTATTGGCAGGAATTATCTTGGCAAAGGTGCTAAGGTTATTGAGGACCTGGATACAAAGCGCAGCACAGTAATATCTAGTCGTACCATCGTCCAAATATTCTAGAGATCAGAAAGATTCATCCATTAAGTCACATTTAAAAGAGAAAACTGGATAAAAATAAGGCATTTTCCCACTCTCAAACGTTTATTTTCAGCTTTACGATGAGTGCATTTGTCTCAGTAAAAAAACCACGCAAATATGCTACTATTTGAATATGAATTATTAATCATATTCAAATGTGAAAAAAATTATTATTTAAGCATCAATAGAAAAAAGATATGCATTTTTTGCTGAATTTTAACTGAGACCTTCGTCATCGTAGTGTTTTATGTGGAAAAGAATTGGCTATAAATCAGTGTATCTACCACTGTACATCACCATATATCTTTCCGACTAGACGTAGACATCTTTCAGAGGGAGGGGGGAGAAAATTCCATTTGTCGGTCTCTTCAGTCGATTCCCTCGCTCCCTTGGACGTTATTCTCTTAACGCATCTCTTGCGTTATTCTCCTTTATGCTGTGTCCCCTGCAGAGGGCCAACATTCCTCCCCACCCCACCCCCTCGCCCCATCCTCCTGCTTTTATCGAGTAATCTCATTCCGAGAGTGGCTCCGCGTGCATGCATAGAATATGCTCGGAGCCGAGGACTGAGGGCTCGCCCTACTGGGATTTCTAGCAAGCGAGGAGTGGATGATAAAGTCAGGAGGGAACGAATGGGGATTGAGGAATGAAATTGAAAGAGAGGAAGGAACTCTAAGAAAAATATGTCTCCCTCTTCCACGACTGCGAGACCCGAAATATATTTCATCGAATCAGTCGATCTAAGTAGTGCATGTTTTTCGTCGTCTTTCAGTCCTACGTTGAACCAGTCTTAGGATGCCATTTCTGCACTTGGCTTCACGATAACCTCCGGTAACGGCATCCATCAGTTTAGGCCTAAATTTTAATTTGGGGATTTATGGCCGTTGATTACCTTTAAGGAATCTAGACCGCAATACTACCCATGTATTTTGGGTGCAAAACTTGATGGCACATTCGGATCGATATTATGAATAACAATAGATGCTCTTTTTACCTTCTTACATGACGAAAATTAAATTCCTGGAATTTTCTCGACCCAGTAAGAGACAAACGTCTTATATTATCAGCTTATCTAAAATGCCAACATTGCTGCTAGTTGTTAGCAGTAATAAAGTTGAATTTCAGGTGCCCCAATGGTCAGGTTATCTCGCAACATCTAGCATAAGGTCTTAAACCTAGGATAAGCAAGTATAAATGCCGATGCGAGATTCAAATACGCAGCCATTGAGGTCGGCACGTTATTGCCCTGGCTACAGCCATCAGCTGCCAGTCGTAGATCGGTTTATTGTTAGAAATGTGTTTGCATGGAAGGTAATTGACAGCGCCGACTAACTGGCACCATTTAATCAATTATTAAAGTATAAATACAGGAGAAAATTGAATAAACTCTCGTCGTTGCGTATTTTTCTGCGTGTTCTCTTGAGAGCCGGGTTGGGTCGAGAAGTACTAAATCTGCAACTGCTTTCTGCTTTTGCATGTAAAATCTTTCAGCTTAGTATAATGGTGCATATTACATGAGCACATCCCTCCCGTTTGTAGCAGATCTCTCCCGTATGAGTATTGGTCTCCCGTTTGTTAACGAGTACATATTAATATACTATCACTTTATATTTTTTTGAATCCATGATTGGTGCATTACATTGGTCTCATTCTTTGAAATTAGCTAATGAAAATCAAGAATGGTTCCGCTCATATTTAACTTAAATGGCTCAATCTTAGGATGTAAATCTTATCTGTACTTAAAAATATTGTGCGTGCCTATTATTTTATTGTAGGTAATGAAGCATGTACGATAACTGCAGCAGAGAACTCAAGGTTGGAGGTAGTTGAAACGTGGAGCTATTGAAGAATGATGAGGATAAAATGGATAACCGAGAGACAAAAGTAGAAGTCCTGAGAAGAGTTGGAGAAAAGGCACACTAGCCTGATGAAGACAGTCGTCTAAAGACAAGTGAACGGGAAGAATGGTAAAAGAAAGACATATAAACAATATATATAAACAACAGTGTAGGATGTGAAAGAGAAAATTTGTACGAATTTGACGTGGATAGCCGACAGAATAATACAGTGAAGCGCTGCGTTAAACCAATCGTAGAACTGTTGACTGATGATAATGGTATAATTTTAAGTATTTTAAGAATATTAAACAGTATGATGTCATGAACAATTGATGTCATGGATGGGATCGTGTCGGTCTTTTGAATGGCTGACTTTTCATCGGTGAGCCTGGGTTGGAGTTCAAAACGGGTGCTGCGTGGAGAGTCTTCAAATTCAGTACTCCGTCCGTTGGATGACACGCTAGATCATGGTCACTTTGGCGCCTCTCAGTAAGGGACAGTTGATGCTAACGCCGATGTTTCTCTCTACTCATCCTTCATTCCAAAAAATTCTCTCTTCTTACCAATAACCCACATTTTCTTAATAGGTTTAATGGTTCATTTTTGTTAGTCACCTCCTCTAGCAGCAAATATATGATTATGCTGGCCATCGAACGTATCTGTAATAATATGTTCGAGATTTAAAACAATATATATGAACCTGCTGCTATTGTTCCCTTTCCACGCCATGAAACGAATACACGCTGATAAGGAATTTTCCACCAGTTGGATAACCGCAACTAGCTCATATCAACGCCCACATCTTGAGTGCATAACCGTACTTGGAGGTATTACCTCTTTGAGTGGTTTATGCGTCAATGGCTTCCCACGTAAGGCATTTAGTGGTAAACGGATTATAACTACCTCGCTAGTGTAGCATTGTCGTACAATTCAGAAGCCACTAAATATCTATTTGTGCCCCTATTACAGCTATCCTACCCAAGGCATGGGAAATTTGTCAGGCAAAGGGTGATTGAAGGGCAAACTGAAACCAAAATTTGCCTTGTGACAGCCGCAAGTCAGCTAGTACTTATTCTTGAAAGGCGACCTGCTGCTTAATTCATTTTCATGGTTTGAAACAGATCTACATCTACAGGATACCCTGCAAGCCACCGCGAGGGTGTGTGGCAGGGGGTGAAGATCACCAAATATGCACTAACATGCTAGATTACTGTCTGATGCAACTAGATTGTCAGTATCTACACAGTAATAAGGGATTGGTTGCTATTACATGCATCATGCACTAGAGACTACTCTAAATTATTTCCCCTACCTATCCCTTTGCTATGCTGCCTATACTGCTCTCTTACAGTACGGGAGATAAATGACGTTTCGAATCTATCAGTGCGACAATCTATCTCTCTAATCTTATTTATCTGGTCGAATCTAGCATCATACGCTGTTTTTTTTTTAATATGTGCCAAACATCTTCCGTAAGGCTATCTTTTCTGTAAGAGATTTAATCTTTATTTTAACCTACGCTCTGATAATGATTTCCACCATAAGTCTTGTATTAATTCTTTTATACTACTAAACCAATCGTAACATCTTTTGACGAACATAGCTGTTCTACGCTGCACACTGTCTAATTCTCTGATCAAATCTAATTCATTTGAATCCCATACACTGGCTACATACTCAAGGTGGGGCCTAACTAGTGAAAAGTAGCATCGCTCTTTTGTCTTCTCATCGCATTTCCCAAGTACTCTTTTTATATATCCTAGCTTTCTCTTCGCTCGGCCGCATATTTCCTGGATGTATCTTCCCCACGATAAATATTTAGTAATTGTTTCACCTAAATACCTTATGGTTTCAACGCTTTCGATCTTCGTGTTACTAATTTTATAGGATCGCTCTGTCGAATTATTTCTCCTCCAAAAGTTGATGGCTACACAGGTTTTAAGGTTAAGTTCTAACTGCCATTTGTCTCGCCACTCTTGAATTGCATCTAAATCCTTGCTAAGCGATTTCCTGTCTTCTTCTTTTAATTTACCCCTGTACGCCACAAACTTATTCGGTTCAGTTAATCCAGTTGAGTTTTTGTAATCTAGGAATTAATCTGGGATTGAAGGATGTGCCTATATGAATAAGAAAGAGTTTCTAATCGTTAATGCTGCACGGTACAGTGTCAGGAAAAACTTCGTGAAATCAATCATACTAGGAATGGAGGTTTCATCAATGCAGTTTCCATATAGACGTTTATTAGGAATGACCATGGCTTCGTAGCAGGACTACATCATAAGGTGAATGGTGAAGCCCTACTACGAAACCATAGTTGTACCTAATAAACGCCCATTTGGAAACTGCTGGGTGAACCCTAACTCCTAGCTGATAGTGCTGCACTTTTACAAATACTGATATGTAACCGCAAGCGTGTACATTTCTTCTATTTATCAACATTTTTTGTAAATCCTTATCGAGGAAGTCCACGTATTTTTACATCTATCATGATGCACATTAGTTTAGTGCGCTGTTGGTAAATTAAAATGCAGTCTTTAGCTTTCCGGTAAAAATAATGAATATGTCGTGTATAATGCAATTCTGGTCATATTCCCCTGAGTACAACTTCAAATGTACTTATTCCCCTGAGATGAAAATATGCTTCCACGGACCTCCTAGGATTTTGCTCCTGTCTGTTTTCCTGCAGTTTGAAAATAAAATTTTTATATTTGCGTGGAGGAAAACAAATTCGTATCTAATATAGGAAAGCGAATAATTTAATTCGAGCTGTGGGTTTGGGTTTTAATGTCTACCGTTGTTACAGACGTATCTCTAATGGCAGAGAGAAATTTTAATATTATAAAATCAAATTTCTGTATTTTATTTTCTTCGTTGTGGCGCTTACAAATAGAGTTCAGGTCTTTAATCAAATTCCATCTTTTAACCTTGCCATTCTATTGAATCCGTTGCCCTCACAGGTGATGTTTATTCACCGCGCGTAAATAAATTGGTTTACACGTCATTACATCAAGCCTATATTTAAAAACATTCAATACCTCTTATAAAGATATTCCATGAGTTCAGGAGCGCAGAAAAATTTATTTTTGTCCTCCGTGGGAGCTCATGCAAATATTCTGGGCAGTAAACAAGATGCTGCGTCATCGAAAAAATAAACTTGGCAGCATAAAAAACTACATGAAAATCAAAGATTTTATCACAGATTTGTCGTGAGGCCTTAAATGTCATTCGTCAAATCCGAAGTTATAAGTAGGAATAAGCTATTTTTTTTATTGATACACATTCGAATAGTCCCGATTTTATTCCATGCTCTAAATGTCTTTACTTAAAATTCAGGAGGGAATTTGAAACAAAAAGTACCGGTCTAAAGTGTAAATAGTATTTTGAGCTGCTGTAAAGGTATTGATTTGGAATAATCTAGAATTAACTTCCTTGAATTGGGTTTATGCGGAGGCAAGAGTCTGGTTACCCATATAGCGGGTTACTGGTCGAATCTCAGAAGTGGCAGAAGAAATTCTCAGAAGAATACTTGTCCCCACTTACATGGGGTGTGAGAGGGATCAGCTCTTCCTCCGCTGTGTCGTGCCCGAAGGCTCCAAGCACGGCGTAAAATAAGTCAGACCGTACGAGCGGTTAAACAGTCCGACTGTGAGAGAAAACCACGTTCGTGGCTAAGCTCTCACATTGTAAAACCATAGAGTAAAACTCACGTATTTGATATGATCAGGAAAGTGTTATTGAGATTCGTCCGGCAGCATAACATTCTCTGCTTACCGATCCCGCCCTTCACCAGTCTTTGACAGGCGAGATCCAAGGCAGATCGAACATGAGAACGGCTCAACCGGGCCACTACGGTACCAGACCTCGTGATCCATTCCCAATTTTCAGACTCATTAAGAGCTAACTACTTCTATAAGTCGTTTTTACGTCAATGCTTCCAAGACCTCGGGTCATAACGGAACAGTTAAAAAGGACAGTATGGCGATCCGCCATTACAGCTGGCTCATCTTCGTTGTTGGTAAATACAAACAATTAGTGACTTCCACAACACCACGACTAGTTTCGGCCGCTAAGCCATCTTCATGCTATCGTTCTGAGTCAGTATACAAACTTAAGTTTTTTAGGGTAGGGAGGAGTAGGCACGGGGGTAATGGGTAAGGGGACCGCTGCTCACGGGCATCCATCTTCCGCCCATTCTTGATAAAATTACCCCATTCTTCATAAAATACAATATATTTGGTTCAAAGTCACTTCGATGCCCTAACTCAAGCATGTGCACTGCGAAAGCTGATGAGTCAAACATTTTGTGTAAATCGCTAAGTGCTTATTTTTACCAACATTATATTAGTGATTTATTTGCTTGTAAGCAGCATCCTTCATTTTGTCAAAAAATTATTTTTATTCCACAGGTCCATCCACAATCGGTTATTTTTTTAGTTATTGGCGATATGGCGATACCTACCTGGCGATATGGGTACACTGTGCATAGTAATCCTCGAAAGTTATCTATTCTAGAATTAGTTTGACGCACCACTTCACTAGATTCTTCTATCAACTTAAGTCTTCATATTGTAATATAGTTCTAATCTTTCGCTTCTTTCAAGGTTGGGAAATAGGAAGTTTCTCCATAGGAGGTCATCTCATGCCTTTATTCCCAATCTAATTTCCTGCGACGAATGCCTTATCCATCCGTCATATCTCGAAATGTCGAGATACCTTAAGAGTCCCGATAAGATTTTCCACTCCTCTGGTTACTTTTCATCGATCTTCTCTGTCTTGCATCACTTCTGAGACCTTAATGGTCTTTGAAACACGGTACTTCCATTGTATTTTCATCATTCATCATTATTTTATATTTTGGATTCTTAGTCTTCCCATAGGTACGATTTGCATAGGTAAATATGCTTCAGATTTATGGGCACGTTTCCTAATTGCCTAGCTTGCATTTTCAGCTTATAGCAAATTCTTTTTCATGGTATATTTCGTTTTTATTCTGGAAAATTTTAGAAGGATATTTCACTATTTTTTTAATGAACGTAAAGGTACTTTTTTATTTTCTCCTGTCTCTGCAATGGTCTGAGATCGAAGAATCGCAGCCAAAATTTTTTACTCCATCAATATTCACTCCTTAAGCCTTCTCTTTGGTTTCATTAATTTTTTTGCCTTTGTTTCAGCCACGTAAAAAAATTCAAGGAAAAAGTGCCATTCTTTTTCTCACCTTTCACTTCTATTCAAATATTCAAAAGGTTTCATTTTTAAGCTTTCTATCGGTAATTCCTCAATTTCCTCACATTTAAAAGTATTTAATGCTTTATAATGTTTCTGTGACTGAGCTGTGAAGTACCTACCAATCGATTTCATATAGTAAAAGTATTGCATTTCCTTTATATTCCATGCTTAGTTATAAAAAGATTTATTTATTTCTTCATCTTTCTTTCGTTCTTTCATTATTTCATCTTCAATAAAAGAGCTTTTTTCACTAGTTTGCTCTTTTTTAACAAGGATTTCCTGCTATACCTATTCCAGTTTTCTCATTTTTTTAAATTGAATATACCATCCATATGAAGGATTTTAAACTTCATCCTCTTTTCAATTTATAATTGAGAATACCGAGAAAAAAAGAGACTTTTTCTGTCAGTCAGTCCTTCCAGAAGTGAAAAAGATCCAATAGCACGCTCCTTCTCATTAAATTCAACGTTTTAATTCCGCACAAGTGGATAATTCTCGACCCTCAGGAACAAATTTCTTACGTGAAAGTATCTACTCTGAAGAAATAAATGGAGCTGGTTATATCTACCTTAAGCAGTTATAAGTCGTGAAAGGAGAATTTCCTGAGAAATTAAAGAGGTTTTCGCATTTTTACACCGTAACAAAAGTACCTACTTCTCGCTATGATATCTGAAAAATCATGTATGTAACACAGACTTCCGTTTGCAAAACTCGGTCATTACGTACTTGTTAATATAAATTGAGCATAACCCCTAACTTCAAAGCAATGAAACTTGTGACGCTTTTTGGAGAACCTTGGACAAGTGAAAGAAACTTGCCGCTCAAACATTTGCTTGTCAAGGGTTAAAACGAGTATATTGAAGTAAAAATTGTTCCACCTGAGTTTTGTGAAGAAAATTCATTTTTATCAAAAATGAGAATAGCTTTGCCAAATTCCTCCAATGCAATTTTGGAAAGACTGGAAAAATATAAATGTATATTAGTACAGTATTTGGGTAGTATATACCATTGAAATTTTAACTCCATTGGCCCACAATGTGGAATCTTAGTATACAATCCAGGTTTCAATACTTCCATGATGTATCTCGGCTACGAAACCAAGGTCGTGTCAAATAGAAATCTATATTGAAATGGTATCGTTTGCTCCTTAACTCTAGTATGAATTACTACCAGCAAGTTTCGCCTGAGATAGTGACGCATATTTAGCCTATGTAATATCTTCGGCTGTATTTGCCTCCTAATGGCTATATTTCGTAGCTTGGTAATCTATTTTACAGTTAGTGATGTATAATCAACAATCATTAATTAGTTATCATCACCGATAGAATATTCACAGTTACGCATTTAAGTTAAGTAAAAGAGCAAAGCATGGACAATAACAGCAGCAGAGAAGTCAAGGCTGGAAGCATTCGAAATGTGGTGCTACCGAAGAACTATGAAGATAATATGCGTCGATCTAGAGACAAACGAAGAAGTCTTAAGAAGTGGGAGAGAAGAGATGTCTACTGAAAACCTTAAAAAGAAGAAGAAGCAAATTAATAGACCGAATATTAAGACACGATGGCCTGATGAAGACAATCGTCGAGTTAAAAGTGAACGGGAAGAATAGAAAAGGCAGGCCTCGTATGAGATATATGGAGCTAGTTGTGAATGATATAAAAGAGAGGAGCTACGTCAATATGAAGTGGTTGGCCAATAGAAGAATCGAGTGGATGGCTGCGTCAAACCAATCCTCGGATTGTTGACCGATGATGGTGAAAAGTATTTTGCAATGGGCTTACAAAATGACGTCTGAGCTTAACTAATTTGTGTGCTATCGTATTCTTTGGTAATTAATTTCCTACTCAGGTATTCCTATTTCCGCTATTTCAAGAAGTTTGGCATTGAAATAGTAGCCAAAATGCTATTTATCTCTGAATTGGCTATGCTCTTGATAAAAAATTACAGGAAAATGTGCTCCTGTTCCACGAGTCATGGAATGGACTAGTGAGTGTTGAGTGGTACTTTTAAAGGGAAACTTGCATGCACATTTCGGGTAAAAGGTACTTCAGTGGGTAAATGCTCAGTGCCATGCTCGATGTGAGGCTCATGCTCATGTTCAACAGCGTGTATGCGTCTATGAAAGAGCACTAGCCCAGAAAGCCAGGGTTTTCCCATAACTCATCCAGGATTTTTTTGTCAGCTTCCATTTTGGCTGGTTGTTGCTGTATTCGCACTGTTGAATTTAACGATTGGAAAATAAATTCCCATTCAGCTTACTGATGTACTCTAATTGCCCTGATAAGGGGACGATGGTGCAAGTCCTTTGAATTTAATTCACAGTTTAGGGATGAGACACATATTTTCTTTACTTTTATTTAATGGATGTGGATGAGGAATCGTTTACCTAAACTTCCAAAAGTTCACCTATGCCTAAATATAATATCGGCTTCCCCACTTCTCTTTTACTCAACCAATATCCGCATATTACTTGCGAACTAATACTTATGCAATATGTAAATTAAATAAGTGTTATTGAGTATCTCTGAGTGATTTCTTATATCTCCCATCATTTTAAACCATTAATGTAGTGTAATAATATATCGCGTCTTTGATATGAAACACATAACTTTTTTCTTTAGATGCGACGAATCGTTAAATTCAAAGAATTTTTGGAACAATTTTAGTGAATTAGATAGGCTTTTAGACCCTAATGAGATACTTTTTTTAGCGCATTCAAAAATATTTTCAGGAATTGAATGTGGTATTCCATATATCATTGTTCATGAACTGTAGTGATAATGACTCTTCATAAATTTGACAAAATATATCCTCCACTTTTTAACTTAAGCGAAAAATGTTTTGCACACTATGAACATTTCTTTTCAAATGCTAAATTCTTTTAGTAATAATTCTTACTGATCAACCAGGTAAAGTAAAGTTAAATGGGAATGGAAACTTAAACGCTTCCAAAAGTTCCCAGGCAAAAGAATCTACCAATCTTTTTCACCGATCCACCTATATTTATTTCAACATGGTTCCTACTGAATAACAACACGTTATGTACGGTCTTCTAATGTTCACCAAGATAGCTTCTGATTTAAAATGCGACAACTAATTACTGCTGCGGCGGACCTACCTCTTTTCACAATTATTGCGCTGAAAGTGCGAAAGTATCAGTGATACGAAATAAGCACTGGAATTTGAGTTTTAAATTGTAATTCAACCGTGAAAAATTAAAATGTAAATACAAGAGTTATATACCTTTTCTACCATTAAAGTTCTTCTATTTTACTAGAAAGAATAATCTCACTCGTCATTGTGGAGTGTGCACTGTATAGGTAGGAGACTTGGACAATTGGCAAGGACGGTGTGAAAAACGTTGAAAGCGTTGTAAATAGGATGTGGAGAAAGATGAAAATGATGAGGCGGAAAGAAAAAGAGAGAAAGAGAATGTTTTAAGGCAAGTAGGAGAGAAAATGGCTCATGGAACAGATTAGAAGAAAATAGAGAAAATAAATTGGACATTTGCTGCAAAGAGACTTCCTGTAGTGACTTGAATAGTGTAAGAAAAAAGGGGATGGAGAAAAGAAAACAAATTCTGGAGTTCATAAAAATAGTTGAACGAAACGATGCTATGAGGATGGAAGAGAAGTGGGATAAAGGAATTGACCAAGAGAATACCTGACAAAGGCAGAAAATATGATGACGATGATGCCATTATTCTTACGACTGTTTCACCATTAATTTTATTTATTCTTATTGCTAAAACTACTTTCGGCTACCTTCTATCACTTAATTCAGAAGCATTTGCTTGGACCTCTTCATTGCTCCTTAAGGTACTCGATAATTTCAACTCCCCTCTCTTCTGACCATTCTGGACTATTTCGATGAAAAGTAAACATGTTTTCCTAATCCATTGAGCATTATAATTCACTCTTCTTCCTGTTCCACTATATTCTGCTCTGAGCCCCACTGCCAGGATAATACCTTTATCTTACTAACAATTTGTTACATATCTCACTGTCTTTCTCCTCTGGCACCACAACTGTTTTCTCCTAAGCCTTTCATGTGCATCTGCCATTTCCCTGGTCGAATAACTTTAGAGAGATACCAAGAATTTTTAATATTCGAATAATTCTCCTGCAAGAGGAACAACTTTGGTTGCTTGGCGCACCACGGAGGAAGGTATTTTTCCTCGAAGAAAATTGCCCCGAATTCCGAGAAATTTTTCGCTTGTGACAAGATCTCAGGTGTTTGCTGTTGAATATCTTTAGACAGTGAGCATTTTGTGTGCCAACGCATTCTAAAGTTGAGTGATTTTTTGTGAACCATGAATTGAAGCTTCTCTTTTTAGTAGGAAGCGGAATACAGCTGGCGTGAAGGAACATATTAAAGGGGAGGCTGAGGACGACTGCGTTATATGGAGAGATGTTTTCAGTGTCCTCACGTGTATGTAACGTACCATGTTTTTTTTCGATTAACAAATTCAAGTGTAACGAGGATTCGAGATAAACTAGAACATTTTGTATTTTTCGAATGCCATCTCTTTGGAATATTTATCATGCAAAGACATACCGTTTATCACTATCTTCCTTACGTACTTATTTTAATTTGGACGTGAACATATTATTTTGCTCTCTACGTGGAGACATAAATCATCATGAATGCTGACAAGTAACGTTTTATGTGTCAAGCAATGTCTATATTGGTAGGATAAGAATTTCATCTGGTGTAAATTCCGTGCATTTAATTTGTTATTAGTGGTTAGTGCACTTTCGCGTATATTTGCATGTTGGTTATCATCTTATACCCCAGGTAGCTTATCAATCATGTTTAGCCATGCTTGTGCATCACCAAGTCAAAGAGTTATCATGGAAATCCTGATAAAATATAAATTTGGAATTATCTGACTATCCAACGTGCTCTGTCGATAGCTTTGTGACTGCATCGGCGGGCTATATCTGTACACTAGCGATCCTTCCCGTTACCGTGCAGAAGTAAATGTCTAACTGAATTCCTTATGCCAAGGCTCATATTTTGAGGAGCCTACTTTATTGGTGGTGCCGAATCCGACCTGTTTTGAATGTATCTCTCCGTTAGCGGAAGATTTATGACGGAAGATGGATGACGGCCAACCCCTTTGATATTTGTCTTCGTCAGGTCTCGGTGTCTAATTTCTAGTGGAAAAGGGGTGAGCTTTTTGTGATTGATAACTTCGCATTTTAACTGATTGTGAGATGCAGAAACATGTGCAGCCACCGAAAATGAAGGAGAGCAAGGAATGGCTTAATTTGCAGGTACTTGTTCAATAGCGCAAGAGATTGATTTTTTTCTCTAGTGCTCGCCTAATTGTACCAGCCTATACGAAATATTATTTGTAATAAATCCCTTAATAAGTAACCATACTTGTTAAGTAATGAAGTGGACTAATTTCAAACAATAACCTCTCAATTCCTTATGTTTTTCTAATAAAAAATCCAGTGTATTGTGCGAATTGCACTGACTACATTTTTTAGACGAATATATTAAACATCATAATTTTTGTTGCCGTTTTGCGTCAGATAATTTAAAATCTGTCATTTTGTAATGGCATTGGCCATAGGAGTTTCCCTAAGGGTGTATATTTTGATTATATGAATAAGATGCGGTTCATATGGGTGCATACTTTCTACGTACTAAGGACTTTTCTGAAGTCGACCGAAGAAATCTTTCCCAATTTCTAATAATTTCCATCCCATTTGGGCGTCATAATAGAGGTTTCGGGGCTGATAATTTAGATATTAGGTAGTTGGTACGAAATTTGCATTAACATCAATTGATCATTCCCTAATTTTGAAAAATCTGAAGTGTGTTATAAAACTAATACGTGAAGATTTTTATACAATAGATATTTAATTAGGGCAGGGTGAATACACACCTTGAAAGGAGAGAATTTGCTGCGGCTAGTTATAATGTTTTTAAATGTTAAGAAATGCAAAACGCATAGAAAGGACTTTAAAAGGGATATAATTAAAGAATAAGTATACTTCACTTACTGTCGAATTATCTTACAACCAGATGCAATGTTAAACACATTTTGAACAAAGTTCACTGTATTTCACATATGCTGTGCGATAGTGAATAAATCATGTTCCATGATAGAACTCTGCAAACACCATCACCCAGTAGCGGTACCGGAAGTTTTCCGGAGGGGATGGCCAAGTTCCGGAGACGGTCTCATACCCAGCAAAGGGTTTTTAATAAATAGTGACTGCATACATGCGTCTGTTGATTTCATTATACCTCTTATCTCGCAAACTTCAAACAGAATCATAAAGTACGTTAGGATATGTAATTATATTCCTACATACTTATAAGAAAAAAATAATATTCAACGACCTAATTTTACGAAAGATTTGCTTTTCATCCGTGCTGTGTCAATCCATGACTGGAAAAATGCTTAATATTTGCGATTTAGTTAGGAAAAAATTATATTACTTTCCGCCTTTTCTGTTCACAAACTTAATGCTGACTCGAAAATTTCCTTGAAAATGCTTAGAAAAATTCAACACTATATCAGCTCTGCTATTTGGATTCTTAATATTCTCACCTCATATAGGAAAACACCGTTTTCTATCTTTCCGATTTTTTACATCCAACATCAATGCAACCGGATTGTAGCACTCATGTTTTAGTGCCTCCGTTTGAAAAAATACTTGGTAATAATAGAAGTATTGCTATTTTTTTGTCCGATTTTTCAGTGCCCTAACTTGCAGTGCTTGTGTTACACCACAGTGTATAGTCTAATCTAAAACTTAAAGGAAACACAACAGCCATATCCGATACATTAATCGAATCCCAATCTTTGGCTTGCCAGACCGGCATGGCTACCGCGGCCGGCATATAATTCTGGGCTGCTTGCGTACATTCTTAAATATTCTTCTTACATCTATGAAGTGAAAAATATTTTTTTCAACTAATTTCTACATTTATCCGTCGAAAAGAAAATGGAAGGGGAAAGATTTCAAAATTGAAAGGAGCTTGCTATCGCTTAAATCTAACCCCACCATCCGCACAGCGTCCTTTCTCCAAGTAGAAGGGGATTTATTGACTCTTTTAACTTCTTAGCGGTCATCGACGCGTGAATATGAGCAATGTCTCCCTGCACAGCCAATAAAACCCTCGCGTCGGCAGATACCACACCGCAGATGGATACGCCCGGGCGTATCCAGGCCATTTTGGCCAAAATCCTTGTTCATAGGATCGCAAGCCTTAATTTCGTGGCTTCATCCTTATCAGAAGTCGAAGTTACGGATTCTTTTCTCTCTAGTTACGACTATGGGCGTGCGGGAAAAGTTGTATCTGGAACGTATGGGTGGGAAGGCAGAGTGATATTGAGTGACGGGTGAGTGGGGTAGCCAGTGTAAGACTTAAAGGTGGTCAAAAGGAAGAGCACTCCAGAGTTAAAATCAATACGTGGGGTTTAGGGTGAAGGATAAAAGTCTCTGGACAGCCGGGTTATCCCCTTGTCTTTGTGTGTGTCCACCAACATGTCAAGTTTCCAGTTTGTATTCCTCGACCACAAAAAGTAAAAATGTCTTGCTTTTCCTCTTGACATATGTCGCGCGGGGCTACTGCCCGGGATTCGGTTTCTGTGAGAGCGTTGACTGAATGCGTGTCAAAGGATTTCAGCCGTGATTAAGGAGAATGAGATCTCTTTAAGGGGGAGATTTCCGATGACATTAAGGCAATTAGGAATCGTTAAGGAAATGAAAGAATGAATGAAACAATATTGAATTAGCATGTAAGGTTAAAGGTCTTGAATTTTAGCGTCGTAATACATATTTTGGCATCTGAAGTAGAATATTTAAATTTTTGTGCGAAATGTGTATTTTTTAATTTATGTTAAAAAACGATATTTTCTTTGGTTTTAACCAACTTTTACCTCGCACTTAGCGCTAGAACAGTTTTCGAGAAATACTCTTTCTTTTATTCTTCAAGTTTCCTTTCAATTCGAGAAACTGATTGATGATATTACTTTTGGTGATAATGAATGAGATCAAAGACGGGCGCATTAGGTAGTGAAGGACTCTCTCAGTGAAATAATGATGTGAAACCATTCCGTTGGAAACACCGTGCTATCACGTGATACACAGTTCGGAAAATGTATTGCATATTACTCTAGCCCGTAACTGTATTTTGTGTATGCATACGTAAGTATGTGCTTCTGTAATCATGTGAATTGCCGCATGATGAAAATTATAAGCTTGCTAGAACGAATGTTTCCGCGGCGATGGTTTGATCTCTGCATTGTTTCTGGTTTTCTTCTCTCCTGCCAGCGTCTTCAGGTCGAAGGTGTCCACATGTGGTTTCTGTCTCGCTTGTACCGTAGGCTGGCTGGGTAGGCTCTGATTGGCTGTCTCTTGGATGAGTCTTTTCCAGGCGCTGTGAATGAGATATCCGTCCTCTCTGTTGAAATTCAACGGTGGTTTTTGAATTCCTATGGCTTCCCTGGTATGCCGAGGGAAGTATCGGCTCTCTTTTGTAAAAAGTTTTGTCTCCTCAAATTTAATGCCGTGGCTGGATTCTGAACACGCGTGTTCGGCGATGGCGGAAAGTCGAAATTGCTTATTTTTCGTCACCCTCTGGTGTTCTTTTATCCGTACATTCATTGAGCGGCAGGTTTCTCCAATGTAGGATATATAAGCGAGGATGAAACCACATGCCGACACCTTCGACTTGAAGACGCTGACAGGAGAGCAAGTGAAACTGTTGTCCACAAGCCAACTGACGCGGAAGAAAACCCGAAACAATGCAGAGATCAATTATAAGCTTATTCATAATGAAAGACAGCAATAATACTTTAATTTAAACACATTAATTTAATAATTTATATTATTAAATTAATGTGGAGTATTACTACTGTGTTTCATTATGAATATTAGCAACTTACATAAATATACAACTTACATAAAGCTTGATACGATTTCTTACAATTTTAAGCTTGGTTCTCCTTTTTGCGTATCATCATCATCTGTCAACAATCCTAGCATTTGTTTGACGCAGCCCTCCACTCGATTCTTCTATCGGCCAACCTCTTTATATTGACGTAATTTCTCTCTTTTACATCCTTCACAAATTGCTCCAAATACTTCATACGAGGCCTGACTTTTCCATTCAAGATGATCTGATGAAGATGATTGTCTTCATCAGGCCATCGTGTCTCAAGATGTGGCATATTAAGTTTTCCCGTCTTCTTTTTAAAGTTTTCAGTAGACATTTCTTCTTATTCACTCTTCTTAAGTCTTCTTCGTTTGTCACTCGATCGACCCATTTTATCTTCATTATTCTTCGGTAGCACCACATTTCGAATGCTTCCAGCCTGGACTTCTCTGCTGCTGTTATTGCCCATGCTTCACTGCCATATGGTAGAATGCTCCAGATGCATGTTATAATGAATTTTTTCCTTACTTATACCCTTGTATTTCCAGCTGTAAGGAGATTCTTCTTCTGGTCAAATGCCCTTTTTGCTTGGGAAATTCTACTTACAAGTCCTCTTTTACTTCGTCCATCGCTGGTTACTCGGCTTTCCAGGTAACAAACCTCTTTCATCTCCTCGAATTTTTGTTTTCTTTCTCGAAATGGACTTTTAATGTGGACGTCTTTTGGTGAGAGCTGGCTTGCGCCGCGCCTACAATTGGTTTCTCTCGCTTTCCCTCCCAATCTCGTCATTACACCTCTTTTCCTAGCAAATAGGGTCTCATGCACGAAAAATACTTCAATTTCCGCTGATGAGCCCCCGGGTTTCGGTAAAAGTTACCCAAATGAGGCAAAGCACGCTTGGATAATCGGGTTTCAACGGAAAATATCGTCATGAATTGAAAAGGAATTTGAGGAAGAAACGATTTAAGGCAAGGTTTCTGGTTAACTTCTAACAAATTCTCGGGAATAAAAATCTCAGCAATCTTGTTTTTCATGCCACCAGAATTTACCCAAAGAAAAACATTATCTACTCAATTCGACCGGTATGCCAACCAGGACCCTGTCAAGAGCTTTAGTCAGTTGATCCAATTATACTCTCCGTAAATTTATTTTTTAATTCCTGAAGTCGTTTTAATTTCTTTTTTTTTCATATCGCTTAATTTTCCTCTTTTACGAGTGCTGTTGGTGACATGTTAGCTAGTTTTATAAATGAAATGTTATATAACCCTGTTATATTAATAGTTTACGAATACTATAGGAAATAGGAACTATTCAGTCAGAATGTCTAACGAAAACATGTCCAGCTAAAACATGTACCCGAAAACTTCCTAGTCTGTTCTATTGATCGTAATGTACCGTAGAGGACACTTGCTCCAACCTGGGATTCTTCCATTACAATTCTGTCGTGGAGCTTTGAAATGATGACCATTCCCGAGTCCAGCCGAAGATAAGTTGATACCTTTCCTCCATGTTTCATTCCACATATGATATGCTTCACCTTTTAATATCCCTCTCATATCGCCCACGTCAACGCGTCTAGAAAACCGTATGTGAGTTATCGCGGGGGTGGGCTCGATGATCGAAGGCGCACGGCGCTACTCACAAGCCTATTTCGTCCTTCCCAACTCCATATGATTAGTGAGGTGGAGAAAGAGATGAAAATGACACCTGAAACTTTGTCTTTTCTCTCTGCATGATGAAGAATACCTTCACATCTCTCACTGCCCATGTTTTTCTCAGAGGCGAAAAAAGGGTCATAAAAATACGAATGCCTTGTTTATTAATGTTTTGAAATTTGTTTCCAACGATCCACACGAATGTTTCTTTTGAATAATGTTGAATTAATATGTTCTCTGATTGGTAAATTGTTTGATTCATATAGAAATTTTAGCTGACCACCAATTTCCGGGTGGGAATTAGATTCCAGTTGAGTTTATTGTTGATATTGTTTCTTATACGCCACGAGTCAATGACGGCAGGGATAATGAATCATCCGTCTCTCAACTCACTCTTCAAAAGGTAACTACCAACCTCCCCTTCCTTATCCATTCCTCTTTCTCATTAAAGTATTAGAATTTGAATTGAATACGCCACTCAGTCAGTGATGATGACGCTAAGGACTGAAACGCTTTGAAACCATAAAAAACGTGAACAATATTAATAGGCTTTTACTTTTGTTTCAGATATGGAAATTTTCTCGACTTCTTGGCTTAAATCATAAAATTTTATTTAAAATTATGCATGTATTATCAGGTTAATGATGATATATAATCACAAGTGGCCACTGTAAAAGATGCCCGGTTTTGTAAATAAATAAACTCAACTCATTGAATGGTCTCCCCGTTTTATTGCTATTTTTAAGTTTCGAAATTATTCAATATTTTTTTCGTAATTTAATAAAACCACTTTTTTTAACCAACCAATTTTTTTAAGATGCAGCGTATCATCATCTGGCATCTGCCAGATGATGATACGCTGTATCGAAACCGGTCGCAATAAAAATTCTATCCTGTGGAACAGCAAAGTATTTTTTCTCCCTTGTGTTCACCATGAAGGAGTTCCACAAAGTAACGCCCCCCACCATTGTATTCGTCAAATTATTTGTTTAAAGTCCACCAAATTGATTATAATCTAGAAACAGGCTGTGGAAACATATTAACTTGTAATGAATTAAACTCTATCTTCTGTCACTTGGTGGTATTCCATAGTCAATAATTTAACAAAACAAACTTTTACAAAAATACCACATAGAAATTTTGCGTACAATTTCACTTGTGAAATTGTATAAAACATTTGTTTGTGGTATTTTTTAAAAGTGTGTTTTATTCAATTATTAACTTCTAATGATTTGGTTTATTTTTGTTACAATTTTTTCATGTGCTTAATTGTTGTGCTGAAACTAACTGGTTTGATATAAGCAGAGATAAGGATTGAGGATAGCATCTTAGATAGTATGATGCACATATAAATTATGAAGAACTATTATGGACGAAGAAGGAAAGAAAGTTATTGAAAGAAGTTTTGAGGAGGCGGAAAAAATCAATTGATGGCCTGATGATGGTTAAGGGACTCTTTTAGGTTGCTTATTGGTGAATGTTGAGTAAGATGATGAGATCGATGAGTAGAAGTATTTTTGACACTATAACGGAAGGCAGATAGCGTGAAGAGTTAACATGGGCATGGGCCGTGGCATATGTTCTGTGAGGTAAACATCATTCACCCATACTAACCACTACTGATAGTGCTAAGTGTGTATAATTCACAGTAGAATGCTTTATATTTTTCTGCACCACACCGAAAACAGTAAGTATACTCTATATTGAAATGTGTGTATTGTATGGAAATAGTAACCGTAATATCGTTTTTTTGCATCATAGTTTAGCATTTGTATGGCAGTATATGAAAACCACATTTAGGATTGTGTTGTTTCTATATTTTATCTTAGTATATAGTGCATTAATACTATATAATGTATGTACGGTATAGAACGTTAAACCATATCTTGCAACTCGACACGAAGGAAAAGTCATATCAACACGTGTTAAAACATGCTATGTAAAATTTAAAAAATTATAAAAACCTGTTATAACTTTTGGCAAACTGGTCATGTAGGAGGAGAGGGAAGTGAAATCCAAGGTATCCTAGGTATTGTACTAAATGTGCAATAAATTGCATAATAAAGAATGTTTTATGTCCTTAAAAAAAGGAAAGTATCACCAAGAAAATTATTTCCATATGACCTAAATACTATTTTTTTCACAAAAGTTATCTTCCTCGTTCATTATACTAGCAAAAAATGAAATAAGTATAGTTATCGATTAGTGTAGGAATCAGTTATATCGTCTAAATAAGGTTTTTAATGGATTATCCCTAATCATTTCGCTGAAAGGTTCTTTCCCAACCCTATTTCTCTTTCTAAAACCATTTAATTCTTGCCTCGCCTTCTACTGCTCAATAAATCCATATATTGACGCAAATATATACACAGCTTTTTATTTACTGCTCAATAAATCCATGTATTTACGCAAATATATACACTGATTTTTATTTTTACAGATTCAATCAATTAAACCGAGAAAACAGTTCCCAAGGCAAGGGAAAGATTCTGCTGCTTGTCGCTCGAGAAAAATATTTTGATATTATCCTTTGCGTTCTCTCCCAAGCATCTTTGTGCGATCATCTCCGTGTCTTGAAGATCAAAGCAGACACCCCCATCTTTAATTTCCCTTTTCCAAGAGTTATGAAACAGCAGCGGAAAAATGATAGATGCTTCCCGCGTTGAAATACGAAAAAACCTGCTAGTTTCAAAATTTCCGATGGAAAGTTTTCACCCTAAAGTGAATATGAAAACTCTGTTAGCGTCACAGACGTGGAAGTAATTGAACGTAGGTCAAGGGTATCACATGCAGAGTAACTGGCGCGGCAACTCCAGAGCTTTCCGCATCTGGGTTTTCCAGCAGATTATCTTTATTTTACTCGTATCGTTATTTTTTAAATATTCCTTGAGGAGAAGAATAATTATTAATTAAGAAAGGCCTTTCTACGAAAAATTGTACAGGTATAAACAGTACTGTTCAATATATAAAATATCGTCATTTTTTACCGGTTTACGTCAGATAATTTTAAATCTGTCATTTTGTAATGGCATTGTCCATAGGAGTGTTGCCATAGTGTTCCTGAGGGTATATGTTTTGATTAAATCAATAAGATGTGGTTCAGATGGGCGAATACTTTCTACGCACTACGGACTTTTCGGAAGTCGACCGAAGAAATCTTTCCCAATTTCTAATAATTTCCATCCCATTTGCGCGTCGTGATAGAGGTGTCAAGGGTGACAATTTAGATTTCAACTAATAGGTATATTCATTGATAATTTCGTTATGTTTAAAAATTTGAAGTATAGTATATACAAAGAGATACGTAGATGTATATTATATTGGAATGTCATGAGATTTTTTGGTAACAGATATTTAATTGGGGTATTATGAATGCACATTTTGAAAAGAAGAACATTTGGAGTGGCTAATTATAATGTTTTTCGGTGAATAGTTGTAAAAGAGCATAGAAAGGATATAATAGGGATATAATAAAAGATAAACGTTCACTATACTTGCTGCCAAAATATTTATCTTACATCCAGAAGTACAATTCTTGGACTTTGACGATTCCTTTCAATATTATGGCCGGATGCCCCTCATAAATATTTCAGCTGTAGCATCTTCTCTTGATAACCTAATTGTGTGTAACTCTCCAAGTAATTTAAAAATGAAATTAAAAAGTCAATGCATTAATTAAGCATAGAAAATATGTAGCGAGAGTATCAATGGAGGGTTCATTTACTTATAATATTTGTCCATTTTAGAGGACAAGTTTTTCAGGGGAAATAACAAATAAAGAGGTTAAACGAGATACAGGAGGAAGTTATTGAACGGAGAATCCTGGGAAATCGTAGGTGAGGGAGAAAAAGATTGAGCTTGGATCCACTCGCAAAACGTGAGGCAGAACAATTTCTATACTCCAAAATATCACCTAACAGAAAGAAGACTAATACATGAAATAAATGTCTTGAGTTTTATACTGACGAATTTCGTGAATGTTAGACTAGCAACTAAACAAATTAATTCACGAACAACAGACCTCTAATCACCCATTATGCATGATCTAATTTCGCTCTAATCGTGAATGAAGCATGATTCAGCACTCCACACCTATGCATGCTAGGAAATAAAAATAAATATATTTAGAGATATGCCTTTCTAAAAAGTAATCACTTCAGTAATATGTAAATGCCAACCATCTAGTTTCAGATGACTCTTATATCTAACATGTCTCCATGAAGTAGCTCTTATTTGCATGTAAGTAGCTCTTAGTTGAATGCAAGTAGCTCTTAGTTGCATGCAAGTAGCTCATAGTTTCATGCACGTAGCTCTTAGTTGCATGCAAGTAGCTCTTAGTTGCATGCAAGTAGCGCATGTTTGGAGACTCCCTACCACACACCCTCGCGTTGGCTCGTAGGGTAACACGTAGATGTGTATGTAATCTGATTTCGTACAAACATTATTTAATATTCGCTTCCGAAACTGTTACAAGAAACACATATTTTATCAAGAATTTTGAGACATTTTTGAACTCGCGCTACAAGACAAAATCTTAATAAGTTGCGAACACGATGCTAGAAAGTCAACGGATACCATAAAGGGCAGTAGTAAGGAAAGATCCAGGCCACTGTCGCAGTTGTAGTTATTTGGGGAAGGCAACCGACAACTGAGGTAATTTTCGGCGGAAAATTCAATATAGAACTCAAGACATTTATTTCATGCATAAGTCTTCTTTCTGTTAGGTGATATTGTGATGGAGCATAGCAATTGTTCTGCTTCACCTTTTGCGAGTGAATCCTAACTCAATCTTTTTCTCCCTCACCTAAAATTGTCCAGGATTCTCCGTTCAATAACTTCCTCCTGTATCTCGTTTAACCTCATTAATTGTTTTTTCCCCTGAAAAACTTGTCCTCTAAATGGAACAAACATTATAAGTAAATGAAGGGTCATTGATACTCTCGCTACATATTTTTGGGTGGATAACTGGGTAAAGATAGGAATTGTTGAGCAACAGAGGAAGGGTGGAGAGAAACCCGGCGTCGACATGAGCGTTCTCTTCACGAAAAGCGCCAAAGGGACTATGGCTTAACGTCCCATCCGCTGGACGGAAAACTAGACAATACACTTAAGTAGGGACCGGTATACCATTGAAAAATCCGCCAGTGCCGGGAATCGAACCTGGTCCAAGGGTAAGGTATGGGAGGTCAATAATCCAGCCACCACACCTACCCGATCCCCACTAGGCTACTGCCTCCCTCCTCGATAGCATTCTGAGAGATAACCCGAATTGCTCTTCAGTCCTGAACATTGGGGATGGGGGAAAGGAAAGGGAGATTGTTTAGGGGCGTTTCGCGGGTCCTGGAATACGCATCGCAAACTGTCTCTCTCTGTACGCGCCGTGGTATCCCAAGCGCCTCGGGGCTCGCGCGGAAGGATAGGCCGTCACTGGAGAAGCTCCATCATCAATATTAAATTCTCATTTGTCGTTGTTTATCTCGGGAAGATTGGTACGCCTGGGGAGCAGGGAGAATTCCAGGGTCGAGACCCTCCCGCAGCTTTCGCTTTCCAGGCTCCGATGAATCACTTATCAGGGCTCATGGTCTTTACTTCCTTTTGCTGCTCGTTCTCATTGTCGCGAAGAGGTTCTTTGATGCACCCGTGCCGACCCTTTCATCTTCACCCCTCTATTCTTCCCCAACTCTCCCCTCCATATTTACCTATGCCTTGAGTTGAGTGTCAACAGATTATCATTCGTGTCTCGTGAATTTAGAGAATGGGATTAGCTTTATGAGTAGGGTTAGTTTCCTCGTAACTTAATTGATCTGTTCTTCATTGTCATCATATGCTAATTACTTTATTATTCCGTATTCTTGGCAGGACTAATATTTTCTTGTGCCAAAATTTGAATGGTATGGAGGTTTCATTCAAATTCAGTGGACTTTGTGCCTCTTACAAGTCAGCGTCTATGCATGGTAAATTTGCCTTAAGGATCTTAATTTAAGATTTACGTACGCAATGAGCGCTCGTGAAAAAAAAATATAGTTTACATGATCAAACATGTGGTGATCCTTTGTATTTCAAAGTAAGCGTTCCTCAGATATCCTTGGCTTGACAGTTTCAAATTAAATAGCGAGAGATGTCGTTTTATTTTTGTTTCAATCCGAAGCTGGCAGAGCATCCAGAGGGAATAACTAAAAATCGGAGCCAGTTACGTTTGATGGCCCTGTTTACGCACGATAGCATGCATGCAGTTCTGAAATACATTTTTTTCGTGCGTACCTCTATGAGGTCGACTCATATGTTGGCAAATGTTCGTGAAATTAAAATGCTGAGGCTACTCTTTGATGATTTTTTTTCCATTCAAAAGATCACGGAAACCAAGTTTCATTCTACTGGAACCATTCTCAGCCTTTTCACTTCCAACTTTATCTCACGCTTTTCTGTCCCAGTGTGCACGATGCCACCATTCAATTTTCTGTCCTGTTTTCAACGCTTCCAGCGCGTATCCATGCTTTCTCGTCCATGTATTCTCTATGGTGTATTCCTTTCCCCTTGTGTCCAACCTGTGAGGAATTCCGCGTCTGCACCTCTTGGTATTATACCATTACCCGACACATAGTTGTGTACAAGATAATATTTAGGTAATTTGTGTCCATGAAATCAACTTATGAATCAATATATTTTTTAAATAGGCACCTTTTATCCAAGGATCATTCGTATAAGAGGCTTGCTGCAACATTTATTTTTTAGCTTTTTTTACCGATCATTGATTGTTTTGGTTTTTTAAAATATATGGAGTATAATTTTAGGGGTTTATTACCATAGTAATAGTTTAGATTTTAGCATAGACCTCGTTTGGATTTTTTCGCTTTAAGAATCCATATTTTGGAGTACCTAATTGAAACCCATACTGTCGAACAGGAATATTTCTCTTCCAGTGATAGTGCATGGGGAAAATAAAATTAGTTCCAAGTCAAAAGCCTAAATTGGATCTTGGTATTGCGCACTAAAGAAACTTATTGTATGCAAAAAATAAAAAATGGACACAAATTGTCATCTTTTTGGATGTTAGTATGGAGGTAAATTGAGAGGGATCGCTGAAAGAGTAGGCACACGTACATAGCTTAGCATAGCAGGAGCAAAGGGAGCTGCTCACTAAATAAATCAATTATACTTATATACAGCCAGTTCAATAAGTTAATCATACTTATTTAGTATCATTAATATATCCCTCTACAGAGTAGAAAATTTTTTCTTGGAGGTACTTATCTTTTTACTCTGTATTTAAAACCTTCACGGCCCTGAGATACCAATTTTGACGAAAAGAAGCTAAAAAGTATTCAAAAATATAAAATGAATAGTAAGAGTATATCAGAAAATATTTATTGATCATGAATACATCAGACGGCTTGTTTTTATCATGATCCAACGCACAAAATTGATGGAGCAAGTCTCTGTACTCTTCGATTTGCGGAAAGTACGCGGGTGAGAGCGACGGGGATTGATTAAATGAGTGTTGCCGGGAGATGGAGAGGTTGAGGCCAGAATATCCAGCCCATCCTCGGGATGAGGCAGCCCCAAGCACTTGGAAAAGTGAATCTCGGGATTTATCGGCGATGACTGTTATCGTTTGTTTGCTTCAAATATTCCCCGGAAATCTAGGTCGCATCGAAATTACCACCCCTTGGCAAAAACCGGTCTACAGATACTAAACGTGACAGAAGTTTGGGCTCTAGCGTGAGAAAAAGTGATGTGCGGGAACAGTATAAGAATATGATTTAGTGCATGGTGTTTGGAATGAATGGGAAATCAACTATGCAACGAGTAGGTACGCATCCGTTAGCAGTTAAACTGTAATGGACCGTAAGTGCATTTTTAAATCCACTCTCTCTGTGAATCATTCATGTTACTCCTATGCACGGGTGGATGTAAAAAAATGAAATATACTCCCTTGATTGCAGTTTCCTTCTATGGTGTGGAAATTTAAAAATTGATACAAAATGGATGAAAATATTATTTTGCGTAATTTTCTAGTGATAACCCTTGTGAATTTGTGTGAGATAGAAGAATAGCAGAAGTAATGGAAATAATGTAAGCTTTTTGAAGGATATCGCAGTTCGGACCACTCAAAAATTAATTTGACACGCGGTGTTCGGTACTCGTCTCTGGAAATTGATCGGAAAAATAGTTTTTTCCTGCTTTTCCATCCGCTGTCCAATCAATTCTGAAAAGTTTACGCGTTAATGGACGGAATTCTATGTATCGTAAATTGTGTGATAACCTACTACGATTACTCGAACATATATGCTTGCCCCAATAAACAGTAAATGATCCGTTTGAACCAAAATCTGTACAACAATTCCTCCGTTAAATGAGGAACATCTAGTGTGACTGCACAGTAGGGATTATTTGAAAAAGCACCATAAAAATGCTGGCGCGGCTTAAGGCGCAAAAACTACGGCGCGAATTTCTGTGAATCACATTCCATGTTTGGGTCTTCAGGGGTCGAACGTCAGCTGGGAAACTACTATTTTGTAAGAACAATCTCTTAACCAAATTTTCTTTTATGAACAGTTCCTTGATGAGTCATCTCGTGACTTAGACAATTGGCAATCTGACAGAACGTAACTGATTCGTAAATGTGGCTGCTCGCACACGGTCATTTGATAACTACAAGTGCCGTTGAACTGTCTAAATCGATTGTGGGAGAGTATGTGAATCATCTTGAAGCGTGCTTCAATGGATTTATTTAGGTTCTGTCTAGCCTGACGCATGGTACCAACATACACTCCCGTTAGGCTCCTCACGATGTAGGCATGATGTACGCATATCTTCATTCACATTTTCATACAATTCATATCGTTCTCTTTAAGGCTGGTAGGTGAAAGGCTACTTACTACTTGCGGGCCAAGATAACTGGCGCTAGAAGGATTTTCTCCAATCTGCCTATTGCGTGATTTATTTTTCTCTTTCTTTTGAATAAATTACTCATTCGCGCTCACCCAGCAATGAAACGCCTAATATTCTTTTTCTTTCATGGTTCCTTTACGCAAGCTCAAGCATGACTTGATTGAAGCACCCTTTCCCGTCACCCCTTTAGATTTCTCAAGCTTAGTAAATGTGTTCGGTGATCAAAAACTCTTGCAGCTGAAATTAAAGCCATCGAATGCGTCCACCAGGTCGCGGTTGGTGGGTCGCCCTCTAGATATAGAGGTTAGCTGCAAGGTAAGCGAGTTAACTCGTCGAATAATCAATCGTGGACAAAACGCGGCGGCACTCCGAGGTGGTATTGGTCTATCATTGGGTAAGATAGGTCTTTAAATGATACAGAAACCTGTGAAGACGCTATGACTTGGCGACGGGAGACCGCCAACAATTATGCATTCCATCACCCGGAGGGGAGGGCAGCAGATCTTCTTCATTTGAGTGAAGGTGGAACCACATGGCAGGTACAGCGACATTCATTTCACTACAGGCGTTGTACATTGCGATGTGGAAGACAAGGGAAAACCACCACATTATTAACCCGAAGTCGCAACTACAAAACTCTTTTTATCAAGCTGTGATGGAACCCTCTCGAATATGGAACAGATTGGGAAGGATGTAAAAGAGAGGAATTACGTTTATAAGAGGAGATTGGTCGACAGAAGAAACAAGTGGAGGACTGCGTCAAACAATTCCTAGGATTTTTGACCGATGATGATGATGATCAAAAACTCAGACTATTGCTCCACCTGTCTCTTCTTCCACAATTTTCTGCATCCCAAGTATGAAAGAGGTGTGTTTTTATTCTTGCCTCACCCTATGTCTTACAGTATTATCAAGCGCATCATGTGATGCATGATCTTGCAGCACAGAGGAAAATATTGTTTGGGATATAAGCAAATATTTATAAAGCCTACTCATTAGTATAATTTTTCTCGTAGGTTTGTTGTAGACGTTGGTAAGTCATATCTCAGCGTCATTTAATCAAGTATGATTTTTTTTGCTGTTCCTCATCTACGGTTTCCCTTCCGGCTCAACACAGGCACGTCATCATATCTGCTCCCTTTATTCGTTCATTCATTTTCTTTATTTCATTTTCCATTTTCCTTCTCCTTCTGCCTAAGTCGACCATTTTCCTTAACATAAAGGGAAGATAATACGCTCAACGAACCATGATCTCAGTTTTTTTATGATGATCCATTCTCCTTTCAGTATATAGCCCATACATCTCCATCCCTTTAAGATCCATCCCTTTATCCCCTATCTTAATACTTTTAGCCTTTACGTAGTATAGTCCCGTTGGGAAAGTATTCGCCGTTCCTGAGTGTAATTCTACCGTGAGCTCGTAATATGTTTTTCGTTGGTCATGATCCTGAGGGAATGCTCGCATGTGCTTTATTCCTTATTTATTACAGTATGATTTTCAGCCCCAAGCGAACTTAAGAATTTAATTTAGTAATGTTTAAAAAAAATCCTACTTGCATCAGAGTATCGTCATTCTTTGTCATTTTTTAGTGTGAATGAAAAAGAGCCTATTAACAATTTAACTATGGACTTGCTAATGATACTAAATGCGTTACAAACCTTTTGCAAAATATTTACAATAAATAGAAAACGATTAATTTATAATCATTAGTGTTTACAGAAAAGTACATGGAAGGTTAGATGTCATTCGTTGGTCTGTTATATTGCCAGTATTTTTAATACTACTGTATAATATTTTTAAAGATTTCAAGTCTCAAAGTAAGTTCACCGTAGTGTTACCTCACGATGGGAGATATATTTTTTTTAAGTTTGAGTAAGAGCATGACATAATGGGACCAGTCCCTGTACTCGACTGTTGAGGTTAATTCATAATATGTTAGGATTGCTCACGATGTTATGCCCTCAAAGTTTTTCATTTTTTTCTCTTTCTTCCATTTTGTGTAGTCTTTGCCTTGTTGAAATGTCAAAAACCAATTCTTTATCAAAAAAAAGTTTATAGCTATCGTACTGAAATAATACACCTGCAATTTTCCATGAATTAAGGGTTTTTACTTCGATTCGGGTTTCAGTGTCGATACATCATCGTCAGGCGATAATGATGTGTCAACCTAGCGATGATGTATCAACATCGAAACCGGATCGAAGGAAAAACTTTTATTTTGTGGAAAATTGCTCGTTATCATTTTACCACGCACAAAAATCACTCGATTTCGCAAGAATCTTCGGATTCTTCAGCTATCGATTTTTAGTGCAAAACATCTCCATTTTGTACACAGATCGGTATTAAAATAAATATTTTGAGATATGTAAAGGATACATACTGTAATTATATCATTCAATGGATGACGAAGTCTATTTTTAAACGTTTATGCTTTAAGTCCCTGCATCTACACTATATTCATTCCACATACAGGGAGCCAACCACCGAAAAGCTTTTTCAAATGTTATTGATTTACGTCGAATATTATTTGTAAATTGGAAGAAGCAAACGATGTGTATTATACCCCCAAGATAAGTCCATTCCCTGTGCATTAGGTTTATATTTAGTCGTTCCTAACAGACCATAAGATTATTGACTATCTATTTATGTGAGATTTATTAGTTTCAACTCCCCGTTTATGTGTTTATACCTGCTTTACTCACGATTTCATGTTTTTAGACATTGATTTAGAATGACATCGTAGGTTTATTACAGTGGCTATGTTTGTAACGTGAAAGGTGCACTCATAGTTGTTTTCCAGCTATGACTACAGTTCATAAGTTCCATTTTGATTCCAACAAGTCGCAAAACCTGTAAATGTCGTCAAAGGCTTCTCTATCCAAGGTATACATTAAATACTCTTAGATCTCGACAGCTCTCTGCACCTTTAGTGTGAATAAGTGAAACTTGCCGACCTTGGTGCTTGGAAAATACCTTTACGGAGAGCGGCATCATTCTCTCCGAGCCCAAACAAATCGCCTTCTCTCTTCACCTGACCTTCTCTTCACCCAGTAGTCCCCACTCAAGCCTGCCCTACACTCCTTTGTCTCTCCCACTCCTCTTACCTCTCCTCCCAGTCTCCCGCGTCACTCTTCAACCACTTCTCTCCGCCAGGGGGTGGTTGAGAAGTAGGGTCTACCCACGTAGCACCCAAGGCGCTTACGGAAATACCCTGATGTTTGGCAACGACTCGCAGATTCTCCACACTTTAGCGTTAATTTCCTCCCGTCCATGACCAATTCACGGAGGCTTCTTCTAGGCCACTACTACGCTAACTTTTTTTTACCATACGTTCGCCAAGATCGCTACGCAAAGCAAGGGATTGTCCGGCGGCGAGAAAATGTTTTCCTTCTTCTGAGTCATCGAGGAGTCCGGGTTCCTATAGTGGTTAGTGAGTATTGCCCTTTCACTCTGGGGACTCAGGTTTGAATCCCTGCAGTGTAAGATATTTTTCATTATCCTCTAGTTGAGTGCTTGGTGGAGAGCATTCGCGTTCAGTACTCCGTCCGTCGGATGGGACGTTAAGCCATGGTTCTTGGTGCCTTTCTTTAACAGCATGGTGATGCCGTGGCCGGGTTTCTATCCAACCTTTATCCTCGCCCTTTATTTCCATTCTTGCACCTTTACTCCCAGCCTGAAGTGCCAGTGAACGCGGATACAGGCTTGGAAACACAGATGAGCTGAGTCATCCTCATTGTCATTTACTGTACGGGGCGTATTCTTGTGGAAGGCTAAATTATTTCTGTCCTCAGCAAGGAGCTTGCTCTTTCTTTCGCTAAACCAAATTTATTATATGATTATATAATCTCTACATGGAAATTTTTAGGGTGCATTCCCCCTCAATTCATGCATGCTTACCTCCGATGAAAAATGCTCGTGTTTTCCGCTCGCTGAACTCCCTATGTGAGCACTGAGTCACTTTTTTAAATTTATAATAACACCATAACACAGTAATCTGCCCACGTACATCATGCCAGGATATATACTGAGATTCTTTCCGAACCAAAAGAAAAAGGAAAAACGATGCTAGGATACGAGGTACATGGAATGATATTGTTTCTGTGGACAATATACTTTCGATATAGCCAGCAACCTTGTGATGTGAATAACTTGAGATTCTTGTGATTTAAATTGCCGTCAGAGACAAAACTATTCATATTAACAGCATAGCTCAGGGGAAGGTACGATAAGCTATGTAATTTCACATCATCGGTGTCATCTCATAGAATTTTTTTCGGTGTATATGAAAATCTGTTGTACCCTTTTTTGGGACACTGCTATTATTGAAAGATCCAGTGCTGGTAATAAGCAATAGCCGTACTGTCTTTATATATTAGATGATGTTTAGAAGACATATGGATAAGTCAATTCCTTTCTGCTCATTTACATTCATTGAGGATTTGCACCCAGATTTGCGCCCTCTCAGTTTGGGAATATTTGACCCACCAAATTTCATTTTTATTTCCATATCGATTGTGCTGAATTTGCGGAAAGGCAACACGTTATAAATTGACTTCGGCAGGATCAAATACCTTAATCTTCCATTACCACTTAATTCTCGTAATTACACCACGAAGCTTGAAGGCTCAACAAGATTTTAAATCGTATTTATGTATTAATTGCTTCCAGGCATTAATCTGTTACCCTATGCCAGTCTGTATTCTTTGATTTTCTGTTATATTTTCAAGCTCTAGCCGATAAACGAAGCAAATGTTTTCCTAACCCCATTCACTGGTTTAGCTCTGGCGATTGGTTTTCAGATGTTGCAAAAAAAACTTGATTGCTAATTTTCAAAATTGAAAAGAAATAGTGCTAAATAAAATATTGGAAAAGGCTGGAATTGCTACTCTAAAAAACCTTGCCAAAGAGTGTTTTTGTCGTTGCAAAGTGAGTTCCTATAAATGTTGTTCTTCTTTTCTGTCAGTTAATTAACCAAATTTTATAGTAATAACTCATCTTCACCCCAGTTGAATAACATTATTTGGTTTCTTTTAGTCCTTATTATTGGAAAGATCTTGTGAAATGTAATTTAACGCACATGGACTTTGAAAGTTTTTCATGCGTTTTCTATGTCAACTTTGGATAGAAAGGAAGAAAAAATTCGTACTTACAGAAATTTAAGAGGACACAATAAGAATAATGAAGGAATATAATTTAAGGTAGACTCAGTAGATGATGCAAATAATTCAAATAGATAGGATATTGAAGATCGAAGAGAAAGAGCAGCAAGTAAAGAGGATTATGAACGAAAATCATATTCTTTCAATTACTTGTATATATTATCATTATTATTCGACTTGATTGAAAGAGTTCATGAAATTCAATAACTACCTTGTGAGAGTTATCTTTTACGAAAGAAGGCACTTGCTATGCCAAGGGAAAAAGTATATGTTGGTCTAAGCCCTCCCAATCACTGTAACTCCAAAAATAATTGGAAAATAACGCAGTATTGATGAATTCAATGAGCACAAATCTGATATAAGAGGCTCATGTAGTCACATAGCTTTAAATAAGGATGTACAAATCAGTGGCGATAAAAATCAGAAATAATTAATCAAGATGAAATGAGATTAATCATCAGAAAGTGTTTTATAAAATTACCAGGACTCGTAGACACATTTATATTGCATATTTTACTGTCTATTGGCAATCCCGTAATTTAAAAATTAATTTCTTTCATTCTTTTATTGCCGATATTATTCGTTTATTATTTTTTACTTGATATTTTCAATTATTTACCTGATAAATTATGAAACCAGAGATGAATCATGGTACGGCTACTGGAGATTGCTTCCTCATTAGCATTTTCTTGTTTTTCGACAGTATGAAGTTCGATGATCGCGAATGCAGAACCAGAATACGAGAAATTATGGAAGATTTCAGGTACATTAACTTCACTAGGTACAATATATTACCCTGAGAGTAATAAAATAGTGTTTTTTGGTACTCCAAAGGCTATAGTAAGATATCTAGGGTTATAACCAGTAATATTTATGTTGCCAGGTTAAATGTCAAAATATTAGATTCATGATATTACACATTGGTCGTAACAATGACTGGCCTAAACAAAACATACATTTGATGTAGATATTTATTTTATCCGATGTTCTCTAGTAATTCGAGTTTCTTGTGGTCCATCAGCCGGTAGGTTGGTTGGGTCGGGCGGTAACGAAAAGAGACAAAAGAAACCACTTCTCAAACTTCACCTCTTTTGATGTACTACTACTCTGGCATTGTTTGGTACACAGAAATATGAGGTCATTAGCTGATAAAAACTGTAAATTACGTCAAATCTTCTATTTTTGTTTCCAAAAGTTTTCCGCAACTTCTGTCAACTTTTTTCCAGAGTATCACCGGTCAATGCCGTCTCCCAATCTTATCGCAGGGTTCTTGTGTGCGTTGGCCTTTTCTTGTTATGCCAGTGAAGCCTGAAATCACGGCATATGTCGCTCGGAATACGCATTATTGGCGAGATAATGTGTTTACTCAGACGGCCAGTCAAATAGGTTCCACGGGCGGCCTGTCCAAACATTTCGTTTCGAGGGAAGTGGAAGCAGAAGGGCTATGCTGCCTATAATTGCGCTGGGCATTCGACAACTGTTTAAATATACTTTTCCTCGAGGCATAATTCACGGTGTCGGATAATGCTTCGCCAATCCCTACTCGTTAAAGGCCGAAAAGGAATTTTAACTTTGAACCAAATGTTTTGAGGGGCATTTGCTCATAATCATTATATCCACGCATTAAAAAAAATAATGAAGGCTGCATCAACTCTCATAGGCATTAAGCAACAAAATGCTTTTCCCTGAAAATATTTCGTGCTTTTATCTCGATATTTTAGAAGTTAATTTAAGTCAAACTAAACTGTGGCAAAGATTTAGGTAATAATATATCATTCTGGTTCACCTAACTTGGAAATATATGCTGATGAAATTATCTAAAGCAGCTTTCGTTGACTAATTGGTTTTTGCCTATTTCTCTATGATTGTGCCCTTTCTTTTCTTAAATTTATCGCGAAATGTGATGCTGCGAATGCAATGCTTCCATTCAGAACTAATTCTTATTTAACAACCAATTTCGAGGGAAAAATATATTAGGTAAATATCATTTCCGCTCCCATAGAAAAGTGGAAACCTTTATTTCTCAATGATTAATCATTTTCAATATTTATCATTTCGTTTGAAATCTCAATGTTCTTTGAGTAGAAGCGTTTTAGCATTTTCTGAAGTGTGGTAAACACTGAATTGAATCTTATCATAAGAAGGAAGGGAACAGCTATTTACTTGCGCACATTAATGATAGTATTACGCCAAAAATGAAGTTAATGAGGTCAGTACCGTGATGAGATATCTCATCGCTTTTCATAGATCTCATCAATTTCCAATAAATGTCGTGTTGGAGGCTTGATCACTTATGTGTGATTATAAATCTTAATTAAAACTCGTGTGTTTTACGCTTGTAATTGAAGTAACGAAATCGTTAATCGTTAAAATAGTTTAAATTTTCATTTTGATTAGAAGAGTGTACTTAAATTCATTAATATTAGCACTTCGTAATTATTCCAGCTGAGCAACTCACAGCTGAGGCTATTAGTGCCATTTATAGTAGGTTGATAACTAAAAATAAGTATGAGTATTTGAATGAATAGAGGAAATTAAGTGAAATTAAACCTCACTCCCACCCATTAATTCCACAGTTCCAAACCGACGGAATGAATACTGTATAGGAAGGTCTCGCCGCTTGGAACATAAGTAGCAAACCGAAATACCAATGAAGAATTTAAACTGCTGCCAGGATTCAAACACGAGTCATAAGGTAGGAAGCCAATATTTTAGGCACCAAATAATTCCCCTTATTTCATTCGTTCATGATATGAATACATTAATGTCAAAAAGGTTTCACTACAGAGTTGCTATTTGTATTTTGATACATCCTACTTCTCATTGCACCTTGAGCGCTCGAAGATTCATTAATAGCAGCTTCATTGAACGAGTTTGTCGTGAACTCGCCTATGCAATCATCCACAAAGAAATTCGCATGGAAAGGTGGATGCCGGCTGAATATGTTTTATGGAAAAGTTAAGACGACATTTCATTTACTTATGGATATATTTCCATTTTAATGATACTACTAGTGCAAATTCAATCATCATAGGTCAACAAACAATATTGGTTTGACGCACCTCTCTGCTAGATTCTCCTATCGGCTAAGCCATTCATATTCATATAATTCTTATCTATCACATATTTCACTATATATTTTATGCGAAACCTTTCTATTCCATACTTTCCCTTCGCTTTTCTCTCAGCGACATTCTATATAAGGCCATCATTTCATAATATGTGGCAGATTAAAGTTCCCCGTCATCTTTTCAAAGTTTTTCACAGACTTCCCTTCCCTTCAACTCGTCTTAAGACTCCTTTCTTTGTGACTCGATCGACTCATCTGCTCTTTACTGATCTTCTGAAGAAATTTACATACATGGCATCGGATGAAAATTAAATTGATATTGGATATAAAGTAAAACGCATGCATTGAATGACTATAGATGCTTGAAAGCTGCATATGAGGGAAAGTGTAAGTTATTCAGGGGAGGCGACGGACAGCTGAGGTAATTTACGCCATTTACGATAAGTGGGTAATTAGATAATGCTACTTCTACATAATACCCTGGAAGTCACAATAAAGGCGTATGGCAGGGGCATAGGAATATTTCAAGCAATAGGGTGGAGAGAAACCCGGCGTCGGCATTAGCGTACTCTTAACGACAGGTGCCAAGTGGGCCAAGGCTTAAATTTCCATCCGACAGACAGAGTGCTGAATCTGAAATTCCCTCCACTAAGCACTCAAGTACAGACTGGTTTGCCAATGAAAAATCAGCCATTACCAGGAATCGAACTCGGGTCCTCGTGATACGAGGCCAGCACTCCAGCTATCGCACCAACCCGATCACCAGGGAAAAGTGATGGACAGAAAACGAAGAGGGAGGAATACAATACAATAAAGATTTCCCCATTATCATCAGTGGTTTCAATCTGCCACGGTCTTATAGGCGCTTCGGACAGGAAAAAGAAGAGTTGTGTTAGAACTAAGAGCATTGAGGAAGTGTGGAGAGATACCTGAAGTTGGAATTAACCTTCTCGCTATAGAAGGATTCATTCAATTGGTCGACAGTTATGCGAGGCATGCGATGGAAGCAGTTCTGAGGTTGTAATCTCTACCACATGCCATCGGAGTAGGGATTCCAATGAAATGCCTGCCGACATATGAACATGCGTCCAAGTGCGGCTAACTTTTGTACCCCTCAATGCAGGTTATTAGGGTGGCTAGAAGCGATCGTCATCCATGGAATCAAATCAAGGAGAAGTCGTGGAAATCGCTATTTTTCCCGAAGGTCATTGAAGACTCAAAATGGTAAACTTTTATACAATAGGAATGTATTTGTTCCTTTTGTCTTTGAGCGTATATGAATGCCACCAGTTTTCCGATGGCGTAGTGATCTTCATGCAATATTTAACTAACAATCAGCGGTAGAATCTTCCTTTTCCGAATCAAAATCGCTTCAAAATATTTCCTTGAAAGCTGTTTTCCTTGTTTGCCTGAAGAAAACTTTCCCAGATTAATATCCCCCATTTATTTATTTATTTAGTGTTGCTCATCACCCTTAGTTTACGCGTGTGAATTAATCTTCAAAAATTATTTCAAGTATTTTTTCCCACGAGGGAAATTGTTCATGCGTCATGGAAAGGTCATACAAATTGGAGGGAATTTTTGAGGGATTTGAAAGGAATTGAAGGGATGAATTGAAAATTAAATTCCATCAACATTCAGTTTAAATCCTGAATGTTGGAGGAATTTAGGCGTAATAAGAGTTTTTAAGGGATACTATTCTGGGCATTCGTAGTTTTGCGAGGCAGGAATGGCTATGAACTGTTACGGGAGTAGATCATGGACTAATATAAAAGAATGATGGTGGTAAATGGTGTTATTAAAGGAAGTTTGATATTTTTAAGTGAAGAAATATCATAGTAATTAACAGAAATAATGCGCTGATGCTATAGGTACAGGCCAAGTGGTTTTTTAAAATGAGAATAACGAATGAGAATGAATGATCAGAAGAAATCCATCTGAGCTGATAGTCGAATAGAGTGCGCTTGCTGTAAGCTCGATACAGCCACAGTTTGATCACTACAACCCTTCTCTTTAGGATGCTGGAAAGCCTTACTTGAGGGCTTGAGGGTGATGAAGCTGGAGAATACCTCGCGACGAAAATAACCTCTCCTGCCCCCATGGAAAATGGTGTGAACATCTGTTAATCATAAGTGAAGGCCTCAGAAGATTATCACCGGCTGTGGACACCCAACTGCTTTCCGCATTTCCCGTTCTTCGTCTGCGCGTGGAATATATGGTGCGGTTATCCGATACGACCCTAATAAAATTCCACAGCCTCATTCGCTCTCCCTTTGCTCCACACAGGTGATGATTGAGGAGCGTGTGGGTCCTGAAGGAGGAAACAATAATCGGGAGGGGTGCTGGAAATTGAAATTCATCCTTGGTAATTACGAATCGGCCACAGAGACAAAAGGATGGTCGACTGAGGACTGATTAATTTGACGCGGAGGGAACGTAATCTCTCAAGGTCCCACAGATTGGAGTTATAAGTTCCGGGGGAAAGTGAAGGGGGCAGGACGGAGAAATGAAAGTGTATACGTATATTGGTGTCTAAATCTCATCCTAAATCCTGTCGCGAGGCCACCATTTTTTACCCCCATCCACCCCAAGCTCGCTGTCAGCGACGCGACACCTGGAGGGAGCTTAGCTGATTAACAACCCGGCCGTAAAAACGGTGGATCTGAATCCGACGCTGATTCACGCCTACCATCCAAACATTTAATACGCATATTGCTCTCTTCGGATCGAACCCGTAATTAATACAATTGATCCGAGGGCTAATTAATGGTCGTTTATCGTCATGAGTTTACGCCTGGCCACGTAATAAAATTGGGTGTAAACGTTTCATTAACAGGTGCAAATGATGATTACATTTGATGCTTTTTGTTTGTCTCATAATTTCGATTTTAAGCGGGGTTGTAGAAGTGTTTTCTCTCCGGGTCACGTTTTGTGATGTTTTCATTCATCCATTTACGTTGAATCTCCGGCCGAGATCCTCCAATTTTAATTACTCTTCGGGAATCATGTATTGATGGCAGCAAATTGAAAGTAAAAAATACCGCATCACGCCCCTGATTTTATATAATTGTGCTTATTTTATTTACTGATGACGTTTGTACGTCAAGTTGTGTACTCTTTTTCACACCTGAGGGAAATAAAACAACACCTTCAAACAATTATTAATTTTTCAATCTGTATCATAATCATTCATCTGACAACAGTGATTTGACTCAAGAACTTTATGTATTTTCTGAATATACCTTACGGTAGGGCTGAGGCATAAAGGCAATACAAAAGAAAATATGTTTCTATTCTTTGCAATGAATGAGAACATTCAAATGCGCAATAGGATATCGCATCCTATTGCGCATTTGAATATTTTTTATAAGCTTTCCTATTCTACTTCTAGAAATTTAATTCTGGGGTTATTTGCCTGGAGTTGGAAGTTTGAAGCCCTCTCTGTCTCGTTTAAATTGGATATCTGAGCTTGATAGCAATTCCCTGCATATGCTGGCTTCTTTTCTACGCGAACGAATGTACTGATAGTCTTGTTCGGTGAATCCTTATAGAAAGGATAGGGGGATGGTCCCTAGAAAAATCAAAGAATGCTAAAGGTAGGCGGAGGGAAGCGATTTAAAGAGAAATTTTTCTCATGACGAGACCAACATCTATGGTCCTTTACGCCATTTATGCTCTACGGGTAATCGGATAGGGGTAGGACTTTATTTTTAATGGAACGTCAATGAGTGGAAAGGAATTCGTCGCCGAAAATAACCTACTTCTTAACTAGAGGTGCAAAATGGCCCGAGATTTAATGTCCCATCCAATGGACAACATTCTGCACTCAAAAATTTTTTAAAGCATTCATGTAGGGAAGGGTATGTCAATGAAAAATCACTGTCACGGATGGATGTCGAAGCCTAATCCTTAGAATGGGAGGTTTGTATTCTACCCAGCTCTATGAAGGCAAATCAACTCCATTCCCAGTTGTTCAAGGAGCAGATGCAGGGTTTCAAGAGTGTTTAACAGAAATAAGGAAGAATCACACAATTGCGCATTATCTTTCACAGGATACACTTCATGTCTGAATGAAGGATACATGATATGGATTCGTAGCGATCGGGGAGAAACGGTAATGGACATGATGATCAGCGCAGTAATGAATGATTTAGTTTTGACTAGCAAAATATCGTGCGTTCGTACACCAGCTCGGGCTTGTGTATTGCTCATATTGTTGAACCATATACATATTTAGTTTAGATTAGACGGTGCTATGCAACAATGGCAACCGGAGTTTGTTAGTTATTCATGGCAGACGATAGACAGATGAGGTAATTTGCATCATTTACGATAGGTGGGTGATTAGGTAATGGGCAGGGGTTTTCATGGAACAGGGGAAGGGTGGAGAGAAACCCGGCGTCGGCATTAGCCTGCTCTTAACGACAGGCGCCAAGGGGACCACGGTTTAACGCCCCATCCGATGGACGGTGTACTGCACCTTAAATGCCCTCCACTAGGCACTCACCGGTCACTAGGACCGGTTCGCCACTGCCGACAAGAGAACCCGGACCCTCGAGATGGGAGGCCTGTACTCTAGCCGCCACACCAAACTGATTCACGGCAACTGGAGAATCTTAAAATGACACCACTGCCAAAACACTAATCACTGGCAAAGAAGAGAAAATAGGATTTTTATGGGCATGAGATATTATAGAGAGAGGCTGAGGAAACAAGTTCAGTCAGCCAGGTCTTCTCGTGAATGAACATTTTTATCATGTGATTTTATTTTTGTGGCCACCTATCTTGCAGTAGGCTATCCCGTCTCCACTCTCATCAAAACCAAACTTAGCCGCCAAAACCAAGGAGCTTATAATGCACTGGATGAGAGATTGTTTTGCTGGCCCATAGGTGGCAATGAAGCCAGGATTGGGGTTCTTTTAGAACGATTAGGTTCCAACTCCTCCGCGCAAAACATGCGTTGTATATATGGCCTTTAATGGAGACCGAATGTAATGTATCTGTTGCATTAAAAGTCTCGGAGACGTACCGTCAAACGCGCGGTCACTTTTGTAACATTCACATTTAGCAACGTTGCAATTTCTCGTTAACGCTTGCATGTAATACAAAACGCCTTTAGGATCTTCATTTTTTTATCATGTGATGGCGTTTGGCCACATTTGGTGAAAATCGGTTGCCTTAAGGGAGTTTTTAAACATAAATAGCAATGAAACCGAACCCAAATTTAATCACAGCGGCGTCAGTTAATTTTCGTAAGGCTGGTGGTTTCAGGCGTAACTTCATGGAACCTATTCATGATTGAAAAGAAAACTTAACATTGTCGTTCCACATAAATTTACTAACAAACAATCTGGGTTTCGAAGTCCAACATCATCATCAGTTTCAAGGTCCCTCGTCATCATCACGTGATGATGACGTTGTGATGATGCTGTTGGACGTCAAAATCTGGGTCACTTTTCAATTAATTTATGTGGAACAGCATAGTTAAGTTTTCTCTTCAATTCGTAGTTCTATTTAATGGAGGTGTTAATATCTTTTCTTTCAATTGAGGGTTAATTTTATTGCTAAAACTGGTCTGAATTCAGCCTATATAAATTACATACTTGTCAAATTTTGGCGTGTTTGCGCTTTTTCTATGATTCTTTGACGAATTTTAAAAATTCGCTCCTTTTTTTTATCTTACTACTTGAAGTTTTATGGCGTGCTAAACAACTTCATCCGGTAAAGTATCACGAGTAGCAAGTCCGTCCCGACCAAGGTGGCCGCTGGCTTCTCAAACCAACCGCGATGCCTCTACTAGTACATTCCAACCTCCTTGCTCTAAGTCATAATATTCCTCAGAGCCTCCGCTTCGCCGAAAGTTCTCCCCGGGTCCCACCCTAGCGTGGGCATAATTAAGGCGCCCCTGTCCCATCCTCCAGGACGGAGTCGGACGTCGGCTAACCGTCCCCGCTCTCTCACCCGAGATCACCTATTCAGAGTGGGTGGGAGGAAGGGAGGGCGTCGGCATCTCGCTCGGCGTGTTCCGAGGCGGCGCCGCAGCCGCGGGGTGCCTTCGTCTCCACGGAGCGGAAAACCGCGAAACTCGAAGGGAGAGTAACTCGAGAAGGGAGGCGCCGTGGGAGCGTGACACTACCGCAGGGAGCAGTTGCATACGTGTGTGCGTGTGTGTTAAAGCGAGAGAGAGAGAGTATGTGTCCCCATCTCTAGGGTCATTCCGATGCCGTCCTACGAAAGTGAAGATCACATATGTAGCACACATTTCCCCTCCACAATGTTACGCTGGTTTGCACTGCCGCCGAAACACACATTTATTTCTTGATGTAAAAGAAATTTTCTGCTTCCCACTAAGTATTTTTCACTTCAAACCACAAAAACTTACCAAATACCCCCTTTCCAGCAGTCAGGTACTTACTTAACACACAGACGCTATATCCCAATTGTCGGCCATTTTGAACTCGGACGTTAGCGACTCCTACGCCGCTGGTGGTGATTTCAGTTCCGAATTGAGTGTAGGTGAGAATACCAACATTCTGCGCAATGAAAACTATCCATTTTATCATTGGCATTTCCTTTCTATATCGCTTCCCGTCTCAGCTAGTCATGTTCTCTGACTCCTCTTAAAACGAATCGAGCAGCACTCAGTTGATTTTCTACATCCACCCATCATTGCAATATTCCTTCGTCTCACTTCCCAGATTACTTCCTTCGATGTTTTTCCAGATTTAAAATAAGCATACCCTATGTGATATTCATCCGCTTTTTAAAGGCCATAATCAAAATCTCAACTAGAGTCTCGCCGCTACTGTTTGCACCCTAAAATCCCTAAAAAGAGTCAAAATGATGTATATCATCTGACTAAAAAGGTGGTAGGTATTACATCTCAGCGTAAGCGCTGAAAACTGAGTTGAGACTCTGAATATGGCTGGGTCACATTGATAATCTTAACTACAGTCTCACTTCTACTGCTTACGTCATAAAATCTCTTTTACGAGTTCGAAAATATATTCAGATTCTCCTCGATATTGTTCTAAGCTCTATACAGCGTGTCGTAAAGAAGTAATACCAACTTTGCGGATTTCATCTACTCACCAATTTGACTCTAAGTGGAGATTTTTAGGTTGCATACAGTAGAAGCGAGACTGTAGTTGAGGTTCTGAATACGGCCCTAAGTGTCGTAATGCTTTTAGTTTTTGGTTTATGTTCTGCTTAGGGAGTACTTGCACAGGTCGGATTCACGAGTTTATTATGCACTTGCTTTATGCCCCACGCTTCAAGGCGAGTTTAGTCAATTAAATAATTTTTCAATGACGTAAAGATCGGACTAAACGAAAGGATTAAGGAAGGGAGACCAATGTTTTATATGTGTTTCAATCCTTTCATCGTGTCTCTCATTAAGATTGATTTAAACTTCAGCTTAATTCAGTGTAATATGCAGAGTGGGATCAATGGTGCGCACTTTGCTCGTGGTTCTGCCTTCTTGTTTTCGAAGTAGTAGTTTGGATAACCTGGATGGGCAGACGGCTAACTTCGCTGCTAACCGTGAACTCAGCACGGGGAAATCAGATCGGCGGCAACACTACTACCATGAAATGAGGGCGATTCTAAATGTAAGCCTTCAAGTTTAGAGATTATGTTCTCCTCTAAGCTTAGAATTTGGTATTTCGTCCTTATTGATACGGAGAGAGAGAAGGAGAGTTATTCCGCGTGGAAGTGGACGAGTTTGCATCCCAAGCATTCCTGCTCTGCTGAATATTCCGCCTCTAACTTGTAAAGGAATCATGTGTTGTGAATCAATTTGCCTTAAAATAGGAGAGGATCCCTTGGTAAAGTAGGTCATATCGAATTAAAACATCTGATCAGTTGATAAAAAAAACTCCTTCCGCGATAACTATGAACTAGGCAAAAGCATAAATTTGCCTCGTATATCGGCTCCCAACTTGGGGGCTATCAGGAGAGCATTTTATTTGCAGTACTCGTATGGGAAGTTAAACTATTGACCCCTCGCTATTCGTTAACAAAATGATAATGCCGACGTCAATTTTCTTATCTCCGCCTCTTTCTTTATTCCACCTTATATCCGTTCCCAAAAATCTAACCTCTGTAACTACTGCACCAAATTTCGTATTATCTCTGACAAAATTATTCTTTTTTACAGCCTACACCATGTTCTTCGTACCTTCCTTCCTACCATTTTTTCCTCTCTCGACAACTACCTTCAGATCAGATAGTTGTGCCGCGAGATGTGTCCTGTGAGGTGGTCCCGTTTTAACTTTTTATTTAACTTTTTTCGCCCACTCATCTTTAAGAAGTATATTCGTTTTTCTCAGTCTATCCATTTTATCCTCATCGTTCTTCTACAAAATCATATTTCCAAAGTTTTTATCTTCATTTTTGTCCATTTTTATTACAATCACTCAGCCATAAATTGTGATAAATTTTGCAAAAATGAGATATTGTTATTCTTAGCAATTTCTCAGTACTTTGATTCCGCCATTTCAATATTTTTGAACTTTCTCGGCTCGTTTCACAAAAATGAATTCCAAGAAATATTTTTGTTGGATGTATTCACATGAAACTTTACCTACTGCAGGGGCATTACTCATCTTAAATTCAGTATTAAAGTTTTGATGAAAAATTGTTGTTAAAACTGCTTTAAATGGGCTTAAAACCACCGATATTTGTAAACATGCCATAGGCAACTACAGAAAAAGGAGAACAACAGTCAAAAATCCAGAGCCCTGAAGGGGGGAAATCCCAAAGCTGGGCCGCGGCCAAATTTGTTAAAGTTATTATTTATTTATTGTTATGTTTTTGTTAAGTTTTTGTATTCTATGATGGGTCGCAAAATAAGCACCTTTTTGACTTGACTTGACTTGACTTGACTAATATTTGATGTCGCGATCAACTGTATAAACACTTATTCCACTCGTGAATATGTTGGCTAATTGGTGTTCTTTCTTCAAGACCCCAGTTCATGGGAGTGACGAGGGATCTCGTTCAACTTGAAGGTGTATGACCAGAGCTCTCTGGTGGTGTATGTATACAATGAGTATTCAAGCTGATGTACGTAACGTTTGACAGAGTGAAAAAATCATTTTTGTTTTCATTCCCCGATATAGCAATCTTCCACATTATCCGAAATTCCAAATTAATAAGATTTTGACTTCCATTATTTTGCATAACATCTCCAATTCTTATAGCTTGCATAATCGCTTAATTGTTTCTAAATATCCGTGAACATTTTAGGCTTTAGATTAATGGCGTTTTCTCAAAAACTCGCGTACAGCGTCGAGGTTCCCTTTTTAACCAAATAATGAAGGAAGAGTGGACTGCATTTGCGCATATCTTGATGAAGTACTTTATAGTCAATAAAAAGGTAAACTATTTGTCCAACGCTACAAAAATTGTCGGCCAATGTTTCACTCTCTTACTGGAATTCAATACGATTCAGAAATGCGTTAAAAAGTCCATTGATTTCGCTGAACCCTTTTTACACGATTGTACTTTAGTCCGTCTTACCCGTTTCCTCTCCATGTCGCAACATGTCGTTAAGTTTGCTTTAACGTCTCCCGTCAGTAATCTTTCTGCTCTAATCTATACCTCGCCAAACCCAATAACCAAGCGTCGAAGCGACCACAGCTTTCACTTATCGGTAACGAATTACCGAAGTAAGTCGATACTGGCGTTAATCTAACAATAAGAATAATGGGAAAGCTAAACTGTCTGATGCCCTGAAAGAGAAAGAGCTTGGTTTCTGATTCTGGAAATTCCGCTGGCCGTCTCTCTTGTGACTTATGTTTCATTGCATTTATATTTTGTTGGTTACCTCATCGTGGTAACTCATCAGAGTTGCTGCAAAAAAGAATTGAAATTTCCTGCTGTCTTCCCACACTCACTTGTGGTGCTGATCACGTGGCAATAAAGCGCTCTTTAGTTCCATTCGAGTCAGATCTGCGCGATGTGCGAAAAAAGCAGTAAGGTGAATAGATTTCCGGCGAAGAAGGCAAATAAATAAATTAAATTATCATCTACTCGCGGACTATTTATTTTGCACCCCTTCATTTTTGGAAGATATGGCATTGCATTCAGAAGTAATTTATTTCAATATATTGTAGATCATATTTGAAAACGATTTGAAACTCTTGGCCATGTTCAGAGCTGTAGCATAATGGTAATTTCTCGCATCAACGTATTCTCGAAGTGAATTACTTTTTTTGAGTTCATATATTTGTCGTTGTGAGATGCATTGATCTGCTTTATTATGAACTAACCTATACAACGCATATAAAGGTCCCTCCGTCGGCCTGTACATCGCATCAAGGTAATAGAAAGTGATCTTTGGTTTGTATGAAATTCATATAAAATTTATAGAATTTCACATTTCCTAGACTGGACTCCAACCGTTTGCTTTGGCAGCTTTACCTGTTCATATGGCCGCATTATGCAATCAATGACTGATAATAAGAACCATAGTGCATTGGCTGAAATAAAGACTGATTTCTGTTTTTTTTTTGTCTGCACATAATGAGAGACCTGCATTTTTTTCTCTTCTTCTTTTAACAATTCATCTGCGATAAGCCACATTTTTTCTACTTGAGGTTTTTCCGCTATCTTGATATTCTTTCCTCATTCAATTTATCTTTTTATCGTAATTAACTCGGCTATTTCTGACAAACTATTCATGCATCTGACCCTCAAAATAAGCCGGTTACGGTAGCCAGGTAGCCGGCCGAACAGCCAAAAGGTCGCGGGTTCGAGTACGACATCAAACATCTGGGTGTTTTATTTGTTTTAGGTTAGCACCTATGGTTATGTTTGGTTAAAAAGTGAGATATAATATCCTCAGTTGGAACACTTTAAAACCCAATTCTACTACTCTCAACCTTGAAAGCAATATATCTGAGGTGAAGATATACTGAAGTTTTTAATATCTAGTTCATATTAAAGACATCTAAAAATTAGGTCATGGTAGGGCACGTGAATTTAAATAGTGTAAATGAGGGTGCTAACTTCTACGCTGTCCTGATACCCGTATCCAGGTATCTATAGTAATTCACAGCCCTTGGTGTCATTCAAATGTGATACTCCTCAGTCCTTTCGGGAGGGGGATATGGAATAATTCACTTTTAATGACCCTTGAATACAGAGTTTAGTGGACAAGACTAACGAAAGTGATAGTTATGATCTTTATGGTTATTACTAGCTGTGTAATGCATCTCCTGCCTCACTTTCCTTTTCACCGGCTAATGGGTACCTATCCTTTTATCGCCGGTAATGGCCATTTTAGTTTCATCCCGATTTTTCTAACGTATTTCTATTTTGGCGAGGTCAGGCATATCATGTCGCTAGCGTATTCTGGGAGCAGTTTCTGTGAAAAAATAAGATAGTTGGAAATCTGACCCATACTCTTCGCATGCCAATATTGCTGATTAGCTTTATTTTCTCCTTTCCTTCCACTTTCTTGCCATTTTCTTGTATGTATTTCGCACAGAGAAAACAGCTCAATGCAAAACAAACCGTTTCATGTGTGACCAATTTGAGAAAATATTGTAATTTTGTAATGTGGATGAATATGTATAATGGGGCCGTGTTTCGTTTAGCACACCAATCACATTGTTGCATTACCGCTTCCAATGCCACGCCGATTAAATTTAAAACACTGAATCGCTTGGTGCACTTACGTGAAACGGAGCCCCTTTGATGCGGGTGGAAACTTCAAACAGCAACGGCGCACATTTTGTGCAATTTGTTGCAGATTGTAAATAAATATAGCGAAAAATAAAAGCTCATTGGGGTCGTCTCTCCTTCAAATAAAGTCATTTTCAACATTATTAACAAATGATACAAATGCTACCTTCAAGTTACCCATGATTGGTATGTACTTTAACCCAAGGTTTTAACACTGATGACGTCATCGCATCAACTGCACCGCTTTTCGACTATGCTTCTGTAGCGCTCAGATTCATATTCTAATGCTCGTTTCCGTGCCGCAAAGAAGCACGTAATGGATCGACTTCCAGTCTATCAATGTGATTGGCTCCCTTGATGTCAACACTCTTACGTATCATGTTCACTTGAATTGTGCTCAGGATCACTATCCAACGAATTGTCGGATTCCTTCTCCTTAGCTCAGCATAGCATTTCACGTTTGACTATTTTCTAAAGTAATCTTTAGGTATGCAACATCTTTGCCCAAGGCGAGCTTCAAATTTGCCTACGTGAGTTGCTAGGCCGGCGCTTCAATGTCTAACCTAGCTTCTAGGTCAGCTTGTGCTCTTCGTTTTTCTTCAACACGCCATCTACAAATCGACTTCCGATGCGCATAGATTTCTGATAAATGCTATACAGGCTCACGTGTAAGGAGCCAAGGGTCTTGACTGAAAGGAAAAATGACCGAAACATCAAAATAAATGACTCAGTTGAGAACCAGTGAATTTCATAACTCGTCTTGTAAATTATATTGGATACACCCCGAAACATGAAGGATTTGTGGAGAACTTGATTGATAGCAAAATGGAAAGTATGATTTCACAAGCCATACCAAGATAGGTGGTTCATTAGTCAGAAAAAAAGAGATTAAAGAATGATGAAGTTCCAGGATATAACTAAGAGAGCAATGAATGTGAAAGTATATAAGACTGCAGGAAATCAATCTTAAAATGAAGAAGATTGATAATTGCGTTATCCAATCCAATTAAGTATCGTAAAATATCATAAAAAGCAAACTTTTCAGGCTGCCGGCGAGAGCCGAAATATTTTTCTCCACTTTATCGGATATTAGACCAAAGAAGAATTCTATGGACTAAAAAATAGAAAGTAAAAACGTTCATCAATGTATAAATGTGCTCTTTGCACCCATGCTGAGGCCGTAAGCACTCTTCGGATGGAATTTGAATATTCACAATAACTCAATGGGTTCCTCCTTCGTTGGAATGTTGCAAGCAGCCTCTGGTGAGCGAATTTAGTGAAAGTTTCCTCCACGTTGAAACCGTACCATCAGGAATATTGTTAAGGAGTGAATGAACTTTTTCTCGCATATGTGTGTTCAAATATTTACGTGCTATGTTGCGGAACCAAATGTAAAGTTGAAATTATTTTGAAGGCTCCCTCAACCGTGGTGGTGGATTTTTCATTCATATTCCAGGGCTTCTGTCTGTGAAGTTAGTTCTGCAACGGCTCTGTTCCTCTCCTCAAGGAATGCTGAGGTTAAGATGTGCATATATTAATATCATCAAGCAATGCTCATTACTCGATAATTGATGCGTTCTGCTCGATGATGAGAATTGATCATGGCTGTTTTAATATGGAAGCGCAATCCTGATCCCAACTTTTTCTGGTGCTGATCATATAATTATATAACAGTTATAAGGAAAAGTTGTGGTAATACTTGCCAGTAAATTCAAAATAGCGTCCATAAAAGATACGCTTGCTGTTCCTTTGTCACCGGCAGCATTTGATGAAATACCTAGGCCCTTTTACTGATGCATGAAGGGATATCAGGCGTTATTCTGTGATTCATGTTCATCATGGTGAGATGAGTATCTTAGTAAACTTTCACACTAATAATACACAAATGGCTCTATTCCAAAACTTTTGATAATCTCAATCTGCAATGTCCGTGTACGCTAATATACGTGTAGATTAAGAGCAAGTGAATTCTCCTTAGGTGCAGCATCTTTCCGTGACCTCACCTTATAAAACTTATAGTTACGTGATCATTACCTTGATCTTTTCGTTTGTAATATGTATTAGGTTGCTACCCCACACTCATAACAGAGTGGAAATTCGTTATCATCTTCCATCTGGCTCCTCAATTTTAGAAATATGACAGTTGCTCGTATGTTTTTTATAATTTTGTAGGATTCCTTAGCAAGCATGTCAATCTGTAAAGGTGAGTTTCAGTAATTTTGTATGATTCAATGAAAAATGCAAAATATAGACGCATATTTCCATGAACGACGCCAAATTACAAACATGTTTCTATCAGAAATTTTAAACTATAATACATTCCATTAAATGGAAAAGAACTTCCCGTAAATCCATCTGAATACCCTTCAAGCCTCCATGTGTATCAGGGGTGAGTATCTACATGGCATGCATTAATATCGAGAATTTAATATATATTTTATACGCACGAGTGTGATTTTTTTGTAATTTCTTGTTGAATGCTTAGAAACTAATTAGAAGTAGTTTTATAACATTTGTGCTTTATCCCTCATATTTGAATGAAACAGTAGTTTTAGGTCGTTACCGTGTTAAATAGCTGAACCGTCAGATATTATAGGTAAACCTGGTTTCGTAGTCCCTATGAGTGAGTTTTTACTTGTTGATAAGCATTCCTGGTTTATAATCACTCCTTGCAATGCACCTTTTTAGCACATAGCTTGCGGGGTACAGTGTACATGTTGATGTAGTCCGCACACGACACCTTGATTTCGGCTTCAGACCGCACGTAACGTGAGCACCGAAAATTGTATCCACGCCAAATTCCTGGCGAAAAGATTTAACCCGACAAAAAAAATCATTGACCTTATATTTGGTCCGCACTTCTTGGTTATTGGTAATCAATTAGGTTTGGTTCAGCAATGCTGGGCTATAAATAGGATACAAAAGGTGTTTGGAAACGCTCATCGCCTAAATCAATCATTCCAAAGACCTTGATATTGACTGCTTAATGTTTGACAGATTTCACTTACTCGTAGCTGGTTCGTAGCCTTCGCGGCCCTCCTATTAATGGAAAGGGAACGGCGAAGTTGGTGTCGGAGAGGGACAGTGGTGGCTACCTGGGGCGAAGGGGAATTAAAATAAAGGCAGTTGATGTCGGTGTGGGCGTGGGAAAATCGTGCGAGGAGCCTGAATGAACAACCGAAAGAGAGGGGAACGGGAGATTGTCGCTCAACCCAGTCTGGAATCTTCCACTCTCTCTCCACCCCCACAAATTGATCACCCTTCAACTCTCCTTTCCCGCTCTCGAGTTCTTTTTCTTCTGCCTTTGAAAAAAATGGTTATGAGAGGGTTTCTGTGGGCTCTCCAGCGCCGAGGGGCCATAAACGAAACGATTCTACTTCTCACCGCTTCCTCCCCAAAGCATCAAGTGGCGCAGTTTGCCATTTTTCCCTCTCCGTCCTTTCTTCTTTTCGCATCCTCCGACCTTATTACCACCTCTCCCCCTACGTCATCGCAACCCTCGGAGAAAGCGAGGCAAAAACGACTGGGGTTAAAAGGTGGATGAAAATAAGGTGACAGGCCGGGATCCTGTGACGCTTATGAGGTGGACTGAAGAGGGATATTACCGGGCGTGTTGCTCCCGTGGAATTGATGAGGACCACCTCTCTTTCCCCCACATACACCTTCATCCCGTTGACTTCCGCACCCACCCTCTCGACCTGTTTCAACCGAGCGCTTTTCACTTTTGGTGCGTTTTTTCCTCAACATTGCTATTAAATATGCCGAGGAAAAAAGGACGGCATATTATGCGTGGGAAAATCAATAAAACGCTCGTAACTTCACGAAAAGGTTCAGGTCGCGGGGAAATCTCACGAAACACAGGCATTTTGTCTGACGTAACAAAGGAATTAAAACCTCCTGGAAATTCAACACATTTCCCAAAGAAATTGATTTAGGAAGCACTCAGAATTAATTAATGAAGAAAGGATACACAAATATTAATCAAGTCAACTAATTTAATTTTATCTTACACGGTGCAATAATTTCAAATTTATCCTTAATCTGAAGCGCTCTAGTTCCGTCTTATGCTAATGTTTACGAACACTTTTTCTGGTGTTATTACTTTCTTTACTTGAGCATTGAATATATGGTTTTACCCTTAATTTTTCTCAAATTATTAGTTGCTTGCTATATTTTATTTATCTGAGTTTTTATCCATGCGTAAAGTTTAACCGTTTGTGATTGTTCCAAAATGATTTCTCTTCTTCCCAAATGATCGTTTCTTTCCTCGTACGTGTTGCTTTGTGTAAGGCCTCCATAACCTATGATTCTTGGATACAACAGTTAGGTGTGGTGGATAGTGGACTGACTTCGCCTATCGATGCATGACCCTCGTTCTGCGTAAGAGAAAAATATTTCAGTGGGAATCCTTCCCTACATGTGTGCCATAAGGAGGCTATCACCTCGAGTTCAATAGTATGGGACGCTATACCCGTAGTATGGGACGCTATACCCGTAGTATGGGACGCTATACCCTAGACCTTGCCTTTCATTAAATGCAGTTTAATATTGAAGCTAGGTTTCTCTCCACCCTTCATTTATTCCCTGTAGCATTTCCTGTCCATATCTGATCGCTCACGTGTCTTAATAAACGCACCTTAAACCTTAGCTCACTGTCGTTTCCCGCTAATATATTCTTATTGCTATGGGATTAAATCCACTGAGATCGCTGCGATGATGCGTGCATTGTAGCATTGCGGAAGAGTCTTGTTTCGACGGAATCAGAGAGAAACTATGTGGAAATTCATCGTGTTAAACTGGCGTCAAATTTTACACCATCTCTAAAGTGAAGATGATGATCTGGGAATGCCCCCTAGGTATTTACTTAGAAGATTTCCTGTATAGAACCAGGAAACACAAAACTTAATAATATTCCGCCCATAATTTCATTGGTAGGCTTGCTTTGATTTCATTATCTGTTGACCATTGCAAAATTTTGAATATCAAGTTGTTTATCTCTCGTCTTATTTGACCTCGCCGTCCTTTACGAAGTTAGTACACCGCGGGGCAGAATGATAAGTGAGATACTTATGATTCTTTTCACTTGCTCGAATTCATGAAAATATATGAGCGGCATCCGACTTTAAAACTCCCAAAAAACCTTAATACATCTTGAGAGCCATCTGGAGATCAGAGATAGGCGATAATTATGTGTTGATTTGGAAAGGAGAGGAAGGAAAGAAGAGTTTTAGATAGGATGAAGAAGAGATGAAGAGATTTCGAGATGAAATGTGTTTATGCAGTAGCAGTGGGGAATAAATCAATATATTTTATCCTCATGTAAATCTACGTTATTTGGTAATAGTTTAATATAAAAAACATTTTCATCCCGAAGATCGGCTAGGTGAGGTAGGAGATCATTAACAATAAGCATAAACAGCAAACGTATGTAAAATGCACACTTCAGGGTAGGGGGCAGGCTTCTTTTCTTCGGCCGCCTATGGTTCCTCATTCAAATCTACTACCCAGGCAACAAAGCTCGAGTTTAGCTGCACTTGCCCAGAGAAGTCACCCAGAATCGACACCGGGACCTCAAGTAAGTATTTAAACGCTCTACTCCCTAGTCTACCTGCTGCCAGAACGTCTAGAGTGATAAATATTTCCTTTTTCAATAATATCAAAGCCCAAATTATAATTTTTAGGCTATGATTTTCTTATTGATCGTTGTTTTTTTAAGTATTGATGTCTTCACCTCATTCAAATCAATATTATTTTCTCGCATTGCATAATGATTATGAATAAAATATGTCATCGCATAGTATGGGATCACAGTAATAGTGAGTGGCATCATATAGTTTTCGGCATACGAAAAGAGTTGTAGAAATCGCGAGGGTCATCTTCCCTCTAAGAATCTTCACATCGGAGTTATCGAAAATGTATGATCGCTCAAGCGGCCGTTGCACTTGAAAATATGGCCCATTGCATCTTTATAATACTGCCTAATTCCTCACAGGCTAGAAATAGAAACCGAACTTCGGGAGTGTACCTTACACCCATCATCATTAGTATTTCAATCCTAGGATTGGTTTACTGCAGCCCTCCATTCTGCCCTGTTCAGTGTTAATTCCCTCACGCCCTGAGAGGTTATCTCTTTCAAGTCCTTCTTTATTAGCCCTATATACTTGTCATTTGTCTTCCTCGCGGGACCTTCTCTTCAATTTTCCCTTATAGTATATTTATAACGAATTCATTGTGTCTCAAGCTATGTCCAGTCCATCTGGTCCTTCTTTGCGTAGGGTTTTCCATATTTTCCTTTTTTCACCTGCTCTTCTGTACACCTCTTCGTTCCTCACTTTATATGTCCATTTAATCTTCAACATTCTCCTCCAGCACCATGTTTCGAATGCTTCATTTCTTTGCTGGTCTGCTTTCCCGATGTTCCATGTCTCTAATCCATATAGCGCCTTGCTCAATACGAATGTTTTGATGAAGTGCTTCCTTGTTTGCAGCCGTAGGTTCTTTGAGCACAGTAGCTGTCTCTTCTTCATGAACGCCTCCTTAGCTTGTGCTATTCTTCGGTTGATGTCCATCGAGCTTCTTCCATTCCAAGTTATAGTGCTGCCGAGGTAGGTGGAGTTCTCCACTTGTTCCAATCACTCCTCGAATTGTGATATCTCCCCTCAGCTTCTCTCTTCCGCACACTAGGATTTTAGTTTTCTTCTTGTTGATGTTCATATTATATTTTTAAGTACTTAGACCATTGTGGTAAGGGATGCTTACTTGCCCTTTCACCCAACAGAAAGGTAAACTGTGAATTGAATCCATTGGTCTAAATTTCGCTCGAATGATACCGACTTCCCACCTCTCTTTTCACCGTCCAGAGGCCTTCTCCTCATATCTCTTTCTTGACTCCTTCACCGACTCGATAGAAGGAGAATTTTCGGGGAGACCTCAAACCGAGTGAGAGGATGTTTCAAACCCTTTCCTTCCTCGCTAAATTCTCCTTCTCCCATTCTCCCGGAGGAAGAATTAAGAATCGCCCGAGGGAGAGAAGAGAGAGGTTGGGGTCGGTGGAAATGGAGTTTTCCCGGAAGATAAAAAAAAAACAATTGAAAGACGCGTAGACAGGCGCTCCAAATGTCGAGGAAGTTGAAAAGGATTCCCTCGCGGGCAATCCACTGGAAGAAAAAGGGCGCAAGGAGTGAAGGGGCGGCCATAAAATATATTTATAACACTCATTTAAGGGTCTCTGCCTGAATCGCCGTTTTCATTTCATTCCGTTTTTTTTAATTTGTGGCCAAAATTTCCTCTTTTCTCCAGTGGACTCTTTCACATCATGATTCAAGTGTAATTTTCTTTCAATATACGAGGTGGTAAACTGCCCGACTGCTGTGTAACATTCACTTCTTCCCGTCGAAATTTCTCAGCAGCGACTATTATGTCCTGCGCTGGATGAAAGAATAACAAATAATATATGGGTTTGTTGTTGAAATAATTTTACTGCACTTTCTCCTTGAAACTGTTAGAAATTTTAATTAAGTGAACATGCTATGGAAATCTTTTGCTAAATTTGGATTGAAGTAGCATCCTCACGTTATTGCATATCAATCAAAGGTTTCGTTTCACCGCAGGCATTTGAGATTTATTTTCTTGAACACTTTGGTGTAGTTTATCTTGCGTATCCACATTTTTTTAATGAATTAAGACATTTATATTGAGCCATGAATAAGCACAAAGTTAATTTCAGCAATACATTGGAAGAATTGATGGTTACTTGCATCTTAAAAAAAGCCTTCATGATTAAGTATATTCATTAAGATTCATCCTAAATCTGAAGAAATATACAGTCTAGAAGTTTTCCTCAATCGATATTTTTACGGGGAAATAGTTACGTTCTAGAATATCATTTTGATATCCAGGTTTCAATATCTGCCGTTTCCAATTCACCCCTACGTTGTTGCATATCAATTAAAGGTTACGTTTCATATCAGGCATTTGAGATTTATTTTCTTGAACATTTTGGTGTAGTTCATCCTGCGTATCCGTATTTTTATTAAAACTTCCCTCAAATCAACGAATATGCGGAAAAATTTCCATTTGAATACTAGTAATTCCCTAACTTTGACGCATGAGATTGAGCAAAGTATGGCAATTTTATTGTAGGTAGCGCCCGTATGCATTTTATCACTTCTTGCATTAATTTTTAGAACTCTATTGACTCTTATTGACAAGATTTTATTTGCGATTTTTTCTAACGGCAATGACTAATTTTCCCATGAGCTCGGACTCGCGGACGCTTATGAAATATAAGGATGATGACGAAACTGAGGCGGATCGAGTTTGTAAAGCAAAGAAAGTTGTCTGGGCCAGCAGTGGAGCTGTACTAACGAAATTCCTCGAAATGAGAGGGACCCGGGGGCTTGAGAAGAACGTGAAGGAAGTTCGTGACACCTCAACCATCGTTGAGCAGATGGCACAGCAACGCATGGCTAACCGGGAAAAGAAATCTGAGAAAACGGCCTCTCAGGTATCCAACCCAATCCGGTGAGTTAACTGTATTTTACTTATTTCTTGTTCAAGAAGAAATATTTATGGACTGGCCGAACGTAGTGTAGTCCTGTACTTCAAAAATTATTTTTGTATTAAATCACATGTCTTACATCTGTGCCCTCTTTCTGGTGCTGTATGATGATGGAATTGACTGATACCGTGGAGTGTTGGAAAAATGAGGCGGCCACGACATCCGAGCAGCAGCCAACGATGACTTCTGAGCATTGCCAACAGCAAGTTTATTATATTTTACTGTTTTTTGGGGAGAAATGCTCACGCATACCTTTCTTTCTCTTCGTAAGGATATTTTGCGTGAAATTGGTGATTTCAAGCGTTACTTGGTGGAACCTAATGATGAAAAGACAGTAACAACGAAAAGACAGAAAAATATCAGTGACTTCGTGATTCCACAAATTTTTGTGGAATCATGAAGTCACTGATATTTTTCCTGTATATCTTGTATTAATTCCACCCTCATTTTTGGGTTGCAGGAACGAGAGGAATACATTTGGTGTTATAAGTGAGGCATTGTAGTAAGATAAATAAAAGAAGGAAATCGACAGCGGAACATGAGTTTCTATGGTCTGTCCAATCACCTTAATTATAGATGCGCCCCCACCTAAAGAGCGTATGCTCCTCAGGAGAGTACGCACACCTTCAAACTGACATGATGCCGCGCTAACCTCGCCCTCACGCTCTGCAGAGGGTGAGAGGAGAGTAAGAATATGGTGTAGGCCCGCTCAGAGGACGTTAACTTTACCTCGCCCGCACCCTCTTCGCATACTTTGCAGAGGGTGAGAAGAGAGTAAGAATATGGTGTAAGCCCGCTCAGTGGACGTTCTTTTACCTCGCCTGCACGCTCCTCGCACAGCCTCGAGATGGTGAGACCAGAGGGTGCATGTTTCAATTTACTCTTTTCACGCGCTCTCCAGAATGTGTATTAACTTCAACTACACTTTCTCAAGCACACATGCAGGAGAGTACAGCGAGCGTGAGATTACCCTGCCCATTTTCACCAGGGAGATTACTATTATCTTTCCCACTGCCACATAATATTTATACTTGTGAATAAAGTAAGAAGATACGACCTGTAGCTAATGTAATTTGTTTCATTTCGGAAACTCGAAAAATGTAATAATTTTTTAAGGAACGGGGGAGGGTGTAAGGAATCCTGCCGTCGGCGATAACTAAAGCAGAAGGCAAAAACTAAATTAAGGCCCTATCAGCGAAAAGTGTCAAGTGGTCCACGGTTTAACGTCCAGTCTGCTGGACAGAGCACTGTACCTGATGAGCTTTCCACACAGCGTTAATATACCAATGAAAAATCTTTATTAAATTTACGTGTATAACTGCTAACCTCTCCCTGCTCACATCAGTAAAATTTTTGACAAATAAACTTCTAATCACCATTTAGTGATCATGCATCAACTTTATCTTTGGCTAGAGTTTTTTCTTAAAATACCTTACGTATAACTGTCATTTATCATTCTTAGGATTTTTTTGTGGCAGTGCCGAAGGACATCCAGAGTGAATATTAAAAGCATTCCTACCGTATCACGTAAAACACTTTCTTAAAACAGGAGATTGATTCTCCATAATTTGGTTCGAAATCCAATTAGCTGATGAAAAACATTTTCTTTGCCTTAAGAACACATTGAGATTTGCTCATTCACTCCGGCCTCCTTTTTGAAATTTCGCCCGGAATGAATCGCCTTAGGCACTGTTTATCCCCCTTCCGGAATCTTAAAATATCTGGCCATCTCAGTTTATAACCGAGCGGCGCTGTTCATCTTAACTCCACACAGTCTCTCTCCAACAAAAATCTTTTGCGTGAACGAATTATGTAATTCGATGTAAAACGACTTGCTTTCGCAATTACTTACGGATATGGGCTGGAAAAAGAGTGAAAATACTAAAAATTCTCAAATCCTCGTAAATTATTTGTGAAACTGCTTAGTCTTCTTTCATCCTGAACCTGAATTGTCCTCTGAATTAATCCCAAAGGTGAAGCTGGTAAAGTTTGGTGAGCTGCTTAATAATAGTTCAACGTACAATTAAGGATACCAGAGTGCTTCGATGGAACTTGAGCCAGTCATATTTTTGAGATAGCCGAAGACTAGTTCTTAGAGTTGCAGTATTTGTAGAGGATAAGGGATTATCTCCGGGTGAGTTTTTAATTTATAACTTTCGCCAGTTTGAAAAATCTTTCTTTGGGATATGATAAAGGCGCGCTTTTTCAATTCTTTGTTCTATCATGCAAATTGTGCTTATATGTATCCCGCAATTTGCAGGGAGTGACCCCCGACCCGAATATTTGCCATCTACAAGTAACAGTCGCTGGCCAACTGAGCTCTCTTAATACCTCGAAGTCACCGAGTGCCTATAAGAGTTAAAAAATGAATTAATCAGTGTTAATCTATTCTCTTATTAGTTTATATTTTCGCTTCTTTTTCTTATTTAATTAGTTTTAAGATGCGCATGGAATAGAAATTATAACGCACTTACTCATTATTCTCCATGCCAAGAAATTGAAGTATTGCATGGCTTTTTTCCGGATAAAATAATATTATTACATGTATCGGAGATCAGACAAATATTTAGTATTTGTTAAAAAGCTGTTCGACTGCAGAGGCGTCTGAATTCCAGTGCGGGACCTCCAGTCATTCCTTTCAGTGACTTCAGCTTGTAATAAGAACAATCGGGGCTAAATTCAATGGCTTAAAAATTAACTATGTTCAACATTGATTACAGTTCTGACTATGCTTGTGTACTTGGAACTTTCAGCCCTGTATCTGTCTCACTTATACTCACTCCATTTCGGCCGTTTATGGATAAGCACTGGTGTTGTGAAGGTCATATAGTTTTTCTGAGAGATCCCGCCATGTACGTTTTGACAGTTCTTGTAAGACTTGCGCTCACAGCACATACTTGCACATTGCCTTAAAATTTTAATGCCATCATCAAACTTATGTTCAAATCTATTCAAGTGTTTTCATTCACTTCAAAAATGAGGTCAAAAGCTTTTTTCTTCATCCGAAGAATATAATCTTGGAGTATATATTGAATGTCCCAAATTGTTATTCGTACTTATTTACTCTTACCGTTGATTTTCAAGAGATAGAAATTCCTTTGATGCGTGCTAAATTCCCCATCAAAATCGCAATATTTTCTAAAATGAATGTATTTGGTTTTAAAAAGTTAATGAAAGCCAAATCTTTTGTAAAATTTTCTAATATTTTGGTCTCAACCATCCTATGAAAATATGGCTTGTGCTCGGGCCTGTAAACTTATGTACTCTCATCAAAGTAAGATTAACCAATACAATACCGGAAACCCGAATGACATAAAACTGTTAACCATTTTAAAACATATTTCGTGAATTCGCCGCCGATCAATAAAAATCGTCTCCCGGTCATCAAACCCTGCCTCAAAAGGAAAATAAACGGCACAATAACAACATTTTTACGATCGTGAAACATCATTTTGTGTCATTGCGGGTCGACTTAAATTTCTTATGCTTGTAGGGTGTTAATTTAGTTTTTTGGACTGTGAATTCTCGAGTGGAGTCTGTTAGCCTTTGATTTATGATAAAACTTGATGAAAAGTGGTACAATTTGAAGAAATACGGTCGATATGTCAAAGTTGCTCTGATTTGTCATCATCTCAATGGCCAACGCTAGACTTACCTGAGCCTTTGTGTGAATGATCAATTATAGCCTATCAAGGTCTGTGGAATATTAACCGTCCTATTGAGGTTGAATGTCCTTCGAGCTTTCCAAACTATGGAGAAGTTAAAATCCTTCAAAGATATCTATTCTACTTATCCCCTGCAGAATCATTTCGGCGTGTGTTTGTTGTTGTTGTTAATTGGGGAGGGGGGACCGACCGCCAAGAATAGGTGGGTATATGTTTCCTAAGAATTAGGAGGATGGGAAGGGTCAAGAGAACCTAAGTGTGCGCCTTTGCCTGCTTCTAACCTAAGGGTTTCACGCTGTTTAGCGCTCCCTCCATCAGACGGAGCATTGCACTTGAAGTGCTCTTCACGTAGCACTCAATGACAATCAGTATAAGGTTAAAAATTACGCCAATGCTGGAAATCAAACCCGTGCTTTCGGAAAGCGAAGCGAATACTCTGGTCACCACTAACCCGAGCCTCACGAGCTTAAGAAGCCGGAGTAACGGAGGCAATGCACTTTAATGCAGTAAAAAGAACAACCATTTACGCACAAGATGAAATTCGTAACAGTAAGACGTCGCACCGCCACACTTCCATTTGTGCAAGCATATCCGGTTAAGAATTTTCGCGGACACCGGATTTGATAAACATATAAGGTTGACTCATTCGTGCATTCTCCTAATTCAATGGCGGTAGGCTTTGACCTACGGGAAACCCTAAACTCCCTGTCGTCTCTCACAGTAAATGAACTGCACTGGTGGCTTTCAGAGAATAGAAATTGAGGATGCATTTGCAGGAGCGCGTGAGATTTTTGCCTAAAATTTCTCAAGCAGCAGGCAGTCGTACCAATTGGTGAACGGGAGCTTTAGGCCACCATTTTCCACATTTCTTTTAATTCTGGTGATCAGTGGTAAAAGTAATGCCAAACTAAAATAAGTACTAAATTATTTTTCTTAAAAAGTATGTTTACTCATATGGTAAAGCATAAATTGCATAGTGAACTCTTATTTTCAAATAGGTGCTTCCTCCTATTTTTTTCCGTTGCTCCCCATGACTCACTCCGTCGCCTACAGCTAGCCTTCTGGTCGGTGCGCAAATTTTCATCTCGAAAATCCACCCAAGGAGAAATTTATCTCTCTTCATTCCCTCACCCCTCCCCGAACTTGGGAGGGTCGTCCTTTCACCACACCCGACGGAGATCGCGACGAGAAATTCGCCCCATCTTATTTCCTCTCCGTCCGCCCACGACGGAGAAAAAAATATGAACGAGCCCATCCTTATTTATCGCGAGGGCATCAGGAAGGATTTTTTAAAAAAATTGCTGGCAATAATCCAATGAATCTCGCACGCATCACCATGACCGCAACAATGGTATAAAGTCGCCCCACTGGGATCCATATCCGAGGATTCCTGGAATGATTCATTCCCATCCATGCTATTCAAGAGTATATTAAATAGGATACGCAGGTTTGTGAGCATTTTCCTGCTTCGCATTCATTTCAGCGCTTGGGTTCGTGTTTGGGTTATATCGTTGTGTATTCTATTCGTCCTTCAGGGACAGGATCCAGTGTGTCAACAGTGGAGGAGGCATTCAATATTTTCGAAGCCTTAGCTGTCGTCTCCGAGGGAACCAGGCGTCTCCATTTATCCCTGGCGACACGGGCCACTCTCCATATCCGGCCCACTCTCCATATCCGGCCCACTCTGGCCGCTCCCTCTTCATTCATCGCCGCTTTCCTACCTCTTGTATGAGTTCCCCACGTCATCGAACCTCTTTTCCCCAACCCAGGAGAGCCTTCTTTCCTCTCGGACACTTTTCCCCGTGCAAGGATGACCGCGGGGTGCGACCGGATATTATCCCGCTTCCCAGTATTGCCTACCGCCTCATCATTCATCCCTCTCACCTCGTTCTCCCCTTTCATCCCATCATACGTTTTCTTCAGGTTTCTCGCCGGGAGATGAGCATCGCCCCCTTTGTAAAGGGCTGCGCGAACGCCTACTCTTCACAAACTCCCTCTCGAATACTAACCATAACTGATTAATTCGAACTGGATTGGACCTATTAAATTATTTTAAAATTCAGTTCATCATCAAGAGGATCAATACCTGAGATCAGACGGATAAAAATTCGAATAAAACAACCTTAATGTCTCTCTAATTGTTAAATTCTGCTAATTTTTCACTCACAGCGGTGCCATAAAGTAACATAAAAACAATAAGACTGAATGTGGATGTATTAATTATGTTTCGTGGTTTACGATACCCTTGTCCTTATGTTTCTCATTGTATCGTTAGTAATTCGTGAAATATCCTTCAAATTCACGTTTCTATGGTGCAAAATATATTTTCATTTAAACTTGGGAAAATTTATTTGGTCTATAGAACTAGTCCCAATTGTTAAAATAAGGGCATCGAATCATGAGTGTCCATTTTTGACGATTTTATTTCTTTGTTTCATGGAAGAAGAGCTAGGTCACTTACAATTGATGTGACATTATTCAAATGATAGGTTTCTGGTTTCTTTTCTGACCATTTATCTCCAAGATACTGTCTCGGAACTGCTAATCACCTTGTAAAAGTACAAGGCTCCAAATTCTACTCCGGATATTATTTTTTATTTTTATACCAGACAAAGTGACGACCTGGAAACCAAAAGGTTGGGGGTTTGGATAACGCCTTGGAATTGGACATTTTTTATCTTATGAATATGTTGTCAGGTAAATCAGTGCGATGTAACCTAAGCCTTTGGAGCACCTTAAACCCAATACTACCAATTCTGATTTCCATATCAAGTTACCATATATCCACGATACCTAATCATTTATCATATAATTCGAAAAACAACTGATTTCAACTGATTTCGCGGCGTTGCCGGCGGAGTGTCCTGCTCTGAGCGTTTTTTCAGGAAACATAAAATTCTATATAAAATAAGGTACTAACTTCAGCTAAATGATAATATCTGATTCGCTCTGGAAATTGAAAGAGGAGGATGACAGTTTTAGTCTCGTGCCGCCATGATGCAAAGTTGCCGAGAAAAAGTGCGGTTATAAATGGAATATAATACCAATAAGTACTAAAGTTAAAACCTTGAAACTTCGCAGACATAATAGTAAAAATATAATTCACCGTGTGTTAAAAATTTGTTTTAGCCAAACGCTTTGCTTGTAAGTTATTAGACGTCAAAGTGACGCATGGTGTCGTAGGGCTAAAAAATGGGCCCTTTTTTACTCTAACGTAATAAACAGGTGCAAAATTTGTTTTTAAAAACTAGTCTAACAATGTAGTCAGTCAACAGAAAAATTATCTAAATTACTATGTAAATAAGGTGAAAATCCAATGAACGGTTTGGAGTTATTTAGGTTTAAACTCGAGTCTACAAGATTTTGGCGCGGACAGAAATAACTTAGTGGAATTCCATTTATTTAATAATTCACTTTTACAAACCACAGGTTCAAGAATACCACAGGTTCATTCACCTTTGAATATCGTTTCTTTAGCAAAAAAGATCATAAAATACCGAATGTTAGATGAATAATAACTCGAATAAACAATTCTTAATCGGCCGGGGTGTCAGAGATATGATTTACACCTCAGAGGTAGATGTGATAGCGTGAAGGCAGAGTAGTGGAGGGGAGGAAAGTGTTTCTACGCGGTTGCCTTTGCGTGAGCGAGGGCGAGAAGCGGTTGGTGGCGCTGAGACCAAAGCAGAAGCGGAACATGAGCCCCCCCCCCCCCCCCTCCCCTCTCACACTTCATCTCGACCCTCTCTCCCATCCCCCGAGCGTTGGAAGATCCTTAAGGTGCGGTGGCTGTGTCGCTTTCAAACGCGATTAAATTATGAAGGGCGCCCGCGAAATTGTGTGCACAAACTCACAACGCCTCCGTGTTACCGTCGACTCTCGTTCTCCCCTTCTGTCCCCTATTCTCTCTTCCCCGTCCCTTGTGGCTGATGTTGGTTTCATCTTCCGGACGCTGGGTGGTGCAGGGGAGCCATTGAGGTTTCCTGAGCGCATCCGCCTGGGTGGTTTGGGCGGACACCTCCCCCCTTCAACCTCGCCCTTCATGGTGGTGAGGACTCCTTCATTGCGGGAGCGAAATTATGGAGATCGCGCCTCTTCCCACCCGAAACATTCGCCGCCTGTCCGAGATTCCCATTCCAGGCGCGAAAGCTATCTTTGCATAACATTGCGGTGCGCAATCATCAAAGGACCCCTAATCAGGAGTTTATCAAAGTTAAAATTTTCCTCACAGTCAAACAAGCGCCACTGTTCTGTTAATCGTGGGACGTTGACCACCCCACCCTTTACAGAGACAAAATAAAGGATCACATCAAATGTTTATTCTTGCTTGATCCAGACTTTGCGGGAAAGAATAAAGTGTTTGATGGTATCAATCCGTCGTTATTTCAAAAGTAGCTAATGGGTGATGCGGTGCTCGCATAATCCTGCCTACACAACTCACTCGTGCGCAAGTCCTATTTTAGCATTGTTTATTCTGGCGCAAATATAGTTTTAAGCGAGAGTGTCCGTCGAAACGGTAAACTCCAACGCGTGATCCTACACGGGATGAGTGCGCACATTGTACTGTTATAGTGTTATCTATTTTCACGCCTCGGTGGAATTTGTGGAACGCCGAGCGCTGTTCTCTTCGACGTATCACTATTGTAGAACATGGATGTAATGAATGGGAACTATTTTTTCTTTGACCTCCCTTTCAACAGCTAGAACTCCCTTCAAACAGCAGTTTAGGTCTACAGCTAGGAGGTATTTGCGAGAGTAGCGTGGATTAACGTTTTATTTTCGCTTCAACATGTTTATTTTGCGCTTGGAGAAGGTAATTTGAACGGCGAGCAAAGGATTTTTCGGCTGAAGAAACCGTTGATAAGATAAATAAGCTGAAAATCTAGTGGACTTTGATAAAAGGACCTTGATGGAAACATCATTTATCCACAATATATTTGAGCTAACGATTTGCCGAAATCTCAATCGGACAGCTGATTTTTCCAGTCTCAGAATTCTGTACGATAAGGATTTACCCACATTACCCATAGATAACTTATTGGGAGCGTAATGATTCAGGGATTGGTTTTTAACATGCTTGCCCTTTGATTTTCCTAAAATATCGTCAGCACCAAAAATTTGCAAGTTTCCCCTGCTGGCCTGATGTAACCGAAGGTGCAATATACTATGGAATATTCACGATTTCTTCTGCTTTGGAGTCCTTTCTTACGATACACTTATTTCTATATTTTATTTTGATATAATTTGTCATTCATCTATATTTAGGGGAAATAATCGTGACGCTTGTTTTTATCTTGTTTGCTGGTGAAGCAAAGTGGATTTGAAAATAGCAAATATTCCACAGAGAAAAATATCATTCACCTTGACCGGGACTCGAAGGATCCCCTGATTTCAGCCAGGCGCTCTACCAGTTGAGCTACCAAGACCTCTGTGGAGATTTAAAAGCTTTAAAGGAACAAGATGTTCACGGACTGCTAGACATATCAATTTCACAAAGCAGCCGAAATCGTACGCCTGGCGCCACCTTCCACGAGGTTAAAGCCGACGGTGAAACACGAAGGTGCTTACTCATAACAATTTTTGGATTTGAAAACTAAAACGTAATTATTTTTAATACAGGTAAATCATAGTGAAAATTTAAGAACATGGAGTTTCCTTGAGCAAGTTTCATACTTGAACGCCATTACGCTGATTTGGAGAAAGCCGTCTCGCGTTTCTTAGCTGGGAAGTACCAAGAGCTGATGAGGTTAAAGCCATTTAATCGAAAACTTCGAATCCTTATGAGCACCTTACTTGCCATCTTTATCATACATTCCCAGAAATATTCAAATGGCTTGAAGTTAAAAGCGAAATGAAAATACCTAACTTTGGCGGGTATTTAACATGTATGTGTTCCCACATGAAATGAAGGAGCTGGAGGAAAGGTGTTGGAAATTACAAGGTACCTACTTAGGTGGATGAAAATAATTACACGAAGTATAGCGTTCTTAAGATGGTTACTGATAGAATAGAGCTTAAAAAGTGAGGAAGAGAATAGGCATATTAGATCTATGAAGAGGAGTAGATAGTACTAAAAGTGAAGGAAAGGAGCATTCCAGAAAACATATTACTTTGCTTACTATTCCTGCAATCCTGCAAATATCTTATTCCGATTTTAAGATTTTTGGTACCGTTTTACCAGGAAAGGTTATTGTTGGAAGGGTTTAAGTAGTTTTCCATGTGATCTATGGTTTTACTTTCTATTCGATACGCGAACTTCTGAATTTATAAGATAAGATAATTTATAGATTTTCAGTGATGACGTCAAAAATGTTTTGCGAACTCTAACTTACTATGGTAGACTGGATCATAATCACAAAATTAGAGATATTGATTGCCGAACTGACAGATTCAAAACGTCCCTTTTTCCTCGAACAATTATGGATATGAATAGCATTAAATATATCAAATACTAGTGTATCAATGGAGAGCATAGGTAATTGCATGTCGGTATAAGGACTTGAAGGTAACCCAAATAACAGAATGTTTTTGCATGCTTGATTTACTATTTTTATCTCCTTAAAATAGTGAAGTTTAGACTAGTATATTATTTCTAATCCTTTTTTTATGTATGATATGTAGGTCATGTTTGGTAATAATTCACTCTCTGCCACACACCTTTATGGTGGATTGCAGGGTATTATGTAGACGTAGATGTTTAGTGTGCTCCTCACACGGCACTCACCTAAGAACCGGCATATCATAGAAAAAAATCTATCACTACCAGGATTCAAACCCGGGCCCGGAACACCGGAGGCCACGATCCAGCTATCGCACCAGAGATTTGTTTGAGGACTGTCACGAGTACCTCTAATTGTTCTGTTGTTATGCGTCAGTTTATCTGTATCCACATTTAGGAGTTTGTGTCTATTACGGGGTTTCGAACGAGAGTTTGATCCCGTGGAGTTTAAGCTTGTGTTCCCTCAGCCCTCCGGTGGAACACGACCACGTCATAATGGACCTCTTCTGCAGACTTTGCCCGTGAGGTGAGATGAGTTCAAGGACGCTGTGTTTCATATTTTTCGAATGCCCGTGGGACTTGAAAACGCCCGCTATCCTATTCAAAAGCTCAGCGGCTCGGCAGAAGGGATTCCCATAGTCTGTTCCTCCCCTTTTCCTCTCCTCCAGCCAGTCTCTCTTTCCCGAGCGTAATCCCTCCTCTCAGTGCCATGAATCTTCTTAAGGTGGAAATTTTGGGTTCCTGATGAAATACGGAGATAATGCTGCGCCATTTACGCACGCCATTATATTATATGCGACACCTGGCTCGAGAAACAATCTAATTTACCTAATTGAAACGGCTAGAACGCACCATGGGATTAAACTCCCTTGGTTTAAATTTGTGGAATATGAATATTTTCTTGTTTAATGAATAATTTTCATCACCGCTACTCAAGTTCATATTTCCTCCTATTGACGAAATCAGAGCTACGCATTTTGACCATTTAAAAAATGAGATAATTACATTTCCATATTCAACTTTGTGCAAATTTCGATTTCTACCCGAGAACAAAACGTTCGTCAATAATCACATAGTAAAATGAACAGTCCCCCCTTCCCATTACATTGAATTCAATTTTCTAGCACATTTTAGCAATTTCTTATACTGTTAAGTGGTGATATTCTCTTATGAACTACATTAAGGGTTGTAGAAGTAAGCTTACTATTTTAATTTCTTTTGTTACATTAATGTTAACACACCGGAAAGAAGCTTCTATTTAACAATTGTTCAGGACTATGAACGATAAATATCTAATTATCATTGATCCTTATAATAATGCTCACAGTAACATTCTTTAAAGTATTGCCACACCCTGATGAACAGCATCTACATGAAATACTCTAATGACCATCTATGCAATCATCTCAGGTTGGCACTTTAAAGAGGCGTGACGGAGGGTTTAAAGAGATAATTACACTTAAAATAATGTCAATGAAAAAACTTTTTCTGCATCGATTTTCGAATATGAGATGGGGTTTGGTGAGTGCATTCTCATTTTTCAATGTAACAGTTTTAATTTTTCTCACGCAAACATTTTCCCCAATAATATGTTGAGCAAGGGTCTAATTATTCTCTTATTTTGTTTCAATTGTTAAGATAAATGACACTGTCTTTTTCTAATGTGTTGTCTCATTCTAGTTTTATATCTGTGGAAGTTTTGGCTCTCTTGTTTTTGAGGCCATCATTATGGTATTGCATTTCTCTTTCGAAGATTTTTCATTCCTAGTAAGTTCATTCTGAATTATTTGTTGAACTACTGTTTCTCGTTTCTATACTACATCACAACCGTGTGTAACCATTTTCTTAATCATATTTCCTCTAAATGGGGATCGGGTTGGTATGGTGGCTAGAGTACTGGCCTCCCATCCCGAGAGCCCGGGTTCGATTCCCGGCAGTGGCGAATTTTTCAGTGGAAAACCGGTCCCCACTTGAGTGCTTAGTGGAGGGCATTTCAAGTTCAGTACTCCGTCCGTCGGATGGGACGTTAAGCCGTGGTCCCCTTGGCGCCTTTCGTTAAGAGTAGGCTAATGCCGACGCCGGGTTTCTCTCCACCCTTCCTCCGTTCCCTGAAAATTCCTACCATTACCCAATTATCCAACTATCCTATATGGCGCAAATGATCTCAGCTGTCGGTCGCCTCCCTTAAATAACCAACCAATTTCCTCTAAATCCGTACAAAGCATTATTTTTCACCTTCTTAAGCCTCAATACCTCATGAGCACCCAAAAATTCCGGTTCAAAGTTCATCCCATTTTGATGTTCACATAACACCAGCAGTCAATCACCTTGGCTAGAGAATGAGAAACTCACTATCTTTGGCCGAGCTCATTACTCAATAAATCATGACATGGCCGGAAAATTTGATCAAACCGAAGTAGATGTTGACGTGGTGTTGTTGCGATGGAATGATTGTATGTAATAAAGTACTCGTAGTCTTAATATATAGAAAAGGACTTAAAAAGTATATTTGTTTATAGGTTCTGTTGTTATTTTTATCACTGCTCGTAGTTGTATTTATTTGATGGAGGTGATCGGCAACTGAGTATATTTGCTTCAAAAAGTCTATGCGGGTAGCTGGGTATAAATAGGAGTTTTCAAGGAACGGGTGAAAGGTCGAGAGAAACCCTGTGTCAGTATCGCCCTGCTCTGAACAAAAGGCGCCAAGAAGACCACGGCGTAATGCCCCATCTGACGGACGGAGTGATGCAATCAATTTCTCTCCTCAAGGTGCTCATTTAGAAATCGGTATGCCAATCAAAAATTAACCAGTGCTGGAAATCGATCCCCGGGCCCTCTGGGTTAAAGGTCAGTGCTCTTAACACCACACCAACCCGGTCCTTTCGTTATTGTAGTATGTAGATAAGTTTGAAAGTCGATTGTCATTATTAAGGTTAGTAAGCAAGGCGCTGAGATTCTTTTATTAGTTAGAGGGCAAAAAAATAAATACTTGTGAAGTGATATTAGATATTTAATTTCATCACCTGACGCATCAATGTATGAACGTGAGGCTTCAGCAATGATGGCCGTTTTTAACATCAAGTTGAGATAAAGACTTCGTGAAGGGAGTGGGGAGGCATGAATGGATGCGATAAGTGATCGATCTGAAGGAACGCGAGTCGTGAAAACGCGTCAGAAAGCCGAGAGGCCGGCGACTCCAAGATGGATGCGTGCGGGAAGCGGGGACGTTGGCGGGAAAGTGGTGGAGAATGGTGCGGGAGTAGGAGCCATCTCCGGCCACGATGAATGAGGAGTCTCTCTCGTCCTCCAGAGAGAGAGAGAAAGGCAGAAAGAGATAGAGGTGCTCGTGGGAAAGGCGGCTCGCACGAAACGACGAAACAGAGAAGGCGCCCGCTGGATCTGAGCTGAGTGAGCGTTTTGTCGATGGAGGTCGGGGGTGGAGAGAGGGGCGCAAGGAGGGGTGTCGGACTCGGGGGATAAATAAGCGCCGGCCGGACGGCGCCAGACCCACAGACGGACGGGGATGGCGCAGATTGAGAGACTTTTTGCCTCTCCTGGATCCAGCCCCCAACCTCAACTACCCCCTCTTCCTCTCGTATCCCTTTTCACCCCTCCACCTCGCGCCTCTTCGAGATTCCCTTGTTTTTTTTTCCTCCGAAAAGTATTCTCAAGGCGTTCCAAGGCTGCGTCCATGAGAAGTGTGGACGAGTTGTTTTCTAAATTAATCCTGCCTTTTAAAGAGACCCAGGGTAATCACGTCAACAACGAAGTATCATACAGTTTAAAGTAGCTGTCTGCGCAGGAAAAGCTAATTACAACTTCCTTTCCGATGGTTTTAATCGTAATGTATATAATTAAATCTTTATATACTTAAATGTACAGTATAATATATATTTTATGGTTTATTCTCAGATATTCTGATATTATTATTAAGAGATTGTTGCAATTATCAAGAAACATTAACCGGAAACTTACGCATCTGTTAATATTATTTTGTTACTATTACTTTTATTATAATTTATGAGCATAGTAGTTTAATCTAAGGTATGTTTTTATAAATATGATGCTTACATTTTAACTTATCACACAATAAGCAATGCTTATAGATTAGTTTAATTCCTAGTAACCCTAAGTTAAATTCCTTTACCAACACTGCGCCCGAAGCCATGCTTAATAAAATTATTATACTCTAGCTAAACTATTTTCTTCGGAGACTATAATTTGAGCATTCTCGAATTAATTTGTACATGGTGCAGCAAACTAACTTCCTTTTTTATATGGCTATATGCATATAAAAAAGGAAGTTATGTTGCCGCACCGTGTACTTTCTGGTTAAGTGAAGTTTTTAATCCAATCCGCGACCTTTGGCGTTATATAAGTGGCCAAAATATGATTCAAAAGTTTGAATAAATCTCTGAAAGTATTAAATTTTGGAATACGGAATTGTTTGTTAAATTTTAAATACGTGCTATTAAGAAAATTTAAAGTTAAACTAATTATGAAATGTCGGATAACAAGGAACATGCAATTCTATTTCATCATCGTTCACCATTTTTCTGATTTTTTAAGTAAAATTGTATAAAGCGTTGTTACATTTTTAGTGATAAAAATGCATTAAAAATCATTTGGCTCCATGGAACCACAACATAGAACTATCGAAGGAACCTTTGCAGTCAAACAGAGATAACACGAGAAGAAACTACTAAAGCCTATGGTCGTATTCCATATGATTGAACTCATCAACTCAACACATCGCGCTTTAAGCTGAGATCATGTGGGTTGCAGATTCGGTGTTGATAACAGGGTCTAATCATCACAATAACCATATTGACTTTGACTTCCACACGAAGTGTGGAATGCATATAATGCAATCAAACTGCTTCGACAGTTTTAAAATTTGATTGTCGATTCAAATATGCTTAGCACAAAGGCTTATCACCACCATTAGTGGCATTATGGTTCATCGTTGTCGATAAAGGTTGATTATGGAAACTGTTTGGCCAATTCCTGTGAATTTGCGATTAATACAACACTCACCGTTACATTCATGAACTCCGACCATAATTTCAATTTTCAACGGCTCACATTTTTACGCGGATTGCAAGAAAAATTGAATTGGACTCCCTCACTGCGAAAAGTGCAGTAAAGTGAATCTGTCTATGGTTTCCTAACCAGTGAATGATTGAATTCTTTGTAATACTCCGCTATACCCCTTTCTTTATTACGCTATCAAGATTAACGAAGTCCTTATTGAAAAAGCGTATTTTCACTTGAGTAAACCGGGGTATTTTGCGAATTTGATAGTTGAACACACTAACGTAAGTACAAGCATATAATAGTGGTATAGAATGCTACTGATTGAACATGCCATGCAATCCGTAAAAATGCAAATTCTAACATTTTAGGTAACAGGTATTGGTGGATTCTTTCTTTTCCATTCATGATTCTATCTTTGTGAAAATATCAAAACTAAGGTTTTTTTAAACATAGGCAGGTTCAGTTTCAACAACTAATAACTCAAATTCTGCAGTAAAAATTCATTAGAGAAGAATTTTGTATTGAGTTCTACGAAAGCAATTGTATAATATGATCACTTTTGTGCAATTTATTAAAAATAGCCATATATTGGTATGACACTTTACGATTAATGTAACCTTTTTAACCCATTTTACTTGGTCTTTATAGCATTTGCAATGTATCAACGCATTACTTATTATGGCACTCGATTAGCAACTTTTTCCCATTTTAATACATAATATTTGAACACCTATTTTTCTTATACTTGCCATAATCAAAATAAGCATAGAAGCAGTTACTTTAACATATATTTACGAATATTATTTGAAATTTATAGAGGACAGCAGAACAGATTTTTTCTGCCGACTTTTGTGTTACTATTGATTCGTTTTTTCTAGTCGTTGGAGTAGTTTTCCTAAATTAAATGATAATTAAGACTGTTAGAAATTCCAGATCCATATTCCTTGAATCCAATCCAATTCCAATTTCCTTGAATATATGTTTTAATGTTACTTTAATGACAAATGTTCATCTCTTATAAGTGATGGCACTAATTCATCTTGGTTTAATTTTTCTAATAACTATTCCATTGGATTCCTAACAACTAATAAGTTCTTTTGCGCTCGACAATTTGGACTTTTAAAAGGTAAAAGCATTGAAGATGCAATCTTACAGTAGTATTCGAATGTCTTTGATGGACTCAATACTAATAAGAAAGTAGCATATTACTTGTTTGTAGATATAACAAAAGCTTTTGATTGTGTAAATCATACCATATTATTAAAAAGATTGATGCAAGCTGGAAAAAGAGGAGTCGAAAATGATTGGTTCCGGAGTTATCTAAACGGAAGAACGCAGTACGTGAAAATTCACGATGGTTGTAGTCAAAACACCGTCTCTTTCTTGTGGAGTCCCCCAGGGCTCGGTTCTTGGGCCTCTTCTGTTTCTTATATATGTAAATAATTTTAATCCTGGTATATTTCATGGTAAAGTAACATCCTTTGCGGACGATTCAGCGTTGGTTTATATATCGAGCAATATGTGCGATCTTTACTCAGAAGTACAAAGTGATCTTGATAGAATAAAATTTTGGTTCAGCATGAATAAGTTAGTATTAAGAGAAAAAGCAAAATAATTTGTATTTAGCTTAACAAAAAAGCTTTTTGAACAATAGTGTGTTTATTATAAATGTCTCATGTGTAAAAATGCAAGAAACTGCTCTATATTTTTTCAAATTGAGCAATCAAATTTTATTAAATATCTTGGTGTAATAATAGATGAAAATATCACCTGGAGATCAGGTATACTGTGCTCTGGAGTACCTATATTCCACTCTAAATTGATGTTTTTTGTATTCATTGTATTTGTATGTTTTATTTTTTACTCAAAATCAAAATTAATATTATTATTATTTGATTAGTTACTATAACGTAACTTCATCCTCCGAGTCTCCGGCTAGCATCAGCTTTCGTTGCCGTCATAATTGCCGGAGACTCGAGAGGGGTCATGCCTAAGGGTATCCGCGTCCGACACCGTCAGAAAGGTGGGCACCAGCATTAGGGTCATGCGCACGAAGCAGGCGGAGGGACCTGAGAAGGACAGCCTTCTGCATTGTACTTGCAAGTGCATCCGCTCGCGCCCTGCAAACTGGGATGCACTTGAGATTCTCAACCAGTGAGCTCTTGACACCACCAAGCACGCCCACGATGAGGACTACTAGTTTCACAGAGTAGCCCGCGTACAATTCCCGGAGTTCGCAAAGCAAATCTTATATTTTGTCCTCTTTTCTACCTCCTTCGCTGCCATGTTCATTTCGGCCGGTGCCGAAAACTCGATCACGAACATGGCATTATCGTTCTCCACGACGGACTCGACCGTCACGTTTGCCCCAAAGATGAGGCGACGGTACACGAGTGTGTTGATGACACCATCTTGGCACGCGAGCACGAAATCCTCGGTTTCGGATTTAAGACCTGCGGAGCGCAAGAAGGCGAACGTGAGCTCCATCGATAGCCCACGCGTTTCCAAGTTTCGATAGAAACGTCCATGCATGGGCTTCTCAGTATGCTTGCGGTGCAGGGTCTTTTGCTCCACATTCTTTATTTCCAGCTTTAACACGTCCGCCTTCAGCGACTAGATTGATTTGTCGCACGCTTCTCCGCTGGAAGTAAGGTCCAAGTCCAAACTGAGGCCGTCTGCTGCCCTTTTCGCCGCCTGAAATAGGAACGCTCCTTTGCCGACATTCTCGTGTTTCTTTACGAGCAGCGTAAGGGGGTCCATGCTGTGGACCACGAGGTACGCCGTATTGAGGACTATTTTGTCCTGAAGGCACTCCTGGCTTATCAGCCCTCTACCACCTAGCTTTCTTGGGAGATACAATCTGGCGACGGAAGACCTCGGATGAAGACTACGATAGATGGTCATCATTTTCCTGATCCCCTTTCGAGGTTTTTCATCTCATCGACATTTCATGTGCAATGGCTTGAGTGCCTTCGTTGAATGGATTCGTGGTCTCGTATATGTCCTTCTAGAAATGTCCCATCTCCGGGACAGTTGGTGGTGTTTGGACAACAGGTGGAGGGTGTCGGAAGAGACGGGACGGCTGAATGTAGAAGGTGGAGTTCTCCTTCCTGGTGTTGATCCTCTTGACCAACTTCTTCCTCGCTGTTGTAAGTCCCCACACTCTATCCACCTCTAGCTGCTTAAGGATTAGCAGCACTCTTTTTTTTCAGTGTGTGATGTGCTCTCCGGATCGTACGAGCAATGCGCTTGACCTTCGGCGTAAAGGCCAGACCGGAGGAAACGTAATCCAATACACACTGAAATCTCGACATCTGTTGTCTTGCCAGCGTGATTTTGGCATTAAGCTGTTTAAGTCTATTTGCTGCTTTTGTCTCCCAAGTGGCAGGCACTCGGGTAGAGGCCAACAGTGTGGCGGCAGCATATACCATGCAGTCTATTTCCCAGACGCTGGTCGTTTCCTTCAGGATCGTGGGATAGATTTTCCACACACAACTCTACTATGGCCCTCATCCGAGAAGGGCCGGTCGTGGGTGGCGTTAATGGAATTCTTCGGAACCCAGGATTTCCGCGAGTGGGGAGGTTAACTCCACATACAGGCGGCCACCATTAGTCGGCCGAAGCCGTTTCCAAGGACGCCACGAGGTTTTCTGTTTTTGACCCCTCATCCTCACCATATATCCCCTGCGACTTGGCTCACAGGCAGCATGGCAAGCTAGGTCTCCCCTTAGAGTCTCCGTCCACTCTATGCGAGCTCCCTTTTTTGATGGCGTAGATATATTATTATTATTATTTAGCCATAGCTCGATTAAAATGCTGAGCATAGTTACATGTATTTTTGTGCAGTTGATGTGTCTGGCGCCAATGTAAAACAACACCAAACTCTATTACCTATGTTAATTTATCTCTGATGGCTTCGATCAAATCTATCGTTGTCCCTTATTGTACAAAGGAAAATAACATTTAGACTCTCTCCATTTTACTTTATATCTCTATTAATCCATCATTACATCCCAAGATGCCAAATAACGATGGACAATTGATATGTTTAAAGTTTACAGAAGAAAATTTTGCTTCTCATTTTGTAAGAAACTCATCCTGTACCTCAACTCACAACTTCAAATCTCTTTAATTCTTACCCTTATTTTTCTAACGATTTGGGCAAACTGCGTAGCATCATTTTATAAACGTAACTATTCTTTGTTGCATAAAATCCATCTCGAACCTACTCACTCTGAATCTGATATAGCAGCATATTGCATGAGGATCCGTAACTCAGATCTTTTACTTTAAATCCTATTTCTTTTGGCTGAAGCCACTCTAACATCCCATTCTTAGCGTTTTCCACTGAAATCTTTATTCCTCCAGCTCAATTCTTATCTATGCATGCTAAAGGCTTCTCGCTCCCACGGCGTAACGGGATGTAGTAATCCATAGAGGAGTAGAATTTGACGGTGCTCTTTTTTTTGGCGTCTTTACCTTCAGAGAACAGTCATTTCAAGAAAGTAATCCTTAAGTCTCCGCTGCAAGAAGACGAGGTCAACTACTCAGCTGTAGCAGCTCCAGCGACGCTTTGCCTCAAGTTTCTCATTTCAATCTCTAATAAGCACTCAATTGAATTATTACCCCACTAATTTTATCTCACTGGAACAATTTGGTAAACGCTTTGTTTCACTTGACGGGTGAAATAAATTTTACAAAAGTATTGAGGATTTTAAGCAGTATACTTCTTGTCACTTACTGACATTTCCTTCTTTCATCCAAGCCAGTAACAACAAAGGTTTTTTCCTAATTTTAATATGAATAGAATCCAAAATTTTAATTTCATGTAACAAGTAATATGTAGTTTCATGAATTAAAGGTAATACATCCTAGTCTTTTAATTTCATCTGTTAGTCTGAGGCGTATTGCCTCATCAATTATAGGCTTATTTTTCTGCTAGAAAGGTTTTATAGATCTATCATTAAATAATGCCACTCGCTGTGACAGAGCAGCATGTAACGCATGATAGAAGCAATGAAGAGCGTAATAAAACTTTATGAAACGAATAGATATGCGTAAGTAGCTGTGACTCATTCTTCACAAAAATGCCTCTGGTGATAAAGTGGAGATAGAAATTCTGTCGCCGTTATTTAAAATTCCATTCAAATACCCATTTCCATTTCTTTCTCTCTTCCAATGAAAGTCAGCCTCACAAAAGATCAGAGGGCATTCCTTTGTGAATTGACTCACCTCGAGAGATAAGCTGAGCAAATTGATCGGGAAAGTCACATTAGCTTTCCACACGTGCCTTATAGGAAAGCTCCGAACTTATTCTTAATTCCATCCCCCCTTGCGCTCGTCTATGGATTCAAAAGGAAATATTCCAATTTCGCATGGAAAAAAGTAGTTCCACGCGCCAGGGAAATGTAAGAAGATATTTTAAAATATTTTATGAGGTTTTTTTATGCCAAGTTGTTGGGATACCTCGCCTGTTGAAAAAGTCACCAAAACATTACGAATAAAATATTCATTTGGATTGAAATAAATTTCCTCCTTTCATCTGATTCTATGTGCCTACGCAGCTCGACGATGGGCAAATGTACCGTTATTATGGAATTCAATTGATATATTATACCATTTTCTAGCAAATATCCAATTTTAAGATAGTAGAAAACATCAAAATAGGAAAACATTTGTCTATATTATATAGTGCATAACGGTAGTGGTATTTTCTCCAAATGATTGTTCGCATATAAACAACAGTGGTTGTAAAAAAAAAAGCAGAAAACGATTGTCGCGGCTAAATAACCTGAGATAATGCAATGAAAAAACGACAATTTAGCTATACCGAGTAGTTTCGATAGTTGCAATATATGATAACCAGTGTTTGCTAAGTGAATAGGTACAAAGAGAAGAGGAAATTAAGTGAATTTGGATTGAGAATAAAAAATAAACAAATATGTTGTACTACCTTCTTTCACGTGAATCACTTCCCTCGAACGCCGAGCTAGCTTACAGAATCTTACTTTTCTTGTGAGGTGCTGAATTTTTGATGAACATACCTGAAAACAGACGCATAAAGAGCATTAAGCAACGTCGTCTTAATATCTAAAGTCTTCTAAATTAGAAATTTCGTCAACATGTAAATGATACTCGTCAATGCACAAATAAATTCGACCGTATCCTGTGCAGCAGGGTGAAATAATAATGAACAGAATATTAACTTGGTTATTCCATATAAATTCCATTTAAATTTATGGGGAATAACCAAGTATACTTTCTGCTCATTCAGAGTTCAAAATTCCACGAAGTCAAGTCTGAAACCATTGATTTTATGGTGGACTAACATTTCAGGATTAAATTTAAACTGCACAAACTTTATTATGTACTTATTTTTATTATACTATCCAAAACAAAAAAACATGTTTCAATGCCTAAGACGCTATCGCCAGGCCTGCAGTACAGGCATCAGCAACACTTGTGCAGTTTAATTTTAATCCGTCAGGATAAAATAAATGGTTCATGGTAAATAGTGGCTAAATGAAATCCATGCATTTTGTATTAGATATAAATAATGCAATACCATTGATCAAGGCCGATTTTAAAGAAAAATATTTTACTCACTTGAGGTGTTCGCAGTCACTACCTATACGTTGCATCTAATTTATTATGTTCGGGTAATTTGAGGTAATGGAAACTAAAAACTTCAAAAGTTATCCTATATTTTCCTGCGTTCAAACCATTTCCAAATCCATTAAGCTCAATATATTGTATTTACAATTCAAAAAATTTACTAATACACACTATTCACTTTAAAGCACGACCGTTGCATATCTCAATCCTGAGTGTGGTAAGTTGACTCGCGTGTTCCCTTATTTTTACTATAGTTCCAGATGAAAATTGCCTCGTACAAGATCTTTAACTCATTATGCGATAATAAAAATCTAGTACCTTTCCACTGATAAATTTCATAATATAACCCAACCATGGTTTCAGCGTACACATAACGTTCAGCGTACACAGTTCAAGCACAAAGGCAGACTGAGCGAACGACATGGAGTCAGTCTTTATATATATCGTGCAGAGTGAGTGGCTAGTGCGGTAGGGGGTAGATAGGGGAGGCAAAAGGGGAATAGAAATAGGGGAAGTTTGATTAATGTAGGGTTTCCGGCCGATGGAAGAGGTTGGTTGGGGAAAGTGTGTTGGTTCATGTTCAATCTGGGGGATGGATACCGTTAAGTATTGGAACCAGGAAATAGGTAAAAAGGAAAAAAAGTAGAAACGACATGAAAAAGGAGGAAAAACTCTTAAAACCCCATTCAGTCCCTTTGTGGGATGAAAACTAGTCCTATTAAGTATTAACCTGAGTCATACGTTTGTAAGGTAACATTCTAGCTGGTTCGTATGTGATTTTTGTGAGCCTTTTCCATTTCTCACTGTCACTCGCCTCAATCAATGCCTCCCTCATAGCCATTGCCACCACCTGTCTCCACCACAAGGGAGTCGTAGACCCCCCTATCCCTTCAAGCCTCAGTCCCTCCACCCATGGGCCCCGAATGGTCTGGGGAGACCCGGGGACCGCACTATCCCTGCTCCTGCTCCCCCAAATAAAAGGTCTCTCTCACTCGTTTTTCCCAAACCATACTTTCGGTCAACGATTCGTCCTCTTCCACCCTCCCTCCCACTCTCACTCACTCTCATACACGGCTTCCAGCGGCGTAATCCAATCCGCGGACTGAATGCAGTTACTCCGTCGGGAAATGATATTCCCAAAACGCCCTCGGAGGGGGTTTGAGGGGTTAGAAACCCTCCACCCACCCCAATCGCCCCCACCCTCACCCCTTGGCAATACTCACTTCCATCCACATCGCTTCCCCTCGCATCTCCGAACAAAACACTCCCCCCACGCTCGCTGTGAGAACCGGTGTCCCGCAGTGTTCCCCTATTGGTCCCCCACCCTTTTAACACGCCATCCACTCTCGCTTCCTCCCGTTTGCCCTCCAACAGAACAAGACGTTGCCTCTCCTCACCAAGCTTCGCGTCTACTCCCCGCAAGCCTCTATTGTAGGGGTGGACGAAAACGATCGCACACACTGCGGCGATGGTGTCTCGTACTCGGAGAAGCGGGTGAGAAGTGTGAGGACGAAGTTTCTTTTCCTAAGGATTCGATGTTTTTCTCTATCACTGTTAAAGGTCGCAGATCTGTGGGAATCAGTGCATTTAGCTACAATAAGGGGTTGGTAGTAGTGGTTACTGTAATTATGGTGAGGCAATTGTGAGGCAACGTTAAAAGAATGAAGTTTAAAGATATACAGTCAACATGAAAAGGAGTTCCAGTCTACGGTTACGTTGGGAGATAAGTTATCGATTCATTATTTTCACAAAATAGTAATGATACACAATAGTTAATAAAAAACAAGATTATTTGGAAGTGAAAGAAACTTTGTTTAATCATTCACAAAAATTAGCAGGCTCAAGCGTTGCGTAATTTAGGGTCGGGGGATGTGGCTGTTAAAAAATGTTAGGGAACATTAATTGGTGGCAGTATGAGGTGAAGAAGTGATGTATTAGCGTAACGTAATGCACTGATTGTTCCTTATCTGTGAAAGCAAATTGAAGTAGTATTCGGCCTTGGTTCAAGATCAGATTAGATTTTAGACGAGAGAGGAAGTCATTGGGAAAAAGGCATTTCAATTCCGTCCTTGTAGCATCAAGCATCACTTTAATCGACGTCATTTAAGAGAAAATCAATTCTAAGCCGAATTTATTAGGGTTCAACTTTTGGGTAGAAACTCAATCAGAACTTCAATGCTTGTTTGAAATAAGTGATCAAAATCCGACGTATGTATTTGACTCACTTCTTGATATAATTATCCCTCATCGGCGACTGGGTTTAAATTTTTGAAAATACTCCATTCCTAATTTAATAATGTATCTATTAAAGTTTCAGACAGTATAAACAGAAGTGAACACACATATATTCGTATTAACTGCCTATACTCCATTTCCTTGCCGGGATCCAAATAGATTAGTAGCATTCGTGATGCGTTTAATACGTAATGGACGGACTCGAACAATACGGTATATGAAAGATGCATTTCATCTGTAGGAGGTGAGGAATTAATTGAGTTAAACGCTGGCATTGAGCTTAATGTTCGGAAGTAATATTTTCTATTTAATATTTGATTCCTGCTGCATAATTGAGTAATTTGCTCACTGCAATCATGGAATAATATGGCAAACAATATGATAATATGTCACTTCATAAATAATATAATACTCTTAATTTTTCTATTGAAATGTACACTCGACTATTGTATAGAATTCCTGGTATTTAAATCTAAAGGTAGGGATTCTTTTGATATTTTTTAACCTTCTCTGAAAATGACTGATTATTTCGATTTTATTTGGCAGTAATAAACTTGCCAGTAAAGTCAACTCAAGAAAGAGGATAACCGGAGGGAAACAATATTTGAGCAATTAAAGGACATGAATTTCACCAAATGAATGACGTGCGCCATATTTGGTTCCACCTTCATGCTACACAATCTTTAAATAGGTACTACCTCACTATCATCAAACAAGTACCGTGTACTTCCATATTTTATTGCAGATATCCTTTGTACACCTTATATTTATTTTTTTGGTGTAATGAACAGTTAATATGCCCTTCAGGATTTCTAATGGTGATATTTGAAGCATATCATGCATTCACCTTGTATAATTTGAAGTATCTGATGTGGCTTTATGTAAATGTGAGTTAATAATAGCTAAAAGTGTGGTATGCGCATCGGCTGAATTTTTCCCTCCCCTAAAAATGAAAACAGTTTCAGCAATAATTCTAATGCACACCATTTGGGCATGAATTTGAACATAACTTAAAATTGACATTATTTTAAGGTCAACATGCGTCGAATTGCTGGGCTGTAAACGAACCGATAATGTTGCTTTCTTTTGTTACAGTCATAAACGAAGTAGATTAGCACATAATGGCCATGATTTCTGTTTGCCCTTCTTATCTCTGTCATTCCCTTCCTGCCCAAGACCGCTTTTCCAGGACATTACATTTCTAATGCCTCCATTTTGGTGGATATCAAGCTCTCCGGCAGTCGAATGAGCCGGTTTTAAACCATCCATATAATGTGAGCCATCTGTGAAAAGTGCCTCTTGCACTGCAACAACTCATTTCTGACGTCATGTATTACGGTGGCTTTAAGAATAGAGTTACGTAATGCAGGTTAGCTTTAATGATGATTCCAATGCAAATAAAACATTTAATACCATCATGGAATTCGAACCCTCAGCTCTCTTATGCCTTATTTAGAGCAGACCATAATGGCCGAGCCACAGTCTAAACGAGTGTATCTTAACCTTAAAGATGCTTACCTTCCGAGTGTACTGCCGCATTTGTTCATTTGTACGCACAACAGTGCTTGTATTTCTGTAATTTCTACAGAAAACAGTGTACTATACCAGCGCCGTGAAAGCCTCCACATGGGTATCATAACTCAGCTGCTGACACCCCTTGAAATCTTAAATTGTGTTCTCGTACTCCCTCGCAGAAAAGGGTATCGAAATTTTATTCACTGCGATGAAGGGAAATCGGGTGACGTACGAAACATTATGAATGTCCGTTACTACATAATTATATTTTTGCTGGATCACCTGTACGCGAAAGTAAACTAAATTAATACAACAAATAATCGTTTGCCATTCGATTGCTACAACTACATAATACACGATATATTTTCATCGCGACGCCTTGCACCTCCAGAATTAGTTGCTTGTCTGGAATACGTGCACTCCGGGTTTGTTGGTCTGGACACTTAAGTAGAAGTTACGTTTATCTTATTGCATTTGGGTTGTGGATTAAATGCTCACCACGGTAATCACATTGAGAACTTGCTATCGGTAGAGAAAATGAATAACGAAATCCTAAATATGAATCTGGTATTCTGATAATTCGTTTTATATGATTCAAAATGAGATTTGTATGTACTTGTTTAAAATGCCCCAACTCGGATCTGCTGCCCTATATCCTAATATCCCCTCGCACCCTATCCTGTTCAACTCAAATTCAACCCTCGTGATCCATCCTCGCTGTCCTCCCCTCTACTTCACCCTTACCACTTAAATATTCATCTCAAATTCCCCACGCATATCTTTCCTCTACACCTCCTACTCAAAGATCTTGTTCATTCCGCCTTTTCCGGTTCCCTGACCGCTCCTCCACTCATCTCGTCCAACCCCGTCCATGTCGCTAACGGATTATGGGCTACCCATCCTTCGCTGAGCCGTTCTTCCTTGGGTTCAGCTCACCCGGACGAACGGGTGGACGGAGGAGGTTTTTTGGGATGAAATGGGATGCTCCTTGAGGTGGATGGAATTCAAATACGACCGAGTGAAGGGATTCCGTCCTCCGCAAGTTTACTCAGGGATCGATTTAAAAGGCATGTACATTACCGGTCGATGTTAGACCCTTTTGTGCGATTCGTGGACGGCGGCGTGATGATACAGCTCGTTCGTCTGAGCGGAAGGAAATGGGTCCATCTCTCTCCCACCATCTCATTCTCTTGTCACCCTGCTCAGACTACTCTCCTTGCTTGTAACCGCTGAGAGTCGATCTTTTTCCCGGCCTCCGTTTCTTCCCTTCCGCCGTTCTAGCCTGAAGTGGTCTTCCAGTGACAAACCTCCAGGCTGGCTCAAGACGTAGTATTCTTAGTCCCTTGGCTTCTTCAGAAGGGCGTAAAATATAATGCGAGAGTGAATTACTACAATAATTTATTGCTTTTGAGGTGTTAAAATCATCTTCAGGTAAAATATCTTAGGATTGCACGCAAGTACGCTAGCTACTAGCTGCAGAAGAAATAAAAGTTAACGTCGCGAACACTTTTCAATCCGTAAAACATCTGGCAGTTTTTATCATTACAATTACTGCGCAGGCCTTTGTTATTAAGCACCCTTATGTTATAAAATATGGGTATATGGAAGCTTGCTATCAGACGCGATAAATACCTCATAAACTGTAATGGCTTCCCTAGAGAGAGTAATGTTTATTGGGTAGTTATTGCGGTGTTTAGGTTCATACGCTAACCGTTTTATAAGGCATTTCCGTTTCTGGATTTATTTACGGGGGCTTGACTTATGAAAGAGGGTATCTACGTCTGTTCAATGCCATGAAAAAAATTAACTATTCACACTAAAAACCGGTAATGGTATTAGTTGCTCATATTGTAATACCGATTTCCTCCGAATTTAATTTTAGCAAGAATTTCAATGAAATATGAGTCTCTTATGTATTTTAAAATTATCAAGCACATCCCATTGCAACGTAAGTTTCCCACAAGACTGCGGATAATAAAAGAATATTTTATCTTTCAGGTTCCATTAGTCCTTCTTGGCTTGAAATTTTAATTCACGAAATAACACAAAGCAAATGAATGCATTTCATTTATCAATATTATAATTATATAAATAAAGTTATTCGGAGCTTCTATAAAGAGGGAGGGCTGATAATCTTCGTGCCCTCTTAAATTTTTCATTTATATAGTTAACATGTGATCATAATAACGTGTTGTTGCTTGCTATTCGATGTTGCTATTCATGCAGTAATTTATTAAGATGATAATCAATTGTTTTATTAAAGATAGTTAATTTTAAGGTTGTATACTTCCTTTCTTTGGCAATGGAGGAAGGGTGGAGAAAAATTGGTGTCAGAATTAGCCTAATTTTGAGTGGTAAGATATTCACCGTTTTATGGCTCATCCGACGGACGGTGTTTGTACATGAAGTGTAATCAGCACGGTAATCATATAGAGGCTGCTATTCTATTGAAATATCTCTGCAATTTCCGGTTTTTGACCCCAAACCCTCGTGATAGAAGCCCAGCAATCTAAGCACCATCCCAAATTGATCCTCATATAATAAACCCCTTTACACCAGTGCTTCCGAAACGATGTGTCAGGCACATAAATGTGTCGATAAACATTTAAATGCACAGTACCGGATAGTAGCAGAAGGCTATACTACCAATTCCATTTTCGTTCTCTTGCTCTTTCCTTCATAACAGTGTTATATATTTTAGAAATTTAATCGTGGTCTCTCTGTTAACTTGGACTTAAAGTAGTTCATAGCGCCGATATAAAACCACTCTCAAATTTTTCTCATTAAGGATGCATGTATTAGGCTTTTCTATTCAAATTTTGTTTTGTATTTCGTGATTAGGATTACATAAGAAGACTTTTCTGACATGAATGTCCATCGACAATGCTTGGTGTGAAATAGAAAAAAATTGTTTATACTAATAGAAAAATGTACTACCTTTACAGTGTGCCGTGACAATATTCATGATTCTGAGGTGTGCCGTGACGTTAAAAAGGTTTAGCAGCATAGCTCTACATCACCAGCAATCATTAATTGCCATATATTAGGGCATGTTTGGAAGAGTTATTGAAAGAAGGGTTTCGGCGCTTCAGCGTCGTCATCAGACCTTATGTTTGTAAAAGTTTACTTTATTGAATATTCTGATTTGGAATACCACAAAGTTACAAGAAAAAGTGTTTCATTCTGATCTTACTTAGCATTAATAGATCCAAAAGCTGCCAGCGCGACACATAGCGGAAAATTTTTAAATCGAGATGCTATGCTGGAACCAAAGAATAACTGGAGGGTGGTGAATAATTCCTTCACAAAGAAAGCGGCAGGAAGTATAGGTATTTTTGTAAGCATAGGTCGGATTTTTAGAAGTGGGAAAAGGTGAAAGGAACTCCTGTGTCGGCATTAGCCCTCTCTTAGTGAAAGGTGACAGGGAGCCCATGTGTTACCAATCCAATTTATAGCGTAAGACAAGAAGAAAGAAATATTTTCTTCGTCGATTTCGCTCAATGAGTACAAAACTTTTCCAATCGTAGTTAAGATAGAATGAGGAAAATAAAACGTGAAAAATGTAGTTTCAAATCAAAACTATGCAAGCAAATGTATCTTAGAAAATAACAGACAAGTTAGAAGCTAGCAACCCAAAATATCCATACTACCGTTTGGCCTAAGTTCCGCTCGGAAATCTATGACAAAAAGTGGTCAAAGTACGGAAGCAAATGAAAATCTCTGTACATTCCGAAGTTTTGTAACTTGACCTCGTGTTGAGAACTCAACGCCTACCCTCTCAACTCAAACTGGGAGCATAATAAGGGTTAAGTCATATCAGGAGGGGTATTCTTGGCAAGATTGAGGTGGAGTGGCATGATTTTGCATACACACGATTGGTAGCTTTGGAGGGGAGAAAAATATGGGATGGGTACTTAGATGAGGTGAATGTTTTCAATTGGAGCATTTGGAACTCTTTGCTGACCTCGACCGCAGAACACTGGCCTTTGTGCTTGCTCTACATTCTAATTTTCATCCATGGGCTATATAAGTGGTTGCAGATATGCTGAGGGAAAGCTGCAGCTCAAATGTGTGACCCAAGCGATGCAGGCCGAAATCGCTGCATTTAGGAATGGTAGACATTGTTTGCATCGTTGGAGCGCATGTGGTTAGCGCTATGGTCGTGCTCGCTTCTCACTAAGTCCGGAAGGTACGCAGTCCACCAAAGAAAATCATTTCTAAAGAGAGGAATCAGAGAAAAGAGGGGGAACAACAAAAAACACCACCCATTCCCCGGACAAAGCTCTGAACCTGGAATTATAACTACCTATCACTCGATTAGAGTCAAGAGCAATCTCTACCGAGATTCGAACAATAATTGGAATAGAAAATGGGACATAATTGGTATTTTCTTAGATCCATATTGACGCATATAATCTTTAGGAATATACACGTATGTAAGGATCTGTTTATTATGAACGATTACAGTATGTTCGTGACCCCGTTCTTTGAATTATTTTATACTTTTAAAGAAGATTTGGCACTTAAGCGGGAACTTCAACCCTGCTTGTAGGTTTGTGGTGCTCAAGGTGTCACTTTCCCTCATCTCAGAAATTTAAAAAATGAGGAATTGTTTTCCCATCTCACTGGGTCCTCCCCTACGTCCTTCGGCACGGCCATTCCCTATCTGCAACTCTCTGCTTGAAGCTCTGCTTCTTTGAACTTGGATTGTATGCGTGCGACGCCAGCTCGAAAATACTGATGTTGCACAACTTTGCCCACATCCCAGAGTGGGAGATCTTTTTGCTGCTTCCTCTCTCACTCTTGGCGCTACCTTCGTCTCCTTAGAGAATAATCTTTCACATAGGAAAAGCAGAGACACAATATGAGTTTTTGCCTATGCGAAAATTCTAACTTGTGTCCATGAAGTTATGAGCCTATTATGACGTTATTCATACCTAACATTACGTGGTGACCTCTTAATTGAAAACAATATATCTTCCGCCAGCATGCCCACACAAGGTTGGTAAAATTAAATCTTGGAAATACTTGTAATAACTTGACTGGAATCTATGCCGCCACCATGAGTAACATAAAAGGTATTTCTCACGGAAAATTATTGGGTTTCAGTGCTCCATTAGAATAAACCACCATTTTCCATTTACGCGATTCTTATTATCAGCGTTCATTCTGCATTCTTAACCATTTTCTCTGCATTTTGATTGTATTTCATAAAACGTTTTCGTTGATGATCACAATTGTTTTTAGTGATCAACTTGAAAATATTATTATTCATTTCTTTGCCGCTATTATGTTTTTCACTGTAGGTAACGTGTGTGCCAGCTACCCTATGAGCTAAAGTTTACAGAGTGCCATGGGCATCATCAAGATGCTATGGGACACAGGTCACCTCAGTCAGTCACGAAGAAAATATATGTGCAGAGATACAGTCGTAAAGTTTCTCAGTTGAATGTGGTAAAATCAAAATTCTTTTCCTTTCGCTGTACACCGTATCTAGTCCCTGTTGGTTTTTGCGTGATGGCGAGTTTGTCCTTCGTCAATGGCCACGGATCGCGGATCGAGGTTGGATTATTCCTATGCGGGCCTTCATTTCATTCTTTTATTACATTCCTTTTTTATTATTTTTTTTACAGAACCCAGCGCTGCCCTGCACAACTCCCACGAGAGTTGGGAAGAAGAGCCCCAGCACACTCACACGAACAAGCGCGCACACGGAGTCAACGGAGAGAATCGAATAGCAAACATCTTCCTCGTCCATCCGAGTGACCTTTGTTCAACGCCCCTCCGAACTCCCCCGCAGGCTTCTTCTTATCCCTATCTCTTTACCCAACTGACACTACAACGTCCGAAGTAAATGGGATAAAAAACTCCTCCCTACAGGCCAGCCTATCTCGAACGCCAGAGAGTTGGAAGGGAAACAAATTGTTTGTCGAAAGTTTTCCTTGGACTTCGCCGATTTTTTACCACAAACACCTGCTTTAAAGGATCAAGGGCCAGTAGGGATGGAACATGGGAAACAGGGGAAGATAACTACCGGATTACATAGTACTGCGACTTATGTTGAAGAACGACCTCACTTGGTTCTGTCTGATACAGATTGAAAATAGTGAAGATGAACCGTTACCACATTATTATAAGGATTAAAATATGGGAAAATCCGCGCGTAAGAGTAATTATTTTTCCCTCCCACGCCATCCAATTGTGTTAATTAAAGAGTCACCTCCGAATTTCTCCAACGAAAAGTTCCACTGTACAAAACTACTGTTAACTCGTGTTAATGACTAGCCGGCTTACCTTAATTTTCTGTATGCAAATATATCTAAAACGTCCACTCTATTGGAAATATTATCTCTTCCGTAATGATACATCAATGAATAAGAAACTATCAACTTCATTGTTTACGTAGAAAAATATGGAGCGTTTTATACAACCTCAGCTAAAGCGTGGTATTTCAAAATCAACTGCTGCATTTATTCAAACCTCTTAAAACAAAAAAGTATTTTTTCGAGAAAATGTGTAGGCTATTATTTGTTTTTAAGTTTTCCTTATTTACTGCTTTGCCGCTATCTTAAAGGCGAACAAAATAATTGGAAAGAACAGGACAAATTTATTTGCATAGTAAACCCAATTTCCGCAAATTAATAACGCGCGATGCTCAAAAATGAATTCGTAGTGGACTTTGCTAATTTATGTGTGGACCTGTGACTATTAAAAGGATTGGGTTGATAGTACGGATGGAGTTCTTACGAATAAAGTCTGCTGGCTTCAGACTAGGAAGTTCAGGAATCTTATTGCGTTCAAACCAGAGAATATTCCATGCTTAATAGAGCATCAATTCTTAATTTAGTAATGTGTGAGGAAAACTTTAACCTCTACACTCCGTCAACGGAAGAGCCGTTGAAACATGTTCTTCATATTGGGTATTTTTCCAACCTTCCTCCGATCTCGAAGAAATTCTATCTTTATTCCTACTAAATATCTATTTTAATGGTGCGAATGATAGTTTTCGGTCACCTCCCCCTTATAATATCAGTAAGGACAACGACTCCCAACTGTTGGACATTTTCTTGTTGCTTCATTGATCTAATTTCTAAATCTGTGTCACAAATGAGGTAAATCCAAGAATTAACCTTTATTTGGTGGAACTCAACCTCATGTCCATTCATCTGTGTGGGACGGAAATTAATGCAAAACTCGGGCCGGAAGTGTCCACTGGGCCTTGTTGACTCGCTCAATCGGCAATCTCGTCCGCCCGCTACGAAATATATGTTGGCTTTGCAGCGTGGCGGGATTGGGGATGATTTACCTAGCAAAACTGGGGTAATTACCAAAAGTAGAGCATGTATCGAAAGTGTCCACAAAAACAGGAAATCCCTTGACTTGTGCTCACGATTGTGAATAATTAACTCGTTCTTGTGGATTAGTTACAAATTTTGGCGGTAAAATTTTTCAATTTTGAAGTCCCTAATCATTTGGAGCAGAGGGAGATAAATGTAAATCACGTGGGCAAGTAAGTCAACAGTGAGATGGGAAAACGAACCCGCTCGGTTGAATGGGCATTGGAGTTAAATTCTTGTTTGTAACCGTATTGTTTGTTCGTTACAAATTACCCTCATTCGTACCAGAGAAAAGGGCATGATGTTGGTACCTCATTGAAAACGTGACAAGCATTTCGAGCAGAAAAGTTGCAGCTCTACAATATTAAACTATGAAAAAGTTCTCTTCATGCTTATAAAGCATCTATTCCTTTAATGCCACGCATCAACAAAATAAAAATAATGATTTATCAGAGCTTCAAAGGCAACATGTTTTCTTCAATGATGTACCACTTCATTTATGGCTCTATCCTAGCTGCAACCAATGCATTATGTTGATTTGTTAGGGTATTCCGTAATATTTATGACCATAGTTACCAAAGTTACCAAAAAAATTAACTGATTAAAGTTAAAGTTAATCTCTTTAAGAAGTAGCTAGTTAAAGTTAAAAGTTACGTTTCTGAAAAAAAAACTGACTAGAGATTAAGTTAAAAAAGTAACTTTTACGTTAAAAGTTACTTTTTTGGTTAATTTGGCTAATTGGATGCTGTGGTAATAGAGACCTTGAAGGTTTTTTGTTTTGAGAAACAAAGCAAACACTGAAAACTGTCTTGTGGTTTCTTCTAACTGTATCCATTTTTTTTTAAATATTTGAATAGTGGATTTTCGTTGTGACTCCATTTAGTGTTCAGAGTGTTGTTTGTCAGGTTTCCTAGTGTCTGCTGAAAGGACAAGGCGTGTATTCTGAGGTGTAGCTCCAATTTCGGAATTTTTAGGTTGTCGCGAATGTATGACTTTCTGACATATTACAGTGCGTCTATAATTAGCCACAAAAGATTGTTCTGAGTGGTAGAAAGTCCTTAAAGGTTAGTTTTTTTATATCGCTCCTCACATTGCGATGTGACGTATCCCTTCACAGTTGAAACATTGCAGAGGAAACGGCTTAGTTATATAGAGTTACAGTAGATGCTGCGGGTTTGCCTGGGCACCTTTTCTCGCGATTTATTGGAAGCTGATATATTGACGAAGCAATGTCGCCGACTAAGGCATACGTAGACTGGCGTATTGTAACCGATACGTTAGTTTGAATGAACCCCTTCCCCTCTTTATCCGTCATAGTTTTTTAGGCAACCCTTCTTTCTCGGCTTTAACTACGTAATATTGACGACATGATGTCACCGAGTAAGGCATAAAATCGACTTTTGCCAAAAATTAATGAAAAAAATTAACTGAAGTTAGTTTTGCGTCAGTTAATGCATAATTTTAACGATAAAAAGTTAAAAGTTAACTCTTCTAAAAGTGACAATAAAATAAAATAGTTAACCACATTTTTACCGATTAATTTTAATCGTTCAGTTTTTTATTCATTAATCCCAATTATGGTTAATGCCTCTGTCGTTATCTCTAGATTTACTTCAAATGGAATCCATACGTAAGGAGGTATATATCTGCATTCTCTAAAACACATAGTAGCTTTAAATTTTCTTGGCCGAGAGGAGTAGGCATTTTTTTCTTGCCAACTGACAAGAAGAGAAAGTGAGAAAGAAATATTTTGCAAAAGATATTTGAATCCTATCTAAGTACCTTCAGCATTATACATTAAATATTTTGCAAAAGATATTTGAATCCTATCTAAGTACCTTCAGCATTATACATTATTCGTATCATGGTCCCATGGATGGAATAAAGTGAAGAATATGTATCGATTGAAATAGCAACGGGATCATATTTGGAAATTTCATTCCTCCTCATCTTCTAAAGATACTCCTACTAGCGCCCATGGCAGCTCATCTTGTTTTATTTATTGCTTATTTTTCCAAAATTTTGTATTGCAGTACTGCTAACATAAGTAATGAAGTAATACTATTTTGTAATATACGTCTGTACTACTGTGGTTTATTGTGGAAATTTTAATACTAAATCCCTATTATTAAATGAATTACATCTCTTTTTCCACCAATAATATTAATTCTTGTATTTTCCGTTTCGGTAGCTACTTGAATATTTTATTTCAGTAATCTTCACATAGTTCGTTCGGATAAGGTTTACATGAGGAATTGCTTGTACTTACAAACTTTCCTTTTTTCTTTCAAAGTTTTCTTACAAGCTTTGATTACATGTCCATTGATTTTTTCGAGCGAATAGAAAATGGGTGATTTCGAATTCTTGGGGAATTAATTAATTAAATACGACTTGAGGAAACCTAAATTTTAATATTATTACGGTACTTCTCTTCGATCACTCTTTGGCAGTTATTTGTAATATTCCTCTAATTAATCTAATGCCAAACAAGAACGTCATTAAAATTATTGCGTAAAACTTCCTCCGCTGCAAACTGTCAGGTCTGTTTATTTATCCTTGGTGCTATGCAACCTAGTGTTGTAGTTCCGTTATGCTGGCGGAGGATAAACTAGGATAAAAAGTCAATTTTTTTTTAAATTTTCCTCTTCTACGTATGTGTGCTTTATTATATATCAGGCTTTCTCCATTCCTAATCAGTTAGTTGTCGTTTGTACGCTCCTGCAGCAGTATATTATACAGTCGGCTCTCACTATTGGTTGGATTCTGGTTATTCAGGTATGGATAACTGGATTGATTGATTGAGGGAATCTAGGGATCTCAGATTTTTGGGAACCGGGTTCCAAGCACTTCCAACCAGGCTGTCTTGCCTTTTTTCCTTAGCTGATAATAGACAACAAATTTTCTCCCAATCATTCTTTTCTCCTTCTCGTCTATGGAACATAGTACGCGTTTTGATGTTGTGTAAGAATGACAATGTGATTGTATAATCAAAAGGTAGTTATTAGTTGCTAGTTAATCTGGACAATGCTGCATTCTTCGATTATTTATGACTACTCGTTTTTAATTAAGGTACAATGACATTTACAGAAATTGAAGATTTTTTCGAGACGAAATTAATCTATTAAATATATTTATCTATTAAAAATATATTTCTTTAAACACATGCTCCCAGAACTGATTGTACGATTACCTTCCAGGCTGAAAAACTTGCTAGAGATAAGGGTGCAATAGGATGTGCAGAAGTTGATTCGTTGGATTGATTGATCAAATCCATAGCAATAAATTAAATGAATCCTAAAGTAATAACTAGGGGAAACCCCACATACTATCTCTCTCATCCGACTTCACTGGTTGATCTTACTACTATTTCTTTTTTAATTTGTAACCCGCATGATGGATTAGTATTAAATAAAAACGTCAGTGCACGTTTTGGACTATTCATTTGCATCGCTAAGTGGAGTTTGACTAACGTTATCTACTTACTCTTAAAGTATTTTATGTTGTACCTTACATTTCTCCAAGCTGAGTTAAATGTACTGATTAATCATGTACAATATGACAATATGATTATAAGCGTAGCCGTGCAATTGCTTAAACTACTTCTCTTCTGTTTAAACTTCATTAGTTAATATTCCTTTCGACTTGTCAATTATTGCTTCCTTTTGCCTAATTATTTTTTCTTTTCTGAATTCATCGGTAGACCTAAAATACATAATATTTCCCCCTCTTTCTTATCATAGTTAATTTTTGCGATCATGTGCCGCGGCCATCAAAAGTCTATTGTTCATTAACACGCGCTCCATCTAATTTCACCCTCCTCCGATTTCCTCACGTAGTTTCTTGTCATTCTCTATAATGCTGGAATAAAACCTGTACAGATGTGTTAGCAAAGAACATTAGCTCTTCTTAACTCTTGAAGACGAGAAACTTCAAGGTAAATTCCAATGGAGTGTAAAATAAACTGAAAAATTGACGCGATAGCCAGATGGGGAAACGGACAGAAGACAAATGCCCTCCAAACCCCCGAGGAGTAAAAGTGGTTGATGTAAGGCAGCGAGGAATGCGTCAGAATGAACTATGAGGGGACGCGTCAAGAAAGCTCGAGAAAGACGTTTGTCCTACCCTCGTCCAAATTCTCGCCTTGAAAAACGCCGAAGGGGTGAAATCTTGCGCATCGTCATCCGATGACGTGGAGTAGGGAGAGAAGGGCCCCGTGCGTTGGCAGGCTGTAATCCACTCGGGCGACCCGTCCTTCTCAGGAAATGCGATTCAGGAAGAGACGGGATCCCGGCAATCTTTTTCACGACTCTAGGGCGACAAATCGGCAGTCTCTTCCTATTCTTTTCTCTCTCTTCCCTCATGCCTGCTCAATTCCCGTCGACTTTTCTTAAAACTCATCCAGAATTAATGCGAAATGTGGATTCTTTAGACTCGTTTTTATTTAAAGAAAAATTTGCAGATGAAAAATGCAATCACCTCCCACGAGATTTGTTAGAACGGTGATCTAGTAATAAACAACTTTCATCCTAAGCGCATTTTTAACTTACTACTATTAGTCTCAACATCTGTTCGGAATCTTATGGGTAACTTATCAGAGGAAACTTTTTTAGCCGCTATCACGTATTTTATAGGGTATTTTTTGCTCATAATAACGTAGGAAGAAATACTGAATGACGTCATATTTCATCATTCCCAAAGCAGGGGCAAATATTAATATTCTAGGAATGAATTGCTACAAAAATTACATTCCTTCAAGCTCAAAGTGTTAAAAATATTTCTTCATAGTTCCTTCTCTGCCATTCAGCGACTCCAATTTTCTTAACGATTGAGAGTAATTAAATGCTAGGGATACCTGAATTTACCTCATATTTAAGCATCTAATTTACCTCATCTAGCAAGTTGTATATTTGAGCACTTTTTTTCCAGGTTTGCTATTTTTTGCTCTTCCCGAATTTCACCTTTGAAATACATAGACCAAACTCAACATGATCGCACTGCGGCTGAATGCATGACCACACACCAGATAGCCATAATGTTTCCAGGATAATTTCGTTTTTCTGTTAAATTATGGCATCTTTAGCATAACTTCATTCTTTAAGCCTTTGAAGACTCATTTCCACCTCATTTCCACACGTGTAATCCCTAAGAACGCCTGTGAGAACATAAAAATATGCCTTTTATGATTTATTTTTATGGTTCTTATTGGCGCTACCCTGTGCCTTAAATAGCTTTCGTCTACATTGAATAAACTTTCAATATCCCACCGAAAATACGTTCTAATCGTGCACTTTGAGATCACATGCATTTTTTTAAATTTCATCTGTTCCCTGTAGTTTTTCGGAAAATTGATCTGTTTAGCACACTTGGTTATTTATATTTGCTTACGACAAGTTTGACGCGTACGTTTTGATACAAAGCAAACGTATGTACGAGTCAGTTCTGTAGGATTATATTCCAGTTCATCTCAAAGGAAATTCATGTATAAGGAACCCTAGTTGACGGTCATGCCACGAAATGTTTTAAATCATAACTCTGAGAGCTTTCCGCTATAACCAACTCATACCTAAAAGTATGAGTTTTTCTGAAAGGCTCGGTATGTACGCATAAAATTCGAGGTGTGAATGGCGGATATATTGCTGAATCCGTACTACTGTTAATGCCATCCACAGATAAGGTTAAGCTGCAGCATTGACAGAAAAAGCCTATAGCAAAAGGTATTTAAACGCACCGAACAAGGAATTTCATTTATGGTTCTATTCATGAAATTACCTCAAGACAAGATGAATGTCCACCGTACAATGACTTAGGCCGGGATTACGATGAACGTTTTCTGACGTGACGGAAACAGACGGTGGCATTGTTGAAGTTAGAAGAATCGGAACGCAATGAAGCTAATCACGACAGACGGACGATGACGTGACGTCGACGTTACGTTGAGGAAAGCTTGTCAAGGTCTAGCTTTGACGTCGCGTTGGTTTCCGTTAGCCAATCACGAGTGACTTGAAAATCAAGTGGGGGTAAATGCTCAGATGAGGGTGACACTTTTCAAACTTTTTTCGACCGCTGAAAATCGTCCTTTTTCGATGAAATTTTCACAACACATCCTGCTATGTTCACACTTCAGTCAGACTAGAAATGTTTTGGATAAAGGTAAAAACTTAGGGTTTTACACCAATTTGAACCCGAGAGGTGGCTGTTCGCCGCGCCGCCATGTTGGAAAACGGCAGTGTTTCCAATCTGCCGTCGATCGTCATACACCACCAACCACTGAGCCGCTACGTTGGCGTTCACCGCCACCGTCCGTTTCCGTCACGTCAAAAAATGTTGATCGTAATCCCGGCCTAAGTGGTCAAGTCCCTTTAAATGCGAACACTTTTTGCTATACATATATAGCGATTTAAACACATTTGGAATGATGATGGTGAATTTTTGTAATTAGTGCAGCCTTGTAAGAAGTTCGAGATCGATTCAATAAGCCTAAATGGATCTACGGGCGGTCAAATTCCGCCCCAGTCTAATGCAAGTACAAATAGAATAAACGAATGAAGGAACGAAAATATCGCTTTAAGGATTTTGTAAGGAGGGACAATTGCCGTTTGGACGTTAAGGTTCCATAGGTTTCTGTTGCCCATGGCTGATCACCTTGATGTTCAAATGTAGGTAGCGGATTTTACACATTCGCTCCATTGAGAGGAGTTCCTGGATGAAGATCAATTCGGATTCAGGAAAAGTAAGGGTACAAGAGAAGCAATATTGGCCCTTAGGCTGCTCACAGAGAAGAGAATGGAGAAGAACAAACAGACGTTCATTGCATTTGTGGATTTAGAGAAGGCCTTTGACAACGTGGATTGGGATTCAATGCTTGGAATTCTGAAGGGAATTGGAGTGTCCTACAATGACTGATGAATTATACACAGTCTGTTTAAAAACCAAGTAGCTGTGATTAAATCTGGACCAAACTGTGAAGAGGACAGAATAAGGAAAGGAGTGAGATAAGGTTGTGCACTTCCTCTAATAATGTTTAATGTTTACATCGAGAGAGCCATCAATGAAATCAAAGAGAAGTCTTCTGAAATTTCTATTCACGGAGAAAAAATAAGCATCCTGCTATTTGCTGATGACATAGCACTCTCAGCAGAGACAGAGAAGAATCTGAACAAGGTTCTAGTAACCATGGAAAGGACAATGATCAGATATCAGCTGAAGATAAATAACAAGAAAACTAAGATATTGGTGGGCCAGAAGAAAGAAGCGGCCAAAACCAATATAAAACTAGGAAAACAAAAACTTGATTAGGCGAAACAGTTCTGTTACCTAGGAAGTCGAGTAACCAACGATGGACGAAGCAAGAAAGAAATAGTTAGTAGAAGAGCCCAGGCAAAGAGTGCATTCCTTCAAAAAAAGTAACTGCTTACAGCTGGAAATACAAGCGTAGAAGTAAAGAAATAGTTCATGAGAACATACATCTGGAGCATGTTTCTTTACGGCAGTGAAGCATGTACGATAACAGCAGCGGAGAATAAAAGGGTAGAAGCATTCAAAATGTGGTGTTATATAAGAATGATGAAGATTAAATGGATCGACCGAGTAAGTAACGAGAAAGTCCTGAGAATAATGGGATAAAATAGAAGTCTGCTGACATCTCTAAAAAGAAGGGATAACTTAATCAGTCATATCTTGAGACATGATGGCCTGATGAAGACAATCGTTGAAGGACAAGTAAACGGGAAGAATGGCAAAGGAAGGCCTCGTGCGAAATATATTGAACAAGTGATGAAGGATGTGAAAGAGAATAAATACGTTAATATGAAGAGATAAGCCAATAGAAGGATCGAGTGGAAAGCTGCGTCAAATCAGTCCTAGGATTTTTGACCAATGATGGTGATAAAGCATTAGCTAATTTTTATGAAAAGGAGGCAGTGTTACGTCACGGGACGGTGAACTCGGTCCTCCTGACAACAAAAACTGATTCTTGCCACGACACTGATCCAATTCTCATTTAGTTTTCAATTGCAATCTAGGCATTCAAAGCAGTTTGCCATCCGGTAAGATTTTTAGGATGCTTGTCAATTTTTTCAACTTTCAATCTTACTAGGGTGGTATTCAAGCCTGCTGATTACGCAACCCAACCATCTTCTTTTTCTGTTTTCATTTATTTTTTCAATAACATAATGAATAGACATCTCTACAACGTTCGTATGCATAGATGGGGAATATTAAACTTCTCTGGGAATCTTAGTTGGACTTGTCTTTCCTGAGGTTGAAAAGCGAGGCACCAGGCTAAAGGTTGGAAAACCCCTGACTTAGAAAACTTTAAACACCGCGTGCCGATTGGACATTTCTGACGGCTTGGGTTGGGAGTTTGAGCACTCCAAGACTTAACGAACGGAGAAGATTAGTCTGGACGTGAAGGCAATGGTATACTCGAAGGAAGAGGAGAGAGTGACCTTTGAACTGTTGTTCTCGAACTCAAGATCTGAGTCATCCCATGACCTCCGAGTTTTTCTCATACTTTTAAGGATGAGGTGGATGGGGGAGAGTTTTTTGTGGGTTCCTAGAGACGAATAAGTGTGAAGCGTAATGGGATCTGGAAAATATTCATCCGTGTGGTTTAGAACCAAGGTTTTTCTCATCGATGGAAGTGAGAGGAGGAAATTTGTTGCCGAGCGAAAGCATTGGGTGGGTGAGTGGGTGCCGTGAGTGGATGTGGAGAGCGGGAGATTAAGGAGGTCAAAATCCGAAGTTGCCGCCGGGGTTAATGGGGTTAAGCTGTTTGGGATTTCCCCCCACGTCTTTGGAGAAATGTGCCCCCACACCCTCCGTCTGCTCCTTACAGCGTTCTTGCCTCATGCTGCCAAACCCCCTCTCTCCCGACCCCTCCACCCACCCGCCGATCCCAGTCGAACATGGGTGATGCTTCTTGCGTTCCTCCCACACTCCCTGGGAAACAAACAGCGCCCGAATCCGAGCCCCCACCCCCGAAGATAAAGCGTTGAGGCCTTCCGTTTTCTTCCGACTCCCTGGTCGAATGGCCGCCGTTCGCTGCGGAATTCCTCGCTCTGATCGACGTGCGGTTGGTCCGTTGCAGCAAAAAAGAAGAGAGGTTCCGCCACAAGTTCCCTCCCATGTTCCGACTCCGCTCTGATGGGATCGTACACGTCAGCAATTTTGGAAACACGACGTATTTCATCTGTTAAAACCGATCGTGGTGCATCCTATATAACGCTTGCCCCCTACGATTTTTTTATCTTAGGAACCCTCAATCTTCTGCAAGTGTATCACGGTTCATTAAACTTTGAATACTAAAGTGCAACAATTTTTTGTTCTTAATTTACATTGAGATATAGGCCCTAAGGCTGAAAACAGTTTTTACGTCTTAGTCTGCAAAATATCCTGCTTGTATTCACAAAGTTACTCCTTGAATTAAAAATGAATGACCCTAATAGAATATTTTTACGTCATCCAAACATTAAAATTATTTCTTTCCTCGAGGAATAGTTTAACCATAGTAATAACCAAGTTTTCAAACGTTAATACATTATTTATCACCATCATCATTATTATCAAAGAACATCAATTCTATTTGTTTGGAAATATTTGCTTGAGGCGACTAGTCGTCTATTTGATTCTGTCGTCAACTAATTTCTTCGTCATTACATAAATCTCCTTTTATTATAATTAATACATTCGTATTATAGCCCATTGGACAAGGGCATCTATTATGAATCAAGACCTATCATTGCTTTCATTCATGAACAATATCCCATATCTCCATCGCAATGACTTTGTGCATGACACAATTAAAATAGTGGAATTTAACTTGAGGTAAGTAGCTTAACAAATTTTTATTTAAAATTTATTACAAATGTTTTGGTGTGATTCCGTGGCGCCTTTTTTTAAAGCAGTGCTGCACCCACCACGTGAATGAGTACATTTTCTTGGCATGGAATGACGCCAACTGAAGCATCCTTAACCGACTTTCAATTTTCTTTCAAAGTATTTATGAGGAATACAGCTACCCCTCGTCAAGCGTGTTTTTTTATACCGCGGCCCTTGGTTATCCGCGGTCAACAGTTTCGGCACTACTTTTCTCAACCGCGGTATTTCCCTTGCGTATGCGCTTTACTGACCAATCTAATGCCTTTTTTAAACATTCACATATTTAACTAATGATTTTGTCCACAGACACGCGCACGTCTACTAAAATGAATGCATCAAGGAATGAGATATGACTTGAAAAACCATGTGGCTTGATCGGGAATAGAACGCGGAGTTGCCGATTAGTAACGCCAATAAGCCATTTTCTTTCAAGGCGAATTTCAGCAGGGATCTATGAACGAGGAATGAACAAGGTGTTCTCATATCTAGTCCATGTTTGTGTCTAATCTAATGCCTTTTTTTAAACATTCACATTCTCATACAGTCCATGTTTGTGTAGAGAAGTAACCGCAATCCTTTGGGCAGTAATTCTAAAATTCACATTCAGAACGAGTAGCGACCATTTGAGTGCATTTAGTTCCAAAATTCCAACACAGATGGCGGCTCATCATCATCATCATCATTATGGGTCAACAATCCTAGGATTGGTTTGACGCGGCCCTACACTCGATTCTTCTACCGGCAGATGGCGGTTGTAATATTTTTTCTACCCGGATATATGCTACAGTACCCAAGATCACCACCTAATAGTGGGAAGAGAATACTTGTGCATTTATATAGATGTGTATCATTTGAGAAAAAATAAATTACGTAAATCTTAAGAGAAGTTTAGTGGAACATGATACCTAACCCCTGATTTGGCGTATACTTCGTGGCTTAGCAATCGTGGTTTTGTCTACCGCGGGGTTGTTCAGGAACGTAGGTAACCCCCGCGGTTGACGAGGGATACCTCTAGTCATCCTTGCTTACTGGCGTTTTGGAAACTTTAATTATATGTTCTACAAAAGGATACTTCCTTATACATTTCGTAAGATGTATCCTTTGCCCATGGGGTGTTTACGAGGTTATAAATCATTCTCAGGATTAGCGGAACCATCTTTGAATCAGCAGACTTGGTAAATGTTAAAACTTGGCTATCCGATACCTTTACAGCTGAGTGCCTACAGAGCATATGGTGTCTTGGGCTTTCCGGTAGTATGAGTAGAAAGTAGAGTAGTAGAATGAGTAGAGTAGTAGAAGAAGTAGTAACTATTATATATCGTTGTGATTGTGTCTATAACTTTGTCATTGTTATTCACCTACGTCAACAGATTTTCTCATATGTTTAGAATGTTAGGTAGGGGATGGGTCACCTCTAGCTATGAAATAGACATTTAATACAATAAGGTCGTGCTGTTCTGTAAACTTGAAAATAAATTAGAAACAATGAACTTGATAATTCACCAAATGCGCGCTTTAGTGTGAATAAAAATATTCGTAATTGAACTATAAAGATTTTGCATTTTAGTTGAAATAATGCCGTTTCGGACGAGTCTAAGGCTATGGATCCAATTTAAATGCGTAATATTGTTTGTACAATAAATACATTGGCATTAAACCCTGAGCTATCTTACTGGTGGGAGATGATGTTGTCTAACTGTAAATTCATGCTGCAGTTTACTCCAATCTATCGACTACATAATAGACCAAATATTCCTACACTCTCTTCGCAGATCCCTATTGCCTGTTGCGGGAGTGTTTACTCGCTTTATGGCGCAAAGACAATCTATGAGGAATGATTCGCTGGTAATTACTGTTTGTCATCTCACTCAGTGTAAGCACGAAGCGCATGAGCTTATCTATGGCAGTAACAGTTATCATTAATTCCGCAATCTTCGGGTTTGTGCACTGCAGTCGTTTCCGTATCAGTATGTTTCATTTACCTCTGAAACCTCGGCCCGGCTTACTACTGGAAACTTTTCCTCACCACCATACATGCTAAGATTATTTTGGTATCGCTCTTCAACCGACTTTCTTCTCTCCGAAACAATTCATATTTGCGCAAATTGAAAATAATGCAAAATTTGTCATCACGTTGAAGATTTATCATTTTTTGGTTGCCTGGGTTCTGGAATCGGTAACTATATTCCTCATTATACCTATTGTCATCTTTTTTCTGAATAGTTAATTCATATTTCTTCTAACTCCAAGTCATCGTGGACCCCCCTTGTTTGTTGTAGACAGGTCGGTAATTTACTGGCATGACACCAAAGGTTTTTGGGTACGGGACCTACCTTAGAAATTGACATTGCATTGTCTTCGTTTTCGGGATACTGGTTAGACGGCGCGATATAACGTTTGCCGTTGGAGTTGTTAATACCCAAGTCTACTTCTGTAATTAATGTGAAGGAATTACGAGGTCTTGTCGGAGAATTCAATCCGCGTTTTATTGTATTTATAATAGCTCCAAATATTATTGTAAGTTATATCTGAATATCTCTTTATGTTGGCCCTTTGTAGCCACATGTTAATTACGATAATTCCGTGTCTTTAAGAAGAGAAATGATTCAATAAGGGCGAGTTGGTTTAGTGTTTGGAGTAGTGGCTTTTTGTCTCTAGGGCCCAGGTTCGTAATCCGGTTGTGGGAGATTTTTTTCAATGGCAATCTTGCCTCCGCTTGGGTTCCCTGTGGAAAGCATTCGAGTCCCGTACTCAGTCCCTTGGATGGGACGTTAAGCCGCACTCCCCTTGGTGCCTTTCGTTAAGTATGCAGACACCGATGCCCTTTTCCCTCCACACTTCCTCCTAACCATACTATTCATATCCTGGTACCTTTCAGTCTGAATCACCTAGAAGTATTGGTGCAAGCTTGAAAACAGATGAAACTAAAGATTTTAATTATCATATTCCATTATATTAAAAGTGAACAACTGATTTCCTATATATGTTTTGACTACAGCTATAAGAGTCTCTCAAGGCTTTAGGCATTGGGCTTTTGGAGTTTTTGTTCGATTCCTCGCAGAATCATCTCTAAAGTTCACTTTGAGGTTAAGTAAGGTGTTAGCGGTGCACTACTAAAAGCAGCACTTTGCGAAGAAAAACTGCATGAATGATGAACTCAATAGGGTTGAAGTGGTGTCGCTGCGCGGATTTAATACAAGATTTACCCGAATACACTCCGTGTGCCGCGTAGGTAAGCCTCGGGGAAGGCTGGAAATCTCGAGTGCGAGGTTGAGAGAGAGAGAGCATGATGTATGGCGCGGAAGAGATGATGAGTCAGGGTACGCGCTAATCCTAAGGAGCACATTTTTCGACTTCAGGAAGTAAAGGCGAGTCAGTCAAAACAGTGAATTCATACAGATGGAGGAACTGGATTTTTGTAGTTTTTGGAGAGTACCTACATTCGGTCGTTTAGCACCCGAAGGATAATCCGACTAAAAACTTGTTTCGACTCAAAAAATTACCATGCTATGGTGTAGAGGAACTAAAACAACTATGGGGATAATATATATGTTACTGAAATTGTTCCATGCCATATCAATCAAAACTGTTATGTCTTAAAGACAGCTTTATCAAATACTTATAACTATTCTGGTTTGCACAATTCTTTATTACCAACCTTTTTACTGTAAACTTCATTGTATGAATATCTTGCATTATATAATTATCAGAACTAAAAAATAACTTTACTCTGTACAATACTCAATAAACAGTAACAATACACCCTGGTGATGGAAATTGTATCGTTTCCTGAAACATTGGGGGAGACGGAGGTGGAACCTGGTGAAAGACCCGAGAGACCTTCATACAATAACTTTAACTTCCCAGAAACGTCACTTCGAATAAATAGCATTTTCTTAGATTTACTTAACAAAAGTCAAATGGTTTGTTGGCCATGATCGCTTTTGGCTAGCTGTCCACTATAGTGAGTGAAATTTAATTTTTGAATGAATCTATTTCCTTCCAGAAAGTTACAGCGGTACGTAGCTATACAAACGCTAAAACAATAGGACAGGGTAAATTTCTTTCTGGCTTTTCACCGTGTTAGTCCTGTTGAACGGGTCAAAACAGGTACTATATCTGAGCATGAAGTTAAAAAAATTTTATCATGGAAATTTGGCGGGAAACCATCAAACCCTACATCACAATTACAACTTTTTAATGCAAATGTATTTCCTAAATAAAACTAAAATTTCCCAGTAGTGAGGAAAACGAGATGCGATTTCCTAAACGAAAGCAAATATTTTTCGGAAGGAGAAGATATATCAGGGAATGCAGATGATTGATAAATGATTATCAAGCCCTTTTTTGCATACTTTCTTCAAAAAATACTGAGTGTTTGATAAAAAATGAGGAAGATTACAGCCTTTCCTTGAGATTGGAGAAACATTGAGAAAGGAAAACGCACTCGCAGTTCAGGTGCAAGTATAAATTCAGAAACGGATGAGTTCCTTCCTCCCCAGAGCTAACCCTAACCTCCGCTGAACCGACCCTCACCCCTCCTGCGAAATGCTTAAACTATCACAGATGAATTCGTTGGAGAGAAAACTCACAGTAGGAGCACTGGCTTTCCATTCTGAAGACTCTAAATTGAATACATACAGAAGATTTCGAACCGTCGATGGATTTAATATTAATGAATTGAGAACACTTAATTCTGTCAAAAAGTTACGGGTAAGATATTTTATCAAAAGAAAAATTTCGCATTTTAAAGTGAGAAGTTTGAGGTAAGGAAAAAATAACGAAGGCAGGGAACAAGTCTGTAATATACCCAGAGGACCAATAATCAATAAGATCCAAGAGGATTTAAAATTTGAAATACGATGCTCTAAATATCCGTTCTGCAAATTATATTACCTAGTTATCTTAGAATATGCTGTTTCCATAAAGTCTATAGCTCTACATTACGTCTACAGTTACCAAAGCCGACGGTTGGTCTTTCTTCAGACAAAATCATTGATATAAAATATTAGGTACAGCAAATCTACATGTTCTGTTCATTTACCCGAGCAGTGTTTCTTTATTTTATTATGTACGGCTGCTATTTCATATTTGTGATTCAACCTTGCCATCAAGTGTGTTTGACTTGATTGTTCTCCAATATCTTATGGGCTAAGATTAGCCCACGATAATAAAGTATTAATATTATCATTTAAAGCACATTTATGAATCTTGCATGTATACATGCTCATGGTTTCTTTTTTCTCTTTTCTCCGAGTTAAAAAGTCACTATAGTAAAATCAGTAATCACGCACTTTCAATACCAATTTTTTTAGCAGGCCTCAATTTTTCATGCTGAATATTCTGTGTGCTCTTCGGAAGTTTAAGAATATGGTCTAAAAAAATTCCTTCTATTAACAAATAAATGCATTGGTGTGCAAACTGATATCCAACCTTGTTTTTGTCCTTTACGTAAAGTTGATGAGGGAAGTCAGGGAAACTTTCTTGTGCATGCAGAAGATTGAAAAAAGATTCTTTTCTGTTTCCTCGAGGCATGTTTGAAGGAAAAACTTGAGAACCAGTTTTTTTGCTCAACTAAGACAATATTCTCATCGCTGGGAGACTTAATATGACCAGAGTTTATTCTGCCAGTTTTGTCTCCTGGGTTTTGTCTTCTATTCAATCCTACTTGTTTTTTCTTTCCTTGGAGCGTATACACGAGGGTCAAAGCTAACCAACAGCAAGACACTCTCAGCATTTCTTTTTATATTGTCTTTTCCTTACTAAATAACCTTTTTTATGGCACATTTGTTGCCAAAATTGATGCTTCTCACATAACCAAAAAGTAAAGAAATGGGCGACAAATGGATAGCGTTGGTGAAGGTGGGATAATACTGATGAATTAGGCAATCGTCTACCATCTATAATTTTAACATACTGTCAACTGCGTGGAGAGCTGTGGAAGGTATGGAAATGGCACAAATTAAAGAGGGAAACTTATCGAAGTTGATAGATTTTTCTGTGAGAAAGCGTCGTTTTTTGTGCAGTATTGTGGCGAGTCAACATCTATTAACATATATGTTCACTCGTCGTCAAACTACACACAAGCACCAAAGGAGTGTAGTTTCCAGATGGCGAGCAAGATGAATAAGAAAATGTTTAATGCAACAAAGAGGAGAGTAATTTGGTCGGATAAAGTTGAGGTAGGAAACTAAAAAATTAGAGAACACTTTTGGAGTGGTAACGGATATTGAAATGTGATAGACGGAGAGAATATTAGGTGAACGTGGAAGAATCAGAGAAATAAATATAACTCTGGATAGTATGAAGGCTGGAAGATAATTAGAGTTTTTATAGGCCTTTTTATTTGGGGCATTTCTGTGGGATATTATTATGTGGGTTGACGAAGTAAGAAGGTAAGATATGTGATTAATCGGTTGAGAATGGCAGTCAGGGGCTATGCACCTGCTAGTTTTGGTATATCCCATATTTTGAAGATGTTGATTTCGTACTTGAGCCACCCCTTCTCTTGTTGTTCACTAATGTATTAATGAAAGTAGATGTTTAATCTTTGAGGTAATATTAGAAAACTGGCTTTCAGTGATTAATTCGTAGCATTAACCCGTAAATAGGATCACGTACAGGCAAATACCCGCAAAATGAAAGCTTTTAAGCTGAACACGCGCACGCAAAATGCAAAATTGGGGCATTATTACATTTTCATGTAAGTCCGCTCCTCTATGAGAGCCTTTGTCAAGTTCATAAACGAAGAATCAGTGATAAAGACAAAATAAGTAGCAAATACAATGCTTGTAGTGGTTCATACTGAACTAAATTGCTGAGAAATGGATCTTTGTGGAGCATGACCATTTTTTTCGGGGAACTTAGTTATGAAGAGCATTCCTGCCCTAGAAACGTTCCACGAAATAAATGCAAAACTACGCAGCTTATTTTGGCTTAAAGGCTGGAGTTTCTCATATTGTAAACCTTGTTTAATTTTCACCCATTCTCTCCCTTCTAAGTGCATGCGTTACCGCACGTCTGAACGTTTCCCTTAATTCTTGGTAATCCAATTGTTGCCTTATTCCCCTTTCTACTGAGTGCCAAAGAGCGCTAACAAGGCACGTTTCTCCTTTCCTCATGATTACTGAACTTAATGTGGCATAAAGGCGGGAAATGTATTGCCTTTGCCTTTGCAGTTTTGTTTTCCGCAGTTTGCGCCCTTTCTCTTTGTTTCAGAGTGAAATTTTGCTCTAAAAAAATGTATCTTAAACAGTTCGGTTTGGCTAACATAATATCTCCAGATGGCTAAGAATTCTTCCACGAATTTTTGAATTTTCCCCAAAGTTTCCATAGCGCATAATTACTCCTTCCAATTCACTTGAAACTTTTGAGCGAATAAATTATGGTAAAACATCAATCGCTATAATTTTATCGTAAGTTCTATGGCACGCATTTAGTGCGATCTGATTGATTAGTGCCATGAAAACTTTGTGTGGTAGTATCACTTTTAAGCCAATTTTTCCTCGGATGATTATTTAGCAGTAACAGGTATTGTGTCCTTTCACTACTTAATTATATTTCGGAGTATTTGAATCAGCCCAACCCACAAATGCTTTGATGCTTTCTAGTGCAAGCACCAGAAAAACTACTAAAATTTAAGCAAGTAATTTTCATTTACTTTGGGTGCATGTACATACAGCTCATTATTTCCACTGAGAAAAGTATATTATTTCCATAATGTCAACCTCATCAAATAACTCGATAACTCTATCTTTTCGAGATTACTATCTAGCACTTGCTTAATTTCTCCCATTTTTTCTAGTTTTTTAAAATTATTTTCCGTATATTTGGTAAGCGTCATTAAATGCAGGCAGCTTAATATAGCATCATAAAAGTAAAATCAAATAGGTTGAAAATAAACGGGTGACAGCGCGGTACCGTATCTGCTAACGTGTGAACACTTATTCTCATTTACTTCCATGAAGAGGGCAACGCTTATGCATTAGGTTTGATATTTCTTGGCTTGTCGTTGAGGACACTGCTCCATGATCTGTTCCCCTCCCCAGGCCAACTTTCCGCAGGGGATACACAATATTAGTATTCAAGTCACTTGCGCCTAAAATTAATTTACGGAAAAGGTCAGTAATGCCCCCGTTTTTAGCCCCTCGCGTTTGAGCCCGTCTTAATTTTCTCTGTCCCCTAAAAATAGCGCTATGAACCAACCCACTTATATCGCACCGTATACTGTGGACAAACTCAACTCCTGGAATATGGATTCCTGGCTCCATTCACTTCATCGGGCTCAAGGCCGTGGAATTTATCACTCCCTCCCGTTCCCACCGCTGTTTTCGGACGACATTCTCGACTTCGGCAAGGGGTTGGCGCAGCCAGGGGGATGCTCTCTGACTCTCGGGGAAATGGAAGGGGTTGAGTGTTTGTTTGTCTCACCCGGGCGTCTGAGGGAGAAAGTGTCTCGGAAGACCCAGTGACCTCCACGGGGAAAGGGATCACCTCTTTGCCTTCCTCCCTTGCTTGCTGTGGATCGATTGCCCCTGACGGTGCGGAGGGAAAAGTCAGAGAGGGAGGAACATTAGCGGCCAAACGCGGAAGATGAATTGATAGAAGAGTTTTCGAGACGAAGGTAAAACGCTACATTTATCCTCTCCGCGATTTACAAATGTACAATTGCTCTAAAGTAAGAGCCATTAGAGTCTGGGGACGAATTTTTTTAGCTAAATGATGCATCATTTGTATAAAGGTTAAGCCGATATCTCTCTTGCTTAAATGAATCATCCCATTCACCATTGAATATATTTTTGAATATGGCAGCTCTAAAACTCCAATTTAGCATTGCTTTAAAACTCCAATAGAGTTCTAAAACAATTCTAAAATCTGGAGTACACTCTTATGGGCTGTCAGTACCTCTCAAAGTCTCTGGTCCATACACCATTGGTGGAGCTGGTGGAGGGTTCGGCATTCCTCCGATATGTTTCCCATCACCTAGTATAACAGAGGTGATACTCATCATCAATGCAGGATAAACTTTGTAATTCCAAAATAACTTTAATATACTACCGCTTATGAAACGTCATCTTAACTCTAACCGTCGAAACCATGGTTTCTTAAATTGACGCCAGAACCCAACAACCGGAAATGATTGGAAATCTGACGACTTGGATAAAACAATTCAGCTTGCGAACCAAGCTACTAGCTTGAAATGCTTAATTAGCATGTATGACATCACTTATTTGATGCATTTATGTCAGTAACACTATTTATTAGATGTAATACAGGGTGTCTACTGATAATCAATTTTCAAATTCTCCGACTTTTCTCTGATTTTTCCCTAATGGCTTTACCAATTTCCCTCACCGATCGCCAAAAGGTCTCCTATTATCGAAATATTTTTCTGCTGAATTAAATTTTCGTCAAAACCAAGAAAATGTTAAAAGCAGAAATAAATACATTAAAAGCTATAAGAATGCAAAAATAAATTGAACCTCCACCCTAATGAAAAAATATATATTAAACTTTCACAAGTTAAGCTCTCACACAAATTGTAAACACTTTTAATACATTTTTCGTGACCACGCATTGTATTCCGTGGCCTCGTATGTTTCCTTCGGTAAAATTACAAATTGACAATGTCTAATTCTTCAAGGAAGAGGTTGCGTGTCGTGGTAGTTCTGGGGAGTTGAAGATCACTGAAGAGGCATCGAAGGGAAAGTTAATAGCCAATTTACTGGCGGACTCCGGCACAGGTATCACTAGGCTGCGCGAAAAATACAAGCCAAAGCCAAGTTCTTGGACTGGATCAAAATCAGATGGAACGAGTGACTTTTAGAAGTGAATAACAATTTGATTAACGTGGTCATAATCCCTTGATTGTAAAAGGGAAACAGAAATGTAAAAATATTTGCATAAAGAAAAGGTAATCGCGCCACTGCGAGCGAAAACAGGAGGCAATTAGCAACGACAGCGTCATATTTAGGAATATCATATTTGAGATGGTTTGTGACCTGACTACATTGCTTCAAGAGGGAGCTAAGGGGCAATTCAATTACGTATAGCGTGAAAGGTGGGTAGGGGAGGAGTACTCTTCTTATGGTCTCGAAAAGGGGGGTATGGAAATCGAAGATGATCTTACGTAAGCTTTTGTTTACACGTGTGATCGTACTTGTATTACCATTATAATAATCATCGTCTCGTATTTTTATAACTACAAGCACGTATTTACTAGAGTATGTGCTCCAACTACCTCTCGACCTAAGCCTCGGAAGTTAAAAAAAAACGCGAGGTAAAATCTTCCGGACAACATAGGTAGCCTCGGATTCCTTGTGATGAGCAGAATACACGGTGATCATGAATTTTAACACTACTAGGCAAATATCGCATTAAGGATATACAAAAGGAATACATTGTACGACTGATTCACAACTGAATGTTCAACGAATTGAGGAGGCTTATTCTATGCACTTCGGCGACGGACATTGGTTTCAGTTGGTGAAATATTTCGGAATAAAGGGCGGGAAAGACTGCCGTAATGTTAACGTAATGGTAGAAAAAAAAGAGAAATTCCTATCTCAGTTTCTTCCTGACTGTTACGAGAATTCCCTGACTTTTCCAGATTTCCAAAATTCCCCGACAATTCCAGGTTTTCCCGGTTTTCCCTGACGATCGCCACCCTTTAATAACATTATTTCACAATGCAATCTGTTCGTCTCACTATCAACTAGTATTTATATTTGCTGTATGGCTGGCATTGCAATCATCAAGAACGGGCATTCTAAGGCCAAATTTGAGTTACGCTTTATTATCGGTAAATTATGGTATTATCCAAAAAAATTTATTTTCCTCTTTCTTTCTTGTTAACCTAGCAATCTATATCATTAGCAGTATTCATCGTACCATTGTAACAAATAACCATTTAAATTCGCTTACTGCGTTGATACTCCTCACAAAGGCCACCAACTTTCTTACACACCCAGCATCATGCTCAAAACATCATCCGTCCTCTTTTCCGCCAATTGTGCCTATTCTATTTTCCTCCACGCCCACATGTCAAAAGCCTCCAATCTATTCTCGTCTTCTCTGAATCGAATTTTGATTACTTTCAGATCCCATATTATAACGCCAACACACCCTCGCTTTATACCAAGCTCTTCACTAAATCTTTGCTCAAGGTTCTCGTCGGAAACCCTCTTATGTTGCGCTTTCAGCCAAAGTAATTATATTCCTAACATCATTACTTCTACACCCACCGTCGTTTGAAACAGAGCCTAAGTTTAAAGTATATATTTCAAATTTTCCGCTGTTGTTACATCTCATTTTCTTCACCAGCTTCTTTGTCGCATAAAGAAAAATAAAAACCTCCTTCTGAGTTCAATTAAGATCTTACCAGTGACGTGAGTAGGAATTTGCTCATCGGTAAATAGGAAAATGTAAAAATTAAAAATAGTGGCCTTAGCGCGACAAAGAAAGTTAAGAACTAGCGTAGGGTAGCATTATGCGAGTTTAACTCAGGTACCAACTGAGAAAAACAATTGTAGTTAAAAGCTGGAGAATAGTATATTATGTGAGGAAATGAAAGAATGAAGTGAATAAATGATCATGATAGACAAAAGTTGTTGATAATTGAAATGAGAATGTTTATTAAATATTGACTAATTAATTGAATAGAAATGTGCACCGTCCTTGCTACTACGATAGCCTGGGTAAGGATTTCAGCCGATTTTGCCGTCACCTAATCATTCTTAAATATATATAGTTAAAAGAGATGATTGACTGAACAAAACTCTCCAAGTTGTGATGCACGAATACTAGCCGTGAATACTCGAATACATCTAATACTGTAAAGCATTCGAGGCTTCGAATAGTTATGGAAAAAGAATTTGGAGGAAAACCCACCCAGGTGGGACTCGAACCCGCGACCCTAGGATTTTACCCAAGGATTTTTAGGACCCTAGGATCAGTCGAGGACTTTACCCCCCGCCACCTGAACCGGCAAATGATTTGATGAGCTACATCATATGTATTCAAAAATGGACAGAACGTGGTCTTTCTGCTCACTTTTTAAGGCTTATAAAAGTCAATGTATTCAACAGTCAATAATTGGTAGAAAAAAACCTGTTATTATATATTTGACATCATAAAAACCGGAATTAATTTCTTTGAGTTTATTCAACTTGCAGTTTTCTACTTCAATAGGCAACAATATATTTGCAGAATAACATTTAGCATATCAATTGCAATTATATTACTCAAGGTATTCGAAATTCAAGATATAGGGTCGTAATTTAATATTCGGATTTGAGAAATCTACTATTGAAAATTTTAGAAATTTACTATTCGACCCATTCCGAGTTTTAAATGTAAAAGGTACGTTCAAGGCAGAACCAGCCTAGAAGATACCATTTCGGTGTGGTATGTGTGACTGCACTCTCAGTGCGTGACATGCCTACTGACCATAAAAATTACTGTTTCAGGAAAATTTCTATTCCTTTTATGTCTTCTGACCCGGATTTCCCGCATCATTGTAATGGGTGCTTTGATTTTTAAAAATCTCTCTCTATCCCCTCCTTATACAATAGTGTGGTGAAAAAAAATTAGATTTCGGTTCCTTTCAAAGGTGATGACCGATCCAGAGAGGCTTATCGGCACCCCACGGATATGCGCATCGCCAAAAGGTATGCGGGAAAGGAAAAAATTCAAATTTCCCGAAACATTTTTTCCAGCGAAAAAGCTTCGCTCGAATGTCGTACCTCTTTTTGGCCCAATGACGAATGACGAATTTTTCCCAATGGGCCAAAGAAGGGATTTCCCGAGGGACGGATCAGTTCGCTCCGCTTTTGAGGAAGGAGATGGGGCGGGGGAAGAGAGGGAAACGGCTACACAGTGTTCCGTCCGCTCGCACTTCCGTTTGAAACAACTCTCCAGAGCCGACCTTGATGCGGATTGATTGGCGCGGATGGGTCTCCGCTTCGAGTCGAAGCGAAAATCCCCCGGTCCCGTTTTTGGCCAACGCGAGAGTTTTTCTCAAAGGCTCGCGTCTCGTCCGAGACGACTGTGTTTTCCCGTCCGAGGTCGCTCGGCCGAATGCTCTTTTTTCCCCTCCAACCTCCCCGCCTACCTTTCCCAGCGCCACTCTTTCGGGGGCGCTGCCTTGGCGCCAGCCTGACCCGACCCCTGGGTCGTGGGGAGGGAGGAAGCCGTAGGGGGGTGGAGGATCGGGGGGGTAATGGTACGGCGCTTCACAACTCGGGCTAGGGGAACCCGGATCTCAAGATCAATGGAATTAATCCGCGTTGAGCGCCCCGGACCTTTAGGACGGATCCTTGATTTTACACCCAAGTCTTCAGACCCGCTGACATAGTATCTTTATCTTTTGACTATCCTGCATTGTAGATGTGTGGCAGGACGTGAGGATAGGAAATGTAGCGCAGAATAATTTCCGGTCGTAGCCAATGATTGCAGCGCCTACCCGAATTTAATCCCCTGAGTACTACTTAGCATTTTCACATAAATACTTTATAAATTTTCACAATGCCTTTATTACAGCGACCCAGGTTTCAGCAAGACATTGTCATTATTGAGTCCTTGGTAATGGCAATGTCTTGCAGAAACCTGGGTCGGTGTAATAAACGTACTGTAGAAATTTACCCAGTATTTCTGTGATAATGCTAAGTGTCACACAATTCCACAAATTATCGCCTGATACGTTAAAATATGCTCCTGAGTACCAATTCCGAAATAATTTAAGGAACCGAAATTTGCTGAAGAAAAAAGATTTCTGACAGAAAAATATCCACAATTTACTAGAAAGATCGAGGTAATCGTCCGGAACGAATATATATGTTCGGAATGTGACAGAGACAGTGCGATAGTGTAGATAGGAAGTAGGTACTTCCCTCAGCATTTACTTTTTTAAGAATTTAAAGAACTCATGTGTTATTAAAAGAGAGCATTTTATTACTGTATTTACGGTGCATTGAATAATATAACGAATATATGGTTAAAGGGGTCGTTCTCCAGTTTGGCGTGGCTTACTCGATGTAGTTCTGTACATTATCGTACTTCCTCGTCGTACTGTCTTTATGTTAAGCTCACGTCTTTATGTTCACTAAGTCTGTATTAGCTTTGATTTATATTAATAGGGATGCGTTTTTCCACAGACTGCTTCCCTTGTACTCTACGAGAATCTATTATTTCACTTTTGTGATAGAAATATGCATATCTAGAACGATTTAATTCGCTAAAATACGCTTTCCTAAAAAAGAAAATGTTTCATTCCTCTTTAAAGTTCTTTTTCATCCCAAAATAAAATACTTTGCACCAGTTCTTCATAAATATGTTATTATCAACAGTGCATCTGTAATACAATTTCCGATTTTTATATACTCGATGCGCTAGGCGGATGCACAAAAATTCACAGAAAAAATAAAAACTGAACACTAAACATAGACACGAATAAAAGGGGACACTCACATAGTTATGTTGGAGACGTTTCGGCGATCATGGCACCGATCACTTGAGGTACTTACGAAGACAACTTTTCGGTTGTTCTAAAATATATAGCTACTCGTTCATCTCGGCACGAAACGAAATTAGAAGCAAAATTTGTACCATTTCCTCTTTTCTAGCTTAATTCCTTCCATGCTCATTGGTGAGATACCAAGGCAATGGCATCAAAATTCTTGTTCTTTTAATACTGCGGTCTATTCTATGAATATAACGTTTTCTATTTTCTGTCGGAATTTTTTCTGCCTAAATAGTTTTCTGAGAACTATTATTGAATCTTTTAATTAATATTTTCAAACTTGTTATTACATTAATAAATAAAAGGGACTCATGCCTAGACCCTATTGTTCAGCTAACAACTATGAAATTGAAATCATTGTTTTTATCACCACCCCTCTCAGCACTTACGTTTTCAAATCATTAGATATACCTGACAATTGCCATTCTTATGACTTATGTACATCCGCGCCTCGTCGTATTCCACCAACGCCACCTCTACTTCCCGGTAGGTATTCCCCGTCAGCCAAATTTATGGTTTCTCCTCACCTGTTGTGCGATGGGATCGGTGGTGGATTGGAAATCAACGCTCGCTACAATGGCTTCTCTGCCCACGCGACCTTGCTCTCACGCGTCGGGGGTTAAATCTCTCGCGCTCGCCGTTCGACTTTGATCCGGGCTCTGGAGAGGGGCTTGGGAGTTATCGACTGTTAATTGCGGCTTCCCCTGTAAGCAGAAGCAAATCTCTCGTTTCCCTCGCCCTATCGCATCCTCGGTCCCGTTTCTAGGGCTCTAGCCATACTAGTTACATCCCTCGTATGGACGGAAGTGAGAGAGATAATGATCTTGATTACCCGGAAATGCCACAGAAACGCAGTGCCAAAGCGGTTTGCGGGCTGTAGTGAGACTCAAAGTAAATATTAATTCCCATCTCTCTGTCTCAAGTGGAAACAATTATGCCAAACATTCCTATTCCATAGAAAAATTTACGTAGCGCGACAGTGGTGCAGGCTGAGGTAGTCAAGATTGTAACGCACCGGTCTGAAAATTCCAAAAAAAGACGTGTGCTCGAATTTCGCCTCGGCCTTTGGGCGCTGTGAATCGGTCAGAGTGAGTTGGGTGAACGCTTGTCTTAGAATTGAGTTGCATTACACTGTGTGCTATAATCTCAGCTTTCTAAGAGTCTAAAACTTGGTTCTAACACTGCTACACTCCTGGGGCCCTATTCTGTAAATATCACTTTCTGTTTCCGATTCCTCGACGTTTCAGATTCCGTTTCCGTGATCTGGCCACGGAGACTCGAAAACGCTAGTCTGTAAGGACTTCGACGACTTTTCCGTTTCCTCCCCTCGACCTCGGAGAGAGGAGGCGAAGTTTGCCGAAGTATTGGTGAACTACGTCATGACTGTAATGACGTAACATCGACGAGCCAATGAGAAAAATCAGCAGTGATTTGTTTTTCAAACAAAAACAACACAAAACAACATTGTGGATGGTTAGCAAATTTGGTGAGCACCTATATATTTTCGTGAAACTAATTATCTTTATTTAATGGAAAATTGAATTACAAGTGTCACATTATGTGATTTTTATATATTTAATAAATGAATCTATATAATTTAATGTGTCTGTGAAACTTTAAAAGAATATGTGCATATTTGAACGCCAAACTCCTAAATCGACGTGATGATAGTCAAAAAGTAATATGAAAGAGCAGATGCCATTTGCGGACATAAAATAAGCAACTTTGTGTATTGATAAAGGTAATCAATTAGCATTTACTTGTCATGGAAGGGAGTTTTGGAATTGTGCTATGGTGGGAACTAGTGATCGTATTGATGTCGTGTTTGCGAGAACGTTGACGGTGGGTGATTAAGTATGTAATGTAGGTAGAGGGGCATTTATAATTTTGAAAAACGCACAAATAGACATTAGCCAGTTGCTCGTGAAACTGAGTAAAAAATTTCCTGGAATTCATTTCCGAACATTTAAGTGACACATTTGCCAGTAGCGAATTGGAAGGTACCAAAGAATTCAATGTAAGCACTTAAAAGTATATGCATTATCCTTCGACATTAATTACTTTCTGCAGGGAAATCGCTCTGTAGTTAATTTATTGCAGCAGAATTCTAATGACAATTGTATGTGTATATTCATTTTGGTGAAACGATTAGTTTGCACCCCAAGGATGCTTGTACTGTAAATTTATTTAAAATTGTAACTATATTAATTAAAACTGTATATTATGAAGGACGATATTAATGTCTAAAACCTATAAATCTCTTTTTTACAGATACCTCAGAAGGCAGTGAATCATTGTCTTAAAATTGGATGATACCTATATGTTTTTGCTATTTCCATTTTGCATTATTTCACAAACTTGTTCTTTTTAATTCTAGTTTTATTGCACAATTTGTTCTCTTAATATCATTTTATATACCATTCTTGTCAATTAAAAATATGTAGAAACACTTAGTTTCTTGTATGTTTACAGTTAAGAATAAAATACTTCATACTTTAAAAAACTTGTTACATCAAGGAACAGTAAAGATAACAACATATTTAACAAATAGGCAAATGCTACCACTGAGAAAGATCATGCATTCTTGCATAGATATAGTAAGTGTGAAAAGGTGGTTTAGGTTAATCAATTATTATATAGCACCACCAACCTATTGCTCTTGCGTCACTGATGAGGAAATTTCTACATAAATACGTATTTCAATGTGGAGTGTAAGTTAGTTGCTGTCATTTTGAGATAATTCCAAGAGTGAGATATGAGTTAGCTGTGCATGGTATGAGAAGGGTGACATTTACCGCGGTTTGGCATAATTCAGTAGGGGTACCATGGAACCCGGTTATTTGGCAGCCACTGCAACAAATCACTGGCTGGAAAACATCTAAGGCTATGTACTGAATCAACAGCTCAAATCGTTCAGCATCATAACTAACGGCTCGTACATAACTAACAAAAATATGTGTACGATAGTTTGACGCTCCTACGGGTAAAATAATTGAAATATTGGCAGTGTTGAGAACAGTCAACCCAATCAATCACTACATTGAATTAATTAAAGATAAGCTTATACGTTTCTTAATTATAACATCGTGCTCATATGCAGTATTGAATTCGAAGTTCCCGATAGTAATACACATAACAAGAACACGATACGGCAGAGACTCCGTTATAAGCTTAATGAAAATAACGATCAATCAATCCATATCCGCTGCAGATGAGTATATTCTTCAATTTATATGCTAAATTTACTTACGTATGGACAATATGTACGTGCGAACACTTGCGTATTTAACACAATATAAAAATAACACCAAAAAAACTGCAGACGAAATTCAATCTGCCGTAATGCTTACGTGCCGTAAATAATGATATCTCTGTTGCCACAACAAACACAATAGGCTTATTATTTTCGCTAAATTCGTGAATATATTACGTGAAGTAGAACCATCTGCTGCTGTTTCCGGTTGGATTGCTGTGTTTCCGAGACCCATGCCTTCATCGGAAACGGAAACACCATATTCCGAGGTTTTGAATCCGTGAAACTGTTATAGAATTGCGTACTTGGCGATCCTTCCGAGATTGTGACGTCCTTCCGTGACCCAACCTCGGAATTCCGAGGTTGTTGCCTTACAGAATAGGGCCCCTGGTTCCCCATACTCTAGAGTCATTAGGGACGGGATTATGAATCCGTCAATAACATCAATAACACTGTCGCAATATTTATCGATGGCGCAAACGCTTCCAGATGTGCCATTCACACCATATCTCTATTACCGATGGATTAAACCGACTTTAAAAAATGTTTAAAAAATTGCAGAGCATCGGTTTTTGAAGTGTAAATTTCTTTTGGCCCGTTGGGCACTTTTGGCATGGTGGAAAAAGAGCAAACTCGCGTCACGTACCGTCAGATTCTTCTTTCCGGGGCCCCGCTTAGCATGCCGAATGTAAACTCATGAGGACGCTCGCTCTTTAACAGAGTAAGATGGCGTAGTAGTTAGAGTCATCCCTCGTGCCGAAGGTCCCAATATCTATTCATAGTGGTGGAGCTTTTTTTCAGAATTTTTTGGGAACAATTCTTCACAATTTCTTTCAGATTTTATTGTGATCTTGTCACAAAGTTTTTTTTTCAAAAAATAAAATGCGAGAAAATGCTGAAAACGAGGAAATGGCGATTGAAGATGTAACCAATTATGATGAACATTGTTAATTAGAAAAATTATAATATAAATATATTAACATAAGAGATATAAATGAGTGTTATATTATCCAGACGAATGTACAATACCTATTTTTCAGATAAATACCTATTATGTCAACAAATAAAATTTACATAAATGTAATATTCATTTAAAAAAATTATTTTACCTTATTCTTCTTTTTTATTCAGATTTATTTGGGAATATAAATCGGTCAAAGAAGTTTACACTTCTCCCGTGTGGTCCTAAGCACACCTAATTTTTCTTTGCTTTCATTTACGCATCCAAAAACTAGTGATAACGCATTCGCCCACCAGTGATAAAATAATTATTAACACTTATAACTGTTGATTAATTTATCTAATGTAGCAAAGAGATGAAAGGGTAGTTTCGGGGTAAATAGTGCTGGGTAGATGGGGAAGGAAGGGACTGGAAGAGTGATCTTAGTTGGAAGTAGTTGGGCGTGTATGCAATTGGTTGAGGTATGGACGGGATACTGCGTGGGGTCCAATGTGAGCTTAGTGAGGAGAGGATTAGGAGAGAGAGTTGGAGAATTGTAAGATGGGAGGGAATTTTGGATGCAGATGATCAATAGCCACAGTACTGCCCTTCGATTCAATATATCCACACCCAATTCTCCCACATTGACCATAATAGATTCATTAATTACTCGGCGTAAAATTCTAGTGGTTTACCTATTTCTTCCAAAATGTAAAAGTTTTGCGATGTCCTATCAGAAACATTTTCTTCCTGATGGAGATTAAAAAACTCTCCCTCTTCCGATAGGATGAAAAGCATGTGGCAAATTGGAGACTAACAGCAGTTAATATCACATCGGCATGTAGAAATATAAAAATTGGTCAGAATGGGGTCGTTTACCATATTTTTTTTATTGCCGAATCTGATAGAGTTTGTAAAATAAAAGGACCCGTATTTTTCCGTTTTCTGATCCGACAATTATTTCCCGAGATATAAGCGGCGAAAAACTGATGTTCTTAACCCTTTCGGAAAAGTGGGCGTGGTGCAACCTCTGACGTATATCTACTTCGTCCAATCACAACTGAGCCCGCGAAGCTACTTCGCCTTATCGCAAAGGGGGGGACACAGATGACTCGGCCAATGGGAGCGATTTCGACAGCATCTGTGCGAGCAGACCTTCCGAGAACCCCCTCCACTCCCTTCCCCCTCCCCTGAAAGCAGTCAAGGACGGGAGGAAAATGACGCCAATGTTATCATAGCAGTTTTTTCGGTGGGCGTCACCTTTTGCTTATTTTAATTTTTGATTTATGAGTGAATGGTTGTGGTTAGAAGATTAATTTTTTCGCTAAAATTCGTTTTTCGTTTCCATCTAACGATTTCGTGTACAAAATTGCGATTTCGGTTCCGAGTAAACGCCCCCATTCTTTGCTAACTTGAATACACTGATAATCCTATTCATAGAGTAGGAAAAATGATCCGTAGGAAAAAGGGATGCCACGGGAGGACATAAGGATATCAGATGGTGGATCGGTATGGGTGATTGGAAGGGTTTTACACCATTTATATGATTATAAGTACTCTTGAAATGGAAAAATAGAAGTGCGGGAAGGAATGGAAGCAAGAAAAAATCACGTGAAAAACGAGAAAAATGTTGTGAATGACAAAACCATTAAATACCCATCCAGCCTAGAGGTCGGTCTCAACCATGGAGGTTCAGTATAAAGGTTCTGGATGAAGGTAAATCACTGAATCAAGAAAGTATTGAGAATCTACTTTAGAAAGGCTCGATTAAATTTAATAGAAAGAGGGCATAGACTGCAATAGGTGAAACACAACGTACCTGAGTAGCAACTTTAATAAAAATATGCTTTATAGCAAGAATATAGTAAATAGATTTCGTTTAGAGAAGAACCATTCGCAAAAACGTAAGAATTAATGAGGGAGTACTTGAGTAAGGACATTGTGAAAGTATTGATCGTAACTGGAAGAAATTGTAGATTATCTGAATGGATAGAAAGACAAATAAGGAAAAGTTTTCAAGGAAAGGTTTCAATAAGGAAAACAGATCAAATAGAAAAAAGGATAAAAATACGAAGGAGGCAATTAAGACTAGGATCATGCGAGAGGGAATGAAATGTAAAGATATTAATTGATGATAAAACGCTGAGTATTTGCGGAAGAAGAATAAGATGAAGCGGAATTTTTCAGCATCATCAAAGTGGGCGAAAGATACGGACAGGTGAAACGAAGGGATTTGCAGAGAGGGCTGGGGCATTCCAAATACGTATCTATTATTACTGCTAGAAGACTATGCCAAGTATATTAAAAAGCCATAGCTTTTGCCCAAAAACGATTACAACCTGTGCTAAGTATACTTGCGGCGCGAAACTTGAGTTATTAGTAATTTTTGGGAAACCAATGCCGATTCAGAGAAAATCTGTTTCCCTCCGACCATGATTGTTTGAATAATATCGTGCCTTTTTTTTAGAACAGCGGGAGTTGAGATGCCTTAAAGAACCGATTTCAAACCAAATTTGGATTTATTTGTGTTTAGTGTCTGAAATCGGGTGAAGTGCTGAAAAAAGTGGTATACGTTCACCAGATCTTCTGCTCTCTGGATGGGAACGAGATGGTTTTAATCAGTCGCAGCGCCTCCCCGCAATCCGATCCCGCCTTGCGCTGCAGAGACCACCCGATACGGAAGATGTTACGATCGAGGCAAGTGCCATCAATTCCCGATTCGCGATAGCGCTGAGTGCCCATCGTTTGAAGCGGGTATGATCGGTGAATGATTGGCGTGTAGTCGAGGAGGGGGGAGGAGAGGTATTATGTACTATATTTGAATGGCAGTGAGCAAATATGGCCCCTGTCCCCAATCGAATTGGCCTAGCGGACGGCATCGAATCGCATGGTTGTTCTGACGTGGCCTCTCGAGAAGGCTGGACCCCACTCTAAATGCGTACTGATCGTACTAGCAATTGCCTTCCCATTAGACTTGGATTCGCACAGATATGTTGGTATAGAAGTTAATATTAGGAGGTACCTTTCTGGTTAACTGGTAATTAATAGTATTGGGTGTGCCTGATTCATATCATACATGAAAACTGAGACGATAATTTATTCATTTAAGTCCATTCATTTTTATCCCACCTTAAGTTATGAAAATCTCTTCACCTCTTCCTTAGCCCATCAAAACGAGGTCTGCATTTTCCACCTTGCAGTAATCAAGGGTGTTACGTGCTCTAATGGTTATATCGCCTTTTTCTATATCTCAGTTATTTTGAGCAGTAATGGTTTAATGCATTTCACCAAAATCACCTGGTTCCTAGTTTATCATTGTTATACTCTAAAAATGAATCAATTCACTCCGAAAGACATGAGATGTTTCGGATTAAATTTTAATTACTTAGCAGAATATGTACCCTTAACCGGCGTAACAAAACTTTTTATGACATTTGTAACGCTTTACATATCTCTTCAATCTCATACGGGCCCCTGTTCACATTTATAGATCCATTTTTATGATTTAAATCATATCAAAATTTTCTCGTTAAAATGTTAGCCCCATAAGAGCTTGGAGTTCCATTATGCTGCTTGAACATGGTGAGAATGTTGGATCGATAAGCCTCCGGAAAACTATTGTCTTCATTATCTGAATACGCGTTACATGAGGAATTAAAGTGAACCTGCCCGCGGAAGCCATCTCTAAGTTCTGTGATGAAAACTCAATGCTAGTGGTAAACCGTACCCCATTTATGAGATGCATTACCTGTCATTAAAAGTTCTTGTTGCGCCATTTACAATTTGATGTATCATACCAGTAGACCTACGCAAACTATGATGGAAAATATAAACATCTATTTCAAAACATCTTTATTGAACGCGCAGAGGTCTTCAGCAATTCATTCGAAATGTATTTTTGATCTTTAGTTTGCCATTTGTTGGTCTCGATAGCAAGATTATTTGTTGGAGGACAGCTAGTTTCTTATTTACGATCGACATCAACACCTATGTTACGTAATATGATAAGTAGTATTTCATCAAGATCAGGTTAGAGGGTCAAAGTGAGCAGCGAAAATCTGGTATCTTGTGATTTTTAACCTAATACTCGATCTAAATACGAAACAGAGGAAATTCATACGCTAAAAATTCCATCGAGGATAGCGTTGCGTACCTATAAAAACGGCTTGGATGGGGATCTCTAACTTCCATTGAGCGCTAGATTAATGTAAGGAAAAAACATATGGAATCAGTTCAAGTGAGACTCATCAGATATATAAATACATCCGTGCAGTTCATCGGCTTATTGGACGAAGGTGATAGCATAGAGAATAGGATTTTGAGCAGATTTAAGCATTTATTTATTCCACGGGCTATTCGCGACTAATATACAATAGAATAGCACAATATACGAATAGACGCATTTTCATCTCACTCCTGTCCATGCTGCTTAATTGCCTTCTCTCACATTGAAGGGCTGATGACCTAACACACCCATCTCGCGGCTCGCAGAGAATGAGGAGATGTAGATAAAAAGGATCATCGTTAGCTTATTATCTGAATTTAGTTTTCATATAGTGGGATGAATCTTTAGCATTTTTATTGAATTTTGGTTTTAAGATTTCAACTTCATGAGCACCGGTTTGCATTATTTCATGATATTTTCATGCTTAACTCTTTTGATGTGCATGACAGGACGTCATGAACAAAACGAAGCCCCCTAAGGAAGAGAGTAGAATCCACAACTTAGGAATTTGAATTTCAAATTGCACGTTTTCTTCGGTGATTGTGCGGTACTGGAGTAATTCAATTGAACCGACATTTTAAATTGGTAGAATAGAATTGCATATAATAGAATCGCAAAGACAAGATCAGGGCATTAAGATCTAATTCACATCACGAATTAGCTAAAACTCGGGGAGCATGAATATTTCTTTCTTATGATTTTAGACCTCCAATAACGTTTAGGATTTCACTGACGAGAAACCCATGGCTAGCCAATAGTGTTTTAAATAATTGAAAAACATTTATGTGATTCAAACGCTACAATTAGTCCTGCCCATGACTCCTTAAAGATCTTTGCCCTCAAAAATATGTCGGTTCTAATTCGTGTTGCATATTCCTACGTTAAGCATAATATTCTATAAAAACTTCTATGCCTCATAAACTCCTGACCGCAACCCTATCCCACCTCAATTAGAATCGAGGGACTGTATCACGCCAAACAAATGAAGCTGAACGGCCTGAAATTTGGTGCACGGTCAGATTCGTATTGACGTCACGTTCTCGGGAAATACTTCGGCACATCCGAAGCTGCGATCTCCGCTCCCAATGCCCCCACCCCAGTGGACTGCGTGAGCCTGCGTTGGTCAAAGGATGCCCTCAGGGGTGCATCTGATACGGCCACGATGACCTTTCAATTAATCTCTCCTTCCTGTCCGTCTCCGTCGCATTCGATGCCTACCCATTAACCATAAACGACCAGTTCCTCCTCTCGCCGACGCGTTCATCGCATGAACTCGTGGCTATCAATAGATAGGAGGGTTACATTTACCGAAGGTAATCACTTCCGAAGGGAGTAACCTATTTAATCCTCCCACATTTAGATAGTTATATACGGGAAATAATTCTGATTGGGTACAGTGAGTATAAATAGGGTGCTTTCGGCTCGTAGCTTTATGAGTTGAACTTATGATTGCACTTCTTTACCCGAAGCGTCGTAAAGTAGTACAGATGTCCAATGCCATTGCTATTTTAGGGATTCAGCCAATTTTTCAACTGTGACCTATTTTATACGAGCCACGCTTGCCCCTGTTAGATGATTAGAAAGTCAGCTAATATCTGCAGTCATTGAGGTTATGATTGAAAGTCTTGAAAGTACGCAGGTTTCTGGTACAGGATTTTGGAAATCTTGTAATATATGCCAGCTGCGATTTACTTTGAGATAAAACTGTCATCCTTCGATCACATTTGCTTTTTTAGCTTTCTTTATACTTTTGCATCGTCACATATTAACTGGAATGCAAATTCTTCAGCTGTAACTACATAATACCCTGCAAACCACCATAAAGGTGTGTGGCAGGAATTAAATTCACGCTAAACATACTTAGCATAACATATTTAAAAAGGATCAGCAACCATGGTATATTAGGTCATCTTAAAAATTCTTTAAATTTAGAACAAAATATTTTGGATTATTTTCCATTTTACGTTAAAACCGAATTTCAGAAAATAACAATGGAGAAGAAATTATTTCAGCTCGTTTTTCCTCGTAATTACCAATCGCAATTTGAATTTGCACCTCTGAAGTTTCTAAAATTTAAAGATTAATTTAAAATCTAAAATTTAAAGAAAAATTTATAGTTTAAAAATTTCTACCGTTTCTCCATCGATATCTGATACTTTAAAAATCATGGCCTTTGATATTTGAATAATTTTGTGAGTCATAACTCCTGTCTGATAAAATTATTGCCTGCCGCTAATCATATTCAATACGCACTTCTATGGCATTTTTGGTGACATCTTGATTTGAAATATTCTACACTATTTGAAGTTTTTTACCTTGCCGTCATGTTATCCAGATCTCCGTGCTTTGCAGGATAGCTGCATCGAAAATGCCCTTTCTCAATTTCATCAAATGCCTGACCTGATCGCTGCCTAAACTCATCCCATTCTCCACTTTATCCATCATCTAATTGTAGCTTTTTGAAGTGGGTGGCATGTGTGCTTGGATCTGTTGCGTTTTTATAGCGCCTTAATTGATTTTGCCAATTCCAATTATCGTGACTCTAATCATATTTCGGCGTTCCCACTATTCTGAGAATACTGCAGACACTTGAACCATGCCTTCGGTGGCGGAAAAACATGCTCATGTAACAGGAAAATGCGAGAAACGTAAAAGCATTACAGTGTGAAAAAGAACTCCTTGGTGAGGATCGAAACCCGTACCTAAGGGCTAGTAAACGAGAGCTTTACCTGGGGATCACCTCCGAGACCTGCTGATTGAAATCTATAATTAGACCGCCAGAGATTCAAGCTATGGGATGATTAAGCGTCGTCCCTATCTTCTGTCGTTTTTGACTCCTCTCCCTATTTCGTTGCTTTGGCCTCGGTACCGAGGGAATGAGATGGGTGAATAAAATTCCAGCGCTGATCATCACTGCGATAAAAAATCTCGAGGGAACAATAGGTCGCGTTTTATACTCCTCCCAAACTCCCCCGCATCGATTTTCCTTTTTCGCTCGCCGCGCGTTTTTTTTTTTCACTTTTTATTCTTTTCCAAATTCAGAGACACCGAGAGGAGCTATCCTCTTAATAACGCCATTCTTTTTTGCAAAATAAAATGAAAGTCCACTTTGGAAGTCTTCCCAGTGGGTGGTAGATTAAAACCATCGCGTGGTGTCGAGGCATCTTGGGAGTGTGGGAGTGCTATTCCAGGGTAGAAATTAAGTTCTTCCGCGTAATCAGGAAATATCAACCCTCATGCGCCTCTCAATTAGGGAAAAACTTTAAATTACATTCCTTTTCCAAGCCTTCCACCAGTTATTTGTATGGAGTAGTAAACTGAGCGTTAACCTAGCGTTATTTTTCGTGCAATTTCTGTCGCTAGGTAATATCGATCGTCCGCGGATGCTGCGCATTTTATGGTGATGCTTAAGATTAATGTTTCGTTTACTTGTTTACTTTTGTTTATATTTACTCTTACTCCATTCTGTAATTGCATTCAACTTTACTTCAAGTCCACGATACGAAATATAAGAGACTAATGAATTGGCACCAATGGAATTGCATTAGGGGAAAAGGCATCTCTTAAAAAAAAACTAGACTATTATACGGAATTCTCTTATTATTGTTATGTTGGGATGTTTAATTTGTAATATAGTAGTATCATTCCATATCAAAGCTGGTTAGGATCTTTGATCGAAAATAAGCGTCTCACTGGTCAAGTGTCATGATTGCTATTGATGAAGAATAATTATTTGCGCTACACGTAACCGAAATATCATTTGTATCTTGGGCATAATATCACAAATACTGAGACACTATAATTTCACATATTAATATTTCTGGTCCATAAGTATTAGCAGTACAAATTATGTTTAGAGAACTCTAGAGACTAGGATATTAAGCGTCAGATGAAATGAATTTGATTAATTTCATTCACAAAATTCCTAGACTGACACTGCATATATGCAGTGCCTCCCATATTCTAATATAGCATGGTAGAAGTGTGAAATTTAATGGTGAAAAGTTGAGTTAAAGACTTTAGAATTCATTCATTCACAGAAAATGATGCTCTACATTCATTTTTGCCTCCGTCTTTATCCATTCCTTCTTTTGGCATATTTTTTCAAAGTCACATTTTAACGATTGATGACATATCACGTCCTGCCTTTGCCATTACCATGGCTCACTGGATAAGATATTTATGTCATTTTTAGATCATGTGTGTGAACAAATTCTGGTTGGCTCTCGTTTCTGCGATCTTACTAAAGTCATCCGTAATGCATTCAGAACTCATGAGGGTAGAGCTTCCAACCAGGATTCGCCAAAATCCGAAACCTTTTGCTAAAGCAATTTATTATTACCAATTGAGAGAATTATTTTTTTGCATCGCTGATAAATATCGTCACCATTGCTAAGTGCTAAAACCGTCAGTTATCTGTCCATATTTTTGTCGTGTTGAAAAATAATCATTTTTTCCTTCAACGGAGACTTGTCCACTCAGGAGGTATATCTATCTAAACGACCTCATTGAAGAGTGCCTCGTTATCCCCACGAGAGTTCCTTGCCGATAAGAATCAAGCAGTGGGATCACGTGCCGTCTCTGACCTTTGAGTGGGCTTACCTTAGTCTTACCTTCTTTTTCGTAAAGCTAAGACCTTTTTACAAGTGGATGGATTTCCGCTTATCCCCCCATACCCTTTTCCGTCTCCTATGCCCCGGGTAATCCTTCCTTGTTCAAACATTATAAACAACAGCAAGGCAATGGTAAGGAAAACATAATGGAAATTGTTTTCTACGTATTCATGCTTTCTAATACCCATATTAAAATATTTATCAGTGAAGAGAAATTCGTATACAGAAGCATCCACCACCGCAGATTAAAATTTTATACGTGTTTTGAAAGGGAGAAACTTCGGAATATTTTAGCTACACAGTAGCGTTTAATGCTGTCATATGTGGAGTACTATGAGATCAGGTGCTGATTTTATTTTTATTTGATTTACATACATGGTTCTGATAATACTGAAGTCCTTAGAGTCAAAACTTTGTAGGGCTGACAGTATCAAGGTCAAGGTCTATTTCCAAATCGCATACATTTAAGGTTTGATAAATTTCTGAATATAACATCTACTTGATTAATGTTAAATATAATAAGCAATTTCATTATTTTTTGGTTAATATTAGTAGTAAAGGGCATAAAACACTTTTAATGTTTCAAATTATCGTTTTTGCTCCTATCAACTTAAAAACAATGTAATACGGAAGTGTTTCTTCTCGAACGAGTTTTCTTTCCCTTGTTCTCCATTTTCCTTCCATTTTCACCTAAAGTTCTTTTGTCTTCGTCCCTACCCAGGTCAGTTTCCTAAATCCTTTCACAAATCCTGGCATGGTAATGCTGATCTTCGTGAGTAGTTCAAAATAATGAATATGTTCACTATTTATAGCCGCAATAAATTTGTCGTCTAATATCCGAGATTCGGAAAACGACTGTGCTGTTACCAAAGCTTGTCTCAAATCAAGATGAAGAATTAACTAATTAACGGAGAATTTATCTTGTATTACTTGAGGTTAATACATTATGGTAAATACAATATCGGTACCATTTGCAATGCTTTCAATTTCCTTAAGCCTTGTAAGTGGAAATGCAATGACGGAAGCACTTTTAAGTTTTCTTTTGAATTCCGCCCTCTTCCAATGCTTGGATTGGCTATTAACAAAGACTTAGTATGCAACCGGCGTCCTCCATTCCATATTCCATGCATCGAGAAAAAAACTTTGTGCTCCAGTGAATTTCAAGTACTCCCCCATCAAGTTACCGTCCTACTTAAAAGTTTACGGGTTGGGACTAGAATCCGACCTCTTGTATCTTTTTTATTCTATGGCGCGGGCTGCTCCTCATCGCGTCTTTCCAACGCCCTTTTAAAGAAATACCGCCAAAGACTCGCAGAACGCCGACTTAAGTATTCCTCGACAGGGAATACCGGAAACTACGACGTGCCTCTGGGATGGGAAAAAAAGTTACTGCTTCGGAGATGGTCGCTTCGGAAAAATCGCTTCGCCAGCGGATCAGCTAACCACTCCAGATAACCGGCTCTCCCCCCTCCTGAAGCACACCCTAAGCCGTACATCCTAATAGCCATAGAATAGAGGCTAAAAATGCTCGAATTGCAGACATCACATCGCTCCGTCTAGCATGGGCTTAATCCTAAGGTAGTAGGCTCCACATCATCCATGCATCCCTGATTCTGAGACGGATTACGAGCTCGATACGTTTACTTAGCCAGGTCGGCAAGGTACTGTGTTCTATCAAATGTTGCTGGGTCAAACTGTGAGGTAGCTGATAAAACTAAAAATAGTTCAAGCTTAATATAATGTATTAATGGATATTGGGTAATTGCATAGGAAAAACGCATAAAAAACTGCCTTGAGGAACGCCCTCGGCTATCTTTCTCCGTACGCGGTATTGAAAAGTGCAATGAGGTATAAACCAGTTCTGGCCTCCCTGTGATAGAAGTCATTTCCTCCTGGAATCTGTATATGCCTTAAAAGCATCCTGGTACTTTAACTACAAGTGGAAGGTATGCAATTATATGTACACGTTAGCAGCGCCGAGTGTATTTGAATGGAGATATTTCGCATTAGTCATTCGCAGCGCATGTGATGTTTCTCCGTTGCTAGCCAATTATAAGTTCTGCAAATTCGGAACTGATGTTCAGCGAGGATCAGCTCCTGCCACACAAGCCATTGCGCAGGCTCTCAGAGTAATATTTAGATCCATGGAAGAATATGGTGATAGTGATAAACAACCAGCACATTTTGTCATGCAAGAGAAGATAAGGATGTAGATAAGGAAGAGTGGATAAGGAAGAGTCTGCATATGTGAATGCTAAAGAAGCAGAAAGAGAAATTTGGAACTGTCAAATTCTTTTTGGAAATTACATAGAAGTGGGATAGGTCCCTAGTGCCTCATAGTCAAAGGCAGAAAAAGAATCAATTAATTCAGTTCCACTCAGATTCATTCAAAAATATCTTCCAAAAATAATTCTAGTTCAGGTGTAAACTAGCAGATATTCGAAAGAGATAAATATCAGGAAAAATGCGCTGGGAAACTGAGATTAATTTACTAAATCTATCAATATTATTAATCTATTAATTACTATTAATCTACTAAATAAACGCTTTTCGGCATAATTAAGAGTACACATAGGGCTAATTATTCTAGTTTAAGAAGTGAGAACAAAATTTCACGCATAATTTACCTTCAACGCAGTAGCACCCAGCGCAAAGATCCCTAGCGTTAAGTCCACTAATAGTCTACGTCTACGTCTAATGTTCACGTTTGAGTACTCCAAAATGAGTCAAGCTAGTTCTAAAATAATGCTGTTGCCTCTCATATAGAGGCGTTTCTCATTCTGTGGGGATTTTGTTCGTCATTAACGTAAGTATTTCTTTATCTGTCCAACGCCTTCAATGCATGCCCCAGATTATTGGTGAATCTCCTTATATCCGTCAATAATAATAGTGTGACTGAAATATTAAGAATTAACTGGCTTTCACTCGGACTTACGGTTCAAATTTTTCTAGTTATCACTATTTGTTATTGGTTTCATGGTAGAGAGGATCAAGAAATGCGAAAGCATCTTCAAAAATTATTAGCACATTACGAGTTTGTAACGCATAATTTAGAAAATGGGGACTATATCTTTTTCTTCTGGTTATTTTTCAGGAACACTTTCTAACCTAATGTGTCATAATTACGTTGTTGAATGCAAAATGATTAAATGAATCTCAATACTGCAAAATAATTATATTTACTCTGTGCTTTAAGAGACCATGGTATCTACCAAATCACTTGCCATGCTACCACTAGTATTGATGTCACTGATGACTAGGAAGTGACATTCTCAATCAGCTAGCATCAGCTATCTATTAATTTCTGAGGTGTCAAATGCCTGTTCGGAATTGGTATATTTTTCTGAGAAAGGTAAGTTACTATTTGGTAACGTACGAAATGATGATATATTTTTCTACCTTCATTTTCTTTATCTCATGTGCAGGGAGAAATGAAGATTGAGTGAAGAGGAAGAGAATAAACTCGTTTGCATTATAATTATATTTATCCTGATAATTTATTTTATTCAATTTGCTGTATATCCAATTAAATTTTTTCACCCGGAAATTAATCAATATCTTACAATATTAGTTAGTATTTTCAGGCGTTGCGGGTGAAATGTGTAGAGGTGAGCTCGTTTCGACATGTCTGTCCGAAAAATATTCACGGTGAATGATATGCAAGTCAGCATGTCTTGCTTTAAATATTCATTTCGGTCTGAACTACCTAAGAGATGGAAAAGGTACCCCTGATTTTTTTTAAGGCTTTTTTTTTCTTTCCCGCGGGAGGGGTCGTAATCCTTTCGTTTCCTTGCGTAGGTCACCCGTGGGACGAAATGTGACCCTAGTTTCCCTTAATTTTTTAAGAGGAAGCAGACGGGCGGGGGCAGAAAAGGAGTACTAAGGTCGCCCTTATCTCACTCGGCCGAGCGGAGGGGGGGGGGGGGGGGGGGAGGGGGGTTTCCTGTTAGCGGGCGGTATCCCACGCAACCAAAGAAGGGGACGGTGCGGTCGGTGAGGTGAGGGTCCACGTATCGATTCCCGGGATGGCTGGAGGAGGAGGAACTCGGGAAAACCCTACCCCTCGGCTATCCCGACACTCCATACATCCCTATCCCTATTGATCTCCTCCTCCATTTCCCATCGGTGCTTGGATTATTTCCGGAGGCCGTTTTACACCGCGCATTTCATTGTGCAGTCTGAATAGATACGCAGTGGAAGCAGCATCCTGCTAAAACGGATTGAAAGGAAATTTTCCTAAACGGCCGGTCATGGTAGACAGGAGGGCAGGAGGCTGGCCAGAAATCGAAAGGTTATTGGTTTTTTTCCCGACCAGGGTACGGAAGTTGTGTTTGTCATTGAATTAAGATCTCAGGTCAGGCGGTGCAAATGAATCTTAGCTGTTGAAGTCCATATAAATTCAAGACTAACCAACTTCCCAAAAGCATGGACGACGGTGAAAGCAATAGCTCATTCTATTTCCACGCATTCAATCATGCAATTTGAACGATTTCAGGCTGCTTCAAGTTGTGTAATTCATTGGTTCGATTAAATTGCATTAATAGCAAGCAGACCAGCAATATCTGACCAGAAGTACTCTTAGAAGCAGGCTGTTAAGGCCGTTTCACACGGACAATAATATTGGGAAGTTGATTTAGCATCATTTTGAATAATCGTCCGCGATATTCTGTAACGTAATAAATTGCGAGAATAATTTCATGAAGACTTCATACGGCGCAATTGTAGGGGTAATTTTTCAGTGACACTTACCTTCGATTAACGGTGATATCGTCAATATACTTTTCATGCAGTCAAGATCGATCATATAGCAATTAAATAGACGTGACCGGAGCAAATATTATCACCGCTATGAAACATGTTTCTGAACAAAGTAGTAGGATCCCAAGTTCCGTGAACTCAACCCAAATCATTCACAGCGAACACATGAAATTGGGAAAAGTTAACGGGATTGGAACTTCTCTACAACGAGGGAAGTTAAAATTTCAACCCGATTAATCACTCAGCTCATGATTAATATTCTTAATGCACGATCAAAATACTTAAGTGCAAACAAAAAACGCCCCTCTCAGTTGCTAAGAACATATTTAATCGTCAGAACCCCGGTGGCTGTTCGTTGTCACTTCTTCTGAGCCTACTGGTGAGAAAATACGTTTCAACGATGAATGTACCAGACAAAAACAGGATCTAATTTGAACGCATGCGTTCATATATTTGCGGAATTTTTTCTCTCAAGTCGTCACATTACACGGCGCAATTTTTCTTGCAAAAATGTTCCGGCAACAGCCTGCGCAATTTCATTCACCGTGTAAAGCGTCCTTTAAGGATTTTTTGGTCACCAAAGGTGGATCTATATGCTGCAGCCAACTGATATTATTATTCTACAGCAATAATTGCTATGCGAGTCGCAGTAAAGCGTGTGCCAGAAGGCTCGCAATTCACGAAACCGTTTAATATGGGGAGAAGTGCAAGTAGAAGGTAATGTATAAAAGGGAATGAGACGATGGATAGATGTTTACCTGGTTCAAGCTATCTGGGTTATATAGGTTATCTGAACTTGGTTTGAATCCCGGTCGAGGTGGATTTATTTTTTGTGGAAATTAATCAATTGTGCATTTCAGAGGGTGACTCCTCTAAGGTATTCACGGCTAGCTCGCGATCCTTGAATGTGAATCTCTGTACCGTGGTCTCAAATGTCAATGATGAAACTGCATGCTTTAAGGAGATCGGGTTGGTGTGGTGGCTAGAGTACTGGCCTCCAATCCCGAGAGCCCGGGTTCTATTCCCGGCAGTGGAGGATTTGTCAGTGGAAAACCGGTCCCCACTTGTGTGCCTAGTGGAGGGCATTTCAAGTTCAGTACTTCGTCCGTCGGATGGGATGTTAAGCCGTGGTCCCCTTGGCGCCTTTCGTTTAGTGTAGGATAATGCCGACGCCGAGTTTCTCTTCCCTAAAACTCCTACCATTACCAATTACCCACCTATCCTAAATGGCGAAAATGACCTTAGCTGTCGGTCGCCTCCCGAACTAACTAAGTTTCTTACCGAACTAATAGGTGCTTCAGACGGGGGAAATGGCACAAAGATAATGGAGGAAGGGTGGTGAGAAACCCGGCTTCGGTATCTGCCTTCTCTTAACTTCTTCTTTACAAAACACTGAAGTATGGGACGGTTTATCAATGAAAAATATCTGCCACTGCCGGAATTCGAACCAAGACCCTCCCGATGAGAAGCTAGTACTCTAACCAGTACACCAACCCGACCCTTAAACGAATGAAACCAACCCACGGGTTATTTGTAAGCTACGCCTTAAATGTTATTTTCAAGGCACTTGTCAACTTACAAATGATGTGTAAAGTTGAAATTCCAGACAGTGTGTAAAATTAACAATTTCATAATAATTAAAGATTCGTGGGCGAACACATCAGGGTTCGTATAGCAGCGCTGTGTTAAAATTCCAATATCGTAGCTCCCCCTTCTATCTTTCTATCTCTCCACTATTTCCTGGGCTGACACCTGTTGGAGCGCAGGTCGTTTTCCCCTCGCTCACACCTCTCCCCTCCTCCCTTCCCCTCACTCCACCCCTATTCCGAACCCTCCCGCAAACCCTCGAGTTCGCCCCTATAACCTTCTCCGCAACCAGCACTCAGCTGAGGTTAGGTTTCTCTCTCTCACCCTTTCCTACACGAAGTGACTACCCTTGGGCGGATTGGAAAGATGGCCCCGGCTTGCTTGTCCATCAGGTTTTAACCATTAATGTGGTCGAATCATTTCACCAGCTAGGATATTAATAGATGTTTTGCCGGTCAATTACGCTTATTTTAAATAGCAGATCTAAAAGTAGACGCATATGATTTGCATCTTAGCCATTAGATATCCTTTATCGTGTCTTTTGATAAAATGATTTTCTGAATCCGATGGGAAATTTTTAAGGTTGAATCAAAGGATGACAGTACATTTGATGACACATCATTTCTTCCCGAATTTCAACATACACCATTCCCCTTATTTCATATGATTAACGCTGTGTAAAATACATACTTCTACAATCTCAAAAAGTATTTAATTTCATAAAAATGTAATATGCTAGTATCTTAATGCACACGTAAATTATTAACTAATATCAGAAAGTGCACGTTGAAATTCAACTGGAGGGAGAAATATAGTAATTAAAAACTGTATTAAGAAATTTTAACAATTATCATGAAGGGGCGAAAACAAACTTGTGTTATGGAGTTAGCTGTGGCGTCAAGTCACTATCGGAACCATAAATATAATTTAAATCAATGTAGCCATGTAATTACTGCCTGGACTCATACCTGAGCTTTTGCAATAATGAGAATTTTATTTAGAAACTTTCAGGCCAGAAGAAATAAAGGAGGTTAGAAGGTGGGTGCTTACGAATTTCTGTCTATTGTTGACAATGAGGCCAGATTTGGGGTTTGGGAATGGTAAGAACCACTCCTTCGGCAAAATAAAATTTCTCTGGCCTTTTATGCATGTTATGTTTGTCTCAATTCTCCAACTTCACAGTAGCGTCAATGAATTACCTACTGATACGTATTAATGCATTTTATTCCAATTAGAGTAAATTCTATTCTTTTAACCTAGTACAAACTTAGCTTATTTGAACCAGGTACTTGTCGCTGGTTGCGTATATTCACACCTTCTACTGTACATTTGACGTATGTGCTACAATACTACAATGTTTTTCATCATGCATTCTTATTTTTGATTAGACTTCATTTAAGTTTCTTGTCACGTTCTTGTTCCTCAAAAGACAACAATTTTGAAAGCAGTCCACTTCGGAATACGGTATGTTTCCATAAAATATTCCCTTTTTGAACCCCGCAGAAACTTTCATTTAAATACTTTTAGTTTTACCGAATGCATTTATTTGATCTGGGAGTAGCGCGAAAAGTACGATATATATGATTTTACCAAATGAAATAGCCGAGCTAGACTCAAGAATTAGCTGCGATAACTCTTTTAGTACCTTTCAATATCTTCACGAACACAACAATGCTGTTTACGGCATCACTTTTGGGCGAACTTTTTTAGCACCATTGCAATGGCATCAACGAATATCCCAAGGATACGTAATGAGACATACTCCATTGGGATTTGAATTTTATACCCTGGTTTGTGTTGGACTATCTCAAAGCTCAAGCTATCTCCATCGACGACGATTCAAAAGCGTTTCATCTCTTCTCTTCACGTCCATGGTCGGTTCAAATGCACTAACCCGTAAGGAAATAAAAAAAAACTTTCATAATATGAACCCCGCTGAAGCATTCATTTAAATACTGCGAATTTTAACCGAATGCAAACCTTCTAAATCTGTGATTAGAGCTAGCAGTATGCACGTATCTTTGTGCGGAAAATATGGCTGACCTTGCTTCACGAATAGCCTACAATGCCTTCAGTACCTTCTTATAACCTCGCGAAAAGCACAATGCCGTTTATCGCGTTCCTCTATGACGATCAACTATGTTTTCATTTCGGAGACGACAATGGCGAAGGTCTTAGCAACGCTCGGAAAAGAACTGAAAAAAACAGTAAATTCCACATAAATTACATAATTTACAGAAACCTCAAGGGCAAAGTGCACATCGGTTAAAATAATATGAAATTTTACACATCTTCTCATTAAATACAATAAGAGTGAAAAAAAATATTTAATATTTATTTTACTGAGCGAAAGAAAAAACTCTTGCGCTACCATAAATTGAAAAAGTCAATTTAAACCACAATAAATACATAATTGGCGCCAGGTTTGAACCCGGGCCCAGAGCCTTTTTATATAGCCTATAGGACCTTCTAGTGTTTATGCTAGAATCCTAAAAAATTTCAGCTCAATCGGTTCAGTAGTTTTTGAGGAGATGCGTAACGAACATAATACGGTAAGACAGACAGACGCCACTACATTTTAATATATTAGTATGATAACTTTTTCGGATACACCAGATAGGTACTAGTTAACCAAAAATTGGTTGAAGTAGTAGAATACTGTTTAATCTCCTAATCATTTTCAATATTGTTCTTTGTAACTTCTTTTCGTTGTTCGAATTTAATATCTTTTGAGGCATTCGTTGTTCGCTGCGAAATTAGATGTAATCATTCAGGGGAGGTGCGAACACATAAAGTCATCAAGAATAGGTAGTAGTTGGCTCTTGGTAAGATTGTTTTTAGGGGACACAGGAAGGAATCGGCAAAGGACTTAGCCTACAATTAACGGAATACACTAAGGGGTACACAGTTAAACTGCTGGTCCGACAGGAAAATTATCAATATTTAAGTTGAGATTATTATTATTATTCTCACAGCACGTAAGCAGGTACTTACATATTAACAAAAAATCTTTTGTTGCGGTGATACGAACCATAACCTTGGGATACGAAGCAAGTACTCTACCCACCACGGCAGTTCAATTTCCGCTATCATCATAACGACAAAATATGAAAAAACAACTGGTTTGTTTAAAGTTATGAGCTAGTGAAAAGGTGCATTGGTAGAAACGCAGGTGAGGTAATCGTTTGACCGAAACAACTGTTTCATTCGGAATTTTATCTAGTACGCCCTTTACCAGAGTCAAATCGGCTCGTACGTAGATCGAATTTTGTCTGTTTTTGTAAGCCTTGGAATAAATTCTAGTAGTCATACGCGCCAGCGTCGGCTGTAATGTGTAGCATTGTCTAAACGGTGGGAAGAAGGAGGAAGAGTCAAAGGGACTAATGGATTTTAGTCGGCAGGGGAAGGTAAGGTCAGTGTTTCATCGTTATGTTCTGGGACAAAGCTTGCTTGGCAATGTAGGTAGTTACATCGCTGTGATCATATTTCACATAAAAGATCATTATCAACCGAAAGAGACCGCTAACTAAATTTAACAGTTTCATATTTCGAAAATAGGAGATAATAAATACCCTTTTAACTTCCCAGGAATTCAAGTCAGATCATGGTTAAGTATCCGAATACTTTTCCGATTCCTAGGTAATATGTATGAATACACCATAGAAATGAAAATTCCATTTGAAAAGGTAAATATATATGCATTAGCATTTTGCCTCGACTGTGGTTCACGACTCCCGAATTAATGGAGACAAAGTGACGAAGCGCAAAGTATGTATAAAGCTGAAGGATCCCGATCGTTCATTTTAGTCACCATGTTTCCCGAAAGTGTTTTTGGATGTTGGATTGTGGTTTAAGTTTGAAAATTTTTTCATCCTCGCTAAAAATCAAACGCTTCAATAAATGCTCTTAAATGGACTGAACATCTAAAACACATGAGAACTTAAGCAAGGATTTTATTTGTATTATTATATTTTCATCTCCTAGTTGGTTTTTACGCTCCCAAAGGAAACAGTGTAATTAATATTATTACTGGAAATACTAAATCCCACAGTCTATTATTTGAAAGTGAGGTGTAGATTTTGTTAAGAATTTTATTTCATCGCTCTGAAAAAGAGTGATCAGTGCATCAAAAGAACATTCACGCAAGTAACTCCCTTAGAAAACTTTACGTCAACACGCTTCATTATTATTCATAAAGTAACGCAACACTTACATCAATAGTATTCGATTTACGCGAGAAAGTCGTATGTAATCTTGTGACATAATGGTCGAATGAAGACAGCATGGGACAAATTAAGGTTAGGATTATCCAGCAAGATGTCAAGTGAGACAAATGGAGCAGGTGATGAAGGATATAAAAGAAAAGTCATCTGAATATAAGAGGTATCTGATAGCATAATAGATTTGAGAAGCAATTCAATATATCAAAGCAATCTTAACTAAGTAGTTATAAATGTTAACGTTGATACGGGTTTTGGCCAATGTATCGGTTAATAAGCTCCCTTCGGAATCGGAAGCTCACCTTAACTCACCTATCGGTTTATATATACTAGTATTTTCTAATTCAATATGACAGAATCGAATAAATGTGAGGAAAAATTTTTCTGCGGAATAAAATTTAATTTCTGCTAATCACTGAATGAACTTTATTTACCCACCGTTCAATAATACATTTGATATTCATCAGCGAAACTCCAAGGGATAAGGGATACGGTACCGGGAGCGAGCGAGTCATTTGCCATTTGGGAATTCCGGCGTTCCAAGGGAGAGGTTATCTTCCCCTTCGTGCATCTGACGCGTGATTCTCTCCTTTCTACTCACTCCCACTCCCCTCCCGTTCTGCGAAAACCGCTTCCCAAGCCGTGTTGACTCAGGACGGAGTATTTTTGTGTGTTTTTTCCGCGTTGTGATGGGTTTATCGCATCCCCCGCGGAGGAATACATACGGCGGAGGAATACGAAAGCAGCCTCTCCCAAGTGCTTTCCTCTCCCGAGTCCCTCCGTGTGGACGATGGACGATTTTCCCCTGGGCCCCGCTGTTTGCCTTCATTTTTTGGTCAAAAACCTTGCAAATAAATTTCTGGCGATCTTCACGAGTGTTTCCTGCGATGACGCAGACATGTATTCGAACTATTCAGTTCCGTAATTGTTTCCCGATTCGTATTATACCTTTGTGAACTTTCAAGTGCATGATTAAAATTTACGTGTATCGCTCCTGTTTTTTACAATAAATGAATTGTGCTTGAATATTCCTCGTACAGGTGGCGGTTTGGAGTGTATGCTGAAACCATATTATACTCTATGTTATTTTTCTTCATTTTAGCGATATATATTTCCCCTTGAACGCATGTCTGCATTTATTTTCGTCCACCTTTCCCGCTTAGATCCATATTGCTGATCATTTGAGTAATTAATTTTCATAACGTCACTGAGTTCGTTCAAAAGAATGCTTACACTTGGACCAATGCAGTGAATATTGACTAGAACTTCGATTAAAAACATCAATATAGCATCGGTTCCATAATTATTTCCAACAATTCATAGAATAAATTGAAAGATTATCTTGAAGCAAATGTTAATAAAATGTTCATAATTGAGAATTATAATTAGAAAATGTGGTATACTCTAAGCCGTTACAGAGGGTATCTTGATGGGAAGAGGAAGATACTGGAAAGGTGCCGACGTGATCGAGTTACGGCAGGTAGGTAGGATTTGAATTTATATTTTTAGTACTATGACAATAAGCTAGTGGATTACGATTAAAATATCCATTTATTTGGAAAAAAATATTTTGAAAACAACTAAGCATGACGTCAGCCTAGAGTCCGCGATAGAGGAAGAAGCCATTGAAACAACACGAAAATCTTCGGAAAGTCAGAAAAACGTCCGCATGTAAGAACTAAAATGGTGATTAGAGCTTATCGATAGAGGAATCATTTTTTGTCCCTAGCCCGATTATTTTTACACCTCCATATTATTCATGCTTTATCAATTCACGGCATGTAGGCCACACTGAACGCCATACATTTAAGAAACGATTCTCTGTTATGATAACAAAAAACAAGGTTCCATCTATCTCGAAATTCAGTAGAACGATCACTCAGAGCTCATTACTTGGCTATAAATACGAAGAAGGTCTTTCAAATGTCATTGGTATGGTATAGCCCGTTTGTGTAGGTGAAAATGAGTGATGAGTGTCTAGAATACCGATGAAGTGTCACGCACATCATGAGAGACTAGCTGATATGGCTCTTGATAGACTCATCCCTTTAGGAGCTACCCTAATATTTAACGTCTAGTTTGTAATTATTCGATTCTGAAGTCATAATGTCATTTACTAATTAGAGTATCATATTCACCATAATTCACGTGGTTATCGTAGAATAATAAGAATTAGTTTGGGTCTCAATAACGATAGTCTCTCATGTCTACTCATGTGAAACAGTGCACTTGTAATGCTAGGCCATAAGTCATAAGGTAAAATATAGCTAGTGTTTGAAATTGGTAATTTTTTTGACTGATCAATGCAATTAATTTTATTACTGAAGTTATTGCTAATGTACTTCAGCTAATTTAAATTTTATTTCAATAAAACTTTAGGATAATTTCAATTCTCGAAATACCTTTCGTGTCCTCCACGATTTGCCTCCCCTCGTAATATAGGCTCTCTTAGGATTCGCAACGCCAACCGTAGCGGAATCCTCTTCCCGAGGCTGAATCCAAAAATTGGTCCGTGGGTTCGGGTCCGAATCGCAAAAAGGGACCGACTCTTGTAATTTTCCCAGCCCGTGGCTGTGTCGCTGCAGAGTCGCAGACGAGGACCGACGCCAATTTATTCCCTCGCCATTTCCCTTCACGGGAGACGCCGGCAATGTCGCAAGGATGACTGCACTCGGTTGACGACACCCAGCAGTGCCGAAAACCCCACGCACTCATTAAGAGCGGATGGGTATTTCCCTTCCAATTGCATTCGTGCCCAGCATTCTGGGAAGAATGTCAGGTGCAACCCACCGCATTGGTCAGGAGCCCTCATTATCGCATTTCATCCCCGATCCGAAGGAAGGAGTTTCTTCCTTGGGGATGTGGCTAACGTACCCACGCAGAAACTGTCCTGCAGGCATATTTCTACTCCCACACAACATCAGTACGACAGACAGGAGGGAAAAATTAAGACAAATTAATTGCCGGACAGAGCGTTGCAAGGACTCGTTTTTCCCACGCGTAATAAACGACTGCAATGAAAACAAAGAATAAGTCTTTCAATAACTTTACATAACACACTACATTATAATTCAACAAAGCTTTTTTTTTCAACTAAAACTCAGCTTCACGGCTGGTGGCCTACCTCTCATGATGAGTGTAACCTTATGTTTTTATCGTTCATGTTTAATTACCTGCCGTTGGTAGAGTATGTACATCATCATCATCTGTTAACAATCCTACGATTGGTTTGACGCAGCCCTCCACTCGATTCTTCTATCGGCCAACCTCTTCTCTTTAGATTATGTAATTTACTAGTAATACTAAGTGATACCACTGTTATTACACTGTAAGTAAGTGTTATCACTGCGCGTTCATCGACGAGATGCTTCAAGTGCAAAAAAATTTGACATTTACCGCCTCCTATCTCCCCACCTACGTCTTCTCTTGACCCTATGGGCGTGGTCTATGCTCGTACGTGAGGAAAATAGAGTGTCGATTTAATAAAGAACCATAGAAGAAAAATACTGATCTTCTTTGGCAGTATCTATAATGTGGAGTCAAAAAAGATACATGAATTTGGTCTAGAGCATGGTTTTTATGAATTTTCTCGGTCAGGTTATATTTGTCTACTGGTTATATTTGTCTGGTTATATTTGTCACGATGTAAATTGTATAAGTGACAATGAAAGAAGATAGAATACTAAAACAGTTCTTCTAATGAATGCAGGTTCATGAGCAGTTACTCCGGAAATCACACTTTCTACTTACTACATTTCCTTTTCTGGACGCTGCTCATCCCCAAAATTAACTCCACCTTAAAATCATCCTATTTTTGTAATGATGCTCTATTTCTCCTGATTTCCTCTCTCTCCCGTTCCGAACACCAGACTTCAAAGGCTGTTTATTATTCAACTCATTCTCTCTCTTTATTCTCTCTTCCTTGTGGATATATCATCAAATTTCCTCTCCTAGGACATAAGCTTTGCTTGTTTTCCTCCCCATTACACATATGTCCTTTATTCTTTTCCGAATTATTGCCAAGTGAATAACTTCCAATCACAAAAGAAACGTCTTCATTTAAATCATTCATCCTACTCTAATTTACTGTACGTGTTTAATTCTTTGCCTATTCTACATTCCTCTTGCCATCCAGATTAGTTTTGTTATTATTTGCTCACTTTTTGTGTGATCTATTGATCTTAGCTGACCTGGTGGCATCACATTCCGGTTTGACTACAGAGTTAGTGTCTCAATTGATTATCCCTAGTGAATGTGTTCAGAAGTCGTCGAGTATTCTTTGATCTTGGATGCGCGCAGTTGAGTGTGGGCACATGCATGAATGGTCTAAAACAAAATAACATACCTCGTCGATGACGAATTACATCATCTGGTGGATATCTACGCAGTAAATTTTTAGTCAATTGATTCGCTGCATGCAAAATCAAGCAAATAAGCTGCATTATTTACCCTTCGGGCGGCAATTTCATTCTGTTTCCTTACCTAAAGAAAACTGCAAACATTATTTTCGCAAACTCCTCTCTTGCTTCGTGAATGACCTCAAGCGAAACAACTTTGCCTCGTCAATGACGGATTTTACTGCCCAGAGGATATACAGCAGATTTTTAATCGCTTGATTCTCTGCTTGCGACAACGAGTAAGTGGATAACGCGATTGCCATTCCGGAGGCAATTTAATTCATTTACCTTGACTACAGAAATTTGTTACTACTTTTTCGTACATTGTTCTTTTGGCTTCCTCTCTGAGAATGCAGAGAGACAGTCCACTGGTCAGGGACTTTGAGCGACTGAAAGGGTCCACTGTTTCCAAGTCTTGCCTTCGGGGGCTCCCAAATAAAATCTAATTCCTCACCATCGGCCCGTGAAACGATGCGAAAGCAGGAAACGGAAGCATTTCTTTGGATAAACGTGTACAACATGACGGAAGGTCTGTTGTCCGACGAGCATCATCCGCCTTAATTAACGTACTTTCAAATCCATTCACGTGTTAAGAATGCAGCCTGAGTCCCCATGCGTTTTGATCAGCGCATGTTTTTGTGGAATTTCAATTTGCCGAATGGGGAATTAAAACAGAATTTTATAGAAATTTGACTTCCTTTCTTTTCCAAAGTAATATTAATTGTCTCAGTCAGTGTTTATTCCTGATTCTCTCTCCTTTCTATTGGTGGTTGCCAAGACGGTAACACGCTGGCTTGAGGATTTGAATCCGACTGTAAGATTTTTATCCTACGATCATCTTAGGTTAGATGATATAGCATTAGCTGTTGAAATACTTAAAACACAAGACGGCTTCTACAGCTAACTCTTCTAACTTCCATTACACCTCTCTAGAGATCAAAAACGTCTGAGGTACTCATTTTCTTTCATTTACTGTGCTTCATTGTCTTCAACACAATGCATTTTACAGGATAATATACATAATTGTGGGTTGATACATTTATAAGGGCTTATTTTGTTGATTTATTTATTTTATTGTTTTATGCTGGGTAGTTAAATGTGTAGTGTAAAATTGTTCAATTACTACTTCAAAATCCTGAGTATTTTTCATGTATATTGCATTTGAAAAGACTTGAGAGAAACGTTTGCAGGAATTTTTAAATCCCTCTAAGAGAGGGAAATGTCTTTTCATTTAAGTCTCTAGCAGGTGGTCTCTGGGTAGCAGTTTTCCCCAGATTATTCACTCTCAACCTTCTTTTCATCCACCTCCATACGTTTGTTTCCTTACCTGCGGTAGAGGAAATAATGGGAAGCAGTTTGCGTGACCCCTTATAAATATTAAGCAGGCTGAAAGACTTAGGTGCAGAGATTTATTCATTTTCTTTCATTTAACTCTGTGACGAATCTTTTTTCCTTGCTTTTAATGTACTTCTAATGATTCTTTTTTTTCCTATTCCACCTGTTCTGTGATCCAAAAAAAAAATCATATTTTTATACTCATGTCTAGTTGCTAGGGCTTCCTTTCTTTGGATGTTTGTAACTGGTGATTATGTGCTTAGGAGACGGGCACCCTGTTATTTCGGACGGTAGGCCTTCGACTTCCTTCTATGCCGCGACCGTAATCACTGTAGAATTTGCTTCTCATTCATATGAAGACGTCAAAATACCTAGCCAAACTTATATCAACCTTGTCCTAAGAATAGAGGTCAGATATGGGGGAACATATGCAGTTTTTCTCTAATGTCTGGGCCCTAAGCTGTAGCTATCTCTCTCTCGAGTCCAATGCCACCTCAAATTTCGACCTTTCTCTATGTAAATCGACCGGCACCTGCGTTCAATGGCGTTCCTGCACACACCCATTGTTTTTTTGATAACCTGCAGTTTGCGTGTTATTATATATATATATCAGTGGTTCGCCATACTTTTTCAACAGGATTTTATGGTATCATAAGCCAGTCATAACCACAGTAATGCTAAGGTAATTACAAAGTTCAAATTCAGTTAAAAACTAACAAATTGAAATCCCTCCGTTGCATATTTGAGAAGTTTGCCAACTTAATATTCTTCAATAGGTATTAGTGTTTATAAGCTCCCATTCCTGAATTTAGTGGGGGGAATCAAGTTTAAAGTTTGCATAAAACCGAAGTACACTAAGTGTTTGTCATCATTTATAAATCTACAGGTATGCATTCACGTGTGTATTCAATTGTGTTGTGTTGATTTATCCCTTGAAACATCTTCCGTGGGTAGCCTTTTATGTTACCAATCACTTTGGCATCAGTATTAGATATCGTTAATCATGTTGGTGACGTAATTATTTCTCTCATAGCAATTGTAGAATTTGATTTTTAGGTTTTCCAACTTCTCCGTTTATGTAGCACCGTCTAGCATAATTTAATATCAAGGCAAACACGATGCATAAGCCCAAGGAGGAATTCGTACCCGTTACCACTTGGTTCCCAATCCGGCGCTTTACCGACCCAGGTGCCGCAATTGGTAGGTTTTCTCGTGAAAATGGTGTTCTTAGTTAGTCAGTAATTCAGGGGACTCAGGGGATCAGGGGAATCAGGTTACAACCGACAGTTGAGGTAATTGGCACCTAAATGGAGTTCTCAAACAAGAAGATGTAAGTAAACCATTCACCGTTAAAGCGAACCAAAATTATAAATTGTAAAACGTCTTTAACTTTGATAAGACTTTATCAGTATAATTCAACGATCTAATTTATTAATCAAGTTGTAAAGCACGAAACATCTCTCAAGTTTCAAATGCGTATAGTTATGAGGAAAATGACTGCAATTTAAATAAAGGTTGAGTATTCCAAATCATCTCCTACCACTGTCATAGTGCAAGATGGGTGCTTACTCAAGTTATTTCATGAATCAATAGTACAGATAGCTTAATAAATTGAAGAAATGTGACCAATGAAATGAATTCAGCTACCTGAGGTGTAGGTTTTATTAATTCTGTATAAAGGAAACGATTAAACGCATTTAAATTAATTTAATTACTCAAAAACCAGGATTTAGGTTACGCCATAACATTATTGTCATTGTATGAATATTGAAGTGATCCCTTGGTCATGAGTTATCTCAGAGTTTAATTTATCGCATTAATTCTCGCGAAAACCTCCCAAGATACAAATCTCGGGTTAATTGACTCTCATGCATCACAACTATCTCTGGATCATATGGGATTAATTCTCACAACACATATTGTGGCATGACTCATAATTCATTACAAAATAAACCAAACACATGGTCCTCAACTCTACTGCCAAGTGTGCTAAGAATAACGCATTGCTGTGTTTTGATGGCATTTTATGCTTCTTGTAATGGAGAGTTGCAAGTGCTAACTTTTTTTCTTGACCTACTATAGCAAATTTTGTTAAAAACTGTAGTGTGCCCTGGTGAGTACTGTTAAATTCACATTTAAAAGTGAATGAAATTAAATTATCGCTCTCTTTGACGCCCAATGTTCAGCTTTTCCAGCTTAACCCTCCTGATCTCCTTGGGTCAATATGACCCGAAACAAAATTTTGTGCAACATAATTTCCTTGTACCTTGACATTAGGGATTCTTATTTAATGACTTTGTTTCCAGTAGTATTTTTTGTGTCCTAACATATAAAAATTAATAATATATTACTTATTTTTTTGCAAAACTTAACAGTTACACTTGTGCTCCTTGGGTCAATATGACGCAATGTTCTCGGTAACCAATTTCTAATTTTGTTTGGCATATTTCTGCTTGGAAATTCAAAGTATGTTACAATTGCAATTGTAAAGAAGGTAAAAGCTACTGATCCTCCTGCACAAGGCCCTAGTATTTCCGAGCAAGCTTGCAAGACGGTCAGATGCAAATTTTGTTTCTCCACATGTGGCAAAACACCTTTGATGTGTTCAAATTGTGGATAGCATGTACACAAGGCTCATTATATTACTGTACAGAATGTCAGATGTAACGCTTTATCAACATTATTTTTATCACACTTATTGTCCCGACTGATAAATGTGATGCATTTTCAGTAGTCTTATGCAGACATGTTAAACAGCAAAAATAATTGTTAAACAAAGAAAAAATTAATGTTAAAACTGTGCTGAATAAATATATTATGAGTAACAAACATGTAAAATAAACATTTTGGTATTTCATTGAAATTTTCACATTCTAGCAGTCTGGGTCAATATCACCCGAAGGATTACGAGTGCATAGTCCCTTTAAATGGAACAGGAGGGTTAATATTCAAAATTGGAATTATCCTTCTTGTTATGTCTGGATCATTAATGGCCTTTATCCGATTTGAATTTCGGATATTGCATTTGAGTGCAGCATTCTTCAAATGGCATTAAAAGTAAATATTGGCCTGGTAAACCCTTCGCATAACTTCAAGAAAAAGGACGGGGTACAAATGTCACTGTCATATTTTACTCAGACACGCTAAGGTTTTTGGAAGAAAACCGCCTCCGTTAATCCCTCTCCATTCCCCATTCAAATTAATTGTGGATGAAGCTAAACTAAAATAACGGGGCGATATTCTCATTAGCTTTGATTCTGAGTATCAAAATGTTGTTTTCATTAAGGGTTTTCCACTACTGATCGAGAAAAAAATCATGGTTCAAGTCATATTAACAGTGATAATATTAAAATAACTTTTAAAAGCTGTGTGCAAAGGAAATTCTTGAGAATATCTCTCTGACGGCAGTAACAAGCGAATACATTTTAAAAAGGGTTAGATAAAAGTCTAGTTAGAAAAAATTAGTCTTTTTAAAATCATATAAATAAGATGGGAGGACCTAAACGGCCATATTATGAGACATAATGGCCTGATGAAAACTTTCGTCGAGGGAAAAGTGTATGGGGAGTATAGGAAACAAAGGCCTCCTGTGAGATATATTCATTAGACTGTAAATTTGTAAAATTACATATTAATAAGAATAGATATGTAAATCGATAGAATAATCAAGTGGAAAGCAGTGTCAAACAAATCTTTAGATTGATAAAGTCCTGGTGAAGACATAGACTAGTCGAGGTGTTATAATTTTAATCGAATGAAAATGGGAAATATGAGAATGACTATACGAATGCATTTCCATAGCTTCCCAAAGCGATTGATATTAGCAGATTTGTTTCCTTTTTCTTTCTTTAAATAGGAACTTGAACACAGCGAAAGTAGTACCATCTGCTATCATTTTTCTGGGAGTCTGCATATTTTTAAAGCCTTTTCAACAACCTTCCATTTGTTGTGTCACGACTTGAGCGGGCAAATCTGTTTCGCTGAACCTTATCTTTGCGTTGATTCCCGTGGGATCGATCGATCGCATTAGTATTCCTAACCGAGCGCCCTGCGGATAAGTCCTACGCTTAATCCCTGCAATGAGCTCGGGAATTCGACACTCTGATCTAAATACCATCTCTCGCATCGTCTGGGTTCAGACGTCATCCTCTGTTCTCGACGTTTTCTCTGGGCTTCGGTGTTGGGACTCGAGCGCCGTGGGGGCCGGAAACTTTGTTAGCCGTTTGGATTTCACTTGCACGCCGCCCTCGCCGAGGCCGTGTACATGGATCAACCTGCGGTCAGCGGCTTTAATCACCGCCGGACGATCTCCATCTCGTCCATTCGACCCCAAACGCAAAGTGCGAGGGAAGTGTTTCTTTTTTCGGGATTGCGTGCCGCGATACACGTTGGCAGAGGGTTGGATAGATATGCCCCACGCAGTTTGCGTGCTGCCCGAGAGTTCCCAGGTTGCGGACGGGTAAGCGATTCGGGCGCAAGAGGCGAGCAGAAAATGAGCCCTCGGATGTTTTTTATAAGATTACAATAAAAAGTGACCTTTTCTGATTCTCTCCATCACTTTTCTCCGACAGTTTGGCGTGTGAAGGAACTGGTTAGTTGGAAGTTTCATATTCTTTCGGAAACCTTGAGTTCATCAGCTACTTAGAGTGTCTCCAGTTTTTGAGCCCATCGGGGCATTTTTACCCGTCTCCAGAAAACCGAAAAATCTCATAAAATAACGCTAACCCATGGGGGTATTTTCTAAAAATCTCGTTAGGTTTTTGTTCTACACGTGAATCCAAGGCGAAACTCAGATTTTGGGAGGTATTACAACATTTAAATGGTAATTCTGATGGTGATAAATGAACACAAGCGTATAACACAGCAAGTTCAATCGGAGGTCAGCATTATTAAATGAAGACTGAATTTACCACGGTAGATATTGGGGGTATATTTTCATCACATAATGTCACCACGTGCAATAACCTTTCATACAAGGTAAATTAAGTGTACCATTGGTATAAGGTTTATCAGAACCTAAACAAGTTTAAAATAGAGCGTTTCGTTTTCTATTTTGCACTCTTTAATGCACGTTATTTTTAATCGTCTACTAATATACATCGTCATCTACAAGCTGCCCGGCGAGCTTTGGGTCACAACCTTGAAAATTACATTTTTCTGAAAAATAAAACTTGGGAGAACAATAATATAATATGATTCGTAATGTTTTTAAAAGAATAATACTTTTGCGTTGCAGTCGTATGTATTGTGCGAGGGTAAAACGAATTTCGTATATATCTGGCAAGCATCAATCTACTATAATTTTTCGTTTCTTTCTATCTTTCTGGTGTAGTGTGGAATATAAATACGTTTGTAATGTTGGATTTAACTCGTGTGATTTGTATTTCAAATTAAACCTTGCGCACAGCCTTCTAGTCTCCATAGGTTCCTAACCAAGCCCATCAGTAGCCGTGTGAGCCTATTGACGTAAATGCTTCCTACATAGGATCCTTGACTTTTCGATTCGATTCCTATAGTGTGGCATACATCTTGTGTATAAATTCCTAACGAACATAGATACGCAAGTCATTGAGGCATGAATGTAGGCTTGCATCCTCTTAACTCTTGGGGAACATGGGTAACCTTTGTATTTCTACAATTTATCGGATAAAATTTTTCATTTGAGTGTTCTGTTGGAGCAGCCATGGTGGAAATATGAAGGCCAATAATCGAACGACATTTCTAAATGCCTTTTTCTCTGTCAGATACAAAGTAAAATTATACACATATTATTTGTCACTCTGTATTACTTATTTTCCCCCCTCTTCCAACGCTACTTCACTCTAATGATAAGTAAACTCATTTCATTTTTAACGGCAATTAGGTAGGTGTGGTGGCTCGAGTACTGGCCTCCCATCCCGAGGGCCAACGTTGCTATGTGCCAATGAGTGGCAGATTTTCCTACGGTATACCGGCCCCTGCTCAACCCTTGTTGAAAGTATTCCGAGTGCATTACTCCGTCCGTCGGATGGGACGTTAAGCCGTTGTTCCCTTGGCGCCTTTCGTTTAAAGCAGGCTAATGTCGATGCCGGGTTTCATTCCACACTTCCTCCGTACCGTGCAAAAAATCCAACCTCTGCCCGACTACACACCTAGTAAAAATGTAGCAAAAGATCTGTTGTCGGCCGCCTCCCCCAAGTGTCGATTGCAACAATTCCCTCACTATAATAGCAACTTCATCCAAAAGTTCTTTTTCCTCACTTCCTATTTATGCTGGCACACAAAAATATCACTAATCCACACGAGCCAAAACCACAAAACGTTATCATGTTACGCTTCCACTCCATATCGCCTGAATCTTCAGAATTAGTTAGAACTAGTCAACATATCACTGTGGTAAGGAAAAAGAACATTTTCCTTACCCCAGTTATATGATTACTGTATGTTAGCTCCTTAACTGTTGTAACCACTATTTTCCAACCTACGGATTGAATGATCGAAACAAACTAGGCGTTGAACCTTTTCTTCAATGACTGAATGGGGCATGTAATCTCTTGAATCGATCGATGGATTTCTTATCAGGAAGAAATCACACGTTCCTCACGTCAATGAGCAAAGATATATTGGTAAACACCTCTATACCGGTATCTTTTGTGACTATTTTCACGGTGTATTTCGCCGCGCCTCAGGGAGCCCAGAATTATGTATGCAGCACGCATTCCTACGGTAGAACTCGAGCAACAAGGCTCTAGGGAGGAACCCCTCCTGCGTTTAAACAGACAAGCATGATGCGATCCAGCGAGGTCTCTTTACACAAAATCGACGCCAAAAAGATTATTTTTTCATTCAAAGAGATTATCCGCAATTGAATAGGACGGGGATTAAGTTGCTTTCTCTTTCATTGACATGGGATTTAATGAGAGAGAATTCTCGTGACAAAAACCCGGAAATGGATACAAATGTGTTGCACTATTAGACCGAAGTTGTTATTCAACGTAATGTATATGGATTCTTTGGAGATTTCCAATGCCAAATAACCGTTTTAATTGGTAACGAAGCGAAAAAAGTATTACCACCGAAATATATTGCGTCCATTGCGGTTTAAAGCCTGTCGCGTTAATCGGGTCGGAAGAGCGCCGGCCTGGGATACCAAAGGTCATGGGTTTGAATCCCGGGTCGGATATTAGTGATGTGTTTGATTATGTTGGATTAGAAAGTCCGATAAAAACTTGTCATTTGAAGCATCTTTAAATCTATTTCTTCGCGATTCAAAAGTGAAGAATATTGAATCAACGCTCGATTTTCATTGTGAGTGCGAGAGACCATACTACTTAGCGTTATCGATTGAGTATGAACAGCTAAAGGCCTAAGGGAAGAAGAATGCCTTTTCATTACTATTTGGAAGTATTCAAAGGCCAAAGTGTTTCAGACGGAAATTAAATCAATCTGAAATTCCTTTAAAAATAGTGAAGGTTTTATATTTGGTTCCTCACATGTCTTAAACGCACACTACCCTTTCTTCATCAGCAACAATTATCTTTAAAAATGCCTATTTCAAGCTTTCGGATGCCATCACGCGAGGAACCTAATTTTTTCTCCTCTAGAAGGTTATAATTTAGCGTGTTCATGATTATCAAGGTAATCGCATGCGTGCATTATTTCTAGCTCCAGAGAGAAACAAATTGGGAATAGAAAAAATTTCACGGAAAAGCTACCAAAGGAGGGAAATATGGGCGTGCCACAATTGGAAAAGAAAATTCTACTTGGCTCCAAGGAGGCACGTAGCCAGAAATTTGCTTCGGGGGGGGGGGGGAAGGGGGAGGAAGGGGGAGATAAATATATTGTAGCGTAGCTTGAAACAAATCAGCCCGTTCCTTGCCGAAGTGTAACATATCTCTTCCCTTAATTTTCAATGCTTGGTTTTCAATTTACTTTCACAGTGCCTATTCCTATCTCTTCTCACTGGTGAAGTTCACTGCTTACCTTGTTATGAATCAATTAATTTCACCGGCCCCAGAACAGAAGTTCATCTCATGTCAGATTGAAAAAAACAATTATTAACCACACCCATGCATCAAACTAGTGATCACGTTTCAAGACACTTAACATTTTAATTATACGCAGCGTCATTCATATTATCATGCCCAGTTAAAATCAAACTGATGAAATTATTGGATAAAAGTTTCGGGGGGGGGGCACCAGGCACTAGCCAGGGGGCGCCCCCCCCTGGCTAGTGCCTGGTTCCAGGAAGGAGCAACGGATACCCAACTATTATTGCAAGGAAAGATAGAGTTATCAGTGCTACCAATTGAAAGCCACTGTAGATAGATAGGGCGCGACGAATAAAAGTATAATCGGTGCAATAGACGGTCCTACTTGACTATGGGAATGGAATTTATCATTGAACAGAATATTCCGGGTTCAGGAATATGTGATTGAGAGAGAAATGGAGCTCAGTGGATAATGAAGGCTAGGAAGTCCGTAGGATGAGAAAATATCACATGCGTGTCGCGAAAGGGTTCTAAGGCCTCAGGAACAATGGAACGACATCTTTTTACTGTTTTCAAAGGGTCTCAGAGAACCGGAACTACACATTATAAAAGCAATTTTTATGTTGATCTCGCGAGAGAACAACTTTCCGTTAGTTTTAGGGTCACTTACGTGTTGCTAAATTTAGGAAGCCTGTGATTTGATTCACTGATTATATAATCCGTATAGAGTTATTTAGAGTGTAATGAGGATGTTTACCACTTTCAATGAATGTGACAAGCGGTTTGACATAGTAGATTGGCAAAATTTAAGGGATGCGCTTCGGAAGTGATTTTGATTGTGAAAGAACAGAGAACGAGAATTAAAAAAATGTATATAGTCCGGAGGTTAACTTTAAAAGAGTTGAAAAGTATAGCAGATTGAGAAATTGGTGAAATATTAAGCTGTGTTGCCTATTCTCGACACTACTCTAATTTACATGCAGAAAAAATAGGGAAGGGGTGTTGGGAGAGTTACATGATGTAATAAGTTAGGAAGGGATTGAATAAAGTCATAGACACTTGCGGATGGGAAATTGAACAGCAGCAATTCAAGGGGTTGCAATCGCTTCGGTCTTCATTATAGAATAAATGCAAAATATTGCAGATGAATATCAGTGAATAGTAAACAATAGTGAATAAATGTATTGAAATATACACTTACAAAAACATCACCGATATATGCACTTCTCTTACGACCCGGGTTTCTAATGAATTATATTTTGAGAACAGTCATTGACGAGGTAATTTTGCAGGGTAGCGTAGTAAAGTTGCGAAGGATGGACAATAGGGAATAAGTAGAATCGCTATGGAAGTGTTTTTATTAATGCTAATCTCTTAGTGCACGGGCCGTAAGATTTTTAACCCCTGATATGTTCCCCCGATACATCCATAGGAATTATACTCAGTATATGTATACTATACTTAAGTTTATGACTCTTTTAGTTGACGTAGCTTCAATAAAGCTACGGCATTCTAGTGTTAAATTTTATAGTGGACATAGTATCATTGTGGACCCTTATTTTTCTCTTATCGATGATTTATTATAAAAAAGCCTGCGACATATCAAAATCCAAAATAGATCCATAATTGCTTAGAAATGTCCATGTTTGATTTCTTAAGTATCCTTAGCTTTTTATCAAATGCTTGAGAACAGCGCTCTTCGTTTGCCATTTTTCTGTCAGCCTAGTAAATACGAGCAGTAAACTGTAAAATGTTTATAAATTGTATCATTTATGCCGAATTATTATTTCGAGATCTGAATACCTAATTAAATTACGCCAATTTTTTAGTTCCTGTGTCAGGATTTATTCACGCGTGCTTTACTTCCGCATCCGTAACATATTGCAATTTAATTAATGATAAGAGGAAATTGTTGGTACTCTTAACGTTAACCATGAATTTCCACGAACATATCAATGGAATTAAGTTTTTCTGGTGACGATTTCGCATGGTTTGCCGTAATTTATTTCCCCTAATCCCGTGTTTTTTTTCGAAATATTTTCTCCATTGAAAGAACAGTACAATCACTTAATTGCGCCTGAGGCTCCGAACACGTTTGTGGATTATGACGCTGGATACTTTGGGCAAATTAGTCGTTACATTCATCCCAAAGTGATTTTAGCGGAAAAAATTGCCAGATTCTCCGCGTACCAATTACTTTCCTTGGAAAAGTGATTTTGGGTACCAATAATGTTTTCCAAAAGTAATCTTTCAGGATATTTTCATCAGAAATTATTTCTAATAAATATGGTGGATAAATTAATGGAACGGGAAAAATTATTTTCCCCGAGGCTGTTTATGGATTAAAAAATGGAATAGCACCCACCGTCATTCATTTTATTTGTGAATTTTTGGTGAAATCATTTGATAAAGTATACGGGAATAAAATGCTTGACTCACAGTGGCTTAGCTTATAGCGGAAGAATCTTCATTGAATCTACTACAAATTTTAAAAATTCACACTTCAAATAACTGAAAACCCTATAAAACTCGACTCAATAATTTATTGGTAATTCCTAGTTTTCAATTCATTGGTGTTATTTTCAAGTAATCCACAGTTTCTTTGAAGACGAGATGTATATATTGCCAGAAGAGAACCAAGAGTAAGGAAATGACGACAGCAAGGATGAGAAGTACCTTCGCTGATTTTGACTGTTCATATTGAATGAGCATTAAATGAAGTATAATTTAATAACTAAGGGGTGAGTATAGACAGGAAAAATTAGAAGGTTACAAAATTCTAGCAACGTTTATGTCATAGCATATGCAAATAGATAAGCTATCAAAGACGCTCTACAACATGAAAAACATTAGAAATATATCGTCTGAAATCTGATGTAGCAAAAAGGATAGCAGAAAATGTTAGAAGAGCATCTACATCAATTAATCTTGTATATAGTTACAAATCTAACTTTGTATAATTAAGAATACAAAAATAAAAAAGTGGAAACGTTTTTCTTTATCCAGAAGCAGAATATTCAACGATGTTGACAAAAGGAATTAGCGAGTGACCGATATGCTGGAAGAGGAGCTAGTAAGAATTGCGTGATTGAATCCCACCTAGGACATGGATGTTGTATTTGCTTTGGGATTAAGGCAGGGGTCGGCAAACTTTTGTGATTTAGGAGCCAAACCTGTTCCTTGCAGTGAAATTTTTCAAGAGCCACAATAGAATTTTATCAATGAAAATGTTTCAAGAGCGAATTTTATCAATGAAAATGTAAGGTAAGATCAGAAAAAGCTATAGCATTAAATGAACCTAACAAAATATAAAAGTGACTGAAAATTGCTCCTGTTGGTTTTGTACGAGCAGTGAGCTTGCATTTTCTAAGAAAATTTATTGATTCCCGGTTTGTAAAGTTTTTTTTATTTAACACACAATTTTCCGTCGGAATCATTCATTGAAACCTTGTTAGTTTCATTTAATATGACTAAAATATGCTATTTAAATGAGACTACGATACAGTTATTTCTATTTTCAATTTTACTTCGGAGCCATATTTATGGACCCAAAGAACTACATGTGGCTCACGAGCCGTTCTTTGCCGGCCCATCGAATATAGTTATCAACTGTGATATAACCTTAGCCGTTGGAGCATCTAAAACTCAACTTTAGTCAGAGGCGCATACAGTTACGAGACAGCCTCCAACCAATGATAAAATAATGAGTGAATAATCAGGGCAAAGAGGTAATCGGCTGGAAGAAAAATCTAATGCGCAGAGGATGCACAACCTTGAACATTGGAAACCCAAAGTACAAAACGATGTTCCTAATCCTGTATGAAAGTGAGTCATGGACAGTGACGGCATCAGAAAAATCAGGACTAGAAGCATTCTAAGAACAATGTTTAGATTGATAACGGTATAAATCACATAATAATAATAATAGACCATGTTTAGAGCAATGCGAAAGAAATTGATATTAGTATTTAGATCGTATTTTAAAAAAGAGAACGATTTAATTTTCTGAAAAGTGGAGATAACATTAAGGTTCTCGAGGAAAAAGTGAAAATAAATAACTGCAGGAGGAAGTCGAGGATAGGATGTGAAGACCAACTAATGAAGGATATGAAATAGAAAAAATATGGAAATGAAAGGATGGAAAGGAGAGCTGGGCTACAAAAATATATGTAATTTATGATAATAAGCATGATAAGAGTAGCACTTGTTGAATGCAAATTATTTCATTTGTAATTTTGGCGGCCAATTTAGCAAAAAAGCAGTCTAATATGTTTAGATGATGTTATGCCTTCCTTCACCAAATCAATGTATTATACTTATCCCATATACACTCATATAAATAGTTAGCCGTTTCAGCAGAGATTTCATCAGTGAAGAGTAATCGTCAAGCCACGTTACTTTAATAAGTATTATCAAAAATTACCGCTGAGACCAATCATGAACTCAAGATACATGATAAACAACGCACGCCAACGTCGATCAACGCACTAACTACGCCAAAAATTTTTAATGATCCAGGTAGTAATGCATTGTTTTAGAGCATGACTTTGATTATTACACAATAATTCCCTCGGATTTTTTTTAGGCTGGACTCAAATTCCAACTTTTTCATCACTTTATTAAGCAATTATTTAAAAAATTTTATTTTTATTTTCAAGGTGCATATTTGAAAAGGAAAGTAAAATTGCAAACTAGCTAGAGAGATATCTGTGAGGAGGAGCTGTTTTTGGTACGGATTAGGATTTGTAACAAATCCATTTATTTAGTAAACAAATATAAGATATTTTTCGTGTACTACATAAGACCTTATATGCTTTGGATATGCTAGGTGTGAACTCTACGATACGCCCTGTTACGCGGCCCTGCGTCTATCGCTTCACTCACTTATCCGCTTTCCCTTCAGCGTCGCGCAAGACACCAGCCTCGGTTTAAGGCAGCGTAGAATTCCTCTCCGGAGGCGAGAACTAACCGCTGCGGATTTCCTCAAGAACCGTCAGCACCGGCCGGGGCAGCAAATTATAAATGGCTCCGCTGCCTTACCGTCCCTCCCCCCATCTTTTCTTTTACGAGGAAAACACTCTGAAAGGCACGCCATTAGGGGATTCCTGACCTCTCTTAGCGAAACATATCGATTTAGTCACGCGCGAGAATAAATTAAGAAGGCCCTTGTGTTTTCCTTCCTCCTACTCTTTCTCCCTTTCATTTAATCTGCCGTCGAAATTTTTCGTGGACAAGACCTGCGCCTTCGGGCAACCTCGCGCACGCTTTCTCGACGGCTTAGCGCTGAGATTATTTGTTATCTGGATTACTCTCAGGACCCTGTCGTAGATATCCATTTTGCGGTGATGGAAGTCGGTCATTTTCTATCTTTCTTCGCTTGTCCTTGATTATGATGTTTCGCTGAAATTGACGTTTCACTTCCTGGGGTCGAGACTACGCAGTTACTTCCCGCGTTTCTTTCCGCAAAAATTCAGCAGGTTTCCGTAAGCAATTCATTTCTTTAGTATGAATTTGATTTTTTTATCCCTTCACATGATTTCACAACATTATCATGTACCAGCAAAAATATTTTTCATCACTCTTTGCTGTGAGTGGTGCTAAATGAAATATTAAATGTATATCTTGGTAATTTTTCTTTATCTAGTTAATGACGTCAAAACCTTCTGATAATTATGGAGCTCAGCTTAATATTTCCTTGTCTTCTTCCTTTATAGGTACGTTTTAAGATTTCACTAAGTTTATCGTGCTATTAAAGGAGTTCCGACAAAAGAATTGGCGAAATATTTAAATGATCCGCAAAATGTAACCCTGTTCATTTTTCTAAATTTTTGTACGTAATTCTAATTCGTATGAAACCTAGAGGCATAGAAAATTCAGACTCCAAGGTCAGATACCTATTTTCTGTTCAAGTCAACATTAGGTTTTCTAAATATTTCAGATTTATTATTAGTAATCTAGATAAGTCAATTCTTCGCTCAAATTCATGTGTTGAAATTCTGCTTACCATGTTAAAGAGGTGACTTTATATGTTCTTAACACGGCGGTTATGGAAGGGCAATCATTAAAAGAAAATGTGAAGAATTATTAAAAGGGAAAAAATATGAAGATATTGTATGTTCGCTAGTTGGGAGATATTTTTTGTGAATGGTATTCCCTTTCAAGGATAGGGGTAGATGATTCAGGGAGGCGGGGATGTAATGATAAAACGACTGTCCCGTCTTCAGAATGCATTCTACTCCTCTTTCCTATACTGCCTTTCATTCATTGGTAATATTTATAGTGCCGTGTAGCATCAGTATTGAATGGACAAACTAAAATTTGCAGAGGCATTTCATAAAAATATGGATAGTAAGTAGTTCAATAGTTTCCTACTCATCTTTTGCATGTTTTTAAGTCTTAAATTACACTTAATAACAACAGTATGACTATATATTCATCTATCAATGATTATTCTTTAGTCTTCATAGACTTTATTGTTCGAGCATGAAAATTGGAGGTTACATTATTATTCCGTGTGGCACTCTGTATCATTTAAACATTTTTAATATGATACTTAATTTTTCTTATTTTTTTGGCGGTCAGTGGAGAAGATATATTCTTGACGCCTGCGTAATAGGACAAGTAAAATGTTAATATGAGAACCATTTCTTTTCTGTACCGGGTTTTAGTGTTATTGGGGGGGGGGACAAAAAATGATTTCCATGCTTTTATTCCTATTTACTTGGAATGAGTTTCAATTAACTATGAAAAGTTCAAAGAAAGGTGGGAGAAAATAAAAATCTGACAATAACTCTCGCAGAGTCAATATTATTTGTTACTCGTTATTCGTTTACTTTTTGAGATGTAAAAGACGGATGAAAACATTTGTGAACAAAGGTGAATGAGAAGAATAACAAAGGAAAGTCAGCATATTGGTTTATATTCTCGCATGAAATGTATGAAGCAGGTGGTGATGGACGTAAAAGAGAAGAAATACGTCGATAAAATGGTTAGAAAAATCGCGTTGAGGCCGGGGTCAAAACAACTTAAGATTGATGATTGGTCATGATAGCACACCTCGATTGCTTATTGCCTTTTATGATTAGATCGTCATGATTTTCACCGAAATGGGAAACAGGCTCTACTTCTGACCTGATGTAACAGGATCAGCGCAAATAATTTTTCATCTGGCTTTATTGCAGTGGAAACCAACTTAAAAAATAGCTGTTTGGCAAAACTTATTGTAGCAAGGCACGCCCTGCGTCTCGGCGCAATTTTTTATAGGCGGCATATTCGCCCAGGGGGAAATCAGCGCAGGAGAATAGGAACGGTATGGTATCAACAGCGGTGGCTGCGGGCGAGAGTGGATCTGACGGCAGCGGGGGCGAGGGATTGCGGTTCAGCAGGAAGCGGGAAGTCATCGCCTCGGGCTCCTGAGGAGATGCAGCATCATCCGCAAATATGGCGTGACGGAGAGCCCCCTAATAAATTATTCCAGAGATGAAATTGGATCTCCGGGTGGAGGCTATTGAGAGGAGATTATCAATCGGAGTGGATAAATGTTCACCCAACGTGTTCTCTTCTCCCCCTCATAGTCTTCGGAGCCTTATTTTGCTGTGGTAAAATAGTGGTTGTAAATGCTGCGCTACTGTGTTTGCTTCGTTTCAGTTTCAGCTTGACTTAATGCAGACCACGTAATCCATACCAAAACGGAATAATTTGAACACAAAAACTTTGTGCTTCCGGCCTTCTGGGCCGGCCTCCGGCCTTCCAATATGTTTTCGGTCCTGTTTCCTAAAAGTCAAATAATCTCCAGTGTCCGACAAACCATAAGAATCTCTAGGCCTCTCCAAGTCTTTATTTCCTTTTAACGTTTAAATTTCATCCTAGAAATTCCTTATTTGCCAGAACTAAGTACGTGACGCATATTTGATTTATGTTTCTATTTTTATTTCAACTTTAACTCTATGCAAAAAATTCCATGTCCTAATGCCCTAAAATTTCCCCGAGATATTTTAGCCTAGAAATTTTAGTGTAAATATCCAAAAATTTGGATTCCGCGTACAAATTTTGATTATAACGATGACAGGATTTGTATTAATGCCTCTCATGTGCCCAAATTTCCGTGCAAGTTTCCATATTGTGGGTAATTGATGCACATAATATTGTTTGGTACGTATTCTATGCTAGCGGTTCAAATTACTGGAAGCAATGTTATAATCGGTGCGCAGTCGTAATTCTGAAACATGATTTCCTCATGAAAATAAAAATGGAACCATACTTTTCGATCATTCGGACTCAGGTTGAATTCTTTGCCGATTGCTTTAAAACTATTTTTTTAGTAGCTCACTAATCTTGATGGTTTGCAAGCATTAGCCATTCCGGCGCAGAAGTTATTTCCATTCTCAATCTACTTCTACTTCGCAATTTCATTGCTATTTTACAGAGGGAGAAAAACCCAGTATGTAGTTTTTCTCCAATGCTTCTACCCGGAATTGAGTTAGTATCAATCTTTTGGCGAGAGAATTTGATCCTGCAATCTAGCACGGCTGGAGAGCATTTGTCAAAGAGCGTTCTCTCTGTCACACGTCCCGCTACACACCGTTCCGAAATCTCTCAATTAGTTTAAATCAACGAATTTTACTCGCGTATTTGCTTAGGTAACTGTTATATTTATTTATTTCTGAGGAAAAGATAAAAACAGTCACTTCAATTACTATGCATAAATAAAAAGTTAAACCTTAAGAGAATTTAGTCCGACGCTAACCAAAGAAAAAGTATCAAAAATGATACATCTTATCAAATTAGAAAATTCAAATAAGTCATGCTTAAGCCAATTTTCAATTAATTACTAACGGTGGAAGAATGGTAAATTAGTTGGATGTGGCATTAGTTTATTAATATTACATTAAAAATTGTCCAAGCGCAAATGTTGTTAGTGTCAACTGCTGGAGAGAAAAATATTGCATGGCCTAATATCACACAAAAATTCATCGAACACAATTTTTTTTACGTGAATTGGACATGCTGTTGCGGAAACTGCTGTTTAAGGAGAGGTCACAGACATTTACGGGTCATATACGCCATTTAGGATCGGTGGATAGTTGGGGAAAGTAGAAATTTTATAAGGGAAGTGGAGGGTAACCCGTTTTTAGCATTATTATGCTCGTACGGAAGGCGCCAAGGGTTTTGCGATTTAGCGTCCCATGCGAGGGATGGCGGCGCACAGAACATGATCTGCCCTTCGCACAGATCCCAAGTGGGGGCCTATTTACCGCTGTGGGGAGTTAGCGTCAGATACTCCGGAGGAACACAGTAATTCAAATCAATGTACCCACCTGATTCCCTGTTAACATTTCGGAATAATTTGAAAAAATCAATATTTCAGCTGATATTTTGTTTTTAATGCTTCTGCATTGTAGGTAACGCTGATCAAAATTACTTTCACACATATTGTAGTCAGCGGTTTATGAATAATCGTCTTTTTCGTGCGTCTTAACATTCAGGCCTAGTTTTTTGCTGAAATACGTCAATTATCTACACGCTATGTGATAACGCTGATTTTCCTAATTTGAAAACTGCTTCACTTGGAGCCCGAAGTATCCCTTTTCACGCTTTTCTCCCGCAGGAAGATAACAACCCGATACATAAAAAATGCAGTGCAGTGAAAAAGATGAAATGCAGTGAAAAAAAAGGAAAACTCCTCGGAAAAAGTTAGGTACATCAAGAAAAAATGCTGCCAACATACAAAGCAACGAAACATCCTCACCTTTGTTCGGGACCTTTTCCGGGTACGTGGTCGTCAAGGTGGTTGCCTTTGGTGCCTCTTCCCTCAGTGGTTTTGCCTCCTCCCTCAAGGAAGGGTGGGATACGAAAGAAATTCGGTCTGGGGAGCTCGAAACGGCGGAGGCTGTTCTATCTCAAGCGGGAGTTTGTAAAATTATGTTTCGAGGGAAAACTAAGTAAATTAATCTTTTCGGTCGCGGGATAAGAAATGGTGACTCGGGCAAAAATTGAGCGCGGAGGAATAAAAGTTCAACCTCAGAAATTTTAGTGGGTCGAAACAAACCGCCCGAATTATTGGGGCGGGCTTTTGGTAGGGAACCCTAGCAGGTCGCGTTGAAGAGACAGGCAATTTGCGGCCCTCGACAAGAATGGGAAATCAGTATCTCCTACAGCTTCTCACTTCAGCGCGCGGTTTCCTAAAGGAGTCGAGACGAGGTCGCCCGTGCCGACGTCGAAGTTCCTGCTGTGTCAATCCCGTTTCCGCGCGCGACCGAGACTGTCGGTTGAGAGCTCACCGTCGGAGGAAGACGCGGAACCGCTGCTTTTCATAGCCCCTCGCCCCCCCCTTTTTGGTCCCCACCCCTTCTCGCATCCCCGCCGCCCTTCTCTCCCTCCCGCCCCCGCCGCGCAGCGGGGGCGGCGGCGAGCTGGACCAATCGGGGGCCTCGGGACGCGTCGACGTCACGAGGCGGGAGGGATGAAACGATTTCCCATTGGTCGGGGTGCGGCCGGCGCGGAAGGGGTATCCTCTAGTTCGACGTGGTGGTGGAGGACGGTCCTTCCGTGCGTTCGCACCAACCCTTCTCCCGCCCCGCTGCAGTAAGGGTCCCGGGACTTCAGATCTCCCACTTCGGCCCATGGTCCCATCTCCGCCCACGCGGTTCCCATTCAAGTCTAGCTTCTTCCTTCCCCCTTCCACCCACGCACTCCCCTTCCCCACATCCCGTCCCTAACCCTTCCTCCTCTTGCGTCACTCCCACGCATTTTGGGGGTCACCCCTTCGCTTGTTTCCTCTCTCACCCCTGCTCCTTATATCCCCGTCCGAGTCCGTTCCGGGGTGAAAAAATGAATACAATGATTTCGGGGCCAAATTCTCTCCCTCCCAACCATAGCATTCCGCATCGATGGTGGACGCGGTCATAATTTACGAGATGGGGAATTCTTGCCGTGGTATTTTTCTTTTTGTTTTATCGCTTCACGTATCGAATCCCCGCGCAGCGATGGACATGGATCAGATTTTCCCAGCCTCCACCTTCTCGTGTTCAGTCGACCCCTTAATGTTGACGAAGCGTCGGTTTTCACACGTCAATGGCCGCGAGATCGTCACTGTTTCGCCCTAATGACCATCTCGTTGTCAAACATACCTATACGTGAGAGATTTGCCCGGATTGCTGTTGATTTCGTCGGCTCTATATAATATAAGTAATCGGCAGGTATATTTGACATATTTCTTCCTCATCAGATGAAACATCTAGCTCCCACTAACGATAGAGGATATTTGTTAGTGGTTCAATTCAGTTCCTAGATTCTCACCTGCTGAGATTTTATAGCACCGTCTAACCCATACTCAAAAATAATAACAAACATAACAAATTTGAACCAGACGGGATTCAAAACCGTGACCTTTAGGATGACAGCCCGGCGCATCACCGACTCGGGTATATGGTACCTCAGATCGTGTATATGCATATATCATATTTATATAATGGAAGTGGAAATCATTTTATAGACTGTGTAGATTTCATCACATCCTCTTATAACTAACCGTTATACACCGCTCATACTCATTAACTTCTCCTTCTAGGTGCTCCACCAATTTCTGCTATATTGCGCTGTCCAACGTATGCTTAATTCTGGGACAGAAACGGCATTCTTGCCCCGGACAGGATTTGAGTCCGTGACCTTTAGGTTGTCAGGCAGGGGCATCACCTATCTGGCTAACACAGTATGTTACTTGTTATTGACTTACGTAGTCAATCACAGTAAGGAATATATTCACTGAATAGTTATTTTAAGCCGTGATGTGAAACATTATCTTTTGTGGCGAATACGTAATTTTACTGAAGAACAAAGGAGCTTTATTTCAGTTTTATTTTGAAGCGTTTTCAAAAAGACAAACTATGTAACTATTTGTAAAGATTTGTATTTCTCGGGCTTTTCATCGTGTCGAGAAAACGGCTGTTTCCGACGTCTCAAAAGCTAACTTTGCGAAATCTCCTCAGCGCCCTGCGGTGGAAAGCCCGACAAGACTTCATTAGTTGCACTCACCGAGAAAAAGAAGAAACTATTCCTTAATTTCCGCACCGCAATTTACAGTTCACGGTAGCAGATTTGTGATAGGTCTATACAACTTCTCATAGCAAGTAATGGTACGAAGCAACTTTCCAACCAGTGATTAAAGTCACATGTGACCAGTGGCGTACCGACATGGGGGTTTAAGGTTTATGCTCCCCCCCCCCAAAAAAACATTCCCGTAATTTACTATATTTTGTATAATTAGCACTAGCATTTAGAATTTTTCTTATTGGGCTGAAAAATACAGTTGAGTTATCTTCACGAAAAGAGAATGTTAATTTAATTATTACTATAGTGAATTTATTTAAATATCGTTTAATGGTAATGTACATAAATATTTTATACATATATTAAAATTAAATCCCCACAGAAGGAAATCCTGGGTACGCCACTGCATATGACGCTGGAAACGCATATCACTGTTCATAATCATACATTCAGACAAAAAATATGCTCTGTGGTCAGGTTCTATGATTCATATTAGTCGGAATCAGTAAAATCGAAAATAAATCAAGTTAATGTATGTTTTTAGATTGAGTGAGTAGATTAATTACTAGTTTTCCCGACGGGAAGTCAAATATTTCATTCATATTACTAGTAGAATCGGTCATCAATTACTTGGTCCCAATTTTTTCTTCTCTTAAAATTAAACTGATGATAGCAGCCTCCGTAAATATACTTTGATGTTAGAAGAGATGGTGTTTTGTGATTATATACCTTGAGAATTTATTTTCATGCAACACTTTATGCAACAATCTTATAATCTATTTAATTCCTTTTCTGAAATATAACCCTGTGCCTTGAGCCCTGGAGAGGTGTAAATGTGTCAAATTTGAAAAAGACTGCTTTATTCAATTGAGTTACTGTAGCTATTTTGTTGTAGTGTGTTATATAAGGAGCGAATACTTAGATCGCTACGTATGTATCAATGCATGGCCCCTTAGGAATTATTACTTGTTTATGGATGAATAGGTTCACATATGAATAGATTAAGGGAAATATCCTTAGGTTCAAAGGCACAAGGTAGTTGAAAGTATTTGAAAATTAAATAACATTACTAGCGTGGTCCTGGGCTATCTAATTGAAAAAATTGCAGCTAAATATAAATGTAGAAAAACTTTTAATAGTCGTTATAAATGAGAGGCAAATACGTATGCTGCAACAAATAGAAGAGCAATCATATCAGGGCGTTCAAAATCAAGCAGCAAATCCACTACGCGATCATCCATGGCCGCAACCACGGTTCAAATCACGAGAAAGACTTCTCAAGACAGAAAAAAAATTACGACAGCGAATCCTGCTTTCAGTAGCTCCTGGCTAGAAATGGAGAACGCTAGGAAAGCAAGCAAGATTTTATCCACGGCTGCATCCAATTGAAAATGTGGACTACCTCTTTTATATACTTGCGATGTTATCACTCGCAAGGATTCCATTACTTTTAAAATCGGTTCCTATTGATTGGACACATCGAACTCACGACCTAATGATCAAATTCCATTGAATATAATAGATTTAAGAGGATGAAGTTGGCCTGATTTCTAGAGTAAGTCTACACTCGTATTTGATGAGTACCTATTACACGAAAGAAATCTGACTAATGCTGTTTTTGCTATATTTTTACTACCCAAATTCGCCTTTTGTAAGGAGCAGATCAATGAGGGCTAAACGTGATAATTAATTTAGACTCCAGAAAATGGGTTTAGGCTATGAGAGATATCCCAGTTGATTGCCGCAATTTGATAATCGATATTGGTTCAATGGTCCAAATTAAGCCTCTCTAACGAGAGTTCTTTAATCAAAGCCTGAATTTCATCCATTAAAAGTGCGACGATCAATTCCTTCCTAACATCCCAAAAAGTTTGTGATCCTTTATTAAAATACATTTATCTCCATCGTAAAGTGATTTTAGAAAATCGTATATATATTTCATTTCATTGGATGTTGTTAAATTTTGCGTAGTTAATCTATTGACCTGTATTTTTCAAAAATAAAATTTTTGAGCACGATATTGATTAAATTGTTAGTAGTTTCAAACATTTGCACAATCTGCCGCTACGCAATCCGCCCGTAAATGATCACTATTTCTTAAATTATTGAGGTGTCAACCTTTTCATACTTGATACATCATTATGATATATCAGCTATGAAAAAATGCAGTCATCCTCGGAAGCTATTGACTAAGACAAAAAATATTTACATGAAAAGCACATCCTTCCCCTTTATTGACTTCAATCCCAATAATCATTCTCAAAGTTCTCGTAATGTACAGAGACTAAATATACCGTAGGATTTTTAACGTAAATAATAAATGTGCAAGTTTAATTTCCTCGTTTTGCTCTTCAGTTGTTTAATCCCACTTTGACTGCGTGACATTCGTATTTGCAGATTTACTTGTCATCATCAAATAATGAGGTTAACCAATTTTAGGTCCACATTTGTTTCATTTTTCAACCCAGAATTCCCTTAATCACCCCATAAATTCGATAATTATCCAAATTAGGCTTTGAAATAGTAATGTAAATAAATCCTTTTTCACCACTGAGTATGAGAATTTTAGCAGTATTGAATATTTGTCAATATAGATGAACTGAATCGAATACTTCTACTCGTAGTAAATGTAAAGTAAATGTGAATGCAATGCAATTATAATTTATTTTCACTTCATCTTTGTTCTTCCTAATAGCTAATCAAGATTTCAACATGCAATTTAAACAATAAAATACCTCATTTCTATGTATATCTTGGGTGTATTTTATATGAATGCCGAACATTGATCACGCCTATTCCCCTCATACCGAGTCTATTAGTCATTTTCTGCAGTGCCTCTTTTGACTGTTTGACTATGTTTCATTCACGAAAGAAAAACTGGCAATTTTCCACAAGAATAAGGATATTTAATTTGACCGGTTTCGGTGTACAACACCATCTTCAGGTCTAGATGGTGTTGTACACCGAAACCGGTCAAATTAAATATCCTTATTCTTGTGGAAAATTGCCAGTTTTTCTTTCGCTATGATATTCCACCAAATTAAGCCTGAAACAACTACCTTTATGTTTCATTCAGTTTTTGGCGGCCAAATAATCAGTTCAAGTAGATCACAGAATTTGGACCATTCCTTGACCTGAACGCAATTGATTTATAGATTCCTCATCCCAGTGTAAATGTAAAGTAAACGTGAATTCAATGCAATTATAATTTATTTTCACTTCATCTTTGTTCTTCCTAATTGCTAATCAAGATTTCAACATGCCATTCCATCAAGTAGATAGGAAATTCCATCACGATTCCATCAGATTGTTCAAATATTGAAAAATTACTCTTTCCAAAAAAACGCGAAATCATTTTCTGACACAGTTTTACCTCCTTGGTGAGCTCTATTATCACAAACCCACAATGTCTTTTGTGTGCATACACTGATGGAGAATTCCCTGTAACCGTTCAATAGGAAAATGCGTATAAAAATAAAATAAAGCTATAGATAAAAAAAGCTCGTGCAATGCTTCATACCAACACGTTGTAGTTTTTATGCTCCTGAGCCTAAAGTCCCAGTATAAAACCTCTCTTGTGAACTCGTTCAAAGTTTCAAGGCTACGGTTTCACGTCGGCTGCAGTTGCAAGATCGGTTCTAGGCAGTCTTGCGAATCAAAGGTTTTAATTCTTTCTTGGGTATGGCTGCCGTTTATCTTAGGGTTCAAGGCTTGGGTTGGCCGGCGGAGAACCTTAAAACCTAAATCTGGTGAAAAGCTCACTAATGAGAGTCCTTAATATCGACGCGTACCAAAAGTGGTCATTCGCAAGAACTCTGATATTTAAAAAAAGGTTCAGTTTCAACGTTGGTTATTTCGTTCACATGCGGCAGGAATCTCTAACCCGTGCCATCGAATAGTGACTGAACTAAAATAACGATTTTTTACCATTTTTCCTGTTCCTCTGCTTTCTTTCGTGAATCCTACATTTTCTATTTCCTAGGTACAGATTCTGTCGTGAAATCATGTCGGCACTCTTGGCACTAGCTTCTTCTGTGATGGGAGTTGATGATTAGTTCAGCTTTTTCCGCGCATCAGAACGCGTTGCAGTCGTAAAAATTTCCCGGGGTTAACCTTCGCAAGAACTACCTGGGCTGTGATTGACTGCCCGTGGGATTCCACTTTTACAACACATGAGACGCATTCATGACAGGTCTCTTTGAGGTCTGTTTCGCGGCTGGGACCAACTCGAACGCAAACTTCAAACCGTAACTCATATGACTTCTTTTATCGGGGCGTTTACGATCGAGGAATTGCGAGTGACATGAGCCGTCGTTCTCAGCGTCGAAGTTCAACCGCCCTCAGCTTTTGCATTCATAGATGATTCCCACGTAATCCTCAGAGCTTACGTTAGTCATTTGCTGTCCCTAGCTAATGTTTCGCATTTATAGAGATGAGGCGTTTACAATTGCGGGGTGATGTCTTCCGTTAACCTCAATCTCGAACCTCAAAGTTAACTTGCCTCCGGCTTTCGCTATTCGTGCCCACGCCTGCGATGGAAATGCCAATATACTCATCTCTACGTTCTTTTTTACCCCAGGCAATGAAGTGTTTAAGCGCAAGGTATCACGTTTTCGTGTGCAGCTGTTACCGCGACTTAGAGGTGGAAGCAGATCACAATTTGTTATTATAATTATTTGGCGTGGCTGCGTATTTAAGTGAAGCCTGCTTATTCGTAATTCTAACGAATCAAGTACAAATCGTATCGGCTTGGTAGCTCAATGATCGCGAGTTCAAATCGAGCCCCGGATATGACATATGCCTCCATTTGGCATGGATGTTGTGCCAGCCATAGGATTTAAGATCAGGTTTGAGTTTACGATGTAACCTCAGCACCTATAAAACTCGATTTTACTACTACTATTTATTCCGTTCGATCTCGTTTAAATGAAATGGCCTCGCAATAAATGTTCATGGGGCTTAATCAAATATTCGTTGCCCGAAAAAATGTCTTGCCGATGCAGAGATTTGAGTCTCGAAGTTAAGCGCGTGAAATCTGAGCAACACATCAAGTTTCCTGGTTCAATATACCTGCCAAGATTTTTTATAGCGGCTGTAGAATTAGGTGTTTGGGTGTTCAACTACTACGGTTAGTTCGCACCATCTCACCTGACTAATATAATCCTTATTTTAATCACAAGACTCATGAACAAGGCGGGAATCGAACCCACGACACTTACGTTAACAGACCAGCTCGTTACCGGCCTGGTTACATCAGGGGGCAAATATTTTTTTCCATTTACCTACTGGGATATCCTTGGTTGATTATGCGTAGTCAATTACCGTTATAGATTAAGATGTGGCTGAAGAATGGCATTTGGGATCAGGTTAGTGAAGTAGCTAGGGTACAGGCTTTCCAACCGAGGGGCCAGGGTCTAATGCCTTAGGTGACAGATTTATCGTCGGAAAACAATTCCGTTCATTTCATGTTAAAAACTATATTTGAGTGCCAAGTAGCAGCACCTCAACTGAATAAATTCAATGGTATCTTGCGAGATATAGTGGCACAGCATCTTTGAAAAAAAGAAAAGAGTCAATTTGTACTTCCCACAGATTCAATTTTATTTTCTATTTGAAACTATGGGCAGAAAAATAGTTGACTTTTTTCTTTTTCACCTCAACTGAAGTACCTACTTTTTTCTTCGTCGTTAAACTATGGACCCTCTGCCATCTGCCGTTAAGAGCAAGCTAATACCTATGCACTCACTTCGCTTTTCTCTCGAATTTATTTCCACTCTTCCTTCAATGGCACAGAATTGAGAGATGCTGCCAGTTGCCTTCCGAATATAAAGGCAACTGGGAAAGAAAAGGAGAAATGAAATTGTAGTGGTAGGCGAGTGAAGTGACCGATAACTAATGTAATTTGCGTCATTTAAGATGGGCAAATGGTTCGGCAGACGCATGAATTTTTCAAGGAACAGAGAAACCTCAAATCGGCACTACCTAACTTTCAACGAAAGGCACCAAGGGGTTCACGCTTTAGCGTCCCACCCAGTGGACGAAGTACTGCACTCGAAGCGACCTGCACACAGTACTCAACAGGGGTCCGGTATACCACACTCAAAACTCTGTCACTGCCAGGGTTTGAACTCGGGACCTCAGAAAGTGAGACCAATACCTAGCAAGTGATATTGAGTTTGAGGATTTTTTATGGGAAATAAAATTCACGACGCAAGTAACCACATACTTTTGGTGAAATAGGACATGTTCGGCTGAAGCGCCATAAGGCCAGAAGCGATTGAGCGTAAGACTTGCCATCTCGTTAAGCCGCTAGCGAGGAGCCATATCGAGCTCCAATTCGTGACCGTAGGTTCCTTGAAAGACGAGTATATACGATGCGATAAACGCAAAACTCATCAAACCTAGTGGGACGGGCTGGTGCCTATCTTTCCTTATTTGCACACGCTGGAATTATAACTGCGCATACGCAAATATTGGATGACAATTGAAATTCCCCGTTTAATAAAATCCTCTATTTTTTATAGATGAAATCATTTTTGATTATGCCTCACCCTATCATTTTGCGTTGTTTAAGGCTATTCTATAAGCTAACACAATATAAAAATCTTGAGATGACATCCCATTCCTATTTCATCACAAAACTTTTCTGAACAAATGCGCTATAGTGACAAAATATTTAATTTGTTTCAAAAAGATTCATTTTAGGTCAATAACTCAGCATTTTTCGTTATTTGAGGCTATCCTCTAAATTAACACCAATTAAAATCTTATCATGATATTCCATTGTTTAACGACGCTAATGAATTATGAATTTATAACCTTTTCATTATATGCCTTAAAGATATTTACGCATCTCATCGCCTTCCTCCTCGCGGTGCCACAGTGAAAGCTTTGTGTATTTTCCAGTAAAATTCATTACCCGAGAGACGTAAGAATTAAACTGAGAATCGTAAGAAAACTCTGTGGAAAAACCTAAGGAACAAGGTCGTATGCTCTAGGAAATGTGCTGTAGAAGGCACTCGCGTAAAAAAAGCCGTAAAATAAACTTTCAAAACCAAGCCCAAAACAATTGCATTGCCCCAAACAATTGCAGCGAAGAGTATAACTTAGTGGAGAGTGTTTTGTGTGCGTGATAACATTTAATGAGTTAGATACCCAGAAAATGAGCGGAAGATTGCAAGGATTAAGAAATTAGCCGTAAATCGCTAAAAATAAATTGGAGGAAAATTACACTGAAGGGAGTTGGAGAAGAGGAAACGTTAAAAGTTAAAAAAACTGGATGAAAAGTAATAACAAGGTAAATTTTTAACATTCGAAGTAAAAGCTCTGTGCATGTTTCCGGGCATTCTTCCGTGTACCTTGGCGGAAAATACAATGGCCAATAATATTTAATTAATATTGAAAGAGTTAATCAAACTAATATTCTAAGAAGATGTTTATATTCTCATAATGAAATACAATAGTAATACTTAACACTAAATTTTTAATAATAACCGACCCGGGTTTCGGTAACTCGGTGCCTAGAAAATGCACTTAGAAAATGGCACTGAGTTGCCGAAACCCGGGTAGGCTATTATTAAAAATTAAGTGTAAAGTATTACTATTGTATTTCATTATGAATATCACAAACTTCCACAAAGTAACGCCTGAAATGACTACTTATATGTTTAAATACTCCATTTAATGCATACAATACGTTGTAAGAAGATTAGAGTATCTTGATGACTATATATCTATCCAATACTGTGTCTGTGTGAATAGGAATGAGATTATATATTACGAGAGTGTGAAAGTATTATGTAAGTGAAAAGAACGAATAAACTAATCGTAGTATTGAACTATGGATAAATGTGAACAACACTAAAGAACTGATTGAAAAGAAAGTTTGGGGGACCATAAGGCCGTTTAATAAGGAGGAATGAAAGCCGAAATGTGGGATCGATATATTGCAGAACTCCAATGTATCTTATTTCATCCCTCATATAACCTCCCTTAAATTCCCCGCTAAATTACGAAAAGTTTCCAATGACACCCTTTTGTTTGTGAATGGTGAATCAGATAATGTTTTATAACAGGTAATTAATTTATTCCCTATTTATATCGTTTATTCGCTAATTATTATTTTAACATCAATATTTTTTGAGCAAAGAACGAAATTATAGCGTATCTTTTGCTCAAAGCGGAAGCGTGGACCACCCCGTCAATAATGCAGTGTATCCACTGTTCCGACCTCTCTTCCCCCTTTAGTGCTACGTAATATGCGAATGTCACTTAATAAAAATTCTAGAACAGTAATGGGCTAATCAAGTACACTTTGAAGAACAGTGATACATACTGTAAAAGACAAAAATAAACAAATTTGCCGTAACTTAATCAGTACACTACTCTGTGGTGGGCTCCATCCAACCGAACCTTGAGCTAAGCAGAGATAAAGGACTTAGGAGACAGCTTCTAGAAACACAATACCAGAGTTTTTAGATGGCACCCAGCATGCAATTCGACATGGTATTATGAGGACAAATACCGCATTTCCCCCCGTTTATCAATGACCCATATGTTGCATATTTATAACGGGACAGATGATACCAGTAGCTCGCAAAAAAGCGGATTATGAAAGCTGCGATAAATTCTGGGACAAACATACCGGTTCCTAACTACTGTGCGAGGATTTTGAAAGTAATTCTTTGGGGGAAGAAAAGGCATAACCAACGAGATATTTTGGATTTAGCCCAATTTCCATGGACTAGGCAGCGTGGTTAAGAATTATTCACCATTATAGGTTAATTTAAGGAGTTTAGTACAATTGGCACATTCGTATTTATGCATTTTTTTATTAATTTGTAATTCAACATTATGTAAGATCTATAGATTCAAACAGTAATAAATACACCTAATTCAATTCATTCAGGTACTTTCCGACCTCTGAATGACTAATTTCCGTACTTTTATTGGGAAAGCTCCAGTAGAAGAGCTTAACAATGAGAAGGAACTGAATCATTTTAATTCGGAAAGAAGCTATTACAAGTCACCGATGCTGTCAAGTTATTTAGTATGTACATGGGATCATTAATCAACCATGCATTCTGCGTAAATTACAATAAATATAGCAGTTATGCCACCGTAAATTACATATTAGTTCATTTAATCACCAAGATTAAACTAATAGTAGTTATGCGGGCGAGACGACTCACAGCGGAACGGTGTAAGGGTGAAGTGAAATCCGGCGTCAGCATTCGCCTACATTTAACGAATGGCGTCATGGGGTCCACGGTTTAGCGTCCCTTCCGACGGACGGAGCGCTGAACTTGAAGTGCTCTCCAATAACTATCCAAGTGGGCCCCCATATACCCATGAAAAATCCGCATTGGCCGGGATTCGAACCCGAGCCCTCGGAATTGGAATCCAATTCTCTATCTACTACGCCAATATGATCGCCTCTATGTTACACTCCGTATTTTGATTATAAGATGCCGATTTCCTTAAGTCGTTCACCATAAGTGCGGATAAGTGAGAATTCAGATTTTTCCACCTCTTGAAAAAATGCTCTGTTTGTATGAGATGAGATTTAGTTAGGTTAGACGGTGCGATTTAATTTTTATTGATGTGCAAACTACGATCTTTTTTATTTCGATTCGTTAAATGTAGGCTAATGCTGACGCCGATTTCACTTCACCCTTACACCGTTCCGCTGTAAGTGGAGCAGCTGCGACTCCTCGGGATAATAATGTGGTGGTTTCCCTAGTCTTCCACATCGCAGGACTACAGCCGTTAAAGTTAATGCTACCACGCCTGTAGTGAAATGAGTGTCGCTGTACCGAACACTGTGGTCTCCACCTTCATTCATGTGAAGAAGAGCTGCTGCCCTCTCCTCCGGGTGATGGGAAGCGTAATTGTTGGCGGCCTCCTGTCACCAAGTCACGGCATCTTCACAGGTTCTGTATTATTTAAAGGCCTAACTTACCCAGAGATAGACCATTACCCCATCGGTATGCCATCGCTTTTCGTCCACGACTCTTATTCGACGAGTAAACTCGCTTATCTCGCAGCTAACCTCTATATCTAGGGGTCGACCGCAACCCGGTGGACGAACTCGGTGGCTGCTCAGCCGCGAGATTTTTAAGGTGTCGGTGCATATATGTATGAGGAAGTGTCAGTTGAGGAAATGTTTGGTGGTGACTCCATCTTGCTCATCTCTGTTCCTTTGGAAACTCTTTTCACTCCATCCTTGGAAACTAAGCGACTTTTACTTTTTTGTTCCTATATGTATGTCCATTCATACTGTAGTCATTTTGATACCTTTCCGTATTTCCATGAGTATCGACACCTCAGATGTTGGTTGAACTTGGTCTTCCTTTCACTCCACTTCTACATCTATGGTAGGGAATGAGAGGAAGTTGATTTAAGAAATTATAAGACAGAGCGATCAAGTAAAGGGTTTTATAAGGGTTGAGGTTGTTTTAAGCACGTGAAAAGAGGGGATAGGCAATCGGGATAGAATAATGAAAGAATTATTCGGAGCTTAAAAAGAATATTATTCGAAAGGTATGTTGCGTGGGATGTATTGCATGTTCATATAAATCAACATGTTTGTGCAAGCTTTGCTATTTTAATCTTCTCTTAAATTGCTTTGTTTAGACAAGATTATAGTTATTAATCCGCTCCGTTAATTAATTCCCTCCGCTATCAATTACTCTGACTATCGCTCCGGTAGTCCCTGCATCTCACCCAATGCAACCAAGCACATTAATTTACCTTTCTCAGTTCCCTGTTTAATATCACCAGCCTCCCTAATCTTTACTTATCGTTGCTTTCCAAGAGCCTATCAAAAGCTTTTTGGTCCTCCTCTAAATCATATGCTTCGCTTCTGTTGTCCTAACTGTATTGCAATAGTTTTGTTCGACGGCAACCGGGGAGAACTTTCCTACCCGCTGACTGGCTAGGGATTCACCCCAGAGCACTGCAGTCTCTTAGTACTTAAAAATTCTTTAACTCATTTTACATGCCAGTGAAATTGTGTGGAAAAGATAATTGGATAGCTTCCTCTTGCCTTCTCTAACAGCGTCTTTAAGATAAAACCCTCAAAAATAACGGCCGGCCACTCCACTGTGTTCAGAGGCCTTTCTTCATCTATTTAAATTAAGGAGTACCCTGAAAGCCACTTTGAGAATGTGGTAAAAGGGAATCACCTAGTGCATCTTTGGTGACTCTTTTTGGAAAATGCTCACCAACAATGCGACTAAACGATCAGTATCTAAGAGGCAGCATAATTCTGATGGGTTAGCCATTAGTAAAACTCCATTAATTTTTCATTCCATTCAGGCGTTTAGGTGCATGGCTTGAAAACATATTCAAATGATTTTGGACTAGCTATGTCGGCTACTTTTGGTATGGCTCCGATTTGTCGGCTCTACCATGGGTGACCATGGATATTTATTGGTCCTACCAGTCCAGCTCTGGGGAACACTGGGACATGTGATCGGCCAATATCGTTGTCCAAGGATAGTAAAATGAATAAATACTATCTGAGTTCTGCCAACAATGATCTCTTGTAGACACTATTCCTTCTCTTCCATTCCCCAAAATGTTATCTACGCCTGATAACAACACCAGTTCCACTGTATTTTTAAACTCGTTTTATGTTCTTTTAGGTTTTTTTTATGTAAAACCGCTTTTCGTTTCCTCAAATGCTCCTCTTTCCCACCCTTCCCCCCTCAATCGTAGCTTTCAAGAGCCCATTGCCTCTAATTCATTCCTTCATCCACTTTCCTTCCTTCTTTATATTTTCCAAAACCTTCTTCTCCTACCCCGTCATAACTATTTTTCTTAGCTCGTCTATCAGTCTTCATGCCTAACCTACAGCATTTACGTACGTCCCTCATCTCTAAAACCTTAAACCTATAATCGCCTTCCTATCTGAATCGTACAACGCCACACTATATGAAAGTCTTCATGAACTTTTCCTCACGCCGTAATTTAAGGTCCTTGACACTGATTCTCTTCTTTTCGTAAATGCCTCTTTTGCTTAAACAATTCCTTTTTTATGCCCTGCTGACAAATTTGGTTTCTCCCGAGACACAATCTAGGCAAATATAGAGTTCTTCACCGGCTTTAGGTCACGTTCGCCAAATTAATATTCAAGCTATTCTAATTAGAGGGTTTGGTATTTGTTTCTCACAGATAAGAGTGAGGAAAAAAGATATATGGATTTTCCTTGATGGCGGACGAAAATTGGTCGATTCCTAATATATATTGGGTGGCGGGGATGGATCGTGGTGGCCTATTGGGTAGAGTGCTGGGCTACAAACCGTTGGGTCACGGTTCAAATCCTTTTTTTCTTGTGTAGGAACTTCGTAGGAAATCGCAGGTGACCCAAACAAATGATATCCCCCCCTTGCCGGAATGTGTAAATTTCACATGCCGATGGCTTAGAAGGCTTAGTTTGAGAAGCAAGAGTAGAGCAAACCCCTAAGGGGAGTGATAGTTGAGTTTTGATTGGGATGAAACCTGTCTTAAAGTCATGTTGTTATTCAGAAGAGGCATTTAACATCTAAGATAATTTGCTCTATATAGGATAGGTGGAAAATTGGGATGAGGTAGGTATTCTTTAGGGAATGCAAGGAGGGTGGAGAGAAATCCGAAGCAAACAAACCCGGGCCCTCCGGGGAGAGGAGTCCATTGGTCTGTGAGTGTTGAATCACCCATCCCTCTCTCTCGATGGCAAAGACGACGGGATGGAGAATGGCTGCTGGCGACGACAAGCGCCCCATCCACATGCTAACTGCATCTTTGGGCGCGTGGTGGCAGTAGAGGGGGGATGCACACTCCACACCCGTGTAATTGCACCCCTTGCTCCCCCTCCCCAGAGATTGCATGCGAGGTGTATTGGATCGGGATGGGTGTGGGTGTGGGCGGTGCCTGGGGGGAGGAAGGAGTAGGGGAGAGTTTGGCATTTACGTCACTCCCTCCCCTTGAACCCCCCTCCCCTGCACCTCCCATCCCTCACTCCATTCATCCCCCCCCCCTTAACCTCCCAAGTACAGTCAGCCTCCTAGTTTCCGTCATCTGCTCCTTCATTGTCCCTACGACAATGGCGGCAACCGGGGGCTATGCTTCAAAAGAAATACGTATACGTCAGGGAAAAAGGAAGGTCCGTGCGCCATGAAGTTATCCGAGGTCTTCGGCAGCTTTGTTTTTTCCGCCCACTCCAAACGTGGGAGGTCTACTCAGTGAATGAGATCCTCATACTTCCCAAATTCTACCTCGCCTGGGCGGAAAAGTATATGGCATCTCTGAAAGTAATCGTAACTCTGAAAGTACACATTTAAGTCTTCTTTGAGATAGATGAGAATGGTTTTCGGTGAGACATTAAATAATTTAAATCATCTTTCGTAGGATTGATTAAAAATGGAATCCTTTTTCATTCATTTCTGAAAGAAGAAGCCTAATACTCATTCTCAGTGTTATAGGGCAGTGCGACGCGTTTCACGACAATTTTTGCTCTTTGGTACGCGTAGGTGAAAGATAATGCAGATAAACGTCGGCCATGGAAAGTCTAACCAGGTGCAGAGCCCTAAGACTACATCCATGATGAAAATAAACTGGCGACTTCTTTGATGCAGATGCGAAGAATGTAGGTGTTGATACAATGAGTAGAAAGGAAGACGAGCGAGGAAGAACTGGGAATGGTAGGGGATGAGAGGAAATTGATTTAAGGAATTAGGAGACAGAGCGATCAAGGAATGGATTTTACATGGGTCGAGGGTGTTTTAAGCAGGTTACGAACAGGAAAAATTTGGGTAAACGTGAAAAAGGAGGATAGGCAATCGGAATATAATAATGAAAGACGTATTCGGAGCTGAAAAAGAATATTATGAATGAGATGAAATCGATCCTGCTGTTAGGATGTTAGGCCGTCGGCTAACAAGTTTAGGCTCCTAATTTTGCCTGATATATTACGCAAAACAGGCCTTAAGTGCGATTTTCACTGTATTGTGTACTTATTAATACACTTAGATATTTCTTACGTGGGACTATCGTCCGTGTTGATTACCCTGAACTTCATTTACAGGTCCATAACTATATAAACGACATTCTATTCTTTCCTTAAATTTTTCGCATGTACAATGCGAATGTACATTGTACATTCGCATTGTACATGCAGAACATGCAAAATATCATTGTACATGCATGCAGTTCATGTAAAATGATATTTTAACCCCTTACAACATACCCTCTCGGTGGCTCGTAGGGTAATGCGTAACTGTAGGTTGATTACTTTGGGGAAAAAATATCATTTGGCCTTTCTAAATTCTTTCAAAAAAACGTTAATTGATTTTTTTTCCGTAGGTATCCAAGAATTACCTTTTTTCCTGCTATTTGTGGAAATCGACATTTATTTTAGAATACCTCAGAGAATGCCGTACCTCATGCGTCGAAAAATACGTTGTTTTAGTATAAATGTTTGGCCGGCAGAAAAAACTTTTTAACTTGCCCTAGCCAATTTTTTCAATCCTCTATGAGCCTATGTTGAATTTTTTCTAGATTCTGTGATGAATATATAATTTTTGAACCAGACGCGTGTAAAGAAACTCGGGCCGACCCTAATCGAAAATAACCGAAGGAGCCTCATTTTCATCTAAACATAGGGAATAATGAACTAGAAGTTCTCTCCACACAATAGGCAACTAGGAACCGACAATTCATCGAAAAATCAATGCAATATATTGATTCCTGGCTTTCGAATCTGGGAACTAAAACTGGAGCCACCTCACCAATCCAATCTTTGGCAAGTGATTCAATCTGACATGTTGTATTACACTTCGTCCTGAATTTCGTGATCAAGAAATTAAGACCATTCACTTATTTTAATATCGAATAGATACACTGTGAAATTATATTCTCCACCTTGTCAATATAAGAATAAAATATTTTAGCAGGTAATGGATACCATAGAGCGAATTAATTAAAGTATCAAGTTGCAAAAGCTTCTAAACTGCTTGGAAAGATCTTGAAGAGTTCACCAGGAATATTATTTTAACCTACAACTTTTTATTTACATATGGAATTTCTTCATATTTTTTTCTTTAATCTTATTAAATTCTCTTACAATTTGTCCCTACGACCCTGAGTATTTCACCATGAGCTGCTAGATTTTTCATTGTTTTATGTACTCCACAATTCTGCTCTCTTTCCTCCTTTTTTTTTAAACTCTCTCAAAATTGAAGTGTTTCAGCATCTCCGCCTCGCTGTCTCTCCTCTCAAGCTTCTTCAAAATACTCTTCGGATTTCTTTGGGCTTCTTCCAGACCCATAACATGCAACTCCCTTGCAATAATCAGAGTACTGGATATAAACTGATTAATCCGCTCTCGTGGAAGTGGTCACGCATCCGAATCAACCCTAACCCCATCTTCCCGAGTTCCGCTTGGCGGATCACGTTCTCACATTCACGGTGTCCTAGCCTCGCCGCGGTGACTAGCGAAGGTCACGCTGCTTTTCACTTCGGACGTGGCCCACGTAACTGTTGGAATCCCTAGGGAGCTTTTCCTCGGGGGAAAAACCTTCTGGGATCCTCTATGGTAGATGTGAATCGAGCGAATCATGTGCTACGTCTCCATATGCTACGAGATAACTACCCTGTATACGCATCAGTGAAATTTTCTAACGCCACCCTCACATCAGAGCAAGTATAATCAATTGGAAAGATACTTGTTGCATCAAAAATCCCAATACATCTTGCAACTCTTTCGATACGATATTTGTGTTATCACAAGCTCACTTGAAGAACTCAGGAAGGGAATTGGTATCAGACCGTACGCTAAAATTTACACAATCTTTTAAGTGAATTTGAAACTGATGTCTTTTGCAGTGACGTTGGAAATATATAAACACACCCACGTATTACGGTAGATTGGAAGGGAAGAGCAATATTAGAGAGATACGCTGTCGTGCGGATAGATTTAAAATATCTTTCTTCCCATGAACAATGAGAGATTGCAATAGGCAACGTAGGTGCAATCTCGATGGAGTAGACTGCATTTCGAGAAATGCAATTTTAACACTCATCTCTTCTCTCTCTTCAAACTTTTGTTAACTACAACCTTTAATGCCTCATTAGAATTATAAACTAATGCATTTTAACTAATGCCAAACCAAATATCAATAATTACATTACTACGGTCCTACTACTATTACGCGGCCCGTCGGCTCCCCCCCTTGGAATACATGCCGACGGGCCGCGCGAAAGAAGATTGTAAATGTTTAAATATTTATAAAAAACGCATTTATGAATTGCCACTAAATTTTATTTTTGGAATAGTTAGCTGGGTATGTTTATATTACGGAAAATAAGTTTCGGCCGATTCTGAGATGGAGTATTTGAGAAAAGTTTATTAACAATTTTTTAAACATTAGTAACTAACAACAATAGGGTTTAGAAGAAAATAATTTTTTCGTGATATATTTGCATTCAATAAAGATTTAGCTTTAAAAAGAGCTATTAATCATTGCTGTATGACAATTAGAAGCGGAGATATAAGTGATAATATGATTTAAGGCTCGGATTTTTGCTAAAAATGCGAAAAAATTAAAACATGCATAATTCGCTGAAAAAATTTTTTTTCACGAAACTGTTTGAGGGTATTCAGTTTTAGTTGATTTTGTTCCCAAACACTAATTTTTATCAAAATCTGAGACTCTAAGGGACAAACGTTTGTTGAATTGAGGTGGAATGACCCATATATATTTATATACTTCATTACTTTACTATTTCATACGAGAACTTCTTTTGGCATACTTCACGTTCACTTTGCCCTCAATGGCTGTGTTCATCAGACCATCATGTCCCAAGAAAAGACCAGTCAGGTTATCTCGTCTTTTCTTTAAATTTTTCATCACACTTTTCTTCCTCTCCCTCTATCTGACCTCCCACTCTTCTCAGAATTTAACTCAGTTGATCTATTTCTCCTAATCATTGCTGTGCAACGCCGTATTTTGAATGATTACTTGGGTTTTCTGTTGTTACCGTCCATGCCTCGCTACTATAAAGATGCTCCTATTGTGTTTCTCTACTTTCAGTCTTGTAGTCCCGGCTATAAGCAGATTTTTCCTTTGGAAGAATGTCCTCCTTTCCCGGGCTGCTCTGTTAATCATTTATTTCTTACTTTGCCCAACGTTATTTACTCAGCTTTCTAAAGAGCTTTCTCATCTTCAAGCTTCCGTTTCCCTATTTTAGAAATGTTCTTCGTATCTTCTCTGCAGCTGCATATAATGCCTTAATTTTAGATTTCCCTTGGTAAGTCTGTGGTTAGATTTTTCTAAAGAAGTAGAATTATACCTGCTTATTGCATGCACACAGTGTGTTCGGTAATTCACCCCCTGCCCACACCCTCGAGCTTACTTGCAGGGCACTCCGTAAATATACATGCCCTGCCCAGTTCCCTTTACCGTAATGATTTAGTGCAACCAGGGTCCAAGGTGGAAGCATCCTTTCCTATCTCATCAATGATGCTTTAGAGTTTCCTATTTTACCCTTTCTTCCCCATGGATTGAGTAGTTGAAAAACACAGGCGGACTTCAGCATATTTCTCCGTCTGAAGCTAAGGCTATTCTGTAACGAAACAGGTCACGCAATCAATAATTCAACTGTTACTTAATAGTTACGGGGATCGGGTTGGTTAGTGGCTAGAGTACTGGCCAGCCATCCCGAGGGCCCAGGTTCGATTACCGGCAGTGGCAAATTTTTCAGTGGAAAACCGGTCCCCACTTGAGTGCCTAGTGGAGGGCATTTCAAGTTCAGTACTCCGTCCGTCGGATGGGACGTTAAGCCGTGGCCCCCTTGGCGCCTTTCGTTAAGAATAGACTAATGCCGACGCCGGGTTTCTCTCCACTCTTCCTCTGTTCCCTGAAAAATCCTACCATTACCCAATTACCCACCTATCCTAAATGGCGCAAATGACCTCAGCTGCCGGTCGCCTCCCTTGAATAACCATAACCTTAATAGTTACAGTTGAATCGCAAATCATTTTATCATCGCATTAAATCGAGGAGGGATTATGAGTTGCGGTAATTCCTTTTTTATTGCAGAAGTGTAATGAAAACTTTTTAACAATGAGAAACCTTAATCGGCCTTATCTTGAGATATGATGGCCTGATGAAAACAATTTTGGAGGGAAAAGTCAATAGGAAGAATGGCAGTCTAAGACCTCATATAGGATATATACAATAAATACTGGAAGGCGTTAAAGAGAAGATTTGTGCTAATATGAAGAGGCTAGCTGATAAAATAACCGAGTGGTGACCTGTATCAAATCGATATAATGACTTTTTACTTGTGATGATGAGCGGAAACCATTCCTCAACAATTTCCGGAGGCAGATTCATTCAGCAAGATCATCAATTAGTGTATATGGAGTATCATGAGCAGCAGTTAGCATCATTTTGTTGCATAACCATTGATTAGAATTTTTAAAGCGCAAAAAGGTCCATTGCATACCATCAATTTGTTAATCAACCCGGCCTCAATGGGTCCTATCTTCCCATCACTCAACTTATTAGTGTGACCATGGATTAACGATCACAGTAATTCTCCAGTGTTTATTTTTGTCTTGCTTTTCTTGATTATAATCAAGAATATAATTATATACGTTAATTGCCCCAGAAACAGAGTAAAAATCGCATTATTTGTGCTGTGCTTTAAATGAAATACTTTGTAAGTTGCTTGTATGCATGCAAATAGTGCTTGCTTGGTGATCTTCACCCTCTGCCATACACCCTCGCGGTGGCTTGAGGGTTATCGGGTAGATGTATATGTAGATTTGAGAGAGAATTTTAGCTAGAGTTCTCCGGAGACAGAACTCATTAAAATAGTTTCATTTAAAATGACGTAGGTACTATGCGTATTTTTTTTCCTCCTTAATTTGGTCTTCAATGTGAGGAAGGACTTAGAATCATATTAATGTTTTCCTTAAGTTTTATTGGACATCGAGGTATGTTGCATCCAATCCGCATGTAGGATAGATAAAATTATCTTATTCCCTAACATGGATTATATTTGGTGTCAACTGCGATGAGTGGTAGTTAGAACATAAGCAAACTGCTTACAATGATCATTTGTAGTAATTGTCCCCTTAGGTTTCTAACACCTTTGCTCCAACGGATAAGATTTGATCACTCCATCTAACCCAAGATCTTAATCATATGACAAACACAACAGTCATGACGGTAACGAGATTTGAAACCAAAATCTTTGAGTTATCAGGTTAGTACGTTACCAACATGGCTACTACGATCAGCTCATACAGTATTGAGGCACGAAAATCAATCACAAAATAGTCAAAACATATTTAGCGTTAAAACTAAGGCTTATAGTGGATAGGTACGGGTTAATTCAATTTTATTCCAACCTAATTTTAATGTATTGAATTCCAGCATATTTATTATGATGTACCCTCATTGTCTTATTGTCTAGTTACCTGCTATTTTATAGGTCAAGTGGTGTTTTTTTGGGATCTGGTAAGAATGAAAGGACAATGGCGTACCGACTTTTTCCATATAGAGGCCTATCCGATTACATTCCCAATCAACCAGCCCTCTATTTGGCTTTTGACTTCAAATAAACGCCCATCCCTTTTTCAAAGCGAAATTGGAAACTTTGGTCGTCGTTTTTGAAGGGATTTTTTAAAAAAGCTAAAACAATTTTTCACCAGTAAGTACTACTGATGAAAATATTGTAAAAACTATAAAATAAAATAAATTGAAGTTGACGGTTCCGATAAATTCGTATCTAATTTAAAGCATAAAATATTGTCAAATAAATCGTCTCTTTACATTTAAATGCGTTTACGTGTTCATGAATTCTAGCAAACTCAAACTAAAATTCATTTTAAAAAAGAAGCACATTTAGGTAATGCGTAGAAACTTTAAAAATACAATAATTAAAAACGAACCTAAGGACATTTTGCAAGAAACACCCTATTACATATTTTGATAACTCGGTGACGAGGCTTCATCACGTAAGAATGGCTTCCTTAACCGCATCTGACCCCGTTGCCGCGTTGCAAGAACGGCTAGGAGTTGTGGTCCCTGACATGTAAGAATCGGTTCGAGCCGGAACGATTGGGTGGAGAACCTTTAAAGCTATGTCAATCCTAGGATTGGTTTTCCCGAAGTCTCACTCGCTACGTCGGGTGGGATTGGAATTTTTTCCGTTCCCAATCCGTTCCGCCGCGATATCCAACCTTTGTGCCCTCCGGCATCTAATGGCCCAAGTGCCGAGTCGTGGAGCCGATAACCGTAAATGCAAAATTGCGTCCATAAAAGAGGTTTACGCGCCGAACCGCAAGGTGTGTCGGGTGGAGGCCAAAAAGCGTATAACCATGATTCTCCGGCTACATTCCGGCTTGTCTTTCCGTCGTGCAGTAAGGAATCATTCATAAATATCACTGCTTGTGCCATAGCGATTTTTCTTCATCGTGAAAAAATGTTCACGTTGGACATCAAACGATATCTATCCCAGTTCATGGTGGATATGGTCTCAAAAATTGCTTAAAGGTGACACTCCATGCTCCAGCATGAGTTGGTATTTCTACTGCTAAATACGAGAGCATTTTTTTAGTTCTAACGTGTTTCTCAGCTTCATTCAAAGTATAGACTATGGTTATGTGATGGATTCCATTCTAGATATCACCGTCGTTTTTTCATAAACGCAACGCAAAGTGGTGAAAAATTATTTTCTCCGCACTCTAAAATAAAATTACGTTGCCGCATATAAGCTGTAATAGCAACTTGTGGCGTTTAATGTCAAAATCCGTGTGGCATAAAATAAATAAAATTTTCCTGAATAACCAAATGACCGTGAATTAATTAAGTAATTTGAACATGCAATGCTACCCGTGGAATAGCAGATTGGGATGGTGTTCAGTGGCTTTAATACATGTACGCAACCAGTATAAATCGTCGATTAAGATGATAAATTCGTGAAGAAATGTACTTGGTACATTACATGTAACGAAAATGAGGTGATACAATAAGTGCTCTATGATAAAATCATTCGCTGTAATAGGAATCCCGGTCAAAGCTATTTCGCGATTTCATTTGTTTCTTACACGTCGGAGCAAAAAATAAATTTAATAACTCAGTGTGTTCAGAAACTACCTCATAGGAGTTTTCCATTGCAATTATGAATTCGTTAAAGGGAAACTGTTACGGCACTTCTGTTGGAGTATAAACTTTGTTACTGCCGCCATGAACTCATTTACAACGCTCTCCGTCCTCTAATTCGGGCGTAGTCCTTTGCCCGATATCCTCTCCAGGCTTCCTGGATATGCATTTCGGTCCAGGATTATGCATGAGTCCCCATTTCTTTGGGGACTGCTCTCTATCCTATATGTCCCCGCGCTCAGAAAGGTCAATTTCTGAGCACACTAGAGATGGCCCCGTTTATCATGCACATTTCGGCGAGGTTCATCTTTTCCTCGCCGAATTTCCTCGCTTAGAGGAGGTCACATCAAGCACCGCCGCACAAAGGTCTGGAAATTTGCGTTTAGAACTGTGGAGCTATCACCTAGGGACAAAAAGGCATTGGGATTTTTTCCGCAGTCACATTGGTGTCGCAGTGAATCTTTCGTTACACCAGCTTATCCAAATAATTTCTGAATTAAAATCCTCACATCGATGTAGCTTTTCATATTTTACAGAAATTATGGCTGTTTTGCATGTTCATGAGTCTTTTTTAAGTTCTCTTTACGTGGGAAGCAAATAGGTGTACTTGCGGCTAATGCGGCACCTTGGCTAATCTGCAAGGTGCAAATACGTGCTTCTTTTTGTGCATCGTCATTTTGCAATGGGGGCGTTTACTCGGAACCGGAATCGCAATTTTGTACACAAAATCGTTAAATGGAAACGAAAAAAGAAATTTAGTGAAAAAATTAATCTTCTAACCACAACCATTCACTCATAAATCAAATATGAAAATAAGCAAAAGGTGACGCCCACCGAAAATGCCACTGTGATAACATTGACGTCACTTTCCTCCCGTCCTTGGCTGCTTTCAGGGGAGAGGAAGGGAGTGGAGGGGGATTCTCGGAAGGTCTGCTCGCACAGATGCTGTCGCAGTCGTTCCGATTGGCCGAGTCAGCTGTTTCCCCCCATTGCGATAAGGCAAAGTAGCTTCTCGGGCTCAGTTGTGATTGGACGAAGTCAATACACGTCAGAGGTTGCACCACACCCACTTTTCCGAAAGGGTTAAAAACATCAGTTTTTCGCCGCTTATAACTCGGGAAATAATTGACGGATCAAAAAACGGAAAAATACGTGTCTTTTTATTTTACAAACTCTATCAGATTCGACAATAAAAAAATATGGTAAACGACCCCATTAACATGCAGTTTTCATAAAATTCAACTCGTATTTATCATACCGGGCCAATTCATTCATGTCAGGCGTTGAAAAATAACGTGAGTATATCCACGGTATGTACCTATACTGTTTTGGAATGCGCACTGAATGACAGGATCACGGTAAAGTAAAGCTTCACTGGAATAAGTGGCATAAAAGGGCTGTGCGAGGTTTCACTAGTGATACGGTATGATTTATAGTAGTTTTGTGGACCTCATCATAGAAGTTATGGCGGCCATGAGCGCAAAGATCAGTAACATTGATCGATTTCCATGCCATCAGTATCTTATATTTCTCAAACGATATCAACCATACGGCACCAAATGAAGGGCGCAAACCGATATATCGTAAAATTATGCGAATCGCCATGATCATTGGTGACTTGAGTCTGCATTAATCACATCTAAACCCCCATGTAACGATCTTTTACGATGTTTTAGTCATATCTCTCTGGTTAGTTGCGCTGAGTCAAATATTATCCCATCATGATTTTTGCTTACGGCTTTATATATCATCATGGGTAAATTACTTAAGAGAAAATAGTGGAGCTTCAATGTTGAACTAGAGACGATAGCCGGAATTTAATCATTTAAAATAGTCTCAACTGAATTACCTATCGCGCTGTAGTCATCCTGTCTCGTTTCATAAACACGGCATTGAATTATGAAACTTCACCCCTGTCGCCCTAAAATCCGCGTTCTCTAAGCGCTTGTTTCCATTACGCCACCCGTGATTACGTTTCGTCCTCCACTCGTCATTTGTTTGTCGCACAGTCCCCATGCCGATGGCATTCCTTTCCTCTAAGTCTGGCGTTTAGCCGTTCCTCAAATTAGCGAATAATTAAGCTTCATCAGTCGGCCGTGCGCCAGTCTGCGCTGGTGCAGGGTAAGAATTGAGATGGATGCCCTCGGTAGACGTCAGTGAGGGGAAGCAAAGGGATATCAATGCGGCCATTAATTTGGCCCGCGGCCACACGACGGTCGCTACAGGCGGATAACAAGCGAATAACCAACTACGTATAAGATGAACCGATCGTAATGCTCCTTCCCCCCTTTTTCCTCGTCTCTCTCTCCGAAACTAAAAAAACATCCTTAATCGGTGGCTTCACCGAGCGGAAGGGATCCCAAACTTCTACGGAGCGTTCTACCTTCCACGTGGCGAACGGATTTCGTTTTTACGTTGCCATCCGATTCGAGAATGCTTGAGTCATCTCCTCCCCAGAGACTTCTAGAAGCTGTGAGCGACGTAAAACTCAAAGCGCTCGAATGGACTCCAAAAAAGAGTCATCAGGCCGCATCAAAATCTGTCACGGGATCTATCGATGACGCAGACTCGGCTCTGGATAGATAAGACAGGTGCGATTGCCAAAATATTCAAACACTTCGGTAAAGCACTGGTTTTAATTGAAGAGGGAGGAATTCGCTAGGGGCAGATCACCGAAGTTAAGCGACGGTGTGCCCGGACGGGGGTTGGATGGGCGATCCTCAATAGATCTACCGCGGTGCTCTTGTCCCTTGCGTACAAGTGGCGGGCAGGTAAAATGTGGTTGGACACAATGGATCCAGAAGAAGTGACAGAAGAAGGCCGTCGTCCACCCCTCAATTTTAAATTTTTAAGTCGCAAGGGGAAACGTGGAGAGGGTAGTGCGAGTAGTTATAACAGGTTTAAGGAAGACGATGGAAGAAGAAGGAAAGTAATTCGATTTATGATGGCAGGAAGAAAGGTATGAAATGTACACAACTAAAGGAAAAATATTGTGTCAAAAGCTTTTGGAGAGTAAAAGAATTTGAAGGTGGTGAGAGGAAACCTAGCCATGGAATCTTATCTATTCTAATTCATTCTGTTTTTCACTTGGAACTAGTGCGCAACGTTTGACTCACACCGCTCCATCCATTTAGTTTTAAAATTGGAGAGGTAACTAAATACACCATACTCTAACATAAATCCATATGGAGGATAATGAGGATATAGATGCAAAGCGTTACTTTTCAGGTAAACCGATGTTTATCTCACAATTAGTTTGTCTGTTAAGCGTTTTGGCCGCACTGATTTTTCACACAAATCTAGTGATAGAAAGAATCCAATCTTATCGGAGGCCCGTTAAATAAGTTTGGGCTAGTACTCAGGGGCTTTTTATGTATTGATAAGATCTTTAATAAATCTGAAATAGTATTTTTTATCCGACAATGAACGAGATAGGAATAGGGGTTATGGAATGGAATGAATAACGGGAGTTTGGAAGATAATTCTGGTATAATTTGATTGCTCTGGGTCACTTGGCCATAAGTGTTTATGGGTCGATGCTCATTTTGGAATGGTTTTTTATTTTTCTGGACGAGGATACCTAGCGATAGCCATGGATAGGCGAAACTTGCAGCCTGGGTTTGAAGAGAGAGAGCTTCTTTTGTCAGATTTTTAGCATTTCTGATCAAATTTATTTCACACAACCTCCTTGGTAGATTCCCTCTTCCGCCGCAAACGTAAAGATCAATTAATCATTTTGTTAGTGAGCATTTCACAACAAGTACTTCCAGTTACTACCGCAACTATCATATTTATCACATAAATAACGGTTAAATTTAATTAGATATCATAAAACCAATGCTTCATTTTTCCTCATAAACTTTCATTCCTACCTTATCAAGTAATTTTCTACTATATATTTTTCCTTTTTTTTTGCTGTAGTATTACGGTAAATATAACCTTCAATGGGGAAAACCTTAGCAATGGTGGCAATTATTAAACAGTAAATATGGGAGCAATTCTAATCATCAATATGTATAAGGAGCGAAATATTCCATATACTCGGGGAGAATATGAAATACGATTAATTAACGCTAAACGATCATAATTAACGCTAAAATTGAAGGGAAATAGATTGGCCTTCATAAGGTCACAATCAAGAGTATCATTTCTCCTGACTTTAAAGGGAATTTCGCCTCTGAAAATGCCACAAAACTAACCGATCCCAAGTTTGAAAACATTTTTCCAGGTCCAAGGCATATTACTCCCTCTAGGACGCTTGCTGAACGTCTGACAATGAGAGCAACGAGAGATCTGCCTCGGCGTCAAAGACTCTTCCATCCTTAATGATATCAACTTACCCCCACAGTAATCAATGATATTTACACGAAAACCAACGACCTGAATCTCCCTCCTTCACTCCAATATTACCTCCATTCCCAATATTATTACAAATCTCGGCCAACCAAATTAGCATCAAACATGTCTAATTCAGTAGAGATATTATGATGTAACTAGGTGTTTAAATTTATTTCGCACCGTCTAGCAAAACTCAATTGATAGCCTAATACTAAGACAAACAAGCACAGCATCTACGCCCAAGGCGGGATTCGAGCCCAAGACCTTTGGGATCCCGACCTGACTACCACGGCAGGCACCTTATTTAAACCCATTCCCCGCTATCAGTAAGTAGGTCCCCCCCTTCCTCTATTCCAACTCGCTGCTTGTTGAGGGTTCATCACAATCGATATCTCAGTATATCTGATGATGTTCTTTTGACTTGAATTCATTTTCAAGTTTCAGAGTTTCAGGAAGATACAGAGTTAACCATCGTTTTGTTTTACAGAGGATAAGTTTCCCGATGCTTACACTGAATCTTCCATCATACAAAAGTGATCGTTTCTTCATGGGCAAACATTTATAAATAATTAAGCAATACCAGTTCGCGCATAAAAGTCGTTAGGGTGTTAAATGTCTCGATGTCCTCAGTGAAAATGAAGCGTTCAAAGTTTTGAAATACGGTTAAAACTTTTAAATGCGTTAGCGTGATTTTCGAAGGTGGGCGGGTCCTGACCGCAAGTTTGCTGGTGGCCCCCTCAAAGGTAGGTAGATGGCGACTTAACTTACTTAACTTGAAAAGTTAGTCACATCACTATCGTGACTTCCTCAGCCAATAGAATACTCCCCGTTCAAACTCTTCCACCCATCAAACTTCTCTCGTTCTAGTCACACTGTCGTCGGCAATGTCACTTAAAGGAAGTTTGCTTCTCTACCCACACGTGCATTGTCCTTCTAGTGGATACTTTAATAAATATCTAGAAAAATATGAATGATGCTAAATCAAGTGTCAGATGTCGGTTGAACGTCTAAAGTGAATATTTAAAATCCTGTTTGACCTATAACGCCTACAAATTTTATGCTGGCCTCCCCTTCCCAGGATGCTAGGATGCAAATGTAGTCACACGATCTTTCGATCGAATAAAATACATTTCATTGACATACACACCTAGTACCTAGTACCACACCAGTGCTAATCTATTAAATTATTCTAGCAGCTATTTTCATATACTTTAACCTCGCCATTGCTATACATGTCATTCTATCCTATTACAAAGGCTGTCCTTCACTAAAAAGTAATAAATATTTAACGGAAAGACTACGACTGATACCCACCTCAGTATCCTTGATTCGTTTTTAATGTTATTTTTCCACATATCTTGTAAGGTAAGTTATGCCGAGAAGTCATTTCATTAAAATTTTAATATTACATATTATAAAAATAAAAATTTATCAAACAATTTTAGCTGCGCTAATATATTTTTTCCCGGCAAATACTTACAATAAATTTTCCTCCGGTTTCATACCGGATGATAGCGTTAACGGGAACTAACTTTGCGATGACTGTCCGCTATCGTCCTCAAAGTGAATGATTTGGTGAATGTTAAGACTGTTGATCACATACCTATAGACATGTTTTTGTTGCGCTAGGTCGGTTCTGACTGTTTTTTAGCTTCGCCGTGACCTTTGTACTTCTTTTAAGATTGGTTCCCATGCACTGTTCAGGTTTAAACCGTAGTGTCAGTTTACGTTCTCATCTTTTAAACGAATTTTCACTGCCTCCTTCACAACGTGATCCCGAAATTAATTTCAGCGGCACAAAATCTTGGTGTCGTTGACGTTAGTTCCTTTTTAAATGGGCCTTATGCGTTGTAGAAGATATGTGGGTATTCAGGAAGACTATTTAAGAATAGAAAGAAGGATGGAGAGAAGCCCGACCTCGGTATTAGCATTCTTTCATGAAAAAGTCACGAGGTTGACGATTTAACGTCCCATTCAACGGACGGAATCATGATCTTGACCCGATCTTAGTCAACCCTCTTGAGTGAAGTTCACAGAAAAATCTGTGAACTTCGAAATACGAACCCAAATCCTCAGTATGGCAGGCCGGTACTCGATATGCAACATCAACCCGATCCGCATTTGAGTAAAAAAGATTTTTAGATAATTCTTAAATTAATATATATGGGAGGAAAGATAATCTTCGACCAAGAGGTAGGCGCTAACTTAATACGTAGTCGCGTTAATTAACGAATCAGAGTCAGAGTAGGAGGCCGATTCCCATTCAACTGTCTCCTTTGATGCTAAAAAAAAGTACGCTAGGCTTTGTTTTATCTTGGAATGAAGAAAAAAGCTTCACCAACTAGGTCTTAAAACTAGTAGGTTTCTAAACCCTATGGTCTGTAGCCGCTGGCTTTGCTCCCTGAGCCACCAGGCTGACCTAGAAACGATTTTAGGTTGAAAACGCAATAAGTTCTGCCCCCGTTTCTAAGAGTTAAGGTGTCACTCATGAAGTGGGTGGTTCGGGACTCTGAAATGACACCCTCGTGGAGTTTTCTGAAATTACGTCGTCCTAAAAGCCTCTTAACGTGTTTGCAGGCTTTTAGTCGGCGCGTGGGATATCGATTTTTTTTCGCAGTCGCGGAATCTGTGCATTAACTTTCGTTCTTCGGTGCTTCAGATGCTAAGCAATATCGGTATATCTAAAATGAGACACGTTTTTGATACCAGAAACAGATGTTGTTGAGAGAAAAATGTCAATAAGTCACTTCCAAATGGAGATACGTTCTTTCGAAGGAGACATGTTCTTCCAAAGACAAATTTTTTCCTTCCCAATATTATTTATTTTCATTGTAGGTTATGTTTGGCGCTTCCCAAGCTGTTTTCGTTGCTTCAGGATCCGATATTTTTTTCAATCAATGCATTTCCTAGCTGTACAATTAATTGGAAATTTAACAAAATTATGACACAGTAGCTTTCTTGAATCTCGACTCACATAGCATTATGGGTGGAAGTTTTTTCAGTTTTTCATTCCAGGAACCATTTCAACACCATTCCAGGAACTTAAAAGTTCCTGGAATGGTTTTGAAATGGTGAACACTTCGAAGCCATCATTCGCAGGAGCCCAACATTTAAAGCTACATGTGGACGAAATTTATGTGCGAGTGCGCTTCTTTAGTGAATGAAAAAAGTTAATGAAAAGATGAAAATAAAATGAGAAAAATATCAAAGGAAGGTATGAGATATTAGGTTAGGAGTGAATGATATCAGAAAGAAGAATTGTGTAAATATAAAGGCGTTAACCTACAACATTATGTAGAGGAGAGCTGCACCAAGCCAGTCATAGGGTTGATAACTAGTGATGATGCTTATTTTATGCATAATGAATGATATAATAAACTTGGTATTTCCACAATTATTTATTTCACACTACGACCAAGGATTCGACCAAGGATACGACCAAGGATCAGACCTGATGATGACGTCAATCGTCGAAACCATGGTCGTAGTGTAAGATAAAGAATTGTGGAAACACCAAGTTTATTGTAACATTCATTACGCATGAAAGCAAATTCCATAAAGTAACGCCTGAAACCATCAATATTATGCTTCTTTTGCTTCGAAAACAAAATCATTTTTACATCAATGTAGATTCTTAATTTTTTTAATACACCTCATTGAAACGCCCAAGCTTTCCTTTCCCGTAACCCATTTCCTACTAAAAAATAAATTAAGAGAGAAAGCCAGGTTTAGGTCTAGCGTATTGTAGTGTCGGAAAAAGTGCCAATACTATCTGGAGGGAATGTGACCGTATCATTGAAGTCAAAATGTCGAGAATGGATATCGATTGTCAGTCATTATCATTAGTCAACATCATTAGTCAGCAATCCTGAGATTGGTTTGACGCAGCTCTCCACTGTATTCTTCTATCAGCTAATCTCTTCGTATTTACGAGTTTCCGTGGTATCACCGTTGTAAAAGGAGCAAATGTTAAATGTTTCTACCTCAAAAAGAGTTGATTCCATTTATTACTGATTCGACCAAATATGACATTCTGAAATCGCCCGCAAAAATAGCATACATCATTATTCCTAAATCCTTTACACAAAAAAAACCTGTAAGAAAGCATTCATGCAAAAAAGATGGTGGGAAAAACCTGCAATTTCCTGTAGATTGCATATCCAGAATTTTTTACTGAGAACAATAAGGCATGGGGTGTAAAATAAAATAAATAGGTAAATATAGAATTAGAAAAAAGTTGAGTGAATACGTGTTGCTGGCTGACGATATTCGTCTGCTGATGTCTAGACGGTGAATGACGGTATAGATCAGAGAGGAATACATAACATACCATTAACGACTGAATTTTTGTTATCCTTCATTTATTTTAATATCTAGTACCTATTCCACGTCATAGAGTTACACAGGAAAAAATTAGGGTCGTGGCTTGGGATAGCTCACATAAAATCACATTGACTCAGCTATGACTCGACTTCGATTTTGTTTTAATATCAACCCTATATTTCGCAAATTTTTCTCTGAAATTTGTAATAATTTGCGATAAAGGGAAGGTATACCTTAAATTTTTATTGCGAGGTTTCTCCGGAAAATCCTGTTTGCTTAACTTGAATAGTAAACCTTAAAATAGAGCATCCCTCTGAAACCGTTCCTCGGGTAACATTTAAGCTCTCAGTACACCAGATCCTATAAATCCTTTTTATTCCGCCATCAATACTCTCCTTCCCTTTTTTCATGTCTCAGGTGACCTCCGCTGTTTTTACTGGTATCCCTTCACTTGAGACTAGGAACCGATAGAATTAAGTTTTTAACCTGTTGGCCCGTGGTAGAGATAAAGATAAAATTCCTGAGTTACAATGCATGCAGTTGAGAAATTATCAAACGTATCCACAGTATTTCACATATTTTTCCTCCAGAGACATTGGGCTGGGATTTATGCATTAAATCTAGATGTTTAACGACATAAAATATTACTCACAAATGGCATTATTAAAAAAATGAACATCACTTTGTGCTTTTTCGTTAAACGTGGTTTTATGCCTCTAATTCCTTTGAAAATTTTACACTTGTTTCTTCAAATTTGATTGCCAAACAGTCTCTCTTTTGCAGCCTTCTTCATCTTCTCTATTCATTTTTCCTGTCTACTTCTACCAAATTAGCTCCAATAAATTACTTTCCTTCATTGAACGTCTTCGTTACATTTCCTTTCAGTCAATTTCATTATCTTTAAAATCTTCATTATCTTTAAATCTTCATTTCAGCATCTCAATATACCTCTAAAGTCTTCTTATGACCGGTTGCAGTGACCATGATGGTAGCACGCCAGCCTTGATACCCAAAGTTCTCTGGTTTGATTCCCGCGTCGGGTGTGGATCCCGTATTTTTCATAGTAATAATTTATGCAATAAATCTATATGCTAAACTATATAAAATATTACTCATAAACGGCACCATTTTTTTACATGAACATCACTTTGTGCATAAGGTTAGAAGGCACAAATTAACTAAGAAATTTGAGCTCCTGAACATGAGTTTTATTTCTAACATAAGTATCAGATTGGGCTTCATCTTTCTCCCACGTCATAACATGTTTCAAATCTGTCCTGACTTAAAGACGCCTCAGTTTGGTAGGAAAGGTGCACGGAGGGAGTGGAGGGATATGGAAGTTGAACGGAGAGAAACTCGGCGCCTGTATTAGCCTGCTGTTTACGAAAGGTAGGTCAAGTAGACCACAGATCCATTCAACGAAAGAAGTGTTCAAAATGGAATACTCTCCACTGGCATCCAAATAAGGAATTCAATTGAATTTTTATAAGGTTTTGAGCCATGTCTTATTATTTTTATAAGTTAGTTTTATGTGCTTTGTTTGTTCGTTGCATTAATTGGAAATATTTTTGTGTTTAAATTGGTATTATGGTTTTTATTTAGCATGACGTTGTCTAGGGTTTGTTGAATTTTTGTTTGGAGAAGAAGGGGATTGATTGTTGGCATAAAGAAGAGACGCTGAAGGAGTCCGAACTTGTGTGGTCTAAAATTTCTTCTCTTCCGACTGGACGGAAGAATGGGGTCGTTTACTACATTTTTTTATTACCGAATATGATAGAGTTTGTAAAATAAAAAGACCCGTATTTTTCCGTTTTTTGATCCGTCAATTATTTCTCGAGTTATAGGCGTCGAAAAACTAATGTTTTTAACCCTTTCGGAAAAGTGGGTGTGGTGCAACCTCTGACGTATATCGACTTCGTCCAATCACAACTGAGCCCACGAAGCCACTTCGCCTTATCGCAAAGGGGGGGACACAGCTGACTCTGCCAATCGGAGCAGTTACGACAGCATCTGTGCGAGCAGACCTTCCGAGAATCCTCCTCCACTCCCTCCCCTTTCCATACGAGCAGTCAAGGACGGGAGGAAAGTGACGTCAATGTTATCACAGAGCAGCATTTTCGGTGGGCGTCGCCTTTTGCTTATTTTAATTTTTGATTTATGAGTGAATGGTTATGGTTAGAAGATTAATTTTTTCACTAATTTTCTTTTTTCGTTTCCATCTAACGATTTCGTGTACAAAATTGCGATTTCGGTTCTGAGTAAACGCCCCCATTGTAAACAAGAATAAATTCAGACTAAATAACAAATAGCGCTACCACGCAACAAGACGTTACAAAGTTCAGATTTTGGGACCGTATAACTCCACTCTCCGAATTAATTTCTTAGCTAATATATTCTTTGACCCCTCCCGGTCATTTGTGCCCCAAAGTGACTACTTATACGAAAAAAAGATATACGTCCTTTAGCATCTCTTGCCCGGTACCTGTGCGCTAGTTATTTATATATTCTTCTCCTCCTCCCATACTCCGCGGAACGGAGCTCGGCATGGCCAAGGTTAAGTCCTTCGATTGCTGCGCCCTCCTTTCGATCTCTCGTGACCCAATCCAACGCTGTTTTTTTCCCCGGGTAGAAGGCGACCCTTCAATCCAATTGGAGTGCCTGTCTTCTGTCCGCGTTCGATAAAAAAGGAGTCTTTGCTCTAAGTGGGGGGATTTATCGCACACGGAGCTCTCCAACGTTCGACAATAAATTAATCTCCCCTGCTTTTCTATCGGTTCCGCCTCACTAGCTCCGTACCTTGTGTAGGAACCTTTTTTCGGCTCGGGATAATATCTCAAAGGAAAATCAGATAAACCTCCTCGCTCCGAGAGATATATTGTGATGAGGTATTTGTCTTAAAAGAGCGAGGCAAAATAAAAGAAAAGGTCCTTAAAAGTAAAAAATTTGAAGAATCTGGGATTAAACGTCAACAACCGGTAATTTAACGAATCCCCTTTAGTAGTAGTTGGTTTTACAATGCAGTATAGAGTATTCAATGTGCCTTTAACGAATCACTAATAGTTTTGGGTATTAAATCTCTAATACTCTCAGCTCATTTGCAGTTAATTGTAGAAATTAAAAGGTGCTATGGATGACTTATTTCGGAGGGGGGCTTGAGAGGCAAGTGATTACATAGGTGCTGTTGTTTTATAAATATGTCACGTGGTAATACCATTATGCCGCCGCGGTGGTGCAATGTCAAGAGTGTTCTGAATAATTAGGTATACCTCAGCAGGAAACAATATTTTAAGGCGATATGTTTATGCAATGAATTGCCCTTAAGCAATAACAATTATAGCCAGCATCTTTCATTAACTTACCGGTTTTTATGAAAGTGAAAACAGGAATATAATATTTAAATGTTAAAAAGAGTGCTTTTACAACCTCAAGTGGCTTTTGAGATCACCAAGGCATTTTATAGATCTGGTCACCAGAGCTAAATTTATTATACCTATCACGGGTTAAATGTGACGTCAACGCTACTATTAGGGAAAAAAAGAAGTTTTACTGATTAGAGGTTGTACTGGTAATTTGAAATCCATATTTTTCAGAAAAATATTGAGAAACTTTGATGTAAATTCAATGCTGCTTTTCTGCATGATCACACAATTTACGATTTACGATGTCTAGGTAAAAAATAATTTTCAATTAATTATTTAATTTCTATTTCTGTTCTATTTTTTCTTCTACCTACCTAATTAACCGAAAATGAAAGAAGAATTATCACAAAGGTTTGAAAGTTCACGTCTGAAAAATTCTATCTTGGCATTTCCCTGATAAACGAAAACGGCTACAGCAACGAGCTGTTGTCAGCACGGATAATGTACGTGAGAGAATATCCTATGGGCCCCACAGGTGGATTTTGTGGAAATGGGTCAGTACAGCCGTGTTGAGTGCGCGTGATACTACCATTTTTCATTCAGCTCTCCCTTTGAGTCATAAGAAGCTCTGAGACAGCTTAATCTTTTCTAAGAAATAGCTAGATGAGATGGATAAAAAACTTTAACTCCGAGGATTTTATCATTTCTTTAAGAATGGAAAAAGGACGAGAGAGTGAGCGAAGTTGAAGCAGCGTTTTTCTTGGTGAGGCATAGAGAACTCAACTTAAACAAATTGACGCTCTGGCAAAGAGGTTTCTCATTTACTCGCTAGTGGTGCAAATTTGTTCATTATTATTTATTTTTCCTTCAGTTTCCATTTGCTTTTTTTCTAGTCATCCTTACTTAGCTTTGAGCACATACACAGATTTTCCGAAGCTTTCTATCAAATTTCCCTTCCACCCCGAGAATGTCTAAATTAATAAAGAATCTAATTTCAAAATACCGAGTGTTAATTAAAACGCCACTCTTGTTGGAGAAAAACTTTTACCGCAAACTAAGCTCTTCTCGGGCATTATTGATTGACACTCAATTTTAAAACTTTTATGAAACTCTCCAAAGTACCACGTTTGAGTTGAATATTGGAAGACTTGTATTGAACAGAGCCTGGTGCTGGAAATAATTTTGAATAGTTTGCAAAAGTACAGGAGAGTTAGCGATAAAAACCGTAGGCTTTAGATGACAGCCAGTTTTTAAAAAATTACTAACATTAGCTACTAATTGGAAAAGAGGCTAGAAAAATTATCGCAAAAATGGGAATTCTAGGGTCAAAATGTCGAATAGGATTTGGACTCCCTTGTTTGTGTTTTTTCCTGTACGTCACCTCTCAGTGGAGTAAAGATGAAATTTTCCACATAGCATCTCCCCTAATAATATTGCTATTAAATAACAGACAGATTTGCACAGAGAAAAAAATCATCTTTTCCAACCAGAGTTCGAACCCGGATCTCCCGTTTCCGCGCCGAGTGCTTTAGGCTAACACTTCCAGGGTTCAAGCCTGGTCCCTCAGAATATTATGGGAAATATATGAGTTTCAGCCGTGGGTATTCAACACGCTAAAAACAATCCATTAAATTTATTTCTTGCATTCCTCTGCACATAGTTGTTCTCAGCAGTGCTATTTAAAATGACTACCAAGTACTTTTCATCAAGCACTAAGCCTTTTGACTAGTGAAATTCACATATGAGAGTACTAGGAACAATTCCCTTTCCTATGCTGTCTGTGGTTCCCCCGGAAGGTGTAGTACCCTACAAAATCACATGTTAGGACATATACTGATACCTCTCCTGTATTGGAACCCGGCACTTCTGGTCGGTAACCTCTCTCCCCGTCGGCTGCCTTGACTCTCCCACCTGTCTGTAATAGCTCTCGAAAAATCAGAGCTCACCATTTTATTTGCTACTTCCATGGAATTGTTCACATTTTAGTAATTCTGAGTTAATTTAAGGGTAAATCGATTCTTATATCGTTATTTCCAAGGGAGGCGACCAGTAGACAAAGCCATTGGTAACGAGAGATTGGTAATCGGCCAGAGGTATGAATTTTAGGAGGAAACGTGTGCAGAAATCCGGCGTCAATAGTAACGAAAAGTGCCAAGGAGTCCATGTTTTAACGTTCCATCCGACGGACGGTGCAGTAAACTTGAAGCTCTCTCCTCACCGCACACAAGTGCGGACCAGTACGTCACTGCCGCGATTCGAACCTGGGCCCTCGGGATACGTGATCAATTAACCAACCCGAAACCCCCGCCCGAGGATCTGTAATCTATTTTTTCCAAATGTCAGGGAGTGATAATAGCTCATTGGGACCGGTCAACCGCTATCAATCGCTCACGGCCGTGGGTCTGTTACACATAATCCGAGATGAGTAGATCACGTGCTCTTATCATAAGGAGATGTAGGTTTTTGGTATCTACACATTTGGTGAACAACGGAAAGCCCTTAGCGCCACGGTCTGGTGACTCAACCACAGTTTCCCCCGTATCTCGTTGGGCTAGAAACGAGAAGATCCAACTCACCCGAAGGTGTGTCGCCCACGCGTGTCCGTATTTGCGAAGAGCTCGCCCCGTCACGTGACGAGGGAGAAAAAGTGGCAGGGGAGGGTCGGGCACGACAAACAAGAAAGGAGCGGTTTGCGCTCGAGATAAGGTTATCGTGGAACGAGTGATCGTTTGCAAACCTCTTGAGTCTTAAACGAAGGAGGTGAGAGATGTATGAGAGGTTTAAGACTCAGCGTGCTTGCGCTCTTGGAGGGCAATCCTAAGGGAAATAGGGGAGATCTAGGCGAGAGAGGCGACGGCTCACGAATGCGGGGAATACATCCCAGTGTCTCAAACCAAGGAGTTTGCAAAAACAAGAATGGGGATGAAAAACCCGAGGGATTTTGAGATATGTTTCTCAGTCAAGAATGAAAAGGACGGTAGCAGGTTGTAGAAAAATGAGGTCGGAATATGTCCTGCGGGTATTGGTCCTGGTCGTGAATGTTTAAACGCTCCGTTTCTCAGAATGATTCCCGCGTCTGCATTTATGCAGCAATGAAAAAAGTTACAAAAGCAGCTTAGAAGGTAATAACAGCAGGAGAGATATTGTCGACGGGGAAGGAATAAAATAGCTGACCTTGCTTTACATCGGAAGTATGATCACGGATGGATAAGAAGTGCCATCTGCTGATGTAAATTTTTTCCCTTGTAAAAAGTAAAACGAGTGTTAGAATCTAAATGATTTGAAGTCAACTCTAAGAAAAGATCCGAATCTTTTTAAAGGGTCCTAATAATAAGCACGAATGTTGAATTATAATTAGGAGAATATCTTCATGGAATACCTTCAAGGCAGGGTTGGAAGACGACAAACAATGTTGGAGAATATAACAATGCAATTCCCCATCCCTCTCGTTCACCCCTCCTGAGATTTCCTTTTCCCTTCGAATTCCATCCCGCTGTGACACCCGCCCATAATGCATTTCTTCCCTTCCCCCCACCCTTCTCCTCTGCCACGAATCCTCTCCCGATCTACACCTGCCTCCCCCTCTCATCCCTAAACCTCTCTTAACTAATCAGTCCCCGCCTCCCTTGATAAAATAAACGCTCAAATTCTCCCATGTGTCAGTTGAAGATGTTGCTCTGCAATAGAACCTGGTCGTGATTAATAATTTTTTTATGTCAACATTATTTTCTTCAACAACCCTAGGAGATGATTAAATTTTAATGATGTGGCTGTAGCGATGAATGTATGAGATTGAAAGGCTAAAGTAATCAGGAAAAGAAGCAATGGCTTAGTGTGTATAGTAGAAGTATAACAGTCGTGAGATGTGTGAAAAATTGATGCGAAGAATAACAAAACACCCTTTAAGCCACCCTTAGGATACCCAGGAATCTGTTCAAGGAACGATAAGCAAAAATTATTGCTATTCGGAGCAATAATGAAGAACTATTACTTGAGTACAGAGGCCAAGAGAAGGAAGAGAAGGGATATTTGAAGCATCTGTTAATGGCAGTAATCTTAGTGCGTAAGTTATCGTAGAGGAAAATGGTGTTGAGTGGGACATTACAGATGTCGAAGTGCTGAGATCGAGATTGAGCTACCCTGTCTAGAACCTACAAAGATGCATGGTCTCTTGAAACATTAGAAAAACATTCTAAGTATTCCATTGAGAGAAGAATTCAGAGTCGATCATCTAACGAAAAGTATCAAAGGTAATAGGTATATCAAATAGTGGGTCCGTTAAAAATTTTTGTTGGAAAAAAGCACCAAGAGAGAAACAGATAGGGAGAAAGAATTTCAGTGATAGTAGCTAATTGTCGTAGTGTAACAAATAAAGTACATAATTTAACCACCTCATAAAAAGTGCTGATGCAGATATAATCGTTGGCACGGAAAATTGGCTTTCGTAGGACATATCAGATTATGAAGTCTTCCCGCAGTGTTTTAGTGTATATAGAAAGGATAGAGTAAGCAGAAGCGGAGGAGGAGTATTTATAGCTGTGAAGGACCCGTACGTCAGTAGAAGATAACTTATTTCAGAGCGAAAAGTAGAAAGTATTTGGTGTTCCGTTAAAAGTAAAAGTAGGCACGAAAAAAAGAAATGTGTATGTGCATATTACAGGCCACCGGATGCAGGCGTCAATTCTATAATGGAACTAGAGTCAGAGATAGGTACATTACTTTCTCGGAACAATGATAGAGGAATAATAGTCGGTGGAGACTTCAATCTCCCTTCCATAGACTGGAATACGTGTAATTTTATAACATGAGGTAAGGATAAGGAATTCTGCGAATCGCTGTTCTAGATTTATTAGCAACAATATTCTAGATTTATTAGCAACAAATATACCCGAAAGAGTTCTAAATACAGTTACAGACACGGAAATTGGTGATCATAAAATAGTGTATGCGATATTTATTGTAGGCGTTGAAAGACATTATAAGCCAAGGAGGAGGGTATACTTATTTGACAAGGCTAATTACGACGGTATGAAAGAGGAAATAAGGGAATCGTTTAATGTATTTAGCGAACAAAGCAAATGATTAGATACAGAGGATTCGTGGAGAGAATTTCTTGAGGTCACCCATAAATCAGTTAATAAATACATACCAAGTAAATTCATTAGTGATTATACAGAGCGGTATACAGAGTGGTATAACGCGGAGGTTAGGAAATCAATAAAGCGACAGAGGGTATGCCACGCTAGGATGAAAAATATATAACGGGTTCTATGGGTAGAGGAAAAAAAAAGTTAGTTCAAAACTTTAAAAAATCGAGAGCATTAGCAAGGGAATCATGTAGGCAAGCGTTATCACATTTCAAGAACAAGATGTTAGGAGAATATTTAGATAGCAATCCTAAAGCGTCTTGGACATATGTGAAAAAGCTTCAGGTAAATAGGTCCATAGTGCACACACTTAAAAACGATAAAGAAATTAGAGTCACCAGCAGTATGGAAAAAGCCAATTCTTTAAACACCTACTTCCAAAGCGTATCCACCTCATCGTCACGCAACGCAGTGGAACCACCGCGGAACACATTCAGTGAGCAGGTACCCGAAATAAAAATTTCATGTCGCGGAATAGAGCAGCAGTTAAAACACATGAGTAAAAAGAAATCACCAGGTCCCGATCAATTCCTTCCAGAGTATATAAAACATTAGCTTAGTCCTAAACAATTCTAGATAGGGGGCTAAACAATAGCCCCCTATCTAGAAATAATTTTCAATAAAACACTGAAGAACCACACAGTACCCAAGGATTGGAAAGTAACTAACATTACACCTATTTTTAAAAGCGGTGATAAGGAGGAACCTAGTAACTACAGACCCATTTCACTCACGTCAATCTCTTGTAAGGTATTTGAGCATATTGTAGTCAGTTTGATCATGGGGCATTTGGATAGTAAGGGATTGCTCATAAACAACCAACATGGGTTCCGGAAAGGTAGATCTTGCGAGACACAATTAGCTTTATTCGTACGCGATATTTTAGTCTACGGCGGAAACAGTACTGAAGTTGATGCGATATTTTTAGATTTTAAAAAGGCATTCCATAAAGTTTCTAATGATAAATTAATTTTTAAGTTAGAGAGTTTTGGTGTAAATAAAGACGTTGTATGTTGGGTAAAATAATTCTTAAGTGGGCGAGAGCAGAGGGTTGCCATAGATGGTATCATGTCGGACACAATCAAAGTCACATCGGGAGTTCCCCAGGGTAGCGTAGTAGGTCCCCTTCTATTTCTTTTATACATAAACGATTTGAGTACCGTAGTAAGTAGTAAGCTTAGACTCTTTGCAGACGGTGCGGTAGTGTATAGGGGTATATCAAGAGAAGAAGACAGGAAATCGCTTAGCAAAGATTTAGATGCAATTCAAGAGTGGTGCGACAAATGGCAGTTAGAGCTTAACCTTAAAAAGTGTGTAGCTATCAATTTTTGGAAGAGGAATTCGATAGAGCGATCTTATAAAATTAGTAACATGAAGATCGAAAGCGTTGAAACCATAAGATATTTAGGTGTAACAATCACTAAAGATTTATCGTGGGGAAGACACCTCCGGGAAATATGCGGCCCAGCGATGAGAGAGAAAAGATTTATAAAAAGAGTTCTTGGGAAATGTGAAGAGAAGGCAAAAGAGCGATGTTACTTTTCACTAGTAATGCCCTATCTTGAGTATGCAGCCAGTGTATGGGATCCGAATGAATTAGGTTTGATCAGAGAACTAGACAGTGTACAGCGTAGAGCAGCTAGGTCCGTTAAAAGGTGTTACGATGCGTTGAGTAGTGTTTCAGAATTAATACAAGAATTAGCGTGGGAATCATTATCAGAGCGTAGGTTAAAGTAGAGATTAAATCTATAAAAGAAATTTCAATTGGATAGCTTTACTGCATATGTTAGGCACAAATTAAAAACACTAGCGTATTATGCTAGATTCGACCAGATAAATAAGATTAGAGAGATAGATTGTCGTACTCATAGATTGAAAATGGCATTTTTCCCCCGTACTATAAGATTACAAAATAGGCAGCACAGCAAAGCGATAGGTAGGGGAAATATTTTAGAGTAGTCTGTAGCGCATGATGCATGTATTAATCCCTTAAATACTATAGATACTAACAATGTAGTTGTATGAGACCCTAGAGTTGCTTGCTTACATGTCAGTAGTACATGCTTGATGATATACACCCTCTGCCACACACCCTCGCGGTTGTGGCAGATTGGATGTGGGTCACGGTTGACCTTGGTTAGGCTGAGGTTTGGGAAGGGAAACACTGGGGGAGGGGAGCTCTGGAATGTTTATGTGAGGAATGTAGGCTACAGGATGCGCAAAACCAGCGACTACGAAGAGATGTAGCAAAAAGTGTCCACAGTAAAGCTGAAGTAAATGTATTAAATATCTACTATTAAAACAGCAACGAAAAAGACGAGCTAAACTAAGCACTAGACAAAGAAATATAATCTATCTAAGAAAACGATTACCAAATAAGTTCTATAACAATAAGCGATAAAAAAATCAACCATATAAATCTACTAGGTTAAAAATAAATTTTCGCAAACTAATAGTTAGTATAAACTATATATGTATAAATAAACTCAAGAACAAAGTAAATTACGAAGAAGTCTCACTACAGAGAACGAAAACCTATGAAACTACTGAGACCTTTAACAGTTACGTTGAAACTACACGTTAGGATGGATTATACGGTGCTACACAGAACTATGCATAAATAACACAATAAAATAATATGGAATTAGAAAACCACTAGTAGGAAAACAACTCTATATAATATCACGGATATTATTAAGAAGAAGGTAAGAATTAAGAAGCGGTAAGGAACCACGGATATGATGAAATAATAAGAAATGCAGATGCGCTAGAACGAATAAAGTTAAATTAAAACCGAATAAAGTCTAAGAAGAATATTCTTAAACAATAGGTTATAAAAAACTGTTCTATAAACAGAAAAACTTAAAATAACAACGAAAACTACGGTGATGATAAAATGTAAATAGGAAATGGAAATACGCTAACTATGGAATAGCCACAACGATGTGAATCAATAAGTGGAAGAGTTGTATTTACCTTAATATTTAAAGTAATAAATAAAACGGGTTTAGTTCTTCTTATCGCTATTGGCACACACTCTCGGCAGACGCGCACGGGAACACAGGGATTCCAGCCACAGCAGGCACAGAACACTCACACACTAAACACACTCTTAACACTACCTATTACTACATAAATAAAAACGTACAACTTAAGAGATAGAGGTTAATTAGGAACCACACAACCAAGAAACTACACTAAGGGCCCAGTTAGGCGATATTAGTATCGACAGCGGCCGACTAGCAGGAAGCGAAAGGGCAAGCTCGAGGCCGGAGCACTCTCTCCACACGACCGTCCCCTTCGAGCGCAGGTAGGAGAATCCTCTGAGTATAGAGTATATTCTTAGTATGTGCCTATGCCTACAGTAGTTCTTCCTTGCATACTGAATTTCAAATTATAAATGCCTTTGCGAATATCAACTCGTGCCAGGACAATTAAATTTTATTAAAAAGCTTCGGTTCTCAATCTTCAGTATCATGCTACAAGGTTCATATCCATTGGACATTCCATCAAACCTCGATATTTATCCAAGCATCTCGACTTCTCCAGCATCTCAACACGCGAAAACTCAATTTCGTTTTCTATCAAAAGAAATTAAAGTGCAGGTACGTGCGTGGGGATCCGACTAATTTTGAGAACGCCCTTTGATACCCGGAAGAATTTAGTCCTGTGCAGTACTTTGTTCGAAACTAGTCCGGGGGTACGAGAAAACCGCATCCCGTGCTCGAAGCTTTCCTCATACGGCTAATTTCGTCGCATGCGTCGTCGCCTGCTCATATTTTCTTCCCAACCGCTCGACTCGCCGGGAGTTGGTTCGTTTACATCGCCCCCACCTTCTCCACACCGCCTCGCTCTTTCGCAGAAGGAAGCGTCCCCGCATGATCCATTCCCAGTTTGCCAGAAATTCCCCGACGCCGTAGCGCCGCTCGAAAAATAAAAGAGCATCGTCTTGGTTCCCCACCGGCGCTTTTCGATGTTGCGTTATGCTCTTCGCTCGTGTGTGCTCGTCTGTGAACGTTTGAGAATGTGTGAGGGCACCGAGGGAGAAGCAGAATGTCTTTACTCCATCAGGGTCGCGCACCGAGGAAAAGAACTCCTCCAAGATTTTCGAGTCGTCTTGCCGCTCGTCGCGACGCTGCCGGTTGTAAAAATGCGGTCCCGTCAATCCGGATATGTTTCAGGCCGTAGGGCGTGTCGAAGACGCGGGCGTGATAAGAGTTCCCGAGATGCAACGAGCGTGTGCTCTCGCCTTTCCTATCCGCACACTCGTAAGGATGTGCCTCACGCTTGGAATAAAAAGGCGGATGCTTCGCTCCAGGAAAATCTCAAGCCCAAGGAGCCAGGCGATGACTTAGTTTTCCTTACTTAACGATAACTTTTACAAATCACGATCAAAAAACATACACAAGATTTGCTAACTTCCGACTTCTTGAGGTACGTCTTAATATTGCGTCTAGGTGTCAAAACTAGAGTCAATAAGTGCCGCTTTTTGATCGTGGTATATAAATTTATGTTTTAATAAAACTCGTGATATGCCACAAACTTACACGTGAACGTAACTGATTCAACCACGGTTTTGTTTCTAAAACAAATCAAGATTGATGAAAATGTTTTGTGCATCAACAAATTTGTCCAATTTAACGTCTAAAAATACATATCTGATCTTACAGAAGCTTTGAGATTGAAACTTTCCCGAAATATTCCAGTTATTTTGTTATCTTTTCTAATAAGGTAGTGGTCTATCGCGATTAATGGTCGTCTACTAGCTGCATCACAAATGAATTGAGTGAATTCGCCTCAGTGATACTCATTTTGCATAAAACCTAAAGGTAGCAACCTTCCACCTACTTAACTATGGACTCTTAGGTATTTACTATATATGCCTCTCATGCCTCGGAACACCGATAAGAATAAGTTACTGTGTGTCACCGATCGGAAACCAATGCGAATTCTAATTCTGAAAATCACGCCAAAGCTTTCTCTACTGCGCTCAAATCTTTTGCTTTCTTAATGCTGATATCAAATATCTTTCCTTGAATATTGGCCATAATGTTGGGGAGACTAAAGGTGATAGCGCATTTTAGATGTCATATTGTTACGGCTGTCCAACTCGAGTTTTAAATTGGCTGTGTTCATTGATATCTACGTCTACAAAGTACACTCATAGCCACCTCGAGGGTGGGTGGTGTGGGGTAAATAATCGCCCAACATCCAATTACAGATGCATCGGTAAGAACTTAGAGGTTATTAATTAATATCAATTGGAATAAACACTATGAAGCTAACTTTTTACACAGTATGAAAAATGTTTTAGAAAAACGATACGCATGCATCGCATATTTATGACTTGCACGAAAGTTAAAAAATCTACATTACCTATTTCATTAATTTCCTCGTACTTTCTTTTCAATCTATTATAATCCCATATTGCACGCGTAAGGAATGACATTTCAAACATATTTGCCTTACTACCTATCTCTCTAATTTTATTATTATGATTTGACCTACCGTAGTACATATTCATTATCATGTGTCAGCAATTCTAAGATCGGTTTGCCGCAGCTCTCCCCTCTATTCTCCTTTCATTTAAACTCTTCATATTTACATTCTGTACATAATCATCCATTGTACGCTGGTTTCTTTTATACTTGTTTACACATAAAAAATTGCTAAATAATGTCTAGAGGAGAGGTACTTATTTAAGTTATTTAAATTTCTGAGTTAAATTCAGTACGTTCTTCAACTTACGATCGGATAATGATTTCTAATTTAATTCTTCGAACAATTTTTATATGCTGCTTAGTTTAATGTAACACCTTTTTCCACAGCTAGTAGCACAACGCTACACTATATTCAACACACAAATCAAGCTTATATTATTTGGATTCCGTGTACTAGAACATCCAAAATGAACTTAAAGTAAACAAATAGTGATGATAGCATTTGTCATAAGACTTACTATAATAGCTTTTAAGTTGTTTGAACGTGATTGAGGAAGATTACTTCAGCAGCAGGAGCGTAACCTCTGAAGTATTCTAGCATCTCGATGCGCTTTGATTTTGAGTGTTCTGCAAGTATGCAATAAAAATTTTTGCATTTGCCCAACTCTCGTGGCATCAACTTTTCACTGGGAAACGTCAAATACCCAAAACCCATCCTAAAATATGTTCATCTCTGTTTTAAGATGCTTTTCTCCGGTTTTTTGTTGATTTTTAGTTAAGGCTTAGCATATAGGAACTATGTTTTGTTTCATTTTCAACACATTCTATTAAATATTTTTCACCATTCTTATGAAATTCTGATTTTGTCGTACTGTTTTTTTAAATTTATTTTATGTTGTCTAGTGTCGTTATTCTTGTATAGTTAATGATCTATTATTTCATTTTTTTCAATAAATGGTACCGAACTATTTCGCCTTAAAGGGAGCATGTAAAGCTGTTCCTCCACTGGATAGCGACCCTGCGATCATGCTCCTAAACTAATGGCTCCATCTTTCTTTTATGCTTTGATTTCTGGGTCAAAACCACAGAATGGGGAGTGTGGGTTTTCTTGTCTTTTCGTAAAATTGACGGTCGTGGCGTTGGTTCAAGTGAAGCGTCTCTCCCTCGCCTTTTACGACTTAGCTTGCACTTCTCAGAGTTTTTATTTTCCAGGACTGTGTATGGAATCCCATCGTTTATTAATCTCAAAGCCAATTGGCCCATAACGTTTCAAGTGTTTCTTATGGCCTTAGTAATTAATATTCCACATCTCTCCTAAATACAACTCTGGGTCAGGTGTGAAGGTGTATAACACAACCATCACGCAAGTTTCTTCGTAATTATGCAACCCTTGTTTTATTCCTATTTGGTCTTTTACCCGTAATTCACGTAAACATTGTATTTATTTGCTAATGTAGGTTAAGTACCGTCCTCTATTCTTCCCTATGCATTGCTATCGCAGTTACACTCAAGTCCTTCTTACCTCAATTCTTCTTTATTTGACCTATGTGACTTAACTATCCCTAGGACTTTATCGGAGTATTTTTCCTTATATTTTCCCCTTAATTATGTTCTTTAAAAATATACATTCTAAAATTCTATGTAATGTCTCATGACATGTCCCATCCACCTGGTTATTCTCTGCCACACTGTGCTCCATATTGACCCAACTCCCTTGGCTGTCACTACTTAAAGGCTCAGAGTTCATTTCGCAAAATTTATCTTTGATACAACAAGGATAAACATTTAGGTATATTCCTCTGTATGTTTATGAAGATAAAATGGATCGACCGAGTGGCAAATGAAGAATTCCTAATAAGAGTGGGAAAAAGAGAAGTCTGCTGAAAACCCTAAAAAGAAGACATCCTAATCGACCACATCTTAAGACACGATTGCCTGATGAAGACAATCGTCGGAGGAAAAGTGAACGGGAAGAATAGAAAAGGCAGACCTCGTATGAGATACATGGGGCAAGTTGTGAAGGATGTAAAAGAGAAGAATTATGTCACAATGAAAATGTTGGCCGATAGAAGAATCGAGTGGAGGGCTGCCTCAAACCAATCCTAGGATTGACCCATGATGATGAATATAAAATTCTATTAGCAGTAGCAGACGGTTATAGGCCAATTCTCAGGTACACAGTATCCTAAGTCCTCGAAGAGCATGTGCGCATGAGCCGTCTTTTGTCCCTAATTTCAGCACGGAAGCTCTTTGTCGCTTTTTTCACATTAGCGCATCCTATTTATGGAATGAGCTGCCCCCTGATTTTCTTGCAGTTTCATCAATTACCATATTCAAGCGTCTACTTTTCAAATATTTATTTGAGAGAGAAGGCACCAATTAATTTCTGATCTTAGGCTATTCATTGCCTTATTATTTATTATAATTGTACAACACAATGTGGTTGAATAAATATATAGCTATATATCTAATTGTAAGTGTATCTGAGGGTGGCTCTAGGGCAGGAACCAGCTATTCGATTCGAGAAATATATTTTGAAAGACACAGTGAGTTTCACTTTTTTGATATTTCCAGTTAATCCATTTACTACTTTCTGTTTCATTAATCTGTACATTTAATCTAAAACACTCAACTCCAGTATCAAATCTTTAAGTCCTCTATTCTTCTCTCAGAATATTTTCCGATAGCCCCTATCTCTACTAATCCATGAGAGAAGCAAGTTCCTTAATTCGCTTTTCTGGGAATACTGCTACCGTGTTTCTGAATGTAACGTCTTCGAGCACAGTAGTGGTCTTGCCATCGCGAACGCTTTCTTAGCTTGAGGCCTTCTGCGCATGTTCGGCATGTTCCTTCGACCCCAAGTGATATTGCTCCCGATACATACGAACGGCTCCACTCACTTTAAATTCTCTCCTTGTGGCATTATAATTATTATACGGGTGAATATCCATGGAGAAAAAATTAGCATGCTGCGATTTGCTGATGGCATAGCACTCATAGCAGAGACTGAGAGGGATCTGAACAAGATGCTGATAACCATGGAAAGGACAATGGCTAGATATGAGATGAAGATCAATAAGAATGAGACTAAGATGCTGGTGTGCAGCAAGAGAGAAGAGGCCAAAACCAACGCTAAACTGGGAAAAATAAAATTGGAAGTAGTGAAAAGTGTTGTTACCTTGGCAGCTGAGTAACCAACGACGGACGAAGCAAGATAGAAATAGTCAGCAGAATAGCCCAGGCAAAGAGGGCATTCTATCAAAAGAAGAATCTACTTACCGATGGAATTACAAGCGTAGAAGTAAGGAAACAATTCATCAGAACATACATCTGGAGCGTTTTTATTTATGGCAGTGAGGCATGGACAATGACAGCAGCGGAAAAGAAAAGGGTGGAAGCATTCGAAATATGGTGCTACAGAAGAATGATGAAGATTGAATAGATCGACCGAGTAAGTAACGAGGAAGTTTTAATAAGAGTAGGAGAAAAGATAAGTCTTCTGAAAACCCTAAGAAGAAGACGGGACAACTTGATCGGCCACATTATGAGATATGATGGCCTGATGAAGACAATCGTTGAAGAACAAGTGAACGGGAAGAATGGCAAAGGAAGGCCTCGTACGAAATACATTGAACAAGTGATGAAGGATGTGAAAGAGAAGAAATACGTAAATATGAAGAGATTAGCCGATAGAAGAACTCAGTGGAGAACTACGTCAAACCAATCTGAGGATTGATGACTAATGATGATCATGAGGACATTTACGTTAAAAATTGATGCACCCTCCGTGTTGGAAAAACGGTAGGACCTGTGAGAGCTGAAGAAGAGGATTAAAGAAGGAAGGATCTGTGTTCATTTGGTGCTTAAGTTTTCAAATATTCCCGAAGGATGTGTGTTAATTTCTGGGATTTTCCTCGAAATCTGCCTCCTCTCTGTTGAGAACGCACGAAAACATTAGACGGGTGCGCCTTGTCGAACGAACGTCTTCTTAGATTGCGAACGCAATCAGTAAAAGCCGTTCGCGCGCCTCCGTTGGCCTTTGATGTCGAGAGATCGAAGAACTTCGTGGAACAGACTCTCCACTTCCTTCTCCCCGTGGAGTTTTATTTTACACCCTCTCACCTTTGCCTCGTCGCGGTCTTATTTCGTCCGCCCGCTACGTCCCAAGTAAACCATTTGTTTCCACCTCCCCTTGATCCCGGAGCAGGAAACTATTTCGTTTGTCTGTTTTTTTTATCTTCCTTTCGCCCTCTAGAGGATCCCGTTGAGACCTTCAATCCTTGAGAGCCCGGTTTTTTTCCCGTAAGACCGTGGTCCCTTCCCGCTCTTTCGGCTAAACCTCTCCATTTATTCGGTCTCATCCCACGGCCCGAGAGCAAAGGACGTCAGGAGGAGGTATCCTCAATTACAGTGGGGGCCGCGTTTTTTATTTCATTCCCGTCGGCCTCCCTCTACCTCTCTCCCCTCTTCAAGAGCCCGCCACGGGGTAGAGGTTTGCTCCCCCCACCCACCCCTCTCCCATCACCACGATATCGCTGAAACGACCGGATTAAACTGCGCGGGAGAATTCTCCCCTTCGCCCCGAGCCGTGGACAACGATGGTACACGAAACCGCGTTTTATCTCCTTAATGAGGCTCGAATCTTCATTTTTTTCCCTTCCGAAATGTGCCCGCATTTGTTTTTGGTCCGAGCGTTTCTCCGACGACGGAAAGGGACGAAGAGCATCGTGGTACCGATATTTAATCATACTTATTATGAGTGTTCATTCCTGCAGGTTTGGTGCGGTAGTCGTAATTGTCAGCTCGTTTTGATGGAAATAGGAAAAACTTCCCAAGTAAAATTACTCTTGTTGTTACCTCTCTGTAGTTCATGTGTTTCAGTCTCGTGCTACTCAGACCGTCGAGGATTAGCATCGGCTATCTCCTGTTATCAGATTATAATATTCTGGTCTTATAAAGCAATTGATCGTATTATCAGAGACAGATGCAAGGATGGAGCATTTACCCATGGTTCGTGACAGTCTTTCGAGTGGCAGTTCCCTACTTGGGAGTCTACTCAATTATGCATCGTCACTAACGACTTTGAACTCAGTTGTCCGAAAAACTATTGTTTTCCTGACTCAGTCTTCACAGGGCAATATCTAATAAAACTAGGATATACAGCATGTGATCTTCGAGTATTCTTGGTCTACATTTTTATTAATCTTATTCTAAAAATGTAGTGATGAATTCTAAGCGATTATGCTAGCTATCACGCTTATGCTGTCGGCCTCGTGGCGGCGAGGTAAATCTCTTGAATCGTCAAAAATAGATTTGAATCTTTAAAATTGTTATAAACTTTAAAAAATTGTTTATATTTCATAATATAATACCTTATTATACTTTTCCAATTCAAGGTCTTTAAAATAAGCCCTTAAGCACGCCTGAGGCTTAAATAGTCTCTGAGATATATCGTAAAATGTAGTAACTTTTGCAAAATTCGAATTTTGCAACGTTGTAATATTTCGGAAACGGTTGCATCTTTTGCAAAACGACTTCGGAGTTTTCATTTTCTTATCTTATGGAGCCGTTATGCATAATTTGTTCAAATCCGTGACCCTAAGGGTCATTTTTGCCGATTTTCTGTTGGAATTTACGTGGAATGACCCACCTAAATTGATCTTTTATTAACTATTAGGTTTACAATTATTTGATTTCTTGTAAAATTCTTTGATAATAACTCCTTTACTCTTTGCAAAAGGGAATTTTTGCTGGAGTATAAATCCATATTCAAGAATTAGAGAAGCGCGTACTCAAGGAAATTGTAATTTATGATGTTTCATTCTATTTAAATTAATTTATTTTGCCACTATCATGAAAAATCATTCCACATTGTAAAAAAACTAGTACTGATCATTCCTATCAACTCTACGAAAAAACGCTAGTTGTTTCCATCCATTTCGATGTGCGCTGATCTGCGTACGTCGATTGGAAGGCACCCAGTCCAAAAAGAAACCTCAAGTCTGAATGCTGTCACCAGACACTTGTCTGTTTGGGAAGCATTTCAGAAGTTTTTCCAAACTGATTTAAATTATAAATTCTTGGAGAAAGCCTATTCGGCTTAGGCTAAGCGGCACCATAACCTACTTGTTCCAGGCTTAAAAAAAATGTAGGGCTCATTCTTTGATTTGGCACTAACAGTCATAGAAAGTTGTCATGGACTTCACAACATTCTAAAGACAGGGAGACGCCACTCAACTGGCAACCAGATGCTAAAATTGAGGTGAATTTGCATTTACCTTTCAGGAACAGGAAGGTGCAACACCGTGGAAACGCAGTCGAAGATTGTCGATCAGCTGATCCCACGCGGGTTGAGCGCCGGCCTTCCTGATGAATGTTCCGCGACCGCCGACGGTTAAATATCCAGAGATTCGTCGATATTCCTGCAACGGCCGATGATAGAAATTTAGTGACGTTTCTTCCGCTAGGTTCAATTCCTTAAAAGTTGCAATCTAAGGCAAACGGCTGACGTCTTCATTTTCTCCGTAATTATCCTTCAGGTCTACAACGAATAACATTGAAGTTCTTGTAAAAACGTTAGTCGCATAAATTTTCTTAATGCGTTAGAAATAAAATTTTGAAACAATTGCTGTCTAATACGTTGATTAACATTTGCTGAAATAAAGAGTACAAAGCACAGTGGTTGAATAAAAATATTCTCGTTTAATTCCTTTGAGCCTGCAAATCAAGTTTCCTTTCACTAAGGATAATAATAATGCCAAAGTTTTATCCGGACAACTAATAACCAGCATAATTCTCGCATCGAAAGCAAATAAGTAATGCCATAATATGTATGCTTGCGCATCCAGGATCAATAACATAAGGAATAGTATATTTATAACAGTAAAGTTGTAGAAATGTAACCGCAGGCTCAACTGTTGGCATTTTGTTTTCACAGTTACCTGGAAGTCCAAGCAGTGTCATCGCTGTTGGCAACGGATGATCAGCTTATTGTGAGGAAATAGCTGAAATCGCTCTTGATATTTCCTGAACGTAGACACGATGAAGATCTTCTGGACACCAATCTGCGGTCGAAGAAGTTGATATTCAGCGAGCCTTCGACGTTCCAATGGTTCCAACAAACTGAGATGCGAGTGCTTGAAGCGGATGAGCAGTCCTGCCAATTCATAAGGAGCGAAACAACTTTTGTAAAATAATATGGAAACAGTACACTGAATAGAAAAGTTATTGAATACTACTAAACATTTCTGGTAATAAAAAAGATTATAAGCTTTAACAAGAGGCTGATTAAACTTAACAAGTCATTTCCAATAAAATTTTACAGAGTAGATTCTCGTGTCTGGCTATAAAAATGAACTTAAAATTTGATAGCTTCTGTAAGTAGTGCAGCATTTTTGTACTTATAATCAATAATTTCCCAAGAATTATAATAACTCCTCTACATCCAATTCGGTTTCTCTCTTTTTTTCTCTCAAACTAGTTAGAATAATTTTAAAACGAGTTCTCGCTGCTGATGCAGGCTCCCCAACATCAACTTAGGTCTTACGAACCGAAATGAACGCTAATGCATTGTCAAAGAACAATGTGCAAGAAAAATAAACATTAAGTATGGATTACTTCGGCTGTTCTAAGATGCATTGTTATCGCAACCCGAAGGGACAAACATGAGTTCCATTCCATTCATTACGACAAACATTTTCAGAAACATAGTGACCAATAATCATCGGAGTTCATCTTCACTTACCATATACTGCTTTGGGCAAGGGCCAAGCCACGTTGAAACACCGGTTCCCATCAGATCACCGAAGCTAAGCTACGCTTGACCCGGAAGGAGGTTGGATGGGTGACCTTCCTGCATACCTCAACCGCGGTGCCCTTGACCCCTGCCAGCAAATGGCGAGCAGGTTAAATGACGGTTGTCACAATGGATCTAAAGAGGTCTAAGTGCCAGGGGGGCTCCAGAAGGCCCCAGCCCACCCCTCCAATATATGTACATTTTACCACACACTACCTTGGCCAATATATTCTCTCACGAAGATCGATGCACACGATACTTGAGTTAAACGGTAAATGTCTCTTTTCAAAATCCAGAATACCGACGGGAGCAAGCATGAATCGGTGTATGACAGTCACTGGTCGGCGTTGGCGAAGGGGAGTGAGAAGGAGGGAAGATAGGGGAAAGGTATCGGGAGACGAAAGAAGAGGGAAGAAGTGAAGGAATTATTTGATGAGGAAATGAATTCAGGTGAGAATTTGACTAGCAGAGGCCAGAGTGAAAGAGAAGAACGGAAGAGAATGGAATAAGGCAGGGAGGAGGAATTCAGTTTGGTGCGGTAGCTTGAACATAGAGGCCTTCATTGTAGTGAGGCAAGGTTAACATCTACATAGTATGCTAAAAGCCACCATAAAGTTGTGTAGCAGGGGCTGAATCTTCACTATGAATGCACTACCTATAATGCTTAATTCACTATGAATGCACCACCTATCATACTTAAAGAGGATTAGTAGCTACACTTTAGTTGGCCTATTAGAATTTTAAAAAGTGATAGGGTTGGTGAAGTGGCTAGAGTACTGGTCTCACATCCCGAGGCCCCGGGTTCGATTCCTGGCAGTGGCAGATTTTTCAGTGGCAAACCGGTCCCTACTTGAGTGCCTGGTGGAGGGCATTTCAGGTTTAGTACTCCGTCCGTCGGATGAGACGTTAAGCTGTAGTCCTCTTGGAATCTGTCGTTAAGAATACGCTAATGCTGACGCCAGGTTTCTCTCTACCCTTCCTCCATCACCTGAAATGTTCCTACCATAACCTAATTACCCACTGATCCTAAATGACACAAATGACCTCAGCTCTCGGTCATCTTCCCCGAATAACTAACTAACTAAGAATTTTAAAAATAATTAAAGATCAACGCATGCATTCATAAACATACTGTTAGTTTATACCGACATGAAACTAATTAAGCTACCGATTGATGAACTTAGGTATACCAGGGTGTCCAGCAGCGGGGCATTTGATAATTCCCGGAGATTTCCAGGTTTCCCAGACATAAGTTTTATTTTTCCAGAGGAATTATAGATTTTTTTCTTGTTAAGTATAAGAGAACGTTGGGTATGTTTTTTGTGTGAATAAAAGTAAGTATTATAGCTAATCTTGCATTTTGGGCAAAATAAACCAAATCCTGCGTATTTGGAGGAAAATAAACAAAAAATGCAACATCTTACAACACTTTCATTTAGTTCGTAAGAAATTACATCACCTTCTTAGAGTTTAACATTATTATGCTGGCGCTCGGGAACAAGGTTACATACAACCAGACTTCGCTGAATATAACTATCACTGATACATAATGATCAATAACTTGCACCTTCAGGATCCAGGCATGAAATTCCCTTCTTCACATGGAAGGCCAAGGGCGATCTTTCAATGAATTTCCCCACCAATTTCTTTAGGTTAGTAATCCATCCATTATTGAAGAGAAGAATATACAATATCCTAATACAGTTCAAAGCTCGCGAGCTAGCCGCGAAAACTTTAACGGAGTCACCCGCTGAGGTGCACGAATGCAAGATATTCCACAGAGAAAAAATCATTCGCCTTGACCGGGACAAGTCCCGGTCAAGGCGAATGATTTTTTCTCTGTGGAATATCTTGCATCCTAATACAGCTTTGTGACTATAATCTCTTTAGGCTATCTTGGTTGCATATCCCACATTAAGATCTTTTGTGGGGATCAGCTTTACAGCTTTACTCAAGTCAATATGCTTCACGATTCCAGATGCAAAAACCTCCGGCTTTACCAATCTAGTCATCACAGTTTTAAACAATTCAGTAATTGCCGAAAACAGAAACCGAGCCTTAGGCTTGCTGAATTGAAATTCCAAGAAATATTGTTCCAGCTCCGCTGCAGCTGTGGCAAAGGAAGCCAGTTTAGGACCCAACATTTTGTCCTGATGAACTTTATTAATCTGAAACTGTGACACATAGGCTTACATTTCTTGCACTTATGATCGCTTTTCTCTTCAACCTGAAAGCTCTTGACATAATTTGGCAAGGGTTGAAGAATAACGAGCGCTCAGAGAGCGCAATATTTTCATTGTCTAAACACCTAACTACAGGCAGTCCCCGAGTTACGTACGTCTCGACTTACCTAAAAATCCGTACTAACATAAGTGAAAAATTTATCTAAAGGGATGCCGTAGATTTACGAACGCGAGCACGAAAAAGTAAAATGTTCGTTTTTATACTTGCAGGCGGAGAAAATATCGAATAGCTGTCGAGGTTTTAAAGAGGTACACAGAATAAATTGGTCCATTTTTATCATTCATCTACAGTATTTTCATTGCTATTAATTAATTTTTGTCACCAAGTCGCGTATAAACATCTTATCTTCTACGCAACTGACCAATCTTCGTAACAGTTCATACAGTCGTAGCGATATCGCTACGACTGCATCAAATTATTGCGCTCACTCCATTACGATACGGCTTACTACGTAGTACGAAGCTACGTAAATACACTGGCCCCGATTGTCATCAGTTTTTAAATTGCAGCCAAAAGCCATGTTGATATAAAAGAAAAAAAAAGGTGGAACAGAAATTATGTTGCAGAAAACACTTGGTTAGTGTCGTAAATGTTTATTTCAGGACTTGATGAATTGTGACTGATAGCTGCTGTAATCCACTGGATTGAGATGCTATGATTATATGCCGACACGAAATCCAAGGACGCCAGTTCTACGTAAAGAAAGTCAAATTAACGATCCACTTTAATAATTTACCTCTTAAATATTAAGTACCATGAAAGCGGCAGTCGGTTGTATCACGGAATATTGGAATGTGACTTATTGAGACGGAATGGACTCGTACATTCTCCAACCACGAACGTCTACATCGTCCTGAACTCTTAGACTGCATTTCAATGAGAACCGCTTAGTCTTCTGACAACTCAACAAGTTTGTACAAATTGGTGAAGCAAGTTCAATCGATTTAAAAATCGTTTGAATTTGCATTGCATGAAAAATGATGCACAGTAGCAAAAAAAGCAAGCATTAAAATATTGATAAATCCTTTCTTCCGGTCATCTGGGAATCAAACGCAGAAGCTTGAGTTACATATGCCTTATTTGAGAACGTACTGAAACTATTTTATACCAGAGGTCAAGGAGTAGGTACTGCCTTAAGAAAAATATTCGATTTAAAATCTTGCTGTTGTTTGATAATGAACCCGGTTCCCCACCACACTAAACAATTGATTAAGTGGTGAGGCAGCAAAGAATTTTCCAAGAATACTAGAAAAAATAATTGAGGAGGGTGGTTATTTAGCAGAACAGGTTTTTAATGTTGAAGAAGCGGGCTTTTCTGGAAAATAATGACTCGCCGTACGCATATTTATAAAGAAGAAAAGTCTTCTCCTGGCTTTAAGGCAGCAAAAGATCACGACTCTCTTGCTAGGAGGTAACGCGATCGTAGATTGAAAATTGAGACCTCATCTAATTTACTATTCGGAAAATCCGCGAGCATTAAAAAATATTTATAAATCCTTTATTCCGGTAATCTGGTAATCGAACGCAAAATCTCGGGTTACATCTGCCTTATTTGAGGACTGGTACTGCATATATTTTATACCAGAGTTCAAGTAGTACTGCCTTAAGGAAAAAATTCCATTCAAAATCTTGTTGTTGCTTGATAATGTATTCGTTCACCCAACACACAATTGGGAGGATTTAAATGACTGCATTCTTCGGCCTCCAAATACAACGGCACTTCGCCAACCCAACGATCAGGGAATCTTTGCGTCCTTCAAAGCTTATAACTTGCGCAAGACATTTACTGATGCTATTGCTGCCACAGATGGGGATGGTGGAAAGACACGTAGTGAGTTTTGGAATGGGCTACAAATATGCACCATGTAATAAAAAACATAGCATCATCCTGGGAAGAAGTAACCACGATTCACGGTCATATTCGCACAAGGAGTTGACAAACGAAGAAATGATAGAGATGGAGTGACGCTGGGGCAGAAGTAGGGGATGGAGATGATGATGGGAGATCCCAAAAGGACGTGTGTGGACAAAAAAAATGCTTTACAACTCAAGGATTGTTGGAGGTCTTCGAGTATATTAATTCGGCGGTGGAAAAACTTGAGCAAACGGATTGTAACATCAGCAGGTTCGCTAAGGTCATCAGGGCACTTGGCATGGCACAAGGTGCCCAGGCCCCATACAAACCTCTCTGTACAGTTATTTCACGAAAAAGTTGACGCCAAATTACCATCAACCTCATCAACAGCTGACGCAGAGGGCGACGCCACAGTGCAGCGTTCGACTTCGCAGTGAGAGAAATAAAATGTCTGCGTGCGTGCAGGATGAAGTGTGTATGTTGGCGTGATTGCAAAGCGTTAATGTGGACGTCGCAGTGATCTAATCCTCTGCCCTCCTCTTATGAGAATAAGCTGTGACAATGAAACCACCAGAGTCATTAGTCAACTCAACTTAAAAGGCAAAAGATACAGTAATTATTAAAGGCTAGTAAATTACACGTTACTAAATGGCTCCTTCAATGGCATGATAACATAAAAAATTAATATTAGTCGTCATTATGGTGAATTAACCTTAAGATACCGTGCTTTCGCAAATCCGTGCAATTGGTCAATTCGGACTAACAATATTACGCAATTTGGGGTGCAACTTTCAGGCGACATTATCGTTTACTTATGCAAATAAATTAAAGATAAAAATAAGAATTATTGAATTTCGCAGGAAATAACTGAAGGAAATTGTCCGAAAAATTTCCCCACATTCCTCCGCCCCGATTGAAATCTCCGGAACACGGACTTAGTTTTGGAGAACGGACTTAACTTTCGGCTTACGTAAATTTCGACTTACTAAGATCCATTTGCTGTTTATTAGCAATATTATTGAGGCTGTCATCAAAACCCACAATAAATTGCTGGCAACTCTGTATACGTTCCATTTAGGGTTTCGTTCGAAATATAGAGATCATGAGCAACTGCTTTGTTTTTGTTGTTGAAAGCCGTTGCGACGGGCCGAAAGCACTCGGGCGCTTCGGCGAGAAATGACATGGCCACTATAAACATAGATTATATATACACGGGACGGGACTATGTATCGTACATAGTGTATGGAGAAATCATTGCACTCTCGTTAACTGCAGAAATGCTAAATGCGACAACACAGGGGAAATTTCACTATGCAACTTGCCTAAAATGGCACATTATTTCCGTCGCAATTTTACATATTGACACCACCGAAAATTCCAGAGTCGATTACATATTTCCCTGAGATTTCCCTGATATTTCCAGTGAAAATAAAATTCCCTGAGATTTCCCGGTCTTCCCGGTTTTCCAGAGTGCTGAACACCCTGTATACAGGTATCCGTCGTCAACCGCGGTTCTTTATACCGCAGCCCTTGGTTAACTCGCAGTCAACGGTTTCGGCACTATTTTTCTCAACTGCGGTATTTCCCTTGCGTAAAAGCGGTTCTGACCTATCTAATGCCTTTTTTTTTGACATTCACAAATTTCACTAATGATTTTGTACACAGATACGCACACGAGTGCTGTAATGTATCAATCAAGGATTAAAATTTGCCTAGAAAAAAATCATGTGACCTGACAGGGAATCGAACCCGGATCTCCCAGTTGCCGATTAGTAACACCAATACGCCATTCTCATTCAAGGCGAATTTCGAACCTATTGAGTACATTCAGTACCATAATTTCAACACAGATGGCAGTTCTGCTGTTTTGTTTTTCTTCGCGGATATCAGCTGCAGTACCCAAGATCACCACCTAATAGTGGGAAGGGAATACTTCTGCATTTACATACATTTATATCATTTGAGAAAAAATAAATTACGTAAATCTTAACCGAAGTTTAGTGGAACATGACACCTAAACCCCTGACTTGCCGTAAACTTTTTGATTTACCAACCGCGGTTTTGTCGACCGCGGGGATTTTACGTAAACCTCGCGGTTCAGGTTAAGACGATCAATCAGTTCAGCAATAAATGTATCTCCAGTGGTCCTGTTTATGGTCTAGTTTATCATGGTAAGTCGGAGTTCGCAGATGCGTAAGTTGTCATCAGTAAAAATACTGGAATTTACTCAAGAGATTAAGTCAGAATTTTAACATACGGTCTGATATGATTCCCATTTAAGTTCTAAAAGACTGGTTACGCTTATATGATTACCGTAAAGATTAAGGGATTTGTGCCAGTCTCCGTTGTCTCCTATGCCCTTAATAAAGAATCAATTTTTGATTTTGGGTCGCAATATTAGTTCTAATTCCAACTGCTGAGGGCACATGAATCATATAACCTGAAATGAATCGCTAGAGCGTTATCTGTGTCCGAGGCTGGATCAGAACCCGCGTGCTCTAGACTACTGGCCGGGTCGTTACTTACACGTCACGGTCGACGGAGCTTTTGAATTCACAGCAAGAGACAACCCTGCAAGCGACCTCAAGGTGTGATAATGGGCGGATCTTCATCAGAAAGGAGACCTACATATATATCACATAAACTTCTCCGCTGGCACTCCTACGTTGCTTACTCCAATAGAAATCGGTCGAAAGAAGGATTTGAAGCAGCCTTGGCATCTTTAAATCCTTCGTGACTTGGATTTGGGATGCCCTTACGGTTAAGGCTATACTTCCTCTAGTACTAACCCAAGTTTGAGATACGAAGAGCCGACCACAGTAGCCAGGTGGGTAACGTTTCGGCCTGGAAACCTGAAGGTAGTGTGTTTGGATCCCGGAATGCTCCTGTTTTTCTCATGATTAAGACTTTTTAAGTCGCAGGTTAGACGGTGCTATATAACCTTAGCCTCTGGCGCATCTAAAACCGAAATCTACAATCAGTCGTTATCCTATGACGAATGCGAAATGTATGTCCGAGGCGGTATTTGACACGTCTTTTGCGCTGCTAAGCCAATACGTCGCCGACTTGGCTACCGAGGTCGGCTTCTGGCCTCGTCCTACGTCCGGTGATATTCCATTTTCTTATTATAATTTTATATCATTTACAAGTATGTACATATAACAATGTTAATCATACATTCATTTTACATATATTGACCAAGGGTTAGATGGAAGGAGGGAGTTTAAGTCTCAATCTCCCCCCAATGAAGACCATTATCTGTCGACCTATCCATTTCGAAGCCGGTAATGTGAATACCTATTTGAGGCGCTCGGGGCTAGATAATGGTAGGCACTTTGAGGAAATTTTACAGGAGAGACTTCTGAAGGTTCGAAAAATTCCATAAATCAGGTGATGGACATAAGAGGTATGTTTATTGCATTATAAGGTACTAAATGCATTAGGGTATTCTTGACATATGAAATATAACAATTTAATTACTACATATGGTGAAAAACAACATTAAGGATAAGGAATACATATAATTTTGTGGCTTGTCGTTGTATATCACCAATATTTCAGTGCCAACATTTGGCTTTACTAATCACCATTCACATTGCTCTCAGCGTCATCTAAGAAACTGCCATCAAATAATTCACGTTCATCAACCTGCTCTGTTGCTTAGTACTGAGTCAGGGATAAATAATATCCATGACGCACCGCAGGTATATATGGAAGCAGGTTCATGATGTCAGCAGTTTCTAATGCTGTATATGAATGGGCCTATGATAATTTGGTGTTAAGGTCATATTCCATGATGTCTGTGTAGGACGGCCACACTTCTTGACATTAATTTCACAGAAGTCTCCGTGAACAGTGCACTTCAGGAAAATTGATTTGAGGCCAAAAGTTTGAACACTGCAGCTTCTGAATAGTTAACAGGACGTCCATCTGTTGCTGTAATTCTTTTCTTATGTGCTGTGCTGGCACTTTGCTGTACCTTAGAAAATCTTAAATGTTACCACGCCTGTAGTGAAATGAGTGTTGCTGTACCGACCACTGCGGTCGCCACCTTCACTCATATGAAGAAGAGCTGCTGCCCTCTCCTCCGGGTGATGAGAAGCATAATTGTTGGTGGCCTCCCGTCGCCAAGTCATGGCATCTTCACAGGTTTTGTATTATTTTAAGGCCTATCTTACCCAATGATAGACTAATACCACCTCGAAATGCCACTGCTTTTTGTCCACGACTGCTTATTCGACGAATAATCTTGCTTATCTCACAGCCAACATCTATATCTAGAGGTCGACCCACCATCCGCAACCCGGTGGACACACTCATTGGCCACGAGACTTTTATCTAACAAAGTTTAATTGAACAGAAGCATAACCACAGTTGTTTTAAACGCTTGATGATGTTTAATCTGACATAAAAATGAGCCATATAGAGTGACTCTCATCACTGAGAAACAAATGTTTTTTTACTCATGAATGGAATAAGTTAACGACAACTTTTCTCATCCAAAGTACATTGGTTTATGAGGCAGTTGAAACATTATTAAAACAAATAAGTTTGAGTTCAATGGATACATTTTATTCATACAATAGAGTACAATATAAAATTTATGCTATCATTTGTGTATCAAAAAATAAATTAATTCACCCTCAACATTTACAAACTACATTTCCATAAATATGACTTTGTACATATTCAATATCTTTTCCTTTAACTCCTTGGTATTTCTTATACACAACCAACACCTACAGAGTGTAAATGTTTTCATGGTGAATTTCAGTGCAATAATGACATTAAATTTCACAGAAAATGAAAAGAACTGATCTGTGATTGGTCTGTCAATGAGAAACACAGGAAGATTGCATGATGAGGTAGAGGAATGCTTGGGGAAAAGTTGTAAAAGACATCAGAAATATTTTTTATGATAAAAAAATTTCCATCTGTAGAAATGAAGAAAATTCTATCTCTATTTCAGGACTGGGGGATTTATGGCCAGTGTCAGATTGATTTCCTTATATTTTCTGAAATGGGTCAAACAAAAGGTAGGAACTATTTCTTTTTATTAAATTTTAAGAATACTACACAGTATCAATATCTGCCAATATTTCACTTTTTCCCACTGTTTCGATGCTATTGTGACCAATGCATTTACTAAACATGATAATGTCACCCATACTGATAAATAGATCAGTTCTATGTTGCTTGGTGACTTTAAATGTTGAGCCAAGTGACAAAATACAGATGAAAATCTATTTGTGGATTGGCAAAATAATATTCTACTGTTTCATTGCAGTAGCATTATATTTTATAAAATTTTCATAAAAATAGTTGTATATGATGAGCAAAAACACTAACTTAAATTAATTACTTTTTCATGAAATGGTGATTTAACATTATTACCAAGATCCAATGAAAAAAATACAATTATATTTTCTTTTGCAAATTTACTAAAAATTACAATTTTTCAATGCTGTTTCTAACAAAGTAGTCTCTCATGTTGTATCTCTCTTTAATAAATGCAATTTAAAAAGTTTGGAGACTTCACCTCCTTTTGTTTTGGTTTCAAATAAAAAATGCAATAATTATAATTCCTACAGACACAATTAATAATGCCCTATTAAACAAAACAAGTATGGAACAAGGCTTTCAATGAACATTGCTCAATGATCCCATCCTATTTTATTTACAAGAATGACATAATCTCTGCCACCATATATCTTCAAAAGCCTAAGTTTGAAGATGGCTTTTCTAATGTTATCAAATATGTCCATGACATATGCTTATTTTGATGAAGGTTTATTTAATTAATATCAATCTCTTTGAGTATTGTAATCTCAATAATATATTAAGTCCATTGATATACTGGAATTATAGCTCCTAAGAAGACAATTTTCAAGAAATTTTTTTTTTCTATTCCAACAATGAAGGTTTATTAGTAATTGCATTGAGCCAAATATGCAAAGTAAAGAAAAATTCTTGAATTTGCCTATTAAGAAGAATAAAGGACATTTACAGGTAGAGGCAATTATAATACACCTCCAAGGTATAATATTTACATTAATTTATCCTAATTTACAGCTGTAATATCGATGAGAATTTCACAACTACAAAAAATCTTCAAACTTTGAAAATATTACGGCAGATTTGACATAACTATGTGATAATTAAATATCTGAATGTTACACTATCAAAATTTTCAGAATATTTACCCTCTTCTCAACTTCAGAGAAATATATTTGTTACTATATTGGCTATTAATACAATAAAAATAAAAAAAATATGTATACCACATCTTTAAGTGCCTGCATAGATTCCTCCTCCTTAATGAGTTGAAATAGATTCAGTACCACTCCAGCTCAATTGCTTGTTGCAAGCAAAGACATAATTAAACGTGAATAATATTTGGTACCATATTTTCTGACTCTCAGTTAGATAATTCTTGAAACCCCAGCACCTTGTGTACTTCACTCACTGAATTAAACCCTCTGTTAGGCCTCCAGCTCTCATTACTTCTCCAAGATATGACTCTCCTTTCCATTCAGGTCAGAAAAATGTGGGCTAACATAAAGTTGGGGATACATTTCACAAGAATGTTCGATTTGTCCATTTTCGTACCATCCTTATACAGATGTGACCTCCTTCTTCACATTATTTCAACTTCATCATTTAAAGTTTCATTCAGGCAGCCACATGAGAAGAAGGGTGATGGAGGGGAGATGAGCATGATTCTCAGAAGAATTAACAGTTGCCACACACGTTTACTCATTGGAAGGCTCTTGGCAGGTGTGGAATTATAATTGGATTGACTAAAACAGCATGACAGTGGCAACTTGCACTCACTTGGCACCTAATGAAATAAAAACTGCAATGTTGGACCATGTCCTTGACAAAGAAAAAGAAATCTTCCAGATCTCGAAAGAGCCTCACTAGGTAGGAGATTCCTCTTGAGTGGTATTGTTACCTAAATGCATCTTTACTCTCTACACCTCCATCCAACACTCGCAAGGCAGCTGCATCAATCAAAAGTATTCCCTGAGCATTTGAAAGTAAAAAAAATGCACAGGTTTGACTCGAATGTGGAGCAAAAGGCTCGTCCATTCGAAACATAAACTTGTTTATTGCTGAAGATGGGGAAGAGGACCATATTAAAGCTTCATCAGACCAGCTGAAAGTCCTGCCTGGCCCATCCCTCTCCAAATGAGGTAAAGAGACAAGCGCTGGCCCTGGCACAGATACCTAAGTGATCCAAGAATATAGTAGCGCCAGCTACCCCACTTCATTTAAATGTGTGACCGCAAGTCTAGTGTACACTAATCCTTGGCAAGGATAGAACCTATTTGGCTTGGCTAAAGGTTGTTCACACTGATGATTTGGTTGATCCAGCCGATGAACGATGACACTTTCACGTACACGCCTGGGACATCTTGCCGACCGCAGCCAAAACCCCATGATACTAATCCAGCCAGTTCGTAAAACCCATCATCTTCACATACTAGGGGCCCGCCTCCATCACCCTGCATTGGGAGAGTGAAAAAATTATTACATCACATGCCGAAAGAGAGTAGGTATAGTTTCAATGTTCAGCCACTGATTAAAATGAAATAAAATTTACATTTACCTTGCGGGAATTATTAATTGTAGCGTGGAAGAGAAAAATCTCATGCAGAAAAGGTGAGGCAGAAGGATTAATAAAAGTATCCTGAAGAGGTCGACCACCACTGACACACAAGTCAACACCAGACATATGCACTGTACTATCAAGGCAATGAAGGAGTAATGTGGAATACCAAAACCACTCATCCCAGAAGACATGCACTGTTATGGTTCTTCTCACCTTTCTTGAAGCACACAATGGAAAAACAATCCAAAACCAGGTTCATATGTATGTGCATTATTCTAAAGCATCAGACATGCAACAGGCATGTTATGTCCTCCAATAAACTAATTTCAACTATGTCCTGATTCATAATTTGGATAACTGACTCACAATTCCCAAGTGCAACTCAAAAATCAAATTCAATTAATTAATCAAAATGTGAATCAGTTTCATTGTTTTTTTTATTAGTTTTGAAAATATGGATGATTTTCATCAAACAAGCTTAGTTGTTTAAAAAAAATGAGATGTATTAAGATCTATACAGAGGATTAGGTAAACTGTACAATTATCAGAAAATATTAGTTAATTAATGAAAGAAAATGAAACTCTCTTCATTCCTTAAAACTCATTCCTCATTTTTTTCAAGCTCAACCACAACACTTGCAGGCCAAGTGTCTTCCATTTTAAAAAAATCTTTAAACAAGTATAAAAAATAGGTTTATTCAACTCCAAATACATTCCCCTAATCACTATGAATGAATTGAATATTTTAAGCACCAACCCCTCAAGCCAGTTCGATGTACAGTAAACTCCTGATTTTTCTAGATTTTCCGATTCTTTCTGGATTCATCTCTATGGTGCACCACCAAAATAAATAAACTCCCATAGAAAATTACACAAACTGACAATGAAAAGATTCACGCTCTACATACTATCATTTTAGGACACAAAAGAATCCTGTAGAGCTGTCCTGGCTGCAATTAAATGTTCACAAGTGGATGGTAGAGGCCAAGACTTTGTGGAATTCCATAATATAGGATGAGAAGTAAAAACTTGAGCGTTCCACAGGGCAGGGTAAATGTTCACAAGCCTCAGGTGGCAGCACAAAGCCTGGCATAAGACATCGGACCAGTCGCTAGGGCCACAGTGAAAGTCAAGATTGGAGGAAAATTTACTTACCTTTGAGACCACTGCCGATACACTAAATAGTTTGGCGGAGCACAGATAATCCGCAGCCCGGATAATGCGCACATGCATAATCGGAAGTTTACTGTACATGCATTCAGACCTGGCTTTCTGTCAGTACTATGTTTCTACATAAACATGATCAACGTATGGATCCAAACCCTCTCAAGCTAAGGAATGGATTCCCTTGCCATATCTAGATTCTCTGTGACCCTTATGATGATTCTTGCCTTGAAAAAGCATCATACTTCCATCTACACGTTATTATCATAGTATGCATATAAATATTTTTTTCTTAGCTATTAATTGTTGAAGTAGGTCTTTCACACCAGCCAAAAATTTAAATACTGCCTGAAATATGATTCTGAAAAATTTAATGGCCAGCTTAAGGGGTTAATCATGCATTTCTATTGGTTATCACTTGATTAAACTGCTGCCATCAAATCTTAAGTGCACATGGTTTTATTATATATAACCCTTACAAGGATGAAAGAGCCTCTTATAGTTTCAGTAATTTTCACTTTGCTCGGATGAAAATGAAACAATTTCCAGTTCTTACCTGGCAAGCATCATTTCCTTCCTCTCCTCCAGCACAGAATGAACTAGCAGGCAGAATGAAAATCTTTTCCGTTACAGCATTTATCTTACGTATGCATTCAGCATCATTCACAATAGGAATGCCTGCCTCCCGTACCCTCAATGGTATTGGTCCAGCTGAAAAGAAATTCACATTTCCATTTCAATCAAAGATGTAGAATGGCTTCAACGCCATGAGTAAATTTAGAAAGGCAACCAAGCGAATTTTCACAATTTCAATAGCAGTTTTTTAAAGAATAATCGCTCCATTCAAAGGCTATCAAAAGAATCACCTGACTTAACTGATATATCATTTATGGTACATAGAACAACTATGATCATGAACAGAACCCATTGGAATACAGCAAATAATGGAAAAAGAGGGGAATCAGGACTATTTTTTCGCTGGGAGGGGCCAACCTTGAAAAGGGCCCGCATTTTTTGTGGATAGGAGAGGGTAGATACTAGAATTTTGCTAAAAAGCATACAAGATGTGAGAATATGTGTCAGAAGGGAAAAAGCAAGCTGGAAACTAGTGAAATTTTATTTTTATTAATGAAGACTGCTCATTTCTCAAGGGCCCGGGGCAAATTCTGGGGCATCTTTGCCCCCCTACTCCCCACTTACGACGCCGCTGGATAACAAATTACACAGATAATAAAACCCAATAGATATTTTCATGTGATGGCCAAAGTAGAGAAATGATTAATGAAAAAAACTTTGTACAGTCCATACTAATAATCTTTTTAATCTGAATAGGGTTCAACTATTCTATTCATTACCAATGTATTATAAGCAATATTTTGATTGTGAACAAGGTTAGGTTCTGGGGAGAAGAGGAGTGGCATGCCATGGTGAAAGGAAGGGCAGAGAGAGGGTGGGTGAGGTTTGGATACCTACTAGGTAACATATCCAAAAGTTCATTTGGTTCAAATGCATCACCAAGGTAAAGAGCAGAGAGTATTAAGGAGGGAGTAAGTTGACATGCATTAGGTTAACTAGGTTAGGTTAGGTTCATGAGGAGGGAAAGCTATTGATAACAATAGGGTGGTTCCCTGTTATTTTTTTGTCTTCATCGAAAGTTAATAACCTCTAGAGTATCAGGGTTCATACCAACTTTGCATTTTCAATTTCCCTGACTTTTCCCTGATTTCCAGTCCCAAATTTTGAAATTTCCCTTACTTTATATCAATGACAAAGCAGTCATATATAGGGATTCATACGATCACTTAGGTTGTCGCATTAATTCTATACGATGTTTTGTTCTGGGCACAGGCATAATCAATGGTAAAAAACATTCATACGCCCATACATATTTAGGCCATATAATAGTATACATTTCTCACCGTTCTCTCCTACCCAGCGATCGGAAAAATATCCTAAAAGTTATCTTCTCAGGTGCGATCCTCCAGAGTGACAAGGAATCTGGTAAGGTTTTGTAGCCTAATCCTTGTTAGAGATACACATAAGAGTAGATGATAAGTAGAACCATCCTATAAAAAACCCTAATTCACGTCGTTGGAGAGGGAGAAGAAAGCCTGTCAGAATCCTAGTCCAATCGGAGGCACTTTCATCTCTCCCTTGCATAATCGGACCCCGGAGGACATCAGGAGTGGGAGTTAGTTGATACCCAGCTAGTTCGGAAGCAGGACACGAATTGACCGGGATCTTTGGGTAGGGGTATTGATGCAAAAGACTCAGTAAGTTAACATGGTCAAGGACGTGGAACCCTCTCAGTTAAAGAGAAAAGGAATAACGTTGGAAGAGAAGGTGAAAATGATCCCGAAATTGAATCAAAAAAGACAGAGGAAGAGAATAGGGTGTACTGTTTGGGTGAAGATAGACAGGCAGTATGGAGCTAAATTGGGGCATCATATGAAAAATAGATTCAATCATCCACTGGGGACAAATTAGCTGTGTTTAATTGAATGAGCCGTGTTGACATGAATACACATTTATAGATTCATGTAATATAACATAAATCAAGCACATACGTTGCGAGATTGCATATGTTCCAGGAAACAAAAACATAACTTCATCATGATGTTGGTCAAGGATACTCGTTCATACAATATTTGATATTACGAATTGTCAATTTTTCCGGTCCCATTGACTTTGTAATATCGAGTTTCTACTGTAGTTAGTATTCATTTTACTAAGCATAACGTGAAGTTCACCCATTACTGTACGACCATTATGCCACGCTTCGCAGCAAAAAAACTGCACGAACAGGATGCCCTGGAGCCTAAAAACAACTATTAATACCATGTTTAATGGAGGAGACTCTTCGAACGTTGATAGTTTTCATAGGATATTATGAATATATATTCACCAGAGCTGAGAGGCTCTGAAATACAATGGTTAGTTCGGAGACGAATATTTCCTATGCCTCACAACGTAAACTATATACCTATCACGTCAGCAAGAAGGTAGCACATCCCGCCACTTCTGAGCTTTTTCAAATAAACCTATAATTAACATTTAATTCTCTAGTAAACTGGGATTTCTAAATCCAAACTTTTTACATAAAATGAATTAATTTATGGTAGGGCACAAACCGCAATTAATGAATTCTGTTTTCTTTGATGAAGGAAACTATAAACTGTTCAGAGAAGGATAACAAATTCACTTAAAATATTCACACACAAATTTTCATTCTTTGTCATTATCACAATTAATTATCTCAATTATTCATGAAAGTTAAGCAAGATCATTTCCTTTTGGTATGGAAAACTCAGCACTTAACCCTTTCACTGCTGTGAAATGTGATCGCATGGTAGCCTGCTGTGAACGTACCTTTCCGTTCTCCCTGAAGCACACAGTGGATGAACTTTCTACATTTCCCTTTTTCTTACCCTCACTCCCTTCCATAAACAAGCGTCTTATTCCCTTATTCATTTATTATTATTATAAATAACATGATATGCATTTATTATTATTTATAATAACATGAGATTGGAATAGATAAATGTTACGTGGGCATGACCCTTCACTTTTCCGCCGCATGTGATGAGTAGGTTTCCAGAGAGTGAGCCACAGTGAAAGCTTTAAAACTTATTGACAACATAGCCATATCCTATTAAATGCTTACAAAAATTACATTTCGTGACTACCTTGATTTAAAGATTTTTATGACCATGTGTATGAATGTTAATGGCACAATTAATTGTGCCATTAACATTCATAAAATTAACCTTTTCTCCCAATGCTCTAAGGTGTATGATTGAAAGTGCTGCCCTCTAGTAAGGAGAGAATAAAAGCTGCATTCTTGTTATCGTCTCCTTAAAAAGTTATTTTGATGACCCAAAATCAAATAACCACAAATTTTTGTATAAAAGCATAATTTCTCACCTTCTCCCATGTATCCATAACCAGTGACTGTACACCTCTTCCCTGCTGCTTGGCTGACACCTCTAGCTGGTAAGCACACTAAACAGACACCCCCTCCTGATGTTTCTCCATTTCCAGAGCCTCTTCCCGCTTCCCCTCCTCGGAGTTCTGCCTGCCCGTGAAGTTTCAACAAGGCCACATCATTGTCCAGAGTCTGACTGTTGTGGTTGTGATGGATGTAAGTGGTAGCCACACGGAGCGTTTGTGCTCCTGGACTTCCATATTTCCGTGTTAGGTCATGATCACCCACCCTGACATATATGGCATCACCGGATCTCACAATGCTGAAAAAATAAATAAAATCAATTGTTTTTTCTGAAATCAATCACTACATGTATAGATAGAAATCTGTAATATCATTATTAACTCTGACAAGATTTTTGATAAATTTACAGTTAAAATATCCTTTTGCTATAATTATCTACTTTTGGAATGATTTCAAAAACAAAGTACATACATGCATATGCTAACCTTCAGGGTATGATTAAAGTTTTCTCAGATCTTCTGTTAGGTTAGACATTTAAATATCAATACTTCAATAGCTGCCTCCACCACTGTCTCCATTGACCAAGAAGACCATTAGATCTTCTTGGTTGATGGAGATAAGGGTCACAGGATCAAGGTCAGCTTTCAAAACTTCAGAGACCAACTGTCAAACCAGTTAGAAGATAATTTCAATCCAATGATGGACAATGAATGCCTCATTTTTGCTATAATTCAAAGGTGGTTTTGTTTAAAAGTGTTAATAAGATTTGCAAAATGTTCAAGTGCTGGTAAGCAAATCAGTTAATGGGTCGTAGATGCTACTAGATGCATCACTGAATAAGTTGAGTGAAATGGTAAGAGGGTATATCATTAAAAAACTAAATACGAAAGATTTTCTGAAATAAATTAGGCACCCATAGCCATAAAAGTAGGAGACCATAAACTAGAGCATGCAGAGCAATTTAATGCATACTTGGAAGTGCGTGGCATGAAAAAAGGCATAGAGCCAGGTATATACATATCAGGAGGAGAATGACACTGAGGAAAAGAGTTGTTTCTTTGCGCAAGAGAACTGATGACTGGTGACTTGAGAAGGGATTTAAAGAAAAGAATATGTAGTAAAGAGTCAAATACGGTATAGTGGATTTAAGTGTACCAAATATGGGCATTAAAGAGATAGGATGAAAATAGACTGGCAACTTTTAAGATGTGAGTGAGGAGAAGGATGAAGGAAAGCATGAATGGGTATTGGGAGTGAGAAGGGAAGTGAGAATGAGAGGGGAAAAATTTTCAGAGGAAAATGAGGCTGATTAATTAGATGGAGCACATTATGAGGCTACACTGCACAGTGTGAATTCTGTAATGTAAGGGAGCATGTTAGGGAAGCATGAAAGACAGAGAAAGAAAACAGGGTGAACTGTTTGGGTGAAGATAGACAGGCAGTATGGAGCTGAATTGGGGTATCATATGAAAAATGGATGCAGTCATCCTCTGGGGAACATGTCGAAGAGTGTCATGTCCATTAAAGCCTACTTCAACCATTACAATATCTACCATGATACATTAAATTACTAGTTCTACATACTCTTAATGATTAAAATTAAAATAGAAACAGATGGAATACCTTTACAACTCTCTGATTGTGAGTAATTTCAAATACACTATAAACCACAAGGCTTAAACCATGCAACTTGTAAAAAATACTAGAAAGATCTTGTAAATGACTGAAATTTTAGCAGTACATAATTCAAATTAACTAGACAAAGGAAATGGAAATTGAAACTTGTTGAAATTACCTGCATATGAAAATAAAAATTATTTAATTTTATTCCGAAAAAGTAAAGGATTGCATGGTGAATGCCCCTTATGATATTTCCTTCATCTCTATGAAAAATGACATGCATATTTCTTTGCCTATGCATCTGGGTTCCCCAGAATTATCTGGTATCGAGATAATTTATAAGTTTTTTTCTGCAGCCAAGAAATAGAAAATTTTGCAGTTCCATCCATGTCTCTTATGGCACGGTAGCCCAGTTTTTAGCCCAACATTCAACCTTTAATAGAAGGTCCCAGGTTAGAATCTGGGAGAAGGTTTTGAGCATGCCCATTCAAAGCCAAAATTAATGACCCCATGGACACCAGATAAATCTGGGAAACCACTAGTGGCACAGGGAAAAAACTGCTCCCCCTGACCTGATGAATGAATTTCCTAAGCTATAAGGCTTTGTACCAGATAAAATCTATCCGGAGCTATCAGATCCATCTTTGGTTTGAACACAGTGGTATCCATATCTACCTTAACTGCTATAAAATTGATGGTAACAGCAATTATAATGGATTCTTACTTTGTGACACAGTGAGCAGCAGTCAGCACCCACTGAGTTCCAATGAGAGCACCACCGCAAAGGTACTGGTTGAGCGAGTTGATGAGTGCAGCCTGCCAGCACCACTCTCCAGGCTCAGCATCCTCACCGCCCACAACTCTTCCCTGCCTCCAGTTGTGAAGAGATCGACTCTCATTCAGGAATGCAAGTGCTTCGGCACCAGCAAGAGTGGGGGATGCCCCCGCCACACCTTCGGCCTGCGTCATCATGTCAGGAAGCTGAGGTTTGGCAGACTCAACAGCACCCTCTGGCAGGGTATCAGCAGGCGGAGGTGTGACCAGATTCTCCTGTTCTGTGATGTTGGCATATTTGGCGACACCAGCATCAGTTTGCATCGATTCCAACTCTCGACTCCTCCTGAGGCTGTTGATGCCACCCTTCACTCCACATATGTACTTGCTGTGCGCCACAGGACTGCGCAAGGGGGTCTGCTGAGATGTGGTGGGGGTTGGAGGGATGCGGTGAGATGGCGTTGGTACACCAGGTGGCAGGTGAGGGGGATGGCCAGACTGCCCAGAGGTCATCACTGAGTGGTGTACACCTGAAGAGGAAAGAAAGAATGAGAGAATCAAAATTGGAGCCCTTGAAAATACTTTCACGGCTGCAACTTCAGTTGTATGATTTTAACCCTATCTTCCTCCAGAAACATACTGAGGAAACTCATTGTCCACCATTGTCCAAGGGTGTTGGTTTTCATTATTGGAATTAAAGTTTAGGGGTTGGCAAAGAAGTAAAGAACTTTCTCCAGAAACATACTGTTGAAAAAAAATTTTTCAGCATTTTTGAGGTTCATTATAAACTTGTTAATGTCTTTCAATTATTAAAAACAAGAAAAGGCTCATGGGATTTTTTTCACTCTACTACATAATTTTGCCAATGCTATCAAACAAGGCACATTTCATTCTTAATGTCCTTTGATGTCATTTTTTCACTAACCTCATTAAAAAGTTTTCACTGTCTCTTTTTTCCAATAATAAATGATGAGGTCACTGAAATTCTTTCAAACCAAACAAAATCACATAAAATAAAATGATCATGAAGATAAACATTTTAATAAGTCAACTTTATGGGTTCAGCTCAGGGGGGTATTGACAATGTATTACTTTTTTCATCTTCTTCCCATGTAATATGAAAAATAAAACTCTTTTTTACAAACATGATTAACTTTAGAGTGCCAATGGATTGATTTACACAGAATAGAAATTGCACCTAAATTAGGTTGTCAATAATTTTAAATTTTGGCCTCCGAGGAAATACATACAAATAATGTTTTCATCACTATTAAATTTAAAAAATTGATTATTTGAAGCCAGCAAGTTCAATGCTTACCCTTACACATTACCTATATCCTTATATGTTTTCCTGTTCAAACCCCATGGATGAAACAAAATAATTATTATACCCCAAAAGAATATTAATTCAATTTGTACTGCAAAATATAAAATCTCTTGAATTTTATAAAATCTACAGTAAACCCTCAAATAGCGTGGTTCCAGAAGATGCGATTTCATTAAGATGCAGTCATAGAAATATACCCAATTTCACAAGATGCGATCTTTATTTTCGGTAAGACGCGGTTTCAGATATCTCGATCGTAGCAAATCTGGGAATCATGCTCCATCATGGTTCTATACATTGGTTCAAGGATTAGGAGTAATGATCAAAGTCGTGCACCAATCGAATCAAACCATATTGTGAGTAAAGAAAGGCATATCTCATGACATTTACTGCATATTCATCATTTCATTACGATATATATAAATTTCTGCCCATTACTAGGTATTGGTGACTTCATCAGCATTGCATGTCTTCGACGTTACCATGTATATGTTCTCCAGGCCTTGGTTACCTTTTCCTTCATGGTTTGTGATTAGGAATTAGCAGTGAAATAAAGTGTTTCCCAAGTAAAATGACTGAAGCTGCAACTATTTCGGTCAGCCCACTTTATCAAATAGTTATTGTAAACAACAGATTAGTTTCGTGATATCTTCACAGCCGCAAAACGATGCTACCATATTGGTCCTCGAGACAATCTTCAAGAGCATAGATAGCACTGTGGAGGAATGACATCCATAAGGCCATTAGGCTGGGCCGGAAAATTAAAATTTTAGACAAACTGAAATCAGGCCAAAAAACCTCATCCCTCAGGAGAAAACACGGGACAAACAAGTCAACATATGTACTGTACGAACAAATGAAAGAAAAATAAGAGCTGACTTCAGTGCAGGAACTTCAGGTGGTGAGAAAATAGAAGGATTTTTCATAAAGCATTTTTCACTAACATCCAAAGTCACAAACATTTTTAAAGAAACCCAACCTCGCGCTATGTAGTTATTGTATTATGTTGTAGAAATACACAAAATTCTAGCATTGAGGAATCCTCATATGCATAGGTGATTTTTCAAGTAATACTATTTTCAAATGTCTACTGTAATTTTCTATAATTTAGTTACAAGCTTTAGAGACAAAAATTTCCAGTATTGACATTAGTCAACTGAAAAATGGACCCATTCTCACTTTTATTCTGACAATGAGCCAAGCTAAGTCATCATTAATTTAACGCTTTGCAAAACTGTACATCATTATCCTTGTATTTACAGAGTTTTTGATGAGATGGTTTTGTGTAGCAGTTTATGTTTAAAAGATTGTCATTAATTATTTCCTCAAATTACCTCCTTGGGATGGTGGTCTACCATATGATCCAGGAGCAAAGCCACCATCATGGGATGGATATGGACCATGATATGAGTCATTGTAGGATGTTGAAGGACCTGAGTATGATGGATGTGGTGGAGGCATCGTCGGAGGATGCTGAGAACCAGTTGTCTCTCCAAGTCTCTCCCTGATCTGACTCTTGGGTGCACAACACTGGGTGCCAGACTTTCTACATTTGAACACATCTGTCATTTCTGCATTACCTGGTAACAAAACACAGATAGAAAACAATGTTTAGAGGCCTATATCATGGAATTAAAGAGGCCACATGAAAATGTTATCACAATAGATACTGAATATAAAAATTATTTTATCCAATGATAATGAAAATCATTATTTGTTAAGGTATTCATAAATATGCAAATTTAAAAACTATTCTAAATGCATTTAATTCACAATAAGTAATCAAAATACTTTCAATTCCAGAGGAAATGCTACATTAAACAGATAAGAGCATTGTATTGTACCAGAAAAAGCGAACCATAACTAACAGTTTTACCGAATGCCAAAAACTAGTTTCAAGAATATGTTATGACACAAAAAAATACTCTACACAAACAAATCTGCTGAGCATCATTTCAGCAGCAGCTTGACATCACTCCTATTGTACAAAACAACTAACAATGCACCAAAGTTGGGATTGACCATTTAAAAAAATTAACGATTAAAATTAATCGTTAAAAATGTGGTTAACTACATATTTAATTTAATCATTACTTTTTAAAATATTTTACTTTTAATCATTAAAGTTATACATTAACTGATACCAAATTAACTTCAGTTAATTTTTTCATTAATTTTTGGCGAATGTCAACCTGTCCAAATTTGGGCGCAAAGTTTTGCCAACAGACAAATGGGAAAATAAAACGGATCTAAGAATGCAAGGGTAGTTGTGCAAGAATGCAATGAATAGGTTCAGATGAATACATCCAAACAAAAGCAGGGCTGAGGGGAGTGACTGCCACAGTTTAGGAATGCACCCTCAGACAAGAAAACACAAAACCACGTGAAGACAATGTCGAGGGCTCGTATGCCTTACACCGTGACATCATGTTGTCAACACTACATAGTTGAAGCCAAAAAAGAAGGGTTGCCTAAAAATCTATGATGGATAGCGAGAGGGAGGGGTTCATTCAAACTAATGTATCTGTTACAATGCACCAGTCTACACATGCCTTACTCGGCGACAATGCATCATCAATACATCACCCCCCAGTGAATTGCAAGAAAATATGTGCAGGCAGACCCTCAGAATATACTGTAACTCTATATAATAAGCCATTTCCACTGAAATATTACAATTGTGAAGGGATAATTCACATCGCAATTTGGGGATCGATATCCAATACTAACCTTTAAGCACTTTCTACCACTCAGAACAATATTTTGTGGCAAATTATAGACACACCATGGTTCGTCAGAAAGTCTTACATTCACGACAACTTAAACATCCCAGAATCGGAGCCCCACCTCAGAAAAATAGCCAAATCCTTTCAGCAGACTCGAAACCTGACCAACAACACTCTGGACACAACACAACACAAATGGAATGACAACAAAAATCCACACTTCCAATATATTTAAAGAAAAGGATTCAGATGGAAGAAACCATAACTTTTAATGAAGTTACTTTTTCTTAACTTTAATTAGTTAAACTTTTTCAGAAAAGTAACTTTTAACTTTAACTAGTTAATTTTTACAGAAATTAACTTAAACCCTAATCAGTTAACTTTTTTGGTAACTTTCCCAACTATGCAATGCACTGAGTATTAACTTTCACTTTAAATGCATGGGGCATCAAAAACAGTCTCCAAAAAAAATAATTTCACTGACCAGTTCTCAATTTTCTAAACATGACATTATTTGAGATAGGTTTAATTATATTCTTCCAATGAAATATCCTAGACTGAATTTTTTAATGACCACAATTAATCAGGTATGATATTTTCATGAATTGCAGAGCTTATATTGAATATTATTATCTATACTAATAGACTACTAATTTAACCATAACTAAATTTGGAAAAATTTTATACCTAGAATTTTAAGGCATTATTTACAGAGTAATAATTTATTGAGCAAGGATATTGTGCTTTCCCAGCATATGATTTTGATGCAGAATTTTTAGGACTCTATCCAGATAAGGGGCTCTATTCTTGCCAATGTTTTGATGTCTTACTCGTATGCAAGAATGGACCCCCTAACCTGGAAGAAGATTCAAGAATGCTGCATTCAAATCCTTATTGCATTTTACTGGAAAGTGAAGAATATTCTGCTCTCTGTAAAACCAAAAATATTCATTTAGGTACCTCTAAGAATTACCCTTTCTGCCTTAGATGCTAGGTAATTGCGAAAAATGCAAGTTCAAATACTTGTAAAATTGAATTTAAATGAAAAAAATGGAATCTTCCCATATTTTAAGGTACTTAATGTCATTAATTGAGATTTTAGAAAGATGTGAAGACTTTAAACATGTTTGATTTTTGATAAGCCTCCATAAGCTTCATCTTCACATTCTCCAAATATACAATACAGCTACTTGGTATGTTTTATTTTTATGTACACAATTTACATTTCAATTTTTGCTTCCCTTGTTAAGTTAAGTTGTCTTTACATTTTTTTAAATCTTCATTGTATGCTGGTTGATGGTTGTAAAACCTTTTTCTATTTCATTGGCAATGGATGTAATTGGACATTGTACTTTATGTATGGACATATGCCTGTAAATTTGATAAATTAAAATTGCCACAACCATGATTTAACTTGATCATAAGATCTCATTTTCCATTCAAAACAGACAATAAGAACTATTTCAGTTGAAAAAACCCTGAAATGAGTAGGCTATTTATGGTGGCTTAAGAGAAAAACAGGTAATAGTCCAGTTCATAGCATAAATGGTTGGGCACAGCTAGGTTTTCGGGTTGTCCTCGATTCATCTTCAAGATGACAGACGCGGAGGACAACCCAAAAACCTAACTGCTGCATCACTCCGCAGAAGCCTCCATCAACATTAATGGTTAACTTACGGAAACAAGTGAATGAGAGATAGGGAACAATGCAGGATCCAGGACACTCTGGTCTGTCATCCTTTGGAGCAGGTGTGGTGGATGTTGTCCGTGGAGGTGGAGGACGAGTGGTGAAGAGAGCGCCAAGGGGTCCCAAGACGTCAACAGCAGCATTAAGGGCATCAACTCCTGATGAGGACTGCACTGGTTTCTTTGTAGCAGATCGAGTGTTGTCGCAACAAACAGACCCTTGTCCACAATTTGATGTTTTGCGGATAAGTATAGATGGTCTTTCACAGAAAGCAGCCATGATGTTCAGCAAACAGAACCCTGGGCAACGCTGTGAGCAGATGAATGAATTAATGAAACCATTTCATTATCCATGAGCTTAAGGTCATTTTCTAGTAGCAATATTAAATACCTCTAAACTGACTAAACCACCTAAGAAAATTCACAATCAGTATTACATTATAAGAATCCCTTTTCATTGCTCAAGAGTGAAATAACAGTACGCCACTATAAGAACACCGCATGAAAGTCCTTATCAGTGCTAGTTCAACAAAATGTTTTATTTAGAAAATTGTATTTACTCGTAAGGAAAAGAATTACGTTAATAATATCATAATATGAATATTTGGGATGTATAAATTGTGCCATGCACATTATTCACTATAAGAACACCGCATGAAAGTCCTTATCAGTGCTAGTTCAACAAAATGTTTTATTTAGAAAATTGTATTTACTCGTAAGGAAAAGAATTACGTTAATAATATCATAATATGAATATTTGGGATGAATAAATTGTGCCATGCACATTATTCACTATAAGAACACCGCATGAAAGTCCTTATCAGTGCTAGTTCAACAAAATGTTTTCTTTAGAAAATTGTATTTACTCGTAAGGAAAAGAATTACATTAATAATATCATAATATAAATATTTGGGATGAATAAATTGAGCCATGCACATTATTCACTTCAGGTATGCATGTAGAAAACAACTGCATGCATTATAGAAGCATTATTAGCTGCAGTAAGGGTCATTGGATGGAATCAATAGGCACCTTAATTAATCTTCATACCTATTAAAATCCATTAAATATTGATGCACCTCTAATTTTCTGCCTTAGGTGTTGCAAAATGATTTTATCAAGGGGCACACAATTATGTATACTATTTGATACTTTAATAGGGTGGATATTTATTGGAGAATTTCCTTGTTTTACCCAATCTCCCTCAATTTGCTTAAACAGGTACTCCCTAACCTCTATTTTACACAACAGAAAACTTTACTTTCAAAAATTCCCATTGCAAGCCCAATATGCTCACTCTATCTGAAAATGTTTATGAGAATTTTTAGGAATATTTTGGACTTCATTTGATTAGTAGGGAGATGTTTTAAAAAATATCTCTGTGGCATTCTAGATACTTCATTAAAAAAAACTGCTGTAGTTCAAAAAAGCATTGAAAGAGACTGATGAAACTCATGTGCACTTTATATGTGTACTTATAGTGGAATAAACATTAATTAACAGCATTAATAAACAGCATTCTTTCATTGCTATATATACTGTAATGGAGCCAGCACGCGGGAGTGCGGCGCAGGAGATTATTTCAAGAGTTCATTCCCGAATGTCGGGTCGGTCGACAGGAATCCATCATAGGAAACCGTTCTTGCTTCCTTGGTAAGATCTAAGCTTCGATCCCACATTCACCCCCTCTCTTTCTCGGCTATTCCCGTGTAAAGGTTCATTGCACACTCCCCCACTGATTTGTATCACTTTTCTATTTGTTATAATATAAAATCTGAGAAACTCAGTATGGTGTACTTATTCTGACTATTCCGACGCTAAGGGCAAGAACCCATTTTGTTGGCGTGTCGCCGTGCCTAGCAACCTCGAAGGAGGAACGCTCGGGTGCGGGTCGGATGCAGCATAACAGCTGCAAGTGGCAGGCAGGTCAGGTAAATGTGGGTTGGCACAATTGGATCTTAAGAGGTCTAAGTGGCAGGGGGACTCCAGAAGACCCCACCCTCCCCTCAAATTTAATTTTTTTAATTACAGTACTTACTGGGAGTGTCTTCTCAGTTGTAGTGGTGGCGGCTGAAGTCGTTGAGGATGCTTCCGTTGTCGAGGGGACAGTCTTCTCCTCGGAGGGTGGTGCTGGTATCGGCTTTGATGGTGGTGGGGGAGGGGGTGGGTTGGTGACGCAGCAGCTGGCATCACCAGGGCAGTCAGCATCTGAGTCCACATCATCGCAGAAGAGAGCAAACAAACCAGAGACACACTCTCCACGGCACGGGGTTCTCAATGATGGTGCAGGTGCAGAGGTGGCCGGTGGTGGAGGTCGGATCGTTGAAGGATCATTGGAGGATGACACTGATGATGTCAATGAGCCTGGAGGCTTCCTCGATGGTGGGATAATCTATGTGTAAATGAAAGACATGGTGAAAGGACTTGCATTGTCTATGTGCAAATGAAAGGCATGATGAAAGGACTTAAAGATCAGGATGAATACTGGACGCACATAATGGAAATTGGGATCAGGTCAGTATGGCGGCTAAGTACTGGCCTCCCATCCTGAGGTCCTGATTCAAATCCTGTCCATTGCATAATTTTCAGCAGTATACTCATCCCTATTTGAAGACTGTGCTGAGAGAACTGAAGTTCAGTACTCTGTCCGACTGACTTAAGATCAGATTACTATCCACCAAATAGTATATCCTTTGTCCCTTTTATTAAAAGCAGACTATTACAAATGCCTCTGACCTTCCTCCACTCCCTAAATTCCTACCTCTCCCCAAACGGCACCCACTCATCCTTGTGGTGCAAATGATATTCATTGGCAGTAATCTCACTAAAATAAATAACAGCTACAAGTGATTGAAATAAAGGATATTTTTATATGAGTTTCATAATTTTTGTTCGAATTGAATTAGCAGTCATAATCATCCCTCAGGCATGAGATGGCATTTAATCCACTCCAAATTTAAGACATTTTTCTAAGTGCAATTTAAGGCAAAAAAGAATGGTAGTTTTTTTTTAATGGAATCTATTTACATATATCAGATTATATTGTATTCAGATATTTCAGATAAGTTCATATCTCCTTTTATATCACTTAACAGAGTAAGACAGGGCAGAGATAATGCACAGGGAACTTCTACTTCATCAAATTGGTTTGATAATTTAACCCTTAACCAGTGACGTGCAATTTTTGTTACATAACCAGTGACGTGCGGTCTGGGAGACCGCAATAAATCAAATATTCATAAAATGTTGCAACGCCATTTTTTTTACTTATTTTAATTTTTCTTTATCTAATTAGCTATTCTAAAACTTATATTTAATTTTATGCATTGCCAATACGAACCAATTTTTTAATAAAAATAGTTATTTGAAACAGGATCAAAAAACTGATGTCAAAAACACTTGAGTTATTATTATCGTTTTTAAGTAACAATATTTAGCCAGATTTAAAATAAGGGCCTTAAATGTTGAAGTAGGAATGCTAAATAATAATAAAAAATTGAATTTATCTCGTTTATTCCTTTTCTTGATGCATTCTGCAGGCGATTAAAATTACATTTTTCACAATAGCTCTCATATCTCCGTTTCCACACAGTATTTACAAATTTTCTTCGTGCATTCCAAGCACACAGGCTTTCTGCATCGGAAACATAGGAAAGAGGTTTTCCTTTTTTTGTTTGGCGGGCACAGTCTACATGTTGTCCGCTTCTCGAGCCTTTCAGCATCTTCAGCCTCTTCGTACGGTAGATGGAGAATTTGCGCAATTCTTAATCGTACCTGTCTCGGAAGTCTAAGATTTGACATTCTCCTTCTCATATGGGGTCTAACAAGATCTGCAGCTATCGATTTAATGAAATTAAGTCGTGTCATATCTTTCTTATCTTTCGCAGACTGCTGAAGCACAAAGGAGTTGACAAAGGAAATACCTAATATTCTGAAAAATACTGCCATTGGTCACCTCCTTGTCCTTCGGCCGGATGTGTAGCTACAGCATATTTTGTCTAAAGTATCTACGCCACCCTTGGTCGCGTTGTAAAATGCAATAACCTCTGGTTTCCCTGACTCTATATCGTCACTCACCCTATAGTGCATTGATGAAACTAAGAAAACAGTCTTTTTTCTTTTGGGGGCATGGGATACTAGAGTCATGTTGGCCGAGAATCCGTAACGTGAAGAGCCCACTATGCGCCCTTCGGATGGCGCAAAATCATTACGTATTTCCCTTTTATTTTTTCTGATTGTACCAACGTATGTCAGCCCTTTTTCTTTTAATTTTTCTACCAGTTCAACATATGTGAACCAATTATCCCCTGTGATATTCCTGTGGGACCCCATGATTGGCTCAGAGAGACGAAGAACTGACTGGGTTGATTTTGATAGCTTTTTGTCTTTCTCTGACACACCTATCCCATCTGTGTCTTTCCCTGCGTACAAATATGCGTTAAACAGATAAATGTTTTCGGCGTCACTCAAACCATGAAGTCGGCCATGGTCAAACTCATCATTTTCAAATCATACTTGGCGGGCTTGCTAGGAATGTACATTTTGTGCTGTAGCTACAGCACATTTTGTCTAAAGTATGTACGCCACCCTTGGTCACGTTGTAAAATGCAATAACCTCTGGTTTCCCTGACTCTATATCGTCACTCACTCTGTAAAGCATTGATGAAACTAAGCAAACAGCCTTATTTCTTTTGGGGACATGGGATACTAGAGTCATGTTGGCCGAGAATCCGTAAAGTGAAGAGACCACTATGCGCCCTTTGGATGGTGCAAAATCATTAGGCATTTACCTTTTATTTTTTCTGATTGTACCAACGTACTTCAGCCGTTTTTCTTTTAATTTTTCTGCCAGTTCAATAGATGTGAACCAATTATCCCCTGTGATATTCCTGTGGGACCCCACGATTGGCTCAAAGAGACGAAGAACTGACTGGGTTGATTTTGATAGCTTTTTGTCCTTCTCTGACAAAACTATCCCATCTGTATCTTTCCCTGCGTACAAATATGCGTTAAACAGATAACTGTTTTCGGCGTCAGTCAAACCATGAAGTCGGCCATGGTCAAACACATCATTTTCAAACCGTACTTGGCGGGCTTGCTAGGAATATACATTTTGAAACGGCATCGGCCCCTTTATTTCTTCTGGCGGTAAAACTCGATGCTTAGATGTTCTGTCCCCAAATACTTAAAGGGAGACCGACTGCCAAAAGAATGGCACAACTGAATGTTGCACTCCAGGCGTGGGCGCGCGAAATTTCGGGGTTCAATGGGTTCCGTCATTTTTACAAAATACATTACATGCCAACTGCCTGCAAGGGGTACGAGAAATCAACCACTGTTTTTATTTTAATTATTTATAAAATCTATAAGAAGCTTAACATTTAAAGAACAAAATGCGGAATATTTCCAATAAAAACCGGCTTTCATTTGTTTTGCGTTCGCCTTTAGCAACAACTTGAATAGTCATTTATTCTTTTTAATGTATTTTAGAAAAATTAAATAATTTATTATCCAAGTTGTGTTATTAAAACGCTTCCTAACAAATTATTAATTATTCTTATACTTGAAAAATCACTACGAGTTGTTTTTAACAACTTTTTGAATCATGTCCACCAGCATTACGTTTATTAATTTTTCCAATTTAGTGACGTGAGGTCTCTCAGACCGCTAATCGAATTCAGTTGCAAATTTACAGAAATAAATAAAAAAAACTTTAAATTTTAAGAGTGTTATATCCTTATTATACAAAAATATGAAGCTAACGAGAATTATAGACATTTTAAAATAGTCAGTTTGAAAATATTCATAATTTTAAAAACGCAGCGGTCTCTCAGACCGCACGTCACCGGTTAAGGGTTAAATACCTACCAATTTTGCTGTCCATACACCTTATTACGCAAGGCTAATTAATTCTGGTTAGTCAAGTATATTGCATTTTCTATTGCTAAACTATTATTCTAACCAAACCTCGGGCTTTGAGGTCAAATCTACTCTGAGAGTAGGCCTTCTGAGGCCATTAGAAATAAGACAAGATGTTTCAGAGGGACTATAGGGGTTCATATGCCTGATAGGCAAATGAGGAAGTACCTTCATGCTGACACCAATATGGGAGTATACCACTTAATGAAAAATTTATAATCAACAAAATTTCAAAAATTGCAAAAACATTACAATTTTATTGCATTAAATGTGTTTGAATGAGTTTTTGCTAAATTAATGCTGAATATATTTACTCATTCATGAACATACATAGATGTGTTACTACAAAAAAGGAACCACATAAGGTGCAGTTCAAATGATGAAACTCTTGATCTCAAATCAAGACAAATATTTACATGATTAAGGGACAGTGCATGAGATTATAAAAAAAGCTAAGTAAATTTCTTACGGAGTCACTCTCTGAAGTAGTCACAGTTTTGTCCCCACTAGAACTAGGCCCCTCTTTGGAAATGCAGCACCTCAGTCCAGCTTTGCACAATGGTGGCGGCCCTGATTGCGGAGCATTTGAGCCTGGAGGTGGAGCTGGTGGTCCAAGTGTAGCCTCGCAGTAGTCAGCTATCCTTTCAGCCACACAAACACCTGGGCAAACACCTCGGACATCTAGAAAGATTGATTTTAATCTCATTTAAAATTCTTAAGACTTCAATATCTTTTAAGCTTACTATTATTCAAATCAGGCATGATGCAAAAGTTCACCAAAATTTATATAAGAATAGTTATTACAGAAATGAATTAATTATCATTAAACATTCATGAAACCTCACACTATCTTTTGAGAACCCTAGAAGAGGTGCCTATGGCACAAAAGTTCACCATAATTAATGCAAGAATAGTGATCACGAAATTGTATCACTCATCAAAAACGTACTTTATGCAAATGAGTATGTACAATATTATTCATATGATAATTGTATGAAAAGTATGAAATTCATGCCTAGTTCATAAGTTGAATGTTTCACTATAAGGCTAAATTTCATTGGTTTACATCAAGGTTTCGCTACTGTGCAAATGATCTACATTACTTAAACAATAATTCATAAAAACTGAAAATGAAACTATAAGTGCTATTTTAATACATGGACCATTACCATAATACCATTTACATGTTAAATTGGCAATTTAACAAATAAACAAGCAAGTGAGAAGATTTAGCAACTTACTGTCTTCCTTGTTAGAAATTCCAGTTTCAGGTTTCCCAGAAGACTCTGAAGGCTAGAAATAAATGTTAAATTTTATTGTTAACATTACAAAAAACCTGCAGCACCATAGAAATATTGAAGCATGGTAGCAATTTTCTAAAGCTTAGTAACATTATTTTGTGCTCCTAAAAACATTTTCATACAGCTGAATATGGTATTTTTGTACATAATGGCTGGAAATATTTTTAATTTGATTATTTTCCTTCATGCCATCTTTCATAATGGAACAATGAAAATTGGCTCATAGGTATTTAAAGAAAATATGATCAGCTGACCCTCTTTCTTTATCAGCTGTTCTAATTTGGCCATTAAGTAAGTAGCTGGAAAATCACTGACTTGCATTGTTTTCATTTTAGCTGAAATCTGACTACTATCTACAGGGTTTTTCCTTTATTTAAGGGATTGCTCAGGCTGTTATGTTTTTTTAACAACCGATAAATAACAGCTACTGAAATTTATTTACTAAGAATGTAATTTTCTAAATTTGCAATGAGGTTTTTGTGACAGTCAACAAAAAAATAGTGAATGGCTTAAGGGTCCAATCAGATAATCAGCTGTAAATGACAGGCTATCCATTATGCTCCTTTTTCCATCACTGATGAAAATTTCTAAATGATAATGACACTATGACATTAATAAATTGAAGAGGGAAAGGCTCGCCTAATGCTAATTATTAAAAGATATTTCATAGTTTTAATCAAGTTAGTAAACCTGGCTGAGTACATAATATTTCATTTGTCATCAGCATATCATCATGAACAGCAGAAAATACAACTTTAATAAAACTAATTTCAATTAACTAACTGACGAGAATTATAGAGAGAACTAATGAATCATGATGCCTAAGACAAATTATGCCTCAATAAAATCAACTCTTTTCCAATTAAAAAAAAATGTTGCAAACACACAGTGATATCTATCATAAAAATAATCCTTCTGGAATTGGGGCAGTTCCCCTCCAATCTGAATCATGATATTTTATGCAATTCTTTTAATTGTTTGCTTGTGACTTTGGCAACTTTATTTTTATTTCAGTTCAATGCCCGTACATATTCCCTAAACCAGTCTAAGGATAAATTTAAAGTATTGCTCACTTACTGGTTTCCTTGACGGCGGATTTGGTCTTGAGGAAGGAGGTGAGGTAGGTGATGTTGGCTTGGGAGAAGCAGTTGTGCTGGGTGTTGAAGTGTTCTTCACACTGCTCGGAGGAGGTCCCTCAATGCAGCACCTCATTGACGGTGATGGACAAGCAACATGATCCAATACCTGAAATGAGAGAAGGTCTCTTGAGCATTGGGATTTTCTTTAAGTTGCAATGATGTACTCAGCTAATCTTGACATGAGTTTGTAAATTTATTGCCTTGACTACAAGCACTCAATGGCAGTAGTGATAGCAGATGTTGAGCAGTGGTCATTAGGAAAAATGAGGCCAATTTAGACAGATTGAATCGCATTACAAAGGGAAATAATCTTGTACTCTTAGGTGTAACAATCAAACTATCCAAAGGCTGAGATGAATTGAAATAACACCCGTAAACTTCTAATGCACCATCAATTTGCTGAAAATATGTTTTGACATAACACAAGGCTAAGATATTTCATTTAAGATGGCATGAATAGATTTGAATATCCATTATCTAAGACTCGTTAATTACCTGTGTGCAGATGAGCGTGGCCAAAGCATGAACACAAACTCCAGGGCATTCTTTGCTCTCTGCTGTTGTTGTGATGGTGTCCAAGAGACCTGAAATTAAAGCAAAAAAGGAGTTACTACTGATAATTCTAGTATGTGGGCAACTGAAATTGTATCTGATGACAGAGAAAACTCAGCATATATTTATCAACTATATCAAAGAGGGACTTCAGCCATTATTTTTTAATTCAAACAGTTAGGAAAGGGGCAGTTCAAGATGAATATTTCAAGAAATGAAGAAAATAGAGGAGACCTGCTAGCACACAGGACATTGAAAGTAGGTTGAAGGGTGGGTACCCGTTATTGTGACTAATTGCAACTCTGAGAAGATCACTTCCATCAGCCAAGAGGTCAGCTCTGCCAGTGAAAGGGAAGAACACATTTCACCCATTCAATCATCCCAGAAATATCTGGGACACATCAAGGAAACCAACTGGTTGCACTTAGAGATGCTAGAGGGCTTCATCTAGAGCCTGAACTCACAATCCTTATGGCAGTCAGGTGCTCAATATAGTAACAGTCTAAGAATCAGCATGTGGAAAGCAGCCCAGATGAAATAAAGACTAAAATATAAATTTCCCGGGTTCCACGAAAAATACTTAAATTAATTTTCAGATAATTATCAGTGCTCATATTATCATTTCCCATACTTTACTTCATCTGGATGCAAAAAAAATTAATCCATGGATTGAAAACTTATTGAAGCCTTGAAAAAAATTTTCCACCATAAAGTAACCTACTGCGTCACTTTTCAAATCTATGAATGTTGTAATTAGACCCTTGAGGAGGAGAAACAATTCATTCAGCTCATAGCTGATTTCTGGGCAAAAAAGAAATGCAAGGATATTTCAGCAGTCACCTGGAAAGTTATATGCCAATTGTGAAAAAGTAGAAATATTTCGGTCACAATTTAACACTTGAGAGCCTTTTATAGTTTGCACTTTTTTCATTATTTCCGATTAATTAAAATAAAATTGAAGTTAAATTTTCCCACCAAGCAAAATTTAAACTTCAACTTTTATTTTTTGGAATTATATTGGTTTGGTGCTAAGGTGCACGTTTAAACACTCCTGGTTCAAACACCTCCAGCAGAGGCTGATTTTTCAGCAATCTTCTGACTGATTACTTGGGTGTCTTGTTGAGAGGTATTCTTCAATTACTATACATACTGAGGACTTGCAATGGCTCGTTTAGTTACACAACTTATGCTGCCTATCACGGCTATTTGGGTTTCATCATTTTCCCTCAGAATATACAAATAAGTAGCAAACTCTAATTCAATAAATGGTACATAAAACTGATTGAGAGTTAGTAAAAACTCACTTCATATGACTGATATTTTCATCATTGACTGCTGCTTTTGTCATTCTAAGAAATAAGAGTAAACAGGTTGGTGAGCTTGCTGGAATAAAGCTTTCCTAGGGGTTTGGAGAGAGCGGAGATGGAAAAGGGTAAATACCATCCCTAGACAAGTGCTATGTGGAGAACATATCAAAGACAGCAGGCCATATGTCAAATGGATCATTTAAAATTTCATAGGTCATGAGGATTCTAATAGCATCATCATATTTAAATACATATTTTTATATGTATTTAAATACATACATATCAAAGGCATCGCTCCGTACGTGAAATGGATCATTTACAATTTCATAGGTCATGAAGTTTCCAATAGCATAATCGTATTTAAAGACCTATTTTTTTATGCTCAAGTACCATTTATATAGAATAATAAATTTCATATTCTTGTCTTTCAAATGTGTAAATATCGCAATACTTTTAAAATTTATTTCATGAACTAAAATGATCGATTTATTTAATTATTTTTTATTTTGTAAATGTTTGTTATTCATAGAGACAACATAATTATTATTACCCTTTCCCCAGAACCACATAAATCTCACGTAAAGCCAAAACTACCCGCCTTTCTTTAGTAGCGCAGTTGTCCTCTCCTGTCATTCAACATTTTTTGAAGTTTCATGCTACATTTTTGCTGTAGAAGCTCGTTTTTGGTTATCATTCATTGAAGGAAATCAAATCTAATTACATTTCCTATAGGTAGAATGACTAAAATAATTGTCAAAGTTAATGAGCATTCCAGATAAAGTCCGGATTTATTTTATTGCCCAAGATACCATGCCACCACCTACCAAAACTCCTTTCTAATAACTTCTCTTCATATGGATTTAAAACAAAGTTCATCCACTGAACGGTTTAAAACAAAAATGTATAAATATTTATTGGAATTATAGAATGGTTCAAGTTAGAACTCGGAATGGGAGACACGAGAATGTGGAATAACTTAAGAGTTCTTTCTTGATCAAATATTCGGGCACAAAAGGGGCACGTGACATGAATCTGTTAGCAAAATGTAATCTGTTTGTAAAAACATTATTCCTTAAACAATAAACTCAAGTAATAACATTAGTGAGTTATATGAAAGCAGGAAATCTATGGTATTATATGTACATCTATCTGTGCTAAATGAATACTTTGGTGAATATGTGTAACTATCATGTAAAAGTCTGAGCTGTTTTGCAATAATAATGTATTTGTTCTTATAGGGCGTGCCCCAGAACATAAATAAAATATCTATATATCTATCTATATATGCTAGACCAGTAGGAGATATTTACATACATAGGTTGGATTTCGGATTAAACCGGGTGTTTTATTGCAAAGTTCAAAGCAAAAAGTGTGGCATTGGTGTCATCGATTTTTTGTAGTGACGTGAAGAAATGAGCAGTCTTTGACACGGAGGATGGTATTAGCGAACCTTGGTTTTTAAGAAGGGAGGACAAGCAGAAGTTGGAGGAGGAGCATTTGTGATGTTGGTTAGGAGAAGGATGGAAAAAGCAGGTTAGGTACGAGGGGAGATGAACAAAAAACTGCTCGGAATAGTTAGCAAGTATAGGAGGTTTTTGAGATAAATCCGAAGGAAGCAGAAATGAATAGGCTAATGGACTCTTAGAAGTAGTGATTTGGGGACAGAATGATGGGAAAGGGGGGGAGAGGGAGAAAATGATTGGAACTAAAGACTGCAAGATAGAATATGAGTTAAGAGGAAGATAGAGTACACCATTTTTTTAGTTGATGGTAGGAATGTCAGTGGAGTGAAAAGTGGATAAACAATGTAGAAACTGACCAAGAAACTGAGGTTGTTGTTGCAATAAAAGAGTGATGACTGAAAGCTAACATAACTTGCGCTATTAATAATTGGAGTTAATTTGGAATATGTTTTTACTTCAACCACAGATAAATATGGTTATTTGTGGTTGGGTGATGGAAATGGCTAAGGGATAAGAAGGCTAAGGGGAAGGAGCAGGCACCAACTGTACAACTGCCATCATTGGTAAAACATAGATTAAATGACGAAATGAACGTTAAAAAACCATAACAGACTCCCAGTGTGGCTCTCCATTTTAACTCTGCTGTACAACTACCATCATTGGTAAAAAATTGACTAAAATGACGAAATAAACGTAAAAAACCCAGTGTGTCTCTCTGTTTGAACTGTACTGGACAACAACCGAACTTGGTAAAACATTGACTAAAATGAAGAAATAGACGTTAAAAAAAACCATAGCGGACTCCCAGTGTGCCTCTACATTTGAACTATACTGTACAACTGCCATCATTGGTGAAACATTGACTAAAATGATAAAATAATCGTTAAAAAAAACCATAACGGACTCCCAGCGTCCCTCTCCATTTGAGGCCCTTGCCCTCCACCCACGCGGTTACCACGCAACGGAGCTCAATTCGCATAAGGACGCAGGGGCGTTTGGCACGAGGAGTCGTTGACCACGCTTCCCTTCCCTCGTCCCCACCACTCAAGTCCCGCGCCCGGACCAAAACCAGGAAGCGGAACTCATTTTCATTTGGTCCGAGGGGGGGGCGAGGTGGCGGATCCCGACCGAATTGGAGACGCGCACTCCCTTTCTTTCCCTCGGCTCGTGACTCACGCCGGCACGCACTCTCGGTAAGACGGCGTGGGAGGAGTGGCAACGTGCACGATGGGCCGGGGTTGGGGGGGGGGCTTGAGGGTAGGGGGATGAGAGGGGCATCACACGCACCAGCGAGGGGGGAAGGAAATTAGCGACACACTGGAAAAGGAACAGTTCATTGTTTGCCGAAGGCAGTAGAAGAATTCCTGAAATAACTCTTGTCCGCTTCGTGATCGTTCTACTTACGTATTCCACGTGCCGGGTTAGCTCCGCTGCTGCCTTGAGAGCCCAGGATCGAATCAGGGCGAAGCCTCTTAGGAAAAGTATTAGTGGAGTATCCCTAATTTACAGTTCATGATCCCAACGCCTCTTTCCCAACATTCTTTCAGATCAGTGCAATTCTTAACGCACTCCAAACTGCCCAAAATGCCTTCTTTGCCTCTTTGTCACTCACACAGCATTCTGCTTCCAATAATGATCTCCAGTCATTCAATTTGGATCGTCGGTTCCCGCGGCGAGGAATGCCACTGTTAAAAGCTTTCAGGAGCAGCTCAGTAGGGCGCGTTGCTAGCTTTCGAACTCATTCCATGCCTCATCCGCTGAAAATGAAGATTTGCTTCCGAAAGCTTGTAATAGTAGCCTTCAGTCATTGTAATTATACTTTAGATGAACCATTTAATCTCCTCATTGGCCCTAATGACACGACATAGATACCCACTCTGACTCCTCTCACTTTCTGACAACTTTCTAACGTACCCCGTCAATGCATCATTCGTCCTCCTTTCAATGCATCGTAATTTTTCCTTTCTCCTTCACACCCGCATTTCAAAAAAATGTTCTCATCATCTATACCCAGTGCTCAGGACTCAGATCCATTCAACTACACGTTCCATTTGAATTCTGAAGATTCAGGCGATATGGAGTGGAAGTGAAACATGATAACACAGAAAGAAAAAGCAGTTCTTTTCTTGCTGTGTTTCACGTTCCATGTTAAGATCTTCCCATATATTCACTATAAAATGACATTATACTTAAGCTTAACAGTTTAATACCCCTAATCTCAGTTTCCTGGAACGTAAAAATTTACGGAACGTTTACGTGGAACGAAATATTACCCAATAACCTAAGAATACAATGAGTTGAAGAATGCCAAAGAGTTTTGGGGTTAAGAGTTGAGGAAAGAATCATTTTAGCTAGTAAAAATTCGGTTAAATATTAATCGGTGCCATCCCTGCCGCTCTCTTTTCCATTGAATTTTACCGATTCACCAATGAATGAAACAAATTTAAGATGATTCGAATAGGACTGTTTGTCTGAAAAAATAACACTTACATATTTTTTCTGTTTATTGAACACAGCCTTCCTTAAATAGCCTAGGCTGATAAAAAGTTGACAATAATGTGCAGATTATTAGACGAATTCAATTCATTTCGTTCCAGTCTTAAATCCCGGAAATGGAGGATATTTCAGTGATACACCGGTCCCTTCTTGAGACCTTATTGAAGAACACTGTAAGTTCAGTAGTCCATCCATCGGATGGGACACCGGATTTCAATCTTCCTCTCTGTTTTCTGAATATTTTCTTCTTCAGCCTAACCACCTAGCTACCTCTGAGGGCGAAAATGGCCTGAGTTGGCCATCCCATTGGCCAAAAATGGCCATGAATAACTATGAACTACCATGGCATATATGTACTACCAAAAATTCCTATCTTTTTTGCATAGGCATTGAGTTCATAAGAATACGTAACACTCAGAAAGAAATGAAAATTCGGATGTTGACAAGCAATTCTGGTGTGGATCAAGGATCCGTTAGCATCATAAAAGGTTCACAATGAACAATGTTTTATAACAATTGCCTCGCACTCGTGACGTACACCACTTTGATTCGTGACTCAACTCTATAGGGCCAACGGTGAAAAAGAGACTTCCTCTTTCTGGTTCAGAAGGTATTCAACCTTAGAACACAAAAGAAGTGGGATAATATCCAAGCGATGCAAAACAGGCAGCTTTCGCTCCTTGCTTCCCGATGCGTCTAGTGTAGCGTACGGCATTTAATGCGAAAAGTACATTAAATGCCATTTTATGTCTTAGAATCGAAAACTACACTCAAGCTATATGAAAAACGGCGTTTAGACATCTGATTGAAATCTTCATCACAATAAATAAAAAATAAGTTATGATACGATAAAATAACCAGAACAGTCTTTTTCACTTTCTCCGTACAAATCAATGCTTTCAGGTGAAGTTAATAACTCTGAAGAAACTGTTTCAAACTGAGTGGAGAGTAACTAGAATGGGATTGAAAGTGTAAAGGCCGCTTTACACGGTACAATTATTTTACAAACGACTGTAGAAACTGAACGAAATTGTACGCTTGTCTGAATGGAATTAAAACAGGTTCTATTTTCCGTTCAGTCATTAATACATTCGCACAAGCGTTCACACAATTTGCCGCTTTACACGGTACAATTTTCTCATAAAAGCGTTCCTACAAGAAATTGTATCGTGTAAAGCGGCCTTAAGAGTACCTGGTATATAGCAGCTATTAGACTAATAATCCCCTTGGACAACATCATGTTTTTTGCATTTTATCAGCAAAAATCGATATACTCATGTTTTTAAATCTTTCTGACTCAATTAAACATAAACTAACTACAACTGAGTAAAGTAATTAAAATTGATAAACGCCATCTAAAAGTTTTTCTTAAAATAATTACCGGTAGAATTTGCCGACAAATATTCCACCAGAGCCAACATAATCTAGGTGATTTTCTAAGATAACGTTATTTTAAGCACCAACTGATTATAATTAGAACCGTTACTTTAGAACCTTCCTATAGCCAAAGCCTATGCTTTAAAAATATTTTTTCCGAGTAGTACAAATCATCTTGCTTCGAGGTAGGATGCATAAGTTGCATATACCAATTACAGGATAGGGAAAAAGAACATGAGGACCTATCAATTTCATGATGAACCAACCATTGTATGCATTCCCCAATAGAAATAAAATACATCAAAATAACGAATCAATATTTTACACTGCATGACAGTTTAAATGCTATTAAGTAAACAGCGGGCAATATTCAAGTTGTTATATATATATATATATATATATATATATATATGTATAATAGTCACTAGTTGCGACGACATAAAAAACACAGAAAACACAAAAAAGGGGACACTCACAAACGAATAAAACAGGAGCTTTCGAACAGCGTTGCTGTCTTTCTCAACCAGAAAGGAATACTGAGAGGATATGGGGGAAAGGGTGTTTAGGAGTGGAAGGGGAATGGAGGGGAAAACGGAGAGTCAGGGAGGGGAAGAAGGAGAAACGGGGAGGGGAAGTGGTGGGGACACATTTTAGTCACAATGCGTACAAGTGTCGGTTAAAAGGACACATTGAGCCCAGGGGGGGTGCATGCCCTGAGGAGGAGTATGCAAGTTTGTTCAAGTGTGTGCAAATACACAATGCTCTCCTCAAGTTCCGCCCCGCTTCTTCCCGCGAACCAAAACCTCTCCCTCCCAGTCACCCAGTAGAAATCTTCATAACCCGTCTTCTTTCAAGAGTCTCAAATGCTTCTTTCCTCCGTTCCCTAAACCCAGAACCTAACCTCACTCCCTCTGAGGCTGCGGCCGTTAATCACCTCCGGAAAAATCAAGATATTGTCATCACAGCGGCAGACAAAGGTTCCACCGTCGTAGTACTCAATACCTGTGATTACACTGCCGAGTGCAATAGACTCCTTTCTGATTCCTCGTCCTATACCCCTCTCCACGCCGACCCTAACCCCAAATTTCACAAGAAACTGACGTCTCTCTTAAAAACCAAAGGGCCCATCGAAGGACTCAGTCAATCCGACATCTCTCTTCTCTCTCCCCCCAACATCACATCTCCCTCCTTCTACATTCTTCCCAAAATTCACAAAGAAAACATTCCCGGCCGCCCTATCGTCTCTTCCCGCAACTCTCCTACTGAACGCATTTCTGCTTTCGTAGATTTCTACCTCCAACCTTTTGTCCATTCCCTTCCTTCTTACATTAAAGACACTCACGATTTCCTTTCGCAACTAAACTCCGTTTCCCTCCCTCCCGATCAACCCATCATCATGGCCACCATAGACGTCACTTCGCTCTACACATCCATTCCGCACTCAGAGGGTCTTGCTGCTCTGCGCCATTACCTTTCCCAGCGTCCCACACCACAAACGCCTAGCACTGAATTTCTTCTGGATCTCAGCCGTTTTATCCTCACACACAATGCCTTTTCTTTTGACAATAAATATTATCTCCAGGAGACCGGCTGTGCCATGGGAAGCAGGTTTAGTCCCTCCTACGCCAACCTTTTTCTAGGCCTCTTCGAAGATAAATTCTTGACTAACTACCCTCTCAAACCCCTCCTTTGGCTCAGATACATTGATGATATTTTCCTCCTCTGGACCCATGACACCAACTCCCTTAACACTTTTGTTTCCTCTTTGAATTCTTCAGCCTCTATCTCTTTCACTTCTTCCTTTTCCAGTTCTAACATCACTTTCTTGGACGTAGACATCTCCCTTTCTGACAGCAAATTCAAAACCTCGGTACACATTAAAGCCACCAACAAGCAACAATACCTTCACCACAGTAGCTGCCACCCACCCCACACCAAACGCTCCATCCCCTATTCTCTTTCCATCCGCGGACACAGGATCTGCAACAATCCCGACGACCTACACCTTTACCTTTCTAATCTACACACCTCCCTTCTCCGTCGTGGGTACCCAGAAAACCTTCTCCAATAAAGAATTTTAAAAAAACCTTACACCCCACAACCATCTCACAGCAAACAACGCAATTCCCCTTCTCTACTCACCACCTACTTCCCTGGCGCACATTCCTTACAACGAGTCCTACAAGATCTTTTCCCTATTCTTTCAGACCACAATTCCACTTCAAAACTTTTCCCAAAATGTCCCCGCATTACATACAAAAGACCGCCTAATTTGAGCAATATTTTCAAAACTACCCGCCCGCTTCTCAAATCCGTACCACACACTCACGTCCCCCCCTCTCCATGCAAACGTCCGAGATGCAAGACTTGCCCTATATTCTCTTCTCCTCCTGCCTCTTTCCTTCCCACACTCAGGTCTCTGCCAATTTTTCCTTCATCTACTTGTGTTTCCACCAACATCATCTACCTCCTCCAATGCAACTTCTGTCCTGCCTTCTATGTAGGACAATGCACCACCCCTCTTAACATAAGAGTCAATAATCACCGTGCTTCCTGTATTCCGTCATCCCCGCACTCATCACTACCAGTACCTAAACACGCGTCTACTCATGACATGCCCTTCAATCAATGTTTCAATGTTTCCGTTATTGCCTCCCTCCCCCCCTCAGATTCCGCCGTCAACCTGCACACACTTGAACAAACTTGCATACTCCTCCTCAGGGCATGCACCCCCCCTGGGCTCAATGTGTCCTTTTAACCGACACTTGTACGCATTGTGACTAAAATGTGTCCCCACCACTTCCCCTCCCCGTTTCTCCTTCTTCCCCTCCCTGACTCTCCGTTTTCCCCTCCATTCCCCTTCCACTCCTAAACACCCTTTCCCCCATATCCTCTCAGTATTCCTTTCTGGTTGAGAAAGACAGCAACGCTGTTCGAAAGCTCCTGTTTTATTCGTTTGTGAGTGTCCCCTTTTTTGTGTTTTCTGTGTTTTTTATGTCGTCGCAACTAGTGACTATTATACATGTGTTACACGTCACGTGCTTCCTGAAATTGCTATATATATATATATATATATATATATATATATATTTCTCGGCTGGGATCTGGTACTTTAAGAATTACTTGCGCCTGGAAACCAAATATTACGGACATGGAACGGTCGTGATTTAAAACACACAAAACTGCCATCGCTATCAAACTACATTTCATTTAGCGATGGATAAATATAACTTATGAGCTTTTAAGGTATTGCTTCACGCAAAATTTGTTTTACAAAGGCGTACAGCATGCAACATACTCAGCTATGAAGTCGTTCGGACAATTCTCACTTCCTTCAATTATTTTGAGCCTAAATTAAAAACAAGTTGGTGATATGCAACAAAAACAGTTATCAAATTTGATTCTTGATTCCTGTGTTTGATTTAATTTTAGTTTTAATCTTGTTTGAATCTTGTTGCAGTAATTTAGCCAATTTCTTTCGAGTCCTCGCATCTCCATCTACGGAATACCCTGAAAACTACCTTAGGGTTAATACCAAGAGGTGAATCACCACCCTACATGTGCTGGGGGCTCCAAGAAAATAATTATTTCAGTTTTTAAAACTTAATGAAGATACGATCCGTTGTAAATTTTTAATATTGAGATATATGAATAAGCTGTAATAACAATGTGTTTCCCCGACTCATACTTTCCCGATTGCTCTTCGATAAACAGAAGCAATTTTATGAATTTTTTCTTTACAGTATCTTCTGCTTCTCAATTTTTTTCTATTTACTGGTGATGTACCGATTTTGGATAAACTCAAGTTGATTTTTTGTAGCGCAGATAGAAGAGGTGAATAAGGTGCACCATCGCTCTCTCCTTATGAGTCACTGTCATTGCTGGAGTTGTTTGTAGGTAGCGATGCATGAGCCTCCGCAAATTGCAAACCAGAAGGCCCCGGTTGTGGCAGTACTGCTTCTGCAGCCACAAGCTACTCAGGAACGTCTTCTTGATGACTGATGGGATACCTTGGTTCGTCACCTTTCGTGACTCCCTTATTCAGAAACACTCTGCACTGACGACACAATTTTCTGCCCTCGACCAAAAACATCACTCTAGTGCTGAAAATTTTCGATTTGTAATACTTGGCAGTAATTGTATATAAATTAGCACTACGGATAATTCAATGCAGTTTCAGTGGATAACAACACAGTTTTTGACGCTTTGAATAGAAAGCAAAAAACGATTTTTCATTGTTAATGCACGCTGTTTCCACTTTGACACCACCTCTATACTCGATGAACTAGATATATCTTCGATACATTTAAAGACACTGTCTCGCGAACACTTTCCTTCTCTCACTGCGCCGATGGAGCAAATTTTGACACAATTTTGACAATTAGTTTAAAACACTATGTACGAGAAAAAAGAGAAGGCAGACAGCTCTTGAATAAGGAGATGCACACGCGGAGACAGACCAAAACAAACTGAGACTTCTTCAGTGAATAAACGCGGCTGTCATCAAAAACATGTGGAGCTAGATAGCCTTCCTTCAAGCTTTTAGGCACATACAGCAATGGGCGGAATTGGCCACCAACGGGGTCATAATAATGGGGTTCTGTAAGGAAGTGGAAAGGTTTTTACCCTCTTGCTATCCGTAGGTGCCATAAAATATTTCTTTTTAGAGAGAGCTACGTTTACGGAATACGTCTCAATGCACGAAAAGCCACAGCTGCAGGCTCTCGACTCGAATTTAAAATGAAATGGACATGTATTTGGACACTAAAATCGGAGTTTGCAGTAAATTTGTCTATAGAGATAAAAAGACTGAGATAGCAAAAACGAAGAAATTTTTCTGCTAGAACAAATGATGCAAAAATTCCATAGCTGTAATTTATTTTCATTTCATTTCATCAATGTATTATACTTGAAGAATCATAAAAAGTTTTTTCATATTAATTGTCACAGATTTTTAGCTCAAATAAAAGTTAATCCGCCTGGAAACTTATGTGGAGCTCAATGGTAAATTTCTCTACAAACCTCCATTTACCAGAACAAAACAATTGTTGTTAACATTTATGGTTTATAATATACTTTTATCTCATATAGCCACGACCTTGAGCAATTAGAAAATTTTTAGGCTTGCATCACGTGTCTGCTGCATGTATTCCAAATGGGGGAGCCGACGGACCGCGAGTGAGAAAATTGTAAATGTTTAAATATTTATAAAAAACGCATTTATGAATTGCCACTAAATTTTATTTTTGGAATAGTTAGCTGGGTATGTTAAGATTATGGAAAAAAGGTTTCGGCCGATTCTGAGATGGAGTATTTGAGAAAAGTTTATTAACAATTTTTTAAACATTAGTAATGAACAACAATAGGGTTTTGAAGAAAATAATTTTTTATTCATATACTTGCATTAAATAAAGATTTAGCTTTAAAAAGAGCTATTAATCATTGTTGTATGACATTTACAAGCGGAGATATAAGTGACAATATGATTTAAGGCTCGGTTTTTCGCTAAAAATGCGAAAAAATTAAAACATGCATAATTCGCTCAAAAAATTTTTTTTCTCAAAACTGTTTGAGAGTATTCAGTTTAAGTTGATTTTGTTCCCATACACCAATTTTTATCAATATCTGAGACCCTAAGGGACAAACGTTTGTTGAATTGAGGTGGAATGACCCATATATAAGAATATAAAGTGAATAAATACAACCAGAGTATAAGAGACGTAAAGTGACAGTAAACGAGAAAATGATACATAAAACCACCAGAAACTTCTAACTTTATCGGAATAAGAGTTACTACCTACTAAGCACCAGTTTTCTTCTGGAGATCAATTAACCCTGAGTGCAGGGGAACAAAAGGTGAAAACAATGACAACAAATGCATGAAATCAAGAAATTTAGGACAAAACAGCAAATGAGATGAATCGACAGTAACCTTACCACAAAACATTGCATGCCGTCTCTTTCCTTGCTTCATCACTAATTCCACAATAAATATTGCTGGTGGCAATTCACACGCAGAGAGGGCGGAAATATTTTTTGTGGCTTTACCAGGAAAGGTAAACCATTTAAATTCGCACTACGGCGCTAATGCGCAAGCATTATTCGTCAACGACTAACGACGCGATTTCTAAGAAACGACTTTGCTCATCAATTTTTCGGGGAAGTCCCGGCTGGACAATGATTTTCATACACCAAGCACAATTCATAGGAAGTAACCGTTCGCTCACTTTTTCGAGATAACAATAAGATAACTCGAGGTACCTGCGATGCCTGGCTGAAGTTACCATTGGACTGAATACTTTTCAATACTGTCATTCGTTTGTAAATACCAGATACGCACATAAAGAGCTATTATCGGCGTTTTAGAGCTCAATACGATTACATGTATCAAATATCACACAGAAAATACTTTATCAGAATAAGATTGGGCTGCATTGTACTCTGAGTATAAACTTCGAACATGATATCGTGGGTCCCATTGCGTAATGGTTAGCACTCTGGACTCTGAATCCAGCGAACCGAGTAAAAATCTCGGTGGGACCTAATTTTTTTTCGTCTCGTTAGCGGCGGGGTTAACCAAACCAGATTTGATTTGTCAGGGTGCGTTACAGACTGCTTGGGGCATGAACGCGCGTTTTGTCCTCATTATGTTATGCAGGATAAAGGCTAAAGAACTGTTTCTGGAGGTTCAATACATAAATCCTTAGTCAAATACCTAAATAAACTAAGAGCGGTATATTGTCCCATGTCAAGTAGAAAAATGGGGAAAATTTAACGCGAAAAACAATGGAATTCTGATTTCAAAGGAAACTATGAAAATTTAGTAGGCATAATTAATGCTCTAAACACGCTTGTAAAAGTGAATAATTGATTAAATGCAAACTTGGAAATGAAACGTCGCGTAGTATATTCCACACACAAACTTTATAAGTATCTACCATGGGTTCGATATGTAAATGTCATCATCGAGGTCATGGTTTCGACGGGCAAATATCATGGTCGATAATAATAAAGTTTTGTGTGTGGGATGTACAAGTTTCATTTCCAATCTCACGGTTACACAAATTTAAGCCTTGAACGTTAAAGATGCAAACTTTTTTGATTTTCCATCTAACGAAATCGAAAATTTCAGAATTTTCCAATTTGTTTAGACTGCAATGAATAATTTTCAACGCATATTTGCCGAACTAATATAAGATCCTCTTCAAGACATTTTTAAAGATAGCTATCCAGAAGTGACAATTGCTTTAAAATTGGCAATCCCCCTCTTCTCCACTTCGACGTCGCCTTCTTCGCGTGTGATCAAGGGAAGAGGAGCTACGCAGCATTTTCTGTCCTTAATCGTTTAAACGCTTACGCCAGGACTGATTTTTTCCGGCCACGGAATCAAATGCGAGTGACTCAGCGTGACAAGGATACTCTCTCTTCTCGCCCATTGTCATTTCCTGGGCGTATTGATCTCGTGTCAGTGGCGTTCTGCGAATCTGGTCCCTTTGGCTCGAACAAAAATAACCGTTACTTACCCCTCTCCTGCTCATCCTAGCCCCAGAGTCTCTCTTGCTAGTAGGAAGAGACGCTAACAGGATATGAGGCAATTGATTCGCGGCATTTCATTGCTCCCATTCCGATAGACTCTTTGATTGATAAGACGATGGCGGTTTTTGCGATAAGCAGCCGTTTAAAAAAATACAAGTTTTTACGAAAATACAGCTTTTAGCCTCCATAGTCCCGGGAACATTCACATGAGTACGGACAGAATAAAAAACCTGTACCAAAAGTTCACGTTCTCCTGTCTTCATATCTCGAAACGAAACACATGGTAAAGCGATTGTAGATGGTCATGAATCTACAGCGGGGAGTTAGAGGACCTGAAAACCTGTTCAAAAGTAAGTTACCATGGCGCTGAAGTAATAAATTTTGCATCGCGACGGGTTTCTCCACATTATTTATGCTGAAATTCGTATTGATGCAAAAGTTAGCACCTGTGTGATTAGTATATTTTACTTCATGTGCATCTCAAGCGGATTTACCATAGGAAAAAGCATATTTTCTTTTGAAAAAGGTACAAATATAACACCAGGCCTAATACGCTTAGGTTTTTCTTGGCCAGTCTTTTAATCTAGCTTTTAATATATTTTTCTATTTCTTGGCTTTGTATTATAACATATCACTATGTATAATTTTACGGCACTAGCTATTCTTTAAAAACCATCCTCACATTAATTGCGCAAAGAATTGTGATTAGTGAACAACAAGCAATATACGGACTGTAGATTCACCAGAGGCTGAAATCATTTATATCTGTTTTTCGCACGATGTATATAATACCACGGCGGTACCTAATTGACTTATATGCGGAAAGTACAAGTACAGTACACCGTTCGTTGGATGGAACGTTAAACTGTGAATCCCTTGAGGCCTTTCATTCTCACCTAATTTACACAATACCCTGCAAGCAACCACGACGGTGTGTGGCAGGGGACGAAGATCACCAAACATGCACTATTGACATGCAACTAGGCTAATACATGGTAACATGTTAGATAATAGGGTCACATGCAATTAGATGGTCAGTATCTTCATAGCATATAAGGGATTATTGGTTATAATGGCATTTGTCTAAATATTTTTATCTGTATTTGCCTTCCATGCATGGGTTGGTAATGTTAATACATGCATCATGCACTGCATCTACATCTACGCAATACCCTGCAAGCCACCGCGAGGGTGTGTGGCAGGGGGTGAAGATCACCAAGCATACATTAGAGACATGCAAACATGCTACTATAGGGTCTCAGGCAACTAGATTGCTAGTATCCACATAAATCACTACAGGCTACTCTAACAGTATTTCACCTACCTATCCCTTTGCTATGTTGCCTATTGTGTTCCCTTATAATACGGGGAAATTGACTGATTATCCTTTTTTATGCATAATATGTAGTGCATGTTTGGTGAGAATTCACCCCCTGGCACACACCATTATGGTTGCTTGCAGGGTACTACGTAATTGTATGGATGCAGATGAAGGAAGGCACTAAAATAATGAGCCATAAAGGGTCGATGTTCCGGATATCGCAGAGCGGTACTCGGGAACGCTGCTTCAAACCAACCTAAGGACTAATGACCCGCGGGGATCGTGATGGTGAATAATGAGTCACTGAAGTGAAACGGCAAGGTGACGAGAAAGGGAGGACACTTGTTCTCGTCGGAATTCCCCGACAGACCGGGAATTGCCACCCCGCGTTCCGAGGCGGGGAGCGAGAAGCGCTTGGTGCAAATGGAAGAGAGCATTGACGACCTTTGTGTATGGGGAGTGGGGGGTAGATGGTGGAGGAATGGATCCTGTCGGAATGCGGATGCGCAGACGCGAATGAATAAGTCAAAAGTGTTCTTACTGGGGAAGTGTGATCCAACGGAAGAAGGAACGTGAGACCGAACGGACAATACACTGGGAGTTGTGACCACGCTACTTCCGGTGGTCACCTCGGGTAGCAGGGAATAGCACCCCATCGCAGTATTGGAGTATCGATTCATCTACATATATCCACATCTAGGTAATACCCTCTAGCTACCGCGAGGCTGTGAGGCAGGGGGTGAAGATCACCAAACATGAACCATTTGCATTTAACTAGGCCACCTAGGCTTACTTGATGCAACTAATAGCTACCATGCAGTGCTAACAATTCAACTAACTAGACAGACGGATTCAAAAGGTCCTTCTTTCCTCGTACAACAAGGGATATGAATTTGTTGGTTATTTAGGGGAGGCGACCGACAGCTAAGGTCATTTGCGCAATATAGGATAGGTGGATAATTGGGTAATGATAGGAGTTTTCAGGGAACGGAGGAGGGCGGAGAGAAACCCGGCGTCGGCATTAGCCTACTCTTAACGAAAGGCGCCAAGGGGACCACGGCTTAACGTCCCATCCGACGGGACGGGCCTCCACTAGGCACTCAAGTGGGGACCGGTTTTCCACTGAAAAATCGAACCCGGGCCCTCGGGATGGGAGGCCAGTACTCTAGCCACCACACCAACCTGATCCCCCAGGGATATGAATAGCTGTAAGTATATCCAATAGTATAAGTACCAGTGTATTAATGGATACAATTGGTAGTTGCACGTTGGTATAAGAACTTAAGAAGCTAACACAAGTAGCAGCATGTTTTACATGCTTGCTTTTCTACTTTTATCTTTTTTTTAATTGTGAAGTAAAGACTTGAATATAATTACAAATTCTTTTCATGCATGATATGTAATGCGTGTAAAAGAGCTACTACTACAGTCTGCTCTAACAATAGTTTACCGATGTCTTTGCTGAATATTATGTTTTCCAACGGTACGCGGGAAAAATGACATTTAAAATCAATCGGAACGACAGTCTATCTCCATAATCTTATTTATCTGGTCAAATCTAGCATAATACGCAGCGGTTTCAAATATATATCTAACGTCTTCAGCAAAGCCATCCGTTGCTAATTTATGCATAATTTTTAACAGGCACTTTAACCAACTATCTGATATAATCGATTCTTCTAACCTCTTAAACTGGTCGGGAGTTTTGCAGCAGTCGTGGCATGTGTTCCGACGAAGATTCAACTCTCAACGGACTGAAAAGATCTCTTCACATCCAAAAGCCATCGCGAACCGAATCCACACAGCGTTGGTTAAATTTAACGCTCGACTTTCACTCGGCTTCCCTTTCTATAGTGACTCAGAATGAAACTTTCTTAAGTGAGCACCAAATCTCGTACTTAAATGGTCCAAAAACAAGACAAAAATTTAACTCCAAAGCTCCTTAAACAATTCAGATGCTTGAAACTTGTCGCGATAATAAGGATTATTGCGAAGTGGGCGGTGAGCTCTGGTATTCATGACACGGACATAGCCGTATTACCATCGAGGCAATATTAAGTAACATGCAACATGTAGCTGCATGTGACCCATATTATTAGCATGTTTCCATGTAGTACCATAGTTGCATGTCCATAGTGCATGCTTTGGTGATCTTCACCCCCTGCCACACACCCTCGCGGTGGCTTGCAAGGTATCGCGTGGATGTAGATGAACATTTACGACTGCAAATTGACCGAACTCCGCGTTAAACCTTGCGAGCGTCTTTTTTTAATGGACTGGGAACCATGAATTGATGTGGGCGTGCAACTGGTCACAACAATTCCAACTGCATATCGGAGTCATTTGAAGCAATGTACCAGGTTTCCTAGCAATATAAATAATTTCATGCGGGAGCCATCAAAATACATTAAAAGCAGCTTTAAATAGCACTTGCACCGCATACACCGACTCTACTTTAACCTTTTGATTTTTCATCAATTATTATTTTTTTATTTATTTACCTGGGCGGGATAGGACGGTAACGTCCTATCCCGCCCAGGTAAAATAAAACTCAAGTCAAGTCTACTGAGAGTTCCTTGGATAAGTATAGGGATCGCTCACTTCAGCCATATGGAGTTAACCCCTCTTCGATGGCTGACATTTACGATATCCCAGCAGACAGGGACCTCTGTTACTTTCTAGCGAGACACAGGCTCATATCGGGAATGAAAAAAATCTTTTCGTCATCCAAAAATCAACACCATAAGTTCTTATCAATGAGTGTCACCAGATAAAAAATATATAGGTCATCAATTCAACAATGGAATAAAATACCATCTAAATTAGGACAAATGTGTGTTTTGAATTACTTACTGGGACATTTTTAATGGTCATTTTTTGCATTAATGAGAAAAATTAATAGACATACATGAAGAGGGTCCAAGCGAAATCTGTAACAATTATAAACCCTCGCCGAAGAAATATAAAAAGAAAAATATATTCTTGAGGTATTTAATTTGGCAACTTAATACTAGCTATTATATTGGAATTTATGCACTGGAAAAAATTAATAAATGTAATAATGTCATTTATGGAGGACGTTTAGAATACTCATAAGGAAATATTGGCTCCGTGGTTAACTTTAATTTTGAAAGTTGGTCAAGTGGTTGCCCTTCCGATGCACAATGATAGGGTCTGCCCAAGGAATAAAAACAAATTGAATAACTGTGGAAAATGATATGGCCGTACACGTCGACAATAATCTACTGTCGGCGTCAAATTGATGTGCCTCGGCATTTTGAAAATATTTATCTGGATATGCGTTAACGCTAATTCAATGTAATATTAATCATTTTAACGGCAATTTTATTGCCATTTCAGTTTTTATTTTAAATCAATAACAAATTTAAGAATTTAGACACGACAATGAATTAATTAACTCCGCGCACCCGAAAATTAGCGGTTTTCTCAACTTGATGAAATTTGCCACTCATTATAGGGAAAACTGCTACATCTACAGCATTCAGCTTTTATCAAAAGTTGCAAGAATAAATATAGATACATATAAGTGCAAACGCATATTTACAAAACGCATATTTTGTTCTTAATTAACGAACATGTTTAAACATTATCTTGTCCTACAATTTGTCCCGAAACGAAAAATTAAAGATATATTAAGACGTTTCAATTTATTTTTGATTTTCTATGATCAGAAATTTGTATATATATAATTATTTGAGCACATTAATAATTTCGTCCAATGCTGTGTTGCCAAACTGCATGGCGCCTGACGCCTGACACTTCGTCGACAGCAAGGCCGTCGAACGGGGGGAAATCGAGCATTTTCAGACCGTGGCACAAGCTAATGTAATAACGCATTCCTTGTAAATTTATAATGCACATGCTTATTTATCATCAAGACTGTAAAACCATGATCAACTCAGTAAAAAATGGCTTTCTCATATTGCTATTTTTGCATGAAATGTTTCACCAATTCATAGCTTGCAATGATAACTCATCAAACTTGATCTAAATAAATGTGTAAATAAAATTTCGGACTAGTATGCACCACTGAATCTGAATACCAACTTACATATAAAGATGACATGTGAATACATAGCATATAATACGTGCATACTAAACAATATACAAAATCTTGATGTTAAGTCGCACACATATCGGCTAGGGAATTTCACATAATTCTAAGAAATTTGTGTAAAATTAGCTAAGGAAATAACATAATTCTAAGGAATTTCAAATGAAAGTCCTAGGGTATTATATGGACATTTATAAAGACAGTTTCAGTATCTTTAGAAATGTCTACAGAAATGTCTGGGGAATTCTGTAGAAATATTTCCCCGCCTACCCCACTCTTCGTTCTTTTCCTTCGCTTCTCTACCTGCATAAACTCCTTGGTTTTCCTCTCGAAAACCAAAGGTACCCTTTCCTGCCTCCCTATCTCGTGCTCGACAATTCATACACGGTATAATTCCCATCTTCTCCTCCCTCACCTTTCTTTCGCCCGACGCTGGGTCTCGCTTTAAACAGTCCCTTATACCATTAAACAAAAGTGTACAGCCTCAGTAGTAATCCCTCAATACAATTCCGGCAGTCCACGCTCCCCCCCCTTTTCTCCTACCGAGGTTTTTCCTGGCCTGCTTCTTCTCAGTAACCCGTAGCCAATGGGATTCACCTTCCACTACTCCCTTTCTTTGGTTCCCCTCCACCCAGAATGTTTGTATATTTGTCTTCTTCCTTTTTTTTAAATTGTTTGCACCTGATGATTACTCTGCGAGTTGAAAGGCGTAGTGTGTTGATTAAATCTGTGGAGAAGTACTGAAAGTTATTCATTTATGGGAGGCATCTTGCTCGCATTGAATTTTGAGCTGAACTGAAATAGACTGACAGGACATAAACGTCGTCTCCACGGCGATAACGGGGTGTATATTTATTTTAAGAGAGTAGATAAAGGGAGATAAGAGCATATGAAAGGATAACCACACCGGGGGTGGTTCAGTGGTGAGTCTGAATCATCAACGGCGTGCGTAGGGTTTAGAAGGGATGTAAGAGAATGAATTTATAACCTTTCCTAAGCCTTTTCAAGGAATATTTCCTCTCTTCTTTCACATACGTTTTGTCTTCGGGCTCACGATTGTTGTATATTTAGATTGATCTGATGAACGGGCCTTGGTGACAACCAGGAATGTAAATATTTGTTAGTGACTGTTGGTACTTTGTTATAAGAGAGACTAAACATGACGGACTGGAATAAATCCAATTACTAATGCATCTCAGTGTAATCAACATAATATTACAACGATAAACTTCTTTTTGTTAGCGTACTCACCTCTGGAGGCTTGGGACGCGAGGCTAGTAACATGGAGGGGGTTAATGAATCTGAATCATCAACTCCGTGAATAAGGGTTCGAAGGGAGGCAAGGAATAGCATTTCTAGCCTACCCAAAAGGTTATCAAGGATGCATTGGAATCGTTGTTCACACACATTATATCTTCCGGGTCGCGCTAGATTAGCGTGTAGAATTCTTAAACTGAAAAAAAGTTGGACCATTTTTAAAGGATTAAAAATATAATAATACGGTTTTCAAGTATTTCTGATAGGTTTACTTGAAATTTCAATTTATCGAACATGTCATCACTTTTCTAAAGCTCGATTGGAAATTATTCAGTCGCGGCACAATCCGTAAGTCCGATCATACGTTTTAGTATCGCGGCAACCCAGCACGAGTTCACTCTTGGATGTTTTCATAATGCCTCGATATAATTTATTCTATTCATAAATCATATATTTTCGGATCATAGAAAAATCAAAAATAAATTTAACGTCTTAATATATCTTTAACTTTTCGATTCGGGACAAATTGTAGGACTAGATAATATTTAAACATGTTCGTTAATTAACAACAAAATATGTGTTTCATAAATATGCGTTTGCACTTATATGTATCTACATTCATTCCAGCAACTTTTGATAGGAGCTGAATTCTGTAGATGTAGTAGTTTTCCCTATAATGAGTGCCAAAGTTCATTAAGTTGAGAAAACTGCTAATTTTCGGGTGCCCGGAGTTAATTATTTCATAGTCGTGTATAAATTATAAAATTTTTTATTGATTCAAAATAATAACTGACATGGAAATAAAATTACAGTTAAAATGATTAATATTACATTGCATTAGCATTAACACATACCCAGATATAATTTTCAAAATGCAGCGGCACATCATTTTGACGCCGACAGTAAATATGTGCATATGAATTCCTCAAATATACGGACAATATCCGACTGTGGCTATAGCGGAGTCCCTCTGTCGCACAGTGGGGCAGAATCCGTTTTTGCTGGCCAAAACTCCAAATTTGAAAATAGCCGGAAAGAGTTAAGATTTTTTTAACTACTAGTATAATGTCAGGAGCAATGAAATCTGGAAATATATATTAATTCCTATCGTATATACAGCGACAGAAAACCCGCAAACATGGTCTATGTAGACGTGCCCTTCTAGCGCGCGCGGATTAAGCATTTATTTCGGAGCTTCTTCGCCGCAAATGAAACATCAAAGAGAAAGATGATTTAATTTCCAGGTATAGGGGTATTTGAAGGCTATTATGGTAAAATATCACGCTCCAGTACTCCTAAAAAAGCTAAATGTTGGTCTTTTGTTAGATTTATTACGAATTTTATAACTTGACTGATTATTGCTTAGCATACAAAAAATGTATAACGATGTCGGATTGATTTTTTACTTTCAATTAAGTCACTTACATATACTCTTACTGCCCTCAGAAAACTGATTGCTGGTTCGCGCAGGTTTGCGAGAAAAGTGATTAAAACTGCAACTATGTATCACTTTGCCTACGGCGCGCCGCGGAGCACAGTGGTCCCAAATGCGAATCTGGCTGCACTAAATTCATTTTTAAAGTCAACGAAATAGTTTCAAATCATCAACAGTGTACAATGATTTGTTAGGACACTCTGTATCACTAAGGGCATCATCTCTGTCCATTTCTCTCGCTATATCACCTTCACTCAAAGAAGCCATAGTCAAAACCGAGAGGCATTTGGAAGGATAGTTTCGTGCTCGGAAACTCTGCTGCATTTTCCACGAGCAGCAGATAAGAGAGATGCATGTTTAGCGATTACAAATCCTCAGGGCTAAACAGCTTTAGGAGATTAAAAATTCAAGCATTTCTAGAGCCAACTTGGGTCTGTTTCTTTTCAGTATACCATTTGATTCGAATGGACGAGAATTTGGAGACAGCTAAATCACACTTTTTCTCTCCCCTGCAATAACATTCCTCGTAGAGACCTCTCAGGCCAAGAGGACTGGAGGTCTTATGACCTAAGGAGCCATCCTTCAGCGTCTCACTCCATAGGGGTATGAGAAAGGGTTCCGGCGGGCTAAAATATTTTTTCTTTTTTTGCGGCACATGTCTCTTTAAGTGTGAGATGGGAATGGGTATTTTCTAAGAAAAACAAATGCTCCATAAATGAGGTGGAAGTGTATAAAGACCTAAAGAAGGCTCTTCACAAACCAATGCTGGTCACCCACTTTCGGCTATCTGGCGGAGGAGGATCTTGGCAGCCTAAACAGGCCATAGCAGGCACGGTGTTTCCATCTTCTTTTCTCGTATCATAAAGTACCCTTCAAACGGGGATACTAATCCTACTAGTAGGCGTCGGTGATGCCTGAAAATTTTGACCAGTCAGTCAGTGTGTGTCGATTGCCCTGAGTGTGTGGTATCGTAGGACTTGTGTCGCGTGAAATAAACGGAAGAGTCCGAAGTGTGTTTTTTATATAGTGTGTTATAGTAATAACTCGTAGCTATGTGTACCATAACGCGGCGTGAATTCTATAGGGAGTTGATGGCAGACAAAAATCTCACGTGGAAAGAACGTTACAAGCGAGTAAATCTTAATTTGAGCAAAGTCCTTGGTTTGCCCATTGACGATAAGACAATTGAAGATAGAGTAAAAAATACGATTCGTCGGCACTGCGGGGAGGTGCGGAAGAAATGGGAAGAAACTCACCGCATTGAAAAGGACTTTTTCCACTTTCATGAAGATTGGCTGGACAGAAAGATAGTTATCACAATTCCTGAAACCATCAAAAAAAAACGATTAAAACCGCAGGGAACTGATGACATGTCATGGCCAGTAATTTATCAGGACTCAAGAATTAGTCTTCGGTCAGCTTTTAAGATGATACCCGCCCATCCCACTCGTCTTGGAGTCATGGCGTCTAACTTTATCCTCATATCATCTCATACCAACTCTACCAACTCTTGTTAGACCTTCACTCAACGGAACGAAGCACGAACTTTTGTTTGTTTGTCCGCCCTATCATCTCCTCCGCTCTTCAGTGGAGGGATGTGAAAGACTATGTGAGCAATCTGTATGGCACAATTCACTACGCAGTCTTCAAAGGAGCACGTGCAGAGAGTTTATTAAAGATTAAGAAAGGGAAGCCGTTAATTTTCAGCTATCACTACCGTCTCCACACTGTGCGCACGCTTTTACGATGCCCAACTCTGACCTAAGCATTTTCCGAGACGTTATTGCCCTATGAAAAATGTCACCATGAAAATGAATCGATAAGATAATTATCTCTTTAATGGATGGTTGCGAGGTGAATCGTAAGCATCAAAATAAAATATCTAAAATATGCTGCACATAAAAATGCAACTGACGTTCATACGGCGATGATTTGTTGGCACTGAAACATTCCATGAAACAGCTGGTGGGAAGGAATTTAGTATTTTACATATTTGAATAACATTAGCCTCAAGATTCAGTGTGAGAGGAATTACTATCAACACTACTAATGGATGAAAAAACGAAAGCAATTTTCCATGGATGAAATTTTGAATGCTCTATGACCGTAGTTTCGGTGTAGTTAAAGTATCATCTGGCAAATAATCTACTCGTTACATACATTTAAGGTGCAAATCTTATTTATTTCCTCTTCTAACCATATAGCCCTCCACTGATCTAATTCCTTCCCTCCTCTTCGACGAATTTATCGGACTCCTACCTTTGTCATTTCATTTGACACGATAATAGTCGGAATAAACGGAGTTAAATGTCCGGATTCAGCTCCGAAACCATTTCCTGATCCTCCGAACCATGATAATCGACGAGAGGTAATTTATGAGCTATGCAAATAGCGAAATAAAAGTAAGCGTATGATAAATTGGATTCACGTCAACAGTACGGTTAAAGCAGTGTGAATTTTTGAAATACCTTGAAATTACACAAAAACGATGTACATAAATCCTAATCTTCCTCAACTACGATATCATTACTATGTAAGTTAAGATAATTCTCGAGTATGTTACGAGATTAAACAGAAATAGTGGTTGGTATCGGAAAACTTGCATTTGTAAAGTACACTTCAGCATGGACTTAATCTGACTTTATATGAAAGTCCGTTTTCCACCTTAAAAGTGCATGCTAATGGAGTTAAAGAGCCAAAGAGAATTCCAAGTGTATTTTCTCAGTCAAGTCAGACGGGGAATCAGGGATGAGCTCATGCTTTAATCAACGCACCCACTTATGTTGTCCCGCTAATTTCTGTTCTCGCGTGAAACAGGTCATCGGTGAACTCTAAGAGGACGGCACTCCGTGATTTCCAGATGTAATTTGCATGTTCAACGGAAAACTTAAATATATTTACATGAGGGAAAATTAAAGACCTAAGCAACGAAATAAGTGCCACATTGAACCTCGGAAGCTTGGAAGAGAGGAATTTGAATCCTGAAATTCGCAGATTAAAATAAGACAAAAATAAATGAATAAATGCATTCAAAACAATTACTCGCGACAGTATGTCGTGCCTAGGGCTGTGCGATGCAGGAGATACTGAACCGGTTTTCGGTTCTGAAAAAAACCGTTTGCGATGCATGCATTTTGTAAATTTGCAACTCTAAGGTATGCATGAGCCAATAAATACAAACCGTCTGCGTGGTGTTTCCTATCTCCTTGCATATTGTGTGAAAATAATAAATGGCGATCTCTTATTGCGTGACATGGTTACCTTTATTGCTTATACGTGGTGCATATTAGTTAATTTTTCACCCTTGCCACACATCCCTGACGTTGCTTGCAGGGTACTCAGCAGGTTCAAGCAGATGTACATACATGATAAACCTGCTAGCCACTGAAAGGGTACTCTTATTCCCTATGACCTCTTGCGTTGGTTGAAGTACAGACTATAACAGACATGTAGAGCTTCTTCATTTCATAGGTATATTTGATTTTAATTCATCTGCATCTCCATCTACATCAACGAGATACCCTGCAAGCCACCACGAGGGTGTGGCAGGGGGTGAAGATCACCAAGCATGCACTATTGACATACAAACAAGCAACTATAGGGTCTCATGCAACTAGATTGTTAGTATCTCTAGTATTTAAGGGATTAATACATGCATCATGCACTACAGACTACTCTGAAATATTTCCCCTACCTATCTCTTTGCTATGCTGCCTATTCTGTTCTCTCATAGTACGGGGAAAAATAACATTTTGAATCTATCAGTACGACAATCTATCTCTCTAATCTTATTTATCTGGTCGAATAATACACTGGTGTTTTTAATTTGTGCCTAACATCTTCAGTAAAGCTATCCGATTAAAATTTCTGTAAGAGATTTAATCTGTACTTTAACCTACGTTCTGATAATGATTCCTACCCTAATTCTTGTATTAATTCTGATTTACTACTAAACATATCGTAACACCTTTTAACGATCCTAGATACTGTACGCTGCACACTGTCTAGTTCTCTGATCAAACGTAATTCATTCGGATCCCATACACTGGGTACATATTCAAGTTGGGACATAGCTAGTGAAAAGTGTTTTGTCTTCTCATTACATTTTCCAAGTACTATTTTTATAAATCCTAGCTTTCTCTTCGCTCGGTGGCATATTTCCTGTGTCTTCCCCACGATAAATAATTATTGATTGTTACATCCAAATACCTTATGGTTTCAACACTTTCAATCTTCGTGTTACAAATTTTATAGGATCGCTCTATCGAATTATTCCTCCTGCATAAATTAATATTCACACACTTTTTAAGGTTAAGTTCAACCCTCCTATGACAACCCTCTTCTCTCGCCCTTTTAAGAATTATTTTACCCATCATACAACGTCTTTATTTGCACCAAAACTCTCTAACTTAAAAATTAATTTATTATTAGAAACTTTATCGAATACCTTTTTAAAACCTAAAAATTAACTGTGTCTCGCAAGATCTACCTATCCGGAACCCATGTTGGCTGTTAATGCGCAAAACCTGACTATCCAAATGCCCCATGATCGAAATGACTACAATGTGCTCAAATACCTTACAAGAGATTGACGTGAGTGAGATGGGTCTGTAGTTACTAGGTTTTTCCCAATCACTGCTTTTAAAAATAGGTTTAATGTTAGCTACTTTCCAATCCTTGGGTACTCTGTGGTTCTTTAGTGTTTTATCGAATATTATTTCTAGATAGGGGGCTTTTTCAGAAGATAATTTTTTATATACTAAGGAAGGAATTTGATCGGGACCTGGTGATTAGTTTTTACTAAAGTTTTTTAACAGCTGCTCTATTCCGCGACATGAAATTTCCATTTCGGGCATTTCCTCACTGAATGCATTCGGCGGTGGTTCCACTGCGTTGTGTGACGATGAGTTGGATACGCTTTCGAAGAAGGTGTTTAAAGAATTGGCCTTTTCTTCACTGCTGGTGACTCTTAATCCATTTATCACTTTTAAGTGTGTGCACTGTGGACCTATTTCCTAGAAGCTCTCTCGCATATGACCAAAACGCTTTAGGATTGCTATCTAAGTGTTCTCCTAACATTCTCCTATTCTCCTCTTGAAATGCGATAATGCTTGCCTACATGATTAACTTGCTAATGCTCTCGATTTTTCATAGTTTTGGACTAACTCAACTCTTTTCTCTACCGATAGTCCCAGTCCTGCCTTCTTCATCTCAGTGTGGCATACTCCTTGCCGCTTAATGATTTCCTAACCTCCGCGTTATTCCACCTTGGCTATGTATTATCACTTATGAATTTACTTATGTTTTTATAAACTGCTTTACGCGTGACCTCAAGAAATTCTCTCCACGAATCCTCTGTATCTATAACCTTGCTTTGTTCGCTTAATACATCAAACGATTCCCTTCCTATTTCATACCATCGTAATTTGCCTTGCCAAATAAGTATACCCTCCTCCTTGGTTTATAACGTGTTTCAACTCCTAGAATAAATTTCGCATGCACTATTTTATGATCACTAATTCCAGGGTCTGTAACTATATTTAAGAGCTTTTTTGGGTGTATTTGTTGCTAATAGGTCTATAATGTTTCCCCTGGTCGGTTCTGTTACTAGCTGGTGTAAAGAATGTGACGTTAAGGTGTTCAACAGTGATTCGCAGAGTTCCTTATCCTTACCTCCTGTTATAAAATTACACGGATTCCCGTCTATCGAAAGAATATTGAAGTCTCCACCTACTATCATTCCCCTATCATTGTTCCGAGAAAGCAATATACTTCTCTGACTCTAGTTCCATCATAGAATTGACGCCTGCACCCGGTGGCCTGTAATATGCACCTACATTTACCCTTTTTAGGTTACTACTTTTAGTTTTGACGGAACTTACTTAATACTACTCATGAAAAACTTTTTATATTGCGCTCTGAAATAAGTTCTCTTCTACTGGCATACGGGTTCTTCACAGCTATAAATACTCCTCCTCCGTTTCTGCTTACTCTATCCTTTCTGTATACGGTAAAACACTTCAGAAATACTTCATAATCTGATATGTCCTTCGAAAGCCAGCTTTCTGTGCCTACTATAATATGTGCATCAGTACTTTGTATGAGGTAATGAAAATCTACTACTTTATTTCTTAAACTACGACAATTCACTACTATCACGGAAATTCTCCCTCCCAGTCTGTTTCTCTCTTGGTGCTTTTTTCCAACTAAAATTTTCCTCGCTAATTTTTTATCGGGCCCACTATTTGATCTGCCTATTACATTTGATGATTTAGCATATTCGTCCTTGTTATGTGTTTTTCTCTGACCTAAATCTACTCTGCATGTTCTGTCAAATTCTTCCATGATTATTCCCCCGCTGAGAGACCTGCACTCTGGGCTACCACCTAAGCTAAACACTACATGAATGCCCCAGTATCCTACGCGCTACCCTAGATGATGCCTCATCCGCGTAGTGGACACCCGAGCGGTTCAGGGGCACCCGACACTAATCCAGCTCCGGTCCGAGGACCAAAAACTCAGCTCCCTAGCTCCCACAGACTTCACGGAGTCTCCGGTTTATGCCTTCCACTCGGCTCCAAACCATCGACCCCCGATCCGTCCTAGATACCAAGCTGCATATAGTCAGCCTCATATCGACACCTAGACAACCACGAACGTGGCGGAACTCGGAGCATAGATCCCTATATCCTCGGACCCCCGTTTCGCGCCGTCTTTGATGCCTACATGGGCAACTATGTGCAGCTTAGAGCAGTTAGTGAGTTAGCAGTAGAGCCTCTGGCCGTTACCTTCAACACCTTCGTCAACTGGGGCACCGTACCTCTTGGTATACACCAGGAGCGTGCCCGTTCTTCGTCACCTCTCCCTCAGGATTCACCACCTCCTTCCCGACTGGCCCTGGCACGTATCGAGTCCGCTACCTGGCGGTTACCGGCGCGCCGCGGCGCTGCGGCTAATAGTGGGCGGTAGCCGCCGCGGCGGCTACCACCCACTATTAGCCTTAGATTGACATCAGAGCCCACGATGAAGCTACAAAAGGTTTTTCTTTTCTTAATACTAATTTATGCCCGGTGTTGCTTCACCCCCTGCCATGCAGCCTAATAGTGGCTGGTAGGATACTGCTAGGGCATGAAACAGGGGGAGAGGAACAGGGGTTACATTCATAAGGCCCATGCGCTACAGATGAATGCGCTTGTAGTTCTGCCGAAGAGCCTTGACAAAGAGCACTATGACGCACCACCATATATGACTGCCATCATGGACACAATCGAAAACTTCGTAACTCGCCTGCCAGAAACACAAAAACGATCGAATCATGGCCTCTTTAGAGGGACCGTGGGAGCGAGCAACGAACAAGGCACCACGCAACACTTCCGCACGTCACCGGTGAAGACACCGGAATCGCTGACTCACGAAGTCACGATCGACCATCGTGATATCTAAGCACCCCATACACACGCAGAGATCATCATGCGTGATTTTTTTCATGCCACTTTGAACTTGCCGAGACCACTCAAGATTTTGCACCCCCACTCCCTCACACGGGTCCAATTCTACATCGCTGATACGTCGTCCACCACCCTTCCTGCAAGGCCGTGCGATATAGGTACTGTTTTGAATACCGTACTACGACATCAACTTGGTATCGCAAAGTTTCGACATGTCGACTTCACGATTTAAATGGGTATGTCGCAGGATAAAGTCTGATATCGCGTGAAATCTCATATCGGTTGAAAACAGGATATCGTTATATCGGGAAAATCCGTGATATCGGGATATCGATATATGGGTTGATATTGAATATCAATTGATACACCTATGTAATACCCTGCAAGTCACCACAAGGGTGTGTGGCAGGGGGTGAAGATTACCAATAATGCACTACTTACATGCAAATAAGAGCTATAATTCCACTACTTCATGGAGAGATGTTAGTAATACGAGTCGCATACAACTAGGTGGTTAGTAACTACGCATTCATGAATTGATTAATGATTATAAAAACATTATCCTACATATATTCATCGGTAATTCCCAAGCATGCATATGTCAGTAATGCTCAAACATGCATCAAGCGCTTAACTCTCGCAATATTTTACCTACCTAACCATTCGCTAGTCTGCCTATTGTGCTCTCTAATGGTACGCGGTAAAAAACGACATTTTTAATCTATCGGTACGACAATTATCTCTTTAACCTTGTTTATCTGATCAAACCTAGTATTAAACGCAGGGGTTCTTAATAGATACCTATCTAACGTCATCTGTAAACAAATCAGCTTCGAATTTACTAAAAAGATTTAGCCTAAATTATAACCCGCGTTCCGATATTGGGGTATAAAGTGATATCGGTGGGAATCGCATATCGGAGGACATCGTGATATTGCATGATATCGCGTTGAGGTAGCATCAGACATTCGGTATTTCCGACCAGTGTGGGTGGGTTTCTTGTAGTTTGCCGAGGGCGCATTTTCTTTGCTCGCCCTACCCGCACTGTGCGGTTCTTTGACAAGCATTCGGCAGATTAGTTGCACGCTACTCGCCTAATGCCGCACGTCTTGCGCCGTCTTTAGCTGCATTTTATATATCGCGTCGTGATATCAAGGGCACGTCACAGACATTATATCGTTGCATAGCACAGCCGTACCTCCCCGCCTCAAAAGATGACGCACAGCAGTAGCTATGAAATTCACCTGGGTCCCTGGTCATAAGGGGATAGGCGGAAACGAACCGGCATATGCCCTAGCGAAACATGCTCTCCGAGAGTGGGATTTAGAAATAAAGAAGATGCAAGCTCAATACCTAAAAGTTCGTTTGAGGACGATAACACTGACCGAATGGGACCAAGGATGGAAAAATGTGACGAATAAAAAGCTTCGCATCATAAAAGGTGATATTCTACCATGGTCATCTCCCGTCAGGAGGTGTCGGCGTGAGGAGTTCGCGATGATACGATTGAGGATAGGACATTGTGCCCTCACTCACTCCTACCTTTTTAAACCAGAAAAACTCTCGGATCTCGCTGTGAGACGTGTGACACACCAATTACGATTCGCCATATCTTAACGCAATGTGAGAACTATAGAGCAGTGAGGGAGAGATTGAATCTCCGGGGAGACTTAAAGGCGGTTCCTAAAGATGACCCGGCAGCTCCAAATCTTGTTATTAACTATCTAAAACAAACTGACATCCTTCGGGTACTGTAAGTTCATCCCCAAAATGTTGAGCCAATAGATATTATACTCTATATACCTATAAGGCTGTTAACCTTAACCTAAAAAGAGGGCTGCTGAGGTGCTAATGACCTAGAAGTCGAAGCATCCATAAAAAAAATGCTACCTACCTACCTACGATGCACAGGGTGACTGATGAATTCGCTCGAGCGCCCTGGGTTAAACGCATTTTTTTCCGCGAGGCAAAATTCTGTCCCCCTTCCCTGAGCGTCATTTTGTACAGTTATAATAGAGCCATTCTTCCTCACATTACAATGGATAGTATCCTGTCGTGTTTTGAGTTCGGCGGTCGTAACGACGCGGGGAAATTCGTGACGAGGATTATCGAAGAAGCCTTCGAAGCTGTATGCCATGGTTATCGTGCTCCGCCCAGAGCATTTCCCGACATTCCCACAACTCCGAGGTTTCCGCGGAAAGGGTCGGCTTCAAACTTAAATGAACGGCAGTCGTCAACCACGTCTTGAAGTTAGTAGGCGGGGATTGAACACACCTGGTACCACCTCATGACCCCAAAGACACGGCGCGTGAAAATTGAAAATTCAGGGTAGGGGGACAGGAACCTTTTCCTGGAAATTCTCAGGGAGATTTCAAATCTAAGAAATAAATGAAGGTTTGGTTCAGCCCTGAGAGAATGAATAAAATTTCTGCTTTGGGGTGAACCAATCTGACAGACAAAAGATAAATTAATAATAACGCGAGTCTCGACTTGCCTGAAGAACTATTGATAATAATGCAGGACCAGGCACGTAGCCATAAATTTCCTTCACGGGGTGGAAGGCTAAGTCTAGTGCAGCGTAACTTGTAACAAATCAGCTATACCCGTTCGGTGCCGGCATGTTACAAATCTCTTCCCTAATTTTCAGTGATTGGTATTTTACTTTCACAGCGCCCGTTCTTACCCACTCTTCTCGCTGGTAAAGTTTCCTGTTTACCGTGTTATGAATCAGTTAATTAGACCGGTCCCAAGAACAGAAGTTCAACGCATACATACATATCAGATTGAAAAGAACAATAAATAGCCACATATATCACACATACGTCAAATTAGTGACCACGTTTACAGACACTTTAAAAACTTGAATTATACGCAGTGTAATCCGGATTATCATGTCCAGTTAAAATCAGAACAACAAAATTATTGGGAAAAAATTTCGGGGAGGGCTAAGGCCCTCTAACTACGTGCCTGTGCAGCACCAATGTAATATATTAGTGAAGAAAAGTGAGAAAAAACAGCCACCAACGTAGCAGTAAAAGAAAATAACTGGAATGCCTGTCTTTTCGTGCTTATTTAGGTTTGATTGCCTCACGACTAATGTACATACATGTATAAAATACAGCACCGGAGATCTAAAACCTTACCACTATCAGCTGTATTGAGTGTTTTTTTTTCGCTTTCCATTGTTATAACAAATTCAGAAAAAAAATGTTGATCTTTGGCAGGAAATGTGCATTTGATAGGATATAAAGCCAAAAGATAAAGAAAACCAAACGTTAGAAATATTTCAGGTTTACACGTCTCACATTTCGTCATATTGTCCGGCATTATCGGAAACTTGAAAAGTCAGAACGCAGGTTAAAATTTAGGTTAAACATTTTAAGTAAAGTCGAAACAGATTTGTTCACAGATGACGTTAGATATATATTAAGAACCCCTGCGTGTTATGCTAGGTTTGATCAGATTAACAAGATTTGAGAGATAGATTGTCGTACCGATAGATTTAAAATGTCATTTTCCCCGTGTACTATAAGAGAGAATAATAGGCAGCATAGTAAAGGGATAGTTAGGTGAAATATAATCTACACCTACACGATACCCTGCAAGCCACCGTGAGAGTGTGTGGCAGGGGGTGAAGATCACCAAGCATACACTATATACATGCAAACAAGCAACAATAGGGATAATATAATCATAGTAGTCCGTAGTGCATGATGTATGTAATAACAACCAATAATCCCTTTCTTATTTCGTAGATATTAACCATCTAGCTGTATGTGACCTTATTATCTTGCAAGTCTCCGTTAAATATCCTAGTTGCATGTAAATAGTGCATGTTTGGTAATCTTTACCCCCTGCCACACACCTTCGTTTTGGTTCGCAGGGTATTACGTAGATCTACATCTATATCTATACGATACCCTGCAAGCCACCGCGAGGGTGTGTGGCAGGGGGTGAAGATCACCAAGCATACACTACTAACATGCAAACTAACAACTATATTGTCTCATACAACTTGATTGTTAGTGTCTACAGTATTCAAGGGGTAAGACATGCATCATGCACTACAGAATACTCTAAAATATTTCCCCTACCTATCCCTTTCCTATGCTGCCTATTCTGTTCTCTTATAGTACGGGGGAAAAATGCCATTTTGAATCTATCTGTATGACAATCTATCTATCTAATTTTATTTATCTGGTCGAATCTAGCATAATACGCTGGTGTTTTTAATATGTGCCTAACATCTTCAGTAAAGCTATCCGATTGAAATTTCTCTAATAGATTTAATCTGAACATAACCCAAGCTCTGATAATGATTCCCACCCTAATTCTTGTATTAATTCTGATACACTACTCAACCTATCGTAACACCTTTTGACGAACCTAGCTGCTCTACGCTGCACACTGTCTAGTTCTCTCATCAAACCTAATTCATTAGGATCCCATACACTGGCTGCATACTCAAGGTGGGGCCTAACTAGTGAAAAGTAGCATCGCTCTTTTGTCTTCTCATCACATTTCCCAAGTACTCTTTTTATAAATCCTAGCTTTCTCTTCGCTCGGCCGCATAGATGTAGATATAAAGCCAAAAAATAAAAAAACGAAACGTTAGGAAATATTTCACCGCGGCGTTAACATAACTTTAATTTCTTAGGGTTTACACGTCTCATATTTCGTCATATTCTCCGGAATTACCGGAAACATGAAAGATTCGTCAAAAAATTTTATTTAGCACTCAGCCTCAGAAGGAATACCGTGATTCATGCGATTGCCATAAATGAAAATCCCAATAACAATATTGTAGTGGTAGTTGTAAACTGTATTCATCTTCTTTACAAAGTAAACGCCAAAAATTCTACATCTACTTCTACATAATACCCTGCAAGCCACCACAAAGGTGTGTTACAGGGGTGAATTCTCACCAAACATACACTACATATTATGTATTTAAAAGGATTATATTAATATATTAGCCTAAACTGCACTATTTAAAAAAGATAAAAATAGCAAACTAAGCCTGCAAAAATGTGCTGTTAGTTGGGTTACCTTCAAGTCCTAATACCAACATGCAACTACCTATGCAATGGATTGATTCACTCGTATTGGACATACTAACCGCATATCATATCCCTAATTTTAATTATTTATAATCCCAAATTTTATAAATTAGCTAATTTAGTTTCTCATATCTAATTTAAAACGTTGTTTTTGCATTCTGTTATTAGCGCACACGAAAATTCATTGAGTAGTAACAAAATAAGGATCGAGAACAAGAACAAAGCGTCCTTTTAAAAAACTAAGACAATTCCTTAGCCTTAGTCTCATGCGATCCATAAGCAGTTATTTCGGTTTTGCCCTTGGAGCTGAACAAATAAGTACTCGAGTGACGGTGGAACGCAAATGCTTACATACACTCTCTTGGGTATGAAGAAAGGCTGACGAGGAAACGAGCCGGCAAAAAAATTCAGAAGTTAGCACTACGTTTTACATTTATTAAGTGAAAAAGATCATCGATATCTTTTGAAAAATGTCATGACTACGAAATTTATTTCACATTTGAAGTCTAAATACGGACTGATTCCGGACACAATGTAAAAACATGCAAGTGCTATGTTGCGTACCAAAATTAATCTCAAACAATTCTAGCAAACCCCCCCAGGGCATGGATGCTATGCGTGCCCTAGGGTTAAAATCTTAGGGTAGGCAATGGGAAATAATCCTAGCCATTGACGAATCTAAAACCCCACTAACTTTATTACCATGGCTACCATCAAGCATCTACATCTACATAATACCCTGCAAGCCACCATAAAGGTGTGTGGCAGGGGGTGCACTCTCACCAAATATGCACTACATATCATGCATAAAAAAAGGATTAGTACTTGTATAGGTACTGTTCAAAACTACGCTACTTAAAAAAAAGATAAAAATAGCAAAACATACATGCAAAAACATGCCGTAAGTTGGGTGAGCTATAAGTCCTTATACCAACATGCAGCTACCAATGTTATCCATTGCTACACTCGTACTGGATATATTTACCGTTATTCATATCCCTAATAGTACGAGGAAAAAAGGACATTTTGAATCTGTCAGTTCGGCAATCTATTTCTCTAATTTTGTGATTATGGTCCGCAAAATATTTTTAACATCATCACTGAAAATATTGTCTTGGAATTTGTTAAAGAGATTAAGTTTTAATTTCAACCTGCGATCTGACAATGATTCCCAATTTAATTCATTTAATATCCTAAACTGGTTACGCTAGTAAGGTTATCATACCGTCCCTTCACCAATCTTGCCGATCTTCGCTGCACACGTTCAAGTTCGTTATTTAGACCGATTTCGTACGGATTCCATACACTGGCAGCATATTCCAAATGAGGTCTTACAAGGGAAAAGTAGCTGATTTCTCGTACATGATCGTCACATTTACCCAGTACTCTTTTGACGATTCCCAGTTTACGATTCGTTTGACCCATTATTTCACGTATGTGTTTACCCCAGGAAAGATCATGTATCAGTCTTATTCCAAGATATTGGTCCAAGCATTGGTTAATTCAAAGAATTACACGTGATGATAATTGCAATAGCGCATTTTGAGGTTCAGTGAGAAAGAAATGATTTGAATATCAATTGCAGGAAGTCGAAAGTAAAGAGAATCTCAAAAGATAAATAAGCTTGACTAAATAGCAAGGTTGGCGAGCAAAAAATAATACTGTTGAAAGATTTCGTTAACATAGTTTTTATTTCAGAATAAAATGGATTTATAAGTCTGAATATCAATGAAGAAATTCGGGCCAAGAAAAAATTGTGAAGAGGAGTACAAATACTCCTAGATCAATCAGAGATTCGGAGGAAAAGAAAAATCACTTTGTATGTACATTCCACACTTAATTATTACTGGCCATGGTTTCGAAGATATCATTATCAAGGTAGGTACCTTGACAACGACATTTTATGTCAAAGCCGTGGTCGTCAGCAATAAAGTGTGTACAAAGTGACAATTCCTTTCCTGTGTGCCAGCTCCACAAATTTAATCCCGAAACTTTAAACTGTAATCAGGGAGTACCTATGTAGAAATGGAGCAAAGAAGTGAAGACCGATACTGATCGAGGTGTTGCATGGCCATGCAACCGGTTAAAGAAAATCGTAACCGCGTAGAAAGGAAGAGCAGAAGGAGTGGAGGCCTTCGAACTTTGGGTGTAGAGAAGTAAGGAGAGGGTTAACTGGACTTTGATGACTAAATAGGAAGGGGGGGGAATGCAGTGGGAGAAGAAAGGTTGGTCGAATAAATCAGAGGAAGGCAACAAAGAGAGAGTAGAGCATTTTAAAAGGTAACAGAATTTAGGATGGGTTACAGAGGTTACAACGTTTGGTAAACGCGAACGAGGGTGGAAGATAGTGTTTTATATTACATCTGCGTCTACGCAATATTAAGCAAACCTCCGCTATATTAGCGTAACCAGTCTATTAAATGAATTGAAATGGGAATCATTGTCAGATCGCAGGTTGAAATTTAGACTTAATCTCTTCCACAAATTCCAAGGCAATATTTTCAGTGATGATGTTAAAAATATTTTACGAACCCCAACTTACTATGGCAGACTGGACCATAATCATAAAGTTAGAGAAATTGATTGCCGAACCGACCGATTCAAAATGTCCTTTTTCCCTCGCTCAATAAGAGATACGAATAACGGTAAATATGTCCTATCGGAGAGTAGCAATGAATAGCATTGGTAGCTGCATGTTGGTATGAGTACTTAAAGCTAACCCTACTAACAGAATGTTTTTGCATGTTTGCTTTGCAATTTCTATCTTTTTTAAATAGTGTAGTTCTGACTACTATATTAATACTATTCCTTTTTTATGCATGATATGTAGTGCATGTTTGGTGAGAAATCACCCCCTGCCACACACCCTTGTGGTGGCTTGCAGGGTATTATGTAGATGTAGATGTAGGGTGTGTGGCAGGGGGTGAAGTTCACCAAACATGCACTATTGACATGCGACTAGGCTTTCAGGTTTTTAGATGGCAAGAAGGTAGGTAGAAAATATGATGCTTTGAAGAGAGATTTCATGAAGAAAATTCCGATTACCTAAGAATAATATATAGGTGGATAAGAGCAGGGGGGAAATGCAACTATCATAAACAGGAGGGAACCACACACAAACCAACTTCAAACTATATTGGTAGAATGCTAAAATCTCTAGAGCAGAAGTTATCAGAGCGTAGGTTAAAGTACAGATTGAATCTATTAGAGAAATTTCAATCGGATAGCTTTACTGAAGATGTTAGGCACATATTTAAAAAAAACAGCGTATTATGTTAGACTCGACCAGATAAATAAGATTAGAGAGATAGATTGTCGTACCGATAGATTCAAAATGGAATTTTTCCTCCGTACTATAAGAGAACAGAATATGCAGCATAGCAAAGGGATAGGTAGGTGAAATATTTTAGAGTATTCTGTAGTGCATGATGCATGTATTAACCCCTTAAATACTATAGATACTAAAAATCAAGTTGCATGAGACAATATAGTTGCTAGTTTGCATGTTAGTAGTGCATGCTTGGTGATCTTCACCCCCTGCCACACACCCTCGCGGTGGCTTGCAGGGTATCGTGTAGATGTAGATGAAGTCACTCGTTGCTTGATTATGGAAGCTTTCAGGTGGTCTGCGCACAGAGAGGCAAGGCATCACTTGCGACCATACGACCACCATACCCACCCTTCTGGAAGAGTAAAATTCAGGAGGCCCACCTGACTCTGGGGCAGAGTTTATCACCGAACCACCTCGAACAGAGGCGGCGGCAGATAGAGGAGACAAGACGAGTGGAACGCTTAGAATTCCAGAGGATCTTTTTTTAAAAAAAAGTAAAGCGGCGGGCGCGACATTGCCGAGTTTGAAATCCTATTGAATCAACGGCACATGGAATGCGATTCGAGAATGGCGCAGGTAAAGAGAGGTGAGAATTGGAGAGAGGAACTGGGCAGAGGAGAAAGAGAGAAAGGGGAGGACCGAAAAAGAGAGTGAAATAGAAGCTTTGCTGAGACGTCACGAGTGGGAGAATGGATTGGCTAAGGAGGGAAGGGCGAGGCGAAAGGAGAGTAAGGTTCAGCGACCTCCAGAGGTCGTCCTTCTGCCGCATTCCGAGCGGACGAAAACAGTCGTTAACAGAGGCGGGGGCCGGAGGAGGAGAGGTGTATACGAAGGAAGGGAGGACGGAGTGGGAATGTCGGTGATGATGATGGGCGGGTGCGGAGGAGGGCGATGAGGAGGGGGGAGGTGTCGCCCAAGGGAGAAGGGCGGCTGAGGCAGGCACTGGGGGAAGGACGGACGGTATTTTCGGAAAGGGGAGTAGGCATTTCCTTTCATGAGCGGAGCATACGATTGTTGAGCGAGAGGGACCCAGCCCCAGAGCGAGTCTCCTCAAGGACACATTCCGATATGTAATTGCAATCATAAGGATTGCTACCACAAGAAAAAATTGTGAGCAGATTGAGAAATAAGGTTCACTCCCTGCCATGCGCCACAAGAGTGTGTGGCAGGGGTTGAATCATCACTAGCAATGCTGCATTAACCAGAGAGAATACATATTACAGTACATCTACGTAATACAATGCGAGCCACCACGAGGGTGTGTGACATGGAGTGAAGATTACCAAACCTGCACTATTGACATGCAACTATGCTACTACATGAAGACATGCAGGATGATAGGGTAACATGTAGCCAGGTGGTTAGTATCTACATAATAAGAAAGTGATTATTGGTTACTAATACACGCATTATGCACTATATCTATATCTACGACATTCTCTGCAAGCCACTTCGAGAGTGCGTGGCAGGGGTTGCATCCACACTAGGAACATCAACACAACAAACAAAAATGAACAACACAAAACAAACACCACACCTTTAAAAGTAATGAGGGGGAAAAAAGAAAAAACTACCAAATCCCAATCATGCAGGACACACCCACGAATACCATGCATGACTTGAAATCGGACACCAATTTAATACTACACACTGCCCTAACAATATTTCACCTGCCTTTCTCTTGGCTACGCTGACTATTGTGCTCTCTTGTGGTACGCGGGGAAAATGAGATTTTAATAACCTTCGGTACGACAACATCTCTCTGATCTTGTTAATCTGATCAAACCTAGAATATTACGCAGGGGTTCTTAATATATATCCAACGTCATCTGTGAAAAAATCAGTTTCGAATTTAATTAAATGTTCAACTTAAATTTTAACCTGCGTTCTAATAGTAATTCCCATCTCAGTGCTTCTATTAAACTCGTGCCGCTAATACAATTATCATAATGGCCTTTAATTAATCTAGCTGATCTCCTTTACACGACAGATTTCAATCGGACAGAATTCCAATTATTATTAGAGAAATTTCAATCGGATAGCTTTACTGAAGATGCTAGGCACATATTGAAACACCAGCGTATTATGCTAGATTCGACCAGATAAATAAGATTAGAGAGATAGATTGTCGTACTGATAGATTCAAAATGTCATTTTTCCCCCGTATTATAAGAGAACACAATAGGCAGCTTAGCAAAGGGACAGGTAGGGGAAATATTTTAGAATAGTCTGTAGTTCATGATGCATATATTAATCGCTTAAATACTATTGATACTAACAATCTAGTTGCATGAGATCCTATAGTTGCCTGTTTGCAAGTCAATAGTGCATGCATGGTGATCTTCATCCCCTGCCACACACCCTCGCGGTGGCTTTCAGGGTATCGGGTAGATATAGATGTACACACGCTCTAATTTCTTTATCATACCTACTACCGCGCAGGCACACAGAAAAATACTACTCCGTTATTCACTACTTACATGTAACCAAGAGTTACAATGCTATCACTCCGAGGAAAATATTTAGTACCTACTGAAAGAAAACTTAAACGATGTATTTTCCACACCATTTATTGAAGTACTAAACCCTACCGATTTCGACACTCTCGCGTCATTATCAAGGGTACTCTTGAGATTGAGAGAGACTTGTCGAGAGTGCCCCTGATTGAGTGACACGAGAGCGTCAAACCTGGTAGGGTTTAGTATTTCAATAAATAGTGTGAAAAACCCATCGTTTAAATTTTCTTTCAGTATGTCACTTTTTCACAAATTATCGCCTGACTCGATTCGAAAATACTAAGCATGAGAAAGTTATCCCCTCAAATTATGGGTCAACTAGAAGGCTGGAGTGCCGTTAATATCATCATAAGTGACCCTCGCGGTGGCTAGCAGGGTATCGTGTAGATGTATAGTTGCTTATTTACATGTCAGTAGTGCAGGCTTGGTGATCTTCACCCCCTGCCACACACCCTCGTGGTGGCTTGCAGGGTATCGTGTAGATGTAGATAAGTAACACACCAAAATCGGTAATTTATGATTAGTCACCGTATCCTATTCATCTACCATGAGGGTGGTTACTACTTTCTTCCTCACAAGTATACCACGGCGGCGGTGGCGGCGCGCCGGGACCAGTAAAACCATAGTTTTATTGGTCCCACAATAACCATAGTTATGATACCCAAAGTAGATTACTGGAATAGGCCTGTGACTTACAAAGTAATCAAATCACTCTTGAGTTCAAGAGAGAACGAATGTGAACTTCAATCAATTTCCAACAGACAACGCCCAAAATCGTATTTCAAAGATTGCTTGTATAGAACTTGACGATTGATTGCCAATACTTTGCGCTAAAATCCAAAACTAATTTTTAAGCGTTTTTGCATAGCTCACACCTTCCCGTTTTCCGAGAAGAGGTTATTAAAAGAATGTTCGGGAAAATGTTTAGAAAACTATTGCATTCACCTCACAAAGAAAATATTAACTAATAAAATTACTTATTCCAAATGAGCCTTAAAGGTAAATGTAGAATAATAAAATCCTGCTACTTGCACTTTTCAAATGTTCCGAAACAAAAGCAAATCGACATTTCTGGAGTTTATTACTAGGAGAATGATGCTAATGGCTGAGAACATGAGTCGAAATTTCATAATACCTACCCTTGTTGCAAGAAATATCAAAATAGTCGTACGGAATGTATTTGTTAGCAATCTACTAGTCTAAATGACGTAGCGCTATTTTGAATAGTACGAACAGAATCATGCGAGTAACTGAAACTCGATACCACTGACTTCAGCAAAAATAAGAATTTTACGAATAGCACACGTAAATTCAAGTTCCATTTCGGGAACTTCTTCAGATCTAAGTGAAACCCTTACTAAGTTTTCTCAGAACTCTTAAATTTTGAGGAAACTGAGCTAAATCACGTTGAAGCAGCATTTCTTTTTTCACTCAAAATATGATCTGACACGTAAAAATCTCCTTGCGGCGCGATATTACCGTTCCTCCGGAAAGGATGCACGTAAAAAAGTGCACCGCCACCTGGTAGTGCAACAGAAAGGACGCTTTCGGGAAATACCGGCGCGGAGATGCAGTCTTCCGACCAATAAACTCGGATTCGCGGAATGCGAATGCTCTCAGGTGGCAACAGAGTCAGATCACTTACGGACGTTTCTTTCCTTCTTGCTCCATCCCTGCTTCACACGTGACCGACGTCTCCTTACCCTCATCCACCCCATAGCCTCATACTCATCGCCTACCAGTTTACTTCTCACACCGTCTCACCTTCCGTTCCACCAGAAACGATCACGTGCTGTTCATAGATCACCGCGCGCTAAGCCACAACTCTCTCCTCTAAGTGGTCTGTCTTCGATAGGAGACACCCGGATAATGACAGGTGCGAGGTATTCTGGTCGCTTATACCGGCCGGGAAACAGAATTATTCCCTTTGCAATGAAGTTAACCAGGTGATCGATTGCCGCGACGTACTTACAACAGTTTTATTCAAAATTCAGGAGCATGCAAGGTTCTATTTCTCGATAATCTGAATTAAAGCACTACAAATACTCATTCGCGGTCTGGTGCTACCTTAAATAATACTTTATTTACGTAACCTATTAAGATACCTATCAGTGGATGCACGTCATAAATAAATGAAAATAAACACTCATCATCATCATCATTGGTCAACAATCCTAGGATTGGTTTGACGCAGATTTCCTCTCGATTCCACTCGATAAACACTCCTATGGCCGTAAAAGTCAATGTGCCAAATGTAAAGAGGTGCAAAATTGGTTCAAAATTACGGATGGAGGTTGATGAAGTTTTATGGTCATAAAAGTTTTCAGTTATTTACACAGGAACACCGTTGAGCCCGCCATTTTAATTACAGTGCACAGTAGAGTACGGTCTGTTACACACAATCTAAGTATCATTAGTTTTCAGTTATTTACACAGGAACACCGTTGAGCCCGCCATTTTAATTACAGTGCACAGTAGAGTACGGTCTGTTACACACAATCTAAGTATCATTAGTTTTCAGTTATTTACACAGGAACACCGTTGAGCCCGCCATTTTAATTACAGTGCACATTACGTACGGTCTGTTATACACCATCGAAGTATCATTTTCCAGTTCGGCTTAGTCCAACTCCTTCCATGAAATTTACAATGCCCGTCTTTTTCCTCTACTGTATCGAATTATCCATATTTATCCCTACAACCATAAAAAAACGCGGCACGAATTATTCTTGGACATTCGCTAAATCCATAATGAAAAATGAATCTGTTTTATCTTTGCATTTACATCTCCTGCATACAGAAAGTTCATAGCTTGATTCTGCTAGATCCTACGGTGGCAGTTTTAGTGCATTGCATTTTTAATCAAGCCCTTTAAATTTCGTAGCTAGGAGTTTTTTTTGCGACTTCCACGTTCAATATTCACGCTCAGAGTGAAGTAGAAAGAACGAAATATCAATACCAGAAACTGGGAAGCAAAAGTTTTGATCAACGTCGGATAACCGTTGAACGAAACACAACCGAGAAGCAAACCACGGTCAAAGAAAGGCACGGTAATTGGTAAACAACGGATCATCGAAAGGCAGGAACTAAATCATTCACAAAAAGAAACGATTACCCGACATGCATTCAGATACGCTCCCTTAATCAAGCGACGGTTACTCGGAAACACGCATAAAACCAAGCCTCCGGAGCGGACCCCGGTTCCAGAGACGAGACCACACACCACTATTTGACAGTCGCTGAACCGCCCCCTCTCCCCGGCACCGCTTTGAAGACGGCGCAGTATTCCTCGGAAGTCGCCCCCACCCTCCTCGATGCATCCCCTCCGGACGACCAAACGGCGGATTTTTTGACCCTGCGGTGACGCGTTCCCACCGAAGGGAAGACGATCTGACCGGACGTGGGAAGCAAGATACGTGATGCTAAACTCTCTCGCCGAAAATTCCTCAAATTTCCCCCGAGTGAGCCGAACACCGTCGAGATAAGACCTCGGGCGGGGTGACGGGACTCCGGCCGTAATATGGGAGTTCAAGTCCTCGGCCAGAAAATTGTCTCTTGCGGAAGCTTCACGGTGTACGTCTTTATCCATATTTTACCCTGCTGACCACCACGAGGGCGTGCGGCAAGTCGTGATAGGCCAGCAACTGTGTAAATCTACATAATAGCTTGTAAGCCAACATAAATGTGCGGCAGTGGGTGAATTCACACCAAATATGCATTGCATATCATGCATAAAAAGGAATAATAATTATATTTTAGTCTGAACTCCACAATTTGAGAAAAGATAAAAATAGGGATATGAATAGATATAAATATATCCAAATGTATAAATACAAGTGTATCAACGACAAGTGGATAACATTTATAGCTACATATTCACATCCCTAATTGTACGAGTTAAGAAGGTATCATATAGAAGTGTATCAAAGGATAGCATAGGTAGTTAAATGCTGGCATAAGGACCCAACCCAAGGCCAACTCAACTAACAGCATGTTTTTGCATGCTTACTTTGTTATTTTTATCTTTTTATAACTTGTGCCGTTTAGAGTCTAAACTTTAGACTAGAATATAATTACTAATCCTTTTCATGCTTGCTGGGTGTTGTCACCCCCTGCCACAAACCTTTATGGTGCCTTGCAAAGTATTACGTAGATGTAGATGTAGTTAAATTATTGGATATATTTACCACTATTCACATCTCTAATTGTACGAGGAAAGAAGGGCATTTTAAATGTATATTCGGCAATCAATTTCTCTAATTTTATGATTATTGTCCAGCCCACCATAGTGTTAGAGTTCGCAAAATATTTTTGACGTCATAAGTGAAAATACCGTCTTGGAATTTGGTTAAGAGATTAAATGAAAATTTCAATCACGGGCTCATAATGATTCCCATTTTAGTTCATCTAATAGACTGGTTACCCTTATGTAGTTGTCATACCGTCCCTTTACAAGTCTTGCCGATATGCGTAGATGACTTTACCTAAAATAACTTTATAAATTAATGTTGAATTATGGTGTGTAATGCTTTTGAAAGAATTATACTTTGGTTTGTAGCCGTGTATTGTGCGTGGAAAAATCGTATTCTTGTATCGCTCGGTTCAGGGGCGGACCCAGACGTCAAGTTTGGCGGGGGAGCGGTCACCAGTGTTATCCTCCTCCTTAACCCCACCCCTCCAATCAAAAGACAGTCTATCTAGTTCAGTTTTCCAAGGCTTTGGGGGGGCCTACCGACCCCGGATCCACCTCTGGCTCGACAGTTTGTTTCTTTGTATTTGTCACTTCTGTCTTGCTGATGTAGTGTGGGTGCAGGCATATTTTGGCAGTGTCAGAATAGAAGTTGTGTGATGTGAATTTTTCAGGTACCTTGCGAACAACTATCTAGTTTCTAGGGTTTCTCAACCAAGTTCTTGCAGTAGCCGAGGGACATTTTCTGTCCTAAGGGGTTGATATCTAGTTGGCAGATTGATTTCGTGGAATTGCCAATGTTTAAACCAGACTCCTATGCATTAATTCATTCTTATTTACTGTAGGTTATGCCTGAGACGATCACAAAAACAAGATAAGGGGAATGTTATGCGCTCAGATTTAGAATCCATTTCTCACGCAAACAATGAGAGATTATAATGGGCAAACTAGAAACCGGTTATATTGTTGTAATATCCGTATTATACTCCGTAAAACCTATGAAATAAGTACATATGTCTGCTAAACTATGTTAGCTGCACGCTTGAAAGCCCATTATATAATTGCAATCTAATGAATTCAAAGAAAGTACTACACTACAAATAATAATTATATTTCTTTGTAGATAACAATAATACTTCAGTACACGTGATCAGTATATCCATAATCAATACCTGTCTCTTATTTACCAGTACTAATGTATTAGTGCCTGTCTATTGATTATCCATTCCCTCCCACACAACATCGAGGTGGCATGCCGGGTACCCAGGACATGTAGTTTCTAGGCCTCAACCTGAGGGAAAGACTACAGAATCGCGTCTATGTAACACAGAAACTTGGTTGCATATATCACTGATAAAACCTGTGCGTATAGAGGGTGGACTACATTTCCAAACGCTCCTTTCACGCACAAACATAAATTTTTAAGAAAAATTACACCTTCCAGACAAGCTCTCTATCCACCCCTCTCCATCCCTTTTGACTAAATATATTTTTCCTGAATGTTCCACTTCTCCGAGATTCCCCTATAATTTGCAACCTTAACTACCCCTAAAAACATGCCTCACCCTACAACTAATTAAGCAGCATATTTTTTCCTGCTTTAATTTTTCCCCTTCCGCTTCTGGTTTTTCATCATTCATTACGCCCTAGTCATTTTCTTTTCTTCAAACTCACCTGTCAAAGGTCCCAATTTAACATTTCTTAAGTCAGGCGTCCTGTAAATGCTTCCATCCAATCAAGCATTTTCTTTTCCTGACGCAAATTTAATTTGAATTCAGAGCAAAGTTGACCACAGGGCGCCGTTTAATGCTAGTATAGTCAGGGTATTTTCCGTTCCGTTAGCACTTGTGCCTTAATGCGGCACGTGAATAAATCAATTACATATGGGTGGCAGAGTTCAAGGAGTAGATTAGAAGGAGATAGAGATACAGTAGATTAGGTTAGAAGGAGTAGAGAGGAGTTCAAAGAGTAGAGTAGAACACTTCAACTGAGGATGTAATTACATTCTTGAGAAAAAAAGTATGCATCTATTTGAGGAAATGGAATTCTACCCTTTCGCATCAGTTTTCTGCGAAACTGCTCATTGAGATTCAATGGCCTGAGGGTTATATTGAACGCAACATGTGATGGTTGAATTTTGAAAGGAAAAAATTATGGCATCTTCATAAAATAATTCTTATAGACTATTATTTACCAAAAAGAGCCATAATAATTAAATGAAGACAACATGCCTTCTATGTTTTTAATTTACTGGCATATAAATACTATTATTGCACGCAAATAATCTACTTTGAGAGAAATATTGTTGCTGTCCCCGCTTAGTCTCAGGAAATTTGCCACTTAAAATATCCGTCAACCGTTTTGGACGTTTTATTCCTTACTTTTTCAACTTTTCAGAGTTTTATCCATTTTTTTATCGAATAAGGCGTTGTTTTTTAACATTATGATTAAAATAAATGGGTTTCATTATTTTTTTTTACTCTAGCAGTAATCATCCAACCTCCAACGAGAATCAACTGAGAAATACTTAAAGAGGAAAAATCTTCATTCAGGTTCGTAACGCAAAAGGTGAGACTGCAGATAACTAAAAATCCCCCATATCAGACGGGATACAAACCCGAGTTCTCAGAATGAAACGCCAGTACTTAGCCACCACAGAAATACCAAAAGCCGGCCGTGTTCGCAACATCGATGACACACCAACTTGGTACCCATGAGGTCGCGGGTTCGAATCCTGCCAGGGGATAGAATGTTGTCTACATCTACGAAGTACCATGGAAGCCACATCGAGAGTGTAGCTGTGGGTTATATTCACCAGGCATGCACAACGGTAACAAAAGTAATATAAACTGTACTACTTCGGGGAAAAAATGGAAAGATACACCATAAAAGCAATTTGTGTGGTTGTCTGCAGGTTTATCAGCATAGAGTCCAGCGGCAGTTGGAAAACTGCGGCATGAGAGTCTTTGGATACTGGTATGATAATAAAACTACATATCATAGTTCCATGCACGAAAACATAGATATATATGTCAACTTATGCCAACCTGGATTATGCCTTTTAATTTAAGAGTAATGGTTTACAAACCGGACAAAGATACTCTAGGGAAATGCAAGTTCATTGTTAATTCACACTAATTAAAACAGTTGCGAGCAATTTGCGTGAGAATTTTATTGCTTTTACCAAATAGCTACCATTTTTATGATATTATTTAATATTTCCTTGTTTGTAAAAATAGACGTATGACTCTCGAATGATTTTAAAATTGTTACGAGAAGCTCTTTGTTTCTCAAGATTGCCAACCCATGGAACGGCAAAGGGCGGCTTCTGAGCCACATGCCGCCCTTTGGGTACCTACGTAATTAACGCTCCGAATGAAAATTGAAAATGGAAATAAAACCATGATAGTTTCATTAACATGGAAACTATCATAGTTTCAAAGACTGATTCCAACTGGGAATCGTGCATTAAATAAAAAAACATTATTTACAAACCGGGCATTAATAAATTTTATCAGGAAATGCTAGCTTACTGCTCATACAAAACCAACGAGGGTAATTTTTCAGTGAATTTTAACATAAAAATAGAAATATAATTACTGATATTATATTTTTACTATTAATTTTATAATATTATCGAAAATTCTTATTACTTTAAAATATGTAATGGCTCTCGGAATATATTAAGTCATAATCAGGAACAGGTTTGCCTCTTCAGTCGCAAAACTTTTCTTATGTTTGGATGGACGATGCAATGCAACTTATTATGTCGGAGCACTTGAAAACCAAATTCTGCCACCAGCAACCACTACCAAGATCTCGATCCCCCGCGATCTCAAACCCCACGACGACGGGGAGAGGAGGAAGATGGAGGAGGGGCTGGGGGAGGCGACCGTCTCGACGTGCCATCACGGTCCCGCCCGGGGAGGGGGAGGAGAGCGGAGACGGTCGTTCAAGTCTCCCCACCGACGACGACGGGGTTGCCCGCCGCCCTCCTCCCGCCCCTATTCCCGTCTGCTGATCGGCTGCCCTCATTCAATTTCGCCCCGTCACATTCTTCTGCCTCCCAGCTCCTTTTTTTTCCATCTTCCGCGCAAAGACACACGCGAGGCACAGCTATCCCACGGAGAGCGAGTGGCTCCCCTCCCATTGACTTCCCATGTTCCTCTCGTCCACCCTTCTTCCTCCCATTGCGCTCATCTCGCTTGCACACGCGCTCCCGCACGAATCTACATTATGTCGGTCACCAGTGTGTTGCATCCGCTACGCAGTCCGCCGTCCTCATAGTCGATCCAACTACCTCCTTCCTCCCCCCACCTCGCTCACCCCCTAAACCGACTCACTAGCCCATGCCGACACGGTAAGTGCCGGATGCGCATCGATCGGAGCAGGCGGATACCAGGAAACCTTCCGTGTTTTCATCCGATTCGACTAGGGTCGCTGCCGCGCTCCTTCTAGAATCTGCCTCTCAAAAGAGACATCTCGCACGTAAGCCTGATTCGAGAGCGAGGAAACTTCCAACAGGGGAACATCGTTACATAACCTCGTACTCTGAATGAAATACATAAGAAAAAATTCATATTCCATAAAAGAAATGGTTGGCGAGTTTGCGTTGTGGAAGTTATTTTTCATTTTAAAAAAGAAAAAACATGGTTCTTTTCCACAAATATATTTAATCAAATCTACATTCTCAAGATTACACTGTAATCTTGAGAATTAAATGAGAATTAATGAGAAATTAATGAGAATCAATGAGAATTAATCTTGAGAAAGATTACACTGTCATCTTGAGAATGGCCTGAGAAGGCCGAAACCACTAGATTTGTTTAAATATATTTGTGGAAAAGAACTAAGTTTTTTCTTTTTTAAAATGAAATTCATATTCCATTGCAAAAGTACTGTAACCAAGATTTTTACTCGAGAAAATATGAATTTTCCTATACTAATGATTAGAAGATACATACTTTCCGCTGGCTAAATGAAATATTTCACATTATGTAATCTTAATTAAGTGCGATATGTTATTATATCCATTGCTAGGGCGTAAAATAATTTAAAAACATACATATTCAATTGCCAGTGTAGACGAAATGTGTTTTTATTGCCTTAAATTAAACACAAGAATTGTACGGTCCACTTAATTTAATATATAATTTTCCTATACTAATGATTAGAAGATACATACTTTCCGCTGGCTAAATGAAATATTTCACATTATGTAATCTTAATTAAGTGCGATATGTTATTATATCCATTGCTAGGGCGTAAAATAATATAAAAACATACATATTCAATTGCCAGTGTAGACGAAATGTGTTTTTATTGCCTTAAATTAAACACAAGAATTGTACGGTCCACTTAATTTAATATATAATTTTCCTATACTAATGATTAGAAGATACATACTTTCCGCTGGCTAAATGAAATATTTCACATTATGTAATCTTAATTAAGTGCGATATGTTATTATATCCATTGCTAGGGCGTAAAATAATTTAAAAACATACATATTCAATTGCCAGTGTAGACGAAATGTGTTTTTATTGCCTTAAATTAAACACAAGAATTGTACGGTCCACTTAATTTAATATATAATTTTCCTATACTAATGATTAGAAGATACATACTTTCCGCTGGCTAAATGAAATATTTCACATTATGTAATCTTAATTAAGTGCGATATGTTATTATATCCATTGCTAGGGCGTAAAATAATTTAAAAACATACATATTCAATTGCCAGTGTAGACGAAATGTGTTTTTATTGCCTTAAATTAAACACAAGAATTGTACGGTCCACTTAATTTAATATATAATTTTCCTATACTAATGATTAGAAGATACATACTTTCCGCTGGCTAAATGAAATATTTCACATTATGTAATCTTAATTAAGTGCGATATGTTATTATATCCATTGCTAGGGCGTAAAATAATTTAAAAACATACATATTCAATTGCCAGTGTAGACGAAATGTGTTTTTATTGCCTTAAATTAAACACAAGAATTGTACGGTCCACTTAATTTAATATATAATTTTCCTATACTAATGATTAGAAGATACATACTTTCCGCTGGCTAAATGAAATATTTCACATTATGTAATCTTAATTAAGTGCGATATGTTATTATATCCATTGCTAGGGCGTAAAATAATTTAAAAACATACATATTCAATTGCCAGTGTAGACGAAATGTGTTTTTATTGCCTTAAATTAAACACAAGAATTGTACGGTCCACTTAATTTAATATATAATTTTCCTATACTAATGATTAGAAGATACATACTTTCCGCTGGCTAAATGAAATATTTCACATTATGTAATCTTAATTAAGTGCGATATGTTATTATATCCATTGCTAGGGCGTAAAATAATTTAAAAACATACATATTCAATTGCCAGTGTAGACGAAATGTGTTTTTATTGCCTTAAATTAAACACAAGAATTGTACGGTCCACTTAATTTAATATATAATTTTCCTATACTAATGATTAGAAGATACATACTTTCCGCTGGCTAAATGAAATATTTCACATTATGTAATCTTAATTAAGTGCGATATGTTATTATATCCATTGCTAGGGCGTAAAATAATTTAAAAACATACATATTCAATTGCCAGTGTAGACGAAATGTGTTTTTATTGCCTTAAATTAAACACAAGAATTGTACGGTCCACTTAATTTAATATATAATTTTCCTATACTAATGATTAGAAGATACATACTTTCCGCTGGCTAAATGAAATATTTCACATTATGTAATCTTAATTAAGTGCGATATGTTATTATATCCATTGCTAGGGCGTAAAATAATTTAAAAACATACATATTCAATTGCCAGTGTAGACGAAATGTGTTTTTATTGCCTTAAATTAAACACAAGAATTGTACGGTCCACTTAATTTAATATATAATTTTCCTATACTAATGATTAGAAGATACATACTTTCCGCTGGCTAAATGAAATATTTCACATTATGTAATCTTAATTAAGTGCGATATGTTATTATATCCATTGCTAGGGCGTAAAATAATTTAAAAACATACATATTCAATTGCCAGTGTAGACGAAATGTGTTTTTATTGCCTTAAATTAAACACAAGAATTGTACGGTCCACTTAATTTAATATATAATTTTCCTATACTAATGATTAGAAGATACATACTTTCCGCTGGCTAAATGAAATATTTCACATTATGTAATCTTAATTAAGTGCGATATGTTATTATATCCATTGCTAGGGCGTAAAATAATTTAAAAACATACATATTCAATTGCCAGTGTAGACGAAATGTGTTTTTATTGCCTTAAATTAAACACAAGAATTGTACGGTCCACTTAATTTAATATATAATAATACACTACAGGTGTTTCATAACACGGTGTTTCATTCACACACCTGATGATTACGCCTCGGGCGTAATCATCAGGTGTGTTTTTATTGAAGAAAACAAGAGGTTTTTCAAATTTGGGATTAAAAAATACCCACATTCCTCTGAGGAAATATCGTGTTTAAAATTTTGTTATCTCCGCGATACTTTTTATTTTGTTGATCGGTTGAACGTGAAAAATGTATCCACATCCCCATCTTCCACATTTGAATACGAAATGTAAATGGTATCCAAAATGAACGCTACAAATACACGACAACGTGATGAATCGTGTGAGGTAGGCGTTTACTAAGAACAAGACGAACAAGATATGGCAGAAAGTAATTTTGAGGAAATTGTTACCCTCCCTACTCATCAAACCTTTGGAAGGTCAGATTCTGCTGGTTTAATAGACTAACTGGAATGGGAATTACTATCAAGACGCAGGTTAAAATTTAGGTTAAACCTTTTAAGTAAATTCGAAACTGAGTTGTTCACAGATGATATTGGATATATATTAAGAGCCCCTGCGTATTATGCTAGGTTTGATCGTATAAACAAAAACAGAGAGGTAGATTGTGGTACCGATAGATTTAAAAATGTCATTTTTCCCGCGTACCATAAGAGAGAACAATAGGCAGCATAGCAAAGGGATAGGTAGGAGAAATATAGTCAAGAGTAGTGTATAGTGCATTATGAATGTAATAACAACTAATAACCCCTTTCTTATTATGTAGATATTAGCCATCTAGCTGCATATGACCCTATTATCTAGCATGTCCCGATCAAATACCTTAGTTTTATATCAATAATGCATGTTTGGTAATCTTCGCCTCCTGCCACATACCCTCGTAGTGGCTCGCAGGGTATACGTAGATGTAGATGTGAGGGCTAGGTATAAAATAAATCCGTCGATTTTATAAGGAATTCAGACAAAACTATGGTCAGTGAAAGAGAAAAGTGGAATGCATTATAGCAATTGAATGTAAAAAGGCGAATGAACTTCCATATGATTGCATTTTTCCAAATTGCATATATGTGCCATGTAATTGCAAACTTCAAATGATACTAAGGCCAGTGATACCTTTTACGGCGTTAGTTTCTCTAGGATGTACTCTAGTATCGCTAAACTGGCTCATTTTCAATCCATAAAATAAATGTACTGTTACACATGTAATTGCTGCTAATGTTATACCTACGTTGAATCATACTTAATGAGGGTGTATTTCGGTAACTGCTTACAAGCTTTTTCACTGACACCCAAGAATAACTGAAGGATACATCAAACTATGGTTTAGAGTTGTGGAAATATAGCTAGTGAATGTGGGTATAATTGTAAATCAGTTTGTAAGCTATGATCTACATACTGAGAAATGAGTTTTACCATATAGTAAGTATAATTAAGTAAGTACATATTATACTTAGGCAATGGTTTTACAATTATCAAAAGTACAGAATACTCTTTGAGTCAATTACTCTGTTTCTGATTGATATCCATATTCGAACTCTAAGAACTTAATTGATATGCATAGGTATTTAAGTTTTGGTTTCATGATGGAAAAAAAAACAATGTTCAAGCTTAACACTGAAAATGCTTCGATCATAATCTGACTAAACATTATATTACTGTGAATTTTTAATCTTTGAATATTTTCACCAACTATGACTACATAATTTAAAGACAATGTTTTCCAGTAATTTCAGCTATCCTTGTGTACTACTTCCCATGAACTATGAAATTAGCTGCGTATCCCTAATGTGGTCAGCTAAATATAGATACAAATATTTACGTTCTATTTTCACAACCGTACGTCAATCAGCTTGAAATGAACTATATTTAATAAACGCAAGTTACCTTCATTGTTGCCGAAGAATTTGTGAAATACGAGAAGGAAAGGCATGTATGCTTGCAGAATGATATGAATGACTTCGCGTAATATCTACGTGCATCTCCTAAATATAGCACATACCATATTCGCATGAAGCACGTTTATCGTAAATAACTTTATGCGAACAATCAAAAACTTCTAAATATTTTGGAGAATGTGATGGACAAGATTAAAGGTTCGAGGAGCATGTAAATACCAAAACATGAAAATAGATCAAGGAAAGATGACACACGAGTATCACACGGAAGTTGCAGGCTCCCTGACCCTAATTAAGGGTCTAATTGATATTCATTTTAACGTTAGGCGGCTCGAATGTAAGAAAAAACCTGATTCATATTTAACTAGACCGATACATCAACTCGGATGTGAGAATGAACGCTAATCGTTCTGAACGACGGCGACGTGTCACTGTTGCTCCGTGCTCATCCGTGACCGATAATTTTCAACTGTCACGATGCATAACAATTCGGATAAATACTGATTTACATTGGCTGAACCACCAAATTTTGGGCGGCAGAACAAAGGCATGGAGACGTTGACGATAAAGAGAGCTAAAAGCATGAAACGGAAAAGAGAGGGATAGTTGATATTTATTCGAGATCAAAAATAGCTTCTTAACTTGATTGTTATTTTTAATGTTTTTACTTCGACAAAAGACATCTGAAAATGACTGCTGATAACTAATACAACTGACTGCTTATAATCCAAAAAACCAATAGTTGATTGAAGATTTTCGGAGCGTGGATCATATCCTTGTTCCGAAAGTGATAACTGGATGACAACACCAACTTTGTAAACTAAAACCTTTGCTTCAGATTTTTCCTAAATCCATCTTTACTATTATGAAGATAATCAATAATTTTGTGTTATTCGATAGCTAAGTTTTCAGTCGTCATTTTTTTATAAAATGTCCTATAAATTGAGAAAGAGGTTTTCAGCAGTGCTGACATCTGCAACAAGTGCAAGCCCAGTTCACAAAGCCGTACTGTGAGTTAAAAGAAACAAAACTGTTTTTTCAAGCTATAATTTGGTTGTAAATTAAAAACGTATTTGATGTGCGTAAATGTCATCATAAGAGATAAATACAATTTTCGTATATACAATAAATAAAGGTGAGAGTGTGCAAACATATCTAAATGCGTTGCCGTCGCTAAAATGACTGGACAGAAGATTCAATGCCAAGCAAATGATTGATATCACTTCAAATAGCTACTCGTCAACACTGAAAGAATAAGTATGCCATAGTCTGTAGACAAGCCTAAATAAGATTTAGACTGCACACAAAAGTATCATTTCATTTTAAGGCTTCAGACCAAACTACGATGCCAGGAGATATACCACTAGCTATTGGTGGCAGATTCCTGGCTCAATACAGGTTTTCAGACCTTGGAGACCGTCTAAAGCTCCCCATATTTGTTGAAATACATAATTTTTGTAATATGCTGTGGAAGTAAATAGTGGCTATATGAAGTTGATCAATCCTAAAATGCCTGTGTGATTCTCTGACCCTTAATCTAAAAAAAAAACTCAAAAGTTCCAATGAAGTGTTTCCCTACTCATATAGCCATAGTGGCTATATGAGGTTGATCAATCCTAAAATGCCTGTGTGATTCTCTGACCGTTAATCTAAAAAAAACTCAAAATTTCCAATGAAGTGTTTCCCTACTACGAAATACTTTCGTTTATACTGATATTACTATGGAGCTAAATCAACAACTCCAGATGTTATAAAAATGTGGAATAAGATTGATATTCAATATTCCTTTAGATAAACTGGTTACACCGTACTATGATACCCTCAGGTGGTTGAAGATAGAAAAGGGAGGTGAATATCAAATAAATTTGTTAATGTACAAGCTGATTAAAACAGTGTTCTAGTTATTTGTTTGACAAAAAATTATCTTTAATGCTTATACGCATAAACGACTAACACGAAATACTGAGGTATAATTAATCCCGAATTTCCACACCAATGTGTTCGGTATCTTTTCAAGTTACATCTTATAGGTTTTAGAATTCTTTGCCTAATGGAATAAGGTCTGCTGTAAACATTTATACGTTTAAGAAGCGGATACATTCCCATCTTATGTAATGTAAATAAAATAATGAAATGTATGTATAAATATAATGATTAAATGTAAATGTATATGCTATTAAGTTTTTTTAAATATTTAAATTGGTTATATTGTAAAATTACTTTTAAACTATTGACAGCTTGTATTAATTGTTTAGTTGATATTTAGACGGCAACTCAATTGTAAAATTAATATTGCTAATGAGACTGTGAACTATTACAAACTGCTTTCTTAAATGTTCCAAGGGACATAATGTCCTAGAACCAATTAATATCTATCTATCTAAAAATACATTTCATTATTAAAACGACCCAAGGTGCATTAAATGTATTTCATTCTAATTGTGCGTCCTACTTTCAAAGCTTACACCTTCCTCGGGCGATTTTCAGCGAACACTAAGATGTTTTGTCCCAGCAGTCCGATTAATTCGCCAAGAGGGGCGCACGCGAACTGCACTGCCTCGACCGCTTGAAAGGGGGACATTTAAAAAAGGCGTTCCCCTGTTTTGGGGGATGAGAGTGGTGAGGGCAGGTGAGAGGAAGAGTATTGAAGTCGGAGCAGGTTTTTTTTGGTCTTCCCATGCGCCTCCTCTTCACTTTCTTCGCAGCCTCACATTCACCCGATTGTTTAAAAAGCGAAGACGCGCCCAGGGACAATAAAAACAAGCTATCCTCTAATCCATCCCTGGAAAGTGTCTCAAATTTCTCTCTCACCGGGTGCTCTGAATCCACAGTCTATTTTCCACGTACTATTTGGTGGGAAAAGAGATAATACTTGACGCATTCAAAAGAAAAGTAGCCTCTTTAAAAAAAAGTTTGATCTTGAAAGGATTGTCTAATTTTCAACCCGTATAGGAGGCGCATACCTGCCACACACCCTCGAGGAGCCTCACAGAGTAAGTAAATATGATATCAGATTGAAAGCAAACTGAGAGGATTACATAATCATCGTCATCATCATCGTAAGCATTCTACTAACGCTAGCAGGCTCGTAAGTATTCCCTCCATATTATTCCCCAAGTATATAGGTTATCTCTGACTTTACCCAAATTTGTCAATATTAAATCCAGATGTTTGATATTGTCAAGCTCAAAATAGCGGTGTGATATATTCGCCCTACAGAAGCACGCCAACCATAAAGAATAAGAAAAAATGTAAACAACCCATAGGGATAAACTTAAAAGTGTAAAGATGAGCGTTAGAGGTGGTTATCAACCAGCAACCGGCAAAGAGAAACATAAGTTTGGTTAAGGACAGGATTTATCTGATGGGCCCATTTATGCATCATAACTTCCCAAAAGCTTCAATTTCGGTAATGAGAAATTTGGGTTATAGTATGAATTGTTTTTAACTAGCAAACTGAAACTAGTTTTAAAAAATACACTTAGAGTAAGCTTCAACAAATGGTATGCTTTTAAAGTGATATGAGACGAATATAAGAGGGTTCCTGCCAGCTCAGAAAAAGTTTCCAAGCACTTTGCCGAGGTAAAAATAATCCCAAATGGTGTTTTTATAGGAAGAAAGTTACACCTCGCTAAGAAATGTTTTCGTTCCACCCCATCTCCTGTTATAAGGGAAAATTTACGTTATCAGCAACACAGGAGTGTTCGAAACCGAAATGGTGAGAGACATTAGGGAAAAATTAGTATTAAAACAGCATGACCCTAGATGGAGGGCTCTCGATAACAAATGGAGTGATCAATAAATATAATTGCAACCTATCACCAGAAATGTTAACTCAAAGATTTCAAGACAGCATAGGCCAGCCACGCCCTATCACAGGCCACCATTTTATTATGATCAACCAAACGAAAATAATATTCACTATTTCAATACCTCTGCTAATTAATCCTAGAAAATAACCAATGGTTTTAAAAACTAAGGCATAATACTAAAATATAATGACCAACGTTACCGTTTGAGATTTTGTTTCGCTAAGCACAAAAAATTCACATCCATTTCCAATGTTTTTTCTGAAAATTTAAATGTTAACTTTCTGTAAAACATGAAAAAAATTAAAATGCTGGTAAATACCTTTAAATGTCAAATCCGCTGACTACAGTGGCTAGAACGGTAGAATTAGCAAGGAAATACAATGGTCGAGAATTCAAAATCCTACCCTGGGCATAGATAATGGGTACGCCTTAGGATTAAAGCTAACATTAAGCTAAAATAGACGGTGCGGAATAACCAAATAGTTACGACCTCTTAAAGTCCAATTGAGCTTTCAATTAAATTTAACCCCAGCACTGAAAGCTAATGTTTTTAATCAATCAACAGACCTCTTTCTATCTCCACCAAGCACGATCCATGCGAGCATAAACTGGCGACAGCTGATTTGCACTCAGAAACAAGACGCGACCCTTCGCAAGTCAGTTGAGGCCCTTACATCATCTGTTCAAAAGACACCTCCATCATCCCCTGGACACTTAACGGAAATTGCTATTCGACTAGGCCACCGCAGGAGCGCATTTCAAATGGTAAGAGCTGGACGGCGCGGCGTACAGGGCGAGTGTGGCGTTAACAGGACACATAAAAATCCAAGGTGGTCGTGCATTAATGTCACCGCCGGGCACAGAAATGTTCTTGCCTACTGAAAATTTAGTGCCAGCTGAAGCGAGAGGTGGGACTTGAGGGAAAAAAAAGAAGGCATCGACGATGGAAGGGTGAAGGAACTGCGAGCGAGACCGCAATGAACTGGACGAGTAATAAAACGAATAACGTCATGCGTGAGCGGGAAAACAAACTCGCGAGCGGGACACGTCACATGAGGAAAGGAGCATAGGAAACTGGAAGATTGAACAGGAGTGCGTCAAAAGATTCTTCACCATTTGTGAAGAAGACGGCATCAACTGGGGTTGGGCGCGGGGAAATTTTTATTTGAGGACCCCCTAGAGGACCCCAAATATGAGATGAGTAAAGGAGTTAATGCAGTCTTTTTTTAAACCAACTTAAAATAATATAATAACTGAAAAGCAACGATATAATATTTCTTGTCTTCACCAGTTAAATAATACTTTCACCTATTCAGATCAGAGAGCAAGATAGTGTGCAGCGTAGAGCAGCTAGGTTTGTTAAAAGGTGTGAGGAGAGAAGAATTAGAATCAGAATTAATAAATAAATTAGGTAGGGAATCATTATCAGATCGTAGGTTAAAGTATAGACTGAATGTATTGCTGAAATTTAAAACGGATCGCTTTGCCGAAGATGTTAGTTATATTTTAAAAAACCCCTGCGTATTATGCTAGATTCGACAAATGAGATCAGAGAGACAGATTGTCGTACCATTAGATTTCAAGTCATTTTTCCCCGCACTATGAGAGAATACAATAGGCAGCATAGCAAAGGGGTAGGTAGGTGAAATATTATTAAAGTAGTCTGTAGTGTGTGATTCATATATTAACAAGAAATCCCTTTACTACAATAGAGATACTAACCATCTAGCTGCTCGTGAGCCTATTATTTAGAGTGTTTCCATGTAGTAGCTTGTTTACATGTCAATAGTGTATGCTTGATGATCTTCACCCCCTGCCACACACCCTCGCGGCCGCTTGAAGGGTATTGCGTAGATGTAGATGTAACTACAAACACTTATCATCACTACTCAGCAATCCTAAAATTGATTTAATGTATCTCTCCACTCTATCCTCCTAATAGTTAACCTCTTAAATTTTCATAACAATTATTTTCACCAGCTAAAAATCTTCTGTTTTTCGACTCTCCACTTTAAGAAGTCTCAAGAAATTAATGTAACGTTGGTAGTTTCCGAAAAATGTGCTGCAGCTATTTACATATGTAGAAACATTCTTATCCACGCCACCTTTTTATAAATTTACACTTTACACTTGAATTTACATCAACGCGATATCCTGCAAGTCACCGCGAGTTTGTGTGGCAGGGGCTGAAGATCACCAAGCATAAACATGCGAACATGCTACTATAGGGTCTCAGGCAACTAGATTGTTAGTATGTACATAGTAATTAAGGGATTGGTTGTTAATACATGCATAATTTACATCGACTTAACGGTGAGTATGGACGTAACTTAAGAAAATACAGATTTTTGACATGAAAATATCATATCACTTCTTGCGATATAAAATGAGCTTGCGAAAAACCGATACAAAATGAGCTTTTTCCAGAAAACGTAATGCTAATGAAAATAAGGGAAAATTTAATCGGAATCCCCGAATTATTTCCGAATGAGCGTTTGAATTCCGATTAGATGGTAAGGTTGAATGGTTATTATTCGAGCTCAAAACCTAACAGCGTGCGAAATTCATATGTCATGGTCATTGAAGGGGGGCAGTTTCTTTTCTTTTTCTATCTAAGGTTTCCCAGGAAGATCTAATACCCGGAATATCTTTCAACTTGGACTTAGCCGGACATACCTAGAGGCCATACCTGGATTCGAACCCGGGTCAAACAATACCAACTGATTTACCACACCGTCACAACTTCAGTAATCATCAAGTTTTTTTTTATTTCAAGTACAACTAACAGCCAACTTTCTTATTTAAAGGGTTGATTTTCGCATAAAAACATGCTTTTGACAGTTAGTGTTAACATAATGTCTCAAGACATTTTCCGGATGCGAACCGCGAACCCCTGGTTATCCCAACGATCTACATACTGCTGACTGAAATTATCAAATATTGCAGATTAAATTCTTTCATCAGACAGAAAATGAGGAGAATTCGGATCCTAGAAATGGGGAAAGTGATAATTTGAAAAAACTCATACGTCAATTCATTTTCAAGTTCAGCCATATTCTTTCGAGACGCTTAAAGATGGAAGCTATTCTTTTACCTGCTTTCGCAATGGACTTCCACAAAGTATCGGCTTCACCTACAAAGTACAACTTACCACCGTTTCTCGGATAAGTTATCGGTGATAGGAGTGTCTCTTGAACTGGATGAGTAAATTTGAGGACTTAGTCATTTGTTTTGGACCACACAGTTGCCTCCTCAATCAGAGTCGAGGGGCAGGTTCAACTCCCTGCGACACCGCCGAGGATGAAGGGACCTCCGCCGCCTTTCTTCGAGGAGGAGGAGAGTAGGGAAAGGGAGGGGAAGGACGGGTTTTTCGGCGAGATGATGATGTTCCCCGGCGGGCGCGGCGGTGGTCCCAACCATCAAAAGCATCGCGTTTGTGCCGCCTGCTATTTGGGGTGGGATGGCGAAGGAGGCGGTGGGATGGGGAGGCGGGACAAGAGCGTTGGAGAGTGGGATGGGGATTGGAAGGCTCCAGAAAAAGGGGAGGGGGCAGGGCGTGGGGGACGGGGACGCGAGAGGGAAGAGGAGGGCCGTTTACCGTTATGAGTAGCGATCCAAGAGATCTTGCACTCCTTCACCCACCGCGATTTCCAGCGACCCACACCAGGAAGCGCTGGCTACGCTCCCGTGCCCCTCAAACAGCACGGGTTCTCTTCCCCTCCCTCTGACATCTCCACCCTCCCCCCCGACTGGTCGGTTGCTTATATTGTCCTCGTCTATGAAGACGAAAACCCTTCCGAGGTAAACAACATCGCATTCAACTTCACCTCCCGGGCTGGCGCCAAAAGACACCCACACGACAGACGCATTTCTGTAAGAGAGCTCGTCAAGATACCGGGTCTGAATCTCGAATTTGTTGGAATTTCTACCTGTGTGAATTGAGAGGGCATTCCAAAATAGCATTTGGACTGACAGATGGGACATAAAACTGCACACCAAGGCACATTTCGATAAGTGCGACGGATGATTAAGGCTTCAGAAAGTGACGAAATTCCTGCATAGCTTAGTTAAATTAAAGGAAAGAAGACATTAATTCAGCTTTACAAAAGCATTTTCAACGCAGTAAAGAGGAGAGATACCCACGGAATTTGAGAAGGAACGAGTGTTGTGCAGGAGCAAGAATATATAATGGATTGAGACAAAGTTGTGCACTGTCTCCCGTAATTTGTATTGTTTACATCGAGAAAGTCACCAATGAAATCAAAGAGAAGGCTTTAGGTAAGCCTCCGGAGTAACCACGGAGAAAAAATTTTCACTTCTTAATTAATGACGAAAATACTTAACATCATTTTAAAATGAAACGGCATCAAAAACGTACTCTAGAGGCAATCAACTTTTGAACAAGACAAAAAAGAGGAAACTACCGTTTTGGAGTGTTCTACAATGACCGAAAAAGTATCCACAGTCTATATAAAAACCAAGTAGCAGTGATTAAATCTGAATCCAGATGTGGAGAAGCAAGAATAAATAATGCACTGAGACAAGGTTGATAACTGTCTCCCGTAATTTTTAATGTTTACATCGAGAAAGCCACATATTAAAGCAAAGAGAAGGCTTCAGGTAGGCCTTCAGAGTAACCACGGAGAAAAAATTATCATGCAGCGTTTCGTCGATGGCAAGGTAGTCATTGCAGAGGGAGCGACAGATTTAAAGAAGACTCTAGTGATATGGAGAGGGCAATGGAAAGACATCAGCTGAAGAGCAATAAGAAGAAAACTATGATATTGGTATGCAGCAGGAGGGAAGAGGCCAATACCAACGTTAAACTAGGAAAACAAAAACTTGACGAGTTGAAAGTGTTGTGTTACCTTGGAAGCCGAGTAACCCATGATGGATGAAGCAAGAAAGGAATAGTCTGTAGAATAGTCCATACGAAGAGGCATTCTACCAAATCTACATGCAGCTGGAAATACTAGCGTAGAAGTAAGAAAAAAATTCATCAGAACTTACATCTGGAGCATATTTCTTAATGGAAGTGAGGAATAGACGATGACAGCAGCAGAGAGGTAGCATTCGAAATGTGGTGCTGCTGAAGAATGATGAAAAGTCAATGGATCGACCGAGATTAATGAGGAAGTCCTAAGAAGGGTGGAAAAAAGATCTCTTTTGAAAACCCTAAGAAGAAGACTTTAACGGCCATATCATGAGAGATGATGAAAAGAATCGTCGAAGGACATTTGAACGGAAGAACGGCTAAGAAAGGCCTCGTATGAGATACATACAGAATAAGTGATAAATGATATGAAAGAGAAGAAGTACAAAAATATGAAAACATTAGCTGACAGGAGAATCGAGTCGAGAGCTGCGTCAAACCGATCTCAGGATTGATGACTGATGATGTGAACTATGTATTCGTATTAAGTATGTTCCTTAAAACATCAAGTCACCCTCGTATAATTTGGTTTTCTTCGTAAGTTCGAAGGATTCATGGCTTTACCATGTGGAAATCCATAATTGACAGAGAAAAATCAACGACGCATATATAATAATGAATATATTACACGGACTAATGAAACTACAACGACTAATGAATATATTACACGGTGCAACTAGTTTCAGCGCCACTGCGCAGGTACCTGATGATGGCGCAGAAGCGCTGAAACTAGTTGTACCTAGTAATAAATTCAAGAGTGGAAATATACATCGCTGGTTTTCTTCAGTTAAAGCAACCTTCGATGGAATAGTGCTAACCAATTTTTTCCAATTCCCTCTTCCCGAGACCGTTTCTCTCTTTAAATCAACATGCCATCTAACGTTCTCCATCTCATATAAAATGCCCATCTCTCTCTCTTTCACCTGTTTTGCGACGGAATGGTGGCCCAGGATGTTGGGCAACTGACTGAAGATGTCAGGGTTTGAATTCGGAAGAGTCCTCCTTATGCATATTAAGCCAAGACGAGTAAATGTTTTGTCAGCAGAAGCTTTTCGGAAACCATAGGCGGCACAGTGAAAGGAACTGCCTCCGTAAGGGAGTCCCCACCCTGATGCGAGAATTACACACGCTGTTCGGCAGAAAAGATGAGTTTACCCGCGCCACCTATGCCTATTTTGAGGCTGAATCTTGTTTTTCCTCACTTTTCTAGCATTTTTTCTCCCATCAATACAAATCACTCCTAAAAACTCATTTAACCTTCCAGTAAATTTCTTCGGTGCCTTCCGTCCGTTATACATTCCCCGCTACTTTTTTTAATACATCTCTAAGCCTCTTGTCGATAATCATCCTCTCTCTCCAGAGTCTCGGGGCCCAAGTCTTGAATCTTTCGTTACGCTATAACGAATGGAATTTGTCGTTATGATAACGTCATTCGTTTCAAGTTATTCGTTTATCCACGTTGATAACAAAATATGACGTTTTCGTTGGTAACGAAAATTCGGTGAATAACGAAATATTCAAGATTTGGGCCCCAGGGGAGGAGTGCTTGAATCGTACGTGATTTATTCCGGTACGGAATAATCCCGAACACAAAGTAAAAACATACGAGAGAGTCCTTAGTTACGTACCGCAATCAATCCCAAACGATTCAAGTACACTCCCCCGGGACTTGGAACCAAATAAGGCGAAACTCCGTACCAAACTCTTTACTGAACCTAGATGACATGACTAATTTGAACCCTTCTTTGTTTGCTGTGTATAGGGAAGAACAAAATATGTTCTTTACTCTAACCTGTATAGTCACTCGCTTCTATCATTTGTTTCATTCATCATTTAAGGACTAAAGTTATTTTTCCGCAGGCGGAAAAAAGAGTAAAATATTCGACTAATTTTAAAATAAAAATTATTTTAGCAAGTGCCAGTAATTAAAAGCAGAAAACGTGACTAAAGTATTAATGTAATCTGCTGAATGTCTTACTGTCTATTCCACATCGGTAAGGCTAAGGCAAGGCATCTGACTATATTAATTTAGCTCTGAATTCAGGAAGGCTTTAATGTGAAATTCAAAATAAGTGACGTGAAAATTAATGTTTCTCACAAAGAACATATCAAATGAGTTCACTAGAGCCGCTAAAAATATAAATAAATACTTAAATAGCAAAAAATATATGCATTATGTGGATGTAAGTGCTGAAATAGCCCCCTATCTACAAATAATATTCAATAAAACACTAAAGAACCACACAGCACCCAAGGATCGGAAAGTAGCTAATATTATACCTATTTTTAAAAGTGGTGATAGGGAAGAACCTAGTAACTACAGACCCATTTCATTCACGTCAATCTCTTCTACGGTATTTGACCACATTGTAGTCAGTTCGATCATGGGGCATTTGGATAGTCAGGGACTGCTCTTAAATTGCCAACATGGGTTCCGGAAAGGTAGATCTTGCGAGACACAATTAGCTTTATTCGTACACGATATTTTAGTCTACGGCGAGCACAGTCGTCATGGGGTCGTTTACCATATTTTTTAAATGTCGGATCTGATAGAGTTTAGAAATTAAAAACACACGTATTTTTCTGTTTTTGATCCGTCAATCATTTCTCGAGCAATATGCGGTGAAAAACTGATGTTTTAACCCTTTCGGAAAAATGGGCGTTGTGCAACCTCTGACGTCATTGACTTCTTCCAATCACAACTGAGCCCGCGACCTACATCGCCTTATCGCAAAGGGGGGGGGGGCACAGCTGAATCTGCCAATAGGAGCGATTGCGTCAGGATCTGTACGATCTGACCTTCCGAGAGGCCGCCTCCACTCCCTTCCCTTCCCCTAATAGCAGTCAAAGACGGGAGTAAAATGACGTCAATGATATCAAAGCAGCTTTTTTGCTGGGTGTCACCTTTTGCTTATTTTAATCTTTGATTTATTAGTGAATGGTTGTGGTTAGAAGATTATTTTTTTCTTTAAATTCGTTTTTCCTTTTCATATAACAATTTCGTGTACAAAATTACGATTTCGGTTCCGAGTAAACGCCCCAATTAGCTTTATTCTTACACGGCATTTTAGTCTACGGCGAAAACTGTAGGTACTAAAGTTGATGCGATATTTTTAGATTTTAAAAATGCATTCGATAAATGTCCTCATGATAAATTAATCTTGAAGTTAGAGAGTTTTGGTATAAATAAGACGTTGTATGCTGGGAAAAAGAATTCTTAAGTGGGCGAGAGCAGAGGGTTGTCATAGATGGTATCATGACGGACACAATCAAAGTATCCTCGGGAGATCCCCAGGGTAGCGTAGTGGGACCGCTTCTATTTTTTTTATACATAAACGATTTGGTTACCGTAGTTGGTTGTAAGCTTAGACTTTTTGCAGACGATGCGGTAGTGTATAGGGGTATATCAAAAGAAGAAGACTGGAAATAACTTAGCAAGGATTTAGATGCAATTCCAGAGTGGTGCGACAAATGGCAGTTAGAACTTAACCTTAAAAAGTGTGTAGCTATCAATTTTTGGAGGAGGAATAATTCGATAGAGCGATGCAATAAAATTAGTAACCCGAAGATCGAGAGCGTTGAAACCATAAGGTCTTTAGGTGTAACAATCATTAAATTTTCATCGTGAAAAAGACACATCCGGGAAATATGCCCCGAGCGAAGAGAAAGCTAGGATTTATAAAAAGAGTACCTGGGAAATGTGATGAGAAGACAAAAGAGCGATGTTGCTTTTCTCTAGTTAGACCCCACCTTGAGTATGTAGCCAGTGTATGCGATCCAAATGAATTAGGTTTGATCAGAGAACTAGACAGTGTGCAGCGTAGAGCAGCTAGGTTCGTTAAAAGGTGTTACGATAGGTTGCGTAGTGTTTCAGAATTAATACAAGAATTAGGGCGGGAATCATTATCAGAGCGTTGGTTAAAGTACAGATTAAATCCCTTACAGAAATTTAAATCAGATAGCTTTACTGTGGATGTTAGGCATATATTAAAAACACCAGCGTATTTGATCAGATAAATAAGAATAAAGAGAGAGATTTTCGTACTGATAGATTCAAAATGGCATTTTTCCCCGTACTATAAGAGAACAGAATGGGCAGTAGGAATAGCAAAGAGATAGGTAGGGGAAATATTTTAGAGTAGCCTGTAGTGCACGATGTATGTATTAATCCCTTAAATACTATAGATACTAACAATGTAGTTGCATGAGACCCTATAGTTGCTTGTTTGTATGTGGGTAGTGCATGCTTGGTGATCTTCACCCTCTGCCACACACCCTCGCGGTGGCTTGCTGGGTATCTTGTAGATGTAGATGAAGTGATTTCAAATTGGCCCAATTTCCACAAAATCACGAAACAAGCTTTGGCAATTTCTAAGCAACATAACAAAATAATGCCTCCTTATGATCAAAGCTATCAAATTAACCAAATCACAACACCTATCGAACTCTCAAGGCCATGGAAGCAATTGAACCATAAAAATCATCCTGAGGCAGTGGCCTAGAATCATCGGATGACCACAAATAAAGTTGCACATCGTAGAGATATAATCATCAGAGCGACAGACATTACATGGTACTCGAAATCATGGGTTCAGAAAAATGCATTTCACCATCCAAGCGTCGACTTTGAATCGAGCGAGCTCAACTATTAAAGCGTTCTCAATGTAAATCAATCGCAACATTATTAACCGGATCGAATAAAGTGCTCTATCGAACGGAGAGAAGAAGCCGCAATCTCGTGGTCTACCGCCGCGACCCCGGGTAATTACTTCCCTTGAAATTGACCTTGATTCTTGCTCACTCGCTTAGCTGGGAAGTAACCCCGGCAGCCATACGGGTGGCGGCGTGGCCAAGTCAGTACCTTGACCATGACACTGCCGCCAACAGAGAGCGTTAGAGAAGGAGAGGGAGAGGTACAGAGGGAGAAAATGAACCGTACTGTGAGCGACATGGAATGCGCTGCATTAGACGAGCCAATCACATAATGCAACGACACAAAAATTGATGCAACGACACAAAATCCCCTTGAGAATCAAATAGGCGAATTCCTCAAAAGAAGTGGACCCAATTCAAAGATCAGGAACTAGCCGTGAAAACTTAAGCGGCGTTACCCGCTGAAATTGCACAATAGCAAATATTCCGAAGAGAAAAACTCATTCGCGGTCCCGGTCAAGGCGAATGGTTTTTTATCTGTGGAATATTTGCTAGAAGTGGGCCCTTTAGAGACTGGAAGCTTAGCTCAACAAGTAGGTTTTGTCCAAAAATTACAAGGATAGAGACAGGTAGTCAAAGTGCAAGCCACAATCATCAAAAAGGTCGCCACCTCTCCCGGAATTTCAGAATGAGGGCCTTTACTCGGAATCGAAATCGTTATTTTGCACACGAAATTGTTAGAATGAAGCGAAAAATGTATTTTGGTGAAAAAATTAATCCTATAACCAGAGCCATTCACTCATAAATCAAAAATTTAAATAAGCAAAAGGTGACGCTCACCGAACGAGCTGCGTTAAGGATATCTACGTCATCCCTCTCCCATCCTTGACTGTGTTGAGGAAGAACGGGAAGGGAGCGGAGGAGGGGATGGGAGGTATGCCTGAAGCGATCCTGTCGCAACCACTTCCATTGGCAGAGTCAGCTCCCCCGTTGAGATAAGGCGAAGGAGCTCCACGGTCTCAGTTGTGATTGGAGGAAGTGGATGACGTACGAGTACTTTGCGACACACTTTTCCGAAAGGGTTAAAAACATCACAAAGCCGCGAAAAACCTAAGTTTTTCGCCACTTTACAATGTTTATAACTCTCGAGAACTAGCTGACGGATCGAAGAACGTAAAAATATTGGTCTTATTATTTTATAAACTCAATCAGATTCGACAATAAAAATATGGTAAACGAACCCATTCTCGCAAGATTGGGCGTTTATAGATACGTCTCTACCGTTGGGAAGCAGATAAAAGCTAACTCCCGGAATTTAGGAATATTTTGTTTCGGCAAATTTCCTCTGCTCTAAGTGGCACTTAAAAGAAATTCAAGCTATTTTTAATTCTTTCAATAAATTAAAGATATCCCGTAATAAATGGTTTCGAGGTGAATATCATCTCAATCATTAAAATTCCAGGGGTCACAACCATGTCATAGATTCATCTCTGACCTAATCCTCCCAGAAAGATCAGAATTTTAAGCATCTAAATTAAAGATCTCCCAGAATGGACCGTTCGCAATGCGGCAACCCTACTCGTCACATTGCTTAAAACTGGATATATTTACAGCTATTCCAAGATTTGCACCCAATAACATGTCATAAATACTATTAGTTACAATTTTCCAAGAAAGAATTACAACGTTATGTCCGCCTAAAACCGTAAAGTTGCAATAAAAAACTTCATATATTTGACTCAAAATCGATCTATTAGGGTTCATCACCCGTGCAAAGTCCCTTCACAAAGCAGCCATAATCTTTGTTTTCCATCTATCAGTAAATACATGAGACTGCTTTATCCTGTTCCTATCTTCCCAAAAATAATTTAAATTCAAATAAAAAAACAGTCAACCAATGGTTTGACAGTTAATGCACGTGAACTTGCGCCAATTCCTAACGCACGAAAATCTTTCATTAGAGATAGAAGTCTAAAAGCCTTTACCTGCAGTGCATAATGAATTCTTAGGTATTTTTATTGCCCGATTAAAAAAACGCCGCACTTTGCAAAATTCCACTGGGTTACGAGTGGCATTGGACAGAGGTAGAAATTTTTCTACGAACGGTGGAAAGGCAGGGAGAAACCCGACATCGACGTCAGCCTTCCATTAACGAAAGGTGCCAAGGGATCCGCGGTTTAACGTCCCATCTAACGGAAGGTGTACTGAACTTGAAATGCTCTCCACACACGGACCAATATACCAATGAAAAATATCTGCTACTGCCAAGAGTCGAACCCAGGCCCTTGGAATGCGAGGCAAGTACCCTAGCCATCAACCCATCGAGATTTCTACATCTACATAATACCCTGCAAGCCACCATAAAGGTGAGTGGCAGGGCATTTCTATGGGATATAGAATATAACTCAGCTGAATGTAAAGAAGCGACTCTGAGATTCGAACCTGAGGTCTCCGTGGAGCGAGTAGGCCACTTTTTTCTACTGGAAAAACGCGCCATTTTATGAAATACATATGTAGTTAGTAAAAATGAATGTCGGTCTACGTCAACAAAATGCAATTAATTCTACATTTAAAAAAAGGGATGCTATTTAAAATATAATATAGTAAACTAAACATTAACTTGAATATAAATTCAAACAGCATTGAAATATTATTTTCAGAAACTCAACACCCTGCCAAGACATAACTTCGAGAAGTCCATAACTGCGAACCATATTCCAACGCTATTCCGAACACGTAGGTAAATGCAAAATTTCACGCTCGCATGAATATAGGTCTTCGCTGAAACCTTCCGCATTAGACCTCTCGTCCCGACGAGTGCTGCGGAAATACGGTACTTTTCCATGAAAACACACGTGCGAGTCTCTTTATGGAGAAAATGTATGCGCTCTTGGCCAGCAAGCGAGAAAGGAAACTTCTTCCAGTGATTTCGACAGGGAGAAAGAAAGCGATATTGGGGGATCCATAAAAGGAGCAGTAATAGATGAGTGTGAGCTCAATTACAAACAAAAGTAGGTCCTTTCATTGATGAACACTTTCACCGGCTCAGAGAGCCAGAGATTCCCTTCAATGTCAGTATCGCAAATAAATCATGCGTATTTTAAAATACTTGATAACGGACACTATTTGTCTTTGCGCAGAGAAAGTCACTAAGCTTGCTCGACCATCCATCCTATGCGTAAACTTCAGCCCCGAAGTAGACCGTTAAAAAATGAACGCGTTCATTCCATAATATACAGGGGATTAATTTCTTTCACTCATTCCATTCTTTTTTCGTTGACACTGCCTTTCAAATGCATCCTTCTTTCGCGCTTATATTTCCAGCGTTTTTTAAATTATTCCTTCAATAGCATGCCCTCTATTGGGGGTATCTTTCTAGTTTCGCCTCTCGTTACCAAATCAGCTTCCCAATTGGCAATAGTCTTGCCAATCTCTTCATGTTCTCCTTTCCTTCGTCTAACACTAGCATAACCTTCAACTCTTCTTATATTATATCACGTTCTTTGTGCTCTCGTCTTTAAACACAAGTGATACCTAGACAATATTTTTTCTAATCCTAGCGAAGACTGTCACGGTGAGAAGATCCAGGTCTTCCGGGTTTTGCTCCGTGTATGTTATGGTGATAGATGACAGTTTCGCCGGCGTGTATTTGGCAACTTCAGATCAGTGGTCAATTCACTGATCTGAAGATGCCGACTTGAACGACTATGGACATCTTTATATCTAACATTTTCCACAAGGTATTAGCACCATAAATCTCAGTTGCATGAAAGTAGTGCATGCACAAAATACCCACCAATAATTTAAAATCATATACCTTGGTAGGTATTTACTGGTCATTAAGTTTCAGGTGTTTGCTACAAACATTGATAGCGCGCTTCTCACTAGTTAGGCCCCAATTTGAGCATGTAGCCAGTGTACGGGATCCGAATGAACTAGGTTTTATCAGAGAACAGGAGAGAGTGCAGGTTAGGTTCGTCAAAAGGCGTTACGATATGTTTGGTAGTGTATCAAAAATAATGCAAGAATTAGGGTGGGAATCATTATCAGAGCGTAGGTTAAAGTACAGATTAAATCTCTTACAGAAATTTAAATCAGATAGCTTTACTGAAGATGTTAGGCATAGATAGATTGTCATACTGATAGATTCAAAATGTCATTCTTCCCCGTACTATAAGAGAACAGAATAGGCTGCATAGCAAAGAGATAGGAAGGGGAAATATTTTAGAGTAGTCAGTAATACATGAATCACGTATTAACAAACAATCCCTAAATTACTATGTAGATGCTAACAGTCTAGTTTACCTGAGGCCCTATAGTAGCATGTTTGAATGTCTATAGTTCATGCTTGGTGAACTTCACCCTTGCCACACACTCTCGCGGTGGCTTGCAGGGTATCGCGTACAAGTAGATGTTTCTTCTCTCTTTACATGCCTCTTATTACAATGTCTCTTATTACAATGATATACATGAATTAATGAATATACGCGGTGAATTTCCACGATTATTACCCCTGCAACAGCCCTTGAGGAGATTGGCTGTTTATACGGTAGTTGTAAGTACATTTGGATATTGGAAAGAATTGGGATTTCGGAAGGGATACCACTCCGCATGGCTCTCCTCGTCAACCGAGTTGAGGACCTCCGGAAAGACCTCCGTGGGCGTTGCTCCATTCCCGAGACTCATCTATTGCGCAATCCGCTCCAGGAAGATGTATCGAGGTATCGGCGTCACTCGGGGGTCTACACGGACTCGCTCCACCTACATGTATGTATACGTGCGCGCTCGAATCGTGGGAAGGTTTCCTCATCCACCGGCCGATCAACCATCCCGCCTCCTCCCTCCCTCCCCGTTCCGTCCCTCCTCGACCTTCACCTCCAAAGGGCACTCAAGGCGGCTGGGATTCTCCACTTCTCTATCCCCCTTCAATTCCCTCCTCCTCTACCCTCCCTCCCTTCTTCCCCCTCCCCATCCGACCACTCGTACGACCTCCCTCACTACCTATGCCTTCGACACCGGTTCCCGTAAAATGCAATCAACAACCCCCATCTCCTCCGCAAGGCCCCTTTAAAAGACACCACCTCTTCTTCCTCCTCCACCTCCCGCTCTCCTCCCCCAACCTACCTGCGCATTTAAACCTACCCGCTCACCATTTCCCCTCCACCTACCACAATACTTACCAAATGATACGTTGTGCAGAATAAAACTATTGAGATTTTATTAATAAATTTTTATAATCATCGCTCAACAATCCTAAGATGGTTTACGCAGCCCTTCATTCGATTCTTCTATCGGCCAACCTCTTCTGTAATTCCTCTCCTTTGCATCCTTCACAATCTATTCCACGTATCTCATAAGAGGCCTGCCTTTTCCATTCCTACCGTTCACTATTCCCTTGGCTACTGTCTTCATCAGGCCATCGTGTATTCCTCGTGTCGTGAAAATAAATGTTTATATATTCATAAATTTTTCACCATCAAATTAATTTTCCTCTGAAACCACACATTTGCAGAGGCATTGTAATACAGATATGTTGGATGATATATTACTTTAAATCGATATATTGCTTTCGGCTCTTTTTACGCTCTCAATTTTTCAAAAGGCATCTATCCAGGTTAATATTTAGTTTCGAGAAGAGAAAAGGTAATACAAACTCGGAATGGGAGACTCGAGAATGTGGAACCACTTAAAGAGTTCTTTCTTCATCAAATATTCGGGTACAAAAGGGGCACGTGACAACTGGGGGTGTGCCAGTATCCATTTCATCGCTAGTGCCTGCAAAAGAAGCACTCGTTTTAGGAGTCTTTCGAGTAACCTACAGAAAATACATATTTTATTTCACTGCTTGCCCTCGAGTCATATCTTTTGACCCCACATGTCATTTTTCTCTCACTTATACAAGCATAAAACTCTTTTAGAAATATCAATTTACTCTCAAGAGGGCAATAAGGACAAAGAACGTTTTTTTCTGATACATGGATCATATACTAAGGGCTGTACATTCATCCTCGTGCTACTTCGGCATGCGCAGACGTTTGCTACGGACCGAATGGTTCTGGGTTTGAAATTGGGTGAAGCTAATTTCGGTATGCAATTTTGAGGTAAAATACAACACAGGGCGAGGGTAAGATATTATCAGAAATGGCTTTGTACGCCAATAAACCGTTGCAGGTCAGTGGATCGTTAATTGTTTACCACAGTACCAAAAAAAATTATCGTAATTTTTTGTCGTCCATCAATTTTGACAGCAAATGTATTCAATCCATGCCAAATCCTAATTATCAGAGCGCTATTCCTATGCACAGATACGTTGCTTGGATGCAAAATATTTACACTACATCGCCATGATATGATAGATCGCTTCTCGATATCAAATGTAAGGTTAAAGCATAAACAAAAAACTGATACCAACGACGTCATATTCTATTTTGCCCACACATTTATTTTGAGTAGAATAGTTGAATTGCTTAATGAATTTGGGATGTGACGCAATACGTGGATTAAGTACCTTATGACGTATGTGAATTGTGTTAAAGGTGGCGGTTTATTGAAGGCCGTTTTATGGGATACTATTCTTGGGAAGAGAGTGGATACCCATTAGGATAAAATGAAAGGAGGTAAGACCTGCTCAAAAGGGTAATGACATAGGAAAAGAAACACTCAAAGTACTGCAAGAAAGTAGAAGTGGTCCATGGAAACAAACCCTAAACTACCGGACAACACTGGCACATGCAGTTAATTAAATAGAGTCTAATTTTGAAATAAAATGCATTCTTCAATGGGAACACTTCGACTAATATTAATTTCCTAATCAGCATTTCAGCCATTTCAGATCCTGATAAATGGAATAGGTCAAATAAAGTTTATAAACTTTAGAAAGAGTCGTGATTTTTACCCCTTTGCTTTTTGGACTACGTGAATTACATATAAGGAATATATTACTATTCACAAAACCTCATTAGCAAAACCATTCAGAAAGAAAGATTGGGGGATCGTTCACAGAGAGCAGCCGAAAAAAAAATTCCGGGAGACAAATTGAAGGAATTCCGGTGGACAATGTACACAACCTAATATTTCCTCTAACTTACATCAGGATTATTCGAATCCACCTTGCAAAGCAATGGTTTAAGATCACTGGTACGTATCTGCCTTTAAGAATGTTAATTAAATTATTGTAAGTGGCTTACAAAGGATTAATTCGAACCCACTACTGTTAAGATTTTGTTCTAACAAAAATTGTTCTTCCCGAGAGTCGTATGATTCACAGTAAAACGAACTATAAACTGAGCATTTGTTGAGATGATTAACATCTACGATATTAATCACAGTAAGGTCAAATATAGAACGTTACTGGTTAGGTAGGATTCACATAACGTATGTTATCAGAGATACAGTGCAGACCTATGCTACCTACATTTTAAAATTTTTAACCAACCGACTGATAGCGTTCGGTCCATTCATTCCAGCAGTCTTATCTCACCTATATTGTATTGTTTTTTTATGAAACAGATCGTAGTAGGCAGGAGTTCTAAAAATAAATTTAGTACCGTCGGAAAACAGAAAACCATCAAATAATACACCAAAGGTTCAAACCGAAAAATTTATGCCGAACCTTGACATAAATCGCTGCAATTGAACACGCTTTCTTGGGCACCTGCGGAATACCGTGGGATTCGCAACCGCCTTCAAGGGATGGCTCATCACAACATATCACCATCATCCTCATCCCTCCCCCCTCGATCTACCTGCCTCCTCACCCCACTCCGTCCGACGCAACCGCGAATTACCGCTACCCATTGTTTCCGGAAATCGCGCTCCCACCGCAAATGAAGTCCGCGGTGCGGCTCGGAATGCAGTGAGACGCGGTGGACGCGCCACCACCGTAGTCGGTTTACACAGAGGAATCCCCGCCTCCCCCCGCGTTACAACGCCCTCCGAGATTCCCTTCCGACAGGAAGAATCACATTCCGCCATCAAGCGACTCCGAAATCAGGAAAGCACGACGCCAGGTATAGAGAAGATGAAGGAGAGAGGATGAACACGAAATCAGGAGAGTCCGACGCCAAGCATAAAGTACATCTGTGCAGCTAATTTCGCTTAATACTTAAACAGATGAGATTTAGTTTACAAAAAAGGTCAAAACTTTAACCTAAAATTGGATATCTATCGGGGTAATCCGCTCACTGAAATCTCACGTGACACGAGAAATCGGAAGGGATGGAGGATATTTAGAGAGAAAATGGAAAGGTGATGAGGTCCATAGTGGGAAGGAGGATGAAAAGATATCTACATGTGCGTAATACCCTGCGAGCCACCACGAGGGTGTGTGGCAGGGGATGAAGATCATCAAACATGCACTACTGACTTCCAACTAGGATATTTAATGGGGACATGCTAGATAATAGGGTCACATGCAGCTAGATGGTTAGTATCTACATAATAAGAAAGGGATTATTGTTTGTTATTGCATGCACCATGCACTACAGACTGCTCTAACAATATTTCACCTACCTATCCCTTTGCTACACTGCCTATTGTTCTCTCTTATGGTACGCGGAAAAAATGACATTTTAAATCTATTGGTACGATAATCTATCTCTGTAATCTTGTTAATCTGATCAAACCTAGCATAATAGCTGGGTTTCTTAATATATATATCTAACGCCATCTGCGAAAGAATTGGTTTCGAATTTACTGAAGAGTAGATGATGGAGAGAGGATGAACACGAAGTCGTTTACAATACATGCTAATAAGTTGATTCCTTTAAAGAAATTAATGACTAATCCATAGTGACTGCATTGCTTTTTGAGGACTGACAATTCAGTGCCATTTACAGCCAGCATGTCACGTGTTTCGTTACTGCATGTCTGCTATTTTCTTCGGGGTGGTGACGTTGCGCATCTCAGATGCACGTAAGTAGTGTATGAACGGGGGAGTATTTTTTTGCATGCATACATGATAGTACGTGTGATCATAATGCATATCTTCCTATGGCTCACCCCCTGCCACACACCCTCGTAACCAGCAGGATATAGATTAGGTCATGAACATAAATATAGGGAAAAAAATTGCCGAACCGACAGATTACAGATGTTTTTCTTTCGTCGTAGCTATAGGCATCTGAAGAGGCGTGATTATACTCAATAATATATACATAAGGTTATTGATAGAATTCTTCGGTAGATTCATAAAGGCTTTTAGCTAACTCTACTAACAGCATTATTATACATGCTTATTTTACTTTTTAAGCTTTTTATATTATTATAATTCGACAAAAATATAGCTAATAATCCTCTTCAAGCATGAGAGATATTGCATGGATGGTGAATAGGTATTCATCCCCTGCCAAACACCTTTATGATGGCTTGCAGGGCATTATGTGGATGCAGGTGAGTGCAACGCGTGCGTACAGTCAAAGGTTTACTTGTACAGACTCGAAGTATAATGCTTCATCTGTTGGAGGATACGTCAAACAATGGACCCCTAATAGCATATGCCACCGCCTGGTATCTCTTACCATGATTCCTCCCAGAAAAACCCCTGCCCAATTCTTAACGGGGTAAATGACCGTAGATATCGTTCCCCGTACAACGAACTAGAACGAACACATTCGGCGGTACATGAGTGCACAAGAGAAATGTAGTTACCACGAATATCTAATGGCCGCATTGGGTTTACGTGTGCTGCAGCCAATACATCAATAAAATTTTATAGCTGTTTTATAGTGGCATATAGGTAAAATTTTATAGTGGCATGTATTAATCCCTTAAATATTTTAGATATTAACAATCTAGTTGCATGGGACGTTATAGTTTGTTTACATGTCAATAGTGCATGCTTGGTGATCTTCACCCCCTGCCACACACCCTCGCGGTGGCTAGCAGGGTATCGTGTAGATGTAGATGAAAATTAGGGGTTACAAAATAATTGGAGGTTAGAGTGAATCGCTTTATTTATCTTTTATTTATTACCTGGCATGAACTCCGATTGTGTACTAGGGGCTATAAAACATCAATTCTATAGCACTAGCAAGTGCTCTATAAAAACCTCAAATACATACGTCCCGCTGTCTTCATTTTACCATTCTAAAAATCTTTCAACTTCCAATTGCCAACGCTGTCAACTTTCATCTACATAATAACCTGCAACCCACCATAGATGAAAATGAACTCTCTCCGAGAGTATGCCATTTTCATATGATTATCAACATCCACATCTACGTAATACCCTATGTGCCACCGCGAGGGTGTGTGGCAGGGATCTTTCAATCAGCTGTAGGTCAATTTTTAAAAATTGCGTGACCCAGAGCCTTTTCTCACCGTCAAAATGGGTGGCTAGCTTTTCGCAAATACTGAAACCTTTTCAATGAAAATCTAAATGTCTTCATGATTCTCAAGTCATGCAAACACGAGGAGAGCACTCGCAAAATATGTTATGAAAAATGCGTTATAAAGAGAACGAACGCTCAGCATTATTCAAGAGGATATTTTCGATAATTTCTCTCTAGAACCAGGGGAATTTGTTTTCATTGCTCGAGGCAAATTTGAAGGTTCATCTGACCAGGCACCTAAACGCTGAGCCACCACCCTATTGCAAATAAGGCTCATAGCAACAGTTAATGCGTGATCGCCGTTCAATTTCTGATTGCACTACCTCGTGCCATTCTGCAACATGAAAGTGAAAACGTTCCGTATCCCAAAGAGTGATGTTTATGCGACGCGATATTATTATTAAGCTAGGTACCTGTATATCTTTAGAGAATGTGACAGGTGAAAACGAAGGATTATCAAGCGTGATAAATAATGGTCAAGATACGACTGTTAACAATACGACCAACGGAATTAATTTTTGTTTGCAGTGCGAGCCTTTTTATTATGACTCGTTCCCAACTTGCACTTTTGCCGCTTGCTCGCAGAAGTTTAACGAGTACAGTATTCTCGAAAAACATAATTATACAAGAGGATGAAAGATTAGCCATGGAAGTTTCATTCCTCTATGGCCTGATGCAGACAAACGTCAAGGGAAAAGTGAACGGAAAGATTGGAAAAGGAAGGCCTCGTATCAGAGATGTGGAACAGGTTGTGAAGGACGCTAAAACAAAGAGTAATGCCAATGTGAAGATCCCAAGATTATAGACCCATGATGCCGACTGCCAACGCAGAAAATAACCTCTTCAAAGACTAATTGGATGGGAGAGATGTAATCGAAGAATGTATCTTACTAAAATTGGTAGGATACTTTTGACGGTAGGTTCCAGATGGTTTCAGCACAATATCCCCCATGAAGGCGATCACTTTCCCGGGTTCCAACCAAGTTCACGACTCCTACAATCATCCAAGCAGCCAGATCGGCAGCGCGCCAATATGATGACCCAGAGTTTGCGAATACGAAATACATATGAAAGTTTATCGCATTGTAATTAAATTTAAGTCTAGATAGCGCCAAATAACTTAAGCGGATGGAGTACATAAAATCCAGTTTCTACTAATGATAAATCCTCAATGTTATTATATCTTCCTGCCTTCAATACATCATCAAGAAAACATTTACCTCATTCTACGCTAGCGATATCCTCCCATCACTTTATTCTATTCTATAAGAACACAGGTTCAAATTTAGGCTGAACCTTTCAAGTAAATTCGAAGCTGATTTATTTACAGATGACATTAGACATATATAAACAACCCCTGAGTATTATTCTAGGTTTGATCAGATAAACAAGATTAGAGAGATAGATTGTCCTACCGATGGATTGAAAATGTCATTTTCCTCGCGTACCATAAGAAAGAAAAATAGGCAGAATATCAAAGGGTTAGGTAGGTAAAAAAATTGCTACAGTAGTCAGTAGTGCATGCTGCATGTTTAAGTATTACTATATATCTAACATGAGTCCATGAAGTAGTAGGACTGCGTCACATAGTTGCATGTAAGAGGCGCATGCTTGGTGATCTCACTCCCTGTCACACACCCTCACCGGGGCTCGCAGGGGTATCACGTATTTAACATTCCTTCACCTCTCCAAACGTCCAGAAACCGATTTTGTAGACATCTGAAAATTCCTTCAACCAGCTGCCTTTCCTTTCCTACAATGTTTCACACAGACGGTGATATAGTGTATGATATAGTACCGAGCAAAGCACTACAAGAGTAAATGGCCTGTAGTTTACCATCATTGGGTTAACAATCCATTTGTTAGCGATTATAATCACAGTAGAGTATTTTCTATTAAGCAATCTAAATTGAGCAAGGAACACAGCACAGCTTCCCTAGCATTGCAGCTCCTTATTCCAGGCAAACACCATGCGGATAGAAACTGATCAAAGCTTGAAATATATTTTCCTATGCTAGTATACATGCCTTCTAACTGTCTATTTAATATATTCTTACCACAAGAAAATACGGATGGAACAAAATCAACCGACGACGAGCCTACACGAACCAGATATTTGTATTCGTGAAACGATTTCGGCAATTCAGAGAAACTTAAATACACTTGGCACTATATCATTTCATTCGTTCGTCCTGCTTTTTTCTGCACCGCATTCATCCACGCAATCAAATGCGCCTATTCTTTAGACAATTTTCAACAGTTTTCCAAAATTATTACGTCACATTTCTCAATACTCCTCTCTCCTTCGATCCCCAATTCGTTCTTTTTTTGTCTTCTTCAAACAATCCTTATCCAACGACTCATTTCCTCTGTAGTATCAAAATTCTCATAGCTTTAATTCTTCCTTTACGGTAAATTTTCTTCGTCTAACATAAGTGGTTCATCCTATACAACCTCGAATTTTCTATGTGGAAGACAAAGTTCACACGACGTATAATCCATTAGCAAATTTTCCTCTCCCTATTAAAGAGTTGTAGTAAATGTTACAGAGGCATGAAAAAATGTCTTCTGCCACTACAATTCTTTCTCTTTTTCCACGAGATTATCAGTTGCATTCACCTCTTGTGATCAGTAGCAACGGAGTTTATTTTCAGCGTTTCTCCCATACAAATGCTATCCTTGCTTAGTTTCGCACAGCTTCTGTGCATCTAACACAGAAACTACAACTGCTCTTTAAAGCCGACACGTGCAACTAAATAATAAGTTTAGTTGGGGGTGACGCCATATTTGATTGGTTGAAAGTAAAATATACGGTATTATAAGTAGAATGATGGCGAGAAAAATTGATGCATTGAGACACTGCTTTCACCCATGTGTGTAAGGTATTCGGATCATACTAGAAATAAATGATGACTACAAACAGGAAAATTAACTACAGAATGTACATAAATAGAATCTATCTCGGAACAAGAGAGAATAAATTATACTAATAGCAACTATACTAATAGCACTATTGCATTCATTTTGCAAGTCTGCTCCTAAAAATAAAAAGTTAAGGCCTCAGAACCGCTCCTCGATTATCCATTGATGGCAATAAAAGTATCTGTCGTCAAGCTAACAGCGCCGGGCACCAAACGTAAGTGCAGCGAAGATCGGCAAGATTTGTAAAGGGACGATACGATAATTATATTAGCGTAACCAGTCTATTAAATGAATTGAAATGGGAATCATTGTCAGATCGCAGGTTGAAATTTAGACTTAATCTCTTAAACTAATTCCAAGGCAATATTTTCAGTGATGATGTTAAAAATATTTTACGAACCCCAACTTACTATGGCAGACTGGACCATAATCATAAAATTAGAGAAATTGATTGCCGAACCGACCGATTCAAAATGTCCTTTTTCCCTCGAACAATTAGAGATACGAATAACGGTAAATATGTCCTATCGGAGAGTAGCAATGAATAGCATTGGTAGCTGCATGTTGGTATGGGTACTTAAAGCTAACCCTACTAACAGAATGTTTTTGCATGTTTGCTTTGCAATTTCTATCTTTTTAAATAGGGTAGTTCTGACTACTATATTAATACTATCCCTTTTTAATGCATGATGTGTAGTGCATTTTTGGTGAGAAATCACCCCCTGCCACACACCCTTGTGGTGGCTTGCAGGGTATAATGTAGATAGATGTAGATGTAAGTGATTCCCCTACAATACAAACAAAATTCATCAGAAATAAAAACCAGGGAATCCAGCACGTGGTCGTGAAACAATGAATGATGAAGACTTAAACATAGAGTGTGGCGGTGTACATATAAACCTGGTCGTTAGGGAAGGAAGATAAGAAGGAATTGAAGTCTCTGATGCGTGGCTCAATGTAGATTTAAAGGTGAAGAAAATGGAAAACAAGCGAAGTTCTTGGAATCGTAGGGCATTACATGAATTTTTGTAAGACATTGCAAGATAAAACATGTAGGTGAAGAGGAAAAGAATAAAACTTTTAAATGAGTTGAAGTACAGTTTCAAGTACCCCGGAGTAAAGAACGAAATTCTTATAAGCAATGTGTAAACGCAAAGAAAACATCGTCAATGCTGATTACAATATACTCACATTTCATACTACAAAAATTACAGGTAAAATTAGATTAGCGCTTATTATATTTTTATCAGATATCTAGTTGCATTATTGGAAAAAATTACATCAAATTTATTGCCCAAATTAGAAAAGGATATAAAAATTCTTGAGCAGATCGCAAAACCTTGATAATGGCGTGTAGGTAAATGTTGAAACCACATTTTGTCTTTCGTAATACAGTAAGAAAATATTACTTAGTTTATTTTCTTATACATGAATATTGAGAGTTTTCACAACGTGCCGCCTATTGCTATTTATTATATTTCAACGCGTTCATCTTCTGTGCTAAGATGAAATTCAAACTGCATATTTCTTGGCAGAGATATGACGAAGACGGAATATGTAAACACTAAAAAAAAACGGGCTGTATATTTATGGGGTACAACTGATAGCTATAATTACTAGAACCATCAATAATGTACTGCAAATCATTTCAAAGACTGTGACGATATTAGTGTCCACATTTGATCCCCTTCCGAGCACATCGAACAAAACTAGGAAATGCTTCGAAGGAGATTGGTACTTGATCGAAGTTTTTTTTCCAGAAAAAGGTCGAGGATTGACATCGAAATGCTTGATGCATGCACTTGCAAGATGAGACCGGGAATTGAGGCCAGACGTGAATGATAGTTCGCGGAAATACTTTCCCCGGATGACCGTTAGGGGGAGCCCCAGCTCTTAAACTTTTCTCGTCTGGACGATAGCAAAGACCACATTTCCGAATCCAACTCCCCCATTTTTTGGATCACGGCGTAATTATTTTTTTTTAATTGAGGCCGGAAATCATTTACGCGAGTTCCTGACCGCAAATTTAATTCTTTTTCCGGAAATGAGGGTAGAGTAAAAGTTGAACATTTCATTTAGTTTAGATCATGACATATTCTAGCCTCTATAAATATGAATTAAATGGTGGGAACGCATCATTAAACCCAAAGGTAACTTTATCCCAAAACCAAGCAATGTGAATAAATTCGTCTAATTTTAAACATAATTTTCCCATCAAGACTTAAATTGATGACATTGCAAATAATATAAAAGAAATAATAAATAGCTACGCACTGTTTCAAGTGCATCTATCAATACCACTAAGCCATGGAGGGATTTATTTATTTACTTTAAGGCATAAAAGGGGGTCGTGGTGGCAGAGTGGGTAGAGCATTGAACTACTGACCGGAGGGTCCCGGGTTCAAATCCCGGGCAAGAGCCTTTCTGGAAACCCCCATCTAAAATCCTCGCGATTTGATTTTCTGCGTGTCAAAACTTCATATGCCCAGGGTGGCCCAGGGAAAGAAACTGGCCCCCCTACCCTGAATGTGTGAATTTCACACGCCATTGGCTTAGTACGGAGTGAGCTCTACTCTCACCTATCAAAGACCAACCTTCGGGTTGAATCACTGAGTGAGTGGTAGGGTAAAAGGCATTCCCTAGATTGCAATGAATAAGTATATACATTATTCTGTACGGGTTTCTGGAACGAGAAAAATATATTAAAAATATCAACCCTTCGGGTAGTAGCAGACGTGGGCTAAACGAGTCACATTGGCTACTACAGTACAACCCAAGCTCTTAATATTAATACAAACGCAACACCAATTCACAAGGCATGAATCAAAACCACCACCCTAGGGATACCTATCCTGCACATGACCGGCCTAATACTGCAGCCAGTTAATATTTATACTATTTTTAATTTTAACAATAGCATTGGGCCATTTTACATCCTCTATCGCTTTAGAGTATACATGATTTACATTAGATTCTAGTACTCAGTTATTTTAGGTACTTCAACGATTAATAATAAATGTAGTACAAATAATGGTGGAGACGCTCCATCAAAACCTGCCCTAAACTGTAGAAAACTATTAATCGACGATAAATATTCCTCAAGTATTGTAATGAGTTTTTACTACAAAACTAATCTCTGGAAGAAATAGTTTCATGGATTTTATTTTCCGATTGATATCCCAAAATATACTGCCACCATCAATATCGCGATTAAAAGTTGAAGAAAATTAAATTGATCTTATGTACAACCATCACATTAACATCGCTATATAAACCAGCTAAGTAAAATCATCACATGTATTTCACCATCTGAAAACGGGAAACACAATGAGATCACGTTGCATGACATCATTTACATTCGCAAAAGAGAAACGAGCAAACAGGATGAACTTTACATACTGGCTGGAATAAGGAAATCAAATGGCAAGACGTCACGGAGATCGCTTCACGTAAATGCATTTTGTGCGAAAGGAAACAATCGCAAAATCAGGAAGTGGTGGGCGGAAATTCAGTGTCCTGGCTTATCCGTTTTTAGCAGCAAGGAACTGATGCCACTTTCTCTCTGCATACCTTTATACTCGGTCATTCCCTTGGGAGAAAGGAACCTTACACAAACGGTCGCGCCCGTGCCCGCAAATGATTATCATAACAACACCAAGCAGGAAGTATTATTATGCCCCGCCAAGGCATATGAGCTGGAGACGAGAATCCCTTTTTTTTGTGGATTCATCACGTGGCACGTCTAACCCTCTCCTCCTTCCCCGCCAGCCTATCCCACGAATTTTTACGAATGCTAGCATGCCTCCGTGGCCAAAGACCCCAGAAATGACACTCAAGGACATGATGCGCGCGAGCTTAGAATTCCTCGAAGGAACGAAAAAAAATCTGTCTCGAGGGTCGTCAAAGAACAACCGTCTTTTCCGCTCACTTGCAAGGGATTTCCCGACGAAGTTTCAAAGCGTCAAGTAGTTTCGTGAGGACGTTTCCAGCTCTTTATACTTCTCCAAAATTTCAATATTCTTCCCTTTCACCGTAAGTCGCAAATTCGAAGTGTGTGCCAATTAGAAAAGACACACGGTTTATACCGCATTTATAAGCATTCGAACTCATGATGACTCATTTGAGGGCACAACTAAGTTTGGCACTCATGACCATTTTCCATGAATAGCTTTGTAAACGCCTGAGAGACAGAAATCAGGCAATGAAGTGGGAGTATTCATTACGGTGAATTTGTGAAGGCTTTTGAATATCGATAATGTCAACCATTTTATGTTAAAGGAGAACTTCAATAGCGAGAAAATCAGATGCGTTGGCACGGCAAAAAACAAATCCTGGACAACTGCTACAAGAGTCAAACATCTTACCGCGATGACATTAAAGGATTTGGTCTTAAATTAAGTTGTAGAGCACCTTTTCCGGAGAAACAAAGTAATTGTTTCATTTCTTATATCGCATTTAAGTCTCACAAATCCGCACATCGAAGGTAATACTTATTAAATACAAGGAATAGAAAGGAAAATTATGCGTCCTACACCTCTGGTAACTAATTTATGCCAGATTTCAAAGTAAGGAGGATTCGTGTGCTTCTGATTCGCTTCACTGTCAAATATGATGCGCAATTACGCCATGGCACTCGAACATCAAAACGATATATCAGTCAAAACGTTGAGTCTCCGTGAAATTACATAACCTTAAACCATAAAAGTCAGAAGAAAAATTGAGCGGCAAAAGGTATGCTAAAGGGAAGTGAGGAAAGAAGAAACCAGAACATATTACTGGATATCATTAAATGCCAATTAGATACGATTATATTTAAGAATCACTTGGTTTAGTCCCTGATTTAAAATAGATGCAGGCTTAAACTAGAATCAACTCATAAATATTGACCAAAATATAAAGTGCGTTCGCGATAATAGAGATGTAAAGGTTAGTATTTAACTACATTGTAAGATATGAGAGCATCTATAAAATACATTGGAATAATTCCATCGTTAGAAATATTTTCATTTCTTAATAAGGACAGGCAGAAACTTCATATCAGGAAACGGATTCCTGATGTTATTCTCCTTTGCATGAAGGATGAAAACGATACACAAAACCAAGGCATTGCATTCCGAACACGCACATCGGTGACGCAAGAAGAAAAAGGACGCACATGATACTCAATACTCCAATGACATTTAACGCGCCACTGCTTCACAGAGGCGACACAAAATTTATTTTTAAAAAGAAGAGGCTGGTTAGGTTCACTGACCGGATAGGAAACTTGAGGCCAAGGATCCTCCGCTGTCGTCATCATCGCCTTGACCTCTGACCCCACCACCGAGAAAGAGCGGCCACACCAAGCACGCCACAAACAGCTGAACGCCAACCGACCTCCAGTTGGCCTTCATTTTTCACACTCGCTCAACAATGCAAAACGGCGAAACCCCCCACTGTACTTCCACCGTCCTCTGCACCGAGGAACTGCCCCGAGGGCCCCGACGACTTGCGAGCACGAGTCTCCTTTCAAGTTTGCGCCGGGTGGAAAGGGAGGAGGAATCAAAACGGAGCACAAGCCGCCCAGTCCACTTCGAAATCCACCACCGCACACCCTCTCTCGGTCCCAGTGTATGTTTTCGTACCCCCGATGGGAATGCACAACTCCTCACGAAACTCGGAGCTCTTTCAGGTCCGCGTGCGGCGTGTCCACGGGCAAGAAGACTCTCCTGGGAGATGTGTCCCGGCCTCCTGAGAGACAAGCCGCCAGGATAGGGATGGGACGTAGCCGGGGGGAGGGAGTTGAATGAGGGAAGGTGTGGGACGAGAGAGAGGAAACAAGCTCACGAGGAAGAGACGAGATTACTGCGTGGTACGCTTCCACCTAGGACCACTCTGCTGTGCCGACGGCCTGCTCAAGACTACCTCTTCCACTCGCAACGTTGGGTGACGATTACCACCACCATCACCACCACCGGCCGGAAGAACCTTGGAATAACCATTCGGCGAGAGGTAACGGTAACCACATAAGCTCCAAACGCATAGCGGTCTTCTCCTCACCACTTCCCTCTCTCCCTTCACAACCTCCTTCCCCCTGCCTCCCTCCACTCCCTCCCCCCGTACCCTCCTTTCCGTTCCCCTGCGAGTGCCTCACTTCAGCAGACTATCCCGAAGAGGCGAAGGGAGGAGGGGGCGGGAGTTAAGGGGGGGAGGGCGAAAGGAGACGGGGGCGCTGTAGGGCTGCCGCCGGCTCTTCGCGTGTTGAAGTCTCCCGACGGCCCACGGGGTGATATCCCCTCTTCCATCAATGCCATCGAACGGTGGCGTTAAGATGACACACGTCCACCCTTTTATTCATTAGCTAAAATCAACTGAAACCTCTCCCTACCCACGGATCTCCTCGGCGCCCCACCGCTACCATTGAAAAATTCAAGGGAAAAATATCCTGCCTCTTGGCCATTTGACTCCGCACCGCAAAATATTTATCCGATTATACATGAACGATGAATAATACTGCATTAGGAACACCCCATCAGATGGGGGGACAATGAATATAAAAGGTGTTCTAGTTAAACAGAAATTAAGAAAGTCTTCGGGGTTGGTAAGATGTAACTAACCCTTGTTCTACTGTCCCAACTAATTTGCGATCTTACCCCTTGCCTCACACCCTCGTGGAGGCTCGCAGGGTATTGCGTAGATGTAGATGCAAAGGGAAATGGATAATCAAACTATATATCCAGTCAGCTAAGGGCTTACAAATGCTACTAGATGCGCTACAAATACAGTGGGAAAGATACAAAAAATTAAGAGAAACCATAAGTAACGAAGGCAGTAGGATTATCTAGAACAAGGAAAACCAAATAAAATTTAGTACGGGGTTATAGGCTACAGTATGTGGAACATTTTAGCAAATGGGTAGTTTACTGGAGGAAAAAGGATATTGCTCATTCCAAGCTCAAAGCAGAATCAATCGCCTCGGCAAAAGAGGCGTGTACTCGTAAAAGAGAATTTATGACCTGCAGGGGAAGGGGGGGGTCACGTAGTACAAACACACATTTGGTGTTTAAGTCGCTCGTAATAATCTCTGTTATTGTTTTCACGTGAGTTTTTCTCATCCGCGGTCTCCATGCTCCAGACAAACAGCTGATTACAACCCCATTTATTGTTTACACTTGTTTTTGCCTCATCTGAGGGCTCTATAGTCGAGACAGATGAGAAAAACACAAGTGAAACATCTACATCTACGCGATACCCTGCAAGCCACCGCGATGGTGATTGGTAGGGGGTGAAGATCACCAAGCATGCACTACAGACATGCAAACATGCTACTATAGGGTCTCAGGCATCTAGATTGTTAGTATCTACATAGTAATTAAGTTCTATCTACATAGAAATTAATGATATTTTAATGAGCGATTCAAACACACCAAATTTGCGAAACATTCGTGTTTGTACCATGTGACTCCTTAGTTACCTATTCAAGATAATCCCGTTGGCTTCGAAGACAACCTCCCGTTCGTTGAATGAGTGCGTGAAGTCGTCTTGTGAAAATTTTAATACTGTACTTTAAGGTGCCGAAATGCCATTTATGGAGAGACGATGTAAAATGGTCTGTATTTTTTTAATATGAGGGTAAAGATCATTAATAGGGGCAAGGTGTTAGTAGAGGTCGGTAGGGAGAAGGTACTCGAAATGGGACTGGGAGGATAAAAAACTTTCGAAGAAATAATGAGACTGAGAATGGATGGAACGTGTAATGCAGGGATATGGTGTAAGGGCGGGAGGTATTTTGTGGACATCCACACTTACCTTAAAAGGTATAATAACGCAGAAGGGATGAAAACTCATAATACCAATGCATAAAGGATAAAAATATGAAGAAACAAAAAATTGAACCACTATTGATCTATTTCTCTGGTAAGCTCCGCGTTGTTTTTTTTTCTAAGAAGATCATTTTGTACTCGCAAGCGGTATCTCATAAAAGCACCCGGGCTGAAATTGGTACGAGTGCCATTTTTTAATTAGGATAATTTCGAGTTTTTCTCAAATTCCAGAAGATTTTTACGAACCAACAACGGCAAATATTTTCCTTGAAATAATCCTCAAATGCTGGGAGTGCAGAATAAGGCGTTACGAATATATCTATAGCGGAGAAATGTAGGATTATGGCGATCAAAGCCATTCAAACAGGAATATTAGGAGAATACTGAAAACGAGATTATATAAGAGGTAGATATGAACGCAAAAGTAATAAAATCGAAGAGGAAATAGTCGGAAGAATTTTGGCGAGGGTACGGCCTGAACGGAGTTATGTTTTATGTTCTCGCCCATCAATTCAGGACCAAGCTTTTATGCTTTCTGGGAATTGCCTATATTTATCCATGTCATGCATTTTCCCCAAGAAACAGATTCATTTTTTCATGCACAATTTTACGCAGTATATTAGCATCCTAGCACAGGACTTAAGTTAAATGAAACTCGTACATATTTAAAGAAGCAAAAAATACCACATTTTCAATAAGGGCTATTCGAGAGGGAGTAAGTAGGTGCTATGCGTATCAGGCATATAAAATTCACTCTTATGACGAGGAATATCTTACATTTCTGTTTGATTAATGGATCAGTTAAAAGACATTAGAAGACACACGCACGTTTCTTAGGAATACACGAAGGAGGACTTCGCGCTGGAGAGTCAATCAAATCAAATGTTTGAGAGGCATAAACTCAACGCTCATCACTGATGCCTTCTGAAAAGCTGCATCTAAAATATTTCAGCGCAATAGAAAATTCTAGAGTGTATCCATATTAGCGGTAAGTACCGATATGTAGTGATTATTCTTATCCATTTCATTTATTCTACTTTTTTCTGGGTTTTCTCAATGGGCGAGCGAATTTGCCCTTGGGGCTGATTTTACGTTTTTATCGTGTTTCCGCACACATGTCGGTGAAGTGCGTGCGTTGAAGACATTATTATACACGATATCCAGAATTTGAGAATGGAGAGAACATTTAGTCGACTCATTCCCACACAGGTTTTAAAGTCCCTAGTTGGACCAGTCCCTCCGCTTGGGAAACACAGCTCTACAACGTATAAAAAACGTTGAACGAGGAAAATAACAATTCAGTTTCCCCAATGAAATCAATCTAAAATGAAATGTACTAATATACTTCCATGGTGGTGTGCTAAAAAAACACGTGGGTAGAAATAGAAAAATATGTCCATGAAATTTCAAAACTATGAAATTAAAAGCGTATGAATTCCTTGCATAAAAAATATGAAAGGAAAGGAAACTTATGATTCCAAGGAATAATTTCTTCACTCTGAGATTATTATTTTAGGCCAGGATGTGAAAAGAGCCCCATGACGAAAAAAGGAAAGCAAAAGAAAAGGAGTTTAGTTTAGATCACCATACATAAAAAAATTAAGTAATGAGTTGCAGTGGTAACTACTCGTGCAATATATAACGCATTCTTTCAGAAATGAACTCAAACTAGAATGGAGCTAAACTTCAGTACATGGAATGCTGTATGTGAAAAAAATTAAAACAAAACGTTATTGAAATACGTGATGAAGGTGGAAGCCAAAGTAAATATATCGGTGTTCCACATGGTGATATACAATGCCTCGTGATGAAATGTAATACTAAGCGATAGTTTCCGAATTAACATCGCGAAATCAATATAACGTTATTCAGATTCTCACACGAACATCCCAACAAAAACCTCGGTAATAGAATTTTCTATGTGACGAAGTTTCTAGTACTCACCCAAAATATGTACAGTTCTCAGGAGAGTGGTTGAGCATTTTGTATTCAGCTTCCAGCCATGTTAATTACACATTCCATCTCGATCTGAAATACAAAAAAAGAATGCTCGGTCTGTAGTTTGGATTTAAACTGACTCCTCCAACGCCTTCTCCTTCATTGACTAATAATAAACTATACATTACGTCTGAATAAACTTGGCTCGTCATTATAAACACATGCCATAAAATACATTATGAATGGATAATACTTAGAATTGGAAAGTTTGATGAGGTAAAGGGATTTTTATGGAAGAAATCTACGGTAGACTACTGGCTTGGAGAGGAAATCTGTAAACCGATGACTTACATCTATGCTGCAATGGCGTTATGATAGCGCGACAGGGCAAACCATGCTTTACAGGTACATACAATAAAAAAATAATTAAATTTTGATTATTATTAAATGCCATAGTCCTTCTAAGTGCTACGAATGTTATCTAACTCAGGGCTTTTGTAACCTTATAAGAGTACACGAATATAAAAGTTGTCTTCCTTTAACTGAATGCAATGTCCTTTTTCCCAAGCGCACAATACACCTGCGAGCACAAAATCCGAAATACTTTACTGTTACACTCTTTCCCGGCAGGCAGATATGAAAAACAATACGTCAGTTCCTGTCACAACCGGATTCGAGCGAAAGGAAGAAGGCATGATGACCACTCCCGACCTACATCTAAATCGGAAATTCCTCGCGAATTTTTCCCGGTCGGGGCGGCAGGGATAACTACGTTTCTACAGCGGAAATTTCAGGTTATTGAGAATGAGGGTTGAAGCCTAAACATAGCTAGCTACTCCTCACCCCTAATTGTTCCTTCCTTTCTGCTCATCGGAATGTCCCATTTCCGATGTGTTCATTGCGAGGCGGCATTAGGACTTTATTACAAAGCGCAGAATAAATGCAGTGATGGCACGGAGCAAATCTTTTGGTCCAGAGAGGAAACCCGTCCCAACAGCCCGATGGGTCCATGAGAGCAGCAGAGAACATTAATGGGGTTTACCGTAAGATGAAGGCCAATTAATAAATAATGCTGGACTCAAGGCACGATACGATTAAAACCACCGCTAAAATTATTTTAGTACGTACATCTTTATCAAAATAATACCCTGCAAGCCACCATAAAGGTGTGTGGCAGGGAGTGAATTCTCACCAAACATGCACTACATATCATGTAAAAAAAAAAGGATTAGTATTAAACTACTAGTCTAAACTTCACTATTTAAAAAGATAAAAATAGCAAAGTAAGCATGCAACAACATGCTGCTAGTTGTGTAACCTTCAGAGTCCTTATACCAACATATAACTACCTATGCTATTATTGATTCACTCGTATTGGACATATTTACCCCTATTCATATCGCTAATTGTACGAGGAAAAAAGGACATTTTGAATCTGTCAGTTCGGCAATCAATTTCTCTAATTTTGTAATCATGGTCCAGTCTACCATAGTAAGTTGGGGTTCGCAAAATATTTTTAACGTCATCACTGAAAATATTATCTTGGAATTTATTTAAGAGATTAAGTCTAAATTTTAACCTGCGATCTGACGATGAATTCCCATTTTAATTCATTTAATAGACTGGTTACGCTAATATAGTTATCGTACCGTCCTTAAAAGTATGTTACCCCACCCCCCTGCTGTTTTGTATTTAAGGCCATTCCTTCGGCACTTGTTGTACACTGTATGTTGCCTTGACAATGACGCTATAGCCGTCGAAACCGCGGTCGGTCTCGTTAATAAAGTGTGGAATATACAAAGTCATTTTTATTTTTTCATGATGATTCAATTCCACAAAGTTACGCCTGAAGATATTTCTTCGAATCGTACCGTCCCTTTAAATCTTACCGATCTTCGCTGCACACCTTCCAGTTCATTATGTAGACGGATTCGTAGGGGTCTCATATACTTGCAGCGTATTCCAAATGATGTAAACTTAGCTTCAATGGAAAAGATATCTAAAGAGATCTGCGTTGAGGGAGAAATTTGATACACAAAATTTAGGCGTAGGCAAGTGATCCACTTTTCCAAGTACCCTGCCACCTACCTCGAGAGATTTATCTGCATCTACGCGATACCCTGCAAGCTACCGCGAGAGTGTGTGGCAGAGAGTGAAGATCACCAGACATGACATGAAAACAAGCCACTTAATGGAAACATACTTGATAATAGGGCTACATACAGCTACAGATCTATCTTCCTACAGTTACGTATCTACATAGTAATTAAGGGATTGGTTGTTAATATCATGCGCTACAGACTACTCTACAATATTTCGCCAAACTATCCCTTTGTTATGCTGCCTATTGTGTTCTCTAATAGTGCGGGGGAAAAAATTCATTTTAAATTATCGCTACGACAATCTATCTCTCTAACCTTATGTATCTGATCGAATCTAGCATAATACGCAGGTGTTTTTAATATATATCTAACATCTTCAGTAAAGCTATCCGATTGAAATTTCCGTAATAGATTTAATCTGTAATTTAACCAACGATCTGATGATGATTCTCAACCTAATTCTTATTAAATTCAACAGATTCAGGCGAGATATCGTGGAAATTCTTCATGATATAAGAGAAACAATTGCACTTTTCCACAAATTGCTTTCTATTAATTCTGATACACTACTAAACCTATTGTAACACGTTTATAAAACCAAGCTGCTCTACTCTGCACACTGTCTAGCTCTCTGATCAACCTATTTCATTCGGATCCCATACACTGGCTACATGCTCAAGGTGAGCCCTAACTATTGAAAAGTAACATCGCTCTTTTGCTTTCTCATCACATTTCGCAAGTACTCTTTTAATAAATCCTAGCTTTCTCTTGGCTCGCCCATATTTTTCCTGGATAATGTGCCCAAGTTTGGCAGAGGGTGAATGATCGCTAAATACGCCTCACGTACATGGGCTAAAAGACATAATAATGCTCAATCACAGATTGTACATTAACATTAAGTGGATCAGACACTGCGGATATCACTATCCGGTTCTAGTATTTTTTACAACATATGCAAGCATATACACGGACAAAAATTAAACTTTACTAAGAGCTTAACAGCTGAAGACATGCACACATGCTGAAAAACCATCAATATTCAGTAAGTATCCCAATTTTCTCCCTTACAACTAATATTCAATTAATTACTGCCCCATTTTCTACGAAGCAAGAATGACACTTTTAACCTCTTTGCTCTTCTGCCTAATTGTTACTGTACCATCTAGTCTACCATTTTACGTTGGTTTTTCTTCAATAAAGGCATTCGTCTTAAATGTTGGCAGTTGATTTGGTTGTGCCTACGACCTATTAGCAATTATTAACCTATTTCCTCAAAAAATTGTGACAGTGTTTCACAAAGCATTGCACGATTATGACTAGCACAACACCAGGACTGCAAATTCAAATGAAAGAAAGAGAATGTCTTACACATTCAACTATAATAGGATTTAGCTATCATCAGTCATCAATCCTTTGATTAGTTTGGTACAGTTATCAATTCCATTCTCCTATCAGCTAACTTCTTCATATTTACATAATTCATCTTAGTCACATCCTACTCTAATGGCTTCAGCTAACCCATGCGAGGCCTTCCTTCGCCATTCTAACCATTTACTAGCCCTTCGATGATTATCTTCACTAGGATGTCTCAAGATATGGCTGTTTACGTTGACCTGTCTTCTTAAACTTTTCTGAAAACTCCTATCCTTCTCAGAACTCCTTCATCTACGCGATGCCCAGCAAGTCACCGCGAAGGTGTGCGGAAGAGGGTGAAGACCACCAAACATGCTCTATTGGCATGCAACTACGCTACTACATGGAATTCATTTGACACTTGGTCAATATATTTTATCTTCTGCATTCTTATGCATCACCACATTTCGAATTCTTCCTGCCTTAACTTCTCTCCTGAAGTTAATTTCCATGCCTCTCTTCCATTAAGAAGCGTGCTCCAGATGTATGCTCTGGTACATACATTGATTTCTTACTTTCACGCTTTATTTTCAGCTGTAAATAAAATCTTTTTACATAGAATTCCCTCTCGCCGATGCTTTTCTACTGACTATTCCCTTCTTTCTTCCACTATCGCTGGTCACTCGGCTTCACAGATAGTAATACTGGCTCATCTTTACTAGTTTTTGTTTCCCGAGTTTAACATTGCTCTTGGCCTCTTCTCTTCCACTGCATAGCATTACTTTTGTTTTCTCTTTATTTATCTTCAGGTTATGGTGGTTTTACTAACGGTCGCATAATTTAGAGACTGCTATGCTAGGAAAATGATATATAAAGGTTTTGTCTCAGGTGTGAAACATATTTCTGCACTCTAAAATGATTGTTGTAAACCCAAATAGCAAAAAATTAAGAAAAAAGACAATTTCTATAATATTTCCTTCAATGGAACCTAGGTTAACTCCTCTAGTATTTCTGGAGACAGAGTCTTCTCATTGCCAATATTTAAATAAGTTTATTTTCAAAAAAAAAATCTACATCCCTTAAATCGCTCTGGGGTTCATTACACGGCCGAGGCGTCTAGGCGTGTAACGGATAGGATATTTGAGCATTGTAGGCCTTTTTTAGGATAAAGAGTAGGGCAGAGAGTATGTTAGCTAGTGGGCTGTTAAATAAAAAATCGCGAAAATGCTATGAAAGTAAAAGAATTGAAAAAAGCCATAAGCTATGCGAGTTTTTTGAAGAGCCAGTAATAGAAAATTTAGTGATTCAGTTAGACATAAGCTCCAAAAAAACGTGTAAACATAGCTTTAACAAGTCGACTGTAATTCTAAAAATTGGCGCTATAACTGTGGTCGTAGTAAATTGTCATAGTTTGAAAAACAAAGTTGCAGATTTTCATCACCTCATCGAATGCACCGACGCAGATGTAATAATAGGAACTGAGAGCTGACTTTATAAATGCATCGCAGATAGTGAAATATTCCCGAAATCATTCCAAATTTACAAAAGTGGCAGAAGGCCAGGAGGAGGAGTTTTTATCACCGTGAAGGACTGTCTTACTAGTAGAAGGGAGTCTATACTTGACTGTCGAATAGAAAGCGTTTGGTGTTCCATACAAGGTCCTCAAGCAAAAAAGGTTTACCTATGTGCACTTAATAGACCCTCGGATTCAGGCATAAATACAATATTACAACTAGTAAATCAAATAAGGAAATTAATTCAACACAAAAATCACATCATCATCATCGTCACATCATCATCGGGGGGGATTTCAATCTTCCATCCATAGACTGGGACACGTAGCTTCACCACCGGGGGGAAGGACAAAGAGCTTCGTGACACTTCTGCACACCTTTTCCTCTCATGCACTTCATCAATTAGAACAACCCCAACCACAGAAAAAAATACTCATGATCTCCTCGCAACAAATATACCCCAACAGCTTGTAAATATAAGTACCGATGAGGGAATCAGTGATCACAGAATTATAAAAGCAACATTTTCTTATAGAACTGACAAAAATAACAAATCCAAGAGAAAAATTACTTGTTCGATAGGGCTGACTACGATGGAATGGAAACAGAGTTGCAGAATTCGTTTAGCAAATTTCAAGAAGCAAGTTAAAGGAAAGATACTGAGACCTTGTGGCATATATTCCTAGAAGTGATTCACTCAGCAGTTAACAAGTGTATACCGAGTAAATTAAAAAAGATGAAATGCAGAGCCACGGTGGTTTAACGCGGCGTTACGGAAATCTTTAAAACAACAGAGAATTTGCCATGCTAGACTGAAAAAAGCGCGAAAAGAAACACCCCCTCATGAGCTTAATAAAATCATTATAAATTACAAAACATTCAAACGCTTAGCGAACAAAGAATGTCGAAGAGCCTTAGCTGACTTTAAAAGTAAAATTCTAAGGAACTCTTTGAATGAAAATCCAAAACGTTTTGGTCGTATGTAAGAGAAGTTCAAGGAAATAAATCCATTGTAGAAATACTTAGGGATGATAATGGAGAAAAAATAAATGATAGTCTGGAAAAAGCTAATAAGTTAAACACATATTTCCAAAGCGTTTTCACTACCAGCATTTAAGATCCAATTGAACCACTAAATAAACATTTCAAACATCGGATGCCTGAAATCGCTATTGAGCCTCGCGGTATAAAGTAACAACTAATAAACATAAACACCAATAAATCCCCCGGCCCTGATTAAATTCCGGCACGCGTTTATTGGAAAAGACCAAGGTTACAATGAATCACTTAGCCTTCGATAGGTCAATAAAAATATTCACATCCTCAATAATTATTAACACGGAATCACCATTAAAACTTCTTTTTTATTATTTTAAATTAAACTTCACCACCCAGTATTATTATATATATTCCTTTTCTCAGTGTTATTATAATCACAATTCTACACAATACTTTTCCTTCCTCTTTAAATTAAACTTCACCACCCAGTATTATTATATATATTCCTTTTCTCAGTGTTATTATAATCACAATTCTACACAATACTTTTCCTTCCTCTTTCCAGATTTCGTTATAAACTCCCTTCTATAAACTGCCTTCTACATCCCACCAATTTTGACTTCCTTCCAAACCCATTTTTTTAATCCTTTCAATTTCTTCCCTTAACACCCGCGACCTACCCTCATAAGGGTACCAACACTTTTTCGTGTCTTCTTCCGATTGATAGTCTATAAACGAATATTACGAAAGATGAAGGGGAATAAATACATTTTACACGATTTCCCAACCCTTGGGACGTAAGCCGAAGCTGATGTTGATCAACTAAAAAGAACGACATAACCGCTGCATTTATTTCTTTCTTCGTAAAACTTTATGCTTTGCCGTCACGTTACACTCCATCGTTGGGTTTCCTTCGCTAAAATCAAACATTTAAACATTATCCTGCAAGCTACTGCATGTTTATGTCGCAGGGATCTATCATCAGGCATGCACCATAAATCACACATAATAATTCTACATTTTCTACCATGCAGGAATGCAAAAAGTGCTACTCCGTGCTTAATCTACTTGCATGCTACAGAGAGGCATAATACTACCACCACTTGGAAAATATTACAAACTCTTCGTAAGTCATGATCATGTTTTCCCCCTTCGGAAGGGCCTAAAGATAAAGCGTACCATGAATTTCTCACGACTCCGAGTCGATACTCTCGGGAGGGGGGCCAGATAATTAAATCTGAGAGAACCTCACCCTTAGGAATGCCTCTGATATGAGGAAGAGAGAGGGAAAGAAGATAGAAAAACTAGACACGGGAGACCGAAAACTCGTCGCGTCCATAAATGTAACCGCCACGCCTCTGGCGAGCGGGTTGATTATGCATACCGCGCGGTACTTTCCCTCCCCTCCCCCGGCCCACGCCTTAGCACACACCTCCCCTTCCTCCACCTCGCCCTACCCTCCCCTACGTCCTTTCGGCGACCACCTACCAGTCGAGGAAAGTGAAGCGGTACGTAGGTCGTTGAGGGGTCGATGACCTCGAACCCAACACTCCTTCCCCCCCCCCATCTCACCCCACTCCCTAGCATTCCCCACAAACCCCCTGTGGGTTCTTTGGTCCCCCCCCCACCTCTCACCCACTCCCCTTCGAGCTACTCAACTCTCTCCCTATTCCTCTCACTCTCTTCACCTCTCTATAGGTCTCTTCTATTTGCTTCGCGAAAAGTTTGTTCCGTCAGAGAGGTGGCTGACGTTTGCACGGAGGTTTTTTCAACCTTAAGGTCAGGGAATCGAATTTACAAGATCGTGTCCGAGGCTGTATCCAAGACTGACAACCATGTAACATATTGAATGAAGAGAAAGCCATGTTTATTTCCGCAAAAATGTATTTAAATACCGCTAGTTTCGACGCATCGGAGTATTCTTCATGTATAAAGTACTGGATTGAGGGGTGGTAATATATGTATACTCAAATGGAGGGGAAGGCGGTGAAGGTAGGAGGTGAGGGTGGGTTGCTCTGTGGTGGGAGAGGAGGTCAGTTGTTTTCGGGGAAGGTAAAGAGGAGATTCATTTTCTTTCCATATAATTGCTATTCTTCAAGTATTCTTTTCATTCCAAGATGAGTGACAATAGTGCTATGTGTCCTTTGTTTCGAAGGTGTTTCAGTCGGTATCTTCAGGTCAAGCTCGCCTGAAGTCACCTGATGTTTTTGGACCTGAAGATGCCAACTAAGACGCAAGTGAAACTGTCGTCCGCCACGATGAATAAACAAAAGCCCGAAGCAACCCGGAAACCAAGAAAACATCTGATTACCACCGCACAAACCTTCGCGGTGACCAGAGTGCCTGTAATCACCAGTTTCAATAATTAAAATATTTAGGTTTCTACGTCTGAATTTCCAATATTTTCATGTTATACCATAGACCTCTTAATGCTATAATATAGGATTGAAGTACTATGTATATCTTTTGTGATATTTTTCGGTTCAAGAGGGTAAAATAGTTATTTTTTTTCAGAAAAATATTTGGTGATATCTTTTTTCGAATGCCATCAAAGTTTCCCATGGTTTGTTACAATTTCTGGAAAACATTCACATTTCAGTGAAAAAACGTATCTACCAATAATGACAAGAATTGTAAATCGACCCGTAAAGTATAACAACATCTCATATTTAAAACGGAAAAGCGGAATAACCCAACGCGGATTCAGAATGGAATGGGATTAGCAATAAAATATTTCGTGAACTGCCATGAATTAGAACACAATTTTACCAAGAATTGAAACCTCTCAATGAGTTAATCAGTGAATTTAAATACTACAACCTCTCGAAAAACCATGCATAAAAGTGGTATCAGTAAAGGGTCCATTTCATCCAGAACGTTAACATAATCTATCACTCAATGATGGCTGCATTCCGTTATAGGTAGTCAGCGTTGATAAATAGCATTAAAAATATTCGTGCCATAGAAAGCCATACAGACTAAATCTCCAGATGTAGGCTTCAGTTTTACAAGGTTCTGAAACAGTCTATGTCGCAGTAGCTGAGTTTTTCTAGCGTAAGCGAAGGTGAAGAGACAGTACCAGGAAGGAAATAGACACGATCAAAAAATGTTATGGAAGATCCAGTGTTAGAAGAGGGAAAAAGAAACGGATACGATTATAACAATTCATGGAAGAGCAAAGTTCACGACACAGTCAAATAGATCTATGATATTTTACGACACTTGGGGGAAAATAGAAATTTTACTTAGCTCGAATATGTCATTCTCCGCACTACTCAGCTATGACAACGGTTACGAACGGAAGAGCATGAAACGGTGAGACATCTACATCTACACGATATCCTGCAAGCCACCGCGAGGGTATGTGGCAGGGGGTAAAGATCACCAAGCATGCACTATAAACATGCAAAAATGCTACTATTGGGTCTCAGGCAACTAAATTATTAGTATCTACATAGTAATTAAGGGATTGGTTGTCAATGCATGTATCATGCACTACAGACTACTCTATAATATTTCACCTACCTATCCCTTTGCTATGCTGCCTATTCTGTTCTCTTATAGTACGGGGGAATAATGCCAATTTGATCTATCGGTACGACAATCTAGCTCTCTTATCTTATTTATCTGGTCGACTCTAGCATAATACGCTGGTTATTTTAATATTTGCCTAACATCTTCAGTAACTCTATCAATATCAAAGACATTTCGCTTACAACAAATTCCGAGGGGGAAGAAGCCTCGAAAACCGTTCTGACATCAAATTGTGACACTGCATGTATGCAGAGATATTAAGGGTGCTCATAGGATTTTGGTCATGACCCCATAAATCAAACACTATTTTAAAATCTATCTTCATCTTTTCCATCTTCAAGGAAAAGTTACCTTGGTCAAAAACGAGGAAATCTAAATGAAATAGTTTCTTGATGGAGGCGCCACGTCTGTCTATCTTCACTGAAGATAATTTCGCAGGCGTAGCCGCAGGCAATTTCAGACTTCAAGGTCTTCAGATCACCTCAACAAGAAGATGCCTGCTGCACCGTCAGCAAAACTGTCGATCAGAGATTATCAACGGGACATCGCGGAAACCGAGTCGCATTAAGATAAAAAATTATTTTACCACGTGCTTTAAAGGGAGAACAAAAAAAGTGACCTGGCTAAGAAAGAAAGGCTACTATCGAGTGACAGACGGATACGTTGAATTACTTCCCCCGGAATAAATATTGCACCAAAGAAAAGAAAATATCTAAAGTAGAATCTATTAAATGCTTAGGCGTCACCATCACTGAAGACTTGTCATGGGGGAAACACATCAGGGAAATAACTAGTGTATTAAACCGTAGATTAGGAATCGTAAAAAGGGTTACAGGTAAATGCGATGAGAGTACGAGAAAGAAGCTATTTTACACTTGTTAGGCCTCATTTAGGATATGCCGCTAGTATATGGGATCCGTACGAGGAAGGTATGATAAAAGAACTAGAGCGTGTGCAAAGGAGATCCGCTAGATTTGTTGAAGGCCGTTATGATAATTGTATAAGTGTTACGAGTTTAATAGAAGAACTAGGATGGGAATTACTATCAGAACGCAGGTTGAATTTAGGTTAAACCTTTTAAGTAAATTCGAAACCGATTTGTTCACGGATGACGTTAGATATACGTTAAAAACCCCTGCGTATTATACTAGGTTTGATCAGATTAACAAGATTAGAGAGATAGATTGTCGTACCGATAGATTTAAAATGTCATTTTTCCCGCGTACCATAATAGAGAACAGGAGGCAGCGTAGTAAAAGGATAGGTAGGTGAAATATAGGACGAGTAGTCTGTAATGCATGATGAAAGTAATAACAACCAATAATCCCTTTCTTATTTCGTATATATTAACCATCTTGCTGCATGTGACCCTATTATCTAGCACGTCTCCATTAAATATCCTAGTTGCATGTCAATAGTTCATGTTTGGTGATCCTCACCCCCTGCCACATACCCTCGAGGAGGCTCGCAGGGTATTACGTAGATGTAGATATACGCGATTACCGGCTAAAATAATTGGATAGGCAAGAGAAAAGCTAGCATGGGAGGGGATAACACTTCAAATATTTCAAAAGAAAGAGATAGAACATTCACGTACGCCCATATGAGAAATTAAAAATCAGAAACGCAGCAAGGAATTATTTAAATTGAATTTTGGCTCATGGTTTGCATTTTCACCAAATTATTCTAACAATTACCGAGTTATGAAAAGTCATCCAACACGACTTCATACATGTCAAAAACCCGATATCTCATAGTAGCATATCGATTCACAGCAGTAAACCGGAGGAAATAAACCTGAGAAAAGTTTATTTGCGCAGGATTTTATAGGTATCTATATCTATATCTACGACATACCCTGCAAGCCACCTCGAGGGTGTGTGGCACGGGGGTGCATCCACACAGAGAACAATGACACAACAAACAAAAATGAACACCACAAAGCAAGCACTACACCTTTAAAAGTAATTGGGGAAAAAAGAAGAAAAATTACCAAATCCCAATCATGTAGGACACACCCATGAATACCATGCATGCCTTGAAACCCGACACCAATTTAATAGATACTCATACATGCAAAAAAAGGCATTGCATGCAAGTCACACGTTGATTTGAACATGCAGGTAATAAAACAATTTAAAAAAAACTATCGACCTACTCTGAATATTACCTCTATAATTATTACGATTTACGCGATGTTTAACGTTCTGATCACGAATCATACGCGGAAAAAATGATATTTTAAACCTGTCCGTCCTGCAATCTATCTCCTTAATTTTATTAGAATTATCGAGCCTACCATAATAAATCGGAGCCAGCAATATATGACTAACGTCATTAATGAAATGTCCCTCCTTAAATTTTCCCAGAAGATTAAGTCTATAATTCAGTCTGCGTTGTGACTGCGATTCCCATCCCAATTCGGCTAACATACCAGACACACTGCTTTCCCTATCGTAAGACCCTTTTACATATCTCGCCGCTCTTCTTTGTACTCGATCTAATTCGTAAATTAAGCCTGCTTCATAAGGGTCCCATATGCTCGCGGCATATTCTAAGTGTGGTCTAACAATTGAAAAATAGCAAATTTCCTTCACCCTCTCCTCACTTTTCCCTAATATTCTTTTAATAAACCCCAACTTTCTATTTGCTTGACTGCATATTTCCCTGATATGTTTCCCCCATGATAGATCCTGAGTAAGTGTTACACCTAAGTACTTAACTGATTCCGCGTTTACTAATTCCGTTCCTTGAATCATATAGTTTCCTTCTATTGAGTTTTTTCTTTTCCAAAAATTTACTGTCACGCACTTTTTTATGTTCAGTTCTAGTTTCCATTTATCGCACCACGCCTGAATTGCTACGAGGTCCTTTTCTAACGATTCCTCGTCTCCCGGACTACTGATTTCTCTATACACTACTGCATCATCTGCAAAAAGCCGAATTCTACTATTTACTACAACACTGCCGAGGTCATTGATATATAAAAGAAATAAAAGTGGGCCTATCACACTTCCTTGGGGAACACCTGATGTGACACTAACTATATTGGACATTATACCGTCTATAGTAACTCTCTGTTCGCGGCCAACTAAGAATTGATTAATCCAGGATACTACGTGTTTATCTATACCGTAACTTCCTAGCTTTAAGAGCAATCTGTCATGAGGTACTCAATCAAAGGCTTTTTTAAAATCGAGGAATATCGCATCAACCTGAGCATTATTTTCTCCCGAAACTAATAAGTCGTGTACAAAGAGTGCCAATTGCGTTTCGCATGACTTAGATTTTCGGAAACCGTGTTGGTTATTGAATAACAAATTTTCTCTATCCAAGTGCCCTATAATCGAACTAACTATTATATGTTCCATTATCTTACACGATATCGATGTTAGTGAGATAGGTCTGTAGTTGCTAGGATCTTCTTTATCACAGGATTTGAATAAAGGTGTAATATTAGCCATTTTCCAGTCCTTGGGAACCACATGCTCAGATAACGATTTACGAAATATTATTTCTAAGTAAGGTGATATTACTGATGCTAGTGTCTTATAAACGCGTGCCGGAATTTGGACAGGGCCGGGGGATTTATTGGTGTTTACGTTTTTAAGTTGATTCTCTATACCGTGTGACTCAATAGCGATTTCAGGCATCGGATGTTTGAAATGTTTATTTAGTGGTTCAATTGGATCTTAAGTGCTGGTAGTGAAAACGCTTTGGAAATATGTGTTTAACTTATCAGCTATTTCTAGACTATCATTTATTTTTTCTCCATTATCATCAGTGAGAGTTTCTATAGTACATTTATTTCCTTGAACTTCTCTTACATACGACCAAAATGCTTTTGGATTTTCATTCAAATAATTCCTTAGAACTTTACTTTTAAAGTCAGCTAAGGCTCTTCGACATTCTTTTTTCGCTAACTGTTTGGAAGTTTTATAATTTATAATGATTTTGTTAAGCTAATGAGGGGGTGTTTTTCTCTCGCGCTTTTTTCAGTCTAGCATGGCAAATTCTCTGTTGTTTTAAAGATTTCCGTACCGCCGCGTTATACCACCGTGGCTCTGCATTCATCTTTTTTAATTTACTCGGTATATACATGTTAATTGCTGAGTGAATAACTTCTAGGAATATATGCCACAAGGTCTCAGTATATTTCCTTAAACTTGCTTCTTGAAATTTGCTAAACGAATTCTGCAACTCTGTTTTCATTCCATTGTAGTCAGCCCTATCGAACAAATATATTTTTCTCTTGGATTTGTTATTTTTGTCAGTTCTATAAGAAAATGTTGCTTTTAACGTCTGTGATCACTGATTCCCTCATCGGTACTTATATTTACAAGCTGTTGGGGTATATTTGTTGCGAGGAGATCGAGAGTATTTTTTTCTGTGGTTGGTTCTCTGGGGCCCAGTCTATGGATGGAAGATTGAAATCCCATGTAAGCAGGTAGTAAGGTAGTAGGTTACGACGGTATGTAAGCAGGTAGAGATGGACATTTTTTATAGGACAGGGGAAAGGTTGAGAGGAGAGAAGGATAGTTGGTCTCAGACTCTTCTTTAGGATAGGCGCCAGTTGGTCCACGGATCAACGTTTCATTCTACGGAAGGAGTACTGACAATGAAGAGCCATCCACACAGCACTAAAATAAGCACGTGTATAGAGATGAAAAGTCTCTGCCGTTGCCGGGATTCAAACCAGGGCCCAAAGGATGGAAAGTCAGTTCCTTAGCCAGCACATTTACCCGGTCCCTAGTACCACATCAAGTTCAGGCTGCCACCATTAAAAACTTCCCACATCAAAATAATAATTAACGATGTAAATCAAACCGCCTGCATCGTCCTACCTTGCGATTTCTTTGCTATATTCGGCTAAATATCTTTTCCTCAAATTTTTCTCTACACCACTCCCAAATGCCGCCTTACTTCTCTATTTGTCTATTGAGAAATCTCTCGGCCGTCTTACGATCGCGACTCCTGACCGTCCGTCACCCGACCAACTCGCGGAGTTCGAATTGTACCATAGTTACCATTGTGCCAATAATTACAATTTACAGTGCAGAAAATCCAGCGATCTATCATGTAATATTCTATCTCACCATCAAACTCTATAACAATGTACCATAATTATCACGGAGGTTTCTAGGACGTATAACACAAGACCCATTATCGTTCGAATTTCTCATAATAAAAGGTGTACAATAAAATCAGGAATTTGGAAAGTGCGTCCATATAATATCAGGTGAATCACGAAATAATCCACAGTTCTGCAATAAAATAACAATGGTAAACTAATTCACTTTCCATGGTGCCTCACAATAGAAATATTCCTTTCACCTTTACAAGATAAGAATTTTTCTTAAATAACACCCTAAAACGCAGCACATGATAAAAAATCGAAGCTTCTGAGAGAGAGCTCCTATTGGAGGTTGTATTCGCTCAGTGATAAGTGTGTTGTATTCGGCTCAGTGATAAATAAATAAATTGTAGGTTAAAATAAGGGTTGGAAAAAATAGGGTGGTGGCGAGGTAAATCAATCGAATGTCAATCCCAGATCGCGGGTCTCGAATCCTGGCCGGGGATTTTCACTTCCAGGGGCATGGATGTTTGTGCCTGTGTAATTGCTATATGTTGAAGTACCCGATATAAAGACCACGTGTGTTGTATTCGGTTCAGTGATAAGTGTGTTGTATTCGGCTCAGTGATAAATAAATAAATTGTAGGTTAAAATACCGATAAAATCTCCTGCAGGAATATATAAAACGGATAGGTTCACTTAAGATGTTAGATAAGTATTGAGATCCCCTGCATGTTATGCTAGATTTGATCAAAAAAATAAGATCAGAAAGAGATTGTCATACCAGCAATGCAGAATATCTTTTTTCGTTTATCGTACCATAAGAGAAAATAATACGTATTATAGCATAGGCATAGGCAGGTGGAATTTTGTTAGGGTAGCCTGTAGTAGATGCTGCATGTTTAGCATTACTAACCGATGCATGCCAGGAAATTGGAGATAAATATATTTAGAGATAGAATTAGTAACCAGTAATCATTTCATTATTATGTAGGTATGTGGATGCTGGTCTATATAATTTCTCGTCCTAGCACGTACAAAATAAGTAATGATGAATTAATTAACATCAAAGCCATTAAATATCTAGGAATAAGACTGAAATATGATCATTCCTGGGGTAAACATATACGTGAAATAATGGGGCAATCTAATCGTAAACTGGGATTCATCAAAAGTGTTGGGTAAATGTGACGATCATGTACGAGAAATCAGCTACTTTTCCCTTGTTAGACCTCATTTGGAATATCCTGCCAGTATATGGGATCCCTACGAAATCGGTTTAAAGAATGAACTTGAACGTGTACAGCGAAGATAGGCAAGAATGTAAAGGGACGGTACGATAACTATATTAGCGTAACCAGTCTATTAAATGAATTAAAATGGGAATCATTGTCAGATCATAGGTTGAAATTTAGACTTAGGTAATCTCTTATATAAATTCCAAGATAATATTTTCAGTGATGACGTTAAACATATTTTGCGAACCCCAACTTACTTTGGTAGACTGGACCATGATTACAAAATTAGAGAAATTGATTGCCGAACTGACAGATTCAAAATGCCCTTTTTTCCTTGTACAATTAGGGATATGAATAGAGGCAAATATGTCCAATACGAGTGAATCAATCCATAGCATAGGTAGTTGCATGTTGGTATAAGAACTGATATAAGGTAACCCAACTAACAGCATGTTTTTGCATGCTTTCTTTGCTATTTTTATCTTTTTAAATGGTGAATTTCAGACTAATATATTAATACTAATCCTATTTTATGCATGATATGTAGTGCATGTTTGGTGAGAATTCACCCCGTCATACACCTTTAAGGTGGCTTGCAGGGTATTATGTAAATCTAGGTATAGATGCTAATATGTAGTTGCACGTGACTCTATTATCTAGAATACTTCCATGTAATAGTAGCATTTTATCTTTAAGTTGCACGTATAGTGATAACTTCCCTCCGCCACACACCCTCAAGATAGTCTGTGTTTGAATATGGTGCTTACATCTAAGTAAATCAAAATCAAGCTTATTTATACAAATAGGGGATACTACAATTGATTCCTTTAGGTCAGCCGAAATTTCTGCCATTTCATTACCTATTCAGTGTTATTGCCAAATGTTTGATTCTAGAGCCACAAAACTGCACTAATACTCATTTAAAAACTGCATCCGTATTAACGTTAGGTGTAAAATATGACGTTGAATGATTTGATTCTCGATTGTCCCTTGATATTACATCTACATATACGCTATACCTTGCAAGCCACCGCGAGGGTGTGTGGCAGGGGGTGAATATCACCAGGCATACACTATAGACATGCAAACATGCTATTATAGGGTCTCAGGGTACTAGATTGTTAGTATCTACATAGTAGTGCGATCAGTATCTATATTTTACGCGATCCGATGCAAACTACAATTATGTGACCAGCAACAGAAACTTTTTTTCTCAAATATTACTGTACAGGTATATAATAATCGAATGATTGAGAAACTAATTTCGATCTCATGGTATAAATAGATTAATTCTATTGAAACTGAAAATTAATGCATGAGGCGAGATAAACTGGTGGTGAACAGAAAAATTTGACACGAGAAAAACAGCTGCAAGTCTACTTCATTTGTTTTGACAGCGCTCAAAGCCCGCTGGTTGATTCATTTACGCATGTTTCCTCTCTCAAGGTCACTTCCAAGCGTGGGAAGGTCGAGGGATTAGGTTCTCCACGAAAGAGCGCCGAGGAGGGGGGACACGGACGGGTTCCTGCCCCCGGGCACATCAAAACGGTAATACACGACGAGGGTTGGGGGGGGGGGGGGGAATTCAAAGAAGGGGTAAGAGAGAGCGCAGCACCTGGAGAAGTAACTTCTCATCACCAAACATATTCCCGTCAACTGGATATGGCTGTTCTCAAAAGAATACCAGATGTATCTTCCCCCGTACTATAAGAGAACAGAATAGGCAGCTTAGCAAAGGGATAGGTAGGGGAAATATTTTAGAGTATTCTGTTGTGAATGATGCATGTATTAACCCCTTAAATACTATAGATACTAACAATCTAGTTGCATGAGACACTTTAGTTGCTTGTTTGCATGTTAGTAGTGCATGCTTGGCGATCTTCACCCCCTGCCACACACCCTCGCGGTGGCTTGCAGGGTATCGTGTAGATGTAGATGTATAAAATAGAACATAAATATGAAAATTAAGGATGTTAAACAAAATCTGGATAAATTAAAATCACTATTTCCGGCTTATTGGTATAAATATATTAAACCAAAGCATATAATTGTTAAAATTATAACTCTATTTCTATTGGATTTACATTTTCATGTAGCTTCTATGCCTCTGAGATGATTCCTGGGCTTCGATCATGGATCTTCACAGGGCGTTCGCTACCGTTAACGTTATTTTTTGATTCCCTTATGTCAGAGAGAACGTGATCACCGTTCTTCATTTTTCACACAGCACTTCAAATCTCTTAACACAATCAGTGGAGCGAATTTTATATACGGTTTCTGTTAAGCCTGCGCTACTCTAGAGGTAAGCGTTAACGATAAAGATTGCGATAACGCGAAAGATGCATCCGTGATTCCACACTTGATCTCAGGGTGAGAAACCCCCTCCCCTCACCACTTCCCTCGAACAGGTCCGAAGCACTATGCAATCAGTCGACACAACAAGCGTACTTCTTCAAATAATAGTCTAAATACTTAGTCTTACATCGGCCTTTTCTTCAACAGGCGAAGAAAATACGAAGGAGCTCTGTCGTTGACCGAAGACCGATTGTATAATGGCATTTATTTCACGTTGGAGCGTTGGACTACTGTACGGAGATCCCGGGTACAAATCCGGGTTAGGTCTTTCAACACGTCCAGCAAAAGGCCAAGCTCAGGGAAAGCACATGACTACCCTACCCTGGTGTGTGATTCTTGAGGTCAATAAATTAGAGAAATTGACTTCCGAAACGACAGGTTTAAAAATTCTTTCTTCCCTCATTCAGTGATGAACAAGCACTATTTTTTTATAACTTTTAGAATGTGAATTTTACTATCTAAAATGTGCTTGGCGAAAATTTTGCTGGAGAATTAAGTTGTGCTACAAAGATATTACTCTTTAAATTGCACGTTTTCGGGAGCTTAAAAACACGACGTCATCGCATGACATCACGGAACGGTATCACCATGGGCGTTGTTTATCTGTTGTACGTGGAGTTAAGTTGTTTAATTAATACTTGGAGAAAACGCTTGCATTTATCTCATTTATTTAATGCGATAAAAATGTCTTTTTACTTAAGTAGTATAGATCGTAACGAGAAAATCGTCCAGAAATTGAATAATACCTGTATAGTACCCTGTTTGTTTCCACTCCAAGAATCTCCGCTATGACAAAGTAATCGCCGTTTGTTTAAGAAGGATAAGGGAGTCAACGAAAGGCAATTTGTAAGATTGTGGTTATTCAAATTCTTTCCAGTCATGGTTTCGATTAAGATCATCATCATTGGTCAACAATCCTAGGATTGGTTTGACGCAGCTTTCCACTCTATTCTTCTGTTGGCCAACCTATTCATTGTGACGTAATTCTTCTCTTTTACATCCTTCACAACCTGTTTCATGTATCTCATACGAGGCCTGCCTTTTCCAATCTTCCCGTTCAGTTTTCCCTCGACGATAATGTTCATCAGGCCATCATGTCTCAAGATATGGCCGATTAAGTTGTGTCTTCTTTCTTTTTAGAGTTTTCAGCAGACTTCTCTTTTCTCCTGCTCTTCTCAGGACTTTCTCATTATTTACTCGGTCGATCCATTTAATCTTCAGCATTCTTACTGCCTCAAAACAATATATTCGCTTCGTTTTCTTCTAAAATGAACCACTATTTCAGTAGCAATATGGAACCTATAGATACCGTGCAGTGGCATCAGAAGACGTTTCAGGTACGTGACTTACGTCAATTTTCGGGAAAATTTTCATAGCATTTAATAATATTTGTGGTTAGCATGGATAATTTTGGCTGACATACGTAAATTTTTGAGAAAATTTCGCATCCAGTATATCATTAAAACACGAGAAACGAATTTCGGGCATATTCCTCATTAGGGGTATGAATATAAATATATTCAAATCGTATACATGCAAATGCATCAATGGATAGCATACATAGGTGCATGTTGGTATAAGAATTAAAGGTTAACCTATCTAACAGTATGTTTGTGCAAGCTTACTTTGATATTTTAATCTTTTTTTAAATCGTTGTTTCCACCTGAATATATATAGTTACTAATTCCTTTTAAGCATGATATAAATTGCATGTTTGGTGTGAATTCACCCCCTGCACCATTTACATCTACACGAGACCCTGCAAGCCACCGCGAGGGTGTGTGACAGGGGGTGAAGATCACCAAGCAATCACTATAAACATGTAAACATGCTACTATAGGGTCTCAGAAACTAGATTGTTAGTATCTACATAGTAATAAGGGATTGGTTTTTAATACATGCATCATGCACTACAGACTACTCTAAAATACTTTATCTACCTATCCCTTTGCTTTACTGCCTATTCTGTTCTCTTATAGTACGGGAGAAAAATGACATTTTGAATCTAACAGTACGAAAATCTCTCTAATCCTATCTATCTGGTCGAATCTAGTATAATACGCTGGTGTTATTAATAAATGCCTAACATCTTAATTTATCCGTAGGTCTTAATAATTAGTGACCTCAATCCTCACAAAGCAGACCAACCTTCAAATTCAATGTTTACTTCGGTATTTATTCGGCTAAAGAACCAAGTAAGAGAGAGGAAGCATTCTTCCCTAGCAGCAAGGAACACGGTCTCTACTGCCGAGAGCCCTTTTTTCTCACTTGTAAAAAAGCAATGAGGCTAAAGTTGGTCGTGTGGGTCATAGGGTCTCAGCTTTGCCCTGGGATAGGTAACTGGGTTTTAGGGGAAACTCGGCCCCATTGACACGATGGTAAGCCCGTGGGAAAGCCTCGCGGAACAATGGATGCTGTGCTCGAGAGGGAAGATCATTGCATCTCCTTGCCCGTTTCGGAGAGATCGAAATTTCTTCGCTCACTCAAGAGTGTGGGTCACGAGAAAATGAAAATCTGCCCTGTGGCTCAGGGATTTGGCCAAGTCTAGGCAATGAGTCCGCTTAATGATACCTCAATTGGAAGATTGGATTTTCCTTCTTCGTGGGTACGGTATACAGCATAAGCTCCAGAGAGAGGAGGAGGGATATGATGAGAAATATATGGGTCACGAAAGCATGAGGAATGAATGCCCCAGTATTGGGAATGAAAAGGAGATTACAAAAATAACATGAAAACAGAAGAAAATTCTAAAATACGTAGGTAGCAGTTTTGACTGGATCATGGAACACCAGGAGAATGTTTAGGGTAAAGAGTGCGAATATAATAAATAATAAATAAGCAAATAAAAGACGTAATGCCTGTACGAGATGAGGGGAAAGGACAGTGGAGAGTACTTATATGATGAATGCTAAGCAATATGCAGCGGATAAACCTGCAACTGAACAGAACTTTACGTTGAAGAAGAGGATCACGTTAGTGTGGTGGCCGGAGTACTCGCTTCCCACCCTGAATGCTCAGGATCAACTCCACTCCGCAGTGGCGGATTTTAGATTTGCGTTCCGGTTCCCAGTTGAATGCCTTAGGGAGAGCTCTTCAAGTACAGTACAGCGTCCGTCGTATGGGACGTATAACCTTGGTTTTCTAGGGGTCTTTCGTTTATAGTAGACTAATACCGATGTTGGGTTTATCTACACCCTTCATTCCTTAGGAAATATATACCAACATAAATACCCATCTATCCTAAATGGCGCAAATGACTTTAGCTATCGGTGGCCTCCCCCAAATAAATAACTAACCTAGTTGAAAAAATAGTAAATACTGGACAAGTAATTGTTGGAATACTACTGGTAGATAGATAATGCAGATCACAATAATCTTGTAATGGTACTGTTCTTTTGCGAACCGAGACGAGACTTGAGGACTGTATGAAGACAAGAAGTTGAAGCCTTCGGCATCGACACGGCACTATGGAGCTCCACCGAGAAACAAAAACATCACTCGCCTTCACTGGCTCCCTAGCACCGCGCGATCATTGGCGCTCTCGGCTGAAGTTCCCGTCGATGTCGATGTCGATGTCGCGACTACGACGACTAGTCGTCCGCAACAAAAAGGAGCTCCAAGCACACAATCAACTCCGATCGAACTCAAAAGAACACTCGCTCACAACAAACAACATAAGCACGCTCCTAGCATGCAAACGATCAATCGAGCAAAAATAAAAATCGGTTAGCGATGATTCGCTCCCGGGGAGCTCCACAGAATACCGCACTATTGGCGCGAGCAGGTGCTGTCGCAACCGACCATTTGCCAGAAGGATGAGACGTGGACAAGGAATCGTCACAGCTAGAAGAAGTTGAGGGCTATGGATCAAACAGAAAAGACATAATAGTAATGGGGGACCCGACGTTTCTTTTCAGCGAAGATATAAGTATACAGCTGAAAATCACGGGCTGGCAATGAGAAATTATTATTATTAAAATTACTGATATGTCTTATAAGGCTAGTTTACACGGTCATGATTCCTATTTAGCAGGATCTAAGATGGTCTTGCTAAAATCTTTCACATAATGTTCTTCCGAACATGGGTAATACATTGTAAACATTTGCAGAGGGAATATATAAGCAGTAACATACTCCGGTATCAATTATCACCATAAATGTAGGTATACCAGAAACGTTGGTTGCAGAGGGAATGAACAAGCAGTAACATACTCCGGTTTCAAATATCACCATAAAGGTAGGTATACCAGAAACGTTGGTATACTAGGTGAAATTGAGAAAAATCCACTGCTTTTTAAAATGAATGGTTTTGGATTTGGAAAGAGCGTCATCTACATAGAGATTCTCCGGTGCCTGTAGAGGTGATAACTTAGAAGTGATTAAGTACAATGTTAATTTCAGAAGTATAAACTTAGGTTGGAAAAATAATATTCAATCAAACAAAAGTCAGGCGCTAGAACTATAAGAAATGATAAGGATACAGACAGGACGGGGAAAGAAGGGGGAAGCAAAAAAAAAGAATAATTATGGTAGAGTAACAGAAGTAAGTACGAGAAAAATCAAGAAGTCTTTAAAACTTTTAAGTTTTTACTAGGAATACAGAGTACAGGAGAAATAAGAAGAATGTAAGTGTTAAGACATGGCAGTGAATAATGAACCGGACAAAAAACTAGGCAATAAATACTGAGAGAAAAAGAAATGTGGAAAGAACAAAACGACGAAATGGACAATTTCCACATCTGTAGTAAAATGGGTGCGAAACGAGACAGTGTACGAACATATCGAGCTAAACAGCTCATATACGTTTGGCTTCTAAACCGAATTCAAACAATTCTTCAAGCTTAAAAATCACTCACATGGTGATATCAACTATGGAGAACTAATAGCCTATATCCCATCCAAGAGGAATCATGGATAGATTATTCCTCTTTGATTCGAATACATTAATTCCAATCATTTCCGACCAGAATTACCAACCGTTTCATGCTCATCAGTGTCTGCCCTCTGTCCCCCAACTCCACTCCCCTATCCTCTAGTCAAGGACGTAGTATATGGACTCAATTTCGCGAGTTAACATTAGTAAAGAGCTTAACATACAGAACTCAACAACATTATTTGGCCCACGAAACGTTCACATGCACCTATTTCGATGAGAGCGACTGAATAGTATGTCCTCGTTAATGATTATAGGAAAGAGAGCACGTAAAGTTTCAGCTCCTTTCGTGATGCACAAAGAATATACGAAAATTCGGTTGGTCCAAGGAAGACAAATAAAGGTACTACTGGAGTCGTATTATGAGGGTTAAATATTATAAAAAAGGTTATGTAGTTCTAGGGAAGAGGCCAAGAACAATACTAAACTCAGGACTCTAACTTTGAGAGGTGAAAGAGTATTTCTATTTGAGAAAACGGATAACTAGCAATGGACGAAGCAAGAAGGAAATAATCAGTTAAACGTTAAACGTTAAACCCAGGTTAAACGTTCGGCATTCTAGCAAAACAAATAATCCACTTGCAACTGGAAATTTAAGCTTGGGAATTAGAAAATACTTCATCACAACGCACATCTGGAGTATGCTTCTTTATGGCAGTGGGGCATGGACGATAACAGTAGTGCAGAAGTCAAAGGTGGAAGCATTCGAAACGTGGTGTAACAGAAGGTAATTTAATCTAATGGATAGATCGAATAGTAAACGAAGAATTCCGATGAATAGAAGAAGAAAAGGCAAGTCTGATGAAAACCTAAATGAGGAGACGGGACAAAATATCGCTATATCTTCAGACTTCATGGTGTTCCGAAAACGGTAATGGAGGGTAAAGTGAACGGGAAAGAAGGTAAAGAAAGGCCTCGTGCGAAATATATGTAAATAATAGTGAAGGATGGTAAAGGAAAGACTCACACTTGTATGTTGATAGGAGAACTGAGCGGAGGAGCTGCTTCAAACGAATCATAGGATGGTAAAAATTTAATAGCATCAAAAGGCAGTGAATGAATGATAGAAATAACCTACAACGGTGGAAAGCTGCAATCGGAATATATTCATTAAATTTCCTACATTTTCAGAACCTTAGGATAAGTGCCATCTAGCATAATAGCGAGCGATTTACGTCCATGTCTGTTGATATTTTTCTGAAGTGGTTATTTTTTCGTGAAGGGCATCAGCCAAAATCATCACTTTTTCCAACAATTGTATATCTTTCATTATCCACCCGCCCACATCTTTTCCGGCTACCGTCAACATTCACATTTGCATATTGTTGATATTCTATTTTCGCATTGTGACTTCATATAATGTTCATGTAAGCATATATAACAATGTTTATGCCATGTATATCATGTATTTCACGTTCACGAGGGTTTAGATGAATGATGGGTACTTCCCATTATGAAAGATTGGGCGGAGTTGGAAGTGAGCATCTCTACCCAATAAAGACGTCGTCTATCTATCTACTCTTAGAGGTTTTCCATCAAACTATCAGTTAGAGCAAAACCATTTAAGACACGCAACCCATACGACGAATCTCAGAAGCATCGTAGGGCTAGATGATGAAAGGGCAGGAGAGGAAAGACTATGTACGCAACTTGCAATTGCTCATTGTCAAGATAAAAGTGTGTTTTATAATGCTTGAAGCATGTTCAGATGCGCAGTGAAAATCGAATCGTGTTCAGAAGCAAATTCTACGGAAAAATTCCCGAATGCATGAACAGCAGCACAGACAATAGGCCCCGCTAGAGGTTCACGGTCCATATCTACGTAATTCCCACGATTTGTCACTTATTCAAGGTGCGTAGTTTATTTCCTATCTTAAATCGGCCTCAATACCTAGACAATGACTCACTTCCTTGGAGCTCTTATTTGACCAATATCATCATAAGTATTGAACCGATATCGGCATATGTAGCCCCTACCTCTTACTCCCCACTCTCGTACCCTTCATAATTAATCCAAATTAATAAATAATTCGCCGAGAAAGAACGAAATCCTATACTAATCCACATTTTTACATTTCATCTCTTTTCAAATATCCTTATCTTCTGTATGTCTTATTGTTATCCATCTTATCTTTTCCTCCCTATCCCGCTTTTATCTATCATTCTAACTTCAAAAACCATCTTCAACGTTAAGCATACTTTCAAAATGTCCTCTATACATTTTACCTGCCTCATTCTCATTTCTTCGACCAATATATTGGCAGTGAGAACAAATTTCGAAATCGATTTTTTTAATAAAGAGAGTGAAAAGTTGAATAACCCCAGTATTTCTTCAGTGTCGAATTTTGCCATCGTGAGCATCCAAGATCATCATTGAGTGACACCTCGCGTTTTTTTTCTTGTTGCAGAGAGCACACGAGTAAGGCTATGCGATATGCTTTTTTGAATATCGATATAAATTTGATATCGCAAAAGCGTCGATATGTCGATTTTGCGATGTCAATTTATAATATCGCAGGCTACTGGCTTGATATTGTGCATAGGCTGATATCGCGAAATTTTTTTCAATTAAATTTATTTATTTATTATTATATCAAATACGGGTTGATACTGCATATTGAATTCGCGTTGCGGATAATCGAGTTTTTTGCTGTTTTAATATCGCGTCGCCATATTAAGTGCATATTGCAGTTTCGTACAGCCCCAATACACGAGGGTCGACACTGTGCAATTTGCAGCACGGACATTCAGCGTCGTGCCAAGCAACGAATGGAACGGGAAACTTCCCAAACGCATGATGGACTAGGCGGTAAAAGATCCCCATTCCACTCTCATGCAATTTACACGACTTGATGCTCCCTCTGGTTGCGCAATTTATTGCTTCGCGTAAAACGGCATTAGCTCTCGAGTTGCCCCGACGAGCGATGGGCGTTGATTGGACCCGTTGGACACCCTCGGCAGGCTGGGCATGGGGATGGGGTGGGCCAATGCAAACCGACGCGTCGCGCGTACCCGAAAACATTTCGCCGCCGAGCGGAAAGACCGCAAAGCCTTGAGGAACGCAGGCAAAGGCTAGTGCTTTTTTTTCTTCTCGAGTCCCTCTCCCCTAGACATTCGTACGAAGGCGTGGGGAGGGCAGCGAGGAGGAAGGAAGAGGAGGAGAGAGAGGCCAAAGGAGGCTCGCCGGGAATGGGGAGAAGGGAGTGGACAAAAAAAATAAAGGAGGATGAGATAGGGTGTGGAGTGGGGTTTGTGAGGGGAGGGGGGAGGTTGGGTCGGGAGGGTGGGAAAACCCCGTTATTTCACCTCCAGACGTCTCTTAGTCAGTCATTGAAGTGTGCAATCGTCAGTGGCGAGGGGGGTGGGAGAAGAAGTCGAGCGCGAGAAGCAACCCACACACACGCCCACTCGGGAGGCGCTGGAGCCAGGCTCGCGCAAGGGTTCTACACACGGGAGCGATATTCCACCATTTCGATGCTCACCCGCATCGATATCGTAGAGGGAAGACTCTGGCCTTGACACCCGAAGGGGACGAGGAGGGAGGGGCACCACCGGCATCAACGGACACCAATGTCACATGAGTGTTAAACGGTGTCCGGATTTAACAAATAGTTTCAGGCTTAACGTTGCGGAATTTATCCATCACAGAGAGAATGAATTAACTTAATTAATTCCCCAATTGAATTTTAATCGTACGACCGGGTTTTGATATTTTATTGTGATACTATTTATTCTACCAGCAGTCTCTATGTATTAAACCAACTGTACCAGTTTGCACCTGGCTATAATACTATGTATTGAAACCCGAGTAGTACTGTTAAAATTCAATACAGGCATTAATAAATTTTATTCATTCCTCCTATAGTGTTCGAATCCATTAGTCATTAGTAATTACTTCAATTGTGTTACCGATCGAGGGTCACTAAATACCAAAGAGACTTTAACTTCCTACAGTAGCAACGTTAGAAATCTAAGTAAACTTTTAGCAAAATGACATCTCGAGCTTGTCACGTAATGCTGCCAAACTTACTCTTCAATTTTCCATTTTTACAGGTTTTTTATCTTCATGGCAAATACTATATTTTTTCTAAAAAACAGAGGAGCATGAAGTATGCTAGTTTATTTCTCCTCAGATTTCCAACATGGAACCACAAAAGATACACTCGTTGCTTCCAACGCTGACGGCAACAATAGGTACGTAGTTGGCTGATTCTGGCAGCTAAACTGATGCTTGGCGAATTTGGGCACACTTAAGAATGCCTCCCTACCTTTATAGGAAGCATTTAAGGGCCAAATTGGACGATATCGGCACGCCATTAGAATGCCATTGATGTTATACGCGGAAGGTGACCAATAGCTAAGGTTACATGTGGCATTACGGTTGAGTTTAATTGGGTACAGGTAGGAGTTCTATGGGGAAAAGAGGAATGCGTGGAGAGAAACCCGGCGCCGGCTTAAGCCTAATGTTCACGTAATGCGCCAAAAGGTGTAATAGCATCCCGTCCAACGGGCAATGCACTTCATTTGAAGTGCTCTCCACACCGAACTCAAGTATGGAGATGAAAAATCCCTGCAACTGCGGTGATTCAAACCCGAGCACTTGGGAAGCCAATGATTTCCTGGTTATTAGACAAATTTAAATATATTGCGGCGATCTAGGAGTGAGGTTTGGCCGAGTCCCGCGGTGGTGTAAAGACACACTGGGTTTGTCGGCAATGGCGAAAAACCATTTCAACCTATTTAATATTTTCATGGTATGTATTCAATTTGAATTTTCAGGGGCGCAAAAATTTATTGGACAGATTGGTAACTCGATAAGCTGAATGTTGGGATAATGGTCAGAAATCCCATCTTGATAACTGAAAGAAACCTCTTTGAACGCGCCCATCTAAACCCAAGATGCATAATTTAATGCGAGTCAGATCAATTAATTTTGAATTTACACATGATGCGTATATTCCGCACGCTGTTGAGTTATTTGGTGAGTTAAACCCTCATCAAACAGATGGTTTGCCAGGTAGAACGCCCTAGTAATTGTTAAGAATTACTCTAATACGTATTATCAATTTGTTTACATAACGGCGTATGTACTCTCAATGTTTGGTGTTGCACATATAGGGTATAAGTACAATTCTTTAGGTAAAATGATGCGGAAGTCCAGGTAGAGATTAGAAAGTCAAAAAGAAACATATGCCGGTAATGCCCCAAGCCGGTAATCTAAATGTCGCGGGTTCGAATCCCACCATGGATGTCGTGTTTTCCTTTAATTTTAGGAAAGAAAATACGATAAAACCCTACCACTAAGAGAACTTGCAGATAAAATTCTATTTGATCTTTATTCGGAATATCAAAATGATATGTTTTCAATTAAGAAAGGAAATGGCCAGGTTGATAAGGAAGCCTTTTGTGGGTACATTCTGTTCCGTAGGTATATGAGATCCCCAGGGAAGAATAATCAGCAACAATCAGAGCGAAGAATAACTGATAAAAGCGACGGTTCACCAACTTCAACCGGGTAACAACGGGAGAAAAACCCAAATTGAAGTGAAGATGATTACTGGAGTGAAACAAGCGGACTCAGAAACATTAGCAACCTATTTTGAGGTTCCAATGCTGAAAGCATATATCATTTTCGCTAAAATTATGACCGTGAAAATTGAGCGTATGAAGGCTAAATTTGTAACCCAGATGGCCTCAGAATACCAGGTGTTATTTTAATGACTTCATTATAACTCGGTGGAGAATTTCAAGACTGGATAACGCCTAAGGGAAACGGTAATGGAGAGAAAATATGGAATTGAAAACTCATAGATAAATACAAGAAACTAGGCCATTAAATGTATAAAGTATTTGAAACTAACATGAATGAATCTATTTATTTTAGGATACTAAAACACGCTTCAGGAGTTTCAAAGAAATAATAGAACACGATCCCTATCCCTTCCATCCCTATCCTTATACCTTTCCTCCCGGTCTGAAGCACCTATTAGTGCAGAAACAGACTTGAAAACACCCATGAAAAAAAAAGAAATAATAATTAAATATATATCTCGTTTCAATATACATATACCCATTGCATGGGAAAAATTCATAGTGCAAAAATGTAATATGTGAATTTAAAACCAAAAGTCTCCCAAAAAGAGATTATCAGAGGTTCAATTATTTAAGGAACATTCTATTCACGAAGAAAATGCATGTAATAGTGTTACGACAAAATTAAATGTCATGCGCATACCATGAATTTACTGAGAAATATTTATTTAAATTCATATAAAAATGCAGACAACTCATACCTGTATATAACGTTTGCTATCAGGTTGGCGTGGTGGCTAGAGTGCTTGCCCCGAATTCAAATCCCGACAGAGACAGAATAATGAATGCTATGTACTTGAGGTCTTTTACTGTCAAACAAGTAATTTTTTTTAACATACAAAGGAAATTGCTGGTCAGCTGTCACAGCATACTGTCTGGATATTTCATGATTTGATCGGCAATTTTATTCTTTGGGCGAAAGATAAATAGTAAATATATTCAAGAAAAATGCGATGAGAGCTCTTTTGAGTTTTATAAAAGTCAATTTCACTATTGAAAACGTGTCTGTACCCAAAAATATCTTATTTCTCCTCAACAACAGCAAAACAAAAAACCTGTATCTGTCATGCGTATTTGTAAAGCTTACACACCACAAGATTTTGTCCTTTCTCGGCGAATCGGCTTGAAACCCGAAAATCATTTATAGCGTAAACACAAGAGTTTTCCGTTGGGGAATAGAATAAATTGGATAGGTCCCAATGCAGAAAAAAGTAAGATATTCTAGGAAATAGTAGGTATAAGAGTATATTTAACGAAAAAAGTTACTGGCAAAAAATCATGAAATGACAGAAATTTTTCAACGCTAATCGTGGCCCCAACTAGGTACTACTGCTATAACGTCACTCAAAAGAATTTTGAGCTCTCGTATTAATGATATCCACTCTTTTTTATTTTCAGCCGTAATTTTCAGGCTTATAATTTTTTTATTCACCATCTTTCTTTAATTCCCATTTCATAAACATTCCCTTATCCATTTTAAATTGTTTTGGATAGTATATATTCCCTAAGGATTTTCTTTCTAGCCTTTCTAGTCTACGAATTCTAGGATATTAATAAAGGCTAGGCTCAAGGGACTGTTCCCACACAGCAACAACGTAAGAACGTTCCAACACCAAAACAGAGAAGTTTCATTTGCCCGTAAAGGGAAATTCTTGAATTCAAATTCATTCTTCAGGAAAATATCCACAGACATGGACGAAAATCGCTCGCTATTATGCTAGATGGCACTTATTCCAAGTGTTCTGAAAATGTAGGAAATTTAAGGAATATATTCCGATTGCAGCTTCTCACCGTTGTAGGTCATTTCTATCATTCCTTCACAGCCTTTTAATGCTTTTAAAATTTTACCATCCTATGATTCGTTTGAAGCAGCTCCTCCGCTCAGTTCTCCTATCAACATACAAGTGTGAGTCTTTCCTTTACCATCCTTCACTATTATTTACATATATTTCGCACGAGGCCTTTCTTTACCTTCTTTCCCGTTCACTTTACCCTCCATTACCGTTTTCGGAACACCATGAAGTATGAAGATATAGCGATATTTTGTCCCGTCTCGTCATTTAAGTTTTCATCAGACTTGCTTTTTCTTCTTCTATTCATCGTTTACTATTCGATGTATCCATTAGATCAAATTACCTTCTGTTACACCACGTTTCGAATGCTTCCACCTTTGACTTCTCCACTACTGTTATCGTTCATGCCCCACTGCCATAAAGAAGCATACTCCAGATGTGCGTTGTGATGAAGTATTTTCTAATTCCCAAGCTTAAATTTCCAGTTGCAAGTGGATTATTTGTTTTGCTAGAATGCCGATCGTTTAACCTGGGTTAATCTACTGATTATTTCCTTCTTGCTTCGTCCATTGCTAGTTATCCGTTTTCTCAAATAGAAATACTCTTTCACCTCTCAAAGTTATGTTTCCTGAGTTTAGTATTATTCTTGGCCTCTTCCATAGTACTACATAACCTTTTTCATAATATTTAACCCTCGTAATACGTAAGCTTCATTTGATGACATAACATATGAACTAACACATACACAAGCGTAGGAAAAATTGTTTTTTAGAGATATTCTTCAATTTACTGACGAATATCTCACGGCTTCCTCGCTACCAAAAGTTTTACCTCAGCCTGTGGCTCCAATGGGAATAAAATAAGGTTATAACTGATGGTATCAGCCGTAACTTTATGGAACCTTGAATTCATGATTGACAAGAGATTACTCAGTTGTTCCACATAAATTTCATTTCACAACACAACACGACCTAGGTTTCGACGATAAAACGTCATCCTCAGGTCTATAATCTGTGTCTGTAATACTGTGTCTGGCCTGAAGATGACGTTTTATCGTCGAAACCTAGGTCGTTTTGTGAAATAAAATTTATGTGGAACTAAGTAATCTCTTTTCAATCAATTAAAATACTGTTAAGTGGTCCTGACACTATAGAAAACTAGAGACTTTGACAAAATAAGGAGAAGATATTAGCAAGAAAATGCTATTTTTTACTGATATAAGAGGTGAAATTCCAACGGAACATATACACCACATCATCCGAAAACATAATTAATACAGTGGAGGATATAAAATCCACCTCTAATTATTAACAAATTCATGATGCTAAACATTTATCCCACCTGCGTTATCTATACCTCATCTTTCACAACGTAAACGGAGTGATTGTCATTTTTGCAGCATTCCATTCAGGTTTGGTCATAATGGACCACATACTTTCTACATCTACATCTACATAATACCCTGCAAGCCACCACAAGGGTGTGTGGCAGGGGGTGATTGCTCACCAAACATGCACTACATATCATGCATAAAAAAAGGAATAGTATTAATATAGTAGTCAGAACTACACTATTTAAAAAAGATAGAAATTGCAAAGCAAACATGCAAAAACATTCTGTTAGTAGGGTAAGCTTTAAGTACTCATACCAACATGCAGCTACCAATGCTATTCATTGCTACTCTCCGATAGGACATATTTACCGTTATTCGTATCTCTTATTGTGCGAGGGAAAAAGGACATTTTGAATCGGTCAGTTCGGCAATCAATTTCTCTAACTTTATGATTATGGTCCAGTCTGCCGTAGTAAGTTGGGGTTCGTAAAATATTTTTAACATCATCACTGAAAATATTGCCTTGGAATTTGTGGAAGAGATTAAGTCTAAATTTCAACCTGCGATCTGACAATGATTCCCATTTCAATTCATTTAATAGACTGGTTACGCTAATATAATTATCGTATCGTCCCTTTACAAATCTTGCCGATCTTCGCTGCACACGTTCAAGTTCATTACTTAGACCGATTTCGTAGGGATCCCATACACTGGCAGCATATTCCAAATGAGGTCTAACAAGGGAAAAGTAGCTGATTTCTCGTACATGATCGTCACATTTACCCAATACTCTTTTAATGAAACCCAGTTTGCGATTCGCTTGACCCATTATTTCACGAATGTGTTTACCCCAGGAAAGATCATTTGTCAGTCTTATTCCAAGATATTTAATGGATTCCACGTTTGTTAATTCATTATTACTTATTTTGTAAGTGCTAGGGGGAGAGCTATTCTTTTTCCAAAAATTCATTACAAGACATTTCTTAAAGTTTAATTCTAACTGCCATGTATCACACCAAGTTTCAATTGCTTGTAGGTCAATATTTAAATATTCTTTATCATTCGGGCATAGAATTTCCCTGTACACTACTGCGTCATCGGCAAATAGACGAAGCTTACTTTTTACCACCTTTTGGATATCATTAATATACAAAAGGAATAGGAGTGGACCTATCACACTACCTTGTGGGACACCCGAAGTGACTTTAATTGCCGGTGAGGAAACACCGTCCAAAACAACCCTTTGAACCCGATCATGCAGAAAATCATTAATCCATGATATAATGTTACTGTCTAACCCATAAGATTTTAACTTCAAAATTAGTTTGCTGTGAGAAACCTTGTCAAAAGCCTTCTTGAAGTCGAGAAATATAGCATCCACTGGAATATTATTTTCGCCAGAAACTAAAATATCGTGGGAAAAGAGAGCAATTTGAGTTTCACACGATCTGCTCTTTCGGAAGCCATGCTGGACATTGGACAATAAATTCTGGCTATCTAGGTGTCCCATGACTGAACTGACAATTATATGTTCTAGGACCTTGCATGAAATGGATGTGAGGGATATAGGTCTGTAGTTAGATGGCTGCTCCCTATCGCCACTTTTAAAAATGGGTGTTACATCGGCTGCTTTCCAGTCCATCGGTACGACGTGTTCGGTCAGGGATTTATTAAATACTATTTCAAGGTAGGGGGAAATTTCGGAAAACTTCGGAAACTTTGAAAATGATCAAAGGCTTCAAGAAACTAGCCTCCCTCTAACTTGATATTGTCACGCCATTTGTCACACAAACACGTAAACGCAATAAAAACCTAACCGTCTAATCACATCCAGATTCTGAAATCATTGGTAAAAAATGGTCGCGAAAAGTGAGAGGGTCAATAAGTGGATATTTACATGAGTCACGTGAAGTTGGCTGTTTTATAACTAATTGCATAACGCATGTATTAGAATTACTACTTTTAACTATCTTCAATGAACATCAATAACTTACTCTGAATAGCATGCGTAACGCTTTTCTGAAGCTGGTCAATTTGGAAGCATCACATATTTATGTTCCAAAAAAGCACTTAGCAACACATTCTACCAAAATAATAAATATAGGTACATCGGATCGCGGGGTAAGGAGTATTTTAGTGAAATTAAAAATATAGCAATTTTCTAACGCGGGATTTACCAAACCACAGCCTACGGGCTAGGTTGGGCCCGAGATATAATTTTCTCCACTTCTGAAGAATATTGAGCGGAAATACGCATACTGAACTAATTATCCCATTAACATCCGAGAAAAAAACAGAAAAAGTATAGATTTTTAACTAATTATACTCAAATATTAATAGTTTCCCATATTATGCAAATATTCCTCACAATTGTCTTTAATACTGGACAACCCTTAGGCACTTTGCCATAAATTTCTTCGTACAAGTTCGGCCTGTAACCACAATAAACAGTTTTCATCTGTATTCAATTAAAGCTCAAGTTTTTTTTACTATGATCCCCTGAATAGTGCTAAATTATCTAATGTGGCCCTCACGATGATAAGTTAGGAGACCTTAACTCTAACTATTTAAAATAATACTAGAGAAATTTCACAGAGCAGAAATTTTCCAGAGAAAAAATATCATTCACAATAACCGGAACGTCAAGGAGAATGATTTTTCTCAGTGGAATTTCTGCTATCGTGCAATTTCAGTGGGTAAGGCCGTTAAATTTTTCTCGGCAAGTTTGCAAGCTTTGAATTATTTTCATAGAGTATGGCATGCGACCACATCTCAAAACAGATAACTTAGTAAAAATAACATCGAAAGATAAAACACACTGGTAACCTCATAACAACCTGTTCCTGATTTGAACCAGTCACCCTAAAAAATAATCAATTCCTAATTAGATAAAAATACGATCAAAACCACCCCTAGTTAAAATTGTAATAATTTTAACTTTAGTACGTGAGATATTGCATTTTAATGGGGATCGAAATAAAAAAATAGATGTTTATTACGTGAGGTTTGCCAAGAAAAGAATCGAGTAGAGCACTGTATGTAACCAATGCCGACCAATAGTGATGATGATGATGAACGCAAGGCAATTAATGAGCTCTATTCTTGCGAATCAAAATTTGTTTCGGATCGTGCAAAAGGCAGACCGCTGTAGCCTACGCGGCAACGTGCAGCACTGGATACCCAAAGGTCGCGGATTCGAATCCCACCCCGGGTGAAAGTTATTTCTTTAGGTTAGGTTATTTTGCCCCACATTCTTACAAATCACAGCACGGCTTGTTTTCTCAAACATAAGACGAAGATACCGTCCATGCCTGAGACGGGATTCCAACCCGCTACCCTTGGGTTTCCACGCACGTAACCGGTTTCGGCGGATAGGTTAGAGGGCGCGAATTACCCTTAGCACAGTGGAAAAAAACGTTGATTAAGCGTCATATTTCTTGGACAGCTGCAAATGAACAAATATTTTAATTTATATGAGTTTTTTTTCAGTTTAAAATCATCTCCCACAAGGACAGAAAAATTTAAATTTTACGTTTTGTCAAAAACTTAAATCTAAGAAAATGGGATCTTGGGAAGGTTGGTTTGAGGGGTGGTTAGAGTATTAGCCTCCCTCACTGGAGGGTCCGGGTTCTATTACCGGCAGTGGAAGATATTTTTCGTTGATACACCGTCCCCCACTTGAGTAATTTGTGGAGAACGTTCAAATACAATAGTCCGTCGAATGGGACTTTCAGGTCGGTCCGAAGCGTCCATTAGTGCGGAAACAGACTTGAAAACATTTATGATAATAAATCGGATTTCCCTTAGCGATTGAGCGTACATCGCGCAATTATGTATGTTCGTGTTATAGAAAGGCAGCTATCAGAGGGAGTCGAGCTATTGCAACCTAAAATAAAGTCAGAGACCTGTCTAATTGGAGTAATTCCATGAAATTGGGCATAAAATATTAATTGTAAATTAATAAACAGTTTCGTTCCTTCCTACATTAAACCTTCCTCGGCTGAAGTACATATTAAATCTCTTAAAGAAATTTAAATGGGATAGCTTTACTGAATACGTTAGGCATATATTAAAACCACCAGCGTATTATACTAGATACGACCAGATAAATAAGATTAGAGATAGATTGTCGTACCGATAGATTACAAATGTATTTTTTCCCCGTACTATAAGAGAACAGAATAGGCAGTATAGCAAAGGGATAGTAGGTAGGGAAAATATTTTAGAGTAGTCTGTAGTGCATGATGCATGGATTAATTAACAACCAATTCCTTAATTACTATGCAGATACTAGAGTCGTTCAAAAAGTCCTTAGAAAATAGTGGAAAAAAACAATTTTTCGGGCAGATTTTTTTTTATTTTTCAACATAATCCCCCTTCAGCTCTATATACTTTTCTAAACGTTTTTCCAAATTTTTTAAGCCGTCCAAAAAGTAGGATTTCGGAAACTCCTCAAAATTGGTAATGGTTTGGGCGATGACCTCCTCGTTAGACGTAAACCTTTGTCCACCAAGCCATTTCTTCTAGTTAGAAATAAGAAAATTCACTAGGGACCAAATCTGGTGAATACGGTGAATGTTGTAATAATTGGAACTTTAATTCTGTAATTTTGGCCATCGCAATCGCGCAGGTGTGCAACCGTGAGTTGTCTTGATGAAAGAGGATCTTTTCCCGTTTCAAATGAGAACGTTTGTCCTTGATTTCTTCGCTCAGCCGGTCCAATAACAACGCATAATACTCTCCTGTTATCGTTTTTCCCTTTTCCAAGTAATCGATGTAGATGATTCCGCGTGCATCCCAAAAGACCGTGGCCATAACCTTGCCGGCCGATTTCACCGTCTTTGCCTTCTTCGGAGCCCGTTCGCCATTGCAAATCCATTGTTTAGACTTATTTTGTCTCTGGAGTGTAGTAATGTATCCATGTTTCATCAACAGTTATGTATCGATGCAGAAACCCCTCAGGATTACGACGAAAAAGCGCCAAAACTGCGTCAGAGTCGACCACACGATTGCCTTTATTCTCCACTGTGAGCAAACGCGGCGATAGAGCGTACATCGCGCAAACATGTATGTTCGTGTTATAGCAGGGCAGCTATCAGAGGGGGTCGAGCTATTGCAACCTAAAATAAAGTCAGAGCAAAAAGAAATTTAAATGGTACAGCTTTACTGCGGCACCAATCTTGCCGAGATTTTTTTCACACCTAATTTTTCGTGCAAAATGGAAGCAACTGTGCCTTGCGATATGCCTGTGGCCTCAACTATTTCCCGCACTTTGATTCGTCGATCACTTAAAACCATATCGTGGATTTTGTCAATCATTTTGGGAGTAGACACTTCCACAGGGCGTCGGGAACTATGCTCATATTTAGTGGATGTACGGCCACGTTTAAACTCATTCATACAATTGTGAACAGTTGCAAACACATGATCAGATGTGCCCTGAACTTCGTACAACTCAGCTTTGATTTATTTCGGTGTTAACCCTTTTAAATAAAAATGTTTTATCACCACGCAAAACTCACTTTATAAATAAACAAAAGTTGTAGACTTCAATCGACAACATCAATTAAACTATGTGACAGCTGAAAATCTAACAGTTCACTAGTTAGGAGTGCTGTTTACTGGGAAAAATTCATTTTCGATACTACGAGCGCAATATCTTGGATTTTCTAAGGACTTATTGAACGACCCTTGTACTCACAATCTAGTTGCCTGAGACCCTATAGTAGCATGTTTGCAAATCTATAGTGCATGCTGGGTGATCTTCGCCCCCTGCCAAACACCCTCGCGGTGGCTTGCTGGGTATAGCAAAGATGCAGATAATGTAGATTTTAATGCAACCCTGAAGGAAGGAGACAGGATATTGCCCAGAAGTGCCTAATAAATGTAGCAATGCAAGCATAAATTTGATTTAAAAAAATCATTCTAAGTATAAGGTTATTTCTTAATAATCTTACATTTCTCGGATATAGTTACAGGGCGGCGTTGAAGACCCTGGAAAACTGCAGCAAACGTTCACGAAAACATCATTTACCTTTAGTCATTCGCCATAGCGCATCAAAAATCTCTCGTTATTTCGCAAGCTTAGTTCCCACTGCGACGCATATCCGTTATGAAAGAACCTCTTAATTTAATCACTAAACTAAAAACCTTTAAAACTTTCGGTTGCAACCTTTCGGTGAGAGAATTTAACAAGTACATGGTCTTCATACGAAATAACGCATTTTTCACTCACATTAGTACCTATACATTTGTAAACGTATGTTTACAATAGAAGCACTTTCTTCAATCATTAACACCATCAACCCCTAAAAGAGAGCCGAAACTATTAGTTTAACGAGGAAATAGGCGAGTACAATTTTATGCACACTCCTAAAGAAAAGAATATCCGAAAATGCGAATTGACATGATATTAAGGATTCTGCAATAACATTGATGTTTTGCTATTCGCATCGATTGAATGCAAAAAATAACGCCATAAACGTCATTACAAATGAACCATTTAAAGAATAGACATTAGCTTAATTATCTAAATAGCTTTTTTATTGCGTATAACATTATTTCTATTTGTCTGTAATCATATTATCCCATTTCCCATATTTTGCCTTTTGAATCATTCTCCACTTTTTCCACTAGCATTTTTACTATTTTTAATTTGGCCATCATAAATGGAATAGTGACAATCGTTAGAGCTATGCTAATATACGTTTTCATGCAGATTGTACATATACGTTTGGGGTCGACTGAGCGTGGAAGCGCTTTAAGCATAAAATTTATTATTCAGTCCAAAAACCCTGATAATTTCATTGCCCTGTATTACATTCTCTCGATCATTACGAATGAGAGGAGTATTAGAATGCACAGAGATATACGTGTAGCGTCCTTGGCCAAGTCGATAACGTCCCATACTCAAGTCTCGATTCGAATTTCAACTTGGCTGCTGTTGTCGATATTGTCATAAGATTAGTGATAGCTAGATGGTTCGATTTTGAAATTTCTCCTTCCCCGATGAGAGTTCTTAATTAGCTACGTAATAACCAGATAGGTGGTTGTAATTTAGTCAATAGTATGTGTTACGGGAAGTTGTCCTAAAATATACTGACTCATTCTAACTACACCATCACATGCATGAAATATTAATTGCTTTTGGGATATAAACAAATGCGCAAACCATTAGTAAAAATTATACCACGGAGGACCGGGATGTATATATGATAATATCAAATCATATTCTCTATTAGCAGTCCTAATAGAGTACAAAGACCTTGAAAAAGCGAGGAGTCTTGAAGTGGTTAGCAAGGTATCCACACCACTAAAAAATTTCGAAGGATCCAATCCAGAGACACCAAAACGAGTGATATCCGAGCTGAAGTTTCAAAAAGCTTATGATTCACACCACTGCAAAAATGAATCTGAACGCTTGAGTGCATTTCTTCAGAGACTAGAAAAGGTTCTCCCAAAAATACCCGCAAATAACCGCGTAAAGAGCTCCGCGGTGCAATAAGACGACCCTTCGCCGAACACCAAACCAGTGCAGGGGGCGGGGGAGTTGCAGCCATGCGACACCAGCTGTGGGTCGGTGGCCTCGAAGAGACAATAATCCTGTCTGATACACATGCTGTCTCCGTTAAAAGCGTACATATTCGTCAGTATGCGATGTCAAGTTGGTAAGAAGAGAAATGCACGTGGTGCACCCGAAGAAAGCAGTCTTTCAGTACTTCCTAGACCTTTACTCCACGAGATAAAATGCGTATTTTTTTCCGCGTTTTCTTCAAAATGCAATACATGGAGGCTCTTTTCAATGTTTGTATCTCGAAAATCTCCATAGCGGAGTGGATACGGCTATAATCCATTCCACGCACTTACCGCCCCGTTACAGGCGGGTTCGACGAGAATCGACCGCGCGATCGAAAAACTAATATGAAATTGTACATTGCAAACGATCGCAGCATAACTCATCGGATTCACACTATGGAGACTTCATAGAGTTTACTCCGTGATGCTCGGCGATGCAATTTACTTTTTCTCTACATATATTAAAAAATGACCTAAAATGAGGGTCCACCATTTTCTTTAATATCTTTGGTAAATAATAATAAATATGTAAGTAGACTACATTTAAACAAGGATGAAAAACTTTCATATAATTAAATCACCTTTTATTCCAATTCTTACCCATAAAGGTTCAGTAAGGGCTTGTTTTTGTAGATTTCGTCCGAAAATTGAGTGTAGACCATTTTTGCGATATTTGTGCAACTTTGACCTCATGCAAATTGTTAATTCTTGAGTACTAAGGAAAATGCCTTACATCATCGCATGCACAGAACTTTTTAGAATATTTATGCAAAGTTTCAGCTTCCTGGCCTGATAAAATCACTTTTTGCATTTCGGCCAGTTTTTCGATTTCAGCCCACTGTGTGACGGTTGGATCTGACTAAATGAAGAGCATGTCGATGAAATCTTAGTTTACCACCCTCAGGGTAATTTTGCCACTATTATATTCATTTTATTTTCTGCAGTCCTTGTCTATAGATTTCTAAGGTTCCTCCGGTAAAATCCCAATAGGCAAAGAAGCAAAAGCAACAATAGCCGCTCCATGATACAAAATTGCGAGGATGGAGGCGGATATGAAGTACCAACGGTACAAATTTACACATTTCCTTGCAGTTGAAAAAGTGCATTCTTTATGGGCTTCAACATCAATTGCAACCAATGGCAGACAAAATCACTGAAAACCTTTTAATGAAATCCTCCAGGTTGGCTCGTGAAAATCATCGCCCCATGGGTGCCGGACGGCGAGAGTCAATATATCCGCGTCTAAACGTGGCTAGCTTACATTCATGGACACAATTCGTGCAGACGAATCATTTCCTATTCCCATTTCATTAATTCTTATCATTCCCTCTCGCTCGGAAATCATTATGCTCAGACCTTAATCAGTCAAGTAGCAAGCGCTGACTCCCATTGTCTGGTGAGATTAGAATTAAGAGGAAGAAGGAGAAGATTAATTTACAGTGTATTCATTTCAGCCTATCGCATCAAGCAATGCCTTGTCTCTCCGTCTGAGCATCCTAGGCGTCTCCCGCCAAACGCGTGCTGCGCTGCGGACCTCGGAGCCGGCTACACACGACTGGTGGTAACCTAAGTTAATCAAGCATAACTCAAAAAGGCGTCAGTAGGTGCAAATATATTTTACTTCAATCCTCAAAACTCTCCTTCAAACAATCCTCAAAACTCCATGCCATGTATTAATGTAAATATCACGACGAGACAGCAGGAGGCATTTTTTCTATGCCTCTATTTACACATTTCCAAAAAATAATTTTGAATTGCTCGTTATTCTGTACTGTTTCATACGTTATTTGTGCTTTTATTAAAAAAACGGTACCGTAATTCAGACTGAATTATTTCCCAAATAAGAGAGAGCAAAAAAATTATAATTACGTTAAATAAAACATGATTTCCTCAATCACATTTCCACCTACTAAAGCCTCAAAAATGTCCCCCGGATCGGACTTTTCTTTTAAGACAAGTGAATGACTAAATGATACCCTAATTGAAAAAAATATGCATTTGTGTAGCGTGGTGTAAGAGTATTCTTAAGAGCAGTAACAGTTTCGTTCTGAAATTCTGACTTTTATTACTGACTTTTGTCCAGTCACATTGCGTTTCCCAGCCAATGCGTGACGGCCTGATTGCATTCGAGTTCTTGAAATGGTAACACTACCTTAAGTATCAAAATGTCCGCCACAATTTAACTGAACCTGCATAGTTCAGTATTAAAACCTGCCAGCACGAATCGCAAAACTTGGCGGCATATTCAAACTGAGGCATAAAAAGGGTAAATAGTACCGTAGTAGTAGTATCATTGTAATCATAAAACCAATTTTTGTTGCTCTCCATTGATTTATTCCTAAACACAAAGAAAATACTAGGTTCAACGTCGGCGATAGACAGAATACACGCAAAATATTTAAACAAATTTCCATAAGGTTCTTGATGTTTCTTGTTAGTATCGATAAAACGCCGGTGGTGACGCCTCCGTCCACAATGAAACCGGAGAAGTTCTGTTATCCACCAGGAGATGTCAATAGTATGTATAGAAAGGCCTTGCGTTCCACGAGAGCGAGGGCCAATATTTCAGATTTCGTAGAGCAGAAGGGGGTGGTAACCTGGTACCCGACAGCGAGGGTCATTTGCGCGATTTAGAAGAGGTGAGGTCATTGAAAGAGGTAGGTATTTTTCAAGTAACGCGAGAACGATGGAATGAAACCCGATGTCGGTGGGCATTGGCCTGTTTTTAATGAAAGGCGCAAATCGCGCCAAGGGATCCTAGGTTCACCGTCCCATCCAACGGACCGAGCACTACACTTGAGGTGCTCTTCACACAGCACTCAAGTAGGAATTGGAATACGAATGGAAAATCTTTTGCCGGGATCTGAACCTGCATCTTCAAGGCCACTATTCCAGCAATCACAACAATTCGAATTAATCCTTGTTATTAGTAGAATTGTTTCGAATTTTTACAGAATACAAGCATAAATTCGGTATCCCACACATAGTATGAATAACCACCATCAATAAAAATTTCTTCTTCTGCGATCGCGACTAATTCCTTTTCATCAAAACATGCTCGCAGACATACACGGTTCCAACTGGTTGGGGTCATATAGCACCATCTAACCTAAAGGCCGCTTTACACGATACAATTTTTTGTACAATTTCTTGTACAAACTCTTGTATGAGGAAATCGTATCGTGTAAAGCGGCAAAAATTGTACGAACGCTTGTGCGATTGTCTGAATGACTGAACGGGAAATAGAACCTGTTCTAATTCCATTCAGACAAACATACAATTTAGTTCAGTTTATACAAGCGTTTGTACAAGAAATTGTACATAAAATTGTATCGTGTAAAGCTGCCACAAGATCTTATTCCTTCGACATGTTCAGCACAAAGGCATCGTTACCCTCGGCGGGATTTGAACCCGCATCCATTGAATTACCGCGTCTCTTTGAAACTCTTTCAGAAGCGATTCCTCACAAAATGCCGGCTGTGATTGCCAGAGAGGCTACCTAGCAACCCTCGGGAAACGGATTTGGGCATGGATGTAGTGTTTGCCCTACCATCTTAGGTTAGACGGTGACATGTAACCTTAGCCATTTGAGCCACTGAAAACTATCAAAATATTTGGACTACTATAGCATCGTCATCATCATTAGTAAAACAATCTTGAGATTGGTGTAACGCAGCTCTCCACTCAATTCTCGTATTAGCTAATCTTTTCATATTTACATATTTATTCCCTTTCACATCCTTCATCACTTGTTCTATGTATCTCATACAAGGCCTTCCATTACCAATCTTCCAGTCACTTCTCCTTCGGCGATATGGAAGCCTATTGGATACCGATAATGAGGCGTAGATAATGGTCATCCGTGAACGATTAAAATAATAGTCATTAAAATTAGTTTTTTCGTACATGACGTATTGCAATCGAGAGTAAGAAATGCACAAGTGGATGCAGTATTCTTAGATTTCAAAAAGGAATTTGAGAAAGTTCCACACAACTTGTACTAAACCTCCTAACCTACGGTATCAATAACAAAGTTATAAACTGGGTTAGGGATTTCTTATAAAACCGAAAGCAAAAGTACTTACCGATTGGTTTAATGATAGTCCTACCGAACTAATTGAAAATGCGGGAGAAAAGACATTTGCCCAGATGTAAAAATACATCTGCGACATGTACTCTAAAGGAGAGCTACCCACAGACTTCGAGAACAACGTCCTATTCCCTATTGCCAAAAAGAAGACGGCCGAGAGCAGAAAACACTTTAGAACCATAAGTCAAACGACACATTCCTCGAAGATATTGAAAAGATGTATCTATTGAAGAATACAACGAAAAGCGGAGGAGTTCCTGTGTGAGAGCCAATTTCGGTTCAGAAGAAAACCAGGGCACAATAGAAGCTATTTTGGCCCTCAGGCTACTAAAAGGCTGTGTACTGCCTCCCACATTATTCAATGTTTACATCGAGAAATCTATCCAAGAAATCAAAGAAATGTCTACGGGCGTGATTACACGGGGAGAAAATCAGCATGCTGCGATTCGCCGACGACATAGAAGTGATAGCAGAAACAGAAGGAGATTCGAAGAAGACACTAGGAAATATGGAAAGGACAATGGCCAGATATCACCTGAAGATCAATAAAAAAAATTAAGGTATTGGATTACAGTAGAAGAAAAGAAGGCAGGACCAATGTTGAACTAGGAAAACAAAAAATTGGGGAGATAGAAGAGTTTTGTTACCTGGGATGCCGAGTAACCAGCGATTGACGAAATGAAAGAGAAATTGCCAGTAGAATTTCCCAGGCAAAAGGGGCATTTTACCAAAAGAAGATTCTGCCTACAGTAGCAAATACAAGCGTGGAAGTAAGGAAACATTTCATTAGAACGTACATCTGGAGGATCTGGAGCATGCCCCTGACACTTCCCATATCCTCTGTGTTATGGTTGTGGCGTGAAGCTGCGGCTTTGTGCGTACTAATGGCGCCACCGCGGTTGAAAATACCGGTGCACCGGTATCTCAACCCAATTTATTTCCAGAATCACATTGTCAATTCTTACTACTGTAATATTTAAATCTTTAACTTTTGGGTTTATTTCTATTGCAAATAAAATAATGCTGTGAAATAACAACTCTTCATGTCATACCTATTAAATACCATTGCCGAAGCAATAGCATGCTTACATAAATTTCCTCCGGCCATAACCCGGTACTGGTACTTACAGCAAAGTTATTAAAAGTGTTAGGAAACATTTAACCTACTATTATGTGACTGCAGAGGTACATGTCGTAATCCATTGATAAATAGTTGATTCTGGTTCTGCGGGTATACAAGAAAAAGGCATCTTCGTATTATACTTGCGAAGACTATGTCAATGTAATAAATTCCAAATAGGCCCCATATCTAATAACGCCCCAGGCCCCGAACCATGTTGATACGCCTCTGAGTAGCATGCCTATTAAGTAGGCCAATGTAAATATTTTTTAAATGTTAAGAAGTATAACACTGAGTACAAACAGCAAACTAACTCGAGGGCAGAGTGCTTCATTAAGGGGCCAGATAGAAGCCCCTACACTCTGCTTTTCGATTACTCTGTGCCTATTTGTGGTGTGACAGTTCAATTCGCGTAGGAAACATGTACAATTTTGTTCCCAGCCTGGCAAGTTAGAAAATATGAGAGACCCGGCATTCTCCGAGTAGTAGTCAAGGAACGACTACCGAACGGCTTTAATTGCTTGGAAATTTCCTCTCTCATTGATTATGGAAAAAGACCAGACGGACAGTGGTGTAGCCAGGTTTTGGTTCTACGGGACACCGGTGTGGGGGGGGGGGGCAAATTTTAGGGGGTGCCGACTTATAAATTCACCAGTTTATTAAACCTAACATACTGTTATATACTTTTACGGCATTATTTTGTTCGTAATATTCTATGATCCAAACTTGTAGAACTTGTGGAATTTATCGTTGATAATTAAGTTATGGCATTGATTCACGTACGTATTTGGGACTTTAAAATGGAAACATTCACAGGTTTAGGGGCGCCAGAATACAGGGAGCGGGGAGGACATTCCCCCCACCTGACCCTGGCTACGTTACTGCATACGGAAATATACATCCCGTTACGCGAGAGTGTATTTCCGCAACCAGCCTACCCAGCTATCGGACGCGGGCCTCTAGGAGGTCGCTCTTCGCCATGCTCTTAAGACTAGCTACAGAGGATCGGCCAGGCATGCTACTCTACTGACTCTATAAGTTTTACGCACTCGGGCGTTTGAGTGAATAAAATAGGGGAGGGTATAAAAGTATCGTACACGCAAATCTAAGCGATGTAGAGGTCCACGCCGATTACGCCGCCGCCATCCGGGTTGGAAGAGGGTCGGCCGCCACCGCCGACGAAAACGTATTCGGCGCCCACATCAATACAGTGCACCCATACTGACGTAGGCAATGGACTCGTCTTTCCGCAAAAATTACTCGGCGAAGTCCTGCGCTGTCTGTCTGTCTACTATTATAGTTGCAACGTAGAAGCCTAGTAAAGTTTATGGAGCGTGTAAAATAGAAGTGTAGTGCAGTAGTTTGGTAGTTTTCTTACTGATTGATTTGTTGCCTGACAAAAGATAAAAATTTTAGAAACTAAAGAGTGTGATATAATTGCACTATTAGTATGTGTTAAACACATCATTTTTACGTTTTTTTTTATCAATGGGGGGTGGGGGGGTACAACCCCCAAACCCCCCCCCTGGATACGCCTATGGTAAGATGCATTTAAAACATTGTTTTCCTGGCTGCGTATTGTATATCAGTAAACCGATGCCTAAACCTCGAAAGCCCTTAAGTAGGGCACAGTCGAATATGCCACAGATGGAGAATGAATCTCATGACATGTGAAGAAAATCGCATTGAAGCAATTTAATCGACTTATGGTTCATCACAATTCTCGGCTTTTTAATAGCTCCACGGTTCAGTGGAGCGTTCAGTGTGACCCGTCCAATAACTTGGTGCAGAAGTATCCCTATATTAGTCCAAAATCTGTATTTTTTACCCAGCTGACTTCATTAATAATGCCCGACATAAGGATAAGTTCTTGTATTTTTAAACTTGTTTTTGCGGATGAAAAAGTTGCTTTCACCTGCAGTGTGCCCTGAAAGAGTATTTATAATTTGATACTCGGTATTCATTGTGAACCTCTGGAGAACTGCTTCAATATTAGTGAGCTCGTTCACAAGGGGAATGCTGCAAAACAGTGCAAGGGCTACTTAATTAGTACCGATTTAAAAAATATCTTATACTTAGTGAAGTCCAAAGTAAAACACTTTTAAGGAGTGAATTATCTGCGATCCTTAATGAGGACTCGTGCAAAAATTAACGAACTTCGAATCGAAGATCAAGCAACTGTGAAAAAAATGAAAGCAAGATAATTCATGGAAAAGTTGGATGTTCATCCAAATATTCCAAGGAATTAGGTGATTTCCCTAAAATAAATAGTGACTGCTTACCAACTGAGATAGGAAAATGGGAGAAGGTATTCAAATGACAGGTTTTTTTATGCATGCTCTTACGTTCGCACACCAGTTAATTATAGATTTGCTCGAGAGGATGATATTTTACCACTACCGAGTGTAAGGACTATTAGACGGTATTTGTCTTCAATAGAATCTTATTGAAGGTTTAGTTAAAAACTTTTTGAGCTCCTTATGAGAAGGCTCAGCAGCAAACCGGTTCAGCAGAGGAATCTTTTGGGATGAGATAGTCATGTGGGAAAGCCTACATCGGCGAGATCTGCAGATGTATGAGAGTCGAGATGCAGGAACATCGAACGGCTACAAAAAACAAGAAACTATAGCAGGAAGCGGCTGCGTCAAACCAATCTTAGGATTGTTGAACGATGATGATCAAATTATTTGCGGATGACACAGTAATAATTAATTAAAAAATCACATATGTCTAGCAGTCCGTAAACATCTTGTTCTTTTAGAGCTCTATAATTTCCACATAGAAAGAAGACGCCTTGGTAGCTCAACTGGTAGAGAACCTGGCCGGAAATCAAGGGGTCCGGATTCGAGTCTCGGTCCGGGCGATGATATTTTCTCTGTGGAATATTTGCTATGACATAGTAATATATAGAGAAAAAATAATCATGAGGATAGTACGTTACTATCTCTAGACTTAATCAAGATTTCGGAATAATGCAATAAAAAGGGACTAGAACTTAATTTAAAACGGTTACAGTAATAAACTTTTGGGGGAAATAGTCGGAAATTATGACACTAAATACGAAATAGATCGGGTTTGGATTAAGTAGGTACTTCATAGGAAGTGAGGAAACATTTCATTATAATATACATCTGTTGTATTCTACGATATGGCAGCGAATCATGGACAATAACTGCAGCAGAGAAGTCCAGGCTGGAAGCATTTGAAATGTGGTGCTACCGAAGAATGATGAAGATAAAAGGGATCGACCGAGTGACAAACGAATAAGTCTTAAGAAGAGTGGGAGAGAATAAGTGTCTACTGAAAACCTTAAAAAGAAGTCGAGACAACTTAATAGGCCACATCTTATAGACATAACAGACATGATGGCCCGATGAAGACAATCATCGAGGGAAAAGTGAACGGGAGGAATGGAAGAGGCAGGCCTCGTATGACATATATATGGAGTAAGTTGTGAAGGATGTAAAAGAGAGGAGCTACGTTAATATGAAGAGGTTGACCGATAGAAGAATCGAGTGGAGGGCTGCGTCAAACCAATCCTAGGATTGTTGACCGATGGTGATGATGATGATGACGATGACTAGAACTTAATTTAAAACGGTTAGGGTAATGACCTTATGGGGAAAATAGTCGGAAATAGTGACACTAAATACGAAATAGATCGGGTTTGAATTAAGTACTTCAGAACAAGGGGAGTCACTCCCGGGAGTCACATTAACCACCAAAATCACTTGAGGACCACATAAAAACACCAAACTTACTTCGGGAACACATGTACATACAATTTTTGGGTCGGCTTTAAAGAAACTTGGATTCATTAGACCGGTGGAGATATCGCAAATGTTAAGGAGTGATGTTACTTCGCATTCGTTAGGCCAAAAGTGGAATACGCCACGAGTATTTGGGACCTGTGGGAATGGAGATTAATAGTTTTCTCGTTTTTTCCCCAAAGAATTCGTGACCAAAACAACTTCAGGAGGTCTCATACCGTAATGACTTCATAAAATAGGAATTCTGGGAACGGCGAATTCTTCCGAAGGCTTCGCTGATATGATTAAACAGCATAGAGATCCATATCTCGGGCAGCATAAATCACCCCGGCTTGGATTCGAAGAGGATTTCAGCATTTTGATTCCGTGAGGAAGCACAACGCCAGACTGACCCAGAAGAGTGTAAACTGCTATCGAGGAGTTTGGAAGGAATGGAATGATAACTGGAAAACATGCACGCCCATTTTTATATTCCTGGGAAGGATGTTAGGAGTAGGAATGCGCTAGCAAAAGTTTAGGAAAGGGAGAAAGAAGACGATGGCTTAGGTACTGAATGAAGGAAGTTAAGCGAAGTACGGAAAAGATAGTAGCATACGTCTTGTGCTTATAGGAAGGGTTGATTACAATAAAAGGTCATAATCGTTCACTTTTTAGGAAGTAGAAGTGAAGAATAAGATTGGCATTTTTGGTTGACCAAACGTGGGTTTTTAAAGTAGTAATAACGATATTATTAATTACGTCTTTATTTAATCTGCTATTTTCGGACTATGAAGTCTTATGGTAACATTAACTTCTCGGATTACACGAACATCCATTTCTCGGGCAGCATAAATCCTCCCCGGGTTGGATTCGAACCCACGATCCTGGAATTGACAGGCGATGGATTTACACCTCCGCCTCCCGGTTGAAAGTAGAATGTTGAGGATGCTTTGGAGAAGTGAATTCCGAGGAGATAGCATAAGAAGATGATCCGGTTAGAGAGGAAGACGAACGATGAAGTGTCGGACATGTTGGGCGAGAAATTCGTCGAGAAAAATTCGAAGTAGGCAGAAAAACTGGATGAAGCGTTAAAAGGCAATAGACTCCCAGAGGTTGTGATTGAGGAGAGAAGGCTGGTAAGGGGAGAAGTGGGAGGAATTAAATTATGATTCTGAGCAGCATGAGGGAAGGTAGAGTATACGAAGGGTTTAGGAAGGGGATAATATATGACATAAAAATTGCTTGGAGGCAGGAAAAGCAAGTAAGGAGGTTGGGTAAGTAGGTGAGGGTGAAATAGAGACAAAGTGTCCCAGAATCTACCACTATTGGCGTAACACTCATAATGCGGATATGAAGATAAGAAGCCATTGTCGCTAGATAGTTCACTAATATGGATATCATGAGCGAAGTTTATGTTGTAAGTATTTTGCGCTCGTTTATGTCATTAGATGGCGATAAAAAGGAACATTATAGCAATTACAGCATAATGGGTACATAATCACACACGACAACATGTCGGTGATGGCTTGGGAAATCAGTTTTGTGAGCTACGACCTTCGCGTACAGCGAACGTCCAACAGCCGGGCATCGTACTTGCAAGATGTCATGAATATCACCATCTAAAAAAAATGTCTCCGTAGCAATATTAAAAAAATATTAGTCTAATACTATAAAATGAATAAGGTACCCATAATTCCAACGGACGATTTCAGTCAATAACTATTAGAAACTAAATCAGCCACTTGTGGAAATTTAGTGAGAATTATAAAAATAACTAGCACACACCATCAAGGATGGACACACAGTGAAATGACGAACCTAAAATATATTGACCAATGTATCTGTGTGAATTTAAAAATATTTAGGCACACTCGTAGCGGTGGACATGCCGAAAGTCGTGCATCAGCTGCGTCACTGCGCTGAAATTTAAATTGATGTAATAATAAAATATATTAGGAAAGCAATAGATTTACAACGCACCACCTTCCGATGCAACAATTTATTTTTATACACATTTCTCATCTCTAATTAAGAATGGCAGGCAAAGGAAGTAAGCAGGCACAGGACTGGAATGGTTCATCAAGGAAAACAGTGGGATGAGAGCCGCAAGATAATGCTAATCGCGTGACCAGGGGGATGGAGAATCGGGGCGTGGCCACATTCTAGGAGTTTAGGATTGGAGGACTCTGGATAAACAGGGTGCGGGATGAACCAATGGAGAAGAGGTGACCTCAAGTAAAGGGAGGGGTGGATGAATGAGCGAAGAAGTGGATGATGAAAAAAAAATGTGGAAAAAATATTAATTTTCCAATGCATATATACCGGTGGTGGCCGCGAATCCTCAGAGGAGTGTTTTGGTGGTGCCAATAGCGTGAGAGATCCACAGACAGCCTTCCGTCTGCTAATCAACCCGGGTTGTGTTTCAACGGTAAGTTGTCACTGACGCTTTCTTTCATTTTACCCTTCAGGCAACGACTAGATGCATGCAAATCTAGTGAATCTTATTACCCCAAGTGTTTCAACTGGCAAGTTGGATTTGACCACATTCACGATGCTTTCGCAGACGTGTGCTAAAAATTAGCGGATCAATGGTGATTACGTCGAAGAGAACTGCAAAGCATTCTGCGAGGGGTAGCATCTCAATCCATATCCTCTGATTAAAATTAATAAATACTCAATCGCGCATTGCAAAGTGCTAAAGATAGAATTTTTACCAAAAATCATGGAAACATTTGGAGTATTGGCGCAAAATTTTACTAAAATATCAAGCGAAGTAATTAAAATTTGTTCAAAATAAAGTGCATTTATTTAAGTCAGCTAGGTAAAAATGATGTCGTAAATACGCTTATTTAGGAGTTGCGGTTGTATCTGTCGTTTCATATCTTATTATTACTTTAACAACAAACCTATTTCGGAATCTTGCCATTATGGAAATGCGGGGTGGTTCTCGTTTTTATCTCGAATTACAATTCAGTAATTTGTTCCAGTGCCATGTAGTGTAATTCAGAGGATATACGTATATTACTTCCTAGGTTCACAGGAAACAATGATTGTATTTTCTTAGACTTTAGATGAGATCATATAGATTCTTAGACATTCAGACTCACTTCTATTCAGCTTTTATAATAATAATACTTGATTCTGAAGGGAAATTGCAACACACTTCGGGGGATATTCTAACTTCTGAACAGTGGGGGCTTTAAAGCAATCATCTTTCTCATGCGTTTTTACGGACGTAAATATTACGGTAGCAACTAATGAGCGACTGGTATCATAAAAATAAAAAAGTCACTATTTGGGAGGGGAAAGAAATTTTCGGGTATGTACTTCTAATTGCACTTTGCTTAATCAATAGGTTAATAATATATTTTTTTCGTTACCTTTATGCTGCCACTTCCTTCAAAGGAACGGGCGTGGCGTGGTTACACATACCGTATGCTCAAGAGAAGGGCTGACTACTGGAATTCGTTTACCATGAAACTTCGTTTAGATTGGATACTATCCCTGTCTTGGCCCAGCCATAAGGGGGTTATTGAATTCTAGAGAACGGAAGGCTAACCTAGAACCTTACAAATGTAACGACATAATGTAATCTCTGCATTTTCCGAGGCTAGTCTAATTAAGAAGGCCAGCAAATATAGAGTCTATAAACATTAATCTGCATGGGAATCTCACGCTCGTTTACGCTCATATTTCTGAAACTTCAAAAACGATTTTAATGAAATGGGATAAAAATTCAGATTCCATCTATAAGAAGGGTTGAGCGTAGAATTTTAAATAGTTATTTTTGCATAAAAAGCAGAAGAAAAATATTTGAGAAAAATTTCCCCCAGTATTTTTTAATACGTAGACTCCGACAAAAGAATATAATTTTGTTCGCGCTTACCTATTGATCAACTGTACCAATCTTGATGAAAAATTTTTAAGTTATTTTTAATTCACGGGAAAGTTCCTCAGTTTATCATGTCACTATTATACAACGGCAGTTGTTTTATAATTTATTAGACAACCGATTTTGATTTGTGGCAGAAGCTATGTGCTTACATCGGCGAAAAATATTTTTATTTTCTTCTTTTCGAGAAAGCAAAGCCTTATTCTATGATTCAATAGCGTGAGTAGATGTAAAGCGATCCCTTTCTTTTCCTACATTTTACGGGCATAGCTTCACGCCTCAGCATTCTTGGCATCACTTCTCCTATTGCGATAAGATTTTTTCTAGAAGTTCCATGCTTACTTTTCGGAATCGTATTTTCTGTTTCGGGGGTTGCTAAGGCCAGGATGCCTCAAAACCAATATCCCAATTATGAGTTAAGGGCAATTTTATTTCTTTTTGAATGACATGAAATGTGCATTAGTGTTTTGTTTTAGAACGGTTCTCTTAACTTGGAACTTAAGTATACAGAAACGGATTCAGTAGGAAGATGAAGAGATTTGGGCTGCTGTGATAAAAATTTTAAAAAATGTAGAAAACTTGAATAATTTAAGAATAGAGTTGATAGACGAGTATAATTGAAGGTATGAACTAAAATGAACTGAACATATTCAATAGTTTAATTATTACAATTAGGGCATGAAAAGATTTAGGGAAACGTCCTTATTTCATATTAAAGTGGCTATGACCACAGATCGGTTTTATCGACTTTAAAGAAAGGTGGTCAAGAGGTTGACTTTTAACACAAAGTAGGTAGGGTTGAGGAAATATCCAGATGATCATCAGCGAACTGCAAATAAAAATACACTCGAGTCCACGGCTGAATGACCAATCCATCGAACAACCCAGTGTCAAGTTGCGAATATAATCCCGTGTCGGGGAGAGCTATTTCTTCATAATCAGCGGATTACCAGACTTCAAAGTCTCTTCGCATTGGGATATTATTTTATGCCATGCATATCATAATTTAAAAAACATTTGTACGGTAAGCGTTGATAGAAAAGCGGCCGATCAAAGATTTTCCCGAATGTTATGCTAGTCTAACATGAGTATGAATGAAATTAAATCTTCTCTACAAGGAATAAGACTGAATTAGGTGTAAATACAAATATTATATCCAAATTCCATTTTACGTGTTGCAATATTTTATGCTCATCGCAGTTTGCAATCGAGTACCACCTATAAACATGCAAATTCCATTATTTATGTCGCAATTTTCATAGGTTATGAGAGTGCAGCCACATTTTTCCAAGGAAAGAAAGCTCTTATGGGAAGTCTGACATGAGGGTTTGTTTCATGAGTTCTGATTTCTGGATAGCATTACCGCGATTTGTAGTTTGGTACAGTTGAACTTTACCAGTTTAAGGTGTAAAAATTTGAAAATACACTGAATCTGAGATAAATGGATACTCTACAGTAACGGTTTGTGAAATTTCTATCATATTAAGCGCGTTTCACACGATACTCGACCCAGCACAAGACCTAGTGTGCTAGCCACAACTTGATATTGAGGACGGAAGCTAGCATGATAGGAACCGTCCTGGGAGGTTTCACACGATCATCGACCTTGTGCTTGCTATGAATCGGTTATTCCATATGATTCTAAACTAATTATCAAAAGAGAATTTCGCACAGCGTCTGTAACGTGACTTGATTGGTCGATGGTTACTGGGTCCTACTAGAAATCTAGTACCGCATCAAGCATTAAATCCAGTAGCTTAGCGAGCATGCTTGCTAGCCAGGATACTGGTTCTATTCACACGATACTGGAAAGCTATTATACTTGCTAGTTACTCGACCTTGTGCTGGATCTAGTACCGTGTGAAACGGGCTTTAAATTTAAAAAAATATTCACCTTTTACTATTTTCTTATCATGTTGGCTGCCGTAAATATCTAGTCAAGGTTACTACATGGTAATACATTACATAAATTGAGCTTAACGCAAAAAGAATATTCGATTATTGAGCTTCACGCATTGCTGGGGCATTTTAAAATACTAATTGGCATTTTTATCAAAATACGTGCCTACGCCGGATTGCTCAATGGCTATATTTATTTCTATTTCGGAGCCCGAGTTCGAATCTTAGTGTTGGTAGAGATTTTTTAAGTGGAATACTTGATTGATTTTTAAGAGCCCCAAGTTCAGTAGACCGTCCGTTGGATGGGACGTTAAATTGAAGGCAACTTTCTGCGTTTTGTAAGCAGTAAGCTGATGCCAACGTCGGGTTTTCTTCTCTCCTATGAAATCTTACTATGCATCCTACTCATAAATCTCTCAACTCTTAATGACGCAAACGACCGCCATTGTCAATCCACCTCCTTCCACAAACAACTTCGTGCTCTGCTACTCTCCAGGAGGTCTATAACCTTTTGTGAATGGACTTTTGTGAATTTCATCTGCCATCCAGAGCAAATTACTTCTTATATTCCTTTTAAAAATCAGATTCGATAAATTTTCCACGAGGGTTGAGGAAATGAATCCTAATCTCTTAAAAATAAATGCACGGTAATTAATCCCCACAGCGCATTCAAGTAATATATCACTTACGCAGTAATCTTTAACCACAAATAGTTATAGATAGCGAGGACGATGTGAAAATATACCATGCCTGCACACTTCAAACACAAGTTCAACGGCATGTAGAGTATGATAAGTGAGGATGGAATTCAATTGGTACCATCAAGTAATTTCGTCAACTTGCATCACCTGCGTTTAGGGCACACACCAGCTAATTCAGCAGAGTTAAACGTCAATGCTACGTAAATATCAATGTAAATTAAGAGAATTAAGATTTTTGTACTTAATTTCAATTAAATTAAGAATAGAAATGACTATGAGATTGATTTCAATGACTTTTTTCAATATTCAAATAGAAAAAATACAGTTAGCCCCATATGTATATATGCATATGTACATATGCATATGTATATATGCATAGCCCCAGTATTCCCCATGGTATTTCATTGCTTAAAAATTATATCATGACAATGATTTCTTTATTTAAATGTCATTTCAGGTTTCTTAAAAATGGACCCACAAAAAGCGACCAGGGACAACAGGTCAAATCAGTTGAATCCTAATCATGGAGAATACAGTAAGTATTGCCTCTATTTAAAAAACCTTCTTTACATACTTTAAAATGATGGCACATGCATCAATGACGAAAACTAGTATGGCGACTGTACTGGTTTAAAATACCGCGAATTTAACTTTTCTTTGTCATTATTTGCAGACAAACAGGCGGCGGTCGACAACAGGGCTAACCAGCTCAACCCTAATAACTCAAATTTCCAAGGGCAGAGGAAATGAGAAGCCGTCCTCGAAGGAGATATAATGGCTAAGAAAGCCAATGGATGAGCAATAGCTCATGATGTAGTTTTAGATGCAATAAAAACTCATATTTCAGAAGCATTGTTTTCTTTCTGTTAACATTTGACAATCAAAATAAGGGTTTTCTAAAAGAGAGAATTTTTGAAAGAAACTCTTCAAGTACGACAAGAATAAAAGATAGTTAAAGTTTCTGTTGTATAACCTACTTTTCAGTTGAAAAATGCTGTTTGCTATTAAAGATGGACAGGAACTGAGGGATACTTTCAGTGTGAGCATTTGTAGGAAACTTGGTCTCTAAGGGTACCATGGTGTTATTTTTTCGGTCAAGGACGACCATACGACCATCAAGACAACCAACAGATAAACAGACAGTACGTGGAGTCAATCCGTTCCATCTCCACATGGAAATGGGTTTCGATTTAAAATCTTAGAATAAGGATACGCCAGATTATGTCAGCACCAATTTTACCTATTTAAATAACCTATTATTTTAACAACCATATTTCAATATAATCTCAGGCAAAACAAAAGTAAAATATTTCTAGTTTTTCCTATACCTACTTCCATTCCAATTAGTAAAAGCATACTAATCTTCAGATGTCTGATTCACAACACCTTTGTCACTTTTGAAGGCGGAAAAGCCCGTGAGAGCTAATGATTGCGATAGTTTATCACAGACGTGGAGATACATAACAGTCTCCGGAAAATAGTTGCCTCCGCTGATGGGTAAAATAGAAGTTAAATACATAACTGAACTACTTTGAAGAATATTTCTAAAAAATATATCTAATGAGCAAGTTTTCATTAGCAAATGTATTGAGAGAAGTGGAAAATTAGTTTATGTGACTTTTTAAAACGAAATATTGCTTCAGGCAAGAAAGCTATCTTTAATTCTCGCAGCCAAAGGAAGTGAATCGACCAATGTACTTCTAAAAAAAGGTATACAGCGACGATCCTCCAAATCTTCAAAATTGGCAGCTGTGCGCTGGTTGAAGTGAGTGATCACTACCCTTTAGAGCGAGAGAGAAGAGGAATCGAAGAAACGGATATTGGGCGTAGACTTAAGAGAAAGTGGAAGAGGGATTTTCCAGATAGGTACCATTAGTCACTCCGAATACCTGGCAAGCCGAATGAAGCTACGTGAGACTTCACACTAACTCCCTCAGTTCACCGAGACGTCTGGGCACTACCCAATTGTCTACAGGTTTGTAATTTGGTTTGCATATGAAATGTATCCGATAAAATATTTCCTTCGCCCTTAACTAAAATGACAAACGGGTCTTTCATCCATATATTCACTCAGAGAGAGATTGACAAATGAATAATGCTGAAATCAATTACATTATTTATGCCTTATTTTATTTATTCAATTATATTATGCCTCGTTTCCAAGGCATCACTCACTCAGTGATTCAATCCGAAGGTTGATTTGGATAGGTGAGGGTAGAGCACACCCCGGACTAAACCATAGGCGTGTGAATTTCACACAATCAGGGTAGGGGGGCCAGTTCTTTTCCCTGGACCACCTAACACACCGAGGATTTTTTGGGGGGGGCGTCCAAAGGCTTCACCCGGATTTGAACCCGGGACCCTTCGATCAGACGCCAAGCGCTCTACCCACTAGGCCACCACACTCTCTACCAAGGCATATAAATTCCCAAATCCGATTCAAAGATTGAAGTTGCTTCCTCAGTTAACCTAACTCTCTAAAGAAAGACCTGTTACTTGTTCCACAAAAATGTCAGTCATATGAATGCTCCTAGTGAGCGATTACGAAGAACTCTGAAGTAGGCTAAAATTTGATAAAAGCTGATAAATGATACATATAAAACTAATCGACCCAGATTTTAAGCTTTGGCTCCAAAATCAGCGACTGACTCCAACCATCTATCTATGCCCTACTAATTTAGTCATACCTGGAAAAAGGAGATGACGAATCTGCGAAAAGAAACCAAGCATTCGCATCAGATTAGCATTAATAAAAAATTATATCCACTCAGTACAGAGGCTGTTAATGTATGTGGCAGGGTAGCCACCAGGAATTCTTTCAAAACTGACGTATTCAATTGACATAATGAAACTGGCATGAGTTAATAATAATTGTAATAGTAATCAAATTATAAAAGATACGCATACGCTGAAGCATTATGTGTAGAAGTGCCGTCAGTACCTGTTAAGGGGGTTATCTGCAAATCAGATCCATAAGGAAAATTTCTAAAATTTGTGCTAACAGGATTTAAGGAATTTTTCCTAAAAGCCATGCATAAAAGTACAGGATTTAATATCCTAAGTTTTTTCCAATGTTAGAAAATAAATCACATTCAAACTTTTATCCCGATGACAGTTACAATTTAGTTAAACCATAAAGTAGGGGTGTATGGAAATAGCTGTACAGGAAATCCTTTTTGTATTATTACTCAGACCTTAAATGAGGTTTAAGAATTAAATACCCCACTGCAAAAATTCAGAGAAATATACTTGCGATACTCTTGGTTCACGTACTGAGCATAAAATAACCTAGGATTTATTTCTCATGTCATATCTCAAATATAACCGCAGCATATTTTGAGGCGGACTGTGGACGTGAATGAATAATGAATATCGCTAAAATTTGGACTTCCTGGACGGCTCCATTCCAACGGAAAGCGCCGAAGTCGCGGCTCTCTCGTATCGAGGAGTTTGCGGACGGTGAAAGTAACGGTCGGGGGACCAAAGCGTGATGGGGAAAGTGCAGATGGGTTCGGATGTCGAGGGAGAGTTTAAAGAAAAATGTGGCAAGTGAGAAAGAAGACCCAGATGATGGTGAGGACACAAAGCGAAAGTGACTTGAGCGTCCATTTGACTAAGGCCTACATTGCTCGCATCTATGTCATATGATATTCAAGAGTATAGATTGATCAATATAGGGCACCTAGCTAGCCAGGATTTATCAGCATTAAAAAAGGCCACGAACTCAAAAATGGACTCTCCTTTCTGAACATAACTCGCAATTTTAGCTCACAATATTTTCCTGGGAAAGGGAACATTCAAGTTGACGCGTCCTATTTATTCGTATTAAAAAACTTGAGTCTTCTACAGAGATGGCGATAGTATAATAGACTGTTTTGATAATTTTGGTTTGAATACATTAGCTCCAATAATAATCAATTAGCCACATATATCACCTGAATAAATGTGTGGTGATTGAAGAGATAGGTTTATGCTTGCCCACCTTAAATTTCTGCACAATATTAATCCTGTACTTAATCCTCGATCCCTATAGTCATTTCTGCTTAACTATTTTAATAAACACTCTGAATCTATTGCAACATCTCTTTGCAAACATAGCTACCCTTTTTTAGACACGATCAAATTCCAGGATTGATCCTACTACCGATTAACTTCATTTTCTCTCCTAGATACACATGGCTTTGCGCCAAACAGTGCTAACCCTTCACAAACATAATGTAACAATTTAATTGAGATTTCTTCCATAATATTCCTCCTACTAGTGAACGCACTTCTTTGGTAACGCATCTGGAATCATTTTTTTTTCATCATGCCATTATTCCTACTGCCACTTGCGTCCAAAATGCTGAGCAAACGTTTTTTTTCCAAATGTAATTCTGCCTTCATTTTCAAATTCGGGAAGAAACCGTCTATCCACTTCTCCCAAAGAAGTGGATAGACGGTTCTTTCTTACTTCCAAAGAAGGGTCTCCCATTAAAAAGAATTCCCGCCACTCAAAAAAGTAAATAGTCCCCTGGAAAACCCAAGGCAATCCTACAAAAAAAAATCGGGACGTCCCAGACACGAAAAAGGTTGGAAGGCATGAGTAAGGTATATGGGTAAGGAGAAAGACGTCGAGACATTGGACTAGAAGGATGTCCGGGAGTATCCGAGACAGGAATTCCCTCGGGCACGCTGTGCGTCTCATTCCCCTAAACCCGCTTCACTCAAGTTTAGGGGTGAGGGGTGATCCAGTCGAAAATTCCCTCCCTCTCTGTCTCTCGTGGAAGATCACGGTGATGACAGGGTATGGAAGCAATCACAGAATAACGCAAAATAAAACACAATGTTGCACAGTGACCGTGGTGGAGAGAAAAAGATAATCAACAGGTCAGTAAAATAAGCATGAGAGGAACACCGTTTAATGCCCCTCCATAGGACGGAGTAACGCATTCAAAATTCTCTCCACACAGCACCGGAGTTGTGATCAAGATAGCGAAAAAGGGCTTCGGGGGGTGTGGGAGTGGGGTGGGGGAGGGGGTGCAATGGGTGGGAGTGCAAGGGGTGAATGGGGGGTGACCATTCGATGCCCACAAGTGTTACAAACTTCTTCCTTAAATGTTTAGTGCTTGGTATTTACTTTCACGGAGTCCTTTCCTATCTCTTCTCAATGCTTAATTTTTTATGAAGCAGTTAATTTGACCGGCCCCAGAACAGAAGTCCAACGCATATATACATAACAGATTGAAAAGAACAATTATTAAACACACACATGCATCAAACTAGTGATCACGTTTCAAGACACTGAATACTTGAATGTACGCAGTGTAATCCGGATTATGATGCCCAGTTAAAATCAGAACGACAAAAATATTGGGTAAAAATTTCAGGGGAGGGGGGGACGACGGAGGACTGAAGCCCCAGAAGCCTCCCGCTTGCTACGTGCCCCCCCCCCCCCCCCCCCCCCCCTCCCCCCCCATCCCCTTGTTACGTGTCCCCCCCTCCCCATTGCTACTTTCCTTGGATGTAAGGAACTCAAGCCACCACACGTCCTAGAATCTCTTCATTGATAGCTCCTTATATTTTAGACGCAAGTAACGTATTAAGGCCGCTTTACACGATACAATTTTTTGTACAATTTATTGTACAAACGCTTGTATAAACTGAGCGAATTTGTATGTTTGTCTGAATGGAATTAGAACAGGTTCTATTTCCTGTTCAGTCATTCAGACAATCGCACAAGCGTTCGTACAATTTGCCGCTTTACACGGTACAATTTCCTAATACAAGAGTTTGTACAATAAATTGTACAAAAAATCGTATCGTGTAAAGCGGCCTTTAGAGAGTGGTAAGGAATCACCCCCTCTCACCCACACTCCTGCAGTTATTTTCAGATAACAATTCAAGGTGGATATAATGAGTGCAATGCAACTCTCCACTCAAAGCAATAGTGCCGCACATGCGTCAACAAGGTCGTGTCTTTAATTTCCACCAACGGGAAGAAATAAGTAGATATGGACTAAATTTTAGTAACAAAAAGTTACCGCCAAAAAATATCGACGGGCGACACTGCTAGAATTAGAATATTTCCTTAAGATAAACATTCTAAAGTAGGTATACTTGAATTTCAGTTATTCCAACGGCTAAGTTATATCACATCGTTTACTCTTACGTTCTTAATCCTAAGAAAATTGCAGTACCTATGTCCAAGGTGGAATTCTAATCCGTTACCTTTGAATTGGCCAGCGCGTTATCAACGTGACTACCTAGAGCGACGCGCTGTAAAGAGGAAGTAAGGTCAATACCCGGTCAAAGATGAATTAAAACTGCAGGAAACGAGTTCAAAAAACTGTTATTTCTGGATTCTGAATAATTTATTAGATCTATTTTGGTCGTGCTTACCGATGCCAGCAATTCATAATCCTCGAGTTAATGAGGATAACAGTATTTAGACTATTGCTCCCGTTCCGGAAGAGAATTAGCTGTACGTAGTAATTACCGACGAAATCATAATTGTGATTGAGTTTCTCAGAGAACAATCAGGGTTGAGAACAATCAAATCATAATTCAAATGTGGAATCAAATATCCTCAGGCGAGACTTGTGCACCTGCGTACACGGACTACGTCCGGGGTCCCTTCAAGCTCGAGGCCCTTCCCCGACGAGCAAACGGGGAAGAGAGGAGGAAGATGTTTTTGTAGGACGAGCCCAGCCTCCCCTACCGCGTCCAGACCACCTTTTCGTTATACCCGAGAATAATGCCCGACCTTCTTCTCCCTGGCGAGCAAAAGACGCTGGACGATGGCTGGCCGAGGAGAGGGAGAGAACTTGACCTTGGGATACAAAAAAAAGAAAATTTCTATGAACGTTTCGTTCTGTCAGGAAGCGTAGCGTCTGGGGGTGGTTGTATGGAATGGTTCTTCATGAGGCCGCCTTCGCTTCCTCAGCGAGGGGGTGGTGGGGACGATGAGGCGGACGCCTGAGATCAAATGCTCGCTTGATGCTCAAGATCAACAAAAACAAAAGCCATTCGAGACGTTCAGTGTAGTTTATCTTGAGGCATCGAGCGTAACCGAATTTACTCACCTCTTCATTTTGAGTGACGAAGGCGAACTGGGGCGATTGTTGTGGTACACGGGAGCCAGAGGGGAGGTTCATAAAGAACTCTTTGAAAGAGATTTGTTAAAAAGTGTTACGATAGGTTTAAAAGAGTTACGATAGGTTTAGCAGTTTATCAAAATAATTGAAAGAATAAGCATAGGGATCACTGTCAGATCGTAAGTTAAAATAGTACCTATTAAATCTCCTGCAGAAATTTAAAACAAGAAGGATCACTGAGGACTTAATAAGCATATTGAAAACACCTGCGTACTGTGGCAGGTTAGATAATGAAGATAAAATTATAATGATAGATATATAGAGAGGTGAAAGAATTCATTTTCCCGCACACAATTAAGAATTTATTCTCTACACCAAAAGTGCATGGGGAAATCATAATTTCAAGATTTCAAAGCAGAAATTTAGGGATTTTTTTCGCGTACATGTTTTAACACTAACACTCACGGATTTTCTGCGAAATATACATTAATAATTTTTTTTTATTCAATACATTTTAATTCATAGAACTGACCGATATATCCATAGCTATTTCATTAATTTTTTCTAAACTAACAATTAAATGTCATTTATACATAACATTTAATGTCTCTCGTAATTGCATAACTTGTCTACAATTTTCCTCGGGCTGGCAACATCCTGCCTCTCAGTTGCACCTAAGTTGTGTATGCACGGAGAGGTATTTTTTGCATAGTAGTAAGTGTAATCTTATTCTCTCTGATTGATAATGCATTCCTGGTGATGGTACACTCCCTGCCACACACCCTAAAGGTAGCTTGCGTGGTATTGTGTTGATAAAAATGTAGATGAGTACATCAGTTCAATAACAAGCTTAAATGATTGTAAATATTGCTATGAGCTATTGCTATGCGCTATTAGGTAAGCAAGCATAAAGTGATTTCATCATCTTCACCGGTCAACAATCCTAGGATTGGTTTGGCGCAGCCCTCCACTCGATTTTTCTATCGGTCAACCTCTTCATATTAACGTAGCTCCTCTCTTTTACATCCTTCACAATTTGCTCTATATACCTCATACGAGGCTTGCCTTTTCCATTCTTCCCATTCACTTTTCCCTCGACGATTATCTTTATCAGGCCATCGTGTCTTAAGATGTGGCCTATTAAGTTGTCCCGTCTTCTTTTTAAGGTTTTCAGTAGACATCTCTTTCCTCCCACTCTTCTTAAGACTTCTACGTTTGTCACCCGAAGGATCCATTTTATGTGGTAGCACCACATTTCAAATGCTTCCAGTTTGGGCTTCTTTGCTGGTGTTATTGTCCATGATTCGCTGCCTTATAGTACAATGCTCCTGATGTATGTTCTAATGAAATGTTTCCTCACTTCCACGCATGAATTTGCAGCTGTATGTAGAATCTTCTGGTAAATTGCAATTTTCGCTTGGGCAATTCTAATGGCAATTTCTCTTTTACTTCGTCCATCGCTGGTTACTCGGCTTCCCAGGTAACAGAACTCTTCCACGTCCTCGATTTTTGTTTTCCTAGTTTAACATTGGTCCTGGATTCCTTTCTCCTACTGATACCGATACCTTAGTTTTCTTTTTATTGATCTTCAGATTATATCTGGTCATTGTCCTTTCCATATTTCCTAGTGTCTTCTTTAAATCTCCTTCTGTTTCTGCCATGACTGCTTTGTCATCGGCGAAACGTAGCATGCTGATTTTCTCCCCGTGGATATTCACTACCGGAGACTTTTCTTTGACTTCTTGGATGGCTTTCTCGATATAGACATTGAATAATACGGGAGACAGTGCACATCCTTGCCTCACTCCTTTCTTTATGCTTGTTTCTGTTCTGCTTGGTCCTGATTTGATTATGACCACCTGGTTTTATACAAGCTGTGGATAACTCATCGGTCAATGTATGATACTCCAATTTCTTTCAAAAACTTCAGCATCATCTTCCAAACCACGTTGTCAAATGCCTTTTCCAAATCTACAAATGAAACAAACGTCGGTAGATTATTCTCTTTTCTCTTCTCTATAAGTAGCCTGAGGGCCCAAATCGCTTCTCATGTGCCCTTGTTTCTTCTGAACCCGAATTGGTCCTCATCCAGGAACTCCTCTGATTTTCGTTCTATTCTTCTACAGATGATTCTCGTCAATATCTTCGAGGCATGTGTCGTCAGGATTATGGTCCTAAAATGTTCACAGTTCTCAGCTCTCGTCTTTTTGGTAATAGGGATGACAATGTTCTTCTCGAAGTCGGTGGGTATCTCTCCTTTAGAGTACATGTCGCAGATAGTTTTGTACAGCTGATTTAATGTCTTCTCTCCGGCAATTTTATTAGTTCGTCAGGAATATCATCTATTCCCGAAGCCCTATTTATCCTCAGATCCCTTACAGCTGCATCAAATTCTGATCTTAGGATTGGGGCTCCCAAATCATCCTTATCGACTTCATTTTCCTCTTCGATTACTTCCGCTCTAAGATAGCTTCCATTGTACAACTCTTCCAAGTATTCCTTCCATCTCTTCACATTATCTTCATGTTCAATTAAGAGTTCTCCATCGTTGTCCCTGATGCTGTTACATCTTGCAGCCCTTGTAACAGCCCGTTCCTTGAAGTGATTTCTCACCATCCTGTAGGCAACTTCCAAATTTCCATTTTCAAGGTTGCTTTGTAGGTACATCATCGCATAGATCCTTCATCCACATTTCCCTTGCTTGTCTCGCTTTACGGCTTATTTCATTCCTAATTCTTTTGTAGCCAAGTTGCCCTTCTTCAGTTTTCACATTTTTATATTTCTTCTCTCTTCAATCAATTCTAAGACTTCTTCTGTAATCCATGCCTTCTTCTTGACAACTTTTCTTCTCCCCATAATTCTTTTGCTGCTTCCTTTATCCCGCTTTTCATATTCTCCCATTTCTTTTCCACTGATTTCACAGTCAAATCCTCTTCGATTTTGTTTTTCACTGCCTTCTGGAAGGCCAGCCGTTGTTGAGGTCCCTTAGTTTCTCTACTTGCCATACGTTCTTCATTGATTTCTTCAATTTCTTTAGTTTTAAGTGACATTTCATCATCACTAAGTTGTGGTCACTGTCGATATCTGCACCCGGTTAACTTTTGCAGTTCTTTGCCTGTTATCGGAGATAAATAGATGTTTTGCTGATGCTTTTTGATGAGTATATGTTTTATGTTACTACGGAAAAACATCTCAATATGCAGAATGAGTTCTGAAGTGTCCCATTGGCTAGGAAGTACATTACCATTTTACAACCACAGGGTTGTGAAATGGTAATGTTGTCAGCTGACACATTCGTTGTCAGCTGACAGCATTTGGTTTACTCATGAGGCAAATTTATCCAACATATCAGTCGTCCAGTTCGTTAGTAAAATGTGTACGTTAGTGTCATACGTTTTTCGTTAAAGATTATACATTACCTGTGGAGTAGGCTAACACCGCCTGAAATCCCTTCATAAATCCTGTACCCATAACATTATTTTATATCAAAGGAGTTTCTTCAACGTAACCCGCAAAGGTTCAACAATGGGGTCGCTAACCATGTAAATACATGGTTAGCGACAATTATTGCCGAATCTGAAAGAGTTTATAAAATAACAAGACCTATATATTTCCGTTTTTCGATCCGTCAATTAGTTCTCGAGTTACAAGCCACGAAAAACTGATGTTTTTAACCCTTTCGAAAAAGTGGGCGTGCATGCGACCTCTTATGTCATTGACTTCGTCCAATCACAACTGAGCCCGCGAAGCTACTTCGCCTTATCGCAAAGGGGGGACACAGCTGACTCTGCCAATGGGAGCGGTTGCGATAGGATCTGTGCTTGCAGACCTTCCGACCCCCCCCCCCAAATCCCTTCCGTTTCCCTAAAAGCAGTCAAGGACGGGAGATAAATGACGTCAATGGTCTCAAAGCAGCTTCTTTGGTGGGCGTCACCTTTTGCTTATTTTTTATTTATGAGTGAATGGCTCTGGTTAAAAGATCAATTTTTTCGCTAAAATTCATTCCTCGTTTGCATCTAACGATTTCGTGTACAAAATTCAGATTTCGGTTCCGAGTAAACGCCCCCATTATCGCGAAGCAACTGTAAGGATCCCTGATCCTCACAATTTTACAGAAATCCAATAGGATGACAAGGCCTCTATACCGTTAGATAGGACAGAATACAGGCAACTGCGCGGATAAATATTCAGTAAATAAGTGTTCCAAATTTCACCAGCGCAGTCCGCTCGAACTTTTAAGCTTTTCCCTTCGCCGCCGGTTTGATTTAGCGTTACATGATTGAGGTTAATAATCAGAGCCAGGTCGGGATAGAGGGGGTACCCAACAGCTGAGATCGGAAGTGAAACTTTTCCAAGCAAGAAGAGAAATGAAGAGGAAGAGTGGGAGATGGGAGGGAGGGGAGAGTGCACCGGAGGATAAGAAGAGGAGAGACTTTTGGTTAGCGGAGAGGGGAGGAAGAGGGGCTGGGGTGGTGGTGGGATTTTTCACGTCGACGGCTTGGAAAGCGGGACTTGGCGTTTCCGCGAATTATTGACGCCTTCGATAGAGCAAATAAGAGCAGTGGTTTCCGTAAAAGTTGGGGTGGGGAATAGCCGGAGCTTGCGACAGTTTCGGAAAACCAACATCACCAACTGGAGGGAGAAAAATCTAGCGATTTTAATTTCTTCAGACTTTCACAGCAAAAGAATACTAACGATATCAGCTGGCAGTTTCCTGAATGCTCGTTGGTTCAATTTTTAAATATCGGAGTCACTTGGCTACTTTTCCGCCCTATGGAACTTTGTATTTCAGCAATGGCTTCTAAAATAAAATTTTATAATTTGGCAAGTTCTAGGATCTATTTCTCAAGCACTCGCTCTTGTATCTTTTTGGACCCAGGTACTTATATTCTTTTAATAGATTATAAACGCGAAGTCCTTTCAGATGGATTACGACGTCGTTCATTGTTTCACGAATGTCAGCAAAACCCATGCTGGATTCGGTCTCGTTGTTGCTTACGGCATCATTAAAGAAACTTATAGAGATTTGCTTTCCTAAATACTTGTTTACCTTCCCATGTTTGCCTATTAGTCTCTCGAGGATTTATTTACCCTACAATTCCCAATCTAAAAAAAAATATGCTTCCGTATTTTGATCCAGCTTCGTGTTTTAAAATTTCATCTACCAGGAAGTAAAAGCCCTTCTTTCTGGACGCTGAGGATTGAAGTTCTCTTTTGGTTTTACCGCCATGTTATGTCACCAGTTCGTGAGGTATTTTAGGGTAATGAATGCAATCATCTGTGCCCTCAGAGCTTCTCTTAGGTCGTTAGTCACCAACAGTTGGCCAATTGTTATGGACTAATTTACATTCTTGACAACGATAAGACCCTGAAATCACACCATGCACGCAATGAGTGCTGTTAGCATATATTAGGGTAATAGGCCATCGTTTGGGATCACTCAATCAGCAAGGCCAAGTTATCTTGACGTGACGATACTAGCCACGGCTAGATGAAGTTCGTGCCTGGTAACCCGAATGACAATGGGTCGAATCTAACCGAGAGCATGGACACTGTTTTCGTCCTAGGAGATTAGATGCCATAGGTTTGAGGAATCAAATCCGCATGATTTAAGTCATGTTCGACGATGCGATATAACCTAAGCAACAGGAGCACCTTAAAACCAAATTACGCAAATTTGCTGGGGGGAAATTCAGGCATCTATGCATGAACAGCATTAGTTTTTTGCACAGATGGAGCTCCACAAATTCAAGGGCTAACAATAAAAACAGGAAAGAACCAGATTCTGGGTTTATGAATTTCCGTGTGATAGTTGGAGATGCCATTCATATCTGCCAAACGGGCCCGACCTTGTGAACAAGAGTAACAGTGCGCATGATATGAGGGAATAAAAACAATTTTTCATACCTCATGCCCAGACCCCTCAACCCGTAGTCGGTTACGGTTACGCTGTCGACCAATCAGCCCCAACCCGCTTTCGGTTACAGATCTCGGTTAAAGCGGCTTCACACGGTAAAATTTTATGTGCAATTTCTTGTAAAAACGCTTCTATGAGGAAACTGTACCGTGTAAAGCGGCAACTTGTGTGAACGCTTGTGCGAATGTCTGAATGATTGTACGGAAAATAGAATATGTTCTAATTCCATTCAGACAAACATACAATTTAATTCAGTTCATACAAACGCTTGTACAATAAATTGTATCGTTTAAGCGGCCTTTAAAGAATAGGACCTCGTCCATTTATAACCGTGGCCAATAGGGTCTCCACTTGCGATGATGAGATGTTTGTGTTTACTTTTTGCGATATTTTGATTTTTAACATTTCAATTGCCTTCTAAAACCTAAAAAACAAAATATGGTCAAAACAACATTAAACATCTCTCATTGTCTAACTTCAGTGAATAATATATTATATTGGTATAAATTTCATTTAAGTGGGATTAAATGGATGTACTTAATTCATTTGTACATTGAGGCAGCAATCCAATGCAAAAATCGTAAAATGTAATCACAAATAGCACCTGACCGTGAGGGAAGACCATATTTTCTACGGTTACACAACCGGCCGGTGGGAATAGCCTTGCAGAATGGTAACGCGAAAAGAAAACACGAGCCAAATCCACAAATATAAAATTCACTACGACCAAAGTTTCACAGTATTACAGCATCATCAGCATATGCTGGATGCTGTACAGGAAACACGGGTCGGAGTAAATTTAATTTTTGTGGATTTGGCTCGTGTTTTCTTTCAATGTTATCATGATCTTGTGTAATTTGTGTTCTTTCGAGATTTTTTCCGAGTTTGTAGATTTTTTACCATGTTTCGCCAGCACTCTTGCTGGTTTCCTCAGGTCTGCTAAAGTATCGATACCAAGATCATCCCACGTCTTATATAGGACGATTGAATAACATACATTTAAAAACATCACACGTCCAACTACAATGCAGACATCATTTATAAGTTGTGAGATGATATTGATATCGATACTTCAACAAACCTGAGGAAACAAACAGGAGCGCTGGCGAAATATATTTAAAATGTGTACAATCGCGGAATAAATAAAAAAACACAACTTACAACCTAGAGATCACTTCCGTGACTCCTTTTCTCTATCCTTACCCCTATTTCAACCCCAAGAAGTATCCTCCACCAAGAAGCTAAGGATCATCCTAAGGACAACTTGCATCCAGTCAGTGGGGTGCTTCAGCCCCCTCCCCGCCCTCCCCCCGAAATTTTCTCCCAATAATTTTTGTTCTGATTTTAATTGGGAATGATAATCTGGATTACAATACGTAAAATTCTAGAGTTAAGGGCCTAGTGTTCTAGTGTTCAGTGCCTTGAAATGTGATCACAAGTTTGATGCATGTATGTGGTTAATAATTGTTCTTTTCAATCTGAGATGTATGCATGCGTGGAACTTCTGTTCTGGGGCCGGTCAAATTAACTGCTTCATAACAAGGTAAGCAGTGAACTTTACCAGTGAGAAGAGATAGGAACGGGCACTGTGAAAGTAACAAACTAAGCACTGAAAATTAAGAGAAGAGATTTGTAACATGTCGGGACCGAACGGGCAAAGCTGATTTGTTTCAAATTACGCTACACTAGACTTAGCCTCCCGTGAAGCAAATTTCTGGCTACGTGCCTCCTTGCATCGATTGGAGAATATCCCGAACAAGAGGAAAGAAGCCCAGCGATTAAGAGGCAATACATTTCAAAGACACTCTCCCATTCTGTAAGTTCCCCTTCGTTTATTTACTTGAAGTAAGTTACCTTAACTTTTAATCTCACAATCCTCACCCCTCCTTTTCATCCGACAGGCTTATTTGACGGATGAGTACCCAGTGTATCCTTACAGCTGAGCCTCTTTCCTCAACTATTTTCTCTACTAAACTGAGTACTCAGGAAGTCACCTCATTGGTGTGTGGCAGGGGATGAATATCCAAATAACATATACAAATATTTATATTATTACTTAAAAAAGGAATTAATATTGCTACGTGATGGAACCGACATCATGATTTTCAACTGTTACACAACATGCAGGGAGATAATTCAACCAGACACATGTATCGTAAACTTACTTCTACTTTAATGAATGCAATAAAAGGCCAAACAAAACCTATCCTAATCATCTCACTGGTAACTTGGTTTAAACCTTACTAATCTGTTTATGTGTCCTGAACGCAAAACTTTTATTTTATGAATAGGAGGCGGCATGAAGACAGTTTTAAGAACATGTACATAGGAGTGACATATTTAGGTGTTGCTATGGCCGCAATTTCAGCGAGGAAAGAACGGATATTCCAATATAACGTTAATAGAGTCCATTTCTCTAATCTTATCTGCAATGTCTAGTCAGCTGCTGAAGTGTGGAGCCTTGATTATTCTCTCGGTGTCAAAGTAAAACCAGACAGCTTTGCAACAATAATGATACAAGCTATCGAAACGCATCGTGAAGCTAAAATACATATTTTATTTCGTATCTTGAGTAGTGTCTATGCCAGCGTGAATGCACCCGCGTCCTAGGGACTTTGGAGCGTGTTGCATTAGTCCGCATCGCGTGCGAGAACGTTTTCAAAGAGTGCGGAGGAGGAGGTCAACTTAGAGAACCTTTTATGTGGGCCACGGAGGCGTAACTCGCAGGGAGAAGCGAAGAGGATTTGGGGGAGGGCGGGAGGGGGGAAGAGAGGGGATGAGGAGGTGGATATTTCGGAGGGGGCTGGAAGGGAGGGGAAGGGGGGACCGGGTAGTGGGAATATTTCGGGGAAGCGGTGGAAAGCAGGGGATCCGAGGGCGGTGCATGGTGGGAAACGAGAGGCTAGGGGAACGTAACCGAAAAGGCGCGAAGAGAGGGAGAGAAGGCAGAATGTCCCTCAAGGTTGGAAAACGCATTGTAGGACTGCCTTCCTTTTTTCTCCTCGACATGTATCATACTCTAGGCCTGCGTTGCTTATGAGGTCGAATGGGGACATTAAAAAGTACAACTATAACTTATCACTTGGAAGCATGGACGATAACAACAGCAGGAGAGGATCTGAATACGATGTTAATAACCATGGAAAGGACAATAGCCACATATCGGCTATAGATCAATAAGAAGAAGACTAAGATATTGGTGTGCAGCAAGAAGAGGCAAAAACCAACATTAAACTAGGAAAACTAAACGTGGATTGAATCCTACCCATGGATGCCGTGTTTAATTCGGATTAAGGTTGGCAATAATATAGGTCAGACGATGCGAGGCAATGCTGTCGTGTATGTTTTAGGATTTAACCTCAGAGATTTATTGTTACACGGTACAATATATTCTTAATAAGCAGTGAATCCAAACAGCTACTTCTACTACTAGTACCGGAATTTAAAAAAATAACCTTTCCCACAATCTCGTCATTTTTGCAAAAAACAATGAGCATATGCGCATATTTCGCAGATCACGCTGCTAACAAACTGTTTTCTAGGTGAGTTCTCCGAGTCTCTGTTTTTGCGTTTCTAGCTAACTTCTCTAATACTGCAGGCTAAAATTTTTAGGTTAACATTACACTTAAGCCTTAGCCTTAAGGTGGCTGGAGCGGTAACCGTGTATCATTGAGTGTATATCGTTTTAATTTTCCAAGGGCGTCCAAAAAATACTAGGGCCATAGTACGTTTAAATACGAATAATTATGCGTAAACGTACATGCATGCCGTTATAGAAATTATGGTAGAATTTTATCTTGTATTTTGCCTTAATTAAAGCATGTTATGACTTAGCAAAACAAAAGAATGCCTAGGTTACTACTGACAGTTTTCTGCGCGGCATTGAAATTAAGGAGAACGTTATCTTTTAAAACGCTTTCTTGCATTTTTGAGTCGCTGTGACACTATCATGTTAGTAGTCATTACAATGATATGCCATTTATTATTTTACATTTAAAAGAAAAGCTGCACACGTGTTATCGAATGACAACGAAATGTACCTCATATCCATGAGGAAAAAATATTTTTAAGAATGCTTTCCAAAAAAAGTATAATAATGGCATATATAATAGTGGCCTTGCATAAATAGACAACTTTAAATATGTTATATTGTTGAAACCAAAATTACTTCCCATTAATATTCAAAAAATAATTCATTGTGTGGATAGGTTCCTTGAATTACATTTAATTATTTCCAGTACTAGGCTAAACTTTAATTCACTTGAGAAAAAATTAGTTTCTTCTTTTTTAGCACGATGTGAAGATACTTCTTTTTCTTAGATTTATATTTTTTTAGAAAAGCATGCTTAAACATTTTTTTTTTCATTTTTTTTACTTTTTAGTCCTAGCAAATTAGAAGTTTATAAAACTGCAGTAGTTTATTCTAAAATTAAATGTTTGCACTTTATGTTATATGTTATATTTAAAGATATCTACGATAACTTAATGACAAATAAACATCTAATTTGCTGGGACTAACAAGTAATCGTACGTGAAGGGCTTTGTATTTCAGAGAAATATGACTAGACAAAAGGCAAATAAAAATCTTCGTTTTGAAGAGGTTTCCTTGAACGTGTTTTCCATATATTGGGATAAAATCACATTAAAACGTTTAATGAACTATGAGTAACGATTCATTTATAATTATGAAAGTCAACACATTGAAATCTTAAGATTTTTGAGTGGAAAAAATTGCCGTCTGTGGGATTCGAACCCATGGGAACGGGACCCGTGGATGGAACCGTGGAAAGGGACCAGTGGATGGAACCATGGAAAAGCGAACTAAAGAAAAGCATGTAAAAAGCGTCGAATTACCAAAAACTCAAATTAGTTAAGTGCATTTTTTTCACTTTTACCGAAAGCTATCACTGGTAAAGCCACATATATTAAGTTTCACGCAAATCTGTAGATAGTCGCAATCGCAAGCCGCGGAACAAAGCGGGTGAAACTGCTTCTTATGGGGAATCGGGTTGGCGTGGTGGCAAGAGTAGGTTTGCCTTTGCACTTCGAGTCCGTCTTAGTGCTCCGTCCGTCGGATGGGACGTTAGTCCGTGGTCCCCTTGGCTCTCATTTCGTAATAAGCAGGCTAATGCCGACGCCGGGTTTCTCTCCACCCTTTATCCGTTTACCTTAACTCCTTTCACCTTTACCCATTTATCCACCTATCCTCTCTGGCGCGAATGACCTCAGTTGTCGGTCACCTTCCCCAATTACTGCTAAATAAAACAGTTTCTTATGACTGGGTCCCTGAACAGGAGGGAAGAGCTGAATACGAGAGGAAAGCTGTAGAGGCCAAAGAAGCTTATCGCTAACACTAGAATATGTACTACCCGCCAATACTCAAATACCTCGAGTACTATAAAGTATTCGATATTCGAGACCTCAAATAATTATGCAAAAAGAATAAGATATTCGACATCTCGAATAATGATACTAATTACGCTATATTTGGCATGTTGATGAACTACATCATATGTGCCACGAGAGAACGGCGGGGATAAGAGTCAGTTGATGGGTTTCGCCGCGTAATTTACGGCAGAAAGACAACAACTTTAACAAATGAAATTCCGGCAAAACTGTTGCTTTTTCACCATTAGTAATGCACCGAACCTAGTCACCGCTAGTCATATTTCAAAATAAAAAAAGTTCGTGAACATCGTCGTAGGTTGCTGCAAGACGCGAGCTTTGCCAACTCCCGTTAAATTTCATCATTAATTTATAAGTGCACACACAATGATTCCATATCGTACTTTCGCAAATAGCTAATAAAGTTTACGTAAGAGTTACAGAGAACTCATGCCTGTTTTCTGCTATCACTACGAGCCATTGTCGCTATTTTCCGTCGGGACATCGTCGAGGACACGCCGAGGTGACTGAGTTTGAGAAGCTATATCTCTCAAAAGAAGAAACCAATTTTAATACACTAAAATGTGCCTCATAGAATGTTCATTTCTACATTTATTTATGTACATAAATGTCTGTCACCTCAGATTAACTTTTACAAAATTTTATATGAATTAAAACTGTTTTCGTGACTTAAAATTCCATGACGAAGAATCGCGTCATTTTCAATCTGTTAGCTATCCTCATGAAAAATTAAAATTTCAACTAATAAGCCAATGATGAATCTTTATTTATTTCAAATACTCAAAGGTTTTTATGGCATTTGTGGTTTTCAAAACTGGAAGGAAAATGGTTTATGAACACTCTCTACTTGCTTATAAAGGCTTATAAAAGTAAATGTATTCAACTGTCCATAATTGGAAGTAAAATTATTTGATTATGCATACAAAATTTTTAAACCAGAATTAATTTTTTTAATCTAATCAACTTGTAGCTTTTCACTTCAACAGGCAACAAATTAATTTGCAGAATAACATTTAGCATATCAGTTGTTTTTCTAGTATTCGAGGTATTTGAAATTCGAGATATTCGAGTCATGATTTATAGGTGCGTTTACACGTAGCAGTTGACTGCTGTGACAGTCAACTGCTAACAACTATTAAGCTCCACTCGCATGTGTAAATAGCAACTGCGATGCGATTTCAGGTCGATACTGGACACATGTCAAAAACTATCATCCACGTTCGAGCTATTAGCAAAGTTGAAGCCCGTCTACTTTCCAGCGGAAATGTATCCAACACAATCGCAACAATTGCCAACGGAAAGAAATACCTGATACCGGGAATTTGGATAAAATAACAAGGATATCCCTCCCCAAAGGGAAGATTCTACTCTTTAAAGAATGGGAACAAAAGAAAATCGTCACTGGAATTTTTTGCTTGAAGAATTTCATGAAAATTAAGCATCGGTCACTATTGAAATAAAACTCTTTTTATTTGTTGTGACAACGCTTAAATAGCGGCCATAAGCTGCATAAAAGTTGATGCAGACGCATCATAGAAGTAGCGATATAGATACATCGCGCATCTCGCGACTGTCATAGCAGTCAACTGCTACGTGTAAACGCGGCTTAATATTCGAATTCGATATTCGATTTCGAGAAATCGGCTACTCGAGCCATCTCTAGGTAATACTCATGCAGCCTCCACAGTCCTAGAACTGGACAGAGTCATAGAGATTCACTAGGCGTAACGAACACCAACTCATTAGGGCCCGATCTTACATGCATGTGGGCCCGATATATCAGCGTAGCTCTCTCCTGCCGCGTTGGGAGTAATAAAATAAGGTCGCAATCGCACTTTTAAGGATATGTCATTGTGCCTAAACTCATTCGTATCCCCAACCGCGGTAGTCAGCTTGGTTACGCGCTAGCCTGACAACCCAAGGGTCACGGGTTTCATCCCTCCATATGTCTACGGTTTAAGAACTTAAGTTACACGGTGTAAAATAACCTGAGCCACTGATCAACCCACTAATTCGTACTTCTTCACTGAAATAAAGGGGCCACCCCTATGTGGCGACGTATTGTTAAAACTCCCCATAGGAAAAGGGGCAACCCTCGTGACGGAGTGTGATATGCATCTGCCCATGCGTAAGTGATAATATTTTGGCTGAGTTTTTATATTTAAGAGATAACCTTGATTGTATGTAGCATTTCACAAATAAATTCAGTAGTTTACGGCGATATTGAGTGGTATTCGAGCACATTGAAATGAAAACAAAAATTGCAGTTTACCACAGATTGAAGAAAAACTTTAATCTGCGGTTAATTGCAATTTTTGTTTTCATTTCGACACCTCACTAATGTTTTAGGCCGAATAGTCTAAAAAATTTTACTGTATTGCATAGCGCAGAATTTTTTTTTAAGGATACTCAATTTCTTCCTGGTGATCACCGCGGGAGTTAGCTCTCCAGAGTCAGGGAAAAAATGAAGAAATCTACAAGACAACATCCCTGAAACCTGATAACTAATATGAATAATTTCATATCTTCTTACAATCAGCATTTAGGAAAAATCAATCAGAAGAAAATAAGGAACCAAGGATAAAAACCTAACCTAACCTAACCGCTAAAAACCAATCAATCAATACAGGTTTATTACGTTCTCCCAGTAGGCCCAAAAATAGAGACCAAAATTGTTTTTGGTACTAGGTAGATTTTGAAATGTTGGCTGCCTCGAGAACAATGCATGAAATGATGTAATGTTTCTGCATTGCTTGAGAAGGGAAAATATTACTACAACTCAGTGCATTGTACAGTTGTTTCAATATCCGAAGGTAATCATTGAATCTTAATTTTCTCTCGTAGACTTCCGGAAAATTGCTCTTTTTTTAATAATTCCAGATATTTTCACACTCTTCGACCGAGTGCAACCAATGTCAATACTTTCGGTCTATTTCAAAATAGAAGGCTCTGGTAATGTGTTAATATGCAACTTGGCCGCCAATTGGAGATATCAATATCAATTTCGATCAGTTTTGTGCACAAAGAGGAGGCTTAGGGTAAATTTTAATGTCAATCCTTATTCTTCTTTGAATTTCTGATTTTATGTAACGACTCTTTCCACGAGCTATTTTTTCCCAAAGTACCCGCTGCCTCTCTTCATTTCACCCTAAATAATTTTTCCTTTCCATGAACCCCCTCAATTATCCCGCAATCCGCTTCCTATATTCACTCTCCATATACTTCTTTCTCTTTCATTCAGGAGACGTCCTTGATTGTTCGTTACGTTCACCATCCCTGCTTCATCCTCTTTTCGCTAACAACTTACTACACTCCTCCTCTCCCCCATTCTCAACATTTCTTCATTTGTCCCCCGTTTTGTCCATCACTGTTTTCCGTTCTCCCCACCCAACCTACATGTCTAAGGATTCCAACGTTTTCTCACCATTTTTGAAGTCCACGTCTACGAACCACACAAAGGCATGCGCCGTACCCGACTCTATACCAGTCTTTTCTAACTTCCCTGCGCCTGCAGATTAAAATTTCGATCCACCTAAGGTATGAGGCAGTGGATAAACTATTGACATTCATGCACTACATCATCTAACTACAGACACAAAGAAACACATTAAAACTTAATAATGAAAACTTGTTAGTCATGCATGCACCAGAAAAAGTGTAACCAATTCCTCACAATCTACGACGTCATCAATTTCTCACTATTTGTTTGAACTTTTGCTGGCATGCAACGATTTTTCTTCCTAACTATTCCTACACAATTCCCTTGCCACTGAAGATCTCCATTGACTCCTTTGCCGAAGTGATTCTTCTTCGAACTTTGCAGCTGCTATAGATATTGAGTTCAAATGGAAACACCTGCGCCGATGTACATGTATCAATAAGCGGTGAGGAATGGGGCAAGGTTTGATGCTGCCGTCCACGTAGAAGAGGTTTTTGGCTCCAAAGGAAGAACGTAGGAGGTACGGAGATCATCTCACATCTGCAGACATCGCCGTCTCCCCCCCCCCCCCCCCTCCCCCATACCACCCTCCCCTCTCCCGTTGCAGGAGGTCACTTAGGGAGGACCTGATTTCACACAGATAAATTACGAGATCGGACACTGAGAACATGGCAATCAATCAGGGAATCATCTCCGTGAATGATTGAGGTGTATCATATTCCAACCATCAGTCGTGGCATCCACTCCAAATATATCTATGTGAAATGAATTTGCCTCGTCCGATTTCGGTCTCTTCTCGTGAGCTAGATTTCGTGGACCATGCTGATCCTGGACAAACAGAGATTGTATTTCTTCCGCGTGGTGGGTCCGAGTTTTGGGTGTCCCCCAAAAGAGCATTAGAACCCGGCTCATACGCACGCCTATATGAGGCTATTAATACAACTGGTGAAACAACTCCAGAAGGGAAAACGTATCCTCAATGTTATTCACGTGTCACACAGAGATGACGTATAAGTACCTGATTTCGTTATTTGCAACTCATCGGTCACCTTTGAGATGGCCGACACGTCAAAACCGAAGAGCTACATTGCCCTCAAGTGTTTTTTCTTCAAATATGGCAAGTAGACGGAATAATTCAACCAATTAACCAAACGAGTACATTTTTACGAATTACGTTGAGAGTAACTGGCAAAATATAGGATATTATAATCATATTTCACCATAGGTTTTCCATCTTTCCAAGCATCTGTCTGGTTCAAACCCGGAAGACGCCTCTGGACACTTCAAGCTAAGCACAGGCTGCGTAATATTTTGTGATCCACGTCTTTTTTGAAAACATTTGGCGGGAAGGAGGGGAGCCGTTCCATTTACCGTCATTGGTTAACTTTCACTACATGGTGAGCTCTTTCCTCGCCAAAAAGGTAAGCATTTCCTACAGAGTTGATTCCGGAAGTTCCAAGATGAAGAAATTCGTCAGACTGAAATAGCACCAAGACTGAATTCAACCAAAAGAGAGGCTCCTGAAACCCCGCCTATCGAGCTGAGCAATCACGAGGTACCTGACTGGGATGGAATATATAATAATGCGACACAACGAGGAAGCGACACTCGGAAGCCCGAGGACGATGTACGAGTCGGTCTTCGAAACGTCAGCCAGTATGAAGGATCTGACTCGGTGGGAAACCCGAGAAGAATTTCTACACCTAGTACGCCGGGAAAGCACCAGATTTTATTTTGTCCCTTCAAAGAGTAAGAAATTCCGGATATTTACGGGTATAAGGTAATTAAAATCACACCATAATATACTTCGTACCTATACCTTCTTCATACCATTGCTATATAGAATATGTCTTCTTCATTAATCCCTAATCCTGCGATTCACCGCGAGGGTGTGCAGCAGGGGTTAAGATCGCCACACATGTACTACTAACATGCAACTAAGAGCTATAATACTAATACTTCATGGAAAAAACAAACGAAAACCTTATGTATCATCATCATCATCAGTCAACAATCCGAGGAATGGTTGGACGCCGCCCCTCACTCGATTCTTTTATCGGCCAACCTCTTCACATCAACTTAATCTTTCCTGGGGTAATCATAATCTGGATCTTTCCTGGGGTAAACACATACGTGAAATAATGGGTCAATCTAATCGTAAACTGGGATTCATCAAAAGAGTATTGGGTAAATGTGACGATCATGTACGAGAAATCAGCTACTTTTCCTTTGTTAGACCTCATTTGGAATATCCTGCCAGTATATGGGATCCCTATGAAATCGGTAAAAATAATGAACTTGAACGTGTACAGCGAAGATAGGCAAGAATGTAAAGGGACGGTACGATAGCTATATTAGCGTAACCAGTCTATTAAATGAATTAAAATGGGAATCATTGTCAGATCACAGGTTGAAATTTAGACTTAGGTAATCTCTTACATAAATTCCAAGATAATATTTTCAGTGATGACGTTAAAAATATTTTGCGAACCCCAACTTACTTTGGTAGACTGGACCATGATTGCAAAATTAGAGAAATTGATTGCCGAACTGACAGATTCAAAATGTCCTTTTTTCCTCGTACAGGATATGAATAGCAGTAAATATGTCCAATACAAGTGAATCAATGTGTAGCTTAGGTAGCTGCATGTTCTGTATAAGGACTTGAAGGTAACCCAACTAAGAGCAATTTTTGCATGCTCACTTTGCTATTTTTATCTTTTTTAAATAGTGAAGTTTAGACTAGTATTTAAATACTAATCCTTTTTTCTGCATGATATATAGTGCATGTTTGGTGAGAATTAACCCCCTACCACACACCTTTATAGTGGCTTGCTGGATATTATGTAGAGTTAGATGTAATTTTTCTCTTTTATATCCTTTACAACAGACGGTTAGTAGGAGTCAGTTGAATATTGAGAGGATTGTTTGGAAACAGCATTATTCTCGCTGGTTTGTGCATTCTTTTCGAGATGAACGCCTTCCCAGATAAGTGCTCTAATATATAACCCATCACATAACGATGCTGCGCAGTTGAATCAGAAGGAGGACGTCTCACAGCGGAGGGGACGGGATATTAAAAAAAAAAAACTATTGTCCGAATCTGGGGGAACTCTCGACGAATAAGTGACACCCTAATCACCAATCACACCAACTTACGGATAGCAAACTGTGGTAAGATTCGACCATTTACCAGTCATAACAAATATTATGCATATCTCAAGGGTTTTACGGATGACTTCCGAGGAGTCTATAGCAATTGAGTGACTTCTGGATGTTTTTGTGTTCTTCACCCGTAAACCCCAGCAATAGCCCCGTGTCACGCGGCGTAAGCGTTCGAATAGACCGCACCCACCCTTAGAGCGTGGCGCAATGGACGAACAGCCTCTTACCACACCGCAAGCAAGTCAAAAGGCGTGCTAATTGGAGGAGGAGGAAAGCACCGAGACCCAACTCACCGAGGGTGAGGAGATTTGTGACCCACAAGAAGAAGGTCACGGAGAGCCTTCTGCTGCTTTGATTTTCACCTACGCGACCCCTCCTGCTAGAAACTGACTTCAAACGGAAAACATCCAGGCAAAAACATTCATCTACATCTACGTAACACCCTGCAAGCCAACACGATGGTGTGCGGCAGGGGGTGAAGATCATCAAACGTGCACTACTGACATGCAACTAGGATATTTAATTAAAGTTTCGTTTTATGAAGTTCAAAACACTCGTGAAGTATAAAATATTCGTTTTATAAGAAAATATACTCGCACACCTGAATTGTGACCGACATAGTGCTTTCAGTCCCACTGGCAGAGGAGAAAAATGTCATAACCAGGCGCCGGAATGATGGAAAAATTTCTAGCAGAAAGTTGCCTCGTACGCGCAAGAAGTGGCTACTCGTTGACCTTTTAAAGAGAACGCGCGCAATCTCGCCGCGGCTCTTAGAACTCGCCGAGGAGTTACCCACTTGCAGCGTCGACTGAGTTGCGGGAGAGAGCAATGTCGATTCGCATTTGGAAGATTTTACGCATCTGATATCGCATTACGCACTTTCCCAATAGCGTCGATTACGCATTATCCCTCACTCTAAGTAGCTCAGAAATTACATTGACTGGTGACAGATATAGGTACTTTCCTCCCAAAATTCTTTTAATTAATAATAAAATTCACTCCACCAGTTAAAGGTACCAATGGCATTTCAATAGGAGAAAAAATAAAATTACTCTGAACAGTAAGAATGAAAATCGTCAACATCATAAACGCTATGGACTAATTCCACTCCATCTCGCTAGAATCCTCGGAGTTTACATCATAAACACTCCAGAAAAGTCCGATTCTATATCACGTGGACAAGTGAGGCTAAGAATTGTTTTTGGAGCAGTGAACATTAGTAAAACTTCTCAGCGCCAAATCTGCCAATAACCAACTTATAGCAGCATTTCAAAATTAAAACATTGATTATTAATACCATCTGATAGGCAACTAAAAGACTACCTTTCGCAATCCTATTATTGAATTAGTTAGGCCTAATTCAGGATATTCCCCTAGTATGAGGGATCCACACAAGGAAGGTATCATAAAAGGAATTAGAGCGTGTGCAATGGAGATCAGCAAGATTTGATAAAGGCCGCTACGATAATTGTATTAGAGTTACGAGTTTGATAGAAGAACTAAGATGGGATAAAGTACCAGAACACAGGTTAAAATTTAGGCTCAACAAGTAAAATAGAAGCCAATTTTTTTACCAATGACGTTAGATGTATTTTAAGAACCCCTGTGCTAGTTTTGATCAGATAAACAAGATTAGAGATATAGATTGTCTTACCGATAAATTTAAAGTGTCATTTATCCCGCATTCCATTAGAGAACAAAGGAAACATAGTGAAGGGAGGGGTAGGCGAAATACTGTTAGGTTATCCAAATGCCAATTAAAGTAGGGAAAATAATTTAATTGGCATTTGGATATTACGGTCTTCGGACATTTTCACTCAAGCCAATTAGAAGCTAACATTAATTCAACTGTTAGGGTAGTCTGTAGTGCATGGAGCATGTTTTAGCGATACTCGCCCATACATGCTAGGGAGATTCAGATAAAAACATGAAGAGAATATCAGTAAGTGTTAAAATATCGGCTTTAACCTCGTGGACGGTGGCGCCATGCGCACGTCTTCGGCTGCTTTGTAACATAATATGTCCAGCAGTCCGTTAACATCTTGTTCCTTTAAAGCCTCTAGAATTTCGTCAGAGAAAGAGAACGCCTTGGTAACTCAACTGGTAGAGCACCTGGCCGGAAATCAGGGGGTCCGGGTTCCAGTCCCGGTCAAGGCGAATAATTTTTTTCTCTGTGGAATATCTTACTATCGTGCAATTCAGCGAGTAACTCCGCTAAAGTTTTCGCGGCTAGTTCACGAGCTTTGAATTTGTTACATGAAGGTAAGCCTTTAGAACCAGTAGCCACTCGACAACTATTTGAATTCTAACGAGCATGTTTGGTGTGAATGTTCCCTTGCCTTGCATGCATAAGGTGCACACCATATGGTGAGTACCTTATGGTGGCTTGCAAGGGATTATGTAGCTGTATGGTTTCAAATAAGAATTACCTTCGAAAGTTGTCAATCTTACGATAATGAATTTCATGGCAGGGTACCTGAGTCGATTGATCTTGCGACACCTCATAACAGACATGGAAAGGAAAAAATAATACTTTGACTTAGCGCATCAATACCTGAGCCTTACAAATGCTGAAGTTCATATTTGCACTGGTTATCAAATGTTCCTCATACTTCGCTTATTCATAGAGAAGGGTTTCACAGCTTGGATATAGGTGGTGCAGGAATTAGCATGCAAGCTATTCCAGCAGACTCCATATCGTACAATTAGTAAAACTAAATAAAAACCACGTTTTATTTGAATATTGATTGCTCATGCAGATTGTGTTATGCATATTAAAATGAAATTTTTATTGTCTGTCTCATAGAATTTCGTTTCTATATGCAGTAAAAGAAGAAGAATGAAGAGAATTGCGACAGTTTATAAGCCATTTCTGCGTTTCCTTTCATTATACTGCTGTTTATTTCTTCGCAGCAGTTTTCTATCCATTCTTCCTTGGCTTTCTTGCACTTTCTATTAACTTGGTTTCTCAATTTCTAATATTGGGCCTCCTCAGTTTCATTTCTTGGATTCTTTTATTTTCTTCTTTCCACTATGAGGTCTCTTATTTGGGTCGTTATACATGGCCATTTTTTTCTATCTCTGTACTCACAAGTTGCTCATCTGCTACCTCTGTAATGATTGTCTTTATTTCATTCCATCTTCCCATAACGGTTGTCTCCTTCACTTCTAGTTTTGCATCGATGACTGAGGTGAATCTTTCTCTTCCTTCTTTTTCCTCCAGTGCCTTTGTGTTTTATCTTGGTTCCTTCGTGATTCTCTTCACCTTCTTGTATCGCAGGCAGCTGTCCATGATCACCAGGTTATGGTCACTATTTATATCTGCTCCGGGGTAGCTCTTCCACTGCTTAACTTGGTTCTTATATCTCGTTCTGACAAGGATGTAGTCTATCTGGTATCTTCCTCTGTCCCCCGGCATCTTCCATGTACATCTTCTTCGTCGATGTTGCTCGAAGAGGGTGTTTGCCATTACCATGTTCTTTTCTTTACAGAACTCTACCAGCCTTTCTCCCGTGGCATTTCTTTTTCCCAAACCGAACTCACCCACGCTACTTCCTTCTCGGCCCTCTCCGACCACTGCATTCCAATCTCCCATAACCATTAGGTTCTCCTTTCCTTTTACTGCGTCTAGGACCTCTTCCAGTTGCTCATACATTTCTTCTATTTCCTCTTCAGAGTGGCTCGACGTCGGCATATACACCTGCACTATCACTGTGTCCGTATGTTCTCCTTCTAACTTGATCATCAGAATCCTTTCCTTATGTTACCAGTAGGACCTTATTCTTTTTGACCAGTGTTTCTTCAGTATGAATCCCACTCCCGCTATCTTCTGGTCGTCTCCTGAGTAAATCACCCTATAATAATCGCTCCCCACTTTATTTCGCTCATTCCCATGATGTCTATCCCCAGTCTTTCCATCTCCATCTTAACGTTTTCCAACTTCCCACACACAATCCTCACACACTCCCAATCCACACAATCTTAAGTTCCACGTCCCAATTCTGCATTTGTTTCCTAGACTAATGTTCCCCTGCCAGTAGTCCCCACCCGGATATCCGATTGGGGGACTATTTTACCTCCGGAATATTTTATCGGGAGGAATGCCATCACGTCACGTTGAATGCAAGGCTGTTTCTTCTAGGGAGAATAATGTGGTGGTTTCCCGTTGCCTTCCACATCGCAGTACTGTAGCCGATTCCGTGAACTACACTCTCGCCTACAGCTATGGCATCTGATGCCGGACCGATCCACTTGATCTGAGCCATCAGGGCCTCATGGTGAAACTGCTGCCTTTCACCATTGGGATATTGAGCTGTTTTAGGGTAGGAGCCGATGTCCATGTTCTCTCGATCCGGAAAAATCGGAAAATATATAATTGTGCAAAAGCTGAAAAATATTTGGCGTCACCGGAAATCGAACCAGTAACCCTCAGCTTACCAATCCGACTCACTACCCCTAGGCTACTTCTCCCTATTATGTATAAATAAATAAGCTAATTCCACTGTAGCCATGAAGCCAGGAATTCAATTATTTCATGCCACTAATGTAAGTTTCACCGCGTGAAAAACAGCTTCATCCGCACGAGTATAGCTAGTAGCAAGATCGTATGCATGTCCCTACCGAGATGGCCGTTGGCTTCTCAAATCAGTTGAAATACCTCCTCCAGTACATTCTGACCTCCGTTGCTCTAGCTATATCGCTTTTTACGATAAAGGACCCCAATGGAACGAGTCATCAAACACCGCGGATAATCGACACCGATAATCACACCAAGTTTCTATAAATATCCTTGATAACAATGGGGAACAGGTTTTAGCAAATTTTTTGTTGAGTTTGATTTTTCAGCTGATATAAGGTAAAATAGGCATGCTGATTTCAAAACGGTGGTGAATTTTCTTCTATCACGTCAGGTTTTTCTCTACAGCTTATCTTAAGGTGACCCTACTCCACTGAATCGAGGCTGAATCATAGGAATCACTAGTGACCTCCTATTCACTGAGGTAAACCTCCCTCCTTTGGCGAGATATGAATAACGCTGTAGGGGAACAGCAACAAGACGTATGCTATCCATCATAGGATCGTTTGAAAAAATTTCTGCCTGGCCTTTTCCACTTGTAATTAATTTTACTGTCGCCGATCCAGGTTTCGTCGCTGACTGTCTTTGTCAAAGTGCTCGTTGACAATGTCACTCACTGAAGAATTTTATCTGCATACATTCTTATTTCCTCTACCTCCAAATCATGTCTGTCTCCACTATTACGCGTCGTAAGTGCTTAAATAGCCCTGATTCATTTTGTTACATGTGTGGCGGTTTCATCATTCCCAGTCAAAGGACAAACATCAGCGCATTTGTCAGGCAATCCTATTTTGCATATTTTAAAGTGAAAATTGGTGATCAATATAAACCTTGGGCTCTCCACAAGGTGTCAAAGCAGTGTGTGGAGAGTTTATGGGTGTAAACGAAAGGAACACGGGATAAATTGCAATTTGGTAAACCTATAATTAGGCAAGAGCCCAGAGAACATACAAGTTTCTGTCACTTTTGTGTTGAGAAAACTTCAGGATATAACAAGAATAACAAATGTAAAATAGATTATCCTAGCTATACCTATGCTATCCTAGCGATACCTATGCTATCCTAGCTATACCTATGCTATCCTAGATATACTAGCTATGCTTCATTCACCTGAAATCCCAGTCCCAGTTTTCAAAGAATTACCTTCTTTTGAAGAACAGGAAATCGAGTAAGGTGAAGATCAAAGTGACGCTGACGGTGAAGATTTTGAAGTTGAATATGACTCCGTTCGTAAAGGATCTGATAAGCATGAGCTGAATGATTTGACATGAAACTTGGGACTGAATGGCGACTGCTCATAGAAAGCTCAAAACGGAGCTAGATGTATGTCCTTCTTCATAACGGAAATTTATTTGGTGCAGTACATGTAGGCCATTAAGTTTATATGCTTGAAGAGCATGAAGACACGAAGAGATTCATTGATTTGTTGCAATACCACATGCACAATTGGGTCATCTGTATGGACCTTAAAATAATATGCTTCCTTCTTGGGCATCAACGTGGATATACGTAGTATCCCTGTTTTCAGTGTATGTGGACAGCAGAGCTCACGAGAAGCATTGAATGCAGTCAAGTTGCCCGCCAAGATCTGACCTCAAACCTGATGATCCTAATATTCTACATCAGCCACTTGTAGACAGAAAGAACATTATATTTCCACCTCTGCATATAAAACTGGGTCTCATGAAACAATTTGTTAAATCCTTGCCAACTGAATGAGACCGTTTTAATTATCTCATTCCAGCATTTTCTTGCCTGTATTTTGAAAAGATAAAGGCTGGTGGGTTTGATGGTCCACAGATTCGGCAGCTCATTATATGTTGATTAAAATTTCACCACAATAATGACAGAACTCCAAAATAATACTTGGTAGGCATTCAAAAACCTTGTCAGAGGCTTTCTTGGAAACCCACGAGCACAGAATTACAACGAAATTGTCCAGCAATTCTTGAAAAGCTTCAAATTCCTTGGTATCAGGGTAGATGGGATATAAATATGATTGATGACTATTTTTGGAGCATCAGGTGAGATTGTCTACAGGTTGAACACTCCAGGAAAAGCTATAGGTAAGCAAAAATGTTTACCTTAGCATGCGTTTTTGTCGTTTGGCGAAAGAATTTAACTACTTTTATACGTCTTTTACTACTATTTTGTTATTTGTCTATTTACTGCTTTTTAATTTGCCCAGTAATAGTATATAGACTTTGCACGAATAAAATTATTCTCTATGAACAAAATATTTGACAATTTCTTCCTTTATTATCCTTTTCGTACACATTTTGGGTTACTTTTAGAATAAAGAGTGCGTATCCTGTAGCTTAACCAGTTGATGTGATTGACAAAAACAGGTCATTTTTGGATTCAGAAGCCAAAAGTTAGTCAAAAACAAATGTCAGACCTAAGTCAACAAATTTAGTGTTACCCAGTGTAATCGACATAAGGATAGGAAATGGATGGGATGCTACGCGCTAAGATATATGCACCTCATTGGGGAAAGTACTCGCTAAGGACAATGCACCGTTAAATATTATTCCTTTTTATTCCGCCAACCACATTCTTGTCCGTGGTTTCGTGAGTAGTACGGGTTAAACAACTGACATCGGAGGACATTTAGAATAGGGGGGTAAACGGGTAGATGTGGGATTTTTCAGGGAATGGGTAAAGCGAAGAGAAACCGTACGTTAGCATATGCCTGCTCTTATCGAAAAAGCCAAGTGGTCCGCGGTTTAATACAACCAACGTATTCACCCGAATTAACTTTTCCCGGGATTTTGTCGAGGAGGATCATGACGGATGGATATATTTGAGGTTGCCGGCATGGTTGGAAACGCCCATCGATTACCACGTGCTCCTTTCAACCAAAACTATCTCTTTAAGAAAAAATTACCATTGTCACCGATCACTTATGAAGGCCTTTCATGGTGCCCGTCACCATTTTGAAACAACAGTAAGGACTGAGCGGTAGACTCTTGTGTGTCCTAAATACTGCTCTATCTGACTCATCGTACCTCCCAAGCCTTTATTCACGGCGGAAGAAAGACACACGAACGCACTGCCGAATTATAAGCCTTTGAACCACAATTTTACGAAATTCTCTGCCGAAGAACTCAAAAGACGCATCTTAAGGTTCTACCCTCCTCATAAAAATATAAAAACAGAGACCAAATTAAAGCTCAAAATACAATTTCCAAAAATACCTATAATCATAGGGCCATGATAGTGCATCAACGCATTAATGACGCACATGAATGAAAGCCAGATAAAAAATTTTCTCTCTTGGTCACTGAAAGTTCAGTAAGTAAACGAAATATTCCTTTCCCTGATTCAATTCTGATATCTTATCATTTTTTAACACACGTTTATTATCCATTCGGTCAGATTCAAACGTGAGTCTAAGGAGGATCATGAATCATTCGATGCACCAATCGCGGTTCTTTATTACGCTAAAGTTGTACCACTTACAGAGATATATCACGCTCACATTCTTGGGAATTAATCATTCGGAGTGGGGAATGTCGTTGCGGGTACGCTAATAATTCTCGCAGAATGATAAATACTTAGATTGAGTTGGAAAAGAGAATAAATACGCAATCACTCCAACTACAGGACCCCTGACATGAAATTTGTTACGGGAAATAAGTGAGTATTTATTAGAGATATTTTGAGCATTTACGGTTACTTTCCCGCTGTAATAGCTATGCTTGACTCAGAAATTTCGCAAATTTATACTACTACAGAATATGCAACTCGTACCAGAAATATAATTCATCGTACAAACATATACCTTCGAATATGGCTAATGTTCAGAATATATTGACCAACAATAATCCATAACAAAAGCTGGTACTTAAAGGAGGGATGCACTATAAAACCTGGACCAATATTATGGTAATGTGGCATTTGTACCACGGGTTAAAAAGACTTCAAATTGGGAGTTAAATGTTGATCTCTTCGTTAAAAGCCCCAGAAGACCTTTTGAGTTTTCCCTCACAGCTCTCTCTCGATGTCCTTTCACACTGCCTCTTTCGGCGCTGTAAAAACTCCTAACGTGTGGTTATGCTGCATTTAAAAGCATCGATGCATCAATTACGTTGCATTGATAATGTTTTAAATTCCAGGAATGAAAACTTAAGTCTCCGATTTAAAAACAAATCTGCGAGTAGAAGTCGGCCAGGGAAATGGTGAAGCTATTCAAAGAATAAGATATTTATGAAATTGGTCCACTTGTTGTTCAATATCCGAATAAATATCGATGGCTGTCACACAGCTTAACGGGTGTCACCCATACGAAAATCTATGATACCTGAAAGAAAACCCAGCCTGTACCGAAAACACTGCATAATGGACTGAACATCGTTTTGGTTGTTACACAAGTAAGACCTGAACCTCGTCATATATCTTAAGACACAAATCCTAGACAGAAAAAGGACTACGGCGAAACAACACAACAACCTCGAACTCAACAGTTGCAGTCGGGGAGCGTTTTTTCGTCTTCGCAGGGAGATGTGATCCCTTTCTCGTAAAAAAAATAATAAAACGGAAGCATCACGAAATGAGGGAAGGGAGAGTTGAGGTGAAAGGGAGAAAGGAGGACGACGGGTGGGGGGAGGGGGGAGGCGAACCTAAGCTGGTTGTTGTGGGTATAGTTGGTGGGGGGGCGCAGAGGAAGGGGAGGGGAGAGTGGGAGGGGGATGGGCGGAAAGGCCGTGGGGAGGGTGGGAGAGTGAGGGAAAGGCCCACGGTTCCAAGGACTCCGGCACACTCCTTAGTGGAGAGTCGGAAAGAAACGAGGCGGAGATTTCAACGACCGACCTTCCCTTCGGCTCTTCGGGAGACTTCAACGGACGGGGTGGGCTTTTTTCCTCGGGGCGGGCGCTCCGGATCACTCCGCTACATCGCGGCATCTCGTCGGCGGCTTCGTGAGAAAGTGTGCCCTGCGACACGGTCCGCGGAAAGAGCTAGCTACCTTTCCATCGTCGAGAGCGCTCGGGATCGGTCGATGTCGATTAGCAGCGAGGGGGGTTTAATTTCTTCTCCAACGTTGAGTGATTTTTTTCCGAGTGATCCAAGTACAGTCGAGTGAAAACTTTTAAGTGAAACGAAGTTGTGAAGTGAGACTGATGGTGAGCAAAGCCGTGAGTCTGATACAGGAATTAATACTGAAGGAGAACTTGATTGGTGAATGAACAATCCTTTGGAGCAATCCACGGTTGCACGATAAGGTAACCACATTTCTCTACCTACTAACTTCAGGGAGGCTGGAAAAAATGCGATATATTTATCTTGTGGGAAGACCCTAAAGGTAATCGTTCGGAATACGATTAGCTCTCTAACGCCTGCCGACAGCTGTAGTAATTTGCTCAGCTGTCTATTGATGTACTGCATAAAAGTGAATATGAAATAATACAAGAAAGTTAATATAGAATATATACTGTGATAAAATTATATAAGATAGAGCAGTTTGTCAGTTTTAAAATATGAATTAGGCTGTTCTTGATTTTCTCCTAACCTATATGAAGGCTCACCCATGAAATCAAGCTTCTCGAGAATAGTATGATACTGAATACTTGGTATTCATAATTAGTCCAATAATTTACCACGAATACAGAAATTCCACTTCCTCTTAATTTATCACATTTCATGTGAGTTTATTAATGGACTGATTTAAGCCCAAAGCATTTTGTGAACATGATGAGAGGGATCTATACTACTTAATTTAGAATCACAATCAGTAAAAATGCTGATATGTTGTAATGTGTGGATAGTATATACTATTCACACATTGACATTAGGCTATTTAGTGATAAAAAGGAAACTTTTAGGATGCCAAATTATATGCATTACGGACTACATGTGCTGTAGTTTTTAAAGGAAGGTGCATTATCATATCCTACTCTTTAAGGCAAAATATTTAATTATTTCTATATAAGCTGCAGGTTTGTCTTTAAAATTGTATAAACAAGTAACTAAAAGTGTCTTTCCTAACCGGAGTATATTACTGTTAATTGCTCGGTTGACATCAAACCCTATAATTAGGAAAAGGATTTCATCATTCATATTCCGTATCCATAAAGAATCAGAAACGCATTTGATACAATTGGTGTGTTAATTTATTCCACAACCTGATGAGCGGAATAAAGATTGAGTTTTCATCTCTATCTCAAAGGTATTTACCGGAAAAATAAGTACAGACCCGGCAGAAAAATCCTGGTTGGCTCTTTTTCTAGCTAAGTCGGCAAACTTCAAGTTCCTGACCCGGTGGAGATCCCGAGAGCTCTTCATAGAGTCTATGCGCCGGGAAAGCACCAAATCTTTCTTCAGCAATCAAAAAATAGTAACTACAAAAATATTTGCATTTCTTCAGCTAATCAGCCTCATAAAGGATTTTACTAAGTTCGTTTCACTTCCATTAGGGAATTCGTTTAAAGATTTTTCAAGCCGTTGAAATTATCAAAAATACCATCCTTAAAGGTATTTTCTCAGATCGCGATTGATTGTATACAATTTAAAGTATAAGAATTATGATTTACTACTTGCAAAAACAAGGTTTTAACACAAATATATTATCAATGAAATAATGTCAGTCAGCCGGCACATTGAAAAGGCAATGAGGTTTTAGGTGTGTCTAAACTTATCACATCCAGATGTATTATAAGAAAGCTATACCGCAAGTTAGTACATGCCCTCCGATTCGTTTTCTAATCTCTCCCTCCGCATCACAGATAATCTTGAACGCCTGATTTTCGTTCGACCTACAATCAGCAGATGCCATGAAAAATTGTGTTCTTTCGAAAAAAAAGAGAGAGAGGGAGAGGATATCTTTAGAGGACTATAAAATCAGCATTCCGGGGACAGCAGCGTAGGACGATGGACAGCGATTGCAGCTTTCATCTTCAAGACTCTTTCCCGCCAAGCCCACCGTGGCCGCGTTAACGGTATTTTGCCGCCTCCTGCCGGGCTGCTCGAAAACTTTCGATTCCCGCAAGAAAGGTGCGATACCATCGGAACGACGCCAGCCGAGCGTGAACAGCCAAGCCACATCCACTCAGATATATACCCATTTCTCCGAGTGTGTTTTCTGACGGTCATTTGTTTACAAAGCTGGCAGCTCCGAACGCTAGCGGACTGATCTGCCATCCATTGGTAAAATCTTGAAGAAGTTTGAAAGGGAAGGACAAGGGACCATTTAAGAAGGGGGACTGCCAATCCAGTACTGCACGTATAGTGATCTGATGATCGATTGAACCCATTCTACTGTAAAAGCTACGCTCAGTGTATTCAAGGCCCAACCCACGTCGTGCCCAGCTCTCAGATTATCGCGGAACAAGGGCCGTCCCTCTCGTTCCGACAATTCCATACCTATTGTGGTCATGATATTTTTCGTTTCATTGCACTAATCTCTTATTAACCTAATTCTACTAATGCTACATTTGAAAACGGTTGTAGTGGCGATATTAGAAAACGCTCCAGCTGCAGAGGTTATAGCACACCGTCTACCCCAATCTGAAACATTTGACAAACATAACATCTGCTCTGGAGGAGGAAGTCGAAGCTGCGATCTTTGAATTGCCATGCCGGAGCGTTACCGACCGGAATACCGCGGTCAGTACTTAATAGATGCAATGTAAGGCTTATGGGGTCATCAATGTAAAATATCGTACGGTCTTAGGCCTGATATAAACTATTCTTAATTTTACAGTTTACGATTGTCATTCATGGCAATACATGCTTGGTGATCTTCACCCCCTGCCACACACCCTCGCGGTGGCTTGCAGGGTATCGTGTAGATGTAGATGTAGATGACTTTCTTAGGAATGGTTTAATTTTGTTGGGGAAGAAAACGGTTACAATTCCCATAAAGAGAGAATCAATGGTTCATGTAAATGTGTGCCAGTCATAATGATATTTTAAAACATTTCTGAATTCAAATTTACGCATGTTGACGTATAGAATATCTCGCGTCATAAAAAGTGCAAATGAATTTAAGGACATAGGGATCGACTTGGTGTAATAGCTAGATTACGTACTTTGTATCTCCAGCTCCCGGGTTTAAATCCCACCAATGTCAGAGATTTTTCATTGGTATACGGACCCCGTCCGCGTGCATTGAGTTCAGCTCGAGTACAATACTACGTCCGTCGAATGGGACTTAAGCCGCAGTCATCTTGGTGTCTTTCGTTTATAGAAAACTAATGCCGACGCCTGGTTTCTACACCCATTCTCCGTTTCATGAAAAACGCCTACCCACTTCCAATCACCCGCCTATCCTAAATGGCACAAAGACTTAGAAGCCGGTCAGCTCATCCAAATAGTGACTAACTACAGCATTACATAAATATCGTTACCAGATGAAAATCAAAGAGAAAAAAAGACTAGTAAAATTAAAGATATACAGGAATTATGTGGGCTGACTTCACAAGCCATTGGTTAAGATATGAATAATAAGGGTACCCAACGAAATATGAAGTTGAATTTCCGAGGAGCCTAAGTGGGAAACATTGAAACGGAAAATGCTCGCGCCAAATGTAGTTTTATAAGCCCGCGCCCTAAATATGTACAAGAAAAGGATGCCTAAATAAGTTAAAGTTAGTAAATGAATTCCCCAAAATCGCCAACTTCTACTAACACTACACAAAACTAAAATACACATTTCGAAGTTACCGCAAAGAGAAATTTGAGAAGCTGTATAGAATCAGAACGCCAAAATAAACTCTTAAGGATTATAAAAAATCCCTTTGTAGAACCACTCACGCATGGTATGGACATCATTTCGAGAATAAACCTTCCACAGCCGCACCTTCCCATGTTAGTCACCGATTCTATTTTAATACGTCACAGATCCCATACACCGTTAACTACGTGATTGTTTCCATCTTTCCTAAGGGGTATAAAATTTAGCAATTTGGCTTGCACAGCACGTCGATGTGATTTTGTCATTGGCCAAAAAATAAATAGTATGTTCTCGACGTTGCAAGACTTCACGGATGAGCAATCACCGAAAAGCGACATGACAATAGCTCGCCCAAAAAATTGTTGGGGACATGCAGATATAGGTCAAGAAATGAATCGTAAAGCAATCTCAAGCGCAGAGTTCGCAAGCAACTCGGCCAGAACGAGACTTTATGGCCGCCAGCCGTGACAGTGAGTCGTATTTCAAAGCAGAAACAGTCGACAATATCGGAATGCTACCGCGAAAAATGTGGGGAGGATAATAAAAGGAGTAGGCATGCCATCGCATGCAAAGGTCATGAGCGTAGCCAAACCTCTTGTATACCGCACTCTCCATGTCACCCGCGATCGATTCTAACATGCATTTTTCTGGATCAAGTCACCCAAAAATGGAATCGAAACGCCTGATCGGAGTTTTCCGGTTAATCTTCGAATTTTTGCTTCCGAAGAAAATGCTTTCGTGCCTTGAGGAAAGCGCCGAGCGAAATCTTTTGTGCTTTATTTCGTCCGTTTCAGGTTTCTCCTAGAATTGATCGTTTTCGCAACGCAACGCGTTTGGGGCCCGCGCACGAAATTTCGACTTTCCAAGTATCTGAACGTAGAACTCGAAATCGAAGCTTCTAAGGGTTTAACCGGATTTAGTGCACGACAAATCATTCTATTTTTAACATATCAACGATTCAGTCCTTCATTTTAGGCCTGGGAAAATATTCTTCGTAGAGTTCTTAGGAGGGTTGGAAAATGTTCAAAGTGTTAGAGACAAACGTTGTACTGTTTGCGGATCAACTTTTAGGCAATAATGAATGAAAGTCAAATCGCAATGCATGCGCTAATTACTTCACATAGTAATGTTTCTTACGGCCTTAAGGCAACACATATGCAGTCATTCGTTTATGTACTTTCACCATTTCAGTATGCATCATTTTATGTCTGATTAACTCTGAGCATGGATTTCCTTCCACTTGAAATGTTAACGGTCTGCTCTAAGTATTTCTCCTAGTAAATTTAAGCCTATTTTTATAAATACGGATGATTAGTTGAAAGTAGCAACGATTCTCACATAATATATGGACGATTACCGTATTTTCAATGCTAAGTAGGTGGTTTGCGGCGTAACTTTATGGAAGCGATTCCTTATAATGAAACAAAATTTCATTTAAAGTGAGATATGTTTAATACAACCGGTTTCGACATCACAACGTCGTCTTCAGGCAACAATATAGATAGTATAGTTCCTTCTGTACTAGTTCACCAGTAGCGGAGAAAGAAGGGGGAGAAAGCCTTGAAGAAAGAAGAAGGGTTGGTAAATATTAGGGGAATACTGGAGAGAAAAAGTTAAGGGGGGTAGGTAGAGTGGGCGTGAACACAAATGTTACGAAAGGTCAAATAGTCGGGCGTAACACTGTGGAAGTTCATAATAAATAAGTAAAAATAACTATGTTTGAATCCTCTGAATTTTTAATGGTACGCCTAGTTTGGAACGCTTGGCGTTGTTTTTACTTATTCAGTACGAAAGGTACTTTCCAACGTAGCGATTAGTGAGTGCACATTTTAAAACGTCAGTTTACTCAAGAGCGTCAATTTCAAATTTAAATGCGAAGGTTAGAGTATAATATAATTACTGATCCTTTTTATGCATGATATGTAATACATGTTTGTTGTGAATTCACCCCCTGCCACACACCTTTATGGTGGTTAGGAGGGTATTGTGTTGATGTAGACGAAATCCGCAGTAAAATCACCGGTATGCTCTGGGTTCCTGATCTCTCGACCATTACCATCGAGGCATCAGTAACAAATCCCGACGCGGGGTAATTCACATTCCCCCCACTACGTTCTTATAATAATAATAATTTTTGTAATGATCACAGGTGCCCTCAATTACGATCATTGTAATATATATGGACAACACATTTAAAAACACCCATGCCCTGGACAGTTGAGTTTTACCCAGGCGGGACTCGAACCCGCGACCTTCGGAATGGCAAGCGAGGACTTAACCCCGCCGCCACCGAGGCCGGAGGGGTTAAGTCCTCGGTTAAGTTTTTATTCTATCTCTCCTATATATTCTTTCCATCTCGTACCAAACTCCTTTCCTTACCTTGTAATCCACCATTCCCAAACATTCTTCACCACATCGCGCACTTCAGAAGTCCTTTGATTCTCAACATTCCCTCCGTCCACTTCATATGCCTATTTCGAACTTCCACGGCAATTTTATGCTCCAACCCACCATTACTAACACTCCATCGTTAATTTTCTAAGCGATGGTCCGACGTCCAGAGAGGTCGTGAGGAGTAAAGGAGGTCGGGAGAGAATGATTCGTTCTCCTCACACTCCGCTCGAAGAAAACAATTATACAATACGACACGGGAAAGATGGAAGTGACCGCCTACGCTTCATTCGGTAAACATTTGATAAACGACGGGAGACTTGAAGGAGAGACCCGCCACTCAGTCTGCAACCCGCACAAAAGGTGGGTGCAAGCACATTATTCAAATATACTGACACCTCCGGAATGTACGTTGGATAAAGCATAAGTTGAAAGAATTGGGTCAGTGATATGAGGGGAGTGTCGAGAGTTTTTAGGGCGGTAGATGAGGAGCAAGACCTAGCTTGGCCGTCCTCACAATTTTTACGGCGCCTCTCAATTTTACGGTTCGGACCGAAGTGAATTATACCCATCCATAAAAAAATGCAAGCTTTAAACGAATTTCCTAAGCGTAAATCATCAATGGCAGCAGCAGCATTTAGTATTTGGGTTAAAGTACCACATAAAGTTGGGGCCAAACAGCACCACCTTCATTGTATCACCAGAAAATATGACGTTCATCGAGTCATGCCTCAATACTTTACCTTTAACAAAAGAATCCGACTCTTCTTTTAATAATAATATATATTTTCAATAAAAGATTATATATATTGCTATTTTATCAGAAAATATATTAAAATGAAGCAGCAGAAGAGAAAAATACGTATACACGAGAGATAGATTGTCGTACCGATAGATTTAAAATGTCATTTTTCCCGCGTACCATAAGAAAGCACAATAGGCAGCGTAGCAAAGGGATAGGTAAGTGAAATATTATTAGAGTAGTCTGCAGTGCATGATACATGTAATAACAACCAATAATCCATTTCGTACTATGTAGATACTAACCATCTAGCTGCTTGTGACACTATTATCTAGCATGTCTCCATTAAATATCCTAGTTGCATGTCAATAGCGAATGTTTGGATATCTTCAACCCCTGCCACACCCCCTCGTGGTGGCTCGCAGGGTATTACGTAGATGTAGATGTACTCTAACTTAGCTCACGTCAATTCAACTGAATATATGATACAGGAGTCGTGGAGGCAAATTGGGATAATTTAAGAGAATTTGAACGACTCGAGCCTAATGGGTATCTACAGGGTAACAATAATTTCAAAAGACGCGGTCATATGAATAATTCTAGTGACCACGGGACTTATTTTATGTTATAAAATATTAAAATTAAGAGAAAACACATCTTGTTGCATGAAGCATATAGTTAAAAATATGGAAGAATATACTTTTTAAAAATAGTGAACCAATTAGGTGAAAAACTCCCAAATTCTTTTTCTGTAGAAAAAATCAAGCGTCAATCAAATTATAATGTTGCATTGCATTGATTTATAATGCATGCATTGACAATTCCTCGCTTTCCCAGTCAAGGGGTCTATTTAAAAAGTTTTCCAATTTCCGAAATAATAACGGAACGAATTTTCAATGCGATTTCCCATTTCAACCTTCGTTCCCTGTATTGCTCAAGTTTCACGCCATACTGCCTGAATCTTCATATTTCACCTGACACCATACCTAAAAGTATCGCTCAAATGTATTCCCAATAGTATTTTAACCAAAGTGATGGTCATAGGCCTACTTTTGAAGCAGGAGTCAACAGAAATCCAACATGTGTGGGGAATTTCCATTTGCCAAGTTTTTTTTAGTTTTATTTGGAATTGGATACCTTCACTGAGAAAACAGCAATGAGTCTATTTTTGCATAGCAAGTGGATTAAAAGTTGCATCCCTACGATAATCATCTCGTAGTAACGATTCTTCTTCGGTAAAATTTGAATAAAAGCTTTGAAGTAACCCGCGATCTCTCCGCGATCCGCAACTTAAGGGTATGGAAGGCATGGAAGGAAAACAAATTATCGAGAACGAGATGGAAGAAGTTCTCTGAGCCCTGAAATGTAACACTGAGCGAAGTCTGGTGGGCGAGAGGTATTTTAGGTTTAATTTTAAGTCACTCCAGCCATTCTCCCTGCCAGAATTACAATCCTTAAATTAGGATCCATTCGGTGTATCACTCTTACGTCTCATTCACCAAACGCTCCCATTCTAAAGTTTAACATTATATTTAACAATTTTATTCTATCTGATTGGATTTTTGAGGAGACGCAAATTACTTCTGTGAGGATGGCCAGACGCGTAGGTGCAAAACCAAAGAAATCGTCATCTACTTTCCAAATAGCTACGCTAAGTCAGCCTTAAAATAAGTAGGATCTAGTTTTTTCCCGGCGTATAATGCTGGTGAAGTCTTCACGGGTTCTCCACCGGGTCAGGGAAACGGCTAAGGCCGACGTTTCGACGGCTAACACTGCCATCGTCCTCAGGGCGTTGAGTGTCAGGTCCAGGCACTGGGCATTTTCTTGGACCTGACACTCAACGCCCTGAGGACGATGGCAGTGTTAGCCGTCGAAACGTCGGCCTTGGCCGTTTCCCTGACCCGGTGGAGAACCCGTGAAGACTTCACCAGCGTTAAAATAAGTATTATAATAATCTGGCTTCGTGTGGAATCGATAGATTAAGTCTATGATAGTGTAAGTAATTATCAATTTAACATATCATGATCGATCTTAAGAAATTCATGCCTTCTGATTGAAGAGAGCACAAAGAGAAATTGGAAATGTAAAACGTCATTTCTCCTTGACTGTAGATAGTTATAAATTTCATAATAATAATTAGGCTACAAGAATTATAAATAGGCACTGAAGGTTTTTATGTATCCATTTCCTACGTTATGTGCAGCGCTGCATCTAAACAATTGTCGTTTTTATTTTAGGCAAACATTTCAGATGTATCAATTTCACTTATATCACGATAAGAAGGCCCCAAAAACATAGATATGTTATATGGCGATGCCGTACAAAGTCAAAAAGCTCGGAGACGAAAATATTCAATGGTAGTGGCAGTCAGTAGAACTGAATTTAAATACCACATAAATATCTTACGCGCTTATCTAGAAGGAAAAACAAACAGTAATATTAGGTAAATATCATGACAAAAGTGATAATTTCACAATCTGAACTTTGACGCAAGGCGCAGTTAATCAAAGTTTTACCCGAATCGATCGGGTATACTGGGTATTTAAAGTACAAGTTCTTCCGATTAGATGTGAAAATAAATGCTAGTCCCTTACAAAGTGACTCTTCACTGGTCAGTTTTTGCACTTCTATGAAATCCCTATGCTGGTTCTACGGTCTCATAAAAACATTCCCCAGGAAGAAAAGTATTTCATTCTGATCCAATGAAATATGCTTATATTTCATTACATTATCATTCGCCAAATTTCATTATTAGTGATAAAAATAACGGAGCCTTGAAACCATTCCGCGCATGCAATGCAGTGCAATTCAATGCAGTTATTGCAGTTTAACATCTCAAGTTTTATCACAGAGCTGTTCCTTCCGTTCCAATCTTTCAAACCGGTGCATCCTTTAGTTAATAATCACAAAGATGACAGAAATACGGGTTCATCTCAAGGTAGATTGTGTAAAAAAAATTAAACACCATGAAGTAGAGGTGGCGGAGTATGTGAAGTTTTATTGAGCTCATATTCCGCGATGAATTTGACATCATTAGGTCTAAATTGAAAGAAATCTAACTCGAAAGGTAACTGTTGATTTACAAAATAAAAGTGTGGATAGCTAAAAATGACATCTCATTAGACTGACTCCAAATGCCAATCCGTACCATGTGTTTTGCTGGCCACGATTAATACGATACATTCAAAGTGAAACTGGTACTTTTATTGAATTTCAGTTTTACAAGACGCTCGTCAATTCTTGGAATCAAAATCTTTAAAATATCGCTTTCAAAACGAACTTCCAGAATGAAAAACCAAAAAGTGTACATCCTCCATGGTAATTTCTTGAAAATACTACTAAACGAATATGCTGATTACTGATAGTAACGATGAGAGATAGAATATATTACTTGAAACTTGTTGAATGTTTCGAAACTCGCAGTAATTAAAGTATGTAAGTAAAGTAAGTAAGTAAAAGTAAGTAAAAAAGTAAAATGACCTTATTTTCTATGGCTACGTGATACTTAGTTTTTCATCTGTGGCAGCTGTATCCTTTATTTTGATATCTCGAAAATTTCGAGGAATTTAAATAGAAGTAGTACTATACTTTGGGTTTAGGTGTTCCAACTCTTAAGGTTATGCAACTTAGAAGAGAAGTTGGATCCAAAGGTTTCTTTATTGATTATCCATAGTAGGAAATTAATTCACCACTTTTATTGTTAAATAGAAAGCAGCCATTAAAAATTTCAGAAATTCTAGTAACAGTATGTAACTTTCGCAGTAAATGTCACTTACACAAACAGTTTTCTAACGGTTGGGGAAGGTTTTCATGGAGTACCCAAACTCTGCATTGCTCTACTTCTGCCTAAAAACACCCTAATTTTTTCAATTTCCAGATATTCGCACCTCTCTTCACACTATCCACTGTAACTTTCTCTACGTACACTAATTGTTAATTCAACCATTTTTACAGCTGAACAAATTAGATGATACCCCTTGATGTTTTGGGAAATTCTTGGATTCCATGAAAGCCAACTTTGATGAGAAACGAGCTGAATTTTCTCCCATTCCTCCCTAAATGTTTCTCTCCTCGAATCGGAAAGCTGTCGAGCGCATATGCGTGAAGCACACCTCTCTTTGGGCGCTCTTCCGCTCCTCCTGCGTGCGTGGCCTCGTTTCCAGATGGTAGGTCAGTGATATATACGATACGGAGCCGGCGCCAAGAGAAAGGCACCCCCTCGCCTCCTCCGCATTAACAAGACTGAGATAGCATCAAGGACGCCTATCTCACTAAATAATAATAATAATAAAATACGCTATAGCGCAGTTTACGACGACGGTCGATGGCAGGAGGATTGAGATCACATGGCCGAGTACTGCAGCGTTTTTCCCAACGTCTTCCGGCTTTAGGATTTCAAATCAACGCCACTTCTCCAAGGAACGTTTCAAACTAGGGTTCTCATTGCGCAGTCTGATGCATTGAATAATGCGCTATGAAAATTGCATCGAGTGCAGCAACGGAAATAGTGGAAGGTTGAACAAAATCTTGGACGATGACGTGTACATCTACATCTATACGATACCCTGCAAGCGACCGCGAGGGTGTGTGGCAGGGGGTGAAGATCACCAGGCATGCACTACTAACATGCAAACTAGCAACTAAAGGGTCTCATGCAACTTGATTGTTAATGTCTACAGTATTTAAGGGGTAAGACATGCATCATGCACTACATAATACTCTAGAATATTTCCCCTACCTATCCCTTTCCTATGCTGCCTATTATGTTCTCTTATAGTACGGGGGAAAATGCCATTTTGAATCTATCTGTACGACAATCTATCTCTCTAATCTTATTTATTTGGTCGAATCTAGCATAATACGCTGTTTTTTTGATATGTGCTTAACATCTTCAGTAAAGCTATCCGATTGAAATTTCTCTAATAGATTCAATATGTACTTTAACCTACGCTCTGATAACTTCCGCTCTAGAGATTTTAGCATTCTACCAATATAGTTTGAAGTTGGTTTGTGTGTGGTTCCCTCCTGTTTATGATAGTTGCATTTCCCCCCTGCTCTTATCCACCTATATATTATTCTTAGGTAATCGGAATTTTCTATGTGCCTAACATCTTCAGTAAAGCTATCCGATTGAAATTTCTCTAATAGATTTAATCTGAACTTTAACCTACGCTCTGATAATGATTCCCACCCTAATTCTTGTATTAATTCTGATACACTACTCAACCTATCGTAACACCTTTTGACGAACCTAGCTGCTCTACGCTGCACACTGTCTAGTTCTCTCATCAAACCTAATTCATTAGGATCCCATACACTGGCTGCATACTCAAGGTGGGGCCTAACTAGTGAAAAGTAGCATCGCTCTTTTGTCTTCTCATCACATTTCCCAAGTACTCTTTTTATAAATCCTAGCTTTCTCTTCGCTCGGCCGCATATTTCCCGGATGTGTCTACCCCACGATAAATCTTTAGTGATTGTTACACCTAAGTATCTTACGGTTTCAACGTTTTCGATCTTCGTGTTATTAATTCTATAGGACCGCTCTATCGAATTATTCCTCCTCCAAAAATTGATAGCTACACACTTTTTAAGGTTGAGTTCTAACTGCAATTTGTCGCACCACTCTTGCATTGCATCTAAATCCTTGCTAAGCGATTCCCTGTCTTCTTCTTTAGATATACCCCTATGCAAATGTGAAGTATCTTCGAGTATCTATGAGTGAATGTATCTTCGCTCGTGTAAAGTAACCCCTGCTCTATTTCCACACTGCCTCAATGTAATTTCAACAATGATCACTCTGTATGAACGGTAAGGTAGCTCCGGAGTAGAGCGTTGAGCTACCTATAGTAGGTCCCGGGTTCAAATCCGAAAGAGACCTCTGGACACGCCCGGCTTAGCACCAGTTGGGTGATTTTATAGGTATAGGTACACTATATATCCTCGTGAACGATGTGTGGCTCAGGGAAAGGAAATGTTCTCACCACCGATGTGCTTAATTATTGCTTAGATCTACCCAAACAAACATGGATGATTTTTACGTTGAATACTGTAGTCAATGGTTTAAGTGGCACTTAACTACAACTTTAATGCTCATCTGCAGTTATCAAATGTACGGCAGGGCTGTTAGTGATGTCAATACATATAAGTGAAATAAATGGCAGTACTTTTCCACAAAAATGTACTGAAAAGAACACGACACGACAGTTAACAAAGATATTGTGACGTTTTAAATATGTATATTTTTGTCGTAAATTGTTACCGTTTAATTTCACTTGTACGTTTCTCTTCCACTACGTGAAGTCTAATCTTGTGGGCTATATGTGTTTTCATCGAGTTAATTAGGAATATGTATCCACACGTTGCCATAGTTACAAGAAACAAAATTCTCTCTCTCCTTCAAATCCATTCCCACGACTAAAAGGATATACTCTGAATGTATCTTCGCTCGGAGTGAGCAGCCCAAACAATAATGGCTTTGAAAAATAGAAACAGCAATAGCCGTTTCCTCATGTGCATCCATCGCTTTTCTTCTATTCAGACTTCCCATGAAAACTGTTGTGCAACACTTTAACGACAGGTTTAATCAAGGAGAAACTATTACAAAAAAAAACGATTTTTAATGGTTTGTCCTCTATTTAATCGGTCCAAACATGAAATACCATTAAATTACAAAAGGGAGGGTTTTACTTAGCAATAGATTTGCACGTAGAGTATTTCACTCTGGACAACTTGTAATTCTGGTGGCATTCCTTATCCTAATGTATCATTATCCACACGACCGCATGAGTAGATATTCAGTTAGGAGACGAGCAAAATAGTTAAAAACCGAATTAAAGGCTACTATTGATGGGGATACTATTGGGGATTTTAGTTCAGTAGTTGGGATCTACATCTACATCTACGTAATACCCTGCGAGCCACCACGAGGGTGTGTGGCAGGGGGTGAAGATCACCAGGGGATGGCGGAAGAGAGAACACTTCCTGAATCTACACCTACGTAATACCCTGCGAGCCACCGCAAGGGTGTGTGGCTGCGTGTGAAGGTGTGGCAGGGCAGGGTGGTTTTCTGAGCAGATAAATTAAATAGGATAGGTAATATATTGTTGGATGGGAGAAAACGATCTAGGACCATCCATAGCAGCACAATTGGAAAATGCAATAAAGTAATGATATATTTATAGTCGATGAACATTGAAATAACTAAGTGGCCGTATCCTTGAGAAGGCATGTATGAAGACTACCTATTGATGTAGTTTTCAAAATTATAACTCTTAAATACATGAAAATTACCTTGGGGCATGTTATGAGTGAGGACAAGTTCATGAGTGGCAGATAGGAGTAGTAAACCGTAGTACTACTAGCTGGAGTAGTAAATGGGAGTTATTTTAGTGCATGATGCATTTATTAACAACCAATCCCTTAATTACAATGTAGATTCTAACAATCTAGAACCTGAGACCCTAAAGTAGCATGTCTGCATGTCTATTGTTCATGCTTGGTGATCTTCACCTTCTGCCACACACCCTCGCGGTGGCTTGCTGGGTATCGCGTCGATGTAGGTGTAGATGTAAACCACAGCCGCACGGGAGATCAGATCAAGTCTACGTACTCACTAATATTTTGTTAACTTTTACTTATTTATGAAAAATAGTGTAAACTACACAATACAACAATATATAGTGACAAAAGCTAACCAAAATCAGCGTCTGTAATTGATGGAAAAATACGAGATTATTTTTCAGCAACAAAACAGAGCCAATTTTACACAAAGTTTTGGAAAAGGTGACTTTGTTGCTGAGGACAAGAGGTTACCGATCAATGGTAAATAAGATTGACTCCAAACGTTTTGCGGGAGATGCTGTACCAGCAGTTAACCACTCCTCACCGGAAGTGAATCAACGCATGGAAAACAAACCTTCGTAACAAATAGCTACAGATCATGTCGCGTCTTTCTTTTCATAATAGGCATTAACATGAGCGGAAGTTACCCCACAGTGGAAGGTAGAGTGATGGAGAAAATGAAGCAGCTGGGTGAAAGCCTGTTGGAGGAAAACCCGGCTCCGATATCACTAAGCTTCATCGAGGTCAAACCGCTGAGAGGTTCTTCTAGCAATGAAGTGATCACACTTTCCCCGCATTCAAGCAACTAGGAAGTAAAGAGCCACCATCTCCTAAAGAAACGAAAGAGATTACGCTTTAAATATTAGCCTCCTATGAGTCATTTTATGCCTCATTGTACTCATTGTTCTATTTGCAGAGTGATCTCAATAAAACTTCTAGAAACATTACTTTTGACGAAATAAAGCGTATATATATACTTGTGAATTTCACCAACAAAACACCTATCACGAACGTAATAATATTCAAATGATACACGAAAAATTTCAACCGATTCATTTCATACATTCCAATATATCTATTACTGGGAGTCAGTTGTAAACCCGTTCCCTTCTAACTATCGCAGTTAATGAAATAAAACTTTGACGGTGGAGCAGCTCTCCACTGAATTGTTCTATCAGTTCATACCAACGTAGCTTTCTTACAAATTGCTTCTTTCATGCTCTAGGCATCTCATTCACGGTATTCCTTTGAAGTTTTCGCCTACTTCCCTTCAATGGCTCTCTCTATATGGCCATCGTGCTAGAAGTTGTACCATCGTGCTAGAAGTTGTACGTACATATCCATGTAGTACCATAGTTGCATGTCATTAGTGCATGTTTTGGTGATATTCACCCTCTGCCACACACCTTCGCGATGGCTTGCAGGGTATCGCGGAGATGTAGATGAAGTGGTTTATGATAACATTTCGTCAGATGTCACATGAAATAAAATTTCCCAAACTCTTCTTAGAACCACAACATTAGTATCTGGATTTAATATCACTCTTCAGCACCTTCACGTTTGAATACTTCTTGTCTTGCCATTTTGACTGCCGCTATTGTACATAACTCACTACTTTTACGAAGCATACTCGTCGATAATAAGGCTTTTTCTTATTTCAAAGTTCGTCTTATAAGCTGTGTGTGGAATGGTGATCTGAACTGATTGAATGCCTTCTTTTCCTGTTTTACTCAAGCTGGTTATTTTTCAAGGCAATTTCCTGCAGTAGATTCAGCATACCCCAACTAAATCCCCAAGTTATACGGCACCACTTAACGTAAGCTCTTAATCCTGAGATCAGTAGCCAGGGCGGACTTCGAGCCGGAGACCATAGGGTTGCCAAACCTACCTGGCGAATCTGCTACCGCAACAAAGGTTTATTCCGTCCCTATTTATCCTGTTCCCAAATTAACAACATTTTTTCAAGGTTTTGTTTCCCTCTACAAGGCTCCTCATCCATGCTACAGTCTTTTACTTTTTCTGTTAATCGATATTATGTCAGTATCTTCTCTAAGTTCTCCAGCATATTTTGCTTATGAGTAACCATACATTAATTACTCTTGATTCATTCAGCTATCATGAACGCTTATGAAACAAATATTTTTTATTTGAACGACCACCAATCCACTCATAATAACTAAATAATTATGGAAAACTGGCAATGTTGTGCATCATGTGCAGTATGGGTAATTAAAGGTGTGTGTAAAATTACAAAGTTTGTTCTTATTCTCAACTATGGAAAAATTCCACAAAATAAAGGCCGAAGTTGTTTCTATGTATCATAGAAACCTTGTATATGAATTTTTCTGGATAAATTATGCTTATGAGAAATGTCGCTGAAATAAAGTGATCCATCCGCCGTGAACTACCAGACTGTGAAGGGACAATGAATAGAAACAATAAAATTACGTATCAACAGGCATTTTAATCACTCGTTGCGCGTTTTGAATTTTAAATTTCCCCTTTTTTAAACTCACACCTTCGGTGCAATGCTAAGAATTCTGACAGGACTAAAAAAAAGGATCTTAAAGTGCCTACCACACTTATTTTGATTTTACTGGAAAATACAAATTCTATAACAATTATTTAAATCTAGGAACTTTATACCCGACGAATTATACTCGAAATCGATAATCAATAGATAATCAGGAAAAAATTATCAAATGCAATTCATACTACCCGACAAATTATGTTCGAACAAAGCATTGCCAAATAATCGGGAATTTCAATTTCTAGTAGATTTCACAAAGGAATACCTAATGCATTGCTTTTGATCAGCATGATAATGTGAGTAATGTGATAGCTGAACCATTGATAGTAGGTAAATAGGTTCAGTAATATTTCACGGTCTGAGTATATAATAGCAAAAATTGAATTCTTCTTCAAAGATCATTACAGAAAACGACCATTAAAGTAGCTCAAGTAAAATTATATATAAAATAACAAATACTAGTTTTTGTTTCCACCACAGCTCTTATGCATTGGTCCTGGGTAACTTTTCCGAAATACGAATGATCAAAAAGAGTTTGAAATAACGTTCCGGCAGCAATATATACAGCCCACTGAGCTCGAAACTCTAGCATTCGCTCCAAGGTGAACAGTTTCTTTGCACAGCTGCCGATTCTCCCTTTCATCTGTAACACATCGTACTTGATTCTAGCAACTATTACAAAATTCTTCATTTCCTGTTTTCCAGGTCGTCTACTCCAAACGAGACGGAAGATTACGACTGAATTCCTGATTCGCTTGATTTGTTCCCTATTGAGCGCCGTGCGGGTGGATGTGATCCTGAAAGCGACCACTCCTGTCCAGAGAGTTGCAAAGCGTAAAAAGGCCAACAACGGCAGATTAATGGAGCGATATTGATTTCTGACGCATAATCCTCAATATCTCCTTCCAAAGAGTGATAACCTTGGCGCTGTGAGCTCAGTTAACGACGACTCGAGAGACAGAAGTGCATTTGAAGTGCTCAAGAAGAAAACAAGAAAAGGACTGAGCTACGTACTCACCTGGGACGCGGAATTCCCTTGAAATATCCCTCTCAAACTCAAACTCCAACTCCATCTATAATATTGGTCCTTGGGCATCCGCAAAGTCGGCTGGAAGCTTGACAAGACATCACTGGCAAAACGACTTGCTTCTTACACTTGTCTTGACTAGGGTAGACGTCGTTGAACGGGTTGCAAATCAAAACCTGAAAGAAAACGAGGGTAGTTGAAAAGAGACTTTTGAGTGTAATTAGAAGCAAGAAAATGAGTTCATAGTGTGCTCCCTTTTGTACGTGACAAAGTGAACGAGACTAGTGGAACATTTTGACCCTTGTTTTTCAAGTAAGCAGATCTTTGTTCATCCCAATTGGTCAAGAGGACAATGCATGAAATGGGGACTTGGAGGACGCTTTTTGGTGAGTATTACTCTACAATATTATAATATTTTACTGTTAACATTTGGACCCTGCAATGAAAAAATAAAGAAATGAGTAATACAAGGCTGTGCTCTGACTCCTTCTTTTTCGATGTTTGCATTGGGAGGGCAGTCATGAAGAGATTAGGAAAAGGGTTTCAAGAGTGGCTGGGAAAAAAATTAACATGCTTCGTTTCGTCGATGACATAGTTGTCATGGTAGGGTTGGAAAAAAGAGTTGTAGAAGACTCCAGTAAACCTAGAATGGATACCAGTTATTATTTAAACGAAACTAAAAGAAAATGCTTGTATTTCCAGTTTTAAATCATTCTTCATCGGTATAATGCCCTCTTCGCCTGGGTTATTGTAGTGACTATTTCCTTCATACTTCGCCCAATGATGGTTACTCTGTTTCCCAGATCGGAATACTGTTTCACCTCTTCTATCATTTATTTCCCGAGATTAAATTTGGTCTTTGCCTCTTCTCATAACTGCATAACATCACCATTCTTTTCCTCATAGTGACCTTCGAACAATACCAGACCAGTATCTTTTCTAGGCTTCCTATAGTTTCTCTAATTCCTTTTCTGTACCTGCCATAACCGCTTTGTCATCAGTGATAAGCAGTATGTTTATTCTTTTCTCGTGACTGTGCACTCCTGAAGACTTGATGGTTTTTGATATGCATACATTGAAAATTACGGATCATAGTGCAAAATTTTTAGGCTTATCCCTTCCTTTGTCTTTGTTTCTTACTTGTTGAGTCTAGATTTTATCAGTCTCCTGGTTTTTGTTCACACTATGGCTAATGGACATTACAGAACACCCCAATGCTTTTTACAATGTCACAATCTTTCTTCAATTCCACGAACGCAACAAACGCTGGTTTTAGCCCCGATGAAAATGTTATCGAATTTCTCGCTCGTTACCGCACCATTTCGTGGTGTTCAAGTCTACTAGGTGGAGCAAGTACCTTGAGACTGCAAATGCTTTCACATTACTTTAGAGAATTTCTATGGTCTCTTGCAAACTAACCCGTTTCCTTGTGTCAAGATCCATGCATGAACTACCTCAAATTTAATTATAAGGCAAATAAATATTTACCCATTAGACAGGCTTCGTAGTCATTCCTCGATATATTAAATACATGCTAATTGGAGGCTAACGAAAGTATTTACTTCATTCGTTTTTCATGATCACAAAGCTCTCTCATTTGCTTTCAGAACCACGATAAGCAAATATACTGCAATGGCAGAATTCTTGAGAATAAAGTGTGAATATGAATAGAAATAAATAATTATACGTTACAATTATATTGCGATTTGTGCTTCTGAGGGCTCACAGACTGAATTTAAGGTGGAAAATATTTCAAAGGAGCTGGTGGTACTTATAAGCAAGGTGGCTCTATAAGCAAGTATACACTAAGATCATCAGCAACGCAGAATAACATGCACCATCGAAATATAAAAAAGAGACATATTTTGAGATGTAAAAATGTGTACAAAACAGTTATCAACTCTATTCATCACGGGGAGCATCTAAAGACAGGGAAGCAATCATTTATAACAGTTATCACTATGCTCCACCGCTTGGACGCTGTATGGACAGACGCTCCAGTCTCACCGTGAGGCGTCTGATATAGTGACGTCTAATTCCTGTGCAGTACTTGTGATGAAGTGATGTAGCCTATAAAACCTAATACGTGATGCAACAACAAAGATTATATTAATAAGCTCCCCACAAAAGAATACGGGGATCGGGTTGGTGTGGTGGCTAGAGTGCTTGCCTCCCATCCCGAGGGCCCGGGTTCGATTCCCGGCAGTAGCCGATTTTTCCGTGGCAAACCGGTCCATACTTGAGTGTCTAGTGGAGGGCATTTCAATTCAGTACTCCTTCCGTCGGATGGGACGTTAAACCGTGGTCCCCTTGGCGCCTTTCGTTAAGAGCAGGGTAATGCCGACGCCGGGTTTCTCTCCACCCTCCGTTTCCTGAAAACTCCTACCATTACCCAATTACCTATCCTAAAATGGCGCAAATGACCTCAGCTATCGGTCGCCTCCCCTGAATAACCAACCAACCAACAAAAGAATACGGATGACATAAAAAGAGAAGTAAATTCTTAAAACAATGGGACTCGACCCGAGAACACAGGTATCGACCGTTGGTGCGAGGCTTACGGGGTAACGCGTGGAAGAACAAAGTACAAACACAGGAGTGATAAATATGGCAGGTAGGAACATATAGATGAATTTAGAACGAGGTAGCAAAATCGTAGGGAGGGAGAATTGCCAGCGAACAAGATTTTGAAGAGAGTAAGAGAATATAGCATAGGTGTGGAGGGGAACGGAAAAGAAAAGGGATGAGGAATAGCATCTACGCAATACCCCGCGAGGGTGTGTGGCAGTGATGTGAGGCTTATGGGGAGGCATGTACTGAGAGAAGGACAAACGTAGACGTGATAAATATGGCAGCTACATCTACGTAGACATCAATGTTGGTATCTACATCTCGGTAAACATAGATTGCGAAGCTCTTAAGCGATAATTAATGCAAAAAAGCATGGGTGTACAAGGACCGTCAAATTTTCGTAGATAACAGATGGATTGGTAATACTTTATTCGGTCTAGAAATAATTCCCTTTGGAGAATGAATGTGTAAAGGCAGCTCAGACAGATCTGGTCTGATTAGGAAAAACAATCACAATCTAAGTAATCAATCCGTCAATCAACCATATTCAAAATAATTTCTCAAAACTTACGACAATTTCACAATTCAATAGCCCAACGCTGAGTCACTGGGTTTCCAATGATTAAAATGGTCAGTTTCGAGCAAATCATACAAAGTCCACAAATCAGCAAAAACACTAGCGGTTGGAGCTATATCAAATCAGGTAACCTTGCTAATAATCTCATTTAAAAAATAAATGCATGTCAATGGTCGACATGTTAGGACCCATTTTAAATCACTGTCTCAGGCTGCGGTTACATCGGCAACTTACTTCTGCAAATAACTTCTGCGAGAAATTGTGGGTGTGTTTACACAGAGAAAAATATTGCGGAAGTTGGTTCCTAAGCAACGCATTAAATAACACACTGGTAACAGCTACTTTAACCTAAATACCATGATCATCGATTCAAAATACCATCCCTCATATATTTACATTACAATCCAAAAAATACATTTCTTCAGAGTTAGGTAAACAAAAAGTTTTAAAGTTCGCCTAACTGGTACAGGACGTTTTCCGGTAATTAAACTTTTTCCTTGAGGCATCTTTCGTGACTTGCGAATCGCCAATTTTTATATGCACACTGAAAACCATATCCATCCACGGAAGGATTTATCTAAAACGGGGAGTGGCACCCTTAGGGTTTTGTCTCTCTTAGGACACGACATTGATTTCGACGATAATCTTGAATCTCATGCGGAAGCCGTATCAAGGGAGAAAGTAGGATGATTCCGGCCACGGCGATTTAAACTTCAGGGTAAAGGACACGGCTGTGGAGTTGAAACGCTTTATCGCATCAGTTCAGCGACCACGCCACAAAAAAGTGGCTTCACTTCCACTAGGTTGCGGTTTGGAAGCGGAGTCTAAACAGCTTGTTTGTGGCCGAGGAAGAACTTTTCGGGGACACTCCGTCCACGAAACCAATAGTTTCGTGGACGGAGCAAGTTAGAAATAGCAAGTTATACTACTACCTTATTTCAGCACGTCATGAGACTAGAGACCTAAATGTGCCAAAACTGACACAATTCTCACACGCAACTTTATATCTCTTATGATATCCTTCACGTATTCCATTTGAACAAACTATGCGTGTGCCTACGTTTCGACATAGCATTTAGGCAGTAGAGGCGTACACTAACTATTTTCAACTCGAGATCCACTGCTCACGAACCTACCGCCTGCTTAAGAGCGAAAAGATGGTGAGACTGAGAACACTGAAATTGGATTCCCAATTCGAGGGCCCAGATTCAAATTGGGACTAGGACAGAAATTTGTCAATGGTAAACTGGTCCCCGCTAAAATATTCTGCTTGGGGAGTACTTCAAGTAACATAATTGCTTCGTTCTCCTGAGGGGCTTTAAACCTTGGACCATTCCCTCTCTACAATATTTCCCACCCATTCAAAATGATGCAAATGAACTCAGCCGTCTGTTGCCTCCCCCAAATGACTCCTACTTTACTATGCTGCTGCAGTTATCTGGAACTATTATAATTGGTGGCGTCATCACACGTATGGCACGCGTATTGCTACACTTTGAACCAGGCAAGCGAAGGTTTTGTCACAGGAAGAAAAAAAATTACTATAACATTTATTCATCATGTTCCTTCATTGTAAACAAATGAACTATAAAAATCCTCTACTATGTAATCTTGGATATAGCAATTATTTTGATCCACAACTAACAGTTAAATATCCTGCTCGTTATTCTAGCAACTCGCTAACTAGTAGCTCTCAACAAGTAAGTCCACAAAGTTTATACCCTTCCCCCCAGGCAAGAAATAACCAGCCTCAACCTTCTCCCGTGCAAGTGCAAATAAATGAAGAAGATGAATATCAACAGATGAATTTTTTTCCTCCAAATTAACGTCCAAGCGTATTTAATTTTAGTTACTATATGAAACTGTATGTGTTAAAGAAAAATTGCTACTTCATAAAATGTGAAAAATTATGAATCAACCATTTTATGAATAAAACTTTTCGGTTAACAGTTCTTACCTTAATACAATCCCACAAAGCTTCAACTATGGCCTTGCACACTTCAGGTATGAATTTTAAAATGGCGGATTGGGAAGAGGATAAGGTGTAAATACATTAAAGAACTGTAGCTATCACCTGTCGCTAAGAACCAAAGGGTTGTCGCATACCTTTCACCATGAGAAATTGGTTCTCGACATTGCCAGGTTTTCGCAATCCCCGGCCCAACAAGATTTAGTAAAAATTAAAATCACTTGCTGTCATTCTAACGAAATCCTCGTACCTACTTTGGAGACATATGTCTCTCATCAACGAGTTATAGGCTGATGCCAAATGTCTTTCCGCTAAAATACTTCCAATCCACCATCTTGGTCGTTTTCGCGTTTTTTTTTTTTTTTTTTTTTTTTTAGAAGTTCATATTATGCGCCCGCCATTACCACCAAAGCTGAAGTAGCTGAGTTGTCCATATTCGTTCAACTTCCGACATATCATTCAAGAAACACTGGAAAACACTGTATGTGATTCACTGTACAGACTGAACCGTAGACTTGCACTCCAGGCCTATGTTACTACACAAATGTTGCAACTGTCGTAGGGAATTGGAAACAGTATGAACAATGACGCGCAATATGTGCCGGGCACACGTTTCGCATCATGTGCCCGGAACTTGTCAGAATGGAAACGAGGCTTGAGCAATACCTCCTCTGTCAACTGAGCCCAATAGCTCTCATTAGATTTGGGATGCGGGAATCCCGTCATCAATCACAATGGGTTCATGTTTATGTAGGTGTATTTTGTTTCACATTAAAATCATTTTCATGCAATTCATACGATGAGTTTACCCACGCATAAAAATCCCTATGAATAAAGGCTCCGTGCACGGGGACAACTAGCGCCGCGAGTGGCCACTTTCGACATATTTGTGAGGAGTCGTCTTGTAAGGCCCGTCTTAAAACAATTTATATATATTTATTTCAGGTACAAACAAAAAAATGAAAATAAATAGTGGTTTTTTCAACTGTGCACAGCAAATTATCGGCAATAGGAGTGCATTTACGATAATATATAAACTTTGAGCATTCAAAAACACTTTTAAGGAGACTGTAGGTGATGACGACTCGCAATCGCAATTGTTGTGGTCGGGTGCAGCGGGTGGCGGGGAAGATAGATGGAAATGTTAAATTTTATTCCTTCCCTGACTTACCGTAGATGAAAGAAGTAAGAGAACAGTTGAATAGAGCAATCAGTAGGCAAACGTAAGAGGCAAAGTATATCACTGTGTTCACCGCGACGCAATATTTTTAGCTGATCTGCGTGACTCGAATGTAAACAATCGTACGATTCGTACTTGTTTCAGTGACTGGATTAGTATGTATCATGTATCACTGTTATTATAACCAATCGATAAAATTAAGTTGCTGTGATTTTAGTTTTATTATAATATTAAAGCGTAAATATGCTTAAACGCCTAAGTTGAGAAATATGGGTTGCTTTATCGTAACAGCTGATTCACGTATGAACCTATGCTTGAGCAATTATGTCTTTTTCTGTTGATTATTTAGTGTCAGTATGAGTGTTTTGGACTACATTCCCATCTAGATATGAAAAAAAGGTCTTCGTGTGGCATCGTTAAGAAACTTGACAGAGTTTACAGGAAAACGCGAAAGGAATCAAGTTTTTTAAAACTGAATTGGAGAAGATTGAAAACAGTAAGGTTAGAGCTCATTCATAAGAATATGAACTCTTCTCCCCCACAAGTAAGTCCAATGATGTGAAGTGTCCCCTAGATTTTGAGGAGGGCTTCAATTTTACCTGTGACCGGGAATCATTAAGTGATGTTGGCGTACTTGCGAAGAGAAACATACGGATGAAGCCACTGGCCAAAGACAATGGGTGTAGAATTTCAGAACCAATTAGTTGTTTTTTGGGATTTCATACTTGTAAATCCAATAGAATGAGAACTGTTATGTAAATAAATGACAGGAGTAGCATGAGATGTTTTCTTTTTTCCTTCTAGCACTTTTGCCCAATTCTTCGTCAGCAAACCTAAGCAAAGAGAATTTGTCGCTGTTAAAATGAATGAAATTAAAATTATGGTTGAATTACTGAACTTAGGGAATATTTTTTTACCCAAATAACAACAGCCATTAGTATTTTCTACAGTATTTTAGATGGACAACAGTGATTTTCCACTAAGTTCCGACACTCAGAAAATGGCACCGCGAGAATTTTAGGTGGAGGTGTCTTCACACGGATATGACGACGGGATCCTCCAGTCCGTAGCCCAGTGCTCTACCCACCAGACCACCACGACCACATACAATAAGTATTGTTGATATTTTAAAAAGATGTAAGACATATACGTTTGCACATACAAAAGATTTGATCTATTGGCCCAGGAAGACAACTTTGATAAACAGAGCCTGCGGCATTTAATAGAAATTACCCTCAAACTAGGGTCATCATTGACTTTTAGCGAAACTTCATGTGGCGGCAAATTCCCTGAAACCTTACGAATTGTTTAAATGGTGATGGATTTTGCTAGTAATTCCAGTAACATAATTGCTCAAGAAGAGCTATTTTTCCTTTTAGTAACTAGTCTCTCAAAATTGTAAAATATGAGCTCAATTCTATATTTTATTACGATGACTGGATCTCATTTTTCTCCTGATTCAATTTTATCGAATAATACGGTAGCTCATATCCTTAAGAAATAACTAATATTTGGTTCAGGCTCTAGAAAAAGGCTTTTGACAGTTGTACGGTAGGTTGATTGTATCAGAAAATATATTTCAAACAGTGTAGGAGGCATTCGCGGAACTTCCGACATTGTCTTTACAAATTTCTCCATACTTAGTTCGGGCCATTAGCAGAGTGAGGCTACCGCTGATGGCTTCAGATTGGGATCGACCATCTTTCTCAAAGACCCTTTTACCCTTTTTCTTTAACCTTACTACTATCTACCACCTCCATTAACTGCGAGAGACGAAAATTTTCCTAATAATATTTTTTCCCAGGATTTTTCGAGCCTTCCGCATTTCTTAGCTTTCATCAATTGGAAGAACTCTTATTTCGAGTCTTTAACAATGCCAAATAGCAAGTCAAAGACTTAAAATCATGATTCACCTTCTGTTTCATCGTATAGCTCCTTATGCAATATCATTTAAGTCAAAGTTCAGTTATTTTTGACGATCAATATAAAGTGACGATTACGGCATATACATACAAAAATAAATTTGGGGTTCAGGTTCAGCTACGCAATATTTTACTTACTGTTTGCCACCATTTCCGTAATTTCTGTCACAGCCCCCGATATGAGAATTTTAAACGAACATTTTTCCTGCTCTCAGCTAAAACTTACGCTCTTACGCTCAAGTTTTGTATGATTGAACCATTCGTATGTAACGCCCATTCAAGGAAAGTAATGTGACGAATGGAGTTAATGACGGTTTTTATAGCAAAACAACGAAAAAAAGTTGTTTTCACTAGTAAATTACATTGATATATACTCCAGTTCGCAGCCATTTGAAGCGGAGTTGGGTTTTAGGTGAATATATATTCCACCAATGGACTCCACACAGCTACGCAGACTCAGAGAATTTTGCAGAGGGAAAAAGGTGACATAGCAGGAAGATGACACAAGTACTTTGAGACGTCGGAGTTATGACGAAACTTGTGAAGTCAGAGTGCTAGGTATTCGAGAAGTCGGGATAAAACTAAAGAGAGCTATTTATTATGAAGTGGAGAGCATTAGGACGTGTGCCTACCTGAAGAGATAAACGGTGAAACGAAGGATGCTTTAGTATCTATAAAAACAGAAGAGTTGAAATATTCCACTATATAACCTGACAGATAAAGCACGAAATAATCGTATCCAGTATATCATGTCTTCTTTCCCCCTTCCTTTTATTCTTCAAACCTCGCGCGAAAAAAGAGTGGTTATATCGTGCGCGAGAAAATAATTTATCCAGTTAGATTTGATAGAGTGGAGGATTGCATGATAATGGGACACAACTCAAAAATAAGCTTCGTTTTATTCCACGCAACTTTTATTACTCTACCGGATTCGACCTCTTACGGTTATTATCAATAGGAATATTCTACTAGAGTTAATATTCTACTCTTGATAATGACCTGAAGAAGTCGAAACCGGTAAAAAGAGTAATTAATATCATTCGGAATATAGCAAAGTTTATTTTTTAGATATGTCAATATGCCGCCCAGTAAACTTGCCCACCATTGCTCTAAATAGGGCCATTTTATACAGCCTATCTATTTTGTCGCAAATAATGACTTGCGTTCCAAAACCTAGGCGTCATCACCCGGAATACTAATTCCATGAAGTACAGGTAGGTTATCTTATGGCAATATCATCAGCGGTCAACATTCCTAGGATTAGTTTGACGCAGCTTTCCACTTGATTCTTCTATCGGCCAACCTCTTCATATTGGCGTAATTCTTCTCCTTTACATCCTCCACAACCTGGGGCACCGGCATTAAAATGTCCCATGTTTTGCTTTCAGTAGACAAAGGGACACAATAGTGTGTCACCTTCCGTCAACTTCCTCTTCCTTATGGGCGTGAAAGAGAGTTCTCTAGCATCGGGAACATGATACACGTTCTTCGTTTTCGCAGTCTCTCCCTTCAGGGCGTCGGAGGTTGGGCCAACCTCTTCCTCTTGCCCCACCACACTGCCCACAACTCCCCTCAAACCCACAAGGGCTGCGGGGACCCACACTTGCTTTCCCTCCCGACTTGCTTTCTCGGTCTATATCCCACGTCGGACAGCCGTCGCACCCCCTCCCCCAAGCACTCTCTTCCTCCAGCAACCCTTTTCAAATTCCCTCCTGCCCAACGCATTTCCCCCGTTCCCTGAACCTCCCCCACCTTTCCCTTGATCCTCCTCCTCGAAAAGCGAGGAAAAACTGCGTCTCGTCCGAAGCTTGTTGAGTGCGTAAGGGGCGAAAGCTGCCCACTCGAAAGCAGCTCTCAAGTCAGTGTAGTGCTCGCTCCATACATACAACAGCCGTATGCAATTCGGAATGTTCAGATGGCTATTTTCTGACCAACATCTTCTAAATAATGACAATAACAACTATGTTTCAATCCACAATATTTTGACTAGTAGGTACTACTGGTTTCCACGCATGTTTAGACGCCGCCATGTCGTCGAAATTAGTAGTACCAAAAAATTAGTAAAAACTCTGTGGATTGAAACATAGTTATTTTCATTATTCATAATGGACTTCTACAAGACTAATCCTGAAAGGATTGAATTCAACATCTAATAACCTGGTTTCCGTACACGAGTAGTCGACCGGACATTTCTTCGTCACCACTGATTTCAAATCGGTAGCAGTAAAATTTTTACTAGAGCTCCAACTGCTGTCACATTGCACAGTCCAACCTATCATCCATCAGGTCATCCAACAATCCATCAGGTACCTGGTGACGCCGTAGCGTCGAAACAAGTAGCACCAGTATAAACTCTGTGGATTGAAACAATTGTTACTGTCATTATGAATAAAGGACTTCCAACAGGTTACGCCTGAAAGGATTGAATTTAAAACCCTGTAACATGATTTCCGTACACGGGCAGTAGACCTGTCATTTCTTCGTAAGTTCTGATTTCATGTAGGTAGCGGTAACATTTCTATGGGTGCTCCAACTGCTGTTACATCGCACAGCCCAACCTAAATGTAATTCTAAGACCAGCACAACATCGAAGCGTGAGGTGCATTCAAATCCAGAACCATAGAGTTACCACACTTGAATGTTACCGTTCTCGCTACTGCGGCTGGCTTGGGGGAGAAGACCTATAGCTGCGGTAATTTGCGCCACTAAGGATGGGTAGAGCAAAGAATGTTTTCAGAAATGGAAAAGAGTAGAGAGAAACCCGTCGCTATGCTGGGAAAATCTTGCACGCATGCTCTTAACGTAATGAGTCAAGTAGTTCACTGTTTTACGTCTTATCTGAAGGATGGGGTAGTAATTATGAGGTGCTCTGCCCACAACATTCAGGAGGGGACAGTATACGAATGAAAAATCTGAAACTCCCGCGGTGAAAAGACGCCCCCCTCTGGATAAAATTGAAATATTCTAAGCACCACATAAACTACGTGATTTCGTTACCGCGACAATTCCATCTTCCTTGATCGGTAAATTCTTCGATTTACATCATTTCCACCAGAAGACTACTGATACCATGGAGCGTATTCTATTTTTGAATTGGACTTTTGGCATACAATCACTTCACAAATCCTTGTCTCAAAAGGACCGTGCTACTGCATGCAATTGAAAAGATACATAAACCCAAAAATTGCAGAAAACGAACTTAAAACCTCTAAGGATTTTGATAACATTTATTTGAAAATGCAATGACTTATAAGTGATGTAATAAAAACTGACGTTCAACTAAAGTAGAAGTTAGTCCATAAACCATAATATGGAAAACTGGTTGCCCAGATACGTTTTACAATAGAAATCATTCTTCTCGATAATATAACGCCAAATAATTAACATTTAAGGCTAAAACTGATGTCCATGACAATACTTTGGGAAGTGAAATTCACACAGCAACCACTCCACAAGTAAACGCTCTATGCAATTTTACAATAGTTCTAAATTACAGTTTGAGATTCATAATGTTAACACCACCAATCGACCTAAGATTAATGCTAATCAAGAACAAGTTTCACATCACCTCACTGGCACCACAGCATTTACGACGACCGAAAACATTTCAAATGTATCGCCTACGGTTAAATTAAGAATTTTATTAACTTCCCCTTTGATAAAGCACGGGTTCAATCATGGTTTCGCCAGTTAGGAAATAAAAATATAGCTTTGAGGGAAAGAAGTGAAATATTACATTCAAACATAATGCGCAACAGCAGATCAGCTAGCCGTATTACGGGTAAATACTTCGGAGTAGAGAATACATAAATTGCCGGTGAATTTGAATCAGTGACACTACTATTTGTTTAAAAGGGGCCATCATTCACTAGGAAGATAAAGTATTTTATGACTGTTAGGCTGGAAATGCAATATAGCGAGACGATAATATCAATCTACACTCAACGGATAAAAAATATCAGAACTATGATCGTACCCAATGCGTATTAGGAGTGTCCTGATCTCAAACCAGATGCTTAGAAAGGTCGTATTTTTTTATTTGCTTTCAAAAAAACGATGAATATCTGAAGAGGGCTGAAATTTGAATTGAGCATTGAACCAATTCTAACTATATTAGCAACGATAAGTATAGACGGCAGATTAAACTTTAAAAGAGTCGTCCACTAAAAATGTCAAGGGAAGCAAAGCTAAGAGGTACTTTTTCCCATTACTTCCAAAGCATTTTATAATGAATATAAAATGATCGGCTAGAGTTATAGAGGAATAGGAATTACCAACGCGTGGTCCTGCAGAGGAGAGATGATCCTTTATTCGGACAATGTGTATTCAACTCCTGGACGAAATCCAACACCGAATCAAAATCAGCAATTTTTGTAATAAGGTTTTTTAAGGTCCCTGATAGGGTTTCAATGTAATTTTAAATGATCGCGCAATTAAAACGTCGCTTAAAAAACAGCTTAATTAAAAAAAATATTTTTAAACCCAAATATTCAATTCCTACAAATATTGAGGTGATACTGCAGTTCTGCACGTAGAGGTTCTGACACCAGTTGTAACAATTTTGAGATCCAACGATCACGATTCCATTTATTATCAGGTTTCAGGGAAGTATTTAATTATAGATTGACTCAGCCATTGATTTTCATTTCATTAACAGCATTCGCTATCTCCATAATGCAGCTCTTTTCCTGTCTGGACGAAGCTACCACAAAAAACATTCCGTCCCGTAATATTTTCATGGGGCTCAATGCAGAATGATTATGAATCGAGAAAATGCGCTTAGATCCGGTCGTGCTTTAGTGCCTTCCATTAAATCACGTATTCGCGTCGGCCTCCGTACGAAGCGTCAAATGCACTTTCAATTCAAAAGTTTCATGAATGGCTGAAGAGCCAACGAATACAGCATCCATACTCGAGGTGGGGCTTGAACCTACAGCCTTCCGGTCACCAGAACGATATGTTACCGATATTGCTATAACAACGGTCGACAGACTAGATAATAATTTTAAAAAAGCATTTGCGTGGAATCTGTACACAAAGCTGCGAGAAAAAACACGGATATGTTTCATGCGCGCACCTTCGGTGAGATAGCAGAACACTCTTCAAGTCCAACCCGTTTATTATCATTAATCATTATCTTAATCATAAAGTTTCAATGATCCATTTTCATGCAACAGGCTGGATTTCGGCACGGTAAAAGAAGATGGAATCACCTCTATTCCATTGTAGTAGCCCGCCGTAACCCAAGAGAAACTTGAAGCAAAAGAATGCGAAAGAAACCCGCGACCAAATTCAAAATCCGAGACATTAGGTTACCGGAACAAGTTCCGAGTGAGAGGAAGAGAGAGAGAGAGAGAGGTGAAGCTGGAATCAGCGTTTGGGCGGGAGGGATGGAGAATCGCCGTCACCAATCTTCGGATTGAAAGCTAATTGCGATTCTGCCGCACCTGAAGCCTCCCTCTTTAATCTCTGGGTGTGAGCTGGCAACTCCTGCTTGGTGATCCCATTCGCGGTATGCATGGATGTCATTCAGGCGTGGGTGAAAATAGTCCGGGGAAAGTTCGTAGGAGCGGTACCTAGGAACCCGTAGAGAGCTTCGTGATAACGTCTGCGGCGAGAGTGCGTGGAAAGTCACGAGCACTGGATACCGCCGAGAAGAATTTAGCTCTCTAGAGCACCGCCTCTCTCCCACTCAAGGTCAAACAAGGCTTAGGCAACAACTTAGACAAGGTGATCTAGCCAATTAGTCGTTGTGGAGCGGAGTGCAGCGCAAAGACATAGGAAACGGGTTTTTTGCGCGGAAATATTTCGCTGTGGAGGTGTCATTGCGGTGGTACTGTTGAGAGATAAATACGTCTACGCAAATAAAACAGAGAACGATTACAATCTCGCGCGTTCATCTACCGAATGACTCGTAGAATAAGGTTACATGGCGCTCCAACTGCTAAAATTACATCCCACCGTCTGACCTAACTTAATTCTAAGCTTCATCTTAAGATGAACACAACAAGTCCGATCTCTGACAATCATAGAACAAATGGCTGAAAGAATAAGGTTTTAGAGATCTCAAACTGCTAAAATTATATTCCACTATACATTCTAGGACCAACAATATGCACTATTTTTCGTGATCATCTCCCGAATGACTGCTAGCATAAGTTCTTATGGTAAGGTTATGTGCGTCCCACTATCTAATCTAATTTTAAGCTAAATCCTTAGACCAAGAAAAAGCTATCCCTGGGTTGAATTTCAAACTCGCGACCTCTGGGTTTCCACGCCCGGCGACCTGACGACCCAGGTCGACCTAACGAAAGCATAGATAGCATAAATATACATTTAGCTTGAATGAAGTAATTCCGAACTTATACAGTCAGAAATGTTATCTGAAAAGGACGGTTTAATTCTGTCAACATATGGGAAGAGCTGTTAAAGACTGTAAACTTATTAAGGAGATTCTCAATCGCATCCCGCAGTCATAGATCAGGGTGGATAAGAAATTACGAGCTCCGGCGCGGCTGCAAGATTTCTGCTGTGTGTATACCTAACTACTGTTAAAATAAGAAATGGGTCAAATAGCAGATTTCTATATTCTAATATCGAATTCGAATAGTAACTGAAAAATGAGCGACTTCCACAGAGAAAAACGTTTATTGCGACCGGGTTTCGCTTTTCACAGCATCTTCAGGCCAATAATGCCTGAAACTGTAAAAACTAAAATAAACTGTAAAAAGCGAAACCCGGTCGCAATAAACGTTTTTCTCTGTGGAAATTGCTCATTTTTCAGTTACGTTTACACTCACACACGCCTGAAACCTCAGAATTCGTTCGGATTCAAATAAAAATCATGACTCGAATATCTCGAATTTCGAATACCTCGAATCCTAGAATTGCGATCTATATGTTTAATGTTATTCTGATAACTTATTTGTAGCCTGTTGAAGTAGAAAGCTACAAGTTGACCAAATTACAAATTTGACACTGGTTCTAAAAATTTTAAATACCTATAAAATAAAATAATTTTACGACCAATTAAGGACTGTTGAACAGATTAACTTTTATAAGCCTTAAGAAGTAAGAAGAAAGTTTTAATACCCCGTGTTCAGTCCAGTTTTGAATTAACATGATGGAGTCCATCATCACGCCAAATACAGCGTAATTAGCATAATTATTCGAGGTCTCGAGTATCGAATTCTTTTAGGTTAACTATTCGAGATCTCGAATATCGAATACTATCTAATATTCGAGGTATTCTATTATTTGCGGGTAGTATTTGCGCATCTCTAGTTGAAAGCTTTTATTTTAAATCTTGGTCTAGCATTATGAGCAACTCACATCAATTATATTAACAATAATAATCAGTGCCACGGGAGATATTTTTTCCCAAGATAAATTAAACTGCATTTATTTCATATTTTCGCGCTTTAGCCACTTGAAATGGTATATCACAAATAAGCATAACTTCTCTACATTATTTCTGCATGCGCATTCTCTAGAGAATATGGGAATACTCTGGAGATAATGCGATCTTAGCATTGTGTATAATTTAGTTGTGGTAGAATATAAATTAATACATGAGCAGGGATAGAATTAGGTTTCAAGGTATATCAACTGCCAAGGCCATATCGCACTGTGAAGCCTAATTAATTCTAAGGTTAAGTATGCCTAAAATAAATACAACATCTACATCATCTACATCTACATAATACCTTGCAAGCCACCATAAAGGTGTGTGGCAGGGGTGTGAACTCTCACCAAACATGCACTACATATCATGCATAAAAAAAGGATCAGTACTTTTATAGGTACTGTTCAAAACTACGCTATTTAAAAAAAGATAAAAATAGCAAAACATACATGCAAAAACATGCCGTTAGTTGGGTTAGCTATAAGTCCTTATACCAACATGCAGCTACCAATGTTATCCATTGCTACACTCGTACTGGATATATTTACCGTTATTCATATCCCTAATTATCCACAACACCGAGGACTACGTCTGGATCAGATTATATATTAACTCCTTTAGACGAGAATACACGACCACGAACAATTTTAACGCATTCGAATAATTATGATTATAACACATTTTCTCAAGCCACTGATTCTTTTCCAGGAACCACTTGTCTAGTTAGAACCTGATGTAATCTATATGTCTTGAGATTATTGTGTCAAAATAAGGGATCCAAAGGACAAGACCAAGATCTTTTTGTCTTCTAAGCCCTTGTCGAGATTAAACAGTCTCTCAGGATAAAGAATTGCATATTCGCAACTAATGTTGCATAAAGAAATAAAGTTAATGAGATTCTTAGCATAGCCTATTGAACGAAACCCATTTATCACACTTCACGTATTATTAATGACGAACCAATGATTTCAGAACCAACAGTGGTAGTCAAACGCGGGTCTGGCAACTGATTAGTCGAGAGTTCGAATTCCGTCTCAGGGATGGATCTAGTATCTCTCATGATATACTTTACGTTAGATAAGGCAATATAACCTTAGCAATTGGGGAATCATAAACTTAACCAATCTTAACTTAATTCTCCCGATCAAAAGACTAGAGAAATTCAAATAACTTCGCCTGGGGGAAACGGAACGAATTTGGGTGTGAAACGCTACACTTACCAGGCACGTAGCCAGAAATTTGCTTCGGAGGGGGGGGGCTAAGTCTTGCGTAACTTCAAAGAAATCAGCCTTGCCCATTCGGTGCCGACATGCTACAAATCTCTTCCCTTAATTTTCAGTGCTTAATATTTACTTTTACAGTGCCACACATCTCTTCTCACTAGTAAAGTTCACTGCTTACCTCATTATGAAGCAGTTAATTTGACCGACCACAGAACAAAAGTTCGACCCATACATGCATCTCAGATTGAAAAGAACAATTATTAACCACACTCATGTATCAAACCAGTGATCACTTTTCCAGGCACTTAACACTTGAATAATATGCAGTGTAATCAGTAGTACAATGCAGTGTAATGCCCAGTTAAAATCAATGCAACAAAATTATTGGGAAAAAATTTCGGGGGGCTCAAGCACCAGAAGCCCTCCCCCCCCTGAGTACGTGCCTGACACTGACCAGGTGTATCATATTCTACAAAACTGCTTGTATTTATGAAATATTTAAAAAGTATTAAAAATAAATCATAGGCTTGCTTACTGAATAAAATACTTGATTATAAAAATTAAAATCTCCAACAGAAGGTTGGGTAAGTCCGCATTAAAGTACGAATTGATTAAGTAGTGGGCATTCCGTTGCGTCAAAATAATAGAGTAGGACATCCAGCTCATTTCCATGAGCCACTATATATCCACAAAAAGTATTATCGAAGAGTCACTATATACAGCCAAGATTTTTTTATGTTCGTGAGTAACGCCCCAATTTGAACCAATGGATAAATGTAGTTGGCAGCTAGAATTAAATTTGAAGAAATGCGCGATATTGAACTTTTGGTAAAAGTATAGCTTTCCCCGGAATAATTACTGCATCAAGGAAAAGAATATATGTAACGTAGAAGCTATTAAATACTTAGGCGTCACCATCACTGAAGACATGCCATGGGAGAAACACATCAGGGAAATAACTAATGTAGCAAACCGTAGATTAGGATTCGTAAAAAGGGTTCCAGGCAAATGCGATGAGAGAGTACGAGAAAGAAGCTATTCACTTGTCAGGCCTCTTTTAGAATATGCCGCTAGTATATGGGATCCGTACGAGGAAGGTATGATAAAAGAATAAGAGCGTGTGCAAAGGATATCCGCTAGATTTGTTATAGACCGTTATGATAATTGTATAAGTGTTACGAGTTTAATAGAAAAACAAGGATGAGAATTGCTATCAGAATGCAAGTTAAAATTTAGGTGAAACCATTTAAGTAAATACGAAACCGATTTGTTCACAGATGACTTTTGATATATATTAAGAACCCCTGCGTATTATGCTAGGTTTGATCAGATTAACAAGATTAGAGAGATAGATTGTCGTACAGATAGATTTAAAATGTCATTTTTCCCGCGTACCATAAGAGAGAACAATAGGGATAGGTAGGTGAAATATATTGGGAGTAGCAGTGCATGAGGCATGTAATAACAACCAATAATATCCCTTTCTCATTACGTAGATACTAACCATCTAGCTGCATGTGACCCTATTATCTAGCATGTCTCCATTAAATATCCTAGTTGCATGTCAGCAGTGCATGTTTGGTGATCTTCACCCCCTACCACACACCCTCGTGGTGGCTCGCAGGGTATTACGTACATGTAGATGTGAAAGACATAAATAATCCAACGCTCTATCTCTCCTAATTTTGGCAACTTAGCTATTGAGCCATCATACTACGAAATCGTTTATTTCATTTCAAAAACCAGAAAAATGAACCAGCAGAGAAATGTTTGCAAGCGATAGTTTAAAATACGCTTGGGTTCGCCAGCTCTGTTAATCTCCGTTGTAATGCGCGCACGCCTCGCACTGCCTTCTCCGTGTCAGTTGTAAGTCGAATGACTTGCGGAAAGGAAAGCGAGGGGTGAAAAGAGGCAAGAGTTTTCCTTAGTGCCGATCACGGGCGGAGACCGACACATGCTGTGCCTTGCCCTGACGCTAATAGGAGGAGCCCCAGAAAAGTAGGCATGACGCCTTTCTCAAGTTTGCTTTCAAATGTCTGACCCCATTTAGCGGAGTCGAAATTTCCAGTATCAAATTTAGAACTTCATTGCAAGTGAATCGATTTCTCCCGCGAGTGCCAATGGCCAATTTCCGAGAACATTTTGGAAGGATCTTTCGCAACGATTAGTATGGTAAACAAGGAATGTTTTTAGGACCAAAACAAGAGGCACAATAAAGGCTACACATTGGCTGATTTCGGTCATGAATGACTAAATCCCTTTCTCATTACGTCCTCTTACCCCAATTTGTCATACCCACGACACGAAATAACTTTAGGAATAACATACAACTAACAAAAAGATTGCGTGAAAAAATGGAGCAAATAAAGACTTCCCATCACGAATCCTACATTAATCTATCGTTTTGGGCTTGAATTAGCAGAAGAATTGAATATTTACATCGAGAAGTACGATTCTCTGTTTTCAATATGAACTAACCCTAAAATAGTGACCATGCCTACCTCGTTTCTTACTCATTTTTTTCATTGGCAGAAAACACTGCATGTGCTAGAAGATTCAAAGAGAATAAAAGCGTGATCGAAGGTGACTAGAAAGATCTTAACACTGAAACATACGCAAAGAGCATCTAACAAATTACATTCTGAAAAGAAGCTCTTAATAATATGCACCACCGCCTTTCAAAGTATGACATCGTTGATTTTTATCCAAAAAAATCTATTATTAAAGCCATTATCTACATTTTTCCATTATCCGTTTAGATAAAAAATGTCCATTGGATAAACCCTTATGTTTTCCAAAAGTTAAAGAAATGTAATCGTTCATCTGGAGAGGGCAAATGAAAAATACTGGCCACGTAGAAAATTTGCTACAAGCTTCGCAAAAATGTATTATTCCTCAGGACAAAAATTACTTTTCTCCAGCGTAAATTAAGGATTCGCAGAAGCAGAGGTTAAATGGACAATTTAACATCTGGTCTAGTTGCTATATTTATCTAGATACTATAATTTTCTTGAAGTTTGACGGCAATCAGCAAGATCGGCGGATAAACAAAGCCGAATAATGAGAATGAATCTTGGGAATGAAATTAGATCAGGACTGAAAATAATGACACATAAGTTTGGTCAAAGAGCAAGTTATTATTTGAAATCCAGATAATGATACAGCGACCTAGCATTTCTTTAGTTACAACGGATAATATTTTACGGTATTTTGTATAGTATTCAAATTATTAAATAAATATAATGTAATTTTCTGCTTATGCATAAACAGAAGACAATTGAATTGCCGAATGTATACGCGGAAGTGCTAAGTTATTATATGATTTTGTTCTTTCTCGGCGAATGATGTTAATAAATAATTCTCGGGCTTCCAGCAGAGTAAGATTTTGCGTTGCTGACGTTTCGATGGAATACTCCTCTTTCGTCCTCAGAGAAGAGTCCTCGCAATAAAATGCTCTGAGGACGATGGAGGAGTATCTTACTCGTCTGGAAACCCGAGAATTAATTGCTAAATTACTGTTTGCTTCCTCATACTGAAGCAGTAACAGAGTTATGCACAATACCAATGAATACAGTGACAGAATAACAATATTAGGACTCGTGTACAGCATACTTTAAAATTATATCCATTAAATTTCCGAACAACCCAGACATTTTTTTTCCAGGAGCTCAGGGAATTCCATACAAGATAAAATAGGAACATTTTACCAACGAGCGCTAAAATGAGTTATTCACGTAGAAAATGACAAGGCCTATCAGGTATTTCATGTACTTTTCTCTTTCATTACAGGCTATTCATGGATTGTTGCCATTACATTGGGAGGGATATTTGTGCAGCCATCCAACGGAGGGGATGCGGACCACCCGTCCCTAAACCGGGAAAAGAGGCAAAGTAAGTGACTATTCAACACTCTGCGCATTGCAAGGATGTGTTCATTTTTTTCCATATTCGAGCGAAAAAATGATTCTTTATAAAGATAAATAATGTTTATCTTTCCGTCGCGTTACTTTTGGAATCATGATTAGAGAGCAACAAACCTTGCGAATTATTTCCTTAAAAGAAGTGTACTCTGGAGATGGATTAGATTGTAAAAGAGCTAGGTTAAAGTTCTAAACATCAGCTATAATTCCCTCACTGATATCAGCAAATACCGCAAAGCAAAAATGACAACGGGTGCACATAGGTAAAGTGTGTCCACTCCCAAGTTCGTTGATATTTCGGAATCAAAATCTCTATCATTAGCGAAGCTTTGTTGTTTTCCAATTGACTTTATGTAAGGTACCTCTAAATACGATAATGCCGTTACTAACAATTCGGTTATGTGCGTGACGGTTGTATAGGTCCGCTTTGGGGTCAATCCTTGCCACACACCCTATCAGTGGCTTGCAGGATACCTTATTATTAACAAACATTATTTGAAGGGCTATATCTGAAGTATCTTTATTTATACATGTTCAACGGCAGTACTGTCAAAAGTTGATGGCTAAAACGAACCAAAGGCAATGACTGCAGTTAAGCCATCAAAATTTGATGACTAAAAGCGTTAGTAATAAAAAATATATATCACAGCCTGAAGGGAAATTCCTTCAGGCAGTTTTAATAATTTGTGGAGCTTAATACGCAGGATCTCCATAAGTGTGAACACTTGCTAAGTCAATGAGGACATCCCTAGCCGAATATTTGAGTTTATATTGAAAATTGTAAACCTCCTAAATGCCTCGCAAGCATTAAAATATCATTTAAGGAAACAAAAAAAACAGCATTTATTATTGTTCTTTTTGTTTCCTCATACTATCCAGCAGAATTATTTTATCAGATTCAAAAGACAATGCTCAGCCGCTGTCTGATCTCATAAATCGGTAACTATTTAAAGGCAAGGAGAAAAAAGCACGTGCCACCCTTTTTGATTGAGCAAACGAAAAGATTAAGATGGTGGTGAGACTCAATCGTGAAATAACCACATTTTAGAGGTCTCCAGAAAGAGAATGGTGAGCAAGATACATTAGAAAAATACTTATAGAAAGAATAATGTTACCTGTACAGAGCTACCATACACCCCACGGGGATCGGAATGGAGGGACATTAATGATACATCCCATCCTGACAACCCGGACTCTAGTACCCGACATTACCAGAGGTATCTCAACGGGCTCCTGGGGGGAAATGGGGGGGGGTTTAATCAAATTGTTTGAGATGAATTTCGGTACGCAACCAAGAAATCACTCTTTAGTTTTTACATTGCGCTAGGGATTATTCCGTATCGGAATTAATCTCGAACGATTCAAGCAGCCCCCCCCCCTGGTCCTTTATGTCTATGTCACGCGAGAAGCACATATTTCAGTATTCCGTCTGTCGGATGGGCATTGCCTACTTTCGAGGTCGACCCTTCGACCCCGAAAGTAGGCAATAAAGACGCCGGGTTTCACTCCACCTTATAGCTGCAGCTTAAACACCACCACCCCACTTCTACTAATGGCTCAAATGACCTCAGCCATTGGGCTCCTCCCCTAGTTACAACTATACTCAAACCACCCAAGGGGAACGTGACACACGCGAAGAAAGAGAGAGAAGATATAGAGATGCACTCACCGGATGAGGAAAGGTACACACAGTCACTGGATAAGTGCACCGGTCTTGGCAACAGCTCAGCAGGGTGCCGAGGCTTCAATTCCATTGGAGACAATATTAAAATGCAGACCATCAGCAGTCAAGCACTGCGCTGCATAGGAGTGCTTGAGAACCTAAAAGGAATATCTTGCATTGTAATCGTTTGATATGACCTCATCTCCCATATTCGTAGGTCCACTTTTTTTCTATTAAGACCCCCATCCCTTCCATTCCTATCCTGATACCTTTTCTCTCCGTCTGAAGCGCCTATTAGTGCGGAAACAGACTTGAAAACACCTTGAAAATGATGCCCTGGAGCACGAATATTAATACCATGTATCTCGGAGGAGACTTTTCGTACACTGATAGTTTTCATAGGCGATTATTAAAACATATTCACCAGAGCTGAGGGGTTCTGAAATACAACGGTAAGTTCAGGAGACGAATATTTCTTTTGCCTCGCAACGTAAACTATACCTATCACGTCAGCAAGAAGGCAGCGCATCCCGCCATTTCTGAGCTTTTCCAAATAGACTTAAAATTAACATTTAATTTTCTAGCAAACTGGGATTTCTAAATCCAAACTTTTTTGCGTAAAATGAATACATATATGGTGGAGCACAAATTGCAATTAATGAATTTTGTTATCTTTGGTAAAATAAATGACCCTATTCAGGCACGCAGCCAGAAATTTGCTTAGAGGGAGGAGGGGTAACTTTCTAAGTCTTGCGTAACTTGAAGCAAATCAGCCTTGCCAATACGGTGTAGACATACTACAAATCTCTTCCCTTAATTTTCAGCCCTTGGTATTTACTTTTACATTGTCCATGCATTCTCTTCTCACTGGGAAAGTTCACTGCTAAAATCAGAAAAACAAAATTATAGGGGAAAAAATTTCGGAGGGCTGAAGCACCAGAAGCCCGTCCCGGAAGTTAGTCACTTCCGTCGGTAGTGCTGATGTAGTGTGAGAGGTAATAATATGTATGCAGTGTAAGATTTGAATTCGTTATATTTGAATTTTTCGAGTAGATTCAACCTTGCGAACAACTTTCTATATTCTGTAATTCTCAACCATGCTGAGGTCAAGATGAAGCCTATGTGTTGAAACTATTTAATACCAATAACTGAATTTGTGGTATTAAACAGTAGGTACTTTAATATTTTGCATATAAAAATCATTTCCATACTTCAAAGGTTTTCTAGCTTGTGGGGTGGCAAGAGAGTTGACTTCCCACGTAGAAGGTTCTGTGAATCCAGAAATCGGCAAAGATTTTTTAACCGGTCCGTCCGTCGGATGGGACGTAAACAAATAGACCCCTTGAAGCTTGTTTCCATGAAAAGTAATCCCGGCACTGCAAATTTTCCTCCCTACTCTATCCCCAAAAATCCTAATCAAAGAAGCCACCTATTCGGTATGTTGAAAATGATTTCAGTATTCGGTACCTTCTCCAATTAACAACAATTATTACATCGTGATACCACCCGAGAATACTGGACCCAGCCAAGCTCGAGAGACACGCTTGCCGCATCAATTGGTAGTAACAGATATCTCTATCTTCATTTATAGAGTACCTAATAAGCCATCCCCAAGGGGTGTGGCAATCTTTGAATATTCATCAGATACACACAACATTGCATGCTAAAAAATAATTGCTCGCATAAACTATAACTTGATCAAAAGTGAGATACGGGCACGCCCTCGATCCAGTAAAAGTATAGTTGGTGTTCTTAGGAGAGCAATAAAATATCTTGCGTCTCGACGCACGACAGGGAATGAAGCTTTTTCCACAATGTGAGCAAAATAAGATGTTGCAGCGGGTAAATCGGTTATCAACATTATAAATCACGCTTTTTCCAGTTAATAATTACTTAAGGTTCATATATGTTAATACCGTCAAAGTATCGTTCCAATTCTTCATTGACAGCTATTTATGGCGTGTAGTGGATAGTGCACTGACCCCTCAACCAGAGGGCTTAGGTTCGAAACCCTTCCATGCCTTTTTTGAGTTCCTTCAATGGTGAACCGGCCCCTACTTGAGTGCTTAGCGGAGAGAACCCCGAGTACAGCACTCCGTCCGTCGGATGGGACGTTAAACCGTTGTCCCTTTGGCGACTTTCGTTACAAACAGGCAATTTTCGACCCAGGATTTCTTTCCACACTTCTTCCCTCCCAACCCTTCCATTCCCATTATTTTACCTTTCCTCCCGGCCTAAAGCACATATAAGTGCGGGTACAGACTTAAAAACATAGATGAGAATTCGCGTCAAGCGAACAGAGCAGCCTGCTCATTTGTCCAGCTTCAAATCTCCAATGCCATATTTATACCAACTAATTAAATTTAAATTCCAGAATAATACAAGAAGAAAGAAAATGATCGGAAATTTTAGTAACTACTTGCTAAAAGTATGAAATAAAGCAAAAGATATTTTTTCAAAGGTTCTCGGTGACGAAGGAATCAATGTTGAAAATGTTGAAATCGCGGATGCAAGAAGCGTGTATAAAAATAAAGATGAAATACAATTACGAACATCTCTTTACTCTTTGGATTGAGTTAAACAATAATTTATTTGATTGAGATATTACTTATCGCAAATCTACGCTAATCGTGAATATTACTTGGGGCATTATTATTACTGCAGCACATTACCTACATTAATCATCACCATATTAACCAAACTATATTTTTCTACCAAATCTTGTATATTCCTGCCAAATGTTTTAATACAAAAATATTTTATTAAGGTATACAATTAAAGTTTAATTACATTAAAATTACGAAAGTAATTGCGATTCATTGGCAGAAGGAGACATTTAAAAGTTTTAGCACAAACCCCACAGTTTACATTAAATGACAAAAATCCACGATCACATATATTTCAAAGTTTCGTTTGCCTAACGAGTCCTTCTGATCCTTAACAGGCACATCGGAGGGTGCTCTTTTTTAAACTCTAGGAACTACCATAATAGTGTGTCCACTTTTCACTGGATGATTTAAATTCGACATGGATGCGAGAGATAAATGAAAATGAATATTCAGCTATTTTTATACTACTTTAGTGGAATGTTTTGACGAATAATGCCCTTTAATCTAGAGTACCTCGGTTTCATCTTCTCTTCTATTTGGCAACGGAGGGTACGAAGTACACTTTCACACATACAGCTAACCATCCAAAATCCGAGAAATTCACTTTCATCGTTCATCCATGGGTACAGATGCAAAAATGAATGGGAGCTCAATCTGCCAAGCCATTCAATTGGTCTCCGTAAATGGGTGAAGTACATCCGAGGTCGGGCTCCAGGATGAAAAGCAGGAGGCGGAAACGCGCAGAGGGAGATCAAGAAGAACCCACGCCAATCGGGATGGGACGTGGGCGAGCGGCAGTCCCATTGACCCAGCTCCGAAACGACTCCACCATTGCGTGCGGGTAGATCCGAATATCTGTCTCATTATATGCCCCGCGAGCTGTTTGACCTCTCCACGGGAATCGACCAGGGTTGACTTCGTTAATACTATTTTTATCGGCTGGGAAGCAGGAGGGGTGGAGCTATGGAAGACGTGAATAACAGACCCATGATGAGGATCTAAGGAACAAAAAATGGCTAACGCGATGGAACAATTCGCATTAGTTAGCTTTAAGGTGAGGTGATCGAGAGCTCAGGTCACTGGAAGCAGGCTCGTAGCCGGAGGTGGAGGGGGGAAGAGGGGGCTTCAGGGGTTTCAGCCTCCCCCCGAAATTTTTTCCCAATATTTTTGTTGTTCTGATTTTAACTGGACATGATAATCCGGATTACACTGCGTATAATTCAAGTTTTAAGTGTCTAGAAACGTGATCACTAGTTTGATGTATGTGTGTGGCTAATAATGGGCGTTTACTCGGAATGGAAATCGCAATTTTGTACACGAAATCGTTAGATGGAAACAAAAAAAGAATTTTTGTGAAAAAATTAATCTTCTAACCACAACCATTCATTCATAACTATTAAAATAAGCAAAAGGTGACGCCCACCGAAAAAGCTGCTGTGATAACATTGACGTCATTTTCCTCCCGTCCTTGACTGCTTTTCTTGGAAGCGAAGGGAGTGGACGGGGGTTCTCGGAAGGTCTGCTCGCACTGATGCTGTCGCAACTGTCCTATTCGCAGAGTAAACTGTATCCCCCCCATTGCGATAAGGCCAAGTAGCTTCGCGGGCTCAGTTGTGATTGGACAAAGTCGATATACGTCAGAGGTTGCACCACGCCCACTTTTCCGAAAGGGTTAAAAACATCAGTTTTTCGCCGCTTATAACTCGAGAAATAATTGACGGATCAAAAAACAGAAAAATACGGGTCTTTTCATTTTACAAACTCTATCAGATTCGGCAATAAAAAAAATATGGTAAACGACCCCATTGTTATTTTCAATCTGATACGTATGTATAAGTTGAACTTCTGTTCTGTGGCCCGTCAAATTAACTGCTTCATAACAAGGTAAGAAGTGAACTTTACCAGTGAGAAGAGATAAAAATGGACACTGTGAAAATAAATACCAAGCACTGAAAATTAAGGGAAGAGATTTGTAACATGTCGGCACCGAACTGGTAAGGCTGATTTGTTTCAAGTTACGCTGCACTAGACTTATTGTTAGCCCCCACGAAGAAAATCTCTGGCTACGTGCCTGACTGGAAGCCTGACAAATAGGGTGGTTGACTAATGGTAAGCCTCCTTAAAAGAATTAGAATGGACGAGCCGTCCATCGATGCATCGAAATCCATGGAGGATTTGACCCGGGGGAGAAGCCGAATAACTCTCGTCAATTAGGAGCTCCACCTGCTGTCGTTATATCGCACCCACTAATCTAACTGATTTATCATCCTAATCCTAGGAAAAACACAACACCCAAGCCAGAGACGGGATTCAACCCTCAATCTTTGAGCTGTTCGGTCGACGAATTGTCATCCTGGTTACTGCGGCAGACCAGGATTTTCTGGAAAAGAGAAATGGTAGACAGAAACCCTACGGTGGTATTACCCCACGAATCAGGGGCGTCGGAACTATTTTCGCTGGCAGGGGCCAACCTTGAAAATGGCCTGGCTCTCAAGAAAAGGGCCCGGCTCCTACGAAAAGGGCCCGCATTTTTTTGCGGTTAGGAGGGGGTAGAGACTAGAATTCCGCTAAAAGTGCATATGAAGGTGGTAGAATATGCGTCAGAAGGGAAAAGGCAAGCTGGAAACAAGTGAAATTAAATTTTTATCAATGAAGACTCATTTCTGAAGGGCCCGGGGCAAATTCTGGGGGGGCCGATTCCCCCCTCCCCCCCTGCTCTCCACCTCCGACCGCGACGCCGCTGCCACGAATGATTCCACGTGGTCCTCCCTTTTACGCCGTTTTGTAATGTTTATCCATGAGCATTATACAATGACAGCCACAGCGAATAAACTAACACAGAATGAGTCACCTTCAGGGAATGATAATTACTTGGAAAGACGTAGAGGGTATGAAACGCGACTCATACAATGATTTGGTGGTTTCCACGAGACTCGACTACACCTCGACACTACGCGTTGTGCGTAATTCTATCCTTATCCACAAATCCGAATTTTAACGCTTGCCACGAGAAAAACAATCCCGTACGCGCTGGAATCCACTCAGAATAACATTTTTTGTTAAGATAGTTTACGATAAGAGCCTAGAAAATAAGCGTCGTAGCTTTCATTCTTTCTGAAAGAAAATCTACGTACCTACAATATGAAGGCACATGCTGAGGAAAACACGATACAAAACCAACGTTATCCACAAGGAAAATAATTAACTTAGTTATATTCCAATGAATTTATTCACCGACCGGTTTCGACCTTCCCAGGTCATCATCAGGGGTTAACATTATCCACACCTAATATTTACAATTTTTCCAGTTTATCAGTAGTCGAATAACCAAAATAAATTTCAAATTCGTGTCCTCATTTAAGAATCATATATCCAACGAAGAATTATAACATTGAATTTCATGTTAAAATCTTACATGAATGCCAAAGTTATTACGAGTCATTAATCTATAGATCAGTTTGACGTGGACATCCACTTGATTATACCACCAAAGAGCATCTCTTAATAACTAACATTAACATAATTATGGTGAAATGTTATTATTAACATAGTTATTTTCTTTGACATAGGTACTTCAATATTTGATCCACGTATCTCATACGAGGACTTCCTAAGCAAATGCTCCCATTCACTCATCCATCGTCGAATGTCCATTATCAAAATCCGTAGAGAACCCTGCAAGACATCTCGATGGTGTGTGGCGGGGGGTTACTGCGTTAGGGGAGTATTACGAGGTTACGAATTCCATATTTATCACCATGCAGGCATTGATAAGAAATATTACATGCTACGAGAAACTTGTTAGCTACACATTCACCGGGCAACTGAAACTAAATGATTAGTAGGTATGCTAAAATATAATTATTTATGATGATTATGGCGTTAGTACAAGCTCAATAAGTTCTACTAAGATCAGTAATACAAGATGCTTCATATCACAAGATGTGCCAGATAAGTTTGTTCCGTCCTCATTTTCATCCGCCTTCATTTTTCTCCGACTCCGCTCATAGCTTCATTAGCTACTCGTTCTATCCATTTGATCATCGCCATTCTTCTGTAACGACGCATTCCAAAGCTATAAGGCCATTACTCTGCAAAGTTGAAGGATAATGTATACATTGTGCGCATACAGCGCATCTTGTTTCCGAGTACCATTATCATCTTTCATCGTTGATGTAAAATCTGTCACGACGATCGTAGGGCGGGGGCAGCGTGGAATCACAATGAAAGATTGTACAAGATCCTCGACAAGGAAGAAGAAAAGAAAACCCCATCGGAATTACAGTTGAGCACCCTTAATCCGGGAATCCCTAATCCGGGATCACCCATAATCCGGAAATTTTTCCATGATCAACTACCCGGTACTTTGTGGAAAATGCCGAAACATTGCTTCATAACCTGCCAAGATATTATCCCATTCTTAACGTTAAATTTCCCATTCCGAGATTCAGAATAATTTAGATGTATTAATTTCTGGTACTTCGCGTGCACTGAAATTATTCTGAAACTTCAACTAAACATACAAAATGGAAGACATCGCCGAGACGGAATACGACTAATTTACAGATCGGCCACTTTCAATGGCGCGCGCAATTTTGATTGACCACTAGACGTAATTTGATAAAATTATTTGTAACCTGCCTAGGTTTCTCCCAAATCATGTGTAATGTATACAGTTGTGGAAACAGCAGAGGAGCGAGGCATTAGTACAAGACGTTAGCGATCGCAGAAAAAGTTAAGTTGTGAAAAAGCTTGACGCCGTTGCATCAGTAAAACGTCTTTCTGAAACATACTGCGTGGGATCTTCAACAATATAACACATCAAGAAGCTGAAAGAAAATCCTCAAAATTTGACTGTGACGCGAAGTGACACGAAGAAATGGATGACGGAGAAAAACTATGAAAGAAGATTTATGTGCGGATTAAGATCACGTTTTCACGTTTTCGATTGCGTCGAATTGAAGGGCTTAAGTATTTGTGACCAAATGCTAATGGAGTAGGCTAAACTATTTCAGAAACAGATATAATCTAAAAGACGTGATGCGGGAAATTTTTCGCGCATGTAATAGTGTTTTACATTTAGTTCTAAAACACGTGTGGCTTAAATTGCGTCCTGCTTTAAGGTTTGATGTAGAACAAATAAGTGGGGATCTCTAAGAATTTCATGTTTCTGAGGATAAACATATGATGATGGAGTCGGTTGACTGTGTAAACAGCATCCATGACCGTGAATTAAAGAAATTGGAATTGGTAAATTTAAAGGAATGGATAGGTAGCGACCACGAGACTCTCACCGCACAACATTTCACAGATGATGAAATCATTGATATGGTAAATAATAACAATCCGAGTGGGGATGAAGATGATGAGCCTGAAATTGTTGAAGGAAACTGCCATAGATGATGGTCTTTTAAGAATCCTCCAGTCCGGTCGCCCGCGACGTAGTAATGGGCTACCGTATTGACGATACCCACGCGTTGAAATCGCGCAGAATTAGCTGATAACAAATCAAGCGAGGTAAGAAATATGTTGCTCGAAGCACAGCATCAGAAATATCACATTTTATACACCCTTTTCCAATAATAATATTATACTTTTTAATAAGCAGCAATATGATGCACTTCATGCTTAGATTTCGTTATTTTCACTCACTGCGCAAGTTCAATACTTTTAAGTAATAACTTTGTGAATAAAGAAACCATTTCTTTGTGATTATCCTCAGTGACTTTTTTAAAAATTATGTTCATAAAATGGCAAACGAATATATTTTGTTATAAACAGTTGACTCCCTTCAATGAAAATGGCACGTCACTTGCGTAACCTCAATTATAAACAGGGTAACTATTGTCGAGAATGGCATACTACTTAAATTATTGAATTTTAAATTAAAACTGGATAATTTATTTGGTTAATCATCAAATCATGTACATAAAAGTAACTACACCTAACTAAAAACTAAACAAAAAGTAACTAAAGACTACAAGAAGCATGCCCAAAATGTTTTCTCATCGAAAACATTCTTGCGTAAAAACTATTGGCTTTCTAACTTGAACAATTCTGAAAGAAAAACATGTCTGCGTAAAATATCTAGCGATTTCCATGAGTAGGAAATGTGCGAATTTGCTGATTTGTAAGATACGGCTCACCTACCAGCACGATCTCGGAGTACGATAGATAATAGACACCACCCTGGGTTTGAGACCTTATGAGTAATTTGATGTGTCATGTCCATAGCTTTCCTTTAGAAATACAAAATACCATGAACTAAATGAATCGGTAAAATCCATCGTAATCAATATCTTGACACATGATAGAAAGCTTAGAGAACTTTGAATGTTCACAAATTTATATTGGAATTGTATGTGAAGTAATATACTTTTTTACTTAAGGTTAAATACAGGATGCAGAAAAGCATATAAATTTAATCTATAAGATACATAATAAGCGGTGTAATAAACTCGAATACATTGCGGGAAATCCCGTTAAATTACCTTCAGAGGGGTCACCCACAGAAAAAACAAATGCGAGAATATAAATAGGAAAAAAATAATTCACCAGTCTTGTCCTCCTTACAATGAAATCTCCAATGAAAATACCTATCGATATGTTTTATAGAAATTATTTTGGGGGGGGGGGGCGACCGACCACAGCGCAAAAAGGCGCATTGTGTCTATTAATCTCTGCGTGATCACTCTGTCTGGGCCACTTTTCCATTTGCCGCTCTACACTTGCGCGGAAATAGGAATGAAGACGTACTTATAATAATAACGAAGACGGTTAAGAATTTGCTAAATTTGTTTCTCTCCAATAAAAAAAATGCCGCACCTATTCAGCCTACACAGGCGTAATGAGGCCATTTCCATTTTTCAGTGAGATATTACTGCGCTTTCACATATGCATAAACTTGAATATTTACATCATACAATATAAAAATACTAGATTTAATAGTTTAGGATTTGAATATAGTCATTCATAAAATATCATTTCCAATTTAAATGTAAATCAAATAGTTGCAGTAAAGCTGTTTCTACGCTATGCAATACATAAATATCCCGGAACAGTCCTTAAGAGTACCGTAACAACTAATTGGTTTTTTTAAGGAAATCACGAAAGCCATAGGAAGTCACAATAGCGCGTACGGGACTGAGTGAGTCATTCAGTTCGTGAATCAGAATCGGGTCGAGAAGACTCAGAAACTGGGGTAGCGTAGGTCGCTCCAACTTCCAAAAGGAATTTAAATAAACTTCAATTTTCTCCGACATGTGGATAAATAATGATTTTTCTTTATTCTTCACCTGTTATTTCTGCAAATCCATAATGAAGTATAGGTCGATTCAGTGCTAATATTCCATACACATATATCGAACTTTGCATGTATGCCTCTCTATTTATTCCTCACTAGTTGCACTAGTGTTGTTGCAGTGAGGAGTGACGACTGACTGTCATGATTATTTGAACCAATCGGATTGGTAGCGTAATTGAGCGTTGGTACGATTTTCATCAGAAACAAAGGAAGGATGAAGAGAAACTCGGCGACGGCATTACACAAATCTTAGATAGACGTCCGAGGGAATCCATACAGAACTGCCCCATTCCCCAGTAGTAGCATCACAATTGAAAGATTCTCTACATAACACTCGTGAAGGCACTACAATGTATCTCTTCCATTGTCAAGGTTTCCGCCAGTGTCCATGGAATAGGAGATTGGTATTCTACCCAAAACATCAGCCGATTCCACAGGGTTTTTAAGCATGCACAGGGAGTCCTTGTTAAGAAGCATATTTTCTTCATTCACCTTCATTTTGGGGATGAAGGAAATGGATTTACATGTATTTGATTCTCCCGAAAAAACTCTATCTGGAATCACTAAACGTATCTCAAAAGCTTTGAAATTGTTATTTTTATGAAGTTGACGGTGTCTAGCTTGACTACGTGGAATTCCTTCATGAAATGGTTAAGGAAATAATGCACTCCCACAAAATATATAATTTATTTACTCATGACCATGGTTTCGATGCATAGCATCATCTTCAGGTGTGAAGATGATGCTATGCATCCTAGGTCCTGAAGATGATGCTATGCATCGAAACCATGGTCATGAGTAAATAAATTATATATTTTGTAGAAGTGCATTGTTTCCTTAACCTCATCGTTATTTTTATTTCATTTTTAACAACATTCAAAGAAAACACTTGGTAAAAATACTAGCTTATTTTTAACTCAAAACATTTTTTCTGCGTAAAATGCAAGAGTACTACTCCAGAACAGGAAGTTCAATACAGAGGGAGGTCAATAGGGACGATCGCAGACCGAGAGCTCGTTATAATTGGCCGGGAGACTCATTCCATTTCCCTGCAAGTTACATTAGGCAAACTTGGGACTAATAGCTCTTCTTCACCTGAGATAGTGATATTTTAAGGATAGACATGGTGTCTCACTGCCTTTGCACCACGCAGCCATGCCAAGAGGGACGTTGTCGACGGAAGGACTCAAGAACCGAAGTCCTTCCTCATCTGCGCACAGAACGGATTGTGACTCCGACTTCAGCTCAAGGTCCGCAACGCATTAACAATTACCTCCAGCGTTCCCTTCTGTCCCTCTACCCCTTCTGGCCTTGATTTATACTCCGGGCGCCTTCAATTACGGCCCCGGGAAGCGAGCGGGGCACGAAATGCGATATCGTCCCCCGCGCGTGCACCGTGAATATCGGGGACCATTAGCGGGGGACCGTGATTGCGGACACGAGGCGGATCCGAAGACTCAGTCTTGCCTCTCCCGAGACAGCTGAGGAGTTGTCGCCAGGGCGTACCGTAAAAGTGAACGGCGAAGGCGACTTGGGGTCGGCCGTCCCGCGAAGAGGCACGGAATAAAAACAATCGCTCGTAAATCTGTCGCGGGGGTGGGGCGTTTACTGAGGACACGTGGCCGAAGGAAGTTGAGAGAAGGGTGCCGTAAAATTCTTCCCTTTCCTCGTCGAGTTTATATACCTTTCGGCCGTCTCTCGAGTCCTCTTCTCTGAGCTACTTTGTCTTTCCAGTCTTTGTTTACAATCCATCTCCTCTTCGAGGGGTCGGGCTGGTATAGTGTTAGAGTACTGGCCTCCCACCTGGAGGCTCGAGTTCAAATCCCGGCAGTGGAAGGTATTTTTAATTGGCAATTTGGACCCTACTTGAGTGTTTAGTGGGGAGTATTCGAGTACAGTACTCCGTCCGTCGGATGGGACGTTAAGCCGTGGTCCCCTTGGCGCATTATCGGTAAGAACAGGCTAATCTCGACGCCAGGTTTCTCTCCACCCTTCCATTTCCATGCGCATCCGTGAACCGGAAGTGTCTATTAGTGCGGATACAGAGTTGAAAACATAGGTGACATCTATCTCTCTCTTATATTTATTATATGACATATACCTCTAATCATAGGTGATTTACTCTATCCAATCTTCTCCTTGCTGCCCTCTTTTTCTCCTCCTAGGCCGTTGCCAATATTTTTTTAGACGAGCATTGGTTCTACGTCATTTCCACACCAGCTAAACCATCTTCCCAATTACATCCTCTTTCCTCTCTTGCTGAAAAATTACTAATTCGAAAATGACCACAAAATTTAGTGCAGTACAAAGTTAAGAGACGAGAGATAGATAGATAAACGTTTTATTGTGGCGAGATGGAGACTAAAATTTCCTTCTTCGACCTAACTCCTTTTCAATACGGGGAACATTACACACGTGATGATAAATACATGAAAATATTGTGCAAAATTATTATATATAACAAGAAAATATAATATCAAAAAGATACAAATGATAATTATATACATGTGTACACTTATGGAAAAAAGGTAGGATTTTGGCTAATATCCATTACTGAAAAAAAACGCTGCCAGAGAAAATACACACATAGAGGGGTGAGTAAAAAACCTGCAAAAACCTGCGGAGAGAAGGCAAATGTGATTTTATGATTTAAAAAATGAATCATACAATATTAGGTCTTTATTATTACAACTTCCGAGATATGTGCAAAAACTGCCTCATGACGCGGCCATTGCGAGCGCACGCCCACGAGGTTCATGGGTCATTGTGGGATGCAGAAGAGAGATGCAGATGATTGAGCAATTCACCCGATCGCACAACACATGCGCGTCCGTTTCACATTCGACCCTCGTTGACGTTAGAGGGCGTTGCAGATTCGGGTCACCGTGTTTTATGGGAAGGGACGCCGAGGGACATCTTGAGAGCTGGCAACCGTCAACCCTCTGAACTCTTGTTATGTGCAACCTTGCTTTGTGTGGTTATTCGAGGGGCAAATGTGTCATTCGCGGAGGGAAGAGTCAATTCCTTACTTTCCTGATTCAATATTTTTTTAATTGAAAGTGATGAATGAGAAGTGTTAGCATGAGAGAGAATACGTGGGGATCGGTTTAGTTTGATAGCTGAAGTTCGGGTCTCCAATCTCAAAGGCACAGGTTCGAATCCCACGAGTGTTGGATTTTTTTGGCAGAATACGGGTCCCAATATTAGTTCTGTGTAAGGGGAATATTAAAATCCAATCTTTCGGAAGAACATTAAACCCTAGACCAGTGGCGTACCAAGGCTACTTGGTGCCCGGGGCTAACTAGGTGGTAGCAGCCTCCGGTAGAAAAAAATGATTTTTCTTAAGCTAAAAAAAAAAGATTTTTTTCAATTTTGGCGCCCTCCCCTTTACGGCGCCCGGGGCGGCGCGGCAGCCCCCAACGAACGCCCCCTCCCTTACTACGCTACTGCCCTGTACCCATTGGCGCCTTTTATTTAGAGCAGACTAACGTCGAAGGAGACCCTAGACCAGTGGCGTACCAAGGCTACTTGGTGCCCGGGGCTAACTAGGTGGTAGCAGCCTCCGGTAGAAAAAAATGATTTTTCTTAAGCTAAAAAAAAAGATTTTTTCAATTTTGGCGCCCTCCCCTTTACGGCGCCCGGGGCGGCGCGGCAGCCCCCAACGCCCCCTCCCTTGCTACGCTACTGCCCTGTACCCATTGGCGCCTTTTATTTAGAACAGACTAACGTCGAAGGAGAGATTTCTCCACCTTTAACTACCACTTTTTCTCAAATACTTGCTTATGGCCAAAATGACCTTAGTAGAAGAATAAAAAAGGAGAACTTCACTTTTCAAGCCATCTGCTTCCCCTTTTACTGAGGGCTGAGATATTTAAAACTAGCCAGGGTTATAGTTACGTCGAAAACGCTGTAAAACTCATTGTGATATTTTACCGTTATTTTCAACCATCCTTGAAAATACCCAGCTATCTAATTTTAGATTTAAAAAAATTAACTCCTTTATACTCTCTTGAGCAATTTCATTCGATTAGGATCATGTTATAAAAATGTCATTCATAAAAAAGCCCTTAAATGCCAATACAGTAATGCAATATACTACCCATGGGTGGCCATACAATATTTTCCAGGGGGAACCAGGACATAGGTTTAAGAAGTGGGGGGTCCAAGGAGCCGTCTCCCGGAAAATTTAGTTAATTCGAGGCCTCAAGAGTATATTTTAGGGATATCTTAGGAGAATGACAATTTTCTAAGTTTGTTACTAAAACATTAATTTAATCCTGCTAAAAACAATAAATATTTTTCCCGGGAGACTAGGGGGAGGGGGAGACGCGGCCCCCGCCCCTGCCCCCGTGTACGGGCGCCCATGACGCCTCCATTTCTTCTCGTCATACCGCAAGCTGCTATTTGTAAGTAGGAAGTCGTGCGATGCAAGGCTAATAATGCGGTACGGTGGATATGGATAACTGCTCTATGACTACCATTGCAAAGTACTCTAAGCGAGTTCTTTGGTGTATTAGAACGTCGTACACACTCTTAAGAAAGTCTTATTTTAAAATGGAATGCCAAGTAATTAAAAAAAATGAATTTTTTCTCGATAAATACTTACGATAATGAACATGGTAATATCATTTAATTTCCAGGGATAAAACTTCATGCATCATCACACTCAGAGATATAAGTTTACAATGACCTGCGTGGATTGATGATCAAATATAATGCATGACAGCATGATGAAATTAGGTTTAAAATGAATTATCCAATATGTATTTCTTTCCTCTAAGTTCATCTGCCGATAATAGCAATTCCATTTGGTGTAATTTACCCGTTTTTCGAGCAAATATATACCTGCAATTACGACCTACATTAGTGTTCGGAGAGAACTAATCTTCCAGTCTGCTCTCGTCTTTTCGAGATGAATATCCTGTCCAGTTCGGGAAGTCCGTTCATTTGCCTTAACCCTGAAAAGGTCTTTTGTCTGACTAATGATCTTTGCAGAATAGTTTTTTTATTATGTGCCACGAATGAAAAGTTCCACCCGCACTCATCACTATCAATCACGCTGGGGCACCCATATGGATCTGCAAGTTCCTATTTGGAATAGCAAATTGCCCGGAAAAATTTCTTATGGTGTAGCCACAGATATAGAGGTGTAGCAAACGATTCCTTCTTTGAATGGCAACCGGTTCCAATGCTGATGTCCTACTCGATTCCCTTGTACGGTTATAAGCGTGAGAGGTAATTTTATAGTGAATTCAATTCAGAAGATGGAGGAAGAGCAGTTGCGAGCTGCACGATCCCGACCTGCCTCTTTAAGAGGCAAGAATAGATTTATTGCGTCAACAATAGACGTATAGAATAGATGGTTGATATACTATTAATTCGTGCCCAAATATTGGATATAAAATGTAAGTCAGCCAATTGTTCCACTCTTTGACTTAAAATATATCCAAAACTTTGATAGTATTCCAAAAGTTTATGTTTTGTTTAGTTAAAAAATAATAGTTTAGTAGAGCAGGGTGAATTTCCTATACTTTCTTGTTATTAGCTGAACTTATCCAATTTTGCAATTGATAGGTACTCCTTTGCTCTCATACGGACAATAAGGAAAAAACATATTTATTCCTTTGCTGCCATTAATAACTTTCAAGGCCTTCGATCGAACTCACTTCTGTCTTTTGCAACGCTATTCCGGTATTTATCGTTTGAAAAAAAGGAAATATCACCCCAAGGGTGACTCAATAAGTTTTAGATTCATATTCACTTCACTCTCCCGGCCTTCACCTAAGTAATTACGCAATAGCATAGCTAAAACATTTTTATTTGTACCGCAATAATCAATAAAAACAATATTTCGTAAAAGTTCGCCTCCTACCACTGACTTAAATAATTATCGAAGGTAATTCACACATAACTCAGTCATTTTGCTTTTAGCATCGATATTTCCGGGAAATATTGGCAAAAATTAACTGTAGAATAGCAGTTTTATTTATAATTTCCTTTAAAGGGTAGGTATTCCATTATATGGTTTTCATTCAAAATGAAATTACTACCTTAAAACGCTATGGAATTAAAAACTTCCATTATTAATTGCAGTTGAACACGCATTCTCATGACGGATTACCTAAGAAAAATCACAACCTCGAAATGAGCTTATTAAATCAGCAATGTTAAAAAGTTCGTGCTTGCAGTTTTGAAGTGTTTCCGATTGAGTTTAGGGAAGAATTTTGACGTACTGTTTATTGTGCAGCCTTTACTTGCCTCAACCCCTTGTGATTTGTGGAGACTGCAGAATAAATACTGAGGCATAGAACATTAGTCAGCTTTTCCCATTCCTATAAAAATAATGATCCTTATGACAGCTGCATTGTTTTATTGACACCCACTAGTAAATCCCATTCTGGTTGTCCTAAGTTCTCAAGCTCGTACCCCATCTTGAGCGTGCACGTTGTTTCCGTCTTACGATGCCGTACATTGGGCCAGTGGCTGCTGACTATTTTTTGACCATGCTCTACCTACACATCTCTGGCGCTGTGATATAAAATTATTATTATTTAACAAGAGTACATAAATTTATGTAGAGGAGGACTATGTCATTATCTTGGTCTAAACAAGCTTCCAGAAAACATGGCATCAATCGAACAGAAAAAAGGGAAACGAAAGGACATTAGGCGTACTGGGGAAGAAATTAATAAGAAATTGATTGAAAATCACCTCTTAAAAATTAAGTAGTCCCGAGTATGCCTCAGGAAACCACATGGTTTGATGGTGCAACCTAGACGGTTAGATGTAACGTCTTGGTAGTTGGAATATTTAAAATCAGTTTCTTGAGATGTAAGATTCGCTTTTTCATCCAAATATAATTAAAGAAGCACGAGAAGTAAGTCTAGGATAGAATTTATTATTTTTAAGCAATAACCCCAAGTATACCAAAATCACAATGATGGTGCAAAACTTAGTACTCTTCGCTGAATATATCTAAACGCGATTCAACACTCATGATTCATTTATAAGTGATGTCCATATTCATACCCTGCTCCTACTTCGCTAAACTCATACCTATTCACCCTGAAGGTTTGATGACTGCACTAAAATCCTTCCAGAATTTTCGAAATATTTCGCAGCAATTCTTCAGAGCAGAGTAGGGTATTTGATTTTGTCTCCTGGCCAAAGGTGCGCCCTAGAGATTCACAGGAATGAGGCGTAATGGCTTCAAAAATTGAAGCGATAGAGAGATGGAGTCGTCAAGGAAGAGGAGATGGGAACAAGGTGGAGTGGTCCCATTGGCCTAAAACATATGTGAAAACGTTTCATCCTTACTGATGGGGCCATTATGGAGTAAATTTCGCACGCGAGCAGGTCGAGACGGAGAATTTCTGGACGATTTGTTCCCGCCCATCGCCATGGAGGTATGTGTCCGTGGGCGTATGGGAGGCGAAAAAAAAACACAGGGTGCCATCCAGACCGACCGTTCTGAATATCCAGACCTGGAAGGCGAATAACATACTGTCCCCTTCAATCACGATTCGCAAAGGAAGGATACCTCCCGAGGAAAAACGGTCCAACCCTGCTGATTACCTCCAATCCCGACGGCCGCCCTCCGACTTGAAATACTGCCGACGCCGGCTTTTCTTCCCTTTCGGAATGCAGGTTTTCAAAACACGGCCCGGGACGCCGGATGGCGGAGAGGAGGAGGTCTCCAGAACGGGAAGGAGACCCACACTTCCGCACATTTTACCGCCGCCGATCGAGTTTCGAAATATTTCCCCAAGACCGTCAAATCGCGAATCTAGCCTCGGGAACTGCTAGGTCACGTTCCCACTGTGGGAGACGCGAATAGGTGTTTCCGTGGAGTAGGTGGCCGAAGAAAGTCATAAACAAAGGGCCAGACGAAAGGGCTCGTAATCAGCATGTACTAGTTCCCATTGGAAGTATCATTCAAGGCTAATGTTGTCCTTCGTAAAGTCGTAAAGATCACAGTCAAACGTATTAGAAGGATAACTAGCGGAGGACAAGGAGTCGAACCTCGAATTCATTAGAATGAGAAGCAGTATTTTTTTAGTTGAGATTAACCGGTTAAAGTGACTAGACGGAAAGTTCGATGGGTTCAAAAAGTATTTCTTCCATTCTCTAAAGGCGAAGCCTTGTCTGTAACGCTTCAGCCATTCATCTCTCTCTCTCTCAAACCGTCGAGTTCATCCTTTCCCTAGGAATTGCAGTAATCAACATGCAGTGGTCATCTTTTCTCTGGTCATCTTTCCGGTTATGTTCTCTTTATTGCATTATTTAGTTAAAAAATTACTTCATAAATAAATCATCATACCTGGCAACCAATCCTTGGCATAGTTTGATATCTTCACTCGATTTTTCTATCGGCTAGCCTGTTAATATTGATCAAATCCCCCTCCTACAACCTTCACTATTTCTTCATACCAGGCCTTCCTTTGCGATTCTTCACATTTACTTATAGGTTATTGAATATATAGTAGGTACATCAATAATTACGGAATCAAAATCATTGCCTCCAAAGATATCCCAATACAAAAGTGAGCAACATTAAAACACCAGAGTAACAAATTATGAATGTAAATTATCTGCTAACCACTTCTCACCTTAAGGTTTACAATATTCATTGGTTATCTCTTGCAATATGCTAGTACAAATGTGTTAATTGAATATCTCGCGTAGAGTGAACTGATGCTCTCCCTAGAGGATTGAGGAGAGGAGATGTGACCCTCGTCCTACCTTAAGTTTTGGCTGTCTTAATTGCTAAAATTGCAACATAAAGTACACAATTTGGGATTAGAGAATGCTATCTCTCTTTCCATTCCATAGCCTCCACTCTGCGCATTCCCAATGATGGAATATTTACTCCAAGAATTCTTCAATCGGAGACTGAAGGGAAATATTAATCATCTTAAGCTAATATGTACTAATTAACGCTATATGTACTCTTATTAAACAATAAAGCTGTAACTCTTAGCCAGCATTTGAGTTTCAATTCCTTGCGGTTGGAACCCGGAGAGGGGGGTATTTCAAGTCAATATTCAATAACCAATAATCGAAGTTAATAGTTATGATGAAAATATCAATGTCGGATATTTTATATTGGGTCAGTATATATATTAAGTTTCGTTATTGATTATTAAACATAATATTTTGATTGGATTGCACACGTATAGGTAAGCAATATGTACTTTCATATCGAACGGCCCAAGAAGTGGTAGCGGAAGCGAATTGCGCATGATAATTATTAGGATAGCTCAGGGATAGGAATAAAGCTGTCACTTTCCAGACAGAAGATTACTGCAAAGGGACGTCTGTGAGTGCAAATGCAAATGTTCCCGCCCCTGCTAAAGAGAGATTCGGTTGGCACAGGTCATTGACTTAAATAATTCAATCTGAATTCTTATCTAATTGATTATTTCTAAATTAAAATATTATATTCAATTTTTATAATTCCTGGCGAAGGTTTTCACGGCATTCCGATGATTGTAAAAAGCTTTCGGGAGTCTTCCGCGTTGTCATTCTGTAAAATGGCGACGTTTCATCCACTCTACTCAATCAATCAATTTCCTGCTGAAGTGAAAGAAAGAAGACGGATCCCTGGGCCGCTCGGTATATCGGAAGGCGACCCACACAGATCTCCGCGCCTCCTCTCATCACAACCCGAAGCAAAAGAGTTCTGTCTCTTTAACCAGCCTCTTTCACCGGGCTCGAACTATTTCCGACCAAAAATCGCTTCCTGAAGAGGAGAAACATCTTCTTGCTGCCCTAGGAAAGAATGGATATGATAAAACCACAATCCAAAAAACGGTTCTTCGATTGGACCAACGGAGCGACAAATCCAAGATTTTAGATCCTGTTGCACGTGCTGTCATCCCCTACATTGGAGGAACAACGGAGAAAATATCGCGAGTTCTCGCGAAGCATAATATACTAACTAGACTAACAGCCAATCAGCGAGAAGCGGCCACCTCAGAAGACGAGTATAAATAAGCGTCAACTTCGAAGAATTTTCACTTCAGCCTGGCCTGAGGATGCCCACAGTAGAGTGGTTGAAACGTCGCCATTTTACAAAATGACAACGCGGAAGACTCCCGAAAGAGTTTTTACGATCAATTTTTATTATTGTTATAATGGTTTAGTGTCGATAACCATATTTCAGTATTTATACATTGATGAATGCATTTATTCAATATCCACAAACCGATATTGAATATTGAAATTAATTATGCTGGCATTGAAATTTCAATATTTAAAAAATTGAACTGAAAATCGATATGTTTACATACAGTCCAGTGCCACACCTGAGAACCATCGGGAGAACCATTTTCCTCAAATCCTCCACTTAAAGCCGTGTACCAATCTTTCGGGGTGGGATAGGAGATTATTTTCATTAACTCCTATCAAAATAGACATAAATAGACATTCATGTTATGTCTATCACCTAATATTCTATAGATAAATAGACCATTTATAACTCTTAATTAAATCATCATCATCATTGGTCAACAATCCTATGATTGGTTTGACGCAGCTTTCCACTCCATTCTTCTATCCGCCAACCTTTTCATTGTGACGTAATTCTTCTCTTTTACATCCTTCACAACCTGTTCCATGTATCTCATACGAGGCCTGCCTTTTCCAATCTTCCCGTTCACTTTTCCCTTGACGATAGTCTTCATCAGGCCATCATGCCTCAAGATATGGCCGATTAAGTTGCCCCTTCTTCTTTTTAGAGTTTTAAAAGTTCTTAATTAAATATAATAGTTAATATAAGTGCATTTTCCTACAGTTATTTCACCAGCACGTCGTGATAAAATTATCTTTCCAATCATTCAATCATATATTTTCCTACGTACCCAAGGGGAGAAGGTTTTTAAGAAGCGTCTGTGGTCTGGACATCAAGATGGGGTTCAAAAATAAACCCATAATCCGGTCCCGCCTTTGATAAAGAGGACGTTGCGAGCTCTGGACGATGTGTGGCATCCAAGCATGCGCACGAGTCAGCAACGGCATGATGTGTGACTGATTCACGGGGAGGGTGTTCGTGCGCATGAATAAATAGAGGGGGAGAGAGACAAGGGAGGAAACGGGAGTGGTGGAGAGATACGTGATAATTGCGGTGCGCAGCGGGTGGCCATCCAGAGGTCTGAAGGATGGGATTCCGCTGAATCTCCTGACCGCCATAGAGACCACAAAGTCAGGCACTGTTTTATCTTTAAGATAAGGACGCACCCCAGTCTCACTTACTCCAGAGAGACTCAGTCCATGATACGACAATGGACGGCTTTATTTAGATCGTCCCCACCACATGGTTGAGTGGACCGACTGTAAACATTCTCTCCTCACTTAATGAAGTCGTCCAGATACAACGTCACCTTGGAGAGAAGAACCATAAAAATTCCTGTGACGCTGTACGGTTGGGAAAGATATATTGAGATTGAGAAAGATCGTAAAAGATTTAAAAAAAAGCCCACAAATGAGAAATGTTTGCTGCCGCGAGTTATGGCACAGAGGTGGTACACAGCTTATTTACAAATGGTGAGAGGTCGAGGAATACTCTTGAGAGGTGTGAGAGGGAGTTGAGACAGAAATCCACCAAGCCATTGCTGATCCTAATTCGATTGCAGTGTGCAACATGTCAAGATCGTTTACGATAATCTGACATCACGCAATGCTCTTATACTCACGGACCAGTTGGAGGAAGTATCTTCCGGGTTCATCAACGTAGCATGATCCACGAATCAGTTATTGTCAAAGGTGCGAGACTTTCAAGATATCAATACCATTGGATCAAACTGAGAATCTTCGAAAGCGGTGGGGAAAAGCGCTCACCGGCTAATTCGGATTGAAGTCGAACGTACCTACTAATCCGCTCTCTCTCCGCCCCCTTGCTGGCCTTGCTCTTCTTTCCATATGAAGAATAGCTGCACAATAGGAGAACGCACAACCATAACCAAAAACTCATTCTGGACATAATATGTACAACAGTCTAGTGACGTACTGTCCCTTTATATTCCATGGAAATCCAAAGGGAAAGATCTGCATTTACATAATATCTTGCAAGCCACCGAAAGGGCGTGAGGCAGGGGACGAACTATCACCAGGTACGGATGTAATCGAGATTACAAATCCCAGTTACAACATTAAGGGTTCTATCGCTAGTTTGAAATTCTAAAATAAATTCACCACCTAAACTACGTCTCGAACTTCACCACCCTGCAATCCATAGTTGGTCAAACTGTGCAAGATAATACGAAAGAGAGAGACTGGCAACCCAGTAAATATTCCTGACGCAACGTCACAAAAGTAGAGGCTTAAACATACCTCTTTCGGCTTGCACGCACCTAGTCATTCATGATGGCGATCCAATCCATGCCACACATCCTCGCGAAAAGAATCCTAGACTGCATACGTTTGAATTAACTCACTGCCTAAAGCTCTTGGCCGGAAATTAGGGGGTTCCGGGTTCGTGTCCCGGTAAAGGTAAATTGTACTCTCTCTGTGGAAATTCAGATACTGTGCATTTTCTGCGAGTCTTAAGGATCTCTCCCTTAAGGATTTCGCGGCATCTTAGCGTCCCTAGAATTTGCTAATGAATAACTTCGTTAACTGAGAAAAACCGTTAACTGTGCGCAGCACAAGGTGTGATTAATTTAAAGAGGGGCGAAAGAATGAAAAAAATCGCTCTTCGTTCTAAGTTCTCATTATACACTTTCCATCATGTCTGAGGATTAGACGCAAACCATTCGTGGTTTCGGCCCAAGAATTAAGCGCCAATGAATCTTCAAGGTACGTGAGATATAGGGATAGGAAACTCAGATGAAGAAATATCCCTTCCTTCATTCCTTCGAAATTTCCTACTTCTACCCAATAACCACCTAAATAGCGCACGTCCTTAGAGAATACCGACCTCAGCTGTTGGTCATCTCTCCCGAGTAGCTACTATTAGCGTGATACGCGGGCGCTCTCAGTGAATTCCCGACTCCATTTAAAGAATAGCTTCAAATTTACTTTTAAAATAGGTACTCATTCTACATTTTAACATTGGGTTCGATGGCGATTCCCATCACTTGAGAAAGTATCTTATTTATAACGGCCTTATACAAACATAGCCATCATAGATATGCGCATCATGATATCCGTATCACTAGTCAGACACTGATTTTCCTGAAATGCAACGGTTACACTCGTGCATTTAAGGTCTAATCAGGGCAAACGCAGGCAGCGAGCCTCGCAAATACCAGGCGGAGAAGAAACTCGCCCAGAGGATGCCTATTCCCAACCCCTTCCCGCAACACTGATTGAAGCCCGTTGAGCCGGACGCACGGCGAGCGATCGCAAATGGGGCGACCATGGAGATAGGGCCGTGTTCTTCGGAACCGGCGAAAAAATAAAAGGAGGAGCGTTTCCCGTTAAAACGTAAGCAGGCGGGCGTAACATGCAGGGTTCTTTCCTCACGACACCGATGGCCGTGGCATCCATAAATTCCGGGTCGCAAATGTTTAGGCCTGAAATTTACAAGGGCCTCATGGGAATCGATTCCACCCGGCGACTTCCTCTTTGCGAATTGTCTCAACACTTTTCCCCACCAACTCCCTCCCCACACTGAGCGAGGGTGAAGGAGAGGGAAGGGGGTGTGTGTACAAGTGAAGGAGGTTAAGGGAAGATCGAGGAAAGAATGGGCTTTATATGTACGAGGGAGATCCGCAAGATCCCAGGTGAATTAGGTGGTGCGAGTCAATTACATGCATGACAGGGAGAGATCCAGCTTTTCCCTTCCATTACCCGTGACTGGAAGGAATGCGCCAGCCGGTGTTATCGGGACTCATGGAGCGAAATGTTTAGACGCTACAATAAGCACGGTAATGTATTAGAAGCGCAAGCTAAGTGTGTAACCGCCCGGTGCGTTCCCTCCCAAAGTAGGAGGCAAAGCAAAGACGAGGGAGAGAGGCACTTAGATTAGTGGCCTCACATTAGCGAGGAGCATGCAACACTAAACAAACGACATTTAATTCGCTGTATTGTAGAGGTTGTGTTCGGAAGAATGATTGGTGAAGAAAGTATGTACATTGAAAGGGGGAGAAAGAAGTTGCCAGTAAAAGTAAAATGAGATTTATTTTAGAGGTTGGAGAAAGATGGTAGATGGCGATAAGACGTAACAAGATGTTGATAAATGTAATAGTAATAAACTGCCATTTTTTGGGGTGAAACTAAGACCGTTAATCTCTTGCTAGTTCAAAAATGTACACATTTTTCAAGTCAATAATACGACATTTTGGCATTAAACCCTCAAAAACTGTTTTTATACGACATAAACGCGAGTGAAAAAAGTTATGATAATAGATTTAGAGGAAAATATTTTGCTCGCGGGAAACTGGAAGGAAGAAAATAAGTGTTTCAGATGTTTTCCCACAAAAAACAGTGTAGTTCACAGCCATCAGCAATGGAAATTCGGTAAATGTTTGTAGGTCCACAAAAATTTAATTTCAATGGATGAATAACAATGCATAGTAAAAGAATTAGGTTTTAAGATGCTCTGTTCAGATTTTATCGCACAGAATTTAATCCTAAGTTCATTCCTCAGAAAAACACACCATCAATGCCTGAGGCGGAATTCGAACCCGCGGCATATGGGTGATCACGACGGCGCATTACCAACCTAACCACCGCATAATAATAAGGGTGGAAAGAGATCATGAGGCGAAGAATGAATTGATACCTTTGAGCAGTTTCATCACACAATTATTGCCACCTATCCGGCAAAAATAAACTAAATATCGAAGGCCTATTCACATCACCGCGATCGTTCATGGAGAAAATTCGAGAGAAGTAAACTTAAAAGCCACATGCCCTCCTTTCTGCGTGTCATTAGATACCAAGATGGATACATTTTGCTTCGTCATTTCACGGATCACTGCCTGGGCGTGGGTGTTCAGAGATTCGACTCTCTTCAATCACCTGTGTAACAAGCGTGGCGACCGAAATATCACCCTTCTAACTCCTCGCCCCGCAAATTCCCCTTCACCAATGACATACGACAGTACAGCCAATGTGCTAATCAGTGGGCATTCATATTGCATTAGCTCAGGCCTGAATGAAACACATTTGACAATGAGTCACGATTAGTTTTTACTGCTTATCTTGCGTCACATTCTCCTCACACTCCATTTCTCCTAACCGAGCAGGACACAAACAGCAGTTTAGGCGCATAATTTTTCACCCTCAAGCACCTAAATGTTTCTCTAACTTTCACTCTCCCTGCGATGTGTCAACAGTCATTGTCAACGAAAGGAAGTGGGAACTCAAACAAAAAAAATCATAGGCCATGAGTCAGGCTCTTTACGATGGAACATAACAAAGAGGCGTACGCTGAAAAAAGTACGCCACGAGCTGGGGTCATAACTGCTTCAAATTTAGCCCTATTTTCGAAACGAAGGATGAATCCAGGTACAGTTATATAATATACAGTTAGATATTTTAATGCCCTAACGTTAACCTAGCTCCATACAACATACAATTACCTACTACTACATACAAAGCCAGTTACGGCATGAAATGAATTTCATCATCCGATTCTAGATGTAGCCACAGAAAGAAGTGTATCCTTATTTCCCAACTTGTATAAATATGTAGACAATTCTTTAGAGAGGATGCCCTTTTAGCTTGCGTTCTTCCACCCACTATTTCCTCCATGCTTCGCCCATCGCTTGTTCATTTGCTACGAAAATAGCATTACTCTTTCACCTGTATTACTAAACTCTATTCCTAGACATGTGCAAGTAAATTCAAGGCAATTTCGAGAATTTTGGACAGCACAATCTTTGAGAAGAACCAAAGCTTTTGTCATAGTGTAGTTAATATACCGCAAAAATAATTTTAAACACAAATGTAATTAAAAATTTAATAAAAGTAAGAGTAAAACAAAAATGGTAATTCCATAGGAATACAAATAAGCATCTAATGACCTGGAAATTACCGGACTTTTGTTTAAAAGACTTTTCGCAAATTCTTTCAAGTGCATTTATGCGGAAATGACGTGATAACTACGCATTATCTTAAGAGTAATCAAAGCAAAATTCCCGACATTCCCATTAATCAAAACACGATTCTTAAAATGGTGAATCCATAAAGTTTCCTATTAATTTAATATGAGGCTTAATAAACATGAGCAACATCTAGGGCTACAATCACGCAAAATCTATACAATCTAACTACGTCTTTCATATATGCCTCGAGCGATAATTTAGAACATGAATTGCGACCACTTACAGGGGAAATAAACGTATTAATGGTTTTGCCGGTGTATTCTGAACACATGCCTATTTTATTATTCAAATGGATGATCGATCCTAAGATTTTTTTTAGTCGACTACGTGGAGTGCTTTCTAGGCCGGGAATGGCCGTTATCAAAATAAACGAAGCTGTTCAGCGACCGGATCTTCTCGTTTTGCTGTTTGATATTCCCGAAATGACAAACACTGAATTTTCCGGCACTAAGACGGGAGAGGCCTGGGATGTTTCCAAAGACAACTTGTCTCATCCACTCAGAATAGCTTATTTGAAAAAGCAGGTTTAAAGGAAGATATTCTCAATAAAATATGTCGCCCAAGACACAACTGAGTGACACATCGTGCACCCACTACGCAAACGCTGCCCGACTTCCAACGAATTTCCAATTCCACATTCTTTCGCGCCTCACAGAAGAAGAAGCTAAAATGTTCGGAAAATAGAATGGCAAGCAGCCATAAATGTACCCAAAAGTGCTATACGCAATCCTACCGTGTTGTACTCCTGAAGGTTAATATCATTTTAGACTTGATGCAATCATAACATCGAGAAGAACAATGTTCAGAGACGCATTCCGATTAAAAATGTGCACACTACGGCAAATAATTTTATTTTTTAATACATGACTTTAATATACATCCATGACGGCTTTAATATACATCCATACCACATTCATATCGCCAATGCAATGAACACTTTCTTCGTTTCATTATAAAAATCATCTCCGAAACTCATCCATTTTTACTCCGAATTGCTATTTCATTTCTGCATCAGAAATTTTAGATTTCTTCATCAGAGATAGAAATTAACACCTTGCTGCTTTCTCGCCCATCCTTTGAAAAAATTATTTTCATATTTTTCCACTTTAGTACAAAATAAAAAGATTTCCTTCGAATGAGTAGCCTGTGTCACAGTTCCCAAACTCTACTTAACGTTGCCAGAACTATTTACACTACCTTCCATTCTGTGATACCAAAAGACGTACGTTACATTAACAGATAGTCTCATAGGATATAGGTAGGTTTCGTCTTAGTGGCAGAAATAGTCCAAGCAAAGACCTCTTACCTGAAAGGAAATAAATAATTCCCCATATCTTTTTTCGATCGATTTGTAAACCTATATTGGAAATTTATGTTCGACGGAACGACGCTTTTGCTGCCTTTTTGGAAAGGAAACCTACGAACAATCAACTCCCACATCGTATGCAAAGCACGGTAGTATTACCGAGAATTACTAACGTGGTGGAGTGAATACGATTACTATATGTCATTAAAAAGAGGATAAATAAGAAAAAAATATGACGAAGGCATTATTTCACACTGCGAAGACCGTTTGCGTTGAAGGTGTTCCTTCCGGTCTCGGAGAGAAACATGTGACTGATTAAAACCAGTTCATCTATTTTTTAGCAGCGTAAGATTTCTCGTTTTTCTCAGACATTAAAAGTAGCGAAAATTACAATGGATTTGTTAAAATGTAGCCGAAAAAAGTGTGCTTTTAAATTTTTCAAAGGAATTTCCATAGCGTTTTGGTCTCGATAATAAAATGAATCAAGGATTACACATTTTCTAACTAATCTTTTCCCTGGAAAACTTACCTTTTCCCTGGAAAATTAATCCTTTTCTAGGAAAACCAAGCCTATCATTCTTATTCACTGAGACAGGGTAAAATTAGCTGTATCCTCCATTGCCTATTACATCGTTTTAATACACTGATTAATATGTTCATTCATAGCCTGTAATGTATTCCTAAACCATAAAAGTCAAATTGGTAACACCACTCACTGCCTTTCCGTTTCGAAAGCCAACTTGGACAGCCCAACTCGTATTGAGTCCAATGACTTGTGAATTACATCTACACAATATCCGGCAAGGCTGGGCAAGGTTCTGTCGCAAGGGGTGAGCCATCGCCAGGCGCTCATTAATGTAAATAAATCCAAACATAATTTATTCACCACAATATGGTTTCCATTGTAAAATTTAAATTTGATGATAAATGGCATGCCAATATAATCAGTATATTTCCATTTCATACTGCATCATATGAAAACCCTTTGTGCCTTACATCATTCATACACAAATATTTGACATTTCCTGATAAACATACAAAGAAAAAGAATTTTTTTACATTCACTCTCAAGCAGGCGCGCAAAAAACAAGTAAAATTCTTCATTACGTAACCTACTTTCCTCTAGGTAGCTTCAGTGTAAAGTATTGGTGTCCCTAATAGTACTCGGAAAAAATGAATTTTTGAACCTCTCTGTTTTCCTATTTATCTCACAAATTTTATCTTTATGATCTAGCCTACGATATTACGCCGGAGTTTGTAATATACTTTTAAAATCTTAATAAAACCTGTTCGCCTTAAATACATGCAGTAATATACATCGTTTTACCACCACTATCGTTTAGTCATTAGTTCGCATAAAACCTGAAATATTCAGGTTTTATGTTTACCACAAAGTCACACATCCTATTGAGTTAAGAGTGAAGTTCAATATGATCGAAACGAGAGGATCATCAGCCAATGTAGCTCATCCTATAGGTATCTAGTGTAAAAATAGCGACCACGGATCAACAACTTTCTAGATTGCCAATTCTGCTCGACTATCTCCAAAGTGCATAGATGAAGGTGTCTCACAAATTTCCCAAGGAATAGTAAAGGTACTGTACCCTGCTAAATAAAATGGGGTAGTACACTTACTGGATCGTGTTGAGAAAAAAATGATCAAGGGCATGAGCTTTGAGAGCAAACTTGGAACACATGAATATCAGTATTCAATGAATCATTTTTAGAGTGGATAGAGAATAATGAAAATGTCTCCACATCAGATGATGACAGCTACGCAAGCGATACGATAGGTTTACCTTACCTTACAAGAACACGCATGTTCTTTCTTTGCCGGTGTGTGAGTTTGAAGCACCGAATGGTTAGACCCAAGATCCGGCATAGTCTTCTACTCGTTGCCGGATCTGTCCGAAGGTCGCCTCTGGGAGTCGCCCCATCCCTTTCCGTACATCCCTTTCCCCATAGTGTGTTGGGGATGAGAGGTCGAAACAGAAAAGAATCCAATGAATGACCGCATTAGCCGCCCTTTCTACGCTTGGCCTCGCGAGCGTCCTAAGGCGAGTCTATTCCAATCTGGGACCGAGAGACAAATCAATATCGAGAACGGCACTCAACGGATGTCCAGACAAACACGTCAGATTCGTGTCGGTGACGACTTGCCGACATCGATACCCAGACATTAACATTCATGAGCACTCCAAAACAAACGATTACTGACAACCACCGTCACCTTCCTCACCAGTCGATATCTGATATTGACGTCCAACGATACTTGGAATCTTGGGCATCCAGGATACATTGATATCAGTAGATATTGGATACCCGGTTACTCTTTTTTGCCACCCAAGCAATTGAATCGCGGTATTTCTTCCATTTCTCTAATATTAAGGTTCAACAAAAGTCATTAATTCACATACGTCCAACTAATATCCCACCATCAATCATGAATGTTTAATAGGGAAACGAAGTCTCTTCATATTTATCTTTTTTCTTAAATATGATGATAATAAAATCACTCTTTCCTCATCCAAGTTACGTGAGCATACGTGATAAATTGAACCCTTTCTGGGTCTCAGGAAATGATGCACTAAGATATCCACAATTAAATTTGAAAGAACAATCATTAAAATAAGCAAGATGATAAAAGAAAGGAAATTGCTTCCACTGACTATAACATTTTTAGAGCAATAAAAAATAGAGATAAAATGACTGAAAATCTGTTAGCGAAATGAGAAGTTCTCAGGAAATAATAAAATTTTCTCTTCATAACGTGTGATGATTAATCCATCACGCAACATTTGGTAAGAAATCAATGTCTACAATTCTTTTTCTACTATCTACTTGAACTATTTTTTGTGTTTTTCACTTGTGCACTCTTCCTTTTCTAGGAGTTTTTTACCCGGTCACTGATATATTAGTTTTGGCAGGACCAGCAGCAAAGTAGATACTGTCTAGCTCTGCAAGCGTTCGGAACAATAGTCGACCTTAGAGTGCCCTGTATAAACATGGAATTATCCGAAACTTTACGTTCAATTGCCGTTCAAGTTAACTAAACTAACCAAATAAGAAGAAAGATACCTACGTAGGGTAGGGCGAATTAGTGTCGAGCTTTGTGTCAGCAGTATGATGTCCAACATTGAATGACGAGCCTGAGTATAGCAGAATGTATTCGTGCTATGGGTTTTGTGCCAAATGTGGGAGGTTAATACCCATGCACAACATTCTGTTTTCAGGGAGTGAACAGATGTTATCAAGAGCACGAGATGCAAATTCAAAACTTGACCCCTGATATAACTGTTCTGCTGCTTATAATTTGACAACAACAATTTATTGACATGAAAATATGGTGACGAAGAAATGATTCCTGCTTGGAATACAAATTATGGCATTCAAATTTAGGTCGCGCCGAACAATGAATGTATATCTTCTTTTATTCAAGAGATTGCGTCTCTTTCCAATGGCTACCAAAATCTCCGTTCCAAAATATCTTGATGGCAAGTCCCACACCCAAAAGCGTATGCGATGTGTTTATTTCAATCCACGGTCTAGTGAGGACTGATGTTTATTACGGATCGTACAGTACACGGAGGCATACTTAGCGCTACAGTTATTCAAAAAATTATTGCTTGATACCATTGTATCAATCCAGTATATGAATATTTTAAATAAATGAAAATTTTGAACGGTTAATTATTTGTAATAGGAAGTCAATTGCATAAGCATACTGATTTGAATTGCAACACTTCTAAAGAAAGGTCTACGTTTGACTGCAAAAATACCACTTAAGCCACAAAGTCTAAGATAGAAAGCATAGGAAGCCTCTGAGGGAGAGCTTTTTCAATCCTTGATCGCCAGAAGCCTAAAGCATAACCTCATTTAATGATATCTCTCTGCATCTAAATAAATGTAATGCATCCAAATGTATCAGGTAGGAAACGGAGGGACTGGAGGAAAAGTGTCTTGGTTTTATCCTCTTCGATTTGGGTTGAAACCTCAATTCCAAATTTAGAAATGAACGGCAAGAAATAGAAAGCCTTGCGAGCCGAATCTTATGGTTACCTTTGCTGAGGCCGTCGAAAAAACGAGGTTTTTTAATATTCACCATAAAAGAAAGTTTTATAAGGCAGCAATCCGCCAAAGACCCTTTCTCAATGCATCCCAGTGGGGGAATGGCATTGAGTCTGCAAGATTTTAAAGTACAACCAAAGTTCATATTGGTAATAGAATTCAGTTTTAAGGTGCTCCGCGATTGCATAGGTTACCTACCACCTCATAGACAACATTTAAATATATTGTGACACTATTATCTAACGTTTCCATGAAGTAGCCTAGTTGTATGTCAATAGTGAATGTTTAGTGATTTTCACCCCCTGCCACACACCCTTGCGGTGGCTTGCAGGGTATTGCGTGGATGTAGATGTAAATGTTAGACGCATTTACATATTTCCGTGACCAAGGCATGATTCAAACCCACAAACTTTGGGTTGCAAGGTTGTTACCGAACCTTACCGACTTGGCTACAGCAGGCGGAACTAAACTCGTTCACATACTGATAAAGCTTCTCTGTGAACCGAAGTTCGAAATAGAAGTTCATAATAATTTTTTAGACGCATTCACAAATTCCGTGACCAAGGCATGATTCGAACCAAACTTTGGGTTGCATGGTTGTTACCGAACCTTACCGACTTGGCTAAAGGAGGCGGAAATAAACTCGTTCACATACTGATAAGACTTCACATACTGATAAAGCTTCTCTGTGAACCGAAGTTCGAAATAGAAGTTCTTAATAATTATTTTCCCAATTGAATCCGGATACTTATTCCCTCGCAATCTAGTTAGCACGTCACACTTATATTTTTATCCACCGCACCATAAATTTCCCAAAAGTTCGCAAATTATTTTACAAAACATGCGCATGGGAAGGAGGAACGGATCAACGTCAAGTATGTCGCACCGAAGCGCGTAATTTATACATCGCGCACATCCCTACCCCCGGTAATTACCTTACGCTTTTGCCACACGGCGACGGACTCCCGTTCCGACGTGCGCAAGCGACGTCGAGAGATGAAAAATAGGCAAGTTCGCTGCGATAGCCATCTCGGGGCGCGGTACAGCGGGGAGGAGACGAGAGGAATCCACGTTGATTTATCGTTCGCGTCCCTCCCGATTCTCTTTCCCCCCGTGCTGACCCTCAGGGGGTTCCTCTTGCAAGCAGAGAGGAGGCACACAACGTAGTTCCTCACACACAAGCTGTGTAAAATCGGACGACCTCGATTTTCTCCTCCCGACTCCATCCCCTGGATCCCTCTCGTCAACGGACCAATACGTAACTAAATAACTGTTCCCCTCTCTCGGTCGCCCGGGGCAAGGACGTATCTGGCGCCCGGGTGAGTAAAAAAGAAACTCGGGAACAAAAAGAGAAATGAGAGGACAAGGATACTCTCCCGGCCGGTCTTCCGAATCATATGGCCTAGGGGAGCTCGTAGATCGTTGACCTCAAAACAAAGAAAACGTAAACAACGTTTTTTTATCATGGAATATTGGAAGGTGAGGGGAGGGAGGGAGCTATAGACTAGGACCTCTTCTCTCGTCTCCACGATGCCAACAACAGAGGGACGGGATGCTTGCTGCTGAGTCCTGACGGGTAGGCGAACTTCATTTCGGGGCGGGGAGTTTCGGTTGGCGCCGGGGAGATTAAGGCGCGCGATACGGAAGGAGGACCGAGTGAAGCATCCTCGTCGCCTCGGTTTCCAAATTGGAAATTTGCTTGGCCCCCTCGGATCGTGAATGCTGGGAAATTCGAACGGGGACGAAATGAAAAGCTTAAGTAGTTCCGTGGCTGACGTGAACAAACACCTCGAAAGGCACGGAGAAGGTTCGATTCCGCAGCATGCCTTTATTGTAAGACCTGACGTCATTTTCGGAATCAAATATTCGTTTTAAACCTAATGCCTGTTGCTCAAGGTAAAATTTTATTAAAAATGTTTCATGAAAATAATTAATTTCATGAAAATGAGCCATATGACGATGAATCAGTTTTGTAAAACCTGGTTTCATAAAAAAATTTACGGAATTGAACTGTTTCTATTTCCATTAAATCGTTTAATGCAACAGCCAATGAGAGACTCCGCGTGCAAAGTCTAATATGAAGCGTAGAGCAAAACAAATAGGAAACGTTCCAATTTGACAAAATTACACAGCCATGAAATATGGACGTCGTCATTCATTCTAATTAAAGATTACTGTAATCTCTACAGCTGAAGGATTTTTTTTAGTCATTGAGGTTTAGGTGCCTTCCATGACTGACGGAACACGGCTGGTTCCTATTACCTAGTAAATTAGGTAGGTGTTGATTCATGTTTGTTAGGACAAAAGCGGAAGGTGTTTGGGGCCCGTGGGAAAGGGGATTAATAACGAAAAAACATTAAATCTGATTCAGAGGAAATTCGATATATTAGAAAACAATTGTTATAATAAGGAGGTAAGTGTGACTTCGTTGCAAGAGAAAAATAGGATGAGAGACCCTTCAAACGCAAAGACAATAAACCAGACTACGGCTATTGAATAGGTACAGGGTAGACGAGTTTACCTCAAATGCTAATGCCTCAAATGTTGATTAGAGAAATAAGCTGCTTCACAGATCGATTGAAATAATCGTTCTTCGCTCGAGTAATTCCCGATCACACCAGCATGAAGACTTCTCACACAATGATACCTTCATAAAAATAAATCACCATTAACATGGACATGCAATCCCGCACATTAGATTAATAGATATAAAGCAAGCAAACAGAATTAAGAATAAGGAGATGTTTTTTAAGGAGCTAAACATGCTGGTTGGTTATTCAGGGGAGGCGACCGACAGCTGTGGTATTTGCGCCACTTAGGATAGGTGGGTAATTGGGTATTGGTAGGAGTTTTCAGAGAACGGAGGAAGGATGGAGAGAAACCCGGCGTCGGCAATAGCCAACTCTTAACGAAAGGCGCCAAGAGGACGACAGCTTAACGTCCAATCCGACGGACGGAGTACTGAACTCGAAATGCCCTCCACTAGTGGGACTCTCGTTAGGTGGGCAATATAAGTAAATTTTAGTGAATGTAAATAGTTCTTGTTAAGTGATAACAAACCCATTTCACACACCCTCGAGCAGACTATTATATTGCGGGGTAGTAAACAGATATGGATAAACATGAATCTAGATTCATTAATTAACTGTGCACTGTAACGAAATTTTCATTCCTTAGTAGGAAGAAAGTTGGTTTTCTCTCCATCACTCATACTTCACGATTCGCATTCTGCCCCTCTATTGTCCTCTGTTAGACACCAAGTAATTTAATTTTTGAGAGACGAGAAATACTCGAGTACTTAGCAGGTGTCCTTGGTGTGCAGTGGCGCGAGTCTGAGATGATTTCGTTTCACCGCTGAGAGGAAATTTTTCCATCAGAATGGCATTATTCTAAGCAGCATCTCTCTCATCTGTGAAGGTAAGAGTCGAAAGCATTCGTGGCAAATACAAAACCTCGCGAAAAACACGCATTAATGCTAGATTCTCTCCACAGAATAATTTTAGCTTAGTTACTATAAGAGGTATCAGAATAAGGTCCATTTAGACTTTTTGTAGCTATTGTAACTCCCAATGTTTGTTTTTATTTCTTATATTTTGCCAAAAAAATGTAATATTCGCAGCTTGTGATCTACCTTCCCTAGCCACACACCCTTGCTGCGGTTCGCAGGGTTTCATATTGATGAAGATGTAAATGAACTAAGCCGACACAGCTAAGCCGTTGGCTAAAGAACTGATCTCCAATCCTGTAGGATTTAGTTCAAATCCCAGGAGTGGTACATTTTTAGGGGAATGCCGATCCACACTCAAAATTGTTTCAAGTTCAGCTCACTGGCCGCCAGATTTGGCGTTAAAATGTAGACCCCTTGGTAACTACTCCTTAAGTGTAGCCGAATTCCGGCGCCAGGTTTCATTTAACCCTTCCCTCGCTCCACACAATCCAAACTAAATCCCTCCTATCTTCTGAAGCTCAAATTATCTCTGTTGTCAGTGGCTTCCCCTAACAACAACAACTCAGCAGACAATATTCTATGGTGAAAACATGCACAAATTCACCGTGGAGATACGGTAACCGAAGATTTCATGCCTTCGTTGCTCTTATCTGCATCTACATCTACGCGATACCCTGCAAGCCACCGCGAGGGTATGTGGCAAGGGGTGAAGATCACCAAGCATGCACTATAAACATGCAAAAATGCTACTATTGGGTCTCAGGCAACTAAATTGTTAGCATCTACATAGTAATTAAGGGATTGGTTGTTAATACATGTATCATGCACTAGAGACTACTCTATAATATTTCCTCTACCTATCCCTTTGCTATGCTGCCTATTCTGTTCTCTTATATTACGGGGGGAAAATGACATTTTGAATCTATCAGTACGACAAGCTATCCTTCTAATCTTATTTATCTGGTCGAATCTACCATAATACGCTGGTGTTTTAATATATGCCTAACATCTTCAGTAAAGCTATCCGATTTAAATTTCTGTAAGAGATTTAATCTATACTTAAACCTACGCTCTGATAATGATTCCCACCCTAATTCTTTTATTATTTCTTATACACTACTTAACCTATCGTAAAACCTTTTAACGAACCTTGCTGCTCTACGCTTCACACTATCTAGTTCTCTGATCAAACCTAATTCATTCGGATTCCATACACTGGCTACATACTCAAGGTTCGGCCTAACTAGTGAAAAGTAACATCGCTCTTTGTCTTCTCATCACATTTCCCTTATAGACAAAATAAAACAGAATGTCGATTTCCCCATGTATAGCCGATATGATGATCGTGGGATGCACTTGAAAGGATTGAGAGGTTCGAGTGATTGGCATGTTAAACACAAATTAGATGAAGTAAGAGCAGGTTACCCTGCAATTCCTCTCTCAAAATTATGCTGAAGTCGGTTTTTACTCAATTTCATCATGCTTTTTCACCGCACGGTACCAATAGGCGATGACAATCTCTAAGATGGAGAAAATAGGGAGTAATAAGCCATTCTTTCCTAAATTACGCCATAACGAGTCCAGGGTTTTTCCCAGCATCCGTCCCATTTTGATAACGAAGCAAGATGCCGGCACCGATGAAGCGGCTGGACCTAGACAAATAGGTTAGGAGTAAAGTGTTACAGAAGTACCTCCTCCTCGCCCTTGGGTAGCTTTCGTCCCATGGCATAACCTCATTTTCCTCTTTATTATCGGCATCCACTTCCGATACTGACGTTCTAGCCAGTAAATAAGGTCGATGTTTAAAAATTAAACCCATTTAGGGAACATGAACAGGCCTGCTTTAAGTGTAATGTATCGCTCTCATTTGCGAGCATGAGGGAATGAAGCCCTTTTGAATAACATAGGTATATAAGTTGCTAAAAATTAATACCACTGCTAGTATATGACACTTACTCAAATATCAACTTCCTAGCAATTTCCAACTCATATGTGTACACATAAAATAGCTGGAGAAGTAGAATGGGCAGTTCTGCCTTGTCCTATTAGTTCTGTAGTAGCCCAGTTCATAATATACACATTTGATGGCAAATAAAATGTAAAAACTGGAATTCTTATCACGCATCAGTCTAAATTTATTCTGAAACGGTACAGGAAATCGAAAGCCAGCTAATAACGTAAAATGAATTATAGAGAGAGAAGAGAGAATTGTAAAAAGAGGAGAGGCTTCTCATATGGCTTCATGACCCTTTTGGAATAAGAATTCTCTCACTTTTTATAATTTAGTCACGCCTCTGCCCAGAGAGATTATTAATGCTAGTTTAATGAAAAAATACGCAAAATCTAAACTTCCTCTACTCCATAGGTTACTTAAAGCGAGTTTTGTTAATAACAGCGAGGTTGTGTATGGCACGAGAAATTATTCATGTTAAGAGGACTCAGTAAATAGTATAGATAGAGATGATGGAGACTTTAGGAATCAATGAATTTGTGGCGGTATCGGTATGGAGACTTTGGGAATCAGTGAATTTGTGTTATGATAGAAGGGGGATAGTTAGTAAGAGGGGATGGGTAAGAGGGAGAAGGGTATAAAACACAACAGCAAATAATAACACAATAGAGAAATTAATCGAGGAAGCGGGGAAGTAGAAAGAGAATTACGCATAACCAGTTGAAATCGTTAAGTTCATAATAAGAATTCCTTGTCCATATAGATACACATGAATGAATACCAAAAATAAATTCTACATCCCTGAAATTCAAACGATATGACAGCAGTTTCAGTAGTGGCCGAAAATTAGTGAAGTTCTTATATAGTTGAATTTTTTTCATAACTTTGTAAAAAGAATTAAGTCTTCTCTTGTGGAGCCTCACCATCGCTATCGTTATTCCTAAGATTGGTTTGACGCAGATCTTTACCCGTTTCTCTTATCAGCGAACCTATTCATATTCATGTAATTCTTCTCTTCTACATATTTCACCACCACTCCATACATCTAATACTATGCTTTCCTTTGCCATTCTCTCTTCAGGATCTTAATATATAAAGCAAAGCGTTATGTCGTGGTTATGTCTATTAACTTTAGGACAGCTAGCTTTAGCTAGTAGCCTTATCTACGAGAACTTAGCTTTAGCGCATCCATAGGCAAATACGTAGTCGTGCAGTACGTAAATATGGAGTCTAGACAAAGTTAAACGAAGAAAAAAATGCTCAAAAATCTTTTTGTACCACCTTTCAAAATATCACCATTTTGAACAACTTTCCTAAATTTGATCGCGTTCGCAACCGAGAATAATTTGTCGCCAAAGGGAATGGGAACGGCAATTAAAAGTGAATCTAGATTTGGCTAATTGAAATCAAACCTGAGAATTGTTCGTAGTAATGAAAAATGTGCCATCTTATCCTCCCGCGTAATGGGTGAAAGTTTTCATCCGTGCTTCCTGAGGCCTGTGATAGTCATCATTACGTTAGGGATGCACACCATATCAGAAGTTGTAAGTGAAATTTAAGGTAGATTTCAATTATTTAAAGAGCATGGAGACCGGGGTTATTAAAATTAATATAAGAGTATCATTTTATGACAATTAATCATAAGGAGGTGAGCAAGGCGGACGAAATCCCGTCGTATACACAAGCTAATTCTTGATGATAGGTGCCTAAGGGCTCACGCTTTAATATGGCCACCTCTTGTGACAGACATGCTGAGAATAAATACACGTTTCCACTCGTATCAAAATTAATACAGTGCTGGAGGAAGAAACTTTTTAAATCAAATTTTATAAAACCTTAATGTGTCATTAATGGACTTGAAAACACCTCGTTTATATCAAGCTTCCATTGCCATTATACCCCCTCTTTCCACACTTCCCTTATAAATTATTAAAAGAGCATCTTACATATTTCCTCAGAATTGAATGGGTATGAAATATTAAATGAAATTTCTACCGTCAAACATCTTTTCACCAAGATCTTACAATTAGAACACAGTTAATAGTACACATTCTTCCCTCATCTTTTCCAGATGCACAAAGATGGCATTTCAGTTTTTACGAGCGAGCTTTCGAAGCCTGAACTGCATGCAGTGAATGTGTTGATAAGTGAATATCAGGAATGCAGTTAACAGCAAAATTACAAAACCAAAGAATAGAAAGTTCAGTTGAGGTTGATTTTCAAGCATTCTTCCCCTTAAAAGATATCTTCTTTGGAAACTTTTTTGAAGTGAAAGCGTGCTAAAAATGCTTCAATGATATACGCAGATGAAATATACGGTGAAAAGCGCATGAAAGTGCAATACAATTTTACGATGCCTAAAAAAATTGAAGATGGATAACTGAAAAGAATATGCTATGCTTCTGCGTCGGGCGGTAAATTTAAATCTTGTTTCACTTTAACTACCAATCGTTCACCTTTATTAGTTGATCTCTCCATAGGTATCGCAAAATAATGTAGCACTCCTATTCCCATTCTAGCAAACAAAATTACTTGGCATATTCGACATCATCATCATCATCATTGGTCATCAATCCTGAGATTAGTTTGACGCAGCTCTCCACCGAGTCCTTTCATCATCTAATCCCTTCATATTTACGTATTTCTTCTCCTTCACATCCCTCATCGCTAGCTCCATACATCTCCCACGAGGCCTTCCTTTGCCATTTTTCCCTTCCACTTGTCCCTCGACGATTGTCTTCATCAGGCCATCATGTCTCATGTGGCCGATTAAGTTGTTCCGTCTTCTTCTCAGGGTATTCTTTTCTCCCACTCTTCTTAGGACTTCCTCGTTAATTACTCAGTCGATCCATTTAATCTTCAGTCCCGAAGGCCCGGGTTCGATTACCGGCAGTGGCGGATTTTTCAGTGGAAAACCGGTCCCCACTTGAGTGCCTAGTGGAGGGCATTTCAAGTTCAGTACTCCGTACGTCGGATGGGACGTTAAGCCGTGGTCCCCTTGGCGCCTTTCGTTAAGAGTAGGCTAATGCCGACGCCGGGTTCCTCTCCACCCTTCCTCCGTTCCCTTAAAACTCCTACCATTACCCAATTACCCACCTATCCTATATGGCGCAAATGACCTCAGCTGTCGGTCGCCTCCCCTAAATAACCAACCAACCAACCATTTAATCTTCAGCATTCTCCTGTAGCACCGCAACATTTTGAATGCTTCCACCCTTTTCTTTTCAGCTGCTGTTATTGTCCATGCCTCACTGCCATAGAGAAACATGCTCCAAATGTACATACGTTCTTATGAATCGTCTCCTTACTTCTACGCTTGTATTCCCAGCAGTGAGTAGATTCTTCTTATGATAGAATGCCCTCTTTGCCTGGGCTATTCTGCTGACTATTTCTTTCTTGCTTCGTCAATCGTTGGTTACTAGGTTTCCAAGGTAACAGAACTCTTTCACCTCTTCCAGTTTTTGTTTTCCAACATATTCAACAGCGTTCTAGAAAAATCCACATGGAATAAGAACTTCAACTCCAGAAGAACACAATAAATGTCGGACACATGAGTCAGTGTTCATGATGAAGAATCAGGGTGAACATTCTATCCTTTCACAAATTCAACCATATTCAACTTTACTTTGTGTAAGAGCACTGCTTGAATTCCAAGTACAGAGTGTTTACTATGGGTTGTGGTGGCATAGTGGGTAGAGCACTGAGATACTGAGGGCCCCGGGTTCAAATCCCGGGCAAGAGCCTGTCTGGACACCCCCATCTAAAATCCTTGCGATTCGATTTTCTGGGTGTCAGAACTTCGTAGGAAATCGCAGGTGGCCCAGGGAAAGGAACTGGCCCCCCTACTCTGAATGTGTGAATGTCACACGCCATTGGCTTAGTACGGGGTGAGCTCTACTCTCACCTATCAAAAACCAACCTTCGGGTTGAATCACTGAGTTAGTGAGAGTTTATTGACACTTTTTTAATTACAAACAACTTTAGTTCACCTGACGGTGATGCGTGGGCGCTGAAACTAGATGCTATGTTTAATTAAACATTAATTAGGTGACAGTACACATTCTGTTCTTTGACATTCATTTAACTCATCAAAATTTCTTGATGATTAAATTATCCTAGAAATCTCTCGTAAGATAGTAGTGGTCTACCCTATTGCTATAACGTTTAAATATGATGAAGTTTGTGATGAAATGTAAAAAAAATCATCAAGTATAAATTCTCGTTTAATTTTTCCACGCGTAGAATAAAGAATATGAGCCTCTTTTCGAACAACAGTATTATAATAAGCTCACGCTTAATCAATACAAGATACGATAAGAAATAAGCGAATAAAAGTCAAGAGAGCATAAGAAATCAAAATAAAATTTTAGCACTAAAATTGTGTCATTTTAAGGAAAAATCCTGAAGAGAGAGAATCTCAAGTACCCTAATGAAAATTAAGCAACATCAAAATTATGAAACTGATACACTTACAGACTCATGGGAATATTTCATACTCCTCACTAATTTCACGAAAAAATATGCTAATTTGTAATTTTTAACGTAATAGAAGAGTAAGGTAATAGGACATCCCCATAAATTAGATATCTCCATTCCGAATATCAAACTACCCTTGAAAATTTGGAAAACTGATTCAAACCTTAAATTAGATTAACTTCTATTGACTCAAAATTTAGTCAACAAATATGGTCATCTTAATCAACGATACAACAGTTTCAAGTACACTCTGCACCAGAGGCATCTCGGACCGGGAGGGGAAGTCAATGGATGGGTTCGGAAGGAAAAGGACGGAGGATGATGAGGAACCCAGAGTTGCGTATAATAACTGCTATCAACGAAAGACACCAATGGGTCAACAGTTTTACGTTCTCTCTCACGGATGTAGATACTTATGAACTTTAAAACAGTAAGTAGGAGACTGAATATGAATTGGACCAGCTAACACGTTCATGATACCGTTTAAGCCATTGATCTTACTTAGGGGTACACGTATCCTTGAAGGTGCAAGCTTATCAGTGGCTGCGAGGCGTTACAGAAAAAATATATTGTATATTTTAAAGTGGCGGCAAACAAAAAGTGAAAGATTTCTTGTTGAGAAGTTTTTTGAGTCCCTTTCATACTTCCATTATCATTATCAGCATTTCAATCCTAGGATTGGTTTACTGCAGCCCTCTTTCTGCCCTATTCAGTGTTAATTCCCTCACACCCTGAGAGGTTTTCTCTTTCACGTCCTACTTTATTTGTCCTATATACTTGTCCCTTGGTCTTCCTCGCGCTACCTTCCCTTCAATTTTCCTACTACTATATTTCTAATTAATCCATTGTGTCTCACAGTATGTCCAAACTATCTAGTTCTTCTTTGCTGTACGGTTTTCCATATTGTCCTTTCTTCATCTGCTCTTCTGTACACCTCTTCTTTCCTCACTTTATCTGACCCTGTAATCTTCAACATTCTCCTCCAGCACCATGTTTCGAAGGCTTCAATTCTTTGCTGGCCTTCTTTCCCTACTAGCTTCCATATGGCAGCTGAATATTAAGGACATTTCATTTACGTTTTTTAAAGTGCAGAGTGCCCAATTTTTCTCCTCCAACAACAGTCGAAGAAAATACGATATTTTTGCGAGGGGATACGAGTATACATTTGGAGAATCCAAGGAGTTCCATAAGCTGAAATGGTAAAAGAATTAGTTTTAAACAATAAACGGTAGGCATCCGGAACCCACTGTATGGCCATCCCCTGCTGAACCCGACTTCAATTGAGAAATCTATTGGCCAGCAAATCTTTAATTTTGTCCGTAACCTCCAAAATAGCCAGCCACCTCCTTCTTCGGGCCATATTCAAAATCTCAACTACTGTTTTGCTTCTCCTGCAATTCGGTATACTTTTGCGTAGCATAAAAACCGTATATTAGGGTTCATAAAAAGGGTTCTAGGCAAATGCGATGAGAGAGTACGAGAAAGAAGCTACTTTACGCTTGTAAGGCCTCATTTAGAATATGCCGCTAGTATATGGGATCTGTACGAGGAATGTATGATAAAAGAACTAGAGCGTGTGCAAAGGACATCCGCTGTATTTGTTAAAGGCCGTTATGATAATTGTATAAGTGTTACGAGTTTAATAGAAGAACTAGGATGGTAATTATTAACAGAAAGGAAGTTAAATTTAGGTTAAACCTTTTAAGTAAATTCAAAACCGATTTGTTCACAGATGACGTTAGATATATATTAAGAACCCCTGCGTATTATGCTAGGTTTAATCAGATTAACAAACTTTGCAGAGTGAATCTGCTCACCAATTTGACTCGTAGCAGAGATTTTATAGGACGAAAGCAGTTGAAGTGCGACTGCAGTTGCGATTCTTAATACGGCCCAGAGTAGGCAACAACAGCTCGAGGGGCGTCACCTCGTTCTGTTCGCCGAAAACGACTTCCGATTACACGGCCCCATCCCAATTCTCCCCGTTTTCTCTCGCCCCGACCACGACGGAGGTCTCAAATGTTCGCTTCGCCGCCGAGTGCCCTATATGCATTCGTGAGCTCCTCCGCATCGGCGGCCTTGCGACCGGATGTCCTTCTCTGTTCTTTTTTTTCTCTCTCTCCCTCCACCCTGCGCGCTTGATTTGTGTGCGATCACGCCTCTTTCGCCATCCAAACATTTCCGAATGCAGCGAAGGGAATGCCTGGCGGGGGATTTCGATCCGACTTGTTTTCATTCGCCTGAATTCGTTGAGTCCATTGGTCATCTCCTCAAGTAGGGGGTAGAATAGGGTCCGTGCGAGAAATTTTTATTTTAATGAAGGCGTTGTACTTTCGTACAAATATTATTAAGGATAGCGGATCGAATTGTTTTAAATTGAAAAATAAGCACAGAATAAAGTTTGTTTGCTTTAAAAATGCACTTTTCGGCAATCTTCAGTAAATTGTAGGCAAATAATTTATATTGATATCGACTGAAATTTCTTATTTCAGGATCTGTTAGTACATTGAAATATAGCTTTCAGGGAGTTAAAAATCACTATTAAATCATTACTATTCATCATGTATTAGTACATCTCGGCAAGAAGCAAATTTTACCTAGCTTGTTTCCTTCCTTCTTCACTAGCGAGATACCATAACAATGCCTTACATTTTCTTTTTCCTTCGATGTAGTGGCAACTGTTAGGAATTTAAAATGTGCTATTTTTGGACGGAATTTTTTCTACCTAAACATTCTTAGAGAATAAATCGATTTTATTTTTATAAATATTTTAAAGTGCGGAGTCAGATAAAATATAAGATATGGATCATGGAAATCATGCACGGACCCTATAAGGTGCTTCAACTCTGACTCTAAAAACCCCCCTCTAACCTGAACTTATTCCTGAGACAAACGTAAAATTTCTACTCAAAAGAGGATTCGAACCTGCGACCTCCTTGTGACCACGCTAGTACGTCACCGATGTAGCCATCATGGGTCACAGGTAGCTCACAGGTTATTTGGTAGATGATGATTTAAAAAGAAGAGTTTCCAGAACTCCAAATTTTGGTATGTGTACGCGAACCCACTACAAGGACCTACAAGAATAACATTTGATTTACAAAAGTCTCCTATAGAGTTCTGCCTAATACTCTTTAACTTTTATTGGATGTATTAGATTGTCAGTACAAATCTACAACAAAACTGGGCTTTTCTAAATGCACAACAAGGATAGCAGGGAGAGGATTATTAATTTTCGCTCATCCACTCCTAGACTTAGTAATACACTGCAAACCTAGTTAGTAATAGCAAAACAAAGGATATGATGTTGCTAAAGAGTCTCCAAAGAAAGAAAATCACATTTTCAAAAGTACAGAAGCAGGGTGCATGTAATCAGAGTCATTCTGAGAAAAATTAGAGAACTTGGGCGTCACATGCCCGAAGAATTTCACGGATCACAAATTTGAAAACGCTTTTGGAATCACCAATGTCATTTATGTTTATGTTTTCAACCGTTTCCTGGTGGTCTATTTACATAGGCAATAGTAGAAGAAACCATCTAATGATTTCCAGTGTTTTTCAATACAATGCTTAAAATTTAACAGCATTGTAAATGTATCGAGAGGAACATAACTTTCAAAAGTTAAAGTAAACAGTTGCAGGTAAAGTTTACTACGGTAAGATCAAGTACAACAGTCCTGAGGCCTTTTCTAATTTCGAAAAATTCTCCGAGATTTCGCATTGCAGCAGTATCACCATGTTTTTCTTTCACTTTTGGGTCGATATTCTCTAAATGGTACGTCTTACTCCCTGTCACTTCAACCGCAAGATGTTGGCAGTGTTTAGAAAAAGAAGTTTGATGAAGGGAAAGAACCGCAAAGTCAACCACAACCGTGGCTGGAAAACATCTCCACTCGTTTTTTACTGAACTCGGAAAGTTCACAGAACTGGGGAAAACATTACATTTCATTTTGATCGTATGGCGATTTACCACGTTGATTGCTTCCCAGCTTCCGGAAAGTTCATAGAACTGGGGAAAACATTATATTTCATTTTGATCGTATGGCGTTTTACCACGTAGATTGCTTCCCAGCTTCGGTGCCCAAAGCATTGCGAACGGTTGTCGGTTGCCGTCCACTGAGAAACGCGGGTAAAAAAAGACACTTCATTTCTTTATTGGAAAGGGATGGGAAAAAACGTCTGCGAGTATCCCGTCGTGCTCATCGTCGTATACGTTGAGAGTGTCAAATACCAACGCGGAATCGTCTTGTCAAGACTAAAGGGGTGCCAAAAAAAATTCAAACTCTGGTAACAGGAAACTCGTAGCGTGCCCCCAGTATGAAAAGGCAGTAGAATCTCCTGCTGGGCTGTTTTTTTCATTACCTAGATGTTCCAACCTTCCACGATCAACAACCTCGCTCAATCTTCCACAACTTGTCCAATAGTCTTCTTTATCCTCGACATCGGGACTCAACTCGCTCATTTTTTTCCATATCGGAGTGCGAGATGGACATGAAAGCGTTTGTAAAAGCGGTGTCGGTTAAAATATAAAAAAAACGCGCACGTCAGTCATAATCCCCTCAGTCAGCTGTCGTCTCAGGAAATGAACCTTCCAGGTACGCAAACGGGAGAGGATTCCCACATAAAAAAAGAGCTTATACGTTTAATAGGTATTTTTTGTCGAAAGCTAACCTTATTCCCGCTTGCACCCGATATGGAAAGTTTTACATCGATAAGTAGGTAAGTATAGAAATTTAACGGAGCGCATGGAAGAACAAATGTTATTACATTTTCTATAAGTCTTCACTTAATCAAAGAAACTCAAGTCTTACGAGTCAATAAATCGTGGTAGTACTTTCATTACCGACGCGGCAAATTGCTTAGTTAAAGGAAATCGAAATAATAAACATGCTAAGAATAATGGTTCCCGGGTGATCTTCACAATCATTAGAAACTATACCAAAGGTATCGGTCACACTCGAATAAGCATGATATCGTGAATTTATCAGCCCATACATATTTGATGCACTTAATAGTAGAGGCCTTTACGTTGTAGAAATCCATCTTACTGATTTGTGAATAAAAAAACTTTGCTGTTTCTACAATTTGGAACTTTAGTCAGGAAATTAAAGTTCCAAATTGTAGAAACAGCAAAGTTTTTTTATTCACAAATCAGCCATACATATTTCTTCTCTACTGTACAGTAATACGAGTGGAAAGGATGAGGAGAAACGGTATGTAACTGAAAGTACTGATTAAATATTCAGAAAAGTGGCAGAGGAAGCAGCCACTCACAGTATCCATCATATTACTATTAAACCATGCTTCGCAGTAACGGCAGACGAGTTTTACGAACAGCAGCGGTTAAGATATTATCAAAATTTCTTGCCTATTTATAACAATATAAAAATACGTACGCAACAGAATCACTGGAAATCGTTACTCTCCGGCCAACTATACGGCTAGTAACCGACCTGCTAATCACCAAAGACTTTTAAATTCGTATATTTATTTCCCATAACACACAGCCTCTAAATGCTTGTTCTTTCGTGATAAGTAATGTCTTTTATTTCGTATTTACTTCTAATCTCCTACCTATTTACAGCTTTTGTCAAACTGTACGGAGACACGCCAACATCGATTTAAATAGAAACAAATGGCTTGACTCACGAATGGTAGGAAAAATTTTATCCCTTTTTTTTGTAAATAAATAATTAAAGTTTTCTATATAAGGCAACTTTTTTTAACAAAGTAAGCTCACTGCAGAAGAAGCGCATAAAATATTAGTTAGTATATTAGTGTTAATATATAACCGTAAAATATTAGTTGAATAGTTTAACTTGGAAAAATACATAATTTCGTGGCCTAATTGTATAATTCGAACTTGTGATCTTTATTTTGCCAGAACAGCACGTTAACAACTTAACTATCGCGGTGAACACGGTGTCATTATGCATTCCAATTTAAGCTCAATGGAATTGCATCGATTATAAAACAAATAGGACTAAAAAAAGATATAGTACATAAAGCAGTATTCACTTTCGTAAAAAAATTCCCGTCAACATCGCCAAAAGTGCAATTACCATTACATACCAAATCTGTGGTTATTCGATCATTCCAGTAAGCCTAATGCACCCTGCATGAAGATTTTTCTACGGGATGCAGCTTAAATGATAACAGGGAAAAGCTTTTAAATAAAAATCACCATGGGGAATATAAAATTTTAGCAAAATTTGGTTGGTTTTAGGCTTTGATTAATTTAGCTTAAGCTTGATTTCCGCCCTCGCGCCGCAAAATAAATGACTGGGGAACGAATGAATGGATGTAAATCTAGGCTGCTAACAAAAAAATTCAATCACATCAACCTTTCATACACCTTCCAACTGTTTACCGAAACCTTTACTTCTTTCGCACAGCCCAACGGAAATTCGACCAGTTTTTTTTTAGCTGATAAAGGGGAACATGTTTGCCATTAAGACGCTCAGACGACTGACCGAACGCCGATCTTTTCATCTGATAAATATCATCAGCAGCAAATCCTCTCCGTCTATTCCAGTTGAAAGGGGATGCATATAAGGGGCACACCTGCCAGAACGGGATGTTTGGGTGGGTAGATGTATAACAAGAAGGGATCTGCAATCGTACCGTAACAACAGCGTGATCCGTCATTATAATTTCCTTTCTAAAGTGACCTGACACTCTTGAAAAACATCAGAAATAAGGTAGTGAAACAGAAAAATGAAACCGGGCCGAATATTCACGAGATAAGAGTTTACGATAATTTGTCTAAAACTGGTATCATTTGAACTTGAAAACTAGAATGACAGCTGCCTTTGAAAATGATTATAATAATATATTCATGCTCTTTCGACATTAAATAGAAGAAAATACTATAAATAATCCCTTATAGCCCTATTTAAGACGAAAAAATATTTGGAGGGGGTGATCATGCATGAATTACTAGCCTAACATTTTACTGCCATAGAAATATATTACTTCGACAAGAATGTAAACAATAGTTTGAAATAAAATAAGTCGGAATTCGTAGGGTAGGTACCTATTAAAAGAGAAAACAATTACGGAAAAAATCATCCATTGAATAAAGACCGTAGTGGGGAAAATGTCAACGGTAGAAATATTGAACAACTTATATCAATTGATGATGGCTAAATCAGTTAATATATATTCAGAGACAGACAGGACATTGTATCCATTGATAGATCATGAACAGATAGATGAATATTTAATGATAGAAAATCGGAAAATACATTTAATTGAATGGCGCTCTGGGTCAGGAAAACAAATGTCGATTGAAATCACACGACTAATATTGCATTTTAGAGAAACTTGAAACCAGTAATGGAATTCTACATTAGGATTGTTTTCATTCAAGTGGAAAATAGGACAACAGGAATTTCGAAGATGTAAGGCTGTAAGTAAAGATTAAAGTAAAGAAGATAAAGATGTAAGTAAAGTAAGGATGTAAGTAAAGATGTATATAGTGTAGAGAGCACTATTATTAGTATCGTTCCTTCCGTGAAACTAGTGGCACATATTACACACAAATTAACTGAGAGAAAGGCAAGATGATGGATGAGAATAAATTGACCAAGAAAACCTCGCCATTGGCGTTCTACCTCCATGTAGGTAGGTAGAACGCCAATAATTCGTCATACTAATATGTAAATAACAATTTTCGGACCCCGACACAGCACTTGGGTCATTTACTTAACCGAAGTGCGCATATTATTTGAGTGACCGTTCGTTTACGGCATACCCGATCTTGGAATCAGGGAAACGTTTGACAACGAGTATGAAGCACTAATGGTCGCGGAATATAAATATTTTCCTTCCTAAAAACTGCTCTATAACAACTTTTGGACCCCGACACAGCACTTGGGTCATATACGTACCCTACGTGGGCATATGATTTAAGTGACCGTTCGTTTACGGCATACCCGCTATAGGAATCAGGGAAAAGTTTGACAACGAGTATGAAGCACTAATGGTCGCGGAATAAAAAATATGTACCTTCCTAAAAAGAGCTCAAACAATACTAAATAACGAACCGGTCTTAAATGTTTGAAGTGACTCCGTGGTTGGGAAAAGGAATTATGTAGAAATGGGGGGGGGGGGGGGGGGAATTCCTCCTGGGCTTCAGTTCCAGCCGCATTGTCTGGTCGGCTCCCTCCCCTTCCCCATCAGCATGCGTCTTAAATTTCGGCCACACCGACGAGCTCGCATGAGCATCCTACGACCTTCGCGCCTTCCTTTAAGGCCGCCCCCATTAATTTTTTTTCCTCTCTCCCTCCCTCTCTTGCCCACAACAGATCGGTCTAACCTCCCACCACCCTCTTCTCCGCTCCTCACACGCCCGTCTTTTCTAAACACAACGACTCCCCTCTTGATGATGCAGGCGGCCAGAGGAATGCCCGCGCAGATGCCCCGGAGGGTTGTAATATTTTCCTTCGCCTTCCCTCCCCGTTGACCCATAGGGAAGGAGGGAACGAGGAGGATGACGCATCGACGCCGAGGAAATGGGCACCCGGGGAGGAGTTTACGCGAGAGGGAGGAGGGGGTTTCGGCGAGGTGAGGTGGGTGGGAGGGCACCCTCTCCTGACCCTCCCTCTCACTGGCGTCGGCCAGTGGGCGGCATGAAGCGGATCTCCCGGCTTCAAAGGCCGCCTTTTCCCTTCCAAGACTTCGCCCACGAGGACCGGATACGACCCCCTGAACCACAGACACACACATAGGCTCCCTACCCCTTCTCCATTTGCTCCCCCAACCACGCCATCGTGTCGCCCAAACCGGCGACAATCGCGTCGAAATGCGCTAGCGTAAGGAAATTGAACCCCTTCTCTTCTCGAGGACGTCTCAATAAACACCTTGATAAGCACCGAAAGAGCGTGTGGTGATTCCACACCAAGCGTGAATTATCATCTACGCTGTACCCAGGGGGGTTATTTTGCAATCTCACTTTAGTGAGAATACGTCATAAAATGTCACTTTTTCGTAGTTAAACTCCGCCACCCAGGCGGCGTGACCATCTCCGGATCTCAAGAAGTGAACTGCCAGTCATTTGACTCAGTCTTTTAGACGATTCATCCGCTCTGATCCGTATCTTTCGACTCTTGATCCGTTTCATTATCTCCGCCTGCTATTAGTTCCCATCTCATCTTCATAAAGAACGCGAAATGGAGCCACCATCGTTTCCACTTGAAGATTGAGTTGGAAAAAAAAGCAAGAGCGAGAAGGATACAAACGATTTTAAATTGTATTTTTGGAATTTGCACAACGTTTATTTATTCAAAGTAGACGAGATCGGCAACAGATAGCGCTACCCACAGAAGCTTCGATAATTCACGAACCGTTCGTGAGCCGATCATTAAGAGAGCGAAACGGATCTCCCACCTTCCCGCAAAGAGTCATTAAAAAGGTGAGATTACAAAATAACCCTCCTGAACGCTACCGCTGGGATGTGCGGCAGGATGTGACTGTACATCATGCACGCAACCTAAATGCCGTTTTACACGGTCATTGAAACTGCGCAGGTTGATGCTGCTTCCGTTTAAGCAGTCGTCCGCGAAAGTCCGTGACGTATAAATTGCGAGGACGCTTGCTTGACAGCTTTACACGGTGCAATCGTCGGCGCATTATTTCAGTGAAAATATATACCATTCAGTAACGGTAATACCGTCTATATATCGTATAACGTCAAGATATGATAAGTAGCAATTAATTGGACGTAAACGATGCAATAAATTACCACCATTTAAAAATAAATGCTTAAGCCATAGTCTAAACATAGTAGCGGACACCCTAGTCCCGTATACTTAGCCCACATTTTGCACAACGAACGCAGGGCAGTGGGCCAAGGCACCTCTTACTTTACGAACGAAATTTTAGCTTCCACGTGATTAATCAACCAGCTCATAATTATTGAACTTTATTCACTAAGTAAGAACTAAGGAGTTCAGTGTAAACAAAAACACCCTACTCAATCGTCAACAACCTATTTTATCGCTATAATTCCCGTGCCAGTTCGTTGTCGCTACATCTGCACCATCTAGTGAGAGAAATTAACTTCAAACTTGCATGAACACATATATCAGATTATAACATATTTTAAATTGCTCGCTGTCGTTCACGCAGTGGCGGTCTCTCCTCGCAAGTCGTCGCTTTACACAGCGCAATATTTCTTGCGCAATTGTTCTCGCAGGAGCCTGCGCAGCATCAATGACCGTGTAAAACGGCCATTCCCTCCAACTGACATAAAGAGAGACAGATTTCGCCAACATTCTGAAAAAAAAAGTTCAAATTTATCGGAGGCGGGGTAAAGTCCTCGTCTGTCAATCTCAGGGCCGCGGGTTCGAATCCCGCTGAGGTAGTTTTATGGACTTCTGTTCATGTTTAATTGTTATTAGTTAAATTACCCGATGTAAACGCCATTTGAGTTGTTTTCGGGAAAATGAAAAAAAAAATTTCTGGCTACGTGCCATGCAAGGAGATTTGAAACACAACTGCACCCACGCGTTTATGCTTATGAGTTTCATTCAGATACACAGAGAAATTCAAAATCTACATCATTAATTCTAACAATAAGTATCTTCACTGCCATTTCGGTTCAACTATTGTGGTTCCTTATCGAATGCGGAAAGAATTTAACCCTCTCTGTCCTACTATCCGTTGTCTATGTTCATTTCTTCATACCTTAATCAGCGTTCAAGTACCTTAAAAGCCAAGGAAAAGCTTGATTATCTGATTTAGACATTCTGAACTGTGTACGGTAAGCATGAATGACGATGAAATGCCTTTGAATCTATGTAAAGTCAAGAGTCAGTAAGCCTTAAAAATAAAAATTTGATTGATTCAGCTTACACCTGGGCTGTTGCAAAGGTGCTTTGGGTAAACAACTTTCCTCTAATATAATATGAAGATGTGTGACAAGGGCAACAACTTCAATAAATCGCTGCTACTTCAATTCACAGCCTGCGCTGTGCTGACAGTACTGGTAACGGTCAGTCTCATGTGACTATGTGAGCCCATTATTCCAAACGGAACATAAAATAACGCAAGCAAAGTGACTTACAAATCATCAATAACATTTTATGGACTATGCTAACCTCGTCATATTGGTAAGCTTTCCGAGCGAATTATTGCCTCCATCTAATTATCTTTTCTGTAAAAAATTCTTCCATGATGTTTGTCTTTTAAAACAAAATATATTCTAACAGATAGGTATATTCAAGTGTTAAAATAAAAACGGAAAATGAAATATTTTGGACCTATTTGTCCATGTATTATTAGCGTCGGGTTCTATGCGGTCAAATGGCTGTGGCTATATCGTACCAACCATTAGTTCGATCCACGATCTTGATTCGACCTATGAGGAATGTAGTCGATGGACATTGCACATACATTCAGTTCGCTCTCATGTTTTGGTGGCGTTGAGATATTGACTCTTGACTCTCTTCATTTTCTGTTTTCTTCCACATGTGTTCGTACATTCAGCTCCATTTCTCCTGAATACGAGAACACGAGGACGAGTGAAAAATATGTTGCGTCCTGGAGAGTAGGTTAACGAAAGCATTACAGAAAATTGGGAGTGTGCTGTAAATATACGCCCTGTTGTAATTCATTAGCTGAATCGAAAAGCATGGAGGGTCCAAATAGTCCTTAGAAAAGACGAAAGTGAGACATGGTTTCCCACCATTACCATAACACAATAGAAAGAAAAATCAAGGATGGCATGGGGTGGAAGAGAGAATATGGAAAACCGATTATGTTATGAAGATTGGCGGCTGGTGAAAGAATATTTTGTCAGCCAAATTACTACCGCCAATATTGAGCGCATTAGTGGTATGCTGCGGAATGATGAGGAAGTCAATCGCTGGAATACCTACATACATCTACATAATACCCAGCAAGCCACCATAAAGGTGTGTGGCAGGGGGTGAATTCTCATCAAACATGCACTACATACCATGTAAAGTAGTAGTAACAATATACTAGTCTAAACTTAATAATATGAAGGTGATGAGATTCTCTCGATGTAGGAGGGCCTCATTAATTACAAAGATTAGACGGTATAATATTTCACATACCTTTAGAAAATATACGTGAAAATGTACGCTATAATTGTGCAGTACCTACGGGTACACTCGCGTTGAGAAAAGACATAAAGAAAAGGTAAACTTGTAGGAGATGTGGTATTATACAGTCCAATATTGGTAATTGCATAGAGAAAATGTAGATTGGTGGAATTTGAGGTGGGGGTGTTCTGAAATATACGATTAAGTATGGTGGAGCCAGACGAAATGCTGAATACTGTCGGGGAGGATGTCGGAAATTGTAAGATGAATTAGGAGGCAGTTAAATTGAATCGAAAATGTATTATGAATACTCGTGATGCTGGCATTATTGACAGTGAGGAGAACACAGAGTATCCGGACTAGTATAGAAAAACAGCAGGCATGAGGGCATGAAGCCAGGCAGATATTACGAAGTAAATTCGACAGTATCTGGCGTTACTTGGTGGAACTGCATTTCAGATATCAAATTAAATTCCACAGGTAGTACTATCCTCTCATTTTTAATGCACATTTGTACACGAGACCTAATGACGACGCCAAAAGTCGTTAAAAACGTATTTAGTACAAGTACACATTAAAAATAAGTAGACAATACAACTCGTGGAATTTAAATTAATTACGAAGTAAATCTAACTTCAGATGGATTTTACTACTAAAGAAGCGGAAATTTTGCAACGACCAACCAATATAGATAAGAACACTATAATGATATGATTTCTAATACATTTCGGAAATTTCTGGTGAGGACAGCAATGTGTTAAATTTTATAAATTTCTCGTAGGAACAGGAGTAAAGCCATCTCCTCCACGGACATAAACCAATTCCAATGTCTACACTTTTTTTTACACTTTTACAATGTCTTACACTTTTTTACAATTTTTATCACTGGTATCAGCCAAAAAGATGGTTGCGTATGAAAACATGGCTAATTATCTCAAAACTCATTATTTCCAGCGCTACTGTCATGGATGCTCTTACGTCAATACGGCCAAGTTGCATATTCGATGGGCTACCCTAAGCCATTCGCATTAAAATATTCTTCCATATGATTTGCACGGAAAACGACAAGTCATTCTCCTTTAATTTCTATTAGTTGTATTTTACTTCTTCATACGCAGTTTGAGGTGAATATTTTCCTACCAGGAATTAGAAGAGGCCTATAACTCGCGTCGCTTCGACAAGTTCATGAATGGTTTACCGAAGTTAATTAAGCTACGCTCAGTACGAATGATTACGAGTTCATCACAGTATCAGATACGCGTTGAAATCAATTCAATAAAAGATTACGTATAATCTTATAAACTACTCCTTAATACTCCGATGTTGAAGATAGAATCTTCTCAGTAAAGTAATATGTACCTAGATATAACAAATCATCAAATTCTAGCTAATATTTTGCTGGATTTAAGCATGTTAGGTAATGCACTTATTGCCCCTCCATACTCCAAGGCCATAAAATACAGCAATGTCAAAAAAATCATCATTAATGAACTTTGATCATGTTTTATCGAAGATAGGAATCACACGAAGAAATTGTTCTACGATCATCAATCAGGCATAGGATGAAATGCACGACATAACCGTGATCTATATCGTTAAGATTGAAAACATATGATATTGAGGACAAAGCTACTTACAATACACATTTTTTAAACTGACGAGGAGCTGATCTGATTTAAGAGCATCACGGAGTCGGTAAAATCCTTATGTTTACTTGAAGAGAACAACATGAGGAAACATTATGACATGAAAGGACGGAAACATCACTTTAGCGTTAGACAATATATTATTGCACATCGAAGGCAACATAATTCCTGGTTTCACTACGTTTAATGTTAGAGTGGCCGTACTCTCCGGTAGGCGACTTAAGGTCGAATTAGTAAACTAAGTATTTGCTTAGCAAAATAAATTCCTGATGTATAACTAAATGCAGGATAGAAGCATGTACGCACCAACTAGACCTGCCGAGAAAGCATTTAGCAACAAAACAATACGGTTTTACTTTTTGTATCTAAAAGAGACAACATTCAATTCATAACACACAGGTTTAATAAGAAAACAATTAACAGATAAATCTCCAGTTGTGCATCATAGTCAGCGAAATATATATTATATAGCCCAACGTGGAAATTTTCAGTAGAAAATTTATTCATTAAATAACAAATATTATTGAAAAAGTAACGCCCCAGGGTGGGCTCGAACCACCAATCAACCTTTCGGTTAACAGCCGAACGCGCAAGCCGGTTGCGCCACGGAGGCAAATGCATATATCAGAGTGCAATTGATATTTCACCTGGACAGGTATTTGCGAAAACATTAACCTAATTTACATGGTGAAGAATAATAAGCCCTACAGAATTCTTCGGAAAGAAATTTTCAACCTACCGAGGTTTCACCTCCGCACGGTACGCAGCCTTATGGACCTTATGGGTCTGTAGCCTTATGGACGTCATCTGAAGAAGTTCTCGAAATAGTGTCGCTCCTCACCTCCACATTTGTTTATACTTTGATAGTGGCCCCACTAACATTATCTACAATGACGCTGTATTATATTTTCTACTATAACTTTTCACTCTTACGTATTCAACCTTGATTGATGCATTCAATCTGCTCTTCAATATGACTAGAAAAGGGATTTCAGCCACCTAATCCTTTGTTGAGGTGGTAGGGATAATCAGTTCCGGTGGTTCCAAGATCTATACCCGTGGAAGCAACAATGATTGATTCATATGGAGCCATAAAAAGTTGTCAGTGACACTGGCAGTGAGAGAGGCAAAGTTATAAAAAGTTCAAGCATATCGATCAATTTCGATCACGATCACGATCGATAACATGGGTTGGTAATTGTATTCAGTACGGTAATACGCCGACATAGGACCATAACTTCGATCCTGCCTCGGGCGTATATCTAGTATTTGACATTCGACTAGGCTTAGAATCAAATGAGGGTAAGATGGATCGACGTAAACTTGACAGTTGCAGCACCTGGACTATTATTAATATCACAACAACTAGGGCACTTGAGAATAAACTTAGATATTTTTCAGCTGATTATTTGTCTGACTCATTGTCAGATCGCAGGTTGAAATTTAGACCTAATCTCTTAAAAAATTCCAAGATAATATTTTCAGTGATGACGTTAAAAATATTTTACGAACCCCAACTTACTATGGTATGTACACTGGACCATAATCACAAAGTTAGAGAAATTGATTGCCGAACTGACAAATTCAAAATGTTCTTCTTGCCTCGTACAATTAGGGAAATGAATAGCGGTAAATATGCTCAATGCGAGTGTATCAATGGATTGCATAGGTAGCTGTTGGTACAAGGACTTGAAGCTAACCCAAACAGCATGCTTGGCATGCTTGCTTTGCTATTTTTATCTTTTTTAAATAGTGAAGTTTAGACTAGTATATTATTAATAATCTTTTTTTATGCATGATATGTAGTGCATGTTTGGTGAGAATCCACCCCCTGCCACATAACTTTAGGGTGGCTTGCAGGGTATTATTTAGATGTAGATTTATCAATTGATCCATATGCCCTAGCTTATGACCATCAACTTTTGGACCATGGATAAAACCATGATTTATCGGTGAATAATCGACAATTTATACCGGGGATCGTTTTGAAAAAAAAATAAAAATATGGCAATTCTTAAGAACGCCCACAATGGACGGCAGACGGAACCCGCTAGCCATTCCCTCTTACCGGTGCATTCCATGGCAGAGATATTCGTGAGCACGAAACGGAGACCCGGTCGACTGTGTGAGTGTGTACACACAACTGGGGAGTATCCCGCTTTGCGAAAGGAATGCACACCTCGACCTCTCCACTGCAAACTCTCCGCCCCCTCACGCCGTTCCTCACCGCCTAAGTCCTCTTCCCTCACCTGGCGCCGCCCCAATCCACACAAACGCACATGGCCTGAGTTCGTTCGGGATCGCTTCCACTCACCGCATCCTCCTCCACTCGCATAGTGCCGCATATATTAACGCCGATATGGCACCAATATTGGACCGAGATAATAAGATATGTAAGCGGGACGGACTCTAATAATTCACGCATGTTTTCACGAAACAAAGATTTTATCGCAGAATGAAAGGCTTTCGCATTTGACTATTTATTTACTTCAATACACCATCTAATCCCTCGTAAGTTTCGAATTGACATAAAGTTTGACCACGCGTAAACAACGACCCAAAAGTTTTCTGGAAAAAAAAACTGTTTTACCTCGTGTATAGTTCGACCCCAGATACCTAAACAGAATGCCTCCATGATAAATAAAATTCTTTTGACGAGAAATCAGCAACTAAAAAATATCAGAGACACAACAAATATCTCGGGTAATGGAGGATACTACCCCGGTATGATTTGACCCCAGATCTGAAGACGAAATGCCAGGAAGAAAAAATGAGATTTTCATCTCAGTTTTTCGGATAAAGCGATTTATTACATGCTTTATATTATTTGAAAAAACACTGAAGTAAAATGAGCGGGCATGATTTACTAGCAGTGCTTCAGATAATTTTATGACGTAACGGTTCATTTAGGGCCGATATTTCAGCTTAAACTTGAAATAAATAAATAAACTTTTTCTGTAATTTCTTATGTAATTTGTATTTTTTAAGCAGTACACGGTCAAGCTCTAATGAATAGTATACTTCAAAGTAGATGGAAGCCACTACAGTCACTCCTATTCGAACAAGAGATACAGACAGGCGTCGTTAGGAGGGTGTAATCGTGATGTGCGTGAATAGGCAAATTTTTTTTTGTTTTATAATTCATAACCACAAATAAATCAAAAAAGAGGTCGATAAGTATGATGCTGTCTTTATATGCAAATATCAATGTTTCGGCATTAAAATACTGACACATTGTAAGCATTACAAAATGTTAGAGTTGAGATTTAAGACCCTGAAAAATTAATACTGGTGTATAGTTCAAACCTTCACTTTATGCCGAAAAAAAATTGCGAACAGATTTTTTAAATAAGTAATCAAGGAAGCATTTGCAGAGCCAATTCTAGAATTCAGGAAAAACAACGTAAATAGGAAACGATTTGTGAAAAGCATTCCTAATACCATGAAATGTGGATGGAGTCATTATTTTCAAAAGAAAGCGGACTTATATCGTCACGGTTGTCTCCACTGGTTTACATATGTAAATTATAGGCGAGAATTCATAGAAAAAATACAATCAGCAGTAAAGGCAAAGATATCGTTTAAATGGCTTTCTAACGGTACAACGTGTATCAGTTTGAAAAAAAGTTTCAGTGGTAAACCGGTCCCTACTAAAGTCCTTTCAGAGATCACATAAGTTCAGTACTCTTTCCGTCAGATGGGACGTTAAACCTTGGACCCCTAAGGCAGCTAACCCTGCTGGGTTCCTCTCCACCATTCCTCCGTTCCCTGAAATTTTCCTACCTTACTGCCTACACCCAATTAACCTACCTTTCCTAAATGCGCAAATAGCCTAAGCTATTTCCTGCCCTTTGGCCCCTTTGGTGACCGAGTCATTCATTTTCGACCTCGGAATCCTCTTTACCCTTTTTCCGTTTCCCGAAAAAATCGCACATATACTCAATTAATGTCCAATACATTCTAAACGGCGAAAATCACCTTTGCATACATTTTTCACCTCTCTCAACTAATTATCTAAGTACTACTTTTTCTTACAAAATTAATCTTCCTGCGTATGATAATGGATTAAATTATGGGTGGCAATTGAAACCATGGAAAATGTGAAGTTCTAAACTACTATGGTAGATAGGTCTAAACTACCTTGGTTCATGTCAAATAAGAACTTATATCTGCTAGTTTATGCTAATTTCATCCTTGTATTCTAGCTGAAATGAACATTACTCTGAATGCAAACAAAATAAACAAGTGTATCACTCGGCTATTGGATGAGCTTGGTTGCGAAACTTCAAAAGATTATTTACAATATCAAAGTTACTTAAAAAATTCAAAGCATTGGAATTTTAATTTGACACTTAGACACATTTCTACCTCGCACCACATAAATTAAACAGCCAGAAGCGATAAGTTAAGAAGACCCAACTGTTGGACCCAGCAATACAATAATTCATTTTCCGACACAAAATAAACGACTACAGTGCAAACAATGTATGATTCTTTCTAAAAAAAATTACACAGCATAATCAATTATTAATTAAACCAAAAATTAACTTTTTTTTCGAATAAAACATAACTTCATGGCTGGTAACATACCGACCCCTGCCACAGTCTTTTATGTCAGATCTCAGATCTCAGGGTGAAATGTACGTCTACGTAAATGAAATGATTAACCTTTAAGATAAAGCAACCCTTCCTCCCCACAATTACCCACGAAACATTCTACAGTGAATTATGGAAATAACCTCGCGTCCCAGAATAACTAATAAAAAAGAAAATATCAGAAAATGGAAGAAATATACGGTACGGAACCAGTGAAATACATTGTGTACCAGCCGGGATCAAAAAAAAAAATATTTACGAATACCACTTCAGAACAGCAAGGGGCATTTCCGAGCTCTTTTAAGAGAGCCACCCGATCGAGATCACCTTCCGTGCATGGGACGATGGCGCCCGTTTTGTACAAGCTTGGAGACAACGCGATCCTTGAGCAAACCCGCACGCAACTCATTCATTATAGGTGAAGACGTGAAGGGAAATTCGGGTCGTGTGACATGACCTCAATCCCAAAAGGTCGCGGGCTCGAATCCCTCAAGAAATGTTATGCGTGGGGTCTGCCAAATTCACCGGAGAAAAATAAAACCATCTTCATTAATTGCGATTCAATTCTTTTTTTCAGACCGTTGTGTTCCTCTCTTTCAGATATACCATTGAGAAAGCTGGCTGGCTCACGTGATTCAAAGATAAAATGAACACTTTTAGAAGTGCTTCTACTTACGGATCCAACCGACAGAGATGGCTATTTTTTACAAGCGTAAAAAAAAAACAATAACGTAGAAATATGGGGAAATTCGACAAATTTCACCTCCACGTCGACTGAATGTCAAATACTAAAACGACAGAATGGAAATATTTAGGTATAATCGTTAGATATGGAACGCAAGGGGGGGATCCAAAACAAAGCCTTGTTCCCACCTTTCATCATTTAAATTCAGTTTCAGAAGTGCTGGTATGTAAACGCCTAAAAATCACCATGTACAGTAATAGGAATACAATAGATGGAAAATCGGAAGGAAATGTCCATCGAGGGCCCGGGTTTAGCAGGTAGGTAGACAGGAAAAATAAAGATATGGTTGCGTATGACTTTCAGTGAGCCAAATTAACTTTTTGTATCAAAACTCGGAATGCATCAGTGTGAAGATGTACTCTGAAACAATCTCAACATTGAAACAAATAACGATTACTTTCCGCAAAGTATTATTAACAGTTTTTTCACAAGAGGATATTAACTGCGTCGTTTGAAAAAGCATCCAATCGAGAAAATTCATGGTTAACAACATGGAAATAGAGCAGGGTTTATTTTTCAAGCAGTCCTGCAGCCATTTTGAAAAGTTATACATGTAATTCTTTTAGTGAACAATGAAATTCGCACTACGCACCTCTCCATGTATCAGAATGCTCAATGAGTAACAAGCCTGGAGTTAAACGGGCTATTTTCCGCGCGGTCGTTCATGCAACCAAGAAGTTTTCCACGAAATTTCTTTCTTTACACGATGAGAAACTCTGCGTATCTCTCCATTCATTAGACTGCGCAATAATATGCATAGTGTCAAACGGTCTTCAGAAAGTTCGCATGGTGAATAACGATACATACACGATTGGAGATATTTTCCGCTCCGTCGTTCATTCAGTTGGAAATTTTCTATGCGACTCCTCCAGTACACGATGCAATATACACAGTCCATTTCCCCATACAAGATAATGCGCTATGGAAAGCCTAATGTCAAACGGTCAACAGAACTGTCGTACAGTGTACAAATTATACGACACGAGATTGGATCAACACCTGCTTTTATCACCAGCACTGTAAAGTGGCACCAGGATATGAGACCTCGAGAACCACATAGCATTGGGACGGCCGCCAGCCCGTCCGCCGTTCCCTTCGCGCTTTTCCTTTTTTATTAGCATCATCAAGGGAAAAAGAAGTTGACGCGTGAGTCACTGGCAGGCAACTCCACTACCGACGCCCCCGCGGGGAAATCAGGACGTGGACAGAGGACCAGTGGCGCGAGCCGATGTAGCATTATGGACTTGAAGGAAAAAAATAAAGGCCAAGATCTATCCCACCGCAAAATTCCCGAAATAAGGACACGGGGCCAGGATTCGGTTTCTTGGACGAATCAGCGAAGCGGCAGTCTTCTCGGTGGGACTAGTGGATGAGCTTGGCAGCAACGCAAATCCACGCGGGAGTTGGTCTTGGAGGAGTGCGACACGAAAATGAACTGCGCAAAGAAAATCCGTACACATAAATGCTCACTCAATCACGACACACTTAATTAGCTGTGGTAGCAGGAGTACAGTATATACCACCCTTAGGCTACGGGTTCGAATCCTGGTATAAAGTTCACTTAAATCTCCACTCGGAAGCCGTGCGGAGATAATTCCTGGTTCAGTACCCCGTCCGTCGGATGGGACGTTAAGCTGTGGTCCTTTTGGCGCATTTCGTTAAAGGCCATTTTACACGGTCATTGATACTGCGCAAGTTCCTGCGAGAACACTTACGCAAGAAATATTGCACCGTGTAAAGGGACGACTTGCGAGGATAGACAGCGCCACTGCGTGAACGACTTCGAGCAAATTAGAATATGTTCTAATCTGATACATGCGTTCGCGTAAGTTTGAAGTATATTTCTCTCATTAGATGGTGTATATGTAGCGGCAACGAACTGCCAGAGGAATTCTAGTAATGAAATAGGTTGTTGACGATTGATTTGGATGTTTTTGTTTGCACTTAACTACTTAGGTAGTGAATAAAGTGCAAGAATGATGAGCTGGGCGATTAATTACGTGGAAGCTTAAATTTTGTTCGTAAAGGAAGAGGTCCATATCTCGTTACCTTGGCCCACAGACGCTCGTTCGTGGTGCAAATTTTGGGATAAGTATACTAGGCTATGGTCTCCACTATAGACTATGGATTAAAACCTATTTTAAATGGTGGTAATTTATCACATCGTTCACGTCCAATTAATTGCTACTTAAATGATCTTGACGTTATGCGATATATCGACGGTATTACCGCTACTGCATGGTATACAGTCACTGACATAATGCACCGTGTAAAGCTGTCAAGCAAGCGTCCTCGCAATTTTCTACGTCACGGACTTTCGCAGACGACTGCTCAAACGGAAGCAACATCAACTGGCGCAGTTTCTATGACCGTGTAAAACGTCCTTAACAGCAAACTAATGCTGACGCCGGGTTTCTCTCAACCTCTTTTCCTTTTCCTTCCATCTCCCTCCTCACACCTTTCCTCCCAATCTTATGCGCCTTGAACGGTTGCGCAGACTTGAAACCACGGATGAAAATGTGTAGCAACAGTACTCGTGTGAGGAAGCTGCAAATCTCACAGTGATGATGTGTGAAATGGTGGGGTACAACAGCTAATAGCTGTAAATATGGAAATGGTAGCCGAAAACTTAAATAAAACATATTCAACCCTATACTGTATCTAATTTTCACTTTCAATAACTGATTTAATCATCATTGATAATAAGCCAAACACAAATATGATGATATGTTTATACTATTAAATGTACGGTAGCAATGGCAGTTAAGCGTTTTTCTGGGAGTGCATATACAGTTTCCACGATAATAAAAACATTCTTTCTCTTGCTAGAAGGGACAACAGACCACTATGGCCGTTTGCATTGTGAGTAGTTATTAAATGCTTCTTAGGGAGGATTTCCTCTACAAGCAGCGCCATATATTTCAAGACTTAGGCCACATTAAGACTTTTAGTAAACTCATATCTACACTATCTCTATCGTAGCAGTATCTCCAAAATTTTTTTCGGCATGGCCCTCTTCTGGACCAGCTGCTTCCCACCAAAACCTATCTCATTTCTCCCTCATGCCGAATAAGCGAATCTCCATTCTTGTTTTATCTCTTCCTAGCATATCCCACATTTTCCCTCCTATCACAGCATTTAACAACCTGTTGCCTCTGATTATGTCCTTCACTCAATTTTACACATTTTCTAAATCTTCTCCATGAGCTTCCTTTCCTACACAACCATAGCCGTTCGATCTTTCTCCCACTTTATTCCCGCCGTTCTTCAAAAAATCCAACTTTCGTTGCAATCGAAGAACTTCGTTATAATTTACTCCAAATTCTAAGTAGAGGATACGAATTCCGGCGAGATGTGGTGGAAGTTTTCCATTATGGATAAATGAAAAATCGTAGTGAACTCCACAGTTTTTTTATTGCGACGACCTAGGTTTCGACACGTAGTGTCATCTTAAGGTAACTTATACACTTAATTAAGTGAATTAGTTACCTGAAGATGACACTACGTGTCGAAACCTAAGTCGTCGCAATAAAATTCCTGCGGAGTTCGCTACGATTTCTCATTCATCCATCTTCTAAGGTTACATCGCACCGCCTATACTAGTATTATCCTAAGCACAATCCTAAGACAAACACTACATACATGACCGTCGTGAGATTCGAACACGAGACCTTAGAACTGCCAGGTGGTACGTTGCCGGTGCTACTACGACTGCTACGTTCATCTCCGATCGACACCCTAACTTCTCACTTAAAGTCACTGAATCATCCAGCCAGGCACGTAGCCCGGGGGGGGGGGGGGGGGGGGGGGGGGGGGGGGGGGGGGGGGGGGGCTTCTGGGGCTTCAGCCTCCCCTCTCCGCCCGAAATTTTGTCCCAATAATTTTGTTGTTCTGATTTTAACTGGGCATGATAATCCAGATTACACTGCATATAATTCAAGTGTTAAGTGTCTTGAAACGTGACCTCTAGTTTAATGCATGTGTGTGGTTAATAGATTGTTCTTTTCAATCTGATATGTATGTATGTGTTGAACTTATGCTCTGAGGCAGGTCAAATTAACCGCTTCATAAAAAGGTAAGCAGTGCACTTTAACCAGTGAGAAGAGATAGGAATGGACACTATTAAAGTAAATACCAAGCACTAAAAATTAAGGGAAGAGATTTGTAACATGTCGGCACCGAACGGGCAAGGCTGATTTGTTTCAAGTTACGCTGCCCCCCCCCTCCCAAAGCAAATTTCTGGCTACGTGCCTGCATCCAGCAAGGATGGTGAGAGCATTCACCCGTGTCTAAGTATTGAAATTCAGGCAGGCTGCATTACATAACCAGAGTACGCGAGGGGAAAATGTCCACCTCTCATTAAATGTCCGCCTATTCGCTCGCACGCCACTTCAACCGCAGAGACCGAGAGTAATCCAAGCCCTCGTAGTTTCACGCTTCGCACCTTCGACGGGAAGCGGAAGGTAGAGATGCAGGAACGGAACCATCTCGCATGGGACCGGACCGACAGGAAGGACACCCGATACACGCCGATGGTAAGCACGGCAGTACGCCTTCATCGATTAGAAATCTATGTAGGGATCAGTTACGGGCGTTTAGACATTCAGTATGGGAAGGACTTTGGAACAATACCACACCAGTGGCCATCAAGACACTCAAACCAGGAACGATGGATCCAAAGGACTTCTTAGCAGAGGCACAAATACCCTACGAAATCGGTCTAAGTAATGAACTTGAACGTGTGCAGCGAAGATCGGCAAGATTTGTAAAGGGACGATACGATAATTATATTAGCGTAACCAGTCTATTAAATGAATTGAAATGGGAATCATTGTCAGATCGCAGGTTGAAATTTAGACTTAATCTCTTCCACAAATTCCAAGGCAATATTTTCAGTGATGATGTTAAAAATATTTTACGAACCCCAACTTACTATGGCAGACTGGACCATAATCATAAAGTTAGAGAAATTGATTGCCGAACTGACCGATTCAAAATGTCCTTTTTCCCTCGCACAATAATAGATACGAATAACGGTAAATATGTCCTATCGGAGAGTAGCAATGAATAGCATTGGTAGCTGCATGTTGGTATGAGTACTTAAAGCTAACCCTACTAACAGAATGTTTTTGCATGTTTTCTTTGCAATTTCTATCTTTTTTAAATAGTGTAGTTCTGACTACTATATTAATACTATTCCTTTTTTATGCATGATATGTAGTGCATGTTTGGTGAGAAATCACCCCCTGCCACACACCCTTGTGGTGGCTTGCAGGGTATTATGTAGATGTAGATGTAGATGTAGATTCACTGAGGAGGGTCTCCAAAGCATAACTTCCGTATGGCGGATTGAAGAAGAGGGAAATAGACCTAAAAAAATCACACCGATGTTTCCTACTGACTTGTAAAACAATTTGTTGGATAAAACCTTCACTTCTCGACAGTAGGTACAGACTACTCTTTTTTTTTAATAGAACAGCCCATTTCATAACATTCGCACACATTTCACTTAACTTTTTAATGAAATTTTCATCTATTTAGTCATATCTCTTCAATATGTAACATCTAAGCAGTATAGGTAATAAAATTAGGTTTTAAGGACTCCAACGGGTAATGTAGCACAGTTTTAGATGAATTAATCATGATAAAATCATGAGTCATAGGTGCGAAGGTTTCCGCGGCGTTGTTCAGATGTTCTCTGCATCTCGGGTTCTGCGTCCGCGTTTGTTGACTGGGGGTGACAACAGTTTCGCTAGCCGTCCTGCTAGAGTCTTCAGGTCGAAGGTGCTAGCAGGACGGCTAGCGAAACTGTTGTCACCCCCAGTCAACAAACGCGGACGCAGAACCCGAGATGCAGAGAACATCATGAGTCATACCCACGATGTGATTCGAACCCACGACCTTGGAGTTGTCTGGCTAGAGTGTTTCATTCCTAACTGCTACTTCAAGTACTCCTCAAAATCATATCACACCAATACCTACATTTTGAGCGCTCCGAGAAAAATGTTACCAGATATGTGGTCGACTTTCAGGCCTCATGAGAACCTTGTTGCTTCCCTCAATGATATCAGTGGTATTTTTCGTAAAGAAGCCGGCAATACACTACTTGCAGTCATTTCCCTTTAGTCATATTTTGCTGAAATCTCCGATCACAAGTGATTAAATATATGGACAGATATTGTCGTTATAATTACCTAGAAGAAATAATTCAAAAATGTATGTGCTACGATAAAAAATGCTTATCGTTTTAAATGGAAATTTTCAGTGATAAATTGGTCACACATCAACGGAAAGAAAGAGAATTCGTGTAGAGAAAGGACTCCAAAACACTCCTGAGCGAAATTTTTACCTCGCTGGAATAACCACTTGGTGAGATCAATCCTTACACACCAGATTGGCCTTCGGGTTGAATCATGTTGGTGGTGGAGAATATATGTTAAGTTATTGGGTATGCTCTATTGCCGAGACTTCCAGAGCCTGAGTGATCCATTCCGGCATCAACTCAGAGTGAAGCAGGACGTTGCAGGGGAAACAATCCATGCTTGATTGGAACGTTGACACTTGTTCGAACAATAATGGGACTCTGGGATCTTATGAATCCTCGGAGACTTGCTCGAATAGAAGCAAAGAAGTTTGGGTTGCCTCGTTTACAGAAGAGATGGTTCTTATTCGAGTATTCATTCGCGAAGGACACAGCTACATATAGCTTCGCTTATTTATGATCCATTATGTTTCGCCCAACCTCAAAGGTTCAAGCTAAAAACTGCTTACGAGACCTACTTAACAAGCAACTTCACTTGCATCACAGAGTAAGACAAAGTCTTGGTTATGCAGTTGTCATTACTGCATTACTTTTTTTAATTCCAACACTTTCGAAAGCGACAGAATAGAACACACGGCCGGAGTGATTTTGAAACACGATATAAGGTCAGAAGGGAAGAAAGTTTTAGATGCGGTGGGAGAAATTATATTTTCGCCTGGCCTGCAATTGCCCATGACTTAGAGAGAGTACAAATCATTTGAATAAATTATGACGAGAAACTTGATCACGATAAAATCACAAGAAAAAAAATACTCCTGCCTAAAAATATTTCACAAGGCATGCATGGCAAAACCTTTAAAACTACAACAGAAATCATATTGAATTTTAAATTTAGTATCAAGGAGCATGATAAAACAAAAATATTAGAACTGAAAAGTTCATTAGATACAAGTTTACGCCAATCGCGACAGGGATATTGTATACCTGATTGAACTGCGGCGATCACATATGAAAAATTACCAAAGGAGAAATTCAGTTTATGATAAATGTCGATTCCTCTAAATCGATTCGTAAATTTTAAAAAGAAAAACTAGACGCATGGACTCTACCCACTCATTTCCCACCTCCATCGCCTACTTTTAAACGCCTCCTTCCGAAAACACTTCCTTCAGATCCACCCCAACGCCACGAGAGGCGCCACGAAGTCATTTAAAACCACGCGAGTCTCGAATTCAATTTTTTTCCCTCTCCCGATCCCTGGGGCTTTCGGGAAAATTGCCTCCATCCCCTCGCACATGGCCTCCTGGATTCGGGGCGAATCACGAAAGGAAGCTGAGACTACGATGCTTGCTGGAGGAGAGATATTGGAGCAACCCAAGGGAGGGTACACGCGATGTGGCACGCGTCGGGAATTCGATTGAAGAAAACAAAAAACATACAGAAAGGAAAACATTCCGGTGGTTTATATTTCATTTCTATGCGCACAGAATACTACTTTTCACCGGCTCTCACCTCAGATTTGGATCCGTGTCGATTGGCGCGGAGTCACCGGCGCCGCCTCGAAAACCGCAAGATGGTTTTTAATCTGCATAAAAAAGTGACACGCCCAGTTCGAATCGACGAGCAATCCGAATAGCTGTCCACGGACGAAATTCTCAATCCACGCTCTGGCACCATTATGTCCTACAACTCATCTTTATTTTTTAAATAATAATTTTTTACTGTTATAGTTATTATCTTTAGGATCGGGCTGGTGGGGCAACGGGGCAACTTTTTATTTAGTCTAAATAGAGAGTTCTAGTGGTATTATGTCTAAAGATGCTGCTGGTATTATATCGCATTGTCTAACCTTGTCTATTTTGACGCATTATCCAAAAGACAGTTACACAAATCCCATGCCAGAGGTGGGATTCAAGCACGCAATATAAGGTCAGCACGTTACCGACCTGACAACGGCGACGAGTGAGTTTCATTAGCCTAGGGGGTCTAGGGCAGCGGTGCCCAACCTTTACTCACTAGCGTACCCCTCGGAAGTTCATTTACTTGATCTTTGCCCCTTATCAATGAGCCGTCCATCCGCATAGAAATCCTTGTAACCTTTCATTCATAGTCGAATCGGTAAGTAACAATATGAATGTTTGCTCGCCCATAATGCAATGTTGGCTGTTCACCCATGACTGAATGTAAGTATTTAGAAGAACGAATGTGCTTATTGTTACTTTCTCTATTACAAAAATTTGTTCTCATGCACCTGAATTATCAAGCTCGTACCTCTTGCGATACGCGTACCCCTGGTTGGGAATCGCTGGCCTATGATGTTAATAATTGGATTTTATAGCACTGAGCCGACTCAGCATTCATCTTATGTTAGAAAAAAAGCTGTACAAATGTAATATGTTATCCATAGTGTAATACGAGGCTTGGCATTATTCCTGTCTATTTGACGTCGACATTTATTACATAATTAAAGGCATTCCAAGTTTTAAATGTAGTTTAATAAAAGTTGATTGGTTTAGAGCGTGTATCGGATTTTTTTTATAGTTAGCGCTTCCCTTGCTATTTGAGTAATGGAATTTAGGTAAGGGCCATGCCGCGAAATATGTGGCGAAATGGCCAAGTGCGAAAGTAATTTTTGGAATGGAATATACTCAATGGTTATGGCCATCTCTTGGTGGAAACTATTCAAAAGGAAGAATTTACCAAAGAGAAAGAAAGAATTATCGAGGAGTCAAAATTCCGGGTTTTGATGGGTTCGGGGTTCGCGGTGCATAAAATATTGGCTTCCCACCCCGACGGCCTGGTTTAAATTCCCGGCTGGGGCGAAAATGTTTCATTTGTACATCGGTACCTACAGTCCTCTGTGGAAAGCACTTTACTAAATCTACCACTTCGTCTGTCGCAAGAGCCGTCAAACCGTGGACCCCTAGGCACCTTTTGGAAACAGTAGGCGGATTTAGCTCTTAATTTCCATGAAAAAATCCCTTCCCTTGCCAAACAACCAATTTATCTAATATGGATATAATGAGCTTAGGAACAAACCATCTTTCTAGAATACCTATTATCACAATAGGAGTAGAAATCGTTGAGGTAAATGTAATACACGAAGTTTAGCCCGCAGTGCACCGGAAAAAAAGCTCTTACAGTAACTTAAATCAACATTGCCCAAGCATGCTTACTGTAATGATTATCATAGTGAGCTGAAACGAATTATTAATAAATTAATGAAAATAATATTATTTTGTAGTTTATGATCAAATAAATTAATGAAAATAATATTATTTTGTAGTTTATGATCATAAGACTACGTGCATATGCCCGTCGCATGTTCAACAACGGTTTTCTTGCTGCAAAGTAACACTTTTGGAGGCTAAGAGTATTCTGTTGAGCAGACGTCACCCAATTACGTACTTCGCTCGATCTGTAGGAATTTTTACGACTTTGAGGATAACATGAAAGTAATCTTCACCCCCTGCCACACACCCTAGTGTTGGCTTGCAGGGTATTGTGTAGATGTAGATAATAATGTACTCACGAACACCAGGGAAACGTCTCGCCACAACAGTCCAAGTCTCTCAAAGTGCTAAATCCTTAGAACACCGCTATTTATTCTTCGGAATGATCAATACAGCTTAAGTTGACGTGATTCGTTTTGAGAGCAAGTCATGGTGAACTGTAAGCTCTGAATGGGCAAAATTCGATGAGATTGGTAGCGGTGTAAGGGAGAGGAATTTCAGGTATCTCCGAGCATGGAAAATTTACAAACGGAGACATTGGCCACAAAATTAAGTTGTCTTGAGCAACAAACTTTTGCTTTCAACAGAAATAAATCACGAAGACAGGTACCTCTTTCGCAATTATAATATACACCATTCAGAAGGCTTTATTGCCAAACGTCGGGCACTCCATGTAGGTTGAATGAATGATATTATAAAAGCCGTTAGAACAGTGTTGAGTTTATGACAGTTTTACCTCAGGTGTCCTCGATAGTTCTTTAAAAGTTCAAACGTTTCACTGAAAATAAAATAGGTAATATAAATTCCTACCGGTTTATGCTTTAATTTACGAATAATTGCGAAACAATATCTTGAAATTAATGGGTTTCAATTTCGTCTTCAAAATTCTTATTTTATTTTACCAAGGTTGTATCTTTGAAGGCTTTGAAGATTGGGGTGAAAAGAGAAATTGTCATTTCATTCAGGGAATTGTGCATAAACAAAGCACACTTAAATATTCCCTGTGTAATCCGTGCAGAATGTTGTAATTTTACCTGTATCACCCTCAGCAGACAAATATATTAATAGTTACTAGCAGGAAGCATACATTTCATTTTTCAAAAATTAATTTCCCGTTATTTGCCGGACAACCCTAAATCCCGATCAAGTAGATTGATTTTTTCCGTGAAAATTATGTTAGTGTGCTACGAGCATGTTACCGCAGCCGGGCTAAATTACCGCGCTACCGAAATTTGAAATCAATATTCAGAGGACTTTGTTCGACGCCATTTATAGACTGCCCTAGAAACAGTTCATTGGAACTTTTTTAACTGTCGCCAAGAATGAGAATTAAGTGGGAAATTAATAGACTTACTGACGACATGAAGGTACATACACTGAGATAGAGAAGAAAATAGTGCACTAATAGATATGAAACGTCCCAAGATCGGTTATTCGTAACAAACGTCAGATATAGCCACCTACCAACACCTTGCAACACTGACTATTTGATGTAAAAAAAAGTCACGAATAATTAAGCCCCTATTGAATTTTGAAGTAGCGAGGTAATCTTTATGCTTAATTGACAACTTCGAGAGGAATAGGGGCAGAAACACTTATCGATGTTGCCAATGGGTTCGCTACATTCTGGCTGCTCAATCTATTGATCCTAGTCATGGTGATGGCAAAATATGCACTTTCTTTATTTATAAAAAAGTCTCGAAGAATAATTGGTGTCTTCTGTGCGAAGTCTTTTACTCACCATTATCAGGAAAAGAAAAGTCTTAATCATGACTGGAACCTATTCCAATTCAATGATGATAAAAATGATCCCCGAGAAATAAGCACCCTAAAAAGAGTTTTCATCTCATTAAACTCTATTTCAGGACACCGTTAACTCTCATTTTCTTGGCATGGGAATCGTAAATAATGCCAGCACAAGATCTCTGTCAGGGAGATTCATGTTGAACGTACCTCGTTGCCGTATCTCTTGTTTTCGATTGGTGTAACAATGTCGAAATGCCCATTAGAATACATAACTGGGTAAAACGTAAACGAAAGATCTAGAACAACCAGTTCCATGGTTATTAAATGACTGGCCCGTATTAGATATTTTAAAAAAACAGGATCTGCGCACTGAGCTAATATGTACATGAATGCACAAGGTATTCATACCAAATGTTAGTGAACAATAATACCTTATGCGCAATCATTGAGGCCAACAATTTTATCAGATTATTTAGCCAAACGAGGATTTGATTGCATTATAATTTTGCATCGAAGTAGGAATTAGCGACCTCGTGTTATCGAATATCGAATT